>OZ025292.1:22895229-28030229 GCA_964019185.1 Maratus speculifer
GTTTGAATGCAATAACCTCTTTAAAATAAACAAAATTGAAAAAGCAGAAAACGGTATCTGTACAGATCATCGTCAGATAGCCAGCGCAAAAAAATGATTTAAAGACATTGAAATGCAGATGAGATATCTTTATAAATTTAAATCATAAGATTATGAACGATTGGGTTGCTTCAGTTGAATGAATTAGCCTCTTTAAAATATAAGTTAAAAAAAAAATCGCAGACGAAAAACTTTTAAATTATATCTTTCTTAGCACTAAAATTATAGAGAAGGTGTTGTTTGGTTTGAAATGCAGATGAGATATCTTTATAAATTTAAATCATAAGATTATGAACGACTGGGTTGCTTCAGTTTAATGAATTAGCTCTTTAAAATATAAGTTAAAAATATCTGTACAGATCAACGTCAGATAGCCAATGCAAAAAAATGATTAAAAACATTGAAATGCAGATGAGATATCTTTATAAATTTAAATCATAAGATTATGAACGATTGGGTTGCTTCAGTTGAATGAATCAGCCTCTTTAAAATAGAAGTTAAAAAAAAAAAAGTGGAAAACGGCGTAAAAAAAAATCAAAAATATTAAAACGCAGACCAGATATATTTATAAACTTCTACCTTAGGATTACCATAAGCTAGTGAATTGTTTCGCTTGATTGAAGTATCCTTTTTAATATATCCGTAAAATAAATCGAAAATGAAGAAAATGGCCTTTGTGCGAATCGACCTCAGCTATCTAATGTAAAATAATAATAATAATAATAATAATAATAATAATAATAATAATAATAATAATAATAATAATAAAATGTTGACAATATATGTATGTAAATTTTTGTCATATGACTATCACTAGCAAGAGACCGCATCTACCCTCTGCTGAAATAACATTTAAAAATATTAAAATGCAGACGAGATATCTTTATAAATTTCTTTCATACGATTAAGATTATCAAGTGTATTGTTTCGCTTAACTAAAGTAGCCTGTTTAAAATACCTGTAAACAAAAAAAAAAAAAAAAAAAAAAAAAAAAAAAAAAAAAAAACAGAAAAAAAATAGAAAGTTGCCTTTATACAGATCGATTTCATCTATCCAATGCAAATATATATACATATTCATAAGTGTGTATATATATGTAAGTTAATATACAGGGTGATTCAGCTCGTCGGTGACAAACTTTAAGGATCGATAGAGCACACGTAGACGAACATTTTTGAATAGGGAATGTAGGGTCCCTGACGCGATGGTAAGGCGCTAGGCGCTTTCGAAAATTTGGGTGCCGAAATTCGAAACGTCATAAAAACTAGGGAAATGGTTAGATTTTCTTGCTTGTTGCGTCGAAATGATTCTGTTTGTTTAGACTTTCTTCAGTACCAATTTGATAAGCGTAGCTCTTAAAACATGGATAGGGGGCGCTGCAGACTTTGGAGAGCTAGACAACAACTTTAAGCCCGTTATTTTGATAATTTAACACATGCTCGCCAAAGTTTATACTCTAACTTAAAGTTTGAACCCAAAAGTAGAGCCCTGCAAAAAGCGTAAGAGCCGGAATAAAATGTCAAAGTACAGGGTGGTCGAAACTCGAAGGCTCCTAAGAGATAAACAAACAGATTTCTTGACTTATGGCATGCATTTTCATGATTCTGTTTGCTGGGGCTCTCTGAAACTCAGTTGAACGGTACAAAAAGAAACATCGATAGGGGGCGCTTTGAGCAAAAAACATAATTCGTTGACATTTCGGACGCTAACTGGAAACGGGGCGCTACGATCAGTTAGTAATAATGAAAACACATTTTCTACCTCTGCTCAACACTTCTGAATAAATTTAGACCAAAAACATCAATGATACTGGAAATTTATTTACAAAAAATAACACTACAGAAGATGCTCGAAATTTCGACCTTGGGCCATGATGCAGGCTTCCCACCTCCGTCGCATTGAGGAGTGTCTGTTTCCAACAATACCAGGAGTATCTCTGATCTGCCCTGCAGCTGCCACAATGCGCGCCACAAGTTCTTCAGCATTGCTGACAGGTGTATGGTATACCTCGGCCTTCAGGTAACCCCAAAGGAAGAAATCCAAGCAGGTGAGGTCTGGTGATCGGGCAGGCCAGTGAATTGGACCCCCACGCCCGATCCACCGCTGGCCATACCTTGCGTTTAGATGGAGACGCACGTCGTTCGTGTAATGGGCCGGAGCTCCATCGTGCTGGAACCACATCTGGCGACGCGAACCTTCGGGTACGTGCGCCTCCTCCAGAAGCTGCGGCAGCACTTGATCCAGGAAAATCAGGTAATTTCCACCTGTCAGCCGTTCAGGTAACAAATAAGGGCCAATAAGGCAATCCCCCAGAATGCCGGCCCACACATTTACTGAGAAACGCTTCTGGGCTGCTCGGCTTCTGGTTTCATGTGGATTTTCATCACACCACATATGACTGTTGTGGGCGTTCCACATTCCCTCCCGGCTGAAGGTGGACTCGTCCGTAAACAAAATGCTGTTTACAAAACGGGGATCCCTGGATCTCATCGCCAAGTACCATCTTGAGAATTCCACTCGAGGGCCAAAATCCTGCTCTCTGAGCAACTGCACCCGCTGGATGTGGTAGGGGTGCAGATTCCGGGAACGTAAGATGCGCCACGCAGTTGCTTGCGAAATGCCAACATGTCTGGCGATATCTCTCGTGCTAAGACCTGGGTTGTCCTCAACCAGGTTAAGCACAGCCTCTTCGTTGTCGGGGGTGCTCACTGATCGCTCCCGTTCAGGCCTGCCTCCGTCGAAAGATCCCGTTGTGGACAACCTCTGGTGTACTCGAGCGAAGAAGGCATGGCAGGGGATTTGCCTGTTGGGGTAACGCTCGGCGTACAACCGCTGAGCGGCTCGTCCATTACAACCAGCAGCGCCATACGCCAAATGCATGTCAGCCAATTCAGAGTTTGTGTACCGTTCCATCCTACTACCGATCTGCAGACAAGTAACCCGAAGCTTAAGTAGGTACCGCACGTTCAAAAGACGTGTCTGCGCATACAACTACGTCATCTCGCGTTGTCGTCTACGCATTACGTATCTTTTGCATATCGATATGGTACGATATCTTTTGCATAAATCAGCAAAAAGCATCTTATGTAAATTTTATTGCGCGCATTGTGCATGATTGAAACCAGCTATGTTTGTTAAAAAAAACAAACAAACTGCAGTTTTAATAGCTTCTTATGATAAGTAAATTACTCTCTTGTTTTGTTTCTAACTGATCGTAGCTCCCCGTTTCCAGTTAGCGTCCGAAATGTCAACGAATTATGTTTTTTGCCCAAAGCGCCCCCTATCGATGTTTCTTTTTGTACCGTTCAACTGAGTTTCAGAGAGCCCCAGCAAACAGAATCATGAAAATGCATGCCATAAGTCAAGAAATCTGTTTGTTTATCTCTTAGGAGCCTTCGAGTTTCGACCACCCTGTACTTTGACATTTTATTCCGGCTCTTACGCTTTTTGCAGGGCTCTACTTTTGGGTTCAAACTTTAAGTTAGAGTATAAACTTTGGCGAGCATGTGTTAAATTATCAAAATAACGGGCTTAAAGTTGTTGTCTAGCTCTCCAAAGTCTGCAGCGCCCCCTATCCATGTTTTAAGAGATACGCTTATCAAATTGGTACTGAAGAAAGTCTAAACAAACAGAATCATTTCGACGCAACAAGCAAGAAAATCTAACCATTTCCCTAGTTTTTATGACGTTTCGAATTTCGGCACCCAAATTTTCGAAAGCGCCTAGCGCCTTACCATCGCGTCAGGGACCCTACATTCCCTATTCAAAAATGTTCGTCTAGGTGTGCTCTATCGATCCTTAAAGTTTGTCACCGACGAGCTGAATCACCCTGTATATTTATTTATTTAAAAATATTAAAATGTCGACTATATACGTTTATAAATTTCTATTGTAAGACTACCATTTGTAAGTAGGTTGTTTTGCTCAGCGCCGAAACTAGCCTTTCTTGCGCCCGGGGCAAATATGGATTTTGGCGCCCACCCCCCACCCCCGACATATATGCATTCTTTATATCAAACACACCAAACAAAATCTTAATTTGGCGCCCCCTTCAGCTTCTGTTCTGGTGGCACCCAGGGCACGTGCCCCCTCTGCCCCCCTCTAGTTTCGGCCCTGGTTTTGCTTGACTAAGCCAATATCTAAACAAAAAATCCAAATTGTAGAAAACAGCCTTTGTGCTGATCGATCTCAAACATCCAATGCAAAATAAATAAACAAACAAACAAATAGGTAAATAAAAAAATTGTTATGCAATCGAGAAGAGGCTACTTCAGTAAAGCGAAAAAGCCCATTCGCTAATGCTAATCTCATGGGAGAAATTTATACAGATACGTCGGTTCCATTGTATTTTTTTTTCGTATGATAGCTGAGATAGATCTGTACAAAAGCCATTTTATACTGTTCCGATATTCATTTAAGAATTTTTTTATGGGGATGTTTTTACTTTCGAAACGGGAACCGAAAAAGAAAATGGCTCGAATAAAAATATCTGTAAATGAATGTCAAATGAGCAATAAATGGCTAACAGATCGATTTCGGCTATTCAATGAAAACAATCATTTAAAAATTTTGAAATGTAACTGAGAAGTGGCTGCTTCAGTCAAGTGAAAGAACCGATTTTTAATGCTAATTTTATGGACGAAATTTATAAAGATATCGCAGTTGCATTTCAATATATATCTTTTTTTCCTCATTGGATTGGAGACCTTCATTTTTCGATACGGTTTTAAAAATGAATTTCCATAAAAATATTCTGCAATCAAAATCGAATAGGTAAAAAATAGAAAAGTAAAAAACGGCCTTTATATAGAATTTTATCCTCTTTAATATTCTATTGGACAAATAGCAAGCTATGGCTACATGTCTCGAGATATTTAGGAATAATAATTAAAAAGTCCAAAAATTTTGTAGGTCTTTTTTTTTTTTTTTTTTTTTTTTTGCCACAGAAAACAAGGCTGCGGTGTCAGTAAAAAAAAAAAAAAAAAAAAAAAAAAAAAAAAGGCCGACTCCTACTTTAGAAATTTTAACTCCGACTCCGAACTGGCTAATTAATATACTAGTGTTGCTTTTGATTAAAATTATAAGGAACGCATGAAAAGGTAAGGCGAAATTTTCACCTTTTCGGTATTAATTCAGTTCTTAGGACTTTGAAAAAAATTATGCTTAAATTCCGTTTTACTAATTTTTCAAATTCGCGTCCCACAAAACCAAAAAACTCAGCTATCGAAAGCTAAAGAATAAAATAAAATAGAAATTTTACTGTTTCATAGCTTCGGTGGATTTGAAAAGGGGAAATTTTTACAATTTTGTTGTTAATTCGTATCCTCTAGAGCAGAAAAGTTTCGATGGAAAGAAAATAAATGATTAAAAAGTGAAAATTTTAGTAGCCCGGAAATAATTCGGGTTCTACATGAATTTTTCATTAAAAACGGTTTTCATCGAACGGTACGCCGGGCAGTATATGGGAAATCTTCAATTTGGATAGCATGATAGAATCCAATAATAATAATAATAATAATTTTATGGATTTAAAATTATATGTAAATGGTTTAATTTCACTTCAAACTGTCTAATATATTAGGTCGGTGTCGACTTGTTTTAAAACGGATCCGACTGTTTTGGTCAAAAATAAGCAAACGAAGAACCTATCCAAATGTAAATAGCCTCGGGCCATCAGGTCTGAAAAGGTGCGAGAATGTTGTCTTCGTTTAGTATTTGCTAATGACTTTTTTCCATATGGGGTATCAAATCCCCTTTATTTTTCGCCTGGAGGGAAAGGGTGACATGAGATGACCATTTTTCTTGTCAATTATAAGACTCGGAAATATCATTGGTCTTTTAAAGTGTCAATCTTTGTGTTTGGGATACGCCTTGCGGTGGCAACTCGCATATCTTCGTGAGAGGATTTTGAGTTCCGGTTTGAGTGATGTAGGCTCTTAATGTTTAAATGAGAAGAGGCGTGATGAAACAGAGAGTTCGCGCCGGAATCGTTACACTGCATTTTATTATATTTAGATTTCTATTTTGAACGAAAATCTTTCAAACGAGCCTAATCTTGTTGGTATCACTGCCCTCGGCAGATTATAAAATGAAACTTGTATGATTTTCTATTTTTAAACAAGAATCTAATCCAGACTAACAAAGAATTTGGCGACATCGTATAGCTATGGAATAAAGCGCATGCTCCATCAATAGCTAGAATACCACATTGACATTATTCCAGTTACCAAAGGGGCGTATTTTAATATCTTATAAATTATTTGATCTTATTTAAAACTAACAATACTTACAATGTCCCTAATAATCTTATGGCTAATTATAATAGTTTTAGTAGAATAAATATTTTTTAAAAACGTCAAAGACTGTATATATAATGTTTGACTTTCTTAATGTTTTATTGACCATGTGTCTTCCACATTTTGTAATGTGTATACACGTTAAGTAAAATGCAGATTCTGTAGCGCCAAATAATCCATCAATTGCTATAGGCTACCAGATCCTGCGTTGTATGTAAAGTGCATATGTATGATGTGAGCTGAAAGCATAGGATATGTGTATTTCCATGTTCACGAAGCATTTAATTGTCTCAAGCCAATTGTTCATAGTTGACCCATGAAATGCATTTATGCATCTATCATTTTCTCAAATTTTACTTGATATCCAAATATTCATATTCCAACCAGCAGCAGGAAAGTAAATGAAAGATTAGCTGTTCTGCTAAGATCTTAAACAAAAATTTGAAGATGCCAGATAAAACAACGTTAAAGTATAATTTCTTTCTCAACCCACTCAAATTAAAATCCATTAATGATCTTCATAGCAACTGAGTTCATTGCCATCTTTGAGCGACAAAACAATCAGAAATAACAATCTGACCTTGCCACGATACTTTAAAACAACAAACCATCTCCTCAATAAAAAAAAAACAACTCAAACGACAACATATTTATAACACTATCTTAAACTAACTTATACAAAAGCATCGAAAATATCCAAGAAAGTGAATTTATCTCGAAGAATGACTCCTCGTTCATGTTTATGGCGTCGTTGGAAAAGACTAAACCGCGGGGTGCCTTGAATCGTTAGCAGAAGCTTGGCGACGAAAATAAAATTGGATATTTTCCACAGTTTATCACAGCTGACATTCATGCTCTCAGCTTGTTTAAACTATGTACTCGACGACAAGCTTCCGGGATTAGGCACATCAGCCATACATCTTTTGACAATCGAGTTGTCTAGTTTAAATGGCTTTAGAAAAATGGGCTTACAAATGAGTTTGGAAAATTGCTAATGCAAATTACTTCGTTCGTATTACCTTCGTATTCACTCGTTTAATGGAATGCTGGTATACAGTGTGTTTTAAATCAACTGAATTGGTCTAACCTTCGTGTCATAAGATCGGGATGTTTACATGTTAGAAGAATTAACAAAATAAATGAAAAGCAGGAAGCACAAATTCTGCATTTTTAGAATTTAATGTCGCGCCCTATGAAGCATACACACACATATACACTAAATGCCAAAGGTGACCGGCCACTGCGATTTTAAACATTTTGTTAAATATCTAGAAAAACAAATGAGGAATCATCCTGAAATTCCAGGTGTGTAGATATGACAGTACAGGTTATACCTTTCTGCAAAGAGTTTTTTTCCTGAACACCATAGGGGACCATCAACAAATTGCAAAAGAACGAATATCTTTTGGATAATCCTGTCAGAGCTAATGTGGAAAAAGCTTTCAAACTGTAGATTATGATTAAGTGGCTCATTGTAATAAACAGTATTCATTTGTATGTGGATAGCATGTTTACTCGTAGAGAAATTAAGGTTTTTATAAAAACAGTTCCAAATTTTGCCAAGTTTTTTCTTATAATGCAGAATTCTTAATATAAAGAAGAGTTCTTTTCATAAAATATGAGGAACAACATTGTACACAATGCCTTGAAATCGGAATTTAAAAATAATAAAAAATGTATGAAAAAGAGCAGTTTTTCTAAATAAAGTTTCACTGCGCATGCATGAAGGCAATCAAAATATAATTTGCATAATGTGTTTGCTAAATGTATAGGGAACTTTTGTGAAAGACTCAAAAACATAGTGTGAAAATTCTGAAAATTACCGTCGATGGAATAAGCTCAAAATCCTTTGTTTCTATAATGAATGTTTTTGAGACTTTCAGAAAAATTACTTTATACATTTAGCTAGTACAACATGTAAATGGAATTTTGATAGCATTCACGCATACGCATTAAAAATTATTTAGTAAATTTACTCATTTTTCATATAATTTTTATTACTTTTTAAATATGATTACGGGATACTATGTACAATCTTGTTTGTCATATTATCGGTAAAGAACATCTTTTTATAATAAGAACTCAGAAAATTATATGCAAAAAAAGGTGGCAAAATTTTGGACTGTTTTTATAAAAACATTAATTTTTCTACTTGTATACATACTGTCCTCATACAAATTAACACATTTTATTATAATAAGTCACTCAATAATAATCTACAATTTGAATGAATTTGCTACATTAGTCTTAACAGGGTTATACAAAAGATATTAGTTTTTTCAATTTGTTGTAGGTTCTTATCGAGCTTTGGGAAAAAATTTTCACGGTAACATATGACCTGTACTATCATGTTTTTGCTCCTGGAGTTTCAGGATAATTCCTCAGTCGTATTTTTCTAGATATTTAACAAAATTTCTAAAATCGCAAGTGGTCGGTCGCCTTTGGCCATAAACATACAAAACCTATTTCAATTTTAACATTTAAAATACACTTTTTATTTTACACAAAATGACGTTATTTGCAACCGATGAAGAATTCCAAATTTACGATTTAGTTTTAAACATCTACAGACATGTATGCATCGGACGTCACTATCACGGAATAAGACATAAACGCTGCAAAACGCAATGTCATAAACCGGAAAAAAACCTTTTTAATGATTTATATGTATTTATTCGTTTGCAACATTAATTAGATATTGAAAATTAAATATAGTTTATAACAGCTCCATGTTTTATCGGAAATAATTTATTCATATTTCTTCAAAATAGAACTTAGGTTAATTACTTTTTTTCAGTTGTAATGACAAACTGCAACAGAAAGATATAGTAATATACTATTTTTCTTTTACTTTTTACAGAAATTGAGTACTTCAGTGGTCAGCATAACGGAAATAGGATTTAAAACTTAAAAAAATAAATAAAAAAAATAAAAAGTGAACATTTCAAAATTAAAATCAGTTTTCCAACAAATTGCAGTTAAATTTTTTTTCCCTATACGAAAGTGTAAAAATGGAAAATGTGTGATACATAGGAGTTTAAAAAAGGCTGTAGAGATTATTAGTATTTAACCGTAGAGTGATACATCTGGCATAAGTATAAAAATAATTTTTTTATTTTTATAAGCTGCATACTCTATTTATTATGCACAAGTTATTTGAAGATAATTTGTAGAATAGAATTGAAATATAATTATATTTATGACACGCTACATTTAAAAACCGAGTAGTCAAAAAGGCCAACTGACGGGAGATTAAAAAAAAATATATATTTTTTTTTTCTCATTAACTATTTTAACAATTAGTAAAATATATATACTGGTGATCATATCTTAATAGTAAACGCAACCTCAATAAAAATCTGTGTTGCTGTGTTACATATTGATATTTTGCTGTCTGATTTAATGTGAAATGCTCCGGCTGGCTTATGTAACATAATGTTATTTTTAAGAACGACACTTTAATTGTTGCCTCAAAGTAGAGCTCCCGATTATACGTTTATACGAGTATACGTATAATACGTATTATACGAAATACGTATTTGCTATACGTATAAATCGGCATCGGCAGTTATACGTATTACACGAAACAGCATATACGGCATATAGGGATTTTACCCAAGCGGTTAAACGTATAAATGTTTAAACGTTTTTCGTTCAATGTATGAAATTTGATGTTTCAATATTTTTTTCCGGATTAGAGACATTGAGAAATATCCGGTAGAGTATCCCCATCGCGATTCTTTGTTCAAAGAACTACGATGTATTTACTTAACTACTACTTGTTATGCAGGTACTTAAAAAAATCTGAAAACTTCCTCAGTTTAGATTTTGTTTTTTTCCCCAGAAAAAACTAAGTTATTTATTATAAAATGTATTACATTAGTTGTGGGTAGAATCAAACTAATCTTTGGAAAATCTGCGACGCAGTACTTAGTTTTTTATATTTTCTTTTATCTTTAGAAGAAGAAAGTATTGGATTCGGGAAAACTTTCGACGGGTTTACACGTTTTAAGAGTAAGAGAGTCCGAAAAACACGTTTTTACAAAATATCTGCCTGTGAGTTTGTGAGTCTGTGACTTTGTCTGTCTGTACGTGACATGAACTTTGTGGGTGCTCTATCTCAAGACCTAATATACAGAATTAAATAATATACATTGGGAAGAGTGGGGCATATGTGAAAATGGGGCATATGAGAACATTGCCATTCTTCACTAGTTATTATATGTTTTTTTATTTCAAAAAATTACCAAAGATGGGAAAACCTATAGACATATGAAATTAAAATTTTGAAACTCTTCGACATTTTGTTTGTCTCCAGGAGCCAAAGTACTGCTTACTGAACTCAAAAGTAAAATCTCCAACTTGATAAAAGAATAATTTTATTTATTTATTCTTTTTTTCTTTATTTAACATATACTATGGATACTAATAAATATTTATAATATTTTTTATTTTTAAAATTAAGAAATGCTAATGATTTGTCATTTTAACTCTTGTGGGAATGCGGGGCACTTATGAAGAGTCTAGTTGGGGCAGATCTGAATACGTTATTAAATTGCCCAATAATCATTCAGTGATTCTGTTCCTTTCAGTTAACTTCGTGAAAATAATGACAGCTCCATTATCTATATTTTTATAGAAATAGAAGACATTTCTATCATATAAAGTTGATTTTGTGTAATAGAAACTTCTACAAACACAACTGTCAGCAAATACATAAAAAACAACAAGCTCATTACGTCCAATTGTAATTTAAATAAATTTCATGTTTTCTAAATTGCAATAAATGCTATACATTATTTAATTTAACAGTTTTCAATACTATTTTTTATGCATCATTAATGCAAAAAATATTACGTTTAACAACTTTGCAATTTTTTCTGTTTCATTTGTTGCAAATGTGTAGTATTAGTTTACTTCCATTTCTAAAAACAGCTATTTTATTTGGTGTTTTAAAAATAGATATATATATATTAATAAAATAAAATTTTTAAACTTATAACTATCGTGAAATACCGTGAATTATTGACTTCCCCCTTTCTTTTAAAAGAAAAAGAAATTAAGTTTGGAGGAAACTTATAAATGTAAAACAATTTTTTATCCTTAACACTAGAACTACCGGTGTTTCATATATACCTAGTTTTACCGCATCCGTCAAATTGACGGATTTTTGATCATGGCTTTCATTGTAACTTTTGAATTTGTTAATGTAAATAAAAATATATAATTTAACAAAAACATCATTTAATATGATAATTCATTAATTATTAATAAAAATTCAATAAAAAATAACAGTTTCTATCTGCATTTATAGTACATTTGCTATGCATGAAATAACTATGAGACACATATTTTACATGTTATCTCAGATTAACACTTGCAACGAACTTATTAAACTTAGTTAATGTAAATAAAAGAATATAATTTATCAAAAACAATATTTAATATAATAATTCATTAATGATAAACATAAATTAAAAAAAAAAAAAAAAAAAAAAAAAAAAAAAAAAAAAAAACAGTTTTTATTTGTATTTACAGTATAGCACATTTGATATGCACGAAATAATAATTAAGGCAGGTATTTTACAAGTGTCTCTTATCTTAGATGAACACTTTCCACAAAGATATTTGACTTAGTTAATGTAAATAAAAATATAGATAATTTAATAAAAATAAGATTTAATGTAATAATTCATTAATTATTAATAAAAAGCAACCAGTTTATATTTCCATTTATAGTATAGCACATTTGATATGGATGAAATAATTATGAGGCATATATTTTACAAGTAGGGGGAACTGGGGTACATTGATACAGTTTTTTTCTAAGATTTTTTTTGGTGTCAAGAAAGGAGAAAATTCAAGTTTTTTTTCCATGAGGTGACAGAAAAACTTGTGTAGTATGTTATAAAAATGTACAATCATTGTTTTATATAGTATTTCTGCATGTAATTTTAAAAAAATCAAAAAAAGTCATTTGTATCAATGTGCCCCATCCCCGGGGCAGATTGATACGTTTAAGAAAAATGACGACAAAATAATACCAATGCATATTTTTCATAAAAAATGAGTTAGAAAACCATTTTATATTTATTTATAAAAATTCAAATCACCCACAATTTATTTTTAAGCAATATTAAAGCAATCAAAATTAAATATATTATGACCTGATGTTCTGGCTGTTTCTTGTCTGATTGTTGGCTGTGGTAACTTTGTCATATCTAGCACTTCAACTCCAGCATTATCTTCTTTCTTATGAAAGATGAAAAAATTACCAGTTTTTCTGTTTATAAATAGGTTCATAAACAGAAAATAAAGGATAATTATATTAAAAATTCTTTTTATAATATAAGTATCATTTTCTGTTCTGCAGTTTGTTTCTCTTACTTAACATTTCTCATGTCGAAAATACTTTTTTCTCTGGAGAATCGATATAAATTCGAGATTTGCCAGAATGCCGTCCTTTTCTTTTTTTAGTTCTACTAGCACTAGATGCTGGGTAAGTTCCTACGTCTTCTGTTTTCAGAAATACTATAAAATGTTCTAATAAAAAGAAATTAGAGCTATTTCACTTTAATAAAAACTAATATTAGAAATTTTTCGTGAAAAAAAGGTTGGATTAAGGAGTGTATGGTAAAAAAAATAATAAAAGATGATGAAAATATGAACTATTAAAGGATTTAGGCTGTATCAATGTGCCCCGTCATAAACTGTATCAATGTGCCCCATACAGCGATTTTGAATAAAATGAGTCTCAAATCCAACACTTCACAATATATCTAACAATAAATAATGAGGAACTGATAAAGAGTAGCTGTACTTACCAGGGAGAGTATTCATTTTGGTTGAAAATACTGGAACAGTTGTATAATAGCATTTCAATTGTACAACTCAAATTTACTTTTGAACAACAAAAACAATAAATCACCCGTCCCATTTCATCAAACTGCTGAATCATTCCAAGATTTTCTGTATGTAGTTGAATACACTAGCATCACCTTTTGGAGCTGTTGTGAAACTTCCTGTAATGACCCTGTGAGCGGTAGAGGGGGTGTATCAATGTGCCCCGTGTATCAATGTACCCCAGTTCCCCCTACATGTTATCCTAGATGAACACTTACCACAAACATATTTGTTGCATACATTGCAACTATAAATCGCTTTGTTTTTGTCGCATAATTGAATTTGGTGAGATTTGCGATCATAAGGAATATTTTATGAATTTTCTAGAGCACAATCCATTGATTTCCGTTCTTGTTTTTGGGAGGATGCTTCTTTGCTGCACCTATATTCACTGGAAAGTTCTTCGGATAATTGAAATAAAAATTGTTTTCTAGTTATATTTTTATCACAAGTCTCTTTATATAAAATCCACGCATTGATTGCTGCCAAGTCTAAAATATTATGAAATACCTGCAAAGGTATACATAAACCTGCTTTTACGTGATATTTGCGGGCCATTCGATCAACGACGTCTACTCCAAACTTAGTCTCATTGTAAAATGACACAGTTGCAGGAATTTATTTTCGATTAGAAACAAATTTTACAGATTTACATTTTGAGTTAAGAAGTAGTACTTTTTTTAAGAGGCTTACTTTTATAAAGTGTTAAAACAATATCATTTGATTTGTAGAGTTTTGTGGAGAAAAGACCCAGGTTATATTTTCTAACTTTAGCTATTTTCGGCAATTCTCTTTTATTTGCTCGCATAGTTCCTGCAAGACTTGTTTTTTTTTGCCAATAGCTTCTTTGCGAGCTGCATACTTGTAAAAAATTATCCGTTGTTATATTCCTCCCACAATTTACGTAGTTTTTTACAAGATTCAAAACTACAAATTCATTCAAAGGAACTCCTGATGGTCTAAGTCCGTCTTTGCCTAAATAGGGAAA
The DNA here is from genome assembly GCA_964019185.1 of Maratus speculifer. Lineage (NCBI taxonomy): Eukaryota > Metazoa > Arthropoda > Arachnida > Araneae > Salticidae > Maratus > Maratus speculifer. The sequence continues at coordinate 22,909,456 of OZ025292.1, forward strand.
GCCATTTATAAGATATTTCTTCGCACGTCTACAGCTAACCAAAATTTAATTCCGAATTTGTCTGTTTTTTGGGGTATATATTGCAGAAATCTGCATCTTGCCTTTGTGGGAAACAATTGTCCATCTACCCTTATATTCTGATCTGGTTTGTAACAAGCTTGGCTGTTAGCAATAAAAGGCCTTCCAAATTTCGGAAGCTAATCCAAATTTGTCAGTTCGTAAGCGAACACATCTCTCATTTTTTTTTGTCAAAACGAATGAATCTCAGAATTTCTAAAAATCTATTTCTACTCATAGTTTCGCGAAAGGAAGAAGGTTCCCATTTTTCTGACCACAAATAGGATAATTTCAAATTACTCGCTTCATAGGCTCCTCGAGCATACAAAATAGCTACAAATGCATACAATTATTCAATAGTAGTTTTCCAATCGTCCTTCTGTAAAACATTTCTGGCCCCAAGCTCAGTGCAAGTTTTTATGTGCTTTATCATTCGATTATCAATTAGAAGTCTAAATGCACTGCTAACATTACCAAGCATAATGTTTCGTTTTGCATAACCAGTTGGGCCCGAAGTATCCTTGAATATAGTGTGTGATGGAAGCCTGCCAACACAACCATTCCCTATTTCTTCCCATTCAGAACCATTGAGAGCAATTTCTTTTTCCCGTCTTTTTGCAGTTTCTATTTGGCTGTCCAATTCGGTATTTGAACTTATTCGTAATCGCTTTCTGCGTTTGTGGCTCTTTTGGGGAATTTCATCTTCATTCCCTGAATCTTCATTTTGATATTCTTCTTCTTCATTTTCTTCAATATCTCGTATTTCAATTTCATCTCCAGAATTTTCAGAGTCATTATTATTACTTGAATTAGTGTCCGAACAGTCTTCATTTATACTAGTGAATTCTTTGTATTCTCCGAATAGTTTTTTTCTTCCTCAAAATCGTTTCATTTTTGACTAGAATTTACAGAAAATAAAAAATGTTATTTTTTTCATAAAAATATATTTATACTTTTTTCCGAGATTGGACTTTACACAGATTAGACTACTCACAGACTGCCCTTTTCACTAAAAACGTCATCACATTAGAAGTACAATTGATAATGATCGCGTCCAAATTACATTTACGAGTCATTAATACGTTTGACATGAAGCCTGGAGAGGACTGCGCATGGGCGAAAAGGGCTAGTCCATGTGGAAAATGGGGAAGTCCGCATCACTTCGGAATGACTTTCTTAATTGCCGAAGCCGTCAATTTGACGGGTCTTGGTATAAATAGGTATATGTCATACTGATTACGGAAATTAAAATGGGTGAGAGGAAATTGAATAGGAATATTTAAATATTCTTATGTTTCTTTAAAAGTCGTATCAAAAAATTTTGGAACTCGCCATAAATTATATCAAATTTTTAAGCATGAAATTTGAAAACCGTCAAAATGACGGTCTTGGTCGTTCTAGTGTTAATTTACAGGTAAATAAGGCAAATATAGGAATAAGAATCGTTCGCCTTTTGATGGTTTTCCTATAACTATTATCCAAACGCCCCCTCCCTAAAATTTCTCTCAAACAAAAAATCCTAAGCAAAATTTAAATTCTTTAATTATTTTCTCAAGTTTACTTCTTTAAATTTTTTGTTATATTGCAACAATATTTTATCTATTATCTAAGCCCCCCCCCCCCCCCAAATCTACTTATTTTTATTTTATAATATTTTGCTTAAATATATCACTCAGAAACTAAATAAATATTCATATATTTTTCTTTATGGTGAATTTAATAGATAGTACAACTAATGATTAAGGTAACATATGAAAAAGGTAATAAAAACATGTCAAAATTTTTTTCCCTTGTGTTCACGTGTTTCCCTTATGTGTTTACAACTGCTCTTTCGTTGGGGCACATATGAACATTTTTTTTTTTTTGAATTCAATAAACTATTAAGAAAAGTAAGAAGAACTGTAAAGGTAATTTAAAAAAAATACCATGCGTAAAAAAAGTTCTATTTACTATATTGAGTAGTTTTGCTTATAGAAATTAACCCAGTTATGAGAAAAAGCTATGGTTATGTTCACATGTATCCCAGTCTCCCCTATATATTCAGGTAGTCCCTGGTAGAAATTGTTGCTGACTAGTTTTGTATGTAAATCGTTCAGGAGGTGGCTCTACTTTGCTGTATTTTATTTACGATTTCTGCAATAGCTCTATCTCTAGAATTAATGCACGGATTTTCATCAAACTATAGATTCAGTTAACGCTTGATATGAAGTGATTCTATGTATGTTTTGGTGAGAATGTCAAGATTAAAAAATGAAATTTCATTATACATTAACAGAGTTAGAAAATATTAGCTCCATGGAAAGAATAGCATTTACGCTCGGGTGCAATCTTGAGTGTAAAACAATAAGTGAATAAAGAATTTTTAAATAATTAAAAAGAAAAAACTAAATTTAACAAGAATTCACAATAAATCTGAAACATTTATACTCTCATTCTTTCCTCAAAAAGTGTTTAATTTTGCTATTTATTTACAATGGATACAATTTGTATACATTACTTACACAAAATGTAAAATAACGGGGTATCTGAGCTCATTACCATGAGATGAACAAAAAAAAAAAAATACAAATAAATTCAAGGTACAATGTTGCAAAATACTTTTGCAATTCACGGTAATAATTCGCTATTTTGAAAATAGATATTTCACTGTTAGTGAAACGAGATTGGCCATTCAGAAGTCTGTTATTTTGTGAAATTTTTGCAAACTGTTTTAAAAAATATACGCTTTTCATTGCTTGATCTTGTATATATAAGACAAACTATACGGATTCCTGTCGTAACGCCACCGATTTCCAAATTATTCTCCATTCAGTGACATAAGACTGATGAAGTCCAATATTTAAATTAGATACGATACGTCGAATATACGTATACATTAAATATACGTATACATTAAATATACGTATTCTAAAATATACGTTTAACTGATACGCCTTATACGTATCCGGATACGTTTAAACGTATATTTTAAAGTATCCGTATAGCAGAAAAACGTATTATACGGATATACGTATATCGTTTAAACGTTTAGCTGCTATACGTATCCTATCGCGAGCACTACCTCAAAGAAATAACATATCGATGGCTAATAAATAAACAAATGAAACAACGTCGCACTAGGCACTAAAAGGATGATACTATTAGATAATAGGTTGAATAAAAAAATTTCAGAGGTTCTGGAATGCGACTGAGTATCAGAAGAAATAACAAGTATTCTATAACAATGAAGAACCTCAATTGCAAAAAGACAAAATAGTTTGTTTTTTCATTGCTCATGTAATTATATATAACTATTCTACGTTTGATGTCAATTTTTTGACTAATTGGTTAGATTTTATGGCCACAAATTTTTAAAAAACTTGTCGTCCAGACTTTACTATTTCCAAGAAAGGTTTCTTTTAACGATTAAGATTTATTGATTTCAAAAAAGTAAGATAAGAATCAAGAATTACACACGATTTAACTCTTTTATTTCTTAGTTATTCTTTGAACTGCATCAAATAAACTTTCATCTTATAAAGTTGATATAGTTTGGCAAAAGTTCCAGCAATCATCTCATCTATCTCACATTAAATACTTAATCAAAACAAGATGTTCTCACGAATAGATAGGAATTATGTTATAGCCAAAGTATCGCCGGCCAACTACCTGAATTGGACATCGTCTTTTTTGAAACTTCGTGGACATTCTAATGAAGATAATGAAGATAAATCGATGGATGAAAGATCAGGAACTTAGACTTACGAAATGCCGATCCTATAATGAAGTCATCATCGCACGGCTTCTGTGGGTTCGACCTGAATCCATGTTGGTCAGTGCAACACGAAGGTGTTTTCTGAGAAGGGAGGGGATAATATCCTGGTCGATGAGTCCAATATGTTGCCACATGTCTATCAAAAATGATTAATCGTATTTAATTGCCAAAAGATGAAAGAGAATGGGAGGGGTGAAAGGAATTCCACGCGAGTGTTTCTAAAGGTAGGTATACGGAACATACAAGGTTTAAGGAAAAGTCATTTAATTATGAAGAATGAATTGCAACTTTCGCTTACCAAGTAGCAGATTCTATTTAAAGCTTGCTTTACTGATGTGCGTAATTGATATGGACAAGGGTATCAACCTTTCTATATTATTTTATTTAAACCAACTTTATTTTTGTATGTAAAGAGGCAGATTTGTAAGGCCTTTACCTGACAGGCTAGAATTATGCAAATTACGTATACAGATGTGGATCTGATGACAATATATCATTTTAACAATTTTAGAACTTAATAAGCACTTTTAAGCTACAGGTTATGTATCGCACAATATTCTTTAGGATTGCAACGGCATACGTGTAAAAAAAAAGTTAGTTTATGATGCGCCATACTACATTCACCAAAATAGGCCTAGCGATGTGAAACTGTAAAAATAAAATATTTTAAGCTTTAAGAGCCCACTTGAGTCACGAGAAGAAAGGAAATCACTAATGCTAAATCTAAAGGGGTGTTATTTTCAAATTTCTGGGTTTAATTTTGATATTTTATGATATATGTATATATATATATATATATATATATATAGCACTTAAGGAATAAAGTGTATTGGCAGATCCAGAGTCCCGTGCCATAATAAAACTGAAGTCAAACAATTAAGCATTAAAGGAGATAAAATTCGAGCAAGAAAAACAAAATAATGAAAATAAAGAAGCTGTGAATCTCATCAGCGGTGGGCAGTTTTAAAAAACACAACAATATTTCTGAATGAATATGCAAAAATACTATTATGATGTAGTGGCAGTGGGTTTCGATTAGAGTGTTACAATGTAAAAAATCAAATGTGCAAAAATATTCGATATTATAACATTCTCCCACCGGACCCGACACCTTAGAAAAACAGCTTATAACTCATTCAAAAATATACAGCCAAAATAAACTAATGTGTAATATACAGGGTGTTTCGCTACCAGACCGACAAATTTTGAGGGGTGATAATAGACATAAAGACAAGCATTACTAAATAGGAAACCATGAGGCGCAAACGTCTTCTGTAAGAGCTAGGGGTCATTAAAGTTTAAGGTCCAAAAGATCAAACGCTGATAAAAAATTAGAAAAAAAGATCGATTAGTTTGCGGTTTTCTCTAAAATCATTCTTTATATCACGATTTTTAATTTTTTTTAATTTTAAAAGTTAAGTTCGAAAATTGTCGATAGAGGGCGCTTTATAATTTAGAGTAACGAACAAGTACTTTTTGTCGTTCTTTTGTGCACGGGGTTGAAATTATTCTAAAGTTTAGGCTTTAATTTAAATTTTAAGCCCAAAATGGAAACATGGAGATCGGTTTACTAGCGAAAATGTAACTGTAAACCGAGGGGGAGATTTTAAATGCTCATAAACATTGTACAAACTAATCGATTTTGTTGCGGTTTGCGTGTAGGTCATTCCCTTGGTAATTATTTTATTCAAAATGACGTACAGCTGTGGTGTTCTCATTTTTTCATAGAGGGCGCTTCCGACACATGTCCGACATTTCAATGGCATTACTCCTGGGTGTTTTACTACCAGACTACCATACATCCAGGAAGTGTTAGGGATGCAAAAACGACTCGGAATCACATAGGAATGTAACGTTGAATATGTCTTCTTTGCGAGTTATAATTAAAGGAAGGAAAGAAAAAAACAACAGAAACAAGCGGAGAAACAGCAACACGTTAATGTAACATAAAACAGTTTATTTAAAGGTTTTACTAGAAAAGATGTTCGAAATTATGCCCAGAAGTAATTTGACATGCTTGACAGCGGCGTAGCATGCAATTCTTCACGCTTTGAAAGATTCTTGGAATCCTTGATAGATTTCCGGAAGCTACAGAAATACGAGCTGCTAAGTCTTTAATTGATGGCACGGGATTCTCATACACCCAACTTTTCATGTGACCCCAGCAGAAGAAGCTCATACTTGATAAGTCCGGTTATCTGTCAGGCCAATAAACCGGGCCATCACGACCTATCCACCACTGTCCATATGTTACGTTGAGGTATCGTTGAACATCATTGGTAAAATGTGGAAGAGCCCGATCGTGCTGGAACCACATAGAGCTGCGCGTAGAGAACGCGCATTACCGTTCAGCGCCATCTACCGCAAGAAAATCGCAGCGCCATCTACTGTCCCTCTCAAGTTTGCGGGACTTTTTCTGGTCATAATTTCGAACACTTTTTGCAGTAAACCTTTAAATAAACTTTGTTCTGTCACTTTAATATGTTGCTGTTTCTCTGCTTGTTTCTGTTGTTTTTTTCTCTGCCATTTTTTTAAACGTAACATGCAAAAAGCAATTTTCAACGTTACATTCCTGTGTGATTCCGAGTAGTCTTTGCATCCCTTACACTTCCTGGAAGTATGGTGGTCTGGTAGTAAAACAAACAGGAGTAATATCATTGAAATGTCGGACATGTGTCGGAAGCGCCCTCTATCAAAAAATGAGGTCAAGAAAGCTGTAAGTCATTTTGAATAAAATAATTACCAAGGGAATGACCTACACGCAAACCGCAACAAAATCTATTAGTTTGTCCAATGTTTATGAGCGTTTAAAATCTCCCACTCGGTTCACAGTTAAATTTTCACTGGTTAACGGATCCCCATGTTTCCGATTTTGGCCTTAAAATTTAAGTTAAAGTCTAAACTTTAGAATAATTTCAACCCTATGCACAAAAGAACGGCAAAAAGTATTTGTTCGTTACTCTAAAGTCTAAAGCGCCCTCTATCGACAATTTTTGAATTTAACCTTTAAAATTAAAAAAATAAAAAATCGTGATATAAAGAATGATTTTAGAGAAAACCGCAAACAAATAGACCCTTTTTTCTAATTTTTATCAGCGTTTGAATTTTTGGACCTTAAACTTTAATGGCCCTTAGCTCCTACAGAAGACGTTTGCGCCCAATGTTTTCCTATTTAATAATGTTTGTCTTTATGTCTACTATCACCCCTCAAAGTTTGTCGGTCTGGTAGCGAAACACCCTGTATATTAAAACAGCAAATAAAGTTGTATTAGCCAAGCTTGAGAGATACAGACACACAAAACAGCTAAAATCCAGCATTCCAAAATCAATCCAAATCCATTCCATGTCGTTCCCACACGATTGCAGACATCCTTGTAAAACCGTCCAAAAAGGCTTTAAATTATACAAAATCATTAACTGCCAACCATATAGCAATTACTTAAAAATGCAGACTGTCTGTAAAACTTGTATATTTATTAATAAATTTTAGAGGCAAATTATTTTTTTAGTGTAAAATATTATTTAAATTATGAAGTTCCTTTAAAAATAAATTTTTACTTGAACAGAGTTTGTAGTAACGAAAAACTTGACCAATGATTATATTTATGTAAACTCGTTTATGAATATTTGAAGTCCAGTTAACCAACTAATTGACTTCAAAACTGAAATTATCCCGCTTATTATATATTGAAATTTGTAAATCATTTGAAATATGGATTTTTAAATCGAGATAATCACCAGCGTTATTACTTTCATTTTTTTTTTTTTTTTTTTTTTTTTTTTTTTTTAAGACTAACATATCAGGATAAATATCAGATGAAATCTCCAAAAAAATCACGATCACAGTTCAAAATTATTAAATCACCGATGTATCTAAAAGCCAGTTTCAGCTATTTCAGCTAGGTGGGGAGGCCTACCAAATGGCTTAAGCTCAACAAGCCCCACCTATCTAAAAGCCAGAAAATTAACAACTTTATTTAGATTAGAATACTGAAATTCATAAAAAAAAAAAAAAAAAAAAAAAAAAAATAGGTTAGCTGCCGTAGAAGAATAACTGGTACCCATTACTATCCCATTATTCTGTAAATAAATGTTTGAGCCTATATAAACATAATTGTTATATAAACAAAAATTACACAATAATCTAAATAAATCAAGATCCAAATTGGTGTCATCCATAATCAAATCGACAATTTTAAATAAAATATTGTTTAACTCTGTAATAGGAATATTAGTGAAAAGATTTTCAAAATCATAAGTTTGTATATTCTGTATGTCATTTTTAATTTCATAACTATTTAAAATAATCCAATATACATTACTATTTTTATATTTAAATTTTAAAATATTCAAAATCTTCTTTAACATTTCTTCAAACCTGCTATTAAATTCGTTACCAATGCTATTTACATTACTACGAATAAATCTATCTTTAACAGGTGTTTTATGAAATTTGGGGGTTACGAATAGAAAAGTAAAAGGCAAATTTTTAACTCTTGGCAAAGGAATATGAAATCTTTTAGAAAAGGCATCATATCAAAAATATGTGGGTGAAACTTCTGATGAACTACATAAACGTATTAACAATCATCGATCTTTGTCTGACAGAAATACCGGTAACTCGACTTTTGAAATCAACCATTTCCACTTACATGATTTTAAAAATGTTAAAATACAAATTTTAGAACAGATCTTTGACAACGCATTTCGTTTACGAAGTGAACGTTTTTACATACTACGTACTAAATCATTATATCAACATGGATTGAATACAAAGCTTTGTTATCAGACAGATAAATCAATGTGTGTTTATAATGTGTTTTCTTCAGTTTATAAATCTTCATTTCAGTACAATAGAGGAAAAAGAGGGAATCACTCTAACAAAAGATTGTTTGTTAAATATAAAAATATAAACCCAGCCATCATATTACATGATTTATACAATCTTTTTATTAAGAATTATAACATTAAAGAAATTAAAACTATTTTATTTAATTTAAAATTTAAAATTTTACGTAGCTTACAGCAAAAAATTAATGAGTTTATTTGTGATAACTTGCAATTTAAAGATTTATTAACAGACTTTTTATTGGATAAAATAGGTAAATATAAACAGTGCAATATGGATAAAATATATTTTGTTAGTACTTTTCAACAAAAAATTTTGATAACTTATATTTAAATAAGATTATTACTAAAAACAATGAAATATTTCCAGTCAAAAATTTACTTATTATATCAACTTTCAGGTATGTCAATACCTTGGGTAATAAATTATTTAATTATAGAGAAGTTGCACAGAATTTTGATTCCTATTTAAATGTCCCTTGAGAATGTAGCACATATCATAATTCCCCCTATTACGATAATAATTCAGAACATATAGTTACCGGTAACCCCGATTTCATATATAATGATGAATTGAAACATCTAATGAAGTTTGGAACTAAATTCAGATTAAACAGGAAAATGAATTTAAAAAAGTCTTTCAGCCTATTTAAATCAGAGCTACATACGTTCATACTTAATTTAAGCTATAAATACAATAAACCTATTCCCCTTTTTAACGAATGGAAACTGAAAATTTTGGATGATTTTAAAGTTTTTCAAACCAATTACATAAATGATTCTACTTATACATACCGCAAAATTCCTTTAGATATACAAAGGGAAATATCAACACTAAAAAATTCTTTTGTTTTTTGTCCAGTCGATAAAGCATCCAATAATTTTGCAATAATCTGAAAAAGCTATTATGCTAACTTGAAACATGCTGAACTCAATAATTGTGTGACTTATAGTTTATATAAATTTACAATACAAACGCTTGTCAAGAAACATCTTGCCTTTTCTAAAAGAGTTCATATTCCTTTGCCAAGAGTTAAAAATTTGTCTTTTCTTTTTCTATTCGTAACCCCCAAATTTCATAAAACACCTGTTAAATATAGATTTATTTGTAGTAATGTAAATAGCATTGGTAACGAATTTAATAGCAGGTTTGAAGAAATGTTAAAGAAGATTTTGAATATTTTAAAATTTAAATATAAAAATAGAAATATATATTGGATTATTTTAAATAATTATGAAATTAAAAATGACATACAGAATATACAAACTTATGATTTTGAAAGTCTTTTCACTAATATTCCTATTACAGAGTTAAACAATATTTTGTTTAAAATTGTTGATTTGATTATAAATGACGCCGATTTGGATCTTAATTTATTTAAATTACTGTGTAATTTTGTTTATGTAACAATTATGTTTATACAGGCTCAAACATTTATTTACAGAATAATGGGATAGGAATGGGTACCAGTTATTCTTCCACGGCAGCTAACACATTTTTATTTTTTTTATGAATTTCAGTTTTCTAGTGTAAATAAAGATGTTGATTTTCTGGCTTTTAGATACATCGATGATTTAATTATTTTGAGTTGTGATCGTGTTTTTTGCAGATTTCATCTGATATTTATCCTGACATGTTAGTCTTGAAAAAAATAAATGAAAACAATAACGCTGCTGATTATCTCGATTTAAAAATCCATATTTCAAATGATTTACAAATTTCAATATATAATAAGCGGGATAATTTTAGTTTTGAAGTCAATCAGTTGGTTAACTGGACTTCAAATATTTATATAATCATTGGTCAAGTTTTTCGTTACTACAAACTCTGTTCAAATAAAAATTTATTTTTAAAGGAACTTCATAATTTAAATAATGTTTTATACTATAAAAATAATTTGCCTCTAAAATTTATTAATAAATATACAAGTTTTACAGACAGTCTGCATTTTTAAGTAATTGTTATATGGTTGGCAGTTAATGATTTTGTATAATTTAAAGCCTTTTTGGACGGTTTAACAAGAATGTCTGCAATCGTGAGGCAACGACATGGAATGAACTTGGATTGATTTTGGAATGCTGGATTTTAGTTGTTTTGTGTGGCTGTGTCTCTCAAGCTTGGGTAATATAACTTTATTTGATGTTTTAATATATATTACACATTAGTTTATTTTGGCTGTATATTTTTGAATGTGTTATAAGCTGTTTTTCTGTGGTGTCGGGTCCGGTGGGGGTTTTTGTTTGTTTGTTTGTATGTATGTCGGCCGATTATCTACGCTATGGGATATAGGCCCTATGGGGTGGGATGCCCTCCGTGGGGGGTCTTTCTAAGGGAACCTAACCCGTATTTACGCAAGGCTCGAAGAAAACCACGGAAAACTCCGAACGGTTAGGCCGACGGTCGCGATTGGGTTCGAACCCAGCACCTACCGTCTACCAGTTTGAGGTCAGAACCTCTCAGCCACTGGTGGGGCGGTCCGGTGGGGGAGTGTTATAATATCGAATGTTTTTGCACATTTGATTTTTTACATTTTAACACTCTAATCGAAACCCACTGCCACTACATCATAATAGTTTTTTTGCATATTCATTCAGAAGTATTGCTGTGTTTTTAAAACTGCCCACCGCTGATGAGATTCACAGTTTTTTTATTTTCTTTATTTTGATTTTCTTGCTCGAATTTTATCTCCTTTAATGCTTAGTTGTTTGACTTCAGTTTTATTATGGCACGGGACTCTGGATCTGCCAATACACTTTATTCATTAAGTGCTATATATATATAATTTATATCATTATTGTAGCTATTAGCGCTGGTCATGTGAATATTGTGATCTTTAAGTTCACTTAAAACTTTTTTAAAGATTTTGGATTATATATATATATATCAGCAATCAGTCGCTATTTTAATCACGAATAATGGCCTTCAAGATCTCCCCATCTGACACCCTGGGTCTTTTGATTATTGAAGTCAAAAGTGTACCGTGACCAACTGGCATCAATAACAGCACTTAAAGATGCCATCCGAGAAAATGTGTCTGCCATAATGCAAGAACTGCTATTTTTGAACGGTGCGGTGCCTCGTCTCACAGTTGCACTTCTGAATGTTGGACAGTACATTGAACATTTACTATAGTACTAATTAACTGTAATTAAGCTGTGTTGTAAGTTGTGAATATTTTTTTCATTTGTAAGTCATCTTTTGGTGCAATAAATCACTATAGCGCCATCTGTTGGTTGCCAAGAGAACTATTTTTTTCATTGCCACAAAAAACCTGGTTTCTTTTACATCCGTTTGGCGCAAACGGAATCTTTGTATCTTTATCCGTTTTCGAATTATTCATTTTTAAAGTTCGTCTTGATCTTTGGATCACCCTGTATATATTTTTTAATTATAAGATAGCCGAGGACAATCTACATTTAAGTTAGTTTTTACTTTTTTGATTTTCGTAATAGTTCTTTTACATTAAGATAGATTGAATTTCAGAACCAATTTCCCTAAATTGAAAGCATTTTAAAAAAATCTGAAATCTTATTGTAGATCGTCCCTTGCTTTCCTATAACAAAATCATTCAGAAATATAACAAGTAAGAAAAATCATGCGTTAAGCATAGGTTATAAAACACTTTCCAAAGCTTCCTGAAATCTTTAACAAAACTTTGTTATTTAGGGAAATAAGATGCTACTGTCCATAGCGAAATATGTTTTGAAATACTTTTGAACAGCCCTGTATTTGATCTGTCAGTTGATATATATATATATATATATATATATACAATATAACGGGGAAATTCAGTTTAGCAAGAAAATGCTTAACTGGCTGAAATATCTCTTGCAGCACTTTATTCTGATAGATGGAAAATACAGGGTAGTCATAAAAAAACTTTGCCGGTTTGCTATGGAGCTCTAGCGATCAGTCCGTTCAACCGATCGAGGTGAAATTTCCGATATAGCTATTCAGAGGTATGAGCTCGAGATTCTGTGAACGGCAACAAAATGGCTCTCACGGTTACGGTTACAGTTGTAGAAACTGGAATTTTTCCAGTGGCAACACCCAATTTTTTCATCGCGCATGCGAAAACTCTAAAGAGCGTAGGAACCGTAGGTGTATAGCAAGAAACGGACATGTTATGAACGCCCAAAAAACTATTCTGCGAATACCCCTCCCCCCCATAAAAACGCGATTGGGGCGCAAGGAGTAAATTTGCATATGACACAGAGTCAGTACACTAATCTCTGATTACAACACGGATTGGAGAATTTTTTTTTGATTACACATTTTCTACATGGGTACCATCACAGGCAATTACACATTGCATGGTGGCGACTGCAATGGACAATACAGCCGAACGTTATATCGTATGAGGGATGTTTGCAGTCTCACGTTTGATAGAATATTTCAAATCCGGCGAAGTTTGCGGATTGCACATGTACACTCTAGATTTTAGATATCCCCAGAAACTGAAATTCATAGGAGTGAGGTCGGGGGATCGCGGAGGCCATTGACGTTACCAGTTAAGGTGAAATGTGCCTCGTCCGTTCATAATATGCGAAGAGGCCGATCGTTATCTCCATCATATTGGATAAGAAATTCATTAACAAAGTTTATATGTTGTTGATGGTCTCTCATTTCCAACTTCTGGACGCGCTGGTGTCGGTAAGGAAACATGTGGATTACAGAGCGCAGTAACTTTAAGACCATTGAATTTGGTACATCAAATAGACGAGATGCACCTTTTGTAGTTTGCATGCGTCCTCTGGTTACTATGTGATGCACTTTCATGACAGTATCCTCAGGAGCAGTTGGTCGTCGGGATCGCGGACTATCACAGGTACAGCCAGTTTCTTCGAATTTCATTAGTATATCAGGAAGATCTTGTTAAATGCATAGGTCACGTATTTGGCGATGATTTGGATGGTAAACGCGTCAGTTCTTCGCAGCATTCATCTCATTTTGATAATAGTTTTACCAATTCACCACGAACGAAGTCATTTTGTTAGCATCTGCGAACTCCGACTCGCAGTCCGTCCAGACTGTCCGACTTGCGACCTCCGAACATTCCCACTCTACTTGTTATCCGTTTTCTACGCTGACTATATGGCAAAATACGTTCCGTGATTAGTATTTTGTCTCTGCAATTTTCAAATTTTCTTCGTGCGCCTTGGTCGTGTTTTTTTGGGGCCGTTCGTAGAGCTGATTTTGTCCGAGTATAACGCGTCCGTCTATTGCAATAACCATATCGTTCCAACGCTCTTTAGGGTTTTCGCATGCGCTGAGCATTTTGCGATGAAAAAAATGGATGTTGCCATTGGAAAATTTTGAGTTTCCGTAACTATAACCGTAACCGTGAGCGCCATTTTGTTGCTGTTTACAGAATCTCGAGCTCATACCTCTGAATAGCTATATCTGAAATTACACCTCGATTGGTTGAACGCACTGGCAGCTAGAGCTCCATATATCGGCAAAGTTTTTTTATGACCACCCTGTACTTCAATACTTTTGTTCAATCCTGTAATTTATCCAGTATCTTGACTACACACCAGTATTTTGTTAAAATTTAGTTCAAACAAACACATTCTTAAAGCTACTTAAATCACACTTCTAGAAATTATCGCATATGGGTGACCATGTAGCTAATACTTTGCGTGACCCTGTGTATCATTTCATCTATATTCTATAAACGTTTCTTAGTAAACTGAAAGCAGTTCAACGTAAAAATGCATTACTACTACCTTTAAGTTAATTACTCTCATATTCAGTAAGCTTTATCAGCTCTTTTGTGTAACCCTGTATATCAACTATAACATTTATTACACCATATAATTTGCAAACACTTTGTAAAACTCAAAATCGCATATCATAATTGAAAATGCATTTCAACCATCCATCAGCTATTTTCGATAATACACAGTATTTCGGATAAAAATATAAGGTTTGAAATATGTTGTGTGTCCTTGTAAAAGCTATCCACTTCATATTATGCTTTATATATTAAGTCTCAGTGGCGTATATCAATTTTATGATACTTGAAATCGTTTAACATCATTAAAATGCGTCGCAAATATTTCCCTTCTTTATTATTGTGTAATGGAATTCTTTTGAGTGACCCTGTAAATGAATAATAACTATTATTTTGACAGCATATTTTAAAGAATGCGTATTTTAGTGCATTTTGTGAATCCATGTAAATTTGAATAAGTTTAACAGGGTGTAACACCTTTAAAATTAATTTGAAACTATTTTTTCTCATTGGCCTTAATATAACGGATAACGTTTGACTATTCCTGTAAATAAACTAATCATAGTACAAATTTCATTTTCAATAGGGTTCGTGCTAGGGTAAACATCAATAACATATAAAAATTTCAGAGCAATCCGAGTATATTTACGGGAGTTAGAGCGCGGACAGACGGCCAGACAAACCGAATGCATAAACACTTTTCAACTTTGTTGGAAAGTGTTAAAAATTAATGCTAGAATTTCGAAAATAACGATTCCATAGACTAAAAATTAGCGTTTTCCTTTCTTCCCGTGACTAAAGCGGGCTCTTAAAGAGCAGAAAACATTATAAATATAAAGAGTAATATATTTTTAAAAATATGCTTTAATAAATTAGCAGTTAATTATTAAATGTTGATTGTACTATGTTTAGTAATTACTAAATTTTGATTGTTTTGATTGTATCTCAGCTCAAGTGAATAGTACAAAAAGAGTTATTAATGTACAGTAACTGGCTTTGCTTTTTACTTGACGCTAAAGTTCTCGTTTACTGTTCATGAGATTCCTGGTTCGATCATTTCTAATACCAATCCATCCTCTCGTCATTGGTGATCCAGACGTAATCAAACTATCATTGTATTAGTGATACGGCTAAGCATGAAACCTTAAATTACAAACATCTGATCTCACATTGATCATCTCATCTGATCTCTTATTTTTTAATGTATTACTTATCTTTCATTTCCATCCTATTTCAGGTGTTTCCATTTTTTTAAAATATATGTGTGTTTTCTTTTTCTCAAAATTTACCTTATTTAATTTTTATGTTATTTTTCAATTTTCTTGGTTATTCAACTTCTACTCTGTGTTCTTTTGTTTTGGATTATGCTGTTCTATGATTGGTTTTTGTGTTCTGATTTCCTATTGGTTGTTGATTTCTACTTTCTCATTGGCTGTTTTTTTTCAGTTTGTTTCTATGCTTATATTGTTCATTTCAATCTTGCTGCTGCTTTCATGATAGATGCACGTCTTTTTTGCGCCTAACGAAGAAAGACTAAAATCTTTCGAAAAGCGTAGCACATTTAAAATTTTTTTATGGCGTTTTAAGAATATCTTTTAGTTTTTATTCCTATGGATTTATTTTCGAATTTAATATATATTTTTAGATTGTTTCTATTAATGCCAAAAACCATTTTTATATGCAATAGACCAATTATATACTCAAATAAAGGTTTTAAATTTATGAAGTCTCCCTAGTTTGATGTACTCACCTTCCTCCCAACTTCGTTGTTGTGGAGGTTCATGAGGGCCTTTGCACTCTTCGGTCCTTTTTTGGCCCTGGCGTCCCTCATGTCCCTGGCATCGACGAAACTCTTCGCGAAGGCCGTCCCGTAGTGGACGTTGTCCGAGCAGCCGGACCACTGGAAGCCCTCGGGCGAGAAGCCTCGGACCGTACGGTCGCATCCGCATCGACCCAGCGAACCACCGCTGCAGGCTCGAGTTACGGAGTGGGCAACCCCTGCTGCAGAGACGGCGTGGATGAAAGCTGCCTCACGGGTGCCTGGGAGAAAAATAATAAAATATTCAGTGAATATATATTTTTTAATTTTTTTTTTTCTAATTTGGTTCAAAGGTAGTTTTAAGAAAAAACGTGACCTTGATGCCACATCCACATACATTAATTTTACTCTAAGGTTATTTATTTATTTATTATATATAGCTAAATTTTACCCAAGCATTTATATTTATACTTTAATTCTTATGTTTGATAAAAATGCGAACGAATTTCATATACGTTAGAAGTGTTTAAGTTTTTTAGTTTTCCGAAAAATTGTACTGTTCATCTGAAAATCCAATTAAACTCCTAAAATACTCGCGTATAAAATATAAGATCACATGTAACAGGCAGTTTAAAAAATAAAATAAAATAGTTAAAAAAAATTCTGAAAAACGGAAAAATTTCGAAATTCATTGTTTTAAAATAAAAATGTTTAGTCACAGAAAAGAAACTGTCAGCTATAAATCTTGATCATAATGCGGTGAATATGGATTTTAAATTTCATCAAAACCGGTCAGATGGTTTCCGATGAAATGAGTTTTAAGATTTGCATATTTCCCATAGGATTGTACCCGTTTTGTCTTCCTTTAATCGAAAACCATCTTAACTAGAATGATGGAAAAAACAAACAAAAAAACAAACCTTATTGTCAAATTTTATTTACACAGGCAGAGAACTAACGGACATTTAGATGAGAATCTTTTAAGTAAATGGCGGTGTATTGCTGATTACGACTTTCGTTATAAATATCAACAATGCAATGGTTTGTAATGAAAGTAATGGTGATACAAAGCTTAAGAAAAAGTCCTAAGCTAATTTTTATGCTTAATTTATGCAACCTTCTGAAACGAACAGGAAAATGCATAAGTATTCTCGTTTTTGGAACCACCCATTTTAGTGTTCTACTATTTTAAATAATGAAAATAATTTTACAAAAAGTCCAATATTAATTTAAAATTCAATCTTTTATAGCTTTAATTTCCTTTAATAGCATTCAAATTTATTACAAAATCAACAGTTGTTCTTTTAAATAGATTTCGTATGAAATACTACCTATTGCAATCGCTCTCATGTTGGAATTTCTGAAAAAAATTTGCAAATCTACACTGATCACGACTCCTTGACCCCAAAACTACCATTAGTAAAAAAGTTTATCTATCATCTATCTATCTATCTACCTATCTGTATATATATATATATATATATATATATATATATATCTGTCTTATAAATAAACTATCTTTTGAAATCTAATGAGTCTTTAGTCTAACCCTGTATATATACATACATATTTTACACAAGTTACGAGGGTCACATAAATTGAGCTCATGGTTACACGTTGTCCACAGACTTCGCAGTGAGTCCATTGCTCCAAACACAGCAAAATGATGTGTGATTAAATACAGGAATTTACCGTAAATGAAGTGTAGAATAATACGATTTAAAACAATATCAAAAGAAAATTAATAACTGCTCTGGTGTTAAAAATAGAAATTCTACTAATCTTTATGCAGCTGAATGGGTATAACACAAAATAATTATTTTTGATGGATAGTTCACAGTTAATTTTTTTAACACTTTTGTTAACAGTGTCATCTTTATTCTGAAGGAAGCGTTCAGAAGGGCTTCCACATTCGTGCGTGCTGCGAATGGGGGATGCTTCATTTTTTTGTTTCTACAGCCGATAAGGAAGGTCGAGAAGCACACTTTACACGGATAAGGAACATAAATTACTCGACGAGTGGTCCCGTCGACATCGTCGTAACAAAGATGCACTGGAAGAAGAATGAAGCTGTAGGTGGGTAACCGCAAAAACAAATTATGTAAATTCTTCTGCGTTGCATTAATCCAATGATGTAGACGATATATTCTTCAGTGAGATGTTTGAACAAAAGGAGCAAAACAGCCATAGGCATAATCCTTCCAGGAAAGCCATTTGCAGTTTGCTAACGGTTAATTTTAATGTTCAAACTGCCTAATGTCAACAGTAATATTTTATTACAATTTAGATTTTATAATATACGTAAAAATTAGCTTCTGATTAATTTCAAATAAATTTGTTTTTAAATTGCGGTGTCAATTAATTATTTGAAAAATTTTGGAGCAGTAATGCCTTGCCCCTGAAATGGTTAAGAGGTGTAATTGCATCGTATTCTTATTGCCAAGACTATAAAAATTCTCTACGAGTGTCTAACGGTGTTTTTCTGTTTGTTAACACATATATAAGTACAGCTTCACATCTCATACTAGTATCCAAGGTGAAATATTTTTATGCTAACTCTACCAGGACTATAAAAAGGTCTTTATGTCTTATAACGGGAGAAGAAAATGTAGATTCTTTATTTCTTCTTTTTAAGATTTTAGCTAATTTTACTCAAACATGCGAAAGTAAAATGCGTGGAGCAGAATTGTTGAAGATTAACCATTATCCCATTATTGATCCTATATTAATTTCCATGTCACTTCGGGACCGGCATTTCTTACACAAATTTATTCGTTTGCACCACGTTATGTTTAAGAAACGCTTTTACTTGTATTTTGATAATATTGCAAGATAAATGTACTACTACAAAATTTATTTCTAAAATATAGAATATAATATAGAATATAAATATATAAATGTACGAATAGAATATAAAAGTAGAATCATGTATAAAAAGCAATTGTCCGATAAGGATTAACCAGTTTTCGTCAATACTAAATTTGAAAAGAAAAAAAAAAAAAAAAGACCTATTATCAAGTTGGCTTCATTTATGGCGACCTACTTTTGTCGCATGATTTGAGGCATTATTCGTCAAGTATCGCCAAACTTAGCAATTTTTGATGCTGACGCATATTTCTTTGTACTTTTAAGCATATGAGAGTTACAACAACGGTTGGAACAATTAAAGTAAATTTGCAATAAAAAGTACGTTTTCTAAAGCTCATCAGTAAAACTTCATTGTGGAAAAATGAACCACTCTAGAATCTCAAATTGCTTTATCGCAGACTTTTTTTTGAAAGACAGAGCACTGAAAAAAATGAAGTATTCAAAAATGAGTAAATCGATATACTCATACCAAAATTAGTATTTTTGAATAAAAAACGAATCGATGTTTTCTCAATTTTCATACATTACATTTTATCAAACCCAAACGAAATAATGATTTTATAATTTAAAATGGTTCATTTAATTCATGATGGATTAAAAAATGCTCATTAATAGAAAAACAATACAATATGCTTTGGAAATCAGGGGAAATTCAGATTAAAATACTAAAAATGCACGTAGTAGACGTTTTTCCAAGCAACCGCAAGGCCTCATTAGTGCAATTTCCCCACTGTAAAACAAACAAAAGAACAAATAAAATACAGTTAAAGTGCAATAATAATCTTTTATTTTCTTTATAATATGTAAGGTTACATTGCGTTCTTGTTATGAGCGTTTCACATGTTCATGTATAGTCTGTTTTTACACCGACAGAGACATGGTAATTGGTTCGCATAAAGAAGCTTTTGCAGCTATTTCTCCCGTGCCCCATGAAGAGGCGGATGCCTGTCTTTTACTTCTTGCTTGATTTGCTATCGAAAACTTAAGTCATTCAACGATTACAGCAAAAACTGTTGACAGTGATATCGTAGTTATTGCCATGTGTGCTTTATCTAGACTACTGAGTCTAGAACAAATCTTGTTGGAGTGTAGCAGTGAAAGCACCTCCAATACTTTCTCATCAACGAGTTGCTTCACAAGAATTTTCAGATATTTTACATTTCTTCCATTCCTTTGCAGGGGCTGACATGGATTCTAGTTTTGCAAAAATCGGTAAATCAACTTTTTGGAAAATTGTATGGCATTTCGAGACATGGACAAGACTTCTTTTGGCCAAAGTTCTTGATAACACGATTTTTACTGCAAACGTTGTCGTTTGACGATGACAAGTATTTTTTACTGATTTAGTACTTCATCATTCTTTCAAAAAATGCACCAAATTCAGCTTGTTGTAAATGAATCCAGGCGAATACTATTTACACAGCAGAACAGAATAATTGAAAATACTTAACCAATTAGTAATGTTCTCCTGCATCATCTGAGATGGGCATCTTGCAGCTTTCATTGTGGACACACTTTTTTTAATGCAATTTTCGACGTTTGAATCTATGTCAATGGGGATAAAAAAAAAAAAAAAAAGGTAGACAATCGCTACAATCCTGTTTGGTCTTGAACCCCGGAAAACACCAAGAAAATGCTACAAGAACTGATTGCATGAAAGCGAAAATAGATGTGAACACGTTGTAGATGTGTAAAGGGAGAATGCAATAAACAAATTGATTTTATTTTGCAACTTTGTAAACTTTTTACATCATAACAGCTAATTTGTTTTTAAGTTGGGGCTTGTTTAAGCTCAGAGTTTGGTTATAATTTTGCGTTTTTTCATTTTTACTTTTTCTTATGGGAATTTCATTTACAGGCAACACATTCGTAGGAATAATTACGTAAATATGCTTTCTAAGATATACCAGAGTAAGTAGGGAGGAAAGTTTAGAAGTGTAAAAAATAAAATCAATTTTACAAATGGCATCCGATGCAAAATGAGTGCTGGAAAATGAATATTGGCTGAATGTTACGTTGTCACGGCAAAAATTTCAAAATAAGTCGTCGCAGAACAAATCTATATGAATCTTTTTGTCTCTTATTTCAAGAGTTTCCAATTGATATATCGCGATATCTCAGTATTATGTTTGGTAATGGAGACAGTCTTTTAATGAACCTGTGTACAACTCAGGACGATCATTTCATAATGTTATCATGGTTTGTGTACTCTGATCGAATGTCTTCCGGCAGTTTTCTGTTTCTTAACATGCATACAAGTACTGCTTCACACGTCATACTGATATCCGGAAGTGAAATACTTTTACGTTAATTACTCTGACTACAAATCCAGTAGAGCATTTTTTGGAATATTTAAAAGTCAGGACACGGGAAGGATTCGTCAAATTTAGAACTCCTTCAGGTTCTGCAATCAGAATGGTCCAAAATCTCTAGAACCAACTTAGAAAACCTTTGAAGATGTGCAGCAATCCTCAAAGCAAAAGGATATCCAGCTAAATAATAAACATTGCTGTATTTCGTTACATTAACACATTTAATTTAAATAAAAGTTTATAAAAACTGAATCGTCTCAAAACTTTTACTTAAGTAATTTTACGAATTTGCGAATAATTTTTAGTTTATGCATAGGTCTCCATTTTCTAATGTTGCATTCTGTTGAACTTTGAAAAGGAGACAAATTATTAATTTACATCAGTAAGACATTTTGATTGCAGAAACAATAAAAATATATTTTCTCATTTTTTTCTTTTGCCAGCTACTGTATGTAAGACGCGTTTCACATTTTCTAAATCTTTCTCTGAATAAAGAAGGTTGAGTATTTTAATCGGTTCAGTAAATTTCTCACTTCATGCAACGCAGTATTTTTTACTTCTTATTAATTATAGCTCGGAGAACAACTTTGAAAGTGTATTTTTAGTGTATAGATATATATAGTGTATATATATAGTATATATATTTTTAGTGTATAGATATATATGTATATTAAGTGTATAGAAAGCTGTTGCGAATTCCATTTTGCGACAAAATTATCTATTCCTTCGATTAAAGAATACGAGTTCATCACTGTAATTAAGACATAAATCTTTTATTGCTTCTCTTTGCAATACGTTGTCGCCTCAAAAATTTCTAATTCATTTGTCGCTGAACAAATTCATATGAATCTTTATGCAGCTCATTTCAAGAGTTTTAATTGATGTATCACAATATCTCAATATTATGATTGGCAATGCAAGGAACATTTTAATAAACCCAAGACCAACGTCACGGCCATTTTTGATGACGTCATATTAGGGGAGGAGTTTTATCTCTCATGGACTGTATAACGGCAGTTTTCTGTTTCTTAACATGTATATAAGTACAGCTCTACACCTTATACTGGTATCCGAAGGGAAATATTTTTACGTTAACTACAATGACTCCAATTGAACATATTTTCTTTTTCGATGATAAGTCGGGACATGAGAGCATTCTTCAAAGAGTAGAAATCTTCCGGGATGTTCAATCGGAATGGGCGAAGATCCCTAGCTCCACCTTAGAAAGCTTTGTTAATTTAATTCCTAGAAGATGCGCCGCAGTGCTCAAAGCAAAAAAAAAAAAAAAAAAAAAAAAAAAAAAAAAAAAAAAAAAGAATGCAACTAAATAGTAAACATTGCTGCATTTCGTTACATTAACACGCCTAATTAGAATAAAAGTTTAGAAAAAATAAATCGTCTCAAAACTTTTGCTTGAGTAATTTTTCCAATTTACGAATTATTTTTAATTTATGGATGTCTCAATTGTTCTAATGTTGTGTTTGTTGAGTTTTAAAAGGGGTGACCTTACTAATTTACATCAGCAAAAAATTTTGGTTGCAAAAAAAGTTAGGACGGAAAAACATATCGTCTCAAAAATTTTACCAGTTATTAAATGCAAGACGTGTTTCACATTTTCTAAATCTTTTTCTGCATTAAGTACGTTGGGTATCTTTGTCGGTTCAGTAAATCTCTTGCTTGATGCAACGCAGTAATTTTATTTCTTATTAATTACAGCTCGGAGAACACCTTTGAAAGTGTATTTTCACCGATAGCGAGCTGTCGCGAATTCCATTTTACGACGAAATTATCTGTTCCTTCGATAAAAGAACACGAGTTCATCACTGTAATTGCGACATAAATCTTTGATTGCTTCCCTTCCAGGCAAATGCATCTGCCGATAACAAATCAGAAAGTGCCGCCCTGCAAGCTAATATCAACTAAAACACTCTTACCTTAGAGCCGCTTTGTGCTCTCTATAATTTATAGAATTATAATCTCTCCTTTGGTAGGAAGCCAATATATTTTATATCTATAAACATACATGAATGACTGTAGAATTTTTTCTCTTTTTATTAAGAGCTGCGTTAGTGAAACTTGTGTAGATGTTTGTATATGAAATAGACTTTTAGCGGTAATTGCTTTTGAGGAGTAATAGGGTCCACAAAATAATATAATGTTCTTTTGTTTTGCAATATTATGGTGATTCTAATGTTTTTTTATTTTCAACTAAAAATTTACAGAGTTTTAATTTTTATTATCTCTAAGAGTTTTTCACAAACTATGAAGATGAAGATCTTCAGCATGATTAGAAAATTTATAGCAAAAATATATCCGTGCATAATGTCGATGTCATATTGACGATAGCTACGACTTGAGGCATAAATTTTCCTTTTACAGCAATTGAAAATTTTTTTTAACATTACGAATTTTATATTTTTCCCACACTTTAATAGAAAAAATGGACTAACTGGTGGAATTAGTTTGAAAACTACCTCTCTGTTTTTTTTTTCAAAAAACGATAAAAAAAATAATTTTCAGTCATGATTTAATTTAAATCGGAGTGAAAACCAATTGGGAAAGATCAGTTCGCTTGCACTTGAAACAATCTGTAAATAATTCAGCATTCATTTGTTTCCAAGTAATGCTTCATAGATAGCATTACCCAACGAAATTAAAACTTATTTATAATTATACTTACTTATAAAGTTTTATAACTTTTATACTTACTTATAATGTTTATAATTTTTTAACGAGGCAATTTAAGATTTACAAAATTGCATACTAAATTTGAATCTCCAAAATCGTGATGGGAACGCTCGGTGATTTTAACAAATTATAAAGCAATTTTCGCAGTGATGGCGTTTATACTGCCAGCTTCATTTCGATAGGTAGAGCGTCTACTTTTTTTTAACGCAATTATGGTAACTACTTTTAATACCACTTTCAGTGTTGAAAGAAAAGTTAGGCGGTTTACAATTTCCAGTTCAAATTCCCATCTTTTTTATTATTGAAATTATAAGTAGAAATCCAGGTACAACTTGAACTGTGGTTTTCTTCATTCATTACTTAATTCTCCAGCAGATATGTGCGCGCAAATTTTGTGACGAAAGTTGCATTTCTTTACTTTTAAACTCTTCTGGACTGGCGTCCAATACACGACTTTTATCTGTTTTCAACCATGTATTTTTAAACAGTTACTTTTACTTATGTAATCACAAAAATACTTTGAATAAATAAAGCAAATATTGTTTTATTACTAGTACTAATACCAGATTCTATATGCACCTTTTGAATGTTCATATATTCACCCATGGTCGTTAGGTAGGATTAACTACTGTCACCGAAATCTTTGGATAGCGACTACGAGCAGTTTCTGTGACCGCTTGGTGGAAAGATGAATAAAACACTCGGGTAATTTATTGGATCGAGAGGTGACTATACAAACCATCATCTCATCGGGTTGATGTCTGTAATTTCAAGATTAAACAGAACTAGAGTGGCATGTTAAAATGCAACTAGTCTGTCAAGCCTTATCTTGGTGAAAAACCCTTGCAAACCCGAATTTAATGATTGATTGGTAGGTTTACCATTGTAAACAGTATTGAATTCAGCGGGTAGATTGGGGCGGAGACAATTCCCCCTCCCGGACCATCGAGATATCCCCCCCCGGAAGATGAGGTTTTGTGTTTTCAAAGGTCAAAAAGTGCAATTTCCTCCCCTCCCCAGGACTTTAAAAAACTACATACCCAGAGCCACAGAAATTTTTCCTGAAGAATTTTCTGAAAAGTCTCTGAATTCAACACAGATCGTAAATTCCTGCTTCCAGTTCTCCATGTTTTCATATCTTTGAGTGCAAGAAAACACAATGATAAATCTACCGATCAACCATCTCAATTGGTTCTGAAGGAGATTTTCTCCAAGATATCCCAGCAAACACAGGAGTATCAATTTGGTACAAAAATGATATCTTCCGACAAGTACTAGAGATGTTATTTCGACAACAGCGAATCGTAACCTAAAAGTATCGATTCTGTCCTTTCCTTCGATATCTTTGGTTATACTTTGATGGGTTGTCGTCATGGCGCCAGAAATATGGCACAACGACAGAAATCGGCGATATAGGTGACACATATTCGATACAAATACGTAGCAATTCAGAAATTTCTGGCATAAAAATGTTAAAATTATGGCACAAATTTGATATTGCTGATATCGAACGATGATCGTTTTGAACTGTATTTTTGACGCACAAATGACAATATCGATCTTGTGCCATTTCATGACATTTTACACGTATGTCGCCAAAAAATTTAACCAATTTAATTACACTTTTAGTCTCATAGAAACTGTTTTAACCCTTTCAGGGGTGAAACACTTATTAAAATACTGAAATGAAAAAAGCCACCTGAATTTAAAATTTATTCGGAAAAAACTAAATTTCACATGTATCATTAACTTTATTATTAAAATCTATATTCCGATACCAATCTAGAATTAAAGCGTTTTTTTTATATAAATGTAACACCGTCCTTGAAAGGGTAACTGAAAAATTTCTCAAGACATTTATAAAAGCATTCACATATGCACCTTTCCCTACTTTCAGAATCTTAGTTTGACTTTTTTCTAAATTAAGCTTAGATTCTCTTTTATAAAATTGTCTTTTACTTTGAAATGTTAGGACTGACCCCCCCCCCCCCCAAGAACTTGCAGTTAAATTATTTTATGGTGGAATACCTTCCTTTTAACTTAATAGACATTATTAGAAGAAGCACAATATTCTTTTAATAGTTTATATAAAATTCATACATTTCTAAAACTGAATAAAGATGTCACTATTATGTTTCATATTTTTGATTGGTCATGTTCATATCCAATGCAACAAACTAGAACTAAGTTTAGAAAATTGTGTTTTAAAGCCTTGTTAAGTAAATTGTGTCCCCCTCCACCCCCCCCCCCCCCAAAATCTATGGGTTTTTATTTTATCCAATGCAAATAACTAAATTTTAAAATTTTCCAGAAACAGACAACTTTTTCTATATCTAGAAAATGTTTCATCAGCTAGTTTCCAGTAAAGTATCTCTAAATAGAACCTTTAAATTCAATCCTTCATAAATATAGTGATAACAGCTTGAATTATCAATGAATCTTACAGAAGCAAAATTAAATTCTTTACAAGTATATATAAAAATATCTTATAAAAAATGGAATAGTTTTTTTAATACATACATACAGAGCTGCCAACTTCTACGGCTTTTTAAATCATTAGCATGTTTGGAACCACAAAATTTTTAGAGTAAAATATACGACAAATACATTTAATGTTATGCGTTACAATACATATTGTTAATTATTAAATAAAATTTCAGATTCTAATATGTTTATTTGACTTTAAATAGGCATAGTAGTTGGCAGCCATGTATCTATGTATATATATATATATATACACTGGTGTCCAAAATTTAAGCATAATTGGTAATTAAGTAATTATTTTTAAGTAATGAAAGAAATATGAATCGGAATGTGCTGAAACTCCAGGTGTGTAAACAAAATAGTACGCGTCACATATTTTTGCGAAGAGTTTTCCCCGAAATCGAACAGGGGACCGTCAACAAATTGAAAAAGAACGAAGATCTTTTGGATAACCCTGTCAAAACTAATGTAGCAAAAGCGTTCAAACTGCACATTATGATTAATTGGCTTATTGTAATGTACTGTGTTAATTTTTACAAGGATAGCATGTATATTCGTAGAGAAATTAAGGTTTTTATAAAAACAGTCCTAAATTTTTCCAAGTTTTTTGCTTATAATTTGCAGAGTTCTTATTATAAAATAATGTTCTTTTCTGAAAATATAACAAACATCATTGTACACAGTACCCTGTCATCAGAATTTAAAAATAATAAAAATTTTATGAAAAATGAGTATAATAATTTTTCATTGCGCATGCGTCAACGATATCAAAATGTCATTTGCATATTGTGTTAGCTAAATGTATAGAGCAACTTCTGTAAAAGTTTCAAAAACATAGCTTGAAAATTCTGAAAATGGGAGCCTATCGAATCAACTTAAAATCCGTTATTCCTAAAGGAAGCAAAAAAAATCAGGGGTTTTACCTAAATATAGTTGTACGTGCAATATTGTGTAGACACTAAACAATGGAATATGGATACAGCCCCTCATCTTTTTGCTTCATTTAGGGAATAAAGGATTTTGATCTCATTCTATCAACGATAATTTTCAGAATTTTTAAGCTGTGTTTTTGAGACTTTCACAAAAGTTGCTCTATACATTTAACTAACATAATATGCAAATGAAATTTTAATAGCGTTCACGCATGCGCAGTAAAAAATTATTTAGTAAACCTGCTCATTTGTCATACAATTTTTATTATTTTTTAATTCTGATGACAGGGTATTGTGTACAATGATGTTTGTCATTTTTTCAAAAAAGAACACTATTTTATATTAAGAACTCTGCAAATTATAAGCAAAAAACTTAGGACTGTTTTTATAAAAACCTTAATTTCTCTACGAGTATACATGCTATCCTTGCAAAAATTAACACAGTACATTACAATAAGCCAATTAATCATAATGTGCAGTTTGAACGCTTTTGCTACATTAGTTTTGACAGGGTTATCCAAAAGATCTTCGTTCTTTTTCAATTTGTTGACGGTCCCCAGTTCGATTTCGGGGAAAACTCTTCGCGAAAATATGTGACGCGTACTATTTTGTTGAGTTTCAGCACATTCCGATTCATATTTCTTTCATTACTTAAAAATAATTACTTAATTACCAATTATGCTTAAATTTTGGACACCAGTGTGTATATATATATATATTTGGTGGGGGGGGGGGGAGGGGAAATCTGATGAAAATTCTGACAAGATATTTGAAACTTCTCTTTAATAAAAAGAAAATTCAAACGTAAAATTATTTCAGCACAAATTACTGGAAATATTAAAGTCGATTTTCCCCCCCTTGACTTTAGTTCATTCCCTAATTAATCAGACGTAGACTAGGAGATATAAATAATCAGCTCATCATGTTTATGGCGGAAATTCTATGAAATAGTTAATGCTGTTTGCACATTAAAATGCAATCTGCGCAAGTCAGATTTTAGCAAATGACTTGTACGTATACCATTCATTTTTCTTGCATCGAAAGGAAAATATGGAGGACAGCAGAAAAGCAAATGATAAACTACGAGTCAACCGCAAAATCTGGGGTTTTTCCATAAAGGTACGACTTGAGACATATTTCATTTTAATACAGAAATCTGAATTTAGCTAATTCTGGAATTGCATTCCATAAGCTTGGTAGACGATTTTCTGTGTTGCCACTTCTTGGTGTAATAGTAATACTGTATGCATAAATTCACCAGCTTTGTAACCATTATATGTATTATTTTCACATTGAATACCTTCATATACTTGCATAATTTTGTTTTCCATTTTACACACATTATACATATGCCGCTACAGAAGAAAGGAGAAATACATTAAAGCTTTTCTCAACTGCTCTGCTCAACAAGCGCAAAATACCAATACATTTACAAATTCATTTTTCAACATAGCGGTATAAAATTAGAAGCCTGATTTTGAATCTAAAGAGAATTTTCCATTTTTTGATTAATAAATTATCAATTGAGCTATAGACTAAATTGATCACGCGACGATGTTTCCGCCCAACTTGACGGGGTTTTCTGTTTTTGCCAAGAAATTCAGTTCGAAACACCTACT
The DNA here is from genome assembly GCA_964019185.1 of Maratus speculifer. Classification (NCBI taxonomy): domain Eukaryota; kingdom Metazoa; phylum Arthropoda; class Arachnida; order Araneae; family Salticidae; genus Maratus; species Maratus speculifer. The sequence goes on from OZ025292.1 coordinate 22,938,515, forward strand.
GTGACAGTATCTCATAAAACAATTATTGCAATTAAAAAAAGAATACGATTAGATAGCTTCTGAAAAACACCTGCAATTTTCATGCATTTCTAAAAAAAAAAAAAAAAAAAAAAAAAAAAAAAAAAAAAAAAAAATTAAACTTTTCATTAAGTTACCTTTTTGAATTAATAGCCTTAATCACAACAGCCAAGATAATTTTCCGACAAGTTGAGTGAAATCTTAAGCAGTCTGAAAATTTTAGTCCATACCTGAAATTAAGGCTGCTTACACCTATATATAACAATATTCAACTGTACCTTGAATCCATCTTGTTGTTAGAAGTAAATTACTGTCCGATTAAAATTTTCGGTACTACTCTGTTATCCCATTGACCAATTTCGTGAAATTATACAAATCGCCAAACTAATAGCCAAATTATACATATTGACACAATTTTTATTTTAAATAACGAAAAACAAATAATAGAATATTAATAAAAATTAAAAAAAACTAAATAATAATCCCTGAATGACATTTTAAACACGTGAATTGAATTTAATGTCATTGAATGTGGCATGCAAGATCATCCATTATCGGCATTTAATCTTACAGTTTGGCGATAATTTTTTGGTCGACGAGGTGACCTAGTATTACAAATATTCAAATCGTTTTCCCACACCCGCTTGTGTAAGTTATTTATACTTTGTTCATATTTCATGATTCGCTTGATAACATTTATCATAAAATATTTTGACTATAGTAACATTTGTTTCAATATTACACCATGAGGAAACACTCAAAAGCTGAACCAATACATGCACAGTAACAAATTAGTTAAAATTTAAGACTTGAAAATATCTACAATGCTATTCTGTTTCTTTAGAATGTCATTGTTTACATACTTAGTAATACTTTATTGGTTGAACTTTTCTTTTATCTTTTTAAATTAGCTTCACTGATTAATGTAACTGACAAATTCCAATTATTGATGTCATGATAATCAGTAATGTAATATAAAAATCAGTATATGACCAAGCTAATGACCTAGAAAATAAATGTTAAAGCTTTGATAAGCATAGGTACAACTAATTTTAAATTAATCAAGAAAAGGCTACTATAAAAAATGACTTTTCTTCTTTATAAAAAAAAGTTAAACTTTGTGCAGGTAATTTAAAATTGTGTATACATTTTGATGTTAAGATTTGAAAAAAAAAGACAATACAAATACATGGTAATTTATTTTATTCATTAGCAGTGCAATTTCCTAATACAGTTTTTTTTACGATATTCCAACTCCATCTGTAGCGTAACGTAGCCATTTGGCTATCCAACTATGAATGTTGATTACTGAGGCGCCTTCAAACAATCTGTTATGTTTCACAGAAGCTAGAAAATAAGAACATAATCATTACTTGCATATAAATTAACAAGAAAAATAGCAGGGGTGATTGTGGTTCTTGAAAAAATACCTGAAATTTTGGTGACAAAATTTTTCAGTACAGGAACAATGGGAGGAAAGAAAATTTATTGTAGGGAGATCAAATTATGTAAAGTATATTTTAACTAGGACTTCCCTCAGAGGGATTAGTCTGAGCGATATTGCTGAGAATACACATTTAATAAGTAAAGAAATGAAATGTTACCTTTAATTGGTCATTCAATGTGATAACTACAAAATCTTGTTGCATATACTATTTTTATAAAAGAAAAGCAAACCATGCATGGATATAAAATTGGAAATATGCAAAATGTTAAAAGTAATATAGAAAATAAAACACCAAATTTTCCTATATTGGAAATATAGCTCTTTGAAATGATATCATGAGCATAAACAGAAGCTTCGCACCGATTTGAAAAACTATAAATAACATAAACTATTATGTTTGAAGAGAAATGGAGTGTATTTTATATGGTGTGAAATCCGTCCGAATAGTTTAGAATGTTGAATATCTGTTTTCCACGGATGCAATGAGGTTGTCGATAAGAGTTAAGGAATCCTTTTTTAAAAATTTGTCCTAAACGAGCACTTACATCTTATAAGTTACTGTGATGCCAAAGTTATAGTTTCTGACCCCAACAGTATCCTAGAAATTGCAATATTCTCAATAAATTGGGTTCAAAACTTTTTCTAGAAAAAAAGTGTTTAATATGTGAAATTAAATTGTCGAATGTTTTAAAAAGCGTTCATAACGAGAATATTATATCTTAAAAATTGCCACCAAAAAAAAAAAAAAAAGATTTTAAATATTTAGTCACATCAACATCAAAGAATTCCCAATTTTAGAACATTTTTGCTCGTGCATTGATGGTGATTATTGTTCCTACGCAAAATATAGTATATTTTGCAGCAAAGATGGTTACCAACATTTTTTGCCCACATTATTATTTAAATCGGCTAGATACTCCCAATGCTAACGAAAAACACACAAACGTTAATGCTTTATAGCATAGAAATACAGAATCAAAAGCTATTTATCTCCTATTATATACACGACATAAATTATCTAATTAGTGCTAGCAGATGAATTTTTAAATATACATAGATCAATATAATGCTTCATTTTCCTTTTATTAGTATTTCTTAGTATTCATTTTTCATTTATTTGTATTATTCAGTAAAAAACTCACTTTCTTAAGCCCGAATTACGTCAAACTTTTTATAAAAGCGTTTAAGTCCATATAACAGCGAAGTATTGTGAAGAGTATTAAATACAAGGTAGTAAGACACTTAGCCAAACGCAGGTAATAAATCGCCAAATATTGTCCTTTTCGCCCTCTCTCGAAATGCATTTTTTTTCGTATATTTAAAAAACACGATTTTGAGTCATCTTATTTAAAATTCAAATAAATAAATGAGAGGAAGCAATAATAGCATAAGTCAAAACATTCATAAGTCAACATCAAGGAATTGTATCGTAGTTACACATGTGGAAAAAAGCTGCTTTCGGCCAAAAAATGTTGTCTTCACAAAATATGAATCCGATTAAGAAAGTACCGTGTTTAATTAAAATATTATAGGCAGAGCTGCCAAGTCTCCGGCATTTTGGATACCGGTATTTTAATACAGAAAATGTTTTATTAAATTGGAACATTCTGCGGATTTAAAAAATAACTTTTCCTATAAGAAAATTCTGCTATGCAATAAGCGAGGGTTTGGCATCTCTATATAGGAATATTTCGTAATCTACTTTTTAACCTTAAAAAAAGCAACGACCATTTTTCGGGTACAAAAAGTATTGCTAATTGTTCCATTTTGCATACAAGGTACTGATTGTAATATTGATACATCTATTTATTTATTTATTTTAACAAAATTCTTTGTATTTAGAATTTTTATTTAAATAGGAAATCCAGATGTCGCTGTTAATAAAGAAGAAAATTACGAAAAAGGGTACAAAACGAGTAGACACATACTATCAAATATGGAAAAACGACGAATCCCAAAAAGACGTCGCATGAAATATCATCTTTTAAAGCAAAAAAACGAGGTCTGATCATCGAGCCTACTGATTACAAAATGTGCATTACATTTAAAAAAAAAAAAATACTGCAAATATTGATTATTTTTTCTTTTGTGCAGTTTTGGCTTCGAAAGTTGCGCTATGTTGCAAAAAGATATAAGCGCCTATGAAAACACACCTGGTAAACTTTCATGCTCAGTTTTACAAATAAATATGGCACATATATGCCCTATATACACCGAGGTACCTAATTGGTGCCAAAATGGCATTTAGTTGCCTAACATGGTGGTTATCATATAAATGTTATAATAAATTGTTTGTTCTAAAAATATTATCATTTATTGATTGTTATATCTTTTTTAATAACAGGAAATGTTTCATTTATTCCTTTTTTTTTCATTTTGAAATAAATAAATAACGTGTTGTTATAGCATGCTATATGCATCTGGTAATCAAAACGATGTTTTCGCCTAGTTGGCATAAAAAATCTCGCCAAACCCGGTGCTTATATCTCTAGTATATTATCTCAAGTATTTTATTTATGTATACTATAATTGTTTTTACATACCACTTACTTCTTCTGGTATATAGAAATAGGTAAGTGGCTCCTTTATGCAAAATAAATTGTATAAAACTTTAAAAAATAACCCCGTTGCCCCTTTTTGGATCAAATTTAAAAAAAATCAATGTCTAATTCCAGTATTGCTCCCAGGTATGCATGCATCAGGGCCGTAGCTAAGGGGGCACTAGGGGCGGCTCAGCCCCCCCTAAAATATTTTGAGCCCCCCCTGGAAAAAGTTCCAAGGTCAATAAATGTTCCGAAAATTCAAATGAAATTCTGTTCAAAAAACTAATTTAGTTTTGAGACCCTTTCACAGTTTTGCAGAGTTACTAAATTGTATCTAAAATACGTGTTTCAACACTCCTGCATCCTATTGGTAACATATGAAGCTAACAGGATTTAATTTTGCACCAGTTATACATTCAAATTTTCATCATCATATACTTTTGTTAGCATAAAATGAAGTTATTACCGTATTTTCGGGTGTATAGTCCGCGGCTTATACAAGAAAAAAATCCTCCCAAAAAGCCGCTGCGGCTTATACACGGTGCGGGTTATACAAAGATATTTTTTAAAAAATTGGAAATTGTGATATTTTTTCTACAAGTTTTAAACCTTAAAAAATTTGAAAAAAACATCAAAATTTGTAAATTTTTTTCGCTATGCCTTGAAATTTAGAAAGTTCTCCCATGTTTGTAAAGGTTTTTTTTACTGCTTTAATACAATTATTTCTGGATTTGGAAGAACTGTCGCATCTATCGTTAAGTATTGCACTGATAGATGTATAATAGCCATTGCGTTTGTAGAGTACAAAATCCAAAATCCGGAACCCTTCCAATCTCGACAATTCTGAATTTAAGATCATTTTTAGTTTATTTTTAAAAAAAATAATCAACCGATTCTGTTGCAAAGAACAAAAAAAAGTGCTTGATTTATATAATTTCGTAACGATTCAGAGCAGTCGTTCTTTTTCGAAACGATTCCGAGGAATCGTTCCTTTACAGAGTCGTTTCATTTTGGAAGGAGTTCAAGGAATCGAACTTTTTCGGAGTCGTTTCATTTCAGATAGAGTCCCAGGAATCGTTCCTTTTCGGAGTTGGTACCATTGACTTTCTAATATACGTAGACGGCACATCCCATTGTTCTCTTGGCATGGTTTCGGTTCCAACATCTTTGGCGAAAAGATGCTGTTTTTTGGCGGTGATTGCTTTATTGGCAACTTTCAGATTTCACTTTTGCTCTTTAGAGAAACAGAAGTGCGGTCAACTTCAAGACATCCCAAGTTTCGACGGGAGAAAAACCGGTTTGGCGCGCTAAATCTGCCCTCCGTCACGTGACGAAAGGCAAAGATGTCGGCCTAAGAAAAGGTTGCCATTGTGGTGTCTAGGTATCTTAGGTCATTGGTTGGTACCTTACCCTGTTGCAAAGGATAAAAAAAAGTGCGTGGTTTATGTCATTTCGGAACGATTCAGAGCAGTCAGTCTTTTTCGAAACGATTCGGAGGAATCGTTCCTTTACAGAGTCGTTTCATTTCGGAACGAGTTCTAGGAATCGAACTTTTCCGGAGTCGGTTCATTTCGGATCATTGTTTCAGATAGAATCCGAGGAGTCGTTCCTTTTCGAAGTTGGTGCATTTCGGATCGATTCCGAGGATTCGATCCTTTTGGGAACCAATGACCTAAGATACGCATACATTTTATGTCCGAAATTTTGAATTTATCACCGATTTTTTTTTTTAATTTTCGGAAATTTTTTTAAAAAATATCACGTTTCTTTGAAAAAAAAATGCGCGTAAACGCCGCATCGCTTGAAATTTTATCTTAAAACACATAAACGTCGCGGCGTTTCTTCTGAAAATTACGGTACTGATAATCTTATTTTTTTAGCCCTATTACTGTAGATATTATGCATCACGAAAAAATTTGGTAAATTTGTGTTAAAAATTATGACTAATGGCTTGTAATTTCGAACCCTGGTCGAAATATACGTTCGTAAATGGTGTATAGCCCGCGGACTATACACCGATGCATCTCCGCGGGTTATACACGAACTTTTCTTACTGCACTGCTCGATTTAGGGGTGCGGGTTATACACAGGGTGCGGGCTATACACCCGAAAATACGGTACAACAGTTTAATGAGAATCATAATACCTACAATGTGAATATGCACTAATTTATCTTTCTGCATTAGAGAGAGAACAAAGAAAATATGAGCCCCCCCCCCTATATTCCCCTGAGCCCTCCCTATCATACACTTCTAGCTACGGCCCTGGTATGCATACATACTCCATATTTCAAAGTTGTATGCCAACAGGAAACGGATGAAAAATGGGAAAAAATGTCACATATGCACCAGGGTACATAATTGGCGTCACAATGGCATTATTTTACCTGAGATGGTAACCCGGCTTTATTTATTTATTATTTGTTTATTTACTCATAAAATGTTTATTTACTTTCACTTCCTTCTTTTAATTATATAAAATATTTCTTTTTATAGTTATTAATTATTATTATTTTATTTACTGTAAGTTCTTTTTGAAAATAGAAAATAATTTAAAAATGTGTATGTAAGCGTTATTTGAAAAGGGAGTTTTCGCCAAATGGGCTTTGAAAAAAATTGCGCCAAATCTGATGCGCTTGTGGTATCCGTGCCGAAAAATTAGAGACCAGAATTGACTTCCATACACAAACAAAATATAAGTTAAAAGAAAACATGCAATGAAAATAAATATAAAGGGAAAATGATGTCATAAAAGAAACTTTTTATTTAAAAACGTAATTGTTTCTAATTTTCACACGCGAAATATGTAAAACATTCTTTTAGCGATCAAAAAGTGCTGTTAAGAGATTATCACAAAATCTCAAAAGCAACGTTTTTATGACATTTTTTAATATAAAAAAAATAGCAGTTTTATTTTCCTGCATGATTAACTTTTAAAATGTTTTATTGCATTCAATATTTCTGAGTGCGAAAATGATTACTATTTACTCCATGTACTGATTCGGTTATCTACGAAAATGTCCAGCCGGTGAAAATCACGCTCACCAAATTTCTGTGACGTATGCACATAAATTGTGCTTTTTTATCAGTTTTTTAAATATAACTTTTAAACTATTTGGAATTAATTTTTAAAAGTAGGTGCATTCACCAGATTACCTTCATAGGTACCTATTGGTACAAACAGAATCAAAATCCGACAAGTACTTTTTGAGATTTGCTTGACGAAAGAATTTTTTTGAATTTTAATATCGTTACATATCTCTGAGTATAAAGACTTCGCTACGCTCAGACAATTACGTTTAGCAAGCATATGAAATTGATATTTTAGTTTTATTTTATGAACTGAACTATAAGAAAAACCAGAATTTTTGTACTGCAAATTAAAAAATATATACTTTAATTCAGGTATATAACCTGAGCACAATCACTCCTGAAATAGTTTGAGTAAGATAAGGTCTAAATAAAATTTTAATTCCGAAACATCCGAAAAAAAAAAATTATTGTAAAAAATGCTCATGCATGCACTTATGAATGATAGCATATTTAGCACTTTCAGAGGCTAAGTACTCTTCTACTTAAATGTTGAAATGAGAAGATCCCTTAATAGTTTAGTCCCAAAGGTTTTTTAAAAACACTTGAAAAATCCCAAGCAGCAAGATTGCATTTCTTTTATTCTGAAATGCCAGAAGCAGCGCTATAGCAGAGGTAGAAGTGATCAATCGTTAAAATATAGGTAGGACATTTTTCGTAAGAAATATAGGACATTTAGAAAATAACAATATTGAAAATATTTTGCTATATAATACTTTTTTTAGCACATAATCTATCTTAGTTTATAAATTTTCACTAATTAACAACATTAAATCAAGATGAAATATTAAAAAATATAAAATGAATTTTTCCATTGTTGTTCTTAGTGCAAAAATAGGAAATTCCTGTTTGTTCACTAATTTCCTTTAAAAAATGAGCTAAGGTCATGAGAAATGGCATTTGATACTTTCTTTGAGCTTAAAGGGGCTCAGGGGTTGATCGATACGGAAAAACATGTAAACAGAGCTCTCGCTTCGAATCCATATAAAAACAGAAGTATTCAATGTGATTTATTTAAACTTTCCGATATTTTAAAGGTATGTTTGTAGTTTTATAAAATTATAAAATGAAGTACTTCAATGTAATATAATAAGAAATATAGCAAAATTTTTGTAACACAATTTTCGAAAAAAAAAAATTGTGTTATATCACCAACACCAAGATATCTTAACTTTGAATTGACATAAGAACCTAATTTTTGCTTTAAAATGATCCGGAAACTTTACTCTATAGAATGAATTAAGGAATATAATTATCACTCAAAAACAACATTACTAAAAAAATTCTCAAAGTTGAAAATTTAAAAAACTCCTAAAAAATAAAAATTTTTTTTCATTGAAAATATTCAAAATATTAAACTATCTAAACTATATTAATTCATCTTATAGATAATTATGTTATATGCATGCAAAAAAAAGTAAGCCATTCTATCAAATAGTTTTTTTTTTTTTAAATCTTGGTGTTAGTCGTCAAAAATCAAGTTTTGAGAAAACGCGTTTCAATCTTACTGAATTCTTCAAACATTTCTGGAGAGAAGAGATTACCTCTTGTTCCGTGTTCACTACTCTTTCTGATAAAGAATAAAAATATACAAATAAAAAACAGAAAAAATTCAGAGAAAAATATACAAAAATATGAAATTTATACTTTCAAGATCAGTACAGTTTGAGCATGATACATCTATCGCAGAAGAACTCTGAATTATTCCAATATTTGCTCTATACACAGGAGTAAATGTTTTCTATTTTCCGCATCAGTATCAGGCGAGAATGTATCTACATATTTAAAATTTTGATAATTCTTCAGCACTTGAGTAGCTTTCTGTAATAAAATAAATCTAAATAAAACATGGTTCAAAGTTTGTTCATATCAATATTTTATGAAGGAGGGTCTTGCTAACAGGCAAAGCCAGCTAGAATAATTAAGATAGTAATGGTCCAAGAAATTCATCCAAGCCAAGACTGAAGCCAAGAAGAAAACTTTTCTGAGTATTAAGAACTAAATGAAAATGGGATAGCAGATTTCTATGGCTAAAATTTGGTCTTTTACAATATAAGAAAATGATTAAAAAATTTTGATAGTAAAACTGCTGTTATTTAAGCATATAAAGTAGAATTTATTATCAGACAAAAATCTCTTCAAGACTGAAATCAGTTCTGAGACTGAAGGGCTTGCACCTATGAAGATAGCGGAGGAAGAGATATGGGTAGAGTAGGGATGCACAACCTATCCAAGAGAAGGGCCACTTACAAATATGTCTAGGTGGTCGAGGGCCACACTAATAATAGCTGGTGCCGAAAAAAAAAGAACTTTATGGACGAAGGAAATAGAAGGGATCAACGTGATTTTTCCGCAATTAATCTAAGAAACTCCCGATTTTCTGTGCCCGATCAATGAAATTTCTAAATCTTCCCACACCTGATCAACCAAATTTTCACTTTTTACGAAACCGATCGACAAAATATGCAATTTTATGAAGCCGATCGACAAAATTTACGATCTTTCTTCGCCTGATCAACAAAATTCGCAATTTTTACAAAGCTAATCGACGAAATTTGTAATTTTTCCTCATTTGATCGACGAAAATCTCGATTTTTCCCGCACCTGATCAAAGATATTCTCGAGATTTTGGCACCTAATCGACGATATTTTCGTTTGCTCTGCGCCTGATCGACAAAATTTGTAATTTTTCTTTGAATGATCGACGAAATTTGGAATTTTTCTGTGCTTGATCTACGAAATTCGGGATTTTTTCGCATTATATAGACAAAATTCACGATTTTTAGGAGCCTGATCGATAAAATTTGCGATTTTTACGAAGCTGATTGGAAATTTTTTTTACTTTTGCGAAGGCGATCGATAAAATTTGCGACTTTTAAGAAAACAATCGATAAAATTCGCGATTTTTACGGCGGATTTTAAAGCGGATTGACAAAATATCGAATTTTTCCTCACATGATCAAGAAAGTTCGAGATTTTTCCACACCGAACGACAAAATTTTAGGTTTTTCTAGCACCCGATCATCAAAATTCGCGACTTTTACGAAATCGGCCAACGAAATTCGTGATTTTTCTGCGCCTAATCGACGAAATTTGCAATTTTTCTTCGCATAATCGACGAAATTCAGGATTTTTACTACTCTCATTGATAAATTCCGTAATTTTTACGTAGCCAATTTATAAAATTCAGGATTATTCCGCTCATGACCAGCAAAATTCATAATTTTTACAAAGAAAATTGAGAAATTTCACGATTTTGACGAAACTCATCGTGAAAACTCACGATGCTTTCATGCCTGATCAACAAAATCCGCTATTTCGATAAAGCCGATTGACGATATTCGAAATTTTTACGAAGCCAATCGACGAAATTCGCAATTTTTCTGCTTTTGCTCTACGAAATTCACGATTTTTACAAAGTCTGTGACGAAATTTGCGATTTTTTCGCGCCTGATTGACGAAATTCGCAATCTTAACAAAGCAGATCGACGAAGCTTGCTATTTTTCTTTGAATGATAGACAAATTTCGCGATTTTTCTGAATCCGATCGATAATATTTGCAATTTCATTAGGGTCTGATCGACGTAATTAACAATTTTTAAGTATGTATTCAACAAAATTTACAATATTCCCGTCCACAAAATTTGTTACTTTTTAAAATCCGATCAGTACAACTCACAATTTTTCGGTGTCCCTACGACAAAATATGTGTTTTTGCTGCTCTTAATTGCCGAAATACACATTTTTCTGCGCCCGATCAACGAAATCGGCTATTTTTGTACTAACTCTGACAAAATCAGCATTTTTTTACGTGGCAAGATGAAACGCAGAATTTTTTTCTCTTGATAAACTGACAAAATTCAGGATTGTTTCGCAGCCGATCAAGGAATTTCATTTTTTCTGCGAATCATTGCATAAATTCATTATATTTTTATGCCTTGTCAACGAAATGTGCGATTCTTCGCGTTCGACGGACAAAATTCACGATTTTTCTGTGCCTCTTCGACAAAACTCGTGATTTTTCCTTGGCAGATCTGGGAAATTTGCGATTTTTTTCGAGCCTCATAAGCAAAAATCGCGACTTTCCCTGACGTATCTGATGAGCGAAATATACAATTTTTCCGTGCCGATCAACGAAATTTGCGATTCTTAAGTGACGAAATTTTAAATTTACCCGCGATAAATTGATGAAATTTACAATTTTTTTCCTGCGACATATGCACAAAATTTTGCAATTCTTTTGAGCATCATCAACAAAATTGACAAATATTTCTTGACCGATCAATCAAATAAGAGTTTTTTCGCGTAAGATCGACAAAATTCACAATTTTTTCATGCCTGATCGGGGAAATTTGCTATTTTTTTCTGAGCTTCATGAGCAAAATTTGCTATTTTTCTCATATCTGATGAGCAAGACTCAATTTTTCTGATCGATGAAATTTGCGATTTAATAGTCACGAAATTTTATATTTACAATTTGGTGAATTGACAATATTTATGATTTTTTCCTGTGACATATGCACAAAAATAGCAATTTTTTCCAGTTGTAAATTGACGAAACTCGCGGGTCACAGGTTGTGCATCCTTAGTCTACATATTCAATATACGAGATATATTACAAAGATTGAAGGTTAAAGATAATCAGATTGCATCGACTTCCACATAAAGTAAACAAGTCTGCTTGAAAACAGCTGTAGACAGATCATGAATACATTACCTAATAAAAATCCTTATTGATGGCAATTCAAAATATTCAAAATGTCTTTCACACGGTTTACAAAGATGCTTTACTAGGCAGTGTTATTTCTATAAAAAATTCAAGTTTTTTTGGCGACGATTTTCAATTTCATGACCAACTGAGGGAATTTCAGATTTCTTTGTAAGAGCAGTTGACAAGTTGATTTTATGGAAATTTGCCCCCCCCCCCCAAAAAAAAAAAAAAAAGAGGAATGCCCCTAATTTATGGATGATAGAGTTGCAGAAATATTCACTGCTGAATTTTCTCTTTTTAATGCCACAAACATTGCAATCTTCTCCCTTCCCCTTAAAAAAAAATTAGCAAAAATGATTTATCTATAGTTACTTTAGTAATGGGCAAGAATTTAAATAAAAAGAAAACCTTGCATATTCCAGTTTAATTTTTTTTTCATTTAAGAAGAAACGGAAAGTTTTATTCAAGAGGATTATCACCATTCTTTAGCAAATCCAGGGGTCGATCCAGACAAAATTTGGGGCCTATTTAGGGCCCCTTCACAAAAATAAATTTATTAAAATGGGTCCCTTCACAAAAATAACTTTATTACAATGGGCCCCTTCACAAAAATAAATTTAATAAAATAGGCCCCTTCACATAATTCTTTTCCATGAAAACTTATTTTTATTATTTTGTTAGATTTTAAAATGGGTAATTTGTACATAAAACTAGTTCTTAAGAAACAAAAACTTTAGAAAAGGGTTTAAAGAAGTTAGTTTTTGTTAATACATACTTGGTTTGAACTTGAGTCACTAGATTTCAGCTGTCTTCTCAAAATGTTTTTCACAAAAATATAATAAAATTCACAAAAGTGTAGTGAAATTCACAAAAATAACTGTTACTTTTCACAAAATGCCCCCCCCCCTCAAAAAAAAAAACCCTGCATCGACCCCTGAAATCAGTTGCAAAATATAGCTAATTAGTTTTTTCAAAAAAAGTTTGACACCTTCGTAAATTTCAGTTTTCATAGACTACCTAAAACTTTCGCCTTTCCAGAAAAATCACTCGTTAACTTAATCTAATAACAATACTTGTGATTGTGGTAAAATTATTAAAGATTAAAGAAAAAAGCTTATCCAGGACGAAGGGAGAAAATTTTTGGGGCCCTTATTTCTTCTGACAAAGAATTTACTGTATTAGTTTCTTTACATAAATTTAAAAATAAACAAATAATTTGAAATTATATTTAAATACTTTTTGACAGTTAGAATTTTCATTAGAAAAAAAAAATTATGAGAAAAACTAATGTAATTCAATCAGAATTTAAACTTAACTGAAGTACATGGTATAAATTCTTAAATGTAACCAGATGGCCCGGATTTTTCTGTTTCTAGAAATCATGTTAAAATGACTATAGACAAAAGAAAAATAAAATATAAACATAATTCTATTTTGTACCATTTTGAACCATATACAAAAGAAGCTATATTAAAGAAATAGCACCAAATTGAGATTAAAAATATACATATTCTTTGGGTTTACATGAATTTTTTTTTATAAATATATGAAAATCCTTGGATGGTGAAAGGGTTAAGCATATAATATTTATAAATAACAAATAAAGAAAACTGATAAGAAAAATACAAATAATGGTAATACCCACCATTACATAGTTAAATAAAAAAATATCTGAATAATTTGTCAACAAAATACTGCTATTTAATTATTGTACAATAATTCACAACATTTGAAGAAATTAAATGTTTCTAACCAATTTGGCAGGGGTGCAGGAACTGTCATACCTTTTGATTATTTATGCACCCAGCGGCTTTTTTCAAACTATTCTATGCATCTGTTGGTCGTTTATTGTTCTTTTTGATATGCCCTTTCAGAATTTTCTTTCCAAAATACATCATTTAGAAACAAACAAAAAAAAGTTAATTGGCCGCTGCACAAAAACACTATGAAGAAATTTATCAATTGTCCACAAAAATACAGTAAAATCATTGATATATTGTCACAAAAACCATTTTTAAATTCATCACTTAATCATAGAAAAAAATTAGCGTGGATTTTTTTATTTTTTAAATTCATAACCCATATTTTTGTCAAAATTATTAAATGCATTTTCTTTCATTTGAGTCGATGGAACAGGATGAGTCTGGGTGCAGTTTTTCTTTTTATGGGAGAGGCATTGATTTGAACGTAACTGTAAGCAGTCGGAGAAAGCTTTTGAACATTTAGTATTATTTTTCCGTTATTGGTACTAGAATTCTATATTACTGAAGTATAAGCAATAAATAGCCATATATTAGTCACATTGTATTAATGTCCTTACAATAAGTAATCTCTTCACAAAATTCTATTCATTAAAAAATCTCTTAATTTACTATACATTTTTATTTTGTCAGGCTTTATAATGTGAAAAACAAAACATTCACCAGAGAGGAAAACTTCAACAGAAAAAATTCATTCGTGACAAATTTTTTTCATAAAAATGTATTTAAAAATAACATTTACTGTTAACAAAATGCCTCTCCCAGAAAAGCACCCTTGTTTAGTAAATAGTTTGTTAGCATACAGAATGTTTACTTTCACTAAAAGCAGAATTGTGAAAAATCTTACGAATCTTGATTAGTTTGATTTAAGAATACAATTCAACAATCCTAATTATAAATTATGCAAAGAAGAAAAGAAACGGAAAAATATAAACAAAATATGGAAGCAAAATGTTTACTGTTTATTTCTGACCAAAATCTTCGAAGAATATTCATTAACACATCTACCTACATTTTAAACGCATAAGAATTTAGCGTTTCAATTCTTACTCAAGAAAAATAACTGCTAAATACAGGTCCAAAAAATTGCTCTACCAGTTACTTTTTTATACATGAAATAGTATTTTCTATAAAGTTTTAAGTGAAAATATGCCATCTAATTCTATGCACATGGATGAATAGGCATATCTCACAAACAAATAAAATTCTTTTAAAAGTATTATTTGAAAGTATTATGCTTACCTATACGTAGCCATCTTCTGGATATGGATAAGAGCTTTCAAAAATGAAGTAAAACAAAATTTAATTCACAATTTAAATAGTAACAATCACAGACATTAAAAAGTACCAACGATAGAATACGAAACGCGCGCGAAGGAAATGATCCAATTCTCCGTTCAGTTAATACCTTTCGTTTCGCGGTTACGGACATGGGAACTTCCAGTATACCACATCGATAGTATTTTGATTCTTCAAATCTGGTATCAAAAAACTATCCTGTGTATGGTCTCAAACCAGTATCCCACAAACTCTACTCCAGGGGCGTCTCAAAGAACTGACATGTGTAGGAGATTTGAAGGATAACAAGTGTTTGACTCGTATGGAACATCACGAAGGACTATCGCCATTATTTCACGAGATTGGTACCACGTATGTGATATAACTTTATTTTGCCATTAAAGGGATGTCGTAATGTTTCATGGAAAATGATTAATATGACAAATATGATAATTATGGCATCTAAATGTGAAGTTTCTGGCAGACCTGTGTTTGCTGACCAGTTGAATTTTAATATTGGAATAAGTTCTGTCTTATCCTATAATTTCAGCCGCCAACTCCGTGATGTGATGGTATGTGTTGCCGCTAACTGTTCTATATCGGATACCACTTCTGTACCAATAATTATGTACAGAATCATTAGAATTCATCTATTTAGAAGTTATATTTCTCTAGCAAATGTTGTTATGTTGAGAAAGCGGTGCGAAATGGAATTAAACAATAGTCGCCTACGGTAGCCCTGATATTGGTAGAATTAAAACTACAAGGGCATGGATTAGAATGGGCCAAGTGTTTAAAACCGAAAAGTTCTACAGGGTGGTCATAAAAAGAACTTTGCCGATTAATGGAACTCTAGCTGCCAGTCCGTTCAACCGATCGAGGTGAAATTGCAGATATAGCTATTCAGAGGTATGAGCTCGAGATTCTGTGAACGGCAACAAAATGGCGCTCACGGTTACGGTTATAGTTACAGAAACTCGAAATTTTCCAATGACAACACCCATTTTTTTCATCGCAAAATGCTCAGCGTATGCGAAAATCCTAAGGAGCGTTGAAACGGTATGGTTATTGCAATAAATGGGCGCGTTATGATCGCACAAAATCAGCTTTACGAACGCTCCCCCTCCAAAAAAAAAAAAAAAAAAAAAAACACAACCAAAGCGCACGAAGAAAATTTGAATATGACAGAGACAAAATATCAATCACGGAACATCGTTTGCCAGATAGTCAGAATAGAAAACGGATAAAAAGTAGGGTGAGAATGTTAGATCTTCAGTCGGAGCTCGCAGATGCCGACAAAATGATTTCGTTCGTGGTGAATTGGTAAAACTATTATCAAAATGAGATGAATGCTGCGAAAACTTGGCCCGTTTACCGTCGAAACCATCGCCAAATACGTGGCCTATGCATTTCACAAGCTTTTCGGAATTTAGTAATGAAATTCGAATAAATTGGCTGCACCTGTGAAAGTCTGCGATCCGGACGACCGACTGTTCCTGAGGATACTGTTATGGAAGTGCATCACACAGTGACCAGAGGACGCATGCAAACTACAAAAGGTGCATCTCGTGTATTTGATGCACCAAAATCAATGGTCTTAAAGTTACTGCGCTCTGTAATCCGCATGTTTCTTTACCAGTACCAGCGCAATCAGATCTTGGAAGTGAGAGACCATTAACAACATATAGACTTTGTTAATGAATTTCTTATTCAATATGATGGAGATAAAAATCGACCTCTTCGCATATTATGAACGGACGAGGTACATTTCACCTTAATTTTTAACGTCAATGGCCTCCGTGATCCCCCGATCTCACTCCTATGGATTTCGGGTTCTGGGGATATCTAAAATCTAGAGTGTACATGAGCAATCCGCAAACTTTGCCGGATTTGAAAGATTCTATCAAACGTGAGATTGCAAACATCCCTCATGCGATGTAACGTTCGGCTGTATTGCCCACAATCGTCACCATGCAATTTGTAAATGCCTGTGATGGCACCCATGTGGAAAATGTGTAATCAAAATAAAAGTTCCGATCTTTGTTGTAATCAGAGATTAGTGTACTGACTCTGTGTCATATGCAAATTTACTCCTTGCGCCCCAAACGTGTTTTTTATGGGGAGGGGGATTCGCAGAACAGTTTTTTTTTGTGTGCATAACGTGTCCGCTTCTTACTATACACGTACGGTTCCAACGCTTTTTAGGGTTTTCGCATGCGCTGAGCATTTTGCGATGAAAAAAATGGGTGTTGCCATTAGAAAATTTCAAGTTTCTGTAACTATAACCGTAACCGTGAGCGCCATTTTGTTGCCGTTCACAGAATCTCGAGCTCATACCTCTGAATAGCTATATCTGAAATTTCCCCTCGATCGGTTGAACGAACTGGCCGCTAGAGCTCGATATACCGGCAAAGTTTTTTTATGACCACCCTGTATATTGCTGTAGATACTGTAGCAGAAAGTTCGAGACGGGAAACGGGCATCACAAATTTGCTTTTCTCCGGTTCTTTTCCATCGAATCTTTATTTTATTTCATATTATGTTTAAATCTTTATTACTTAATACAAAAAGTTAAGGTTATAATTGATTGTCTGAGCGAAGCGAAGTCTTTATACTCAGAGATACGTAACGATATTAAAATTTAAAAAAATTCTTTCGTCAAGCAAATCTCAAAAAGTACTTGTCGGATTTTGATTCTGTTTGTTCCAATAGGTACCTATGAAGGTAATCTGGTGAATGCACCTACTTTTAAAAATTAATTCCAAATAGTTTAAAAGTTATATTAAAAAACTGATAAAAAAGCACAATTTATGTGCATACGTCACAGAAATTTGGTGAGCGTGATTTTCACCGGCTGGACATTTTCGTAGATAACCGAATTAGTACATAGAGTAAATAGTAATCATTTTAGCACTCAGAAATATTGAATGCAATAAAACATTTTAAAATTTAATCATGCAGGAAAATAAAACTGCTATTTTTTATATTAAAAAATGCCATAAAAACTTTGATTTTGAGATTTTGTGATAATCTCTTAATAGCATTTTTTGATCGCTAAAAGAATGTTTTATATATTTCGCGTGTGAAAATTAGAAACAATTACGTTTTTAAATAAAAAGTTTCTTTTATGACATCATTTTCCCTTTATATTTATTTTCATTGCATGTTTTCTTTTAACTTATGTTTTGTTTGTGTATGGAAGTCAATTCTGGTCACTAATTTTTCGGCACGGATACCACAAGCGCATCAGATTTGGCGCAATTTTTTTCAAAGCCCATTTGGCGAAAACTCCCTTTTCAAATACGCTTACATACACATTTTTAAATTATTTTCTATTTTCAAAAAGAACTTACAGTAAATAAAATAATAATAATAATTAATAACTATAAAAAGAAATATTTTATATAATTAAAAGAAGGAAGTGAAAGTAAATAAACATTTTATGAGTAAATAAACAAATAATAAATAAATAAAGCCGGGTTACCATCTCAGGTAAAATAATGCCATTTTGACACCAATTATGTACTTGGTGCATATGTGACATTTTTTCCCATTTTTCATCCGTTTCCTGTTGGCATACAACTTTGAAATATGGAGTATGTATGCATACCTGGGAGCAATACTGGAATTAGACATTGATTTTTTTTTTTTAAATTCGATCCAAAAAGGGGCAACGGGGCTATTTTTTAAAGTTTTATACAATTTATACTGCATAAAGGAGCCACTTACCTATTTCTATATACTAGAATAAGTAAGTGGTATGTAAAAACAATTATAGTATACATAAATAAAATACTTGAGATAATATACTAGAGATATAAGCACCGTGTTTGGCGAGATTTTTTATGCCAATTAGGCGAAAACATCGTTTTGATTACCAGATGCATATAGCATGCTATACCAACACGTTATTTATTTATTTCAAAATGAAAAAAAAAGGAATAAATGAAACATTTCCTGTTATTAAAAAAGATATAACAATCAATAAACGATAATATTTTTAGAACAAACAATTTATTATAACATTTATATGATAACCAGCATGTTAGGCCACTAAACGCCATTTTGGCACCAATTAGGTACCTCGGTGTATATAGGGCATATATGTGCCATATTTATTTGTAAAACTGAGCATGAAAGTTTACCAGGTGTGTTTTCATAGGCGCTTATATCTTTTTGCAACATAGCGCATCTTTCGAAGACAAAACTGCACAAAAGAAGAAATAATCAATATTTGCAGCATTTTTTTTTAATGTAATGCCCATTTTGTAATCAGTAGGCTCGATAATCAGACCTCGTTTTTTTGCTTTAAAAGATGATATTTCATACGACGTCTTTTTTGGATTCGTCGTTTTTCCATATTTGATAGTATGTGTCTACTCGTTTTGTACCCTTTTTTGTAACTTTCTTCTTTATTAACAGCGACATCTGGATTTCCTATTTAAATAAAAATTCTTCTAAATACAAAGAATTTTGTTAAAATAAATAAATAATAGGAAATGCGGACATCTATTGTTCAAAACACAAAATTTTTCCTATTGAGTTAATAAAAATCAGTAAAAACATAATTTTTATGGTAATAAAAAGGTGACTTATGTAATAGCAGAGTCATATATTATGTACGCTATGGATTAAGTATGAATATTTCAATGAAAAGTGATATTTCAAAAGTATTATGAAATTAGTTAAAAACCATTTATTTTAAACTAAATGAATAAAAGATTTATATTTTTAATGAAATAAATGGGATTTGAAAAATTATTGGAAATTTATCACCATAGATGTATCACTATTACAATCAGTACCTTGTATGCAAAATGGAACAATTAGCAATACTTTTTGTAACCGAAAAATGGTCGTTGTTTTTTTTAAGGTTAAAAAGTAGATTACGAAATATTCCTATATAGAGATGCCAAACCCTCGCTTATTGCATAGCAGAATTTTCTTATAGGAAAAGTTATTTTTTAAATCCGCAGAATGTTCCAATTTAATAAAACATTTTCTGTATTAAAATACTGGTACCCAAAATGCCGGAGACTTGGCAGCTCTGCCTATAACATTTTAATTAATCACGGTACTTTTTTTAATCTGATTCAAATTTAGTGAAGACAACGTTTTTTGGCCGAAAGCAGCTTTTTTCCACATGTGTAACTACGATACAATTCCTTGATGTTGACTTATGAATGTTTTGACTTATGCTATTATTGCTTCCTCTCATTTATTTATTTGAATTTTAAATAAGATGACTCAAAATCGTGTTTTTTAAATATCGAAAAAAAATGCATTTCGAGAAAGGGCGAAAAGGATAATATTTGGCGATTTATTACCTGCGTTTTTCTAAGTTTGACGTAATTCGGGCTTAAGAAAGTGAGTTTTTTAATGAATAATACAAATAAATGAAAAATGAATACTAAGAAATACTAATAAAAGAAAAATGAAGCATTATATTGATCTATGTATATTTAAAAATTCATCTGCTAGCACTTATTAGATAATTTATGTCATGTGTATATAATAGGAGATAAATAGCTTTTGATTCTGTATTTCTATACTATAAAGTATTAACGTTTGTGAGTTTTTCGTTAGCATTGGGAGTACCTAGCCGATTTAAAAAATAACGTGGGCAAAAAATGTTGGTAACCATCTTTGTTGCAAAATATACTACATTTTGCGTAGGAACAATAATCACCATCAATGCACGAGCAAAAAAGTTCTAAAATTGAGAATTCTTTGATGTTGATATGACTAAAAATTTAAAATCTTTTTTTTTTTTTTTTTTTTTTTTTTGTGGCAATTTTTAAGATATAATATTCTCGTTATGAACTATTTCTAAAATATTCGACAATTTAATTTCACATATTAAACATTTTTTTTTATAGAAAAAGTTTTAAACCCAATTTTTTGAGAATATTGTAATTTCTAGGATACTGTTCGGGTCAGAAACTATAACTTTGGCATCACAGTAACTTATAAGATGTAAGTGCTCGTTTAGGACAAATTTTTAAAAAAGGGTTCCTTAACTCTTATCGACAACCTCATTGCATCCGTGGAAAACAGATATTCAAGATTATAAACTATTCGGACGGATTTCACACCATATAAAATACACTCCATTTCTCTTCAAACATAATAGTTTATGTTATTTATAGTTTCTCAAATCGGTGCGAAGCTTCTGTTTATGCTCATGATATCATTTCAAAGAGCTATATTTCCAATATAGAAAAATTTGGTGTTTTATTTTCTGTATTACTTTTAACATTTTGCATATTTCCAATTTTATATCCATGCATGGTTTGCTTTTCTTTTATAAAAATAGTGTATGCAACAAGATTTTGTAGTTCTACGATTCGATATGTTTATTTTCCTCATTATATGTTATCACAATGAATGACCAATTAAAGGTAACATCTCATTTTCTTTACTTATCACAAGTTATTAAATGTGTATTCTCAGCAATATCGCTCAGACTAATCCCTCTGAGGGAAGTCTAGTAAAATTTATGAAATGCCTCAAAACGTTACAGGTAAGTGTATTGTTTGAATTGATTATTTTTTAGTTACATCCTTCAATTATAAAAATATTTTATTTGCAGAGTATTTTCATCTCTTAAGTATCTGTCGCAAACACTAGGAGAATTTTTTGTCACTGGGGCTGGAGTACAGATGTTGGACCATATTGTTGGTAAATTGTGGAAATTTTAGGTGTTGTGCAGGGTACATACTTCCCTTTAAATAGGATCTAAGTGTTCTGAGTGTCTAAGGGTTAAGCCTTTGTTGTACAATGGATCGAGGGCCAATAGTTCCATAAAACGGACATTTCTATTTGCGGACGTATACCAACAATCAAACCATGCGTTTTTAATCATTTTGTACTACTTGTGCTGCGAAAGATCCTTCTGATATAACATAGCGTGAAAACGAAATCGGATAACTTTGAAGGAAATATTAGATTTTCTTATTTCTGTTTTCTTCAATTAAACCATTCTTCACATATTTTTAACTAAAACAATCTGATTGTTTTAAAATAATAAAGACTACTTTCACCTTTAAGCGTATACTTTTTACTTTGTTTTTTCTTCTTGCCAATAAAATAAAACATTATTTTCTTTTATTGATAAGCATCATTTCTTACCTTTTTAGGTGCGTTCGTAATTATGTAAATACATAGCACCTATTGTTGTCGCTCAGTCCGTCCGTCTGTCCGGCTGTCTGTCTGTTCGTCTGTCCGTCTGTCCGTCTTTCTGTCCGTCTGTCCGCATATAACAACACAAAAACTACCCAACCGAATCGTTTGAAATTTAAAATACATAATTATAACATAATTTTGTCGAGTCATTTCAAATTTTATGAAAATCGGATGGATAGATCAATTACAGGGACATTCAAAAGCATTCCGTTACATTACGGTCAATAGGGAAAAAAGTTTTAAATGCATTTTAATCGTTTGAAATTTAAAACATATAATTATTGCGTAATTTTGTCGAGTCATTTCAAATGTTATGAAAATCGGATGCATAGAACAATTTTAGGGACAATCAAAAGGATTCCGTTACATTAGGGTCAATGGGGAAAAAGTTTCAAATTCATTTTAATGATGTTACACTCATTCGAACATAATAGAATTGGCATGAATCTATGAAATATATACTAAAATATGCATTCTGTACAATCTGTGATGCAAAGAAGTTTTATTATTAAATTACAGGGCCACACAAAAGTATTCCACTACATAATGCTATACGGGGAAACATGGTTTGGTACGTGTTTTAATTATATTCAACTATTTCACATTTTATGAATAAGATATACGTTGCTGAGGTGTAATAAAAATTATAATTACTTGTAACTATCACTATTAATTTAATTCGGAGTTTCTAGTTTTTTTAAGAAAATAACAAACATAAGCTACATATGATATTACATTATCTCACAGTTATACAATTTAATGCATAGCATAAAAAAAAGACGAAAATTGGTTGCCTGTAAAGTCGGTATACGGGCGAAAGTTTTACGTGACAACGACTTTGAGTTGTAAAATAATTTTAATGTGAATATTCATTCGTATAGTAGGAAGAACGATGAAATAATAGTAACAATTTAAAACATTTATTTATACAAAGAATTATATTTAAAACATTAATTTATACAAAGAATCTCGCACTGAATTTCATATTAACAAAATTTTATTTTTACCTTTACACATACATACATATTTATATACAAATATACATACAATAACTTGCAATACACTGTGTTTGTTAAACACATTTTACTTCATGTTTATTGATGTCAAATGTTGAATTTTGTAAACAGCATATTAAAGAATTTTTCAATGAGCAGAATATAACTAAAGTAAAATGGCTTTCACTAATCACATATCATTAGTTTTCCATAATATACCACCGAATTACGAAATAAACTACACTTATTTTCTTTGTACTTTATACTAATAACTAATACATAACGTATTTCGTCTTAGTTTGATACTATCTAAAATTCCTATTAAGCACCGCCCCTTCCTTGCAGCGAATTCACATTCACGTTCAGAAAATGGTCCCACAAGTGACCGGAAAAAGTTAAGGTAAAGTGAGCGCGTATCGTGAGCGGAGCGTAACGTAACGTAACGCAGTTTCTTGAAGTGTCTCCCGGCAAACCAATTTACAAGACGTTGTCACGTCAAAAATTACTTCCTGCATATTTACAGAAACGTAAAGATTTCGACTACTATACTGTATCCGGAGTACGCTCTACTATATCAGCAAGATCTGAATATTTTTAAAACTTCGTTATCGTACGAACGCACCTCATTTGCTACGTTCACGTGCAATTTCCAATTTGTTTATGACTGATTTGAAGTATCTTGCGTTTGTAACAGCTTAAATAAACAAAGTACATGTCATAAAACATATGACACGAAAATCTTGTTGCGACCTCTCAGAAAAGTTAGTAAGAATAAAATTTTATTGTAGAAGCTTCTACCTCTGTATATTTGTAGTCACAATAACGAAAGACCCCGTATCATAGCAAACGCGGCAGCGTTTGGTATAATATGTTTAAGAAATAGAAAGTGCAAACAATTTTTTAAAATTTCTGGCGAACCAGTTGAGATACGGCAATGAAATTTTTTTTTAAAGATAGAACTCAACGAGATGAATAAACTGATAGCATTCAAAAAATTACTGCAGCTTCCAATAGATTTTTATTTAATTTTAAATGAAAAAATGAAGGCAAAAAATTCAACTAAGTCTAGCTAACGTTTCCGTGGATGGATTAACTTCGTTTTTGGTTTATTTTAAACCTCATGGTAAAACTTAAAACAGTTTTTTTTTCATCTTTGTATGTTTGACGGTCTCTGAGAAAATCGAATTTATGTCTGAAATCTCCAGCTGAACATAATCTTTTTCTTATATTTGTTTCTTCTTGTAATTGTTGCACGTAAGTTTAAATGAACATAAAAATTGCTATGTATGTAACATAAATAAATAGATTAGATAAATCACGTGAAAAAATACTTATTTGTTATTATTTTCATGTATCATATTCACTATCTATTTTGACCGTGAATGTCACATTCAATGATATTTGTCACGAAATGCATGTTTAAAACGTCAACAAGTCATTTTTATTTCGACTTTTTATTTGAATTTTTATTAATGTTTTACTAATTTATTTGTTCTTTCGTTTTTTAAGATAAAAAATTATGTAAATATGCAAAATTTGGCTATTAGTTTAGTGATTTGTATAATTTGGCGAAATTGGTCAACGGGATACACCCAATTTATTAATAAATGAAGAATAACATCCGCGTTACCATATCAAACAAAATAACGACACTCTGGCATTAGTAAAATACCTCGATGATACGTATATGACATTTTAGCAGAAATCACGCCAGCGTGATGCGTATATGATATGTGTGCCAAAAATGCGTACTTGGTTTATTTACATTACATACGATGCTACTTGATTATCAGGTCGACCAATTTCATCAATTTATAGAAATCGCCAAAGTATTCGCCGATTTACTCAAAAGGAAAAATGTTTGCCATTCTAAAATTTTAAGTTTAGAAAATTAATGAATTTAGCTTAAAAAAAAAAACCCTAACGAAAGGAATTATTTTAATGATAACTTTTACTTATGGCATATAGATGTACCAAATATAAAATTTGATTTATTTAGATGATTTCGAATAAAATAATACTAATAAAAGTTTTCATAATTTAATCCAGAATTTATTAAATCAAACCATAAAGAGATATTTTTAAGATATCGCATATGTGAATAACATTAAAGTATTTTAAATGTATTAATAAAATTTATGAAGGGACATAAAACATATGAGTGTTAGCAGAAGTTTGTAAGGAGTCAAATGCTTCTTATTTAGTGAAAAAATGTAGGCGGATATAACCATAAAATAACACTAATAAAATATATTATGTTTTCTTCACTTAATATCAAGAGCTATTCGTTTATGGGCATAAAATTTATTTTAAATAACAAAAGAACAAATAAATTAGTAAAACATTAATAAAAATTCAAATAAAAAATCGAATTTCAAATCACTTATTGACTCAACAAACAAGTATAGAGTGTTTAATGTCAAGTGAGTGTAACATCAGGGCCCGATTATGACTAATTGGGCCCCTGGGCAAAGATAA
This sequence comes from Maratus speculifer, assembly GCA_964019185.1. Taxonomy (NCBI): domain Eukaryota; kingdom Metazoa; phylum Arthropoda; class Arachnida; order Araneae; family Salticidae; genus Maratus; species Maratus speculifer. The sequence goes on from OZ025292.1 coordinate 22,964,019, forward strand.
ATTAGGGGGGGGGGGGCCCTTTCAAATCAACGCAGCATTATTCAAATAGAACTGATGGTCACTCACTGCATAAGTGTTAATGCATAAACATATTTTCGCACCTTGGATATAAATAGAAAAAAATTCTTAGCTCCGTCGATTTTAAATTAAATATTTTAATTAGTAAAATTACACTTTTTGTTACCTTTATTACAGAACAAAAACCTTTTATATAAATTTAGCAGTTTGTTATATTATTTTAAGATGATTTTAATAACTTCAACAAATGGAAGAGATGGAATCTGAAAAAAGTAAGTTTTTTATAATTTAATGTACGGATTTTGGGGGGCCTTATTGTGCGGGGCCCATGGGCAAAGTCCCGATTTGCCCATGCGGTAATAAAGGCCTGTGTAACATTTATGTTCATCCATTATTGGCATTTATCTTACAGTTTCTGTATAGTTCTTTATCGACAAGATAATCAAGTAATACCATAAATACATTGTAATGACATCAGAAAAATAAATGCTTGTGTATATGAAACAATAAACAGCTTGCTAGAATATACATTGCCAAATTTATTTTCCCGCCAAGAACTTTTTCGTTATGTATAACTACTGAAAAAGTACATTAATTTATTTACTTACGGTATTTTTAATAAGATGAAAGAAAAACGAATAATTTAACTGTATCTGATATAAATACATTTTAAATTTATGTGTATTTAAATGAAAGTTGTGTACTTTAAATAAAGTCAGCGACAGCTTTATATTTAAAATAAAATAATGGCGAAGGAAACCTATTTGGCAATTGAACCATTTGAGCTAGCTAAAATAAAAGTAGCAAAATAGCCACCTGGCATATAAAAAATGAAACAGTCTGACGGGAGCTTTTCATGACAGTCACATAACTTATATAGGTATTTATATATGTACTATATTAAAATTGTCAGCATCTCTGGTGGGATACTGTGGGTCTCGTGGTAACGTATTTAGCAGGTAGTGGTACTTACATCCCATTGGATGCAAGTTGCGTAAATTCGTTTTTGCTTAGAAATGCTTTTATGTTTAGTTCTTATTCCTTCGGGAATATTCTTATGTTAATTATTATTCAATTCCTAGAGTTATTCAATTTCTAGAATTATCCAATTTCTACAATTTTTTGTTCCATTCGAGAAAGTACCTTGAATATATTTAATTATTATAGTTTCCAATTCTTTGAATAAAATTGTGAACACATTATTTATTTTTCGCTCGACACCATGGTTTATTTTTCATATCATGCATTTTATATGGCAATGCAATGACTTTTTTGATTATTCTAATACATTGAAAGGGGCCTCCGTGGCCGAGTGGTTAAGACACCATGCCGCTAATCACTTGCGACCGTAGGAGGTTGTGGGTTCAAATCCCGTTGGCTCCGTTGCACACACATTTTGTATTGAGCTTCCGGTTGTACTTCTCTTGTGCAGTAAAATTTCCTTGTGCTATCTCGTCCCTGCATATTGAGGATGACTTTTAAGCAGGCTTTCATGTCGAGCACACAAGCCAGATGTATGTTGTTCAATAATAACAATACGTCAAAATTTTCTGCTGCTGTCATCATTTTATAATTTTTTTACAGCAGTATTTTTTTTTAAAGATATTAGAAAATTTTCAGTTTTTATCAAAAAAATTAAATGACTAGTATTAAAAAATGCTCTGACGAACACAAAAGAAGGTTAATATGTTTTTAAGTATAAAAAAGGATTTGACAAGAGCTTCTGTTAACAATTGAGCATGAGTAAGGACTAGGGATCCCTTCTTGGCTACAACTCACTTCAATGACAACTTTGAAAAAATCATATTTGCACTTTTTCCATATAAAATAATATTGAGGTTCTTTAGTAAAGCTTCCCACCGAGTTTTACGTGTTAACTGCACTGTTCAATCTGAAGTATACTATAAATAAATTTTCTGTGCAATTCTACTCTACGGACGTGGTTAGTGGCAGTGCATGAATGTGATACCTGCATAACTAGGTTTTTGGCCCTATGTCGCCTTGCCTTACATTTATGTCTAATCAAGTCGCATCTTTACTTTTAACGTCTTTACACAGCACATTTTTATAGTAATTGTGACTGATTTCTTTTATATGGAAAAAGTGCAAATATGATTTTTTCAAAGTTGGCATTGAAGTGAGTTGTACCCAAGAAGGGATCCCTAGTCCTTCCTCATGCTCAATTGTTAACAGAAGCTCTTATCAAATCCTTTTTATACTTAAAAACATATTAACCTTTTTTTGTGCTCGTCAGAGCATTTTTTAATACTAGTTTTTAGGTGCGTTCGTAATTATGTAAATACGTAGCACCTATTGTTGTCGCTCAGTCCGTCCGTCTGTCTGTCTGTCCGTCTGTCTGTCTGTCCGTCTGTCTGTCCGTCTGTCTGTCTGTCTGTCCGTCCGCATATAACAGCGCAAAAACTACCCAACCGAATCGTTTGAAATTTAAAATACATAATTATTACATAATTTTGTCGAGTCATTTCAAATTTTATGAAAATCGGATGCATAGATCAATTACAGGGGCAATCAAAAGTATTCCGTTACATTACGGTCAATGGGGAAAAAAGTTTCAAATGCATTTTAATCGTTTGAAATTTAAAATACATAGTTATTACATAATTTTGTCGAGTTATTTCAAATTTTTTGATAATCGGGTGCATAGATCAATTACAGGGGCAATCAAAAGTATTCAATTACATTATAGTCAATGGGGAAAAAGTTTCAAATGTATTTTATACGTTTGAAATTTAAAATACATAGTTATTACATAATTTTGTCGAGTTACTTCAAATTTTATGAAAATCGGATGCATAGATCAATTACAGGGACAATCAAAAGTATTCCGTTACATTACGGTCAATGGGGGAAAATGTTTCAAATGCATTTTAATCGTTTGAAATTTAAAATACATAGTTATTACATAATTTTGTCGAGTTATTTCAAATTTTTTGATAATCGGGTGCATAGATCAATTACAGGGGCAATCAAAAGTATTCAATTACATTATAGTCAATGGGGAAAAAGTTTCAAATGTATTTTATACGTTTGAAATTTAAAATACATAGTTATTAAATAATTTTGTCGAGTTATTTCAAATTTTATGAAAATCGGATGCATAGATCAATTACAGGGACAATCAAAAGTATTCCGTTACATTACGGTCAATGGGGGAAAATGTTTCAAATGCATTTTAATGGTGTTGCACTCATTCGAACTTAATAAAATTTATATGCAACTATAAAGTACATATTATAATATACATTTTACATAATCTGTGATGCAAAGAACATTTGTTATTGATTTACAAGGCCACACAAAAGTATTCCATTACATAATGGTATAGAGAGAACATTGCTTGATGAGCGTTTTAATTGTAATTCACTATTTACAATTTTATGAGATTGAGATATAAGAGTAATATTTTTAAAACTTCGTTATCGTACGAACGCACCTCGTTTGTTACGCTTCACGTGCAATTTCCAACTTGTTATACTTAAAAACATATTAACCTTTTTTTGTGCTCGTCAGAGCATTTTTTAATACTAGTAATGTAGATGAATAAGAAATAACTCTCCAAGTCCATAACTGGTACACTATTTTATTCACTCCATTAAATAAAATATAGCTGAAAGATTTTTGTTTTCAAAAAGTGGTGCGAAATGGAATTAAAATATAGTTGCCTGTAATAGCTCTGATATTAGTAGAGTTAAAATCTACAACAGTACGAAACAGAATAGACCAAAATGTTCAAAACCGAAAAAGGTCTATATTGCTGTATTACAGATGTTGGACGATATCGTTGGTAATTTGTTGAAATTTGAGAAATGGTTGACGTAGGATACAGACTTCTTTTGAAAGAAGATTCTGAGCATCTAAGGGTTAAGTCTTTATTATAAAATGAATCGTTGGCCATTGGTTCCTTAAAGCGGACATTTTTAACTATGGGACGACGACGTATGTCCACAATCTAGTAACGCGTGCTTAACCACTTTGTGCTCCCTGTGCCGCGAAAGATCTTTCTGATACAAAACAGCTTGAGGATGAAATTAGATACTTTTTTGAAAATATTAGATTTTCTTTTTTCTGTCTTCTTTCATTAAATTATGCTTCATGTATTTTTACTAAAAAATTCTGATTGTTTCAAAATTAATTCCACCTTTAAATGTATTTTTCTTTACTTCGTTTTTTTTTCTTGCCACTAATATGAAGAATTATAGACAAGGGAACAGCAGTGTCAGTTTCAGTTTCAGCTAGGTGGGGAGGCCCACTACTGGAGGCCGCTAAATGAGCACAACAAGCCCCAACTAAACCGGAAAACAGCACCACTGACAATCACCTTATCGAGTTCACGGATGAAAATCTAAAATTAGTTAAATCTCGATTCGAATATTAAAACTCAATCGGTCTGCCAAGTCATATTTTGGTGGAAAATACCTAAAAAACTGAATTTAACAATTGACTCGTAGGTTTACCATTGTGCTTTCCTGCAACCAAAAGTGTGAAAACATGGAGGGATTGGAAGCAGGAAAACATAATGGTAAACCTACGAGTCAACCACTGAAGTCGGGTTTTTAGGTGTTTTACACCAAGATAAGACTTGGAAGACCAATTGCGTTTTAATATGCGAATCGAGATGTAAAGGATCCTAGATTTTCATCCGTAAGCTCGATGAGGTGACTATCTGTGCAGCCACCTCCCGTCTAATATTTTCCTTTATCGATTTGCATGATTTCTTACCTCTTTTATGACTGATATGAAATATCCTGCCTTTGTAACAGCCTAAATAAACAAAGTATCTATAAGTCGTAAAACATATGACACGGAAAAATTTATTGCGACCTTCCTGAAAAGTTAGTAAGAGAAAAATTTTATTGTAGACTCGGGTACCTTTATTGATTTGTAGTCACATTAACCGAAGACCCTGTATAATATAAATGAATGAGAAATAACTCTTTAGGTCGATAACTGTTACACAATTGCATTCGCCCCATTAACACTCAGCATCGAAATTGAATTCGAAGCAGCATCCTGTGAGTCCAATATGTAATTAATATGGATCAGGGAAAATACCTGACTGCTCCTGTCTATAAGGTAATGAACTATCTCAAAATATCTGCTTTTTTTAATGAGATCTCAATACTTTGCATGCATTAAAGCACCCAGACAAGCCCAGAGACGATTAATTTATTTGAAAGGGTTAGGATAGGTTAGTTGAGTTTTGAAACTAGAAAAGAAGCATGTGAATGCAAACGATGTCCGGGAGTGCATTAGATGATTCTTGGCAATAAATTACTTGAGGGTTCAAATAAACTATTATATATAAGTAACAAGAAAGACAAAATCATGCGTCAAGCTTAGATTATGACGCACTTTCCAACACATTCAGAAAAATGTAACAAAGCTGCGCCGTTTAAAAAATTAAAACATTACGTCTCTTTTCAACATATGGAAATGTATAACATATTTCAAAACCAAATTTCAGCAGTTACCTTCTAGAATTGAAAAATTCTCCGAATTTTTTAGCAGTCCTGTATATAATATAGAGATTTGTATCTATTAACGACATGCATGCCAAAATTTAGTTCATTTAATCACCTCAGTCCTAATGTCGCCTGGAGGCGACACTAAAAAACACTCTTTGAATCAATTCCCATGCTTCTAGAATTGTTAGAATTACATCTAGACTTTTTAAATAAATATGTACAGATTAAAAGCGTCAATATATACTGATACATCTTTGAGGATGTTTTATAATAAATTTAAACTGGTATTCGTAGTGCCCTGTAAAATTTGTCTTAGGATTGTGAAGGTTAAGAGATATATTTAAGTTGAAATTCACCTTCAACAATTTCCTCTAATAAAGATAACTGCGAATATTTTTGCGAAGCTTTATATATGAGGTATAGAATTTCTATATTTAATGAATGTTATTTAAAAAACTAATTAAATTTAAAAGCGCATTCTGATTTTTAAAACGTATTTTCAAGCTATTATTACGCAAAGACAGTACTATAACCGATTTCTTTTGTGTGTCCCTATAAATTAATAAAAAATGCTGTGAATGCTCTGTTTTAACGTGATCGTAGTGAAATTCAGTGATCAGTTTCAATATATTTAAAATAGCATAATGTGATTAAAATACTTTCGAAACATTTTTTCCCTCTTTATCATAATGTAATCGAATTCTTTTAAACGCACCTGTAAATGAACCATTAATAGTACATGTACAGGATCTATTGAATTCATTAGCCCGAAGTATTGGTTAAATAATTGTTAAATTTAAAAACGCATATCACAATTGGAAACGCACTTCCAAGAATTGGGGCTCGTAAATTTCAATAATTCAATTACTGTTCGGTTTCTTCGGAAGCCAAACTCTTTTGTGCATCCCTGTAAATGAGCAATAAATTTGATTCTCACTATATTTTACAATAAGCCACTTGTAGTAAATATCAGTGATATATATCAGATTCAGTCTGTTTAATTTAATGAAATTTCAATAAAATACACCGTAAAGTATTTTCCCCCATAGATCACAAAATGGATTTCTCTTGAGTTCACATGTCAATCAACTGTAAATGCTACACACTTTATTTTAAATATCGAAAATGTCATAGCAATAATATATACCATACATCAAACATATTATGCATAACTTATCAGTTTCATAGTTGGTGTCGAATAGTTGTCATTCCGTTGAAACAATATGGGTACTTTAGTACTCAAAGTGGGAGTGGTGTCAGAAATTGTGGGTTTTGTGAGACCCCAGTGTGTCATCTAGGAATTGGCAAAATAAAAACTCGTAGTTTGACAAGCCCCAGTGTGTCATCAATTGAAATTGACAAAATAAAAGCTCGGAGTTTGAGAGATCCCGGAATGCTATCTTAGGAATTGACAAAATAAAATCTCCTGGTTTGTGAGACCCCAGTGTGTCATTCTAGGAATAGACAAGATAAAAACTCGTGGTTTGTGAGACCTCAGTGTGCCATACTAGGAATTGACATAATAAAAACTGTGGGTTTGAGAGACTCCGGTGTGCCATTCTAGGCATCGACAAAACAAAAACTCTGGATTTGAGAGACCCCTGTGTGTCATCCTAGGGATCGACAAAATAATAACTCGTGGTTTTAAAAACGTCAATGTGTCATTTTAGGAACTGACAAAATAAAAACACCTGGTTTGTGATACCACATCGTGTCAACTTAGGAATTTACAAAATAAAAACTCGTTGTTTGAAAGACGTGTCATTTTAAGAAATGACAAAATAAAATCGTATGTAGTTTATGAGATCCTAGTGTGTCATTCTAGGAATCAATACAATAAACACTTATGGGGGTTTGTAAGATCCCAGTGTATCCTACTAGGATTAATGAAATATGTTATTATACATAGACAGCTAACAGTCATGTTTTTATATGAAGACTAGCTGCACCCGTCGAAACTCGACGGAAAAGAAAATATATTAGGTATGATATATATCAAACTTATATAGACAGTAAAATACTGAGCGAAATAAACAATTGCCACCTCTTAAAATAGGGATAACATAGCTTTTCATGATGAAGATACACAAACTTTAGAAAATAACAAAAAATAAGGAAAACAACTCATAAATTATTATGTTGGACTTAACTTCAGCTACAAATCTTTTTTTTAATGCGGTTTCTAAACCTTAAATATTATTTAAATGCCAAATTATTTAGGAAGTTAATATTATACCCCGGAAGACGAATTCAAAAATATCTGCATAGTTTATTTTTTCTCCGTTTAAATATCGCTTGATAACTGTACAATAATTATAATATCAATGAAACATTTTAATTATAATAGAAACAGGGACTTACTAAACTGCCTAACCAACCCACTACATATTTACAGCACTTGCAATAAATTTAATTTATTTATTGGTTTGTATCCTCCATGAACTTGCAAAAAATAATTTTATTGTTATGGCAACGAAAAAAAAAATCTCTATTATTAAATCACTGACTGAATATCACTGTCATTGACACAGCTATAATAATGTATATTATATTCATGGAATAAATTTATCTGGTTTCTGTATGACGACATTTTCTCCATCGACAAAATTTCACTTTAGATATTATATTTTATTAAAGTTTATCTTCTGTTATTTTACTTACATAACACTTAATAATATTACTCAGTAAATAATCTGTGTATTGCAGGGAATAACTATGTGCAATCATTTTATTATGATTAAATTTTACAAAAACCTCTTTTTTTTTTTTTTTTTTTTTTTTTTTTTTTTTTTTTTTTTTTAAATGCGATTATACATTTACCGATGAGATCAGCTCCTGATTGGTGGAAAATAATGAAACAAAATAATTTTGAGAAAAGCGAGAAAAGCTTAACCTGTTGCCACTGTTTTGAAGAAATGTCATGAAAAAGCTTTTAAAATTGAAAATAAAATATAAAAATTGAAATAAATTAAAAATTAGCCAGAATGGGCACATCTACACATAAACAGCTTTCATTAAAAAAATAATTATCAAAATCAGGCCAGTAGAAAGCTCAGGGCTGATGACCAAAAAAAAAACAGCCAGATGTTTTAAATATATAGATTTTTGGGGTAGAGTTTGTAGAGAAGAGGTTGGGAAATCTCTTTTGTTTCACGATTGCACAACTATGACTTTGTGTTGAGCAGGGAAAATAAACTAGTTGGATGTGCCAATCCCAAAACTTTCTTTTATCTCATACGTACATCTTAATATTTCAAAAAGTAGTTACACATGTTAATATTTCAATATTACTAGTTCAATATCATACCAACTTTGATTTTAATCTTAAATTTCTACTTCAGTCAATGAATCGGAGAAAAAAAGCAAAGTTAATGTAGATCATAATATTTATCAAAATCAATAGTTTTTCCTTATTATGCTGTTATTAGCTGTTCGCAAATAGCTGGCGTTGTAGGGCACGAGTTTTCGTCTCTGCACGAGCCGATGGACAATAAACTTATGAACAATCGAGAAAATGATACAAAAATCCCTATCATAGTGCTCTTTTTTTCATGAAATATTTCCAAATTCAAGGAAGATCTGCTAAACACAGGCAAAAATATGCAGAAAAAAATTGTTCAGTTCTATTGATAACTTTACATACTCTTCGATAGTACAACAATGGAAATGGCACAGACATTTCTATTAAAGTGCCCCCTCTAAAGGAATATTTCCAAATTGTAGGAGAGCCTACTGGTCATAGCCAAAACATACATAAAAAATTTGGCTCAGTTTTATGCATAACGATAGCACAATAATGAAAATAGCACAGAAATCGCTTTTATAGCGGCGCTCTTTTCCAGCAGATTATTTCAAATTCAGATTAGACCTGTTTGCCATAGTTAAAACATCATACACAAATTATTTAGTTCAGTTCTATTAATAACTTCATAATATTTGAAAGTGCTCCCTTTCGGCGGAATATTTCAAAATTGAAGGAAACCCTGCCTTCCGGTCTATATTTTTGGGTAACTTTTCAAAGACGCACAGTCTCTTGTTGTAAAGCAGTAAATTTTTATTTCTTTTCACCAATCTAGACTGCATCTCTTAATTTTTGAACACTTCCAACATAGTTTAAATGAATTCCAATGCAATTGATGTATATTATTGAGGTTAATTATGGAATGTTCGATATTGAAAACGAAGAATATAGCATTTTTAGCTCATTTACAGGGACACTCAAAAGAATTCTGTAACATTACGGTCTATAGCGAAAAATCGTTTGCTGTATTATAATGCATCATTATAATTATGCAACTCTATTCAAATATATTGAAATTAATCTACATAAAAGAGGTGGACTAGAAGCAGATTAATATATAACGGTATGTGTACTTTATTTATCGTTAATTTCGTACATAAAATAATTCTGTAAAGCACTGCCTATGAGTCATACTTGCTGAAAGTGTGTTTTCCCTTGTGATATGTTTTTTAAAATGTAACTAATTTTTGTATATGAGTTGGTATGTATAACGTATGTGATAGATCATACACAAAGTAAGAATAAAAAAATCTCTAGTGCATTTCTGTTTCACGAGAGAAATTACTGAAGCTCTGGTATGTGTTCGCTAACATAACTGAATTTTAGCATACTATGTTGTGTACATATGTACATTGAATCATGCAGGGCTTCAATAAAGAAATCGGATAGTTTTTCGACTATTGATGTGAATTCCTAAAATTAGATTTTCAAATGTGTTATGTTTCTATCAAAATATTGACTTAGATGTTAACCTACAAACGGGAAAAATTTTGTTAAAACATTCTGGCTGTGGTGAAATGTGTTTCATAATCTATGCTTTGCACACGTATTTTCATTCTTGTTCAACGTATTCTGCTAAAACCATAAATAATTATAAATGGCTACATACCAGGAAAAAAAAACATAGCCAGTGGAAAATTATGAAATATCAATTAATATTCAATAATGCAAAATAAGGTACATGATTTGCATTTTAACACTAATTAATCCTAAGACAGATTGAAACAATGAAATAACAAATGGCAATTGCGTTATGTAACATAATGACGTCATTTAAATTCCGATCATGAGAAAATATTTTTTTTTACGTAGGCATCATCGACTTCCTAAATACTATTTAAAAGATCGACACCTTTCTTCATCTAGTTTAATTACCCTCCCGTTCTTAGATCTACAGAATCTACGTTAATTACCCTCCCTTTCACAGATCTATCGAATCTACATTGGCGGCTTTTGCTTTAACAGGTGGTTGACCGTTTAATTTGGCGATTAAACAGAATAAATAAATGGATGAAAAAAATAAAAGAATGAATCAATTTTTTTCACGTATTATGGACCACACACATACCAGATGAGCAATTGTGTAATTGTGAACTAGACAACCCCTTTTAGTACACAACACCTGCTACTTATCGATGGAAAAAGATCTTGACAGCTCTAAATCAATTCGCGAACAAATCAAAATTCTGCCTGTCGATACTGCCTGTCTTAAAAACAAAACACAGTAGCGTTGAACAGTTGGGCCATAAATCTGCCACAAGAGGGAAGGGAACGGCATACCGGATTGAGTTATGGAGTGCCCCATCCTCCTGCAAATTACAAGATCGGCTGACGATGGGGACCCTTTACGTGCGAGAATTACCTGTCGAGATTTATGGGGTCCAGTTTTTGGGAAAGATAGGGTTAGAAACGTAGCCTCGAGGTTGAACAGTGACGTCATCAGCCTTGGAAAGCCTTCACGTTGATCGTATAGACAGGTTTAGCAGTATGTTGTAGGAGAAAATTATCCAAGAATTTATTTTGTAATCTAAAGAGGCGTGCCAAAGTAAACATTGCGATCTAAACATATTAAAATCTTCCAAAACAAAATCAGTGTTTAACGGAATAATGCCGAAAAAATTTCAAGGCGAGATGAAATCTGTTTGAGCTGAAGCATGTCTAAAATGGCTTTTGCTCGGTCAATTGCGATTTCTTCTTAGTGGGTTTGATTGTACCTTTTTGCGGAGGAAAAATTCAATTCAATTTTCAATTTTTGGGGAAATGGTTCACCGTAGTTGAAAAGCGCCGCCATGAATCTAAAAAAAAGCGTCACGTTAATCTCACAAGCAAAAAAGGATTTTTTTTAAAAAAAATAATGTAATGCATGTTTTGCAATAGAAGTAAACCTTATTACGCATAGAAACCTCCTGTGATAAAAAAAAAAATTCCTCAGCGAGCTGTGCACGTCTTACTTTTTATAATTGCCTCTCATATAAAATCTGTGTAAAATTCACGAATAATGTACAATAATCCCTTTAGGAATATCCAGTTGGAAAAACACCCTATCATAAATTAGGATTTCGTTCATCTGACGAAACCCTATTCATCTCTGTCCTGTGTCTGTCTGTCCGTCACAGACTCCGAACACAAAAACAGTATAAGTGAGAGATTATACTTACAGCTGAATACCTCGTGTTATACGACAAATCATAAAATTTTGAAAAAAATCCATTTTTTAATAAAATTAATTTTTTTAGTGTTATCTGTTCATTTTTGTGATTTGAATTAAGAAAAGAACTTCAACTTCAAAGTTATGCGTGTCGACATCATAGCTTGGCGTGAAAATATCTCACTAGTAAACAGAAGTTTCTTTGTTCGAACCCCGGTGCTAAAACTTGAAATATTGATATTAAGATGATTTTAATATGAATGATGGATTATGATTAAATTGGATTTATGTTAGGTCAATTTAAAGATTTATATTACTAGGATATAATATTTTTTGGAATTAAATTTTTCTTCTATTTTAAAAACTATTGCAATTTATTAATAATTCAGCATTTTAAAATTAATTTTAAACGATTTTCTTTTTTTTTTGCTCTTTGAAATTTGAAATTTTATTTATGTCTCCGCTATTTTTTTTTCTAAATTACAGAGTTACAAAATATGTGGAATTTTGGATTTCATTTGAATAATCTGATTTGAACATTTTTACTTTTATCAAAATAAATAACTTCCTTTTATAATTATTTAAAAATTAGCTTAATAATGTTGCCATTTATGTAAAAATTTAATAATTATAAATTATAAATTTGGATTTATTAATTAAAGAATAAGTTGTTTGAAAGAAATATTAAACGAAACTCTTTGTGTGATCTGCGATCACACTTAATCACTTGTTTTGTTTTCTCTTTTGTATGAAAGAAAATTATCTCTCGAAAAAAGAAAACAAAATATTCTTATATATGGAAGCAAAAGACGGGACGAAAATTTGCCTTTTACGCTCGGTAAAGTTTGAATATCAAAAAACTATCGGATGATTAATTCTTAAAAAGAATTCTTAATAAGAATTTTTTTACTACTTGTAAATCTGATATCGGATTTGTTTTATAACATTGCAAAAAAATCAAAATGTATTTAAAAATTCAATGTTGTTTATCTATAAAAGAGAAATGCATCTGTGTGTTACGCTGACGTCATTTCGATCATGATAACATCAGACGATTAAATTTAACTTTTTAAAAAAAATTATTTTACCGCAATTTTCTTACTTTATAAAAACCGCATTTTTTCAATTTTTGCAGCGTTGAATAGCGGAAAAAAATACTCTGTTTGAAATCTCTATTGTAATTTGTTTGAAAATTGTAACGATATTGACAAAATTTTTATTGTTTTAAAAATAATTCCAAAGCATTATTTTTAAAAATCTATCTGTGACAGACAATAACAAAAGATAAATGTTTTTGTACTTAATGGAGTAATTTTAAAATAATTTTCTAATTTAAAAATTTTTCCTGGGGTGGTTAACCGTGTTATTCATAATGGAAATCACATAATAAAAATTGTTTTAATAATAAAAAAAAATAAGTTTAAAGTTTATTAAAAAAATGGGGTAGTTTAAAATCGTTATAATTCGAAATATGTGTAGAAATTAATTTATTTCTTTTTATTTTAATAATGACAAATATATAAGTTTTAATTTTGATTCAGAGCCGTCGTGAAGATCAAATTTATAACGAGCTGCGTATGATAATGTTTCAAAAGAACGATCTTTTTTCCGAAGCTAATTGTGTTTGTGTTCGCTGGCCATTTCTCTTAGAAATCCGTGGTAATTTTTATAAGCTAACTGTCCTCTAGAGAGTTATAACCAGGCAAACACGAAGAGACAAAGGTTAGCGTAATTCGCTCAATTTCTCACGTCAAAAAGTTAATTTACGAGATTGTTTATGACTCAGAAAATGTAACATTGTATAAATATTGTTGAATAACGAGAAGTTATGAATGGGGTATATTTCATTCATTTTCCTTATTTTTTTAATCTCATATCGTTCGTTTTTTTGGGGAGTGGGCGAAGGGGCATATTTAAAGATTTAAATTATAAGGAATATTAAGTTTTAGCTCTGGATCATTAGAAAAATTTATTGAAAAAAAGAGGTAATTTAAATAATTAAAAAGTAACGAGAAAGAAAAAGCATGCATTAAGCATAGATTATGAAACACTTTTTGACACCTTCATGATACTACAACAAAATTTCACTATTTAAGAAAATAATGTGAATAAGATACTTAAGTAAATATTGTAAAAACACATAAAACAATTGAAAAACTGATTGCAACAATTACTGTCTATAGCCAAATAATATTCTAACTCTTTTGTTCAGCCCTGTATTTGTTTGTAAGGTTTGTATAAGTATATTTTATACTGCAAATTTTAGTTTAGATCGAAAACGCATACTAGATCCAACAGTTCTCCTATAAATTGCTGAAAACGTCAGTTTATAGGGAAAAGTGGGGCAAAATCGAGTACTATAAATGTTTGTTGTTCTCAAATGCAATCAAATGGAAAAAGATAAGAATAATGGGAATGAAACACAAACCCAACAAAAATCAATATCTTCATTTAAGAATCTCGGCAAAACAAATTGTGTATCTAATAAATGAAAATCAAATAAGGAAGACTTGCATTAATTTCAGAGGAAGAAATCTGTAATTTTTTGTTGTTTTGACTTTAAAGTTGTTACGCTCTCAAGAAAAAAAAAATTAGCAAGGAATGAAAAATTATAGTTAACATTTTCCTCCATTTGAAGGCCTCTCTTATGTGCCTCTCTTTGATTTCTCTCTTATATGTGTAATAATCCAATTGATTCTGTTTTGAGAAGGATGTGGAAAGGTGTGTGGGAGGTGGGATGAACTAAGTGGATTTAAAGAACAAGAAGAGAAGTAATATTTATAAAAAATAAATAAATAAATAAATAAATAAATAAAAAAACTCAGCACTGAACGATAAATCAAAAATAAGTGATAGAAAATTGATTCCACATGATTTCGAAGCTTTTTTAAAACTGAATAAATTAAGATCAATTTATGAAAAAATTCGTTATATGGAGATAGATATTTCGCTATATATAGAGACTGTTTTTAATGTAATCATGCGAAAAGGGGACCGTTCCTACTAAAAATTCGTTATATAGAAAAATTCGATGTATGGAGTTTCGTTATAGAGAGACTCGACTGTATTTCCAACTGAGCGAAATTTTCCCAGGCAGGGAATCGAACTTGGCTTGAAAGGCCAATGCTTTACCTGTTTAGCTAACTGGGCACGACAACCGGTGAGACCTGTGGTCTATTCTGTTGAGCTATCTAAATGACAGACTAGATGTTATGACCTACAAGGTTATCTGAGCGAGAAATGCGCGCTGGTTGTAGTGCCCAGTTAGCTAAACAGTTAAAGCATTGGCCTTTCAAGCCAAGTAACCAGGTTCGATTCCCGGCCTGGGGAACTTTTCGCTCAGTTGGGAATATTTGATTAATTTCTTTGTCACATAAACAGTTATTACTAGAAAAAATATTTCGAAGGAAATGAAGAAATAAAAATCTACTTAAAAGCAAAAGAATTACAAATCCGAATACATTGGTTAAAAATATTTTTATTTAAAACACAAAATTGTTTTTTAGTTATCTGCCATGAGTTTACTATTGAACCAATTTTACTAATACTAGTACACGGAACCCGGGGTTTCCGGGTCACAGAATAAAGGTGAAAACTTTTTTAAATTGAAAAGTCTAATAAATTTTTCTTACGTAATATGCCTTTTAAACTGCCAACTAATTCCAAACAGCAATTTTATATGAAACATAATAATTCATAAAAAGCTCATAAAAATTCATAAAATTGTAATCATAAAAAGCTTTGAAAATTATCGGTACTTCCGTATTAGACGCAAGATAGAAATTATTAGTCAAAGTTATTACCCAAAGAATAAAACTGAATTCTTTCAGTTTTTAAAACCAACTAAGAAAATAAGAAAATTATTAGTCAAAGTTATTACCCAAAGAATAAAATTGAATTCTTTCAGTTTTTAAAACCAACTAAGAAAATATGACACACATGTATTCTTTAAAATACATTTTTGTAAAAGTTAATTGATGTATCTTTTGTAAAGTAAGTTTGCAACGAACTAAAAGTCTATTAAATTGATAGATAAAAACGAAATAAAACCAACAACATTCACGGGGTTTTATAGCCGACGATATTTTACATAGCAGGTTTTTAATTATTACTATTTTTTTCAGTTGCTGTGAAAAAATGGCAACAAATTATACAGTGATCTGTTATTTTCCATGAAGAAAAGAGATAGATGGAGGTGCAGTATGCGATTAAAACGGTTTGATGGGCGTTATTCTTTCAATTTAAATCTCTTAAACAGAGACCGAATTCTTCAAAATCATTTTTTCTCTAAATGAAAAAGATCTTTCAGAAGTTATTTTAGCATTCTAAAATAGCATTTCATTTTATTATGAATTAAAACTGTATTGCTAAAAGTTTTCCTTTTTTGCGAAAGCACACGATTGTGTTTTATGCAATGCCGCGAATGTTAGGGTTACATTTTTGGCGTCACCTTAAGCCACCAAACAGCATTTCTATTCTTTTTTTACTCTATGGCGATTTTTTCTTTATTTCCCACATAAATGAAATACTCAAGTTGCCACCATTAGAGAAATTGAACTAAGAACTACAAAAAAATTAATATCTCAAAAACAAATTGAGATACAGCTTTCTAACAAACTGCATTTAAAAGTGCATTTTTTTCTGTATAAGATGGTATAAAGGCTGAAAACCTGCTATGTCTAGAAGTTAAAAAAAATTTAATAGCGAAAATCGTAAAACCGAAATTTCATCGGAAAGTATTGCCATTCAAAACATGACGTATGCTTTACGCACAGATACGTTTGGCTTTTATTATATAGATAGATAGATATAATTTTTAACTGAAAGCTGTTCATTTGTAGATGTGCCCATACTATCTGTTTATTCTAAAATATCACCATTTTAATTTAATTTTTAAAATACTCTATAAAATTTTTTCAAAATGGTGGTATTTAGATAGTTTTCATTGCTGCTGAAAACAGAAAAAAATAATAAGTTTTTTTTTTTTTTTAAATCTTTATTTATGTTATTTTCTGATTTAAAAAAAAGCTTATTTTTTAAAATTTGCATGGTTTAAATTTTTATTGTATAGGATTTAGTGGGAAAAAATTCTACTTGGGAAATATTTTTAATGAAAAATGACGTATTCTTTTAAAAACACAAATTTTTCCTTATAAAGGTTCCATATTTTCCCCCCTTCTGCATATGTAATAATGACATGCTCGAGACATTGAGTGAAATGTTTAAATAAGTGAAAATAGCGGCATATTTAAAAGAAAACGATCAGTAGCTTAGATAAAATTGAACATTTTAAAACAAATGCATCTGAAAAATATAAATTATTAGAATTTTCATTCGCCGGTACTACCATAGGAATCTGCAGTTAAGGATGTATTCAAAAAATATCTTTCCATCTCCAACAGCTTGAAATTTTCTTATACACTTTCAGATTTATTTTTAAATGTAAAAACATGAAACTTTCTGAGGTGATTTTGAAGAATTGTATAAGAGGCTGAGTGATTTAATTTTTCGCTCAATTAATTAGAATTTGATTTATAAACAATTCACAGTATGACCATTTTTTTCGTTCCCAAATCTCCCACTTCAGAAAAATTCAGTTGAACGTGCCAATTTTGACAACATTTTTTGTAATATTTGTAAATTTATCAAAAAATCGACAATCACTGCACATTAAGTAGTTTCTAAGTAAGAGAATTTGCTAGTTTGGTGCGTTTGAGAGCAAAAGAGAATTCAAAAACAAATCTGAAAATAGGCAGTTTGGATTGAAATACACCTTAAGAATGCAATTGTTCGTATGCAAAGTGGTTGCTAACAATCGTGATTTCAAGTTTTGATTAAAACGAATTTAAAATGATCAAATTTTAAAAAAAAAATTAAAAATAGTAAATAGGAAAATGAAAGTCGCGAACGTAAATTTTGAAAAGCTAAAAATGATATCAGATTTAGATTTCACGAGGAAATATTTCTGTGATCGTGTCAAAATGAAATAAATTTTGTTGATTTTTTATTAAAGAATACCAAAGGTAAAAGCCTCAATTGATAATTTCATCATAATAATTTATCTAAATTATATTTTACTGACTAGGTATACAATTAAAGCTTAATTTTAATAATTTGCACAACTGAGTTTTATAGAAATAATCTTGTTAATTTTAGGTTAAAATAATATTTGTTTGAAAGACAAACCAATAAAAACGCAATTTGTATTGTAACTGCAAGGGTATGTCCAGACTTTTCTCACAGGGTCCTGTTTTTGTGAAATTGTGAATTTTTTTCTTATATTTGTGAAAATTCTAGTCTGAATTTTGTGAATTTTAAATTATCAATGTCTTCAAGTTCTATATCTCATGTAAAAAAAAAAAAAAAAAAAAAAAAGATAAGTAATATGCTTTTGGTGAGTTCAACTGCTCATTCGCTATTCTATGAAAGGGTAAATGTATATAAATTCTATGAAAGGTCTATTTGAGAGAGAAATAATTTTGTGAAGGGTCCTGTTTTGGGATAAAATGTTTTGTGAAGGGTCCTGTTTGGGGATAAAAAATTTTGTGAAGGGTCCTGCTTTTAGATAAATTATTTTCTGAAGGGTCCTTTAAAGGACCTAAAATTTTCCTAAACGTATCCTTCAACTGATTTTGTTGATTTATATTAAATCAATGAAACAGTTCCTTCTTAAACGTTTTCTTTCATCGAAATTCGACGGAATATAAATAAAAATCCCCATATATATAAACTAGTCGTTGTGGAGGGAGGGAGGAGCCGTAATACTTATCTATCAGGGATATGTATAACATAAAATATGAAAATAAAACATGTGTAAACTATCTATAACATGCATCGCCATTCCAAAATGGAATTTAAACGGATATATAAATATTTTTAACACATAATAATGTTCTATTAAGGAATTACTGATGAACCGATTCCGACAAATTATATAAAACGCCAAACTTCTGTGTCGGATTAAACGTCACATATCCAATTAAAATATATCTTTGAATTGAAATTTGAATGAAATACAGGGTCATGAAAAATCGAAGAGGATAGAAAATAGGATTACAAGTATCTCGGCAACTCATTATCCGATAGACTTTGTTTATTATGCAAAATTTGTGTTATTTTATTGTCTTTTACATGCACTCTTTAAAATAAAAAAGAATTCGAAATTTTTTATATAATGTTTTATCAGAGCACATATATCGGGATACAAAAAAAAAAAAAAAAAAAAAAAAAAAAAAAAAAATAGTTCCGGATAATCGATGTTACTTATATTAAATAGGCTTCTTTCCATTATTGCATACTACGTACGCACCAAATTTCAACATTTTATCTCAATTTGTTCAGGAGATAGAGCGTTTACAGGCACACAAATAGATAGACGGCATTTTTTTCTAAAAATATATTTTGCGGAATCTCCAGTGTCTGAAATGTATACATCCGCCAAAAAAAATTTCGGTTTTCAAAACGATTGAAGATTTACCGTACATTACGTATGATGGGTAAGTAATAAAAGGAACTGACGAAGGTATCTAATGAGTATCATAGGGTCACTTAGAGTATAATAGAGTCAAAGAGCATCAATGTCATAAGATTTTAAAATAACGATCTGGTTTTCGAAGGTAATTACGTTTTATTTCGCTGACCATTCTTTATAGAAATCAGCGATAAGTTTTATGAGCCATCTCCGATTTCTGACGTACGTGACTTATAAATAACAATCGGCGAACATGCAAAGAGAAAGACGAGCGTGCCGAAGTCAATTTGTTCCGTCAAAGGGTTAATTTAATAGACGATTTATTACTCGGAAAACGCCCAAATTGGACATTTAACTTTAAATGTTGAAATATTATTGAATGGCAGTGGTGTAGTCGTAGAAAAAACCAGAGGGTATACGCTCTAAGCAGACAGTATACCTCAAGGCAGAGGATATACCCTAGAGTATACATACTATACTTTTCTTGAGGAACAGAGATTATACGATATTCCTTAAAATATCTAGAAGATATGCGGCTTATACCCGCATATTCCTTCCACTATTTTTCTGTTGAACAAGGTATTTTTATACTCTTTTCCTTAACTTAACTTAATTTGTATATGTAAAGATAAAATTTTGCAATAGATTTTTCAATTACATGAAGAGCTAGAATTTGACGAATTATGCCCATGATGGTTACACATTTATGCGAGTTACAACAGCAATGGAAAACCTCAGCCACAAAATAACTCTAAGTTGAGTTTAAATCCACTCATCTCACGATTTGAAACTCAGCTTCTCGTAAAGAATTGAAACAACTCGAGTGATCGACTTGTTTTTAAACAATTCAAATCAAGATGAGTAATTTAAATAAGGTATCTTAATCATGATGAGTGAAACGTTTAAACAATAACTCATTTACGATTCAGTAAATTAAAACTTTTTCCTGAGAAGCTATATCCACTCTTTTGTTTTAAGAGTGTATGATGCGCTTAATCGCAAATTTTAAAATAGGCCAGCAAGGTATAAAATTTTAATGATGAGATAAAGTAGAATAAAATACAACTAAAAATATAGACTATAATCATTGTTTAAAAATATGCGCTTTTATCAAATAGTTTAAGTAAGTAGATTGAACCAAATTCCCGGGCGCTGCTATTATGGCACAGCAATCACGTATAAATCAGAATGTAATATATATATATATATATATATATATATATAATCTTTTTTTATTATTTTAATAGTCTGTCCTGCAAGATGCATGTTTTCACGTTTAAAGGAAATTCTGCGAGAAAGATACATTTTTAGAACACTTCTAAGAGCTTTTGGTTCACCGTGTGTAAAGAGTCAATTGTAATTTGTGCGTTATTCTTAGAATTGACATGACCTTCCGATTTTTATCAAGTCAATGAATCATATTTGAACCGGAAACTTTATGTAATAAATGGATAAAATTGAAATCAAATGTCTACCACACTAAAAATTAAAACTTTCAGAAAATATTACGAAATTTACTAAGATTTACGAGAATATGATAAAGCATCTTCTGGGTTAAACTCGCTTTTGAAAAGCGAGACCTAGACTTCAAAAACCTAAGCATTTCTAAAATAAACTTTTCTTTTGCTAACGGTATTTTTCGAAAACGTTTTGTAGAACTTTTTCCTTTTGTAGAACTTGTATTAATTAGTTTTCTCAACATGGGGCATCTTTTTTTATGCTATTCATTTTCAAGTAAATATTATCAGATTCAACAAATGTATTCAGCAGAAAAAAAATACATTAATAACATTAAACATAACACAATTATTATAACATTAACATATTTTTTTTTTAAAAAAAAGGCATTCATCTAAAATAAATTCTTCTTCGCAGCCGAAAATGTTTGCTTAAGCTCTAAAAAACCGAGATTTCAGCATGTGAAAATTGATAATTGCGCTGTCAGAAAGTAACCGGAAATGTTTCCTAAAAATATGGGCAGCAGAAGCAACTTTTGCTTCAGAAATGCTTCTTTCAAGTCCGAAATAATTTTGGAAAATAAATGAACTTCTTTTTTGAATTCGGGTGTAATTCAAAAAAGATTATATTATATTTTTATTTATCATATTAAATTTTGTAACATTTTCAAAAACATTATTATTATTTTTTTGTTATACATAGAAACAAGATATAGTAAATTAAATAAATGTTTTGGTTCAAGACAAGGTATTGTAGCGTATATAGGGTTCTTTTGATCTTATGGTTAGACAACTTCAAACTCTTGTCTCTTAGAAAAGTAGAAAATAATTTATTTACAGATCTTCAGAACAACAGAGTCTTCGAAACTCACAAATATTACTAGATATTCAAAAATAACTGTTCAAATCTATCGTACAAGTACAGATATAGGTCGCAGAGACTCTTTATACAACGTCTCAACACTAAATAACATTCAAAACAATGTAGATAAAACTCAAGCAAACTTGCTTAACAATCACCTAGTTGTTCACTCAATGACTGACTGATAAATAATAGCAACAACAGCTCGTACTTCTCTCCTTATATAGGCTCGCAGCATGCGCTGGAAATTTCCACAGGCTTCTCGAATATTCCAGAAAACCATGGAATAACATTCAATGTATCAGCATATCTAAAGGGGGGTTACCATAGAGAGGGAAGGGTTACCATCGCCAACAATCGTCAAGTTTGTCGCCAACTTGGCGATATATCGCCAAATTTGGCGAACAAAATTAGTCGTCAAAAGTGACGCCAACTTGGCGATATCTCTAATATTTCGCCAAGCTGCCATAGATATTCACTGAAAATAATAGACAAGTTTGCTTGATAACAGAGACAATGTAACAAAAACTAATATTAGTAAAGGAATGGAGCTTAATAAGATTATTTACATTATTTTACAGTACAAACACTAACTATTTACAAAATTCGTAACAGTATGTTCATTTAGTCTAAAAGCTGAAAAGTAGACAGTTTTTTTCTAATAACATATCTTGCAAGTAGGTTGTTAGCAAAAGACACGTAATCAATGTTTTGCAACTCACCGTCACTGATTTCCTTTCCGAAGACTTCCGTCGTTCCGTTGACGGTAGAACAGTTCCATCGCCTCGCTCTGAACTGCCACTGACACTCCCTCAGGGAGAGTTTTGCCCCTGACCGTACTGCCTCCATCACTTCCAAGTTCCTCTTGCAGATCCGGACCTGTCGCTTGGTGAGGCCGGCCAGCACGTCGCACTGGTCCGGCTGATCGATGCTGGCCACAGATGTCGTGTGCAGAAGGGCCCTGGCAGAGAAAGAAAAAGAAACAGCTTACAATCCATAATGAACACAACGGTAGTTAATTAGTTGATAATTTAAAATCGCACAAATTTATTACACAGAAATGCGCTGCATACAAATAAGAAGGACATAAACTTCAACAATTCATTAACTATAAAAAATTTGAATTATCTGGAAATTAGGTGTAGGTTACAACAATAGTTCCCAAATTTTATCCTTCCTTAAAGTTTTATTTATTTATTTATTTTTGGCCTACCTAATTTATAGGTAATTTCATCTTTTTTTTAATAATTAAAGAATTGTTGAACTTTAAGTTTTGGGTTTCGTTACTGTGCCACATCATGCGATCTGGAAAAGAAGATGTATTTATTCACTTAATGAAAAGCAATTTTTATGCTTCAAGTTTTATTTCGGGGTGGTTTTGATTAACAAATTGTAATACGGACAATTTTTAAAGCAAAACTGATAAACTACTCGGCAGAATAAGCCGACATACTCTGTGACATTTGCCGAAAATGTTGATCCCTTCAGTGTTCGCGTCAAGCAAACACAATCTTTCAAAAGTTTCATCAGTATAGATGATCTAAAAGTAAAAAGCAGCAAAATTGAAACAACCAGAGGAAAAAAGATCTCTAAAGTGAAATATGATTATACCAAGTCTTTTTTAAGTTTCTTTTATGTCTTCGTAGACATGAAGCATTTAACGATGAACCTTAGGGAATTCGTATTTTCAATCTTTTATAAATTTTGATCATGCAAGTAGTCGATTACTCATAACACATCTGTAATGAATTATGAGACATATCATAAAGTCTGCTTTATCATCTCTTTGAAAGTCAACGAGATTTGAAAGACCACACATGTGTACTGTGACATCATCTGTTAGGATTAAGCTCTCTCTATACGTTTATCTTTTGATCCTCTTGTTTTAAACAATTTAAAACAATAACCCCTTTCAAGAAAATATTTCTATTTCTAAACTGTTTCTTGGTGATTCAATTATAGAGAAACCTTTGTGACATAATACGAAATAGGACAGGTGGACAGGTTCAAAGAAAGACCGACATGGCTGGGTTGTTTCATTAATATTAATAGAAGATTGGGGAGAAATTACCAAGTTTTCAGCTTATTGATATTTGCAGGAAAAAGTTCAGGAAAAAGTTGGAAACTGGTGTTATACAATAAAAGACAAAAAAAAAAAAAAAAAAAAAAAAAAACTTCTTGAAACACCATAAAATAAATAAAATAAAGCTAAAATATTATTTTGCGTTATTTTAATATTTTATGGTTATTATGGTTATCGTTAACTTTATTATAAATTGCGTTATTTTATTTATTTTATGGTGTTTCAAGAAGTTTTTTTGTCTTCTATTGATACAAGGTAGAACCCGTCAAATTTTGACGAAAGAAAATGTTTAAGAAGGAACTGTTTTATTAACTTATAATAAACCTACAAAATTAGTTATAGTAAAAAATGCATTTTATATTGCTACGTCTAACTCTTAAACAAGGATATTTACCGTCAAATTAACAAAAACTAACTATTAAAAAATAACTTTTTCTATAAAACGCAATTGTAGAAATTAAAATTAAACTTTAATCGCATATGTCAGCAGTAAAAAATAATAAAGATATGTTATTATGATAAAGTTATCAATTAAAGTTCTTATGCTAGTATTCCAAAATGATCAAAAGCAAAATTTATTCAACTTTGACTCAATCATAGAATTTTTTCCCCCGTGAAATCTAAACCCGGCGTCATTTTCACCATATCAAAATTTACAAATGTACATTTCACATCTGTATTCACATTTCAAAAAAATTGGCATTTAAATTTGTTAATTTTGATTTAAAACTCGAAGTCTTAATGCTATTAGCTGAAATAGATATTAAACTATTGATATTCTTTTACGTGTATCATGTTTGTGTTCGGGTCCGCCGAATTATATTACGCTAATAATAATTAACATACATTTATTACGATACATCACATAACTTCACGCACAAAAAATACACACAACTCAAGAACATAGAACATAAGAAGAATAAAAAGCATCATGGGAGTAAAGCATGGGAGTGAAAGTTGTAGTCCTTTTTTCACGATCTCCAACGGCTTGGCAAATACATAACACTCCTTCCCCCTAGGAATACAGGACATAATCTTCTAAATGTTTTGGTGAGGTTCGGGAGCGTTCAGAGCGTCGTAGAGTAGGAAGATCTGGTTTCTTAGTTTCAGGCTGACACACAGGATCGGACTCTGTTGGTGAATCGGGTGTAACTGGATCATTTTCTGGAGTTGGCGAAGGTGGAATAACAGAAGGCTCTGTAGACGTTTCAACATCTTGTACACGGCTTCGAACCTGATCAACATGACGATTGTGAAGAATACCGTCTACTAAATCTTGAACTTTATAGGATAATGGCCCTGTAGTTTCTGTAATTTTTGCTGGAATCCAAGTGGGCCCTGAACTGTAGTTGCGAATGTACATGGGATCGTTCTCTTGAAATTGTCGTAGTCGTTTGTTTTTGTCTGCCTCAGCTAATTTCTCTTTTTTGATCTTCATATCTTTATTGAGATCAGGGTGTAATCTGTCCAACAATGATGTTAAATGACGATTCATTAGAATTTCAGCCGGTGATTTACCAGTAGTGGTACATGGTAAGGTATGCTGAGCAAACAGAAATCTTGCTAGGCGAGTCTTCCAATTACCTTGAATGATCCGTTTCAAAGCGTGCTTTGTAGTAGCCACCATTCTTTCTGCCTGGCCATTGGAGGATGGATGATAGGGAGCTACAAAAATAGGTCGAATCTGGTTTCGTCTTAAGAAGTGTTGAAATTCAGCGGATCTAAACGTTTTACCATTATCAGATGCGACTGAATCTGGAAGTCCATGCGTGGCAAAAATAGATCTTAGGTTGTCAATGGCAGCCGAAGACGACATGGAGGAAACTGGTACAACCTCTAGCCACTTGGAGTGAGAATCAACTAAAATGAAAAAAGTTTTCCCTTGAAAAGGACCGGCGAAATCTACATGAAGGCGAGACCATGGCTTTTCTGTCCATTCCCAAGGATGTATAGGAGCTTTGTCAGGAGCTTTCTGATTTTCTTGGCACATATTGCAAGTCTTAACAGTATTCTCAATGGCACTGTCTATGTTAGGCCACCACACGTAACTACGCGCCAGACCTTTCATTCTGACTATACCAGGATGTCCATTATGGAGGAGGGCGAGAACTTGATTCTGGAGTGCAGTAGGTATGACAACTCTACTACCCCATAAGACACAATCTTGATGAACACTTAGTTCATTACGACGATTAAAGAAGGGTTTGAATTTTATGTCGGTCATTTTGGCAGGCCAACCATTTAAAATCATCAAGGAAATTCTGGATAGTATCGGATCTTTTTTAGTAGCCGAAGATAACAACTTTGCATCTAACTGCGTTACAGGACATGACTCTAACAATAGAACTTCAGTCGGGGCAGGAATATCAAGTTCAGGAGTGTGTAGAGGTAATCGGCTTAGAGCATCGGCATTAGCTATTTCTTTACCTTTCCTATATTCTATTTCATAGTCATATGCAGCTAAAATTAAACTCCATCTAAGTACCCTGGGTGAAACCATTTGTGACACCGGTTTATTTGGATTGAAAAGCCCTAAAAGTGGTTTATGGTCAGTTATAATTTTGAATCTACGCCCCTGAAGATACTGATTAAATTTTTTGACAGCAGAAATTATGGCAAGAGCTTCCCTATCTGTCTGACTGTAATTCCTTTCTGGTTTTGACAAAGTACGAGAATGGTAAGCAATAGGGGATTCTTTACCATTAGGTAAAACATGGCTTAAGACGGCCCCCACTCCCTTAGAGGAAGCATCGCAAGTTACAGTTACCGGAAGTGTTTCATCAAAATGTGTTAACACGACATCTTTTTTTAATAACTCTTTTGCTGCTTTATAAGCCTTATCATGTTTAGGCGTCCAACGCCAAACTCTGTCATTTCGGAGTAACTCATGCAATGGTTCTAAGCAATCCGATCTATTTTTTAGGAAACAGCCATAAAAATTTAACATTCCTAAAAAGGCTTGCAATTCAGTTTTATCTTTTGGAGTTGGTGCCTCATGAATAGCCTTTACTTTATCAAAACTCGGTTGAATACCCTTCCGATTTACACGAAATCCCAATAATTCAATTTCGGGAAATGCGAATTTACACTTTTCACGTTTAAGATGATTTCCAGAATCTTGCAAGCGTTCTAGAACTTGTTTTACCTTTAAATTATGGTCTTCAAAATTTTTTCCTTGAATAAAAACGTCATCTAGGTATGGCAGTACACCATCAATACCTGCTAGTACTTCTTCCATTCTTTTTTGGAAAATCGCCACAGCGACAGAAACACCAAATGGAAGCCTATTAACTTTGAATAATCCCTTATGGGTATTTAATGTTAGTATTCTGGAAGTTTGATCATCAACTGGAAGTTGCAAATATGCTTCAGAAAGATCCAATTTTGAAAAAACTATACCACCGGTCATAGTAGCCAGAACTTCGTTTACCGTGGGAAGAGGATAAGTAAACGGTTTTACTGCCTGATTTACCGTACTACGGTAATCGCCACACAGTCTAATACGACCATTTTTCTTTAGAACCGGAACTACGGGCGTCGCCCAATCAGAATATGAAACAGGTTCTAAAATTCCTTTTTTAACCATTTCATCTATTTCACTAGTTACTTTAATTCGAAGGGCAAAAGGCACATTTCTAGCTTTTAGAAATTTTGGTGAACACTTTTCATCAATTTTAATTGATACCGGAGGCCCCTTAAATTTCCCCAGCGATTCATTAAAAACATTACGGTATTCGTGTAATATAGAATCTAAAGAACATATAGAAAATTTATTAACATTTTCATTAGAAATTAAATTTAAATTCAAGGCATTAAACCAACTCCTGCCTATTAACGATTTACCTTTCCCCTCAACGACTAAAAGAGGTAAATTAACATTACTAGACTTATAAGTAACATTAACATCAAAATATCCAGCAAGATTTAATTTTTCAGAACTCCATGTTTTAAGAGATTGATCTGAAACAGAATGTAAATATGGAGGTTTAACTGGCCATAATTTAACATAAGTATCATAACTTATAATAGAATGCAATGACCCAGAATCAATTTCCATTTTATGTGGAATTCCATTTAATTTAAGAAATATATCATAAGGGGGGTAATCAGTAACAGCACTTACAGAATTTAAATTATTAATGCAATTATACTTATCATCAATGATATCTGACTTACCTGAATCGAATTTTTGCACCTTAGATGTTTTGGTTCCCTGTTTATTATTTTTTTTAGCATTACAAACTTTCGCGATGTGGCCAACACGACGACAGTAATTGCACGTCGCTTTAATAAACTTACACTCACATATATAGGGATGATGATCGCCACATCGGTAACAGGGATTTTTCTTATTTTCCTTGCCTTTACACTCCTGAACTTTTTTACCCGACACTTTCGGTTTGACGTAATTTACGGTACTAAGTAGCGTACTTCGAATTTCTGTAGATTGTTTCACAGCAGCTTCTCCTGCCAGAGCTAAATCTAAAGCCGAAGTCAAAGTAAGTCTAGGATCTGAAAGAAGTTTTCGTTGAATTTCTTCGTCAAGAACACCACACACTAATCTGTCACGAAGCATAGAATCCAGTTGCGTTCCAAAGTTGCAATTTTCGGAAAGTCTTCTCAATTCGGCCATAAATTCAGAAATAGTTTCATTTTTCTGCTGGTCTCTTTTGTTGAATTTAAATCTGCATAGGATTTCAGAAGGCTTAGGTGAGAAATGTTCATCTAATTTTACCAGCAAGTCGGCAAAAGTCACGGCATTTGGGCTATTAGGAGTGCACAAACTCCAAAAGATAAAACTGAATTGCAAGCCTTTTTAGGAATGTTAAATTTTTATGGCTGTTTCCTAAAAAATAGATCGGATTGCTTAGAACCATTGCATGAGTTACTCCGAAATGACAGAGTTTGGCGTTGGACGTCTAAATATGATAAGGCTTATAAAGCAGCAAAAGAGTTATTAAAAAAAGATGTCAAATCAAATTTTGTCAAATCAAATGTTAAATCAAATTTTGTAAATGAAGTCAAAATTCACCGGGTTTTATAACAGAAGATAGTTAAATTTCTATTTTTTCCCTTTTTAATAAGAAAATGGCAACATGAAAATAAAGCACTCAATTTTTTCCCTTTTTTCCTCTGCTTTATATAGAAATGAAGTACTCCTGTTGCCACGATTAGAAAAAAGTATAAGAAGATACAAAACAATTAATATTTCAAAAACAAATTAAGATACAGCTTTCAAACAAATTTCATTTAAAAGTATATTTTTTTCCTACACGATGGTGTAAAAATTGAAAATGTGCGACATTAAGAAATTTAAAAACTTTTAGTAGCAAAAATTGCAATACCGAAATTCATTTAAAATTTGAAAGTGTTGTCATGCGCAAAATGACGTACGCGTTACGCACAGATACGTTTGGCCTTTATAATATAGATTTGACTTGTGAAGTTTTTTTTTTTTTTTTTTGGTACTACTTTGTTATAGGGACTTTGGTGCAACTTAGTCTTAAGATAGAATGAATTTGAAACAAATGTTTTGAAACAATCACAAAAATAAAATAGCAAAACAACTGATTAAAAAGAAAGTTTCTAAATAGTCAAAACCTATACACGAAACAATTAAAATCCATCGAAATTGATCCGTACCCGCAATAACCACAATAAAAAACATTAATATCAACTTATGTGATTTAAAACACCTATTGAGTGTAGGTCGGATAAAATCGGGTTACTTGACAAGAAGTCGAAACTGATAAGGGAGTTTCAAAAAGTTTGGAATATTAGTTTGAATGAAAAATTATACTGCATTTGAATGTGAACATGAATATATTTTTTTTTTCTATGTAAAAAAAGATAAAATCAACATTGACAATATTAATTTAGTGCATTTATTATAAGCTATTATTTTCATTATGATAATAGTCTTTTTCTTTTTTAATGAATTTACGCTAATAACATTTAGATGAAATTTCTTTCATTTCAATTTTAGGGTCAGTCTTGAGTTCAAATTTATTGGGTGCGTCAGATTATATTAACTTACAAAGTTTATCGGACCCGAGTTTAGTTTCAGATTCACTTCAAATTCTTTTTCAAGTTCATGTCGGGAATTTTTTTATTTAATGTGTGAAAGATTTTCTGATTGTATTCTATGATAAATACATATACAATATATATTTAAGTTCATTTCTGAAAGGTCAGTGATACCTATTATACCGACCTGTAATCATTCTTCTAATTATAAGCCTTTCATGTGCTCTTATTCAATAGAACAATGCCTGGAGTTTGAAAATGATATGAGACAGAGTACCGAGAGAAACGTTTTTGCCTCTCGGTCATTGAGTCACTACGAATGACATAACCTAAGAATTACACTGTTTTTTTTTCTAAAGCAGCTGTTGTTAAACATTTTATTGTAGCCTCTTCCCTGTATTTAATATATCTATTTTCGCACCTAACACAAGTAGATGAATTCTTGATTCATTGCGTGAAATATATTTATTGGTTTCCGAAGTGACGCGAATGTTAAAAAGTAACAATTTACTACTTAGAAAAAAATAACCGATGGCGAAAAATTATATATGAAGTTACATCAGTTATTTCGAATTGAATGAAAAGATGACAAAAGAAGAGCACAAAGGTGTCACTTTTATGAGAATTATACATAATTTCTTAAGCAGTTTTTTAGAATCAGCAATTACACGCAAATGCTACAGGAAATGGGCTGATTATGAATACTTATCAGGACATTAATTATAAATAGAAGTTTTCTTATACGTCCATTAAAAACGTTTCAAAAAATATGTATTAAAGTATTTTATTGCTAAAAATTACGTCAAATACTAATAAAATACATTAAAAGATCTTAATAATTTTACATGTTTCGATTGAATTTACTCAATCATCATCAGAAAAAACAAAATATACAAATAATACAAAACAATAAAAAATTTTCCATCTTTGTGTTTATTTGTATATTTTGTTTTTTCTGATGATGATTGAGTAAATTCAATCGAAACATGTAAAATTATTAAGATCTTTTAATGTATTTTTATTAGTATTTGACGTCCTTTTTAGCAATTAAATAATTTAATACTTATCAGGAGTTGATAGACAGTAAAACGCATAACTTTTACATGCTTTACATAGCGGGAGTGAGTCAATGATTATTAAAGAAAAATAATAAATCATATTCTTTCCATTCAGTTCGAGGCTACAAAAATCGCTATTTTACCAACTGTGATGTGAAACGAATACTGTTTATTGTACTTACCGCACGCAAACGATTATAAAAGATTTAATTTATACTTAAAAGAATATCAGTAGCATAGCAGCATTTATTTCCGAAGCTAATGCAGTCGAACCTAGTTAACGTGAACACTCAAAGGGAAACTTTTTTTGCTTGTAACAAAAGTAGCTTGCGTTATCCGAATTTAAATACATTGCACATAATTGGACGGGACAGTGGGAAACAGTTCGTGCTAAAAGCATAATTCGCGTTAAGCATGTTCATCTTAACGAGGTTTTATTGTAACCCATAAAGAAATAGACCGTATTCTTTCTTCGGCTCGAGGCTATAAAAATCGCCATTCTACCAATTGTGATGTCACAGGAATACTGTCCACATGAAAGAACATGTGAAAATTCAAATGACGGCATTTCATTCACAGTGGAATTAAAAAAGGTTTTAATTTATTTATTTTTAAAATGACTTGGGCAGGGTAGCTACATGTAAATGTAAACAGTCGAGTAAACCTATTTTCACTGATTTTAAAGTGTAATTTACACCTTTTAGCATTAAAATTAAAATATTATTACAAGGTGTTAATTTCCTTGAATATTCTTTTTATTTTTGTTACTTGAAACTATTCATTTTACTTTCATTTTACACATCAAAATCTTCCAGTTAAAAAATAATTTTTGTGATAAGAATTTTATTGTAGGGTTTGAATTTTTCAACGAACTAACTATAACGGAAAATGATTTAATTTTACAGAAAATTGCTGTTATATTGTTGTGTTTTTATTTCTTAAAATTTAACTTTAGTTCAATTCTAAATTATTTAAATTTCTCGATTCTGCATTGATAAGCCTATATGTAAATATTCTTTGAATTTTTTAGTAACAAACTATGATGAAAAATAGTTCAATTTTACAGAAAACTGACGTTAACTTGTTATTTTATAATTAATTAAAAGTTAACTATAATTTATTGCGATTCTGCATTATTCTTGTTCTTTGACTGTGTATTAACACGCCTATATGTAAACTTCCTTTGTATTCTTTGGCAACGATCTATAAGGAAAAATGGTTAAATTTTACAGGAAATTACCGTTATCTTTTTTTTTTTATTTAAAAAAAATAACTATGATTTATTTCGATTCCAGATTATGATTCCGATTTCTCGACTGTGTATTAATTCACCTATATAAAAAACCCCAGGACTCCCGTTTCCAAACTGTGGATCTATATCAGACAGACAGAGTTACAAAACTTCAGTCACATATATATTAGGTTTTCATACTTACAACAGGCAAGTGGAGTACTGTACTCAATAAAAAGACATAAAGTTTTTTTTTTTTTTTTAATCGATTAGGGAAGCGATGGGAATTTCAAAAAGATGATAGCCATCTAAATGTTTGCCGTTTCAGAACGGTGAAAAGTCCATTTCGATTCTTGATGCGTAGACGGTAAGACATAATGTAGAATTAGCGAAGGTAAATAAAAAGTGGTTTTTAACTTTCGCTAACTTATAATGACTTACTAACCCGTAAGCGGGAAAACGAAAAAATATAATCCAAGAACGTGCTGTTTCAGAGTCTGAACATTGAAAAACTACCCCAGTAGAAAAAAGCGCCTGGCCATTGAATAGCTTCTCATCGAAATCTGATGAAAATATAAGTAGCCGATTATCGGAAACAGATGAAAGTCATCGGAAATGGCTCAGAAATGCCTTACATCTATCGATGATCCAAAATCGATGGATTTTAGAAACAAACATGATGAAACCTAGAGGAGGATTATTTCATGGCGATAATTGTACGGTGACTTTTAGATGAAGTACGTCGTGAACACCATAAACTTTTTTCAACAAAAATTGTCTGCAAAATGATAATTTGTTAGTTATTGAGGTCATAGAAATCGTGAAAATAGCGACCAATAAAGAAAAAATCATGCGTCAAGCATGGATTATGAAATACTTTTCGCCACATTCAGATTAATGTAATAAAACTTCATCGTTTAATAAGTTGAAGTAGAATGTCTAACTGAACCACTTGGAAAAGCGTAACTCATTTGCAAAACCAATTTCAGCAGCTCCCATCTGCAGTCCCTCGACTATCAGCAGTCCTGCATAAAACATATTGGTTTGTATCTATCAACTGCACGAACGCAAAAATTTGTTCAGCTAGTAAGTAGATACCACAGTTGACAATGTTCTTCTACAATTTCCGCTCATAAGGAAAATGGTACTTCACTTTGTCCGGTCTTGTATGCAAGGTATAAAAATTTATACATAACGAGTAACATGCAAAACATTAAATAAATGCAAAAGCGCACTTCAAGCCATGATTGCTCTAAGACAGGTCTGTAACCCTTTTTTTGTGTGTCCTGGGTAATGAAGAATAAATCTCATGCGCCATTCTGTAGTAATAACTTTGCACTGAAATTCAGTGACTTAAATCAATTTCAAAGCATTTCAAGTAACATCATGTCATAAAAATACACTGCAAGCGATTTTTTCCTATTAGTTATAATATAATGGAATTCTTTAGAGTACCCTTTTAAATGACCTGTCAATCCTACACTACCTAGTCAATACTGAACATGCTACGATAAAAATTATCAACATAAAGTAACAGTCAACTGCATGAAAATTCAAATCTAGTAGTTACCCAAATTAGAATTTGGACACACCAGGCAGACGGCCATAAAAACCGAGTTCATAAATAGTTTTCACTTACACTGGCCATCAAAATTTAAAACATCATGTAATCTGACAAAATTTGACTTATTTAAGATTTACTTGACGATACTGCCACAAATTTTTGAAATTTTTATTAATTTCGACTGCAATATGATACAATATCTTATTTTTGCATGCTTACATTAAACTTTTCAATTTTAATAAGTGCCAAATAACTGTAACAGGTAAGAGTATTTCAAAGTTTTCAAACACTTTCAGTTTGTACTTTCTAATAGCGTTTTGTATCAAAATTCTCCATCAAAGAAAGTGACTCTATTTTAAACAGAATATAGCCATCCTTTAACATACAAACACTACTTCAGAAGCCTCTGTGACAAGTTTAACAGTTCTATCGATTGCTTGTGTGTGAAATAGCAATATCAACATTTATTTACATGCTTTGAGGTAGACGCTACAGCTATTCGCCGGCATAACCTCCAATGAACACAAGAAACCACATAGAACACTTTTATTACAGAATATCCGGTACATCCATTATCACAGGGACAACACAAGACACCCATGCCGCTAGCTGGACTCGAACCAGGGTCCAGCGGTGTGGGAGGAGCTGACGCTACCATCCAAGCCGCTGGCTCGGCAACAATATCAACAGACATGAAACAGTTTCTGTGTCTGCACCTAATGCACTTTTCTTGATCCTTCCAATTTCTTCCATTTGCAATTCTCTAGTAAAAAAAGTCTCCATTCATTTTTTCGCATATCTCTTCAATCTTTTCTTCCCACCAATTAAATTGCCATAGACTGTTGCTACAAAATTTATTTTGGAAACCATAAATTTCCTTACATTCCTGTTTTTTAGCAGATTTCGCTTTTGTCATTTTCATCATGCACAATGCTAATATTTCTAAAGTAATTGACAGAAAGAATGTTAGTCGGGAACGTGGGACATTAAGGCACGATATGTCACTATCACAGTAGAATTTTGGACTATCTGCGTTTTTTTTTCTTGTTGAGCGTAAAAACAATACGTTGGTCTAAGAAAAAGAAATAAATAAGTTTTGAGTATCTTTAGAAAGGAAATAACACTCATCACTGTTACAAGAGCCTGTTTTTAGTTACATTGAACGTGACCTAACATCAAAAAGAAAATTTTTGAACATTTGAACAAAAAATATAGTGACCAATGATCTAGTGGCAATCATAGCAAACGCGGTAGCGTTTGGTATAATATGTTTAAGAAATAGAAAGTGCAAACAACTTTCTAAAATTTCTGGCGAACCACTTGAGATACGGCAGTGAATTTTTTTTAAAAGATAGAACTCGACGAGACGAATAAAATGATAGCATTCAAAAAATTACTGCAGCTTACAATAGTTTTTTATTTAATTTTAAATGAAAAAATTAAGGCAAAAAGTTCAACTAAGTCTAGCTAACGTTTCCGTGGATGGATTAACTTCGTTTTTGGTTTATTTTAATCCTCACGGTAAAATTTAAAACAGTTTTTTTTCATCTTTGTATGTTTGACGGTCGCTGAGAAAATCGAATTTTTGTCTGAAATTTCCAGCTGAAAATAGTCTTTTTCTTATATTTGTTTCTTCTTGTAATTGTTGCACGTAAGTTTAAATGAACATAAAAATTGCTATGTATGTAACATAAATATATAGATTAGATAAATCACGTGAAAAAAAAATACTTATTTGTTGTTATTTTCATGTATCATATTCATTATATATTTGGACGAGCGAAGTGAAATATTTTTTTTTATTAACCATTTGAAAAATGGTTGTTGTTTTCGGGAGAATGGACCCGATGATGTTACCACTTTTGAATGATGTTACCACTTTTGAATGATGTTACCAATTTTGAATTTAAATTAAATTCTTTATTTTTAGAAGAATTTTTATTTGAATTTAAATTAAATTCTTTACTTTTAGAAGAATTTTTATTTGAATAGTAAATTAAAATGGTTAAAATCATTGTAATAAAGAAGAAAACTAACAAATTTAAAAATGGGTAGACGGAAATTAACAGATACGGAAAAAGCCGAAGCCAAAGAAATGAATGAACGTGAATATCGCATTCAATGATATTAAACACAGTCAACATGTATAAGTTGCTTATTAGTTTGGCGATTCGTATCATTTGGCGAAATTGGTCGACGGGATAACTGAGTAATACTGTATTTGGTTTGGCGCAAAAACGTCTTTCAATGCAGAAAATGATAAAATCAAAAGATTATTGAGCCGCTGAAAACCAATTACGTGTTGAAAGGCGATCACGAAAAAGGAAGCAATTTAATGCCGAACCGATTAATTGTAAAACATCATGTCGCCAGGGCGACCAATCCACTAGCCATGGCGTTTTACTATCGGTCGGTTCTAACCAGGAAAATTTGAGTGCCAATAGTGATTCTAACAAGCCGGAAAATGTTATAGCTATTACTCTTGATTTTCCACCACCTAAAAAGAAAACTAAAAAGCAATCGGCTTGGGAAAAACTGGGAAAAAACTTTTTTGATTCGATGTCTGATGGACCCATTCACAGATGCATGTGCTGCGATCGATTTTGGTTTAAAACCTCCATCACCAAAATTCTGCTCTGTAAAATCAAACAATATATGCCAAAGTCTTACAAGTATAACAGTATATGCCAAAGCTGTATTTTAATAATGATTACTTTTGCACCAACAATGTTAAATAGTTTGAAATGTTTCTTTCGTCGCCAACTTTTATGCTTGGCGACAATAGAGTGATATAACTTAAACGAACCGTACCTTCAAATTGCAGCATGTATAAAGTCATTTATAGCAGTGGCACGGATAATACACAATAAAACAACTGGTATTTAGCTTAAAATGATAGATGAATGTATCGAGTGAAACATTTTTCAAATGGTTGGGGTAATTTCTTAAATTACAATTTTTTTTTTTTTTTATTAAATTCTTATTTATTTAAGATACAAGCCGCCTCTGGCAAAAAGTTTAGTCTCTCTTAAATTTATGCTAGCCATTGTAATATGATACTTTTATTAATAATTTTATTTACTTGCTTATCTGAAGATCCATATGATGTAATCAACAAATTTAGATGATCAGGGCAAGATTTTGCGGAAAAGTTCATTATCCTGTTCTGGTTGATGTGTTTGACGAATAAATCAAAAATGGCACCGAAAGACCGAATAGCAAATTTTTTTTAACCGCTAAAGCGGCGTAACCGTGTTTTACCATCACGTAATATTTTATTTCAAAGACTAATTTAACACAAGATTGACATTAATATTATTTTTTTTTAATTGTACAAGACAAAAAGATATGTAAAGTTATTAAGTACAAACGTTCATACCAATACTTTTCACAGTTATTATTTTATGAATAATTAGGCATGAATGGAAAAATCTACAGGACATTTAAAAGATAAGCGTAAAAATATGGTTTTAAATTTTTATAAACATTTATTTGAGCCTTTGAGACATAAGATAAGGGCGTACCGGTAAGAAATCCGGTTTGGCGCAACACAAGAGCGGTGAGTCGGGCGCTCCATGATGATTCGGACGTGAGAATGTGTCAGCTTTTTTGAAGGTACGTTGAATGATTCTAGGTCAATTAAATTACTTATTTTATGAATGTCTGATTAATATACATCTGTTTGTCAAAGCTTGGTGCTATTTTGGCTTCAAAAAGGGAGGATATGTAAAATATATAACTAACTCTGAAAACAAACCTGGTGAACTTTAATTTTTGTTTTCGTACGAATTATTTCTGTTTCTATATTAAAATGCGGCTCAAATATCATATACGAATCACATTGGCGTTAATTTTTTCTAAAGCCAATTTGGCGAAAATCTCGTTTTGGAATACCAGTTACATATATATTTTTTAAAAGGTAATAACAATAAATAAAAAAAAAATTGTTTAATAACTATAGAACAAAACAATTTATATTTAAAAAAATAAAATATTTATTAATAAGTAAAAACAACATCCGGGCTGCCATATCAAGCAAAATAACGACACTCTGGATTCAGTTAAATACTCCGATGCGCATATGACATTGGCGTCAGAAAAAAATAATTCGCCAACGTGATGCGTAAATGACATCTGTGCCAAAAATGCATACCTATTTTATTTACATTACGTACGGTGCTACTTGATTATCAGGTCGACCGATTTCACCCATTTATAGAAATCGCCAAATTATGCAAAAGGAAAAATGTTGCCATTAAAAAAAATTTAAGTTTAGAAAATTAATGAATTTAGGTTTAAAAAAAATAAGTTATTAACGAAAAGGATTGCTTTAATGATGACATTTACTTATGACGTCGAGACGTATCAAATATAAAATTTGATTTATTCAGGTGATTTCGGACAAAAGAAATACTAATAAAAGTTTTCATATTTTAATGCAGAATTTATTAAATAAAACCATAAAGAGATATTTGTAAGATATCGCATATGTGAATAACATTGAAGTATTTTAAATGTAATATTAGAATTTATTAAGGAGCATAAAAAAATATGGTACTTACGTATTAACGCCACCGCAGCAGAAGTTGCGCTAATGTGCCAATAAAGAGCAATCTTGTTCGCACGCGCACAAAAAATGGCGTCAAAAATAGGCTAAAAAAGTACTAAAGTACTGAAAATGACGTTAAAATGAGCAAAAAAAGAAACACTAAAAAGGCACGAACAACAAGATCGCTCTTTATTGGCGCATTAGCTCAACTTCTACTGCGATGGCATTAATACGTAAGTATCAAAAATATCAATGTTAGCGGAAATTTGTAAAAAGTTAAATGCTTTTTATTTAGCCAAATAATGTCGGCGGATATAACCATAAAATAACTTTAATAAAATATGTTATATTTTTCTCCATATTAAGAGCTATTCGCTTATTGGCATAAAATTTATATTAAATAACAAAAGAACAAATAAATTAGTAAAACATTCATAAAAATATAAATAAATCATCGAATTTAAAATCATTTGATCATTTAACAAATAAATGTAGCGGGATTAATGTCAAGAAAGTGTAACATTTATGTTCATCCATTATTGGCATACAATCTTACAGTTTGTCTATCGTTCTTTGGTCGACGGGATAATTAAGTAGTACCTTAAATACATTGTTATCGCATGAGAAAAAAAATGCTTGTGTATATGAAATAGTAAATAGGTTGCCAGAATATACGTTGCCAAACTTCTTTTTCCGCCAAGAACTTTTCGTTATGTACAACTACTGAAAAAGTTCCTTTATTTATTTACTTATAGTATTTTTAATAAAATGAAAGAAAAACGTGCAAGTTAAATACATCTCATATATGTATTTTCAATTTATGTGTTTTTTAATGAAAGTCCTGTATTTTAAATAAAGCTAGTGACAGCTTTATATTTAAAATGATATTTTGGTGAAGGAAACCTATTTGGCGATTGTTTCGGGTAGCTAAAATAAAAGTAGGAAAGTAGCCGCCGGGCATATAAAAAAATAAAACAATCAGACCGGAGCTGTTGATGACAGTCACAAGATTTATACTGGTATTTATATAGGTACTATAGCAAAATTTACAGCATCTCTGGTGTTAAACTAGGACTCTCGAGGTAAGGTATTTGGCTGCTCAACAGCGGGTAGAGAGTTCAAATCCCGTTGGGTGTAAATTCGTTTTGTTTAGAAATGCTTTTGTGTTAAATTATTAGTCTTTCGGGAATATTCTTATGTTAATTGTTATTCAATTTCTAGAATTTTTCTTGTTGTGAATGTTTCATTCGAGAAATTACCTTGAATGTATTTAATTGGTATAGCTTTTAATTCTTTTAATAAAGTTCTGTACTTTTTCGTTCGAATCCATGGTTTATTTTTCATATCATGCATTTTATATGGCAATGCAATGACTTTTTTAATTATTTTGATACATCAAAATTTTATGCTGGTATCATTTTATAAATTTTGACAGCAGCAATTACTTTTCTTTTTAAGATATTAGAAAATCTTCAGTTTTTTATCAAAAAATTAAATGACTAGTTGTCTGAGCGTAGCGAAGTCTTATACTCAGAGTACGTAACGATATTAAAAGTCAAAAAAATTCTTTCGTCAAGCAAATCTCAAAAAGTACTTGTCGGATTTCGAATCTGTTTGTACCAGAAGGTACCTATGAAAGTAATCTGGTGAATGCACCTACTTTTAAAAATTAATTCCAAATAGTTTAAAAGTTATGTTAAAAAAACTGATAAAAAAGCACAATTTATTTGCATACGTCACAGAAATTTGGTGTGCGTGATTTTCACCATCTAGACATTTTCGTAGATAACCGAATCAGTACATGGAGTAAATAGTAATCATTTACGCACTCAGAAATATTGAATGCAATAAAACATTTTAAAAATTAATCATGCAGGAAAATAAAACTGTTATTTTTTTATATTAAAAAAAATGTCATAAAAACTTTGATTTTGAGATTTTGTGATAATCTCTGAATAGCATTTTTTGATCGCTAAAAGAATATTTTACATATTTCGCGTGCGAAAATTAGAAACAATTGCGTTTTTAAATAAAAAGTTTCTTTTATGACATCATTTTTCCTTTATATTTATTTTTATTGCATGTTTTCTTTCAACTTATATTTTGTTTGTGTGTGGAAGTCAATTCTGGTCACTA
This sequence comes from Maratus speculifer, assembly GCA_964019185.1. NCBI lineage: Eukaryota > Metazoa > Arthropoda > Arachnida > Araneae > Salticidae > Maratus > Maratus speculifer. The sequence goes on from OZ025292.1 coordinate 23,004,410, forward strand.
ATTTTTCGGCACGGATGCCACACGCGCATCAGATTTGGCGAAATTTTTTTCAAAACCCATTTGCCGAAAACCAGGGGTGATTCTCGTCCGAAATTTCCGAAAATTTAAAGCATCCTCTTCCGAAAATTTCAAATTAGGTTATCAGTTGCCAACTTGTACGGTTTTGCGCGCGGAAAAAACAATTGCGTGGAAATGCAAATTTCGTGATACGATTGTCGAAATAGCATACATTTCGTCAATATTTCGTGGAAAAACGACGATTTCGTCAATGTTTCTGTAAACGAACTTTGTCAAAAGAGCGATGAAAAACGCGAATTTCCTGTGCGGATCGCGGAAAAAACGGCAATTTCTCCAAATATCGCAGATAAAACGCTGATTTCTTCTAAAGACGGCGGGAAAACGCCGATTTCGTCTAAAGATTGCGGATATAACGCCGATTTCGTTAAAAGATCGCGGAAAAAAACACCGTTTTCGATAAAAGATCGCTTAAAAATATTTTGTCAAAAGAATATTTGAAAAAATACGCCGATTTCATCAAAAGATCACGGAAAAAACGCCAATTTCGTCAAAAGATCGCGGGAATAAAACGCCGTTTTCGAGAAAAAATCGCGTAAAAAAGCAAATTTTGTCTAAAGATCGTCAAAAAAACGCCGATTTCACTTAAAAAACATGGGAAAATGCCGATTTCGTCAAAAGATCGCGGAAAAACCGCCGATTTTGGCAAAATATCGCAATAAATCGCCGATTTTGCTAAAATATTGCTGATTTCGTCTGAAGATAGCGGGAAAACGCCGATTTTGCCCGAAGATCGCTGGAGGGGGGGGGGAACTCACGACCCCCACCCCTCCCCGCCGATTTCCGAAAATGCGCTGCGAATTTCCGAAAAAAAAAATTTCATCCAGAACCACCCCTGCCGAAAACTCCGCTTTCAAATAACGCTTACATACACATTTTTAAATGATTTTCTATTTTCAAAAAGAACTTACAGTAAATAAAATAATAATAATAATTAATAACTATAAAAACAAATAATTTATATAATTTAAAAAAAGAAATGAAAGTAAATAAACATTTTATGAGTAAATAAACAAATAATAAATAATTAAAGCTGGGTTACCATCTCAGGTAAAATAATGCCATTTTGACGCCAATTATGTACCCTGGTGCATATGTGACATCTTTACCCATTTTTCATCCATTTCCTGTTAGCATACAACTTTGAAATTTGGAATATGTATGCATACCTGGGAGCAATACTGGAATTAGACATTGATTTTTTTAAAAATTAGATCCAAAAAGGGGCAACGAGGGTTATTTTTTAAAGATTTATACAATTTATACTGCATAAATGAGCCACTTACCTATTTTTATATTCAAGAAGAAGTAAGTGGTATGTAAAAACAGTTATAGTATACATAAAATAAAATACTTGAGATAATATACTAGAGATATAAGTACCGGGTTTGGCGAGATTTTTTATGCCAATTAGGCGAAAACATCGTTTTGATCACCAGATACATATAACATGCTATAATAACACGTTATTTATTTATTTCAAAATGAAAAAAAAAGGGAATAAACGAAACATTTTCTATTTCTCTTTTTAATTCGATCCAAAAAGGGGCAACGGGAGTTATTTTTTAAAGATTTATACAATTTATACTGTATAAAGGAACCACTTACCTATTTTTATATACAAGAAGAAGTAAGTGTCATGTAAAAACAATTATAGTACACATAAAAAAATACTTGAGATAATATACTAGAGATATAAGCACCGGGTTTGGCGAGATGTTTTATGCCAATTAGGCGAAAACATCGTTTTGATTACCAGATGCATATAGCATGCTATAATAACACGTTATTTATTTATTTCAAAATGATAAAAAAAAGGAATAAACGATACATTTTCTGTTAAAAAAAAAGAAAGAAAGAAAGAACAATCAATAAATGATAATATTTTTAGAACAAACAGTTTATTATAACATTTATATGATAACCATGTTAGGCAACTGGACGCCATTTTGGCACCAATTAGGTACCTCGGTGTGTATAGGGCATATATGTGTCATATTTATTTGTAAAACTGAGCATGAACGTTTACTAAGTGTGTTTTCATAGCCGCTTATATCGTTTTGCAACATATAGCGCACCTTTCGAAGCCCAAACTGCACAAAAGAAAAAGAAATCAATATTTGCAGTATTTTTTTTTAATGTAATGCACATTTCGAAATCAGTAGGCTCGATAATCAGACCTCTTTTTTTTTTTTTTTTTTTTTTTTTTTTTTTTTTTTTTTTTTTTTGCTTCAAAAGGTGATATTTTATACGACGTCTTTTTGGATTCGTCGTTTTTCTATATTTGATAGTATGCGTCTACTCGTTTTGTAACTTTTTTTTGTAACTTTCTTCTTTATTAACAGCGGCATTTAGATTTCCTATTTAAATAAAAATTCTTCTAAATGCAAAGAATTTTGTTAAAATAAATAAATAAATGAAATGCGGACATCTATTGCTCAAAGCACAAAATTTTTCCTATTGAGTTAATAAAAATCAGTGAAAACATAATTTTTATGATGATAAAAAGGTGACTATGTAATAACAGAGTCATATATTATGTACGTTATGGATTAAGTATTAATATTTCTCCACCATTTATAAATAATAATAATAATAATAAAATAAAATGCGGACAGAACGAAGTCTATATATGACTGAAAACAACAACCATTTTCTAAATGCTTTAAAAAATGGCCAATGAAAAGTGATATTTCAAAAGTATTATGAAATTAGTTAAAAACCATTTACTTTAAACTAAATGAATAAAATATTTATATTTTTCATGAAATAAATGGGATTTGAAAAATTATTGGAAATTTATCACCATAGATGTATCAATATTAAAATCGGTACCTTGTGTGCAAAATGGAACAATTAGCAATGCTTTTTGTACCCGAAAAATGGTCGTTGCTTTTTTTAAGGTTAAAAAGTAGATTACGAAATATTCCTATTCAGAGATGCCAAGCCCCCGCTTATTGCATAGCAGAATTTTCTTATAGGAAAAGTTATTTTTTTAATCCGCAGAATGTTCCAATTTACATTTTCTGTATTAAAATACCGGTATCCAAAATGCCGGAGACTTGGCAGCTCTGCCTATAACATTTTAATTAATCACGGTGTTTTTTTTATCGGATTCAAATTTAGTGAAGACTACGTTTTTTGGCCAAAAGCAACTTTTTTCCACATATGTAACTATGATACAATTCCTTGATGGTGAAATTAAATGTTTTGACTTATGTTATTATTACTTCCTCCGATTTATTTATTTGAATTTTAAATAAGATGACTCAAAATCGTGTTTGTTAAATGTACGGAAAAAAATGCATTTCGAGAGAGGGCGAAAAGAGCAATATTTGGCGATTTATTACCTGCGCTTGGCTAAGTGCCTTACTACCTTGTATTTAATACTCTTCACAATACTTCGCTGTTATATGGACTTTGGTGCTTTTATGAAATGTTTGACGTAATTCGGGCTTAACCCTGCTGTTCTGTTCGCATTTTCTATACGTATGTAGTGTTCGGGTCAATGTGACCCGATTTAGAATATTACCTTTTCTAGCAGTAAATGAAAATAACTATTTTAGAAATATTTAAAAAAAATAGTAAAATAAGCTTAAATATATAACAAATAATACAAAACACCAGTAAAATAACTTAAAAATATTTGAATACTTACTTTTATTGGACAAAAATAGCTTATGTGAAATTTGCAAGTGTGTTTTTTGCAATTGTAACGTAATATATTAGTTTTGTTGTCGTTGCATGGGAAGAACTTGCATCTTGCACGTTTAGTACACAATGAAGTGTTCTCATCTGATTCCGAGGGTACGTTTGCACTTTTACTACGCATTCTCTTCACAAGTTTGACTGAATCTTCGCTTCTGGGAAGATGCTGTCTTACTTCAATGTGTGGAAAAATTAGAGATTTCCCGAATTCTTCTAAATAGAGCATTCGTTTGGTTAATTTATTTTCATTCCATTTGCTGTTTATTGAAATCCACAGAATAAATGCATTGTAAGCAGATGTATCAAGCATATTATAGAATACTATCATAGGCCAGCTATTTGTTTTTCTCTTACAAGTGTATGTACTCAAAAGTTGATCAAGACTATCCACCGCCCCTTTAGTTACATTATAATCTAATATCATTTGTGGTTTTTTGTCAGGTCTGTCTTCATTCAACTTCATTTTCATGATGGAGACTGCTCATAAGAATAACATTTTTGTTCTTTTTAGGGATGTAGTTTACAAGTGTTGTATCTTCTGTAAAATAAAATGATGAGCTGTGCACTTCTTTGTTTAGCATTTTCTCAGGAAGTTCGGGCTTATTTTTTCTAATGGTGCAAAGCATAGTCATTTTCCGTTTTAGAAGTTTTCCCAAGTTATAGGATGTAAAAAATTTATCACATGTAACATTGTGCCAGAATACCCATAAGTAAGGTACTATAGGTGTACTAAGGTACACTACCCGCATACCCTGACTTTTCTCTGGCTTTGATCCTTGATTTTTTTTTCCAGTATAAATTTGTGCATTCAGTACATACGAAGTTTTGCTATCACATAAAGTCCATATTTTTATCCCATACTTGGAGGATTTACTAGGTATATATTGTTTGAAAGGGCATCGTCCACGAAATCCTACTAATTGTTCATTTACAGTAACATTTTCACTTGGATTATACAATTTAGGTTGAATTTCTATCCACTTTTGCCAAATATCTCTAACAGCAGCTAATTTATCTACAGACCTTCTTTCTTGCCTGGTAGATTTATTGTCAAAACGAATAACTCTCGATATCATATGAAAGGTTTCGAGGGACATTGTAGCACGAAATATATTTTTGCCTGTTTCTTGATTAGACAAACTTTTTGTTGATTCTCCATATGATTTGTACACACCAGCTAATAATAATAATCTGATGTATGCTTGAAAAGTTTCAGTACTAATATCTTTCCACTCTTTTTCATGCACTTTTCTACCTTCTATATTAGTCAATTTTATGATTTCGTTCTCGACTGTAGAATTGAATGCCGTCGCAAATGCGCTTTTTATGTCAGTTATCCTTGTCGTTGCATATCTTGTGACACCTGGAGTAGTTTTTATAATATTAGCAGACATTAATCGACCAGAATGAAGAAGGAGATTCAATTTCCATACTATTTCACGATTCTTTGACTGGATACTCTGTATATTGTGCGTCTTTTGAATATCAATATCAAAATCGTTGTCAGAACTTTCACTTTCAATTTCCTCACTTGTATGATTTTCATACTCAGACGCATTTTCCTCTTCGCTGTCAGAGGCTTCCATTAATTTAGCAATAACAGCGTCGCTCAAATTTCTACGATTCGCCATTTTTTCACTAATACTCAGAAGTACAACTGTTCTTTAGATTATTAGAAATTGAAGAAAAAAGAAACGCTGCTAACAGGTGCATTTTTTTCCTTCCGCCAATGACATCAACATTTGACTTTGCTCTCCTGTCACGTGATCTAACACCTGTGCCAACGAAACAGATTTTGAAATAGATACGTTGCAGTAATTATTTTTATTGAATGATTCCAAAGAAAATTAAAAGTGCATGATAAATTATTTTTTAACTCGGGTCAATATGACCCGAACAGTACATGAGGACTAAGTTAAAAAATATCTCTTGGCAATAAAAATAATCGTAAATACTTCTAGGAATATATAGTTATATTACTAATGAACAAAGTCAAAAAGTTTCATGGAAATATCTCTGCGCTAATTTTTTTTATAAGTGAACAATGAAATTTTCGGGTCAAATAGACCCGAACAGAACAGCAGGGTTAAGTAAGTGAGTTTTTTACTGAATAATACAAATAAATGAAAAATGAATACTAAGAAATACTAAGAAAAGAAAAGCGAATCATTATATTGATCTATGTATATTTAAAAATGCATCTGCTAGGACTAATTAGATAATTTATGTGTATATAATAGGAGAGAAATAGCTTTTGATTCTGTATTTCTATGCTATAAAGCAATAACGTTTGTGTGCTTTTCGTTATCATTGGGAGTACCTAGCCGATTTAAAAAATAATGTAGGCAAAAATTTTGGTAACCATCTTTGCTGCAAAATATACTATATTCTGCGTAGGAACAATAATCACCATCAATGCACGAGTACAAAAAGTTCTAAAATGGAGAATTCTTTGATGTTGATATGACTAAAAATTTTAAATCTCTCTTTTTTTTGGCAACTTTTAAGACGTAATATTCTCGTTATGAACGATTTCTAAAACATTCGACAATTTAATTTCACAAATTAAACATTTTTTTCTAGAAAAAGTTTTAAACCCAATTTATTGAGAATATTGCAATTTCTAGGATACTGTTGGGGTTAGAAACTATAACTTTGGCATCACAGTAACTTATAAGATGTAAATGCTCGTTTAGGACAAATTTTTAAAAAAGGATTCCTTAACTTTTATCGACAACCTCATTGCATCCGTGGAAAACAGATATTCAACATTATAAACTATTCGGACGGATCTCACACCATATAAAATACACTCCATTCTCTTCAAACATAATAGTTTATGTTATTTATAGTTTCTCAAATCGGTGCGGAGCTTCTGTTTATGCTCATGACATCATTTCAAAGAGTTATATTTATAATATAGGAAAATTTTGTGTTTTATTTTCTGTATTACTTTTAACATTTTGCATATTTCCAATTTTATAGCCATGCATGGCTTGCTTTCCCTTTTATAAAAATAGTATATGCAACTTTATATATAAAATTTTGTAATTCTATGATTCAATATGCTTATTTTCATCATACTTTATCACAATGAATGACCAATTAAAGGTAACATCTCATTTTCTTTACTTATCGCAAGTTATTAAATGTGTAATATCAGCAATATCGCTCAGACTAATCCCTCTGAGGGAAGTCCTATTAATAAAAAATGCTCTGACGAGCACCAAAAAAGGTTAATATGTTTTTAAGTATGAAAAAGGGTTTGACAAGTGCTTCTGTTAATTACTGAGCATGAGGAAGGACAAGGGATCCCTTCTTGGCTACAACTCACTTCAATGCCAACTTTGAATAAATCATATTTGCGCTTTTTCCATAAAAGAAATTTGCGATTCTTTAATAGAATTTTCCACCGTGCTTTAGATGTTAACCAGGGGTGTAGTCGTAAAAATAACATAAGATATATGCTCTAAGCAGAGGGATATTCTAGAATGTGTATACTATAAGCTTTCTTGAAAAACAGAGGGTATATGGTGTTCTATTAAAAAGTCCAGAAGGTATACGGCTTATAGCCTGCACTACATCCCTGATGTTAACTGCACTGTTCACTCTGCACTATACTACAAATCAATTTTCTGTGCAATTATACACTTAGGGCATGCTTGGTCGCAGTGCATGAATGTGATACCTGCAGGAACTAGATATCTGGCATTATGTCGCCTTCCTTTACATTTATGTCTAATTAAGCTGCATCTTTACTGGTTACGTCTTTACACTATACATTTTTATAGTAACTGCGACTGATTTGTTTTCACGGAAAAAGCGCAAATATGATTTTTTCAAAGTTGGCATTGAAGTGAGTTGTAGCCAAGAAGGGATCCCTTGTCCTTCCTCATGCTCAGTAATTAACAGAAGCACTTGTCAAACCCTTTTTCATACTTAAAAACATATTAACCTTTTTTGGTGCTCGTCAGAGCATTTTTTATTACTAGTAGAGTGTAATGGTTTTAACTCCAGTAATTTTGTGGATAAGGGAGTTATGGAAATTAGTTTGGAACGCCCTATTCAGTGACTTGTTTGTATGTTACGCAGAGTTTCCCCCAGATTTAAAAAGGGGCAGGGCGCTACTGTTTTGAAAAGGGCACTTTTTACATTCTTCAGGGCACTTTTTTTATTTTTAAGGGCACTTTTATAGAGTTGAATCTAGAATCTATCGGTTAAAAAAAATCGTGAAAAAACAGAAAATTTGTCAAAAAATTGAAAAAAAAAAAAGAAAAAAAAAATGTTAAAAGACCGCGAAAAAACGGTCAATTTTATTAAAAGATCGCCAAAACAACAAATTTTGTTAAAAATTCGCAAAAACGGCAAATTTTGCTAAAAAATCACGAAAAAACGACAAATTTCGTGAAAGATCGCGAAAAAACGGCAAATTTTGTTAAAAGATCGCGAAAAAACGGCCGATTTTGTCAAAAGATTGTTAAGGGGCAAGCCTGATCTTTTAAAAAAGACTTTTTTTTTTTTTTTTTTTTTTTTTTTTTTTTTTTTTTTTTTGAAAAAAAGAATAATTTTAGGATTGACATTTAGAAAGTTTTGGACAGTCGAAAGAGGATTGTAACAGGGGGGTAGGGGGGGGGCGAAGGACAGGTCGCCCTGCGTGCGGAAATTTAGGGGGTGCCAGATTTATACTATAAACATCACTTTTTGGACTGCCAAAAGAAAAAGTTGGGAGGGGGGGGGGCTCAAATTCTAATTATGCCCCGAGTGCAATTTTCTCTTCACAAGCCTGATTGTGAAGCAGGAAAATCCGCTCTTTGAGCATAAAAAGCACAATTTTGAAGCAAGAAAATTAGTTTTTAGAACAGAAAAATTCACTTCTGGCATTAACTATTTTGCGGTGTCTCTTTGACGAAATATGCATTTTTTCGCTATTTTTTTTACGAAATCTGCCGCTTTTTCGGGATATTTTAACAAATTTTGCGTTTTTTCGCAAATTTTTAACAATATTAGCCATTTTTCGCAAATCTTATGGCAGAACTTTCCGTTTTATTGCAATTTCCGGACGAAATTTGCCGTTTTCTCGCAAATCTCTTGACGAAATCTGCCGTTTTATTGCGATTTTTGGACGAAATTTGTCGTTTATTTACTATCTTTTGAAGAAATCTGCCATTTTTACGGGTTTTTATGACGAAATTAACCATTTTTCCGTGAATTTTGCCGGAAATTAGTCGTTATTTCGCGATTTTTTAAGTGAAATTTAACTTTTTCCCGCAACTTTTTGACAAAATAAACACGTTTTGTGGGAGGCGTAAAAGCTATTTTTTTCTTTCCATCACCGATTTTTTACGTAATTTACGTTATTGCGCATCCGCATCATCGCTGAAGGGCTGCGTTTTTTCAAATGTGGGGCAAGGGCGCTATTTTTTTGAGCGGCAAGAGGGGCGCTAGTTTTTAAACTAAAGGGCAGGAGGCGGCGGAGCGCCCTCCTGAAACCCTCTGGGGGAAACTCTGTGTTACGTATAAATAAGTTGTTTCACCATTTAATTCAGCATCTGGATGGAAGGACTGGTAGACTAAGCACATGTTTAGAATTCACTGTAAAATTTCTTAAAACATGTAAAAATGGACTATTTGATAGATTTATCACAATAAAGGGAAATAAAATTCCAGCGGTTGACTTTTCAGAACTTAGAAGCGACCACAGAATATTTCATGAAACATGGTGCATTGTTTCAGCAGGTGAAAGTACTCCAGAATTTTACTGCAGTAAATAGGACTACTAAATGATTCAAGATGATTTTTCACAGCTAAAAGACGTCTGTATTTCTGTATGTTACAAGTGAGAATCCCTCAAAAAACCTCTGTATTCTATTCAAAAATATGATGAAAGTCTATGTATCTGTTTTGTTTTTGATAAAAACTAACCACACTATTAAACTGAACCATATTATTCAAATGAAAGACAACCAGGTATCTAGAGACAGATTTTCGAAGTATTATTAAAGTTGTGATCCAAAGAAATAACTATTCCACTCACGAAGAAAACTTCTTGCTGTTTTGCCTTGCATGTATATGATAGGAATCACATTAGTGAACACTCATTTAAGCGCATAAAAAAAGCAAGAGACGACAGCTAGAAACGAAGATAGCTATAAAACAGTAATAAAAGAAGTTTAGATTTGCAAATGTACATTTTGCAGCATTTGCTTATGTCAATTTAATTTAAGAGAATCAAAGATTAGCGATTTCAATGAAGATAACCGAAGAGTTAAATGCAAACATGCTAAAGAAATGTGTGATATAGCATACTGGAGTCAATATCAATAAAAATTTCAAACATTTGTGTAAATCTTGCTTTTTATTTTTTTACAGTGTTTTCAAGTAAACTTGAAATAAGTAAAATTTTATCAGATTTAATGATGCTTTGACTCTGTTGGGGCGCAAATTATTTGAAAATGATTTGATAAGAGGACACGCTCGCATTAAATTTTGATAGGATCAATTACAAATAAAAATTTTTTAATTGCTATTAAACTTCAGAAAAATTCGTGTAAGTTAGGTGAAAGTTGGGGATTTCACGCTCCTTGGGGCGAATGTAGACATCGATCCAGGAGAAATAAATTTTGTTTACTTAATAAACAATAGAATACGCAACTTTTGCATTCCAGGCAGATTTTCAATTCATTTTTTTTCAGTATGTTCCACTTTATTACTTTGTTAAAAATACTAATAAGTAGAAAATCTTAAATATTTATACACTAATAAATACTATAAACACTGTATCCTTCCTTTATTCAAAAATAAAAATATGCTACATTCTTTACAGAATATTTTAGAATATATAATTCCCATACATATTATGCTTATGTATTATTTTTAAATTTTTATTTATAATAATATTTCTTTAAATATTATTTAAATATTATATAAATATTATTTGTTACTTAATAAATTTACATTTTCTGCGTACATATGAATTCTATAAAAGCTCATTTAATTTACTATACTAAAACAAAATGCATTCTAAAAAATGATTTAAAAAGATAAGCTTTATTTAACTTGCAAGGAAATGTTACAATAAAAAGGAAAAACTATAGATAACTAAAACATTCGGCTATATAATATTAACAAAAAATTATAAACAAAATGGTTTTACTTAATCCTTATTACTAATATTTAAATAAATTTTCTGAAAGACATATTATAATAAAGTATAAATCTGACATCAATTTTTAAAGCATTTTTGCAAGCATGAATATTATGTAACGTTATTTACTATTACTGTACTCCAATTCGATACTAAAATAATATGTTTTTCACAAGATGAAAAAGTATTCTTTAAATGCTTTATTTAAACAGTAATGAAATAAGACTAAAATGAAAACTGATAATCTAACACTTTAAATAATACGTATTAAAAATTAAATTAGTTACACCTAGTTATTGAAATATTTATATACTAAATAATAGTAATTAAAATAATTTATCTTTCTAGTTGTTCAAATAAAAATATACCGTATTTCTATAGAATAATCTACAACAACAAATAAAATACAACACGCACATGTAGTTATACATAAATTATTTTTCAGGCGTACATATAGTGTGTAAATATGGATTTCACATAAAAAAATATTTCTTATGTTAAAAGGAAAACGTTTTTCAAATTTAACTTAAAAAAATAATGCGATAAAAACTAATAATGAATATATATAATACTTTGAAAAATAAATAACAATTACAGGGCTTGAATTTCAAGGCGGGATGGCGGGATTCGCGCCCAAAAATTTGAAATCCCGCCCAAAAGAATAACGTGGACGGGAGGCTCCCGCCGAAACAATTTTGCATTTTGAAACTATGATCAACTCCCACGACCGTTTTACGAATTTTATGATATTTCCATGCGAGTAATTGACACATTTTGCGAGTTTTTTTACAGCGAAAAATCATTAAAAATCACGATTTTTTCCGCGACTGATTGACAAATTTCGCAATTTTTTTCCTGCAATCGATTGACGAGTTTCGTTCTATTTTCCGCGGCGAAATAGAGGTGATTCTATTCGGAATCCCGCCCCCCCCCCCACAAAAAATATAACGCATTCAATTCCAAAAATTATGAAACAGTGATGCCGCAGACGCACTGTTGCGCGTAAATTACGCAAAAGATCGGAGATGACACACAAAAGAAACAGCTATTACACGTTTCACAAGACGCGTGATTTCGTAAAAGTTTGCAAAAAAAAACGGCAAATATTGTTAAAAGATCGCGAAAAGACGACTAATTTCCGACAAATTTCGTCAAAAGATTCTCGAAAGAATGCTTAATTTCGTGACAGAATTCTGTAAAACGGCAGTTTTCGTCAAAAAGGTCGCAAAAAACGTCAAATTTTGTCCAAAAATCGCGACAAACGGCAATTTAGGTAAAAAAATCGCGATAAAACATCAGATTTCATCAAAAGATCGCGAAAAAACGGCAAATTTCCTCAGAAAATTCACGAAAGCACGTAAAATTTCGTCCAAAAATCGCGAAAAACGACAGATTTTGACAAAAAATTCACTATAAACGACAAATTTCCCCAAAATATCACGGAAAACGGCAATTTTCGTGAAAAAATCGCGATAAAACATCAGATTTCATTAAAAGATCGCAAAAACGGCTAATTTCCTCAGAAAATTCAAATTAAAAACGACAAATTTCCTCATAAAATTCACGAAAAAACGGCAAATTTCGTCAAAAAATCCCGAAAAAAGGCAGATTTCGTGAAAAGATAGCGAAAAGATGCAACTTTCGTCAAAGAGAACCTCTCTTCCCTTCCTCCCCCCAAAAAATATTACGGGGAGTTCATTTTTCTGTTTAACAAACTAATTTTCCTGCTTCAATATATATATTTTTTCTTTGCTGCTCGAAAATCAGTTTCTGACAGCTCCAAATCTTTCTGAGTGAGTGCAATTCCTGAAAGCAGCCATTCATTAAACAAAAAGTATCCCTTTACTCAAAAAAGTATTCATTTTTTAAGAAAGTCTCTTTCGATGAATTTGACTTGCCCCTTTTTTAAAGAAATGCAAACAATAGTGATACTTTTTATTTTCTACATTCAAATAAGTATTATTTTATGATTAAATTTGTATCTTGCACATTTAATATACAGAAAAATAATATAGGTTATAACAATTAATTATAAATTATAAATATAAATTTATTAAATTAATTAGAAGTTTTATTAATTATTATTAAAACAATAATTAGATCTGTGACAAAAATAATTAGCACCGAGAGGGAATTTACCGCCAGTAAAAACTAGACAATATAAAAGTTTTTTTATTACATTTTGCATAATTATTCTGAATTGTTGATAAAAATTGCTTCAGGGATATTTTTTATGTCTGTATTCTGGTAATTCTTTAAATAGCACATAAAATAATGGCGGGTTTTAAACATTTTTTCTCCCTCCCAAACAGCCAAACTCCCCTCCATTTATAAATGTTGGTAGGGAGACTCCCCTCCTTCGAAAAATTGAATTTCAAGCCCTGCAATATGTTTTCACACCTTACTCTACTTTATGAGCGTATAATTTTTGCAATGGATGGTGATATAAATTCCAATAAGCCTTGTATTTCCGTCCAATCTTGTAATTAGAATGGTATCCAAATACAACACGTGACAATGGCATATGTGTACTTTTGATAGTTTTTTAATAAGGAAAATTTTTGTCAATTATAAAAATTTATGGCAAATTACATTTTTGTCTCCAAGTATTTGTGGATTCAATAAATCTCCCTAGTTAGAATATTCGTATTAAATTGTATAGATGTGTACCTTTCATATTCAATTTATGACAGAAGAAAAAACAGCTTTTAAATAAATTTTTTATACATTAATCTATTGAAATATTACATAGACTGCTGCGATACGATAAAAACATAAAATCTATTCAATAACACCATTAATCCAAGAGTCGGCAGCACAAAAACCTATGTTATCAAGCACAAGGGGAAAAAACCCTTTTATTTTGTAGAAGAGTAGAAATAGGTGAATCTAATGATCCATGTCTGCCGAAAGTGAAGTAGTGCATAAGCTAAAAAACAATAACACCGGTGATTGACTCCAGGTTTATCATTGTGTTTGTCCTTCAGTCAAAGATATGAGATGATGGAGGACTGTGAGCAGAAAAATACAATGATAAATGGTGATATCAATTTCTAGCTTATGCACAACTTCACTCCCGCAGAAACGGATCATTACATTCTCCTATTAGTATTCTTCCACAAAATAAAGTTTTTTTTTCTGTGCTTGATAACATAGGTTTTTATGCTATCGTCTTTTGGACTACACAAAATAAGGCATGCACGGAGCTTTTCGAAAGACCTTTGTCTTTCTTCTAAATCTGGCAGGCGGTAGCACAGATGATCGCTTCATTGAAATCATGGCTAAAATTCAAGAATTCTTAAAATTCTTATTTGTATATTAAAACGCATTCGGTTTACTAAGTCATATCTTAGTAGAAAACACCCGGACTGTTGTTTCGTTGATTTACCATTGTGTTTTCCTGTACTCAACAGTACCAAAGAATACCATTAAAAGAAACTTTTGCTGCATTATCACTCCGTCGCTTTTACAAAAAACGATTGCTTCACTGTATTATGCAGCATTCTCATTGGTCAAAATAGAGATAGTCTATAAAAGTGGTGGACTGACGATGCAGCAAAAGTTTGAAATTTTTGGCAGTGAAGACATGAAGGGCTGGGAGCCGGAAAACATAAGGGTAAACTTACGAATAAACACGTAGAACAGGATTTTCAGGTGTTTTAGTTAGAGGTATGATTTGGCAGGCTAATGACGGTTTAATAAACGAATCGAGTTTTAACTCATTCTAGAATTTTAGCTTTGAAACTTGATGAGGTGAGTGCCTGTGTCCCCGGCTCCCGATCTGTTCGTTATGTACAAGAATACGTTCTACCTTTTGATTTCCGGAACATGACTGAAAGTATATGGAAAGAAAAATGGACAAGTTAAGAAAACACCAATGATAAAGCATAAGGCATCAACCAGTTACACAAGAGCTCTTCACAATCAATCACACCTATTTAGAAGAGTATAAAAGAGAAAGTGAACAAGATATAAAATAAATAAATAAATAACACGATAATCGTGAAAAACAAGACATAGCAGTGTCACCTGTTTGACTGTATACATCCAAATATAGTCGGCATGAATTGTAGTCAACATGTAACAGGCTATGAAATTTGATGAAAATCCATGCATTAATTCTTGAGAAGGGCTATTACCCGAAAACGTGAGATATTTCAACATAACAGCGTCTCCTATCGAGCGATATGCACCCAAATCTAATCAGTATTCATTTATGTCAAGGTGTAATTGAATCTGAAGTTTGATGAAATTTCGTGCGTTAGTTCTTTAGTTAGAACGGTAACAAAACGGGTGAATACAAATAAACAGACCTTTTTCAAAGATAATCAAATCGTGTTTAGGAATTCCAAAATGTGCAAATCTATTACGAAACATAAATTGAAAAGTTTTTGAGATTTTAATAATTTCTTCAATGTACATAAAAAAGTAAAAAGGTTAGCTAGAACAAATTAAATTTAATTCGTATTCTTACAATAAGGACGTGTAACAGAGCCGGAACCAAACAACAAAAATGCCAGAGAAAAATGAAAACTTGTTAGCTTTGCTTGTTCAGAAAGAATTAAATTTTGATCTTTAAATTGACAACGCTGGCAATAAAACAGCCTTGCATTTTTTTCTTTTCTTCCTTTTCTTTTTTTCAACTGCCGCCATTAAGTATTTCTTACACTAACTCTTCATATCTGTCTTCACACTTAGGTTAAGCAATGAAAGCGTTTTGTTTATTTATGGGTTTGCGGTCTGATTCGAATATTTAAAAGGACAGACAGACGCGATTCGCACATTTAAATCGGTCTGTTACTATTCTTCATGTGTGAACCTTCACGAAACATTATAACGCATTTTTTCATCCTGTTGATAAATGGTTCCAGGAATTTTCCTTCTTTGGGAATTTTTCTATGTTTGTTAAAATATAATAAATGACACACAAAGTGTGTGCAAACGAAGTATGTGACTTTTATTATTGAATTCCTTAGTACAGAAAAACCTGCGAAAGCGGAGCATGTCTATAACGAAGCCATGTTGGATATCCTCATACCCACCATCTTAAATTTAATGTACAATCGTAGGAAAAAAAAGTAAACACCCCTACTAATTCTGCCACAAATTATTGTAGAAGAAAGTTACTGGTATCAAAAGATTAAAAATAAAGTCTACTTTCAAATGATGTATAAAAAGTTTGCTTAATGGGCCATCTACATATCAAAACGAATCCTAACTTTGTTAATGGCCTTTTTTTTTATAAGTACACTTAAGTTTGATGCCATAGTTGAATTCAACATCATTCCAATAGCATAAATACAGATTTTCATGAAATTCGTACGATTTGTTTCAGAAAAAAATAATTATTTTAAAACGAGCCTATAATTTTAAACAGAGCCAGAGGACTGTATCCAATTTGAAGTTCGGTGCTCGACTGTTGAAATTCTCTAGTCAATTCTATTAAAGTATTATTTCTTACCAACAGGGTTTTTGCTGGTTTTTGAGTTACATTAACGATTTGGCAAATAAGAATTAAAAAACAGTCGCCAAATAAAAAGAAGCAAAATAGATTCGGAATGAAACACTGAAAAATGTATCTTCAATCCCTTATTGTATTACTGTTTTCCAAGAAGAACCTAAAATAACCTATTTTTTTTTGTAATCGCTTATAAAATAAAAATTCTATTATCAGCTGCAGAAACTATTCTAGATGAGTAAATTCTAAATGTCTCCGAGTCCTAAATGCGTAAATGTTTCAGACATTCCTTTAGCAGTTTAAATAGAAATTAAAAACAGCTATTGTTGATTTACCGTTATGAAAATATATGCTAAAAATTGATATGAGACTCAATAAAAAGATCTGACAGGTCGATGATTTTACAATTAATAAATAGAATGGTAAATGACTAATTTCAGCACCACATCGTACCAAAACTTTTCTCTAATTGGGGCTTGATGCAAGTAATTTTGTTTGTGTTTTTACCTGTATGATTCCAGTATATAAATAATGATTAACTGAAAATAGGTAAATATATATCGCATAATCATTTCTGTCTTTGGCTTTTGCTAAACTGAATTGGTGCTGAGTCAGTATCTCTACTAGTATTAAAAAATGCTCTGACGAGCACAAAAAAAGGTTAATATGTTTTTAAGTATAAAAAAGGATTTGACAAGTGCTTCTGTTAACAATTGAGCATGAGGAAGGACTAGGGATCCCTTCTGGCTACAACTCACTTCAATGCCAACTTTGAAAAAATCATATTTGCACTTTTTCCATATAAAAGAAATCAGTCACAGTTACTATAAAAATGTGCATTGTAAAGACGTTAAAAGTAAAGATGCGACTTGATTAGACATACATGTAAGGCAAGGCGCCATAGGGCAAAAACCTAGTTATGCAGGTATCACATTCATGCACTGCCACTAACCACATCCGCAGAGCATAATGGCACAGAAAATTTATTTATAGTATACTGCAGAGTGAACAGTGCAGTTAACACGTAAAACTCGGTGGGAAGCTCTACTAAAGTACCGCAACATTCTTTTATATGGAAAAAGTGCAAATATGAGTTTTTCAAAGTTGGCATTGAAGTGAGTTGTAGCCAAGAAGGGATCCCTAGTCCTTCCTCATGCTCAATTGTTAACAGAAGCACTTGTCAAATCCTTTTTTATACTTAAAAACATATTAACCTTTTTTTGTGCTCGTCAGAGCATTTTTTTAATACTAGTCATTTAATTTTTTTGATAAAAACTGAAGATTTTCTAATATCTTTAAAAAAAATTGCTGCTGTAAAAAATTTATAAAATGATGACAGCAGCAGAAAATTTTGATGTATTGTTATTATTAAACAACATACATCTGACTTGTGTGCTCGACATGAAAGCCTGCTTAAAAGTCATCGTCAATATGCAGGGACGAGATAGCACAAGGAAATTTTACTGCACAAGAGAAGTACAGCCGGAAGCTCAACACAAAATGTATGTGCAATGGAGCCAACGGGATTTGAACCCACAACCCCCTACGCTCGCAAGCGATTAGCGGCATGGTGTCTTAACCACTCGGCCACGGAGATCCCTTTTAATGTATTAGAATAATAAAAAAAATCATTGCATGTCATTGCATTGCCATATAAAATGTATGATGTGAAAAATAAACCATGGAGTCGAACGAAAAATAAATAATGTGTTCACAATTTTATTAAAAGAATTGAAACCTATAATAATTAAATATATTCAAGGTACTTTCTCGAATGGAACAAAAAATGGTAGAAATTGAATAATTCTAGAAATTGAATAACAATTAACATAAGAATATTCCCGAAGGAATAAGAACTAAACACAAAAGCATTTCTAAGCAAAAACGAATTTACGCAACTTGCATCCAATGGGATGTAAGTACCACTACCCGCTAAATACATTACCAAGAGACTCCCAGTATCCCACGAGAGATGCTGACAATTTTAATATAGTACCTATATAAATACCTATATAAGTTATGTGACTGTTATGAAGAGCTCCCGTCTGACTGTTTCATTTTTTATATGCCAGGTGGCTATTTTGCTACTTTCATTTTAGCTAGCTCAAATGGTTCAATCGCCAAATAGGTTTCCTTCGCCATTATTTTATTTTAAATATAAAGCTGTCACTGACTTTATTTAAAATACACAACTTACATTTAAAGACACTAGGGGGGGGGCTCCTTCCCCCTGCTCGCTACGCTCGCCAACCCCCCCGCGTAATCGCTTCGCGATTCCAAGTTTTAGACTACCCCTGCTTGCTGCGCTCGCCAATACCCCATGGTATGAATCAAAAGTTGCAGACCTTTCAAAAGATGTGTCACACGACTGGTGTTGGAAAAAAATTAAAAATGTGCTCCCTCTGTGGAGCAGAGGGGGGCTAACACACAAGACATCCATAATATGAATAAGCAGTTGCAGATCTTTCGAATGATGTGTCACACGACTGGTGTTGTAAAGAAATTAAAAATGTGTCCCCCCCTTGAGGGAGCAGAGTGTGGGGGGTGACACAGAAGACATCCATAGTAGTTGCAGACCTTTCAAATGATGTGTCACACAACTGGTGTTGTAAAGAAATTAAAAATGTGCCCCCCTGGGGGGAGCAGAGTGTGGGGGTGACACAGAAGACATCCATAATATAAATAAGCAGTTGCAGACCTTTCAAATCATGTGTCACACGACTGGTGTTGTAAAGAAATTAAAAATTTGCCGAAATATTACAGTTATCGCCAAGTTGGCGTCACTTTTCGCGATATATCGCCAAGTTGGCGACAAACTTGGCGATTGTTGGCGATGTTAACCTTTCCCTCTTTATGGTAACCCATACGGCGATGCATAGACGAACCCTTTCCTGATTGGTCTATTCGACTCATGGAAGGAGTGGTCCGCCCGGATTCTTTATTTCCGGAAATCTTACACATCAGCATCACTCTAGGAGTCATTCCTTTTAAGGCTAGTTTTTTTTTTACTATAGAAGGACATAAATTTAAAATATATTTACATCAGATACATTTAAATTATTCGTTTTTCTTTCATCTTATTAAAAATACTATAAGTAAATAAATTAATGTACTTTTTCAGTAGTTATACATGACGAAAAAGTTCTTGGCGGGAAAAGAAATTTGTCAGTGTATATTCTAGTAACCTATTTACTGTTTCATACCCACAAGCATTTATTTTTCTGATGTCAGTACAATGTATTTATGGTACTACTTGATTATCCTGTCGATAAAGAACTATTCAGAAACTAAGATAAATGCCAATAATGGATGAACATAAATGTTACACTCACTTGACATTAAACACTCTATACTTGTTTGTTGAGTCAATCAAATGATTTTAAATTCGATTATTTATTTGTATTTTTATTGATGTTTTACTAATTCATTTGTTCTTTTGTTATTTAAAATAAATTTTATGCAAATAAACGAATAGCTCTTGATATTAAGTGAGAAAAATATAATATATTTTATTAATGTTATTTTATGGTTATATCCGTCTACATTTCTTGACTCAATAAGAAGCATTTGACTCCTTACAAACTTCCGCTAACATTGATATGTTTTATGTCCCTTAATAAATTCTATTAATGCAGTTAAAATACTTTAATGCTATTCACAAATGCGATATCTTAAAAATATCTCTTTATGGTTTGATTTAATAAATTCTGGATTAAATTATGAAAACTTTTATTAGTATTATTTTATTCGAAATCATCTAAATAAATCAAATTTTATATTTGGTACATCTATATGTCATAAGTAAACGTCATCATTAAAATAATCCCTTTCGTTAGGGATTTTTTTAAAGCTAAATTCATTAATTTTCTAAACTTAAAATTTTAGAAAGGCAACATTTTTCCTTTTGAGTAAATTGGAGAATAGTTTGGCGATTTCTATAAATTGATGAAATTGGTCGACCTGATAATCAAGTAGCATCGAATGTAATGTAAATAAACCAAGTACGCATTTTTGGCACACCTGTCATACGCGCACCACGTTGGCGTGATTTCTGCTAATGGCATATACGTATCATCGAGGTATCTAACTGGTGCCAGAGTGTCGTTATTTTGTTTGATATGGTAACGCGGATGTTATTGTTTATTTATTAATCATATATATTATAAAGCAGAAGTTCTGAAACTTCCAAAAGAGTGTTTTCAAAAACTACCCGATGGATTTTTTTGCCGATTGTATCATTCGATAGGAAATATTTTTCCGAAGGTTTATGATTCAAATTTACAGGGATAACTCTGATTTTTCGTAGTAAATTTCGTATTTTTCGGTTATTTTTGACAAAAGGGTTGCCAGTAGTTGTTTTTGGCGAAAATTATAATTGCTAAAAGAATTAAAATGGCTATATCTATTAGAAATATTACTAGTAAAGCAGATCAGGAGCCTCAACGTCAGCTTTTCACATCTTTTTTTTTAAACACACTTTGGGTAATATTCAACTCTCTGGAAACTGTAATTTAACATTTTCAAATTGCGTAATTATTTATAAGAATAAAATAGGAATTAGACGTTTTCAGCCATCAAAAGCGGTAAATTAAAAATTTAGTTATGTTAGGATATTCTGAAATTTTCATGATCTATTATTTTTGTTTTCTTTATTATAACATAGTAGATTTCTTCAGGGGGGCGGAGCTCCCCTAAACCCCCCGAGCCTCACTTAATTTAAATTTGCCACTTTCTAATAATTGTGCTAATGGTTATTGTATATCTTGCATTTCCTTATACATTTTAATTTATAAGGATAAGTAACAGTTTGGACAAATATTTTTCATTATCTTCATACTTCTACATACCTGCCAACCACAAACACCTAAATCTGATGTATTAGGAACTTTTGTAAGTGTAAACTCAGTAATCTAGAGTTTTACAATTTTGTTTCCGAAAAAAAAAAATTTTGATTGCATTTTGCTGCAGTTATAGCGGGACAGACAGACATACAGAAGAAGAGACTGACATATGAAAAAAATAAATAAGTAAGCCTTCACTGAAGTTTCGGCAATGACCTCATTATTCATGAGTTATTGATATTAATGTTTCTTGTATTTTTAACGACTACTATAAAATACCTGTTTTTGTTCAACTATGACGTCATATTTTACTAAGTGAAATATTTATTAAGAATATAATTTTTTTTATTTCTTTTACTTCTAATTATGTCCCCATTTTTGTCAGAAAAATTCCTATTAACGAAACGAATATCCGTGTTTAATATTTAACAAAAAGTACTATATCTATAGTTATTTTAATTCTGACGTCATACTTATTTTTTTTTCATAGTTTAATTTTTCGAATGGAAATTGCTCAATTGAAACTTATTGCTGTTGAAAAATTATTATTCCAAATTTTGATTTTTTTTTGGCTACGATAAAGGAAATTGCTTAAATTTTATTTAAAAAATCCCTATTGATTCTGTATGAAAAAGAAGGAAATTTTGAATTATTAAGGAAAATATTTGAATAAAATTAATAAAACATAGCCTATGTTTTTTTTCTGGGCTATGCAATATTTATCCGCAAAGATACAAAGACATTAATTAATTCATAAGTTTTGATATTGACTTCATTTAAATTTCGCACACGCTTTCAAATTTATAGCATTAAAAGCATAAGCATTAAGATGAATGGTTGCTTAGCAACCATTAAAAGAAAATAAAGAAAATTAAATAAATACATTTCAAATAAGTAAATGTCTAAAACAAATTAGTCTATATTATTGGAACACATTTATAAAAAATCTCCAAAATTTACAGTAATAATTTTAAAAATCTGACAAATGCGTTGACAAAATATCAAAATAATACGAATAATTTAACTGGTAAATTTTAGTTTTCATTTATCATTGAATTCCATTAATCAAATGTGTCATTTTCTCTCAGGGGAAAAAATGAAAATCATTGGATTTGCCATAGAAAAACATTATTACGCGAAATAAAATATTCTAGATTTTCCGAACGAATGAATCAAATCTAACAAAAAACTATACAGCTTAATCCCAGTGTCTCACTAACATACCCACTTAATTTCAAGCCAATCGAATGCTTTTTACGTCAGTTATAGCGTTACAGACAGACTGACTGACAGACAGACAGACAGACAGACAGAATCCAAAAAATTTCGTGTCTCCAAAGTAAGCCTTCACTGACGTTTCGGCAACAAATATCTTGCAAATAATAGCAGAAAATAACTACTGACAATATTAATAATAATAAAGAAAGACCGCTTAAATGAGGCGTAATATCATAAAAATATATTTATCTTGAAAATGAAAAAAAATATTTGTAATGCTTAAAAAATAAATTAACGCGAAATATAACAATTGGTTCAACTTTTGGCGACTTATCCCTGGTGTTAGAATAAAAACATGAATTTCAGAAATTGATTAAATGAATTTCGAATAATAGTTATTTCCCTTTTTATTATTTTCTTTCTCTTTTTTATCGAATTTCCGTATAATATAACTTACAGCAGAAAAAACCAGATCTGATTGTAAAAGACACTGTAAGTTGTGAGTTACTATTCGTTTCTACACCATTTTCATCTTGCTTTTGTCGCCAAAGAATGTGTTTTTAAGCCGAAAATGCTCTACTGACTTAATGCCTGACTTAGGCTCTTAATGGTCGCAATAATGTTTTTTTTTTTCTTTTTTTCTTCTTTTTAGGGGAGATAATTTTTAGAGTATATTTTAATATTCAATAGTAAATTATATAGATATGAGTATAACTCTTTTATTTCTTTTTGCAAATGTTTTCATTGTTAATTTAATTTTTCTTGCGCCATTTCGTCAATTTCACTTACAGAAAAAATTTCAGTTTTAAAATTTAAAAACTGAAGAACAAAAGATTACCCCATCGATTAAAAATCTACCCCCAAATTCCAAGATTAAATGTCAATAATGGATGATCATATTAAATGTCACATTCACTTGACATTAAGCATAATATAAATATTAATTATGTCATCAAGTGATTTTTAATTCAACATTTTATTTCTACTTTTATGTATGTTCTGCTAATTTGTTTTTCGTTATTTAAATGAAAATTTATGCTAATCTATATAATCTGGCTAATAGTTTGGCGATATTGGACGACGGTATAACCAAGTAGTACATAAGGAAAAATTTTGCAATTCAAAGGAAATTTATGCAATTATGCGTTATTACTATAGATAAATTCAACATTTTGAAATGAAAAATTCCCGCTGAATAAAATTTACAAGTCTTTTTTAACTGACCATTTCCTCTTCAATATTTCTTCATTCAATATTTGGCTATTCTCTTTCGCGCAGGCTAACAAAAATGTATTTTAAATATTTTACTAGATAAAACGTAAATAACATTTTTCTATTTTTTAAAAAAATACTTTTAAAATTTAATTCTACCATTTTGTGTCTTACAGGACAAAATAGCAGAATTACTTTTAAAAATGGTTTTATCTGTTAATTGTATGTTATTTGTTTATTTGGGTGTTTGAATTTACTTTTGTCATCAAACAATGCGATTTTATACCAAGAAGGCATAAGCCGGTGCGATGTTCACAATTACTAAATTCTCTCACTCTCTTTTAAATATGTGAGAGCATTTTTAGGATATTTTTTTATGTTTAATTGTAAATATATAAATAGCAGTTATAGTAAAAAAAAAAAAAAAAAAAAAAAAAAAAAAAAAAATGCGTATAATGTTTAAATTTTAGTATAAATGTCTTCCTCATCCAAACTGTAAAATATTTTAATTTCAACTTTTTAAAGTTTTAGCTCAGATGTCATATACGCACCACATTCGCACGATTGCAACAAAATGGCGATTTTATGCCTCACATGGTAAACCGACTATGTTTTTTTATTTATTAACTTTCATTTTGTTTTTTAAAATAACGAGGTGGAACCCGTCGAATTTCGACGAAAGAAAATGTTTTAGAAGAAACTATTTTATTTATTTATAACAACGTACGAAATTAGCTACAGTAAAAAATGCATCTTATATTGGTCAGTTTAACTCTAAAAAAATATTATTTTAAGCTAAAATTTAAAAAAAAAATACCATTTTTATAAAAATCAGTTGTCCAAATTATTAAAATTAAACTTTAATCGCATATGTAATAACTAAAACATGATAAAGATAAGTTATGAAGTTATCAATTGAGGCTCTTATGCTTCGTAAAAAAGGAAAAAAAATCAAATTGACACTATCATAACATTTCACGTGAAATCTAAACATGTCATCATTTTCATCTTTTCAAATTTTACATACGAAATTTTAATTTTATTTTATTTTTTCAATTTTAAGAGAAAGTGGCGCATTTCTGTTGCCACAATTAAAAATTCACACAAAAACTATAAAAAAAAATTAATATCTCAAAAACAAAATGAGATACAGCTTTCAAACAAATTGCATTTAAAAGTACATTTTTTTCTGTATTCGCCGATGTAAAAGTTGAGAATGAGCGATATTTAGATGTATAAAAATTGCAGTAACAAATATTGCGAAACTGAATTGCATGGGAAAGTGTTGCCAATCGCAAAATGACGTATGCGTTACGCACAGATATGTTTGGCCTTTATAATATAGATATAAATCATTTTGTTCTATAGCTATTAATTAAACTTTTTTATTTTTTATTTTTTTTCAAATAATACAAAATAATTAAAAAATATTTATGAAATTGGTAATTAAAAACCAAGTTCTCCAACTTGGCGCCATAAAAAAATTGCGCCAATGTGGTGCATATATGACATCTGTGTCAAAGTTTTTTCTTATACATAAGTAGGGAAAATGCAGTGTAAATACCGATTAAAGTCTTTTCCAAATGGAAAATTTGTCATTAGTCATCAAGTATCTCACTGGCGCCAAAATGGCATTATTTGCCTCATATGGTAACCCAGCTATAGTTGTTTATCTGATGATAAGTTGTTTATTTACTTTCATTTTTTTCTTTTTAAAAAATGATATTTGTTGTTTTGTTCCACAGTTACTTTTTATTTATTGTTAATTGCTGTTTAAAATGATAGAAAATAATAAAATATACATAAATTTCTTTGGTATTCTAAAACGAGGATTTTGCCACATTGTAGTTGCAAGATAATCGTGCTAAACCTATTGCGGATATGATGTCTGTGTAGGAATCTTTTGTGAAATATGAAAAGTGTAAATTGGCTACTACTTGATTATCACGTCAACCAATTTCGCCAAATCGTTCGCCAAATTATACAAATTTACGTAATTTTATCTTAAATAACTAAAGAGAAAATGCTTAAATACGAAAGAGCAAATAATTTTGTTTTAATTTTTCAGGAGGAAATTTTGCAATAATAAAGTAATTGTTGTAGTAATTTTTTTTTTTTTTTTTTTTTTTTTTTTTTTTTTTTTTTTATCGTTGGCAACTTGCTGTAACGAAAAATGTTTATTTATTTTTTCCTGCTGTTATTTTGTAAGAGCTGGCTTTGTGAAAGCCATGTTCAGATGGTATTCAAATTTTTGAACCCTTCCCAATTACCATCCCCTTGGGCCGATTTTGCTCATTTGCAATTCCCACTGAGATATTAATCAACTCAATGTACTTGACGAGTTTGAAGATGATTCTTGCATAATTGTGCCTTTTATCGCGCGGACAAAATTTAACATATATATAAACTTTCCAGGTGGGAGTAGCTTTGGGTTCCTGGCTTCACATAATAAAAAGTTGTGAAGAATTTTTTCAGAAGTTGTACCATGGTAACGACTGTAATAATTAATATTTCTTCAGATAAGGGAAAGTTTTAAATCCTCTTGCCATAATGGTCTCATTTCGCTTCCAAATGTGCACTGTTAGTAATAAACTAAAATAGTTGCTTCTAAATAGCTGGTTTTTGCGCAACGTTTAAGATAATTTAATATCACAATGGTGTCTAAATCGTTTTCAGCAATGAACAAGGTGCTGCTGGAGGTCCAAATTATTTAAAATACAAATTTAAATTCACCAGTTCGTTTCATCCACGGTTGATTTTAAAATATTGACCAGCGCAGCGGGCATAGCCTGCTAGTTTATTATAAAGAGGAAAGATTTGTTTGTTTGTTTGAATTGAATAGGCTCCGAAACTACTTGACGTATTTGAAAAATTCTTTCACCCTTGGAAAGCTACTCTATTTTCGGTGAACATAGGCTATTTTTTATTTGATTTATTCAAATATTTTCCTTAATAATTCAAAATTTCAATATTTTTCATACAGAATCAATGAAAATTTTTCCGATAAAAAATAACCATTTTTTTTCGCGTTGCCAAGAAAATAAAAAACTGGAATAATTTCTCTTCGGCAATTAATTTTCAGTTGAACAGCATCCACGTGAAAAATTAAAATAAAAAGAATTCAGAGGGAAAAAAGTGTGACGTCATACTTGGAAAAAAAATATTTTATTATATAGGACGCACTAATATCGGTTACGTTATCAAGAGGTTCTCTGTGAAAAATGGCGACATAATTAGAAGTAAAGTGAACGAGAAAGAATTAAATTATTAATAAAATATTTGATTTGAAAAAAACATGTCGTCATACTTTAAATAACATAGGAAGTATATGTTAAACGTTACAATTTTGAAGTATTTGTTAAAAGAACAAGAACGGATATATGTAACTAATTAAAAATCGGTAAATAATGACGTCACATCTATACCAATATTATAAGAAAGAAAAATTTGATTGTTTGTTTGTTTGATTTGAATAGACTCCGATAGTACTTGACGGATTAAAAAAATTCGGTACTACTAGGTCACCCCGTCGACCAAAAAATTATCGCCAAACTATAAGATTAAATAGCCAATAATGGATGATCGTGAATGTCACATTCAATGACATTAAACACGATTCGCGTGTTTAAAATGTCATTGATTTTTATTTCGACTTTTTATTTGTATTTTTATTAATATTCTACTAAGTATTTGTTTTTTTGTTATTTAAAATAAAAATTACGTCAATATGTACAATTTGGCTATTAGTTTGGCGATTTGTATAATTTGGCGAAATTGATCGACGGGATAACAGAGTAGTACCAAAAAATTCTTTCACCGTTGGACATCTACACTATTTCTGGTAAACATAGGCTATATTATATTTAAAAAAATAATAATAAATAAAAAAAAATAGGGATCCTTACCAAAATGCCAATAATGTAACCCAAGGTGTAGAAAAATGACCTTGAAAATTCTTACATCGCGTGCCCTGCGAACATTATTAATTATAAAACAAAATAATGTACTACGACTTTGCAGGATGTACAATTATCTACAAAAAAATGTCGCGACAGCATATGGCTGTTATAGTTACGTCACAATAAGTGTTTTTTTTTATTAAAAAAATAATTAAAATGCCGTCTCTGTAAAAGCTTTTTATTTTTACCTTGGTATTAATCCTTTTGGACATGGGACTGGGCGACTTGCTCTACCCGAAGCAAAGCGAGGGCGGGCCGTTAGTTCATTAATAAATTGGGTACTTATTAGTACCCCGTTGACCATTTTCGCCAAATTATACAAATCACTAAACTTTGCGATCACTAAAATTATGCCAAATTTTGCATATTTACATAATTTTTATCTTAAATAACGAAAGAACAAATAAATTAGAAAAACATTAATAAAAATACAAATAAAAAGTCGAAATAAAAGACACTTAATGACGTTTTAAACATGCATTTCGTGACAAATATCATTAAATGTGACATTCACGGTCAACCATTATTCGCATTTAATATTGTCGTAATCATTTGTCGATTTTTTTTTTTTTTTTGGTCGACGGGATAACCAAGTAGTACCATAAATTGTTTATTTACTTTTATTTCTTTTTTAAATTATATAGATTGTTTTATTTTATAGTTATTAAATAAACTTTTTTAATTTATTGTTATTCCCTCTTTAAAAATATCTATGTAATTGATATTCTAAAACGATATTTTCGTCAAACTGGTGGCAGAAAAAAAACAAAACAAAAAAAAATCTCGTTAATGCGGTTTTTTTCTGACATTTGTGCCGCACTTTTTTCTTTTTTTTTTTTTTATAGAAACAGAAATAATTTATACGAAAACAGAATAAAAAGTTCATCAGGTTTTTTTTCAGAGCTATTTATATATTTTGGTATTATATCCTCCCTTTTTGAAGTCAGAAAATATATGTTTATAAAAATTTTAAACCACATTTCTACGCTTCTTAAAAGAATCTGCTAAATGGTCTTTCGGCGCCAATTTATATTTATTCGCCAAACGCACCAACAGAAACGAAATAATGAACTCTTTCTTCCCTTAAATGTTGCCCTGATCGCTTAAATTTGTTGATTTCGTTATGTGAACCTTCAGATTTAGTAAGATGCGCAAGTAAATAAAATTATGAATAAAGTATCATATTACAATACTTAGCATAGATTTAAGGGAGACCAATTTGGTTGCTAGAGGCGGCTAGTGACTTAAAAAAATAGGAATTTAATAAATATTACAATGCTTAGCTTAAATTTAAGGAGACCAATTTGGTTGCCAGAGGCGGCTAGTAGCTTAAATAAATTGGAATTTAATAAATAAAAAATATTTCATTTCGCGTGTCAAAATAGATAATACGATGCATGAAAATAACAACAAATAGGTATTTTTTTCACGTGATTTATCTAATCTATTCATTTATGTTACATACATAGCATTTTTTATGTTCATTTAAACTTACGTGCAACAATTACATGAAGAAACAAATATAAGAAAAAAACTATGTTCAGCTGGAGATTTCAGACATAAATTCGATTTTCTCAGCGACCGCCAAACATACAAAGATGAAAAAAAAAACTGTTTTAAGTTTTACCATGCGGATTAAAATAAACCAAAAACGAAGTTAATCCATCCACGGAAACGTTAGCTAGACTTAGTTGAATTTTTTGCTTTCATTTTTTCATTTAAAATTAAATAAAAAACTATTGGAAGCTGCAGTAATTTTTTGAATGCTATCATTTTATTCGTCTCGTCGAGTTCTATCTTTAAAAAAAAATTTCACTGCCGTATCTAAACTGGTTCGCCAGAAATTTTAAAACGTTGTTTGCACTTTCTATTTCTTAAACGTATTATACCAAACGCTACCGCGTTTGCTATGATAAATAGAGCAATGTAAATGGCACGATGCAACTGAACTCGTAAAATGACATCGATTTGTTCAGCAACGTGGATAAGAATCTCCATTATATTGGCGCACACACGGAAAGGAGAAGAAACTGAGTTTTCGCAATTTGGCGAGTCTGATTGTTCTTTTACTAGCCAAATGGGACATTTTGTAGTGATTTGATGCAAAGGCGTGCAGTAACGAGAACCCTGCTTACCAATAATACCATTTTACTCTTTTAATATGTTTCGAATATTGCCAGTCCAAATGCTTCAATAAAATGAGCAAAATATTTTCATTTTTCAAATTATGCTATATTGCCCATCCTAGACGACCTCTTAAATCAAGAGTCGGCAAGTAATTTGAATTGAGTTTCGAATACTTTTGAAAATTTTTATTGAGGTCCAGAGAAAAAAAACACATAAATAACATTAAGTACTTATTCCTTTAAAATTGTAATTTTTATGCAGGTGGATATACGAATAGTTGAAAAAGTCAGGTATTTATTCTGAAAAATCAGTTCTTACACAGGTAAACGTTTGGAAAAATTTTTCATACCCTTAATAAAATAGAAAAAGCAGGTATTCGTTGAGCATTAATGCGAAAAATTATACTTGCAGTCTTGACCCAGTTCTCTGTAGTTCGGTTTACGTGGTGAAAAACTAACGTGAAGTGTATCTTCAAGGTAGGCCTGGGCATCCATTAATCTTGGATGATATTTGTTCTTCAAAAAATTTATTTTCGAGAATGTTCTTTCACATAATGTGGAGCCAAATATAGTAGTCAGTTTAAGACCTAGTTTTTTCTCACTGTTTTGAGACATGTTTACTCCAAAATTCGTCAAAGGACGCAATTTTATACATTTGCAAAGAAATATTTTCTTGCAAGTGAAATAGCTCCGTTTGAAGTAAAGGTTTTTCAAGACTGAAAAGCTTCGTAGCATTATCAGTCCATTTTGTAGCTGGAACAACTCCATAAGGTCATTGAAAGAATTGATATAATTTACCTATTTCTGCAAAGTTTTGGAAATTTTCTTCAAATTCCTACACAAGATCTGACATAAAAAATTATGAACACTGCAGTGTGTACTTCGGAATTATTTTTATATTCAAGAATTGTTGGGAGGTGAATGAACGTTTCACTGAAATATATTTCGGCGGTCGAGTCTTCGACTTTCTCAGGCCCGAATGTGGACCTCAGTCCACAAGTTATTGACTGTACTCTTAGACCATCATTTTAGCATATTTTAAGCATAATCTGAAAACTACATGGAAGAAAAATTTGAAAGTTTGAATTAAAGCGGAACATAATGTGCATAACCTAAAAAGACTTGTAGGTTTCAAATCTTACATATTTTGAATATTAATTTTATAATTAATATTAAAAATTTTGAAAATTATTAATTAAATGCATTTATATTGGATTTTTTAGTATTATAGTCACACACAAAACTACCACATTAGATTTATAATTTCAGGAGATATTAATGACAATGTAGTTTAACATTCGAAGCTTAAAATTTTAAATGTTTGTAATTTAAGAAATCATCATCTAAATGACTTGAAATTCCGTATTTAGGCACAGTTTGTACCGAAGACAAAAATATATTGAAAAGAATGGAATGTTAACACACACACGGGCCCCACCAGTGGCCGAGAGGTTCGGACCTCTCAACTGGTAGACGGCAGGTGCTGGGTTCGAACCCAATCGCGGCTGTCGGCCTAACCGTTCGGAGTTTTCCGTGGTTTTCTTCGAACCTTGCTTAAATACGGGTTAGGTTCCCTTAGAAAGACCCCCACAGAGGGCACTCCCCCTGGTCCTATATCCCATTAGCGTAGATAATCGGACGACAAAAACCAACCAACCAACCGTTAACACACACACGCACATACACAAAAAATTTGGACTGGTCCAATTTGTAGATGCCCTCCTCCCAATCCCCTAAGCTAATTTTGCATGCAGTAAACTCTATCTAAGGCAGAATAGACCAACTCCGGGAAAATTGTCCGTAGTAGACAATATTGTCTTAGACAAATTTTACTCTATGTCAACTTATTCTTAGGGACTTGAAAATCTTTCCGAGTTTGGGAGATTTCGATCTGACTCAGAGTCCGCCTTAAAGAGAGTTTATTGTACATTATTTCAAAGTAGACTTTATTTATAATCGTTTGTTACAGTCCCTAATTTACAATTAAAGTATAAAAATATAAAAAATATTGTACTGTCATTATAAACACACCTTTGTGTAATCTCTATATAATAAAACACAGTGTAACGCATAGCGTGCCAAACCGGTTTTCCCCTAAAAAGCGTCATTAGAATTGACGCTCCCACAGAGATAGGTATAATATCTGTGTGCATCCGAAGCTTGACAGCAGAAACAGAAATTTGCCAACAAAAGAGAAAAATTACAATCTTTTTATTTTTTCGGGGAGGGGGAAGTTGGGTAAATGAAAATAATACAATTTCAGTTTGCTATTAAAAATAGTAATAATTATTAGTTATTAGAATTATTTCAATAGTTGCAGCTCACTTTTTTAATTACGGTGTTTTATTTCACATTTCTTGAAATTTTGTTTTATTCAGAAATCTTAATTTTGTTAGATCTTAGTCAAAAAGCCTAGTATATCCAGAAGTATTGTAAATACTAATAGAGTGTTTTTAGAACATAAATTAACCAAACTACGCTCAACTAAACGCTTTCATATTGTCAATTGTTTTTATCATTTTTTTTTCCAAACATGTGAAAACCCAATTTTTACCCCACCGTCCTAGGACGGGCATCTGCTTAAGTATTTCTATATTTTACCCTGTAAGAAAATGACTCATGAATCGATTAAAAAATTTCCATCTTTTCATTCAGAAAATAAATTGAGTTAAATAAATAAGTGTTAAAACAGCCAACAGCCACAATATTCAGACTCCTACATTACTTATAAAAAAAAAAGCTTGTTTATTGCTCAGCAACTAGCTGTGAAAGTTAACGAATTGATGTTTGTGAAAACAATCGTAAATATGTCACAGCGACGCCTACCGTTAAAAAAAGTGAAAAGAAAAAAAGGAAGGCGCTCGAAAAGATGCGATTTTGATGCTCCAGGCTGAATTTCTGTTTGCCGTTTAGTGTTAAAAATAATCCATTATAGAAGAATCAGGGGCGTAAACCACTCTAGTCGCGTGGGGGGGTGTAGGCTCATAAATTTCCGACTTTCAAGAAGGAAAATTTCCGAGTACTATGGCCAGCATGAGGACTAATATATATATATATATATATATATATATATATATATATGTGGGAATATTGAGTGATTAGCTTATGATTTAAGCAAAAGTAACATTCTTAAAAAAATAAAAAGGTTTAATAGACATAAAATATGTAAGTAACATTCAATGATAACAGTAGAACTGAATAATATTTAAAATAAATAAGCTTCTCTGAGCTTTGGATTAAAAATCCATCCAACTCGCCATCGCTGAAATCTATAGAACACCTCGTTCTTTCCACGCATCATCACACGAATCTCATTTTGGATATCACGTTCATTAAATCATTGAGTTTATTATCTTTTATTGCTGGATACTTTATTCTTTAATCCCACATTCTCGGTCATCCTGACGTTTCTGACGTCCTCGGCAGCTGTTTATAAAAATTTAGACACAAATTTACACATACAAAACAGGTGAACATAAAACAAAAACATGTCACGTTATGCAGATGCGTTACTCCAGGGCTTCATATATTCTGCAGCAGTTGAGGTCTTGTTGGGACCATCATGGTCTCCAATTTTTTCTACATCATAACGATCATTTGACTTTACTTTAGTAACTTTATAAGGTCCATGGAATTTTTCCTTTAATTTCAGACCTGTGCCTTACTGCGTTCTTTGGATTGCCACGAGATCATTTAATTTATATTTGTTGGGCTCTCTCCTCTTCTTGTTAAATTGTTTTCTATTTTCTTCTTGTATTTTCAAAATATTTTTTCTCGCTTCTTCTCTTACATTTTCCCTTTCCATCATCATGTGATTTATATCTTCTTCCTCTAGTATTTCTTTAATCCTTAAGTCATTTTTATTTTTCATTTTTACGCCAATCATCAATTCAAACGGGCTGTATTTTGTACTTCTTGTAACTGTACTATTGAGAATTCTCTGCACATCTGCCACATATTTATACCATTTTGTGGGCTCATTCCCACATAGCTTTGCTAGTACAGGAATCAGGATGCTATGAATTCTTTCGATCTGTCCGTTTCCCCTGGGCATTCCTGCAGTAATTTTACCGTGTTCTATCCCTTGCTCTTTGCAGTATTCTATAAACTCATCTGATCTGAACGCTGGTCCCCGATCCGTTATTATTTTGCTGGGATTCCCGAATACAGTTTGTTGCAATGATAACTTTTCAATGACTTCCTGAGCCGTCGTGGATTTCACCGGATAAAACCATACGAACTTAGTAAAGGCATCTACAACTGTGAATATATGCTGATATTTCTTGTTTGTTGATGGCAGTAGTCCAATATGATCAATGTGGTATGTGCTTAATGGTATATTCTCTTTTGGTATGGGCGTTAGAAAACCTTCGGCTTTGCCTCGTTTCTTGTTAAATAGAATACATTCGATGCAATTTACTACCACTGTTTCAACTTGTTTTCTCAGGTTAGGGATGAAGAACTCTTTTTTTACTAATTCTTCTGTTTTGACTGCAGCAAAATGCCCTTTATCGTGTGTTTTACGAATAATCTCTTTTTGCATTTCTTCAGGCACTACAAGTAACTCTCTTCCGTTATCAAACTTATACAACACGTTATTCTTGATAAGATATTCATTTTCTTCACCTTTTTCAACTAAAGATTTTATTGATTTTATGAGCTCATCTTTCTCCTGTGCTATAGCTATTCTAGCTGTCATCTCACTCTGTGATCTTGTAATTACTAAAACAGTATTTCTGCTCAAAGCATCTACATGTTTCATTTTATTCCCTGGTCTATGTGTGATTTCATAATCAAATTCTTCCATGAATAAAGCCCATCTTGCGACTTTTGGAGCCAAATCTTTTTTGTTTAATGTTTTCTGAAATGCTTCACAATCAGTTACTATCTTGAATTTTGTACCAAGTAAGTAGTTCCTGAATTTTTTAAGAGCTTCAATTATTGCCAATACCTCCAATTCATAACTACAATATTTTTCTTGTTGCGGGGTTGTCTTTTTGCTCATGTATTGTATAGGGTGGAATTTTCCATCATCCGCTTTTTGTAGTAGTACTGCTCCGAAACCATGGCTACTTGCGTCGGTGTGTAATTCTAGTGCTGATCCTTGTTTAAATAAATGCAATACTGGTTTTTGCGATAATATTTCTTTTAATTTTTTAAACGCCTGTATTTGTTCTGTGCCAAATTCAAATGTGACATTTTTACGCAATAAATCAGTCAATGGTTTGGCTATTCGAGCATAGTTCGGAATAAATTTACGAAAATAACCTGTTAATCCTAAATATGATTGCAATTGTTTTATCGTTTTTGGTTGAGGGAAATTCCAAACAGCTGATGTCTTCGATTCAGATGGCTGTATCGTCCCATTTTCAATTATATAACCAAGAAATTCTATTTTTTTCCTTAAAAATTTGCATTTTTTGAAGTTAAACTCTAGCCCATAATCCGCTGCAACTTCAAGTACTTGTTTCAATTTCTCTAAACCTTCTTCTTCAGTTTGTGATGGAATAATAAAATCATCCATATAAATAACTACTGTGCCGTCACGTAATAACTTTCTAAACACCGTGTTTACATATCTTTGGAACTGGTTTCCTGATGTACATAAACCAAATGGACACTTCAAAAACTCATATTCCCCTTCGTGTGTCACGAATGCGGTGTATTTCCTGCTTTTCTCCTCAATTTCAACATAAAAAAAACCATTCTTTAGATCGAGAGTCGTAAATACTTTTGATCTCTCTAATTTATCTAAAACATCTTCAATTAAAGGTAATGGGTACCGATCTTTGATTATTTTCTTATTCAGTTTACGGTAATCTATGCATAACCTATACGAGTTGTCTTTCTTTTTAACTAAAACTACCGGTGCAGCGTAATCTGAAAAACTGCGCCTTATAATTCCGTCTTTCAACCATTGCTGAACCTGGTTTTCGATTATTTCTTGCTCTTTAAAAGGAAATCTTCGTGGCCGTTGACAAACAGGAATTTCATCAGATAAAATTATATTCATCCGTAATCCTGTATCTTTTGATTTATTTGGCTTGTATCCCTTTAATAATTCATTTATTTGTTTTCTTATATTAAAATTTCTCACGTGATCTAAATCAATTTCATCATCTTCTATGACGCTCGCTAAATTAATTAAGAAATTATCTCCTGCATTATTATCGTTTACAATTATAATATTTTCATCACGTGAATTACCTAACGTTGACGTTTTCTTTTCATTGTTATTTCTGGCAGCATGATTCAATTTTATGTCAGAATTCTTCTGAACTTCAGTGTAACCTACTTCAATATTGTTGCGTTCGCCAACGATCTTAATTCCGTTCTCATCTATCGCCAATTTTAATTTGCTAATCACATCATATCCCAATAAAATATCATATGAAAGAGATTCTAACACATACAAATTTGCTTTGATTAGAAAACCATCAATATTAAATTCATATGAAAAGTATCCTTTAGGATAAACAACTACTCTTTCTATGCCTGACAAAGAAATATTATTTGAACGTAATCTTGGCGATCCAATTTTCGTATAGTATTCATAACTGACCAGACTGATATCACTTCCAGTGTCAAAAAAGATCTGTGTCTTTTCACCGTTAATATCAATATTTATCATGCGATCCGGCTTGGCGCTGTTTGTTTGTTTGATTACTGCAAAATTTATCTCCTTGTGATTGGATAATCGCGGGTTTTGGCTCCCGTTAATATCGGTGTCTAACATGTGATCCGGTTTGGCGCTGTTTGTTTCTTTGATTAATGCACAATTCACTTCTTTGTGATTGGATAATCGCTGGTTTTGGCTCCGATTTTGGCTGTCATAATTTATTTGACTATTATTCCCATTTTTACACTGGGATATTACGTGGCCAAGACGGTTACATTTAAAACATCTAATTTGTGCCCTGTTTCTTTCATTTAAATTAGAAGATTCATTTTTATTAGCTGTATTATCTGCGAATTGTTGTTTTCTTAAAGTATCATAACGTTGAGATGGTAACCACGGTTTTGAATTGTTATTTTCGCGCATTTTTGACTTCCTATCTTCAAAGTGGTGTGAATTTCTATTCATGGTTTTAATATTACGCCTTGCTGTTTCGTAATCATCTAGTTTACAAACTAACGTATCAACACTTTTAATTTTGGGAAGATCATCGATGAAATGTTCCTTCATTTCTATCGGTAATCTTCTTTTGATTTGATCTACCAGTATTAATTCTTTTAAATCTTCAAAATTCGACACATCAAGACCGGTAATCCATTCTTCTAAATAATTCCTTAACTCAAATGCTAGATCGCGCCAAGTGGCTGAATTTTCTTTCTTATGCGACATTAATTTTTGCCTAAACTCTTCTGGCGTCAATTTGAATCTTTTGAGCAGCAAGTTTTTTACATAATCGTAGTTATTTGTTAATGTTTCTGGTTCTCTAGTTATAACATTAGCAATTTCTAGCGGCATTAAACTTAATAAGTGCATGACCCAATTCTCTTTTGTTATATTCATCCTAGAAATCTGTCTCTCGAATAGAGCT
This sequence comes from Maratus speculifer, assembly GCA_964019185.1. Classification (NCBI taxonomy): domain Eukaryota; kingdom Metazoa; phylum Arthropoda; class Arachnida; order Araneae; family Salticidae; genus Maratus; species Maratus speculifer. Next base: position 23,041,695 of record OZ025292.1, read on the forward strand.
AAGTAGATACTAATATCACCCTTCCCATCAAAGTGTGACATTAATTTAGACAAATTTAGTTGCTTACCTGTACCAGTTACAGCCGAACCGTTACTTGTATTTATCATATTTCCTTGAAGTTCAATTTTTCGTAATTCGTACTCCATTTCCATCTTCTTTTCCTCTAATCTTCTTTCTGCTTCTAACCGTAACCGTCTTTCTTCTTTTTCTGCTTCTAGTCTTTTTTCTTCTTTTTCTGCTTCTAGTCTTTTTTCTTCTTTTTCTGCTTCCAGCCTTAATCGTCTTTCTTCTTTTTCTGCTTCTACTCTTTCTTTTTCTATTCTCTCCGCGGCTATGACTTCAAGTCGAACTTTTACAAAATTTTCTTCATAATCCTTCGATTCAGTCACCAACTTTATCAAATCAATGATTCTTGGACTCTGAGGCACAACTATACCTAGGTCATCACACAATGTTAACAAGTCCGCCTTTCTAGCTTTATTCAGAACAGACATTATAATTTTTGTTTACACTTCAACAAAACAATATAGTGCACTATCTTGCAGGCTTGATTACGGATAATTTCTAATCATTACACATATAAGAAACAGTTCCTTTTTTACATAATACGTATTAGTTTAAAAACAAAACATTTTTCTTAGACTTAGATCTTCTTAGTGTAAAATAGCTTTCATCGTGAAATTCAAATTCAAATATAAATCAGCGAAATCATTCAAATCCTTCAATCCCGGCAACGAACCCCCAAAACTTGTGGGAATATTGAGTGATTAGCTTATGATTTAAGCAAAAGTAACATTCTTAAAAAAATAAAAAGGTTTAATAGACATAAAATATGTAAGTAACATTCAATGATAACAGTAGAACTGAATAATATTTAAAATAAATAAGCTTCTCTGAGCTTTGGATTAAAAATCCATCCAACTCGCCATCGCTGAAATCTATAGAACACCTCGTTCTTTCCACGCATCATCACACGAATCTCATTTTGGATATCACGTTCATTAAATCATTGAGTTTATTATCTTTTATTGCTGGATACTTTATTCTTTAATCCCACATATATATATATGTACATATATATATATACATATATATTCATAAATATATATACATTAATATATATATTATAATTCTCAAGATAATTATGACTTAGTGTATCGAGATAGTCAAATAATCTTATATTATGCTATTATTAGTCTTATATAACAATATATTTTACCTATTAGTAGACGATCTACTGGTGGAATAATCGTACCACCCGAGAGGGACATGGGTAATGCATAATATGAATAAGCAGTCACAGGGCTTTCCTACGATATATCATACGAAAGGTGTCGGCTAAATTTAGAAAAGCGGTGACTTGTGAGGACTAAGTGGGTATCCAACGATATATCACAAAAGAGATGTAGGCCAAATTTAGGAAATATTTCCTCTCCCAAAGTAGACTCTTCCTCTAACTGTGAATTTTTCATATATCATAAATAATATTTATCGGAGGGCCCTGTAAAAAAATCCGATCTTAAATGATAAAACGCTACAGTTTAAAAAAAGATCGAAAATTGTCCACGGTAGGGAAATTGGAGGAGGTCAGGGGGAGGAGAGAAAGGTTTATAATATGAAAGAGTGATCTGAGGGCTCTATTATGATACACCACATGGTCCAAAAAGTATGGAATTTTTCCACCCTCACTTTAACCCCCTTGGGAATGGAAATTTATAAATATTGCTGAAACACTTATTTAATTAGTTTTTAATAATTTTATTTTCTGCGGTTTCATGCTATTATTAAGAAAGACTGCTGAGATGTGTCAAATGTCCTAAATTTTTCGACCCCCCCCCCTTTTAACCCCCTGAGGGGGATTTCGAAAATCGTTGGATTATGTGTTTAATAATATTTTTAGTAGATTTATTTTCTGCAATTTCACGCTCCTACGTGAAATGTTTGCTGAGATATGGTAAGTTGTTCCAAAATTTTTGACCCCGTCCCCCCGCTTGTCCCTATTAGGGGGGGGGTAATTTCAAAAATTCCATCTTAGTGGACACGTACATCATAAGAAGTATTTTCTCTCCCATTTTCATGGTTCTACATTCAATATTTTGGGCCAAACGTTGATTATCAGTCAGTCAGGACAAACTATTTTATATATGTATAGATATCTCTACTAGCTGACCCGCCCGCCGTTGCCCAGCTATTAGATAAAATATATACTAAATATATCATATAAATATATTAGATGCATTATATAGATAAATAACTAATTATTAAATCAAAGTATGTGAGTTTTCAGGTGCGAATTCATTGTGTTTTCAAATTATACTCAAATTATTCTTAAAAATAAATAAATAAATAAATAAGGCAATTAAATAGAGCCAACAGTTTTGCTGTCGCCGTATGAAAACATGCACAAAATACAAAACAAAATAACAAAATGCATAAGTCAAAAGTAAAATTCTTGTTTCTCTACAACCCCCCTTGCCCTACACAGACACACACAGGCACACCAGGCTCAAAATAATAATAATAATAATAATAATAATAATAATAATAATAATAAAAATGTATTAGTAAAAAATTTCAAATTGCAAAAGAGGTTTAACGATCGATTTAATCATCAATTAGCTTTAAACAATCAAAAGTTGAGCCATTTTATATTCTTCCAAGGCAGAAATTATTTTTAAGTTTCAAATGATTAAATTTTGTTTCTTATCTATACACACACACAAAAAATCTATGTACAAAATAATAATGAAATTATTGTTATGCAGTGAGACAAAATTATTATATCTGGTACTGTAACAAAGTTTTAAAAATATAGAATATTTTACACATATTGACATTTGAACTTCAAAAAATAAATTAACTTTCTTAGTATTAATGAAATAATATTGATAAAATATAAAAAGTTCCATAGTACAGTTTTAACTTCATGCACAATACTAAACACATTGACTTGCGAAATGTAAAATGGTTGGAAAAAAAGAAACCAAATATATTGAAAGAAAAAATTTAGTTAAAAATAATAATAACTTCATGAAATTTAAATAATAACTAGCTTGTCATATCCAGTTTGAAACAAAACTAGCAAATAGTTCGGGAATTGCGATACTAACTGTTAAAAAAAAGTTAATATATATCGAATAACAGTACATTTTTACAAGTTATTAAATAATTTATTTGTCCCCTCAATAAATAAATAAATAAATAAATCTATTATTAAATATGAAAACAATAGTTATTTACACATTTTATATATCTAAAATATTCTGTAATAATGTAGCTTACTTACTTCAAAAGGTTTTTTTGGAACTCCAGCAGCGCAAAACGGTATATGTATATGGGCTGAAATTTTATCAGCATGTTTTTGTTTATTATGTGTATTCCTGTAATCATTATCGAAAATGGAATTAAGTAACGCAGATTGCACTTTTTGTCTCTTACATTTAGGTGAGGACATAACTGATGCAAAAATATTGAATTATTAACCAAATTCCAAAATATTCTCGCATCAACATTTTGTAATTGAATGATTTCGTACTATGAGCTTGAATACTAACGGTTTAAGCAAAGAGTTAATGCAGGTGCTGCTTGTTTTGTAATTGACACATAGGACAGGAAATTCAGCGCCCAGTTGTCTAGGTGTCCAAGCTTTACTTTGAAGAGAAAAAAAATGTTCTATATTTCTATTTTTCAGAAGTCAGTTTAAATCTCTAGCTGTTTTTAATTTGTTTGTTTAAGGAATATTTTAGAGACAAAAATTTGTCAGGAATACGGGATTTCTTAATATAAGTTTTAATTCTTTCTAACGACAAACTTTAAAACAGCGTAACAACTTGATGTTACCCCTTATTTTTCGGACTAAACGAAATGCAATAGTATTAATAAAAATATTAAAAAAAAAAAAAATGAATACAATTGATTCAGGAGAAAAAAAAAAACGAACGTATTATTTCTGAGAGAAATATATTCATATACTGTAAAATATTCATATTATTTCGAGATAAAAATTCAAAGTATTTGAGTATTTTCAATTTTCATCCTAGTATATCATATATATTTCTTAAGCACTTTTTTAAATTAATCCAAAATTACGTAAAAAGGTAAATAAAAACAGTTTCACATTTTTTACTTATATATTTTTTAATAAAATAAAAAGAAAACACAATATTAGTTAGTAGGAAAAAATAAAACCATAATTATTTTCAATTAAAGATAAAATTTGTATAGAGTGGAAAACATCCAGATTTCGATATGGAAAAATATTAAATATTTGTATTTCAGTTTTGAATTTTCATCGGATACCATTTAAATTCCGTTATACGTATTTCTAACTAAATTTAAAGTTTAGATAAAAATTAAAAATAGGAGTTTCTTCACTTCAATCAGTATAATTTAAAATTTCGAGACTAAACTAAAAACTTTCCTATAGTAAATAAATATAGGTAGATTTCGATATTTCGAAGTCAAAAGGCACAGAAAAAAAAAAAAAAAAAAAAATCGGAATACTAAGGTTTTACTCAAAATACCACAGTTACAAATGACATTACCATTGCTACAATATGTACATAAATATATATATTTTTTCGTCATATCGAGGTTTCCGAGTACACAATATTTGACAAATCAAAATTTTTCTGAATAGTTTTATCAAAATAAATAAATAAATAAATAAAATCCTATATATTGACAAGTTATATTAATTAGTAAATTAAACTAATTAATTAGTTCCGGTTAAGAATAGATTTATGTTTTCTTCGTTATAAATTGTTTTTTCTTATTAGAAACTACAAGGGGAAATAAATCCGACTAAAAATAAAATTTTATAGGTTTTCTTCGATCTAACTTGTTTTTCTTATTTAATTAAAAACTACAAAAATATTTCTCCAATTCATATATATTTATAGATTAATACCATTTTTTTCGACTAAACATACTTTTTTTTCCGATCGAACAAGAATTTTTCTGACTGACTTTTCCGTTTCTCTAATTTATAAATTTTTATGGGTTAATATGTAATATTATTTTTTCGACTAAACATGCCTTTTGTGATGGAACGGAAAAATTTCCGAATGATATTTTTGTTTTTTTCAATTTATAAGTTTTTATAGGTTAATACCATTTTTTCCGATCGGACAAGAAATTTTCCGACTGATTTTTCCGTTTTTCCAATTTATAAGCTTTTAGAGGTTAATACGTAATACTGTTTTTTCCGACTAAACATGCCTTTTCCGATGGAACGGGAAATTTTCCGAATGATATTTTCGTTTTTCCAATTTGGAAGTTTTTACAGGTTAACACCATTTTTTCCGACTGACTTTTCCGTTTTTCCAATTTATAAATTTTTATATGTTAATACGTAATACTGTTTTTTTCCGACTAAACATGCTTTTTTTCCGATGGAAACGAAAAATTTTCCGAATGATATTTTAGTTTTTCCAATTTATAAGTTTTTATAAGTTAATGCCATTTTTTCCAATCGAACAAGAGTTTTTCCGACTGATTTTTCCATTTTTCTAATTTATAAGTTTTTATAGGGTAATACATAATACTATTTTTTCCGACTTTCCGATTAAACGGTACGCCTTTTCCGATTAAACGGTAAATTTTCCGAATGATATTTCCGTTTTTCCACTTTATAAGTTTTTATAGGTTAATACTATTTTTTTCCGACTAAAGATACTTTTTCCGAGCGATCTGGTAAATTTCCGACTGATTTCTTCTGGGGGGGGGGGCGGCACCCCCCCAAACCCCCCAGGATTTACGCCCCTGAGAATAATATCAGTTTGACGACTTATCCGACCAATGATTTATTGGTTGTGTTTCAGACACTTAGAAACCTCGTGCAACTCGTTAGCTTGTTGACAGAAAGAACGATTTTGAGACGCCCATATTAGGAAATTTAATTATCACGTATATTAATGAATTTAAAAAATATATTTTATCTCTTTGACTACGAACCTATCTTTGATTATAATTTTTTTTTTAACCACTCTTTTAAAACAAGAAATTTTATAATGCATTTCTAGAATAGTTTCAAAAGAAATTTTACAGTTTTTTAAAAGAAATAATAACCAGAGGTTTTCGCAGTAAAAGAAAGCTGTTAGTTGCAGCAGTAATTTCGAATTAGTTGCATGACGAGTGTTAGTCGTCATATGCACCTACGAGATTAAATGCTGCAGAATTTATTTTCCTTTTTTGTGCGTTTGAATTTGTTTCAAATTAAGAGTTTTTAAGAAGTTTTTTAGAAGTTAAGGGGTTTAGTATTCACACAATATTTATACCGCATTTTAAAAGTTGTGGGGATGCCTTGTCACTTCTTTGTTCATATTTTTTAAACAGTAATTTAAATGTTATATTTCAACTGAAATTATAAGAAATGTTTGCAGTACAGTGAAATATTGTATTGTCATTATAGAAAGACCTTTTCGTAATATTTCTACAATTCAGCCTGTAAGAAAATGATTAAAAAGTCAGTTTAAAAATTTCCATCTTTTCATACAGAAAACAAATTGAGTTAAATAAACAAGTGTTAAAACAGCCCACAGCCACGTTTTTAGACTCCTACATTACTTTAAAATAAAGCTTTTTATCACTTCAGCTACTCGCTGAGAAAGTTAACGAGCTGGTGTTTGTAAAAACAATCTTAAATATGTCACAGCGACGCCTACCGTTTAAAATAAAGGTAAAAAGGAAAAAGAAAGGCGTGTCGGAAAGAAGCGATTTGGATGCTCTAGGCTGAATTTTTCTTTGCCGTTTAGTGTTAAAAATAATCCATTATAAAATAGAATCAGTTAGATGATTTATCCAACTAATGATTTATTGGTTGTGTTTAAAAGACTTGAAAACCTCGTGTAACTCGTTAGCTTGTTGACAGAAAGAACACTTTTGAGACGCCCATGTTAGTAGATTTATTACTTACCCATCATATATATTATAGGGTACATCTAGTAATTGATTCGAAAATCGATTTTTTTTTTTTGGCAGATTTAAAAGTTTTAGACACTTTGGAGATTCCAAAAACACATTTTTAGAGGGAAAAATTGCCTTCCATTTGTCTGTGTGTGTATGTCTGTCTCTAAACGCTCTACCTTCCGAAAAGAAAGAGATAGAGACTTAAAATTCGGTGTGTTCTTAGTATGTAACATTGGGGAGACGCCTGTTTAACATCAGTAACTTCTATTATCCGAAACTATTTTTTTCGGACTCTCGGAGTATTAATTCTGGTGAAAAGCATATAAAAATTTTCGATTTTTTTTTTTTAATTTAAAGAATAAATGTAAAATAAAATAAAATAAACATGATTTTTTTCACAAAAAACAAGTCGATCAGATGATTAGTTGCCAAGATATTTGTAATCCTGTTTTCTACATTCTTCGATTTTTCGTGACCCTGTATTTCATTCAAATTTCAATTCAAAGATATATTTTAATAGGATATGAAACACTTAATACGATGCAGTAATGTGCTAGAAATATGATTATTATTTTTGGAGTTATTAAGATGCATCTTTTATTCGGTACTACTTGATCGTCCCGTCAACCCAAAAACTATCGCCAACCTATAAGATTAAATTCCAACAACAACTTATTGTAAATGTATTCATTTCATTAAACACGTTCATGTGCTTGTTACATCATCGAGCTATTTTTAATTCGAAATGGGTCGATGGGATAATCAAGTAGTGCCCGCAATCCCGTAATAGAGCATTACTATACAATAAAAATATTTAAATATAAGTTTACATTTTGTTTTGTAATTGCGATACATTTTATAAATAGTTTACACGTGTTATATTTTCATACTTAATAGTACAGTGTAAAAAAAATCTGTACATCTACAAAACTAGTTTTTGTAAAGCTACAGAAATCTGCATGTTTACTAAAATTTTATCTGTAATTGAATATAATATTTACCACTCGCATAGTACAAATACATGAAATATCTTAGTTTCACCTGTTAGCCAATCAGAAAGGGTTTTAGTGGTGACGTAATGACTATTCACGCAACCACGGAGACGTGAAATGCATCCATTTTGAATCCGGAACTGATAAAATTTTCTAGTTACTGAGTAAGTAAATTTTAATCCTTTATGAGTTGAATTATATTTCCATTCTACTTGATTAATAAGTAAAAATCAAAGACTCAAAAAGGACTATTTAATTTTTAGTTATTAGCAAGCTAATATTCCCATTATTTTCATTTAATTACACATTTACATTTTGGTCAAATAACTATTCTTTATGTCTGAGTTTATTACAAGTACGAAATATTAAGTTTATATAAGTTTGTTACAAGTAATAAATCAAATTTGCCTATTTTTTTTTTTCTGAAATTTCACTTTTCTTTTTTGCCCTCATTTCCACAATAACAAAATTTAAAGTGTTTAAAACTTACTTTTTCTTTAAAATTTTTTGTTACTATTTGTTTCTTTATAGTGAATAAAATGCATTAACCACTCATTACATCACATTCATTTCATTATAACTTGATATGAATTCCACCCTTAAAATTTTGCTTCCGAATTTTCTTCACACAGTAACAGTACTCAAAATTTAAAAACTCTTTAAAACTGCCTTATTTAAAATAACATAAAATAAAATACAATCTGTGCTCTATGCGTTATTTTATTGTCATAATAAATTATCAAGACTTTTCTTCCAATCCAAAAATGTCATTTTCTTGTTCTTCTCTCATCCCTTTTTCAACTTAAAGAACACATAGAATTACACATAGAAAGTCTTTAAAACACTTTCTTGCCCAGAGGTAGAGGAGGGGGAAAAGCCGAACTCTGAATTAGTTATTGAAAGCTAGAATTTAAATTCATTAGTTTAGGTCTAGAATGAATGTAATAAGTTTTCCTACTCTTTTTAGGTGTGCGTTAAAAAATATGTGCAATTTTATAATTCAGAAACACGTTTTTATTAATTACAATAAAAATAAACTAAAAATTAAATTCATCAAAAACATTGTCAATGGAAATGTTGTAGAACTTAAAATTTTGAATTAAATTGATAACCGATATTTAACATTTTTGTTAATTTTTCACAATTTTACTTCAAAGTATTGCCTAAATTGCTAAACAAGAGCTTGAACTGTTAACAAACGAGGTTATCAGTTTGCAGTGCTTGTTATTATTATGTACATGTAATTTTTAGTTATTTGTGCATTACTTAAAATGGATATTTTGAGAACTGTGGCATAACTGCGGGTTACAGCGCAGTGGTGGGGTATTAAAGACAGGCTGAAGTCTGATTTAATTGCGGGAAATCCGCAAATTGTTTTAATCCCATCAATATAGATTAGAAATTTATGTAGTATGTTTCTCTCTTTTGCTAGGTGAGCTTATGCCACCACGAACAAATTAGTTTAAAAAGTACATATTTTCATAATTTTTAGAATATTTCAAAAGTGATTTGTAAATGATGGGAAATATTTTATTATTTCCAGTATGAAATGTGTGTAGCAATTAATATGATGTATATAGAGTGAACAACAGTGCGCATCTATTAGAACTAAGGAAATTGAAAATAAAGTGCAAGGATGGGAGGGGGGGGGAGTAAAGTGAACAAATGAGTGTGCATAAGACTTTCCCCTAGAGAAGTTCAACGTCAATCAATAGCGTGATTTTAAACTTCCATATTTTGTGTAAAAGACAAAGATCGTTCTAATAAAAGGATTTTCGACTAGTACACAAGAATTTCATTTTAATTCATAAAAGTTTAAAACCTTAGGAATATTGAAAAAAAATAGTCCTTAAATAAAAAATCTTTCATTTAAACCAATGGTTTAATTAGCGGTGTCAGTTGCAAAATGAAATGTAAAACACACCTATCATTCATGCACCACTTTCTCAATAACTACTAAATTATAATTCTCAAAATATGCAAAATAAAATCCTAACAGAGTTACAAAAACATTGTGAAGGCCTTAACAATTTTAACAATGTACACGTATGTAAGAAATGGAGACAGAGCGGAAGGATAACTTGATCTTTCCTAGTTCAGAGCTTTGGATTAGCGATTAAGATAAATTTTTGAAACAGAATTGCGACAAAAATATGTTCATTTTATTGCGAATTTCAAACTATAAGACATTTGTATTCACAATGGCTTCTATAGAAATAGTTATTTTGTAATATTTTTAAGATAAATTTTAAAAAGTACATTTTTACTATTTGTACATATTTTCTAACGTTCTTCTAGTTCGTGGTAAAAAGTCAGTACATTAATTCTAAGTTTCACATTAATTTCAAGTTTTTCCCTAATTAATTTTAAGTTAAACCTTCTGGCCACTGCGGTTAAACTTTGAAATAGAATCGTGGAATTAATGTTCAGCATAAATATTAAATGTAACTGTTCATTTTACTCAGAATTTTAAGCTTTACAACACCTATATTGACAATGCTTTTAGCAGTTAGTTCTTTTGAGATATTATTATGATATTAAACTGTACATCTAATATATTTCTAACGCTCCTACAGTATGAGGAGAAAACTTAATATATTCATTGTAGATCTGAAGGGATTAAACCAATTTCCTATTTTACCTTAATATCGAATTCTACCAAATAATCACTGGGCTATTAGTACTTTACTTATTTGTAAATTTTTATTAATGTAAATAAGACATCTAATACTCTCCCTTTCTAAAAAGAAAAATAAATCGCTATTTTCTTTGTCCCCTCAATATATAAAGTTTGAAATCTTAAGTCATTCTTTAAAAAAAAAGTCCAGATCCGTTGCTTCATTATAAGAATAAATAACAGGTCATATCCATAAAATCCAAATAATCATAATCTCTCTAACCCTCGCCTTACAAACATACAAAATTTAGTCTTTCACCCAAATTAATTTTCATTTTTTTCGCTATTTGTAAGTCTTCAATAAGTTATATTATCAATCGTTTTAAATATCCCCCTCCCCTCCTTCTATAAAAAAGAAAATATGGTTACCCTTGTCTCCATTCTTACTTGTTGAATTAAATATCTTTAAATGTCTATTTTTCTTCTTGCTGTATTTGTTATTTTATTATGATAGAAGTTAAACCGGAAATTTTCCCTAAATCCCTTAACCCAAGATTTTGTTACTTAATAAGGGAAAGTGGGGTGGAATGGGACAGTACATATTCCTCTTTATATTACATTAATAAACATTTCATCAGTCATGTATTCCATTAAGCAAAAGCATCTCCAGTTGAATAAAATAGCTGATTTACATAAACTTGCAATTGTAAAAAGGAAAAGAATATTTCAAGAATCAAAAGTAAATTTTCTTTATATATTTTTATGCTTTCTGTATATTAATGACTTGTTTATGTATATATGTAATTGTTTCTTTATTTACAGAACATTATATTGTATATCATCCATAATTTAAACTATGTCTAAAAGCAGCATTTATGTCGATACAATAAGGTTAACATAGAATACAGGGAGAAATGGGACATACCAGCAGAGGAAGAAATGGGACAATTCCAATTTTTTTTCACTCTTTTTTTTTCTCTTAGTTACAATTTCTTTAATTATAAAATCGTTTCTGAAAATTGTTTCTCCCATAATTTCTTTTATCTTCCGATAATTTTAGAGCTTTAAGTGAGTAGTTCAACTGCATGTCTGTTAAAACTGTTTTATTTATATTATTTTAATTATTCATAGAGTAAGTTTTTATTTTTATGTAAAATTAGCCGTAAAAAAAGGATGAACTCTTTATGTTGTTTTAAGAACAAACAAATTAATATTAGGGGCTGTGCAAATATAATGTTATTATTTCAGGAAGAAGGAGGTTTGTTTTTTGATATAAATGTCATTTCTGATCATCAATTGTTTCTCTTTTTATTTGTAACATGATATTTAGTACAAAATAGTACGTTATTTTTATAGCCTGTTACCTATTTTTTTTAAATACAAAGTTATTAAAATTGTTAAATTATTATAAAATAATTAAACTCTAAAATATAGTATACTACAACATTTAAAATTCTTATTTTTCTTCATATGTGTATGCATATATAATCATAATTCGAGAAACCGCACGTAAAGTGTATTTGAAATGAAGCTTATGTTTACTAATAAATAAAGAAAAAGAAAAAGAATGGTGTCTCTGTTTTGTTGATATGAATTTCTATCTGCTCCCCAATCCTCTCCGTTCGGTGCAAGTATAATAATTATTTATTATTGTTGAATGCATTATGTAACAAAAAGGTATCATAAGATTCATTTAAATAGTATTTCTTTTAATTGTTATGTGATATAAAGTTTTTTTCATATGAAAAATGATATTTTATTAACTTCTCATCATTTGAATCATAAAAGTAAACGAAAAATAAATGAAACAAGTTTTCTATGTCTTTTCGAGTAAAATAAATTATAGAAATCAAAATTTTCTACACTTTGATAACGATATCATTAACGGGGTGGGGGAAGGTTCAAGGGCTGATAACGCATGAATTGGAAGGGGGGAAGGGGTCCAATTTAACAAAAAATTGATAAAACTATATTTGCACAGCAACTTTCGTAATCGAACTAATCGCGATACGGAATAATTAAAAAATATTCCATGCTTCAAAATTGTTTTTAGAACCTTAGGCAATCAGTAAGGGGCTATGTAACTATAATTATAGTTATATTGCATAAAATCAAGTGTACGTATTTATTTAAAATATACGTAATATGAATAGTACAGTAAAATACACAGAAAAAGAGAGTGACTTTAAACAATTAATTTTTTCAAAGATAATTTTTGTATTTCTTATTTCTTCTATTATTACGAAAAGGAAGTATAGGATTCGTAAAAAGTTTTGACTCATTTAGATGTTTTAGGGGCCAGCGATCCCGTTTTTACGAAATGCGAGTCTGTGACTCTATTTTCATGTGACACACATTTCGTGGGTACTCTGTCACAAGTACAGAATTTAATATTCAAAATATATATATTTAATGTAGAGAATATGTCCAGTTTGTCTCTGATATAAAATGGCGATGATTAATTTTTAATGTAAATTCTAGTTTTCAACGAAAGAAAGATACGAAAGATAGAAGAAAGTTGTGGGATTTGGAGTTGTGGACAAGGTACTTCCGGTATTTTACATTCTTAAAAAACTTGACATTATCATCCAAACTCTTTGAATTTTTTATGTTAAAAATAAGATATATGTAGACGGGTGAAAAAATATTGATATTTAGTGGAAAAGGGTTGGTAAGATTTTTACCGCGATAAAACTCTCAGGTTTTAACAAATTTTGTCAAAATTTTCACACATTTTATGTAATTTTTTTTTCTAATTGTCGGAATTTCTCGAAATTTTTGTACATAATGCAAGTATGGTCTACTGAGGTGCTCTAAAAAGATGTTCAAATACGGAAGTTTAGTTACATTACATTACATTCAGTACGATGAAGAAAAGTACATATAGTAAATAAACATATATTTTTCTTGTGGCGTGAAGTGATCTGCCTTCGCCAGTGTATTTCAAAGAGTTAAAATGCAATTAATAATTTTGTTAAAATTCAATTAATGATTTTTATACATGTAAATATAAGTGGTATTTAATATGGTTTTATGTAATTTTTGACAAAATGATTAATATATAGGGGAGAGTTGTGTGAGATAGTGGGAGGAATGGGACAGTAGGTTTTTCTCTTTATGTATCGTTCTAAGCATTTCATCAATCGCACGCTAGATGAAGCAATGGTAGCCAAATCTTTAGTTGAAAAAAAGTTGTTGGTCTGTATAAGCTTACAATTGTATAAAAGATTATTTCAAGAATCAAAAGTAAATTTACTTTTATGCTTTCTGTATATTAATGAATTGTTATTCATAGGTGTAATAGTTTCATTATTTATGGAACATTATAACTGTATATTATTAGTTGTTTAAAACAAGTCTAAAAGCAGCACTTTTGTTTATACAAGTAGTTTAACACAAAAAAAGAAAGTGGGGAGGAATGGGACATGCCTTTAAAGGGAGGGATGGAATATGTATTTTGTTTTTTTAATGAGATGAATGTAAATTCCTAACATGCAAACATATTTAGAGGGTAATATATTAATTATAACATTGATAATATATTCATTTACTTCAAAATGTAAATAATTTGAATTCATAATTTTTTAATGTTATCTACGACTAACAATCCTGAATTTCCATTTACGTTATGAAGATCCTGGAATTCTATATTGTGCCACATACATTATATCAATCTACATCTAGCCGACACTTGATTATTTGTGCCTTATAGATTATTTTATTGCAATTCGATTTATAACTCTTAGTGGTGAGTTACGGGGCAGATTTTGAAACTGACAGTTTCCTTAATTATAAAATACCTTTTGCATGTTTTGTTTCTGTATTGTTCAAGAACATTAAAAGGTGTTTCACCTTGCACTCTATAAATTGAAATTTTTGTTTTAAAATTAAACAAAGTTGATTTTCGAAGTTTTGTAAAAAGTGTCGCACCCTCACCCAATTTCCTCTATAATAACAAAAATTGTAAGTACCTAAATACCCTAATAAATGGCCTGTCAAATGATGGCTGTTTGCATATATTCGAAGGTTAAGCTTTTGTAGTACAATGCATGCCTATTGGCATTATTTATTAGGTAAGAAGGCGGATTGTGTTTCAGCTTTATTTACTTATAAGACATAGTGTCAAAGGACAGTGACAACATACAATGCTGATGATTTTTTTTTAATCCACAACGTCAACATTATGGATGCCTTCAAGATATCATTTTAAAAACATTTGAGCAGATTTATTGATACATATTTAGTATTTATAAAGCATATTCAATATTTTTTATGCGTTACAATTCCACCTGTCAATGGATTTTAGTAATTTTTACTTTCTTCTATCTTTACAAGAAGAAAGTATTGGTTTCATGAAAATTTTCGACTTCAGGTTTTCGACGGATTTATACGTTTTAGAAGGTCCTGTACACTTTTTGACTATTTTTAGGACATGTCTTTCTGTAAGTCTGTCCGTCTGCCTGTCTGTGAGTCTGTCTGTATGTGACAAAAAATTTGTGAGCGCTCTATCTCAAGAACTAATGCTCGAAACTTAATAAAATTTTATATTCAGTTAGACCTTGATATGAATTAGTGCCTTTTCGTTTTTGGTGAAAATTGGCCTGCAGGTGGCGCTGCTATACTACGTTTTTATGATTTTCAAGATTGCTATATCTCAAGAACTAATGCACAGAATTTCACCAAACTTCAGATTCTGTGACCCCTTGATATACATAGACGCTGAATAAGTTTTGGTGTAAATTGGTCGCAGGTGGCGCTGCTATGCCACGTTTTTCATGATTTTCATATGATTTTCATGATAGCTATATCTCAAGAACTAATGCACAGAATTTCACCAAACTTCAGATTCCGCGATACCTTGAGATACATAGCCGCTGATAAGGTTTTGGTGTGAACTGCCCTATAGGTGGCGCTGCTATGCTACATTTTGCACGATTATTGCGATAGCTATATCTCAAGAACTAATGCAGAGAACTTCATCAAATTTTATATTATGTTACACAAGAATATGTAACATAATTAGACGCTGATTACATTTTGCAACAGGTGGTGCAGCTATGCTACATTTTGCACGATTTTTCCGATAGCTATATCTCAACAACCAACGCACAGAATTTCATCAAACTTCAGATTTTGTTACAAAATGACATATAACATAATTACACGTTGATTACGTTTTGTTATAAATCCTTCAACTGATGGTGCTGCGGTGCTATATTTTACATGGTTTTTTTTTAAACTAGCTATATCTCAAGAACTAATGCACAGAATTTCATCAAACTTCGGATTCTTTTACACCATAGCATAATTAGACGCTTTTTTACGTTTTGGCATAAATTGTCCAAGATATGGTGTTGCTGTGCTACGTTTTGCAAATTTTTTGTTATAACTATATCTCAAGAATTAATGGACGAAATTCCATCAAATTTCAGATTCTGTTAGGTCTTGACATAAATAGATGCTTATTAGGTTTTAGTATAAATTACCCAATATGAGGCACTACTAAGCTTATTTTCTCAGAATATTAATTAAATTTTGCGTTTTAGGCTTTTCGGATACCAGAATCTCATTAGGCTAGGTCAAATGTTCGAGGAAATTCGATAGCGGGTAAATTTGGGGGTCACCACTTTTTTTTTTTTAATATTAAAATGTACTTATGAGATAGAAGAAAGTTTTGGGATTGACACATCCAACTAGTTATTTCATAAGTTACAAGAATGCCAAGCCTTTATAAAAAAGACCTTTTCAATATGGTTTTACGAGTTCATTTTAGATGAAATTAGTAATGAATAATTAAAGCAATTTATGATTTATTGATGCTATGTCAGTAAATGGAAAAACCTCAGATGAGAAAATCCTATGACTGCATATGCGACTTTAATTCTGCCAAAATGCCGATCATCAGCTTGAATTTAGAATAAATGTTTTTTTTTTCATCTAGTTAATTTTTAACTAGTTGGAATATTCAATACGAAGAGGATTATTGGCTTTTCTATAATACTAGAAGATAGCCCGTCAAAATGACGTGTTTGCATTTTTAAAAGGATGATAAAAAATTATAATTGTGTTCAATCAGCCACTTAGGCTTAAACATTTTTTTAAAATACAGCGATTAAACATGGGGAAAAAAATCAATAAAAATAGAAAGAAAATTTTAACAGAAATTTGCATTTAAAATTGTAACAAAACTGTCTGGTGGATGGGGGAATTGTAATGAAATAATATATACTATATAATAATATATCGTATACGATATATCGTATTACGATATAATAATATATCGTAAATACATAAATTTTAAAACAGAATAGAGAATAAAGTAAAGCAAAAAATCAATTATAAAAGATTATATTGTGAAACTACAGACAAAAAATATATAAAAATACTGAGAGAAAATAATAAAAAATCTAAAATGTATTACAAAAATTTCCTATTTTGGACCATTTTTTAGTTAATGCTTAAAAAAAAAAACACTGTATAAGATCGGAAACAAATGTCAACAATAAAGAGTAAACCATAAACGTGTTCGAGAGACACGCGCTGCGCGGGCGAGCTCAGGAGCTTTTGCATTCGAGTATTAAATCCGCTGTAAGATCCACTCCATGTTCCTGAGCGCGTGCGCTCAGCTCGCATAGCTCCCGAACGCACCCAATCATTCCTGAGTCGTGATGTTACAATGGAGTCATTCTAAAGATTCATTCACGGAATTTGTCATTCTTGAATGGCAACAGTATTAATTTGCTTACATTGTTTATTTTTTTCCGTAATTGCTGGTTGTTTTATTTAGAACTTAAACAGTATAATTAAATAGTTTTTGTAGGTTTTAAAGAAAATGAGTAATGAATAAACCTTTTACATGTATATTTTCATAAGTTGAACAATTAGAATATTTGTGAACGGCTCGGAATAGTTAAGCCTAACGTGGACGCAGTTGCAATAAGTTTCTTTTTCTCGTGGATGGGTTGACCCTGGAATCGTCACACACGGAGGGGTTTTATATATATAATTATATTCATTATAAATTTTACTAAATTTTTCTTTCTTTTTTATGTTAACATCTAACGTATCATTTTAGATGCATGAAGAAACTGAAGTTCAATTTGAAAACAATGCGAGCCTCCTTGACGACGAAAGTAGAGGAAAAAGAAGCACTATTCTGACTGAGAAAAATCTTCTGAATCTCATTCTGCAGCACTGAAATTTTCCAATTATTTTATTGAATACATCTTTAAATTAATCTTCTGATATTATCTCCAAAAATAATCTTTAAAAAGTGTGCAATTCATAGGCATTTGTATAAATACTAATTATATAATATTTGCAAAATGTGAGTCATATTAAAAAGATATTATATTAATTGTAATGAATTAAATAGTTATTTAATAAAATTTATTTATATTTCATTGTATTTTGTTATTTAATTATAATGCATTTATTGGTAGTACAGATATGCATATTACATTTATATCAAAGACGACAGCTTATAATGTTTTCCAAATCAACATTTCTTTTTGTTTCCATTCCAGTTTTCTACTTTTATAAATATTTGCTTTGTAAACTCTTATTATAACAAACTGATAAACATTAAAAAGTGCGAAACCTGCCCACAATTGCAGTTGATATGTCAAAGATTCATTTTTGTGTACATATGCTAAGGTGTGTATATTATCTCTCCTATATGTAACTATTTGAGTTAAAAATTCTAATTTCAGAGCAATATTAACCACAAAAGAATTCTACTAAATTCATACATGTTCGACCTATTCTTCCAGATCTTTAAGCCAGTTTAGAGTTTTAAATTTGTGATCCTATCAATAATTAAATTGTTCCTCTTTAATATTTTAATTTTAAGCAAAAGTCTCAGGCAAATAAAGTAATAAAAATGCATAATGTATTAAACATAGGTGGTGAAAAAAATTTGTGAGGAATAAGTCGAGAAAAAAGACAATAAAAAATTAAAGAGAAAAAGGTTCTAGTAATTAGTAAGAATTGTTTGGCATATCCACCTGAAATAAGAATAAGGTTTAAAAAAATTCTTAAATGTGACATTCAGATAAAGACATTAATTTTTTTGCAGATCTCTTATCTGTTTTGAATCACTGAATTAGTTATTGTGTAGTGTTTCAAAAATATGTAACAGAAGACACTTGTTAATGAAATTCATATGACCATAGAACTGAACAAAACACCTTAAATACAAGACTACATTTTTTTCACTTCAAGCATTCTAGTTTAGAAGCATATTCGCATAAAGTGAACGGGCAATGTTTTTTCATGATATACAGTGTCTCACAAAAGGGATGGGACACTTGTGCTTTACAAAAGGAAACTAATCAAATAAATTAAAAAAATATGTACACATTTTTTGTGGGTGTGTTTCATACTTAAATTTAGTAAGGATTATTACATAACATACATTTTGTCAAAATATTAAAATATTAATTTAATAAAAATACAAATGTTTAGAATGGAGCAAAAAATAGCTCACATAATTGATGGGACACCATTATATATGCAACAAAAATCGTCTGAAATAAGCAATAAAAATATTTCTTGGGGTTTTATTTTTACTTAAAAGCAATTGGCAATAATTTATAAAATCGTCTGCAGTATTTCTCTCCAGTTTGTTTTAGAATTTTTGTGTTTTTTAGCTCTGTGTAGCCATGAATGCTAAACGAAAAGAAACTTCGCCTGAAATTCGAAAATTAGTTATTAATTTGCATATTGAACGTGGAAAATCTATTAGAAAAACTGCTGAAACAGTTAACTTGAGTCGTTCAACAGTTTTCAATATCATTAAACGATATAAAAAGAATAATATGATTCAGGATAAAAGAAGACCTGGCCGACCATCAAAGTTATCAATGGAATAAAGCGAATTATCGTTCGAAATATTTAAAAAAATCCAAGAAATAGTGCTTCAAAAGTTGCTGCTGATTTACAAGTATTATATGGAATAATTGTTAATCCTGAAACTATCAGAAGGGTAATACGTTCTGCTGGATATCACGGTAGAGTAGCCAAGAAAAAATTCTTCGTAAGTGAAAAGAATAGAAAACTCAGACTAGCTTTCGCAAAATCCAACATAAATAAGAATTCTGATTACTGGAATAAAGTTATATTTGCTGATGAGAGTAAATTTAATATATTTGGTTCTGACGGTAGAATCTTGGTGTGGAGAAAACCCAGGGAAGAATTTCGCAAACAGAACTTGGTACCAACAGTAAAACATGGTGGAGGAAGAGTTATGGTATGGGGGTGTATGTCGTCCGCTGGAGTTGGTAATCTTGTTTTTATTGACAGTATAATGGATCAGTACAAGTATATTGATATTTTAAAGCAAAATTTGAAATCTTCAGCACGAAAATTGAAGCTTCATAACGATTTTAAATTCTACCAGGACAATGACAACAAGCACACTGCTCTGAACGTTAGACTCTGGCTGCTATATAACTGTCCTGAAATAATAAAAACACCACCACAATCTCCGGACTTAAATCCCATAGAGAATATTTGGCAAGAATTGGAATCAAGAATTCGCAAACACACCATTTCTTCAAAACAACAACTAAAATCGGTGCTTCAAGAAGAATGGGGGTAAAATCACTCAGAAATCGCAAAAAAATTAGTCGAATCCATCCCAAAAAGATTAAATCATGTTTTAAAAGTAAAAGGAAATCCAACAAAATATTAAAACCTTTTAAAAAGTAAAATTTTTTGATAAATATTTGATTGAAAAGTAAGTGTCTCATCATTTATGTGAGCCATTTTTTGCTCCGTTCTGAACAATTGTATTTTTACTAAATTAATATTTTAATATTTTGACAAAATGTATGTTATGTAATAATTGTTACTAACTTTAAATATGAAACACATCCAAAAAATTTTTGCACATGTTTGTTTATTTATTTTATTGCAGTTTCTTTTTATAAAGCACAAGTATCCCATCACTTTTGTGAGACACTGTAAAGATTTTCAAATCATGTGTTGGATTAGGTGAGGCTCAGTGCTTTATATGTATAAATTAAGCACTGTGCTTCATCTAAAATCATAATATTTCTTTTTGGCATATTTTAAATCTCATTTATGATACTTTATTTACATTATTGTATCTATTTGCATTTTTTAGTTTAACTAAAGACCGTAAGATCTGCTTCAGCTTATCTCCTCATTTAGTGCTATTGTTATAATGCTCATTTAATAAAAAATGATTTTGCACCTATTTAAATATCTACAGTGAAACTTCAGTGAGTTTTCTCATGCGTAACATTTATGTCAATTGCTGTTATATAACTGAAACACATGTTAGGTCATATTGCTTATTTTACATCGAAATATTTTGATACATGAGGTAAACGCCACTCTGGATATTTAAAACTGTAAAAATTTAACTTGATATTGAAAAAATACTATAATAACTCCAATTAATTTAAGTTTTAGTATAAAAGAACAATTATGTAAAATCGTTTCGGAATACTGCTGTAAAAACCTTAATAATAAAACTGCAAAAAAATTTATCAGTTACAAACACATTTTGGTAAGTGCAAATAAAATATTTTAAATACAATACTAAAAGAGCATTAACAAATTTACTGTATTAGCACTTGTACTGTTGCAAAGAGCTTTCTGGCGAGAATACAAAATGTGCCTTAAATACAATACTAAAAAAATTTTGGTAATGTTTCGAACGGTACCTCATTAAAGTTACCTTTTTTTGATAAAGTACATAAAAGGTTTAAGATGCGAGCATAAAAAAAGCCATAGTAAATGTGTCACAAAATCTCTTGCAAATGTACAACAAAATTCTCAATAAATATACTACAAAATGTTTTGTAAGAATATTAAAAATCATTCGAAAACTCACAAACAAATGTATAGAAAATTCCCTAAAAATTTGTAAGTACGTTTACTAAATAATCCTCAGTAAATGTACCAATATATATATAGTGATTACTCTAAAATATCGCTAGTAAGCTTACTAAATAATGTTCAGTACATTTATAAAAACTAGTATGAGAACCTCCCATACAAATCATTAGTAAATTTACTAAATAATCAGTAATAAGTTTGCAAAAAGTTCTCCAGAAAACTCCATAACAAATCGTTACTGCATATACAACATAATCACTGGTAAATTTACGAAAAATTCCTTACAAAACTCCCTGAATAATCATTACTAAGTTTACTAAATATTATTTAGTAAATTCACAGACGATTCTTTAGGAAACTCACTAAAAAATCGTTAGTATGTTTACTAAAAAATATTTAGTAACAGTAACTAAAGCAACTTTTGTAATTGTACATGATTTTCTTCTGTTGTGGTTACATGAAAAGTTCTAGGCATCCCAGTTTCCTAGAAAATTCTTAGTAATCTTACAGAATTTTTTTACAGTGTATGCATGTCCATGATGGGTAAATATTACGGCAACCCCCAAAGTGTAGGTTTTTTTTTTTTTTTTTTTTTTTTTTTTTCAAAAACATCTTTTTAAAACCAAAGATTTTATAATGCATTTCTAGGATTATTTCAGAAGAAATTTAACACAAATATATTTTTTCAAACAGTAATGGTATCAGCAGAATATATAAAATAAATAAATAAATAAATCGCCAATTGCACCAATTAATTGCATAACGAATGTAAATCTTCATATGTACCCAAGAGATTGAGTATAGCAAAATTTATTTTCCTTTTTTGTGTGTTAAAATTTGTTTTGAACGTTTAGAGTCGCTCAATATTTACAGCTCATATTCAAAATATTAGAATAATTGAGAAAAAGTAATAAGAAAAAATTATTTGTCATTTATTTATTTTTTATACTAAGTAAATGCAATTAAATTTCTTATAAATTAAATCTGGAATGTTTAGATAAGATTTTAACATTTATAAAATATAAAATACAGCACAATAAATTAGGTAAACAGCTTCCTTAAACACACCAGAATATTAGAATAAAATTTAGATTGGTTCAAAATATTAGAATATTTTATTTTACGCAACAATATTACCTTATGAATATGAAGTAAATGGTAGTTAATATTTTGTATCATCCCCTTTAGCTTTCATAACAGCGTACAATCGATCTTGCATACTATATACAAGGTGTTTACAAACATTTCTATCAATATTAGCCCAAATAGACTTTATACGTGCCACTAACTCAGTTTTACTTGAAGGAGGATTTTCTTGAAGTTTTTTCTTCATTATACACCATAAGTTTTCGATGGGATTAAGATCTGGTGAATTTGGTGACCAAGGAAGTACCTTAATGTTGCGTTGGCGGAACCAATTCTTAGTTGACACCGAGGTATGCGGGGACGCTAAATCTTGTTGAAAGATGAAATCACCTTCAAATAAATCTTCTGATGATGGAATCATGTAATATTCTAAAATTTCTTGATATATCAGAGAGTTAACCTTTTCGTAGACGATGCATAACTTTCCAGGTCCTTCTGCACTCATACAACCCCAAACCATGACACAAGCAGCAAATTTTACGGAACGTTTAAGGCATTCTTTATCAAATGCTTCTTGCTTCATTCTCCAAACTCGAATACCTTGATTACTATATGAAACACAAAACATACTTTCATCACTAAATAATATATTTTTCCAATCTTCATTGCTCCATAAATGTCTTGATTTACACCAATTCAATCTTATACGCTTTTGTATTGCAGTCATGAGAGGTTTTGTTTTCGGTACACGAGATTCAAATTTAAATTTATGGAGACGTCTTAATGTTGTCGATGTAGAAACTTCAACTCCTTCTTCTTTCCATTTTCGGTGCAAGAATCGCACATTTTTAAAACGGTTTTTCTTAACTATACGCTTCAGTTTCCTCTCATCTCTAGCAGATGTTTTTGGTTTTCAACCACCATTTCGGCGATTATTTTGAAATTTTCCAATTTTTGAATATTGTGTTAGTATTTTACTAACGCTCGATTGCGAACAATGTAAATAATTCGCTATAAAACATTGATTTTTACCGTGCCGATACAAATCAACCATACGAAGTTTAGTAGATTCAGGAATATCACTCACACGGCGAAAAGACGAAAAAGAAACAAACTGCAAAAAAGAATACTGATTTTAAATAAAATAGTCTGAATTTAATCAATGATGCCACCAGTTAAGAATTGGTAATAATTAAAGGAGAATTAATGTGAAATATTCTAATATTTTGAACCACTTGAATAAATATTCTAATATTTTGACTTTTCAAAATAATTTTTTTTTGCAATTAATCTTTTCAAAAATGATATTAAATTTAAGATAACAAGTAAGTTTAATCAACAATAAGTTCTTAATAAAAATATCGTTTGCATATTTTCATTAAAAGACATTAAATTACCAAACGATATTTTCAATTTCTAAAAAAAGGTAATTATTCTAATATTTTGAATATGAGCTGTATATCAGACTTTAAAGGGTTGGGTATCTACAATAGTTCGCACAATCAGAGCCTGACCTGCAAGTTTTTGTGCCCAGGGCACTTGCAGTTTTTCGTACTCCTTAGATTGGTTAGTTACTTCTTCTTCTTCTTTTTTTTTTTTTTTTTTTTTTTTTTTTTTAATTACATAATACACATTATTCGCAAAATGTCAACTCAGAAACTAATGTTTTCTGGAAAATTGAAAAAAAGTTCCAGAATAAAAAATAGAAAAATATATAAAAATTTATAAAAAAATATTTTTCCTATTCATTGAAATGTGTTTTTAACCATATATTGAGCTATATTTTTGTCATTTCATTGTATTAATATTTCAAATATCATATTTTTTTAACAAATATGATTTTTTAATGGAAATTTAGATGAAATTTTGAAAATTTTTATTTCTTTCACAAATTTTGGTCCTTGTGCGATAGTCAGGGTCTGCGCACGGATGACAAGAAGAGGTGGTGAGTTGATATGTAATAACGCCAAACGTAAAATACGAAAACAATAAGAAAGAAATTATTCGCTAGTAGCATAACAGAATTTGTTAAAAATCATGCAGTTTTAACCAAGAGCATTATATAAATTAAATGCTCAAGTGTCGCTTTGTTTCTACATCGTCATATCGCTTATTTGCAATAACGTTTTAACTCCAACATCCAAATGTTTATTGTGTTACGTGTGTATTTTAATTTCACTAAGAAAATTTTAATATGCGTACACTATATGGCCATTTTTAATCGGTCACTTGCGATTTTAGACATTTTGTTGAATATCTAGAAAAATACATGAGGATTTATTCTGAAACTCCAGGTGTGTGTCATATACACTCTAAAAAATAAATGTGTAAATTGGCTAATTTTACACACACGTGTGTAATTTTCTAAAATTACAAACTTGTAATACAATTTACACATTTTTTTCCAAAAAATACCTGTTTTTGTGTGTATTTAGCTTCTGAATTTAAGTGTGTAATTTGTTATCACTTGATAAACTCAGAAAAGTGTGCAAATTCTGAAAAATGCCTGGATTTACACGAAATGGAGTGTCATTCTAATTTAAGCATAATTATGTGTACACAGAAAAGTGTGTAAATTTCGGAAATCACCCACTTGTCATAAAATTTACACATTTTGTTCAAAACATTAACTGTTTTTATGAGTATTTCGTTTATGACAGTGAGTCTGTCTGTTTTTATCAGTTGATAGACACACAAAAGTGTGTAAATGTAAAAAATTACGTGAATTTAGACGAATTGGAGTGTTACACATAATTATAAATGTGCAAATCTTGAAGGACAGTGTTTAAGTGTATTAGAAGTCTGCACCGTCTGCAATTTCCAGACCCGGCGCGACCCGAATGACATCTTTCTTGGCTCAGCGTGGGCAAGTGTAAAAATCATTAGTTCGGCCCGAGACAGGCCCGTTTATATTTTTACAGTTCAAGGTATACTGTATATTAGAGATGATTGCTGGAAGTGCATTTTTAACACTTTCCAACAAATTAAAAAAGTGTTTATGCTTTCGGTTTGTCAGTCCGTCTGGCCGCGCTCTAACTCTCGCAAACATACTCGGATTGCTATGAATTTTTTTAACGTTATTGACGTTTCCCTAGCACAAACTCTATTGAAAATGAAGTTTCTATCATGATTAGTTTATTTACAGGGACAGTTAAAAAATTTCGATTACATTACGGCCTATGGGGAAAAATCGGTTCAAATGAATTTTAAAGGTATTACACCCGGTCAAACATATTCAAAATTATATGCATCTACGAAATGCATTAAAATATGCATTCTGTAAAATATGCAGTGAAAAGAATAGTTATAATTCATTTACAGAGCATAATTATTTTATTAAAAGTCATAATAACTCAGGGGGGAATTGTTTGCGACACATTTTCATTATGGAAAAATATAATCAAATTGATATGTGTCACTGAAGCTGAATTATTTCACGCATAATATGAAATGCATAGCGTTTATGGGGAAACGCAAAGATTTTAAATAGTATATTCTATCCGAAGAACTGTATATTACGAATGATGGCTGTAAATGAATGAAATGCATTTTTAATTATGATAAGCGCTTTTAAGTTTTATTAAATGTATGCATATTATAAGGCGTTATAATTGCTAAAAGTTACATAATTTAGATATACAGGGCTACACAAAAGAGCTCGGAATTTACTAAGCTTTGCTCGGGAGGTTACTAAATATGAATGAAATTTTCTTAAAAGTTGTTTTTAAATAAATTATGCATTTTTACGTTGAACTGCATTTAGTTTACTAAGAAATATTTCTAGAATACAGATAAAATGAGTTACAGGGTCACGCAAAAAAATGGATACAGTGTCGCCTATGAATAATAATTTTTGGAAATGTGATTTAAGTAGTTTAAAGAGTATTTCTGTAAGAACTTAATTTTAGCAAAATACTGGCGTGTAATAAAGGTACTAGGTAAACAACAGGGCTGAGCAAAATATTCAAGTATGTTTCCATATATTAGCATAAATTGCTAAAAGAAAAATTTCATTAGTTAGGCGTTTTCTTGCTAAACTAAACTTCCCTATTCTATAGTATATCTATTAACCGACAGATCAAATACATACCTGTTCAAAAATATTAGAAGCCCGCATTTGCTCCCCTAGTTTTATTAATTATAAATTGCTCTTAATATCAGAAACGACAAAAAAATAATACGCTGGTGGAGAAAACTAAGCTTTCGCTGTGTGTGTGTGTGTGTGGGGGGGGGGGGGGTCTAGTATGCCTTATTATAGTAATGACACATGTATACTTTCAAAAAATATTTTCTTTTCTGTTAGTGTTTAACTATTTGACTCTTTAAAAATAAATTTTGCTATTTGTCCCACATTTTTTGAATAAATTTAACATTTTTTATTATAAAATAAGATGTACAAAATGTGTGCTATGACATATGATTCCTAATTTAACTCCCCCCCCCCCCCAAAACACGTGCGCACCGAAATAAAAAAAATCTATCTTTAAAAATACATGTAAAAATACCTTAAAAAATAACTTTATTTCCCAGATAACCCATTTTATTTTAAGGAATATATTTTGCATTTATTACATGTGATACAAAAACATGTGTCACTTATTATAACTGATGCATTATTGATCATTAAACTGATTTTATATTTTCTAAAAGTTCACACATTTTTAATTTATGTGCCATATTATGACTAATACAACTTAATAATTTATATAAAAAAAGAAACTTTGAAGTTCATTTTAGTAAATTTTTTTTTAATTAAATAAAAAGAAAAATGAAGTGCATGAAAAATTCTTCAAACTGAAAATTTTAATCAGAGCCACTCTCATGATTTAACTTCCAAATCTAGCATTGTATAAATAAGTGGAAAATAACATCTGCGCGCAAAATTTCACCTGCCCTGCAGACGATCACAAGCGTGTGTATTTATTCTCTAGAATAGAAACAGACCAAGAACATTCAGAGTGTTCGAACATATTGTTATGTTATAAACGTATATAGTTCACATGAATTTTAAAATTTTTACGAGAATGTTACAAGAATTCATCCAAAGGATATTTTACATAACAGTCCGAAAAAGGTGCAGTTTCAGTAATGTAGTTAATAGAGCTCATTAATGTCATTGTACTGGATTCGGACATAATTCTACGAATACGAAAGAATCTATTTATTTTTGGATTATCCCAATTTAACACAGAGGAGCGCCATTGATAAGAAATAGGTAAGAAAAAAATATTTTCTCAGCTTCCTTTTTTAGTTAATAGTTTTAGTTTTACTTAATTGCACATAAACATTTTATAAAAGCAATGATTAACATTAATTTAACATTTATCAATTCAATAAACTTTAATAAGCTTAATTTTTATTTCGTTGAAATAAACGGCCGCATGCCAATGATTCATTCATTTAAATAACATTTAAATCAGATTTTTTTTTTCCTTTTTAAAACTATGTGGTTAAATTTCTTTCAATTTTAAAAGTTTGCGGTTTTAAAAGTAATTTAATCAATAGTTAACATAATTGCTAAACATGTATTATACCATCCCAATAATTTCAACGTTAAACAGAGTTTTAACTCATATATGAATCATATCACATCATAAAATGTATGAAAATGAAATATATGATATGTACATCATGCATATGAGATACATATAGACTAGATGAGAAGGTAATAGACAAGATTCAATATTTTTGGTTAATAAAAAATATTTAGTAACAGTTTAATTTATATATATATTTTCATAACTTCTCTTTGCATGATTTAAAAGCTATATTATTTTTTATGCTCCCAATCGAGCCAATCAAGATGCCGAAAATAATATTTCAAAGTTCCATCGATTTTCAGTGAAAATTTTAATGAATATGCTAAGAGTTGGCTTCATTTAATAAAGTAATACTGTAATTTTTCTTTCCTTGCAAAATTTGCATGTGTTTATGTTTCGTTAGAAAGAAAGCTTTGAATTTTATGTACTTATGCCTATTTGCAAAATTTCATTTATTTTTAAGAATTTAAGAAGCGTGTGCTATTGAAATGCTTAGTTATTCAATTTCCAGTACAGAGCAATCCAATGTTGACATAGTTAAAAGGGCAATTACAGTATTGTTCATAGTGCATAAAATCGTTAAATTTAATTGAAAATCTAAGTAATTCAATTTAATATTTAAATTGCACTTACTATACCGTAAAAACATAAAAAAATTATATATAACTGCTATTAATTAATTTCGTGTGGTTTATAAAATTTTCAATGTTTTAATAGAAAAATATTTTTATTAACTCTACCTTGTATACTGGTTCGGGAGAGGGAGGGGTCGCTCAGTTGCCATTTAAATCTAATAATTCTCATTTAAAGAAAAACAATTACAGAAATAGTTAAAAATCAATTGTATTTTGTACAAACAATTGCATCTACTATATCTGTTACCGGTAACTGAGTGGCGCTCAACGTGTTAATTATTAAAAATAGAGGGAAATAAACGAATTTGTGCTCAAATAACTTTTTTTCATATTTTCTTTTATCTACCCATCTTTCTTTTACCTCCCAATGTATAAATAATTTGATAACTGTAATCATCCGACATTTAGAAGTTTAAACAATGTATCTAAAATAATTAAAAATTTTTGATATTGTGGTAGCTACAATGATTGATTTAAACAGTGAACAGTTCTCAAAATATTTAATTAATTATTGCTATTCTAATTCGTTGAATTTATTTGAAATAATTATTTTGTTTTATTAGTATGCTTTCATTAAACTTTGGCTCTAATTATTCTTATAAAAATCTATTACTTTTGTGAGGTTCCATTACTGGATTCTTTATTCTTTTTTTATTGTGTCTTATAAAAAATAACCTGTATTTTGATAGCACTGATATAAATAAATTTTTCTCCACATTTTATTCTAAAAATTGGATAGTAATAATTCTGATCCCTTGTACTATTTATGATAGTATCGGTGTTATAGTAGCCTTGGCAACAGACATCCAGCCAGAAATTACATCTTTGAAAAAAAAAAACATAAAAATTTCTCAATATAGGCAAAATAGAGTACATTCAGTTGCTGTAAGATATGGACAATTAATGACCGTTTTTTTAAAATCATGTATCAAGAGTTATTATTGGTTTAAATTTATAATTTCATAAATAAGCATGTAATATCGACAATCTATTATTAAAGTTATTTTTTTAATAATCAAAAAATTGTTTTTAAGTTTTTTTTATTGCTTGCAAATCCTTATGTAAAATGAATTAATCCTCTGTGTCATCACGTTGTATATCTACAAACATAAGGAGAAAATAGATTAAAGTTTCAGAAAGAAAATAGATGAAGGAAAATAATTCAAGAAAATAGATTATAATAACAGAAATATGATAGATTACAATTTGAGACGACCCTGTTCCTTGATTAAGCGTAAAGAATTCGTGGTTTTGCTTTAAGATTACAAATCTGTTACAAAGAAACAAGTTGGAAATTGCGCGTTAAAAAAGCAAATGAGATGCGTTTCGTACTATAACGAAGTTAAAAAGAAATATTCAGATTTTGGTGTAATAGTACACAGTACTTCGGATACTGTTTAAGTAACTGAAATCTGTTCTTTGTCTTCTTTGTAAACACTATATATCTGCTTTCCATTATAAAATAAGTAATCTTTAGCAAATCTCAGCAACATAAACATCAATTTCATAAAATGTGAAATATTTTAATAAAATTAAAACGCGTCCCAAACAATGTTTCCTTCTTTACCATAATGTAATGGAATATTTTAGTATGGCCCTGTAAATTAATAAAAACTATTCTCTGCACTACAGATTATACAGAATTTATATTGTAGTATATACTTCATAGATGCATGTCAATTTTATTATGTTCGAAAACGTGTAACATCATTAAAAGGCACTTGAAACTATTTTTATACATTGGCGGTTATGCAAGGGAACGCTTTTTACTGTCTCTATAATTCAATTATGCATCTCATTTTCATAAAAATTTAAATGACTTGATAAAATTATGCAAGAGTTATGTATTTTAAATTTCAAACAATTCGGATAAGTAGTTTTTGCGTTGTTATATGCGAACGGACTGATAGACAGACGGACGGATTGAATGACAACTATAGTTATTACGTACATAATTACGATCGCGCACTTAGAAACAAGTCAAGCATATACGAATTTGTTCTTCATGTAATTTTGTTTTGCTATTTTAAAAACTTTTACGCAGTTTACACATCAAAGAATAAGGTAAATCTTAGTGCACAAAAACCTGTGTATTTTAAATATTACACAAAAATGTGTTTTCCATGTTACATAGACATATGTGTAAAAACAGAATATTACACAAAAATCTGTGCATTCTGTACATAACACAAAAACATGTGTATTTTGCATATTACACAACATAGTAGCTATTTTCCTATTGCACAAAAATATATGTAAAAAAAGAGTATTACACATATGTATGTGTAAAAATAGTGCTCAGAAATATGTGTATTTCAGTGCAATTCACACATTAAAGTGTGTATTTCAAGAGTTATCAGATAACTTTTACACATTTGGACTTATCATCAAATTACACATTAAAATGTGTATTCTGAAATTTACACATTTGGCGCAATTTACACACAAATTTACACATACAGACATGTCGTTTTTGTATCATCGATTTACACATTTTTGTGTATAAATTAACACATTTTTTTTAGAGTGTATTTGCGCTTTTCCCGAAATCCCATAAGGAAAAGGACCGTCAACAAATTGAAAAAAAAAAAGAATATCTCTTACATAACATCTGTCAAAACTAATGTAGAAAAAGCATATAACCTCTTCAGGCCCTGAGTACCCAAATGGGTACATCAGTTTTGTCCCATTTTATTAATGATACTCAAATATAAATCAAATTTCGATATAAGAATAATATGTTTCGAATTCTAAGATTCGAGCTAATGAAAATAAAACAAAAATCTCGCTCTGAAGTCAAACGAGAGAAGAAATAATTCAATAATAATTAAAAATACTGTTATAATCGCCAGTAGCGAAGAGGTTAAACTGTAGATAATAGCAGATGAAAGAACAGATGAAATAAACTGTGTTCATTTGTTCATTTTTATGAGAATAGCATGCGTATTCGTAGAAAAATTTCATAAGAATATTCATAAGGTCTTCATAAGAATAGTCCTAAATTTTGCTACATTTTTTGCTTATAATTAGCTGAGCTCTTAATTAAAAAAAATGCTCTTTTCAGAAGATATGACAAACAACAGTGTATTACAATACCCTATAATCAGAATTAAAAAATAATAAAAATTGTATAAAAAATTAGAAGTGTTGCTAAATAATGTTTTATTGCGCATGCGTGAATGTTTTAGCTAAATGTACAGTGCAGCTTTTGTTAAAGTCAAGAACAGATAGCTTGAAAATTACTGTCGATAGATTAGGATCAGAATCCGTTGCTCCTAAGAAGTAAAAATATGACGAGCTTTATTCATACATTTGTAAAACGGGCAACATTGTGCACAATATATGAACATTAATAATGAACATATGCATACCTAAAGAGTTTTTGGAGGAAAAATCTTCGCGGAAATACAACTTAAGGGTGTACTCAAAAAAATATCTTTCTGTCTTCAACAGCTTGAAATTAACTTATACATTTTAGGTAGATTTCGTATGAAATACTACCTATTGCAATCGCACCAGTTTGTCATATGTATCTGACTTTTTTATAGACACGATAACTTTTATAAATCTTCACCAATCTCCACCAAACTGGTACATAAAATCAATGGGGATAAAATCTCGGCTAAGTTCGTTAATGGACAAGATCGGACCTAGGGGGTCGGAATAGGGGGCGTTTTTGTGAAAACAGAAAAAACGCCATAACTTCTTAATTAAAGTAGATATCGAATCGGTTTAAAGTTTATATTACTTTTTAAAAATGGGCCAAAAGTTTATGCATGATAGATTTTTGATAAATTTAGACGTGGGCTCAAGGGGCGAAAAAAACAAGGGTTTTGAGAGAAAAAAATTCATAACTTCGTCAATTTTCAAGATATCAAGTCCAACTAAATTTTTTGTAAATGTTCTTAAAATTATCTAAAACTTTTGTATTTAAAAGTTTTTGATAGGACCAACTTTTACCGATGAAAAAAATTAAAAACGAAAAGAAAAAGGGCGGTGAAAAAAGAGAAAAATCCATAACTCCGTCAATATTTAAGCTATCAAATCTGATTAAATTTATTTTACATCTTCTCAAAAATATATACAACTTTTATATTGACAAGTTTTTCATAGGACCAATTCGTATAGCAAAAATAAATTAAACAAAAATAGGAGTTGGAGAAAAAACCTCAAATCCAAACTGCTTATATTCTGACTCATTTTTAAATTCATTTTTGATTTTAAACGCATCCAAATGGTAGATCCTCTTATTTAGAAATTGTATAAAATGACGCATCAGTCAATTTTCTGATAAAGACAGAATATATTTTAAAAAAGGCTACCAAAAAAGGTATTTTGAACAGAATTTTCAGAAATCATCCTGACTGAAAATTTAAGGAAGTGTTCAAATAAGAAATTGCGTTTTTTTCTGACTCGTTTTTAAATCCATTTTTGCTCTCAAATGCATCCAATTTACAGATCCTCTTATTTAGGAACTATATAATGTGATGCATTGATCGGTTTTTGATAAAGACAGAATATATTTCGAAAAAGGCTACCAAAAAGGTTATTTTGAACAGAATTTCCCGAAGTCATCGTGATTTGAAAATTTAAGGAAGTTTTCACATAACAAATTGCGTTTTTTATGACTCGTTTTAAAATCCATTTTCGCTCTCAAACGCATCCAATTTACAGATCCTCTTATTTAGGAACTATATACTGTGACGCATTGGGCAGTTTTTTGATAAAGATAGAATATATTTTTAAAAATGCTGTCAAAGTGAGTATTTCGCACAAAATTTTCCGAAGCAATCATGATTAAAGAATTAAGAATGTATTCAAACAACAAATCGGTTACTTTATGACTATTTTTTAAATTCAATTTTTTTGTCAAATGCATTCAACTGACAGTTTTTTTTTATTTAGAAACTATAATGTACTGTTTTGGTCGATTTTTTAATAAATTCAGAATTTATTTCAAAATATGTTGTCAAAATGGGCATTTGAGCTGAATTTTTTTAAAGATATTTCTGATAAAACCAGTTTTTGCAGAAAAATGAAATTAAAAATTTTTCATAAACGGCCAAATGAAGTTATTAAACTGGGTTTATCTCTGATCATACTTTTTGTTGTTGTTGTTGAAATGAGCACTCTTCGAAATCTACCTCCGCGTATAGGCCCAGCCGACAGGGATTTTTTTAAAGTAAAAACATGAAACTTGCTAAGGTGATTTTCAAAGAGTGATATAAGAAGCAAATTGATTTTATTTTTCCCTCTATCTAATAGACTTTCATTTATAAAAATTATTTTCTAAGTATGTAGTTTCTCAAATCTCCCGCTTCGGAAAAATTCGGTTCTAAATGCCAATTTTGACAGCATTTTTTTGTAATATTTTCTGCATTTATAAAAAATTGACAAGCACGGCACATTAAGTAGCTTCTAAATAAGAGAGTTGGCCAGTTTGTTGTGTTTGAGAGCAAAAGAGGATTTAAAAATAAATCTGAAAATAAGCAGTTGGGAATACATCATTAACTATTTTTGTTTATATACCTGGAGTTTCAAAATAATTCCTCATGTATTTTTCTAGATATTTAGCAAAACGTCTAAAATTGCAAATGACCAGCTAAGCTACTTTTAGTCATATAATGTATAAAATAAAATTTCGGAGGCTAATGAAAAACAATTTCTTATTTCTTTTCTTCTTTGACTTCGGTTATTATCACATTCGTTTGATTATATACGCTGGTAGATATAAGAATGGTATAAACTATATTTTAATAGACTCGCTCATATCCGGTATAGCTTGTTACCAGAAGTTGTGCAGATTTCTGGTCGTTGCTTTATTTACATTTTAAAAAAGTAATTTGAATGTAATAATGCAATCGAAATTATAATAAATTCTTGCCATATAGTAAAATATTAAAATAATTTAGTAAATAAACAAACTAAAATACTAAATGTAAGATAATTTTGAAAATGTTTAAATTATTAAAAGTAAATCTCAAATAATGTAGATAATAATGTATAATTAAATATACATAGTAAAAATAAGGTACATTTTTTTGAATTATTCAATAAAACTTTTTTCTCAAAGGTACCTTATTAAATCAATCGTAATTAAAAAGTAATTAAACTTTATTTCAGGTTTAAGCAGTCTTAACAGCTAAAAAATCTCAATTGAAACCTAAGCATATTTAGTAAAAAGATTGTGATTATCGGTGATATCAGTAATATGTTGATATTTTCAGAAACAAATTTATATTTGCTCCAGGAAAAACTACGAGTTCAATCATATTATTGAGAATTATGTTTAAATAATATATTAAAAAAATACAGAATGATATAAAACTAAGAAAAATCTACAATTTTGTCCTTAAATCTGAACTAAAAGTATTATTGTTTACATGTGCGGTGATGTGCGGATTTTAGACGTTTGCGGATTTGAGGTAATCGATTGCATAAGTATCGATATTTTAGAATATAATGTACCATATTATATGATTTACTTTGTTAGAATTGCTGTCAAGAAGTTTGATTTTTTGGAAGTTTATCTCAGTGCCAGTATGTGCATGTTATTTACAAGGATGGATGGGAAAATCCGAAACCGATTTTAGATAAAATTAATAACATTATAATTAATTGATAGCATAATAAAATAAAATAGAAATGTTTTTCATAGGATGTTTTGATAGAAAAGGTTGACCGACATAGGTTATATTGAACCTTTAATTGTTCAATAATAGAAACAAGTGACAATGGTACTAAAGAGTCTTCTTGCTCTTTTCATCCATTAAAAACCTTGATATGAGTGGGTTTACGATGAAGAAAGAGAAATCGTTCAGTTTGATGGAACTGCGACGCTATGAACTTTTACTTCTACTTTTACACCCACAATGCATTCTGTAAATCGAATGTAAAAAAATGATGAGTTGGAGTTATTTGTTTTGATGTTTTATTATAAAAATCCAAAATGAAATATATTGAGTCTACAGTTTTTTTTATTTACATCTTGTATATCTGTATGTATGGTAGATATAATTTATCTGATTATAAAACTTTTGCAATTTGTATTTGTATGGCGATTTATGTTTCTATATGTTCTATTGTTCTTATATTTTCATAAATAAATGATGGTGATATTCTGATTTGGGATGCAAAGTTTTAATCCTTTGCACCTCAAAATGACGAATAGATCTTTTTTAGGTACGGTCGTAATTAAATATATGCTTAGCTCCTATAATCGTCGTCTGTCTTCTTAGAACAACGCAAAAACTACCCAGCAGAATGTTTTGAAGTTTAATATGTAGATTTGTTGCAGAGTTTTGTGGAGTCATTACAAATTTTATGATATTCGAATGAAAATTTAAAAGGATGTTAATTAAAGTTTTTTCATTCTATTAATTGCTAACTTACATCATGAATTCAATGATATCTCATTCTAGGTTATTATGGTGCTAAGGTCCTATTTAAAACGGTGACCTATAATTTTTGCATGACTGAATTTAATAGTATCGAGTCGCAATAAATTTTGTGTTCATGCATTTTTTTTTATAAGAGTTCAACAGCTATTGCACTAAGATCGGAATATTGATAAAAATAGTTACAGTAAGAACGTATCTCATTTGACACGTTTGACATGCAATTTCTGACATCTTAACTCTTCACTGAACGATTGTTTTTATTTTTATGATTTTTAAAAAATATATATATATCGATCTAATAATAGGAAAAAAACAAAATAAATAAATAAAAAAATAAAATAAAAAAAGGTAAAAAAATAAAATAAATTTCAAATTTTCAGTTAAAATAGGATATTTTATGACGTGTCCCTATGTACACAATTACGGTTTTAAAATATGTTATTGCTTTATTTTTTAACTAAATGAGCTTAAATGAATTCATTTTATCTGCTCAATAATTTTTTTTATATTAATTTTTTAAATATTCAATAAAAATAATGAAAATAAGTTTTGCCTTAATAGCTTAATCGAAAATTTGCTTTGTTTCCGAAGACCAAATTCTATTTTTAGACAATATACATTTTTAGATTGTTTAATAAACGTTATAATAAAATGCAAAATTTGCGTAGCTTGGCGTTGCTCTTACGAAAGAATCTAACAATCCCACGACTAAATTCAACAAATATGAAAGAAATCCGTTCAGTTGAAGTTCAAGAATCCCGACATTTGTTCTTGACCGCGACATTGCTTTTTTTTAACTCCTTATGTTATATGGAGAAATAATCTTAAATATGTCACAGTGACGATTATGTTAAAATGTTATAGTAATGACAAAAGAACGTTGAAAAGAAGCAATTTTGATGCTGCAATCCGGTTTTCATTTTGCTGTTTAGTGTTAAAAGAAAACAATGTGTAGAATCATTCCAACAACGTATCTAACACATGATTTATCGACTGCGTTTGCCAAGAAAAAGTAAAAAAGAACTCGTGTTGCTCGTTAGCTCGTTGACAGAAAGAATATTTTCATGACGTCCATGTTTTGAGGTTTTCTTGTTACGGATTTTGATAAGGACAAACATCAATAAAGGAAAAAAAGAGTCAGAAATTGCACGTCAAACGCAGAAAACGTGGTGCGTTTACTCTACAATGAAGTTTTAAAAATATTCATATCTTGGTGTAATAGTACACAGTTCTTCGGATACAGTATAGTGGCCAAAATTTTTTGTGTGTCCATGTAAATATTATATGATTACTGTTTCACAGGATGTAATTTGTATTAAACTTCAGCAACGTATATCAATTTTATAAAATTTGAGATAGTTTAATGCAATTAAAACGCTCCTGAAACAATATTTCCCCCTAAGCCAGTATGTAAAGGAATACTTTTGTGTGACCCTATAAATGAATAAGAAATGCTCTTTGCACTATAGATTGCAACGAAAGTGGAAGAATGGATATTTTAGTATATCTTTATAGAATAATTAAAATCAACGTTTAACACACAATACATAAATACACACCACATACCTATACGTTTCACGAGCACCAGGGCTCGCTTCCTCAGTGTACAAAAGTTAAAAAAGTTTAAAAACAGAAAACCCCTCCGACTGACAGCAAGTCAGAAACCCAAATGATCGCAAACATAATACCAAAATACCAACAAGCTTCAGCAACCAATAAGATTAAACCGGAAATGAGGTGTTATGACATAATAAATCTAACCAGAAAGTTGAGATGTACGGTACACTTGAAAGATCATTAACCAAGGAGTTTTTTGCTTTATGTATATGGAGCGCTTCGAAAAAGGTCTAAGTCTAGTGGAGTAGTGCATTTATGGATAATAGTAGCAGAGGTAAAATTAAAATTATGGCCCTCCTCCCAACAATGAGAAGCAATAGAGGAATTCTTTAACTCTTTTTTTTTTTAATATAACCTATATGTTCGGCAACTCTTTTTCTGAGTTCATGTTTTGTTTGCCCAATATAGGTCAAACCACACTGACATTGTATATTGTAAATACCCCAATGATCCAGAGGAGAAATTTAATCTTTTAATTGAGAAAAGGTTAATTTATTGACTGGTTTAAATACTACTTTGAAATCATAATGTTTCAAAATATTTGCAACTTTAAAGCTAATGCTTTGATGGAATGGTAAAATAATTAGACTAGAATAAGAAACAGGTGTAGCAGAAGAATCAGGATCATCGAGATGTTTATTAAAACTATGAGAAATAAATTTATTGATATATGATAAACTGAAGCCACGATCTATAGCAACTGATGATCTTATGTAATTTAACTCATCACTAAGACAACTGTTATCTGAGCAAATTAAGTGAGCTCTATTAATTAAATAAAGAAAAGCAGAAGCTTTTTGAGAAGGGGGGGGTGACATGAATTAAAATGGGGGGGGGGGCAGTGTGACAGCAAAGGGTTTACGGTAAACACGGGTGTCAAATGAGGTTAATTGACGAGTGACTGAAACGTCAAGAAATGGCAATTTATTATCGTTTTCGACTTCATAAGTGAATTGAATGACTGGATTTTAGCTATTATATCTTTATAGGTCAAACTGTTTTAAATGAAAATTCTGGTGTGAAATATTTTTTTAAAACTTGACTCAAATTTTCGGCAGTTCTTGTGTTATATTCCTTTATCATATTAATGGACAATATACAAGGGCAGATTCAGCCCTACTTTTAGAGAGGATTCGTGGCTCCTTTTTTTTAAATGGGGAGGGGGTCCCGTTTTTTAATAAGCATTTTTTATATTGAAGATTCTCCCAACATCCAAAATATCTATATTTCTTATACTTTTAGAAAGTTAATTTCATTCGTAAAAAAAAAGTATAAATATTTGTAAAGATATAAATATATACATTTTATTCAGATGCCAAGAAATTGAAGATTTTTCCTTTTTTATATAAAATCAAGCACTCATCTAAAAAATTGAGCATTTTAGGCAAATTTTAGGATTTGACAGTTGCAAAAAACCTTCATGAGGGATGAATTGGCTGTCACGGTTTAAAATTCAATTTAAAATTCTACAGTTTACGGAGATTTCACGAAAAATTCTTTGCCTTTTTTGAAAAATAGAAAACATTAATCAATCACATTTTGCTCTGAATAAATGCATCTTGCAACTAAGATAAAAAAAAAAAATAGTTCATAGACATATCAGAAATTACTACTTTGGATTAAAGTACAGCTTTTAAATAGTTAGCAGATTCCGATTGTTAAGCAAGGGATAAATTTTAAAATAATCAATATATATTTCACTTTTTAAGTTTTCTTAAAAAATCTTCTTCGTTCAGAGAAGGTCATGACCACCGTGACCTCCTCCTTGGATCCGCCACTGACAATATAGTACAGTCAAACTTTGATCCATATTTTCTCTATTTTCTTATACCACACTCTTATTTTAAAAATATTGTTGCAACTAAGGGCATCACAGAGAAGACATGATCCTAAATTATTGTATGACTATCATGAACTAAGGAATAATGAATAATAATGATAAAACCAATAAAAAATGAATTTTTTATCTTGCTGAAAAGTTAACCAGCCATGTTGGGTATAACCTTGCCCTATATGATAAATATCATCTAAAATAATTCATTATATATTAAAAAAAAACTATTATAATTCGGAGAACTTTAAATCCCCCAAAAATATTTTCAGATATATAAAGACACCTAAATATATTTTCCAACATCTCAAAATTTGTATAATTTATGATATTGCAACAAATGTTATGCATAAGAAGAGAGGAAGAAGAAAACCATGAATGTTTAGAAATTAAAAAAAAAAAAAAAAAAAAAGCGTCCTGTTTATTGTTTATATAAAACATAAAAATTCTGTGAAAAACAATTTCCAATGTTTTAACTTAATAATATATCCATAGTTGCAGTAATACATACTAGTAATAGTATTATTCAAAGAAGTATAAAAAATGTCGAATGTTTGAAATGTGAAATATGAGTAGCTCGAATAACGCCTTTAAATAAATTTTATGTATTTTACACATATTTGTAAAAGTAATAACATGTTATATCTAATGCAGACTTTTATATAAAATATACGTGCAAATTAAGTGAATTTTTGATAGTAGTACCTATAAGCAGTAAATTATAAATATCAGTATAACTTTAAGCCAGTTTAAAATGGTGCAAAATGGTAGTGTCTTCTTATTTTACATTTTATTAACTATTAATAAGTAAATGGTAACAAAATATTAACATAATAACAATATTTAGATAATAAGATGTAAATTTAATTGGATTACAACAGCTTCAAAACAGCATTCAAAATTAATTAGAAAATTGCAATTATCCAAAATAGTTGGATG
This sequence comes from Maratus speculifer, assembly GCA_964019185.1. Lineage (NCBI taxonomy): Eukaryota > Metazoa > Arthropoda > Arachnida > Araneae > Salticidae > Maratus > Maratus speculifer. The sequence continues at coordinate 23,082,130 of OZ025292.1, forward strand.
ATGCAATAGACGCTTTTAGTCGTGACGTCAGATATGACGTTCTGCTTGGAAACTGACTCCAAAAAAACGGTCGCTATGTTTCAATTCTTATTAAATATAAATCGTAGAAAATTTTACCACTACATTTTAAACATTAAAACATATATCTGTGAGATATAGCTATAAAATATAATAAAAATAGAAAACACAGCATAGGAACGATTGTTTGGAGTTAGTATCCAAGCAAAACGTCATATCTGACGTCACGACTGCAAGCGTCTATTAATTGCGTATAATGTTGTTAATCTATTTTCTAAAATAAAGAGTAGGATGCCAGTATAGAATCTTACCAACAGAGTGCAGCATTGGAGTTTGTTTAACATTTTGAAGCCAAACATATAAAAAATTTAGATGTGGTGCAAAGTTACATCCCATGGATCAATGTTACCCAGAATGACTGCACTTATGCAACGAAAATTTTTCGTGGGATATTTTAATCCTCTCTTTCTATTTGTCGCACTCGATTTATACTTCCTCACACTCATCTGCCTACTGTGATGTCACATTTTTTTACAACTATTTGTATAAGATATCCAATGATGGCCCATTTAATATTCAGACAACGCTATAGAAGTGAAACGCTTTTAATATTCGAATGGAGCGACAATCGTGAACTCAAGTTAAAAGATAAAATTGCAAAAGTGAGATAAAATTGCACTTCGAGTGCTATATTATGCATTTGTTTCCACAAATCATCTCACGTCACGGAAGCGGATGCAACTCTTGCTGAAGCATATTTTAAAAAGAAATCCTTAGTTTTTTTTAATGACTTTATTTATGTTAAGCAAATCTGAGCATTCTATTTTATTAAAAAGTAAGAAATTCACTATCATAAAAAAATAGAAGTGATGGTGGATACAGTACTAAATATCTTTTGGTATTTTTTCTTATCTTGCGTATGGATTGCAAAAGGTAGTCAGCTGATTTTAGTTTTGAATTACTTATTCCCCACTAATTCCTCGACAAAAAGAAAAAAAAAATTATTAGCCTTTAAATCTCACCAATCTCTAAATTCACTTCTCTCTTTCAGTGAGGACGGCAGCACAGATAATCACCTTATCGAGTTCGCCACTGAAATTACACAATGGGTTAAAACTCAATTCCCATATGAAAATGCAATCGGTCTCTTAAGACCTATCTTGGTGGAAAACACTTAACCCAATTTTTGCGGTTGACTCGCAGGTTTACTATTGTGTTTTCCTACTTCCATGTTTCCGTAGGTTTGGGCGCAGGAAAACACAGGATAAACGAGCCAACCGCTAAAATCGGGTTTACAGTTTTTTTTTTTTTTTTTTTTTTTTTTTTTTTTTTTTTTTTTTACCAAGATAGGGCTTTGCCTACTTATTGCGTTTTATATGAAAATCGAATTTCAGCTTATTCTGGAATTTCAGCCGTGAACTCAATGAGATGATTATCTGTGCTGCCGCCTCACGATCTACTATAGACTTTTTAATATTTCACTTACGATAAACAAATTTGTGTATTCTATTTGTTAAAAAATAAGAAATTTTCTGTTATAAAAAATATTTTGCGATGGTGTGATAAAAAACTGCATATTTGAATATTTAAAGAACACAAACACACATACTGAAAGAATATTAAAAGATGTATTATACATCTTTTAATATTCTTTCCTATCTTGCTTACGAATTTTAAGTTGTTGTCGGATGATTTCAGTTTTGATTATTTATTCCCGGTTAGTTTCTTCACCAAAAAGATAAATTAGTCTTTGAATCCCCCCAATATCTAAATTCATTGCTATTTTTCTTTTATTGATTTTCACCTCTAGTCAATCATTTAAAACGTCAAAATTATTTTTAATCAAAACATTTTACGATTTTTACCTCTAATGAACCATTCAAAATGTCAAAATTATTTTTAATCAAAACATTCCTTCTTAAAAGTTCCTTTTTCTCTGTTCTAAAAATGTATGTACTGTAATTAATGCTTTGAACCACTCTTGATACATATCTAAACCTTAAAATAAATAACAATATTTGAGATGGTTTCTTGACAGTCGGATATAAATTTCCTCTAACATTATACAAAATTGTCATGAACAAGTAAGAGTTATTAAAAATTTATTCTTTTGAGATATAAGAATCATTTTAAATTAAAATTCAAAATTACTATATTTATACATAAGAAATTACGAATTCTTATTAATTTAATAAATAATAATTCTTAAAAATACAGAAGATATCCATTTTAACCGATTTAAATGGAAAATTAAAAAAGAGATATATCATAGATTTCCTGGAAATTACGGATTTCGATCCCGTTAAAATACGGAAATAGTACTGTCATTCCAATTGTAAGTACAATTTCTGTATTTCAACGGAATTTGTTTAAACAGTGAAACCACTCTTGTGAGTTCATAAAATCAGCAAATAAAATTATTTATTTATTTATTTTTATTTTCCCCAGTTTTATATTTCCTTATCATTTCTAAGTCGGTCGAAACGAAAATTCAAAAACACAACCTACATAAATTATAGAATTAAGTTATCAAATATGTCGCTCATATTATACATTCAATTTTTAAAGATATCTTTTTTCGGATAAAATTATCTTCACATCATATTAATTGCTTTTAATATAGTAGCAGTATAAAAGTATTAATTAAATGTAAATTAGATTACATTAATTTATCAATCGAGACTAGGGGGAAAAAGAAACTCTGCATGAAATAACTTTATTTTTAAATCGTATGACAAAATCATTTTTCTCAGCGCTGCACTACAAAATAGCGTTTAGTTTAGTAGCAACCATTCTGTTTACATTATTCCTGAAACACGTTTTGCTGCTGCGGCGTTGAGATGAATGGCGCTTGTGCTATCGATGCAATTATCACTTCATTATCATCTTAATCGTTCTGCCGGACAAGAGAATTAGCAGGGTTAATGTTCCGCCAGAGGTCGTCTGCGTGACGGAATTTTTCGAAACATTTTCATTATCATGAGTAAACATTTTTTTTTAATTTTTAAGGTTTATATTTTTGGTTATTCTTCAATGTATATAAGGTCTCGTAAGTAGGATTCCATAGTCAAGACAATAAAATTAATCAATTTTATGGTTTTCAAGTTACAATTAATTGTAACTAAATTCACATGACCGTTTAGATAAATCATAGAATTCGTTCACTGCTAAACATTTTTCTGTGAAATAACAAAGAATTTATCTAATCCATTATCTCGAGTATTATGTAAAATGACAGAGATTAGAAAAACCGAGATTCTGTTAAATGACAGAGAAATTATTCGGTAAATTTAGAATAGACTCTGTAAATTAACATCGTTAAAAATACACAAGACCCTGTAAAATTATTTTTACTGATAATTTCTTAGATCTGCAGAGAGCTTCAAACTATCAGAATTTTTCGAGTAATTTTGATTTGCAGTATCACTTTATTTTTTTGCAATGTGTTTCTAGCCATCCCGGCATTTGAACCCGAGACCTCCGGAAGATTATCTTCTTGACTGAATAATAGAAGCTTTTGACTTCGAGAACAAAACATGTCATCTATAATTCACCGGGAAGAAATCTATTGTTTTTGTGCTGTTCGAAGATTTCGCTACAAATATATTTGTTAGAAAATTCTTAAACGATTTATTTTAATATATTTTAAAGCTAGACATAATAACTATTACTTTTTTAATCAGTTTTAATTTTTTAACTAGTTATGTTATAAATTAAAAAAAAAATCAATGATTTTTTTTTTTAATGAAAAGTTGTGAATTTAATTCATTTTTGAGAATAATAATATTTTACAAATTTTTTCGAAATTGCCACCAACTATTTATTTTTTTAAGCATTAATATTTTCAAAAGATTTTTTAAGTAAGAAATAAAAGAAAAATAAACAAAAAAATATTTAATGTAGTATTTAAAAATGATTTTTTACGCTTTCATTATTTTATTCATTTTGTGCAATATGTTTTTAGAAGATAAATATTTTTTATAGCGCATTTACCAATTAAATAATAATAACAACAATAGCGTTTTAATAATAATAGCAACTACTGAAATAATACGACGCAATTTACTTTCAGTTATTTAATTTTTTCGCAGTTTGTTTCTAGCCGTCCTGGTGTTTGAACCCGAGATCTCTGGACTCTGAAAAATCATCACAATATTACCAAGCTTCTGGTATATGAAGGAAGCAACTGCAAAGTGATTGTCGATAAAAATCCCCATTAACTACGTGGAGATGATTTTTTTCTTTCAAAATTATTCTAAGTTTTAAAAAATATCCATTTTTAAGCTAATTTTTTTTTTAATATTTCTAAAAAACATTTCAAAAGAATTTTATACGTGTGTATTTTGAATTGCAAGTTTTAGAAAAGATAAAAATATCGTTAAATACTGACATGGAAATTCCTGCAGTAAGAGAAAGGAAACATCTGTAAAATGATGACCGAGAAACTCGTTGATATGCATATTTAACCGAGAGCTAGTGTAAATTTACAGAGAGTCTCCCTTTTTTACTGTGTTTCTACAGAAATTTTTAACACGGGAAAACTCTAATCTATTATTCGGAGGTTACATCCAGATACAAAATCCACGTACATCTAAACAATAAGCAAAATGCCCCCTTCCTTACTTAATATAATTGTGAGTGTGACTAAGATTACAGAAATCACGAGTGTTAATCAGTAAGAAAGAATGAACCAGAAGTCTGTCTAATGTAATCATTCTTGAGTTAAGCAAAAAAACCGGACCGGAAGTGTAATAAGAATCAGTAATAATTAGGAATCAGTTTATTTTAGAAACCCTAAATAGTCGGTCATTTTCAAATTGCAAAGACATTAAAAAAAGGTTTTCTTTTAACTTTAAAGAGAAAATGACATAAATAATCTCAAAAACAAAAAACAAATTTTAAAATAAGAATTAAATGATCGTTTGCTAAAAATATTTACACGTAAATATTAAAAGAAAAAAAAAATAGAAACTTTAAAATAATAAAGTCAACACACGTGAAACGCATTGAAAGGTAATATTGAGTCATATGTAAAAGGCGCAAAACATTAAATATAGTAATATTTAAAGTGCCAAAAATAATTAAATTATTATACGTGAAAAACTTTTAATGGTGAATATTAGATGATATCCGAAAGTTCAAATAATAATATTTCCAAATATTGTTAAGTTAAACAAGATTTGTACCCGTGAATCTTAAAAGAGAAAAATAATATACAAATAAGTTAGAAGGATAGGAGAAATTCATTTGACAGGAAAAATTATGTTCTATTATATTAAAACGATAAATTTAAAACTCGTTTCATTGCGGAGAATTTTTTTTAAAATCTAATGTCACATGGTATAAAAGTAGTGCAGCAAGCAAATTTGTTTATATATTACATCACTTGATGCAGTATAAATACAGGTACATGTATGCCAAAAATACTTCCGATTTATTTTGTACAACATATTAATCAAAAAATACATATTATAAATTCGGATATACTTTTTAATTAATACAAACGATATACATTGTAAAAATAACTTGAAAATACGTATGATGATGTATTAAAAGAATTCATGAATAAGCTGTATCTAATTCTTAAATATCTAAAATTTGACCAAAACACAAATTATAATCATAAAAAGATTTTTTTTCTTTGTTATAAGCGCGTATACGCGCCCAGAATACCACTTAATTTGAATTGCGAAATGCCATACTGACACCGGAATTTTTAAATAAAAATTTTAATTTTACAAAAAACGTAAAAAAAAAAAAAAAAATACATATTATGAAATAAATTTGTTTTTAAATTCCGGTGTTATTCAATCATTTTAGTATTTTATGAATAGAAGTGCTTTAACCTTCAAAGGGTTAAACCAAAAGGAAGAACACTGTCCATAACGTCGTTATTAAACTCAAAAAGGAAAATCGCTTCTACTCTAGCCATTTTATACAATATTTTTCTCAAAAGTATAATTGATCGTACTTATGAATCTCGAAAACAGAAGTCATTTATTAAGACAGCGATGAATGAGTCCATAGTCCCAAAAAATGCCCATTCAAACGAAAAAACATAGCAACTCGATCACAGAAGATATCCGCTGTTATACGAAGAAGTTTATTCAATCTGCCGTAACCTGGAGATATTTATTAAACTCAGCACATTAGTATGATTACAAAGGCTGCGAAGCCTAAAAGGGGATTGGAAAGCATACCATGCAGGGGACTTAGCCCTCCTAGTTTAACATAATATCTAAATCATGCATTTTAAACAATATGAATAGATATTTAAACATTTCATATAAATATTTAAACATAATGAATACACGAATGACTAGTTTAATTCAACAATAATTTCCGGAAAATAATCCGTAAGAAAATTAACACATTCTTTAGTAGATATGTATTATAACTACGTGCTTAAATACTGAAATAACTCGAATAAAAACGCTGCTGTACAAGTAGTGAGATATTTGGCAATATCATCTGATATTAGTCTCTGGCATGTGGCTAAATACGAAAACATCGTTTTATCAAATTTCAAAATTTTGTTTGAATATACTGTCAGAAAAATTCATCAATATACACTAAGTTATCGTTATTTTTTCACAAATAACTTCTGTTTTCCCAGAAAACGTATTTGATCTGTGAATTCATTCCGAACGTCGAAAAATGAGGAAGAGAATCTGTTTATATCTAGCACGCATGCGTATTGGGTCTGTTAGTAAGAAATTCGAATTTATTTTTAAAATGAAAAACAAAAATATTCTATAGATTAAAATGTCTAATTTAGTTCAAAAAGATAAAAATGTTTTCGAATTTAAAAATAAATAACAATTACTTCCTTCATTCATTCAAAAATCCTCACAATTTGTTATTCAAAGTTGTAATATGTTGAATAAAGTTGAATTTCCTAAATTATTTATATAATAAATATTCGCATTTAAAATATACTTTAAGTGAACACATTTAAAAGGTATTTTAATTAAAAAATAAAATGAAGAAAAAAATGATATTATTAAAAAAATCTTATCGAATAAAAATAGAACATCCATATTTTCCTAGCAATCTACTTAAATGTATTTAAAATTCACATTTTTATGCTATATTAACATAAACGTATAAAACCCCCAGCTACAGTTTAATTAAAGATGGAATCTTCCGAAATTAACTTCAAAATTAAAAACTTTTTAAGAAAATAGACTAAACCACACTCATATTAAATGAATGTTTCTACTTCAAAGCACTTTTCGCCTGTACAACGGTGGTGCTGGGGTAGAGCGTTCTTCTTCCAATGCTGGGTACTTGAGTTCGATCCTCACTCCAGCCGCGTTCATCTTCTTTTCCGAACTTTTTTCAAATGACGGATATTTTACTTCTTTTGACGGAGAAAAAAATAAACAAATATTCGTCAATCTACAGACAATTACTGGCAGCAGTGCTGCCTGTACATTTTTTGTGGAAAGACGGAAGATTTTTTGAGAGTGTACATAATAATTATTTTTTATATTAAATTTCTTTTGAGTCTAATTTATCCGCAATCTAAAAATCCTATTAATTGTAACAAATTTATCTCAGTCTTCTACACAAAATTGATTTTCAGTTATGTTCGATACAACGGGCGGTTATACTGTGAAACTAATCTGGTCAGTTTATGGAATAAAAATATATTACGAGCTAATTATTTATCCGTACCATCATAATCGTTCTGCCTGGTAAAAGAATGTTTTTCAGTTTTGTTCTTTACATCGATCGGGCGGTATGCTATGTAACTAATACCCAGGTTAATTTTAATAATAAACATACATTATAAGCAAATTATTTATCATAATCATCATAACTGTTATGTGTGGTAAAAGAACGCATAGAGGATTAATGTCCAACTGAAGTTGTTCGCGTGACAGAATTCTTAAAAACGCTTTCAAAACCACGTGCATTCATACATTATATGGGCAAAGCTAACTGGCTACTTGCGATTTTGTGATATTTTATCGAAAAACTAGAAAAATGCATGACGAATTATAATGAAATTTTAGATCTGTAAACGGAATAATACAGGTCATATATTTCAGCGAAGATTTTTTTTCCCCCAAAATTCCATATGGGAGCTCAGTAAACTATAAAAGAATGAATATTTTTTGGGTAACCCTCTTAAAACTAATTTAGGAAAATCGTTCAAAAGCGTTCATTATGATTATGTGGCTTATTGTAATAAACTGTGATCATATTAAATGAGGGAAACATGTATACTCATAGAGAAATTAATGTTTTCATAAAAACAGTCCCAAATTTTGCCATGTTTTTTGCTGATAATTTGTAGAGTTCTGAACATAAAAAAATGTTTATTTCAGAAAATATGACAAACAAAATTGTACACAATATCCTGTAGTAAAAATTGAAAAATAATAATAATTGTATGAAAAATGAGAAGGTTTATTAAATAATTTTTCACTATGAATGCGTGAAAGCGATCAAAATATAATTTGCATAATGTGTTAGGTAAATATACAAAGCAATTTTTGTGAACGTTTCAAAAACATAGCTTAAAAACTCTGAAAACTATTATCGACAGAATAAGCTCAAAATCCATTCTTTCCAAAATGAAGAAAAAAGATGAGCAGTTGTATCCACATATCGTAGTATGTGCAATATTATGTATATTGTACTGGCACTAATCAATGTATGTATGGATACATCCCTAATCTTTTTTGCTTTCTTTTGCTTCGCTTCTTTTTGCTTCCTCTTTTTTAATTTGTTGACGGTCCTCTTTGATATTTCGGGAAAATAATCTTCTCGGAAATATATGACTTGTACTACTCTGTTTGCACACATGAAGTTTCAGGATAATTTCTCATGTATTTTTCTAGTAGCAAAATGATTGCCTTCCCTAAATTTGTAGAATCTATTGATGGCGCTATTGCCACTTTCGGCAAAATATTATGCGATATTTTGCCTTTTATTTTAAATAAGCTTGAAGTGAAGTAATTTGGCGTTGAGAGTAGATTTGTGATATGTGTTGGAATGTTGTCTTAACCCGAGGCGTTTTTGTAGTATAACAAGATTTATGAATCTTACGCATTTTACCGAACATGTATATAGTGTTGTAAATAATAGTGTAGATGTTGTGATGTCTTCATTAAAAATGTGATTGTTTAAAGAGTGTTTAGTATTTATCCGACGAACACTTCCCACATAGTTATTTAACAAAACTTCAAAAATCATAAGTGGCCAGTTACCTTTGGTTATATTCATATACAGTCGATGGTCGTTAATTCGGTACATCAGGAACACCGTAAAAAGCTCGGATTAAAATATTATTGGTACTAATCGATTTGTAATAACGTCTAATAATTAACACTTCCAGTACTAACATCAAAATATTATGTAAATGTCTAAGATGAGGATATTTATATGGAATATTCATAAAATAAAATAGCATTCGACTAATCGTCAAACAGACCGCGACGATTCATTTCGAATCGTCGCGGTCTGTCGCGGTCTGTCGCGGTCTGTTGAATCGGTCACAAGTGCAAGAAATAACGAAATGATGAAAGTGCCTCTTATACTCGCCTGCATGGAAACACTGCATCCACAGTGCCATTTGGTAAATTACATTTGACAAAATGCCAAAAATTATCTTTTTTTTTCTCTCTTAGGAAAATGATAAAGATAGAAAGCTTTCATTTATTCTCCGACTGTCTAAGATGGGTCAATGTGACCACATTCGCAATTTCTACAAATAAACAAAGCCTGAAAAAAATATTTGTGCGAAATTGATTAAAAAGGAAAAATTATGAAAGAAACCTTCATAGAAGACTTCCTAGAAAATAATATTAGCATATATATTCTAAAAATTCATTCCTGCAAAATGTCCGGATCATCATAATGAACATATATCATAATTGTTCATTATGATGATCCAAAATTATATGATCTATTTCATGATCTATGTGATAATTAACGTAACTCATATTAATTGTGACAAATTTCTCCCAGTCTTTAATACAGAATTTATTTTTAGTTATGTTGTACATCGGGCGGTTATACCGTGTAATCAATCCTCAGGTTAATTTAAAGAATAAACATATATTACAAGCTAATTACTTATCATTATTATCATAATCGTTCTGACTGGTAAAAGAATAGTTTTTAGCTGTGTTCTGTACATCGATCAGGCGGTATGTTACATAACTAATCCCCAGCTTAATTTAAATAATGAACATACGTTACAAGCGAACTATTTATCGTAATCCTCATAACTGTTCTGTCTGGCGAAGGAAGGAATGGAGCATGAATGTTCCAACAGACAGTCGTTCGCGTGACGGAATTCTTAAAGACGTTTCCAAAACCACGTGCATTCATATATTCATATAAAGTCGTTAGTCGTTAATTCGGAACATTAGCAACACCATAAAAAGTTCGAATTAAAATATTACTGGTACTAATTGGTTCATAATAATTAACCCTTTCAGTACTAATATCAAAATATTATGTAAATACATAAGATGGGTTTTTTGACCAGAATCTTCAACAAATAACAAAGCACGTGCCTTCTCGTCAACCACAATTTATTTATTTCTTTGAATCGATTACAAGTAAAAGATATAACGAAATGATGAAAGTGCCTCTACACTCACCTGCATGGAAACGCTGTGTCCACAGTGCCATTTGGTGAACTACATTTGGCAGAATGCCAAAATTTTTTTTTTTTTTTCATTAGGAAACGTGATAAATGATAGAACGCTTTTATTTATTCTTTGACTGTCTAAGTTGGGCCTATTCGTAATTTCAGCAAATAAATAAAGAAAAAATATTAACTATGCAAAATTGACAATGCAGAAAAAATTATGAAAGAAACCTCTATAAAAATTTTTTTGGAAAATAGTTTTAACATATATATTCTAAAAGGAAAAAAATCATGCAAAATGTCCAGATCATCATAATGATGAGGTCAAATTAACCGCATCTTATTACTGGGACGGTTAAAACTATGCACATATTTTGCTTAGAGGGTCGTCCACATATAAAAAAGATCCCACAATTCAACACTGATTTTGCTAATTAAAAGTCCTAAGTATTTTATAGTAACTATCCCAATAAGTTTTCCCAACGTCAGTTACCAGGAGCAAATATCGCTATGTACATTAATGACTCCTGGTGCATGTAAAATCCGTCGTGGGTGCAAAGTCCTCCAAGTTCCCTGTCAGTTGTACCTTTGGAAGTGCCAGTCAGGTGAAGATTTCGTCGCCTAATCAAGGCTCTAAATTACGAGTTCAGAATCGAGTAGCAGTTGTTGCCCTTATAGGGGAGCTCGTATGAGTTCTGTAGAAAAGTTAGCTTCCCCCCCCCCACAGACATGAATTTTCTTTATAATTCCTTCCACTTTCAATAACGTGCGAACAAGTCCAAACAGCACTATTAAATGTAATCTGGAATAGGCCAACGCAGTAACAAATATGATTAAAAAATAATAATAAATAGCGATGCAGCTACCATCTGGCAGATCTCCGCATGTGGTGATCAAGAGGCTTCCGCCCCGCGGCCAGGTACAAAAACTCGTTAAGCTAGGCATATTGCCCGGGAGGTAGGGGCCTGGTCTGCAGTATAATAGTAAAAATAGGAGCAAATGTCAATGGTCATTAGATATGTAACTGATGGTGTAATCAAATGATCCATCAAGAGTATATAGATGTTTCAAGTTTTTTGTGGTAAAACGAAACACAACATGAACTTTATGAAGAGGCACTACATGAACTTTGCACATTAGTAATAGATAACTGAAAAAATCCCTGGACAAGGATACAATAATGTTGCCAATATAAAAGGAGTAAATTAAGTTCTACTGAACTGTACTGAACTGTTCGAAATATTTATTTACAGTAGATGAGCACAACACAACTACAATTTTGTTTTGAGAGACATGACCAAGACATGTTCATATATGTAGACTTTCTTTGGAATCCTGTTTATATTATACATACCTATCGCTATTATATGAATTGTCTGTTTATGGCGTCAGATGCCACCATCCAAAAAATATACAAGAGTCTGTTCCGGTTCTTTCGTGATTTTATTCTTCTATCTTTAGAAAAAGTAACTATTGAATTCAAGAAAATTTTCAATATCCAGTTTCTGACATATTTATACAATTTAGGAAACAGAAATCTCGAGAAACATGTTTTTACAAAATGTCTCTCTGTGAATCTGTGATTCTACCTATCGGTCTGTCCGCCTGTGTGTCTATTTGTCTCTATATGAGACAAATTGTGTTGGCGCTCTATCTTAAGAACTAATTCATGGAATTTGATAAAAACGTATATTCAGTGAGTGCCGGATATATATGAGTGCTGATTAATTTGTAGTGTAAATAGCTCAATAGGTCCCGCTGCTGTACTGCATTTTTCACGATTTCTGCAATATCCTTATCTCTAGAACTAATGCACAGATTTTTAACAAGCTTTAGATTCAATTATTGATATGAATTGATTCTGATCACGTGTTGGTGTAAATCATTCATTAGGTGGCGCTTTTGCTGTGTTTCATTTTTCACGAATTCCGCAATAGTTCTATATCAAGAACTAATACATGAATTTTCATCTAACTTCAGATTCACTTAGATGTTGACATAAGTTGTTACATATTAGGTTTTGGTGTCAATCATCCAATTGGTGTGGCTGGTGTGTTAGATTTTTCCCGAATTTCACGATAATTTCACCTTAAAAATTAAGGTACAGATTTTTCCTAAACTTCAAATTATGTTAGATGTTGATGCTGCATTTTGCTGGATTTACGCAATTTTAGGATAGACAAAACTCAAAAAATAATACACGGAATTTCATATGTTTAGAATCTTCATGATGAGCATAGATTGGCATTTAGTTTTGACACTGTGATAGCGAATTTTGAATTATTAACATATGTGAGATAGGAGTCAGTTTTGGGATTGGTGCATCCAATTAGTTTTATTTGTTATACAATTAAATGCGATTTTGGGTAGACTTTCATCACTCATTCTTTTAACATGACCGTACCAGATTAATTGCTTTTTTTATGTCATCTAATAGAACCCCCCTTTATTGTCATCATTTCCTTGATCCTTTCACTTCATATTTTTCCTATTCTTTATATATCCTACATGATCTTCTTAGGGCGTTCATTTCTATTGCCGCTAATTTCTGCATTCCTGTCTTCGTAATTCTTCGTATAAAAATATGCTCTTTACAAAATGACAGGGATGATCGCCTCAGGAACCCTAGCTTTCGCTTTAGAGTATAAATGCAATTCTGGGGGGGGGGAAACTCAATTCTTCTGCATATAATTAGATACATTAACAATGATTAGCTTTTACAATACTATTCATCAGCTAATAACATATAGAAATAAATTCAATTTGCTAGTTTTGACTTTGAATCTCACAAGAAATGTCATCAGTATACACATTGACAGGAATTGTACTATGTATGCATAACATTGACATAGATGCATTAACAATTACAAGACAGAATTCTTGAATTTTAGAGTGGGAAACTATTAAGAAGTGCATATGCTGATAATTATAAAGAACTTACTAAAATAAATCAATAAAACAGAACAAAGGAAGAAATAAAAATATTTATATTGCGTACAAAACAAGGGCTCCTGTCTGAAATGGAGTTAATAATAAACAGAAGACTCAATTAAATATGCTCTTTACAATAGAATTGTATTTATTGTAATTTCTTTTTCTAGAGGTGTCCTTACTCCGCCAAATAGAATTTAATAGTTTTACAACCTTTCTCCTTTGACAAATACTTACTAGTACTTAATTTCCTGCGAGTCTTTTCCTTCTCTATTAATGTCTTCACCAAAGTATCTATGATGCTCACATAACAGCAATGCATAGATACATACTACCATTACTGCATGTTGATAGTAACAAATGTAATTGTAAAGACAAATTGTAAAGACAACATAGCACTCAATGTAAAAACATTTATTACTAATAGTACACAAGACCCCAACGGGTTAAATAATAAACATGGATTACAAAGTAATTTTTCTTACAGTCTTCTTAATCATCCTGTCAGGCATGCGAATTCAAGGGGTTAATTTTCTCCTAAAGTTCTATTGCGTGATAGAATTTTCTGAAACATTTTCATAATCATTTGAAATTGTTGTTCATCAATGCACGTACAACAGAATACCATTCATAGTAAATAGCATTGACAGTTTACCAAATAAATCAATAATAATAAAAATATTACAGGTCAATTTCTATTCAAATGCACTATTTTCTGCATTAATCTTATACATTTTAACTGCCAACTTCCCTGACGGAAAAAAATAAGAAGATCGACGAACTCCGTTCAAATAAAATGTTATAATCGGATTAGTTAAGCAGGTTCCTAAAGATGTTCTGAATGTTGACTGCCTTATTAACTTTTGTCAGGTTTATTTTTTATTTATTTTTATTTTTATTTTGATTTAATTTCAAATTTTTTGGAAGGTATAAGGGTTATTTCAAAATTCATGAATGAATAAAATTTTATTTTAAATTATTACAAATTAACTCTTTATTCTTCAGAGAACTTTAAAGTTAATTAAAGAAAATTTGATGCAAACTTTATTAGCCATTTGAAAACGGGTGTTGTTCTTAGTCGAGAATAGATATATATGAGACATATCTGAATCCTTGTGGTGTCCACATTTTTGGAATATTTCCGTTGCCGCGATGACAAAAAAAGTATTAAGAAATTAATAACTCAAAAACAAATTAAGGTGTAGATTTCAAACAAATTGCATTTAAAAGTTCATGACCTAATGACGGTGTGAAAATTGAAAATGTGCGATGTTGAGAAGTTTAAAAATTTGCAGTACCGAAAATTGTAAAACTAAAATTTTATTTAAAATTTAAAAGTATTGATATTTGCTGAAAAATGTACGCGTTATGTAAAGATAGTATATAGTATATACTTTACAACACAGATAGATAGGATAGATATAATTATACAAGAAATTGAAAGAATTCAGCAAGGAAGAAATACGATCACTTCTTTATTTACATTTTTAAAAATAACAATAAATACTTTAGGAGGAAAATGACTGGATATACAGGGTGGTTAGTTATTAACGTCAGGTGTTCAGAGCCCTCTAGCAAGTAAAGTTTTGGTCAAAACATAACCAAATTTGATCAGCATACATAGTAGACCATGGGATTTCGAATTCTTAAAAAAAAAATTAAAATAAAAAGTTTTAAAAATCGCCACAAGGGGCAATTTTAGCGATGTTTACCGACTAAAATGCATTAATTTGCATAAAATCAGTTGTGTATAGCAATCATGAGTATAAAAGGAAAGAGGGGGAGAGTTCTCTTCATTAGCAACTCTCACCACACTTCGCTAGTCAAGCTGTGTTATCAGCTGAACGAGAATTGCAATGATACTCGTCCTGAATTTCACCGATTACAGAATTTGCCAAAAGAACCGATGAGCATAACAAATTTACAAAAGATGATTCATCGATTTGAAACTATGCGGCAACAAGGCCTAGGACGCAAAGTGACTAGTCAATAACAAATTGACGAAGTTGTAATTGCTATTCTGGAACAAGAGATGAAAAATGTGCAGGTACCATCAGCGCTCGGGCAGTATTCCAGCAGTATAAAATTGATCTGTACTGTATTTTTTGCCATTTAATCATGCAACATTTACACTAATACTTTTTTGGTGCTCCAAAATTGCTGATTTTAAGCAAATTAAATGCATTTTAGTCGCATTTTAGCTAAAATTGCTCCTAGTGGCGATTTTTTAAACTTTTTATTGTCTTTATTTTTTTTTTTAAGAATTCGAAATCCCATGGTCTACTATGTATGCTGATCAAATTTGGTTATGTTTCGCCTAAAACTTTACTCGCTAGAGGGCTCTGACCACCTGACGTTAATGAATAACCACCCTGTATAATAGTCTCTTCCAGATGTTTCAACTTAATTTAACTTTAGCTGTAAAATAAATAGGTATTGGTTGCAAAAAATGAGAAAAAAATATATTTTTTAATACAGAATTTGTTTATAATTTATTTTTGTAAAAGCAGGCGATCTTTTAGAAATTAACGTCTAGGTGGACTTCTTGAGAATAAATCTCGACGTAGTAGTGCTAGAAAGGGATAAAGATCTTTGTCCCATGACAAGAATTATTCAATTAATTTATTTAAATATAAAAACCCTATTCGATTTTAAAACGTTTTAATAGTCAGGCCTGCTAATTGTATGCCTTTACGTTTTAAAATTGAGTCAGAAAATGTGCTATTTTTATTTTTTTTTTACACTTCGCAAATTATAAGCAGAATTGAAAATTCTACAGCTTTGAATCTTTTGATATTTTCTGAAGAGGATAGTTTACTTTGTCAACATTTTTTTATTATTATTTTTCGAAATATGGTGAACTGACTGCACTTCAGGGTTCAACTAAAAGTACATTTTGCAACAAATAAATAAATAAAAATTTGTATTAAATTAAAATTTTGAAAAAGTATAAGAAAATTTCAATATTTAAAAATCTCCACTACTTTAAATATTAATATTTTTAGATTAATCAGTCACTTTTTTTCTTTTCAAATGTGTATTACACAATATTGTGCTTCGATTTTTAGATAATTTAATACTGCATTTAATATAATTTATATTACTAAAATACTCAATTCGTGATAAATATGTTTAAAAATACATTAAAAGTAAAAAAAAAAAAAAAAAAAAAAAAAAAGGTTTAATCATCTTTTGTAAAAGTGAAAAAATAAGACCAATAAAAAGAATTTTCATTTATTCTGATAATTACGGAGGAAAGCAGACGATTAAAAAAAGTATTTTTATATGTATTATAAATTTTATCTCATTAAACAGAATATAAAAAATTACGCGCTTCTGCTAGGAAAAAAATTTTTGATACGGAAATTTGAATATTCTGGGAAAATCTAATATTTATACATTTTTCATAACACAGACACACGTTTGACATCCTATCTGTTTGTAAGCAATTATATTATTTTTTATAATTTGTCGTTTCAAAATCTACAAAGGATTTAAACCCATATGAATGTAAATAAAATATGCTTATTTAGCTCAGAATTAATATCTTTTTAGACACAATATAAAATAAAAAGGCATGTATTGTGATTTAAAAGTTGTTTTGTTGTATTTTTGTTTCTTTTTAATGGATTTTGGTGGCGCCATCTAGTGCCGATTCTAAAAATGGCTGCAAAGTGGTTACAAGATATAGTTCCGAGTATATTTCTGTATTTTATTGTAATGTGCAAGTTTCAATGTGGGAACATTGCTATTTTCGATAAAATATGGATGTTAAAATATTTTAACAACAAATTTACGTAGTCCTATGAGATGGCAAACGGAATCTCATTTTTAAGCATATTTTGAGGCTTCGTCCCATCGTCTATTTCGTATTTCAGTTGAATTACGGAAAGAGTGTTTTGATTTGATAAAAAAAATAGATGTAATCTGTCATTTCTTATTTGTGCAAACGATAACTTATGTTCATGTTGAACTTTGGAGATAAATGTATTTACAGAAAATTGGAAAATTGAAAACTTGAATAACTGGTAACAACTTGCATTTTAACATTACTGCATTAATATTTTATTACTTTTTCGAAGATACGCATTACTTGGATAATCTAATCCTAAAGACGTTTAAAAAATTGCACCCGAAAATTATTTTGTATTATTTATACATATACAAAAAAAGGCAAGTTTTCATTTAGAATGCTATAAAATAAAAAAGCTAGAGGAAAAAAAAAATCATTATTTCAGGATTGTGCTTAAAATAAAAAACGCGAATAATAATTAATAAAAAAAAGTTCTAGGCGTAAACTAGTTTTGTTTAAAAATTGCAGAAAAAAATAATTTTTCATGATAAAATTTAAAAACGTAAATGTAATTTATTAAGAAAATATCAAAAGCTATAGCAATTTTGTAATAAAAATACTTAAAATTTGTAACGTGTAAAAATACAAAAATAAATAAATAAACGCCGATGACTGATTCGAACCCGCAACCTTTCGACTTGCAGACTCGCACGTTACCACGACGCCACTGATTCACATGCGGCGTTTGTACTAATAAGTATTTGAAATATACGCTGAACTTTGACCCCCAATTTCTCAAAAACCAAGGCCCATTTGAAAGAATCCTTTCAGCTGAATAATTAGTACTATGACCTCTACAACATACTTTAAAATCATCAAAATCCGTGCGCACCATGTTTGGTGGTGCCCTTGTAAGTTTCGATGAGTTTTATTCAAAAATAAAACACGCCATGTCTTGCTTTTGCTTCTTTATTTGTTATGCTTATTCTTTAAGTATAATCAATAATTGTGTATATTATTGTACATTAAAATCTATATGCAAACTTTTAAAAATAAAGTGTGTTTTAAAAATAATGTGTTTTGCTTCATTTTTCATGTTTCACGTTAACTATGCAGTTCGTAATAAACTTCTGATGTGCGTGTAACACTCCAAACACTATGTTCACAAATAATGTATCAATTAAATAAATATAATAAATTTGGAAGGAAAAGTGGATCGGAAGTAATTAAATATATATATATATATATATATATATATATATAAATGGGGGAAGGGTATCAGAAGTAAATAAATAAATGAAATAAACCTGGCGGGGAAGGAGCTCGGAAGAACTTCCCAATATGGATTTAAAAGAATATTATATATGAGGACCCCAGAAGTCAAGGGGTATGAGTGACAAAATTGAAAAAAATAAACTAAATACACAGACGACTTAAAAATATGCTTTTTTTTAATTTAAGGTAAAGAAATATAAGTGATTTTCTTATTATTTGCTGAGTTATAGAGGCAAACCACTTTTTTCGAAAAACAAACAATATTGATTAATTATACATTTAAAGAAAATTGTACTTTATTTTTTAACAGTTATTGAAATAAGAGTTCAAAGACCAGAATGCAACAAGCAGAAATTTCCTATTTCAATTCACTCAATTGTTATTTATGTTCCAATTTAACATCAATTTTCTTTAAACTCAATTTACTCCAAATCGAAATTTTGCCACTTGTACCCCTTGGCTTCTTGGGTCCTCATATATAACATTGTTAACTGCATGATTTTTTTTTTTTTTTTTTTTTTTTTTTTTTTTGTTTTTTTTTGTTTCCAACCTTACTTAATATTTCGGGCATAATTCAGACTTACAAAAACTAAATACGTACGAATTTATACGTTCATATATTTCACTAATATGATAAAAAATACGTTTTAGGAAAAGTTTAGATAGCTAAATTTCCATCAGTAAAATTGTAAAATAATATTTACAAATTTCTTACCCGAACAATAAATTAAAACTTCAGATCAAAAATTAAAAAAAAAATAACAAACAAGTTTCTAACATTTTGACTCAGCGAAAAAAATCTTTCTATATGATAATCGATATCAGCCAAAGATCTGTCAATAAGACAGTTTATAATCAGTTATATAATTTTTAAAAGTTAAAAATTTCTACTTATTGAAATTTGGAAAAACAAATCTTCTTATTAAGGGTTATAGCAATAAAAATATTGCGTAGTAAATGCATTAAACAAAAATATTAATCACAGAAAATACGCATAAATAAGTTTAAAAAGAATTAATGCATTTATATTCAAGACAATGAAATAATTTTTACTTTTCTTGAACATGCTGAAACTGTCTTAGCCTAATACGTTTATTCCAGTTTACTGAAGGGTTAACATGGTGGTGAGTTTACCAGATCCATTCTGAGGCTTTCTAGTCTTCGTACATTTGTTAATCTGACAAATTTTGAAATATGATATTTTTATGTATGATATCTTGGTTGTCAACTCAAGAACGTAATTTAAAAGTATGTTTGTCCTCTTTTTTCTTTCTAGTCCCAAACTTTCGATGAAATACTCAGAGTGGGGCTGAACTAAGAAAGTCTCAAGAATTTCGTATTTAGAAAAAAAAAATCATACTTTTTGACGTAAAATACTTCTTATTTCGTACCGCATTCATTTTTCACCTGTCTTGATTGGGAATAAACTAGAAAACAGAAATTTTGCTGTTTCAGAATTTAGTGCCTCTTCTGATGAAAAAGAAATGCATAAATATATAGATAACAAAAAAAAAAAAAAAAAAAGATTTAATGTTTAAAATTAACACATTTATTTTATATAAAATGATGCTGTTTACATCCCTTGAAGAATTTCAGATTTACGATCCAGTCTTAATCAACATCTATAAAAAAGAATGTTTATGTATTCATTATCGCGGAATAATATGCAAACGCAGCAAACTGGGATGTTGTCATTCTTTAAGAAACTCGTTAAAAAATTGGATACATAATGATTCATAAGCCTTTATTTATTCCAAACGTTTACCTGGATACTGAAAATTAAATATTGTTTGAGATATTCCATGTTTCATCAAAAATCATTCATTTATATTTTTTCGAATTTCTGAAAATGTTATTACACAAAGATTAACAAAATTGTATTCTTTCAGCATCTTGATAGGTATTCAATTGATTTCGAAGATATAAAAAGTCATTCGTACATGTTTTAAATATGACATTTTTGCATTAGCCTTACAACGGATCGGAAAAAAGAGGTCGGGAGGTGTCGGCACAGACCATCACCTCATCGAGTTCGCGGATGAAAATCTAGGATTAGTTAAATTCCCAATTCTCAATGTTTTCAAACTTTTCGGTAAATAAAAACGGAATGATAAACCTACGAGACAGCCACTAAAATCGGGTTTTTAGATTATTTCCACCAATATATGACTTGGCAGACTGATTGTGCTTTAATATGCGAATCGAGATTTAACTAATCCTACATTTTTATCCGTGAAGCCGAAGAGGTGATTGTCTGTGCTGACACCTCCCTGTCTAAAATCCATGAGATTTCTTATTAACCGTGAACGTCTTAACTGGTTTCGACTACACTTCGTTTCAATCAGGACCATTCCATGGTGGACCTCAATAGTATAATTTCAGTTGGTTCTCCGTGGCCGTGTGATTAAGACACCACGCCGCAAATCGCATAGAAGTGCAGAAGATTGTGGGTAAGATTCCCACTGGTTCCATTACACACACTCTTTGTGTGGAGCTCCCGGTTGTATTTCACTCGTGTTGTAAAATTTCCCTGTGCTATCTCGTCCCTGTATATTGACGATGACTTATAAGCAGGCTTTCAGTCGAGCAGACATGTATGTTGTTTAGATGTATGTTTTTTGATTAATAATTCTAGTTAAGTAAATATCGAAGTGTATTTACGGAACTTACCGAGAATTTGCGGAACTTACGGAAGCGAGTGCAAACATATAGACAAATAAACGAACAGACGCATTGAAGGCATATATACTTTTCAATTAAACTAGGAAATGTTAAAAACATTTAATGAGAAATTTTTCAAAATGTCAAAATCAAACGCTGGCCTTTTTCTACTAGGGTAAAAATGGATTATATTATATTCTTTTCAATATATATGAAGTATTTAACCACTTCGGTTTGAAAAAAATTCTTTTATGCTTTTCAGTAACCAGTACTTAATCATATTGTTTCTTCTGTACCATAAAATGCTACTTGTAGAAATTATCTACGACTGACCCATTCCTATTCATAAAACGTCAGATTTTCGCTTTTAGCTAAACAATATTAATGGAAAAATATTCTAAACAAATAACTTTAGAGTTTTGGCTCACCTGGATAATGATGTGTACTATCTTATAAAATAAAATTACCATAAAAAAGCTTGAAAAAAAATTTCATCAAATTAATTTAATAGGATTTATGAATAATGTTATTAGTCGCTGAGAAGATAAAATATGGATTGCGATATCACATTAGAATAGATAGACTGACGTATGTCATTTATCTATGGTGATGTGGTCATTAGCTAAGTCACGAAGTTTGTCATTAGATGTGTCAACAAACCATTCATGCAGAAGTCGTCGAATTGTTATCATTTATCATTTACAGCAAAGAACAGATGCACGCATGCAAAGTGTTGCCAAATGGCGACTAGCAAAAGATAAAGAGAAGTGGCGGAATTAAGAGATTAACGTTCTGCAGTCGTCATGGAAACTAAAATAAACTTTTACAATTAATAATAATCTGATAAACAGAGAAATGCGTAATGCATACCATTAAGAAAACGAGCCAATTTTTCACGCGTGACCTTGGAATTGCTTAATTCTATGGCGAGAAAAATGAAGTGTAATTGGACAATTACAGCCAGATATTAATCTAGTTTGTTGCATTTTTAACACTTTGAGACATGTATGAATCGTATTTGAGATGATGATAGGAATGTATTATTGAAATATGGTTTTATATCAATTTTCTTGAAACAAAAAATAGAATTAGAAGATGATGGAATTTAAATACGATAGGTAAATAAATGAAAATATAGACGTTACTGCTAGACCGGGTAACGGCAGCACAGACAATCACCTCATCGAATTCACGGATAAAATTCTAGGATGAGGTAAATCTTGATTCGCATATTAAAACGCAATCAGTCTGCCAAGTCATATCTTGGTGGAAAATACGAAAAAACTCGATTTTAGCGGTTGACTCATAGGGTTGTCATTACGTTTTCCTGCTGCCAATCCTCCATGTTTTGATACTTTTGGTTGAGGAACGTACAATGGTAAACCTAAGAATCCTTGGTGGAAATCACCTAAAAACACGATTTTAGCGTTTGATTCATAGGTTTATGATTGTGTTTTTCTGCATACAAAAGTATGAAAACATGGCGGATTGCGAGCAGGAAAACACAATAGTAAAGCTATGAGTCAGCCACTAAAATTCGGTTCGTTGATGTCTTCCACCAAGATAGGGCTTAACAGGCCGATTGCTTTTTTAATATACGAATCAAAAATTAATTAATCATAGATTTTCATCCGTGAGCTCGATGAGGTGATTGTCTATACTGCCGCTTCCCGGTCTATGCAATTTTATCCTCTTCAATCAGGTTGCAAACGTTGGTTGAGTTGATTTTCTTTTTTGATGATTTGTTTTATGAGGACGCGAGTTTCAAAAATCGTTTCATCCAGAAAAATTTTGGGAAATCGCGAAAAATCTCTGATTGCGCCCGATGGTTTTCATTGTAAACTAAGATTTTACAATGTCAGAAATATACAATAAAACTGGTTTTTTCTCTAATTTTTTCGATGCAGGTTCACTAATAAAATAGATTGATAGAGAAAATTCGATTTTTTAAATTTTGTATAAGGCGGCTTTTGAAACTCACGACTTCATATCACTTTTAAAGAAATAAAAATAATTTGAGAATAAATATAGAATCGATGTTTTTTCTTTTCCAATTTGCTTGAAATACATTTGACGATTTCAGAAACCAAGGGGTACAAGTGACAAAAAACCGATTTGGATTAAATTGAGTTTAAAGATAACTGACGTTAAATTGGAACATTAATGATTATTGACTGAATTGAAATAAGAAATTGCCGCATGTTTCGTTGTGGTCTTTGAAATCTTATTTTAATAACTGCGAAAAAATGTAGAACACAATTTTATCTAAATTTATAACTAATCAATATTGATTATTATTCGGCAAAAGCGGCTTATCCCTAGAACTTGGCACATAGTCAGAAAATCATTTATATTTCTTTATCCGAAAAGAAAGAAAGTATATTTCCAGAGGGGGTCCTCATTTGTAATGTTGAATGGTTAATATATTTTATATCAACATTTGCTAGGAAATTTTATTCAGAGATTATTTTAAATTAAATTAAGATGTCCTGCAGTAATAACACTGGTCAACAGCTGTTTTGGTACCGGGGTATTTTTAGTTGATTTTATTTGAATTTGATGTCCTGAATTCAAATATGGCATTAGTTTTTCTCTATCAGCTCAGTTTTTTACGATAAACAACTTTTTGTGAAATAAATGTTTCATTATTTTAAGATAAATCCATGTATTAAAAATGTATGTAAAAATAAAATAAATACAGGATTTTTATTTTTTATAATACACAAATTTTAGTTTTTATTATTATGATATACACATACTCAAAAAATAATTTTTTAATTATATTATACAAATATTTTTACTCACAAAAATAGAGAAAAACGTCGCTGATGAAACTGATACTGATTGAATGCTTCGGAAGCTTCTTTTCCGTGACATTCTGGAATATATTTTAGGACAGTGTCTTTTTAAACTCAAACTGTAATCTGAAACCCTTTGCATATCTCATCTTTTTTTGGTAGCGGTCCTCCATATTCTTATTATTGTGGTGAAATCTTTCAGGCTGTTTATCACTTGTGCCTTCTTTATTTTCAAGAAAATGCTCTAAGTGGCAATGTAAATAGTGCACTTTAATGCTTCTAGTACACCCAAGAGATTTAAAACTATTATGCTTTTCATTTACCAGTTCTACATAGATTTCTCCTTTGCATTTGCCCGGAATGTTTTTGTGAACTGACACAAAAGAAGTCCAGGCTTTTTATTCAGCCTCATTCGTTGAATTTACGAAAGTAGGATTCTTAATCAATTGTCTTATTTGTTGTCCGTTAAATATTCCTGCTTTAATATCTTCATAACTCAATTCGGATGTTTTTACCTTATATATGCAAATCATGACCCGTTCTTATGGAGAATTTACACAAACTGCTTCATAGGACAGAGCTTGATATGCAGTGCAGAAAGTATGATTTTCTTTCGCCCAACTAAAGTGTTATTAATGACATTCCTTTCTGCAACATCCATGTTTTCTTTCTTAGGCCTCTCTTTTCTAATCTAGTGGTGTGTTTTATCTGTGCTATCCCCAAAATATAAAAACAATAGTATTTTGTGTAACTTCTTTGCTGTCCAAGGACAATCGTCTGGAAAATATTTAGGAAGAACCAATTTTTCTAACAGTCTTCTAAATTCATGACAAAATACAAGATTGTTTTTCTTTTTTTTTTGAGAGAAGAAGGGTAGTAGACAATTTTCTCTTGTGTGATAAAATGTAAGTTTGGCTCTTTGTTCTAATAAATTTTTGTCTTTTAATCTTGAAACCAACCAGTAATTCAGAAGCTTCTTTTAAAACATTGAATCTCTTTTGAAATAATTTAAATCAACCTGGTTGAAAAATTTAGGCATTGCTGACGTCTCCTCATAATCACTGTTACCTTCACAGCTATCTAAAAGATGATCAGAAGGACAATATTCATCCTCACTAAGCTCTGGTAGCTGATGAAACGTTGGGATCGGTAGTTCCTCTGAGTGAGGAAGTGGGAGTCTTGAAGACACTAAATCAGGATAAGTTTTCTTATTACAATTGTTTCGATTGATTCAAATAGTATTTCAGTGCTAGGTAGGAATAATAATCATAGAAATGGTTTTGGAGTTCTCTCCAAGCCATTGGTAAGGCGAATTTAAGACTTATTCTTTTCCGTCAGCTCACTGTCATAAATGTTTTGTACAAGTTTTACAGACCTGTTGCGGTGCGCAGATTATATCCTGATCACCAAGTCTAACCCCAAAGTATCCAAGATAAGCTTTCTTTACAAAGTCAGTAACATATTTTCTGTGTTCTTTCAACTTTTATTCTCCGCATATGTAGCAAAACTTATCTGGATGATTTATGCAACTTTTTCTACTTGAACTCATTTAAATTCCATTCTACAACGCAAACACAACAATTTGCAACACTACGAGTTTCACGTTAAATTGATACGAATTCTAACTTAAACAAAAATATCATGGAAGTTCAAAAACTTTAGAAAGTCAAAGAAAGCCAATTTTGTTTCCATGGAGCGAACTCTGAAACTAACCTTATCTCTTGGAGGCTTTTACATTTGGCTTTATGGATGAGCGGCGCGAAATCATAAGCATGCGCAGATCCTCAGTTTTGCTTGCACATTTGTTTTTTTCAAGATCTTGCTGCATTTCAACGTCCTTCTAATCGCCTTGAGCGTTGTTACAGGGCTATGTATCATAAGGTCAGTTTAAGTGTTCAAGGTCACTTTAGTTCTAAAAAATCTTTATTTCGCTTTGCATATCTAAAAAAGTAGAGCTGATAGAGAAAAACTGATTGCATATTTGGAATCAGCGTCCCAAAAATATCCAAAATCAGTTGTAAAATCTCAGGCACCAAAAAAAATTTTTTTTTGTAGGCCTGTGTAATACGACATTAAAGTTCCACCAATTTTCACGGCACAATTTTAGATTCCTTTTTCAAAGAAATATAGGATTTGATATGGCAGCTTATTGACTATGTACACAAGAAAGAATATTTTATTCAATATGTATTCATAAAATGTAGTGGCGTAATTTCTTGAGAAATGCTATTTGGTGCTATTACCTGACTATGTGGACAAAAACGCCATGTAGACAAAACTATAAATAAGATAAAACTATGGCAGCTGATTTGTCCAATTCCAAAGTTATAAACACTACAGTCCTAGAAATTGCAAAATTGCTTTTACATACCATTAACTGCGATATCAGGATGCAGTAATAATCATTTGACATTTTATTCTTCAGACATCAAAGAAGCAGCAGCATTTAGTTAATACAATTTTTTTTTATCCTTTTTAGTTTCAACAATAACTAAAATGATCTCTCGTGCAGAAAATAAAAAATGTAGTTCTGCCACTGAAAAGAATCAACCGGAGTAATAACACGAGTGGATGGTATTATTACCCCGGTATACATTTTGCGCAGTATATTTTAATTTACAAGCTACGTCGCGAACACATCCGAAATCTCCTTCGACATTTTGAAAATACATGAAATTCACTGCAAATTTTTGCGACAAAAGATTATTTCCTGACAAATATAGAGATTTTACATCACAGAATTTACCAAGCAAATTATCTAGATTAATTTTTAACACAATTACTAAGTCAGTTAAAAACTCATAACAGTTATAGATTTCCAAGTGGGTGAAAAAAGTCCGGTCCAGGATTCGAAGCAGCGATATCTTAGCTGAAGTCGCCAATGCTTTACCAACTGAGCCCAATTTTTTTACCCACTAGTAAATTTTTAACTTTTATGATTTATTTAACATTTTAATTACACATACAGCGTTTACTGCAGTTCCAAAAAAATTCATATTTCAGGTGATTCATATATCAGACCAGATACTGTTATTGTTAAAGTTTAGCTGGGTGAATTAGTCTTTCGCATTCATCCGTTACAGTTCAGTTGGTAGAGTTGTGTTGTTGCTTTTATGACATTTGATTATCTATCTGAGGAATATAGACCCGAGAGGATAGTGCCATTCATGGAGGTCCTTCTAAAGGAACCCAAATCGTATTTATGCAAGAATATCAAAGGCTCGAAGAAATCCACGGAAAACTTCGAACACTTATAGTTCAAGAACCGACAGTATAAAAACCTAATCGATTACAAGAAAATAGTTTTTATTTTATGGAAGAGTAGTAATAGGGGAATCTAATGATCCAAGTCTGCTGGAAGTGAAGTGGGGTATATGCCAAAAATTAATACTGTTAGTGGTTTATTCGTAGGTTTATCATTGTGTTTTCCTGCTTCCAGTTTTCCATGTTTTCATACCTCTGACTATCGAACAACAATAATGATAAATCTTTGAGCGAACCACTAGTGGTATTAACTTTTGGCTTATGCACTATTTCACTTCCAACAGACATGGATATTTAAATATTCACTATTTGTACTCCTCAATAAAATAAAAGTTTCTTTCTTGGCTCGATAACTTAGATTTTTGTGCTGTCGGCTTTTGGACTATTAGGCCAACTGTGCGATTGGGTCCCAATCCAGAACCTCCCGTCTACCAGATTCGAGAGCAGAAACTCTCTGGGGGGGGGGGGGGGGAAGGCTCAGTTGGTAGATCATTTTCTTCTTCAGCCAAATCATCCCTGGTTGAAATCCTGGCCCAGATTTTTTCTCTAACTAGGAAATTTCCAACTGTTATGATATTAGATGTGATTATCTATAAATAATACCGGTCTGCCACGCTTCAGGGGTTTTTTCCGTCAAAATATTCATATTTTTTATAGAAAACTATATCTAGATTAAACATTTGGAGGATTCCTAGGAAAGACTTCTTCTGAATTTAATCCATTTGTAAATATTATTGAATGTAAGTAGGGACATCAATATGAATCGTAATACCATGTTGTCAAAAAATATATATATTAAATTTCTTTTTTCAGTTCCCGAATATCGGTTTAAATAAAGAAATGTCCCAGTCTTTAAAAAATGTTCTGTTTACTAATGATATTTTAGAAGTGGGTTTCATCAAATTCATATTTTTAATTATTTTTATGTGTTTGTTAATTAATCATACAGTTTTTTAGTTATTAGAAATTACTACTATATCGTATAACTTTCGACTGAAGTCATTTCATTCGGAAAATTTCTGATATAATCCCCTTATTTTAAGATAAGCCATAAATAATATATATAAAAAAAAAATATCTTTCAGTTCTGGCTTGTTAGTATAACGATATTTAACACCTCATTGAACTAAAATAGCAACACAAAATAAATAAATAAATAAACACCTAAAATAAATTTAATAGGATTTTCGATAAATGTTATCAGTGGCTGAGAAAAAAAAATATCGTGGCTATATTACATAAGAATCATTAATTGACTTTTGTCATTTGTGTGACGTGATCATTAGCGTTTCACAGAATGAGCTATTATGCATGTATCAACAGTCTATTTTATCCAAAAGTCATCTAAATGCCATCATTTGGCAATCGGAATTTGAAGCATTTATCATTTACAGAGAGAAAAGCACGTTCGCACGCAAAGTGTTGCCAAATAACAAATATCGAAATATAAAGCAAAATGGAGGAATTAAGAGATTAACGTTCTGCAGTCGGCATATAAACTAAAATTAACTTTAAGCTATTAATAATAATCTGATAAACAAAGATACATTTAATGTAATTAACCATGAAGAAAACGAATCAATTTTTCAAGCATGACCTTTGGTATCGCAGAACACTTACGTTGGAAAAATGAAGTGTAATTGGACAATTACTGTTGGATTTTAATAGACGTTTTTGTGTTTTTAACACTTTCTGAATTGATGAACACTTATTTGTAAAATTGAGTCGTCTGTTTAATTTATATGTCTCTTTCTCTTTGTACAAACTTTCATAGAGAAAAAGGAAAAACAGTTAAATGAATTTAGGAATCTACGTATGATATGGGAATAAGTTAATCGTTGACAATTTTATGTTTTTAATATTTTTTAGGATGCTTAAAACTAGCTTTTAGCTTGTTTTGTCTATTTCATTGATTTTTTTTTTGAATTAATTAAAAATATATTTTGTGGGAGTCTTAAGCAAAATTTCATCATATTTTTTCGAAATTCAGTAACTAAGCTCAACTTTTCTTCCTTATCATAAATTGTACTAAATAGGGTAATCTACTACCAGTTTTGTGTCACATGTATAAAAATTCAGAATACCTCTTCCTTACACCTTTAGCTGAGCGGAATTAAAGAAAAATAATGTAACAAATAACTTTCTGATCCGGTACATCGAATTAATGAACTTCGTTATCTAACTTAAGATAAATAAAATAATAATAAGCTGAAACTATTGAAATAAAGTTAATGCGATCTTCTGAATAAAATAGGATCTGATGATATGAAAAATATCATCAGTGGCAGAGAAATTTCATAGATTATAATGTTATTACATTAGAATTGATGATTTCAGTTCTGTCATTTGTGTGAGGTAGTCATTACGTCATTAGTTAAATCGTGAAGTTTGTCATTATATGCGTCAACAAACCGTTTATGCATGAAGTCGTCGAATTGTTATCATCTATCATTTATAGTGAAGGAAACACACGCGTACGGAAGTTTTTCCGAATGACAAATAGTTAAATATAAACTAAGGTACCCTGGGGTAATAACGCCACGTTAAGGTTCTACCAATTTTCACGGCTTAGTTTTAGATTGTATTTTTCAAACAAATATAGGATCTGATACAGCAACTCATTGACTATCTATATAAAATAAAATAATTTAACAGATATGTATTCATAAAATGTAATGGCGTTTTTTCTTGACCAATGCTATTTGGCGTTATTACCCACCTATATGGGAAATAACGCCATGCAAACAAAACTATGAAATAAGATGGAATAATTGCATGTAGATAGCCCAATTCTAAAAATACAAATTCTACAAACTTAGAAATTGACAAATTGCATTCTAAGCTATTGAAAATGTTCAATTTTTTGTGAAAGTGTAAGAAAAATAAAGGTGTGGTGTGGTAGGGGGAGGGGTGAGGCAAAAGAATATCAGACCGTGAGCTTCTTTTTGCTTAAAAAGGACCATTTAAATAGAAATATAAATCACATTGCACAGTTTTAACCGTGTTTATTTTAATCAGAATTTAGGATGTAACTAGGCCACTGTAGGGAATCAACCGGGGTATTAAACCAAGGATTGGCGTTATTACCCTGTTATATTTATTGCACAGTACATTTTAAATTACAAATTATCTCGAGAAGATATCCAAAATCTTCAATAACATTTTAAAAGTACATAAAATGCACTACAAATTTATATAATTAACAAAGTATTTCCGGATAAAAAGATAGTCTTCACATAACAAAACGTATCTCGCAAATTTTAGATCAAGCGTTAATTTTAGTTGTTTGTAAAAACAATAAGACCTAAAAATGAAACAAATTAGCTTGAAGCTGTTTTTTGCGATTTATATAACTCAAAACCCTTCTGCGCAGAGCACATGGGTGTCATTTACCTGATTATTTCATAATTATGCAAAATATAAGCACTTGGCGTTATTACCCCGCCTGGCGTTATTACCCCAGGGTACCTTATAATAACAACATTGAGAGATTAACGTTCTGTAGTCTTCATATTAACTAAAATAGACTTTAAGCAATTAATAATAGTCTGATAAACAAAACTATATTTAATGTTATTAACCTTGAAGAAAACGAGTCAATTTTTCACGCATGACCCTGGAATCGCAGAACACGTTAGTCAGAAAAATGAAGTGTAATTGGACAATTACTGTGTCGGATTTTAATCAACGTTTTTGTATTTTTAACACTTTCTGAATTGATGAATACATATTTGTAAAATTGATTCGTCAATCTACTTGATGTGTCTGTTTATACTAACCTTCAAAGATAAAACAGTTTGATGATTTTTGGAATTTATATATGGTATCCAAATAAGTTAATTGTTGACGATTTTATGTTTTTAATACTTCCTAAGATGCTTGAAACTAATTTTTAGGTTGTTTTGTCTGTTTAATTGATTTTTTTAAAATTAATTAAAAAGTTTTTCTGGGAATCTTAAGCAAAATTTCATCATAATACATCACATAAAGTAACCAAGCACAATTTACCCCCTTATCATAAATTGAACTACAGTCCCTGGCCAAATTATTAGACGCACTCATATTTTCTTGTGTCGAATCATATTACAAGTTTCATAGAGTTATTACTATGCCAATAGTTACAATTGATTATATACATCATTTGCCGGATTATAATAAATTAAAAGCATGCCAATGACTTTAATATTATTTATTTTTGTAAATTAAATTAACAATTGCTAAAATTGTAAAACATAAAACAGGAATTCAAAAAAATGTCAATATTTTTTGGAAGCCCCTTTGGCGGCAATCAGTGCCTCTATTCTTCATGGCATGCTGTTAGTACAAAATTGAAATGTTTCTTGCATGTGTGAGTGATGTTTCCAGACAAGGAAAAGTTTTTCTATGAGCTGTGTTTTGCTCGTTATGAGCTCTTTGTCCAGGATTTTCTTCATTAGCTCCCAAACATTTTCAATGGTATTCATGTCTGACGAATTACCGGGAGCAGTTCAACACAGGGATATTTTTATTAAAAGTAGACCTTGACGGATCGTGCTATGTAACAAAAAAGCTTTACTTTGCAAAAATACAAATGGTTCTTCATTTGGAAACCATCATTTTAGCTTTAGAATAAACCGATTTTGAAAACCTCTTTATATTGGTCTGGAGAATTGACTAAGAAGTCATAACAAACAAAACCCAGCTCATAGAAAATATTATCCATTATCTGGAATCGTCACCCACGCATACAAGAAACTCTTCAATTTTGTATTAACAGCATGCCGCGAAGAATAGAGGCACTGATAGCCGCCAAAAGAGGCTCCAAAAAATATAGACTTTTTTTTAGCTTCAAGTTATAAATTTTGCAATTTCAGCCATTTTTCATTTAATTTGTAAAAAGAAAGAGTTTTAAAGTCGTAGGCATGTTTTTTATTTATTATAATCCTGCAAATAATGTACATAATTAATTGCAGTTATTCACACAGTAATATTTTTATGAAGCTAGTAATATGATTCGACACAAGGAAAAGTGAGTGCGTCTAATAATTTGGCCAGGGACCGTAAATAGTGTAATCTACGGCCAGTTTTTCATCACTTATATAAAAATTCAGAATACCTCTTTCCTGGACCCTTAAGTAAAAGGAATAAAGAAAAATAATATAAGAAATAACTTTATAATTCGGCACATCGAATTAATGAAACTCACTATCTAACTTATAATAAATAAAATGATAATAAACTCAAACTCTTGGAATAAATTTAATAGGATCCATGAAAAATTATCATCAGTGATAGAGAAATTTCATAGATTATAAGGTATTACACTGGAATTGATGATTTCAGCTCTGTCATTTGTGTGAGGTGGTCATTACGTCATTAGTTAGTCAAGAAGTTTGTCATTAGACGCTTCAACAAGTAGAAGTCTCGAATTGTTATCATTTATAATTTATCATTTGCAGCGAAAGAAACACACGCGTAAGCAAACTGTTGCCAAATAACAAATAGTAAAACACAAAGTAAAGCCGCAAAATTAAGAAATTAACATTCTGCAGTCGTCATCAAAACTGAAATCAACTTTTATAATTAATAATAATCTGATACACTGAGAAATGCCTAATGCATACCTTCAAGAAAATGAGCCAATTTTTCACTTGTGACCCTGGAATTGCCAAATGCCTTGGTGAGAAATATGATTGTAATTTGGGCCAATTATATCTCTGTATTAATCGATGGTTGTACATTTTCTAACACTTTCTGAGATGTTTGGAAGGTATTTAAGATGATTGATTTATCAGTCTTATTGATTTTTTTTTCTACAATTAGACTGTTATTTTTTTTATAAGGGTTTCTCTCATCTGAAGAAAATCTATTCGTCTCTGTTCTCTGTCTGTCCGTATGTCTGTCACAAAGTTCATGCACAAAAACTATGTAAGTCAGAGAGTTCCAGTTTTGTGTACATACAGCTGAATATTTTTTGTCACACAACGAATCATAAAATTTTGAAAAAGACTATCATTTTAATTAAAATATTTTTTTAATGTCATCAGATCATTTGTTGTTGTTTTTCTTCTAAATATTGCGCACAAGTTTAAATAGATATAAAAATTATTTTGTATGTAACATGAATTAATGGATTAAATAAATCTCGTGAAAAACGCCATTATTTGTTTTTATTTTATCATATTAGAACATATTCATCATCCATTTTGACACGCAAAGTGAAATATTTTTTTATTTATTAAATTCCTATTCATTTAAGTTACTAGCGGCCTCTGGTGACCAGTTTGGTTTCCCTTAAATTTATGCTAAGCATTGCAATATTTTACTTTTATTCATAATTTTATTTACTTGCGTTCACTAAATCTGCAGATTCTGATAAAAAAAATCAAAAAATCTATTCGATCAAGGCAGCATTTAGGGGAAGAATTCAGCATTCTGTTCTAGTTGGCGCGATTGGTGAAGAAATCCGAAACAAAGAAGAAATCCGAAAATCCGTTTTGCAAACTCTTTCAAGAATTTGTAGTGAGAACGTGTTAACATTTTTGAAGGTATGTTACACGATTTAAAGTTAATTAATACTAATATTATGAGTGTTGGATTAATACACATCCTTCGCTAAAGCTTGGTGCAATTCTGGTTTCAAAAAGGGAGGATATGTTGCCAAAATGTGTAAACAGATCTGAAAACAAACCTGATGAACTTTAATTTTTCTTTACATAGAAATTGGTTTTTTTCTCTATAATAATAAGGCAAAAATATCATATACTCACCCGATTGAAGCGATTTTTTCAGTCATCAATTTGGCGAAATCCTAAATATGATGGTGCTGCTATTTATGCAAGAAATGATTAATTTTGTATTGACAGTTTTTGCTTGTTAATTTAATGATAAAGTGTTTTGAAGGAGATATTAATCAAAAATCGTTGTGTGATCTGCGATCAGACTTACCCACTTGTTTTACATGCTTTCTTTTAACTTACAAATATATTTGTGTAGGGTAGTCAAATCTTGTGATTCATTTTTCACCCACTTTTTGTTGACATAGAGCTTTAACCTCTTCAGTTCATGGGTCTCCAAATGAGAACCTCCGTTTTGTCCCATTTTAATAGTGATAATCATTGTAATTTCGATACCAAAATGCTATGATTCGAAATCTGAGATTTGAGCTATTACAAATAAAATAAATATCTTGCTCTGAAGTCAAGTAGGCGAAGAAATAATTCAGTAATAATGAATAATATTGCATTAATACTCAGTAGGGAAGAGGTTAAAATTTGAATTATAAGTGTATTTCGGAGAGATTTCCCTTCTAAGGTAATATACTCCGCATAACTGGGGCATATTGTCTATTAATCACAAACATATGTATTGGAAACTGGGGCACATATAAACATGGAGCACATGTGAAAATGGGGAACATATGAACATCGCAATTTTAACTAGTTATTAGATGATTTTTTAGTTAAAAAAATTACGAACGATCATAATACCTGTAGACATATGGTGAAAATTTTTTAAAGCTCTTTGACATTTAGTTTGTCCTTGGCAGCCAAAACATTGTTTATAGATCTTAAAAGTAAAATCTCATTTGCAACTTGCTAAGAGAATAGCTTTATTTATTTAAATTTTTACATAAATTTTAGTGTTTAAAAATGTACTATGAATACTAATAAATATTTTTATACAAGGAAAATTCTTCTAAAATTACGAAATGTGAATTATTTGTCATTTTAATTCTAGTGGCCATGTGAGACACTTGTGAATAGACAAGTTGGGGGCAGATATGAACAGTTCATAAGTGCCCCAATAATCAGGAAAGCATTTCGAGCAATGCATTGCTATGTGATCCCTCGTTCTATATAATCATATTATATATTCGTCTATAGATGCATATATTCATACACTTTTAAATGATTAAAAGAGGACACAGACTGTCAGACATATTGTAAAAGCGGGTTCTCCGGGATACATGTAATCTTAAAATGTACAAATCCGTCGAAAACCGAAAGTAAAAAAAAAAAATCGATTGGAAACATTTATTCTATTATAGATAAAAGAATGAAATAAAGAAGAAAAAAACGTTCATTTGCTATAGTAGCAGCATAGTTTTCGCAAATTTAAACGGTTATTATAACAAACATACATACATAAATAACTCATATGTAAAAAAAAAAAAAAAAAAAAAATCAATGTCAACTAAAACCTATCAAGTTTGTTCCGATTTTCCGTTCTATTAATCTTTTAGCGAAGTTTCATTTTCATACTCTAAATTCGTGAGATTCAATCCCATCGGACAAGTGACAGTGCTACCTGTTTGTTTAGTAGCCTGCAGGTGAACGTTTACTTTGTCTGTTTTTTACTTTTGTTCTTCGTGGGTTGTCTATACGTGTTTCCAATCTGTTTTTTTTTTTTTTTTTTTTTTTTTTTTTTTTTTTTTATAAACAAGCCTTATAAGAAAAACCTGAAAAAGGAAAATCAAAAATGAGAAAAAGAAGCATCAGGTTTAGATTATGAAGCACTTGCCAACGCTAAAACACTGAAAAATCATTGAAATTTTTACGCTATAATATTAGTAGCTCAGATGTCAATATTAGATCGTAAAATCAACAATAATAAATGGTAAAAAAACAGTAGTATGCCTTTTGAAAATACACTAGAAGTATTTTACCTTATATTTATATTGGTTTTATGGTTTATTATTGTTGATTTTAGGCTATAATACTGACAGGCGGAGTTCCCGTATTATACCGTGAAATTTCTTTTGTTTGTCTTGCTTCGAAACCTTTGAAGAGCAATAAAGAAGGTCACTGCAGACTACAAAGTCTTTGGGAAAAAAAGTCTAGAGAAATGATTGGGGAGCCGTTCAGTGCTCAAATCGATTAATTCTATTTATTTTAAGTATCAAATACTTGTTATTATCATAACTTTTTAACACTTTCCAACAAAGCGGAAAAGTGTTTATCCTTTTGGTTTGTTTGATCGCGCTCTAGCTCTCGTAAATACACTCGGATTGTTATGAAAATTTCAGATGTTATTGAAGCTTACCCTAGCAAATATCCTGTTGAAAATGAAGTTTTTACCATGATTAGTTTATTTACAGGATAGTTAAAATTTTTCCGTTACATTACGGGCTATGGGGGAAAAATCATTTCAAATGAATTATAAAAGTGTTACACCCTGTCAAACATATTCAAATTTATATGTATTGGCAAAGTGCACTAATGTATGCAGTGAAAATAATAGTTATTCTTCATTTGCAAAGCAAAAAAAAAAAAAAAAAAAAAAAAAAAAGATTCTGTTACACAATAATAAAAGGGGGGAATTGTTTGCGACACCTTTTAATTATGTTAAACGATTTCATGTATGATAAAATGGATATACACTACTCATACCTAATATTTCAGGAATAATATGAAGTGCATAGCATGTACAGGGACACATAAAAGATTTCAAATAGTATATTCTATTCGAAGTACGTTATATTGTCGATGATGGCTGATGGATGGATGAAATGCATTTTTAATTATAATATGTGTTTTTAAAATTCTTTAAATGTGTGCATATTTTATGGTGTGTATAAATGCTATAGTTGGTATACAGGGTTACACAAAAGAGGTCACAAGGGGTTACAGAATAGGAACGCAATTTACTCGGTTTTTAAAACGGTTTTACAAAAAATTTATGCATTTTTACATTGAATTGCTTTCAGTTTACAAAGAAATGTTTGTAGATGTTTGTAGGAGAAAATGATATACAGGGTCAAGCAAAGAATTGGCTGCATGGTCACCTATGGATAAAAATTTCTGGAAATGTGATTTGAGTAGTTTTAAGAGTGTTTTTGGTTGAACAAATTTTAGCAAAATACTGGCGTTTTATAAAGGCATTAGGTAAACTACAGGACTAAACAAAAATATTCAAGTATGTTTTCATCTATTAGTATAAATTTCTGAAAGAGAAATTTCAACCAGTTGGATGTTTTCTTGCTCAACTACATTTTCCCATTATATAATATATATATCAACCAAGAGATCAAATATAGGCCTGTTCAAAAATATTGGACTACAAAGATAGATAAACTTTTTTACTAATGGTAGATTTGGGGTCTGGGGAACATGATCAGAATAGATCTGCAAAAAAATTTCAGAGATTCCAACATAGGAGCGATCGCAATAGGTAGTATTTCATACGAAATATACGTAAAAAGGAGAGACATGATGGACCTGCTAAAATTCATTCCTCCTGTTAATTATGACTAGCTGACCCGCCCGGCGTTGCCCGGGTCCGTATTAGCAATATTAAACGAACTTGAAATTTGTATGATTTTATCAATAACTGGAAGCATGCAGAAATGCATTGTCTGAAATACGTCATTTTCATCGTTATAAAGTATTAAAAGGTTCTGAAAAAAAAAGAAAACTTTTAGTAATACAATTTTTAGTTTAAATCAAATGTTTTCAATATTTTATTTAATTTTATTCAAAATGAAAAAAGATTTTCTTAGCAGACGATTTTTTGTGATAAATACATTATCTGTTTTATATTTCTTCTGCTTTATTCCTTTTATTTATAGAGTTCAAAATGAAAAAAGATTTTCTTAGCAGACGATTTTCCTGTGCCTCAATTAATTATCCTCGGAATTCCTTTTATTTATAGAGATTGCTATAAAAACTTGACAGTGAATCGAAATGACGAGACCTCACATACATTTGATGAAGAGGACATTATTTACATTGCTGATGAATTAAAAATAAATAATACATTGAAACATAACTGTCAACATTCATTTTTATGAAAAATCTGTAATAAAAATATATAACTAACATTTTTGGCAATAAAAAACTTAAAATTTTAATATCGAAATTAACTTTATTACATTTTTCACTTGATAAATTTATTAACTCCACCCGTCACATAAAAACTGAAACATTATTGATGATTGCTTTTTGTGTATTCTTTGTTATTAATTTTATATACAGTTAGATGAAAGTTATAATTGCATTTATGAATTATACAATATATTTTTGAATTTATATTATAAAGAGAATAAAAAGAAATAACAATGTACATTATATCATTGCATTTCTCAACTTTTTGTTTATAAAATTAATCGATTTGTACATTGACCGATTTAATTTATGACTTTTATCGCAGTATTTGATATTTGGTAATTTACAACCTAAGATCTTTCTTTAACACAATCAGTGCCATGTTAGTCACCAGTGACTGACACTGAACTTTTCGTTTAAGAGCCCACAATAGTCACAGAAAAATTACTCAAAAAGACCCGGATGACCATGTAAAGTCTATGGGAGCGTTCTTTTCTAATATCTCGTTCAAATTTTAATATTTGTGCATGATTTTTTTGCACAAGATAGCTGAGGGCGATCCACAACCGGGCTAGTTTTTACTTTTTCAATTTTTGTTTCAGATTTTCTTTAAAAAATTACTTTAACTTTCGAAACCGGTTTAAACCGGTTCTGAAACTGAAACTATCGTAATATAAAAAATATATAACCAAAATCGAAAAAGTAAAAACTAGCCCGGTTGTGGATCGTGACTATTGTGACTATTGTGGGCTCTTAAGAGCCCACAATAGTCACAGAAAAAGTACACAAAAAGACCCGGATGACCATGTAAAGTCTATGGGAGCGTTCTTTTCTAATATCTCGCTCAAAATTTAATATTTTTGCATGATTTTTTTGCACAAGATAGCTGAGGGCAATCCACAACCGGGCTAGTTTTTACTTTTTCGATTTTGGTTATATATTTTTTATATTACGATAGTTTCAGTTTCAGAACCGATTTAAACCGGTTTCGAAAGTTAAAGTAATTTTTTAAAGAAAATCTGAAACAAAAATTGAAAAAGTAAAAACTAGCCCGGTTGTGGATTGCCCTCAGCTATCTTGTGCAAAAATATCATGCAAAAATATTAAAATTTGAGCGAGATATTAGAAAAGAACGCTCCCATAGACTTTACATGGTCATCCGGGTCTTTTTGTGTACTTTTTCTGTGACTATTGTGGGCTCTTAAGAACCCACAATAGTCACAGGAAAAGTACACAAAAAGACCCGGATGACCATGTAAAGTCTATGGGAGCATTCTTTTCTAATATCTCGTTCAAATTTTAATATTTTGACATGATTTTTTTTGCATAAAATAGTTCAGAACGATCCACAACCGGGCTAGTTTTTACTTTTTCGATTTTGGTTTTAGATTTTTTTTTTAAAAATTATTTGAATTTTCAAAACCGGTTTAAACCGGTTCTGAAACTGAAACTATCATAATATAAAAAATATATAACCAAAATCGAAAAAGTGAAAACTAGCCCGGTTGTGGATCGTCCTGAACTATTTTATGCAAAAAAAATCATGTCAAAATATTAAAATTTGAACGAAATATTAGAAAAGAACACTCCCATAGACTTTACATGGTCATCCGGGTCTTTTTCTGTACTTTTCCTGTGACTATTGTGGGCTCTTAATCTTTAAACCCTGAACTTTTCGTCACTGGTGACTGACAGCCTAAAATATGATATAAAACCAAGATATTTATATTGGTCCTATCTTCGTCCCCGATCCCTACCTATGTCCCGAACAGTACGCCTCTTTTGCGCGAAGCACTGTCGCTGCTAAGCGACCACGAGTCCCATCAAACGTTTTCACTTACGACCCGTATGCCTTAGACTCTAAACAGAAAATAAAAAAGAGAGAAATATTGAAACCGGACAAATTTAAAAGAGAAAGTACACATATTAAAGACACTAAAAAGGGGTAAGTAGGTGGGACAGGCGATGAAACTAGCGATCACCCTAACCTACATCTTAAATAATTAAATAATTACCAAAAATTTATTTCAAATTCACTTAACTTTTATTTATTACACGATTGTACTTTTTTAAAAATTATTTAAAACAATATCTTTTTTTACTGTCAGTCACCAGTGACTAACGCGGCCTAAACAAAGAGACAAAAAAAAAAAAAAAAAAAAAAAAAAAAGAGAGAGAGAGAGAGAGAGAGAGAGAAGAAAAAAAGAAAAGAAAAGAAAAGAATGTCACTTATCGTAGCACTCAACGTGTTATCGAATAAACAAGTATTAGGCTGAAAATAATCATGTGACAATATGCGGAAAGAGAGATAGTTCGATGAAAGGTGGACTTCTGAGAAATATCGAATTGTATTCGGCCTTCATATTCTGTTTTCTCCACGATATTTAAGTTACTTTAGACCCTAACTCATTCCAGCAGCTCAACAAACTCAGTCAATAGAGATAATCTGTGACTAGATATAGTCATTATCACTCACTCTGATTGGAAATCAAATAATGCAAGAGCCGACAGCACAAAAACCTAAGGTATCGAACACAAGAAAAAAAAAACTTTATTTTACGGAAGAGTAGTAATAGGGGAAAAACAGGAAAAGAAGAAGATGTATAAACCAAAAATTAATATCACTGGTGGTTTACTTGTAGGTTTAACATTGGGTTTGCCGTACAATCAAAGATATGAAATGATTATACTGTAAACACAATGTTAAATCTATGGATTCCTTAGGCTTTTGTGCTGTCGGCTATTTGACTAAAAGTTCGGTTAACTGATTGGTTATAGAAGCTCGTTTTAATTTATGCGCAAGCATACACTACCGATTTGTTTAGATCTCAGACACAGAGAGGTTCAATGAGTTAACTTAGAGAAATTTTGGAACGTGAACAAGCATTTCTAATTTCTGGCAGTTTCTCCTGCAAAATTCAAGCTGTTAACTTTTATTTGAGTTAATTATTTTACGCAATATTAGCATCGTTTAAGAGATGGCGTATTAGGCATTTTTTACTAAGCGCCGAATAATATTCAGTTATAACGGCGCTGCCATGTAACAATAATGCCTTATAGTGGGCGTTAATATATGGATTTCAAAGCTATAATTGGATTCTCTTTTTTATTTACAGAGTATTCTCCAACTTAATATTGATTAAAGGTCAAACAACCCAATCAATTCACGATTATAATCTTTAAATTGTTCGGCGACCGTTAATTCAACATATTTAATGGTAGAAGTAGACGATTTTGACAAGTTAAACACGCCACAGCATCCAATGATGTATAGAACATCAAAGAGTGAATAATTACAAGCACAAACACTACTAAGCTAAACAGATTTAGTTTTGCTTTTTAGGTATATAATTATAGGCGAGCTTTTCAAAACAAGTTTGGACGGGGACAAAATTTACAGCAGGGGTTCTCTTGACAGTTCAGCCACCCTTTCCGGACATTCGTGCACCTTTTTCTGGTCATCGATCATGCAGATGGGACAAATTAAATATTAAAATGATCAATCTTTTAAAAGGAAAATACTGCATCTTGCCTGCCACAGAAATGCTGCTTAATTTTACAGATGTTAAAACAGTAAATGACAGCTATAAGTTAAAGTCTATGGAAATCAACCTGAAAATTTTTTTAACACTTGTGAAGCGTGACTCGATAAAAATATTTTGGTATTTATAGGATAATCCAAAAATAACTTTAAAATCTTAGATTTGAGTAAGATAAAAACTATTTAGAAATCTTTAGAGTTTTAAATTTTGAAAAAAGAATCTGGTTATA
This sequence comes from Maratus speculifer, assembly GCA_964019185.1. Classification (NCBI taxonomy): domain Eukaryota; kingdom Metazoa; phylum Arthropoda; class Arachnida; order Araneae; family Salticidae; genus Maratus; species Maratus speculifer. Next base: position 23,124,058 of record OZ025292.1, read on the forward strand.
ATTGATAATTGCCTTAACAAGTTGGCTGGTACAGGAGGCGACAAAACGACTGTTTTGAAAGACATCGATAGTGCATTTTTCAGTGTTTATACAACCGGTTCATAGTTTCTAAACGCGACACTGTTTTTAGCACTTTCCAACAAAGTTGAAAAGTGCTTATGTATTCGATTTGTCTGGCCGTCTGTCCGTCTGGCCGGATGGCCGTATGTCCGGATGGCCCTCTGTCCAAGCTCTAACTCACGTAAATATGCTCGGATTGCCATGAAATTTTAGAACGTTATTGACGTTTACCCTAGCACGAACCCTATTGAAAATGAAGTTTCTATTATGATTAGTTTATCTACAGAGAGAATCAAAAGTTTCCCATTACATTACGGCCTATGGGGAAAAATCGTTAATATACTCGGATTGCCATGAAATTTTAGGACGTTATTGACATTTACCCTAACACGAACCCTATTGAAAATGAAGTTTCTACCATGATTAGTTTATCTACAGGGCGAATCAAAAGTTTTCCATTACATTACGGGACATGGGGAAAAATCGTTAATATACTCGGATTGCCATGAAATTTTAGAACGTTATTGACGTTTACACTGGCACAAGTCCTATCGAAAATGAAGTTTCTTCTACCATGATTAGTTTATCTACAGGGCGAATCAAACGTTTCCCATTACATTACGGCCTATGGGGAAAAATCGTTTCAAAGGAATTTTAAAGATGTTATACCCTGTCAAACATATTAAAATATGCATTCTATACAATATAAGGTGAAAATGTAGCTATTATTCATTTACAGGGCCACACAAAAGAATTCCATTAGATAATGGTAAAAGGGGAAATTGTGTGTGACATATTTAAAATATATTAAGCTGTTTCATGTATAATAAAACTGATATATGTCACTGAAGCTTAATATAAATCATACGCTACTGTCTTGCATAATATGAAGTACATAGCATTTACAGGGCCATACAAAAGATTTCAAACAGTATATTCTTTCCGAAGTACCGTATATGTGTCCTATAATGGCTGATGGAGGAATGAAATGCATTTTAATCATGATATTCACGTTTATATTTCGCTAAATATATGCACATTATATGGTGTGTATAAATGTTACAGTTGATACACAGGGATACCCAAAAGAGCTCACCAACGTTACTGAATATGAGCGTAAAATATTTAAACGTGGTTCTTAAATAAGCTATGCATTTTTACGCTGAGTTTCATTCAGTTTACTGAGAAATGTTTTCAGAATATAGATAAAAGAATATACAGGGCCACGCAAAGAATTCGGTACATGGACGCCTATGAATGATAATTTATGAGAATGTGATTTCAGTTGTTTTAAAAGTGTTTTAGTTTACAATAAATTTTAGCCAAATGCTGACGTGTAATAAAGGTACAATGTAAACTACAGGGCTGAACAAAAGTATTCAAGTATGTTTCCATCTAATAGTATGAATTGCTGAAAAAGAAATTTCAAGTTACTGGGTATATTCTTGCTAAACTAAATTTTCCCATTATATCAACTGACATATGAAATACAGGGCTGTTCAAAAGTACTGGAATACATATTTGGGTATATTCGACTATACACTATTATTTCCCTAAATAACAAAGTTTTGTTAAAGATTTCATTTAGTGTTTGAAAGTGCTTCATAATCTATGCTTGACGCATGATTTTTCTTACTTGTTAGTTTTGCACAAAGGATTCATTTTAAACATTTTTATACAACAATACCAAAAATTTAATTATTTCTATACTTTGAATGCTAAACTGAAGTCATTAAAAATGCGTGAATGATAATGGGATTCCTAATTTTTTAAATATAAGTAAACAAATTAACAATACAGTAGGGCAACAATTAACCGAACTATCAAACGACACGAACGTTTTTTTAAATTTAAAATCATTCTCGGGCTGTGAAATCGAAAACGTATTTCTATATCAATGATTCGGGGAAAATGAAAACGAATCTTATGAAAATAATCCATAACTACCTCATAACGAAGTCTCCCCTATATAGTTCCTGACGAAGGCGAAATGCTTCTTTATCTGTCGTTGTAAATCAGTTAAGGTGTAGCAAAATGCCTTTTTCAAGGTACAAAGAGCGAAGTGCACCCTGTAAAACTTTGAGTTATGCAGGCATTAGGCCATTAAAAATTAATGAGCTTTGGGGCCTGCTTTTATAGGAGTTCTTTTAAAAATTTCAATTAGGCCTCTAGTTTCCTTATGCTATTAATTTTTCTGCGCTTTGGTACACTACCGTTTTAGTATTTTTTGTTTTTACCTATGGCAATCGATGAAGCGACATCGAAGTATTCTTTGTTTTAAGGTGCGTAAAACATAATATAAAATCATTTAAAAATACATTAAAGTCCTTTTAAAATCAAAATGTTTTCAACTTACACTTACCCGATTCTTATCAGTAAAAAGGACCGTTACCTTTATCAGTGAGCCCGTGACCCATACATAAGATACCTGGAACATCTTATTTTGCTTATTATTCGTAATTATTTTACTGAATATCAAGTGTGTGCGATGCTAACAACTACAATAGTAGTCTACTAACAGTTGTAGCTTATGAAAACTAATCTAAAATTTGATTGCTCTAGAAGATTTTGGACAAAAACATGGCGAGCCAAATTGTATCATTCAGTTATTGCTTGAAATACCTGATGCGTCTAATAGACAACATTAATTTCTGATGTTATCCCACTACACGATAAAACTGTTATTTAACATAGTTTATTATTGTCTAACTTTCCCCCCACAAACATTAGCAAAAACTAATCAAATGTGCATAACTTCCCACAAACACTGCGAGCTCCCCCCATTTCGTATGGTTCATTGAACTTGTTTAGTCCAGTATCCAAAACATCCAATTTTAGACTTTTCGCCCTTCTCTTATTTATGAGAGGAACTTTATGGACAGCAATGTATTTTAAATTAAATGGAAATAACAGTTTTGGGTTTGCATAAAAACATTTTCTTATGCCAAACAACACTCGTTATAATCTACCAACTTCCAGCCAGTCAACAACTAAACGAAACAGGGAAAGTTATAATAACATGAGTGTTTTTGCATAATAGCTATTAAGCCGTAGGTTACCAAACAGTCAAATGAAGTCTGTTTCAGTTTTTTGTTTCAGAATGGCTTGTTCGTCTGCAACATTCTGCAACATCTTCTTTCTTTAAATGACAAGACGGATTTGTAGATTATTTCTCTGAATCTCGCATCCACCAATCTGGCATCATAACAAATGATGTTCGCAATAATAACACTCGCTGCAGATATCGTTAATCGAAATGTCAGCAATGAATGCAAATGTTGTGTATTGAATAACAGAAAAGGCAGAGACAATCATTAATGCTTCACAATGAATGAAAACTGAGGAAAATTAATGGTCTTTTTCACCGGAATCGTTCGTGTGTAATTCGCGAAAGGTTCAAGTTCATGGATTTATAAAGTTGTGAATGGAATGCTTGCGCCGTGTAGTTATGCGCAGACGTAAAAAAAAGGGCAACAACATTCCATGTATTTTAATCTCTCAATTGTAACAGACAACAGAAAAAAAAGAAAGAAAAAATAGTCCTTCGAATGCAAAATATGTAGTTTTTTTAACTTATATACAAAAAAAAAAAAAAAAAAAAAAAAAAAAATAGTTTACAGATATTTTTTATGCCGAAATCTTACCAAACTCTGAAAATTTTCAATACGTATACTCCGGAACCAAGAAAAGGGTCCAGTTAAGATCAAAATATTTGATATGTCAAGTTTTTTTTTTATCACATACGTCCAACTTTAGTATTATCTTCTCAAATTTTTTCTTTCATTTCTTTTTGTAAACAATATTTTGGTTAAAAAGCGCCATAAAAAATGAAGGAAAACTTCATTTTAGGTACTTCCATTACAAAAAGTATGAAGTTATTGTATCCATTAGCAGAAAATTTCTAGAAAATGTCAATATATTTTCACCGATCATGAGGCCCAGAATCCAAGACCACGCATTGTCAAAATATTGATTTGTGTACATTTGCACATTTATACGTCTATTGCCAGGTTTCCAGCATTAATGAGATGTATGCGAAATGTAAATTACTTATTAATTAATTTATTTTATATGCCTTTATCTGTATATCTTTATCTATATATTTAAGTAATGGAAGCATTTTCTTATTCCTGAGATTAGGATGAGTGAAACGCACAAAAGGAGATTTAAAAAGAAGCATTACTTTTATCTAGTGAAATGAAAATAATGCAATAGCCTGGTACTTAGCTATGAAAGTGTGAGTTATGAACAAAAGATAATCCATCGGGATGACCTGTCGGTAGGCGAGTGAATCAGAAGGAAGACGGTGGGTATCCTTAAAAATGCAGGTGAAAACGTTAGAATCAGGTAAGAAAAAAGGAAAGTATAGAAGAAAATCAATTTGAACTAGAAGTTGGAAAATGTTAGTTTTGTTGGGGCACGAGTATTATTACTTTTTATTAGAAATGTACAAATGTGCCGAGAATTTGGGCAGACCTACGGTTGTATCGTTTGAAAATGGGAGTTGAAAACAGTCAAAAGAGACGGGAATAGTGAACTTATTTAAATATTTTAAATATACTTAAATATCACTCTATTTATATATACTTAAATATTCTCTCTACTTTGAAGAATAGTCCTGGTTGCTTTTGTTGTTAATTTGCGCATAACATAGCAACATTCTCAAGATTTCCAGAACTTTTTGCGCAGAAATTTATTTAAAATCTTCTTTTAGTGTTAATAAAAAAAAATTAGTTTTCTAAACCTTGCAAGCATTTCATAGTATATTCCGTGATTGCATCATTTTTCTAACTTTCTATTTATTTCTTTAGATATATTGGGAAGAGTGCTGCAGGTAGTTGAACTTAAATCTGTGGTGTCCTTAAAAATGTCAATAAATTACTTTTCTTGGAAATGGTTCAAACTATTTATTCGCTTTATTTTTAGTCCTCAAATGCGGTTGTCTGCATTCGGTAGAAAGACTAACTGAGAAAATGATAAATCCATTCATCTCTTTAATTGAATAAATTTTGCTACAGTAAAACTTGCTGTGATGCAATTGCTTGCGACCGTGAACAAAATTGGTTTTGGACAAGTATTTGTATAACTGTACGGGATTATTCCGTTAGAACGATTAAAGTTTTTTTTTTTTTTTTTTGATTGTCTGTTTAAGGGAGTCCGGGCTACATTTTAATTTAAAATTTTTATTTATTGAGTTGAAAATTTGAATTTTTTTGTGATGGTATACCCTTTATAAAAAAAATCACATGATAAAAGTTTTCAGAATTTTTAATAAATATAAAATAGATTTAAAAAGTAGGGTAATTTAAAATCGTTATAGCTCAAAATATTATTTGTAGAATTTAATTTTTTTTGTTATTTTTAAATAAACAGGAATATCTAAATTTTAATTTTGATTCAGCATTTTTAAAAATATTAATTAAAAAAAATAAAAATATATAAATGAAAATTTGAAAAAAAAAATGACGTAACTTTTATTTAAAAAAATAATATCTTCAAAAATAAATATTCTTTTTTCAAATTTGCTGAATCAAAATTAAAGCAAAACAATAAAAAAGACATATTTCATATCTGAAGTATTTAGCTTCAAATATGCTTCACCGGTTCTGGAATTATAAAAATTTGTATCCGAGAAATTTTGTAAAGGGCAATATGATGAAAAACTTCACAAGAAAAATTTTCAAAAGAAGTCATGACAACCATAGCTTGAAAACTAGATTTTTAAAGCATCCAAAACGAAAAAAAATTCCGCTTCTAATTAAGATAGAAACAAGATTTAAACGTAATTTTAAGTATGAAAAAGAAACAAAATAATGATGCAATAACTTTATTAATTTGAAGATTTCGAGTCCCGGATTCTCTTAAAACAGGATTCCATATATTCTACTGTGAGACTCTCTGTGTGTGTGAGCAATTTATAAGAAATGCCTGTCTAATTTATTTAAGCAACTGAAAACGTAAAAACAATTTTTTAAAGGTTACAAATTATTTCAATCTCTTAATTATATTAGTAAAACTTATGGTCTAATTCTAAAATGTTGACTTATATATATATATATATATATACACTATATTGCCATTGATTATGGGACACTTGTGATTTTAGACATTTTACTAAATATCTAGAAAAATACATGAGGAATCATCTCGAAACTCTTAGAGTATAAATATAATAGTATAAGTCATACATCTCCGTGAAGATTTTTTACCGAAACTCCATAGGGGACCGTCAACAAATTAAAAAAGAATGAATATCTTTTGAATAACCCTGTCAAAACTAATGTAGCAAAAGCGCTCAAACTCTAGATTATGATTGAATGCCTTACTGTAATACACTGTGTTCATTTTTATGCAAATAGCATGCATACTCGCAGAGTAATTAAGGTTTTTATAAAAATGATCCCAAATTTTTCCAAGTTTTTCCCTTATAATTTTCAGAGTTCTTAATATAAAATAATATTTTTTTCAGAAAATATGACAAACAACATTGCACACAGTACCCTGTAATCAGAATCAAAATATAATAAAAATTGTATGAAAAATGAGTAGGTTTACTAAATAATTTTTTACTGCGCATGCGTCAAAGATATCAAAATTTCATTTGCATATTATGTTAGCTAAATGTATAGAGCAACTTTTATAAAAGTCTCAAAATCATAGCTTGAAAATTCTGAAAGTAATCGTCTATAGAAAAAGGACAAAATCCGTTGTTTCCAAAATGAAGCAAAAAAAATGAGGGATTTTATCCAAAAGTAGTCGTAACATCCCGTATTGTGTATTCTACATTGACACTAATCAATGAATATATGGATACAACCCCTCTTGTTTTTGCTTCATTTTGAGAATAACGGATTTTCGACTTATTCAATTGACGATTATTGTCAGAATTTTCAAGTTATGATTTTGTGACTTTCACAAAAGTTGCTCTATACATTTAGCTAACATAATATGCAAATGAAAGTTTGACATCGTTGACGCATGCGCAGTAAAAAATTATTTAGTAAACCTACTCATTTTGTACTCAATTTTCATTATTTTTTAATTCTGATTACAGGGTACTGTGTGCAATGTTGTTTGTCATATTTTCTGAAAAAAATATTATTTTATATTAAGAACTCTGAAAATTATAAGGAAAAAACTTGGAAAAATTTGGGACCATTTTTATAAAAACCTTAATTACTCTGCGAGTGTGCATGCTATTTGCATAAAAATGAACACAGTGTATTACAATAAGGCATTCAATCATAATCTAGAGTTTGAGCGCTTTTGCTACATTAGTTTTGACAGGGTTATTCAAAAGATATTCATTCTTTTTTAATTTGTTGACGGTCCCCTATCGAGTTTCGGTAAAAAATCCTCACGGAGATGTATGACGTATACTATTATATTTATACACTAAGAGTTTCGAGATGATTCCTCATGTATTTTTCTAGATATTTAGTAAAATGTCTAAAATCGCAAGTGTCCCATAATCAATGGCAATATAGTGTATATATACAGGGGTTGGACAAAAATATGGAAACACCTTTTGTAATGCATGTTTGAAAAGAAAGATTGATTATAATGAACTATGTTGATGGCACTGGAGTTTTCGCCTACTAACGCCACCTATACAACTTCGTAAAATCGCTACACCGTTCAGTCGTTGTTGGAGCACTGTTATTTGAGATTATCATTGCATTATGTCAGAGTTAACAGACTTCGAACGTGGACAAATTGTTGGCACGCGTATGGTGGGTGCTTCCGTAAGCAAGGTAGCCGAGGTTTTTAGTGTTTCAAGAGGTACTGTGTCGAAGATTTATTCCGCATATTTGAAATGCGGAAAAAACATCATCCGGTAAATCACAGCACGGACGAAAGTGTGTGCTGAGTGATAGTGACAGACGATCATTAAGGAGGATTATCGCGAAAAATAAGCAGTCCACAGCTGCAAAAGTTACTGCTGAAATGAATGTCGTGTTACCAAATCCTGTGAGTACCAAAACAATTAGAAGAGAGCTTCATAAATAGGGAATTGCTGGCCGTGTTGCAATTGAAAAGCCATCCATCAGTAATGCTAATGCCTGTAACAGGAAAAAGTGATATTTAAGTCATAAAGCCTGGACTATATAGCAGTGGAAGAGCGTAATATGGTTTATTGAGTCTTCTTTCACATTGTTCCACACTTCTAGCCGAGTTTACGTCTGGAGAACGCCATCTCAAGCCTATAATACAGACTGCTTGTTGCCAAGAGTAAAACATGGCGGGGGTTCGGTGATGGTTTGGGCAGCCATATCGTGATTCTCTTCTGGCCCCATGATAACTCTGTAAAGGCGTATTACTGCTCAGACTTATGTGAACATTTTGGCCGATCAAGTCCTTCCAATGGTACAAGCTTTGTTCCCCGATGATGATGTTATCTTCCCAGACGACAACGTCCCCGTTCACACAGCTCACATTGTCCAGACTGGTTTTCTGAGCACGAGGATGAATTTTCGCATCTCCTCAGGCCTCCAAAGTCATCAGACTTGAATATTATCGAACCTTTGTGGTCTACATTGGAGCGGAAAGTGCGTTCTCGCTATCCACCGCCAACATCATTATCTGAACTTGCCACCGTTTTGCAGGAATAATGGTACAATATTCCCTTGGCAAACATACAGAAACTGTATTTATCCATTCCGAGAAGACTGCAAGTTGTTTTGAATAACAACGGGTACCGTACACAATACTAGGCAAGGAAACGTGTGTTTTTTAAGGTGTTTCCATATTTTTGTCCAACCCCTGTATATATACATTAGATTTTTAAACGGCAAAAGTTTCGTTACCCTTTCGCGACTGCATGATTTATTTGCTTGTATCCTTAAAGTTTGAAAATCTATCCTCAGATTGTTATATTATTTTTCTCAGTATTCATATCACTTTTTATCCTAATCGACAAAAGAGGCGTTGCAGTTAGGAAAAAAAATTCATGAATGAAAGGGCGAGTTATACCAGACGGACAGCTTTATCTTTTATGACAAGCGAGCTAATGAATTCGCCTTAATGAAAGGGTAGCGATAAGAAACAACGTTATACAATGCGTTCGCATGTATTACTTAGTTTTTAAAATTCTAAATCCTCTGTTAACACAGACAGATAAATAATCAGAGGTATAGTAAAGGATATAGGGTGGTAAATACAGTATAATTTCTGGATTTCTTTTAAGTAAACTTATTATAACCCCTGTTCCTCAAGCAAGATAATACCTTATATTTGCCAGCGTTTATTATCGGGTAACTTTTTGGATGTGCCACTCCCAAAACTTTCTTCTATCTCATACATCTCAATCTTTCAAAATGTAGTTACGCATGTTAATATTATTAATTCAATACTGTACCAACCTTGAATATTTATAAAATATAATGTAATACAAATATAATTTTATACTAATATTTTATCTCTACATTGTACAAAGCTATTGAAATCTGTAACTTTATAAAATAATCTACTAAAATTGTGGTAATCATACTAAAATTTTATCTGTAACCTTACTTGCCATTACTTAAAAAGTTTTAGGAATCCGATTTTCCTCAAAATTTCTTAGTAACCTTTTTTGAAATTCATAGTACAAATCTGTATCAGTTAAATAAATGTTTGTTGTTACCGCTATATTAAAAAGCCATTGGAATGTAGTTAATGCAGTTTTCCTTGAAAAATTCTAGTAACTTTGCAATTTTTTTAGAATGTAGGTCATGATATTTATTTACGATTACACTACTTTCAATCAACGAAAAAACAAAAAGCAAACAGGTTTAGTATTCCCTAAAAAAAACAAACAAAAAAAAAAAACAAGTTTAGTATTCCCTAAAAAAAAAAGTATAGGAGATATTATATTCTGCCAGTAGTAACAACAATAGTATACCTCCTCTGCTCGGTCCTTTCCACTTGTATAGTTATATTTCATATGGTCGTTGCAAAATTTAAAGACATTTCGTCTTTGTAGTAAAGGAAAAATTTTAATATCTATTGACTTTATGCATTTATACATAATACAATCCTAAATATTTTCCCAGGTGCAGATAGTAAGATTAGGGTTGTAGAAATTAAAACCTCAAAGGGAATACTTAAAAGAAGTACCATAAATTGCGTTATTGCCACAAGACGTTTCAGAAAATTAGTAACTTTTTTTTTTCTTTTTTTTTAAGAAAGAGAAGTTTGGTTATGTATTTTTCTTTTTAGTTGTCCTATTGCTATATGTTCATAATTGTACTATTCGTTGTTAAAAGAAGATTGTTGTATTGTATCATATTACTTAAGCATTTGTAATGTTAATATTTTGTATTGTATAATTTATTGAAGTTTATCCTTCAATGTCTGGGGGTATGTTAGAATTATTTGTAGTTTATGTTTCGAATCTGGCATCATACTTTGTTCGATAATATATGTAACCATAGAAACGTAAATTGTTTGTTCTTTTCTAGTTGTTTTTTGTTTTGTCATAAGGACACGCAGCGCATCGCAGTGTGTTAAATAAAGTATATACAGTCTTGTTAAGAATGTGAGTTTATTAATTATGTTAATACGCATCTCTACATGGGTATTATAATTGAACATAAATAAGAAGTGAAGATAACTTATTTTTGTATGCTAGCTCAAAACAGAAGAAAAGAAAGTAAATTTAGACAACGAATTAATTTTAAATAAAAATATAATTCGAATATATGATTTCAGCATAAGGTTATTTTATACTTTATATCGTAGCTATATTATATTTTCTACTGACTAAGAAACGTTTGTCTCCGTTTTATGATGTACTTCGAAGATGTAATATTCAAAACACTTATCCCGGGCGATTGCATCGAGAAAAGGGGCGTTGTATTCGAAGAACAAAAAAGAAAAAGAAAGAAAGGATAAATGAATGAAAAGGCAAGTTGGACAACTTCATCGTTTGACGGGAGAGTTAATGGATTCGTCTAATGAGATAGTACGGATATGAAGCATCGTTTTACAGTGTTGTTCGCGCGAATTAGATCCGCCTTTGGGATTTCACCTCTTTCAATAGAGAGAAAGTGAAAAAATATTGACAAACATATTAAATAAATATCACTTGGTTAGGAAAACATATATTGTAGCAAAGCTAACATATTATTCTGTTCACGAAAGTTTAATGTCTAAAATATACTGTGATACTTTATTTTATTACTATTTTTTCCCTGTTTGGGGTAGTATATTCCTCTAATCTTTATAATACATACACACACACTCAAAAAAAAAAAAAAAAAAAAAAAAAAATCAAATTAGTTGCATGATGCAAAGATTAATTTGACAATTAAAATTATTAAAATTGTTATTTAGAGCTTTTACCTGTATAGAAGAAAATTTTTAAAAGAGAAAACATTAACTCAATTAAGCTACCTTGTGACTTAAATCTCGAAATTTAAATTCCAACATTTCATACAATTAAAAATTCCTGATGCAATTCTTTACATATAAATTCATAATTAAATGAATGCACGCTATTTTCAAAATATAAAAATCCTTGCTGCTTTAAAAATAACAGTTGAAAGTATTATATTTTGATTATTTGCTATTATTTATAAACACTAGATTTATTTAAAAATAATTATTCTGACGGGTAAATAATTCATATCAAATGTAATTTTTCTAATTTTGTGGAAAAATGTCTGGACCAGGATTCGAACCATGGATCTCATGACTGAAGCTGTTGATGTTCTGCCTTTTCAGCTACTCCGATGAATCTGAAGAACTTAATTCTCCCAGATAATTTTATTGATTATTAACCCGGATTTTATTATCAATAAGGTTAGATTGGTGAATTATGTCCACCAGATTTTTCCATGATAGCCCAGTTGATAGGACATTCTCAGCTTCAGGCAAGAGATCCCCTGTTCATAATCCTGCTCCAGACATTTTTCGTCTGGTAGGAAAATTACATCTCATATTTATTTAATTGATCTAAGATTTCTGCACACAATTCAGTACTACGCCCTAATATTATGCAGAGTGTCCATAAATGTGCCAGGTATAAATGTAAATAATAACCATTGTGACTGTTGTAGAAAAAGGACATTAGGTCCCGAATGATGAGTATGAGTCACTAAGGTAGTTTTAGAAAAGCGCATACGTTTTGTTACTGACTCGCTCGCAGTGCCACAAACGAAAAAGCCGACCCCTGTGTGTGAAGCGTTATTTCTTAGCTGAAGATTTAAAAGTGTATTTTTTCCTTAGAGGTTGTATAAAAGATCGTTTTTACATTCCGTCGATCCCACCTGATTTGCCAAAGTTGGAACACAGGATGGAAAAGGCTATTGGTTCCATTATTGCGTACTTGTTAATCGATTTGTGGAAAGAACTTAACCTTAGGTCGGATGTGTGCTATAAGTGCACTTACATTTATTGAACATTTGTGAGGAAAACTGGGTTAGTCTAACCCTCAATTTCATGTAGTATTCATTGTAAATAGTCTAAATTAAACTGTTATAATATACCGTTGAAACCGAGACATTATTTTATGAACAACCTGTATGAAAGACACAAACTTAAATCATGAAAAATATCGTAAATAACTCTAGGCGTCATACCGAAACGCATGAATGTTCGAACCGCCTCTTGTATAAACTCATCCAGAGATAGGAAACTTTAGTTATCTAGTGCAGAAGCTGTTAACCGGTAGTCTGTGGACACCCAGTGATTTGCAGAAAATATGGAAATTAGGGTCAGGTGGGGTAATTATGACCAGAGAGTGATCATGACCACCCCTATAATTGAGAAAACTGTATATGGTGAAACTTTATTTCACGCTTACATATTAACCTTATAATGTATTTTTCATTTTATTAATCCTTTATCAATATTTGAATATATATATATTTTTATTTACTTGTTTGGTGTAAGGAAAAATTAAAAGCAAAAATTATTGACATGTTACGATTCCATCTAATAAGAACCATAATCATAGTAAATAAACAAATAAATACATATATTTCTATTCATAATCATAATATGTATATATATATATTTCTATTATGATTACGGTTCTTATTAGATGGAATCGAAACATGTCAATAATCTTTGCTTTTAATTTTTCCTTACACCCTCTCAAGTAAAATAAAATTGTTTTATTCAAATGTTTGTATGTAAAAGGTATATTTCTTAAAATATTTTGATTTAAAAATCTAAAAGATTTAATAACTTCTTTATTAATAGTTTAAAGAATTTTTGACATCCAAATAGCAATAAAACAAAAGTTTACTAAAATGTTTAATAAACGAATATGTCAATTTGTAGCTCTAATGGTCTTAATTACAACAAAATAAATGTGTGTAGGCAAGTATAAAGAAGAAATATAGTGAACATAATATCGTCACAAGTGGTCTTAATTGTCTCAATCTTTTATGATTATGAGTTTTTGATAAGGTAATTATAACTATCCTTTTAATTTAGAGAAAAAGAGCGATGTGAATATTAAAACTTTTAAGAAATGCTCTTAAAGGGTCATAGTTACTTCCTATATTTTAGAAATATCACCTTTCCAAATAAAAACAAGTAAAAAATAAAAAAGTTGAAATCGTAAAAAATGGTTATAATTATTTCTCCTGACTCTATTATATTTTTTAAATTTCTATTGATAAAAAAACAAAAATAATAGACTGAGAAATCTTTATATTAATGAAAATTTATTGCTGGGGGAAAAACCAATGAAGATTGGGATTCACCTTTCAACAGCATATTTGTACGAAATTTTTTTTTTTTTTTATCTCACACAGTAATTTTAACTTACTAGTAAGAGTGACTAGCGTTAAAAAGGGTTCTCGATCTTGGAGTAATGCCATTGATGCAAAAAATTAATGGAATTATTTCGAAAGTGCGGAAATATTTTTGTTATCAGTAGTATAGTAATGGGGATTCCAGCTCACCGGGCGTCGGGCGTTGACCTCTGCATGCTGCTTGAAGGTCATCGGGCGTTCGAGCTGTAAGAGGGGGGTGGGGTGAAGGTCATCGGGCGTCACGCAAGGTTAAGATGACATCATCTTAGAGCATGAGTGTGTTTTAGATAAGAAATTTTTTTTTTTAATTTTAAGCGGGAATTTTAGGGAGTTAGAATTTTTTTCGGCGTACTATAGTATGAGGGTGTTATTTAAATTTTAATGTGGGGACTTTAAAATTTTCGGTGCGCTTTCGTTTTAGATAAGAATTTTTTTTTATTTTAAGCGGGAATTTTAGGGAGTTAGAATTTTTTTCCATACTATAGTACGATGATGTTTTTTTTTAATTTTAATGCGGGGACTTTAAAATTTTCGGTGCACTTTAGATTAAGGATTTATTTTTTTTTATTTATTTTAAGCGGGAATTTTGGGGAGATTGAATTTTTTTTTCACACTGTCCTGATTTGAGGACATTTGATTTTAAGCGGGAAATGATTATTATTTTGTTGTACTCATGTACAAGAGGTATTTATTTATTTATTTTATTTATTAAAATTATTTAATTGATTAATTAATTTTTGAGTGAATTTTGTGAAGATAGAAATTTTTTGGGAATCATTTTTGAGATTTAATTTTTTTTTTTTTTAAGTGTTGAATCGGTGTTAGGATATTTTAGAAAGACTCCCATGCAGGGCACTTATTCAAACTTAATTTTTGTAATGAGATGTATTCGCGCGCGCGTCGACCTAACTGTTCGGAATATGTGATTTTCCTCGAATCATGTGTGAATAACTGTTAGATTTCCTTAGAAAGATCTGAATAACCTTAATCCCTGTCTGCCATCATAAATAACATATGCTGGTAATGGGAATTTGAGAATAACAATTTTGAATATTTATTTAATGAAGGAACTTTAAAATTATTTCGAGTGTTATTTATAGTCAACTATGTTATACACTTGATATTTTAAAATAATTAAAAAATAACTTTAAAATTTAAATGAAAAAAATATGTTTTAAAATGGGATTTTACGTACTAACATTTATTCGCGCTCGTTGACCTAACCGTTCGGAATCTGTGATTTTCCTCGAATCATGTGTGAATAACTGTCAGATTTCCTTAGAAAGGCCTGAATAAGCTTCAACCGTCATTAATAACGCATGTCTGTAACGGGAATTTGAACTTAATTTTTTTTTTTAAATATTCATTTTAATGAGGTGACTTCGAAAACAATTTGTAGAACTTTTGAGTGATAATAATTTTTATTGGGAAACTTAAAAGAATCTTGTGATTTTTTGGGAACTAATTTTTAATTGTTGAATCAATCTGTATTCGCATTTCTTTTGTGTGAGATTGTATAAATGTTGATGAAAACTATTTCTATTCCAATTAAAGAAATTTAATAATAAAAATAATAAAGTGTACCTCACCAGACACCCCTTTTTCAAAATTCATGCATATTTTTAAACATAACAATGTGTTTAATATAAGTAATTTTTGTGTGTCCTTTCCTTTCTGAAAGTGTAAGCGATTTTTAACATAAATATCTTTTGACATGTGTAATTTTTCCCTGGCAGAACAATTTTCAAATAAATAAATTTTAATATTAATAGAATTTTTGACTTGCCGAAGAAAAAAAAAGGAACTTATTTTTAATGTTTTAATACTTGTCGGTTAAAAAAAAATAAATAAATAAACTATATTTATTATCGAAATGAATTCATCTTCATTATTTTAAAAAAAACATATAATATTTATAACCAGTAACGCGGAACTTTTTCAAACCCTGTTAATGAGATTTTATTTAACATTGTATTTTATCTTCAGATCAAAATAATTTGTGAAAAATGCTTTTAAATATTTTTAAAACTGTATTGAAAATAATATTTTACATACCTTAACATCAATGAAATCCGAATCGATCAAGAGTTTAATAATTAGTTTCTCAAAAAAGTTCGTTCTAGTATGTGTGTGTGTAAACATAGATGAATCATTCTTATCTGCTTATCTGATAGCGTTTTCCGGAAAGGGTTGAATGTCTGAATCATAGTTAATAGGAACTGGGGTTGATGTGTTATCTTAATTAATCTTAATGAGTACTATGTCTAATTAAAATTATTTGACTTGAAATAAAATAAGGTTTTTTGAGTAATATCTTTTGAAAATTTAAGATATAATTATTTAAATCAAATTAGAGGCTTTTTTTTTTTTTTTTTTTTTTTTTTTTTTTTTTTTCTCATCGATTTATTTTAAATAAAACTAAAATATTTATTTATTATTTTTTTTTATACTTTGTTAGCAAAATAAAGAGTGTAATACATTCATTTCGGATTTAACTATTTGAAAATTTAAACTAACCTTTGATTAAAATGATTACATAAGGTTGAGTATATGATCTTTTAAATGAAATCTAGTTAAAAACAGAACACGCATTTATATAAAACTTTAAATACTTATGCTTATGTGTATAAAATAATATATGTATTAAATATTAAATGAAAAATATTAATATGGGAATGCGCATCCGTATAAAACTTTAAATACTTATGCTTTGGTGTATAATATAATGTATGCATTAAATATTAAATGAAAAATATGAATTAACAATAAATTAAAAATATCAATTAACATTAATAAAATATTAATTAAACATTGCATTGATTAAAAACTTAATGAAAAATATCAATTAACAATTAATGAAAAATATCAATTAACATTAATAAAATATTAATTAAACATTGCATGGATTAAAAACTTAACATTAATATGGGAATACGCATTCGTATAAAACTTTAAACATTTATGCTTTGGTGTATAATATAATTTATGTATTAAATATTAAATGAAAAATATGAATTAACAATAAATTAAAGTTATTAATTAACATTAATTAAATATTAATTAAACATTGTGTTGATTTAAATATAGATTAAAAACTTAATGATAAATATTAATTTCTCATGTAATTAAAATAACACTTTATAAATTAATGAATTATTAATAAATGAAAAATGTTCATTCGAAACAACTTGAGAAATACTAATTTGTAATGAAATAAGAAAATAACAATGAATAAAATATTAATTAAAAATTGAATGAAAATTATGCATTGAAAAAAAAAAAAGATAAAAATCAAATATTCTCACCTAAAAATTTCTCCCATCAGGACTCCAGTTGCAACCTTCCTCGTTGCATGCTTCTTGAAAACTGAGTGATAACACATGGGCCTTATCTTTCATACCGTGATAACCTCGACCATTGATAATTTTGTACTTGCTGAATTTTTTGACTTGCTGACTAATTTTTACTCTAACTGAATATACTGCGTGCGAGACGAGGCGTATTCATCATTCTGTATGCTGCTGTCAACGTGCAATGACGTAGATTAGTGTCTGAATCGTTTTAGGTTAATATTTCTATTTTTAATAGTTAGTGCATAATGGAACCAATACAAAATTCTTCTGAGTTAATTGAGCTTATGAATCAACACCCATCCCCTGGATTAAAGGATCAAGACATGGAATTCTCATCGTCACCTGTTTCGAAGGATGTGAAACCCTTATCGTCACCTGTTTCAAAGGATGTGAATCCCTCATCGTCACCTGTTTCGAAGGATGTGAATCCCCCATCGTCACCTGTTTCGAAGAATGGGAATCCCTATTCATCTGATCTGCGACAGTTACCTTTTGTATGTTCAACTTGTAACCGTGCCTTTTCTCAAAAGTTTATGTTAAACAGGCATGAAAAATCTCATCTGCAGAAAAAGCCATTTCCTTGTGACTTGTGTGAAAAAACATTCATTCAAAACAGTGATTTGCAACGACATAGGATGACGCATTCCAAGGCTCCGATTATTTTCAAATGTGATGTATGTAGTGAGATGTTTTCAAGAAAACGAGAGTTGTTAAAACATAAGATTACCCATAAGCCAACCAAACAATATAAATGTGACGTTTGTAATGACGTATTTTCGAGAAAGTGTGACTTCTTGAAACACAAAAAGGGTCATAAACCTTCTAAAGAATATAAATGTTAGGAGTGTACTGAAATACTAAAGAGCAAGTCTGATTTTTTTCGTCATGTGCGTAATTCGCATCAGCTTTCAAACAAACCCGTTCAATCATCCTCTTTAAAAGATGAGTTGTATGAAAAGGTGAAACATTTTCAAAGACTTAATGCTCTTGGTTCGTTGTGCACTCAAACTATGATCTATTCAAATGAAGAGAACGACAAAGACTTTCACACATTTTTTGAAAGTGTTCGATCTGATGTTTCGAACGAATTACATTATCAAATCGAAGAGAAAAAATCGATGAAATGTTATGCAACTGGTCGTGAATCTAGCGATGGTGAGCATGAGACTGCGACACCCTTTTTTAAGTCTAAAACTGTACTGGATTTGACAAATCAACATTTATCTTTGCATATGGAGGAGGCCTTTGCAAAAATTATGAATTCCTTCGAGAAGTTCACTACCATGGGTTCCGGTTGGATATTGGAACAAATTTTTTACATAGAAGTGACATCAGCTAAATATTGTATTGTATAACATATTTGTTTGCTGTATAATTTTTGTAACTGCTACTGAAAACGATTAATAAATGATATGTGATTTAAAAAAAAAACAGTGTATTTTTTTTTTCTTTTTTTTTTCGAAATCATTAACAGATTACTTTATTATAACCAAAATTTTTCATCAGTTTGAAAAATTATGACGCACACCACCTCATGAACAAATTGGGAACATTCAAAGATCATGAAATTGACGTGATTACATTCATCCTGGAAAAGCTTATAACCTTCAAGATAAGAAAGCGGTCAACTCCTTTACAGCTGATATTTTTAGATTCATTTAAATTTTTTGCATATGTCATTAGAATTACACACATGTTTCGAACCCAAAGACATTCAATCATACTTCTCATTTTTAACTCGTGAGGCTAAACCTTGGGGAATTAAGATCCATAATTTAGTAACTAAAAAGTAAGAAAGATCATCGAAAGTGGTTACTTCGCACATGTAAAAATAATTTTTATTGTGACTGAACATATAATAATCATGAAGAAAAGAAAAAAAATCACATATATTTAGGATTACTTTGAGATTTTATGAGTCACCTAACCTGTAAGATAGAAATGTACAATTCTTATGAATCACTACTTATGCTTAAATTTTCAAACACTTGCTTAATTAGAATCTTTTATATATTAGTTTAACAGAGATAGTGTGATTATTTGGTAATGATTTTAGTGTCATTAAAATAATAATAATAATAATAATTATTTTTTAAGTTAATTATATCAAAAATATAAGTTCATGTTAAAGGTTTGAACAAATTGTTGAAATAATTTGTAAAACTTCACAAAATATTTTTAAAATGTTTCACTAATATTTAGCAATCGACGAATTTTAATAGCCATAATCATTTATATGAGTTAGGTTTTCTGTTTTAAGTGTTAAGTTATAAGATTCCCCCTTCAATTACACCTCACTGATAAGATTTAATCAACCAACCAACCTTTCAACTGTTTTCCCAATCAATTATTATGTGAGTTAGGTTTTCAGTTTTAATTGTTAAGTTATTACATACCCCCCCCCCCCTTCAATTACACCTCATTGATAAGTTTTAATCAACCAACCACCCATCCTTTTTCTATAATCAACTATTTATCTATCCTAACAACCAGCTATTTGTTTACCCTAGTAACCAAAAAGCTTTTATCGACATATGAACAAAATTTTTAAGATGTAAGACTCATCATTTTGTAATCGAAAAAACAACGACTTATGTAATAAAACATTCCTTATTTAAATGAAACCTTCTCATGTGTTTAGTAAAACTTGGAAAATTCATTTAATACACAAATTTAATGTTAACAGACAAGATCATCACACTTTTCTTAGTATTTTACTAACATTTTACCAAATATCTTTTGAAAGCAACAGGGTTTAAATGATTATTTTAATAAAAATTCTTACTTGTAAGTGACATTATTAAACTAACTTGAAAAATTAACTTGGCAAAGCAGGTTGTCAGTATTCCAACTTAGTAATATTCATAAGTCTTATATGATATTCATCCTGTTTGGTTATGTCCCAGCATGGCTTTATAAAACACCTCTTAAAAATCCTTTAATATTAAAGTTTATAAATATGCGATTAATTCCGTCGGTCTTTTATCGATATTATTTTCGCTTTTATATCACATCATATGATATGAAAAAAAAACTTTAATTAAGTTCTTAGATTTTTAAAATAATTTCCTATGTTAGTAGTTCTTAACGTTTCTTTGTTTCATTGGGTAAAAATATTCATTCATAAAAATTTATACTTTACACAAAAACAGTTTAACAAGATGTTATGAGATGTTCCTGCAAAACTTTTAATTCTATTTTTCCCATATCACTCATTCAAATTATTGTTTTCAAGATATACTAAAATTTTGGGGAAAAAAATAATTTTCATGCATATATATTAAAAACAATTCATAATGTATACACAATTAACATTCTATTCTCACCTATTTCAACACCATTAGGAAAATGCGTCCACCTCAGCCAAGTTTTTAGGAAGAAATGAAATATTCAAAGTCCTTATCAGAAAATGTTATCAGATAAGCATATCAAAAGATCTGTGATGTCATCCGTGACGTCAACTGGTCACGTGACATGCATCACGTGATCAGTGCTTTGTTTTCTTAATAATTAATAATCAACATTTAATTAATCTTTCTTTAATTATTTACTTACAAATTATTCATTCAATTATTTATTAATTAATTATATCAAATAATTATTAATCAATTAAGTAATATAATTATATTAATTAATTAATTAATAATTAATTGAATGAATAATTTGTAAGTAAATAATTAAGGAAAGATTAATTAAATGTTGATTATTAATTATTAAGAAAACAAAGCACTGATCACGTGATGCATGTCACGTGACCAGTTGACGTCACGGATGACATCACAGATCTTTTGTTATGCTTATCTGATAACATTTTCTGATAAGGACTTTGAATATTTCATTTCTTCCTAAAAACTTGGCTGAGGTGGACGCATTTTCCTAATGGTGTTGAAATAGGTGAGAATAGAATGTTAATTGTGTATACATTATGAATTGTTTTTAATATATATGCATGAAAATTATTTTTTTCCCCAAAATTTTAGTATATCTTGAAAACAATAATTTGAATGAGTGATATGGGAAAAATAGAATTAAAAGTTTTGCAGGAACATCTCATAACATCTTGTTAAACTGTTTTTGTGTAAAGTATAAATTTTTATGAATGAATATTTTTACCCAATGAAACAAAGAAACGTTAAGAACTACTAACATAGGAAATTATTTTAAAAATCTAAGAACTTAATTAAAGTTTTTTTTTTCATATCATATGATGTGATATAAAAGCGAAAATAATATCGATAAAAGACCAACGGAATTAATCCCATATTTATAAACTTTAATATTAAAGGATTTTTAAGAGGTGTTTTATAAAGCCATGCTGGGACATAACCAAACAGGATGAATATCATATAAGACTTATGAATATTACTAAGTTGGAATACTCACAACCTGCTTTGCCAAGTTAATTTTTCAAGTTAGTTTAATAATGTCACTTACAAGTAAGAATTTTTATTAAAATAATCATTTAAACCCTGTTGCTTTCAAAAGATATTTGGTAAAATGTTAGTAAAATACTAAGAAAAGTGTGATGATCTTGTCTGTTAACATTAAATTTGTGTATTAAATGAATTTTCCAAGTTTTACTAAACACATGAGAAGGTTTCATTTAAATAAGGAATGTTTTATTACATAAGTCGTTGTTTTTTCGATTACAAAATGATGAGTCTTACATCTTAAAAATTTTGTTCATATGTCGATAAAAGCTTTTTGGTTACTAGGGTAAACAAATAGCTGGTTGTTAGGATAGATAAATAGTTGATTATAGAAAAAGGATGGGTGGTTGGTTGATTAAAACTTATCAATGAGGTGTAATTGAAGGGAGGGGGTATGTAATAACTTAACAATTAAAACTGAAAACCTAACTCACATAATAATTGATTGGGAAAACAGTTGAAAGGTTGGTTGGTTGATTAAATCTTATCAGTGAGGTGTAATTGAAGGGGGAATCTTATAACTTAACACTTAAAACAGAAAACCTAACTCATATAAATGATTATGGCTATTAAAATTCGTCGATTGCTAAATATTAGTGAAACATTTTAAAAATATTTTGTGAAGTTTTACAAATTATTTTAACAATTTGTTCAAACCTTTAACATGAACTTATATTTTTGATATAATTAACTTAAAAAATAATAATAATTATTATTATTTTTTTAATGACACTAAAATCATTACCAAATAATCACACTATCTCTGTTAAACTAATATATAAAAGATTCTAATTAAGCAAGTGTTTGAAAATTTAAGCATAAGTAGTGATTCATAAGAATTGTACATTTCTATCTTACAGGTTAGGTGACTCATAAAATCTCAAAGTAATCCTAAATATATGTGATTTTTTTTTCTTTTCTTCATGATTATTATATGTTCAGTCACAATAAAAATTATTTTTACATGTGCGAAGTAACCACTTTCGATGATCTTACTTACTTTTTAGTTACTAAATTATGGATCTTAATTCCCCAAGGTTTAGCCTCACGAGTTAAAAATGAGAAGTATGATTGAATGTCTTTGGGTTCGAAACATGTGTGTAATTCTAATGACATATGCAAAAAATTTAAATGAATCTAAAAATATCAGCTGTAAAGGAGTTGACCGCTTTCTTATCTTGAAGGTTATAAGCTTTTCCAGGATGAATGTAATCCCGTCAATTTCATGATCTTTGAATGTTCCCAATTTGTTCATGAGGTGGTGTGCGTCATAATTTTTCAAACTGATGAAAAATTTTGGTTATAATAAAGTAATCTGTTAATGATTTCGAAAAAAAAAAAAGAAAAAAAAATACACTGTTTTTTTTTTTTAAATCACATATCATTTATTAATCGTTTTCAGTAGCAGTTACAAAAATCATACAGCAAACAAATATGTTATACAATACAATATTTAGCTGATGTCACTTCTATGTAAAAAATTTGTTCCAATATCCAACCGGAACCCATGGTAGTGAACTTCTCGAAGGAATTCATAATTTTTGCAAAGGCCTCCTCCATATGCAAAGATAAATGTTGATTTGTCAAATCCAGTACAGTTTTAGACTTAAAAAAGGGTGTCGCAGTCTCATGCTCACCATCGCTAGATTCACGACTCACGAGAACTTGTACAGTTGCATACCATTTCATCGTTTTTTTCTCTTCGATTTGATAATGTAATTCGTTCGAAACATCAGATCGAACACTTTCAAAAAATGTGTGAAAGTCTTTGTCGTTCTCTTCATTTGAATAGATCATAGTTTGAGTGCACAACGAACCAAGAGCAT
This sequence comes from Maratus speculifer, assembly GCA_964019185.1. Lineage (NCBI taxonomy): Eukaryota > Metazoa > Arthropoda > Arachnida > Araneae > Salticidae > Maratus > Maratus speculifer. The sequence continues at coordinate 23,147,475 of OZ025292.1, forward strand.
TAAGTCTTTGAAAATGTTTCACCTTTTCATACAACTCATCTTTTAAAGAGGATGATTGAACGGGTTTGTTTGAAAGCTGATGCGAATTACGCACATGACGAAAAAAATCAGACTTGCTCTTTAGTATTTCAGTACACTCCTAACATTTATATTCTTTAGAAGGTTTATGACCCTTTTTGTGTTTCAAGAAGTCACACTTTCTCGAAAATACGTCATTACAAACGTCACATTTATATTGTTTGGTTGGCTTATGGGTAATCTTATGTTTTAACAACTCTCGTTTTCTTGAAAACATCTCACTACATACATCACATTTGAAAATAATCGGAGCCTTGGAATGCGTCATCCTATGTCGTTGCAAATCACTGTTTTGAATGAATGTTTTTTCACACAAGTCACAAGGAAATGGCTTTTTCTGCAGATGAGATTTTTCATGCCTGTTTAACATAAACTTTTGAGAAAAGGCACGGTTACAAGTTGAACATACAAAAGGTAACTGTCGCAGATCAGATGAATAGGGATTCCCATTCTTCGAAACAGGTGACGATGGGGGATTCACATCCTTCGAAACAGGTGACGATGAGGGATTCACATCCTTCGAAACAGGTGACGATAAGGGTTTCACATCCTTCGAAACAGGTGACGATGAGAATTCCATGTCTTGATCCTTTAATCCAGGGGATGGGTGTTGATTCATAAGCTCAATTAACTCAGAAGAATTTTGTATTGGTTCCATTATGCACTAACTATTAAAAATAGAAATATTAACCTAAAACGATTCAGACACTAATCTACGTCATTGCACGTTGACAGCAGCATACAGAATGATGAATACGCCTCGTCTCGCACGCAGTATATTCAGTTAGAGGGCGCTCAAGTACAAAATTATCAATGGTCGAGGTTATCACGGTATGAAAGATAAGGCCTATGTGTTATCACTCAGTTTTCAAGAAGCATGCAACGAGGAAGGTTGCAACTGGAGTCCTGATGGGAGAAATTTTTAGGTGAGAATATTTGATTTTTATCTATTTTTTTTTTCAATGCATAATTTTCATTCAATTTTTAATTAATATTTTATTCATTGTTATTTTCTTATTTCATTACAAATTAGTATTTCTCAAGTTGTTTCGAATGAACATTTTTCATTTATTAATAATTCATTAATTTATAAAGTGTTATTTTAATTACATGAGAAATTAATATTTATCATTAAGTTTTTAATCTATATTTAAATCAACACAATGTTTAATTAATATTTAATTAATGTTAATTAATAACTTTAATTTATTGTTAATTCATATTTTTCATTTAATATTTAATACATAAATTATATTATACACCAAAGCATAAATGTTTAAAGTTTTATACGAATGCGTATTCCCATATTAATATTAAGTTTTTAATCCATGCAATGTTTAATTAATATTTTATTAATGTTAATTGATATTTTTCATTAATTGTTAATTGATATTTTTCATTAAGTTTTTAATCAATGCAATGTTTAATTAATATTTTATTAATGTTAATTGATATTTTTAATTTATTGTTAATTCATATTTTTCATTTAATATTTAATGCATACATTATATTATACACCAAAGCATAAGTATTTAAAGTTTTATACGGATGCGCATTCCCATATTAATATTTTTCATTTAATATTTAATACATACATTATTTTATACACATAAGCATAAGTATTTAAAGTTTTATATAAATGCGTGTTCTGTTTTTAACTAGATTTCATTTAAAAGATCATATACTCAACCTTATGTAATCATTTTAATCAAAGGTTAGTTTAAATTTTCAAATAGTTAAATCCGAAATGAATGTATTACACTCTTTATTTTGCTAACAAAGTATAAAAAAAAATAATAAATAAATATTTTAGTTTTATTTAAAATAAATCGATGAGAAAAAAAAAAAAAAAAGCCTCTAATTTGATTTAAATAATTATATCTTAAATTTTCAAAAGATATTACTCAAAAAACCTTATTTTATTTCAAGTCAAATAATTTTAATTAGACATAGTACTCATTAAGATTAATTAAGATAACACATCAACCCCAGTTCCTATTAACTATGATTCAGACGTTCAACCCTTTCCGGAAAACGCTATCAGATAAGCAGATAAGAATGATTCATCTATGTTTACACACACACATACTAGAACGAACTTTTTTGAGAAACTAATTATTAAACTCTTGATCGATTCGGATTTCATTGATGTTAAGGTATGTAAAATATTATTTTCAATACAGTTTTAAAAATATTTAAAAGCATTTTTCACAAATTATTTTGATCTGAAGATAAAATACAATGTTAAATAAAATCTCATTAACAGGGTTTGAAAAAGTTCCGCGTTACTGGTTATAAATATTATATTTTTTTTTTAAAATAATGAAGATGAATTCATTTCGATAATAAATATAGTTTATTTATTTATTTTTTTTAACCGACAAGTATTAAAACATTAAAAATAAGTTCCTTTTTTTTTTTTTTTCTTCGGCAAGTCAAAAATTCTATTAATATTAAAATTTATTTATTTGAAAATTGTTCTGCCAGGGAAAAATTACACATGTCAAAAGATATTTATGTTAAAAATCGCTTACACTTTCAGAAAGGAAAGGACACACAAAAATTACTTATATTAAACACATTGTTATGTTTAAAAATATGCATGAATTTTGAAAAAGGGGTGTCTGGTGAGGTACACTTTATTATTTTTATTATTAAATTTCTTTAATTGGAATAGAAATAGTTTTCATCAACATTTATACAATCTCACACAAAAGAAATGCGAATACAGATTGATTCAACAATTAAAAATTAGTTCCCAAAAAATCACAAGATTCTTTTAAGTTTCCCAATAAAAATTATTATCACTCAAGTGTTCTACAAATTGTTTTCGAAGTCACCTCATTGAAATGAATATTAAAAAAAAAAAAAAAGTTCAAATTCCCGTTACAGACATGCGTTGAGGCGCCTGATTAATGTCCCACTGATTAAGGTCCCGGTACGTCATTTTGACGTCACAAGAAACCGGGATATAAATCCAGTACTTGAGCATTTCATTTTTCACGAAATCCTGATTAACGTCCCACTGATATACATCCCGCTATCAGATCGGGACCTAAATCCAGTCACAGAGAATTTTACTTTTGTCGAGACCCTGATTAAGGTCCCACTGATTAAGATCCCGCTATACGTCATTTTGACGTCACAAGAAACCGGGATATAAATCCAGTGCTTGAGCATTTCACTTTTCACGAAACCCTGATTAACGTCCCACTGATATACATCCCGCTATCAGACCGGGACCTAAATCCAGTCACAGAGAATTTTACTTTCGTCGAGACCCTGATTAAGGTCCCACTGATTAAGATCCCGCTATACGTCATTTTGCTGACGTCAGAGTAGATGGGACTTAAATCAGGGGGACTTAAATCCAGTGCTAAAGCATTTTACTTGCGACGAAATCCTGATTAACATCCCTATGATATATATCCCGGTACGCCATTTTGATGACGTCACAGTAGATTGAAACTTAAATCAGTGCTAGGAACACATTTGTTTTTTCGCAAGAATTCCTAATTTACGACCTCATGATATATGCTCCCACATGCCATTTTTATTCAAAACAAATGGGATTCATGTAGGAAAGGTCACTAAATGTCTGTATTATAACATATTATTATTATTATTATTATTATTAAGTATTACTATTATTATTGTTTACTATTACTATTATTATTATTTTATTTTCTCTACCTCGTGCTTTTAATCTGGAATATATTTCTCATGTCATCATTGATGATTTATTAGGATAATAATGAAAAAACTTTCTTTCTATTAATTACATACTTTAAAATCAGCTTGGAAAATGTATAATTTTTAAAATACACCAGCTTCTCGCGCTTTTATAACGATGTTATAGAATATAGACAATATTTATCATTTTTTATTTATCATTCATATTTATCATTTTATTTCATTAGTTAAAAAAAATTTCCGTCTGTTTACCAGAAACATTCAGAATTACGATACTGAAAACACTGTACTTTAAAATTTTACGCTTAAAGGCCAGGCACATATAGCACTAACTTCTTTCGGTCAGGCGTCGCTATTTTTTATCTTTCTTATCGGCGCTTTGATGTAGGGGAGACTGGGGTACAACGGACCACGGGGTACAATGGTCCACCCCCTATTTTTGATATTAATTCTGTTTTTGAAAGCTTCATATTTTTGTATATAGATGACAGTCATGAAGTAGTAAAAAGAAGTTTGAAACCATGTGCATAGCTGACATTTTAGCCATTTTATGCTTGATAATTGATTTGACACAGGAGGAGTAAGGCAAAAGTAAATATTTTCAGTGAAACATATCTTCATTTATTTATTACAGATTTGTAATTTGAAAGATATTGTGTGACAAAATAAAAAGGTAAGACAATGCATTATATTTATTATAGCTAAAATAATAGAATTCTAAATTTCTTTTTTTATCATCAAGTTTTTGTCAAACTTCCATATGGGGTACAATGGACCATCAGAAACTGGGGTACAATGGACCATGATCCATTGTACCCTAGTTTTGTATCTTATGTTTTTAAAAGTTAAATATTGTATGTGAAATTCAGAATTAATAAATTATTTTACTTCTGTGTGTAGATTAATTAATGATTCATGTTGTGTAATGCATTTTTGAAATATTTATCTGTGTAATATATGCTTTCAAACATAAAAATTAGCCCAAATTAAGAATTAATAAATTATTTTATTTCTGTGTGTGAATTAATTAATGATTCATGTTGTGAAATGCATTTTTGAAATATTTATCTATATAACAAAAGCTTTCAAATTTAAAAATTAACCCAAATTGAACACCAAAATTAGTAAACAAAACATTTTGTGCATTTGAGGGGTTTTTTTTTTAAATTTCACATGATTTGTTAATTTAATATTCCTGCACTTATGTATACATGCATCTATAATGAGCAGTGTTCTCGCTGTCATTTGACCAACGTTAGTAATTTGGCTAATTAAAAATAAAAAACATTCGCCAAATGAGAAAAGTATTAGCAAAATAGATTCACCATGTAGCACAAATAAATAAATAAATAAATAAATAAATAAATAAATAAAAGAAAAAAACTTTAATTTTTTAATGCATTTTCTTTCTTTTTTTTTTTTTTTTTTTTTTTTTTCAATATGTTCTAAAATAACCCAAAATTTTTATTATTTCGACAGCGATTGTTATTAATCTAATTTCAGCTATGCGCTACAAATATAAAAAATGTGTATACATTAAATATATATGCAAATGTATGAAGAACGATAAAGAAAAAAAAAGAAGAAGCAAAAATTGAGCACTAGCAATTTGGCGAATCTAATCGCTTGTTTACTCGCCAAATGAAGCATTTAGTCGCAATTTGGCGCATTGGCGAGCGACAGCGAGAACACTGATAATGAGTTATATTTAAATAAAATAATAAAATGAGAAAAACAAAAATATATCTACCTATTAGTTTGTGTCTGGATGTAATAATTAAATAAGGTAAAATTCATTAAAAAAATACAGATGATGTAAAGTAGACAGGAAAAATTTATTATATTTTTTTCCTTAGTCATATATTTAGATATTTCTTATTATAAAGGTTTATATTTAACTTTAAGTGGCATCATTGGACAAAAAGATTATATATCATTTTTCATATTTCTTTTAGCAATGCCAAGAAACAAGCCTAGGAAAACCAATAGAGGTTCTGTGCCACATAAAGTTGTGGAACAGGCTTTAAAATGTATTGTAGAAGATAATAAACCTAATTGTTCAATCTGCGACCGGTATAATGACTTAATGATAAAAAAAATGAAGAAAAAAAATGTTACTTTAGTTAGAGCTAAAAGAGTGAATAAACAAATAAAAATTAATAATAAAATGTGAATAAACAAATAAAAATTAATAATAAAATGTGAATAAACAAATTTGTTATAGTTTATCTTTCTTATTGTTAAAAAATGAACTACACTGATATATTTTTGTTCAAATTAGAAGTGGTCCATAGAGCCCCATGCTGTGGACCATTGTACCCCGGCATCGGGGTACAATGGTCCACTTTGTTACTTGCTATTTAAAAAAATATATTAAAAAAAGTATGCATAATTATTATTTTTGAGTGGATGCAGTATAAACTTTAATGTATAGGTAACATGCATGTATTTTATCAAAAGAAAAAAAATCAATACTTTAAGAATAAATAGTCAAAATTTACAAAAGTGGACCATTGTACCCCAGTCTCCCCTATAAATTGCTATTTCAGTGCACTGAATCTGAACTTCAAGACAGAAATCGAACTCGAAATCGGTTGACAGCTTTACGGCTGAAGATGGGGGAGATAAACTTTCCCTTCCTTTGTCAATTCGGTAGAGTCAGTCCCTCAAAAATCATTTAAAGATGTTTCAAAACTACCAAGCTTTTGTTCCGTTCGGAAACAAAGAAAGATTTATTGCTCTTTTAGTGTAATAAAAAATAATGCTGTTTGCCCGCAGCCTTATATTTTATGTTATGATTAATTTTTAGATATTTTCAAGAAAATATATAACTTTTGCATAAAATACAGTCGACTCTCGTTAATTCGAAATCAGATAATTCGAATCTTCGCTTAATTCGAACTAAACATGAAATCCCGAAATTTTCAATGGCAAAATAACGTTAAACATTTTCATTAATTCTAATTCATTTTATCTTGACTTCGTTTAATTCGAACTAACGAGAATTCCGATTTTTCATTCTTCCTTTCTTTCTCACGAATTTCAGACCATTTGAATAACTTTCTTTCCCATACATTTGACATCCACTTTCTTAGTGCCTCGTCTGTCCATCAGTGACGCTTAAAAATTTTCTTCCATTGTGCTTGTTTCTAATCACTTAATTGGTTTACGTATTTATACATTCTAATTTAACATTAAGTCATATTCTGATGATAACAGACGAAATAAGTTTAAAAAAAAAAACACTATAACATTAATTCCTTTGTAAGAGGACCATATTAAGCATGTTTTCATTTCATACTTTCCATAATTCGAACATTTCTTATGGTCCCGACGAGTTCGAATTAACGAGAGCCGACTGTATGGTTTTTTTTCTGAATTATCGTGCATATTTTCATGTTATTATTATTTTTAATTTTTAAATTGTTTCTTTGGTACTTTTTTAGTGTAGAGGTCTTGACGAAATAAAAAAAAAAATAGACTTGTCAAAAAAAAAAAAAAAAAAAAAAAAAAAAAAAAGAAAGAAAGAAAGAAAAAACGAAATTTGGCATCATATTTTTCTTGAATCTTGATCTCTTTTATTAGAAATTTGTTTTATTTAAAAAAAATCACATCCTTATATCCTTATATCTATATTATAAAGGCCAAACGTATCTGTGCGTAACGCATACGTCATTTTGCGCATAGCAACACTTTCAAATTTTAAATGAATTTCGGTATTGAAATTTTTGCTACTAAAAATTTTTTAATTTCTTAATGTTGCATATTTTCAATTTTTACACCATCGTGTAGGAAAAAAGATGTACTTTTAAATGAAATTTGTTTGAAAGCTGTATCTTAATTTGTTTTTGAAATATAAATTTTTTTTGTATCTTTTAATAACTCCTTTCTAATTGTGGCAACAGGAGTACTCGATTTCTATTTGAAGCAAAGGAAAAAAGGGAAAAAATTGAGTGCTGTATCTTTATGTTGCCATTTTCTCATTAAAAGGGAAAAAATAGAAATTTAAATATCTTCTGTTATAAATCCCGGTGAATTTTGACTTCTTTACACAATTTGATTTACACGTAAAATAATATCAACAGTTTAATATCTATTTCAGCTAATAGCACCGAGACTTCAAGTTTTGAATCAAAATTATCAAATTAAAATGCCAATTTTTTTTTAAACGTGAATACAGATGTGAAATGTACATTTGTAAATTTTGATATGGTGAAAATGATCCCGGGCTTAGATTTCACAAAAAAAAAAAAAAAAAGAAAAAAAAAAAGAAAAAAAATTTTGTGATTGAGTCAAAGTTGAATAAATTTCGCTTTTTATCATTTTGGAATACTAGCATTAGAACTTTAATTAATAACTTTATCATAATAACATATCTTTATTATTTTTTACTGCTTACATATGCGATTAAAGTTTAATTTTAACAATTTCTACAACTGCGTTTTATATAAATAGTATTTTGTTAGTTTGACGATAAATATCGTTTGTTTAAGACTTAGACGTACCAATATAAAATGCATTTTTTACTATAATTAATTTTGTAGGTTTATTATAATTTAATGAAACAGTTCCTTCTTAAACATTTTCTTTCGTCAAAATTTGACGGGTTCTGCCTTGTCTATATTAATATTATAAAGAGGAAAGATTTATTTGATTGTTTGTTTGTTTGAATTGAATAGGCTCCAAAACTATTTGACGGATTTGAAAAATTCTTTCACCGTCTGAAAGCTACACTATTTCCGGTGAACATAGGCTATATTATATTTAAAAAAAAAAAAAAAAAAAAAAAAAAAAAAAAAAAAAAAAAAAAATTGGAATCCTTATTAAAATACCAATAATGTAACCCAAGGTGTAGAAAAATGACCTTAAAATTAACTTACATCGCGTCCGCTGCGAATACTATTGATTATCTATACTAATATTATAAAGAGTAAAGATTTGATTGTTTGTTTGTTTGACTTGAATAGGCTCCGAAACTACTTGACGGATTTGAAAAATTCTTTCACCGTCTGAAAGCTACACTATTTCCAGTGAACATAGGCTATATTATATTTAAAAAAAAAAAAAAAAAAGGGGGGATTCTTACTAAAATGCCAATAATGTAACCCAAAGTGTAAAAAATGACCTTAAAAAATCCTTACACCGCGTGCTCTGCGAATACTATTGATTATAATGTATATACATAAAACAAAGTCGGGTTCCTTACACCATTTATAACTCAAGAACGGATGTATCGATTTTTATGATATTTTGTATGAAGGTATCTGAGACCTTAGATCAACATATAGGCTACTTTTTACCCGACTACCTAAAAGAAGGGTAATGTTTTAGTAGTTGAATTTAATGGGATGAAGTGTCAGTAACAATTTCCGGTGTCAGTAGTGGCACGGGACTGGGCGACTTGCTCTACCCGTAGAAAAGCGAGGGCGGGCTGCTAGTATATTATAAATGTGATAGTGTGTCCGAAAGTTGGAATGAAATTGGCTTCAAAACGGATGGATTAATGACTTTGAAGCTTTGATTGTAGATAAATTATAGCCCGGAAATGAACATAGGCTATGTTTTATTCATTTTATTCAAATATTTTCCTTAATAATTCAAAATTTCATTATTTTTCATACAGAATCAATAGGCATTTTTTAGGTAAAATTTAACCATTTTCCTTTCTTGTTGTCAACCAAACAGAAATTTGGAATGATAATTTCTCAGCGTCAGTAAATTTTCAACTAAGCAATTTCCGTGCAAAAAAATTAAAATAAAAAAAATTAAAAGAAAATAAGTATGACGTCATATTTTAAAAAGAAATAAAGAGAGTATTTTTTGTTATATATTAAACATGTATATTTCTTTCATTAACAAGAATTTTTCTGTCAAAAATGGCGGCATAATTAGGAAAAAAATATTGAATGAAAAAGAATAATATTATTAATGAAATATTTCACATGGAAAAATGTGACGTCATTGTTGAAATAAAAGAGGTACCTTATAGTAGTCGTTAAAAATACAAGAGGCATGAATATCAGTAGCTAATGGAGCTAGATAAATAATGACGCCAGATTTAAAATGAATGAGCAAATTTTTTACTTATACTAATTAATAAGTTATAAGTTACATACAAATGAAAATTTTTATTCAAAACTCATAATTATTAAAAGAATTTTTTTTTTTTTTTTGGAAAAAGGCGGAAAATATAAATACTAATCAATATATTTTTCACTCTATTTTTTAACACTTTCCAAGAAAGTTGAAAAGTTATTATGCCTTCGGTTTGTCTGTCCATCTTGCCGCTTTCTAACTTTAGTAAATTTCATAGCAATCCGAGTAGCCATGAAATTTTTGTACTTTAATAACATTTACCTTAACACGGATACCTACTGAAAATGATGTTTCTACCATGATTAGTTTGTTTTTAGAGATTGCCAAAAATTTCTTTACATTACGGCATTATGTGGAAAAATCGTTTCAATTGAATTTTAACGATATTACACCCTGTGAACAATATTACACCCTGTTGAAATTTATATGCATCAACAAAGTGCACCAAAATATTCATTCACCTGTCAACGATATTACACCCTGTTAAAATTTATATGCATCAACAAAGTGCACTAAAATATTCATTTTGTAAAGTATGCAGTGAAAAGGACAATAGGAAATGATATTTTCAATGAAATATTTCACTTGGAAAAATATGACGTCATTGTTGAAATAAAACAGGTACTTTATAATTCTAGTGGCTCTACTTTATAGTAGTCGTTAAAAATACAAGGGACATGGATATCAGGAACTATTGGAGCTCGATAAATAATGACGTCACATTTAAAATGAATGGGAAATATTTTGTACTTATGCTAATTAATAAGTTATAAATTATATACTAATGAAGATTTTCTTTCAAAATTCATAATTATTAGTGGAACACATTTTTTGTGTGGAAAAGGGGAATAAAACTGATTAATTTACTTACCCATCATACGTAATATAGGGTAAGTTTTGCAATCGTTTTGAAAATCGAAGTAATTTTTTTAGCAGATTTACACGTTTCAGACACTAGAGATTCCTAAAAACATATTTTTAAAAAAAAATTTGCCGTCCGTCCGTCTGCCTGTGTGTCAGTAAACGCTCTATCTCCCGAACAAATTGAGATAGAGACTTGAAATTGTGTAGGTACTTAGTATGTAAGAATGGGACGAAGCCAATTGAATATCAGTAACCTCGATTATCCGGATCTATTTTTTTCGGACTCTCGAAAAATTCGTTCTGATGGAAGGTATATAAAAATTTTCGATTTTTTTTTTATTTTAAGGAATGGATGTAAAAGAAACTGTTAGTCAATATGGCTTTTATTTTTGGAATTATAAGGATGTTTCTTTTATGCAGTTCGGTACTACTTGAGTAGTTCGGCGTTTCATTTAATTTATCGAAATGGGTTCATCAGCAATTCATGACGACAGCATTACTATGTATATTAAAATATGTAAAGATACTCTTAAACTTTGTTTTGCAATTGCAACGCATTTTGCAAATAGTTTAAACATATTTTATTTTCATATATTTATCGCATATCCATGATGGGTAAGTATTATGGTGGACCCTAACGACTAGTTTTCTTTAAAATTAAAAAGAATATAATTTCAATTCGTATAGATCAGCGCTGTACCAGATTTTTGGCACCCTTTTGAATGTTTCCTATTGATAATATTTTTTAAAAAATAAAATTCCATTTAAAAAGGCTTTATTTTAAATCCTTGATATTTGCTTGAGATATATTTTTGAAAACTATGAAAGTAAATTACAATCATCAAAAATGAAAATGTGTTTTATTAATTTAATCATGTGTTATTGCGTATCTTCACTAATTTACAATTATTCTTTATGCAAAATGCTATGGAAAGTATGGCAAAGGAAATTGGTAAAAGTTGAAATAAATTAATATGGCTAAGATGTGAAAAGTAGAAAAAAAGCGCATCCCTTTCCCCTCCTTCATGCAAGAATGTTAAACTTTTTTTTTTTTTTTTTTTTTTTTTTTTGTTATTACACTATATACTGTCATTTTATCACTCAGACTTTTATTAAAATTTTAGGCATTTTTCTGAAATTGTTTTAAAAAATCTATAAAATTGTACAAAATGATTTCCATCAATAAAAGTTCTTTCAAGACATTTCTTCGAAACCATCCATGGATTGGTCACTGACATCCTTTCTGTTTTTGTGCTTTTTATAATGTCATATTTTCACCTCCAAAATAAATTAAGGAGTATCTACTCATCACAAAAAACAACTTTTAACAATGTCTCTGATTACCATTTTATTTCAATTAAAAATTAGATTAAAGTCATTAACTCCTTCCACTTCAGAAATCTTTGAGATAACATCTCAGTGAAAAATGTATTTCGAACTTACTTTGACTTATAGTTATTTGATTTTTCTCTTTTTTACACGAAACTCTAGGGACCTTATTTCCTTTGCAACGGTATTGCATTTGTATGTGTGCCTATTTTTTTCTGAGAGACAGCTGGGTTGTGTATTGTCCTTACAGTTTATATAGAAGAACTCTTAGAGCGCTATTTCACGGGTTCCGGGCTCGATTTTACGGATTACACACTTTTCACTCTGTTGGTCTACACTTTGTTAGCAATGTGATGATTCACATAATAAATATTCAATAATTTCAAGCGCCATTTCATTGTTGAAAATTAATTACAAATATATATGTGGTTACCGATGCTCGGTTTGTTTGTGTCTCAGGTCACGCCTCAGAATTGTGCGCTCCTGAAGACTATTCAATCTTGTATTATAGTTGCAGCCTTACCAACATATGCGAGTGAGAGATGGCTAGACCGTGTATCATCCTCGTAGCTTAAATGGTAGAGCCACGGCCAGACTTCATGCGCTGACTATTAAATCAGTCCGGCCATGGTAGAGCGCTTGGAGCGCTATATCAAGAGTTCCAGGTTCGATTCCCGGCTTACATATTTTTCACTCTCATGGTGTACGCTTTGTTAGCAATGTGATAATTCACGCTATTCAATAATTTCAAACGTAATTTCACTGTTGAAAATTAATTAATTATATTTATTCTTTCGGCGTTCAATTTTTCCATTTAACCCTTTAACGTTCATTGGTTTCGCCACGAAACCACAAAATTTTAATTCCGATATGCAACACTAACACCGGTATTTTTATCTAAAAATACCCCTTTTATTATGTATGTGAAAAATCACGTTTTCTTATTTAGAAATATACTTGTTCTTAATTACCGGTGTCATTCATTTATTTCGACTTCTTAGCAATGAAAATGCTTTGATCGTTAAAGGGTTAAGGGGGCTCAGGGGTTGAAAACTTTTCAAAAAATCGTTTTTTTTTTATGATACAATTTGATTATTCATTTAATTCTTAACTCAATGCAAGAAACCGCATTAAAATATTTGCATTTTTAACGGAGTTATAAGCATTTATGTATCAACAATTTCATCGCCGCATCCATATAATTTCAACTTTAAGTCGCGTTTTCTCAAAACTTGATTTTTGATGACTAACACCAAGATTTAAAAAAAAAACTATTTAATAAAATGGCTTTTTTTTTGCATGCGCATTACATTATTATCTAGATTATGAATTAATATATTTTAGATAGTTTAATATTTTGAGTATTTTAATGGAAAAAAGTTGTACTTTTTAGAGTTTTTTTTAATTTTCAACTTTGAGAGATTTTTTAATACTGTTTTTATTAAGTGATAGTTATATCCTTAATTCATAATCTAGATTATAATGTTACATGTATGCAAAAAAAAAAAAAAAAAAAAAAAAAAAAAAAAAAAAAAAGCCATTCCATCAAATAGTTTTTTTTTTTTTTTTTAATCTTGGTGTTAGTCGCCAAAAATCAAGTTTTGAGAAAACACGACTTAAAGTGTAATTATTTGCGCTGTTTCTTTGAACACCTGGCGGCGCGGCGGTATAACTATGAAACCACTCAATTTCAATTCCCGAACGCCACATTGTCACCATGTCTAGTAAAAGAAAATTCGGTTTATTGAATTCCAGCAAAATATCTTTTTCTTAATTTCAAATAAAGTTGTTTTCAAATTCCGTTGTCAATCATAAATTCCAACACTTAAGCAATGAATTTGCTCTGCACCACAAAGTGTTAATCAGTATAAAACATTTGCCTTTTTTAATTAACCCATTAGTGCCTAGCGTCTCTTTTTAGGGACGCTTATAAAAAAGGCAATAAAGCATATTTCACACCAGTAAATACAGAGATAAATAAGCATTATTTTTCGCGAGACAAATTCCTCAATAAATTAAGATAAAATTTATTTGTCTTTTAAAAGTGGTGGGAAACCCAAAATTTCATTTTTAATGAAAAAAATAATTTGGGCATTAATGGGTTAATAATATTTAGCCTTGAAATTGTGGATATTGATGTATGTTTTCGTATATGGAATGTAAAAGAAATTGTATAAAAATTCGAGTGACTTTTAACATGTTTGTTTTAAGATTCAATTTAAATTATTTTTTAAAAACACACTCAAACTATACCTATAATTTTCCAATACACTGTGAGGTATATCACTTTCACTGAACATATATTTGGCTTTAAAATATATAAATTAAGATTAAGATAAAAAGATTTAACGGGCCTACCGGCCCGTTATAAGGACTTAAACAAAACGATAAAATATCAGCTATTTTCATTGAATATGGCTTTAACGAGAATAAATATAAATGTACGTCATGAGCCGATATTAGTTTGACAACATCAATACAGAAATATAACTTGTACATTGTAGAGATCGACATAAGTCAGTTACTTTGTCTGACTCGAGATGAATATTCTTTAAGATTACTCGTGCTGGGCAATGCTATTGATTATTTTTTCATTTCCGTTATTTAAAATAAATTAAAATGTCACTCAATATAATTTTGGTCGACGGGATGACTGCCAAAATATCTGGCAGCCTTTAAATGTCTGCGCCTCGGGGCGATTGCCCCTCCCCCCCTCATGCCCCGCGCTGTACGGCATTGTAACACTATAATAAATTTATATCACATTAATTGGCACTATAATTAGCGATTTAATATAATCAGTCACATTTATTCCGGGAGGGACGAATTATTTAAACGAAGCATCCTTATAACTCCAAAATTAACAATCCTATGAAATAACAGTTTGCGGCGTCGGATTAAGCGTCTCATTTCGCATTCAAATATATCTTTGAATCGAAAATTGAATGATATACAGAGCCAGGAAAAATCTCCGTAATATTGACGTAACCTGTTTTTCGATTGCAAATATCACGACAACTAATAATCCGATGGACTCGGTTCTTGTTGTCAAATTTTTGCCATTTTATGGCCTTTAACGTCCATCACTTGAAATTAAAAAAATTGAAAAAATTTTATGTATTTTTTATGAGAACGGGTTTTTCGAGGGTACGAAAAAAATAATTCCGGATAATCGAGGTCACTGAATATTATCCGGATAATTGGGGCTTGTTTGTACTCGCACATAGTAAGTCCATACAAAATTTCAAGTCTCTATCTCAATTTGTTCGGGAGATACAGTAGGTTATCCCGTCGACCCAAAAAACTATCGCCAAATTATAAGATTGAATGCCGTCTGTTTGTCAGTGACGCTTTATATTTTTCTTCCATCGAACTTGTGTCTAATCTTTTATTCGGTTTAAGTATTTATACATTCTTAAGCGATTAGAATTATAAGAGACATTATGAGCGATTTCGATCACGCCATCACCCGTTTTTCTCCTGCTTTCCGACCGGTTTTTCTGCTTTCGTCGAGAAATGTGCTCAAAAACATCCACTTTGTAGGCTTGGTATGAAAGATCTATTGTGTTAAAAAAAAAAAAAAAATTGAAATTATTTTAAAAAGAAAATAAAGAACACGCACCACATTTGCCACGCTTTTTCTTAAAAAGTAACAATCCTATCATCTAACAATTTGCTGCGTCGGCTTAAGGGTCTCATTTCACATTCAAATATATCTTTGAATCGAAATTTGAATGAAATACAGGGACGTAAAAATTCGACGTAATATCTGCGCGATTCATTTTTCGATTCTAAATATCTCGACAACTAATGATCCGATCGATAACGTTCTTGGTGCAAAAGTTTTGCTATTTTATCACCTTTTACGACCATGCCTTGAAATTAAAAAAATCGGAAATTTTTATATAATTTCCATCAGAGCGATTTTTTCGAGAGTACGAAAAAAATAGTTCCGGATAACCGAGGTTATTGATATTAAATAGGCTTCTTTGTCTTGTTGCATACTAAGTACATACAAAATTTCAAGTCTCTAGATCAATTCGTTCGGGAGATAAAGCGGTACTACTAGGTTATCCCGTCAACCCAAAAGCTATCGCCACATTATAAGATTAAATGACAATAATGGATGATATCTCGCTTGCATTGCAATATTTTTATACGATTTTTTTTTGCACTGGATAGCTGAGATCGATGTGTATTTTTACTTTTACGATTTCGATTGCAGATATTGGGTTTCGATTTTTGAAGAGAATTTAAAATACAGTTATTTAAATTATGGCAGGAAAAGTTATTTTCACACACACACAAAATGTCTAAAATTGCAAGTGGCCAGTCACCTTTGGCCATATAGTGTATTACTGTTGATTCTCCCCCCCCCCCCACCCATTTCTCCTAAAAATAAAGCAGCATTTCAACAAAAGTATATAGATATATTTTTTTTTTGTGGAAAAAATAATCTTATCTAAAAGGTAGGCATTAAAATAGTATTTTAAATTATTTCTCATTTTCCCATTTCACGTGCTTTTCTTTATTTTTATGCAATTTTATGCCTGCTTTGCATCTTGAAATAGCAAGAAATATATTTAAAAATGCAATTTGTCTGAAAATCGTATATCACAAATGCTTTTTGCTGTTAGTTGGAAGTATAGTAAAATATATTAAATGTAACACATATATTAGATTTTCAATAAAAAATGCAATGCATTTACACTCTGTACACTCAGAAATCTGAATTAGATCACTTGTTTTTAATTGATGTAAATTAATTATTTAATAAACTACCTCATATCTTTCTTTCATTCAGCTTTGAATGTAATAGTATAGTCAAAAACAACTCTTGGTACAAATATATATATATATATATATTCAATCAGATATTTTTTTCCCAATTTAATTATTAGAATTATAAATCTTGATGTATTTTCAGTTCTTTGTGGAATCACTTCGAAAATACAGGAGAAAGAACGACAAACAACGTTGAAGGCTGGCACAGCAAAATAAACAAGAGAGCTGTCACAGCCATCATTTAAACATTTATAACTTTGTTCTGCTCCTTAAACAGGAGCAGAGAGAAAATGAAGCTGTAATGCGAATGATGGATGCCGGGCATCAATTTCCAGCTGGGAAACCAAAGTACAGATTACTTGATGCCCATTTAGCGAGTTTAAAAGAGAAAATAACAAGTTGAATGTAGATTCTGCCATTGCAGAATTAAGTTTCGCCTCCGATTAGAAAAAAAAAAAGAAAAAAAAATCGATAGAGGTTTTTTAGAAGAGCGACCCCGTTTAGATTGCAATGAACTAACTTCATTTTCTTGTGTTTATCAATATAATAGCAAACAGAACGGCGTGAAATACCCAATTGAATAGCAATTTCTCTTTGAGACATTGGAATTGCGGAATAATAAAGAGATACAATTTGACGTGCTACTTCTTCATTGACTAGATTCATCAAAAACGGATTTTTTCTTTAGTTTAATCGCTTTTTTATAGACTCTGAGTAAAAGGAAATGCAATTTAACAATAAAACGCGTGGAATCCCGTCGAATTCGACGAGTGAAATGTTTAAAAGACCCGATCGATTTGGTTTTAAAAAAAGCAAAAGTAATTACATTATTGAATCAATATACTATAATAAATATATTTACAAACTAAATGTCAAATTTGCCAGTTACAATTTTGCATGCAAATATTCGCACATCTTCAGTTAAAATTGTAATCTGATTGCCGGCGAAATCAAGAAATTTTATTTTATATGCACTCACAGAAAAATAGTTTTATTAAAAAGAAAAAAAAAATCATATTTACTATAACATTATTTTCACTAACTGAAGTCATCTGAAAGTAAAATCTCAATCTCAGTGTCCATAATGAAAAAGAAATATTGAAATGTAATATCGGGTACTACTAGGTTATCCCGTCGACCAAAAAATTACCGCCAAACTATAAGATTAAATGCCAATAATGGATGATTGTGAATGTCACATTCAATGACATTAAATACGATTCATGTGTTAAAAATGTCATTAAGTAATTTTTATTTCGACTTTTTATTATATATTTTAATTAATATTCTACTAATATTTGTTTTTTCGTTATTTAAAATAAAAATTATGTCAATATGTATAATTTAGCTATTAGTTTGGCGATTTGTATAATTTGGCGAAATTGGTCGACGGGATAACAGAGTAGTACCTAATATCGTTATGAGTAAAAATGCGATGTTTTAAATAGTGACGTCATTTTTTCTTGAAATGTTTTTTAAAAGTTACTGTTATTAGTAATATGAAAAAGGCACCCGTAATAATATTGTAATTCCCATTTATCTGGTTGATGAATGAATCATTTTCCTCATTTGAAATTTTTCTTATTTTGCTTTAGACATTAATTTTTATCAAATAAAATATATTATAATATATTAAATTATTTTCTGTTATTTTAATTACATTATTAATATTATTTCTCAGTAAATATATATTTTTTTACCTCAATTAGTTCATAACTATACGCAATCCTTTTGGAAAATAAATTTTTATTATCGAGAGAAAAGCTAAACTGAGTTGCCACCATTTTGAACAAATAATGTAAAAAACATTTAAAATTAAAAATAAAATATAAAAATGGAAATAAATTAAAAAATAACTAAAATAGGCACAACTACAAATAAATAGCTTTCATTTAAAAAAATAATTATCAAAATCCGTTCAGTAGAAAATTCAGGGCTGATGACACGACATTTTTTAGCTTGTCTGAAAGAAATAGCATCGGAGGCTAATAACTGAAGAACTTTCCTTATTAAATTATATGGACGCGGTCAGCAAACTAATACATTTATAATAAATTTGTTTGAAATTTTAAATTCGTGTGGAATTATTTATTTATAAGCTCAAACAAACATATTATATTTGCCATTGCAATGAAAAAAAAAACATTCTATTGGTATGATTGTAATAAATTAAATCTAATTTACTAAATGTAGAACTAGAATTTTGCTCAAGATTTCAATTATTTAGATATTATCTAATTTAGTTACCGTGATGTTACTTCAGTAATGCTGTACTTGTTTTTGCTCTAAATCATCTTTTTTTACACTGTAATTATTGATACCTAAGAATATTTGCATATGTTTTCTTAAATTCACTTTCTTTCTCAATAGCTGAAGATTAATCTCAAAAGTAAGGAGGCTCTTATGTAAATAAATATGCTATTTTATGACTTGCATCGAAATATATTTTAAAAATGTATTATTTCTTAAAACTTCAATTGCATATAAATAACAAATAGTTTTGTGTTTTAAATTTTATTAACATACTTACCTATTATCTGTTATACATTTTCATTCGTATTTGTTAATTTATTACATTTATAACTATCAAAATTACACAAGTTAGATTTCCAAGATTCAATTCTGAATGTATATAAAATTATTTAGGACTTGGGAAGCTAGAAATTAGAAACTAAGCTTATTTTAAATGAAGTAGCAAACTGCTTCTACTATATAGGGAACTGCAAGAAGTGTAAGCCACCGATTTTGACGAAAGAGGTATCGTTGGAAAGATCTGATCGTGAACAGTAAAAAACTTAATAGAACCACCCGTCGAAAATGAGTCGTTTTCAAGATATCCGACAATTTATGTCACGTAGCTCTAGTGCCCACTTAAAGGGGCTCAGGAGTTGAAAATTTTTCAAAAAATCGATTATTATTTTTTTATGATATAGTTTGATTATTCAATTAATTCTTAATTCAATGCAAAAAACCGCATAAAAATATTAGCATTTTTAACGGAGTTATAAGCATTTATGTATCAATACTTATACATAGCCGCATCCATATAATTTCAACTTTAAGTCGTGTTTTCTCAAAACTTGATCTTTGACGAATAACACCAAGATTTAAAAAAAAAAAAAAAAAAAAAAAAAAAAAAAAAAAAAAAAAAAAATTTGATAACATGGCTTTTTTTTTTTTTTTTTTGCATGCATATAACATCATAATCTAGATTATAAATTAAGGATATAACTATCCTTAATAAAAACAGTATTAAAAAATCTCTCAAAGTTGAAAATTTAAAAAAACCCTAAAAAACACAATTTTTTTTCCATTAAAAGTACTCAAAATATTAAACTATCTAAAATATATTAATTCAAAATCTAGATAATAATGTTATATGCATGAAAAAAAAAAAAATAAGCCATTCTATCAAATAGTTTTTTTTAAATCTTGGCGTTAGTCATCAAAAATCAAGTTTTGAGAAAAAGCGATTTAAAGTTGAAATTATGTGGATGCGGCTATGAAAGTGTTGATACATAAATACTTATAACTCCGTTAAAAATGCAAATATTTTTATGCGGTTTTTTGCATTGAGTTAAGAATTAAATGAATAATCAAACTAGATCATTAAAAAAATCGATTTTTTGAAAAGTTTTCAACCCCTGAGCCCTCTTAAAGGGGAACCGCAAAAAAATTTAGTCTCGATTTTAACGACAGTGGTATCGCTGAAAAGATATAATTGTGAGGATTAAAAAACTCAATGTAATCACCCATTGGAAATGAGACGTTTTCGAGATATCCGACAATTTGTGCCACATAACTAATGCTGGAAACTAAATAAGTAGTCGGATATCTTGTACTG
This sequence comes from Maratus speculifer, assembly GCA_964019185.1. Lineage (NCBI taxonomy): Eukaryota > Metazoa > Arthropoda > Arachnida > Araneae > Salticidae > Maratus > Maratus speculifer. The sequence continues at coordinate 23,168,164 of OZ025292.1, forward strand.
TGACATAAATTGTTGGATATACGGTCATTCTGATAAGGCACCTCCGTAAATTTCGGAGTTCATTGGTTGAGTATAAAGGGTAAGAACAAAGGGGTTCGCTCCTAATTTAGGCAAATGCATTTTCCATGCAGAAATAACCGATTAGTTTGAAATTTTGGATATGAGTTACGGCTGTACGTTGATAATTTTGGATGTTCTTTGGTTAAGTATAAAGGTGAACAGACGATTCATATTCGTCCTTAAATTACATAAATGTGTTTTTATGCAGATTTATCCGATTTTCTTCAAATTTTGGATACGGGTTCTTTCTGATAAGGCAAATCCCTGAATAGTTTTGGAAGTTTAACGATTAAGCATTAAGGAAGAAATCAGGAAGAAATCCCCTTCAAATTACATAAATGAGTTTTTATGCAGAATTATCGGATTTGCTTCGAATTTCAGATAATTTTTGCTTTTGATAAGGCGTATCTCTGATTAGTTTTGGGGGTTCAATGATAAAGTATAAAGGTGGGAAATGGGGAAGTTAATCCCTTCACATTGTTTATCGAGGGGAATTATTCTTTCAAAAAATTAAGGCTATATTAAACAATCAGAGGCCTGCACGGGCTGGAATTTCCAGGACCGGTCCCAGACCAGCTCATTATAAAACTCAAAAGCTCGGTCTGACCCGCACACAAATCGGTGAAAACCGGCCCGGAAAGTTCTGGCCCCTTCACAATTTCTACCATTTCTAAAACATTCAGTTTTTTATCGTATAATTAAGATTTTTTTAAAGAACCTTAAATCCTCTTCTCTTTCTTTACATAATGTTTAAAATTTTAACATTCAAATAAAAAATTAATTAGGTTTAGAATAAAAGAAAATTAAAAGCATCGTAACTTTTGAAGCTGTATAATAAAAGTAGATTTAAAAAAATATTTCTATGTCATTTTATTAAAGATTTCAAATCCAAATTCATTCTCAAATCTAAAGGATCTAGTTTCGGAATACATTTCTGAATTCATTTCTTTTTCTTTCTTTCTCTCTCTTTTTTTTTTTTTTTTTTTTTTTTTTTTTAGAAAATGCATCAGATATTTTTATTTATAAACTATGTAATCAAATGGCGACAACAACATCCATTTTTTGATACAATCAATTTATGAAAATACTGTGAAAGTTAGCGTTTTGAATAGATTTCCGCAAGTGACCGCAAGGAAGAAATATCTGAAACCATTTGACAAGAATCTCTTATATCTCAAAAAGGCTATATTTTATTTACCAAAAATGAAAAACATTATTCGATTTCAAATTCCCGAAAGAAATTTATTTCGACTCGACCCGGTGTCAAAATTAAAAGTTCAGCCCGAGCCTGGCTCGGTCTCTTCATAGTTTCTCAGTTCACGGCCTGTACAAATATCAAGGAAAACAGTGCGGGTGAGGCCCAATGTGGACCGACTCAATTTCGACAAAAAATTCAGGCTTTAATTAAAATACAGTTGAGATTCCTTTAAAGAATATTATTGTGTGTATACATAATAGACATCATTCAAAATTATATGATGTGGATTAGTTTTCTTGGCTTTTAATTCTTTTTTCTCTGTCATTGATTTTTACGAAGCAAACCTTCTAAAAGATAAATTATGCCATCAAAAAGCAATGTATTTTATAGTTATAACTTCAAATAGATGTATATACCTATATATATATATATATATATATATATATATATATATATATATATATAACCATTAATATTATTACAATATATGAACATGAACCATTGAATTTAATAAATTATAGTACATTAAACATGGAAGTAAAATATGAATATGAATACAAATGGGATTTGTATTCATAAGTATTTATCAGCATCAAATTAGTATAAGTTAGAAATAATAATAATAATAATAATAATAATAATAATAATAATAATAGTAATAAAAGAGCACAATCTTAGAACATGTATTTTTGACTAAAATACAATAGTTATGTTTCGGGAAATAAAAAAAAATATTTTGAATATATGATTTTTTTAAAAATAAGTTACTTCCTTTTAAAATTTATATTTTAAAAATTAATATTAAAAAAGTCCTGTAAACTATATTTTTCATTAAATAAATGAAAAAGTTTTGAAATTCGAAAAATATTGTTTAGAGTTCAATTTTAAACTACCCCACTTAAAATAATAATAATAATAATAATAATCATTTAAATTTTTATAGAAATTTTATGAGAAATTTTGGGATGTGATTTTGATTGCAAATTATATTTTTAACCACCACAGACGAGGGAAAGAAATAAAATTCTAACTCAATAAATATATTTTTTAAAGATTTCCTGGAACTGTTTAAAGTAACATTATATCTTGAATAACTCACTTTTCAATTTGTGTCTAAAAATTTTTCTTTCCTGTAGTAAATTTAGAAGGGAAATATGATTCAGGACGGAGCTATTTGTTTTACTGTCACAAGGACAAGTCCATTACAATGAAGAAAAGAAATATATTAACGATATTTTAATTAAAGCAATATATTAATAATTATTATATAATAATATAATTATTATATTTATTACATATTATAATACTTAATAATTTAATTAAACATATTTGATAAATTTCTCATCTTAAAAGAGACTTAGAAAAATTTCGCGTATAGTAATTTCCGTAAAAACTTTGCAAAAATGTTTGATTGTAGCCAAAAAAAAAAAAAAAAAAAAAAAAAAGTTAAAAATATTTAAAAAATAATAATAACAAAATAAAATAAAAAATAAAAAAACATTACATACGCATTTTTTTTTTTTTTTTTTTTTTGTTTGATTGGATTTTTTTTTTCCTCAAGAACTTTTTAAACAAACACTATAAATTATTGATTTCAAGGAAATTTTTCAAAAGAAGAAAAAATTAACCTTTTTGGCCTGTTGGATTGGATACAGTGATAGTGAAAAAGGATTATTACCCACCGGGTAGGTATTTATTTTTGGAATATATAGCTGAGTATTTGCAAAAGACTAAATTAAATAAATATCCAAGAATTGGCTATTTTCATATTTTATCGTAAAAAATTCTTAATATCGAAAAAATTCTTGATAGCTTAAGTTGCAATGCTTCCAATACTATAATATCTTTCACTTTGATTACAGAAAAATACCCCTTTTTTCTCCTACTGAATGAATGTCACTATCTTTTAGAATCAACATCATGCGTAAACCCTTACGAAAATAATAGTGAAAAATGAACTCATGGTGAAAAACTATTATCTCAAAAATCTATGAGATGTTACAGGAATAAGATATAATAAGTTTCTATGGAAAATTGTGGCAATTACTGAAAAAGCTTAGCTGCCTTATAAGTTTTTTTTTTTTTTTAAATAGTGTGTTTTAACTTTTTGACTGTCCCTGTAAATAAAGTAATCATGCTAGAAACTTCATTTTCAACAGGAATCATTCTAGGTTATATATAAGTAATTTCCTAAAATTTCATGGCAATCCGAGTATATTTACTGGAGTTAGAGTGCGGACTTTCGGCCAGACAAACCGAAAGCATAAACACGTTAAACTTTGCAGGAAAGTTTTAAAAACTTACTTTTTCTTCTTCCAGGCATCAAAATGGCTGTTGAAATAAGTCCTCTCTAGGCAAACCTACTATTTAAAAGAACGATTAATCTTTCTTCCTCTAATCCTCTTCCTGCGTGGTGGGGAAAATCTGATGAATGGTTTTCTTATTGTTTAAGAACAAAACCCGTGCCCAGCGTTGCAGAATCTGTCCGGTAGAGGGGTAGTTTCTGGGAAATATGTTGATAATTATGTACTGTATGTTGCATATATGTTGTAAAATAAAAATGTTAGTTGAATGCAACTGAACGCAAATAATAAATAAAAACAAATTTTCTTTATTTTTTAATTTAATGATTGAAACCAATTATGTCAGAAAACATTATGACACATCTTACGTTTTTCTTATAATTATTAATTACAATTCATTTTGATTGGATTCATTTAAAACTGTTTTATTTATTTATTTTTATTTATTTGTGAAAAAAGTAATATGCTTAATCATTTGCTGTAATTGTCACTTTAATTTAGGCCAAATGTTTATCATTTAAAACAGGATTTTTATTCATTCATCTCCACAATATTACATCTCAAAAAATATAGTACAAAACATTTAAAAAATATATGTTAGAAAATTTTAATGTATTAACTATGTTGCATGTCTTCATTAATTTGTAATAATAATGATATTTTTTTATTACTAGCTTATATTAGTAATTAAAAAATTAATCATTTAAAAACCTGCAGTTCTTGATAGATTTTCAGTGTTTAAACGCATTTAAATAAATAAATAAATAAATAAAAATAAAAACAGATTTAAATAATAAAAAAAAAAGATTTTTTATAAAAACAATATATTTTTTTATTTGTTAGGATACTTATAAAATACTGAAAAATGCTATGCAGAAACATAAACCAAAATTTTAAAAGCAAACAGATATTGAGGATAATTTTAAAAATATAAAGATTAATAAATTAATTTTGTAAATAATTATTTTTGATATGCAAGAGCGTAATTTATTTATTTTTAGGCAGTAACAATTTAAATTTATCCACAATATAAAATAATTTTCCATGGAATTTTTATTGTACTTTTTGTTTTTACTTAAAATTTACATTGAAAGTCAAATTTTAAGAGGAGGGGATACAACTAAAGTCTTGCATTGGTCAAAATGTATACGACTCGAGCCCGAAAATTCTATTTATATCCCCCTGACCAGAATCGGATAATATCCGTATACATATATATAGATAGGTAGATAGATATAGATAGATAGAAAGATGGAACCACAACTTGATCCTAATTCGAGAAAATGATTTGAACCACAACCTGAAATAACAAAAAATCTTCAATTATGAAAAGCGATCTTCAGTTACATCTCCTATACCAATTTTAATGTTTTATATAAAAATAAGAACATATCTTTATTCTTTAATATTCAAATATAGTATAAATTTTAAATAACGAATTCGGCTCGGATTATATATAGATATGTTTTTCTTTTTGTGCATGCAGAGTAGAAACATATGGGGGGGGGGGGTTCTGGTCAATGAAAGGCGAAGGGCAAAATGATGACATTTTTTTCGTTTAATACAAAAGTACACATGTAAATGAAATACCAAAAAATAAAAATAAAAATAGCAAACTAATGTTAAACCTAGAGAAGTTTTTTCTTTTCTTTTTTCTTTTTTTTTAAATTTTTGTTTTCATTTTAATATGTTTTACTTTTTTTCTGAGCAAAGCTGAGCTCGATTTTTTTCGTTGCAATGTATTTTCTTTTGAAACCAGTACTAAAAGTGAAATTAAATTTATATAAATATCAGCAATCAAAATCGAAAATGTAAGCTGAAATACCCAGTTAGAATTCAACTTCAATTATTCTAAGCAAAGAAATGAGAAAAAAAAGCTATTAAAATAAAAGTTAGTATTTAAGAAGGATGTTCTAATAAGTTTAACATTAACATTTTAATTTTTTCGTGGGCAAGTTGTTTATATATTTATATCTCGCATTTTATGTATTTATATTCGCATTCGAACAACAGTAGCCACGTCTGATCTACTGTCAGAAAGCTATTCCTATAAGCTCCAAACCAGCCTTTCACCCCCCCCCCCCTTCTTTTTACCGCTCAATCCAAAACTATGTGAATATAGCAGCTACGGTTCTGAAATCTAGCATATAGACATTTAAAAAAATGGGTTTGAATATTTCACATCAACCATCGAAATAAAACACTTCATATTATACTAGGGACAATACTTATTGAACCACCCTCGTACATTGTTAATCTTAGAAAATAAATTCTAGATTGAGCTGATTTTTTGAAAATTGAACATCCTTTGCTCTCTCGTGACTGAGATTGAGTGTGTGTGTGTGGGGGGGGGTGGGTGGGGGGAGCTTTAAAAATTATTTCAAAATGTGTCATTGCCTCAATGAAAAAAATTTAGAAGATATGGAGAATTAAAATGGAAACACAAGGTATTTAAATGTATTTTTTTAAATTCAGTTTCCCTTGTTCTTCTTCTTCTGGAGGATGGAGGGAGTGTCAACAAACTCCGAATCTATCTCTTATAGTGTTTATTTTTTTTAGATTATATATAATTTGATTAATAATAATTTTAACTACATAGAATAATTTATACATTATATAATAAAAATTATTATTATTATAAAATTACATATTAAAGTTTTATTATATTTTGTATTATATTTATATAATACACTAGCTTTAACCCATGCCTTCGCTCATATAGTATATGAGCTTTTCCAGTACTATTTAATTATTCTGCCGACCAATTTCACCAAATTATACAGATTGCTAAAATATTCGCTAAGTTTTGCAAGGTTACGACTAAATAATATTTCTTAAAAAAAGAAAAAAAAATAGATTAACTTTGAATAAATAGAGAATCATTGACGTAATTACAAGAGAGAGAGAGAAAAAAGTACTTTGTACATTCAGGATTGTAATGAATAGAACGTTAGCATGCATTTTGGCAGAATGCTGGTATAACCAGAAAATGCCGTAAGATAATCGAAAAAACTTTGTTCAAATTTACCCCATTTGCTGTAGACTCGAGTATGGAATGGGACTTCTTTAAAGAGATAAAACCAATATAAAAAACCTTTTAAAGTTAAGTATTTGTTAAACCACGCTTGGTAACATAAACCTATTATACAATGCATATTATAAAAAAAACACCTACTTTCCAATCATGATCAGTGGTTACAGCTAGCAGTAAATACATCTCTCATTATCACAATATTTTAGTTTAAATATATACTAAATATTATCATGATATTTTAAATTTCTGTCATTATTTTCAGTCCTGGGAACGGTCTTTCTCTGGAGAGGGGACACCAATGTATTTTATAAACTATTTTAGTGATAGTCTGCTGTAACAATTGCAAGGTAAAGCAGTATTTTTATGTTATTCGTGCGCATGTGATGAATCGATAAATATTGTTCTGATAGCCATGATTCTTATCACATTCCTTTTATTTAAAACGTAAAAATTTCACTCATTTCATTTAAAATACACCCGTCTAAAAAACACATATTGAAAAAAATCTAAAATAAATAGCTTTAACACGTCATTTCATTTGTAAGAGAAATGGACACGACAGAGAACGGCTGTTTTCGTGGAGGATTAAATAAGATCAATTAAATATTTAAAATTCAGTTCGCCTAAAATGGATATATAAACAATGTTGCGGCTTCTCGGAATTTCATAAAGACAACAGAAAAAAAATTGTTTAAAACAATGCGTTTTAAACTATCATTTTAAATTTGATTAAATTTCTCTATACTATAAGTCTTATAGCACACAATAATTCAACTATAGCTTTATAGCTTTTTTTTATTTTAATATTCACTCGTATTTTTTTTTTTTTTTTTTTTTTTTTTTTTTTTATAATTGATGAGCAACACTATCATTTGTGCTATTATTCTTAAACAAAAAATAAGTAACTTGTCAAGTGGTATTGGAATTGTAAAATTTAATGGTATATTCGAAAAAATAGTTTTCCAATCTCAACAGATCGAAATTTACTGGGACATTTTCAGACTCATTTTTAAAAGTAAAATCATAAATTTTCTTGAATTAATTATAGAAGAGATGTATAAAAGGCAGTGTGCTTTCATTTTTAGCTCAATTCATTAGAATTTGATTTATAAACAATTATTTTCTCAGTATGACCATTTTTTTTTTTCTCCAGCTTCCGAAAATTGGGTTCAAAACGCCAATTTTGGCAGCATTTTTTGCAATACTTTCCACATTTATCAATAAATTGAGAGCATGTCACATTGTGTAGTCTCTAAATAAGGAAATTTGCAGTTGGATGCGTTTGAGAGCAAAACTGAATTTAAAACTAAATCAGAAAATAAGCAGTTTAGATTAGAATACACCCTTAAGTGCGTTCGTAATTATATAATTATGTAGCACCTATAGTCGCTAAAGGCGTCATGTGATCCACAGTCTGTTTGCTCGCCTGTTCACATATAATAGTTTTTAAAAACCCAAACAATATGTTTAAAATGTAATTTAGAGCAGCAGCAATTTGTTGATTCGTGTAAAAGTTTATGAAAATCGAATGAAAACTTGAAAAGATCTTAATAAAGTTTCTTCCTTCTGTTAAATCCTATCATACGTAATTAATTGAAAGATTCCCCATGATAGGTAATGATTCTAAGTTTCCATGGTGATAACGTTTTTTTAAATGGAGTCCTATTATTTTTGTATTGCTGAATTCAATACATATATAATCGTAATACATTTCGTGTTCGTGGATTTTTTCATAAGAATTCAACAGCTTATTGCATCAAGATCTGAATATTTATAAAACTAGTTATAGTACGAACTAGTGCATCAACAAATTTGCTACGTTTGACATACAAATTCCGATTTGTTACATTTGGCAACAATAGTAAAAAAAGACTTTTTAACTATATAGAATAATTTTCTAATCAATTAATGAATATTTAAATAAAAAATTTTAAAAAGTAAAAAGTAAAATAAAATTTGTCAAATTAAAAAAATATTTCCACACCGCAAACTTGTCAGGTCTGTGAAAGATTATTAAATTGTTATACGTAATTTTTGATCCTAGAAACCTTTTTTTAATGCAACTACCTTGACTAATTTCAAATTTAAGAAGCGCTTAAAATAATTCTCAGCTTAATATCAGCTAATAAATCAGCTTCAGCGAATTTATTGAATTTTTCTCTACCAATCTTATACCGATTTTCACAATTTTCTATCTAATAGTTTTTTAAAAATAAGCGGGGAAAAAAATACGAACGGCAGCATTAATAATTACTTTTTTTAGAATAGAGAAAAATAAGCTACAGCTTTTATTTCTTTGTTAATTTTGAGGCCATACTAAACTTCTGCTTCTAATAAAGCAACAAAATTGATTTATTTCTAATGCTTAAATCCTTTGAAAACTCCTTTCAGTGGCTTAATAGGATTCGACTATTACCATCCCAAATGTTTCGTTAAATTGAGTAAAATATACATTTTTTCTAGGCATAAATTGAGCCAAAGATTTAAAATATGTTGTTAAATTTGGTTATTGCCATTGAAAAAAAAAAATAAAGTTTCTGTTCATTTTAATATGTAGATGCCCACCCACCTAAGCAAATTTTATATGCATGATTTAAAAGTAGACTTTATTTCCAATCCTTTGGTACCAATAATTTTCTTCTACGATAATTTATTGAAGCGTAAGTAGGTGTGTTTACTTTTTGTTTTCATTTCCCATGACTGTATACTATTCTTTTCACCCAAACCATGAAATTTTCAGCTTATACAGTTTTTCACTATGCACACATCCTTCTTTAACTTATTTGAGTATTTAATATTAATAATAATTTAATTGTAAAGTACCTCCTCAAAATGCACGTAAAATATAACAGTTTATAAAAATGTTATCTCTTCATTGAGCCTTCAAATCAAATTCATATCACTTGCCCTGGTAAAAAAAAAAAAAAAAAAAAAAAAAAAAAAAAAAAAAAAAAAAAAACCCGCAGTAATACAGAACTGAAGGATATTCAAGTGATTTGGGATCGAATATATTTTTCTTTTTTCTAATCTTGAATCATAAGTAATTGTTGCATCATAATGACGAATCTCATGCATTTGAGACTAAATATAAATTCAAAAATAAATTCTAAGAAATCGGCACTTTTCGATTTCGAACAACCGTAATAAAAAATAGTTTTACTTGTAGCTTATCTGGCTAAAATTCGTTATTACAGAAGTATTTTTTATTAAAATCCAGGCATTCAGAATGCGAATGAAGATTCAATCTGACAAATAAATGCCAAATAACTTTTTATTACTAATCAGAGTGTAAACAGTTCTTTTAGTGATGTTTCCAAAGCAATATTGAACATCCCAAATACATTGCAATTTACAATAATTATTATTAACCAATTTTCATAATACAATATGAATTTTTTTAGCTTAAACTTTCACAACGGGATAGGAAATCTTTAAACAGTTTAAAGATTTCAAAGTTTTACTTTTAATTATTATTAAATTTTAACTTTACCAAAAATCTTATAGTATCCTATCTTATATATAAATATTTTTCATAATTTAGCAAATGCAAAATCTGTTTTCGTCTTTTTTTAATCATTAAAATATGTGTCTAAAATATTTAATGAAATCATATGAGTATATTCAAATTGATTTTGCGCAATATTAATAGCTCAGTAATATAGTTCAGCACAATAGCTTTAAATCGAAATCACAACTTTTCAGATTACTGCGTATCCTTTGACTTCTCTGCCTTAAAGAAATGATTTGGAAAAAATTGTCCATTTATAAAATAAATTACATGTTTGGAATAAAATTCTAAATAATGCAACATCACGAGGTAGAGAAAATAAAATAATAATAATAATAATAGTAATACTTTATATTAATAATAATAATGATAATATGTATAGACATTTAGTGACCTATCCTACATGAATCCCATTTGTTTTGAAATAAAAATGGCATGTGGGAGCATATATCATGAGGTCGTAAATTAGGAATTCTTGCGAAAAAACAAATGTGTTCCTAGCACTGATTTAAGTTTCAATCTACTGTGACGTCATCAAAATGGCGTACCGGGATATATATCATAGGGATGTTAATCAGGATTTCGTCGCAAGTAAAATGCTTAATGCACTGGATTTAAGTCCCCCTGATTTAAGTCCCATCTACTCTGACGTCAGCAAAATGACGTATAGCGGGATCTTAATCAGTGGGACCTTAATCAGGGTCTCGACGAAAGTAAAATTCTCTGTGACTGGATTTAGGTCCCGGTCTGATAGCGGGATGTATATCAGTGGGACGTTAATCAGGGTTTCGTGAAAAGTGAAATGCTCAAGCACTGGATTTATATCCCGGTTTCTTGTGACGTCAAAATGACGTATAGCGGGATCTTAATCAGTGGGACCTTAATCAGGGTCTCGACGAAAGTAAAATTCTCTGTGACTGGATTTAGGTCCCGGTCTGATAGCGGGATGTATATCAGTGGGACGTTAATCAGGGTTTCGTGAAAAGTGAAATGCTCAAGCACTGGATTTATATCCCGGTTTCTTGTGACGTCAAAATGACGTACCGGGACCTTAATCAGCGCCCCCCATGCGTTATTAATGACGGTTGAAGCTTATTCAGGCCTTTCTAAGGAAATCTGACAGTTATTCACACATGATTCGAGGAAAATCACAGATTCCGAACGGTTAGGTCAACGAGCGCGAATAAATGTTAGTACGTAAAATCCCATTTTAAAACATATTTTTTCATTCAAATTTTAAAGTTATTTTTTAATTATTTTAAAATATCAAGTGTATAACATAGTTGACTATAAATAACACTCGAAATAATTTTAAAGTTCCTTCATTAAATAAATATTCAAAATTGTTATTCTCAAATTCCCATTACCAGCATATGTTATTTATGATGGCAGACAGGGATTAAGGTTATTCAGATCTTTCTAAGGAAATCTAACAGTTATTCACACATGATTCGAGGAAAATCACATATTCCGAACAGTTAGGTCGACGCGCGCGATTACATCTCATTACAAAAATTAAGTTTGAATAAGTGCCCTGCATGGGAGTCTTTCTAAAATATCCTAACACCGATTCAACACTTAAAAAAAAAAAAAAATTAAATCTCAAAAAATGATTCCCAAAAAATTTCTATCTTCACAAAATTCACTCAAAAATTAATTAATTAATTAAATAATTTTAATAAATAAAATAAATAAATAAATACCTCTTGTACATGAGTACAACAAAATAATAATCATTTCCCGCTTAAAATCAAATGTCCTCAAATCAGGACAGTGTGAAAAAAAAAAAAAAAAAAAAAAAAAAAAAAAAAAAAATTCAATCTCCCCAAAATTTCCGCTTAAAATAAATAAAAAAAAATAAATCCTTAATCTAAAGTGCACCGAAAATTTTAAAGTCCCCGCATTAAAATTAAAAAAAAAACATCATCGTACTATAGTATGGAAAAAAAATTCTAACTCCCTAAAATTCCCGCTTAAAATAAAAAAAAATTCTTATCTAAAACGAAAGCACACCGAAAATTTTAAAGTCCCCACATTAAAATTTAAATAACACCCTCATACTATAGTACGCCGAAAAAAATTCTAACTCCCTAAAATTCCCGCTTAAAATTAAAAAAAAAAAATTTCTTATCTAAAACACACTCATCCTCTAAGATGACGTCATCTTAACCTTGCGTGACGCCCGATGACCTTCACCCCACCCCCCTCTTACAGCTCGAACGCCCGATGACCTTCAAGCAGCATGCAGAGGTCAACGCCCGACGCCCGGTGAGCTGGAACCCCCATTACTATACTACTGTTATCAGACAGCATTTAAAGATATTTATTTGGATTAAATAAACATTTACAATTTTGTTATAATAAATATGTCCGTTTTATAATGATAGAATGGAATTAGTTACAATGCATAGAATGGAACCATTCTTTCTTAAAGGAATGAAAGAAATAAAACAAAATATTTTGTTGCAGTTGTTTTATTTATTTAGTTCTTTTCTTTTTTTTTCTTTTACCATTTTGACAACATTTTTCTCTTCTGTTTGTACTCCTCTGTGATTGGTTTTTACATTTCAGTTTGCGCCATTTGTCACATTTGTAGTAAATTCTACTTTTTACTTTTCAGTTTATTTATGAGACTGGTTTCTTACGGACACATGCTTACTTCGGCTATCAAAATGGCCAGCTCGAAATGTACCCTGAGTGTTTATTATATTTTTATAATGATTTGTGCAAAGTCTTTCAATTGAATTGTAGTCTGATCATTTATTGTACAAAATATATTTATGTTCCTCATAATATCATGTTTGTAGTGCATTCATTTCAAGTTATCAAGTTAGTGGGTCGTGAGGCCCGAAAATCTGGAAACCGCTGGTCTAGTGTACACACAATAAATAAATACTTAGTTGCGGACCAAATTGTCAAAAACTAAAAAGATTTCTGTTAGATTAATTTAAATATGTATCACTTAGAGAGATAAAAAACTATTGTGACAATCGGCATACTGCTGTCTAGTCAATTGCTAATTTCAGAGCTATAGCGTAAATTGAAAAACTCTGTGATTAAAACGCAGATATGTCATCGGGCTGAAAAACAATTCTGTATCAATCAAAACATGATTCAATTCTGAATCGCCGTATGTCCCAAATGAAATCATAACATTAGATTGCACTAATGAATGCTCTAAAGTGAATTTCTGAACTGTATACACGTATACATACATTTATACTAAATATACTGGTGTCCTAAACTGAATTGTTTGCATTTAAAACTCAGTAACTTGCAAATAGTGACAACTTTAAAAAAAAATCTTGCAATAGTGTTACGTAAGATATCAGGAGTTTTTCTTACCACGATCCTATGATTTAGATATTAATAACAGTGATAGCAATGAAAGTAACAAACACGAAAAAAGGGTCCGAGTTTATGGCCTCGCTCTTCCCACATCACAGATGCAAAGGATAATGAGTCTTAGACGCCAATGCAGTCTTCTTTTTAAGGTTCACTCCATATATTTAATCTCTTTTCTTCAGTTCAATGCCGTGAGAAGAGCGAGACAAAAAATTAGACCCTTTCTTTTGCATCTCCATCTATAACTTCTATTAGAACTAAAATCGAGAATTTCATTTAAAAAGTTTCTGACATTTTACATAACTTTCCCATAAGAATTTTTTAAATAGCTGTCTGCCCCTGTTGCCGAAATGTAGCGACACGGCAACATTCTCGCATAAAGGAAACGGCCTCTTGTAAAAAAATTCATATTTAAATTGCTAAACTAGATGACAGAAATATTACTTTTTAGAAGTTCTCCAATAGCACAAAAATACTTAAATGGCTGTGGACGCGATCGACGAATAAATTACTCCGAATCACCAAGAACGCTGCAGATTGGATAAAAAATCAATATGGCACTATGTTCCGGAAAAGAAGAAATGAGCTTTCTTTCGCGCCGTTATAATTTTTTAAAAATCTTCAGCAATTTTACTCATTTAATTCTTTTACGTTCATTTTCATTTAAATCCAACACTAGGTAGACAGGTTAAAAGAAAAAAATATCTGAGAGATTTTTTTACTCCAATAAATTGATCACTCCGTGGTGAATTGTTACATATTGCTTCAATTTAACGACGTAACTTTTTGTCAATTTATTTAATATATTTATAAATTTTAGGTTTTTGGCTTTTTTTAAAAGCAGTTTAGTAACAGATAAGACCTGTAAATATAGAAAACATGTAATACATGGTTAATGATATATTAGACCTTTATTATCTTTTTCTTCTATTTGTGTTATATATATATTTGTTATTTATTTCTTCTTTTAAATTGTTACGCCGAAGAAAACGTTTTCAGTTAACGAGTCTTGCCGCATACAGCTTGAAAAAATTCTGCGACAGGACTGTTACCATTTGAAAGTCAACCCTTCGGATTCTAGAGCTTTTAGCGTATTTATGTCACTAACTACCTCCACCAATGTTGCCACATCTAGCAATTTTTTTTTTTAGAAATGTTGAATTCACATCACAAAAATTTAATTGGTATTTTTCTTTTCCTTTATTTGTGTAAAATCGAGGATCTTACGAAACAAAAATAAGAGTTAAAAATTTCTGGTGAAAATTCGAAATCTCTGATTTATAAATCAGCTGTATATCAGGACATACCTCATTGTCAAAAATGATCATAACAGCATGACGTACATTGCGTATGTCATAGATCTGAAGGAAGCTAATGAAAAAGACAGGCTGCCGCTTTATTCACCGTATCTTTTTTTACAGACTGCTGGAGTCACGTGATGTTCGAATGCACCAATGCAAGTGGACGAAAAGGCCATCAAGTCATTCTCGTGGCCTGTACAAAAAGACACGACAGATGCACCACGGTAGCTTGTCTTTTTTCGTTAGCCTCGGCTGAAGAGGTTGATGATTTTAAAGTCACTTAGTCCATTTTCGGTCATCATGTATGATACTCTAACTGTGTATATTTTTGTTTTGGGATAAACTAATACAAGCCCCCGATGATTCTCAATCTCTCGAATCTATTGATATTTGAATCACTTTTGATGCACCCATTATCTTCTTGGAAATGATAACTGATACATAGAGTTTTACTTTCCATACGTAATGATATTTCTTTTTTTCCGTTTAGATTTTTTTCCTCATTAAGTTATTCATAGCTGTCAGAACGGGTATGACAGATAGGAACCCTTTAGGGGTTTTTTTCGTTGTAGATGTCGAATCTGTTCTTGGCTATTGAATTTAATAACAATGTTTAGCGAACCTTCGCAGAGAGTTAATTACGGCTTGTAGAACTACCTGAGAAGAAACAAGTAACATTTTTTTAGTTTAATCTATGAGCATGTCATTGTCAGTTTCTGTGAAATGAGTTCTGTCATTGAACGAACGTGTGTCATAAACTTCGCATAAAGTACAAAATATGATGAAACAAGAAAGAAAATTCATGCGACAATCATAGCTTGTCAAACCCTTTCTGACACCTCCGGAATACTTTAGCAAAACTTCGCTTTTTAATATAAGGCAAAGAAGAAATCCAAGTAAACATTTTAGAAAACTTGTCTACAATTATCGCAACAAATAATCAAAAAAGTAACAAAATTGAAAAACGCTGCGATCAATTTCCCCCGCAGACTTTTATATAATCAAACTCTTTTGCGTGATCCAGTAAATGAATGACAAATGCTTTGCGTCCCATGTTCTGCAAAAAACACGTTTTACTGCACCTCAAAAATTCATAATAATTTCGTTGTTTTCAATACAATAACATTATATATATATAAAATAGACCGTAATGTAACGGAATACTTTTGAGTTCTCCTGTTACAACGTATTGTAAGTGTTACATGTAACACATTCTGTAGTTTCAGTCTCTAGTGTACCATGATAATAAGTGTTGTAGTCTTAAAAAAATCGGAAGGTATGCGCTATGGATAGAGGGTATATGTTAGAGTCATGGATATTCATGGATACAACACATGTCAATGCTTTTTTTGAGAAACAGGGGATATACCCATTTTCATTCCTTTTAAGTTTTTCCCATGACATGTAAGGATTTCGAAATACTTTGACGAGGCATATTTAATGCTTCCCCAAGTTAATCTTTCTTTTTTGTTATCTTATACTTGCAAAAACGCTTGCAGATCGGCATCCTCAATTGTTTTGGTTTTCCTGAGAAATTGCCACTTCTGTAACATTTAAACAAATCTTCACACATAGTTTTAAAAATGGTGCATGTTTGTCATAGGCCTCCTTAACAAATGACGTCTTTCAGCTGCAATTTTTTTCAGATGAAATCAGAAAAAAAAAAAATTCCCGCAAACGGTGTTTTTTTGGCGTAAAACTCGTTGTAAACTTTGCACAACGTAAAACCTCGTTGTTAGAAAAAATATTTTTGCGTTGTGATATGCATTGATATTACGACAATTTATTGTTAACAGGTGTCCAAGTTATTAAAAAAATATAACTCCAGACATGTATATCGTCTATATATGTTGTTATAGCCATATATATATATAAAACCCAGAAACTTAGTTGCGCACCGCACCTAGTATTTGGTTTGTCAGAGCTTCTAAATTTGCGTCCAAAAGTGGCTTTGTTTATTTATTTATTGAAGACATACATCTGATTTGTGTGCTTTATATGAAAGTCCATTCAAAGTCATCGTCAATTTACAAGGATGAAATAGTACAAAATAATTTATAACACTAGAGTATTACATCCGGGAGTTCCCCAAAGAAAGTTCAACGGAGCCAGCGGGAGAGTAAAACCCACCAACTTTCTACGTTCTCGAGCGATTAGCGGCGTGATGTCTTAACCACTCGGCCATGAAGGCCCTTTTGGGTTTATGGGAAAAAAATTGTTTCCGGAAAAACAACCCGTTTTTAATTTTTTATTTTTCCGCAGGGTTAGTTTCGATTTTTTTTTTTTTTTTTTTTTTTTTTTTTCAAATTGATTGCAGCATTTGAGCTACGTACGATCTTTTGGAATATGCCTTCCAATTTCGTTTATATTGGGTGGTTTGGTCTATAAAGATTAAATAAATACTATGAAAAATTAGCAAAGAATAAAAAAGTTATGGCATCAGGGACAAAACTACGAGAAGAAATAAAAGACGCTATGAGCTCTAAAGACTTTGCTATGTTAAATTAACAATTGACAACGATATCAATTTAACAAACTGAAAAGTAAATTGTAAATAACTAAGTATTTGGCTGAGCGCAATACTTAAATAAAAAAGAGATCGAACGGACGGCTCTATGCTATAATGTTCGTTTCCTGCCGATACGTAAATGAGTTTAAATGCATGTGCAAAAACGTTTCCTAACTCACACTTAAAAAGGCGAATTTTTGAAGAGATGTCATAGCTCATAGCTTTAATTTTGTTTAACAAAATATTAAAATTATGATGCATTAGAAAGGTGCATTAGGAATTCTTTGGACTATCGTAAAAAAAATTTCAGCTTCGTATGTACGATAGATTTCGTACGATAGATCCATCGCGGACGCACACGCAGACGCACAAACGGAGCGAAATTTTCTTTTATTATTATAGATTTGTTGTATTTATCTAGTTAATATCCCTTGTCGAAATAAAATGGAAATGCTTTTCAAACCAGTAAAAAGTTTTAGATCTTCCCCGAAGATAAATGCTGGTTACACCACTGCTACTATTGCTCCATAATTTTGGAAGTAAATTATAGAGTTCAGGAAAGAAACAGTCTCTTTCAGCATTCAACCCTGGAATTTTTTCTTTGGGGTTACTTTAATTGCATACAAGCAAATTTAATAAAAAAAATTAAAACACCAATAACATCTAAACAGTTCATGTTTTATTGAAATCTAACCTTCTAATGTCAATTTACTACCTTTTTAATATTAAACGCCGTAATGCTTAAAAAGTTGAAACATCTCAATCAACTTATGACTCAATTTTCAGGAAGAAATCAATCAAACGCGTTCGCAAATGACTATCCAAAAAATTCAAGATGATATCGTTTGACCCAACTCCTGAACCAGTGATCATTATTCAAAATAAGAATTCATCAATAAACTCTAACAGAGTTGTGTCAACGAAAAGATCCGATCCACGTTGAAGTTATGGGAACGTCCTCTTAAAACAGCTAATGATGGCAACAGCCACGGTTGTTTTTGCAGTCTTTATGATCATTTGGAATAAGTGGTGAGAATTAAGAGTGATGTCATGACACCGTTGATGAACCTTTTCGAGACAAACGATCTAGAATACCTGATAGATATTGGGTAATGATCCGTGGGATTGCCTCGAGGATAAACGGTGGATATGTATCTAAAATTACAAAATTGAAAGTTATAAGGGTATGTATAAGTGACGAATAAAGTTACCCATTATATCGAGTTGCTACTGGGTTATTCCATGTAAAACCTAGAGGCTTTTGCTGGACCATCTTCAATTTTGGCGTAATCACTACAGGGCATACAGGTAGACCAAAGATGATAATCTGAAAACTGTCAGAGTTAAAAGTAATATACAGTGTGTCCATAAAGACATGGTGAACTTTTGTTCGGTTACAAAAATTTATCGAAACAAGATGGAAACGTGAAATGGTCATAATTAAAATTTTGCGACTCAGTTGCATAAAAAAGGCTTTGGACTACCGCCACACAAATTTTCAGCTTCGTACGTACAGTAGGTTTAGATATCCATCGCAGGCACACAGTCTGAGTAAAACTTTCTTTTATTAGTATATACAGTCGAGTCTATATAACGAGATCCATTGTTCGTGTAAAAAAATCGTTAGATAGAGAAATTCGTTGTATAGAGAATAACGTTAAAATTCTTATTTAATGTGTAAATTTTGAGCAATTGTTATTTTTGATGTGTTTAATTAAGAATTTGAAATTGTTCATAACTCTGCTTAAAATATCACTATCAGAGAGTACTGTATTAGTACTGTGCAATAGTGAGATTGTAATCCATTTCCAAAAAAATCATAGAGATATTGACATCTCTGCATTCTTTAATTTATTTCTATTTTTCTTTTTAAGTCAGCACAAGTCGCATCTTCTCCGGCCCTAGAATCCACATTATCCTCTAGTATATAAAATTGGGCCTTTTTGAAGCAATTGTAAATTATTTTTTCTATAATTACCCCCATTGATCCCGTTCTTATATGTATAACTATCCATTTGACAGTATTTTGACAGAGAAAGATGTTGAAAGGCGTAATGGAGGAGGTAGGATGAATTCGTTGGTCTTAAGGGTACAGTGGACTCTCAAAATTAATTTTTTTAATTTTCAATGAATTTTTTTTAAAATTTTCTGGAAATAGTCATAGTATATATGTATCTCTTATTTCACATTTTTTAAAAATATATTCAATAGTTTTTGAGTTACAGATTTTCCTTTTTTTTTTAATTAGTAAAAAATTACAATATTTCAAATTGCTCCATGCAAAATTCTTTTTGCCCAATTTTTCTGATTTTTTGTTAAAATGCACTCTATGTATGTGTTAATAAATATTACTACGCATTTTTAGCATATTACTTGTAAAACATTTTTAAAAAAGATTATAACTTAATTGTTTTGTATTTTTTGTTAAAAAATCATTAAAATTTCCATATAACTGAAATTCTAAAAATTAAAATGCGTCTAAAAAAGTTTATTTTTAGTAACATTTGTTAACACATATATAGAGAGCATTTTAAACCAAAAATCAGGAAAATTGGGTATAAAGTTCTCATGGAACATTTTGAAATCATGAAAACGACGAAAATATTCATTCCGAGAAAAACAGGTTACAGTAACTACAATCGTTATAGTTCTTAATATTTTCCTACTGACACAG
The DNA here is from genome assembly GCA_964019185.1 of Maratus speculifer. Taxonomy (NCBI): domain Eukaryota; kingdom Metazoa; phylum Arthropoda; class Arachnida; order Araneae; family Salticidae; genus Maratus; species Maratus speculifer. The sequence goes on from OZ025292.1 coordinate 23,188,096, forward strand.
TTTCAGCTATATATAAGGGATATAACATCATTTCTAGCCTATATGTAAGTGTTTTATGCTTTTATGGTAAATTCACATAAAATATATGGCTTCAACAGTAATTCATACAAAGGACGTGAAGTATCTGCATTTTAAAAAAAATTCTCAAAAATATCTTTTTGTATTTTCTAATGATTTTTTTTTAATTTTTCTAGAATTATTCATGGTATAAATACCTCTTTTTGTACAAATTTTTGTTAAATATATTAAATATTTTTAATGTATTAAATATATATATATATTTTTTACGCTAAAAAGATTGGGGACAAAAAGCAATTCCTCTAAATACATTGTAAACAAACCTAAAATAAACAGTTGAAAGTTACAGTTAAAATATCGTTTTGCGAAATCACAAAATTAATAAATATTCAGTGCAAAATAATAACATTTTGTAAGGTAAAACTAAAAACTAGGCTAAATTTTACGGATGCGAATCGGCAAAACAGTAAACAAAGGGGCGTGGTAGAATCAGCAGATTGGAAAAAAATGCTTGTAACTCCAGTAAAAATAGTCGAAATTGAAAAATTCTTTTTGTGTTCGATTGCAGGGAGCTCATATAATGTTGTTATTCTAAAAATGAATACTTGACAATTTGATGATTTTTTGCGATTTTGAAGGTCCACTGTAGCCTTAAAGAACAAGGCGATTCAAGCAGAGAAGTGTTATATATATATATATAAAAAAAAAAAAAAAAAAAAAAAAAAAAAAAACTCGGCACTGAATGGTAAATTAGGAATAAGTGATGGAAAATTGATTTCATTTGATTTCGAAGTTTTTTTACAAATGAATAAAGAACATTTTATGAAAAAATTCGTTATATGGAGATAGATATTTCGATATATACAGACTTTTTAATATAACCATGGGAAAAGGGAAACGTTCCTACTAAAAATTCGTTATATAGAGAAATTCGATGTATGGAGTTTCGTTATAGGGAGACTCGACTGTATTTATTGCTTTTATTTATTTATTACCCTTTGATGAATTAAAATGGAAGTGCTATTCAAGACAGAAATTTTTTTTAAAATCTTCCTCGATGATAAAGTCTGGTTACGCCACTGCAACTATTGTTCCATAGTGATGGGAATAAATTGTCGAGTTCAGGAAAGAACGGTCTTTTTCAGCGTCTAAAAATAGTATTTATCATGACCAACACTGAAAAATTTTCTTTGCCGTTGCTATAGTTGCCAGCTAACAAATTTATTAAGAAAAAATAAATCACCAATAAGATCTAAATGTTTATGTTTTATTGAAATTTAACCTTCTAACGTCACAATTTACAACCTCTTTAGCATTGAATGCCGTAACGCTTAAAAAGTTTAAACGTCTTAATCAGCTTATGACTCAATTTCCAGGAAGAAATCAATCAAACGCGCTCGCAAATGACTCTAAAAAATTCAAGATGATATCGTTTGATCCATCCCCTGATCGCCTATTCATGATCCAGTGATCATTATTCAAAATTATAATTCATCAATAAACTCTAACAGAGTTATGTCAACGAAATGATCCGATCCACGTTAAAGTTATGGGAACGTCCTCTTAAAGCAGCTAATGACTGCAACATCTACGGTTGTTATTGCCGTCTCCATGATTATTTGGAATAAGTGGTCAGATATAAGCGTGATGCCATGACACTGTTGATGAACCTTTTTGAGGCAAACGATCTAGAATGCCAGATTGACATTGGCTAATGATCCGTGCGATTGCCTCGGGGATAAAAGATGGATATGCATCTACAATTGCAAAATTGAAAGTTATAAGGATGGGTATTAGTGGCGAATCGAGTAGTTCATAATAGATACGCTCCTGCACCATTCCTTGTAAAGCCCAGAGGCTTCTACAAACCTTCAATTTTGATGTAATCTCTACAGGACATACATGTAGATCTAACATGGTAATCGGCAAACTCTCAGAGTTAAAACTAATATACAATGTGCCCATAAAATCATGATGCACTTTTGTTCGGTCACAAGAAATCAATGGAGCAAGATGGAACATGAAATGGTCATAAATGGTCATAAATTTTCTTATGCGTCTCAGGTACAGAAGTAAAGCTTTGGATTATCGCCACACAAATTTTCAGCTTCGTACGTACAGTGGGTTTAGCTATCCATCGCGGACACACAGCCTGAGTGAAACTTTTTTTCATTAGTACAGATTTATCATATTTATTTATTTACTATCCTCTTTTGAATTAAAATAGAAGTGCTTTTCAAGTAGTTAGAAAATTTTAGATCTTCCCCGAAGATAAATGCTGGTTACGCTACTGCTACTATTGCTCTATAGTGATGGAAATAAATTGTCGAGTTCAGGAAAGAAATGCTCTTTTTTAGCATCTAAAAATAGTGTTTAGCACGACCTACCCTGAAAATTTTACTCTAGCGTTACCTTAATTGTTAACTAACAAATTTATTAAAAAAAAAATTAAATCACCAATAAGATCTGTTTATATTTTATTTAAAATTAATCTTCTAACGTCATAATTTACCACCTCTTTAATATTAAACGCCGTAACGCTTAAAAAGTTCAAACGTCTCAATCAACTCGAGACTTACTTCCAGGAAGAAATCAATCAAACGCGCTCGCAAAGGACTATCCAAAAAAATTCAAGATGATATCGTTTGATCCAACCCCTGTTCACTTATTCATGAACCAGTGATCATTATTCAAAATTCGAATTCATCAATAAACTCTAACAGAGTTATGTCAACGAATAGGTGTGATCCACGCTGAAGTTATGGGAATGTTCTCTTATGCAGCTAATGATGGCAACAAACACGGCTGTTTTTGCCATCTCCATGATCATTTGGAGTAAGTGGTTTGATTGTGGTGACATGACACCGTTGATGCACCTTTTTGAGGCAAATGATCTAGGATACCAGATTGATATTGACTATTGATTCGTGACATTACCTCGAGGATGAAAACTGCATATGCATATGCAATTGCAAAATTGAAATTTATAAAGGTAGGTATAAGTGGCGAATCGAGTTTCCCATTATATATAGGCTCCAAGGTCATTCCATGTAAAGCTTAGAGGCTTCGGCTAGACTTTATTCAATTTTGATGTAATCACTGTAGGAGATACATGTAGATCTAAACAGTGTTGTATTCGTAAAAAAAAAAAGAGAGTACACGGTATAAGCAGAAGGTATACGCTGACATCATGAGCGTTCATAGAACGTTAATGCTTTATTTAAGAAATAGAATGTATATGGAGTTTATTAAAGAAATCCAGAAGGTACACGGCATATACCCCCGTATGCTCTCTGCTACATTCCTGGATCTAAAACAGTAAACTGCAAACTGTCTGAGTTAGAATTAATATAGAAAATGTCCATAAAGTCATGGTGAATTTTTGTTCGGTTACAAGAAATCAACGAACAAGATAGAAACATGTTATTTTCACTAAATAGAAGAAAACTCTGTTAAGTTTTTTTTTCCTGTTTAGTGCAGTTTGATATGGCCTCCATTGATTGGATACACACATCTAAGCGATATTCTAGTTCTTCCCACATAAAGTTAGGGACGTCTGCTGTAACAGAGAGAATAATGTCTGTGCTTTTCTTTTTCAAATGGGGGCCACATAGAACTGCGCTGAACAGGTATGAAACTTGCAGTAAGAGTAAATTTATGGTGACAGTCCCTAAGCCAACACTGGCTATATTTTATTTCGGTAACTCTATCCCTCTCAGGAGGCTGTGACAGCGAAAAATGTTCGAAAGATTCTGCTTTTATGATACTGAAGGGACTAAAGCGTAAAATTTGGCATAGTATTACCTATAATATCCAAATGTTTTTTAAGAACAGTTTCTACAAAATTTAAAATTTAAATAGAATGAAAATGTGCGAAAAGAGTTCTGAAAACGTTCCAAATTATGATTCTAAGGAATTGTTAAAGGTAGGAACTTGAAATTTGGAGTGGTTAGTCTTTATATGATGTAAATGTTCTCTAAGAACAGTTTGTAAAAAACGGCATTTTTAAAAGAGTGAAATGAGCAAAAAGTGTTCTAAAAGAGTCCTGAATTACGATTTGCATGGATTTTCAAGTAATACCAAACCAATTTAAAAAATAATGGTGATAAATTGATGATAACAGTCCTTTCTCCAACATAGGCTATATTTTATGTGGATGCCTCTATCAAATGAGGGAGTTCAAGAGCGAGAAACATTCTAATGTTGCAATTTTTGTGATATTGAAAGGACTAAAAACTTGAAATTCGGCTTTGTATTTACATATAAAATGCAAATTTCTTCCTAAGGACTGTTAATAAAAATATCAAATTTTAAAAGGCCGAAATGAGCGAAAAGTATTCTAAAACTTTTCGAAATTACGAGCTGTATAGTATCTCATTAAATATCAAACTGATTTCAAAAATAATATTTGCAAATCGATGGTGAAAGTCCCTGCTCCAACATTAGGTTTTGTTTTATGTTCATGAATCTATCACCAGGCGGATTGTAGACTGTTAGACTTGAAGCTTAGAAAATGACGTTTTAATAGTTATTTTATTTTACTTTTTTTACTCTGAACAGTTTAAAAAAATATCAAAACTTCAAACTAAAATTTAAATGATCAGAACAGATTCAGAATGCATTAAATTATCATTTATTTAAATCATCTAAATCTTTATGATAATTTTTCTTTATAATAATTTATCTAAATTATCATTTACTTAAATTTTTGTGCTTTTCATTTATCCTTTCGGGTCTGGTGTAGTATTAATAGTACATGTCTTTTTATCACTATTACTTTGTCTTAACAATTACTCAGTTACTTTCTACATATAGAAATGATAGTATACGGCTATGTCTTTCTTATTATGACTTCATTTAGGCTTTGACATTTAGTAATAACAATAATTATAAAAGATTATTCAATTCTCTTTGCACCATTGGCAATTATTTTATTTTATACCATGCATTTGACTCTTTAAATTTAAAATATGAGTTACTTTTTTCTAAACCAATCATGTGTGATATAACAAAAAAAAAAAAAAAATTTGGAATTTGTAATAGTCTCTCAAATTCTGTTGTAAGAGGCTATTTTCTAAACGTCTTCAAAAATTCTTCCTTAGCCTACTATTATAAAAATATGAATTGAAACGTATACAAAATAAAAAAAATTGTAAAACTTCAGCCATTGAGATAATCTGTAAACTTCAATAATTCTATTTGAATGGTTACGATTAATGTTATTAAAATAAAAATAATTTTGTTCTCAAAACAGAAAAAAATTCGGACCTGAAAGGGTTAAGTTAAGTCCATTTTCGTTTAATATAGTGTAATAATAAATTTTAGTCAGATTGTGGCTCAATTAGTAATTTTTTAATCATTCGTTAGCAGTTTAATTTCTTCTAATAGAAATAGACACACAAATACCAGATAACATGCTTCAATTAATATGAAAAAAGCAGGTTTTGCTGGTTATTTATAAAAACACTATAAATAAATGGTATCGTAAACCTATCTGCAAATGGAAATATTTTTGTAGCTTCAAAATTTCCATACAACATTTTAAAAAAGAGGTAAACTAGACATATGAAAATGCTTGAAGAAATTACTTTTATAAAATATTTAGCTTCTACTGTCTCGCTTTTTTTTCTAAATGTGATCAAACAAAGTGATGAATAAAAAGTAATTTTTTTTTATTAGAAAGATTAAATTCTAAAATTCTTTTAATTTAAAAGCTGAGTCAGTGCCTTAAAAAAAAAAAAAAAAAAAAAAAAAAAAAAAAAAAAAAAAAACTTTGTTGTAAAAGCAAATTTTATGGATTAGCTATAACAACTGTTAATAAGATATCTCGATAGAATTACTCGCAGACCTGTTTTTGCATTATAATGCAGATTCAAGCAAGACTGGAAATATCTTCATGTTGAACGCTTGAAAATTCAAAGATGTCTCAATCAACTGTCGAAAAAAATACGTGTGGCACTCGGGGACTGCCGCGGTAAAGCTATTGCAAGGCATTTTTTATCAACTTATGCAATTATAATTATTTATTTATTTTTTATTTATGCAGTTTTTTTTTGTCTTTGATATTAATTCAAGTTAAACATTTTGAGCGTGATGACCGATAACAATTTTTTTTCTTGTATTGAACAAATGAGAAGTAAATATCGTTTAAAATATTTTTATTATCTTACAATACATGTAGGTTAATCAGGAATTTTTATCATTGAAACTATACGTTTATGGTAGCTGAAATAAAAAACATAATTTTAAGACTTGATATTCTCAAAATATCTGAAAAATACCGCGTCAATGTCTGCCGAAGTCTACCGAAGGATACCGTGCCGAAGTCTGCCAAACTGAAGCAACGTTAGCCGGAGTGTTAGGTTTTTTTTTTCTCGTTACGGAATTTCTTGACTCTTTCGCCGCACTCAAAGTCCGCGATAAAAGCTATGCAATACCTTAATAAATTACAAACAAAATTTGGCCGCGCTACGAAAATTAGATCGCGAGTTATAAGTATTTTAAATTTTCCTAACCTCACCGTGGGGGTCTCCTGTCACCAAAAATTAACACTATCTCATAATAAATTACCAAACAAAATTTGGCCGCCCTACGAAAATTAGATCGCGAGTTATAGGCATTTTTAATTTTTCGACCCTCATCCTGGGGGATCTCCTGTCACCAAAAGTAACACTGTCTCATAATAATTTACCAAACAAAATTTGCCCGCGTTACGAAAATTAGATCGCGAGTTATAAGCATTTTAAATTTTTCGACCCTCACCATGGGGGGTCTCCTGTCACCAAAAGTAACACTGTCTCATAATAAATTATCAAACAAAATTTGGCCGCACTACGAAAATTAGATCATGAGTTATAAGCATTTTAAATTTTTGACCCTCACCGTGGGAGGTCTCCTGTCACCAAAAGTAACACTGTCTCATAGTAAATTGCCAAACAAAATTTGGCCGCACTACGAAAATTAGATCGCGAATTATAAGCATTTTAAAATTTTCGACCCTCCCCATGGGGGATCTCCTGTCACTAAAAATTAACACTGTCTCATAATAAATTACCAAACAAAATCTGGCCGCGCTACGAAAGTTGATCGCGAGTTATAAGAGTTTTAAATTTTTCGACATTCACCGTGGGGGGGTCTCCTGTCACCAAAAATTAACACTGTCTCATAATAAATCAAACAAATTTTGGCCGCGCTACGAAAATTAGATCGCGAGTTATAAACATTTTAACTTTTTCGACCCTCACCGTGGGGGGTCTCCTGTCACCAAAAGTAACATTGTCTCATAATAAATTACCAAACAAAATTTGGCCGCGCTACGAAAATTGATCGCGAGTTATAAACATTTTAAATTTTTCGACCCTCACCGTGGGGGGTCCCCTTTCACTAAAAATTAACACTGTCTCATAATAAATTACCAAACAAAATTTGGCCGCGATACGAAAATTAGATCGCGAGTTATAGGCATTTTTAATTTTTCGACCCTCATCCTGGGGGATCTCCTGTCACCAAAAGTAACACTGTCTCATAATAATTTACCAAACAAAATTTGCCCGCGTTACGAAAATTAGATCGCGAGTTATAAGCATTTTAAATTTTTCGACCCTCACCGTGGGGGGTCTCCTGTCACCAAAAGTAACACTGTCTCATAATAAATTATCAAACAAAATTTGGCCGCACTACGAAAATTAGATCACGAGTTATAAGCATTTTAAATTTTTGACCCTCACCGTGGGAGGTCTCCTGTCACCAAAAGTAACACTGTCTCATAGTAAATTGCCAAACAAAATTTGGCCGCACTACGAAAATTAGATCGCGAATTATAAGCATTTTAAAATTTTCGACCCTCCCCATGGGGGATCTCCTGTCACTAAAAATTAACACTGTCTCATAATAAATTACCAAACAAAATCTGGCCGCGCTACGAAAGTTGATCGCGAGTTATAAGAGTTTTAAATTTTTCGACATTCACCGTGGGGGGGTCTCCTGTCACCAAAAATTAACACTGTCTCATAATAAATCAAACAAATTTTGGCCGCGCTACGAAAATTAGATCGCGAGTTATAAACATTTTAACTTTTTCGACCCTCACCGTGGGGGGTCTCCTGTCACCAAAAGTAACATTGTCTCATAATAAATTACCAAACAAAATTTGGCCGCGCTACGAAAATTGATCGCGAGTTATAAACATTTTAAATTTTTCGACCCTCACCGTGGGGGGTCCCCTTTCACTAAAAATTAACACTGTCTCATAATAAATTACCAAACAAAATTTGGCCGCGATACGAAAATTAGATCGCGAGTTATAAGCATTTTAAATTTTTCGACCCTCACCGTGAGGGGGTCTCCTTTCACCAAAAATTAACACTGTCCCATAATAAATTACCAAACAAAATTTGGCCGTGCTACGAAAATTAGATCGCGAGTTATAAGCATTTTAAATTTTTCGATCCTCACCATTGGGCGGGTCTCCACTCACCAAAAGCTACATTATCCTACCTTATTTTATCTTAAAACGATTCTTTTCTATACACATTCTATCAGGAATTTTTATTATTGAAACTATAGATTTATAGTAACTGAAATAAGATATATAAATTTGAGACTTGATATCCTCTAAATATCTGAAAAATACCGCGTCAATGTCTGCCGAAGTCTACCGAAGGATACCATGCCGAAGTCTGCCGAAGTGAAACGACGTTAGCCGACTGTTAGGTTTTTTCGTTACGGATGTGTTAGGATTTTTCTCGTTACGGAATTTTTGGATTCGGTCGCCGCGCTCAAAGCCCGCGATAAAAGCTATGCAATAGCTTAAAAGTTCTTTAAAGAAATCAATCAATCAATCATAATAATAATAATAATAATCACACGCAGAAAAAAAAGCTCTTTCGGCTAATCACATGTTCATGAACTAGAGATCATCATTCAAAAACCGAATTCATCAATAAAGTCTAACCGAGAAGCGTCAACTGAAAATTTGAACCTTGCCAAAATTATGGTAACGTCTTCTTGAGAACAACTTGGGTAGTCATTACCATCTTTATAATTATCCAAAATTACACACTTTACACTTTTCAAACTTTTTAAAATAACCATTGTACCGTACATATTTTTTTAGTTTATTCTTAGCCATACTTATAAGAAATTTGAATATATAATCTGATTTCACATAACACGGGGTTGTGACGTGGCTATAGCCAGCAAAATTATTTGCGAGGTTAGACGCACTTTAGAAGTTCTAAAAATATTTCCATGATAATTTCATGAGCAATAAGATCATAAACTTAATAATTGGATCATTTTCCATCCAGGTTTTACCTGAAACCGACACGATCCGCTTTCAGCTTGACACACATATATCTTTTCATTTTTGATCTGTGGTTCTAGACTTAAAATGTTTCGATTTAGAATTGGGTTTTAATTCTTTTTTGGGCAGGATTCGAATTAATTCGACTTTTTAAGAAAAAGTCCTGAATATTTTTCAATCGAAAAAACTATAGTTGACTGACTATTAATGAAATATATACGTGCTCACTTTTGTACAAAGATAAGTTTAGAAATGCAATTTTAGACTACTTTTCTATAATTTCACTTTTTTTTACGATTTGTTCATTTTTTATTAATATAAATTCAGAAAAAATAATTTGGAAAACTATAAACATTCGCATAATAATAATAATAATCAAATAACATCCACATTGGTGGCCTCGTTAATGGTAATTTATTAGTAAAATGATTTCTTATATATATATATATATATATATATATATATAATGGTTATATATATATATGTACATAAGGATAGTAAATTTCTTATTTACATTTCTACAAATTATTAAAATTTAATATATATGGATAAATATGATGTTATTTTTTACAAAATATTTTTTCAAATAATCCAACAACAATGCTTAAAAAAAAATCAATGATTAAAAAAAAATAATAATAATAATTTCACGTTATTTAAAGTTTCTCTTATGTCACGAAATCCTCATAATCTCGCTTCTTTGTCTGACTGCCCGACAGTTACAACCTTATACTCAGAAACTATTCAAGTTTCCAGACTTGATTTTTCCTTTTTTTATAGAGCTGAATACCACTTGTCATATCCAAATTCATAATTTTTTTAAAAAGTCTTGTATTAATTTAATTAAGTTCGTCCCTTTTCGATTGCAAAAAATAAGCTAAATATCGGCATATATCGCTGTTTCTCCATAGTGTAGTGACAAATCTTTCGTTTTCCATGCAGAAATTTGGGGGTTCGATTATATCTACAGAGCTTTAATGTTTTGATTTTTATTACTATTACACTATTTTTTCGGATGGATTTAATTAAAAGATAAACCTCTTTTTTAGTCATTTTAAAAGCTTATTTTATTTATTTATTTATTTTGTACTGCGGCCATTTTATAAGATATATTTTTTTCACACACGGAAAATCTAGAATTTCAAATTGGTAACAATAATTTTTTGTTGTTGTTTACTGTTGCCATCTACCGGCTATTTTCTGGAATAAGACAAATTTTTTTCATCTTATCATTAGAAGAATTATTCTGAAATTGAAAGTTTTGCTTTCTGTTTTATTTCAATTTTTAATAAATGTTAACTTCCTTTTTTGGGCACCATCTTGTGAGTGTTTGGAAAGTCAAACAATTAATAAGAAGTTTTTGGAATGTTTATTGCTTATGAATTATTTGAGCATTTCAAATATGTTTTTAACTTTTTTTTTGCTTTAAATTCTTTTATATTTTATTTATACCTGCACCAAGTTTTTGAAATTATTGAATTAAAATATATTTTATATTTTTTCATTTTATTTAACCGCTTTCCTGTTTTGCCCATACATCGTACGAAAAATGTATTTTTGCCAATCATGATTTGCGCACACTCCATACCGGCATCCATACTCCAATCCGACCATATTGGTGAGAATAATTTATTATTCTCATCAGTAAAACTTTATTGTAAATTTTGCATTATTTAATCGAAGCATTTTTCTCAATCCTTTAGGCATAAATTTCTGTTTTGAAATACCGGTATACAAAAGATTAAAAATTCGGTAAATGGCATGAAGAAAATAGACATTATCTGAAAGTTTTTTTTCAAAATTATTGATCAGTTAAATGGTTGAATAATTTTTCGTGAATATTAGCAATTTGGTTTTAAAATGTTTTTTTTTCTAATTGTTTTTAAGTTAAATGTAATAGAGCTGCGATTTATGGAATTATAGATTTATTAATTTAGAGGTAAAGCGTTTAAAAAATATATAAGGTACCCTGGGGTAATAACGCCACGTTAAGGTTCTACCAATTTTCACGGCTTAGTTTTAGATTGTATTTTTCAAACAAATACAGGATCTGATACAGCAACTCATTGACTATCTATATAAAATAAAATAATTTAACAGATATGTATTCATAAAATGTAATGGCGTTTTTTCTTGACCAATGCTATTTGGCGTTATTACCCACCTATATGGGAAATAACGCCATGCAAACAAAACTATGAAATAAGATGGAATAATTGCATGTAGATAGCCCAATTCTAAAAATACAAACTCTACAAACTTAGAAATTGACAAATTGCATTCTAAGCTATTGAAAATGTTCAATTTTTTGTGAAAGTGTAAGAAAAATAAAGGTGTGGTGTGGTAGGGGGAGGGGTGAGGCAAAAGAATATCAGACCGTGAGCTTCTTTTTGCTTAAAAAGGACCATTTAAATAGAAATATAAATCACATTGCACAGTTTTAACCGTGTTTATTTTAATCAGAATTTAGGATGTAACTAGGCCACTGTAGGGAATCAACCGGGGTATTAAACCAAGGATTGGCGTTATTACCCTGTTATATTTATTGCACAGTACATTTTAAATTACAAATTATCTCGAGAAGATATCCAAAATCTTCAATAACATTTTAAAAGTACATAAAATGCACTACAAATTTATATAATTAACAAAGTATTTCCGGATAAAAAGATAGTCTTCACATAACAAAACGTATCTCGCAAATTTTAGATCAAGCGTTAATTTTAGTTGTTTGTAAAAACAATAAGACCTAAAAATGAAACAAATTAGCTTGAAGCTGTTTTTTGCGATTTATATAACTCAAAACCCTTCTGCGCAGAGCACATGGGTGTCATTTACCTGATTATTTCATAATTATGCAAAATATAAGCACTTGGCGTTATTACCCCGCCTGGCGTTATTACCCCAGGGTACCTTATTAAACGGAACCCTGCGATCACACTTACCCACTTGTTATTATATCTCTAACTGCGCATCGGAAATAGCATTATCAGTGTAGCTAAAGCATAAAATATCTACTTCCCTTGTAGAGGGATTCTGTATTGAGTAAGGAATTATCAAATTTTTGTTCATTTTATTATTGACAGCAATTATAATTATAAACAAGTTGGAAATTGCACGTGAACGTAGCAAATGAGGTGCTTTCTTACGATAACGAAGTTTTAAAAATATTCAGATCTTGCTGATTATAGTAGAGCGTACTCCGGATACAGTATAGTAGTCGAAATATTTACGTTTCTGTAAATATGCAGGAAGTAATTTTTATTACACCTCAGCAACGTACATCTTATTTATAAAGTGTGAAACAGTTGAATATAATTAAAACACGTTCCAAACAATGTTTCCCAGTATAGCGTTATGTAGTGGAATACTTTTGTGTGGCCCTGTAATTTAATAACAAAAATTCTTTGCATTACAGATTGTACAGAATGCATATTTTAGTATATATTTCATAGATTCATGCCAATTCTATTATGTTCGAATGAATGTAACATCATTAAAATGCATTTGAAATTTTTTCCCAAATGACCGTAATGTAATGGAATACCTTTGATTGTCCCTGTAAATGATTTATGCATACGACTTTCATAACATTTGAAATGACTCGACAAAATTACGTAATAATTATATTTTTAAATTTCATACAATTAAAATGCATTTGAATTTTTTTTCCCATTGACCACAATGTAACAGAATCCTTTTGATTGTCCCTGTAATTGATCTATGCATCCGATTTTCAACACATTTGAAATGACTCGACAAAATTATGTTATAATTATGTATTTTAAATTTCAAACGATTCGGTTGGGTAGTTTTTGCGTTGTTATATGCGGACAGACGGACGGACAGACAGACAGACGGACATCGGATTTTCATAACATTTGAAATGACTCAACAAAATTACGCAATAGTTATATGTTTTAAATTTCAAACGATTAAAATGCATTTGAAACTTTTTTCCCTATTGACCGTAATGTAACGGAATCCTTTTGATTGTCCCTGTAATTGATCTATCCATCCGATTTTCATAAAATTTGAAATGACTCGACAAAATTATGTTATAATTATGTATTTTAAATTTCAAACGATTCGGTAGTTTTTGCGCTGTTATATGCGGACAGACGGACAGACAGACGGACATCCGATTTTCATAACATTTGAAATGACTCAACAAAATTACGCAATAGTTATATGTTTTAAATTTCAAACGATTAAAACGTATTTGAAACTTTTTTCCCTATTGACCGTAATGTAACGGAATCCTTTTGATTGTCCCTGTAATTGATCTATCCATCCGATTTTCATAAAATTTGAAATAACTCGACAAAATTATGTTATAATTATGTATTTTAAATTTCAAACGATTCGGTTGGGTAGTTTTTGCGTTGTTATATGCGGACAGACGGACAGACAGACAGACGGACGGACGGACTGAGCGACAACAATAGGTGCTACGTATTTACATAATTACGAACGCACCTAAAAACTTAACATAAGAGCGTGAAGAAATTGGCAAAATTTTTTGTGACGAGTTCGAATTGATTTTAAGCATAATTTTCAGGTTCGGGTCGGATTGCAACCGATCTCTACAGTACTTTGTCATACGCAGAGCATATTGTCTTCATACATATTCCTTTTCTTGCTTTACTTTTGAATAAGTATGTACGGCGGTTATCGTTTAATGTAATCAGTCGTTTATATGCTAGAATGAGGTCAAAGGCTTTATCTGTTCGTCAAAATAAAGAATAGAGAAGGTGATTTGAAATGACATGCGTTTTCACACTTGGCTATGATTGTTAATTGCCTGGAAGGAAATAATTGAAATACAAAATATGTTGTAATTACATCCACCTGTTTCATTTCTTTCTCTTTTTAGCCATTATGTTTTGGATGTTTTTAATACGTTCAAGCATAGTTAAAAGTGTTTTTGAATTCGTTTTGTCTGCATGTCTTCAGTGTTCTAATTCGCATCGAATCGAATTGCATTGAAATTTATGTATGTTATTAGGTTTGGTTTTATAAGTGATACTTGGTATTAAAAATGAAGTGTTAAGTATTTACGGTTCTTTTACAGAAGCACCCAAAAGAATTCTGCTACATGACGGTCTAAAGCGAACTCAAAAATCGTCCCTTCCAGACCCGACCCAGTACAAAAATTAAGAGTCTCCCCCCAGCCCAAACTGGCTGGGATCAAGGCCCCCTTATCATAATATAAAGGCCTCGCATTCAGGAGAAAATCTATTGTTGAAAGTGTTCCTATAATTGCCAACTTATTATATGACTTTGTCTCATAAGTAACGCCACCTGGTGCACACTACTGCTAATAATCCCATAAGAAACAATGAAAAATATTTCAGTTTCTCACATTAGATGGCGCTACCAACGGGAAAATCATGTGGTTTCAGCGCCCCCTGTACTGCGATCAAAGGAAACTTGGCGAATGACAAACCTTGATATTATGATAAGGTAGCCTTGGCTGAGATATGTTCCTGCGATACATTGATTTTTACATCCATTTGGTTAAAAACTTGTCTCGTACGAGGAGTTCAGACCCCCCAAAAAAACCTTTTACCTTTTTTTTTTTCATTTTAACTTCTATAGAATTGACGCAGTCTGTGATATTTATTTTTATTAATAAATCTCTATTTTTTGTATGTATCATTAATATTATTAATCAACATTCCATTTGTTACTCCATTTCCATTTGAGTTGTAGCATTTTTAATTTGTATTTTGTACTTAGATTTGTACTCAGTTTTTTATAAAAAGAAGTATTTTTGAACGATTTGTTATCTTTTCTTTGCGTCACAGCCGTGCTACAATTGCAGCGTAATGATCGCGTTTCCGATCCCTAATTCCTGCATAATTCTTGCTTCTAATGAACTGACAAACCTGCACGTCCTCTCAAGCTATGAGTCTTTTTATACACAAATATGTTATTTATCGTATGATATACCCTGAATCAAATTTATTTTTATGACAGTCATTAATAATAATTCGCCTACAGGTCGAATCAAAAGTTCCATGCGTTGCAGCTGCGCATACTCAAGTTTGGTCTTCCACAGAGACACCTTTATCCTCTAATTTTAAATGGAGATCAGTTTGATCACAATTTATAACACAATTTGATAACATGCTTTTATAGGCTGTATTACTTATATACGAGTCCAAAGTTTTTTTCCATGTATTTTAATCTCAGCTCTATATATTTTAAAATGACAGTATTGCTACCAGCTATACTATAAGGAGCAATTAATACTCTCAATGCGGTTTTAAAGCCAAAAAATCAAGGTAGGTTGGCCATAACACATAAATTATCCGATAGAGAGCCGGTCAAGTAGCTTTTGATTTTTGTGGACCTTTATGGACAAACATTTTTACATATATACAGGGTGTTACAAAAATGACTGGTATATTAAAAAAATCAATAAAAATTAAACGGGCAGCGCTAGAAATACACCGTTTGATGCAATAGGTTTGGAACAACAATAAATTTTCAGGCATACAACTTTCGAAATTAGTTAAAATTTTCAACAACAGATGGCGCTGCAGGCAATTTGAAAGCTATAGTAGAAAACGCAATCTGTGAGTTTGCCATTCTGTAAAGCCTCTGTCCCTGTCCGCGAAGACACTTGCGAGCTATTGCTATTCCTATTGGGAGGCATTTTTGTAATAACTCTTTCGCATTTTGACATTTTTTAACAATTGTTTTTGCATTGCATAGCTGAGGTCCCTCTCTAGATCGCTCCTTGATTATATTTTTTGATTTTGGTTGCAGGTATTTTCTATAAAGTTACATTTACTTCCAAAACAATTTGATTTCGAACCGATTACAACAGTACCGACTCGAACAGTACGATTCGAACCAGGGATGCAGTTTTTTCTACAGTTTCATCTATTGACCTTCGATTTATTATGTTGAGCTAATCCTGAGTATCAGACCAGATTGTGAGATCGTTAAGGTTAATTGGCTGAAATAGTCCTCCACTATTCGTCCGGGATGGCTCAGTTGGGAGAACATTGGCGGCTTCAGCCAATATATTCCTGGTTCGAATCCTGAACCGCACTATTTTCACCCTCCTTTAAAAATTTACCTCTGTTATAATTCATTTATCGATTGAATAATCGCGTTTTAAATTAATCTATTATATTTTGTTTTGTTTTATTTTGTAACTTTGAAATTTTAAATTGGGTATAAAAAATGAAATGCTTATTATGTGAAAATGAAAAGGTACGTAGTTCTAGGTGATTTAGTACAATATTTATCATGATTCATAGCTCATACAGTTCTCTTAATTAAACATTCTGTATAAAAATATTGCAAGCTCTTTATCTGCTCTCTATGCTATGGAAAGTGGCTTCCAACTTCTTTTTATCCACTCATAAAACAAACAAACCTTTTCTCGAATTATTTTGTGCCACTCAATTTAAAAATTGAAAACAAGCAATTAAAAATGCACTTCTAGCAATTATGACCTACAGACAGGACTGCAAACGAATTTTTGCTTAAACAAACAATAAATATTACGCACACCCTATTCTAAGGAAGGCATCCTGTACTGAACAAATATGAGTTTAAATTAAAATAATTAACTTAAAAATTACAAACTCAACAAACATCTCATCAATACCCTCTAAAATTATCCACTTTATATGAATGCATATATGCTTTTCTCCTGGCTTAAATCGACACTTAACGCTTATATTTCAGTCTAGAGGCTGCATGTGCATTCACAATGCTCAGTCGTATGCAAACGACATTTGAAAAAATAAATTAAGTAAAAATATATAATCGATGAAGGTATTTTAAAGATCAATGTTATTTTTTAACTTAATCTCATGAAATGGAAGAAAAAAGGTGTGAACAAACATTAAAAAATTGAAAAGTAGCTTAGAATCAATTTATCCCATACGGGTCTGGTGTAAATGCATGTCTTTTAATTATTATTTTATTTTAAAAAATATTTTTGTTACTGTTTACATATAGCATTGTTAGTAAGTGTCTATGCATTTACTGTATGACTTCATTAATGTTTAGGCAATTATTAACAATAAATATTTGCTCAGTTCTCTTTGCCCCATTAGTAATTCTTTCATTTTAAACTTATATTTGACTCTTTAACTTTAAAATAAAGGTTACTTTCCTGAACGAATCATGTGCGAAAAAGCGTAGAAAGTTATAATACATTTAAATCTTGTTGTATTATAATATTTTCTTTATAATTGTGTAGTACGTAAAACAATAACATTCGTTATTTTTTAGACAGGCAAATATTCGTTAAACGCTTAATAATATATTTGGGTAGCTAATAATAATATTATTAACTTAAAAGTAATTTTTTCTAAAAATTGAAAAAAAAATCTGATCCGAAAGGATTAAGCTGCTTAAAGACATTTTCTTTTCTATTTCACACATAGAAAGACGGTTTTACTTTCTCCTATTTTTACAAGAAAAAAAATATAGGTTTCGTGAAATTTTTTAATTACGACGGATTTTTCGACGGATTTATACGTTTTAGGATTCAAAGATCCCGTAAAGCATGTTTTTAGAAAATGCCTCTCTATGAGTTTGTGACTGTGTCTGTATGTGACATAAATTTTGTAGGAATTCTATCTCAGTGACTAATGAAATTCACAATGGGTTTATCACAAAAACTAATGCATGAATTTTGTTCAAACTTCAGATTCAGTTAGACGTTGATACAAATTGTTGCTGATTATGTTTGGTGTAAATATCCCAAGAGATGGCTGCTGTTATTCTGCCTTTTGCAGGATTTACACGATTACTAGGTTTATACGAAAACTAAGGCACGAAGTTCACATCTTTAGAATTCGCATGACGAGCGTAGTTTTTTTTTTTTTTTTTTTTTGGCTGTGTGATAACGAATTTTGAAGAATTAACATGCATGTGATAGAAGAAATTTTCAGGATTGGCACATCCGACTCACTTTTAAATGTTTTTAATAGAATCAATATTCTTACATTGTAAAAAAAAAAATCTGTAATCCTACAAATGTAAAGTTTCCGAAATCTGTATGTTTACTAACATTTTACACATTACTGAACACTGTACGTGATAAGATGTAAATCTACAAAACTATTTTTTGAAAAGCTACAGAAATCTGTGAATTAACAAACGAATCTACTAAAATTATAGTTATCTCATTAAAATCTTATCTGTAGAATGGGTTGCATTTAGATAATATATTCTAGGCATCCCAAGCTTCCTAAAAAGTTCTTAGTAACTTTACACATTTTTTGATTTACAATCCAAATCTGAACATGTTTTATGAATTTTTGCTGTTGCCGTTACATAAAAAGTTCTAGGAATCGCAGTTTCCTAGAAAACTTTTAATAACTTTACAGATTTTTTTTTTTTTTTTTTTTTTTTTTTTTTTTTTTTTTTTAAAGTGTAAAACTAATATTGTCAGTAAAAAAATAAAAGGAAAAAATTATCTCTTTAGTCAACTTATTTCGAGTGAATTCCATATAAACTCAGAAGAAGCAAAACTAGTCGTTGGGGGGCCACCGTAATACTTACCCATCATGGATATGTATATGAAAATAAAACATGTGAAAACTATTTATACAATGCATTGCAATTCATAAACAAAATTTAAATATTGTTAACATACATAGTAATGCTATATTAAGGGACTGCTGATGTACCAATTTTGACAAATCTATATTATAAAGGCCAAATGTATTTGTGCGTAACGCATACGTCATTTTGCGAATGGCAACACTTTTCCCCTGCAATTTCGCTTTTGCAATTTTTGGCTACTCTAAATTTTATACTTCTAAACACCGTACCTTTCAAAGTTTTACACCGTAGTATAGAGAAAAAAATGCACTTTCAAAAGCAATTTGTTTGAAAGCTATATCTCAATTTATTTTTGAGATATTAATTTTTTTATAGTTTTTACTACCAATTTTGTAGTTGTGGCAACAAAATCACTCCATTTTCTCTTAAAACTAACAAAAAAAAAAAAAAAAAAAAAAAAAAAAATTAGACATTAAAATGCATATACTATTTTTAAAATATCGTTTGTTATAAGATCCGGTGAATTTCGGTTTTGTTTCGTTTAATAGTTTGGATAATTAAGTTTTATAGTATTTTGTTAATTTTAGCTTAAAATAATATTTGTTTAAGAATTAGATTGACCAATATAAGATGTATTTTTTACTGTAACTAATTTTGTAGATTTATTATAAATCAATAAATTAGTTCTTTCTAAAAGATTTTCTTTCGTCGAATTTCGGCGGGTTCCGCCTCGTTATATAAAACGCCAAACTACTCAAGTAGTACCGAGCTGCGTAAAAGAAACATCCTTATAACTCCAAAAATAATAATTCTATTAACTAACAATTAACTGCGTCGGATTAAGCGTCTCATTTTCAATTAAAATATACCTCTGAATTGAAATTTGAAGGAAATACAGGGTCATGAAAAATCGAAGAATGTGGAAAACAGGATTACAAATATCTCGGCAACTAATAATCCGATCAATTTCGTTCTATATGCAAAATGTGTGTTATTTTATTACCTTTTACGTCCATTCCTTAGAACAAAAAAATTCGAAAATTTTTATGTACCTTTCATCAGAACAAATTTTTCGAGAGTCCGAAAAAAATAGTTCCGGATAATCGAGATTGGTGATATTAAATAGGCTTCGTCCCCTTCTTACATACTAACTACATACAAAATTTCAAGTGTCTATCTTAATTTGTTCGGGAGATAGAGCGTTTACAGACAGACAGACGGCAAATTTTTTTTTTCTAAAAATATGTTTTTCGGAATCTCCACTATCTAAAACGTGTAAATCCGTCAAAAAAAATTTCGATTTTCAAAACGATTGCAAGACTTACCCTATACTACGTATGATGGGTAAGTAATAGAAGCCTTTTTGGAAGAAAAGATTCAAGTCTAATCTTCTAAATGTCAAATTTCCCAAAATGTTTCTTGGAAATATGTATACTTCTTGATAATGAAAAGTCGAAAAAAGCTCTATGCCTAGCAGTGACGGATTTATGGCAGGCTTTTTAGGGTACGGGCCTAGGCCCCTGGAAATTAGAGGCCCTCAAACTTTGCTGAAGTTTTTTTCAATTATTGTCCAAAATGTGATCTAGTTTTAATATCCAATGAAATTTTACATTTCATTCTACATTTTACTATGTTTATTTTGTATTTTTATAACATTGTATATTTTGTCTGAAACATCCATTTATTACTTTATTATATTCTCTTTTATATTTATTACTTTTAAAATATATTGTGCTTTTAATTCTTGTTTAACCCTTATCCAGTTATTGTCAGATTATTTCAATGACTAGATGTCAGATTATTTATTACAGCGTTGGTGAGCTCAGTTTGCAGACTGTAGAACCCTCTAATATTTTAAATAATTGTAACTTTGTTTTCTCAAAAGTTTATTATTAGCTGTATCTCTTGTTGTTATATTTTATCATTCCAGATATAAACACTTTGCATAGGAAAATATAATTAGCACCACACAATTTGCTATAAAACATCTGCTCATTAAATTTGACAATTATAAAATAATTATTTAAAAGTGAGTTATTGATCATCATTTTTTTTTTTGGGGGGGGAGGGGGTATTTAAAGTTAATAACGGTTATTAAAATAACTACAGTCTACTCTCGTTAATTCGAAATCGGATAAATCGAATGTTCGTTTATTTCGAGCTAAATATGAAACCCCGAAATTTTCAATGGCAGAATATCGTTAAAATTTTCATTAATTCGAACTCATTTCCCATTGATTCGTTTAATTCGAGCTAATGAATCCCTAATTTTCATTTCTCCTTTCTTTCTCACGGACTTTAGATCCTTTGAGTAACTTCTTTCTTTGATTTTTGTGAGAATTGTTCCGAACGAGTATACATATAATACCATGCATTTGATACCCACTTTGTTAGTGTCCCGTCTGTCCACCAGTGACATTTTAAATCTTTCTTCCATTGTGCTTGTTTTAAATTCTTTAGTTAGTTTATGTATTTATATATTCTAATTTAATTTTAAGTCATATTCTAATGATAAAAGACGAAATAAATTTAAAACAAAAAACACTATAACTAAGGTACCCTGGGGTAATAACGCCACGTTAAGGTTCTACCAATTTTCACGGTTTAGTTTTAGATTGTATTTTTCAAACAAATATAGGATCTGATACAGCAACTCATTGACTATCTATATAAAATAAAATAATTTAACAGATATGTATTCATAAAATGTAATGGCGTTTTTTCTTGACCAATGCTATTTGGCGTTATTACCCACCTATATGGGTAATAACGCCATGCAAACAAACCTATGAAATAAGATGGAATAATTGCATGTAGATAGCCCAATTCTAAAAATACAAACTCTACAAAATTAGAAATTAACAAATTGCATTCTAAACTATTGAAAATGTTCAATTTTTTGTGAAAGTGTAAGAAAAATAAAGGTGTGGTGTGGGAGGGGGGGATGAGGCAAAAGAATATCAGACCGTGAGCTTCTTTTTGCTTAAAAAGGACCGCTTAAATAGAAATATGAGAAACATTGGACAGTTTTAACTGTGTTTATTTGAATCAGTATTTAGGATGTAGCTCGGACACTGTAGGGAATTAACCGGGGTATTAAATTGAAGGATTGGCGTTGTTACCCCGGTATAGTTATTGCGCAGTACATTTTCAATTACAAATTATCTCGAGAAGATATTCAAAATCTTCAACAACATTTTAAAAGTACATGAAATGCACTACAAATTTATGTAATTAACAGAGTATTTCCGGATAAAAAGACAGTCTCCACATCACAAAACGTATCTCGCAAATTTTAGATCAAGCGTTAATTTTAGTTGTTTGTAAAAACAATAAGACCTAAAAATGAAACAAATTAACTTGAAGCTGTTTTTTGCGATTTATATGACTCAAAACCCTTCTGCGCAGAGCACATGGGTATTATTTACCTGATTATTTCATAATTATGCAAAATATAAGCACTTGGCGTTATTACCCCGCCTGGCGTTATTACCCCAGGGTACCTTATAATTTCTTTGTAATAGTACCATTTTAAGCATGTTTTCTTGTTATACTTTCCATAATTCGAACATTCCTTGTGGTCCCGGCGAGTTGGAATTAACGAGAGCCGTCTGTATCTTTCATATATATATATTTCACTCAATCTCCCTGTAAGTATCAATTCAAGAGGGTCCCTGTAAGCATTTTTGCCCAGGACCCTCAAATTTATCAGCCCCTGATGCCCAGATAATTAATTAGTTTAAGGGCAAGTTGTACTACTTTCGCCTAAAATTCACATCATTTTCGCGAATTTGTTAAAGAAAAAATGTTCCACATTCGGACTTTTTGCATTACACACATTCACATATAATGACATTTCACTTACTAATCTGAATTTTTGCATGTAAAAATACTTATTGGGTGACGGTAATACCTATGATGTGCGCATTAACTTCCAATCAGGCGTATGTTTCTCTCTGGTTACAAGCATCTGAGACATATTAAGTATCCCAATTATTTGAAGATATTTAAATAATCTACATCTTACATGAGCATTTTGTTACGAAACTTAATTTTTGATATAATATCGGTGGTTTGAACAAAAAAGGTCATATTTTTGCTTTTTTTTTTAGGTGTTTTCGTGATATATATATGTATATATATGTATATATATATATATACATATATATATGTATATGTATATATATATATATATATATATATATATATATATATATATATATATACTATTAGTAATTCTTAATCAAATATATAACATTACAAAAAAAAAGTGATAATACACATTGCAATAGTTATGATGTAGTTATTATTTAGCAAAAAATAGTTATGAACTGGTCCATATTATGAAACATCTTAAATGTATAAAAAATATCTCTACTTATGATTTTAAAGATTTATTTAATAATATCGATTTATCGGATTTACATAATATCATTAATGAGCTTTTTAAAAAATATCAACACGAGTTGGATATATCACATAATATCGATTCTGATTATTTTCATACTTTAACCAATTTCATTATCTATAATAATTTTATTATGCATGATAACAATATATATATTCAAAATGTTGGTATACCACAAGGTGTTAGTACATCTAGTGTATTATCTGACTTATATTACTATGAACGTCACTATTTAAATAATAAAATACATTTATATAGATATATAGATGATGTAATATTAATTGATACTGATAACACCTGTATTTCTCAATTCCCCGTTGATTATCCTTCTAATCTAGAACTTTCAAAAAACCTAGTTTTTAATAATACAATCAATTTCTTAGATATTAAAATTATATTAAAAGAGCACAAATTTATCACTGATATTTATGACAAAAGGAAAGAATTTAATTTTAAAGTCAATACCTTTACTAATTTTAAATCTTGTCTTCATAATTCTGTATATCGTAATATAATACTTAACCATTTATATAGAATAAAATGTCTATGTTCTTCCCATTTAATTAATACTAATATTAAAAAGCTTGTTTATGATGCTATAAATAATGGTTATCCTAAAAAATTCATATATTCTTTAATTTATAATTACTGATTACATGATCTTATAATTAGCTATTACATGATCTTATAATTAATTCTTTGCGTAAAAAATGTATAAAAAATTATAAAACATAAAAATAATATAAAAAATTAAAAATGTTATAAAAGTAATAAAAAATATATAAATAGGTCGGTTGGGCGGGTAGATGTTAGAGTAAGGAGGAGGGTGGTGTTGTCTGGATAAAAACGCAAAGGTTAATTAAAAAAAAGAGAGAGAGAGAGGGTTATTTATTTTTACATTATTTTTACATTATTTTAACATAATTTTAAATAGTTTCAATGACACCAATATATGGATATTTGTCTATTTTAATTATAGTTAAATAGTTATGTTTTAATTATCAAATTAATTTTAATGTTATTGATATAATTTTTGGTATTATTATTATTAATATTATTACTATTATTTTTATTTATTTATTTACTTATTTTTATTTCATTAATAATTATTTATTTTTTATATTTTATTTTTTTATATATTTTTTTTTATTTTTTTAATTTTTATTAATTAATTAATTAATTTATTTTTTATTTTTATTTTATTTTATTATTTTTTTAATTTTTATTATCCTATATTAAGATAATGTGTTTATACTATGTAAAGTCACAATAAATGTTACTGATTAAAGTAACAAAATGGTATTTTAAGTTATAAGTTAATATGAATGTTATAACCTAATTCTAATTTAATTATTTTATTAATTTAATTTTATGTAAATATCGTTCATTAATTATTTTCTCCGGTTCAATTATATTTCCATTCAGCTTTATCTTTTTTGTTCGTTATGGATAAATCATAGCAAATTTTTTTTCTTCTTTTTCAAATTATTTTTTCGCCATTTGGCGCGCATGACATTCTATTAAAAAAAGAGCAACCCTGCTTTTCCTGCTACGATCAGATGCTTGAATTTCTAACAAACTGGTTTTTCTACGTGATACTGTTTTAACTCGTATAGTAAAGTATTGTTTTTGCTTTTATAATTTATTAATAATTCTATTGCGCTGTCCTCTACATTCATGGTGATAACCAGATAAGTTTCTTTTTTTTTCCTCTCAATATCTTGTTTTCATACTTTTTATCGAAATTATATATGCAAGTAATGTTTATCATTTCCACGTGCATAAATAGGGTTAATTTGTACTCTTGTTACTGACACTATTTGCTGCACGCTATTGTTTCAATATATGTATATTTTCATTTTTTCAACTATTTATTTCTATGTTCCTTGTTTAATAATATGGTTTTTGTGTGCTGGTAGCCCCAATTACGTATTATTTTGCTATTTCATGGCTAATACGTGGATGAAACCGCACACTTCATTTGTAGTTCCAGAGCATTTGGGGCCTGACGATTCTGTTCTGTGGACTACAAATTTCCTTTGCATTCATTTTATTTTATTTATTTATTTATTCAGATATTCTCGTTTCACTATTTTTTTTTTAATTCAATTCTATTCTAATCCTTCGTTTTGGTTTATTGTTTTATTGATAAAATCTATTGGTGAATTTTGTCTACTTTTAATGGTATTATATATATATATATGTGGGATATACTCTCACATGTGGGCTATACTCTCTTTCTGTTGCACCTGCATCGGACTCTCCGAAACGCCGGCACGAGATTAATTAAGAAACGCGAAGCTTCCAAGCTGTGTGGCGAAGAGTGAAAGAATTAAGAAGACGTAAATAGAATGTTTTTCGACAACGACGAACGACGTTGATTAAAAACCAAGAGGATATTTCGAAGAATAAAAATGACGCTAGTTTTTACGACGAATTGTTAAGTGATTTTTAAAGTAGTATTTTGTAAAGTGACGAAGAATTTAAATGTTTTTATTTTTTTGTTTATTTTGTGTCCTGTTCGTCTGTCAATAAATGTATGTGACTGTCAGAGAATAGTTTTTATTTACAGTAAGGACTCGTCCATCCTATAAAGTGGTGCCAGAAGTGCCCACTTACCATTTTTGCTCATTGTTATGAACTAGATATTTTTTTCTTCAGATTCAAGCCGGATATCATTTTACGGGTGAGTTAATTATTCCATATTTTATATTTACTATGAAGCTAGTCGACATCAAAGAACTGGAAGTTGCATTTAAAAATGAACGTACTAATAAAATTAAATTACTTCATAAATTATTGTTCGACACTGATGGTGATCGATCAAATCGAAAAAGAATTCGTGACTTCACTGGTTTCGATTTCGAAACGACCAGCACTGAATTCAAAAATAAAATTACGAAAGTTCAGGCAGATTTTTCTTTAAACTTTATTCAGTAAATTACAATTTGCAATTTACTCTGTATCTCAAATGAAGGTACTTTAACTGAACTTGCAACCAGATTAGTCACATATCTTTCAGACTTGAATTCACTCCAAGCTAACATTATCCAAAACGAAAGTGATACCGATTCGGAACCTGAAATATCTTCACATAATACTACATTGAATAAGGACACTGCAAGTAATACTGAATCATCAAATTTTGATAAAAACAAGCAATTTCCAGTTCAAAGTTTTTTGCCATCTACTATTAATTTTAATGATGTTGAAAGTGTTATACCGCCTTTTGATGGTAGTTCTTTTCAAGATATAAATATTTGGTTAAGTAATTTTGACGATGTCGCTAGCATGCTCAATTTATCAGAATTTCATAAATTTGTTTTTGCTGAACGATCCTTACGAGGAAAAGCCCAGCTGTTAGTACAAACAGAATTTCACATTAACTCGTATGAAAAACTTAAACAACTCTTAATTTCTGAATTTGGCATTACTTATAATTCTGCTGAGTTACATGATATGTTAAATAAACGAAAATGAATCTCTTGAAGAATATTTTCTCGTAATGAAACAATTATGTTCGCGCGGTAACATCGAAGATTCAGCACTGATGCAGTATATTATTAACGGTATACCCGACCCTGTTTTTAGAAAATCAATATTATATGGCTGCCAATCTATAGTAGAATTTAAACAAAAGCTCAAAATTTATGACAAAATTCGGCATGACTATGAGAACACTAAATTTCGTAAATCTAAACCAGAAATGCCGTTGAAAGAGAAATCTTTTCGTCCAAAACCTGATCTTCTCTGCTTTAATTGTGGTTTAGCCAACCATAAAAGTAGCCAATGTAGGCATAAAGACAAAGGCCCTCGCTGCTTTAATTGTTCGAATTTTGGCCATAAGTCGGCTCAATGTGATCAACCAAGGAAATCTAGAAATAAGCCTGAACCATCCAATATTTCCACAATTACGTCGAATACTTTTATGACCAAACAAGTAATTATTTCGTCAGTAAATGTTCTTTCTTTGATCGATACGGGAAGTGAAAGAAGTCTATTAAAAGAAAGTATTTATCGCAAACTCCCAACGGTTTCGAACCTCGAAAATTCAACAATCACATTAACTGGATTAGGAAATACTATGATCAAACCCCTGGGTTTTTTCTCTACAGATATTACTATAGATGATTTTAATTACACCACTAATGTTTATGTAGTACCAGATTATTCCATATCTTTTGATTTTATTATTGGTACAGATGTTATACAGCAAAGTATTTTAACAGTTTCTCAAAATAATATTTCGATGCAAAAAATCAAGCAAAATGAAGATATGTCAAATAATTTTCTGATTAATGTTACTCAAGTATTAGACGATAGTAATCTTGATTTATCTCATATTACCGATAAAACTATACGTTCAAAAATTACGGAACTTATTCAAAATTATTCCCCCCGAAAAGTAAAGACTACTGATGTTACATTATCAATTCATCTGAAAGACGAAATACCTGTTACATGTCCTCCCAGACGCCTAGCTCCTATAGAGAAAGAATTTGTCGAAAAACAAATTTCTGAATGGCTTGAAAAGGGAATTATCCGAAAAAGCACCAGTAATTTTTCATCACCTATTATCCTCGTAAAAAAGAAAGATGGTTCATATAGATTGTGTGTTGACTATAGGAAGCTAAATGCTAAAACACATAAACAACGCTTTCCCCTCCCAGTCATCGATGACATTATTGATCAGTTGCACTCTGCAAAAGTATTTACAACTCTTGATCTTAAAAATGCATTTTTTCATGTCGAAGTAGAAGAAAATAGCCGAAAATACACTTCTTTTGTAACACATTCTGGTCAATTTGAATTTCTATACATGAATTATGGCCTTAGCGATGCTCCTTTAGTTTTTCAGAGATATATCTATAATGTTTTTCGCGATCTCATTAATGAAAAAGTACTTATCGTGTACATGGATGATTTTATAATACGTCTGAAGACGAAGCCGAAGGACTCCAGAAATTACAACGCGTTCTTACAACTGCATCCGAATATGGTTTGGAACTGAATCTAAAAAAATGCCACTTTTTACAGCGAGAAATTTATTTTCTTTGTTACCACATTAAAAATGGTCAACTGCATCCATCTCCCTCCAAAACTAAAGCTGTTCTAAATTTTCCGGAACCTAAAAGTGTAAAAGATGTACATTCATTTGTCGGACTAACCTCATATTTTCGTAAATTTATTCAAGATTATTCTTTAATAGCTAAACCCTTAACAGATCTCCTTAGAAAGGACACTAAATTTCACTTCGGTGACCAACAGCGAAATGCATTTAATCAGTTGAAACACATTCTTGCTTCAGGTCCTGTTTTAAGCATTTATAACCCTAGTAATGAAACAGAAGTTCATTGCGATGCTTCTATTGATGGTTACGGAGCAGTCCTCCTTCAAAAGTCTTCTATTGGTAATCAATTTCACCCTGTCTACTTTATGAGCAAAAAAACCACAGATGCTGAGCGTAAATATTCGAGTTATGAACTAGAAGTTTTGGCTGTCATCGAGACTCTTAAAAAATTTCGTGTTTATATTTTAGGTATTCCTTTCAAGATTGTCACAGATTGCAATGCATTTGCCCTAACTATGAATAAAAAAGATCTTTGCACCAAGATAGCTCGATGGGCTTTAATGTTAGCTGATTATAACTATACAATCGAACACAGACAAGGTACACGTATGCGCCACGTTGACGCTTTAAGCAGAAATCCCGTATGTATGACCATTCAAGACAGTTTTACTTCCAAAATCATACAATCACAGAACACCGACGAACATATACAGGCCATCAAAGAAATTTTGAAAACAAAGCCATATGACAGCTATTTCTTCAAAAATAACGTTCTTTATAAAAATCATAAAGGTTACGATCTGGTAGTTGTGCCGGATGAAATGCAGCTAAACGTCATTAAACACGTTCATGACAAAGGACACTTCGGACGCAAACGTTGTGAAGAACTCCTTAATGAAGAATTTTTTATCCCTAATATGGCAAATAAGATTGATAAAGTTATAGCAAATTGTGTAACATGCCTTTTATATAATCGGAAACGTGGAAAACAAGAAGGTGAGTTACATCCCTTACACAAAGAGGAGACTCCCCTCCAAACTTACCACATTGATCATCTAGGCCCTCTCGAATCAACTAACAAAAACTATAAACATATTTTGTCTTTAATAGATTCATTTACCAAATTCGTGTGGCTATATCCCTGTAAAACTACTTCTTCTGCCGAAGTCATTTCGAAACTACAACAACAAAGTTATACTTTTGGCAACCCTTCCAAAATCATTAGCGATAAAGGTCCTACATTTACAAGTAAAGAATTTGCTGATTATTGCCAAAATGAAAATATAAAACATGAGACAATAACAACTGGCCTTCCCCGTGCTAATGGTCAGGTGGAGCGACTTAATTCCATCATAATTTCAGTAATCTCTAAAATGTCCAAAGACGAACCGACCAAATGGTTTAAATATGTTCCTAAAGTTCAATAAGTTATTAATTCAACTTACCAACGAAGCATTAAGAGAACACCGTTTGAAATACTATTTGGTACAAAAATGAAACAGAAAGAAGATTTACAAATTATTGAACTCCTGAACAGTGCAGTCGAAGAACAATTTATGAAAGATAGAGAAGAACTCCGAAAAGAAGCTAAGAAGAATATTCTAGAAATCCAACAAGAAAATCGCAAGCATTATAATTTAAGACGTAAGAAACCCCGGAAATATAACCTTGGAGACCTCGTAGCAATTAAAAGAACCCAACAAGGACCAGGGTTAAAATTGAAGTCTAAATTCCTAGGTCCATATAAAGTAACCAAAGTGAAGTCTAATGACATCTACGACGTAGAGAAAATCTCATCAACTGAAGGTCCGATCAGTACTAGTTCGTGTGCTGAATACATGAAGCCTTGGCATGACGATAGCTGAAACTTTATTTTTTCCCCTTATCTTTAATGTGTATGTCTGATCATTTTAAAAGTCAGCAATTTTAAAGAACATTTTCATTCGATATTACACTATTTCAGAAAAAGACGACTGATCTTGCTAGTGTACAAACGAATTCTATTTTTTTTTCCTAAGAACAGTTACTTTTTTTTTGTTTTTGTTTCTTTTCAGATTCTATAATATCACATGTCGCTGCGGCAGCTCCAGATGTCAGGACGGCCGCATGTGGGATATACTCTCACATGTGGGCTATACTCTCTTTCTGTTGCGCCTGCATCGGACTCTCCGAAACGCCGGCACGAGATTAATTAAGAAACGCGAAGCTTCCAAGCTGTGTGGCGAAGAGTGAAAGAATTAAGAAGACGTAAATAGAATGTTTTTCGACAACGACGAACGACGTTGATTAAAAACCAAGAGGATATTTCGAAGAATAAAAATGACGATAGTTTTTACGACGAATTGTTAAGTGATTTTTAAAGTAGTATTTTGTAAAGTGACGAAGAATTTAAATGTTTTTATTTTTTTTGTTTATTTTGTGTCCTGTTCGTCTGTCAATAAATGTATGTGACTGTCAGAGAATAGTTTTTATTTACAGTAAGGACTCGTCCATCCTATATATATATATATATATATATATATATATATATATAATATATATTGGTTTTAGAATTTTGTCGAGTTATTTCAAGTTTCATCAACATCGAATAAAAACTTAAAAAGATAGTAATAAAAGTTTTCTTTATTCTGTAAAATCCTAACATACGTCATGAATTAGTGATATTTCATTTGATTGCTCCTATTATGTGCGGACAGACAGACGGATAGACCAGACGATCACTCACTATAAATGCTATGTATTTATATAATTACGAATGCATCTAATAAATATAACAAGAAATTGAAACATTACGAAACCGCTTTAAAGAAATGGTCTACACATGAGAAAAGGCAAAAAAAGGCGAAAGACGAAAAAAAAGTTTAAAATTTTGATCATAAGAACCTTCGTTGAATCTTCGATCAAGGCTGATCTAAACTGTTCTCTTTAACAAGCGCAAAATGTTTTGATACATTTACAAATTCATTTTTTAACGGAAAGATATAAAACTGGTAGGCTTATTTATAGAAGTGCTTTCGAATCGAACCAAACTTTCCCTTTTATAATAATTAAATTATTTACCGAGTTATAAGTTATTTTGATCACGTGAGCACGCGTTTTTCTGCTTTCGTCGGAAAATACGGTGTTCAAAACATCAATTATGAAAACTTGTTCTCAAATATCTATTACGTTTGCAAAAAAAAAAAAAAAAAAAAAAAAACATAAAAATAAGTGAGATTAGATAGTTTCTGAATATCAACACCTACTAGTTTTATGCATTTCCAAACAAAAATAAATTAAACTTATATAACAAAGTTGTCCTTTTTTAATTAAGAACACCCTTTAAAAAAAATCTAAGATTCTCTTGTAAACCTGCCTTACACATTGAAAACTGCTGGTATTTTATCAGTTAGAAACAACTCAGAAAAAAAAAAGTGAGAGCAAGCAGCTAATTCTATCAAGGTCAGGAACACACATTCTCTCATGAACAACGATCGTAAAAATTGGCATAGAACCCTACTAACCCTTAAACACGATCGTAAATGATCACTACATCGAGAAATTTAAGAGGCTTGCGTGAATTAGCGTGCCCAGGTGTACGCAAATATCTTTACTACGCGCCTCACAGTTCGCTGCAAGAAAAGAATACACCTTTCAAAATTGCCTATGTAGAATTGCCCCCACTCACCCCGCCACCAACTTTTTACCGCTCTCAACAAAGGAAGAAACCGCTATTAACTAACAGGTAAATTCTGTTCTTAGTTCTGATTTTTAGAAGCGATAAAATGGCTCAAAGAAAGCCGCTTTTTACATCCGAGAACTTTCTATCGCATTCCGAAATGTTCTTTTTTTATTTTCGGGATCATCAGAAGAAAGTGTACCACAATGTGAGAAAGTTCTGGTTATACACAAGGCCGAAAACTCTTAAAACATTCATGATATTCTTTTTACTTTCAAGCGGTGGCAATGAAAATTACTGACGGGAAAAAAATGGTGAAGAATAAGATTCATTCGCGAATACTTAGAAGGTATACATATGAGGACCCCAAAGCCAAGGGGTATAAGTGACAATATTGAAAAAATCGAACTAAGTGCACACACGACCTCGAAATATAGTTCTTTCGTTCCAGATAATGAAATATAAGGGATTTTTCCAATTATGTCCTGCGTTCCAGAGATACACCTTTTTTAACGAATAATAATAATCAATATTCATTAAATATAGATTTAAAGAAAAAAGTACTCTATTTTTTCACAGTTATTGAAATAAGAATTCAAAGACAAAATTGAAACCAGCGGCTGTTTCCTATTTCAATTCAGTCAAATATTATTGATGATCAAGTTTAACGTGAACTATCTTTAAACTCGATTTACTCCAAATCCAATTTTTGTCACTTGTTGCCCTTGCCTTTTGAGGTCCTCATATATATAACGCTATCAACTTTTGGCAAATTTGTATACCCTCGCACAGTTACAATATCATAGGTTATCATTCCTCGAATCCCCACCCCGCCCTATCGACATCTTTAACAACATCTAAAAATTCTTTTGATTTTTGCAATTTTTTTTCTCTTATTTGCAGTGATAGTGTTCTACATTTATTATTTGCATACGTTATTGATTGAAATGAAGAGAAGTTCTTAAAGTATCATTAAAGTATTATTATTCTTGAAATAATTTTCTATCACAGAAAACTTTTAAAAGAAATTCTTACTAGTTAAAAGTATTTAACAATAGGTCTTTGTTACATAATTTATTCAACAATAACGATCCCTTATTGCACTTGTCCCCACACTTTTTAGCAACAAAACAGGTGTCCAACATTCTCTTTTCTTTACTGGTAAATACAAGTATCATTTCAAACATACTGTACATGTGTTATCTTGAACAGCGGATTAAATAAGCATGTACATGTAACAGAAAAATAGGAATGCCAAACGTTGAGGTATTCCATATTTTGGAGTTAGATAACTTTGTAATCATTAACGATTTTATTAATTACTTTTCACTTTCATAAAACTAGATAAGACTAAAAATTGACTGCATATTAATTGGATGCAAAGAATAAGTTATAAATAAAAAGGAAAAATTTGATGTAAGGAACAAATTACAAATAAAAAGATAAAAATTTGATGTAAGGAGCAACTTACAAATATTAAAAATAAATTTTGGTTCGATCAAAAATGACAACGATATTAGAAGACCCCCCCCCCCCTAAAGATATATTTCGACATCATACGGCCGACCCTTCCTTTACCCCTAAATGATAGCGTTACGTATGCGTAGCCCCTTATGCACAAGGTCAAACTCTGAAAGCATTCCAGTTCCCTTTTTTGCTTTTAAGCGGTGGAAATGATGACTTCTGACAGAAAAAAAAATGGTGAAGAATAGGATTTATTCTCGTAAAAATCTGAGAATGATTCTTTGGTGTGAAAGTTCGATGGATGGGTTGTAAAATTTGGAAATTGTCTGATGTAATTCGATATCAAAAAGGATTTCCAAAGGATTAAACAGACCCCTGAAGCGAATGTATTGTTAGAGACCAAGCTATAAACTCAAATTAATACATAAAAGCAGATTAGAGAATGAAAAAAACCTCCTTTGCTTGTATTTTCACGTTCTGCAGTCCAAAATGATCCATAAAAATTAAGTCTTTAACATTTTATGATAGTCCATGATGAAATTCAGCCATTAATGTGACGCCACTTTTGTCATTTTATACCTTTTCCAAAAATGATTTTTTTTAAAGGTCGTAATAAAAATATATTTAATTAATGCCGACTAAGCATTGCAATCCCTCGGCGTTTTCAACGCTGCGGGATTATCCTCGAATATAGCAATCACGCAGAATTAATTCTTTAAATCGTTTGTTTGTTTATTTATTTATTTCAAATTCAGTTATAAAAGAAGGCATTTTTAAACGATTTTGTTTAATTTATTTAAAGTATATGGCATAAGAAAAGCTAATATTACCTTTCTTATAAAAAAATAATAACTTACTAATTTTTTTTAATTATTAAAAGGTGTTGAAGATTATAAAAATTTAATTCAAAGTACTCAATATTTGCTATAAGTGACAAAATAATTTTTAAAAAAGACAAAAAATAATTTTATTTTTTTACATTCGACATGTTCCATGTACCCTAACATTCTTTTGAAAATAAAACGACCAAAAACACTTATTAATTAAAGCAAATTTGAGTACTTTGAAATTTTGATGTGATCTTTATACATAGTAAAAGAAAAAAAAATCATCATTGTATAAATATATTGGCAAAGATTCTGATTGACGATTTAAAAATTTTTTGAACTCAGTAGGGTCAGATGGGTTACTTATGACCAGGGGGTAATTATGACCACCCCTATAATGGAAAAAATTTGCATGGTGAAATTTTATTTCACACATAGATATTAATGTATTCACGCATAGATATTAATGTATTTTAAACGATTTTGTTTAATTTATTTAAAGTATATGGCATAAGAAAAGCTAATATTACCTTTCTTATAAAAAAATAATAAATTACTAATTTTTTTTAATTATTAAAAGGTGTTGAAGTTATAAAAATTTAATTCAAAGTACTCAATATTTGCTATAAGTGACAAAATAATTTTTAAAAAAGACAAAAAATAATTTTATTTTTTTACATTCGACATGTAATTCGACACGAACATTTTAGACTTTCTTTATCACTAAATAGTCTGAAGCTTTTTTCGAAATCTAAATAGCAATTTGAAACAAAGTTTACTAAAATTTTTAACAAACGGATTTGTCACTTCGGAGTTCTAGCGGTCTTAACTACCCCAAACAATTGGTGTTGGCAAGTATATAGAGGAAATATAATGATCATAACTTCCCCACTAATGGATTTAATTATTCCAAACTTTTGTGACTATGAATTTTTGATGGGATAATTATAACCCAAAATATAAAAAGAAAAAGGTCTGTGACTGTGAGAAATAAAACGTTTTAAGATGTGTTTTTAAAGGGCCAAAGTTACTTCCTATCTTATTAAAAACACCACTTTTCCAAATAGAAACAAATAAAAATAAATAAAATAAATAAAAAATAATAACAATTTTGAAAATGTAAAAAGTGGTCATAATTACCCCTCCGGACCCTATGATTCTTATATCTGGAAATCAATTCTATATAGGCTGTAACCTACTGATGCACAAGTTACAGCCAAGCTTTACTGAAGTAGGATATGATTTTAAAAATCTTAATTATTCACAAACAAAAGAAGCATGATTTAAAAGGTTCAATAAAGTAAACTAAGACAAACATGAATACATTTAAAAAATGGAAATTTATGTATAAAAAATGAAAATTTATGTAGAAAAAATAAAAATACAAAAACGTTTCGCTTAACTATACTCGCAAGGTATCACCAGTATACAAATAAATATCCATTGCTTAACAAACAGTGGAACAAATCAACAACAGTTACAATTGTTGTGAATAATTAAGATTTTTAAAATCATATCCTACTTCAGTAAAGCTTGGCTGTAACTTGTGCATCAGTTAATTTTTAAACGTCTTTTAGAATTTTTATTTTTTGCATATAAATCTTAATTTTTTAAATGTATTCAAGTCTGTCTTAGTTTATTTTATTCTTTTAATGTATTTACTTTTAACAGTTTATCTTTTAATTGTTTAATTTATCTTTTAATATATTTATCTTTTATACATTTATTTTTTAATAAAAAAATTTAATATCACTTAATAAAGGTGTTATAATAAAAATAAATGACATTGACATGCTTCGGAACCGTCAAATAAGTTCCATAATCATAATATAAATAAAAATAAAATTTCAAAATATTTCACGGTTAATCCAAATGACACGCGACAATGAGATATAAATAAAGAAACACAAAAAACACGCGCACTATTGTAAAAAATTTAAATTAAAATATAGACCATGATCTAAAAGAATTTCCAACATTTTTTTTATTTTTATTTACATTTTAGATGATGGTCTATATTTTAATTTAATTTTTTACAATAAAGCGCGTGTTTTTTTAAATTTTTTTTTAGTTATTTCTCATTGTCGGGTGTCATTTGTATTGACCGGGAAATATTTTTAGATTTTATTTTTATTTATATTATGATTATGGAACTTATTTGACGGTTCCGAAACATGTCAATGTCATTTATTTTTACTATAACACCTTTATTAAGTAAAATTAAAATTTTTTATTAAAATGTTTATATAAATGGTGAATGTTTTAAAATCTGGTGATTTAAAAAATAAATTGGATTTAATAAACTTTTTATCATTTATCTTTTAATCGTTTTTTTTTAATTCATACGTTAAATGTATGTGTATTGGAAGCATGATTTATTTGGAAATTGCAAAAGTTTTTTTTTTTTTTTTTTTTTTTTCAAAATAAAATGAAACAAGTAGTATGATTATTTATTGTTTTGATATAATATAACTATTAATAAATCGAAAATTATTCTTGAAGCATAAGTCAATGTTATTTTTTATAGACTAAGCATTTGGCACGATCCAGGGAACGAAATGTGCAGTATTAGACAATTTGCATCGTTATTCCTGGCGGTATTAATCCTTTATGTTCTGAATTATGAACTGAAAAATAGCTCTGTCTCAATAATCATATTCTTTAATGTCTGAATATATCAAAAACAAATTATAAAACAATAATAGATTTTTAGATAATTTTTTTTAATTAAAACACGTTTAATAAATCTGTAGCGAAACAGTTACAAGAATCATTAAATTCATTTTTGAAAAGAAAAAAAAATACTGTTGTGAAAATCTCACAATTCTCATAAAAACAATGCAAACAAATGTACAAACAAAGATAGAAAATGCTATAAAAGTGGTAAATACTTTTATTTAGACAATCGTAAGTTTTGTCTCATAATCAGTGACCTTTTCAATGTACGTCAGTCTGAATAAAGGTATTTTATCCCTTTTATAGTATTTTCTATCTTTGTTTGTTTCATTATAAATAGTTATCATCCATATTTTATAAAAAATAATGTATTGTGTTCCTACCAGTAACAGAGGAATGTTTTGTAGTTGCAAATTTTTCGCATTAACATTTTGTTAATAAGATAATAGCTACACTTAAACCAAAAAAAATAACCACATTAAAATTAGACCGCGAAAGGTCAGCACAGATAGTCACTTCATCGAGTTCACGGATAAAAACCTAGGATTAACTAAATCTTGATTCACATATTGAAATGCAATCGGTCTGTTAAGTCCTATCTTGGTGGAAAACACCTAAAAAACCGATTTTAGCGGCTGACTTGTAGCTTTACCTTTGTGCTTTCCTGCTTGTAGTCCTCTATTTTTCATATCTTTGGCTGCAGGAAAACACAATGATAAACCTATAAGTCAGACGCTATAGTCTAGTTTTTAAGTGTTTTTCAAAAAGAAAGAATTTGACTGGCCGAGTGCATTTTAATATGCAAATCGAGATTTAATTAATCCTAGATTTTCATCCGTGGACACGATGAGGTGATTGCCTGTACTGCCGTTTTCTGGTCTATGAATTCTCTTTCGGTATTTTCGTTGTGTTTTCTAAATAGAATTGCTCAAAGTATCCTCTATGAAAAGTACAATCTGCTTTTATTATTAGACGAATAAGAGGCATATGCCCTTTAAAATTTCAAAAATCAGTTTTCGGATTTTGTTTTTTCTGAATTTTTAAAATTTTTAAAGCAATGTGCAAAGAGTGTCATTAAAAAATCTTCATTATTTCTTGAGTTATAATCACTTAAAGACAATGAGTACAATGGAAAGTCCGTTGACATGGAAATTTTAAGATGCGTTTTCTGATATTATTAAATTTCGCATTTGCGCGCATTATTATGACTTTCAAACTACATAAGCGACAGCTTTAAAAGATTCCAAATGTGCGTTTCTTTATACTTTTCAGGCTAAAACTAAAAAAAAAAAAAAAAAAATCATATATTTTGAACTTGAAGAACTTAAAAAAAGTACAAAATATTTTACTATTTTTTTTTATTTTGTGATAAAATTAATTTTTAAACAAAACTTTTCCTATATATTTTGGTTTTAATTTAAAAGTAAGTGTGTTACGATTCTTATTTGTTCAAAAATTGTTTTCTATATGTAAAATTTACATTTTTTCACGCGTGTAGCCTTTGATGATTTTAATGTACGCATTAATGATATGAATTTTTAAATTTAAAATTTAAGTATTAATTTTATACATGCAACTCTTGTTTTTTCTGAAGGGTATAGCTAAGATTACATACGTTAGACAGAAAGGAGGTTGGGGGGGAGGGGGGGTAATTTCTTAATTGCATATTATTTGCGTTTTGGTGCTTTGAAACAGGCAGTGTTTTTGATTGTTTCGCAAGTTCAAAGATCCTGTGCCTCCTTAAATATTTTTTGTTATATTCTCTTTAACCCCTTCACGGCGGGAGCCTTTTACAAAATTTTTAATGTTTTGTTACCGGTTTTTAAAAACAGAAAGTTGTGCCTTGTTAAATCGAGAAAATGTTCCGATTAAATAAGGCAAATTTTACAGAAAAATTATTGCGGCACGTATACCCCCAAGGGGTTATGGATATTTATAAGTCCTGTCGAAGCATAAAGAGTTTACAGTCCATTTTACCGAAAAATATTTAAACATTTTTTTAAAAAACAACAAACTTAAAACGTAAACTTTCTAAGTCAAAACAAATAATTCAAGACTATTATCATTTCTCCGTAGAAGATCAGAAAAAAATGAATGTAATTTCTGAATTTAAGACATGACAAAATAACTTCATTCAGTAAAAACAAGTAGTTACTCTATACACTCACTACTTTCCAAAAGTAAAAATTCCCAGGCTAGTAAATAATGAAATTACAATACAATTCCACACAAAAGGGAAAATATCTTGAGAACGCAACTCTTCTTTCATGGGCATACCTGCGAAAGTTTAAAGAGGCTGAAATCGGACTCTGGGAAACTGGACACGCCATTCTTAAAAATGAGGCAAAACAAGCCCGAACTCTTCAAAACCGGACGCTTTGATTTCATATCGACAGTGCCCTTTGCAGAGTTCCGGAAAGCAGAGAAAGATAGTTTGTCTATATAAATGGAGGGAAAAGAAATCATTTTTTTCGAAAAAGAGAAGTTAATAACTGTGAAAAAGGAAACTTTGTATTATGAAAATCTGTCTAATCTTAAGGGGCTACTTCAATTGCGTGAAATGTTCCGTTTGTTAATGCTATTCTTGTGGCAGGAATTGATTACAGATACTTCATGAAATTAAAAATGACCTCAAAGGACGCAAAAATGGCAAATTGGCGCAAATTGGGTTTTGGGAAGAAAAAAATCATAACTTCGTCAAATCTCAAGGTATAAAATCTAGTTCATTTTTTTATAAATGTTCTTAATATAATCTAAAACTTTTGTAGTCACAAGTTTTTCATAGGAGTAACTCTTACCTTCAAAATAAATAAATAATTAAATAAAAACGAAAACAAAAATGGGGGTGGAAAAGAGAAAAACCCATAACTTCGCCAATTCTTAAGATATAGAATCCGATTAAATTTATACATCTTCTCAATAACATCTATTTTTTTTTATTGACAAGTTATTAATAGGACGAATAGTAAAAATAGCAGTTGTAGAAAAAAAATCTCAAATCCAAAGTGCTTATTTTCTGACTCATTTTTAAATTCGTTTTCGATTTTAAACGCATCCAAATGGCAGGTTCTTTTATTTGGAAACTATATAATTGGATGTATTGACCAGTTTTTTGATAAAAGCAGAATATATTTCTAAAAATGTTGTCAAAATGGGCATTTTTAATAGAATTGCTGAGGTCGTGATTAAAAAATTAAGAAGTATTCAAATAAAAAATTGCTTTTTTTTACTTATTTTTAAATCCATTTTTGCCCTCAAACGTCTTTATTTGACAGTTTCTTTTATTTAGGGACGGTGTAATGTGCTGCATTGGTCAGGTTTTTCATAAAAGCAAAATATATTTCAAAAAATGCTATCAAAGTGGGCATTTCCAACAAAATTACACGAAGCAATCGTGATTGAAGGATTGAGAATGCATTCAAATAACAAATTGCTTATTTTGTGACTCATCTTTAAATTCAATTTTGCACTCAAATGCATTAAATTAACAGTCTCTCCAATTTAGGAATAATGTAATGTGCCCTAATGGTCAATTATTTTATAAAATCAGAATATATTTCAAGAAATTATATAAAAGTGGGCATTTGAGGGGAATTTATCTTAAGATGATTCTGATAAAACCAGCTCTTACAGAAAAATGAAATTAAAAACTATTCAAAAGCGGCCAAATAAAGTTCTTAAAGTGGGTTTATCTCTAATCATATTTTATTTTTTATTGTTGAAATGAGCACTTAACTTCGAAATCTACCTCCACCTATACGCCAAACCGACAGGGATTTTTTAATCTGAATTTTTTGCGAAAATATTTATATTAGTGTAAATCTTGAGAATGTCACCGCCAGAATGATGATCATGTCAACCTGCTTAAATATAGATATTCATTACTTTTTTAACTGTATTTTTGTCACTTTTTGCAAATATTAATCCATTTAATCCAAATAATAATCCGATTATTAATCCTTGACCAGTGGCCGAGAGTTTCTGCCTCCGAAATTGGTAAATGGCAGGTGCTGGGTTTGAACCCAATCGCGGGCATCGGCCTAACCGTTAGGAGTTTTCCGTGGTTTTCTTCAAGCTTTGGATTTCCTTTCGTAAATATGGGTTATATTCCCTTAGAAAGAGCCCCGCGGAAGGCAACCCTCCCAATCTCTTTAGGGTCTATATCCCATGTATAAATAATCGGCCGACATAAAATAAACCAAACCAAACATTATAATCATATAATTCATCATGAAAATTTTATGAAAAGAATATCTATATGTGCCTTTATCTATTACTTAAAAATGGCAGCATACGAAGAATACTACTTGCTTAAAATGAAGACTTTTTCAGGAGTCTTATAGATTTTTCATTTTTCATGATGATGAAATGCAAAAAGTAAGTTATTTCAATCAAGAAACCAAGTAGATAATCTCTAAAACCTTGTGCGGAAAATTACAATCATTAAAATCAACGTTTAACACACAATAAATAAAAACATGCTAGAGACGTATACGTTTTACGAGCACCAGGGCTCGCTTCCTCAGTGTACAAAAAGTAAATATGTTTAAAATCAGAAACCCCCCCCCCCAATGGCAGCAAGTCAACCCCCCCCCCCCCAAAAAAAAAATCAAAATCTTAGCTTGTAGATTTTTTGAAATGCGTCTTTTTTCACTTGTGAAATTATAGATTCAAGTCTATTTTTTATGCATTTCTATAACGTGCAAAATATACGGCGCTAGGTCGACTGGGTAACTATTTTTATGAACCATTTAGGGGACAGTTTTTTATGTAAAGTTCTTTTCAAAATGGTAATGAAACAAATTGATTTTAGGCCTCAAATACGATTATTCTTCGGTTATTATTACTTGTATTTATAAAGTGACTAGTCTGTATAAGAAAATAAGCATATTTCTTTCGTTGCTCGTAAAAATGCTGATTATAGTACCTAATATACAATTTAAAAGCATACTTTATATAGCTATGCATGTAAAAGTTTAGACAAAACATGCAATTATGAAAATTATATTATTACAAATATTGTGCATATATGCATATTTAGTATGTTTATATTTTATCAAATAGATATAAACATTTTTTTGCGTAATTTTTTTTTAGCATTTTTCCCAGTTCATCTTACAGAATTTTAAAATGATTTTACCAACACGTTTGAGAAAACAGAATTCAAGTACAAATCGGTTAAGTTAGTTTCGAAAATTTTATCAGTTTATTCAGATGAAAGATAATGTTCAAGTTAAAAATTTGGAATATGCATAACATATATGAAAACCTAATATCTGCAATTGCCATTTATAGTTGGGAAAATATCTAAATTGTTTTGTGTAGCCTTGTATAAGATCCATAAATTTGTGTGTGTGCATGTATGTATTACGTAGTAATACAATAGTAGCATGTATAATCTATAACTAAAAATTAGTTTTATTAAACACATAGCATAGTTGGGAAAATATCTAAATTGTTTTGTGTAGCCTTGTATAAGATCCATAAATTTGTGTGTGTGCATGTATGTATTACGTAGTAATACAATAGTAGCATGTATAATCTATAACTAAAAATTAGTTTTATTAAACACATAGCATACTTTTAATGATGTTATCACTTTCTACACTAAAAAAAAGTAAGTTTTACTAAAGAGAGAATTAATCCATGTCATATTTAAGCTGCTTATCATTACTTTAAAAGTTTATTACGCAAAACAAATAAGCTTTAGATTCATATTGATGGAATTAAAAGAACCATTCAAAAAGCTACTTTGTCGAACAAATGCCGCTTTGTATTTTTATGGACAATGAAAAGTACCATAAAAATCAAGCTCCTCGTTATTCAGTCTCTAATGGTTAATTGACGTTTTATGGCCGAAT
Organism: Maratus speculifer; assembly: GCA_964019185.1. NCBI lineage: Eukaryota > Metazoa > Arthropoda > Arachnida > Araneae > Salticidae > Maratus > Maratus speculifer. The sequence continues at coordinate 23,230,926 of OZ025292.1, forward strand.
GACACTTACTTCTCTGCCTTTAAAAAACCCACACTGAGTGCATCTATTACCTTTACATGTCGCTGGGAGCGGTACTGTCAACTGAAATTATACATCGTGTTTCAGTACCAATGTTAAAAATTTAGAAAATAATAGAGCACATTGTAAAAACTAATTTAGTATGCAGGTAAAATACAGAATGTTTCCGGTATCAAGCTGAGCGATCCGATAATGTCCAAATCCGATTCAATATAGCAGTTGTAAAAAAAAAGACCACAAATAATACGTTTCTATCATGTTTGTTTGCTGCTAGAGTATACACTATACAGGCAAATACTTTTAGGCTAGAATCATGAACATTCGTGGCTAGAGCATGCACTACAGCTTTATTTGCGAAACAAAAAGAACGCGAAGCTTTTGAAAAAAAAAAAATCCATATGTCTATCCATAATCCATAATCTATACTATAATCTTACATGATCTTACACGTAAAATCTGATTAACACTTTTTTTTTTTTTTTTTTTTTTTTAATATGAGTTAACTTTCTATGTTGCGTATTTTGGTCTGTTTTGGGTTACGGTTTAATTCGGACCAGATTCAATTTGTCCTGATTTTCTCAAAGTCTAGAACATTTTACAATTGAAAAACTACATGTTTGAATATTAACAAGTTCTATATGTGTTTATTTCTATGCAAATATAGATAAAATTGATGATAAAGATGTAATTGTAGACTATTTTCTATAATTATATTAAAACATGGATTTTCATTATTCATGTCAGATTTGGATATAATGTATTGGATTTAAGGTGTATAGTGTTTAGACTCGGTTTTCCGGATAACATTCTTTTTTCTCGGATTGATATCTCTTCAAGATATTACTTTAAATATAGAAATTTCGCATTCCGGTCGGGTACAACCCGAACCGTATAGAATTCTTTTTCAAATCCAGCCAGTCTCGAACGGAATTATGTCGTAAATGCTAAAGAAACACTGTCACAGCCTAAGAAGCACTTATAGTAACGGCATTTGATTATAACGGAAGTATGTCCTTAAACGAAATTTTTATTTTATAATCCTTACGGAAGTAATACAATTTCTAAAATGAAGTCTTTTAGATCTCTAAACATATCACAGATTTTTATTGTACAATGCATTAGTACCTGCTAAGACAGATTTGCCTGAAATGCATTTTCCACCTGGTCTTCAGACATTCCTTTTTATATATAATTACTTTATAAACTACAAAGCCAGAATTAAAGGCACCAGAAAAAGAAAATAGACATGTTTTTAACCAGACGTGCTTTAGAAGTAAACATCGAGAGTTTCCGTTTAAGACAAGATTTTTAAATACATATATTTTACCTACATACGTTTCATTATATTTTGTCGATCAGTCAGTGAAGAGCCATCGTTTTAAAAAAGCGATTTGGGTCAATAAAAGTGATTTTGGATCAATAAAATCATTTTTTTTCTTTTAAATTAAGAAATTAAATTTTTTTCTACGATTCCACCATCCCTATAAATTGTATTTAATAAATTTTTCCTATTACACTAACAAGTAAGAAAAAATAAGTCCAGTTCATATAACATTGATTTGACCGAGTTATTGAATTTTAAAAATGCATGACTAATCTTACTTTCCTACATTGAATATCAATGAGTTTGACCACGATTTGATAGATCATATGTCAAGAGATCATATGTGCTTATAGTACTCGAGCAACTTAATTTAATCGTAATATTTGTACCACCTTTTTTAAGCGTAGGTATACATGAAATAACTTTTACTAAATTCCGTATTGTCCAAAATAATTAAATTTTAATATCTGTTTTATTTTGTAAATATTTGAGACTGTTTCTTTTCATGATTACTTTTAACAAATATTATGTTATTTTTATAGTTTTTATTAAACTTCAACGATCGAATGAATGTTTTTGCTGTTTAAAATTTGTACTCAAACTTTAATTCACTTTCATATATCCGAACGAGATTAAATTTTACATTATGACATAAATCTGATGACAATCTAACATTATTATATTATTTTCATCGGTTGCAATTTATACTTTACGGGATAACACAAAAAAATTCGGGTACATTACCGTCAAGAAGTTTCAGAAAAGTTTTATTCTTTAACTTTTATGTATTTTTTTAACCCTGAAACCGAAAATTAGCTTAAAGTTTAACCATCATGTCAAGATTTTTCATAAATGATAAATTGACATATAGTTTAAAAATAACAAAAATCAGTTACTATAAAATAGAAAAGATAGCGGAATTTTTTGTAACGTTTGATACTTGATTTTTGTGTACTTTTTTGGCTCTGAATCTCAAAATGACCTTCATTTTTAATTTATCTCGTCAAATATTTTTTTATAAATCGTAAATGCTAAATTTAAAATAAAGCCAAAATTTAATACTTATATATAGGTTTAATACATAGATTTAAATCTGTTTTATTAAATTTTATTTTATATAAATTTAGTAATTTAATCAATTGTTTGGTGTATACTTGGATCCTTACAGCTAAATAAATGAGTGGTTCGATGAGTTGGGGGAAGAGGTTCATTTTAACTTTGAACCTTTAAATTTAAAATTTACAATTTGCGAAAAATCCTGTCGCGACGGTTAAAAATGAAGGTCATGTCAACTTTAGCAGTAAAAGTATATAAAAAATAATTATCAAAAGTTAAAACATATCTATTTTATAATATAAAATTTTCGATATTTTTTCCTTTTTTTTCAACTTTAAAATTTATGATTTGCAAAAAATCTTTACCTGGTGGTAAAAAATGTGAATTTCAGATTCAGCATTAGAAAATATACATAAGATTAAATTATCAAAAGTTAAAAAACATGACTTAACACAAATTTGCAGGTTAGTGTTATTTAATAAAATTTTAAAATATGTATAATTTTGCAAGCAGTTAATTTTCTTCATTTTTTTAAAGAAAATTCTGCTTTTTTTAATATGTTTATTACAAATTGTGTATCTTGCATTGATATGTTAGAGTGATAAAGATTTAAAATTTACACTGCGGCAGTGTTAAGTTTACTCTCAAGCAGTTTTTTTTTTTTTAATTTATCTGACGAAATTTTATTGTTACTAAATTTGTGAATGACTCTTACTTAGCAACAAAAAATATGCTCCAACTTAAAATAGTCATAACTCGGTCAATTTTAAGAATAGAATGACGGGACATTTTTTTTTTTTTTACTTGTTAGTGCAAGAGGGAAATTTTACTAAACATAACTTATAGGACTGGAGGACAGTATAAAAGTTTAAATTTCGTAATTTTTAAGAAACGTTTTTATTTACCCAAATCGTTTTTAAAATATTCCTTTGCCTTATTTAAAACATATTTGTAATTGGAACTGGAACTGTCTGTCTATACTAACGATTTAGGAATTAGCCATTGGCCACCACTAAAAGTGAACACCTTGTACACAATAAAACCTAAAAAAACTAAGTTTTCAAAAGTCATAGTTTAAAAGATAACATTTCATGTTTCCGACAGTGCAGCTTGAAAGTTATACTAGTAAGACAAAAACGTGTTTAAGGGTGTATTTCGACTCAAACTGCTTATTTTACGATTTATTTTTAAGTTCATTTTTGCCCTCAAATGCATGAAACTAGCAAATTGTATTATTCAGAAAGTACTCAAATTGCCGTAATGGTCGATTCTTTGATAAATGTAGAAATTATTGCAAAAAAGGCTGCCAAAGTTGCCAATTTGAACGGATTTTTCAAAAGCGGGAGATCTGGGGCCAAAAAAAAGGGTCATACTGAGAGGATAATTGTTTATAAATCAAATTCTAATGAATTGAGCGTAAAAAGACATCACACGGCACCTTATACGTCTCTTCAAAAATCCAATCAGCAAATTTCATGTTTCTACTTTTAAAAATGTGTCTGAAAATGCATCGGAAAATTTCGAGCTGTTGAAGGTGGAAAAGCGTTTTTTCGAATACACCCTTAAAACAAAATTATCCGACAGTCTATAACGATTTCCCTTTCGTAGGCTTTACTGTGTTATCATTTTCGTTTTTTTTTTTTTTTTTTCCAAAGGAAAACAACCTTCCAACATGAAGGTGAAAAGTACTTAAAGTACTTTGTCCAACAAATGTCCTCTTTGTATCTTTATCATACCAAAATGACCAATAAAAATCAAGCTGTGTTTCGTCGAAACTAATTAAAGTCGTACGATCCACCTGAGTTTGCTTTCTCGTCGCTTTAACACCACACTGTCAGGCATATATAGCTGGAAGCGATCCAGTCAATCGAAAATATATAGACTTGTCATTAAAATACACGGGAAAGACACAGATAGAATCATGTAAGGATTCATGAAATTGTCTAATAAACTATAATCAAACTGATCTCCATCTGGAAAATTAGAGAAGAAAGGTGTCTTTATAAAAAGCCAAGCCTGTGTAACTACATGTGTAACGTGTCAGATATTTGATCCTGCCAGTAGCCGAATTTTTATGACTTATAAAAATTAATTTGATTCAAGTTGGATTAATCATAAGTTAGATAAAATATTTGCACCAAAAGAAAATTGACTTATTGACAAATTTTATTTACACCAGAATTACAATTGTATGTTCCAAAATAGGGAATTAAGAAAAAATTGTATCGCAATAACTAATTAGACGGTTTTTCAGAAAATGTATTTTGCATAAAATGTGTATACACAAAAATGCAATTGAAAGTTTCGTTCCGTCTATAGTAAATTTTGAAAGAATTTTCGCTGTTAGATAATTTTTCAGAGAAGGTTTTAGTACGTAACATATCGTTTGACATTGCTTAACTGCAGAGCTTTGTGGGAATTTCTGTAATCAGATGAGCCTGGTTATGAATTATTACTCTTTTTAACAAGAATTTGCTGGATTTATTTCGAGGGACCTCACATTGTTAATTAGAAAATTGTTCAGAGAAGGTTTTATAAAGATTTGATTTTATAGTATATAACATGCATAACTACATTGCTTATTTATGGAGATATGGAAGAAGTTCTATACTGATTTAAGCCCGATTATGGGAATTATATATTTTTTAAAGCTCTAATTAACAATAATTATGAATTGGACAGATGCACCATAAATTATACCAAAAATATTTACTATAATAAATACAGATTGCTAAATAGCACACTTATAAAAACAATGTATTTAAAATTTACTTAAAAATTCATCAACGTTTCATTCGCTTCTGCGAACGTCGTCAGGATACAATATGAAGATGTTAAATACAATTTAAACTTTCAAAATATAAACACGTACGTTCAAGAGTCCACGAGCATACTTGAGTTGAAAATGCGTAAATCTGCTTTTTAATTAATTATAGCATATTATGCCATATTTTATGAATGGAATATGACAAATGGCATCAGTGAAACCAACGAAAATTTTCAAAGAGATTTAAAGAGCTCAAACGCGATATTGCACAGTCAAAATTCAATACAACCCTCTCAAGATTATATTTTTAAAATGGAGGGAACAAAATTAATTTTGATGAAGCTGAAATCACAATTTATTACGATTCCTAACGATTAATCCATTACAATCACTAAGCTCGGGCCACGAGCTTATAAAGATCATTTGTATCTTGGAGCATAATTATCAATATATTTTTTCTCTTCTTACATATTCAGTGAACTTTTACAATTTATGTTAACTTCCACTGTAATATATAAAAAGTGCCGCATAAATAAATATTGCCGTATTTTATGCGAAATAATTGCGCATGGAACATTTTAAAATATGACAATTTTACGTCATTTTACAAGTTTAAAATATGAATAATTCAAAAAGTTTTAATTATTTTATCACCAAATTTTGAATATGTTTGAGCTTGTCATTAACTTCTGCTAATTTTCAAATGAATCCATTAAAAATAGAGGAATTTGGTTTTCAATGTCCATTGTACCCTTAATTTAATGATGTTGAAAATCCTTTGCAAAGGTAATTGGTATAAAGAGAAGAAAAAAGTTGTTCATTGCAAAGCAAACAAGCTTTCAATCTTTATTAATGTTATGAAGGAGAAAACTACTTTGCCCAAGAAATGTCCTTTTGTATTTTTATGATCCCAAACGATGTATAAAAATAAAGATACATTTCGCAGAATCTAATTAAAGTTATATGATGTCCACCGACGTTTACTTTTCCCTTTAACACTATATTGAGAAGATTTAGCACCTGTATAGCTGGAAGCAATCTTGTCACCGCAAAATATATAGACTCGCCATTAAGATACACGAGAAACACAGATGGAATCATGTAAGGAATCATCAGATTGTCTAATAAACTATAATCAAACAGATTTCCATCTCGAAAATTAGAGATGAGAGGTGTCTTTGTGGAAGGCCAAACCTGCGCAAGCGCATATGCAACAAGTCGTTGTTTTGATACGGCCTGTAGCCGACGAATTTTTATGACTGTCATAAAAATTAATTTGATTCAAGGTAGGTTGATAAAGTGTAGTTGTGTAAAAGTAAAAAAGAGTAAAAAAAAGTTGTGTTAAGTGTGTTGTGTGTATAGTTATGTAAAAAGATTTAAAAAAAAAGAAAATAGGCTAAGGAAGAAGATTGCCCTATTTACCTGCATTTTACTTGCACACACGAGAGATTAAAATTTTATGTTACAAATAATACATTAAGAAAAATTCCTTTTCAGTAAAGAACTAGACTATTGTTCAGAAAATGTATTTACATAAAATGTATTGAAATAAAATGCAAATAGGAGTTTTGTTCTAGTCACTGTAGATTTTGATGGAATATTTATTGTTAGATAATTTTTCAGAGATGGTACATGACATAGTATTCGGTGTTGCATACAACTTAACATATTGTTCGATGTTGCTTAGTTATAGCGATATTGGCGGAAGTTCTATAATCATATGAATCCGTTTATGAAACTAGCCTCTTTAACAATTTCTGCTGAATAAGTTTCAATGGAATTAGCACTGTTAGTTAGATACTTTTTCAGGGAATATTTTGGTGTGAATATTTTAAGTTTGCACTCCTCCGCGATCGTCTTGAGAGTATAGATCATAATTCAATATCTTAAATCTAAGTTATATTTCTAGAATAATGTTAATTTAAACCGTGGTTCTATTCTAATGAAACTTGCGACTTAGTGAAAGCAATAGTCAGTTCAGTGCGGGAAAGAGAGATCAAATCATCGAGCTTTTGATCAGGCCTGTATACAAATTTTGACATGAATCATATGAAAAAAAAAAAAAAAAAAAAAAAAAAAGATCATTTGAAGAGGATTGATGATAAGGCAAATAAAATATTTATATCAACACTTAATAAAAAAGATAACAGGAAGAACTTAATTTTTATAATTCTATCGTATTACGAAACAAGTGGAAAATCAGTAACAACTTTCCATCTTTATATTATACAAAAATCACATTAAGTTAAATGAAAGAGCGTCAAAATGAAAATGACGGATACAACAGGTATTTCCGAAGTCTTCCCTTGATTTCCTTCCGACAATAAACAGCAACAGCCAAGTGTGAAAAACAGTGTCAATTCAAATCGATTTCTCCATCTTTTACGTTGACGAACAGATAAAGAAATTGCTGTCATTCTAGCATAAAATCGAATGATTATGTCATGATGATTGTGGAGTCATCAACTGGAAAGAAGATAATGATGTGTCTAATTAGACCACTTTTAGCTTTTAAGGCTTCTGTCCCCGTCCCCGTCAAGTGAATCTTTCGCGAGCTAAAGCTAATCCTATGGGGAAGTTATTTTCTAATACCTGGTTTGCATTTCGACATTTTTCTTTTTATTTATTTATTCATTTTTACATTCGATAACTTAGGTGCATTTCAACATCGCTCCTTTTTTAGCACTTTCCCACAAAGTTGAAAAGTGCTTATGCATTCGGTTTGTCTGTCCGTCTGGCCTTATGGCCGTCTGTCCGCGCTGTAACTCTCGTAAATATACTCGGATTGTCATAAAATTTTTTAACTTTAATTACGCTTACCCGAGCACGAACCCTATTAAAAATGAAGGTTATGCCATGATTAGTTTATATGCAGGAATAGTCAAAAGTTTTCTATTAGATTACGGCCTAAGGGGGAAAATCGTTTCAAATGAATTTTAAAGATATTACACCCTAGCAATCATCTTCGAACTTATATGCATCTACAATGTGCACTAAAATTTGCATTTTGTAAAATATGCAGCGAAAAGAATAGATATCATTCATTTACAGGACCATACAAAAGAATTCCAATACATAATAATAAAGGGGGGGGGGGGATTGTTAGCGACACATTTTAATTATGGTAAACCATTTCATATATAATCAAATTGATATATGTTGCTGAGGATTAATGTGAGTTATTTCATGCATAATACTAGGGCATAGCATTTAGAAGGACACACAAACGATTTCAAACAAGGTGGTCTGGTGTAATAACGCCAAGTGCTAATATTTTGAATAATTATGAAATAATATGGTAAATGACACCCATGTGCTCTGCACAGAAGGGTTTTGAGTCATATAAATCGCAAAAAACAACTTCAAGTTAATTTGTTTCATTTTTAGGTCTTATTGTTAGGTCTTATTGTTTTTATAAGCAACTAAAATTAACGCTTGATCTAAAATTTGCGAGATACGTTTTGTGATGTGAAGACTATTTTTTTAAATCCGGAAATACTTTATTAATTACATAAATTTGTAGTACATTTCATGGACTTTCAAAATGTTGTTGAAGATTTTGGATGTTTCCTCGAGATAATTTGTAATTTAAAATGTACAGCGCAATAAGTATAACGGGTTAATAACGCCAGTCCTTGGCATTAATACCCCGGTTGATTCTCTACAATGGCCGAGCTACATCCTAAATGCTGATTCAAATAAACACAGTTAAAACTGTGCAATTTTTCTAATAATTCTATTTAAGAGGTCCTTTTTAAGCAAAAAGAAGCTCACGGTCTGATATTCTTTTGCCTCATCCCCCCCCCCCCCACACCACACTTTTATTTTTCTTACACTTTCACAAAAAATTGAACATTTTCAATAGTATCGAATGCAATTTGTCAATTTCTAAGTTTGTACAGTTTGTATTTTTAGAATTAGGCAATCTACATGCAATTATTCCATCTTATTTCATTGTTTTGTTTGCATGGCGTTATTACCATATAGGTGGGTAATACAGCCAAATAGCATTGGTCAAGAAATCACGCCATTACATTTTATGAATACATATCTGTTAAATATTTTTTTATATAGATAGTCAATGAGTTGCTGTATCAAATCACATATTTGTTTGAAAAATACAAACTAAAACTGAGCCGTGAAAATTGGTAGAGCCTTAACGTGGCGTTATTACCCCAGCGTACCTTAGTGTATTTTATCCGAAGTCTTGTATATTATGGAAGATGGCTGTTAGATGGATGAAATGCATTTTTAAAATTATGATATACGCTTTTATGTTTCACTAGATGTATGCATATTATATGGTTTATATAAATGCTAATTGTTACGCAATTTAGATATACAGGTTTACACAAAAGATCTGGGAAAGATTACTGAATATGAAAGTAATTTCCTTAAAGATGGTTTTTAAATATGTTATGCCTTCTTACAATGAACTGCATTTAGTTGACTAAGAAATGTTTGTAAAATATATGTAAAATGATATACAGGGTCACGCAAAGAACTGGATACATGGTCGCCTTTGCATGATGATTTCTAGAAATTTGATTTAAGTAGTTTAAAAAGAATTTATTTTTAAATTAAACTTTATCAAAATACTTTCGTGTATTAAAGGCAGTATGTATTTTACAAGGCTAAACAAAAGTATTCAAGTATGTTTGCATATATTAGTATAAATTGCTGAAAAGAAATTTCAACCAATTAGGCGTTTTCTTGCTAGGCTAAATTTTATCATTATATAGTCTACATATTAACCAACAGATCAAATTCAGGGCTTTTCAAAAGTATTGGAATACTTATTTGGATATGAACAATAATACGTTATTTCCTTGGATAACGAAGTTTAATTAAAGATTTCAAGAAGTGTTGGAAAGCTTGTCAAGAAGTGAAGAAGTGTCATTTGCTTCATAACCTTAACTTAGCTTAACGCATGATTTTTCTTACTTGTTACTTTTTCGATTTTAGTTGCAGATATTTTTAGGTAGATTTCGTAAGAAATACTACCTATTGCAATCGCACCAGTTTATCTATCTATCTATCTATCTATCTATATATATATATATCTCACTTTTTTATGGACACGATAACTTTATAATTCTTCACCAATCTCCACCAAACTGGTACATAAAATCAAAGGGGATAAAATCTTGGCTAAGTTCGTTAATGGGCAAATTCGGACCAAGGGGGTCGGAATAGGGGGCGTTTTTGTGAAAACCGAAAAAACGCCATAACTTCTTAATTACAGTAGATATCGAATCGGTTTAAAGTTTATATTACTTCTTAAAAATGGGCCAAAAGTATATGCATGACAGATTTTTGATAAATTTAGAAGTGGGCTCAAGGGGCGAAAAAAAACAGGGTTTTTGAGAGAAAAAAATTCATAACTTCGTCAATTTTCAAGATATCAAGTCCAACTAAATTTTTTGTAAATGTTCTTAAAATTATCTAAAACTTTTGTATTTACAAGTTTTTGGTAGGACCAATTTTTATCGATGAAAAAAATTAAAAACGAAAAGAAAAAGGGCGCTGAAAAAAGAGAAAAATCCATAACTCCGTCAATTTTTAAGATATCAAATCAGATTAAATTTATTTTACATCTTCTCAAAAATATCTACAACATTTTATACTGACAAGTTTTTCATAGGACCAATTCGTATAGCAAAAAGAAGTTAAACAAAAATAGGAGTTGGAGAAAAAAACCTCAAATCCAAACTGCTTATATTCTGACTCATTTTTAAATTCATTTTTGATTTTAAACGCATCCAAATGGTAGATCCTCTTATTTAGAAACTGTATAAAGTGACGCATTGGTCAATTTTTTGATAAAGACAGAATATATTTCAAAAAAGGCTACCAAAAAGGGTATTTTGAACAGAATTTCCGAAAGTCATCGGGACTGAAAATTGAAGGAAGTATTCAAATAAAAAATTGCGTTTTTTTCTGACTCGTTTTTAAATCCATTTTTGTTCTCAAACGCATCCAATTTACAGATCCTCTTATTTAGGAACTACATAATGTGATGCATTGGTCCGTTTTTTGATAAAGACGGAATATATTTCAAAAAAGGCTACCAAAAAGGGTATTTTGAACAGAATTCTCAGAAATCATCGTGACTGAAAATTTAAGGAAGTGTTCAAAAAAAAAAAAAAAAAAAAAAAAAAAAATGCGTTTTTTTCTGACTCGTTTTTAAATCCATTTTTGCTCTCAAATTCATCCAATTTACAGATCCTCTTATTTAGGAACTATATAATGTGATGCATTGATCGGTTTTTTGATAAAGACAGAATATATTTTGAAAAAGGCTACCAAAAAGGGTATTTTGAACAGAATTTCCCGAAGTCTTCGTGATTTGAAAATTTAAGGAAGTTTTCACATAGCAAATTGCGTTTTTTATGACTCGTTTTAAAATCCATTTTCGCTCTCAAACGCATCCAATTTACAGATCCTCTTATTTAGGAACTATATACTGTGACGCATTGGCCAGTTTTTGGATAAAGATAGAATATATTTTTAAAAATGCTGTCAAAGTGAGTATTTCGCACAAAATTTTCCGAAGCAATCATGATTAAAGAATTAAGGATGTATTCAAAAAACAAATCGGTTATTTTATGACTCATTTTTAAATTCAATTTTTTTCTCAAATGCATTCAACTGACAGTTTTTTGTTATTTAGGAACTGTATAATGTACTGTTTTGGTCGATTTTTTAATAAATTCAGAATCTATTTCAAAATATGTTGTCAAAATGGGCATTTGAGCTAAATTTTTCTTAAAATGATTCTGATAAAACCAGTTTTTGAAGAAAAATGCAATAAAATTTTTTTCATAAACAGCCAAATGAAGTTATTAAACTGGGTTTATCTCTAATCATGTATTTCTTTGTTGAAATGAGCACTCTTCGAAATCTACCTCCGCCTATAGGCCCAGCCGACAGGGATTTTTATAAATGCACTTTCACATTCGAAACCGTTTTTGAAAATGAAACTTACTTTCTAAAAAAAATTTATGCTACCAAAATCGAAAAAGTAAAAAAGGAGCGACAACGACATGCACCTCAGCTATCTAATGCAAATAAATAAATAAATAAATAAATAAATAAATAATAAAATAAAATAAAATAAAATAAAATGACGCAATGCAAGCTAGATATTAAAAAATAACCTTCCCATAGAAATAGCACTAGCTCGCGAGCGCTTCATCAGACAGGAGCCTTAAGATGCTTGATTTGATACACCTTGAGGGAAAGAAAAACTAGAAAACTGGATTTTGCTTTTTTGAATTTAGTGCCGCCCCTGATTGGAAAAAAAGTAAAATTGTAGATAGTACAAAATATATTTCACTTTTAAGATTTAGAATATACACTTTTATTGCATATAAAATGGAATTATTTGCATCCGCTGAAAAATTTCACATTTACAATTCAGTCTTAAGCAACGCTTATAAAAAAGAACGCAAAGAAACATAAGCCTTTATTTGTTTGAATCATTAATTATGGATACTGAAAATTAAATTTAGTTTATAATAGCTTCTTGTTTTATCGGAAATCATTTATTTATAAATTCAAAAAATGCTATAACGCACGGATTAATAAAATGACATTCTTTCACCCTTTTTAAAGGAATGAAATCAACGTGGAGAAAAAAAAAAATCACACAAACGGTCTTAAAAATTTATTTTTATAGCAGTCGATATTCTTGGCAAAGCACATATTTTAATAAAAATAAATTTCCAGTTTTAATGAGAAAATGGCAACAAAAGGATATACAAAAATGGCTTTATAAACTACATAATTATTTGAGGCACAGATAGGCCCTCATCCTCTATATTCCTTTTATTTATAGAGATTTTACACAGCTTAGGTAAACGCAGAAGAAATATAAAACAGATAATGTATTTATCACAAAAAATCGTCTGCTAAGAAAATCTTTTTTCATTTTGAACTCTATAAATAAAAGGAATAAAGCAGAAGAAATATAAAACAGATAATGTATTTATCACAAAAAATCGTCTGCTAAGATAATCTTTTTTCATTTTGAACTTCTATAAATAAAAGGACAGATAGGCTCTCAAACAGTGAATCGTCGAATATAATTGAAGAACAAATGGAAGAACAAATGGAAGAACAAATGGAAGAACAGAAAGAAGAACAGATGGAAGAACAAATGGAAGACCTCTTCATTAACAATAAAAAAAGATATGCAAACGAAACCCCAGAACACCGATCAAACATATCTGCCGGAAACTGACGAGACATGGCACAGAAACGTGAATGTGTGGGGTTGTAGAACTGGCATTCAGATAGTCTTCGGGCTACTGAGGGCGGGCAACCGTCTAGTAATAATAATAATAATAATAATAATAATAATAATAATAATAATAATAATAATAATAATAATAATAATAATAATAATAATAATAATGGATCAAAAATAAATTCAGATACAATTTTAAAAAAAATTGCACATAAAAGTACTTTTTTTTCTTGTATAAGATGGTGTAAATATGGAAAAAGGGCGATGCTTAGAAGTTTTAACATTTCAGTTGAGATTTCCCGTATTGAACAGTACAATGATACACCTGCTTGGTTTTACAACTGGCTTGTGTAATGGAACGTTACTTTTTAGAGAAGACGCTTTAGTTGCTGCATAGAAAATACAGTTTATTAAGGGCAAAAAGAAATTTCAATTTTATGTAAATCTAGTTAATTTGAGTTATTCTCTTGCTAAGAAACGCTTTCAGTGGTAAAAAAAAATGTGATAAATCTGTACTACCTAATTTTAACTTCATGTTAGGTAGAATTTTTTTTTATACAATTTCATAAAAAAAGGATGGTATTAGCGAAAAGATTATAAAAAAATCTTAACCTGTGAAAAAAAAAAATATGAAAAAAAATTCAAGTACACTTTTTTTTACACTAACACCGTTGAAAGATGTTTATAAATTTAGCTTATCTGTCTATTTGTCCCTGCTCTGTCCCCTTCGGGTAAATCGATTAAAATTACATGTAACTAATGTTCGTTTACAAGAACACACAAAAGAATTATGTCACATAACAGCATATTGGGAAAATCAGTTCCAAAGTATTTTAATGATGTACTTTTTCAAACATACAGAAATTGATATACATTATTGAGATGCAAAACAACATTTTTCTCTAATACATACAATGCACTACATATATTATTTATTTACAAGGACACTCAAAATATTTGTGTTATAATAAAGCATATGTTGAAATATAACTTACAATGTATTTTTGAAATGTTACATTATTTCAAATATGATGCTGTTGGTGTGTATTGCTGAGATGCACTACAAAAATTTTACTGTAGAATGTGGAATGCATAATTTATATACATATTAGGGACACAAGAAGTAATTTGGTTACAATTAAAGACTATCAGTGATTTTTCATGTAAGTACATTTTCATATTCGGTATGCAATTTTTAGCTAAACTAAATTTTAGAAAGTTGCGTGGTAAGAACAAGTGTCTATAGTTATGGATTTCTTAGAGGTGTTTTTTAATTGAGCTATTCATTCAAGAACTTAACTATTGTGTTGAGTAAAAAGTATTCCTTTATTTTTTTTTTCAAAATGATAAATACATACGGAAACAGCGAAGCTAATGGCTACAGTAATTTCAGTTCAAATGCACAACCATCTGCCAATGGTTTCACAAATTTAAAAATATTTTCTGTAAAAAAAAAAAAAAAAAAAAAAAAAAAACTGCGGCGTGCAGAAGATCTTATTTCTCCTTCCTGTACTACACCGCTCATGTCTCCCCCCTCCCCCCCCAAAAAAGTGTATTATAAAAAAAAACTACCAATCAAAGTTTGTTATGAGAATTTGTTTTATCGTTTTTAAATGAAATTCTTTATAAACGTTTTCTTCTCAACAAGGCAAGATAAAACGACTAAAAATGACCCACTCCGGAGCCTTTTCTTTTAGCCATCTTATAACGCATAGACCGGGAGGCGACAGCATAGACAATTTCCTCATTGAGTTTATTGCAGAAATTTTAGAATTAGTTAAAACTCAATTCGGATATTAAAATACAATCGGTCTCCCAAGTGATACCTTAAATAACTCAAATAGAATCGTTAGTGTTCTAAAATCGGGTTTTCGAGAAAACACCCGATCTTAATGGTACGATTTTAGTAGTTGACTCATAAGTATGCCATTGTGTTTTGTTGTTTCCCAGTCCCCCATATTTTCATACCTTTGGGGCATACACAATGGTAAACCTACGAGTCAACCGCGGAAATTGGATTTCCAGGTATTTTCCACCAAGATATGACTTAGCAGACGATTACGTTTTAATATGTAAATTGAGTTTTAATTAATTCTGGAATTTCAACCGTGAACTCGATGAGGTGATTGTCTGAGCTGCCGTCTCACTGCATAATAAGCAAAACAAAAGTTTGCAAATACTCTTGCCAACAAGCATATAATTTTTTTTTTCTACTATAATCCTACTAGGTCTTTTCCTTAAAGTTGTATCTTCTTTTTCTGATACAATGCATTAAAAGCCCGATTCACAATTTTTACAAAAAAAAAAAAAAAAAAAAAAAAAAAAAAAAAAAAAAAAAATGATTTGCCTTAATACATAATTAAAATTCCTTCAAAGAATATTACATACATATTTATGGGATCTTTAAAATAGCATATTTTAAACAGCGTATTTTAAAATTATGATGCGTTTGTTTGGAAGACAGAAAATACATAATAGCAATATTAATGTTACCTAGATTCTTAGACGTTTCAATATTCAAATAAGAATTTATTAAAAAAAATAACATAGTTTAAAATAAAAGAAAAAATAGGGGGTATGAACATCATAACATTTGAGGCTGTATAATAAAAAGTAAATTGTGAAGATATTTCTCTGTCATTTATTAAGACTTCGGGAAACACATAAGATTGGCAGAAGTTCTTATTCAGAAACTATTTAATCAAATAGCGTTATACACTTTTTGATAAAATTAACATATCTTTCAGAAATTACTATCAAATTTAGTGTTGTGAATGGAATTTTCTGAAACGACAGCATGAGGAAGGAGAAATCCTGCAGCTACTTGTCATAAATCTCTTATATCTCGATAAGTAATTTATTCATTAAAAATAGAAAATACTATATTTGATTCCAAATTCCTTCAATAGTCAAACTTGTCAATTTTATGCCATCACAGTTAAAAACCAGCCAGAATAAGTGCCAAAATTTTGCGTTCTTGACCAGTGAGTCTTTAAACCACAAAAAATTACTTTAACAGAAGTGCATTATCGCTGTTCAATACTTTTACGAAACATATTGCCTGCTTCTCACATGCTGAGAACAATTAAGTCTCGTTCCGAACAATTAAGAGCAGCTCGACTATGTAAAATAAAATGCAAGTACTACTTCGACCAGATACGAGTCTGCTGAAAACAAATACCGTACTTACTCATGTATACCGCGCATTTTTTTTTTTTTTTTCAAAAAGTTACAGCAAAACTCCTAGGTGCCCGTTATACACGGAATATTTTTTTACTACTGGATGTAATCACACAATAAACATATGAATCAAGAAATGTAGTATTCAAAGAAGACATTAAAACTCGGAAAATCTCATTAATTGAAGTTGGACTATTTCTGCACTGGACTATTTCACTCCTTGTACTTTTTTATAGAGCAGAACTAGTAATATTATTTAAACGCAAATTAGCAATTCTCCTTGCCGTCACTCACTGCCCCCTTTCCTTCATTCACTCCCTTCTCTATGTCTAAAAGTGTATTTTCGCCTTGTTTTCAGGCCTGATTTAATGTCTGTTTCGACTTTCTTTACTGAAATTCATTTGATCATTCATTCACTTGCATATCAAATTTATGGTGCGCGTTACATACGAGATTTTAAAAAATCGCCATTTTATTTTGTAAAGTACGGGGTGCGCGTTATACACACGTGCGCGATATACAAGAATAAATACGGTATATGCCTGCCTTATTTTATCGATTTAGTGTAAGTTTCTATATTAGGTGCTAAATTTTTTTTCATAAGCCCAACCCGAGTGCCCCGTTGAATTCTTTGTCGGTCCAGCCTGGCCCATTTCAAAATCCGCTGAACTGGGCCGAGTACGGGTCCGTGCAAACCTCTATCTTTTATATATATGTAAATAGTTCCTGGTACCAAATTTATGCACATATACGATATGTATGAAAATTTGTACAAGCTATTTTCACATTATTAATGAACAATTTCTATTGATAGATAGAAAAAACCCCGACAAGAGGTTTGTTCTGGGTCCCTAGATAAACTAAGCTCAGCCCTGTCTTCATGTGAAACATTTTAAAGAAAAATATTTTAAAAATAACACAAACTGTATCATAAAACAGACATACGCGATCGGCATTCCAAGCTGTTTACCAAATAGCTTGAATACTCGTTTCTCCGCTACCCCTATTTTTCTAGAGATAAAGTATCACGATAACGTCGATTTTTGGAGTGCTTAAGGAACGTAAAATCCTAATTTTTAACCGACCCTTTTTCTTTTTATTGTCGTTGTTTGCGTGCAGTCATGGAGTGTAAGTCGATTTGCCCTCTCACCTGAAAGCACTTTGTGACTTGTCAATCTCTGTAAAAAATGTTTGGAAGCAAGTAGCTGTAACAAAATGACTCAACACATGTCACGTTGGAATTTTAAAATCCGCGTATCCTGGTCGACATGTAAACAAATTCTTTTCTCGATTTTTTTTTTTTTTTTTTTTTTTTTTTTTTTTTTTTTTGCTTCTACCTTAGATGATCTCGTAATAGTAGAAAAATGACTAAAATATCAATTACCTTCATTTATTTATTTTATTTTGTGCTTGATACGTTGACCGCGACAAATTACCAGATAATTACAACTTCTTCTTCTTCTTCTTTTTTTTTTTTTTTTTTTTTTTTTTTTTTTTTTTTGCAGGGAGAGGGGGGGGGGGGTGTCTATACTTTGACAAAATCCTTTCCTCTATTTATTAAACCGATTCAAAATTCTCAATTTTAGGAATATTTTTTTAAATTTTAAAATTCATAGAATTTAACTTAAGACCTTAAAAAAACACATCTTTTAAACTATTTTTTCAAATAAGAATATTACTGTAATGTTTGTGGTGGTTAATAACAAAATACTTAACAACGAAAAGTCATTAAAAATATTATTAAACAGCATAATTAACTAAAATCTAATTTTTTTAATTAATTTTTCTAAATTCCCTGCTATTTTTTAAAATATGGATATTATTATTATTTTGACGCAATCAAACTGATTGGTAAAGTTATGATACGAATTAAATACGATTTTTTTCTCTCATTTGGAAATATTAATTTGTATGAGGGATATTACTTGCTTCAATTTTTTCCACAATCTTTAGAATATACTACATAACAATATGCATGGATGTTTAGAAATATATGGGATATTATATTTAGCATAATTTTTTCCTTTAGTATATGGCAAAAAATCAAGGAAATTCAACAAATTCTGAACTTAAGTATTAAAAAAAAACTATAAATTTGGATGCAAAGCCACGCACAGAAATATTTAATGCACTGTGAAAAATAAGTAGCAAAATTTTATATTTCTAGAAAATCAGGAAAAAAGCCTTAGTATTTATTGAACAAACAAGATATGAAAATATGAGCATGGAGAAAAATCTTTTTAAAACTATCATTTACAAAAGTAATATATTTTAACTTCTAACTTATGTGCAGTTCATGCTCATGCACTCTTTAATTTATTGTCTTAAATACACAAATTAAGATTTATATAAATATTTGCATAAAATTAAGTTACGTATAACAGCGCCCCACCAATGACTGAGAGGTGACTCATTTTTAAATTCAATTTTGCACTCAAATGCATTCAATTGACAGATTTTTATTATTTAGGAACTATATAAGTGCCGTATTGGTCGATTTTTTAATAAAGTCAGAAATTATTTCAAAATATGTTGTCAAAATGGGTATTTGAGCCGAATTTCACTTAAGATGATCCTGATAATACCAGTTCTTACAGAAAAATAAAATTAAAAAATTTTCAGAAGCGACCAAAAAAATTGTTAAAATGGGTTTATCGCTAATCATATTTTATTTTTTATTGTTGAAATGAGCATTCTTCGAAATCTAATCTCCGCCTATAGACCAAGCCGACAGAGATTTTATCTATATATATGCCATTAAATTTAGCAATTTTTTTTATTATTATTTGTAAACAAAATCATATGGTTAAACTTCTCATAATTCTTTATTTTTTTTTTTATTTAAAATTTGTTAAAAAAGTGGAGTAAATTAAAATCATTATAACTCGAATATTATTTGTAGAATTTTATTTATATATTTTTTTTTAAATAAAAAGAAATGTATAAACTTTAATTTTGATTCATCATTTGTAAAAATATTAATTTGGATAAAAATTAAAGCTATTTAAAAAAAAATTGTAAGCAAAAAGAAAAAAAAGAAATTATACAACTTAAAAAAATCATACCTTTAAAAATAAATATCTATATATGTTTAATTTACTGAATGAAAATAAAGTAAATCGATTGAAAAAGATATGTTCCAAGTTTGAACAAGTTATCTTCAACGATTCTTGAGTTATAACGCTTTAAATGCGGGCTATCGTGAAAAAACACATCATGAAGAAAAATGCATTTCGCAGGAAGTCGTTTCTATGACAACCATTCATTGAAAGCAAAATTTTAAAAATAAATCAAAAAGAAAAAATTATTTTTTTTTCTGTTTCAGTTAAAATAGAAACATGATTTGAATGATATTTTAATCAGAAAAAAAAATAGAAAATAAAATTTAATACATTAATTTTTTTAGCAAAATTCAAGATTTTTGTGTTATGGACCATCTTTAGACAGAGCCCTGTTGTTCCTGAGTGACTGAATTTAACAAATATATAACCGTAATAAATTGTGTATTGATTCATTTTTGCTACAATTATTGCTCCATTTTCTGAATTATTTATAAAACTAATTATATAGCATGAACGCAGCTGATTCTTCATGTAAGACTTACAAATTCCAGATTATTATTAACTAGCATACCCAGCCCGCTTCGCCGGGCTTAATTTGAAGGTTTATTTAATAATTTATGTGTATGGTACGCTTCCCGGACCATCGGCACTCCACGTGCGTCGGGTGAGCGTCAGAACAAACTTTCAGCATATACATATGGGTGGTTGTACTTGAATGCACAGACCTGCGCGTTTTTTTCTATCTTGCTTTTATACCTCTGGACCGAGTTGGCGCATTGCCAAGATTTGCTTCCTCTGGACCGAGTTGGCGCATTGCCAAGATTTGCTTTCCCCTGTGCCTCAATTAATTAATTAATTAATTATCCTCGGAATTCCTTTTATTTATAGAGATTAATTTGTGTTTTAAAATATTTTTTTTAAATCTTTGTAAAATTCAATTTTTAGAAAATTATGCAGCAGATTATGCAGCAAAATCAATAAATATGATGTTCACAGACAAATTTTATCGGCTCTCTAACTTTGGCCCATAAGGTTACAGGTTTTAAAGAGTGAGCTTCACCAAAAGTTGTTTCCTTGTAAGACCACCAACACTTAAATACACGTTATTAATCGTCTCTAATTTAAACAGACTGAGAATTAAATTGTACGGGAAAAAGCATTCATTTCTGAGAAATATATCATTAATGGAGTACCAATAAATCATTAGAGCAATACGCAAATCATTAATACCTCTAGATAAGTGTTAGGCACCCTTTTTTCATACTGGTGATTAAACGTTTTGTGCGCTTCGCTGGTTCCGAAAAAAAATCATCGAATTATTTATTCCCCGAGATCACTATGATGAATGAATCAGAAGGAATGAATTACATCTCGGATGATGAATGAGTCTATCTGACAGCTCGACGGAGATGAATTAAACATTGAGTTAGACGGAGAGGGTTAAAAAACAGCTGATCAGAAGGGTTAAGGTCGGCAGTTGACACCGAAAAAGGTGTCAAACGACTGGGTGTATCTGAATGCGGACAGTATCAGTGCGAACTTTCCAAGCATGGCCGTAGCTAGAATTAAATAATTTGTGTTTGTGTGTGTGGAGGGGGGGGGATCAAGAAAATGTAAGGGGGGGGGGTAGAGTCATATATATATTCACTCTCATTGAAGCAGAAAGATAAATTAATGCATATTCACACTGTAGGACTATGTTGCTTATTAAACTGTTCTAATAACTTCATTTTATGCTAAGAACAGAATAGGATGATGAAAAATTCGAGTGTATAACGATTCCAACATTAAACATCATGTTAGCGTCTTATGTGCAAATAGGATGAGCGAATATTGAAACACTTTATTTAGTTACCATTTAAAATTTCTGCAAAATTGTGAAAGGGCCTCAAAACTAAATTAGATTTTTGAATAAAATTTTATCTGGATTTTCGGAACATACCTTCAACGACCTTGGAATTTTTCCAGTAGCGGGGGGGGGGGGGGGGGGAAGCCGCTCCTAGCACTCCCTTAGCTACGGACCTGTTTCCAAGGCAGACGTTTTTCGTCTGAAATAAATAAGTCCGAATGAAGTAAAAAGTTGAATGATGTCAAATATTACCTTTAGTTAAAGAAATTTGAATTCAGTTGTAAACTAAATAGGTTACCAACATTATGTTAAAAGAAGCAACTTCTTAACCCATTCCGATCTGGTGACTCAAATAAAAATTCTTTTTGGTTGACACTACATTTTTTAAAAGAAGTTATTTTCAGCTAAACAATTTCTGAAATGCTAAGCCAAATTTTATTTCCCTTTATCACTGGTGCAAAAAGCAAATTTTGCAAAGAAAAATTATCATGAATCAAACTTGCGGTTGAACTGCATTTAAAATTTTCCAGCATTGTTGAAACGTGTTTATGAATTCGATTTGTCTGTTCAGTATTCTTCTGCATTCTCTGTTTCTCTGTATTTAGTTTAACAGTAAATTGTGCACTAATTTATATTTTTGCGTCAGAGAGAGGGAGAGTGAGTGAGCCAGAAAAAGTATTAGCCCCGCCCCCATTTTAATTTTTTGAGCCCTCCCCCCTCTATTATTTACATCTAGCTACGGCCCAGACATGCCATATTGCATGATTTGGAATCGAATAGTGTTTACCAACGTTCAATAAAAGTATGAAATCTTGAGTTATGTTATAAGTTATTGTTAAATAATAACCTTTAGTACCTATGTAACAACTCTTTACGTGTCTTTATAACGAATCTTTATAATCTTATAATATAATCTTAGATTGTTTAATTTGTAAAACCGAATCAAAATGCCAAATTTGACAGGATTTTTTAACAGAACCTCTGATTTAATCAGAAAATAGGAAACGCGATCTATTTCATAAAATTCCCAAAAGAGAATATCAGCTAATTTGCCAAGTCTACAAAAATGACTTCGTGAATATCGTTGCAAATGTCGTCATTTTGTATTTCAAATCAGTCTTAAAATGATGAAAACACCGCCCAGCGGTATCTTTTACCCGATGGCATGAAGATTGCGCTATCAATAATGTAAAATCATTCTTTTTACACAGGTTAGACGGGGGAAAAAGATGGCGATAGAGGCATCATTTTTTACAACGATAACATGTGTTTAGTTAAACCATTAGGCAATAATGCAATGGGCGCGCCTCTCCCAAGAACGCGTAAAAGAAACGATTACAAGGCTTTATATCCGTTCATTAACACGTTGTAACGAGTTTCTGAACATTATTTTATCTAACCACTATGATTTATAAAAAGTTCCGAATTAGGTTCCTTTATTCGGGCTGTTTTGTATAGGGTCATTGAAATGTATTTATTACTTTTTATGGCACTATTTGTCCATATTGAAGATATTGCATGCCGATATAAAAAATACATTGAACTCGAGAGAAGAAAAGTCGAAAGGTTTTCCCGTGTGATTATTATTTCATGTATCGATTGTTCATTTCTTCACTTTTGGCTTTGATCTGGTGTGATGAAACTTTACGATAGCATCGTCATTTTACGAAAATCATCTGCGCATGATTTCATAACAAAAGACTTTTGCGATATACTCAGGACAGAGTGATCATAAAACACGGTCATTTTTGGAAGAAAATCGACGTTTGGTAGAAAATTGCAAAATCTTTCATAGTATCTCAATCGAAAGCTTGTGAGGCAAATTTATGAAAAATTAGAGACAATCAACCAATTCGAAAGTGAAGAATTTCGTTCGGCGGTGTCGGGATCTTGTTCGAACAAGAAAAATCTGTTTAAGGGGACAGTGAACATTAAAAATCAAATCCGTCAATTTTCAATGCATTCATTCGAAAAATGGCAGGTCTATTAATGGACAGCTCAAATAATTACATACAAAATTGTCATATTTTAAAATATTCCATGCGCATTTCCTTTGCATAAAGTACGATAGTGTTTACTTGTGAGATATTGTTTTATTTATAATATAAATTTGCATGAATTGTAAAATACCACTTAATAT
This sequence comes from Maratus speculifer, assembly GCA_964019185.1. Classification (NCBI taxonomy): domain Eukaryota; kingdom Metazoa; phylum Arthropoda; class Arachnida; order Araneae; family Salticidae; genus Maratus; species Maratus speculifer. The sequence goes on from OZ025292.1 coordinate 23,254,573, forward strand.
GTAAGTAGAAAAGAAATATTTTGATAATCAGGATTCGTTTTTCCAAAAAAGTAGCAATATTTTTTTCATATTCATATAAATTTCAACATTAAGATATTCCTGAAATGCTACTTTTTATGTTAACATTTATTTATAATTTCTCAGAAGATATAAAGTAAAAATTTAAAAAAAATCTGATGATTAGAAAAGTGCATGGGATGTTTTAAAGATTAGAAATATGCGAAAATTTTGAGAAAACAATATTTTAAGTAAAACAAACTGCATAAATATACACAGTTATTAAAAATATAAAAGCTTATATCTTTCCAAAGAAGCGTCAGAATTAAAAAAAAATATTTTTGATTCCGATAAACTTGAGTATCTAGTTCATTAATTCCCGAAGAGAAAAACAAGAGATGTTTCGTTGTAAGTACACAAAATTTGAGCTCTCTTACTTCTATAAATTGGGGTATGGACTCTGTGACAGACAGACAGAGGACAGAGACGAATAGGGTTTCGTCAGATAAACAAAACCCTAAAAATGAACTGATGGTTTAAAAAAAATATTTTAATTAAAATATTAGTCTTTTTCAAAATTTTATGATTTGTTGTGTGACAAGAGGTATTCAGCTGTAAGTACACAAAATTTGAGCTCTCTGACTCATATAGTTTTTGTGTACGTACTCTGTGACGGACAGACAGAGGGCAGAGACGAATAGGATTTCGTCAGATAAACGAAACCATAGAAACATATTTCTTAGTCGAATATCATGAATTTGCATATCCGCTGTCGCCTTAACCTTTAAATGCATTTTTATGTCTTTATTTTAACTGGAGATAATGCCTATTCAGAATCCCTGTATCTCGAAAATCCGCCTATTCTGAACAGAGTTCAGAAAACCCCCCCGAATTCTTAACTTAAACAGAGGAAAAATTAAAATGACGTTTGTGTAAAAACACACATTTATTGTTATACACTTAAAAATTTTATCTAGTTTGAACCAAATTTTGGTGCTCAATAGCTGCTACCATAAGACGGTGAAATCTCTTACCAACATTTGGAGCTTCCTATTTCAACCTCATTGCAACTATTAGAACTATGCCTCAACAGGAGATCCAAATATCGATTGAAGGTTTTAGCGTCTTGCTGTGGCAACTATTAAGTACATAAATTTGGTTCAAACTAGGACAAGATTTTGAACAGCGTGACAAAGAAATTAAATAAAGACATACATTAGAACCAAAGCTTGATAAAAATGTCTGAAACCAAATTACAAAAAAAAGCTGGTCACTTACAGTACCTGTCAATTCCATTTACACAATTCTGTTGAATAATTTTTAATCGCTGATGAACACAAAAAATAACTGGTTTACACACGTTTAAGAAGTTAAGTCGGTGATTTTTATGCGATGAAGATTAGCTCACAGGCTATCAAAGCCTGAGAGCTTATGTGCCTGCCCGTTCTTTATGTATGTATGTCCGTACGTAATGCGATAACTCAGGATAAAAATATCCGATTCACTTGAAATTTTGGATATAGGTGTATTCTAATAACGTGCTTCCCTGATTAGTTTTTGGAGTTCATTCAATATGTATGAGAGGGGGAACGGAGGCTAATGCCCCCTTCCCTTAATTTATATAAATGGGTTTTTTATATGATAAAGCATTTCCCTGATTAATTTAAGGGATTCAATGATTAGGTATAAAGCGGGAAAATAGAGGGAGCTGTTTGCCCCTTAATTTGTTTTTCGAACGGAATTAAACCTTTAAAATATAAGACTGTAATGTGCAGCTAGTATTCGTAGCCTGTGAGCTCAATGCCATCAGTTAAACTGGGCAATATTAATTTTCTTTGTTTTTTGAAATTGTTGACTTGGAGTTATGTGAGGTGAAAAGGTGTATTTATTGCTATGATACCACGGCTATAGTTTTTATTTGAAGAGTCTGTTTTATATTAATCGTGAATTTTTTATTAAGTTGTTAGAAATAACAGAACCTGTTCTCCACGAGCCGATCAACACTCTATAGAACTGACAGTAGCGCTTGTATCCCCACTTAATTTACTCCTTAACAAATCAATATGTTCATTGTTAATAATGAAATTCACTTTTTCCGAATTCCCACTAAACCGAACTGTGTTCAATCCCAATTAGTTCGCTATAACGGGACATTACTGCATATACTTTCTTGCAACCCTATTCCAATACAAAGTACATTTTATGTCAGTGTCATTACATCCAGGGGGTGGGGCAAGAGCAAAAAACCTATGAAATTGCGAATTTTGAAACACTGAAAGCACTAAGATCTTGAAATTTGGGCATGGTCGTTTCTTATAAGGTGTAAATTTCCTCTAAGAACGGTTTCTAAAAAAATTTAAATTCAAAGTGGTGAAAAATGTAAAAAATGAAAAAAAAAAGTTTTAAAAATATTCTAAATTATGATTTCTATGGCATTGTTAAGATTAAATGTATATCAAACATTCTATTTGTGCTAAAGGATCTTTGTATTACAGGATGCCCGGCATTTTCGATCATAGAACATTACATACAACTTTAAAATGTAACCCATCCCACTGTAGTCGCGATGTTCTTTGCAATTGCCTCAAACAGTGCGTTCAATTACATTCCTTCAGTATGCATTTACTACAAGTGTCTGAAACACAGAATTATTAATTTTAAAAACATAATCTTGATTGAGATGCCTCATATCCTATTCTCGACATTCACTTCCGAGGGTGCGCCTTTCAAGACAAAAGGGCCCCCGAGCGATTCGCATATTGCTTCCGACGGGTGGGCCCGCTCGATGATTTTGTTTCGATTTCTTTTTTCTAATAAGCAATCATTCCGAACAGGGCTGGCTTGGATCAGAATACAAATGCCAGCCCACAACAGCTTATTGCTGAAGACGGACGTTCACCTTTCGAAAAGATTTTATTTGGAAAATTGGACGCTACATCTGATTATAGAAACAATGTAAGTGTGTTTCTCAAATCCATATCTAACTTAAAATTAATAATAATATGAGAACAAGTCCGAAAATTGTACGTCAAACGTGGCCAGTGAGATTCGTTCGTACTATAACTAGTTTTAGAAATATCCAGATCTTGGTGCTATAGCTGCGTCACTCTTAGGCAAAAAAGGCATGAATACAAAAATTATTAGATTCTATATACAGTAAATTCAGTCATACGACAATCATAGGACTCCCTCTTAAATAGGATATCATCACCATGGTAACCAAGAATGAATCATAATCTATCGGTAAAATACATTAACACAAATGTATAATTAAGTTAAGAAATATTAAAATATTGCACTATCATTAGAAATATACTTTTGTGCATAATTTTTACGATCTTAACCCAGTGGTTCCCAGCCTTTATTGGTATACAATCCATCTTTAAGTAAAAAAAAAAAAATAAAAAAATCGAGATCCACCTAATATGAGGATGTGTCTAACATCAGTAATGGATAATTTTAATGATCTCTATGGTATTGGATATCCTTCTTATGAAAAAGACAAATTTTCGCACGTATCAACGAAAGCAAAGATTGGTAATCCCAATGTGTGTTAGTTGAATTGTAATTAAAACGTCACATATAATGAAAAATGCATACCGAACAAAACTTTACAATCTGTGAGACCTCTGGCATTGGTTTTTCCTATGAGAGAATTTGCCATCATAGTTAAAACTGATTAATTTTAACTTTTTATGTTTTCGTCACTTTCTACATACAGTTTGTTTCTGTACATTTTTTTAATAGTAAAGCAAAAAAGGACGTTCACTCAAAAATATTGCATTCAACTTCGTCAAAGACCTCAATGCTGATTTAAATATTCCTGGAAATACTAAATGAATGCTTAATAAAACAATGTCTTCGTTCGAAGTTTTAGTTTAAGCTAATAGTTTTCATGATTACTGCGGTTATAAAATATTATATTCGTTATATATTTCCAATCAGATGAAATCTATACTAATAAAAGAACAAAACGCTCTGTCTGTCTATGTGTGTGTTTGTGTGTGTGTGTGTGTGTGTCTGTGTGTCTGCGATGGCTAGCAAAATCTACAGCACGTACGAAGCTCAAAATTTTTTTGAGAATAGCCCAATGTCTCTCCTGATGCATCTGAAGCTCAGAATTTCAAAATTCTATTTATTAACTGAGTAATTAATTAAATTCCAAAGCTCACTCTCATAAAAAATCGCCTTTTTTCGCTTTTTTTCCATTTCATTTTCTTATGGTTGATTGGTTGCATAAACTTTTCGCAGAAATAATTAAAAAAGCTGGGACAGATCTTTAAAATTCATAGACTGGCAAACTGGCAGTTTAAATGAGGTTTTTTTTTTTTTTTTTTTTTTTTTATTACAGCTGCTGTACACCATGGAGAAAAAGATAGGTGGAGGCGAAGTAAACCGAAAAAAGGTTTGCAACACGGAGTAAGAAGTGTCTTACTCCGTGGTTTGCAATATTAAACCATTTATCGCTGAAATTTTAATGTCTCAAACAAAAGCACGAGGAAGGAATTTTGTATTAATAAAACGAATTGAAAGAAACGAATTACAGCTCAAATTTTACGAATAATTAGTAATTTTTTAAAATGGTTTTTTTCTATTATATTATTTAGGTTAAAGTTAAATTGCATTTATGTTATGGTTAGAATAAGGATATGTTACAATAAAGTGAATACATTTAGGCTAGGTTACATTTCTGTTACATTTAATTTACGGTAGGGTACTGTTAAGTCGCTGTTAGGTTACAGACAGGTTCTGGTTACGGTATAAAAGTTTAAGGTTAGAAATTTATACTCAGAGTGAACCTATACGCAGGATTTGATTAAAAATAACACTTACTTTTGTTAAATAGCTCTGAAATTATAGTACTATATACCAACCTTTTAGCTACCATCGTTTATCGATTTCATTCATGGTATAGTCGGATTTAAGAGTGATATAATTAGTTTGAAATTCAAAATATTTCACTTGGGATTTGTATGTGAAAATAATAATTAGTTACGTGACTTAACAGTGATTTTTACGGGTAAATATCAACTTTTCTACACGAAAATCATGCAATCGTTGGATACATATTTCCTCCCACGTTTTTCATTGCTCATTTTGAGTATTTTTAGAGCTTAATATTAGTTGTTTTTAAAACCGATTTTTCACACAATTAGCGGCTACGTATTTCAGACAATGCATTTCTGCATGTAACGAGTTAATGATAAAATCATACAAATTTCAAGTTCGTTTAATATTGTTAATACGGACCAGGGCAACGCCGGGCGGGTCAGCTGGTAAAAGATAAATTTGCATGGCAAACCTCGTAACCAACCAAAATACTCTCCACTACCCCAGCTCCGTGCGAAAGTGAGGGAGATGGGGGCGATCTCCCCGGGCGCCGAAATTAAGGGAGCGCCAAATTGAAACTTTGCCCGGGTGCAGTTTTCTTTTTGAACGCCCCTTGCACGACCCACGACCCACTTGTGGTTCGCGAACCGCAGATTGAGAACCGCTGTCTTAATTTATTAAGAATTGAGTAAAAATTCATTACAATCTTTCATCTTTACATACAGGAAAATAATCTGAGTTAAATTAAAGTGTCTGAAAATAAAACGAAACAAAAACAACTATTTCTTCATTATTTAAAATATTGTTGTACACATAATTTACAATAAGGTCCATAAATGTTGATTTAATAAGTCAGTTTCAATGAATGAATGTTCTGTAAATTTCATATTATTGAAACAAGAAGCAAAAATTATACATCAAGCGTAGATAATAATATAAAACAATTTCTAACAAATTCAGAAAACTGAAGCAAAATTTCTACTTAAAAAAAAAAAATAAATAAAATAAAACAGAATGTGTAAGTTTAGAATAGGTACAAGTTTGTAAGTAAGTACAATTTGGAAAAAGCATTTGCATAAAACATTTGAAAACGCAATTTCGTTAACCCTTTAAGAAATTGAAGGGTCCACCTAATCGGGGTTTTCCTTCACGTAGTTTTTTTATTCAAAGGCTTATTTAACTCAAAATTGTTATTAATGTTTATTTTTTGATTTGAATAAGATTAATAAAAACTTAAAACTATAAAATACAAATCCCCATATCAATACTTTTCGTAAGCGATTACTTTATGAATCGTTAAATTTGCATGAAAAAATCTGCAGGACGCTTAAAAATTTAATTACCATAAATATTCCGGAAAATATCTGGCTTCTTTTGAGCAGTTCAGTATATGATTTATCGATTTGTATACAACACAGTATGTAAAAATTTAGTACATTTCAGAAACGCATAACACAATTGAAAATTCCATTTTCCATGGAGAGCAGTTTCCACCAATAAGCGGGAATGTGCTCAAATCCAAGCGTAATGCATAAAACTGGTTAAATTTTAAAAAGCTTACTACAATTGAAGACGCATTTTCTGCAACTACTGTTCATTATCTGTGCTGTAACCAAATTCTTTTGTGTGTCGCTGTGAATGAATGATGAATGCTGTGCACATCCTATTCTGTTCAAGCATCTTCTAGTACACCTCACTGATGTATAAAATTTAATTATGTTTGAAATAATGTATCATCGTTATAGCACACTTAAACGATTTTTTCCGATAAACTCTAATGCTTCTTTTGAATGTGTCTGTAAAGAATCTATAAATGCTAAGCATTCCACTTTGGTTAACAAACATGCCATGGTAAACCCAATAACATATACCAATTAATACGAGAATATTTACGTGAGTTAGAATTCAGAAAGATAGACAGCCATACAAATCGAATACATTAACACTTTTTAACTATGCTGGAAAGGTTTAAATATTATGATCGATTAAAATTTGTAATTCACTTATATAAAACTTTTACAAATAATTTACTCTACCATTTTGATTACTTTCTTTGGTCTTAAAATATGTGACGTCATTAAAGCATATAGGTGCTGTTGCTGTGTCTAAACGCTGTACTTTTCTCTTAGAATTTAATTTGCAAAAATGTTTTTTAATCAAACAATATTTTTTAACGAAATGATCATATATACAGTTTTCGTTATTGTTCTGACGTATGCTGCAATGTACAATTCGAACTACCGTCTTTGGTTAATTAAGATCAATACTATTTTATCCTATTTAGATCTTTCTCATGACTTATTTTTCTCTGATGTAAAATCCCCAAAAATTGGTTGAAAACGCTTGTAATTCGAACTATTAGTTCCCGAGATATGGTTTTTGAAAAGATTTAATCTTCTACCTATCCCAGCTTCCACTGTTAAAATTCTCAGAGTTGACCATATTGATTTTGCATTGTTATTCATCTTTTAAACCATCTTGTTTTCTATCGTATAAATATAATTCGAAATAATACATTTTCAGCATTGTTAATCATATATGAAAATATTTATGACTTCGGTTCATTAGCTTATCTGTCTGTCCATGAACCTTGACAACATATTTAATTACTACATACATAAAATATTTAACTTAACGAAGTCTTTTCAAGGAATATATAACTATGTTGCAATTCGTTAAAACTAGACGCAACCCGACCCGATGCAAACTCTAAACTGATATTACTCTTGACGATCATTTGTGAAAGGGAAAGAAAAAGTGTCTGCTCTGCTCGACTGTCATATTTTTTAACATTCCGGTCACGTTTCCGTAATTAAAGACATTGCATCTTCAATCATCCATCAGAAATGTAACTTCGATTATTCAAGTCTGCGAACGTAACTCCGTTTATTTAATAAAATGGACGGACATGATGGATTAGGAGTCCGATGCCCATTTAAAATTCAAACTGAATGCTTGGTTTATTCTAAAGTGAAAAATGTGAGAGTTTCGAGCGTGTGGGTTTGTTTTAGAATAACTCAATGGAGGAAAAACAAATCTTTGATAGTATTAGAAAGTTCAGAGGAATATGCATAAAATATAATTTGGTTTGGCGTGAAGCTAAAAATACAATACAGCCTTGGAAGCGGTTGAAACCGGTCACAGTTCGGCCCAAATACTTGTTTTTTTTTTTTTTTTTTTTTTTTTAATCTTTCCCGTTTTGTAAATTCAGCCTTTGTTTCACGTGCTTGTCTTGTTTTGGCCGAATGATTTAAGTAATAACTGGCTTCATATCCCGAGTCGTTTTAATGGTATAATGCATCTCTAACATATCCCCATCTCTGTGGAGGGCACATGCACGAGAGAGGGAATAATTTTGTGAACTGATTAGGAACTCATAGGCCTGGTATGCACAATATTAAAAAGCACCCATTTTTTTCGTTTTTTTTTTTACCTTCAGCTTGATTTGAATACAAAATTACTTAATAAAAACCAAAAATACTTAATCCCGAACCCAAATGAAAATGATGAACGTATCAGATATGAATAAAAATTATAAACTTTTAGAAGCCACTAGACGAATGATAAAAAGTATATGACCTGGTGAAGATGGAATCCCAATTGGCTCAATACAATTAATTTAAGAATCACTAGAAAGAATTGCAAAAATACTGGTCATACTATTTTTCAAATGTCTTGTGGAGTCAGATGTATCAGAAGACAGGAATAATGTAGAAGAATGCTACTTTATAAAAAAGAGAGGAGTAAATGATTAAAAACTACATCCAATTATTTTACTTATGTGCTTAATAAAATTTCATCAAAGATTTAAGGACATATCAATTATAGACTCAGCTTCACATAGAGGATAAGCAGTATTCCAAAATTGCTTTAGCACAATGACTATTTAACCAATAAGAAAACTTATCAAGAAAAATAAGGGATATATTTTACCTCTAAATGACCTGGTGAAGATGGAATCCCAATTGGCTCTATGCAATTAATTTAAGAAGCATTAGAAAGAATTGCAAAAATACTGGTCATACTATTTTTCAAATGTCTAGTGGAGTCAGATGTATCAGAAGACAGGAATAATGTAGTAAGAGTGCCACTTTATAAAAAAAGACAGGAGGAAATGATTAAAAACTACCATCCAATTACCTTACTGCTATATTTAATAAAATTTCATCAACGATTTAAGGACAAATCATTTATAGGCTTAGCTTCACATAGAAGATAAGCAGCATTCCGAAATTGATTTAGCCCAATGACTATTTAACCAATAAGAAAACTTATCAAGAAAAATAAGGGATATATTTTACCTCTAAATGACCTGGTGAAGATGGAATCCCGATTGGCTCAATGCAAATAATTTATGAAGCATTAGAAAGAATTGCAAAAATACTGGTCATACTATTTTTCAAATGTCTAGTGGAGTCAGATCTATCAGAAGACAGGAATAATGTAGTAAGAATGCTACTTTATAAAAAAGAGAGGAGAAAATGATTAAAAACTACATACAATTACCTTACTTATGTGCTCCCTGCTTGATTTTACTTATTATTAAAAAGAATATGATTGCGTTTTACAATCAGCAGTAATAAATTCATAAAGATAAAAAAGCGGAAAGCATTCATAAAGCGGAAATCCATAAAGATCAATATTACAAAGAAGATTTATAAGAAAGCAACAACAAAAATCCGTTTGAAAAAAGAAATTAAAGTTTGATTTTGGAAGAAGTGTTAAACAAAAAGATACCATTTCGATTAAGCTTTTTAATTCTTAGAAAATCTTGGAAGCTGGATTGAGGAAAAAATGGGGAACATTTATGTCATATTCGGTTTCTGGATGACATAATAAATTTCAGAAACAGCCATGGAGATTTAAAAGACACGTTAAATGATTTGGCAAAAGTTAGTTTAACATTAGATCGAAATTAAATTTGGAAAAGATTAAATGATCAGTGGCGTATCTAGAATGGGTGACTCCCGGGGCGGATATAAATGGTCTCACCCCCCCCACAGCATGATGTCACTTCCCCTCCCCTAGTCCGTCATATTTTTTTCAATCACAATTTTAGTTAATTATAGCAAATGACATATCATTCCTTATTTACCTTTCGTTCTGCATTAAAAAAAATAATAAAAAAAGGTGCGACTTATCACTTATCCCATAGTCCGCATTAGTAATGTCTATATGTAAAAGTAAAGTCTTCTTTTTAAAGCTTGCTTTTCGCTACCCATTCGTTTGATTGGTTGATATTTGTTCCCTGGTGCCTATATTATTTAGAAACCCCATTCTGCATAAAATTTCACACATTCTCAACAAAAAGGAAATTAACTCTGATGGGTCGTGCGCTAGAAATTTCACTTTAATAAAAAAAATTTCCCCAAATCTTATGATATTATGTGATTTTATAGTGTTATCTTATAATATTATTTGCAAATAAAGATTGGGCGACACCCGGGACGGACCGCCTCCTCCGCCCCCCCGCTAGCTACGCCACTGAAACTGATGTTCAATTAGTTTACACCAAAATTAAAGATGGTCTACACCAACAGAAATGTAAAGAAATCAGATTTATATGCATTTTGGACAGCAAATAACCTTGGAAAACAGCATCATGAATGGAATCAGTAGAATAATAAGAAATGGGTGGAATGCTTTTGGAAAGAACATTACTAATTCTAAAAAGCAATATGACATTTTGCTTGAAATTAAAAGTGCTTAAAAACGTGTTTTACCACTACTAACTGAAACGCTAACATGGTCGCGATCTTACCTAAGGCGGCGCTTCCAGGACAGGCAAATGTTTTCCGACAGCGTAAAAATTATTTTTAATCAGACAAATAAAAAAAAAAAAAAAGAAAAAGAAAAAAGAAAAAAAAAGAAAAGCAAAAAATCTAGTTTTTTACAATTTCTGAAAATTATATTATTGTATGCATATTCAGGTTAGCATTTTCCTACATATTTGAAAAAGTGTTGGACTCATTCATTTCTTTTTCTGTCCACATTTTAAAATTTGTAGCCATGTTAGGATTTTCATAAAAAGCACAGACTTTTTGAGGTTTTGCATTGCTATTATCTATTAACCAGGGAGGACGCGCGCAGGGCCTAAAAGACCCGGAGTGCTTAAGGTTTTTACCATTGCAATCACTAATTTTTTTAAAGTAATCTTCAACTTATTTTATCGCAAAATTTGTAAGAATTTTCTCCGTCTAAATAAAGTGACTGTTTTAATTTGATTTTATTGGTGACAAAGTTAAAAATATTCATATCCTGGATAAGCGAGCGTTCTCCCGGATTAAAATTGGTTTATGTGGCTTTTGTTACAAGGTACATATAAAAGAATTTTGATACTTTATTGTTTTTAGGCAATACAATTTTGAAGTACACATTAATGAGAATACTTCAAACATAACGCAAATGATATCCGGTGTTGAGATTTACTACGACATATTCTCAGGAGAAAATATCATTGATTTATAGATCGAAAGATCGGTTCACTAAAATAATTTTTATAATAATATAATAACTGTGATACATCACAGTACACATATAGGGTGATATAAAACAATACAAATACCTTACTATGTCTTTCTGTGATTTTATAACCCCTTTTTAAACTAAACAAAATATTAATTTTTGATACAAAGTGCTAAAAATGTTTTCTCCGCATTCATATTACTGTTTCTAAAAATATAATGTTATAGACATTTGTGAAGAGTGCATAGAATGTATTAGCATCGATATCGATCTTAACAGTAATCTTAGCAACTTTAAGGAAACTTTGCATATCGTGCATTTTGAACATGAAATTTGCTACCAATCGATTATTGGTAAAATTTTAAAAATCAAAATTTCGTGATCTATTCTAGCCGAATTATGGTCCACATCAAGCGTGTCCAATCGCGGCGACTGCGTGCGCCATGGGGTTCTTTAAAGGGATTTTTGGCACTTTTTCGTTTAATCACTAAGTTTTTGTAAGGAAAATAAATCCATTTTCGAGAGGAAAATTTTAAATAATATTCCATTTTTTAAAATTGTTACTTGAGCAATTAATGTTTAACCCCTTAATTGCTACGGCCGTATATATATACGTCTTTAGAGAATGTCTCCATATGTTATAAAAATGCCAAACTGTCGAGACACCAAGCCACCAGCGCCAATTTTCACCAGCAGAGCATGCAGTTCTGCATGCTTATAACATATGCATTTTCTTTCTGTTTTTTTCAGAAAGCAAATGATCATTTTACTTAATTTCAGAATTATGCTATTAAATAAGGCAATGAAGATTGCGTCAGATTTCGTCGGCAGTTAAGGGGTTAAGGGTCGTTCCTCTACAAAATCTTTTACATGAGCTGCCTTCTCCTTCTCTCTCAAAAAATATCATTGTAAATTTACTACAATTTATCTTATCTCTTCAAATGATTTTTCAGTGACAATTCGTGAATGGTATAGACTATATGACTATATCTGTGAGATATGTATCATAACGTATCTTATGCGTATCGTATAAGACGATAGTAATCTATAAGACTATCACTACTGAAGAATTGACTTCTGCATGACGAACTTCCATTAGTATTTCCGAGAAATCCTTTATCTTCATATTAAAGACAGAAATTCTGCAGTTAAAAAAGGCGGCGATTATTGTACAAAAATACTGGTTTAAATTAGCCCATGTGATAATCAGACTCTGAAACTGCAATAGTGAAGTAAAATTGCTACATGCTGTGCCCTTCATTGTGTGTGATCCGGTAAGTGACGCCCTTGTTTAGTAAGAGGTCGGACAGGCCGGATACAGATTATGTGCGATGAAGCCATGGAGTTTTCTTCGCCAAAATAAAAATTTAAACAAGATTGCTCGGCATTCAATAAATAAGTTAAGAGGGGTTAAATGAATTATGTAAAAAGCTTCAGTAACACCTTGTATTGCATTCTTCAAAAATTAGAAGTTTATCTAGCAAACTACTTGCTTTTTTAATGATTCAAAGTAAGAATTATATTTTGAAGCCTTGTTTGAAACACCAAGGCATTTGTTAAGTTAATAAAATGTTTGAAGGCATAAATAAGTTATGTTTGTCAAATTATGTAATTTTAATTTCTATATTTTTATATTCATTAATATAATAAAGCATTCAAGTACAAAAGAGATATACAAGGTGTTCTAAAATTCGACAGACAGATTAAGAGAGGGAGGGAATAGAATTCATCAAGAAGAGAAAAACTTATTGTAAAATATGGGATCGCAAACCACTTATATAATAACAAATGCAGGTGTTCTACCCTAACTTTCAGAAAAATGAAGTACATTGCAGTGATAATTTTAACAGCTGTATATACCGTTCTTGATTATCCCGTTGACCAATTTCGCCAAATTTCTCGAAAGGAAAAAAGTTGCCATTCTAAGTTTTTAAGATAGGAAATTTAATAAATTTAAAAAAAGTCAATGAAGAATAAGGATTACTTTAAAGATTTTAAGGATGACATTCACTTATGACTAATGACGAACCACTATAAAATTTGATTTATTTCGATGATTTCGGACAAAAGAATACTAATAGTTTATGTATTTAAATGCATCATTAAATAAAACCGTAAACAAAGATATATTTTAAGATATTGAATTTGTGAATAAAATATATGTATTTTAAATGTAATAATCACTTTTTGAGATGTTATCACATTTCAGAACAAGACACGACACATATCGTTACAATTTTACTGCAATGATATTATTTTTTACAAAATTATTAACGCCAATCAGAGTACAGTTAGGATGAAAAACCCTGCATTTGTGTTTCAATAAATGGTTTAAGACACCATGTTCTATGGGCTAGTTCCATGGGTTTTGTAGTGTAAGTCACATTAACTTATAATTACTATGCTTGTTTGCCGACGTTATTTTCAAAAAGTCAGCTTGGCCTTATTCAATTAATGAGAATGAGCCGATAAAATAAGTCACATTTTTTTCGTTCTAAAAGACTGGTAGCCAAAAATCGTAGCCTGTGACTTACACTACAAGTACTCATGGAAATAGCCTATGGCAATTTTTTTATCTTCTTGATGTCTTCTATCAAATCTTATAATTTGTCGGTCGAATTTTTCAACACCCTGTATATTAGAGATATAACTTCTAGAAAGAAAGACATATTATCCAAAATATTACTGGTGTCTAAAATTGCTTTTATTAAAAAAAAAATCCTTCGTTAAAGCTACTAGGTTTTTTTAGCTTAAGCTACATCACATCTTCTAAAATGTTGGATATTAAGAAAGAGTCACGGCGTTGATAGAAAAATGATTGAGAACTCCGAATAGCTCGACATAAAATTTTTAAACTGCGATTAAACTTAACGCTTTCTCAACTGCCGGAGCAAGTCCTTCCTTATTAAATGATCCCCCCCCCCCAACCCTCCTCTACCCCCATAATCACCGTAATTGGCGATGAAAAGAAAGTTCCAACATGTGTTTTGTCGATTTTCACCGGCGCATTAGAGGAGAAATCTCTGCCCGAAGACATGCCTTTACTGATGTCTTCATTAATTCATTCAATTCAGACAGGGCAGGACGGATCTCACGGTGTCCGCTCCACCCCTAGGTCCGATGAACCTGTGCCGGACTATTCCAAACAGGTTGATGGAATAATTTACAGGCCTTTGCCGTAATTACTTCCTTGCCTTTCGATGCTAATCCTTCATTGCATTTTACATCCTACATGATACTTGTCATTAAATGACATGCGTTTGTCCTGTTCACTCCATGAGAAACGCACAAAATATCCCGCTCGTGACGCTTACATAAATACCTATGTCTGTTAACTTATAAATTGTTACAAAATAAACTATACGGTAAAATTAACAAAAATCCCACATTTTCGTATTCGGTTGTTTTAATTTGAGGATACTAAATTTACCAGACATTGTTAAAACAGCAGTAATATGTGGAAAAGCTGTTCTACGCGTGATATCGCATGGCCCTTTAATAGGTTTAAAAATCTCCATATTTTAAATCCTAGACCTTAGAAAAATTCCCATTTTTAATAAAAAATTAATAATAAAAATAATAAATAACCTCATCGGTTTTGTAGCACACATGCGATACTCGCGATTCGAGAAGGATAAAAACGAAATCATTGGATTTTTTACATGTTTATTTATATATAGCTGAATGTATGTGGCTTTGAATCAAAACCCATAAAGAGCAGCACTGATGCTTATTTCTCCATAAAATAAGTGTTATTATCACCTGAGTATGCAAAATGCATTCCGGACAGTGTGTCCGAGAAAGTAAGACTTTTTAAAAATTAATTAACGTAAACGCTTAACAATAAAAAATTTTGAGAATTTGCAGATCACATAATTCATTAAAAGATTTCCATTTGCTACCGCGTAATTTAGGTTGTGTATCATAAAACTGATATTTTAAAGGTATTTGCAGTTTTGGATCCGCATTTGGGAACCTAAATTACCAGATTCTTAAAGCCTCAATTTAAGAAAAAAGGACTCTTTCTCTCATCTAGGGTGTCTTTTCGTTCATGAAAGCCAATGAATGTGTGTTCGCAGTCTTACTTTACCTTTGGGCCAAAAGAGGTTAATGAAAGTCATCACATTGTAACCCTTCGTACTCGGGTGCCTCTTACACAAATTTTATTCGATTAGCATTATTTTTTAAAAAGAACTTTGCTTGAAGTAAACAATTTTAAAAATTCTCTGATTAAATAAAGAAAATTTTATTTTCCTTTATTACTGGTGTAAAAACAAATTTTGGAAAGAAAGGCGATGTCTCTGTATCGGAGACAACGGAGTGGCAAGGGTTAAATCCTGGACCTAAATAATTTTTCCGTTTCAGGAAGAATCCATGAAAAACTGACAAAATGTTCTGCACGCGAAACTAACATAAATACCTATATCTATTGACTTAACAGTTATTAAAACGTAGATATAAGAAAAAGTCTAGATTTTTGTATTAGCATGTTTACTTTCTTTTATTCAACGATATAATAACATTGTTAAAACTGCAGAAAAACTGTCCTACATATGCCATGGAATGATCCTGCCACAACTGTCATGTAGTTGAACAATACTTTTCTTTATGTATGAAAAAAAAATCATCCAAGCTAGGCTAAAAGTTCCTAAAAGGAATGAAAATATTAACATTGCAAAACCTTCCAATAAGTTAAAAAAATATAGTGTGTGCAAGAAGATAGACTCAGTTGAAACCAATTATCAAGATTATAAGAAGTGCCTTTCACCAAAAAGTTTAGGACAATGCAATTTTCTATAGGTATTGCAAGTAGAAAACATAAAAAATAGAATCAAAGAAAGTGTAGAAGACATCAAACACTACAAGAGAACTACACCTTTGGCCAAATTACGTAACAAAGAGCTTTTACAGATTGATAAAAAAAAAAAGTTGAATAATTTATTTATCAAGAATTTACTTAGATTCATTATCTGGGAATCAATACAGATTTTTTTATGCATAGAGAATATTTGCAATGATTCAGCCTCCATTGATTTGCTTAAAATTTGGAAAGAAATTCTCTGCAGAGTAAGAAACAATAGTAGAGATTATTCAGATTCACAAGTATCCATTTTTGTTTTTTTTTTTATGTTTGCATTTTTTTTTCATTAAACATATGATATCGTGTCTTTATTTACCCATTTCTTGTTTTTTTTCTTTTTTTTTTATTGCAAAAATATTTGTATCAACAAAAATCATGAGAATGTCACCGTTTAAGCGATGAAACGTATTTTGATCTGAATAAAGGTATGTATATGCCTTTTTAAGAACATTTTTCATCCCTTTTAATATTTAGTAGTTTAATATGATTCTTGGTTGAAGTAATGAATTTAGTTTAATTTCAGGTCGGAAGCGATTAAAGACAGGATTTCATCATAGACGCTTTCTTGTGTTTTATTGTGGTTTCGTTTCCACAAGTTTTACCGCAAATTGTTTTGTAATTTTTTATTAATTCAATTATTTTTTTATGTATCGTATTTTTTTATATTCCATTCTTTTCGAATTAAAAATAGAACAACAAATTCTGTAACCACAATTTTCCTTTTCTTTATTCAGTACATTAATTTAAAAATATTGAGCAGAGATCTCGCTTCATATAATCAATGCATCTGCCAAAGAGGTCCGGGAGTAGCCTGAACAAACAGAGGCCGTCACGATTTTCTCCACCGGAATCGTGCTCAAATGCCACCGGTGTTTCGGTTGCCAGAATCACGCTTTTTCCTTGACTTTCCGATCCGCCATGCGGCTACTGCGCTCGCATTTTTTGTGCTAACTCCCATCACTCAATGTCTCATCCTTCATTTTGCAGATAAAGAGGTCATCTAGTGATAGACTCACTCTTATATAGAGGTGTCTACAAAGTGTGACACGGTGTGACAAGGGTGAGAACAAAGATAATATGAAGGATATACTAAGGTTTACGCCGTATACCTTGTGGATTTTTTAAGAAGCTTCGTATACCCTCTGTTTCTCAAATAAAGCATTAGCGTATACTCTATCTATGAACGTGCAAGACTAGTTAGAAGCTCCGTAGTTAAGAAGTTAAGAAGCTCCGTATACTCTCTGTTTTTCAAATAAAGCATTATCGTAAACCCTATCTATGTACGTTCGTGACGTCAGCGTGTACCTTCTGCCTACAACGTATGTTCTCTGATTATTTTACAACTAAAACACTAGTTTTTTAAGAAGCTCCGTGTACCTCCTGTTTCTCAAATAAAGCATTAGCTTATACCCTATATCTATGAACGAGCTTGACGTGAGTGTATACCTTCTGCCTATAGCGTATACTCTCTGATTATTTTACGACTACAGTACTCGGTGAGAACCAGAGCCATAGCTAAAGGGGTGCTAGGGGAAGACTCGGCACCTCTTAAAACATTTTAAGCCTCGACTGGAAAAGATTCCGAGATCACTAAATGAATTTATGTTCCGAAAATCTAAATGAAATTCTGTTCAAAAATCTAATTTAGTTTTGAGGTTCTTCCTCAGTTTTGCAGAAATACAAAATTGTAACTAAAATAAGTGTTTCGACACTTGCTTATCCTATTTGCGCATAGGAAGCTAACATGATGTTTAATATTGCTCTAGTTATACACTCGAATTCTTCATCATCCTATTCTTTTCTTAGAATAAAAAGAAGTTATTACAACAGTTTCATAAGAAATACGGTACCTACAGAAATGCACTAATTTATCTTTCTGCTTCAGAGAGAGAGAGAGAAAAAGAGAGAAAATATGACCCCCCTCTCCTCTATTATTCAGTTTTAGCTACGGCCCTGGCGAGAGCTTAGTTAATATGGTGCGACATCACATCTAATATATTAAAACAAATTTTCCCTTTAATTTTCAGACAAAGACGTCATCCATTGATTGCGTTACACTTGGAGAGGGGGGTCAAGGGAATCTACAAAGTATGACACAGTGTGACACGGTCGACGGGAAGTGACTCACCATGTTGAGACATCGTATCTAATATATTAAAACAAATTTTCCCTTTAATTTTCAGACAAAGACTTCATCCATTTATTGAGTTACACTTGGAGAGAGAGTCAAGGGAAACTACAAGTGTGATACAGTGGACAGGGTCGAGGGGAAGATACTCAGCATGTTGAGCCGTCCGCCGTATCTAATATATTAATACAATTTTTCACTTTAATTTTCAGATGCCATCCATTGATTGAGTCACACTTGAAGAGGCAGTCAATGGAATCGCCAGAGTGTGACCACAGTGTGACAGGGATGAGGGTGAGTGACACAGCATGTCGTGACGTCCCTTGTAGAATATTAATGCAATTTTTTACTTTATAGATGAAGGAGTCATGTTGTGACGCCACACTTAAAATGTAAAAGAATTTCCTCTTCGTTCGTAGATAAACAGGTCATATTTTAATTGAGTCACACTTGAAGAAAATGCGGCGGTGTGCAAAGTATGACATAATGTGACAATGAGAAGGAGGAGTAAACTTGTTATAACGTTACAAATAAGATATGAAAACCATTAAATAAACGAATGTGTTTAAGTAGCATTATAAAATTCATACAAAAATGGATAAATTCACTCAGGAAGTATTAAGTATATTTTTTCGCTTGAATTGCAAGGGAACAAGATTTTAATAGTTTTATTATCTATATTTCAATAGATAATTAGGTAGCATGTTAATAAAAAATATTTACATTTTTAAAATACAATTAGCTTTGAATAATAACTGCAAAACATGTGACATTACAACAAAAAAAAGGGGGTAACACGCGAGTGTGGCAATCTGTAACATAAGAGAAGAAGGGGGGGAGGGAAGGAGTCACGAAATTAGCGAAAAGTAATGAATGACTTCCTTAAGTTATTCCATGAAAATTGGTAAAAGGCTACAGATGTTTTAATAGCATCAAGTATAAGCAGAAGATGCGCACTATTAAAACACATGTTCTTTTAAGAAAAAAAAATTACGTATTTTATCTTTTAAACATCAGCAAATATCAACACATTTTATTATTATTGTCATTATATGATTTAAGAATGGCGTGCATGTAGTTTGCAAGAATTCATATCCAAATTATTAAAAAAAAAAAAAAAAACAAAAAAAAAAAAAAAACAAAAAAAAAAAAAAAAAAAAAAAAAAAAACGAGGAAATTATAACCTGTCCAAATACATATTTTTATGTAAATTTATTATGTAATATTTTTATGTAATATTTTGATAAACCTACATTCCATTTATCAAATATTTCGATAACTAATAAATTCTGAGTGAAGTACATTTTTTTTTAGAATTCACATTGATTAATTACAAAACTAGAAAAAATTGTAACATGTTCAAGTATATTTTCGTCCACCACAGTATGTAATTCAAGTTAATAAACAAACACTCCATTTATCAAATTTTCGATATCTACATAAATTCCGCTTTTCGATGCCAGCAGTTTTATCATACCGCTGCATAATGAAGCCTATATCAAACAACAAAATTGCCTTATCTTTACGCACGCTGCCTAACGTGTAGTCGAACATATAATTTATGAATGTTAACACAAAGATAACTGTGACCGACGGGGCAATTCTACATCCCCCGTGCATGTAATACAGATCTTTAAAGACAATGACGCATTTATCTTGATTGCCTTGCTACGCGATCGCCCTCATCACCTGTGATTCTGTTAAGAAAAACAGAGCACGTATTAATAAATTGGAATTGCTGTTGGTCACTTATTTTGCCGGCACCCCTTTCAACTTCCTGAAAACTGATTTAGACATAGATAATCGTCACTCTCTGATTCGTCAAGAGTTAAGACAATAGTAAATGCTTCTTTTCACACTTGTCGTATAATTAGTTACTTTCGCATACGTTGAAAATGAAATATTGTTATACCTTTGCGACAAATAGAAGTATGATTTGAGATGAACCTGTACAGTGAACGCTTGATGAACGGTTCTCTTTACACAATTTGGTCGTCAAGTACTTCTCACTTTGAAGTTTTTAATATTGACTGCCTCACGCATAAAAATTAGATGGAAAAATTTAAATTTGCACTCCTGAAATGAATCTTTAATAAAGGAAAAAAAAATAACTTAACAAATTACAACAGTCCTTTGGATAAAGAGTTGGATGGAATTTGGATGCGGATAAATTGGCTTTTTTTTTATACGAATTAAGTAAAAATGTAGAAAATCAGTCATACAATTATACTTTAAAATACATTTTTGTAAAGAGAAAGTGTTTTATCAAGTAAGTTTTTAATAAACTAAAAATTATTTAAATGATAAATGAAAACGAAATAAAACCAAAATTCACCGGGTTTTACAACAGACAATATTCTCGACATAGCACGTATTTTATTTTTTTTTTTCAGTTTTTATGATAAAATGGCAATATAAAGATACAGTAATCTAGCATTTTCGATGGAGGAGCAGTATGCCGTAAAATCTGTTTGCAATATCATGCGCGTTATCGCTAAAAGTTAAATGCCATCATTCAGACCAGACAAAATAATCACACGGAACAAGTACCAAATTTCCTCACATCAGCCGTGCATTTTTTCTCTGAATGGGAAAGATCTGTCTATATTTAAATATCCTAAAGTAACATTTCATTGTATTATGAATTAAAAACTGTATTATTCAAAGTTTTCTTTTTTTTTTCTTTTTTTTTTGCGAAATCAAGTGGTTTTGTTTAGACCTAATGTAGCTGATTTTAAGATTACCCTTTTGACATCACCCCTAGCCACTGTATTTCTTCTCTATTTTTTTCTTTTTACTCTAAGACTATTTTCCCTTTACTTTTAAAAGATATAGTACTTCTGTTGCCACAATTATAAAAATGATATTAAAAACTACAAAAAATTAATATCTCAAAAGTAAATTGAGATACACTTTTCAAACAAATTGCATTTAAAAGTACATTTCCTCGTTATACAACGGTGTAAATAAAAAGTACGAGGTTTAGAAGTTTAAAAATTTGCTGGAGGAGCGAAAATTGCAAAACCGAAATACATTTGAAATTTCAGAGTGTCGCCATTCGCAAAATGATGCATGCTTTACGCAAAGATGTGTTTGGCATTTATAATATAGATAGATAAAAAAGTGTAAATACTTTGTATCCAAGCAATAGTGCAACAGCTATTGCATCAAGGTCTGACTATTTATAAAACTAGTTATAGTAAGAACGCACCTCATTTACCACGTTTGACGTAAAGTTACAGTACTTGTTTACTGTAGTGAACTAAAACAATAACTAATTTACGGGAAATGTTTGTACTTTTATACTTTTATACTACTTTTTATAAAAAAGTAGCGACTACAAACTACTTTTCAAAAATAATTACTACTTTAAAAAAGTAATGCTTTTTTTTAGATTATATTAAAAAATTCAATTTACACTCCAATTCAAAGACATGGATTAAATAAAAAAAAAAGTGACCCAACGTTATATGCAGTGTCCGTTATGTATATTTTATTTTATTCACCAATAGGTTTGTATACAAAACTCCCCAATACTTGCTTAATATATCAAATGAATCGGGTTCTGTTAAGAGTTAATTATATTGTTTTTTCTAAATTTATCAAACCTAATAACGAGTCTATAAAAAAGTTTTGACAGCATGAAGATTAAATTATTTGGTTTATTTTAACAGCAAGTATCAAGTGGTAAAATATTTCTCTTCATGCGAAGCATTGCTGCAATTGCAGCTGAGATTTGCCACTACGATAGGAAAATTGTTGAGATGAACAAAATTTGCACAAAAGAAGCAAATTACAGCCACGTAATTTTCAGAATGGTGCATTTTTAATCTTGATGTAGTGTTAAAAGTAACATAAATTTTCGGAACAAATTACTGACTTATTATAACGCGATACTCGCTACATTACATTATTAAAAATTTAGCAATTTTTTCTACCAACTGCTATAAAAAGTAGCGACTGTTGTAGTTTCGTTACTTGTAGCGCTCTGCTATTGACCTCCGACGTAGACAATGTGGAGAAGTGTAATTATCTAAAAATTGCTCTAATGAAATAAAACACCTATAGGAGCGTTATTTCATTAGTACCTCTATAATACCTCTAATCGATTTCTAATCGTATATACATCTAATCGTATATGCCTCTAATCGACACGCAAATATCAAATTATTTCCCAGTTCGGCCCACCTAATTACTTGTGACAGTAGTTGATTCACTAATAAAATATTTGAACATCGCACTAACAGTGTTTTTTTTCGCATTTATTGAGGTATGTGTGAAATGCTGTAATTCATGTATTGGCAATTAAACAATTATTTCGAACAACGACATGTACTTAGTAACTCAAATGCTAGCAGAGGCTTACACTTACTATAAAGACCCGAAAAGGTTTTGGTGTCTATGTGTTTGTTTCTTGGTGATGTCTAGCGATATCTTCCGTAAAGAGTGCTATTTGCTTTCCATCTCCAATGGGCGGTAAAATAAAGACGAATGTAAATAACAAAATGGTTCTATGATTAGGAGTTATCAGTGCAATCTAAGTTACTTTTCGACATATAGTCCCAGTGCAGATTGAAACATTTGCCATACCGTTGGGCAAGTTAATCAATATCCTCTTCATAGAAAAGTTGCCTCCAGCGTGTTGAGATAAGTCTCCAAGGTGTCTTGGGGATTTTTATTGGGTTGAAAGTGCCGTCCTCTCAGGCCTTTCTTCAGTTCTCGAAGAAAGATCAAAGCCAATCAATCTGTGCCAGGGTCGTAGCTAAAAGGGCACTATGGGTGGCTGAGCCCCCCCCCCAAAAAAAAATATTTTGAGTCCTCCCCCCCCTTCTGGAAAACATTCCAAGGTTACTAAAGGAATTTCTGTTCCGAAAATTCAAATGAAATTCTGTTCAAACATCTAATTTAGTTTTGAGACCCTTTCATAGTTTTGCAGTGTTACAAAATTGTACCTTAAATAAGTGTTTCAACACTCGCTTATCCTATTTGTACATTTAAAGCTAATATGTTTAATTTTGCACTAGTTATATACTCAAAATTTTCATCATCCTATACTTTTCTTGGCATGAAATGAAGTTATTACAATAGTTTAAAAAAAAACAGTACTTACGATGTAAATATGCATTAATTTGTCTTTCCGCGTCAGAAAGAGAGAGAGAAAAAATTATGAGCCCCCTACAATCTCTTGAGTCCCCCGCCCTATTGTTCACTTCTAGCTATGGCCCTGATCTGTGTCAAATACGGGCTGTACGCCTAGTCAAGGAACACTTCCCATCCAAACTGTGAAATAAGTGCTGTGCCATCATTTTGACCTGGCACTGCGTGACTGTCACGTATTTTCAAGAATTGAAGACAGGTTTGGGAAGACAATGCTTACATAAAACGAAACTCTTCAAGATGATTTGAAGACTTTTCTCAACACTTTACAAACATAAAACTCAAAACGAGTTTAGAATGGCATATACCTTGCGATAAAATAATTGAAAACTAGTCGGATGTGACAATCCCAAAATTTTTTGTCTCATACATGTTAATATTACCAGAAAAATGAAGTATAGTAGCGTCACCGGTTAAGCGATTTACACCAAAATTTATTCTGTAACAATTTATGTCAAATTCTAATTGAATCTAAATCTGAATTGAGGAAAATTCCTGCGTTAGTTTTCGAGATAGAATTATTGCAGAAATTGTAAATAAATCTGAATAGATGTGCCACCTGTTGAGCGATTTACTCCAAAAATTAAAGAATACTAACTTATATCAGCGATTAACTGAATCTGAAGTTTGGTGAAAATTCGTGCATTAGTTTTGGAGATCGAGCTATAGTGATAATCATAAATAATGTTGCGTAGTAGCGCCACTTGTAGGGCTCTTTACACCAAAATGTAATCAGTACCATATAATTTCAAGGACTAAAGGAATATGAAGTTTTATTGAAACCTGTCCGTTATTTCTTGAGGTATAACTATTGCTGAAATCGTAAAAAAGGCAAAATAGTAGCTTCCATCAGTCAGCCGATGTACACCAAAAACTAATCAGCTCTTGTTTATATTATGGTCTAACTGAATCAAAAGTTTTCTGAAGTTTCGTAAATTAATTCTTGAGATAGAGTGCCCACAAAATTTTTGTCACATACTGTGTGACAAAGTGACAGAGTAACTGAGTGACAGACAGACTCACAGACAGACATTTTGTAAAAACATGTTTTTTGGGTTGTCTACTTCCAAAAACGTGTAAATCTATCGAAAATCGGAATTCGAAAATTTGTATGAATCCAAAATTTTCTTCTTGTAAAGAAGAAAGTAATAAACCTTTTTATTAAAAAGATGCATAATTTTTATTAAAATATTCTCTTACAAAATTAACTAGTCTTTAAAAACTACTGATGTTAAAAATCATGTATAAACAGAAGAGATGATTTCCGAGATCTTTCGATCGCAAGCGTGATCATTTAAAGAGAAACAGTGTCTTTGAAACTTCTTTTTTTCAGTTTTTAATAATATTCTAATATTATTCAAAACATGGCACAATATTTAATACTAAAAAAATAAAAGTTAAATAAAATAGTAATTTAAAAAAAATCTTGTAAAACAGCCTATCAGTAAAATTTTAAAAAATAATTTAATTATTTTTTTGCAAAACCCCTACTATTTTTATAAATACGAATATTTTTCCTTCGATTTTTTGCCCCACGTTCATTAGAATATATTATAAAAACTGTTTATGAAAATTTTAACCTGTTTAAAATGTTGGTATTTTATCACAAAATAATGACACAATAATCACCCCCTTGTTGGTCTGATTATCAGTCGGACATTTTCCAACTTTATTAATATTATGTGTAATTTTTAAACAATAAACTAATTAAAATTATTAAGAATTATATTTGCTCTCCTTGAACATAAATTTTTGTTTCAGTTCAATTTAGCTACTGAGATATATGGATAGGTATGAAGAATGAGCACTAATCACCTTACTTTGTTCTATAGGTTTAGTGGTTAAAGTTTCGTGTTCAAGTATGGAGTTAAAATGTATTTAAAAAAGAGTTAATAGAAGTTAGTTGTCAATTTAAAAAATATAATTACTCGTTAAACTCATTAATATAAATTGTTATCTGTCAAAAATAGAAAAAGAAAGCGGAAAGCGATAAACCATCGATCATCTTGAGTCACGATGATGACTGCGATAGGAATAGATTAATGGTATTATTGGTTTGAAGATGAATAATTAGTTATAAGAAATAGCTGATCAGATAAGTTATTTTGAAACTGTGTGATACAAAAAATTCAATATATGAAATAAAACTTTCTCACAATCCCATCTGAAAATATTTTGAATTTCAGCATTTATTACTATAAAGTGAAAACGTCCGTGAGTAGCACTGACGAGAGCGGCATCATCTCACCCTTTAACATCACCAAAGAAATTTAAAAGAAGTAATTTGTTCGAAAATCGATCCAATACCGGAAGTTGAATTAGCTGGTGTGTATACTATTCCTTTTTAGAACTGATTGCCACAGATTGATGGAACACATCGTAAAAACCAATAAAAAACTCCAAAAAAGAATAAAAGAACATAATGCAGATATAAAATTTTGTCGCCACTGTTCTCTCTCGTTATATCTAAATCAGAATATCACAATAGATTTTGATCGTACAAAAATCATATCCCGAATATCGCATTATTATGTATCCTTTTTCAGAGAATCCATAGAAATCCTATGCAAAAACAATCAAGTACGTAACAACACCCTATCGTACCATATACCGAATTTATGGTTTAACATCCAGAAAATAAATCCTAACAATTTGAGAAGATGACGTATTAGTTTTTATGGTATAACAGTTAAATATTTCTTTTTGCCGTCTTTTCATGTCAAACACTATTAATTCATTTTTCAAGCCACACAATTAAAAATGAAAAGTGACGAATGAACACAAAATGGAATAATAAAGTAAATGGACTACGATTAATAATAATATATATCTACTCTCAATAAGCTTAATCCAAAAAACTACATCTACTTTCAACTGTAATAATTATTGGTTCGTTCATTTTCAAAACGAAATAATGTATTTGTATAAATGAACAAAATTATTCTTTGGGGAAAAGCCTTAAAGGTTGAAAGTACTAAGATGTTTAAAAAAAAATTAACCATTAACATCTCGGTTTGATTAATTTAATTGCCTTTTAAGTAAAACTGAATACTATTTTAAAGTTCATATTATACATTTTGCATCATATTATATTAATTTCACTTTTAATGCAATTTTAATTTATTCTAAACATTTCATAATTTAAACTTTTAAACGACTGAACCGTTAAAAAAAGGTCTTTGAAAAGCAGTAAAGTGTTTTAAAACTTTTTTCAAAGCAGTATATCTCAATCAACTTATTTTTCATGCCTTGTAAAATAATTTCCAAGTTTGAATTTTTTAAAAATATATATCTACCACATGCAATTTCATTACGAATGATACTAAAACAGTGTCAATGGTTTGGCGTTTGTTCTTGGCTAATACGAGGGTCACACTGAAAATTTTGAGATACTGTTAAATAATACAAGTTAAACTTTCAAACTCTTAAGAATATTCAAAATAGTACCTTACAAAATGATGCACCAAATATTAAATGCCTCAAGCCATCCATTTTTTAGAATCGATAAAAATATTCCCTTATAGTCTCATAAATCCCATCTTCAGGATAAAACAACGCTCAAGTACTTTTTGTGATTAAAAAATAGCTAAAAGTCACACATGGCCAATCAGGAGAATAGGGTATATCTCCTATCATCACTTTGATTTTTTTGTTTGTGTGTCTAAGAAATTTGACTGCAATTCTTGCTGCATAAGAAGATGTATTCTCATGATGAATCATGAATGTCTTAACATTCGCTTCTTGAAGATTTTTCAGTAGACACTTTGTGGTGTATTACTTAGCTGTAACTGTCTTCTGCTCCTCTAGCTTAATGGCTTTGACGAGATCTGTCCTTCTGAAGAACAGGACATACATTACTTTTTACATTTCTCGTTCGGTTTTCACCATTGTTCGTTTGGGATCATAGTCAAAGATCCATACTTTACTTTCTTGATATGTTAGAAGATCAAAAAAGGGATGCATGTCTCATTGCCAGTTATGAATTTAAAAATAAGGTGGTGTTTACCATCATTAAGTAATTTTAGGATTTTATTTTTTAATTATAACAGGTTCCGCTTTTTGGCCTTCTGATAAATTATGGAGGAAATGAATGACAAACTATTTTTGCGTATGCAGTTCTTCATGAATAATTTTATGTATATCTGCGAATTCAATGTTAAGTCCCTTTTGCATCATTTGGTAGGTACACGATTAACATCAAATAACATTCTTCATAATGTCGACACATTTTCTGGAAGGAGAGCTGAACGGCCTTCCTATGTGTTCTTCATCCAAAAGAAAATTTCATTTTCTTTTAAATTCTGTAAACCATCTGAACACAGCAGCACAAGTTGGAGCTTCTTTTCCATATGCTAATAGTAGACGTGTAAGGCATTTTCCCTCATTTACATGCACGTATTCTAACATAAAATCTAGAATCCCAGACTGTTAAAAATATAAAAACATATTTTTAATAAACCATGGAATATTTAAAACATTTCATAAGTAAACAAAAGGAAAATAATATATTTGTTCACAATTTTTATTTGTCGTTTAAAATTATTAAATATTCATTAAAATAACTGTAAATAGTTTTAAATAACAATTAAAAAATTTGGGACTATTACACATGTAAATATGTCTACTTTTTTTTTCTTTTCATTGAATGTTTAAACATGCAAAATCTAGCAGTTACAAATGCATTTATATGCTATAAAACTTACATTTAATTTATGCATGGTACATTTGGTAAATTACAATTATTATACATATTTTATGAATAGCGGTTCAAAAATAATTGATGAAAATTTTCGTTCCAAAAAATGAGTCTGAACGAAATTTGAACCGACAAAGAAAATCTCAAATCTGTTATTCTGACGACCAGGATACAGAGCTGCTTGACAAAGATGGAACTTTCTTCGATTATAAACTGTTAGCGTAAAATTTTCTGGAAGCCTATTGGGTATTGCGCTTTTTGGCTGCCGTATATTTATATTATATCGATAAACAAACGTTTATTGTATTCGGTGACCTCTCCTTGTAAGTCGATACGAATTAAAATCACATAACATCAAAATAATCAATTCAAAATAATTACGCAAGTAAAATGTACACGAAGACGTTAGTTTCAAGCATTTAGTTTGAATTAACGCAGCCAATATCAAAATGTTCAATCGAAAGAAATGTAAAACGCATGCGCATTTTACTAGGCCACTCACTGGTGGCCACTAACTATATGGAAATATCAAAATGTCTTGCATTGATCTTTCTGTCTCATTTAGACATTTTTCTTATGTTAGTTCGTTTGTATCATGATCAAAATAAGACATTTATGTGCCGTAAATTAAGTGAACTTTTATGTCTGAATTTTCATATTTAGACCCCCTTAAGGGGCAAGCAATACCGTCCCTATAATATGGAATTCTCGCCGGAAAAATCGGAAATTTTAATTTTAAAATAAAAAAAGACAAAATTTCAGCATTTTACCGCCAAAGTTAAAAAAAAAATTCGTTAAAAGTTTCTGGTGAAAATCTCGATTAAATTAGGTGAGATAAAATGTATCTCATCACCCCTCAAGGAGTTAAGTGGTCGGAATTCTTTTTTAATTACGTATATGTTTAAAGGTCCAGTACACTTCCATGTGCAGTGTGCTGGATTAAAATGAAAACAATTTTAAGAAATTTCTATTCATAGTCTTTAATTTTTTAAATATACTTATATACCTTATTTATCAATACACTTATCGTTGCCTATTTATTACTTTCTTTCATTACCATTTTCTTTCATTTTTTTAATTTTTTTTCTATATTTACTTTTTTTAAATCTTATTCACCTTTTTTTTAGTTTCTTTATTTGCTCTTTCATTCATTTCATTTTTTTTAAATTAACTTTCTTTCTTTTCATTCTTTTCTTTAATTTTTTTCAATAGTTTTCATTCTTTCCTTTCGTTCATTTCATTTCTTTCATTTCTTTCCATAATTTCCTTTCATTCATTATAACTTGCCTTACTTATTATTGCCTAATTTATCATTTTTAATGCTATTTATGCATCTTATTTATCCTTATTCTTTTTACGCACTCTACTTATCCATCCACCATTTACGCACTTTATTCATCTTTGACAATGACCAGTAGATGACTCTGAGCGAAAAATAACTCCTGGCCATATTTAGTGGCTAAAACAATCATTTGCTGGTCATTGGCTTCCAACCATAAGTTCATATTTTCAGCTTTACAATACAATCTTATTTCCGTGGACCGTGGTAAGCATAAAAGATCAAATTTTATTTACCTCACACATATGCAGCTGTACCATGAACAGTTTTAGCATTATTTTTCCTTTAGAAAAACAGTTCGTCACGCTTCCTTTTACAATACAATCCAGTTATATTGATCGTGCAGCATTCTACCAAGCAATTAATACAGCCTTAAGTTTTAAAATCACAAAATGTCAGTGTAGTGTCTATCATAATAATCCCCTCTGCAAAAATAACAGTCGCAGCAAAATTTGAACCAAATAAGCTACGTTATCAGCAACCAAGAAAATGACCGCCAGAGGGCAAATGAAGACCGCAATTATCTCTTCCAATTATCACCTTTGAGAATGGGGGGGAAAATGCTGCATAGGAAAGTCTGTTTTAGTATCGCATCCCGTTTCTACTGCCACACCTTTTCTATCAAAAAAGATTTTTTTTTCAATTGGCCTCATGTACAACATGAACTTTTATTCTTTATGGCCCATGCTTTTGAGGATGTGAGTTGTCATAAATAGATGGACGATGATGGATAGAACAGGCCTCCTTCAACCAAAAAGAAATAGCCAATGCGGGTATCAGCAGAATTTTACCCCTCTTCAAATTTTTTGTCAGAATGACTATAAATACGCCATTAAATATAAATCAAGACAGTTATAACTAAAAAATCAACTACGATCAAAAATCTCAATCAAAATTCTATGTGCTACCACCTCTTTTGTCTTTGATTCGTTGGTCATGTTGAAGACATGCAACTTCTAGAAATTCTTTGAATTCATACAAGTTTTCAGAAGGAGACTAACTAAAATCGGATTTCTATCCACTCAAGCAAAATAGCTAGAATATATA
Organism: Maratus speculifer; assembly: GCA_964019185.1. Lineage (NCBI taxonomy): Eukaryota > Metazoa > Arthropoda > Arachnida > Araneae > Salticidae > Maratus > Maratus speculifer. The sequence continues at coordinate 23,285,093 of OZ025292.1, forward strand.
ATATAGATTCTCTGACTTATATAGATGAATTCTTAAGACCTAATTAAATTATTCATAAACTTGGCAAGTTTGGCAAACGTAACTGTTTTGATATATGTTCTCGGATGTGATTTTTTTGAGGGGGGGGGGGGAAGCATTTAAAAATGTTTGTAAAAAACTTAGATCTTTAACTTGGATTGGACTAACGTTGATACAACGAAGAATTAGAATCAGTATCAACACAAACGAAATTATAAAGTTCTTTGTAATAAACAAGGCTCAGATATTTAATATTCTTTTATAATAAGTATGGGTTCGAATTCACGGCAAATTTTTAACAAATATCACCCTTGTTAAAGTATCAAAAATATAAATTTTAAAGAGGTAATAAGAATACATGTAATATGATAAAAATTGGTAATAAGAATAAAATTTTAAACAACAAACCCATCCCTGAAATAAATTTAATATTATATCTTCTCCGAAATATTAAGGACCCTATTCTTTCTTTTAGTTCAAGGCTATAAAAATAGCAGCTGTTTGAGAAAACACTGGAAAAACCACTCCATTGGAAAACATTATGCTCTTAAAGAATTCACTTATTATTTTCTTCTATCTTTGCGTAAAGAAAGTATTGGATTCTTGAAAATTTCGTTTGCCGTTTTTCGTCGAATTTACATGTTTTAAGTGTCTGAGATCCCGAAAAATATGTTTTTATCAAGTGTCTATATGTCTGTAATCTCACACAATTTTTTGGGGTCGCTCTATTTAAAAAATTAATGCACGGGATTTAATAAAAATTTAGATTCAGTTAGTATTTGACATAAGATGGTCTGGTTAGTTTTTGATGAAAATCGTCCAACAGGTGGCATTGCGATGCTAATTTTTCACGATTTCTTCAATATAATTCTATCTCAAGAACTAATTAATAAATTTTTATAAAATTTTGCATTCAATTAGGCATCGACATAAGTTTTTGCTGATTAGGTATTAGTATAAAACATCCAATAGGGGCATTGCTGTGCTGCATTTTGCTGAATTTACACGATTTTGTCGATAGTCTTATCTCAAGAACCAATGCACAGAATTTAACATAATTAGAATTCTCATGATGGGCATAGATTGACATTTATTTTTGGCACTATGTTATAGTGAATTTTGTATGGTATGTATGAGATAAAAGAAGGTTTTGGGACTAGTATATCCGACTATTTTTTTTTTTTTCCATTGAAATTATAGAAATGTAAGTAATAGATCTCAATAATGCAAGAAATTTTCATTCAATTTCAGATTAATTTTGCCTTAAATGTCGAATTTATAAGAAATATAACAATAAAAAATTACGCTGTAAAAAAATAATAAATAAATAAAATAAAATAAAAACTACAACTCTAGTAATTTAAAGTTACCAAACTATCTTATGCTTACTGAAACTCTGTACACAGTAAATAAATAAATAAATAAATAAAAGAAAAAAAAAAAGAAGTCAGTTTACAAAACACGTAATCAAAGAAAGCAATAGGAAAAAATCTACCCAAATCATGGTAATCTCAGTAAAATTGTATCGGTAACCCTAGCTGCCGTTACTTAAACAGTTCTAGAAATCCGATTTTCCTAAAAAAATTCTCAGTAACTTTTTTTTTTATTTTCAATGCAAATCTGTAACTGTAATATGTTTGTTGTTGCCGTTATATAAAAGATCTTGAAATATAAATTTTCCTAGAAAAATTTTAGTAACATTCACATTTTTTTTAGTGTGTAGGTTATATCCAATGTCTATAAAAATGATTGAAATTTGAAAAGTTTAAATAAAAGTTTAATTATAATTTATATAAAGTTAATTTACTTAAATATTCTTTTATTTAATTATTTTAATGAGGTTATTTTATTAGTATTTAAGATTTTTTTACATAAAAATTTTGCAAATCATGCTTTTATAAATATTTTTAATTAAATATTAAAAAAAAAGAATATGTTTCGGTTTACATTTATTCGTTTATTGAAAAATTAATAAACGCTTGCGAATTTTTGAAATTTTTATGTGTGAAACAATGAAATCAATTTACATCACTATTAAAGGGCATTGAAACTGAATAACTGTTTTCATATTTGTGCAATTGCAGAATATGATTGACTGCTTTAATATCACTAACTTTTTCCCGAGGATGTGTATCCAAAATTAGTGTAAGTGTAAAATGTTTTCAAACATTCTTTGCGTTTGACGAAAATCTCGAAACGAAACAATATACACTACATGGCCATTGATGACCATCCACTTGCGATTTTAAACATTTTGTTAAATATTTAGATGAATACACGAGGAATTATTTCGAAACTCTTTGTGTATAAATATAGTAGTACAAGTGATACATTTCCGTGAAGATTTTTTCCCGAAACTCCATAGGGGACCGTCAACAAATTTAAAAAATGAATATCTTTTGGAAAACCCTGTCAAAACTAATGTAGCAAAAGCGTTCAAACTGTAGATTATGATTAAGTGAATTGTTGTATTAAATTGTGTTCATTTTTATGTCGTTAGCACATATACTCGTAGAAATATTAAGGTTTTTATAAAAAAACCCAAATTTTTCCAAGATTTTTGCTTATAATTTGCAGAGTTCTTAATATAAAATAACATTCTTTTCTGAAAATATTACAAATAATATTGCACGCAATACCCTGCAAACAGAATTAAAAAATAATAAAAATTGTATGATAAATGAGTGGGTTTATTAAATAATTTTTCACTGTGCATGCGTCAACGATATCGAAATTGCATTTGCATATTGTGTTAGCTAAATGTATAGAGCAACTTTTGTAAAAGTCTCAAAACCATAGTTTGAAAATTTTGAAAGTAATCGCCTATAGAATAAGCACAAAATGAAGCAAAAAAAAAAAAAAAAAAAAAAAAAAAAAAAAAAAAAAATGAGGGATTTTATCCAAATGTACGTCCCATATTGTGTATTCTATATTGACACTAATCAATGAATATATGGATACAACCTCTCTTGTTTTTGCTTCATTTTGAGAATAACGTATTTTCAGCTTATTCTATTGACGATTATTTTCAGAATTTTCAAGCTATGATTTTGCGACTTTCACAAAAGTTGCTCTATACATTTAGCTAACTTAATATGCAAATGAAATTTTGATATCGTTGATGCATGGGCAGTGAAAATTATTTAGTAAACCTACTCATTTTTCATACAGACTTTATTATTTTTTAATTCTGATTACAGGGTATTATGTGCAATGTTGTTTGTCATATTTTCAGAAAATAATATTATTTTATATTAAGAACTGTGCAAATTAAAAGCAAAAATCTTGGAAAATTTTGGGACTGTTTTTATAAAAACCTTAATTTTTCTATGATTATATACATGCTATCGACAAAAAAATGAACACAGTTTATTACAATAAGCCACTTAATAATAATCTACAGCTTGAGCGCTTTTGCTACATTAATTTTGACAGGGTTATCCAAATATATATACATTCTTTTTTAATTTGTTGACGGTCCCCTATAAAGTGTCGGGAAAAAATCGTCACTGAAATGTATGACCAGTACTATTATGTTTATACACTTAGAGTTCCAGGATAATTCCTAATGTATTTTTCTAGATATTTAACAAAATGTCTAAAATCGCAAGTGGACGGTCATCAATGGACATGTAGTGTAGACAAATTAAGGCCAGTTGCACAACTTACACAAATTAGAGCTTGGGTATGTATTTATACATTTCCCAATAGGTAGGCATTCGAATGCGCCAGAAAGTTAATTAGTTTAGATTTCAGCTATAGCGGAAAATTACAAAATTTAGTTAAAGTATTTTTTAAATCGTGCATCTGCTAACAAAGAAATGTAAAAATGTACATTCCAGTCGCAGTTGACAAACAGTAGCAAATTTCCAATTCAAATCGAGTCATGGTAATCCTTCGGACAAGTCCTTAAGTTAGACGAAAAAGAAAAAGTAATTTTCCAAGTTTTTTTACTTCGTGGTAATGTGAGAATCTTTTTCGATTTCTTATTAAAAAGCACATCACCAATTTCTTCTATAAACATCTAATAAGAGTAGAGTTTAGTTGTTTATTGACAAGACAACAAAAAGTCAAACGCGATTCAAATCATCTGCCATTATTTTCCCTTTCAATTCTATTCCATCAATTCGAAAATAATGGCAATCATCTTCTCCCCTCCTATTATATTCGGAAAGTTGTTCGAAAATTACCTCTGAAAATGGCAGAAAATTCTCCATTCATTGCGTGTAATTTGCTTCGGGATCTGTCATTGTAATTAAATGTTTTCGTGACTTTTGATGGACGGTGTCAGTTTCTATAGAATCTCGAAACTTTCGAAAACAAAAAGTTCTTTTATACTCATTATCAATTACATTAATTTACTCAAATAAAAAAAAAGTAAAAAAGCTTATTTTTTTGCGAATTAAAAGTGAATACCTTTCATTAGAAGCTTCCATCTTTCATAGTAGAATAATAGGGTTATTGTTTGTAATGTATAAGCATATAATATTATGACTTAAAAATTGAACGCCATTGTTTCTGCCATAAATAAAAGCGATCAACCCATAATTGAATTAGTAGTATTTATGTTTCGTTCGATATTTTAATTACAAAAGTTGAGTTGTATTTTTTTCATAAATAATAAACAAATGGTGAGTTCAGTTGTCTATTCGTAAAACAAACCTTAGCACACTCTGGCCATCAGGAAACTTTCTTCTTTAATAATTACGGGGCTCTCACCCTAGAAAATGTATATAGTTCATTTAAAAGGTGCATAAAATGTATTTTATCCATTTCCCCAGTGAAAAAAAAAAAATCTGTAAACAAGTACAATACATAAGCATCTCTAAATAGACTACATCATTTTTTTTTTTTTTTTTTTTTTTTTTTTTTTTTTTTTTTTTTACTTTCTTCTATCTTTATAAGAAGATAGTATTGGATTTGTGAAAATTTTCGAATTCCTTTGACGGATTGACACGTTTTGGGGAAAAGAGAGGGAAAAAAAAAACATGTTTTTACAAAAAGTCTGTCTGTGAGTACATGTCTCTGTCTGTATTGGACATAAATTTTGTGGGCGCTCTATTTCAAGAACTAATGCAAGGAATTCGATAAAAATTATTTTCAAGTAGTCCCTGATATAAATTGACGCTGATTAGTTTTTGGTATCAATCGCCAACCTCGCACTACACTTGCAACTAATAGCATTACACTATAAGTCTCTTTCTCTTTATTCATAACTTCATTTTTTGAAGGGCTCAACAAGGTAAAAATTATTTGAAATAATTACTTGAGACTTGGTATTGATTTAGTTTAGAACATGTAGAAATAAGTTCTGCAGTAAAAAAACAATAAGAAGAAGAAGACAAATGACACCATACAGGATAATTCAAAATAATGGGATCAAACTGAAAGGACAAAGGAGGTACAGAGATACAATCCAAAATCACATAAGAGCACGGGGTCGAAACGATCCGATCTCGCTCAGCTATCGCAATAGGTGTATACACACAGGTGAATACACTAGGAATATCATCAGGGTGTGAGATACACCTGATATGTTTAAGAAGGTGTATCAGTCCATACAGCCGCAAAAAAGTAAAAAATAAATAAATAAGTAAGGTGTGTTTGTACTGTAATGAAGTTTAAAAATATTTAGAATTGATGTAATAATATACAATACTTCGGATACAGTATATTATCCAATATTTTTTGTGTGTCCCTGTACTGTAAGTAATATGTGATTTCTATTATACAGGAAGTAACTTTCTATAAGTATCATTAAATGTGAAATAGTTTAATATTATTAAAACGCGCCCCAAACAGGGTTTCCCCCTATACCATTATGTGATGGAATACATTTGTTTCGTCCTGTAAATTAATAGCAAATATTCTTTCCACAACAGATTGTGCAGAATGTATATTATAGCATATACTTCATAGATACATATCAATTTTATCATGTTCGAAAGAGTGTAAAACCATTAAAATGCACTTGAAACCATTTTTTCCTATTGACATTCTTGTAACGGAATACTTTTGATCATCCATGTCATTAAACTTTCCATCCGGTTTTCATTAAATTTGAAATGACTCGTCGAAACTATGTTATTGTTGTGAATTTTCATTTCAGACGATTTGACCGGGTAGTTTTTGTGTTGTTATATCCAGAGAGACGGACGGACGGACTGAACGACGACTATAGGTGCTACGCATTTACATAATTATGAACGCACCTAAAACCATTCAAACCAGCTTAAATCTCAGGCTAATAATGATGCTTACTTTCAAATTCCTTTGATTCTTCAAAATGACAGTCCAATCTATAACTTCGATTCTCGAAAAACAAAATTCCTGGATATATGACAAGACATGGATGCGTGTCATTGGTGAAAGACATTAGATGTTCATTAGATGCTGGCCATTAGGGTTAGTGACATCTCCGGTTATCAGCGTACTATCAAAAAAGGTGTAATCATTATTTTCGTCGGAGATAACGTTGACATTTCATTAATAAATTCAGACTGAGTTCGGTATGATGTACAATGGTTGCCAAGAACAAATCACGTATCAAAGCGAAAACGTCATGTCTTTTCTCGTAAAGCATGGTGACGTCACTGCAACGTCGTTGTGAAGTCACATTGTGACTTTGTGACCATCGATTGTCGATGTGACATCACGTGACGTCGATGTGAAGTCACAGTGACTAAAATGCGAAGTCGTTATGGCCGTTTTAGAGCTCTTTTGTGACGTTTCACAAAGTGGTCACAATGTGACAGATTTGTGAAAAATGTGTCATTTGTGACTAATTTGACATTAACATTGTGACGAAACTGTGACAAAAGCGACGATATTTAAATTCCCAGAAACATGTTTTTTAAAGTAAATAACATGTTTTGAAGGATATTTATAAATTTCTAAAGATTTTTAAGAAAGTCACATCTCAGTCACAATGTGACATCACTGAGTGGTGGCATTTTGGTCACAGATGTGATGTGACCAAAGTGACTCACACTGACGTCACTGTGACGTCACTGTGACCATGCATGCTATTATTGTTCCAGTCTATCGCGTTAGTATGACGAAATATCTGTCTAAGAAAAGCGGATTTTGCATTTATCGACTTGATTGCTTGCGGTAGTTTAGAAGACTTTTTAACCCCATTGAGTCTTTTACGAAAATTTTAATGTTTTGTCATCGGTTTTTTAAAACAGATATTTGTGCCTTATTAAATCGAGAAAATGCACCGATTGAATAAGGTAAAATATACAGGAAAATTTTACTAGGGAAGGTGGATAAACATGCATTCTTAAGCCTTTTTGCAACACATATACTTGTTTTTCGCCCCCAAAGGGATAAAGGCTCCCTTTAGGTTGCGTTTGGATGCTTATTTGGACATCATTCTGCATTTTTCATGGAAATATTTCCTTTTGGACCATTCTGCGGTTTATTTACAAAAGTATCCCGGGAATCAACAATGGCTCAGGAGATATAAAGTTTAGCTATATTTCCCTGAAAGGTTTCTGTTTGCAGGACATTGATCAGTTTCCTTTTAAAGTCATTAAAGATCAAAAACACCCCTTGGGCACACGAAAAGATGCCCATACTGATAGACCTGGAAGTGGCAGCACAGACAACCACCTTATCAAGTTCACGACAGAAATTCCAAAATGAGTTAAATATCATTTCGCATATCAAAATACAATTGTTCTGAACAGTCATATCTTGGTATAAAACATCTGAAAATGCGATTTTAATGGTTGACTCACAGATTTACCACTGTAATTTCTTGCATCCAAAGGTATGAAAACATGGAGGACTGCAGAAAATCATAGTGGTAAATTTACGGGTCAAATCGGGTTTTCAGAAGTTTTCCACCAACATAGATTTTGGCTGATTATTTTAATATGCTAATCAATTTTTAGTTATTTCTGAAATTTCAGCCGTAAACTCGATGAGATCATAGTCTGAGCTGCTGCCTCTCGGTCTATGATAATAATAGAATGATAATGTATTTGCAGTTGCGAATAAACATTCATTCTAATTGTTATCAGTATCGGCGTCTTTTCTTGTGGCCACGCAGGGTTTTTGGTTTTTAATGAGTTTAAACAGGTTCGAAATTGCACGCCAAGCGTAAATGAAATGCGTTCTTCTTACATTCATAATTTTTTTAATTCAATTTTCTTACTATTTAAAAAAATTTTGTAATTTATTAATGACTGAGCATTTTAAACTGATTTTTAAACAACATTTTATGCTTTTAGAAATTTAAAATTTTATTTGTACCTCTGCTAATTTTTTAGAATTTCGCATTCTAAAAAAAATGGATTTTATTTAAATAGTTTGATTTGAACATTTTTAATTTGATTAAAATAAATGCTTCCTTTCATAATTATTTTGAAATTAAATTTATTGGTGCCACCATCTATTTAAGAATTTAAATTAACAATTATAAATGATAAATTAACAATTTGGTTGGTTGATTGTGTTTATGACAGCCAATTATCAACACGAGTGATTTAGGTACTAAAGAAGGGAGTGCCCTCCAGGTGGGTGGGTCTTGAAGAAAACCACGGAAAACTCCGAACGATTAGATCGACGGACGCGATTGGTTTCGATCCCGTCACCTCCCGTCTACCAGTTTCGAGATAACAATTTGGATTTCTTAATTAAATGATAAGTTGTTTTGTAAGAAATATTAAACGAAACCCTCTGTGTGATCTGCGATCACACGTATCGACTTGTTTTTGTTTCATCAAAAAAATTCTCAATTTTATTGAATATAAATAAATTAATCTTTATGCATCCATGTATCACAATAAAAAAATAAATATATTTTTTTTTTCTAGTTAACTTCCATAGATTTTTAATAAGGGCTACGATACTTTTCGACTGTCGTCCATTTTCCGCTGATTAGCTAAGAATGAAATGATAGAGATTAAGATCTAGATATTAGCTTTTCCTTTCGAAATCAATCTCTTTATCTGGCACCTCTTTTAGAGTTGCACAGAGGTAGAGAAAAGTAGATTTTGTTATTAGTTAGTTTTTGTTTTCTTGTTACGAATAAAACTTGTTTTCTCCGAACAATCAAGATACACGGCTTAGTATTGTGTTTAACTGTAAAATAGTTACTGAAAACTTTAAATATAAATAAATAAATAAATAAATAGATAAATAAATAAATATTATTTCTTTTTTTTTACGAATGTTTTAACTCTTTCGGCTCCAAACTTTTTTTCAGTCTTTTGAAAAAATTACTTTTATATTAATAACATCAATACTAACTATCCAAATTGATTAATTAGTGTTTAACGAAAATTTTATTGTCTAAAAGATGTTTTGTGTGTTGTTCAATTAATATTCATTTGACAACAGGTTAAGGAAGAATTTTTTGAAATGTTTAGAAAATATTGTATTACAATAAGATTTACTTATATGACAGTATTCTAATACTTTTTGTGCTTTATTACAGATTATTCTTTCAGGAAAGAAACCTCTATTATAAATTTAAAGAGTGTAATATCGGTTTAAAATAAAAGAATCGCAAACGAAGCTAAGAGAAGAAAGCAAATAATAATATTTATTATTATTACTAAAAGTCTAATCATAACTGAAGTCATATAATAAATGCATAGACATATACTAGAATTTCTACATGTAAATAATAGCGAAAGTATTTCTTAAAAAAATATGATACTCCTTTAAAAAACATGTACTATTAATAGTACACTAAATCCGAAATGGTTAATTAAGGAGGAATTCAGGTAATTTTAAACGCTTAAGATAAAATCCTAAACCATTTTTGATTTTTATTTTAAAAAGATAGTATCATCATATTTTTACAATCTATATCGTTTAAATATGGGAAATTGTATATAATGTAATGTACTGTAACTAACAAAATTTTAATAAAATGTAATTTAATTTACATTTTTACAAAATAATTTTATTTTATTAGATTTGTTACAATGTGGATTCCCACACATTGCTTTGTTTTTCGCATCGCTTCAAAAAAAAAAAAAAAAAAAAAAAAACTTTTTTAAATTTTTAAGCAAATATTTATGATTGGAAATAAAGTCGATTTTTAAATGATGTATGTAAAACTGGATTAGAGGGCTACATATAAAAATAAACCATAACTCTTTTTTTTTTATATAGCAATACTTATGTTTGACTCCCTAAATAATTTATCCAGTTAGCATTCATGAAATTCGTATAGTTATTTTTGGAAAAATTAATTGTTTTGAATTGAACCTATTTTAGGGATTGTATCGAAATTGTAAATCTGTTCTCGTTTTTTGCTATTCAGCAGAATGGCTAAGTCACTTTTATTAATGTATTGTTTCTTGTGAAATCGACCATTTTGTTTAATATGTTTCGACTATTGCCTGCCTAAATGCTTCAGTAAAATGAATGATAAGATTGAGAGCTCTAAAGCTGACTAACTCAAAAAGCAGTTTCTAAAGCTGACATCTTTAAATAAAACAAGTATTTAAAGCATTACCAATTTCCTAAAATAATTTAGAATGAGAAGTGCCGCCATTCAAGAAGAAGGGACAATCGCATTCTAAATTATTCTAGATAAATTTGTAATGCTTTAAATATTTGTTTTATTTACAGATAACAGCTTTGGGAACTGTTTTTTGAATGAAAAATTTAGAGCATATATATATATATATATATATATATATATATATATATATATTATACTTTAAATATATTTTTTAAATTATGTTTTTCTGTACATCATTGATGGCCTCTTAACCCCTTAACGCGCAGTGTTGCAGGGTCGGCAACACCTAAAGTTCCCCCTGTTTAGAGACACAAAAACTCCGTGAATATTTAAAAAACTACTCTAATGGCTACTTTAAATCTTTCTTATGAGTTCTAGATAGCAGCACAGCAGAGATAAAACTCTACTGTTTTTAAATAATAGGTAAAATGTTTTACTGTAATACGCGCTTCACAGCAATGCTCTTCTCACTGCGCTTATCAATGCTTTACTTATGGGAGGTTACCACTTCGGCAACAGCTGTATAATTAAAATCGTTAGATCAATCTTTACAAAACAATACCTGTGTACTCCTCTAAGCCTAAATAGATTGCCTATTTTTTTTCTTTAAATTCCAACTTAAAAGAGTAGTGCGCCGGAAAGGGTTAAGCCATCATACTGACGTTTTTTAACCATAATTCGAAATCTACTTGAAAAAAAATATATACATATATATATATAATTAAGAATTTTCACAAGGCATGGCATAATAAATATACATCTATCACATAAATTTTAAATTTCAATTCATATTTTTTTCAAATTTTGATTTTATAATTCATATTATAAAATTTTAAAAACTACAGATACAATGTATGTATGTTCGGGTTTTTTAATATTATAACCACACAAAAAAGTATCACATTAGGATTATAATTTCAGGAGATAATAATAAAAAATATGAAATGTAATTTAACATTAAAAACACTAAATTTTGAAAGTTTATAATTCACTAACACTGTGAAAAAAAATCCGTTAAATTTACGGCAAATATTGTTGGCAGCAATGTTGCCAGCAGTTTTTGTCTTAAAAAATGCAGTAAAATTAGATGTAATAAAAAATTACACCTAATTTTACTGTAATTTTTACAGCAAAAATTGTCAGAAGTTTTTGCCGTAAATTTTGCGGATATTTTTTCACAGTGTACTGTTACATGAAAATATATAGGAATCTCAGTTTCCTAGAAAAAAATTAGTAACTTTAAATTTTTTTGAGTGCACGATTGTACACATAAATCTGCTTTTCAAAGTAATAGATAACTACTCAACATTCTACAAAGAAATTTGTCGAATAACCCCTCGATACCAAAGTCGAAAAAGTGAATCATATGACATTTAAAGAAATTCACTTCATTGACTTTATACATAAAATTTCTGAAACTACAATTTAAAAATATGTAGTTTCATATTAAAGGTTTCCTCTTAAAGTACGAGATAGATAAATAAATGATAAAAATCTAAATTTAGATTTTTAAAACGAAGTTTAATGAATTCAAATGTAGAGTAAAACTAAGCTAGATAAAAGACTTAAAATAACGTAGAATGCTTCATCAGATGTTAAGAAAATAACTGATAATAATAATTATAGACGAAATATATACTTTCCTTTCGATTTTATTTTAAAAAAGGTATTTAAAAAAAGCTGTAGCAATAAAGTTTTAAAAAATCAATACAAAGCATAAAATAGTAAATCTAAGTGTAATTAATTTAAAGATGATAGTTAAAGTTGCTGTTTTATAATAATAATAATAATAATAATAATAATAATAATAATAATAATAATAATAATAATAATAATAATAATAATAATAATAATAATAATAATAATAATAAAGGAAAAATAAATTCTAGATTTATTTTTAATTTACTGAACAAAATTATTATTTTTTACTTTAAGAAAATTATTTAATCAAATGTCTTAAAATGGAAAAAAAATTAAAGGTGAAATTTTTCCTTCAAATTAAAAAAAATCTTACTATTATATTTTCTCTTAATCTTTAAAAAGTGGTATTTTCTAAATATATTTTTTTAATAATTAAAATTTTAGTTTTAATTTAAAAAATAATTAAATACGTTATTAATCAAATAAATTATTATTTTTAATAACAATTATAGGACACAATTAGTGTATTTAACTAGGTTTTAATTATGTACGTGATCTGTCAAAGCATGCTTAAAATAAGTGAATACCTTCGAGGCAATTTGAGAAATTGAACATTTTTATTAAACTCACGTGTTTTTTCTTAAAACGGGGAACAAATCTATAAATTCAAATAAATTTTTAATGACATTTTAATTAACTTGTCAAAATTTAGCAAAGGATTTTACTTTTTTAACACTATATTAGCAAAAAAGTTACTTGTGTTAAGAAACAAAAGATTTACAGTACCTCTTAAATTTACTGACATATACTAAAGTTTTATGTACAAAACATGATTATTTCTTTTAAAAAAGGTGTATTTTTCAATGAAAACAGCTCTTAATATTATATATACATACTTAAAAGTTGTATTTTGCTTCATAACATGTTAATGGATGAGCAGAACATTGTAGCAAAATCTTATTATAATATCTTAGTAACATTTTAAGAAAGAATGTTTATTCCAAACATAGAAATGGAAAACGTAGTTTTCCAGAAAGATTTTTCGAAAGAAGAAAGATAATTAATAAGAACTTAAGAAAATTAAGTTTTCAACAGACCGAATTAATGGGACAGCCCATGTAGCATTTTTTTTTCTTTTTCTTTTTTTTTTTTTTTTTTTTTTTTTTTTTTTTTTTTTTTTACGGTAGAAAGGCGGTATCTCGTCACCACCAGCAGCGATTCGACTGCCTTGCATTTCGGCCCGAAAATTCTCCCTTCTCTGGCACTACTTAGCATTTCGGCCATTTTAGTTTTGGTTATTTATTTTTCTAAATCTCCCTCAAAATTGTCCCCCCTGTTGTCTGCTAAGGACATGCCACCGTCTCGGCTCAAAAATTTTTGCTCCAGCCCCATTTCACTTGGCACGGCAAGTGGGAGTGATGTGCGGCGCCAAACTCAGTACTTTCAAAAAGGCAATAAACTACTAAGTCCAGCAACCGTTAGCCACAATCAGCCGACCTCGGCACTTGTCTGCGTCGATCGCCCCCACTCTGCCAGCTAAAATTCCATCATGTACGCTAATAGCACCTGGTACATGTAAAATCCGTCGTGGGTGCAAAGTCCTCCAAGTTACCTGTGAATTATACTTCTGGAGGTGCCTTGCCAGGTGAAGGTCTCGTCATCTGATCAAGGCTCTAAATTACGAGACCATCTTGCGGTTGCCATGTGCAGTACATCATTTATTGCCGCTTCGCGGCAATTAATTAGGCGGTCTTCCGCCCCGATACCAGGTATCTAACCCGTTAAGCTGAGATTATTAACTCGGCAGGTAGGGGCCTGGTCATCGGTTAGAAAGAAAGAAAGAAAGGATGTTTATTGCAAACATAGAAATGGAAAACGTAGTTTTCCAGAAAGATTTTTCGAAAGAAGAAAGATAATTAATAAGAACTTAAGAAAATTAAGTTTTTAACAGACCGAATTTAGACTTAGAGATATTTCAAATTATTTTTTGCACATTATGCCTTCTAATGCTTTAATTAAGGTAAATTAGTTATTAAAAAGGTGGATATATTTTTTATATATAATTTTCAGAATGGACCGAATTGGAAATAATGGTTGTCGTTGGTCATTTTTATAATTTCGTGTACATTTTCCCGTTAATGATAGGAATGTAGCTATTTAAAAAAAAAAAAAAAAAAAAAAAAAAAAAGTTATTTATTTTAAAAAATCATTTTTATCATTGGTCATTTTTATATTTTTCCCATTAATGATAAGAATGTAGCTTTTATTTCAAAAAGTCAAGTCATCATTTTACTATTTCTGCTAATTTTTTCAAGTCAATTTTGATCAAATTGAATTTTTATTAAATTTTTAGTTTTATGTATTCAATTGGGAACATTGGCCTGTAAAAGGTTTACAGCCCTAAAACTTATATATAAAGGTTTATATTCGAGACTATAACTTTGTTTTAATTATTGTTAAACCAAAAGTAAAACATCTTTGGAATTCTAAATATTTAAACTTTAATTTAAAATAATAAAAACACAAACGAAAGTTTTCGCAAAAACGGCAATTTGAGCGTAGGTACAACTTTAAATGAATAAAATCCACTGTCAGCCTTCTCATATGATATCAAATAAATTGTTATCACTTCACTGCACGATTTTTTTCTATTTTTATGAAAAAAATTACTTGAAATATATATATCAAATTATAATTGAAAAAAAAAAAATTAATCAAATTTTTAGTTAAAGTTTGATATTTTATGGCGTTTAGCCTATATACACAATTAGGGTTTTAAAATATTGTTTTGCTGTATTTTGCAGTTAAATAGACTTAAATTAATTAACTTTATCTGTTTAACACTCTGAATTTTTCTTTATACTAATAGTTTTAAATATTCAGTAAAAATAATAAAAGTAAATTTTGCCTTAATAGCTTGCTCGATTTTTTTCCGTTTCAGAAGATAGCCTTTTATACCAGAGTAAATATAAAACTACTTAACGCCTACCATGAGTATAGTCTATTCTCTCAAACGATATTTGTAAAAGAAGTGCAGGAAAATTCGTGGCATTTCATATATAATTTTTTGTTTTGGGCTGTTTTGCGTATAGTAAAAATCTGAAATACTTCCTTTTGAGAAAAAGCTTAAAATAACTTTAAAACGCAGTTCAAATGCTGTAATATCCGTAACTTTAAACGACTGTAAACTCGGTTTCTATTTTAGATACAGACAGAATCCAAGTAGATTTCGGTAAACAAAAGGTTCAATTTTTATATTATTGCAAAAATGAAAAATCGATATTCCGATAGAAAATTACGTTTTAAAAGTGTTCGGATACATTAAGTGTAATATTAGATGTATCTAAAAATCTATGAGCAGACTTGTGTAATACTTATTTCAAAATCTAAATAAATAACAATATTGGGAAGAAATATCAAAAATTTAAAAAGTTATAAAGATATTTTAAAAATTCAAATGTTCTTATACTTAAAGAAAAAACTTAATTATGCAGCTTTTTTTTTTTTTTTTTTTTTTTTTTTTTTTTTTTTTTTTCAAAATGCACTTTTATTTGAATATTGAAAAACTATAACTTCACCATTTGAAACAAATTTGTAAAAAATAATAATAATAATAATAAAATATGTTGTAAGTGTTCATTTAATTTTCAAGACGAAAACTGTTCTACTTGCTTCCTCCTAATGGACAGGTCCCACGACCCGACTTTAACTATCAAGGGGCTATCTAGGGCCTTTGAAAGAATTATTCTTGGAGACCTCTTTTCATAGAAATTTCCATGAATTATTCTAAAGTGACTAGTATCTAACCTGTTATACATGATGATCACAAATTTAATTTATTCGGACCCCAGGGTTTATATGTATATATATACGTATATGTATATTTTAAAATTTCAGTTATGGATTTATATTAACAAACTGATCAATAAGACAGATTGAATAGCAAAAATAATTAAAATTTATTTTTGAAAATAAAATTGGATGATGCATGTGGACTCAAAAATACATTTTTTGACAATTTCATAGTTTTTTTTAAATTTATTTACAGTAGAACCCCGCTAATTCGGACCCCGTTAATCCGGATCTCCGGATAATCCGGATCGGTTTGGACGATATTTTTTTTTTCAAGTTTGAGAATTGATCGGCAAATTTCTATAACATAAATTTATTTCAGCCTCATATTTTGAATAAAAAAGGATTTTCTGAAATCTTATCGGAAGAATACTTCAAGCTTTCTTATTTAAACTCTTTAATGTTATCTATGAAAAAACATCTATGCATCATTTAAGCTTTGGCAATTCCAATTTTCACAGTTTTCTATTTGATTTTATAGTTTTCTAGTACATATTGAATATGTTCAGTATAAAGGCGATTTTCTGTGAGTATAATTTATTTCATTTCTTCACATTCTCCGGATAATCCGGATTTTCTACAATCCGGATTAGGCGTGGTCCCAATTAATCCGAATTATCGGGGTTCTACTGTATTTATTTTATTTATTTATTTATTTATTTATTTATTTATTTATTTATTTATTGTTATTATTATTTTTTGCATTGCATTGCATTGCAAAAACATTGCAAAACATAAAACAAATAAGTATTTAATAATTTATTTTTATAACTAATAGACTTTATAAATAGTTTCTTAATGCATAGTAAAATTTTTTACGTTTTCAATTTTTCACATTTCGTACATTTCTGTTGAAAACCTTTTTTTATATAACACATAGCTCGCTAAAACAGCGCTGTAAGAAACAAAGTACTATTTTGTTTAATTTTGCTATCTTTTAAGCTCTATTCATACCCATTTCTCTTTTTTTAACATTATTTATATATGTGAAAAAAAATGTAAAGATGTGTATCCTATTGTATACACCAGATCTGAAGAGATTAAACGATGGTATAGAATATATTAATTTAATTTTTTGTACAGGAATGTAAGGATTTGTGCGAGTCTGAAGTGTAAAATATATGTATTTTAGTCACTCTTGGCTATTTATTACAATAGCATGAAATTAGGAAAAGAAGGAATAAAAAACTTTCCCTAAATCTTTGACAGTGTGAAATTTTGATCAGTTTTTTTCCCCCAACCATTTGGCACTCTTTTAACCCTTTATGTTCCAAATTATGAATTCATGTAAATTTCATCTTCTTAGGTATTTTTTGTGACTTTTTGGAACAACATTAGAAGATTTATGTTATCATTTAATAAATTTTAGAAAGATTTTGTCAATTAAAATTAAATTATTAAATTTGAATGTATAGGGAATTATTGCACTTTACTCAAATCTTTTAATTAAAATCTATTTTCTACACTGTAGAAAAAAACCGGGGGTATTTACGGAAATTGTACTGGTAATCGTGACGACAGTACAAATCACTGTTTTTTAACAGAAAATTTTCTGAAATTTACGGAAATTTTTTCGTTAAAAAGCAGTGAATTATATTGGCCTCCAGATTACCTGTACAATTTCCGTAAAAACGTCTGTTTTTTTTTTTTTTTTTTTTTTTCAATGTAGTATTTTGTACCATTAGGAAATGTGCAAATATAATGTTCTTACAATAGAAATATTTTCAATTTGAGACTCTTACCCTCCCTCCTCAATTCTTTCAACGCCAAGAAAACTGAAAAGATACAAATCAGAAAGAAATCCTCTTTTTAAAAATCTTTTTGTTTTGTGCAACCAATAATGCTTTTGGAACAAGATAAAGTGAAGCATCTATAACTCATTCTAAACTAAATTACAACTAATCTGTGTATTAAATTAATTTTACAGCAAGTTATTTTAAGGATACTTTAAAATACCAAAATAGCTGTCATTATGCCTCTGTATTAATCAAGACCTCTCAATCCCAGTGCATATTAATAATAGAAAGCTGTATATTTATGACATAAGATAAATAAAAATTGAATATATAATTTTAATTAATCTTTCAATTAATTTTCAGCAATGAAATTATGATTGAAATTATTGATTATTTAATAAGTGATTTATCACATTTCTAGCTAAATTAATTAGAAGTACATATGTGTTCGCCGATGTTGGGTTCCTTTGTGTCTCTTTTTACGCTAGAGGTTTGTATGCTCATGTAGACGTTTCAATCTTGTGCAGCCTTGCCAACTTATATGTAAGTGAGAAATGCCAAGCATGCGGTATTGACCTCGTAGCTTAAACTATAGAACAGTTGAAGCGCAATTTGAAGGGTTTCAGGTTTGATCTCTGGTTTCGGCCTTTTTCACTTTGTTGGTTCTATGCTTAACTAGCAATGTTATAAACCACTTATTAGATAATCAAAAACTGAATGCATTCGAAACCTTGAAAATTAATGTTAAGCAGGAAATTTATGCGTGTATATACTAACTTGCCCTAATAAACCTCATAACTAAACTCCCCCAAGCTAGTGATTCTCAAAATTATTCAAAATAAATTTGAATGTAGTATTACTTTTTATAAGTTTTACTATACACTCGACCAATTAACTGTTAATTTTTGTATGCAGAAATATTAACATCTTTATGATATTTTTATCATATGCTTGCACAACTTGACGCTATATAAATTCCGCAAAATAAATCGAAATAAATATACGTAAAAATTCAGTATGTAACTATGCAGCATCGTTTAACTTATCAAAATTATGGCTCGAGTGACTCCATAGTTACGAACAGGGAAATAATCATAAAGAGATAAAGAGCGTAATCTGAAAGAGTAGGTGAAAAATTAAATGATTCCGTTTCAAATCACAGATTGTAGAATGTCATTGTTTCTTTTGATAATGGCTTCGGTAGAGCCGAAACATTCTCACATTTTTTTTTTTTTTTTTTTTTTTTTTTTTTTTTTTTTTTTTTTTACTGTATTTAATGTGTCTATGATGTTTTGAAATTAAGAGTATAGTATTACAGGCTGTCATACTTTGTCATATATTAGCAACAAAATTAAAATTCAAAACGAATTTCGCTATTATATTAAAGGATTAGCTCTCATTATTTGTAGAAATATTTTATTTATTCGTGAATTAAAAATCAATAAAATATTTTATGTATTCAAATTGTTAAAAGTTGATTCATCAACTTACGTCATACAATGTTAAAAATTTGCAGCATTCTGGCCAGCCACTTGGCCGTTTTTATAGTAAACGGTTACACAACCGTAAATTAACTTTATTCTGACTATATTATTGCCCATTTTATGATCATAATTTTGTTAAATTCATATGTAAATCACGGCTACGTAATTGTTTTTTATTTTCAAAAAACGATCGAGGGACTGGAAAGTTTGCTGCAAATTTTAACAGTGTAGAATAAAATAATATAGAATCAAATCCTTTTCTTACTGTTAAATATGCTAATTTGAAGGAAGTTTTAAAGAGTTTCGAACAAAATTAAAATTATCTAATGGCGTTTGAAACTCAAAATTTTTCTTAAAAAGATGAATAAAATTTACCCAATTCGTTAAATCATAGAATTTCCAAAAACCAGTAAAACAAATTATTAGATATTAAAGATTCGTTAGTTATCGACTGCACAAACACTCATTCACAAAACCAGGTGATTCAGTTAATTATTCGCTCGTACTACATTAGAATCCTGCGGCGATCACATTGTATCCGGCACGAATCCGGAAAGTTATGTTTAAAGTAAATACGAAATTCGACAACAACTAAATAAAAAAAGAGGAAGACAGACAGAAAGAAAGAAGGAAAAGGATCGTCCAACTGAAATCCATAAATTTTAACCAGAAACCGAAATATTCAAACTTGTATCCGTCCAAAGTGAAAAAAAAAATTTATAATACATATTTTAATAGAATTATTCAAAAGTAGTTTACAGTTATATAATGATATAATTTTATTTGTACAAAAACGAACACAATTACATTCATTAACATGTTTTCTCCCCCCGCCCCCATAAAATAAATATTCAGAACTTTCTTTTGTTGAATCAGCTCAAACTTAACCCCCCCCCCCCAAAAAAAAAAAAAAAAAAAAAAAAAAAATTAAAATTCAACACAAAACGGGCCCGAACACGAAAAATCTACAGATAATCTGACCCGAATCGATAAATTTAGCGTCAACCCGATAGGACTTGTGTTCTGGTGAAATCGGATAACCCGATTTGATGCAGAATCTACATTGTATTTGAATTTATAAAATGTTAAAATCGGTGAAAACGGAATCTATGAAAAATTTCATGGTTCTGATCAAAAAACTGCTTTTTAATTATAATTCCTAAGATGTAAAACGAAATATTATCGGATTCAATGCATTTCTATTTTCCTATGTTTTACTACAATAATACAGTAAAAGCTATTGTAATAATTGCTTAGTGTGATACTGCATGTTTTATTGTAATAACATTTTAAAATGTGATTTCAAGGGGCCGTACGAAAAATCCGTTTTAAACAATTTTTTCGTCTTAACAGATATAATTGTATGGCCATGAAAAATCATCCAAAAAGATAGAAATGTTATTACAGACGAATTCCATTTCCACAGTTTTTACTGCAATAAGAGTATTAATAATAGTACAGTACTTACATCCACCTGATGGCCAGGCCCTGTGTCACCAGGATCAAAATCACCTGTAGAACCAAAATCATTTTTTCTCCGAGCACCTATCGCCCTCCAGGGGCGAACCTATATCCTACTAAATTCCCCATCACTTGAACAACGTACTCCACAAAAGAAAAAAAGCACAGAATCAAGACCACCTTCACTCACTGTTCGACTCACTAAACTGAAGAAAGTTTTAAAATAAGTTCGTGCTGCCGGTTTCTTCAAGCCACGTTTCTTTTCCGTGTTTTTCACTTTCTTCTAGTTTTTTTTTTTTTTTTTTTTTCTTCCTTTGGGGCTGTTTGTTTGCCCCACCCCGATACCGGAAATGTCCAATGAGAGGGAAGAGGCTGACCTCTAGTATCGAATCCTCTTATAGGTTTCGGTTTTTGCGTTCAGTTTCTGTTTCGCTCGGTAGCTGTCACAGAAATGAAAAGTTGAACTGTCCGAGTCAGGAATTAATTTTTTTGGTATTTTCAAATCTCAATAAAGGGACATGTTTAAAATTCACCCCCCCCCCCCCTCTTAAGGTGCAAGGAACCTCTAAACTCATTTTTCTTTTTAAAATTTAGCATAAAAGAAATAATAATAATGATTAATATTGGATAAACGCAAGAAATTTTCCTGATTATTTTAAATACTATAACAAACTTTTCAAAATGCCCCATACGCATTCCATATCAATTAAAATTTCCAATATTTTTTATACATTTTGATTTATATATACAAGTAATACTGCTTCGAATTTTCTATATTTGAATATAAATGCAATATTATATATATATATATATATAGAAGTTTTATAAACTTTCCAGCATTTTTGCTTCAAATTTCTGCAATTACTTACCTTTAACTTTTCCAATTATATTTAGTTTTAAAAAACTTTGAACAGTTTTATTTCTATGTATATAAAACATACTGAAATAAAATTATTGAGGATTTTAACTGATATTGAATGCTTTTGAGGCAAATTGGAAAGCTTTTAGTAATGTTTAAAATATTCAGAAAAATTGCTTTTTTTTTTTAAATCTATAATAATAATAATAATAATTGTTTTTGTGATAAATATATACCATAATGTATATAATAAGCCTTAAATAGTATTTAAAGTGACATTTGAAAAATAATAAAAAGTGTGTTTAAAAATTCCTTGCTCCCTTCAAAAAGTGGATTTTTCAAAAATGTACAATTAGACACTTTTAGGCATGGTTATTGAGGTAACTTCTAATCAAATGATTTTTTTCCCATTTTTCCGCTAATGGATTTCTTTTTGAGTTATTAGTTATCACGGTTTCATGCCGGCCTATTATTTATCGCCCTGCTGCTTTTGTCGAACTACCCATATTGAAAAAAATTCTGAAAGATTTCCTGCTTTTACCGAAAAATTATCAAACTTTTCATTGTCTCTGAATAAGAGTACCTGCCAGTTTCACTCATCTACTAGCGATAGTGAATTTGGAAATGTGTCATAATACATCCAATTTAAATTGGTTTAAAGCTGTGTAAACTGTTTTTACTTTTTAATTCAAGCATGTATTTTACTATTCGTAAAATTTAAAAGTAGAGACTAATTGTAGGGGCCATTGATTTATGAGAAAAAGAAAGCTATATCTATTTAATGCTGTTATAAAACGGCATTTTTAAAAATCCTTTCACTGATAAATGTAGCCCAACATTGTTAAAATTTTTTTTGATTTCGGTTTGTCTGGCCGTCTGTCTGCGCGTATGCGATTGATAGGATTATCCGGGGACTTAGCATTACCTAATTTTTTTGTGTATCTGTGAGAAGGAAAAATAAATGCTATCTGTGATACATAATTTATAAAAAGCATGGTGTAGTACTTTTCGGTGATTTCATTCTGTTTAAAGTGTCATAACATCAATAAAATACACTTCAAATTCTTTTTCGCAATGTGATGAAATTATTTTGTGGTTTTCTGGACGCGAACTTAGAAATGTTAGTTATTCTATACTACTGAGAAAGCATATTGTAGTCCATCTCAATCTCATTATGTTTGAAATATCATGCCATCCAAAAAATGGATTACAACGAATTTTCCCCGTAGATCGTTATGTAACGGAAGTAGTTGTTTGGGTGGTCCCTGTAAATGAACTACAAATTTTATTCATTTCATTTTCCATACTGTGAGCATTTCTGTTAAACTTAATGAACATGAATTAATCGTATGTCATTCCAAGTAATTTAAGACAGTTGGAGCACGGTCTGTCCTACAAACAGGCAGTGGACAGAAAAAATCCATAAATACTTTTCAACTATATTGGAGAGCGTTAAAAATCATTCATTAAAAATTCGGTGTTTAAGAGTTCCAATCTAACTATTTTTTTGTTATATTTGAGATTTTTTTTTTTTTTTTTTTTTTTTTTTTTTTGTTATAACATTAAATGATTTTATATCTGAAAATGATTTAGTAAAACAAAGACGCAATTCTTGTTATGAAATTCATTATTTATTTTGACAAATGTCAAAACATTTGAAAACCTTACTTTTCTTTAAATTTTGAGCTCTCTGTTACAATTTACAATTTTTTTTCACTCTTTTCTTACAAGAGCGTTTTATAAGTGTAGGGTACAGATTTCCAGAAAATTTTATAGTTTAAGAAAAAATAAATAAAAAGTTAAGACACATATATACACATAAATGTTACAGTAAAAATAATTATTTACTTAACATTTTTATTTTAAAAATGCATGTCACAGATATTACTCAAAATCTGGTTCCTAATTTTATTAAAAGCATTTTAAAGTTTTCCTTCGAATCCCCGCCGCCCCCCCCCCTCTCCCATAAATAAAAGTATTTTGATAAGTTTTCTGTTTTTGATATTACTGTTGATTTATTAAAAAAAAAACAGAAACAAACAAACAAATAAATAAAATACAATTTTAATGAATTTGCAGCTAAATGGGTGCTGTCCAAGTGTCTTTTTCACATATTTATATCAATCAGATTCCTACGTAATTTCAGAAATCAGAATATACTAGAGAGGATTAAATTCATTATAAGCAATTTATTCAAAAATTAATATTTCCGTCAGTTTTTTTTTTTTTTTTTTTTTTTTTTTTTTTTTTTTTAACTAATGATGCCAAATTTCCCAAATCGTGTATTTTGACTCTCCCCTTCTTTACTTCAGAATGTAAAACTTATCTAAAAAAATCTTTTTTTTTCTTTTTTTTTTTTACCGGAAAATTTTGAGAAATTTAATAATATATTAAAGAAGAAATACACAATGGCACATCGTAGTCATTGACATATTTTTGGCATCTCTCACCCCTCTCTCTTTCTCCTTCATTTTTGATCTACTGAAACTGAGGGGGAAAATAACTTTAAATGATCATTATTTCTGATGAAAAAAAAATAAATAAAAAGAATAAAAAATAAAAAATATATATATAAATAACCTACATATAAAATCATTTGTGCGAAAAATGCTCTTGGTAGCTAGTTGGTAGATGGAAGAGAGATTTTTGAGCTGCGAAATATTCCCCTTTCCGGAGACATAGATAAACTACATCTCTGATAATGCCAGTTCCGGGAATGGCGAACTTCAAAAGTAAGTTAAAAAACACCAATTAAAGTAAAAAGTCCACAAACATCAATGTTTGATTTAAATTTCTCTTTAGTGTTGTAACAAAGTCTCAGCGCAATAGCATTTTTCACAGATAAGGAAATCCCTGCTTTTGATTTAGAAAGAAAGGGTTTGTTTCCATCCCACAGAAGATAAGCCGTGGAAAGTTCTAGGAATAAAATGAGTTTCATACAGACCTCTTTCAGAGTGAAATATGAAAATCAGTCACTGCTGGAAATAGCTAGCCTATATATATGCTATAAGTTATTAAATTCAATAATTCATATATTGTAATAGCATTAATGGTTATATATATGTATATTAGCTCATCTGCCAGGCGTTGCCGGAGACCATGCATGTTTTCAAACAAATTGCGAATATTTAAAATTTCCATTCATACTAAAATGGAAAAAAAATTAAAAATTCTACCTTGAGAATATTTTAAATTTGACCTGAGTTAACACAGATATGTATTTCTGTTACGAAAACCATGTTTTGGAAGGATAAGAAATATAAGTCGTTGATTTTAGCTGTTTTGAACCACAAAAATAATGCAATAATTGAATTATTTTAAAGTTCCTTTCTTCAATGAGATCTACTCCAAGCAAAATCTTCTGAGCGTGTACGCTGCACATCTGAATAAACCCTCAGGAAATATAAAAGGAGTAATTACATAATTTACTACTTTCTTTGAGTGGTGCCATGAATGGATTTTGAAAATCGATTTTAAATCAACCTAGAAAAATAAAATCATCAAAACAGGAAAATTTAACAAATGCGTGTGCAATTTGTTGCTACACTGTTAAAAATTTGAAGCTTTTGCTGCATCGTCACTTCCGCTTTCATAGAATATCTCTATTATAAGGTTCCATAATGCTGTGAAGTAATCGTTTTCTATATAAGCGGTGGAGTAACGATAAAGCAAAAGTTTAAAATTTTTAACAGTGTAGCAATCAGCCGTGAAATGAAGGCATTAAATCCCATTTTTACCGCCTGCTCTCATTGACTGGCTGCTTCGCTGCCTCGGATCTGTGGTTAGCTGCAAATAGCTTCTAACCTGACTGCTTCGGTGCCATGGATTGATGGAAAGCTGGAAATATCCTCTTACCCAGTAAGTTCTAATTTTTAAAGAAAAATCGAAATTTAAATTTAAAAATCCGGCTGCGAAATGCACTTTCCGATGTTAGAATCCACACATGATAAAAATTTCAGAGATCTGGGTGCTATAATTTCGGTGTTATCCGCGGTCAGGCAGACAGACATCTCTTATTTATACATATATAACCATTATATAATACTATAAATCATCATTTACAATGAATTTAGAATGACCCAAATGTATATATACCCTAGCCCTAACCTTTCTGTATCACAATAAACTTTTAAAATTTCAAACTACGTGCATCGAGTAAAAATGAAAGATAAAAAATGTTACCTTCCTCTAGGCTCCAATAATGTGGCCAAGTCAATTTAGGATGCACGAATCTAAGTTTTTTGGCTTATCGAACATATTATTTACAGTATAGTAGGGTACATCAACAATGTTTTAATTTAAAATAAAGCATAATATTTAAAAAAGAAGGTTTTAAATAAAAAATTATATCTTATTGAAATCTCTAAGAATTTGCCAAAAAACTTGTTTTTGAAGTAACTCTAAGAAAATAAGCAAATGTATCAGTAGATAAAAAAAAAAAAAATTCCAAACAGTTTATGAAAATTTAATGTTTAAGGATGTTATTCAATCAGATTTCTTTTAGTTGTGTTTTATAATTGCATTTTGGGCTTGTTTTTAAACTTTAATAATGAATAGCCTACTACTGGTTTTGTGGCTCACTATAGATGGATTTACTTGAAGACATTCGGTACTCCTCTATTATCCCGTCAACCAATTTCGCCAAATTATCAAAATTGCCAAACTAATAGCCAAACTATACATATTGACACAATTTTTATTTTAAATAACGAAAAAAAAAAAAAAAAAAAAAAAAAAAAAACAGATAATTAGTAAAATATTAATAAAAAGTCAAAATAAAAATCACTTAATGACATTTTAAAACGTGAATCGTATTTAATGTCATTGAATGTGACATTCACGATCATCCATTATTGGCCTTTAATCTTATAGTTTGGCGATAGTTTTATGGTCGACGGGATAACCTAGTAGTACCAGACATTCTTATGTGTTGTTTACAGAATTTTTATTTCGTATTAAAAGTTTATGTACTTTATTTCAAAACATCTTATATGCATATTTTTTAAAAATCTGGAAATGCAAAAACAACCGGTCTAAAACACCGAATTTTCTGAAAAATCATTTGCTGTTTATTAAAAAGCTGATAAAACAATTCGATTGTTTTATTTCTGAATAGCAGCACCTGCAAAATTGATTACGCTTGCAAACAAAATTAATTTAAAAAAAATGAGTCAGAAACTTTCAGTTTGGGTTTAAGAACAGTCTTAAATAGAGGTTTTTCATTGGAAACCATTAGTTTGTGAGAATTTCGTGTTAATTTTTTTATTTATCCCTGTGTTACCACAACTTTTAGCCCACGCTCACTGTTTTCTTCCCAATCATGAACTTACGAAAATTCGTCACAACTTTTCCAAGAAACTACTTCTTCACAGAAACTATACGTTAGTTCTTCTTTCTTCGACTCAATCCTTTGCCGATCTGAACGCATCTATCCTTCAGGGGCCTCGACGTTAATTTCCCGAAATTTTCAACTCCCCTGATAAATGACCCGCGCTCTATCATTTATCGTTTGCTGGAAGAGGGTTTCGTGCCCTGTATGAGCGTAGCCCCTGCCGATCGAAAAGGGTCGCTCTGGTCTCACGTGATTTATGGGTGGCGTGAGAGAGACATCATCGGTCGCGTAATCCATCAGTAGGTGGACAGATGGACGAACTTTTCGCTTCTACTGTTTGGGGGCCAGGGGTGGGGAGCATGAAGGAAAGTTTTTAGAAATAGTAGATGAACTAAGAGTTGGACATTGGGTCAAAATAATGGAGAAAGAAATGGATGGGTTTTCTTTGCTGAAAAACTTACTTTGATTTGACTGAATGTGCTTTTTTTCATCGAACACTTCACGAATATGATCTATAGAGAAAACGTGTAATTTTCAAGAAAAATAAAACTCAATCCAAGAGAGTGTTTCTTATCTGATTGCCAGATATTTATTTATTGCATGCCACTTGACGTATGGGTATTGAGGAAATGACTTGCAAAATAGAGTATTCTTGTCACAAAAATTTATTGATAGCAGCAAATAAATAAATCGAATGCTATATTCATCTTTAAAAAAAGACGAACTTAAAACTCAGGGCCGTAGCTAAGAGGAAGTCATGAATTTTAAACTTTCTAGTTTCAAATTGAAATTATATATTATAAATGAAATGAGTGAAAGAATTATATTATTGTATTTTAAATAATTAATGAAATACGAAAAAATTCGACGGGTACAGCATTTGCCATTTATTATCTGCGCCGCGCTAGCATAAAAATACTGAGTTCTTGATTTATCAGCACAGATGTCATACACGCACCACATTGGCGCGTTATTTTTCTGACGCCAATTTGACGAAAATTCCGTTTTCAAATACCAGTTACATACATATTTTTTA
This sequence comes from Maratus speculifer, assembly GCA_964019185.1. NCBI lineage: Eukaryota > Metazoa > Arthropoda > Arachnida > Araneae > Salticidae > Maratus > Maratus speculifer. The sequence continues at coordinate 23,313,001 of OZ025292.1, forward strand.
AACTAATTTCTATTTTTTTAAAAGGGAAATAATAACTTTAAAAAAGTTTAGTTAATAATTATAGAATAAAACAATTTATATCATTTTAAAAATGAAAATAATAAGAAAAAAAATAAGAAAACAAACAAACAGTTGATTAATAAATAAATAACAATGGCCGGGTTACCATGTGAGGCACATGTAATTGCCATTTTGTTGCAATCGCGCCAATGTGGTGCGCATATGGCATCTGTGTCAATTTCTCTAGGAGAATCTTCTAATTTGGCAAAAAAATGAGCTATTAAAATAAATTGTGAATAAAAGCAATATAGTTTAATGCTTAGTATACATTCAAGGGAGACCAAACTGGTCGCCAAGGGCGGTTAGTTTAACAATAAAGCGAGAAATATTGTATTCGGAAATCCTACATTGAATAATAAAAACCGACACAAAACGCCAAAATTCTATAAAAATTGCCAAAAATCACGCTGAATATCGCACTAAAAATTGGCAAAATTAAAAAAGCGTAGAGGACAAAATTTACTGTGTATTAGGTTAAAAGTTTGGAACCAAAATAGTGTTACCAATGGTAAAAAATTGCGGAACCTAAACTTTACTATAGTAGAATAAAAATTTAATACCAAATTCCTTTTCCAAATTTAAAAGAATTGCAGTAGAACTCGAAAAAAATTCAAAAAGTACTACTGAAAAATCCATTAAAAATAGCTAAATATTCAAATATAGCAGCGAACAAGTTATAATATGGATATTGCAACACCAACCCAAAGCACTACAAACGGAATTTTTTTAAGAATAATAAAAAATCAACGTGGAACGGAAAAAAAACTCTAAGAAAAACTGAAAATTGCATTAAAATTTGCGAAAAATCAAATATCGTTGATGGCAAAATTTACTCTAAAAATAGCTGAAGATTAAAAATTGTTAGAGGACAAAATTAAATACATTAAAATAAAATGTTGAAACCGAATTCCTTTTTCTAGTGTCAAAAAATTGACGTGGTATTCATGCAGTCGCTAAAAGTCGCACTGAAAATCGCATTAAGAAACGCAGAGATCAAAATTTACTATAATGGAGTAAAACGCTGTAATCGAAAATCTCTTATGAATGACAAAAAGACTACGCAGAGTGTAAAAAATCGCCAAAATTTCATGCAATATCGTATAGCTAGATGAGAAAATTTACCATATTGGTGTTAAAGTTTGAAACCAATTTTCTTCTCTGAAAACTAAAAATCGTCGTAGAATCGGAAAAAAGTTTTAAAAGTAGATTGATAAATGCACTAAAAATTGCTAAATATTATAACATCATTGGAATCAAAATTTACTTTAATTGGGTAAAATATTGTAAACGGAAAACTTTCGTAAATGACAATAAATTGACACAAAACGTAAAAGATATTGAAAATTCGCATAAAAATCGATAAAATACAAAATTCGTAGGTGTCAAAATTTACTATAGGTGTGTGAAGCCAAATTATTTTTCTCGATGTGAAAAAATCGCTGTGGGACTCGAAAAACCCGCAAAAATTGGCAAAAAACTGTTTCTTAATATTCAACAAAAACTTAATTTAGAAACTTTTCAAGGGCTTTTCAAGAACATTTGTTGTTCCTGCCAACCCCAGGTGGTAGAGGTAGCGGCTGATGATACAGCCTGTGTAGAATAAGAAATTGTCACTTTTGATTCACAATCCTTATTTTTATAATCGGTTTATTATTTTCTAAAATTATATAGAAATCATAATTTAGGAATTTTTTGCAACTCTTGTTGTTCCTTCCCCCGTTTTCCAACTTTTAAATTTCGGATTTTTTTTAACTGTTCTTAGAAGGCATTTATAAATTATAGTTAACTCCTATGCCATATTTAAAGATTCTAGCCTCTTTAGTATCATAGGAGTTGCAATTAAACAAGTTTTTTGCTCCTGCAATCCTCTGGTGGTAGTGGTACCGACATAAAATATAACTTATGTTTAAATAGGTTCTGTCACCACAAATTTGCAACTAATATTATTAAATCGCTTTGATATTTCAAAAGATGGCTGAAAAATCGTAATTTAGAGCGTTTTAAGAATACATTTCGTTCACTTCATCTCTTTAATTTTGGAATTTTCTTTCGACAGTTCTTAGAAAGCATTTGCTTATTCAAAATAATTACCATGTGAAATTTCTAAAGATTAGACCCATTAATTGTACAAAAATCGCACTTTAGAACAGTTTTTACTTTTGAACTCCCCAGGTGGTAGTGAAAGTAACGTAAAATATAGCCTATATTGAAGCACGAACTGTTACCATCACTTTGCAACCATTAGTTTTGTAATCCATTGGATATTTCCTGAGAATGCGTGTAGAAATCGCAATTTAGAACGTTTTTAGAACGCTTTTCGTGCACTTTTACTCCTTTTAAAATTTCAATTTATTTTTCGGAACAGTTCTTGGACAGTATTTACATTTTATAAAAAATTATCATGCCAAATTCCAAATCCCTTGTAGTATCATAAAATCACAATGTAAAACGTTTTTTTGCTCCTGCAATCCCTAGGTAGTGGTGACGCCAACATGAAAGAGAGTCTATGTTGGAGCAAGGGCTGTCAACATCAATTTCTAACCGTTATTTTTGAAATTGGTTTGATAGCTTATGAGATTGTGTAGAAACCACGATTTAGAAAGATTTTAAAACGCTTTCGGTCGGTTTTCACTTATTTTAAATTTCTATTTTTTTAGAAAATGTTCTTAGAGATAATTTATACCTTATATGTAACTACCATGCCTTATTTCAAGTTGCTAGCCCTTGCAGTATCACAAAAATCGCAATTTAGAACGTTGTTATTTCTGCAACACTCAGGTTGTAGTGACGCCATTATGAAATAGAACAGGGGCTAAGGGAAACAGAGTTAGAGCTGAGTTCTATCTGCATGAATTTCCAATCATTATTTTTTAAATTTGGTTTGATACTTCCTGAGATTACTCACAAATCGATATTTAGAACGTTTGTCACGCATTTTCACCTCTTTCAAATTTCGAATTTTTTAAGAAATATTTTTAGAGATCACTTATGTCTATCTAACAAGTAACTACCATGCCATATTTCATGAATCTTTGCCCTTCAATATCACAAAAATTAAATTTTTAGAAAATTTTTCGTGCGCACAACCCTTTCAGGGTAGTAGCAATCGACATAAAATACAGCTTGTCTTGGAGCAAGGACTGACACCATCATTTTCACACATTTTTTTTTTTTTTTAATCAGTTTTATACTTTCTGAGATTCTTTAGAAATCGTCATTTAGAAAGTTTAGAACACTTTTCGCCTGTTTTCACCCTTTTAAATTCCGAATATTTTAAGAAATGTTCTTAGAGATCATGTATATCTAATAAGCAATTACCGTGCCAATTTTCATCTTTCTGTCCCATAAGTTACACAAAAGTCGCATTTTTAAACACGCATGCATATGAAATAAATTTAAAAATAGCGAAAACAAATTCAAAGAAAATCAAAATGTTAAAGTATGCTAATATTTTCATATTCAGGGTTTTTATCATGTGTCATTACGTTTATTCAAACTCACATGACGCTATATATTCACCTGATAATACCTATTATTTTTCCAATATGACGTAAAATTAACATTTTTTAAAATTTGTTAAGCTATTTATCGCATTATCAGTTTTCACTTAGAAATTTTGCTATGGAAAGTTATAATGAAATATTCTTTTTTTTTTTTTTTTTTTTTTTTTTCAAATGGAAATTTTGCGATAGAAAAGTAATTGTTGTGGTAAGAATCTTATTGTGTTTTTGTTTTGAAATGTTCCCAACTGCTATAACGGAAAATGTTTATTTTTCCTGTCATTTTTCTATAAGTGCTGGCTTTATCAGAGCCATGTTAAGGCGGAATTTAAAAATTTTAACCTTCCCCAATTCCAAGGCATTTGGCCAATTTTTCCCATCTGTAATCCCCCTCGAAATATTAGCCATCTCAATGTTTTTGGCGAATTTGAAGACGATATGTGAATAATTGCGACTTTTAACGTGCGGACAAAATTTAATAGGTATGTATGTATATGAACACCTTAGGTGGGGGGTGGTTTTGTGCTCTTGGGGGTCAAATAAGTAAAAGTTACGAAGATATTTTTAAAAAGTCGTACCATGGTTAAGACTGTAATAGGTAATATTTCTTATAAAATCTACCTAAAACAAGTAAGAAAAATCATGGGTTAATCATAGCTTATGAAACACTTTCCAAAGCTCACCAGAATTTTTAACAGAACTTTGTTATTTAGGGAAATAAGATGCTACTGTCCATACCAAATATGTATTGAAATACTTTTGAACAGCCCTATATTTGATCCGTCGGTTGATATATATATATACAATATAATGGGAAAATTTAGTTTAGCAAGAAAATGCCTAACTGGCTGAAATTTCTCCTGCAGCACTTTATTTTAATAGATGGAAGATACTTCAATACTTTTGTTCAGCCCTGTAATTTACCCAGTATATTTACTACACGCCAGTATTTTGTTAAAATTTATTTCAAACAAATACATTCTTAAAGCTACTTAAATCACATTTCCAGAAATTATCACATATGGGTGACCATGTCGCTAATTCTTTGCGTGCTCCTGTATATCATGTTATCTATATTCTACAAACATTTTTTAGTAAACTGAAAGCAGTTCAATTTAAAAATGCATAACTACTACCTTTAAGTTAATTACTCTCATATTCAGTAACCTTTGTGTGCTCTTTTGTGTAACCCTGTATATCAGCTATAACATTTATATACACCATATAATTTGCAGACATTTTGTAAAACTTAAAAGCGCATATCATAATTGAAAATGCATTTCAACCATCCATCAGCTATCATCGATAATACACAGTATTTCGGACAAAAATATAAGGTTTGAAATATTTTGTGTGTCCCTGTAAAAGCTTATGCACTTCATATTATACGTTAAATATTAAGTCTGAGCGGTGTATATCAATTTTATGATACTTGAAACCGTTTAACATTATTAAAATATGTTGCAAACAATTCCCTTTTTTATTATTGTGTAATGGAATTCTTTTGAGTGGCCCTGTAAATGAATAACAACTATTATTTTGACAGCATATTTTACTACAGAATGCGTATTTTAGTGCACTTTGCGAACCTATGCAAATTTGAATGAAGTTTAGCAAGGTGTAACACCTTTAAAATTCATTTGAAACGATTTTTTCCCATTTTCCGTAATGTATCGAAAAACTTTTGACTATCCCTGTAAATAAACTAATCATAGTAGAAACTTCATTTTCAATAGGGTTTGTGCTAGGATAAACATCAATAACATATAAAAATTTCAGAGCAATTTGACGGGAGCTATTTACGGGAGTTAGAGCGCGGTCAGACGGCCATCCGGCCAGACCAACCGAATGCATAAACACTTTTCAACTTTGTTGAAAAGTTAAAAAAAAAAAAAAAAACTGCCATACTGTTTTGAATGACCGCAAAGTGAAAGTGAGGGAGATTAGCCGATATCATTAAAATATAGATGGGATGGATGTGTATGTAACATTTTTCTTGAACATTTGCATATGAAAAACTTTTTGCGAGATGGATGCCACGTTTCATAACTATAAGACCAAAAACTGTAATGAATTCGATGATTTAGAGCACGTTTACAGCAAAATTCAAGGGCGTTTTTTTTCCACCTATTTGTGACGGATTTAACGAAACATGAATTCATTACTACACACCAAGATCCAATAGCCATCCACTTAATACATCATTGAATTTCAGTACCGGCGTCTTTTCTTGTACTTATGCGTCAATTTTCACATTTTACGGCTTTACAAGGAAACTGATGGACATCCTGCGGGACGGAAGTTTACTTCAAGTTCGATTTAATCTTCTTTTTTGCTTTTCAATGTTGAATCAATTATTGAATCTCCCATCCTTTTGTTAAAAAAACACATTTTATTGCTTTAGTATGAGAGTGAGCACTTTTTTCTTTTCAAACGCAACCATAGGAGTTGGATAAAGTTTAGATAAAATATATATATTGTGATAATAGACAAATTCAGTAAGGCTCTCAAAAAGGCTAAAAAATTGAATTCCATAAATGTGAAATGACATGCAAGGCCACCGTAATACTTACTTCTCATGGATATGCATGATATAAAATATGAAAATAAAACATGTATAAACTATTTATAAAATGCATCGCGATTTCAAAACAAAATTTAATCGTATATCTAAATATTTTTAATAAATATAGTAATACTCTATTAATGAATTGCTGATGAACCAATTTCGACCAATTATCTAAAATGCCAAACTACTCAAGTAATATCGGACTGCGTAAAAGAAACATCCATATAACTTCAAAAATCTTCTTGAATATCAAAATTTCTTGAATGCCAAAGGTCGATAGTAAGTACTGTTTAACTCTTCTTCAGCTAAATTATTTAATAATGTTTATGTTTGAGCAAGGTTCTATTATTTAGACATACTATTTTAACAAGAAATAGAGGCTATCTGCGCTTTCTATGGCATACTGAGATAACCGACACCGTCACATGAAAAATCGTGGAAGAAAAAAGTAATCACCCTACTAATTTTTCAAAAAATTATCGCAGAAGAAAGTTACTTGAAGCAAATGATTGGAAATAAAGTCTACTTTTAAATGATGTACATAAAATTTGCTTAGGGGGCCATCTGTATATTAAAATGAACCCAAACTTCATTTTTTCCATAGCAATAACCAATTTTAACAAGATATTGCAAATCTTCGGTTCAAACTAGGACTAAACATCAAATTTCAAGTCATAAGAATAGTAAGTTTTTGAATTAAAAATAATAAATAAATAAATAAATAAATAAATAATAAATAATGAAAATAATTAAAAATAATAATTTAGTGTTTCTTATGTTAAGTTACATTTTCATATTTTTATTAGTATCTCCTAATGTGCTAATTTTTTATGCAGCAATAATTCTAAAATACCCAAACCAGCGTTAAATTTGCAATTATTCTAATTTTATTATATGAATTATAAATTGTGAAATTAATATTCGAAAAATTATAAACATGCTTTTTTTTTATGGATTTAGATTTATTAAGTCCGGCTTTATGGATATCCAAAATTTCAATTTTTTCTTCCAGGTAATTTTAAAATTATGCTTTAAAAAATGGCAAAAGGATAGCTTAAGGAGCCGTCTACCATGGAAGTGGCTAAATATTTTGAAGCTTTTTATACTATCCTGTAATCTAGCAGTTTTCAATGACTGCTTAAGAAGCCACACTACTGACAGAAAAAGACCCGGATGATAATGTAAAGTCTACGGGGGCGTTGTTTTCAAATATCTCACTCAAATTTTGGTTCGAAACTGGTTTCAGTTTTTTAAAAAATTACTTTAACTTTCAGAAGCAATCTGAACCGGTTCTGAAACTGGAACTATTTTAATATAAAAGTAATATAACCAAAATCGAAAAAGCAAAAACTAGCCCGGTTGTGGATCGTCCTCAGCTATCCTTTGTAAAAAAAATCCGTGTAAAAATATTAAAACTTGAGGGAAATATTTGAAAAGAACGCCCCATAGACTTTACATTATCATCCGGGTCTTTTTCAGCCAGTAGTGTGGGCTCTTAAGTGGCTTGATCAAGAAAGAGACTCTCTCAGCCAACATTTGAGTACTGAGCTTCAATTTGGATACAACCCCTAAAATAGGCTCGTTTTAAAATAATTAATCTCTTATAAACTTATCGTGAGAATTGCATGAAAATTTGTTCTTAGGCTAATTGATGGGTGCAGAGTTCATTTGTGCCGTCAGAATTGAGTACTTTTATTTTATATCGGCCGATTATCTACACGCGGGATATAGGTCCTAAAGCTGTGGGATGCCCTCCGTGGAGGTCTCTCTAAGGAACCTAACCAGTACTTAAGCAAGGAAATCCAAGGTTCAAAGAAAACTACGGAAAACTCCGAACGGTTAGGCCGACGGCCACGATCGGGTTCGAACCCAGCACTGCCGTCTACCAGTTGAGAGATTAGAACCTTTGGAAAGAAAACAAAGTTAGGTTTCGTTTTAATATGTAGATGCCTCTCCCCCCCCCCTCCCTAAGCAAAATATATATACATAATTTAAAAGTAAGCATTCTTTCCAGCCGTTTGGTATAGTAATTTTCTTCTACGATAATTTTTTGAGAGTTAGTAGGGGATGTTTATTTATTTATTTTTTTCATAACTGTACATAGGTGTTTTACGTTCGAAATCCCAAAATTATACAAAAGAAGAAGAAGAAAAAAAAAAAAGAGCTTTAAATGTGTTAAAATTGCTGATTAAGTGATTGAAGTATTGTTAAATTGTTCACAATTTCAAAAATGGTTTTCTTTAAATATTGCAGAATTTCGATACAAAAAAAATCATTTGAAAAATTTCGGTGAGAGACTTTAAAATCTTGAAAAAAAAATATATAAAATAAGCAAATAAATAAATGTTTCTTGTTTTTAATTTACAATTTACAATTTGCATTTATTTTATTATATTTATTTCACTTTATAATTATAAATATTTTTTTCTTTTAATAAGATTTTAATAAAAAGATAGCTTTATCGATCTAAAGTCTATCTTTCCGATAATCCAATGATTTTGATTCTCCCACATGACTACGGTTTCGTGAATGCCGGATAACAGATGTTATTTTTGATCCTAGTTTAAATTTCGATAATAGTTGATACAAACGACAGCAGATGGCAGCACTAAAACACTTTGAAATACTTATCTAAATCTATATTTTATTATGTTTTTTTTTTTTTTTTTAAGTTTTCAAGTAATATTTTTTAAACATTTTTAATGGATTTATCTTTGATTATAATTAATATAGGGAATTATTTACCAGTTGCGAGGAGGTTTATCTGTGCTTTGCTTAAAACATGTAAAGCTATTATACCAGTTTCAGTTTTGGGGTTCTCAAATATTTCATAAAATAGACAGAAGATGGCAGCACTACATACCATATTCAATAAATGTACCTTTTCTCAGAAACTAAAAAAAAAGTTCTTTTCGCATACATGGGTACACCATACATACACCAGGGACATACAAGTTGAATATTCAGTCAAGTTTTGAGACAATAATATGTAGCAGTTTCAATAAAAGGATATATCGATATAAAATAAAACATCGAAGTACAAGAGTATATCAAATAGAACATTTTGCAAAAATTTTATTTAAAGTGTATGTATATGATGTTTTATATCGTATGATATAAACTAAACAAACTGAATATCTTTTTAAAAAAATTATTGCTGGGTGCCATAAAAAAAAGTTTCCATTTAACAGTCATTATAAAAATTTCCATTAATTCCAAAAAATACATTAATTCCATTAATTCCAAAAGTTATTATTTTTCGGTACTTACGTATTAACGTCACCGCAGCAGAAATTGCGCTAATAGACCAATAAAGAACAATCTTGTTATTCGCACGCGCACAGAAAAAAAATGTCAAAAAATAAGTAAAGAAAAAAAAAAAAAAAGCACTTTAGCTCTAAAAAAGCACTAAAGCAGTAAAAAATGGCGTCAAAAATGAGCCAAAAAATAAAAAATAAAAAATAAGCACTGGAAAAACACTTTAACACTAAAAAATGGCGTGAAAAATCAGCAAACAGCAAGGCAACAAGTAATCCCAAAACTAAATGTGTGCGCATGCGAACAAGATTGCCCTTTATTGGCGCATTAGCTCAAGTTCTACTGCGGTGGCATTAATACGTAAGTACCTATTTTTTCATCCAAAAGGGAAAAATAATAACAACGGGTTCAAAAAAAAAAAAAAAAAAAAAAAAAAAAGTTTTTTTTCCGCACTAGGTTTGTGAGATTCCATGAATCATTTTAGGAATTAAAAAAATAAAATCAGATTGATTGAGCGACCTCGGTTTTTTATTTTGCCAATTTCTAGAACGAAACACAGGATTTTCACAATAGCCATGATTTTTATTTTGTCATTTCCTAAAATGACACATGGGCTCTCACAAACCTTCTATTCTAGAAAAGGACAAAATAATAATACGTGTAATGAGAGATGCCCATGTGTTACTTTAAGAATTGAAGAGTTTGCTCCAAAAAGAAAATAGTTCCATTTTCTACATTTTTCAGATTTCTACTTTCTTGTCGAAAAAAGACACCCAGAAAAGGTTTTTTTTGCATATTATTGGCGGCAAGACATTCATAAGTATGGACTAATGCACAATTTGACTATGTTCTTTTGAAGAAAATTAAAAAACTCAATATTAAATGGTCTTTTTAAAATTTCTCAAAGTGTAAAATTGGAGGTATCTTCTTTTTTGCAACAAACACTTCAATTAACACAATAAAAACTCGTGGCGTTTAAGGGACCCTAGTGTATCATTCTAGAATTAATGAAGTAAAAACTCACTGCGTTTGTGAGTCAAAGTGTATCAATCTAATGTTTAAAAGCTTCATAAATAATGTACATGCAAAGTACCAATAACGCTGTTCGCATTTTTATAGGTTTCCGTATTCATTTATTTCCCATTAAATTTTGGACTACATTATTTTTTTTTATATTTTTTTATTTCAATCTGTCTAAGTTACTAATAATTCGTATTAATTAAGTTTATTAATAATTCATATTTCGTATACTATAACTTGAGGGTACTGAATAGCTATTTTTTGAACTTTAAGGATGTAAAGAACATGTCCCTGAAGTTCAAAGATGTAAAAAACATGTTTGATTTTTCAGCAAAGTTTTAATCGAGGAGACAAATAAGGGCTAACATTAAGTTTAGCAATAAAATAATATTTGAGATTACTTACACTGTTAAAAAATTCTGTAAAAACACAAAGAAAAAAATTGAAATTAGCTGTAATTTTACACTAGTTCTCGATTAAATGCATTCGATTGAATTTCTCAGTCATCATTTTGCATATGTTTTCTTTATCCTATATCTAATTCCTTGTAGGGTTGGTTGGTTGGTTATATAGAGTTTTATGGCGCAAGGTCCCTCTGGGGACATGCTGCGCCAAATTCCTTGTAGGGATTAGATATAGGGGCAACATTGCTGTCAGCAGTTCTTGCTGTACATTTAACGGATTTTTTTTTACAGTGTAGTTAGAATAATTTGGAAAGGGAAAATCATCTCCTCGGTGTTAGTGGGATTTTTGTCGATTTTTCCCCGCTGAATCGTAAAAGCCATATTTTGAACAAAACTAGAAAAAGCTCCTATAGCTCAATCAGTAGGTCACCGCTTCCACTGTCAAGAAGTCTCGGGTTCAATCTTTAGGACGGCTAGAAACAAATTGTGTAAAAAATAAATTATACGTCAGTACAAAATTACTCGAAATAGTCCATTTGTTTCAGGCTCACTGAAGATTGAGTGATTTGCTAATTTTGATTTGGTCTTTAATTGCGATTGCGCAACGGATACCAAAATATTTATTTCATAATTTGAGTAGCGAGAAACGATCGTTACAGCAACTGCGAGTTACAAAGTTGGCACATGCGTATTTGCGCCTTCGTTTGTCTTCTGCTCGGAAATCGAGATCGAATGTAAACACCGCTACAGTTTATAACTGTATAAATTTCCTTCTTTGGGAAGTGGCTCTGTAGCATAATCCGAAGCATACGGTAATTGAGGCTTTTCTGTGCGAGTTCGAATCCTGCTCGCAATTATTTTTCGGAACGGAAATTTATTTCTTTGTTAAAAATAGTAGATTAGGCATTGAAATAACTATAAATAATTTTAAATAAAAAAAATTGGTTTATAGACGTAAACATTTGTATTTTTGTTTATTATTATTATTATTATTATTATTATTATTATTATTATTATTATTATTATTATTATTATTATTATTATTATTATTATTATTTACATATTTAAACATGCAAAATTTCGTAGCAAAAAAAAATAAGTCCGATTGCCATTGCGTCAATCTTTCGATCTCTTTTGATTTTCGAGTAAACGACAAACCAGAGCTCAAATACGCATGCGGTGAATTCCATGAAAATGCGACATGGACATCATTTTTTAAATTTGAACTAAATTAGTATATTTTTGTTCCAATTGATAGAAAATAAGTCAAATTTCATGAAAATAACAAGATATAATAAGGTAATTGTAAAAATAAATTTTTATAGTTAATTATTATCAAGACTAACTTTGAAATAAAAAATCTGCTATTTTTATCTCTAGTTTAATGTCCCTTGAAGCATTTAAATATCACACAGATTTTTGAAACAAATATATCTTTTTAAAAAATGACTAACAGTACGTTTAAAAACACCAAAGTTTTCACCTCAAATATTTTAATTATTTTGCTATTGCCCCCAAACGTTATATTAGTCTTCATGTCATGTCTGTCACAGAAAATGTCGATTTTTTTATTTTCAAGAAAATCTACTTGATAAAAATTATTAACACTTTATCTTCTCTTTTTATATGTCAAAAGGAACAGTTCATAAAAAAAATTGAAAGATAAATTTAAAATTAGAGTGAAATATAAAACATAACATTTTGTCATGTCTGTCACATTTGTCATGTCTGTCACGCTAGTCATGTCTGTCTCAATTAGTTTTTCAAGCAACTTTACCTTAATCTCTTTCCTAGAAAGTTATTTTTGTAATTTTTTAACTTATTGTTGATGCCAATAATATTTTTTTACAACTCAACTGAACAAAATGCTTAAATTTAGAATGCATGTAATCAGTGGCGTAGCTAAGGGGGAGCAAGGGGGGCGTCCGCCCCGGGCGCCGAGGCCTAGGGGCGCCAAATTGAGAGAAATTGTTATATATCTATATTGGGGGGGGGCGCAAAATTTCTTGCTGGCCCCGGGCGCCAAAAAACATAGCTACGCTACTGCATGTAATAGTTACCAGATAATTATGTTGATACCAATTTCTTTGTTTCAGATATATTATCTATCACAATTATTTTTTCAAGCTCTTTTGCTTTAATCTTGTGATTTGAAAGTTATTATTATTTAACTTGGAATTGATGGTCATGATATTTCTTGATGTGAAACGTACACAATCTAAAGTTTTCTACTTTGAAAAGAAAATCTGCCAAATAGAAAATTTCTGGTACAAACTCATTTCAGTGAAAACTATTTGCATATTTATTAGAACAAGATTAAATCTGCTCATTGGCAGAATATTTCCTCTGCTATATATATATTACAATTGTATATTATTGTTATAGTGACTCAGTCACTGTTTCTTCAGAGCCATATATAGTGATATCTGATTATGGTAACTATGACAACTATGCTGTTATAATGTTTACCAATTTGATAATTTTAAAAAATCATGATAAATAATTCAAAGCTAAAAGTCAAAAAAGTTGAATTCTAATCTGATGGAGCATCTCTACACTTCGAACAAAAAAATATATTTTCAATAACACAAAATATATTCCCAACAGTCTGGCATTTTTCAGTGACATCACATGGAAAAGAATGTATTGATGAGACTATTAAGATTCAGTTACTTGATGCTACACAAGCTAGAAGTATAAATCCTAGAGCATCATGTAAGTGTGCGGAAGCTGCGAGGAAAATTGGTCCTGGAATCTATTTCTTCATGAATCACAAGAAAAAATACAAAGAATGAAAGCAAAACTTGATCTGATATGGCAAGTAATCAAAACAATGCCAGGAACAAGAAAGTTGCATTGTTTCCGATCATGTGTACCTGGCATAATATTCTTTTCAATTTCAATACTGGTGCATGCACTGAAAATTACCTCTTGGAAAATGCAACAAAGCAATATAGCCAATGGGTGAATGTGCAATAAGACAATAAAGTTTATCATGGAATAATAACACAAATCGCACAGACACAGCAATAACATAAAATAAAATGCTTAGTACCAACTAAAGTTAAAAGCATGTTTAAATTTGAACCTGAAGATCATGTTGTCTGGTATGAGAAGAACCAAATATTAGCAAATGTTTCAACTCCAACACTAGTTACTTCCAAGGGATTTTATAAATTTTAAATATTTTTTATAATTTATTTTGAGATTCTTTTAACATAATATACCAATGTTATATCATATTGTAATCTCCAAGTTGTGATAAAAGTAAAGAAAGTAATATTTAAGAAAAAAATACTTAAATTCATAGAAAATTGTACACGTGTCATGTCTGTCACAAAACTTTGTCATGTCTGTCACGCTGATAAATATTTTTTTATATTTTTCTATTTAGAAATTTTTCAATATTTTTCTTTCTGCTTCACATATCCAAGTCTTATTTTGTTTCCTAAAAAATTCTGGACTTGGTATACATGCCAATTAAGAGCAAATGATAATAATATGTGTCTAGTCAAAATCTATGTCTAAATTTTGTCATGTCTGTCACGGCAGGTTTTAACCCTCAATTAAATTAAGTTTTTCCTTGAGTTAAAATTTTAGTGTTTTTTTATAGCATAAGGCTTATATTTACATCACCCCATGCAATTTTTTAATTATCAATTAATATTTAGTACTTAAAGATGAACAAAAAAGTTCTCTCAGTCATGTCTGTCACAAAATGGAATTCACCATGCACCAACTTTATAGCTTTCAGCTGCTGCTCTCTTTGGTAGTTAGCTATTTAGGGCAACTTAGATTTAAAAAAAAATCCAGTCAAATATCATGAAAATTCAGAAAGATAGATGCTTTATACCGGATTTCTTTCTAAAAGTAGCTTCATTGTAAAGGTACGAAATTCCACGATTTGTCAATCAGCTAGTTCACTGTTTTTTTGAGTTTTTAGCCAATGATATGCATTTTTCCCAGATAACAATTAAAGTGACGTCACTTAAAAATAACGTTACACCTAAACATTCGTCAGTTGCATAAATATTTATATTCTACTGCAGTTTTTTAAACTTTTAAAGTTCTAAACTTCACTCATTTTTAATTTTTACACCATCGTATAGGCGGTGAAAAAGTACTTTTAATTGTAATTTGTTTAAAAACTGCTCAATTAATGTTTGGTATATTCATTTTTTGTAGATTTTAATGCCATTCCTTTTATGATGGCAACTGAAGTGCCCCATTTCTGCCGAAAGTAAAGGGAAAATAGTCTCTGCGCGGCGGTAAGAAAACTAGATGAGGATGAAATATTTTGATTTTAGTGGGAGGTTAAAAAAAGACAACTCTGAAGCAGATTAAAACTGATCATTCTTATAATTCTACTGAGCCGAATCAGGGAATT
Organism: Maratus speculifer; assembly: GCA_964019185.1. Lineage (NCBI taxonomy): Eukaryota > Metazoa > Arthropoda > Arachnida > Araneae > Salticidae > Maratus > Maratus speculifer. Next base: position 23,328,199 of record OZ025292.1, read on the forward strand.
TAAATTTGAGCAATAACCATCGTCATATTACAAGCCGTTTTTTACGGCATATGGCAACTATATTGTTACTTAGAGCTCTGTGGATAATAGTTAACTGTATGTTTTTGTTGCCATTTTCTATTAACAACTGAAAAAAAAGTAATTAAAATACATACTATGCCAAGAATATTCTATAGAAATGCATTTGCTTAAAAATGCGTCTGCTATAAAAAATTTATTTATAAGAATATGTGTATAATTTATTTTCTCCTCATTTACTCAATTCCTATCAAAATACTAAAAGAATGTAATTTTATTAACCCATGTGTGTTCCAAATTTTAACAACTAGTTGGATGTGCCAAACCCAAAACTTTTTTCTATCTCATCTGTACATTTTAATATTAAAAAAAAAATAGTTACTCATGTTAATCCTTTAATATTTTAATTCAATACTATACCAACTTTTATTTTCATCTTAAATTTCTGCTTCAGTCAATTAATCAGAGTAAAAACGAATTTCCGTCTCTGCACGAGCCGATGAACAATAGAATGATAGGCAGATTTTTTTCAAATTCAAGGAGGATCTATTTGCCATACCAAAAAAAAAAAAAAATCATGCACAAAATCTTAGTTCAGTTTTAGGCATAACTTCATACACTTTTAAGTGGTGCAATATTGAAAACGGCACAAAAATCGCTATTGCAGCGCCCCCTTCCGACGAATTTTTTTCAAATTCAGGAAGGATCAACTAGCCATAGTCTTACACTTACACAAAAAATTTGGTTCAATTCTATGCATATCTTAATGCACTTTTTGATGATAGAATGGCGACACACAGACAGACATTTTGCAAAAACCTTGTTTTTTGAAATCTCTGACCCCTAAAAGTGTAAATCCGTCGAAAACCGGAAGTCAAAAAGAATTTCGATTACAATACTTTCTTCTATTGAAGATAGAAGAAGGTAAAAATGTAAATGATTACGTATACGTATTATTCCGCGGCAGTGAAATCTTACGCCTATATAGTTTTCTATAGACGATGTTTAAGAATGGATTGTAAATGTGAAACTCTTAAGCGGATGTGATTGATAATATTTTTATATGAAATAAAAGCACATGTTTTAAGTCTTAAATCTGAAACATGTTCTTTGCTACTTATATTAATATTTACTTTTTTTCTTACATCAGGGCCCATCTATCCCGAAAAAGTAGAATTCCTGTTTTCTTAGCTGTAATTCTATCTTATCACGAAGTGGGTTAAAAATCGATTGTAAAATTCCATCTTTACAAACAAAACTAAATTGGGTTAAATTAAAGGATGTAAAAAGGATCCTATTTTATTCAATAGAATAAAGAGAGTGTAGTAGACCAGGAGGCGAAATCACAGATATTTACTTCATCAAGTTCACGGCTGAAATTGCAGAATTCATTCTTAAAAATTCTATTTATTAGTAGAATTAATTAATTCTATTAATCCAGAATCTAAACGCAATTGGATAGCATACTATCTTAATGAAAAAAGCCTGAAAATAAGATTGGTAGTGGTTGACTCGTAGGTTTACCATTGTGCTTTCTTACACCCAAAAGTATGAAAACATGAAGGACTCTGATCAGGAAAACACAATGGTAAATCTACTGTCACGAATTTGATTAATATTTTGTAATTACTTTGGTGTCCATACTCTCATAGTGACTCTATGGTCATAGTTTTATTTTCGTGCAGGCGATCACGAGCAATAATAAAAAGAGTAGTAGAATTTTCTGAAATAAAATATATGTTAAGTTTTTATCTGAAATGTTTGGAGCTTTGTTTTTGTAAGAGATTTAAATTATTTTCACTCGTTTAAATTAAAACGAAGATGTTTATATTTTCAGGTAGAATTTATAGCATCGACATCGCACTGTCTGCGATACCTACGAGTCAACCACTATCAATCTTATTATCAGGTGATTTCCACCATCTGACCGATTGCGTTTGAACATGCGAATCGAGTTTCAACTAATTCTGGAATTTCAGCCGTGAACTCGATGAGGTGATTGTCAGTGCTGCTGCCTCCCAGTCTGTAGCATTTATGTTCATTTACAGAGACGTACAAAAGTGTTTCGTTAGAGGACGACTATGACAGATATCAGTGTATTGAAAAATGAAATTCCTTAATTATTAGCACTTCCCAACAAAGTTGAAAAGTGCTTATGCATTCGGCTTGTCTGTCCGCGCTCTAACTCTCGTAAATAGACTCCGATTGCCATGAAATTATAGGACATTATTGACTTTTACCCTTGCACGAACCCTATGGAAAATGAAGTTTCTACCATGATTAGTCTATCTACAGGGAGAATCGAAAGTTTCCCATTACATTATTGCCTATGGGGAAAAATCGTTTCAAAGGAATTTTAAAGATGTTATACCCTGTCAAACATATTAAAATTGAGTTTTTACGAGGTGAATTAAAATATTCATTCCATAAAATATAAGGTAAAAATGTAGTTATTATTCATTTACAGGATCACACAAAAGAATTCCATTAGATAATGGTAAAAGGGGGAATTGTGTGTGACATATTTTAAATATGTTTCATGTATAGTAAAATTGATGTATGTCAATGAGGCTTAGTATAAATTATACGATACTGCTTTCCCTAATATAAAGTACATTATATTTACAGGGACACACAAAATATTTCAAATAGTACATTCTTTCCAAAGTACTGTATATGTATCCGATGATAGCTGATGAATGGATGAAATGCATTTTAATTATGATATGCGCGTATAAGTTTCACTCAATTTATGCATATTATATGGTGTGTATAAATGCTAAAGTTAATATACAGGACTTCCCAAAAGAGCTCGCCAACGTTACTGAATATGAGCATAAATTACTAAAAGGTGATTCTTAAATAAATTATGCATTTTTACACTGAACTGCATTAAATTTACTAAGAAATGTTTGCAGAATATAGATAAAATGATATACAGGACCACGCAAAGAATTGGTACATGGAGCCTATGAATGATAATTTATGAGAAAGGGATTTCAGCTGTTTTAAGTGTGTTTTAGTTTAAAATAAATTTTATCGTAACACTGATGTGTAATAAACGTACCCGGAAAACTACAAGGCTGGACAAAGTATTCTTTCCATCTATTAGTATAAATTGCTGAAAGAGAAATTTCAAGCTACTAGGCATTATTTTCTAAACTAAATTTTCCCATTATATAGCATGTATATTAGCTGACAGATTAAATATAGGTCTCTTCAATAGCACTGGAATACATTATTGGCTATATTTGGATTTATATTCTTATTTACCTCAATAACGAAGTTTTGTTAAAGATTTCATGAAGCATTGTAAAGTGCTTCATAATCTTATGCTTAACGCATGATTTTTCTTACTTGTAATATTCTGGAATGTGTTTCACAGTATATGCGAGATGTATGACTTTTTCTTTTTTTTTGGGGGGGGGGGGACGTGCTTGTGAAAATTAGTCATATCGTGTTCACAACATCTTAAAACGTGTCAATCCATTAAAAAAATAAAATTTGAATATTTTCACCAATACTACCTATTCATGAGTGTATAAGACAATAGAGTTATAGATAAAAAAAGGGAAAACACAAATTAAAAAACAAAGAAACACGAATTTTTATTCTATAAAAATGGAAAAGTCTACATTGTAGGTATACAAGTATAAAACATGAACGTTGAACACATTTCATTGATGATCAGTCTATTTGCTAGTGGCTGTAGTGCATCTCTCATCTTGCTCGACCTGCAACAAATCAACAAAAATAAATTACAACAAAGACAAGAATGAATAGAAAAAGTCCTTCCGGCAATGTCGGGAGGAAGAGGTAGCTTTCATATATATATATATTTATTTATTTATTTTAAAGTAAGTTACATTGTTCAAAAATACTAATCTCAAATTAGTGGAAATAATCTTATAAAATTAGTGATTTTATAAGATTGAATACTAGTTTTTGTCAAGACTGAATATTAATAGGAATTTTTAGAAATTAGTTATCTTTTATTCAATCTGGTTTTATTTTAAGCGATTTAGAGAGTCACCAAATTCCAAGATATCATAAAGTGTATGCCATTTTAAAGCAACATTGTGGATCGTTCAGATCAGACCGTTTCAAAATGTCAGCCATAAGAAAAATTCAGAGTGCTATAACTCAATCATTTTGTAAGATATAGACAAAATAAAAAGTGTTCTGGAAACGTTGTTTTAAGTTCTAACACGTAAAAGAAAAATATTTTTCAACTCTTAATTTTTTCGCATTTAATTTTTAATTTTAAATTTTTTAAAAAAATTAAAATGGCCGCCATTTTGAAACAAAATGGCGGATGGGGCTGACCAACGAACTCGGTCGAGACATTTGTATGTACTATGTACATACCAAGTTTCATTGAAATCGGTTCATAAATACGCGTGTTATCACGTGACAAAAATCAGATCGTTTCAAAATGTCAGCCATTAGAAAAATTCAAAGTGCTATAACTCAATCATTTTTTAAGATATAGACAAAATAAAAAGCGTTCTGGAATTTTTGTTTTAAGTTCTAACACGTAAAAGAAAAATATTTTTCAACTTTTAATTTTTTCGCATTTAATTTTAAATTTTAAATTTTTAAAAAAAATTAAAATGGCCGCCATTTTTAAACAAAATGGCGAATTATGCTGACCAACGAACTCGGTCGAGACATTTGTATGTACTATGTACATACCAAGTTTAATTCAAATCGGTTCATAAATACGTTAGTTATCGCATGACAAAAATCAGATATATATATATATATATATATATGGTTATATATATATATATATATGTCAACATTTGAACGGAGGGTGGTTTTGGGGTCTAGGGGTCATGATCGGTGAAAATATACCAAAATTTTCCGGAAGTGCTTTCCTCCGGACGGCTGCAATAGGTAGCTTTTTACTTTTTGCAATGAAAGCTACCTAAAATACCCACCGGAATTGTTAAGGATATATTCTAATCTTTTAACAATCTGTGTAAATTAACTATTTTACAATATATATTTTGTAGTCTGTTACTAAAGGTATTAAAGGAATGTATTGACCCATTATTAAGAGGATTCAGTATACCTTTCATTCGGGGAAAAAGGACAAAAATATCGATTTTTTAATTTTTTGATTAAATTATACTTTATTACCCTAGTACATTTTGATGAAGTCTCGTAAATATCTGATTATTATAAATACAGTTTAAAGCAATTTATTACATCGCCGTCCGTTTGAATTGCCATAATCCGTTTCACTTAAAAGTGATTTTTCTTGGTTTGTGTTTTTTCGACGAATAGACATGTTCAAACTGATAAAACTTTTATGTATATCGTTTGATTGAATTAAAAAAATTTCCAGTTATTCTTTAAAGTCTGTTTAATAGAACTAAGTATCGGATTTATCATAAAATTTAAAAATAAAATTACACAGAAAAATGCAAAATATATTCAGTTTTTACTGCAATTTTACCCAAACTTCATTTTTTAAAAATTTTCTTCCAAACTAATTAATTTATGATGAATCCAATAGATAAAATTATAAAACATATTTCTACGAATAGCTTTAAAAATAAATTATCTCGAAATGTCCAAAAGATGCATTTTCATATTTACAGAAAATTTTCAAAAATAAATAAATAAATAAATAAATTAATTAATTAATAGGAAATAAAAATAAATCAAAGAACAATTTCTTGCTAGAGTCATTTTCCTTCATCGAGTCATTTTATATTATACCAAAAATGCACCTTAAAATGCCCATTTTTTTAAAAAAAAAGCTCAAAGGATACCGAGTTCTCCTACAAGATTTTATGAAGGGAAAATATTTTATCTAAAAATAAAATAAAATGAAAAGAGTAATTGAATGGTTCAGGCAGATGCAAAAGGCACATTATCCCCCTATTTTAAGGTATTGGGTTATTCATATCGTTGTGATTTTTCTTTTTAAGGCGATTCGAACTGTAATAAGGATTTTACCATAACGAATATATTTTGATTAGAAATATGTGCTGAAAATCTCTGATGAACCAACTTGTGAGCCAAAAATAAAAGTAGATTGTGTTAATTTTCAAAGAAGTACGAATTAATATTAAAAAAATTTTTCACTAGTTTATAGTTGAGCCATGTCTAGTAGTGAATTTTTTGAACGAACTATTTTTAATGAATCTTTTTTACGTTTTGATATTTGTTGTTTATTACCTTCCAAAACAACATAATAAAAACAAGTGTTCTGATTTTTTTAAATAACTTTTTTGGTTTAGAACTAATATTACACTAATATTACTCATAAAAGTTTGTTGAAAAACACATTTAATATTTTTCCATATTTAAATATAAATTCTAGTTTTACCAGAATTATTATGGGTTTAGGATTATATACAAGTAGTTATGACAACAAATACATTGGAGAAAAAAATGTGCCAATATATCATGTTTAGTAATAATAATCAATTTTTTGCCTTTTTCTATAAAAATTGGTTAAACGGTATATCCTTCAATTCTATTAATAATATTGCAGAGTATTTCACTAAGGGTTTCCTAGAATACTGTTCATATTACCCAGCGCAAATATCACGGGTGCAAATAATTTTAACCCGTTCGAAGTCTGGTGTACTACTAATAATACATGTCTTTTCGCTGAGTATTATTCTTCATTAACATTTATTTTTATTAGTATCTACATGTAGTAATAACAGTAAATATCTATGCATTTCTTATTATGATTTATAAATAAGCAAACATTTATAAATATGCATTTATTATTTCATTTATGTTTTGGCATTTAGTAATAATATATTCTTTCAAATTTCTAAAAAGGTGTAAGGAAGATTTTTAAAATAGAAAAATAGTTTAAATTAACTTTTAACATTTTTAATACATGTATTAATGCCAGGTGTTATTTTGTTATATATTTAGTAATAATAATAATAATAGTTTGCTTATTTCGATTTGTATCGTTGGCAATTATTTTATTTTAAACATACATTTCACACTTTAAATTAAAAATATTGGTTACTTACCTGGAAAAAAATCATGTGTGATAAAACGCAAAAAATACTAGAAAGTTGTAATATCTGTTAAATTTTGCTGCAATTCGATATTTTTCAAACATCTCCAAAAACAACTCTTTAGTCTATTATCATGTGAAAATGAATTAAATAGTACGCAAAATGTCTACACTTGTTAGATTTCTTGCAATGACTTTTTTTTTAATCTTCAGTAAATCTATTTGGATAGCTAGTATTAAGATTATTAACGTAAAGTAAATTTTCTCTCAATATATTTATTTATTTATTTTTTATTATTTTTTTTTTTTTTGGGGGGGGGGGGGATTTGAAACGGTTAGAGTGGAGACTCTAATAACTGGTCGATTTTTTTTTTTTTTTTTTTTTTTTTTTTTTTTTTTTTTTTTAAATCCGAGAAACAAGTTAATCAGTATAAAAAATAAACGACTGCATAAAAAAATTCAAATCTGTATTTCGAACCGTAGAATGGCGAGATTCATTCTGCTAAACTAATTTTTTTCATGCAGTATTAAGACTTTTGTTATCGTTTGAGAAACAGTTAAAATGAGTTATTCAGATTAGTTAAGAATAACTAAACTAGAGTAATTTTTAAAGTAAGAGATTCGAGGGATAAGGACAGAGAACTTTTTCTTTTAAACTATGAAAACCGACATTCCAGAAATGGGCGATATAATCACCGAACATTTAAAACACTAGACAAGTCAACTATTACACTACTGAACAAATTTTAACTTTTTTTCTGTATCCTGCCCATAAATGGTGTATTTAATTAATTTTGGAGTAGTGAATTGAGTGGAATATTCAAATTTTCCCAACCACATCATATTTATAAGATACCGGGTAGTTATATAAAGACAAAAGTGAAATTTAGTTCATGAAAATTGACCGTTTGAAATACAAACAAAACATAACACTCATCGCTAAAAAAAAAATTTCTTGATAACTTGACCCAAACTGCAAACAAATACAGACACAAACCTGTTACACAAAAGGCCATAATATATGAGGACCTCAGAAGTCAAGGGGTGCAATTAAAAAAAATCGATTTGGAGTAAATTGAGTTTAAAGGTAAGTGATTTTAAATTTCAACATCAATAATAATTAACTGAGTTGAAATAGGAAACTGCCGCTTGTTCATTATGGTCTTTAAACTCTTATTTAATTATCTGTAAAAATAGTAGAGTGCAATTTTCATTAAATTTATGATTAATCAATATTGATTATTATTCAGCAAAAGTGGTTTATCTATAGAAAACAGCACATTCGAAAAACACTTATATTTTTTTACCTGAAAAGAATAAAGCATATTTCTAGGTCGTCTGTGCACTTAATTAACCATTACTTTTTTTATTTTTTCAATTTTGTCATTTATACTCCTTGGCTTCTAGGACAACAACGATGCTATTTTTCAAACTTCAAACAACGATGCTATTTTTCAAACAGTCTTTCTTGAACACAGTGCTGAATTTTTAAATAGTTATTGTTACTGAAGGATGCATCCAAATAAAGATTTTAACCGGAAAAGTCAATCATTTCCTTATTATTTGACTGCAAAAAATAAATTATCATTTACATTTCATTACCTATTTTACTATGTATATAAAAATTAAGTTCTAAAATTTTGCTAAACGCTTACGTGATAGAAAGTTTTTGATAGCAGGTCCGGATTCTACCTGCAAAAATGCATAGATATTTTTAAAATAATAAATCAGACACAAAAGAGCTGTTGACTAGTGTCATTAACGAGGCGATCATAATAGGTTCCTTTATTTTTCATCGAAATATCTTTGTTTATCAATAAAATTTTGTTAAGTGTAATATAGTCAGTCTCTTATTTACAGGGCCATAGTCAGGGGTACGCCTTCTGGGATACTTTCAGCTGTAACTACAACTTATACACTGCTCAAAACAATTAAAGGATATTGCAGTTTTAGGTGGATTTTGTATCTGGGAAACTTTTTAGCTGATTGATACATGGTCGACAGACATAGTAGGTTATATGGGAATAAATTACACGTTTGGCAGAAAAAAATGCATTTTATTGCGCATTTGTGTACAAAAGGAAAAAAAAACACAATTTGTGCATATGAGAAAAAAAGAATAAGTAAAGGTGTTTACTTCAAAGAAAATCATTTTCAGTAGGGGTTATGGTTTCCACCGGCGGCCAGCAACGTTGAACACCTTTGAGGCATGGACTCAATGAGGCTATTAATGACGAGTTGGGGTATTCTGCCCTGCTCTTCCAAAAGAGCTCTTTCCAGTTCTTGGAGAGTTTGTGGGGGTTGTTGGCGGCCAGAAACTCGTCTTCCTAGAGCGTCCCAAACGTGCTCGATTGGATTCATGTCTGGAGAACACGCTGGCCATTCCATTCGAACGATTCCTTCCTCGAAAAGGAAATCCTCCACCAGGTTTGCACGATGTGGCCTGCAGTTATCGTCCATTAAAATGAAGTTATCTCCGATTGCTGCAACGTAAGGGACCACAATAGATCTGAGGATCTCATCCCTATATCGGCGACCAGTCAGAGCTCCATCTCGAATGATGTAGAGGTCAGTGTGCCCGTCAATGGAGATGCCACCATACACCAACACTCCTCCACCGCCAAATCTGACACTTTCGTGCACGAACGCAGGAATATTCCTACTGCCACGGTCCCTCCAGATGAAAATACGCCTATTATCCGGATGCACAGAAAAACGGGACTCGTCAGAAAACAGAATATTGCTCCATTCATTTCTCCTCCAGTTGACATGCTCGGTTGCCCACTCCCTGCGGTCGCGACGATGCCTTGATGTTAATCTAACACATACCATCGGTCGGCGAGCATACAGACCTACAGCATCCAGCCGGTTTCAGACAGTCTGAGTTGAAATCGTGGTGCCTGTAGCCGAGCGAAAATGTTGTTGGAGAAGAGTAGCGTTCATGTTTCGGTGTCTCCGAGCTGTTAACGCTAAATACCGATCTTCATTGGGCGTTGTTGCCAGTCTACGGCCTTGCCCTGGTCTTCGGCCTGCACGTCCACTCTCCAAAAAACGGTTCCAGATCCTGGAAATGATACTTTGTGACACTCCAATGGCTTGCGCTACTTCGGCTTGAGTTTGGCCTTTTTCTAACCTACCAACAATTCTCCAAGCTTCTGAATCTGTCAAATGACTTCGCTGAGACACCGTACTCATCGAAACAAAGCAATCACTGAATGCCGATCATCTTTGTCTTCATTCTCTTTTATCCAGTTGAAAGTCAAATTTCATTCGCTGCCGCTGAAGCGACGTTTTTGACGTCGAACTCAAAATTTGCATACTCCACAGTTTGAAAAACAGAAAAATTTGCATTTGTGATTCTCTTCTTCTATTTTCCGCAAAAAATTTTTCGTTTATATCTTTATTTTATATAAAACTTCAAATATCCTTTAATTGTTTTGAGCAGTGTATTTGAAAATAGAGACATCTATTCATATCTATACAAGAAGCATAGACTAAAACAAACAAGTTGGAAATTGCACGTGAAGCGTAACAAATGAGGTGCGTTCGTACAATAACGAAGTTTTTAAAATATCAGATATTGCTGATATAGTAGAGCATGTGTTTCTGTAAATATGCAGGAAGTAATTTTTATTAAACCTCAGCAACGTATATCTTATTCATAAAATGTGAAATAGTTTAATACAATTAAAACACGCCCCAATCAGTGTTTCCCCGAATAGCATTATGTAGTGGAATACTTTTGTGTGGTCCTGTAATTTAATAATAAATATTCTTCGCATCACAGATTGTACAGAATGCATATTTTAGTATATAACTAGCGAGCTTCGCCCGCTAGCGGCCCCTTTCTGAAAAAAATAATCTCTCTAAGGCCCGGTGCACACTTGCGTTTTCTAACCGCTGACCACAAACCATCAATCATCCTGTGGCTGTCTTGATTCAGTGCAATGTCGAATACAAATCTTAGTTTTGTTCGTGCTCGTAAATATTCCTCCCGTACGTCAAAGTGTATTAAGAAAAATACTTTCTTATTAATTTTCATAATTGTTTTTTCATTACTTAAAATTGTTCTTTTATGTGGATATAAAAAAACCCATTGATTTTTTCATAACGGTGTAGCTTGGCTAAGTGCACGCATGCGCAATGCGAAAAACATTGTTTCTGTTTATACAAAAGATGAAGATTTAATATTTATAAAAATATGTTTGTTGTTCTGCAAATGGTTACACCTATTATTTTATTTAAAAGATAGTTCTGATAGCCACATTTTTCCAAAAATTTCATACCTCATTAAAAGTGGATTACCAAGAATGGTATTAGCCGATTTTAAGGAAATATTGAAATTAAGTAAAAGTTGTTCCTAAATATATGAAACAAAAAAAAAAAAAAAAAAAAAAAAAAAAGAAGTTCGTTTTTTCCCCGTAATTTCGCGGTTTTTATTTATTTAAAAATACTTCTAACTGTGGTATCGTTTCAAAATAGTGATGCAACTTGTACCACGGTATTCTCTAACTGCTTTTATGAAGATTTTAAAGAAATGTCAAATTTTAAAATGTATTTATTTACAATAATGTTCTCTAACGATATTTTAAAAATATACGGATTACCGAGTGTCGGATTAGTGAGGTCGCAACGTATTACTATTACACACTTTGAAAAAAACCTCGAGTATAATTTTCGTGTAAAAATATGCATATTTTGTACAAAAATTTTAATCTTTAGTTTTTTCCTTTTTCACATTTAATAATTTAAATTAAAAAATTCGCTTATTATATTATTTAAAATACAGTTACGGCCTCCCGATTTTTTCAAAAATTTTATGCAAGGTGTAAAACCAGTACCCCAAAAACACATATAAAGATCATTGAAGAATACAGGATTTAAGGGCTTTTACCTAAAAATATGGCAGAAAAAAAAATCGCCCGTTTTACGCCGTAATTTCGCGGTTTTTACAGATTTATAAATACTTCTAACCGTTGTATCTTTTTGAAATTTTGACACAACTCAAAACGATGTATTCACTAAGAGGTGTATAAAGATGGAAAAGAAATATTGAAAATTAGGGATTTTATTCATATAAATATGAGCGGAAAAAGTGTCGGAAAAGCAAACAAAATTGTACGATCGGAGACTCTTTTTCTCGATTTTTTTCAAAGGGTTAATATTAGAATATTTCAAAAATAAACACACCGTTGGAAATTAGACAGAAGCGTCTTTGAGGGGGTATTTTTTTTCTTTGTCGTGCCTCCAAAATTAAAAAGGATGGAATCGTTTTAAAATTCGATAGCTTTCGATCGAAAATTCTGCGGAGAAAAATGGAAAATGAAAGCTTTCGGGAAAACGTTTTTTTCAAAAGATTAATGTTCGTATTTCTTGAAACCGAATAGACCGTCAGAAAGGTCTTTAAATTTCCTTCAAGAATATGTAATTTGTTTTAAAATCCGTGAATCTGCAGGCGGATGCGACGTTATATAAAACCCCTTAATTTTCGTATTTTCGACACCTTCGTGGTTCTTCATCCGCGGAAAGCTAGTTTCGACCGGAGAGCTCCGCCAGAGAACCGTCTCGGAACTTGGATTTTTTGTCACGTTTCCCGGGTAGTTTTTAATTAATATCTCGGGTAATTACCGGGCGATTTTCTCGAAATTCATTATCACAAAAGGCCGAATCGTCCCGAGTCGATAGACACCCAGAGCGCCACTCCACTCGGCCGTTGAGAAAAGTTTTTAGCGGTACAGACAGACAGACAGACAGACGTTTACTGCGGTTAATAGTATAGATTCATAGATTCATGCTAATTCTATTATGTTCGAATGAGTGTGACACCATTAAAATGCATTTGAACCTTTTTTTCTTATTGACCTTAATGTAATGGAATCATTTTGATTGTCTCTGTAATTGATCTATGCATCCGATTTTCATAACATTTGAAATGACTCGACAAAATTACGTAATAATTATATGTTTTAAATTTCAAACGATTCGGTTGGGTAGTTTTTGCGTTGTTATATGCGGACGGACAGAAAGGCGGACAGACAGACGGACAGACGGACGGACTGAGCGACAACAATAGGTGCTACGTATTTACACAATTACGAACGCACCTAAAAACAGAGTCTGCTCCTTAATCATGTGAAATACACACCAGTTATTTATTTTACTGATTTTATTATTATCAATTTATTGTGAGATGTAAATATAGGAAAACTTCATTTAATAAATTGTACCTAAAAATATAATTGATATAAATGAACATAGAACATATATGTATTTCAATTAAAAATGTTTCAAGTAAACATGTATTTCAATTATTTCAAAAGCAATCTATTTACGTTAAACTAAATGTTTTTTTTCTAACTTTAATGTATTTTTTTCGTGCCTCCAAAAAAGTTTTAAAATTTCACTATGGCTTTAGAAATGTCTCACATTTTATATTAAAAAAATCCCTAAAATCGCAATACATGTGTTTGATGAACTAAGTATAAAAAAATAATAAGTAAATAAATAAATAAATAAATAAATAAATAAAATTAAAAAAAAGAAATAATTTACCATCCCTGGAAAATTTTTTGCTCTACCTGGTAATATGTTCTTGCTACGGGCTGCTTATTTATGTAGTTACCACTGGCACTAATAGACGCTTTCTGTCAAGACGTCAATTATGACATTTTGCTTGGAAACTGACTCCATTCCAAACAAACGGTTGCAATGCTACATTTTTATATAATACAAATGGTAGAAAATGTTACCACTGCTTATAAAATATTAAAATAGGTGTGAAATATAACTATAAATTTCAGCTGTAACATACAAATGAAACAAAAAACACAATTTAGCGACCGTTTATTTGCTTGGTTTATTTTATGACGGCCGATTATCTACACGAAAAATATAAGACCTTAAGGGGGGTGGGGTGCTACTCTCCGTGAGTCGTCTTTCTAATTGAGCATAATCTGTATTCCCGCAAGTAAATCCAAGGTTCCAAGAAAACCACTAAAAATCCGAACGATTAGGCCGACGATCGCGATTGGGTTTGACCCCCCAGCGCCTGCCGTCTATCAGTTTCGAGGTTAGGATCTCTCAGCCACTGGTGGAGCCCGTTTACTTGGAGTCTATTTCCAAGCAAAGTGCCATGATTGATATCACACAGAAAGCCTCTAATATCTATCCTATAAAGGAAGCTATAAGATTAAGGATGATGTAATTTCCTTTTGATTTTTCTAACTCATTGTTAAAAATCTGTACCATTTTTTATTGTGTCACTCCATCCTTTTTTATAGAAAACTGTTAGTTCACTGTACTATGGAACATTCTCACGGGTAAAATAGAGATCTTCTATAAAATCAAAAAAGTGATTATGCAGCAAAAGCTGCATATTTTTAACACTTTAGAATTGGATTTTGTGTTTAAAATCAAGAAATTTTTAATATGCATTGTCAGACGTTTTTATATTTTGAAGGATTTATTTATAGAAAGGCGAATGGACCTTTGGATTCTGAGGTGGTGACGGTCATCTCTCTAGCCTCTTCGGCCTCTTCCTCTTCCGGCCAATTCATCTCGATGGCCAGCCAGTAAAACCAGGCACCCAGGATGCAGCCCAGGTGGGGACCCAACAGACCGATCCACCAGTAGCCGTAGTTGCGGATGCTACAGAAAAAGAATAATATTAGCTCTTAAGTGACGTGCACTTTGAATAAACCAAACATAATCAAACAAACAAACAAACAAACAAAAAAAAACAGACTGAATTTAGTCTTCCAAAGATACTATTAGAATAATATAGAAGCTTTAATGCCTAATGTTGCGAATAAAATATAAGCTGAAAATATTATCAATTTTTAACATGTAGATGACAGCAATAGTACTGTTCTACATGTGGCTGTTCTCAACTGCTCTGTTCAACAAGCGGAAAACGGTTTGACACATTTACAAATTTATTTTTTAATGGAAAGATTTAAAATTGAAAAGCCTAACCATGGAAGAAATTTGAAATCTAACTCAGTTATTTATATCTTGATTAAAATATTACCTATATAGTTATAAGCTTTTTTGATCACGTAAAAAGACGATTTTCTTTCCAGTTAGGAATGGTTTTTCGATTGATTTGAATGATTTGAGATTAGATAGCTTCTGAACAGAAAACCTGCTAGTTTCATACATTTCCGGACAAAAATAAACTAAAACGTATGTCATAAAGTTGCCTTTTTTGATGTAAGAACAGCCTTAAGAACAAAGATGGATTTATAATCAATTGTTGCTACTGATGCTTTTTATTTTGTTTGGAAACTTGCAAAATAGTCCACGCTGTTCTTCAATTAACAACTTAAATTTATTCCTCAAAATTAATCTGTGCTTAATACTATGAAATTTTATGAAGGAAAATTATTTTTTCAACTAAGCTTAGTTTTGCCCCTGGGTAAAAACCTTTTTTTTTTCGCCTTAAACTTTACTTAACCCTTCGGACTCCGGTGCCTCTTGCACAAATTTTATTCGATTAGCACCTCTTTTTTAAAAGAATTTTCCTTGAAGTAGACAATTTCAAAAATTCTCTGATTAAATAAGGAAAATATTATTTTCCTCTATTACTGGTGGCAAAAACAAATTTCAGAAGGAAAGATTATGTCTCCGCAGCGGAGACAACGGAGTGCCAAGGGTTAAAACAAAATATGACTTTTTTCCGTGATTTATTTAAGAAATGAAAGCCGAATAACATTTTTTAATTGATTTTTTAAAAATCAGGCATTTAAGGGTTAGTACAGAGATCACGGACCGCGGTTCATTTTCGAGTGAACCACCTTGTCATCATATTTGAAAGTTTTTTCGGTTTATCTAGAAGACTTAAGCCTCGATGAGTCAAAACCACTGTATTAATACTAGTGTCTTTGATCGAAATTTACACCTTGTTATTAAATCAAATTATACAAATAAATACTTAAAAGGTTTTGCAAAAATATAGATATTAATTTTTATTTTACCTGAGATCTTTCAAATGCCCACGTATTCATTATCAAAGGAATATAAAAGAAGATAATTGATTAGAAATAAAAAACATAAAAACAAAACAAAAAACAAAAACAGTCCGCGTGTATAAACAAAGACACGATGAATTCATCGAAAGACCAAGGATATTGTACCAGAGTGTCTTGATGAAATCAGCAGTTGAATCAGTACTATATTCTCTATATACACTCTGGTACAATATCCTTGGGGTTTCGAAGAAATTCATCGTGACTTTGTTTATACACGCGGACTGCTTTTGTTTTTTGTTTTGTTTTTATGTTTTCTATTTCTAATCATTTATCTTCTTTTATATTTCTTTGAAAATGAATGTGTGGGCATTCGAAAGATCTCATGTAAAATAAATAAATAATATCTATATTTTTGCAACACCTTTTAAGTATTTATTTGTAGAATTTGATTTAGACTAAGCCTATTAAAAACATTTCGTATAAATAATATCTAATTCACCATTGTGAGTTTTGCATCGATAAAATGAGGTTGACATCAGAAAAAATATGCATGCTGATACATAACCAAAAATTACAATTAAAATTCGGCATGTGATTTCTGATGTAAGGCAAAATAATCCTATACAGCAATTCCACATTTATCGTTGTACGTTACAGAGTTAAAATTAATATGCTAGATGTAGACAAAAAATCTTCCCAATAATACTTCATTAATCATTGTCCGTTGCATAGTTAAATTTAGTATGCAATATCAGAGGCAAGCAAAAAATCTGCTCAATAATATGTTATTAATCATTAATAATCATAATACCTTAAATTACTTGTATTATGCTACAAGTGATACATTAAAATAAAAATGAAAAAATACCTTTTATTTTACAAGTTTTGGATGCTATAACGGCAACTTTTTCAAAAACAAAACGATCAAAGAAAATTTCGCTAAAATAGTTTCTATAGGAAATAAGGAGCTTATTGTAATAATAATCTATTAATAATTTTAACGAAATTTTGTTTTATCATTTTCTTTTTGAAAAAGTTACCGTTGGAGCATACGAAATATGTAAAATAAAAAATATATTTGCCATTTTTATTTTAATGTACCACTTGTAGCATAATATAAGTAATTTGATATTTTAAACAGATTTTTCATATTTTATATCAGAATACCTCATTTATTCTTGTACGTTATACGAATAAATTTAATATGCAATGACAGATGTAGGCAAAAAATCTACTAAATAATATCTCATTAATCACTGTACCTTACACAGTTAAATTAAGTATGAGAGTTCTCAATATATAAAAAAATGTTTTGTCCAGAAAATTTGACAAATAGTATTGCACACAATACCCTGTAATCAGAATTTAAAAAATAATAATAATAAAAATTGTATGGAAAATAAGCAGGTTTAGTAAAAAGTTTTTTACTGCGCATGCGTGAAAGCTATTTAAATTTTATTTGGATATTGTGTTAACTAAATGTATAGAGCAACTTTTGCGAAAGTCTCATAAACATAGCTTTAAATTTCTGAAATTGATCGTCGATTGAAGAAGCTGACAATCCGTTGTTCCCAAAAATGAAGCAAGGAGTTGTATACAAATATAGTAGTATGTGCCATATCGTGTATGCTATATAGAAACTAATCAATGGATATATGGATACAGCCCCTCACCTTTTTGCTTCATCTTGGGCATAACGGATTTTGAGCTTATTCTATCGACAATCACTTTCAGAATTTTCACTCTAGGCTTTTGAGACATTTAGATAACACAATATGCAAATGAAATTCTGTTAGCGTTCACGCAGGTGCAATAAAAAATAATTTTGTAAATCTGCTTTTTTCTTTATACAGTTTTTATTATTTTTTAATTATGATTACAGGATATTGTGCACAATAGGGTGGGCCTAAAAAAACTTTTTTTCAATTTTCGATTATGGCGGGTGCGGAAAAGCAGCCACTGGTGGCACTCAGTTCATACAAAAAATTTGAGATTTTTTAGACATTTACTTACCCTGCCCCAAACGGCTTGAAGTTTTGCAAAAATGCTCATTTTTGAACTTTTTTCGAAAAAAATTTAAAAAATGTTAAATTAAATTTATTTTGGTTGCATTTACTTGAAAAGGCATATTTAATGTACCAAATGTTTAAATAAGATCTGATCATGCATTATTTAATATCTATGTGTATCATATCTTAGGCTATTTTTATAGCTTTTTCGCGAATAATAGGCAAAAGTTGTATTTGTTTGAATCGATCGTTAGTTTCTATACTATTTATGTCCCTTGGTCTTCTTTATATTTTTTCTACTAGCTGACCCGCCCGGCGTTGCCCGGGTCCGTATTAACAATATTAAACGAACTTGAAATTTGTATGATTTTATCATTAACTGGAAGCATGCAGAAATGCATTGTCTGAAATAAGTCGCAGCTGACTTTGTGAAAAATCGGTTTTAAAAACAACAACTAATATTAAGCTCTAAAAATACTTAAAATGAGCAATGAGAAACACGGGAGGAAACATGTATCCAACGATTGCGTTAGTTTCGTGTTAAAGTGTTGATATTTACCCGTAAAAATCACTGTTAAATCGCGTAACTAATTATTTTTTTTCGCAAGTGAGATATTTTGAATTTCAAACTAATTATATCACTCTTAAATCCGACTATACCGTGAATGAAATCGATACGCGATGATAAAAGATTGGTATATAGTATTATAATTTCAGAGCCATTTAACAAAAGTGTATATTTTTAATCAAAGCATGCGTAATCTGTGGACAAATTCCTAACCGTAAACTTTTGTACCGTAACCATAATCTGTCTGTAACCTAACTGCGATTTAACAGTACCCTACCGTAACGTTAATATAACATAAATGTAACCTAGCCGTCACTTTATTCTAACCTATTCTTATTCTAACCATCACATAAATGCAATTTAACTTTAAATTAACCGTAATCTAACTGTAACCTAACGTGAAATTAAATAAAATCAAAGACTTACCGTAATGTAATTGCAACCTAATCGCAACCCAAATGTTACCTAACCATTCATGGAGTTCATGTCCATGGAAATTATTTTGTCTTGTTCGGATTTGATTATGATTCACTAGCGGCCTTCGCCCGCTACGCTGGTCGGTTTATCTAAAGAAATCTTGAAGAAGTAGTTAGATAAGGTTCAGACATACATTAAAAAAAAAAAAAGCAAGTCGATCATTCAAAAAACGTTGGGAAATATCAAATATTTACTGTAATTTTTTAAGAAAAACAAAGTTTCGAAAAAAAAAATTAAATCGAAAAAAAAATTACACTGACATATTAATGCAAGGAAATTTTCCCAGAGAGAAAATTCGCCTTGAATACAATATTTCAAATTCTTTTAATTGCTTATAGGCGTTAATGCCAACATAGTGAAAAAAAATTCCATGCTGGGAATCGAACCCGGGCCATCAGTATGGCGCACTGACGTTCTACCGACTAAACCACATGGAACGACAGCCAGCTTGAAACTTTCTCATACTTAAGTAGACTGGCGAAAACATAACGATAGCGCGTTTTAAAATCGCACAGTGACATCTATTGGATTTTATATGTACTAAAAAACGTTATGTACTAAAAAACGTGAGCAGCGCACCTAATAGTTTCTTTTGTTTCTTTTTGTTACTTTTTTGTCTGTTGTCCGATTTTGATGAAACAAAGCCTATACACTGCCCGGGAGTGTGCATTCTTCATTAGTGAAAACCGCATAAAAATCCATTCAGTAGTTACGAAGATAACCTCGAACAAACAGACAGACAGACAGACAGACAGACAGACAAAAAATTCAAAAAAATTTTTTTTGTGTTTCATTGGTTTTCTTTTATCGCCCTGACTCCATTTTTGTCAATTATCTTCAATGTACAGACACACCGGGTCCTACTGTTTTATTATATGTATAGATTAGAATATTTTCGTTCAAATTCGTATTTTTAGTTCAAATCAAAAGTTTTCAATATTTTATTTTATTTTATTTTGACATTTCATTATTTCGAATTTATCAATTTCAATTATTTTAAAAGCAAACATTTTTTTAAAATAAATAATATAATAGAAAAAAAGACCATTTTAAAAAATTACCATTTCTTCGTAAAATATTCTTTAGCTGTAATTCATTTCTTTCAATTCGTCTTATTAATACAAAATCCCTTCCATATGCTTTTGTTTGGGACATTAAAATTTAAGCGTAAATGGTTTAATATTGCAACCCTTTTTTCGATTTACTTCACCACCACCTATCTTTTTCCTCCATGGTTTACAACGGCTGTGATAAAAAATTATCATTTAAACTGACAGTTTGCCAGTCTTTGAATTTTAAAGGTTTGTTCCAGCTTTTTTAATTATTTATGCGAAAATTTTATGCAACCAACCAACCATAATAAATGAAGGGAAAAAAAGAAGAAAAAAAAAAAGATTTTTTATGAGAGTGATCTTTGGAATTTAATTAATTACTCAGTTAATAAATAGAATTTCGAAATTCTGAAGCTCAGGTGCATCAGGAGAGATTTGGGGCTACTCTCAAAAAAATTTTGAGCCTCGTACATGCTGTAGATTTTGCTAGCCATCGCAGACACACACACACACACACACACACACACACGCAGACAGAGCGTTTTGTTCTTTTATTAATATAGATGTGTCAAACGTTATATATTTGGGGAACAGACAGCAGTATACTTCAAAAACAAATCAGGAAGGTGAGAAATTGGTGAAGCAGGACTCTAAGCGAGCGCATGACTCGTCGTAATACACAGGGAGTGAAGGACGAAATAGTTAAGAACCAAAATGCGATAAAGGATTCTTATTATTTATCCTTGTTCAGTTACCTGCGACATTTCTTCAGTGTTAACGTGAAACCCTTTTGTAGTGATATACAGTGCTTTTTGGGTCGTTTAATGTGACATTATAGTGTTTTGTGCGTTTTATTACAGCGAGCTTACGAATGGCTAGTATAAAAGGCTATTACAATGCAAAGACACGCGATAGCGTGAAA
Organism: Maratus speculifer; assembly: GCA_964019185.1. Lineage (NCBI taxonomy): Eukaryota > Metazoa > Arthropoda > Arachnida > Araneae > Salticidae > Maratus > Maratus speculifer. Next base: position 23,349,214 of record OZ025292.1, read on the forward strand.
AGTAACTTTTTGGGGCATCATGCATATTGAAAGAATTGCAATTGCCAACTTATGCTGATAATTATGCGCCACTACTACTGGTTGCTTCACTACGTAGAAGTTGTGACAGCAGAGGATACGAATCTCGTCATCGATAAAAACAAAGTCAGAAGAGAGAAATGGAGACTTGGAAAGAAGATACAGGCAGAAGAAGTTATTGAAAGAAGGAAAATTAAAAGCATATTTTTTGATGGTAGAAAGGATAAAAGTATATTAAGAGGAAGAGAAATAACAAGCGGCACCGTCGAGAGAAGAAGAGGAACACATCATCGTGTTGTTTGAACCTGGTTAGGAATACTTGTGTCACTTGATACCTCGTTCCGTTACCTTGATACCTCGTCAGTTCAGAAAAGTCTAATTTGTGGTGACTTGGAAGATTGTATAATGATTTTGCTATTTCTTTTCCTTGACCCGAGTATTCCTAACCAGGTTCAAACAACACGGTGATGTGTTCCTCGCCTTTCCTTCAACGGTGCCGCTTGCTCTTTTTTCCTCTGAATATATTTTTATCCTTTCTACCATCAAAAAATATGCTTTTAATTTTACTTCTTTCAATAACTTCTTCTGCCTGTATCTTCTTTCCAAGTTTCCATTTCTCTCTTCTGACTTTGTTTTTATCGATGACGAGATTCGTATCCTCTGCTCTCACAACTTCTACATGGTAAGGCAACCAGTAGTAGTGGCGCATGATTATCAGCATAAGTTGGCAATTGCAATTCTTTCAATATGCATGATGCCCCCCAAAAGTTACTTTTCACGCTATCGCGTGTCTTTGCATTATCATGGCCCTTTATATTAGCAATTTCTAAGCTCGTCGTAATAAAACGTACAAAACACTATAATGGCACATTAAACGACCCAAAAAGCACTGTATATCACTATAAAAGGGTTTCACGTTAACACTGAACAAATGTTGCAGGTAACTGAGCAAGGATAAATAATAAGAATCCTTTATCGCATTTTGGCTTTCAACTATTTCGTCCTTCACTCCCTGAGTATTACAATGAGTCATTGCGCCCGCTTACAGTCCTGCTTCACCACTTTCTCACCTTCCAGATTTGTTTTTGAAGTATACTGCTGCCTGTTCCCCAAATATATGACGTTCGACACATAGAAAAAATATAAAGACGACCAAGGGACATAAATAATATAGAAACTAACGATCGATTCAAACAAATACAACTTTTGCCTATTATACGCGAAAAAGCTATGAAATTAGCCTAAGTTATAATACACATAGATATTAAATAATGTTTGATCAGATCTTATTTAAACATTTGGTAGATTAAATATGCCTTTTCAAGTAAATACAACCAAAATAAATTTAATTTGACATTTTTTAATTTTTAATTTTTTTTCGAAAAAAGTTCAAAAATAAGCATTTTTGCAAAACTTCAAACCGTTTGCGGCAGGGTAAGGAAATGTCCAAAAAAAATCTCAAATTTTTTGTATGAACTGAGTGCCACCAGTGGCCAATTTTCCGCACCCGCTATAATCAAAAACTGAAAAAGGTTTTTTCTCGAAAATTGAAATTTTTTTTTCAGCCCACCCTAGTGCACAATGTTGTTTGTCATATTTTCGTAAAAGAGAATTATTTTATATTAAAAAACTCTGCAAATTATGAACAAAAAACTTGGAAAAATTTGGGACTGTTTTTATAAAAACCTTAATTTTTCTTCATGTATACATGCTATCCTTATAAAAATGAAGAGAGTTTATTACAATAAACTACTTAATCATAATCTACAGTTTGAATTATTTTGCTACATTAGTTTCGATTGGATTATCCAAAAGATATTCGTTCTTTTTCAATTTGTTGACGGTCCCCTATGGCGTTTCAAGAAAAATATTTTCAAGGAAATGTATTACCTGTACTATTATATTTACACAGTAATAGTTTCAGGATAATTCCTCATGTATTTTTCTAGATATTTAATAAAATGTCTAAAATCGCAAGTGGCCGTTTACCAATGGCCATATAGTGTATAATAATACTTTGTACAATTTAATGATAAACATAAAGCGCAATACTAACCTGAATGTTTCGGATCCCCAGCCGGCTATGGCCGTGAAGACTCGGGTCGGGAAATCGCGAGCCGGGTTGATGGGTGCCATGCAGTTCATGCAGAAGCACTGGGCTGTCACCTGGATCATAAAACCGATGAAGAACGGGTAGAGGTACTTGGGGATGTTCAAGTTCCTTTTATCGACGATCGCCATCACTGTGAACATCACCAGGATACCGACCACAACCTGAAAGGAAGAGAAGCAAGAAATATATTACAAAAAAAAAAAAAAAAAAAAAAAATTCTTTACACACCTGAAAAATTTACTCACTAATATTAATCCAATGAGAGAAGTTTTAGAAAATTTTTCGTTTGTATTTCTTTATTCTAATTTTTTTTTTCAGTCAGATAGCTGAGGTCTATCTCTAAAACGGCCATTTGTTACATTTCCAATTTTATTTGCAGTTTTTCTTTTTCCAATGAGGGTATTTTCACTTTTGAAACAGGTTTCAAAAGCAAAAGTATCCCAATTAAGAAAAAAATATATAAACAAAATAAAAAAAAAGTTGCAAGTGGCTAAGTCTGATCACAGATCGCACAGAGGTTTTTATTTAATACTTCTTTTATTAATCACGAACATCTTTTTATCAAACATTTATTAATTATCATTTAATTAATAAATCCAGATTGTTAATTTATAGCTATCAAAGCCTTACATTGATTGGAAAGACATAGAGGTCTGAAAGTATAGTGTGTGCTAAGAATAACATTATTGGACACATGACCTTCAGTTAAGATATTAAATGATATATCCTAGATTAAATTTGAAATTTATGATTTTTTTTTCGACAACGCTCTCTAGCGACAAAAATATGACAATGCTAATCCTTGATATTTGTTGTGCGTTTTTTTAATATGAAATAATGAACAAATTAACTCCTTTAAAACGCCGCCTTGGGGTGAAAATGAGTTAAGAGGTTGTGAGTAGTTGCCTAGTAATATATGGACCAAGAGCTTTAAAACAACATGTCACACGAAAAAATCAATTTCCTGTCCAATTGTTAAAATATAGTATTAAAAAAAAAAAGATTCATGTGTCTTTCAAAATACAACTTTTGAGAAATATCGGTTCATTAGATAAGTTTTTAGGTATTTTTTTTATCGTTATTATCGCGGTATTTAATTGCATAATCTCGGTGATAAAATAAGGTGAAGACTAAGATTAAAATTCAATAGTAAGAAATAAATTCTAAATTTGGCAGCTATGCATAAGCGACTGCAATCAAAAATGTAAAAGAAGATTATGTGTTTTTATTTTAGCAGGGCCGCAAATCTCACCAATAGCACCTCTCTCTTCGATAACAGTTTTTATTCTCCCCCTCCCCCCTCTACAAATTCGAAACAACATATTTTGCTAATAAAATAAAATTCTGATTTTAAATTTTTAATTTAAATTTTTAATTAATTTATTAATAGTTTGATTTGGAAATAAAATATTATAGTTTATGATATTATTTATTTATTGTTGTTCTTTTTTTTTCTTTTTCTTTTCTTTTTAATTTTGTTTTCTTTTTTGCATTTTAAATGAAAAGATTGATAGACAGGTATTTTAAATGCATATAACATACGTATTTTAAATGAAATACATGAAAACAAATAACGGCAATGGGTACACTATTTGGGGATTTATCACCTGCTTCTGCACAATTAACTTACTTTCTGTGTAGTTACAGAGAATATACGGGTGATTCTCAAAATAGGGGACAATTTGTGTCTTTCAGCATACAAAAAAAAAAAAAAAAAAAAAAAAAAAAAAAAAAAAAAATGAGAGGTTTTCTGTCATGTTTTTATACTTAGATATGTTTGTCTTAATATTATTCATTATTTGCACTCAAGAATTACTCACTTTTTAGTTAAAAATAAAAACACCTTAAAATAACAGAATAAATGTTCAAAATGTCATTAGCATGGATGTCCACAGCAGCTGTGCCTTGTATATAATAGCTTTTTCAAGAGTTAATATCATGTTTATAAAATAAAACAAATGTTATACCTTCTTTAAATTAATCAAGGAGAGGATTTATCCAATAAATTTCTTTTTAAAAATAAAATTACATTATATAAAAAGAGAATTAAAGTTTGTCCTCCATATTCTGTTTTCAAAACAAGGTCATACTATAACAGCTGTTTATTAATCAAAATTTCATTTTCACATATGACAATACTTTGAAAATATAAAGTTTCTCCATGGTAACAAGTAGCCATTTTATTCCAGCCTGAAAATAGAAGCATGTATTATATTTTAAGAATAGAAGTTGAATATTAGGCGAGTACATCAATTGTATGTCATTAGAATGGATAATAATTTTCATGTTTATTTTATAGTTAAAATTTTTATTTTACTTATTTGCATAGAACTTTTGTGTTTTAAAAAGCCCCAGAAAGGACTATTGCATTGTGATTATATTATGGCTCATAATCTTATTTAAATTAAAATTTGTCATTAGCATGGACAAATATCAGTGTCATTAGCATGATTTTTCTGTCCATGCTAAAGACCCCTATGTGCATAAATGTAACCAGTACTTATATTGTATCCTTTTTAAAGTTTAATTTTACATATAAATTTAGGTATTACATTTATTATCCCTAAAATATGCATTAAATCTGTCAGAAAATCACTAAGACAGCTTCTTACACTGTTAGTGTCAGAATGTTGTTCGTGTAAACAAAGTTTGCTCTTTTGTAATGTTTTTATTCTCCTTATATGTATATATGTAAAAATGGAAACTATTTGTTGGAAAGGAAGGCTAATAAACGTAGAAAAAAATATTTAAACAGGAAGAAAATAAAAATTTCTCAATATATTTATTCCATGCAATTTGTTTTGTCATTAGCATGGCTCAAAAAGTACTAATTATTTTTTTTTTAAGTTAATTTTTAAATATTTAGCTTTGCTAAATACATGTAAAGTATACCTAATACTATATTAACAACATATATTTTTTTCAGAAATTTTGCTAACAGTAATTTTTTTAAGATTTCATTTTTGAAATTGTCCCCTATTTTGAGAATCACCCATACGGGTAATACCTTATCTTAAGTCTTATGTAAAATTACAGAGTTAAGGAAAGCAGAGATTTTGTTTAGTAACATAGAAGTATATTGGTAAATTTACAATAGACTCTGTAAATTAACATTGTTAAAATACACAAGACTCTGTAAATTATCTTTAATGATAATCGTTTAATATATTTTTAAAAACTAGTGACTCACTCAAACAGCAGAGGACTTCAAAGTATCAGAATTTTTCGAGTAATTTTGAATCGCTGTATTATTATTATTATTATTATTATTTTCACAATTTGTTTCTCGCCATCATGGGGTTTGAAACGAAATCGCTGGTAGAATACCTTACGGACTGAACTATAGGAGCTGTTGACCTGAGTATAAAACGTGTCTTACATAATCACATGGGAAAAATCTATTTTACTGCTTAAAAATTTCTCTTCAAATGTATTTGTTAAAAAATTCGCAAACGATTTATTTTAATTTATTTTAGAACTATACATAATACCTATTTTTTAAAATTAATTTTAATTTTTTAACTATCTTTGTAACGGAAGGATGCACATACTAGGTGTCATTTGTGGGGGTGTGCTGGTTGAATGCAGACATAACACGAGATAAAAGTTAAAACCACACTTTATTTAAACTGTTAATGCTCAGGGGAAGTGGAGCTTCAGTTCGTCAATTTCGATAACTAGTCACAATACTAAAAGAGTAAACTCATAAATATACTCACACCTCCGGTACTAGACTCAATCGGGGCACTACCAACCAACTTTTCACTTAGTCTTCAGCTAAACTGCTAGATAAAATCTTTATTAGACAGCCCGTTGCTGTAAAACACTCTTTATTATATAAAATACTCAATTAAACTGTCTCTTACCAACGGCAAACTTCTCGAATAGTTCCGTTCTGAATGAACTCAGTCGGCAAACGCTGCTAGCTATCTCACTTAGAAACTCCTCGCTAATTCACTGGAGGCTAAATAATAACTCGCTATAACTCAATCCCATTCAATTCGCCGCTTCTCACCACCACCTAGCTGGCTTTCGCCGCTACACACTACACACTCAAACTCAAAGCTTTTATATGCTGCAAACTGAGATACTATAAATTTACATATTACTTCTAACCCCAACATAACTGTAGAACCGAGGAAGACACACACGCTCTAGAAAGTTAAAGTAAAAGTGAGGATAGATGTCGCTTCCACGCTACACATGTTAAATCATTGACGTCACGATCTCACAAAAATGCTAGAGTGCCTTTAACACAAAGGTCACTCCCTCACATCTTAAGTAATGAATTTAAAAAATTCAATCAGTTTTTTAATGCAAAATTTTGAATCTAATTCTTTTTTTTTTTACAACAATCATATTTTAGCGAATTTTTAAAAATTGTCACCCACTTTTTATTTTTTTTAGCGCTAATATTTAAAAAAGATTTTTTAAGTAAGAAATAAGAGAAAAATAAACACAAAAAAGTAATTTATTATTGATTTTTTACGTTTTCATTTTTTTATTCATTTTGTGTAATGCGTTTTCCGAAAGTTAATATACATGTATATCACTCTTTCCGTAAGAAAAGTGGCACATCTCTCAAAAATTCATTTTGCGTTTCATTCCACGATTAGGTGTGTCGTAGGTGCTCCCGCTACACAAGAAGTTTCATGTGTAGCATACGAAAAATCGCTTTATTACGCTTATGTCCATTTGTAACAAAAAAAAGAGGTGGATTGTGTGAGAAGGTAAAATACCCAACTCTCCAAACCTCATCGGTTGGCTTCTTTCTTAAGGGTTTTACGCTTTTATGCACTTTTTTACTTCTGCAGAATTAAGTGCTATAATTTCACGTTACAGTAAAATCCTGCTAATTTTCTTTTGCCTCTCCTGTGAAATTAACTTTTGTCGAGATGTGTCACTTATCATGCTAAAGGACGACATATTTTATAAATCATTTACCAATGAATTAATAATAATAACAATAGCGTTGTAATAATAGTACCAGCTTCGAAATAATACGACGCAATTTACTTTCAATTATTTAATTTTTTCAAAATTTGTTACTAACTGTCCTGGAGTTTGAACCAGAGATCTCTGGTTTCTGGAAGAACATTCTAATATTACCAAGCTTCTGACATATGAAGAAAGCAACTGCAAAGTGATTCTCTATAAAATCCACCCTCTGATTATTAGGAAATGATTTTTACCTTTCAAAATTATTCTAAGTTTTTTTTAAAAAATCAATTTTAAAACTAAATTATCTTTTTTTTTTTATAATTTCTAAAAAAACTGCAAAATAATTTAATAATTGTGCATTGCAAGTTAAAAAAATAAAAATAAAAATGTATTTAAATAAAGACATAGAAATCCCTACAGAGAATTAGATGAAAGATCTGCAAAAAGAAAGGTCTGCAAAAGGAAGACCGAGAAACTCAGTAAAAAGCATTGAGAACTAGTGTAAATTTACAGAGAGTCTCATTTTTTTCGACTTTTTACACGAATTTTTAACGATATGGTAGCTTTGTATAATTGAGACGTTAATTTAAAAAATAAAGCACGTTTACTTTGTGGAAGAAAAAGAGAATTAAATTTTATTACACATTAACATAAAACTTCTTAAAATCTTTTAATACCTTTTTTTTAACTTTGTCAATCAGGTCCTCCTATATTTTGCAATATTCCACGGGAGAGGGGCGCTTTGATAACGATTTTTGTGCAGCTTTTCGTGGTTCTATTATCCATCGACGACTGGTGCAGCGACGGGAACTTCTCAATTGGCTAAGTAGACTATTTTCAAAATGCTCATATACAATAGAATAATGAAAACTATTGATTTTAATTAATGACATGATCGAGAAAAACTCTTTTTTTACTCTGACTTAATTGACTAAGACAGAAATTTAAGATGAATATCAAGTTGTTACAGTATTGAACTAATAAACTGAAACATTAGCATTTGCAACTACATTTTTGAAATATTAAAACGCATTAGATAAAAGACATTACCATTACATTAATATTCTTACATAGATAATAACATTATTATTCTTATTTCCAACTTTTTCCTATAAAATTAAATTTATTGTTTTGTTGCACTGGCCTTTGAAACTTTTTACTGTGTTGTTAGAAAAAAACATCAACTTTATTTCCAACAACAGCGAATATTGAGATTCATTTTCTTTGATTCTTTGAAAATGGAGTCATTTTCCTGCATTTAGTCGGGAAAAACTAAAAAAGTATGATAATCTTCTCATGGAATTTCATACGCACCTCGCTGAAAAAGCAATTCCATATGGATATGTCGTCTCTGGGATAGGTGGCGAATACCCAAGCACTCCTGTTCTGTCCGACTACAGTCAGTTCAGGATCATATATATGAAAGGCATCTAAAAAATTAAAAAATGTATTTATGTATGTAAAGGATATAGATTAGAAAAGAGGATAAATCAACTGAAATTAAAAGTATACCTTCAGAATGATTTTAACACAATTATTCTAATATGTAAATAAATCATATGAACTCTAAATGGGGTTGAGAAAAATGGGGTTTCTTGGTTGAGACCGTCAATGCTGTATCATCTGAGCTATCCCGGATGAATCGGGTGGGTGTTATTCACCCAGGTAATAGGGTTACAATGTCTTCGTATTTTTTAATGTAAAGAATTTTTTTTTTTTTAATTGGCTTTAAGAAAATAAAATTATTTGTAACAACTGAAAACATATTTGAAACATTGAAAACGTTGATAAATAAATTGAAAACAAATACATTTGTAAATAGGAAAAAGTTACATTTCACACATATAATCAAATACTTTTTTTTACAACAATTATCATGCTAATGTGGCATTTGGGAATAAAAATGTGCTTTCATAGTGGTTTTATAGACATATAATCCGTCCCTAAAGGATTAAAAAGAGATTTCTTTTTAAAAATTCTATGTATTTTTATAAAAATTAAATTTCGGGATTCAGCGTTTATTTTATTTTATTTATTCATTTATTTATTGTGCATAGTTATGTTAATTTCATTTCAATAAAAGAAATATTAAATAAATAATTCTATAGAAATGGAAAATTGACTACTATTTTTAGTTGCGTGTTGTTTTGAAATAATTTTAGGTTCTTCTGGAAGAATCCATTTCATTGGCTACGAAAAGGCAGACATTTAGTCTCCTTTGATTCAGAATGAATTCTGCCATATAATTAAAACCTATGCTTTTGTTGAATTATACTTTTATACTCTTTTAATTGGGATTTTTAATTAATAACTCAGCTATTTATTTGAAAATTCAAATTCTGAGTCTCAGGTGCAACCAGGAAAGGACTTAAAGTACCCTTACAAAAATATTCAGCTTTGTACGCGTGCTAGATTCCACGATCTGTTGTGGGCAGACTCATAAACAGTTAGAAAGATCAGAACTTTCTTTAATATAAATTTATTTTCTGCTTTTTAACCGTCAATATGTTTCATTGTTGTATTAATTAATCTTATTAATTGTTCTATTAATTTATTTTATTAATTTTATATTAATTGCTTTATGATGTATTAATTATTGTTGTAAAATATTGATGTTGTATTAATTATTAATTATTGTATTGACTTTTTGTATTAATCGAATTAATTTATATTTAAATTTGAAAAATGTTAAAGTACTGTAAGTGCATTAGAAACACACTTGTAAACGTAATTTTTATAATTCTAGCGTAGCAGAAAGCAGGTCAAAAATCCATAACAAATTTTCATCTTTACATACTAAAAAAAAAAAAAAAAAAATCTTGAGCGAATATTTCTAAAATAACAACTCTATGAAAGTGTTACTTCACGTAATTGCATAGAATGATAATTCTATGTTACAATTCTTCAAATTACAATTGTTACATATTCTTCTTCACATTCCATTCGTAAATTGAGAACCTGGCGCCTCTGCCTTCTTGAACCAATTACTCTCTCAGAACGTCTAGTTTTCTTAGTGATGTATGAAAAAAATGACTAGTAGACGCCCAATCATAATCTCGTTGACTCCGCTAGTGTTTCTTTCACTTAAACAATGTATATTGACTGATAAAACAGAATCTTCCTTCTTTGCAACACTTCAGCGAAAAGAATCAGGTCTGATTCAGACTGATTGGTCAATTACTACAAAATTTGTTTAGAACAAGAAACGCGATTGGTTGAAGACGGAATTCAATTTCTGGCTCTCCGAGAAGGAAATCTCCGGAGTTATTGATTGCCGTTTGTTCCAAGAACACATTTTTTATGCCTTCTTTACTGAAGATTTTTTCCGTGTTAGTGGAATGAAATATTCAGAATATGATAAAATGATTATTGTAAGTTTTTGATTACCATAATATCTGGGAATGTATGAGGCTCGACGCACGACTGAAGTTAGGTAATCTAATGTTTTTGCGAAGCTGAAAGAATGTATCTGAAAAGACGAGAAAGAAGCTATTCATAATTATATATAGTCGAATATGATTTTTTCCTGATCCCTTCAACGTCATCCTTAAGGCTAAAGCAAAAATATCAAATTTTACACGAGAGCGGTTATTACATGATCACGCCTAATACGCGATACATTTTCGGTCCTTTAATAAAATATCGCGCTTAAACCTTCACTGCACCGTGTGCTACATCTGGCACATATCTAATAACACACTATAATTCTCACTATATTCCATATTCCATGAATTTGGGCAGTATGATCTGCATCCCTCATCAAGAACAGTCAAAATAATGGAATAAAACTTATTTTGTCCATATCAAATAGCTGCATCTGACAAAACCTTAAAATTTGTTCTTCGGAAAAAAAAAAGAAAAAAAAAATCGATCAAACTATTAAGGTTTCGTTGCAGAACAACTCCAATCGCGAAATTCCATGTTAGCCCATGGGAAAACTTTGAAACGCGATGACTCATTACTTAATATAATTATTAAAATATTGTTTTCACCATCTGAAAATAGACATCAAATGCCGATGATGTGCGTTTTTAAAAATTGTCTACGCAAATTTTATGTATATAAAAAATGCTTATAAACTTTGAAATTTTATGAATTCTTATCATATTTCTAAAAATATTTAAAATTTACAAAGAATATTTTAAAAAACGCACATCATCAGCATTTGACATCTACTTTTAGATGATGAAAGACGAATTTTCATAATTTTCCCATAGGTTAACATGGGAGTTCACGATCTGGGAGTTTCACTGCAGCGGCCTCTTAAGGCAAAATATACTTTCGTTACATTTACGGAATATTTAAAAATAATAATAAAAAAGATGTTGAAGAGTGTTCATCAGATAAAGTTAATTAATTTAAGCTCACTTAGTTGCAAAATAGAGCAATACGAGATTTTTAAAAACCATATTGGCGCACATAAGATACACGCCATAAAATGCCAAATTTCAGCTAGAAATCTGAAATTTTATTTTTTTAATTTTACTATTTTTTCCCTTTTTTGAACAATCTATAGATTTCCAATTTTTTTTTTCTTTTTTTTTAATAAAAAAAGGGAAAAAAATCGTGCAGTGAAGAGTTAAGACGTAAATTCCTTTTCTTTTCTCAAGTGCTGCTAACTTAAGGTATTTATTATTATTATTATTATTAAAATAAAAAACAATGTTTCCGAATAATTTTGTTGACTTTATTTAATGAAATATTAATTTAGGCAAACATTGCTAAAAGGAAATAATGGTGAATCTTCGAATTAAACAAAAACCCACTAAACCTTCAAAATTGCTTTTATTTTTTTTTATCCCGCCCCCTAACATACTTTGTCCCTCACTTAGTAGTAGAGATGTATAAACACATTCAGTTTACTCAGATACTTCATAAAAAATATCACATTTAGAGATGACCATACCTCTATTAGTAAGTTTTTAATTGTGCGTTACATCAACACTATATTTTATAATGCTTATTATATGCAACAAAAATTGAAACTCGTAAAGATTAAATAAATATTACTGCGATTTGAAATTCCTTCTGCAGATTTTTTTTGCCATGAAATTTGTAATTATCCTTAAAACTATCTGTCGCTTTATAATTATTTGGCAAATTTAATATAATTGATAGAAAAAGACCGAAAATTCGTAATTCGAATAAAAAAATTCGTTTTCGGCTCAAAATTTGAATTTCGCCGAAAGTTTGCTTTCGGCGAAAATGCTGTTGAAAATTTGTCCTTATCGAAACTTGGCCGAAACTATTTGTATTCCAAAAATTTCATTTTTTCCTTTGAAAGTTTTCATCATAACTCATCGATTTGAGTTCTATCGGCTCAAATGGGATTATTTTTTGCTATGAACTTTATTGTTTATAATTATTAATCATAACCGATTCAAGATGTTGGTGCAAATTATAAAGAAAGCAATGCATATATGACCAAACTTTATCACCTGTGCATTAAAAGCTTAACAGTAACAGGAAATTTTCAGTTTGAAACTGCAAAATTGTTTCGAATGCTCTTTGAGAAAGTTCTAGTATAACAAATGATCACTTAAAAAAATCTTTATTAAAGATAATTCGAGGTGTGAATACCTAAAACTAAATTATTTCTTAGTAAATAAAATTCGTATAATTAGAAAATCATTCTGTATCTTTGATGAATTACGTTTTATTTTATAGAATAATCGGTAGATGCCTGTCCTTAGGATGGTGGGTAAAAATGTATTTTTCACATACATTAAAAAACTGATAAAAATAATTGACAATATGGAAATGTTTGGATCAGCAAACTTCGGGCTAGTTTATGTTCAAATAAGCACTCTATTAGCATTTACAATATCTATTGGTAAATCAGGCTTTGTGGCTAATGTATCTCTGTAGCAAATATGCAATAAAACTACGTAATTAAAAAGGTCTGCTGCATCCATTGAAATAGTACTAATGATTAATAAATATTACTTTTTTATAGCACTTTGAAATTGTATTTATTTTCGTTTACTCCTCTCCCCTCATCCCCGAAAAAAACGAAAGACTGTCATTATTCTCTTTTGTTGGCGAATTTCTGTTTTTTCTGTCAAGCTTCGGACTCATACAGACGATATACTGGACTTGATGGGAGCGTCGATTCCAATGGCAGTTTTTGGAGGGAAAAACTGGTTTCGCGTGATGTGCGTTACACTGGGTTTTATTATATAAAGATGAAAATAAAAGTTTTCAAACTAAAGAACGGACAACCACCTTGGGGCACACATATTATTAATTATTATGTATATTTAATTAATACATATAATTAATTAAGAATTGTATTTCGAACTTTTTTCTCTTAGTATTAAAGTATTAGTTTGCTCAAATTAATTTCTAAATATAACCTTTTTTAGCGTTTCTATTGCTATATAGAATAAAAAAAATAAAAACGAATAGATTTTCGTTTCAACTTGCATAAAAATCGAGCATTTATTTTGAAGCGTAACAGCGCCATCCATTAGCAAGAATTTTATGTTAAACAAGCTATTAAATTTTAAGTAGTTTTTTTGTGAAATACCCTGCATGTTATAGATACTACGATGGAGTCTTACCGTAGTAAGTGAAATAGAGGACGGCAGCCGCGAAGAATCCTCCGAGGTGCTGACCGAGCAAGTAATGGGGGACTTTCCGCCACGGTAGTTTGCCCACCGACGCAAAAGCCACCGTCACACCCGGGTGAATGTGACCACCTGAAAAGAAAACAAAATGAAATATCAATATGACACTAGTATTAAAATACAAGAAATATTGAAAAAATAGGGGGAATCTGTCTATAACGGAGTCTATAAAGGTCTATAAAGGAGTCTATAAAGGAGTCTAAAATAGTCTATAAAGGAATCTGTCTTTGTCGCTAGCTGTCTATATATCTATCTATATGTACGACTATCTCTCTATAATCTGTCCGTATATCTGTCACATATATTAAATTCCTATAGACCGAGAGGCGGCTTCAAAGACAATTACCTCATCGAGTTCACGGATGAAAATCTAGGATTAGCTGAATATCGATTAGCATATCAAAAAGCAATCGATTTGCCAAGGTATATCTTGGTATAGAAAACACTAAAAATCTGATTTTAACAGTCGACTCATAGGTTTAACATTATATTTTCCTTTTCCCAACTCTCTATATCAGGGCATGAAATTTCAGCTTAAAAGATACTCGCCAGACTAAAATTTTTACTCGCCACTATTTTATATTCATTCAGATAACAACGTCAGCCACCACACTTGTGCAGAAAATGAAATATTTATGACAAATTTTATTTAATTGACGATTGTTAGAACGATCTGTCTGTAAAATCCAGAATATTTTACATTTATGAAAAATTTGGGATATTTTAAAAATATTAACAGATGTAATATGAAAAACTTTCTATTGACCGAAAAAAAAAAATTCAGAAATTAATAAAACGAAACATATTTACTGCAAAAAGAAAAAATAACATTAACTTGAAATAATCTTGTCACAAGGTTTCAATGGTTACAGAAATACATACCAGATACGTTCCTGTACTATTAGCACTCCAGGTTTGTGTAGCGCTGTCTTTCTGCACTGAATAACACGTATCAATTGCAGCTGTAGGATCAAACTCTGTCAGGATGGGTCCATTAACAGAAATTCTGAGCAAATCTCATTGTCTCAGTCTTCACAGAGTTCCTGTATGCTGTCTTGAGTCTGTTGTGACAGCTGAACCCTCTCTCATATGAAGCTATGCTTACTGGTAAAACAGCACAAAATGTTAGTATTTGGAACAAATTGGGGAGTCTTGATGCACATTTTTCAGTGTAAACTTTCTCCAGCATCTTTTTCAGTGTCAGTGATGGGAACATGAATTTAAATTCTGCCCACTCTGCCAATACAATACATACTTTTTTATTAAAGAGATTTGGGTTTAAATACATAAAGATCTTTTTTATTTCTTCTATTCCAAATTCAAAAAAATTTTCTTTGGGAGGCCATCTCCACTATGTCAAAAATATGCAGATATGCCAACACATCTGATGACATAGATTGCAGTCTTTCTGTAATGTATATCTTTGTATGTTTAATTAATGTTCCTCTTAGAGTCTGAAACTCTTCCTCCCTATTTTCAATATTTGTCGGCTGCATATCCTTGATTATTCCTGAAATGGATAGTTGGTCTAAAAATAGGCGACGGAGAAGAAATAGGACGAATAAATAGACGGCAGAGCATTTTTACTTCTTTTGGAAAATAAATACCTTCGCTTCATTTTGAGATACTTACGTGTATCGCTGTGCATAGTTTGATTTGAAGCACAATATTTTATAAAGACGAAGCTTACTCGCCAATCTTAAATATTTACTCGCCAATGGCGAGCTGGCGAGTGGAAATTTCGCGCCCTGCTCTATATTTTTAGACTTTTGGGTGCAGAAAAACACAATGGTAAATCTACGAGTCAAACAATAAAACCGAGTTTTTAGATATTTTCCACCAAGATATGATATGGCAGAACGATTGCATTTTAATATATGAATCGAGATTCAACTAATCCTTGATTTTCATCTGTAAACTTGATGAGGTTCTTGTTTGGGCTGCCGTCTACCGATCTAATAGAGATCAACAGAAAATGTGGTTTCATTTCTCCCCCAAAATCTAAGTTTTGTCGAAAATTCCGCCGGTCCTAAATAACACCAAAACTATCTGGACTCCAAAAATTTAGTTTGTTCCTTCAAATATTTTTAACTTGACTTATCGATTTAAGCTGTATCGGCATCAGATGTGAGACATTATCTACTTATTGCTAGGAACTTCGTTGTTTACCGCTATTAGTCATAGTTGTTGAAAATTATAAAGCAAGCCATGTACGCATGACGCTTTTCACGTGCTCATTAAAAGTTGCAGCTTTAGCAGCAATAGCGTATTTTCAGCTTAAAATGGCAGAAGTGATTCGAATACTCTTCGAAAAAGTTATAGTATAATAGATGATCCTTTACAAAAATCATTAACAGAGTTAAATCGAAGTATGTACAACAAAAACAATATTCTATGCAATAAAAGGCATAAAATATTAAAATCGTTCTTTGTTATTGATGAATAATTAGTTACATTTTGTTTTATACGAAAAGAAAAAATTTTGGTCAAAGGTAAAGAGAGCAAATATTGGTCGCAGGTAAATTTACACGACTAATTAATTAAAATGTTCTGTATATTTAAGTATGCATTCATTATTTGAAGATATTTTTTGGACGTTTTCGTTTTCGGTCGAAAATAGGATGATTACCGAAATTTAGTTTTGGTCTTAAAAACCTTTTTCGATTGATTCTTAAAAATAACGCAATGCCCCTTGGAAAGTAGGACCTGCATATAGAATTGAGCTAAAAAAGTTTATGTGCAAACATTTTGTAAATCGAGTGATAAGATGATGTTGTGTTTCTTTTCGCTCCAGGAAGAAAGAGATTAATAAGCTTCCCCAAAGGTCTTGAAGCAATCATTGATTTGCTGTATTGGTACAAGAAGTATAGTCATTTAGGCAGAATCGCACACGTACTAAGTTATGTAAATGGCAGCTAAAATAGAAAATGCTAAATACGTAATTACTGTAGATTAATTTTAACACAATTATCCAAATAAGTAAAGAAATTATATGAGAAGTAAATTTTCAACTTGGATGAAAAAAGTCCGGACCAGGATTCTAACAGTGGTATCTTGGCAGAAACTGTTAATGCCTTCTGAGCTATCCCGGACAAATCGGGAATTCCAATACCTGCGATTTACTCTGTCGCGCTATCTCACTATCTCATATGTCAGCACGGATATTATAATCAATAAGAATAAGTAGGTGAATTAGTTCCTCCAGATTTGTCCGAGATAGCTCCAGGGTTCCCGCTGGCCTTTGATCAACATTAGCGATTTGGCAAATGATACATTAAAAACAGTCGCTAAATGAAAAGAAATGTTAGCAAAAAAGATTCGGCATGATATACTGAAAAATGTATCTTTAATTCCCGATTGTAGCCTTTTTCTTCTTTCCAAGTGTTCTAAAATAGACTATTTTTTTGTAATAGCTTATTTAATAGAAATTCGACTATCGACTATACGGAGCCTATTAAAAATAAGTGCATCCTAAATTTCTCTTAAATCTGTAAAAGTTTCAGACATTCTCTTAGCAGTCTGAATACAAATTAAAAAACGTTGTGAAAAAATACGCTAAAAAAAGTGTTGATATTTCGATTCTTAACTGATGGAAAAAATTTAACCTGAGTAAGATTACTTTGCATACAACAAATAAATTGTATGGTAAATAGATACTTTCAACACGACATTATAGCAAATCTTTTCTCTATTTGGTGCTTGATTCGAGTAATTTTATTCGTAACAGATGCAATTTTTTTTCTTCCATTTTTGGATGAAAAAACTCCGGGCCAGGATTCGAACCAGGGATTTAGTGGCTGAAGCCGCTAATGCTCTTCCAACTGAGCTATCCTGGGCACGAACACTGGAGGGCTACTTCACCCAATTAACTTCAACGATCACTTTATCTGGTCTGATACTCTGGATCAGCTCAACAGAATAAATCGAAGGTCAATATATGGAATTACAGGAAATCGCTGCATACGAAATTACACTACATTAATTTTTATCACGATTATTCAATCGGTAAATTTATTATAACAGATGTAATTTTTTTTCTTCCATTTTTGGGTGAAAAAAGTCTGGGACAGGAAAAATTATATCTGTTATAATTAATTTACCGATTGAACAATCGTGTTTAAAAGTGTAATTTTTTTCGTGTTTTGACCAACATGATGCCAGTAAACAGAAAGTGGTTAACTGACAATAGATAAATGCATATGGAATAGTCATTTCGGTCTTTGGTTGTAGCTAAAGTGAACTTTTCTTGAAATGGTATGTAAAGCGACCTTCAATCATTGTACAGCACAGATAAGAATTTTCACTGCACTGACGCATACATGCTCTCACAAAAGAACAGAAATTGTGCAATCGCGACTTGGCGAGTCTGATTGTCCTTTTACTAGCCAAATTTTATCGCGATTTGGTGCAATGGTGAGCGGCAGCAAGAAATCTGGATAGCCCACATGGTAGAGCATTAGTGGCTTCAGCCAAGAGATTCTTTGTGCGAATTCTGGTCCAGACATTTTTTACTCAGAAGCCCAGCTGGAAATTTAGATCTCCTAGTTATAATGCAATTAGAAAAGCAGGGACGCATATTTAATTTCAATCGTATATATTGTTTTACTTTTGATGCGGTTTTTAAAAAATTTTAAATGCTTTTTTACGTACATACCGTCCGGCAGGTTACAGTGAACTATAACATAGTTAAAACGTATTGCTATTTATAATTCTAAACACAAAATTGAACCTATACGCATCTCTCTTGATTACCCTAAGGCAAATTTCTGTACGACTGTGCAATTATAATAATATACAAAATTATGATAAATAGAAAAACAAAAAATGAATCATTTCCAAGAGAGTCTTACCAGATATGCCTCCGGCGACTGTGACACCTAGGATGACGCCCACTCCCCAGGCCCATGTGACCCCGAATACATCAGGAACCCCTTTCCCTTCCAGGATGGTTGTGGCAAATGCTGCATCTCCGTAGAGCTGAAAAATAAGGATGGCAGGTGACTACATTTCGATATATATATATATATAAACTTTTGAATGTCACACTACAAAAAAAAAAAAAAAAAAAAATCCATTAAAATACGCAATTTGTACTTCCAATCGAGACGCCAGTACTATTTCCGTATTTTAACGAAAACAAAAATCCGTAAATTCTAGACTTTTTCGTTTTTTTTTTTTTTTTTTTTTTTTTCTTCATATTTTTGTATTTAAAAATTTCCGTTTCAAAGACAAAAAATAACTTTTCAAGAACAAACTTATATCTTTATGAATTTCGTTCTTTATTTTTCAAGAACACACTCTCGCCCGCAAGATACATTATAAAAGAACGCATAAGAAGAAAGAAAAAAAAAACACGTTAAAAATGTCGATTCTATTAAAAAAAAAACTAAAATTTTTTCTGAAATTTAATTAAAGATGTAATATTTACATTTTTACTCGCACAATCAAATTATGCCCTATTAAAAATATGTATAATAGTAATAAATTTAATCTTCTATTATTCCCTAATTGCTAAATCAATAACCATCTTTAGGGTTTCTTTCATCTAATGAAATCCTGTTCGTCTCCATCCTTTGACTGTTCGTCACAGAATCCGAGCAAAAAAGAAAAAAAAAACTGCATAAGTCAGGGGGTTCAAATTTTGTGTACTTACAGCTGAATACCTCATGTCACAAGACGAATAATAAAATTTTGACCAAGTCTGTTATTTTAATTAAATTGATTTTTTCAGTGTCATCCGTTCATTTTTGTGCGATTCAAAAAGAGAAGATTAATTTCAACATTTTGGTTTTAGATATAATGGCTTGAGGAAAAAGCATTTCCCTAGTAAATAGAAAATTCTTAGTTCGGTCCCCGAAGCGTAAACTTGAAACTTTCATCCTAAGATGGATTTAATAAGAAGAAATTTCGTATTTTTGGCCAATTTAAGGGTTTATATTATTATTAGGATTCATTCACCAGGTATTCATAATATTTTTTGAAATTTATTTTTTTTTCTATTTAAAAAAACTTTTACGATTTATTAATGATTCAGAATTTTAAATTTATTTTTAAACAACTTTTTTCGCTTTTAGAAATTTAAAATAATATTTATAACTGCATTAATTTTTTTAATTTCGGAATTTAAAAACATTTAGAATTTTGGATTTTATTTAAATGTTTTGATTTGAATCTTTTTAATTTGATTAAAATAAATAACTTCCTTTTGTGTTTGTTTTTAAATTTAACTTATTGGTGTTACTATCTCTGTAAGAATTTAATAAAATAATAGTAAATTAATAATTTGAATTTATTAATTAAAGGATAAATTGTTTCGAAAGAAATATCAACACGCTCGCTGCCGATAACTCCGCCCTCTGTGTTAAATGAATAGGAACTTTACGCAGTAGTGCGTGAGCGGCAGCGAATGTGTTAAATGAAACCCTCTTTCCTCTGTGCGATCTGCGACCACACTTACCCACTTGTTTCTTAAAGACGAAATGTGTTCATGCAATTAAGTTTAAATTTTCTAGCTTTCTAAACAAAAACAATTAACAAACATCACAAATTTCCATAAAGAAAAAACTAAAAAATAACATCAAATTTCCGTTATAAAGTACTCTGGCAAGTGCTCACTGGTCTAGTGGTTCACATGACGAAATGGAAGGTTTCAGATCGAAGTCAAGGAGTTAGTTGAAAGAACGGGAGATGTATTTTTTAAAAAACCCTTTTTCTAGATTATGGAAAGTTTCTGCCCTAGAACGGAAATTTCTTCAAAACCTTAATATATACTGGTAGCAAAACTGCCAGGAATATTTCCGTAAATTAAAAAAATATATATTTCAGAGAATTTGGATGAAAAAAGTATCATCAAACAACCTCAAAGACTGTAATGTGAAAGCCTCGAATGGGTCAACCGGTTTTTTAAAAAATGCATGTAAAACCATCGCATATCGGAAGTGAACAAGTTTCCGAATTTCAGACTTTGATCTCCGTCTTTAGTAGATAGGAAATACACAGCCACTGTCGTTATTGTTTTGACGGAGCATTAATCGCATCTCGTCATCGGCTGATTGCCTTGTTTCCTCGTAAAAACGTCAAAGATAAATACAATGAGTAGTAACGATGACAGACAAAATCTGCAAAAGGAAGTGAATCCGTTTTCGTTTTAAACTGGATACGCTTAGCGTGGGAAATGCCTCACCGTATTTGTATGTTTGTTACTTTATTTTGAGCCCTGCGCGGAACCAGCCCTTTTAAAAACCCTTTTTAAAATCATCCCGATGTCTACACTCTTCGTCCCGAACCCGAAATGGAAAAAAAAAAAAAAAAAAAAAAACACATTTTAATGGAATTACAAAATATTAGTTTACAACTACACCTATTATCAATTTTATCTTTTATGTTCAAAAATGAACATATACACATACTCACTTATGTGCAAGTATATAGTTTTGTATGATCTGAAAAAAAAAAAAATATTATATACACTTTCGGGGTCGACCCAAAATAAATAAAATAAACCCGTCTCATAGCAGGACCCTCCCCTCCCCCCCCCCCCCTAGAATAAAAAAGAGTAAACTCAAACCTCTGCACAGTGAAATGTTTTGATGATCCCGATGGACAAAATTCATTTTTGCTAATACCTCTGAGTTTAAGAGTCCTGTCCCTCCCCGCGAAGTCACTTGCGAGCTAATGCTATTCCTATGGGGAGGCATTTTTCTAATAACTCTTTCGCATTTTGACATTATTATTATTATTATTATTATTATTATTATTATTATTATTATTATTATTATTATTATTATTATTATTATTATTATTATTATTATTATTATTATTTTGCATTGGATAGTTGAAGAAGTCCCTCTCGAGATCGCTCCTTGATTATTTTCCCGATTTTGGTCGCAGATATTTTTCACAAAGTTATTTTCACTTTAAGAACCGGTTCAGAAAGTCAAAGTAACTTTATAAAAAATACTCGCTATCAAAATTGAAAAAGTAATCAAGGAGCGATCTTGAGAGGGACCTCAGTATGACCAATACAAAAAAATAAAAAAATAATAAAAATAAAAATAAAAATAAATAAATAAATAAATAAATAAATAAATAAATAATAATAAAAAAAATAAATAAAAATAAAAATGTCAAAATGCGAAAGAGTTATTAGAAAAATTCCACCTCATAGGAATAGCATTAACTAGCGAGTGTCTTCGCGGCAGGGACATGACCCTTAACAAAAACGCGTATGCTGGTAGCTGAATGTTTCTGTTTTCGAGTTCCAACCAAGTCTTGTCGAAAAAAAACCGAGATGTCGATTAATTACAATCGTGGAAAAGATATTTGCGCAGTTGGTTTGAAGGAGTTTCAAAGATTGTACTAGTTTTCTCCAATTTTGAAAGCATATCATGACTATTCTATTTTATTTGAAGAGTTTGTTGCATATATGTCACAGTTTTATCAAGATCAGATTTAACCTATTTTTATTTGAAAATAAACGCCAATAAATCCATTTAACTGTTTTTTTTTTTTTTTTTTTTTTTTTTTTTAATCACAGGTTGTGATTCTGGATGATCCATGATGTTGTTTACAAATTTCCTCTAGACTTGTAACATATTATTCAGCATTATTCAAAATGCCATTTTTAAATTATTAGAAACTGAAAAAACTCCTGCAAAATTTATAATCATTAAGGTTTTATTAATAAACAAGCATTATATAAACTTGCAGTGTGTGCATGTATGTTTTGTTCAAATCTTCCAAATAAATTTTAAACCAATTTTAGTTATCCGAATGAGCTGAAACATTAAATACATGTGTGGTTTCAATGACAATACAATATTATTATTTCAAGAGCGTAGAAGTTATACTACTTCAACACGGCTACACAAAAAATTAGATTAAAATTTGCCAGTTAATTTTAAACTACTTTCAATTATTTGATTGTACTTAAACGATACTTACATGTGTTTTAACGATGACAGTTCGATTAAATTAAAATTTGACGAACGTAAATATTATGCATTTTTTTACAGGGCTACACAAAGATCGCGTAAAGATTATTGTAATAAGTAGAAATTTTTATTAAATTTCAATACAAAATGTGTAACAGTTTTTTTTTTCAGGGCCACGCAGAACTTACGGAGAGATTATTGGTAATAAAAAGAAATTTTAATTAAATTTTAACACAAAGTGTGTAGCAGTTACATTTCTTTTACAGGAACGCACAACAAAATGGGATTTATCACCATCTATAAGCAGCAACTATATTCGAAAATGAATAAAATTTATATAGGTTGTATAAAAATTATATACGCACAACAGCATTTTTTCAACCGAAATTAATTTAGGTAGCATTTATATTTTTTACAAAATGACATAAAAAACAAAAGTTTTTTTTTTCAATATTTTTATTATTTTTTATTTTTCAATATGACTACATAAATTTCTCGTGCAATTATAATTCTAGCCTCTTTATATGTCTAATTCTATAATATATTTTAAAATACATAAATAAAACTATAAAATTACTTACAAAAATATAATACAATTACATTCCCGCAGTTTTGGACAATAACTTGTTGCAGCATCCAGAGAAACTTATAGGTCTTATTTTATTGTAAGTAAATTATGTGATTTTATTTTTGAATGTAAAAATATTACATGCACTGATTAACTGTAGTCATTTATAGTCTATTGACTTATTAGCTTATTAGGCGTATTATCCTAGCCTATTAAGAAGTGAAATAAAATCCCATTAATAAATTCATTCTTAACACACAAAAACGATATTAAGTTCACCTGTACTCTGCACAACACTGTTAAAAAAATTACTAAACTGTTTCTAGAAAACTGAGATTTCTAGAACATTTTCTGTAAAGATAACAGCAAAAATTTATATAATAGAGCTAGTTACATGAATTTTTGCTTCACAATACACTATGAAAAAAAAAAAAATCTAATTTTACAGATGTAATGTTGTGGTACTGGTTTTGTGATGTGGTTTTGTGGTAATTTCTGTACACTTAATAAAAATTTATTTATACACTGTACAGAAAAAGATGCAAATCTAAATTAATTTTTGTAAAGTTACAGAAATCTATAGCTTTACAAAAGAATCTACTAAAATCACAGTAATTTTAAAATTTTATTTGTAAACCGAGCTTCAGTTACATAGAAAGTTTTAGTCATCCCAGTATACTAAATTTCTTAGTAACGTTACAATTTTTTTTTATTTTCAGTGCAAATGCGTATCCATTGTATGAATTTTTGTTCATTCTGTTACATAAAAAATTCTAGAATTCCTAGTTTTCTAAAAAAATTATAGTAACTTTACAATTTTTTTTCCAATTTTGAAATTTAGACTTTTTTATTTGTGGTCATTTGTGCAGCTCTAAGGGATTATCTAAAGATTCGGTGGGAAAATTGTATTTTTTGTCCATCAAAAAACATAAAATCTCAAAATCTCAGAGGCTTGCTCCCGAGTCACCCCTAGAACTCAATAATGACTTCAACTACTTGTAACTTTTTTTTCAATGAGCGGTAATGAAATACAACACATTATTTCTATACGAAATTTAATCAGGAATTCATGAACAAAAATTCATGAAGCAGATAAACGTTTGCACTGAAAATAATAATAAAAACATACGTAAAATTACCAAGATATTTTTTTTTAGAAACTGGGATGCCAAGAAATTCTTGTGTAATTGCAATTTGGATTACAAATAAAACTTTCGTAACATTACTGTAATTTTAGAAAACTTTTTTGTAAATCCATACATTTTTGTATTTTAGTAGTTTTACAAAAATTAATTTTGTAGCTTTACATCTTTTTTTTTTTTTGTACAGAGTATAGATAATTTTTAGTAAGCATACAGATTTCTCTTACTTTAGATTTGTAGAATTACAGCATTTTTTTTTTTTTTTTTTTTTTTTTTTTTTACAGTTTAGTTACTTTCCATTATATTTTAAACGTTCTTTGAGGTGCTTTATTTTTATGAATTCTCTATCAATGCATCAAACGCACAAGTAAGAACAATTTTAAATATTAAAATCATTTAATACGCGAGAAGTAAGTTATTTTTAACATATATAAACAATATAGCACATATAATCGTATAATACAAAATAGAAAATGGATATGAAAACATTTGGAGTAATTTTTATATTATATTCATCTGTCTCCTTAAAACAGAATATAGGTCATAAGGAAACTATTGATTCCCAAATACAAATTTAAGCTACTTTATTGAATTTATGCATGCAAAATTAATTAAACAAAATTAGCTTTATTATTAATGCTATTTTCATTTATCCTGTTTGTCTCTAAAACGTTGTTTGTTAAACGTGAAACTATTTACTTGAGATTGGACCCAAAAATCCTGTATTCTGGGTACAAAAAAGCATAAATACGCTCTGAAAACTACTCGTAAATATTTACGAAAATCAGTAGCCCAAAATAAACTTTGTGTTTATGAATACTTCTTTAAATCTCGAAAATATATTATTTTCTGATGTTGCTACAGGTAAGGGAATATTTTTAGAATCGTACGTTTATCGGAAGAGGTTATTGTACATTTTTATCTTTGGGTATATTATGTAAGATTAAAAAATTTTGTCTTTTTTTTTCAGTGTAACAAAAATGCCACATAAGAAGTTTTTTCATGACTCTCATTTCATTTTACAGACCTTTTTTAATATATTGCACATTGGATGAAATCGCACTTTTTAAAAATTGATTCATTCCAAGGCCTTTATTAAAAAATGGGGAAGTGTAATATCTTCGACATTACTTCGAAATTTGAAAGCTATGAAACCTTTGATTATTATGTTATTATAAATTTACAAGGACATGACTATCCTTATAAAAACATATCGCGAAAGCTACTGCTTTTTTTTAAATTATTATAAGTGATTATATTTTGTTAATATAAACTTAAAAATTTGTAATAAAAAGCATTATTAAAATTGAAAATTGTTTTAAAACTGTATTTCGTTATATTTGTTAAAATTTCGCAAGATTATAATAACTATAACTTATCGTACAAATTTTTAAGTTTTCAAAAATAATCTTTGTAAGCTTTTATTAAAAAAAATAAAAATAAAATAAAATAAAAAAACTTATCAAGTTTTATTTTAGTGTACAATCTACCGAAAACGTCAGTGGTAGTTCATTTTTCTCCGCCCTTTTTCTTATAGTAAAACATTACATTTTGGACTTCTGCATTTTCTTACTTTCAGGTGTAATATGACAAACTTTTTGAATTCCATGCAAACAAGCTACGTACGCTTCAATTGCAAATCCAGAATTCAGACTATTATGAATGTATTTTTTAAATGCTTAATGCTTGTATAATTCTAAGCTTTCAATAGATTAAAGCGTAATCTAGTTATCAAACATTATATTTTATTAAGAATATCTTTCCATTGTAAGTTATTGTATTTTATATAATTTATTAAATCTGCTTACATATGTATTGATATTAATATATTTTATTTTATTTTATAAGTGGCTTTTTAAATTCTCAGAAATTAATTTAAATTCCATAGAATATCATGGAAAATCAAAGTATCTCAGTCTGATAGTTTTATCATGCGTAAAAAACCTTTTTGATGATAAATTATTATATTGTATAATATTTTATTGAACTTACATTTTAATTATAAAGTATTATTTTTTTAATTCACCTATTAAATTCTCAAAAATTAAAAAAATTAAAAATCTAAATTTCTAAACGTATTATATTTAAGATCATTGTGTATTTGCGAATGCAGTTCTAAAAAGGTTCATATAAAA
Organism: Maratus speculifer; assembly: GCA_964019185.1. Lineage (NCBI taxonomy): Eukaryota > Metazoa > Arthropoda > Arachnida > Araneae > Salticidae > Maratus > Maratus speculifer. Next base: position 23,375,693 of record OZ025292.1, read on the forward strand.
CTTGTCTTTTTATTTTAAATTACTTATTATATATATAGTATTATGAAAAATCTATTTTTAGAAAACAGCTAAAGGATTTTATACTTATTATATTTAATCAAACTTGCTTATTAAATTCTTGAAAATTACATTAAATTCATTCTAATTCTTAATTATTTAATTCTGAGCAACTGTGCATGTAAAAACCTGAATTTTTGTTATATATTAGAAATATATATGTTACAGGCCAAACCCGATTTTAGGCCAAACTAGATTAGCCTAGGCCAAACTAGTCTATCCTAACGCCCATCGGATAAACTAGTTTTTCCTAGGCCAAACTAGTCTATCCTAACGCCTATCGGATAAACTAGTTTTTCCTAGGCCAAACTAGTCTATCCGAAAGCCCATCGGATAAACTAGTTTTTCCTAGGCCAAACTAGTCTATCCGAACGCCCATCGGATAAACTAGATTTTCCTAGGCCAAACTAGTTTGGCCGAACGGTCATTAGGATAAACTAGTTTAGCCTGCTACTCATTGGTTTGAACTAGTTTATCCTAGGCCGAACTAGATTGTCCAAGGCCAATTCAATTTGGCGTGATATTTTTTAATCTAAAGACCGCCATGACGCCAACTTTCTAATTTTGATCTATTTTATCCTAGGCCGATGCAGTTTGACGCGCATTTAGCTCAGAGACTATCAAAGCCTGAGAGCTAATGTGCTTGCAGATTCTGTGTATGTGTATGTAACAATTTACGTACGTATGGCCGTATGTACGTACGTGTGTACGTAATGCGATAACTCCTGATAGAAATATCCAATTTGCTTCAAATTTTGGACATAGATTTATTCTGATAATGAACTTTCTTGATTAGTTTCAGGGGTTCATTGAAAAAGAATAAGGGGAGGAGAACAAAAGGCTAATCCGCACCCCCCCCCCCCCCCCACACACACACACCTCCTTATTTTAGTTAAGTCAGTTTTCCATGCAAAATGATCAGATTTTATTAAAATTTTAGGTATAATATCATTTTGATAAGGTACATCCATAATCAGTTGTGGGTGTTCATTGTTTACGTATAAAGAAAGGAGCAATGGGAGGTAACACTCTTAATTTATGTAAATAGGTTTTTCACAGAGAATTCACCGATTTGTTTCAAATTTTGGATGTATGTTCCTTCTGATAAGGTGTTTACCTGATTAATTTGGGGGGTTCTGAGATATAAACGTAGAACGGATTTTTTTTCAATCGGATAGGGACTTTCGGTTTTATGAAAAGATTTTTAATTCGTAACAGATATTGGTTATTGCACACATCACTTCAGGCGAAATTGTTCATATTAAGAAACTAAATATCCGAATCCTTTTAAAAATAAGAAAAAGCTTAAATAAAGCATGACACTTGAAATTTAGGATGGGGGGGGGGGGTAGAGTAAGAAGACGCTAGATTTTTTTTTTTTTTTTTTTTTTTTTTTTTTTTATCTCAGCACTTTTTAAGGTTTTAGCTGATAATTAAATATTACCATTATTTGAAACTTTTAGAAGCATAATAAAACATGATGTTAAATATTTAAGAAAAAAGATGGTGCGTCAAATATCACTATTTTCTATTAGTAATTTTTGTAAAAATGTTAAATTCTTGTTGGAACTGTTTGAAACTTTGTGATAGTTTATAAAACATGATAAAAATTGTAAAAAAAGTCCCATTACGAAAGGGAATGAGGGGAGGGGCGAAGAAAATCAGTAAATATAACGGAAATTCTAGGTTGATCTAGTTGAAACTTTAAGATAGTTTATGACACATGATATAAATTTATAAAAATATGTTCCGCGTTTAATGCCACTATTGACGAATAGTGATTTTTGAACGATTTACATGAAAATGTAATCAGAATCAATTTATATCAGGGACTATCTGAATATAAATTTATATTAAATTCCGTTCATTAGTTCTTGAGATACAGCTATTGAAAAAATTGTTAAAAATGCATCATAGCATAGCCATGTTGAGTGGTTTACTTCAAAATAGAAACAACACCAACTCATCTCATAGACGAAATGAATCTGATGTTTGATGGAAATTCGTGTATTAGTTAAGATAAAGCTAATGCGTAAATCATAAAAAATGCAAAACAGCAGCTCCACTTGATGAGCGATTTACACCAAAAACTAATCAGCATCAATTTAGAACAAAGACTACCTGAATGTAATTTTTTATTAAATTTCGTGCATTAGTTCTTCAGCCGCATCCCTACAGCTTGCGACAGCGTATAGCAGATGTGCTGCACACGTACTGCCGAATTCCCTCTTTCTTTTCGAACGAACTTCGAAGCGAACGAAATTCAAATCGTAGCAAGCGTGCTGAGTACGCACCGCCGAATGTAATCCTCCTTTTCGAAAGAGCCTCGAAGCGAACGAATTTTTAACCATATCCCCGCTGCCTAGGCCAGTCAGATAGCGGGCGAAGCCAGCAAGTTTTAACTAAGCCACATTATATTAGTTTCTCATTCCAACACCAAGGAGTGCACTCTATTATTAACAAAACTGTATCTGAATGAAACTCCGTTAAACAACCTAATAGTAGATATATTACTTGAGGTCGCGGTGCTTTAAAAGCTAGAATTTCCATTATATTTCGCGATTTTGTTCGCATCCACATCCTCTTTCACGCCGAAATGTGACTTTTTTTTATAAATTTATATCAAATATGCCATAAATTATCAGTTTCAAAACTGTAAGTTTCAAACTGATCCAACAAAAATATAACATTTTTACAAAAAATACTATTAGGAAATAGTGGTATTTCAATGCGGAATCTTTTTTCTTAAATATTTATCATCATGTTTTTTTCTCTTCGAGGTTCATTCCCTTCAATATACGCCCGTTTCGAGATTTTATATAAAACAAGGGGCCCGATAGCGGGCGAAGCCGGCTGATTTGAACAAATCGCATCCAAATTCCAAATTCCAACACTTGGGTGCTTGTGTTATATTAATTCCACATTAGTCCGTTATATTAATCGCTATATATTAGTCAACGTACGTACGTACGTACATAAGTATGTACATACGTACATACTTACATACATACGTACATGGTTACATACACACACACAGAATCTACGAGAACATTAGCTCTCAGGCTTGGATAGTATGTGAGCTAAAAGCTAGTCAAATTGCATCGGCCTAGGATAAATTAGATCAAAACTAGAAAGTTGGCGCCGTGGCGATCTTTTGATTCAATAAAATCACGCCAAATTGAATTGGCCTAGTACAATCTAGTTCAGCCTAGGATAAACTAGTTCAAACCAATAAATAGCAGGCTAAACTAGTTCACCCTAACAACCGTTCGGCCAAACTAGTTTGGCCTAGGAAAATCTAGTTTATCCGATGGGCGTTCGGATATACTAGTTTGGCCTAGGAAAAACTAGTTTATCCGATGGGCGTTCGGATAGACTAGTTTGGCCTAGGAAAAACTAGTTTATCCTATGAGCATTAGGATAGACTAGTTTGGCCTAGGAAAAACTAGTCTATCCGATGGGCATTAGGATAGACTAGTTTGGACTAGGCCAATCTAGTTTGGCCTAAAATCGGGTTTGGCCTGTAACATATATATTACTAGAATTTCATTTCATTTTATTATATTTTATTTAATCAAACCTATCTTTGTATTATAAATTGTTATAATTTTTGAAGGTCTGCTTTTTGTTATAAATTTGTTTTCACTTCAAAAGAAAAATGTAAAAAAAAAAAAGCAAACGAAATTGCGTTATTCAATTTTTAAAAAGCTATACTCTTATGTTTTCAGTTAAAGTCTCGCTTTTTCCAGTAGACAAAATGTTTTATTCTCAATGCTCGTATAAGCGAGGTATTCGGTTTGAACTCAAACGCTCCCATCGGCCTAATCTTTCGGACTTATTTTTTTATTATTTTTTTTTAATGCTGGATTTCCTTGCATAAATAGGTTTCCTCAGAAAGACCTCCACTAGGGCACCTCCCGCTTCGGGCCCGTATCCTTCGAGCAGATGATTGGCCATCAAAAGCAATACACACACATTCAGTTAAAATCTCTAAATAGTTTTACTACCTACGTAATAGACTGCGTACATACATTCTTATTTTATTATTGAATCACTCTATCAGATTATTTTACGGTTATCCCAAGATGCATAGAGATTTTCAAAAAGATTCATATGCAAATTTTCTAACCTCGTATAAATATAAATATGCATACAAGCCCTCAAGAAAATGTAACTATGTATAACAGTCACTCGGTTAATCATAACATGAAACTTTGATACAGAAAGTTTTATTGTTAAGTTGAAGGCGTCCAATTTATTTAACGCAGCGAAGTTTATTTTTATCAATAAAGGGATTGAACGTTGCCTCTAAAATAAAACAGACTTCATGTTCTGCATGTTTGTGATTGGCTCTTTTCAAACACAATATTTTTATAATATCTTCCGCATAGCAGAGAGATGTTAAGAATCTCATATGTGACGGAGGGACGTGATGTCTTGCGTTTTTTATTTACTATTCGTTTCCGAACAAAGATTGGTTGTTGCGTGATACTTACCAGGCCCTGTTTATCACTTTCTCATCGAACAGTGATATAAATCCGCAACTGTAGTAAAGAGTATACGAGGTATACGTTGTAAACCTTCTGGATTTTTTAAAGAGAAGGCCGTATATTCGAAATTTGCGTATACTTTCTGCTATATCTTTACCGTCTTATATCGTAGTGTTGCTTTTTTTTTTGTTTGTTTCTTTTTCAAAACAATTACAGAGTGTAGAAAACTGTTGTGGATTTTTATGAACTTTAAGTCATTGAACATGTTTAATAATCTATATATTTAAGTAAAATCTTTGATATGAAATAATTAAAACATTAAAACATAAATATAATAAAGAAAATACTTTTATTTTATTTTATATACTTTTCAATAACGTATAAGGATATAAATTTACTTTATATTTAAATGCGGTTCTCAAAAAATGCAATTGCCAAATCATCGCCAGTGATCAGAAATTTTTAACTGGCGGCAAAAAATGTCAACATTGAACGTTCTATTGATGACGACACTTGTGCGGTTCTATTTAATGACCATAAATCAAATAAAGTTACAGATAGGAGATACATTGGACTAAAAAAATGCAGGCACACACAAAGACTTAAGACAGTAAAAGAGCGACAGTTAAAATAACAAAAATCCATTTTTTAAAGAATAATGACAAAAAAAAAAAAAAAAAAAAACTTATTTGCAAAACTTTTACTTAAGATAACATGTCCTTCGTGACGTCCTGAATTTTGATCAGTGGTTTACATAAATAATTTCCTTGAAAAAAAAATAATAATATTTTTCTTATGATATTGATTATTTGATTCAGCCAACTCTTATAATGTTCCTGCATTTAATTTTTTTTTTCAGAATTATAATTTTTGTAAATTTTATCGAAAAACTTAAGTTACATTAACTGTCTAAATTAATCTATGAAATGATAATTTAAGCTATAACTATGCTCATGATTGTACTTTCCAATCACTTCATAAAATAATTTTAGTAGTTATTGAAAAAAAAAACAGTAGTTCAATAATTAATATATAATTAGTCAATGATTAATTTTTAAAAAAATTGACGAAGATTAATAATGGCGAGGAGGGAAAATATTTTTTACTGGCGACCAGAAATTTTCGATTATTACAAGATTTTTTCCAATTTCCCGATTTGTTTTAATCCTTTATATACCAAGATATGAATTTGTGAAGATTTCTTATTTAAAATATTTTTCGTGACATTTTGAAACTGTAGTAAAAGACTTACATTCAATAAATTTTAGAAGATTTTTAAAAATTAAAATTAATTGCTTAAATTTATATTTATAAGGATTTTGTCCATACATATTTATCTTTCAAATCTTTTATTTATTTTTTTAAAGATGTTTTATGGAATTAGACAAAGTAATCAATATACTGATAATTCTCTTACAATACAAATATAGAAATATCAAGAAAAATGAAGAGATGCAATTAAAAATAATCTTGTTTTGTACAATTAATAATACTTTTGGAACATGATAAAGTAAAGTCTCTTACTAAACAGTATTACTACCTATCGATGTATTAAATTAATTTTGTAAGTTATTTTAACAGTAATTTAAAGTTCCGTCGGAGCTTGGAGAGTTGAATTATAAAATAGACGTAAAACACTACTAAATATTTTTAAGCATTTAAAGAATAACATTATAACATATATATACATAAACAATGAAATAATAAAGTAAAAAATAAAAATAAATATGTAAAATGTGTTTTAACGAAAATGAAACCGATCCTCGCGTCGGTCGTTTCGTCTTTCTTTACATTAATCTTCGAAGATAAAAACTATTCGTAAAGAGAGTCAAGCTAAAAGTTATCCACGTTTAGAGAAACCTTATCGATATGATAAGCCGCACATTATCGTAACTCCGAGAGCGTAGTAGGGCAAAAGTGGACTTTGAGATCAAAACATCCCTCGGGCAGAAAGAGAAAAAAAAAAAAAACTATTGCATCGGATAAAGATGTTTCAGTGATGTTTCTTTCCAAGAAACGGCAGATTAGGAATAAATCAACACATTACGTCATCAATTACACAGTAGATAAACTCGACGTTCGGTTAAATTTTCATTGATAAAAATGTTTCTTGATAGTGTTTTTTTTTTTTTTTTTTTTTGTTTTCAGTTTTGTTAATCCGCATCAGAGAATGGTTATATGTTTTGACACTATATAAAATATAAGGCATTTCAAAGAAAAAAAAAAAGTGAACATTTTTAAATTTTATAGCTAATAAAAATTCTTAGGATACTTTTTTTTTATAGGATAGCTGTGTCTAGTGTTTGACGTTTTACTTTTTAAGTTTTGGTTGCATATTTTTTTTTTCAGTTTTTTTAATCTGTTTCAGAGAGTGGTAATACTATATGCAATATAAGGCGTTCAATAATAATAGTGTAAACACTCTTTAATTTTCTAGCTGGTAAAATTCTTAGGATACCTTTTTTTGCATAAGATGCTGAAGTCAGCGTCTGACGTTTTACTTTTTTGATTTTGATTGTAATTTTTTTCTTTTTTCTTTTTATAACGATTAACCCCTTTCGAAGTTAGATAAAAAATTAGTGCCCTCAGCACAAAAAAAAGAAACGAAAATACAACGTTAAACATTGATCTCAGGTATCCTATAAAAAAAAAATCGTTTAAAATGTTGAAATGCAAACGAACAATCTGAAAAGAACTTTGACACTGGTTTAAGATTAGTTTGCGATGGTCTTTGCGTGACTAGAATGGGCTCATACAATATAGATATGTATTAACATTGAAAAGTTGCTTTTATGAATTTTTATATCGCCCTCCCCCCACTTCTAGATAAAATTGGTCAATTAAAGAGTTTTCTGTTTGGGTTTCAAGTTCTTGGATAAAAAATTACACATCTATATCTTTGATAAAAGAAAATATTATGCTTAGTAAAAATTACCATTGAAAAAGTGGTATATATTAAATGAGAAAGGAAATTTTATGATATACTGAAAAAAAATGGGCGAAGGTAAAAGAATAAAGTCTATATTAAAATCTAAACTATATAAGAAAATAAAGCATATAATAAAATCGAAAATAAATTCTGCTATATAAATTAAATAAAATAATAAAACATAAGCACAACAAAGTTTAAACTATGTTATGCTTATTTTACGTACCTCATATTAAAGTATAAAGTAGATAAATATACTCCATAAGGCGGAACCCTAATAAGTACTTTAAAATATTCAAAATATAAAGCTATAGAAATTAAATTATATATTTAATTATTTAATTAATTATGATGCAATTTAATTAATTATGCAATTTATTTAATTAATTATGATAGAATGACATTTTCAAATTGACCTAACCAGATGATAAATTGTAATGCACTGAAAGTATTTTATTATTCTTTCAAAAAATTAGTGTAAAAAACATTTTTTAAAAAATATATGTTGTGGGTACCTGAACAATTAAGTATTTATAAAAAACTATAGATCATATAAGTACTGTCTAATGGAAAACAAATATATGGGTGATATGGTTATTCTATGTGTAAAAATATGCTAAAAGCAAGTTTTTAGTTACATTAGAAATTTTCTAATTTTTGTTTCCGATATTTTTATTCATAGTAAAATAAAAATAATAATAATAATAATAAAAAACATATATAAAAGTAATTTTTCGTAAGAATACTATGATAATATTGGAATATATTTAAAAATTTACGCCAGTAATTTTTTTCTCGTTTGTGTATAAAAGAATACCAATCTATCCGAACCGATTAGCCTATATTTAAATAATACAATCAGACAGATAAATAAGGCAATTTAAAAATTATGTCGCACGACGTCTGATAAAAATAAACAAACTTAAATTGCACATAAAATGCATGGTGTGCCATTAAATATGGAAACGTGTTTTAATGTTTTACCTGTTGTAGATAAATGGAGAATGTAAATTGCTAAAATATTATGAAAGAGGTGGGAAATGAAATGATATTAATGCCTTCCTATTAATAACAATAGATTACAATTTTCATTCATAAAATAAGCGTTCCTTACATGAAAAAAAAAGTTAAGTGCGAGAAAAATTTCATCTTGTACAGTTATATATCTAAATGAATCATTACACGTCATGTGAAAAGACATTTTAATTTTAATTATAGAAACTTATAATTCAGAATAATGTCAAGTGCGAGTAGTACTTACGTACTGAGGATTCTATGCAATAAATATATGAATTAGTAACTGAGCATTGCATTATACAAACCTATCATTAAAACTGTTGTCTAGGCTTTAAAAGCCGCTGGCTCATAGAGTACACCAGCCGTTTCTTTATGTATGTCCAAACCGTCTTAATCTTGAAAAATTAATATCTCGGTTAATGAACGACATTTTTTTTTTTTTTTTGTGAAAATCATTATCAAGTATCCTTTTATACTTCTGCGACGATAGGCACCCGCCATTGCAACAAAAGCAGAAACACTTCGAACAATTTTATGCAACATTAATTGTAGTTTTATACATATGTTGCAGTATTATTCACGGATATTCACGGATTCACAATATAACCCATCACCACTCAAGGGGCTTAAAAGAAAAAAAATATATGCATAAAAAAGCCTCCCCGGCGGGGAATCGAACCCCGGTCTCCCGCGTGACAGGCGGGGATACTGACCACTATACTACCGAGGACATACGGCCAAGATATGCCGAACCCAGAATCGAACCCGGAACTTTTAGAAAGGAGTCTAATGCTCTCCCAACTGAGCTACTTCGGCACACGCAAAGTGGTTCAGCTATCTTTCAGCATTCGATTTCGTTGCGTTTTCCGCTGATAAACACAGCGAAAACATTTCACATGTTACGGAACGGTGAAGAACATTAATCACAATGAAAACAATATCATTTTTTCCCAATGTTTGCCGAAACTTATTTAACATGAGTAGTAGCATATACCCCATGACATTTGCCTGAAAAATTGTTTTACATTATGTTCGAAGATTTGTTTTTTCGATTATATATCCTATCAGAAGGCTTAAGATTCTAATTATTATTGAAGGCATGAAGTATTATTTCATCATTTAATATTTTTTATAGTTAATAGTTAAATTTTATACTTTTTCTGATAACGTTTAGTACCAGCTATTAACATTTTTATAACAAATAAAAAATAAAATAAAGCTTTCTCTTAAAATATCGCGAAATTTAATTTTTTTATCGCATACATTTTCATCAGTTAGATCATGATAATAACTGGCACTGACTTTTAGGAGCCATTCCAGTGATGGTGAGCGTTTACTCTCGAAGCTGGAAGAAAGCGGATGCTAGATTCGAACCCAGTTGCATCCGTCGACATAATTGGTCGGAGTTTTTCGTGATTTTCTTTGAACCTCGTTTGTTCTTCCGTTAGATATGGGATAGGTTCCCTTAGAAAGACACCTATGTAGGGCAATTTCCTTTAGTCCTATATCTTGTGTAGAGATAATCGACAGTTTTAAAAACAACACAGCACTCTTAGGAAAAGATGAGAAAATGAAAAATATAATAAGTAAATTTGTTTCCAATTAGGGGTGTGCGTGATTTTCACGTTTAAACCGTTCAAACTATCGAAGTCGCGTTTTTTTCGCAAATGAAACTGGATTTTTTTTTTAAATATAAGGATAAAATTTTAAGAGGCTACTTCAGTCAAGCAAAAAGACCCATTCGCTACTGGCAATCCTATAAAAGGAATTTATAAAGATACATCGGTTGCATTTCAATATTTTTAATTGATTTTTTCTACATTGGATAGATTGATCTAGATTAATTAGATTGACATTGATCAGTACAAAGAGCATTTTTTACTTTTTCATTTTTGTTTACAGATATTTTTCATGAGGACGCTTTCATTTTCGGAACCGCTTTTGAAATAGAAAGCATCCTCAAAAAAGGAATCTGCTATGACAATCACAAAAAGCAAAAAAATTTCTTTGCGTAAATCGATTTTAGCTATCCAGTACAGAAAAATCATTTAAAAATATTGAAATGCAACAAAGATATCGTTATTAATTTCTTCTATAGAATTAGCATTAGTGAGTGGGTCTCTTCACATGACTGAAATAGTCCCATAATCTCTTCCCTTACTTATTTTTTTTAAATAAATAAATAAATAACTGCAAAAAATCATCACATTTTTTGCAATCACATCATTACATTTCGTCATCAACATTCCATATCGATTTGGAAAACTGCCAATCACATATTCTATGCAATATAATTATAAATAATTTATTATATATAAGAATATTTGTTTCTTTTTTTCTAATATTCAGACCGAATGAAAACAAACCGCAGCGACAAATTATGCAAAGCCCGAGTTTCCTCGGGATAATAATAAATTGTACTATACACGAACCCGAGATAACTTCAGATAATCATGTAAGTGGTGATAAAGTAAAATTTTTAATAATTTCAATTTTTCAAACAGTTTCGAAAATAAAAAATAAGTACAAAATTGATTTCGAATTTCAAACAGCAATATCAATAATTTCAGGTTTAGTCTCCGGTTAAACAACATATATACTCGTGTATAATTTGAAGAATTTTAGACAAAATTTGGGAATTGAAAATGAAGGGTCGACTTATACATAAAGTAGTAAAAAAAAAAAAAAAAAAAAAAAAAAAAAATGCAGATAATTGGCGAATGGACAAATCTTTTAAGAAATCACATATGGGTCTAGGTTGGAGAGAGGGATAAAAGCAGACAATGGTAATTTCCCTGTGATTGATGACAGAGAAGAAAAACAGATTAACAATAATGTCCCTGTAATTTGTTCTGTATCCCTTTTCTCTTGGGATTGAATTCCCCTTCAATACAGGGGCGTATTTTTTTCAATATTTTAATCCCCTTTTTTAAAAGAATTGAACTTGAAGAATGGTTCTAGAATCTCTCCTCAAAGTCCTACAATACAATGAAGTACTATATTTAAGTAGTCTGATAGGAAATTGTTTGCCCTTGTAAATAAAGCTTGAAAAAATTTTTGTAAATCATTTTTATCTTTTTAATTATCATTGAACTGACGTGAATAGGTTTCAAAATAATTTAAGCTTTTCGGTTTTACATAATTATACAATTTTAAACTGTTGAGTCAAAAAAAAAAAAAAAAAAAAAACAATTCCGGTTAAAAAAGTAAAAATAAATAAATAAAACAATACTAAATTAATAAAAAAATATTGTTATTATTATTTTTTTTATCCTCGATTACAAATCATTTCAACATACTATCAGAAATATAAATCAACTTACACACGAAAATTCATTTTTTTTTTGTTCAAAATTTTTCTTAAGAATTTAGGGGTCACTTATACACGTGTCGACTTATACCCGAGTATATACGGTAATTGTATTTTAAGAAAACTAGTTTATTTTCATTATTTTTTCATAAAGAGCGCAATGAAAAAAATGAGAGTTAACTTTAGAAATTTGTTTTAAAATAATTAAACATTTGCGAAAAACAATATACGGCGCCGAAACAAGAAATATACTCACTATGAGTATGAAAGTCCCGCAAAATTCGGCCAAAAACTCCCGGATGGACGTGTTCTGTATCTTGTAATTTCTTAAAATCCTAGATCCCGGCGGTGATCCCATGGCTGGTTAGTTTTTTGTCACACCACGTCTTCACGAAAGCGATCTTTTCGAAACTTAACTCTTAAAAGGAGCCTCTATGGATGGATAGGTCACGTGACGAAATTGGATGATGGATCCAATCTGGGGATCTCCAATTGATCGCGAAAGGTCAAGATGCTCGGATGAAAGAAAGATGAAGACGTTTATCTTATTTGCTTTCTTTTATTCCTGACTAGGGCTCCTCCCAGAATTTGTCTAAACGACGAGAGAATTAATTTTTCTTTTAAATTTTTATGCATTTTTGAGTTTTGAATCAGCACTACAGTTGGGGCTAATTTTTCGTTATATCATCACCATGCCAAAATGTATGCTAAGTGCATCATTTGTTTCAACCCTTAGAGGTCTGTATTAGAGATGAGTTCGGGCTCACCTTTGTATATTTTGAGTTTATTTTGAGTACAATAAATATTGCAAAATACAATATACTCTCTGTGCGGATCCTGTGTAAGGCTAAAATCTGTCTGACTCGGAAAGAATTTCAGGACTTTATGAATCCACTTAGAGTACAATTTGTCTAAGGCGGAATATAGTCTAGTCTATTACGGAAACATTTCTCGGTCCCGATCGATTCCGCCCCGTAGACAAAGCTGATTGTATTTAAAAATTTTTCTAAATGTACTGCCCTTTTTTTAATAACTTCGCCTCTGGTACTAATTAATTAATTAATCCATAATACATAATTAATGTTATAAAATTTACATTCAGTCTCATCGAACAAGAAATTTAGTATCAAATAAAAATGCTTTTATCTAAAATATTCTCATATTTTTCTCCCGAATAAATAAATGAAAATTGCAAAATTTGAGATTTATATGACGAAGAATCGAACAACGTTTTTTATTTTTATTTTCTATTAAATATATAGATATATATTCGTTGTTCGTAATTCTCATATCCTTGTAATTCAGCTTAAAATTGACACCATTACCAGAAGAATCGGATGCCTCTATAGTACAAGTGGAAACACTGCTCAGTTGCTTTCTGTGGGGAATAACAATACATGCCAGTTTGATCTACTTGCAAATGAAAATGATTTTGTGAATATAAAGAGAGCAGAACCGCAGAATTAGTACAGTCTAACAAGAAAAATGGATAAAATCACTACTGTACTCAGAAATTTTACAACCCACTTTGGGACTTTTATTTTTACAGTGTTTGGCCGAAAAATTTTTTTGTCATTAGAGGCCAAGTCCTACACCAAAAAGTATACAGAAAAAATACAATAAATATTCAATGAGTCAAATCACTGTATTAATACCAGTGTCTTCATGGAAATTTTACACCTTGTTATTAAACTCAAAATATACAAAATAAATACTTAAAAGGTGTTGCAAAAATAGATATTATTTATTTATTATTTACTTTAGATCTTTCAAATGCCTCGCATCCGTTTTCAAAAGAATATAAAAGAACATAATGGATTAGAAATAGAAAACGTAACTAATGATATTTAATTGTGATTAGCACGCGCCGACAACAGAAAATTAAAAATTTTCAAACCTTAAATTAATACTGATTGACGTAAAAGAAAACATTCATTTCGCATTAGATCTCTAATAATAATAATAATAATAATAATAATAAATAAACATTCCAATTAAAATTTATCTTAATGACGCCATATTCTGATTGGCGCTATAACAGTCCTTGCTAGTCATCTATGCCTATCATAAATCGAAAATACCTCCAGTTTTCTTTTAAAATATATATCTTTTGTAACAACAAAAGAAAAAAATCTTTCCCACTGTGTTCACAGTACCATAAACATAATTTTAAATGGAATAAGTAATTTTTAAACAATTAAAAGATTATTACTATTATTATTATTATTATTTTATTTCAAAAATACATTAAATAAAATTTCCAATATAAAAAAGAATGGGTATGAGTTCAAAATCTTGTATAAAAATAGAGTTCGAGACCGTCTCGAGCCCGTGCTTCTGCTGATCCCATCTCATCCCTCGATGGTTAAAACTTTTTTTATTAAAAATTGCAGTTAATTAAAAATTAAATTAGCATTGTTTTCTGAAATGGAAAGAATTTTTTTCTCAAATCAATGTTCAATAAAAATAAAATACTGTATTGAATCATGCTCAGCAATGAATATAAAAAAATAAATACTTCAAAAAAAAAAAAAAAAAAGATAAAATATGGATGACTCTGCACAGGTTTATTTTGTATATATGTGATTGAAAAGCAAAATTAAAATATAAATATTTAGAAGAAAAGCTAGTCAGATGTGGCAATCCCAAAATATTCTTCTATATTATGCATGTTTACAATGTAGCATAGCAGCACCACTGGTTACGGGGTTTACACCAAAATCTAGTCAGCTACAACTCATGACAACTTATTACTGAATCTGAAGTTTAATGAAAATCCGTGGATTAGTTTTTGAGATGGAGCTATTGCAAAATCTTAAAAAAATCTGTGTAACAGCGCCACATGTTGGGTGATATACATCAAAAACTAATTAGGATTAATTTTTTATGAGGTACTAAATGAATCCGAAGTTTATGAAAATCCTTGCATTAATACTTGAGATGCATTTATTGCGAAATCGTGAAAAATGCAGCATAGCAACATTATCTCTCGAGCAGTTTACACCAAAAACTAAACAACACTAATCTATATCAGGGAGTGACTGAATCTGAAGTTTTAGAAAATTTCGTTCATTAGTTCTTGAGATAGAACAATTGCAATAATCAGGAATAATGCACCATGGCATGACACCATGAGTTATTTGCACAAAAACATAATCAGCACCATGTTATATTACGTACTAACTAAATCTAAAGTTTTATGAAATTCCATGCCCTAGTTCTTGGGATATGACTATTGTGGAAATTCTAAATAATGTATCAGAGCAGCGCCACCTGTTGAGCTATAAACACTTAAAACTAATCACTTCTAGTTTATATTAAAGTCTAATAGAATCTAAAAGTTTTGTGAAATTCCATCCATTAGCTCTTGAGATAGAGCGCCCACAAAATTTTTGTCACATACAGACAGACAAACTGACTGCCGGTCTAAAACACTCACAAACTCACAGCCAGACATTTTTTTAAAAACATGTTTTTTGGGTTCTCTGACCCCTAAAACGTGTAAATCTTTCGAAAACAGGATTTTGAAAAATTTCACGAATCCAATACTTTTTTTTTGTAAACATAGAATAAAGTACAAAGAACAATCGATCCGTCGAAGTTTATTCAGTGACATTTTACGTGTAGCTTAAAATGTTACTGTTTGTTAGATTAAATTAAATTGTATTTTAGGTGTATTTAATTTATTTTTCTTTGTCCTGTGATTTTTCTCAAGTTGATGACGTCATCCTTCGATGCAATTAAAATACGATTGTTTTTTTTTTCTTGTCCTCCCTTGCACACGTATCTTTTGCTATCTTCCATCAATTTTACTGTCATTTTGATGAAATAAAGGAGATGATATTCTTGCTCGACTAATGCTGTTTGCAGATACTTTTATCCTTAATTTAAAATCCTTTTAAAAATCCTTAATAGTAAGCCATAAATCCCTTTAATAATCCTTAATGATAATCCTTTATAGTAATTGTTAATAATAATCTTTAATAATCCTTAATAATAATTCTTGCGAAATTCTAATGGGAATACTGCTGCTGATCTATTGTGATAGTGCTGTTGCGATAATCACACTGTTAAAAATCTGCTGCATTTTGCTGCAACGCACTCCCCTGCTTGTATAGAAAACGGTTACTTGGCCGTGAAATGGAGCTTTCTCATTGGTTGGAATAGAGATATTATATACAAGCGGTGGAGTGCGTTGCAGCAAAATGCACAGATTTTTAACAGTGCAGGTGCTACTGAGTCTTTCACTAATTCTAAATGAAGTGCTCTTGTGATAGCAAACAGAAATAATAAAGCATATATATTTTTTCTTTCCCCTTCATTTATAAGGGCTCCGTATAATCAAGGCTTGCAATGGAAAACGGTAGAGCTTCGTTAAAACGATCATCTGGAAAAGGTGATATAACTTGTTGACCAGGGTGTGCGTTAAATTTCTTGCATGTTGTACATTTATCTCATACACTGTCTATATTTTAAAATTCAGAACTTTTAATGAGTTTCTGCTATTGTGTTTGACACTCCTAAATGAAAAACTTTTTCATGTGCATCTTTCACAATTTATTCACTATGTTTAAGCTTTCAGAAATCCTAATATAATGCTTTTCATAAAATGAGGGATTAATCTTTTGTAACTGTCCTCATACCAACAGTAAAATTTCCTATGATAACATAGGGTTTAATTTCAGAAGTTTTTTTTAGGGCTATATTTATTATATTTTAAGTACTTTATAACTTTAGGAGAACTTTCTTCCTGCACTAGCTTTAACGACACATTTTCAACATGTAACATTTCCTCACCTAAAAATTCTGAAAAATCTTTTTTCCACTTGTATCTTGATGTTAGAAATAAACCTAAATTTCAATGCAGTTACTCGATACAATTTCTTTAGGGAGCTGTACTTTGACAACAGCCTTATCTGCTTGAACTACACAAGAAATGGTTGTTTGCTTTTCCAGACTTCTCTTCGTAAACATCTAGTAATTGTGTTTTAGCTATTTTAACTCTATGCCGTTGTTCGGGTAAGGAACGAAATTCAGGTCCATACCACTATTTTTGAGAATTTATTAAATGTTTTACAGACATTTCTCGCTATTAAATCGTTAGGATTAAGTTTTCCGTCACAGTGTCTTTATATAAACTAGGATCAAACAAATCATGAATTTCAGAAATTCATTTAATCGCCAATTATTTCCATATTTCTTTTGGGCCTTTATTTCAATGCAAAACAATTTCTGAATCAATCCAAAAGAAAATATTATTTGCATGAATAATATTTGTGATATAATTTGCCATTCTGGGAACAATAAGTGCTTCCAATTGTTCAGGAACTGCAAGAGTTTACATCGCCAAGGGAACACTAGCCTTAGACATAACAAAACAAGTTTTAAATTTATCTTTAGAAATTTGATACCGTAAGTATGCCACTGTCCCATAAGCACCAGTAAGAATATGCAACTGGAGATTTTCCTTTTTCATGATCAAACTGCTAAAATAATTCACAAGAATTTTCAAATGTGCGAGCTACTGAATTTCTGAAAGTCAATTGTGCCAATCTTTTTCTAATTCACCAGAAAATCTTTCTCTCATGATTTTCCCATCATCCATAACCGTTATAAAATAATTTGTATGTTAATAATAAAAAGAGCAATAAATCCGACTAGAGCAAACAACATAGCTGCAATTTTCAAAACATTATGTTTCGTACAAGAATTATTGTTTAATTTTGCCAACAGTAATCGTAATTCTAGTCGCAAATTAAATTCTTTATTGTCTCAAGTCAATCCTAAAACATTTAAAGAGCTGTTTGGAGGAATCAGAATTCGAAGTAGATATTTTTTTATCAACCCATCTTTTCCAAAATTCCTTGAAATTATTTTCAAATTTTCTTAATTCCAACCTCTTTTCTTTCAAAATATTACGGCTCACTTTCAAAATTTCTAAACTTCACCCACATTTTTTTTTTCAAAATATTAACAGCTTCTTTAACCCTTTCGGATCTGGTGTACTATCCATAGCACATGTCCTTTAACGGAGTATTATTTTGGTTTAACAAATACTTTTGCTACTACTTATATACAGTAATGTTATTATATGTACATGCATTTACCATATGATTTCATTTATGTTTAAGAATTTAGTAATAATAATAATAATTATTCCCTATTTTTTTTTTTTTTTTTTTTTTTTTTTTTTTTTTGAAAAAAAAAAGTGCGCGTTATACACGAATAAATACGGTATACCAAATTTTGACCACAAAAATGATCCTTTTTATAAAAAATGTACATTTTTCAATAAAAATAGCTTTTAAATTAACAAGGTAGAACCCGTCGAGTTTCGACGAAAGCAAATTTTTAAAAAGGAACTGTTTTATTGATTTATAATAAACCTACAAAATTAATTACAATAAAAAATTCTCCTTATATTCATAAGTACAGCTCTTAGACAAATTATACTTAGCTTAAAGTTAACAAAATACTATTTCCAGAAACTGTTAAACTTAAACTTTAATCGTACATGTAAGCAGTAAAAAATAATAAAGATCTCTTATTATGATAAAGTTATTAATTAAATCTCTTATGCTAGTACTATTCCAAAATGAAAAAAAATTTATATATATTCCACTTTGACTCAATCATAGATTTTTTTCCCCCGTGAAATCTAAACTCGACACCATTTTCACCGAATCAAAATTTAAATATGCTCCTTTCATATCCGTATTCGGCGTTTTTTTTAAAAATGATATTTTAATTTGAGAATTTTTAAATCATTTTAATTCAAAACTTGAAGTATTGATGCTATTAACTGAAACAGATACTAAGCTATTTATATTTTTTAAGTATAAATGAAATTTTGTAAATGAAATCAAAATTCACATTCATTTGTGATATTCTTGACACATCACGTACTTTAAATTATTATTTTTTCTCTTTTAATGAGAAAATGGCAACATGCAGTAATCTGCCTTTTTCGGCTTTTTTTTTTTTTTTTTTTTTTTTTTACTTTTAATAGACATGGAGTATTTTTGTTGCCATGATTAAGAAAAACGGCATTTAAAACAACAACAACAACAAAAAATTATATTTCAAAAATAAATTAAGATACAGTTTTCAAATAAATTGCATTTAAAAGTAAATTTTTTTTTTCAATACGACGGTGTAAAAATTGAAAATTTGCGATATTTAAAAGTTTTAAAATTTCCAAAAACAAAATTGCATTTCAAATTTCAAAGTGTTGCCATTCGCAAAATGACATATGCATTACGCACAGATACGTTTGGCCATTATAATATAGATACATTCAAACATGCAAACTATACTTTGCTTCATAAAATACTTATGGAGGAGTTGAACCTTGTTACAAAATTGTATCTCAATACCTTAAGATGCCTCTCTACTGACTGAAAAAGACCCGGATGATAATGTTAAGTCTATGGGGGCGTTCTTTTCAAATATCTCGCTGAAATTTTAATATTTTTACAGGATTTTTTTTTTTTTTTTTGCATAGGATAGCTGAGGACGATTCACAACCGGCCTAGTTTTTACTTTTTCGATTTTGGTGTCAGATTTTTTTTTAAAACTTTAACTTTCAGAAGCGGTTTGAACCAGTTATGAAACTGAAACCATCCTAATGTAAAACGAATACAATTAAAATAAAAAAAGTTAAAACTACGCCGGTTGTGAATCGTTCTCAGCTATCCTCTGCAAAAAAATCACATCAAAATATTAAAATTTGAGCGAGATATTTGAAAAGAACGTCCCCGTAGACTTTACATTATCATCCGGGTCTTTTACAATCAGTAGTGTGAGATCTTAAAAAAATTTAAAGAAATGATGCTTTTCATAAACATGCACAATGGAAAAAGTTGTTTCCAGAAAACAGAAGTCAAGATTTTGAAACAGCACGAAAAAATATGCATAAAGTTTACAAGTTTAAAATCCATCATATTTGTACGTGTTTATATAATCCTAAATCTTAAATGTTTGACTTTTAATTTAAAATAAAGGAAAAAAATCAAAAGTTTCCGCAAAAACAGCGATTTGAGGAAAGTCTAATACAGGGTGTCCAGCAAATTAGACCCGCATTTCAAAATTAAATTTCTCAAGAACAAAGGTAGATAGAATTATGCGGTAAACGATTTGTTTATTAGGCAAGCTGTAAAAATTCTATACAAAAGTTTCGAAAGGTGAATATTTCGAAAAGATTGCGTTCTGATTGCAAAGAATGCTTGATTTGACAATTTTCTTGCTTTAGAATGCTTGGAGAGAATTAGTTTTTCGGCTTACAATGCCATATTTTAACGATTTTTTGAATTAAATTTTTGGAAATTTTGAAATTTCAAAAATATAATTAAAAATACAATAATAATATACCCTCTGCTTAAAAAATATACTCTTTATTTTAAATACCTAAATGCTTTATAAGAAACATTGAGGATTTTGAGTTCATTTAAGATTCATTATTTTTCATTATGTTCATTATTTTTTCATAAAAGAATTCGGCCAGAGGACTGATTATGGCCAATTATTTCTAGTAGTGCCTTTTAGCTAAAGCTATGGATTTTTAAAGTTAAGAAAGTTTGAGTGTATTACGATGCATGTTCAATTTCTATAGATTTTATACAGGGCGTTTAAGAAAAAATAGCTTACATTACCAGCTATGCACTGTAAAAAAAAATTCAAGAGGTTACTAAAAATTTCTTAGTAAATTTGTATTCCACAGAATTTTTTAGTAACCATTACAACTTTGCAAGCAAAACAAGCATTTCTTTTGTAAACTGAACAAAAGAATTTTTTGTATAACTAACTTAAAAATTTTTAGTATGAGCCACCAAGCAAATTTTAGTAATAGCTCCAAAATTATTTTTAATAACCATTACGGAGGGCAGGAGCTTCCTTCGAGCTGCATCCAGACTTCTGCAGCGGAAGATTTTCGACAAAACCGCAATAGATGGCAGCACCAAACATTGCTACTGCTCCGTCAGGATATTCATAATCTTTTTACTAACGAGTACTTACACTGCCAACATTCGGGGCGTATTTGGCAATGGCCGGTATCGAACCCGGGACCTTTCAGCCTGGAGCCCGTTACTATAACCATTATGCTATCAAGGTCACATCAGCTGAGTTTTAGTAAGAGCTATTAAAAATATAAAACTATTAACTCTATTCGTTGCTAACTTTTTTCTAGTAATTCTTACAGATTTTTTTTGTAACCGACTAAGATTACTAAAAATTTTTTAGTAATTACAAGGATCACTAAAGTTTTTTTACTAGATCGGCCCCTTTTTTTATAGTGTGTACAGTAATTATTAAAAATGGGTTTTTAACTGTGTAATGTTTCATTTCTAAATTGTTTACTGTGATATCATTTGAACATTCTGTTAAAATTGGAATTATTTCAAAATTTATGCCTGATACATGATTTCTCGTTCTTGTTTTAAATATTTTGAGGAAAATTGAACGGTTTGGAGCTTGCTATTTCGCAAAATGTCCATTTTCTTTGAAATATTCCAACATTAAAAAATATGAGGTGGAACCCGTCGAAATTCGACGAAAGAAAATCTTTAAGAAAGAACTATTTCATTCATTTATAATAAATCTATATAATTAGTTACAGTAAATAATACATCATATATTGTTGAGTATAACTCTCAAACAAATATTATTTGAAGCTGAAATTACCAAAATACTATAAAACCCAATCTTCCAAATTATTAAACAAAATAAAATGAAAATTCACCCGATTTTATAACAGACGATACTTTTAAAATAATATTACGCATTTTATATATTTTTTTTAATTTTAAGAGAAAATGAAGTGATTCTGTTGCCACAATGACAAAATCGCTCCTAAAAATTATAAAAAAATTAATATCTTAAAAATAAATTGAGATACAGCTTTGAAACAAATTGCATTTAAAAGTATATTTTTTTCTCTATACGGCCGTGTAAATAAATAAAATGTGCGATGATTAGAAATGTAAAATTTGCAAAACCGAAATTGCAGGAGAAAGTGTTGCCATTCTCAAAATGACGTATGCGTTAGCGTTAGGCACATATACGTTTGGCCTTTATAATATAGATGCAAAGATTTAGTCAATGTTAAATCCTGCCAGAAGATGGCAGCACCAAATAAACTATTCAAGTGAATTACGTCGTAAACGAAGCACAATACTATTACTTTTTTAGCATTTTATCATACATAAAGAAATACGATACAGATATCCAATTTAATAATAACTATTCTTCTTCAGCATGAAAAATAATTCAAAAAAATTACATTCACACAAGCACACAATTTTCAGATATTGTACTTTAGATTCAAAATGAACTGATTTTTACGTTTGCCAATAAATAGGACTAAATCCTTCATTATATCTAAAGTATGAGGTAAGATGTAAAAAATAAAATGAAATAAAATAAAATAAATAAACCTAAAACTGAAAGCCCATATAATTAGCTTCTTGCGTACCCTAACCATTTAAAGGAGCATTTTTATTTTATTCTGCTTGTAAAAGATGGCAGCACGAAACAATTTCTGAACACCATTTATTTTTACTCTATTAGGAGTCTCAGGGCTTGATCGATAGGGTTTGGTTTGGTTTGGTTTAATTTTGTCGTCCGATTATCTGCGCTAGGGATATAGGACCGGGGGGAGTGCCCTTCGTAGGGGTCTTTTTAAGGGAACCTAACCCGTATTTACGCAAGGTTCGAAGAAAACCACGAAAACTCCGAACGGTTAGGCCGACGGTCGCGATTGGGTTCGAACCCAGCACCTACCGTCCACCTGTTTGAGGTCAGAACCTCTCAGCCACTGGTGGGGCCCTTGATCGATAGGGAAAAACATGTAAACAGAGCTCTCGCTTTGAGTCTATATAAAAACAGAAGTATTCAATGTACCTAATTTAAACTTTATGATATTTTTAAGGTATATTTGTAGTCTTATAAAAATATAAAATGAAGTACTTCAATGTAATATTATAAAAAATATAGCAAAGTTTATATAACACAACTTTCGAAAAAAAAAAAAATATCCTAATTTTTGCTTTAAAATGATCCGGAAATTTTACTCTACAATAGAATGAATTAAGGATATAACTAACTCTCAAAAAAGACATTATTAAAAAACTCCTAAAAAACACAACTTTTTTTTCATTAAAAATACTCAAAATATTAAACTATCTAAAATATATTAACTCATTCTATAAATAATGATATTATATGCATGATTAAAAAAAAAAAAAATTTTTTTTTGAAAGTGTTGATACTTAAATGCTTACAACTCCGTTAAAAATGCAAATATTTGTATGCGGTTATTTGCAATGAGTTCAGAATTAGTTGAATAATCAAAATGGATCATAAAAAAATCGATTTTTTGAAAAGTTTTCAAGCCCTGAGCAGGGGCGTAGTTTGAAATTTTTTTTTTTTTTGGGGGGGGAGGACGAAAATTTGGCGCCTTTTAATGTTTTGCCGCCCTTGAATTATTTGCACATTTTTCAGGAGAGGGGAGATTAGTTATGCTACTTTTTTCTTTATTTATTTATTTATGGCAATGGCATTTATTTAAATGATATAAGTGATGCAGAAATGGTTAAATTTCCATTTTAAATTTCCATTTTCCGCCGCCGCTCCCGCCCGAAACTTGCTGGTCAATATAATTGAATTTAGCCTTCAATTTCTTCTGATGAGATCCTCCGATATCGGGCCCACTACTATCACTCCCACAAATGTAAAAAACGAATGTTAAAGCTCTCGATGAACATTCGACCCCTTTTCAAGGAAGTAACGGTGGTTTATATACCAAATATAATGAATATTCCAGTTTCTGTAAAATGGAATAACATATTTTCCCTTTTATTATCTTAGTTCCCTAGTAAATACATAAAAAATAATATGTATCGTACTGCAATTATAATACAAAACGTTCGTTAAAGTAGTTATTTTTTCTAATGTGCATTTTTTAAATCGGTCGCACGATTATTCTATTAATTATACAATACATTAACGAATACTTTTTTTTTTCCCTGTCACTTTTTAGCATTAAAAGACAGTCGTTCAATATAAATTTAATTTTCTGTTTTGACAATGGCTACTTTAAAAGCAAAAATCAATTCTTTCCAAATTCCTTTATCCAATCACTAGAATAAAAACTTATTTAGCCCTTTAAGCAACATGTTCAATCTAGCAATAATATGCTGAATACCGGATATCATTAAATTTCGTCAAAAGTAATTTATCACAATAGCAATTAGCGACGCAAAAAACTCAGATACATAGACAGAGTGGCGAGTGGTCAGGGAAAACCGGGAAAAACACAGTCAAGAAAAGAGGGAACTACCAGTATTTTCTTACAGAAAATACTCCAAATAATATAAAGAGATTATATAAATTGAATTTATCTTTAACAAAATACTGGTATTTATCATCTATATTGACTGTGTTTTTATCTAACCACTCGCCACCCTGATAGAACATTTCAATCACGATTTAAAATAAAGACATACATATATATTTTGGAATTTCAGATAGATGAGTTCACTTTGCACATCGATACATCGTGATGTTTATAGAGTTAATTGAAAACTGTTTTCTTTTCAGATAAATCAAATTTAAGCTGTAATGTCCACCGCAAGGCAGAAAAAAGACCCATCAGAAGACCCATCCTCTCTGCAAACACTCAGAGAAAAGTGATAAGAGAGCACACCAGAAGCTTCAACTACGCGGACCACTCATTCCGCACACACTCGGAGAAAAGGAGTGGCGGATCAATCCTGCGCTCCCGAAGACCCATCCCTAGCGCTTAACACTCCTTCTCTCTGCACACACTCGGAGAAAAGGAGTGACGGATCAATCCTGCGCTTCCGAAGACACATCCCTAGCGCTTAACACTCCTTCCCTCCGCACACACTCGGAGAAAAAGAGTGGCGGATCAACCCTGCGAAGTCGAAGACTCACTAGCGTGTACCACTTCTCTCTGCACACATTCAGAGAAAAGTGATAAGAGAGCACACCAGAAGCTTCAACTACGCGAACCACTCATTCCGCACACACTCGGAGAAAAGGAGTGGCGGACCAATCCTGCGCTCCCGAAGACCCATCCCTAGCGCTTAACACTCCTTCTCTCCGCACACACACGGAGAAAAGGAGTGACAGATCAATCCTGTGCTACCCAAGACCCATCCCTAGCGCTTAACACTCCTTCCCTCCGCACACACTCGGAGAAAAGGAGTGGCGGATCAATCCTGCGCTCCCGAAGACCCATCCCTAGCGCTCAACACTCCTTCTCTCCGCACACACTCGGAGAAAAGGAGTGGCGGATCAATCCTGTGCTACCCAAGACCCATCCCTAGCGCTTAACACTCCTTCCCTCCGCACACACTCGGAGAAAAGGAGTGGCGGATCAATCCTGCTTTCCCGAAGACCCATCCCTAGCGCTTAACACTCCTTCTCTCCGCACACACTCGGAGAAAAGTAGTGGCGGATCAATCCTGCGCTCCCCTAGCGCTTAACACTCCTTCCCTCCGCACACACTCGGAGAAAAGGAGTGGCGGATCAATCCTGCGAAGTCGAAGACTCACTAGCGTGTACCACTTCTCTCTGCACACACTCAGCGAAAAGTAATAAGAGAGCACACCAGAAGCTTCAACAACGCGAACCACGCGCACACACTCGGAGAAAAGGAGTGGCGGATCAATCCTGCGCTCCCGAAGACCCATCCCTAGCGCTTAACACTCCTTCTCTCCGCACACACACGGAGAAAAGGAGTGACGGATCAATCCTGCGCTACCCAAGACCCATCCCTAGCGCTTAACACTCCTTCCCTCCGCACACACTCGGAGAAAAGGAGTGGCGGATCAATCCTACTCTCCCGAAGACCCATCCCTAGCGCTTAACATTCCTTCTCTCCGCACACACTCGGAGAAAAGGAGTGGCGGATCAATCCTGTGCTACCCAAGACCCATCCCTAGCGCTTAACACTCCTTCCATCCGCACAAACTCGGAGAAAAGGAGTGGCGGATCAATCCTGCTTTCCCGAAGACCCATCCCTAGCGCTTAACACTCCTTCTCTCCGCACACACTCGGAGAAAAGTAGTGGCGGATCAATCCTGCGCTCCCGAAGACCCAACCCTAGCGCTTAACACTCATTCCCTCCGCACACACTCGGAGAAAAGGAGTGGCGGATCAATCCTGTGCTACCCAAGACCCATCCCTAGCGCTTAACACTCCTTCCCTCCGCACATACTCGGAGAAAAAGAGTGGCGGACCAACCCTGCGAAGTCGAAGACTCACTAGCGTGTACCACTTCTCTCTGCACACATTCAGAGAAAAGTGATAAGAGAGCACACCAGAAGCTTCAGCATCCCTAGCGCTCAACACTCCTTCTCTCTGCACACACTCGGAGAAAAGGAGTGGCGGATCAATCCTGTGCTACCCAAGACCCATCCCTAGCGCTTAACACTCCTTCTCTCCGCACACACTCGGAGAAAAGGAGTAGCGGATCAATCCTGTGCTACCCAAGACCCATCCCTAGCGCTTAACACTCCTTCCCTCCGCACACACTCGGAGAAAAGGAGTGGCGGATCAATCCTGCTTTCCCGAAGACCCATCCCTAGCGCTTAACACTCCTTCTCTCAGCACACACTCGGAGAAAGGTAGTGGCGGATCAATCCTGCGCTCCCGAAGACCCAACCCTAGCGCTTAACACTCCTTCCCTCCGCACACACTCGGAGAAAAGGAGTGGCGGATTAATCTTTCGAAGTCGAAGACTCACTAGCGTGTACCACTTCTCTCTGCACACACTCAGCGAAAAGTAATAAGAGAGCACACCAGAAGCTTCAACAACGCGAACCACTCCCTCCGCACACACTCGGAGAAAAGGAGTGGCGGATCAACCCTGCGAAGTCGAAGACTCACTAGCGTGTACAACCTCTCTCTGCACACACTCAGAGAAAAGTAATAAGAGAGCACACTAGAAGCTTCAACAACGCGAACCACGAGCACACACTCGGAGAAAAGGAGTGGCGGATCAATCCTGCGCTCCCGAAGACCCATCCCTAGCGCTTAACACTCCTTCTCTCCGCACACACACGGAGAAAAGGAGTGACGGATCAATCCTGCGCTACCCATGACCCATCCCTAGCGCTTAACACTCCTTCCCTCCGCACACACTCGGAGAAAAGGAGTGGCGGATCAATCCTGCTCTCCCGAAGACCCATCCCAAGCGCTTAACATTCCTTCTCTCCGCACACACTCGGAGAAAAGTAGTGGCGGATCCATCCTGCGCTCCCGAAGACCCATCCCTAGCGCTCAACACTCCTTCTCTCCGCACACACTCGGAGAAAAGGAGTGGCGGATCAATCCTGTGCTACCCAAGACCCATCCCTAGCGCTTAACACTCCTTCCCTCAGCACACACTCGGAGAAAAGGAGTGGCGGATCAATCCTGCTTTCCCGAAGACCCATTCCTAGCGTTTAACACTCCTTCTCTCCGCACACATTCGGAGAAAAGGAGTGGCGGATCAATCCTGCGAAGTCGAAGACTCACTAGCGTGTACCACTTCTCTCTGCACACACTCAGCGAAAAGTAATAAGAGAGCACACCAGAAGCTTCAACAACGCGAACCACTCCCTCCGCACACACTCGGAGAAAAGGAGTGGCGGATCAACCCTGCGAAGTTGAAGACTCACTAGCGTGTACAACTTCTCTCTGCACACACTCAGAGAAAAGTAATAAGAGAGCACACTAGAAGCTTCAACAACGCGAACCACACCCTCAACATACACTCGGAGAAAATTTGTGGGGATTAATCCTGCGCTCCCGAAGACCCAACCCTAGCGCTTAACACTCCTTCCCTCCGCACACATTCGGAGAAAAGGAGTGGCGGATCAATCCTGCGAAGTCGAAGACTCACTAGCGTGTACCACTTCTCTCTGCACACACTCAGAGAAAAGTAATAAGAGAGCACACTAGAAGCTTCAACAACGCGAACCACACCCTCAACATACACTCGGAGAAAAGGTGTGGCGGATCAATCCTGCGCTCCCGAAGACCCATTCTTAGCGCTTAACACTCTTTCCCTCCGCACACACTCGGAAAAAAGGAGTGGCGGATCAATCCTGCGCTCCCGAAGACCCATCCCTAGAGCTTAACACTCCTTCTCTCCGCACACACTCGGAGAAAAAGAGTGGTGGATCAACCCTGCGAAGTCGAAGACTCACTAGCGTGTACCACTTCTCTCTGCACACACTCAGAGAAAAGTAATAAGAGAGCACACCAGAAGCTTCAATTATGCGAACCACTCATTCCGCACACACTCGGAGAAAAGGAGTGGCAGATCAATCCTGTGCTCCCGAAGACCCATCCCTAGCGCTTAACACTTCTTCTCTCTGCACACACTCGGAGAAAGGGAGTGACGGATCAATCCTGCGAAGTCGAAGACTCTCTAGCGTGTACCACTTCTCTCTGCACACACTCATCGAAAAGTAATAAGAGAGCACACCAGAAGCTTCAACAACGCGAACCACTCCCTCCGCACACACTCGGAGAAAAGGAGTGGCGGATCAACCCTGCGAAGTCGAAGACTCACTAGCGTGTACAACTTCTCTCTGCACACACTCAGAGAAAAGTAATAAGAGAGCACACTAGAAGCTTCAACAACGCGAACCACACCCTCAACATATACTCGGAGAAAATTTGTGGCGGATCAATCCTGCGCTCCCGAAGACCCAACCCTAGCGCTTAACACTCCTTCCCTCCGCACACATTCGGAGAAAAGGAGTGGCGGATCAATCCTGCGAAGTCGAAGACTCACTAGCGTGTACCACTTCTCTCTGCACACACTCAGAGAAAGGTAATAAGAGAGCACACTAGAAGCTTCAACAACGCGAACCCCACCCTCAACATACACTCGGAGAAAAGGTGTGGCGGATCAATCCTGCGCTCCCGAAGACCCATCCCTAGAGCTTAACACTCCTTCTCTCCGCACACACTCGGAGAAAAAGAGTGGTGGATCAACCCTGCGAAGTCGAAGACTCACTAGCGTGTACCACTTCTCTCTGCACACACTCAGAGAAAAGTAATAAGAGAGCACACCAGAAGCTTCAATTATGCGAACCACTCATTCCGCACACACTCGGAGAAAAGGAGTGGCAGATCAATCCTGTGCTCCCGAAGACCCATCCCTAGCGCTTAACACTTCTTCTCTCTGCACACAATCGGAGAAAGGGAGTGACGGATCAATCCTGCGCTTCCGAAGATACATCCCTAGCGCTTAACACTCCTTCTCTCCGCACACACTCGGAGAAAAGGAGTGGCGGATCAATCCTGCACTCCCGAAGACCCATCCCTAGCGCTTAACACTCCTTCTCTCCGCACACACTCAGAAAAAAGAGTGGTGGAACAACCCCGCGAAGTCGAAGAATCACTAGCGTGTACCACTTCTCTCTGCACACACTCAGCGAAAAGTAATAAGAGAGCACACCAGAAGCTTCAACAACGCGAACCACTCCCTCCGCACACACTCGGAGAAAAGGAGTGGCGGATCAACCCTGCGAAGTCGAAGACTCACTAGCGTGTACCACTTCTCTCTGCACACACACAGAGAAAAGTAATAAGAGAGCATACTAGAAGCTTCAACAACGCGAACCACACCTTCAACATACACTCGGAGAAAAGGAGTGGCGGATCAATCCTGCGCTCCCGAAGACCCATCCCTAGCGCTCAACACTCCTTCTCCCCGCTCACACTCGGAGAAAAGGAGTGGCGGATCAATCCTGTGCTACCCAAGACCCATCCCTAGCGCTTAACACTCCTTCTCTCCGCACACACTCGGAGAAAAGGAGTGGCGGATCAATCCTGTGCTACCCAAGACCCATCCCTAGAGCTTAACACTCCTTCCCTCCGCACACACTCGGAGAATAGGAGAGGCGGATCAATCCTGCTTTCCCGAAGACCCATCCCTAGCGCTTAACATTCCTTCTCTCCGCACACACTCGGAGAA
This sequence comes from Maratus speculifer, assembly GCA_964019185.1. NCBI lineage: Eukaryota > Metazoa > Arthropoda > Arachnida > Araneae > Salticidae > Maratus > Maratus speculifer. The sequence continues at coordinate 23,405,494 of OZ025292.1, forward strand.
AAGTAGTGGCGAATCAATCCTGCGCTCCCGAAGACCCAACCCTAGCGCTTAACACTCCTTCCCTCCGCACACACTCGGAAAAAGGAGTGGCGGATCAATCCTGCGAAGTCGAAGACTCACTAGCGTGTACAACTTCTCTCTGCACACACTCAGAGAGAAGTGATAAGAGAGCACACCAGAAGCTTCAACTACGCGAACCACTCATTCCGCACACACTCGGAGAAAAGGAGTGGCAGATCAATCCTGTGCTCCCGAAGACCCATCCATAGCGCTTAACACTCCTTCTCTCCGCACACACTCGGAGAAAAGTAGTGGCGGATCAATCCTGCGCTCCCGAAGACCCAACCCTAGCGCTTAACACTCCTTCCCTCCTCACACACTCGGAGAAAAGGAGTGGCGGATCAATCCTGTGCTACCCAAGACCCATCCCTAGCGCTTAACACTCCTTCCCTCCGCACATACTCGGAGAAAAAGAGTGGCGGACCAACCCTGCGAAGTCGAAGACTCACTAGCGTGTACCACTTCTCTCTGCACACATTCAGAGAAAAGTGATAAGAGAGCACACCAGAAGCTTCAGCATCCCTAGCGCTCAACACTCCTTCTCTCCGCACACACTCGGAGAAAAGGAGTGGCGGATCAATCCTGTGCTACCCAAGACCCATCCCTAGCGCTTAACACTCCTTCCCTCCGCACACACTCGGAGAAAAGGAGTGGCAGATCAATCCTGTGCTCCCGAAGACCCATCACTAGCGCTTAACACTCCTTCCCTCTGCACACACTCGGAGAAAAGGAGTGACGGATCAATCCTGCGCTTCCGAAGACACATCCCTAGCGCTCAACACTCCTTCTCTCCGCACACACTCGGAGAGAAGGAGTGGCGGATCAACCCTGCGAAGTCGAAGACTCACTAGCGTGTAAAACTTCTCTCTGCACACACACTGAGAAAAGTAATAAGAGAGCATACTAGAAGCTTCAACAACGCGAACCACACCTTCAACATACACTCGGAAAAAAGGAGTGGCGGATCAATCCTGCGCTCCCGAAGACCCATCCCTAGAGCTTAACACTCTTTCTCTCCGCACACACTCGGAGAAAAAGAGTGGTGGATCAACCCTGCGAAGTCGAAGACTCACTAGCGTGTACCACTTCTCTCTGCACACACTCAGAGAAAAGTAATAAGAGAGCACACCAGAAGCTTCAATTATGCGAACCACTCATTCCGCACACACTCGGAGAAAAGGAGTGGCAGATCAATCCTGTGCTCCCGAAGACCCATCCCTAGCGCTTAACACTTCTTCTCTCTGCACACACTCGGAGAAAGGGAGTGACGGATCAATCCTGCGCTTCCGAAGATACATCCCTAGCGCTTAACACTCCTTCCCTCCGCACACATTCGGAGAAAAGGAGTGGCGGATCAATCCTGCGAAGTCGAAGACTCACTAGCGTGTACCACTTCTCTCTGCACACACTCAGCGAAAAGTAATAAGAGAGCACACCAGAAGCTTCAACAACGCGAACCACTCCCTCCGCACACACTCGGAGAAAAGGAGTGTCGGATCAACCCTGCGAAGTCGAAGACTCACTAGCGTGTACAACTTCTCTCTGCACACACTCAGAGAAAAGTAATAAGAGAGCACACTAGAAGCTTCAACAACGCGAACCACACCCTCAACATACACTCGGAGAAAATTTGTGGCGGATCAATCCTGCGCTCCCGAAGACCCAACCCTAGCGCTTAACACTCCTTCCCTCCGCACACATTCGGAGAAAAGGAGTGGCGGATCAATCCTGCGAAGTCGAAGACTCACTAGCGTGTACCACTTCTCTCTGCACACACTCAGAGAAAAGTAATAAGAGAGCACACTAGAAGCTTCAACAACGCGAACCACACCCTCAACATACACTCGGAGAAAAGGTGTGGCGGATCAATCCTGCGCTCCCGAAGACCCATTCTTAGCGCTTAACACTCTTTCCCTCCGCACACACTCGGAAAAAAGGAGTGGCGGATCAATCCTGCGCTCCCGAAGACCCATCCCTAGAGCTTAACACTCCTTCTCTCCGCACACACTCGGAGAAAAAGAGTGGTGGATCAACCCTGCGAAGTCGAAGACTCACTAGCGTGTACCACTTCTCTCTGCACACACTCAGAGAAAAGTAATAAGAGAGCACACCAGAAGCTTCAATTATGCGAACCACTCATTCCGCACACACTCGGAGAAAAGGAGTGGCAGATCAATCCTGTGCTCCCGAAGACCCATCCCTAGCGCTTAACACTTCTTCTCTCTGCACACACTCGGAGAAAGGGAGTGACGGATCAATCCTGCGCTTCCGAAGATACATCCCTAGCGCTTAACACTCCTTCTCTCCGCACACACTCGGAGAAAAGGAGTGGCGGATCAATCCTGCACTCCCGAAGACCCATCCCTAGCGCTTAACACTCCTTCTCTCCGCACACACTAAGAAAAAAGAGTGGTGGAACAACCCCGCGAAGTCGAAGAATCACTAGCGTGTACCACTTCTCTCTGCACACACTCAGCGAAAAGTAATAAGAGAGCACACCAGAAGCTTCAACAACGCGAACCACTCCCTCCGCACACACTCGGAGAAAAGGAGTGGCGGATCAACCCTGCGAAGTCGAAGACTCACTAGCGTGTACCACTTCTCTCTGCACACACACAGAGAAAAGTAATAAGAGAGCATACTAGAAGCTTCAACAACGCGAACCACACCTTCAACATACACTCGGAGAAAAGGAGTGGCGGATCAATCCTGCGCTCCCGAAGACCCATCCCTAGCGCTCAACACTCCTTCTCCCCGCTCACACTCGGAGAAAAGGAGTGGCGGATCAATCCTGTGCTACCCAAGACCCATCCCTAGCGCTTAACACTCCTTCTCTCCGCACACACTCTAAGAAAAGGAGTGGCGGATCAATCCTGTGCTACCCAAGACCCATCCCTAGAGCTTAACACTCCTTCCCTCGGCACACACTCGGAGAATAGGAGTGGCGGATCAATCCTGCTTTCCCGAAGACCCATCCCTAGCGCTTAACACTCCTTCTCTCCGCACACACTCGGAGAAAAGTAGTGGCGGATCAATCCTGCGCTCCCGAAGACCCAACCCTAGCGCTTAACACTCCTTCCCTCCGCACACACTCGGAAAAAAGGAGTGGCGGATCAATCCTGCGAAGTCGGAGACTCACTAGCGTGTACAACTTCTCTCTGCACACACTCAGAGAGAAGTGATAAGAGGGCACACCAGAAGCTTCAACTACGCGAACCACTCATTCCGCACACACTCGGAGAAAAGGAGTGGCAGATCAATCCTGTGCTCCCGAAGACCCATCCCTAGCGCTTAACACTCCTTCTCTCCGCACACACTCGGAGAAAAGTAGTGGCGGATCAATCCTGCGCTCCCGAAGACCCAACCCTAGCGCTTAACACTCCTTCCCTCCTCACACACTCGGAGAAAAGGAGTGGCGGATCAATCCTGTGCTACCCAAGACCCATCCCTAGCGCTTAACACTCCTTCCCTCCGCACATACTCGGAGAAAAAGAGTGGCGGACCAACCCTGCGAAGTCGAAGACTCACTAGCGTGTACCACTTCTCTCTGCACACATTCAGAGAAAAGTGATAAGAGAGCACACCAGAAGCTTCAGCATCCCTAGCGCTCAACACTCCTTCTCTCCGCACACACTCGGAGAAAAGGAGTGGCGGATCAATCCTGTGCTACCCAAGACCCATCCCTAGCGCTTAACACTCCTTCTCTCCGCACACACTCGGAGAAAAGGAGTGGCGGATCAATCCTGTGCTACCCAAGACCCATCCCTAGCGCTTAACACTCCTTCCCTCCGCACACACTCGGAGAAAAGGAGTGGCAGATCAATCCTGTGCTCCCGAAGACCCATTACTAGCGCTTAACACTCCTTCCCTCTGCACACACTCGGAGAAAAGGAGTGACGGATCAATCCTGCGCTTCCGAAGACACATCCCTAGCGCTCAACACTCCTTCTCTCCGCACACACTCGGAGAGAAGGAGTGGCGGATCAACACTGCGAAGTCGAAGACTCACTAGCGTGTAAAACTTCTCTCTGCACACACACTGAGAAAAGTAATAAGAGAGCATACTAGAAGCTTCAACAACGCGAACCACACCTTCAACATACACTCGGAGAAAAGGAGTGTCGGATCAATCCTGTGCTACCCAAGACCCATCCCTAGCGCTTAACACTCCTTCCCTCCGCACACACTCGGAGAAAAGGAGTGGCGGATCAATGCTGCGCTCCCGCAGACCCATCCCTAGCGCTTAAAAATCCTACCCTCCGCACACACTCGGGGAAAAGGTGTGGCGGATCAATCCTGCGCTCCCGAAGACCCATCCCTGTAAGGGAGTTTGGTAGTTGCAGATATTTGTTAGGACATTTAGACGAACGAAATGAACAGTATAGTAGTCCAGGTTCAGATGTACGAAAAAACCCCACAATGATTGCTAAGTTATTCTTTATTTAGACATCTATTACTAGGGGGGGCACACATACAGTACTCGGAGAAAATCTCCGAACAGCGATTAGCAACTTCACAAGACGAGAGCAGTGAGTCAAGTCGCTTCATACATAGCAACAAACCGCCACTTTTGGCATGATAGAAAATCGCCAACATACACAAGTTCGCCCATGCACAATGGATAGTATATGCCAAATAACAGTTAAAATGCAGCCAGCAAGATCAGAATTCAATTTGGTTTCCCAGCTGGGATGGAAAGGAAAGGTTGCCAAACGATAAATTGTTACACGTGTTGTTATGTCTAAACACAGAGGCACACCGAAGGGACATCAGATTTTACTGCGCAGATGTTAAATTCTTTTTAGGGTTTTGTCGAGAAAGGAAAAAGAAGCGTAAGCATAAATTTCAACTGCGAAACAGAGATGATCTCCTTATAAGGTAATGCAGAATTGCTTCGATCGGAAACAGCAGACATCTGGAAATTGTTTTAAACGGTTGAATAATATGTGAGTGTATTTCTCACAGATAAAGTTAAGCAGCTGCCGATTTTCGGTTAGAGAATTAATAAGCAAGAAAAATGGAAATGGAATGAAGGACAACTTAAAACTAATTTTGAATTGAACAGAGACGGGGGTGTAAAGGAATAATTTAAGAAAATAACCAATATATAACGAAATAATCGTTATATATATCACCCGGTGCACCACAAAAAAACTTTTGCTGTCCAATGTGCATAGGCTAGCATACAATATTATAACATAAAAACATACATAAATGCAAAAGTTTTTTTTTATATGTATCTGTAGAAATTTGACGTCATGATAATGGAGACATTTGTATTCAAAAACAGTCAGCAGTTCTAAAGTTTCTATATTTTTTTACTATTTCTGTATATGGATCCAAGCTAGTACTGTATTTTTATATGTAGAAGTTGAGTCGACTCAGACAGTACAAAAATATTACTGCAGCTTTGATTGTTATCATGACACAAGTAAAAATTTTTAAACATATACACAAAATATGAAACAAATACTAAATGAATGTAAAATGGCAATACACAAAAATAACATAATAGCACTATACTTTTCAAAAATTAAAAAGAGTAATATGATGTATATTAAAAAATAAAAATGTTTTCGTAAAAAATTGTTTCATGCCGAAGCATAGGATGACAAAAAAAAGAGGTGCTCCAAGCACGCCCATAAAAATTGCGTCACCCTGAATCTTGTGTACAACACAAGTATTATGGCATTGGCTTAGGGCCTAGCCTTAGATGAGGAAGGAATTGTGATGCTCCCCCGAAGGCACTAGCGGTCTTCTGAAGGAGCCCACGTCGAATTACATGAAAAAAATTTGAATTGTTGTGAATTGGACTCACAATTCAAAAATTTGAATCGAAACTCCAATTCCAAAACTTTGTCTCTCAACACAATGAAGCTTGAACTCTTAGGGCATTAATTTTGAACGGGAACAAGACTTCAAAGGGAAGAATTCAAAAAGAAAAAAAAACAAAAAAAATGTATATCATATAATAACTAATATGGGCTGACAATCCTAGAGTGAAGAGAGACGAAAAATGTGTCACAATCGAGTGGGGGGTGATGAACAAGTCATATACAAAAATGTGTTATATTTAACTACATGAATCATTTTTTTTACTTTTCTAAACTACAGTACCTGTCTATCTAACTATAATATGTTTGACTTATAGTACAGGGATTGTTAAGTGGGAGGTTAGCTAGTGGAAAACTTACTAAATTAATGAGTATTGTCAAAGAAATTTTAAGTGTACTGCAAAAAGAAACAAAATAAAAAGTAACTAAAATTTAAGTGAGTTTGAAGACATATCTATGTGTTAAAGGATAACAATGATACCTAATATTGTTCCTAAGAGATCTTCAGAGCAACAGTGATGGACCAGCCATGATATTGTTAAAGATCAGTCAAAAACAACATACACACAACCATGAGCTCTTTGGTTGGATATGTGGTATCATAAAACATGACATAAAAAATAATAAATAGTGTGTTTACATTAGCTTCTGTTTCTTAGATTGTATGTGTGAGGTTGATAAAACGTATTAAAGTTAGTGTTGTTTATATGACTTGATGCATCAAATAAATGTCCATAACGAGGAGGTGCTAGTAAAAGTCTATCAATATGTACCCGAAATGCTGTGTTATCAGGAGTATACAACCTTTTAATTGAGAATGACACAGGGGAATGTTTACAAGTGACAATATATGGACCAGTATATTTTGTTTTAAACTTGTCATTTGATTTTAGATATACAATATCTTTTAAGAAAATGGATCTTAATTTAGCTTTCTGACCGTAATATTTATATCTTTTATCTTGAGCAGATTTAATGTTGTTATAAGCTTTGTGATATATCTTACTCAAATCATCAAGTAATTTGTGTACTTCAATATGTTTATCAAGAAAGGGTTGGTTGCACGACTGATCAAAAGTGTCAAAAATTAGAGAAAGTTCGCGTCCAAAATGAAGAAAATTAGGAGAGTACAATGTAGTTGCATGTTTGGAGCCGTTATAAAGTGACTTGTGTATAAATACAGCATTTTCGAATGAATGACCTTCTTGTAAAAGAATATTGACTGAATATTTGATTGATTTATTGATTCGCTCTGCTATCGCATTTGATTGTGGTCTCGAGGCAGAACTGTGTAATACCTTAATGCCCATTGTATCATTAAAAATGTTATATATCTGAGAAGTGTACTGGGGTCCTAAGTCTGATTAGACAACCGAAGGTCTCCCAAAGGTGGTTATGTAAGAGAATAAGCATTTAACAACCTTACTTGCAGATATGTCATTAAGTGGAAAGAGTTCAATATGTCTCGAAAAATGATCAGTGATAGTTAAAACATATTTTCCATTAGTAAACGGTCCAAGGAGATCAGTACTGATAGTGTGACCAGGGTACCTGGGAGTGTATGTGGGCTGCAAAGGTGCGGGTGGAGTTTGGTGATGTTTAGTTTGAAGACATTTGATACATGATGCAACAAAGTTTAAAGTGTCTACATACATACCCTTCCAAAAATATCTACCTGACAAGAATTCATAAGTTTTATTAAAGCCAAAATGAGATAAATGTGAAATTGTTAAGACTTTGCTTTTAAGTGAATTTGGAACAATAATGTGATACGAAAAAGTGTTATTAAAAATATTTTCCTTCTTTAACATTAATACTTTCGAATCAGGATGAATGAAGTATTTAGGAAATTTTTGAGAAGATCCTTTCTTTAAGATTTCTTTATAAACAACAGACAAAGTAGGGTCATTTTGTTGTTCAGTAGCAAATGTTTCATTCGAAATTTCTAATAAAGTGTCAGGATTTGTTTGTGTACCAGAAATAAGGCAGTTAACATGCATGTTAGAATCACTCGAGCTGGAGTGTGGAGTATCACATTCTACAATAGGTAAGGGTTGAGTATCGTGAATCAGTTCAGGATTTGTAGCTAAAGTCTGTTGATTATTTTCAAAGTTACAGCGAGATAAATAGTCAGCGAGTACATTCTTTTTACCTGGAATATGTTGAAATTTGTATGTGTATTCTGAGAGATTCATGAGCCAACGAGAGATAATATCAGCCGGGTTTGTAGTTTTGTTGTACTTTTCTAATGGTTTACTATCTGAAAGGATTACAAATTCTCTGTTGTATAAATAATATTTGAAAGCAGTAACTGATTTATGAATCGCCATGAGTTCTAATTTAAGTGCAGGATATTTTTTTCTGATGCTTTTAAAGATTTTGAAAAGTATGCAACAGGTAATAGTTGTTTATCATGTTCTTGTAGTAAGACGCCAGAAATAGCAATATTTGACGCATCAGTATTTAAATAAGGTACCCTGGGGTAATAACGCCACGTTAAGGTTCTCCCAATTTTCACGGCTTAGTTTTAGATTGTATTTTTCAAACAAATATAGGATCTGATACAGCAACTCATTGACTATCTATATAAAATAAAATAATTTAACAGATATGTATTCATAAAATGTAATGGCGTTTTTTCTTGACCAATGCTTTTTGGCGTTATTACCCACCTATATGGGTAATAACGCCATGCAAACAAAACTATGAAATAAGATGGAATAATTACATGTAGATTGCCCAATTCTAAAAATACAAACTCTACAAACTTGAAAATTGACAAATTTCATTCTAAGCTATTGAAAATGTTCAATTTTTTGTGAAAGTGTAAGAAAAATAAAGGTGTGGTGTGGGAGGGGGAGGATGAGGCAAAAGAATATCAGACCGTGAGCTTCTTTTTGCTTAAAAAAGACAGCTTAAATATAAATATGAGAAATATTGCACAGTTTTAACTGTGTTTATTTGAATCAGTATTTAGGATGTAGCACGGCCACTATAGGGAATCAACCCAGCTATTAATGTCAAGGATTGGCGTTATTACCCCGTTATAGTTATTGCGCAGTACATTTTAAATTACAAATTATCTCGAGAAGATATCCAAAATCTTCAACAACATTTTAAAAGTACATGAAATGCACTACCAATTTATGTAATTAACAAAGTATTTCCGGGTAAAAAGATAGTCTTCACATCACAAAACCTATCTCGCAAATTTTAGATCAAGCGTTAATTTTAGTTGTTTGTAAAAACAATAAGACCTAAAAATGAAACAAATTAACTTGAAGCTGTTTTTTGCGATTTATATGACTCAAAACCCTTCTTCACAGAGCACATGGGTGTCATTTACCTGATTATTTCATAATTATGCAAAATATAAGCACTTGGCGTTATTACCCCGCCTGGCGTTATTACCCCAGGGTACCTTAGAACTTTTTGTTCCAGTCAGGTAATCTAACCATGGGTGGATTAAAGAATATCTTTTGTATGGTGTCCATAATTTTTTGATGTTTACTTGTCCACTTAAATTTGGTTTTGGAGTAGTTAAGTTTATGAGAGGTTGTACAAGTTCAGAAAAGGATGGAACAAGAGATTTGTAAAATGTAATGACGCCTATGAGTGCTTTTAATTGACGTTTAGTTGTAGGTGTTGGAAAAGATGTTATTTTTACAATGTTCGACTGAACAGGAGAAATAGTTTGATTTTCTATGTGAAATCCAAGATAATCTAAACTGGTTTTGTGAAAAGTGCATTTGTTAGGGGACAGCGTTAAATTATATTTTACTAATATTGCAAGAATTTTATCCAACTTATCACACATTTCTTGATATGAATTGGCACCAACAATAAGATCATCTTGGTAGGTATAGACACCTTCTAACTGTAATTCATCAAGTAAGGAGTCCATTAAAGCTTGATAAATTGAGGCGCTAGATTTTAATCCGAATACTAATCTCTTATACCGAAAAGAACCAAAAATTGTAGTGAATGTGAGCTGATTTTGAAATTTTGCAGGCAAATCAATCTGATGATATGCCTGATGAAAGTCGAGAGAAGAGAAAAAACGATATTGTGAAAGATTTGAAATAATAGTTTGAATTTTTGGAAGTGGATAGGACGAACCTTGAATTATAGTATTAACCATTCTGAGATCTAATGCGAGTCTATATTTCTGTATACCTGTACCGTCTGGTTTCTTTTTAACAAGAAGCATGGGGCAGGCCCATTCGGAACAATGACGTTCAATGATTTTGGCATCAAGCAACTGTTTGATTTGATTTAAAACATCCTTCTGCACAGCTTGGGGAAGAGGGAAAGGGAGAGTCTTTATGGGGTAATCATTAATGAAGTTCAAATCAGGTACAATTTTATCAGTATGACCAAGTGTGTCTAATGATTTGGAAAAGGCAGGATAATAATTAAGTAACAATTTAGTTAGGTTCTTTGCTTCATTCGAATTTAAGTGAGTAAGATTAAAATCCTTAGCCGATAAATCCTGCTTTCTTTTTTGTAAGATTTCATTAGACGCCTGAATGAAATTTACAAAGTGCTGTTCTGAGTTATTTTGCTTGTCAGACATTTCAGAAGTATAGTCGCGAATTTCCTCAATCTCAGATAATTGACCTATTTTTGTGTGTTTAGGGAGATGAATGGTCTTTTCAGAAGTGTTTTTAAGTGTTATTGAAAAGAAATGATGTATTTGTGAAGTTTTCTTTCTTTTAGTGGATAATTTGTTCATTTGAATAATGGCATCATTTCCTATTAATTCTTTTGTTTGTGCCAAATATTCAAATAGATAGTTTCTGTCATTGTTGATGTTATTGGAGGTGTAAACAGAGCACCATATTTGTTGTTGAGGTTCTACTATAATTTTTCGAGTTAAGAACACCGCTTGATTCATTAGAACATCACTCAAAGAATTGCATGATTTTGATTGTTTCTCTCCAGAAGATTCTTTACTGGTTTTTAAAGGAACAGAGAAATTATTGTTGACATGGAGACACTTGTTAAAAGTATCGATGACAACATTGTATCTAGTTATGAAATCAAAACCTAAAATGCCTTCAAAACTGGAAGACTCGGGTTTGTCAACAATATAAAAGTGGTGTGAAAACGCTTTTTGTTTTAGCTTAATGGATGTTCTGATGCAGGCGGAAAATGAGACGTCAGAATTGACAGTTTTAATATTGACGTCAGTGGACAGTCTTTTATATTTTAAGACAGGTTTAAGTTGATTAAATAATTTTTGTGAAAGTAAAGATATACTACTACCAGAATCAGCCAACAAAGTAATATCATGGTTTGCTATAGTGGCTTCAACAAGAGGGAGGGATGGTGACATAGTGTTTACACTACAAATTATTTGAACATTATCACTTTCTGTTTGTGTACTGGTGTTATTTGCTATCTTAATGGAGTCAAAAGTTTGGGAACCTACTGAATTAACTAGTCTCGAACTTGAAATTTTAGGTAAAACAGGGTCAAAAAGAAAAGTTGCTGATGTAGAAGTATTAGATTGAGACACAACACCATCAGCATAAAAATTGTATCTCTGTTTCAGTTTTCCTGAAATTGTGGAGTGGAATTTGTGTAATTGTTTTTTCTTTGAGTATTTGCTCTTTTCCATTTAAAACAAGAGAGAGCGTCGTGATTGTTTCGTCCACATAACTGACAAACAACTGGTTTTTTTTTGTGAAAACTTGTGTGGGGAATAACGTCTAGTGTAGTTTCGATTTTTGTAATATTTTTTGAAGCGTGAAACACTTGCGGAATGTTTTGGTCTAGTCTGGAGATTTTTTTGCTCAGATTCGGTTTTAGTATCAGGAGGGGCAAAAGATAATGCATTTATTTTCTCAGAGATTTCTTTTAATTGCGATTCAATAAGATTTTCTGGTCTGTGTACCGAAGGTAAGGAATGTAAAATTTTCTCATTCCTTAAAATTTCATGAAGGGTTTGCGCTCTTTCAACTGCTGTTTTATAATCATTAATGCCTTCTTCCTGTAATTTTATTCTAATATTTGAAGGAAGGGCTTCGAGAAATTTCATGAGTTTGATAGTGTTGCGTGCATTTTCGTCATTGATATCTGCATAGACAGTCGCCGCAAGAACATTTAGTCTATGGGCTAAATTTTTTATCGTCTCAGAAGGCATAAGTGCTAAACTAGACAACTCAACAGAGGCAACACATTTACTAGGGGGGGCGAAGAATGACGCAAATTCTTTTTCCAGCAAATCGAGGTCTGTTATCTTTTGCAGGTCGGGGTTTTGTGCTAGAAATTTTTGTGCAGGCCCAACTAACTTTCCCTTTAAGATTGCAATTGTTGTTTGTGGGTTATACTTATAAATTTCCGCAGAGACTCTAACTGGATCAAAGAAAAATTTAAGTAAATCTGGATCTCCATCAAATTGAATGATATTTATCGGAATTTGTTTTGCCGCCATGATTGCAGTTTTTTTTGTTTTGATTAAGCCCACAAGTATTGAGAAATTGTTACACAGACCGGACTTATACTCTAAAGCACATTGAAAACAAGTAAATTTCCTAGCTAGTAAAAATATATAAACTAGCAAAATAAATAGACCATAAAATATACCTCACTTTAAAGATATCTTATTTGAACCTCTTATAATAGTAAAGCAAAGGAAGCACATACAAAAGTAACTCATTTAGAAAATAAATTAAATAAAAAGCAAAATAATTACACTTTGAAACATATATCTATATATTCCTTCACTTTAACAAAGTACTTACTTTAGATAATAAAGCAAAGAAAACTCTATAGAAAACCGCAAAAACTGTTAGCAAGCAAGCAAAAAAAAATCCTTTAACTTCTTTACACAAGGAAAAAATTCCTTTTTTTGTAACTTAAAACCTTCTGATTTATTTATATTTTTTGGATGAAAAAGAGTGTTCTTATTTTAACCTTGTAATTAAAAGTTCAAAACTGGTTAAACACTCATTTAAGCATACTAGAGAATCTAAATACAAATTAAAAAAACGAAGGGGTATGGGACGTTAAATATGAAATAATAGCACATAAATGCAAATAACTGATAAAAACTGCATAAAATGTCAGCAAAAATAATTACTAGAAATGACAACAGTTACCGTGCTTTCGCAAATTAAAAATCTTTGCAAAAACACAATAACAGGATTATATTAATGCTCTATACAGAACATAAATGATGAGCGTTGTGTCCTGAATGTGAAAGCAGAACATGAAATAAACAAAGTAGGTGGGTTGACTTACTGATTTAGTTTTAAAAAATAATTAAATGATTACTAATTTAATAACACAAAAACTTAGGGAAATGGGGCAAGATCTGCTCTCACGTTCAAAATGTAGATTATTTCGAAGTTGATTTTCGTTGTAGTGCACTTTTTCTCTTTTTTTTATCACAGAAGACTAGCAGAAATTTTATATTGTAAACAGGTAATTGAATATGCACTTATCGAAGGTGGTGACACCACTTTTAGAGAATTTTTGTAATTCTCTTATTTATTTATTTATTAATTTTGTGCACTGTTAACTGATACATACGATGAATTATTTCTGATGGATTTTCTCAGAATTGAAGACTTATATTGCATGTGCAAAATTTTTTTACTTTCCCTTGCAGACACTCGTGACTGAATCACTATTTTTTTGCACGATGAATCACTTTACGATGCATAACAACACTGGAATACTTGTTTCCATAAATTTTCTATGAGGCTATATGAACTTTCTGTAGATTACGTTCACTAAAGACACAAAACACACACTGGTATAGAAGCACAAAATGCGCACATGCAGCCCTCGATGATATCTGGCGGCGATGAACACGTCAATCACACAGACGATGCGAGGAGATGAAAAAGGGGGGGCGCCCAGCGCTCAGGTGACAATCAGCCGCAGGTTTCTTTTAGTAGATGGAATATCGAGGGGAGACATTCCAAAGCAGTTGAGATGGAGCACACAGGGGAGGAAAAGGGGGTGTCCAGCAAAGGAATTTCAAGACGGGAACAGCGCTGTACTTTTCGCCGTCGACCGCAGGTCAAGATAGGGAGATCAATTCTACATCGGTTGACACCCAGCAGGCAAGACCAATAGCAATTACAACACGGGACGCAGAGAAGAAAAAGAAGAACCGAAATGCATCACATCCAAGGAAAGTCGCAGTTGATTGTACCCCCCTCCATATTTTTTTTTTTTTTTTTTTTTTATGTGGGGAAAAACGAAAAAGTCAAACGGTACCAGTTATTCTTGTAAGGGAGTTTGGTAGTTGCAGATATTTGTTAGGACATTTAGACGAACGAAATGATCAGTATAGTAGTCCAGGTTCAGATGTACGAAAAAACCCCACAATGATTGCTAAGTTATTCTTTATTTAGACATCTATTACTAGGGGGGGGCACACATACAGTACTCAGAGAAAATCTCCGAACAGCGATTAGCAACTTCACAAGACGAGAGCAGTGAGTCAAGTCGCTTCATACATAGCAACAAACCGCCACTTTTGGCATGATAGAAAATCGCCAACATACACAAGTTCGCCCATGCACAATGGATAGTATATGCCAAATAACAGTTAAAATGCAGCCAGAAGATCAGAATTCAATTTGGTTTCCCAGCTGGGATGGAAAGGAAAGGTTGCCAAACGATAAATTGTTACACGTGTTGTTATGTCTAAACACAGAGGCACACTGAAGGAACATCAGATTTTACTGCGCAGATGTTAAATTCTTTTTAGGGTTTTGTCGAGAAAGGAAAAAGAAACGTAAGCATAAATTTCAACTGCGAAACAGAGATGATCTCCTTATAAGGTAATGCAGAATTGCTTCGATCGGAAACAGCAGACATCTGGAAATTTTTTTAAACGGTTGAATAATATGTGAGTGTATTTCTCACAGATAAAGTTAAGCAGCTGCCGATTTTCGGTTAGAGAATTAATAAGCAAGAAAAATGGAAAAGGAATGAAGGACAACTTAAAACTAATTTTGAATTGAACAGAGACGGGGGGTGTAAAGGAATAATTTAAGAAAATAACCAATATATAACGAAATAATCGTTATAATCCCTAGCGCTTAACACTCCTTCTCTCCGCACACACTCGGAGAACAAGAGTGGCGGATCAACCCTGCGCTCCCGAAGACCCATCCCTAGAGCTTAACACTCCTTCCCTCCGCACACACTCGGAGAAAATGAGTGGCGGATCAATTCTGCGCTCCCGAAGACCCAACTCTAGCGCTTAACACTCCTTCCCTCCGCACACACTCCGAGAAAAGGAGTGGCTCACTAGCGTGTACCACTTCTCTCTGCACACACTCAGAGAAAAGTAATAAGAGAGCACACCAGATGCTTCAACTACGCGACCCACTCCCTCCACCGCGCTAGGAATTTGTCTTCGGGAGCGCAGGATTAATCCGTCACACCTTTTCTCCGAGTGTGTGCGGAGAGAAGGAGTGTTAAGCGCTAGGGATGGGTCTTCGGAAGCGCAGGATTGATCCTCCGCAAACAATTGGAGAAAAGAAGTGGCGGATCAATCCTGCGCTCCCGAAGACCCATCCCTAGCGCTTAACACTCCTTCCCTCCGCACACACTCGGAGAAAAAGAGTGGCGGATCAACCCTGCGAAGACGAAGACTCACTAGCGTGTACCACTTCTCTCTGCACACACTCAGAGAAAAGTGATAAGAGAGCACACCAGAAGCTTCAACTACGCGAACCACTTATTCCGCACACTCTCGGAGAAAAGGAGTGGCGGATCAATCCTGTGCTACCCAAGACCCATCCCAAGCGCTTAACACTCCTTCCCTAAGCACAAACTCGGAGAAAAGGAGTGGCGGATCAATCCTGCGCTCCCGAAGACCCATCCCAAGCGCTTAACACTCCTTCCATCCGCACACACTTGGAGAAAAGGAGTGGCGGATCAACCATGCGAAGTCGAAGACTCACTAGCGTGTACCACTTCTCTCTGCACACACTCAGAGAAAAGTGATAAGAGAAACCAGAAAACCAGAAGCTTCAACTACGCGAACCACTCATTCCGCACACACTCGGAGAAAAGGAGTGGCGGATCAATCCTGCGCACCCGAAGACCCATCCCTAGCGCTCAACACTCTTTCTCTCCGCAAACACTCGGAGAAAAGGAGTGGCGAATCAATCCTGTGCTACCCAAGACTCATCCCTAGCACTTAACACTCTTTCCCTCCGCACACACTCGGAGAAAAGGAGTGGCGGATCAATCCTGCGCTCCTGAAGACCCATCCCTAGCGCTTAACACTCCTTCCCTACGCACACACTTGGAGAAAAGGAGTGGCGGATCAATTCTGCGCTCCCGAAGACCCATGCCTAGCGCTTAACACTTCTTCTCTCCGCACACACTCGGAGAAAAGGAGTGGCGGATCAAACCTGCGCTCCCGAAGACCCATCCCTAGCGCTCAACACTCCTTCTCTCCGCACACACTCGGAGAAAAGGAGTGGCGGATCAATCCTGTGCTACTCAAGACCCAACCCTAGCGCTTAACACTCCTTCTCTCCACACACAATCGGAGAAAAAGAGTGGCGGATCAACCCTGCGAAGTCGAAGACTCACTAGCGTGTACCACTTCTCTCTGCACACACTCAGAGAAAAGTGATGAGAGAGCACACCAGAAGCTTCAACTACGCGAACCACTCCCTCCACCACGCTAGGGATGGGACTTCGTGAGCGCAGTATTGATCCGTCACTCCTTTTCTCCGAGTGTGTGCGGAGAGAAGGAGTGTTAAGCGCTACGGATGGGTCTTCGGAAGCGCAGGATTGATCCTCCTCACACAATTTGAGAAAAGGAGTGGCGGATCAATCCTGCGCTGTCGGAGACCCATCCCTAGTGCTTAACTCTCCTTCTCTCAGCACACACTCGGCGAAAAGGAGTGGCAGATAAATCCTGCGCTCCCGAATACCCATCCCTAGCGCTTAACACTCCTTCCCTCCGCACACACTCGGAGAAAAGGAGTGGCGGATAAATCCTGCGCTCCCGAAGACCCATTCCTAGCGCTTAACACTCCTTCCCACCGCATATGATCCGAGAAAAGGAGTGGCGGATCAATCCTGCGCTCCCGAAGACCCATCCCTAGCGCTTAACACTCCTTCTCTCCACACACACTCGGAGAAAAGGAGTGGAGGATCAATCCTGCGCTACCCAAGACCCATCCCTAGCGCTTAACACTCCTTCCCTCCGCACACACTCGGAAAAAAGGAGTGACGGATCAATCCTGCGCTTCCGAAGACACATCCCTAGCGCTTAACACTCCTTCTCTCCGCACACACTCGGAGAAAAGGAGTGGAGGATCAATCCTGCGCTCCCGAAGACCCATCCCTAGCGCTCAACACTCCTTCTCTCCGCACAAACTCGGAGAGAAGGAGTGGCGGATCAATCCTGTGCTACCCAAGACCCATCCCTAGCGCTTAACACTCCTTTCCTCCGCACACAATTGAAGAAAAAGAGTGGCGGATAAATCCTGCGCTCCCGAAGACCCATTCCTAGCACTCAACACTCCTTCCCTCCGCACACACTCCGAGAAAATGAGTGGCGGATCAATCCTGCGCTCCCGAAGACCCATCCCTAGCGCTTAACACTCCTTCCCTCCGCACGAACTCGGAAAAAAGGAGTGGCGGATAAATCCTGCGCTCCCGAAGACCCATTCCTAGCGCTTAACACTCCTTCCCTCCACACACACTCCGAGAAAAGGAGTGGCGGATCAATCCTGCGCTCCCGAAGTCCCATCCCTAGCGCTCAACACTCATTCTCTCCGCACACACTCGGAGAAAAGGAGTGGAGGATCAATCCTGTGCTACCCAAGACCCATCCCTAGCGCTTATCCCTCCTTCCCTCCGCACACACTCGGAGAAATGGAGTGGCGGATCAATCCTGCGCTCCCGAAGACCCAACCCTAGCGCTTAACACTCCTTCCCTCCGCACACACTCGGAGAAAAGGAGTGGCGGATCAACCCTGCGAAGTCGAAGACTCACTAGCGTGTACCACTTCTCTCTGCACACACTCAGAGAAAAGTGATAAGAGAGCACACCAGAAGCTTCAACTACGCGAACCACTCATTCCGCGCACACTCGGAGAAAAGGAGTGGCGAATCAATCCTGCGCTCCCGAAGACCCATCCCTAGCGCTTAACACTCCTCTCCGCACAAACACGGAGAAAAGGAGTGGCGGATCAATCCTGTGCTACCCAAGACCCATCCCTAGCGCTTAACACTCCTTTCCTCCGCACACAATTGAAGAAAAGGATTGGCGGATCAATCCTGCGCTCCCGAAGACCCATCCCTTGCGCTTAACACTCCTTCTCTCTGCACACACTCCGAGAAAAGGAGTGGCGGATCAATCCTGCGCTCCCGAAGACCCATCCCTAGCGCTTAGCACTCCTTCCCTCCGCACACACTCGGAGAAAAGGAGTGGCGGATAAATCCTGCGCTCCCGAAGACTCATTCCTAGCGCTTAAAACTCCTTCCCTCCGCACACACTCCGAGAAAATGAGCGGCGGATCAATCCTGCGCTCCCGAAGACCCATCCCTAGCGCTTAACACTCCTTGTCTCCGCACACACTCGGAGAAAAGGAGTGACTGATCAATCCTGCGCTTCCGAAGACACATCCCTAGCGCTTAACACTCCTTGTCTCCGCACACACTCGGAGAAAAGGAGTGACTGATCAATCCTGCGCTTCCGAAGACACATCCCTAGCGCTTAACACTCCTTCTCTCCGCACACACTCGGAGAAAAGGAGTGGAGGATCAATCCTGTGCTACCCAAGACACATCCCTAGCGCTTAACACTCCTTCTCTCCGCACACACTCGGAGAAAAGGAGTGGAGGATCAATCCTGCACTCCCGAAGACCCATCCCTAGCGCTCAACACTCCTTCTCTCCGCACAAACTCGGAGAGAATGAGTGGCGGATCAATCCTGTGCTACCCAAGACCCATCCCTAGCGCTTAACACTAATTTCCTCCGCACACAATTGAAGAAAAAGAGTGGCGGATAAATCCTGCGCTCCCGAAGACCCATTCCTAGCACTTAACACTCCTTCCCTCCGCACACACTCCGAGAAAATGAGTGGCGGATCAATCCTGCGCTCCCGAAGACCCATCCCTAGCGCTTAACACTCCTTCCCTCCGCACGAACTCGGAAAAAAGGAGTGGCGGATAAATCCTGCGCTCCCGAAGACCCATTCCTAGCGCTTAACACTCCTTCCCTCCACACACACTCCGAGAAAAGGAGTGGCGGATCAATCCTGCGCTCCCGAAGTCCCATCCCTAACGCTCAACACTCCTTCTCTCCGCACACACTCGGAGAAAAGGAGTGGAGGATCAATCCTGTGCTACCCAAGACCCATCCCTAGCGCTTAACCTTCCTTCCCTCCGCACACACTCGGAGAAAAGGAGTGGCGGATCAATCCTGCGCTCCCGAAGACCCATCCCTAGCGCTTAACACTCCTTCTCTCCGCACACACTCGGAGAAAACGAGTGGCGGATCAATTCTGTGCTACCCAAGACCCATCCCTAGCGCTTAACACTCCTTTCCTCCGCACACAATTGAAGAAAAGGATTGGCGGATCAATCCTGCGCTCCCGAAGACCCATCCCTAGCGCTTAACACTCCTTCTCTCTGCACACACTCCGAGAAAAGGAGTGGCGGATCAATCCTGCGCTCCCGAAGACCCATCCCTAGCGCTTAGCACTCCTTCCCTCCGCACACACTCGGAGAAAAGGATTGGCGGATAAATCCTGCGCTCCCGAAGACTCATTCCTAGCGCTTAAAACTCCTTCCCTCCGCACACACTCCGAGAAAATGAGTGGCGGATCAATCCTGCGCTCCCGAAGACCCATCCCTAGCGCTTAACACTCCTTCCCTCCGCACACACTCGGAAAAAAGGAGTGACTGATCAATCCTGCGCTTCCGAAGACACATCCCTAGCGCTTAACACTCCTTCTCTCCGCACACACTCGGAGAAAAGGAGTGGAGGATCAATCCTGCGCTCCCGAAGACCCATCCCTAGCGCTCAACACTCCTTCTCTCCGCACAAACTCGGAGAGAAGGAGTGGCGGATCAATCCTGTGCTACCCAAGACCCATCCCTAGCGCTCAACACTCCTTCCCTCCGCACACACTCGGAAAAAAGGAGTGACGGATCAATCCTGCGCTTCCGAAGACACATCCCTAGCGCTTAACACTCCTTCTCTCCCCACACACTCGGAGAAAAGGAGTGGAGGATCAATCCTGCGCTCCCGAAGACCCATTCCTAGCGCTTAACACTCCTTCCCTCCACACACACTCCGAGAAAAGGAGTGGCGGATCAATCCTGCGCTCCCGAAGTCCCATCCCTAGCGCTCAACACTCCTTCTCTCCGCACACACTCGGAGAAAAGGAGTGGAGGATCAATCCTGTGCTACCCAAGACCCATCCCTAGCGCTTAACCTTCCTTCCCTCCGCACACACTCGGAGAAAAGGAGTGGCGGATCAATCCTGCGCTCCCGAAGACCCATCCCTAGCGCTTAACACTCCTTCCCTCCGCACACACTCGGAGAAAATGAGTGGCGGATCAACCCTGCGAAGTCGAAGACTCACTAGCGTGTACCACTTCTCTCTGCACACACTCAGAGAAAAGTGATAAGAGAGCACACCAGAAGCTTCAACTACGCGAACCACTCATTCCGCACACACTCGGAGAAAAGGAGTGGCGGATCAATCCTGCGCTCTCGAAGACCCATCCCTAGCGCTTAACAATCCTTCCCTCCGCACACACTCGGAGAAAAGGAGTGGCGGATCAACCCTGCGAAGTCGAAGACTCACTAGCTTGTACCACTTCTCTCTGCACACACTCAGAGAAAAGTGATAAGAGAGCACACCAGAAGCTTCAACAACGCGAACCACTCATTCCGCGCACACTCGGAGAAAAGGAGTGGCGAATCAATCCTGCGCTCCCGAAGACCCATCCCTAGCGCTTAACACTCCTTCTCTCCGCACACACTCGGATTAAAGGAGTGGCGGATCAATCCTGCGCTCCCGAAGACCCATCCCTAGCGCTCAACACTCCTTCTCTCCGCACACACTCGGAGAAAACGAGTGGCGGATCAATCCTGTGCTACCCAAGACCCATCCCTAGCGCTTAACACTCCTTCCCTCCGCACACACTCGGAGAAAATGAGCGGCGGATCAATCCTGCGCTCCCGAAGACCCATCCCTAGCGCTTAACACTCCTTGTCTCCGCACACACTCGGAGAAAAGGAGTGGCGGATCAATCCTGCGCTCCCGAAGACTCATCCCTAGCGCTTAACACTCCTTCCCTCCGCACACACTCGGAGAAAAGGAGTGGCGGATCAACCCTGCGAAGTCGAAGACACACTAGCGTGTACCACTTCTATCTGCACACACTCAGAGAAAAGTGATAAGAGAGCACACCAGAAGCTTCAACAACGCGAACCACTCATTCCGCGCACACTCGGAGAAAAGGAGTGGCGAATCAATCCTGCGCTCCCGAAGACCCATCCCTAGCGCTTAACACTCCTTCTCTCCGCACACACTCGGATAAAAGGAGTGGCGGATCAATCCTGCGCTCCCGAAGACCCATCCCTAGCGCTCAACACTCCTTCTCTCCGCACACACTCGGAGAAAACGAGTGGCGGATCAATCCTGTGCTACCCAAGACCCATCCCTAGCGCTTAACACTCCTTCCCTCCGCACACACTCGGAGAAAATAAGCGGCGGATCAATCCTGCGCTCCCGAAGACCCATCCCTAGCGCTTAACACTCCTTCTCTCCGCACACACTCGGAGAAAAAGAGTGGCGGATCAACCCTGCGAAGTCGAAGACTCACTAGCGTGTACCACTTTTCTCTGCACACACTCAGAGAAAAGTGATAAGAGAGCACACCAGAAGCTTCAACTACGCGAACCACTCATTCCGCACACACTCGGAGAAAAGGAGTGTCGGATCAATCCTGCGCTCTCGAAGACCCATCCCAAGCGCTTAACACTCCTTGTCTCCGCACACACTCGGAGAAAAGGAGTGGCGGATCAATCCTGCGCTCCCGAAGACTCATCCCTAGCGCTTAACACTCCTTCCCTCCGCACACACTCGGAGAAAAGGAGTGGCGGATCAACCCTGCGAAGTCGAAGACTCACTAGCGTGTACCACTTCTATCTGCACACACTCAGAGAAAAGTGATAAGAGAGCACACCAGAAGCTTCAACTACGCGAACCACTCATTCCGCCCACACTCGGAGAAAACAAGTGGCGGATCAATCCTGCGCTCCCGAAGACCCATCCCTAGCGCTTAACCCATATCGTACCAAGCATTGAAAGAAATATTATTTTTAAATTAAATTCTTAATATATGCTTTATTAATCCTATGTATACACACAAAATCAAAAACATACCAATTTTTTATTAGCTTGATTGGTACAGGCTGTCCTAAAAATAGGACAATGGTATAATCCACTGCTATTCATTATTAGATGAATGGAATGGGACAAAACATCTTAAGCATAGTCCGACGTTACATTTTTTACATATTGAGGTTGGTTTTCCTGTACAAGGTTTTAGCTGGCATCTTCTTTGTCGGTTTTCTGGGTGTTTTATCAACACATGCTCATTCTGAATCCTTAAAAAATCTGCATTACTCTGTTGAAGACCCAATTTTCTGTAAGATGGCTTTCTTGGAATAGAAATCCCCAAATAGGCAACTGTTATGTGCCTTCGAAAATCAAGCAGGCTCAGACTATTTTCTCCAAATAACTGATTGAGAGCAACAAGCGCTGTTTCAAATGCATTAACAAATAATGGCCAATACCATTTTTTCCCTTGAATTGAAGTAAAGTAAGATGCTGCCTGATTATCAAACAAGTCAACTCCATTTTGTATTTATTGTAGAATGTAATGCAGCAGGTATCTTTACCTGTTTTCTATCACCTTTTACTCTTCTTTCTACTGTTGAGATACTTTTTGTTTCTTCGAAATTAGTGATTACAGAAACAACCCGATTGTCATTCCACCGAACTGCGGCTACTTTGTTCCTTGTATCGAATCTGATGTCAAAAAATCCACGTTCCAATTTCGACATTGCTTTTGAAGACATAAGTGGACACTTAGAGATTCTATTTTCTCTAACAGTACCTGTAACGAAGAAGTTCTTGGTTGCCAGAATGGATAGCAGTTCATGGGAAGTAAAGAAATTATCCATGTAAATTTTATGTATCTCAGGATTTGCAATTATTGACAGCAAGTTCTGGACAACTGTGTGAGATAATGGCTCATTCACTTTTTTTCTGACATGGTTGATTCTTTTTAACCTTTGGATTTTTTTTCTTTTGCCCTTCTAGAGTTTTCATAGCTTGGCATTTGGATGTTGATGGCATATTGTCGATAGATGCAGGTTCTGTTTTATTCTGCTTTGCACCTTGGTACGGTATAATATAATACGGGAATCCGTTGAAAGAAGTTAGCATTCATAATTTATATCCAAATTTGACCGGTTTTCCTTTTATATACATCTTACAGCCATATTTTCCAAAGTATCTAACCATTCTTTCATCAATATTTAAAAATTCCGAAAACACTCCAAATTGTTGAAGGCCTTCATTTAACAGATTATAAAGTGGCCTCACTTTAAAATAGCGATCAAGTAGCAAGTTATCGTTAAAATGAAGATATTTCGTGTACCTAACACCTGCAGACACACGTGATCTGCAGGTTTTAGAGAAACTATTTAAAGATTAACCGTCCAAACGTTTGGAATATCACAGAGAAGAATAGATTATTCCCATTGCTTAATGTAAGGATTTTTATTATGTATTTATTTATGTATCAGTGGATTATACCATCGTCCTATTTTTAGGACACTATGAAATATAAGGAAAATAGACCATTTAGATATATATTTTTAATATATCTTTTTTATCTGTAGAAAAGTATAGAATATTACCTCAATAAATTTATATAACTGTTATATGTAATTGTAAAATCTTTTAAGAAATAATGTATTGAATATGTAAGAAATAAATCTTCAAAAAATCACCATTTTGAAAAATTAAAAAAACAATATTTAATATTAATTTAAACTAACAATAAGAGCAGAGATATACTTAACAGCCTTTTAAAAATATATCGCCTTTAATTTCAATTAAAATACTCAAAAGAAGTTATATAAAGGCCATTCATACATGGTGTCCTATTTTTAGGACGATGATGAAATATGGGTTAACACTCCTTCTCTCCGCACACACTCGGATAAAAGGAGTGGCGGATCAATCCTGCGCTCCCGAAGACCCATCCCTAGCGCTCAACACTCCTTCTCTCCGCACACACTCGGAGAAAAGGAGTGGCGGATCAATCCTGTGCTACCCAAGACCCATCCCTAGCGCTTAACACTCCTTCCCTCCGCACACACTCGGAGAAAATGAGCGGCGGATCAATCCTGCGCTCCCGAAGACCCATCCCTAGCGCTTAACACTCCTTCTCTCCGCACACACTCGGAGAAAAAGAGTGGCGGATTAACCCTGCGAAGTCGAAGACTCACAAGCGTGTACCACTTCTCTCTGCACACACTCAGAGAAAAGTGATAAGAGAGCACACCAGAAGCTTCAACTACGCGAACCACTCATTCCGCACACACTCGGAGAAAAGGAGTGGCGGATCAATCCTGCGCTCCCGAAGACCAATCTCTAGCGCTTAACACTCCTTCTCTCCGCACACACTCGGAGAAAAGGAGTGGCGGATCAATCCTGCGCTCCCGAAGACCCATCCCTAGCGCTCAACACTCCTTCTCTCCGCACACACTCGGAGAAAAGGAGTGGCGGATCAATCCTGCGCTCCGGAAGACCCATCCCTAGCGCTTAACACTCCTTCTCTCCGCACACACTCGGAAAAAAGGAGTGGCGGATCAATCCTGCGCTCCCGAAGACCCATCCCTAGCGCTTAACACTCCTTCCCTCCGCACACACTCGGAGAAAAGGAGTGGCGGATCAACCCTGCGAAGTCGAAGACTCACTAGCGTGTACCACTTCTCTCTGCACACACTCAGAGAAAAGTGATAAGAGAGCACACCAGAAGCTTCAACTACGCGAACCACTCATTCCGCACACACTCGGAGAAAAGTAGTGGCGGATCAATCCTGCGCTCTCGAAGACCAATCCCTAGCGCTTAACACTCCTTCTCTCCGCACACACTCGGATAAAAGGAGTGGCGGATCAATCCTGCGCTCCCGGAGACCCATCCCTAGCGCTCAACACTCCTTCTCTCCTCACACACTCGGAGAAAACGATTGGCGGATCAATCCTGTGCTACCCAAGACCCATCCCTAGCGCTTAACACTCCTTCCCTCCGCACACACTCGGAGAAAATGAGCGGCGGATCAATCCTGCGCTCCCGAAGACCCATCCCTAGCGCTTAACACTCCTTCTCTCCGCACACACTCGGAGAAAAAGAGTGGCGGATCAACCCTGCGAAGTCGAAGACTCACTAGCGGGTACCACTTCTCTCTGCACACACTCAGAGAAAAGTGATAAGAGAGCACACCAGAAGCTTCAACTACGCGAACCACTCATTCCGCACACACTCGGAGAAAAGGAGTGGCGGATCAATCCTGCGCTCTCGAAGACCCATCCCTAGCGCTTAACACTCCTTCTCTCCGCACACACTCGGAGAAAAGGAGTGGCGGATCAATCCTGCGCTCCCGAAGACTTATCCCTAGCGCTTAACACTCCTTCCCTCCGCACACACTCGGAGAAAAGGAGTGGCGGATCAACCCTGCGAAGTCGAAGACTCACTAGCGTGTACCACTTCTATCTGCACACACTCAGAGAAAAGTGATAAGAGAGCACACCAGAAGCTTCAACTACGCGAACCACTCATTCCGCACACACTCGGAGAAAACAAGTGGCGGATCAATCCTGCGCTCCCGAAGACCCATCCCTAGCGCTTAACACTCCTTCTCTCCGCACACACTCGGATAAAAGGAGTGGCGGATCAATCATGCGCTCCCCTAGCGCTTAACACTCCTTCCCTCCGCACACACTCGGAGAAAAGGAGTGGCGGATCAATCCTGCGCTCCCGAAGACCCATCCCTAGCGCTTAACACTCCTTCTCTCCGCACACACTCGGAGAAAAAGAGTGGCGGATCAACCCTGCGAAGTCGATGACTCAGTAGCTTGTACCACTTCTCTCTTCATACACCAGAGAAAAGTGATAAGAGAGCACACCAGAAGCTTCAACTACGCGAACCACTCATTCCGCACACACTCGGAGAAAAGGAGTGGCGGATCAATCCTGCGCTCCCCTAGCGCTTAACACTCCTTCCCTCCGCACACACTCGGAGAAAAGGAGTGGCGGATCAATCCTGCGCTCCCGAAGACCCATCCCTAGCGCTTAACACTCCTTCTCTCCGCACACACTCGGAGAAAAAGAGTGGCGGATCAACCCTGCGAAGTCGATGACTCAGTAGCTTGTACCACTTCTCTCTTCATACACCAGAGAAAAGTGATAAGAGAGCACACCAGAAGCTTCAACTACGCGAACCACTCATTCCGCACACACGCGGAGAAAAGGAGTGGCGGATCAATCCTGCGCTCCCGAAGACCCATCCCTAGCGCTTAACACTCCTTCTCTCCGCACACACTCGGAGAAAAAGAGTGGCGGATCAACCCTGCGAAGTCGATGACTCAGTAGCTTGTACCACTTCTCTCTTCATACACCAGAGAAAAGTGATAAGAGAGCACACCAGAAGCTTCAACTACGCGAACCACTCATTCCGCACACACTCGGAGAAAAGGAGTGGCGGATCAATCCTGCGCTCCCGAAGACCCATCCCTAGCGCTTAACACTCCTTCTCTCCGCACACACTCGGAGAAAAGGAGTGGCGGATCAATCCTGCGCTCCCGAAGACCCATCCCTAGCGCTCAACACTCCTTCTCTCCGCACACACTCGGAGAAAAGGAGTGGCGGATCAATCCTGTGCTACCCCAGACCCATCCCTAGCGCTTAACACTCCTTCCCTCCGCACACACTCGGAGAAAAGGAGTGGCGGATCAATCCTGCGTTCCCGAAGACCCATCCCTAGCGCTTAACTCTCCTTCTCTCCGCACACACTCGGAGAAAAGGAGTGGCGGATCAATCCTGCGCTCCCGAAGACCCATCCCTAGCGCTCAACACTCCTTCTCTCCGCACACACTCGGAGAAAAGGAGTGGCGGATCAATCCTGTGCTACCCAAGACCCATCCCTAGCGCTTAACACTCCTTCTCTCCGCACACACTCGGAGAAAAGGAGTGGCGGATCAACCCTGCGAAGTCGAAGACTCACTAGCGTGTACCACTTCTCTCTGCACACACTCAGAGAAAAGTGATAAGAGAGCACACCAGAAGCTTCAACTACGCGAACCACTCATTCCGCACACACTCGGAGAAAAGGAGTGGCGGATCAATCCTGTGCTACCCAAGACCCATCCCTAGCGCTTAACACTCCTTTCCTCCGCACACAATTGAAGAAAAGGATTGGCGGATCAATCCTGCGCTCCCGAAGACCCATCCCTAGCGCTTAACACTCCTTCTCTCTGCACACACTCCGAGAAAAGGAGTGGCGGATCAATCCTGCGCTCCCGAAGACCCATCCCTAGCGCTTAGCACTCCTTCCCTCCGCACACACTCGGAGAAAAGGAGTGGCGGATAAATCCTGCGCTCCCGAAGACTCATTCCTAGCGCTTAAAACTCCTTCCCTACGCACACACTCCGAGAAAATGATTGGCGGATCAATCCTGCGCTCCCGAAGACCCATCCCTAGCGCTTAACACTCCTTCCCTCCGCACACACTCGGAAAAAAGGAGTGACTGATCAATCCTGCGCTTCCGAAGACACATCCCTAGCGCTTAACACTCCTTCTCTCCGCACACACTCGGAGAAAAGGAGTGGAGGATCAATCCTGTGCTACCCAAGACCCATCCCTAGCGCTTAACACTCCTTCCCTCCGCACACACTCGGAAAAAAGGAGTGACGAATCAATCCTGCGCTTCCGAAGACACATCCCTAGCGCTTAACACTCCTTCTCTCCGCACACACTCGGAGAAAAGGAGTGGAGGATCAATCCTGCACTCCCGAAGACCCATCCCTAGCGCTCAACACTCCTTCTCTCCGCACAAACTCGGAGAGAATGAGTGGCGGATCAATCCTGTGCTACCCAAGACCCATCCCTAGCGCTTAACACTCCTTTCCTCCGCACACAATTGAAGAAAAAGAGTGGCGGATAAATCCTGCGCTCCCGAAGACCCATTCCTAGCACTTAACACTCCTTCCCTCCGCACACACTCCGAGAAAATGAGTGGCGGATCAATCCTGCGCTCCCGAAGACCCAACCCTAGCGCTTAACACTCCTTCCCTCCGCACGAACTCGGAAAAAAGGAGTGGCGGATAAATCCTGCGCTCCCGAAGACCCATTCCTAGCGCTTAACACTCCTTCCCTCCACACACACTCCGAGAAAAGGAGTGGCGGATCAATCCTGCGCTCCCGAAGTCCCATCCCTAACGCTCAACACTCCTTCTCTCCGCACACACTCGGAGAAAAGGAGTGGAGGATCAATCCTGTGCTACCCAAGACCCATCCCTAGCGCTTAACCTTCCTTCCCTCCGCACACACTCGGAGAAAAGGAGTGGCGGATCAATCCTGCTCTCCCGAAGACCCATCCCTAGCGCTTAACACTCCTTCTCTCCGCACACACTCGGAGAAAACGAGTGGCGGATCAATCCTGTGCTACCCAAGACCCATCCCTAGCGCTTAACACTCCTTTCCTCCGCACACAATTGAAGAAAAGGATTGGCGGATCAATCCTGCGCTCCCGAAGACCCATCCCTAGCGCTTAACACTCCTTCTCTCTGCACACACTCCGAGAAAAGGAGTGGCGGATCAATCCTGCGCTCCCGAAGACCCATCCCTAGCGCTTAGCACTCCTTCCCTCCGCACACACTCGGAGAAAAGGATTGGCGGATAAATCCTGCGCTCCCGAAGACTCATTCCTAGCGCTTAAAACTCCTTCCCTCCGCACACACTCCGAGAAAATGAGTGGCGGATCAATCCTGCGCTCCCGAAGACCCATCCCTAGCGCTTAACACTCCTTCCCTCCGCACACACTCGGAAAAAAGGAGTGACTGATCAATCCTGCGCTTCCGAAGACACATCCCTAGCGCTTAACACTCCTTCTCTCCGCACACACTCGGAGAAAAGGAGTGGAGGATCAATCCTGCGCTCCCGAAGACCCATCCCTAGCGCTCAACACTCCTTCTCTCCGCACAAACTCGGAGAGAAGGAGTGGCGGATCAATCCTGTGCTACCCAAGACCCATCCCTAGCGCTTAACACTCCTTCCCTCCGCACACACTCGGAAAAAAGGAGTGACGGATCAATCCTGCGCTTCCGAAGACACATCCCTAGCGCTTAACACTCCTTCTCTCCCCACACACTCGGAGAAAAGGAGTGGAGGATCAATCCTGCGCTCCCGAAGACCCATCCCTAGCGCTCAACACTCCTTCTCTCCGCACAAACTCGGAGAGAATGAGTGGCGGATCAATCCTGTGCTACCCAAGACCCATCCCTAGCACTTAACACTCCTTTCCTCCGCACACAATTGAAGAAAAAGAGTGGCGGATAAATCCTGCGCTCCCGAAGACCCATTCCTAGCACTTAACACTCCTTCCCTCCGCTCACACTCCGAGAAAATGAGTGGCGGATCAATCCTGCGCTCCCGAAGACCCATCCCTAGCGCTTAACACTCCTTCCCTCCGCACGAACTCGGAAAAAAGGAGTGGCGGATAAATCCTGCGCTCCCGAAGACCCATTCCTAGCGCTTAACACTCCTTCCCTCCACACACACTCCGAGAAAAGGAGTGGCGGATCAATCCTGCGCTCCCGAAGTCCCATCCCTAGCGCTCAACACTCCTTCTCTCCGCACACACTCGGAGAAAAGGAGTGGAGGATCAATCCTGTGCTACCCAAGACCCATCCCTAGCGTTTAACCTTCCTTCCCTCCGCACACACTCGGAGAAAAGGAGTGGCGGATCAATCCTGCGCTCCCGAAGACCCATCCCTAGCGCTTAACAATCCTTCCCTCCGCACACACTCGGAGAAAAGGAGTGGCGGATCAACCCTGCGAAGTCGAAGACTCACTAGCTTGTACCACTTCTCTCTGCACACACTCAGAGAAAAGTGATAAGAGAGCACACCAGAAGCTTCAACAACGCGAACCACTCATTCCGCGCACACTCGGAGAAAAGGAGTGGCGAATCAATCCTGCGCTCCCGAAGACCCATCCCTAGCGCTTAACACTCCTTCTCTCCGCACACACTCGGATTAAAGGAGTGGCGGATCAATCCTGCGCTCCCGAAGACCCATCCCTAGCGCTCAACACTCCTTCTCTCCGCACACACTCGGAGAAAACGAGTGGCGGATCAATCCTGTGCTACCCAAGACCCATCCCTAGCGCTTAACACTCCTTCCCTCCGCACACACTCGGAGAAAATGAGCGGCGGATCAATCCTGCGCTCCCGAAGACCCATCCCTAGCGCTTAACACTCCTTGTCTCCGCACACACTCGGAGAAAAGGAGTGGCGGATCAATCCTGCGCTCCCGAAGACTCATCCCTAGCGCTTAACACTCCTTCCCTCCGCACACACTCGGAGAAAAGGAGTGGCGGATCAACCCTGCGAAGTCGAAGACTCACTAGCGTGTACCACTTCTATCTGCACACACTCAGAGAAAAGTGATAAGAGAGCACACCAGAAGCTTCAACAACGCGAACCACTCATTCCGCGCACACTCGGAGAAAAGGAGTGGCGAATCAATCCTGCGCTCCCGAAGACCCATCCCTAGCGCTTAACACTCCTTCTCTCCGCACACACTCGGATAAAAGGAGTGGCGGATCAATCCTGCGCTCCCGAAGACCCATCCCTAGCGCTCAACACTCCTTCTCTCCGCACACACTCGGAGAAAACGAGTGGCGGATCAACCCTGCGAAGTCGAAGACTCACTAGCGTGTACCACTTTTCTCTGCACACACTCAGAGAAAAGTGATAAGAGAGCACACCAGAAGCTTCAACTACGCGAACCACTCATTCCGCACACACTCGGAGAAAAGGAGTGTCGGATCAATCCTGCGCTCTCGAAGACCCATCCCTAGCGCTTAACACTCCTTGTCTCCGCACACACTCGGAGAAAAGGAGTGGCGGATCAATCCTGCGCTCCCGAAGACTCATCCCTAGCGCTTAACACTCCTTCCCTCCGCACACACTCGGAGAAAAGGAGTGGCGGATCAACCCTGCGAAGTCGAAGACTCACTAGCGTGTACCACTTCTATCTGCACACACTCAGAGAAAAGTGATAAGAGAGCACACCAGAAGCTTCAACTACGCGAACCACTCATTCCGCCCACACTCGGAGAAAACAAGTGGCGGATCAATCCTGCGCTCCCGAAGACCCATCCCTAGCGCTTAACCCATATCGTACCAAGCATTGAAAGAAATATTATTTTTAAATTAAATTCTTAATATATGCTTTATTAATCCTATGTATACACACAAAATCAAAAACATACCAATTTTTTATTAGCTTGATTGGTACAGGCTGTCCTAAAAATAGGACAATGGTATAATCCACTGCTATTCATTATTAGATGAATGGAATGGGACAAAACATCTTAAGCATAGTCCGACGTTACATTTTTTACATATTGAGGTTGGTTTTCCTGTACAAGGTTTTAGCTGGCATCTTCTTTGTCGGTTTTCTGGGTGTTTTATCAACACATGCTCATTCTGAATCCTTAAAATTCTGCATTACTCTGTTGAAGACCCAATTTTCTGTAAGATGGCTTTCTTGGAATAGAAATCCCCAAATAGGCAACTGTTATGTGCCTTCGAAAATCAAGCAGGCTCAGACTATTTTCTCCAAATAACTGATTGAGAGCAACAAGCGCTGTTTCAAATGCATTAACAAATAATGGCCAATACCATTTTTTCCCTTGAATTGAAGTAAAGTAAGATGCTGCCTGATTATCAAACAAGTCAACTCCATTTTGTATTTATTGTAGAATGTAATGCAGCAGGTATCTTTACCTGTTTTCTATCACCTTTTACTCTTCTTTCTACTGTTGAGATACTTTTTGTTTCTTCGAAATTAGTGATTACAGAATCAACCCGATTGTCATTCCACCGAACTGCGGCTACTTTGTTCCTTGTATCGAATCTGATGTCAAAAAATCCACGTTCCAATTTCGACATTGCTTTTGAAGACATAAGTGGACACTTAGAGATTCTATTTTCTCTAACAGTACCTGTAACGAAGAAGTTCTTGGTTGCCAGAATGGATAGCAGTTCATGGGAAGTAAAGAAATTATCCATGTAAATTTTATGTATCTCAGGATTTGCAATTATTGACAGCAAGTTCTGGACAACTGTGTGAGATAATGGCTCATTCACTTTTTTTCTGACATGGTTGATTCTTTTTAACCTTTGGATTTTTTTTCTTTTGCCCTTCTAGAGTTTTCATAGCTTGGCATTTGGATGTTGATGGCATATTGTCGATAGATGCAGGTTCTGTTTTATTCTGCTTTGCACCTTGGTACGGTATAATATAATACGGGAATCCGTTGAAAGAAGTTAGCATTCATAATTTATATCCAAATTTGACCGGTTTTCCTTTTATATACATCTTACAGCCATATTTTCCAAAGTATCTAACCATTCTTTCATCAATATTTAAAAATTCCGAAAACACTCCAAATTGTTGAAGGCCTTCATTTAACAGATTATAAAGTGGCCTCACTTTAAAATAGCGATCAAGTAGCAAGTTATCGTTAAAATGAAGATATTTCGTGTACCTAACACCTGCAGACACACGTGATCTGCAGGTTTTAGAGAAACTATTTAAAGATTAACCGTCCAAACGTTTGGAATATCACAGAGAAGAATAGATTATTCCCATTGCTTAATGTAAGGATTTTTATTATGTATTTATTTATGTATCAGTGGATTATACCATCGTCCTATTTTTAGGACACTATGAAATATAAGGAAAATAGACCATTTAGATATATATTTTTAATATATCTTTTTTATCTGTAGAAAAGTATAGAATATTACCTCAATAAATTTATATAACTGTTATATGTAATTGTAAAATCTTTTAAGAAATAATGTATTGAATATGTAAGAAATAAATCTTCAAAAAATCACCATTTTGAAAAATTAAAAAAACAATATTTAATATTAATTTAAACTAACAATAAGAGCAGAGATATACTTAACAGCCTTTTAAAAATATATCGCCTTTAATTTCAATTAAAATACTCAAAAGAAGTTATATAAAGGCCATTCATACATGGTGTCCTATTTTTAGGACGATGATGAAATATGGGTTAACACTCCTTCTCTCCGCACACACTCGGATAAAAGGAGTGGCGGATCAATCCTGCGCTCCCGAAGACCCATCCCTAGCGCTCAACACTCCTTCTCTCCGCACACACTCGGAGAAAAGGAGTGGCGGATCAATCCTGTGCTACCCAAGACCCATCCCTAGCGCTTAACACTCCTTCCCTCCGCACACACTCGGAGAAAATGAGCGGCGGATCAATCCTGCGCTCCCGAAGACCCATCCCTAGCGCTTAACACTCCTTCTCTCCGCACACACTCGGAGAAAAAGAGTGGCGGATTAACCCTGCGAAGTCGAAGACTCACAAGCGTGTACCACTTCTCTCTGCACACACTCAGAGAAAAGTGATAAGAGAGCACACCAGAAGCTTCAACTACGCGAACCACTCATTCCGCACACACTCGGAGAAAAGGAGTGGCGGATCAATCCTGCGCTCCCGAAGACCAATCCCTAGCGCTTAACACTCCTTCTCTCCGCACACACTCGGAGAAAAGGAGAGGCGGATCAATCCTGCGCTCCCGAAGACCCATCCCTAGCGCTCAACACTCCTTCTCTCCGCACACACTCGGAGAAAAGGAGTGGCGGATCAATCCTGCGCTCCCGAAGACCCATCCCTAGCGCTTAACACTCCTTCTCTCCGCACACACTCGGAAAAAAGGAGTGGCGGATCAATCCTGCGCTCCCGAAGACCCATCCCTAGCGCTTAACACTCCTTCCCTCCGCACACACTCGGAGAAAAGGAGTGGCGGATCAACCCTGCGAAGTCGAAGACTCACTAGCGTGTACCACTTCTCTCTGCACACACTCAGAGAAAAGTGATAAGAGAGCACACCAGAAGCTTCAACTACGCGAACCACTCATTCCGCACACACTCGGAGAAAAGTAGTGGCGGATCAATCCTGCGCTCTCGAAGACCAATCCCTAGCGCTTAACACTCCTTCTCTCCGCACACACTCGGATAAAAGGAGTGGCGGATCAATCCTGCGCTCCCGGAGACCCATCCCTAGCGCTCAACACTCCTTCTCTCCTCACACACTCGGAGAAAACGATTGGCGGATCAATCCTGTGCTACCCAAGACCCATCCCTAGCGCTTAACACTCCTTCCCTCCGCACACACTCGGAGAAAATGAGCGGAGGATCAATCCTGCGCTCCCGAAGACCCATCCCTAGCGCTTAACACTCCTTCTCTCCGCACACACTCGGAGAAAAAGAGTGGCGGATCAACCCTGCGAAGTCGAAGACTCACTAGCGTGTACCACTTCTCTCTGCACACACTCAGAGAAAAGTGATAAGAGAGCACACCAGAAGCTTCAACTACGCGAACCACTCATTCCGCACACACTCGGAGAAAAGGAGTGGCGGATCAATCCTGCGCTCTCGAAGACCCATCCCTAGCGCTTAACACTCCTTCTCTCCGCACACACTCGGAGAAAAGGAGTGGCGGATCAATCCTGCGCTCCCGAAGACTTATCCCTAGCGCTTAACACTCCTTCCCTCCGCACACACTCGGAGAAAAGGAGTGGCGGATCAACCCTGCGAAGTCGAAGACTCACTAGCGTGTACCACTTCTATCTGCACACACTCAGAGAAAAGTGATAAGAGAGCACACCAGAAGCTTCAACTACGCGAACCACTCATTCCGCACACACTCCGAGAAAACAAGTGGCGGATCAATCCTGCGCTCCCGAAGACATATCCCTAGCGCTTAACACTCCTTCTCTCCGCACACACTCGGATAAAAGGAGTGGCGGATCAATCATGCGCTCCCCTAGCGCTTAACACTCCTTCCCTCCGCACACACTCGGAGAAAAGGAGTGGCGGATCAATCCTGCGCTCCCGAAGACCCATCCCTAGCGCTTAACACTCCTTCTCTCCGCACACACTCGGAGAAAAAGAGTGGCGGATCAACCCTGCGAAGTCGATGACTCAGTAGCTTGTACCACTTCTCTCTTCATACACCAGAGAAAAGTGATAAGAGAGCACACCAGAAGCTTCAACTACGCGAACCACTCATTCCGCACACACTCGGAGAAAAGGAGTGGCGGATCAATCCTGCGCTCCCGAAGACCCATCCCTAGCGCTTAACACTCCTTCTCTCCGCACACACTCGGAGAAAAGGAGTGGCGGATCAATCCTGCGCTCCCGAAGACCCATCCCTAGCGCTCAACACTCCTTCTCTCCGCACACACTCGGAGAAAAGGAGTGGCGGATCAATCCTGTGCTACCCCAGACCCATCCCTAGCGCTTAACACTCCTTCCCTCCGCACACACTCGGAGAAAAGGAGTGGCGGATCAATCCTGCGTTCCCGAAGACCCATCCCTAGCGCTTAACTCTCCTTCTCTCCGCACACACTCGGAGAAAAGGAGTGGCGGATCAATCCTGCGCTCCCGAAGACCCATCCCTAGCGCTCAACATTCCTTCTCTCCGCACACACTCGGAGAAAAGGAGTGGCGGATCAATCCTGTGCTACCCAAGACCCATCCCTAGCGCTTAACACTCCTTCTCTCCGCACACACTCGGAGAAAAGGAGTGGCGGATCAACCCTGCGAAGTCGAAGACTCACTAGCGTGTACCACTTCTCTCTGCACACACTCAGAGAAAAGTGATAAGAGAGCACACCAGAAGCTTCAACTACGCGAACCACTCATTCCGCACACACTCGGAGAAAAGGAGTGGCGGATCAATCCTGCGCTCCCGAAGACCCATCCCTAGCGCTTAACAGTCCTTCTCTCCGCACACACTCGGAGAAAACGAGTGGCGGATCAATCCTGTGCTACCCAAGACCCATCCCTAGCGCTTAACACTCCTTCCCTCCGCACACACTCGGAGAAAATGAGTGGCGGATCAATCCTGCGCTCCCGAAGACCCATCCCTGGTGCTTAACACTCCTTCTCTCCGCACACACTCGGAGAAAAAGAGTGGCGGATCAACCCTGCGAAGTCGAAGACTCACTAGCGTGTACCACTTCTCTCTGCACACACTCAGAGAAAAGTGATAAGAGAGCACACAAGAAGCTTCAACTACGCGAACCACTCATTCCGCACACACTCGGAGAAAAGGAGTGGCGGATCAATCCTGCGCTCCCGAAGACCCATCCCTAGCGCTTAACACTCCTTCTCTCCGCACACACTCGGAGAAAAGGAGTGGCGGATCAATCCTGCGCTCCCGAAGACCCATCCCTAGCGCTCAACACTCCTTCTCTCCGCACACACTCGGAGAAAAGGAGTGGCGGATCAATCCTGCGCTCCCGAAGACTTATCCCTAGCGCTTAACACTCCTTCCCTCCGCACACACTCGGAGAAAAGGAGTGGCGGATCAACCCTGCGAAGTCGAAGACTCACTAGCGTGTACCACTTCTATCTGCACACACTCAGAGAAAAGTGATAAGAGAGCACACCAGAAGCTTCAACTACGCGAACCACTCATTCCGCACACACTCGGAGAAAACAAGTGGCGGATCAATCCTGCGCTCCCGAAGACCCATCCCTAGCGCTTAACACTCCTTCTCTCCGCACACACTCGGATAAAAGGAGTGGCGGATCAATCATGCGCTCCCCTAGCGCTTAACACTCCTTCCCTCCGCACACACTCGGAGAAAAGGAGTGGCGGATCAATCCTGCGCTCCCGAAGACCCATCCCTAGCGCTTAACACTCCTTCTCTCCGCACACACTCGGAGAAAAAGAGTGGCGGATCAACCCTGCGAAGTCGATGACTCAGTAGCTTGTACCACTTCTCTCTTCATACACCAGAGAAAAGTGATAAGAGAGCACACCAGAAGCTTCAACTACGCGAACCACTCATTCCGCACACACTCGGAGAAAAGGAGTGGCGGATCAATCCTGCGCTCCCGAAGACCCATCCCTAGCGCTTAACACTCCTTCTCTCCGCACACACTCGGAGAAAAGGAGTGGCGGATCAATCCTGCGCTCCCGAAGACCCATCCCTAGCGCTCAACACTCCTTCTCTCCGCACACACTCGGAGAAAAGGAGTGGCGGATCAATCCTGTGCTACCCCAGACCCATCCCTAGCGCTTAACACTCCTTCCCTCCGCACACACTCGGAGAAAAGGAGTGGCGGATCAATCCTGCGTTCCCGAAGACCCATCCCTAGCGCTTAACTCTCCTTCTCTCCGCACACACTCGGAGAAAAGGAGTGGCGGATCAATCCTGCGCTCCCGAAGACCCATCCCTAGCGCTCAACATTCCTTCTCTCCGCACACACTCGGAGAAAAGGAGTGGCGGATCAATCCTGTGCTACCCAAGACCCATCCCTAGCGCTTAACACTCCTTCTCTCCGCACACACTCGGAGAAAAGGAGTGGCGGATCAACCCTGCGAAGTCGAAGACTCACTAGCGTGTACCACTTCTCTCTGCACACACTCAGAGAAAAGTGATAAGAGAGCACACCAGAAGCTTCAACTACGCGAACCACTCATTCCGCACACACTCGGAGAAAAGGAGTGGCGGATCAATCCTGCGCTCCCGAAGACCCATCCCTAGCGCTTAACAGTCCTTCTCTCCGCACACACTCGGAGAAAACGAGTGGCGGATCAATCCTGTGCTACCCAAGACCCATCCCTAGCGCTTAACACTCCTTCCCTCCGCACACACTCGGAGAAAATGAGTGGCGGATCAATCCTGCGCTCCCGAAGACCCATCCCTGGTGCTTAACACTCCTTCTCTCCGCACACACTCGGAGAAAAAGAGTGGCGGATCAACCCTGCGAAGTCGAAGACTCACTAGCGTGTACCACTTCTCTCTGCACACACTCAGAGAAAAGTGATAAGAGAGCACACAAGAAGCTTCAACTACGCGAACCACTCATTCCGCACACACTCGGAGAAAAGGAGTGGCGGATCAATCCTGCGCTCCCGAAGACCCATCCCTAGCGCTTAACACTCCTTCTCTCCGCACACACTCGGAGAAAAGGAGTGGCGGATCAATCCTGCGCTCCCGAAGACCCATCCCTAGCGCTCAACACTCCTTCTCTCCGCACACACTCGGAGAAAAGGAGTGGCGGATCAATCCTGTGCTACCCCAGACCCATCCCTA
Source organism: Maratus speculifer (assembly GCA_964019185.1). NCBI lineage: Eukaryota > Metazoa > Arthropoda > Arachnida > Araneae > Salticidae > Maratus > Maratus speculifer. Next base: position 23,443,867 of record OZ025292.1, read on the forward strand.
GCGCTTAACACTCCTTCCCTCCGCACACACTCGGAGAAAATGAGCGGCGGATCAATCCTGCGCTCCCGAAGACCCATCCCTAGCGCTTAACACTCCTTCTCTCCGCACACACTCGGAGAAAAAGAGTGGCGGATTAACCCTGCGAAGTCGAAGACTCACAAGCGTGTACCACTTCTCTCTGCACACACTCAGAGAAAAGTGATAAGAGAGCACACCAGAAGCTTCAACTACGCGAACCATTCATTCCGCACACACTCGGAGAAAAGGAGTGGCGGATCAATCCTGCGCTCCCGAAGACCAATCCCTAGCGCTTGACACTCCTTCTCTCCGCACACACTCGGAGAAAAGGAGTGGCGGATCAATCCTGCGCTCCCGAAGACCCATCCCTAGCGCTCAACACTCCTTCTCTCCGCACACACTCGGAGAAAAGGAGTGGCGGATCAATCCTGCGCTCCCGAAGACCCATCCCTAGCGCTTAACACTCCTTCTCTCCGCACACACTCGGAGAAAAGGAGTGGCGGATCAACCCTGCGAAGTCGAAGACTCACTAGCGTGTACCACTTCTCTCTGCACACACTCAGAGAAAAGTGATAAGAGAGCACACCAGAAGCTTCAACTACGCGAACCACTCATTCCGCACACACTCGGAGAAAAGGAGTGGCGGATCAATCCTGCGCTCTCGAAGACCCATCCCTAGCGCTTAACAATCCTTCCCTCCGCACACACTCGGAGAAAAGGAGTGGCGGATCAACCCTGCGAAGTCGAAGACTCACTAGCTTGTACCACTTCTCTCTGCACACACTCAGAGAAAAGTGATAAGAGAGCACACCAGAAGCTTCAACTACGCGAACCACTCATTCCGCGCACACTCGGAGAAAAGGAGTGGCGAATCAATCCTGCGCTCCCGAAGACCCATCCCTAGCGCTTAACTCTCCTTCTCTCCGCACACACTCGGATAAAAGGAGTGGCGGATCAATCCTGCGCTCCCGGAGACCCATCCCTAGCGCTCAACACTCCTTCTCTCCTCACACACTCGGAGAAAACGATTGGCGGATCAATGCTGTGCTACCCAAGACCCATCCCTAGCGCTTAACACTCCTTCCCTCCGCACACACTCGGAGAAAATGAGCGGCGGATCAATCCTGCGCTCCCGAAGACCCATCCCTAGCGCTTAACACTCCTTCTCTCCGCACACACTCGGAGAAAAAGAGTGGCGGATCAACCCTGCGAAGTCGAAGACTCACTAGCGTGTACCACTTCTCTCTGCACACACTCAGAGAAAAGTGATAAGAGAGCACACCAGAAGCTTCAACTACGCGAACCACTCATTCCGCACACACTCGGAGAAAAGGAGTGGCGGATCAATCCTGCGCTCTCGAAGACCCATCCCTAGCGCTTAACACTCCTTCTCTCCGCACACACTCGGAGAAAAGGAGTGGCGGATCAATCCTGCGCTCCCGAAGACTTATCCCTAGCGCTTAACACTCCTTCCCTCCGCACACACTCGGAGAAAAGGAGTGGCGGATCAACCCTGCGAAGTCGAAGACTCACTAGCGTGTACCACTTCTATCTGCACACACTCAGAGAAAAGTGATAAGAGAGCACACCAGAAGCTTCAACTACGCGAACCACTCATTCCGCACACACTCGGAGAAAACAAGTGGCGGATCAATCCTGCGCTCCCGAAGACCCATCCCTAGCGCTTAACACTCCTTCTCTCCGCACACACTCGGATAAAAGGAGTGGCGGATCAATCTTGCGCTCCCGAAGACCCATCCCTAGCGCTCAACACTCCTTCTCTCCGCACACACTCGGAGAAAAGGTGTGGCGGATCAATCCTGTGCTACCCAAGACCCATCCCTAGCGCTTAACACTCTTTCCCTCCGCACACACTCGTAGAAAATGAGTGGCGGATCAATCCTGTGCTACCCCAGACCCATCCCTAGCGCTTAACACTCCTTCCCTCCGCACACACTCGGAGAAAAGGAGTGGCGGATCAATCCTGCGCTCCCGAAGACCCATCCCTAGCGCTCAACACTCCTTCTCTCCGCACACACTCGGAGAAAAGGAGTGGCGGATCAACCCTGCGAAGTCGAAGACTCAGTAGCTTGTACCACTTCTCTCTTCACACACTCAGAGAAAAGTGATAAGAGAGCACACCAGAAGCTTCAACTACGCGAACCACTCATTCCGCACACACTCGGAGAAAACAAGTGGCGGATCAATCCTGCGCTCCCGAAGACCCATCCCTAGCGCTTAACACTCCTTCTCTCCGCACACACTCGGAGAAAAGGAGTGGCGGATCAATCCTGCGCTCCCGAAGACCCATCCCTAGCGCTTAACACTCCTTCTCTCCGCACACACTCGGAGAAAAGGAGTGGCGGATCAACCCTGCGAAGTCGAAGACTCACTAGCGTGTACCACTTCTCTCTGCACACACTCAGAGAAAAGTGATAAGAGAGCACACAAGAAGCTTCAACTACGCGAACCACTCATTCCGCACACACTCGGAGAAAATGAGTGGCGGATCAATCCTGCGTTCCCGAAGACCCATCCCTGGTGCTTAACAATCCTTCTCTCCGCACACACTCGGAGAAAAAGAGTGGCGGATCAACCCTGCGAAGTCGAAGACTCACTAGCGTGTACCACTTCTCTCTGCACACACTCAGAGAAAAGTGATAAGAGAGCACACAAGAAGCTTCAACTACGCGAACCACTCATTCCGCACACACTCGGAGAAAAGGAGTGGCGGATCAATCCTGCTCTCCCGAAGACCCATCCCTAGCGCTTAACACTCCTTCTCTCCACACACACTCGGAGAAAAGGAGTGGCGGATCAATCCTGCGCTCCCGAAGACCCATCCCTAGCGCTCAACACTCCTTCTCTCCGCACACACTCGGAGAAAAGGAGTGGCGGATCAATCCTGTGCTACCCCAGACCCATCCCTAGCGCTTAACACTCCTTCCCTCCGCACACACTCGGAGAAAAGGAGTGGCGGATCAATCCTGCGTTCCCGAAGACCCATCCCTAGCGCTTAACACTCCTTCTCTCCGCACACACTCGGAGAAAAGGAGTGGCGGATCAATCCTGCGCTCCCGAAGACCCATCCCTAGCGCTCAACACTCCTTCTCTCGGCACACACTCGGAGAAAACGAGTGGCGGATCAATCCTGTGCTACCCAAGACCCATCCCTAGCGCTTAACACTCCTTCCCTCCGCACACACTCGGAGAAAAGGAGTGGCGGATCAATCCTGCGCTCTCGAAGACCCATCCCTAGCGCTTAACACTCCTTCTCTCCGCACACACTCGGAGAAAAGGAGTGGCGGATCAATCCTGCGCTCCCGAAGACTTATCCCTAGCGCTTAACACTCCTTCCCTCCGCACACACTCGGAGAAAAGGAGTGGCGGATCAACCCTGCGAAGTCGAAGACTCACTATCGTGTACCACTTCTATCTGCACACACTCAGAGAAAAGTGATAAGAGAGCACACCAGAAGCTTCAACTACGCGAACCACTCATTCCGCACACACTCGGAGAAAACAAGTGGCGGATCAATCCTGCGCTCCCGAAGACCCATCCCTAGCGCTTAACACTCCTTCTCTCCGCACACACTCGGATAAAAGGAGTGGCGGATCAATCTTGCGCTCCCGAAGACCCATCCCTAGCGCTCAACACTCCTTCTCTCCGCACACACTCGGAGAAAAGGTGTGGCGGATCAATCCTGTGCTACCCAAGACCCATCCCTAGCGCTTAACACTCTTTCCCTCCACACACACTCGTAGAAAATGAGTGGCGGATCAATCCTGTGCTACCCCAGACCCATCCCTAGCGCTTAACACTCCTTCCCTCCGCACACACTCGGAGAAAAGGAGTGGCGGATCAATCCTGCGCTCCCGAAGACCCATCCCTAGCGCTCAACACTCCTTCTCTCCGCACACACTCGGAGAAAAGGAGTGGCGGATCAACCCTGCGAAGTCGAAGACTCAGTAGCTTGTACCACTTCTCTCTTCACACACCAGAGAAAAGTGATAAGAGAGCACACCAGAAGCTTCAACTACGCGAACCACTCATTCCGCACACACTCGGAGAAAAGGAGTGGCGGATCAATCCTGCGCTCCCGAAGACCCATCCCTAGCGCTTAACACTCCTTCTCTAAGCACACACTCGGAGAAAAGGAGTGGCGGATCAATCCTGCGCTCCCGAAGACCCATCCCTAGCGCTCAACACTCCTTCTCTCCGCACACACTCGGAGAAAAGGAGTGGCGGATCAATCCTGTGCTACCCCAGACCCATCCCTAGCGCTTAACACTCCTTCCCTCCGCACACACTCGGAGAAAAGGAGTGGCGGATCAATCCTGCGCTCCCGAAGACCCATCCCTAGCGCTCAACACTCCTTCTCTCCGCACACACTCGGAGAAAAGGAGTGGCGGATCAATCCTGTGCTACCCAAGACCCATCCCTAGCGCTTAACACTCCTTCTCTCCGCACACACTCGGAGAAAAGGAGTGGCGGATCAACCCTGCGAAGTCGAAGACTCACTAGCGTGTACCACTTCTATCTGCACACACTCAGAGAAAAGTGATAAGAGAGCACACCAGAAGCTTCAACTACGCGAACCACTCATTCCGCACACACTCGGAGAAAACAAGTGGCGGATCAATCCTGCGCTCCCGAAGACCCATCCCTAGCGCTTAACACTCCTTCTCTCCGCACACACTCGGATAAAAGGAGTGGCGGATCAATCCTGCGCTCCCCTAGCGCTTAACACTCCTTCCCTCCGCACACACTCGGAGAAAAGGAGTGGCGGATCAATCCTGCGCTCCCGAAGACCCATCCCTAGCGCTTAACACTCCTTCTCTCCGCACACACTCGGAGAAAAAGAGTGGCGGATCAACCGTGCGAAGTCGATGACTCAGTAGCTTGTACCACTTCTCTCTTCATACACCAGAGAAAAGTGATAGCAGAGCACACCAGAAGCTTCAACTACGCGAACCACTCATTCCGCACACACTCGGAGAAAAGGAGTGGCGGATCAATCCTGCGCTCCCGAAGACCCATCCCTAGCGCTTAACACTCCTTCTCTCCGCACACACTCGGAGAAAAGGAGTGGCGGATCAATCCTGCGCTCCCGAAGACCCATCCCTAGCGCTCAACACTCCTTCTCTCCGCACACACTCGGAGAAAAGGAGTGGCGGATCAATCCTGTGCTACCCCAGACCCATCCCTAGCGCTTAACACTCCTTCCCTCCGCACACACTCGGAAAAAAGGAGTGGCGGATCAATCCTGCGTTCCCGAAGACCCATCCCTAGCGCTTAACACTCCTTCTCTCCGCACACACTCGGAGAAAAGGAGTGGCGGATCAATCCTGCGCTCCCGAAGACCCATCCCTAGCGCTCAACACTCCTTCTCTCCGCACACACTCGGAGAAAAGGAGTGGCGGATCAATCCTGTGCTACCCCAGACCCATCCCTAGCGCTTAACACTCCTTCCCTCCGCACACACTCGGAGAAAAGGAGTGGCGGATCAATCCTGCGTTCCCGAAGACCCATCCCTAGCGCTTAACACTCCTTCTCTCCGCACACACTCGGAGAAAAGGAGTGGCGGATCAATCCTGCGCTCCCGAAGACCCATCCCTAGCGCTCAACACTCCTTCTCTCGGCACACACTCGGAGAAAACGAGTGGCGGATCAATCCTGTGCTACCCAAGACCCATCCCTAGCGCTTAACACTCCTTCCCTCCGCACACACTCGGAGAAAAGGAGTGGCGGATCAATCCTGCGCTCCCGAAGACTTATCCCTAGCGCTTAACGCTCCTTCCCTCCGCACACACTCGGAGAAAAGGAGTGGCGGATCAACCCTGCGAAGTCGAAGACTCACTAGCGTGTACCACTTCTATCTGCACACACTCAGAGAAAAGTGATAAGAGAGCACACCAGAAGCTTCAACTACGCGAACCACTCATTCCGCACAAACTCGGAGAAAACAAGTGGCGGATCAATCCTGCGCTCCCGAAGACCCATACCTAGCGCTTAACACTCCTTCTCTCCGCACACACTCGGATAAAAGGAGTGGCGGATCAATCTTGCGCTCCCGAAGACCCATCCCTAGCGCTCAACACTCCTTCTCTCCGCACACACTCGGAGAAAAGGAGTGGCGGATCAATCCTGTGCTACCCAAGACCCATCCCTAGCGCTTAACACTCCTTCCCTCCGCACACACTCGTAGAAAATGAGTGGCGGATCAATCCTGCGCTCCCGAAGACCCATCCCTAGCGCTTAACACTCCTTCTCTCCGCACACACTCGGAGAAAAAGAGTGGCGGATCAACCCTGCGAAGTCGAAGACTCGGTAGCTTGTACCACTTCTCTCTTCACACACCAGAGAAAAGTGATAAGAGAGCACAATAGAAGCTTCAACTACGCGAACCACTCATTCCGCACACACTCGGAGAAAAGGAGTGGCGGATCAATCCTGCGCTCCCGAAGACCCATCCCTAGCGCTCAACACTCCTTCTCTCCGCACACACTCGGAGAAAAGGAGTGGCGGATCAATCCTGTGCTACCCAAGACCCATCCCTAGCGCTTAACACTCCTTCTCTCCGCACACACTCGGAGAAAAGGAGTGGCGGATCAACCCTGCGAAGTCGAAGACTCACTAGCGTGTACCACTTCTCTCTGCACACACTCAGAGAAAAGTGATAAGAGAGCACACCAGAAGCTTCAACTACGCGAACCACTCATTCCGCACACACTCGGAGAAAAGGAGTGGCGGATCAATCCTGCGCTCCCGAAGACCCATCCCTAGCGCTTAACAGTCCTTCTCTCCGCACACACTCGGATAAAAGGAGTGGCAGATCAATCCTGCGCTCCGGAAGACCCATCCCTAGCGCTCAACACTCCTTCTCTCCGCACACACTCGGAGAAAACGAGTGGCGGATCAATCCTGTGCTACCCAAGACCCATCCCTAGCGCTTAACACTCCTTCCCTCCGCACACACTCGGAGAAAATGAGTGGCGGATCAATCCTGCGCTCCCGAAGACCCATCCCTAGCGCTCAACACTCCTTCTCTCCGCACACACTCGGAGAAAAGGAGTGGCGGATCAATCCTGTGCTACCCAAGACCCATCCCTAGCGCTTAACACTCCTTCCCTCCTCACACACTCGGAGAAAATGAGTGGCGGATCAATCCTGCGCTCCCGAAGACCCATCCCTAGCGCTTAACACTCCTTCTCTCCGCACACACTCGGAGAAAAAGAGTGGCGGATCAACCCTGCGAAGTCGAAGACTCAGTAGCTTGTACCACTTCTCTCTTCCCACACCAGAGAAAAGTGATAAGAGAGCACACCAGAAGCTTCAACTACGCGAACCACTCATTCCGCACACACTCGGAGAAAAGGAGTGGCGGATCAATCCTGCGCTCCCGAAGACCCATCCCTAGCGCTTAACACTCCTTCTCTCCGCACACACTCGGAGAAAAGGAGTGGCGGATCAATCCTCGCTCCCGAAGACCCATCCCTAGCGCTCAACACTCCTTCTCTCCGCACACACTCGGAGAAAAGGAGTGGCGGATCAATCCTGTGCTACCCCAGACCCATCCCTAGCGCTTAACACTCCTTCCCTCCGCACACACTCGGAGAAAAGGAGTGGCGGATCAATCCTGCGCTCCCGAAGACCCATCCCTAGCGCTCAACACTCCTTCTCTCCGCACACATTCGCAGAAAAGGAGTGGCGGATCAATCCTGTGCTACCCAAGACCCATCCCTAGCGCTTAACACTCCTTCTCTCCGCACACACTCGGAGAAAAGGAGTGGCGGATCAACCCTGCGAAGTCGAAGACTCACTAGCGTGTACCACTTCTATCTGCACACACTCAGAGAAAAGTGATAAGAGAGCACACCAGAAGCTTCAACTACGCGAACCACTCATTCCGCACACACTCGGAGAAAACAAGTGGCGGATCAATCCTGCGCTCCCGAAGACCCATCCCTAGCGCTTAACACTCCTTCTCTCCGCACACACTCGGATAAAAGGAGTGGCGGATCAATCCTGCGCTCCCCTAGCGCTTAACACTCCTTCCCTCCGCACACACTCGGAGAAAAGGAGTGGCGGATCAATCCTGCGCTCCCGAAGACCCATCCCTAGCGCTTAACACTCCTTCTCTCCGCACACACTCGGAGAAAAAGAGTGGCGGATCAACAGTGCGAAGTCGATGACTCAGTAGCTTGTACCACTTCTCTCTTCATACACCAGAGAAAAGTGATAAGAGAGCACACCAGAAGCTTCAACTACGCGAACCACTCATTCCGCACACACTCGGAGAAAAGGAGTGGCGGATCAATCCTGCGCTCCCGAAGACCCATCCCTAGCGCTTAACACTCCTTCTCTCCGCACACACTCGGAGAAAAGGAGTGGCGGATCAATCCTGCGCTCCCGAAGACCCATCCCTAGCGCTTAACACTCCTTCTCTCCGCACACACTCGGAGAAAAGGAGTGGCGGATCAATCCTGCGCTCCCGAAGACCCATCCCTAGCGCTCAACACTCCTTCTCTCCGCACACACTCGGAGAAAAGGAGTGGCGGATCAATCCTGTGCTACCCAAGACCCATCCCTAGCGCTTAACACTCCTTCTCTCCGCACACACTCGGAGAAAAGGAGTGGCGGATCAACCCTGCGAAGTCGAAGACTCACTAGCGTGTACCACTTCTCTCTGCACACACTCAGAGAAAAGTGATAAGAGAGCACACAAGAAGCTTCAACTACGCGAACCACTCATTACGCACACACTCGGAGAAAAGGAGTGGCGGATCAATCCTGCGCTCCCGAAGACCCATCCCTAGCGCTCAACACTCCTTCTCTCCGCACACACTCGGAGAAAAGGAGTGGCAGATCAATCCTGCGCTCCGGAAGACCCATCCCTAGCGCTGAACACTCCTTCTCTCGGCACACACTCGGAGAAAACGAGTGGCGGATCAATCCTGTGCTACCCAAGACCCATCCCTAGCGCTTAACACTCCTTCCCTCCGCACACACTCGGAGAAAATGAGAGGCGGATCAATCCTGCGCTCCCGAAGACCCATCCCTGGTGCTTAACTGTCCTTCTCTCCGCACACACTCGGAGAAAAAGAGTGGCGGATCAACCCTTCGAAGTCGAAGACTCACTAGCGTGTACCACTTCTCTCTGCACACACTCAGAGAAAAGTGATAAGAGAGCACACAAGAAGCTTCAACTACGCGAACCACTCATTACGCACACACTCGGAGAAAAGGAGTGGCGGATCAATCCTGCGCTCCCGAAGACCCATCCCTAGCGCTTAACACTCCTTCTCTCCGCACACACTCGGAGAAAAGGAGTGGCGGATCAATCCTGCGCTCCCGAAGACCCATCCCTAGCGCTCAACACTCCTTCTCTCCGCACACACTCGGAGAAAACGAGTGGCGGATTAATCCTGTGCTACCCAAGACCCATCCCTAGCGCTTAACACTCCTTCCCTCCGCACACACTCGGAGAAAAGGAGTGGCGGATCAATCCTGCGCTCTCGAAGACCCATCCCTAGCGCTTAACACTCCTTCTCTCCGCACACACTCGGAGAAAAGGAGTGGCGGATCAATCCTGCGCTCCCGAAGACTTATCCCTAGCGCTTAACACTCCTTCCCTCCGCACACACTCGGAGAAAAGGAGTGGCGGATCAACCCTGCGAAGTCGAAGACTCACTAGCGTGTACCACTTCTATCTGCACACACTCAGAGAAAAGTGATAAGAGAGCACACCAGAAGCTTCAACTACGCGAACCACTCATTCCGCACAAACTCGGAGAAAACAAGTGGCGGATCAATCCTGCGCTCCCGAAGACCCATCCCTAGCGCTTAACACTCCTTCTCTCCGCACACACTCGGGTAAAAGGAGTGGCGGATCAATCTTGCGCTCCCGAAGACCCATCCCTAGCGCTCAACACTCCTTCTCTCCTCACACACTCGGAGAAAAGGAGTGGCGGATCAATCCTGTGCTACCCAAGACCCATCCCTAGCGCTTAACACTCCTTCCCTCCGCACACACTCGTAGAAAATGAGTGGCGGATCAATCCTGCGCTCCCGAAGACCCATCCCTAGCGCTTAACACTCCTTCTCTCCGCACACACTCGGAGAAAAAGAGTGGCGGATCAACCCTGCGAAGTCGAAGATTCAGTAGCTTGTACCACTTCTCTCTTCACACACCAGAGAAAAGTGATAAGAGAGCACACCAGAAGCTTCAACTACGCGAACCACTCATTCCGCACACACTCGGAGAAAAGGAGTGGCGGATCAATCCTGCGCTCCCGAAGACCCATCCCTAGCGCTTAACACTCCTTCTCTAAGCACACACTCGGAGAAAAGGAGTGGCGGATCAATCCTGCGCTCCCGAAGACCCATCCCTAGCGCTCAACACTCCTTCTCTCCGCACACACTCGGAGAAAAGGAGTGGCGGATCAATCCTGTGCTACCCCAGACCCATCCCTAGCGCTTAACACTCCTTCCCTCCGCACACACTCGGAGAAAAGGAGTGGCGGATCAATCCTGCTCTCCCGAAGACCCATCCCTAGCGCTCAACACTCCTTCTCTCCGCACACACTCGGAGAAAAGGAGTGGCGGATCAACCCTGCGAAGTCGAAGACTCACTAGCGTGTACCACTTCTCTCTGCACACACTCAGAGAAAAGTGATAAGAGAGCACACCAGAAGCTTCAACTACGCGAACCACTCATTCCGCACACACTCGGAGAAAAGGAGTGGCGGATCAATCCTGCGCTCCCGAAGACCCATCCCTAGCGCTTAACAGTCCTTCTCTCCGCACACACTCGGATAAAAGGAGTGGCAGATCAATCCTGCGCTCCGGAAGACCCATCCCTAGCGTTCAACACTCCTTCTCTCCGCACACACTCGGAGAAAACGAGTGGCGGATCAATCCTGTGCTACCCAAGACCCATCCCTAGCGCTTAACACTCCTTCCCTCCGCACACACTCGGAGAAAATGAGTGGCGGATCAATCCTGCGCTCCCGAAGACCCATCCCTAGCGCTCAACACTCCTTCTCTCCGCACACACTCGGAGAAAAGGAGTGGCGGATCAATCCTGTGCTACCCAAGACCCATCCCTAGCGCTTAACACTCCTTCCCTCCTCACACACTCGGAGAAAATGAGTGGCGGATCAATCCTGCGCTCCCGAAGACCCATCCCTAGCGCTTAACACTCCTTCTCTCCGCACACACTCGGAGAAAAAGAGTGGCGGATCAACCCTGCGAAGTCGAAGACTCAGTAGCTTGTACCACTTCTCTCTTCCCACACCAGAGAAAAGTGATAAGAGAGCACACCAGAAGCTTCAACTACGCGAACCACTCATTCCGCACACACTCGGAGAAAAGGAGTGGCGGATCAATCCTGCGCTCCCGAAGACCCATCCCTAGCGCTTAACACTCCTTCTCTCCTTACACACTCGGAGAAAAGGAGTGGCGGATCAATCCTGCGCTCCCGAAGACCCATCCCTAGCGCTTAACAGTCCTTCTCTCCGCACACACTCGGATAAAAGGAGTGGCAGATCAATCCTGCGCTCCGGAAGACCCATCCCTAGCGCTCAACACTCCTTCTCTCCGCACACACTCGGAGAAAACGAGTGGCGGATCAATCCTGTGCTACCCAAGACCCATCCCTAGCGCTTAACACTCCTTCCCTCCGCACACACTCGGAGAAAATGAGTGGCGGATCAATCCTGCGCTCCCGAAGACCCATCCCTAGCGCTCAACACTCCTTCTCTCCGCACACACTCGGAGAAAAGGAGTGGCGGATCAATCCTGTGCTACCCAAGACCCATCCCTAGCGCTTAACACTCCTTCCCTCCTCACACACTCGGCGAAAATGAGTGGCGGATCAATCCTGCGCTCCCGAAGACCCATCCCTAGCGCTTAACACTCCTTCTCTCCGCACACACTCGGAGAAAAAGAGTGGCGGATCAACCCTGCGAAGTCGAAGACTCAGTAGCTTGTACCACTTCTCTCTTCCCACACCAGAGAAAAGTGATAAGAGAGCACACCAGAAGCTTCAACTACGCGAACCACTCATTCCGCACACACTCGGAGAAAAGGAGTGGCGGATCAATCCTGCGCTCCCGAAGACCCATCCCTAGCGCTTAACACTCCTTCTCTCCGCACACACTCGGAGAAAAGGAGTGGCGGATCAATCCTGCGCTCCCGAAGACCCATCCCTAGCGCTCAACACTCCTTCTCTCCGCACACACTCGGAGAAAAGGAGTGGCGGATCAATCCTGTGCTACCCCAGACCCATCCCTAGCGCTTAACACTCCTTCCCTCCGCACACACTAGGAGAAAAGGAGTGGCGGATCAATCCTGCGCTCCCGAAGACCCATCCCTAGCGCTCAACACTCCTTCTCTCCGCACACATTCGGAGAAAAGGAGTGGCGGATCAATCCTGTGCTACCCAAGACCCATCCCTAGCGCTTAACACTCCTTCTCTCCGCACACACTCGGAGAAAAGGAGTGGCGGATCAACCCTGCGAAGTCGAAGACTCACTAGCGTGTACCACTTCTATCTGCACACACTCAGAGAAAAGTGATAAGAGAGCACACCAGAAGCTTCAACTACGCGAACCACTCATTCCGCACACACTCGGAGAAAACAAGTGGCGGATCAATCCTGCGCTCCCGAAGACCCATCCCTAGCGCTTAACACTCCTTCTCTCCGCACACACTCGGATAAAAGGAGTGGCGGATCAATCCTGCGCTCCCCTAGCGCTTAACACTCCTTCCCTCCGCACACACTCGGAGAAAAGGAGTGGCGGATCAATCCTGCGCTCCCGAAGACCCATCCCTAGCGCTTAACACTCCTTCTCTCCGCACACACTCGGAGAAAAAGAGTGGCGGATCAACCGTGCGAAGTCGATGACTCAGTAGCTTGTACCACTTCTCTCTTCATACACCAGAGAAAAGTGATAAGAGAGCACACCAGAAGCTTCAACTACGCGAACCACTCATTCCGCACACACTCGGAGAAAAGGAGTGGCGGATCAATCCTGCGCTCCCGAAGACCCATCCCTAGCGCTTAACACTCCTTCTCTCCGCACACACTCGGAGAAAAGGAGTGGCGGATCAATCCTGCGCTCCCGAAGACCCATCCCTAGCGCTCAACACTCCTTCTCTCCGCACACACTCGGAGAAAAGGAGTGGCGGATCAATCCTGTGCTACCCCAGACCCATCCCTAGCGCTTAACACTCCTTCCCTCCGCACACACTCGGAGAAAAGGAGTGGCGGATCAATCCTGCGTTCCCGAAGACCCATCCCTAGCGCTTAACACTCCTTCTCTCCGCACACACTCGGAGAAAAGGAGTGGCGGATCAATCCTGCGCTCCCGAAGACCCATCCCTAGCGCTCAACACTCCTTCTCACCGCACACACTCGGAGAAAAGGAGTGGCGGATCAATCCTGTGCTACCCAAGACCCATCCCTAGCGCTTAACACTCCTTCTCTCCGCACACACTCGGAGAAAAGGAGTGGCGGATCAACCCTGCGAAGTCGAAGACTCACTAGCGTGTACCACTTCTCTCTGCACACACTCAGAGAAAAGTGATAAGAGAGCACACCAGAAGCTTCAACTACGCGAACCATTCATTCCGCACAAACTCGGAGAAAAGGAGTGGCGGATCAATCCTTTGCTCCCGAAGACCCATCCCTAGCGCTTAACAGTCCTTCTCTCCGCACACACTCGGATAAAAGGAGTGGCAGATCAATCCTGCGCTCCGGAAGACCCATCCCTAGCGCTGAACACTCCTTCTCTCGGCACACACTCGGAGAAAACGAGTGGCGGATCAATCCTGTGCTACCCAAGACCCATCCCTAGCGCTTAACACTCCTTCCCTCCGCACACACTCGGAAAAAATGAGTGGCGGATCAATCCTGCGCTCCCGAAGACCCATCCCTGGTGCTTAACACTCCTTCTCTCCGCACACACTCGGAGAAAAAGAGTGGCGGATCAACCCTTCGAAGTCGAAGACTCACTAGCGTGTACCACTTCTCTCTGCACACACTCAGAGAAAAGTGATAAGAGAGCACACAAGAAGCTTCAACTACGCGAACCACTCATTACGCACACACTCGGAGAAAAGGAGTGGCGGATCAATCCTGCCATCCCGAAGACCCATCCCTAGCGCTTAACACTCCTTCTCTCCGCACACACTCGGAGAAAAGGAGTGGCGGATCAATCCTGCGCTCCCGAAGACCCATCCCTAGCGCTCAACACTCCTTCTCTCCGCACACACTCGGAGAAAAGGAGTGGCGGATCAATCCTGTGCTACCCCAGACCCATCCCTAGCGCTTAACACTCCTTCCCTCCGCACACACTCGGAGAAAAGGAGTGGCGGATCAATCCTGCGTTCCCGAAGACCCATCCCAAGCGCTTAACACTCCTTCTCTCCGCTCACACTCGGAGAAAAGGAGTGGCGGATCAATCCTTCGCTCCCGAAGACCCATCCCTAGCGCTCAACACTCCTTCTCTCGGCACACACTCGGAGAAAACGAGTGGCGGATCAATCCTGTGCTACCCAAGACCCATCCCTAGCGCTTAACACTCCTTCCCTCCGCACACACTCGGAGAAAAGGAGTGGCGGATCAATCCTGCGCTCTCGAAGACCCATCCCTAGCGCTTAACACTCCTTCTCTCCGCACACACTCGGAGAAAAGGAGTGGCGGATCAATCCTGCGCTCCCGAAGACTTATCCCTAGCGCTTAACACTCCTTCCCTCCGCACACACTCGGAGAAAAGGAGTGGCGGATCAACCCTGCGAAGTCGAAGACTCACTAGTGTGTACCACTTCTATCTGCACACACTCAGAGAAAAGTGATAAGAGAGCACACCAGAAGCTTCAACTACGCGAACCACTCATTCCGCACAAACTCGGAGAAAACAAGTGGCGGATCAATCCTGCGCTCCCGAAGACCCATCCCTAGCGCTTAACACTCCTTCTCTCCGCACACACTCGGATAAAAGGAGTGGCGGATCAATCTTGCGCTCCCGAAGACCCATCCCTAGCGCTCAACACTCCTTCTCTCCGCACACACTCGGAGAAAAGGAGTGGCGGATCAATCCTGTGCTACCCAAGACCCATCCCTAGCGCTTAACACTCCTTCCCTCCGCACACACTCGTAGAAAATGAGTGGCGGATCAATCCTGCTCTCCCGAAGACCCATCCCTAGCGCTTAACACTCCTTCTCTCCGCACACACTCGGAGAAAAAGAGTGGCGGATTAACCCTGCGAAGTCGAAGATTCAGTAGCTTGTACCACTTCTCTCTTCACACACCAGAGAAAAGTGATAAGAGAGCACACCAGAAGCTTCAACTACGCGAACCACTCATTCCGCACACACTCGGAGAAAAGGAGTGGCGGATCAATCCTGCGCTCCCGAAGACCCATCCCTAGCGCTTAACACTCCTTCTCTAAGCACACACTCGGAGAAAAGGAGTGGCGGATCAATCCTGCGCTCCCGAAGACCCATCCCTAGCGCTCAACACTCCTTCTCTCCGCACACACTCGGAGAAAAGGAGTGGCGGATCAATCCTGTGCTACCCCAGACCCATCCCTAGCGCTTAACACTCCTTCCCTCCGCACACACTCGGAGAAAAGGAGTGGCGGATCAATCCTGCGCTCCCGAAGACCCATCCCTAGCGCTCAACACTCCTTCTCTCCGCACACACTCGGAGAAAAGGAGTGGCGGATCAATCCTGTGCTACCCAAGACCCATCCCTAGCGCTTAACACTCCTTCTCTCCGCACACACTCGGAGAAAAGGAGTGGCGGATCAACCCTGCGAAGTCGAAGACTCACTAGCGTGTACCACTTCTCTCTGCACACACTCAGAGAAAAGTGATAAGAGAGCACACCAGAAGCTTCAACTACGCGAACCACTCATTCCGCACACACTCGGAGAAAAGGAGTGGCGGATCAATCCTGCGCTCCCGAAGACCCATCCCTAGCGCTTAACAGTCCTTCTCTCCGCACACACTCGGATAAAAGGAGTGGCAGATCAATCCTGCGCTCCGGAAGACCCATCCCTAGCGTTCAACACTCCTTCTCTCCGCACACACTCGGAGAAAACGAGTGGCGGATCAATCCTGTGCTACCCAAGACCCATCCCTAGCGCTTAACACTCCTTCCCTCCGCACACACTCGGAGAAAATGAGTGGCGGATCAATCCTGCGCTCCCGAAGACCCGTCCCTAGCGCTCAACACTCCTTCTCTCCGCACACACTCGGAGAAAAGTAGTGGCGGATCAATCCTGTGCTACCCAAGACCCATCCCTAGCGCTTAACACTCCTTCCCTCCTCACACACTCGGAGAAAATGAGTGGCGGATCAATCCTGCGCTCCCGAAGACCCATCCCTAGCGCTTAACACTCCTTCTCTCCGCACACACTCGGAGAAAAAGAGTGGCGGATCAACCCTGCGAAGTCGAAGACTCAGTAGCTTGTACCACTTCTCTCTTCCCACACCAGAGAAAAGTGATAAGAGAGCACACCAGAAGCTTCAACTACGCGAACCACTCATTCCGCACACACTCGGAGAAAAGGAGTGGCGGATCAATCCTGCGCTCCCGAAGACCCATCCCTAGCGCTTAACACTCCTTCCCTCCGCACACACTCGGAGAAAAGGAGTGGCGGATCAATCCTGCGCTCCCGAAGACCCATCCCTAGCGCTCAACACTCCTTCTCTCCGCACACACTCGGAGAAAAGGAGTGGCGGATCAATCCTGTGCTACCCCAGACCCATCCCTAGCGCTTAACACTCCTTCCCTCCGCACACACTCGGAGAAAAGGAGTGGCGGATCAATCCTGCGTTCCCGAAGACCCATCCCTAGCGCTGAACACTCCTTCTCTCCGCACACACTCGGAGAAAAGGAGTGGCGGATCAATCCTGCGCTCCCGAAGACCCATCCCTAGCGCTCAACACTCCTTCTCTCCGCACACACTCGGAGAAAAGGAGTGGCGGATCAATCCTGTGCTACCCAAGACCCATCCCTAGCGCTTAACACTCTTTCCCTCCGCACACACTCGGAGAAAAGGAGTGGCGGATCAATCCTGCGCTCCCGAAGACTCATCCCTAGCACTTAACATCCTTCCCTCCGCACACAATAGGAGAAAAGGAGTGGCGGATCAATCCTGTGCTACCCAAGACCCATCCCTAGCGCTTAACACTCCTTCCCTCCGCACACTCTCGGAGAAAAGGAGTGGCGGATCAATCCTGCGCTCCCGAAGACTCATCCCTAGCGCTTAACACTCCTTCCCTCCGCACACACTTGGAGAAAAGAAGTGGCGGATCAATCCTGCGCTCTCGAAGACCCATCCCTAGCGTTTAACATTCCTTCTCTCCGCACACACTCGGAGAAAAGGAGTGGCGGATCAATCCTGCGCTCCCGAAGACTCATCCCTAGCGCTTAACACTCCTTCCCTCCGCACACACTCGGAGAAAAGGAGTGGCGGATCAATCCTGTGCTACCCAAGACCCATCCCTAGAGCTTAACACTCCTTCCCTCCGCACACACTCGGAGAAAAGGAGTGGCGGATCAACCCTGTGAAGTCGAAGACTCACTAGCGTGTACCACTTCTCTCTGCACACACTCAGAGAAAAGTGATAAGAGAGCACACCAGAAGCTTCAACTACGCGAACCACTCATTCCGCACACTCTCGGAGAAAAGGAGTGGCGGATCAATCCTGCGCTCCCGAAGACCCATCCCTAGCGCTTAACACTCCTTCTCTCCGCACACACTCGGAGAAAAGGAGTGGCGGATCAATCCTGCGCTCCCGAAGACCCATCCCTAGCGCTCAACACTCCTTCTCTCCGCACACACTCGGAGAAAAGGAGTGGCGGATCAATCCTGTGCTACCCAAAACCCATCCCTAGCGCTTAACACTCCTTCCCTCCGCACGCAGTCGGAGAAAAGGAGTGGCGGATCAATCCTGCGCTCACGAAGACCCATCCCTAGCGCTTAACACTCCTTCTCTCTGCACACACTCGGAGAAAAGGATTGGCGGATCAATCCTGCGCTCCCGAAGACCCATCCCTTACGCTTAACACTCCTTCCCTCCGCACACACTCGGAAAAAAGGAGAGGCGGATAAATCCTGCGCTCCCGAAGACCCATCCCTAGCGATTAACAATCCTTCTCTCCTCACACACTCAGAGAAAAGGAGTGGCGGATCAATCCTGCAAAGTCGAAGACTCACTAGCTTGTACCACTTCTCTCTGCACACACTCAGAGAAAAGTGATAAGAGAGCACACCAGAAGCTTCAACTACGCGAACCACTCATTCCGCACACACTCGGAGAAAAGGAGTGGCGGATCAATCCTGCGCTCCCGAAGACCTATCCCTAGCGCTTAACACTCCTTCTCTCCGCACACACTCGGAGAAAAGGAGTGGCGGATCAATCCTGCGCTCCCGAAGACCCATCCCTAGCGCTCAACACTCCTTCTCTCCGCACACACTCGGAGAAAAGGAGTGGCGGATCAATCCTGTGCTACCCAAGACCCATCCCTAGCGCTTAACACTCCTTCCCTCCGCACGCACTGGGAGAAAAAGAGTGGCGTATCAATCCTGCGCTCCCGAAGACCCATCCCTAGCGTTTAACACTCCTTCTCTCCGCACACACTCGGAGAAAAGGAGTGGCGGATCAATCCTGCGCTCCCGAAGACCCATCCCTAGCGCTCAACACTCCTTCTCTCCGCACACACTCGGAGAAAAGGAGTGGCGGATCAATCCTGTGCTACCCAAGACCCATCCCTAGCGCTTAACACTCTTTCCCTCCGCACATACTCGGAGAAAAGGAGTGGCGGATCAATCCTGCGCTCCCGAAGACTCATCCCTAGCGCTTAACATCCTTCCCTCCGCACACACTTGGAGAAAAGAAGTGGCGGATCAATCCTGCGCTCTCGAAGACCCATCCCTAGCGCTTAACATTCCTTCTCTCCGCATACACTCGGAGAAAAGGAGTGGCGGATCAATCCTGTGCTACCCAAGACCCATCCCTAGCGCTTAACACTATATCCCTCCGCACACACTCGGAGAAAAGGAGTGGCGGATCAATCCTGCGCTCCCGAAGACCCATCCCTAGCGCTTAACACTCCTTCTCTCCGCACACACTCGGAGAAAAAGAGTGGCGGATCAACCCTGCGAAGTCGAAGGCTCACTAGCGTGTACCACTTCTCTCTGCACACACACAGAGAAAAGTGATAAGAGAGCACACCAGAAGCTTCAACTATGCGAACCACTCATTCCGCACACACTCGGAGAAAAGGAGTGGCGGATCAATCCTGCGCTCCCGAAGACCCATCCCTAGCGCTCAACACTCCTTCTCTCCGCACACACTCGGAGAAAAGGAGTGGCGGATCAATCCTGTGCTACCCAAGACCCATCCCTAGCGCTTAACACTCTTTCCCTCCGCACACACTCGGAGAAAAGGAGTGGCGGATCAATCCTGCGCTCCCGAAGACTCATCCCTAGCACTTAACATCCTTCCCTCCGCACACACTTGGAGAAAAGAAGTGGCGGATCAATCCTGCGCTCTTGAAGACCCATCCCTAGCGCTTAACATTCCTTCTCTCCGCACACACTCGGAGAAAAGGAGTGGCGGATCAATCCTGTGCTACCCAAGACCCATCCCTAGCGCTTAACACTATATCCCTCCGCGCACACTCGGAGAAAAGGAGTGGCGGATCAATCCTGCGCTCCCGAAGAACCATCCCTAGCGCTTAACACTCCTTCTCTCCGCACACACTCGGAGAAAAAGAGTGGCGGATCAACCCTGCGAAGTCGAAGGCTCACTAGTGTGTACCACTTCTCTCTGCACACACTCAGAGAAAAGTGATAAGAGAGCACACCAGAAGCTTCAACTACGCGAACCACTCATTCCGCACACACTCGGAGAAAAGGAGTTGCGGATCAATCCTGCGCTCCCGAAGACCCATCAATAGCGCTCAACACTCCTCTCCGCACACACTCGGAGAAAAGGAGTGGCGGATCAATCCTGTGCTACCCAAGACCCATCCCTAGCGCTTAACACTCCTTCCCTCCGCACGCACTCGGGGAAAAGGAGTGGCGGATCAATCCTGCGCTCACGAAGACCCATCCCTAGCGCTTAACACTCCTTCTCTCCGCACACACTCGGAGAAAAGGAGTGGCGGATCAATCCTGCGCTCCCGAAGACCCATCCCTTACGCTTAACACTCCTTCCCTCCGCACACACTCGGAGAAAAGGAGAGGCGGATAAATCCTGCGCTCCCGAAGACCCATCCCTAGCGATTAACAATCCTTCTCTCCGCACACACTCAGAGAAAAAGAGTGGCGGATGAACCCTGCGAAGTCGAAGACTCACTAGCGTGTACCACGTCTCTCTACACACACTCAGAGAAAAGTGATAAGAAAGCACACCAGAAGCTTCAACTACGCGAACCACTCATTCCGCACACACTCGGAGAAAAGGAGTGGCGGATCAATCCTGCGCTCCCGAAGACCCATCCCTAGCGCTTAACACTCCTTCTCTCCGCACACACTCGGAGAAAAGGAGTGGCGGATCAATCCTGCGCTCCCGAAGACCCATCGCTAGCGCTCTACACTCCTTCTCTCCGCACACACTCGGAGAAAAGGAGTGGCGGATCAATCCTGTGCTACCCAAGACCCATCCCTAGCGCTTAACACTCCTTCCCTCCGCACACACTCGGAGAAAAGGAGTGGCGATCAATCCTGCGCTATCGAAGACCCATCCCTAGCGCTTAACACTCCTTCTCTCCGCACACACTCGGAGAAAAGGAGTGGCGGATCAATCCTGTGCTAACCAAGACCCATCCCTAGCGCTTAACACTCCTTCCCTCCGCACACACTCGGAGAAAAGGAGTGGCGGATCAATCCTGCGCTCCCGAAGACTCATCCCTAGCGCTTAACATCCTTCCCTCCGCACACACTTGGAGAAAAGAAGTTGCGGATCAATCCTGCGCTCTCGAAGACCCATCCCTAGCGCTTAACATTCCTTCTCTCCGCACACACTCGGAGAATATAAGTGGCGGATCAATCCTGTGCTACCCAAGACCCATCCCTAGCGCTGAACACTACTTCCCTCCGCACACACTCGGAGAAAAGGAGTGGCGGATCAATCCTGCGCCCTCGAAGACCCATCCCTAGCGCTTAACACTCCTTCTCTCCGCACACACTCGGAGAAAAGGAGTGGCGGATCAACCCTGCGAAGTCGAAGACTCACTAGCGTGTACCACTTCTATCTGCACACACTCAGAGAAAAGTGATAAGAGAGCACACCAGAAGCTTCAACTACGCGAACCACACATTCCGCACACATTCGGAGAAAAGGAGTGGCGGATCAATCCTGCGCTCTCGAAGACCCATCCCTAGCGCTTAACACTCCTTCTCTCCGCACACACTCGGAGAAAAGGAGTGGCGGATAAATCCTGCACTCCCGAAGACCCATCCCTAGCGCTCAACACTCCTTCTCTCCGCACACACTCGGAGAAAAGGAGTGGCGGATCAATCCTGCGCTCCCGAAGACCCATCCCTAGCGCTCAACACTCCTTCTCTCCGCACACACTCGGAGAAAAGGAGTGGCGGATCAATCCTGTGCTACCCAAGACCCATCCCTAGCGCTTAACACTCTTTCCCTCCGCACATACTCGGAGAAAAGGAGTGGCGGATCAATCCTGCGCGCCCGAAGACTCATCCCTAGCGCTTAACATCCTTCCCTCCGCACACACTTGGAGAAAAGAAGTGGCGGATCAATCCTGCGCTCTCGAAGACCCATCCCTAGCGCTTAACATTCCTTCTCTCCGCACACACTCGGAGAAAAGGAGTGGCGGATCAATCCTGTGCTACCCAAGACCCATCCCTAGCGCTTAACACTATATCCCTCCGCACACACTCGGAGAA
This sequence comes from Maratus speculifer, assembly GCA_964019185.1. Lineage (NCBI taxonomy): Eukaryota > Metazoa > Arthropoda > Arachnida > Araneae > Salticidae > Maratus > Maratus speculifer. The sequence goes on from OZ025292.1 coordinate 23,465,825, forward strand.
AAGGAGTGGCGGATCAATCCTGCGCTCCCGAAGACCCATCCCTAGCGCTTAACACTCCTTCTCTCCGCACACACTCGGAGAAAAAGAGTGGCGGATCAACCCTGCGAAGTCGAAGGCTCACTAGCGTGTACCACTTCTCTCTGCACACACACAGAGAAAAGTGATAAGAGAGCACACCAGAAGCTTCAACTACGCGAACCACTCATTCCGCACACACTCGGAGAAAAGGAGTGGCGGATCAATCCTGCGCTCCCGAAGACCCATCCCTAGCGCTCAACACTCCTTCTCTCCGCACACACTCGGAGAAAAGGAGTGGCGGATCAATCCTGTGCTACCCAAGACCCATCCCTAGCGCTTAACACTCCTTCCCTCCGCACGCACTGGGAGAAAAGGAGTGGCGGATCAATCCTGCGCTCCCGAAGACCCATCCCTAGCGCTCAACACTCCTTCTCTCCGCACACACTCGGAGAAAAGGAGTGGCGGATCAATCCTGTGCTACCCAAGACCCATCCCTAGCGCTTAACACTCTTTCCCTCCGCACACACTCGGAGAAAAGGAGTGGCGGATCAATCCTGCGCTCCCGAAGACTCATCCCTAGCACTTAACATCCTTCCCTCCGCACACACTTGGAGAAAAGAAGTGGCGGATCAATCCTGCGCTCTCGAAGACCCATCCCTAGCGCTTAACATTCCTTCTCTCCGCACACACTCGGAGAAAAAGAGTGGCGGATCAACCCTGCGAAGTCGAAGGCTCACTAGCGTGTACCACTTCTCTCTGCACACACTCAGAGAAAAGTGATAAGAGAGCACACCAGAAGCTTCAACTACGCGAACCACTCATTCCGCACACACTCGGAGAAAAGGAGTGGCGGATCAATCCTGCGCTCCCGAAGACCCATCCCTAGCGCTCAACACTCCTCTCCGCACACACTCGGAGAAAAGGAGTGGCGGATCAATCCTGTGCTACCCAAGACCCATCCCTAGCGCTTAACACTCCTTCCCTCCGCACGCACTCGGGGAAAAGGAGTGGCGGATCAATCCTGCGCTCACGAAGACCCATCCCTAGCGCTTAACACTCCTTCCCTCCGCACACACTCGGAGAAAAGGAGTGGCGGATCAATCCTGCGCTCCCGAAGACCCATCCCTTACACTTAACACTCCTTCCCTCCGCACACACTCGGAGAAAAGGAGAGGCGGATAAATCCTGCGCTCCCGAAGACCCATCCCTAGCGATTAACAATCCTTCTCTCCGCACACACTCAGAGAAAAAGAGTGGCGGATGAACCCTGCGAAGTCGAAGACTCACTAGCGTGTACCACGTCTCTCTACACACACTCAGAGAAAAGTGATAAGAAAGCACACCAGAAGCTTCAACTACGCGAACCACTCATTCCGCACACACTCGGAGAAAAGGAGTGGCGGATCAATCCTGCGCTCCCGAAGACCCATCCCTAGCACTTAACACTCCTTCTCTCCGCACACACTCGGAGAAAAGGAGTGGCGGATCAATCCTGCGCTCCCGAAGACCCATCGCTAGCGCTCAACACTCCTTCTCTCCGCACACACTCGGAGAAAAGGAGTGGCGGATCAATCCTGTGCTACCCAAGACCCATCCCTAGCGCTTAACACTCCTTCCCTCCGCACACACTCGGAGAAAAGGAGTGGCGATCAATCCTGCGCTATCGAAGACCCATCCCTAGCGCTTAACACTCCTTCTCTCCGCACACACTCGGAGAAAAGGAGTGGCGGATCAATCCTGTGCTACCCAAGACCCATCCCTAGCGCTTAACACTCCTTCCCTCCGCACACACTCGGAGAAAAGGAGTGGCGGATCAATCCTGCGCTCCCGAAGACTCATCCCTAGCGCTTAACATCCTTCCCTCCGCACACACTTGGAGAAAAGAAGTTGCGGATCAATCCTGCGCTCTCGAAGACCCATCCCTAGCGCTTAACATTCCTTCTCTCCGCACACACTCGGAGAAAATAAGTGGCGGATCAATCCTGTGCTACCCAAGACCCATCCCTAGCGCTGAACACTATATCCCTCCGCACACACTCGGAGAAAAGGAGTGGCGGATAAATCCTGCGCTCCCGAAGACCCATCCCTAGCGCTCAACACTACTTCCCTCCGCACACACTCGGAGAAAAGGAGTGGCGGATCAATCCTGCGCCCTCGAAGACCCATCCCTAGCGCTTAACACTCCTTCTCTCCGCACACACTCGGAGAAAAGGAGTGGCGGATCAATCCTGTGCTACCCAAGACCCATCCCTAGCGCTTAACACTCCTTCCCTCCGCACGCACTGGGAGAAAAGGAGTGGCGGATCAATCCTGCGCTCCCGAAGACCCATCCCTAGCGCTCAACACTCCTTCTCTCCGCACACACTCGGAGAAAAGGAGTGGCGGATCAATCCTGTGCTACCCAAGACCCATCCCTAGCGCTTAACACTCCTTCCCTCCGCACGCACTGGGCGAAAAGGAGTGGCGGATCAATCCTGCGCTCCCGAAGACCCATCCCTAGCGCTCAACACTCCTTCTCTCCGCACACACTCGGAGAAAAGGAGTGGCGGATCAATCCTGTGCTACCCAAGACCCATCCCTAGCGCTTAACACTCTTTCCCTCCGCACACACTCGGAGAAAAGGAGTGGCGGATCAATCCTGCGCTCCCGAAGACTCATCCCTAGCACTTAACATCCTTCCCTCCGCACACACTTGGAGAAAAGAAGTGGCGGATCAATCCTGCGCTCTCGAAGACCCATCCCTAGCGCTTAACATTCCTTCTCTCCGCACACACTCGGAGAAAAAGAGTGGCGGATCAACCCTGCGAAGTCGAAGGCTCACTAGCGTGTACCACTTCTCTCTGCACACACTCAGAGAAAAGTGATAAGAGAGCACACCAGAAGCTTCAACTACGCGAACCACTCATTCCGCACACACTCGGAGAAAAGGAGTGGCGGATCAATCCTGCGCTCCCGAAGACCCATCCCTAGCGCTCAACACTCCTCTCCGCACACACTCGGAGAAAAGGAGTGGCGGATCAATCCTGTGCTACCCAAGACCCATCCCTAGCGCTTAACACTCCTTCCCTCCGCACGCACTCGGGGAAAAGGAGTGGCGGATCAATCCTGCGCTCACGAAGACCCATCCCTAGCGCTTAACACTCCTTCCCTCCGCACACACTCGGAGAAAAGGAGTGGCGGATCAATCCTGCGATCCCGAAGACCCATCCCTTACGCTTAACACTCCTTCCCTCCGCACACACTCGGAGAAAAGGAGAGGCGGATAAATCCTGCGCTCCCGAAGACCCATCCTTAGCGATTAACAATCCTTCTCTCCGCACACACTCAGAGAAAAAGAGTGGCGGATGAACCCTGCGAAGTCGAAGACTCACTAGCGTGTACCACGTCTCTCTACACACACTCAGAGAAAAGTGATAAGAAAGCACACCAGAAGCTTCAACTACGCGAACCACTCATTCCGCACACACTCGGAGAAAAGGAGTGGCGGATCAATCCTGCGCTCCCGAAGACCCATCCCTAGCACTTAACACTCCTTCTCTCCGCACACACTCGGAGAAAAGGAGTGGCGGATCAATCCTGCGCTCCCGAAGACCCATCGCTAGCGCTCAACACTCCTTCTCTCCGCACACACTCGGAGAAAAGGAGTGGCGGATCAATCCTGTGCTACCCAAGACCCATCCCTAGCGCTTAACACTCCTTCCCTCCGCACACACTCGGAGAAAAGGAGTGGCGATCAATCCTGCGCTATCGAAGACCCATCCCTAGCGCTTAACACTCCTTCTCTCCGCACACACTCGGAGAAAAGGAGTGGCGGATCAATCCTGTGCTACCCAAGACCCATCCCTAGCGCTTAACACTCCTTCCCTCCGCACACACTCGGAGAAAAGGAGTGGCGGATCAATCCTGCGCTCCCGAAGACTCATCCCTAGCGCTTAACATCCTTCCCTCCGCACACACTTGGAGAAAAGAAGTTGCGGATCAATCCTGCGCTCTCGAAGACCCATCCCTAGCGCTTAACATTCCTTCTCTCCGCACACACTCGGAGAAAATAAGTGGCGGATCAATCCTGTGCTACCCAAGACCCATCCCTAGCGCTGAACACTATATCCCTCCGCACACACTCGGAGAAAAGGAGTGGCGGATAAATCCTGCGCTCCCGAAGACCCATCCCTAGCGCTCAACACTACTTCCCTCCGCACACACTCGGAGAAAAGGAGTGGCGGATCAATCCTGCGCCCTCGAAGACCCATCCCTAGCGCTTAACACTCCTTCTCTCCGCACACACTCGGAGAAAAGGAGTGGCGGATCAACCCTGCGAAGTCGAAGACTCACTAGCGTGTACCACTTCTATCTGCACACACTCAGAGAAAAGTGATAAGAGAGCACACCAGAAGTTTCAACTACGCGAACCACACATTCCGCACACATTCGGAGAAAAGGAGTGGCGGATCAATCCTGCGCTCTCGAAGACCCATCCCTAGCGCTTAACACTCCTTCTCTCCGCACACACTCGGAGAAAAGGAGTGGCGGATAAATCCTGCACTCCCGAAGACCCATCCCTAGCGCTCAACACTCCTTCTCTCCGCACACACTCGGAGAAAAGGAGTGGCGGATCAATCCTGTGCTACCCAAGACCCATCCCTAGCGCTTAAAACTCATTCCCTCCGCACACACTCGGAGAAAAGGAGTGGCGGATCAACCCTGCGAAGTCGAAGATTCACTAGCGTGTACCACTTCTATCTGCACACACTCAGAGAAAAGTGATAAGAGAGCACACCAGAAGCTTCAACTACGCGAACCACTCATTCCGCACACACTCGGAGAAAAGGAGTTGCGGATCAATCCTGCGCTCCCGAAGACCCATTCCTAGCGCTTAACACTCCTTCTCTCCGCACACACTCTTATAAAAGGAGTGGCGGATCAATCCTGCGCACCCGAAGACCCAACCCTAGCGCTCAGCACTCCTTCTCTCCGCACACACTCGGAGAAAAGGAGTTGCGGATCAATCCTGTGCTACCCAAGACCCATCCCTAGCGCTTAACACTCCTTCCCTCCGCACACACTCGGAGAAAATGAGTGGCGGATCAATCCTGCGCTCCCGAAGACCCATCATTAGCGCTCAACACTCCTTCTCTCCGCACACACTCGGAGAAAAAGAGTGGCGGATCAACCGTGCGAAGTCGAAGACTCACTAGCGTGTACCACTTCTCTGGAGAAAAGGAGTGGCGGATCAATCCTGCGCTCCCGAAGACCCATCCCTAGCGTTTAACACTCCTTCTCTCCGCACACACTCGGAGAAAAGGAGTGGCGGATCAATCCTGCGCTCCCGAAGACCCATCCCTAGCGCTCAACACTCCTTCTCTCCGCACACACTCGGAGAAAAGGAGTGGCGGATCAATCCTGTGCTACCCAAGACCCATCCCTAGCGCTTAACACTCCTTCCCTCCGCACACACTCGGAGAAAAGGAGTGGCGGATCAACCCTGCGAAGTCGAAGACTCACTAGCGTGTACCACTTCTCTCTGCACACACTCAGAGAAAAGTGATAAGAGAGCACACCAGAAGCCTCAACTACGCGAACCACTCATTCCGCACACACTCGGAGAAAAGGAATGGAGGATCAATCTTCGCTCTCGAAGGCCCATCCCTAGCGCTTAACAATCCTTCCCTCCGCACACACTCGGAGAAAAGGATCGGCGGATCAATCCTGCGAAGTCGAAGACTCACTAGCGTGTACCACTTTTCTCTGCACACACTCAGAGGAAAGTGATAAGAGAGCACACCAGAAGCTTCAACTACGCGAACCACTCCCTCCACTACGCTAGGGATGGGTCTTCGGGAGCGCAGGATTAATCCGTCACTCCTTTTCTCCGAGTGTGTGCGGAGAGAAGGAGTGTTAAGCGCTAGGGATGGGTCTTCGGAAGCGCAGGATTGATCCTCCGCAGACCCCAAGACCCATCCCTAGCGCTTAACAGTCCTTCCCTCCGCACACACTCGGAGAAAAGGAGTGGCGGATAAATCCTGCGCTCCCGAAGACCCATCCCTAACGCTCAACACTCCTTCTCTCCGACAACACTCGGAGAAAAGGAGTGGCGGATCAATCCTGTGCTACCCAAGACCCATCCCTAGCGCTTAACACTCCTTCCCTCCGCACACACTCGGAGAAAAGGAGTGGCGGATCAATCCTGCGCTCCCGAAGACTCATCCCTAGCGCTTAACACTCCTTCCCTCCGCACACACTTGGAGAAAAGAAGTGGCGGATCAATCCTGCGCTCTCGAAGACCCATCCCTAGCGCTTAACATTCCTTCTCTCCGCACATACTCGGGGAAAAGGAGTGGCGGATCAATCCTGCGCTCCCGAAGACTCATCCCTAGCGCTTAACACTCCTTCCCTCCGCACACACTTGGAGAAAAGGAGTGGCGGATCAATCCTGTGCTACCCAAGACCCATCCCTAGCTCTCAGCACTCTTTCTCTCCGCACACACTCGGAGAAAAGGAGTGGCGGATCAACCCTGCGAAGTCGAAGACTCACTAACGTGTACCACTTCTATCTGCACACACTCAGAGAAAAGTGATAAGAGAGCACACCAGAAGCTTCAACTACGCGAACCACTCATTCCGCACACACTCGGATAAAAGGAGTGGCGGATCAATCCTGTGCTACCCAAGACCCATCCCTAGCACTCAACACTCCTTCTCTCCGCACACACTCCGAGAAAAGGAGTGGAGGATCAATCCTGCGCTCCCGAAGACCCATCCCTAGAGCTTAACACTCCTTCCCTCGGCACACACTCGGAGAAAAAGAGTGGCGGATCAACCGTGCGAAGTCGAAGACTCACTAGCGTGTACCACTTCTCTCTGCACACACTCAGAGAAAAGTGATAAGAGAGCACACCAGAAGCTTCAACTACGCGAACCACGCATTCCGCACACACTCGGAGAAAAGGAGTGGCGGATCAATCCTGCGCTCCCGAAGACCCATCCCTAGCGTTTAACACTCCTTCTCTCCGCACACACTTGGAGAAAAGGAGTGGCGGATCAATCCTGCGCTCCCGAAGACCCATCCCTAGCGCTCAACAATCCTTCTCTCCACACACACTCGGAGAAAAGGAGTGGCGGATCAATCCTGCGCTCCCGAAGACCCATCCCTAGCGTTTAACACTCCTTCTCTCCGCACACACTTGGAGAAAAGGAGTGGCGGATCAATCCTGCGCTCCCGAAGACCCATCCCTAGCGCTCAACAATCCTTCTCTCCACACACACTCGGAGAAAAGGAGTGGCGGATCAATCCTGCGCTCCCGAAGACCCATCCCTAGCGTTTAACACTCCTTCTCTCCGCACACACTTGGAGAAAAAGAGTGGCGGATCAACCGTGCGAAGTCGAAGACTCACTAGCGTGTACCACTTCTCTCTGCACACACTCAGAGAAAAGTGATAAGAGAGCACACCAGAAGCTTCAACTACGCGAACCACGCATTCCGCACACACTCGGAGAAAAGGAGTGGCGGATCAATCCTGCGCTCCCGAAGACCCATCCCTAGCGTTTAACACTCTTTCTCTCCGCACACACTTGGAGAAAAGGAGTGGCGGATCAATCCTGCGCTCCCGAAGACCCATCCCTAGCGCTTAACACTCTTTCTCTCCGCACACACTCGGAGAAAAGGAGTGGCGGATCAATCCTGCGCTCCCGAAGACCCATCCCTAGCGTTTAACACTCCTTCTCTCCGCACACACTTGGAGAAAAGGAGTGGCGGATCAATCCTGCGCTCCCGAAGACCCATCCCTAGCGCTCAACAATCCTTCTCTCCACACACACTCGGAGAAAAGGAGTGGCGGATCAACCCTGCGAAGTCGAAGACTCACTAGCGTGTACCACTTCTCTCTGCACACACTCAGAGAAAAGTGATAAGAGAGCACACCAGAAGCCTCAACTACGCGAACCACTCATTCCGCACACACTCGGAGAAAAGGAGTGGCGGATCAATCTTCGCTCTCGAAGGCCCATCCCTAGCGCTTAACAATCCTTCCCTCCGCACACACTCGGAGAAAAGGAGTGGCGGATCAACCCTGCGAAGTCGAAGACTCACTAGCGTGTACCATTTCTCTCTGCACACACTCAGAGAAAAGTGATAAGAGAGCACACCAGAAGCTTCAACTACGCGAACCACTCATTCCGCACACACTCGGAGAAAAGGAGTGGCGGATCAATCCTGCGCTCCCGAAGACCCATCCCTAGCGTTTAACACTCCTTCTCTCTGCACACACTTGGATAAAAGGAGTGGCAGATCAATCCTGCGCTCCCGAAGACCCATCCCTAGCGCTTAACACTCCTTCTCTCCGCACACACTCGGATAAAAGGAGTGGCGGATCAATCCTGTGCTACCCAAGACCCATCCCTAGCGCTTAACACTCCTTCCCTCCACACACACTCGGAGAAAATGAGTGGCGGATCAATCCTGCGCTCCCGAAGACCCATCCCTAGCGCTCAACACTCCTTCTCTCCGCACACACTCGGAGAAAAAGAGTGGCGGATCAACCGTGCGAAGTCGAAGACTCACTAGCGTGTACCACTTCTCTCTGCAAACACTCAGAGAAAAGTGATAAGAGAGCACACCAGAAGCTTCAACTACGCGAACCACTCATTCCGCACACACTCGGAGAAAAGGAGTGGCGGATATATCCTGCGCTCCCGAGGACCAATCCCTAGCGCATAACACTCCTTCTCTCCGCACACACTCGGAGAAAAGGAGTGGCGGATCAATCCTGCGCTCCCGAAGACCCATCCCTAGAGCTCAACACTCCTTCTCTCCGCACACACTCGGAGAAAAGGAGTGGCGGATCAATCCTGTGCTACCCAAGACCCATCCCTAGCGCTTAACACTCCTTCCCTCCGCACGCACTCGGAGAAAAAGAGTGGCGGATCAATCCTGCGCTCCCGAAGACCCATCCCTAGCGCTCAACACTCCTTCTCTCCGCACACACTCGGAGAAAAGGAGTGGCGGATCAATCCTGTGCTACCCAAGACCCATCCCTAGCGCTTAACACTCCTTCCCTCCGCACACACTCGGAGAAAAGGAGTGGCGGATCAACCCTGCGAATTCGAAGACTCACTAGCGTGTACCACTTCTATCTGCACACACTCAGAGAAAAGTGATAAGAGAGCACACCAGAAGCTTCAACTACGCGAACCACTCATTCCGCACACACTCGGAGAAAAGGAGTGGCGGATCAATCCTGTGCTACCCAAGACCCATCCCTAGCGCTTAACACTCCTTCCCTCCGCACACACTCGGAGAAAAGGAGTGGCGGATCAACCCTGCGAAGTCGAAGACTCACTAGCGTGTACCACTTCTCTCTGCAAACACTCAGAGAAAAGTGATAAGAGAGCACACCAGAAGCTTCAACTACGCGAACCACTCATTCCGCACACACTCGGAGAAAAGGAGTGGCGGATATATCCTGCGCTCCCGAGGACCAATCCCTAGCGCATAACACTCCTTCTCTCCGCACACACTCGGAGAAAAGGAGTGGCGGATCAATCCTGCGCTCCCGAAGACCCATCCCTAGAGCTCAACACTCCTTCTCTCCGCACACACTCGGAGAAAAGGAGTGGCGGATCAATCCTGTGCTACCCAAGACCCATCCCTAGCGCTTAACACTCCTTCCCTCCGCACGCACTCGGAGAAAAAGAGTGGCGAATCAATCCTGCGCTCCCGAAGACCCATCCCTAGCGCTCAACACTCCTTCTCTCCGCACACACTCGGAAAAAAGGAGTGGCGGATCAATCCTGTGCTACCCAAGACCCATCCCTAGCGCTTAACACTATTTCCCTCCGCACACACTCGGAGAAAAGGAGTGGCGGATCAACCCTGCGAAGTCGAAGACTCACTAGCGTGTACCACTTCTATCTGCACACACTCAGAGAAAAGTGATAAGAGAGCACACCAGAAGCTTCAACTACGCGAACCACTCATTCCGCACACACTCGGAGAAAAGGAGTGGCGGATCAATCCTGTGCTACCCAAGACCCATCCCTAGCGCTTAACACTCCTTCTCTCCGCACACACTCGGAGAAAAGGAGTCGCGGATCAATCCTGTGCTACCCAAGACCCATCCCTAGCGCTTAACACTCCTTCCCTCCGCACACACTCGGAGAAAATGAGTGGCGGATCAATCCTGCGCTCCCGAAGACCCATCCCTAGCGCTTAACACTCCTTCTCTCCGCACACACTCGGAGAAAAAGAGTGGCGGATCAACCCTGCGAAGTCGAAGACTCACTAGCGTGTACCACTTTTCTCTGCACACACTCAGAGAAAAGTGATAAGAGAGCACACCAGAAGCTTCAACTACGCGAACCTCTCCCTCCACTACGCTAGGGATGGGTCTTCGGGAGCGCAGGATTAATCCGTCACTCCTTTTCTCCGAGTGTGTGCGGAGAGAAGGAGTGGTAAGCGCTAGGGATGGGTCTTCGCAAGCGCAGGATTGATCCTCCGCACACAATTGGAGAAAAGGAGTGGCGGATCAATCCTGCGCTCTCGGAGACCCATCCCTAGCGCTTAACACTCCTTTTCTCCGCACACACTCGGAGAAAAGGAGTGGCGGATCAATCCTGCCCTCCCGAAGACCTATCCCTAGCGCTTAACACTCCTTCTCTCCGCACACACTCGGAGAAAAGGAGTGGCGGATAAATCCTGCGCTCCCGAAGACCTATCCCTAGCGCTTAACACTCCTTCCCTCCGCACACACTCCGAGAAAAGGAGTGGAGGATCAATCCTGCGCTCCCGAAGACCCATCCCTAGAGCTTAACACTCCTTCCCTCCGCACACACTCGGAGAAAAGGAGTGGCGGATCAATCCTGCGCTCCCGAAGACCCATCCCTTACGCTTAACACTCCTTCCCTCCGCACACACTCGGAGAAAACGAGAGGCGGATCAATCCTGCGCTCCCGAAGACTCATCCCTAGCGCTTAACACTCCTTCCCTCCGCACACACTTGGAGAAAAGGAGTGGCGGAACAATCCTGTGCTACCCAAGACCCATCCCTAGCTCTCAGCACTCTTTCTCTCCGCACACACTCGGAGAAAAGGAGTGGCGGATCAACCCTGCGAAGTCGAAGACTCACTAACGTGTACCACTTCTATCTGCACACACTCAGAGAAAAGTGATAAGAGAGCACACCAGAAGCTTCAACTACGCGAACCACTCATTCCGCACACACTCGGATAAAAGGAGTGGCGGATCAATCCTGTGCTACCCAAGACCCATCCCTAGCACTCAACACTCCTTCTCTCCGCACACACTCCGAGAAAAGGAGTGGAGGATCAATCCTGCGCTCCCGAAGACCCATCCCTAGAGCTTAACACTCCTTCCCTCGGCACACACTCGGAGAAAAAGAGTGGCGGATCAACCGTGCGAAGTCGAAGACTCACTAGCGTGTACCACTTCTCTCTGCACACACTCAGAGAAAAGTGATAAGAGAGCACACCAGAAGCTTCAACTACGCGAACCACGCATTCCGCACACACTCGGAGAAAAGGAGTGGCGGATCAATCCTGCGCTCCCGAAGACCCATCCCTAGCGTTTAACACTCCTTCTCTCCGCACACACTTGGAGAAAAGGAGTGGCGGATCAATCCTGCGCTCCCGAAGACCCATCCCTAGCGCTCAACAATCCTTCTCTCCACACACACTCGGAGAAAAGGAGTGGCGGATCAATCCTGCGCTCCCGAAGACCCATCCCTAGCGTTTAACACTCCTTCTCTCCGCACACACTTGGAGAAAAGGAGTGGCGGATCAATCCTGCGCTCCCGAAGACCCATCCCTAGCGCTCAACAATCCTTCTCTCCACACACACTCGGAGAAAAGGAGTGGCGGATCAATCCTGCGCTCCCGAAGACCCATCCCTAGCGTTTAACACTCCTTCTCTCCGCACACACTTGGAGAAAAAGAGTGGCGGATCAACCGTGCGAAGTCGAAGACTCACTAGCGTGTACCACTTCTCTCTGCACACACTCAGAGAAAAGTGATAAGAGAGCACACCAGAAGCTTCAACTACGCGAACCACGCATTCCGCACACACTCGGAGAAAAGGAGTGGCGGATCAATCCTGCGCTCCCGAAGACCCATCCCTAGCGTTTAACACTCCTTCTCTCCGCACACACTTGGAGAAAAGGAGTGGCGGATCAATCCTGCGCTCCCGAAGACCCATCCCTAGCGCTTAACACTCTTTCTCTCCGCACACACTCGGAGAAAAGGAGTGGCGGATCAATCCTGCGCTCCCGAAGACCCATCCCTAGCGTTTAACACTCCTTCTCTCCGCACACACTTGGAGAAAAGGAGTGGCGGATCAATCCTGCGCTCCCGAAGACCCATCCCTAGCGCTCAACAATCCTTCTCTCCACACACACTCGGAGAAAAGGAGTGGCGGATCAACCCTGCGAAGTCGAAGACTCACTAGCGTGTACCACTTCTCTCTGCACACACTCAGAGAAAAGTGATAAGAGAGCACACCAGAAGCCTCAACTACGCGAACCACTCATTCCGCACACACTCGGAGAAAAGGAGTGGCGGATCAATCTTCGCTCTCGAAGGCCCATCCCTAGCGCTTAACAATCCTTCCCTCCGCACACACTCGGAGAAAAGGAGTGGCGGATCAACCCTGCGAAGTCGAAGACTCACTAGCGTGTACCACTTCTCTCTGCACACACTCAGAGAAAAGTGATAAGAGAGCACACCAGAAGCTTCAACTACGCGAACCACTCATTCCGCACACACTCGGAGAAAAGGAGTGGCGGATCAATCCTGCGCTCCCGAAGACCCATCCCTAGCGTTTAACACTCCTTCTCTCTGCACACACTTGGATAAAAGGAGTGGCAGATCAATCCTGCGCTCCCGAAGACCCATCCCTAGCGCTTAACACTCCTTCTCTCCGCACACACTCGGATAAAAGGAGTGGCGGATCAATCCTGTGCTACCCAAGACCCATCCCTAGCGCTTAACACTCCTTCCCTCCACACACACTCGGAGAAAATGAGTGGCGGATCAATCCTGCGCTCCCGAAGACCCATCCCTAGCGCTTAACACTCCTTCTCTCCGCACACACTCGGAGAAAAAGAGTGGCGGATGAACTCTGCGAAGTCGAAGACTCACTACCGTGTACCACTTTTCTCTGCACACACTCAGAGAAAAGTGATAAGAAAGCACATCAGAAGCTTCAACTACGCGAACCACTCCCTCCACTACGCTAGGGATGGGTCTTCGGGAGCGCAGGATTAATCCGTCACTCCTGTTCTCCGAGTGTGTGCGGAGAGAAGGAGTGTTAAGCGCTAGGGATGGGTCTTCGGAAGCGCAGGATTGATCCTCCGCACACAATTGGAGAAAAGGAGTGGCGGATCAATCGTGCGCTCTCGGAGACCCATCCCTGGCGCTTAACACTCCTTCCCTCCGCACACACTCGGAGAAAAGCAGTGGCGGATCAATCCTGTGCTACCCAAGACCCATCCCTAGCGCTTAACACTACTTCCCTCCGCACACACTCGGAGAAAAGGAGTGGCGGATCAATCCTGCGCTCTCGAAGACCCATCCCTAGCGCTTAACACTCCTTCTCTCCGCACACACTCGGAGAAAAGGAGTGGCGGATCAATCCTGCGCTCCCGAAGACTCATCCCTAGCACTTAACACTCCTTCCCTCCGCACACACTCGGAGAAATGGAGTGGCGGATCAATCCTGTGCTACCCAAGACTCATCCCTAGCGCTTAACACTACTTCCCTCCGCACAAACTCGGAGAAAAAGAGTGGCGGATCAACCCTGCGAAGTCGAAGACTCACTAGCGTGTACCACTTCTATCTGCACACACTCAGAGAAAAGTGATAAGAGAGCACACCAGAAGCTTCAACTACGCGAACCACTCATTCCGCACACACTCGGAGAAAAGGAGTGGCGGATCAATCCTGCGCTCCCGAAGACCCATCCCTAGCGCTTAACACTCCTTCTCTCCGCACACAGTCGGAGAAAAGGAGTGGCGGATAAATCCTGCGCTCCCGACGACCCATCCCTAGCGCTCAACACTCCTTCTCTCCGCACACACTCGGAGAAAAGGAGTGGCGGATCAATCCTGTGCTACCCAAGACCCATCCCTAGCGCTTAACACTCCTTCCCTCCGCACACACTCGGAGAAAAGGAGTGGCGGATCAATCCTGCGCTCCCGAAGACTCATCCCTAGCGCTTTACACTCCTTCCCTCCGCACACACTTGGAGAAAAGAAGTGGCGGATCAATCCTGCGCTCTCGAAGACCCATCCCTAGCGCTTAACATTCCTTCTCTCCGCACACACTCGGAGAAAAGGAGTGGCGGATCAATCCTGCGCTCCCGAAGACCCATCCCTAGCGCATAACACTCCTTCTCTCCGCACACACTCGGAGAAAAGGAGTGGCGGATCAATCCTGCGCTCCCGAAGACCCATCCCTAGCGCTCAACACTCTTTCTCTCCGCACACACTCGGAGAAAAAGAGTGGCGGATCAACCGTGCGAAGTCGAAGACTCACTAGCGTGTACCACTTCTCTCTGCACACACTCAGAGAAAAGTGATAAGAGAGCACACCAGAAGCTTTAACTACGCGAACCACTCATTCCGCACACACTCGGAGAAAAGGAGTGGCGGATCAATCCTGCGCTCCCGAAGACCCATCCCTAGCGCATAACACTCCTTCTCTCCGCACACACTCGGAGAAAAGGAGTGGCGGATCAATCCTGCGCTCCCGAAGACCCATCCCTAGCGTTCAACACTCCTTCTCTCCGCACACACTCGGAGAAAAGGAGTGGCGGATCAATCCTGCGCTCCCGAAGACCCATCCCTAGCGCTCAACACTCCTTCTCTCCGCACACACTCGGAGAAAAGGAGTGGCGGATCAATCCTGTGCTACCCAAGACCCATCCCTAGCGCTTAACACTCCTTCTCTCCGCACACACTCGGAGAAAAGGAGTGGCGGATCAACCCTGCGAAGTCGAAGACTCACTAGCGTGTACCACTTCTCTCTGCACACACTCAGAGAAAAGTGATAAGAGAGCACACCAGAAGCTTCAACTACGCGAACCACTCATTTCGCACACACTCGGAGAAAAGGAGTGGCGGATCAATCCTGCGCTCCCGAAGACCCATCCCTAGCGCTTAACACTCCTTCTCTCCGCACACACTTGGATAAAAGGAGTGGCAGATCAATCCTGCGCTCCCGAAGACCCATCCCTAGCTCTCAACACTCCTTCTCTCCGCACACACTCGGAGAAAAGGAGTGGCGGATCAATCCTGCGCTCTCGAAGACTCATCCCTAGCGCTTAACACTCCTTCCCTCCGCACACACTTGGAGAAAAGAAGTGGCGGATCAATCCTGCGCTCTCGAAGACCCATCCCTAGCGCTTAACATTCCTTCTCTCCGCACATACTCGGAGAAAAGGAGTGGCGGATCAATCCTGCGCTCCCGAAGACTCATCCCTAGCGCTTAACACTCCTTCCCTCCACACACACTTGGAGAAAAGGAGTGGCGGATCAATCCTGTGCTACCCAAGACCCATCCCTAGCTCTCAGCACTCTTTCTCTCCGCACACACTCGGAGAAAAGGAGTGGCGGATCAACCCTGCGAAGTCGAAGACTCACTAACGTGTACCACTTCTATCTGCACACACTCAGAGAAAAGTGATAAGAGAGCACACCAGAAGCTTCAACTACGCGAACCACTCATTCCGCACACACTCGGATAAAAGGAGTGGCGGATCAATCCTGTGCTACCCAAGACCCATCCCTAGCGCTTAACACTCCTTCCCTCCGCACACACTCGGAGAAAATGAGTGGCGGATCAATCCTGCGCTCCCGAAGACCCATCCCTAGCACTCAACACTCCTTCTCTCCGCACACACTCCGAGAAAAGGAGTGGAGGATCAATCCTGCGCTCCCGAAGACCCATCCCTAGAGCTTAACACTCCTTCCCTCCGCACACACTCGGAGAAAAAGAGTGGCGGATCAACCGTGCGAAGTCGAAGACTCACTAGCGTGTACCACTTCTCTCTGCACACACTCAGAGAAAAGTGATAAGAGAGCACACCAGAAGCTTCAACTACGCGAACCACGCATTCCGCACACACTCGGAGAAAAGGAGTGGCGGATCAATCCTGCGCTCCCGAAGACCCATCCCTAGCGCTTAACACTCTTTCTCTCCGCACACACTCGGAGAAAAGGAGTGGCGGATCAATCCTGCGCTCCCGAAGACCCATCCCTAGCGTTTAACACTCCTTCTCTCCGCACACACTCGGAGAAAAGGAGTGGCGGATCAATCCTGCGCTCCCGAAGACCCATCCCTAGCGCTCAACAATCCTTCTCTCCACACACACTCGGAGAAAAGGAGTGGCGGATCAACCCTGCGAAGTCGAAGACTCACTAGCGTGTACCACTTCTCTCTGCACACACTCAGAGAAAAGTGATAAGAGAGCACACCAGAAGCCTCAACTACGCGAACCACTCATTCCGCACACACTCGGAGAAAAGGAGTGGCGGATCAATCTTCGCTCTCGAACGCCCATCCCTAGCGCTTAACAATCCTTCCCTCCGCACACACTCGGAGAAAAGGAGTGGCGGATCAACCCTGCGAAGTCGAAGACTCACTAGCGTGTACCACTTCTCTCTGCACACACTCAGAGAAAAGTGATAAGAGAGCACACCAGAAGCTTCAACTACGCGAACCACTCATTCCGCACACACTCGGAGAAAAGGAGTGGCGGATCAATCCTGCGCTCCCGAAGACCCATCCCTAGCGCTTAACACTCCTTCTCTCCGCACACACTTGGATAAAAGAAGTGGCAGATCAATCCTGCGCTCCCGAAGACCCATCCCTAGCGCTCAACACTCCTTCTCTCCGCACACACTCGGAGAAAACGAGTGGCGGATCAATCCTGTGCTACCCAAGACCATCCCTAGCGCTTAACACTCCTTCCCTCCGCACGCACTCGGAGAAAAGGAGTGGCGGATCAATCCTGCGCTCCCGAAGACCCATCCCTAGCGTTTAACACTACTACTCTCCGCACACACTCGGAGAAAAGGAGTGGCGGATCAATCCTGCGCTCCCGAAGACCCATCCCTAGCGCTCAACAATCCTTCTCTCCGCACACACTCGGAGAAAAGGAGTGGCGGATCAATCCTGTGCTACCCAAGACCCATCCCTAGCGCTTAACACTCCTTCCCTCCACACACACTCGGAGAAAAGGAGTGGCGGATCAACCCTGCGAAGTCGAAGACTCACTAGCGTGTACCACTTCTCTCTGCACACACTCAGAGAAAAGTGATAAGAGAGCACACCAGAAGCCTCAACTACGCGAACCACTCATTCCGCACACACTCGGAGAAAAGGAGTGGCGGATCAATCTTCGCTCTCGAAGGCCCATCCCTAGCGCTTAACAATCCTTCCCTCCGCACACTCTCGGAGAAAAGGAGTGGCGGATCAACCCTGCGAAGTCGAAGACTCACTAGCGTGTACCACTTCTCTCTGCACACACTCAGAGAAAAGTGATAAGAGAGCACACCAGAAGCTTCAACTACGCGAACCACTCATTCCGCACACACTCGGAGAAAAGGAGTGGCGGATCAATCCTGCGCTCCCGAAGACCCATCCCTAGCGTTTAACACTCCTTCTCTCTGCACACACTTGGATAAAAGGAGTGGCAGATCAATCCTGCGCTCCCGAAGACCCATCCCTAGCGCTCAACACTCCTTCTCTCCGCACACACTCGGAGAAAACGAGTGGCGGATCAATCCTGTGCTACCCAAGACCCATCCCTAGCGCTTAACACTCCTTCCCTCCGCACACACTCGGAGAAAAGCAGTGGCGGATCAATCCTGTGCTACCCAAGACTCATCCCTAGCGCTTAACACTACTTCCCTCCGCACAAACTCGGAGAAAAAGAGTGGCGGATCAACCCTGCGAAGTCGAAGACTCACTAGCGTGTACCACCTCTATCTGCACACACTCAGAGAAAAGTGATAAGAGAGCACACCAGAAGCTTCAACTACGCGAACCACTCATTCCGCACACACTCGGAGAAAAGGAGTGGCGGATAAATCCTGCGCTCCCGAAGACCCATCCCTAGCGCTCAACACTCCTTCTCTCCGCACATACTCGGAGAAAAGGAGTGGCGGATCAATCCTGTGCTACCCAAGACCCATCCCTAGCGCTTAACACTCCTTCCCTCCGCACACACTCGGAGAAAAGGAGTGGCGGATCAATCCTGCGCTCCCGAAGACTCATCCCTAGCGCTTTACACTCCTTCCCTCCGCACACACTTGGAGAAAAGAAGTGGCGGATCAATCCTGCGCTCTCGAAGACCCATCCCTAGCGCTTAACATTCCGTCTCTCCGCACACACTCGGAGAAAAGGAGTGGCGGATCAATCCTGCGCTCCCGAAGACCCATCCCTAGCGCATAACACTCCTTCTCTCAGCACACACTCGGAGAAAAGGAGTGGCGGATCAATCCTGCGCTCCCGAAGACCCATCCCTAGCGCTCAACACTCTTTCTCTCCGCACACACTCGGAGAAAAAGAGTGGCGGATCAACCCTGCGAAGTCGAAGACTCACTAGCGTGTACCACTTCTCTCTGCACACACTCAGAGAAAAGTGATAAGAGAGCACACCAGAAGCTTTAACTACGCGAACCACTCATTCCGCACACACTCGGAGAAAAGGAGTGGCGGATCAATCCTGCGCTCCCGAAGACCCATCCCTAGCGCATAACACTCCTTCTCTCCGCACACACTCGGAGAAAAGGAGTGGCGGATCAATCCTGCGCTCCCGAAGACCCATCCCTAGCGTTCAACACTCCTTCTCTCCGCACACACTCGGAGAAAAGGAGTGGCGGATCAATCCTGCGCTCCCGAAGACCCATCCCTAGCGCTCAACACTCCTTCTCTCCGCAAACACTCGGAGAAAAGGAGTGGCGGATCAATCCTGTGCTACCCAAGACCCATCCCTAGCGCTTAACACTCCTTCTCTCCGCACACACTCGGAGAAAAGGAGTGGCGGATCAACCCTGCGAAGTCGAAGACTCACTAGCGTGTACCACTTCTCTCTGCACACACCCAGAGAAAAGTGATAAG
The DNA here is from genome assembly GCA_964019185.1 of Maratus speculifer. Taxonomy (NCBI): domain Eukaryota; kingdom Metazoa; phylum Arthropoda; class Arachnida; order Araneae; family Salticidae; genus Maratus; species Maratus speculifer. Next base: position 23,484,976 of record OZ025292.1, read on the forward strand.
AGAGCACACCAGAAGCTTCAACTACGCGAACCACTCATTTCGCACACACTCGGAGAAAAGGAGTGGCGGATGAACCCTGCGAAGGCGAAGACTCACTAGCGTGTACCACTTCTCTCTGCACACACTCAGAGAAAAGTGATAAGAGAGCACACAGAAGCTTCAACTACGCGAACCACTCATTCCGCACACACTCGGAGAAAAGGAGTGGCGGATCAATCCTGCGCTCCCGAAGACCCATCCCTAGCTCTTAACACTCCTTCTCTTCACACACACTCGGAGAAAAGGAGTGGCGGATAAATCCTGCGCTCCCGAAGACCCATCCCTAGCGCTCAACACTCCTTCTCTTCGCACACACTCGGAGAAAAGGAGTGGCGGATCAATCCTGTGCTACCCAAGACCCATCCCTAGCGCTTAACACTCCTTCCCTCCGCACACACTCGGAGAAAAGGAGTGGCGGATCAATCCTGCGCTCCCGAAGACTCATCCCTAGCGCTTTCCACTCCTTCCCTCCGCACACACTTGGAGAAAAGAAGTGGCGGATCAAACCTGCGCTCTCGAAGACCCATCCCTAGCGCTTATCATTCCTTCTCTCCGCACACACTCGGAGAAAAGGAGTGGCGGATCAATCCTGCGCTCCCGAAGACTCATCCCTAGCGCTTAACACTCCTTCCCTCCGCACACACTCGGAGAAAAGGAGAGGCGGATCAATCCTGTGCTACCCAAGACCCATCCCTAGCGCTTAACACTACTTCCCTCCGCACACACTCGGAGAAAAGGAGTGGCGGATCAACCCTGCGAAGTCGAAGACTCACTAGCGTGTACCACTTCTATCTGCACACACTCAGAGAAAAGTGATAAGAGAGCAAACCAGAAGCTTCAACTACGCGAACCACTCATTCCGCACACACTCGGAGAAAAGGAGTGGCGGATCAATCCTGCGCTCCCGAAGACCCATCCCTAGCGCTTAACACTCCTTCTCTCCGCACACACTCGGAGAAAAGGAGTGGCGGATAAATCCTGCGCTCCCGAAGACCCATCCCTAGCGCTCAACAATCCTTCTCTCCGCACACACTCGGAGAAAAGGAGTGGCGGATCAATCCTGTGCTACCCAAGACCCATCCCTAGCGCTTAACACTCCTTCCCTCCGCACACACTCGGAGAAAAGAAGTGGCGGATCAATCCTGCGCTCTCGAAGACCCATCCCTAGCGCTTAACATTCCTTCTCTCCGCACACACTCGGAGAAAAGGTGTGGCGGATCAATCCTGCGCTCCCGAAGACTCATCCCTAGCGCTTAACACTCCTTCCCTCCGCACACACTCGGAGAAAAGGAGTGGCGGATCAATCCTGTGCTACCCAAGACCCATCCCTAGCGCTTAACACTACTTCCCTCCGCACACACTCGGAGAAAAGGAGTGGCGGATCAACCCTGCGAAGTCGAAGACTCACTAGCGTGTACCACTTCTATCTGCACACACTCAGAGAAAAGTGATAAGAGAGCAAACCAGAAGCTTCAACTACGCGAACCACTCATTCCGCACACACTCGGAGAAAAGGAGTGGGGGATCAATCCTGCGCTCCCGAAGACCCATCCCTAGCGCTTAACACTCCTTCTCTCCGCACACACTCGGAGAAAAGGAGTGGCGGATAAATCCTGCGCTCCCGAAGACCCATCCCTAGCGCTCAACAATCCTTCTCTCCGCACACACTCGGAGAAAAGGAGTGGCGGATCAATCCTGCGCTCCCGAAGACTCATACCTAGCGCTTAACACTCCTTCCCTCCGCACACACTCGGAGAAAAGGAGTGGCGGATCAATCCTGCGCTCCCGAAGACCCATCCGTAGCGCTCAACACTCCTTCTCTCCGCACACACTCGGAGATAAAGAGTGGCGGATCAACCGTGCGAAGTCGAAGACTCACTAGCGTGTACCACTTCTCTCTGCACACACTCAGAGAAAAGTGATAAGAGAGCACACCAGAAGCTTCAACTACGCGAACCACTCATTCCGCACACACTCGGAGAAAAGGAGTGGCGGATCAATCCTGCGCTCCCGAAGACCCATCCCTAGCGCTTAACACTCCTTCTCTCCGCACACACTCGGAGAAAACGAGTGGCGGATCAATCCTGTGCTACCCAAGACCCATCCCTAGCGCTTAACACTCCTTCCCTCCGCACACACTCGGAGAAAAGGAGTGGCGGATCAATCCTGTGCTACCCAAGACCCATCCCTAGCGCTTAACACTCCTTCCCTCCGCACACACTCGGAGAAAAGAAGTGGCGGATCAATCCTGCGCTCCCGAAGACTCATCCCTAGCGCTTAACACTCCTTCCCTCCGCACACACATGGAGAAAAGAAGTGGCGGATCAATCATGCGCTCTCGAAGACCCATCCCTAGCGCTTAACATTCCTTCTCTCCGCACACACTCGGAGAAAAGGAGTGGCGGATCAATCCTGCGCTCCCGAAGACTCATACCTAGCGCTTAACACTCCTTCCCTCCGCACACACTCGGAGAAATAGAGTGGCGGATCAATCCTGAGCTACCCAAGACCCATCCCTAGCGCTTAACACTCCTTCCCTCCGCACACACTCGGAGAAAAGGAGTGGCGGATCAACCCTGCGAAGTCGAAGACTCACTAGCGTGTACCACTTCTATCTGCACACACTCAGAGAAAAGTGATAAGAGAGCACACCAGAAGCTTCAAATACGCGAACCACTCATTCCGCACACACTCGGAGAAAAGGAGTGGCGGATCAATCCTGCGCTCCCGAAGACCCATCCCTAGCGCTTAACACTCCTTCTCTCCGCACACACTCGGATAAAAGGAGTGGCGGATCAATCCTGCGCACCCGAAGACCCATCCCTAGCGCTCAGCACTCCTTCTCTCCGCACACACTCGGAGAAAAGGAGTGGCGGATCAATCCTGTGCTACCCAAGACCCATCCCTAGCGCTTAACACTCCTTCCCTCCGCACACACTCGGAGAAAATGAGTGGCGGATCAATCCTGCGCTCCCGAAGACCCATCCCTAGCGCTCAACACTCCTTCTCTCCGCACACACTCGGAGAAAAAGAGTGGCGGATCAACCGTGCGAAGTCGAAGACTCACTAGCGTGTACCACTTCTCTCTGCACACACTCAGAGAAAAGTGATAAGAGAGCTCACCAGAAGCCTCAACTACGCGAACCACTCATTCCCCACACACTCGGAGAAAAGGAGTGGCGGATCAATCTTCGCTCTCGAAGGCCCATCCCTAGCGCTTAACAATCCTTCCCTCCGCACACATTCGGAGAAAAGGAGTGGCGGATCAACCTTGCGAAGTCGAAGACTCACTAGCGTGTAACACTTCTCTCTGCACACACTCAGAGAAAAGTGATAAGAGAGCACACCAGAAGCTTCAACTACGAGAACCACTCATTCCGCACACACTCGGAGAAAAGGAGTGGCGGATCAATCCTGCGCTCCCGAAGACCCATCCCTAGCGCTTAACACTCCTTCTCTCCGCATACACTCGGAGAAAACGAGTGGCGGATCAATCCTGTGCTACCCAAGACCCATCCCTAGCGCTTAACACTCCTTCCCTCCGCACACACTCGGGGAAAATGAGTGGCGGATCAATCCTGCGCTCCCGAAGACCCATCCCTAGCGCTTAATACTCCTTCTCTCCGCACACACTCGGAGAAAAAGAGTGGCGGATCAACCCTGCGAAGTCGAAGACTCACTAGCGTGTACCACTTTTCTCTGCACACACTCAGAGAAAAGTGATAAGAGAGCACACCAGAAGCTTCAACTACGCGAACCACTCCCTCCACTACGCTAGGGATGGGTCTTCGGGAGCGCAGGATTAATCCGTCACTCCTTTTCTCCGAGTGTGTGCGGAGAGAAGGAGTGTTAAGCGCTAGGGATGGGTCTTCGGAAGCGCAGGATTGATCCTCCGCACACAATTGGAGAAAAGGAGTGGCGGATCAATCCTGCGCTCTCGGAGACCCATCCCTGGCGCTTAACACTCCTTTTCTCCGCACACACTCGGAGAAAAAGAGTGGCGGATAAATCCTGCGCTCCCGAAGACCTATCCCTAGCGCTTAACACTCCTTCTCTCCGCACACACTCGGAGAAAAGGAGTGGCGGATAAATCCTGCGCTCCCGAAGACCTATCCCTAGCGCTTAACACTCCTTCCCTCCGCACACACTCCGAGAAAAGGAGTGGAGGATCAATCCTGCGCTCCCGAAGACCCATCCCTAGCGCTTTACACTCCTTCCCTCCGCACACACTTGGAGAAAAGAAGTGGCGGATCAATCCTGCGCTTTCGAAGACCCATCCCTAGCGCTTAACATTCCTTCTCTCCGCACACACTCGGAGAAAAGGAGTGGCGGATCAATCCTGCGCTCCCGAAGACTCATCCCTAGCGCTTAACACTCCTTCCCTCCGCACACACTCGGAGAAAAGGAGTGGCGGATCAATCCTGTGCTACCCAAGACCCATCCCTAGCGCTTAACACTCCTTCCCTCCGCACACACTCGGAGAAAAGGAGTGGCGGATCAATCCTGCGCTCCCGAAGACCCATCCCTAGCGCTCAACACTCCTTCTCTCCGCACACACTCGGAGAAAAAGAGTGGCGGATCAACCGTGCGTAGTCGAAGACTCACTAGCGTGTACCACTTCTCTCTGCACACACTCAGAGAAAAGTGATAAGAGAGCACACCAGAAGCTTCAACTACGCGAACCACTCATTCCGCACACACTCGGAGAAAAGGAGTGTCGGATCAATCCTGCGCTCCCGAAGACCCATCCCTAGCGCATAACACTCCTTCTCTCCGCACACACTCGGAGAAAAGGAGTGGCGGATCAATCCTGCGCTCCCGAAGACCCATCCCTAGCGTTCAACACTCCTTCTCTCCGCACACACTCGGAGAAAAGGAGTGGCGGATCAATCCTGTGCTACCCAAGACCCATCCCTAGCGCTTAACACTCCTTCCCTCCGCACGCACTCGGAGAAAAGGAGTGGCGGATCAATCCTGCGCTCCCGAAGACCAATCCCTAGCGTTTAACACTCCTTCTCTCCGCACACACTAGGAGAAAAGGAGTGGCGGATCAATCCAGCGCTCCCGATGACCCATCCCTAGCGCTCAACACTCCTTCTCTCCGCACACACTCGGAGAAAAGGAGTGGCGGATCAATCCTGTGCTACCCAAGACCCATCCCTAGCGCTTAACACTCCTTCTCTCCGCACACACTCGGAGAAAAGGAGTGGCGGATCAACCCTGCGAAGTCGAAGACTCACTAGCGTGTACCACTTCTTTCTGCACACACTCAGAGAAAAGTGATAAGAGAGCACACCAGAAGCTTCAACTACGCGAAGCACACATTTCGCACACAAAAGGAGAAAAGGAGTGGCGGATCAATCCTGCGCTCCCGAAGACCCATCCCTAGCGCTTAACACTCCTTCTCTCCGCACACACTTGGATAAAAGGAGTGGCAGATCAATCCTGCGCTCCCGAAGACCCATCCCTAGCTCTCAACACTCCTTCCCTCCGCACACACTCGGAGAAGCCTCAACTACGCGAACCGCTCATTCCGCACACACTCGGAGAAAAGGAGTGGCGGATCAATCTTCGCTCTCGAAGGCCCATCCCTAGCGCTTAACATTCCTTCCCTCCGCACACACTCGGAGAAGCCTCAACTACGCGAACCGCTCATTCCGCACACACTCGGAGAAAAGGAGTGGCGGATCAATCTTCGCTCTCGAAGGCCCATCCCTAGCGATTAACATTCCTTCCCTCCGCACACACTCGGAGAAAAGGAGTGGCGGATGAACCCTGCGAAGGCGAAGACTCACTAGCGTGTACCACTTCTCTCTGCACACACTCAGAGAAAAGTGATAAGAGAGCACCCCAGAAGCTTCAACTACGCGAACCACTCATTCCGCACACACTCGGAGAAAAGGAGTGGCGGATAAATCCTGCGCTCCCGAAGACCCATCCCTAGCGCTCAACACTCCTTCTCTTCGCTACCACTCGGAGAAAAGGAGTGGCGGATCAATCCTGTGCTACCCAAGACCCATCCCTAGCGCTTAACACTCCTTCCCTCCGCACACACTCGGAGAAAAGGAGTGGCGGATCAATCCTGCGCTCCCGAAGACTCATCCCTAGCGCTTTCCACTCCTTCCCTCCGCACACACTTGGAGAAAAGAAGTGGCGGATCAATCCTGCGCTCTCGAAGGCCCATCCCTAGCGCTTAACATTCCTTCTCTCCGCACACACTCGGAGAAAAGGAGTGGTGGATCAATCCTGCGCTCCCGAAGACTCATCCCTAGCGCTTAACACTCCTTCCCTCCGCACACACTCGGAGAAAAGGAGTGGCGGATCAATCCTGTGCTACCCAAGACCCATCCCTAGCGCTTAACACTACTTCCCTCCGCACACATTCGGAGAAAAGGAGTGGCGGATCAATCTTCGCTCTCGAAGGCCCATCCCTAGCGCATAACAATCCTTACCTCCGCACACACTCGGAGAAAAGGAGTGGCGGATCAACCTTGCGAAGTCGAAGACTCACTAGCGTGTAACACTTCTCTCTGCACACACTCAGAGAAAAGTGATAAGAGAGCACACCAGAAGCTTCAACTACGCGAACCACTCATTCCGCACACACTCGGAGAAAACGAGTGGCGGATCAATCCTGTGCTACCCAAGACCCATCCCTAGCGCTTAACACTCCTTCCCTCCGCACACACTCGGAGAAAAGGAGTGGCGGATCAATCCTGTGCTACCCAAGACCCATCCCTAGCGCTTAACACTCCTTCCCTCCGCACACACTCGGAGAAAAGAAGTGGCGGATCAATCCTGCGCTCCCGAAGACTCATCCCTAGCGCTTAACACTCCTTCCCTCCGCACACACATGGAGAAAAGAAGTGGCGGATCAATCCTGCGCTCTCGAAGACCCATCCCTAGCGCTTAACATTCCTTCTCTCCGCACACACTCGGAGAAAAGGAGTGGCGGATCAATCCTGCGCTCCCGAAGACTCATACCTAGCGCTTAACACTCCTTCCCTCCGCACACACTCGGAGAAATAGAGTGGCGGATCAATCCTGTGCTACCCAAGACCCATCCCTAGCGCTTAACACTCCTTCCCTCCGCACACACTCGGAGAAAAGGAGTGGCGGATCAACCCTGCGAAGTCGAAGACTCACTAGCGTGTACCACTTCTATCTGCACACACTCAGAGAAAAGTGATAAGAGAGCTCACCAGAAGCTTCAAATACGCGAACCACTCATTCCGCACACACTCGGAGAAAAGGAGTGGCGGATCAATCCTGCGCTCCCGAAGACCCATCCCTAGCGCTTAACACTCCTTCTCTCCGCACACACTCGGATAAAAGGAGTGGCGGATCAATCCTGCGCACCCGAAGACCCATCCCTAGCGCTCAGCACTCCTTCTCTCCGCACACACTCGGAGAAAAGGAGTGGCGGATCAATCCTGTGCTACCCAAGACCCATCCCTAGCGCTTAACACTCCTTCCCTCCGCACACACTCGGAGAAAATGAGTGGCGGATCAATCCTGCGCTCCCGAAGACCCATCCCTAGCGCTCAACACTCCTTCTCTCCGCTCACACTCGGAGAAAAAGAGTGGCGGATCAACCGTGCGAAGTCGAAGACTCACTAGCGTGTACCACTTCTCTCTGCACACACTCAGAGAAAAGTGATAAGAGAGCACACCAGAAGCCTCAACTACGCGAACCACTCATTCCGCACACACTCGGAGAAAAGGAGTGGCGGATCAATCTTCGCTCTCGAAGGCCCATCCCTAGCGCTTAACAATCCTTCCCTCCGCACACATTCGGAGAAAAGGAGTGGCGGATCAATCCTGTGCTACCCAAGACCCATCCCTAGCGCTTAACACTCCTTCCCTCCGCACACACTCGGGGAAAATGAGTGGCGGATCAATCCTGCGCTCCCGAAGACCCATCCCTAGCGCTTAATACTCCTTCTCTCCGCACACACTCGGAGAAAAAGAGTGGCGGATCAACCCTGCGAAGTCGAAGACTCACTAGCGTGTACCACTTTTCTCTGCACACACTCAGAGAAAAGTGATAAGAGAGCACACCAGAAGCTTCAACTACGCGAACCACTCCCTCCACTACGCTAGGGATGGGTCTTCGGGAGCGCAGGATTAATCCGTCACTCCTTTTCTCCGAGTGTGTGCGGAGAGAAGGAGTGTTAAGCGCTAGGGATGGGTCTTCGGAAGCGCAGGATTGATCCTCCGCACACACTCGGAGAAAAGGAGTGGCGGATCAATCCTGCACTCCCGAAGACTCATCCCTAGCGCTTAACACTCCTTCCCTCCGCACACACTCGGAGAAAAGGAGTGGCGGATCAATCCTGTGCTACCCAAGACCCATCCCTAGCGCTTAACACTCCTTCCCTCCGCACACACTCGGAGAAAAGGAGTGGCGGATCAACCCTGCGAAGTCGAAGACTCACTAGCGTGTACCACTTCTATCTGCACACACTCAGAGAAAAGTGATAAGAGAGCACACCAGAAGCTTCAACTACGCGAACCACTCATTCCGCACACACTCGGAGAAAAGGAGTGGCGGATCAATCCTGCGCTCCCAAAGACCCATCCCTAGCGCTTAACACTCCTTCCCTCCGCACACACTCGGAGAAAATGAGTGGCGGATCAATCCTGCGCTCCCGAAGACCCATCCCTAGCGCTCAACACTCCTTCTCTCCGCACACACTCGGAGAAAAAGAGTGGCGGATCAACCGTGCGTAGTCGAAGACTCACTAGCGTGTACCACTTCTCTCTGCACACACTCAGAGAAAAGTGATAAGAGAGCACACCAGAAGATTCAACTACGCGAACCACTCATTCCGCACACACTCGGAGAAAAGGAGTGGCGGATCAATCATGCGCTCCCGAAGACCCATCCCTAGCGCATAACACTCCTTCTCTCCGCACACACTCGGAGAAAAGGAGTGGCGGATCAATCCTGCGCTCCCGAAGACCCATCCCTAGCGTTCAACACTCCTTCTTTCCGCACACACTCGGAGAAAAGGAGTGGCGGATCAATCCTGTGCTACCCAAGACCCATCCCTAGCGCTTAACACTCCTTCCCTCCGCACGCACTCGGAGAAAAGGAGTGGCGGATCAATCCTGCGCTCCCGAAGACCAATCCCTAGCGTTTAACACTCCTTCTCTCCGCACACACTCGGAGAAAAGGAGTGGCGGATCAATCCAGCGCTCCCGAAGACCCATCCCTAGCGCTCAACACTCCTTCTCTCCGCACACACTCGGAGAAAAGGAGTGGCGGATCAACCCTGCGAAGTCGAAGACTCACTAGCGTGTACCACTTCTCTCTGCACACACTCAGAGAAAAGTGATAAGAGAGCACACCAGAAGCTTCAACTACGCGAACCACTCATTTCGCACACACTCGGAGAAAAGGAGTGGCGGATCAATCCTGCGCTCCCGAAGACCCATCCCTAGCGCTTAACACTCCTTCTCTCCGCACACACTTGGATAAAAGGAGTGGCAGATCAATCCTGCGCTCCCGAAGACCCATCACTAGATCTCAACACTCCTTCTCTCCGCACACACTCGGAGAAAACGAGTGGCGGATCAATCCTGTGCTACCCAAGACCCATCCCTAGCGCTTAACACTCCTTCCCTCCGCACACACTCGGAGAAGCCTCAACTACGCGAACCGCTCATTCCGCACACACTCGGAGAAAAGGAGTGGCGGATCAATCTTCGCTCTCGAAGGCCCATCCCTAGCGCTTAACATTCCTTCCCTCCGCACACACTCGGAGAAGCCTCAACTACGCGAACCGCTCATTCCGCATACACTCGGAGAAAAGGAGTGGCGGATCAATCTTCGCTCTCGAAGGCCCATCCCTAGCGATTAACATTCCTTCCCTCCGCACACACTCGGAGAAAAGGAGTGGCGGATGAACCCTGCGAAGGCGAAGACTCACTAGCGTGTACCACTTCTCTCTGCACACACTCAGAGAAAAGTGATAAGAGAGCACCCCAGAAGCTTCAACTACGCGAACCACACATTCCGCACACACTCGGAGAAAAGGAGTGGCGGATAAATCCTGCGCTCCCGAAGACCCATCCCTAGCGCTCAACACTCCTTCTCTTCGCTACCACTCGGAGAAAAGGAGTGGCGGATCAATCCTGTGCTACCCAAGACCCATCCCTAGCGCTTAACACTCCTTCCCTCCGCACACACTCGGAGAAAAGGAGTGGCGGATCAATCCTGCGCTCCCGAAGACTCATCCCTAGCGCTTTCCACTCCTTCCCTCCGCACACACTTGGAGAAAAGAAGTGGCGGATCAATCCTGCGCTCTCGAAGGCCCATCCCTAGCGCTTAACATTCCTTCTCTCCGCACACACTCGGAGAAAAGGAGTGGCGGATCAATCCTGCGCTCCCGAAGACCCATCCCTAGCGCTTAACATTCCTTCTCTCCGCACACACTCGGAGAAAAGGAGTGGCGGATCAATCCTGCGCTCCCGAAGACTCATCCCTAGCGCTTAACACTCCTTCCCTCCGCACACACATGGAGAAAAGAAGTGGCGGATCAATCCTGCGCTCTCGAAGACCCATCCCTAGCGCTTAACATTCCTTCTCTCCGCACACACTCGGAGAAAAGGAGTGGCGGATCAATCCTGCGCTCCCGAAGACTCATCCCTAGCGCTTAACACTCCTTCTCTCCGCACACACTCGGAGAAAAGGAGTGGCGGATCAACCCTGAGAAGTCGAAGACTCACTAGCGTGTACCACTTCTCTCTGCACACACTCAGAGAAAAGTGATAAGAGAGCACACCAGAAGCTTCAACTACGCGAACCACTCATTTCGCACACACTCGGAGAAAAGGAGTGGCGGATCAATCCTGCGCTCCCGAAGACCCATCCCTAGCTCTCAACACTCCTTCTCTCCGCACACACTCGGAGAAAACGAGTGGCGGATCAATCCTGTTCTACCCAAGACCCATCCCTAGCGCTTAACACTCCTTCCCTCCGCACACACTCGGAGAAGCCTCAACTACGCGAACCGCTCATTCCGCACACACTCGGAGAAAAGGAGTGGCGGATCAATCTTCGCTCTCGAAGGCCCATCCCTAGCGATTAACATTCCTTCCCTCCGCACACACTCGGAGAAAAGGAGTGGCGGATGAACCCTGCGAAGGCGAAGTCTCACTAGCGTGTACCACTTCTCTCTGCACACACTCAGAGAAAAGTGATAAGAGAGCACCCCAGAAGCTTCAACTACGCGAACCACTCATTCCGCACACACTCGGAGAAAAGGAGTGGCGGATAAATCCTGCGCTCTCGAAGGCCCATCCCTAGCGCTTAACATTCCTTCTCTCCGCACACACTCGGAGAAAAGGAGTGGCGGATCAATCCTGCGCTCCCGAAGACTCATCCCTAGCGCTTAACACTCCTTCCCTCCGCACACACTCGGAGAAAAGGAGTGGCGGATCAATCCTGTGCTACCCAAGACCCATCCCTAGCGCTTAACACTACTTCCCTCCGCACACACTCGGAGAAAAGGAGTGGCGGATCAACCCTGCGAAGTCGAAGACTCACTAGCGTGTACCACTTCTATCTGCACACACTCAGAGAAAAGTGATAAGAGAGCAAACCAGAAGCTTCAACTACGCGAACCACTCATTCCGCACACACTCGGAGAAAAGGAGTGGCGGATCAATCCTGCGCTCCCGAAGACCCATCCCTAGCGCTTAACACTCCTTCTCTCCGCACACACTCGGAGAAAAGGAGTGGCGGATAAATCCTGCGCTCCCGAAGACCCATCCCTAGCGCTCAACACTCCTTCTCTCCGCACACACTCGGAGAAAAGGAGTGGCGGATCAATCCTGTGCTACCCAAGACCCATCCCTAGCGCTTAACACTCCTTCCCTCCGCACACACTCGGAGAAAAGGAGTGGCGGATCAATCCTGCGCTCCCGAAGACTCATCCCTAGCGCTTAACACTCCTTCCCTCCGCACACACATGGAGAAAAGAAGTGGCGGATCAATCCTGCGCTCTCGAAGACCCATCCCTAGCGCTTAACATTCCTTCTCTCCGCACACACTCGGAGAAAAGGAGTGGCGGATCAATCCTGCGCTCCCGAAGACTCATCCCTAGCGCTTAACACTCCTTCCCTCCGCACACACTCGGAGAAAAGGAGTGGCGGATCAATCCTGTGCTACCCAAGACCAATCCCTAGCGCTTAACACTACTTCCCTCCGCACACACTCGGAGAAAAGGAGTGGCGGATCAACCCTGCGAAGTCGAAGACTCACTAGCGTGTACCACTTCTTTCTGCACACACTCAGAGAAAAGTGATAAGAGAGCACACCAGAAGCTTCAACTACGCGAAGCACTCATTTCGCACACAAAAGGAGAAAAGGAGTGGCGGATCAATCCTGCGCTCCCGAAGACCCATCCCTAGCGCTTAACACTCCTTCTCTCCGCACACACTTGGATAAAAGGAGTGGCAGATCAATCCTGCGCTCCCGAAGACCCATCCCTAGCTCTCAACACTCCTTCTCTCCGCACACACTCGGAGAAAACGAGTGGCGGATCAATCCTGTGCTACCCAAGACCCATCCCTAGCGCTTAACACTCCTTCCCTCCGCACACACTCGGAGAAGCCTCAACTACGCGAACCGCTCATTCCGCACACACTCGGAGAAAAGGAGTGGCGGATCAATCTTCGCTCTCGAAGGCCCATCCCTAGCGCTTAACATTCCTTCCCTCCGCACACACTCGGAGAAGCCTCAACTACGCGAACCGCTCATTCCGCACACACTCGGAGAAAAGGAGTGGCGGATCAATCTTCGCTCTCGAAGGCCCATCCCTAGCGATTAACATTCCTTCCCTCCGCACACACTCGGAGAAAAGGAGTGGCGGATGAACCCTGCGAAGGCGAAGACTCACTAGCGTGTACCACTTCTCTCTGCACACACTCAGAGAAAAGTGATAAGAGAGCACCCCAGAAGCTTCAACTACGCGAACCACTCATTCCGCACACACTCGGAGAAAAGGAGTGGCGGATAAATCCTGCGCTCCCGAAGACCCATCCCTAGCGCTCAACACTCCTTCTCTTCGCTACCACTCGGAGAAAAGGAGTGGCGGATCAATCCTGTGCTACCCAAGACCCATCCCTAGCGCTTAACACTCCTTCCCTCCGCACACACTCGGAGAAAAGGAGTGGCGGATCAATCCTGCGCTCCCGAAGACTCATCCCTAGCGCTTTCCACTCCTTCCCTCCGCACACACTTGGAGAAAAGAAGTGGCGGATCAATCCTGCGCTCTCGAAGGCCCATCCCTAGCGCTTAACATTCCTTCTCTCCGCACACACTCGGAGAAAAGGAGTGGTGGATCAATCCTGCGCTCCCGAAGACTCATCCCTAGCGCTTAACACTCCTTCCCTCCGCACACACTCGGAGAAAAGGAGTGGCGGATCAATCCTGTGCTACCCAAGACCCATCCCTAGCGCTTAACACTACTTCCCTCCGCACACAATCGGAAAAAAGGAGTGGCGGATCAATCTTCGCTCTCGAAGGCCCATCCCTAGCGCATAACAATCCTTACCTCCGCACACACTCGGAGAAAAGGAGTGGCGGATCAACCTTGCGAAGTCGAAGACTCACTAGCGTGTAACACTTCTCTCTGCACACACTCAGAGAAAAGTGATAAGAGAGCACACCAGAAGCTTCAACTACGCGAACCACTCATTCCGCACACACTCGGAGAAAACGAGTGGCGGATCAATCCTGTGCTACCCAAGACCCATCCCTAGCGCTTAACACTCCTTCCCTCCGCACACACTCGGAGAAAAGGAGTGGCGGATCAATCCTGTGCTACCCAAGACCCATCCCTAGCGCTTAACACTCCTTCCCTCCGCACACACTCGGAGAAAAGAAGTGGCGGATCAATCCTGCGCTCCCGAAGACTCATCCCTAGCGCTTAACACTCCTTCCCTCCGCACACACATGGAGAAAAGAAGTGGCGGATCAATCCTGCGCTCTCGAAGACCCATCCCTAGCGCTTAACATTCCTTCTCTCCGCACACACTCGGAGAAAAGGAGTGGCGGATCAATCCTGCGCTCCCGAAGACTCATACCTAGCGCTTAACACTCCTTCCCTCCGCACACACTCGGAGAAATAGAGTGGCGGATCAATCCTGTGCTACCCAAGACCCATCCCTAGCGCTTAACACTCCTTCCCTCCGCACACACTCGGAGAAAAGGAGTGGCGGATCAACCCTGCGAAGTCGAAGACTCACTAGCGTGTACCACTTCTATCTGCACACACTCAGAGAAAAGTGATAAGAGAGCTCACCAGAAGCTTCAAATACGCGAACCACTCATTCCGCACACACTCGGAGAAAAGGAGTGGCGGATCAATCCTGCGCTCCCGAAGACCCATCCCTAGCGCTTAACTCTCCTTCTCTCCGCACACACTCGGATAAAAGGAGTGGCGGATCAATCCTGCGCACCCGAAGACCCATCCCTAGCGCTCAGCACTCCTTCTCTCCGCACACACTCGGAGAAAAGGAGTGGCGGATCAATCCTGTGCTACCCAAGACCCATCCCTAGCGCTTAACACTCCTTCTCTCCGCACACACTCGGATAAAAGGAGTGGCGGATCAATCCTGCGCTCCCGAAGACCCATCCCTAGCTCTCAACACTCCTTCTCTCCGCTCACACTCGGAGAAAAAGAGTGGCGGATCAACCGTGCGAAGTCGAAGACTCACTAGCGTGTACCACTTCTCTCTGCACACACTCAGAGAAAAGTGATAAGAGAGCACACCAGAAGCCTCAACTACGCGAACCACTCATTCCGCACACACTCGGAGAAAAGGAGTGGCGGATCAATCCTGCGCTCCCGAAGACCCATCCCTAGCGCTTAACACTCCTTCTCTCCGCTCACACTCGGAGAAAAAGAGTGGCGGATCAACCGTGCGAAGTCGAAGACTCACTAGCGTGTACCACTTCTCTCTGCACACACTCAGAGAAAAGTGATAAGAGAGCACACCAGCAGCTTCAACTACGCGAAACACTCATTCCGCACACACTCGGAGAAAAGGAGTGGCGGATCAATCCTGCGCTCCCGAAGACCCATCCCTAGCGCTTAACACTCCTTCTCTCCGCACACACTCGGAGAAAAGGAGTGGCGGATCAATCCTGCGCTCCAGAAGACCCATCCCTAGCGCTCAACACTCCTTCTCTCCGCACACACTCGGAGAAAAGGAGTGGCGGATCAATCCTCTGCTACCCAAGACCCATCCCTAGCGCTTAACACTCCTTCCCTCCGCACGCACTCGGAGAAAAGGAGTGGCGGATCAATCCTGCGCTCCCGAAGACCCATCCCTAGCGTTTAACACTCCTTCTCTCCGCACACACTCGGAGAAAAGGAGTGGCGGATCAATCCTGCGCTCCCGAAGACCCATCCCTAGCGCTCAACACTCCTTCTCTCCGCACACACTCGGAGAAAAGGAGTGGCGGATCAATCCTGTGCTACCCAAGACCCATCCCTAGCGCTTAACACTCCTTCCCTCCGCACACACTCGGAGAAAATGAGTGGCGGATCAATCCTGCGCTGCCGAAGACCCATCCCTAGCGCTCAACACTCCTTCTCTCCGCACACACTCGGAGAAAAAGAGTGGCGGATCAACCGTGCGAAGTCGAAGACTCACTAGCGGTACCACTTCTCTCTGCACACACTCAGAGAAAAGTGATAAGAGAGCACACCAGAAGCTTCAACTACGCGAACCACTCATTCCGCACACACTCGGAGAAAAGGAGTGGCGGATCAATCCTGCGCTCCCGAAGACCCATCCCTAGCGCTTAACACTCCTTCTCTCCGCACACACTCGGAGAAAACGAGTGGCGGATCAATCCTGAGCTCCCGAAGACCCATCCCTAGCGCTCAACACTCCTTCTCTCCGCACACACTCGGAGAAAAGGAGTGGCGGATCAATCCTGCGCTCCCGAAGACCCATCCCTAGCGCTCAACACTCCTTCTCTCCGTCCACACTCGGAGAAAAGGAGTGGCGGATCAATCCTGTGCTAACCAAGACCAATCCCTAGCGCTTAACACTCCTTTCCTCCGCACACACTCGGAGAAAAGGAGTGGCGGATCAATCCTGCGCTCTCGAAGACCCATCCCTAGCGCTTAACACTCCTTCCCTCCGCACACACTCGGAGAAAAGGAGTGGCGGATCAATCCTGTGCTAACCAAGACCCATCCCTAGCGCTTAACACTCCTTCCCTCCGCACACACTCGGAGAAAAGGAGTGGCGGATCAACCCTGCGAAGTCGAAGACTCACTAGCGTGTACCACTTCTATCTGCACACACTCAGAGAAAAGTGATAAGAGAGCACACCAGAAGCTTCAACTACGCGAACCACTCATTCCGCACACACTCGGAGAAAAGGAGTGGCGGATCAATCCTGCGCTCCCGAAGACCCATCCCTAGCGCTTAACACTCCTTCTCTCCGCACACACTCGGATAAAAGGAGTGGCGGATCAATCCTGCGCTCCCGAAGACCCATCCCTAGCGCTTAACACTCCTTCTCTCCGCACACACTCGGATAAAAGGAGTGGCGGATCAATCCTGTGCTACCCAAGACCCATCCCTAGCGCTTAACACTCTTTCCCTCCACACACACTCGGAGAAAATGAGTGGCGGATCAATCCTGCGCTCCCGAAGACCCATCCCTAGCGCTCAACACTCCTTCTCTCCGCACACACTCGGAGAAAAAGAGTGGCGGATCAATCCTGCGCTCCCGAAGACCCATCCCTAGTGCTCAACACTCCTTCTCTCCGCACACACTCGGAGAAAAGGAGTGGCGGATCAATCCTGTGCTACCCAAGACCCATCCCTAGCGCTTAACACTCCTTCCCTCCGCACACACTCGGAGAAAAGGAGTGGCGGATCAACCCTGCGAAGTCGAAGACTCACTAGCGTGTACCACTTCTCTCTGCAAACACTCAGAGAAAAGTGATAAGAGAGCACACCAGAAGCTTCAACTACGCGAACCACTCATTCCGCAATCACTCGGAGAAAAGGAGTGGCGGATCAATCCTGCGCTCCCGAAGACCCATCCCTAGCGCATAACACTCCTTCTCTCCGCACACACTCGGAGAAAAGGAGTGGCGGATCAATCCTGCGCTCCCGAAGACCCATCCCTAGTGCTCAACACTCCTTCTCTCCGCACACACTCGGAGAAAAGGAGTGGCGGATCAATCCTGTGCTACCCAAGACCCATCCCTAGCGCTTAACACTCCTTCCCTCCGCACACACTCGGAGAAAAGGAGTGGCGGATCAACCCTGCGAAGTCGAAGACTCACTAGCGTGTACCACTTCTATCTGCACACACTCAGAGAAAAGTGATAAGAGAGCACACCAGAAGCTTCAACTACGCGAACCAATCATTCCGCACACACTCGGAGAAAAGGAGTGGCGGATCAATCCTGCGCTCCCGAAGACCCATCCCTAGCGCTCAGCACTCCTTCTCTCCGCACACACTCGGAGAAAAGGAGTGGCGGATCAATCCTGTGCTACCCAAGACCCATCCCTAGCGCTTAACACTCCTTCTCTCCGCACACACTCGGATAAAAGGAGTGGCGGATCAATCCTGCGCACCCGAAGACCCATCCCTAGCGCTCAGCACTCCTTCTCTCCGCACACACTCGGAGAAAAGGAGTGGCGGATCAATCCTGCGCTCCCGAAGACCCATCCCTAGCGCTCAACACTCCTTCTCTCCGCACACACTCGGAGAAAAAGAGTGGCGGATCAACAGTGCGAAGTCGAAGACTCACTAGCGTGTACCACTTTTCTCTGCACACACTCAGAGAAAAGTGATAAGAGAGCACACCAGAAGCTTCAACTACGCGAACCACTCCCTCCACTACGCTAGGGATGGGTCTTCGGGAGCGCAGGATTAATCCGTCACTCATTTTCTCCGAGTGTGTGCGGAGAGAAGGAGTGTTAAGCGCTAGGGATGGGTCTTCGGAAGCGCAGGATTGATCCTCCGCACACAATTGGAGAAAAGGAGTGGCGGATAAATCCTGCGCTCCCGAAGACCTATTACTAGCGCTTAACACTCCTACCCTCCGCACACACTCAGAGAAAAGGAGTGGAGGATGAATGCTGCGCTCCGGAAGACCCATCCCTAGAGCTTAACACTCCTTCCCTCCGCACACACTCGGAGAAAAGGAGAGGCGGATCAATCCTGCGCTCCCGAAGACCCATCCCTAGCGATTAACAATCCTTCCCTCCGCACGCACTCAGAGAAAAAGAGTGGCGGATGAACCCTGCGAAGTCGAAGACTCACTAGCGTGTACCACGTCTCTCTGCACACACTCAGAGAAAAGTGATAAGAAAGCACACCAGAAGCTTCAACTACGCGAACCAATCATTCCGCACACACTCGGAGAAAAGGAGTGGCGGATCAATCCTGCGCTCCCGAAGACCCATCCCTAGCGCTTAACACTCCTTCTCTCCGCGCACACTCGGAGAAAAGGAGTGGCGGATCAATCCTGCGCTCCCGAAGACCCATCCCTAGCGCTCAACACTCCTTCTCTCCGCACACACTCGGAGAAAAGGAGTGGCGGATCAATCCTGTGCTACCCAAGACCCATCCCTAGCGCTTAACACTCCTTTCCTCCGCACACACTCGGAGAAAAGGAGTGGCGGATCAATCCTGCGCTCTCGAAGACCCATCCCTAGCGCTTAACACTCCTTCTCTCCGCACACACTCGGAGAAAAGGAGTGGCGGATCAATCCTGCGCTCTCGAAGACTCATCCCTAGCGCTTAACACTCCTTCCCTCCGCACACACTCGGAGAAAAGCAGTGGCGGATCAATCCTGTGCTACCCAAGACCCATCCCTAGCGATTAACACTACTTCCCTCCTCACACACTCGGAGAAAAAGAGTGGCGGATCAATCCTGCGCTCTCGAAGACCCATCCCTAGCGCTTAACACTCCTTCTCTCCGCACACACTCGGAGAAAGGAGTGGCGGATCAATCCTGCGCTCCCGAAGACTCATCCCTAGCGCTTAACACTCCTTCCCTCCGCACACACTCGGAGAAAAGGAGTGGCGGATCAATCCTGTGCTACCCAAGACTCATCCCTAGCGCTTAACACTACTTCCCTCCGCACACACTCGGAGAAAAAGAGTGGCGGATCAACCCTGCGAAGTCGAAGACTCACTATCGTGTACCACTTCTATCTGCACACACTCAGAGAAAAGTGATAAGAGAGCACACCAGAAGCTTCAACTACACGAACCACTCATTCCGCACACACTCGGAGAAAAGGAGTGGCGGATCAATCCTGCGCTCCCGAAGACCCATCCCTAGCGCTTAACACTCCTTCTCTCCGCACACACTCGGAGAAAAGGAGTGGCGGATAAATCCTGCGCTCCCGAAGACCCATCCCTAGCGCTCAACACTCCTTCTCTCCGCACACACTCGGAGAAAAGGAGTGGCGGATCAATCCTGTGCTACCCAAGACCCATCCCTAGCGCTTAACACTCCTTCCCTCCGCACACACTCGGAGAAAAGGAGTGGCGGATCAATCCTGCGCTCCCGAAGACTCATCCCTAGCGCTTAACACTCCTTCCCTCCGCACACACTTGGAGAAAAAAAGTGGCGGATCAATCCTGCGCTCTCGAAGACCCATCCCTAGCGCTTAACATTCCTTCTCTCCGCACACACTCGGAGAAAGGAGTGGCGGATCAATCCTGCGCTCCCGAAGACTCATCCCTAGCGCTTAACACTCCTTCCCTCCGCACACACTCGGAGAAAAGGAGTGGCGGATCAATCCTGTGCTACCCAAGACCCATCCCTAGCGCTTAACACTCCTTCCCTCCGCACACACTCGGAGAAAATGAGTGGCGGATCAACCCTGCGAAGTCGAAGACTCACTAGCGTGTACCACTTCTATCTGCACACACTCAGGGAAAAGTGATAAGAGAGCACACCAGAAGCTTCAACTACGCGAACCACTCATTCCGCACACACTCGGAGAAAAGGAGTGGCGGATCAATCCTGCGCTCCCGAAGACCCATCCCTAGCGCTTAACACTCCTTCTCTCCGCACACACTCGGATAAAAGGAGTGGCGGATCAATCCTGCGCACCCGAAGACCCATCCCTAGTGCTCAGCACTCCTTCTCTCCGCACACACTCGGAGAAAAGGAGTGGCGGATCAATCCTGTGCTACCCAAGACCCATCCCTAGCGCTTAACACTCCTTCCCTCCGCACACACTCGGAGAAAAGGAGTGGCGGATCAATCCTGTGCTACCCAAGACCCATCCCTAGCGCTTAACACTCCTTCCCTCCGCACACACTCGGAGAAAAGGAGTGGCGGATCAATCCTGTGCTACCCAAGACCCATCCCTAGCGCTTAACACTACTTCCCTCCGCACACACTCGGAGAAAAGGAGTGGCGGATCAACCCTGCGAAGTCGAAGACTCACTAGCGTGTACCACGTCTATCTGCACACACTCAGAGAAAAGTGATAAGAGAGCACACCAGAATCTTCAACTACGCGAACCACTCATTCCGCACACACTCGGAGAAAAGGAGTGGCGGATCAATCCTGCGCTCCCGAAGACCCATCCCTAGCGCTTAACACTCCTTCTCTCCGCACACACTCGGAGAAAAGGAGTGGCGGATAAATCCTGCGCTCCCGAAGACCCATCCCTAGCGCTCAACACTCCTTCTCTCCGCACACACTCGGAGAAAAGGAGTGGCGGATCAATCCTGTGCTACCCAAGACCCATCCCTAGCGCTTAACACTCCTTCCCTCCGCACACACTCGGAGAAAAGGAGTGGCGGATCAATCCTGCGCTCCCGAAGACCCATCCCTAGCGCTCAACACTCCTTCTCTCCGCACACACTCGGAGAAAAAGGGTGGCGGATCAATCCTGCGCTCCCGAAGACCCATCCCTAGCGCTTAACACTCCTTCTCTCCGCACAAACTCGGAGAAAAGGAGTGGCGGATAAATCCTGCGCTCCCGAAGACCCATCCCTAGCGCTCAACACTCCTTCTCTCCGCACACACTCGGAGAAAAGGAGTGGCGGATCAATCCTGTGCTACCCAAGACCCATCCCTAGCGCTTAACACTCCTTCCCTCCGCACACACTCGGAGAAAAGGAGTGGCGGATCAATCCTGCGCTCCCGAAGACTCATCCCTAGCACTTAACACTCCTTCCCTCCGCACACACTTGGAGAAAAGAAGTGGCGGATCAATCCTGCGCTCTCGAAGACCCATCCCTAGCGCTTAACATTCCTTCTCTCCGCACACACTCGGAGAAAAGGAGTGGCGGATCAATCCTGCGCTCCCGAAGACTCATCCCTAGCGCTTAACACTCCTTCCCTCCGCACACACTCGGAGAAAAGGAGTGGCGGATCAATCCTGTGCTACCCAAGACCCATCCCTAGCGCTTAACACTTCTTCCCTCCGCACACACTCGGAGAAAATGAGTGGCGGATCAACCCTGCGAAGTCGAAGACTCACTAGCGTGTACCACTTCTGTCTGCACACACTCAGAGAAAAGTGATAAGAGAGCACACCAGAAGCTTCAACTACGCGAACCACTCATTCCGCACACACTCGGAGAAAAGGAGTGGCGGATCAATCCGGCGCTCCCGATGACCCATCCCTAGCGCTTAACACTCCTTCTCTCCGCACACACTCGGAGAAAAGGAGTGGCGGATAAATCCTGCGCTCCCGAAGACCCATCCCTAGCGCTGAACACTCCTTCTCTCCGCACACACTCGGAGAAAAGGAGTGGCGGATCAATCCTGTGCTACCCAAGACCCATCCCTAGCGCTTAACACTCCTTCCCTCCGCACACACTCGGAGAAAAGGAGTGGCGGATCAATCCTGCGCTCCCGAAGACTCATCCCTAGCGCTTAACTCTCCTTCCCTCCGCACACACTTGGAGAAAAGAAGTGGCGGATCAATCCTGCGCTCTCGAAGACCCATCCCTAGCGCTTAACATTCCTTCTCTCCGCACACACTCGGAGAAAAGGAGTGGCGGATCAATCCTGCGCTCCCGAAGACTCATCCCTAGCGCTTAACACTCCTTCCCTCCGCACACACTCGGAGAAAAGGAGTGGCGGATCAATCCTGTGCTACCCAAGACCCATCCCTAGCGCTTAACACTCCTTCCCTCCGCACACACTCGGAGAAAATGAGTGGCGGATCAACCCTGCGAAGTCGAAGACTCACTAGCGTGTACCACTTCTATCTGCACACACTCAGGGAAAAGTGATAAGAGAGCACACCAGAAGCTTCAACTACGCGAACCACTCATTCCGCACACACTCGGAGAAAAGGAGTGGCGGATCAATCCTGCGCTCCCGAAGACCCATCCCTAGCGCTTAACACTCCTTCTCTCCGCACACACTCGGAGAAAAGGAGTGGCGGATAAATCCTGCGCTCCCGAAGACCCATCCCTAGCGCTCAACACTCCTTCTCTCCGCACACACTCGGAGAAAAGGAGTGGCGGATCAATCCTGTGCTACCCAAGACCCATCCCTAGCGCTTAACACTCCTTCTCTCCGCACACACTCGGATAAAAGGAGTGGCGGATCAATCCTGCGCACCCGAAGACCCATCCCTAGCGCTTAACACTCCTTCTCTCCGCACACACTCGGATAAAAGGAGTGGCGGATCAATCCTGCGCACCCGAAGACCCATCCCTAGCGCTCAGCACTCCTTCTCTCCGCACACACTCGGAGAAAAGGAGTGGCGGATCAATCCTGTGCTACCCAAGACCCATCCCTAGCGCTTAACACTCCTTCCCTCCGCACACACTCGGAGAAAAGGAGTGGCGGATCAATCCTGTGCTACCCAAGACCCATCCCTAGCGCTTAACACTCCTTCCCTCCGCACACACTCGGAGAAAACGAGTGGCGGATCAATCCTGCGCTCCCGAAGACTCATCCCTAGCGCTTAACACTCCTTCCCTCCGCACACACTTGGAGAAAAGAAGTGGCGGATCAATCCTGCGCTCTCGAAGACCCATCCCTAGCGCTTAACATTCCTTCTCTCCGCACACACTCGGAGAAAAGGAGTGGCGGATCAATCCTGCGCTCCCGAAGACTCATCCCTAGCGCTTAACACTCCTTCCCTCCGCACACACTCGGAGAAAAGGAGTGGCGGATCAATCCTGTGCTACCCAAGACCCATCCCTAGCGCTTAACACTACTTCCCTCCGCACACACTCGGAGAAAAGGAGTGGCGGATCAACCCTGCGAAGTCGAAGACTCACTAGCGTGTACCACTTCTATCTGCACACACTCAGAGAAAAGTGATAAGAGAGCACACCAGAATCTTCAACTACGCGAACCACTCATTCCGCACACACTCGGAGAAAAGGAGTGGCGGATCAATCCTGCGCTCCCGAAGACCCATCCCTAGCGCTTAACACTCCTTCTCTCCGCACACACTCGGAGAAAAGGAGTGGCGGATAAATCCTGCGCTCCCGAAGACCCATCCCTAGCGCTCAACACTCCTTCTCTCCGCACACACTCGGAGAAAAGGAGTGGCGGATCAATCCTGTGCTAACCAAGACCCATCCCTAGCGCTTAACACTCCTTCTCTCCGCACACACTCGGATAAAAGGAGTGGCGGATCAATCCTGCGCACCCGAAGACCCATCCCTAGCGCTCAGCACTCCTTCTCTCCGCACACACTCGGAGAAAAGGAGTGGCGGATCAATCCTGCGCTCCCGAAGACTCATCCCTAGCGCTTAACACTCCTTCCCTCCGCACACACTTGGAGAAAAGAAGTGGCGGATCAATCCTGCGCTCTCGAAGACCCATCCCTAGCGCTTAACATTCCTTCTCTCCGCACACACTCGGAGAAAAGGAGTGGCGGATCAATCCTGCGCTCCCGAAGACTCATCCCTAGCGCTTAACACTCCTTCCCTCCGCACACACTCGGAGAAAATGAGTGGCGGATCAACCCTGCGAAGTCGAAGACTCACTAGCGTGTACCATTTCTATCTGCACACACTCAGGGAAAAGTGATAAGAGAGCACACCAGAAGCTTCAACTACGCGAACCACTCATTCCGCACACACTCGGAGAAAAGGAGTGGCGGATCAATCCTGCGCTCCCGAAGACCCATCCCTAGCGCTTAACACTCCTTCTCTCCGCACACACTCGGATAAAAGGAGTGGCGGATCAATCCTGCGCACCCGAAGACCCATCCCTAGCGCTCAGCACTCCTTCTCTCCGCACACACTCGGAGAAAAGGAGTGGCGGATCAATCCTGTGCTACCCAAGACCCATCCCTAGCGCTTAACACTCCTTCCCTCCGCACACACTCGGAGAAAAGGAGTGGCGGATCAATCCTGTGCTACCCAAGACCCATCCCTAGCGCTTAACACTCCTTCCCTCCGCACACACTCGGAGAAAAGGAGTGGCGGATCAATCCTGCGCTCCCGAAGACTCATCCCTAGCGCTTAACACTCCTTCCCTCCGCACACACTTGGAGAAAAGAAGTGGCGGATCAATCCTGCGCTCTCGAAGACCCATCCCTAGCGCTTAACATTCCTTCTCTCCGCACACACTCGGAGAAAAGGAGTGGCGGATCAATCCTGCGCTCCCGAAGACTCATCCCTAGCGCTTAACACTCCTTCCCTCCGCACACACTCGGAGAAAAGGAGTGGCGGATCAATCCTGTGCTACCCAAGACCCATCCCTAGCGCTTAACACTACTTCCCTCCGCACACACTCGGAGAAAAGGAGTGGCGGATCAACCCTGCGAAGTCGAAGACTCACTAGCGTGTACCACTTCTATCTGCACACACTCAGAGAAAAGTGATAAGAGAGCACACCAGAATCTTCAACTACGCGAACCACTCATTCCGCACACAGTCGGAGAAAAGGAGTGGCGGATCAATCCTGCGCTCCCGAAGACCCATCCCTAGCGCTTAACACTCCTTCTCTCCGCACACACTCGGAGAAAAGGAGTGGCGGATAAATCCTGCGCTCCCGAAGACCCATCCCTAGCGCTCAACACTCCTTCTCTCCGCACACACTCGGAGAAAAGGAGTGGCGGATCAATCCTGTGCTACCCAAGACCCATCCCTAGCGCTTAACACTCCTTCTCTCCGCACACACTCGGATAAAAGGAGTGGCGGATCAATCCTGTGCTACCCAAGACCCATCCCTAGCGCTTAACACTCCTTCCCTCCGCACACACTCGGAGAAAAGGAGTGGCGGATCAATCCTGCGCTCCCGAAGACTCATCCCTAGCGCTTAACACTCCTTCCCTCCGCACACACTCGGAGAAAAGGAGTGGCGGATCAATCCTGCGCTCCCGAAGACTCATCCCTAGCGCTTAACACTCCTTCCCTCCGCACACACTTGGAGAAAAGAAGTGGCGGATCAATCCTGCGCTCTCGAAGACCCATCCCTAGCGCTTAACATTCCTTCTCTCCGCACACACTCGGAGAAAAGGAGTGGCGGATCAATCCTGCGCTCCCGAAGACTCATCCCTAGCGCTTAACACTCCTTCCCTCCGCACACACTCGGAGAAAAGGAGTGGCGGATCAATCCTGTGCTACCCAAGACCCATCCCTAGCGCTTAACACTACTTCCCTCCGCACACACTCGGAGAAAATGAGTGGCGGATCAACCCTGCGAAGTCGAAGACTCACTAGCGTGTACCACTTCTATCTGCACACACTCAGAGAAAAGTGATAAGAGAGCACACCAGAAGCTTCAACTACGCGAACCACTCATTCCGCACACACTCGGAGAAAAGGAGTGGCGGATCAATCCTGCGCTCCCGAAGACCCATCCCTAGCGCTTAACTCTCCTTCCCTCCGCACACACTTGGAGAAAAGAAGTGGCGGATCAATCCTGCGCTCTCGAAGACCCATCCCTAGCGCTTAACATTCCTTCTCTCCGCACACACTCGGAGAAAAGGAGTGGCGGATCAATCCTGCGCTCCCGAAGACTCATCCCTAGCGCTTAACACTCCTTCCCTCCGCACACACTGGGAGAAAAGGAGTGGCGGATCAATCCTGTGCTACCCAAGACCCATCCCTAGCGCTTAACACTCCTTCCCTCCGCACACACTCGGAGAAAATGAGTGGCGGATCAACCCTGCAAAGTCGAAGACTCACTAGCGTGTACCACTTCTATCTGCACACACTCAGGGAAAAGTGATAAGAGAGCACACCAGAAGCTTCAACTACGCGAACCACTCATTCCGCACACACTCGGAGAAAAGGAGTGGCGGATCAATCCTGCGCTCCAGAAGACCCATCCCTAGCGCTTAACACTCCTTCTCTCCGCACACACTCGGATAAAAGGAGTGGCGGATCAATCCTGCGCACCCGAAGACCCATCCCTAGCGCTCAGCACTCCTTCTCTCCGCACACACTCGGAGAAAAGGAGTGGCGGATCAATCCTGTGCTACCCAAGACCCATCCCTAGCGCTTAACACTCCTTCCCTCCGCACACACTCGGAGAAAAGGAGTGGCGGATCAATCCTGCGCTCCCGAAGACTCATCCCTAGCGCTTAACACTCCTTCCCTCCGCACACACTTGGAGAAAAGAAGTGGCGGATCAATCCTGCGCTCTCGAAGACCCATCCCTAGCGCTTAACATTCCTTCTCTCCGCACACACTCGGAGAAAAGGAGTGGCGGATCAATCCTGCGCTCCCGAAGACTCATCCCTAGCGCTTAACACTCCTTCCCTCCGCACACACTCGGAGAAAATGAGTGGCGGATCAACCCTGCGAAGTCGAAGACTCACTAGCGTGTACCACTTCTATCTGCACACACTCAGGGAAAAGTGATAAGAGAGCACACCAGAAGCTTCAACTACGCGAACCACTCATTCCGCACACACTCGGTGAAAAGGAGTGGCGGATCAATCCTGCGCTCCCGAAGACCCATCCCTAGCGCTTAACACTCCTACTCTCCGCACACACTCGGATAAAAGGAGTGGCGGATCAATCCTGCGCACCCTAAGACCCATCCCTAGCGCTCAGCACTCCTTCTCTCCGCACACACTCGGAGAAAAGGAGTGGCGGATCAATCCTGTGCTACCCAAGACCCATCCCTAGCGCTTAACACTCCTTCCCTCCGCACACACTCGGAGAAAAGGAGTGGCGGATCAATCCTGTGCTACCCAAGACCCATCCCTAGCGCTTAACACTCCTTCCCTCCGCACACACTCGGAGAAAAGGAGTGGCGGATCAATCCTGCGCTCCCGAAGACTCATCCCTAGCGCTTAACACTCCTTCCCTCCGCACACACTTGGAGAAAAGAAGTGGCGGATCAATCCTGCGCTCTCGAAGACCCATCCCTAGCGCTTAACATTCCTTCTCTCCGCACACACTCGGAGAAAAGGAGTGGCGGATCAATCCTGTGCTACCCAAGACCCATCCCTAGCGCTTAACACTACTTCCCTCCGCACACACTCGGAGAAAAGGAGTGGCGGATCAACCCTGCGAAGTCGAAGACTCACTAGCGTGTACCACTTCTATCTGCACACACTCAGAGAAAAGTGATAAGAGAGCACACCAGAATCTTCAACTACGCGAACCACTCATTCCGCACACACTCGGAGAAAAGGAGTGGCGGATCAATCCTGCGCTCCCGAAGACCCATCCCTAGCGCTTAACACTCCTTCTCTCCGCACACACTCGGAGAAAAGGAGTGGCGGATAAATCCTGCGCTCCCGAAGACCCATCCCTAGCGCTCAACACTCCTTCTCTCCGCACACACTCGGAGAAAAGGAGTGGCGGATCAATCCTGTGCTAACCAAGACCCATCCCTAGCGCTTAACACTCCTTCTCTCCGCACACACTCGGATAAAAGGAGTGGCGGATCAATCCTGCGCACCCGAAGACCCATCCCTAGCGCTCAGCACTCCTTCTCTCCGCACACACTCGGAGAAAAGGAGTGGCGGATCAATCCTGTGCTACCCAAGACCCATCCCTAGCGCTTAACACTCCTTCCCTCCGCACACACTCGGAGAAAAGGAGTGGCGGATCAATCCTGTGCTACCCAAGACCCATCCCTAGCGCTTAACACTCCTTCCCTCCGCACACACTCGGAGAAAAGGAGTGGCGGATCAATCCTGCGCTCCCGAAGACTCATCCCTAGCGCTTAACACTCCTTCCCTCCGCACACACTTGGAGAAAAGAAGTGGCGGATCAATCCTGCGCTCTCGAAGACCCATCCCTAGCGCTTAACATTCCTTCTCTCCGCACACACTCGGAGAAAAGGAGTGGCGGATCAATCCTGCGCTCCCGAAGACTCATCCCTAGCGCTTAACACTCCTTCCCTCCGCACACACTCGGAGAAAATGAGTGGCGGATCAACCCTGCGAAGTCGAAGACTCACTAGCGTGTACCATTTCTATCTGCACACACTCAGGGAAAAGTGATAAGAGAGCACACCAGAAGCTTCAACTACGCGAACCACTCATTCCGCACACACTCGGAGAAAAGGAGTGGCGGATCAATCCTGCGCTCCCGAAGACCCATCCCTAGCGCTTAACACTCCTTCTCTCCGCACACACTCGGATAAAAGGAGTGGCGGATCAATCCTGCGCACCCGAAGACCCATCCCTAGCGCTCAGCACTCCTTCTCTCCGCACACACTCGGAGAAAAGGAGTGGCGGATCAATCCTGTGCTACCCAAGACCCATCCCTAGCGCTTAACACTCCTTCCCTCCGCACACACTCGGAGAAAAGGAGTGGCGGATCAATCCTGTGCTACCCAAGACCCATCCCTAGCGCTTAACACTCCTTCCCTCCGCACACACTCGGAGAAAAGGAGTGGCGGATCAATCCTGCGCTCCCGAAGACTCATCCCTAGCGCTTAACACTCCTTCCCTCCGCACACACTTGGAGAAAAGAAGTGGCGGATCAATCCTGCGCTCTCGAAGACCCATCCCTAGCGCTTAACATTCCTTCTCTCCGCACACACTCGGAGAAAAGGAGTGGCGGATCAATCCTGCGCTCCCGAAGACTCATCCCTAGCGCTTAACACTCCTTCCCTCCGCACACACTCGGAGAAAAGGAGTGGCGGATCAATCCTGTGCTACCCAAGACCCATCCCTAGCGCTTAACACTACTTCCCTCCGCACACACTCGGAGAAAAGGAGTGGCGGATCAACCCTGCGAAGTCGAAGACTCACTAGCGTGTACCACTTCTATCTGCACACACTCAGAGAAAAGTGATAAGAGAGCACACCAGAATCTTCAACTACGCGAACCACTCATTCCGCACACAGTCGGAGAAAAGGAGTGGCGGATCAATCCTGCGCTCCCGAAGACCCATCCCTAGCGCTTAACACTCCTTCTCTCCGCACACACTCGGAGAAAAGGAGTGGCGGATAAATCCTGCGCTCCCGAAGACCCATCCCTAGCGCTCAACACTCCTTCTCTCCGCACACACTCGGAGAAAAGGAGTGGCGGATCAATCCTGTGCTACCCAAGACCCATCCCTAGCGCTTAACACTCCTTCTCTCCGCACACACTCGGATAAAAGGAGTGGCGGATCAATCCTGTGCTACCCAAGACCCATCCCTAGCGCTTAACACTCCTTCCCTCCGCACACACTCGGAGAAAAGGAGTGGCGGATCAATCCTGCGCTCCCGAAGACTCATCCCTAGCGCTTAACACTCCTTCCCTCCGCACACACTCGGAGAAAAGGAGTGGCGGATCAATCCTGCGCTCCCGAAGACTCATCCCTAGCGCTTAACACTCCTTCCCTCCGCACACACTTGGAGAAAAGAAGTGGCGGATCAATCCTGCGCTCTCGAAGACCCATCCCTAGCGCTTAACATTCCTTCTCTCCGCACACACTCGGAGAAAAGGAGTGGCGGATCAATCCTGCGCTCCCGAAGACTCATCCCTAGCGCTTAACACTCCTTCCCTCCGCACACACTGGGAGAAAAGGAGTGGCGGATCAATCCTGTGCTACCCAAGACCCATCCCTAGCGCTTAACACTCCTTCCCTCCGCACACACTCGGAGAAAATGAGTGGCGGATCAACCCTGCAAAGTCGAAGACTCACTAGCGTGTACCACTTCTATCTGCACACACTCAGGGAAAAGTGATAAGAGAGCACACCAGAAGCTTCAACTACGCGAACCACTCATTCCGCACACACTCGGAGAAAAGGAGTGGCGGATCAATCCTGCGCTCCAGAAGACCCATCCCTAGCGCTTAACACTCCTTCTCTCCGCACACACTCGGATAAAAGGAGTGGCGGATCAATCCTGCGCACCCGAAGACCCATCCCTAGCGCTCAGCACTCCTTCTCTCCGCACACACTCGGAGAAAAGGAGTGGCGGATCAATCCTGTGCTACCCAAGACCCATCCCTAGCGCTTAACACTCCTTCCCTCCGCACACACTCGGAGAAAAGGAGTGGCGGATCAATCCTGCGCTCCCGAAGACTCATCCCTAGCGCTTAACACTCCTTCCCTCCGCACACACTTGGAGAAAAGAAGTGGCGGATCAATCCTGCGCTCTCGAAGACCCATCCCTAGCGCTTAACATTCCTTCTCTCCGCACACACTCGGAGAAAAGGAGTGGCGGATCAATCCTGCGCTCCCGAAGACTCATCCCTAGCGCTTAACACTCCTTCCCTCCGCACACACTCGGAGAAAATGAGTGGCGGATCAACCCTGCGAAGTCGAAGACTCACTAGCGTGTACCACTTCTATCTGCACACACTCAGGGAAAAGTGATAAGAGAGCACACCAGAAGCTTCAACTACGCGAACCACTCATTCCGCACACACTCGGAGAAAAGGAGTGGCGGATCAATCCTGCGCTCCAGAAGACCCATCCCTAGCGCTTAACACTCCTTCTCTCCGCACACACTCGGAGAAAAGGAGTGGCGGATAAATCCTGCGCTCCCGAAGACCCATCCCTAGCGCTCAACACTCCTTCTCTCCGCACACACTCGGAGAAAAGGAGTGGCGGATCAATCCTGTGCTACCCAAGACCCATCCCTAGCGCTTAACACTCCTTCTCTCCGCACACACTCGGATAAAAGGAGTGGCGGATCAATCCTGTGCTACCCAAGACCCATCCCTAGCGCTTAACACTCCTTCCCTCCGCACACACTCGGAGAAAAGGAGTGGCGGATCAATCCTGCGCTCCCGAAGACTCATCCCTAGCGCTTAACACTCCTTCCCTCCGCACACACTCGGAGAAAAGGAGTGGCGGATCAATCCTGCGCTCCCGAAGACTCATCCCTAGCGCTTAACATTCCTTCTCTCCGCACACACTCGGAGAAAAGGAGTGGCGGATCAATCCTGCGCTCCCGAAGACTCATCCCTAGCGCTTAACACTCCTTCCCTCCGCACACACTGGGAGAAAAGGAGTGGCGGATCAATCCTGTGCTACCCAAGACACATCCCTAGCGCTTAACACTACTTCCCTCCGCACACACTCGGAGAAAATGAGTGGCGGATCAACCCTGCGAAGTCGAAGACTCACTAGCGTGTACCACTTCTATCTGCACACACTCAGAGAAAAGTGATAAGAGAGCACACCAGAAGCTTCAACTACGCGAACCACTCATTCCGCACACACTCGGAGAAAAGGAGTGGCGGATCAATCCTGCGCTCCCGAAGACCCATCCCTAGCGCTTAACTCTCCTTCCCTCCGCACACACTTGGAGAAAAGAAGTGGCGGATCAATCCTGCGCTCTCGAAGACCCATCCCTAGCGCTTAACATTCCTTCTCTCCGCACACACTCGGAGAAAAGGAGTGGCGGATCAATCCTGCGCTCCCGAAGACTCATCCCTAGCGCTTAACACTCCTTCCCTCCGCACACACTGGGAGAAAAGGAGTGGCGGATCAATCCTGTGCTACCCAAGACCCATCCCTAGCGCTTAACACTCCTTCCCTCCGCACACACTCGGAGAAAATGAGTGGCGGATCAACCCTGCAAAGTCGAAGACTCACTAGCGTGTACCACTTCTATCTGCACACACTCAGGGAAAAGTGATAAGAGAGCACACCAGAAGCTTCAACTACGCGAACCACTCATTCCGCACACACTCGGAGAAAAGGAGTGGCGGATCAATCCTGCGCTCCAGAAGACCCATCCCTAGCGCTTAACACTCCTTCTCTCCGCACACACTCGGATAAAAGGAGTGGCGGATCAATCCTGCGCACCCGAAGACCCATCCCTAGCGCTCAGCACTCCTTCTCTCCGCACACACTCGGAGAAAAGGAGTGGCGGATCAATCCTGTGCTACCCAAGACCCATCCCTAGCGCTTAACACTCCTTCCCTCCGCACACACTCGGAGAAAAGGAGTGGCGGATCAATCCTGTGCTACCCAAGACCCATCCCTAGCGCTTAACACTCCTTCCCTCCGCACACACTTGGAGAAAAGAAGTGGCGGATCAATCCTGCGCTCTGGAAGACCCATCCCTAGCGCTTAACATTCCTTCTCTCCGCACACACTCGGAGAAAAGGAGTGGCGGATCAATCCTGCGCTCCCGAAGACTCATCCCTAGCGCTTAACACTCCTTCCCTCCGCACACACTCGGAGAAAAGGAGTGGCGGATCAATCCTGTGCTACCCAAGACCCATCCCTAGCGCTTAACACTACTTCCCTCCACACACACTCGGAGAAAAGGAGTGGCGGATCAACCCTGCGAAGTCGAAGACTCACTAGCGTGTACCACTTCTATCTGCACACACTCAGAAAAAAGTGATAAGAGAGCACACCAGAATCTTCAACTACGCGAACCACTCATTCCGCACACACTCGGAGAAAAGGAGTGGCGGATCAATCCT
Organism: Maratus speculifer; assembly: GCA_964019185.1. Taxonomy (NCBI): domain Eukaryota; kingdom Metazoa; phylum Arthropoda; class Arachnida; order Araneae; family Salticidae; genus Maratus; species Maratus speculifer. Next base: position 23,517,815 of record OZ025292.1, read on the forward strand.
GAGCTACCCAAGACCCATCCCTAGCGCTTAACACTCCTTCCCTCCGCACACACTCGGAGAAAAGGAGTGGCGGATCAATCCTGCGCTCCCGAAGACCCATCCCTAGCGCTTAACACTCCTTCCCTCCACACACACTCGGAGAAAATGAGTGGCGGATCAATCCTGCGCTCCCGAAGACCCATCCCTAGCGCTCAACACTCCTTCTCTCCGCACACACTCGGAGAAAAAGAGTGGCGGATCAACCGTGCGAAGTCGAAGACTCACTAGCGTGTACCACTTCTCTCTGCAAACACTCAGAGAAAAGTGATAAGAGAGCACACCAGAAGCTTCAACTACGCGAACCACTCATTCCGCACACACTCGGAGAAAAGGAGTGGCGGATCAATCCTGCGCTCCCGAAGACCCATCCCTAGCGCATAACACTCCTTCTCTCCGCACACACTTGGAGAAAAGGAGTGGCGGATAAATCCTGCGCTCCCGAAGACCCATCCCTAGCGCTCAACACTCCTTCTCTCCTCACACACTCGGAGAAAAGGAGTGGCGGATCAATCCTGTGCTACCCAAGACCCATCCCTAGCGCTTAACATTCCTTCTCTCCGCACACACTCGGAGAAAAGGAGTGGCGGATCAATCCTGTGCTACCCAAGACCCATCCCTAGCGCTTAACACTCCTTCCCTCCGCACACACTCGGAGAAAAGGAGTGGCGGATCAACCCTGCGAAGTCGAAGACTCACTAGCGTGTACCACTTCTATCTGCACACACTCAGAGAAAAGTGATAAGAGAGCACACCAGAAGCTTCAACTACGCGAACCACTCATTCCGCACACACTCGGAGAAAAGGAGTGGCGGATCAATCCTGCGCTCCCGAAGACTCATCCCTAGCGCTTAACACTCCTTCCCTCCGCACACACTCGGAGAAAAGGAGTGGCGGATCAATCCTGTGCTACCCAAGACACATCCCTAGCGCTTAACACTACTTCCCTCCGCACACACTCGGAGAAAAGGAGTGGCGGATCAACCCTGCGAAGTCGAAGACTCACTGGCGTGTACCACTTCTATCTGCACACACTCAGAGAAAAGTGATAAGAGAGCACACCAGAATCTTCAACTACGCGAACCACTCATTCCGCACACACTCGGAGAAAAGGAGTGGCGGATCAATCCTGCGCTCCCGAAGACCCATCCCTAGCGCTTAACACTCCTTCTCTCCGCACACACTCGGAGAAAAGGAGTGGCGGATAAATCCTGCGCTCCCGAAGACCCATCCCTAGCGCTCAACACTCCTTCTCTCCGCACACACTCGGAGAAAAGGAGTGGCGGATCAATCCTGTGCTACCCAAGACCCATCCCTAGCGCTTAACACTCCTTCCCTCCGCACACACTCGGAGAAAAAGAGTGGCGGATCAATCCTGCGCTCCCGAAGACCCATCCCTAGCGCTCAACACTTCTTCTCTCCGCACACACTCGGAGAAAAAGAGTGGCGGATCAACCGTGCGAAGTCGAAGACTCACTAGCGTGTACCACTTCTCTCTGCACACACTCAGAGAAAAGTGATAAGAGAGCACACCAGAAGCTTCAACTACGCGAAACACTCATTCCGCACACACTCGGAGAAAAGGAGTGGCGGATCAATCCTGCGCTCCCGAAGACCCATCCCTAGCGCTCAACACTCCTTCTCTCCGCACACACTCGGAGAAAAGGAGTGGCGGATCAATCCTCTGCTACCCAAGACCCATCCCTAGCGCTTAACACTCCTTCCCTCCGCACGCACTCGGAGAAAAGGAGTGGCGGATCAATCCTGCGCTCCCGAAGACCCATCCCTAGCGTTTAACACTCCTTCCCTCCGCACACACTCGGAGAAAAGGAGTGGCGGATCAATCCTGCGCTCTCGAAGACCCATCCCTAGCGCTTAACACTCCTTCTCTCCGCACACACTCGGATAAAAGGAGTGGCGGATCAATCCTGCGCACCCGAAGACCCATCCCTAGCGCTCAGCACTCCTTCTCTCCGCACACACTCGGAGAAAAGGAGTGGCGGATCAATCCTGTGCTACCCAAGACCCATCCCTAGCGCTTAACACTCCTTCCCTCGGCACACACTCGGAGAAAAGGAGTGGCGGATCAATCCTGTGCTACCCAAGACCCATCCCTAGCGCTTAACACTCCTTCCCTCCGCACACACTCGGAGAAAAGGAGTGGCGGATCAATCCTGCGCTCCCGAAGACTCATCCCTAGCGCTTAACACTCCTTCCCTCCGCACACACTTGGAGAAAAGAAGTGGCGGATCAATCCTGCGCTCTCGAAGACCCATCCCTAGCGCTTAACATTCCTTCTCTCCGCACACACTCGGAGAAAAGGAGTGGCGGATCAATCCTGCGCTCCCGAAGACTCATCCCTAGCGCTTAACACTCTTTCCCTCCGCACACACTCGGAGAAAAGGAGTGGCGGATCAATCCTGTGCTACCCAAGACCCATCCCTAGCGCTTAACACTACTTCCCTCCGCACACACTCGGAGAAAAGGAGTGGCGGATCAACCCTGCGAAGTCGAAGACTCACTAGCGTGTACCACTTCTATCTGCACACACTCAGAGAAAAGTGATAAGAGAGCACACCAGAATCTTCAACTACGCGAACCACTCATTCCGCACACAGTCGGAGAAAAGGAGTGGCGGATCAATCCTGCGCTCCCGAAGACCCATCCCTAGCGCTTAACACTCCTTCTCTCCGCACACACTCGGAGAAAAGGAGTGGCGGATAAATCCTGCGCTCCCGAAGACCCATCCCTAGCGCTCAACACTCCTTCTCTCCGCACACACTCGGAGAAAAGGAGTGGCGGATCAATCCTGTGCTACCCAAGACCCATCCCTAGCGCTTAACACTCCTTCTCTCCGCACACACTCGGATAAAAGGAGTGGCGGATCAATCCTGTGCTACCCAAGACCCATCCCTAGCGCTTAACACTCCTTCCCTCCGCACACACTCGGAGAAAAGGAGTGGCGGATCAATCCTGCGCTCCCGAAGACTCATCCCTAGCGCTTAACACTCCTTCCCTCCGCACACACTCGGAGAAAAGGAGTGGCGGATCAATCCTGCGCTCCCGAAGACTCATCCCTAGCGCTTAACATTCCTTCTCTCCGCACACACTCGGAGAAAAGGAGTGGCGGATCAATCCTGCGCTCCCGAAGACTCATCCCTAGCGCTTAACACTCCTTCCCTCCGCACACACTGGGAGAAAAGGAGTGGCGGATCAATCCTGTGCTACCCAAGACACATCCCTAGCGCTTAACACTACTTCCCTCCGCACACACTCGGAGAAAATGAGTGGCGGATCAACCCTGCGAAGTCGAAGACTCACTAGCGTGTACCACTTCTATCTGCACACACTCAGAGAAAAGTGATAAGAGAGCACACCAGAAGCTTCAACTACGCGAACCACTCATTCCGCACACACTCGGAGAAAAGGAGTGGCGGATCAATCCTGCGCTCCCGAAGACCCATCCCTAGCGCTTAACTCTCCTTCCCTCCGCACACACTTGGAGAAAAGAAGTGGCGGATCAATCCTGCGCTCTCGAAGACCCATCCCTAGCGCTTAACATTCCTTCTCTCCGCACACACTCGGAGAAAAGGAGTGGCGGATCAATCCTGCGCTCCCGAAGACTCATCCCTAGCGCTTAACACTCCTTCCCTCCGCACACACTGGGAGAAAAGGAGTGGCGGATCAATCCTGTGCTACCCAAGACCCATCCCTAGCGCTTAACACTCCTTCCCTCCGCACACACTCGGAGAAAATGAGTGGCGGATCAACCCTGCAAAGTCGAAGACTCACTAGCGTGTACCACTTCTATCTGCACACACTCAGGGAAAAGTGATAAGAGAGCACACCAGAAGCTTCAACTACGCGAACCACTCATTCCGCACACACTCGGAGAAAAGGAGTGGCGGATCAATCCTGCGCTCCAGAAGACCCATCCCTAGCGCTTAACACTCCTTCTCTCCGCACACACTCGGATAAAAGGAGTGGCGGATCAATCCTGCGCACCCGAAGACCCATCCCTAGCGCTCAGCACTCCTTCTCTCCGCACACACTCGGAGAAAAGGAGTGGCGGATCAATCCTGTGCTACCCAAGACCCATCCCTAGCGCTTAACACTCCTTCCCTCCGCACACACTCGGAGAAAAGGAGTGGCGGATCAATCCTGTGCTACCCAAGACCCATCCCTAGCGCTTAACACTCCTTCCCTCCGCACACACTTGGAGAAAAGAAGTGGCGGATCAATCCTGCGCTCTGGAAGACCCATCCCTAGCGCTTAACATTCCTTCTCTCCGCACACACTCGGAGAAAAGGAGTGGCGGATCAATCCTGCGCTCCCGAAGACTCATCCCTAGCGCTTAACACTCCTTCCCTCCGCACACACTCGGAGAAAAGGAGTGGCGGATCAATCCTGTGCTACCCAAGACCCATCCCTAGCGCTTAACACTACTTCCCTCCACACACACTCGGAGAAAAGGAGTGGCGGATCAACCCTGCGAAGTCGAAGACTCACTAGCGTGTACCACTTCTATCTGCACACACTCAGAAAAAAGTGATAAGAGAGCACACCAGAATCTTCAACTACGCGAACCACTCATTCCGCACACACTCGGAGAAAAGGAGTGGCGGATCAATCCTGAGCTACCCAAGACCCATCCCTAGCGCTTAACACTCCTTCCCTCCGCACACACTCGGAGAAAAGGAGTGGCGGATCAATCCTGCGCTCCCGAAGACCCATCCCTAGCGCTTAACACTCCTTCCCTCCACACACACTCGGAGAAAATGAGTGGCGGATCAATCCTGCGCTCCCGAAGACCCATCCCTAGCGCTCAACACTCCTTCTCTCCGCACACACTCGGAGAAAAAGAGTGGCGGATCAACCGTGCGAAGTCGAAGACTCACTAGCGTGTACCACTTCTCTCTGCAAACACTCAGAGAAAAGTGATAAGAGAGCACACCAGAAGCTTCAACTACGCGAACCACTCATTCCGCACACACTCGGAGAAAAGGAGTGGCGGATCAATCCTGCGCTCCCGAAGACCCATCCCTAGCGCATAACACTCCTTCTCTCCGCACACACTTGGAGAAAAGGAGTGGCGGATAAATCCTGCGCTCCCGAAGACCCATCCCTAGCGCTCAACACTCCTTCTCTCCTCACACACTCGGAGAAAAGGAGTGGCGGATCAATCCTGTGCTACCCAAGACCCATCCCTAGCGCTTAACATTCCTTCTCTCCGCACACACTCGGAGAAAAGGAGTGGCGGATCAATCCTGTGCTACCCAAGACCCATCCCTAGCGCTTAACACTCCTTCCCTCCGCACACACTCGGAGAAAAGGAGTGGCGGATCAACCCTGCGAAGTCGAAGACTCACTAGCGTGTACCACTTCTATCTGCACACACTCAGAGAAAAGTGATAAGAGAGCACACCAGAAGCTTCAACTACGCGAACCACTCATTCCGCACACACTCGGAGAAAAGGAGTGGCGGATCAATCCTGCGCTCCCGAAGACTCATCCCTAGCGCTTAACACTCCTTCCCTCCGCACACACTCGGAGAAAAGGAGTGGCGGATCAATCCTGTGCTACCCAAGACACATCCCTAGCGCTTAACACTACTTCCCTCCGCACACACTCGGAGAAAAGGAGTGGCGGATCAACCCTGCGAAGTCGAAGACTCACTGGCGTGTACCACTTCTATCTGCACACACTCAGAGAAAAGTGATAAGAGAGCACACCAGAATCTTCAACTACGCGAACCACTCATTCCGCACACACTCGGAGAAAAGGAGTGGCGGATCAATCCTGCGCTCCCGAAGACCCATCCCTAGCGCTTAACACTCCTTCTCTCCGCACACACTCGGAGAAAAGGAGTGGCGGATAAATCCTGCGCTCCCGAAGACCCATCCCTAGCGCTCAACACTCCTTCTCTCCGCACACACTCGGAGAAAAGGAGTGGCGGATCAATCCTGTGCTACCCAAGACCCATCCCTAGCGCTTAACACTCCTTCCCTCCGCACACACTCGGAGAAAAAGAGTGGCGGATCAATCCTGCGCTCCCGAAGACCCATCCCTAGCGCTCAACACTTCTTCTCTCCGCACACACTCGGAGAAAAAGAGTGGCGGATCAACCGTGCGAAGTCGAAGACTCACTAGCGTGTACCACTTCTCTCTGCACACACTCAGAGAAAAGTGATAAGAGAGCACACCAGAAGCTTCAACTACGCGAAACACTCATTCCGCACACACTCGGAGAAAAGGAGTGGCGGATCAATCCTGCGCTCCCGAAGACCCATCCCTAGCGCTCAACACTCCTTCTCTCCGCACACACTCGGAGAAAAGGAGTGGCGGATCAATCCTCTGCTACCCAAGACCCATCCCTAGCGCTTAACACTCCTTCCCTCCGCACGCACTCGGAGAAAAGGAGTGGCGGATCAATCCTGCGCTCCCGAAGACCCATCCCTAGCGTTTAACACTCCTTCTCTCCGCACACACTCGGAGAAAAGGAGTGGCGGATCAATCCTGCGCTCCCGAAGACCCATCCCTAGCGCTCAACACTCCTTCTCTCCGCACACACTCGGAGAAAAGGAGTGGCGGATCAATCCTGTGCTACCCAAGACCCATCCCTAGCGCTTAACACTCCTTCCCTCCGCACACACTCGGAGAAAATGAGTGGCGGATCAATCCTGCGCTCCCGAAGACCCATCCCTAGCGCTCAACACTCCTTCTCTCCGCACACACTCGGAGAAAAAGAGTGGCGGATCAACCGTGCGAAGTCGAAGACTCACTAGCGTGTACCACTTCTCTCTGCACACACTCAGAGAAAAGTGATAAGAGAGCACACCAGAAGCTTCAACTACGCGAACCACTCATTCCGCACACACTCGGAGAAAAGGAGTGGCGGATCAATCCTGCGCTCCCGAAGACCCATCCCTAGCGCTTAACACTCCTTCTCTCCGCACACACTCGGAGAAAAGGAGTGGCGGATCAATCCTGAGCTCCCGAAGACCCATCCCTAGCGCTCAACACTCCTTCTCTCCGCACACACTCGGAGAAAAGGAGTGGCGGATCAATCCTGCGCTCCCGAAGACCCATCCCTAGCGCTCAACACTCCTTCTCTCCGCACACACTCGGAGAAAAGGAGTGGCGGATCAATCCTGTGCTACCCAAGACCAATCCCTAGCGCTTAACACTCCTTTCCTCCGCACACACTCGGAGAAAAGGAGTGGCGGATCAATCCTGCGCTCTCGAAGACCCATCCCTAGCGCTTAACACTCCTTCCCTCCGCACACACTCGGAGAAAAGGAGTGGCGGATCAATCCTGTGCTAACCAAGACCCATCCCTAGCGCTTAACACTCCTTCCCTCCGCACACACTCGGAGAAAAGGAGTGGCGGATCAACCCTGCGAAGTCGAAGACTCACTAGCGTGTACCACTTCTATCTGCACACACTCAGAGAAAAGTGATAAGAGAGCACACCAGAAGCTTCAACTACGCGAACCACTCATTCCGCACACACTCGGAGAAAAGGAGTGGCGGATCAATCCTGCGCTCCCGAAGACCCATCCCTAGCGCTTAACACTCCTTCTCTCCGCACACACTCGGATAAAAGGAGTGGCGGATCAATCCTGCGCTCCCGAAGACCCATCCCTAGCGCTTAACACTCCTTCTCTCCGCACACACTCGGATAAAAAGAGTGGCGGATCAATCCTGTGCTACCCAAGACCCATCCCTAGCGCTTAACACTCCTTCCCTCCACACACACTCGGAGAAAATGAGTGGCGGATCAATCCTGCGCTCCCGAAGACCCATCCCTAGCGCTCAACACTCCTTCTATCCGCACACACTCGGAGAAAAAGAGTGGCGGAACAACCGTGCGAAGTCGAAGACTCACTAGCGTGTACCACTTCTCTCTGCAAACACTCAGAGAAAAGTGATAAGAGAGCACACCATAAGCTTCAACTACGCGAACCACTCATTCCGCACACACTCGGAGAAAGGGAGTGGCGGATCAATCCTGCGCTCCCGAAGACCCATCCCTAGCGCATAACACTCCTTCTCTCCGCACACACTCGGAGAAAAGGAGTTGCGGATCAATCCTGCGCTCCCGAAGACCCATCCCTAGTGCTCAACACTCCTTCTCTCTGCACACACTCGGAGAAAAGGAGTGGCGGATCAATCCTGTGCTACCCAAGACCCATCCCTAGCGCTTAACACTCCTTCCCTCCGCACACACTCGGAGAAAAGGAGTGGCGGATCAACCCTGCGAAGTCGAAGACTCACTAGCGTGTACCACTTCTATCTGCACACACTCAGAGAAAAGTGATAAGAGAGCACACCAGAAGCTTCAACTACGCGAACCACTCATTCCGCACACACTCGGAGAAAAGGAGTGGCGGATCAATCCTGCGCTCCCGAAGACCCATCCCTAGCGCTTAACACTCCTTCTCTCCGCACACACTCGGGTAAAAGGAGTGGCGGATCAATCCTGCGCACCCGAAGACCCATCCCTAGCGCTCAGCACTCCTTCTCTCCGCACACACTCGGAGAAAAGGAGTGGCGGATCAATCCTGTGCTACCCAAGACCCATCCCTAGCGCTTAACACTCCTTCCCTCCGCACACACTCGGAGAAAATGAGTGGCGGATCAATCCTGCGCTCCCGAAGACACATCCCTAGCGCTCAACACTCCTTCTCTCCGCACACACTCGGAGAAAAAGAGTGGCGGATCAACCGTGCGAAGTCGAAGACTTACTAGCGTGTACCACTTCTCTCTGCAAACACTCAGAGAAAAGTGATAAGAGAGCACACCAGAAGCTTCAACTACGCGAACCACTCATTCCGCACACACTCGGAGAAAAGGAGTGGCGGATCAATCCTGCGCTCCCGAAGACCCATCCCTAGCGCATAAAACTCCTTCTCTCCGCACACACTCGGAGAAAAGGAGTGGCGGATCAATCCTGCGCTCCCGAAGACCTATCCCTAGTGCTCAACACTCCTTCTCTCAGCACACACTCGGAGAAAAGGAGTGGCGGATCAATCCTGTGCTACCCAAGACCCATCCCTAGCGCTTAACACTCCTTCCCTCCGCACGCACTCTGAGAAAAGGAGTGGCGGATCAATCCTGCGCTCCCGAAGACCCATCCCTAGCGTTTAACACTCCTTCTCTCCGCACACACTCGGAGAAAAAGAGTGGCGGATCAATCCTGCGCTCCCGAAGACCCATCCCTAGCGCTCAACACTCCTTCTCTCCGCACACACTCGGAGAAAAGGAGTGGCGGATCAATCCTGCGCTCCCGAAGACTCATCCCTAGCGCTTAACACTCCTTCCCTCCGCACACACTCGGAGAAAAGGAGTGGCGGATCAATCCTGTGCTACCCAAGACCCATCCCTAGCGCTTAACACTACTTCCCTCCGCACACACTCGGAGAAAATGAGTGGCGGATCAACCCTGCGAAGTCGAAGACTCACTAGCGTGTACCACTTCTATCTGCACACACTCAGAGAAAAGTGATAAGAGAGCACACCAGAAGCTTCAACTACGCGAACCACTCATTCCGCACACACTCGGAGAAAAGGAGTGGCGGATCAATCCTGCGCTCCCGAAGACCCATCCCTAGCGCTTAACACTCCTTCTCTCCGCACACACTCGGAGAAAAGGAGTGGCGGATAAATCCTGCGCTCCCCAAGACCCATCCCTAGCGCTGAACACTCCTTCTCTCCGCACACACTCGGAGAAAATGAGTGGCGGATCAACCCTGCGAAGTCGAAGACTCACTAGCGTGTACCACTTCTATCTGCACACACTCAGGGAAAAGTGATAAGAGAGCACACCAGAAGCTTCAACTACGCGAACCACTCATTCCGCACACACTCGAAGAAAAGGAGTGGCGGATCAATCCTGCGCTCCCGAAGACCCATCCCTAGCGCTTAACACTCCTTCTCTCCGCACACACTCGGATAAAAGGAGTGGCGGATCAATCCTGCGCACCCGAAGACCCATCCCTAGCGCTCAGCACTCCTTCTCTCCGCACACACACGGAGAAAAGGAGTGGCGGATCAATCCTGTGCTACCCAAGACCCATCCCTAGCGCTTAACACTCCTTCCCTCCGCACACACTCGGAGAAAAGGAGTAGCGGATCAATCCTGTGCTACCCAAGACCCATCCCTAGCGCTTAACACTCCTTCCCTCCGCACACACTCGGAGAAAAGGAGTGGCGGATAAATCCTGCGCTCCCCAAGACCCATCCCTAGCGCTGAACACTCCTTCTCTCCGCACACACTCGGAGAAAATGAGTGGCGGATCAACCCTGCGAAGTCGAAGACTCACTAGCGTGTACCACTTCTATCTGCACACACTCAGGGAAAAGTGATAAGAGAGCACACCAGAAGCTTCAACTACGCGAACCACTCATTCCGCACACACTCGAAGAAAAGGAGTGGCGGATCAATCCTGCGCTCCCGAAGACCCATCCCTAGCGCTAAACACTCCTTCTCTCCGCACACACTCGGAGAAAAGGAGTGGCGGATCAATCCTTTGCTACCCAAGACCCATCCCTAGCGCTTAACACTCCTTCCCTCCGCACACACTCGGAGAAAAGGAGTGGCGGATCAATCCTGCGCTCCCGAAGACCCATCCCTAGCGCATAACACTCCTTCTCTCCGCACACACTCGGAGAAAAGGAGTGGCGGATAAATCCTGCGCTCCCGAAGACCCATCCCTAGCGCTCAACACTCCTTCTCTCCTCACACACTCGGAGAAAAGGAGTGGCGGATCAATCCTGTGCTACCCAAGACCCATCCCTAGCGCTTGACATTCCTTCTCTCCGCACACACTCGGAGAAAAGGAGTGGCGGATCAATCCTGCGCTCCCGAAGACTCATCCCTAGCGCTTAACACTCCTTCCCTCCGCACACACTCGGAGAAAAGGAGTGGCGGATCAATCCTGTGCTACCCAAGACCCATCCCTAGCGCTTAACACTCCTTCCCTCCGCACACACTCGGAGAAAAGGAGTGGCGGATCAACCCTGCGAAGTCGAAGACTCACTAGCGTGTACTACTTCTATCTGCTCACACTCAGAGAAAAGTGATAAGAGAGCACACCAGAAGCTTCAACTACGCGAACCACTCATTCCGCACACACTCGGAGAAAAGGAGTGGCGGATCAATCCTGCGCTCCCGAAGACCCATCCCTAGCGCTTAACACTCCTTCTCTCCGCACACACTCGGAGAAAAGGAGTGGCGGATAAATCCTGCGCTCCCGAAGACCCATCCCTAGCGCTCAACACTCCTTCTCTCCGCACACACTCGGAGAAAAGGAGTGGCGGATCAATCCTGTGCTACCCAAGACCCATCCCTAGCGTTTAACACTCCTTCCCTCCGCACACACTCGGAGAAAAGGAGTGGCGGATCAATCCTGCGCTCCCGAAGACTCATCCCTAGCGCTTAACTCTCCTTCCCTCCGCACACACTTGGAGAAAAGAAGTGGCGGATCAATCCTGCGCTCTCGAAGACCCATCCCTAGCGCTTAAGATTCCTTCTCTCCGCACACACTCGGAGAAAAGGGGTGGCGGATCAATCCTGCGCTCCCGAAGACTCATCCCTAGCGCTTAACACTCCTTCCCTCCGCACACACTCGGAGAAAAGGAGTGGCGGATCAATCCTGTGCTACCCAAGACCCATCCCTAGCGCTTAACACTCCTTCCCTCCGCACACACTCGGAGAAAATGAGTGGCGGATCAACCCTGCGAAGTCGAAGACTCACTAGCGTGTACCACTTCTATCTGCACACACTCAGGGAAAAGTGATAAGAGAGCACACCAGAAGCTTCAACTACGCGAACCACTCATTCCGCACACACTCGAAGAAAAGGAGTGGCGGATCAATCCTGCGCTCCCGAAGACCCATCCCTAGCGCTGAACACTCCTTCTCTCCGCACACACTCGGAGAAAATGAGTGGCGGATCAACCCTGCGAAGTCGAAGACTCACTAGCGTGTACCACTTCTATCTGCACACACTCAGGGAAAAGTGATAAGAGAGCACACCAGAAGCTTCAACTACGCGAACCACTCATTCCGCACACACTCGAAGAAAAGGAGTGGCGGATCAATCCTGCGCTCCCGAAGACCCATCCCTAGCGCTTAACACTCCTTCTCTCCGCACACACTCGGATAAAAGGAGTGGCGGATCAATCCTGCGCACCCGAAGACCCATCCCTAGCGCTCAGCACTCCTTCTCTCCGCACACACACGGAGAAAAGGAGTGGCGGATCAATCCTGTGCTACCCAAGACCCATCCCTAGCGCTTAACACTCCTTCCCTCCGCACACACTCGGAGAAAAGGAGTAGCGGATCAATCCTGTGCTACCCAAGACCCATCCCTAGCGCTTAACACTCCTTCCCTCCGCACACACTCGGAGAAAAGGAGTGGCGGATAAATCCTGCGCTCCCGAAGACCCATCCCTAGCGCTCAACACTCCTTCTCTCCGCACACACTCGGAGAAAAGGAGTGGCGGATCAATCCTGTGCTACCCAAGACCCATCCCTAGCGCTTAACACTCCTTCCCTCCGCACACACTCGGAGAAAAGGAGTGGCGGATCAATCCTGTGCTAACCAAGACCCATCCCTAGCGCTTAACACTCCTTCCCTCCGCACACACTCGGAGAAAAGGAGTGGCGGATCAATCCTGCGCTCCCGAAGACCCATCCCTAGCGCATAACACTCCTTCTCTCCGCACACACTCGGAGAAAAGGAGTGGCGGATAAATCCTGCGCTCCCGAAGACCCATCCCTAGCGCTCAACACTCCTTCTCTCCTCACACACTCGGAGAAAAGGAGTGGCGGATCAATCCTGTGCTACCCAAGACCCATCCCTAGCGCTTGACATTCCTTCTCTCCGCACACACTCGGAGAAAAGGAGTGGCGGATCAATCCTGCGCTCCCGAAGACTCATCCCTAGCGCTTAACACTCCTTCCCTCCGCACACACTCGGAGAATAGGAGTGGCGGATCAATCCTGTGCTACCCAAGACCCATCCCTAGCGCTTAACACTCCTTCCCTCCGCACACACTCGGAGAAAAGGAGTGGCGGATCAACCCTGCGAAGTCGAAGACTCACTAGCGTGTACCACTTCTATCTGCTCACACTCAGAGAAAAGTGATAAGAGAGCACACCAGAAGCTTCAACTACGCGAACCACTCATTCCGCACACACTCGGAGAAAAGGAGTGGCGGATCAATCCTGCGCTCCCGAAGACCCATCCCTAGCGCTTAACACTCCTCTCCGCACACACTCGGAGAAAAGGAGTGGCGGATAAATCCTGCGCTCCCGAAGACCCATCCCTAGCGCTCAACACTCCTTCTCTCCGCACACACTCGGAGAAAAGGAGTGGCGGATCAATCCTGTGCTACCCAAGACCCATCCCTAGCGTTTAACACTCCTTCCCTCCGCACACACTCGGAGAAAAGGAGTGGCGGATCAATCCTGCGCTCCCGAAGACTCATCCCTAGCGCTTAACTCTCCTTCCCTCCGCACACACTTGGAGAAAAGAAGTGGCGGATCAATCCTGCGCTCTCGAAGACCCATCCCTAGCGCTTAAGATTCCTTCTCTCCGCACACACTCGGAGAAAAGGAGTGGCGGATCAATCCTGCGCTCCCGAAGACTCATCCCTAGCGCTTAACACTCCTTCCCTCCGCACACACTCGGAGAAAAGGAGTGGCGGATCAATCCTGTGCTACCCAAGACCCATCCCTAGCGCTTAACACTCCTTCCCTCCGCACACACTCGGAGAAAATGAGTGGCGGATCAACCCTGCGAAGTCGAAGACTCACTAGCGTGTACCACTTCTATCTGCACACACTCAGGGAAAAGTGATAAGAGAGCACACCAGAAGCTTCAACTACGCGAACCACTCATTCCGCACACACCCGGAGAAAAGGAGTGGCGGATCAATCCTGCGCTCCCGAAGACCCATCCCTAGCGCTTAACACTCCTTCTCTCCGCACACACTCGGATAAAAGGAGTGGCGGATCAATCCTGCGCACCCGAAGACCCATCCCTAGCGCTCAGCACTCCTTCTCTCCGCACACACTCGGAGAAAAGGAGTGGCGGATCAATCCTGTGCTACCCAAGACCCATCCCTAGCGCTTAACACTCCTTCCCTCCGCACACACTCGGAGAAAAGGAGTGGCGGATCAATCCTGTGCTACCCAAGACCCATCCCTAGCGCTTAACACTCCTTCCCTCCGCACACACTCGGAGAAAAGGAGTGGCGGATCTATCCTGCGCTCCCGAAGACTCATCCCTAGCGCTTAACACTCCTTCCCTCCGCACACACTTGGAGAAAAGAAGTGGCGGATCAATCCTGCGCTCTCGAAGACCCATCCCTAGCGCTTCACATTCCTTCTCTCCGCACACACTCGTAGAAAAGGAGTGGCGGATCAATCCTGCGCTCCCGAAGACTCATCCCTAGCGCTTAACACTCCTTCCCTCCGCACACACTCGGAGAAAAGGAGTGGCGGATCAATCCTGTGCTACAAAAGACACATCCCTAGCGCTTAACACTACTTCCCTCCGCACACACTCGGAGAAAAGGAGTGGCGGATCAACCCTGCGAAGTCGAAGACTCACTAGCGTGTACCACTTCTATCTGCACACACTCAGAGAAAAGTGATAAGAGAGCACACCAGAATCTTCAACTACGCGAACCACTCATTCCGCACACACTCGGAGAAAAGGAGTGGCGGATCAATCCTGCGCTCCCGAAGACCCATCCCTAGCGCTTAACACTCCTTCTCTCCGCACACACTCGGAGAAAAGGAGTGGCGGATAAATCCTGCGCTCCCGAAGACCCATCCCTAGCGCTCAACACTCCTTCTCTCCGCACACACTCGGAGAAAAGGAGTGGCGGATCAATCCTGTGCTACCCAAGACCCATCCCTAGCGCTTAACACTCCTTCCCTCCGCACACACTCGGAGAAAAGGAGTGGCGGATCAATCCTTTGCTAACCAAGACCCATCCCTAGCGCTTAACACTCCTTCCTTCCGCACACACTCGGAGAAAAGGAGTGGCGGATCAACCCTGCGAAGTCGAAGACTCACTAGCGTGTACCACTTCTATCTGCACACACTCAGAGAAAAGTGATAAGAGAGCACACCAGAAGCTTCAACTACGCGAACCACTCATTCCGCACACACTCGGAGAAAAGGAGTGGCGGATCAATCCTGCGCTCCCGAAGACCCATCCCTAGCGCTTAACACTCCTTCTCTCCGCACACACTCGGATAAAAGGAGTGGCGGATCAATCCTGCGCTCCCGAAGACCCATCCCTAGCGCTTAACACTCCTTCTCTCCGCACACACTCGGATAAAAGGAGTGGCGGATCAATCCTGTGCTACCCAAGACCCATCCCTAGCGCTTAACACTCCTTCCCTCCACACACACTCGGAGAAAATGAGTATCGGATCAATCCTGCGCTCCCGAAGACCCATCCCTAGCGCTCAACACTCCTTCTCTCCGCACACACTCGGAGAAAAAGAGTGGCGGAACAACCGTGCGAAGTCGAAGACTGACTAGCGTGTACCACTTCTCTCTGCAAACACTCAGAGAAAAGTGATAAGAGAGCACACCAGAAGCTTCAACTACGCGAACCACTCATTCCGCACACACTCGGAGAAAAGGAGTGGCGGATCAATCCTGCGCTTCCGAAGACCCATCCCTAGCGCATAACACTCCTTCTCTCCGCACACACTCGGAGAAAAGGAGTGGCGGATCAATCCTGCGCTCCCGAAGACCCATCCCTAGTGCTCAACACTCCTTCTCTCCGCACACACTCGGAGAAAAGGAGTGGCGGATCAATCCTGTGCTACCCAAGACCCATCCCTAGCGCTTAACACTCCTTCCCTCCGCACACACTCGGAGAAAAGGAGTGGCGGATCAACCCTGCGAAGTCGAAGACTCACTAGCGTGTACCACTTCTATCTGCACACACTCAGAGAAAAGTGATAAGAGAGCACACCAGAAGCTTCAACTACGCGAACCACTCATTCCGCACACACTCGGAGAAAAGGAGTGGCGGATCAATCCTGCCCTCCCGAAGACCCATCCCTAGCGCTTAACACTCCTTCTCTCCGCACACACTCGGATAAAAGGAGTGGCGGATCAATCCTGCGCACCCGAAGACCCATCCCTAGCGCTCAGCACTCCTTCTCTCCGCACACACTCGGAGAAAAGGAGTGGCGGATCAATCCTGTGCTACCCAAGACCCATCCCTAGCGCTTAACACTCCTTCCCTCCGAACACACTCGGAGAAAATGAGTGGCGGATCAATCCTGCGCTCCCGAAGACCCATCCCTAGCGCTCAACACTCCTTCTCTCCGCACACACTCGGAGAAAAAGAGTGGCGGATCAACCGTGCGAAGTCGAAGACTCACTAGCGTGTACCACTTCTCTCTGCAAACACTCAGAGAAAAGTGATAAGAGAGCACACCAGAAGCTTCAACTACGCGAACCACTCATTCCGCACACACTCGGAGAAAAGGAGTGGCGGATCAATCCTGCGCTCCCGAAGACCCATCCCTAGCGCTTAACACTCCTTCTCTCCGCACACACTCGGATAAAAGGAGTGGCGGATCAATCCTGTGCTACCCAAGACCCATCCCTAGCGCTTAACACTCCTTCCCTCCACACACACTCGGAGATAATGAGTGGCGGATCAATCCTGCGCTCCCGAAGACCCATCCCTAGCGCTCAACACTCCTTCTCTCCGCACACACTCGGAGAAAAAGAGTGGTGGATCAACCGTGCGAAGTCGAAGACTCACTAGCGTGTACCACTTCTCTCTGCAAACATTCAGAGAAAAGTGATAAGAGAGCACACCAGAAGCTTCAACTACGCGAACCACTCATTCCGCACACACTCGGAGAAAAGGAGTGGCGGATCAATCCTGCGCTCCCGAAGACCCATCCCTAGCGCATAAAACTCCTTCTCTCCGCACACACTCGTAGAAAAGGAGTGGCGTATCAATCCTGCGCTCCCGAAGACCCATCCCTAGTGCTCAACACTCCTTCTCTCCGCACACACTCGGAGAAAAGGAGTGGCGGATCAATCCTGTGCTACCCAAGACCCATCCCTAGCGCTTAACACTCCTTCCCTCCGCACGCACTCGGAGAAAAGGAGTGGCGGATCAATCCTGCGCTCCCGAAGACCCATCCCTAGCGTTTAACACTCCTTCTCTCCGCACACACTCGGAGAAAAAGAGTGGCGGATCAATCCTGCGCTCCCGAAGACCCATCCCTAGCGCTCAACACTCCTTCTCTCCGCACACACTCGGAGAAAAGGAGTGGCGGATCAATCCTGTGCTACCCAAGACCCATCCCTAGCGCTTAACACTCCTTCCCTCCGCACACACTCGGAGAAAAGGAGTGGCGGATCAATCCTTTGCTAACCAAGACCCATCCCTAGCGCTTAACACTCCTTCCTTCCGCACACACTCGGAGAAAAGGAGTGGCGGATCAACCCTGCGAAGTCGAAGACTCACTAGCGTGTACCACTTCTATCTGCACACACTCAGAGAAAAGTGATAAGAGAGCACACCAGAAGCTTCAACTACGCGAACCACTCATTCCGCACACACTCGGAGAAAAGGAGTGGCGGATCAATCCTGCGCTCCCGAAGACCCATCCCTAGCGCTTAACACTCCTTCTCTCCGCAAACACTCGGATAAAAGGAGTGGCGGATCAATCCTGCGCTCCCGAAGACCCATCCCTAGCGCTTAACACTCCTTCTCTCCGCACACACTCGGATAAAAGGAGTGGCGGATCAATCCTGTGCTACCCAAGACCCATCCCTAGCGCTTAACACTCCTTCCCTCCACACACACTCGGAGAAAATGAGTATCGGATCAATCCTGCGCTCCCGAAGACCCATCCCTAGCGCTCAACACTCCTTCTCTCCGCACACACTCGGAGAAAAAGAGTGGCGGAACAACCGTGCGAAGTCGAAGACTGACTAGCGTGTACCACTTCTCTCTGCAAACACTCAGAGAAAAGTGATAAGAGAGCACACCAGAAGCTTCAACTACGCGAACCACTCATTCCGCACACACTCGGAGAAAAGGAGTGGCGGATCAATCCTGCGCTTCCGAAGACCCATCCCTAGCGCATAACACTCCTTCTCTCCGCACACACTCGGAGAAAAGGAGTGGCGGATCAATCCTGCGCTCCCGAAGACCCATCCCTAGTGCTCAACACTCCTTCTCTCCGCACACACTCGGAGAAAAGGAGTGGCGGATCAATCCTGTGCTACCCAAGACCCATCCCTAGCGCTTAACACTCCTTCCCTCCGCACACACTCGGAGAAAAGGAGTGGCGGATCAACCCTGCGAAGTCGAAGACTCACTAGCGTGTACCACTTCTATCTGCACACACTCAGAGAAAAGTGATAAGAGAGCACACCAGAAGCTTCAACTACGCGAACCACTCATTCCGCACACACTCGGAGAAAAGGAGTGGCGGATCAATCCTGCGCTCCCGAAGACCCATCCCTAGCGCTTAACACTCCTTCTCTCCGCACACACTCGGATAAAAGGAGTGGCGGATCAATCCTGCGCACCCGAAGACCCATCCCTAGCGCTCAGCACTCCTTCTCTCCGCACACACTCGGAGAAAAGGAGTGGCGGATCAATCCTGTGCTACCCAAGACCCATCCCTAGCGCTTAACACTCCTTCCCTCCGAACACACTCGGAGAAAAGGAGTGGCGGATCAATCCTGCGCTTCCGAAGACCCATCCCTAGCGCATAACACTCCTTCTCTCCGCACACACTCGGAGAAAAGGAGTGGCGGATCAATCCTGCGCTCCCGAAGACCCATCCCTAGTGCTCAACACTCCTTCTCTCCGCACACACTCGGAGAAAAGGAGTGGCGGATCAATCCTGTGCTACCCAAGACCCATCCCTAGCGCTTAACACTCCTTCCCTCCGCACACACTCGGAGAAAAGGAGTGGCGGATCAACCCTGCGAAGTCGAAGACTCACTAGCGTGTACCACTTCTATCTGCACACACTCAGAGAAAAGTGATAAGAGAGCACACCAGAAGCTTCAACTACGCGAACCACTCATTCCGCACACACTCGGAGAAAAGGAGTGGCGGATCAATCCTGCGCTCCCGAAGACCCATCCCTAGCGCTTAACACTCCTTCTCTCCGCACACACTCGGATAAAAGGAGTGGCGGATCAATCCTGCGCACCCGAAGACCCATCCCTAGCGCTCAGCACTCCTTCTCTCCGCACACACTCGGAGAAAAGGAGTGGGGGATCAATCCTGTGCTACCCAAGACCCATCCCTAGCGCTTAACACTCCTTCCCTCCGAACACACTCGGAGAAAATGAGTGGCGGATCAATCCTGCGCTCCCGAAGACCCATCCCTAGCGCTCAACACTCCTTCTCTCCGCACACACTCGGAGAAAAAGAGTGGCGGATCAACCGTGCGAAGTCGAAGACTCACTAGCGTGTACCACTTCTCTCTGCAAACACTCAGAGAAAAGTGATAAGAGAGCACACCAGAAGCTTCAACTACGCGAACCACTCATTCCGCACACACTCGGAGAAAAGGAGTGGCGGATCAATCCTGCGCTCCCGAAGACCCATCCCTAGCGCTTAACACTCCTTCTCTCCGCACACACTCGGATAAAAGGAGTGGCGGATCAATCCTGTGCTACCCAAGACCCATCCCTAGCGCTTAACACTCCTTCCCTCCACACACACTCGGAGATAATGAGTGGCGGATCAATCCTGCGCTCCCGAAGACCCATCCCTAGCGCTCAACACTCCTTCTCTCCGCACACACTCGGAGAAAAAGAGTGGCGGATCAACCGTGCGAAGTCGAAGACTCACTAGCGTGTACCACTTCTCTCTGCAAACATTCAGAGAAAAGTGATAAGAGAGCACACCAGAAGCTTCAACTACGCGAACCACTCATTCCGCACACACTCGGAGAAAAGGAGTGGCGGATCAATCCTGCGCTCCCGAAGACCCATCCCTAGCGCATAAAACTCCTTCTCTCCGCACACACTCGTAGAAAAGGAGTGGCGTATCAATCCTGCGCTCCCGAAGACCCATCCCTAGTGCTCAACACTCCTTCTCTCCGCACACACTCGGAGAAAAGGAGTGGCGGATCAATCCTGTGCTACCCAAGACCCATCCCTAGCGCTTAACACTCCTTCCCTCCGCACGCACTCGGAGAAAAGGAGTGGCGGATCAATCCTGCGCTCCCGAAGACCCATCCCTAGCGTTTAACACTCCTTCTCTCCGCACACACTCGGAGAAAAAGAGTGGCGGATCAATCCTGCGCTCCCGAAGACCCATCCCTAGCGCTCAACACTCCTTCTCTCCGCACACACTCGGAGAAAAGGAGTGGCGGATCAATCCTGTGCTACCCAAGACCCATCCCTAGCGCTTAACACTCCTTCCCTCCGCACACACTCGGAGAAAAGGAGTGGCGGATCAATCCTTAGCTAACCAAGACCCATCCCTAGCGCTTAACACTCCTTCCTTCCGCACACACTCGGAGAAAAGGAGTGGCGGATCAACCCTGCGAAGTCGAAGACTCACTAGCGTGTACCACTTCTATCTGCACACACTCAGAGAAAAGTGATAAGAGAGCACACCAGAAGCTTCAACTACGCGAACCACTCATTCCGCACACACTCGGAGAAAAGGAGTGGCGGATCAATCCTGCGCTCCCGAAGACCCATCCCTAGCGCTTAACACTCCTTCTCTCCGCACACACTCGGATAAAAGGAGTGGCGGATCAATCCTGCGCTCCCGAAGACCCATCCCTAGCGCTTAACACTCCTTCTCTCCGCACACACTCGGATAAAAGGAGTGGCGGATCAATCCTGTGCTACCCAAGACCCATCCCTAGCGCTTAACACTCCTTCCCTCCACACACACTCGGAGAAAATGAGTATCGGATCAATCCTGCGCTCCCGAAGACCCATCCCTAGCGCTCAACACTCCTTCTCTCCGCACACACTCGGAGAAAAAGAGTGGCGGAACAACCGTGCGAAGTCGAAGACTGACTAGCGTGTACCACTTCTCTCTGCAAACACTCAGAGAAAAGTGATAAGAGAGCACACCAGAAGCTTCAACTACGCGAACCACTCATTCCGCACACACTCGGAGAAAAGGAGTGGCGGATCAATCCTGCGCTTCCGAAGACCCATCCCTAGCGCATAACACTCCTTCTCTCCGCACACACTCGGAGAAAAGGAGTGGCGGATCAATCCTGCGCTCCCGAAGACCCATCCCTAGTGCTCAACACTCCTTCTCTCCGCACACACTCGGAGAAAAGGAGTGGCGGATCAATCCTGTGCTACCCAAGACCCATCCCTAGCGCTTAACACTCCTTCCCTCCGCACACACTCGGAGAAAAGGAGTGGCGGATCAACCCTGCGAAGTCGAAGACTCACTAGCGTGTACCACTTCTATCTGCACACACTCAGAGAAAAGTGATAAGAGAGCACACCAGAAGCTTCAACTACGCGAACCACTCATTCCGCACACACTCGGAGAAAAGGAGTGGCGGATCAATCCTGCGCTCCCGAAGACCCATCCCTAGCGCTTAACACTCCTTCTCTCCGCACACACTCGGATAAAAGGAGTGGCGGATCAATCCTGCGCACCCGAAGACCCATCCCTAGCGCTCAGCACTCCTTCTCTCCGCACACACTCGGAGAAAAGGAGTGGCGGATCAATCCTGTGCTACCCAAGACCCATCCCTAGCGCTTAACACTCCTTCCCTCCGAACACACTCGGAGAAAATGAGTGGCGGATCAATCCTGCGCTCCCGAAGACCCATCCCTAGCGCTCAACACTCCTTCTCTCCGCACACACTCGGAGAAAAAGAGTGGCGGATCAACCGTGCGAAGTCGAAGACTCACTAGCGTGTACCACTTCTCTCTGCAAACACTCAGAGAAAAGTGATAAGAGAGCACACCAGAAGCTTCAACTACGCGAACCACTCATTCCGCACACACTCGGAGAAAAGGAGTGGCGGATCAATCCTGCGCTCCCGAAGACCCATCCCTAGCGCTTAACACTCCTTCTCTCCGCACACACTCGGATAAAAGGAGTGGCGGATCAATCCTGTGCTACCCAAGACCCATCCCTAGCGCTTAACACTCCTTCCCTCCACACACACTCGGAGATAATGAGTGGCGGATCAATCCTGCGCTCCCGAAGACCCATCCCTAGCGCTCAACACTCCTTCTCTCCGCACACACTCGGAGAAAAAGAGTGGCGGATCAACCGTGCGAAGTCGAAGACTCACTAGCGTGTACCACTTCTCTCTGCAAACATTCAGAGAAAAGTGATAAGAGAGCACACCAGAAGCTTCAACTACGCGAACCACTCATTCCGCACACACTCGGAGAAAAGGAGTGGCGGATCAATCCTGCGCTCCCGAAGACCCATCCCTAGCGCATAAAACTCCTTCTCTCCGCACACACTCGTAGAAAAGGAGTGGCGTATCAATCCTGCGCTCCCGAAGACCCATCCCTAGTGCTCAACACTCCTTCTCTCCGCACACACTCGGAGAAAAGGAGTGGCGGATCAATCCTGTGCTACCCAAGACCCATCCCTAGCGCTTAACACTCCTTCCCTCCGCACGCACTCGGAGAAAAGGAGTGGCGGATCAATCCTGCGCTCCCGAAGACCCATCCCTAGCGTTTAACACTCCTTCTCTCCGCACACACTCGGAGAAAAAGAGTGGCGGATCAATCCTGCGCTCCCGAAGACCCATCCCTAGCGCTCAACACTCCTTCTCTCCGCACACACTCGGAGAAAAGGAGTGGCGGATCAATCCTGTGCTACCCAAGACCCATCCCTAGCGCTTAACACTCCTTCCCTCCGCACACACTCGGAGAAAAGGAGTGGCGGATCAACCCTGCGAAGTCGAAGACTCACTAGCGTGTACCACTTCTATCTGCACACACTCAGAGAAAAGTGATAAGAGAGTACACCAGAAGCTTCAACTACGCGAACCACTCATTCCGCACACACTCGGAGAAAAGGAGTGGCGGATCAATCCTGCGCTCCCGAAGACCCATCCCTAGCGCTTAACACTCCTTCTCTCCGCACACACTCGGATAAAAGGAGTGGCGGATCAACCGTGCGAAGTCGAAGACTCACTAGCGTGTACCACTTCTCTCTGCACACACTCAGAGAAAAGTGATAAGAGAGCACACAAAAAGCTTCAACTACGCGAACCACTCATTCCGCACACACTCGGAGAAAAGGAGTGGCGGATCAATCCTGCGCTCCTGAAGACCAATCCCTAGCGCTTAACACTCCTTCTCTCCGCACACACTCGGAGAAAAGGAGTGGCGGATCAATCCTGCGCTCCCGAAGACCCATCCCTAGCGCTCAACACTCCTTCTCTCCGCACACACTCGGAGAAAAGGAGTGGCGGATCAATCCTGCGCTCCCGAAGACAAATCCCTAGCGCTCAACACTCCTTCTCTCCGCACACACTAAGAGAAAAGGAGTGGCGGATCAATCCTGTGCTTCCCAAGACCAATCCCTAGCGCTTAACACTCCTTTCCTCCGCACACACTCGGAGAAAAGGAGTGGCGGATCAATCCTGCGCTCTCGAAGACCCATCTCTAGCGCTTAACACTCCTTCCCTCCGCACACACTCGGAGAAAAGGAGTGGCGGATCAATCCTGTGCTAACCAAGACCCATCCCTAGCGCTTAACACTCCTTCCCTCCGCACACACTCGGAGAAAAGGAGTGGCGGATCAACCCTGCGAAGTCGAAGACTCACTAGCTTGTACCACTTCTATCTGCACACACTCAGAGAAAAGTGATAAGAGAGCACACCAGAAGCTTCAACTACGCGAACCACTCATTCCGCACACACTCGGAGAAAAGGAGTGGCGGATCAATCCTGCGCTCCCGAAGACCCATCCCTAGCGCTTAACACTCCTTCTCTCCGCACACACTCGGATAAAAGGAGTGGCGGATCAATCCTGCGCTCCCGAAGACCCATCCCTAGCGCTTAACACTCCTTCTCTCCGCACACACTCGGATAAAAGGAGTGGCGGATCAATCCTGTGCTACCCAAGACCCATCCCTAGCGCTTAACACTCCTTCCCTCCACACACACTCGGAGAAAATGAGTGGCGGATCAATCCTGCGCTCCCGAAGACCCATCCCTAGCGCTCAACACTCCTTCTCTCCGCACACACTCGGAGAAAAAGAGTGGCGGAACAACCGTGCGAAGTCGAAGACTCACTAGCGTGTACCACTTCTCTCTGCAAACACTCAGAGAAAAGTGATAAGAGAGCACACCAGAAGCTTCAACTACGCGAACCACTCATTCCGCACACACTCGGAGAAAAGGAGTGGCGGATCAATCCTGCGCTCCCGAAGACCCATCCCTAGCGCATAACACTCCTTCTCTCCGCACACACTCGGAGAAAAGGAGTGGCGGATCAATCCTGCGCTCCCGAAGACCCATCCCTAGTGCTCAACACTCCTTCTCTCCGCACACACTCGGAGAAAAGGAGTGGCGGATCAATCCTGTGCTACCCAAGACCCATCCCTAGCGCTTAACACTCCTTCCCTCCGCACACACTCGGAGAAAAGGAGTGGCGGATCAACCCTGCGAAGTCGAAGACTCACTAGCGTGTACCACTTCTATCTGCACACACTCAGAGAAAAGTGATAAGAGAGCACACCAGAAGCTTCAACTACGCGAACCACTCATTCCGCACACACTCGGAGAAAAGGAGTGGCGGATCAATCCTGCGCTCCCGAAGACCCATCCCTAGCGCTTAACACTCCTTCTCTCCGCACACACTCGGATAAAAGGAGTGGCGGATCAATCCTGCGCACCCGAAGACCCATCCCTAGCGCTCAGCACTCCTTCTCTCCGCACACACTCGGAGAAAAGGAGTGGCGGATCAATCCTGTGCTACCCAAGACCCATCCCTAGCGCTTAACACTAATTCCCTCCGCACACACTCGGAGAAAATGAGTGGCGGATCAATCCTGCGCTCCCGAAGACCCATCCCTAGCGCTCAACACTCCTTCTCTCCGCACACACTCGGAGAAAAAGAGTGGCGGATCAACCGTGCGAAGTCGAAGACTCACTAGCGTGTATCACTTCTCTCTGCAAACACTCAGAGAAAAGTGATAAGAGAGCACACCAGAAGCTTCAACTACGCGAACCACTCATTCCGCACACACTCGGAGAAAAGGAGTGGCGGATCAATCCTGCGCTCCCGAAGACCCATCCCTAGCGCATAAAACTCCTTCTCTCCGCACACACTCGGAGAAAAGGAGTGGCGGATCAATCCTGCGCTCCCGAAGACCCATCCCTAGTGCTCAACACTCCTTCTCTCCGCACACACTCGGAGAAAAGGAGTGGCGGATCAATCCTGTGCTACCCAAGACCCATCCCTAGCGCTTAACACTCCTTCCCTCCGCACGCACTCGGAGAAAAGGAGTGGCGGATCAATCCTGCGCTCCCGAAGACACATCCCTAGCGTTTAACACTCCTTCTCTCCGCACACACTCGGAGAAAAAGAGTGGCGGATCAATCCTGCGCTCCCGAAGACCCATCCCTAGAGCTTAACACTCCTTCCCTCCGCACACACTAGGAGAAAAGGAGTGGCGGATCAATCCTGTGCTAACCAAGACCCATCCCTAGCGTTTAACACTCCTTCCCTCCGCACACACTCGGAGAAAAGGAGTGGCGGATCAACCCTGCGAAGTCGAAGACTCACTAGCGTGTACCACTTCTATCTGCACACACTCAGAGAAAAGTGATAAGAGAGCACACCAGAAGCTTCAACTACGCGAACCACTCATTCCGCACACACTCGGAGAAAAGGAGTGGCGGATCAATCCTGCGCTCCCGAAGACCCATCCCTAGCGCTTAACACTCCTTCTCTCCGCACACACTCGGATAAAAGGAGTGGCGGATCAACCGTGCGAAGTCGAAGACTCACTAGCGTGTACCACTTCTCTCTGCACACACTCAGAGAAAAGTGATAAGAGAGCACACCAGAAGCTTCAACTACGCGAACCACTCATTCCGCACACACTCGGAGAAAAGGAGTCTCGGATCAATCCTGCGCTCCCGAAGACCCATCCCTAGCGCTTAACACTCCTTCTCTCCGCACACACTCGGAGAAAAGGAGTGGCGGATCAATCCTGCGCTCCCGAAGACCCATCCCTAGCGCTCAACACTCCTTCTCTCCGCACACACTCGGAGAAAAGGAGTGGCGGATCAATCCTGCGCTCCCGAAGACCCATCCCTAGCGCTCAACACTCCTTCTCTCCGCACACACTCGGAGAAAAGGAGTGGCGGATCAATCCTGTGCTACCCAAGACCAATCCCTAGCGCTTAACACTCCTTTCCTCCGCACACACTCGGAGAAAAGGAGTGGCGGATCAATCCTGCGCTCTCGAAGACCCATCCCTAGCGCTTAACACTCCTTCCCTCCGCACACACTAGGAGAAAAGGAGTGGCGGATCAATCCTGTGCTAACCAAGACCCATCCCTAGCGCTTAACACTCCTTCCCTCCGCACACACTCGGAGAAAAGGAGTGGCGGATCAACCCTGCGAAGTCGAAGACTCACTAGCGTGTACCACTTCTATCTGCACACACTGAGAGAAAAGTGATAAGAGAGCACACCAGAAGCTTCAACTACGCGAACCACTCATTCCGCACACACTCGGAGAAAAGGAGTGGCGGATCAATCCTGCGCTCCCGAAGACCCATCCCTAGCGCTTAACACTCCTTCTCTCCGCACACACTCGGATAAAAGGAGTGGCGGATCAATCCTGCGCTCCCGAAGACCCATCCCTAGCGCTTAACACTCCTCCTCTCCGCACACACTCGGATAAAAGGAGTGGCGGATCAATCCTGTGCTACCCAAGACCCATCCCTAGCGCTTAACACTCCTTCCCTCCACACACACTCGGAGAAAATGAGTGGCGGATCAATCCTGCGCTCCCGAAGACCCATCCCTAGCGCTCAACACTCCTTCTCTCCGCACACACTCGGAGAAAAAGAGTGGCGGAACAACCGTGCGAAGTCGAAGACTCACTAGCGTGTACCACTTCTCTCTGCAAACACTCAGAGAAAAGTGATAAGAGAGCACACCAGAAGCTTCAACTACGCGAACCACTCATTCCGCACACACTCGGAGAAAAGGAGTGGCGGATCAATCCTGCGCTCCCGAAGACCCATCCCTAGCGCATAACACTCCTTCTCTCCGCACACACTCGGAGAAAAGGAGTGGCGGATCAATCCTGCGCTCCCGAAGACCCATCCCTAGTGCTCAACACTCCTTCTCTCCGCACACACTCGGAGAAAAGGAGTGGCGGATCAATCCTGTGCTACCCAAGACCCATCCCTAGCGCTTAACACTCCTTCCCTCCGCACACACTCGGAGAAAAGGAGTGGCGGATCAACCCTGCGAAGTCGAAGACTCACTAGCGTGTACCACTTCTATCTGCACACACTCAGAGAAAAGTGATAAGAGAGCACACCAGAAGCTTCAACTACGCGAACCACTCATTCCGCACACACTCGGAGAAAAGGAGTGGCGGATCAATCCTGCGGTCCCGAAGACCCATCCCTAGCGCTTAACATTCCTTCTCTCCGCACACACTCGGATAAAAGGAGTGGCGGATCAATCCTGCGCACCCGAAGACCCATCCCTAGCGCTCAGCACTCCTTCTCTCCGCACACACTCGGAGAAAAGGAGTGGCGGATCAATCCTGTGCTACACAAGACCCATCCCTAGCGCTTAACACTCCTTCCCTCCGCACACACTCGGAGAAAATGAGTGGCGGATCAATCCTGCGCTCCCGAAGACCCATCCCTAGCGCTCAACACTCCTTCTCTCCGCACACACTCGGAGAAAAAGAGTGGCGGATCAACCGTGCGAAGTCGAAGACTCACTAGCGTGTACCACTTCTCTCTGCAAACACTCAGAGAAAAGTGATAAGAGAGCACACCAGAAGCTTCAACTACGCGAACCACTCATTCCGCACACACTCGGAGAAAAGGAGTGGCGGATCAATCCTGCGCTCCCGAAGACCCATCCCTAGCGCTTAACACTCCTTCTCTCCGCACACACTCGGATAAAAGGAGTGGCGGATCAATCCTGCGCTCCCGAAGACCCATCCGTAGCGCTTAACACTCCTTCTCTCCGCACACACTCGGATAAAAGGAGTGGCGGATCAATCCTGTGCTACCCAAGACCCATCCCTAGCGCTTAACACTCCTTCCCTCCACACACATTCGGAGAAAATGAGTGGCGGATCAATCCTGCGCTCCCGAAGACCCATCCCTAGCGCTCAACACTCCTTCTCTCCGCACACACTCGGAGAAAAGGAGTGGCGGATCAATCCTGTGCTACCCAAGACCCATCCCTAGCGCTTAACACTCCTTCCCTCCGCACACACTCGGAGAAAAGGAGTGGCGGATCAACCCTGCGAAGTCGAAGACTCACTAGCGTGTACCACTTCTATCTGCACACACTCAGAGAAAAGTGATAAGAGAGCACACCAGAAGCTTCAACTACGCGAACCACTCATTCCGCACACACTCGGAGAAAAGGAGTGGCGGATCAATCCTGCGCTCCCGAAGACCCATCCCTAGCGCTTAACACTCCTTCTCTCCGCACACACTCGGATAAAAGGAGTGGCGGATCAATCCTGCGCTCCCGAAGACCCATCCGTAGCGCTTAACACTCCTTCTCTCCGCACACACTCGGATAAAAGGAGTGGCGGATCAATCCTGTGCTACCCAAGACCCATCCCTAGCGCTTAACACTCCTTCCCTCCACACACATTCGGAGAAAATGAGTGGCGGATCAATCCTGCGCTCCCGAAGACCCATCCCTAGCGCTCAACACTCCTTCTCTCCGCACACACTCGGAGAAAAGGAGTGGCGGATCAATCCTGCGCTCCCGAAGACCCATCCCTAGCGCTTAACACTCCTTCTCTCCGCACACACTCGGATAAAAGGAGTGGCGGATCAATCCTGCGCACCCGAAGACCCATCCCTAGCGCTCAGCACTCCTTCTCTCCGCACACACTCGGAGAAAAGGAGTGGCGGATCAATCCTGTGCTACCCAAGACCCATCCCTAGCGCTTAACACTCCTTCCCTCCGCACACACTCGGAGAAAATGAGTGGCGGATCAATCCTGCGCTCCCGAAGACCCATCCCTAGCGCTCAACACTCCTTCTCTCCGCACACACTCGGAGAAAAAGAGTGGCGGATCAACCGTGCGAAGTCGAAGACTCACTAGCGTGTACCACTTCTCTCTGCAAACATTCAGAGAAAAGTGATAAGAGAGCACACCAGAAGCTTCAACTACGCGAACCACTCATTCCGCACACACTCGGAGAAAAGGAGTGGCGGATCAATCCTGCGCTCCCGAAGACCCATCCCTAGCGCATAAAACTCCTTCTCTCCGCACACACTCGGAGAAAAGGAGTGGCGGATCAATCCTGTGCTAACCAAGACCCATCCCTAGCGCTCAACACTCCTTCTCTCCGCACACACTCGGAGAAAAGGAGTGGCGGATCAATCCTGTGCTAACCAAGACCCATCCCTAGCGCTTAACACTCCTTCCCTCCGCACGCACTCGGAGAAAAGGAGTGGCGGATCAATCCTGCGCTCCCGAAGACCCATCCCTAGCGTTTAACACTCCTTCTCTCCGCACACACTCGGAGAAAAAGAGTGGCGGATCAATCCTGCGCTCCCGAAGACCCATCCCTAGCGCTCAACACTCCTTCTCTCCGCACACACTCGGAGAAAAGGAGTGGCGGATCAATCCTGTGCTACCCAAGACCCATCCCTAGCGCTTAACACTCCTTCCCTCCGCACACACTCGGAGAAAAGGAGTGGCGGATCAACCCTGCGAAGTCGAAGACTCACTAGCGTGTACCACTTCTATCTGCACACACTCAGAGAAAAGTGATAAGAGAGCACACCAGAAGCTTCAACTACGCGAACCACTCATTCCGCACACACTCGGAGAAAAGGAGTGGCGGATCAATCCTGCGCTCCCGAAGACCCATCCCTAGCGCTTAACACTCCTTCTCTCCGCACACACTCGGATAAAAGGAGTGGCGGATCAATCCTGCGCACCCGAAGACCCATCCCTAGCGCTCAGCTCTCCTTCTCTCCGCACACACTCGGAGAAAAGGAGTGGCGGATCAATCCTGTGCTACCCAAGACCCATCCCTAGCGCTTAACACTCCTTCCCTCCGCACACACTCGGAGAAAATGAGTGGCGGATCAATCCTGCGCTCCCGAAGACCCATCCCTAGCGCTCAACACTCCTCCTCTCCGCACACACTCGGAGAAAAAGAGTGGCGGATCAACCGTGCGAAGTCGAAGACTCACTAGCGTGTACCACTTCTCTCTGCAAACACTCAGAGAAAAGTGATAAGAGAGCACACCAGAAGCTTCAACTACGCGAACCACTCATTCCGCACACACTCGGAGAAAAGGAGTGGCGGATCAATCCTGCGCTCCCGAAGACCCATTCCTAGCGCATAACACTCCTTCTCTCCGCACACACTCGGAGAAAAGGAGTGGCGGATAAATCCTGCGCTCCCGAAGACCCATCCCTAGCGCTCAACACTCCTTCTCTCCGCACACACTCGGAGAAAAGGAGTGGCGGATCAATCCTGTGCTACCCAAGACCCATCCCTAGCGCTTAAAACTCCTTCCCTCCGCACACACTCGGAGAAAAGGAGTGGCGGATCAACCCTGCGAAGTCGAAGACTCACTAGCGTGTACCACTTCTCTCTGCACACACTCAGAGAAAAGTGATAAGAGAGCACACCAGAAGCTTCAACTACGCGAACCACTCCCTCCACTACGCTAGGGATGGGTCTTCGGGAGCGCAGGATTAATCCGTCACTCCTTTTCTCCGAGTGTGTGCGGAGAGAAGGAGTGGTAAGCGCTAGGGATGGGTCTTCGGAAGCGCAGGATTGATCCTCCGCACACAATTGGAGAAAAGGAGTGGCGGATCAATCCTGCGCTCCCGAAGACCAATCCCTAGCGCTTAACACTCCTTCTCTCCGCACACACTCGGAGAAAAAGAGTGGCGGATCAACCCTGCGAAGTCGAAGACTCACTAGCGTGTACCACTTTTCTCTGCACACACTCAGAGAAAAGTGATAAGAGAGCACACCAGAAGCTTCAACTACGCGAACCACTCCCTCCACTACGCTAGGGATGGGTCTTCGGGAGCGCAGGATTAATCCGTCACTCCTTTTCTCCGAGTGTGTGCGGAGAGAAGGAGTGGTAAGCGCTAGGGATGGGTCTTCGGAAGCGCAGGATTGATCCTCCGCACACAATTGGAGAAAAGGAGTGGCGGATCAATCCTGCGCTCTCGGAGACCCATCCCTAGCGCTTAACACTCCTTTTCTCCGCACACACTCGGAGAAAAGGAGTGGCGGATCAATCCTGCCCTCCCGAAGACCTATCCCTAGCGCTTAACACTCCTTCTCTCCGCACACACTCGGAGAAAAGGAGTGGCGGATAAATCCTGCGCTCCCGAAGACCTATCCCTAGCGCTTAACACTCCTTCCCTCCGCACACACTCCGAGAAAAGGAGTGGAGGATCAATCCTGCGCTCCCGAAGACCCATCCCTAGAGCTTAACACTCCTTCCCTCCGCACACACTCGGAGAAAAGGAGTGGCGGATCAATCCTGCGCTCCCGAAGACCCATCCCTTACGCTTAACACTCCTTCCCTCCGCACACACTCGGAGAAAAGGAGAGGCGGATCAATCCTGCGCTCCCGAAGACCCATCCCTAGCGATTAACAATCCTTCTCTCCGCACGCACTCAAAGAAAAAGAGTGGCGGATGAACCCTGCGAAGTCGAAGACTCACTAGCGTGTACCACGTCTCTCTGCACACACTCAGAGAAAAGTGATAAGAAAGCACACCAGAAGCTTCAACTACGAGAACCAATCATTCCGCACACACTCGGAGAAAAGGAGTGGCGGATCAATCCTGCGCTCCCGAAGACCCATCCCTAGCGCTTAACACTCCTTCTCTCCGCACACACTCGGAGAAAAGGAGTGGCGGATCAATCCTGCGCTCCCGAAGACCCATCCCTAGCGCTCAACACTCCTTCTCTCCGCACACACTCGGATAAAATGAGTGGCGGATCAATCCTGCGCTCCCGAAGACCCATCCCTAGCGCTCAACACTCCTTCTCTCCTCAAACACTCGGAGAAAAGGAGTGGCGGATCAATCCTGTGCTACCCAAGACCCATCCCTAGCGCTTAACATTCCTTCTCTCCGCACACACTCGGAGAAAAGGAGTGGCGGATCAATCCTGCGCTCCCGAAGACTCATCCCTAGCGCTTAACACTCCTTCCCTCCGCACACACTCGGAGAAAAGGAGTGGCGGATCAATCCTGTGCTACCCAAGACCCATCCCTAGCGCTTAACACTCCTTCCCTCCGCACACACTCGGAGAAAAGGAGTGGCGGATCAACCCTGCGAAGTCGAAGACTCACTAGCGTGTACCACTTCTATCTGCACACACTCAGAGAAAAGTGATAAGAGAGCACACCAGAAGCTTCAACTACGCGAACCACTCATTCCGCACACACTCGGAGAAAAGGAGTGGCGGATCAATCCTGCGCTCCCGAAGACCCATCCCTAGCGCTTAACACTCCTTCTCTCCGCACACACTCGGATAAAAGGAGTGGCGGATCAATCCTTCGCACCCGAAGACCCATCCCTAGCGCTCAGCACTCCTTCTCTCCGCACACACTCGGAGAAAAGGAGTGGCGGATCAATCCTGTGCTACCCAAGACCCATCCCTAGCGCTTAACACTCCTTCCCTCCGCACACACTCGGAGAAAATGAGTGGCGGATCAATCCTGCGCTCCCGAAGACCCATCCCTAGCGCTCAACACTCCTTCTCTCCGCACACACTCGGAGAAAAGGAGAGGCGGATCAATCCTGCGCTCCCGAAGACCCATCCCTAGCGATTAACAATCCTTCTCTCCGCACGCACTCAAAGAAAAAGAGTGGCGGATGAACCCTGCGAAGTCGAAGACTCACTAGCGTGTACCACGTCTCTCTACACACTCAGAGAAAAGTGATAAGAAAGCACACCAGAAGCTTCAACTACGCGAACCAATCATTCCGCACACACTCGGAGAAAAGGAGTGGCGGATCAATCCTGCGCTCCCGAAGACCCATCCCTAGCGCTTAACACTCCTTCTCTCCGCACACACTCGGAGAAAAGGAGTGGCGGATCAATCCTGCGCTCCCGAAGACCCATCAATAGCGCTTAACACTCCTTCTCTCCGCACACACTCGGATAAAATGAGTGGCGGATCAATCCTGCGCTCCCGAAGACCCATCCCTAGCGCTCAACACTCCTTCTCTCCTCACACACTCGGAGAAAAGGAGTGGCGGATCAATCCTGTGCTACCCAAGACCCATCCCTAGCGCTTAACATTCCTTCTCTCCGCACACACTCGGAGAAAAGGAGTGGCGGATCAATCCTGCGCTCCCGAAGACTCATCCCTAGCGCTTAACACTCCTTCCCTCCGCACACACTCGGAGAAAAGGAGTGGCGGATCAATCCTGTGCTACCCAAGACCCATCCCTAGCGCTTAACACTCCTTCCCTCCGCACACACTCGGAGAAAAGGAGTGGCGGATCAACCCTGCGAAGTCGAAGACTCACTAGCGTGTACCACTTCTATCTGCACACACTCAGAGAAAAGTGATAAGAGAGCACACCAGAAGCTTCAACTACGCGAACCACTCATTCCGCACACACTCGGAGAAAAGGAGTGGCGGATCAATCCTGCGCTCCCGAAGACCCATCCCTAGCGCTTAACACTCCTTCTCTCCGCACACACTCGGATAAAAGGAGTGGCGGATCAATCCTGCGCACCCGAAGACCCATCCCTAGCGCTCAGCACTCCTTCTCTCCGCACACACTCGGAGAAAAGGAGTGGCGGATCAATCCTGTGCTACCCAAGACCCATCCCTAGCGCTTAACACTCCTTCCCTCCGCACACACTCGGAGAAAATGAGTGGCGGATCAATCCTGCGCTCCCGAAGACCCATCCCTAGCGCTCAACACTCCTTCTCTCCGCACACACTCGGAGAAAAAGAGTGGCGGATCAACCGTGCGAAGTCGAAGACTCACTAGCGTGTACCACTTCTCTCTGCACACACTCAGAGAAAAGTGATAAGAGAGCACACCAGAAGCCTCAACAACGCGAACCACTCATTCCGCACACACTCGGAGAAAAGGAGTGGCGGATCAATCTTCGCTCTCGAAGGCCCATCCCTAGCGCTTTACAATCCTTCCCTCCGCACACACTCGGAGAAAAGGAGTGGCGGATCAACCTTGCGAAGTCGAAGACTCACTACCCAACTAACACATAACTTGTGGGCCATTAAAGGTGTCGTTAACGTTGGCCCAAAGTGTTTGGTGACGGCCTGCCGTTCTTTGCCGTAACGGCTCCGTCAAAAAACTGTCACGCCGGCCAGAACGCGGCCACAAGAAGATGCCCACAAGTGTGCCATTAACTTTTTACCAAAATATCAGACAGCCTCAAACTGGCCACAGTTATTCTTTTAAAGGCCATTAACAATCAAAGCTAGCCAGAAGTTTGCCCTAGCCATGCCATTTGTGTTTTGTAAGAATTAAATTTAGCCAAAAGCTGCCCGCAAAAGAGCCTTTAATGATTTCTACTCTCCAAAAGCCTGCCACTGCCTTGCCATAAAAATTATTTAAGCATAAATACAAAATTTGTTGAATAAAAAATATTTATTGAAGAATTGCTTGAATGATTAAATGTTTCTTCATAAAAAATAAATATATTAAAAATAATTTAGGTACAATAAATATATGTATACATAAATTTACTTTTCTTGAATTTTTCCAAAATACAATACTTGGCATATTGAACTTAATAATTTGTTTATTTATTCTATTATGCATTAAAAAAAATATAGGTATAAATAATGCCATTTATAAACAGTTGCTTTTCATATACAATTTGAAAAATAAAATCAGTATGCCAAGCATAATATTTATAAAAAGCTCAAGATAAATAAATTTATACATTTTTGAAAAATGAACCTAAATTATTATTTCTATATTTATTTTTCATGAAGAAACATTTGTCATTCACGCTATTATTCAACAATTATTTTTTATTCAACACATTTTGAACTTACGCCTAAATAACATATATTCTTAATATGATTTATTATGTATTTTATATTAAAATAAATCTATTTTATATATGTATGTGGTGTTTAGTTTCTCTTATTGTTAAGTCTGTTAATATTTGATGTCTATTCATTAAAGTACAATAAATCACAATTATTTTTGCATCATTTTCAATTTATGAAAAAAAATCACACAGCTATTTAAAATAAATAAAAATAGAGTTTGATGTTTATATAAGTCACGAACCTTTTTTTTTTTTTTTTTTTTTTTTTTTTTTGTATATACATATATATATAACTGTCTCTCGTTTTTGTGCACATTTTTAGTTTGTTTATATCAGATAATATTAGCTTTTCCTTTCGAAATTGAGCAAAATAATTATAATCTTTTCTCAGAAAAGTATTTCGAGTAATTAATATTGCGTTTTATCTTTACCCTATTTCTTTATGCATTAAAATTATTTAGTTATTGGTTTTAATGGCATTTTCACCAAAGAGAAATTATTATCCGCACTTAGAAAGGGGGAAAAATCCTTTTCTTTAAAAGTTGTATATATTTAAAAAAAAAAAAACCTCATGGAAACAATTAATTTTAAGTAAACTAAAATGTTAAGAAAGTAACATCGAAAATTTACAATATTTAAAATCGATTAATATAATTCCAACAATAAAACATTTCGTGTAAAAAAAATACATTTAATGATACAAATTAAATGAAATTTTGAAGAAAACTAAATTTAATAAATATTAAATAAATGTTATTGTGCGTTTGCGAAAACCAAAATACGTATTAATACGGTTCTAATATAAAAACAAATACAATAAAATGATGCAGAAATATTTTAGAGTTAAAAATTTTTAATGAATAGACAAAAATTGAAAAGACTTACAATATTTTATGTGTAAATATCCTCAGAGATAAAGACTGCAGCACCAGCGTGCCAGCTAGCATCAGGTGTGAAGTTGGAATAAGGAATGACAGAGATAATTGAAAAAGACGGGAACGGGGGAGAGGAGGGGTGAGTGACTCAGCGAAAAACTGCTAGGTCACTAGTGTGTCCTTGAAATTACTCAGAAAAAAAGGGAGAAAGATAAGGAATCTTTTTACAGATATAGTAAAATAAACGTCTATTTGATGTATCTGGATTTAAAAATTATGTCTATTTAACGATACTTTCTTACAGCCCGCATATATTTTTATGTATTTTAATATTTAATGGAATTTTTTTTAAGGAGACGTTTCGCAAATTTAACGACAACTCTTCAGGATTTTAAATACAGTAAACTGTGTAAGGCGAAATAGATTTGAATCGAGAAAGTTTCCTATCGTAGACAATATTCAGCCATAAATAAATTTTATTCTATCTCAATAAATTCGCAGAGACTTGAAAATCTTTGCGAAATATATAGATTTCCGTCTTACACAGTGTTTTACTGCATTTTAATCATTTTTTCATAAATAAAAAGATTGTATGATGTTTTTGAAACAAAATAAAAAGTCATATTACAGAAATTTAAGTTAAAAAATATACATAGCGATAGAATACTTTTATCAAAGTTTTAGGCATTTACTTCTCTAAGAAAGAACTTTAAGAAATGATTGTACGATCTTTAGTAATTTTAAAGAAATCATTGAAAATTTTTCGTTAACTTGAGATTCTAGTGGGCTTATGTTTTTAATTTTTTTAAAAAAAAAAAGCATATTTTTTAAAAAATGTGTTTTTTTTTTCGCCCCTTTCAATGTCCCGAATCTTTTCTACACATTTTGTGATGTATTTTTAAGCGCAAAAACATTAATCTTGACCAAATGATAATTATAGCGATTTGTCATTGAGCACTTTTCGTTTCATTTTTTTTAAATCTAGGCATGAATTACAACTTGTAAGCGATTGAATTTTTATTATTTCCGTTTTTTTTTACCATTTCCCGTGCTCTCGCGTCCAGCTTTTTGGTACAAAACATCAAACTTCACAGCATATTCTGAAAGATCTGCTACCTTTACTGAAATTTACTTTTATATAAGGACTTTTTTGTTTAAATATTTATATTAAATTTCTTTAATCTTTTTATTATTTTTTTTTTTCATTTTCTTTCAGTTTTTTTTTTTAAAAATATATAAATGATGAGTGTAAAAGGGCGCCGGTTAAGAAAAATGTATGGAAGTGTGGATTCCATTTCAGATATACACATTCATGAAAAATGAAAAAAGTTGTTCGATTACAAAAACAATTTTTATTCATTTATGTACAAAAATAATTAAATGTATCAGAAAGTAATTGATGTAACAAAATGTGTCAAAAGCATGTTTTTACACAGGAAAAAAGTAAAACACTTTTTAAAAAAAATGAACAAAAGAATTTTTAAAAAATGTACTGTTCTACAGAAAAATTATTCATTTTAAGGGAGAATTATTAGCCCACAACCTTTGTCTTCCACCCCCGCTTGCAGAGGCAAGGAAATCGAAATGTATTTATTTTCTTTCTTTCTTTCTTTCTTTCTTTTTTTCCTTTCTTTTTTCTTTTCCCAAAAACAATCTTTTTTATTTTTAAGAAAAAAAATCTTTCCTTAAAAAAAAAAAAGTAGTTTGGCTTTTATGCCAATTTTAGAAATACTGTAATAGGCAATTTTAGAAATATTTATGCATTTACAACTAAAAATTATACATGTATGTATACGAGAGTTTTACATTACAGAGTAGGTGGGGAGAGCAGACAGAGACTGATTTAGGAACAATCTAAAGACTTTTTCTATTTTAATATTTATTTTAAATATCTTTAATGTATTTTAAACATTTATTCATTTTCTTTTAGTTATTTTTTATAAATAATGAATGCAAAAGAGCGCCTGAAGAAATTATTTGGAATACTTTATACATTTTGGGAGCAATTTTTATTATTTTTTTAAAAAAATATTTTTAAACTAAATAAAAATATGACATCTATATTACTGTTTTAAATATAAAACTTACAACATATTTATATGTTTATTAAAACCCAGATTTGAAGTAATTTCTGAAAGAAATGAAGACACAAAAAATACTCTCCCTTTCTTTAAATAAAAAAGCTGGTTAGATTATAACGGCCCTTTGCTTTCTAGAGTATGATACGCCATTACATTATTGCCGGAAACTGACCCTTAGGAGTTGGCCGGCAAAGCAAACGTAACTGTTCTCTCATCGCCGATCCGTTACTGGCTCGGCGGTAGCTGCCGCAACTAGCGGCGGGTCATTTGCGGTACCGCATTGTTTTGTTACAAATGGCCTTAACTCCTTCTGGCCGCAATGAAATCGTCTGCAGGCCGTAAGTCATGTGTTTGTTGGGTAGCGTGTACCACTTCTCTCTGCACACACTCAGAGAAAAGTGATAAGAGAGCACACCAGAAGCTTCAACTACGCGAACCACTCATTCCGCACACACTCGGAGAAAAGGAGTGGCGGATCAATCCTGCGCTCCCGAAGACCCATCCCTAGGGCTTAACACTCCTTCTCTCCGCACACACTTGGATAAAAGGAGTGGCAGATCAATCCTGCGCTCCCGAAGACCCATCCCTAGCGCTCAACACTCCTTCTCTCCGCACACACTCGGAGAAAACGAGTGGCGGATCAATCCTGTGCTACCCAAGACCCATCCCTAGCGCTTAACACTCCTTCCCTCCGCACACACTCGGAGAAAATGAGTGGCGGATCAATCCTGCGCTCCCGAAGACCCATCCCTAGCGCTTAACACTCCTCTCCGCACACACTCGGAGAAAAAGAGTGGCGGATCAACCCTGCGAAGTCGAAGACTCACTAGCGTGTACCACTTTTCTCTGCACACACTCAGAGAAAAGTGATAAGAGAGCACACCAGAAGCTTCAACTACGCGAACCACTCCCTCCACTACGCGAACCACTCCCTCCACTACGCTAGGGATGGGTCTTCGGGAGCGCAGGATTAATCCGTCACTCCTTTTCTCCGAGTGTGTGCGGAGAGAAGGAGTGTTAAGTGCTAGGGATGGGTCTTCGGAAGCGCAGGATTGATCCTCCGCACACAATTGGAGAAAAGGAGTGGCGGATCAATCCTGCGCTCGCGGAGACCCATCCCTGGCGCTTAACAATCCTTTTCTCCGCACACACTCGGAGAAAAGGAGTGGCGGATAAATCCTGCGCTCCCGAAGACCTATACCTAGCGCTTAACACTCCTTCTCTCCGCACACACTCGGAGAAAAGGAGTGGCGGATAAATCCTGCGCTCCCGAAGACCTATCCCTAGCGCTTAACACTCCTTCCCTCCGCACACACTCTGAGAAAAGGAGTGGAGGATCAATCCTGCGCTCCCGAAGACCCATCCCTAGAGCTTAACACTCCTTCCCTCCGCACACACTCGGAGAAAAGGAGTGGCGGATCAATCCTGCGCTCCCGAAGACCCATCCCTTACGCTTAACACTCCTTCCCTCCGCACAAACTCGGAGAAAAGGAGAGGCGGATCAATCCTGCGCTCCCGAAGACCCATCCCTAGCGATTAACAATCCTTCTCTCCTCACGCACTCAGAGAAAAAGAGTGGCGGATGAACCCTGCGAAGTCGAAGACTCACTAGCGTGTACCACGTCTCTCTGCACACACTCAGAGAAAAGTGATAAGAAAGCACACCAGAAGCTTCAACTACGCGAACCAATCATTCCGCACACACTCGGAGAAAAGGAGTGGCGGATCAATCCTGCGCTCCCGAAGACCCATCCCTAGCGCTTAACACTCCTTCCCTCCGCACACACTCGGAGAAAAGGAGTGGCGGATCAATCCTGTGCTACCCAAGACCCATCCCTAGCGCTTAACACTCCTTTCCTCCGCACACTCTCGGAGAAAAGGAGTGGCGGATCAATCCTGCGCTCTCGAAGACCCATCCCTAGCGCTTAACACTCCTTCTCTCCGCACACACTCGGAGAAAAGGAGTGGCGGATCAATCCTGCGCTCCCGAACACTCATCCCTAGCGCTTAACACTCCTTCCCTCCGCACACACTTGGAGAAAAGCAGTGGCGGATCAATCCTGTGCTACCCAAGACCCATCCCTAGCGCTTAACACTACTTCCCTCCGCACACACTCGGAGAAAAGGAGTGGCGGATCAATCCTGCGCTCTCGAAGACCCATCCCTAGCGCTTAACACTCCTTCTCTCCGCACACACTCGGAGAAAAGGAGTGGCGGATCAATCCTGCGCTCCCGAAGACTCATCCCTAGCACTTAACACTCCTTCCCTCGGCACACACTCGGAGAAAAGGAGTGGCGGATCAATCCTGTGCTACCCAAGACTCATCCCTAGCGCTTAACACTACTTCCCTCCGCACACACTCGGAGAAAAAGAGTGGCGGATCAACCCTGCGAAGTCGAAGACTCATTAGCGTGTACCACTTCTATCTGCACACACTCAGAGAAAAGTGATAAGAGAGCACACCAGAAGCTTCAACTACGCGAACCACTCATTCCGCACACACTCGGAGAAAAGGAGTGGCGGATCAATCCTGCGCTCCCGAAGACCCATCCCTAGCGCTTAACACTCCTTCTCTCCGCACACACTCGGAGAAAAGGAGTGGCGGATCAATCCTGTGCTAC
The DNA here is from genome assembly GCA_964019185.1 of Maratus speculifer. Lineage (NCBI taxonomy): Eukaryota > Metazoa > Arthropoda > Arachnida > Araneae > Salticidae > Maratus > Maratus speculifer. The sequence goes on from OZ025292.1 coordinate 23,558,695, forward strand.
CCAAGACCCATCCCTAGCGCTTAACACTCCTTCCCTCCGCACACACTCGTAGAAAAGGAGTGGCGGATCAATCCTGCGCTCCCGAAGACCCATCCCTAGCGCTCAACACTCCTTCTCTCCGCACACACTCGGAGAAAAGGAGTGGCGGATGAATCCTGTGCTACCCAAGACCCATCCCTAGCGCTTAACACTCCTTCCCTCCGCACACACTCGTAGAAAAGGAGTGGCGGATCAATCCTGCGCTCCCGAAGACTCATCCCTAGCGCTTAACACTCCTTCCCTCCGCACACACCTGGAGAAAAGAAGTGGCGGATCAATCCTGCGCTCTCGAAGACCCATCCCTAGCGCTTAACATTCCTTCTCTCCGCACACACTCGGAGAAAAAGAGTGGCGGATCAATCCTGCGCTCACGAAGACTCATCCCTAGCGCTTAACACTCCTTCCCTCCGCACACACTTGGAGAAAAGAAGTGGAGGATCAATCCTGCGCTCTCGAAGACCCATCCCTAGCGCTTAACATTCCTTCTCTCCGCACACACTCGGAGAAAAGGAGTGGCGGATCAATCCTGCGCTCTCGAAGACCCATCCCTAGCGCTTAACACTCCTTCCCTCCGCACACACTCGGATAAAAGAAGTGGCGGATCAATCCTGCGCACCCGAAGACCCATCCCTAGCGCTCAGCACTCCTTCTCTCCGCACACACTCGGAGAAAAGGAGTGGCGGATCAATCCTGTGCTACCCAAGACCCATCCCTAGCGCTTAACACTCCTCTCCGCACACACTCGGAGAAAAAGAGTGGCGGATCAACCCTGCGAAGTCGAAGACTCACTAGCGTGTACCACTTTTCTCTGCACACACTCAGAGAAAAGTGATAAGAGAGCACACCAGAAGCTTCAACTACGCGAACCACTCCCTCCACTACGCTAGGGATGGGTCTTCGGGAGCGCAGGATTAATCCGTCACTCCTTTTCTCCGAGTGTGTGCGGAGAGAAGGAGTGTTAAGTGCTAGGGATGGGTCTTCGGAAGCGCAGGATTGATCCTCCGCACACAATTGGAGAAAAGGAGTGGCGGATCAATCCTGCGCTCGCGGAGACCCATCCCTGGCGCTTAACAATCCTTTTCTCCGCACACACTCGGAGAAAAGGAGTGGCGGATAAATCCTGCGCTCCCGAAGACCTATACCTAGCGCTTAACACTCCTTCTCTCCGCACACACTCGGAGAAAAGGAGTGGCGGATAAATCCTGCGCTCCCGAAGACCTATCCCTAGCGCTTAACACTCCTTCCCTCCGCACACACTCTGAGAAAAGGAGTGGAGGATCAATCCTGCGCTCCCGAAGACCCATCCCTAGAGCTTAACACTCCTTCCCTCCGCACACACTCGGAGAAAAGGAGTGGCGGATCAATCCTGCGCTCCCGAAGACCCATCCCTTACGCTTAACACTCCTTCCCTCCGCACAAACTCGGAGAAAAGGAGAGGCGGATCAATCCTGCGCTCCCGAAGACCCATCCCTAGCGATAAACAATCCTTCTCTCCGCACGCACTCAGAGAAAAAGAGTGGCGGATGAACCCTGCGAAGTCGAAGACTCACTAGCGTGTACCACGTCTCTCTGCACACACTCAGAGAAAAGTGATAAGAAAGCACACCAGAAGCTTCAACTACGCGAACCAATCATTCCGCACACACTCGCAGAAAAGGAGTGGCGGATCAATCCTGCGCTCCCGAAGACCCATCCCTAGCGCTTAACACTCCTTCTCTCCGCACACATTCGGAGAAAAGGAGTGGCGGATCAATCCTGCGCTCCCGAAGACCCATCCCTAGCGCTTAACACTCCTTCCCTCCGCACACACTCGGAGAAAAGGAGTGGCGGATCAATCCTGTGCTACCCAAGACCCATCCCTAGCGCTTAACACTCCTTTCCTCCGCACACTCTCGGAGAAAAGGAGTGGCGGATCAATCCTGCGCTCTCGAAGACCCATCCCTAGCGCTTAACACTCCTTCTCTCCGCACACACTCGGAGAAAAGGAGTGGCGGATCAATCCTGCGCTCCCGAACACTCATCCCTAGCGCTTAACACTCCTTCCCTCCGCACACACTCGGAGAAAAGCAGTGGCGGATCAATCCTGTGCTACCCAAGACCCATCCCTAGCGCTTAACACTACTTCCCTCCGCACACACTCGGAGAAAAGGAGTGGCGGATCAATCCTGCGCTCTCGAAGACCCATCCCTAGCGCTTAACACTCCTTCTCTCCGCACACACTCGGAGAAAAGGAGTGGCGGATCAATCCTGCGCTCCCGAAGACTCATCCCTAGCACTTAACACTCCTTCCCTCCGCACACACTCGGAGAAAAGGAGTGGCGGATCAATCCTGTGCTACCCAAGACTCATCCCTAGCGCTTAACACTACTTCCCTCCGCACACACTCGGAGAAAAAGAGTGGCGGATCAACCCTGCGAAGTCGAAGACTCATTAGCGTGTACCACTTCTATCTGCACACACTCAGAGAAAAGTGATAAGAGAGCACACCAGAAGCTTCAACTACGCGAACCACTCATTCCGCACACACTCGGAGAAAAGGAGTGGCGGATCAATCCTGCGCTCCCGAAGACCCATCCCTAGCGCTTAACACTCCTTCTCTCCGCACACACTCGGAGAAAAGGAGTGGCGGATAAATCCTGCGCTCCCGAAGACCCATCCCTAGCGCTCAACACTCCTTCTCTCCGCACACACTCGGAGAAAAGGAGTGGCGGATCAATCCTGTGCTACCCAAGACCCATCCCTAGCGCTTAACACTCCTTCCCTCCGCACACACTCGTAGAAAAGGAGTGGCGGATCAATCCTGCGCTCCCGAAGACTCATCCCTAGCGCTTAACACTCCTTCCCTCCGCACACACCTGGAGAAAAGAAGTGGCGGATCAATCCTGCGCTCTCGAAGACCCATCCCTAGCGCTTAACATTCCTTCTCTCCGCACACACTCGGAGAAAAAGAGTGGCGGATCAATCCTGCGCTCCCGAAGACTCATCCCTAGCGCTTAACACTCCTTCCCTCCGCACACACTTGGAGAAAAGAAGTGGAGGATCAATCCTGCGCTCTCGAAGACCCATCCCTAGCGCTTAACATTCCTTCTCTCCGCACACACTCGGAGAAAAGGAGTGGCGGATCAATCCTGCGCTCTCGAAGACCCATCCCTAGCGCTTAACACTCCTTCCCTCCGCACACACTCGGATAAAAGAAGTGGCGGATCAATCCTGCGCACCCGAAGACCCATCCCTAGCGCTCAGCACTCCTTCTCTCCGCACACACTCGGAGAAAAGGAGTGGCGGATCAATCCTGTGCTACCCAAGACCCATCCCTAGCGCTTAACACTCCTTCGCTACGCACACACTCGGAGAAAATGAGTGGCGGATCAATCCTGCGCTCCCGAAGACCCATCCCTAGCGCTCAACACTCCTTCTCTCCGCACACACTCGGAGAAAAAGAGTGGCGGATCAACCGTGCGAAGTCGAAGACTCACTAGCGTGTACCACTTCTCTCTGCACACACTCAGAGAAAAGTGATAAGAGAGCACACCAGAAGCTTCAACTACGCGAACCAATCATTCCGCACACACTCGGAGAAAAGGAGTGGCGGATCAATCCTGCACTCCCGAAGACCCATCCCTAGCGCTTAACACTCCTTCTCTCCGCACACACTCGGATAAAAGAAGTGGCGGATCAATCCTGCGCACCCGAAGACCCATCCCTAGCGCTCAGCACTCCTTCTCTCCGCACACACTCGGAGAAAAGGAGTGGCGGATCAATCCTGTGCTACCCAAGACCCATCCCTAGCGCTTAACACTCCTTCCCTCCGCACACACTCGGAGAAAATGAGTGGCGGATCAATCCTGCGCTCCCGAAGACCCATCCCTAGCGCTCAACACACCTTCTCTCCGCACACACTCGGAGAAAAAGAGTGGCGGATCAACCGTGCGAAGTCGAAGACTCACTAGCGTGTACCACTTCTCTCTGCACACACTCAGAGAAAAGTGATAAGAGAGCACACCAGAAGCTTCAACTACGCGAACCACTCATTCCGCACACACTCGGAGAAAAGGAGTGGCGGATCAATCCTGCGCTCCCGAGGACCCATCCCTAGCGCATAACGCTCCTTCTCTCCGCACACACTCGGAGAAAAGGAGTGGCGGATCAATCCTGCGCTCCCGAAGACCCATCCCTAGCGCTTAACACTCCTTCCCTCCGCACGCACTCGGAGAAGAGGAGTGGCGGATCAATCCTGCGCTCCCGAAGACCCATCCCTAGCGTTTAACACTCCTTCTCTCCGCACACACTCGGAGAAAAGGAGTGGCGGATCAATCCTGCGCTCCCGAAGACCCATCCCTAGCGCTCAACACTCCTTCTCTCCGCACACACTCGGAGAAAAGGAGTGGCGGATCAATCCTGTGCTACCCAAGACCCATCCCTAGCGCTTAACACTCCTTCCCTCCGCACACACTCGGAGAAAAGGAGTGGCGGATCAACCCTGCGAAGTCGAAGACTCACTAGCGTGTACCACTTCTCTCTGCACACACTCAGAGAAAAGTGATAAGAGAGCACACCAGAAGCCTCAACTACGCGAACCACTCATTTCGCACACACTCGGAGAAAAGGAGTGGCGGATCAATCCTGCGCTCCCGAAGACCCATCCCTAGCGCTTAACACTCCTTCTCTCCGCACACACTTGGATAAAAGGAGTGGCAGATCAATCCTGCGCTCCCGAAGACCCATCCCTAGCTCTCAACACTCCTTCTCTCCGCACACACTCGGAGAAAACGAGTGGCGGATCAATCCTGTGCTACCCAAGACCCATCCCTAGCGCTTAACACTCCTTCCCTCCGCACACACTCGGAGAAGCCTCAACTACGCGAACCGCTCATTACGCACACACTCGGAGAAAAGGAGTGGCGGATCAATCTTCGCTCTCGAAGGCCCATCCCTAGCGCTTAACATTCCTTCCCTCCGCACACACTCGGAGAAGCCTCAACTACGCGAACCGCTCATTCCGCACACACTCGGAGAAAAGGAGTGGCGGATCAATCTTCGCTCTCGAAGGCCCATCCCTAGCGCTTAACATTCCTTCCCTCCGCACACACTCGGAGAAAAGGAGTGGTGGATGAACCCTGCGAAGGCGAAGACTCACTAGCGTGTACCACTTCTCTCTGCACACACTCAGAAAAAAGTGATAAGAGAGCACACCAGAAGCTTCAACTACGCGAACCACCCATTTCGCACACACTCGGAGAAAAGGAGTGGCGGATAAATCCTGCGCACCCGAAGACCCATCCCTAGCGCTTAACACTCCTTCTCTCCGCACACACTTGGATAAAAGGAGTGGCAGATCAATCCTGCGCTCCCGAAGACCCATCCCTAGCTCTCAACACTCCTTCTCTCCGCACACACTCGTAGAAAACGAGTGGCGGATCAATCCTGTGCTACCCAAGACCCATCCCTAGCGCTTAACACGCCTTCCCTCCGCACACACTCGGAGAAAATGAGTGGCGGATCAATCCTGCGCTCTCGAAGACCCATCCCTAGCGCTTAACACTCCTTCTCTCCGCACACACTCGGAGAAAAAGAGTGGCGGATCAACCCTGCGAAGTCGAAGACTCACTAGCGTGTACCACTTTTCTCTGCACACACTCAGAGAAAAGTGATAAGAGAGCACACCAGAAGCTTCAACTACGCGAACCACTCCCTCCACTACGCTAGGGATGGGTCTTCGGGAGCGCAGGATTAATCCGTCACTCCTTTTCTCCGAGTGTGTGCGGAGAGAAGGAGTGTTAAGCGCTAGGGATGGGTCTTCGGAAGCGCAGGATTGATCCTCCGCACACAATTGGAGAAAAGGATTGGCGGATCAATCCTGCGCTCTCGGAGACCCATCCCTAGCGCTTAACACTCCTTTTCTCCGAACACACTCGGAGAAAAGGAGTGGCGGATAAATCCTGCGCTCCCGAAGACCTATCCCTAGCGCTTAACACTCCTACCCTCCGCACACACTCCGAGAAAAGGAGTGGAGGATGAATCCTGCGCTCCCGAAGACCCATCCCTAGAGCTTAACACTCCTTCCCTCCGCACACACTCGGAGAAAAGGAGAGGCGGATCAATCCTGCGCTCCCGAAGACCCATCCCTAGCGATTAACAATCCTTCTCTCCGCACGCACTCAGAGAAAAAGAGTGGCGGATGAACCCTGCGAAGTCGAAGACTCACTAGCGTGTACCACGTCTCTCTGCACACACTCTGAGAAAAGTGATAAGAAAGCACACCAGAAGCTTCAACTACGCGAACCAATCATTCCGCACACACTCGGAGAAAAGGAGTGGCGGATCAATCCTGCGCTCCCGAAGACCCATCCCTAGCGCTTAACACTCCTTCTCTCCAAGCACACTCGGAGAAAAGGAGTGGCGGATTAATCCTGCGCTCCCGAAGACCCATCCCTAGCGCTCAACACTCCTTCTCTCCGCACACACTCGGAGAAAAGGAGTGGCGGATCAATCCTGTGCTACCCAAGACCCATCCCTAGCGCTTAACACTCCTTTCCTCCGCACACACTCGGAGAAAAGGAGTGGCGGATCAATCCTGCGCTCTCGAAGACCCATCCCTAGCGCTTAACACTCCTTCTCTCCGCACACACTCGGAGAAAAGGAGTGGCGGATCAATCCTGCGCTCTCGAAGACTCATCCCTAGCGCTTAACACTCCTTCCCTCCGCACACACTCGGAGAAAAGCAGTGGCGGATCAATCCTGTGCTACCCAAGACCCATCCCTAGCGATTAACACTACTTCCCTCCGCACACAATCGGAGAAAAAGAGTGGCGGATCAATCCTGCGCTCTCGAAGACCCATCCCTAGCGCTTAACACTCCTTCTCTCCGCACACACTCGGAGAAAAGGAGTGGCGGATCAATCCTGTGCTCCCGAACACTCATCCCTAGCGCTTAACACTCCTTCCCTCCGCACACACTCGGAGAAAAGGAGTGGCGGATCAATATTGTGCTACGCAAGACTCATCCCTAGCGCTTAACACTACTTCCCTCCGCACACACTCGGAGAAAAGGAGTGGCGGATCAATCCTGCTCTCCCGAAGACCCATCCCTAGCGCTCAACACTCCTTCTCTCCGCACACACTCGGAGAAAAGGAGTGGCGGATCAATCCTGTGCTACCCAAGACCCATCCCTAGCGCTTAACACTCCTTCCCTCCGCACACACTCGGAGAAAAGGAGTGGCGGATCAATCCTGCGCTCCCGAAGACTCATCCCTAGCGCTTAACACTCCTTCCCTCCGCACACACCTGGAGAAAAGAAGTGGCGGATCAATCCTGCGCTCTCGAAGACCCATCCCTAGCGCTTAACATTCCTTCTCTCCGCACACACTCGGAGAAAAAGAGTGGCGGATCAATCCTGCGCTCCCGAAGACTCATCCCTAGCGCTTAACACTCCTTCCCTCCGCACACACTTGGAGAAAAGAAGTGGAGGATCAATCCTGCGCTCTCGAAGACCCATCCCTAGCGCTTAACATTCCTTCTCTCCGCACACACTCGGAGAAAAGGAGTGGCGGATCAATCCTGCGCTCTCGAAGACCCATCCCTAGCGCTTAACACTCCTTCCCTCCGCACACACTCGGATAAAAGAAGTGGCGGATCAATCCTGCGCACCCGAAGACCCATCCCTAGCGCTCAGCACTCCTTCTCTCCGCACACACTCGGAGAAAAGGAGTGGCGGATCAATCCTGTGCTACCCAAGACCCATCCCTAGCGCTTAACACTCCTTCGCTCCGCACACACTCGGAGAAAATGAGTGGCGGATCAATCCTGCGCTCCCGAAGACCCATCCCTAGCGCTTAACACTCCTCTCCGCACACACTCGGAGAAAAAGAGTGGCGGATCAACCCTGCGAAGTCGAAGACTCACTAGCGTGTACCACTTTTCTCTGCACACACTCAGAGAAAAGTGATAAGAGAGCACACCAGAAGCTTCAACTACGCGAACCACTCCCTCCACTACGCTAGGGATGGGTCTTCGGGAGCGCAGGATTAATCCGTCACTCCTTTTCTCCGAGTGTGTGCGGAGAGAAGGAGTGTTAAGTGCTAGGGATGGGTCTTCGGAAGCGCAGGATTGATCCTCCGCACACAATTGGAGAAAAGGAGTGGCGGATCAATCCTGCGCTCGCGGAGACCCATCCCTGGCGCTTAACAATCCTTTTCTCCGCACACACTCGGAGAAAAGGAGTGGCGGATAAATCCTGCGCTCCCGAAGACCTATACCTAGCGCTTAACACTCCTTCTCTCCGCACACACTCGGAGAAAAGGAGTGGCGGATAAATCCTGCGCTCCCGAAGACCTATCCCTAGCGCTTAACACTCCTTCCCTCCGCACACACTCTGAGAAAAGGAGTGGAGGATCAATCCTGCGCTCCCGAAGACCCATCCCTAGAGCTTAACACTCCTTCCCTCCGCACACACTCGGAGAAAAGGAGTGGCGGATCAATCCTGCGCTCCCGAAGACCCATCCCTTACGCTTAACACTCCTTCCCTCCGCACAAACTCGGAGAAAAGGAGAGGCGGATCAATCCTGCGCTCCCGAAGACCCATCCCTAGCGATAAACAATCCTTCTCTCCGCACGCACTCAGAGAAAAAGAGTGGCGGATGAACCCTGCGAAGTCGAAGACTCACTAGCGTGTACCACGTCTCTCTGCACACACTCAGAGAAAAGTGATAAGAAAGCACACCAGAAGCTTCAACTACGCGAACCAATCATTCCGCACACACTCGCAGAAAAGGAGTGGCGGATCAATCCTGCGCTCCCGAAGACCCATCCCTAGCGCTTAACACTCCTTCTCTCCGCACACACTCGGAGAAAAGGAGTGGCGGATCAATCCTGCGCTCCCGAAGACCCATCCCTAGCGCTTAACACTCCTTCCCTCCGCACACACTCGGAGAAAAGGAGTGGCGGATCAATCCTGTGCTACCCAAGACCCATCCCTAGCGCTTAACACTCCTTTCCTCCGCACACTCTCGGAGAAAAGGAGTGGCGGATCAATCCTGCGCTCTCGAAGACCCATCCCTAGCGCTTAACACTCCTTCTCTCCGCACACACTCGGAGAAAAGGAGTGGCGGATCAATCCTGCGCTCCCGAACACTCATCCCTAGCGCTTAACACTCCTTCCCTCCGCACACACTCGGAGAAAAGCAGTGGCGGATCAATCCTGTGCTACCCAAGACCCATCCCTAGCGCTTAACACTACTTCCCTCCGCACACACTCGGAGAAAAGGAGTGGCGGATCAATCCTGCGCTCTCGAAGACCCATCCCTAGCGCTTAACACTCCTTCTCTCCGCACACACTCGGAGAAAAGGAGTGGCGGATCAATCCTGCGCTCCCGAAGACTCATCCCTAGCACTTAACACTCCTTCCCTCCGCACACACTCGGAGAAAAGGAGTGGCGGATCAATCCTGTGCTACCCAAGACTCATCCCTAGCGCTTAACACTACTTCCCTCCGCACACACTCGGAGAAAAAGAGTGGCGGATCAACCCTGCGAAGTCGAAGACTCATTAGCGTGTACCACTTCTATCTGCACACACTCAGAGAAAAGTGATAAGAGAGCACACCAGAAGCTTCAACTACGCGAACCACTCATTCCGCACACACTCGGAGAAAAGGAGTGGCGGATCAATCCTGCGCTCCCGAAGACCCATCCCTAGCGCTTAACACTCCTTCTCTCCGCACACACTCGGAGAAAAGGAGTGGCGGATAAATCCTGCGCTCCCGAAGACCCATCCCTAGCGCTCAACACTCCTTCTCTCCGCACACACTCGGAGAAAAGGAGTGGCGGATCAATCCTGTGCTACCCAAGACCCATCCCTAGCGCTCAACACTCCTTCTCTCCGCACACACTCGGAGAAAAGGAGTGGCGGATCAATCCTGCGCTCCCGAAGACTCATCCCTAGCGCTTAACACTCCTTCCCTCCGCACACACCTGGAGAAAAGAAGTGGCGGATCAATCCTGCGCTCTCGAAGACCCATCCCTAGCGCTTAACATTCCTTCTCTCCGCACACACTCGGAGAAAAAGAGTGGCGGATCAATCCTGCGCTCCCGAAGACTCATCCCTAGCGCTTAACACTCCTTCCCTCCGCACACACTTGGAGAAAAGAAGTGGAGGATCAATCCTGCGCTCTCGAAGACCCATCCCTAGCGCTTAACATTCCTTCTCTCCGCACACACTCGGAGAAAAGGAGTGGCGGATCAATCCTGCGCTCTCGAAGACCCATCCCTAGCGCTTAACACTCCTTCCCTCCGCACACACTCGGATAAAAGAAGTGGCGGATCAATCCTGCGCCCCCGAAGACCCATCCCTAGCGCTCAGCACTCCTTCTCTCCGCACACACTCGGAGAAAAGGAGTGGCGGATCAATCCTGTGCTACCCAAGACCCATCCCTAGCGCTTAACACTCCTTCCCTCCGCACACACTCGGAGAAAATGAGTGGCGGATCAATCCTGCGCTCCCGAAGACCCATCCCTAGCGCTCAACACACCTTCTCTCCGCACACACTCGGAGAAAAAGAGTGGCGGATCAACCGTGCGAAGTCGAAGACTCACTAGCGTGTACCACTTCTCTCTGCACACACTCAGAGAAAAGTGATAAGAGAGCACACCAGAAGCCTCAACTACGCGAACCACTCATTTCGCACACACTCGGAGAAAAGGAGTGGCGGATCAATCCTGCGCTCCCGAAGACCCATCCCTAGCGCTTAACACTCCTTCTCTCCGCACACACTTGGATAAAAGGAGTGGCAGATCAATCCTGCGCTCCCGAAGACCCATCCCTAGCTCTCAACACTCCTTCTCTCCGCACACACTCGGAGAAAACGAGTGGCGGATCAATCCTGTGCTACCCAAGACCCATCCCTAGCGCTTAACACTCCTTCCCTCCGCACACACTCGGAGAAGCCTCAACTACGCGAACCGCTCATTACGCACACACTCGGAGAAAAGGAGTGGCGGATCAATCTTCGCTCTCGAAGGCCCATCCCTAGCGCTTAACATTCCTTCCCTCCGCACACACTCGGAGAAGCCTCAACTACGCGAACCGCTCATTCCGCACACACTCGGAGAAAAGGAGTGGCGGATCAATCTTCGCTCTCGAAGGCCCATCCCTAGCGCTTAACATTCCTTCCCTCCGCACACACTCGGAGAAAAGGAGTGGTGGATGAACCCTGCGAAGGCGAAGACTCACTAGCGTGTACCACTTCTCTCTGCACACACTCAGAAAAAAGTGATAAGAGAGCACACCAGAAGCTTCAACTACGCGAACCACCCATTTCGCACACACTCGGAGAAAAGGAGTGGCGGATAAATCCTGCGCACCCGAAGACCCATCCCTAGCGCTTAACACTCCTTCTCTCCGCACACACTTGGATAAAAGGAGTGGCAGATCAATCCTGCGCTCCCGAAGACCCATCCCTAGCTCTCAACACTCCTTCTCTCCGCACACACTCGTAGAAAACGAGTGGCGGATCAATCCTGTGCTACCCAAGACCCATCCCTAGCGCTTAACACGCCTTCCCTCCGCACACACTCGGAGAAAATGAGTGGCGGATCAATCCTGCGCTCTCGAAGACCCATCCCTAGCGCTTAACACTCCTTCTCTCCGCACACACTCGGAGAAAAAGAGTGGCGGATCAACCCTGCGAAGTCGAAGACTCACTAGCGTGTACCACTTTTCTCTGCACACACTCAGAGAAAAGTGATAAGAGAGCACACCAGAAGCTTCAACTACGCGAACCACTCCCTCCACTACGCTAGGGATGGGTCTTCGGGAGCGCAGGATTAATCCGTCACTCCTTTTCTCCGAGTGTGTGCGGAGAGAAGGAGTGTTAAGCGCTAGGGATGGGTCTTCGGAAGCGCAGGATTGATCCTCCGCACACAATTGGAGAAAAGGAGTGGCGGATCAATCCTGCGCTCTCGGAGACCCATCCCTAGCGCTTAACACTCCTTTTCTCCGAACACACTCGGAGAAAAGGAGTGGCGGATAAATCCTGCGCTCCCGAAGACCTATCCCTAGCGCTTAACACTCCTACCCTCCGCACACACTCCGAGAAAAGGAGTGGAGGATGAATCCTGCGCTCCCGAAGACCCATCCCTAGAGCTTAACACTCCTTCCCTCCGCACACACTCGGAGAAAAGGAGAGGCGGATCAATCCTGCGCTCCCGAAGACCCATCCCTAGCGATTAACAATCCTTCTCTCCGCACGCACTCAGAGAAAAAGAGTGGCGGATGAACCCTGCGAAGTCGAAGACTCACTAGCGTGTACCACGTCTCTCTGCACACACTCTGAGAAAAGTGATAAGAAAGCACACCAGAAGCTTCAACTACGCGAACCAATCATTCCGCACACACTCGGAGAAAAGGAGTGGCGGATCAATCCTGCGCTCCCGAAGACCCATCCCTAGCGCTTAACACTCCTTCTCTCCAAGCACACTCGGAGAAAAGGAGTGGCGGATCAATCCTGCGCTCCCGAAGACCCATCCCTAGCGCTCAACACTCCTTCTCTCCGCACACACTCGGAGAAAAGGAGTGGCGGATCAATCCTGTGCTACCCAAGACCCATCCCTAGCGCTTAACACTCCTTTCCTCCGCACACACTAGGAGAAAAGGAGTGGCGGATCAATCCTGCGCTCTCGAAGACCCATCCCTAGCGCTTAACACTCCTTCTCTCCGCACACACTCGGAGAAAAGGAGTGGCGGATCAATCCTGCGCTCTCGAAGACTCATCCCTAGCGCTTAACACTCCTTCCCTCCGCACACACTCGGAGAAAAGCAGTGGCGGATCAATCCTGTGCTACCCAAGACCCATCCCTAGCGATTAACACTACTTCCCTCCGCACACAATCGGAGAAAAAGAGTGGCGGATCAATCCTGCGCTCTCGAAGACCCATCCCTAGCGCTTAACACTCCTTCTCTCCGCACACACTCGGAGAAAAGGAGTGGCGGATCAATCCTGTGCTCCCGAACACTCATCCCTAGCGCTTAACACTCCTTCCCTCCGCACACACTCGGAGAAAAGGAGTGGCGGATCAATATTGTGCTACGCAAGACTCATCCCTAGCGCTTAACACTACTTCCCTCCGCACACACTCGGAGAAAAGGAGTGGCGGATCAATCCTGCTCTCCCGAAGACCCATCCCTAGCGCTCAACACTCCTTCTCTCCGCACACACTCGGAGAAAAGGAGTGGCGGATCAATCCTGTGCTACCCAAGACCCATCCCTAGCGCTTAACACTCCTTCCCTCCGCACACACTCGGAGAAAAGGAGTGGCGGATCAATCCTGCGCTCCCGAAGACTCATCCCTAGCGCTTAACACTCCTTCCCTCCGCACACACTTGGAGAAAAGAAGTGGCGGATCAATCCTGCGCTCTCGAAGACCCATCCCTAGCGCTTAACATTCCTTCTCTCCGCACACACTCGGAGAAAAGGAGTGGCGGATCAATCCTGCGCTCCCGAAGACTCATCCCTAGCGCTTAACACTCCTTCCCTCCGCACACACTCGGAGAAAAGGAGTGGCGGATCAATCCTGTGCTACCCAAGACCCATCCCTAGCGCTTAACACTACTTCCCTCCGCACACACTCGGAGAAAATGAGTGGCGGATCAACCCTGCGAAGTCGAAGACTCACTAGCGTGTACCACTTCTATCTGCACACACTCAGAGAAAAGTGATAAGAGAGCACACCAGAAGCTTCAACTACGCGAACCACTCATTCCGCACACACTCGGAGAAAAGGAGTGGCGGATCAATCCTGCGCACCCGAAGACGCATCCCTAGCGCTCAGCACTCCTTCTCTCCGCACACACTCGGAGAAAAGGAGTGGCGGATCAATCCTGTGCTACCCAAGACCCATCCCTAGCGCTTAACACTCCTTCCCTCCGCACACACTCGGAGAAAAGGAGTGGCGGATCAATCCTGCGCTCCCGAAGACTCATCCCTAGCGCTTAACACTCCTTCCCTCCGCACACACTTGGAGAAAAGAAGTGGCGGATCAATCCTGCGCTCTCGAAGACCAATCCCTAGCGCTTAACATTCCTTCTCTCCGCACACACTCGGAGAAAAGGAGTGGCGGATCAATCCTGTGCTACCCAAGACCCATCCCTAGCGCTTAACACTACTTCCCTCCGCACACACTCGGAGAAAAGGAGTGGCGGATCAACCCTGCGAAGTCGAAGACTCACTAGCGTGTACCACTTCTATCTGCACACACTCAGAGAAAAGTGATAAGAGAGCACACCAGAATCTTCAACTACGCGAACCAATCATTCCGCACACACTCGGAGAAAAGGAGTGGCGGATCAATCCTGCGCTCCCGAAGACCCATCCCTAGCGCTTAACACTCCTTCTCTCCGCGCACACTCGGAGAAAAGGAGTGTCGGATCAATCCTGCGCTCCCGAAGACCCATCCCTAGCGCTCAACACTCCTTCTCTCCGCACACACTCGGAGAAAAGGAGTGGCGGATCAATCCTGTGCTACCCAAGACCCATCCCTAGCGCTTAACACTCCTTTCCTCCGCACACACTCGGAGAAAAGGAGTGGCGGATCAATCCTGCGCTCTCGAAGACCCATCCCTAGCGCTTAACACTCCTTCTCTCCGCACACACTCGGAGAAAAGGAGTGGCGGATCAATCCTGCGCTCTCGAAGACTCATCCCTAGCGCTTAACACTCCTTCCCTCCGCACACACTCGGAGAAAAGCAGTGGCGGATCAATCCTGTGCTACCCAAGACCCATCCCTAGCGATTAACACTACTTCCCTCCGCACACAATCGGAGAAAAAGAGTGGCGGATCAATCCTGCGCTCTCGAAGACCCATCCCTAGCGCTTAACACTCCTTCTCTCCGCACACACTCGGAGAAAAGGAGTGGCGGATCAATATTGTGCTACGCAAGACTCATCCCTAGCGCTTAACACTACTTCCCTCCGCACACACTCGGAGAAAAGGAGTGGCGGATCAATCCTGCGCTCCCGAAGACCCATCCCTAGCGCTCAACACTCCTTCTCTCCGCACACACTCGGAGAAAAGGAGTGGCGGATCAATCCTGTGCTCCCGAACACTCATCCCTAGCGCTTAACACTTCTTCCCTCCGCACACACTCGGAGAAAAGGAGTGGCGGATCAATATTGTGCTACGCAAGACTCATCCCTAGCGCTTAACACTACTTCCCTCCGCACACACTCGGAGAAAAGGAGTGGCGGATCAATCCTGCGCTCCCGAAGACCCATCCCTAGCGCTCAACACTCCTTCTCTCCGCACACACTCGGAGAAAAGGAGTGGCGGATCAATCCTGTGCTACCCAAGACCCATCCCTAGCGCTTAACACTCCTTCCCTCCGCACACACTCGGAGAAAAGGAGTGGCGGATCAATCCTGCGCTCCCGAAGACTCATCCCTAGCGCTTAACACTCCTTCCCTCCGCACACACTTGGAGAAAAGAAGTGGCGGATCAATCCTGCGCTCTCGAAGACCCATCCCTAGCGCTTAACATTCCTTCTCTCCGCACACACTCGGAGAAAAGGAGTGGCGGATCAATCCTGCGCTCCCGAAGACTCATCCCTAGCGCTTAACACTCCTTCCCTCCGCACACACTCGGAGAAAAGGAGTGGCGGATCAATCCTGTGCTACCCAAGACCCATCCCTAGCGCTTAACACTACTTCCCTCCGCACACACTCGGAGAAAATGAGTGGCGGATCAACCCTGCGAAGTCGAAGACTCACTAGCGTGTACCACTTCTATCTGCACACACTCAGAGAAAAGTGATAAGAGAGCACACCAGAAGCTTCAACTACGCGAACCACTCATTCCGCACACACTCGGAGAAAAGGAGTGGCGGATCAATCCTGCGCTCCCGAAGACCCATCCCTAGCGCTGAACACTCCTTCTCTCCGCAAACACTCGGATAAAAGGAGTGGCGGATCAATCCTGCGCACCCGAAGACCCATCCCTAGCGCTCAGCACTCCTTCTCTCCGCACACACTCGGAGAAAAGGAAAGGCGGATCAATCCTGTGCTACCCAAGACCCATCCCTAGCGCTTAACACTCCTTCCCTCCGCACACACTCGGAGAAAAGGAGTGGCGGATCAATCCTGTGCTACCCAAGACCCATCCCTAGCGCTTAACACTCCTTCCCTCCGCACACACTCGGAGAAAAGGAGTGGCGGATCAATCCTGCGCTCCCGAAGACTCATCCCTAGCGCTTAACACTCCTTCCCTCCGCACACACTTGGAGAAAAGAAGTGGCGGATCAATCCTGCGCTCTCGAAGACCAATCCCTAGCGCTTAACATTCCTTCTCTCCGCACACACTCGGAGAAAAGGAGTGGCGGATCAATCCTGTGCTACCCAAGACCCATCCCTAGCGCTTAACACTACTTCCCTCCGCACACACTCGGAGAAAAGGAGTGGCGGATCAACCCTGCGAAGTCGAAGACTCACTAGCGTGTACCACTTCTATCTGCACACACTCAGAGAAAAGTGATAAGAGAGCACACCAGAATCTTCAACTACGCGAACCACTCATTCCGCACACACTCGGAGAAAAGGAGTGGCGGATCAATCCTGCGCTCCCGAAGACCCATCCCTAGCGCTTAACACTCCTTCTCTCCGCACACACTCGGATAAAAGGAGTGGCGGATCAATCCTGCGCTCCCGAAGACCCATCCGTAGCGCTTAACACTCCTTCTCTCCGCACACACTCGGATAAAAGAGTGGCGGATCAATCCTGTGCTACCCAAGACCCATCCCTAGCGCTTAACACTCCTTCCCTCAACACACATTCGGAGAAAATGAGTGGCGGATCAATCCTGCGCTCCCGAAGACCCATCCCTAGCGCTCAACACTCCTTCTCTCCGCACACACTCGGAGAAAAGGAGTGGCGGATCAATCCTGTGCTACCCAAGACCCATCCCTAGCGCTTAACACTCCTTCCCTCCGCACACACTCGGAGAAAATGAGTGGCGGATCAATCCTGCGCTCCCGAAGACCCATCCCTAGCGCTCAACACTCCTTCTCTCCGCACACACTCGGAGAAAAGGAGTGGCGGATCAACCCTGCGAAGTCGAAGACTCACTAGCGTGTACCACTTCTATCTGCACACACTCAGAGAAAAGTGATAAGAGAGCACACCAGAAGCTTCAACTACGCGAACCACTCATTCCGCACACACTCGGAGAAAAGGAGTGGCGGATCAATCCTGCGCTCCCGAAGACCCATCCCTAGCGCTTAACACTCCTTCTCTCCGCACACACTCGGATAAAAGGAGTGGCGGATCAATCCTGCGCTCCCGAAGACCCATCCCTAGCGCTCAACACTCCTTCTCTCCGCACACACTCGGAGAAAAAGAGTGGCGGATCAATCCTGCGCTCCCGAAGACCCATCCCTAGCGCTCAACACTCCTTCTCTCCGCACACACTCGGAGAAAAGGAGTGGCGGATCAATCCTGTGCTACCCAAGACCCATCCCTAGCGCTTAACACTCCTTCCCTCCGCACACACTCGGAGAAAAGGAGTGGCGGATCAACCCTGCGAAGTCGAAGACTCACTAGCGTGTACCACTTCTATCTGCACACACTCAGAGAAAAGTGATAAGAGAGCACACCAGAAGCTTCAACTACGCGAACCACTCATTCCGCACACACTCGGAGAAAAGGAGTGGCGGATCAATCCTGCGCTCCCGAAGACCCATCCCTAGCGCATAAAACTCCTTCTCTCCGCACACACTCGGAGAAAAGGAGTGGCGGATCAATCCTGCGCTCCCGAAGACCCATCCCTAGTGCTCAACACTCCTTCTCTCCGCACACACTCGGAGAAAAGGAGTGGCGGATCAATCCTGTGCTAACCAAGACCCATCCCTAGCGCTTAACACTCCTTCCCTCCGCACGCACTCGGAGAAAAGGAGTGGCGGATCAATCCTGCGCTCCCGAAGACCCAGCCCTAGCGTTTAACACTCCTTCTCTCCGCACACACTCGGAGAAAAAGAGTGGCGGATCAATCCTGCGCTCCCGAAGACCCATCCCTAGCGCTCAACACTCCTTCTCTCCGCACACACTCGGAGAAAAGGAGTGGCGGATCAATCCTGTGCTACCCAAGACCCATCCCTAGCGCTTAACACTCCTTCCCTCCGCACACACTCGGAGAAAAGGAGTGGCGGATCAACCCTGCGAAGTCGAAGACTCACTAGCGTGTACCACTTCTATCTGCACACACTCAGAGAAAAGTGATAAGAGAGCACACCAGAAGCTTCAACTACGCGAACCACTCATTCCGCACACACTCGGAGAAAAGGAGTGGCGGATCAATCCTGCGCTCCCGAAGACCCATCCCTAGCGCTTAACACTCCTTCTCTCCGCACACACTCGGATAAAAGGAGTGGCGGATCAATCCTGCGCACCCGAAGACCCATCCCTAGCGCTCAGCTCTCCTTCTCTCCGCACACACTCGGAGAAAAGGAGTGGCGGATCAATCCTGTGCTACCCAAGACCCATCCCTAGCGCTTAACACTCCTTCCCTCCGCACACACTCGGAGAAAATGAGTGGCGGATCAATCCTGCGCTCCCGAAGACCCATCCCTAGCGCTCAACACTCCTCCTCTCCGCACACACTCGGAGAAAAAGAGTGGCGGATCAACCGTGCGAAGTCGAAGACTCACTAGCGTGTACCACTTCTCTCTGCAAACACTCAGAGAAAAGTGATAAGAGAGCACACCAGAAGCTTCAACTACGCGAACCACTCATTCTGCACACACTCGGAGAAAAGGAGTGGCGGATCAATCCTGCGCTCCCGAAGACCCATTCCTAGCGCATAACACTCCTTCTCTCCGCACACACTCGGAGAAAAGGAGTGGCGGATAAATCCTGCGCTCCCGAAGACCCATCCCTAGCGCTCAACACTCCTTCTCTCCGCACACACTCGGAGAAAAGGAGTGGCGGATCAATCCTGTGCTACCCAAGACCCATCCCTAGCGCTTAACACTCCTTCCCTCCGCACACACTCGGAGAAAAGGAGTGGCGGATCAACCCTGCGAAGTCGAAGACTCACTAGCGTGTACCACTTCTCTCTGCACACACTCAGAGAAAAGTGATAAGAGAGCACACCAGAAGCCTTAACTACGCGAACCACTCATTCCGCACACACTCGGAGAAAAGGAGTGGCGGATCAATCCTGCGCTCCCGAAGACCCATCCCTAACGCTTAACACTCCTTCTCTCCGCACACACTCGGAGAAAAGGAGTGGCGGATCAATCCTGTGCTACCCAAGACCCATCCCTAGCGCTTAACACTCCTTCCCTCCGCACACACTCGGAGAAAATGAGTGGCGGATCAATCCTGCGCTCCCGAAGACCAATCCCTAGCGCTTAACACTCCTTCTCTCCGCACACACTCCGAGAAAAGGAGTGGAGGATCAATCCTGCGCTCCCGAAGACCCATCCCTAGAGCTTAACACTCCTTCCCTCCGCACACACTCGGAGAAAAAGAGTGGCGGATCAACCCTGCGAAGTCGAAGACTCACTAGCGTGTACCACTTTTCTCTGCACACACTCAGAGAAAAGTGATAAGAGAGCACACCAGAAGCTTCAACTACGCGAACCACTCCCTCCACTACGCTAGGGATGGGTCTTCGGGAGCGCAGGATTAATCCGTCACTCCTTTTCTCCGAGTGTGTGCGGAGAGAAGGAGTGGTAAGCGCTAGGGATGGGTCTTCGGAAGCGCAGGATTGATCCTCCGCACACAATTGGAGAAAAGGAGTGGCGGATCAATCCTGCGCTCTCGGAGACCCATCCCTAGCGCTTAACACTCCTTTTCTCCGCACACACTCGGAGAAAAGGAGTGGCGGATCAATCCTGCCCTCCCGAAGACCTATCCCTAGCGCTTAACACTCCTTCTCTCCGCACACACTCGGAGAAAAGGAGTGGCGGATAAATCCTGCGCTCCCGAAGACCTATCCCTAGCGCTTAACACTCCTTCCCTCCGCACACACTCCGAGAAAAGGAGTGGAGGATCAATCCTGCGCTCCCGAAGACCCATCCCTAGAGCTTAACACTCCTTCCCTCCGCACACACTCGGAGAAAAGGAGTGGCGGATCAATCCTGCGCTCCCGAAGACCCATCCCTTACGCTTAACACTCCTTCCCTCCGCACACACTCGGAGAAAAGGAGTGGCGGATCAATCCTGCGCTCCCGAAGACCCATCCCTAGCGCTTAACACTCCTTCTCTCCGCACACACTCGGAGAAAAGGAGTGGCGGATCAATCCTGCGCTCCCGAAGACCCATCCCTAGAGCTTAACACTCCTTCTCTCCGCACACACTCGGATAAAATGAGTGGCGGATCAATCCTGCGCTCCCGAAGACCCATCCCTAGCGCTCAACACTCCTTCTCTCCTCAAACACTCGGAGAAAAGGAGTGGCGGATCAATCCTGTGCTACCCAAGACCCATCCCTAGCGCTTAACACTCCTTCCCTCCGCACACACTCGGAGAAAAGGAGTGGCGGATCAACCCTGCGAAGTCGAAGACTCACTAGCGTGTACCACTTCTATCTGCACACACTCAGAGAAAAGTGATAAGAGAGCACACCAGAAGCTTCAACTACGCGAACCTCTCATTCCGCACACACTCGGAGAAAAGGAGTGGCGGATCAATCCTGCGCTCCCGAAGACCCATCCCTAGCGCTTAACACTCCTTCTCTCCCCACACACTCGGATAAAAGGAGTGGCGGATCAATCCTGCGCACCCGAAGACCCATCCCTAGCGCTCAGCACTCCTTCTCTCCGCACACACTCGGAGAAAAGGAGTGGCGGATCAATCCTGTGCTACCCAAGACCCATCCCTAGCGCTTAACACTCCTTCCCTCCGCACACACTCGGAGAAAATGAGTGGCGGATCAATCCTGCGCTCCCGAAGACCCATCCCTAGCGCTCAACACTCCTTCTCTCCGCACACACTCGGAGAAAAGGAGAGGCGGATCAATCCTGCGCTCCCGAAGACCCATCCCTAGCGATTAACAATCCTTCTCTCCGCACGCACTCAAAGAAAAAGAGTGGCGGATGAACCCTGCGAAGTCGAAGACTCACTAGCGTGTACCACGTCTCTCTGCACACACTCAGAGAAAAGTGATAAGAAAGCACACCAGAAGCTTCAACTACGCGAACCAATCATTCCGCACACACTCGGAGAAAAGGAGTGGCGGATCAATCCTGCGCTCCCGAAGACCCGTCCCTAGCGCTTAACACTCCTTCTCTCCGCACACACTCGGAGAAAAGGAGTGGCGGATCAATCCTGCGCTCCCGAAGACCCATCAATAGCGCTTAACACTCCTTCTCTCCGCACACACTCGGATAAAATGAGTGGCGGATCAATCCTGCGCTCCCGAAGACCCATCCCTAGCGCTCAACACTCCTTCTCTCCTCACACACTCGGAGAAAAGGAGTGGCGGATCAATCCTGTGCTACCCAAGACCCATCCCTAGCGCTTAACATTCCTTCTCTCCGCACACACTCGGAGAAAAGGAGTGGCGGATCAATCCTGCGCTCCCGAAGACTCATCCCTAGCGCTTAACACTCCTTCCCTCCGCACACACTCGGAGAAAAGGAGTGGCGGATCAATCCTGTGCTACCCAAGACCCATCCCTAGCGCTTAACACTCCTTCCCTCCGCACACACTCGGAGAAAAGGAGTGGCGGATCAACCCTGCGAAGTCGAAGACTCACTAGCGTGTACCACTTCTATCTGCACACACTCAGAGAAAAGTGATAAGAGAGCACACCAGAAGCTTCAACTACGCGAACCACTCATTCCGCACACACTCGGAGAAAAGGAGTGGCGGATCAATCCTGCGCTCCCGAAGACCCATCCCTAGCGCTTAACACTCCTTCTCTCCGCACACACTCGGATAAAAGGAGTGGCGGATCAATCCTGCGCACCCGAAGACCCATCCCTAGCGCTCAGCACTCCTTCTCTCCGCACACACTCGGATAAAATGAGTGGCGGATCAATCCTGCGCTCCCGAAGACCCATCCCTAGCGCTCAACACTCCTTCTCTCCTCACACACTCGGAGAAAAGGAGTGGCGGATCAATCCTGTGCTACCCAAGACCCATCCCTAGCGCTTAACATTCCTTCTCTCCGCACACACTCGGAGAAAAGGAGTGGCGGATCAATCCTGCGCTCCCGAAGACTCATCCCTAGCGCTTAACACTCCTTCCCTCCGCACACACTCGGAGAAAAGGAGTGGCGGATCAATCCTGTGCTACCCAAGACCCATCCCTAGCGCTTAACACTCCTTCCCTCCGCACACA
Organism: Maratus speculifer; assembly: GCA_964019185.1. Taxonomy (NCBI): domain Eukaryota; kingdom Metazoa; phylum Arthropoda; class Arachnida; order Araneae; family Salticidae; genus Maratus; species Maratus speculifer. The sequence goes on from OZ025292.1 coordinate 23,581,062, forward strand.
CTCGGAGAAAAGGAGTGGCGGATCAACCCTGCGAAGTCGAAGACTCACTAGCGTGTACCACTTCTATCTGCACACACTCAGAGAAAAGTGATAAGAGAGCACACCAGAAGCTTCAACTACGCGAACCACTCATTCCGCACACACTCGGAGAAAAGGAGTGGCGGATCAATCCTGCGCTCCCGAAGACCCATCCCTAGCGCTTAACACTCCTTCTCTCCGCACACACTCGGATAAAAGGAGTGGCGGATCAATCCTGCGCACCCGAAGACCCATCCCTAGCGCTCAGCACTCCTTCTCTCCGCACACACTCGGAGAAAAGGAGTGGCGGATCAATCCTGTGCTACCCAAGACCCATCCCTAGCGCTTGACACTCCTTCTCTCCGCACACACTCGGAGAAAAAGAGTGGCGGATCAACCGTGCGAAGTCGAAGACTCACTAGCGTGTACCACTTCTCTCTGCACACACTCAGAGAAAAGTGATAAGAGAGCACACCAGAAGCCTCAACAACGCGAACCACTCATTCCGCACACACTCGGAGAAAAGGAGTGGCGGATCAATCTTCGCTCTCGAAGGCCCATCCCTAGCGCTTAACAATCCTTCCCTCCGCACACACTCGGAGAAAAGGAGTGGCGGATCAACCTTGCGAAGTCGAAGACTCACTACCCAACTAACACATAACTTGTGGGCCATTAAAGGTGTCGTTAACGTTGGCCCAAAGTGTTTGGTGACGGCCCGCCGTTCTTTGCCGTAACGGCTCCGTCAAAAAACTGTCACGCCGGCCAGAACGCGGCCACAAGAAGATGCCCACAAGTGTGCCATTAACTTTTTACCAAAATATCAGACAGCCTCAAACTGGCCACAGTTATTCTTTTAAAGGCCATTAACAATCAAAGCTAGCCAGAAGTTTGCCCTAGCCATGCCATTTGTGTTTTGTAAGAATTAAATTTAGCCAAAAGCTGCCCGCAAAAGAGCCTTTAATGATTTCTACTCTCCAAAAGCCTGCCACTGCCTTGCCATAAAAATTATTTAAGCATAAATACAAAATTTGTTGAATAAAAAATATTTATTGAAGAATTGCTTGAATGATTAAATGTTTCTTCATAAAAAATAAATATATTAAGAATAATTTAGGTACAATAAATATATGTATACATAAATTTACTTTTCTTGAATTTTTCCAAAATACAATACTTGGCATATTGAACTTAATAATTTGTTTATTTATTCTATTATGCATTAAAAAAAATATAGGTATAAATAATGCCATTTATAAACAGTTGCTTTTCATATACAATTTGAAAAATAAAATCAGTATGCCAAGCATAATATTTATAAAAAGCTCAAGATAAATAAATTTATACATTTTTGAAAAATGAACCTAAATTATTATTTCTATATTTATTTTTCATGAAGAAACATTTGTCATTCACGCTATTATTCAACAATTATTTTTTATTCAACACATTTTGAACTTACGCCTAAATAACATATATTCTTAATATGATTTATTATGTATTTTATATTAAAATAAATCTATTTTATATATGTATGTGGTGTTTAGTTTCTCTTATTGTTAAGTCTGTTAATATTTGATGTCTATTCATTAAAGTACAATAAATCACAATTATTTTTGCATCATTTTCAATTTATGAAAAAAAATCACACAGCTATTTAAAATAAATAAAAATAGAGTTTGATGTTTATATAAGTCACGAACCTTTTTTTTTTTTTTTTTTTTTTTTTTTTTTTTTTTTTTTTTGTATATACATATATATATAACTGTCTCTCGTTTTTGTGCACATTTTTAGTTTGTTTATATCAGATAATATTAGCTTTTCCTTTCGAAATTGAGCAAAATAATTATAATCTTTTCTCAGAAAAGTATTTCGAGTAATTAATATTGCGTTTTATCTTTTCCCTATTTCTTTATGCATTAAAATTATTTAGTTATTGGTTTTAATGGCATTTTCACCAAAGAGAAATTATTATCCGCACTTAGAAAGGGGGAAAAATCCTTTTCTTTAAAAGTTGTATATATTTAAAAAAAAAAAAACCTCATGGAAACAATTAATTTTAAGTAAACTAAAATGTTAAGAAAGTAACATCGAAAATTTACAATATTTAAAATCGATTAATATAATTCCAACAATAAAACATTTCGTGTAAAAAAAATACATTTAATGATACAAATTAAATGAAATTTTGAAGAAAACTAAATTTAATAAATATTAAATAAATGTTATTGTGCGTTTGCGAAAACCAAAATACGTATTAATACGGTTCTAATATAAAAACAAATACAATAAAATGATGCAGAAATATTTTAGAGTTAAAAATTTTTAATGAATAGACAAAAATTGAAAAGACTTACAATATTTTATGTGTAAATATCCTCAGAGATAAAGACTGCAGCACCAGCGTGCCAGCTAGCATCAGGTGTGAAGTTGGAATAAGGAATGACAGAGATAATTGAAAAAGACGGGAACGGGGGAGAGGAGGGGTGAGTGACTCAGCGAAAAACTGCTAGGTCACTAGTGTGTCCTTGAAATTACTCAGAAAAAAAGGGAGAAAGATAAGGAATCTTTTTACAGATATAGTAAAATAAACGTCTATTTGATGTATCTGGATTTAAAAATTATGTCTATTTAACGATACTTTCTTACAGCCCGCATATATTTTTATGTATTTTAATATTTAATGGAATTTTTTTTAAGGAGACGTTTCGCAAATTTAACGACAACTCTTCAGGATTTTAAATACAGTAAACTGTGTAAGGCGAAATAGATTTGAATCGAGAAAGTTTCCTATCGTAGACAATATTCAGCCATAAATAAATTTTATTCTATCTCAATAAATTCGCAGAGACTTGAAAATCTTTGCGAAATATATAGATTTCCGTCTTACACAGTGTTTTACTGCATTTTAATCATTTTTTCATAAATAAAAAGATTGTATGATGTTTTTGAAACAAAATAAAAAGTCATATTACAGAAATTTAAGTTAAAAAATATACATAGCGATAGAATACTTTTATCAAAGTTTTAGGCATTTACTTCTCTAAGAAAGAACTTTAAGAAATGATTGTACGATCTTTAGTAATTTTAAAGAAATCATTGAAAATTTTTCGTTAACTTGAGATTCTAGTGGGCTTATGTTTTTAATTTTTTTTTAAAAAAAAAGCATATTTTTTAAAAAATGTGTTTTTTTTTTTCGCCCCTTTCAATGTCCCGAATCTTTTCTACACATTTTGTGATGTATTTTTAAGCGCAAAAACATTAATCTTGACCAAATGATAATTATAGCGATTTGTCATTGAGCACTTTTCGTTTCATTTTTTTTAAATCTAGGCATGAATTACAACTTGTAAGCGATTGAATTTTTATTATTTCCGTTTTTTTTTACCATTTCCCGTGCTCTCGCGTCCAGCTTTTTGGTACAAAACATCAAACTTCACAGCATATTCTGAAAGATCTGCTACCTTTACTGAAATTTACTTTTATATAAGGACTTTTTTGTTTAAATATTTATATTAAATTATTTTAATCTTTTTATTATTTTTTTTTCATTTTCTTTCAGTTTTTTTTTTAAAATATATAAATGATGAGTGTAAAAGGGCGCCGGTTAAGAAAAATGTATGGAAGTGTGGATTCCATTTCAGATATACACATTCATGAAAAATGAAAAAAGTTGTTCGATTACAAAAACAATTTTTATTCATTTATGTACAAAAATAATTAAATGTATCAGAAAGTAATTGATGTAACAAAATGTGTCAAAAGCATGTTTTTACACAGGAAAAAAGTAAAACACTTTTTAAAAAAAATGAACAAAAGAATTTTTAAAAAATGTACTGTTCTACAGAAAAATTATTCATTTTAAGGGAGAATTATTAGCCCACAACCTTTGTCTTCCACCCCCGCTTGCAGAGGCAAGGAAATCGAAATGTATTTATTTTCTTTCTTTCTTTCTTTCTTTCTTTTTTTCCTTTCTTTTTTCTTTTCCCAAAAACAATCTTTTTTATTTTTAAGAAAAAAAATCTTTCCTTAAAAAAAAAAAGTAGTTTGGCTTTTATGCCAATTTTAGAAATACTGTAATAGGCAATTTTAGAAATATTTATGCATTTACAACTAAAAATTATACATGTATGTATACGAGAGTTTTACATTACAGAGTAGGTGGGGAGAGCAGACAGAGACTGATTTAGGAACAATCTAAAGACTTTTTCTATTTTAATATTTATTTTAAATATCTTTAATGTATTTTAAACATTTATTCATTTTCTTTTAGTTATTTTTTATAAATAATGAATGCAAAAGAGCGCCTGAAGAAATTATTTGGAATACTTTATACATTTTGGGAGCAATTTTTATTATTTTTTTAAAAAAATATTTTTAAACTAAATAAAAATATGACATCTATATTACTGTTTTAAATATAAAACTTACAACATATTTATATGTTTATTAAAACCCAGATTTGAAGTAATTTCTGAAAGAAATGAAGACACAAAAAATACTCTCCCTTTCTTTAAATAAAAAAGCTGGTTAGATTATAACGGCCCTTTGCTTTCTAGAGTATGATACGCCATTACATTATTGCCGGAAACTGACCCTTAGGAGTTGGCCGGCAAAGCAAACGTAACTGTTCTCTCATCGCCAATCCGTTACTGGCTCGGCGGTAGCTGCCGCAACTAGCGGCGGGTCATTTGCGGTACCGCATTGTTTTGTTACAAATGGCCTTAACTCCTTCTGGCCGCAATGAAATCGTCTGCAGGCCGTAAGTCATGTGTTTGTTGGGTAGCGTGTACCACTTCTCTCTGCACACACTCAGAGAAAAGTGATAAGAGAGCACACCAGAAGCTTCAACTACGCGAACCACTCATTCCGCACACACTCGGAGAAAAGGAGTGGCGGATCAATCCTGCGCTCCCGAAGACCCATCCCTAGGGCTTAACACTCCTTCTCTCCGCACACACTTGGATAAAAGGAGTGGCAGATCAATCCTGCGCTCCCGAAGACCCATCCCTAGCGCTCAACACTCCTTCTCTCCGCACACACTCGGAGAAAACGAGTGGCGGATCAATCCTGTGCTACCCAAGACCCATCCCTAGCGCTTAACACTCCTTCCCTCCGCACACACTCGGAGAAAATGAGTGGCGGATCAATCCTGCGCTCCCGAAGACCCATCCCTAGCGCTTAACACTCCTCTCCGCACACACTCGGAGAAAAAGAGTGGCGGATCAACCCTGCGAAGTCGAAGACTCACTAGCGTGTACCACTTTTCTCTGCACACACTCAGAGAAAAGTGATAAGAGAGCACACCAGAAGCTTCAACTACGCGAACCACTCCCTCCACTACGCGAACCACTCCCTCCACTACGCTAGGGATGGGTCTTCGGGAGCGCAGGATTAATCCGTCACTCCTTTTCTCCGAGTGTGTGCGGAGAGAAGGAGTGTTAAGTGCTAGGGATGGGTCTTCGGAAGCGCAGGATTGATCCTCCGCACACAATTGGAGAAAAGGAGTGGCGGATCAATCCTGCGCTCGCGGAGACCCATCCCTGGCGCTGAACAATCCTTTTCTCCGCACACACTCGGAGAAAAGGAGTGGCGGATAAATCCTGCGCTCCCGAAGACCTATACCTAGCGCTTAACACTCCTTCTCTCCGCACACACTCGGAGAAAAGGAGTGGCGGATAAATCCTGCGCTCCCGAAGACCTATCCCTAGCGCTTAACACTCCTTCCCTCCGCACACACTCTGAGAAAAGGAGTGGAGGATCAATCCTGCGCTCCCGAAGACCCATCCCTAGAGCTTAACACTCCTTCCCTCCGCACACACTCGGAGAAAAGGAGTGGCGGATCAATCCTGCGCTCCCGAAGACCCATCCCTTACGCTTAACACTCCTTCCCTCCGCACAAACTCGGAGAAAAGGAGAGGCGGATCAATCCTGCGCTCCCGAAGACCCATCCCTAGCGATTAACAATCCTTCTCTCCGCACGCACTCAGAGAAAAAGAGTGGCGGATGAACCCTGCGAAGTCGAAGACTCACTAGCGTGTACCACGTCTCTCTGCACACACTCAGAGAAAAGTGATAAGAAAGCACACCAGAAGCTTCAACTACGCGAACCAATCATTCCGCACACACTCGGAGAAAAGGAGTGGCGGATCAATCCTGCGCTCCCGAAGACCCATCCCTAGCGCTTAACACTCCTTCCCTCCGCACACACTCGGAGAAAAGGAGTGGCGGATCAATCCTGTGCTACCCAAGACCCATCCCTAGCGCTTAACACTCCTTTCCTCCGCACACTCTCGGAGAAAAGGAGTGGCGGATCAATCCTGCGCTCTCGAAGACCCATCCCTAGCGCTTAAAACTCCTTCTCTCCGCACACACTCGGAGAAAAGGAGTGGCGGATCAATCCTGCGCTCCCGAACACTCATCCCTAGCGCTTAACACTCCTTCCCTCCGCACACACTCGGAGAAAAGCAGTGGCGGATCAATCCTGTGCTACCCAAGACCCATCCCTAGCGCTTAACACTACTTCCCTCCGCACACACTCGGAGAAAAGGAGTGGCGGATCAATCCTGCGCTCTCGAAGACCCATCCCTAGCGCTTAACACTCCTTCTCTCCGCACACACTCGGAGAAAAGGAGTGGCGGATCAATCCTGCGCTCCCGAAGACTCATCCCTAGCACTTAACACTCCTTCCCTCCGCACACACTCGGAGAAAAGGAGTGGCGGATCAATCCTGTGCTACCCAAGACTCATCCCTAGCGCTTAACACTACTTCCCTCCGCACACACTCGGAGAAAAAGAGTGGCGGATCAACCCTGCGAAGTCGAAGACTCATTAGCGTGTACCACTTCTATCTGCACACACTCAGAGAAAAGTGATAAGAGAGCACACCAGAAGCTTCAACTACGCGAACCACTCATTCCGCACACACTCGGAGAAAAGGAGTGGCGGATCAATCCTGCGCTCCCGAAGACCCATCCCTAGCGCTTAACACTCCTTCTCTCCGCACACACTCGGAGAAAAGGAGTGGCGGATAAATCCTGCGCTCCCGAAGACCCATCCCTAGCGCTCAACACTCCTTCTCTCCGCACACACTCGGAGAAAAGGAGTGGCGGATCAATCCTGTGCTACCCAAGACCCATCCCTAGCGCTTAACACTCCTTCCCTCCGCACACACTCGTAGAAAAGGAGTGGCGGATCAATCCTGCGCTCCCGAAGACTCATCCCTAGCGCTTAACACTCCTTCCCTCCGCACACACCTGGAGAAAAGAAGTGGCGGATCAATCCTGCGCTCTCGAAGACCCATCCCTAGCGCTTAACATTCCTTCTCTCCGCACACACTCGGAGAAAAAGAGTGGCGGATCAATCCTGCGCTCCCGAAGACTCATCCCTAGCGCTTAACACTCCTTCCCTCCGCACACACTTGGAGAAAAGAAGTGGAGGATCAATCCTGCGCTCTCAAAGACCCATCCCTAGCGCTTAACATTCCTTCTCTCCGCACACACTCGGAGAAAAGGAGTGGCGGATCAATCCTGCGCTCTCGAAGACCCATCCCTAGCGCTTAACACTCCTTCCCTCCGCACACACTCGGATAAAAGAAGTGGCGGATCAATCCTGCGCACCCGAAGACCCATCCCTAGCGCTCAGCACTCCTTCTCTCCGCACACACTCGGAGAAAAGGAGTGGCGGATCAATCCTGTGCTACCCAAGACCCATCCCTAGCGCTTAACACTCCTTCGCTCCGCACACACTCGGAGAAAATGAGTGGCGGATCAATCCTGCGCTCCCGAAGACCCATCCCTAGCGCTTAACACTCCTCTCCGCACACACTCGGAGAAAAAGAGTGGCGGATCAACCCTGCGAAGTCGAAGACTCACTAGCGTGTACCACTTTTCTCTGCACACACTCAGAGAAAAGTGATAAGAGAGCACACCAGAAGCTTCAACTACGCGAACCACTCCCTCCACTACGCTAGGGATGGGTCTTCGGGAGCGCAGGATTAATCCGTCACTCCTTTTCTCCGAGTGTGTGCGGAGAGAAGGAGTGTTAAGTGCTAGGGATGGGTCTTCGGAAGCGCAGGATTGATCCTCCGCACACAATTGGAGAAAAGGTGTGGCGGATCAATCCTGCGCTCGCGGAGACCCATCCCTGGCGCTTAACAATCCTTTTCTCCGCACACACTCGGAGAAAAGGAGTGGCGGATAAATCCTGCGCTCCCGAAGACCTAAACCTAGCGCTTAACACTCCTTCTCTCCGCACACACTCGGAGAAAAGGAGTGGCGGATAAATCCTGCGCTCCCGAAGACCTATCCCTAGCGCTTAACACTCCTTCCCTCCGCACACACTCTGAGAAAAGGAGTGGAGGATCAATCCTGCGCTCCCGAAGACCCATCCCTAGAGCTTAACACTCCTTCCCTCCGCACACACTCGGAGAAAAGGAGTGGCGGATCAATCCTGTGCTACCCAAGACCCATCCCTAGCGCTTAACACTCCTTTCCTCCGCACACTCTCGGAGAAAAGGAGTGGCGGATCAATCCTGCGCTCTCGAAGACCCATCCCTAGCGCTTAACACTCCTTCTCTCCGCACACACTCGGAGAAAAGGAGTGGCGGATCAATCCTGCGCTCCCGAACACTCATCCCTAGCGCTTAACACTCCTTCCCTCCGCACACACTCGGAGAAAAGCAGTGGCGGATCAATCCTGTGCTACCCAAGACCCATCCCTAGCGCTTAACACTACTTCCCTCCGCACACACTCGGAGAAAAGGAGTGGCGGATCAATCCTGCGCTCTCGAAGACCCATCCCTAGCGCTTAACACTCCTTCTCTCCGCACACACTCGGAGAAAAGGAGTGGCGGATCAATCCTGCGCTCCCGAAGACTCATCCCTAGCACTTAACACTCCTTCCCTCCGCACACACTCGGAGAAAAGGAGTGGCGGATCAATCCTGTGCTACCCAAGACTCATCCCTAGCGCTTAACACTACTTCCCTCCGCACACACTCGGAGAAAAAGAGTGGCGGATCAACCCTGGTAAGTCGAAGACTCATTAGCGTGTACCACTTCTATCTGCACACACTCAGAGAAAAGTGATAAGAGAGCACACCAGAAGCTTCAACTACGCGAACCACTCATTCCGCACACACTCGGAGAAAAGGAGTGGCGGATCAATCCTGCGCTCCCGAAGACCCATCCCTAGCGCTTAACACTCCTTCTCTCCGCACACACTCGGAGAAAAGGAGTGGCGGATAAATCCTGCGCTCCCGAAGACCCATCCCTAGCGCTCAACACTCCTTCTCTCCGCACACACTCGGAGAAAAGGAGTGGCGGATCAATCCTGTGCTACCCAAGACCCATCCCTAGCGCTTAACACTCCTTCCCTCCGCACACACTCGGAGAAAAAGAGTGGCGGATCAATCCTGCGCTCCCGAAGACTCATCCCTAGCGCTTAACACTCCTTCCCACCGCACACACTTGGAGAAAAGAAGTGGAGGATCAATCCTGCGCTCTCGAAGACCCATCCCTAGCGCTTAACATTCCTTCTCTCCGCACACACTCGGAGAAAAGGAGTGGCGGATCAATCCTGCGCTCTCGAAGACCCATCCCTAGCGCTTAACACTCCTTCCCTCCGCACACACTCGGATAAAAGAAGTTGCGGATCAATCCTGCGCACCCGAAGACCCATCCCTAGCGCTCAGCACTCCTTCTCTCCGCACACACTCGGAGAAAAGGAGTGGCGGATCAATCCTGTGCTACCCAAGACCCATCCCTAGCGCTTAACACTCCTTCGCTCCGCACACACTCGGAGAAAATGAGTGGCGGATCAATCCTGCGCTCCCGAAGACCCATCCCTAGCGCTCAACACTCCTTCTCTCCGCACACACTCGGAGAAAAAGAGTGGCGGATCAACCGTGCGAAGTCGAAGACTCACTAGCGTGTACCACTTCTCTCTGCACACACTCAGAGAAAAGTGATAAGAGAGCACACCAGAAGCTTCAACTACGCGAACCAATCATTCCGCACACACTCGGAGAAAAGGAGTGGCGGATCAATCCTGCACTCCCGAAGACCCATCCCTAGCGCTTAACACTCCTTCTCTCCGCACACACTCGGATAAAAGAAGTGGCGGATCAATCCTGCGCACCCGAAGACCCATCCCTAGCGCTCAGCACTCCTTCTCTCCGCACACACTCGGAGAAAAGGAGTGGCGGATCAATCCTGTGCTACCCAAGACCCATCCCTAGCGCTTAACACTCCTTCCCTCCGCACACACTCGGAGAAAATGAGTGGCGGATCAATCCTGCGCTCCCGAAGACCCATCCCTAGCGCTCAACACACCTTCTCTCCGCACACACTCGGAGAAAAAGAGTGGCGGATCAACCGTGCGAAGTCGAAGACTCACTAGCGTGTACCACTTCTCTCTGCACACACTCAGAGAAAAGTGATAAGAGAGCACACCAGAAGCTTCAACTACGCGAACCACTCATTCCGCACACACTCGGAGAAAAGGAGTGGCGGATCAATCCTGCGCTCCCGAGGACCCATCCCTAGCGCATAACGCTCCTTCTCTCCGCACACACTCGGAGAAAAGGAGTGGCGGATCAATCCTGCGCTCCCGAAGACCCATCCCTAGCGCTTAACACTCCTTCCCTCCGCACGCACTCGGAGAAGAGGAGTGGCGGATCAATCCTGCGCTCCCGAAGACCCATCCCTAGCGTTTAACACTCCTTCTCTCCGCACACACTCGGAGAAAAGGAGTGGCGGATCAATCCTGCGCTCCCGAAGACCCATCCCTAGCGCTCAACACTCCTTCTCTCCGCACACACTCGGAGAAAAGGAGTGGCGGATCAATCCTGTGCTACCCAAGACCCATCCCTAGCGCTTAACACTCCTTCCCTCCGCACACACTCGGAGAAAAGGAGTGGCGGATCAACCCTGCGAAGTCGAAGACTCACTAGCGTGTACCACTTCTCTCTGCACACACTCAGAGAAAAGTAATAAGAGAGCACACCAGAAGCCTCAACTACGCGAACCACTCATTTCGCACACACTCGGAGAAAAGGAGTGGCGGATCAATCCTGCGCTCCCGAAGACCCATCCCTAGCGCTTAACACTCCTTCTCTCCGCACACACTTGGATAAAAGGAGTGGCAGATCAATCCTGCGCTCCCGAAGACCCATCCCTAGCTCTCAACACTCCTTCTCTCCGCACACACTCGGAGAAAACGAGTGGCGGATCAATCCTGTGCTACCCAAGACCCATCCCTAGCGCTTAACACTCCTTCCCTCCGCACACACTCGGAGAAGCCTCAACTACGCGAACCGCTCATTACGCACACACTCGGAGAAAAGGAGTGGCGAATCAATCTTCGCTCTCGAAGGCCCATCCCTAGCGCTTAACATTCCTTCCCTCACCACACACTCGGAGAAGCCTCAACTACGCGAACCGCTCATTCCGCACACACTCGGAGAAAAGGAGTGGCGGATCAATCTTCGCTCTCGAAGGCCCATCCCTAGCGCTTAACATTCCTTCCCTCCGCACACACTCGGAGAAAAGGAGTGGTGGATGAACCCTGCGAAGGCGAAGACTCACTAGCGTGTACCACTTCTCTCTGCACACACTCAGAAAAAAGTGATAAGAGAGCACACCAGAAGCTTCAACTACGCGAACCACCCATTTCGCACACACTCGGAGAAAAGGAGTGGCGGATAAATCCTGCGCACCCGAAGACCCATCCCTAGTGCTTAACACTCCTTCTCTCCGCACACACTTGGATAAAAGGTGTGGCAGATCAATCCTGCGCTCCCGAAGACCCATCCCTAGCTCTCAACACTCCTTCTCTCCGCACACACTCGTAGAAAACGAGTGGCGGATCAATCCTGTGCTACCCAAGACCCATCCCTAGCGCTTAACACGCCTTCCCTCCGCACACACTCGGAGAAAATGAGTGGCGGATCAATCCTGCGCTCTCGAAGACCCATCCCTAGCGCTTAACACTCCTTCTCTCCGCACACACTCGGAGAAAAAGAGTGGCGGATCAACCCTGCGAAGTCGAAGACTCACTAGCGTGTACCACCTTTCTCAGCACACACTCAGAGAAAAGTGATAAGAGAGCACACCAGAAGCTTCAACTACGCGAACCACTCCCTCCACTACGCTAGGGATGGGTCTTCGGGAGCGCAGGATTAATCCGTCACTCCTTTTCTCCGAGTGTGTGCGGAGAGAAGGAGTGTTAAGCGCTAGGGATGGGTCTTCGGAAGCGCAGGATTGATCCTCCGCACACAATTGGAGAAAAGGAGTGGCGGATCAATCCTGCGCTCCCGAAGACCCATCCCTAGCGCTTAACACTCCTTCTCTCCGCGCACACTCGGAGAAAAGGAGTGGCGGATCAATCCTGCGCTCTCGAAGACCCATCCCTAGCGCTTAACACTCCTTCTCTCCGCACACACTCGGAGAAAAGGAGTGGCGGATCAATCCTGCGCTCTCGAAGACTCATCCCTAGCGCTTAACACTCCTTCCCTCCGCACACACTCGGAGAAAAGCAGTGGCGGATCAATCCTGTGCTACCCAAGACCCATCCCTAGCGATTAACACTACTTCCCTCCGCACACAATCGGAGAAAAAGAGTGGCGGATCAATCCTGCGCTCTCGAAGACCCATCCCTAGCGCTTAACACTCCTTCTCTCCGCACACACTCGGAGAAAAGGAGTGGCGGATCAATCCTGTGCTCCCGAACACTCATCCCTAGCGCTTAACACTCCTTCCCTCCGCACACACTCGGAGAAAAGGAGTGGCGGATCAATATTGTGCTACGCAAGACTCATCCCTAGCGCTTAACACTACTTCCCTCCGCACACACTCGGAGAAAAGGAGTGGCGGATCAATCCTGCGCTCCCGAAGACCCATCCCTAGCGCTCAACACTCCTTCTCTCCGCACACACTCGGAGAAAAGGAGTGGCGGATCAATCCTGTGCTACCCAAGACCCATCCCTAGCGCTTAACACTCCTTCCCTCCGCACACACTCGGAGAAAAGGAGTGGCGGATCAATCCTGCGCTCCCGAAGACTCATCCCTAGCGCTTAACACTCCTTCCCTCCGCACACACTCGGAGAAAAGGAGTGGCGGATCAATCCTGCGCTCTCGAAGACTCATCCCTAGCGCTTAACACTCCTTCCCTCCGCACACACTCGGAGAAAAGCAGTGGCGGATCAATCCTGTGCTACCCAAGACCCATCCCTAGCGATTAACACTACTTCCCTCCGCACACAATCGGAGAAAAAGAGTGGCGGATCAATCCTGCGCTCTCGAAGACCCATCCCTAGCGCTTAACACTCCTTCTCTCCGCACACACTCGGAGAAAAGGAGTGGCGGATCAATCCTGTGCTCCCGAACACTCATCCCTAGCGCTTAACACTCCTTCCCTCCGCACACACTCGGAGAAAAGGAGTGGCGGATCAATATTGTGCTACGCAAGACTCATCCCTAGCGCTTAACACTACTTCCCTCCGCACACACTCGGAGAAAAGGAGTGGCGGATCAATCCTGCGCTCCCGAAGACCCATCCCTAGCGCTCAACACTCCTTCTCTCCGCACACACTCGGAGAAAAGGAGTGGCGGATCAATCCTGTGCTACCCAAGACCCATCCCTAGCGCTTAACACTACTTCCCTCCGCACACACTCGGAGAAAATGAGTGGCGGATCAACCCTGCGAAGTCGAAGACTCACTAGCGTGTACCACTTCTATCTGCACACACTCAGAGAAAAGTGATAAGAGAGCACACCAGAAGCTTCAACTACGCGAACCACTCATTCCGCACACACTCGGAGAAAAGGAGTGGCGGATCAATCCTGCGCTCCCGAAGACCCATCCCTAGCGCTGAACACTCCTTCTCTCCGCAAACACTCGGATAAAAGGAGTGGCGGATCAATCCTGCGCACCCGAAGACCCATCCCTAGCGCTCAGCACTCCTTCTCTCCGCACACACTCGGAGAAAAGGAAAGGCGGATCAATCCTGCGCTCCCGAAGACCCATCCCTAGCGCTCAGCACTCCTTCTCTCCGCACACACTCGGAGAAAAGGAGTGGCGGATCAATCCTGTGCTACCCAAGACCCATCCCTAGTGCTTAACACTCCTTCCCTCCGCACACACTCGGAGAAAAGGAGTGGCGGATCAATCCTGCGCTCCCGAAGACTCATCCCTAGCGCTTAACACTCCTTCCCTCCGCACACACTTGGAGAAAAGAAGTGGCGGATCAATCCTGCGCTCTCGAAGACCCATCCCTAGCGCTTAACATTCCTTCTCTCCGCACACACTCGGAGAAAAGGAGTGGCGGATCAATCCTGCGCTCCCGAAGACTCATCCCTAGCGCTTAACACTCCTTCCCTCCGCACACACTCGGAGAAAAGGAGTGGCGGATCAATCCTGTGCTACCCAAGACCCATCCCTAGCGCTTAACACTACTTCCCTCCGCACACACTCGGAGAAAATGAGTGGCGGATCAACCCTGCGAAGTCGAAGACTCACTAGCGTGTACCACTTCTATCTGCACACACTCAGAGAAAAGTGATAAGAGAGCACACCAGAAGCTTCAACTACGCGAACCACTCATTCCGCACACACTCGGAGAAAAGGAGTGGCGGATCAATCCTGCGCTCCCGAAGACCCATCCCTAGCGCTGAACACTCCTTCTCTCCGCAAACACTCGGATAAAAGGAGTGGCGGATCAATCCTGCGCACCCGAAGACCCATCCCTAGCGCTCAGCACTCCTTCTCTCCGCACACACTCGGAGAAAAGGAAAGGCGGATCAATCCTGTGCTACCCAAGACCCATCCCTAGCGCTTAACACTCCTTCCCTCCGCACACACTCGGAGAAAAGGAGTGGCGGATCAATCCTGTGCTACCCAAGACCCATCCCTAGAGCTTAACACTCCTTCCCTCCGCACACACTCGGAGAAAAGGAGTGGCGGATCAATCCTGCGCTCCCGAAGACTCATCCCTAGCGCTTAACACTACTTCCCTCCGCACACACTTGGAGAAAAGAAGTGGCGGATCAATCCTGCGCTCTCGAAGACCAATCCCTAGCGCTTAACATTCCTTCTCTCCGCACACACTCGGAGAAAAGGAGTGGCGGATAAATCCTGTGCTACCCAAGACCCATCCCTAGCGCTTAACACTACTTCCCTCCGCACACACTCGGAGAAAAAGAGTGGCGGATCAACCCTGCGAAGTCGAAGACTCACTAGCGTGTACCACTTCTATCTGCACACACTCAGAGAAAAGTGATAAGAGAGCACACCAGAATCTTCAACTACGCGAACCACTCATTCCGCACACACTCGGAGAAAAGGAGTGGCGGATCAATCCTGCGCTCCCGAAGACCCATCCCTAGCGCTTAACACTCCTTCTCTCCGCACACACTCGGAGAAAAGGAGTGGCGGATAAATCCTGCGCTCCCGAAGACCCATCCCTAGCGCTCAACACTCCTTCTCTCCGCACACACTCGGAGAAAAGGAGTGGCGGATCAATCCTGTGCTACCCAAGACCCATCCCTAGCGCTTAACACTCCTTCCCTCCGCACACACTCGGAGAAAAGGAGTGGCAGATCAATCCTGCGCTCCCGAAGACCCATCCCTAGCGCTCAACACTCCTTCTCTCCGCACACACTCAGAGAAAAAGAGTGGCGGATGAACCCTGCGAAGTCGAAGACTCACTAGCGTGTACCACGTCTCTCTGCACACACTCAGAGAAAAGTGATAAGAAAGCACACCAGAAGCTTCAACTACGCGAACCAATCATTCCGCACACACTCGGAGAAAGGGAGTGGCGGATCAATCCTGCGCTCCCGAAGACCCATCCCTAGCGCTTAACACTCCTTCTCTCCGCGCACACTCGGAGAAAAGGAGTGGCGGATCAATCCTGCGCTCCCGAAGACCCATCCCTAGCGCTCAACACTCCTTCTCTCCGCACACACTCGGAGAAAAGGAGTGGCGGATCAATCCTGTGCTACCCAAGACCCATCCCTAGCGCTTAACACTCCTTTCCTCCGCACACACTCGGAGAAAAGGAGTGGCGGATCAATCCTGTGCTACCCAAGACCCATCCCTAGCGCTTAACACTCCTTCCCTCCGCACACACTCGGAGAAAAGGAGTGGCGGATCAATCCTGCGCTCCCGAAGACTCATCCCTAGCGCTTAACACTCCTTCCCTCCGCACACACTTGGAGAAAAGAAGTGGCGGATCAATCCTGCGCTCTCGAAGACCCATCCCTAGCGCTTAACATTCCTTCTCTCCGCACACACTCGGAGAAAAGGAGTGGCGGATCAATCCTGCGCTCCCGAAGACTCATCCCTAGCGCTTAACACTCCTTCCCTCCGCACACACTCGGAGAAAAGGAGTGGCGGATCAATCCTGTGCTACCCAAGACCCATCCCTAGCGCTTAACACTACTTCCCTCCGCACACACTCGGAGAAAATGAGTGGCGGATCAACCCTGCGAAGTCGAAGACTCACTAGCGTGTACCACTTCTATCTGCACACACTCAGAGAAAAGTGATAAGAGAGCACACCAGAAGCTTCAACTACGCGAACCACTCATTCCGCACACACTCGGAGAAAAGGAGTGGCGGATCAATCCTGCGCTCCCGAAGACCCATCCCTAGCGCTGAACACTCCTTCTCTCCGCAAACACTCGGATAAAAGGAGTGGCGGATCAATCCTGCGCACCCGAAGACCCATCCCTAGCGCTCAGCACTCCTTCTCTCCGCACACACTCGGAGAAAAGGAAAGGCGGATCAATCCTGCGCTCCCGAAGACCCATCCCTAGCGCTCAGCACTCCTTCTCTCCGCACACACTCGGAGAAAAGGAGTGGCGGATCAATCCTGTGCTACCCAAGACCCATCCCTAGTGCTTAACACTCCTTCCCTCCGCACACACTCGGAGAAAAGGAGTGGCGGATCAATCCTGCGCTCCCGAAGACTCATCCCTAGCGCTTAACACTCCTTCCCTCCGCACACACTTGGAGAAAAGAAGTGGCGGATCAATCCTGCGCTCTCGAAGACCCATCCCTAGCGCTTAACATTCCTTCTCTCCGCACACACTCGGAGAAAAGGAGTGGCGGATCAATCCTGCGCTCCCGAAGACTCATCCCTAGCGCTTAACACTCCTTCCCTCCGCACACACTCGGAGAAAAGGAGTGGCGGATCAATCCTGTGCTACCCAAGACCCATCCCTAGCGCTTAACACTACTTCCCTCCGCACACACTCGGAGAAAATGAGTGGCGGATCAACCCTGCGAAGTCGAAGACTCACTAGCGTGTACCACTTCTATCTGCACACACTCAGAGAAAAGTGATAAGAGAGCACACCAGAAGCTTCAACTACGCGAACCACTCATTCCGCACACACTCGGAGAAAAGGAGTGGCGGATCAATCCTGCGCTCCCGAAGACCCATCCCTAGCGCTGAACACTCCTTCTCTCCGCAAACACTCGGATAAAAGGAGTGGCGGATCAATCCTGCGCACCCGAAGACCCATCCCTAGCGCTCAGCACTCCTTCTCTCCGCACACACTCGGAGAAAAGGAAAGGCGGATCAATCCTGTGCTACCCAAGACCCATCCCTAGCGCTTAACACTCCTTCCCTCCGCACACACTCGGAGAAAAGGAGTGGCGGATCAATCCTGTGCTACCCAAGACCCATCCCTAGCGCTTAACACTCCTTCCCTCCGCACACACTCGGAGAAAAGGAGTGGCGGATCAATCCTGCGCTCCCGAAGACTCATCCCTAGCGCTTAACACTACTTCCCTCCGCACACACTTGGAGAAAAGAAGTGGCGGATCAATCCTGCGCTCTCGAAGACCAATCCCTAGCGCTTAACATTCCTTCTCTCCGCACACACTCGGAGAAAAGGAGTGGCGGATCAATCCTGTGCTACCCAAGACCCATCCCTAGCGCTTAACACTACTTCCCTCCGCACACACTCGGAGAAAAAGAGTGGCGGATCAACCCTGCGAAGTCGAAGACTCACTAGCGTGTACCACTTCTATCTGCACACACTCAGAGAAAAGTGATAAGAGAGCACACCAGAATCTTCAACTACGCGAACCACTCATTCCGCACACACTCGGAGAAAAGGAGTGGCGGATCAATCCTGCGCTCCCGAAGACCCATCCCTAGCGCTTAACACTCCTTCTCTCCGCACACACTCGGAGAAAAGGAGTGGCGGATAAATCCTGCGCTCCCGAAGACCCATCCCTAGCGCTCAACACTCCTTCTCTCCGCACACACTCGGAGAAAAGGAGTGGCGGATCAATCCTGTGCTACCCAAGACCCATCCCTAGCGCTTAACACTCCTTCCCTCCGCACACACTCGGAGAAAAGGAGTGGCAGATCAATCCTGCGCTCCCGAAGACCCATCCCTAGCGCTCAACACTCCTTCTCTCCGCACACACTCAGAGAAAAAGAGTGGCGGATGAACCCTGCGAAGTCGAAGACTCACTAGCGTGTACCACGTCTCTCTGCACACACTCAGAGAAAAGTGATAAGAAAGCACACCAGAAGCTTCAACTACGCGAACCAATCATTCCGCACACACTCGGAGAAAGGGAGTGGCGGATCAATCCTGCGCTCCCGAAGACCCATCCCTAGCGCTTAACACTCCTTCTCTCCGCGCACACTCGGAGAAAAGGAGTGGCGGATCAATCCTGCGCTCCCGAAGACCCATCCCTAGCGCTCAACACTCCTTCTCTCCGCACACACTCGGAGAAAAGGAGTGGCGGATCAATCCTGTGCTACCCAAGACCCATCCCTAGCGCTTAACACTCCTTCTCTCCGCACACACTCGGAGAAAAGGAGTGGCGGATCAATCCTGCGCTCTCGAAGACTCATCCCTAGCGCTTAACACTCCTTCCCTCCGCACACACTCGGAGAAAAGCAGTGGCGGATCAATCCTGTGCTACCCAAGACCCATCCCTAGCGATTAACACTACTTCCCTCCGCACACAATCGGAGAAAAAGAGTGGCGGATCAATCCTGCGCTCTCGAAGACCCATCCCTAGCGCTTAACACTCCTTCTCTCCGCACACACTCGGAGAAAAGGAGTGGCGGATCAATATTGTGCTACGCAAGACTCATCCCTAGCGCTTAACACTACTTCCCTCCGCACACACTCGGAGAAAAGGAGTGGCGGATCAATCCTGCGCTCCCGAAGACCCATCCCTAGCGCTCAACACTCCTTCTCTCCGCACACACTCGGAGAAAAGGAGTGGCGGATCAATCCTGTGCTCCCGAACACTCATCCCTAGCGCTTAACACTCCTTCCCTCCGCACACACTCGGAGAAAAGGAGTGGCGGATCAATATTGTGCTACGCAAGACTCATCCCTAGCGCTTAACACTACTTCCCTCCGCACACACTCGGAGAAAAGGAGTGGCGGATCAATCCTGCGCTCCCGAAGACCCATCCCTAGCGCTCAACACTCCTTCTCTCCGCACACACTCGGAGAAAAGGAGTGGCGGATCAATCCTGTGCTACCCAAGACCCATCCCTAGCGCTTAACACTCCTTCCCTCCGCACACACTCGGAGAAAAGGAGTGGCGGATCAATCCTGCGCTCCCGAAGACTCATCCCTAGCGCTTAACACTCCTTCCCTCCGCACACACTTGGAGAAAAGAAGTGGCGGATCAATCCTGCGCTCTCGAAGACCCATCCCTAGCGCTTAACATTCCTTCTCTCCGCACACACTCGGAGAAAAGGAGTGGCGGATCAATCCTGCGCTCCCGAAGACTCATCCCTAGCGCTTAACACTCCTTCCCTCCGCACACACTCGGAGAAAAGGAGTGGCGGATCAATCCTGTGCTACCCAAGACCCATCCCTAGCGCTTAACACTACTTCCCTCCGCACACACTCGGAGAAAATGAGTGGCGGATCAACCCTGCGAAGTCGAAGACTCACTAGCGTGTACCACTTCTATCTGCACACACTCAGAGAAAAGTGATAAGAGAGCACACCAGAAGCTTCAACTACGCGAACCACTCATTCCGCACACACTCGGAGAAAAGGAGTGGCGGATCAATCCTGCGCTCCCGAAGACCCATCCCTAGCGCTGAACACTCCTTCTCTCCGCAAACACTCGGATAAAAGGAGTGGCGGATCAATCCTGCGCACCCGAAGACCCATCCCTAGCGCTCAGCACTCCTTCTCTCCGCACACACTCGGAGAAAAGGAAAGGCGGATCAATCCTGTGCTACCCAAGACCCATCCCTAGCGCTTAACACTCCTTCCCTCCGCACACACTCGGAGAAAAGGAGTGGCGGATCAATCCTGTGCTACCCAAGACCCATCCCTAGCGCTTAACACTCCTTCCCTCCGCACACACTCGGTGAAAAGGAGTGGCGGATCAATCCTGCGCTCCCGAAGACTCATCCCTAGCGCTTAACACTCCTTCCCTCCGCACACACTTGGAGAAAAGAAGTGGCGGATCAATCCTGCGCTCTCGAAGACCAATCCCTAGCTCTTAACATTCCTTCTCTCCGCACACACTCGGAGAAAAGGAGTGGCGGATCAATCCTGTGCTACCCAAGACCCATCCCTAGCGCTTAACACTACTTCCCTCCGCACACACTCGGAGAAAAGGAGTGGCGGATCAACCCTGCGAAGTCGAAGACTCACTAGCGTGTACCACTTCTATCTGCACACACTCAGAGAAAAGTGATAAGAGAGCACACCAGAATCTTCAACTACGCGAACCACTCATTCCGCACACACTCGGAGAAAAGGAGTGGCGGATCAATCCTGCGCTCCCGAAGACCCATCCCTAGCGCTTAACACTCCTTCTCTCCGCACACACTCGGAGAAAAGGAGTGGCGGATAAATCCTGCGCTCCCGAAGACCCATCCCTAGCGCTCAACACTCCTTCTCTCCGCACACACTCGGAGAAAAGGAGTGGCGGATCAATCCTGTGCTACCCAAGACCCATCCCTAGCGCTTAACACTCCTTCCCTCCGCACACACTCGGAGAAAAGGAGTGGCAGATCAATCCTGCGCTCCCGAAGACCCATCCCTAGCGCTCAACACTCCTTCTCTCCGCACACACTCAGAGAAAAAGAGTGGCGGATGAACCCTGCGAAGTCGAAGACTCACTAGCGTGTACCACGTCTCTCTGCACACACTCAGAGAAAAGTGATAAGAAAGCACACCAGAAGCTTCAACTACGCGAACCAATCATTCCGCACACACTCGGAGAAAAGGAGTGGCGGATCAATCCTGCGCTCCCGAAGACCCATCCCTAGCGCTTAACACTCCTTCTCTCCGCGCACACTCGGAGAAAAGGAGTGGCGGATCAATCCTGCGCTCCCGAAGACCCATCCCTAGCGCTCAACACTCCTTCTCTCCGCACACACTCGGAGAAAAGGAGTGGCGGATCAATCCTGTGCTACCCAAGACCCATCCCTAGCGCTTAACACTCCTTTCCTCCGCACACACTCGGAGAAAAGGAGTGGCGGATCAATCCTGCGCTCTCGAAGACCCATCCCTAGCGCTTAACACTCCTTCTCTCCGCACACACTCGGAGAAAAGGAGTGGCGGATCAATCCTGCGCTCTCGAAGACTCATCCCTAGCGCTTAACACTCCTTCCCTCCGCACACACTCGGAGAAAAGCAGTGGCGGATCAATCCTGTGCTACCCAAGACCCATCCCTAGCGATTAACACTACTTCCCTCCGCACACAATCGGAGAAAAAGAGTGGCGGATCAATCCTGCGCTCTCGAAGACCCATCCCTAGCGCTTAACACTCCTTCTCTCCGCACACACTCGGAGAAAAGGAGTGGCGGATCAAACCTGTGCTCCCGAAGACTCATCCCTAGCGCTTAACACTCCTTCCCTCCGCACACACTCGGAGAAAAGGAGTGGCGGATCAATATTGTGCTACGCAAGACTCATCCCTAGCGCTTAACACTACTTCCCTCCGCACACACTCGGAGAAAAGGAGTGGCGGATCAATCCTGCGCTCCCGAAGACCCATCCCTAGCGCTCAACACTCCTTCTCTCCGCACACACTCGGAGAAAAGGAGTGGCGGATCAATCCTGTGCTACCCAAGACCCATCCCTAGCGCTTAACACTCCTTCCCTCCGCACACACTCGGAGAAAAGGAGTGGCGGATCAATCCTGCGCTCCCGAAGACTCATCCCTAGCGCTTAACACTCCTTCCCTCCGCACACACTTGGAGAAAAGAAGTGGCGGATCAATCGTGCGCTCTCGAAGACCCATCCCTAGCGCTTAACATTCCTTCTCTCCGCACACACTCGGAGAAAAGGAGTGGCGGATCAATCCTGCGCTCCCGAAGACTCATCCCTAGCGCTTAACACTCCTTCCCTCCGCACACACTCGGAGAAAAGGAGTGGCGGATCAATCCTGTGCTACCCAAGACCCATCCCTAGCGCTTAACACTACTTCCCTCCGCACACACTCGGAGAAAATGAGTGGCGGATCAACCCTGCGAAGTCGAAGACTCACTAGCGTGTACCACTTCTATCTGCACACACTCAGAGAAAAGTGATAAGAGAGCACACCAGAAGCTTCAACTACGCGAACCACTCATTCCGCACACACTCGGAGAAAAGGAGTGGCGGATCAATCCTGCGCTCCCGAAGACCCATTCCTAGCGCTGAACACTCCTTCTCTCCGCAAACACTCGGATAAAAGGAGTGGCGGATCAATCCTCCGCACCCGAAGACCCATCCCTCTTCTCTCCGCACACACTCGGAGAAAAGGAGTGGCGGATCAATCCTGTGCTACCCAAGACCCATCCCTAGCGCTTAACACTCTTTCCCTCCGCACACACCCGGAGAAAAGGAGTGGCGGATCAATCCTGTGCTACCCAAGACCCATCCCTAGCGCTTAACACTCCTTCCCTCCGCACACACTCGGAGAAAAGGAGTGGCGGATCAATCCTGCGCTCCCGAAGACTCATCCCTAGCGCTTAACACTCCTTCCCTCCGCACACACTTGGAGAAAAGAAGTGGCGGATCAATCCTGCGCTCTCGAAGACCAATCCCTAGCGCTTAACATTCCTTCTCTCCGCACACACTCGGAGAAAAGGAGTGGCGGATCAATCCTGCGCTCCCGAAGACTCATCCCTAGCGCTTAACACTCCTTCCCTCCGCACACACTCGGAGAAAAGGAGTGGCGGATCAATCCTGTGCTACCCAAGACCCATCCCTAGCGCTTAACACTACTTCCCTCCGCACACACTCGGAGAAAAGGAGTGGCGGATCAACCCTGCGAAGTCGAAGACTCACTAGCGTGTACCACTAATCTCTCTGCACACACTCAGAGAAAAGTGATAAGAGAGCACACCAGAAGCTTCAACTACGCGAAACACTCATTCCGCACACACTCGGAGAAAAGGAGTGGCGGATCAATCCTGCGCTCCCGAAGACCCATCCCTAGCGCTTAACACTCCTTCTCTCCGCACACACTCGGAGAAAAGGAGTGGCGGATCAATCCTGCGCTCCCGAAGACCCATCCCTAGCGCTCAACACTCTTTCTCTCCGCACACACTCGGAGAAAAGGAGTGGCGGATCAATCCTGTGCTACCCAAGACCCATCCCTAGCGCTTAACACTCCTTCCCTCCGCACGCACTCGGAGAAAAGGAGTGACGGATCAATCCTGCGCTCCCGAAGACCCATCCCTAGCGTTTAACACTCCTTCTCCCCGCACACACTCGGAGAAAAGGAGTGGCGGATCAATCCTGCGCTCCCGAAGACCCATCCCTAGCGCTCAACACTCCTTCTCTCCGCACACACTCGGAGAAAAGGAGTGGCGGATCAATCCTGTGCTACCCAAGACCCATCCCTAGCGCTCAACACTCCTTCTCTCCGCACACACTCGGAGAAAAAGAGTGGCGGATCAACCGTGCGAAGTCGAAGACTCACTAGCGTGTACCACTACTCTCTGCACACACTCAGAGAAAAGTTATAAGAGAGCACACCAGAAGCTTCAACTACGCGAACCACTCATTCCGCACACACTCGGAGAAAAGGAGTGGCGGATCAATCCTGCGCTCCCGAAGACCCATCCCTAGCGCTTAACACTCCTTCTCTCCGCACACACTCGGAGAAATGGAGTGGCGGATCAATCCTGCACTCCCGAAGACCCATCCCTAGCGCTCAACACTCCTTCTCTCCGCACACACTCGGAGAAAAGGAGTGGCGGATCAATCCTGCGCTCCCGAAGACCCATCCCTAGCGCTCAACACTCCTTCTCTCCGCACACACTCGGAGAAAAGGAGTGGCGGATCAATCCTGTGCTACCCAAGACCAATCCCTAGCGCTTAACACTCCTTTCCTCCGCACACACTCGGAGAAAAGGAGTGGCGGATCAATCCTGCGCTCTCGAAGACCCATCCCTAGCGCTTAACACTCCTTCCCTCCGCACACACTCGGAGAAAAGGAGTGGCGGATGAATCCTGTGCTAACCAAGACACATCCCTAGCGCTTAACACTCCTTCCCTCCGCACACACTCGGAGAAAAGGAGTGGCGGATCAACCCTGCGAAGTCGAAGACTCACTAGCGTGTACCACTTCTATCTGCACACACTCAGAGAAAAGTGATAAGAGAGCACACCAGAAGCTTCAACTACGCGAACCACTCATTCCGCACACACTCGGAGAAAAGGAGTGGCGGATCAATCCTGCGCTCCCGAAGACCCATCCCTAGCGCTTAACACTCCTTCTCCCCGCACACACTCGGATAAAAGGAGTGGCGGATCAATCCTGCGCTCCCGAAGACCCATCCCTAGCGCTTAACACTCCTTCTCTCCGCACACACTCGGATAAAAGGAGTGGCGGATCAATCCTGTGCTACCCAAGACCCATCCCTAGCGCTTAACACTCCTTCCCTCCACACACACTCGGAGAAAATGAGTGGCGGATCAATCCTGCGCTCCCGAAGACCCATCCCTAGCGCTCAACACTCCTTCTCTCCGCACACACTCGGAGAAAAAGAGTGGCGGATCAACCGTGCGAAGTCGAAGACTCACTAGCGTGTACCACTTCTCTCTGCAAACACTCAGAGAAAAGTGATAAGAGAGCACACCAGAAGCTTCAACTACGCGAACCACTCATTCCGCACACACTCGGAGAAAAGGAGTGGCGGATCAATCCTGCGCTCCCGAAGACCCATCCCTAGCGCATAACACTCCTTCTCTCCGCACACACTCGGAGAAAAGGAGTGGCGGATCAATCCTGCGCTCCCGAAGACCCATCCCTAGCGCTCAACACTCCTTCTCTCCGCACACACTCGGAGAAAAGGAGTGGCGGATCAATCCTGTGCTACCCAAGACCCATCCCTAGCGCTTAACACTCCTTCCCTCCGCACGCACTCGGAGAAAAAGAGTGGCGGATCAATCCTGCGCTCCCGAAGACCCATCCCTAGCGCTCAACACTCCTTCTCTCCGCACACACTCGGAGAAAAAGAGTGGCGGATCAACCGTGCGAAGTCGAAGACTCACTAGCGTGTACCACTTCTCTCTGCACACACTCAGAGAAAAGTGATAAGAGAGCACACCAGAAGCCTCAACTACGCGAACCACTCATTCCGCACACACTCGGAGAAAAGGAGTGGCGGATCAATCTTCGCTCTCGAAGGCCCATCCCTAGCGCTTAACAATCCTTCCCTCCGCACACACTCGGAGAAAAGGAGTGGCGGATCAACCTTGCGAAGTCGAAGACTCACTACCCAACTAACACATAACTTGTGGGCCATTAAAGGTGTCGTTAACGTTGGCCCAAAGTGTTTGGTGACGGCCCGCCGTTCTTTGCCGTAACGGCTCCGTCAAAAAACTGTCACGCCGGCCAGAATGCGGCCACAAGATGATGCCCACAAGTGTGCCATTAACTTTTTACCAAAATATCAGACAGCCTCAAACTGGCCACAGTTATTCTTTTAAAGGCCATTAACAATCAAAGCTAGCCAGAAGTTTGCCCTAGCCATGCCATTTGTGTTTTGTAAGAATTAAATTTAGCCAAAAGCTGCCCGCAAAAGAGCCTTTAATGATTTCTACTCTCCAAAAGCCTGCCACTGCCTTGCCATAAAAATTATTTAAGCATAAATACAAAATTTGTTGAATAAAAATATTTATTGAAGAATTGCTTGAATGATTAAATGTTTCTTCATAAAAAATAAATATATTAAGAATAATTTAGGTACAATAAATATATGTATACATAAATTTACTTTTCTTGAATTTTTCCAAAATACAATACTTGGCATATTGAACTTAATAATTTGTTTATTTATTCTATTATGCATTAAAAAAAATATAGGTATAAATAATGCCATTTATAAACAGTTGCTTTTCATATACAATTTGAAAAATAAAATCAGTATGCCAAGCATAATATTTATAAAAAGCTCAAGATAAATAAATTTATACATTTTTGAAAAATGAACCTAAATTATTATTTCTATATTTATTTTTCATGAAGAAACATTTGTCATTCACGCTATTATTCAACAATTATTTTTTATTCAACACATTTTGAACTTACGCCTAAATAACATATATTCTTAATATGATTTATTATGTATTTTATATTAAAAAAAATCTATTTTATATATGTATGTGGTGTTTAGTTTCTCTTATTGTTAAGTCTGTTAATATTTGATGTCTATTCATTAAAGTACAATAAATCACAATTATTTTTGCATCATTTTCAATTTATGAAAAAAAATCACACAGCTATTTAAAATAAATAAAAATAGAGTTTGATGTTTATATAAGTCACAAACCTTTTTTTTTTTTTTTTTTTTTTTTTTTTTTTTTTTTGTATATACATATATATATAACTGTCTCTCGTTTTTGTGCACATTTTTAGTTTGTTTATATCAGATAATATTAGCTTTTCCTTTCGAAATTGAGCAAAATAATTATAATCTTTTCTCAGAAAAGTATTTCGAGTAATTAATATTGCGTTTTATCTTTACCCTATTTCTTTATGCATTAAAATTATTTAGTTATTGGTTTTAATGGCATTTTCACCAAAGAGAAATTATTATCCGCACTTAGAAAGGGGGAAAAATCCTTTTCTTTAAAAGTTGTATATATTTAAAAAAAAAAAAAACCTCATGGAAACAATTAATTTTAAGTAAACTAAAATGTTAAGAAAGTAACATCGAAAATTTACAATATTTAAAATCGATTTATATAATTCCATCAATAAAACATTTCGTGTAAAAAAATACATTTAATGATACAAATTAAATGAAATTTTGAAGAAAACTAAATTTAATAAATATTAAATAAATGTTATTGTGCGTTTGCGAAAACCAAAATACGTATTAATACGGTTCTAATATAAAAACAAATACAATAAAATGATGCAGAAATATTTTAGAGTTAAAAATTTTTAATGAATAGACAAAAATTGAAAAGACTTACAATATTTTATGTGTAAATATCCTCAGAGATAAAGACTGCAGCACCAGCGTGCCAGCTAGCATCAGGTGTGAAGTTGGAATAAGGAATGACAGAGATAATTGACAAAGACGGGAACGGGGGAGAGGAGGGGTGAGTGACTCAGCGAAAAACTGCTAGGTCACTAGTGTGTCCTTGAAATTACTCAGAAAAAAAGGGAGAAAGATAAGGAATCTTTTTACAGATATAGTAAAATAAACGTCTATTTGATGTATCTGGATTTAAAAATTATGTCTATTTAACGATACTTTCTTACAGCCCGCATATATTTTTATGTATTTTAATATTTAATGGAATTTTTTTTAAGGAGACGTTTCGCAAATTTAACGACAACTCTTCAGGATTTTAAATACAGTAAACTGTGTAAGGCGAAATAGATTTGAATCGAGAAAGTTTCCTATCGTAGACAATATTCAGCCATAAATAAATTTTATTCTATCTCAATAAATTCGCAGAGACTTGAAAATCTTTGCGAAATATATAGATTTCCGTCTTACACAGTGTTTTACTGCATTTTAATCATTTTTTCATAAATAAAAAGATTGTATGATGTTTTTGAAACAAAATAAAAAGTCATATTACAGAAATTTAAGTTAAAAAATATACATAGCGATAGAATACTTTTATCAAAGTTTTAGGCATTTACTTCTCTAAGAAAGAACTTTAAGAAATGATTGTACGATCTTTAGTAATTTTAAAGAAATCATTGAAAATTTTTCGTTAACTTGAGATTCTAGTGGGCTTATGTTTTTAATTTTTTTAAAAAAAAAAAGCATATTTTTTAAAAAATGTGTTTTTTTTTTCGCCCCTTTCAATGTCCCGAATCTTTTCTACACATTTTGTGATGTATTTTTAAGCGCAAAAACATTAATCTTGACCAAATGATAATTATAGCGATTTGTCATTGAGCACTTTTCGTTTCATTTTTTTAAAATCTAGGCATGAATTACAACTTGTAAGCGATTGAATTTTTATTATTTCCGTTTTTTTTTACCATTTCCCGTGCTCTCGCGTCCAGCTTTTTGGTACAAAACATCAAACTTCACAGCATATTCTGAAAGATCTGCTACCTTTACTGAAATTTACTTTTATATAAGGACTTTTTTGTTTAAATATTTATATTAAATTATTTTAATCTTTTTATTATTTTTTTTTTTCATTTTCTTTCAGTTTTTTTTTTTAAATATATAAATGATGAGTGTAAAAGGGCGCCGGTTAAGAAAAATGTATGGAAGTGTGGATTCCATTTCAGATATACACATTCATGAAAAATGAAAAAAGTTGTTCGATTACAAAAACAATTTTTATTCATTTATGTACAAAAATAATTAAATGTATCAGAAAGTAATTGATGTAACAAAATGTGTCAAAAGCATGTTTTTACACAGGAAAAAAGTAAAACACTTTTTAAAAAAAATGAACAAAAGAATTTTTAAAAAATGTACTGTTCTACAGAAAAATTATTCATTTTAAGGGAGAATTATTAGCCCACAACCTTTGTCTTCCACCCAAGCTTGCAGAGGCAAGGAAATCGAAATGTATTTATTTTCTTTCTTTCTTTCTTTCTTTCCTTTTTTCCTTTCTTTTTTCTTTTCCCAAAAACAACCTTTTTTATTTTTAAGAAAAAAAATCTTTCCTTAAAAAAAAAAAGTAGTTTGGCTTTTATGCCAATTTTAGAAATACTGTAATAGGCAATTTTAGAAATATTTATGCATTTACAACTAAAAATTATACATGTATGTATACGAGAGTTTTACATTATAGAGTAGGTGGGGAGAGCAGACAGAGACTGATTTAGAAACAATCTAAAGACTTTTTCTATTTTAATATTTATTTTAAATATCTTTAATGTATTTTAAATATTTATTCATTTTCTTTTAGTTATTTTTTATAAATAATGAATGCAAAAGAGCGCCTGAAGAAATTATTTGGAATACTTTATACATTTTGGGAGCAATTTTTATTATTTTTAAAAAAAAATATTTTTAAACTAAATAAAAATATGACATCTATATTACTGTTTTAAATATAAAACTTACAACATATTTATATGTTTATTAAAACCCAGATTTGAAGTAATTTCTGAAAGAAATGAAGACACAAAAAATACTCTCCCTTTCTTTAAATAAAAAAGCTGGTTAGATTATAACGGCCCTTTGCTTTCTAGAGTATGATACGCCATTACATTATTGCCGGAAACTGACCCTTAGTAGTTGGCCGGCAAAGCAAACGTAACTGTTCTCTCATCGCCGATCCGTTACTGGCTCGGCGGTAGCTGCCGCAACTAGCGGCGGGTCATTTGCGGTACCGCATTGTTTTGTTACAAATGGCCTTAACTCCTTCTGGCCGCAATGAAATCGTCTGCAGGCCGTAAGTCATGTGTTTGTTGGGTAGCGTGTACCACTTCTCTCTGCACACACTCAGAGAAAAGTGATAAGAGAGCACACCAGAAGCTTCAACTACGCGAACCACTCATTCCGCACACACTCGGAGAAAAGGAGTGGCGGATCAATCCTGCGCTCCCGAAGACCCATCCCTAGCGCTTAACACTCCTTCTCTCCGCACACACTTGGATAAAAGGAGTGGCAGATCAATCCTGCGCTCCCGAAGACCCATCCCTAGCGCTCAACACTCCTTCTCTCCGCACACACTCGGAGAAAACGAGTGGCGGATCAATCCTGTGCTACCCAAGACCCATCCCTAGCGATTAACACTCCTTCCCTCCGCACACACTCGGAGAAAATGAGTGGCGGATCAATCCTGCGCTCCCGAAGACCCATCCCTAGCGCTTAACACTCCTCTCCGCACACACTCGGAGAAAAAGAGTGGCGGATCAACCCTGCGAAGTCGAAGACTCACTAGCGTGTACCACTTTTCTCTGCACACACTCAGAGAAAAGTGATAAGAGAGCACACCAGAAGCCTCAACTACGCGAACCACTCCCTCCACTACGCTAGGGATGGGTCTTCGGGAGCGCAGGATTAATCCGTCACTCCTTTTCTCCGAGTGTGTGCGGAGAGAAGGAGTGTTAAGCGCTAAGGATGGGTCTTCGGAAGCGCAGGATTGATCCTCCGCACACAATTGGAGAAAAGGAGTGGCGGATCAATCCTGCGCTCTCGGAGACCCATCCCTGGCGCTTAACACTCCTTTTCTCCGCACACACTCGGAGAAAAGGAGTGGCGGATAAATCCTGCGCTCCCGAAGACCTATACCTAGCGCTTAACACTCCTTCTCTCCGCACACACTCGGAGAAAAGGAGTGGCGGATAAATCCTGCGCTCCCGAAGACCTATCCCTAGCGCTTAACACTCCTTCCCTCCGCACACACTCTGAGAAAAGGAGTGGAGGATCAATCCTGCGCTCCCGAAGACCCATCGCTAGAGCTTAACACTCCTTCCCTCCGCACACACTCGGAGAAAAGGAGTGGCGGATCAATCCTGCGCTCCCGAAGACCCATCCCTTACGCTTAACACTTCTTCCCTCCGCACAAAATCGGAGAAAAGGAGAGGCGGATCAATCCTGCGCTCCCGAAGACCCATCCCTGGCGATTAACAATCCTTCTCTCCGCACGCACTCAGAGAAAAAGAGTGGCGGATGAACCCTGCGAAGTCGAAGACTCACTAGCGTGTACCACGTCTCTCTGCACACACTCAGAGAAAAGTGATAAGAAAGCACACCAGAAGCTTCAACTACGCGAACCAATCATTCCGCACACACTCGGAGAAAAGGAGTGGCGGATCAATCCTGCGCTCCCGAAGACCCATCCCTAGCGCTTAACACTCCTTCTCTCCGCACACACTCGGAGAAAAGGAGTGGCGGATCAATCCTGCGCTCCCGAAGACCCATCCCTAGCGCTTAACACTCCTTCCCTCCGCACACACTCGGAGAAAAGGAGTGGCGGATCAATCCTGTGCTACCCAAGACCCATCCCTAGCGCTTAACACTCCTTTCCTCCGCACACTCTCGGAGAAAAGGAGTGGCGGATCAATCCTGCGCTCTCGAAGACCCATCCCTAGCGCTTAACACTCCTTCTCTCCGCACACACTCGGAGAAAAGGAGTGGCGGATCATTCCTGCGCTCCCGAACACTCATCCCTAGCGCTTAACACTCCTTCCCTCCGCACACACTCGGAGAAAAGCAGTGGCGGATCAATCCTGTGCTACCCAAGACCCATCCCTAACGCTTAACACTACTTCCCTCCGCACACACTCGGAGAAAAGGAGTGGCGGATCAATCCTGCGCTCTCGAAGACCCATCCCTAGCGCTTAACACTCCTTCTCTCCGCACACACTCGGAGAAAAGGAGTGGCGGATCAATCCTGCGCTCCCGAAGACTCATCCCTAGCACTTAACACTCCTTCCCTCTGCACACACTCGGAGAAAAGGAGTGGCGGATCAATCCTGTGCTACCCAAGACTCATCCCTAGCGCTTAACACTCCTTCTCTCCGCACACACTTGGAGAAAAGGAGTGGCGGATCAATCCTGCGCTCCCGAAGACTCATCCCTAGCACTTAACACTCCTTCCCTCCGCACACACTCGGAGAAAAAGAGTGGCGGATCAACCCTGCGAAGTCGAAGACTCATTAGCGTGTACCACTTCTATCTGCACACACTCAGAGAAAAGTGATAAGAGAGCACACCAGAAGCTTCAACTACGCGAACCACTCATTCCGCACACACTCGGAGAAAAGGAGTGGCGGATCAATCCTGCGCTCCCGAAGACCCATCCCTAGCGCTTAACACTCCTTCTCTCTGCACACACTCGGAGAAAAGGAGTGGCGGATAAATCCTGCGCTCCCGAAGACCCATCCCTAGCGCTCAACACTCCTTCTCTCCGCACACACTCGGAGAAAAGGAGTGGCGGATCAATCCTGTGCTACCCAAGACCCATCCCTAGCGCTTAACACTCCTTCCCTCCGCACACACTCGGAGAAAAGGAGTGGCGGATCAATCCTGCGCTCCCGAAGACTCATCCCTAGCGCTTAACACTCCTTCCCTCCGCACACATTTGGAGAAAAGAAGTGGCGGATCAATCCTGCGCTCTCGAAGACCCATCCCTAGCGCTTAACATTCCTTCTCTCCGCACACACTCGGAGAAAAAGAGTGGCGGATCAATCCTGCGCTCCCGAAGACTCATCCCTAGCGCTTAACACTCCTTCCCTCCGCACACACTTGGAGAAAAGAAGTGGAGGATCAATCCTGCGCTCTCGAAGACCCATCCCTAGCGCTTAACATTCCTTCTCTCCGCACACACTCGGAGAAAAGGAGTGGCGGATCAATCCTGCGCTCTCGAAGACCCATCCCTAGCGCTTAACACTCCTTCCCTCCGCACACACTCGGATAAAAGAAGTGGCGGATCAATCCTGCGCAACCGAAGACCCATCCCTAGCGCTCAGCACTCCTTCTCTCCGCACACACTCGGAGAAAAGGAGTGGCGGATAGATCCTGTGCTACCCAAGACCCATCCCTAGCGCTTAACACTCCTTCGCTCCGCACACACTCGGAGAAAATGAGTGGCGGATCAATCCTGCGCTCCCGAAGACCCATCCCTAGCGCTCAACACTCCTTCTCTCCGCACACACTCGGAGAAAAAGAGTGGCGGATCAACCGTGCGAAGTCGAAGACTCACTAGCGTGTACCACTTCTCTCTGCACACACTCAGAGAAAAGTGATAAGAGAGCACACCAGAAGCTTCAACTACGCGAACCAATCATTCCGCACACACTCGGAGAAAAGGAGTGGCGGATCAATCCTGCACTCCCGAAGACCCATCCCTAGCGCTTAACACTCCTTCTCTCCGCACACACTCGGATAAAAGAAGTGGCGGATCAATCCTGCGCAACCGAAGACCCATCCCTAGCGCTCAGCACTCCTTCTCTCCGCACACACTCGGAGAAAAGGAGTGGCGGATCAATCCTGCGCTCCCGAAGACCCATCCCTAGCGCTTAACACTCCTTCCCTCCGTACGCACTCGGAGAAGAGGAGTGGCGGATCAATCCTGCGCTCCCGAAGACCCATCCCTAGCGTTTAACACTCCTTCTCTCCGCACACACTCGGAGAAAAGGAGTGGCGGATCAATCCTGCGCTCCCGAAGACCCATCCCTAGCGCTCAACACTCCTTCTCTCCGCACACACTCGGAGAAAAGGAGTGGCGGATCAATCCTGTGCTACCCAAGACCCATCCCTAGCGCTTAACACTCCTTCCCTCCGCACACACTCGGAGAAAAGGAGTGGCGGATCAACCCTGCGAAGTCGAAGACTCACTAGCGTGTACCACTTCTCTCTGCACACACTCAGAGAAAAGTGATAAGAGAGCACACCAGAAGCCTCAACTACGCGAACCACTCATTTCGCACACACTCGGAGAAAAGGAGTGGCGGATCAATCCTGTGCTACCCAAGACCCATCCCTAGCGCTTAACACTCCTTCCCTCCGCACACACTCGGAGAAGCCTCAACTACGCGAACCGCTCATTACGCACACACTCGGAGAAAAGGAGTGGCGGATCAATCTTCGCTCTCGAAGGCCCATCCCTAGCGCTTAACATTCCTTCCCTCCGCACACACTCGGAGAAGCCTCAACTACGCGAACCGCTCATTCCGCACACACTCGGAGAAAAGGAGTGGCGGATCAATCTTCGCTCTCGAAGGCCCATCCCTAGCGCTTAACATTCCTTCCCTCCGCACACACTCGGAGAAAAGGAGTGGCGGATGAACCCTGCGAAGGCGAAGACTCACTAGCGTGTACCACTTCTCTCTGCACACACTCAGAAAAAAGTGATAAGAGAGCAAACCAGAAGCTTCAACTACGCGAACCACTCATTTCGCACACACTCGGAGAAAAGGAGTGGCGGATAAATCCTGCGCACCCGAAGACC
This sequence comes from Maratus speculifer, assembly GCA_964019185.1. NCBI lineage: Eukaryota > Metazoa > Arthropoda > Arachnida > Araneae > Salticidae > Maratus > Maratus speculifer. The sequence continues at coordinate 23,615,427 of OZ025292.1, forward strand.
CATCCCTAGCGCTTAACACTCCTTCTCTCCGCACACACTTGGATAAAAGGAGTGGCAGATCAATCCTGCGCTCCCGAAGACCCATCCCTAGCTCTCAACACTCCTTCTCTCCGCACACACTCGTAGAAAACGAGTGGCGGATCAATCCTGTGCTACCCAAGACCCATCCCTAGCGCTTAACACTCCTTCCCTCCTCACACACTCGGAGAAAATGAGTGGCGGATCAATCCTGCGCTCTCGAAGACCCATCCCTAGCGCTTAACACTCCTTCTCTCCGCACACACTCGGAGAAAAAGAGTGGCGGATCAACCCTGCGAAGTCGAAGACTCACTAGCGTGTACCACTTTTCTCTGCACACACTCAGAGAAAAGTGATAAGAGAGCACACCAGAAGCTTCAACTACGCGAACCACTCCCTCCACTGCGCTAGGGATGGGTCTTCGGGAGCGCAGGATTAATCCGTCACTCCTTTTCTCCGAGTGTGTGCGGAGAGAAGGAGTGTTAAGCGCTAGGGATGGGTCTTCGGAAGCGCAGGATTGATCCTCCGCACACAATTGGAGAAAAGGAGTGGCGGATCAATCCTGCGCTCTCGGAGACCCATCCCTAGCGCTTAACACTCCTTTTCTCCGCACACACTCGGAGAAAAGGAGTGGAGGATGAATCCTGCGCTCCCGAAGACCCATCCCTAGAGCTTAACACTCCTTCCCTCCGCACACACTCGGAGAAAAAGAGAGGCGGATCAATCCTGCGCTCCCGAAGACCCATCCCTAGCGATTAACAATCCTTCTCTCCGCACGCACTCAGAGAAAAAGAGTGGCGGATGAACCCTGCGAAGTCGAAGACTCACTAGCGTGTACCACGTCTCTCTGCACACACTCAGAGAAAAGTGATAAGAAAGCACACCAGAAGCTTCAACTACGCGAATCAATCATTCCGCACACACTCGGAGAAAAGGAGTGGCGGATCAATCCTGCGCTCCCGAAGACCCATCCCTAGCGCTTAACACTCCTTCTCTCCGCACACACTCGGAGAAAAGGAGTGGCGGATCAATCCTGCGCTCTCGAAGACCCATCCCTAGCGCTTAACACTCCTTCTCTCCGCACACACTCGGAGAAAAGGAGTGGCGGATCAATCCTGAGCTCTCGAAGACTCATCCCTAGCGCTTAACACTCCTTCCCTCCGCACACACTCGGAGAAAAGCAGTGGCGGATCAATCCTGTGCTACCCAAGACCCATCCCTAGCGATTAACACTACTTCCCTCCGCACACAATCGGAGAAAAAGAGTGGCGGATCAATCCTGCGCTCTCGAAGACCCATCCCTAGCGCTTAACACTCCTTCTCTCCGCACACACTCGGAGAAAAGGAGTGGCGGATAAATCCTGCGCTCCCGAAGACCCATCCCTAGCGCTCAACACTCCTTCTCTCCGCACACACTCGGAGAAAAGGAGTGGCGGATCAATATTGTGCTACGCAAGACTCATCCCTAGCGCTTAACACTACTTCCCTCCGCACACACTCGAAGAAAAAGAGTGGCGGATCAACCCTGCGAAGTCGAAGACTCACTATCGTGTACCACTTCTATCTGCACACACTCAGAGAAAAGTGATAAGAGAGCACACCAGAAGCTTCAACTACACGAACCACTCATTCCGCACACACTCGGAGAAAAGGAGTGGCGGATCAATCCTGCGCTCCCGAAGACCCATCCCTAGCGCTTAACACTCCTTCTCTCCGCACACACTCGGAGAAAAGGAGTGGCGGATAAATCCTGCGCTCCCGAAGACCCATCCCTAGCGCTCAACACTCCTTCTCTCCGCACACACTCGGAGAAAAGGAGTGGCGGATCAATCCTGTGCTACCCAAGACCCATCCCTAGCGCTTAACACTCCTTCCCTCCGCACACACTCGGAGAAAAGGAGTGGCGGATCAATCCTGCACTCCCGAAGACTCATCCCTAGCGCTTAACACTCCTTCCCTCCGCACACACTCGGAGAAAAGCAGTGGCGGATCAATCCTGTGCTACCCAAGACCCAACCCTAGCGATTAACACTCCTTCCCTGCGCACACACTCGGAGAAAAGGAGTGGCGGATCAATCCTGCGCTCCCGAAGACTCATCCCTAGCGCTTAACACTCCTTCCCTCCGCACACACTTGGAGAAAAGAAGTGGCGGATTAATCCTGCGCTCTCGAAGACCCATCCCTAGCGCTTAACATTCCTTCTCTCCGCACACACTCGGAGAAAAGGAGTGGCGGATCAATCCTGCGCTCCCGAAGACTCATCCCTAGCGCTTAACACTCCTTCCCTCCGCACACACTCGGAGAAAAGGAGTGGCGGATCAATCCTGTGCTACCCAAGACCCATCCCTAGCGCTTAACACTACTTCCCTCCGCACACACTCGGAGAAAATGAGTGGCGGATCAACCCTGCGAAGTCGAAGACTCACTAGCGTGTACCACTTCTATCTGCACACACTCAGAGAAAAGTGATAAGAGAGCACACCAGAAGCTTCAACTACGCGAACCACTCATTCCGCACACACTCGGAGAAAAGGAGTGGCGGATCAATCCTGCGCTCCCGAAGACCCATCCCTAGCGCTGAACACTCCTTTTCTCCGCACACACTCGGAGAAAAGGAGTGGCGGATAAATCCTGCGCTCCCGAAGACCTATACCTAGCGCTTAACACTCCTTCTCTCCGCACACACTCGGAGAAAAGGAGTGGCGGATAAATCCTGCGCTCCCGAAGACCTATCCCTAGCGCTTAACACTCCTTCCCTCCGCACACACTCTGAGAAAAGGAGTGGAGGATCAATCCTGCGCTCCCGAAGACCCATCGCTAGAGCTTAACACTCCTTCCCTCCGCACACACTCGGAGAAAAGGAGTGGCGGATCAATAAAGCGCTCCCGAAGACCCATCCCTTACTCTTAACACTTCTTCCCTCCGCACAAAATCGGAGAAAAGGAGAGGCGGATCAATCCTGCGCTCCCGAAGACCCATCCCTAGCGATTAACAATCCTTCTCTCCGCACGCACTCAGAGAAAAAGAGTGGCGGATGAACCCTGCGAAGTCGAAGACTCACTAGCGTGTACCACGTCTCTCTGCACACACTCAGAGAAAAGTGATAAGAAAGCACACCAGAAGCTTCAACTACGCGAACCAATCATTCCGCACACACTCGGAGAAAAGGAGTGGCGGATCAATCCTGCGCTCCCGAAGACCCATCCCTAGCGCTTAACACTCCTTCTCTCCGCACACACTCGGAGAAAAGGAGTGGCGGATCAATCCTGCGCTCCCGAAGACCCATCCCTAGCGCTTAACACTCCTTCCCTCCGCACACACTCGGAGAAAAGGAGTGGCGGATCAATCCTGTGCTACCCAAGACCCATCCCTAGCGCTTAACACTCCTTTCCTCCGCACACTCTCGGAGAAAAGGAGTGGCGGATCAATCCTGCGCTCTCGAAGACCCATCCCTAGCGCTTAACACTCCTTCTCTCCGCACACACTCGGAGAAAAGGAGTGGCGGATCAATCCTGCGCTCCCGAACACTCATCCCTAGCGCTTAACACTCCTTCCCTCCGCACACACTCGGAGAAAAGCAGTGGCGGATCAATCCTGTGCTACCCAAGACCCATCCCTAACGCTTAACACTACTTCCCTCCGCACACACTCGGAGAAAAGGAGTGGCGGATCAATCCTGCGCTCTCGAAGACCCATCCCTAGCGCTTAATACTCCTTCTCTCCGCACACACTCGGAGAAAAGGAGTGGCGGATCAATCCTGCGCTCCCGAAGACTCATCCCTAGCACTTAACACTCCTTCCCTCCGCACACACTCGGAGAAAAAGAGTGGCGGATCAACCCTGCGAAGTCGAAGACTCATTAGCGTGTACCACTTCTATCTGCACACACTCAGAGAAAAGTGATAAGAGAGCACACCAGAAGCTTCAACTACGCGAACCACTCATTCCGCACACACTCGGAGAAAAGGAGTGGCGGATCAATCCTGCGCTCCCGAAGACCCATCCCTAGCGCTTAACACTCCTTCTCTCTGCACACACTCGGAGAAAAGGAGTGGCGGATAAATCCTGCTCTCCCGAAGACCCATCCCTAGCGCTCAACACTCCTTCTCTCCGCACACACTCGGAGAAAAGGAGTGGCGGATCAATCCTGTGCTACCCAAGACCCATCCCTAGCGCTTAACACTCCTTCCCTCCGCACACACTCGGAGAAAAGGAGTGGCGGATCAATCCTGCGCTCCCGAAGACTCATCCCTAGCGCTTAACACTCCTTCCCTCCGCACACATTTGGAGAAAAGAAGTGGCGGATCAATCCTGCGCTCTCGAAGACCCATCCCTAGCGCTTAACATTCCTTCTCTCCGCACACACTCGGAGAAAAAGAGTGGCGGATCAATCCTGCGCTCCCGAAGACTCATCCCTAGCGCTTAACACTCCTTCCGTCCGCACACACTTGGAGAAAAGAAGTGGAGGATCAATCCTGCGCTCTCGAAGACCCATCCCTAGCGCTTAACATTCCTTCTCTCCGCACACACTCGGAGAAAAGGAGTGGCGGATCAATCCTGCGCTCTCGAAGACCCATCCCTAGCGCTTAACACTCCTTCCCTCCGCACACACTCGGATAAAAGAAGTGGCGGATCAATCCTGCGCAACCGAAGACCCATCCCTAGCGCTCAGCACTCCTTCTCTCCGCACACACTCGGAGAAAAGGAGTGGCGGATAGATCCTGTGCTACCCAAGACCCATCCCTAGCGCTTAACACTCCTTCGCTCCGCACACACTCGGAGAAAATGAGTGGCGGATCAATCCTGCGCTCCCGAAGACCCATCCCTAGCGCTCAACACTCCTTCTCTCCGCACACACTCGGAGAAAAAGAGTGGCGGATCAACCGTGCGAAGTCGAAGACTCACTAGCGTGTACCACTTCTCTCTGCACACACTCAGAGAAAAGTGATAAGAGAGCACACCAGAAGCTTCAACTACGCGAACCAATCATTCCGCACACACTCGGAGAAAAGGAGTGGCGGATCAATCCTGCACTCCCGAAGACCCATCCCTAGCGCTTAACACTCCTTCTCTCCGCACACACTCGGATAAAAGAAGTGGCGGATCAATCCTGCGCACCCGAAGACCCATCCCTAGCGCTCAGCACTCCTTCTCTCCGCACACACTCGGAGAAAAGGAGTGGCGGAACAATCCTGTGCTACCCAAGACCCATCCCTAGCGCTTAACACTCCTTCCCTCCGCACACACTCGGAGAAAATGAGTGGCGGATCAATCCTGCGCTCCCGAAGACCCATACCTAGCGCTCAACACTCCTTCTCTCCGCACACACTCGGAGAAAAAGAGTGGCGGATCAACCGTGCGAAGTCGAAGACTCACTAGCGTGTACCACTTCTCTCTGCACACACTCAGAGAAAAGTGATAAGAGAGCACACCAGAAGCTTCAACTACGCGAACCACTCATTCCGCACACACTCGGAGAAAAGGAGTGGCGGATCAATCCTGCGCTCCCGAAGACCCATCCCTAGCGCATAACGCTAGTTCTCTCCGCACACACTCGGAGAAAAGGAGTGGCGGATCAATCCTGCGCTCCCGAAGACCCATCCCTAGCGCTTAACACTCCTTCCCTCCGTACGCACTCGGAGAAGAGGAGTGGCGGATCAATCCTGCGCTCCCGAAGACCCATCCCTAGCGTTTAACACTCCTTCTCTCCGCACACACTCGGAGAAAAGGAGTGGCGGATCAATCCTGCGCTCCCGAAGACCCATCCCTAGCGCTCAACACTCCTTCTCTCCGCACACACTCGGAGAAAAGGAGTGGCGGATCAATCCTGTGCTACCCAAGACCCATCCCTAGCGCTTAACACTCCTTCCCTCCGCACACACTCGGAGAAAAGGAGTGGCGGATCAACCCTGCGAAGTCGAAGACTCACTAGCGTGTACCACTTCTCTCTGCACACACTCAGAGAAAAGTGATAAGAGAGCACACCAGAAGCCTCAACTACGCGAACCACTCATTTCGCACACACTCGGAGAAAAGGAGTGGCGGATCAATCCTGCGCTCCCGAAGACCCATCCCTAGCGCTTAACACTCCTTCTCTCCGCACACACTTGGATAAAAGGAGTGGCAGATCAATCCTGCGCTCCCGAAGACCCATCCCCAGCTCTCAACACTCCTTCTCTCCGCACACACTCGGAGAAAACGAGTGGCGGATCAATCCTGTGCTACCCAAGACCCATCCCTAGCGCTTAACACTCCTTCCCTCCGCACACACTCGGAGAAGCCTCAACTACACGAACCGCTCATTACGCACACACTCGGAGAAAAGGAGTGGCGGATCAATCTTCGCTCTCGAAGGCCCATCCCTAGCGCTTAACATTCCTTCCCTCCGCACACACTCGGAGAAGCCTCAACTACGCGAACCGCTCATTCCGCACACACTCGGAGAAAAGGAGTGGCGGATCAATCTTCGCTCTCGAAGGCCCATCCCTAGCGCTTAACATTCCTTCCCTCCGCACACACTCGGAGAAAAGGAGTGGCGGATGAACCCTGCGAAGACATATCTATGTAATGATTTTACATGTTGAGTAGGTGAGTCTTATAAGGATGCATCGAAAAATTTTTGCTCCGATGTTTGGCTAACTATCTCCGGAATAGGGTAAGTTGGCAACCTCTACTATACATCTTTCTTTTCGTCTCTTTATGTTGAACTTTTTGATATATTACACTTGAGGTTTGGAGCAGTGGTTCAGAAGTTATGTTTAACTAAACTTTCTACTTTTTCTACTTTCGATTTTCTTCTGAACCAGACTTTTGTTCTCTGTTCCACGGTTCCCGGTGTCTCTTAAACTGTATTTAACCTTGTAAATTTGATTAATTTAGTAAATTCAATTATTTATCTTCAATTTTATACCTTCCCGATGTGTTTATGTGCATAATTTTAGAAGTTATTATCATTTGAAGTTAACTCACTTTTCATAGAACATGAGCCATTTTCAAAATCTGCTTGTTTTTACTTATAACTTTCTAACTATTTAAGGACTGTTTTTCTCTCAAAATGTGTCGATTCATACTCATTATAATATGTAGATCATTTTATTATCAAATTTGATCAGTTTTCATCAAGTTTTATAGTAGTAATAAGCATTTTATAAAGTGTTCTTTTTGGGTTTACCTCGTGTTTTTTCCCATAGGAATAACATGGGGTAAACAATGAAATTCTTTTGGAAATTTTACACATCTAACTGTTTCCCGGTACTTTTAATTGATGTAATTCAGCTAATTTAGCTCTTAAGCTTTAATTTGATACCATTTTTATCAAGTTTTACATTAGTTAAAGTTATTAACTTTGTAATTTAAAATTGTTTGTTTTGGTAATTTTAAAGTAGCCCTTTCCCTTAGGATATCATGGGGATGTTAAATTTTTGTCTACTTTTTGTAACTGTTATTAATAATGTTTAAAACTAGAATCTCATTTAATAATTGGTGTTAATCAATAGCTAACATCTCAAAGTTCTGCGCTAAACTGTTTTTAATCCTTTTAATGTACATTTTCTATGTATAAAAATTTGTTGAATTTATTCTTTTTCTCAGAACTTTTTTTTCCCCATAGGTTAACATTGTGCGAATGGTTTTTTCAAAAATTAAATTAGGGGAAAAAAGAAAATTGATTAAAAATATTTAAATTCAGTTCTTAATAATAACGTTTATATTTTCTGAAACTAGCTTTCTAAATATATCATATTCATTTAATTATGTTGCCACTAACTATTTTTAATTTTGCTTCAAAATCAGTGTTCTTTTCGTTTTTTTGGAGATTGATTAGTTGATTGTTACATTGATAACTTTTTAATATTTGTTGTAAGTGGTAATGTTTGTATGGAGTATCCCTTGTCGGTAAAAATTATTCTTTCACTTCTGATTTAAAAGGAGATTCTAATCAATGGAGTGACCTCAACCGGAAAATTAAAATTTTTAGTACATTAAAAAATTTATCTAAGTACTTATTATAAAGAATATATAACGCCCAATATCTTTATATTTATTTATACTTATAGATTCACGTGACCTGCGGGTATTTTTAAGCTGATTTTCTTTTCAAAAGTAAACAAATACGGAATTTTATCCATAGCCAATATTTAGTTTACTCTTTCTATAAAAACGTTAGAGCAGCTCTGTTACTTCATATTTAATTAATATAAACAAGTTTTTTTTCATTTATGATGGTTTAGCCCTAATTTAAACGTTTTTTTTAAATACTTCACCCTTTAAGGGCCATACAACAAATGCTTTTCTAGTTTTTCGCTCATAACTTTTTTAATTTTAACGCTACAGCTTTCAATTTTTTGGGGGTTTCCAGCTCACTTGAGCTGGGCCTCGGCCATCAAGTTTTTCATGGGGCATCTTTTGGCTATTCTGTTTTCTTGTTATATATAGGGGTTGCTAAGTTATGGGGCAGCACGGGGCAGTTTCACTACTTAGCTTAATTTACTTCTTTTTGAAGCGTTTATCGGTGTTTGGTCATAATTACTACCTTTCAACACTAACTGCCTTCTCTGATTCAGTCTACTTGCCCTACTACGGTTGCCAACTCAAATTTAAAGTTTTGCTTATTTCTGCCCCACTTTCTTTCCTGGAGTTTTTAACAAATTGTCAAAGTCATATGTTTTAAAATCTCTTTTTCTTTTCCCTATTAGTAGTTGGGTTCGAGTATGTTCTCACCCTGCTTAACATTTTTAACTTCCATGTTTTTCATTTTAGACTACCCTTGTTTGGTTTCAATATTCTCCTCAGGATTTTAGAAGTTTGTCGCTCCTATTTTTTTTTTTTTTTTTTTTTTTTTTTTCGTTTCGATCGCCCCTATAGTTAGTTTTCATAAATGGTGGAATATTCATTATTTCTTATTTCTGCCTTCTCTCTTTAATCTTTCTTTAGTACCAGTTATTAAGTCTTTTATTCTTTTTATATTTCCTTCTTTATTACCCTCTGGCATTTAGAAGGCCTCTGTAGTAGGGTTTGACTACATTATTCTCTCCAAGCTTAACATTTTCAGCTTTACTGCTTTTCATTTTTGAATACCCTTGTTTGGTATCTAACATCTCTGCAGGACCTCAGAAGTTTGTCCCGCTTATCATTATCTCGTTCCGAGCGCCCCCTACAGTTTTTTTGCTAATGGTGGAGTTTTACTGATTTTTGTAAATATTGTGTAAATATTGTATATAACTTGATTACTCTTGTCTTATTACTATTAGTCAGTATTGTTTATAAGTTATTTGTCTATCAATTTATACTTCCGTAGAGAAATTCCGAGGCTATGTCTCTGCTTTGTGACACGGGAACCAAATCTCACTCCCCCTCCTCTTCCGTTTTCGGCTGTCTATCCTATCGTTATTTTTATTTATTTTATTTTATTTTATTTTAAAATTATGACCCCTAAAAAAAAATATATATTTTTTTAAAGTCATTTCCAATAACTTAGGTTATTGATTTTTGCTATCTTCTGTCTATCTATCCTTTCTTTCAAAGATGTTTGGTGGAGAGCTAGCGATGCCCTGATCCGAATTAGTATTAGTAATATTCTTTGAATTATATAAATCTTTATAACCTATATAGTAAAATTATCTGATAGAAGCCAAGTTAGAACTTAAGTTCTTGCAATATTACTACATTATTTTAAACGGTGACATAATGCCTCAAACTAAATCAAAACGAATGACTTTCCTGTCTTCACAAGGAAGGCTCTTGTTTAAATATCAGGACGTAACATCCTTGAACTTAAGCCCAGTTCTTCTATTTGATCAAATGTTTCGTCATTATTCAAGTCACTTGGAAGGAGGCAATGCTGAAGCAATGAACTTTCAGCTGCAATTGGAAACAAAACTGTCCTACATGGACTCGGAGCTGGAAAGCCTAAGGCCAGCAGATAATACTGATGTTCCCTGTGAATCGAAATCCCAAATGCTGGATTCAACCACTTGTGAAGATGATACTGAAAATGAAATAGATCCTAAGCAACTCCTGTACAAAATCGTGCAAGATCTACGCTCCAAGGGAGACCCTACAAGAAAGGCTCAAATCGAACAGGATAAGAATACATTTTTGGAATTAATAAGAGAAAGACAAGATTACATAGAATATTTACAAATAGTGAATATAATCAAAATGAATAATGAACAGGACTCGCCAGGATCCAGTATCAATTCCGTTAAGGAAGACAAGGATTCAGAAGCAAGTCATTCATCACCAGAATTAGTCCAATTTCAGTCCCTACCAACACCCCTCTCAAATAAAAGAAGAAATCCAAGATCAACAGTCGAACTATCAGAAATAGAAGGTAAAGTCTATGACTTAGAAAAAGAATTGGATGCCAAACATAAAGAATTAGAAGACTTGGATCTTCAACTATTCCAAAGACGAGAAGACTTACAAAAAATCCAAAAATCAATGGAACAGCTTAATCTTCTATCAAAAGAACAAGAGATCGAAGACGCATCGCAGTACTCAGTACAAAGCGAAGCTTTCGGCTCGGATAATGAAGTGGACCCCTCGGAACAATTCTCCCAAGAAGATACTCTATCTCTTCCATTGTCACAACACCTAGTCAAAAAGAAACTAAGAGAACTAGGTAATCAAACAATCACTACATCCACGAAAGATTCAGATGCATATTCCAAAGGGAGAAAAGCTCTGGAAAATGACTTTATCAGATTCGGAAGGAAAACATGGAACGACAAAGATGTAAAACAATTTCTAAGAATACTGAAAGGTTACAAGAAACAGCATCCTGTGCAATTGGATAACCTGGATCATCTAAATATCCCAGAACTCAAGAATATTCTGATCGTTACACAACAAATAAAAATCATGTCCCAAGACCTCCAAAAATATCTGGACTCTCATAACAAGGATTTAGCAGAAGAATTTGACAAGTTCAAACGTCAAAAGTGTAAATACCTTCCGTTACAAATGCTCCAAGATAGCTTCCACAAGGCGTGCAAAACGAAAATTGAAGACCTGATAAATCGCAGCCAGGAACAGGAAATTCAAATTCAAGCATTAGAACAAACCATACGTGAATCTGAAGTAGACTCATTAAAGAATGACATAATAACGAACATTAACAAGCAATTCTCAAAACAATTGGACAAATTCAAAACACTATTGAACAATACCTTACCACAACCGAATAATCATGTAAATAACGAACCATCAGTTCTTCAAGTTGACCCTCCAGTCAAGAAGTTGGTAATAGTCCCGCCAACGACGTCAGAAATTAACGAAATAAATAAAGTTCTTCGTAATGAACTCAAAAGCGACGTGAAAAGACCAAGGGTCTTTAATACTAAGATCACCAGAAATAACAACATAGCCTTACTCACAACAGAAGAAGATGCAAAGAAGTTAACAGACTTACTAATTAATAAAAACGATAAGCTTAACATCATCGACCCAGACAGCAGAAAAATGAAGATTATACTCCTTAGAGTTCCGCAAGATGTCACAAAAGAAGATCTTGAAAGAGAATTAAAGTATCACAAATATTTCACTGAAGATAAATTTTCAATAATAAAATCTATGGTTACTAAAAATAAAACGCATCTAAATTGGGTGATAGAAGCCTCAGCTAAAGATTGCAGACACCTTAAACGCCTGAAAGCTATTCAAATCTTCATAGACAAAATAAGAATTGAATTCTACATCAAAGTGCTACGCTGCACAAATTGCCAAGCTTTCAACCATCATATAACATCGAGATGCAAATATCAAACAGTCTGTGCCAAATGTACAGGCCCACATCCAACACAAGACTGTGACAAAAATTATACATGTTGTATAAACTGTCAAAGGGAACAGTACGACGACACGAACCACGAGGCCTTCTCTCTCAAATGTCCTGTCTTCTTAGAAGAGAGAGCCGAAAGATTACGTAACTACTATCGACCATTTCAACATGTACTAGATCTTTCTCAACAGTTTCCATCATTGGAGGAATCTCATAAACGAAATAACTTTCGTACAGCATCACCAACCAACTCCAATAATTCACAAGACATGGAATATTCCTGTAAGACAAAATATAGCCGTCCAGAGCAAAAATTAGATCGTGCCTCAAGACGAAACTATAACACTATCACCTCAACACCAAAGCCTCAGAGAGAGATCCGTACCGTCAAGTTCAGGACAGTTTACTATAACGACAAACATTATCAACAAAGGGAGGGGAATCCTCCCAATTATCGATAGATAGCAGAAAAAGGCACCACCAAATTAACACAAGAATCAAACAACAACACTAACTCTCAAAGAATAAGAGCAGAAGCTAACCAAACACCTTTACTAATAGCTCAAATCAACTTGCAGAAAATGAAAGCAATGACTTCTTCCTTAGTAAAATATTTAATTGAAGAAAAATACAGTATAGCCTGCTTGCAGGATTGTGCAGTTACAGAAGGACGACCTTATGGCCTTCCCTCGTCAGTAGCAGCATATAGCTCGAATACTCGAAACTGTTTTATAGTGATTATAGATCAAAATATTCAACACATACAATTGAAGGCTTTCGATCACTCGGTTTTTGTCAATATACAAACTGACTCAGGGATTCTGTCAATAGGATCACAATACACACCCCCCTCTTCAAATCTTGAGGCAGATTTACAGGACTGGCCGAACCTAAGAGGTCTGAGCAAAGACTTCTTACTGCTGGGGGATTTCAATGCTCATAGTGCCCTGTGGGGTTACCCAAGGGATGACGAAAGAGGACGACAATTAATTCTGCAAATGCAACGCTTTCATCTGTTGTCAGTCAACGATCCAAACAGCAAGCCAACTTTCGAGGTATCACATTTACAAGGTTGGCCTGATGTGTCCTTGGCTTCCTTTTCCGTCTTTCCTTGGATAAAGTCATGGTCCACAGAGGAAGACTTGAATTATGGGGATCACCGCTTAATCTCAATAGAGCTGAATACTCAAATTCCTAAACTGCCAAAGCGTAGATATAGAACGAAAAACGTGTCTCTCAAAGGATTCATTCATAACTTGCAAGGAAGTCTTGAAAGAAGTAATATACATTTTAAAGAAATTACAGATAGTACAACCTTCGAAACAAGATACACGAATTTCCTAAGTATACTCATAGAAACCTGTGAAAAGAACTTCAAGAAACGTCCAAGTACACATGTCCCAAGGATTCAATGGTGGTCAGATGCTCTCAGAAGAAAGCGAAATTTCGTCAAAGCCTTGTATAGAAAGTCAAAACTCGCAAGTTCCACGGACAAAGATAAATTTCGCTATAAAAAAGAAAGAGCCCTGTACAAGAAAGCAATTCTGGAAGCGAAGCGTTCGGCATGGCAGGACTTCTGTAAGAAAACAAGAGATCCCTATGGGAAAACAAAAAAAGTAGCATTCCAGAATTTCTACAGAACAGAAATATACGCACTCTCCGACTCTCTCACAGAAATACAATCAAGAGCTGAATTTTACACAGACTTAACAACCAGAATCTTCGGTCCATCGGAAGAAACACAGGAACCAGCATTTAATCCGGTAAACTTAGTCCCTCATTTCACTGAAAAAGAACTGCAGGTGGCAATCTTCTCCTTCAACAAAGACAAAGCACCAGGAATAGACAATATAGATCATAGAATAATAAGGAAAATATTTAAATCTAACGCTTCGTTGTTACTGGATATGTACAACTCTTTGCTTCAGTTAAACTATTTTCCGAAGAATTGGAGAATTGGTGAACTGGTGTACTTTCTGAAAAAAGGTAAGCCGCCGGAAGACCCAAGGTCTTATAGACCTATATCATTGTTGCCAATTTTTGGCAAAGTATTTGAGAAATTACTCCTAAGAAGAATCAACCACTCTTTATTGAATACACCGCATCTACTACCGGCTCAACATGGTTTTATGGAATTGCGCTCGACTGAAACAGCAATTCAGGAAGTGTTCTCTATAATTGATTTGTTCTCTTTGGAAGATAATTACATAACGTTGGTTTCAATCGATATTCAATCTGCATTTGATTCTCTACCCTGGGACTTTACAATAGAAGAACTTAGAAATTTAGAGGTTGAAGAACCGTACTGTAATACAGTATCTTCGTTCCTTTCTCGGCGTGGAGCCTTTGTGCATTGGCTGTCGGACGAGGTACACTGGTTTCAAAGGGGCTGCCCTCAGGGGTCCTGCTTTGGCCCCTTTCTCTGGAGGATCTTTATTAATACTCTCCTGCGTTTATTAAGGGACCATGGGATAAAGGCGGTGATCTATGCTGACGACATCTTGTTGATCTTGAAAGGGAGAACAAGGAAAATCCTGGAAGATTTCGGTAGATTAGCTTTGGATATAATAAGTAACTGGGCCACTCGGCATAACTTAAGAATCTCCTATGATAAATGTGAAGCCTTAAACATTCGTCGAGGAAGAAAATATTTACGACGTCCCCCAACTCTCAGGATAGATGGGCATTCAATCCGCTCTAAGAATTCAATATTATACCTCGGTATTAAAATTGACTCGACTTTATCTTTTTTGCCGCATCTCAATGATAAACGTGAAGAGTTGTTGAAGGTTTCTCAAAACTTGATGAAATTTGCCTCCACTCAAGGTGGATTGGGGAAATCTATACTTAAAATTTGGTATAACAATATACTAGAGAAGAAATTTTCCTATGCAGCAGCTGTATGGTATCCCAGATTACAGAAAAAACATGGTGCTCGCCTTTTGAATTCAATCCAATATCAGCTTCTTCTCTTAATTTCAAGAGCTTATAACAAAACGGCGGCTAATGCGCTATGTGTCTTGACAGGTGTTCTGCCAATAACCCTCCGATTGAAGCAAATCACAGCGCAAGGGAGATTACTCAGGCTGGGTATGCCGTTCGAACAGCACTTACCATTCTTCTATCAAACAAAAACTTCCTCGGCACGGATCTCCCCTTTTCAAGATTATTTTCACACTCAAGAAGAGGGTGACCAACAGTCAGAAGTGCAGATCTACACGGATGGATCGAGAATGGACTCCGGTACTGGCTATGCCGTCTGTGTCTACCAAGGCGATAACATAATTCACACATCTAAGGTTCAGCTTAATACAGAAAATAGCATATACCAAGCGGAACTTTCGGCAATCCTGGATGCAATTATATGGGCAGAAGGAAGTGCATTTAAAACAATGACAATAAATACGGATAGTTTTTCAAGTGTTCAAGCAATACAGGACATATGCTCAAAAGACTTACTAATAGTCGAAATAATACTGGCCCTACAGAGCTCCAAAAAGATTATAAAATTTAACTGGGTGAAAGGCCACTCTGGTTGTGCTGGTAACGAAATGGCTGATCATCTTGCGAAACAAGCAGCAGAGGGTAAAGAATCAACATTGTTTAAGTTCCTACCACTTCCAGCTTCTTACTTGCGGAGGCAAGTTAAAATCCAGGTCATAGCAGAATGGCAACAAGAGTGGGACTATGGAGAGACTGGTCGCTATACTTACAACCTAGTTCCCAAGGTTTCTCTGGAAAACCTGCTGTTCCATCGCAACCTCTATCTCTTCGCCACCAATCACGGACCCTTCCCTAGTTATCTTGTAACATTTAATAAAGTAGACTCTAACCGTTGCACATGTGGGGAAGTCGGTGACTCCTTACATTACCTGACGACATGCACCTTAACTGCTTTTTACCATATACGGAAATCCTCTACGCTTTCAGATGCAGCTTGGTTCAACATGATATTGAAAGAAACTAGGCTTCTTGACAAAATAATAAACTGTGTAAAACTCATTGAGGATAATCAGACATTATTTCAGATGCCTCCTCTTTAACTTTCAAATGGACTCGAATGAACTTTCGAACCTTACTAAGAACCATACTCATTGGACTTATTCACTTTCAAAATGAACTATAGAACATTGTACTTGTAAATATTTCGCACCTCTAATTTCGAACCTGTAAATATTTATGTTGTTAAAATACACGTCTGAATATTCTAAACACACCATCATGCAATAATGTAATGTTATCATTGTAAATATTAGATACTTATTTCCCGGGCTCGCCCTGAAAAATAGGGCAGCCCATTGTGATTGACATTGTACTTTTTTTTTTTTTTTTTTTTTTTTTTTTAATAAATGTTAGGTGGGGCTTGTTGAGCTCAAGCCATATGGTAGGCCTCCCCACCTAACTGAATCTGAACCCTGCGAAGGCGAAGACTCACTAGCGTGTACCACTTCTCTCTGCACACACTCAGAAAAAAGTGATAAGAGAGCACACCAGAAGCTTCAACTACGCGAACCACTCATTTCGCACACACTCGGAGAAAAGGAGTGGCGGATAAATCCTGCGCACCCGAAGACCCATCCCTAGCGCTTAACACTCCTTCTCTCCGCACACACTTGGATAAAAGGAGTGGCAGATCAATCCTGCGCTCCCGAAGACCCATCCCTAGCTCTCAACACTCCTTCTCTCCGCACACACTCGTAGAAAACGAGTGGCGGATCAATCCTGTGCTACCCAAGACCCATCCCTAGCGCTTAACACTCCTTCCCTCCTCACACACTCGGAGAAAATGAGTGGCGGATCAATCCTGCGCTCTCGAAGACCCATCCCTAGCGCTTAACACTCCTTCTCTCCGCACACACTCGGAGAAAAAGAGTGGCGGATCAACCCTGCGAAGTCGAAGACTCACTAGCGTGTACCACTTTTCTCTGCACACACTCAGAGAAAAGTGATAAGAGAGCACACCAGAAGCTTCAACTACGCGAACCACTCCCTCCACTGCGCTAGGGATGGGTCTTCGGGAGCGCAGGATTAATCCTCCGCACACAATTGGAGAAAAGGAGTGGCGGATAAATCCTGCGCTCCCGAAGACCTATCCCTAGCGCTTAACACTCCTACCCTCCGCACACACTCCGAGAAAAGGAGTGGAGGATGAATCCTGCGCTCCCGAAGACCCATCCCTAGAGCTTAACACTCCTTCCCTCCGCACACACTCGGAGAAAAGGAGAGGCGGATCAATCCTGCGCTCCCGAAGACACATCCCTAGCGATTAACAATCCTTCTCTCCGCACGCACTCAGAGAAAAAGAGTGGCGGATGAACCCTGCGAAGTCGAAGACTCACTAGCGTGTACCACGTCTCTCTGCACACACTCAGAGAAAAGTGATAAGAAAGCACACCAGAAGCTTCAACTACGCGAATCAATCATTCCGCACACACTCGGAGAAAAGGAGTGGCGGATCAATCCTGCGCTCCCGAAGACCCATCCCTAGCGCTTAACACTCCTTCTCTCCGCACACACTCGGAGAAAAGGAGTGGCGGATCAATCCTGCGCTCTCGAAGACCCATCCCTAGCGCTTAACACTCCTTCTCTCCGCACACACTCGGAGAAAAGGAGTGGCGGATCAATCCTGCGCTCTCGAAGACTCATCCCTAGCGCTTAACACTCCTTCCCTCCGCACACACTCGGAGAAAAGCAGTGGCGGATCAATCCTGTGCTACCCAAGACCCATCCCTAGCGATTAACACTACTTCCCTCCGCACACAATCGGAGAAAAAGAGTGGCGGATCAATCCTGCGCTCTCGAAGACCCATCCCTAGCGCTTAACACTCCTTCTCTCCGCACACACTCGGAGAAAAGGAGTGGCGGATAAATCCTGCGCTCCCGAAGACTCATCCCTAGCGCTCAACACTCCTTCTCTCCGCACACACTCGGAGAAAAGGAGTGGCGGATCAATATTGTGCTACGCAAGACTCATCCCTAGCGCTTAACACTACTTCCCTCCGCACACACTCGGAGAAAAAGAGTGGCGGATCAACCCTGCGAAGTCGAAGACTCACTATCGTGTACCACTTCTATCTGCACACACTCAGAGAAAAGTGATAAGAGAGCACACCAGAAGCTTCAACTACACGAACCACTCATTCCGCACACACTCGGAGAAAAGGAGTGGCGGATCAATCCTGCGCTCCCGAAGACCCATCCCTAGCGCTTAACACTCCTTCTCTCCGCACACACTCGGAGAAAAGGAGTGGCGGATAAATCCTGCGCTCCCGAAGACCCATCCCTAGCGCTCAACACTCCTTCTCTCCGCACACACTCGGAGAAAAGGAGTGGCGGATCAATCCTGTGCTACCCAAGACCCATCCCTAGCGCTTAACACTCCTTCCCTCCGCACACACTCGGAGAAAAGGAGTGGCGGATCAATCCTGCGCTCCCGAAGACTCATCCTTAGCGCTTAACACTCCTTCCCTCCGCACACACTCGGAGAAAAGCAGTGGCGGATCAATCCTGTGCTACCCAAGACCCATCCCTAGCGATTAACACTCCTTCCCTCCGCACACACTCGGAGAAAAGGAGTGGCGGATCAATCCTGCGCTCCCGAAGACTCATCCCTAGCGCTTAACACTACTTCCCTCCGCACACACTCGGAGAAAATGAGTGGCGGATCAACCCTGCGAAGTCGAAGACTCACTAGCGTGTACCACGTCTATCTGCACACACTCAGAGAAAAGTGATAAGAGAGCACACCAGAAGCTTCAACTACGCGAACCACTCATTCCGCACACACTCGGAGAAAAGGAGTGGCGGATCAATCCTGCGCTCCCGAAGACCCATCCCTAGCGCTGAACACTCCTTCTCTCCGCAAACACTCGGATAAAAGGAGTGGCGGATCAATCCTGCGCACCCGAAGACCCATCCCTAGCGCTCAGCACTCCTTCTCTCCGCACACACTCGGAGAAAAGGAGTGGCGGATCAATCCTGTGCTACCCAAGACCCATCCCTAGCGCTTAACACTCCTTCCCTCCGCACACACTCGGAGAAAAGGAGTGGCGGATCAATATTGTGCTACCCAAGACCAATCCCTAGCGCTTAACACTCCTTCCCTCCGCACACACTCGGAGAAAAGGAGTGGCGGATCAATCCTGCGCTTCCGAAGACTCATCCCTAGCGCTTAACACTCCATCCCTCCGCACACACTTGGAGAAAAGAAGTGGCGGATCAATCCTGCGCTCTCGAAGACCAATCCCTAGCGCTTAACATTCCTTCTCTCCGCACACACTCGGAGAAAAGGAGTGGCGGATCAATCCTGCGCTCCCGAAGACTCATCCCCAGCGCTTAACACTCCTTCCCTCCGCACACACTCGGAGAAAAGGAGTGGCGGATCAATCCTGTGCTACCCAAGACCCATCCCTAGCGCTTAACACTACTTCCCTCCGCACACACTCGGAGAAAAGGAGTGGCGGATCAACCCTGCGAAGTCGAAGACTCACTAGCGTGTACCACTTCTATCTGCACACACTCAGAGAAAAGTGATAAGAGAGCACACCAGAATCTTCAACTACGCGAACCACTCATTCCGCACACACTCGGAGAAAAGGAGTGGCGGATCAATCCTGCGCTCCCGAAGACCCATCCCTAGCGCTTAACACTCCTTCTCTCCGCACACACTCGGAGAAAAGGAGTGGCGGATAAATCCTGCGCTCCCGAAGACCCATCCCTAGCGCTTAACACTCCTTCTCTCCGCACACACTCGGTGAAAAGGAGTGGCGGATCAATCCTGTGCTACCCAAGACCCATCCCTAGCGCTTAACACTCCTTCCCTCCGCACACACTCGGAGAAAAGGAGTGGCAGATCAATCCTGCGCTCCCGAAGACCCATCCCTAGCGCTCAACACTCCTTCTCTCCGCACACACTCGGAGAAAAAGAGTGGCGGATCAACCGTGCGAAGTCGAAGACTCACTAGCGTTTACCACTTCTCTCTGCATACACTCAGAGAAAAGTGATAAGAGAGCACACCAGAAGCTTCAACTACGCGAAACACTCATTCCGCACACACTCGGAGAAAAGGAGTGGCGGATAAATCCTGCGCTCCCGAAGACCCATCCCTAGCGCTTAACACTCCTTCTCTCCGCACACACTCGGAGAAAAGGAGTGGCGGATCAATCCTGCGCTCCCGAAGACCCATCCCTAGCGCTCAACACTCCTTCTCTCCGCACACACTCGGAGAAAAGGAGTGGCGGATCAATCCTGTGCTACCCAAGACCCATCCCTAGCGCTTAACACTCCTTCCCTCCGCACGCACTCGGAGAAAAGGAGTGACGGATCAATCCTGCGCTCCCGAAGACCCATCCCTAGCGTTTAACACTCCTTCTCTCCGCACACACTCGGAGAAAAGGAGTGGCGGATCAATCCTGCGCTCCCGAAGACCCATCCCTAGCGCTCAACACTCCTTCTCTCCGCACACACTCGGAGAAAAGGAGTGGCGGATCAATCCTGTGCTACCCAAGACCCATCCCTAGCGCTTAACACTCCTTCCCTCCGCACACACTCGGAGAAAATGAGTGGCGGATCAATCCTGCGCTCCCGAAGACCCATCCCTAGCGCTCAACACTCCTTCTCTCCGCACACACTCGGAGAAAAAGAGTGGAGGATCAACCGTGCGAAGTCGAAGACTCACTAGCGTGTACCACTACTCTCTGCACACACTCAGAGAAAAGTTATAAGAGAGCACACCAGAAGCTTCAACTACGCGAACCACTCATTCCGCACACACTCGGAGAAAAGGAGTGGCGGATCAATCCTGCGCTCCCGAAGACCCATCCCTAGCGCTTAACACTCCTTCTCTCCGCACACACTCGGAGAAATGGAGTGGCGGATCAATCCTGCGCTCCCGAAGACCCATCCCTAGCGTTCAACACTCCTTCTCTCCGCACACACTCGGAGAAAAGGAGTGGCGGATCAATCCTGTGCTAACCAAGACACATCCCTAGCGTTTAACACTCCTTCCCTCCGCACACACTCGGAGAAAAGGAGTGGCGGATCAACCCTGCGAAGTCGAAGACTCACTAGCGTGTACCACTTCTATCTGCACACACTCAGAGAAAAGTGATAAGAGAGCACACCAGAAGCTTCAACTACGCGAACCACTCATTCCGCACACACTCGGAGAAAAGGAGTGGCGGATCAATCCTGCGCTCCCGATGCCCATCCCTAGCGCTTAACACTCCTTCTCTCCGCACACACTCGGATAAAAGGAGTGGCGGATCAATCCTGCGCTCCCGAAGACCCATCCCTAGCGCTTAACACTCCTTCTCTCCGCACACACTCGGATAAAAGGAGTGGCGGATCAATCCTGTGCTACCCAAGACCCATCCCTAGCGCTTAACACTCCTTCCCTCCACACACACTCGGAGAAAAAGAGTGGCGGATCAATCCTGCGCTCCCGAAGACCCATCCCTAGCACTCAACACTCCTTCTCTCCGCACACACTCGGAGAAAAAGAGTGGCGGATCAACCGTGCGAAGTCGAAGACTCACTAGCGTGTACCACGTCTCTCTGCAAACACTCAGAGAAAAGTGATAAGAGAGCACACCAGAAGCTTCAACTACGCGAACCACTCATTCCGCACACACTCGGAGAAAAGGAGTGGCGGATATATCCTGCGCTCCCGAGGACCCATCCCTAGCGCATAACACTCCTTCTCTCCGCACACACTCGGAGAAAAGGAGTGGCGGATCAATCCTGCGCTAAACAAGACCCATCCCTAGCGCTTAACACTCCTTCCCTCCGCACGCACTCGGAGAAAAAGAGTGGCGGATCAATCCTGCGCTCCCGAAGACCCATCCCTAGCGCTCAACACTCCTTCTCTCCGCACACACTCGGAGAAAAGGAGTGGCGGATCAATCCTGTGCTACCCAAGACCCATCCCTAGCGCTTAACACTCCTTCCCTCCGCACGCACTCGGAGAAAAAGAGTGGCGGATCAATCCTGCGCTCCCGAAGACCCATCCCTAGCGCTCAACACTCCTTCTCTCCGCACACACTCGGAGAAAAGGAGTGGCGGATCAATCCTGTGCTACCCAAGACCCATCCCTAGCGCTTAACACTCCTTCCCTCCGCACACACTCGGAGAAAAGGAGTGGCGGATCAACCCTGCGAAGTCGAAGACTCACTAGCGTGTACCACTTCTATCTGCACACACTCAGAGAAAAGTGATAAGAGAGCACACCAGAAGCTTCAACTACGCGAACCACTCATTCCGCACACACTCGGAGAAAAGGAGTGGCGGATCAATAATGCGCTCCCGAAGACCCATCCCTAGCGCTTAACACTCCTTCTCTCCGCACACACTCGGATAAAAGGAGTGGCGGATCAATCCTGCGCTCCCGAAGACCCATCCCTAGCGCATAACACTCCTTCTCTCCGCACACACTCGGAGAAAAGGAGTGGCGGATAAATCCTGCGCTCCCGAAGACCCATCCCTAGCGCTCAACACTCCTTCTCTCCGCACACACTCGGAGAAAAGGAGTGGCGGATCAATCCTGTGCTACCCAAGACCCATCCCTAGCGCTTAACACTCCTTCCCTCCGCACACACTCGGAGAAAAGGAGTGGCGGATCAACCCTGCGAAGTCGAAGACTCACTAGCGTGTACCACTTCTCTCTGCACACACTCAGAGAAAAGTGATAAGAGAGCACACCAGAAGCCTTAACTACGCGAACCACGCATTCCGCACACACTCGGAGAAAAGGAGTGGCGGATCAATCCTGCCTTCCCGAAGACCCATCCCTAGCGCTTAACACTCCTTCTCTCCGCACACACTCGGAGAAAAGGAGTCGCGGATCAATCCTGTGCTACCCAAGACCCATCCCTAGCGCTTAACACTCCTTCCCTCCGCACACACTCGGAGAAAATGAGTGGCGGATCAATCCTGCGCTCCCGAAGACCCATCCCTAGCGCTCAACACTCCTTCTCTCCGCACACACTCGGAGAAAAGGAGTGGCGGATCAATCCTGCGCTCCCGAAGACCCATCCCTAGCGCTCAACACTCCTTCTCTCCGCACACACTCGGAGAAAAGGAGTGGCGGATCAATCCTGTGCTACCCAAGACCCATCCCTAGCGCTTAACACTCCTTCCCTCCGCACGCACTCGGAGAAAAGAAGTGGCGGATCAATCCTGCGCTCTCGAAGACCAATCCCTAGCGCTTAACATTCCTTCTCTCCGCACACACTCGGAGAAAAGGAGTGGCGGATCAATCCTGCGCTCCCGAAGACTCATCCCTAGCGCTTAACACTCCTTCCCTCCGCACACACTCGGAGAAAAGGAGTGGCGGATCAATCCTGTGCTACCCAAGACCCATCCCTAGCGCTTAACACTACTTCCCTCCGCACACACTCGGAGAAAAGGAGTGGCGGATCAACCCTGCGAAGTCGAAGACTCACTAGCGTGTACCACTTCTATCGGCACACACTCAGAGAAAAGTGATAAGAGAGCACACCAGAATCTTCAACTACGCGAACCACTCATTCCGCACACACTCGGAGAAAAGGAGTGGCGGATCAATCCTGCGCTCCCGAAGACCCATCCCTAGCGCTTAACACTCCTTCTCTCCGCACACACTCGGAGAAAAGGAGTGGCGGATAAATCCTTCGCTCCCGAAGACCCATCCCTAGCGCTCAACACTCCTTCTCTCCGCACACACTCGGTGAAAAGGAGTGGCGGATCAATCCTGTGCTACCCAAGACCCATCCCTAGCGCTTAACACTCCTTCCCTCCGCACACACTCGGAGAAAAGGAGTGGCAGATCAATCCTGCGCTCCCGAAGACCCATCCCTAGCGCTCAACACTCCTTCTCTCCGCACACACTCGGAGAAAAAGAGTGGCGGATCAACCGTGCGAAGTCGAAGACTCACTAGCGTTTACCACTTCTCTCTGCATACACTCAGAGAAAAGTGATAAGAGAGCACACCAGAAGCTTCAACTACGCGAAACACTCATTCCGCACACACTCGGAGAAAAGGAGTGGCGGATCAATCCTGCGCTCCCGAAGACCCATCCCTAGCGCTTAACACTCCTTCTCTCCGCACACACTCGGAGAAAAGGAGTGGCGGATCAATCCTGCGCTCCCGAAGACCCATCCCTAGCGCTCAACACTCCTTCTCTCCGCACACACTCGGAGAAAAGGAGTGGCGGATCAATCCTGTGCTACCCAAGACCCATCCCTAGCGCTTAACACTCCTTCCCTCCGCACGCACTCGGAGAAAAGGAGTGACGGATCAATCCTGCGCTCCCGAAGACCCATCCCTAGCGTTTAACACTCCTTCTCTCCGCACACACTCGGAGAAAAGGAGTGGCGGATCAATCCTGCGCTCCCGAAGACCCATCCCTAGCGCTCAACACTCCTTCTCTCCGCACACACTCGGAGAAAAGGAGTGGCGGATCAATCCTGTGCTACCCAAGACCCATCCCTAGCGCTTAACACTCCTTCCCTCCGCACACACTCGGAGAAAATGAGTGGCGGATCAATCCTGCGCTCCCGAAGACCCATCCCTAGCGCTCAACACTCCTTCTCTCCGCACACACTCGGAGAAAAAGAGTGGAGGATCAACCGTGCGAAGTCGAAGACTCACTAGCGTGTACCACTACTCTCTGCACACACTCAGAGAAAAGTTATAAGAGAGCACACCAGAAGCTTCAACTACGCGAACCACTCATTCCGCACACACTCGGAGAAAAGGAGTGGCGGATCAATCCTGCGCTCCCGAAGACCCATCCCTAGCGCTTAACACTCCTTCTCTCCGCACACACTCGGAGAAATGGAGTGGCGGATCAATCCTGCGCTCCCGAAGACCCATCCCTAGCGTTCAACACTCCTTCTCTCCGCACAAACTCGGAGAAAAGGAGTGGCGGATCAATCCTGTGCTAACCAAGACACATCCCTAGCGTTTAACACTCCTTCTCTCCGCACACACTCGGATAAAAGGAGTGGCGGATCAATCCTGCGCTCCCGAAGACCCATCCCTAGCGCTTAACACTCCTTCTCTCCGCACACACTCGGATAAAAGGAGTGGCGGATCAATCCTGTGCTACCCAAGACCCATCCCTAGCGCTTAACACTCCTTCCCTCCACACACACTCGGAGAAAAAGAGTGGCGGATCAATCCTGCGCTCCCGAAGACCCATCCCTAGCGCTCAACACTCCTTCTCTCCGCACACACTCGGAGAAAAAGAGTGGCGGATCAACCGTGCGAAGTCGAAGACTCACTAGCGTGTACCACTTTTCTCTGGAAACACTCAGAGAAAAGTGATAAGAGAGCACACCAGAAGCTTCAACTACGTGAACCACTCATTCCGCACACACTCGGAGAAAAGGAGTGGCGGATCAATCCTGCGCTCCCGAAGACCCATCCCTAGCGCATAACACTCCTTCTCTCCGCACACACTCGGAGAAAAGGAGTGGCGGATAAATCCTGCGCTCCCGAAGACCCATCCCTAGCGCTCAACACTCCTTCTCTCCGCACACACTCGGAGAAAAGGAGTGGCGGATCAATCCTGTGCTACCCAAGACCCATCCCTAGCGCTTAACACTCCTTCCCTCCGCACACACTCGGAGAAAAGGAGTGGCGGATCAACCCTGCGAAGTCGAAGACTCACTAGCGTGTACCACTTCTCTCTGCACACACTCAGAGAAAAGTGATAAGAGAGCACACCAGAAGCCTTAACTACGCGAACCACTCATTGCGCACACACTCGGAGAA
This sequence comes from Maratus speculifer, assembly GCA_964019185.1. Lineage (NCBI taxonomy): Eukaryota > Metazoa > Arthropoda > Arachnida > Araneae > Salticidae > Maratus > Maratus speculifer. The sequence continues at coordinate 23,640,982 of OZ025292.1, forward strand.
AAGGAGTGGCGGATCAATCCTGCCTTCCCGAAGACCCATCCCTAGCGCTTAACACTCCTTCTCTCCGCACACACTCGGAGAAAAGGAGTCGCGGATCAATCCTGTGCTACCCAAGACCCATCCCTAGCGCTTAACACTCCTTCCCTCCGCACACACTCGGAGAAAATGAGTGGCGGATCAATCCTGCGCTCCCGAAGACCCATCCCTAGCGCTTAACACTCCTTCTCTCCGCACACACTCGGAGAAAAGGAGTGGCGGATCAATCCTGCGCTCCCGAAGACCCATCCCTAGCGCTCAACACTCCTTCTCTCCGCACACACTCGGAGAAAAGGAGTGGCGGATCAATCCTGTGCTACCCAAGACCCATCCCTAGCGCTTAACATTCCTTCCCTCCGCACGCACTCGGAGAAAAGGAGTGACGGATCAATCCTGCGCTCCCGAAGACCCATCCCTAGCGTTTAACACTCCTTCTCTCCGCACACACTCGGAGAAAAGGAGTGGCGGATCAATCCTGCGCTCCCGAAGACCCATCCCTAGCGCTCAACACTCCTTCTCTCCGCACACACTCGGAGAAAAGGAGTGGCGGATCAATCCTGTGCTACCCAAGACCCATCCCTAGCGCTTAATACTCCTTCCCTCCGCACACACTCGGAGAAAATGAGTGGCGGATCAATCCTGCGCTCCCGAAGACCCATCCCTAGCGCTCAACACTCCTTCTCTCCGCACACACTCGGAGAAAAAGAGTGGAGGATCAACCGTGCGAAGTCGAAGACTCACTAGCGTGTACCACTACTCTCTGCACACACTCAGAGAAAAGTTATAAGAGAGCACACCAGAAGCTTCAACTACGCGAACCACTCATTCCGCACACACTCGGAGAAAAGGAGTGGCGGATCAATCCTGCGCTCCCGAAGACCCATCCCTAGCGCTTAACACTCCTTCTCTCCGCACACACTGGGAGAAATGGAGTGGCGGATCAATCCTGTGCTAACCAAGACACATCCCTAGCGTTTAACACTCCTTCCCTCCGCACACACTCGGAGAAAAGGAGTGGCGGATCAATCCTGCGAAGTCGAAGACTCACTAGCGTGTACCACTTCTATCTGCACACACTCAGAGAAAAGTGATAAGAGAGCACACCAGAAGCTTCAACTACGCGAACCACTCATTCCGCACACACTCGGAGAAAAGGAGTGGCGGATCAATCCTGCGCTCCCGAAGACCCATCCCTAGCGCTTAACACTCCTTCTCTCCGCACACACTCGGATAAAAGGAGTGGCGGATCAATCCTGCGCTCCCGAAGACCCATCCCTAGCGCTTAACACTCCTTCTCTCCGCACACACTCGGATAAAAGGAGTGGCGGATCAATCCTGTGCTACCCAAGACCCATCCCTAGCGCTTAACACTCCTTCCCTCCACACACACTCGGAGAAAATGAGTGGCGGATCAATCCTGCGCTCCCGAAGACCCATCCCTAGCGCTCAACACTCCTTCTCTCCGCACACACTCGGAGAAAAAGAGTGGCGGATCAACCGTGCGAAGTCGAAGACTCACTAGCGTGTACCACTTCTCTCTGCAAACACTCAGAGAAAAGTGATAAGAGAGCACACCAGAAGCTTCAACTACGCGAACCACTCATTCCGCACACACTCGGAGAAAAGGAGTGGCGGATATATCCTGCGCTCCCGAGGACCCATCCCTAGCGCATAACACTCCTTCTCTCCGCACACACTCGGAGAAAAGGAGTGGCGGATCAATCCTGCGCTCCCGAAGACCCATCCCTAGAGCTCAACACTCCTTCTCTCCGCACACACTCGGAGAAAAGGAGTGGCGGATCAATCCTGTGCTACCCAAGACCCATCCCTAGCGCTTAACACTCCTTCCCTCCGCACGCACTCGGAGAAAAAGAGTGGCGGATCAATCCTGCGCTCCCGAAGACCCATCCCTAGCGCTCAACACTCCTTCTCTCCGCACACACTCGGAGAAAAGGAGTGGCGGATCAATCCTGTGCTACCCAAGACCCATCCCTAGCGCTTAACACTCCTTCCCTCCGCACACACTCGGAGAAAAGGAGTGGCGGATCAACCCTGCGAAGTCGAAGACTCACTAGCGTGTACCACTTCTATCTGCACACACTCAGAGAAAAGTGATAAGAGAGCACACCAGAAGCTTCAACTACGCGAACCACTCATTCCGCACACACTCGGAGAAAAGGAGTGGCGGATCAATAATGCGCTCCCGAAGACCCATCCCTAGCGCTTAACACTCCTTCTCTCCGCACACACTCGGATAAAAGGAGTGGCGGATCAATCCTGCGCACCCGAAGACCTATCCCTAGCGCTCAGCACTCCTTCTCTCCGCACACACTCGGAGAAAAGGAGTGGCGGATCAATCCTGTGCTACCCAAGACCCATCCCTAGCGCTTAACACTCCTTCCCTCCGCACACACTCGGAGAAAATGAGTGGCGGATCAATCCTGCGCTCCCGAAGACCCATCCCTAGCGCTCAACACTCCTTCTCTCCGCACACACTCGGAGAAAAAGAGTGGCGGATCAACCGTGCGAAGTCGAAGACTCACTAGCGTGTACCACTTTTCTCTGGAAACACTCAGAGAAAAGTGATAAGAGAGCACACCAGAAGCTTCAACTACGTGAACCACTCATTCCGCACACACTCGGAGAAAAGGAGTGGCGGATCAATCCTGCGCTCCCGAAGACCCATCCCTAGCGCATAACACTCCTTCTCTCCGCACACACTCGGAGAAAAGGAGTGGCGGATAAATCCTGCGCTCCCGAAGACCCATCCCTAGCGCTCAACACTCCTTCTCTCCGCACACACTCGGAGAAAAGGAGTGGCGGATCAATCCTGTGCTACCCAAGACCCATCCCTAGCGCTTAACACTCCTTCCCTCCGCACACACTCGGAGAAAAGGAGTGGCGGATCAACCCTGCGAAGTCGAAGACTCACTAGCGTGTACCACTTCTCTGCACACACTCAGAGAAAAGTGATAAGAGAGCACACCAGAAGCCTTAACTACGCGAACCACTCATTGCGCACACACTCGGAGAAAAGGAGTGGCGGATCAATCCTGCCTTCCCGAAGACCCATCCCTAGCGCTTAACACTCCTTCCCTCCGCACACACTCCGAGAAAAGGAGTGGAGGATCAATCCTGCGCTCCCGAAGACCCATCCCTTACGCTTAACACTCCTTCCCTCCGCACACACTCGGAGAAAACGAGAGGCGGATCAATCCTGCGCTCCCGAAGACCCATCCCTTGCGATTAACAATCCTTCTCTCCGCACGCACTCAGAGAAAAAGAGTGGCGGATGAACCCTGCGAAGTCGAAGACTCACTAGCGTGTACCACGTCTCTCTGCACACACTCAGAGAAAAGTGATAAGAAAGCACACCAGAAGCTTCAACTTCGCGAACCAATCATTCCGCACACACTCGGAGAAAAGGAGTGGCGGATCAATCCTGCGCTCCCGAAGACCCATCCCTAGCACTTAACACTCCTTCTCTCCGCACACACTCGGAGAAAAGGAGTGGCGGATCAATCCTGCGCTCCCGAAGACCCATCCCTAGCGCTCAACACTCCTTCTCTCCGCACACACTCGGAGAAAAAGAGTGGAGGATCAACCGTGCGAAGTCGAAGACTCACTAGCGTGTACCACTACTCTCTGCACACACTCAGAGAAAAGTTATAAGAGAGCACACCAGAAGCTTCAACTACGCGAACCACTCATTCCGCACACACTCGGAGAAAAGGAGTGGCGGATCAATCCTGCGCTCCCGAAGACCCATCCCTAGCGCTTAACACTCCTTCTCTCCGCACACACTCGGAGAAATGGAGTGGCGGATCAATCCTGCGCTCCCGAAGACCCATCCCTAGCGCTCAACACTCCTTCTCTCCGCACACACTCGGAGAAAAGGAGTGGTGGATCAATCCTGTGCTAACCAAGACACATCCCTAGCGTTTAACACTCCTTCCCTCCGCACACACTCGGAGAAAAGGAGTGGCGGATCAACCCTGCGAAGTCGAAGACTCACTAGCGTGTACCACTTCTATCTGCACACACTCAGAGAAAAGTGATAAGAGAGCACACCAGAAGCTTCAACTACGCGAACCACTCATTCCGCACACACTCGGAGAAAAGGAGTGGCGGATCAATCCTGCGCTCCCGAAGACCCATCCCTAGCGCTTAACACTCCTTCTCTCCGCACACACTCGGATAAAAGGAGTGGCGGATCAATCCTGCGCTCCCGAAGACCCATCCCTAGCGCTTAACACTCCTTCTCTCCGCACACACTCGGATAAAAGGAGTGGCGGATCAATCCTGTGCTACCCAAGACCCATCCCTAGCGCTTAACACTCCTTCCCTCCACACACACTCGGAGAAAATGAGTGGCGGATCAATCCTGCGCTCCCGAAGACCCATCCCTAGCGCTCAACACTCCTTCTCTCCGCACACACTCGGAGAAAAAGAGTGGCGGATCAACCGTGCGAAGTCGAAGACTCACTAGCGTGTACCACTTCTCTCTGCAAACACTCAGAGAAAAGTGATAAGAGAGCACACCAGAAGCTTCAACTACGCGAACCACTCATTCCGCACACACTCGGAGAAAAGGAGTGGCGGATATATCCTGCGCTCCCGAGGACCAATCCCTAGCGCATAACACTCCTTCTCTCCGCACACACTCGGAGAAAAGGAGTGGCGGATCAATCCTGCGCTCCCGAAGACCCATCCCTAGAGCTCAACACTCCTTCTCTCCGCACACACTCGGAGAAAAGGAGTGGCGGATCAATCCTGTGCTACCCAAGACCCATCCCTAGCGCTAAACACTCCTTCCCTCCGCACGCACTCGGAGAAAAAGAGTGGCGGATCAATCCTGCGCTCCCGAAGACCCATCCCTAGCGCTCAACACTCCTTCTCTCCGCACACACTCGGAGAAAAGGAGTGGCGGATCAATCCTGTGCTACCCAAGACCCATCCCTAGCGCTTAACACTCCTTCCCTCAGCACACACTCGGAGAAAAGGAGTGGCGGATCAGCCCTGCGAAGTCGAAGACTCACTAGCGTGTACCACTTCTATCTGCACACACTCAGAGAAAAGTGATAAGAGAGCACACCAGAAGCTTCAACTACGCGAACCACTCATTCCGCACACACTCGGAGAAAAGGAGTGGCGGATCAATCCTGTGCTACCCAAGACCCATCCCTAGCGCTTAACACTCCTTCCCTCCGCACACACTCGGAGAAAAGGAGTGGCGGATCAACCCTGCGAAGTCGAAGACTCACTAGCGTGTACCACTTCTCTCTGCAAACACTCAGAGAAAAGTGATAAGAGAGCACACCAGAAGCTTCAACTACGCGAACCACTCATTCCGCACACACTCGGAGAAAAGGAGTGGCGGATATATCCTGCGCTCCCGAGGACCAATCCCTAGCGCATAACACTCCTTCTCTCCGCACACACTCGGAGAAAAGGAGTGGCGGATCAATCCTGCGCTCCCGAAGACCCATCCCTAGAGCTCAACACTCCTTCTCTCCGCACACACTCGGAGAAAAGGAGTGGCGGATCAATCCTGTGCTACCCAAGACCCATCCCTAGCGCTTAACACTCCTTCCCTCCGCACGCACTCGGAGAAAAAGAGTGGCGGATCAATCCTGCGCTACCGAAGACCCATCCCTAGCGCTCAACACTCCTTCTCTCCGCACACACTCGGAGAAAAGGAGTGGCGGATCAATCCTGTGCTACCCAAGACCCATCCCTAGCGCTTAACACTCCTTCCCTCCGCACACACTCGGAGAAAAGGAGTGGCGGATCAACCCTGCGAAGTCGAAGACTCACTAGCGTGTACCACTTCTATCTGCACACACTCAGAGAAAAGTGATAAGAGAGCACACCAGAAGCTTCAACTACGCGAACCACTCATTCCGCACACACTCGGAGAAAATGAGTGGCGGATCAATCCTGCGCTCCCGAAGACCCATCCCTAGCGCTTAACACTCCTTCTCTCCGCACACACTCGGAGAAAAAGAGTGGCGGATCAACCCTGCGAAGTCGAAGACTCACTAGCGTGTACCACTTTTCTCTGCACACACTCAGAGAAAAGTGATAAGAGAGCACACCAGAAGCTTCAACTACGCGAACCACTCCCTCCACTACGCTAGGGATGGGTCTTCGGGAGCGCAGGATTAATCCGTCACTCCTTTTCTCCGAGTGTGTGCGGAGAGAAGGAGTGGTAAGCGCTAGGGATGGGTCTTCGCAAGCGCAGGATTGATCCTCCGCACACAATTGGAGAAAAGGAGTGGCGGATCAATCCTGCGCTCTCGGAGACCCATCCCTAGCGCTTAACACTCCTTTTCTCCGCACACACTCGGAGAAAAGGAGTGGCGGATCAATCCTGCCCTCCCGAAGACCTATCCCTAGCGCTTAACACTCCTTCTCTCCGCACACACTCGGAGAAAAGGAGTGGCGGATAAATCCTGCGCTCCCGAAGACCTATCCCTAGCGCTTAACACTCCTTCCCTCCGCACACACTCCGAGAAAAGGAGTGGAGGATCAATCCTGCGCTCCCGAAGACCCATCCCTAGAGCTTAACACTCCTTCCCTCCGCACACACTCGGAGAAAAGGAGTGGCGGATCAATCCTGCGCTCCCGAAGACCCATCCCTTACGCTTAACACTCCTTCCCTCCGCACACACTCGGAGAAAACGAGAGGCGGATCAATCCTGCGCTCCCGAAGACCCATCCCTTGCGATTAACAATCCTTCTCTCCGCACGCACTCAGAGAAAAAGAGTGGCGGATGAACCCTGCGAAGTCGAAGACTCACTAGCTTGTACCACGTCTCTCTGCACACACTCAGAGAAAAGTGATAAGAAAGCACACCAGAAGCTTCAACTACGCGAACCAATCATTCCGCACACACTCGGAGAAAAGGAGTGGCGGATCAATCCTGCGCTCCCGAAGACCCATCCCTAGCGCTTAACACTCCTTCTCTCCGCACACACTCGGAGAAAAGGAGTGGCGGATCAATCCTGTGCTCCCGAAGACCCATCCCTAGCGCTCAACACTCCTTCTCTCCGCACACACTCGGAGAAAAGGAGTGGCGGATCAATCCTGAGCTACCCAAGACCCATCCCTAGCGCTGAACATTCCTTTCCTCCGCACACACTCGGAGAAAAGGAGTGGCGGATCAATCCTGCGCTCTCGAAGACCCATCCCTAGCGCTTAACACTCCTTCCCTCCGCACACACTCGGAGAAAAGGAGTGGCGGATCAATCCTGTGCTAACCAAGACCCATCCCTAGCGCTTAACACTCCTTCCCTCCGCACACACTCGGAGAAAAGGAGTGGCGGATCAACCCTGCGAAGTCGAAGACTCACTAGCGTGTACCACTTCTATCTGCACACACTCAGAGAAAAGTGATAAGAGAGCACACCAGAAGCTTCAACTACGCGAACCACTCATTCCGCACACACTCGGAGAAAAGGAGTGGCGGATCAATCCTGCGCTCCCGAAGACCCATCCCTAGCGCTTAACACTCCTTCTCTCCGCACACACTCGGATAAAAGGAGTGGCGGATCAATCCTGCGCTCCCGAAGGCCCATCCCTAGCGCTTAACACTCCTTCTCTCCGCACACACTCGGATAAAATGAGTGGCGGATCAATCCTGTGCTACCCAAGACCCATCCCTAGCGCTTAACACTCCTTCCCTCCACACACACTCGGAGAAAATGAGTGGCGGATCAATCCTGCGCTCCCGAAGACCCATCCCTAGCGCTCAACACTCCTTCTCTCCGCACACACTCGGAGAAAAAGAGTGGCGGATCAACCGTGCGAAGTCGAAGACTCACTAGCGTGTACCACTTCTCTCTGCAAACACTCAGAGAAAAGTGATAAGAGAGCACACCAGAAGCTTCAACTACGCGATCCACTCATTCCGCACACACTCGGAGAAAAGGAGTGGCGGATCAATCCTGCGCTCCCGAAGACCCATCCCTAGCGCTTAACACTCCTTCTCTCCGCACACACTCGGAGAAAAGGAGTGGCGGATCAATCCTGTGCTACCCAAGACCCATCCCTAGCGCTTAACACTCCTTCCCTCCGCACACACTCGGAGAAAATGAGTGGCGGATCAATCCTGCGCTCCCGAAGACCCATCCCTAGCGCTTAACACTCCTTCTCTCCGCACACACTCGGAGAAAAAGAGTGGCGGATCAACCCTGCGAAGTCGAAGACTCACTAGCGTGGTCCACTTTTCTCTGCACACACTCAGAGAAAAGTGATAAGAGAGCACACCAGAAGCTTCAACTACGCGAACCACTCCCTCCACTACGCTAGGGATGGGTCTTCGGGAGCGCAGGATTAATCCGTCACTCCTTTTCTCCGAGTGTGTGCGGAGAGAAGGAGTGTTAAGCGCTAGGGATGGGTCTTCGGAAGCGCAGGATTGATCCTCCGCACACAATTGGAGAAAAGGAGTGGCGGATCAATCCTGCGCTCTCGGAGACCCATCCCTAGCGCTTAACACTCCTTTTCTCCGCACACACTCGGAGAAAAGGAGTGGCGGATCAATCCTGCTCTCCCGAAGACCTATCCCTAGCGCTTAACACTCCTTCCCTCCGCACACACTCCGGGAAAAGGAGTGGAGGATCAATCCTGCGCTCCCGAAGACCCATCCCTAGAGCTTAACACTCCTTCCCTCCGCACACACTCGGAGAAAAGGAGTGGCGGATCAATCCTGCGCTCTCGAAGACCCATCCCTTGCGATTAACAATCCTTCTCTCCGCACGCACTCAGAGAAAAAGAGTGGCGGATGAACCCTGCGAAGTCGAAGACTCACTAGCGTGTACCACGTCTCTCTGCACACACTCAGAGAAAAGTGATAAGAAAGCACACCAGAAGCTTCAACTACGCGAACCAATCATTCCGCACACACTCGGAGAAAAGGAGTGGCGGATCAATCCTGCGCTCCCGAAGACCCATCCCTAGCTCTTAACACTCCTTCTCTCCGCACACACTCGGAGAAAAGGAGTGGCGGATCAATCCTGCGCTCCCGAAGACCCATCCCTAGCGCTCAACACTCCTTCTCTCCGCACACACTCGGAGAAAAGGAGTGGCGGATCAATCCTGTGCTACCCAAGACCCATCCCTAGCGCTGAACACTCCTTTCCTCCGCACACACTCGGAGAAAAGGAGTGGCGGATCAATCCTGCGCTCTCGAAGACCCATCCCTAGCGCTTAACACTCCTTCCCTCCGCACACACTCGGAGAAAAGGAGTGGCGGATCAATCCTGTGCTAACCAAGACCCATCCCTAGCGCTTAACACTCCTTCCCTCCGCACACACTCGGAGAAAAGGAGTGGCGGATCAACCCTGCGAAGTCGAAGACTCACTAGCGTGTACCACTTCTATCTGCACACACTCAGAGAAAAGTGATAAGAGAGCACACCAGAAGCTTCAACTACGCGAACCACTCATTCCGCACACACTCGGAGAAAAGGAGTGGCGGATCAATCCTGCGCTCCCGAAGACCCATCCCTAGCGCTTAACACTCCTTCTCTCCGCACACACTCGGAGAAAAGGAGTGGCGGATCAATCCTGCGCTCCCGAAGACCCATCCCTAGCGCTCAACACTCCTTCTCTCCGCACACACTCGGAGAAAAGGAGTGGCGGATCAATCCTGTGCTACCCAAGACCCATCCCTAGCGCTTAACACTCCTTCCCTCCGCACGCACTCGGAGAAAAGGAGTGACGGATCAATCCTGCGCTCCCGAAGACCCATCCCTAGCGTTTAACACTCCTTGTCTCCGCACACACTCGGAGAAAAGGAGTGGCGGATCAATCCTGTGCTACCCAAGACCCATCCCTAGCGCTTAACACTCCTTCCCTCCGCACACACTCGGAGAAAATGAGTGGCGAATCAATCCTGCGCTCCCGAAGACCCATCCCTAGCGCTCAACACTCCTTCTCTCCGCACACACTCGGAGAAAAAGAGTGGAGGATCAACCGTGCGAAGTCGAAGACTCACTAGCGTGTACCACTACTCTCTGCACACACTCAGAGAAAAGTTATAAGAGAGCACACCAGAAGCTTCAACTACGCGAACCACTCATTCCGCACACACTCGGAGAAAAGGAGTGGCGGATCAATCCTGCGCTCCCGAAGACCCATCCCTAGGGCTTAACACTCCTTCTCTCCGCACACACTCGGAGAAATGGAGTGGCGGATCAATCCTGCGCTCCCGAAGACCCATCCCTAGCGCTCAACACTCCTTCTCTCCGCACACACTCGGAGAAAAGGAGTGGCGGATCAATCCTGTGCTAACCAAGACACATCCCTAGCGTTTAACACTCCTTCCCTCCGCACACACTCAGAGAAAAGGAGTGGCGGATCAACCCTGCGAAGTCGAAGACTCACTAGCGTGTACCACTTCTATCTGCACACACTCAGAGAAAAGTGATAAGAGAGCACACCAGAAGCTTCAACTACGCGAACCACTCATTCCGCACACACTCGGAGAAAAGGAGTGGCGGATCAATCCTGCGCTCCCGAAGACCCATCCCTAGCGCTTAACACTCCTTCTCTCCGCACACACTCGGATAAAAGGAGTGGCGGATCAATCCTGCGCTCCCGAAGACCCATCCCTAGCGCTTAACACTCCTTCTCTCCGCACACACTCGGATAAAAGGAGTGGCGAATCAATCCTGTGCTACCCAAGACCCATCCCTAGCGCTTAACACTCCTTCCCTCCACACACACTCGGAGAAAATGAGTGGCGGATCAATCCTGCGCTCCCGAAGACCCATCCCTAGCGCTCAACACTCCTTCTCTCCGCACACACTCGGAGAAAAAGAGTGGCGGATCAACCGTGCGAAGTCGAAGACTCACTAGCGTGTACCACTTCTCTCTGCAAACACTCAGAGAAAAGTGATAAGAGAGCACACCAGAAGCTTCAACTACGCGAACCACTCATTCCGCACACACTCGGAGAAAAGGAGTGGCGGATATATCCTGCGCTCCCGAGGACCAATCCCTAGCGCATAACACTCCTTCTCTCCGCACACACTCGGAGAAAAGGAGTGGCGGATCAATCCTGCGCTCCCGAAGACCCATCCATAGAGCTCAACACTCCTTCTCTCCGCACACACTCGGAGAAAAGGAGTGGCGGATCAATCCTGTGCTACCCAAGACCCATCCCTAGCGCTTAACACTCCTTCCCTCCGCACGCACTCGGAGAAAAAGAGTGGCGGATCAATCCTGCGCTCCCGAAGACCCATCCCTAGCGCTCAACACTCCTTCTCTCCGCACACACTCGGAGAAAAGGAGTGGCGGATCAATCCTGTGCTACCCAAGACCCATCCCTAGCGCTTAACACTCCTTCCCTCCGCACACACTCGGAGAAAAGGAGTGGCGGATCAACCCTGCGAAGTCGAAGACTCACTAGCGTGTACCACTTCTATCTGCACACACTCGGAGAAAAGGAGTGGCGGATCAATCCTGCGCTCCCGAAGACCCATCCCTAGAGCTCAACACTCCTTCTCTCCGCACACACTCGGAGAAAAGGAGTGGCGGATCAATCCTGTGCTACCCAAGACCCATCCCTAGCGCTTAACACTCCTTCCCTCCGCACGCACTCGGATAAAAGGAGTGGCGGATCAATCCTGCGCACCCGAAGACCCATCCCTAGCGCTCAGCACTCCTTCTCTCCGCACACACTCGGAGAAAAGGAGTGGCGGATCAATCCTGTGCTACCCAAGACCCATCCCTAGCGCTGAACACTCCTTCCCTCCGCACGCACTCGGAGAAAATTAGTGGCGGATCAATCCTGCGCTCTCGGAGACCCATCCCTAGCGCTTAACACTCCTTTTCTCCGCACACACTCGGAGCAAAGGAGTGGCAGATCAATCCTGTGCTCCCGAAGACCCATCCCTAGCGCTTAACACTCCTTCCCTCCGCACACACTCGGAGAAAAGGAGTGGTGGATCAATCCTGCGCTCCAGAAGACCCATCCCTAGCGCTCAACACTCCTTCTCTCCGCACACACTCGGAGAAAAGGAGTGGCGGATCAATCCTGTGCTACCCAAGACCCATCCCTAGCGCTTAACACTCCTTCCCTCCGCACGCACTCGGAGAAAAGGAGTGGCGGATCAATCCTGCGCTCCCGAAGACCCATCCCTAGCGTTTAACACTCCTTCTCTCCGCACACACTCGGAGAAAAGGAGTGGCGGATCAATCCTGTGCTACCCAAGACCCATCCCTAGCGCTTAACACTCCTTCCCTCCGCACACACTCGGAGAAAAGGAGTGGCGGATCAACCCTGCGAAGTCGAAGACTCACTAGCGTGTACCACTTCTATCTGCACACACTCAGAGAAAAGTGATAAGAGAGCACACCAGAAGCTTCAACTACGCGAACCACTCATTCCGCACACACTCGGAGAAAAGGACAGGCGGATCAATCCTGCGCTCCCGAAGACCCATCCCTAGCGCTTAAAACTCCTTCTCTCCGCACACACTCGGATAAAAGGAGTGGCGGATCAATCCTGCGCACCCGAAGACCCATCCCTAGCGCTCAGCACTCCTTCTCTCCGCACACACTCGGACAAAAGGAGTGGCGGATCAATCCTGTGCTACCCAAGACCCATCCCTAGCGCTTAACACTCCTTCCCTCCGCACACACTCGGAGAAAATGAGTGGCGGATCAATCCTGCGCTCCCGAAGACCCATCCCTAGCGCTCAACACTCCTTCTCTCCGCACAAACTCGGAGAAAAAGAGTGGCGGATCAACCGTGCGAAGTCGAAGACTCACTAGCGTGTACCACTTCTCTCTGCAAACACTCAGAGAAAAGTGATAAGAGAGCACACCAGAAGCTTCAACTACGCGAACCACTCATTCCGCACACACTCGGAGAAAAGGAGTGGCGGATCAATCCTGCGCTCCCGAAGACCCATCCCTAGCGCATAACACTCCTTCTCTCCGCACACACTCGGAGAAAAGGAGTGGCGGATCAATCCTGCGCTCCCGAAGACCCATCCCTAGCGCTCAACACTCCTTCTCTCCGCACACACTCGGAGAAAAGGAGTGGCGGATCAATCCTGTGCTACTCAAGACCCATCCCTAGCGCTGAACACTCCTTCCCTCCGCACGCACTCGGAGAAAAGGAGTGGCGGATCAATCCTGCGCTCCCGAAGACCCATCCCTAGCGTTTAACACTCCTTCTCTCCGCACACACTCGGAGAAAAGGAGTGGCGGATCAATCCTGCGCTCCCGAAGACCCATCCCTAGCGCTCAACACTCCTTCTCTCCGCACACACTCGGAGAAAAGGAGTGGCAGATCAATCCTGTGCTACCCAAGACCCATCCCTAGCGCTTAACACTCCTTCCCTCCGCACACACTCGGAGAAAAGGAGTGGCGGATCAACCCTGCGAAGTCGAAGACTCACTAGCGTGTACCACTTCTCTCTGCACACACTCAGAGAAAAGTGATAAGAGAGCACACCAGAAGCTTCAACTACGCGAACCACTCATTTCGCACACACTCGGAGAAAAGGAGTGGCGGATCAATCCTGCGCTCCCGAAGACCCATCCCTAGCGCTTAACACTCCTTCTCTCCGCACACACTTGGATAAAAGGAGTGGCAGATCAATCCTGCGCTCCCGAAGACCCATCCCTAGCTCTCAACACTCCTTCTCTCCGCACACACTCGGAGAAAACGAGTGGCGGATCAATCCTGTGCTACCCAAGACCCATTCCTATCGCTTAACACTCCTTCCCTCCGCACACACTCGGAGAAGCGGAGGGCACACACTCAGAGAAAAGTGATAAGAAAGCACACCAGAAGCTTCAACTACGCGAAGCACTCCCCCCACTACGCTAGGGATGGGTCTTCGGGAGCGCAGGATTAATCCGTCACTCGTTTTCTCCGAGTGTGTGCGGAGAGAAGGAGTGTTAAGCGCTAGGGATGGGTCTTCGGAAGCGCAGTATTGGTCCTCCGCACACAATTGGAGAAAATTAGTCGCGGATCAATCCTGCGCTCTCGGAGACCCATCCCTAGCGCTTAACACTCCTTTTCTCCGCACACACTCGGAGCAAAGGAGTGGCGGATCAATCCTGTGCTCCCGAAGACCCATCCCTAGCGCTTAACACTCCTTCCCTCCGCACACACTCGGAGAAAAGGAGTGGCGGATAAATCCTGCGCTCCCGAAGACCCATGCCTAGCGCTCAACACTCCTTCCCTCCGCACACACTCGGAGAAAAGGAGTGGCGGATCAATCCTGCGCTCCCGAAGACCCATCCCTAGCGCTTAACACTTCTTCCCTCCGCACACACTCGGAGAAAAGGAGAGGCGGATAAATCCTGCGCTCCCGAAGACCCATCCCTAGCGCTTAACACTTCTTCTCTCCGCACACACTCGGAGAAAAAGAGTGGCGGATGAACACTGCGAAGTCGAAGACTCACTAGCGTGTACCACGTCTCTCTGCACACACTCAGAGAAAAGTGATAAGAGAGCACACCAGAAGCTTCAACTACGCGAACCACTCATTCCACACACTCGGAGAAAAGGAGTTGCGGATCAATCCTGCGCTCCCGAAGACCCATCCCAAGCGCTTAATACTCCTTCTCTCCGCACACACTCGGAGAAAAGGAGTGGCGGATTAATCCTGCGCTCCCGAAGACCCATCCCTAGCGCTCAACACTCCTTCTCTCCGCACACACTCGGAGAAAAGGAGTGGCTGATCAATCCTGCTCTCCCGAAGACCCATCCCTAGCGCTTAACACTCCTTCCCTCCGCACACACTCGGAGAAAAGGAGTGGCGGATCAACCCTGCGAAGTCGAAGACTCACTAGCGTGTACCACGTCTCTCTGCACACACTCAGAGAAAAGTGATAAGAGAGCACACCAGAAGCTTCAACTACGCGAAGCACTCATTCCGCACACACTCGGAGAAAAGGAGTGGCGGATCAATCCTGCGCTCCCGAAGACCCATCCCTAGCGCTTAACACTCCTTCTCTCCGCACACACTCGGATAAAAGGATTGGCGGATCAATCCTGCGCTCCCGAAGACCCATCCCTAGCGCTCAACACTCCTTCTCTCCGCACACACTCGGAGAAAAAGAGTGGCGGATCAACCCTGCGAAGTCGAAGACTCACTAGCGTGTACCACGTCTCTCTGCACACACTCAGAGAAAAGTGATAAGAGAGCACACCAGAAGCTTCAACTACGCGAAGCACTCATTCCGCACACACTCGGAGAAAAGGAGTGGCGGATCAATCCTGCGCTCCCGAAGACCCATCCCTAGCGCTTAACACTCCTTCTCTCCGCACACACTCGGATAAAAGGAGTGGCGGATCAATCCTGCGCTTTCGAAGACCCATCCCTAGCGCTTAACACTCCTTCTCTCCGCACACACTCGGAGAAAAGGAGTGGCGGATCAATCCTGCGCTCCCGAAGACCCATCCCCAGCGCTCAACACTCCTTCTCTCCGCACACACTCGGAGAAAAGGAGTGGCGGATCAATCCTGTGCTACCCAAGACCCATCCCTAGCGCTTAACACTCCTTTCCTCCGCACACACTCGGAGAAAAGGAGTGGCGGATCAATCCTGCGCTCTCGAAGACCCATCCCTAGCGCTTAACACTCCTTCCCTCCGCACACACTCGGAGAAAAGGAGTGGCGGATCAATCCTGTGCTAACCAAGACCCATCCCTAGCGCATAACACTCCTTCCCTCCGCACACACTCGGAGAAAAGGAGTGGCGGATCAACCCTGCGAAGTCGAAGACTCACTAGCGTGTACCACTTCTATCTGCACACACTCAGAGAAAAGTGATAAGAGAGCACACCAGAAGCTTCAACTACGCGAACCACTCATTCCGCACGCACTCGGAGAAAAGGAGTGGCGGATCAATCCTGCGCTCCCGAAGACCCATCCCTAGCGCTTAACACTCCTTCTCTCCGCACACACTCGGATAAAAGGAGTGGCGGATCAATCCTGTGCTACCCAAGACCCAACCCTAGCGCTTAACACTCCTTCCCTCCACACACACTCGGAGAAAATGAGTGGCGGATCAATCCTACGCTCCCGAAGACCCATCCCTAGCGCTCAACACTGCTTCTCTCCGCACACACTCGGAGAAAAAGAGTGGCGGATCAACCGTGCGAAGTCGAAGACTCACTAGCGTGTACCACTTCTCTCTGCAAACACTCAGAGAAAAGTGATAAGAGAGCACACCAGAAGCTTCAACTACGCGAACCACTCATTCCGCACACACTCGGAGAAAAGGAGTGGCGGATCAATCCTGCGCTCCCGAAGACCCATCCCTAGCGCATAACTCTCCTTCTCTCCGCTCACACTCGGAGAAAAGGAGTGGTGGATCAATCCTGCGCTCCAGAAGACCCATCCCTAGCGCTCAACACTCCTTCTCTCCGCACACACTCGGAGAAAAGGAGTGGCGGATCAATCCTGTGCTACCCAAGACCCATCCCTAGCGCTTAACACTCCTTCCCTCCGCACGCACTCGGAGAAAAGGAGTGGCGGATCAATCCTGCGCTCCCGAAGACCCATCCCTAGCGTTTAACACTCCTTCTCTCCGCACACACTCGGAGAAAAGGAGTGGCGGATCAATCCTGTGCTACTCAAGACCCATCCCTAGCGCTTAACACTCCTTCCCTCCGCACACACTCGGAGAAAAGGAGTGGCGGATCAACCCTGCGAAGTCGAAGACTCACTAGCGTGTACCACTTCTATCTGCACACACTCAGAGAAAAGTGATAAGAGAGCACACCAGAAGCTTCAACTACGCGAACCACTCATTCCGCACACACTCGGAGAAAAGGAGTGGCGGATCAATCCTGCGCTCCCGAAGACCCATCCCTAGCGCTTAAAACTCCTTCTCTCCGCACACACTCGGATAAAAGGAGTGGCGGATCAATCCTGCGCACCCGAAGACCCATCCCTAGCGCTCAGCACTCCTTCTCTCCGCACACACTCGGAGAAAAGGAGTGGCGGATATATCCTGTGCTACCCAAGACCCATCCCTAGCGCTTAACACTCCTTCCCTCCGCACACACTCGGAGAAAATGAGTGGCGGATCAATCCTGCGCTCCCGAAGACCCATCCCTAGCGCTCAACACTCCTTCTCTCCGCACAAACTCGGAGAAAAAGAGTGGCGGATCAACCGTGCGAAGTCGAAGACTCACTAGCGTGTACCACTTCTCTCTGCAAACACTCAGAGAAAAGTGATAAGAGAGCACACCAGAAGCTTCAACTACGCGAAGCACTCATTCCGCACACACTCGGAGAAAAGGAGTGGCGGATCAATCCTGCGCTCCCGAAGACCCATCCCTAGCGCATAACACTCCTTCTCTCCGCACACACTCGGAGAAAAGGAGTGGCGGATCAATCCTGCGCTCCCGAAGACCCATCCCTAGCGCTCAACACTCCTTCTCTCCGCACACACTCGGAGAAAAGGAGTGGCGGATCAATCCTGTGCTACTCAAGACCCATCCCTAGCGTTGAACACTCCTTCCCTCCGCACGCACTCGGAGAAAAGGAGTGGCGGATCAATCCTGCGCTCCCGAAGACCCATCCCTAGCGCTCAACACTCCTTCTCTCCGCACACACTCGGTGAAAAGGAGTGGCAGATCAATCCTGTGCTACCCAAGACCCATCCCTAGCGCTTAACACTCCTTCCCTCCGCACACACTCGGAGAAAAGGAGTGGCGGATCAACCCTGCGAAGTCGAAGACTCACTAGCGTGTACCACTTCTCTCTGCACACACTCAGAGAAAAGTGATAAGAGAGCACACCAGAAGCTTCAACTACGCGAACCACTCATTTCGCACACACTCGGAGAAAAGGAGTGGCGGATCAATCCTGCGCTCCCGAAGACCCATCCCTAGCGTTTAACACTCCTTCTCTCCGCACACACTTGGATAAAAGGAGTGGCAGATCAATCCTGCGCTCCCGAAGACCCATCCCTAGCTCTCAACACTCCTTCTCTCCGCACACACTCGGAGAAAACGAGTGGCGGATCAATCCTGTGCTACCCAAGACCCATCCCTATCGCTTAACACTCCTTACCTCCGCACACACTCGGAGAAGCGGAGGGCACACACTCAGAGAAAAGTGATAAGAGAGCACACCAGAAGCTTCAACTACGCGAAGCACTCCCCCCACTACGCTAGGGATGGGTCTTCGGGAGCGCAGGATTAATCCGTCACTCGTTTTCTCCGAGTGTGTGCGGAGAGAAGGAGTGTTAAGCGCTAGGGATGGGTCTTCGGAAGCGCAGGATTGGTCCTCCGCACACAATTGGAGAAAATTAGTGGCGGATCAATCCTGCGCTCTCGGAGACCCATCCCTAGCGCTTAACACTCCTTTTCTCCGCACACACTCGGAGCAAAGGAGTGGCAGATCAATCCTGTGCTCCCGAAGACCCATCCCTAGCGCTTAACACTCCTTCCCTCCGCACACACTCGGAGAAAAGGAGTGGCGGATAAATCCTGCGCTCCCGAAGACCCATCCCTAGCGCTTAACTCTCCTTCCCTCCGCACACACTCCGAGCAAAGGAGTGGCGGATCAATCCTGCGCTCCCGAAGACCCATGCCTAGCGCTTAACACTCCTTCCCTCCGCACACACTCGGAGAAAAGGAGTGGCGGATCAATCCTGCGCTCCCGAAGACCCATCCCTAGCGCTCAACACTCCTTCTCTCCGCACACACTCGGAGAAAAGGAGTGGCTGATCAATCCTGCTCTCCCGAAGACCCATCCCTAGCGCTGAACACTCCTTCCCTCCGCACACACTCGGAGAAAAGGAGTGGCGGATAAATCCTGCGCTCCCGAAGACCCATCCCTAGCGCTTAACTCTCCTTCCCTCCGCACACACTCCGAGCAAAGGAGTGGCGGATCAATCCTGCGCTCTCGGAGACCCATCCCTAGCGCTTAACACTCCTTTTCTCCGCACACACTCGGAGCAAAGGAGTGGCAGATCAATCCTGTGCTCCCGAAGACCCATCCCTAGCGCTTAACACTCCTTCCCTCCGCACACACTCGGAGAAAAGGAGTGGCGGATAAATCCTGCGCTCCCGAAGACCCATCCCTAGCGCTTAACTCTCCTTCCCTCCGCACACACTCGGAGAAAAGGAGTGGCGGATTAATCTTGCGCTCCCGAAGACCCATCCCTAGCGCTCAACACTCCTTCTCTCCGCACACACTCGGAGAAAAGGAGTGGCTGATCAATCCTGCTCTCCCGAAGACCCATCCCTAGCGCTTAACACTCCTTCCCTCCGCACACACTCGGAGAAAAGGAGTGGCGGATCAACCCTGCGAAGTCGAAGACTCACTAGCGTGTACCACGTCTCTCTGCACACACTCAGAGAAAAGTGATAAGAGAGCACACCAGAAGCTTCAACTACGCGAACCACTCATTCCACACACTCGGAGAAAAGGAGTTGCGGATCAATCCTGCGCTCCCGAAGACCCATCCCAAGCGCTTAATACTCCTTCTCTCCGCACACACTCGGAGAAAAGGAGTGGCGGATTAATCCTGCGCTCCCGAAGACCCATCCCTAGCGCTCAACACTCCTTCTCTCCGCACACACTCGGAGAAAAGGAGTGGCTGATTAATCCTGCTCTCCCGAAGACCCATCCCTAGCGCTTAACACTCCTTCCCTCCGCACACACTCGGAGAAAAGGAGTGGCGGATCAACCCTGCGAAGTCGAAGACTCACTAGCGTGTACCACGTCTCTCTGCACACACTCAGAGAAAAGTGATAAGAGAGCACACCAGAAGCTTCAACTACGCGAAGCACTCATTCCGCACACACTCGGAGAAAAGGAGTGGCGGATCAATCCTGCGCTCCCGAAGACCCATCCCTAGCGCTTAACACTCCTTCTCTCCGCACACACTCGGATAAAAGGAGTGGCGGATCAATCCTGCGCTCCCGAAGACCCATCCCTAGCGCTCAACACTCCTTCTCTCCGCAAACACTCGGAGAAAAAGTGTGGCGGATCAACCCTGCGAAGTCGAAGACTCACTAGCGTGTACCACGTCTCTCTGCACACACTCAGAGAAAAGTGATAAGAGAGCACACCAGAAGCTTCAACTACGCGAAGCACTCCCTCCACTACGCTAGGGATGGGTCTTCGGGAGCGCAGGATTAATCCGTCACTCCTTTTCTCCGAGTGTGTGCGGAGAGAAGGAGTGTTAAGCGCTAGGGATGGGTCTTCGGAAGCGCAATATTGGTCCTCCGCACACAATTGGAGAAAATTATTCGCGGATCAATCCTGCGCTCTCGGAGACCCATCCCTAGCGCTTAACACTCCTTTTCTCCGCACACACTCGGAGCAAAGGAGTGGCGGATCAATCCTGTGCTCCCGAAGACCCATCCCTAGCGCTTAACACTCCTTCCCTCCGCACACACTCGGAGAAAAGGAGTGGCGGATAAATCCTGCGCTCCCGAAGACCCATCCCTAGCGCTTAACACTCCTTCCCTCCGCACACACTCCGAGAAAAAGAGTGGCGGATCAATCCTGCGCTCCCGAAGACCCATGCCTAGCGCTTAACACTCCTTCCCTCCGCACACACTCGAAGAAAAGGAGTGGCGGATAAATCCTGCGCTCCCGAAGACCCATCCCTAGCGCTTAACACTTCTTCTCTCCGCACACACTCGGAGAAAAAGAGTGGCGGATGAACACTGCGAAGTCGAAGACTCACTAGCGTGTACCACGTCTCTCTACACACACTCAGAGAAAAGTGATAAGAGAGCACACCAGAAGCTTCAACTACGCGAACCACTCATTCCACACACTCGGAGAAAAGGAGTGGCGGATCAATCCTGCTCTCCCGAAGACCCATCCCTAGCGCTTAACACTCCTTCCCTCCGCACACACTCGGAGAAAAGGAGTGGCGGATCAACCCTGCGAAGTCAAAGACTCACTAGCGTGTACCACTTCTCTCTGCACACACTCAGAGAAAAGTGATGAGAGCACAACAGAAGCTTCAACTACGCGAACCACTCATTCCGCACACACTCGGATAAAAGGAGTGGCGGGTCAATCCTGCGCTGCCGAAGACCCATCCCTAGCGCTTAACTCTCCTTCTCTCCGCACACACTCGGAGAAAAGGAGTGGCGGATCAAACCTGCGCTCCCGAAGACCCACCCTAGCGCTCATCACTCCTTCTCTCCGCACACAGTCGGAGAAAAGGAGTGGCGGATCAATCCTGTGCTACCCAAGACCCATCCCTAGCGCTTAACACTCCTTCCCTCCGCACACACTCGGAGAAAATGAGTGGCGGATCAATCCTGCGCTCCCGAAGACCCATCCCTAGCCCTTAACACTTTTTCCCTCCGCACTCACTCGGAGAAAAGGAGTGGCGGATCAATCCTGTGCTCCCGAAGACCCATCCCTAGCGCTTAACACTCCTTCTCTCCACACACACTCGGAGAAAAAGAGTGGCGGATCAACCCTGCGAAGTCGAAGTCTCACTAGCGTGTACCACTTCTCTCTGCACACATTCAGAGAAAAGTGATAAGAGATCACACCAGAAGCTTCAACTACGCGAACCACTCATTCCGCACACACTCGGAGAAAAGGAGTGGCGGATGAATCTTGCGCTCTCGAAATCCCATCCTTAGCGCTTAACACTCCTTCTCTCCACACACACTCGGAGAAAAGGAGTGGCGGATCAACCCTGCGAAGTCGAAGACTCACTAGCGTGTACCACTTCTCTCTGCACACACTCAGAGAAAAGTGATAAGAGAGCACACCAGAAGCTTCAACTACGCGAACCACTCATTCCGCACACACTCGGAGAAAAGGAGTGGCGGATCAATCCTGCGCTCCGGATGACCCATCCCTAGCGCTTAACACTCCTTCTCTCCGCACACACTCGGATAAAAGGAGTGGCGGATGAATCCTGCGCTCCCGAAGACCCATCCCTAGCGCTCAACACTCCTTCTCTCCGCACACACTCGGAGAAAAAGAGTGGCGGATCAACCCTGCGAAGTCGAAGACTCACTAGCGTGTACCACGTCTCTCTGCACACACTCAGAGAAAAGTGATAAGAGAGCACACCAGAAGTTTCAAGTACGCGAAGCACTCATTCCGCACACACTCGGAGAAAAGGAGTGGCGGATCAATCCTGCGCTCCCGAAGACCCATCCCTAGCGCTTAACACTCCTTCTCTCCGCACACACTCGGAGAAAAGGAGTGGCGGATCAACCCTGCGAAGTCAACAACTCACTAGCGTGTACCACTTCTCTCTGCACACACTCAGAGAAAAGTGATAAGAGAGCACACCAGAAGCTTCAATTACGCGAAGCACTCATTCCGCACACACTCGGAGAAAAGGAGTGGCGGATCAATCCTGCGCTCCCGAAGACCCATCCCTAGCGCTTAACACTCCTTCTCTCCGCACACACTCGGATAAAAGGAGTGGCGGATCAATCCTGCGCTCCCGAAGACCCATCCCTAGCGCTCAACACTCCTTCTCTCTGCACACACTCAGAGAAAAGTGATAAGAGAGCACACCAGAAGCTTCAACTACGCGAAGCACTCCCTCCACTACGCTAGGGATGGGTCTTCGGGAGCGCAGGATTAATCCGTCACTCCTTTTCTCCGAGTGTGTGCGGAGAGAAGGAGTGTTAAGCGCTAGGGATGGGTCTTCGGAAGCGCAGGATTGGTCCTCCGCACACAATTGGTGAAAATTAGTGGCGGATCAATCCTGCGCTCTCGGAGA
This sequence comes from Maratus speculifer, assembly GCA_964019185.1. Classification (NCBI taxonomy): domain Eukaryota; kingdom Metazoa; phylum Arthropoda; class Arachnida; order Araneae; family Salticidae; genus Maratus; species Maratus speculifer. The sequence goes on from OZ025292.1 coordinate 23,663,731, forward strand.
CCCATCCCTAGCGCTTAACACTCCTTTTCTCCGCACACACTCGGAGCAAAGGAGTGGCGGATCAATCCTGCGCTCCCGAAGACCCATCCCTAGCGCTCAACACTCCTTCTCTCCGAACACACTCGGAGAAAAGGAGTGGCGGATCAATCCTGCGCTCCCGAAGACCCATCCCTAGCGCTTAAAACTCCTTCTCTCCGCACACACTCGGATAAAAGGAGTGGCGGATCAATCCTGCGCACCCGAAGACCCATCCCTAGCGCTCAGCACTCCTTCTCTCCGCACACACTCGGAGAAAAGGAGTGGCGGATATATCCTGTGCTACCCAAGACCCATCCCTAGCGCTTAACACTCCTTCCCTCCGCACACACTCGGAGAAAATGAGTGGCGGATCAATCCTGCGCTCCCGAAGACCCATCCCTAGCGCTCAACACTCCTTCTCTCCGCACAAACTCGGAGAAAAAGAGTGGCGGATCAACCGTGCGAAGTCGAAGACTCACTAGCGTGTACCACTTCTCTCTGCAAACACTCAGAGAAAAGTGATAAGAGAGCACACCAGAAGCTTCAACTACGCGAAGCACTCATTCCGCACACACTCGGAGAAAAGGAGTGGCGGATCAATCCTGCGCTCCCGAAGACCCATCCCTAGCGCATAACACTCCTTCTCTCCGCACACACTCGGAGAAAAGGAGTGGCGGATCAATCCTGCGCTCCCGAAGACCCATCCCTAGCGCTCAACACTCCTTCTCTCCGCACACACTCGGAGAAAAGGAGTGGCGGATCAATCCTGTGCTACTCAAGACCCATCCCTAGCGTTGAACACTCCTTCCCTCCGCACGCACTCGGAGAAAAGGAGTGGCGGATCAATCCTGCGCTCCCGAAGACCCATCCCTAGCGCTCAACACACCTTCTCTCCGCACACACTCGGTGAAAAGGAGTGGCAGATCAATCCTGTGCTACCCAAGACCCATCCCTAGCGCTTAACACTCCTTCCCTCCGCACACACTCGGAGAAAAGGAGTGGCGGATCAACCCTGCGAAGTCGAAGACTCACTAGCGTGTACCACTTCTCTCTGCACACACTCAGAGAAAAGTGATAAGAGAGCACACCAGAAGCTTCAACTACGCGAACCACTCATTTCGCACACACTCGGAGAAAAGGAGTGGCGGATCAATCCTGCGCTCCCGAAGACCCATCCCTAGCGTTTAACACTCCTTCTCTCCGCACACACTTGGATAAAAGGAGTGGCAGATCAATCCTGCGCTCCCGAAGACCCATCCCTAGCTCTCAACACTCCTTCTCTCCGCACACACTCGGAGAAAACGAGTGGCGGATCAATCCTGTGCTACCCAAGACCCATCCCTATCGCTTAACACTCCTTACCTCCGCACACACTCGGAGAAGCGGAGGGCACACACTCAGAGAAAAGTGATAAGAGAGCACACCAGAAGCTTCAACTACGCGAAGCACTCCCCCCACTACGCTAGGGATGGGTCTTCGGGAGCGCAGGATTAATCCGTCACTCGTTTTCTCCGAGTGTGTGCGGAGAGAAGGAGTGTTAAGCGCTAGGGATGGGTCTTCGGAAGCGCAGGATTGGTCCTCCGCACACAATTGGAGAAAATTAGTGGCGGATCAATCCTGCGCTCTCGGAGACCCATCCCTAGCGCTTAACACTCCTTTTCTCCGCACACACTCGGAGCAAAGGAGTGGCAGATCAATCCTGTGCTCCCGAAGACCCATCCCTAGCGCTTAACACTCCTTCCCTCCGCACACACTCGGAGAAAAGGAGTGGCGGATAAATCCTGCGCTCCCGAAGACCCATCCCTAGCGCTTAACTCTCCTTCCCTCCGCACACACTCCGAGCAAAGGAGTGGCGGATCAATCCTGCGCTCCCGAAGACCCATGCCTAGCGCTTAACACTCCTTCCCTCCGCACACACTCGGAGAAAAGGAGTGGCGGATCAATCCTGCGCTCCCGAAGACCCATCCCTAGCGCTCAACACTCCTTCTCTCCGCACACACTCGGAGAAAAGGAGTGGCTGATCAATCCTGCTCTCCCGAAGACCCATCCCTAGCGCTGAACACTCCTTCCCTCCGCACACACTCGGAGAAAAGGAGTGGCGGATAAATCCTGCGCTCCCGAAGACCCATCCCTAGCGCTTAACTCTCCTTCCCTCCGCACACACTCCGAGCAAAGGAGTGGCGGATCAATCCTGCGCTCTCGGAGACCCATCCCTAGCGCTTAACACTCCTTTTCTCCGCACACACTCGGAGCAAAGGAGTGGCAGATCAATCCTGTGCTCCCGAAGACCCATCCCTAGCGCTTAACACTCCTTCCCTCCGCACACACTCGGAGAAAAGGAGTGGCGGATAAATCCTGCGCTCCCGAAGACCCATCCCTAGCGCTTAACTCTCCTTCCCTCCGCACACACTCGGAGAAAAGGAGTGGCGGATTAATCTTGCGCTCCCGAAGACCCATCCCTAGCGCTCAACACTCCTTCTCTCCGCACACACTCGGAGAAAAGGAGTGGCTGATCAATCCTGCTCTCCCGAAGACCCATCCCTAGCGCTTAACACTCCTTCCCTCCGCACACACTCGGAGAAAAGGAGTGGCGGATCAACCCTGCGAAGTCGAAGACTCACTAGCGTGTACCACGTCTCTCTGCACACACTCAGAGAAAAGTGATAAGAGAGCACACCAGAAGCTTCAACTACGCGAACCACTCATTCCACACACTCGGAGAAAAGGAGTTGCGGATCAATCCTGCGCTCCCGAAGACCCATCCCAAGCGCTTAATACTCCTTCTCTCCGCACACACTCGGAGAAAAGGAGTGGCGGATTAATCCTGCGCTCCCGAAGACCCATCCCTAGCGCTCAACACTCCTTCTCTCCGCACACACTCGGAGAAAAGGAGTGGCTGATTAATCCTGCTCTCCCGAAGACCCATCCCTAGCGCTTAACACTCCTTCCCTCCGCACACACTCGGAGAAAAGGAGTGGCGGATCAACCCTGCGAAGTCGAAGACTCACTAGCGTGTACCACGTCTCTCTGCACACACTCAGAGAAAAGTGATAAGAGAGCACACCAGAAGCTTCAACTACGCGAAGCACTCATTCCGCACACACTCGGAGAAAAGGAGTGGCGGATCAATCCTGCGCTCCCGAAGACCCATCCCTAGCGCTTAACACTCCTTCTCTCCGCACACACTCGGATAAAAGGAGTGGCGGATCAATCCTGCGCTCCCGAAGACCCATCCCTAGCGCTCAACACTCCTTCTCTCCGCAAACACTCGGAGAAAAAGTGTGGCGGATCAACCCTGCGAAGTCGAAGACTCACTAGCGTGTACCACGTCTCTCTGCACACACTCAGAGAAAAGTGATAAGAGAGCACACCAGAAGCTTCAACTACGCGAAGCACTCCCTCCACTACGCTAGGGATGGGTCTTCGGGAGCGCAGGATTAATCCGTCACTCCTTTTCTCCGAGTGTGTGCGGAGAGAAGGAGTGTTAAGCGCTAGGGATGGGTCTTCGGAAGCGCAATATTGGTCCTCCGCACACAATTGGAGAAAATTATTCGCGGATCAATCCTGCGCTCTCGGAGACCCATCCCTAGCGCTTAACACTCCTTTTCTCCGCACACACTCGGAGCAAAGGAGTGGCGGATCAATCCTGTGCTCCCGAAGACCCATCCCTAGCGCTTAACACTCCTTCCCTCCGCACACACTCGGAGAAAAGGAGTGGCGGATAAATCCTGCGCTCCCGAAGACCCATCCCTAGCGCTTAACACTCCTTCCCTCCGCACACACTCCGAGAAAAAGAGTGGCGGATCAATCCTGCGCTCCCGAAGACCCATGCCTAGCGCTTAACACTCCTTCCCTCCGCACACACTCGAAGAAAAGGAGTGGCGGATAAATCCTGCGCTCCCGAAGACCCATCCCTAGCGCTTAACACTTCTTCTCTCCGCACACACTCGGAGAAAAAGAGTGGCGGATGAACACTGCGAAGTCGAAGACTCACTAGCGTGTACCACGTCTCTCTACACACACTCAGAGAAAAGTGATAAGAGAGCACACCAGAAGCTTCAACTACGCGAACCACTCATTCCACACACTCGGAGAAAAGGAGTGGCGGATCAATCCTGCTCTCCCGAAGACCCATCCCTAGCGCTTAACACTCCTTCCCTCCGCACACACTCGGAGAAAAGGAGTGGCGGATCAACCCTGCGAAGTCAAAGACTCACTAGCGTGTACCACTTCTCTCTGCACACACTCAGAGAAAAGTGATGAGAGCACAACAGAAGCTTCAACTACGCGAACCACTCATTCCGCACACACTCGGATAAAAGGAGTGGCGGGTCAATCCTGCGCTGCCGAAGACCCATCCCTAGCGCTTAACTCTCCTTCTCTCCGCACACACTCGGAGAAAAGGAGTGGCGGATCAAACCTGCGCTCCCGAAGACCCACCCTAGCGCTCATCACTCCTTCTCTCCGCACACACTCGGAGAAAAGGAGTGGCGGATCAATCCTGTGCTACCCAAGACCCATCCCTAGCGCTTAACACTCCTTCCCTCCGCACACACTCGGAGAAAATGAGTGGCGGATCAATCCTGCGCTCCCGAAGACCCATCCCTAGCCCTTAACACTTTTTCCCTCCGCACTCACTCGGAGAAAAGGAGTGGCGGATCAATCCTGTGCTCCCGAAGACCCATCCCTAGCGCTTAACACTCCTTCTCTCCACACACACTCGGAGAAAAAGAGTGGCGGATCAACCCTGCGAAGTCGAAGTCTCACTAGCGTGTACCACTTCTCTCTGCACACATTCAGAGAAAAGTGATAAGAGATCACACCAGAAGCTTCAACTACGCGAACCACTCATTCCGCACACACTCGGAGAAAAGGAGTGGCGGATGAATCTTGCGCTCTCGAAATCCCATCCTTAGCGCTTAACACTCCTTCTCTCCACACACACTCGGAGAAAAGGAGTGGCGGATCAACCCTGCGAAGTCGAAGACTCACTAGCGTGTACCACTTCTCTCTGCACACACTCAGAGAAAAGTGATAAGAGAGCACACCAGAAGCTTCAACTACGCGAACCACTCATTCCGCACACACTCGGAGAAAAGGAGTGGCGGATCAATCCTGCGCTCCGGATGACCCATCCCTAGCGCTTAACACTCCTTCTCTCCGCACACACTCGGATAAAAGGAGTGGCGGATGAATCCTGCGCTCCCGAAGACCCATCCCTAGCGCTCAACACTCCTTCTCTCCGCACACACTCGGAGAAAAAGAGTGGCGGATCAACCCTGCGAAGTCGAAGACTCACTAGCGTGTACCACGTCTCTCTGCACACACTCAGAGAAAAGTGATAAGAGAGCACACCAGAAGTTTCAAGTACGCGAAGCACTCATTCCGCACACACTCGGAGAAAAGGAGTGGCGGATCAATCCTGCGCTCCCGAAGACCCATCCCTAGCGCTTAACACTCCTTCTCTCCGCACACACTCGGAGAAAAGGAGTGGCGGATCAACCCTGCGAAGTCAACAACTCACTAGCGTGTACCACTTCTCTCTGCACACACTCAGAGAAAAGTGATAAGAGAGCACACCAGAAGCTTCAATTACGCGAAGCACTCATTCCGCACACACTCGGAGAAAAGGAGTGGCGGATCAATCCTGCGCTCCCGAAGACCCATCCCTAGCGCTTAACACTCCTTCTCTCCGCACACACTCGGATAAAAGGAGTGGCGGATCAATCCTGCGCTCCCGAAGACCCATCCCTAGCGCTCAACACTCCTTCTCTCTGCACACACTCAGAGAAAAGTGATAAGAGAGCACACCAGAAGCTTCAACTACGCGAAGCACTCCCTCCACTACGCTAGGGATGGGTCTTCGGGAGCGCAGGATTAATCCGTCACTCCTTTTCTCCGAGTGTGTGCGGAGAGAAGGAGTGTTAAGCGCTAGGGATGGGTCTTCGGAAGCGCAGGATTGGTCCTCCGCACACAATTGGTGAAAATTAGTGGCGGATCAATCCTGCGCTCTCGGAGACCCATCCCTAGCGCTTAACACTCCTTTTCTCCGCACACACTCGGAGCAAAGGAGTGGCGGATCAATCCTGCGCTCCCGAAGACCCATCCCTAGCGCTCAACACTCCTTCTCTCCGAACACACTCGGAGAAAAGGAGTGGCGGATCAATCCTGTTCTACCCAAGACCCATCCCTAGCGCTTAACACTCCTTCCCTCCGCACACACTCGGAGAAAAGGAGTGGCGGATCAACCCTGCGAAGTCGAAGACTCACTAGCGTGTACCACGTCTCTCTGCACACACTCTGAGAAAAGTGATAAGAGAGCACACCAGAAGCTTCAACTACGCGAAGCACTCATTCCGCACACACTCGGAGAAAAGGAGTGGCGGATCAATCCTGCGCTCCCGAAGACCCATCCCTAGCGCTTAACACTCCTTCTCTCCGCACACACTCGGATAAAAGGAGTGGCGGATCAATCCTGCGCTCCCGAAGACCCATCCCTAGCGCTCAACACTCCTTCTCTCCGCACACACTCGGAGAAAAAGAGTGGCGGATCAACCCTGCGAAGTCGAAGACTCACTAGCGTGTACCTCGTCTCTCTGCACACACTCAGAGAAAAGTGATAAGAGAGCACACCAGAAGCTTCAACTACGCGAAGCACTCCCTCCACTACGCTAGGGATGGGTCTTCGGGAGCGCAGGATTAATCCGTCACTCCTTTTCTCCGAGTGTGTGCGGAGAGAAGGAGTGTTAAGCGCTAGGGATGGGTCTTCGGAAGCGCAGTATTGGTCCTCCGCACACAATTGGAGAAAATTATTCGCGGATCAATCCTGCGCTCTCGGAGACCCATCCCTAGCGCTTAACACTCCTTTTCTCCGCACACACTCGGCGCAAAGGAGTGGCGGATCAATCCTGTGCTCCCGAAGACCCATCCCTAGCGCTTAACACTCCTTCCCTCCGCACACACTCGGAGAAAAGGAGTGGCGGATAAATCCTGCGCTCCCGAAGACCCATCCCTAGCGCTTAACACTCCTTCCCTCCGCACACACTCCGAGAAAAAGAGTGGCGGATCAATCCTGCGCTCCCGAAGACCCATGCCTAGCGCTTAACACTCCTTCCCTCCGCACACACTCGGAGAAAAGGAGTGGCGGATAAATCCTGCGCTCCCGAAGACCCATCCCTAGCGCTTAACACTTCTTCTCTCCGCACACACTCGGAGAAAAAGAGTGGCGGATGAACACTGCGAAGTCGAAGACTCACTAGCGTGTACCACGTCTCTCTACACACACTCAGAGAAAAGTGATAAGAGAGCACACCAGAAGCTTCAACTACGCGAACCACTCATTCCACACACTCGGAGAAAAGGAGTGGCGGATCAATCCTGCTCTCCCGAAGACCCATCCCTAGCGCTTAACACTCCTTCCCTCCGCACACACTCGGAGAAAAGGAGTGGCGGATCAACCCTGCGAAGTCAAAGACTCACTAGCGTGTACCACTTCTCTCTGCACACACTCAGAGAAAAGTGATAAGAGATCACACCAGAAGCTTCAACTACGCGAACCACTCATTCCGCACACACTCGGATAAAAGGAGTGGCGGATCAATCCTGCGCTCCCGAAGACCCATCCCTAGCGCTTAACACTTTTTCCCTCCGCACTCACTCGGAGAAAAGGAGTGTCGGATCAACCCTGCGAAGTCGAAGACTCACTAGCGTGTACCACTTCTCTCTGCACACACTCAGAGAAAAGTGATAAGAGAGCACACCAGTAGCTTCAACTACGCGAACCACTCATTCCGCACACACTCGGAGAAAAGGAGTGGCGGATCAATCCTGCGCTCCGGATGACCCATCCCTAGCGCTTAACACTCCTTCTCTCCGCACACACTCGGATAAAAGGAGTGGCGGATCAATCCTGCGCTCCCGAAGACCCATCCCTAGCGCTCAACACTCCTTCTCTCCGCACACACTCGGAGAAAAAGAGTGGCGGATCAACCCTGCGAAGTCGAAGACTCACTAGCGTGTACCACGTCTCTCTGCACACACTCAGAGAAAAGTGATAAGAGAGCACACCAGAAGCTTCAACTACGCGAACCACTCATTCCACACACTCGGAGAAAAGGAGTTGCGGATCAATCCTGCGCTCCCGAAGACCCATCCCTAGCGTGTAATACTCCTTCTCTCCGCACACACTCGGAGAAAAGGAGTGGCGGATTAATCCTGCGCTCCCGAAGACACATCCCTAGCGCTCAACACTCCTTCTCTCCGCACACACTCGGAGAAAAGGAGTGGCTGATCAATCCTGCTCTCCCGAAGACCCATCCCTAGCGCTTAACACTCCTTCCCTCCGCACACACTCGGAGAAAAGGAGTGGCGGATCAACCCTGCGAAGTCAACAACTCACTAGCGTGTACCACTTCTCTCTGCACACACTCAGAGAAAAGTGATAAGAGAGCACACCAGAAGCTTCAACTACGCGAAGCACTCATTCCGCACACACTCGGAGAAAAGGAGTGGCGGATCAATCCTGCGCTCCCGAAGACCCATCCCTAGCGCTTAACACTCCTTCTCTCCGCACACACTCGGATAAAAGGAGTGGCGGATCAATCCTGCGCTCCCGAAGACCCATCCCTAGCGCTCAACACTCTTTCTCTCTGCACACACTCAGAGAAAAGTGATAAGAGAGCACACCAGAAGCTTCAACTACGCGAAGCACTCCCTCCACTACGCTAGGGATGGGTCTTCGGGAGCGCAGGATTAATCCGTCACTCCTTTTCTCCGAGTGTGTACGGAGAGAAGGAGTGTTAAGCGCTAGGGATGGGTCTTCGGAAGCGCAGGATTGGTCCTCCGCACACAATTGGTGAAAATTAGTGGCGGATCAATCCTACGCTCTCGGAGACCCATCCCTAGCGCTTAACACTCCTTTTCTCCGCACACACTCGGAGCAAAGGAGTGGCGGATCAATCCTGTGCTCCCGAAGACCCATCCCTAGCGCTTAACACTCCTTCCCTCCGCACACACTCGGAGAAAAGGAGTGGCGGATCAATCCTGCGCTCCCGAAGACCCATGCCTAGCGCTTAACACTCCTTCCCTCCGCACACACTCGGAGAAAAAGAGTGGCGGATCAATCCTGCGCTCCCGAAGACCCATCCCTAGCGCTTAACACTTCTTCCCTCCGCACACACTCGGAGAAAAGGAGAGGCGGATAAATCCTGCGCTCCCGAAGACCCATCCCTAGCGCTTAACACTTCTTCTCTCCGCACACACTCGGAGAAAAAGAGTGGCGGATGAACACTGCGAAGTCGAAGACTCACTAGCGTGTACCACGTCTCTCTGCACACACTCAGAGAAAAGTGATAAGAGAGCACACCAGAAGCTTCAACTACGAGAATTACTCATTCCACACACTCGGAGAAAAGGAGTTGCGGATTAATCCTGCGCTCCCGAAGACCCATCCCTAGCGCTCAACACTCCTTCTCTCCGCACACACTCGGAGAAAAGGAGTGGCTGATCAATCCTGCTCTCCCGAAGACCCATCCCTAGCGCTTAACACTCCTTCCCTCAGCACACACTCGGAGAAAAGGAGTGGCGGATCAACCCTGCGAAGTCGAAGACTCACTAGCGTGTACCACGTCTCTCTGCACACACTCAGTGAAAAGTGATAAGAGAGCACACCAGAAGCTTCAACTACGCGAAGCACTCATTCCGCACACACTCGGAGAAAAGGAGTGGCGGATCAATCCTGCGCTCCCGAAGACCCATCCCTAGCGCTTAACACTCCTTCTCTCCGCACACACTCGGATAAAAGGAGTGGCGGATCAATCCTGCGCTCCCGAAGACCCATCCCTAGCGCTCAACACTCCTTCTCTCCGCACACACTCGAAGAAAAAGAGTGGCGGATCAACCCTGCGAAGTCGAAGACTCACTAGCGTGTACCACGTCTCTCTGCACACACTCAGAGAAAAGTGATAAGAGAGCACACCAGACGCTTCAACTACGCGAAGCACTCCCTCCACTACGCTAGGGATGGGTCTTCGGGAGCGCAGGATTAATCCGTCACTCCTTTTCTCCGAGTGTGTGCGGAGAGAAGGAGTGTTAAGCGCTATGGATGGGTCTTCGGAAACGCAGTATTGGTCCTCAGCACACAATTGGAGAAAATTAGTCGCGGATCAATCCTGCGCTCTCGGAGACCCATCCCTAGCGCTTAACACTCCTTTTCTCCGCACACACTCGGAGCAAAGGAGTGGCGGATCAATCCTGTGCTCCCGAAGACCCATCCCTAGCGCTTAACACTCCTTCCCTCCGCACACACTCGGAGAAAAGGAGTGGCGGATAAATCCTGCGCTCCCGAAGACCCATCCCTAGCGCTTAACACTCCTTCCCTCCGCACACACTCCGAGAAAAGGAGTGGCGGATCAATCCTGCGCTCCCGAAGACCCATGCCTAGCGCTTAACACTCCTTCCCTCCGCACACACTCGGAGAAAAGGAGAGGCGGATAAATTCTGCGCTCCCGAAGACCCATCCCTAGCGCTTAACACTTCTTCTCTCCGCACACACTCGGAGAAAAAGAGTGGCGGATGAACACTGCGAAGTCGAAGACTAACTAGCGTGTACCACGTCTCTCTGCACACACTCAGAGAAAAGTGATAAGAGAGCACACCAGAAGCTTCAACTACGCGAACCACTCATTCCACACACTCGGAGAAAAGGAGTGGCGGATTAATCCTGCGCTCCCGAAGACCCATCCCTAGCGCTCAACACTCCTTCTCTCCGCACACACTCGGAGAAAAGGAGTGGCGGATCAATCCTGCTCTCCCGAAGACCCATCCCTAGCGCTTAACACTCCTTTCCTCCGCACACACTCGGAGAAAAGGAGTGGCGTATCAACCCTGCGAAGTCAAAGACTCACTAGCGTGTACCACTTCTCTCGGCACACACTCAGAGAAAAGTGATAAGAGAGCACACCAGAAGCTTCAACTACGCGAACCACTCATTCCGCACACACTCGGATAAAAGGAGTAGCGGGTCAATCCTGCGCTGCCGAAGACCCATCCCTAGCGCTTAACACTCCTTCTCTCCGCACACACTCGGAGAAAAGGAGTGGCGGATCAAACCTGCGCTCCCGAAGACCCACCCTAGCGCTCATCACTCCTTCTCTCCGCACACACTCGGAGAAAAGGAGTGGCGGATCAATCCTGTTCTACCCAAGACCCATCCCTAGCGCTTAACACTCCTTCCCTCCGCACACACTCGGAGAAAAAGAGTGGCGGATCAATCCTGCGCTCCCGAAGACCCATCCCTAGCGCTTAACACTTTTTCCCTCCGCACTCACTCGGAGAAAAGGAGTGGCGGATCAATCCTGCGCTCCCGAAGACCCATGCCTAGCGCTTAACACTCCTTCCCTCCGCACACACTCGGAGAAAAGGACTGGCGGATCAATCCTGCGCTCCCGAAGACCCATCCCTAGCGCTTAACACTTCTTCCTTCCGCACACACTCGGAGAAAAGGAGAGGCGGATAAATCCTGCGCTCCCGAAGACCCATCCCTAGCGCTTAACACTTCTTCTCTCCGCACACACTCGGAAAAAAAGAGTGGCGGATGAACACTGCGAAGTCGAAGACTCACTAGCGTGTACCACGTCTCTCTGCACACACTCAGAGAAAAGTGATAAGAGAGCACACCAGAAGCTTCAACTACGCGAAGCACTCATTCCGCACACACTCGGAGAAAAGGAGTGGCGGATCAATCCTGCGCTCCCGAAGACCCATCCCTAGCGCTCAACACTCCTTCTCTCCGCACACACTCGGAGAAAAAGAGTGGCGGATCAACCCTGCGAAGTCGAAGACTCACTAGCGTGTACCACGTCTCTCTGCACACACTCAGAGAAAAGTGATAAGAGAGCACACCAGAAGCTTCAACTACGCGAAGCACTCCCTCCACTACGCTAGGGATGGGTCTTCGGGAGCGCAGGATTAATCCGTCACTCCTTTTCTCCGAGTGTGTGCGGAGAGAAGGAGTGTTAAGCGCTAGGGATGGGTCTTCGGAAGCGCAGTATTGGTCCTCCGCACACAATTGGAGAAAATTAGTCGCGGATCAATCCTGCGCTCTCGGAGACCCATCCCTAGCGCTTAACACTCCTTTTCTCCGCACACACTCGGAGCAAAGGAGTGGCGGATCAATCCTGTGCTCCCGAAGACCCATCCCTAGCGCTTAACACTCCTTCCCTCCGCACACACTCGGAGAAAAGGAGTGGCGGATAAATCCTGCGCTCCCGAAGACCCATCCCTAGCGCTTAACACTCCTTCCCTCCGCACACACTCCGAGAAAAGGAGTGGCGGATCAATCCTGCGCTCCCGAAGACCCATGCCTAGCGCTTAACACTCCTTCCCTCCGCACACACTCGGAGAAAAGGAGAGGCGGATAAATCCTGCGCTCCCGAAGACCCATCCCTAGCGCTTAACACTTCTTCTCTCCGCACACACTCGGAGAAAAAGAGTGGCGGATGAACACTGCGAAGTCGAAGACTCACTAGCGTGTACCACGTCTCTCTGCACACACTCAGAGAAAAGTGATAAGAGAGCACACCAGAAGCTTCAACTACACGAACCACTCATTCCACACACTCGGAGAAAAGGAGTGGCGGATTAATCCTGCGCTCCCGAAGACCCATCCCTAGCGCTCAACACTCCTTCTCTCCGCACACACTCGGAGAAAAGGAGTGGCGGATCAATCCTGCTCTCCCGAAGACCCATCCCAAGCGCTTAACACTCCTTCCCTCCGCACACACTCGGAGAAAAGAGTGGCGGATCAACCCTGCGAAGTCAAAGACTCACTAGCGTGTACCACTTCTCTCTGCACACACTCAGAGAAAAGTGATAAGAGAGCACACCAGAAGCTTCAACTACGCGAACCACTCATTCCGCACACACTCGGATAAAAGGAGTGGCGGGTCAATCCTGCGCTGCCGAAGACCCATCCCTAGCGCTCATCACTCCTTCTCTCCGCACACACTGGGAGAAAAGGAGTGGCGGATCAAACCTGCGCTCCCGAAGACCCACCCTAGCGCTCATCACTCCTTCTCTCCGCACACACTCGGAGAAAAGGAGTGGCGGATCAATCCTGTGCTACCCAAGACCCATCCCTAGCGCTTAACACTCCTTCCCTCCGCACACACTCGGAGAAAAAGAGTGGCGGATCAATCCTGCGCTCCCGAAGACCCATCCCTAGCGCTTAACACTTTTTCCCTCCGCACTCACTCGGAGAAAAGGAGTGGCGGATCAACCCTGCGAAGTCGAAGACTCACTAGCGTGTACCACTTCTCTCTGCACACACTCAGAGAAAAGTGATAAGAGAGCACACCAGAAGCTTCAACTACGCGAACCACTCATTCCGCACACACTCGGAGAAAAGGAGTGGCGGATCAATTCTGCGCTCCGGATGACCCATCCCTTGCGCTTAACACTCCTTCTCTCCGCACACACTCGGATAAAAGGAGTGGCGGATGAATCCTGCGCTCCCGAAGACCCATCCCTAGCGCTCAACACTCCTTCTCTCCGCACACACTCGGAGAAAAAGAGTGGCGGATCAACCCTGCGAAGTCGAAGACTCACTAGCGTGTACCACGTCTCTCTGCACACACTCAGAGAAAAGTGATAAGAGAGCACACCAGAAGTTTCAAGTACGCGAAGCACTCATTCCGCACACACTCGGAGAAAAGGAGTGGCGGATCAATCCTGCGCTCCCGAAGACCCATCCCTAGCGCTTAACACTCCTTCTCTCCGCACACACTCGGATAAAAGGAGTGGCGGATCAATCCTGCGCTCCCGAAGACCCATCCCTAGCGCTCAACACTCCTTCTCTCCGCACACACTCGGAGAAAAAGAGTGGCGGATCAACACTGCGAAGTCGAAGACTCACTAGCGTGTACCACGTCTCTCTGCACACACTCAGAGAAAAGTGATAAGAGAGCACACCAGAAGCTTCAACTACGCGAAGCACTCATTCCGCACACACTCGGAGAAAAGGAGTGGCGGATCAATCCTGCGCTCCCGAAGACCCATCCCTAGCGCTTAACACTCCTTCTCTCCGCACACACTCGGATAAAAGGAGTGGCGGATCAATCCTGCGCTCCCGAAGACCCATCCCTAGCGCTCAACACTCCTTCTCTCCGCACACACTCGGAGAAAAAGAGTGGCGGATCAACCCTGCGAAGTCGAAGACTCACTAGCGTGTACCACGTCTCTCTGCACACACTCAGAGAAAAGTGATAAGAGAGCACACCAGAAGCTTCAACTACGCGAAGCACTCCCTCCACTACGCTAGGGATGGGTCTTCGGGAGCGCAGGATCAAACCGTCACTCCTTTTCTCCGAGTGTGTGCGGAGAGAAGGAGTGTTAAGCGCTAGGGATGGGTCTTCGGAAGTGCAGGATTGGTCCTCCGCACACATTTGGAGAAAATTAGTGGCGGATCAATCCTGCGCTCTCGGAGACCCATCCCTAGCGCTTAACACTCCTTCTCTCCGCACACACTCGGAGAAAAGGAGTGGCTGATCAATCCTGCTCTCCCGAAGACCCATCCCTAGCGCTCAACACTCCTTCTCTCCGCACACACTCGGAGAAAAGGAGTGGCTGATCAATCCTGCTCTCCCGAAGACCCATCCCTAGCGCTTAACACTCCTTCTCTCCGCACACACTCGGAGAAAAGGAGTGGCTGATCAATCCTGCTCTCCCGAAGACCCATCCCTAGCGCTTAACACTCCTTCCCTCCGCACACACTCGGAGAAAAGGAGTGGCGGATCAACCCTGCGAAGTCGAAGACTCACTAGCGTGTACCACGTCTCTCTGCACACACTCAGAGAAAAGTGATAAGAGAGCACACCAGAAGCTTCAACTACGCGAACCACTCATTCCACACACTCGGAGAAAAGGAGTTGCGGATTAATCCTGCGCTCCCGAAGACCAATCCCTAGCGCTCAACACTCCTTCTCTCCGCACACACTCGGAGAAAAGGAGTGGCTGATCAATCCTGCTCTCCCGAAGACCCATCCCTAGCGCTCAACACTCCTTCTCTCCGCACACACTCGGAGAAAAGGAGTGGCTGATCAATCCTGCTCTCCCGAAGACCCATCCCTAGCGCTTAACACTCCTTCCCTCCGCACACACTCGGAGAAAAGGAGTGGCGGATCAACCCTGCGAAGTCGAAGACTCACTAGCGTGTACCACGTCTCTCTGCACACACTCAGAGAAAAGTGATAAGAGAGCACACCAGAAGCTTCAACTACGCGAAGCACTCATTCCGCACACACTCGGAGAAAAGGAGTGGCGGATCAATCCTGCGCTCCCGAAGACCCATCCCTAGCGCTCAACACTCCTTCTCTCCGCACACACTCGGAGAAAAAGAGTGGCGGATCAACCCTGCGAAGTCGAAGACTCACTAGCGTGTACCACGTCTCTCTGCACACACTCAGAGAAAAGTGATAGGAGAGCACACCAGAAGCTTCAACTACGCGAAGCACTCCCTCCACTACGCTAGGGATGGGTCTTCGGGAGCGCAGGATTAATCCGTCACTCCTTTTCTCCGAGTGTGTGCGGAGAGAAGGAGTGTTAAGCGCTAGGGATGGGTCTTCGGAAGCGCAGTATTGGTCCTCCGCACACAATTGGAGAAAATTAGTCGCGGATCAATCCTGCGCTCTCGGAGACCCATCCCTAGCGCTTAACACTCCTTTTCTCCGCACACACTCGGAGCAAAGGAGTGGCGGATCAATCCTGTGCTCCCGAAGACCCATCCCTAGCGCTTAACACTCCTTCCCTCCGCACACACTCGGAGAAAAGGAGTGGCGGATAAATCCTGCGCTCCCGAAGACCCATCCCTAGCGCTTAACACTCCTTCCCTCCGCACACACTCCGAGAAAAGGAGTGGCGGATCAATCCTGCGCTCCCGAAGACCCATGCCTAGCGCTTAACACTCCTTCCCTCCGCACACACTCGGAGAAAAGGAGAGGCGGATAAATCCTGCGCTCCCGAAGACCCATCCCTAGCGCTTAACACTTCTTCTCTCCTCACACACTCGGAGAAAAAGAGTGGCGGATGAACACTGCGAAGTCGAAGACTCACTAGCGTCTACCACGTCTCTCTGCACACACTCAGAGAAAAGTGATAAGAGAGCACACCAGAAGCTTCAACTACACGAACCACTCATTCCACACACTCGGAGAAAAGGAGTGGCGGATTAATCCTGCGCTCCCGAAGACCCATCCCTAGCGCTCAACACTCCTTCTCTCCGCACACACTCGGAGAAAAGGAGGGGCGGATCAATCCTGCTCTCCCGAAGACCCATCCCAAGCGCTTAACACTCCTTCCCTCCGCACACACTCGGAGAAAAGAGTGGCGGATCAACCCTGCGAAGTCAAAGACTCACTAGCGTGTACCACTTCTCTCTGCACACACTCAGAGAAAAGTGATAAGAGAGCACACCAGAAGCTTCAACTACGCGAACCACTCATTCCGCACACACTCGGATAAAAGGAGTGGCGGGTCAATCCTGCGCTGCCGAAGACCCATCCCTAGCGCTCATCACTCCTTCTCTCCGCACACACTCGGAGAAAAGGAGTGGCGGATCAAACCTGCGCTCCCGAAGACCCACCCTAGCGCTCATCACTCCTTCTCTCCGCACACACTCGGAGAAAAGGAGTGGCGGATCAATCCTGTGCTACCCAAGACCCATCCCTAGCGCTTAACACTCCTTCCCTCCGCACACACTCGGAGAAAAAGAGTGGCGGATCAATCCTGCGCTCCCGAAGACCCATCCCTAGCGCTTAACACTTTTTCCCTCCGCACTCACTCGGAGAAAAGGAGTGGCGGATCAATCCTGTGCTCCCGAAGACCCATCCCTAGCGCTTAACACTCCTTCTCTCCACACACACTCGGAGAAAAAGAGTGGCGGATCAACCCTGCGAAGTCGAAGACTCACTAGCGTGTACCACTTCTCTCTGCACACACTCAGAGAAAAGTGATAAGAGATCACACCAGAAGCTTCAACTACGCGAACCACTCATTCCGCACACACTCGGAGAAAAGGAGTGGCGGATGAATCTTGCGCTCTCGAAATCCCATCCTTAGCGCTTAACACTCCTTCTCTCCACACACACTCGGAGAAAAGGAGTGGCGGATCAACCCTGCGAAGTCGAAGACTCACTAGCGTGTACCACTTCTCTCTGCACACACTCAGAGAAAAGTGATAAGAGAGCACACCAGAAGCTTCAACTACGCGAACCACTCATTCCGCACACACTCGGAGAAAAGGAGTGGCGGATCAATTCTGCGCTCCGGATGACCCATCCCTTGCGCTTAACACTCCTTCTCTCCGCACACACTCGGATAAAAGGAGTGGCGGATGAATCCTGCGCTCCCGAAGACCCATCCCTAGCGCTCAACACTCCTTCTCTCCGCACACACTCGGAGAAAAAGAGTGGCGGATCAACCCTGCGAAGTCGAAGACTCACTAGCGTGTACCACGTCTCTCTGCACACACTCAGAGAAAAGTGATAAGAGAGCACACCAGAAGTTTCAAGTACGCGAAGCACTCATTCCGCACACACTCGGAGAAAAGGAGTGGCGGATCAATCCTGCGCTCCCGAAGACCCATCCCTAGCGCTTAACACTCCTTCTCTCCGCACACACTCGGATAAAAGGAGTGGCGGATCAATCCTGCGCTCCCGAAGACCCATCCCTAGCGCTCAACACTCCTTCTCTCCGCACACACTCGGAGAAAAAGAGTGGCGGATCAACACTGCGAAGTCGAAGACTCACTAGCGTGTACCACGTCTCTCTGCACACACTCAGAGAAAAGTGATAAGAGAGCACACCAGAAGCTTCAACTACGCGAAGCACTCATTCCGCACACACTCGGAGAAAAGGAGTGGCGGATCAATCCTGCGCTCCCGAAGACCCATCCCTAGCGCTTAACACTCCTTCTCTCCGCACACACTCGGATAAAAGGAGTGGCGGATCAATCCTGCGGTCCCGAAGACCCATCCCTAGCGCTCAACACTCCTTCTCTCCGCACACACTCGGAGAAAAAGAGTGGCGGATCAACCCTGCGAAGTCGAAGACTCACTAGCGTGTACCACGTCTCTCTGCACACACTCAGAGAAAAGTGATAAGAGAGCACACCAGAAGCTTCAACTACGCGAAGCACTCCCTCCACTACGCTAGGGATGGGTCTTCGGGAGCGCAGGATCAAACCGTCACTCCTTTTCTCCGAGTGTGTGCGGAGAGAAGGAGTGTTAAGCGCTAGGGATGGGTCTTCGGAAGCGCAGGATTGGTCCTCCGCACACAATTGGAGAAAATTAGTGGCGGATCAATCCTGCGCTCTCGGAGACCCATCCCTAGCGCTTAACACTCCTTTTCTCCGCACACACTCGGAGCAAAGGAGTGGCGGATCAATCCTGTTCTCCCGAAGACCCATCCCTAGCGCTTAACACTCCTTCCCTCCGCACACACTCGGAGAAAAGGAGTGGCGGATCAATCCTGCGCTCCCGAAGACCCATGCCTAGCGCTTAACACTCCTTCCCTCCGCACACACTCGGAGAAAAGGAGTGGCGGATCAATCCTGCGCTCCCGAAGACCCATCCCTAGCGCTTAACACTTCTTCCCTCCGCACACACTCGGAGAAAAGGAGAGGCGGATAAATCCTGCGCTCCCGAAGATCCATCCCTAGCGCTTAACACTTCTTCTCTCCGCACACACTCGGAGAAAAAGAGTGGCGGATGAACACTGCGAAGTCGAAGACTCACTAGCGTGTACCACGTCTCTCTGCACACACTCAGAGAAAAGTGATAAGAGAGCACACCAGAAGCTTCAACTACGCGAACCACTCATTCCACACACTCGGAGAAAAGGAGTTGCGGATTAATCCTGCGCTCCCGAAGACCCATCCCTAGCGCTCAACACTCCTTCTCTCCGCACACACTCGGAGAAAAGGAGTGGCTGATCAATCCTGCTCTCCCGAAGACCCATCCCTAGCGCTTAACACTCCTTCCCTCCGCACACACTCGGAGAAAAGGAGTGGCGGATCAACCCTGCGAAGTCAAAGACTCACTAGCGTGTACCACTTCTCTCTGTACACACTCAGAGAAAAGTGATAAGAGAGCACACCAGAAGCTTCAACTACGCGAACCACTCATTCCGCACACACTCGGATAAAAGGAGTGACGGGTCAATCCTGCGCTGCCGAAGACCCATCCCTAGCGCTTAACACTCCTTCTCTCCGCACACACTCGGAGAAAAGGAGTGGCGGATCAAACCTGCGCTCCCGAAGACCCACCCTAGCGCTCATCACTCCTTCTCTCCGCACACACTCGGAGAAAAGGAGAGGCGGATCAATCCTGTGCTACCCAAGACCCATCCCTAGCGCTTAACACTCCTTCCCTCCGCACACACTCGGAGAAAAAGAGTGGCGGATCAATCATGCGCTCCCGAAGACCCATCCCTAGCGCTTAACACTTTTTCCCTCCGCACTCACTCGGAGAAAAGGAGTGGCGGATCAATCCTGTGCTCCCGAAGACCCATCCCTAGCGCTCAACACTCCTTCTCTCCACACACACTCGGAGAAAAAGAGTGGCGGATCAACCCTGCGAAGTCGAAGACTCACTAGCGTGTAACACGTCTTTCTGCACACACTCAGAGAAAAGTGATAAGAGATCACACCAGAAGCTTCAACTACGCGAACCACTCATTCCGCACACACTCGGAGAAAAGGAGTGGCGGATGAATCTTGCGCTCTCGAAATCCCATCCTTAGCGCTTAACACTCCTTCTCTCCACACACACTCGGAGAAAAGGAGTGGCGGATCAACCCTGCGAAGTCGAAGACTCACTAGCGTGTACCACTTCTCTCTGCACACACTCAGAGAAAAGTGATAAGAGAGCACACCAGAAGCTTCAACTACGCGAACCACTCATTCCGCACACACTCGGAGAAAAGGAGTGGCGGATCAATTCTGCGCTCCGGATGACCCATCCCTTGCGCTTAACACTCCTTCTCTCCGCACACACTCGGATAAAAGGAGTGGCGGATGAATCCTGCGCTCCCGAAGACCCATCCCTAGCGCTCAACACTCCTTCTCTCCGCACACACTCGGAGAAAAAGAGTGGCGGATCAACCCTGCGAAGTCGAAGACTCACTAGCGTGTACCACGTCTCTCTGCACACACTCAGAGAAAAGTGATAAGAGAGCACACCAGAAGTTTCAAGTACGCGAAGCACTCATTCCGCACACACTCGGAGAAAAGGAGTGGCGGATCAATCCTGCGCTCCCGAAGACCCATCCCTAGCGCTTAACACTCCTTCTCTCCGCACACACTCGGATAAAAGGAGTGGCGGATCAATCCTGCGCTCCCGAAGACCCATCCCTAGCGCTCAACACTCCTTCTCTCCTTACACACTCGGAGAAAAAGAGTGGCGGATCAACCCTGCGAAGTCGAAGACTCACTAGCGTGTACCACGTCTCTCTGCACACACTCAGAGAAAAGTGATAAGAGAGCACACCAGAAGCTTCAACTACGCGAAGCACTCCCTCCACTACGCTAGGGATGGGTCTTCGGGAGCGCAGGATCAAACCGTCACTCCTTTTCTCCGAGTGTGTGCGGAGAGAAGGAGTGTTAAGCGCTAGGGATGGGTCTTCGGAAGCGCAGGATTGGTCCTCCGCACAAAATTGGAGAAAATTAGTGGCGGATCAATCCTGCGCTCTCGGAGACCCATCCCTAGCGCTTAACACTCCTTTTCTCCGCACACACTCGGAGCAAAGGAGTGGCGGATCAATCCTGTTCTCCCGAAGACCCATCCCTAGCGCTTAACACTCCTTCCCTCCGCACACACTCGGAGAAAAGGAGTGGCGGATAAATCCTGCGCTCCCGAAGACCCATCCCTAGCGCTTAACAATCCTTCCCTCCGCACACACTCCGAGAAAAGGAGTGGCGGATCAATCCTGCGCTCCCGAAGACCCATGCCTAGCGCTTAACACTCCTTCCCTCCGCACACACTCGGAGAAAAGGAGTGGCGGATCAATCCTGCGCTCCCGAAGACCCATCCCTAGCGCTTAACACTTCTTCCCTCCGCACACACTCGGAGAAAAGGAGAGGCGGATAAATCCTGCGCTCCCGAAGACCCATCCCTAGCGCTTAACACTTCTTCTCTCCGCACACACTCGGAGAAAAAGAGTGGCGGATGAACACTGCGAAGTCGAAGACTCACTAGCGTGTACCACGTCTCTCTGCACACACTCAGAGAAAAGTGATAAGAGAGCACACCAGAAGCTTCAACTACGCGAACCACTCATTCCACACACTCGGAGAAAAGGAGTTGCGGATTAATCCTGCGCTCCCGAAGACCCATCCCTAGCGCTCAACACTCCTTCTCTCCGCACACACTCGGAGAAAAGGAGTGGCTGATCAATCCTGCTCTCCCGAAGACCCATCCCTAGCGCTTAACACTCCTTCCCTCCGCACACACTCGGAGAAAAGGAGTGGCGGATCAACCCTGCGAAGTCAAAGACTCACTAGCGTGTACCACTTCTCTCTGTACACACTCAGAGAAAAGTGATAAGAGAGCACACCAGAAGCTTCAACTACGCGAACCACTCATTCCGCACACACTCGGATAAAAGGAGTGACGGTCAATCCTGCGCTGCCGAAGACCCATCCCTAGCGCTTAACACTCCTTCTCTCCGCACACACTCGGAGAAAAGGAGTGGCGGATCAAACCTGCGCTCCCGAAGACCCACCCTAGCGCTCATCACTCCTTCTCTCCGCACACACTCGGAGAAAAGGAGAGGCGGATCAATCCTGTGCTACCCAAGACCCATCCCTAGCGCTTAACACTCCTTCTTTCCGCACACACTCGGAGAAAAAGAGTGGCGGATCAATCATGCGCTCCCGAAGACCCATCCCTAGCGCTTAACACTTTTTCCCTCCGCACTCACTCGGAGAAAAGGAGTGGCGGATCAATCCTGTGCTCCCGAAGACCCATCCCTAGCGCTCAACACTCCTTCTCTCCACACACACTCGGAGAAAAAGAGTGGCGGATCAACCCTGCGAAGTCGAAGACTCACTAGCGTGTAACACGTCTTTCTGCACACACTCAGAGAAAAGTGATAAGAGATCACACCAGAAGCTTCAACTACGCGAACCACTCATTCCGCACACACTCGGAGAAAAGGAGTGGCGGATGAATCTTGCGCTCTCGAAATCCCATCCTTAGCGCTTAACACTCCTTCTCTCCACACACACTCGGAGAAAAGGAGTGGCGGATCAACCCTGCGAAGTCGAAGACTCACTAGCGTGTACCACTTCTCTCTGCACACACTCAGAGAAAAGTGATAAGAGAGCACACCAGAAGCTTCAACTACGCGAACCACTCATTCCGCACACACTCGGAGAAAAGGAGTGGCGGATCAATTCTGCGCTCCGGATGACCCATCCCTTGCGCTTAACACTCCTTCTCTCCGCACACACTCGGATAAAAGGAGTGGCGGATGAATCCTGCGCTCCCGAAGACCCATCCCTAGCGCTCAACACTCCTTCTCTCCGCACACACTCGGAGAAAAAGAGTGGCGGATCAACCCTGCGAAGTCGAAGACTCACTAGCGTGTACCACGTCTCTCTGCACACACTCAGAGAAAAGTGATAAGAGAGCACACCAGAAGTTTCAAGTACGCGAAGCACTCATTCCGCACACACTCGGAGAAAAGGAGTGGCGGATCAATCCTGCGCTCCCGAAGACCCATCCCTAGCGCTTAACACTCCTTCTCTCCGCACACACTCGGATAAAAGGAGTGGCGGATCAATCCTGCGCTCCCGAAGACCCATCCCTAGCGCTCAACACTCCTTCTCTCCGCACACACTCGGAGAAAAAGAGTGGCGGATCAACACTGCGAAGTCGAAGACTCACTAGCGTGTACCACGTCTCTCTGCACACACTCAGAGAAAAGTGATAAGAGAGCACACCAGAAGCTTCAACTACGCGAAGCACTCATTCCGCACACACTCGGAGAAAAGGAGTGGCGGATCAATCCTGCGCTCCCGAAGACCCATCCCTAGCGCTTAACACTCCTTCTCTCCGCACACACTCGGATAAAAGGAGTGGCGGATCAATCCTGCGCTCCCGAAGACCCATCCCTAGCGCTCAACACTCCTTCTCTCCGCACACACTCGGAGAAAAAGAGTGGCGGATCAACCCTGCGAAGTCGAAGACTCACTAGCGTGTACCACGTCTCTCTGCACACACTCAGAGAAAAGTGATAAGAGAGCACACCAGAAGCTTCAACTACGCGAAGCACTCCCTCCACTACGCTAGGGATGGGTCTTCGGGAGCGCAGGATCAAACCGTCACTCCTTTTCTCCGAGTGTGTGCGGAGAGAAGGAGTGTTAAGCGCTAGGGATGGGTCTTCGGAAGCGCAGGATTGGTCCTCCGCACACAATTGGAGAAAATTAGTGGCGGATCAATCCTGCGCTCTCGGAGACCCATCCCTAGCGCTTAACACTCCTTTTCTCCGCACACACTCGGAGCAAAGGAGTGGCGGATCAATCCTGTTCTCCCGAAGACCCATCCCTAGCGCTTAACACTCCTTCCCTCCGCACACACTCGGAGAAAAGGAGTGGCGGATAAATCCTGCGCTCCCGAAGACCCATCCCTAGCGCTTAACAATCCTTCCCTCCGCACACACTCCGAGAAAAGGAGTGGCGGATCAATCCTGCGCTCCCGAAGACCCATGCCTAGCGCTTAACACTCCTTCCCTCCGCACACACTCGGAGAAAAGGAGTGGCGGATCAATCCTGCGCTCCCGAAGACCCATCCCTAGCGCTTAACACTTCTTCCCTCCGCACACACTCGGAGAAAAGGAGAGGCGGATAAATCCTGCGCTCCCGAAGACCCATCCCTAGCGCTTAACACTTCTTCTCTCCGCACACACTCGGAAAAAAAGAGTGGCGGATGAACACTGCGAAGTCGAAGACTCACTAGCGTGTACCACGTCTCTCTGCACACACTCAGAGAAAAGTGATAAGAGAGCACACCAGAAGCTTCAACTACGCGAACCACTCATTCCACACACTCGGAGAAAAGGAGTTGCGGATTAATCCTGCGCTCCCGAAGACCCATCCCTAGCGCTTAACACTTTTTCCCTCCGCACTCACTCGGAGAAAAGGAGTGGCGGATCAATCCTGTGCTCCCGAAGACCCATCCCTAGCGCTCAACACTCCTTCTCTCCACACACACTCGGAGAAAAAGAGTGGCGGATCAACCCTGCGAAGTCGAAGACTCACTAGCGTGTACCACGTCTTTCTGCACACACTCAGAGAAAAGTGATAAGAGATCACACCAGAAGCTTCAACTACGCGAACCACTCATTCCGCACACACTCGGAGAAAAGGAGTGGCGGATGAATCTTGCGCTCTCGAAATCCCATCCTTAGCGCTTAACACTCCTTCTCTCCACACACACTCGGATAAAAGGAGTGGCGGATCAATCCTGCGCTCCCGAAGACCCATCCCTAGCGCTTAACACTCCTTCCCTCCGCACACACTCGGAGAAAAGGAGTGGCGAATCAACCCTGCGAAGTCGAAGACTCACAAGCGTGTACCACTTCTCTCTGCACACACTCAGAGAAAAGTGATAAGAGAGCACACCAGAAACTTCAACTACGCGAACCACTCATTCCGCACACACTCGGAGAAAAGGAGTGGCGGATCAATCCTGCGCTCCCGAAGACCCATCCCTAGCGCTTAACACTCCTTCTCTCAGCACACACTCGGATAAAAGGAGTGGCGGATCAATCCTGCGCTCCCGAAGACCCATCCCTTGCGCTCAACACTCCTTCTCTCCGCACACACTCGGAGAAAAAGAGTGGCGGATCAACCCTGCGAAGTCGAAGACTCACTAGCGTGTACCAAGTCTCTCTGCACACACTCAGAGAAAAGTGACAAGAGAGCACACCAGAAGCTTCAACTACGCGAAGCACTCCCTCCACAACGCTAGGGATGGGTTTTCGGGAGCGCAGGATTAATCCGTCACTCCTTTTCTCCGAGTGTGTGCGGAGAGAAGGAGTGTTAAGCGCTAGGGATGGGTCTTCGGAAGCGCAGGATTGGTCCTCCGCACACAATTGGAGAAAATTAGTGGCGGATCAATCCTGCGCTCTCGGAGACCCATCCCTAGCGCTTAACACTCCTTTTCTCCGCACACACTCGGAGAAAAGGAGTGGCGGATCAATCCTGTGCTCCCGAAGACCCATCCCTAGCGCTTAACACTCCTTCCCTCCGCACACACTCGGAGAAAAGGAGTGGCGGATCAATCCTGCGCTCTCGGAGACCCATCCCTAGCGCTTAACACTCCTTTTCTCCGCACACACTCGGAGAAAAGGAGTGGCGGATCAATCCTGTGCTCCCGAAGACCCATCCCTAGCGCTTAACACTTCTTCTCTCCGCACACACTCGGAGAAAAAGAGTGGCGGATGAACACTGCGAAGTCGAAAACTCACTAGCGTGTACCACGTCTCTCTGCACACACTCAGAGAAAAGTGATAAGAGAGCACACCAGAAGCTTCAACTACGCGAACCACTCATTCCACACACTCGGAGAAAAGGAGTTGCGGATTAATCCTGCGCTCCCGAAGACCCATCCCTAGCGCTCAACACTCCTTCTCTCCGCACACACTCGGAGAAAAGGAGTGGCTGATCAATCCTGCTCTCCCGAAGACCCATCCCTAGCGCTTAACACTCCTTCCCTCCGCACACACTCGGAGAAAAGGAGTGGCGGATCAACCCTGCGAAGTCAAAGACTCACTAGCGTGTACCACTTCTCTCTGCACACACTCAGAGAAAAGTGATAAGAGAGCACACCAGAAGCTTCAACTACGCGAACCACTCATTCCGCACACACTCGGATAAAAGGAGTGGCGGGTCAATCCTGCGCTGCCGAAGACCCATCCCTAGCGCTCATCACTCCTTCTCTCCGCACACACTCGGAGAAAAGGAGTGGCGGATCAAACCTGCGCTCCCGAAGACCCACCCTAGCGCTCATCACTCCTTCTCTCCGCACACACTCGGAGAAAAGGAGTGGCGGATCAATCCTGTGCTACCCAAGACCCATCCCTAGCGCTTAACACTCCTTCCCTCCGCACACACTCGGAGAAAAAGAGTGGCGGATCAATCCTGCGCTCCCGAAGACCCATCCCTAGCGCTTAACACTTTTTCCCTCCGCACTCACTCGGAGAAAAGGAGTGGCGGATCAATCCTGTGCTCCCGAAGACCCATCCCTAGCGCTTAACACTCCTTCTCTCCACACACACTCGGAGAAAAAGAGTGGCGGATCAACCCTGCGAAGTCGAAGACTCACTAGCGTGTACCACTTCTCTCTGCACACACTCAGAGAAAAGTGATAAGAGATCACACCAGAAGCTTCAACTACGCGAACCACTCATTCCGCACACACTCGGAGAAAAGGAGTGGCGGATGAATCTTGCGCTCTCGAAATCCCATCCTTAGCGCTTAACACTCCTTCTCTCCACACACACTCGGAGAAAAGGAGTGGCGGATCAACCCTGCGAAGTCGAAGACTCACTAGCGTGTACCACTTCTCTCTGCACACACTCAGAGAAAAGTGATAAGAGAGCACACCAGAAGCTTCAACTACGCGAACCACTCATTCCGCACACACTCGGAGAAAAGGAGTGGCGGATCAATTCTGCGCTCCGGATGACCCATCCCTTGCGCTTAACACTCCTTCTCTCCGCACACACTCGGATAAAAGGAGTGGCGGATGAATCCTGCGCTCCCGAAGACCCATCCCTAGCGCTCAACACTCCTTCTCTCCGCACACACTCGGAGAAAAAGAGTGGCGGATCAACCCTGCGAAGTCGAAGACTCACTAGCGTGTACCACGTCTCTCTGCACACACTCAGAGAAAAGTGATAAGAGAGCACACCAGAAGTTTCAAGTACGCGAAGCACTCATTCCGCACACACTCGGAGAAAAGGAGTGGCGGATCAATCCTGCGCTCCCGAAGACCCATCCCTAGCGCTTAACACTCCTTCTCTCCGCACACACTCGGATAAAAGGAGTGGCGGATCAATCCTGCGCTCCCGAAGACCCATCCCTAGCGCTCAACACTCCTTCTCTCCGCACACACTCGGAGAAAAAGAGTGGCGGATCAACACTGCGAAGTCGAAGACTCACTAGCGTGTACCACGTCTCTCTGCACACACTCAGAGAAAAGTGATAAGAGAGCACACCAGAAGCTTCAACTACGCGAAGCACTCATTCCGCACACACTCGGAGAAAAGGAGTGGCGGATCAATCCTGCGCTCCCGAAGACCCATCCCTAGCGCTTAACACTCCTTCTCTCCGCACACACTCGGATAAAAGGAGTGGCGGATCAATCCTGCGCTCCCGAAGACCCATCCCTAGCGCTCAACACTCCTTCTCTCCGCACACACTCGGAGAAAAAGAGTGGCGGATCAACCCTGCGAAGTCGAAGACTCACTAGCGTGTACCACGTCTCTCTGCACACACTCAGAGAAAAGTGATAAGAGAGCACACCAGAAGCTTCAACTACGCGAAGCACTCCCTCCACTACGCTAGGGATGGGTCTTCGGGAGCGCAGGATCAAACCGTCACTCCTTTTCTCCGAGTGTGTGCGGAGAGAAGGAGTGTTAAGCGCTAGGGATGGGTCTTCGGAAGCGCAGGAATGGTCCTCCGCACACAATTGGAGAAAATTAGTGGCGGATCAATCCTGCGCTCTCGGAGACCCATCCCTAGCGCTTAACACTCCTTTTCTCCGCACACACTCGGAGCAAAGGAGTGGCGGATCAATCCTGTTCTCCCGAAGACCCATCCCTAGCGCTTAACACTCCTTCCCTCCGCACACACTCGGAGAAAAGGAGTGGCGGATAAATCCTGCGCTCCCGAAGACCCATCCCTAGCGCTTAACAATCCTTCCCTCCGCACACACTCCGAGAAAAGGAGTGGCGGATCAATCCTGCGCTCCCGAAGACCCATGCCTAGCGCTTAACACTCCTTCCCTCCGCACACACTCGGAGAAAAGGAGTGGCGGATCAATCCTGCGCTCCCGAAGACCCATCCCTAGCGCTTAACACTTCTTCCCTCCGCACACACTCGGAGAAAAGGAGAGGCGGATAAATCCTGCGCTCCCGAAGACCCATCCCTAGCGCTTAACACTTCTTCTCTCCGCACACACTCGGAGAAAAAGAGTGGCGGATGAACACTGCGAAGTCGAAGACTCACTAGCGTGTACCACGTCTCTCTGCACACACTCAGAGAAAAGTGATAAGAGAGCACACCAGAAGCTTCAACTACGCGAACCACTCATTCCACACACTCGGAGAAAAGGAGTTGCGGATTAATCCTGCGCTCCCGAAGACCCATCCCTAGCGCTCAACACTCCTTCTCTCCGCACACACTCGGAGAAAAGGAGTGGCTGATCAATCCTGCTCTCCCGAAGACCCATCCCTAGCGCTTAACACTCCTTCCCTCCGCACACACTCGGAGAAAAGGAGTGGCGGATCAAACCTGCGCTCCCGAAGACCCACCCTAGCGCTCATCACTCCTTCTCTCCGCACACACTCGGAGAAAAGGAGAGGCGGATCAATCCTGTGCTACCCAAGACCCATCCCTAGCACTTAACACTCCTTCCCTCCGCACACACTCGGAGAAAAAGAGTGGCGGATCAATCATGCGCTCCCGAAGACCCATCCCTAGCGCTTAACACTTTTTCCCTCCGCACTCACTCGGAGAAAAGGAGTGGCGGATCAATCCTGTGCTCCCGAAGACCCATCCCTAGCGCTCAACACTCCTTCTCTCCACACACACTCGGAGAAAAAGAGTGGCGGATCAACCCTGCGAAGTCGAAGACTCACTAGCGTGTACCACGTCTTTCTGCACACACTCAGAGAAAAGTGATAAGAGATCACACCAGAAGCTTCAACTACGCGAACCACTCATTCCGCACACACTCGGAGAAAAGGAGTGGCGGATGAATCTTGCGCTCTCGAAATCCCATCCTTAGCGCTTAACACTCCTTCTCTCCACACACACTCGGATAAAAGGAGTTGCGGATCAATCCTGCGCTCCCGAAGACCCATCCCTAGCGCTTAACACTCCTTCCCTCCGCACACACTCGGAGAAAAGGAGTGGCGAATCAACCCTGCGAAGTCGAAGACTCACAAGCGTGTACCACTTCTCTCTGCACACACTCAGAGAAAAGTGATAAGAGAGCACACCAGAAACTTCAACTACGCGAACCACTCATTCCGCACACACTCGGAGAAAAGGAGTGGCGGATCAATCCTGCGCTCCCGAAGACCCATCCCTAGCGCTCAACACTCCTTCTCTCCACACACACTCGGAGAAAAAGAGTGGCGGATCAACCCTGCGAAGTCGAAGACTCACTAGCGTGTACCACTTCTTTCTGCACACACTCAGAGAAAAGTGATAAGAGATCACACCAGAAGCTTCAACTACGCGAACCACTCATTCCGCACACACTCGGAGAAAAGGAGTGGCGGATGAATCTTGCGCTCTCGAAATCCAATCCTTAGCGCTTAACACTCCTTCTCTCCACACACACTCGGATAAAAGGAGTGGCGGATCAATCCTGCGCTCCCGAAGACCCATCCCTAGCGCTCAACACTCCTTCTCTCCGCACACACTCGGAGAAAAAGAGTGGCGGATCAACCCTGCGAAGTCGAAGACTCACTAGCGTGTACCACCTCTCTCTGCACACACTCAGAGAAAAGTGATAAGAGAGCACACCAGAAGCTTCAACTACGCGAAGCACTCCCTCCACTACGCTAGGGATGGGTCTTTGGGAGCGCAGGATTAATCCGTCACTCCTTTTCTCCGAGTGTGTGCGGAGAGAAGGAGTGTTAAGCGCTAGGGATGGGTCTTCGGAAGCGCAGGATTGGTCCTCCGCACACACTTGGAGAAAATTAGTGGCGGATCAATCCTGCGCTCTCGGAGACCCATCCCTAGCGCTTAACACTCCTTTTCTCCGCACACACTCGGAGAAAAGGAGTGGCGGATCAATCCTGTGCTCCCGAAGACCCATCCCTAGCGCTTAACACTCCTTCCCTCCGCACACACTCGGAGAAAAGGAGTGGCGGATCAATCCTGCGCTCTCGGAGACCCATCCCTAGCGCTTAACACTCCTTTTCTCCGCACACACTCGGAGAAAAGAAGTGGCGGATCAGTCCTGTGCTCCCGAAGACCCATCCCTAGCGCTTAACACTCCTTCCCTCCGCACACACTCGGAGAAAAGGAGTGGCGGATAAATCCTGCGCTCCCGAAGACCCATCCCTAGCGCTTAACACTCCTTCCCTCCGCACACACTCGGAGAAAAGGAGTGGCGGATAAATCCTGCGCTCCCGAAGACACATCCCTAGCGCTTAACACTCCTTCCCTCCGCACACACTCGGAGAAAAGGAGAGGCGGATAAATCCTGCGCTCCCGAAGACCCATCCCTAGCGCTTAATACTCCTTCTCTCCGCACACACTCGGAGAAAAGGAGTGGCGGATTAATCCTGCGCTCCCGAAGACCCATCCCTAGCGCTCAACACTCCTTCTCTCCGCACACACTCGGAGAAAAGGAGTGGCTGATCAATCCTGCTCTCCCGAAGACCCATCCCTAGCGCTTAACACTCCTTCCCTCCGCACACACTCGGAGAAAAGGAGTGGCGGATCAACCCTGCGAAGTCAAAGACTCACTAGCGTGTACCACTTCTCTCTGCACACACTCACAGAAAAGTGATAAGAGAGCACACCAGAAGCTTCAACTACGCGAACCACTCATTCCGCACACACTCGGATAAAAGGAGTGACGGGTCAATCCTGCGCTGCCGAAGACCCATCCCTAGCGCTTAACACTCCTTCTCACCACACACACTCGGAGAAAAGGAGTGGCGGATCAAACCTGCGCTCCCGAAGACCCACCCTAGCGCTCATCACTCCTTCTCTCCGCACACACTCGGAGAAAAGGAGTGGCGGATCAATCCTGTGCTACCCAAGACCCATCCCTAGCGCTTAACACTCCTTCCCTCCGCACACACTCGGAGAAAAAGAGTGGCGGATAAATCCTGCGCTCCCGAAGACCCATCCCTAGTGTTTAACACTTCCTCTCTCCGCACACACTCGGAGAAAAAGAGTGGCGGATGAACACTGCGAAGTCGAAGACTCACTAGCGTGTACCACGTCTCTCTGCACACACTCAGAGAAAAGTGATAAGAGAGCACACCAGAAGCTTCAACTACGCGAACCACTCATTCCACACACTCGGAGAAAAGGAGTTGCGGATCAATCCTGTGCTCCCGAAGACCCATCCCTAGCGCTCAACACTCCTTCTCTCCACACACACTCGGAGAAAAAGAGTGGCGGATCAACCCTGCGAAGTCAAAGACTCACTAGCGTGTACCACTTCTCTCTGCACACACTCAGAGAAAAGTGATAAGAGAGCACACCAGAAGCTTCAACTACGCGAACCACTCATTCCGCACACACTCGGATAAAAGGAGTGACGGGTCAATCCTGCGCTGCCGAAGATCCATCCCTAGCGCTTAACACTCCTTCTCTCCGCACACACTCGGAGAAAAGGAGTGGCGGATCAAACCTGCGCTCCCGAAGACCCACCCTAGCGCTCATCACTCCTTCTCTCCGCACTCACTCGGAGAAAAGGAGTGGCGGATCAATCCTGCGCTCCCGAAGACCCATCCCTAGCGCTTAACACTCCTTCCCTCCGCACACACTCGGAGAAAAGGAGAGGCGGATAAATCCTGCGCTCCCGAAGACCCATCCCTAGCGCTTAATACTCCTTCTCTCCGCACACACTCGGAGAAAAGGAGTGGCGGATTAATCCTGCGCTCCCGAAGACCCATCCCTAGCGCTCAACACTCCTTCTCTCCGCACACACTCGGAGAAAAGGAGTGGCTGATCAATCCTGCTCTCCCGAAGACCCATCCCTAGCGCTTAACACTCCTTCCCTCCGCACACACTCGGAGAAAAGGAGTGGCGGATCAACCCTGCGAAGTCAAAGACTCACTAGCGTGTACCACTTCTCTCTGCACACACTCACAGAAAAGTGATAAGAGAGCACACCAGAAGCTTCAACTACGCGAACCACTCATTCCGCACGCACTCGGATAAAAGGAGTGACGGGTCAATCCTGCGCTGCCGAAGACCCATCCCTAGCGCTTAACACTCCTTCTCACCACACACACTCGGAGAAAAGGAGTGGCGGATCAAACCTGCGCTCCCGAAGACCCACCCTAGCGCTCATCACTCCTTCTCTCCGCACACACTCGGAGAAAAGGAGTGGCGGATCAATCCTGTGCTACCCAAGACCCATCCCTAGCGCTTAACACTCCTTCCCTCCGCACACACTCGGAGAAAAAGAGTGGCGGATAAATCCTGCGCTCCCGAAGACCCATCCCTAGTGTTTAACACTTCTTCTCTCCGCACACACTCGGAGAAAAAGAGTGGCGGATGAACACTGCGAAGTCGAAGACTCACTAGCGTGTACCACGTCTCTCTGCACACACTCAGAGAAAAGTGATAAGAGAGCACACCAGAAGCTTCAACTACGCGAACCACTCATTCCACACACTCGGAGAAAAGGAGTTGCGGATCAATCCTGTGCTCCCGAAGACCCATCCCTAGCGCTCAACACTCCTTCTCTCCACACACACTCGGAGAAAAAGAGTGGCGGATCAACCCTGCGAAGTCAAAGACTCACTAGCGTGTACCACTTCTCTCTGCACACACTCAGAGAAAAGTGATAAGAGAGCACACCAGAAGCTTCAACTACGCGAACCACTCATTCCGCACACACTCGGATAAAAGGAGTGACGGGTCAATCCTGCGCTGCCGAAGACCCATCCCTAGCGCTTAACACTCCTTCTCTCCGCACACACTCGGAGAAAAGGAGTGGCGGATCAAACCTGCGCTCCCGAAGACCCACCCTAGCGCTCATCACTCCTTCTCTCCGCACTCACTCGGAGAAAAGGAGTGGCGGATCAATCCTGCGCTCCCGAAGACCCATCCCTAGCGCTTAACACTCCTTCCCTCCGCACACACTCGGAGAAAAGGAGAGGCGGATAAATCCTGCGCTCCCGAAGACCCATCCCTAGTGTTTAACACTTCTTCTCTCCGCACACACTCGGAGAAAAAGAGTGGCGGATGAACACTGCGAAGTCGAAGACTCACTAGCGTGTACCACGTCTCTCTGCACACACTCAGAGAAAAGTGATAAGAGAGCACACCAGAAGCTTCAACTACGCGAACCACTCATTCCACACACTCGGAGAAAAGGAGTTGCGGATCAATCCTGCGCTCCCGAAGACCCATCCCTAGCGCTCAACACTCCTTCTCTCCACACACACTCGGAGAAAAGGAGTGGCTGATCAATCCTGCTCTCCCGAAGACCCATCCCTAGCGCTTAACACTCCTTCCCTCCGCACACACTCGGAGAAAAGGAGTGGCGGATCAACCCTGCGAAGTCAAAGACTCACTAGCGTGTACCACTTCTCTCTGCATACACTCAGAGAAAAGTGATAAGAGAGCACACCAGAAGCTTCAACTACGCGAACCACTCATTCCACACACTCGGAGAAAAGGAGTTGCGGATCAATCCTGCGCTCCCGAAGACCCATCCCTAGCGCTTAATACTCCTTCTCTCCGCACACACTCGGAGAAAAGGAGTGGCGGATTAATCCTGCGCTCCCGAAGACCCATCCCTAGCGCTCAACACTCCTTCTCTCCGCACACACTCGGAGAAAAGGAGTGGCTGATCAATCCTGCTCTCCCGAAGACCCATCCCTAGCGCTTAACACTCCTTCCCTCCGCACACACTCGGAGAAAAGGAGTGGCGGATCAACCCTGCGAAGTCAAAGACTCACTAGCGTGTACCACTTCTCTCTGCACACTCTCAGAGAAAAGTGATAAGAGAGCACACCAGAAGCTTCAACTACGCGAACCACTCATTCCGCACACACTCGGATAAAAGGAGTGACGGGTCAATCCTGCGCTGCCGAAGACCCATCCCTAGCGCTTAACACTCCTTCTCTCCGCACACACTCGGAGAAAAGGAGTGGCGGATCAAACCTGCGCTCCCGAAGACCCACCCTAGCGCTCATCACTCCTTCTCTCCGCACACACTCGGAGAAAAGGAGTGGCGGATCAATCCTGTGCTACCCAAGACCCATCCCTAGCGCTTAACACTCCTTCCCTCCGCACACACTCGGAGAAAAAGAGTGGCGGATCAATCATGTGCTCCCGAAGACCCATCCCTAGCGCTTAACACTTTTTCCCTCCGCACTCACTCGGAGAAAAGGAGTGGCGGATCAATCCTGTGCTCCCGAAGACCCATCCCTAGCGCTCAACACTCCTTCTCTCCACACACACTCGGAGAAAAAGAGTGGCGGATCAACCCTGCGAAGTCGAAGACTCACTAGCGTGTACCACTTCTTTCTGCACACACTCAGAGAAAAGTGATAAGAGATCACACCAGAAGCTTCAACTACGCGAACCACTCATTCCGCACACACTCGGAGAAAAGGAGTGGCGGATGAATCTTGCGCTCTCGAAATCCCATCCTTAGCGCTTAACACTCCTTCTCTCCACACACACTCGGAAAAAAGGAGTGGCGGATCAATCCTGCGCTCCCGAAGACCCATCCCTAGCGCTTAACACTCCTTCCCTCCGCACACACTCGGAGAAAAGGAGTGGCGGATCAACCCTGCGAAGTCGAAGACTCACTAGCGTGTACCACTTCTCTCTGCACACACTCAGAGAAAAGTGATAAGAGAGCACACCAGAAACTTCAACTACGCGAACCACTCATTCCGCACACACTCGGAGAAAAGGAGTGGCGGATCAATCCTGCGCTCCCGAAGACCCATCCCTAGCGCTTAACACTCCTTCTCTCAGCACACACTCGGATAAAAGGAGTGGCGGATCAATCCTGCGCTCCCGAAGACCCATCCCTAGCGCTCAACACTCCTTCTCTCCGCACACACTCGGAGAAAAAGAGAGGCGGATCAATCCTGCGCTCCCGAAGACCCATCCCTAGAGCTTAACACTCCTTCCCTCCGCACACACTCGGAGAAAAGGAGTGGCGGATCAATCCTGCGCTCCCGAAGACCCATCCCTTACGCTTAACACTCCTTCCCTCCGCACACACTCGGAGAAAAGGAGAGGCGGATCAATTCTGCGCTCCCGAAGACCTATCCCTAGCGCTTAACACTCCTTCTCTCCGCACACACTCGGAGAAAAGGAGTGGCGGATAAATCCTGCGCTCCCGAAGACCCATCCCTAGCGCTTAACACTCCTTCCCTCCGCACACACTCCGAGAAAAGGAGTGGAGGATCAATCCTGCGCTCCCGAAGACCCATCCCTAGAGCTTAACACTCCTTCCCTCCGCACACACTCGGAGAAAAGGAGTGGCGGATCAATCCTGCGCTCCCGAAGACCCATCCCTTACGCTTAACACTCCATCCCTCCGCACACACTCGGAGAAAAGGAGAGGCGGATCAATTCTGCGCTCCCGAAGACCCATCCCTAGCGCTCAACACTCCTTCTCTCCGCACACACTCGGAGAAAAAGAGTGGCGGATCAACCCTGCGAAGTCGAAGACTCACTAGCGTGTACCACGTCTCTCTGCACACACTCAGAGAAAAGTGATAAGAGAGCACACCAGAAGCTTCAACTACGCGAAGCACTCCCTCCACTACGCTAGGGATGGGTCTTCGGGAGCGCAGGATTAATCCGTCACTCCTTTTTTCCGAGTGTGTGCGGAGAGAAGGAGTGTTAAGCGCTAGGGATGGGTCTTCGGAAGCGCAGGATTGGTCCTCCGCACACAATTGGAGAAAATTAGTGGCGGATCAATCCTGCGCTCTCGGAGACCCATCCCTAGCGCTTAACACTCCTTTTCTCCGCACACACTCGGAGAAAAGGAGTGGCGGATAAATCCTGTGCTCCCGAAGACCCATCCCTAGCGCTTAACACTCCTTCCCTCCGCACACACTCGGAGAAAAGGAGTGGCGGATAAATCCTGCGCTCCCGAAGACCCATCTTTAGCGCTTAACACTCCTTCCCTCCGCACACACTCCGAGAAAAGGAGTGGCGGATCAATCCTGCGCTCCCGAAGACCCATGCCTAGCGCTTAACACTCCTTCCCTCCGCACACACTCGGAGAAAAGGAGTGGCGGATCAATCCTGCGCTCCCGAAGACCCATCCCTAGCGCTTAAAACTCCTTCCCTCCGCACACACTCGGAGAAAAGGAGAGGCGGATAAATCCTGCGCTCCCGAAGACCCATCCCTAGTGCTTAACACTTCTTCTCTCCGCACACACTCGGAGAAAAAGAGTGGCGGATGAACACTGCGAAGTCGAAGACTCACTAGCGTGTACCACGACTCTCTGCACACACTCAGAGAAAAGTGATAAGAGAGCACACCAGAAGCTTCAACTACGCGAACCACTCATTCCACACACTCGGAGAAAAGGAGTTGCGGATCAATCCTGCGCTCCCGAAGACCCATCCCTAGCGCTTAATACTCCTTCTCTCCGCACACACTCGGAGAAAAGGAGTGGCGGATTAATCCTGCGCTCCCGAAGACCCATCCCTAGCGCTCAACACTCCTTCTTCCTGCACACACTCGGAGAAAAGGAGTGGCTGATCAATCCTGCTCTCCCGAAGACCCATCCCTAGCGCTTAACACTCCTTCCCTCCGCACACACTCGGAGAAAAGGAGTGGCGGATCAACCCTGCGAAGTCAAAGACTCACTAGCGTGTACCACTTCTCTCTGCACACACTCAGAGAAAAGTGATAAGAGAGCACACCAGAAGCTTCAACTACGCGAACCACTCATTCCGCACACACTCGGATAAAAGGAGTGGCGGGTCAATCCTGCGCTGCCGAAGACCCATCCCTAGCGCTTAACACTCCTTCTCTCCGCACACACTCGGAGAAAAGGAGTGGCGGATCAAACCTGCGCTCCCGAAGACCCACCCTAGCGCTCATCACTCCTTCTCTCCGCACACACTCGGAGAAAATGAGTGGCGGATCAATCCTGTGCTACCCAAGACCTATCCCTAGCG
Organism: Maratus speculifer; assembly: GCA_964019185.1. Lineage (NCBI taxonomy): Eukaryota > Metazoa > Arthropoda > Arachnida > Araneae > Salticidae > Maratus > Maratus speculifer. The sequence continues at coordinate 23,700,899 of OZ025292.1, forward strand.
CTTAACACTCCTTCCCTCCGCACACACTCGGAGAAAAGGAGTGGCGGATAAATCCTGCGCTCCCGAAGACCCATCCCTAGCGCTTAACACTCCTTCCCTCCGCACACACTCCGAGAAAAGGAGTGGCGGATCAATCCTGCGCTCCCGAAGACCCATGCCTAGCGCTTAACACTCCTTCCCTCCGCACACACTCGGAGAAAAGGAGTGGCGGATCAATCCTGCGCTCCCGAAGACCCATACCTAGCGCTTAACACTCCTTCCCTCCGCACACACTCGGAGAAAAGGAGAGGCGGATAAATCCTGCGCTCCCGAAGACCCATCCCTAGCGCTTAACACTTCTTCTCTCCGCACACACTCGGAGAAAAAGAGTGGCGGATGAACACTGCGAAGTCGAAGACTCACTAGCGTGTACCACTTCTCTCTGCACACACTCAGAGAAAAGTGATAAGAGAGCACACCAGAAGCTTCAACTACGCGAACCACTCATTCCACACACTCGGAGAAAAGGAGTGGCGGATTAATCCTGCGCTCCCGAAGACCCATCCCTAGCGCTCAACACTCCTTCTCTCCGCACAAACTCGGAGAAAAGGAGTGGCGGATCAATCCTGCTCTCCCGAAGACCCATCACTAGCGCTTAACACTCCTTCCCTCCGCACACACTCGGAGAAAAGGAGTGGCGGATCAACCCTGCGAAGTCAAAGACTCACTAGCGTGTACCACTTCTCTCTGCACACACTCAGAGAAAAGTGATAAGAGAGCACACCAGAAGCTTCAACTACGCGAACCACTCATTCCGCACACACTCGGATAAAAGGAGTGGCGGGTCAATCCTGCGCTGCCGAAGACCCATCCCGAGCGCTTAACACTCCTTCTCTCCGCACACACTCGGAGAAAAGGAGTGGCGGATCAAACCTGCTCTCCCGAAGACCCACCCTAGCGCTCATCACTCCTTCTCTCCGCACACACTCGGAGAAAAGGAGTGGCGGATCAATCCTGTGCTACCCAAGACCCATCCCTAGCGCTTAACACTTTTTCCCTCCGCAATCACTCGGAAAAAAAGAGTGGCGGATCAACCCTGGAAGTCGAAGACTCACTAGCTTGTACCACTTCTCTCTGCACACACTCAGAGAAAAGTGATAAGAGATCACACCAGAAGCTTCAACTACGCGAACCACTCATTCCGCACACACTCGGAGAAAAGGAGTGGCGGATGAATCTTGCGCTCTCGAAATCCCATCCTTAGCGCTTAACACTCCTTCTCTCCACACACACTCGGAGAAAAGGAGTGGCGGATCAACCTTGCGAAGTCGAAGACTCACTAGCGTGTACCACGTCTCTCTGCACACACTCAGAGAAAAGTGATAAGAGAGCACACCAGAAGCTTCAACTACGCGAAGCACTCATTCCGCAATCACTCGGAGAAAAGGAGAGGCGGATCAATCCTGCGCTCCCGAAGACCCATCCCTAGCGCTTAACACTCCTTCTCTCCGCACACACTCGGATAAAAGGAGTGGCGGATCAATCCTGCGCTCCCGAAGACCCATCCCTAGCGCTCAACACTCCTTCTCTCAGCACACACTCGAAGAAAAAGAGTGGCGGATCAACCCTGCGAAGTCGAAGACTCACTAGCGTGTACCACGTCTCTCTGCACACACTCAGAGAAAAGTGATAAGAGAGCACACCAGAAGCTTCAACTACGCGAAGCACTCACTCCACTACGCTAGGGATGGGTCTTCGGGAGCGCAGGATTAATCCGTCACTCCTTTCTCCAAGTGTGTGCTGAGAGAAGGAGTGTTAAGCGCTAGGGATGGGTCTTCGGAAGCGCAGGATTGGTCCTCCGCACACAATTGGAGAAAATTATTGGCGGATCAATCCTGCGCTCTCGGAGACCCATCCCTAGCGCTTAACACTCCTTTTCTCCGCACACACTCGGAGAAAAGGAGTGGCGGATCAATTCTGTGCTCCCGAAGACCCATCCCTAGCGCTTAACTCTCCTTCCCTCCGCACACACTCCGAGAAAAGGAGTGGCGGATCAATCCTGCGCTCCCGAAGACCCATGCCTAGCGCTTAACACTCCTTCCCTCCGCACACACTTGGAGAAAAGGAGTGGCGGATAAATCCTGCGCTCCCGAAGACCCATCCCTAGCGCTTAACACTTCTTCTCTCCGCACACACTCGGAGAAAAAGTGTGGCGGATGAACACTGCGAAGTCGAAGACTCACTAGCGTGTACCACGTCTCTCTGCACACTCAGAGAAAAGTGATAAGAGAGCACACCAGAAGCTTCAACTACGCGAACCACGCATTCCACACACTCGGATAAAAGGAGTTTCGGATCAATCCTGCGCTCCCGAAGACCCATCCCTAGCGCTTAATACTCCTTCTCTCCGCACACACTCGGAGAAAAGGAGTGGCGGATTAATCCTGCGTTCCCGAAGACCCATCCCTAGCGCTCAACACTCCTTCTCTCCGCACACACTCGGAGAAAAGGAGTGGCTGATCAATCGTGCTCTCCCGAAGACCCATCCCTAGCGCTTAACACTTTTTCCCACCGCACTCACTCGGAGAAAAGGAGTGGCGGATCAACCCTGCGAAGTAAAAGACTCACTAGCGTGTACCACTTCTCTCTGCACAAACTCAGAGAAAAGTGATAAGAGAGCACACCAGAAGCTTCAACTACGCGAACCACTCATTCCGCACACACTCGGATAAAAGGAGTGGCGGGTCAATCCTGCGCTGCCGAAGACCCATTCCTAGCGCTTAACACTCCTTCTGTCCGCACACACTCGGAGAAAAGAGTGGCGGATCAATCCTGTGCTACCCAAGACCCATCCCTAGCGCTTAACACTCCTTCCCTCCGCACACACTCGGAGAAAAAGAGTGGCGGATCAATCATGCGTTCCCGAAGACCCATCCCTAGCGCTTAACACTTTTTCCCACCGCACTCACTCGGAGAAAAGGAGTGGCGGATCAATCCTGTGCTCCCGAAGACCCATCCCTAGCGCTCAACACTCCTTTTCTCCACACACACTCGGAGAAAAAGAGTGGCGGATCAACCCTGCGAAGTCGAAGACTCACTAGCGTGTATCACTTCTCTCTGCACACACTCAGAGAAAAGTGATAAGAGATCACACCAGAAGCTTCAACTACGCGAACCACTCATTCCGCACACACTCGGAGAAAAGGAGTGGCGAATGAATCTTGCGCTCTCGAATTCCCATCCTTAGCGCTTAACACTCCTTCTCTCCACACACACTCGGATAAAAGGAGTGGCGGATCAATCCTGCGCTCCCGAAGACCCATCCCTAGCGCTTAACACTCCTTCCCTCCGCACACACTCGGAGAAAAGGAGTGGCGGATCAACCCTGCGAAGTCGAAGACTCACTAGCGTGTACCACTTCTCTCTGCACACACTCAGAGAAAAGTGATAAGAGAGCACACCAGAAGCTTCAACTACGCGAACCACTCATTCCGCACACACTCGGAGAAAAGGAGTGGCGGATCAATCCTGCGCTCCGGAAGACCCATCCCTAGCGCTTAACACTCCTTCTCTCCGCACACACTCGGAGAAAAAGAGTGGCGGATCAACCCTGCGAAGTCGAAGACTCACTAGCGTGTACCACGTCTCTCTGCACACACTCAGAGAAAAGTGATAAGAGAGCACACCAGAAGCTTTAACTACGCGAAGCACTCCCTCCACTACGCTAGGGATGGGTCTTCGGGAGCGCAGGATTAATCCGTCACTCCTTTTTTCCGAGTGTGTTTGGAGAGAAGGAGTGTTAAGCGCTAGGGATGGGTCTTCGGAAGCGCAGGATTGGTCCTCCGCACACAATTGGAGAAAATTAGTGGCGGATCAATCCTGCGCTCTCGGAGACCCATCCCTAGCGCTTAACACTCCTTTTCTCCGCACACACTCGGAAAAAAGGAGTGGCGGATAAATCCTGTGCTCCCGAAGACCCATCCCTAGCGCTTAACACTCCTTCCCTCCGCACACACTCGGAGAAAAGGAGTGGCGGATAAATCCTGCGCTCCCGAAGACCCATCCCTAGCGCTTAACACTCCTTCCCTCCGCACACACTCCGAGAAAAGGAGTGGCGGATCAATCCTGCGCTCCCGAAGACCCATGCCTAGCGCTTAACACTCCTTCCCTCCGCACACACTCGGAGAAAAGGAGTGGCGGATCAATCCTGCGCTCCCGAAGACCCATCCCTAGCGCTTAAAACTCCTTCCCTCCGCACACACTCGGAGAAAAGGAGAGGCGGATAAATCCTGCGCTCCCGAAGACCCATCCCTAGTGCTTAACACTTCTTCTCTCCGCACACACTCGGAGAAAAAGAGTGGCGGATGAACACTGCGAAGTCGAAGACTCACTAGCGTGTACCACGACTCTCTGCACACACTCAGAGAAAAGTGATAAGAGAGCACACCAGAAGCTTCAACTACGCGAACCACTCATTCCACACACTCGGAGAAAAGGAGTTGCGGATCAATCCTGCGCTCCCGAAGACCCATCCCTAGCGCTTAATACTCCTTCTCTCCGCACACACTCGGAGAAAAGGAGTGGCGGATTAATCCTGCGCTCCCGAAGACCCATCCCTAGCGCTCAACACTCCTTCTCCCTGCACACACTCGGAGAAAAGGAGTGGCTGATCAATCCTGCTCTCCCGAAGACCCATCCCTAGCGCTTAACACTCCTTCCCTCCGCACACACTCGGAGAAAAGGAGTGGCGGATCAACCCTGCGAAGTCAAAGACTCACTAGCGTGTACCACTTCTCTCTGCACACACTCAGAGAAAAGTGATAAGAGAGCACACCAGAAGCTTCAACTACGCGAACCACTCATTCCGCACACACTCGGATAAAAGGAGTGGCGGGTCAATCCTGCGCTGCCGAAGACCCATCCCTAGCGCTTAACACTCCTTCTCTCCGCACACACTCGGAGAAAAGGAGTGGCGGATCAAACCTGCGCTCCCGAAGACCCACCCTAGCGCTCATCACTCCTTCTCTCCGCACACACTCGGAGAAAAGGAGTGGCGGATCAATCCTGTGCTACCCAAGACCCATCCCTAGCGCTTAACATTCCTTCCCTCCGCACACACTCGGAGAAAAGGAGTGGCGGATAAATCCTGCGCTCCCGAAGACCCATCCCTAGCGCTTAACACTCCTTCCCTCCGCACACACTCCGAGAAAAGGAGTGGCGGATCAATCCTGCGCTCCCGAAGACCCATGCCTAGTGCTTAACACTCCTTCCCTCCGCACACACTCGGAGAAAAGGAGTGGCGGATCAATCCTGCGCTCCCGAAGACCCATACCTAGCGCTTAACACTCCTTCCCTCCGCACACACTCGGAGAAAAGGAGAGGCGGATAAATCCTGCGCTCCCGAAGACCCATCCCTAGCGCTTAACACTTCTTCTCTCCGCACACACTCGGAGAAAAAGAGTGGCAGATGAACACTGCGAAGTCGAAGACTCACTAGCGTGTACCACTTCTCTCTGCACACACTCAGAGAAAAGTGATAAGAGAGCACACCAGAAGCTTCAACTACGCGAACCACTCATTCCACACACTCGGAGAAAAGGAGTGGCGGATTAATCCTGCGCTCCCGAAGACCCATCCCTAGCGCTCAACACTCCTTCTCTCCGCACAAACTCGGAGAAAAGGAGTGGCGGATCAATCCTGCTCTCCCGAAGACCCATCACTAGCGCTTAACACTCCTTCCCTCCGCACACACTCGGAGAAAAGGAGTGGCGGATCAACCCTGCGAAGTCAAAGACTCACTAGCGTGTACCACTTCTCTCTGCACACACTCAGAGAAAAGTGATAAGAGAGCACACCAGAAGCTTCAACTACGCGAACCACTCATTCCGCACACACTCGGATAAAAGGAGTGGCGGGTCAATCCTGCGCTGCCGAAGACCCATCCCGAGCGCTTAACACTCCTTCTCTCCGCACACACTCGGAGAAAAGGAGTGGCGGATCAAACCTGCTCTCCCGAAGACCCACCCTAGCGCTCATCACTCCTTCTCTCCGCACACACTCGGAGAAAAGGAGTGGCGGATCAATCCTGTGCTACCCAAGACCCATCCCTAGCGCTTAACACTTTTTCCCTCCGCAATCACTCGGAAAAAAAGAGTGGCGGATCAACCCTGCGAAGTCGAAGACTCACTAGCGTGTACCACGTCTCTCTGCACACACTCAGAGAAAAGTGATAAGAGAGCACACCAGAAGCTTCAACTATGCGAAGCACTCACTCCACTACGCTAGGGATGGGTCTTCGGGAGCGCAGGATTAATCCGTCACTCCTTTTCTCCGAGTGTGTGCGGAGAGAAGGAGTGTTAAGCGCTAGGGATGGGTCTTCGGAAGCGCAGGATTGGTCCTCCGCACACAATTGGAGAAAATTATTGGCGGATCAATCCTGCGCTCTCGGAGACCCATCCCTAGCGCTTAACACTCCTTTTCTCCGCACACACTCGGAGAAAAGGAGTGGCGGATCAATTCTGTGCTCCCGAAGACCCATCCCTAGCGCTTAACTCTCCTTCCCTCCGCACACACTCCGAGAAAAGGAGTGGCGGATCAATCCTGCGCTCCCGAAGACCCATGCCTAGCGCTTAACACTCCTTCCCTCCGCACACACTTGGAGAAAAGGAGTGGCGGATCAATCCTGCGCTCCCGAAGACCCATCCCTAGCGCTTAACACTTCTTCCCTCCGCACACACTCGGAGAAAAGGAGAGGCGGATAAATCCTGCGCTCCCGAAGACCCATCCCTAGCGCTTAACACTTTTTCCCACCGCACTCACTCGGAGAAAAGGAGTGGCGGATGAACACTGCGAAGTCGAAGACTCACTAGCGTGTACCACGTCTCTCTGCACACACTCAGAGAAAAGTGATAAGAGAGCACACCAGAAGCTTCAACTACGCGAACCACTCATTCCACACACTCGGATAAAAGGAGTTTCGGATCAATCCTGCGCTCCCGAAGACCCATCCCTAGCGCTTAATACTCCTTCTCTCCGCACACACTCGGAGAAAAGGAGTGGCGGATTAATCCTGCGTTCCCGAAGACCCATCCCTAGCGCTCAACACTCCTTCTCTCCGCACACACTCGGAGAAAAGGAGTGGCTGATCAATCGTGCTCTCCCGAAGACCCATCCCTAGCGCTTAACACTTTTTCCCACCGCACTCACTCGGAGAAAAGGAGTGGCGGATCAACCCTGCGAAGTAAAAGACTCACTAGCGTGTACCACTTCTCTCTGCACAAACTCAGAGAAAAGTGATAAGAGAGCACACCAGAAGCTTCAACTACGCGAACCACTCATTCCGCACACACTCGGATAAAAGGAGTGGCGGGTCAATCCTGCGCTGCCGAAGACCCATTCCTAGCGCTTAACACTCCTTCTGTCCGCACACACTCGGAGAAAAGGAGTGGCGGATCAATCCTGTGCTACCCAAGACCCATCCCTAGCGCTTAACACTCCTTCCCTCCGCACACACTCGGAGAAAAAGAGTGGCGGATCAATCATGCGTTCCCGAAGACCCATCCCTAGCGCTTAACACTTTTTCCCACCGCACTCACTCGGAGAAAAGGAGTGGCGGATCAATCCTGTGCTCCCGAAGACCCATCCCTAGCGCTCAACACTCCTTCTCTCCACACACACTCGGAGAAAAAGAGTGGCGGATCAACCCTGCGAAGTCGAAGACTCACTAGCGTGTACCACTTCTCTCTGCACACACTCAGAGAAAAGTGATAAGAGATCACACCAGAAGCTTCAACTACGCGAACCACTCATTCCGCACACACTCGGAGAAAAGGAGTGGCGGATGAATCTTGCGCTCTCGAATTCCCATCCTTAGCGCTTAACACTCCTTCTCTCCACACACACTCGGATAAAAGGAGTGGCGGATCAATCCTGCGCTCCCGAAGACCCATCCCTAGCGCTTAACACTCCTTCCCTCCGCACACACTCGGAGAAAAGGAGTGGCGGATCAACCCTGCGAAGTCGAAGACTCACTAGCGTGTACCACTTCTCTCTGCACACACTCAGAGAAAAGTGATAAGAGAGCACACCAGAAGCTTCAACTACGCGAACCACTCATTCCGCACACACTCGGAGAAAAGGAGTGGCGGATCAATCCTGCGCTCCGGAAGACCCATCCCTAGCGCTTAACACTCCTTCTCTCCGCACACACTCGGATAAAAGGAGTGGCGGATCAATCCTGCGCTCCCGAAGACCCATCCCTAGCGCTCAACACTCCTTCTCTCCGCACACACTCGGAGAAAAGGAGTGGCGGATCAATCCTGCGCTCCCGAAGACCCATCCCTAGCGCTTAACACTCCTTCTCTCCGCACACACTCGGAGAAAAAGAGTGGCGGATCAACCCTCCGAAGTCGAAGACTCACTAGCGTGTACCACGTCTCTCTGCACACACTCAGAGAAAAGTGATAAGAGAGCACACCAGAAGCTTCAACTACGCGAAGCACTCCCTCCACTACGCTAGGGATGGGTCTTCGGGAGCGCAGGATTAATCCGTCACTCCTTTTTTCCGAGTGTGTGCGGAGAGAAGGAGTGTTAAGCGCTAGGGATGGGTCTTCGGAAGCGCAGGATTGGTCCTCCGCACACAATTGGAGAAAATTAGTGGCGGATCAATCCTGCGCTCTCGGAGACCCATCCCTAGCGCTTAACACTCCTTTTCTCCGCACACACTCGGAGAAAAGGAGTGGCGGATAAATCCTGTGCTCCCGAAGACCCATCCCTAGCGCTTAACACTCCTTCCCTCCGCACACACTCGGAGAAAAGGAGTGGCGGATAAATCCTGCGCTCCCGAAGACCCATCCCTAGCGCTTAACACTCCTTCCCTCCGCACACACTCCGAGAAAAGGAGTGGCGGATCAATCCTGCGCTCCCGAAGACCCATGCCTAGCGCTTAACACTCCTTCCCTCCGCACACACTCGGAGAAAAGGAGTGGCGGATCAATCCTGCGCTCCCGAAGACCCATCCCTAGCGCTTAAAACTCCTTCCCTCCGCACACACTCGGAGAAAAGGAGAGGCGGATAAATCCTGCGCTCCCGAAGACCCATCCCTAGTGCTTAACACTTCTTCTCTCCGCACACACTCGGAGAAAAAGAGTGGCGGATGAACACTGCGAAGTCGAAGACTCACTAGCGTGTACCACGACTCTCTGCACACACTCAGAGAAAAGTGATAAGAGAGCACACCAGAAGCTTCAACTACGCGAACCACTCATTCCACACACTCGGAGAAAAGGAGTTGCGGATCAATCCTGCGCTCCCGAAGACCCATCCCTAGCGCTTAATACTCCTTCTCTCCGCACACACTCGGAGAAAAGGAGTGGCGGATTAATCCTGCGCTCCCGAAGACCCATCCCTAGCGCTCAACACTCCTTCTCCCTGCACACACTCGGAGAAAAGGAGTGGCTGATCAATCCTGCTCTCCCGAAGACCCATCCCTAGCGCTTAACACTCCTTCCCTCCGCACACACTCGGAGAAAAGGAGTGGCGGATCAACCCTGCGAAGTCAAAGACTCACTAGCGTGTACCACTTCTCTCTGCACACACTCAGAGAAAAGTGATAAGAGAGCACACCAGAAGCTTCAACTACGCGAACCACTCATTCCGCACACACTCGGATAAAAGGAGTGGCGGGTCAATCCTGCGCTGCCGAAGACCCATCCCTAGCGCTTAACACTCCTTCTCTCCGCACACACTCGGAGAAAAGGAGTGGCGGATCAAACCTGCGCTCCCGAAGACCCACCCTAGCGCTCATCACTCCTTCTCTCCGCACACACTCGGAGAAAAGGAGTGGCGGATCAATCCTGTGCTACCCAAGACCCATCCCTAGCGCTTAACACTCCTTCCCTCCGCACACACTCGGAGAAAAGGAGTGGCGGATAAATCCTGCGCTCCCGAAGACCCATCCCTTGCGCTTAACACTCCTTCCCTCCGCACACACTCCGAGAAAAGGAGTGGCGGATCAATCCTGCGCTCCCGAAGACCCATGCCTAGCGCTTAACACTCCTTCCCTCCGCACACACTCGGAGAAAAGGAGTGGCGGATCTATCCTGCGCTCCCGAAGACCCATACCTAGCGCTTAACACTCCTTCCCTCCGCACACACTCGGAGAAAAGGAGAGGCGGATAAATCCTGCGCTCCCGAAGACCCATCCCTAGCGCTTAACACTTCTTCTCTCCGCACACACTCGGAGAAAAAGAGTGGCGGATGAACACTGCGAAGTCGAAGACTCACTAGCGTGTACCACTTCTCTCTGCACACACTCAGAGAAAAGTGATAAGAGAGCACACCAGAAGCTTCAACTACGCGAACCACTCATTCCACACACTCGGAGAAAAGGAGTGGCGGATTAATCCTGCGCTCCCGAAGACCCATCCCTAGCGCTCAACACTCCTTCTCTCCGCACAAACTCGGAGAAAAGGAGTGGCGGATCAATCCTGCTCTCCCGAAGACCCATCACTAGCGCTTAACACTCCTTCCCTCCGCACACACTCGGAGAAAAGGAGTGGCGGATCAACCCTGCGAAGTCAAAGACTCACTAGCGTGTACCACTTCTCTCTGCACACACTCAGAGAAAAGTGATAAGAGAGCACACCAGAAGCTTCAACTACGCGAACCACTCATTCCGCACACACTCGGATAAAAGGAGTGGCGGGTCAATCCTGCGCTGCCGAAGACCCATCCCGAGCGCTTAACACTCCTTCTCTCCGCACACACTCGGAGAAAAGGAGTGGCGGATCAAACCTGCTCTCCCGAAGACCCACCCTAGCGCTCATCACTCCTTCTCTCCGCACACACTCGGAGAAAAGGAGTGGCGGATCAATCCTGTGCTACCCAAGACCCATCCCTAGCGCTTAACACTTTTTCCCTCCGCAATCACTCGGAAAAAAAGAGTGGCGGATCAACCCTGCGAAGTCGAAGACTCACTAGCTTGTACCACTTCTCTCTGCACACACTCAGAGAAAAGTGATAAGAGATCACACCAGAAGCTTCAACTACGCGAACCACTCATTCCGCACACACTCGGAGAAAAGGAGTGGCGGATGAATCTTGCGCTCTCGAAATCCCATCCTTAGCGCTTAACACTCCTTCTCTCCACACACACTCGGAGAAAAGGAGTGGCGGATCAACCTTGCGAAGTCGAAGACTCACTAGCGTGTACCACGTCTCTCTGCACACACTCAGAGAAAAGTGATAAGAGAGCACACCAGAAGCTTCAACTACGCGAAGCACTCATTCCGCAATCACTCGGAGAAAAGGAGTGGCGGATCAATCCTGCGCTCCCGAAGACCCATCCCTAGCGCTTAACACTCCTTCTCTCCGCACACACTCGGATAAAAGGAGTGGCGGATCAATCCTGCGCTCCCGAAGACCCATCCCTAGCGCTCAACACTCCTTCTCTCCGCACACACTCGAAGAAAAAGAGTGGCGGATCAACCCTGCGAAGTCGAAGACTCACTAGCGTGTACCACGTCTCTCTGCACACACTCAGAGAAAAGTGATAAGAGAGCACACCAGAAGCTTCAACTACGCGAAGCACTCACTCCACTACGCTAGGGATGGGTCTTCGGGAGCGCAGGATTAATCCGTCAATCCTTTTCTCCGAGTGTGTGCGGAGAGAAGGAGTGTTAAGCGCTAGGGATGGGTCTTCGGAAGCGCATGATTGGTCCTCCGCACACAATTGGAGAAAATTATTGGCGGATCAATCCTGCGCTCTCGGAGACCCATCCCTAGCGCTTAACACTCCTTTTCTCCGCACACACTCGGAGAAAAGGAGTGGCGGATCAATTATGTGCTCCCGAAGACCCATCCCTAGCGCTTAACTCTCCTTCCCTCCGCACACACTTCGAGAAAAGGAGTGGCGGATCAATCCTGCGCTCCCGAAGACCCATGCCTAGCGCTTAACACTCCTTCCCTCCGCACACACTTGGAGAAAAGGAGTGGCGGATCAATCCTGCGCTCCCGAAGACCCATCAATAGCGCTTAACACTTCTTCCCTCCGCACACACTCGGAGAAAAGGAGAGGCGGATAAATCCTGCGCTCCCGAAGACCCATCCCTAGCGCTTAACACTTCTTCTCTCCGCACACACTCGGAGAAAAAGAGTGGCGGATGAACACTGCGAAGTCGAAGACTCACTAGCGTGTACCACGTCTCTCTGCACACACTCAGAGAAAAGTGATAAGAGAGCACACCAGAAGCTTCAACTACGCGAACCACTCATTCCACACACTCGGATAAAAGGAGTTTCGGATCAATCCTGCGCTCCCGAAGACCCATCCCTAGGGCTTAATACTCCTTCTCTCCGCACACACTCGGAGAAAAGGAGTGGCGGATTAATCCTGCGTTCCCGAAGACCCATCCCTAGCGCTCAACACTCCTTCTCTCCGCACACACTCGGAGAAAAGGAGTGGCTGATCAATCGTGCTCTCCCGAAGACCCATCCCTAGCGCTTAACACTTTTTCCCACCGCACTCACTCGGAGAAAAGGAGTGGCGGATCAACCCTGCGAAGTAAAAGACTCACTAGCGTGTACCACTTCTCTCTGCACAAACTCAGAGAAAAGTGATAAGAGAGCACACCAGAAGCTTCAACTACGCGAACCACTCATTCCGCACACACTCGGATAAAAGGAGTGGCGGGTCAATCCTGCGCTGCCGAAGACCCATTCCTAGCGCTTAACACTCCTTCTGTCCGCACACACTCGGAGAAAAGGAGTGGCGGATCAATCCTGTGCTACCCAAGACCCATCCCTAGCGCTTAACACTCCTTCCCTCCGCACACACTCGGAGAAAAAGAGTGGCGGATCAATCATGCGTTCCCGAAGACCCATCCCTAGCGCTTAACACTTTTTCCCACCGCACTCACTCGGAGAAAAGGAGTGGCGGATCAATCCTGTGCTCCCGAAGACCCATCCCTAGCGCTCAACACTCCTTCTCTCCACACACACTCGGAGAAAAAGAGTGGCGGATCAACCCTTCGAAGTCGAAGACTCACTAGCGTGTACCACTTCTCTCTGCACACACTCAGAGAAAAGTGATAAGAGATCACACCAGAAGCTTCAACTACGCGAACCACTCATTCCGCACACACTCGGAGAAAAGGAGTGGCGGATGAATCTTGCGCTCTCGAATTCCCATCCTTAGCGCTTAACACTCCTTCTCTCCACACACACTCGGATAAAAGGAGTGGCGGATCAATCCTGCGCTCCCGAAGACCCATCCCTAGCGCTTAACACTCCTTCCCTCCGCACACACTCGGAGAAAAGGAGTGGCGGATCAACCCTGCGAAGTCGAAGACTCACTAGCGTGTACCACGTCTCTCTGCACACACTCAGAGAAAAGTGATAAGAGAGCACACCAGAAGCTTCAATTACGCGAAGCACTCATTCCGCACACACTCGGAGAAAAGGAGTGGTGGATCAATCCTGCGCTCCCGAAGACCCATCCCTAGCGCTTAACACTCCTTCTCTCCGCACACACTCGGATAAAAGGAGTGGCGGATCAATCCTGCGCTCCCGAAGACCCATCCCTAGCGCTCAACACTCCTTCTCTCCGCACACACTCGGAGAAAAAGAGTGCGGATCAACCCTGCGAAGTCGAAGACTCACTAGCGTGTACCACGTCTCTCTGCACACACTCAGAGAAAAGTGATAAGAGAGCACACCAGAAGCTTCAACTACGCGAAGCACTCCCTCCACTACGCTAGGGATGGGTCTTCGAGAGCGCAGGATTAATCCGTCACTCCTTTTCTCCGAGTGTGTGCGGAGAGAAGGAGTGTTAAGCGCTAGGGATGGGTCTTCGGAAGCGCAGGATTGGTCCTCCGCACACAATTGGAGAAAATTATTGGCGGATCAATCCTGCGCTCTCGGAGACCCATCCCTAGCGCTTAACACTCCTTTTCTCCGCACACACTCGGAGAAAAGGAGTGGCGGATCAATCCTGTGCTCCCGAAGACCCATCCCTAGCGCTTAACTCTCCTTCCCTCCGCACACACTCCGAGAAAAGGAGTGGCGGATAAATCCTGCGCTCCCGAAGACCCAACCTAGCGCTTAACACTCCTTCCCTCCGCACACACTTGGAGAAATGGAGTGGCTGATCAATCGTGCTCTCCCGAAGACCCATCCCTAGCGCTTAACACTTTTTCCCTCCGCAATCACTCGGAAAAAAAGAGTGGCGGATCAACCCTGCGAAGTCGAAGACTCACTAGCTTGTACCACTTCTCTCTGCACACACTCAGAGAAAAGTGATAAGAGATCACACCAGAAGCTTCAACTACGCGAACCACTCATTCCGCACACACTCGGAGAAAAGGAGTGGCGGATGAATCTTGCGCTCTCGAAATCCCATCCTTAGCGCTTAACACTCCTTCTCTCCACACACACTCGGAGAAAAGGAGTGGCGGATCAACCTTGCGAAGTCGAAGACTCACTAGCGTGTACCACGTCTCTCTGCACACACTCAGAGAAAAGTGATAAGAGAGCACACCAGAAGCTTCAACTACGCGAAGCACTCATTCCGCAATCACTCGGAGAAAAGGAGTGGCGGATCAATCCTGCGCTCCCGAAGACCCATCCCTAGCGCTTAACACTCCTTCTCTCCGCACACACTCGGATAAAAGGAGTGGCGGATCAATCCTGCGCTCCCGAAGACCCATCCCTAGCGCTCAACACTCCTTCTCTCCGCACACACTCGAAGAAAAAGAGTGGCGGATCAACCCTGCGAAGTCGAAGACTCACTAGCGTGTACCACGTCTCTCTGCACACACTCAGAGAAAAGTGATAAGAGAGCACACCAGAAGCTTCAACTACGCGAAGCACTCACTCCACTACGCTAGGGATGGGTCTTCGGGAGCGCAGGATTAATCCGTCAATCCTTTTCTCCGAGTGTGTGCGGAGAGAAGGAGTGTTAAGCGCTAGGGATGGGTCTTCGGAAGCGCATGATTGGTCCTCCGCACACAATTGGAGAAAATTATTGGCGGATCAATCCTGCGCTCTCGGAGACCCATCCCTAGCGCTTAACACTCCTTTTCTCCGCACACACTCGGAGAAAAGGAGTGGCGGATCAATTATGTGCTCCCGAAGACCCATCCCTAGCGCTTAACTCTCCTTCCCTCCGCACACACTTCGAGAAAAGGAGTGGCGGATCAATCCTGCGCTCCCGAAGACCCATGCCTAGCGCTTAACACTCCTTCCCTCCGCACACACTTGGAGAAAAGGAGTGGCGGATCAATCCTGCGCTCCCGAAGACCCATCAATAGCGCTTAACACTTCTTCCCTCCGCACACACTCGGAGAAAAGGAGAGGCGGATAAATCCTGCGCTCCCGAAGACCCATCCCTAGCGCTTAACACTTCTTCTCTCCGCACACACTCGGAGAAAAAGAGTGGCGGATGAACACTGCGAAGTCGAAGACTCACTAGCGTGTACCACGTCTCTCTGCACACACTCAGAGAAAAGTGATAAGAGAGCACACCAGAAGCTTCAACTACGCGAACCACTCATTCCACACACTCGGATAAAAGGAGTTTCGGATCAATCCTGCGCTCCCGAAGACCCATCCCTAGGGCTTAATACTCCTTCTCTCCGCACACACTCGGAGAAAAGGAGTGGCGGATTAATCCTGCGTTCCCGAAGACCCATCCCTAGCGCTCAACACTCCTTCTCTCCGCACACACTCGGAGAAAAGGAGTGGCTGATCAATCGTGCTCTCCCGAAGACCCATCCCTAGCGCTTAACACTTTTTCCCACCGCACTCACTCGGAGAAAAGGAGTGGCGGATCAACCCTGCGAAGTAAAAGACTCACTAGCGTGTACCACTTCTCTCTGCACAAACTCAGAGAAAAGTGATAAGAGAGCACACCAGAAGCTTCAACTACGCGAACCACTCATTCCGCACACACTCGGATAAAAGGAGTGGCGGGTCAATCCTGCGCTGCCGAAGACCCATTCCTAGCGCTTAACACTCCTTCTGTCCGCACACACTCGGAGAAAAGGAGTGGCGGATCAATCCTGTGCTACCCAAGACCCATCCCTAGCGCTTAACACTCCTTCCCTCCGCACACACTCGGAGAAAAAGAGTGGCGGATCAATCATGCGTTCCCGAAGACCCATCCCTAGCGCTTAACACTTTTTCCCACCGCACTCACTCGGAGAAAAGGAGTGGCGGATCAATCCTGTGCTCCCGAAGACCCATCCCTAGCGCTCAACACTCCTTCTCTCCACACACACTCGGAGAAAAAGAGTGGCGGATCAACCCTTCGAAGTCGAAGACTCACTAGCGTGTACCACTTCTCTCTGCACACACTCAGAGAAAAGTGATAAGAGATCACACCAGAAGCTTCAACTACGCGAACCACTCATTCCGCACACACTCGGAGAAAAGGAGTGGCGGATGAATCTTGCGCTCTCGAATTCCCATCCTTAGCGCTTAACACTCCTTCTCTCCACACACACTCGGATAAAAGGAGTGGCGGATCAATCCTGCGCTCCCGAAGACCCATCCCTAGCGCTTAACACTCCTTCCCTCCGCACACACTCGGAGAAAAGGAGTGGCGGATCAACCCTGCGAAGTCGAAGACTCACTAGCGTGTACCACGTCTCTCTGCACACACTCAGAGAAAAGTGATAAGAGAGCACACCAGAAGCTTCAATTACGCGAAGCACTCATTCCGCACACACTCGGAGAAAAGGAGTGGTGGATCAATCCTGCGCTCCCGAAGACCCATCCCTAGCGCTTAACACTCCTTCTCTCCGCACACACTCGGATAAAAGGAGTGGCGGATCAATCCTGCGCTCCCGAAGACCCATCCCTAGCGCTCAACACTCCTTCTCTCCGCACACACTCGGAGAAAAAGAGTGCGGATCAACCCTGCGAAGTCGAAGACTCACTAGCGTGTACCACGTCTCTCTGCACACACTCAGAGAAAAGTGATAAGAGAGCACACCAGAAGCTTCAACTACGCGAAGCACTCCCTCCACTACGCTAGGGATGGGTCTTCGAGAGCGCAGGATTAATCCGTCACTCCTTTTCTCCGAGTGTGTGCGGAGAGAAGGAGTGTTAAGCGCTAGGGATGGGTCTTCGGAAGCGCAGGATTGGTCCTCCGCACACAATTGGAGAAAATTATTGGCTGATCAATCCTGCGCTCTCGGAGACCCATCCCTAGCGCTTAACACTCCTTTTCTCCGCACACACTCGGAGAAAAGGAGTGGCGGATCAATCCTGTGCTCCCGAAGACCCATCCCTAGCGCTTAACTCTCCTTCCCTCCGCACACACTCCGAGAAAAGGAGTGGCGGATAAATCCTGCGCTCCCGAAGACCCAACCTAGCGCTTAACACTCCTTCCCTCCGCACACACTTGGAGAAAAGGAGTGGCTGATCAATCGTGCTCTCCCGAAGACCCATCCCTAGCGCTTAACACTTTTTCCCACCGCACTCACTCGGAGAAAAGGAGTGGCGGATCAACCCTGCGAAGTAAAAGACTCACTAGCGTGTACCACTTCTCTCTGCACAAACTCAGAGAAAAGTGATAAGAGAGCACACCAGAAGCTTCAACTACGCGAACCACTCATTCCGCACACACTCGGATAAAAGGAGTGGCGGGTCAATCCTGCGCTGCCGAAGACCCATTCCTAGCGCTTAACACTCCTTCTGTCCGCACACACTCGGAGAAAAGGAGTGGCGGATCAATCCTGTGCTACCCAAGACCCATCCCTAGCGCTTAACACTCCTTCCCTCCGCACACACTCGGAGAAAAAGAGTGGCGGATCAATCATGCGTTCCCGAAGACCCATCCCTAGCGCTTAACACTTTTTCCCACCGCACTCACTCGGAGAAAAGGAGTGGCGGATCAATCCTGTGCTCCCGAAGACCCATCCCTAGCGCTCAACACTCCTTCTCTCCACACACACTCGGAGAAAAAGAGTGGCGGATCAACCCTTCGAAGTCGAAGACTCACTAGCGTGTACCACTTCTCTCTGCACACACTCAGAGAAAAGTGATAAGAGATCACACCAGAAGCTTCAACTACGCGAACCACTCATTCCGCACACACTCGGAGAAAAGGAGTGGCGGATGAATCTTGCGCTCTCGAATTCCCATCCTTAGCGCTTAACACTCCTTCTCTCCACACACACTCGGATAAAAGGAGTGGCGGATCAATCCTGCGCTCCCGAAGACCCATCCCTAGCGCTTAACACTCCTTCCCTCCGCACACACTCGGAGAAAAGGAGTGGCGGATCAACCCTGCGAAGTCGAAGACTCACTAGCGTGTACCACTTCTCTCTGCACACACTCAGAGAAAAGTGATAAGAGAGCACACCAGAAGCTTCAACTACGCGAACCACTCATTCCGCACACACTCGGAGAAAAGGAGTGGCGGATCAATCCTGCGCTCCGGAAGACCCATCCCTAGCGCTTAACACTCCTTCTCTCCGCACACACTCGGATAAAAGGAGTGGCGGATCAATCCTGCGCTCCCGAAGACCCATCCCTAGCGCTCAACACTCCTTCTCTCCGCACACACTCGGAGAAAAAGAGTGGCGGATCAACCCTGCGAAGTCGAAGACTCACTAGCGTGTACCACGTCTCTCTGCACACACTCAGAGAAAAGTGATAAGAGAGCACACCAGAAGCTTCAATTACGCGAAGCACTCATTCCGCACACACTCGGAGAAAAGGAGTGGTGGATCAATCCTGCGCTCCCGAAGACCCATCCCTAGCGCTTAACACTCCTTCTCTCCGCACACACTCGGATAAAAGGAGTGGCGTATCAATCCTGCGCTCCCGAAGACCCATCCCTAGCGCTCAACACTCCTTCTCTCCGCACACACTCGGAGAAAAAGAGTGCGGATCAACCCTGCGAAGTCGAAGACTCACTAGCGTGTACCACGTCTCTCTGCACACACTCAGAGAAAAGTGATAAGAGAGCACACCAGAAGCTTCAACTACGCGAAGCACTCCCTCCACTACGCTAGGGATGGGTCTTCGAGAGCGCAGGATTAATCCGTCACTCCTTTTCTCCGAGTGTGTGCGGAGAGAAGGAGTGTTAAGCGCTAGGGATGGGTCTTCGGAAGCGCAGGATTGGTCCTCCGCACACAATTGGAGAAAATTATTGGCGGATCAATCCTGCGCTCTCGGAGACCCATCCCTAGCGCTTAACACTCCTTTTCTCCGCACACACTCGGAGAAAAGGAGTGGCGGATCAATCCTGTGCTCCCGAAGACCCATCCCTAGCGCTTAACTCTCCTTCCCTCCGCACACACTCCGAGAAAAGGAGTGGCGGATAAATCCTGCGCTCCCGAAGACCCAACCTAGCGCTTAACACTCCTTCCCTCCGCACACACTTGGAGAAAAGGAGTGGCGGATCAATCCTGCGCTCCCGAAGACCCATCCCTAGCGCTTAACACTTCTTCCCTCCGCACACACTCGGAGAAAAGGAGAGGCGGATAATTCCTGCGCTCCCGAAGACCCATCCCTAGCGCTTAACACTTCTTCTCTCCGCACACACTCGGAGAAAAAAAATGGCGGATGAACACTGCGAAGTCGAAGACTCACTAGCGTGTACCACGTCTCTCTGCACACACTCAGAGAAAAGTGATAAGAGAGCACACCAGAAGCTTCAACTACGCGAACCACTCATTCCACACACTCGGAGAAAAGGAGTTGCGGATCAATCCTGCGCTCCCGAAGACCCATCCCTAGCGCTTAACACTCCTTCCCTCCGCACACACTCGGAGAAAAGGAGTGGCGGATCAACCCTGCGAAGTAAAAGACTCACTAGCGTGTACCACTTCTCTCTGCACACACTCAGAGAAAAGTGATAAGAGAGCATACCAGAAGCTTCAACTACGCGAACCACTCATTCCACACACTCGGAGAAAAGGAGTTGCGGATCAATCCTGCGCTCCCGAAGACCCATCCCTAGCGCTTAATACTCCTTCTGTCCGCACACACTCGGAGAAAAGGAGTGGCGGATCAAACCTGCGCTCCCGAAGACCCACCCTAGCGCTCATCACTCCTTCTCTCCGCACACACTCGGAGAAAAGGAGTGGCGGATCAATCCTGTGCTACCCAAGACCCATCCCTAGCGCTTAACACTCCTTCCCTCCGCACACACTCGGACAAAAAGAGTGGCGGATCAATCATGCGCTCCCGAAGACCCATCCCTAGCGCTTAACACTTTTTCTCTCCGCACTCACTCGGAGAAAAGGAGTGGCGGATCAATCCTGTGCTCCCGAAGACCCATCCCTAGCGCTCAACACTCCTTCTCTCAACACACACTCGGAGAAAAAGAGTGGCGGATCAACCCTTCGAAGTCGAAGACTCACTAGCGTGTACCACTTCTCTCTGCACACATTCAGAGAAAAGTGATAAGAGATCACACCAGAAGCTTCAACTACGCGAACCACTCATTCCGCACACACTCGAAGAAAAGGAGTGGCGGATCAATCTTGCGCTCTCGAATTCCCATCCTTAGCGCTTAACACTCCTTCTCTCCACACACACTCGGATAAAAGGAGTGGCGGATCAATCCTGCGCTCCCGAAGACCCATCCCTAGCGCTTAATACTCCTTCTGTCCGCACACACTCGGAGAAAAGGAGTGGCGGATTAATCCTGCGCTCCCGAAGACCCATCCCTAGCGCTCAACACTCCTTCTCTCCGCACACACTCGGAGAAAAGGAGTGGCTGATCAATCGTGCTCTCCAGAAGACCCATCCCTAGCGCTTAACACTCCTTCCCTCCGCACACACTCGGAGAAAAGGAGTGGCGGATCAACCCTGCGAAGTAAAAGACTCACTAGCGTGTACCACTTCTCTCTGCACACACTCAGAGAAAAGTGATAAGAGAGCATACCAGAAGCTTCAACTACGCGAACCACTCATTCCACACACTCGGAGAAAAGGAGTTGCGGATCAATCCTGCGCTCCCGAAGACCCATCCCTAGCGCTTAATACTCCTTCTGTCCGCACACACTCGGAGAAAAGGAGTGGCGGATCAAACCTGCGCTCCCGAAGACCCACCCTAGCGCTCATCACTCCTTCTCTCCGCACACACTCGGAGAAAAGGAGTGGCGGATCAATCCTGTGCTACCCAAGACCCATCCCTAGCGCTTAACACTCCTTCCCTCCGCACACACTCGGACAAAAAGAGTGGAGGATCAATCATGCGCTCCCGAAGAACCATCCCTAGCGCTTAACACTTTTTCCCTAAGCACTCACTCGGAGAAAAGGAGTGGCGGATCAATCCTGTGCTCCCGAAGACCCATCCCTAGCGCTCAACACTCCTTCTCTCCACACACACTCGGAGAAAAAGAGTGGCGGATCAACCCTGCGAAGTCGAAGACTCACTAGCGTGTACCACGTCTCTCAGCACACACTCAGAGAAAAGTGATAAGAGATCACACCAGAAGCTTCAACTACGCGAACCACTCATTCCACTACGCTAGGGATGGGTCTTCGGGAGCGCAGGATTAATCCGTCACTCCTTTTCTCCGAGTGTGTGCGGAGAGAAGGAGTGTTAAGCGCTAGGGATGGGTCTTCGGAAGCGCAGGATTGGTCCTCCGCACACAATTGGAGAAAAGGAGTGGCGGATCAATCCTGCGCTCCCGAAGACCCATCCCTAGCGCTTAACACTTCTTCTCTCCGCACACACTCGGAGAAAAAGAGTGGCGGATGAACACTGCGAAGTCGAAGACTCACTAGCGTGTACCACGTCTCTCTGCACACACTCAGAGAAAAGTGATAAGAGAGCACACCAGAAGCTTCAACTACGCGAACCACTCATTCCACACACTCGGAGAAAAGGAGTTGCGGATCAATCCTGCGCTCCCGAAGACCCATCCCTAGCGCTTAATACTCCTTCTCTCCGCACACACTCGGAGAAAAGGAGTGGCGGATTAATCCTGCGCTCCCGAAGACCCATCCCTAGCGCTCAACACTCCTTCTCTCCGCACACACTCGGAGAAAAGGAGTGGCTGATCAATCCTGCTCTCCCGAAGACCCATCCCTAGCGCTTAACACTCCTTCCCTCCGCACACACTCGGAGAAAAGGAGTGGCGGATCAACCCTGCGAAGTCAAAGACTCACTAGCGCGTACCACTTCTCTCTGCACACACTCAGAGAAAAGTGACAAGAGAGCACACCAGAAGCTTCAACTACGCGAAGCACTCCCTCCACTACGCTAGGGATGGGTCTTCGGGAGAGCAGGATTAATCCGTCACTCCTTTTCTCCGAGTGTGTGCGGAGAGAAGGAGTGTTAAGCGCTAGGGATGGGTCTTCGGAAGCGCAGGATTGGTCCTCCGCACACAATTGGAGAAAAGGAGTGGCGGATCAATCCTGCGCTCCCGAAGACCCATCCCTAGCGCTTAACACTTCTTCTCTCCGCACACACTCGGAGAAAAAGAGTGGCGGATGAACACTGCGAAGTCGAAGACTCACTAGCGTGTACCACGTCTCTCTGCACACACTCAGAGAAAAGTGATAAGAGAGCACACCAGAAGCTTCAACTACGCGAACCACTCATTCCACACACTCGGAGAAAAGGAGTTGCGGATCAATCCTGCGCTCCCGAAGACCCATCCCTAGCGCTTAATACTCCTTCTCTCCGCACACACTCGGAGAAAATGAGTGGCGGATTAATCCTGCGCTCCCGAAGACCCATCCCTAGCGCTCAACACTCCTTCTCTCCGCACACACTCGGAGAAAAGGAGTGGCTGATCAATCCTGCTCTCCCGAAGACCCATCCCTAGCGCTTAACACTCCTTCCCTCCGCACACACTCGGAGAAAATGAGTGGCGGATCAATCATGCGCTCCCGAAGACCCATCCCTAGCGCTTAACACTTTTTCCCTCCGCACACACTCGGAGAAAAGGAGTGGCGGATCAACCCTGCGAAGTCGAAGACTCACTAGCGTGTACCACTTCTCTCTGCACACACTCAGAGAAAAGTGATAAGAGAGCACACCAGAAGCTTCAACTACGCGAACCACTCATTCCGCACACACTCGGAGAAAAGGAGTGGCGGATCAATCCTGCGCTCCCGAAGACCCATCCCTAGCGCTTAACACTCCTTCTCTCCGCACACACTCGGATAAAAGGAGTGGCGGATCAATCCTGCGCTCCCGAAGACCCATCCCTAGCGCTTAATACTCCTTCTGTCCGCACACACTCGGAGAAAAGGAGTGGCGGATTAATCCTGCGCTCCCGAAGACCCATCCCTAGCGCTTAACACTCCTTCTCTCCGCACACACTCGGAGAAAAGAAGTGGCTGATCAATCGTGCTCTCCAGAAGACCCATCCCTAGCGCTTAACACTCCTTCCCTCCGCACACACTCGGAGAAAAGGAGTGGCGGATCAACCCTGCGAAGTAAAAGACTCACTAGCGTGTACCACTTCTCTCTGCACACACTCAGAGAAAAGTGATAAGAGAGCATACCAGAAGCTTCAACTACGCGAACCACTCATTCCACACACTCGGAGAAAAGGAGTTGCGGATCAATCCTGCGCTCCCGAAGACCCATCCCTAGCGCTTAATACTCCTTCTGTCCGCACACACTCGGAGAAAAGGAGTGGCGGATTAA
Organism: Maratus speculifer; assembly: GCA_964019185.1. Lineage (NCBI taxonomy): Eukaryota > Metazoa > Arthropoda > Arachnida > Araneae > Salticidae > Maratus > Maratus speculifer. The sequence continues at coordinate 23,724,504 of OZ025292.1, forward strand.
TCCTGCGCTCCCGAAGACCCATCCCTAGCGCTCAACACTCCTTCTCTCCGCACACACTCGGAGAAAAGGAGTGGCTGATCAATCGTGCTCTCCAGAAGACCCATCCCTAGCGCTTAACACTCCTTCCCTCCGCACACACTCGGAGAAAAGGAGTGGCGGATCAACCCTGCGAAGTAAAAGACTCACTAGCGTGTACCACTTCTCTCTGCACACACTCAGAGAAAAGTGATAAGAGAGCATACCAGAAGCTTCAACTACGCGAACCACTCATTCCACACACTCGGAGAAAAGGAGTTGCGGATCAATCCTGCGCTCCCGAAGACCCATCCCTAGCGCTTAATACTCCTTCTGTCCGCACACACTCGGAGAAAAGGAGTGGCGGATCAAACCTGCGCTCCCGAAGACCCACCCTAGCGCTCATCACTCCTTCTCTCCGCACACACTCGGAGAAAAGGTGTGGCGGATCAATCCTGTGCTACCCAAGACCCATCCCTAGCGCTTAACACTCCTTCCCTCCGCACACACTCGGACAAAAAGAGTGGCGGATCAATCATGCGCTCCCGAAGACCCATCCCTAGCGCTTAACACTTTTTCCCTCCGCACTCACTCGGAGAAAAGGAGTGGCGGATCAATCCTGTGCTCCCGAAGACCCATCCCTAGCGCTCAACACTCCTTCTCTCAACACACACTCGGAGAAAAAGAGTGGCGGATCAACCCTTCGAAGTCGAAGACTCACTAGCGTGTACCACTTCTCTCTGCACACATTCAGAGAAAAGTGATAAGAGATCACACCAGAAGCTTCAACTACGCGAACCACTCATTCCGCACACACTCGAAGAAAAGGAGTGGCGGATCAATCTTGCGCTCTCGAATTCCCATCCTTAGCGCTTAACACTCCTTCTCTCCACACACACTCGGATAAAAGGAGTGGCGGATCAATCCTGCGCTCACGAAGACCCATCCCTAGCGCTTAATACTCCTTCTGTCCGCACACACTCGGAGAAAAGGAGTGGCGGATTAATCCTGCGCTCCCGAAGACCCATCCCTAGCGCTCAACACTCCTTCTCTCCGCACACACTCGGAGAAAAGGAGTGGCTGATCAATCGTGCTCTCCAGAAGACCCATCCCTAGCGCTTAACACTCCTTCCCTCCGCACACACTCGGAGAAAAGGAGTGGCGGATCAACCCTGCGAAGTAAAAGACTCACTAGCGTGTACCACTTCTCTCTGCACACACTCAGAGAAAAGTGATAAGAGAGCATACCAGAAGCTTCAACTACGCGAACCACTCATTCCACACACTCGGAGAAAAGGAGTTGCGGATCAATCCTGCGCTCCCGAAGACCCATCCCTAGCGCTTAATACTCCTTCTGTCCGCACACACTCGGAGAAAAGGAGTGGCGGATCAAACCTGCGCTCCCGAAGACCCACCCTAGCGCTCATCACTCCTTCTCTCCGCACACACTCGGAGAAAAGGAGTGGCGGATCAATCCTGTGCTACCCAAGACCCATCCCTAGCGCTTAACACTCCTTCCCTCCGCACACACTCGGACAAAAAGAGTGGCGGATCAATCATGCGCTCCCGAAGACCCATCCCTAGCGCTTAACACTTTTTCCCTAAGCACTCACTCGGAGAAAAGGAGTGGCGGATCAATCCTGTGCTCCCGAAGACCCATCCCTAGCGCTCAACACTCCTTCTCTCCACACACACTCGGAGAAAAAGAGTGGCGGATCAACCCTGCGAAGTCGAAGACTCACTAGCGTGTACCACGTCTCTCAGCACACACTCAGAGAAAAGTGATAAGAGATCACACCAGAAGCTTCAACTACGCGAACCACTCATTCCACTACGCTAGGGATGGGTCTTCGGGAGCGCAGGATTAATCCGTCACTCCTTTTCTCCGAGTGTGTGCGGAGAGAAGGAGTGTTAAGCGCTAGGGATGGGTCTTCGGAAGCGCAGGATTGGTCCTCCGCACACAATTGGAGAAAAGGAGTGGCGGATCAATCCTGCGCTCCCGAAGACCCATCCCTAGCGCTTAACACTTCTTCTCTCCGCACACACTCGGAGAAAAAGAGTGGCGGATGAACACTGCGAAGTCGAAGACTCACTAGCGTGTACCACGTCTCTCTGCACACACTCAGAGAAAAGTGATAAGAGAGCACACCAGAAGCTTCAACTACGCGAACCACTCATTCCACACACTCGGAGAAAAGGAGTTGCGGATCAATCCTGCGCTCCCGAAGACCCATCCCTAGCGCTTAATACTCCTTCTCTCCGCACACACTCGGAGAAAAGGAGTGGCGGATTAATCCTGCGCTCCCGAAGACCCATCCCTAGCGCTCAACACTCCTTCTCTCCGCACACACTCGGAGAAAAGGAGTGGCTGATCAATCCTGCTCTCCCGAAGACCCATCCCTAGCGCTTAACACTCCTTCCCTCCGCACACACTCGGAGAAAAGGAGTGGCGGATCAACCCTGCGAAGTCAAAGACTCACTAGCGCGTACCACTTCTCTCTGCACACACTCAGAGAAAAGTGACAAGAGAGCACACCAGAAGCTTCAACTACGCGAAGCACTCCCTCCACTACGCTAGGGATGGGTCTTCGGGAGAGCAGGATTAATCCGTCACTCCTTTTCTCCGAGTGTGTGCGGAGAGAAGGAGTGTTAAGCGCTAGGGATGGGTCTTCGGAAGCGCAGGATTGGTCCTCCGCACACAATTGGAGAAAAGGAGTGGCGGATCAATCCTGCGCTCCCGAAGACCCATCCCTAGCGCTTAACACTTCTTCTCTCCGCACACACTCGGAGAAAAAGAGTGGCGGATGAACACTGCGAAGTCGAAGACTCACTAGCGTGTACCACGTCTCTCTGCACACACTCAGAGAAAAGTGATAAGAGAGCACACCAGAAGCTTCAACTACGCGAACCACTCATTCCACACACTCGGAGAAAAGGAGTTGCGGATCAATCCTGCGCTCCCGAAGACCCATCCCTAGCGCTTAATACTCCTTCTCTCCGCACACACTCGGAGAAAATGAGTGGCGGATTAATCCTGCGCTCCCGAACACCCATCCCTAGCGCTCAACACTCCTTCTCTCCGCACACACTCGGAGAAAAGGAGTGGCTGATCAATCCTGCTCTCCCGAAGACCCATCCCTAGCGCTTAACACTCCTTCCCTCCGCACACACTCGGAGAAAATGAGTGGCGGATCAATCATGCGCTCCCGAAGACCCATCCCTAGCGCTTAACACTTTTTCCCTCCGCACACACTCGGAGAAAAGGAGTGGCGGATCAACCCTGCGAAGTCGAAGACTCACTAGCGTGTACCACTTCTCTCTGCACACACTCAGAGAAAAGTGATAAGGGAGCACACCAGAAGCTTCAACTACGCGAACCACTCATTCCGCACACACTCGGAGAAAAGGAGTGGCGGATCAATCCTGCGCTCCCGAAGACCCATCCCTAGCGCTTAACACTCCTTCTCTCCGCACACACTCGGATAAAAGGAGTGGCGGATCAATCCTGCGCTCCCGAAGACCCATCCCTAGCGCTTAATACTCCTTCTGTCCGCACACACTCGGAGAAAAGGAGTGGCGGATTAATCCTGCGCTCCCGAAGACCCATCCCTAGCGCTTAACACTCCTTCTCTCCGCACACACTCGGAGAAAAGAAGTGGCTGATCAATCGTGCTCTCCAGAAGACCCATCCCTAGCGCTTAACACTCCTTCCCTCCGCACACACTCGGAGAAAAGGAGTGGCGGATCAACCCTGCGAAGTAAAAGACTCACTAGCGTGTACCACTTCTCTCTGCACACACTCAGAGAAAAGTGATAAGAGAGCATACCAGAAGCTTCAACTACGCGAACCACTCATTCCACACACTCGGAGAAAAGGAGTTACGGATCAATCCTGCGCTCCCGAAGACCCATCCCTAGCGCTTAATACTCCTTCTGTCCGCACACACTCGGAGAAAAGGAGTGGCGGATTAATCCTGCGCTCCCGAAGACCCATCCCTAGCGCTCAACACTCCTTCTCTCCGCACACACTCGGAGAAAAGGAGTGGCTGATCAATCGTGCTCTCCAGAAGACCCATCCCTAGCGCTTAACACTCCTTCCCTCCGCACACACTCGGAGAAAAGGAGTGGCGGATCAACCCTGCGAAGTAAAAGACTCACTAGCGTGTACCACTTCTCTCTGCACACACTCAGAGAAAAGTGATAAGAGAGCATACCAGAAGCTTCAACTACGCGAACCACTCATTCCACACACTCGGAGAAAAGGAGTTGCGGATCAATCCTGCGCTCCCGAAGACCCATCCCTAGCGCTTAATACTCCTTCTGTCCGCACACACTCGGAGAAAAGGAGTGGCGGATCAAACCTGCGCTCCCGAAGACCCACCCTAGCGCTCATCACTCCTTCTCTCCGCACACACTCGGAGAAAAGGAGTGGCGGATCAATCCTGTGCTACCCAAGACCCATCCCTAGCGCTTAACACTCCTTCCCTCCGCACACACTCGGACAAAAAGAGTGGCGGATCAATCATGCGCTCCCGAAGACCCATCCCTAGCGCTTAACACTTTTTCCCTCCGCACTCACTCGGAGAAAAGGAGTGGCGGATCAATCCTGTGCTCCCGAAGACCCATCCCTAGCGCTCAACACTCCTTCTCTCAACACACACTCGGAGAAAAAGAGTGGCGGATCAACCCTTCGAAGTCGAAGACTCACTAGCGTGAACCACTTCTCTCTGCACACATTCAGAGAAAAGTGATAAGAGATCACACCAGAAGCTTCAACTACGCGAACCACTCATTCCGCACACACTCGAAGAAAAGGAGTGGCGGATCAATCTTGCGCTCTCGAATTCCCATCCTTAGCGCTTAACACTCCTTCCCTCCGCACACACTCGGAGAAAAGGAGTGGCGGATCAACCCTGCGAAGTAAAAGACTCACTAGCGTGTACCACTTCTCTCTGCACACACTCAGAGAAAAGTGATAAGAGAGCATACCAGAAGCTTCAACTACGCGAACCACTCATTCCACACACTCGGAGAAAAGGAGTTTCGGATCAATCCTGCGCTCCCGAAGACCCATCCCTAGCGCTTAATACTCCTTCTGTCCGCACACACTCGGAGAAAAGGAGTGGCGGATTAATCCTGCGCTCCCGAAGACCCATCCCTAGCGCTCAACACTCCTTCTCTCCGCACACACTCGGAGAAAAGGAGTGGCTGATCAATCGTGCTCTCCAGAAGACCCATCCCTAGCGCTTAACACTCCTTCCCTCCGCACACACTCGGAGAAAAGGAGTGGCGGATCAACCCTGCGAAGTAAAAGACTCACTAGCGTGTACCACCTCTCTCTGCACACACTCAGAGAAAAGTGATAAGAGAGCATACCAGAAGCTTCAACTACGCGAACCACTCATTCCACACACTCGGAGAAAAGGAGTTGCGGATCAATCCTGCGCTCCCGAAGACCCATCCCTAGCGCTTAATACTCCTTCTGTCCGCACACACTCGGAGAAAAGGAGTGGCGGATCAAACCTGCGCTCCCGAAGACCCACCCTAGCGCTCATCACTCCTTCTCTCCGCACACACTCGGAGAAAAGGAGTGGCGGATCAATCCTGTGCTACCCAAGACCCATCCCTAGCGCTTAACACTCCTTCCCTCCGCACACACTCGGACAAAAAGAGTGGCGGATCAATCATGCGCTCCCGAAGACCCATCCCTAGCGCTTAACACTTTTTCCCTAAGCACTCACTCGGAGAAAAGGAGTGGCGGATCAATCCTGTGCTCCCGAAGACCCATCCCTAGCGCTCAACACTCCTTCTCTCCACACACACTCGGAGAAAAAGAGTGGCGGATCAACCCTGCGAAGTCGAAGACTCACTAGCGTGTACCACGTCTCTCAGCACACACTCAGAGAAAAGTGATAAGAGATCACACCAGAAGCTTCAACTACGCGAACCACTCATTCCACTACGCTAGGGATGGGTCTTCGGGAGCGCAGGATTAATCCGTCACTCCTTTTCTCCGAGTGTGTGCGGAGAGAAGGAGTGTTAAGCGCTAGGGATGGGTCTTCGGAAGCGCAGGATTGGTCCTCCGCACACAATTGGAGAAAAGGAGTGGCGGATCAATCCTGCGCTCCCGAAGACCCATCCCTAGCGCTTAACACTTCTTCTCTCCGCACACACTCGGAGAAAAAGAGTGGCGGATGAACACTGCGAAGTCGAAGACTCACTAGCGTGTACCACGTCTCTCTGCACACACTCAGAGAAAAGTGATAAGAGAGCACACCAGAAGCTTCAACTACGCGAACCACTCATTCCACACACTCGGAGAAAAGGAGTTGCGGATCAATCCTGCGCTCCCGAAGACCCATCCCTAGCGCTTAATACTCCTTCTCTCCGCACACACTCGGAGAAAAGGAGTGGCGGATTATTCCTGCGCTCCGAAGACCCATCCCTAGCGCTCAACACTCCTTCTCTCCGCACACACTCGGAGAAAAGGAGTGGCTGATCAATCCTGCTCTCCCGAAGACCCATCCCTAGCGCTTAACACTCCTTCCCTCCGCACACACTCGGAGAAAAGGAGTGGCGGATCAACCCTGCGAAGTCAAAGACTCACTAGCGCGTACCACTTCTCTCTGCACACACTCAGAGAAAAGTGACAAGAGAGCACACCAGAAGCTTCAACTACGCGAAGCACTCCCTCCACTACGCTAGGGATGGGTCTTCGGGAGAGCAGGATTAATCCGTCACTCCTTTTCTCCGAGTGTGTGCGGAGAGAAGGAGTGTTAAGCGCTAGGGATGGGTCTTCGGAAGCGCAGGATTGGTCCTCCGCACACAATTGGAGAAAAGGAGTTTCGGATCAATCCTGCGCTCCCGAAGACCCATCCCTAGCGCTTAACACTTCTTCTCTCCGCACACACTCGGAGAAAAAGAGTGGCGGATGAACACTGCGAAGTCGAAGACTCACTAGCGTGTACCACGTCTCTCTGCACACACTCAGAGAAAAGTGATAAGAGAGCACACCAGAAGCTTCAACTACGCGAACCACTCATTCCACACACTCGGAGAAAAGGAGTTGCGGATCAATCCTGCGCTCCCGAAGACCCATCCCTAGCGCTTAATACTCCTTCTCTCCGCACACACTCGGAGAAAATGAGTGGCGGATTAATCCTGCGCTCCCGAAGACCCATCCCTAGCGCTCAACACTCCTTCTCTCCGCACACACTCGGAGAAAAGGAGTGGCTGATCAATCCTGCTCTCCCGAAGACCCATCCCTAGCGCTTAACACTCCTTCCCTCCGCACACACTCGGAGAAAATGAGTGGCGGATCAATCATGCGCTCCCGAAGACCCATCCCTAGCGCTTAACACTTTTTCCCTCCGCACACACTCGGAGAAAAGGAGTGGCGGATCAACCCTGCGAAGTCGAAGACTCACTAGCGTGTACCACTTCTCTCTGCACACACTCAGAGAAAAGTGATAAGAGAGCACACCAGAAGCTTCAACTACGCGAACCACTCATTCCGCACACACTCGGAGAAAAGGAGTGGCGGATCAATCCTGCGCTCCCGAAGACCCATCCCTAGCGCTTAACACTCCTTCTCTCCGCACACACTCGGATAAAAGGAGTGGCGGATCAATCCTGCGCTCCCGAAGACCCATCCCTAGCGCTCAACACTCCTTCTCTCCGCACACACTCGGAGAAAAAGAGTGGCGGATCAACCCTGCGAAGTCGAAGACTCACTAGCGTAAACCACGTCTCTCTGCACACACTCAGAGAAAAGTGACAAGAGAGCACACCAGAAGCTTCAACTTCGCGAAGCACTCCCTCCACTACGCTAGGGATGGGTCTTCGGGAGCGCAGGATTAATCCGTCACTCCTTTTCTCCGAGTGTGTGCGGAGAGAAGGAGTGTTAAGCGCTAGGGATGGGTCTTCGGAAGCGCAGGATTGGTCTTTCGCACACAATTGGAGAAAATTATTGGCGGATCAATCCTGCGCTCTCGGAGACCCATCCCTAGCGCTTAACACTCCTTTTCTTCGCACACACTCGGAGAAAAGATGTGGCGGATCAATCCTGTGCTCCCGAAGACCCATCCCTAGCGCTTAACTCTCCTTCCCTCCGCACACACTCCGAGAAAAGGAGTTGCGGATCAATCCTGCGCTCCCGAAGTCCCATCCCTAGCGCTTAATACTGCTTCTCTCCGCACACACTCCGAGAAAAGGAGTGGCGGATCAATCCTGCGCTCCCGAAGACCCATGCCTAGCGCTTAACACTCCTTCCCTCCGCACACACTTGGAGAAAAGGAGTGGCGGATCAATCCTGCGCTCCCGAAGACCCATCCCTAGCGCTTAACACTTCTTCCCTCCGCACACACTCGGAGAAAAGGAGAGGCGGATAAATCCTGCGCTCCCGAAGACCCATCCCTAGCGCTTAACACTTCTTCTCTCCGCACACACTCGGAGAAAAAGAGTGGCGGATGAACACTGCGAAGTCGAAGACTCACTAGCGTGTACCACGTCTCTCTGCACACACTCAGAGAAAAGTGATAAGAGAGCACACCAGAAGCTTCAACTACGCGAACCACTCATTCCACACACTCGGATAAAAGGAGTTGCGGATCAATCCTGCGCTCCCGAAGACCCATCCCTAGCGCTTAATACTCTTTCTCTCCGCACACACTCGGAGAAAAGGAGTGGCGGATTAATCCTGCGCTCCCGAAGACCCATCCCTAGCGCTCAACACTCCTTCTCTCCGCACACACTCGGAGAAAAGGAGTGGCTGATCAATCGTGCTCTCCCGAAGACCCATCCCTAGCGCTTAACACTTCTTCCCTCCGCACACACTCGGAGAAAAGGAGTGGCGGATCAACCCTGCGAAGTCAAAGACTCACTAGCGTGTACCACTTCTCTCTGCACACACTCAGAGAAAAGTGATAAGAGAGCACACCAGAAGCTTCAACTACGCGAACCACGCATTCCGCACACACTCGGATAAAAGGAGTGGCGGGTCAATCCTGCGCTGCCGAAGACCCATTCCTAGCGCTTAACACTCCTTCTGTCCGCACACACTCGGAGAAAAGGAGTGGCGGATCAATCCTGTGCTACCCAAGACCCATCCCTAGCGCTTAACACTCCTTCCCTCCGCACACACTCGGAGAAAAAGAGTGGCGGATCAATCATGCGTTCCCGAAGACCCATCCCTAGCGCTTAACACTTTTTCCCTCCGCACTCACTCGGAGAAAAGGAGTGGCGGATCAATCCTGTGCTCCTGAAGACCCATCCCTAGCGCTCAACACTCCTTCTCTCCACACACACTCGGAGAAAAAGAGTGGCGGATCAACCCTGCGAAGTCGAAGACTCACTAGCGTGTACCACTTCTCTCTGCACACACTCAGAGAAAAGTGATAAGAGATCACACCAGAAGCTTCAACTACGCGAACCACTCATTCCGCACACACTCGGAGAAAAGGAGTGGCGGATGAATCTTGCGCTCTCGAATTCCCATCCTTAGCGCTTAACACTCCTTCTCTCCACACACACTCGGATAAAAGGAGTGGCGGATCAATCCTGCGCTCCCGAAGACCCATCCCTAGCGCTTAACACTCCTTCCCTCCGCACACACTCGGAGAAAAGGAGTGGCGGATCAACCCTGCGAAGTCGAAGACTCACTAGCGTGTACCACTTCTCTCTGCACACACTCAGAGAAAAGTGATAAGAGAGCACACCAGAAGCTTCAACTACGCGAACCACTCATTCCGCACACACTCGGAGAAAAGGAGTGGCGGATCAATCCTGCGCTCCGGAAGACCCATCCCTATCGCTTAACACTCCTTCTCTCCGCACACACTCGGATAAAAGGAGTGGCGGATCAATCCTGCGCTCCCGAAGACCCATCCCTAGCGCTCAACACTCCTTCTCTCCGCACACACTCGGAGAAAAAGAGTGGCGGATCAACCCTGCGAAGTCGAAGACTCACTAGCGTGTACCACGTCTCTCTGCCCACACTCAGAGAAAAGTGATAAGAGAGCACACCAGAAGCTTCAACTACGCGAAGCACTCATTCCGCACACACTCGGAGAAAAGGAGTGGCGGATCAATCCTGCGCTCCCGAAGACCCATCCCTAGCGCTTAACTCTCCTTCTCTCCGCACACACTCGGATAAAAGGAGTGGCGGATCAATCCTGCGCTCCCGAAGACCCATCCCTAGCGCTCAACACTCCTTCTCTCCGCACACACTCGGAGAAAAAGAGTGGCGGATCAACCCTGCGAAGTCGAAGACTCACTAGCGTGTACCACGTCTCTCTGCACACACTCAGAGAAAAGTGATGAGAGAGCACACCAGAAGCTTCAACTACGCGAACCACTCATTCCACACACTCGGAGAAAAGGAGTTGCGGATCAATCCTGCGCTCCCGAAGACCCATCCCTAGCGCTTAATACTCCTTCTCTCCGCACACACTCGGAGAAAAGGAGTGGCGGATTAATCCTGCGCTCCCGAAGACCCATCCCTAGCGCTCAACACTCCTTCTCTCCGCACACACTCGGAGAAAAGGAGTGGCTGATCAACCCTGCGAAGTCAAAGACTCACTAGCGTGTACCACTTCTCTCTGCACACACTCAGAGAAAAGTGATAAGAGAGCACACCAGAAGCTTCAACTACGCGAAACACTCATTCCGCACACACTCGGATAAAAGGAGTGGCGGGTCAATCCTGCGCTGCCGAAGACCCATCCCTAGCGCTTAACACTCCTTCTCTCCGCACACACTCGGATAAAAGGAGTGGCGGATCAATCCTGCGCTCCCGAAGACCCATCCCTAGCGCTTAACACTCCTTCCCTCCGCACACACTCGGAGAAAAAGAGTGGCGGATCAATCATGCGCTCCATAAGACCCATCCCTAGCGCTTAACACTTTTTCCCTCCGCACTCACTCGGAGAAAAGGAGTGGCGGATCAATCCTGTGCTCCCGAAGACCCATCCCTAGCGCTTAACACTCCTTCCCTCCGCACACACTCGGAGAAAAAGAGTGGCGGATCAATCATGCGCTCCCGAAGACCCATCCCTAGCGCTTAACACTTTTTCCCTCCGCACTCACTCGGAGAAAAGGAGTGGCGGATCAATCCTGCGCTCCCGAAGACCCATCCCTAGCGCTTAACACTCCTTCCCTCCGCACACACTCGGAGAAAAGGAGTGGCGGATCAACCCTGCGAAGTCGAAGACTCACTAGCGTGTACCACTTCTCTCTGCACACACTCAGAGAAAAGTGATAAGAGAGCACACCAGAAGCTTCAACTACGCGAACCACTCATTCCGCACACACTCGGAGAAAAGGAGTGGCGGATCAATCCTGCGCTCCGGAAGACCCATCCCTAGCGCTTAACACTCCTTCTCTCCGCACACACTCGGATAAAAGGAGTGGCGGATCAATCCTGCGCTCCCGAAGACCTATCCCTAGCGCTCAACACTCCTTCTCTCCGCACACACTCGGAGAAAAAGAGTGGCGGATCAACCCTGCGAAGTCGAAGACTCACTAGCGTGTACCACGTCTCTCTGCACACACTCAGAGAAAAGTGATAAGAGAGCACACCAGAAGCTTCAACTACGCGAACCACTCATTCCACACACTCGGAGAAAAGGAGTTGCGGATCAATCCTGCGCTCCCGAAGACCCATCCCTAGCGCTTAATACTCCTTCTCTCCGCACACACTCGGAGAAAATGAGTGGCGGATTAATCCTGCGCTCCCGAAGACCCATCCCTAGCGCTCAACACTCCTTCTCTCCGCACACACTCGGAGAAAAGGAGTGGCTGATCAATCCTGCTCTCCCGAAGACCCATCCCTAGCGCTTAACACTCCTTCCCTCCGCACACACTCGGAGAAAATGAGTGGCGGATCAATCATGCGCTCCCGAAGACCCATCCCTAGCGCTTAACACTTTTTCCCTCCGCACACACTCGGAGAAAAGGAGTGGCGGATCAACCCTGCGAAGTCGAAGACTCACTAGCGTGTACCACTTCTCTCTGCACACACTCAGAGAAAAGTGATAAGAGAGCACACCAGAAGCTTCAACTACGCGAACCACTCATTCCGCACACACTCGGAGAAAAGGAGTGGCGGATCAATCCTGCGCTCCCGAAGACCCATCCCTAGCGCTTAACACTCCTTCTCTCCGCACACACTCGGATAAAAGGAGTGGCGGATCAATCCTGCGCTCCCGAAGACCCATCCCTAGCGCTCAACACTCCTTCTCTCCGCACACACTCGGAGAAAAAGAGTGGCGGATCAACCCTGCGAAGTCGAAGACTCACTAGCGTAAACCACGTCTCTCTGCACACACTCAGAGAAAAGTGACAAGAGAGCACACCAGAAGCTTCAACTTCGCGAAGCACTCCCTCCACTACGCTAGGGATGGGTCTTCGGGAGCGCAGGATTAATCCGTCACTCCTTTTCTCCGAGTGTGTGCGGAGAGAAGGAGTGTTAAGCGCTAGGGATGGGTCTTCGGAAGCGCAGGATTGGTCTTTCGCACACAATTGGAGAAAATTATTGGCGGATCAATCCTGCGCTCTCGGAGACCCATCCCTAGCGCTTAACACTCCTTTTCTTCGCACACACTCGGAGAAAAGATGTGGCGGATCAATCCTGTGCTCCCGAAGACCCATCCCTAGCGCTTAACTCTCCTTCCCTCCGCACACACTCCGAGAAAAGGAGTTGCGGATCAATCCTGCGCTCCCGAAGTCCCATCCCTAGCGCTTAATACTGCTTCTCTCCGCACACACTCCGAGAAAAGGAGTGGCGGATCAATCCTGCGCTCCCGAAGACCCATGCCTAGCGCTTAACACTCCTTCCCTCCGCACACACTTGGAGAAAAGGAGTGGCGGATCAATCCTGCGCTCCCGAAGACCCATCCCTAGCGCTTAACACTTCTTCCCTCCGCACACACTCGGAGAAAAGGAGAGGCGGATAAATCCTGCGCTCCCGAAGACCCATCCCTAGCGCTTAACACTTCTTCTCTCCGCACACACTCGGAGAAAAAGAGTGGCGGATGAACACTGCGAAGTCGAAGACTCACTAGCGTGTACCACGTCTCTCTGCACACACTCAGAGAAAAGTGATAAGAGAGCACACCAGAAGCTTCAACTACGCGAACCACTCATTCCACACACTCGGATAAAAGGAGTTGCGGATCAATCCTGCGCTCCCGAAGACCCATCCCTAGCGCTTAATACTCTTTCTCTCCGCACACACTCGGAGAAAAGGAGTGGCGGATTAATCCTGCGCTCCCGAAGACCCATCCCTAGCGCTCAACACTCCTTCTCTCCGCACACACTCGGAGAAAAGGAGTGGCTGATCAATCGTGCTCTCCCGAAGACCCATCCCTAGCGCTTAACACTTCTTCCCTCCGCACACACTCGGAGAAAAGGAGTGGCGGATCAACCCTGCGAAGTCAAAGACTCACTAGCGTGTACCACTTCTCTCTGCACACACTCAGAGAAAAGTGATAAGAGAGCACACCAGAAGCTTCAACTACGCGAACCACGCATTCCGCACACACTCGGATAAAAGGAGTGGCGGGTCAATCCTGCGCTGCCGAAGACAAATTCCTAGCGCTTAACACTCCTTCTGTCCGCACACACTCGGAGAAAAGGAGTGGCGGATCAATCCTGTGCTACCCAAGACCCATCCCTAGCGCTTAACACTCCTTCCCTCCGCACACACTCGGAGAAAAAGAGTGGCGGATCAATCATGCGTTCCCGAAGACCCATCCCTAGCGCTTAACACTTTTTCCCTCCGCACTCACTCGGAGAAAAGGAGTGGCGGATCAATCCTGTGCTCCTGAAGACCCATCCCTAGCGCTCAACACTCCTTCTCTCCACACACACTCGGAGAAAAAGAGTGGCGGATCAACCCTGCGAAGTCGAAGACTCACTAGCGTGTACCACTTCTCTCTGCACACACTCAGAGAAAAGTGATAAGAGATCACACCAGAAGCTTCAACTACGCGAACCACTCATTCCGCACACACTCGGAGAAAAGGAGTGGCGGATGAATCTTGCGCTCTCGAATTCCCATCCTTAGCGCTTAACACTCCTTCTCTCCACACACACTCGGATAAAAGGAGTGGCGGATCAATCCTGCGCTCCCGAAGACCCATCCCTAGCGCTTAACACTCCTTCCCTCCGCACACACTCGGAGAAAAGGAGTGGCGGATCAACCCTGCGAAGTCGAAGACTCACTAGCGTGTACCACTTCTCTCTGCACACACTCAGAGAAAAGTGATAAGAGAGCACACCAGAAGCTTCAACTACGCGAACCACTCATTCCGCACACACTCGGAGAAAAGGAGTGGCGGATCAATCCTGCGCTCCGGAAGACCCATCCCTATCGCTTAACACTCCTTCTCTCCGCACACACTCGGATAAAAGGAGTGGCGGATCAATCCTGCGCTCCCGAAGACCCATCCCTAGCGCTCAACACTCCTTCTCTCCGCACACACTCGGAGAAAAAGAGTGGCGGATCAACCCTGCGAAGTCGAAGACTCAATAGCGTGTACCACGTCTCTCTGCCCACACTCAGAGAAAAGTGATAAGAGAGCACACCAGAAGCTTCAACTACGCGAAGCACTCATTCCGCACACACTCGGAGAAAAGGAGTGGCGGATCAATCCTGCGCTCCCGAAGACCCATCCCTAGCGCTTAACTCTCCTTCTCTCGGCACACACTCGGATAAAAGGAGTGGCGGATCAATCCTGCGCTCCCGAAGACCCATCCCTAGCGCTCAACACTCCTTCTCTCCGCACACACTCGGAGAAAAAGAGTGGCGGATCAACCCTGCGAAGTCGAAGACTCACTAGCGTGTACCACGTCTCTCTGCACACACTCAGAGAAAAGTGATGAGAGAGCACACCAGAAGCTTCAACTACGCGAACCACTCATTCCACACACTCGGAGAAAAGGAGTTGCGGATCAATCCTGCGCTCCCGAAGACCCATCCCTAGCGCTTAATACTCCTTCTCTCCGCACACACTCGGAGAAAAGGAGTGGCGGATTAATCCTGCGCTCCCGAAGACCCATCCCTAGCGCTCAACACTCCTTCTCTCCGCACACACTCGGAGAAAAGGAGTGGCTGATCAACCCTGCGAAGTCAAAGACTCACTAGCGTGTACCACTTCTCTCTGCACACACTCAGAGAAAAGTGATAAGAGAGCACACCAGAAGCTTCAACTACGCGAAACACTCATTCCGCACACACTCGGATAAAAGGAGTGGCGGGTCAATCCTGCGCTGCCGAAGACCCATCCCTAGCGCTTAACACTCCTTCTCTCCGCACACACTCGGATAAAAGGAGTGGCGGATCAATCCTGCGCTCCCGAAGACCCATCCCTAGCGCTTAACACTCCTTCCCTCCGCACACACTCGGAGAAAAAGAGTGGCGGATCAATCATGCGCTCCATAAGACCCATCCCTAGCGCTTAACACTTTTTCCCTCCGCACTCACTCGGAGAAAAGGAGTGGCGGATCAATCCTGTGCTCCCGAAGACCCATCCCTAGCGCTTAACACTCCTTCCCTCCGCACACACTCGGAGAAAAAGAGTGGCGGATCAATCATGCGCTCCCGAAGACCCATCCCTAGCGCTTAACACTTTTTCCCTCCGCACTCACTCGGAGAAAAGGAGTGGCGGATCAATCCTGCGCTCCCGAAGACCCATCCCTAGCGCTTAACACTCCTTCCCTCCGCACACACTCGGAGAAAAGGAGTGGCGGATCAACCCTGCGAAGTCGAAGACTCACTAGCGTGTACCACTTCTCTCTGCACACACTCAGAGAAAAGTGATAAGAGAGCACACCAGAAGCTTCAACTACGCGAACCACTCATTCCGCACACACTCGGAGAAAAGGAGTGGCGGATCAATCCTGCGCTCCGGAAGACCCATCCCTAGCGCTTAACACTCCTTCTCTCCGCACACACTCGGATAAAAGGAGTGGCGGATCAATCCTGCGCTCCCGAAGACCCATCCCTAGCGCTCAACACTCCTTCTCTCCGCACACACTCGGAGAAAAAGAGTGGCGGATCAACCCTGCGAAGTCGAAGACTCACTAGCGTGTACCACGTCTCTCTGCACACACTCAGAGAAAAGTGATAAGAGAGCACACCAGAAGCTTCAACTACGCGAAGCACTCATTCCGCACACACTCGGAGAAAAGGAGTGGCGGATCAATCCTGCGCTCCCGAAGACCCATCCCTAGCGCTTAACTCTCCTTCTCTCCGCACACACTCGGATAAAAGGAGTGGCGGATCAATCCTGCGCTCCCGAAGACCCATCCCTAGCGCTCAACACTCCTTCTCTCCGCACACACTCGGAGAAAAAGAGTGGCGGATCAACCCTGCGAAGTCGAAGGCTCACTAGCGTGTACCACGTCTCTCTGCACACACTCAGAGAAAAGTGATAAGAGAGCACACCAGAAGCTTCAACTACGCGAAGCACTCCCTCCACTACCCTAGGGATGGGTCTTCGGGAGCGCAGGATTAATCCGTCACTCCTTTTCTCCGAGTGTGTGCGGAGAGAAGGAGCGTTAAGCGCTAGGGATGGGTCTTCGGAAGCGCAGGATTGGTCCTCCGCACACAATTGGAGAAAATTATTGGCGGATCAATCCTGCGCTCTCGGAGACCCATCCCTAGCGCTTAACACTCCTTTTCTCCGCACACACTCGGAGAAAAGGAGTGGCGGATCAATCCTGTGTTCCCGAAGACCCATCCCTAGCGCTTAACTCTCCTTCCCTCCGCACAGACTCCGAGAAAAGGAGTGGCGGATCAATCCTGCGCTCCCGAAGACCCATGCCTAGCGCTTAACACTCCTTCCCTCCGCACACACTTGGAGAAAAGGAGTGGCGGATCAATCCTGCGCTCCCGAAGACCCATCCCTAGCGCTCAACACTCCTTCTCTCCGCACACACTCGGAGAAAAGGAGTGGCGGATTAATCCTGCGCTCCCGAAGACCCATCCCTAGCGCTTAATACTCCTTCTCTCCGCACACACTCGGAGAAAAGGAGTGGCGGATTAATCCTGCGCTCCCGAAGACCCATCCCTAGCGCTCAACACTCCTTCTCTCCGCACACACTCGGAGAAAAGGAGTGGCTGATCAATCGTGCTCTCCCGAAGACCCATCCCTAGCGCTTAACACTCCTTCCCTCCGCACACACTCGGAGAAAAGGAGTGGCGGATCAACCCTGCGAAGTAAAAGACTCACTAGCGTGTACCACTTCTCTCTGCACACACTCAGAGAAAAATGATAAGAGAGCACACCAGAAGCTTCAACTACGCGAACCACTCATTCCGCACACACTCAGATAAAAGGAGTGGCGGGTCAATCCTGCGCTGCCGAAGACCCATCCCTAGCGCTTAACACTCCTTCTGTCCGCACACACTCGGAGAAAAGGAGTGGCCGCGCCAAACCTGCGCTCCCGAAGACCCACCCTAGCGCTCATCACTCCTTCTCTCCGCACACACTCGGAGAAAAGGAGTGGCGGATCAATCCTGTGCTACCCAAGACCCATCCCTAGCGCTTAACACTCCTTCCCTCCGCACTCACTCGGAGAAAAGGAGTGGCGGATCAATCCTGTGCTCCCGAAGACCCATCCCTAGCGCTCAACACTCCTTCTCTCCACAAACACTCGGAGAAAAAGAGTGGCGGATCAACCCTTCGAAGTCGAAGACTCACTAGCGTGTACCACTTCTCTCTGCACACACTCAGAGAAAAGTGATAAGAGATCACACCAGAAGCTTCAACTACGCGAACCACGCATTCCGCACACACTCGGAGAAAAGGAGTGGCGGATGAATCTTGCGCTCTCGAATTCCCATCCTTAGCGCTTAACACTCCTTCTCTCCACACACACTCGGATAAAAGGAGTGGCGGATCAATCCTGCGCTCCCGAAGACCCATCCCTAGCGCTTAACACTCCTTCCCTCCGCACACACTCGGAGAAAAGGAGTGGCGGATCAACCCTGCGAAGTCGAAGACTCACTAGCGTGTACCACTTCTCTCTGCACACACTCAGAGAAATGTGATAAGAGAGCACACCAGAAGCTTCAACTACGCGAACCACTCATTCCGCACACACTCGGAGAAAAGGAGTGGCGGATCAATCCTGCGCTCCCGAAGACCCATCCCTAGCGCTTAACACTCCTTCTCTCCGCACACACTCGGATAAAAGGAGTGGCGGATCAATCCTGCGCTCCCGAAGACCCATCCCTAGCGCTCAACACTCCTTCTCTCCGCACACACTCGGAGAAAAAGAGTGGCGGATCAACCCTGCGAAGTCGAAGACTCACTAGCGTGTACCACGTCTCTCAGCACACACTCAGAGAAAAGTGACAAGAGAGCACACCAGAAGCTTCAACTACGCGAAGCACTCCCTCCACTACGCTAGGGATGGGTCTTCGGGAGCGCAGGAATAATCCGTCACTCCTTTTCTCCAAGTGTGTGCGGAGAGAAGGAGTGTTAAGCGCTAGGGATGGGTCTTCGGTAGCGCAGGATTGGTCCTCCGCACACAATTGGAGAAAAGGAGTGGCGGATCAATCCTGCGCTCCCGAAGACCCATCCCTAGCGCTTAACACTTCTTCTCTCCGCACACACTCGGAGAAAAAGAGTGGCGGATGAACACTGCGAAGTCGAAGACTCACTAGCGTGTACCACGTCTCTCTGCACACACTCAGAGAAAAGTGATAAGAGAGCACACCAGAAGCTTCAACTACGCGAACCACTCATTCCACACACTCGGAGAAAAGGAGTTGCGGATCAATCCTGCGCTCCCGAAGACCCATCCCTAGCGCTTAATATTCCTTCTCTCCGCACACACTCGGAGAAAAGGAGTGGCGGATTAATCCTGCGCTCCCGAAGACCCATCCCTAGCGCTCAACACTCCTTCTCTCCGCACACACTCGGAGAAAAGGAGTGGCTGATCAATCCTGCTCTCCCGAAGACCCATCCCTAGCGCTTAACACTCCTTCCCTCCGCACACACTCGGAGAAAATGAGTGGCGGATCAACCCTGCGAAGTCAAAGACTCACTAGCGTGTACCACTTCTCTCTGCACACACTCAGAGAAAAGTGATAAGAGAGCACACCAGAAGCTTCAACTACGCGAACCACTCATTCCGCACACACTCGGATAAAAGGAGTGGCGGGTCAATCCTGCGCTGCTAAAGACCCATCCCTAGCGCTTAACACTCCTTCTCTCCGCACACACTCGGAGAAAAGGAGTGGCGGATCAAACCTGCGCTCCCGAAGACCCACCCTAGCGCTCATCACTCCTTCTCTCCGCACACACTCGGAGAAAAGGAGTGGCGGATCAATCCTGTGCTACCCAAGACCCATCCCTAGCGCTTAACACTCCTTCCCTCCGCACACACTCGGAGAAAAAGAGTGGCGGATCAATCATGCGCTCCCGAAGACCCATCCCTAGCGCTTAACACTTTTTCCCTCCGCACTCACTCGGAGAAAAGGAGTGGCGGATGAATCCTGTGCTCCCGAAGACCCATCCCTAGCGCTCAACACTCCTTCTCTCCACACACACTCGGAGAAAAAGAGTGGCGGATCAACCCTGCGAAGTCGAAGACTCACTAGCGTGTACCACTTCTCTCTGCACACACTCAGTGAAAAGTGATAAGAGATCACACCAGAAGCTTCAACTACGCGAACCACTCATTCCGCACACACTCGGAGAAAAGGAGTGGCGGATCAATCCTGCGCTCCCGAAGACCCATCCCTAGCGCTTAACACTCCTTCTCTCCGCACACACTCGGATAAAAGTAGTGGCGGATCAATCCTGCGCTCCCGAAGACCCATCCCTAGCGCTTAATACTGCTTCTCTCCGCACACACTCGGAGAAAAAGAGTGGCGGATTAATCCTGCGCTCCCGAAGACCCATCCCTAGCGCTTAACACTCCTTCTCTCCGCACACACTCCTAGAAATGGAGTGGCTGATCAATCCTGCTCTCCCGAAGACCCATCCCAAGCGCTTAACACTCCTTCCCTCCCCACACACTCGGAGAAAAAGAGTGGCGGATCAATCATGCGCTCCCGAAGACCCATCCCTAGCGCTTAACACTTTTTCCCTCCGCACTCACTCGGAGAAAAGGAGTGGCGGATCAATCCTGTGCTCCCGAAGACCCATCCCTAGCGCTCAACACTCCTTCTCTCCGCACACACTCGGAGAAAAGGAGTGGCGGATCAATCCTGTGCTACCCAAGACCCATCCCTAGCGCTTAACACTCCTTCCCTCCGCACACACTAGGAGAAAAAGAGTGGCGGATCAATCATGCGCTCCCGAAGACCCATCCCTAGCGCTTAACACTTTTTCCCTCCGCACTCACTCGGAGAAAAGGAGTGGCGGATGAATCCTGTGCTCCCGAAGACCCATCCCTAGCGCTCAACACTCCTTCTCTCCACACACACTCGGAGAAAAAGAGTGGCGGATCAACCCTGCGAAGTCGAAGACTCACTAGCGTGTACCACTTCTCTCTGCACACACTCAGAGAAAAGTGATAAGAGATCACACCAGAAGCTTCAACTACGCGAACCACTCATTCCGCACACACTCGGATAAAAGGAGTGGCGGGTCAATCCTGCGCTGCCGAAGACCCATTCCTAGCGCTTAACACTCCTTCTCTCCGCACACACTCGGAGAAAAAGAGTGGCGGATCAATCATGCGCTCCCGAAGACCCATCCCTAGCGCTTAACACTTTTTCCCTCCGCACTCACTCGGAGAAAAGGAGTGGCGGATCAATCCTGTGCTCCCGAAGACCCATCCCTAGCGCTCAACACTCCTTCTCTCCGCACACACTCGGAGAAAAGGAGTGGCGGATCAATCCTGTGCTACCCAAGACCCATCCCTAGCGCTTAACACTCCTTCCCTCCGCACACACTCGGAGAAAAAGAGTGGCGGATCAATCATGCGCTCCCGAAGACCCATCCCTAGCGCTTAACACTTTTTCCCTCCGCACTCACTCGGAGAAAAGGAGTGGCGGATGAATCCTGTGCTCCCGAAGACCCATCCCTAGCGCTCAACACTCCTTCTCTCCACACACACTCGGAGAAAAAGAGTGGCGGATCAACCCTGCGAAGTCGAAGACTCACTAGCGTGTACCACTTCTCTCTGCACACACTCAGAGAAAAGTGATAAGAGATCACACCAGAAGCTTCAACTACGCGAACCACTCATTCCGCACACACTCGGAGAAAAGGAGTGGCGGATCAATCCTGCGCTCCCGAAGACCCATCCCTAGCGCTTAACACTCCTTCTCTCCGCACACACTCGGATAAAAGTAGTGGCGGATCAATCCTGCGCTCCCGAAGACCCATCCCTAGCGCTTAATACTGCTTCTCTCCGCACACACTCGGAGAAAAAGAGTGGCGGATTAATCCTGCGCTCCCGAAGACCCATCCCTAGCGCTCAACACTCCTTCTCTCCGCACACACTCCTAGAAATGGAGTGGCTGATCAATCCTGCTCTCCCGAAGACCCATCCCAAGCGCTTAACACTCCTTCCCTCCGCACACACTCGGAGAAAAGGAGGGGCGGATTAACCCTGCGAAGTCAAAGACTCACTAGCGTGTACCACTTCTCTCTGCACACACTCAGAGAAAAGTGATAAGATAGCACACCAGAAGCTTCAACTACGCGAACCACTCATTCCGCACACACTCGGATAAAAGGAGTGGCGGGTCAATCCTGCGCTGCCGAAGACCCATCCCTAGCGCTTAACACTCCTTCTCTCCGCACACACTCGGAGAAAAAGAGTGGCGGATCAATCATGCGCTCCCGAAGACCCATCCCTAGCGCTTAACACTTTTTCCCTCCGCACTCACTCGGAGAAAAGGAGTGGCGGATCAATCCTGTGCTCCCGAAGACCCATCCCTAGCGCTCAACACTCCTTCTCTCCACACACACTCGGAGAAAAAGAGCGGCGGATCAACCCTGCGAAGTCGAAGACTCACTAGCGTGTACCACTTCTCTCTGCACACACTCAGAGAAAAGTGATAAGAGAGCACACCAGAAGCTTCAACTACGCGAACCACTCATTCCGCACACACTCGGAGAAAAGGAGTGGCTGATCAATCGTGCTCTCCAGAAGACCCATCCCTAGCGCTTAACACTCCTTCTCTCCGCACACACTCGGAGAAAAGGAGTGGCGGATCAACCCTGCGAAGTAAAAGACTCACTAGCGTGTACCACTTCTCTCTGCACACACTCAGAGAAAAGTGATAAGAGAGCATACCAGAAGCTTCAACTACGCGAACCACTCATTCCACACACTCGGAGAAAAGGAGTTGCGGATCAATCCTGCGCTCCCGAAGACCCATCCCTAGCGCTTAATACTCCTTCTGTCCGCACACACTCGGAGAAAAGGAGTGGCGGATTAATCCTGCGCTCTCGAAGACCCATCCCTAGCGCTCAACACTCCTTCTCTCCGCACACACTCGGAGAAAAGGAGTGGCTGATCAATCGTGCTCTCCAGAAGACCCATCCCTAGCGCTTAACACTCCTTCCCTCCGCACACACTCGGAGAAAAGGAGTGGCGGATCAACCCTGCGAAGTAAAATACTCACTAGCGTGTACCACTTCTCTCTGCACACACTCAGAGAAAAGTGATAAGAGAGCATACCAGAAGCTTCAACTACGCGAACCACTCATTCCACACACTCGGAGAAAAGGAGTTGCGGATCAATCCTGCGCTCCCGAAGACCCATCCCTAGCGCTTAATACTCCTTCTGTCCGCACACACTCGGAGAAAAGGAGTGGCTGATCAATCGTGCTCTCCCGAAGACCCATCCCTAGCGCTTAACACTCCTTCCCTCCGCACACACTCGGAGAAAAGGAGTTGCGGATCAATCCTGCGCTCCCGAAGACCCATCCCTAGCGCTCAACACTCCTTCTCTCCGCACACACTCGGAGAAAAGGAGTGGCTGATCAATCGTGCTCTCCCGAAGACCCATCCCTAGCGCTTAACACTCCTTCCCTCCGCACACACTCGGAGAAAATGAGTGGCGGATCAACCCTGCGAAGTAAAAGACTCACTAGCGTGTACCACTTCTCTCTGCACACACTCAGAGAAAAATGATAAGAGAGCACACCAGAAGCTTCAACTACGCGAACCACTCATTCCGCACACACTCAGATAAAAGGAGTGGCGGGTCAATCCTGCGCTGCCGAAGACCCATCCCTAGCGCTTAACACTCCTTCTGTCCGCACACACTCGGAGAAAAGGAGTGGCCGCGCCAAACCTGCGCTCCCGAAGACCCACCCTAGCGCTCATCACTCCTTCTCTCCGCACACACTCGGAGAAAAGGAGTGGCGGATCAATCCTGTGCTACCCATGACCCATCCCTAGCGCTTAACACTCCTTCCCTCCGCACTCACTCGGAGAAAAGGAGTGGCGGATCAATCCTGTGCTCCCGAAGACCCATCCCTAGCGCTCAACACTCCTTCTCTCCACAAACACTCGGAGAAAAAGAGTGGCGGATCAACCCTTCGAAGTCGAAGACTCACTAGCGTGTACCACTTCTCTCTGCACACACTCAGAGAAAAGTGATAAGAGATCACACCAGAAGCTTCAACTACGCGAACCACGCATTCCGCACACACTCGGAGAAAAGGAGTGGCGGATGAATCTTGCGCTCTCGAATTCCCATCCTTAGCGCTTAACACTCCTTCTCTCCACACACACTCGGATAAAAGGAGTGGCGGATCAATCCTGCGCTCCCGAAGACCCATCCCTAGCGCTTAACACTCCTTCCCTCCGCACACACTCGGAGAAAAGGAGTGGCGGATCAACCCTGCGAAGTCGAAGACTCACTAGCGTGTACCACTTCTCTCTGCACACACTCAGAGAAATGTGATAAGAGAGCACACCAGAAGCTTCAACTACGCGAACCACTCATTCCGCACACACTCGGAGAAAAGGAGTGGCGGATCAATCCTGCGCTCCCGAAGACCCATCCCTAGCGCTTAACACTCCTTCTCTCCGCACACACTCGGATAAAAGGAGTGGCGGATCAATCCTGCGCTCCCGAAGACCCATCCCTAGCGCTCAACACTCCTTCTCTCCGCACACACTCGGAGAAAAAGAGTGGCGGATCAACCCTGCGAAGTCGAAGACTCACTAGCGTGTACCACGTCTCTCAGCACACACTCAGAGAAAAGTGACAAGAGAGCACACCAGAAGCTTCAACTACGCGAAGCACTCCCTCCACTACGCTAGGGATGGGTCTTCGGGAGCGCAGGATTAATCCGTCACTCCTTTTCTCCAAGTGTGTGCGGAGAGAAGGAGTGTTAAGCGCTAGGGATGGGTCTTCGGTAGCGCAGGATTGGTCCTCCGCACACAATTGGAGAAAAGGAGTGGCGGATCAATCCTGCGCTCCCGAAGACCCATCCCTAGCGCTTAACACTTCTTCTCTCCGCACACACTCGGAGAAAAAGAGTGGCGGATGAACACTGCGAAGTCGAAGACTCACTAGCGTGTACCACGTCTCTCTGCACACACTCAGAGAAAAGTGATAAGAGAGCACACCAGAAGCTTCAACTACGCGAACCACTCATTCCACACACTCGGAGAAAAGGAGTTGCGGATCAATCCTGCGCTCCCGAAGACCCATCCCTAGCGCTTAATATTCCTTCTCTCCGCACACACTCGGAGAAAAGGAGTGGCGGATTAATCCTGCGCTCCCGAAGACCCATCCCTAGCGCTCAACACTCCTTCTCTCCGCACACACTCGGAGAAAAGGAGTGGCTGATCAATCCTGCTCTCCCGAAGACCCATCCCTAGCGCTTAACACTCCTTCCCTCCGCACACACTCGGAGAAAATGAGTGGCGGATCAACCCTGCGAAGTCAAAGACTCACTAGCGTGTA
Organism: Maratus speculifer; assembly: GCA_964019185.1. Classification (NCBI taxonomy): domain Eukaryota; kingdom Metazoa; phylum Arthropoda; class Arachnida; order Araneae; family Salticidae; genus Maratus; species Maratus speculifer. The sequence goes on from OZ025292.1 coordinate 23,749,417, forward strand.
CCACTTCTCTCTGCACACACTCAGAGAAAAGTGATAAGAGAGCACACCAGAAGCTTCAACTACGCGAACCACTCATTCCGCACACACTCGGATAAAAGGAGTGGCGGGTCAATCCTGCGCTGCTAAAGACCCATCCCTAGCGCTTAACACTCCTTCTCTCCGCACACACTCGGAGAAAAGGAGTGGCGGATCAAACCTGCGCTCCCGAAGACCCACCCTAGCGCTCATCACTCCTTCTCTCCGCACACACTCGGAGAAAAGGAGTGGCGGATCAATCCTGTGCTACCCAAGACCCATCCCTAGCGCTTAACACTCCTTCCCTCCGCACACACTCGGAGAAAAAGAGTGGCGGATCAATCATGCGCTCCCGAAGACCCATCCCTAGCGCTTAACACTTTTTCCCTCCGCACTCACTCGGAGAAAAGGAGTGGCGGATGAATCCTGTGCTCCCGAAGACCCATCCCTAGCGCTCAACACTCCTTCTCTCCACACACACTCGGAGAAAAAGAGTGGCGGATCAACCCTGCGAAGTCGAAGACTCACTAGCGTGTACCACTTCTCTCTGCACACACTCAGTGAAAAGTGATAAGAGATCACACCAGAAGCTTCAACTACGCGAACCACTCATTCCGCACACACTCGGAGAAAAGGAGTGGCGGATCAATCCTGCGCTCCCGAAGACCCATCCCTAGCGCTTAACACTCCTTCTCTCCGCACACACTCGGATAAAAGTAGTGGCGGATCAATCCTGCGCTCCCGAAGACCCATCCCTAGCGCTTAATACTGCTTCTCTCCGCACACACTCGGAGAAAAAGAGTGGCGGATTAATCCTGCGCTCCCGAAGACCCATCCCTAGCGCTTAACACTCCTTCTCTCCGCACACACTCCTAGAAATGGAGTGGCTGATCAATCCTGCTCTCCCGAAGACCCATCCCAAGCGCTTAACACTCCTTCCCTCCGCACACACTCGGAGAAAAAGAGTGGCGGATCAATCATGCGCTCCCGAAGACCCATCCCTAGCGCTTAACACTTTTTCCCTCCGCACTCACTCGGAGAAAAGGAGTGGCGGATCAATCCTGTGCTCCCGAAGACCCATCCCTAGCGCTCAACACTCCTTCTCTCCGCACACACTCGGAGAAAAGGAGTGGCGGATCAATCCTGTGCTACCCAAGACCCATCCCTAGCGCTTAACACTCCTTCCCTCCGCACACACTCGGAGAAAAAGAGTGGCGGATCAATCATGCGCTCCCGAAGACCCATCCCTAGCGCTTAACACTTTTTCCCTCCGCACTCACTCGGAGAAAAGGAGTGGCGGATGAATCCTGTGCTCCCGAAGACCCATCCCTAGCGCTCAACACTCCTTCTCTCCACACACACTCGGAGAAAAAGAGTGGCGGATCAACCCTGCGAAGTCGAAGACTCACTAGCGTGTACCACTTCTCTCTGCACACACTCAGAGAAAAGTGATAAGAGATCACACCAGAAGCTTCAACTACGCGAACCACTCATTCCGCACACACTCGGATAAAAGGAGTGGCGGGTCAATCCTGCGCTGCCGAAGACCCATTCCTAGCGCTTAACACTCCTTCTCTCCGCACACACTCGGAGAAAAAGAGTGGCGGATCAATCATGCGCTCCCGAAGACCCATCCCTAGCGCTTAACACTTTTTCCCTCCGCACTCACTCGGAGAAAAGGAGTGGCGGATCAATCCTGTGCTCCCGAAGACCCATCCCTAGCGCTCAACACTCCTTCTCTCCGCACACACTCGGAGAAAAGGAGTGGCGGATCAATCCTGTGCTACCCAAGACCCATCCCTAGCGCTTAACACTCCTTCCCTCCGCACACACTCGGAGAAAAAGAGTGGCGGATCAATCATGCGCTCCCGAAGACCCATCCCTAGCGCTTAACACTTTTTCCCTCCGCACTCACTCGGAGAAAAGGAGTGGCGGATGAATCCTGTGCTCCCGAAGACCCATCCCTAGCGCTCAACACTCCTTCTCTCCACACACACTCGGAGAAAAAGAGTGGCGGATCAACCCTGCGAAGTCGAAGACTCACTAGCGTGTACCACTTCTCTCTGCACACACTCAGAGAAAAGTGATAAGAGATCACACCAGAAGCTTCAACTACGCGAACCACTCATTCCGCACACACTCGGAGAAAAGGAGTGGCGGATCAATCCTGCGCTCCCGAAGACCCATCCCTAGCGCTTAACACTCCTTCTCTCCGCACACACTCGGATAAAAGTAGTGGCGGATCAATCCTGCGCTCCCGAAGACCCATCCCTAGCGCTTAATACTGCTTCTCTCCGCACACACTCGGAGAAAAAGAGTGGCGGATTAATCCTGCGCTCCCGAAGACCCATCCCTAGCGCTCAACACTCCTTCTCTCCGCACACACTCCTAGAAATGGAGTGGCTGATCAATCCTGCTCTCCCGAAGACCCATCCCAAGCGCTTAACACTCCTTCCCTCCGCACACACTCGGAGAAAAGGAGGGGCGGATTAACCCTGCGAAGTCAAAGACTCACTAGCGTGTACCACTTCTCTCTGCACACACTCAGAGAAAAGTGATAAGATAGCACACCAGAAGCTTCAACTACGCGAACCACTCATTCCGCACACACTCGGATAAAAGGAGTGGCGGGTCAATCCTGCGCTGCCGAAGACCCATCCCTAGCGCTTAACACTCCTTCTCTCCGCACACACTCGGAGAAAAAGAGTGGCGGATCAATCATGCGCTCCCGAAGACCCATCCCTAGCGCTTAACACTTTTTCCCTCCGCACTCACTCGGAGAAAAGGAGTGGCGGATCAATCCTGTGCTCCCGAAGACCCATCCCTAGCGCTCAACACTCCTTCTCTCCACACACACTCGGAGAAAAAGAGCGGCGGATCAACCCTGCGAAGTCGAAGACTCACTAGCGTGTACCACTTCTCTCTGCACACACTCAGAGAAAAGTGATAAGAGAGCACACCAGAAGCTTCAACTACGCGAACCACTCATTCCGCACACACTCGGAGAAAAGGAGTGGCTGATCAATCGTGCTCTCCAGAAGACCCATCCCTAGCGCTTAACACTCCTTCCCTCCGCACACACTCGGAGAAAAGGAGTGGCGGATCAACCCTGCGAAGTAAAAGACTCACTAGCGTGTACCACTTCTCTCTGCACACACTCAGAGAAAAGTGATAAGAGAGCATACCAGAAGCTTCAACTACGCGAACCACTCATTCCACACACTCGGAGAAAAGGAGTTGCGGATCAATCCTGCGCTCCCGAAGACCCATCCCTAGCGCTTAATACTCCTTCTGTCCGCACACACTCGGAGAAAAGGAGTGGCGGATTAATCCTGCGCTCTCGAAGACCCATCCCTAGCGCTCAACACTCCTTCTCTCCGCACACACTCGGAGAAAAGGAGTGGCTGATCAATCGTGCTCTCCAGAAGACCCATCCCTAGCGCTTAACACTCCTTCCCTCCGCACACACTCGGAGAAAAGGAGTGGCGGATCAACCCTGCGAAGTAAAATACTCACTAGCGTGTACCACTTCTCTCTGCACACACTCAGAGAAAAGTGATAAGAGAGCATACCAGAAGCTTCAACTACGCGAACCACTCATTCCACACACTCGGAGAAAAGGAGTTGCGGATCAATCCTGCGCTCCCGAAGACCCATCCCTAGCGCTTAATACTCCTTCTGTCCGCACACACTCGGAGAAAAGGAGTGGCGGATCAAACCTGCGCTCCCGAAGACCCACCCTAGCGCTCATCACTCCTTCTCTCCGCACACACTCGGAGAAAAGGAGTGGCGGATCAATCCTGTGCTACCCAAGACCCATCCCTAGCGCTTAACACTCCTTCCCTCCGCACACACTCGGACAAAAAGAGTGGCGGATCAATCATGCGCTCCCGAAGACCCATCCCTAGCGCTTAACACTTTTTCCCTCCGCACTCACTCGGAGAAAAGGAGTGGCGGATCAATCCTGTGCTCCCGAAGACCCATCCCTAGCGCTCAACACTCCTTCTCTCCACACACACTCGGAGAAAAAGAGTGGCGGATCAACCCTTCGAAGTCGAAGACTCACTAGCGTGTACCACTTCTCTCTGCACACACTCAGAGAAAAGTGATAAGAGATCACACCAGAAGCTTCAACTACGCGAACCACTCATTCCGCACACACTCGAAGAAAAGGAGTGGCGGATGAATCTTGCGCTCTCGAATTCCCATCCTTAGCGCTTAACACTCCTTCTCTCCACACACACTCGGATAAAAGGAGTGGCGGATCAATCCTGCGCTCCCGAAGACCCATCCCTAGCGCTTAACACTCCTTCTCTCCGCACACACTCGGATAAAAGGAGTGGCGGATCAATCCTGCGCTCCCGAAGACCCATCCCTAGCGCTCAACACTCCTTCTCTCCGCACACACTCGGAGAAAAAAAGTGGCGGATCAACCCTGCGAAGTCGAAGACTCACTAGCGTGTACCACGTCTCTCAGCACACACTCAGAGAAAAGTGACAAGAGAGCACACCAGAAGCTTCAACTACGCGAAGCACTCCCTCCACTACGCTAGGGATGGGTCTTCGGGAGCGCAGGATTAATCCGTCACTCCTTTTCTCCGAGTGTGTGCGGAGAGAAGGAGTGTTAAGCGCTAGGGATGGGTCTTCGGAAGCGCAGGATTGGTCCTCCGCACACAATTGGAGAAAAGGAGTGGCGGATCAATCCTGCGCTCCCGAAGACCCATCCCTAGCGCTTAACACTTCTTCTCTCCGCACACACTCGGAGAAAAAGAGTGGCGGATGAACACTGCGAAGTCGAAGACTCACTAGCGTGTACCACGTCTCTCTGCACACACTCAGAGAAAAGTGATAAGAGAGCACACCAGAAGCTTCAACTACGCGAACCACTCATTCCACACACTCGGAGAAAAGGAGTTGCGGATCAATCCTGCGCTCCCGAAGACCCATCCCTAGCGCTTAATACTCCTTCTCTCCGCACACACTCGGAGAAAAGGAGTGGCGGATTAATCCTGCGCTCCCGAAGACCCATCCCTAGCGCTCAACACTCCTTCTCTCCGCACACACTCGGAGAAAAGGAGTGGCTGATCAATCCTGCTCTCCCGAAGACCCATCCCTAGCGCTTAACACTCCTTCCCTCCGCACACACTCGGAGAAAAGGAGTGGCGGATCAACCCTTTGAAGTCAAAGACTCACTAGCGCGTACCACTTCTCTCTGCACACACTCAGAGAAAAGTGACAAGAGAGCACACCAGAAGCTTCAACTACGCGAAGCACTCCCTCCACTACGCTAGGGATGGGTCTTCGAGAACGCAGGATTAATCCGTCACTCCTTTTCTCCGAGTGTGTGCGGAGAGAAGGAGTGTTAAGCGCTAGGGATGGGTCTTCGGAAGCGCAGGATTGGTCCTCCGCACACAATTGGAGAAAAGGAGTGGCGGATCAATCCTGCGCTCCCGAAGACCCATCCCTAGCGCTTAACACTTCTTCTCTCCGCACACACTCGGAGAAAAAGAGTGGCGGATGAACACTGCGAAGTCGAAGACTCACTAGCGTGTACCACGTCTCTCTGCACACACTCAGAGAAAAGTGATAAGAGAGCACACCAGAAGCTTCAACTACGCGAACCACTCATTCCACACACTCGGAGAAAAGGAGTTGCGGATCAATCCTGCGCTCCCGAAGACCCATCCCTAACGCTTAATACTCCTTCTCTCCGCACACACTCGGAGAAAAGGAGTTTCGGATTAATCCTGCGCTCCCGAAGACCCATCCCTAGCTTTCAACACTCCTTCTCTCCGCACACACTCGGAGAAAAGGAGTGGCTGATCAATCCTGCTCTCCCGAAGACCCATCCCTAGCGCTTAACACTCCTTCCCTCCGCACACACTCGGAGAAAAAGAGTGGCGGATCAACCCTGCGAAGTCGAAGACTCACTAGCGTGTACCACTTCTCTCTGCACACACTCAGAGAAAAGTGATAAGAGATCACACCAGAAGCTTCAACTACGCGAACCACTCATTCCGCACACACTCGGAGAAAAGGAGTGGCGGATGAATCTTGCGCTCTCGAAATCCCATCCTTAGCGCTTAACACTCCTTCTCTCCACACACACTCGGATAAAAGGAGTGGCGGATCAATCCTGCGCTCCCGAAGACCCATCCCTAGCGCTTAACACTCCTTCCCTCCGCACACACTCGGAGAAAAGGAGTGGCGGATCAACCCTGCGAAGTCGAAGACTCACTAGCGTGTACCACTTCTCTCTGCACACACTCAGAGAAAAGTGATAAGAGAGCACACCAGAAGCTTCAACTACGCGAACCACTCATTCCGCACACACTCGGAGAAAAGGAGTGGCGGATCAATCCTGCGCTCCCGAAGACCCATCCCTAGCGCTTAACACTCCTTCTCTCCGCACACACTCGGATAAAAGGAGTGGCGGATCAATCCTGCGCTCCCGAAGACCCATCCCTAGCGCTCAACACTCCTTCTCTCCGCACACACTCGGAGAAAAAGAGTGGCGGATCAACCCTGCGAAGTCGAAGACTCACTAGCGTAAACCACGTCTCTCTGCACACACTCAGAGAAAAGTGACAAGAGAGCACACCAGAAGCTTCAACTACGCGAAGCACTCCCTCCACTACGCTAGGGATGGGTCTTCGGGAGCGCAGGATTAATCCGTCACTCCTTTTCTCCGAGTGTGTGCGGAGAGAAGGAGTGTTAAGCGCTAGGGATGGGTCTTCGGAAGCGCAGGATTGGTCTTTCGCACACAATTGGAGAAAATTATTGGCGGATCAATCCTGCGCTCTCGGAGACCCATCCCTAGCGCTTAACACTCCTTTTCTTCGCACACACTCGGAGAAAAGATGTGGCGGATCAATCCTGTGCTCCCGAAGACCCATCCCTAGCGCTTAACTCTCCTTCCCTCCGCACACACTCCGAGAAAAGGAGTTGCGGATCAATCCTGCGCTCCCGAAGTCCCATCCCTAGCGCTTAATACTGCTTCTCTCCGCACACACTCCGAGAAAAGGAGTGGCGGATCAATCCTGCGCTCCCGAAGACCCATGCCTAGCGCTTAACAGTCCTTCCCTCCGCACACACTTGGAGAAAAGGAGTGGCGGATCAATCCTGCGCTCCCGAAGACCCATCCCTAGCGCTTAACACTTCTTCCCTCAGCACACACTCGGAGAAAAGGAGAGGCGGATAAATCCTGCGCTCCCGAAGACCCATCCCTAGCGCTTAACACTTCTTCTCTCCGCACACACTCGGAGAAAAAGAGTGGCGGATGAACACTGCGAAGTCGAAGACTCACTAGCGTGTACCACGTCTCTCTGCACACACTCAGAGAAAAGTGATAAGAGAGCACACCAGAAGCTTCAACTACGCGAACCACTCATTCCACACACTCGGATAAAAGGAGTTGCGGATCAATCCTGCGCTCCCGAAGACCCATCCCTAGCGCTTAATACTCTTTCTCTCCGCACACACTCGGAGAAAAGGAGTGGCGGATTAATCCTGCGCTCCCGAAGACCCATCCCTAGCGCTCAACACTCCTTCTCTCCGCACACACTCGGAGAAAAGGAGTGGCTGATCAATCGTGCTCTCCCGAAGACCCATCCCTAGCGCTTAACACTCCTTCCCTCCGCACACACTCGGAGAAAAGGAGTGGCGGATCAACCCTGCGAAGTCAAAGACTCACTAGCGTGTACCACGTCTCTCTGCACACACTCAGAGAAAAGTGATAAGAGAGCACACCAGAAGCTTCAACTACGCGAACCACGCATTCCGCACACACTCGGAGAAAAGGAGTGGCGGATTAATCCTGCGCTCCCGAAGACCCATCCCTAGCGCTCAACACTCCTTCTCTCCGCACACACTCGGAGAAAAGGAGTGGCTGATCAATCGTGCTCTCCTGAAGACCCATCCCTAGCGCTCAACACTCCTTCTCTCCACACACACTCGGAGAAAAAGAGTGGCGGATCAACCCTGCGAAGTCGAAGACTCACTAGCGTGTACCACTTCTCTCTGCACACACTCAGAGAAAAGTGATAAGAGATCACACCAGAAGCTTCAACTACGCGAACCACTCATTCCGCACACACTCGGAGAAAAGGAGTGGCGGATGAATCTTGCGCTCTCGAATTCCCATCCTTAGCGCTTAACACTCCTTCTCTCCACACACACTCGGATAAAAGGAGTGGCGGATCAATCCTGCGCTCCCGAAGACCCATCCCTAGCGCTTAACACTCCTTCCCTCCGCACACACTCGGAGAAAAGGAGTGGCGGATCAACCCTGCGAAGTCGAAGACTCACTAGCGTGTACCACTTCTCTCTGCACACACTCAGAGAAAAGTGATAAGAGAGCACACCAGAAGCTTCAACTACGCGAACCACTCATTCCGCACACACTCGGAGAAAAGGAGTGGCGGATCAATCCTGCGCTCCGGAAGACCCATCCCTAGCGCTTAACACTCCTTCTCTCCGCACACACTCGGATAAAAGGAGTGGCGGATCAATCCTGCGCTCCCGAAGACCCATCCCTAGCGCTCAACACTCCTTCTCTCCGCACACACTCGGAGAAAAAGAGTGGCGGATCAACCCTGCGAAGTCGAAGACTCACTAGCGTGTACCACGTCTCTCTGCACACACTCAGAGAAAAGTGATAAGAGAGCACACCAGAAGCTTCAACTACGCGAAGCACTCATTCCGCACACACTCGGAGAAAAGGAGTGGCGGATCAATCCTGCGCTCCCGAAGACCCATCCCTAGCGCTTAACTCTCCTTCTCTCCGCACACACTCGGATAAAAGGAGTGGCGGATCAATCCTGCGCTCCCGAAGACCCATCCCTAGCGCTCAACACTCCTTCTCTCCGCACACACTCGGAGAAAAAGAGTGGCGGATCAACCCTGCGAAGTCGAAGACTCACTAGCGTGTACCACGTCTCTCTGCACACACTCAGAGAAAAGTGATGAGAGAGCACACCAGAAGCTTCAACTACGCGAAGCACTCCCTCCACTACGCTAGGAATGGGTCTTCGGGAGCGCAGGATTAATCCGTCACTCCTTTTCTCCGAGTGTGTGCGGAGAGAAGGAGTGTTAAGCGCTAGGGATGGGTCTTCGGAAGCGCAGGATTGGTCCTCCGCACACAATTGGAGAAAATTATTGGCGGATCAATCCTGCGCTCTCGGAGACCCATCCCTAGCGCTTAACACTCCTTTTCTCCGCACACACTCGGAGAAAAGGAGTGGCGGATCAATCCTGTGCTCCCGAAGACCCATCCCTAGCGCTTAACTCTCCTTCCCTCCGCACACACTCCGAGAAAAGGAGTGGCGGATCAATCCTGCGCTCCCGAAGACCCATGCCTAGCGCTTAACACTCCTTCCCTCCGCACACACTTGGAGAAAAGGAGTGGCGGATCAATCCTGCGCTCCCGAAGACCCATCCCTAGCGCTTAACACTTCTTCCCTCCGCACACACTCGGAGAAAAGGAGAGGCGGATAAATCCTGCGCTCCCGAAGACCCATCCCTAGCGCTTAACACTTCTTCTCTCCGCACACACTCGGAGAAAAAGAGTGGCGGATGAACACTGCGAAGTCGAAGACTCACTAGCGTGTACCACGTCTCTCTGCACACACTCAGAGAAAAGTGATAAGAGAGCACACCAGAAGCTTCAACTACGCGAACCACTCATTCCACACACTCGGAGAAAAGGAGTTGCGGATCAATCCTGCGCTCCCGAAGACCCATCCCTAGCGCTTAATACTCCTTCTCTCCGCACACACTCGGAGAAAAGGAGTGGCGGATTAATCCTGCGCTCCCGAAGACCCATCCCTAGCGCTCAACACTCCTTCTCTCCGCACACACTCGGAGAAAAGGAGTGGCTGATCAACCCTGCGAAGTCAAAGACTCACTAGCGTGTACCACTTCTCTCTGCACACACTCAGAGAAAAGTGATAAGAGAGCACACCAGAAGCTTCAACTACGCGAAACACTCATTCCGCACACACTTGGATAAAAGGAGTGGCGGGTCAATCCTGCGCTGCCGAAGACCCATCCCTAGCGCTTAACACTCCTTCTGTCCGCACACACTCGGAGAAAAGGAGTGGCCGCGCCAAACCTGCGCTCCCGAAGACCCACCCTAGCGCTTAACACTTTTTCCCTCCGCACTCACTCGGAGAAAAGGAGTGGCGGATCAATCCTGAGCTCCCGAAGACCCATCCCTAGCGCTTAACACTCCTTCCCTCCGCACACACTCGGAGAAAAAGAGTGGCGGATCAATCATGCGCTCCCGAAGACCCATCCCTAGCGCTTAACACTTTTTCCCTCCGCACTCACTCGGAGAAAAGGAGTGGCGGATCAATCCTGCGCTCCCGAAGACCCATCCCTAGCGCTTAACACTCCTTCCCTCCGCACACACTCGGAGAAAAGGAGTGGCGGATCAACCCTGCGAAGTCGAAGACTCACTAGCGTGTACCACTTCTCTCTGCACACACTCAGAGAAAAGTGATAAGAGAGCACACCAGAAGCTTCAACTACGCGAACCACTCATTCCGCACACACTCGGAGAAAAGGAGTGGCGGATCAATCCTGCGCTCCGGAAGACCCATCCCTAGCGCTTAACACTCCTTCTCTCCGCACACACTCGGATAAAAGGAGTGGCGGATCAATCCTGCGCTCCCGAAGACCCATCCCTAGCGCTCAACACTCCTTCTCTCCGCACACACTCGGAGAAAAAGAGTGGCGGATCAACCCTGCGAAGTCGAAGACTCACTAGCGTGTACCACGTCTCTCTGCACACACTCAGAGAAAAGTGATAAGAGAGCACACCAGAAGCTTCAACTACGCGAAGCACTCATTCCGCACACACTCGGAGAAAAGGAGTGGCGGATCAATCCTGCGCTCCCGAAGACCCATCCCTAGCGCTTAACTCTCCTTCTCTCCGCACACACTCGGATAAAAGGAGTGGCGGATCAATCCTGCGCTCCCGAAGACCCATCCCTAGCGCTCAACACTCCTTCTCAACGCACACACTCGGAGAAAAAGAGTGGCGGATCAACCCTGCGAAGTCGAAGGCTCACTAGCGTGTACCACGTCTCTCTGCACACACTCAGAGAAAAGTGATAAGAGAGCACACCAGAAGCTTCAACTACGCGAAGCACTCCCTCCACTACGCTAGGGATGGGTCTTCGGGAGCGCAGGATTAATCCGTCACTCCTTTTCTCCGAGTGTGTGCGGAGAGAAGGAGCGTTAAGCGCTAGGGATGGGTCTTCGGAAGCGCAGGATTGGTCCTCCGCACACAATTGGAGAAAATTATTGGCGGATCAATCCTGCGCTCTCGGAGACCCATCCCTAGCGCTTAACACTCCTTTTCTCCGCACACACTCGGAGAAAAGGAGTGGCGGATCAATCCTGTGTTCCCGAAGACCCATCCCTAGCGCTTAACTCTCCTTCCCTCCGCACAGACTCCGAGAAAAGGAGTGGCGGATCAATCCTGCGCTCCCGAAGACCCATGCCTAGCGCTTAACACTCCTTCCCTCCGCACACACTTGGAGAAAAGGAGTGGCGGATCAATCCTGCGCTCCCGAAGACCCATCCCTAGCGCTTAACACTTCTTCCCTCCGCACACACTCGGAGAAAAGGAGAGGCGGATAAATCCTGCGCTCCCGAAGACCCATCCCTAGCGCTTAACACTTCTTCTCTCCGCACACACTCGGAGAAAAAGAGTGGCGGATGAACACTGCGAAGTCGAAGACTCACTAGCGTGTACCACGTCTCTCTGCACACACTCAGAGAAAAGTGATAAGAGAGCACACCAGAAGCTTCAACTACGCGAACCACTCATTCCACACACTCGGAGAAAAGGAGTTGCGGATCAATCATGCGCTCCCGAAGACCCATCCCTAGCGCTTAATACTCCTTCTCTCCGCACACACTCGGAGAAAAGGAGTGGCGGATTAATCCTGCGCTCCCGAAGACCCATCCCTAGCGCTCAACACTCCTTCTCTCCGCACACACTCGGAGAAAAGGAGTGGCTGATCAATCGTGCTCTCCCGAAGACCCATCCCTAGCGCTTAACACTCCTTCCCTCCGCACACACTCGGAGAAAAGGAGTGGCGGATCAACCCTGCGAAGTAAAAGACTCACTAGCGTGTACCACTTCTCTCTGCACACACTCAGAGAAAAATGATAAGAGAGCACACCAGAAGCTTCAACTACGCGAACCACTCATTCCGCACACACTCAGATAAAAGGAGTGGCGGGTCAATCCTGCGCTGCCGAAGACCCATCCCTAGCGCTTAACACTCCTTCTGTCCGCACACACTCGGAGAAAAGGAGTGGCCGCGCCAAACCTGCGCTCCCGAAGACCCACCCTAGCGCTCATCACTCCTTCTCTCCGCACACACTCGGAGAAAAGGAGTGGCGGATCAATCCTGTGCTACCCAAGACCCATCCCTAGCGCTTAACACTCCTTCCCTCCGCACTCACTCGGAGAAAAGGAGTGGCGGATCAATCCTGTGCTACCCAAGACCCATCCCTAGCGCTCAACACTCCTTCTCTCCACACACACTCGGAGAAAAAGAGTGGCGGATCAACCCTTCGAAGTCGAAGACTCACTAGCGTGTACCACTTCTCTCTGCACACACTCAGAGAAAAGTGATAAGAGATCACACCAGAAGCTTCAACTACGCGAACCACTCATTCCGCACACACTCGGAGAAAAGGAGTGGCGGATGAATCTTGCGCTCTCGAATTCCCATCCTTAGCGCTTAACACTCCTTCTCTCCACACACACTCGGATAAAAGGAGTGGCGGATCAATCCTGCGCTCCCGAAGACCCATCCCTAGCGCTTAACACTCCTTCCCTCCGCACACACTCGGAGAAAAGGAGTGGCGGATCAACCCTGCGAAGTCGAAGACTCACTAGCGTGTACCACTTCTCTCTGCACACACTCAGAGAAATGTGATAAGAGAGCACACCAGAAGCTTCAACTACGCGAACCACTCATTCCGCACACACTCGGAGAAAAGGAGTGGCGGATCAATCCTGCGCTCCCGAAGACCCATCCCTAGCGCTTAACACTCCTTCTCTCCGCACACACTCGGATAAAAGGAGTGGCGGATCAATCCTGCGCTCCCGAAGACCCATCCCTAGCGCTCAACACTCCTTCTCTCAGCACACACTCGGAGAAAAAGAGTGGCGGATCAACCCTGCGAAGTCGAAGACTCACTAGCGTGTACCACGTCTCTCAGCACACACTCAGAGAAAAGTGACAAGAGAGCACACCAGAAGCTTCAACTACGCGAAGCACTCCCTCCACTACGCTAGGGATGGGTCTTCGGGAGCGCAGGATTAATCCGTCACTCCTTTTCTCCGAGTGTGTGCGGAGAGAAGGAGTGTTAAGTGCTAGGGATGGGTCTTCGGTAGCGCAGGATTGGTCCTCCGCACACAATTGGAGAAAAGGAGTGGCGGATCAATCCTGCGCTCCCGAAGACCCATCCCTAGCGCTTAACACTTCTTCTCTCCGCACACACTCGGAGAAAAAGAGTGGCGGATGAACACTGCGAAGTCGAAGACTCACTAGCGTGTACCACGTCTCTCTGCACACACTCAGAGAAAAGTGATAAGAGAGCACACCAGAAGCTTCAACTACGCGAACCACTCATTCCACACACTCGGAGAAAAGGAGTTGCGGATCAATCCTGCGCTCCCGAAGACCCATCCCTAGCGCTTAATATTCCTTCTCTCCGCACACACTCGGAGAAAAGGAGTGGCGGAATAATCCTGCGCTCCCGAAGACCCATCCCTAGCGCTCAACACTCCTTCTCTCCGCACACACTCGGAGAAAAGGAGTGGCTGATCAATCCTGCTCTCCCGAAGACCCATCCCTTGCGCTTAACACTCCTTCCCTCCGCACACACTCGGAGAAAAGGAGTGGCTGATCAATCCTGCTCTCCCGAAGACCCATCCCTTGCGCTTAACACTCCTTCCCTCCGCACACACTCGGAGAAAAGGAGTGGCGGATCAACCCTGCGAAGTCGAAGACTCACTAGCGTGTACCACTTCTCTCTGCACACACTCAGAGAAAAGTGATAAGAGATCACACCAGAAGCTTCAACTACGCGAACCACTCATTCCGCACACACTCGGAGAAAAGGAGTGGCGGATCAATCCTGCGCTCCCGAAGACCCATCCCTAGCGCTTAACACTCCTTCTCTCCGCACACACTCGGATAAAAGGAGTGGCGGATCAATCCTGCGCTCCCGAAGACCCATCCCTAGCGCTTAACACTCCTTCTCTCCGCACACACTCGGATAAAAGGAGTGGCGGATCAATCCTGCGCTCCCGAAGACCCATCCCTAGCGCTCAACACTCCTTCTCTCCACACACACTCGGAGAAAAAGAGCGGCGGATCAACCCTGCGAAGTCGAAGACTCACTAGCGTGTACCACTTCTCTCTGCACACACTCAGAGAAATGTGATAAGAGAGCACACCAGAAGCTTCAACTACGCGAACCACTCATTCCGCACACACTCGAAGAAAAGGAGTGGCGGATCAATCCTGCGCTCCCGAAGACCCATCCCTAGCGCTTAACACTCCTTCTCTCCGCACACACTCGGATAAAAGGAGTGGCGGATCAATCCTGCGCTCCCGAAGACCCATCCCTAGCGCTCAACACTCCTTCTCTCCGCACACACTCGGAGAAAAAGAGTGGCGGATCAACCCTGCGAAGTCGAAGACTCACTAGCGTGTACCACGTCTCTCAGCACACACTCAGAGAAAAGTGACAAGAGAGCACACCAGAAGCTTCAACTACGCGAAGCACTCCCTCCACTACGCTAGGGATGGGTCTTCGGGAGCGCAGGATTAATCCGTCACTCCTTTTCTCCGAGTGTGTGCGGTGAGAAGGAGTGTTAAGCGCTAGGGATGGGTCTTCGGAAGCGCAGGATTGGTCCTCCGCACACATTTGGAGAAAAGGAGTGGCGGATCAATCCTGCGCTCCCGAAGACCCATCCCTAGCGCTTAACACTCCTTTTCTCCGCACACACTCGGAGAAAAGGAGTGGCGGATCAATCCTGTGCTCCCGAAGACCCATCCCTAGCGCTTAACACATCTTCCCTCCGCACACACTCGGAGAAAAGGAGTGGCGGATAAATCCTGCGCTCCCGAAGACCCATCCCTAGCGCTTAACACTCCTTCCCTCCGCACACACTCCGAGAAAAGGAGTGGCGGATCAATCCTGCGCTCCCGAAGACCCATGCCTAGCGCTTAACACTCCTTCCCTCCGCACACACTCGGAGAAAAGGAGTGGCGGATCAATCCTGCGCTCCCGAAGACCCATCAATAGCGCTTAACACTCCTTCCCTCCGCACACACTCGGAGAAAAGGAGAGGCGGATAAATCCTGCGCTCCCGAAGACCCATCCCTAGCGCTTAACACTTCTTCTCTCCGCACACACTCGGAGAAAAAGAGTGGCGGATGAACACTGCGAAGTCGAAGACTCACTAGCGTGTACCACGTCTCTCTGCACACACTCAGAGAAATGTGATAAGAGAGCACACCAGAAGCTTCAACTACGCGAACCACTCATTCCACACACTCGGAGAAAAGGAGTTGCGGATCAATCCTGAGCTCCCGAAGACCCATCCCTAGCGCTTAATACTCCTTCTCTCCGCACACACTCGGAGAAAAGGAGTGGCTGATCAATCCTGCTCTCTCGAAGACCCATCCCTAGTGCTTAACACTCCTTCCCTCCGCACACACTCGGAGAAAAGGAGTGGCGGATCAACCCTGCGAAGTCAAAGACTCACTAGCGTGTACCACTTCTCTCTGCACACACTCAGAGAAAAGTGATAAGAGAGCACACCAGAAGCTTCAACTACGCGAACCACTCATTCCGCACACACTCGCATAAAAGGAGTGGCGAGTCAATCCTGCGCTGCCGAAGACCCATCCCTAGCGCTTAACACTCCTTCTCTCCGCACACACTCGGTGAAAAGGAGTGGCGGATCAAACCTGTGCTATCCAAGACCCATCCCTAGCGCTTAACACTCCTTCCCTCCGCACACACTCGGAGAAAAGGAGTGGCGGATCAATCATGCGCTCCCGAAGACCCATCAATAGCGCTTAACAATTTTTCCCTCCGCACTCACTCGGAGAAAAGGAGTGGCGGATCAATCATGCGCTCCCGAAGACCCATCAATAGCGCTTAACAATTTTTCCCTCCGCACTCACTCGGAGAAAAGGAGTGGCGGATCAATCCTGTGCTCCCGAAGACCCATCCCTAGCGCTCAACACTCCTTCTCTCCACACACACTCGGAGAAAAAGAGTGGCGGATCAACCCTGCGAAGTCGAAGACTCACTAGCGTGTACCACTTCTCTCTGCACACACTCAGAGAAAACAGATAAGAGATCACACCAGAAGCTTCAACTACGCGAACCACTCATTCCGCACACACTCGGAGAAAAGGAGTGGCGGATGAATCTTGCTCTCTCGAAATCCCATCCTTAGCGCTTAACACTCCTTCTCTCCACACACACTCGGATAAAAGGAGTGGCGGATCAATCCTGCGCTCCCGAAGAGCCATCCCTAGCGCTTAACACTCCTTCCCTCCGCACACACTCGGAGAAAAGGAGTGGCGGATCAACCCTGCGAAGTCGAAGACTCACTAGCGTGTACCACTTCTCTCTGCACACACTCAGAGAAAAGTGATAAGAGAGCACACCAGAAGCTTCAACTACGCGAACCACTCATTCCGCACACACTCGGAGAAAAGGAGTGGCGGATCAATCCTGCGCTCCCGAAGACCCATCCCTAGCGCTTAACACTCCTTCTCTCCGCACACACTCGGATAAAATCAGTGGCTGATCAATCCTGCGCTCCCGAAGACCCATCCCTAGCGCTCAACACTCCTTCTCTCCGCACGCACTCGGAGAAAAAGAGTGGCGGATCAACCCTGCGAAGTCGAAGACTCACTAGCGTGTACCACGTCTCTCTGCACACACTCAGAGAAAAGTGACAAAAGAGCACACCAGAAGCTTCAACTACGCGAAGCACTCCCTCCACTACGCTAGGGATGGATCTTCGGGAGCGCAGGATTAATCCGTCACTCCTTTTCTCCGAGTGTGTGCGGAGAGAAGGAGTGTTAAGCGCTAGGGATGGGTCTTCGGAAGCGCAGGATTGGTCCTCCGCACACAATTGGAGAAAAGGAGTGGCGGATCAACCCTGCGAAGTCGAAGACTCACTAGCGTGTACCACTTCTCTCTGCACACACTCAGAGAAAACAGATAAGAGATCACACCAGAAGCTTCAACTACGCGAACCACTCATTCCGCACACACTCGGAGAAAAGGAGTGGCGGATCAATCCTGCGCTCCCGAAGACCCATCCCTAGCGCTTAACACTCCTTCTCTCCGCACACACTCGGATAAAATCAGTGGCTGATCAATCCTGCGCTCCCAAAGACCCATCCCTAGCGATTAACAATCCTTCTCTCAGCACACACTCAGAGAAAAAGAGTGGCGGATGAACCCTGCGAAGTCAAAGACTCACTAGCGTGTACCACTTCTCTCTGCACACACTCAGAGGAAAGTGATAAGAGAGCACACCAGAAGCTTCAACTACGCGAACCACTCATTCCGCACACACTCGGAGAAAAGGAGTGGCGGATCAATCCTGCGCTCCCGAAGACCCATCCCTAGCGCTTAACACTCCTTCTCTCCGCACACACCCGTAGAAATGGAGTGGCGGATCAAACCTGCGCTCCCGAAGACCCATCCCTAGCGCTCAACACTCCTTCTCTCCGCACACACTCCGAGAAAAGGAGTGGAGGATCAATCCTGCGCTCCCGAAGACCCATCCCTAGAGCTTAACACTCCTTCCCTCCGCACACACTCGGAGAAAAGGAGTGGCGGATCAATCCTGCGCTCCCGAAGACCCATCCCTTACGCTTAACACTCCTTCCCTCCACACACACTCGGTGAAAAGGAGAGGCGGATCAATTCTGCGCTCCCGAAGACCCATCCCTAGCGATTAACAATCCTTCTCTCCGCACACACTCAGAGAAAAAGAGTGGCGGATGAACCCTGCGAAGTCAAAGACTCACTAGCGTGTACCAGTTCTCTCTGCACACACTCAGAGAAAAGTGATAAGAGAGTACACCAGAAGCTTCAACTACGCGAACCACTCATTCCGCACACACTCGAAGAAAAGGAGTGGCGGATCAATCCTGCGCTCCCGAAGACCCATCCCTAGCGCTTAACACTCCTTCTCTCCGCACACACTCGGAGAAAAGGAGTGGCGGATTAATCCTGCGCTCCCGAAGGCCCATCCCTAGCGCTCAACACTCCTTCTCTCCGCACACACTCGGAGAAAATGAGTGGCTGATCAATCCTGCTCTCCCGAAGACCCATCCCTAGCGCTTAACACTCCTTCCCTCCGCACACACTCGGAGAAAAGGAGTTGCGGATCAACCCTGCGAAGTCAAAGACTCACTAGCGTGTAACACTTCTCTCTGCACACACTCAGAGAAAAGTGATAAGAGAGCACACCAGAAGCTTCACCTACGCGAACCACTCATTCCGCACACACTCGAAGAAAAGGAGTGGCGGATCAATCCTGCGCTCCCGAAGACCCATCCCTAGCGCTTAACACTCCTTCTCTCCGCACACACTCGGATAAAAGGAGTGGCGGATCAATCCTGCGCTCCCGAAGACCCATCCCTAGCGCTCAACACTCCTTCTCTCCGCACACACTCGGAGAAAAAGAGTGGCGGATCAACCCTGCGAAGTCAAAGACTCACTAGCGTGTACCACGTCTCTCAGCACACACTCAGAGAAAAGTGACAAGAGAGCACACCAGAAGCTTCAACTACGCGAAGCACTCCCTCCACTACGCTAGGGATGGGTCTTCGGGAGCGCAGGATTAATCCGTCACTCCTTTTCTCCGAGTGTGTGCGGTGAGAAGGAGTGTTAAGCGCTAGGGATGGGTCTTCGGAAGCGCAGGATTGGTCCTCCGCACACATTTGGAGAAAAGGAGTGGCGGATCAATCCTGCGCTCCCGAAGACCCATCCCTAGCGCTTAACACATCTTCCCTCCGCACACACTCGGAGAAAAGGAGTGGCGGATAAATCCTGCGCTCCCGAAGACCCATGCCTAGCGCTTAACACTCCTTCCCTCCGCACACACTCGGAGAAAAGGAGTGGCGGATCAATCCTGCGCTCCCGAAGACCCATCAATAGCGCTTAACACTCCTTCCCTCCGCACACACTCGGAGAAAAGGAGAGGCGGATAAATCCTGCGCTCCCGAAGACCCAACCCTAGCGCTTAACACTTCTTCTCTCCGCACACACTCGGAGAAAAAGAGTGGCGGATGAACACTGCGAAGTCGAAGACTCACTAGCGTGTACCACGTCTCTCTGCACACACTCAGAGAAATGTGATAAGAGAGCACACCAGAAGCTTCAACTACGCGAACCACTCATTCCACACACTCGGAGAAAAGGAGTTGCGGATCAATCCTGAGCTCCCGAAGACCCATCCCTAGCGCTTAATACTCCTTCTCTCCGCACACACTCGGAGAAAAGGAGTGGCTGATCAATCCTGCTCTCTCGAAGACCCATCCCTAGTGCTTAACACTCCTTCCCTCCGCACACACTCGGAGAAAAGGAGTGGCAGATCAACCCTGCGAAGTCAAAGACTCACTAGCGTGTACCACTTCTCTCTGCACACACTCAGAGAAAAGTGATAAGAGAGCACACCAGAAGCTTCAACTACGCGAACCACTCATTCCGCACACACTCGCATAAAAGGAGTGGCGAGTCAATCCTGCACTGCCGAAGACCCATCCCTAGCGCTTAACACTCCTTCTCTCCGCACACACTCGGTGAAAAGGAGTGGCGGATCAAACCTGTGCTATCCAAGACCCATCCCTAGCGCTTAACACTCCTTCCCTCCGCACACACTCGGAGAAAAGGAGTGGCGGATCAATCATGCGCTCCCGAAGACCCATCAATAGCGCTTAACAATTTTTCCCTCCGCACTCACTCGGAGAAAAGGAGTGGCGGATCAATCATGCGCTCCCGAAGACCCATCAATAGCGCTTAACAATTTTTCCCTCCGCACTCACTCGGAGAAAAGGAGTGGCGGATCAATCCTGTGCTCCCGAAGACCCATCCCTAGCGCTCAACACTCCTTCTCTCCACACACACTCGGAGAAAAAGAGTGGCGGATCAACCCTGCGAAGTCGAAGACTCACTAGCGTGTACCACTTCTCTCTGCACACACTCAGAGAAAACAGATAAGAGATCACACCAGAAGCTTCAACTACGCGAACCACTCATTCCGCACACACTCGGAGAAAAGGAGTGGCGGATGAATCTTGCTCTCTCGAAATCCCATCCTTAGCGCTTAACACTCCTTCTCTCCACACACACTCGGATAAAAGGAGTGGCGGATCAATCCTGCGCTCCCGAAGAGCCATCCCTAGCGCTTAACACTCCTTCCCTCCGCACACACTCGGAGAAAAGGAGTGGCGGATCAACCCTGCGAAGTCGAAGACTCACTAGCGTGTACCACTTCTCTCTGCACACACTCAGAGAAAAGTGATAAGAGAGCACACCAGAAGCTTCAACTACGCGAACCACTCATTCCGCACACACTCGGAGAAAAGGAGTGGCGGATCAATCCTGCGCTCCCGAAGACCCATCCCTAGCGCTTAACACTCCTTCTCTCCGCACACACTCGGATAAAATGAGTGGCTGATCAATCCTGCGCTCCCGAAGACCCATCCCTAGCGCTCAACACTCCTTCTCTCCGCACGCACTCGGAGAAAAAGAGTGGCGGATCAACCCTGCGAAGTCGAAGACTCACTAGCGTGTACCACGTCTCTCTGCACACACTCAGAGAAAAGTGACAAGAGAGCACACCAGAAGCTTCAACTACGCGAAGCACTCCCTCCACTACGCTAGGGATGGATCTTCGGGAGCGCAGGATTAATCCGTCACTCCTTTTCTCCGAGTGTGTGCGGAGAGAAGGAGTGTTAAGCGCTAGGGATGGGTCTTCGGAAGCGCAGGATTGGTCCTCCGCACACACTCCGAGAAAAGGAGTGGAGGATCAATCCTGCGCTCCCGAAGACCCATCCCTAGAGCTTAACACTCCTTCCCTCCGCACACACTCGGAGAAAAGGAGTGGCGGATCAATCCTGCGCTCCCGAAGACCCATCCCTTACGCTTAACACTCCTTCCCTCCACACACACTCGGTGAAAAGGAGAGGCGGATCAATTCTGCGCTCCCGAAGACCCATCCCTAGCGATTAACAATCCTTCTCTCCGCACACACTCAGAGAAAAAGAGTGGCGGATGAACCCTGCGAAGTCAAAGACTCACTAGCGTGTACCAGTTCTCTCTGCACACACTCAGAGAAAAGTGATAAGAGAGTACACCAGAAGCTTCAACTACGCGAACCACTCATTCCGCACACACTCGAAGAAAAGGAGTGGCGGATCAATCCTGCGCTCCCGAAGACCCATCCCTAGCGCTCAACACTCCTTCTCTCCGCACACACTCGGAGAAAATGAGTGGCTGATCAATCCTGCTCTCCCGAAGACCCATCCCTAGCGCTTAACACTCCTTCCCTCCGCACACACTCGGAGAAAAGGAGTTGCGGATCAACCCTGCGAAGTCAAAGACTCACTAGCGTGTAACACTTCTCTCTGCACACACTCAGAGAAAAGTGATAAGAGAGCACACCAGAAGCTTCACCTACGCGAACCACTCATTCCGCACACACTCGAAGAAAAGGAGTGGCGGATCAATCCTGCGCTCCCGAAGACCCATCCCTAGCGCTTAACACTCCTTCTCTCCGCACACACTCGGAGAAAAGGAGTGGCGGATTAATCCTGCGCTCCCGAAGACCCATCCCTAGCGCTTAACACTCCTTCTCTCCGCACACACTCGGAGAAAAGGAGTGGCGGATCAAACCTGCGCTCCCGAAGACCCACCCTAGCGCTCATCACTCCTTCTCTCCGCACACACTCGGAGAAAAGGAGTGGAGGATCAATCCTGTGCTACCAAAGACCCATTCCTAGCGCTTAACACTCCTTCCCTCCGCACACACTCGGAGAAAAAGAGTGGCGGATCAATCATGCGCTCCCGAAGACCCATCCCTAGCGCTTAACACTTTTTCCTTCCGCACTCACTCGGAGAAAAGGAGTGGCGGATCAATCCTGTGCTCCCGAAGACCCATCCCTAGCGCTCAACACTCCTTCTCTCCACACACACTCGGAGAAAAAGAGTGGCAGATCAACCCTGCGAAGTCAAAGACTCACTAGCGTGTACCACTTCTCTCTGCACACACTCAGAGAAAAGTGATAAGAGATCACACCAGAAGCTTCAACTACGCGAACCACTCATTCCGCACACACTCGGAGAAAAGGAGTGGCGGATGAATCTTGCGCTCTCGAAATCCCATCCTTAGCGCTTAACACTCCTTCTCTCCACACACACTCGGAGAAAAGGAGTGGCGGATCAATCCTGCGCTCCCGAAGACACATCCCTAGCGCTTAACACTCCTTCCCTCCGCACACACTCGGAGAAAAGGAGTGGCGGATCAACCCTTCGAAGTCGAAGACTCACTAGCGTGTACCACTTCTCTCTGCACACACTCAGAGAAAAGTGATAAGAGAGCACACCAGAAGCTTCAACTACGCGAACCACTCATTCCGCACACACTCGGAGAAAAGGAGTGGCGGATCAATCCTGCGTTCCCGAAGACCCATCCCTAGCGCTTAACACTCCTTCTCTCCGCACACACTCGGGTAAAAGGAGTGGCGGATCAATCCTGCGCTCCCGAAGACCCATCCCTAGCGCTCAACACTCCTTCTTTCCGCACACACTCGGAGAAAAAGAGTGACGGATCAACCCTGCGAAGTCGAAGACTCACTAGCGTGTACCAAGTCTCTCTGCACACACTCAGAGAAAAGTGACAAGAGAGCACACCAGAAGTTTCAACTACGCGAAGCACTCCCTCCACTACGCTAGGGATGGATCTTCGGGAGCGCAGGATTAATCCGTCACTCCTTTTCTCCGAGTGTGTGCGGAGAGAAGGAGTGTTAAGCGCTAGGGATGGGTCTTCGGAAACGCAGGATTGGTCCTCCGCACACAATTGGAGAAAAGGAGTGGCGGATCAATCCTGCGCTCCCGAAGACCTATCCCTAGCGCTTAACACTCCTTCTCTCCAAACACACTCGGAGAAAAGGAGTGGCGGATAAATCCTGCGCTCCCGAAGACCCATTCCTAGCGCTTAACACTCCTTCCCTCCGCACATACTCCGAGAAAAGGAGTGGAGGATCAATCCTGCGCTCCCAAAGACCCATCCCTAGCGATTAACAATCCTTCTCTCCGCACACACTCAGAGAAAAAGAGTGGCGGATGAACCCTGCGAAGTCAAAGACTCACTAGCGTGTACCACTTCTCTCTGCACACACTCAGAGGAAAGTGATAAGAGAGCACACTAGAAGCTTCAACTACGCGAACCACTCATTCCGCACACACTCGGAGAAAAGGAGTGGCGGATCAATCCTGCGCTCCCGAAGACCCATCCCTAGCGCTTAACACTCCTTCTCTCCGCACACACTCGGAGAAAAGGAGTGGCGGATCAATCCTGTGCTACCCAAGACCCATCCCTAGCGCTTAACACTCCTTCCCTCCGCACACACTCGGAGTAAAAGAGTGGCGGATCAATCCTGCGCTGCCGAAGACCCATCCCTAGCGCTTAACACTCCTTCCGTCCGCACTCACTCGGAGAAAAAGAGTGGCGGATCAATCCTGCGCTCCCGAAGACCCATCCCTAGCGCTTAACACTCCTTCTCTCCGCACACACTCGGAGAAATGGAGTGGCGGATCAATCCTGCGCTCCCGAAGACCCATCCCTAGCGCTTAACACTCCTTCCCTCCGCACACACTCGGAGAAAAAAAGTGGCGGATCAATCCTGCGCTGCCGAAGACCCATCCCTAGCGCTTAACACTCCTTCCGTCCGCACTCACTCGGAGAAAAGGTGTGGCGGATCAATCCTGCGCTCCCGAAGACCCATCCCTCGCGCTTAACACTCCTTCCCTCCGCACACACTCGGAGAAAACTAGTGGCGGATCAACCCTGCGAAGTCGAAGACTCACTTGCGTGTACCACTTCTCTCTGCACACACTCAGAGAAAAGTGATAAGAGAGCACACCAGAAGTTTCAACTACGCGAACCACTCATTCCGCACACACTCGGAGAAAAGGAGTGGCGGATCAATCCTGCGCTCCCGAAGACCCATCCCTAGCGCTCAACACTCCTTCTCTCCGCACACACTCGGAGAAAAGGAGTGGCGGATCAATCCTCTGCTACCCAAGACCCATACCTAGCGCTTAACACTCCTTCCCTCCGCACACACTCGGAGAAAAGGAGTGGCGGATCAAACCTGCGCTCCCGAAGACCCACCCTAGCGCTCATCACTCCTTCTCTCCGCACACACTCGGAGAAAAGGAGTGGAGGATCAATCCTGTGCTACCCAAGACCCATCCCTAGCGCTTAACACTCCTTCCCTCCGCACACACTCGGAGAAAAAGAGTGGCGGATCAATCATGCGCTCCCGAAGACCCATCCCTAGCGCTTAACACTTTTTCCTTCCGCACTCACTCGGAGAAAAGGAGTGGCGGATCAATCCTGTGCTCCCGAAGACCCATCCCTAGCGCTCAACACTCCTTCTCTCCACACACACTCGGAGAAAAAGAGTGGCAGATCAACCCTGCGAAGTCAAAGACTCACTAGCGTGTACCACTTCTCTCTGCACACACTCAGAGAAAAGTGATAAGAGATCACACCAGAAGCTTCAACTACGCGAACCACTCATTCCGCACACACTCGGAGAAAAGGAGTGGCGGATGAATCTTGCGCTCTCGAAATCCCATCCTTAGCGCTTAACACTCCTTCTCTCCACACACACTCGGAGAAAAGGAGTGGCGGATCAATCCTGCGCTCCCGAAGACACATCCCTAGCGCTTAACACTCCTTCCCTCCGCACACACTCGGAGAAAAGGAGTGGCGGATCAACCCTTCGAAGTCGAAGACTCACTAGCGTGTACCACTTCTCTCTGCACACACTCAGAGAAAAGTGATAAGAGAGCACACCAGAAGCTTCAACTACGCGAACCACTCATTCCGCACACACTCGGAGAAAAGGAGTGGCGGATCAATCCTGCGTTCCCGAAGACCCATCCCTAGCGCTTAACACTCCTTCTCTCCGCACACACTCGGGTAAAAGGAGTGGCGGATCAATCCTGCGCTCCCGAAGACCCATCCCTAGCGCTCAACACTCCTTCTTTCCGCACACACTCGGAGAAAAAGAGTGACGGATCAACCCTGCGAAGTCGAAGACTCACTAGCGTGTACCAAGTCTCTCTGCACACACTCAGAGAAAAGTGACAAGAGAGCACACCAGAAGTTTCAACTACGCGAAGCACTCCCTCCACTACGCTAGGGATGGATCTTCGGGAGCGCAGGATTAATCCGTCACTCCTTTTCTCCGAGTGTGTGCGGAGAGAAGGAGTGTTAAGCGCTAGGGATGGGTCTTCGGAAACGCAGGATTGGTCCTCCGCACACAATTGGAGAAAAGGAGTGGCGGATCAATCCTGCGCTCCCGAAGACCTATCCCTAGCGCTTAACACTCCTTCTCTCCGCACACACTCGGAGAAAAGGAGTGGCGGATAAATCCTGCGCTCCCGAAGACCCATTCCTAGCGCTTAACACTCCTTCCCTCCGCACATACTCCGAGAAAAGGAGTGGAGGATCAATCCTGCGCTCCCAAAGACCCATCCCTAGCGATTAACAATCCTTCTCTCCGCACACACTCAGAGAAAAAGAGTGGCGGATGAACCCTGCGAAGTCAAAGACTCACTAGCGTGTACCACTTCTCTCTGCACACACTCAGAGGAAAGTGATAAGAGAGCACACTAGAAGCTTCAACTACGCGAACCACTCATTCCGCACACACTCGGAGAAAAGGAGTGGCGGATCAATCCTGCGCTCCCGAAGACCCATCCCTAGCGCTTAACACTCCTTCTCTCCGCACACACTCGTAGAAATGGAGTGGCGGATCAAACCTGCGCTCCCGAAGACCCATCCCTAGCGCTCATCACTCCTTCTCTCCGCACACACTCGGAGAAAAGGAGTGGCGGATCAATCCTGTGCTACCCAAGACCCATCCCTAGCGCTTAACACTCCTTCCCTCCGCACACACTCGGAGTAAAAGAGTGGCGGATCAATCCTGCGCTGCCGAAGACCCATCCCTAGCGCTTAACACTCCTTCCGTCCGCACTCACTCGGAGAAAAAGAGTGGCGGATCAATCCTGCGCTCCCGAAGACCCATCCCTAGCGCTTAACACTCCTTCCCTCCGCACACACTCGGAGAAAAGAAGTGGCGGATCAACCCTGCGAAGTCAAAGACTCACTAGCGTGTACCACTTCTCTCTGCACACACTCAGAGGAAAGTGATAAGAGAGCACACCAGAAGCTTCAACTACGCGAACCACTCATTCCGCACACACTCGGAGAAAAGGAGTGGTGGATCAATCCTGCGCTCCCGAAGACCCATCCCTAGCCTTAACACTCCTTCTCTCCGCACACACTCGGAGAAATATAGTGGCGGATCAATCCTGCGCTCCCGAAGACCCATCCCTAGCGCTTAACACTCCTTCCCTCCGCACACACTCGGAGAAAAAAAGTGGCGGATCAATCCTGCGCTGCCGAAGACCCATCCCTAGCGCTTAACACTCCTTCCGTCCGCACTCACTCGGAGAAAAGGTGTGGCGGATCAATCCTGCGCTCCCGAAGACCCATCCCTCGCGCTTAACACTCCTTCCCTCCGCACACACTCGGAGAAAAGGAGTGGCGGATCAACCCTGCGAAGTCGAAGACTCACTTGCGTGTACCACTTCTCTCTGCACACACTCAGAGAAAAGTGATAAGAGAGCACACCAGAAGCTTCAACTACGCGAACCACTCATTCCGCACACACTCGCATAAAAGGAGTGGCGAGTCAATCCTGCGCTGCCGAAGACCCATCCCTAGCGCTTAACACTCCTTCTCTCCGCACACACTCGGTGAAAAGGAGTGGCGGATCAAACCTGTGCTATCCAAGACCCATCCCTAGCGCTTAACACTCCTTCCCTCCGCACACACTCGGAGAAAAGGAGTGGCGGATCAATCATGCGCTCCCGAAGACCCATCAATAGCGCTTAACAATTTTTCCCTCCGCACTCACTCGGAGAAAAGGAGTGGCGGATCAATCATGCGCTCCCGAAGACCCATCAATAGCGCTTAACAATTTTTCCCTCCGCACTCACTCGGAGAAAAGGAGTGGCGGATCAATCCTGTGCTCCCGAAGACCCATCCCTAGCGCTCAACACTCCTTCTCTCCACACACACTCGGAGAAAAAGAGTGGCGGATCAACCCTGCGAAGTCGAAGACTCACTAGCGTGTACCACTTCTCTCTGCACACACTCAGAGAAAACAGATAAGAGATCACACCAGAAGCTTCAACTACGCGAACCACTCATTCCGCACACACTCGGAGAAAAGGAGTGGCGGATGAATCTTGCTCTCTCGAAATCCCATCCTTAGCGCTTAACACTCCTTCTCTCCACACACACTCGGATAAAAGGAGTGGCGGATCAATCCTGCGCTCCCGAAGAGCCATCCCTAGCGCTTAACACTCCTTCCCTCCGCACACACTCGGAGAAAAGGAGTGGCGGATCAACCCTGCGATGTCGAAGACTCACTAGCGTGTACCACTTCTCTCTGCACACACTCAGAGAAAAGTGATAAGAGAGCACACCAGAAGCTTCAACTACGCGAACCACTCATTCCGCACACACTCGGAGAAAAGGAGTGGCGGATCAATCCTGCGCTCCCGAAGACCCATCCCTAGCGCTTAACACTCCTTCTCTCCGCACACACTCGGATAAAATGAGTGGCTGATCAATCCTGCGCTCCCGAAGACCCATCCCTAGCGCTCAACACTCCTTCTCTCCGCACGCACTCGGAGAAAAAGAGTGGCGGATCAACCCTGCGAAGTCGAAGACTCACTAGCGTGTACCACGTCTCTCTGCACACACTCAGAGAAAAGTGACAAGAGAGCACACCAGAAGCTTCAACTACGCGAAGCACTCCCTCCACTACGCTAGGGATGGATCTTCGGGAGCGCAGGATTAATCCGTCACTCCTTTTCTCCGAGTGTGTGCGGAGAGAAGGAGTGTTAAGCGCTAGGGATGGGTCTTCGGAAGCGCAGGATTGGTCCTCCGCACACAATTGGAGAAAAGGAGTGGCGGATCAATCCTGCGCTCCCGAAGACCTATCCCTAGCGCTTAACACTCCTTCTCTCCGCACACACTCGGAGAAAAGGAGTGGCGGATAAATCCTGCGCTCCCGAAGACCCATTCCTAGCGCTTAACACTCCTTCCCTCCGCACATACTCCGAGAAAAGGAGTGGAGGATCAATCCTGCGCTCCCAAAGACCCATCCCTAGCGATTAACAATCCTTCTCTCCGCACACACTCAGAGAAAAAGAGTGGCGGATGAACCCTGCGAAGTCAAAGACTCACTAGCGTGTACCACTTCTCTCTGCACACACTCAGAGGAAAGTGATAAGAGAGCACACCAGAAGCTTCAACTACGCGAACCACTCATTCCGCACACACTCGGAGAAAAGGAGTGGCGGATCAATCCTGCGCTCCCGAAGACCCATCCCTAGCGCTTAACACTCCTTCTCTCCGCACACACCCGTAGAAATGGAGTGGCGGATCAAACCTGCGCTCCCGAAGACCCATCCCTAGCGCTCAACACTCCTTCTCTCCGCACACACTCCGAGAAAAGGAGTGGAGGATCAATCCTGCGCTCCCGAAGACCCATCCCTAGAGCTTAACACTCCTTCCCTCCGCACACACTCGGAGAAAAGGAGTGGCGGATCAATCCTGCGCTCCCGAAGACCCATCCCTTACGCTTAACACTCCTTCCCTCCACACACACTCGGTGAAAAGGAGAGGCGGATCAATTCTGCGCTCCCGAAGACCCATCCCTAGCGATTAACAATCCTTCTCTCCGCACACACTCAGAGAAAAAGAGTGGCGGATGAACCCTGCGAAGTCAAAGACTCACTAGCGTGTACCAGTTCTCTCTGCACACACTCAGAGAAAAGTGATAAGAGAGTACACCAGAAGCTTCAACTACGCGAACCACTCATTCCGCACACACTCGAAGAAAAGGAGTGGCGGATCAATCCTGCGCTCCCGAAGACCCATCCCTAGCGCTTAACACTCCTTCTCTCCGCACACACTCGGAGAAAAGGAGTGGCGGATTAATCCTGCGCTCCCGAAGACCCATCCCTAGCGCTCAACACTCCTTCTCTCCGCACACACTCGGAGAAAATGAGTGGCTGATCAATCCTGCTCTCCCGAAGACCCATCCCTAGCGCTTAACACTCCTTCCCTCCGCACACACTCGGAGAAAAGGAGTTGCGGATCAACCCTGCGAAGTCAAAGACTCACTAGCGTGTAACACTTCTCTCTGCACACACTCAGAGAAAAGTGATAAGAGAGCACACCAGAAGCTTCAACTACGCGAACCACTCATTCCGCACACACTCGAAGAAAAGGAGTGGCGGATCAATCCTGCGCTCCCGAAGACCCATCCCTAGCGCTTAACACTCCTTCTCTCCGCACACACTCGGAGAAAAGGAGTGGCGGATTAATCCTGCGCTCCCGAAGACCCATCCCTAGCGCTTAACACTCCTTCTCTCCGCACACACTCGGAGAAAAGGAGTGGCGGATCAAACCTGCGCTCCCGAAGACCCACCCTAGCGCTCATCACTCCTTCTCTCCGCAAACACTCGGAGAAAAGGAGTGGTGGATCAATCCTGCGCTCCCGAAGACCCATCCCTAGCGCTTAACACTCCTTCTCTCCGCACACACTCGGAGAAATGGAGTGGCTGATCAATCCTGCGCTCCCGAAGACCCATCCCTAGCGCTTAACACTCCTTCCCTCCGCACACACTCGGAGAAAAAAAGTGGCGGATCAATCCTGCGCTGCCGAAGACCCATCCCTAGCGCTTAACACTCCTTCCGTCCGCACTCACTCGGAGAAAAGGTGTGGCGGATCAATCCTGCGCTCCCGAAGACCCATCCCTCGCGCTTAACACTCCTTCCCTCCCCACACACTCGGAGAAAAGGAGTGGCGGATCAACCCTGCGAAGTCGAAGACTCACTTGCGTGTACCACGTCTCTCTGCACACACTCAGAGAAAAGTGATAAGAGAGCACACCAGAAGTTTCAACTACGCGAACCACTCATTCCGCACACACTCGGAGAAAAGGAGTGGCGGATCAATCCTGCGCTCCCGAAGACCCAGCCCTAGCGCTCAGCACTCCTTCTCTCCGCACACACTCGGAGAAAAGGAGTGGCGGATCAATCCTGTGCTACCCAAGACCCATACCTAGCGCTTAACACTCCTTCCCTCCGCACACACTCGGTGAAAAGGAGTGGCGGATCAATCCTGCGCTCCCGAAGACCCATCCCTAGCGCTTAACACTCCTTCCCTCCGCACACACTCGGAGAAAAGGAGTGGCGGATCAACCCTGCGAAGTCGAAGACTCACTAGCGTGTACCACTTCTCTCTGCACACACTCAGAGAAAAGTGATAAGAGATCACACCAGAAGCTTCAACTACGCGAACCACTCATTCCGCACACACTCGGAGAAAAGGAGTGGCGGATGAATCTCTCGCTCTCGAAATCCCATCCTTAGCGCTTAACACTCCTTCTCTACACACACTCGGAGAAAAGGAGTGGCGGATCAATCCTGCGCTCCCGAAGACCCATCCCTAGCGCTCAACACTCCTTCTCTCCGCACACACTCGGAGAAAAAGAGTGGCAGATCAACCCTGCGAAGTCGAAGACTCACTAGCGTGTACCACGTCTCTCTGCACACACTCAGAGGAAAGTGACAAGAGAGCACACCAGAAGCTTCAACTACGCGAAGCACTCCCTCCACTACGCTAGGGATGGGTCTTCGGGAGCGCAGGATTAATCCGTCACTCCTTTTCTCCGAGTGTGTGCGGAGAGAAGGAGTGTTAAGCGCTAGGGATGGGTCTTCGGAAGCGCAGGATTGGTCCTCCGCACACAATTGGAGAAAAGGAGTGGCGGATCAATCCTGCGCTCCCGAAGACCTATCCCTAGCGCTTAACACTCCTTCTCTCCGCACACACTCGGAGAAAAGGAGTGGCGGATAAATCCTGCGCTCCCGAAGACCCATCCCTAGCGCTTAATACTCCTTCCTCCGCACACACTCCGAGAAAAGGAGTGGAGGATCAATCCTGCGCTCCCGAAGACCCATCCCTAGCGCTCATCACTCCTTCTCTCCGCACACACTCGGAGAAAAGGAGTGGCGGATGAATCCTGCGCTCTCGAAGTCCAATCCCTAGCGCTTAACACTCCTTCTCTCCACACACACTCGGAGAAAAGGAGTGGCGGATCAATCCTGCGCTCCCGAAGACCCATCCCTAGCGCTCAACACTCCTTCTCTCCGCACACACTCGGAGAAAAGGAGTGGCGGATCAATCCTGTGCTACTCAAGACCCATACCTAGCGCTTAACACTCCTTCCCTCCGCACACACTCGGAGAAAAGGAGTGGCGGATCAACCCTGCGAAGTCGAAGACTCACTAGCGTGTACCACTTCTCTCTGCTCACACTCAGAGAAAAGTGATAAGAGATCACACCAGAAGCTTCAACTACGCGAACCACTCATTCCGCACACACTCGGAGAAAAGGAGTGGCGGATGAATCCTGCGCTCTCGAAGTCCCATCCCTAGGGCTTAACACTCCTTCTCTCCACACACACTCGGAGAAAAGGAGTGGCGGATCAATCCTGCGCTCCCGGAGACCCATCCCTAGCGCTTAACACTCCTTCCCTCCGCACACACTCGGAGAAAAGGAGTGGCGGATCAACCCTGCGAAGTCGAAGACTCACTAGCGTGTACCACTTCTCTCTGCACACACTCAGAGAAAAGTGATAAGAGAGCACACCAGAAGCTTCAACTACGCGAACCACTCATTCCGCACACACTCGGAGAAAAGGAGTGGCGGATCAATCCTGCGCTCCCGAAGACCCATCCCTAGCGCTTAACACTCCTTCTCTCCGCACACACTCGGATAAAAGGAGTGGCGGATCAATTCTGCGCTCCCGAAGACCCATCCCTAGCGCTCAACACTCCTTCTCTCCGCACACACTCGGAGAAAAAGAGTGGCGGATCAACCCTGCGAAGTCGAAGACTCACTAGCGTGTACCACGTCTCTCTGCACACACTCAGAGAAAAGTGATAAGAGAGCACACCAGAAGCTTCAACTACGCGAAGCACTCCCTCCACTACGCTAGGGATGGGTCTTCGGGAGCGCAGGATTGATCCGTCACTCCTTTTCTCCGAGTGTGTGCGGAGAGAAGGAGTGTTAAGCGCTAGGGATGGGTCTTCGGAAGCACAGGATTGGTCCTCCGCACACAATTGGAGAAAATTAGTGGCGGATCAATCCTGCGCTCTCGGAGACCAATCCCTAGCGCTTAACACTCCTTTTCTCCGCACACACTCGGAGAAAAGGAGTGGCGGATCAATCCTGTGCTCCCGAAGACCCATCCCTAGCGCTTAACACTCCTTCCCTCCGCACACACTCGGAGAAAAAGAGTGGCGGATCAATCATGCGCTCCCGAAGACCCATCCCTAGCGCTTAACACTTTTTCCTTCCGCACTCACTCGGAGAAAAGGAGTGGCGGATCAATCCTGTGCTCCCGAAGACCCATCCCTAGCGCTCAACACTCCTTCTCTCCACACAAACTCGGAGAAAAAGAGTGGCAGATCAACCCTGCGAAGTCAAAGACTCACTAGCGTGTACCACTTCTCTCTGCACACACTCAGAGAAAAGTGATAAGAGATCACACCAGAAGCTTCAACTACGCGAACCACTCATTCCGCACACACTCGGAGAAAAGGAGTGGCGGATGAATCTTGCGCTCTCGAAATCCCATCCTTAGCGCTTAACACTCCTTCTCTCCACACACACTCGGAGAAAAGGAGTGGCGGATCAATCCTGCGCTCCCGAAGACACATCCCTAGCGCTTAACACTCCTTCCCTCCGCACACACTCGGAGAAAAGGAGTGGCGGATCAACCCTTCGAAGTCGAAGACTCACTAGCGTGTACCACTTCTCTCTGCACACACTCAGAGAAAAGTGATAAGAGAGCACACCAGAAGCTTCAACTACGCGAACCACTCATTCCGCACACACTCGGAGAAAAGGAGTGGCGGATCAATCCTGCGTTCCCGAAGACCCATCCCTAGCGCTTAACACTCCTTCTCTCCGCACACACTCGGGTAAAAGGAGTGGCGGATCAATCCTGCGCTCCCGAAGACCCATCCCTAGCGCTCAACACTCCTTCTTTCCGCACACACTCGGAGAAAAAGAGTGACGGATCAACCCTGCGAAGTCGAAGACTCACTAGCGTGTACCAAGTCTCTCTGCACACACTCAGAGAAAAGTGACAAGAGAGCACACCAGAAGTTTCAACTACGCGAAGCACTCCCTCCACTACGCTAGGGATGGATCTTCGGGAGCGCAGGATTAATCCGTCACTCCTTTTCTCCGAGTGTGTGCGGAGAGAAGGAGTGTTAAGCGCTAGGGATGGGTCTTCGGAAACGCAGGATTGGTCCTCCGCACACAATTGGAGAAAAGGAGTGGCGGATCAATCCTGCGCTCCCGAAGACCTATCCCTAGCGCTTAACACTCCTTCTCTCCGCACACACTCGGAGAAAAGGAGTGGCGGATAAATCCTGCGCTCCCGAAGACCCATTCCTAGCGCTTAACACTCCTTCCCTCCGCACATACTCCGAGAAAAGGAGTGGAGGATCAATCCTGCGCTCCCAAAGACCCATCCCTAGCGATTAACAATCCTTCTCTCCGCACACACTCAGAGAAAAAGAGTGGCGGATGAACCCTGCGAAGTCAAAGACTCACTAGCGTGTACCACTTCTCTCTGCACACACTCAGAGGAAAGTGATAAGAGAGCACACTAGAAGCTTCAACTACGCGAACCACTCATTCCGCACACACTCGGAGAAAAGGAGTGGCGGATCAATCCTGCGCTCCCGAAGACCCATCCCTAGCGCTTAACACTCCTTCTCTCCGCACACACTCGTAGAAATGGAGTGGCGGATCAAACCTGCGCTCCCGAAGACCCATCCCTAGCGCTCATCACTCCTTCTCTCCGCACACACTCGGAGAAAAGGAGTGGCGGATCATTCCTGTGCTACCCAAGACCCATCCCTAGCGCTTAACACTCCTTCCCTCCGCACACACTCGGAGTAAAAGAGTGGCGGATCAATCCTGCGCTGCCGAAGACCCATCCCTAGCGCTTAACACTCCTTCCGTCCGCACTCACTCGGAGAAAAAGAGTGGCGGATCAATCCTGCGCTCCCGAAGACCCATCCCTAGCGCTTAACACTCCTTCCCTCCGCACACACTCGGAGAAAAGAAGTGGCGGATCAACCCTGCGAAGTCAAAGACTCACTAGCGTGTACCACTTCTCTCTGCACACACTCAGAGGAAAGTGATAAGAGAGCACACCAGAAGCTTCAACTACGCGAACCACTCATTCCGCACACACTCGGAGAAAAGGAGTGGTGGATCAATCCTGCGCTCCCGAAGACCCATCCCTAGCGCTTAACACTCCTTCTCTCCGCACACACTCGGAGAAATGGAGTGGCGGATCAATCCTGCGCTCCCGAAGACCCATCCCTAGCGCTTAACACTCCTTCTCTCCGCACACACTCGGAGAAAAAAAGTGGCGGATCAATCCTGCGCTGCCGAAGACCCATCCCTAGCGCTTAACACTCCTTCCGTCCGCACTCACTCGCAGAAAAGGTGTGGCGGATCAATCCTGCGCTCCCGAAGACCCATCCCTCGCGCTTAACACTCCTTCCCTCCGCACACACTCGGAGAAAAGGAGTGGCGGATCAACCCTGCGAAGTCGAAGACTCACTTGCGTGTACCACTTCTCTCTGCACACACTCAGAGAAAAGTGATAAGAGAGCACACCAGAAGTTTCAACTACGCGAACCACTCATTCCGCACACACTCGGAGAAAAGGAGTGGCGGATCAATCCTGCGCTCCCGAAGACCCATCCCTAGCGCTCAACACTCCTTCTCTCCGCACACACTCGGAGAAAAGGAGTGGCGGATCAATCCTCTGCTACCCAAGACCCATACCTAGCGCTTAACACTCCTTCCCTCCGCACACACTCGGAGAAAAGGAGTGGCGGATCAAACCTGCGCTCCCGAAGACCCACCCTAGCGCTCATCACTCCTTCTCTCCGCACACACTCGGAGAAAAGGAGTGGAGGATCAATCCTGTGCTACCCAAGACCCATCCCTAGCGCTTAACACTCCTTCCCTCCGCACACACTCGGAGAAAAAGAGTGGCGGATCAATCATGCGCTCCCGAAGACCCATCCCTAGCGCTTAACACTTTTTCCTTCCGCACTCACTCGGAGAAAAGGAGTGGCGGATCAATCCTGTGCTCCCGAAGACCCATCCCTAGCGCTCAACACTCCTTCTCTCCACACACACTCGGAGAAAAAGAGTGGCAGATCAACCCTGCGAAGTCAAAGACTCACTAGCGTGTACCACTTCTCTCTGCACACACTCAGAGGAAAGTGATAAGAGAGCACACCAGAAGCTTCAACTACGCGAACCACTCATTCCGCACACACTCGGAGAAAAGGAGTGGTGGATCAATCCTGCGCTCCCGAAGACCCATCCCTAGCGCTTAACACTCCTTCTCTCCGCACACACTCGGAGAAATGGAGTGGCGGATCAATCCTGCGCTCCCGAAGACCCATCCCTAGCGCTTAACACTCCTTCCCTCCGCACACACTCGGAGAAAAAAAGTGGCGGATCAATCCTGCGCTGCCGAAGACCCATCCCTAGCGCTTAACACTCCTTCCGTCCGCACTCACTCGGAGAAAAGGTGTGGCGGATCAATCCTGCGCTCCCGAAGACCCATCCCTCGCGCTTAACACTCCTTCCCTCCGCACACACTCGGAGAAAAGGAGTGGCGGATCAACCCTGCGAAGTCGAAGACTCACTTGCGTGTACCACTTCTCTCTGCACACACTCAGAGAAAAGTGATAAGAGAGCACACCAGAAGTTTCAACTACGCGAACCACTCATTCCGCACACACTCGGAGAAAAGGAGTGGCGGATCAATCCTGCGCTCCCGAAGACCCATCCCTAGCGCTCAACACTCCTTCTCTCCGCACACACTCGGAGAAAAGGAGTGGCGGATCAATCCTCTGCTACCCAAGACCCATACCTAGCGCTTAACACTCCTTCCCTCCGCACACACTCGGAGAAAAGGAGTGGCGGATCAAACCTGCGCTCCCGAAGACCCACCCTAGCGCTCATCACTCCTTCTCTCCGCACACACTCGGAGAAAAGGAGTGGAGGATCAATCCTGTGCTACCCAAGACCCATCCCTAGCGCTTAACACTCCTTCCCTCCGCACACACTCGGAGAAAAAGAGTGGCGGATCAATCATGCGCTCCCGAAGACCCATCCCTAGCGCTTAACACTTTTTCCTTCCGCACTCACTCGGAGAAAAGGAGTGGCGGATCAATCCTGTGCTCCCGAAGACCCATCCCTAGCGCTCAACACTCCTTCTCTCCACACACACTCGGAGAAAAAGAGTGGCAGATCAACCCTGCGAAGTCAAAGACTCACTAGCGTGTACCACTTCTCTCTGCACACACTCAGAGAAAAGTGATAAGAGATCACACCAGAAGCTTCAACTACGCGAACCACTCATTCCGCATACACTCGGAGAAAAGGAGTGGCGGATGAATCTTGCGCTCTCGAAATCCCATCCTTAGCGCTTAACACTCCTTCTCTCCACACACACTCGGAGAAAAGGAGTGGCGGATCAATCCTGCGCTCCCGAAGACACATCCCTAGCGCTTAACACTCCTTCCCTCCGCACACACTCGGAGAAAAGGAGTGGCGGATCAACCCTTGGAAGTCGCAGACTCACTAGCGTGTACCACTTCTCTCTGCACACACTCAGAGAAAAGTGATAAGAGAGCACACCAGAAGCTTCAACTACGCGAACCACTCATTCCGCACACACTCGGAGAAAAGGAGTGGCGGATCAATCCTGCGTTCCCGAAGACCCATCCCTAGCGCTTAACACTCCTTCTCTCCGCACACACTCGGGTAAAAGGAGTGGCGGATCAATCCTGCGTTCCCGAAGACCCATCCCTAGCGCTCAACACTCCTTCTTTCCGCACACACTCGGAGAAAATGAGTGACGGATCAACCCTGCGAAGTCGAAGACTCACTAGCGTGTACCAAGTCTCTCTGCACACACTCCGAGAAAAGTGACAAGAGAGCACACCAGAAGTTTCAACTACGCGAAGCACTCCCTCCACTACGCTAGGGATGGATCTTCGGGAGCGCAGGATTAATCCGTCACTCCTTTTCTCCGAGTGTGTGCGGAGAGAAGGAGTGTTAAGCGCTAGGGATGGGTCTTCGGAAACGCAGGATTGGTCCTCCGCACACAATTGGAGAAAAGGAGTGGCGGATCAATCCTGCGCTCCCGAAGACCTATCCCTAGCGCTTAACACTCCTTCTCTCCGCACACACTCGGAGAAAAGGAGTGGCGGATAAATCCTGCGCTCCCGAAGACCCATTCCTAGCGCTTAACACTCCTTCCCTCCGCACATACTCCGAGAAAAGGAGTGGAGGATCAATCCTGCGCTCCCAAAGACCCATCCCTAGCGATTAACAATCCTTCTCTCCGCACACACTCAGAGAAAAAGAGTGGCGGATGAACCCTGCGAAGTCAAAGACTCACTAGCGTGTACCACTTCTCTCTGCACACACTCAGAGGAAAGTGATAAGAGAGCACACTAGAAGCTTCAACTACGCGAACCACACATTCCGCACACACTCGGAGAAAAGGAGTGGCGGATCAATCCTGCGCTCCCGAAGACCCATCCCTAGCGCTTAACACTCCTTCTCTCCGCACACACTCGTAGAAATGGAGTGGCGGATCAAACCTGCGCTCCCGAAGACCCATCCCTAGCGCTCATCACTCCTTCTCTCCGCACACACTCGGAGAAAAGGAGTGGCGGATCAATCCTGTGCTACCCAAGACCCATCCCTAGCGCTTAACACTCCTTCCCTCCGCACACACTCGGAGTAAAAGAGTGGCGGATCAATCCTGCGCTGCCGAAGACCCATCCCTAGCGCTTAACACTCCTTCCGTCCGCACACACTCGGAGAAAAGGAGTGGCGGATAAATCCTGCGCTCCCGAAGACCCATTCCTAGCGCTTAACACTCCTTCCCTCCGCACATACTCCGAGAAAAGGAGTGGAGGATCAATCCTGCGCTCCCAAAGACCCATCCCTAGCGATTAACAATCCTTCTCTCCGCACACACTCAGAGAAAAGGAGTGGCGGATCAACCCTTCGAAGTCGAAGACTCACTAGCGTGTACCACTTCTCTCTGCACACACTCAGAGAAAAGTGATAAGAGAGCACACCAGAAGCTTCAACTACGCGAACCACTCATTCCGCACACACTCGGAGAAAAGGAGTGGCGGATCAATCCTGCGTTCCCGAAGACCCATCCCTAGCGCTCATCACTCCTTCTCTCCGCACACACTCGGAGAAAAGGAGTGGCGGATCAATCCTGTGCTACCCAAGACCCATCCCTAGCGCTTAACACTCCTTCCTTCCGCACTCACTCGGAGAAAAGGAGTGGCGGATCAATCCTGTGCTCCCGAAGACCCATCCCTAGCGCTTAACACTCCTTCTCTCCGCACACACTCGGAGAAAAGGAGTGGCGGATAAATCCTGCGCTCCCGAAGACCCATTCCTAGCGCTTAACACTCCTTCCCTCCGCACATACTCCGAGAAAAGGAGTGGAGGATCAATCCTGCGCTCCCAAAGACCCATCCCTAGCGATTAACAATCCTTCTCTCCGCACACACTCAGAGAAAAGGAGTGGCGGATCAACCCTTCGAAGTCGAAGACTCACTAGCGTGTACCACTTCTCTCTGCACACACTCAGAGAAAAGTGATAAGAGAGCACACCAGAAGCTTCAACTACGCGAACCACTCATTCCGCACACACTCGGAGAAAAGGAGTGGCGGATCAATCCTGCGTTCCCGAAGACCCATCCCTAGCGCTTAACACTCCTTCTCTCCGCACACACTCGGGTAAAAGGAGTGGCGGATCAATCCTGCGTTCCCGAAGACCCATCCCTAGCGCTCAACACTCCTTCTTTCCGCACACACTCGGAGAAAATGAGTGACGGATCAACCCTGCGAAGTCGAAGACTCACTAGCGTGTACCAAGTCTCTCTGCACACACTCCGAGAAAAGTGACAAGAGAGCACACCAGAAGTTTCAACTACGCGAAGCACTCCCTCCACTACGCTAGGGATGGATCTTCGGGAGCGCAGGATTAATCCGTCACTCCTTTTCTCCGAGTGTGTGCGGAGAGAAGGAGTGTTAAGCGCTAGGGATGGGTCTTCGGAAACGCAGGATTGGTCCTCCGCACACAATTGGAGAAAAGGAGTGGCGGATCAATCCTGCGCTCCCGAAGACCTATCCCTAGCGCTTAACACTCCTTCTCTCCGCACACACTCGGAGAAAAGGAGTGGCGGATAAATCCTGCGCTCCCGAAGACCCATTCCTAGCGCTTAACACTCCTTCCCTCCGCACATACTCCGAGAAAAGGAGTGGAGGATCAATCCTGCGCTCCCAAAGACCCATCCCTAGCGATTAACAATCCTTCTCTCCGCACACACTCAGAGAAAAAGAGTGGCGGATGAACCCTGCGAAGTCAAAGACTCACTAGCGTGTACCACTTCTCTCTGCACACACTCAGAGGAAAGTGATAAGAGAGCACACTAGAAGCTTCAACTACGCGAACCACACATTCCGCACACACTCGGAGAAAAGGAGTGGCGGATCAATCCTGCGCTCCCGAAGACCCATCCCTAGCGCTTAACACTCCTTCTCTCCGCACACACTCGTAGAAATGGAGTGGCGGATCAAACCTGCGCTCCCGAAGACCCATCCCAAGCGCTCATCACTCCTTCTCTCCGCACACACTCGGAGAAAAGGAGTGGCGGATCAATCCTGTGCTACCCAAGACCCATCCCTAGCGCTTAACACTCCTTCCCTCCGCACACACTCGGAGTAAAAGAGTGGCGGATCAATCCTGCGCTGCCGAAGACCCATCCCTAGCGCTTAACACTCCTTCCGTCCGCACTCACTCGGAGAAAAAGAGTGGCGGATCAATCCTGCGCTCCCGAAGACCCATCCCTAGCGCTTAACACTCCTTCCCTCCGCACACACTCGGAGAAAAGAAGTGGCGGATGAACCCTGCGCTCCCAAAGACCCATCCCTAGCGATTAACAATCCTTCTCTCCGCACACACTCAGAGAAAAAGAGTGGCGGATGAACCCTGCGAAGTCAAAGACTCACTAGCGTGTACCACTTCTCTCTGCACACACTCAGAGGAAAGTGATAAGTGAGCACACTAGAAGCTTCAACTACGCGAACCACACATTCCGCACACACTCGGAGAAAAGGAGTGGCGGATCAATCCTGCGCTCCCGAAGACCCATCCCTAGCGCTTAACACTCCTTCTCTCCGCACACACTCGTAGAAATGGAGTGGCGGATCAAACCTGCGCACCCGAAGACCCATCCCTAGCGCTCATCACTCCTTCTCTCCGCACACACTCGGAGAAAAGGAGTGGCGGATCAATCCTGTGCTACCCAAGACCCATCCCTAGCGCTTAACACTCCTTCCCTCCGCACACACTCGGAGTAAAAGAGTGGCGGATCAATCCTGCGCTGCCGAAGACCCATCCCTAGCGCTTAACACTCCTTCCGTCCGCACACACTCGGAGAAAAGGAGTGGCGGATAAATCCTGCGCTCCCGAAGACCCATTCCTAGCGCTTAACACTCCTTCCCTCCGCACATACTCCGAGAAAAGGAGTGGAGGATCAATCCTGCGCTCCCAAAGACCCATCCCTAGCGATTAACAATCCTTCTCTCCGCACACACTCAGAGAAAAGGAGTGGCGGATCAACCCTTCGAAGTCGAAGACTCACTAGCGTGTACCACTTCTCTCTGCACACACTCAGAGAAAAGTGATAAGAGAGCACACCAGAAGCTTCAACTACGCGAACCACTCATTCCGCACACACTCGGAGAAAAGGAGTGGCGGATCAATCCTGCGTTCCCGAAGACCCATCCCTAGCGCTCATCACTCCTTCTCTCCGCACACACTCGGAGAAAAGGAGTGGCGGATCAATCCTGTGCTACCCAAGACCCATCCCTAGCGCTTAACACTCCTTCCTTCCGCACTCACTCGGAGAAAAGGAGTGGCGGATCAATCCTGTGCTCCCGAAGACCCATCCCTAGCGCTTAACACTCCTTCTCTCCGCACACACTCGGAGAAAAGGAGTGGCGGATAAATCCTGCGCTCCCGAAGACCCATTCCTAGCGCTTAACACTCCTTCCCTCCGCACATACTCCGAGAAAAGGAGTGGAGGATCAATCCTGCGCTCCCAAAGACCCATCCCTAGCGATTAACAATCCTTCTCTCCGCACACACTCAGAGAAAAGGAGTGGCGGATCAACCCTTCGAAGTCGAAGACTCACTAGCGTGTACCACTTCTCTCTGCACACACTCAGAGAAAAGTGATAAGAGAGCACACCAGAAGCTTCAACTACGCGAACCACTCATTCCGCACACACTCGGAGAAAAGGAGTGGCGGATCAATCCTGCGTTCCCGAAGACCCATCCCTAGCGCTTAACACTCCTTCTCTCCGCACACACTCGGGTAAAAGGAGTGGCGGATCAATCCTGCGTTCCCGAAGACCCATCCCTAGCGCTCAACACTCCTTCTTTCCGCACACACTCGGAGAAAATGAGTGACGGATCAACCCTGCGAAGTCGAAGACTCACTAGCGTGTACCAAGTCTCTCTGCACACACTCCGAGAAAAGTGACAAGAGAGCACACCAGAAGTTTCAACTACGCGAAGCACTCCCTCCACTACGCTAGGGAAGGATCTTCGGGAGCGCAGGATTAATCCGTCACTCCTTTTCTCCGAGTGTGTGCGGAGAGAAGGAGTGTTAAGCGCTAGGGATGGGTCTTCGGAAACGCAGGATTGGTCCTCCGCACACAATTGGAGAAAAGGAGTGGCGGATCAATCCTGCGCTCCCGAAGACCTATCCCTAGCGCTTAACACTCCTTCTCTCCGCACACACTCGGAGAAAAGGAGTGGCGGATAAATCCTGCGCTCCCGAAGACCCATTCCTAGCGCTTAACACTCCTTCCCTCCGCACATACTCCGAGAAAAGGAGTGGAGGATCAATCCTGCGCTCCCAAAGACCCATCCCTAGCGATTAACAATCCTTCTCTCCGCACACACTCAGAGAAAAAGAGTGGCGGATGAACCCTGCGAAGTCAAAGACTCACTAGCGTGTACCACTTCTCTCTGCACACACTCAGAGGAAAGTGATAAGAGAGCACACTAGAAGCTTCAACTACGCGAACCACACATTCCGCACACACTCGGAGAAAAGGAGTGGCGGATCAATCCTGCGCTCCCGAAGACCCATCCCTAGCGCTTAACACTCCTTCTCTCCGCACACACTCGTAGAAATGGAGTGGCGGATCAAACCTGCGCTCCCGAAGACCCATCCCTAGCGCTCATCACTCCTTCTCTCCGCACACACTCGGAGAAAAGGAGTGGCGGATCAATCCTGTGCTACCCAAGACCCATCCCTAGCGCTTAACACTCCTTCCCTCCGCACACACTCGGAGTAAAAGAGTGGCGGATCAATCCTGCGCTGCCGAAGACCCATCCCTAGCGCTTAACACTCCTTCCGTCCGCACTCACTCGGAGAAAAAGAGTGGCGGATCAATCCTGCGCTCCCGAAGACCCATCCCTAGCGCTTAACACTCCTTCCCTCCGCACACACTCGGAGAAAAGAAGTGGCGGATCAACCCTGCGAAGTCAAAGACTCACTAGCGTGTACCACTTCTCTCTGCACACACTCAGAGGAAAGTGATAAGAGAGCACACCAGAAGCTTCAACTACGCGAACCACTCATTCCGCACACACTCGGAGAAAAGGAGTGGTGGATCAATCCTGCGCTCCCGAAGACCCATCCCTAGCGCTTAACACTCCTTCTCTCCGCACACACTCGGAGAAATGGAGTGGCGGATCAATCCTGCGCTCCCGAAGACCCATCCCTAGCGCTTAACACTCCTTCCCTCCGCACACACTCGGAGAAAAAAAGTGGCGGATCAATCCTGCGCTGCCGAAGACCCATCCCTAGCGCTTAACACTCCTTCCGTCCGCACTCACTCGGAGAAAAGGTGTGGCGGATCAATCCTGCGCTCCCGAAGACCCATCCCTCGCGCTTAACACTCCTTCCCTCCGCACACACTCGGAGAAAAGGAGTGGCGGATCAACCCTGCGAAGTCGAAGACTCACTTGCGTGTACCACTTCTCTCTGCACACACTCAGAGAAAAGTGATAAGAGAGCACACCAGAAGTT
This sequence comes from Maratus speculifer, assembly GCA_964019185.1. Taxonomy (NCBI): domain Eukaryota; kingdom Metazoa; phylum Arthropoda; class Arachnida; order Araneae; family Salticidae; genus Maratus; species Maratus speculifer. Next base: position 23,793,155 of record OZ025292.1, read on the forward strand.
TCAACTACGCGAACCACTCATTCCGCACACACTCGGAGAAAAGGAGTGGCGGATCAATCCTGCGCTCCCGAAGACCCATCCCTAGCGCTCAACACTCCTTCTCTCCGCACACACTCGGAGAAAAGGAGTGGCGGATCAATCCTCTGCTACCCAAGACCCATACCTAGCGCTTAACACTCCTTCCCTCCGCACACACTCGGAGAAAAGGAGTGGCGGATCAAACCTGCGCTCCCGAAGACCCACCCTAGCGCTCATCACTCCTTCTCTCCGCACACACTCGGAGAAAAGGAGTGGAGGATCAATCCTGTGCTACCCAAGACCCATCCCTAGCGCTTAACACTCCTTCCCTCCGCACACACTCGGAGAAAAAGAGTGGCGGATCAATCATGCGCTCCCGAAGACCCATCCCTAGCGCTTAACACTTTTTCCTTCCGCACTCACTCGGAGAAAAGGAGTGGCGGATCAATCCTGTGCTCCCGAAGACCCATCCCTAGCGCTCAACACTCCTTCTCTCCACACACACTCGGAGAAAAAGAGTGGCAGATCAACCCTGCGAAGTCAAAGACTCACTAGCGTGTACCACTTCTCTCTGCACACACTCAGAGAAAAGTGATAAGAGATCACACCAGAAGCTTCAACTACGCGAACCACTCATTCCGCACACACTCGGAGAAAAGGAGTGGCGGATGAATCTTGCGCTCTCGAAATCCCATCCTTAGCGCTTAACACTCCTTCTCTCCACACACACTCGGAGAAAAGGAGTGGCGGATCAATCCTGCGCTCCCGAAGACACATCCCTAGCGCTTAACACTCCTTCCCTCCGCACACACTCGGAGAAAAGGAGTGGCGGATCAACCCTTCGAAGTCGAAGACTCACTAGCGTGTACCACTTCTCTCTGCACACACTCAGAGAAAAGTGATAAGAGAGCACACCAGAAGCTTCAACTACGCGAACCACTCATTCCGCACACACTCGGAGAAAAGGAGTGGCGGATCAATCCTGCGTTCCCGAAGACCCATCCCTAGCGCTTAACACTCCTTCCCTCCGCACACACTCGGAGAAAAAAAGTGGCGGATCAATCCTGCGCTGCCGAAGACCCATCGATAGCGCTTAACACTCCTTCCGTCCGCACTCACTCGGAGAAAAGGTGTGGCGGATCAATCCTGCGCTCCCGAAGACCCATCCCTCGCGCTTAACACTCCTTCCCTCCGCACACACTCGGAGAAAAGGAGTGGCGGATCAACCCTGCGAAGTCGAAGACTCACTTGCGTGTACCACTTCTCTCTGCACACACTCAGAGAAAAGTGATAAGAGAGCACACCAGAAGTTTCAACTACGCGAACCACTCATTCCGCACACACTCGGAGAAAAGGAGTGGCGGATCAATCCTGCGCTCCCGAAGACCCATCCCTAGCGCTCAACACTCCTTCTCTCCGCACACACTCGGAGAAAAGGAGTGGCGGATCAATCCTCTGCTACCCAAGACCCATACCTAGCGCTTAACACTCCTTCCCTCCGCACACACTCGGAGAAAAGGAGTGGCGGATCAAACCTGCGCTCCCGAAGACCCACCCTAGCGCTCATCACTCCTTCTCTCCGCACACACTCGGAGAAAAGGAGTGGAGGATCAATCCTGTGCTACCCAAGACCCATCCCTAGCGCTTAACACTCCTTCCCTCCGCACTCACTCGGAGAAAAGGAGTGGCGGATCAATCCTGTGCTCCCGAAGACCCATCCCTAGCGCTCAACACTCCTTCTCTCCACACACACTCGGAGAAAAAGAGTGGCAGATCAACCCTGCGAAGTCAAAGACTCACTAGCGTGTACCACTTCTCTCTGCACACACTCAGAGAAAAGTGATAAGAGATCACACCAGAAGCTTCAACTACGCGAACCACTCATTCCGCACACACTCGGAGAAAAGGAGTGGCGGATGAATCTTGCGCTCTCGAAATCCCATCCTTAGCGCTTAACACTCCTTCTCTCCACACAAACTCGGAGAAAAGGAGTGGCGGATCAATCCTGCGCTCCCGAAGACACATCCCTAGCGCTTAACACTCCTTCTCTCCGCACACACTCGGGTAAAAGGAGTGGCGGATCAATCCTGCGTTCCCGAAGACCCATCCCTAGCGCTCAACACTCCTTCTTTCCGCACACACTCGGAGAAAATGAGTGACGGATCAACCCTGCGAAGTCGAAGACTCACTAGCGTGTACCAAGTCTCTCTGCACACACTCAGAGAAAAGTGACAAGAGAGCACACCAGAAGTTTCAACTACGCGAAGCACTCATTCCGCACACACTCGGAGAAAAGGAGTGGCGGATCAATCCTGCGCTCCCGAAGACCCATCCCTAGCGCTTAACACTCCTTCTCTCCGCACACACTCGTAGAAATGGAGTGGCGGATCAAACCTGCGCTCCCGAAGACCCATCCCTAGCGCTCATCACTCCTTCTCTCCGCACACACTCGGAGAAAAGGAGTGGCGGATCAATCCTGTGCTACCCAAGACCCATCCCTAGCGCTTAACACTCCTTCCCTCCGCACACACTCGGAGTAAAAGAGTGGCGGATCAATCCTGCGCTGCCGAAGACCCATCCCTAGCGCTTAACACTCCTTCCGTCCGCACTCACTCGGAGAAAAAGAGTGGCGGATCAATCCTGCGCTCCCGAAGACCCATCCCTAGCGCTTAACACTCCTTCCCTCCGCACACACTCGGAGAAAAGAAGTGGCGGATCAACCCTGCGAAGTCAAAGACTCACTAGCGTGTACCACTTCTCTCTGCACACACTCAGAGGAAAGTGATAAGAGAGCACACCAGAAGCTTCAACTACGCGAACCACTCATTCCGCACACACTCGGAGAAAAGGAGTGGTGGATCAATCCTGCGCTCCCGAAGACCCATCCCTAGCGCTTAACACTCCTTCTCTCCGCACACACTCGGAGAAATGGAGTGGCGGATCAATCCTGCGCTCCCGAAGACCCATCCCTAGCGCTTAACACTCCTTCCCTCCGCACACACTCGGAGAAAAAAAGTGGCGGATCAATCCTGCGCTGCCGAAGACCCATCCCTAGCGCTTAACACTCCTTCCGTCCGCACTCACTCGGAGAAAAGGTGTGGCGGATCAATCCTGCGCTCCCGAAGACCCATCCCTCGCGCTTAACACTCCTTCCCTCCGCACACACTCGGAGAAAAGGAGTGGCGGATCAACCCTGCGAAGTCGAAGACTCACTTGCGTGTACCACTTCTCTCTGCACACACTCAGAGAAAAGTGATAAGAGAGCACACCAGAAGTTTCAACTACGCGAACCACTCATTCCGCACACACTCGGAGAAAAGGAGTGGCGGATCAATCCTGCGCTCCCGAAGACCCATCCCTAGCGCTCAACACTCCTTCTCTCCGCACACACTCGGAGAAAAGGAGTGGCGGATCAATCCTCTGCTACCCAAGACCCATACCTAGCGCTTAACACTCCTTCCCTCCGCACACACTCGGAGAAAAGGAGTGGCGGATCAAACCTGCGCTCCCGAAGACCCACCCTAGCGCTCATCACTCCTTCTCTCCGCACACACTCGGAGAAAAGGAGTGGAGGATCAATCCTGTGCTACCCAAGACCCATCCCTAGCGCTTAACACTCCTTCCCTCCGCACACACTCGGAGAAAAAGAGTGGCGGATCAATCATGCGCTCCCGAAGACCCATCCCTAGCGCTTAACACTTTTTCCTTCCACACTCACTCGGAGAAAAGGAGTGGCGGATCAATCCTGTGCTCCCGAAGACCCATCCCTAGCGCTCAACACTCCTTCTCTCCACACACACTCGGAGAAAAAGAGTGGCAGATCAACCCTGCGAAGTCAAAGACTCACTAGCGTGTACCACTTCTCTCTGCACACACTCAGAGAAAAGTGATAAGAGATCACACCAGAAGCTTCAACTACGCGAACCACTCATTCCGCACACACTCGGAGAAAAGGAGTGGCGGATGAATCTTGCGCTCTCGAAATCCCATCCTTAGCGCTTAACACTCCTTCTCTCCACACACACTCGGAGAAAAGGAGTGGCGGATCAATCCTGCGCTCCCGAAGACACATCCCTAGCGCTTAACACTCCTTCCCTCCGCACACACTCGGAGAAAAGGAGTGGCGGATCAACCCTTCGAAGTCGAAGACTCACTAGCGTGTACCACTTCTCTCTGCACACACTCAGAGAAAAGTGATAAGAGAGCACACCAGAAGCTTCAACTACGCGAACCACTCATTCCGCACACACTCGGAGAAAAGGAGTGGCGGATCAATCCTGCGTTCCCGAAGACCCATCCCTAGCGCTTAACACTCCTTCTCTCCGCACACACTCGGGTAAAAGGAGTGGCGGATCAATCCTGCGCTCCCGAAGACCCATCCCTAGCGCTCAACACTCCTTCTTTCCGCACACACTCGGAGAAAAAGAGTGACGGATCAACCCTGCGAAGTCGAAGACTCACTAGCGTGTACCAAGTCTCTCTGCACACACTCAGAGAAAAGTGACAAGAGAGCACACCAGAAGTTTCAACTACGCGAAGCACTCCCTCCACTACGCTAGGGATGGATCTTCGGGAGCGCAGGATTAATCCGTCACTCCTTTTCTCCGAGTGTGTGCGGAGAGAAGGAGTGTTAAGCGCTAGGGATGGGTCTTCGGAAACGCAGGATTGGTCCTCCGCACACAATTGGAGAAAAGGAGTGGCGGATCAATCCTGCGCTCCCGAAGACCTATCCCTAGCGCTTAACACTCCTTCTCTCCGCACACACTCGGAGAAAAGGAGTGGCGGATAAATCCTGCGCTCCCGAAGACCCATTCCTAGCGCTTAACACTCCTTCCCTCCGCACATACTCCGAGAAAAGGAGTGGAGGATCAATCCTGCGCTCCCAAAGACCCATCCCTAGCGATTAACAATCCTTCTCTCCGCACACACTCAGAGAAAAAGAGTGGCGGATGAACCCTGCGAAGTCAAAGACTCACTAGCGTGTACCACTTCTCTCTGCACACACTCAGAGGAAAGTGATAAGAGAGCACACTAGAAGCTTCAACTACGCGAACCACTCATTAGGCACACACTCGGAGAAAAGGAGTGGCGGATCAATCCTGCGCTCCCGAAGACCCATCCCTAGCGCTTAACACTCCTTCTCTCCGCACACACTCGTAGAAATGGAGTGGCGGATCAAACCTGCGCTCCCGAAGACCCATCCCTAGCGCTCATCACTCCTTCTCTCCGCACACACTCGGAGAAAAGGAGTGGCGGATCAATCCTGTGCTACCCAAGACCCATCCCTAGCGCTTAACACTCCTTCCCTCCGCACACACTCGGAGTAAAAGAGTGGCGGATCAATCCTGCGCTGCCGAAGACCCATCCCTAGCGCTTAACACTCCTTCCGTCCGCACTCACTCGGAGAAAAAGAGTGGCGGATCAATCCTGCGCTCCCGAAGACCCATCCCTAGCGCTTAACACTCTTTCCCTCCGCACACACTCGGAGAAAAGAAGTGGCGGATCAACCCTGCGAAGTCAAAGACTCACTAGCGTGTACCACTTCTCTCTGCACACACTCAGAGGAAAGTGATAAGAGAGCACACCAGAAGCTTCAACTACGCGAACCACTCATTCCGCACACACTCGGAGAAAAGGAGTGGTGGATCAATCCTGCGCTCCCGAAGACCCATCCCTAGCGCTTAACACTCCTTCTCTCCGCACACACTCGGAGAAATGGAGTGGCTGATCAATCCTGCGCTCCCGAAGACCCATCCCTAGCGCTTAACACTCCTTCCCTCCGCACACACTCGGAGAAAAAAAGTGGCGGATCAATCCTGCGCTCCCGAAGACCCATCCCTAGCGCTTAACACTCCTTCCCTCCGCACACACTCGGAGAAAAGAAGTGGCGGATCAACCCTGCGAAGTCAAAGACTCACTAGCGTGTACCACTTCTCTCTGCACACACTCAGAGGAAAGTGATAAGAGAGCACACCAGAAGCTTCAACTACGCGAACCACTCATTCCGCACACACTCGGAGAAAAGGAGTGGTGGATCAATCCTGCGCTCCCGAAGACCCATCCCTAGCGCTTAACACTCCTTCTCTCCGCACACACTCGGAGAAAAGGTGTGGCGGATCAATCCTGCGCTCCCGAAGACCCATCCCTCGCGCTTAACACTCCTTCCCTCCGCACACACTCGGAGAAAAGGAGTGGCGGATCAACCCTGCGAAGTCGAAGACTCACTTGCGTGTACCACTTCTCTCTGCACACACTCAGAGAAAAGTGATAAGAGAGCACACCAGAAGTTTCAACTACGCGAACCACTCATTCCGCACACACTCGGAGAAAAGGAGTGGCGGATCAATCCTGCGCTCCCGAAGACCCATCCCTAGCGCTCAACACTCCTTCTCTCCTCACACACTCGGAGAAAAGGAGTGGCGGATCAATCCTCTGCTACCCAAGACCCATACCTAGCGCTTAACACTCCTTCCCTCCGCACACACTCGGAGAAAAGGAGTGGCGGATCAAACCTGCGCTCCCGAAGACCCACCCTAGCGCTCATCACTCCTTCTCTCCGCACACACTCGGAGAAAAGGAGTGGAGGATCAATCCTGTGCTACCCAAGACCCATCCCTAGCGCTTAACACTCCTTCCCTCCGCACACACTCGGAGAAAAAGAGTGGCGGATCAATCATGCGCTCCCGAAGACCCATCCCTAGCGCTTAACACTTTTTCCTTCCACACTCACTCGGAGAAAAGGAGTGGCGGATCAATCCTGTGCTCCCGAAGACCCATCCCTAGCGCTCAACACTCCTTCTCTCCACACACACTCGGAGAAAAAGAGTGGCAGATCAACCCTGCGAAGTCAAAGACTCACTAGCGTGTACCACTTCTCTCTGCACACACTCAGAGAAAAGTGATAAGAGATCACACCAGAAGCTTCAACTACGCGAACCACTCATTCCGCACACACTCGGAGAAAAGGAGTGGCGGATGAATCTTGCGCTCTCGAAATCCCATCCTTAGCGCTTAACACTCCTTCTCTCCACACACACTCGGAGAAAAGGAGTGGCGGATCAATCCTGCGCTCCCGAAGACACATCCCTAGCGCTTAACACTCCTTCCCTCCGCACACACTCGGAGAAAAGGAGTGGCGGATCAACCCTTCGAAGTCGAAGACTCACTAGCGTGTACCACTTCTCTCTGCACACACTCAGAGAAAAGTGATAAGAGAGCACACCAGAAGCTTCAACTACGCGAACCACTCATTCCGCACACACTCGGAGAAAAGGAGTGGCGGATCAATCCTGCGTTCCCGAAGACCCATCCCTAGCGCTTAACACTCCTTCTCTCCGCACACACTCGGGTAAAAGGAGTGGCGGATCAATCCTGCGCTCCCGAAGACCCATCCCTAGCGCTCAACACTCCTTCTTTCCGCACACACTCGGAGAAAAAGAGTGACGGATCAACCCTGCGAAGTCGAAGACTCACTAGCGTGTACCAAGTCTCTCTGCACACACTCAGAGAAAAGTGACAAGAGAGCACACCAGAAGTTTCAACTACGCGAAGCACTCCCTCCACTACGCTAGGGATGGATCTTCGGGAGCGCAGGATTAATCCGTCACTCCTTTTCTCCGAGTGTGTGCGGAGAGAAGGAGTGTTAAGCGCTAGGGATGGGTCTTCGGAAACGCAGGATTGGTCCTCCGCACACAATTGGAGAAAAGGAGTGGCGGATCAATCCTGCGCTCCCGAAGACCTATCCCTAGCGCTTAACACTCCTTCTCTCCGCACACACTCGGAGAAAAGGAGTGGCGGATAAATCCTGCGCTCCCGAAGACCCATTCCTAGCGCTTAACACTCCTTCCCTCCGCACATACTCCGAGAAAAGGAGTGGAGGATCAATCCTGCGCTCCCAAAGACCCATCCCTAGCGATTAACAATCCTTCTCTCCGCACACACTCAGAGAAAAAGAGTGGCGGATGAACCCTGCGAAGTCAAAGACTCACTAGCGTGTACCACTTCTCTCCGCACACACTCAGAGGAAAGTGATAAGAGAGCACACTAGAAGCTTCAACTACGCGAACCACTCATTAGGCACACACTCGGAGAAAAGGAGTGGCGGATCAATCCTGCGCTCCCGAAGACCCATCCCTAGCGCTTAACACTCCTTCTCTCCGCACACACTCGTAGAAATGGAGTGGCGGATCAAACCTGCGCTCCCGAAGACCCATCCCTAGCGCTCATCACTCCTTCTCTCCGCACACACTCGGAGAAAAGGAGTGGCGGATCAATCCTGTGCTACCCAAGACCCATCCCTAGCGCTTAACACTCCTTCCCTCCGCACACACTCGGAGTAAAAGAGTGGCGGATCAATCCTGCGCTGCCGAAGACCCATCCCTAGCGCTTAACACTCCTTCCGTCCGCACTCACTCGGAGAAAAAGAGTGGCGGATCAATCCTGCGCTCCCGAAGACCCATCCCTAGCGCTTAACACTCCTTCCCTCCGCACACACTCGGAGAAAAGAAGTGGCGGATCAACCCTGCGAAGTCAAAGACTCACTAGCGTGTACCACTTCTCTCTGCACACACTCAGAGGAAAGTGATAAGAGAGCACACCAGAAGCTTCAACTACGCGAACCACTCATTCCGCACACACTCGGAGAAAAGGAGTGGTGGATCAATCCTGCGCTCCCGAAGACCCATCCCTAGCGCTTAACACTCCTTCTCTCCGCACACACTCGGAGAAATGGAGTGGCTGATCAATCCTGCGCTCCCGAAGACCCATCCCTAGCGCTTAACACTCCTTCCCTCCGCACACACTCGGAGAAAAAAAGTGGCGGATCAATCCTGCGCTGCCGAAGACCCATCCCTAGCGCTTAACACTCCTTCCGTCCGCACTCACTCGGAGAAAAGGTGTGGCGGATCAATCCTGCGCTCCCGAAGACCCATCCCTCGCGCTTAACACTCCTTCCCTCCCCACACACTCGGAGAAAAGGAGTGGCGGATCAACCCTGCGAAGTCGAAGACTCACTTGCGTGTACCACGTCTCTCTGCACACACTCAGAGAAAAGTGATAAGAGAGCACACCAGAAGTTTCAACTACGCGAACCACTCATTCCGCACACACTCGGAGAAAAGGAGTGGCGGATCAATCCTGCGCTCCCGAAGACCCAGCCCTAGCGCTCAGCACTCCTTCTCTCCGCACACACTCGGAGAAAAGGAGTGGCGGATCAATCCTGTGCTACCCAAGACCCATACCTAGCGCTTAACACTCCTTCCCTCCGCACACACTCGGTGAAAAGGAGTGGCGGATCAATCCTGCGCTCCCGAAGACCCATCCCTAGCGCTTAACACTCCTTCCCTCCGCACACACTCGGAGAAAAGGAGTGGCGGATCAACCCTGCGAAGTCGAAGACTCACTAGCGTGTACCACTTCTCTCTGCACACACTCAGAGAAAAGTGATAAGAGATCACACCAGAAGCTTCAACTACGCGAACCACTCATTCCGCACACACTCGGAGAAAAGGAGTGGCGGATGAATCTCTCGCTCTCGAAATCCCATCCTTAGCGCTTAACACTCCTTCTCTACACACACTCGGAGAAAAGGAGTGGCGGATCAATCCTGCGCTCCCGAAGACCCATCCCTAGCGCTCAACACTCCTTCTCTCCGCACACACTCGGAGAAAAGGAGTGGCGGATCAATCCTGTGCTACTCAAGACCCATACCTAGCGCTTAACACTCCTTCCCTCCGCACACACTCGGAGAAAAGGAGTGGCGGATCAACCCTGCGAAGTCGAAGACTCACTAGCGTGTACCACTTCTCTCTGCTCACACTCAGAGAAAAGTGATAAGAGATCACACCAGAAGCTTCAACTACGCGAACCACTCATTCCGCACACACTCGGAGAAAAGGAGTGGCGGATGAATCCTGCGCTCTCGAAGTCCCATCCCTAGGGCTTAACACTCCTTCTCTCCACACACACTCGGAGAAAAGGAGTGGCGGATCAATCCTGCGCTCCCGGAGACCCATCCCTAGCGCTTAACACTCCTTCCCTCCGCACACACTCGGAGAAAAGGAGTGGCGGATCAACCCTGCGAAGTCGAAGACTCACTAGCGTGTACCACTTCTCTCTGCACACACTCAGAGAAAAGTGATAAGAGAGCACACCAGAAGCTTCAACTACGCGAACCACTCATTCCGCACACACTCGGAGAAAAGGAGTGGCGGATCAATCCTGCGCTCCCGAAGACCCATCCCTAGCGCTTAACACTCCTTCTCTCCGCACACACTCGGATAAAAGGAGTGGCGGATCAATTCTGCGCTCCCGAAGACCCATCCCTAGCGCTCAACACTCCTTCTCTCCGCACACACTCGGAGAAAAAGAGTGGCGGATCAACCCTGCGAAGTCGAAGACTCACTAGCGTGTACCACGTCTCTCTGCACACACTCAGAGAAAAGTGATAAGAGAGCACACCAGAAGCTTCAACTACGCGAAGCACTCCCTCCACTACGCTAGGGATGGGTCTTCGGGAGCGCAGGATTGATCCGTCACTCCTTTTCTCCGAGTGTGTGCGGAGAGAAGGAGTGTTAAGCGCTAGGGATGGGTCTTCGGAAGCACAGGATTGGTCCTCCGCACACAATTGGAGAAAATTAGTGGCGGATCAATCCTGCGCTCTCGGAGACCAATCCCTAGCGCTTAACACTCCTTTTCTCCGCACACACTCGGAGAAAAGGAGTGGCGGATCAATCCTGTGCTCCCGAAGACCCATCCCTAGCGCTTAACACTCCTTCCCTCCGCCCACACTCGGAGAAAAGGAGTGGCGGATAAATCCTGCGCTCCCGAAGACCCATCCCTAGCGCTTAACACTCCTTCCCTCCGCACACACTCCGAGAAAAGGAGTGGCGGATCAATCCTGCGCTCCCGAAGACCCATGCCTAGCGCTTAACACTCCTTCCCTCCGCACACACTCGGATAAAAGGAGTGGCGGATCAATCCTGCGCTCCCGAAGACCCATCCCTAGCGCTCAACACTCCTTCTCTCCGCACACACTCGGAGAAAAAGAGTGGCGGATCAACCCTGCGAAGTCGAACACTCACTAGCGTGTACCACGTCTCTCTGCACACACTCAGAGAAAAGTGATAAGAGAGCACACCAGAAGCTTCAACTCCGCGAACCACTCATTCCGCACACACTCGGAGAAAAGGAGTGGCGGATCAATCCTGCGCTCCCGAAGACCCATCCCTAGCGCTTAACACTCCTTCTCTCCGCACACACTCGGATAAAAGGAGTGGCGGATCAATCCTGCGCTCCCGAAGACCCATCCCTAGCGCTCAACACTCCTTCTCTCCGCACACACTCGGAGAAAAAGAGTGGCGGATCAACCCTGCGAAGTCGAACACTCACTAGCGTGTACCACGTCTCTCTGCACACACTCAGAGAAAAGTGATAAGAGAGCACACCAGAAGCTTCAACTACGCGAAGCACTCCCTCCACTACGCTAGGGATGGGTCTTCGGGAGCGCAGGATTAATCCGTCGCTCCTTTTCTCCGAGTGTGTGCGGAGAGAAGGAGTGTTAAGCGCTAGGGATGGGTCTTCGGAAGCGCAGGATTGGTCCTCCGCACACAATGGGAGAAAATTAGTGGCGGATAAATCCTGCGCTCTCGGAGACCCATCCCTAGCGCTTAACACTCCTTTTCTCCGCACACACTCGGAGAAAAGGAGTGGCGGATCAATCCTGTGCTCCCGAAGACCCATCCCTAGCGCTTAACACTCCTTCCCTCCGCACACACTCGGAGAAAAGGAGTGGCGGATAAATCCTGCGCTCCCGAAGACCCATCCCTAGCGCTTAGCACTCCTTCCCTCCGCACACACTCGGAGAAAAGGAGAGGCGGATAAATCCTGCGCTCCCGAAGACCCATCCCTAGCGCTTAACACTTCTTCCCTCCGCACACACTCGGAGAAAAGGAGTGGCGGATCAACCCTGCGAAGTCGAAGACTCACTAGAGTGTACCACTTCTCTCTGCACACACTCAGAGAAAAGTGATAAGAGAGCACACCAGAAGCTTCAACTACGCGAAGCACTCCGTCCACTACGCTAGGGATGGGTCTTCGGGAGCGCAGGATTAATCCGTCACTCCTTTTCTCCGAGTGTGTGCGGACAGAAGGAGTGTTAAGCGCTAGGGATGGGTCTTCGGAAGCGCAGGATTGGTCCTCCGCACACAATTGGAGAAAATTAGTGGCGGATCAATCCTGCGCTCTCGGAGACCCATCCCTAGCGCTTAACACTCCTTTTCTCCGCACAAACTCGGAGAAAAGGAGTGGCGGATCAATCCTGCGCTCCCGAAGACCCATCCCTAGCGCTTAACACTCCTTCTCTCCGCACACACTCGGAGAAAAAGTGTGGCGGATCAACCCTGCGAAGTCGAAGACTCACTAGAGTGTACCACTTCTCTCTGCACACACTCAGAGAAAAGTGATAAGAGAGCACACCAGAAGCTTCAACTACGCGAAGCACTCCCTCCACTACGCTAGGGATGGGTCTTCGGGAGCGCAGGATTTATCCGTCACTCCTTTTCTCCGAGTGTGTGCGGAGAGAAGGAGTGTTAAGCGCTAGGGATGGGTCTTCGGAAGCGCAGGTTTGGTCCTCCGCACACAATTGGAGAAAATTAGTGGCGGATCAATCCTGCGCTCTCGGAGACCCATCCCTAGCGCTTAACACTCCTTTTCTCCGCACACACTCGGAGAAAAGGAGTGGCGGATTAATCCTGTGCTCCCGAAGACCCATCCCTAGCGCTTAACTCTCCTTCCCTCCGCACACACTCGGAGAAAAGGAGTGGCGGATAAATCCTGCGCTCCCGAAGACCCATCCCTAGCGCTTAACACTCCTTCCCTCCGCACACACTCCGAGAAAAGGAGTGGCGGATCAATCCTGCGCTCCCGAAGACCCATGCCTAGCGCTTAACACTCCTTCCCTCCGCACACACTCGGAGAAAAAGAGTGGCGGATCAATCCTGTGCTACCCAAGACCCATGCCTAGCGCTTAACACTCCTTCCCTCCGCACACACTCGGAGAAAAGGAGTGGCGGATCAATCCTGCTCTCCCGAAGACCCATCCCCAGATCTTAACACTCCTTCCCTCCGCACACACTCGGAGAAAAGGAGTGGCGGATCAACCCTGCGAAGTCGAAGACTCACTAGCGTGTACCACTTCTCTCTGCACACACTCAGAGAAAAGTGATAAGAGATCACACCAGAAGCTTCAACTACGCGAACCACTCATTCCGCACACACTCGGAGAAAAGGAGTGGCGGATGAATCCTGCGCTGTCGAAGTCCCATCCCTAGCGCTTAACACTCCTTCTCTCCACACACACTCGGAGAAAAGGAGTGGCGGATCAATCCTGCGCTCCCGAAGACCCATCCCTAGCGCTCAACACTCCTTCTCTCCGCACACACTCGGAGAAAAGGAGTGGCGGATCAATCCTGTGCTACTCAAGACCCATACCTAGCGCTTAACACTCCTTCCCTCCGCACACACTCGGAGAAAAGGAGTGGCGGATCAATCCTGCGCTCCCGAAGACCCATCCCCAGAGCTTAACACTCCTTCCCTCCGCACACACTCGGAGAAAAGGAGTGGCGGATCAACCCTGCGAAGTCGAAGACTCACTAGCGTGTACCACTTCTCTCTGCACACACTCAGACAAAAGTGATAAGAGATCACACCAGAAGCTTCAACTACGCGAACCACTCATTCCGCACACACTCGGAGAAAAGGAGTGGCGGATGAATCCTGCGCTCTCGAAGTCCCATCCCTAGCGCTTAACATTCCTTCTCTCCACACACCCTCGGAGAAAAGGAGTGGCGGATCAATCCTGCGCTCCCGAAGACCCATCCCTAGCTCTTAACACTCCTTCCCTCCGCACACACTCGGAGAAAAGGAGTGGCGGATCAACCCTGCGAAGTCGAAGACTCACTAGCGTGTACCACTTTTCTCTGCACACACTCAGAGAAAAGTGATAAGAGAGCACACCAGAAGCTTCAACTACGCGAACCACTCATTCCGCACACACTCGGAGAAAAGGAGTGGCGGATCAATCCTGCGCTCCCGAAGACCCATCCCTAGCGCTTAACACTCCTTCTCTCCGCACACACTCGGATAAAAGGAGTGGCGGATCAATCCTGCGCTCCCGAAGACCCATCCCTAGCGCTCAACACTCCTTCTCTCCGCACACACTCGGAGAAAAAGAGTGGCGGATCAACCCTGCGAAGTCGAAGACTCACTAGCGTGTACCACGTCTCTCTGCACACATTCAGAGAAAAGTGATAAGAGAGCACACCAGAAGCTTCAACTACGCGAAGCACTCCCTCCACTACGCTAGGGATGGGTCTTCGGGAGCGCAGGATTAATCCGTCACTCCTTTTCTCCGAGTGTGTGCGGAGAGAAGGAGTGTTAAGCGCTAGGGATGGGTCTTCGGAAGCGCAGGATTGGTCCTCCGCACACAATTGGAGAAAATTAGTGGCGGATCAATCCTGCGCTCTCGGAGACCCATCCCTAGCGCTTAACACTCCTTTTCTCCGCACACACTCGGAGAAAAGGAGTGGCGGATCAATCCTGTGCTCCCGAAGACCCATCCCTAGCGCTTAACACTCCTTCCCTCCGCACACACTCGGAGAAAAGGAGTGGCGGATAAATCCTGCGCTCCCGAAGACCCATCCCTAGCGCTTAACACTCCTTCCCTCCGCACACACTCCGAGAAAAGGAGTTGCGGATCAATCCTGCGCTCCCGAAGACCCATGCCTAGCGCTTAACACTCCTTCCCTCCGCATACACTCGGAGAAAAGGAGTGGCGGATCAATCCTGCGCTCCCGAAGACCCATCCCTAGCGCTTAGCACTCCTTCCCTCCGCACACACTCGGATAAAAGGAGTGGCGGATCAATCCTGCGCTCCCGAAGACCCATCCCTAGCGCTCAACACTCCTTCTCTCCGCACACACTCGGAGAAAAAGAGTGGCGGATCAACCCTGCGAAGTCGAAGACTCACTAGCGTGTACCACGTTTCTCTGCACACTCTCAGAGAAAAGTGATAAGAGAGCACACCAGAAGCTTCAACTCCGCGAACCACTCATTCCGCACACACTCGGAGAAAAGGAGTGGCGGATCAATCCTGCGCTCCCGAAGACCCATCCCTAGCGCTTAACACTCCTTCTCTCCGCACACACTCGGATAAAAGGAGTGGCGGATCAATCCTGCGCTCCCGAAGACCCATCCCTAGTGCTCAACACTCCTTTTCTCCGCACACACTCGGAGAAAAACAGTGGCGGATCAACCCTGCGAAGTCGAAGACTCTTTAGCGTGTACCACGTCTCTCTGCACACACTCAGAGAAAAGTGATAAGAGAGCACACCAGAAGCTTCAACTACGCGAAGCACTCCCTCCACTACGCTCGGGATGGGTCTTCTGGAGCGCAAGATTAATCCGTCACTCCTTTTCTCCGAGTGTGTGCGGAGAGAAGGAGTGTTAAGCGCTAGGGATGGGTCTTCGGAAGCACAGGATTGGTCCTCCGCACACAATTGGAGAAAATTAGTGGCGGATCAATATTGCGCTCTCGGAGACCCATCCCTAGCGCTTAACACTCCTTTTCTCCGCACACACTCGGAGAAAAGGAGTGGCGGATCAATCCTGTGCTGCCGAAGACCCATCCCTAGCGCTTAACACTCCTTCTCTCCGCACACACTCGGAGAAAAGGAGTGGCGGATAAATCCTGCGCTCCCGAAGACCCATCCCTAGCGCTTAACACTCCTTCCCTCCGCACACACTCCGAGAAAAGGAGTGGCGGATCAATCCTGCGCTCCCGAAGACCCATGCCTAGCGCTTAACACTCCTTCCCTCCGCACACACTTGGAGAAAAGGAGTGGCGGATCAATCCTGCGCTCCCGAAGACCCATCCCTAGCGCTTAGCACTCCTTCCCTCCGCACACACTCGGAGAAAAGGAGAGGCGGATAAATCCTGCGCTCCCGAAGACCCATCCCTAGCGCTTAACACTTCTTCCCTCCGCACACACTCGGAGAAAAGGAGTGGAGGATCAACCCTGCGAAGTCGAAGACTCACTAGCGTGTACCACTTCTCTCTGCACACACTCAGAGAAAAGTGATAAGAGAGCACACCAGAAGCTTCAACTACGCGAACTACTCATTCCGCACACACTCGGAGAAAAGGAGTGGCGGATCAATCCTGCGCTCCCGAAGACCCATCCCTAGCGCTTAACACTCCTTCCCTCCGCACATACTCCGAGAAAAGGAGTGGAGGATCAATCCTGCGCTCCCAAAGACCCATCCCTAGCGATTAACAATCCTTCTCTCCGCACACACTCAGAGAAAAAGAGTGGCGGATGAACCCTGCGAAGTCAAAGACTCACTAGCGTGTACCACTTCTCTCTGCACACACTCAGAGGAAAGTGATAAGAGAGCACACTAGAAGCTTCAACTACGCGAACCACTCATTAGGCACACACTCGGAGAAAAGGAGTGGCGGATCAATCCTGCGCTCCCGAAGACCCATCCCTAGCGCTTAACACTCCTTCTCTCCGCACACACTCGTAGAAACGGAGTGGCGGATCAAACCTGCGCTCCCGAAGACCCATCCCTAGCGCTCATCACTCCTTCTCTCCGCACACACTCGGAGAAAAGGAGTGGCGGATCAATCCTGTGCTACCCAAGACCCATCCCTAGCGCTTAACACTCCTTCCCTCCGCACACACTCGGAGTAAAAGAGTGGCGGATCAATCCTGCGCTGCCGAAGACCCATCCCTAGCGCTTAACACTCCTTCCGTCCGCACTCACTCGGAGAAAAAGAGTGGCGGATCAATCCTGCGCTCCCGAAGACCCATCCCTAGCGCTTAACACTCCTTCCCTCCGCACACACTCGGAGAAAAGAAGTGGCGGATCAACCCTGCGAAGTCAAAGACTCACTAGCGTGTACCACTTCTCTCTGCACACACTCAGAGGAAAGTGATAAGAGAGCACACCAGAAGCTTCAACTACGCGAACCACTCATTCCGCACACACTCGGAGAAAAGGAGTGGTGGATCAATCCTGCGCTCCCGAAGACCCATCCCTAGCGCTTAACACTCCTTCTCTCCGCACACACTCGGAGAAATGGAGTGGCTGATCAATCCTGCGCTCCCGAAGACCCATCCCTAGCGCTTAACACTCCTTCCCTCCGCACACACTCGGAGAAAAAAAGTGGCGGATCAATCCTGCGCTCCCGAAGACCCATCCCTAGCGCTTAACACTCCTTCCCTCCGCACACACTCGGAGAAAAGAAGTGGCGGATCAACCCTGCGAAGTCAAAGACTCACTAGCGTGTACCACTTCTCTCTGCACACACTCAGAGGAAAGTGATAAGAGAGCACACCAGAAGCTTCAACTACGCGAACCACTCATTCCGCACACACTCGGAGAAAAGGAGTGGTGGATCAATCCTGCGCTCCCGAAGACCCATCCCTAGCGCTTAACACTCCTTCCCTCCGCACACACTCGGAGAAAAGGAGTGGCGGATCAACCCTGCGAAGTCGAAGACTCACTTGCGTGTACCACTTCTCTCTGCACACACTCAGAGAAAAGTGATAAGAGAGCACACCAGAAGTTTCAACTACGCGAACCACTCATTCCGCACACACTCGGAGAAAAGGAGTGGCGGATCAATCCTGCGCTCCCGAAGACCCATCCCTAGCGCTCAACACTCCTTCTCTCCTCACACACTCGGAGAAAAGGAGTGGCGGATCAATCCTCTGCTACCCAAGACCCATACCTAGCGCTTAACACTCCTTCCCTCCGCACACACTCGGAGAAAAGGAGTGGCGGATCAAACCTGCGCTCCCGAAGTCCCACCCTAGCGCTCATCACTCCTTCTCTCCGCACACACTCGGAGAAAAGGAGTGGAGGATCAATCCTGTGCTACCCAAGACCCATCCCTAGCGCTTAACACTCCTTCCCTCCGCACACACTCGGAGAAAAGGAGTGGCGGATCAATCCTGCGCTCCCGAAGACCCATCCCTAGCGCTCAACACTCCTTCTCTCCTCACACACTCGGAGAAAAGGAGTGGCGGATCAATCCTCTGCTACCCAAGACCCATACCTAGCGCTTAACACTCCTTCCCTCCGCACACACTCGGAGAAAAGGAGTGGCGGATCAAACCTGCGCTCCCGAAGACCCACCCTAGCGCTCATCACTCCTTCTCTCCGCACACACTCGGAGAAAAGGAGTGGAGGATCAATCCTGTGCTACCCAAGACCCATCCCTAGCGCTTAACACTCCTTCCCTCCGCACACACTCGGAGAAAAAGAGTGGCGGATCAATCATGCGCTCCCGAAGACCCATCCCTAGCGCTTAACACTTTTTCCTTCCACACTCACTCGGAGAAAAGGAGTGGCGGATCAATCCTGTGCTCCCGAAGACCCATCCCTAGCGCTCAACACTCCTTCTCTCCACACACACTCGGAGAAAAAGAGTGGCAGATCAACCCTGCGAAGTCAAAGACTCACTAGCGTGTACCACTTCTCTCTGCACACACTCAGAGAAAAGTGATAAGAGATCACACCAGAAGCTTCAACTACGCGAACCACTCATTCCGCACACACTCGGAGAAAAGGAGTGGCGGATCAATCCTGCGTTCCCGAAGACCCATCCCTAGCGCTTAACACTCCTTCTCTCCGCACACACTCGGGTAAAAGGAGTGGCGGATCAATCCTGCGCTCCCGAAGACCCATCCCTAGCGCTCAACACTCCTTCTTTCCGCACACACTCGGAGAAAAAGAGTGACGGATCAACCCTGCGAAGTCGAAGACTCACTAGCGTGTACCAAGTCTCTCTGCACACACTCAGAGAAAAGTGACAAGAGAGCACACCAGAAGTTTCAACTACGCGAAGCACTCCCTCCACTACGCTAGGGATGGATCTTCGGGAGCGCAGGATTAATCCGTCACTCCTTTTCTCCGAGTGTGTGCGGAGAGAAGGAGTGTTAAGCGCTAGGGATGGGTCTTCGGAAACGCAGGATTGGTCCTCCGCACACAATTGGAGAAAAGGAGTGGCGGATCAATCCTGCGCTCCCGAAGACCTATCCCTAGCGCTTAACACTCCTTCTCTCCGCACACACTCGGAGAAAAGGAGTGGCGGATAAATCCTGCGCTCCCGAAGACCCATTCCTAGCGCTTAACACTCCTTCCCTCCGCACATACTCCGAGAAAAGGAGTGGAGGATCAATCCTGCGCTCCCAAAGACCCATCCCTAGCGATTAACAATCCTTCTCTCCGCACACACTCAGAGAAAAAGAGTGGCGGATGAACCCTGCGAAGTCAAAGACTCACTAGCGTGTACCACTTCTCTCTGCACACACTCAGAGGAAAGTGATAAGAGAGCACACTAGAAGCTTCAACTACGCGAACCACTCATTAGGCACACACTCGGAGAAAAGGAGTGGCGGATCAATCCTGCGCTCCCGAAGACCCATCCCTAGCGCTTAACACTCCTTCTCTCCGCACACACTCGTAGAAATGGAGTGGCGGATCAAACCTGCGCTCCCGAAGACCCATCCCTAGCGCTCATCACTCCTTCTCTCCGCACACACTCGGAGAAAAGGAGTGGCGGATCAATCCTGTGCTACCCAAGACCCATCCCTAGCGCTTAACACTCCTTCCCTCCGCACACACTCGGAGTAAAAGAGTGGCGGATCAATCCTGCGCTGCCGAAGACCCATCCCTAGCGCTTAACACTCCTTCCGTCCGCACTCACTCGGAGAAAAAGAGTGGCGGATCAATCCTGCGCTCCCGAAGACCCATCCCTAGCGCTTAACACTCCTTCCCTCCGCACACACTCGGAGAAAAGAAGTGGCGGATCAACCCTGCGAAGTCAAAGACTCACTAGCGTGTACCACTTCTCTCTGCACACACTCAGAGGAAAGTGATAAGAGAGCACACCAGAAGCTTCAACTACGCGAACCACTCATTCCGCACACACTCGGAGAAAAGGAGTGGTGGATCAATCCTGCGCTCCCGAAGACCCATCCCTAGCGCTTAACACTCCTTCTCTCCGCACACACTCGGAGAAATGGAGTGGCTGATCAATCCTGCGCTCCCGAAGACCCATCCCTAGCGCTTAACACTCCTTCCCTCCGCACACACTCGGAGAAAAAAAGTGGCGGATCAATCCTGCGCTGCCGAAGACCCATCCCTAGCGCTTAACACTCCTTCCGTCCGCACTCACTCGGAGAAAAGGTGTGGCGGATCAATCCTGCGCTCCCGAAGACCCATCCCTCGCGCTTAACACTCCTTCCCTCCCCACACACTCGGAGAAAAGGAGTGGCGGATCAACCCTGCGAAGTCGAAGACTCACTTGCGTGTACCACGTCTCTCTGCACACACTCAGAGAAAAGTGATAAGAGAGCACACCAGAAGTTTCAACTACGCGAACCACTCATTCCGCACACACTCGGAGAAAAGGAGTGGCGGATCAATCCTGCGCTCCCGAAGACCCAGCCCTAGCGCTCAGCACTCCTTCTCTCCGCACACACTCGGAGAAAAGGAGTGGCGGATCAATCCTGTGCTACCCAAGACCCATACCTAGCGCTTAACACTCCTTCCCTCCGCACACACTCGGTGAAAAGGAGTGGCGGATCAATCCTGCGCTCCCGAAGACCCATCCCTAGCGCTTAACACTCCTTCCCTCCGCACACACTCGGAGAAAAGGAGTGGCGGATCAACCCTGCGAAGTCGAAGACTCACTAGCGTGTACCACTTCTCTCTGCACACACTCAGAGAAAAGTGATAAGAGATCACACCAGAAGCTTCAACTACGCGAACCACTCATTCCGCACACACTCGGAGAAAAGGAGTGGCGGATGAATCTCTCGCTCTCGAAATCCCATCCTTAGCGCTTAACACTCCTTCTCTACACACACTCGGAGAAAAGGAGTGGCGGATCAATCCTGCGCTCCCGAAGACCCATCCCTAGCGCTCAACACTCCTTCTCTCCGCACACACTCGGAGAAAAGGAGTGGCGGATCAATCCTGTGCTACTCAAGACCCATACCTAGCGCTTAACACTCCTTCCCTCCGCACACACTCGGAGAAAAGGAGTGGCGGATCAACCCTGCGAAGTCGAAGACTCACTAGCGTGTACCACTTCTCTCTGCTCACACTCAGAGAAAAGTGATAAGAGATCACACCAGAAGCTTCAACTACGCGAACCACTCATTCCGCACACACTCGGAGAAAAGGAGTGGCGGATGAATCCTGCGCTCTCGAAGTCCCATCCCTAGGGCTTAACACTCCTTCTCTCCACACACACTCGGAGAAAAGGAGTGGCGGATCAATCCTGCGCTCCCGGAGACCCATCCCTAGCGCTTAACACTCCTTCCCTCCGCACACACTCGGAGAAAAGGAGTGGCGGATCAACCCTGCGAAGTCGAAGACTCACTAGCGTGTACCACTTCTCTCTGCACACACTCAGAGAAAAGTGATAAGAGAGCACACCAGAAGCTTCAACTACGCGAACCACTCATTCCGCACACACTCGGAGAAAAGGAGTGGCGGATCAATCCTGCGCTCCCGAAGACCCATCCCTAGCGCTTAACACTCCTTCTCTCCGCACACACTCGGATAAAAGGAGTGGCGGATCAATTCTGCGCTCCCGAAGACCCATCCCTAGCGCTCAACACTCCTTCTCTCCGCACACACTCGGAGAAAAAGAGTGGCGGATCAACCCTGCGAAGTCGAAGACTCACTAGCGTGTACCACGTCTCTCTGCACACACTCAGAGAAAAGTGATAAGAGAGCACACCAGAAGCTTCAACTACGCGAAGCACTCCCTCCACTACGCTAGGGATGGGTCTTCGGGAGCGCAGGATTGATCCGTCACTCCTTTTCTCCGAGTGTGTGCGGAGAGAAGGAGTGTTAAGCGCTAGGGATGGGTCTTCGGAAGCACAGGATTGGTCCTCCGCACACAATTGGAGAAAATTAGTGGCGGATCAATCCTGCGCTCTCGGAGACCAATCCCTAGCGCTTAACACTCCTTTTCTCCGCACACACTCGGAGAAAAGGAGTGGCGGATCAATCCTGTGCTCCCGAAGACCCATCCCTAGCGCTTAACACTCCTTCCCTCCGCCCACACTCGGAGAAAAGGAGTGGCGGATAAATCCTGCGCTCCCGAAGACCCATCCCTAGCGCTTAACACTCCTTCCCTCCGCACACACTCCGAGAAAAGGAGTGGCGGATCAATCCTGCGCTCCCGAAGACCCATGCCTAGCGCTTAACACTCCTTCCCTCCGCACACACTCGGATAAAAGGAGTGGCGGATCAATCCTGCGCTCCCGAAGACCCACCCTAGCGCTCATCACTCCTTCTCTCCGCACACACTCGGAGAAAAGGAGTGGAGGATCAATCCTGTGCTACCCAAGACCCATCCCTAGCGCTTAACACTCCTTCCCTCCGCACACACTCGGAGAAAAAGAGTGGCGGATCAATCATGCGCTCCCGAAGACCCATCCCTAGCGCTTAACACTTTTTCCTTCCACACTCACTCGGAGAAAAGGAGTGGCGGATCAATCCTGTGCTCCCGAAGACCCATCCCTAGCGCTCAACACTCCTTCTCTCCACACACACTCGGAGAAAAAGAGTGGCAGATCAACCCTGCGAAGTCAAAGACTCACTAGCGTGTACCACTTCTCTCTGCACACACTCAGAGAAAAGTGATAAGAGATCACACCAGAAGCTTCAACTACGCGAACCACTCATTCCGCACACACTCGGAGAAAAGGAGTGGCGGATCAATCCTGCGTTCCCGAAGACCCATCCCTAGCGCTTAACACTCCTTCTCTCCGCACACACTCGGGTAAAAGGAGTGGCGGATCAATCCTGCGCTCCCGAAGACCCATCCCTAGCGCTCAACACTCCTTCTTTCCGCACACACTCGGAGAAAAAGAGTGACGGATCAACCCTGCGAAGTCGAAGACTCACTAGCGTGTACCAAGTCTCTCTGCACACACTCAGAGAAAAGTGACAAGAGAGCACACCAGAAGTTTCAACTACGCGAAGCACTCCCTCCACTACGCTAGGGATGGATCTTCGGGAGCGCAGGATTAATCCGTCACTCCTTTTCTCCGAGTGTGTGCGGAGAGAAGGAGTGTTAAGCGCTAGGGATGGGTCTTCGGAAACGCAGGATTGGTCCTCCGCACACAATTGGAGAAAAGGAGTGGCGGATCAATCCTGCGCTCCCGAAGACCTATCCCTAGCGCTTAACACTCCTTCTCTCCGCACACACTCGGAGAAAAGGAGTGGCGGATAAATCCTGCGCTCCCGAAGACCCATTCCTAGCGCTTAACACTCCTTCCCTCCGCACATACTCCGAGAAAAGGAGTGGAGGATCAATCCTGCGCTCCCAAAGACCCATCCCTAGCGATTAACAATCCTTCTCTCCGCACACACTCAGAGAAAAAGAGTGGCGGATGAACCCTGCGAAGTCAAAGACTCACTAGCGTGTACCACTTCTCTCTGCACACACTCAGAGGAAAGTGATAAGAGAGCACACTAGAAGCTTCAACTACGCGAACCACTCATTAGGCACACACTCGGAGAAAAGGAGTGGCGGATCAATCCTGCGCTCCCGAAGACCCATCCCTAGCGCTTAACACTCCTTCTCTCCGCACACACTCGTAGAAATGGAGTGGCGGATCAAACCTGCGCTCCCGAAGACCCATCCCTAGCGCTCATCACTCCTTCTCTCCGCACACACTCGGAGAAAAGGAGTGGCGGATCAATCCTGTGCTACCCAAGACCCATCCCTAGCGCTTAACACTCCTTCCCTCCGCACACACTCGGAGTAAAAGAGTGGCGGATCAATCCTGCGCTGCCGAAGACCCATCCCTAGCGCTTAACACTCCTTCCGTCCGCACTCACTCGGAGAAAAAGAGTGGCGGATCAATCCTGCGCTCCCGAAGACCCATCCCTAGCGCTTAACACTCCTTCCCTCCGCACACACTCGGAGAAAAGAAGTGGCGGATCAACCCTGCGAAGTCAAAGACTCACTAGCGTGTACCACTTCTCTCTGCACACACTCAGAGGAAAGTGATAAGAGAGCACACCAGAAGCTTCAACTACGCGAACCACTCATTCCGCACACACTCGGAGAAAAGGAGTGGTGGATCAATCCTGCGCTCCCGAAGACCCATCCCTAGCGCTTAACACTCCTTCTCTCCGCACACACTCGGAGAAATGGAGTGGCTGATCAATCCTGCGCTCCCGAAGACCCATCCCTAGCGCTTAACACTCCTTCCCTCCGCACACACTCGGAGAAAAAAAGTGGCGGATCAATCCTGCGCTGCCGAAGACCCATCCCTAGCGCTTAACACTCCTTCCGTCCGCACTCACTCGGAGAAAAGGTGTGGCGGATCAATCCTGCGCTCCCGAAGACCCATCCCTCGCGCTTAACACTCCTTCCCTCCCCACACACTCGGAGAAAAGGAGTGGCGGATCAACCCTGCGAAGTCGAAGACTCACTTGCGTGTACCACGTCTCTCTGCACACACTCAGAGAAAAGTGATAAGAGAGCACACCAGAAGTTTCAACTACGCGAACCACTCATTCCGCACACACTCGGAGAAAAGGAGTGGCGGATCAATCCTGCGCTCCCGAAGACCCAGCCCTAGCGCTCAGCACTCCTTCTCTCCGCACACACTCGGAGAAAAGGAGTGGCGGATCAATCCTGTGCTACCCAAGACCCATACCTAGCGCTTAACACTCCTTCCCTCCGCACACACTCGGTGAAAAGGAGTGGCGGATCAATCCTGCGCTCCCGAAGACCCATCCCTAGCGCTTAACACTCCTTCCCTCCGCACACACTCGGAGAAAAGGAGTGGCGGATCAACCCTGCGAAGTCGAAGACTCACTAGCGTGTACCACTTCTCTCTGCACACACTCAGAGAAAAGTGATAAGAGATCACACCAGAAGCTTCAACTACGCGAACCACTCATTCCGCACACACTCGGAGAAAAGGAGTGGCGGATGAATCTCTCGCTCTCGAAATCCCATCCTTAGCGCTTAACACTCCTTCTCTACACACACTCGGAGAAAAGGAGTGGCGGATCAATCCTGCGCTCCCGAAGACCCATCCCTAGCGCTCAACACTCCTTCTCTCCGCACACACTCGGAGAAAAGGAGTGGCGGATCAATCCTGTGCTACTCAAGACCCATACCTAGCGCTTAACACTCCTTCCCTCCGCACACACTCGGAGAAAAGGAGTGGCGGATCAACCCTGCGAAGTCGAAGACTCACTAGCGTGTACCACTTCTCTCTGCTCACACTCAGAGAAAAGTGATAAGAGATCACACCAGAAGCTTCAACTACGCGAACCACTCATTCCGCACACACTCGGAGAAAAGGAGTGGCGGATGAATCCTGCGCTCTCGAAGTCCCATCCCTAGGGCTTAACACTCCTTCTCTCCACACACACTCGGAGAAAAGGAGTGGCGGATCAATCCTGCGCTCCCGGAGACCCATCCCTAGCGCTTAACACTCCTTCCCTCCGCACACACTCGGAGAAAAGGAGTGGCGGATCAACCCTGCGAAGTCGAAGACTCACTAGCGTGTACCACTTCTCTCTGCACACACTCAGAGAAAAGTGATAAGAGAGCACACCAGAAGCTTCAACTACGCGAACCACTCATTCCGCACACACTCGGAGAAAAGGAGTGGCGGATCAATCCTGCGCTCCCGAAGACCCATCCCTAGCGCTTAACACTCCTTCTCTCCGCACACACTCGGATAAAAGGAGTGGCGGATCAATTCTGCGCTCCCGAAGACCCATCCCTAGCGCTCAACACTCCTTCTCTCCGCACACACTCGGAGAAAAAGAGTGGCGGATCAACCCTGCGAAGTCGAAGACTCACTAGCGTGTACCACGTCTCTCTGCACACACTCAGAGAAAAGTGATAAGAGAGCACACCAGAAGCTTCAACTACGCGAAGCACTCCCTCCACTACGCTAGGGATGGGTCTTCGGGAGCGCAGGATTGATCCGTCACTCCTTTTCTCCGAGTGTGTGCGGAGAGAAGGAGTGTTAAGCGCTAGGGATGGGTCTTCGGAAGCACAGGATTGGTCCTCCGCACACAATTGGAGAAAATTAGTGGCGGATCAATCCTGCGCTCTCGGAGACCAATCCCTAGCGCTTAACACTCCTTTTCTCCGCACACACTCGGAGAAAAGGAGTGGCGGATCAATCCTGTGCTCCCGAAGACCCATCCCTAGCGCTTAACACTCCTTCCCTCCGCCCACACTCGGAGAAAAGGAGTGGCGGATAAATCCTGCGCTCCCGAAGACCCATCCCTAGCGCTTAACACTCCTTCCCTCCGCACACACTCCGAGAAAAGGAGTGGCGGATCAATCCTGCGCTCCCGAAGACCCATGCCTAGCGCTTAACACTCCTTCCCTCCGCACACACTCGGATAAAAGGAGTGGCGGATCAATCCTGCGCTCCCGAAGACCCATCCCTAGCGCTCAACACTCCTTCTCTCCGCACACACTCGGAGAAAAAGAGTGGCGGATCAACCCTGCGAAGTCGAACACTCACTAGCGTGTACCACGTCTCTCTGCACACACTCAGAGAAAAGTGATAAGAGAGCACACCAGAAGCTTCAACTCCGCGAACCACTCATTCCGCACACACTCGGAGAAAAGGAGTGGCGGATCAATCCTGCGCTCCCGAAGACCCATCCCTAGCGCTTAACACTCCTTCTCTCCGCACACACTCGGATAAAAGGAGTGGCGGATCAATCCTGCGCTCCCGAAGACCCATCCCTAGCGCTCAACACTCCTTCTCTCCGCACACACTCGGAGAAAAAGAGTGGCGGATCAACCCTGCGAAGTCGAACACTCACTAGCGTGTACCACGTCTCTCTGCACACACTCAGAGAAAAGTGATAAGAGAGCACACCAGAAGCTTCAACTACGCGAAGCACTCCCTCCACTACGCTAGGGATGGGTCTTCGGGAGCGCAGGATTAATCCGTCGCTCCTTTTCTCCGAGTGTGTGCGGAGAGAAGGAGTGTTAAGCGCTAGGGATGGGTCTTCGGAAGCGCAGGATTGGTCCTCCGCACACAATGGGAGAAAATTAGTGGCGGATAAATCCTGCGCTCTCGGAGACCCATCCCTAGCGCTTAACACTCCTTTTCTCCGCACACACTCGGAGAAAAGGAGTGGCGGATCAATCCTGTGCTCCCGAAGACCCATCCCTAGCGCTTAACACTCCTTCCCTCCGCACACACTCGGAGAAAAGGAGTGGCGGATAAATCCTGCGCTCCCGAAGACCCATCCCTAGCGCTTAGCACTCCTTCCCTCCGCACACACTCGGAGAAAAGGAGAGGCGGATAAATCCTGCGCTCCCGAAGACCCATCCCTAGCGCTTAACACTTCTTCCCTCCGCACACACTCGGAGAAAAGGAGTGGCGGATCAACCCTGCGAAGTCGAAGACTCACTAGAGTGTACCACTTCTCTCTGCACACACTCAGAGAAAAGTGATAAGAGAGCACACCAGAAGCTTCAACTACGCGAAGCACTCCGTCCACTACGCTAGGGATGGGTCTTCGGGAGCGCAGGATTAATCCGTCACTCCTTTTCTCCGAGTGTGTGCGGAGAGAAGGAGTGTTAAGCGCTAGGGATGGGTCTTCGGAAGCGCAGGATTGGTCCTCCGCACACAATTGGAGAAATTAGTGGCGGATTAATCCTGCGCTCTCGGAGACCCATCCCTAGCGCTTAACACTCCTTTTCTCCGCACAAACTCGGAGAAAAGGAGTGGCGGATCAATCCTGCGCTCCCGAAGACCCATCCCTAGCGCTTAACACTCCTTCTCTCCGCACACACTCGGATAAAAGGAGTGGCGGATCAATCCTGCGCTCCCGAAGACCCATCCCTAGCGCTCAACACTCCTTCTCTCCGCACACACTCGGAGAAAAAGTGTGGCGGATCAACCCTGCGAAGTCGAAGACTCACTAGAGTGTACCACTTCTCTCTGCACACACTCAGAGAAAAGTGATAAGAGAGCACACCAGAAGCTTCAACTACGCGAAGCACTCCCTCCACTACGCTAGGGATGGGTCTTCGGGAGCGCAGGATTTATCCGTCACTCCTTTTCTCCGAGTGTGTGCGGAGAGAAGGAGTGTTAAGCGCTAGGGATGGGTCTTCGGAAGCGCAGGTTTGGTCCTCCGCACACAATTGGAGAAAATTAGTGGCGGATCAATCCTGCGCTCTCGGAGACCCATCCCTAGCGCTTAACACTCCTTTTCTCCGCACACACTCGGAGAAAAGGAGTGGCGGATTAATCCTGTGCTCCCGAAGACCCATCCCTAGCGCTTAACTCTCCTTCCCTCCGCACACACTCGGAGAAAAGGAGTGGCGGATCAATCCTGCGCTCCCGAAGACCCATCCCTAGCGCTTAACACTCCTTCCCTCCGCACACACTCCGAGAAAAGGAGTGGCGGATCAATCCTGCGCTCCCGAAGACCCATCCCTAGCGCTTAACACTCCTTCCCTCCGCACACACTCCGAGAAAAGGAGTGGCGGATCAATCCTGCTCTCCCGAAGACCCATCCCCAGATCTTAACACTCCTTCCCTCCGCACACACTCGGAGAAAAGGAGTGGCGGATCAACCCTGCGAAGTCGAAGACTCACTAGCGTGTACCACTTCTCTCTGCACACACTCAGAGAAAAGTGATAAGAGATCACACCAGAAGCTTCAACTACGCGAACCACTCATTCCGCACACACTCGGAGAAAAGGAGTGGCGGATGAATCCTGCGCTGTCGAAGTCCCATCCCTAGCGCTTAACACTCCTTCTCTCCACACACACTCGGAGAAAAGGAGTGGCGGATCAATCCTGCGCTCCCGAAGACCCATCCCTAGCGCTCAACACTCCTTCTCTCCGCACACACTCGGAGAAAAGGAGTGGCGGATCAATCCTGTGCTACTCAAGACCCATACCTAGCGCTTAACACTCCTTCCCTCCGCACACACTCGGAGAAAAGGAGTGGCGGATCAATCCTGCGCTCCCGAAGACCCATCCCCAGAGCTTAACACTCCTTCCCTCCGCACACACTCGGAGAAAAGGAGTGGCGGATCAACCCTGCGAAGTCGAAGACTCACTAGCGTGTACCACTTCTCTCTGCACACACTCAGACAAAAGTGATAAGAGATCACACCAGAAGCTTCAACTACGCGAACCACTCATTCCGCACACACTCGGAGAAAAGGAGTGGCGGATGAATCCTGCGCTCTCGAAGTCCCATCCCTAGCGCTTAACATTCCTTCTCTCCACACACCCTCGGAGAAAAGGAGTGGCGGATCAATCCTGCGCTCCCGAAGACCCATCCCTAGCTCTTAACACTCCTTCCCTCCGCACACACTCGGAGAAAAGGAGTGGCGGATCAACCCTGCGAAGTCGAAGACTCACTAGCGTGTACCACTTCTCTCTGCACACACTCAGAGAAAAGTGATAAGAGAGCACACCAGAAGCTTCAACTACGCGAACCACTCATTCCGCACACACTCGGAGAAAAGGAGTGGCGGATCAATCCTGCGCTCCCGAAGACCCATCCCTAGCGCTTAACACTCCTTCTCTCCGCACACACTCGGATAAAAGGAGTGGCGGATCAATCCTGCGCTCCCGAAGACCCATCCCTAGCGCTCAACACTCCTTCTCTCCGCACACACTCGGAGAAAAAGAGTGGCGGATCAACCCTGCGAAGTCGAAGACTCACTAGCGTGTACCACGTCTCTCTGCACACATTCAGAGAAAAGTGATAAGAGAGCACACCAGAAGCTTGAACTACGCGAAGCACTCCCTCCACTACGTTAGGGATGGGTCTTCGGGAGCGCAGGATTAATCCGTCACTCCTTTTCTCCGAGTGTGTGCGGAGAGAAGGAGTGTTAAGCGCTAGGGATGGGTCTTCGGAAGCGCAGGATTGGTCCTCCGCACACAATTGGAGAAAATTAGTGGCGGATCAATCCTGCGCTCTCGGAGACCCATCCCTAGCGCTTAACACTCCTTTTCTCCGCACACACTCGGAGAAAAGGAGTGGCGGATCAATCCTGTGCTCCCGAAGACCCATCCCTAGCGCTTAACACTCCTTCCCTCCGCACACACTCGGAGAAAAGGAGTGGCGGATAAATCCTGCGCTCCCGAAGACCCATCCCTAGCGCTTAACACTCCTTCCCTCCGCACACACTCCGAGAAAAGGAGTTGCGGATCAATCCTGCGCTCCCGAAGACCCATGCCTAGCGCTTAACACTCCTTCCCTCCGCATACACTCGGAGAAAAGGAGTGGCGGATCAATCCTGCGCTCCCGAAGACCCATCCCTAGCGCTTAGCACTCCTTCCCTCCGCACACACTCGGATAAAAGGAGTGGCGGATCAATCCTGCGCTCCCGAAGACCCATCCCTAGCGCTCAACACTCCTTCTCTCCGCACACACTCGGAGAAAAAGAGTGGCGGATCAACCCTGCGAAGTCGAAGACTCACTAGCGTGTACCACGTTTCTCTGCACACTCTCAGAGAAAAGTGATAAGAGAGCACACCAGAAGCTTCAACTCCGCGAACCACTCATTCCGCACACACTCGGAGAAAAGGAGTGGCGGATCAATCCTGCGCTCCCGAAGACCCATCCCTAGCGCTTAACACTCCTTCTCTCCGCACACACTCGGATAAAAGGAGTGGCGGATCAATCCTGCGCTCCCGAAGACCCATCCCTAGTGCTCAACACTCCTTTTCTCCGCACACACTCGGAGAAAAACAGTGGCGGATCAACCCTGCGAAGTCGAAGACTCTTTAGCGTGTACCACGTCTCTCTGCACACACTCAGAGAAAAGTGATAAGAGAGCACACCAGAAGCTTCAACTACGCGAAGCACTCCCTCCACTACGCTCGGGATGGGTCTTCTGGAGCGCAAGATTAATCCGTCACTCCTTTTCTCCGAGTGTGTGCGGAGAGAAGGAGTGTTAAGCGCTAGGGATGGGTCTTCGGAAGCACAGGATTGGTCCTCCGCACACAATTGGAGAAAATTAGTGGCGGATCAATATTGCGCTCTCGGAGACCCATCCCTAGCGCTTAACACTCCTTTTCTCCGCACACACTCGGAGAAAAGGAGTGGCGGATCAATCCTGTGCTGCCGAAGACCCATCCCTAGCGCTTAACACTCCTTCTCTCCGCACACACTCGGAGAAAAGGAGTGGCGGATAAATCCTGCGCTCCCGAAGACCCATCCCTAGCGCTTAACACTCCTTCCCTCCGCACACACTCCGAGAAAAGGAGTGGCGGATCAATCCTGCGCTCCCGAAGACCCATGCCTAGCGCTTAACACTCCTTCCCTCCGCACACACTTGGAGAAAAGGAGTGGCGGATCAATCCTGCGCTCCCGAAGACCCATCCCTAGCGCTTAGCACTCCTTCCCTCCGCACACACTCGGAGAAAAGGAGAGGCGGATAAATCCTGCGCTCCCGAAGACCCATCCCTAGCGCTTAACACTTCTTCCCTCCGCACACACTCGGAGAAAAGGAGTGGCGGATCAACCCTGCGAAGTCGAAGACTCACTAGCGTGTACCACTTCTCTCTGCACACACTCAGAGAAAAGTGATAAGAGAGCACACCAGAAGCTTCAACTACGCGAACTACTCATTCCGCACACACTCGGAGAAAAGGAGTGGCGGATCAATCCTGCGCTCCCGAAGACCCATCCCTAGCGCTTAACACTCCTTCTCTCCGCACACACTCGGATAAAAGGAGTGGCGGATCAATCCTGCGCTCCCGAAGACCCATCCCTAGCGCTCAACACTCCTTCTCTCCGCACACACTCGGAGAAAAAGAGTGGCGGATCAACCCTGCGAAGTCGAAGACTCACTAGCGTGTACCACGTCTCTCTGCACACACTCAGAGAAAAGTGATAAGAGAGCACACCAGAAGCTTCAACTACGCGAAGTACTCCCTCCACTACGCTAGGGATGGGTCTTCGGGAGCGCAGGATTAATCCGTCACTCCTTTTCTCCGAGTGTGTGCGGAGAGAAGGAGTGTTAAGCGCTAGGGATGGGTCTTCGGAAGCGCAGGTTTGGTCCTCCGCACACAATTGGAGAAAATTAGTGGCGGATCAATCCTGCGCTCTCGGAGACCCATCCCTAGCGCTTAACACTCCTTTTCTCCGCACACACTCGGAGAAAAGGAGTGGCGGATCAATCCTGTGCTCCCGAAGACCCATCCCTAGCGCTTAACTCTCCTTCCCTCCGCACACACTCGGAGAAAAGGAGTGGCGGATAAATCCTGCGCTCCCGAAGACCCATCCCTAGCGCTTAACACTCCTTCCCTCCGCACACACTCCGAGAAAAGGAGTGGCGGATCAATCCTGCGCTCCCGAAGACCCATGCCTAGCGCTTAACACTCCTTCCCTCCGCACACACTCGGAGAAAAGGAGTGGCGGATCAATCCTGTGCTACCCAAGACCCATCCCTAGCGCTTAACACTCCTTCCCTCCGCACACACTCGGAGAAAAGGAGTGGCGGATCAATCCTGCTCTCCCGAAGACCCATCCCTAGCGCTTAACACTCCTTCCCTCCGCACACACTCGGAGAAAAGGAGTGGCGGATCAACCCTGCGAAGTCAAAGACTCACTAGCGTGTACCACTTCTCTCTGCACACACTCAGAGAAAAGTGATAAGAGAGCACACCAGAAGCTTCAACTACGCGAACCACTCATTCCGCACACACTCGGTTAAAGGAGTGGCGGGTCAATCCTGCGCTGCCGAAGACCCATCCCTAGCGCTCATCACTCCTTCTCTCCGCACACACTCGGAGAAAAGGAGTGGCGGATCAATCCTGTGCTACCCAAGACCCATCCCTAGCGCTTAACACTCCTTCCCTCCGCACACACTCGGAGAAAAAGAGTGGCGGATCAATCCTGCGCTCCCGAAGACCCATCCCTAGCGCTTAACACTCCTTCTCTCCATACACACTCGGAGAAAAAGAGTGGCGGATCAACCCTGCGAAGTCGAAGACTCACTAGCGTGTACCACTTCTCTCTGCACACACTCAGAGAAAAGTGATAAGAGAGCACACCAGATGCTTCAACTACGCGAACCACTCCCTCCACCACGCTAGGGATGGGTTTTCGGGAGCGCAGGATTGATCCGTCACTTCTTTTCTCCGAGTGTGTGCGGAGAGAAGGAGTGTTAAGCGCTAGGGATGGGTCTTCGGAAGCGCAGGATTGATCCTCCGCACACAATTGGAGAAAAGGAGTGGCGGATCAATCCTGCGCACTCGGAGACCGATCCTTGCGCTTAACACTCCTTCTCTCCGCACACACTCGGAGAAAAGGATTGGCGGATCAATCCTGCGCTCCCAATGTGCTCCCAATGTGTGTGCAAATGTTCAATGAAATATGTATTAAATATGATTTATTTTTACAGATAAAATGAATAATTAATGTTTGTTTATTTCTGTTTTAAGTATAGTTGATTTAGTATGTAGTTTTTCTGTAATTGTACAATATTTTTTGAATAAAAATCACAAAAATAGCAATATATACTTTCTATTTTGAGAAATGTGAAAGGCATGATCCCGAAACTTGGTGCTACACAGATACCCAAATTGGAAAGATTAAATTAGAATAAGTATTGAATATATACATTAAGTTCTCTGTGGATAGCTTGCTGTTGTTGTTATAGGTTTTCCGTTGTGGGCAGTACAATTGTCATGTCTTTTGAGAATAGCATATTCTAGGGATCAGTATATTTAAAGATTTCGATTGTTTACTTACCCTCTCTGGTGAACAGAAATGCTGAATCTTCTGCGTTGGATATCTTAAGTGAATAGTGTATGACCACCCCACGAAAGCTTGAATGTCGCGAATTAGATTAATATTTATAATTGCTTTAGTGTCCGCACTCTCATGGTGACTCCATGGTCGTGGTTTTATTTTTCGCAGATGCTCACGAGCAATGATAAAAAAGAGTAGTAGAATTTATGATGGAATAAAGTTTGTGTTAAGTTTTAAGTGAAATGTTTTTGAAGCTTCATTTCTTTTGTAAGATATTTTAAATTATTTTTCACACGTAAAACGACGATGTCTATATTATCGGGTAGATTTTATAGCTTCGATTTCGCATTGTTTGCGATATGTGGCGCCCGAACAGGGACGTGTGAAAAGTAACTGTTTTTTATTTGTTATCAGAAGTTGTCATTGAAAAAAAATGGATGCTTTGAAAATCAAAAGAACGCCTCTTAGAACTGGATTTACGAAAACTTATAATGCTTTAAATGAAGCTTTAAACGGCGCAACTCCAGATGCTAATTTAATAGAGAATTTAATGTGTCAACTGGAAGATAAAAGCACAAGATTACGAGCTGTAGATGAAGAAATTTTGAATTTTATGTTGACAGAGAAAGTTGTAGAAAAAGATTATTCTAAAGAATTTGAAGCATGCGAGGAGTATACAGAAAAATTTATTGCTATAAAGCAAAAAGTAAAGACGTTTTTGGTGAAACCTATCGAAGAACAACTCCGATCGCAGAATTATACAGATGTTGAAAGAACGCTGTCCCGACCACTTCGCTTACCAGAAATAAGTTTACAGCCGTTTGATGGCGATGCAAGATTATGGTTAACCTTTTGGAATTCATTCAGCAAAATTCATGAAGACACCACTTTAGATGACCATTTGAATATTTGTTTATCTTTTACAGGCGATAACGCCGAAATCCAAAGCAGCACAGATAGTAAATAGTTATCCGGTTTCTGCTGATAATTATCCAAAAGTAATTCTACGTCTGAAAGAAAGGTTTGGCAGAGAAGATACACTTATTGAGATATATGTTAGAGACCTTCTTCAATTAGTCTTAAATAATAATAGATCATCAAGCAAGAATTTTAATTTATCGTCGTTATATGATAATCTAGAGACAAAACTTAGGTCTCTAGAACCCTTAGGTGTCACAGAAGAGAAATATGCCAGCATACTTTTCCCACTTGTAGAATCTTGTCTACCTCATGATATATTAAAAATCTGG
The DNA here is from genome assembly GCA_964019185.1 of Maratus speculifer. Lineage (NCBI taxonomy): Eukaryota > Metazoa > Arthropoda > Arachnida > Araneae > Salticidae > Maratus > Maratus speculifer. The sequence goes on from OZ025292.1 coordinate 23,828,249, forward strand.
GAAAGACAGCGTGAGAAGACTGCTCAAGGTAAGAACCAATTAAATTCTATCCTTGATTTTTTAAAAAATGAAGTACTTGCGGAAGAGCGGGTTCTTTTGGCTCATTCCAATCTTGGTTTTGAAAACCCAAAGAAATATCATAAATGTAATAATGAATATAATTCAATGCCAACTGCCTCAGATTTATTTATAAATAATAAGTCTAATAAGAATTTAGTTAAAAAACGTGAAGATTTGTGTATATTTTGTGACAAGTGTCACTTATCAGAAAAATGTTTTAAAGCTAGTTCGCTTTCTTTTGATGAGAAACGTAACTTAAATTTGAAAAAAGGAGCATGCTTTGTTTGCCTGAAGAAAAACCACATTTCACGCAATTGTAACTCTAAAACTAAATGCACGAATTGTGGTAAAAGACATTTTTTTATATTATGTCAAAATGTTTTTAATGAAGGTGGTAATGTGTCGTTAGAAAGTCATAAACATGAATCAGAGAGTAGTGACACTGTTTTAACTACTCAAGCTTCGGATCCTACTGTGTTACTCCAAACTTTGAGTGTCCGTGTAAAGCACAATGGAAAAGAGAAAATCGTGCGTGGAGTTATTGACACAGGATCCGAACGTTCCTATTTATCACGAGATGTAATTAAATATTTGAATTATAAAAGTATTGGTGAAATTAAATTAATTCACACATTATTTGGTAATATTGAAACAAGTGAAACAAAGCATAATAAGTATAGAATTCACTTAAGTAGCATAGACAATAGTTATAAATGTGATATGCATGTTTTAGATGTTCCTGTTATTTGTTCTAAAATACGAAAAGTGCCAACTGGGCCTTGGTTATCAGAATTAAATAAATATGGCATTAAAATTTCTGATGTTGAAAATAGTTCATGTGAAACCGAAAATGAAATTAAATTATTGATTGGTTCTGATGTGGCTGGAAAATTACTCACCGGAAATATTAAAGTTTTAGAAAGTGGTCCGGTTGCGGTAAAAACCCATTTGGGATGGACTCTAATGGGAAAAATTCCAAGTATTAAATCAGAAACAAATAAGGCTGCTATGATTATTTCATCACTTTGGAACAATTGTTCCGTTGCTGATTTGTGGAAGCTGGATATTATGGGTATAACGGATCCAGTTGAATCTAAAACTAAATCTGAAATTCATGAAGAAACTATGCAGCATTTTAAGAGTAATATAAGAATAGATTCAGAAGGGAGATACGAAGTAGCATTGCCATGGGTGCTAGATAAAGCTTGCTTACCTAACAATAGAGAATTGGCCGAAAAGCGACTTGCTACAACGAGGAAAAAGTTAATTAATTTAAATAAAATTGAGGTATATAGCGAAGTATTTGATTCGTGGATAAATGCAGGAATAATTGAAAGGGTGGTTGATAATAAAGAAACTAAAGTACATAATTTGCCACACAGACCTGTATTTAAAGAATCGAGTGAAACTACTAAAGTTAGACCAGTTTTTGACGCTTCGGCTCATGTTAAAGGTTCCCCTTCTCTAAATGATTGCCTAGATAAGGGATTAAATTTGATTGAAATGATTCCTTCTATATTGCATCGGTTTCGGAAATATCCTGTTGGTGCAGTATCCGATATAGAGAAGGCATTTCTACAAATTAGTATTAGAGCAGAGGATAGAGACTATCTGAGATTTATATGGGAAAATGGCATAATTTATAGACATAAACGTGTTGTTTTTGGAATCAATTGTAGCCCCTTTTTATTAGCGGCTACTTTGAGACATCATTTAGAAAGCGCGACTGAAAATCTTACTTCTACAGTAGAAATTTTGAATGAATCGTTATATGTAGATAATTGTGTTTGCAGTTTCAACACAGTTGAAGAATTAAATAAGTTTATATTTGAATCCCAAACGTTACTATTCTCTGCAAAATTTAATCTCAGGGGATGGTTGTCAAATTATCCCATTCAAATTATTTCTGAAAATTCAGCAGCTAATGTAACACCAGTATTAGGTTTAAACTGGGATCTGGAAAACGATACCCTATCTTGCAAAATCGGTTCTATTGAGGAAAAACAAATTATTCCCACAAAACGAGCTGTACTTTCATTCGCTCAGAAAGTGTTTGATCCTCTTGGATTTACCTCTCCAGTGACTTTGCTCCCTAAACTTATTCTACAAGAATGCTGGAAGTTAAAAATTAAGTGGGATGAATTACTCCCAACTAATTTGGCTAAACAATTTTTAAAATGGGTGCAAGGATTGAAGATGATTTCTGACATCAAATTGCAGCGATGGATGTATCTTGATAATTATGAAAGTAATGATGTAGGCCTTCACATATTTTGTGATGGAAGCAAACATGCGTATGCTACTTGCATTTTTCTAAGAGTAAAGAGAAAAGATAAAATCCTGGTAACTTTCGTACAGTCAAGTGCAAGAGTAGCTCCCCTTAAGAACATAACGATACCCCGGTTGGAGCTTTTAGCATGCTGCATTGGAGCCAGGTTGGGAAGTCGAGTTATATCTGATCTACGAATTCCAAATTTAAAGATATTTTATTGGTGTGACTCAACTACAGCTTTAAGCTGGATAAAGCGAGACGAAAGATGGGGAACATTCGTTTGGAATCGCGTAGAAGAAATCAGATCCTTAACTCAAAAGAACCAATGGCGACACATTGCAGGAAAATTTAATCCGGCAGATATCCCTTCCAGAGGTTGTTCGATTGAACAATTTTTACAACTAAGATGGTGGGAGGGACCGGATTGGTTGGCTCAACCTGAATATACTTGGCCTCAAAGTGCCGAAATTCCCGATGAAGAAATTATTAACTCTGAAAAACGGAAAAGTGTCATTTCAGCAATGAACAAGAACACAGAATCTAGTGATTGGTATTATCGACGGTTTTCATCTTTTAAGAAAATTATAAGATTGATCGTCTGGATTTTAAGATTCTTAAACAATTTAAGAAATCCTAATTCAAAAGAAGTTTCTGAACTTACGTGTTTGGAATTAGAACAAGCCGAAAGAAAATTGATAATTTTGATTCAGAAAGACAGATTCAACGAGAAGAATAATCAGAAGATACGTAGCTTAAGACCAATCCTAGATGAAAATGGTATTATAAGAGTGAAAACGCAAGTTATTTATAGAGAAGATGCTTTCAATTTTAAGTATCCTGTTCTTTTGCCTTCTGACCATCCTGTAGTCCACCGCCTGATCTCCTGGAAACACCAAGAGCTTTTGCATGCAGGAGTGGCTCTTATGATGACATCGTTACGAGAAGACTACTGGATCGTAAAAGCTAGGAAAACTATTCGAGCAGTAGTACAGAAATGTGTACGATGCAGAAGATTCAGTGCACAAAAGACAGAATCGATTTCTATTGCATTACCAGCAGAAAGAGTTGAAGACGCAGCGGTGTTTCAGATAATTGGAGTTGATTTAGCCGGCCCATTATATTTAAAGAATGAGGAAAAGGCTTGGATTGTTCTGTACACTTGTGCAGTGTATAGGGCCATACACTTAGAATTAGTTACGTCATTATCTACAGATGCTTTCCTCCAATCTTTCAGGCGTTTTATAGCGCGAAGAGGAAGACCAACCACCGTGTATTCTGATAACGGCGGAAATTTCGTCGGGGCAGACACAGAATTTTCAGCCATAGATTGGGAGCAAATCTCTGCCGTTGCAGCAACACAAAAGATTCGCTGGAAATTTAACCCACCTACCGCTGCCTGGTGGGGCGGTTGGTGGGAGCGATTGATACAAATGGTGAAACGCATCCTGAGAAAAGTTCTAGGTAGAGCTTCATTATCCTACGAAGAACTGCTCACAATTCTCTGTGATTGTGAACAAGTTGTGAATGCTAGACCTCTAACATATGTTACTGAAGATGTAAACGACCTAGCACCGTTAACACCATCAATATTTTTAAAGGACATAAGATCTTCAGATGTGAGAGATTTTGATGCAATTGACGCTCAAGAATTAAATAAAAGAGTTAAGTATAGGCAACATGTTCGAGAACACCTACGTAAGCGATTTCGTATTGAATATTTATGACAATTGCGCCAGCAAAGTTCTTTGCAAAAGAATGTCAAGCAACTGACCGGTGGTGATGTCGTACTCGATGAGTCTGATAAGAAACGTGCCTATTGGGCTTTAGCCCGAGTGCAAGAACTTATTTCTGGTAAAGATGGCCACCCAAGAGTTGCACGATTAAAAACTGAAAATGGTGAACTTTTGCGACCTGTCCAAAAACTGTACAATTTAGAGATTCCAAAAGAACTTTCTAGTGATCCAGTATTAAGAACGAGAAGTGGCAGAATAGTGACTGTCCCAAAACGTTATTAACTCTAAATTCTGTTTCAACAAAAAACTTTATTCTTATTTTTTAGTATATTTCATAGTGTTAATTTGAATTTGTAATAATATGTTTAATTTTATTTGAATTTTGCAGAAGAAAATGTTTATTTACCTGTTTTGAGAAATGTAATATTGTAAGAATTGTATCTTATCACTGTAATGTAAGTATTAGTCATATTTTATTTTATATTTTATTGTACCCGTTGTTGAGTTTATCTGTCGAAAACTCAAGGTGGGAGATGAAGATCCGCTGAAGTTTTTCTGTTCGTTGAGAGGTAGTTGTCATAGTGGAGTATGGTTTAAGCAAGTTGGTGTAATCAGAATTTGTAAACTTTTGCTATGGAGTTTTGGTTAAAGGATTTTTTGTAGTTGTTTAGTGTCATGCCTGCTCAGTGCTAATTTGAGAAATAATTTTTAAAGTTGACTTTTTGTGAAAGTGTTTTTGTACTGGTGGACTATTTCTTGGCAATAAGGAGTTTCTATGGTTTTGGTGTCAACATTGGTTGATCTGTCCTAATATGTTAAGTATGGAAACAATAGTTTATTATTTGAGGTTTATTTGTGATTGTCTGAATTCAAGTAATCTGTATCCGTGCTACAACTCTTGCCTATGTGATTTTGTGTTTTTCGAGAGAGTGAGGTATGAAGACCTAGGGCCCCAGGCAAATTTGGAGAGCGTGAAAGGGTAGCCTGGTGTACACGGCGTTGAAAGTTGTATGAATGTTATGTACCAATTTAATTATATGTGTCCTCCGTATACTTAGGAGATGTTGTAGCTGAAACTTTGTTTTTATTGGAAATTGGCTGCTGTGAAGGATAGGATTATTTTTGAGAATGGAGTCATGTGTTGATGCCAGACCGGGAAGTTTGTATGTTGTAAAAATGAGATTTGGTTACCTTTAATCATGGGGTTCCACTATTCTTAAATTTTATAATTGAATATTAAAGATTTTTGATCTTTTTATTCAATATGTGAAAATAATATTTTTACATTGTTTAAAACAATTAATTGTGTAAGATATTGTTACGAATTTTGTAAATAGTTAGTGTTTGTACTGTAAAATAATGTAAATAATCTTATTAAGCTCCATTCCTTTTCTAATATTAGTTTTTGTTACATTGTCTCTGTTATCAAGCAAACTTGTCTATTATTTTCAGTGAATGTCTATGGCAGCTTTGCGAAATATTAGAGATATCGCCAAGTTGGCGTCACTTTTGGCGACTAATTTTGGTCGCCAAATTTGGTGATATATCGCCAAGTTGGCGACAAACTTGGCGATTGTTGGCGATGGTAACCCTTCCCTATTTATGGTAACCCCCCCTTAGGTCTACTGATACATTGAATGTTGTTCCGTGGTTTTCCAGATTTTTCTAGATGGTTCTAGAAATTTCCCGCCCATGCTGCGAGCCTATATAAGAAGAGAAGCGATGCGAGCTGTTGTTATTATTTACCAGTCAGTCATTGAGTGAACAAGGCGTTTGTTAGGCGAGTTTGCTTGAGTTTCATTTATGTTGTTTTGAATGTTATTAAGTGTTGAAACGTTGTATAAAGAGTCTCTGGGATCTAAAGCTGTACTTATACGATAGATTTGAGCAGTTATTTTTCAATATCTAGAAATATTTGTGAGTTTCGAAGACTCTGTTGTTCTGAAGATCTGTAAATAAATTATTTTCTACTTTTCTAAAACACAAGAGTTCGAAGTTGTCTAACCATAGGATCAAAAGAACCCTATATACGCTGGAACATTTGGTGTCAGGAGTCGGGATCTTATGGTGAAAACAAGAACAATGGACGGACAACTGAAAGAACTGTTAGAAGCTATTAATGGAATAAAAGCAGAATTGACGAAAGGCCAAGAAGAGTTGGCGGATAAAATGAATAAAAACGAAGAAAGAATGGAACAGTTGACAAATAAAATTGATAAAGGCCAAGAAGAGTTGGCAGAAAAAATGATTAAAGGCCAAGAAGAGTTGGCGGAAAAATGAATATAGGCCAAGTAGAGTTGGCGGATAAAATGAATAAAAACGAAGAAAGAATGGAAGAGTTGACAAATAAAATTGACAAAGGCCAAGAAGAGTTAGCGAATAAAATCGACAAAGTCCAAGAAGATGTGACTGAAGAAATGAAAAGAAGCCAAGAGAGAATGGAAGAATTAAAGGAGGAAGTTAATAAAAGCCAAGAAGAAATGAAGAAAACTTTAGAAGAAAAGTTCTCATCGGTAGAGAGAAGAATAGATTCGGTAGAAGAGAAAATTCAGAATGAAGTTAGTAATGTTGAAGAGAAAATGGAAAGAAAAATAGAGGAAGTAGAAGAGAAAATTCAGAATGAAGTTAGTAATATTGAAGAGAAAATAGTTGAAGTAGATAAAAAGCTAAATAGAAAAGTACAAGATCTTGAGAAGAAGCTTTCAGCGTCCAGTGGTAATTATGAAGAATTTAGAAATCCGCCTGCTTCTCCTGTGCACATCAAGCTGCCGACATACGACGGAAAGAGTTCTTGGCAAGTTTACAAGACCCAATTAACCATTGTAGCCGAAGCGAACAAATGGAGTGACGAGGTGAAAGCTTGTCAACTGGCAGCATCTTTAAGAGGAGAAGCCGCCGACGTGCTGCAAACATTGCCCGATATGACGCAACTCAATTTTGAGACTCTAAGTTGTGCACTTGAAATGAGATTCGGCGAAAAATTCTTCAAGGATTATACGAGAATACAAATGAAGAGCCGCCATCAAAAATCGAGTGAAACCCTTCAAGAGTTTGCCTCGGAAATTGAACGGCTTGCAAATTTAGCATTCATTGACTGTCCAACAAATGTACGGGAAATGCTCTCACTGCAATATTTTGTAGACGGAATAAAAGATCCAGAAATACAGAGAGCGGTACGAATGACAGATGTACAGGATTTAAAGGCTGCATTACTATATGCCTTAAAGTTGGAAGCAGCTACACAAGCCAGCCGAAGAGATCGTCATTCAGTCCGAGGGGCAACGGTGAACAAAAGCTCAGACACTGAAATCGACATCTTGAAAGAAATTAGGAAAATAAATCAAGAGCTTGAAGCTTTGAAATACGGAAGAACAAGCTCAAGAAGACAGAATCTCACGTGCTGGGGATGCGGTGATAGAGGACATCTCCGAAGAAATTGCCCCAAAATCCACGAACGTGAGATAAATTCAAACAGTCAGCAGGGAAATTAAATTTTGGCCATCTTGCGGGGCGGAGGTTGCCAGAGAATGAAAAGCCCCACCTGAAGATCCTCCAGATATCAAAAATGAGCGGCGGTGATAACGAATTATATGTGATAGGCTTTATTAACGGAATTCAGTGCCGTATGATTGTCAATACAGGAGCCAATGTGACAATAATAAGAGAAGATTTGGCTCGAAAATTGAAATGTAAACTCATCTGGACTCCACCATGCGTTACCCTGCAAACTGTGACGGGCGACAAGATTGGCATATATGGAAAGGCCATTTTAATCATACACTTTGGAGGAACGAAATATTACCATACGGGATATGTGGCTGACATAACAGATCCTTGCTTAATCGGGCTAGTTTTTCTGAAGAAGTTTGGCTTCAAGCTTGATTTCAAAAATAACAAAATGCTCTCAAAATTTGAAGAAATAAGTATTTTTGGATTAAATAATGAAATTGAATGTAAACAAACAGTAATAGCCAAAGAAGACATCAATCTAGATCCAAGAACAGAATTTTTAGTTCCAGCTGAAATTAAAAATGAAACTAATTACCGATTTGGCCATATAGATTATCCAGAAGACAATAGTACACAAGCAGGAGTATTGGTGGCTTCTTCTGCAGTAGACCTCTCGAAAAAGACCATTCCAGTCAGAATTGCTAACATCAGTGATAAGACGAAGACTATCAAGAAAGGAGAGGTGATAGCATCGTGTGCTCCTGTGACGTGCATAAGTCAAAATTCCAGTCACTCTGAGAAATCTTCAGATAATTTAGTCAAGGATTTGTTACAAAATACAGACTTAGATCCAAAACAGATGGACGCCGCGGAAAATTTAATTAGGGAATTCCAAAGTTTATTCTCCCAAACATCTGAAGACTTTGGACGAACCAAAATGACACACCACCGAATTGATACTGGAGATCACTCACCTATTAAACAGCACCCTAGACGATTACCCTTTGCCAAGCAAGAAGAGGTGCAGAATTTAATTAAGGATATGGAAGAAAATGACGTCATCGAACCATCGACAAGTCCATGGGCGTCTCCCATTGTATTAGTGAGAAAGAAGGATGGTTCTACAAGATTTTGTGTAGACTACCGCCGACTGAATGTTGTCACCAAAAAGGATAGTTACCCTCTGCCAAGGATTGACGACACTCTAGACACACTTGCGGGCAACACTTGGTTCTCGACTTTAGACCTGAAGAGTGGTTACTGGCAGGTAAAGATCCATCCCGACCACCGCGAGAAGACTGCCTTCACAACGGGACAAGGATTATGGCAATTCAAGGTAATGCCTTTTAGTCTGTGTAACGCACCTGCAACTTTCGAACGGCTTATGGAAACGGTTCTCCAGGGGCTGTCGTATGAAGCATGTCTTGTTTATTTAGATGATATCATAATCATAGGAAAATCTTTTGATGAACATCTGAACAACCTCAGGCGGGTGCTACATAAGTTAAAGGAAGCTAATTTGAAGTTAAGCCCTTCGAAGTGCAATTTGTTTCGCAATGAAGTCGCCTACCTTGGACACATCATTTCGTCGGAAGGTGTTAGGACTGATCCAGGGAAGATATCGGCTGTGAAAAATTGGAATCTTCCAGCAAATGTTCACCAGCTTCGAAGTTTTCTAGGATTATGCACCTATTACAGAAAATTCGTCAAAGGCTTCTCGATGATTGCAAGACCACTTCATAAATTAACAGAAGCCAATCGAAAATTTATGTGGACACAGGAATGTGACGCTGCTTTCGAAAAGCTTAAGGACGCCTTGACATCCACTCCAATTCTGTCGTATCCTCAAATCGATAAACAGTTTATACTTGATACGGATGCAAGCAACGAAAGCATCGGTGCTGTACTGTCCCGGGAAATCGACGGCGAGGAGCGTGTTATCGCCTATTTCAGCAAGTGCTTTTCAAAGGCAGAGCGAAACTACTGCGTAACAAGAAAAGAGCTTCTTGCTGTAGTGAAAGCCATAGACCATTTTCACCACTATCTTTACGGTCGAAAGTTCCTGATCCGAACTGATCATGCTTCTCTAACTTGGCTATTGAATTTTAAGAATCCTGAAGGCCAGATAGCCAGGTGGATACAAAAGCTTCAAGAGTACGATATGGAGATACGCCATCGAAAAGGCTCATCACATGGAAATGCAGATGCACTCTCAAGAAGACCCTGCTCAGAGAATTGTAGATACTGCGACCGGGTTGAGAAGAAATTTAATGTCAAAAGTCCTATAGTAAGACAAGTTACAACTGGGTCTACATCATCGCCAGATCCGTGGAGTGACGAGAGCCTGCTTAAAGATTTACTTGCTGATCCTGAAATTAAGCCAATTCTAGAGCTGAAAGAGGAGTCCAACAGGAAGCCCAGCTGGCAAGACATGGCCCATTACCATCCTAAGACTAAACGTTATTGGGCTCTCTGGGATTCCCTACATTTGAAGAACGGTATCTTGTACCGAAAATGGGAGTCTGACGATGGAAAGACATGTAGATGGCAACTACTACTCCCTAAGTGGAGAATTTCTATGGTCCTTCAAGAATTGCATGGTAGTCCCACAGGAGGTCATTTTGGTGTAATGAAGACCCTGCAAAAGGTTCGAGAGCGTTTTTACTGGAATAATGTTCGCAGCGACGTGGAGAAGTGGTGTCGAACTTGTGACACCTGTGTAGCACGTAAAGGTCCAAAGAGGCGCACCCGTGAACGATTGCAACGTTATAATGTAGGAGCTCCTTTCGAACGAATTGCTCTAGACATCCTGGGTCCTCTTCCTAGAACATCTGATGGCAACAAGTACATCCTCGTTGTCATGGATTACTTCACCAAGTGGCCTGAAGCCTACGCCATTCCTAATCAAGAGGCGGTAACCGTAGCAGACATACTGGTTCAACACTGGGTTTCCAGATACGGAGTTCCTCTTCAAATCCATTCTGATCAAGGAAGAAACTTTGATTCGGCTGTGTTTAAAGAAATGTGTGGACTACTCGGCATGGACAAAACTCGAACAACACCTCTACATCCTCAATGGGACGGCATGGTGGAGCGGTTCAATCGTACAATCTTAAATAGCCTCTCTCTCCTGGTGTCTAGAGACCAACAGGACTGGGACAAGAAATTGCCTCTTTTCCTGCTTGCCTACAGGAGTGCCACTCATGAGGCCACTGGTTACTCCCCTTCTCAAATGCTCTTTGGTCGTGATCTTCGTCTGCCTGCGGATCTTTTGTTTGGCCGTCCTCCTGATGCTCCTTCATTGCCTGAGGAATATGTCGATGAACTCCAGACGCGGATTGAGGAGATTCATTGTCTAGCGAGGAACCGAATCGGACTGGCATCAGAAAAGATGAAGACACGGTACGACACAAAGGCAACTGGACATGAGTTCAACGAAGGTGACAAAGTTTGGTTGTGGAATCCCATACGTCGTAAGCGACTGTCGACAAAACTACAAAGAAACTAGGACGGTCCTTACACAGTCGTCAACCGGCTGAATGACGTCGTCGTACGCATACGAAAATCGTCACACACCAAGCCCAAGGTCGTACATTATAATCGGCTAGCCCCTTATTTTGGCCAAAAAGATTAGAAATTAAAAACTGGAATTTCAGACCATGGTCATGAAAGTCACTTTTTGTAAATATGTAAATAGTAATTAGTTCTTATTTATGTAAATCTTATTATTCTTATTTATTTATTTATTTATTTGTTTATTTATTTTAAGTGTTTTCCTCTAACTCAAGGATTGCACTGCCCGGGACGTGCAGTCTTTGAGGAGGGGGTAGTGTTACGAATTTTGTAAATAGTTAGTGTTTGTACTGTAAAATAATGTAAATAATCTTATTAAGCTCCATTCCTTTTCTAATATTAGTTTTTGTTACATTGTCTCTGTTATCAAGCAAACTTGTCTATTATTTTCAGTGAATGTCTATGGCAGCTTTGCGAAATATTAGAGATATCGCCAAGTTGGCGTCACTTTTGGCGACTAATTTTGGTCGCCAAATTTGGCGATATATCGCCAAGTTGGCGACAAACTTGGCGATTGTTGGCGATGGTAACCCTTCCCTATTTATGGTAACCCCCCCTTAGGTCTACTGATACATTGAATGTTGTTCCGTGGTTTTCCAGTTTTTTCTAGATGGTTCTAGAAATTTCCCGCACATGCTGCGAGCCTATATAAGAAGAGAAGCGATGCGAGCTGTTGTTATTATTTACCAGTCAGTCATTGGGTGAACAAGGCGTTTGTTAGGCGAGTTTGCTTGAGTTTTATTTATGTTGTTTTGAATGTTATTAAGTGTTGAGACGATGTATAAAGAGTCTCTGGGATCTAAAGCTGTACTTATACGATAGATTTGAGCAGTTATATTTCAATATCTAGTAATATTTGTGAGTTTCGAAGACTCTGTTGTTCTGAAGATCTGTAAATAAATTATTTTCTACTTTTCTAAAAGACAAGTGTTTGAAGTTGTCTAACCATAGGATCAAAAGAACCCTATATACGCTGGAACAATATATTATTAATGTATATGATAATTGAAATTTCTTCCTATTATGGACTTTGAAGATTGTTTAATGAATATTACAATATTGAAAAATTTTAATAAGTGTAAGATATTGACATGCTGTGTTCTTGTTGAAATATATGTAGGGTTTTTTCAAGTGTGTATAAGGTATATAAAAGCAGTATATATCAATATTTTTGAATATGTTTTAAAACCTAGGAGCCAGATCGAGTGGATCTTGTTGATATGAGAGTAATTTTAAGTGACTACCTACCTGGTAAAAGTTGTTTTTTGATGTGTGTAAATATTATATAAAAGTTTTTATTTTGTGTATAAATATGTTTGAATATTTTGAGCGTTGGGCTGAGCTGCAACTTTGGCTAATTTTAATTGTTTATTTCCGGTTATTGTGTCTTCTTTAAAGATTTATTAATATATTTGGAGTTAGTGTACAGGTGATTAAGTGCTCTTGAGATAATGGTCCTTTTTAAGATGTTATCCTTCTTTGTTCTAAATATGGACATCGTCCGGATGCACTAGTGTGTTAGGCTATCCTTAAGAGGATTAAAACTATAGTGGTGTATTTTAATATTCTTGTAGTCGCCTCTCCTTTTAAGATAAAAATGTTAAGAGAGGAGTTTTGATAGGATTTAACATCAGTAGGATACTAGCAGTTCTTATCACTTTTATATCCTTTCTAATATTTCTGTTTACCACTAAAGTTTAAATGATATTTAAAGCAAAGGCTAAAAAGTTTATTTATCAATTGTTAAAAAATTAAATTTAAAGTTCTATTTAATTTAATCAATAATTGAAATTAATTGTAAGATTTGGTAATTGGAGAATAGAAAAGGATAATGTAAAAATAGGAGATCTAGTGTTGTTAGTAGAGGAAAATACATCAAACAATAAGTGACCATTAGGCAGAATTATTGAAGTATATTACGGTAATGATGAGAAATTTCGCGTAGTTCAGGTAAAAACTCTGAATGGAATTTTTAAAAGATCGATTAGTAAATTATGTATTTTCCTATGCTTGAAAACCACAGTACTTTAAAAAAAAAGATAAAAGATAAATATATATATATGTGTGTGAGTGTTATATTGTTTTTTCTTTCAATTTTTATATTTGAGTATATAGTGACCTTATTTATTTATTTTTGTAATTAGTGTGCTTGGTAAAAAAAGAGTTATTATTGAATGTGAAACATGTCAATGGGGGCCGGTATGTTCCATGTAGGCAGACGATACCGTGCTACCTATAATTAAAATCTCAGTGTCCAGAAAGTGAAAAGAAGTGAAGTGTTTTTTATATTATTATTCCAAAGTTGTGTTTGAGAAATGTGCAGACGATAATGGAGCAGTGAGCTGCTAGTGAGTGTTATTCTAAAAATAAAGTGTTTTTTAATATAATCAGTGCCTATGGAATAATGTGTGTAGCGTGTGCATTATTTTTACAGATTCAATGGCTGTTTCCGTCTTTGATTAAATAAGATATGTTGAATATTTACAAATAAGGTAATATAGAAAGAATTAAGTAAAAAGAGTGTTTGTGTCTTGGTATTCTTGAACAAGGGCATAAGAAAGCTGTTTTAAATAAGACATTTTAAATGTAATGTTTTAAATCTGACGTAATTATATCTAAAGTTTTCTTTTTTAAAATATTTACGTAAAAATACTTTTTTTAAACAAATGAAATATTATTTGTGCTGTCTTAGAACTCAACAATTGTTAAAACAAGGAAGAAATAAATCACGCGTCAAGCAACACATTAAGAATAATGTAACAAAACTGAACCAATTAAAAAATTAAAATATTACGTATTATTTCACTATTAATGTAAATATTTGAAATGTATAACGCATTTTAAAACCGAATTTCAGATGTTCCCATTAACGGTCGGAAAATTATGTAATCAACATCATGTAATCTAAAATTTATTTAATTTAATTCCTTCCAAAATATTTCAAAATTTAATTCATACATATATTTCAGTTGAATATTCCCCTTCAGTAAATTACTTTAAGAAGGATAATGGCATGCAAATACTTTTGTGCAGTTCTATATATGAGGTATACATTTTATACATAAAGCATAATATGCAAAAAACTAATTAAATTTAAAAGCACATACCAAATTTTAAAATGCACGCTCCAGCAATCATTACACAAAGATAGTACTGTAACCGATTTCTTTTGTGTGTCCCTGTAAATTAATAAAAAATGCTACGAATGTTCTGTTTTAACTCAATGATAGTAATATTCAGTGATTTATACTAGTTTCAATACATTTAAAATAGCGTTATGTCATTAAAATACTCTCCATACAATTTTTCCCCATATACCATAATGTAATCTAATTAGTTTGAGTATCCTTGTAAATGAACTATTAATCGTACACACTTCAAATGCGATACAAAACATGCTTTTGTGACCATAAAAGCTATGCATGAAAACCCTAGTATATTTATGGGTGTTAGAGCGTGGACAAATGACCTGACTGACAGACAAATTGAATGAATATCACTTTTCAACTTTGTTGTAAAGTGTTAAAAAGAAATACTTGTATTAAATTCAATCCCATCCCGTTTTATCGAAAAAAAATATGATTCAATTTGAAACGGATGACTATAATAAAAGAAGTGCATTTTCAGGTAAAAGATTTAGAGTTAATTATGTAGAGTTAACTACTTCCCAAGACTCATTGAAAATATGAAACATATCATTTTAAAAATATAATGCAAAATTAATCGCAGTTCCTCTCCCAAACTTAGTGGTTCAGGAGTTTCGTATTTAAACAAGCATTTCTTTTTAACACAGAACTACGTTCTGTTAAATACGATAATTGATTTTGTCTGAGCAATCAATTGAGCTCGATTATGTATTATACATTTCAAAATAGACAGAAAAAAATTGTTTGTATAATAAAGATTTTCTTCTCATACTCAAGATTGTTTTTATGTTGCTATGAAGATAAGAAAATTTCGTGATAAAATAAAGAGCAAGAAGTAGATATCAGATTAAATAGATCCCATACGGCAAGATTAGCTCAAACTCAATTTATAAGAGTAAATTTTAATGTATCCAAAATTATTTTTCATAGAAATAATTAGAAGAAGGCGATTATAAGAAAATCTTTTAAAATAATTGCTAATAAACATGTAATGATGCACTTTCAATGCACTTTCATACCATATTCATGGAGTTTGAAGAGAATTGCTAGATAATAGATGAAAACTTGTTTTATTGGAAATTTGAATACCTTTCTTTAATATCTTATCTGCCGTACAACCTTTAAATTACTATGATCCATTCTAAGCGATTTTCAAATAAGCGCAAAGAAATGCATTAACAACATTTAAATACCCACTCATGAAGTCCATGTGATGGCTGTAAACGTTTTGGATTTTTAATGTTTTTAAAAGTATTTTTAAGACGTTTATAACTTATTTTAAATATTTTTATGTTATACGCATGCACCTGCATATAATTTCAATACAGGTTTTGTCCTTTTTGATATGAATTTTAAAATCTACTTCTAGCAATTATTCTCTCTAGATGTACTCTAACCGAATTCTTTTGGGTGTACCTGCAAATGAACGATTAATGCCATTCCCACACCGTTCTAAAGTTACATTTTTCAAATGTGCTATCTTGGTGATATATACCAATTTAAATATGCTTGAAATTATGTAAAAGCATTAAAATAACGTCAAACTATTATCCATCACAGACTGTAATGTAATAAAATAATTTTGAATGCCCTTGTAAATGAACTACAAACGCTCTACACTTGATTTTTAATATCGTA
Organism: Maratus speculifer; assembly: GCA_964019185.1. Classification (NCBI taxonomy): domain Eukaryota; kingdom Metazoa; phylum Arthropoda; class Arachnida; order Araneae; family Salticidae; genus Maratus; species Maratus speculifer. The sequence continues at coordinate 23,844,121 of OZ025292.1, forward strand.
TATTCCCTGTATGCAGTATAATATTATTATCATACATAAAATGTATGGCAATGCGTACAGTACACGAACAAATAGACAGACAATTAGAATTCCCAAACACTTTTCATCTGTGTTAGAAAGTATTAAAAAAAGAATTGCCTTAATAAAATCATTGCCACAGTCCTTCAAAACTTAAAAAAAAATTGTTATTTTAACATAAGTTATTCTGTATGATAAAAGATTAAAAAAATCACAATCTGTAGGCTTTTTTCCCCATAACATATTCCTACATGTCTCAATAATTTATCTCTCGTATTTAAATAATATTTTACACACTATTTTCGTTTAGTAAATAAAGACTTTATGTCTGCATTTTTCATTCCTTAAAAAGTTGAAAACATTCCTACCTTGAGCCGTCTTCACAACAGCTTGGGTTGCATTTTTGACATCTCCGACGTAATCCTATAGCATGACTTTCACATGTGAGTGGAGTAGCGGGTGTTGCATTTATTCTTTAATCGCAATTATTCTCTACATCATCCTATTCCATTTAGCACACAACACTTACTGGACGGAAATCACTTTAAACTTTGACAATTAATCCTGAAAATCAAAGAATTAAGAATCGCATTTATTTATCATATTAATCAATTTCTCGATTAATTTCAGCAATGAAATTACGCCTGAAATTTTAGATACATGAATATTCACACTTCCACTAAGCGTAATACCAACTCAGTGAAAAATGTCCAAGCCGGGAATCGAACCCGGAACCTTTGGAATAGCGCTCCACCATTTAAGCTACGAGGACGATACCCTGCTCAGCATTTTTCACTTCATATGTTGGTTAAGCTGCAAATCGCAGCACTAGATCCGTCTTCACGAGCACACAAGCTGCGCCGCAGCTTGTGTGCTCTTGCTATTCAAGCGTTCCGGCTATTCCAAGCGCTATTCCAAGGGTTCCGGGTTCGATTCCCAGCTTGGACATTTTTCACTGAGTTGGTATTACGCTTAGTAGAAGTATGAATATTCATGTATCTAATTAAGAATCGGTTATTGAACTTCCGAAATTGAAAACAATAAGGCAAAATGACACTTCAGCTAACAGAAATAATATATATGGTCAGGAGGGGTAACTATGACCACTTTGTACATTTTCAACCTGATTATCTTTTTTTTTTTTGAAAAGTTATATTTTTAGTACATAGGAAGTAATTTTGACACTTTAAGAACAAGTTGAATTTAAATTATCATATCTGTTCTTTTTTTTTAAGTTAAAATAAGTCCTTTATTATAATTACCCCACCAAAATCTTACAATCCAAAAAGATTGGGGAAATTAGGACCACTATATTTTCTCTTTATATTTCTCTATACACATTTGATTGGGGCAATTCTGACTATTATAACTCCAAAGTGACTAATCCGTTTGTGAAAAATTTTGGTAGACTTTTTTTTTTTTTCAAATTGCTATTCGGATATCACGAATACTTCAGACTAGTGATAAAGACTATCTAAAATGAAGAATACACTATGAGGTCAATATCTAAGCATGAAACAAAATTTTGCCTTATACAGTTTTCTCCTACATGGAGGCGGTCATAATCAATCACTGGGCATAATTACCCCCAACTGACCGTAAAAAATAACAACGTAGCATTGACATCGATAAATTTTGGAAACTAAGCGAAATTAGTTCCCAAATGAATTTGAAATCAATGAAAAACCTAAGACAATAATATCGAAGCTATCTGAAAATGCCTTACCTATCTTTCTCTTTATTAAATAGCCATAAGACAAGGAATTTTCATATTTAAACTACGAGTTTAAGGTACATTTAATGACTCAAATTATTAATATTTTAATTATCATTCATACGATACAAGTATTAGATTTTAAAAATAAATGTACCACAGTAAAAAATTAAAGTGCATTGTTAAAATCCCCCACTTGCATTGTTATTTTCTTGATTGATGGAGAAATCTGTATTCAATCGATTGTTGTACAGTGTGAAATAACAACAAAGGAGCACAAGGACTGTCACATTGTTGTAAAACATATTGTAGCTGTTACATCTTTTTCAAAACCATAGAGATGTTACTGTTAAGGAATTCAACATTCAATTTCCTTTATTTTCTTGTATGGAAAAAAATGCACAATAATAATAATAATAATAATAATAATAAAATCCACATTTTTTTAAAAGTTTAGAAATGAAATAGCGCAAAATATATTAATTATTCACATTAAATTTTGTATATAATATGCATGAAAAAATATTTTAATATTAATTTTGACATGCAAAACCTATAATTACGAATAATCTACATTATAAAGAACAAAATAAATTAAATGATTGAAAGGCATATCAGTTGTTGTATTTAAAGACCAATTTGAATGCAATGTGTAGTTAAGATATTATATCACTCATAATATATAAATAAAAAATAATATTAAATTATGATTTAACTAACATAAAATATCTAGAGTACTATACAGATAAATATGAATATTGACGAAACTCTAAAACTTCCACACAACTTCCACGTGATTGTAGTGAAATTTAGTGATTTATATGTTTCAATAAATTTGAAATATCGTAGTATCATTAAAATTGTAATCAAATGATTTTTCCCCACATACCATAATATAATGAAATTCTTTTGAATGTTTCTGTAAATTAACCATAAATCGTACATGCTTCATATACAAAACATATTTTGATGACCCTAAATAAGCTTTAACAATTGCATGAAAAGCCAAGTTTGTTTACGGAAGTTCGAGCGTGGACACACGGATAGACAAAAGGAATGCATAAGCACTTTTCAACTTTGATGGAAAATGCTAAAAAGACCATCTCAAAATAGGAATTAAATGTTTCGTATAAATAAACTTTTAAATTTAATTCGGTTTGTAATATCTTGTTTGATCGTTTTAAATATGACGTAATTTCTTCTATTTACCGATTTTAACGCAAATGGGTTTTATTATTTTGAAATTTTATTTCTCTTTTAAAATTCATGTGAAAATACTTTTGTTGCAAGAACGGGAATTTTTTATTTGTACTGGTTTAGTGTTGACAACAATAGTTTAAAAGATTATTCTGAAATGTAAAATAAATTTACCGTGTAAATATGTTTAAAAATGTAAACTTGGCAATATTATTACATAGGATATGACGTAAGTTGTTATATTTACTGCTTTTAACGCATATTAATGCATTTATTATTTTAACGCTTTTTTCTCCTTTAAAATTTACGTGTAAGTATTAATTCCATGACATAATATTAATATTTTCTTGTTCTTTTAATACAAAATATTTTAATTCTAAGATGTATTTTTTTTTGTTTATAACAGTCACATGACAATAATTTTTTCATTTGAAATAAATATTATTGTTTGTATTGTTTTTGCTAATTGGCAACAACTTAAAATGATAATCCTTTCTGAAAAATGCAAAAAATGTATCTCAAGGGGCTGAAAAATTGAATTTAAAATTGAAATAAAGCGCAAAGAATTAATGAAACTAAAAAAATAATTGCAGTCTGAACACCAGGAACTAATAATTTATCAAATGAACTAAAAATTATTAAATTCGCATGTATAGTTTTTGCTACTATAAGACCTTTTTGATGGGATGATTTTGACCAACTTTAACATTAAATAACTCTTAAAATAATTACTCTATTTAAAATCTGTCTAGATCAGCAGGTTTATCAAACATTTCTCTATAAAGCTACTTATTTTCTATTTTAGAATGCAGTAGTTTTCTTAATATTAACGAAAAAAGACCCCAACCCCATGTCAAAAAATTCATTGTCAGCGGCGATGACAGCGGGAGTTGCTTTTTTTTAGAATAGAGAGATACAAAAGAAATAGAGGTAAATAGATACATATTTTGATGTTCACTGTATTTATATTTTTTTCCGTAATGGAGAATCTGCTAAATATCTGAAATTAAATAATTCCACTTTCTGAATATCCTACTTAAAGTTTTGGTTTGGACTCAGTTAGAATCATATGCTCAGTCCCCCCTCCCTCAAAAAAAGACCCGAATGTACCCGCGGGTTGGATTGGAACATCCAACTTCAGTATCATCTCTGTTTAAGAGACTCTGGACTCAAGGAAAGTTCTAAAACAAGGCAAGACCTCACACGTCTTGTACGACTCGCAATATGAAGTAGACGACCATGAAACTTGAACTTTCACCTGCTCCGCAATATAGACCGAACCTTGATCCTTCGGACTATCACATATCCCTTTCTACAGATTCATTTTTTTTGGGGTAGATACTTTTCTAATATTGATGTTCTATATCGGAGTTATCTAGAATTTTTATGACCAAATTTCAAGATTGGTATTAGAATAGTATTGATCAACCTGTAAACAAGGTGAAAAGAAACTATTAAGTTTCAATATTTTATATTTTGGATTGAGATGCGTTTAATTTATGTTGAAACATTGTAACAAACATTTAGTTGTAAAAAAGAAAATACTTTTGATCTAAGGGACTGTTTGCTCATAAATAATGTCACACATTTTATCAATATTTTTTATCCCCCACTCCTTCTTTGTCATAAAGTAGCACAGTTTACCAGATCCCCATCCCCGCCACCTCTTGTCACATGTCAAGCTATATTACGGAAACAGATACTTGTGTAGTTCAGAAATATTTGTAGTTTACTATATTGTAGATTATAGATCTAAACTTTAACTATGCGTTTTAATGATATTTGTGAGCATAACAATGAAAATGATTTGCTTATTTTGCATGAAATAAGATTAAGATTTACAATAAAAAACACAGTTATGTATGATAGTAATAACATATTAATACGAAAGCGCAATTGAAAACAGTAATGTTTTGGAATTTGAAATTGAATATAATGTATTTGGTTTTAAATCTCATCTTTACTTTAAGAACGCAAAATATTTTAGTTTCAAAATAACTTCAAAATTTAATCTGCTGATTTTTAATGCTTTTATTCTAACCAAAATGTGTGATGTCGCCTTCCTTCTTACGCCCTTCCACCTCCTTGTCATAAAATATCATGGTTTAATAATCCTTCTCCCCCCACCAAGCATGCGATTATTTGTGGACGATTCCTAACTTAACAATCCACACCAGGAAAAAAGTCAAACTCATATTTTAATTACTTGAGCTAAAAGAGTAATGTTTTTCCAGTAATGAATTTCAAAGGTGAACTTGATCACTTGGAATGTGAACATTTACAAAGTACATGTGTTTAAGTTGTGAGGGAGTGACCTTTGTAATAAAGGCACTCTAGCATTTTTGAGATCGTGACGTCAATGATTTAACATGTGTAAGCGTGAAAGCGACATCTATCTTCTCTTTTACTTTAACTTTCTAGAGCGTGTGTGTCTTTCTCGGACTCTACAGTTATGTCGCGGTTAGAAGTAATATGTAAATTTGTAGTATCTCAGTTTGCAGCATATAAAAGCTTGGAGTTTGAGTGTGTGTAGAGTGTGTCTAACGGCATTCGCCAGCTAGTAGTGAATCTAGAGCAAGCGATATCAAGTATTAGCGAGCCTCCAGTGAGTTGACAAGGAGTTTTGGAATTCAATTCGAGAAGTTGGCCGGTGGTAAGAAGTTAATAGTAATTAGGTTGATTATTCCAAAGTCAATAAAGAATACATATACAGCCGCGGGCTGTCTAATAAGATTTTATCTAGCAGCTTAGCTGAAGTTTAGAGGAGAAGTAATCTGAAGTGCCCCGATTGAGTTAGTGCCGGAGCTGTGAGTATGCGTTTAACCTTTTAGTATTGTTATCAGTTGTTAAAATTACAGAACTGCTCCACTGCCCTTCAGCCCTGACCGTTTTAAATAAACTGTTTTTATCTTAGTTCCTGAGTTATGTCTGCATTTAACCCCCAGTACGAGAACCCAACCGTTACAAAGTTAGTAGTGAATACAAAATATTTCTTGTGAAAAATATTTGTTTTTGGAGAGAAATTGCATACATGATGGGCGTAAATTAAAAAACAAATAACAATAATAATAATAATAATAAGATAACTTGAAACATTTCACACGGGTCAATCCATTTCAAGTGGTCCAGCACTGGTTGCTCGACTATTTTTAAAAAATCTGAAATTTTTTGTACAACAACCCTAACATGATGGAAGTTCAAAATGACCGTTATTTTAATTCTACTATTTTTTGTTTGTGCATGGCGGCCATTTTTGTTTTATCGTGTGCAGCGATTTTCTCAGATACTAGGATGCACAAAATTGTAAATATCTCGTATTCTATTTTCCCAATTGAAATGGGGTTTGCAGCATTTTGTTCAGAATGAAATAGGCTAAATATACAGTGTAAGAAAAATTTTGTAAAATAAATTTTTACAGGCGAAATTTTAGCACAAAATTTACAATTTTTTCCAAAATCTATCCGTTTGCAAGAGGAAAATTTTCATGCAAGGGAAACTGTCAACCTTACACATTTTTTTCTACAAATAAGTCAAAAGTGCGTGTACTCATACACCAAGTCCCAGATCTGGGAGTTAATTTCTCTTTGCGAAAAAAATTCCGAAATTCGTCGAAAATTTCAAAAATCGCACTTTTTAGGCTTTGATATCTCTGGTGGAGCACGAGATAAAAATCTGAAATTTTGGCCTATGATAGTATCGTGTAGTAGCGTTATGTACAAAAAATTTCAAGAAGGAGATTTGACTACAAGCTGAGATATGACATGGACAATATGTGAAAACAATACTACCAAACTATTGTAAACCTACTATGTAATTGTTAAACCAAGACTGTCAACCTTGCACAATCTTTTGTACAAATAGGTCAAAAGTGCGTGTACTCATACACCAAGTCTCAGATCTGGGAAATAATTTCTCTTTGCGAAAAAAAATTCTGAAATTCGTCGAAAATTTCAAAAATCGCACTTTTTAGGCTTTGATATCTCTGGTGGAGCACGAGATAAAAATCTGAAATTCTGGCCTTTGATAGTATTGTGTAGTGGTGTTATGTACAAAAAATTTCAAGAAGGAGATTTGACTACAAGCTGAGATATGACATGGACAATATGTGAAAACAATACTGCCAAACTATTGTAACATACTATGTAATTGTTCATGCCTCCAAAAATTTAAATTAATTATTTATGGTACAAAGTTAAATGTTAGTTACAAATATCTTTTTCAAATGCTTCTGTGTGATTTAAACAATTCAGAATGTATGCTAAGCCAATACACTATTTGTCCAGATGAACAAATCTACTAGAAATGCTATTGCAACAATTTTACTCGGAACACATTTCAGGAAAAGTAAATTACAGACAATGAATTACAACTGATCGAGTTGACATGGCTTCAGTTATTAAACCTAGAGAATTTCATTCAAGTTACCAAGGGATGACAAGACTTGGGGGGGCTTCAAATAAAATTTTTAGAAAGAACAGCCTGATGGACTGACAACAGTAACTGGTCGAACTCATAACATCTCTCGTAAATATTGTTAAGCTCTTTGTTGAGCATATATAGTATTTTGTAAATTAAATGCTTATTATTTAACTGTTTTCAACAAACGATATTTTCTGGGTAAATATTGTAATTAAAAGAGACTAATCTCATTTCTCATAATGTACTCGTAATAGCATTTCTTAACATTTCTTTAATCACCGTATCTTAGCTTGTAGTCAAATCTCCTTCTTGAAATTTTTTATACATAACACTACTACATAATACTGTCAAAGGCCAGAATTTCAGATTTTTATCTAGTGCTCCACCAGAGATATCAAAGGCTAAAAAGTGCGATTTTTGAAATTTTCGACGAATTTCGGAATTTTTTTCGGAAAGAGAAATCATTTCCCAGATATGGGACTTGGTGTATGAGTACACACACTTCTGATCTATTTGTAGAAATAATTGTGCAAGGTTGACAGTCTTGTTGAACAATTACGTAGTAGGTTTACAATAGTTTGACAGTATTGTTTTCGCATATTTTCCATGTCATATCTGAGCTTGTAGTCAAATCTCCTTCTTGAAATTTTTTGTACATAACGCTACTACACAATACTATCACAGGCCAAAATTTCAGATTTTTATCTCGTGCCCCACCAGGGATATCAAAGCCTAAAAAGTGCGATTTTTGAAATTTTCGACGAATTTCGGAATTTTTTTCGCAAAGAGAAATTAACTCCCATATCTGGGACTTGGTGTATGAGTACACGTACTTTTGGCCTATTTGTAGAAAAAATTGTGTAAGGTTGACAGTTGCTCTTACATGAAAATTTTCCTCTTGCAAACGGACAGATTTTGGAAAAAATCTTACATTTTCTGCTAAAATTTCACCTGTAAAAATTTATTTTTCAAAATTTTTCTATCACTGTATATTTAGCCTATTTTATTCTGAACAAAATGCTGCAAACCCCATTTCAATTTGCAAAATAGAAGACGAGATATTTACAATTTTGTGTATCCTAGTATCTGAGAAAATCGCTGCACACGATGAAACAAAGATGGCCGCCATGCACAAACAAAAAATAGTAAAATTAAAAGAACGGTCATTTTGATCTTTCGTCATGTTAGGGTTGTTGTACAAAAAATTTCAGATTTTTTAAAAATGGTCGAGCGACCAAAAAAATATTTTCTGGACCACTTGAAATGGATTGACCCACACATTAATTGATTAGTTTGACTCATTCAAAACATGTTAGCACAATTAACAAACTTCTGAGCCATCAAAGACCTACACTAAAATTACACTATGGATTAGGCTCAAATGTAAAGAGAATCAACTCATGTCAAGGAAAACTGAATCTGAAATTTAAAGAAAATCGCTGCATTAGCTCTTGACACAGAGATATTGCAAAATCGTAAAAAAATGCACAATAGCAGTGTAGTGACGAATCGTCACAACATTGCTAAATTAAATATGTACATATAAAGAATGATTAAGCACAACTAAAGCGAAAATACATAAATATTCGTATATAAAAAAAAAGAAAAAAAGAATCATTGATTAAAGTAAAGTTTTAAATTCATTCTATTCACTAATATTCATTTTAAGTTCGTTTCATTCATTCGAGTTGTAATAATAACTTTAGGTTTCAGGAAAAGATGAAAGCTATTTTTTTTGTAATTAAAGCTATAAATTTTATGACTCTATAACGTTCGGTAAGAACGAACGGTTAACAAGGAACACCCAAGTGGGAATTCAATTGCTCACCATAAACTTCAGACGTAACAATGGCAAGGTTGTAAAAAAAACCAGACTGTCTACAATTTTGACATTACGCGCAGAAGCGAACAATAACAGAATTTACAGCCGAGAAACGCCCACAGGAGGAAGAATTGGATAGGAGTCTGATGATTTTATGCAACCCGTGGGAAGAAAAAAAGGGTTTTTTTTAGTGGCCGAAAGGGATGAACTCCCTACTGGTCAAGCCGGCCAATAAGAAGTGCGATGCAATGGCCCCCCAATCAAAGCGATAGCAGAAAACTAATGAAAAGAAAAAAAAGGTTTTGGGGAGGAAACAAACAAACAACAAAAAAAAAGAAATGGAGTTCTCTCCGAAAAAAGAATCTAAGATAAATACAGTTCTTGGTCCCAGCTATGTAGGTAATAAATAGAAAAGTTTTGTAAGCGAAAATCATCTCCGGAACGGGGAAGCCCATGATTTGACAAGCATCCAAGTTTCTTTGACATATGATCAAATTTGCGAAAAGAAAAAAATGAATGTCTGAAAATTACTGGAACTTACAACATCAACATAATGAATTTCAGGCAACTCCAGATGGCAGTGCGTGACGATATGGCAGACTATTATTTTTTATGAACAGTTACGCTCAACATAGTGAACAATGTGTATCATTCTCATAGACTATTCTTTATATGAATATTTGCTCAGCTTAGAAAATTTCACGTGTCTGCAAAGGTGCGAGATGACAGTGCAGACTATATTTTTATACGAACAGTTACGCTCAACATAGTGAACAACGTGCAACTATTTTTATATGAACATTTGCTCAGCTTAGTAAATTTCCACGTGTCTCCAAAGGTGCGAGAAAATAGTGCAGACTATATTTTTGATGAACAGTTGTGTGCCTCCTAAGGAATTACATGATTTCCCAAAAGATGCGGTGCGAATGAAAGCCAACGGATCAGTTGCTATGGATTACTACAACGAATGGATGACAAGGCTTCATATAAAATGGTGAGCAATTTAATCTTCTTCTGTGGTGTTACCGCATTTCAGAATTACCTTTTAGCTCATTATATAAATATAAATAAAGAAAAATTTCTTTAATATTAAAATTAAATTTTTAATTTAAAATTTAAATTAAAAAAAGAAAAAAGAGAATTATAAGGAGAATATAGGCTATGCCTTTCGTTAGTTGTGCTGGGAGTCTTTTGTGTTTTTGTATAAGTTTATAATAATATGTGATAACAAAAGAAAAAAAAAGAAAGAAAGTAAACACGATCAAAATAATTGATAAATTAGAATAATAGTAGTTATAGTGCTTGTACTTACAAACCGATAATTTAGGATGATACGATGTCCAGATATTTCCCTATGAAAATTATATGCTTAAGCGATAATTTTTTTATTGTATTATGATACATATAATTGTTGTTTGAAATAAATATTTGTGTATGTATATATGTATTCTTGTTTTCTTTCATGTTTTCTCTTCCTAAATTCTTTTAGGTAAATTACTTGTTTCAAAATCTCAAATATTAAATTTAATTTTATTTTATGATAATCATTTTGATACTCTCCGTATCTCGTAAAATTCCTATTTTGCAAATTTAAACGTTTAAAAAGTTCGAGTCTGAGCTTTTGCGATTTTTCATTTATTAAAATTATTGATAGATTTAAAAGTAAACATTTTTTTTGGTAATATCCAATACAATCTTTCACAACGCGGATTGGGATATTATCTTGATATTATTTCTTTAGTACTAACCACTATCATTCGCGTACCTTGTAATGTGGTGCAATTTTCATCACTACATTACTAAAATTTAATGGTGCTAACACCAGGTGTTTAATTTGCATTTAGGATTAAAAATTTATTTTTTTGTGCATTTTATTATACAAAAAATATATATATTCAGTATTATAAATTTTTCTCCTTAATTACCTATTTTCTGTTTCTCTTCTTTTACTAACAAAACATCACTTACCTATATTGTGTAAAACAAAATTGATAGTTTATGCATATCTAGAAAATTGATAATAATGAACAAAATTAATAAATATATGTATGAAATGAATACATACAGAGGAGAAAGGGTTTAGCTCACAGCACATTATTTAAAAAGCCTTCGTTACTAAAGATTTGTTTATATATATATATATCTGTACTTTGAAATTTTATTTTGTGATTATTATTTATGTGTGTATATACAAAATAGTTAGGGGGATTTTGAAATTGCTATAAATGTTTTTTTTCTCTTTTCCTTTATGTAAGTGCAATTTCGGTACCTAGATAAAAAAATTATATTTTGAGAATACAGTACATAATAATTCAGTGTTAAAAAAAAAAAAAAAAAAAAAATAAGAAAAACAATTAAACATCAATCTGTTAGAGATTTTTAAAATAGATAAATAAATATGACAGGAAGAAAGGGAGGACAGGCTTCTACCGAAAGGGAATCATTCACTATTGGAGTGGATACTCTGATAAATTCATTACAAAATTTTGAGGATAAACCGGATCAAAACATAACACAATTTTTTGAAGAATTTGAGGAGTTAGCTGTAGCGGCACAATTTCCCGACGACATAAAATTGGTGTTGGCGAAATCAAAATTCAAAGGGCAAGCAAGAGAAGTTATGAGAAATACAAATGAATTGCATAAAGCATAAGACTATAAAACGTTTAAACAAAATGCGATAAGACAATTCCAAAAAGAAAGATCTTTTGCTGATGCTCAGTTGCAATTTATAAATGCCAAACAAACAGCCAATCAAACTATTGAGGAATTCACAAAAAAGTTCAATATAGAAGCACAGAAATATCTTGCTTTATCAGGACATGAACAAAAGAATGGAGCCAAAGAATTATTAGAAACTATTAAACTAACAAAATATCTTGAGGCGCTAAGACCGGACATTTCTTTCGAATTAAAAAAATACCCACCTACAAATTTCGAAGATGCGGTAAAAAAACTAAAAACATCGAAAGTGCATTAAACAGTAAATGTGCAGGTGAAATAAATAATTTGACGGAAACAAGCGAAAATAAATTATTTGAGGCACTTATTAGCATGTCACAAGACCAAAAATCAGAGATACAACAGCTGAAAGAACAAATTAAAAGTTTACAAATTGACAAAAACGAAAGCGAACAAAACAAAGCGGAAATAAATCATATAACACAAAATTTTTGTCATATATGCAACAAGTCCAATCACCAGACACAAAATTGTTATTTTAATCAAAAAAGTGCGAATTTTTTTCAACCGAGGGGAGCACAAAACAATGTTAGGCCAAGATTTCACAAGAATTACTATCAAAATAACAATTATAGAAGCTTTACAAGATTTCCACAAAACTATGCACAACATTTTCAAGCGCCACAAACATTCGATTTTGCAAGATCTCATAACAATCAAATTAGATTTAATGATATGGACAATCAGATGCCAAATTGGCAAAATTTGCACCAATCACCGATAGGACCTAATCAAATGTATCGTGGAAATTATAATATGCAAAACATGGTTCCAATGCAAAATTTTGACCCAACACAGGGAAACAATACACAAATCGCATATACAGGGCAGCATCACAATTTCGCAGATACGCAAAATAGCCAAAATCTTTTGCCGCAAAATAATGAGAGAAACAGGGAACATCAGCCCACAATTACCTTTCCAAGTGAAAACAGAGACATAAGGGGTAGGCAAAATCATAATAGGAACAGAGGACAAAGTAATTTAAACCGGTAAAGGGACTTACAAAATTGAGAGAAATACAAGCCCGTAGGTCCCGCATCATTGAAAAAAAACAGGGTTATAACATAAAACATAAAGCAAACAAAGAACTAAAAATAATTAAACAAAAACAAACAAAAAAAAACAGAGATAAGAAGAAATGAGAACGAAAAAAAGATGATTAAAGAAAAATTAATTGCAAGTTGTAATTCGGGTAAAAACAATGAATTACCAATATGGAATTTAAAATTAAAGAAAGATATAATTATACCCAGCCTTATTGATAGTGGGGCGAGTATAAGTTTAATATCCCCAGGGGTCTTCGAGAAAATAAAACAGACAGATATAAAAATTAAATATTTAGCCAACGCTATAAAAATTACAACTTTATCAAATAAATCGATTCCTTTTAAACACTGTGTAAAATTTAAGTTTAGATTTAACAACACTTTCTTAAATGGCACATTTTATGTAACTAAAGAAGAATTTGATCGTAATTACAAAATATAAGGTTTTAGGATACTATTTTTTAAAAAGTAATAAAATAATTATGGATTTTGAAAATAATACTTTTAAACTCAATAACTCAATTATACAATTAAATTCTAACGAAGATCAAATTACTGAGGTAAATGAAATTAAGTCGATACAACAAAATGACGAGTTTCAAACGATACCAAAACAAATTCACTCTTATCAGTATAATAAGATTCCGAAAATTAATACACGAGTATTTGTAGAAAAAAGCATTACTTTGAGACCCAGAGAATCGAAGTTAGTGAACTTAATTTTTGACGGCAAACTAAAAAACGGACAACAATTTTTTTTCCAACCTAAATATAACAACAGGAAATTAGTAATCCAAAATTCAGTTCATGAAAATAAGGAAAACGAAAATAATTTATTCACAATATTAGTACAAAATAAATCTAAACAATACTTGAGACTTCACAAAGATCAGGAAATGGGAAAAATTACCACTGATTTTTTTATAAAAAAACAAAATAAATCAAATACTGATAATATTTACGAAGTAAATAACTTAAATATCACACAAATTAGAGAATTAAGAAAGAAAGAACTTTCAGAGAATGATTTTAAAGTTGATCACTTAACACCAAAGGTACAAAAGGAAGTACTGACAATTTTAATGAGACACGCTACTGCTTTCAGCAAATCATATAAAACGCTAGGAGAAACAGATGTAATAAAACCGAACTTTAAACTAATGCACGACTTTCCAATACAAACGAAACCCTTTAAGTTAGCACATGACGTAAAGAAATTCGCGGAGAAAGAAATTCAGGATTTATTGGATGCAGGTATTATAGAGCCCACGAATTCAAGTTATGCTTTCCCAGTAATTTTCGTAAAGAAAAATTCTACGTCAAAAACAAATGATAAGAATTTAATTAAATTTAGGATGGCTATAGACTTTAGAGCTCTTAATGATATATTAGAAAGTGACCCATACCCAGTACCTAATACAAAGGAAATTTTACAAAATATGGCAGGAAAAAAATTATACACTGTCTTAGATTTGCATTCTGCATTCTTTCAAATAAAATTAAATGAGCAGGACAAGCATAAGTTAGCATTTATCACGGAAGATAACCATTTTCAAATAACAAGGATGCCTTTTGGGACAAAAATTTCAACGAATCAATTCGCTCGTTTAATTGATATAGTTTTAGGAGACTTAAAAAAAATACAATATTCAATACTTTATTGATGACATAATAATTGGTTCAAATGATGTACAACAAATGCACATAATACTAGAAGCAGTATTAGAACAATTAGAAAAATTTAATCTTACAATTGAACCGACTAAACTAAAATTATACATGCCGGAAATAGATTTTTTGGGATACAAAATTATTGAAAAAGGATATGCGCCCTCACAAAAAAATATCCAGAAAATAACAAACTTCGCAGTACCCACATCTCAAAAAACAGTTAGAGCATTTATTGGATTATGCACATATTTTAAAGCAACTATACATAATTACGCGGAGATAATAGCACCACTGACGGACCTCACTAAAGCTAATACAAAATTCAAATGGAATGACAAAGCACAAGAATCATTTGAAAAAATACAAAAAATTATAATGGAACAACCTACTATTCACCCCCAGATTTTAGTAAAGAATTCTATATAATTACAGATGGATCGAAAATCGCAACATCGGGTATATTAGCACAAAAACAAGGAGATAAAATGATCCCAATTGAATTTACGGGAAGAAAATTAAAAGACTCAGAAAAGAAATATCCAAGCATGCAGATTGAACTTTTGGCAATCTATGAAACCATAACATATTTTAGAAACATTCTATTAGGACGAAAATTTTTTCTGCTAACAGATTCAAAGGCATTAACTTACCATTTACAGTTAGAAAAGCAGCCTGAAATTATAGCAAGATGGTTACTAAAATTACAGGATTATGATTTTGAAGTATCGCATATTGCAGGCATCCATAATCCCGCTGATTTCTGTAGTAGATCGGTAAATGCTCTATCAATAGCAGATAATTTGGACAAACATCTTTTCATGGTAAATAAAAAGCTAAATGCAGACAATATAAAAAAAGAACAATTAAATGACCCAAAATTAAAAGAAATTATTGAGGCCTTACAACGACAAAAAAAAAAAATAAAGAAATATGAAAAGTATACTTTAAATAAAGATGGGATATTAATTCTAAAAAATTCACGTAATTCAAATAATGCGGAATTATATATCGCACCGCAGAGCTTGAAAGAAGACATTCTAAACAGTGCACATGTCCCACATTTTGCTTTCTTAAAAACTTATGGTATTATAAAAGAAAGATTTTTCTGGTACAGAATGTATCAAGAGATAAAACAATTCTGTACAAAATGCGTAACATGCAACACATTTAAACAACATAGAACGATAAAAATTCCTTTTAAAACAATGGATAAAAATTATCTCCCAGGACAACGTCTGGTATGCGATTTAATTGGACCTTTAATTCCATCTTTAAATAGGAATAAATTTGTACTAACACTCATAGACACTGCAACACGCTATTTGCAAGCTTTTCCACTAAAATCGACGGACACTAGGGTCATAATCAATGCTCTCAATGGTTACTTTAGCGCATTCGGATTAGCAAGATATTTTTCCACTGATAATGGATCTTATTTCAAATCGAAGGATTTTAAAGATTACATGAAAAATTTAAATATCGAACTAATCCCCTCATCAATTTATCACCCTCAAAGCCAATCGATTTCGGAAAGGATTAATAGGGATTTTAAAGCTTCAATAGCAGCTATGTGTAATAAAACGTATGAATGGGATACGAAACTTCAATATTTTATTTTGATGCATAACTCAACTGTACATAGAATAACAAAATTCTCTCCAAGCATGTTATTTTTTGGAAGAGAAATAAAAACGCCTTTCACAAACTTTGAAGTACATGACATGTCTTCTTATAGCAAATACGTTCAAAATAAATTAAAACATATGCACGAAATAAGAAAAGAGGTTATCAAAAATCAGGAAATAGCAGATAGGGAATTAAATAAAAATTCAAAAGCAAAACACAAGCAGTTACAATTAGGCGATGAAGTATACTTAAAACTGCTCATAAAACCTAAAGCGTTACATCAGAAATTTTCAGGCCCATATTATGTTGAGAGAATTTTCAGGAATGACAACTATCTCATTAAAAACAAGAATAGACCAGATTTAAAGCCTATTAGAATTCATATTTCTAAATTATTTGCGCCCAATGTGGCAAGCAAAACTAAAACAAATAATCATTCGTTAGAGAACACAAGTACGTAAATAAATAATTAAATAATAAATAAATACATAAATAAATAAAAATAAATAAATAAAACAAATAAATAAATAAAAATGTATAATTCAAATGATTCATTAAAACTGATTCACTTGTCTACTGAAACTGACAAAGTTTTCTAAAATGAATAAAAATAAATAAATAAATAAATAAATAAATAATGATCATAATTCATTGAACATATTAGCTTAAATTATAAACTTTTACAATTAAATACTAATGACTTTTAAAAATGTTCGACTTTCATGTACAAAAAGAAATATCTCTAATACAAAACTAAACGTTAAATTTTTTCCTCATGGTCTCACATGATTAATAAATATAGAATTCAACAAAAAAAAAAAAAAAAAAAAAAAAAAAAAAAAAAAGGGTAAAAATAAAACTGGATAATTCATGGCTGATTAATTTTTTATTAATATTCAGCGTAAAAATGGATTTTAAAACACTATGAACAATAATAACAGTTAAAGAAATAAATAAAACAGAATAAAATGAAATATTTATTACAACTTAGAGATATGGAAAAAGGGTTATATTATAATCTCATCGGAAATATATATTTCGTACTGCCCGGGATGCAAAATTTTTATTGCTGGTCGATAGTTTGCATTGTACAAAACATATTTTTTTCTTGAGATTATATGTAAATGAGATTGTCCACAGTAAATATATTAGTCATAAAGATTTTATATAAATAATCATATCTCATTAATTAATATAGCAATAAAATTAGATTAGAACAAAATTTGAAATACATAAAGAAACTATTAATTACAAACTCTAGAATACTCATATGCTAGAAATAAATAAATAAATAAATAAATAAAAATAAATAAATAAAATAAATAAAAAAAAATAAAAATAAATTTAATTCATTTTTCACAACTCTCATTCGATGAAGAAAGTAACAATATGTATAAAAGCGGTTACATAACAACCAGACACAATAATCTATTAAATATATTAATAAAGCCAAAAAAAATAAAAAAAATAAATAAATAGACAGTCAATTAAAAAGAATTCAAATGAGAGAACGTTTCAGTGACAAAAATTTAATATACGACATAGATAAATGTATGTAAAAAAAAAAAAAAAAAAAAAAAAAAAAAAAGGGAAAGCAGAAGTGAATTAGGATGAAGATTTTTTTTCTCTCAAATATTGTTGATGAAAATAACAAAAACACTTTTTATGATTAAAAAAAAAAAAAAAAAAGAGAGAGAGAGAGAGAGAGAGAGAGAGAGAGAGAGAGAGAGAGACGTTTCGGAGAGCAAATATGAGAGCAAAATTTCTCTTATTTCAGAGATTAGTAAACTTTCAAAATTTTGCTAGTTGGGGAAGTTTGTTTTTGTCGACAGGCATAAGTGTGTGCGGAAGATAGAACAGATCAATTAAAATACACACCCATTTCTGGAATATTATAATACAGATGTATATATATAAACATAAAAAAAAATGTTGGAAATATATAGCTATTGCTATAACGAAGACGTTTATGTATATATTTGGATATTATTTTTTTCAATAACACCACATTGGAAAGATTATATTTCTCAGCCATAAATAATCATGTATATTATTTTAGAATTTTGTATTCCTTTGATATATTTGTGTATATATTTTTTAGTTTGTCTTGTATAGGATATTTTTTTTTCTTAATCAGAGGGGAGATAGCATGTAGTGACGAATCGTCACAACATTGCTAAATTAAATATGTACATATAAAGAATGATTAAGCACAACTAAAGCGAAAATACATAAATATTCGTATATAAAAAAAAAGAAAAAAAGAATCATTGATTAAAGTAAAGTTTTAAATTCATTCTATTCACTAATATTCATTTTAAGTTCGTTTCATTCATTCGAGTTGTAATAATAACTTTAGGTTTCAGGAAAAGATGAAAGCTATTTTTTTTGTAATTAAAGCTATAAATTTTATGACTCTATAACGTTCGGTAAGAACGAACGGTTAACAAGGAACACCCAAGTGGGAATTCAATTGCTCACTATAAACTTCAGACGTAACAATGGCAAGGTTGTAAAAAAAACCAGACTGTCTACAATTTTGACATTACGCGCAGAAGCGAACAATAACAGAATTTACAGCCGAGAAACGCCCACAGGAGGAAGAATTGGATAGGAGTCCGATGATTTTATGCAACCCGTGGGAAGAAAAAAAAGGGTTTTTTTTTAGTGGCCGAAAGGGATGAACTCCCTACTGGTCAAGCCGGCCAATAAGAAGTGCGATGCAATGGCCCCCCAATCAAAGCGATAGCAGAAAACCAATGAAAAGAAAAAAAAGGTTTTGGGGAGGAAACAAACAAACAAACAAACAAAAAGAAATGGAGTTCTCTCCGAAAAAAGAATCTAAGATAAATACAGTTCTTGGTCCCAGCTATGTAGGTAATAAATAGAAAAGTTTTGTAAGCGAAAATCATCTCCGGAACGGGGAAGCCCATGATTTGACAAGCATCCAAGTTTCTTTGACATATGATCAAATTTGCGAAAAGAAAAAAATGAATGTCTGAAAATTACTGGAACTTACAACATCAACATAATGAATTTCAGGCAACTCCAGATGGCAGTGCGTGACGATATGGCAGACTATTATTTTTTATGAACAGTTACGCTCAACATAGTGAACAATGTGCATCATTCTCATAGACTATTCTTTATATGAATATTTGCTCAGCTTAGAAAATTTCACGTGTCTGCAAAGGTGCGAGATGACAGTGCAGACTATATTTTTATACGAACAGTTACGCTCAACATAGTGAACAACGTGCAACTATTTTTATATGAACATTTGCTCAGCTTAGTAAATTTCCACGTGTCTCCAAAGGTGCGAGAAAATAGTGCAGACTATATTTTTGATGAACAGTTGTGTGCCTCCTAAGGAATTACATGATTTCCCAAAAGATGCGGTGCGAATGAAAGCCAACGGATCAGTTGCTATGGATTACTACAACGAATGGATGACAAGGCTTCATATAAAATGGTGAGCAATTTAATCTTCTTCTGTGGTGTTACCGCATTTCAGAATTACCTTTTAGCTCATTATATAAATGTAAATAAAGAAAAATTTCTTTAATATTAAAATTAAATTTTTAATTTAAAATTTAAATTAAAAAAAGAAAAAAGAGAATTATAAGGAGAATATAGGCTATGCCTTTCGTTAGTTGTGCTGTGAGTCTTTTGTGTTTTTGTATAAGTTTATAATAATATGTGATAACAAAAGAAAAAAAAAGAAAGAAAGTAAACACGATCAAAATAATTGATAAATTAGAATAATATTAGTTATAGTGCTTGTACTTACAAACCGATAATTTAGGATGATACGATGTCCAGATATTTCCCTATGAAAATTATATGCTTAAGCGATAATTCTTTTATTGTATTATGATACATATAATTGTTGTTTGAAATAAATATTTGTGTATGTATATATGTATTATTGTTTTCTTTTATGTTTTCTCTTCCTAAATTCTTTTAGGTAAATTACTTGTTTCAAAATCTCAAATATTAAATTTAATTTTATTATATGATAATCATTTTGATACTCTCCGTATCTCTTAAAATTCCTATTTTGCAAATTTAAACGTTTAAAAAGTTCGAGTCTGAGCTTTTGCGATTTTTCATTTATTAAAATTATTGATAGATTTAAAAGTAAACATTTTTTTTGGTAATATCCAATACAATCTTTCACAAAGCGGATTGGGATATTATCTTGATATTATTACTTTAGTACTAACCACTATCATTCGCGTACCTTGTAATGTGGTGCAATTTTCATCACTACAATAGCAGCGACATCTGTTAGGCGATTTGCACCATAAACTAATCAGCTCCAATTTATATCTAGAACTAACTAAACATAAATTATTTTTTAATTTCGGGCTTTACTTTTTTGACATAGAGCACTCGCAAAATTTGTGTCACATACAGAGAAACAGAAACAGTCAAAGACTTACAGACAGGCATTTTGTAAAAAAACATGTTTTTAGGGATTGCTTATTGATTTAAAACGTATAAATTCGTCAAAAGCTGAACGTCAAAAATTTCCTCGAATCCAATACTTTCTTCTTGTAAAGATAGTAGAAGTAGAAATATCTTAACTTAGAAACTTGTTTTAATAGTCAAGATTCCATTAACTGATAAAACTTTGTAATAGTTTCGCTTTAAAAAAGTTATCGACAAAAATTTAGGAAAAAATAAAGAAACTTGAAATATTTTAGCGTTCATTTTTTCTTTACGAGATAGGAAAAAAAAAATCACAAAAAATGATGCTTGAAATGACAGTAATATATTTTATAATAAATCATCTTATCAGGAAAACAACGAAATGTATTTTACTCTTAGAGTAATTTATTTTTTGTTTCGAATTAAAATTTATTTAAAATCTTGTATGAACACACACTGTTATGATTTTTTAATAGTATAATTAGTATTTTAAATCACTTCATAAAAATACTTTTTCAGCAGAAAATATCAAGAAAGTATTCTTCGCCGCTTAAAAACTTTTAATTTATGTAAAATGTCATAGGAAAATGAATGGGCACAAAAATCTAAAACTAGTAAAAAAGCGCAATAATTTTATTTGCGAAGAAAATAAACTATTTACAAAGAAAATACTTGAGATATATTAGATATAGGCCTATTTAAAATATCATACTACTTTTTAAAACATGACTAACTGTGTTTCGATTTTTTCCGCATATTCCTTAGGATATACTGTTAGGAAGACAATTACATTTCAATGATACGGTTAGGAATGTCCTTCCCGGGTCATTCACAGAGTCAACACTAGACATGGGAGGGGGATTTTCTGAAGCCCATCTCCTACATGCACCTTTCATCACAAAATCTGTGACATATTGCCCTGACAATTTTTTTTTTCATTATTTTTTTCCTCTTATCAAAATAATAATAATAATAATAATAATGCCTGACTTCTATTTTCTGAATCTTTTCAAATTACAGTCGACTATTCAGGGGGTAATCATACAATATATATATATATATATGTTTGGGAGCCGGGAATTGGAAAACTGTCCGTTAAATGGAGGTAATCGCTATTCACGCGTGTTCATTCTCAAGGTTTTTTTTTTTTTTTTTTTTTTTTTTTTTTTTTTTTTAATAATACAGTACAACACCGGTTTTACGAACATTGGCTTAACCGAAAGACCCCAAAATTCCTTAAAGTCCTTTTTAAATGTGAAATATTAACAATCCAACTAGTGTGGATCCTTCAATCTGTTTACAGATATAAGAATCCACACTAGTTACGCGGATGCTATGGAATAGTCTGGAATAGTATTCCGGAAAGTCTACGGGAACATTTTTTTTTCAAATTTCTTTCTTTGATTTTAATATTTTTTAATGATTTTTTTACTTCCTTTGCATAGGATAGCTGGGGACGATCTATAACCTGGCAAGTTTTTTTTCTTTTTTGGTTTTTGTTGTTTCTGTTTCTTTTAATTACTTTAACTCTCGGAACCGATTAGAACTGGCTTTTAAATTTAAACTATCCTAATATAAAAAATCTGTAACCAAAATCGAAAAAGTAAAAAGTAGACCGGTTGTACATTATGTTCAGCTATCCAATGGAAAAATGACCCCCCCTATTCAAAATATGAAAATCAAAGTGAGAACTTTAAAAATAATATCCCCACAGATTTTAAATAAACTATTTTTGCCGTGGTTGAAATGGGCTCTTAACATTCAATAGTTATAATTTTTAAAATATTTAAATTACGCATATTTGCACGAGAAAAAAACATTATATGTAATATCCCATACATCTAAAAGTCCATGCGTAGTTTTTTGTAATATATTATGAGGAATATAAAAAAAAATAAAGCAAAAATAATTATCTTTAAAAAAGCACTATAATTTTTTAAAAAGTTAATATTAAAAAAAATAATTTAACCACTTCGGGTAATTTTTTTTTCAATTTTGAGAAGAAAATTATTTTTATGTCAATAATATTAACAATAGTCATCCAAATAGATTTACTGAAGTTTAACGAAAGCCCCATTATTTGATTTATAAAGAATTTGGTGAGTTTAGTTGTTATTCATTTCATATTCATAAAGTAATAAGTTGAGGAAAATATTTTCTGGAGACGGTTGGAAAACATAGCAGTGCAATAGGATTTGGCAGGTATTATAACTTTCTATTATTATTATTTTTTTTTTTACTTTCTCCTATCTTTACAAGAAAAAAGTATTAGTTCGTGGAATTTTTTGAATTCCGGTTTTCGACGGATTTACATGTTCTAGGAGTCAGGGATACCGAAAACCATGTTTTTACAAAATGTCCGAGAATGTGACTCTGTGTGTATGTGACACAAATTTGGTAGGCGCTCTATCTTAAGAAATAAATCACGGAATGTAATAAAAAATGTATTCAGTTAGTCCCTGATATAAATTAGTGCTGATTAGTTTTAGATAAATAGGTGGCACTGCTATGCTGCAGTTTTTACAATTTACGCTAAAGCTCTATCTCAATAATTAAAGCACGGATTTCATCAAACTTCAGATTATGTCGGTCCTTAATATGAATTGATGTTCTTTACATTTCGGTGTACATCGCTCAACAGGTGATGCTATTTTGCTGCCTTTTTCACAATTTCTGAAATAACTCTATCTTTAGAACTAATGCACAGATTTCATCAAACTTCAGATTATGTTGGTCCTTAATATGAATTGATATTGTTTACATTTCATGTACATCGCTAAACAAAGGATGCTATTTTGCTGCCTTTTTCACAATTTCTGCAATAGCTGTTTCTCAAGAACTAATGCACAGATTTAATCAAACATCAGATTACGTTGGTCCTTAATGAATTGATATTATTTACATGTTGGTGTACATCATTCAACAGGTGATGCTATTTTGCTGTCTTTTTCACAATTTCCGCAATAGCTCTATCTCAAGAACTAATGCACATATATTCACCAAACTTCAGAGTTAATTAGTAATTGAGATTAATTGCGGTTTTCTATATTTTGGTGTTAATCACTCAACAAATAGTGCTTATGTGCAGCATTTTTCATGATTTCCACAATAGCTCAGTCTCAAGAACTAATGCACTGATTTTTACAAAACTTTGGATTCAGCGAGATGTTGTAATTAGCTAGAGTAAATCACCCAACAAGTGTCGCTGCTATCCTGCATTTTGCATGATTTACGTTATTTTAGTGGTAGTCATATTTCAAGAACAAGTGCACGGAATTTCATTTCATTAGACATATATTGGCATTTAATTCTGGCACTGTGATAATGAATTTTGAAGTAGTAACATGTATGAGATAGGAAAAAGTTTCTAGACTGTCACATCTGAATCGAAAATTAAACGCAAGTTTTGCTGGCCTATTGTTCTTTTTCAATCTCTTGATGCCTACTATTACCCGTTTGAATTTACCTTTCGAATTTACCAACACCCTGTATTTATCATATTTAAAATTAAAAATAAATAAGTAAGTAGAAATGTGTACCATTGACTATTCATAAAAATTAATATTTCTATTTTATGTTAAAGATTTACTTACACTTCAGATATTATGTAAAAATTGGTATCTAAAAATATTCATTTCTTCCAAGAAGAAATAAAAATTCTTTTGCAGTAATAATCCATTTATTTTTTTACTTTCATTTAAAAGAAATAATAATAATAAATACCCCGCAAAAGATGTTTTTTTTCTTTGTATTTAATCTCCAGCGAATGCAACTAATTCCATTAAGTTTTTATCCTTTTAATTAAAATAAAATCTAAAGGTTTTTTATTTTTCATTTTTTAAATAAATCCCCGATTTATCATTTTTTCTTATGGTTTCTATTTATTTATAAAAATGAGAATATATTTCTCTTATTTAGAACTATAAATATATGTAAAACACGACTGAAAGGACTACTACTGGCCATTTAATGTTATCTTCGGTTTCAAATTTTCTGTCATTTTTAGGTGCGTTCGTAGCTATATAAAGACGAAGCAGCTCTATTCGTCGTTCAGTCCGTCTGTCCGCATATAACGAGCAAAAAATACCCAACCGAATCTTTTGAAACTTTAAATATATAATTGTTGCATAATTTTGTCTAGTTATTTCAAATTTTATAAAAAGCGGATCATAGTTTGATGACATGGGAAATCTAATGTATTCCACAGCCATTATGACCAATGGGAAAAAAATAGTATCAAGTGCATTTTAATGATGTTACACTCTTTCGAACATGGTAAAATTAATATGCATCTATGAAGTGTATGCAAAATTATACAGTCTGTAAAATTTATGGTAGAAAGAATATTTTTTTTCTTTTATAGGGCCACACAAAAGTATTCCATTGTATAATGGTGTAGCGCACTGTAAAAAAAAATCTGTAAAGGTACTAAACATTTTCTAAGAAACTGGGATTCCAAAAACTTTTCATGTAACGATAACAGGAAAAATCCATGTAACCGATTCTAAAACTTGAGTTTTTGTTGTTACCGTTACAGGAAAAGTTCTTGGAATCCCAGTTTCCTAGATAAAGTATAGTACCTTTACAGATTTTTTTTTACAGTGTAGGAAAAAAAAAACCATGCACAGTAATTTAATAATTTTTGTAGGGATTATAATTCACAAATTAGTGGTGTTCATATTGAGCTTATTTTATAATGTGACTCATTTTTTAATGGCTCTTTTAAACATTTTATTCAATTTATCATCATATTTAGAGTTTTTTTTTCATATTTATAAAAGGTTTAATTTTTATGTGATGTTAAGTTGTAAAACTGCGCGGAGAATTATATTTCCCCATAAATTAAAAAAAGTACTATATTTATATGCGAATGTTAAAAAGAAAATTGAAACTGTATAGTCAAAAATCGACTGCACAAAATCTTAAGGTATCAAGCATAAAAAAAAAAATCTTTATGTTATGGAAGAGTAGTAATAGGGAAATCTAATAATCAATGTCTACCGGAAATGAAGTGGTGCATAAGCCAAAATTTAATACCACCAATGGTTGACCGGTAAATTTATTATTGTACTTTTCCTACAATCAAAGGCATAAAATCATCCAAAACTGGGAGCAGAAAAACACATTGATATTTCTAATGTTAGATAATATTATTTCTTGTATATTAATGTGAATATAATATGAAAGTGTTAGAGGGACAATAAAAAGAGATTTTTTTTTAAATCTAGAAGAAAAAAATATGTTTATTCGCGGAACGGTAATATTTTTATTTTCAACTCTGAGTAATCAAACGTTATTTGAAACAAATTCAATTTTCATCGTATTTTTATATGACATAAACTAAAAAAAAAAAAAAAAAAAAAAAATTCTCGTAAAAAAGTTTCCTTTTTTTACCTGTGGAGTTCAGTCATTCACATTTCTCTCTCTCTCTCTTTATATATATATATATATACGAAATTCGAAATTGTACTTTCTGTAGAATTCCATAAAATTTGTTTAACTGCTCATGAACTTCGAGGAGAAATTTCCCTTGATACCTTATAAAAAAATCCGCCTTTAGTTAGTGGGTCGAAAAAAATGAAGAAAAAAAAGAGTAAAGTTTTTTATGTGCTTCGCTTAGGGTCATACGGTGGATACACAATTGTGTCATGAACAACAGACATAAACAATGCACAAAGACATTAAATAGAGCATTCCAGTAGATGGGGGTCAGAAATTTATGTCTATAAAATGCAACTTCTCTCATAATACATTTTATAGACGACAAAGTAAACTAGAAAATATATAGATAGTATATGATAGATATAGGGCGATTCAAAAGATAAGTGATGATTTTAAGAGCCAACTAAAGAAAAAAGAAAAAAAAAAGAATTGCGCTGCAGCAGGCTCTTAAAACACATTAGTTTGAACAGTTTTAAAAAGATTACGTAAGATTGATTTATAATTAAAAACCACGGGCGATCTCCGGTAAATTTTCATTAACGAGTTTTCTTAACGAGTTTCCACTCATTTCCACTTGACTAAAGGAATTTAAGACTGAATCAGCTGCTGTTGAGATATCTAATGGCGGTTTTCGTGATTGATTAAATAAGATTAATAAACGATATTTAAAAATCCCCTGTAAAAAAATTAGCTAGCAAATGCAGACAACATATATCGGAATTTTGTACACGGAAAAGTCTGTTTTGTTGAAACTACTAAATTATGGTTAATATAGCTCCAATCAAATATTTTGGTTGGAATAACCAAATTTTGGTTTGACTGATCAAATGATTTTATTATTTCAACACCAGTTTGGTTAAATTTTGATCAGTTCAACCAAAATTTTTGGTTATCCTAGCAGTAGTTTTAGGTAGTTAGTGAAATACAAGATAACAAACCTATTAAAAATATTAAACAGTTATTCGAGCGATTTTGAAAATTCCCCCCATTAAAAAGAATAGCAAGAGGTTTGAAAATTTAGGCCATTCCTCCATGCACCAGCAGCAGTTTTAGATAGAGATATGAATTTTAGGTTACCTAATCAACGAAAATAAACTGAAAAATATATTTTATCTATTTTGGAAATTTCCACCTGTGCCGGTTTAATAGAATGCGTGCACGTTTAGGAATTTCGCCATATCTCCGCAGCAGGTTTAGGTAGAAGCGAGAAATTCAAGATAACATACCTACTAAAAAATAATTAAACATAGGTACTTTAGTCACTTTAGAGCAATTTTGTCTATTATGTCGTCAACGTCGAGTTTGAATAGGATAATGTAAGATTATACGAATAAAATAACAATTATTAATATTTGATTAAATATATTTTTTAAAAGTCTTAACTAGATTTTTTTCGCTTAATTGAAGATTCCTTCAGAAAAACCGAGCAGTGTAGCGGGCGAAGACTGCTAGTTTGCAATAAATAAACTTTTCCGTTACTGTTATTTAGATTCGTTGATTCAATAGAAGGTTAAATTGCTGTTATTTGTAACAATGCACTACAGATTTGAAAACTTTAATTAGATAAATTTATAGGAGGGGGGGGGGGAGAAAGAGAGAGAGAGAGAGAGAGAGAGAGAATTGCATTGTACACATATGTTTAATTATTTCAAATAATTAAAACAAAAATTAATATGTATACTTATATGATTTTTTTTTTTTTTTTTTTTTTTGCTTGATGATGAGGATTAGTTGTTTTGTTACATAAAAAGTTGGTTTTCTAGAAACTTCTATTTACTAATTTTAATTTTTTTACTTCAATTGGAAATTGGAATTCTAAAAAATATTTCCATCAGCTACGTGTCGCCACTCCAGGAAAAATGTATTCTGCAAGGAATAGTATCCTTCTTGCGTTATTCCCAGGCGTTTAAAAGCTGTCGTGAATGCTAAAGGACATCCTACTATATACTAATTTAACGAAATATTACAATATTAACTAATATGTTGCTATTTCTTTAAAGTGTACGGACAATTTTGCGAGGTAATATTTTTATTTTTTAATTATTGATTTCTACAGAATAAAGTTTTACTATGTATTTAAAAGATTTTATGTTGTTTTGTTGAAATTAAGCTATAAATTTTATTATTAAATACCCATTAGGAAATATTAATCTTAATTAATAGCCACAGCACTATATTATTAAAATTAGTTAAGTGTACAAATAATTTGTGAGCCATTGTAGTTCAGCAACTTTTGCAGCCTGAAAACTTTAAAGATACTTGCCTGAGAAATGTGCTTTAGACATGTTATTACTTGTCTGGACGTGTTTTAGACGAGATTAAATAGGCATTAGTTTAGAGGTAGTCCTAAAATCCCAAATTTTTTTAATTCAAAACTTTTGTCATCAATTGACATTTACTGACTGTAATGTCACAAGACATTTTATTATATTTTGATGAAAATCACGCAATTTGCATCAAAATAACGTATTTTTCGTAATTTGTAATTCATTTACATTCTAAACATAATTTCGTGCTTGTAATAAAGAATTTAGTAAAATGGATTATAAAACTTTTCTAAACGCAGAATTAAATTATATTTCTTTTATTCCTAAAAAATGGTAAGATTTCATTCAAATTTAACGAATTGGGTGGCTACGCCAGCTAGTATAAAACAAATCATAACGTTCGAAAGCAATACACTCGATAGCGATTCTTTTGAATGCAATAAAAACATTTTTTTCGTGTTGCATTCTTCAGTTATCTCGTGTCCAGAAAATGGAATGTTCTCAGCATCTCAACGCTAATAAAATGCCCGTCACGTGTCAGGTCTCAGAAATTCGTATTCGCCAAGCAATGTCCGGCACATCCGGCTTTTAATTGAACTCCCTCCCTTCGCCGGAAGCGGAGTCCGGCTTTCTCTGCCTTGTTTACTTAAGGAAAAAAGGCAATATTTATTATTATAGATAGGAGTGAGAAAGTTTTTTTTTTTACCTATTCGTTATTCTTGACCAAAGTCTTTACGAAAATCTTTATAGCGAAGTGTTTTAATATATCATAGACAAAAAAAAAAAAAAAAAAAGAAGGAAGAGTGATATATTTTATAAGATAAATGAAGCATAGATATCTTATTATCATAGCGCAAAATTACAATAGCTCCCTGTGAGTCAAACCTAATTTTGCGTATGTGGTTTCAAAAAACTCTTGAAAAATGTACAATATCTCTTAGATTTTATTTCATTGTGTACACCACTGACATACAGTTTATGTGTATACAGAAATTGTATATAAGGTACCCTGGGGTAATAACGCCACTCGGGGTAATAACGCCAAGTGCTTATATTTTGCATAATTATAAAATAATCAGGTAAATGACACCCATGTACTCTGCGCAAAAGGGTTTTGAGTCATATAAATTGCAAAAAACAGCTTCAAGTTAATTTGTTTCCTTTTTAGGTCTTATTGTTTTTACAAACAACTAAAATTAACGCTTGATCTAAAATTTGCAAGATACGTTTTGTGATGTGAAAACTATCTTTTTATCCAGAAATGCTTTGTTAATTGCATAAATTTATAGTGCATTTCATGTACTTTTAAAATGTTGTTGAAGATTTTGGATATCTTCTCGAGATAATTTATAATTTAAAATGTACTGCGCAATAACTATATCGGGGTAATAACGCCAATCCTTAACATTAATACCCCGGTTGATTCCCTACAGCGGCCGAGTTACATCCTAAATACTGATTCAAATAAACACAGTTAAAACTGTGCAATTTTCTCATTTTTCTATTTAAGCGGTCCTTTTTAAGCAAAAAGAAGCTCACGGTCTGATATTATTTTGCCTCATCCCCCCCCTCCCACACCACACCTTTATTTTTCTTACACTTTCACAAAAAAATGAACATTTTCAATAGCTTAGAATGCAATTTGTCAATTTCTAAGTTTGTAGAGTTTGTATTTTTAGAATTGGGCAATCAGCATGCAATTATTCCATCTTATTTCATAGTTTTGTTTGCATGGCGTTATTACCCATATAGGTGGGTAATAACGCCAAATAGCACTGGTCAAGAAAAAACGCCATTACATTTTATGAATACATATCTGTTAAATTATTTTATTTTATATAGATAGTCAATGAGTTGCTGTATCAGATCCTATATTTGTTTGAAAAATACAATCTAAAACTAAGCCGTGAAAATTGGTAGAACCTTAACGTGGCGTTATTACCCCAGAGTACCTTATTTGCAATAGAATTTCCTGTAGAGTGTTTTGCGTATTGTTCTAAATTTCAGAAATTTTATCATAAACATCTCAATTTACCAAAATGCAATGAATGATGGATAATATCTTTGGCTTTTCTTCGTGGTTTAGTGCCAAAATCTTCCAAATCTTCAAAAATTTAATTTTGTTATTTCATTAATTTGCGATGTAGCTCATATCATTTTAATTGTTGCAGCATTCTAAACAAAGTAAAAATTCTGTTTTAATTTCCAAAATACAACAACAATGCAAATTAGATCACGTTTCCACAAAAATCACTTTAAACAATATACTATTTTTGATTTAACTTTTAACACAAACAATGAAAAATAGCAATTATCAATACAGATATTTTACACAACGATTTTGCTATGTAAACTGCTTTTCAAGTTTTAAAAATATCTATAAAAAGCGAAGCTGTGAATATTTAGAAATAGAAATAAATGATTTTAAAACATTTCCATGAAAATGATGTTGAAAATTAAAAAAGAAGAAATTGTATTTGACAATACAAAATTAAAAAAAAAAACGGCAAAAATGCTGAAAAAATATAATATCCAACATGTTAAAAATATTGAGTAGGGCAACTATGGAACAGTAGTTGAGATAAAACACCCTAAATACATAGACAACTTGGAAGCAAAGTTTATACCCTCATTTAATTAGGCAAACAGTGAAAGTGTGATGTGGAAAAATGTTCATCACGAATGTCGTGCCGCTTTTGGCGTTTTTTACTTTCGAGAGTTTGAAAACAATTGCTTTGTTGATGCCACTGTACAAGAAGACATTATTCGATTCAATGAAAGACGAAGCTTTCGTAGCATTTTATAGAGCTCTCGCGTGGATTAAGAATGTAACATCTGCTGTCGCCTGCCTCCATCAGCAAGGAATTCGTCATCTAGACGTCAAGTCAAATAACATTTTAATAAATAACTTTGATAATGCCTTACATACTGACTTTGAATTTGCGACGAAGTCAGTAGCTCTTGTTAATAGTTATGAAACTCCATCGCTGTATAGGCCACACAAGACTATAGATACACCAGCAGGCTTATCAATCGTGAATGAATTCGTTCTCGATAAATGGGCAATGGCACTTTAGCAGTACAGGTATTCCCTTACTCAGCCTTGCTAAGATTCCGTTGTTGAGAGAATAATATGAAATGGTCACGAGACATTTATCCGACATTGTACAGTATTTTACAACTATACCGTTTCAAGGTTTTGCTAAACAGCTGTTTTAAAAACTGCAATGCGTATAAGAAGACAATTTAATATGTCTTGGACGTCATCAAATGCTTATTAGCAATCAATCCAAACGCTCGACCAGAACTGAAAGAAGTTTTGAACTATCCATTTTTCGGAGGTACAATAACAGCACCAAGTGGAGACAATGTTTGGAAAACGTAAAATTACCCGAAGAGGTTGAAAAGAGGATTTGGATCTGTTCTCCCAAGCCCCTGATGGGAGTGGAAGTGTTGATAGAAGGGGAAAAGGTAAGCTTAAGTGATGATTGCATCGACCAGGAATGGTTATCAGAAGCTTGTATAATAATGTCTCCAAAATCGGAGCATATTGTGCCTTCGGCACGTACACATGTTGACGTTCCTGATGGCGGAATAGTGAGACTCTCTGTTGAAACGAGTACCGAAAATGAAAACAGGCTTCAAAAAGCAGAAAAAAATGAGTTGATGCAAACACATTCGAGACTAGATAGGAAGCAAACGAACATCGATTGGAGAAATGCTTCGTTCTTGTTTTCCTCACCGAAGTTTATGGAAATGAAAAAAAAAAAATTACGACCTCCTGAATTTTTAACCTTGTTTTGCAATAGAAATACCGCATCCTGATGGAAATAAATAAGTCATCATCCATTCAATAGTCACGAGTGAATGAAATAGTAAACATTCTGGAGCCTCCAAGATTTTTTTTTTATTTGGAAGGATTCTTTATTCCAAATTATCTAGGTGTTAGATGAAACGCAACCTTCAACTTACATTCTTGTTTGGCTTATCCGTATTTTCATCTCAAGTAATGATGTTTATTACCTTTCTAGTCCCAATAAAGATACCTTTTCAGAGCATTTGGCTATATATAATTATTTGTCTGTAGATATTTATTAATAATTTTCTTTAAAAAAAAATCTTATTATCACATCTCATCGTAAATAATAAATACCTCAAAACATGGTACATTATGGCTGAAATATAGAGAGATGTATTGATTTTTGCCTGTAGTAGAAAATGTTTTGATCCTTTACTGATGCGTGTATTTTGGACTTTTTCAACAGTATTTCACAATTTTGTACAATGGGCTTATTTTATACTCATAAACTAACTTTCTTCTACTTATCTACATCATTGTAAGTCTAATGTTTTTATCGTGTCATACTTTTAATATTCATATAATGTCTTGCATTATTCTTGCAATATTAGAATCAATATTATCCAGGTTTAAGAAGTATTCTTGATCCTCACCAGAAAAAGTTAACAAAATAGTATTTAAATGGCTTTGTAAAACTACAGTTGAAAATGAGTCAAACGACATTTAAACGTAGATAGAAAATATATTTCCGAAGAGTACTTAACATTAACTCTTTTAGAGTGTTAGCTCATAGTCTTTGCCAACGTGCGGTTGTAAATCTTTGTGCTTTTGGGATCTCTTAGGGTGATGACAAATGAGAGTAACAAGAAAAAACGCAGCTGTAATTTCTTATAAAAGATGGCCTTATTTAATATTTCAGTTAAGTAAGACAAACTTTTGTATAAGAAAATACTGGTATTTAATACTTTCTTTGACTGTATTTTCGCCCGATCTTCCATTACCCTTTGGTACATCGCAGATTGTTTACATTAGCAGGGTGGCGAGTGGTCAGGGAAAAACGCAGAAAAAAAGGAGGAATCTACCAGTATTTTCTCATAGAAAACACTTTGAATATTATAAAGAGATTAAAGAAGGCAGGTTTCTCTTGAACGAAGTACTGGCATTTTACAGTAAATGTTTACACATGTGTTCGACAGAAACAGCTCTTTAGGAATGAAATTGAATTTTAGTAATCTTACTATTTTCGATTGAAAAAAAGATAGTCCAATGTTTTTAAAAGTATCTAATACATGCATATACATATGCAGTTACTAATTCATTATACGTATATAGAAATACATTTCTGATCAAATAAACATAAATATATGTAAGAATGCATGCGAACAAGTTACAAAATAATAATAATAATAATAATAATAATATAATTTTTATAGTTTGTTGCCATATGGCAAGCAATAACTATAGGCATTTATTCATAATCAACAATGAAGTTAAAAAATTTATAAACAATTTCAATAGTGAATTTTTAATTAAGTTGTTATAAACATATGTACTTATTAAAAAAATGAATTTAGTCAATATTACTCGTTTTAATACCCTCTATATTTACCCTATTTTATACAAATATTTCTGTACGGCTTTCTGCATTTAGTAGTGGTATTTCAAAAGCGTAATCCCGGGGTAGTTTATCCCTCAATGAATATAATAAGATTTTATCAGTCATTATAGGCCAGGTTAAAAAAAATTACACAAAAACGAAATTAACTTATTATATTTGATAGACCGGTAAGCGGCAGCATAGGCAATTACTTCATCAAGTTCTCGGTTGAAATTATAGAGTTAGTTAAAACTCGATTTACATATTAAAATGTAATTGGTCTGGCAAGTATTATCTTTGTGAAAAATACCTAAAAACCAGATTTTAGCGGTTGACTCATAGGTTTACCACTGTGTTTATCTCCATCCAAAGGTATGAAAACATAGAGAACAGGGAGCAATAAAATGCAATGGCAAATCTATGAGTCAATCTCTAAAATCAGGTTTTAGATATTTCCACCAAGATAATACTTGCCAGATCAATTTTTATTTAATATGCGAATCGAATTTTAAATATTTCTAGAATTTCAAAGGTGAACTCGATATGATGATTGTCTGTGCTGCTGCTTCTCTGTCTAAAAGTATCCTAATAAAATATCAGTAAGCGAAATTGAAAAAATAAAATTCATTACTTTCCGAGCCTGGCCCAGTGTGTACAGAAAATGTATTGGGCTAACTTGGTATAAATGTTAAAATATCGATCCCTAGCCCAACCCTTACAAAGACTTAACCGTCGGGGCATGACCCGACTTATTTTCTACAAAATATAGATTTTTACGTTTTAAATTGCCTTGCCTAAACCAAGAAAATTGTTATATTAAAAGGATATAGAAGATTGTTAATGCTATTAAGACGGAAATTTAAGGATAGATTCAGCATGGACAAAGTGAGAATATTTAATAATATTGGGTACTTTAGCTAATTTGAAAAAAATATATCTAAGAATAAAAATGTTTTTCAATTTTTTTATTTCTCAGATATACACAATAAGATCAAAATAATTATTGTGTTAATCCCCCTCTCCAAAAAAACCGTCTTTTCCACTCCCCGCCTCTTTAAGAAATTATGTAATGGATTTGATTGCTTTTGTCGAAACTTTCATTTATTTTATTTTGTAAAACTAGCTGTGCTTGATGACGAGTTTGGTCTCCCTTGAATGTATACTAAACACCGTTTGCGATTCTTTTATTTTAAACGTATATTTCTCGGTGTAAAATGTTAGTATATGTCTATGCATTTAGTATATGACTTCATTTATGTTTAGGCATTTAGTAATAAGAATTATTATTCTTATTTATTCGATTCTCTTTGTGCCGTTTGAGATTCTTTTATTTGAAACATATATTTCCCTGTTCAAAGGTAAAATAAAAGTTTCTTTCCTGAAATAATTATGTGTAATGAAGCACAAAAAGCATTAGAAAGTTATAATATAAGTTAAATCTTATTGTAACATTATTTATTTTTCCAATATATTTTAAATCTGTATTAATATTTTCTAAATTATATATAATTCTATTTTTATTTCTAAATATCTATATTTTCTAATCATGTCCGAAAATTCTTCTTTGCCTATTGCTGTAGGAATATTAATTGAATAGTATGAAACATAACAAGATTCGCTATCTTTCCGAAATTGAAATATTCGTTAAACACTAATTAATCTAGTTGGAGTTAATGTTATTAATATAAAAGTATTTTTTTCTAAAAAATGAAAAATAATAGGACCCAAAAGGGTTAAATTAGAAAATTACCAAGTAATTTTAGAGCCACCTGTCCTATGTTATCCGTACATTTCCTGTTCTCCATTTCCGTCTATAAAATCTTATCTTGAACGAAGTTGGTTTTTTATAGACAGGCATGTCCTTCATTCATCTACTGGAATGTTCTTTTATAACATTTTTATACGATGTTATTATCTCCTTTCTGTTATAGGACATGGCTATAAAACAACCGAATAAGTTAGGGCGAATGAAGAAATTTACTTATGTATTTTATCCTATTTCAACCGGTCTGTTAACTGAAGGCGAATTTTTCTTTATGTTTGGCATCAAGAGAAATTTCTGCTCCGTGTTCTTAAGCGGTATAGAAATTTAATGGGAGTTTCTAGAAAATTCCTACAATTTTTATTTTATTTTTTTTTCTATTTTTACAAAAACAAAGTATTACATTCGTAAAAATTTTCGACTTCCTGGTTTTGACGGATTTACACGTTATAGGGGTCAAAGATACTAAAAAATAGGTTTTTAGAATATGCCTGTCTGTGAGTTTGTGAATCTGTCTGTATGTATGCATGTGACACAAATTTTGTGTGCACTCTATCTCAAGAACTAACACAAGGAGTTTGACAAAACTTATGTTCATTTAGTCCCGGATCTAAATTGGTGCTTATTAGATTTAGGGTATAAATCACTCAATAGGTGGCACTGCTATGCTGCTTTTTTATGGTTTCTACTATACTTCTGTCTCCAGAACCAATGCACGGATTTTCATCAAACTTCAGATTAAGTTAGTTATTGGCGTAAATTGATGTTTTGAATATTTTGGCGTAAATCTCTCAACAGATTGTGCTACTATGCTGCATTTTTTGCGATTTCCGCCATAGCTTTATCTCAAGAACTACAGTGCGGATTTTCATCAAACTTTATATTCAATTAGATATTGAAATAATTTGTTACAGATTAGGTTTCAGTGTAAATCAATCAACAAAAAGTCCATATTATGGCGAATTTTGATTTTTTATGTGATTTTAGAGATAGTCATATCTCAAAAACTAAAGTAAGGAATTTTACATCATTAGAATTCACATTAAGGAAAAGATTGATATTTAATTTTGGCATTGTGAAAGCTAATTTTGAAGTATTAGCATGCATGAGATAGAAAAAAGTTTTGGGATTGCCCTATCTGATTCGTATGCTATAGAGATTAGAATTCTCATAAACGCTACAGATTCAAAAGCAGAAGATTTGTTCGATTTTCATGTTTTTTAGTTAAAGTTAACAAATCGGAAGATGTACGTCAAACGTGACGCAAACGTACTGTAAGTAGTTTCATAAATATTCAGATCTTAATGCAATAGATCTATCTCTTATGCAAATATGCGTGGATGCAAAATCGATTACGATTACATATTTAATAAATTCAGTCATACGGAAATATTAGGACTCTCTCTTAATTAGGACGTCGTGACCATCGCAACCTACAATCATTACCTATGATGGGATCTCAATGAATAAATGAATTGTATGCTTTAATAGAATTCAGAAAACTCTTAGGAATATCTTTTTAAACTTTGATTCCATTTTCATAAAATTAGAAAGGACAAAAATCTGTAGTGATTCTATGCATTAAATTTCGAACCATTCGGTTGGGTCTTTTTTGCGTTCATACAGGCAGATAAGTGGACAGCCAGACGATGACTATAGATACTACATCTTTATATATATAAATCTTCTGTGTGTGTGTGTGACTGAACCCCTCCTAAATGACTGGACCGGTTTTAATGAATTTTTTTGTGTGTGTTGCAGTGGATTCGAGAATGGTTTAGATTCACATTTCATCGAAATTGATTCAGTACTTTTTTAGTAAACAGGCAAAAACTAATAAAGTTAGTGATTTTTCGCTAATTAAAAATGTTGAATAAGTTCGCTGAATTGAGTGCGGACAGAATGCCCGAGCGGTCTAAGGTGTCAGATTTAAACTCTGGTTCTCGTAGAAAGAGATCGTGTATTTGAACCCCACTCCTGACATACGTGTATGATTTACAATAATTTTCCTGTATTATAATTTTAACTAAAAGACTTCAGGAAATCGTTAACTTTTAATTAAAAAGAGAAAAATAAACTTTTCTATTGAAAACTGAGCCAACTTCAAAAACTACTGCAAAGTGAAAAATAATTTCCTTACATAATTGTAATAAGAAATTAAATTAAGAGCGTAATATTTATCATGCGTATTATTATATTTATGTACATTTATTTGATTTTTTGGAATCGGTGCCAGTACAACGTCTGTTGGGTCCGCTATTATTTTTATAATTACGTACGCACTTAAAAAAAGGAATTATTTGTCGAAAAAAGATAGGTAAAAATTCTACGTTAAAAATGTTTTTTATTGAATTTTTTATAATTAATGCTTGATTATTAAGGTTCTTGTCACTGCAGGGGAAGAGTTCTTTGCGACATAATGCTAAACCTATGGGGAGGTTATTTGCTAATACCTTGTTTGCATTTCGACATTTTAAATATTACTTTTTTATTGGATAGCAGAGGTGCATTTCTAATTAGCATCTTTTTTACTTTTTAGATTTTAATTACAGATATTTTTTTATAAAGTTACTTTAACTCTCGAAACCGGTTCCAAAAATTAAAGTCTCATTCTAAAAAAAAAAAAACATGCATACAAAATGGAAAATGAAGGAAAAAAGCGATATAAAGATGGACCTAAGCTATCTAATGCAAAAGAAATTCATTAAAATTATCGAAATGGAAACGAGGTATTAAAATATAACCTCCACATAGTTTTATCATTAGCTCGCGAAAGGCTTCAACTACAGAAACAGGAGCTTTAAGTGTTTAAATTACAGATAAAAATGCACTTTAAATAACTTCAATATTAATAGATTTGTAACATTTTATGGTGTAAATGACCAGTTCTTTCTTCTTCAATATGCCTCCCAGTCCTTCTAAGTATACAGTATGTCTCCTTCAATTAACCTCCTAAGTCCAGAGACATTTATAACGAAAGACCACAAAAGCCAGTTTTAAGTTACTGTAAAATTTCTCCAAATATGTATCACTCTGTATATCTATGCTTGTGATATGACCGTAATTATTAAAAATATCTAGAAAATTTTTTAACAATTCTACAAGCATTTAAATTAATTTAAAGGGTGTTTGTCAGTGTCTCTTACAGGGACACCAGGACTGAGGAGTATTAGGTATAGAAACATTTACGTAATCCTTTGGGGCCGAGCTACACGTGTACGTGCCGCAAATAGGCTAAAGAATCCTTGTATATCCCTCCCAGCCAAATTTAACTGTAAAATTTGACTTATTTAATCGGACCATTTTCTCGATTTAGTAAGGCACAAGTTTCTGTTTTTAAAAAACCGGTGACAAAACATTAGAAATTTCGCAAAAGGCTTCCCTCGCGAAAAGGTTAAACAATTTCTGTATAAATTATGAAAGAAAATCATAGTTAAGGTTGTGTTTTTATGAATAAGGACAATAAGTTGTTAATAAGTTGTCCGAAATCTGTCGTCCTGCTCTATTATATATAATAAAACCATGTATTTGAAGTTACTTTGTTCTATGTACACTTTATACATATAATGTTTGTATATAAAATGTAATTAAGAATTTCGTTCCCGTCACTTATAACTTGAGTTATGATGAATGGATTTTAATGGGACTGGTATTGCTTGTTAGATAATTTTTCAGAAAAGGTTTTAGTTTATTGCGCATCATTCTACGTTACTTACTTTTAGAATTATAATTCTATAATCTGGAGAACCCTATTAGTCTTTTTAAAAAAAGTTGTATTGGAGATATTTTGATGAGAATTACATTTTTTGTAAATTCTCAGAAATTGTTTCAATATATTGCACATCGTTCAATCGAACTTTACCACCTTCTACTGTAAATGACGCACAAAATGATTTTATCGTTAGCAGCCCAAATTTTTCCTGCCGCATTAGAAAAACAAAATAGTGCAGTGATGTTTTCTCTTTTTTTCAGTAGTGTAAAAGGACATTTCAGATGAAATTCCATATTGTTTTAAAACATAATATCAAATTCATTGATAAATTTTCGCAATATTCAAAGTTCATTTGGAGATGCTGACCAGTTACTATATATGTCATATGGTGAGGTCATTTGCCGATAGTGAGGATGCATAAAAGAAAAAAGCAGTAAACAATTATAATCATCAAAATGTCAAGCTGATACAGCGATAGTTTTTTGTAATAAAAATGCAGCTAATTCGGCATTTGTTGTAGCGCCAGAAAATTAACTACTCTGCAGAATGTTCTTGTAAGGAGGTTGCAAACACTTTTTTTAAAACTTAAATGCTATTAAAATCCTTTGTGTGCTTCAAACGCAGTCAATTGTTGTGATGCTTTTAGTCGTGCGTAACAGCTCGGCCGTATTTGTAATTCAATCCCCCCCCCCCACACACACACCTTTGTAAATAGCACCTATTTAGTCAAGAATATTAAAGAAAAATCAATTTAACCCCTTGGGGACGAGTGACACGTATAAGTGTCGCAAACGGCTTAAGAATCATCGTTTATCCGCACCAGTAAAATTTTACATAAAAATTTGCCTTATTTAATCGGGGCATTTTCTCGATTTAATATGGCAGAAATTTCTGTTTTTAAAAACCGGTGACAAATAATTAAAATTTCTTAAAAGACTCTCGTCGCGAAGGGAGTTAAACGAGACTGGTCTTCTGGTATGTATATATATACATATAAATATAATATAATACACAAAGGGTTTATAATTACCTACCCTATTTTAATGTTGTGTACAGATGAAACTATTGTTTAGAATGTTTGTAGTAGACATAAAAAAGTATGGGAATTTATTTGAACTGAGAAAAACCTGTCCAAAACCGTCATCATGTTCAGGTACCATCTAGAATTTTAAGACAACATGTTTTACATTTGACCGCAGTAAAATTAATTAATTGAATTTTAGAGATACCATAAGTATATTCAAAATGTATAATTCATTAAAACGGCCTCTGTTGGCGAAATTTTAAACTATTTTTAGCACTTGAACAAATTTCATTTTTATTGAATCTTTCACAAAATATTTCAACTTTATGAACAATATATAAATGTCTGTAGTATACTTTGAAGTAAGGTCATTTTATTATGGACACATTGTACATAGAAATCGATATACAGACAAATAAAAATGACAGTTGTCAGACGAAATGTTTCTTTTATGTAGAAAAGAGTGTTATATATAGATATATAATATAACATATAAATAATTTTTATTGTGAATTAAATATTAATTTTAATATATTTATTTTAACGACAATTTATCTTTAAACGAATAAACGATATTAATCTTAAAAAAATATTTTTTTTGTGTTTCAGTTTTGAATAGCAGCTTATAGAAGCTATTTCATTTAAACGGTGCCGGGGACGTTATATTCGTACGTGTAGATAAAGTTAATGGTTTTCATAAACACTGTTTTAAGTGACCTTTTTTTATATTAAGAACCCACAATAGTCTCTGAAAAAGAGCCGGATGATAACGTAAAGTCTATGGGAGCGTTCTTTTTAAATATCTCGCTCAAATTTTAATATTTTTACATGATTTTTTTTGCATAGAATAGCTGAAGACTATGTATAACCGGCATAGTTTTTACTTTTTCAATTTTGCTAATATATTTTTTATATTATGATAGTTTCAATTTCAGAACCGGTTTAAACCGGTTTTGAAATTTAAAGTAATTTTTTTTAAAAAGAAATCTAAAGCGAAAATTGAAAAAGTAAAAATTAACTCGGTTGTGGATCGTCCTCAGCTATCCCATGCAAAAAAAAAAAAAAAAAAAAAAAAAAAAAAAAATCATGTAAAAATATTAAAATTTGAAAAGAACGCTCTTATAGATTTTACATTATCATTCGATTCTTTTTCTGTGACTAGTGGTGCACCTTAAATAAGTTTTATGATTTCGTTCTGCGTTTTCTTAAGAAGCTGTAAACGGAAACTTAATCATTTTCTTTTATTTTAAAGCAGTAAACAAATAGAAATGAAAGTGCACAAAAAAATTGACTGGTTATTATCTATTAAAAACTGCAGGACAGAATAGATAACTGCAAAAATGTTAAAAAAGTCGGAAATTGTACTTCAAACGTGGCCAGTGGGGCGCATTTGTACTTTTACTACTTTTATAAACAGTCGGACCTTCCAAGGAATATCTCCATACAGGTATATTTAGAAAAAGTCTTAAAAAACTACAGAATATTCTTCTCATGCATATATATATATATATATATGTATATATATATATATATATATATATATAACGACGGAACCTCGAAAGAACGTCCGTAAAAAAGATATAAATTTCGTTTATTTGGCGATTTCAACTGATTTCAGCGGTTGACTCATAGGTTTACCATTGGGTTTTTCTTTAACCAAATGTATAAAAACATGGAGGGCTGAGAGCAGGAAACACAATAGTAAACCTATGAGTCATTGCTGAAATCAGGTTTTAAGGTGTTATCGACCAAGATAAGACATAGCAGACCGATAGCGTTTTAATATGCTACTACAGTTTTACTAATTCTGGAAATTGAGTCGTGAACTTGATCAGGTGATTGTCTGTGCTGCTGCTTCCCGGTCTATGAAGTTTATTAAGATAGTCAAGAAATTTTGAAAGTGTTTCATAATTTATGCTTTACGCATGATTTTTCGTTTTTCTCTTTCCTTTTTCCCCTTCTAGTAAAAGACAGAAATAATTATAAACAAAACTTCTGAATTTGTTTGAAAAATTGTGTTTCCATTTTTCGTGAATAAATCCTAAATGTTTCTATTTTAAAGAAATTCAATTTATAAATAATGTTTGAATATGTTTTTTATATTAATGATGTTTCAGTCTTGAACATAAGATTTAAACACAGCATTTCATTATCCATTTAAATATCCCAGAATGTTTTGTCATTCTTTAACTGTTGGAATAAAATGGATTTTTTAAATAGTTTTTTCGCTAAATGGCTTTTTAATAGATATTTTCAATGTGCTTATGACAACATTTTCATTCTTTTCTCAAATGTTTGTAAATAAAATTTTAATTGAAAGATTTTATCTGAAAATAGTGTAAAAAGATAAAGAAAAACATTAAAGATGGATACACAGTTTTTTTTAATGATAAGCAAATAATAAAGTGTGCGTTATCTTTTTAGACATCATCAATTGCAGTATCACCTTTTTTTATCGGTTTAGTATTTCCTGAGATTCTATTAAAATCGTAATTTAGCACATTTCTTAAACGCTTTTTGCTCATCTCAACGTTTAAAGTTCTTAATCTTTTAGGAAGTGTTCTTAGAAAGCATTACGTCTCTTATCTACCATGCCAAAATTTAACAATTCCGTAAATTTTATAATGTAAAGCATTTTTGGTACTCTTTTCACACATTTTAACCTCTTTTTATCTTAGTATTTTTTATAAACTGGTTTTAGAAAGCATTTACATTATGTAAATAACTGTCATGCCAAACTTTAAGTTTCAAGTCCATTTAATACCACAAAAACGAAAGTATTTTCACCGTTACAACTCCTCTCCGTTGGATCTAGTGACACCGACGTAAAATATAGCCTGTTTTGGAATAGAGACTGTCATCATCAGCCAGACCAAAGGCTGAGGGTTTTGACTTTCAAAGCTGTTACGGAAGATGAACCCAATCATGCACGTTGCCTCATTGCTCGGAATTTTTCGTGGTTTTTTTGGAACATTGGATTGCCTTGTGTAAATACGGATTAGATTCCCTTTGAAAGACTCTATTGGAAGGCACTCTTCTTTTTCGGTCCTAGATTCTTCAAGTAGATAATTGGTCGTCATAAATAACTCACATTGCCAGCACCAATTTGCAACCTTTACATTAGAAATCGATTCGGTAGCTATAGAACTTACTCTCTACAAAAAAGGCGATA
This sequence comes from Maratus speculifer, assembly GCA_964019185.1. NCBI lineage: Eukaryota > Metazoa > Arthropoda > Arachnida > Araneae > Salticidae > Maratus > Maratus speculifer. The sequence goes on from OZ025292.1 coordinate 23,887,588, forward strand.
CCTTTTTATAGTATTACAGGGTGACCAGAAATAACACAAGGGTTTATTTGGCTCAGTTAAAGAAAACACACTAACTTTTGCACAAACAAATGCTTTATTTATTAACAACAATGTATTAGAAAAGTAAAAAATCACTTTTCCTCAAAGTATCCTCCTTTTCCTTTCATACAGAGAGGAAAACGTTTAATGAAATTTTCAGCAATTGGCCGCAGCTCTGCTGGAGTGATTAGCTTCCATTCCCGAATCAACGAACGCTTTAGAGGTTCCAAACTGTTGCGAGGTTTTGGGCAAGCTCTTGCCTCTTAAATCGACCACAAACTGTAATCCAAATGATTAAGGTCATATAAGTATGAAGGCCATTCTTGAGCCGAGAAGAAGTTTGGAAAATTGGCTCGACACCCGTCCTGTGTGGATTTCTCTCGATGAGAAGAAGCAGAATCTTATGGAGAAGTCTAAGTCCCATTTCCGAAGTGTTTTTGAGCCCAGGGAAGTACTAAATCTTCACGGATCTGTTTTCGGTACATATATTTATTCAGTTTGACTCCAGAATCAATGAAAATGAGAGGTGTTTTGCCTGTTGAGCAAATTCGTGAGCACACCATGACAGATTTAGGATTTTGACGATGTTGAACCATGGAAGATTTGCTTGGGGAAGTTCTTGACCAAATGCGATCATTTTCCTGATTGAACGATTGCTCTATCTAGAATAGCGTTTCATCAGAAAACAGGATTCGCTCCCAGCGTGAAGTTGCAGCTCGCTTCAGCAGCTTCCTGCATCTTGCGAGCCGTACTCGTTTTTTTTTTTTTTTTTTTTTTTTTTTTTTGGTAAGAATAAGCGCTTGTTTCAGCTTAAAAGGATAAAGGTTCAGCTCCTCTTTGGCCATAAATCAAACTGATTCTCGGCAAATTCCAGTCTGCCTCCCTATTTTTCTCATCGACATCCGAGGATTTCGGGATACTCGTTTCTTTATCAGTTGTTGGTTGATGGAGGCGTTCACAGTTCCGAAACAGCCTTCCGTTTGTTTGTCGTCGTATTAAAACAAATTATAGTTAGAATAAAGATTAATAAGTGAAAGAAAACTCTGAGAATCGAGTAAAAACATAATAATCAACCATAATCTTTCTTCTAGTTTTCGTTACGTTTTTTCTGGTCACCCTGTAGTATAGATTTAAGCGTTCGTCAGAATTAAAAGTTCCGATGGCCACACTTCCGAAACACCAAAGTTTAAATTATATTTTTCTTTGCATGTCGTATACAATCATTTGCGTTTTTCCCCAACCTAAGTACTTATATGCAACATAGTGTATGACACAATTGAGAGTCTAATTCTACATGACGCTTGTAACTGTGGTTTCAGTGATTTTTACCCGAATGGCTTCCGAACCACGAGGAATGCGAGAATTAATTTTATCCGTATCATTTGTTATTACTTGTGGTCGTAGTCTTTTCGTTCGTGTTTAAAAATATATTTACTCATCATATTTTTAGCTCCACGTGGTGCTTACTTCGCACTGAATGTATTATATGTAGGTTAATCGTTAATATTTACCATGGCATGTATGGTATTGAATAGAAAATGTGTGGCATTATAATCCATTTACAGGAGCACTCAAAATATTTCCATTACATGAGTGTCATGGTGAAAAATCCTTTCAGTGTATTTGAATGACATGACGTTATTTCGAATATATATAATTTATATAGATCACCGAACTTTACATTAAGAGGATACTATAGAGCAAGGTTCACACAGCATGTATTGATCTTTACAGTGTCACAAAAAAATAATCGGTTACAGTACTTTCTTCACGACGGAAGCCTTTTACCAAACTTTTAATGTTTTGTTACCGGTTTTTAAAAGCAAAAATTTGTGTCTCATTGAATCGATAAAATGCTCCGATTAAATAAGGCAAATTTTACAGTAAAAGTTTACTGGTGGGGATAAACAAGGATTTTTAAGCCTTTTTAGCGTCACGTATACGTGTCACTCGTCCCCAAACGGTTACGCTATAATGGCTGGAAATGCGTTTTCAATTTTGGTATGTACTTATAAATTTAACTCATATTTAGTATGTTATTTGTTGCATATAAAATCTATATTTCGTATACACGGCTGCACACTAAATTCACGTACCATTCTCTTTATCTCCGGAAATGGCTGAAAGAGGATTTTCAACTGTAGCATGTATTGTTTAGATCAGCTAAATATTTACATGTATATACTTTACAGATACAAACATAAGTATTGTATGCAGAGTATCTAACAAAAATTCTGATAATGGTCTGAAATTAAACATAAATAAATAAATATGAATAAAAAGAAACAATAAATTTCCAAAATTGGGTATTCAAATATGTTAATACGTTTCCACATGGTTGAATTAGACATAATATTTCAACTTAGTCTGAATGGAAAGTGTTTCGTAATCTATGCTTGAGGTCATGACTTTTGTTTTATTATAATTATGATTTATCAGCAAAAGATTATGATTTAATTTATTTCCAGGATAATAATATTTAATATTCTCTTTCTTATTAATGGTATTTTAGTCTTGAATAATGATAGTTTAAAGAAACCATTAAATTATCTATTTATTGATTTGAGTTAAGAATACATAATGACTTGTCATTTCTGAAGTAAAGTGTAATTGAATGGATTATATTAAGACCTGTTTAAGGGTTTTTGTAGATCATTTAATATCTGTTTAGGATTTCGTTTCTTCAATAACCGTAAATATAAATTTAATTGAATTGTTTAACTTGAAAGCAATGAGCCGAATTATTGTTTTAAAAAAGCAGTATAGTAAAGGCATTGAAGTTAGAGCTATTTATAAAAAGAGGGAAAAGAAATGAAATGAGAAGATGAAAGAAAAAAAGAAATTAACCTATTTGCACTCTTTCATTTAACTTATGACGTCGTTTTTATATGTAAAATTGGAAGTTAGTAAATGATTTTTCTTTCATATCCTAATAGAATGAAGTTATAATGTTATAAATATAAATTTATGATGTATTTTTGCTGATAATACAAACTATTTATACATTTAGAAAGAAATGATAAATTATAAATCGGTTTTAAGGGATTCCGGGACACATTTAAATTCTGTTTACTCGATTAGGAACCACAGCAAAATATCCGAACACCTGATTGGTTGGTTTCTTTTATGCGATTTTTCTTAGCACCATTATGAAAACGCACATTACTGACTTTGAAACAATTGCTCTTCTATGGCTTTTTTCTTCTTTTTTCCTTAAATGTTTGTGGAAGTTTTGCGTCCAACTTCATATTTTAATGGAATAGAATGAATTTCCGAAAAATTAATTCTATTTGTTGCAATGATATCTAAAATCAGATTTAATCCCAGAAGAAAAAAAAAAATCATAAAAAGACAAATTTGCTGAGTTAGATTAAAATGGTTAATAATATTATATGCTGATTTACTTATATAAAAAAGAAACTAAAAAATTATGTAAAGATATGTAAAGATATATAAAGATATATTACTACTAGCGGCATTACAATTTTCAAATTTCCATTCCAATGGAAATTAATAGATGCCAGAAATTTCTGGATGCCAGAATGAATGAGGATGCCAGAAATTTCTGGTCCTTAATCGATTGAAAGAAGTTTAAATGCGCCAGGAAAAGAAAAATCGTCAAATATTTTTAAAAAAATATTGTATTAATTTTTTTTCGTTACTTTTTTTCCCGCTAAACCCCTTGCGGTGCGCTTTTTTCATAGATATACCACTTAATTTTAATTCCAAAACGCCACATTGGCATCAGAATTTTGTAAAAAAAAAAAAAAAATTACGGTTTTTTGAATGCGTGAAATATAGCGTTTTCTTATTTACCAATAAATATGTTTTCAAATTCCGGTGTCAGTCATTAGTTTCAATACTTAATCAATGAATTTGCCCTGCCCCGCAAAGAGTAAAAATGATGTTCAATCATGTTTCTCTCTTAATTCTATCATTTTAAAGATTATTTGCGAAAAGGTTCTTAAAATTATGAAATGATCGCCTGTCACCAGAATTTACAAACGATAGTTTTAGAAAGTTTAAACTTCTATTATAAATCTATAATTATAAAAAAAATCGATCATTCGATTTTTATAATTAAATCTATAATTATAAAAAAATTCAAAAGTTAAAGTAATTAAAAAAATCTGAACCCTAAATTGAAAAAGTAAAAACTAGCCCACTTGTAGATCGTTCTCATCTATCCCATGCAAAAAAGTATGGAAAAATATTAAAATTTGAGCAAGATATTTGAAAAGAACGCCCCATAGACTTATCATACGGGTCTTTTTCAGTGACTAGTGTGACATCTTAAGCGCCACACTAGTCAATGAAAAAGACCCGGATGATAATATTAAGTCTATGGGGGCGTTATTTATAATATTTCACTCAAATTTTAATGTTTTTAAATGATTTCTTTTGTATTAGATGATTGTGGATGATCTACAAGCGGGCTAGTTTTTACTTTTTCAATTTTTGTTTTAAATAAAAAAAATACTAGGTACCTTTCAGAAACGGTTTTAACCGGTTGTGAAATTGCAGCTATCCTAATGAAAAAATATTCATCATCAAAATCGAAAAAGTAAAATTTAGCCCGCTTGTAGATCGTCCTCAACTATCCTATGCAATATATATATATATATTGATACATTGAAAAATATTAAAATTTGAGCGAGATATTTGAAAATAAAGCCTCCATAGACTTAACATTATCATCCGGGTGACAAGTGATTAGTACGACGCCTTTAAGGCGTTTCGTGATACCTGAACTCTAGCAACGTTGCATTTTTGACTTACAATTTTTACACAGAACAAAGCCCCACTGCACATTTGTACATGTTTCACACAGTTACTTAACCCTTTTAGTGCCAAGGAGCGACGTCACACTGCTCTCGCTAGTTGTGAAAAATGCCTGCGTCGCGAGAGCGCTCCAGTTGACAATTCACTTTTGACGCGCGCAGTGTTTGATAAAATGCTATTAAAATTTATTTAATTTATTGTCGCCTAGCATCAGAAATATCAAAATGTAAGAATTTTTCTAATTGTAAACGATAAACTGTGAATGAAAGAATTATCATTTTATTTCTGCAGTTTTTTCTAAACTGTGAGAAAAAATAGCTTTGTTTTCCTGGTTGTGATATAATTTCGAAAATTGGATAAACATAGTGACGGTCGTGTTACTATGTTCGTATTTTTATTTATTGTATTGCATTTTAACTTTATTCGATCGCATATTTTTTATATCAACATCGTGATTATTATTGTTTTGATACTTCTAATTTTCATTTCAAAATGTCGGACACAAGTGAATTTTCAAATACAGCACGACGGCGTTCCTTGGCACTAAAAGGGTTAAGCAACATTACACGATTGGACAGATTATAGGCTGAAACTTTCTCCTTTCTTGGCCACTCGGTTACCAAATCTGCGACCCTGTGACTTTTGGCTATGAGGTTATCTCAAAAGCACTGTTTATGATGATATTCTAAACAATTTGGCGGAATCGAAAGATTCGATACACCGACGTGTCCGTAACATTCCTCCATATCTATTAAGAGCTATATTTGAGAATGCAGTAATACGATTTCACTTTCTTTCGAAATTGGTTGACGCCACGTAAAACATGCTTTGTAACACGTTTCAACTCATTTTAAACCGATATTTTCCTGTTTTATTTCATTAAAAAATATTGCATTTAAAGTGGGAGTTTAATTGTAAGCGCCTTGAGTATAATGCTATTTTATTTTGATTTCTTTCTTTTAATGTAACAAAACAATCTTCCTCTGAAAATGTATTATAATTAAATTCTTATATATAACACGGAACAAGTTCCTATATATAGTCTCTACGCTGATCGGATTCGGATAGATAAAATTCCTGAGGCGATGTCATTAAATGTGATTGGTTGACTGCTCTTTCTGACCACTGTAATAGAATTTCGGAACAAGCTGATATGCCCAATTACTTTGTGGAAGAAATTGAAATCTGATTCCGAAAAGAGATATTTCTTCTCAGTTTAGATATTTGCAATAACTTTTATATATAAGAAAAATAAAATAAAATGATAAACCAGGAATCCTTAAATGAAACGCAATTGTAAATTTCTCAAAGTGCATGCAGGGAGATATGTAGGGAGGGTAGAAGTGAGATAAGATAAAAAAAAATCCATACAGGGTATTTTAAAAAGAAAAACATTCTTTAAGAGGTAGTAGAACACACTATAACACACAAATTTTGCATTGAAAAACAGTATTCTAATCCATTTACTCAGTAAAAAATACGAGGGGTAAAACATCTTTTTTGGAATTTCTAAATTGATTTTGGACAGAATAGTCGTAAATTAATTTATAATAAACTACTAATTGATAAAAAGACTATTTTATATGCATTACTATCTTCATTTTTATTTATAATTTTTTTTGTTTCATTTTAATCTTTAAAATATTTCATTGTTGCTGTTTTACAGCCATTTAGCTTTTTTTTGGCGAGTGTTTATGAGCATACAATTAAATCGATGGTTTTCAACGGTTACGAGTGATAAAAATTATTTAACGATTTATCAAGTATGGTGGGCAAACGTAAAATGTCTTAAAATTAACCCATTAAGGATTGAATCTTCTTATACTTAATACAAATTAAATAAAATTTTATTGTATAATGCATAGCAATGACTAATTAAGAGAAAAATGCGACATTTCAATTTTATTTATTTTTTGGGTAGGTATGATATGTTGCAAAATGTAAAATTCAATTTTTTTTTGCTATATGAAAATCTCTGAAGCAATTATTGTGTAGTGGTATACATTACATTGACTACACTCAGTATAGTTTGAATCCTACCATAACTGTAACTTGGATTCCTGATTATTTTTACAGTCTTTATAGTGTATTTATAAACACAATTCATAATTTACCAATAAAAAATTTCATAACATTCTTTATTATTTCATTCTATTTACAATATTTTACAACTCAATTCAACGAACATTTTGTTCCTTAAAAACAAAAGTCTTATATATAATATGTCATAACAAATTTGAAAAATAAATATTTTCAGTAAAATAAAATATCGCAATTAAAATTTTTTGATAACACCATGTTTGTCATCAATTGATTAAAGCTCTAAAAATATTAAAATACTGCATTCTGATCATAAATAACCTCCTTGGAAGTAATTTTCATATTTCTAGTTTATCAGGTAGCAGATGGATTATAAATTCACATATTTGCTAGAAGAAATCAGGCTGAGTCAAATAAAACAGTGCAATGACATTTTTGATGCGTGTCACTTTACTATAAAAAGTAACAGAGTAAGATGTTTTATTAAATGTCGATAAGATGAGCACGTACTATCCAGCGTAATCCTTTAAGATGCATCACATTTTTCCCAAAACACGTCACGTTCAAGTAGATGGGTTGCGGATTTCTCCGGAATAGGAAATGAAAAATGTAGTTCCCTCAGCTGGATGTTATAATATGAGTGTTTTACATCAGGGAGTGAGATGGTGTCTATTTTGGAATACTGGGTGTATATGAAGACGTGAGTTTCAAAACTTGCATTTCCAAAAAAAAAAAAAAAAAAAAAAAGGAAGAACGAATTTTTAATATTATTATAATTCTATTTGTGAACCTGTGCTGAAAAAACAACACTACAATCTGCGAAACAAGTTTGTAAGTGTGATCACAGATTGCACAGAGGATTTCGTTTAATCCTTTTTTCTCAAAATAATTTATCCTTTAATTAATAAATCAAAAATGTTAATTTATAATTACAAAATTCCTACATCAACGGTAGCACCAATAAATTTAATTTTAAAATAATTATAAAAGCAAGTTATTTGTTTTAATCAAATTAAAAATGATCAAATTAGATCATTTAAATAAAGTCCAATAATCCAAATTTTTTGAAAATCCGAAATTAAAAAAAAGTCTCAGCATAATTAAAATGTTAAATTTCTAAACACTAAAAAAAAAAAAACGTACAATATGTGATAATAGTGATTTTTATAATAGGTGATAATAGATTTGTTAAAAAAATTTTCTTAAGAAAATAGAAAAAATCACAAATAAATTCTTCCGATAACACTATTCTGTCATCAATGAATTAAACCTTTCAAAATATGAAAATGTTTATAATTGTAATTCAATTTTTATAATTCTACAATTGCAGGTTGCGAATAATTACAAATTGTCATCTTTATATTACAAAAATCAGGTTAGTTAAATAAAAAAATGTAATGTAATATAATATATTTGAGACGTGTCACTTTACTGTAAAAAGTGATGGTACAAGGCTCTTCTATTAAATGTCGATCAGACGAGCGCTTACTATCAAATAAGATGCATAACATTTTTTTTTTCAAATTCCGCCACGGCCAAGTAGATGGATTGCAAATTTCTACAGGAAATGAAATGAGGAACGCAGTTCCTCAGCCAGATATTGCGGTATCAGTGTGATACACCTCGGGGAGTGAGATGATGTCTATTTTGGAATACCGGGCGTATATAGTGGACGCGAGTTTTAAAATCGGCTTACACAAAATTTAAGAAATTGAGTTCTATTAATGTATTCTATTTGTAAACAAATGCAGAAAAAACACCACAATCTACGATAAAAGTTGGTAAGTGTGATTGCAGATCGCTCAGAGTATTTCGTTTAATATATTTTTTTAAAGAACAACTTATCCTTTAATTAATAAATACAAATTGCTAATTTATAAATATTAAATTCTCACATCGATGATAGTACCAATAAGTTTAATTTTAAAATAATTATAAAAGAAAGTTATTTATTTTAATCGAAATTAAAATGTTCAAATCAAATTATTTAAATAAAATCCGAAATTCCAAATCTTTTGAAAATCCGAAATTAAAAATATTTAGCGGAGATATAAATAAAATTTTAAATTTCTAAAAACAAAAATAATGTATAATATGTGATAATAATTTAAAATGTTGAAACCAAATTATTTAAATAAAATTTAAAAATTTCAAATTTTTTGAATATTCGAAATTAAAAAAAACTTAGATATAAAAAAAAAAAATTAAATTTCTAAAAATGAAAAAAAAAGTATAATATGTGATAATAGTGATTTTTGTGAAATGTGGTAATAAATTTGTTGAAAAAAAATATTCTTAATAAGATAAAAAAAATCAAAACAAATTCTTGCGATAACGCCACGTCAGTCATCAATGGATTAAATCTCTAAAAAATTTAAAATTTATATAATACTAATATTTGATTTTATTAATTCTGTCCTCAACTGCAAATTTACATCCTTACACGCAAAAACCAGGTTAGTTAGAATGTAATGCAATATGACATTTTTGAGATGTGTCACTTTACCATAAAAAGTGACGGCATATAAGATGTTTTATTAAATGTCGACGAGACGAGCACGTACTGTATAGCGTAATCCTTTAAGATGCATCGCATTTTTTTCAAAGCCCATCACGGTCAAGTAGATGGACTGCGAATTTCTTCGGAATAGGAAATGAACAATGCCCTCCCTCAGCCCTCACAGTATGAGTGGGATACATCGAGGAGTGAGATGATGTCTTTTTTGGAATACCGGTTGCATATATGTGGACGTGAGTTTCAAAATTCAACTTATTCGAAATTTAAAAAAGCGAGTTTTGTCTATTAATGTATTCCATTTCAGAACCTGCGCCGAAAACAAAAAAAAAAAAAAAAAAAAAAAAAAAAAAAAAAACAATACAATACACACCGGAAAAAAGAAATACAAAACATTACAACATGCGAAAAAAAAAACTAGTTTTATCATATATTACTAGTATTGTAAAATCCCTGTTTACAATGAAAAATACTGGACTTTGTCATTTTATAGCATTTTAAATATCGGGTACCGAAGTTCAATTTCGAAACTGCTCCTAAAATTGCTACATTTTAAAATAATTTCTCTGAATGAATCTTACGAATTTCATGAATATGTGTTTTTAGGCTAATGGAAGGGTGTAGAATTTATTTATGGTGTCAAACTTTGATATTGTTGTCGTAAAAAACAGATAGCCAATTTAAGCAAATTTTACATACATCATTTAAAAGTAGACTTTAATTCCTGTCGTTTGGTAGCATTAACTTCGTCTGCAATAGTTTGTTGATGCGTTGATAAGAGGTGTTTATTTACACAAAACAGTGTAATGGCATTTTTGAGACGTGTCACTGTACTATTGTTGTGTCGATATATTTTAATGAAAGCAGTAGACTGTATAATCACTTTTCACATTATTTAATAACACATTTCACAAATAAAATCCGCTGAGGGAACCCAATGCACATATTGTCGAGATTCACAAACTCAACTCGTAAAAGTAAACATAAGAGAACAATAATATCCCAGCGCAGAGGGAAAAACACATATTATCCCTACGCAGAGGGAAAAGCACTGGAATAAAAATAAGCAGACGATTTTTAAAATTAAACCTCCTCTCGGCCTTGAAAGCCGAAAGGGTTTCAAAAATTTACTCTAAAGGTAATTTACACAACTTATTTATTGGCCTTTTTAATTCACTATTTTCAGTTTTCAGGGTAGCTACACGAACCTTTTTATCAGATCCGGGATGAGTTTTGATCACTCTAGCTAATTTTCATTGTAAAGGGGAAAGACCTTCATTTTTTATTATAACTAAATCACCTATTTTAATATTATGCTCTTTTTAAACCATTTTACTTACTGTTGTAGGGTTGAAAGGTACTCATTGCTCCATCTTTTCCGAAAGTGTTGTTGTATTTTCTGCACTAATTGCCACCTGGTCAATCTTGATGCAGGTACTTCTGAAATATCTACTTCTGGTACTGAAGTAAGGGGAGCACCAATTAAAAAATGACCAGGGGTTAAGGCCTGTAAATCATTAGGATCAGAACTTAAAGGATAAAGGGATCTAGAATTTAAACATGCTTCGATTTGAGCTAAAAGAGTTGAAAGTTCTTCAAATGTTAAAACTGAATTGCCAACGGTTCTTTTTAAATGAAATTTCATCGATTTAACGCCAGCCTCCCAAAGTCCTCTAAAGTGAGGGGGTGAGGGTGGATTGAAATGGCAATTTATTTCTTCCGAACTTTAGTATTTTGTCATTTCTTCATTATGCTGAGAAGAAGCCACAAATTTATACAATTCTTTCAACTCCTTGCTCGTACCGACAAAACTTTTGGTACAATCATTTACAATTTTTTTTGGTTTTCCTCGTCTAGATATAAATCGCTTCAGACAAGCTAAAAAAGCCTGAGTAGATAAATCAGTCACTAATTCAATGTGAATTGCATGAGTAGAAAAACATATAAATAATGAAATATAACACTTAAAAGATTTTGAACCTCTACCTTTTTTTAATTTACACAATATAGGTCCTGCATAGTCAATTCCTGTAATAAGGAACAGGCTGGTAGGTTGCATTCTAGTTGAAGGTAAATCAGCCATGATTTGTTTAGCTGTAGAAGCAGAAGCAATAGCACAGATTACACAATTCCTTATGAACTTTCTTACAACACTTCGTCCACTTAAAATCCAAAATTTCTGTCTGATAACACACAATAATAGGTGAGGGGCAGCATGAAAATGAGATAAGTGAAAATATCTGATAACCATCACTGTCACTGGATGACTTTTTGGCAACAATATTGGATGAATTTGTTCTTGTGTGAGATTTGAATGACGAAGACGTCGTCCAACTCTGAGTATTTCTTCTTTATCAAGGAATGGAGAAAGATTAACCAGTTTGCTATTGCGAGGTAAACACTTTCCAGAAGTTATACATTTAATGCCTTCAGGAAATGATGACTCTTGCATTTGTTTAATTATCACCTTTAAGGCACTCTGAATTTCTGTGTGTGAATGAAAGCCGAAGTTTCTTTTTTGAAACAGGTAAACCAGAATTCGTAAGAAATCTCAAACACAAGGAAATAACACGTTTTAGCTTAGTAAATGAAAGAATATTATATTATTAAAGAAAAAATATTATTATATTTGAGAGAATAGGCATTTCCACACTTAATTGTGCTGTAGCAGAAAAAAAAATTTCCTTTTATCTAATAAAGCTTCGTCACAGAAAACGCTCCCTAATTGTGATTTTGGAGAAGGGAAGGATGGATCACTGAGCCAACTGGGGCCATTCCACCACAAATCATGCAATGATAATTCTGAGGGTAACAGACCTCTTGATGCACAATCTGCTGGATTCTCCCTTCCTTTTATATGATGTCAGCACTCAGACGAAACAAGTTGCTGTATTTCTGAAACACGATTTGGAACAAAAGTTTGCCATCTTGTTGATTCGGTTGATAGCCAAGAAAGAACTATTGTTTAATCCGTCCAACAATTAATTTTAGGGATATCCAAGCAAAATGAATCTAAAACAGTTTTTACCAAACAGGCTGACAGCAGGGCGGCACTCAATTCTAATTTAGGTAAAGTTATTGTTTTTAAAGGCGAAACTCTTGTTTTTGCTGCTAATATTCTAACTGATACAGCCGAATCATTTGATAAGGATCTTAAGTAAACAACTGCACCATATGCTCCTAAGGAAGCGTCACTAAATTAATGAATTTCAAATTTCTTAGCTGAAGGAATGAGATGCTAAACGAGGCACAGTAATTGATGTTAAACATGCAAGTTCTTCCCGAATTTTTATCCACACATTTTTAATTAGAAGTGGAACAGGATCGTCCCACGCCAGATTACTTCTCCATAATTCCTGAAGTAGAATTTTTGCAGAAATTATAAAGGGGGAGATCCAACCAAGTGGATAAAAAATTTTTGCTATATCTGACAATATGGATCTCTTTGTGACTTCTTTTAATGTTGGTTCTATGGTGACACTAATTTTTAAGACATCGAGATTTGAGTTCCATTTTAATCCTAACACCTTTATTGAGTTATCGTTTTCAATTGATAAATCTGATTTAGATTGAATTAAATTTTCAGGAATGTTTTTTAGTACTCTAATGTCATTCGAGGCCCACTTGCGTAACTCAAATCCGCCTCTTTTCATTAATTTTTGTAACTCTGATATTAATTTTATAGCTTCTTCGGGAGATGATGCATCTGTAAGTAAGTCGTCTACGTAAAAATCACATAATACAATATTTGTCGCTAATGGAAAATTTAATTTTTCATCCAACGCTAATTTCTGTAGAGCTTTAGTAGCTAAATATGGGCTAGACGTTAGTCTGTATGTAACTGCAGTAAGACGATAATCACTTATATCGTCGGAAAATTTATTCTTCCAGAGAATTCTTTGAAAATTTTGATCTTCAGGAAATATTTTAATTTGACGAATTGTTTTTTCAATGTCAGCATTAAGAGCTATAGCGCGTGTGCGGAATCTTAACAAAATAAAAAATAACTCTTGTTGAACCCTAGGACCTACAATTAAATTTTCATTAAGAAAAACATTATTTGTAGTTTTCGCGCTACCGTCAAACACAACTGTAAGACGAATCTTGTACTAGATTCCCTGATTACTGGATGATGTGGCTAATAATAGATTTCATTAACGGGTTTTTGAATTTCACTCTTTGGTATTTTCTTCATGTGTCCCATTTCAAGATAGTCATTCATAAATATACAATAATTTTCATACAAATCAAGCTCTCTATTAAATCGCTTTTCTAAATTTAGAAATCTTTTCATAGCTAACGATTTTGATTTCCCTAATTCTTTACATTGCTTTTTAAATGGCAAACGCACAATATATCTTCCATTAGTATCGCGTGAATGAGTTGTATCAAAAATCTCCTCACAATATTTTTCTTCATTTGTGTATATTTCTTTTTAGGGGATGTTTTCTAACTCCCAGAACCTTTTTACATAATCTGTTTCAACATTTGAAAAATTAACTATAATATTTGGTTAATTTTCTGAAAATGTATCACTATCTCCTGTTATTAACTACTGATAATCTGAATTTACTGCAAAAGGAAGTCCTGCTTTTCCAAATATTTTTTCTCCTCTAATTATAGATAATGATAATGACACACCAAATAATAAGTCTATTGGTCCCGGTTCATTCCACTTAGAGTCAGCTAGTGTTATGTTCTTTAAATGACTGAATGCATTAATATCATATGATGCAATTGGTTGATTACTCGTTATCTTTTTCAAAATAAAAAAGTACCTAATCGTGTGTTTTGTTTATCAAAATGTGGAGGAAATTCCTATCTTACAACGTCACGTGTCTCTTCGGAGTATCCCATTCCCAAGCATTTAATCTGTAAATTAGCAGAATTTCCTTTTATCTCTAATAATTGTATTGCACGCTCACTTATAAAATTTTTAGTACTTCCGACATCTATTATACATCTCAATAATTTATTGCCTCCATAATTATCTTCCACATTAATTAGCGCAGTTGCAAGTATGCCAAAGGATTTTGAGTTTATTTCTCCAAGACATGAATTTATGGACATGTTTGCATTATTAGATGATTCAGGAGCAGTTTCACTGGCATGATACGAGGACTGAGGCGTTACTTGTTTTTTATGTCTGGATAGTTATTTTCTCCTTTTTCATAATTTAATAAGCTATTATGACTCTTCAAATTACATTTTGAACAAACTCTTTTTGACCGACAATTGTTTAATTTATGATCTGCAGATAAACATGCAAAACAAAGATTTTTATTTTTTACAAATTGCACTCTTTCACGAACAGATAATTTTAGAAACTCACTGCATTTAGGTATTTTATGACTAGATGAAGAACAATATTTACACAGACTATTGTTAACAGAAGCGGTCATCGCAGTTAATTTAGGATAACTGTTTTTCTTATAAACACTATTTCCTTTAGCAGATTGTAATGAACGGGCATAATCTTTCAGAAAATTTATTAATTGATCTAACGTTGGAAGTTAGTCATTTTTTAACCGACGTTCCCACCACAGTTTAATATTCGAGTCGAGTTTTTGCAAAAGTAAATAAATCAACGAAGTTTCTGAAAAGCCACTTACATTCTGATCCAAGATTTCGAAAAGATTTCGAAGATTGAGTTTTCTCAGTTAATGTATTCCATTTGTGAACCTGCACCGAAAAAAAGTCCGAAAAAAAATCTAGTTTTATTGTGTACAGTAAAACCTCCAAATAACAGACACCTCAGGAGCGCGGAAACTGTCCGCTATTCGGAAGTGTCCACTATTGGGAAAAATCTCGGAAATTCAAAAATTGCCAAGAAATGCTTAAAGTGTCATTAATTGACTTTTATATGTCCTAAAATTCTAATATATGATTAATCAGAAATTAAAATTATTTGTTAAGTAAAAAAATTAAAATAAAATAGTGCATTGCTTTATACACTGTTTGTTACATTCATGCAAAAAAATGTATTTTAAAAGTTTCCTTTAGCATTTAAATATTACATTTTTTTCAATGTGAAGTTTTAACCATGTCAATAGTTTTAATTTTCCTGAATCATCTTTTTTTAAGCGTTACTGCTGATTGTATTTTATCACTTCTTAAAAGCATAAAATCTCAAATCTTTCGGAGAGGAGGTGGGAGGGGGTTATTGTGATGCTCTGGAATGTAATGTCCCTAGGACCATCCCTGAATTTAATACTGGACGTGGGAGGGAAGGCGCGAGTGGGACCCGGCCCTCTCTCTACATTTATCTGTGATCACAAAAATTCGACACATTGCCCTGACAAATTTAGAGGTTTTTTACTTTTTTTTCTTCGTTAAAAACAATTTCTCATATTTCATCGCAAAAATTACTGTCCGCTATTCAGAATGTCCGTTATTCAGAGGTTAAACATACAAAAATTTAGATTTTGGGAGTGGGGATCGGTAAACTGTCCGTTAAATAGAGGTGTAAAATAACGCACACACTACACAAATTATTCCATAGGCACTGATTATATTAAAAAACACTTTATTAAAAGAATAACACTCACTCGCAGCTCACTGCTGCATTATCGTCTGCACATTTCTCAAACACAACTTTGGAATAAAAATAGAAAAAACACTTCACTTCTCTTCAGTTTCTGGACACTGAGATTTTAATTATAGGTAGCACGGTATCGTCTGCCTACATAGAACATACCGGCCCCCATTGACATGTTTCACATTCAATAATAACTCTTTTTTTACCAAGTACACTAATTACATAAATAAATACAAAAGGTCACTATAAATGCTTACTCAAATATAAAAATTGAAAGAAAAAACAATATAACACTCACACACACATATATATATTTATCTTTTATCTTTTTTTTCTTTAAATACTATGGTTTTCAGGCATAGGGAAATACATAATTTACTAATCGATCTTTTAAAAATTCCATTCTGAGTTTTTACCTGAACTACGCGAAATTTCTCATCATTACCGTAATATACTTCAATAATTCTGCCTAATGGCCACTTACTGTTTGGTGTATTTTCCTCTACTAACAACACTAGATCTCCTATTTTTACATTATCCTTTTCAATTCTCCACTTACCAAATCTTACAATTAATTTCAATTATTGATTAAATTAAATAGAACTTTAACTTTAAATTTAATTTTTTAACAATTGATAAATAAACTTTTTAGCCGTTGCTTTAAATATCATTTAAACTTTAGTACTAAACAGAAATATTAGAAAGGAGATAAAAGTGATAAGAACTGCTAGTATCCTACTCATGTTAAATCCTATCAAAACCCCCCTCTTAACACTTTTATCTAAAAAAGAGAGGCGACTACAAAAATATTAAAATACACCACTATAGTTTTAATCCTCTTAAGGATAGCCTAACACAGTAGTGCATCCTGACGATGTCCACATTTAGAACAAAAAAGGATAACATCTTAAAAAGGACCATTATCTCAAGAGCACTTAATCACCTGTACACTAACTCCAAATATATTAATAAATCTTTAAAGAAGACACAATAACCGAGAATAAACAATAAAAATTAGCCAAAGTTCCAGCACAGCCCAACACCCAAAATATTCAAATATATTTATACACAAGATAAAAACTTTTATATAATATTTACACACATCAAAAAACAACTTTTACCAGGTAGGTAGTCACTTAAAATTACTCTCATACCAACAAGATCCACTCGATCTGGCTCCTAGCTTTTAAAACATATTCAAAAATATTGATATATATTGTTTTTATATACCTTATACCATTTAAAAAACCCTACATATATTTCAACAAGAACACAGCATGTCAATATCTTACACTTATTAAACTTTTTCAATATTGTAATATTCATTAAACAATCTTTAAAGTCCATAATAGGAAGAAATTTTAATTATCATATACATTAATAATATATCTTACAGAATTAACTATTTTAAACAAGATAAAAATATTATTTTCACATATTGAATAAATATATCAAACATCTTTAATATTCAATTATAAAATTAAGAATAGTGGAACCCCATGATTAAATTCAAAGGTAACCAAATCTCATTTTTACAACATACAAACTTCCCGGTCTTGCATAAACACATGACTCCATTCTCAAAAATAATCCTATCCTTCACAGCAGCCAATTTCCAATAAAAACAAAGTTTCAGCTACAACATCTCCTAAGAATCCGGAGGACACAAATAATTAAATTGGTACATAAAATTCATACAACTTTCAGCGCCGTGTACACCCGGCTACCCTTTCACTCTCTCCCAATTTGCCTGGGGCCCTAGGTCTTCATACCTCACTCTCTCGAAAACCACAAAATCACATAGGCAAGAGTTGTAGCACGGATACAGATTACTTGAATTCAGACAATCACAAATAAACCTCAAATAATAAACTATTGTTTCCATACTTAACAGATTAGGACAGATCAACCAATGTTGACACCAAGACCATAGAAACTCCTTATTGCCGAGAAACAGTCCACCAGTACAAAAACACTTTCACAAAAATTAGACTCTCCTCACAAGCCCTAAAACTTACACAGCTGAAAGATGTTCCTTCCACATTCAGGAGACAATTCTAACAACTAAAAAAAATGCTATCCTACAGTTGAATCTAACACAAAATATTTAAATGTGTTCTATTACATTAATATAACAAAAACTTTATTAATTTATTTCCATATCTATTTCAACATTTCACAATTGCTTAAATTCAATACCAAAAAAAAAAAAAAAATATCCGCAAAAAGATCCATCAACTCAATCAAAAAATGGATCAGATCTTCAAAGACTCCATCATCAAAAGAGTTGAATTTTTATTACACGTGATCAACTTTCAACTTCCAATTAACAAAAGTCAACTTTAAAAATTATATCTCAAATTAGCACTGAGCAAGCATGACACTAAACAACTGCAAAAAATCCTAACACTTAGAATGGTGGATTTCTTCCATGGCTCTAAAACTCTAAATCAACTCTAAAACTCTAACTCAACTCTAAAACTCTAAATCAAATCTAAAACTCTAACTCAACTCTAAAACTCTAAATCAACTCTAAAACTCTAAATCAACTCTAAAACTCTAACTCAACTCTAAAACTCTAAATCAACTCTAAAACTCTAACTCAACTCTAAAACTCTAAATCAACTCTAACACTCTAAATCAACTCTAAAACTCTAACTCAACTCTAGAACTCTAAATCAACTCTAAAACTCTAAATCATCTCTTAAACTCTAAAACAACTCTAAAACTCTAAATCAACTCTAAAACTCTAAACCAACTCTTAAACTCTAAATCATCTCTTAAACTCTAAATCAACTCTTAAACTCTAAATCAACTCTTAAACTCTAAATCATCTCTTAAACTCTAAATCAACTCTTAAACTCTAAATCAACTCTTAAACTCTAAATCAACTCAAACTCTAAATCAACGCTAAAACTCTAAATCAACTCTAACACTCTAAATCAACTCTAGAACTCTAACTCAACTCTAGAACTCTAACTCAACTCTAGAACTCTAACTCAACTCTAAAACTCTAAATCAACTCTAAAACTCTAACTCAACTCTAAAACTCTAAATCAACTCTAAAACTCAAAATCAACTCTAAAACTCTAAATCAGCTCTTAAACTCTAAATCAACTCTAAAACAAACTCTCAATCAACTCTAAAACTCTCAATCAACTCTAAAACTCTCAATCAACTCTAAAACTCTCAATCAACTCTCAAACTCTCAATCAACTCTAAAACTCTAAATAAACTCTAAAACTCAAAAAAAAATCTCTAAAACATATTACAAAAATTATTATTTTTATGAGAACTCAGAAAAAGAAAAGAAATATTTATCTCCGATTATAGATTATATGCACTAAATCAATGACTGGTGTAAAGTAAATAATAAAATTCATCCAGTAAATAAAAATTCAAATTTATTTAGAATATTCTGTACTTAATATGCCAAAATTTTAGTGAGATCATGTTTCCCTAAATCTAACACTAATAATCAAGAAACCTCCCATACTGAAAAAAATATACTTGATTTTTTAAAACATAATATGCTAAACTTTAACAATATATATAAAAAAATACCAAACTTTTAAACTAAAAAGAATAGGACATAAACTCCAGGAAATCAGCAAGATCAATAAACCTCTGGAGCCATGTCACAAAACAAAATTTAAAATATTAAATTACTCAAAAATATCTATAAACTTTCATTAATAACTCATAAATCTCCGCCCATAGACAGCACAGAAAACTGATTTCCTACCGTTTAAAAGTTTTTTAAAAATTTTAAATTTATTAAAAATTTTAAATATATAAAAGAGTATTAAAACATTACACACTATTCAAAGTTCAATATACTCTCAAATCTTATATTTTTCAGAAATCCTCAAATGCAGGCCTGTTAATTAAAATATATATATAAATAGATAGATGTAACAATTTTTAACTTCATTATACTTAAACTTCAAAATTAAATTTAACAGTTTAAATTTAAAAGTATAGCAAAACTATTAAGGTTTTAACACTTCATTTTTAATAAATATCTCTATATAATATTTTTCACATAAACTACTTAAAATTTATCCATTTAATTATTTTCTATTAAACTAAAGAAAATCATTTAATTTTCAATAAAAAGAATTTTAAAAATTTCACTTTTACTGCAGAAGTCCTCTATCACACAAAGTACCAGAACCGATAGTTCTGTCGAGAAAATATGCAAAAACGTCATGGCCAAGTAGATTTCCAGTTTATCAGAGCTCTTGAAGGTATGCAGGATACAGTCTGTCACAACTAAGTCCATGATTCCTTGGAACAAAAGCTCATTCATAAACTCATTTCAAGCACTGTAGATCACAGTTCATGAACTCAAAACTCATCAGGATAAAGTCCTCTCAGGCACCATAAGGCATCACAGCAAAAAGTCCAACTGGGCAAAGTCGTCGCAGGTTATGTAGAGCACAGTTCAAGAAACACAAAGCTGAAAGGTTCTTGTGAGCATTCAGGCAATCAAACTTTCATACCACCCACACACTTCACTTGCTGCACCATGACATTCACGACAAAAATGCATAAACTCCAATGTTTGGGACGCAGACCATACTCAGGTCTTATCGTCGTTCTTCACACTAATAGAAAAAACCAGCACTGTCTCTCTGGAGACGATAAACTTTTAAAAAAATCAGCACAGTTCCTCTTATCACATCCCAGGAAAACAGACTGAAAACTTTATTCTCTCAATATGCAAAAAGTTCACTCAATATACAAAAGGCCAACTTATTTGTGCATATCTTAATCACACAATAATTTAAACAGTTCTTCTTCAGATTTAACCAACATATGACTTCTTTAATTTTAATTGTCAAAGTCGTTTCAAAGAAAATTTTCATGAAATATGAACAGCAGCATCTAAACTTCTGGCTGCTTCCAAAAAGCATAGTTCCAAAAAAAAATTTCCAGCGATCGGTATCATTTTTTTTTTTTTTTTTTTTTTGTCAAAATATTCATTAACTCTTAAAACAATATCTTCTTAAACACAACACTTCCATTATTTGAGCACAACACTTCCCTAATTTAAGCAGAATATTATTCGACTAATTTCACAATGAAAGTTTCAGAAAACACCTTTATAGAACTCTTAATATCACATCAGCACATAATTAATTCGAAGATATTTACTCACATTAATAATTATTTTCACCTCCCGGAACGTCGGACCATGTAAAATAACGCACACACTACACAAATTATTCCATAGGCACTGATTATATTAAAAAACACTTTATTAAAAGAATAACACTCACTCGCAGCTCACTGCTGCATTATCGTCTGCACATTTCTCAAACACAACTTTGGAATAAAAATAGAAAAAACACTTCACTTCTCTTCAGTTTCTGGACACTGAGATTTTAATTATAGGTAGCACGGTATCGTTTGCCTACATAGAACAAGAGGTGTCCGCTATTTGGGAGTGTCCCGTTATGGAGGTTTTACTGTATTACAGGCATTGTAAAATCGTGGTTAAAAATGAAAAATACTGGAAGCACATAGAGGTTTTTTGCTATTTCTAATAATTTGTTTTTTATGGATAAGGCAAGATTTGAAGCTTACATCCTCATATGTAAAGGGTATTTCTTTAAAGGTATACAAATTTAAAGCGAAATAAAACGCATAAAAATAATGTTAATGGCCTTGATATTTGGTTTTATGTTAAATAAATAATTTTAAGCCATTTGTGTTCAAAATAATTTCAGCCACAGGAGCGCCGCGAGCGCGACTGACTCGAATGAAGCGTTATCTAGAAGTCCAATTTTGGACCATTTTGTCAAGCAGTTGGAGTTGTATATCAGTAGTAATGTGGTGATAGTTGATTTACAAGTGATCCAACAGCTATGGTTTATCGGCGGACGTAGACACACGATTTCACATATCCCCACAAAAAATAATCCGTTGGTGTGAGATGACTGAGGAGGCTTATTCACGAGTCCACGATGCAAAGCTATGCTTATCGAATGCTTTCTGCAATAAACTAAATTATTTTTGCACAATTTGCAATCGGTATTCTAGCGTAAGTCTATTCATTATGAAATGGCAAATCATACTGAGCACAAATCATCTGTCAGCTGAATTTTACTATTTTTCAGTAAATAAGTATTTCAACTACCACAGCATCTGAGATATAGCTCCTGTTACAATTCGAATTAATCTATCCTTTAGAGAAACTTGCTCTCTTTATTATGCAATTTACAAAATGTCAGTACACTCATTTCTTTTTGAGCTATTATATTTTATTGAAATTTCAAATTTTCGCAGAATTTAGACTATTTTTCACTTTAAAAAATGTTTCTGTATATTTCCTAAAATTTTTACTTATTTTATGAAGTTTTAATTTAAATGTCATCATAAATTTTGACATAAAGAGAAAATTTCAAAAAATCTCCTTTGAAGATGTATGGATAACTTTAAAGGATGAGTAAATACTTAGAGACCGAGTATACCATTTAAAACAAGTGTCTTTACCATAAATTCTTTGTACAAATAAACAACTACAATTTAATCGATTGTGTTTGGACTTTTGAAGTAGGATAACTATGAAAAAACATGTATTTTTATTTTACTATAACTATTAGAGTCATACTTTCGTGAGACGAGACCTCCTTTTGATCTTAATGATTATCTCCATACTAACAGATATTTCCCAGAATTTGACACACACAACCAGAGACGATTTAATTCCATGAAACGGATGGTGGAAATTACTCACCGGTCATGAATATAGCAGGAGTATGCAGGCATCAGATGTAAATAACGAAACAATAGAATTCCAATACGAAAGAATTTATTCTTTTCTCTTCAGATGCGTTTAGAGGCCACTCGAGTCCCGAAAAAAGACTCGGATGATGATGTTAAGTCTATGGGGTGATGATGTTAAGTCTATGGGGGCGTTAATTTCTACTACGTTTCAAATTTTAATATTTTCACTTTTATTTTTTGATTTGATAAAGTAGCTGAGGATCTACAACCGGGCTAGCTTTTACTTTTTTTTATTTTGGTTTTCGCTTAAAAAAATTCTTTAACTTTCGAAACCGGTTTAAACCGGTTCAATCGAATATTTGTCTATGAATTTACGTATTAAGCGAGATTATTTTTGCTTCAAGGGACCAAAACTTTATCATGTAACAAGCGAGATTTCGTAATAACCGATCTCGTATAAAACGTGATATATTTACATTAGTCCTATGGGTGATATTTAAAAAACTAGAAGAAATATTTTTATTGGCATTATCGTGTATCAATTGTGACCGTTTTAAATGGATGCGACTATATGTGTGTAAGATTTCAGATTTCATGTACATGTAAACCTATAAAAAGGGAATTAATTTTTGGACAGTGAGGTGGCCCTTTTAACTACCCATCATACGTAGTATAGGATAAGTCTTGCAATCGTTTTGAAAATCGAAAATTTTTTTGACGGATTTACACGTTTCAGACACTGGGGATTAGGAAAAGCATATTTTTAGAAGAAAAAAATACCATCCGCCTGTCTGTGTCTGTAAATCCTCTTTCTCCCGAAAAATTAAGATAGAGACTTAAAATTTGGTGCCTACTTAGTATAATACTCCCATCACGAGATGAGACTTCGGAAACTCCTTCTTGTAGACGAGTCGACTTTACATAAGGTGTGCAAGGTGATACGGGAGGGGAAAATAATCCCGTGTTTTCAATTCGACCATTCCCCGCAAAGAACTAGGGTTGGAATGATAGCGCGCCAATTGAGTTTCGCGCCAATAATTTGTGCTTCGCATTTTTTGACTTTTTGACAGAAATCTGTTTTCCCTTTCTCGTTTAGCTTAGCTGTGTTTTCTCTCTCTTTTATAATTTATCCCGCCATTTTTAAACTTTTTTTTTAAACAATTATTTTTTTATTACAAACATGTCCTCAAAAGGGAAAACAATTCACTCTAAAGAAAGAATGATTATTCATAAAGTTACGGATTTTTTTGAGAAGGAAGCAAATTTTTTTACTTTTTCACTCCCGTCGATTTTGTTCTATCCATAGAGCAGAAAATAAATGAAGAAAGAATCAAAACTGCAGTTCTGAATGATATTTAATGTATTTTTAAAATATTAAATTTTAAGATAGTATAAGTTAAAAATTTAAAATATGCCATTAACCTTTAAAAAAGTACAAAATTTAATTATTATTAAAATGAAAGATGTGTTTAAGGCTGTTTTTAAATCCAAAAGTCTTTATCACATAAGTTTTGAGTTTTGACTTATTTTTGTTCAAAAGTTTGTTTTTATGACACTAGTAGTTGTTGTTCGGAAACTACCTAATACTACTCATTTCCCGTTTTTTTTTTTTTTTTTTTTTTTTTTTTTTAAATAGATTTTTTAGAAAATAGTGTCAAAGTGAAAGTTTTGAACCAAATTTCTGCTCGAAAAATGAATAATCACTCAAACAGGGGAGAAATACGTGTTGGTCACGTGATAAAAATCGTTTATAACTCAATAAGTTATTTATTGATCAAAAAATGGAAAACAATTCGATTTCAAATCGCTTCCATAACCATACTTTCCAATTTTATATTATTCATTCCATTGAAAAATTAATTTCTAAATATGTCAAAACGTTTTGCGTTTGTTCAGCAGAGCAGAGCAGATGAGAATAGCCACAAATAAAGTAAATTAGTATTGCATATGTATTTCATTATGGAATTGCTATTACAACTGGAGATATAATTCATTTATCGGGATTTTGGTGTTGTTGCACTGAGAAATTTCTTTTTTTAAGAATCCCTTAAAATTAATTAAATTGTATGTATATTTTACTTCACTTTGCAGATTCCATCCATTTTTAAAATAACGTTTTTTTGTTTTTGTTTTTTTAATTATGAATTTTTATATAAATTATCTTACTCTTTTATTAGATTACCCTTGGTAAGTTCAGAAAAGCAAAAAATAAAATTTAATTTTATATTGTTCTGCGTGATTATTTCTTTAATCATTTTAAAAAATAGTATTTAACAAGTTTTTAAAAAAATATACTGAAAGCAAAATATTTATCTTTATTATCGTAATAATACAAAAGTAACAATTTATATAAAAGTTAAGAATACGTTTTAATGTTTAATGTAATTGTAGAATAATGACAATTTAAAAGTATATGACTTTTTAAAAAAATTTTTTGGACCAAGCCAAATTTTGCAGGTTTTTGAACATACTTGGTTTAGTCGAGGAAATTATATTCATACAGGAGGATTCAAACGGGGCTGAATATTTTGATCCGTCAAGACTAGGAAAAATGAAATCAATAGCGGCTTAGTACGGAAAAAATAAGTTAGGTCCGGTCCGATCCTTGATGAAAAAAGTAAGACCCGAGTCTTCAGAAAAAAGTAAAGTCAGGGCTCGGCCTTGCCCAAATGCTGTTCATGAAAATCAGGCCGATGCATGGCACGTGCAGATCTCTCTGCGTGCGTTCTCCCAGGTTAAATAATTTCCCTTTTAAGTCAATAAGATACAAATTAACAGCGCCAAACTGTCGCACACCTGGGAAATATGGCAACCTACGTGTTTCTCTTTTACGGCGCAGCGTAAGGAAGAAAAATCAACGCTCCGTTATGAAAGAAATGGAATCGTCTTAAGCTACGTCATGTATGATTGACAGGTCTCTTCTCCTGCTGGGACTATTATACATAATAATAGAAAGAAGCATAGTGAATATCAGTAACGTCGATTATTCGGTATTTTTTTCGGACTCTCGACTCATTCTGATGACAGTTATATAAAAATTTTCTGTTTTTTAAATTTTTTTATTTTAGGTAGTAGTTGTAAAAGACAATCAAATTATAAATTTTGCATAAAGTATGAAATTGATTGGATAATGTGTCGTCGAGATATTTATAATCCTATTTTTCACACTCTTCTAATTTTCTTGACCCTGTATTTCATTCATTTCAAATACATATTTTAATTGGAAATGAGACACTTCATCCGAGTCAATTAACTTTTAGTTAATAGGTTTGTTTATCACTTTTAAGAATTATAAGGATTTCTTTCACTACTTGATTATTACGTCGATCAAAAATATACCGAGAACCATAAGACTGAATGCCAATAATGGCTTATCGTAAATGTCTCATGCACTTCACATTAAATACTTATACAGGGTGAGTCATAAATATCGAAACAATAGGCTATCTCCTTAAATATTGCCCTTAGACCCATACTTCCAATTGCAAAAATTCATAAAAAAACCTTGAAATTTTTGACAAGATAAATTGCGACTCCATGGGGGGGGGGTCTAGATGAAAAATTACGAAAATTAAATTTTATACGGCCCCCATAGGATAAAAATTCCGATTAGGAAAACTTTCTTTATTCAGTCCTGAATAAGTCACAAAAAGTTGCATCTTCATATCTCCAAAACTAGCAAAGTTATAGCCATTTAAAAAATTCATCAGGTTTTAAGGGATTAGACACAAATTTAAATGTGCGCAATGTCGCGAATTAGATTAATATTTGTAATTACTTTAGTGTCCACACTCTCATAGTGACTCCATGGTTATAGTTTTATTTTTTGCATACGATCACGAGAAATGGAAAAAGGTAGTAGAATTATTCTGGAATAAAGTTTGTGTAAAGTTTTTATCTGAAAATGTTTTGAAGCTTCATTTTTTTGTAAGATATTTAAATTATTTTTCACACGTTTAAAGTAAAACGACGATGTCTATATTTTCGGGTAGATTTTATAGCTTCGATTTCGCATTGTTTGCGATATGTGGCGTCCGAACTAATAGGGACGTGTGAAAAGTAACTGTTTTTTATTTGTTAACAGAAGTTGTCATTGAAAAAAAATGGATGCTTTGAAAATCAAAAGAACGCCTCTTAGAACTGGATTTACGAAAACTTATAATGCTTTAAATGAAGCTTTAAACGACGCAACTCCAGATGCTAATTTAATAGAGAATTTAATGTGTCAACTGGAAGATAAGAGCACAAGATTGCGAGCTGTAGATGAAGAAATTTTGAATTTTATGTTGACAGAGAAAGATTATTCTAAAGATGCGAGAAGTATACAGAAAAATTTATTGCTATAAAGCAAAAAGTAAAGACATTTTTGGTGAAACCTATCGAAGAACAACTCTGATCGCAGAATTATACAGATGTTGAAAGAACGCTGTCCCGACCACTTCGCTTACCAGAAATAAGTTTACAGCCGTTTGATGGCGATGCAAGATTATGGTTAACCTTTTGGAATTCATTCAGCAAAATTCATGAAGACACCACTTTAGATGACCATTTGAAATTTGTTTATCTTTTACAGACGATAACGCCGAAATCCAAAGCAGCACAGATAGTTAATAGTTATCCAGTTTCTGCTGATAATTATCCAAAAGTAATTCTACATCTTAAAGAAAGGTTCGGCAGAGAAGATACACTTATTGAGATATATGTTAGAGACCTTCTTCAATTAGTCTTAAATAATAATCGATCATCAAACAAGAATTTTAATTTATCGTCGTTATATGATAATCTAGAGACAAAACTTAGGTCTGTAAAATCCTTAGGTGTCACAGAAGAGAAATATGCCAGCATACTTTTTCCACTTGTAGAATCTTGTCTACCTCATGATATATTAAAAATCTGGGAAAGACAGCGTGAGAAGACTGCTCAAGGTAAGAATCAATTAAATTCTATTCTTGATTTTTTTAAAAATTAAGTACTTGCGGAAGAGCGGGTTCTTTTGGCTCATTCCAATCTTGGTTTTGAAAACCCAAAGAAAAATCATAAATGTAATAATGAATATAATTCAATGCCAACTGCCACAGATTTATTTATAAATAATAAGTCTAATAAGAATTTAGTTAAAAAACGTGAAGATTTGTGTATATTTTGTGACAAGTGTCACTTATCAGAAAAACGTTTTAAAGCTAGTTCGCTTTCTTTTGATGAGAAACGTAACTTAATTTTGAGAAAAGGAGCTTGCTTTGTTTGCCTGAAGAAAAACCACATTTCACGCAATTGTAACTCTAAAACTAAATGCACGAATTGTGGTAAAAGACATTCTTTTATATTATGTCAAAATGTTTTTAATGAAGGTGGTAATGTGTCGTTAGAAAGTCATAAACATGAATCAGGGAGTAGTGACACTGTTTTAACTACTCAAGCTTCGGATCCTACTGTGTTACTCCAAACTTTGAGTGTCCGTATAAAGCACAATGGAAAAGAGAAAATCGTGCGTGGAGTTATTGGCACAGGATCCGAACGTTCCTATTTATCACGAGATGTAATTAAATATTTGAATTATAAAAGTATTGGTGAAATTAAATTAATTCACACATTATTTGGTAATGTTGAAACAAGTGAAACAAAGCATAATAAGTATAGAATTCACTTAAGTAGCATAGACAATAGTTATAAATGTGATATGCATGTTTTAGATGTTCCTGTTATTTGTTCTAAAATACGAAAAGTGCCAACTGGGCCTTGGTTATCAGAATTAAATAAATATGGTATTAAAATTTCTGATGTTGAAGATATTTCATGTGAAACCGAAAATGAAATTAAATTATTGATTGGTTCTGATGTGGCCGGAAAATTACTCACCGGAAATATTAAAGTTTTAGAAAGTGGTCCGGTTGCGGTAAAAACCCATTTGTGATGGACTCTAATGGGAAAAATTCCAAGTATTAAATCAGAAACAAATAACGCTACTATGATTTTTTCATCACTTTGGAACAATTGTTCCATTGCTGATTTGTGGAAGCTGGATATTATGGGTATAACGGATCCAGTTGAATCCAAAACTAAATCTGCAATTCATGAAGAAACTATGCAGCATTTTAAGAGTAATATAAGAATAGATTCAGAAGGGAGATACGAAGTAGCATTGCCATGGGTGCTAGATAAAGCTTGTTTACCTAACAACAGAGAATTGGCCGAAAAGTGGCTTGCTACAACGAGGAAAAAGTTAATTAATTTAAATAAAATTGAGGTATATAGCGAAGTATTTCATTCGTGGATAAATGCAGGAATAATTGAAAGGGTGGTTGATAATAAAGAAACTAAAGTACATTATTTGCCACACAGACCTGTATGTAAAGAATCGAGTGAAACTACTAAAGGTAGACCAGTTTTTGACGCTTCGGCTCATGTTAAAGGTTCCCCTTCTCTAAATGATTGCCTAGATAAGGGATTAAATTTGATTGAAATGATTCCTTCAATATTGCATCGGTTTCGGAAATATCCTGTTGGTGGAGTATCCGATATAGAGAAGGCATTCTACAAATTGGTATTAGAGTAGAGGATAGAGACTATCTGAGATTTATATGGGAAAATGGCATAATTTATAGGCATAAACGTGTTGTTTTTGGAATCATTTGTAGCCCCTTTTTATTAGCGGCTACTTTGAGACATCATTTAGAAAGTGCGACTGAAAATCTTGCTTCTACAGTAGAAATTTTGAATGAATCGTTATATGTAGATAATTATGTTTGCAGTTTCAACACAGTTGAAAAATTAAATAAGTTTATATTTGAATCCCAAACGTTACTATTTTCTGCAAAATTTAATCTCAGGGGATGGTTGTCAAATTATACCATTCAAATTATTTCTGAAAATTCAACAGCTAATGTAACACCAGTATTAGGTTTAAACTGGGATCTGGAAAACGATACCCTATCTTGCAAAATCGGTTCTATTGAGGAAAAACAAATTATTCCCACAAAACGAGCTGTACTTTCATTCGCTCAGAAAGTGTTTGATCCTCTTGGATTTACCTCTCCAGTGACTTTGCTCCCTAAACTTATTCTACAAGAATGCTGGAAGTTAAAAATTAAGTGGGATGAATTACTCCCAACTAATTTGGCTAAACAATTTTTAAAATGGGTGCAAGGATTGAAGATGATTTCTGACATCAAATTGCAGCGATGGATGTATTTTGATAATTATGAAAGTAATGATGTAGGCCTTCACATATTTTGTGATGGAAGCAAACATGCGTATGCTACTTGCATTTTTCCAAGAGTAAAGAGAAAAGATAAAATCCTGGTAACTTTCGTACAGTCACGAGCAAGAGTAGCTCCCCTTAAGAACATAACGATACCCCGATTGGAGCTTTTAGCATGCTACATTGGAGCCAGGTTGGGAAGTCGAGTTATATCTGATCTACGAATTCCAAATTTAAAGATATTTTATTGGTGTGACTCAACTTCAGCTTTAAGCTGGATAAAACGAGACGAAAGATGGGGAACATTCGTTTGGAATCGCGTAGAAGAAATCAGATCCTTAACTCAAAAGAACCAATGGCGACACATTGCAGGAAAATTTAATCCGGCAGATATCCCTTCCAGAGATTGTTCGATTGAACAATTTTTGGAACTAAGATGGTGGGAGGGACCGGATTGGTTGGCTCAACCTGAATATACTTGGCCTCGAAGTGTCGAAATTCCCGATGAAGAAATTATTAACTGTGAAAAACATAAAAGTGTCATTTCAGCAATGAACAAGAACACAGAATCTAGTGATTGGTATTATCGACGGTTTTCATCTTTCAAGAAAATTATAAGATTGATCGCCTGGATTTTAAGATTCTTAAACAATTTAAGAAATCCTAATTCAAAAGAAGTTTCTGAACTTACGTGTTTGGAATTAGAATAAGCCGAAAGAAAATTGATAATTTTGATTCAGAAAGACAGATTAAACGAGAAGAATAATCAGAAGATACGTAGCTTAAGACCAATCCTAGATGAAGATGGTATTATAAGAGTGAAAACGCAAGTTATTTATAGAGAAGATGCTTTCAATTTTAAATACCCTGTTCTTTTGCCTTCTGACCATCCTGTTGTCCACCGCCTGATCTCCTGGAAACACCAAGAGCTTTTGCGTGCAGGAGTGGCTCTTATGATGACATCGTTACGAGAAGACTACTGGATCGTAAAAGCTAGGAAAACTATTCGAGCAGTAGTACAGAAATGTGTACGATGCAGAAGATTCAGTGCACAAAAGACAGAATCGATTTCTATTGCATTACCAGCAGAAAAAGTTGAAGACGCAGCAGTGTTTCAGATAATTGGAGTTGATTTAGCCGGCCCATTATATTTAAAGAATGAGGAAAAGGCTTGGATTGTTCTGTACACTTGTGCAGTGTATAGGGCCATACACTTAGAATTAGTTACGTCATTATCTACAGATGCTTTCCTCCAGTCTTTCAGGCGTTTTATAGCTCGAAGAGGAAGACCAACCACCGTGTATTCTGATAACGGCGGAAATTTCGTCGGGGCAGACACAGCATTTTCAGCCATAGATTGGGAGCAAATCTCTGCCGTTGCAGCAACACAAAAGATTCGCTGGAAATTTAACCCACCTACCGCTGGCTGGTGGGGCGGTTGGTGGGAGCGATTGATACAAATGGTGAAACGCATCCTAAGAAAAGTTCTAGGTAGAGCTTCATTATCCTACGAAGAACTGCTCACAATTCTCTGTGATTGTGAACAAGTTGTGAATGCTAGACCTCTAACTTATGTTACCGAAAATGTGAACGATCTAGCACCGTTAACACCATCAATGTTTTTACAGGACATAAGATCTTTAGATGTGAGAGATTTTGATGCAATTGACGCGCAAGAATTAAATAAAAGAGTTAAGTATAGGCAACATGTTCGAGAACACTTACGTAAGCGATTTCGTATTGAATATTTAAGACAATTGCGCCAGCAAAGTCCGTTGCAAAAGAATGTCAAGCAACTGACAGTTGATGATGTCGTACTCGTAGGGTCTGATAAGAAACGTGCCTATTGGGCTTTAGCCCGAGTGCAAGAACTTATTTCTGGTAAAGATGGCCACCCAAGAGTTGCACCATTAAAAACTGAAAATGGTGAACTTTTGTGACCTGTCCAAAAACTGTACAATTTAGAGATTCCAAAAGAACTTTCTAGTGATCCAGTATTAAGAACGAGAAGTGGCAGAATAGTGACTGTCCCAAAACGTTATTAACTCTAAATACTGTTTCAACAAAAAACTTTATTCTTGTTTTTTAGTATATTTCATAGTGTTAATTTGAATTTGTAATAATATGTTTAATTTTATTTGAATTTTGCAGAAGAAAATGTTTATTTACCTGTTTTGAGAAATGTAATATTGTAAGAATTGTATCTTATCTCTTTAATGTAAGTATTAGTCATATTTTATTTCATATTTTATTGTACCCATTGTTGAGTTTATCTGTCGAAAACTCAAGGTGGGAGAATGTCGCGAATTAGATTAATATTTGTAATTACTTTGGTGTCCACACTCTCATAGTGACTCCATGGTTATAGTTTTATTTTTTGCATACGATCACGAGAAATGGAAAAAGGTAGTAGAATTATTCTGGAATAAAGTTTGTGTAAAGTTTTTATCTGAAAATGTTTTGAAGCTTCATTTTTTGTAAGATATTTAAATTATTTTTCACACGTTTAAAGTAAAACGACGATGTCTATATTTTCGGGTAGATTTTATAGCTTCGATTTCGCATTGTTTGCGATACGCAATTCAAAAAACAATGTTACTTTAACAGTTTTAGGAAACGCGTTAAAAAATCTATTTTTTGTGTTAGAATTTTTTTTTTTTTTTACTTTTTTTGTGATGGTTAGCCTTATAATTTTCTAAGAAAATCACATCCTAAAATTTCTCATACAATTTATAAAAGGTTCATGTGGTTAGTACTGGTTTATATGGGACAATAAAAAAATCGTTGTTCTCGTAACATTATTATCGGATTTCAATTTATTTCCATTTAATTAAAGATGAAAATCTGATTTTAGTTTTTATCCAGGATTTTTGTTTTTTAATATTAATTTTGAAACTATTAAAACTATTTATTGAATGAATTATATAACTTAAAAAATCATATTTTCAAAAGTAAATATTTTTTTTTTAATTTGCCGAAACAAAACTATTTTAAAAAGATAAAAAATGACGTGTTTCAAGTTCTTTTTTCCTTTAAAAATTCTTAACGTTTAATAATTTAAGGACGAGAAATTGTGGGGAAAAATCCATCATGCAGAAAAACGAAGTGTATTGTTTAATTGTCAGTCAGTTATTTAAAAAAATGCTTTTTCTAAGATGTAGATTAAGTCTTAAAAAATAATAATAACTCTCACATCTTCAGGCTGTTTATTGTTGTGGAGAGATGTTAAAAAATCTGTATTCTGGGCCCAAGCCGGGCCAGGACCAATATGTTACTTTTTTCTGAAGACTCGCTAGGCTGGGCCTAACGTACGTTTCATAAAGGAGGGGACGGCTTCCTTCTTCCTAGGTGCACACTGGATGAAATTTTCAATCCCGGTCTCGACAAAACGCGTATTAAAATCACTGTATCTGACTGATTTAATGCGTGCATAAAATAAATAAAATTCGGCTCAAGCGAAATTTTTACGAAAAATACATTGCTTTTGAAATCTTTATTTCACAAAAGAATAAAATAAAATAAAATAAAATAAAATAAAATAAAATAAAATAAAACAAATAAATAAATAAATGAATAAAAATAAAAATAAAATTCATTTTTTAGAATAGTTATTTAAAAGCTAAGAGATTAAATACAATAAAATCAGTGAAAAAAATCTGCCTATGGCGGAATTCCGTTTTAAACAGAAAATATGTTGATCCACGCAAAATAAATACAATCGTACCTGAGGGGGGAAAAATCCCAATTACATCTCCTAGAGAGGGCATCTGTCTACACTGTAAAAAAAGGGTCGATCTACTAAAGAAATTTTAGTAGTCCTTGAAATTACTAAAAAAATTTTAGTAATTTTACTCAGTTACAAAAAAAATCTGTAAGAATTACTAGAAAAAAGCTAGCAACGAATAGAGTCAATAGTTTTATATTTTTAATAGCTTTACTAAAACTCACTTATTGTGGCAGTGATAGCCTAGTGGTCATAGCACCGAACTCCAGACTGAAAGGTCCCGGGTTCAATGCTGGACACCGCCAGATACGCACTGAATGTATGCAGTGTAAGTACTCGTTAAATAAAGGGATTATGAAAATCCTATCGGAGCTGGTAGTAATGTTTGGTGTTGCCATCTATTGCGGCTTTGCCGAAAATCTTCGTCCGTCCTCTTACCCACCGAATACAGGTCGAAGGAAGCTCCTGCCCTTCGGGCAGACGTAATGGTTATTAAAAATATTTTTGGAGCTATTCCTAAAATTTTATTGGTGGCTCATATTAAAAAGTTTTAAGTTAGTTATACGAAAAACTCTTTTGTTCAGTTTACAAAAGAAACGTTTGTTTCATTTGCAAAAAAAAGTTTGTAATGGTTACTAAGAAATTCTGTGGAATACAATTTACTAAAAAAATGTTTAGTAACCTCTTGAATTTTTACAGTGTATAACGTATTTTTTCTTTCCTATGTGATTTCGTCTTAAAAGGTTTTACTGTATAACATTTTTCAAAGTCTCCAACGCATGGAATATGGATTAACGATATTAAAATATAAGTAAAACATTTACATATAAATAGAGATTCATTGATAAAATAAATATATTGCAGCCTTTGGCGCTTCTTTAATAATAAAAAGTATAAATATAAAAAAACGAAAAACTATAAAAGGAATTTTTGTTCAGAACTCTTCCATATGAAACAATTTTTTTCCCACACCAAAGTGGAAAACTGTGTAGAAATTTCCGGCTGAACTGGGCTATGATTTAAACTAGTTTCCAGACCATTCCGGGTTATGATGTTAAAATGTTTTCCGGGCGCGCCGAACTTTTCCCCCTATGGATCGGTTTGGGACTTGAGCTAGATATTTCGATCCATACAGACCTCCAGTGCAGACTACTAACATATTTTGAAAAAAAGTTTAGAGTTAATTCAATACGCTGTTTTGTTATGTCCAAATAAGAGGCACTGTATTAAATTGATATTTAATAATAGACAATTTATGGTCGATCCCTCACTTGCTTTGAAAATCAGCGTAAAACTCTTCGTTTACAGGCATGGTAAGGTGGTGTAAGTCACGAATTCAGGAGAATTTCGGATTTTAATATCTCTGTCAGGTTTTTAGATATTTAAATGAAATTTTTTTGTTCAATTTAGTAATGGATAAGGAATAATTTCCAAATTGGGAATTTTGCCCTACGAGGGCCGTATAAAAATTTAATTTTTGTATTTTTTCAAATAGACCCCCCCCCCATAGAGTTGCAACTCACTTATCAGAAATCTTATCACTTTTTTTTTATGAATTTTTGCAATTGGAAGTATGGGTCTAGGGGCAGTATTTAAGGAGATAAACTATTGTTTCGATATTTATGACTCACCCTGTATATATTTGTATATTATAAATAATGTTTAATTTATATTTTTATTAGTCTTTTACAACTTTATTTGTTCTTTCTTTATTTAAAATAAAAACTATGCTGGTTTGTATAGTTTACGAGCAGTTTGCCGCTTTTTATAATTTGCCTAAACGAGTCAATGGGATAATCAAGTAGTATTTACAATTACGTAACAGAACATTACTATGTATTAAAAATACTTAAATATTCGTTTGAATTTATTTTTAGAGCTGAAATGCATTTTATAAATAGTTTATACGTGTTTTATTTTCATATGTCATGTTATGCATATACATGATGGGTAAGTATTATGGTGGTCCCCGACGACCACGCAAGTTCTTGCATTTCCAACGCAATTTAGTGCGCCTAATAGTGAAATTGATTGTTCAGTGAAACCGATCTCATTGTCACTAACCTTTTAGAAATTAAATTAAAATGTATTATGTGTATGACTCCTCAAAAGCACATAAATTATTTTTACAAAGAAATTTGTAAAAACTAAACAGTTTTTTTTTTCTTTCTTTGCATGTGTGAGAATTGAAGTTACAATTCGCAATCCGATTTCTCCTGAAATATTAGTACATTTTATCGTAATATGATATTATTTATAACAAAACTCGCAAAACGAAATATGCAGAAACCTATCGACACTCAACTAGAAATGAAGTAATTGATATCGATGTAAAGCGCATAAAGGTTGAACCATCTGAGTAGAAACACGTTTTCGACAAATGAAGGTATTTTTGCTGACAATAAAAGATGCACATTAGGGGCTATGCAAACATAACGCTATCAACTTTTTGGTAATTTTGAACTCTCTTAACCCCTTCCAATATCTTACGTTATCATCTTTCGACCCCCCCCCCTCGGTAATGATATATGATATCGTTACCAAAGTGTATTTTTTTTTCTTTTAGAATTTTGTTCTTTTGTTTGGAATAATATATAAAACTGGTTAAATTTATTTTTCGCATATTTTATTGATTTAAATGAAGAGAAGTAAATAAAATATCACTTTATTCAAATAAATTAAAAAAAAAGTTATTTTTAAAAGTATTTTATGTAGCCTTTTGTTACATGCATTCAACGGTAATGAAGCCTTGTTGAACTTACCCCCCCCCCCCCTTGAACGGAGGAAAGATTAGAAGAAGGGACAGATAGAAATTTTTATCAACAAAACAAGTGGACAACATTCTTTCTTTTTTATTTATTAGTAAACACAAGCTTCATTTTAAATATATGTCACATAAGGTTTCATGAACAGTGATTATACATGTATACACATGTGAAGATAATAGGAATGTCAAATGTTTGGATATATCATATATTAGAGTTTGATAATTTAGTGATTTTAATAGCAAATTTGTATTTTCATACAAATAGATAAGTCTAATAAAGATAGTGTACTATTTAAAACAAAAGACCATATTACAAAAAAAAATACAATTTTAATTGAGTTAAATATTATATCGATATTAAAAAAGCAGCCGGTCCCCTTAGAGATATATTACGATATCATGTGCCACCCCCCCTCCTCCGCCCTAATATTTGTTTGAAAAATACAATCTAAAACTAAGCCGTGAAAATTGGTAGAACCTTAACGTGGCGTTATTACCCCAGGGTACCTTACTTATCAACATTTGAACGGAGGGTGGTTTGGGGATCCGGGTGTCATTATCGGGGAAAATACACAATGCAATAGGTAGCTTTTTACTTTTTGTAATGAAGCTACTTAACAGTTGAGACTCGGATTTATGTCCCTTTTTTAAGTGTTTCAAGTATGTTTTCTGGTGCCCGCAATCTTATAGAATTCTAATTTTGCTATTTAAGATCGTGGCATGAGGTATAGATTCATGCAGAAGGCTGAGAGCTTCATGAATATTTTTTAAAAAATGGAACTTGCTGTAAGTATTTCATGCTTGATGAATAAAAGCATTAGAATGCCAAATGACTTCATTTATTGCTGAAGAAACCACCGGATTATTGAATGTATTTCTCATTACGCTCACACCCTGTATAGATTAGTACTCCGTAAGTAATACAATCACCTTGTGTTCTCAATTGGATTAATCCCATATCAGATTGCCAGCAATTTCACGCAAGCTGATTGGATTTAACGACTGCAAAATAACACCAACTTTTCACTAGCCGCTATGATTTCATGAAATTAATGCATCCATATGTAAGGACCACCTTTTCCGACAGTATAGTAGCTGAGTGCTCACGTAACTCTTCGAGCGACCGACCGACTGATCTCCATTTGCAGTTTTTCATGTATCTATGTAAGTATTTATGTGAATGAACACAATAGCTCTCACACTATGCTTTTGATAAAACTCCTATTTGGTACTACGTTATTAACTTCCGTCAGAAGAACGGTATGCATTATCGAAAAAAAATCAATAAATAATTTCTGTATCTCAACCATTTTTCAATCTTTTGTGTGCGATCATAAATACGAGGGCTATTCGGAAAATAACTTCCGTTTATGAATTAAAAAATAACTAATGAAAGGAAACACGTTTTATTACTTATGTATAAAAGACATGTTCTTCAGCTACTTCTCAACATAATTGCCGTATTAATTAAAACAATTATCATAACGGTAAATGAGCTTTGAAATTCCATCGTCACACACTTCTGCCGCCGGCCTATTCAACTGCGATTATTTTTAAATACAACTTGCACCACTCTTTCAATCCAAATCTAATTCTTTGGATTGAAAGAGTGGGGCGAGTTGAGCTTCTTCTAACATATTCTTTTATACATATTGACAAATTCCAAATTGCTCTCGCAATATTTTACTTGACCCACTATTTTTTAAAATATTTTTGGTAGTACTTTTATTAGCAAATTATATAGAAAAATATCTTAAAATTCTCTGGATTGAAAGAGTGGTGCGAGTTGAATTAAAAAATAATCGTAATTGAATAGGCCGGCGGCAGAAGTTTGTGACGATGAAGTTTCAAAGCTGATTTACCGATAGGATAATTGTTTTAATTAATACGGCAATTATGTTGAGAAGTAGCTGAAGAACGTGTCTTTAATACGTAAGTAATAAAACATGTTTCCTTTCATTAGTTTTTTTTTAATTCATAAACGGAGGTTACTTTCCGAATTGCCCTCTTATATACATTTATAGCACCCATTATCGGCGTTTGGTCCGGCCGTCTCTCTGTCTGTCCATACATAACAGAGCAAAAACTACCGAACCGAATGGTTTGAAGTATATAAGTATCATTACAATTTTTTATCGAATCCTATCAAATTTTATGAAAAACGAATCAAAACTTAAGATTTATAAAAGTTATCTTCTTCTATTAAATCCAATCATACATTTCTAATTCTATGATATCTCATGACAGGTCATGGTTCTAAGCTGACATGGTGATGACGTCCATTTTAATGTGATGACGTTTTGTTTCCGTATTACTAAATATAATTTGTATAATCGTAATAAATTTTGTATTTATTCGTTTTTGAATAAGTGTACAACAGCTATTGCACAAAGATCTGAATATTTATAAAACTAGTGATCCACCAGTGGCTGACAGATTCTGCTCTCGAAGCTGGTAGACGGTAGGGGCTGGATTCGAGCCCGATTGTGTCTGTCTGTCTAACCGTTCGGACTTTTCCATGGTTTTCTTCGAACCTTGGATTTTCTTGAGTAAATATTGTTAAGGTTCATTTACAAAGATCCCCATAGAGGAACCTCCCCCCTAGGGCAGATAATCCTCGTGCAGATAATCAACCGTCATACTTAACACCTACAAAACTAGGTATTGCACGAACGCAAATCATTAGCTATGTTTGACCTACAATATCAGACTTGTTCAACCCTTTTTTGATGATAATTGATAAGCATTTTCTCTTTTTTAACGCCTCAAATGTTATAACAAATTATTTGTGTTTTTCTCGTTCTTCTTAGATCTATAGAACATTTATGTTTCACCAGATCGTGGCTTAATTAAAAAAAAAAAATTCTTAAAGAAAAAAAAATATGCATATACATATGTATATCATCAGTTTCATTTAAAATCTTATAAAAGACCATGGGAATTTAAGAATATAATGCTGTTACAGTTAAAAAGAAAAATAGTAAATTTAAAAAAATTATATCTTTATCTCTATTTTAAAACTTTTATTAGCATGTCGAATATATTTTAACTATGTATTTTTTTTAATTTTTTTTTACATCTTCTATTCTCAGCACGGGCGAAATGGAAATTTCTTGAAAATGACGTTATAATTTAATTTTCTTTAATGTGAATGCATGATTCCTTTAGAACATGTCATATGTAAGTAATGGAACCATTTCAAATTTTCAAAATCAATGTAATTATTTCTATAATGCTTTTTATTTCAGCGGAATGAATGTAACGGTGATTGATGAAATAGCTTCATAATCCTCTTCATAATTCAACAATCACTTCAACAATAATTTTGGCTTTGAGCGATGAGAGGTTATTAAAAATACTTTTTCGAATATCGAAAGTATAAATGAAACAAGTAAGAAAAATCATGCGTTAAGCATAGATTATGAAGCACTTTCCAACACTTAATGAAATCTTTAACAAAACTTTGTTATTTAGGAAAATAATAGTGTATAGCCAAATATACCCAAATATGTATTCCAGTACATTAGAACAGCCCTGTATTTCATATGTAAGTTCATTTAATGGGAAAATTTAATTTAGCAAGAAAATATCTAGTAGCTTGAAATTTCTTTTTCAGCAATTCATACTATTAGATGGAAACATACTTGAATACTTTTTTTCAGCCTTGTAGTTTACCTTCTACCTTTATTACACGTCAGCATTAGGCTAAAATTTATTGTAAACTAAAACACTTTTAAAACAACTGAAATCACATTCTCATAAATTATCATTCATAGGCGTCCATGTACCGATTTCTTTGCGTGGCCCTGTATATCCCTTTATCTATATTCTGTAAACATTTCTTAGTAAATTGAATGCAGCTCAGCGTAAAAATGCATAGCTTATTTAAGAACCACGTTTAAATAATTTACGCTCATATTCAGTAACGTTGATCAGCTCTTTTGGGTAGACGTGTATATCAACTATAACATTTATACACACCATATAATGTGCATATATTTACCGAAATACAAACGCGAATATCATAATTAAAATGCATTTCATCCCTCCATCAGCCATCATCGGACACATATACGGTACTTCGGTAAGAATATACTATTTGAAATCTTTTGTGTAGCCCTGTAAATGCTATGTACTTCATATTATGCAAGACAGTAGCGTATAATTTATATTAAGCTTCAGTGACATATATCAATTTTATTATACATGAAAAAGTTCAATATATTTAAAATATGTCACACACAATTCCCCCTTTTACCATTATCTAATGGAATTATTTTGTGTGGCCCTGTAAATGAATAATAGCTACATTTTCACCTTATATTTTATAGAATGCATATTTTAATACCTTTGACAGGGTATAACATCCTTAAAATTCCTTTGAAACCATTTTTCCCCATAGGCCGTAATGTAATAGGAAACTTTTGATTCGCCCTGTAGATAAACTAGTCATAATAGGAACTTCATTTCCAATAGGGTTCGTGCTAGGGTAAACGTCAATAACGTCCTAAAATTTCATGGCAATCCGAGTATATTAACGATTTTTCCCCATAGGCCGTAATGTAATGGGAATCTTTTGAATATCTCTGTAGATAAACTAATCATGGTAGATACTTCATTTTCAATAGGGTTCGTGCTAGGGTAAACCTCAATGACGTCCTAAAATTTCATGGCAATCCGAGTATATTAACGATTTTCCCCCATAGGCCGTAATGTAATGGGAATTTTTGATTCGCCCTGTAGATAAACTAATCATGGTAGAAACTTCATTTTCAATAGGACGTGTGCTCGGGTAAACGTCAATAACGTCCTAAAATTTCATAGCAATCCGAGTATATTAGCGATTTTCCCCCATAGGCCGTAATGTAATGGGAAACTTTTGATTCTCTCTGTAGATAAACTAATCATGGTAGATACTTCATTTTCAATAGGGTTTGTGCTAAGGAAAACCTCAATAACGTATAAAAATTTCATAGCAATCCGAGTATATTTACGGGAGTTAGAGCGCGGACAGACGGACAGACGGACAGACGGACAGACGGACAGACGGCCAGACAAACCGAATA
The DNA here is from genome assembly GCA_964019185.1 of Maratus speculifer. Classification (NCBI taxonomy): domain Eukaryota; kingdom Metazoa; phylum Arthropoda; class Arachnida; order Araneae; family Salticidae; genus Maratus; species Maratus speculifer. Next base: position 23,928,992 of record OZ025292.1, read on the forward strand.
CATAAGCACTTTTCAACTTTGTTGGAAAGTGCTAAAAATGAATGCGCAGCGATGAGTGAGAGCTAGAATTTAATAATATAATATAGGACCTGAAGTTCATGAAATCGCGTATTCGTGTTGAAACATGTTTACCTCAGATTAAAGTAACTTTTCGCTCTACAATAAATAAATCCTATCCTCACAAAAGATCGTGATCAATCTTCAAGCGTGAGATCGAAAACTTTTATATAGTTGAGGCACAAAAACACGAAATGGAAAAAAGAGATTCTATCCAAAAATTTTCGAATTCTTTGTCTGCGCTTTCTTTTAGCATCAGCAGACGAAAATCAACATCGGAATTTAATTAAAGTTTTCGGATTGGATACAAGGTAAAATTTTAAAGCGGAGAAAATATGTTTTCTTTTCCAAACATTGCAATATTTAAAAAGAACCCTTTTTTTTGTATTAACACTTCTAAAAGAAAATTTGCATTTGTTTTTTCTTGCAATCAACAGGATGGAAACGGAGATCGGAAAATAAGTTGATTTTGATTTAAAAAAAAATCATTCAGATTGGCGCCGAGTTTTTCTGACGCTAAAAAATATTTTATAGTAAATGGATGCAAGCAACAATGCACGGTAAAATTCTATTTGAAAATAAGTTGTTTTATTGAATGAGTCGTCATACCTATGCTCTGATTTTGTTAAGCAGGCGAATCCATTTACGCTAATGTTTCGAACATACAGAAAATATTTTTCTTGGATCCACGGAAGAAACGTATGATTACTAAATTATTTTTTATCGTTTTTTATGTTTATTTTTTATCTTATTTTTTTTTATTTATATTTAACTCACTTCACGTTAAACACTTTTTCTAAGAATATTAATACGGCTGATCACTTAGTTTCCGAATTCCCCTCCATAATGTTAAAACTATGGGCGTTTGATGCATTCTTTTATAAAAATATGTCCTCGGGGAATTATATTTTTATCCTTTTTTCCAGTGTTCCCTTCTTAATTTATATTTTTATCACTTTCTTCTATCTCCAATAGAACAAAGTAATGTAATCAATTTTTTTTTCGACTTTCGGTTTTCAACGCATCTACACATTTTAAGGATCAAAGATTCTAAAAAAATATTTTACAAAATGTCTTTCCGTCTGTCCACGTGTGTCTATGTCACCATTGTACCATCGAAAAGTGTATGAAGATTTGCTTAGAACAGAATTATTTTTTTGTTTTTCTGTGGTAAACAGGTCGTCGTTAAAATTAAAAATATTCCGTCACAAGGGGGCGCTGAAATAGCGATTTTTGGGGCATTTTCAATATTATATCACCAAAAAGTATATGAAGTTATGCATAGAATTGAAGCAACTTTTTGTGTAAGTCTTTGGCTATAGCTAATTAATCCTCCCTGGATTTGAAAAAAAAAATCCGCCGGAAAGGGGCGCTATAACCGCGATGACTGTGCCATTTTCATTATTGTCCGTCAAAAAATTTATGAAGTTATGCATAGAACTGAACTATTTTTCTGTGTATGATTATTTTTGGATATGGAAAACAGGTCTTCCCTATATTTGAAAAAACATCTTACGGAAGGGGCTCTGTAAGAGCAATTTCTGTGATATTTTCATTATTATAATATCGAAAAATGTGCAAAGTTCTGTACAGAATTGAATCAATTTTTTTGCGTATGTTTTTGATATACTCAGCAGATCTTCCTTCAATTTGGAAATATTCTGCAGGAAAGGAGTATTGTGATAGCGCAGCGTATATCATTTACTCTATTCTTCGGTATTCAATTGTCTATCGGCTCGTAAGGACACGAAAACTCGCGTTCTGCCAAGCCAGAAATAAATATCATGATAAACATTAACTCGTTTTTACGATTGACTGAAGAAGCAATTTACGATAAAAATCAAAGATAATATAGTAATGAATTAATAATATTAAAGTATTAACATATACAACTAATTTTTTAAATATTAAAACGTACGTGTGAGATGAAAGAAATATTTTGGATTGGCACATCCAACTAGTGAAATTTGTGTAAAAAATGTAATTAAAAGTATTCGAGATCCTGATCGAGTCGTTGCAATCGGTCATAATTTGCCATTAACAATCTATACTACAAAAGCCGGAGAAAAAAGTCCATGAATATCACTGACGTCATATCGATAGTAGCAACGATCTTGGTATTAACTTTGTTCTTTAACCCTTTATCTACTGATGGTATAAGTACCATTAGAATTATTTGATTTAAAATTCTTTTAATGCGTCAATTAGTTGTAATACTGTTTACATTGAGTTAGAATCATTTTTTTTTTATTTTGTTACAAAAGCATTATTGGTTACACAAAACAAATATTTCTAAAAGGATGATTTCTTTTGCCTTTGTATCTTTTCAGCTTTCTTGGTGCGAGGGAGGAGGATGGGATTTTTAAATTCGGAAATATTTCTACATTTATATTGTAAGAACATCATATTCTAAATATTTATAATTCTACAAAATACTAAGAAAACATTTAAAATAAAAGATTTGAGTGGGGTTATAAATATTGCGCAAAATCTCTGTGAATTCAAATTTAATCAATTCTTCAACCCTCCTAAAATCCTTAAAAAAAATATTAAATCATTATGTAAAACTTTTAATTTAGTTTAAACTACTTACGTAAAATGCTTGAGAATGAAAAATTTTCATGAATTTATAATTAGGTTAGATAAAAGGATAAAATGTAAGTTTTTTTAATCTCATAATTTTAGGAAGAAATTTCTCACAGTAGAACTCCAAATAAATGATAAGTTAATCATTTGCTTCAATTGTCGCTTATTTCGAAGTGCTCTTGACTAATATTTTTATTTAAAATCCACTTGCAAATAAAGGATTTTTGGAATTGTGCCGGAATATAAGTAGCAAATATGGAAACAGCAGATATCTTTATTTCACTTAATCTTGTCACTGTAACCCCTACATTTATATGATTTAACAGATACAATACCACTAAGATAAAAATATTGGTACAAAAATAGATTACCAACCCGAAGAGATTAACGCATGAATAAAATGATCATTGGATGAGAAGTAATTGAGAAATTTTAAATTGAGTGCCGTGTAACCTAATTTTAAGTGGTATTATTACAATCAGTGTTAAATTCAGGGGATGGCTCGGAAAGGGTGGAGTCATTCCACACAAAAGCAATGAGATATCACCTCGAAATATTTGAATTTTTTTGTCCTAGATGGTAAAAAATTTTTATGGCTTAGGCGTGAAAAAGTAAAATACCCATTCCCCAAACCACTTAAATGCCTGAGAAAAGTATCTGAATTCAACACTCATATCTTGTAAAAAAGCCCCCCCCCCCCCAAAAAAAAAAAATTGCTTGATTGTATATTAGTCTTAAACTTAGTCTAGGTAAAAGTCCTGTACTGTATTTTGTTTTGGTTTATTATCAGTAATTTTTACCGCCAGTCTATGAACACAAATTACTCCTTGAACCAATATAAAACTTTCTGGTTCAAGAAAATTTACCGAAGGAAATATTTATCTGTATTGTGAAATAAGCAAAAAGTTTGTAGAGATAAAATCATTTATTGTTAAAGTGTTATCACTGTTTTAACAAAGAATAGGTTTGCATTAAGCATAACCGTTTAGCATTCATCACTTCCTTGCTCAAATTATTTTTAAATGCAGAGTAAAAAATACTTGAATTTTCTTACATTGTAGTTTATTTCATTAAACAATTGTTATTTCATGAAAAAAAGTATCTATTTGCATATGTTTAACTTAGTTTGGATACAATGGTGCAAAAACTAGAGTGTCTCACATAAGTGATGGGACACTTGTGCTTTACAAAAGGAAACTAATCAAATAAATAAAAAAAAAAAACATGTACACATTTTTTGTGGGTGTGTTTCATACTTATATTTAGTAAAGATTATTACATAATATACATTTTGTCAAAATATTATAATATTAATTTAATAAAAATACAAATGTTTAGAACGGAGCAAAAAATAGCTCACAGAAATGATGGGACACCATTATATATGCAACAAAAATCGTCTGAAATAAGCAATAAAAATATTTTGTGTTTTTTAGCTCTGTGTAGCCATGAATGCTAAACGAAAAGAAACTTCGCCTAAAATTCGAAAATTAGTTATTAATTTGCATATTGAACGTGGGAAATCTATTAGAAAAACTGCTGAAACAGTTAACTTGAGTCGTTCAACAGTTTTCAATATCATTAAACGGTATAAAAAGAATCATATGATTCAGGATAAAAGAAGACCTGGCCGATCAAAGCCATCGAATGGAATAAAGCGAATTATCGTTCGAAATATTAAAAAAAATCCAAGAAATAGTGCTTCAAAAGTTGCTGCTGATTTACAAGCATTATATGGAATAATTGTTAATCCTGAGACTATTAGAAGGGTAATTCGATCTGCTGGATATCACGGTAGAGTAGCCAGGAAAAAATTCTTCGTAAGTGAAAAGAATAGAAAACTCAGACTAGCTTTCGCAAAATCCAACATAAATAAGAATTCTGATTACTGGAATAAAGTTATATTTGCTGATGAGAGTAAATTTAATATATTTGGTTCTGACGGTAGAATCTTGGTGTAGAGAAAACCCAGGGAAGAATTTCGCAAACAGAACTTGGTACCAACAGTAAAACATGCTGGAGGAGGAGTTATGGTATGGGGGTGTATGCCGTCCGCTGGAGTTAGTAATCTTGTTTTTATTGACAGTATAATGGATCAGTACAAGTATATTGATATTTTAAAGCAAAATTTGAAATCTTCAGCACGAAAATTGAACCTTCAAAACGATTTTAAATTCTACCAGGACAATGACCCCAAGCACACTGCTTTGAACGTTAGACTCTTGCTGCTATATAACTGTCCCGAAATAATAAATTCACCACCACAATCTCCAGACTTAAAACCCATAGAGAATATTTGGCAAGAATTGGAATCAAGAATTCGCAAACACACCATTTCTTCAAAACAACAACTAAAATCGGTGCTTCAAGAAGAATGGAGTAAAATCACTGCAGATATCACAAAAAAATTAGTCGAATCCATCCCAAAAAGATTAAATCTTGTTTTAAAAGTAAAAGGAAATCCAACAAAATATTAAAACCTTTTAAAAAGTAAAATTTTTGGATAAATATTTGCTGGAAAAGTAAGTGTCCCATCACTTATGTGAGCCATTTTTTGCTCTGTTCTGAACAACTGTATTTTTACTAAATTAATATTTTAATATTTTGACAAAATCAAGAAGTTATGTAATAATTGTTACTAACTTTAAATATGAAACACACCCCAAAATTTTTCGCACATGTTTGTTTATTTATTTTATTGCAGTTTCTTTTTATAAAGCACAAATGTCCCATCACTTTTGTGAGACACTGTATTTATTTAAATGTTACTTTTGATTTTGGATAGCGTAGCCCAAAAGATAAATCAATTTATTCAAATAAAACATTTCAGCGCATTATACAGCTCATATTCAAAATATTAGAATAATTACCTTTTTTTAGAAATTGAAAATATCGTTTGGTAATTTAATGTCTTTTAATGAAAATATGCAAACGATATTTTTATTAAGAACTTATTGTTGATTAAACTTACTTGTTATCTTAAATTTAATATCATTTTTGAAAAGATTAATTGCAAAAAAATTATTTTGAAAAGTCAAAATATTAGAATATCTATTCAAGTGGTTCAAAATATTAGAATATTTCACATTAATTCTCCTTTAATTATTACCAATTCTTAACTGGTGGCATCATTGATTAAATTCAGACTATTTTATTTAAAATCAGTATTCTTTTTTGCAGTTTGTTTCTTTTTCGTCTTAAAATGGGCCGTGTGAGTGATATTCCTGAATCTACTAAACTTCGTATGGTTAATTTGTATCGGCACGGTAAAAATCAATGTTTTATAGCGAATTATTTACATTGTTCGCAATCGAGCGTTAGTAAAATACTAACACAATATTCAAAAATTGGAAAATTTCGAAATAATCGCCGAAATGGTGGCCGAAAACCAAAAACATCTGCTAGAGATGACAGGAAACTGAAGCGTATTGTTAAGAAAAACCGTTTTAAAAGTGTGCAATTCTTGCACCGAAAATGGAAAGAAGAAGGAGTTGAAGTTTCTACATCGACAACATTAAGACGTCTCCATAAATTTAAATTTGAATCTCGTGTACCGAAAACAAAACCTCTCATGACTGCAAGACAAAAGCGTATAAGATTGAATTGGTGTAAATCAAGACGTTTATGGAGCAATGAAGATTGGAAAAATATATTATTTAGTGATGAAAGTATGTTTTGTGTTTAATATGGTAATCAAGGTATTCGAGTTTGGAGAATGAAGCAAGAAGCATTTGATAAAGAGTGCCTTAAACGTTCCGTAAAATTTGCTGCTAGTGTCATGGTTTGGGGTTGTATGAGTGCAGAAGGACCTGGAAAGTTATGCATCGTCTACGAAAAGGTTAACTCTCTGATATATCAAGAAATTTCAGAATATTACATGATTCCATCATCAGAAGATTTATTTGAAGATGATTTCATCTTTCAACAAGATTTAGCGTCCCCGCATACCTCGGTGTCAACTAAGAATTGGCTCCGCCAACGCAACATTAAGGTATTTCCTTGGCCACCAAAATCATCAGATCTTAATCCCATCGAAAACTTATAGTGTATAATGAAGAAAAAACTTCAAGAAAATCCTCCTTCAAGTAAAACTGAGTTAGTGGCACGTATAAAGTCTATTTGGGCTAATATTGATAGAAATGTTTGTAAACACCTTGTATATAGTATGCAAGATCGATTGTACGCTGTTATGAAAGCTAAAGGGGATGCTACAAAATATTAATTACCATTTACTTCATATTCATAAGGTAATATTGTTGCGTAAAATAAAATATTCTAATATTTTGAACCAATCTAAATTTTATTCAAATATTCTGGTGTGTTTAAGGAAGCTGTATACCTAATTTATTGTGCTGTATTTTATATTTTATAAATGTTAAAATCTTATCTAAACATTCCAGATTTAATTTATAAGAAATTTAATTGCATTTACTTAGTATAAAAAATAAATAAATGACCAATATTTTTTTCTTATTACTTTTTCTCAATTATTCTAATATTTTGAATATGAGCTGTATATATTCAGTGAAAGTGATGTATTTAACAGCGTATTGGAAAATGAAAAGTATTGTTTAGGATGTAAATGTATTTAAATAATATATAAATAAATAAATGGAATTTTAAAACATCGTTTAAAGCCTCATCAAGGCGTCACTTAAATTTTGATATCATAATTTTTAAGATTCATATTTTGAAATTATGAAAGATGTAAATGATAAAGCATTAATGAATAAATTTTAATATATATATATATATATATATATATATATATATATATATATATTAATAGCATAGCGTCACATAAATTTTGATATCATTAGCTTTAGGTCCCAAATTTAAAATTCTTAGAGATGTAAGATAAAGTGCTGCGTTACAAGCTTTTAACCCGTTCAGGGTTTTTTTTGTATTGATTTAAGTGATAATATGGAAAGTGTAACATTTATGATCAGTCGTTATTAGTATTTAATCTTGCAGTTTGGAGATCATTTTTTGGTCGAGAGTATAATCAAATAATACCCAAAATTTTAAAATTGGAGTTGTGTACACATGAAATAAACCATAAAATACAAAATTTTAGCTGAAAATTTGAATTTGATTTCTTTCTATATATAATTCAGCCCATTATTAGATCGATATATAAATATTTCTTTTATAAAAATAATTAAAAAAATCTTGCAACAGAACGTTAAATTGCTGATTGAAAATATATCATTCAGCATAAAGATATCTTAAAAATATTAATTTTCGATGATTTTATGCGAAACATTTCCCAACAGATAAATGTTATTCAAAGTTTTAAAAATAAACTATTCAAATAAAAGAACTAGAGAATTTTATTATGCAGGATAGTTAACTATTACATTTCTGTTTTAGCAGAATCTCTTGAACTGTAATCCGATTATTCGTGTCGGTAAAAAGTTTAACTTCCGTTTAACGAAACAGCGACAAAATCGAAAAATATAAGTGCCTTAAAATTATAGAAAGTGATTTTAAAAACGTTTTTTAAGAAGGGAGGGGAGGGACAGACAGTTAATTATTAAAACGTTTGATGAGCATTTTAATCACGAATTGTGATAGAAAGGGCAAATTATAAATTATACATCAAACGTGTCAAATGAAGTGCGTTTGTTTGTAGTGTAACTGCTTTTATAAATATTCGGATCTTGGTGCTTGCAACAGCTATTGTACTCTTTGGCAAAAATGTGTGAAAGCAATTTTTTAAAGATTCTCTTATATACCGGGTGCCCCAAAAATGACTGATAGATTTAAAAAATTAATAACTTGCAAACGGTGACAGCTTTTAAAAAATGTGCAGGAGGACTATGTTGCAGGACAGGAGTTTTTTCACCGCGATTCTTGTTTTTAGTTCGGATTTCAAACAATAGATGGCGCTGACGGCGATTGGTGCCCAGTCGAAGACGAAACTTCGTCACTCAGCATTGATGCAAAGGAAGGAGATTAAGGCTTTAGAGTGCGTCTCATTTGCTAGAACAATCTTGCTCTCAGGCCCCGATTCTGAACTCATTTGATATGATTTCAAAGGAATGCGTTGCTGCCATAGAAATAACAGATTCTTCGATAGTGGAATATAGCGTTTAGAAGTGGGCATAAATTTCGCAAGCAATATTCAAGTTTGCAGGAGATTTTGCGTTTATGAAGTTATATTTTCCCGGATTAAATTACTTTTTATGACACGATTTAAAGAATATTTTATGCATCGTATTTTAAAAGTCGGTCAAAAGTTTTTTGTTGTTGTTGTTTATATCTTTTAACTAAATTTTTGAAAATTCCAATAGGAAAGTTATTAATTTTATAACTTAGTTTGGAATTTCATTCCAAACTTCAGTTTTTAAAATTTTAACTAAATTTCCAAATTAGTTGAGTAAAATTCCCATAAATACTCACAAATGTAAAATTGCCTTCAAACTCGAATTCAGCTTGTTATACTCATGCCCAGTTTCGAACACTGGATTTTTCTATGGTAGAATTTGTTATTTCCACAACGCATTACATTGAAATCATATGGAATGAGTTCATAATCGGTCCCTAACAGCAAGATTGTAGCAAGATATCTTCACCTACACTGTAAAAATTTGAAACTTTTGCTTCATCGTCACTCCGATGCTATTATACAATATCTCTATTTCGACCAATGAAAATGCTCCATAATACAGTAAAGTAATCGTTTTCTATAAAAGCGGAGGTGTGACAATGCAGCAAAGGTTTTAAATTTTCAACAGTGTTGTTTTAAAATACGATGCCTAAAATATTCTTTAAATCATGCCATAAAAAGTAATTTAATTCAGGAAAATAAAACTTCACAAATGTAAAATCTCCTGCAAACTCGAATACTGCTTGAGAAATTTATACTCACTTCTGAACGCTGTATTCCATTATCGAAGAATCTGTTATTTCCATGGCAACAACGCATTCCATTGAAATCATATCGAATGAGTTCAGAATCGGTGAAAAAAAAATCTGAGAGCAAGACTGTACTGGTGAATGAGACTCACTCCATATCCTTAACCTCCTTCCTTTGCATAAATGCTGAGTAACATCAGTTTTGGCGTCGACTGAGCGCCAATCGCCACCAGCGCCATCTGTTGTTTGAAATTCAAACTGAAATCAAGAATCATGGTAAAGAAAACTCCTGACATCATACATAACCCTTCTGCAAAAATTTTTTAATAGCTATCACCATTTGCAAGTTATAGAATTTTGAAATCCATCAGTCATTTTTGGGACACCCGGTATAGGGTAACATCCCCAGTAATTGGCAGGGACCAGTGATTGGCACATCCTACAAAAATGTCCTAAAATAAGATTTATATCCAGTCTTTTAAAAATGCAAGACCATTTAAAAGTTATATGCTCATTTACTTTAAAGATTATAACTTTGATTTATGCTACTAAATAACAATAGTGCCTAGGAAAGAGAAATAATTATGGCTTGTATCAAATTAGCCATTTTTGTGGCAAATGCTTCTTTTCTGGTTTAAAAAAGGCATGCATTTCAACTTATTATAATCTGATTTATAGTATATTTTAAATTTTAACTGACAACAGTTTTGTTTAAAAGAAAAGCGTTACTTTTATTGTGTAAAAGCCTAACAAGGGGACCACCAGACATGGTGCTCACAGATTTTGATGATTTCAAAGTATGTTGTAGGGGTCATACCACTAATGATTCTGGTGAAAGGGTTCCTTCAAATGGACCTTAGTTTTTGAGAAATTGGGGGTCAAAGTTCAGCGTATATTTCAAATACTTATTAGTACCAACGCTGTATGTCAGTTCGTGGCGTCGTGCCAAAGCACGTGTCTGTGAATCGAAAGGTTGTGAGTTCGAATCCATCCTCGGCTTCTTTTCTCTTTTTTACTTATATTTATATTTTTTACACGTTACAAATTTTAAGCACAATTGGGAAATCTACAGCTTTGAACCTTTTGATATTTTCTGAAGAGGACAGTTTACTTTTTCAATATTTTATTATTACTATTATTTCAAAAAATATGGCTCAATTGGTGAACTGACTGCAGTTCAGGGTTCAACTAAAAGTACATTTTGCAACAAATAATTAAATAAAAATGCGTATTTAATTAAAATTTTGAAAAAGTATAAGACAATTTTAATATTTTAAAATCTCCACAATTTTAAATAATGATATTTTTAGATTAATCAATCAACTCCCCCCCCCCTTTTTTTTTTTTTCAAATATGTATTACACAATACTGTGCATGGATTTTTAGATAATGTAATGCTACATTTAATATATATTTTTTATTTGATATAAGTTGTGCAAAGTTGTGAAATCTAACACATCTTCATATATCCTTTTATTAATAACAATTATAATAATAATAATGTTAAGTCTAATTTCATGCGCATATTCAACACATATATAACAATCAAATTGTACAAAACATTTTAAATATCTGTATCAAATACAAAAAAAGCCTTAACATTTTTAAAACATGAAAGCGAAGTAAATATAAACAGAGAGGAAAAAAAAGTTTAAAGTTATCGTTAGTGTGGGAATTGCGTTAGGTGTATTAACAAAATTTACAACATGTCAAGATATGATTATCGTATGGATGAAAAAGAGGTTTTAAAATATTCACAATTAAACAGGCTTTCATTTAATGTTTCAAAACAAAAATCGATTTTTTGATCAATTTTCGAGTAAACTGTCCCCTTAAGAAATTAAGTTTACGTTTATAAACTTTTAGAGAAAATCAGTATTTTGTACCGAAATTTTTAATCTAAACGCAAATCCGATTTAATTTATGTCTGAAATCTCATTTTTTAAAACTTACATAATTCATATTTTTTAAGTACTTAATTTGTGATAAATATGTTTAAAAATATATTAAAAGTAAAAAAAAAAAGTTTAATCATCTTTTGTATAAAAGCAAGTATAAGATCAATAAAAAGAAATCTTCATTTATTCTGATATTACGGATAAAAGGAAAGCAGCCGATAAAAAAAATAGTATTTTTATATGTATCGTAAATTTTATTTCATTATAACAGACGATTTTTACATTCCTGTTGAATCACGGAAAGAGTGGTTTGATTTGTAATAAAAAATAGTTTTAAATGTAATCTGTCATTTCTTATTTGTGCAAACGATAAATTTTGTTGATATTGAACTTGTGAGATAAATGTGTTTACAGAAAATTGGAAAATTGAAAATTTGGATAGCTGGTAACAACTTGCATTTTAGCATTACTGTCTTAATATTTTATTACTCTTTCGAAGATATGCATTACTTGAATTATCTAATCCTATAAACATTTAAGAAATTTCACGCGAAAATTATTTTGTATTATTTATACAAAAAAGGATAAATTTGCATTTAAAGTACTATAAAATAAAATAAAAAAGCGATAGAAAAAAGAAAAATCATTATTTCAGAATTGTGCATAAAGTAAAAAATATAGATAATATTTAAGAAAAAAAAAGTTCTAGGCTTAAATTAGTTTTGCTGTGTTATAAAAAAAATATTACTTTAAAAATTGCAGAAAAAAAATAAATTTTCATGAAAAAATTCAAAAATGTAAATGCAATTTATTAAGAAAATATAAAAGTTGTAGAAATTTCTTTAGTAATAAAAATACTTAAAATTTGTAACGTGTAAAAAAGTATAAATATAAGTAAAAAAGGAAATAGAAGCCGAGGATGGATTCGAACTAACAACCTTTCGATTCACAGAGACGCCACGAATTAACATACAGCGGTGGTACAAATAAGTATTTGAAATATACGCTGAACTTTGACCCCCCAATTTCTCAAAAACCAAGGTCCATTTGAAGGAACCCTTTCAGCTGACTAATTAGTGGTATGACCCCTACAACATACTTTGAAATCATCAAAATCTGTGAGCACCATGTCAGGTGGTCCCCTTGTAAGTGCCAATTACTGGTGATTACAGCAACTTTTTATAAATATATTTTTATAAAAATACTTTTTCAAATATTTTTGCTTTTACTGGGCAAAATAGATGCACAGACATGCTCTCTTTGATTTAAAAATATTTTCAAGTAAATATTTTATTTCTTTGTAATGAAAATAGAAGTAAGTTTAAAGACAAATCCTTAAATGTGCCAATTACTGGAGATGTTACCCTATATATATATATATTAGAGTGGACCAAAAAAATGAACTTTTAAAATTTGTATGGGGCACCCCTTTATTTTGTTCTATGTGTAAAAAAAAGAACTCCACAAAAATTTCAGAATTTTAAAACAAATTTTAAGGGTCACTACCAAGGTTTGAATATTTGAAAAATTAGAAAATTCGACATCTTTTCAGTCTAATTTTTAAGTTTTTAATACATATCAATACTCATCGGGAAACTGAGTCATAGTATGAATATTAGGAGGTATAGACTGTCGAATGCTCCATTTTTTTTCCCATAATTCATGCTGAGTGTTTAAAATGTTTAGAGATTTTTAAAATATTTGTGTTTTTGTGCGCTTTTTTAATGGGCAGAGCAATGCCGACGGGTCAGCTAATTTAACATAAAATAGTACTTAAATCTATTTAAAAGTCAATAAAAATAATAAAAGAATAACAAGTGAGCTTTAATTATAATAAATGATTATGTAATAAAATGTTTTCGTTATTCAAAGAACGTTTTGAACAAATGAAAAAGCGTGAAGAAGTAAAGAAATCATTGTTTTTGTAACAAGCAGCAAATTCTTCAGACATATTTGAAGAAGCAAGCTCAAGTCATAATGAAACTTGTTCCAATCAGGAAGATGTAGCTTCATGCTCTCACACTGATACACCTTCTAAAAAAGGGTAGAATGAACATCTTGGATAATACCGTAGCTGCAAGCCTTGATGCAGCAAAATTAAGTGATAGAAAGGCAGCTATTGTTTTGACTATAACACTAAAACGTGTGGATTGTGATCCTGCCAATTGTAATGTTAACAAATCCTCTATTCGGCGCCTTAGAATTAAAAGCCGAACAAGAAATGCCGAAAATTTGAAAAAAGAATTTTCGGCCAGTGTTCTATTGATTGTTCACTGCAAAATTTTAGAAGACATTTCAGGATCTGAAGCTATTTATAGATTACCAATTATTTCTGGCAAAAATGTTGACCAATTAAAACAATTCCAAAAATTCAGTCAAGAACATATGAAGCAATATCTTTTTCTGTTAACAAAACATTAAATTCATGGGGAATTACAGAGCAAGTAAAATCTATGTGTATTGATAAACCTGTATAAATTCCGGGTTATCAAGTGTTCTTGTGTTCCGGGTTATCAAGTGTTCTTGTTTTCCAGGTTATCAAGTGTTCAAGTGAACTTGTGTTCTTTTGGAACAGAAAATGAAGAATGAAAATGCTTTGATTGGCTTGCCATCATCACATCCTGGAGATTATTCTGGTGGCAGTTGTTGTTAAGTCACTTGGAGTTCCAAACGGATCAGACATACTTTCATTTAAACGATTTAAAATTTCGTGAAACTTTATTTATCATGATATTATCCAGACTTTCGTAACTGATAATTTTATCAATGAAAAAAACAACAGAAAATGCATCAGAAATCATAAGAGTTTGCATTTGCAACCAAGGGACGATTACAAATAACTGTTAGAGCTTGTCATCATTATTCTAGGAGAAGTATCCGAAAGAGGTGTTCACTTTAGGTGACTTGTATGGAGTGCAAAGGCCATATACTCGCTCAAGATTTATTTTCAAACTTTCTAAGCACGAATAATCTGGAGTTCGTCAAGTTTGCTCGTTTGTGGTAAAAATCTAAATTCGCAGTTGATATCAGGCACCATCTTTTTGTTCTGTGCCTAGAAATGATTTATTGCCCCTTAAAAACTTGAAAGAGTATGAAAATGTAAATAAAGACATTTCTTTGTGTGCTATGAAGAAATTCCTAGGACATTTGTGGTACTTGACAGAAAAACTACTTGCTTTTCCATTTTTTGATGACAATGTCTCATTTAAAATTATAAGAAAAATAATGCGTGCTTTGAAAAATGTGAAAAATGAGAAACCATTGAAACGTGCATGGGTTGATCCTGATCACATCCTCAAAAAAACTTTCAAGATTTTGTAACAAGTAACACTCTGAGGTTTTTAAAATTATGGAATTACCTTCAGACAGTTTTTGAAACAGATGTGAAAATTGGAACAAAAATGAATCTTACAAAACTTATAACCTTTTTGCGGCTTCAATGAAAGTTATTAATGATGTAGCCGAACATGGGGTAACACTTTTTGAGGAATACAATAAACTTCATACAAAAGATGAAGAACAAAAACAGTACTTATTGTTGCTAGTCAAGCTGTTTCGAAGCAAATATCCAGACTCTAAAAAATCTATATTGATGTCTAAAAAAAGGTAAATTTGAGAGATTTTATAATAATGATAGGTTTTTCTTCTTCTTCTTTAAATGTATATAACAAGGTAGTTCCTGTAGAATTTACTGAAATATTTAATAAAATTATGTTTACCTCTTATTAAGAATAATTATGTATTTTCCTTCAATATTTATGAATAAGTCTAAACTTTAAATAGCGGTAGCGACCCCTAATGTCATACTAAAAAATTTAAAAAAAAAAAGGCTGTAATTCTTTTTTAAGGAGTAGAACAAAATGGCAGGGTGTACCGGTATAAATCGTGAAATTTTTTTTTTACCAACTTTTAAGGACTACCCTGTTTATTTTGTTATAAGTTAATATTGTATATTTCAGACTGTTAATGTTTAATTTAATTTTCAGTTAGAAAACTGCTCTATCCCTTAGGATTCGTTATTTTTTCTCTTGCAAATTAAATGGAATAATAGAAAATTGTTGCATATTAGTTGAAATTTTGAAGCTTGTTGTTTTTTCTCCTGTTCTTTTTTTTTTTCAATCCTAGCCATGTAACCTTAAGTTGAGTATGTGTATTTTTGAATATGTCATTTTTAATTTGGTTTTTATCAGTAAAAACTGTTCACCAGAAAAATACAAAGGAATGATTGACTCTTTTGTACTTACTAAGTCTTTGAATTTACAAATAACTGTCAATTATACATTTTTAATCTTAATATAAGAATTTGACTTTTTTTGTGTGTGTCAGAAAATAGATTTGTTGAATTAAAAATTAAACAATGTGTTATTTAAATATTTTTATTCGATATTTGACAAAATATACATACATCGTTAGGAGCTGCATTCTAATGCCACTATTAAACAAGATGCCGCCAAGGTTGCCAAACTCTCTGTGTTAACGCATGCCTTAAAACAAAAGTTGCTGGAAGCATAAAATCTTTCGTATTTGAAACACTTAGTGTTCCTTAGTTGGAGTAAAGAGCCAATGTCGTTCAGAATATACAATGAAATGCTTTGAAAAATGACGGTAAGAGCTTTCATTGATCGATTTCGGGAATCTTTGTCTTTCAAATTATCTTGTGTAACAGAAGCTTAAGAGAACACGACACTAATAAATAGATCGCCATTATCCAACATCTACGCGCGCAAAATGTATTCATGTTTTTCATTAATGTAAATGCTTTTGCATTTACCGATTTGATGACGATTTTATCACCATAGTGTATATGAATGCATGGATGCTTGCAAATTATGTCTGATAATGACAGTTGTTAGAACATTTTGGCGTCATTCTTGTGAATGGAAAAGTGCTCTAGACTTTTAGAAATCTGCAACATTTGTTGCATACCACTTTTATATAATATATTTATTCTGATCAATGAGAATACTCCATAATATTATCAAGCAAAGGTTTTCTAAAAAAGTGGTGGCGTGACTATGCAATAAAAGTTGAATATTTTTAATAGTATAAGAGTAGACGATCTAGAACAAATAGTATATTACAAGTTCTAAAAAAATAATATCAAACGATACTACACGAAAAATGTCGATTGCACCATCAACTGGTCCTTCAGATATAAGAATTTAATGACTATCATTTAGATGGTATATTTTTGCACCTTTACTTGTCTACGCTTGACCTGAACAACGTCGCTCAAATTTTATCGAATTACGAATTTCAAAACTTTTTAAAGCGCTACTAGAATATTTATTGATCCCTACGTTATCTATTCAAAAGACTACTAAACGTTCACTGAAAGAAACAGCCAATTTCCTTTCGTACAAATTCAAATTTTCTTCTTTTTCAATTATTGGCCATTTAACCCTTTGCACTCCGTTGTTTCCGCTGCGGAGACATCATCTTTTCTTTAAAAATTTGTTTTTGGCATCAGTAATAAAGGAAAATAGAATTTTCCTTATTTAATCAGAGAACTTTTGAAATTGCCTATATCAAGGAAAGTTCTTTTAAAAAAGTGCTGCTAATCGAATAAAATTTGTATGAGGCACCGGCGTTCGAAGGGTTACATATGTCATGGTGTTAAATGTGTCTAATCAATGTAGTTTTTGCAATGAACGATTATTTTATCGTGCCTTTTCAGTAGCGATGGATAAAATAAACTATGTAAGGCTTGCTTACGCATCTTTTCTCCAAACACTTTTGCAAAAAATGAAAGTTACAAAATAAAGTAGCTTTTTAAACGACCTAATCATTTATTGTCTAATAATCGTTTCACTTTTTCTCCATCCTTCATCCGTTAAATAATTCATTTAATAAAATTTTATTTAGCACAAATACTTATTGAAAAGATTAAAATTTAGATTAATTATGTAAAAAAGCATATGTAGTCTGACATAAATTGTATTTGAAGATTAAAAATAAACTCAATTAAGGAAATATTTCAGAAAAAAGTTCTGTGAAGAATGTTTAACTTTGAATTTCTCGAAAAATATAATCTTCTGAATTCTAATCCGATTATTTGTTATGGAAAAACGATTGTATGGATTTGGGTGGGGCAGGGGAGAAAATTACATTTTCCAAAAGACAGTTCGACGAAATGTGATATAAAATTGTTTTAAAATATTCTAAAATGTTTTCCAAAATACTAAAGTGTTTTTTTTAAACATCGAGGCTTTTAGAAGAAAGGGAACAAATATTTACATCGAAAAATAGTTGAAAGAAGTACAGTTACTTGTTTTTATGTATTTATTCTTTTCTTTATTTTGTTAAATGCGTATAGAGAAGAGTGAAAATGTAACATCGTCATATTTGTTTTATATTTACTATTTATAACAACATAAATATAAATTTACATGAAGTAAAAAAAAAAATAGCTTAACAAACAACCTCCCCTCCCTCTATATTGAAACAAGTCTTTCGAAAAATGTTTATCTTCATATTATTTATTTTAGTATCCTAAATATTGTTTCGGAAAAATTTAGGCTGCTTTTTCTATGAGAAACATTAAAAGTACAGTACAAACATACCAGATGAAAATCCAAAATTGTCCATCTACCGGCTTTTATTTTAATCAGCTTATTTTATTTGTCACGAGGCACTTTTCTACGTCAAGTGTTTTGTTTTGGTTGGCTATTTTCTTCAAGAATTTAAAAAAAAATTAACGTAGAAAATAAGGTACGATAGTATAACTAATTTTATAGATATTCAAATCCTTGTGCCATAGCAGCTGAACTCTTTTTTTTTCAACAAAAATTTATTACAATTCTATGTATATTAATTTAAGTCATGAGGAAATACTCAGTTATCCATCTGAAATAAGACATCATCATCACGGCCACGTGGATACATTATACCACATCATTAACCTTGAATAATTCAATTAATTTTGTATGATAATATTTAATAAAATAAAGACAATTTTTACTAATAAGTTTTTGAAGTTTTGATTCGATTTTTACAAAATTTCAAATGATTTTACAAAATTCCGCAACGATTCTGTGTAATAAATTTCAAACTTTTCGAATCGATAGATTTTGTGTAGTTATATGTAGACATATGAACCAACAAATAGAAGGGCCATACGACGACTTTTGAGGATACGTATTTATAAAATTACAAACGCACTTAAAATATGTTATAATAGTTTTTCAGCGTCCCACCATTATGCTTATTTTTAGACACTAAGCACAAATTTGTTTAATTTTTATTCAAAGCCAGAACAGAACAGAACAGAATTAACTAATTAAATTTTAAATTCTAGGATGGCCAATTGCCTTTTAGCTTGATGTTTTCTATAAGTGAAGATTTAAATGAATACTGATATCAGAACAGAGTTCATAAAGTCATGCACCGAAGTAAAAACGTCCTTTTCCCGTTGTAAAATGTTTACCTTTTATATAATTCACGTGATTACAAAAAGGTAATCATCTTTAAGCATGACACTAAAAATGTTTATACTGTTGAAGGGAGAGGATAAGAAATAATTTTTTTTTCAAATTCTTTGTCTTATCTCCTTTTTGCATCAGTAGAGAGCAAAAACAAATAAACATAAGGAATTTAATTAAAATTTTCGGATTCCATCTAAGTATAACTGCAAGATAGGAAAGCATTTTTTCTCCGCGTAAACATTGAACTTATTCCATGATTCCTTTTTCGGATCATTATAACCAAAAAGCACTGAATATGTTTCTCTCCAAAAACGTGATAAAAAAGGAAGTCTAAAAATATTTGATTTCGATCAAAATCCATTCCGATTTAGGCTGCATCTTTTAATACTAAAGGTTATTTGAAAGAAAGTGACAGTTACAGAGTATTGGAGCTTTGTTCGAAAATAATTTATTATTAGAAAAAACAGATCCATCATTTCTTTGGGCCGATACTGGTAGATAGCCGAAAACATTTACGTTTTATTTCCAAACATGCATTATAGGGGTAATAATATTATGAAAATGGAACATTTGTTTGTTGAGGTTGTCTCTGGAGCTAATAAGTCCGTATAAAAAATAACGGTGGTGAAATATTAGAAACCCTCTCGGCTCCAATAAAGATATATTTTATGTCAGTTCAAGAACCTCCAAGAAGAGGGGGGGCAAAAAAAGATCTAAAATGCAACTTTTTTGATATTGTTAAGAGTAGTATCTTGGAATTTAGCGTGGGGATTACTTTTATCACGTAAATAGTTTCTTTGAAGGATTTCTGAAAAGACGACATTTAAAAAGATGAAGTTTGCGGAAATTCTAGAAATTATTCAAATTACGATTTATTTGGAATTGGTAACTCTAGAAACTTAAAATTTATTGGCTGTTATTTTAAAGACTTAAATACTTTGACACGAGAGTTTCTAATAAATTCAAAGTATAAAATTCGGAACACGAATTTCTGTCGTTTTTTAACCTCTTCGCTTTAGAGTATTAAAGCAGTATTATTGATTATTGTTGAATTTTTTCTTCTTCCATTTGACTTTGATTTGAGCAAGATTTTTATTTTATTTGCATTGATTCGAATCTTAGACTTCGAAACATATTATTCGGATATCGAAATAGTAATTAAGTTCGAGAATTATTAATAAGGGAGATCCGCATTTGTGGACCCAGTGACCGAGGAAGTCAAAGTGATTCAATTATGCAAAGTGGTTCAATTAGTTTTTCAATTTGGAACTTTACAAGTTTGGTGTGTGTGCGCAAACGTGTAAAATTCCAATTTTGTCATTTAAGATCGTAACATAATATATATACTCATGCACAAGCCTGAGAGCATCATGAATATTTACATAATATCGTACCTGCTTTACGTTTTTCATGTGTGATGAATAAAAGCCTTAGAATGACATCTGGTTTCATTTAGTGATGGAGAAAATACTTGATTATTAAATGTATTTCTTACTTATCTCATACCTTGTATAGATCAGTGCTACGAATGCAATATAACTACCTTATGATCTCAATTGGAATATCCGATATCAGATTATAAACAATTTGATGCAATTTGACTGGATTTGTCGACTGAAAAATAACAATAATCATAGCTTTTAAGAAAGCTGCTATGATTTCATGAAATAAATGCTTCCGTACATAACTTTTTAAGAGTCCGACAGTATAGTAGCTGAGTGTTCACGTAACTGTTCGAGCGACCGATTACGTTTTACAGCCTTTCATGTATGTATGCAAGTGAACACAATAGGTCTCAAACTATGTTTTTGATAAAACTTCTATTTGGTAATTATATTACATATTTCTCTTTCAAGAACGGTATGAATTATCTGAGAAATCAGCGAAAAATTTCAGTATCTAAACCACTTTTGATCTTTTTTGTGTGTGATCATAATTTTATTACATTTAAAGCCCTTATAGTTGTCCTCCAGTCCGTCCATCTCTCTATCTGTTCAATTACATCAGAGCAAATCTTGTGAGGGAGTGACCTTTGTCATAAAGGCACTCTAGTATTTCTGAGTTCGTGACGTCAATAATTTAACATGTGTAAGCGTAAAAGCGACATTTATCCTCTCTTTTACTTTAACTTTCTAGAGTGTGTGTGCTCTTTCGGATTCTGCAGTTAGCTCGCGGTTATTAGTAATATGTTAATGTGAAGTATCTCAGTTTGCAGCATATAAAAGCGAGTGTCTCTGGCATTAGCCAGCGAGAGAGCATCTGTGGCGTTAGCCAGTGTGTGAGTATCTGTGGCGTTAGATAGCGAAGTGAGATATTGTTCAGCGAAGTGCTAGCCGATTGAAAGTAGCAGCGGGCCTCCAGTGAAGTGTAAAGGAGTTTCGATAGTTGACTTGAGAGTTGGCCGGGGTAAGAACTTCATAGTAGTTTCATTTTGATTATTTGTGAATAAAGAATCACACACAGCCACGGGCTGTCTAATTAAGCTTTATCAAGCAGCTCAGCCAAGAGATAGTGAGAAGTATCTGAAGGTGCCACGATTGAGCTAGGCCGGAGCCTGTGAGTATGCGTTTAGCTTTTTCATAGTATTCGCAGTTGTGTAAAATTAAGACTTGCTCCATTCCCTTCAGCCCTCATCATTTTAATAAACTTTGTTGTTTTACCTTAACTACTGAATGTGTCTGCATTTAACCTCCACCACGACCAACCAATCGTTACAAATGATACTCAACGTGTATATAACGTTACAAATGGCGCCCAACGAAACATCGGACATTGTGAGATTGTGCCACGTGTGTATTTCACCGGTGAGGGTGATATTAGTGAATTTTTAGTTAAACTAGATGATTATATTTGGTTGAATAATATACCTGAGAAAAGTAGATACGTAGTGCTTAAATGCTCATTGATGGGCGAAGCACTTTTGTGGTTAGAGAATATAGGAAAGTTTTTGATTACTGATGAAGCGAAAAGATTTGAACAAACTGTGATTGAGTTAAAGAAGGCATTTCCTCCCATTAAAGATAAAAGTATTTTGAGAAAAGAGTTCTATTGTAATAAGCAGAATATTTATGAGTCGGCGTCAAAATTTTATCTACGTAAGCTTGAACTAAAAAATAAATTAGATTTAGATATCATATTTGAGGAATTGTTGGACATTGTTTTTCCTCTTTTTAATCCAAATATACAGGAAGTTAGAGCACCGAAGAATTTTGCAGAAATGCATCAGATATTATCGAAGTATGAGACTCGGTATAGCTCGGATCAACGGGATTTGCGTAGCCCTCGTCAGAGACCTGTCGCGGATAGTAATTTGAGAAATGAGGGGGAACGTAATTTTGTGAGAGGGGGACAGCGATTTCCGGATAATGATTTGCGTAATAGAAATGATGAATTTGGTCGTAATATGTCGAATACTGGTAATAGGAATGGTGGTGGTGCTAATAATTTTAGAAGTGGGGAGAGAAATATGTATGGAAATAGACAGAATAGTGGTTATGATCAGAGAGGGGGAGTACGGGACAGGAATGTTTCTTCGCAAGTAAAGAGATTAACTTCGGATGAGAATTTTGAAGGTAGATCAGTGCAAAGGAGAGGTGTGAGGAGGTCGGGTCAGTTAAACTGGTAAGTGACTGCATTTCGGAAGGTATGCAGTCACAGATTAAATCGGAAAGCCTTCTGTGAGTTTGAATAAAATTACTATTAATCCGGTTGAGTTACCTGAGGTGTTAATTGTGTTGGATGGTATTGTCGTTAAAAGTGTCTTCGATACAGGGGCAGATAAGTCGTTCATTTCTTTTGATTGTTATCGGAAATATTTTTCGTATAAGAAGTTGAAGAGGTTAAGTCTGGTGGTTCAGTCGGCACAGGGAGTAGCTTGCGATAATAAAGGTTCAGTAGAATTGGAAGTTGAAATTCGTTCGGTTAAGACATGTTGGGAGTTTTGTGTGTTAGATGGATTAACAGTGCATTGTATAGTTGGTGTGGATTATATGAAGGATAGAGGAATTAGTTTGGATTTCTTTAAAAAGTCGTTAATCGTGAATAATGATGAGAATGTGAGTAAGAAAGAGCATGTTTCAGTGTCAGTTAATTTGGAGGAGTCGGGGTTAAGTGAAATCGAGAAGGAGGAATTTAATAAGTTTTTGAATGAATTTGGAGAGGTTTTTTCTGATAAACCGGGTTTAACGCATGTTGCGTGGCATGAGATTGATACTGGTTTGAAAGCACCTGTTGCTAGTAAACCATATCATTATGATAAAGTTAAACATGGTATAATTGATTATCATATTCAAAAAATGCTAGCGGACGATATTATAATGCCAATTGAGTCTCCTTTTGCATCGCCAGTAGTGTTATGTCGTAAAAATAATAAGAAAAGTTTAGATAATCCAGAGGCATATAGGTTTGCAGTAGATTATAGAAAGTTCAATGCGATAACTCAATACCCTCAGTATCCTATTCCAGTTATTGATGACATTTTGGCTAATATAACAAGTACGAATTATATGTCAACGTTGGATCTTACGTCGGGTTATTTTCAGATTGCAATAAAGCCGGAGGACATACCTAAGACTGCGTTTATTACTCGGGACGGTTGTTTTGCTTTTAAGAGAATGAGTTTTGGTTTATCGGGAGCGCCAGCAACGTTCCAGAAGGCCATGAATAATATCCTTAAACCTTTGCTTGGTAAGGGTGTCTTGTTCTACCTGGACGACATAATTATAATGGCAGCTACTTTTGAAGAGCATTTAAGATTATTGAGGGAAGTATTTACGTTGTTAAGAGATGCTGGGTTAACAGTTAAGTTAGAAAAATGTAAATTTTTGAGAAAAGAGATAAAGTATTTAGGAGTTAAAATTACGCGTGATGGTATTAATATAGATAATGAGAAAATTGAGGCAATTACGTCAATGAGTCCCCCCCAAAAATAGTAAGGAAGTGGCGACATTTTTAGGGATGGTGGCTTGGTTTGCCAAGTTCATTCCACGTTTTTCGGAGTTATGTGAACCGTTGTATAATTTAAAAAGGAAGAGGGTGAAGTTTGTATGGTCATCAGCGGCTCAGAGGTCGTTTGAGTTATTAAAAGAATCAGTAGTTTCCCCTCCTGTTTTGGCTCACCCCGATTATTCGTCTCAGTTTGAAGTGTATTGCGATGCGAGTGCAGTAGGGGTTGGAGCGATGTTAGCACAGAAAGGTCGACCTATAGCGTTTGCGTCGAGAATTTTAAATGCAGCGGAAAGGAATTATTCGATTACGGAAAGGGAGTGTCTTGCAGTAATTTGGGCTTTGAATAAATTTCGTTGTTTTTTCACTAATATACCGGTTAAAGTCATTACGGATCATTCAGCTTTGACAAAGTTAACTAATGGAAAGGGTTTGTCGTCTCGTATGGTCAGATGGTGTTTGAAGTTAGCAGAGTATAATTTTGTTATAGA
This sequence comes from Maratus speculifer, assembly GCA_964019185.1. Lineage (NCBI taxonomy): Eukaryota > Metazoa > Arthropoda > Arachnida > Araneae > Salticidae > Maratus > Maratus speculifer. The sequence goes on from OZ025292.1 coordinate 23,953,253, forward strand.
ACATAGGGCTGGCAAGGAAAATGCGGTAGCGGACGCTTTGTCTCGAAACCCGCATGGTGGTTTAGAGGTCACGGAGGAAGTTAAGTGTTGTGCATTGTCCTCGTTGGTGTTAAGGTCACGTGAGCAGTTAATAAGGGAACAGAAGCAAGATGAAGAGTTTGGTAGTTTATATCGTTACTTGGAAAATCCTGATGATGTCCCGAGCGCAGATGTGCCTATGTTTGAGAAATGGTCCCAATCTTTTAAGCTTATCGATGGTCTTCTTTTTTATTCTAAAATTGTAAATTCACGTGGAGAATTAAGAGTTTTTATTCCGGCTAGTCTTCGTAAGGCCATCTTGAAAGAATTTCATGATAATCCATTAGCAGGTCACTTAGGAATCAGGAAAACTTATGCTCGAATTTGTGAATCCTGCTAATTCCCTAAAATGCGGGAAGCAGTGCGCGCTTATGTCTCCAGCTGTAGCACATGCCAACGTTATAATTATAAAAATGTAAGTCCAGCTGGCAAATTAATTCCTATTAAAGTAAATTTTCCTAATGAATGTGTAGGTGTAGATTTAATCGGTCCTTATCCATTGTCTAATCCTAAAAGATATAGATTTGTACTAGTTATAGTTGATTATTTCAGTAAATGGGTAGAGTTAGTCCCCCTCAGGAAGGCTTCTGCACCTGCAGTTGCCGATGCATTTTTTGAGAATTATATTTCTAAATATGGTGCACCAATTAGGGTAATTAATGATCATGGCCCTTGTTTTATTTCTGATATATTTAAGACCCTGTGTGAGAAGCTGGAGATCGATCATTCTTTTACTGTTCCTTATCGTCCTCAGTCTAATATGGCTGAACGTGTAAATCGTACATTAATTCAAATGATTTCTTCTTATGTTGGTTCTCATCATGCAAATTGGGACCAATTTCTCTAGCATTTTGCGTATGCACTTCGTACAGCAGTTCACGAGTCGACGGGGAAAACGCCAGCTGAATTGTTTTTGGGTAGAAAAGTCATTACTCCATTCCAAAGGCTAGTTATGGTATCAGATGCGGAAAAGTACATGTGTCAGGATATTGAGAGGTTGGTTAAGGAAGCTCAAGTTCAGATGGGAAAAGCGCAAGAAAAGCAGGCTCAGTATTATAATATGCGTAGGAAGGAGTTAGAAGTGAAAGTTGGAGATTTTGTGTTAGTAGAAAAGCATTGGTTAAGTTCAAGTCGTCAAAAGAGAGTAGCTAAGTTTGGTCCGAAGTTTGTAGGTCCGTTCGAGGTTTTGGAAGTTCGAAATAATAATTTGATTGTTAATGTCAATGGTGAAAGAATGACTGTTAATCTGGATCAGGTTAGAGTTTATAAGTTTAGAGAAAATGGTAGTGAAGGTTCTCATGGGTCGAGTGGTGTTTCGCGAAATTCCAGATCCAATGAGTGTCCCGAGTCCAGCACTTCTTCATCTAATTCTTTTCATCTATATTCAAGAAGAAAATTTGGTCAAACAGCTCCAAAAACTGTTGTTGAAAGTAGGAAGCCTATCAATCCGAGAGCACAGTATGATAATAAAAATAAGAGAACTGTGTCAAATACATCAGATTCTGTGTGCCATAAAAGGCAAAAGATTATAAACTGTCCCGTTCCTTTACTTATTAGACAGCAACCTGAGAAACACAAATTATCTAATAGTTCACCATCTTCGGTACTTAATCCCCGAAAAAGATTTCAGATGGACACTCGCCAAACTGTTAAAAGGACTTTAAAGTCGGAATTTTTGCCCAATAAGAAACAGCATAGGTCCGGAAAGAAACGTGGTCTAGGATCTTCAGTAACTTCGAGTGCATCTAGAAAGAGGAGACAACGCTCAGATTACCGGCATCAACAGTGTGAATCTCTCCATGGAGTAACCCCAGCGAACCGGCCAGAGCAGAGTCGTCGAGCGGAACCTGCAAGTATTCCACAGCATCCATTCAGAACCAGGCTGCAGGCACGACAGTCTACTGTGGCGTCACCGTACAGTTCTGATGACGAAAGATCCTTCGTACAAGGTTTCTGGGACAGGAGGAGAAAGCCATCCTGTAGTATGAAGCCGGCTAGCAGCGAATCATCTCTATGATTGGGTGATAATGTTCTTTATTAAATTTCTATTAGAGTGCATATATGTGGTAGCAATGTGAAGGAATAGAAAGCAGAGAGACTGTTTTGTACTTTTGGCCATTTTTGGAATTTTTTGACGGACTCACGATTAGTGCTTAATTGTGTTCAAAATTTGTTTGCAAAATTGTTAGTTTTATGTATGTTTGAGATTTTGGTCTTAACTGCTTTTAAAAATTCTGGATCTATTGTTAAATTGTTATGTTATTTGTTAAAAATGTTACTATATTGTTATATTGTTCATGTGTTATAAAATGTATGTTAATGTATGTTTAAATTTTCAGAAAGTACAGATAGTAATTTGGGTTATTTTTTACACGCGCCGCGGTTCAGGCGCGCACGTGTTTTGCTGTCAAGAAGTCCTTGACACGCGTTTCTATCTCTTGTACTAACATTTAATGAATTAACTTTCTTCTTACCGTTCGTGTTTTATGTGTTACGTTTGTACTTTAGTTGGGAATGGTTTCCGCAAATTGCGAAGTTTTAAGCTGCGTTTGAATTTGAAATTGTATTGTATTAAAATTGAATGTAAATGTGATTTTCTTGCAGGGAAGTATACCTGTGTTATGTATTGATTCTGCTATTTTTCTTTTAGTTAATACAGATGAAGAGCATGATGACGTCATTTTGTAAATTTTTGATATTTTTTTTTTATTGTTGCATAAGCACAGCGATGTGACGCTGTACGTATGTGCCCCAATTATTGTTAAAGTGAGAGTTAAGTTCTGAAGAATTTTGGGAGTTAGTTCATTGGCTAATGGGTATGTAGGTATTACGTAGTAGCAGGGTTATTTTAGTATGAAGTAAATTTAATTTTAGATGAGTTCGGAATTTGGATGAGGAAAATTTTTGCGCATTGGGTTTTTTGGACTTGGTGCGAATTCTAGTATTAGGAAAGTTATGGGGAGATTTTTGGTAAAATTATAGTTGTATTGCAATATTGAAGAAAATTTCGGAAGTTTAGTGTTTTGAGAAATTTTAGCACTCCCAGTGGAGTGGGCTCTTTTGAAAGAAGTAATTAGTTTTGAAAGTTTTACGAGTTTTTGGAAGTTTTACGGAGGCTATTTGTAAGATAGAAGAACGATTGAATTGAATATGTTAATATTTGAGGCAAACTGAGGTTTTTTGGTTGTGATGGGTTAAAGTTAATATTTTAAAAGTTATGTTTTGGTTCTAAATTTCACCCATCGCTGTGTTTTTTATACGGCTCGAAATTTATAACAAGAAAAAGTCCTGGGCATGCATTTGGCCCAGTCCTTTTTCTCTGCGGAATCCGACGGGGGGTTGTGAGGGAGGGACCTTTGTCATAAAGGCACTATAGTATTTCTGAGATCGTGACGTCAATAATTTAACATGTGTAAGCGTAAAAGCGACATCTATCCTCTCTTTTACTTTAACTTTCTAGAGTGTGTGTGCTCTTTCGGATTCTGCAGTTAGCTCGCGGTTATTAGTAATATGTTAATGTGAAGTATCTCAGTTTGCAGCATATAAAAGCGAGTGTCTCTGGCATTAGCCAGCGAGAGAGTGTCTCTGGCATTAGTCAGCGAGAGAGCATCTGTGGCGTTAGCCAGTGTGTGAGTATCTGTGGCGTTAGATAGCGAAGTGAGATATTGTTCAGCGAAGTGCTAGCCGATTGAAAGTAGCAGCGGGCCTCCAGTGAAGTGTAAAGGAGTTTCGATAGTTGACTTGAGAGTTGCCCGGGGTAAGAAACTTCATAGTAGTTTCATTTTGATTATTTGTGAATAAAGAATTACACACAGCCTCGGGCTGTCTAATTAAGCTTTATCTAGCAGCTCAGCCAAGAGATAGTGAGAAGTATCTGAAGGTGCCACGATTGAGCTAGGCCGGAGCCTGTGAGTATGCGTTTAGCTTTTTCATAGTATTCTCAGTTGTGTAAAATTAAGACTTGTTCCACTTCCCTTCAGCCCTCATCATTTTAATAAACTTTGTTCTTTTATCTTAACTACTGAGTATGTCTGCATTTAACCTCCACCACGACCAACCAATCGTTACAAATGACACTCAACGTGTATATAACGTTGCAATCTATCCAATCAAATTTTTTAAATATAATAATTAGTATCCTTATGGATTTTTGAGTCCTGTCAAATTTTATGAAAATTGAATCAAAACGTGAGAAGATTTATAAACTTATTCCTTATTCTTTTAAATACTATCATACGTAAATAATTCTTTGATATATCATGATAGAAAATGGTTGGTCTATCTAGGTTGCTATGATGACGACATCCTTGTTAATATTAAGACGTATTATTTCCATGCTATTAATTTAATTTATATAAACATAATAAATTTTGTAGTTATTAATTTTTGCTTAAAATTGCAATAGCTAGTGCACCAAAATCCGAATATTTATAAAACTGCTATTGCAAGAACGCAAAGCCTTTGCCACTTTTGACATATAATATCAGACTTGTTCAACCCTTCTCTGATAATTGATAAGATTTTTCTCTTTTAATAGCTCAATTAAAACTACATCGAAATCTTTCCAATTTTCTCGTACCTCTTCTATCTATACAAAATTTGTGTTTCACCAGAGCGTGGCCCCGCTCTGGTGAAACAGTAAAAAATCTTTAACAAGTAAAAAATCTTAACAAGTAAAAAATCTTTTCTAAACTAAGCCGGCTTAGTTTAGAAAAGATTTTTTTTTTCTTAATCGAAGAAAAATATGTAGATAACGAGGGATTTTTTTTCTCGAACAGAAAGTAGAAACAGTAGAAATTTAAAAATATTCTGTTTCAGAGAAAAGAGCGAAATATTAAATTTTAAACAATCTAAAAATTTTATTAGCATGTCAAATTTAGATTATGAAGTTTACGTCCTTTAATCTGAGAGCGGGCCAAATGGAATCCTTGGAAATTACGTTACAATTTCAATTTTGCAATAAACATGCATGTTTCTTTTAGAACAAGTCATGTTTAAGTAATGGAAACCTTTCACCTTTACAAAACTAATGTAGTTGATTTATTTCTATAATGCTTTTTATTTGAGCGAAATGAATGTAACAGTGATTAATGAAAAAGCTTCATCATCTAGTTCATAATTCAACAATTTTTTCAACGATGATTTTTGCTGTGATCGATGGGATTTATTAACTTTTGTCGAATTTCGAAAATGAAAGGGAGAAAATGAATGTGCACCGGTGAGTAAGAAGCTAGAATTTTTTAAAATAAAGGAATAGAAGTTCACGTAATCGCGTTTTTATGTTGAAACATGTTTACACAAGATTAAAGTAACTTTTCGCTCTGTTACAAATAAATCCCATGTTCACAAAAGATCGTGATCAATCTTCAAAGTTAACATCGAAAGCATTTATACAGGGTGTTTCGCTACCAGACCGACAAACTTTCAGGGGTGATAGTAGACATGAAGACAAATATTATTAAATAGGAAACTATGGGGCACAAACGTCTTCCGTAGGATTTAGGGGCATTAAAGTTTAACGTCCAAAACTTCAAACGATTATAAAAAACGGAAAAAAAGGGTTTTCGCTAAAATTATTCTTTATATCACGTTTTGTATGTAAAATTTTTTTAAAGGTTACGTTCAAAAATTGTCGATAAAGGGTGCTTTAAACTTTAGAGTAACAAATAACTACTTTTTACCCTTATTTTGTGCATGGGGAAATTATTCTAAAGTTTAGACTTTAACTTAAATTTTAAGCCCAAAATCGGGAACATTTTTATCGGGAACTAGCGGAAATTGAACTGTGAACAGAGGAGGAGATTTTGAACGCTCATAAACATTTGACAAATTAATCGATTTTGTTGCGGTTTGCGAGTAGGTCATTCCCTTGGTAATTATTTTATTCAAAATGACATATAGCATTGGTGCCCCCATTTTTTGAAAGAGGGCGCTTCTGACACACCTCCGAAATTTCAATGGCATTACTCCTGGGTGTTTTACTACTAGACCAACATACTTCCAGGAAGTATTAAGGATGCAAAGATGACTCGGAATCATATTATAATGTAACGTCAAAAATGCTTTTTTGTGAGTTAGGGTTAAAAGAAGCAGAAAAAAAGCCACTTGATATTTCTACTACACGTTCTGTCGGAACTTCTGGTAAAAGCACGTGTTCTTTATCGTTGCGCCACACTATAGCACGATGGGGCTACTGCACATTTTACCAATGATGTTTGCAGACACCTCAACGTAACATATGGACAGCGGTGGATAGGTAGTGGTGGGCTGGTTCGTTGGCCTGCCAGGTCGTCGCACCTTCTTCATTATATCAATTACTTTTTGTTACCGACCTCTTTTCTTACCTACCTCTTGTTATTTAGTTTTGAAAGTGTCGTTTTTAGAGTCTGGAATTCCCATTTATGATTTCATTGATCTAATTATAATTTTCTCCCATGGCTCTATAAGGATAGCATGAAAACTTACCTAACTATAAATATTTATTGTGTGAAAACTATTTTATTAGGCATATGTTTCTTGATATATATTGTATGTATTGCGATAAAGTTTTTAATAAAAACGCATACTTCATGAAATTTCAAAATGTGCCCCAGTGATAGCTCGGAGGATGTCAAATTATTGTCAGAGTGGTATTCATGTAGTATTTTACCACAATTGGTAAGATCAAAAACTATTATATTAGACATATGTTTCTTGATATATGTATTGCATGTATTGTCATAAAGTTTTTAATAAGAACACATACTTCATGAAATTTCAAAATGTCTCCCCCATTGATAGCTCGGAAAATGTCAAATTATTGTCAGAATGGTATTCATGTGGTATTTTGCCACAACTGGTAAGATCAGAAACGCTTTTACATTAAACTTTTCATAACAGCTCTTCATTGCTTTTATATAAAAAGGACTTTGCTAAAATAATATATTCAATGATAATTTCTAATATTAAAAATCAGCTGTTAATTTGCAAAAAAGAAAAAAATGGATTCAGTGTGCAATTTTGTGTTCATTTTATATGTAGTATGTAGAATGATGTGTTATGACCTCAAACATCTCCCCCCCCCCCTCCCCTCCAAAAAAATAAATAAACAGATAACTTTTATTTTTCATTTTATTTGTTTAACTCACAATTTAAATCCAGTAAAAGTGCTATTACACGCGGGGTCAAAGTCTTTTCAAATTCCAGGCGTCTCCATGTTATCCTATGGCCCCAGGGAAGTCATATTTAATTATCAATAATTTAATTAAATTATTTAATTTAATGTTAAGTTTAGTTGTCTGCAGTTGCCAACATAAAAAAGGATTCAGCGTTATGCACACACAGGTTGGTCCTTTATATTATTACAAATAGTAGGTTAAATGTAAAATTAAAAAAAAAAAAATTTAATAATTTTATCGCACCATATATTGTTTTGCACCTTATATTTTTCATACAGGGTTTTTATTTGTGTACACTTTATACATTTCCTTAGAAAATATGCCTTGAACGTTCTCTATAAAATGTTTTCCTAGTTTTGTCCTTATTCCTTTTTTGTTCTCAGTGGAGAAAGGTCAGATTTTATAATATTTACTTCCGGCGTTCATGAAAAGAAAGCGCACCACTTAATGGCTTACATCCCGTGTTTTTTCCTTTTGTTTATGACACAGTTGCGCTACGGTGAAATTGCTCCGAAAGAAATTGAACGAAATCATCGACTTTATTACAGTTTCCATCGAATTAACGACCGAGAGCGAATTTATACGTCCTCTATAAAAATATTTCCGTTGAATTTATTTAATTTTTTATCTACCGCATTATGAATTAATGAAAACTTCACATTCTAAAGCATTTTACGCAAATTGTTATAACTAAATTAAGAGATTTACATAATCATTTAATAAATATTTGAAAGATTTACAAGGATTAATTAAATTTGAATTTACAGGGATTTTGTGCAATACTTATAACCCCACACATTTTTTAAAATTATTTTCTTAGTATTTTGTAGATTGATAAAGTGTACAAATATGATGTTCTTACAATATAAACATAGAAATATTTCCGCATTGAAAAATCTCCAACCCTCAGCCCCAAGAAAGCTGAAATGATGCGAAATGCTTTTGGAACAAAATAATGTATCTGTAACTCAAACGAAACAATATTACAACTAACTGACGTATTATTTTTTTTATAATAAGTCATTTTAATGGTACTTATAAAATAGGTTGTCTGTAGGAAAAGGGTTAAGAAGTTTTCATTTAAGTAATTCTAATTTTATCAGTTTGAATTTGTTTTAACTACAGTTTTGTCGTTATATATTTATAGTGAAAATTAACTCTAAAATTTTTAGCAATTTGAATAAAATTTAAATAAAATAAAATAGTTTCAGTCCTAAAATTAAGTCCATTTGAAGACTTCCGATTCAATTTTGTTGCTATGGAAACAAAAACTTCTCCAATATTGAAATGTATTTAGTGCAGCAATCTTCATGTGGTTTTAATTTTGGAATACGTTTAAATGTATGAAATTTTTTTATATGAAATTATTTTTAAAACGATAAAGTTAAATACTAACTGCAGCAACAAGAAACATAAATATGTAGTACACAAATATGTGCATGTATTAAACTCTCTTATTCTTTAAGTTTAAATTTTTCTTATATCTTATATTTTTTATACAAATTTTTTATTTGAGTGCACTGTATATATTTTCAAAGAAAACATGCCTTGTACGTCCTCCATAAAATATTTTTCTAGTTTTGCTCTTTTTGTTTTCTTTTTTTTTTTCTCAGTGGGAAAATGTTGGTTTTTATAACATTTACTTCCGGTGTTCATAAGAAGCGGGTGCTCCAATAAATGGCTTGCATCCGATGTTTTCCTCTTCTGTATGTGGCACGGTAGCGCTACGAAAGAATTGCTCTGAGGAAATCGAAAGAAACCCTTGATTTTATTACTATTTCCATCGAATTAACAACCGAGAGCGAATTTATATCGTGCTCTTAAGGATTTCTTTACATTTTAGATCTGGAACAGACATTTAACCGTTTCGTGTCCGATTTTTTTTCTATTTTGAGAAGAATATTAGTTTTATTTTAATGACGTTAATTGTAGCTATCCTAATAGACTTACTGAAGTTTAAAACTTATCTCATTGTCTAAAATACCACGAATATATTCATTTTGTGTAATATCCATTTCATATTAATATAAGAATAGGCTATATAACGTAGATTACTTTGTTGATGTTCATATGATGATTTTTGGCAGAGTACAATGCAGTACTGGAAAGAACAGAATACAAGTACCAGGTCCGTTATGAAGATATCGAAAAAACCCCACAATAACGAATAAGTCACATTTTTATTTATGCATATATAATAAGGGGAGGTACAATTAGATGATCGGAGAGCAAGTCTCCGCACACAATTTGAACCTTTTCGTTCGAGACCAGCGGGTGAAGTGGCTGTCTTACAGAGATAACACACACAGCGTTGGCGTAGAACAAAGTCGCCAAAATACAAAAGTTTGCCTATGCACAATGGAGACGAGTCGATAAATTGCAGCCAAAATGCAGCCAGCATGATCGGTATTCAATTTGACTCCCCTGCTGAAAAAGGGGGTAAAGTTCTCATGGTTGCCAATACATTAATTTACACGTGCAGCAAGGGCTTTTGTAACGGGCGATAAGAAAATTCACACCCAAGAACTGCAATAGTTATGTCTAGCAAGGGGTAACCAGATTTTAATGCGCAGATGTTAAATTCTTTTTAGCATTTTCTCATGAAGTGAAAGAGGCATTAAGTTGCAATTTAACCGCGTTACTGTTTGATGCCCATAAAAGCGATGAAAAGAACATCCGACCAGACTTAGCTGACATCTGGAAATTGTTTTGAAACGGTTGATTAAAGTGCGGGCATATTTCTTACAAATAATCCAGAGGCATTAATTTTGGCGGTTAACGAAATAATGTCAGAGGGAAATGAACGAATATGAAGCATAATTTTAAACGAATTTTGAATTGAAAAGGGAACAGGGGTGCATAGAAATAATATATAACAAAATAAGCAATATACAGGGTATCCCTAAACAAATGGTATATACGCTGGGGGGGGGGTGACAGAACACATCAAGACGAGTAATAGTAAATAGGAGACCAAGGGTCCCAAACGTTTTCCAGAAAAGATAGCCGCCATTAAAGTTTGGGGTCAAAATTTCAAATGCACATAAAAAACGGAAAAATTGGTCGATTGATTTGCGGTTTTCACTAAAATTATTCTTTATGTTGGTATTGTCTTGAAAATAAATTATAAAGATAAATTTCGAAAAATGCCGATAGAGGGCGCTTTAGACTTTGAAATAATGAAAAACTATTTTTTGCTGTGATTTTTTGCATCTCATTAAATGGTTTCGTAAGCTTAGACTTAAACTTAAATTTTGAGCTCAAAATCTTAATTGTTGGAAGCGGTTAAGTATCACAAACTTAACTGTGTTCAGAGGGTTTAAATTTCAAACGATTATAAAAAACGGAAAAATTGGTCGATTGATTTGTCGTTTTCACTAAAACTATTCTTTATGTCGGTATTTTATTGAAAAGGAATTATAAAGATAAATTTCAAAAAATACCGATAGAGGGCGCTTTAGACTTTGGATTAACGAAATCCATCCTAATACTATTTTTTGCCGTTATATTTTGCATCTCATTAAATGGTTTCGTAGGCTTAGATTTAAACTTAAATTTTGGGCTCAAAATCTGAATAGTTGGGAGTGGTTAAGTAGCACAAACTGAACTGTGTTCAGAGGGTTTAAATTTCAAACGAAACGGAAAACTATAAAAAAACGGAAAAATTAGTCGATTCGTTAGCGGTTTTTGCTAAAACTACTCTTTAAATCAGTGTTTTCTTGAAAATAATTTTTAAAGATAAATTCCACAAAATGCCGATAGAGGGCACCTTAGACATTGGAGTAGCGTACAACTATTTTTAACCGTTATTTTTTAAAAATCTCCTTAAATGCTTTCAAATGCTTAGATTTAAATTTTGAGATCAAATTCTGAGTCGTTGCGAGTGTTTAAGTACCGAAAAAGTGAACTGTGTTCGAGGGGAGGAGGGTTAAATTTCAACTCCTGAACACACTTCAGTTTGCGCTTCTTAACCTCTCCCATTGATTCAGAATTTGAGTTCAAAATTTAAGTTCAAATCTAAGATTTCGAAAACATTTAACAAGTTTTGGAAAGCATTTAATTAGATACAAAAAATAACGGTTAAAATTTGTTGTTGGTCACTCTGAAGTTTAAGGCGCACTCTAACGGATTTTTTTTTTAAATTTATCTTTAAAATCCATTTTCAAGAAGATACTGACTTAAAGAATAGTTTTATTTTAAACCGCAAACGAATCGACCAATTTTTCCGTTTTTTATTATCATTTGAAATTTGAACCCTCTGAACACAGTTCAGTTTGTGCTACTTAACCACTCCCAACTATTCATATTTTGAGCTCAAAATTTAAGTTTAAGTCTAAGTTTACGAAAACATTTAATCAGATGCAAAAAATAACGTAAAAAGTAGTTGTTCGTTACTCCAAAGTTTAAAGCGCCCTCTATCGGCATTTTTTGAAATTTATCTTTATAATTCATTTTAAATAAAATACCGACATAAAGAATAGTTTTAGTGAAAACCGCAAATCAATCGACCAATTTTTCCGTTTTTTATAATCATTTGAAATTTAAACCCTCTGAACACAGTTAAGTTTGTGCTACTTAACCGCTTCCAACTATTCAGATTTTGAGCTCAAAATTTAAGTCTAAGCTTACGAAACCATTTAATGAGATGCAAAAAATCAGGGCAAAAAATAGTTTTTCATTACTTCAAAATCTAAAGTTCCCTCTATCGTCATTTTTTGAAATTTATCTTTATAATTCATTTTCAAGACAATGCCAACATAAAGAATAATTTTAGTGAAAAACGCAAATCAATCGACCAATTTTTCAGTTTTTTATGTGTATTTGAAATTTTGGAACCCAAACTTTAATGGCGGCTGTCTCCTTTGGAAAACGTTTGGGACCCTTGGTTTCCTATTTACTATTACTCGTCTTGATGTGTTCTATCACCCCCTAGCGTATATACCATTTGTTTAGGGACACCCTGTATAACGAAATAATCGTTATATATATCACCCGGTGCACCAGAAAAAAACTTTTACAGTCCAATGTGCATAGGCGACATTAAAAGTATTCTAAAACATAAAAACATATATAAATGTAAAAGTTTTTTTTATATCAATAGAAAATTGCTGTCATGATAATATATTGAACCTTTCTATTCAAAAACAGTCATCAGTTCAAAGGTTTCCTTTTTTTTAAATATATATTTATGGATCCACGTTGGTATTCATAAAGCAGGATATCCGTTAGTGCTTTTTTTTAAGTTGAGTCGACTCAGACAGCACAAAATGTTACTGCAGCTTTGACTGCATTCATTACAGACGTGATTTTTTTTTACACATATACATTAAACATAAAAACTAATACTAAATGAATATATATAATAGAAATACACAAAAACATAATTGCAATATAACTTTCAAAACAAATGAAAATGTAATATAAAAAAATGCAAAATAAGTGTAATATGCGTATAAAATATAAAATGTTTTTTTTTTTTTTTTAAGTTGAAGTGTTTCATGCCGTAGCATAGGATGACAAAAAAGGGGTGCTCCAAGCACGCCCATAAAAATATGCTTCACCCTTAATCTTGTGTAAAATACAAGTGTTATAGCATCAGCTTAGGGCCTAGCCTTAGATGAGGAGGGAATTGTGATGCTCCCCCGAAGGCACTAGCGGTCTTCTGAAGGAGCCCACGTCGAATTACATGAAAAAAATTGAATTGTTGTGAATTGGAATCACAATTCAAAAATTTGAATCGAAACTCCAATTCCAAAACTTTGTCTCTCAACACAATGAAGCTTGAACCCTTAGGGCATTAATTTTGAACGGGAGCAAGACTTCGAAGGAAAAAATTCAAAAGGAAAAAAAAAACGAAAAAAAAATGTATGTCATATAACAACTAAAACGGGCTGACAATCCTAGAGTGAAGAGAGACGAGAAAATGTGTCACAATCGAGTTGGGTGATGCACAAGTCATATGATGTGTATTATTTTATCTGAAGGTGTATTAAATGTGTATGTGTATAAATGTGTATTATTTTATCTGATTACATGAATTTTTTGTTTTTATTTCTAGACTAAGGTACATATTTATCTAAAATTTTTATCTTTGACCTACAGAACGGGAATTATTAACTGGGAGGTTAGCTACTGCAAAATCTACCTAATTAATGAGGAGTCCCAAACAAATTAAAGTGTACAGGCAAAATAAAATTCAACACAAAGGTAATTAAAATGTAGCTGAATATAAAGAAATCTGCTAGTATTAAAGTGAGGAAAAAAAATGATACCTAATATTGTTCCCAAGAGATCTTCAGAGCAACAGTGATGGACCAGCCATGACAGTGTTAAAGATCAGTCGAAAACAACATACACACAACCATGGCCAGTGGTTGGATAAGTAGTATCACAAAACAGGACATAAAAAATTATTATTACTTTACATTAGCTTCTTTTCCTTAAATTATACGTGTGTGGTTGATAGAAGGTATCAAAGTTAGTATTGTTTATATGACTTGATGCATCAAACAAGTGTCCATAACGAGGAGGTGCTAGTAGAAGTCTATCAATATGCACACGAAATGCTGTGTTATCAGCAGAATACAACCTTTTAATTGAGAATGACACAGGTGAATGTTTACAAGTAACAATATATGGACCAGTATACTTTGTTTTAAACTTATCACTTGACTTTAGATATACAATATCTTTTAAGAAAATGGATCTCAATTTAGCTTTTTGACCGTACTCTTTATATCTCTTATCTTGAGCTGATTTAATGTTGTTATAAGCTTTGTGATATATCTTACTCAAATCATCAAGTAATTTGTGTACTTCAATGTGTTTATCAAGAAAGGGTTGGTTGCACGACTGATCAAAAGTGTCAAAAATTAGAGAACGTTCGCGTCCAAAATGAAGAAAATTAGGAGAGTATAATGTAGTTGCATGTTTCGAACCATTATAAAGTGATTTGTGTATAAATACGGCATTTTCGAATGAGTGCCCTTCCTGTAAAAGAATATTAACCGAATATTTGATTGATTTATTGATTCGCTCTGCGATTGCATTCGATTGTGGCCTGGAGGCAGAACTGTGTAGTACCTTAATGCCCATTGTATCATTAAAAATATTATATACTTGAGAAGTGTATTGGGGTCCTAAATCTTATAAGACAACCGAAGGTCTCCCAAAGGTGGTTATGTAAGACAATAGACATTTAACAACCTTAGATGCAGATATATCATTAAGTGGAAAAAGTTCAATATGTCTCGAAAAATGATCAGTGATAGTTAATACATATTTGCCATTAGCAAAAGGTCCTAGGAAATCTGTACTGATAGTATGACCAGAGTACCTGGGAGTGTATGTGGGCTGTAAAGGCGCGGGTGGAGTATGGTGATGTTTAGATTGAAGACATTTGATACAGGATGCAACGAAGTTTAACGTGTCCACATACATACCCTTCCAAAAATATCTGCCTGACAAGAATTCATAAGTTTTATTAAAGCCAAAGTGAGATAAATGTGAAATTGTTAAGACTTTGCTTTTAAGTGAATTTGGAACAAGAATGTGATACGAAAAAGTGTTATTAAAAATTTCTTTAAGATTTCTTTATAAACAACAGACAAAGTAGGGTCATTTTGTTGTTCAGCAGCAAATGTTTAATTTGAAATTTCTAATAAAGGGTCGGGATTTGTTTGTGTACCAGAAATAAGGTAGTTAACATGCATGTTAGAATCACTCGAGGTGGAGTGTGGAGTATCATATTCTACAATAGGTAAAGGTTGAGGATCATGAATAAGCTCAGGATTTGTAGCTAGAGTCTGTTGATTATTTTCAAAATTACAGCGAGATAAGTAGTCAGCAAGTACTTTTTTTTACCTGGAATATGTTGAAATTTGTATGTGTATACTGAGAGATCCATGAGCCAACGAGAGATAATATCAGCCGGGTTTGTAGTTTTGTTGTACTTTTCTAACGGTTTACTGTCTGACAGGATTACAAACTCTCTGTTATATAAATAATATTTGAAATCAGTAACTGATTTATGAATAGCCAAGAGTTCTAATTTAAGTGCAGGATATTTCTTTTCTGACGCTTTTAAAGATTTCTAAAAGCATGCCACAGGTAAGAGTTGTTTGTCATGTTCTTGTAATAAAACACCAGAAATAGCAACATTTGACGCATCAGTATATAGATAGAACTTTTTGTTCCAATCAGGTAATCTAACCATGGGTGGATTAAAGAATATTTTCTGTATTGTGTCCAAGATTTTTTGATGTTTAGTTGTCCACTTAAATTTAGTTTTGGAGTAGTTAGGTTTATGAGAGGTTGTACGAGTTCAGAAAAGGATGGAACAAGAGATTTATAAAATGTAATGACACCTATGAGTGCTTTTAATTGACGTTTAGTTGTAGGTGTTGGAAAAGATGTTATTTTTACAATGTTCGACTGAACGGGAGAAATAGTTTGATTCTCTATGTGAAATCCAAGATAATCTAAACTGGTTTTATGAAAAGTGCATTTGTTAGGAGACAGCGTTAAATTGTATTTGACTAAGATTGCAAGAATTTTATCCAATTTATCACACATTTCTTGATATGAATTGGAACCAACAATAAGATCATCTTGGTAGGTATAGACACCTTCTAACTGTAATTCATCAAGTAACGAGTCCATTAAAGCTTGAAAAATTGAGGCGCTTGATTTTAAGCCAAATACTAATCTTTTGTATCGAAAAGAACCAAACATAGTAGTGAATGTTAACTGATTTTGAAATTTGGCAGGCAAATCAATCTGATGATATGCCTGATGAAAGTTGAGCGAAGAAAAAAAATGATATTGTGAAAGATTTGAGATAATGGTTTGAATTTTTGGAAGTGGATAGGAAGAGCCTTGAATTATAGTGTTAACCATTCTGAGATCTAATGCAAGTCTATATTTCTGTATACCTGTACCGTCTTTTTAACAAGAAGCATGGGGCAAGCCCATTCAGAACAATGACGTTCAATGATTTTGGCATCAAGCAATTGTTTGATTTGGTTTAAAACATCCCTCTGCACAGCTTGGGGAAGAGGAAAAGGAAGTTTCTTTATGGGATAGTCATTAATGAATTTCAAATCAGGTACAATTTTATCGGTATGACCAAGTGTGTCTAAACGTATTTGGAAAAGGCAGGATAATAATTAAGTAAAAATTTAGTTAAGTTATTTGCTTCATCAGAGTTTAAATGAGTAAGATTAAAATCCTTAGCCGATAATTCCTGCTTTCTTTTTTGTAAGATTTCATTAGAAGCCTGAATAAAAGTTAAAAAGTGCTATTCCGAGTTATTTTGCTTGTCAGAATTTTCAGAAGGATAATCACGAATTTCCTCAATCTCAGATAATTGACCTATTTTTGTATGTTTAGGAAGGTGAATGGTCTTTTCAGAAGTGTTTTTAAGTGTTATTGAGAAGAAATGATGTATTTGTGAAGTTTTCCTTTTTTTACTAGATGTTTTATTCATTTGAACAATGGCATCATTTCCTATTAATTCTTTTTTTGCGCCAAATATTCAAATAAATAATTTACATCACTATTTATGTTGTTGTTAGTGTAAACAGAGCACCATATTTGCTCCAGAAGACTTTTTACTGGTTTCTAAAGGAACAGAGAGATTATTATTGACATGACTTTTTTATACGAAAATTTGTGTGGGGAATAATGTTTTGGGTAGTTACGATTCTTAAAATTCCTTTTGAAACGTGAAACGCTTGAAGAATGTTTTGGTCTAGTCTGCACATTTCTTTGGTCAGTTTCTGTGTTAGTATCTAGGGGGGCAAAAGCCAATGCATTTATTTTTTCAGAAATTTCTCTTAGTTGGGATTCAATGAGATTTTCTGATTTGTGTACCGAGGGCAAGGAATGTAAGATTTTTTCCTTCCGTAAAATCTCATGAAGTGTTTGCGCTCTTTCAACTGCTGTGCGATAATCATTAATGCCTTCTACTTGTAATTTTATTCTAATATTTGAAGGAAGGGCTTCTAGAAATTTCATGAGCTTAATTGTGTTACGTGCATTTTCATCGTTGATATCCGCATAAACTGTAGCTGCAAGAACATTTAATCTGTGTGCTAAATTTTTAATGGTCTCAGAAGGCATAAGTGCTAAACTGGACAGTTCAACCGAAGCTACACATTTACTAGGAGGTGAGATAAATAATGAAAATTTTTTTTCTAGCAAATCAAGATCGATTAATTTTTGTAGGTCAGGGTTTTGGGCTAGAAATTTTTGCGCAGGCCCAATTAATTTTCCTGTTAGAATTGCGATTGTTGTCTGTGGATTATACTTATTAATTTCTGCACACGACCTAATTTGATAAAAAAAAAATTAAGTAAATCCGGATCTCCATCAAATTGAATAATATTGATGGGAATTTGTTTCGCAGACATGTTTACCGTTTTTTTTAAACCCTCGAATTACTGACAAATTGTTACTCAGACTGAACTTATACTCTAAAAGTAAAGCACCTTTAAAAAGAGTAATTTGTCTAGCGAAAAAAAATATAAAAATAGCAAAATAGTTACACCTTAAAAAAATAGAGTGCTTCACTTTAAAAAAATATTCTTATTAAAACGTCTTATAGCAGAAAAAGAAAGGAACACATGCAAAACTAAAAACTATCAGCAAAACCCCTATAATATTTTAAGAAAAATAATCTTATTTTATCCTTTTATACAAGGGGAAAATATGTAGTTCCTTTTTTTAAAAAAATGAAAAACTTTTTTTTTTCTTACCCAAAAGAAAAAGAAAAAAATATAATCTTATTTTAACCTTTGAATTAAAACATCAAAACTGGGTAGAAAAATCACTTTTAAGCACAATAGAAAATATGCATATGTAAAATTTGAACCAAATAGTAGGGGGGTTAAACATGCAAAAAAATATCACATAAATGTAATAACTGAGGGCAAAATATGCAAAAATATCAATGAAATAATAAATAGTAATAGCAACAGTTACCGTGCTTTTGCAAACTCAAAATCTTTGCAAAAACACAATTACAGGAGTATATAAATGATCTGGAAATCAAACACAATTTAAAAACAAAAGCACTGTAATGTTGACTGTGGTGTACTGACTGTGGAAGCAGAACATGAAATATACAAAGTACTTAGGTTAACTTACTGTTTTTTTTTTGTTTAAAAATTAATAATCAATTAATTACTATTTTGTTAATTACACCAAAAATAATAGCTAGGGAAATGGGACAATATCTGTTCCCACACTCAAAACTGTCGTAATTCGATTAAAATTGAATATGTGTAGTTATTTGAACTTCTTTTTTTTAAATCACAGAAGAGTAGCACGATGTATACAGGTATGGAGGTATTCACTTGTATCATCGAAGGTGGTGACTCCTATTTTAGCGTTTCTTGTAATTATTTTATTTTTATTTATTTATTATTTTTTTTGTGCACTGAAAAATGGTTGAGCAGATTTTTTTTGGCCGAATAACACACACCGCACTATATTCGAGCAGATTCTCGGAGAAGATAACTTTTGGATAAGACACAGCGGACAAACACATTTCCTTCTTTTTGCAAAAGAAAGCACTATATGCATATTTTTTTGCACACACACGAAGCACAAACGAGCACGAAGTGATAAGGGCTGTCGATGATAGTGGCTGCAATAACACCAAACACAATGACTCTGATGAACTTCGCGAGCACCGAAAGGGGCGCCCAGGTGGAATTGGCAGGATACGACACTTTAGCACACTAAAAGATGACACCGTGAAACCACGCACCACAGTAGATGGAGGCGATAGTAGGATTTGTGTCGAGCAGACGATTTTTTAGCAGGTTAAGCATCGCACCAATTTAGACGGAGCGCGCCGGTGAGGGCAGGTGTTGCAGGTCCCTATCCGCAGTAGGCGAAAAGAACTCCGGGGGAACTCCATACCGAGGCATGCAGGCAGTGCAGACGATGTTTTTTAGGGCGGAAGAAATGCTGAAAGCTTCACGAGGGGTGACTGACCGCGGTGCTAGAATTCAGCGCTGGAAACCTGAGAGAATGTTGCAGACGCTCAGTAGCGAAGTATTGGTTGTACCTCCCCCATTTTTTTATTATTTTTTTTAACGTGGGAAAAACGTGGTCTGGCCCCAAGAATTTATAACGTAGATTACTTTGTTGACGTTCATATGATGATTTTTGGCAGAGTACAATGCAGTACTGGAAAGAACAGAATACAAGTACCAGGTCCGTTATGAAGATATCGAAAAAACCCCACAATAACGTATAAGTCACACATATATTTATGCATATATAATAAGGGGAGGTACAATTAGATGATCGGAGAGCAAGTCTCCGCACACAATTTGAACCTTTTCATTCGAGACCAGCGGGTGAAGTGGCTGTCTTACAGAGATAACACACACAGCGTTGGCGTAGAACAAAGTCGCCAAAATACAAAAGTTTGCCTATGCACAATGGAGACGAGTCGATAAATTGCAGCCAAAATGCAGCCAGCATGATCGGTATTCAATTTGACTCCCCTGCTGAAAAAGGGGTTAAAGTTCTCATGGTTGCCAATATATTAATTTACACGTGCAGCAAGGGCTTTTGTAACGGGCGATAAGAAAATTCACACCCAAGAACTGCAATAGTTATGTCTAGCAAGGGGTAACCAGATTTTAATGCGCAGATGTTAAATTCTTTTTAGCATTTTCTCATGAAGTGAAAGAGGCATTAAGTTGCAATTTAACCGCGTTACTGTTTGATGCCCATAAAAGGCGATGAAAAGAACATCCGATCAGACTTAGCTGACATCTGGAAATTGTTTTGAAACGGTTGATTAAAGTGCGGGCATATTTCTTACTAATAATCCAGAGGCATTAATTTTGGCGGTTAACGAAATAATGTCAGAGGGAAATGAACAAATATGAAGCATAATTTTAAACGAATTTTGAATTGAAAAGGGAACGGGGGTAAGCAATATATAACGAAAGAACCGTTATAGGCTAAGGAAGGGATTTTGAAGACGTTTGAAAAATTATGCATTACAACAGTGAGAAACAGATCTTATACAACTTTCACATGTTTTTTTGCGTTTATCACACACGATTCGTCCTGAAAAGTAACCGAAATGTTTAATTTAAAGAGTGAAATATATGTATGAAATCAAGATAGCACTAATGGTGCGAAGAGAATCAAGCAAACTTTTGTTATTATTACTAAAAGTCAAAACATAAATGAAGTTATAATAAAAAATTCAAAACCACATACTATCATCTCTATATGTAAAGAGTAACAAAAGTAATTGTTCCGACAAAATAATACTCGATGGAAAAGCATGCACTATCAATAGTACTCTAAACCCGAAAGGGTTAAATGCAAAAATTTTAAATACAGGAATCTTTTTTCTATTTTAATTTCTATTTTATTATGTTTTTTTTCTTTGACGCCTTGTTTCTTTATACAAAATTTTTATTTGGGTACACTTTATTATTAAGGATTATTTGGTTTCCTTAGAAAATATGCCTTATACGTCCTCTATAAAATGTTTTCCTGGTTTTTTTCTTATTCTTTTTTGTTCTCAGTGGGAAAGGTCAGGTTTTATAACATTTACTTTCGGCGTTCTTCCTAAGTGATTGCTCCACTTAATGGCTAACATCCGATGTTCTTTCCCTTTCTTTATGGCACCGTTTCACTACGAAGGAATTGCAGTTTCCATCAAATTAACGACCGAGAGCGAATTTATATCGGGATCCTAAAGAAATATTTACATCTTAGGTCTGGAACAGACATTTAACTAATAAATTATTGTAATAGGGTCAGGAGGGGTAGTTATGACCACTTTTTACATTCTCAACAATGTTATTTTTTCACTTCTTTCTATTAGAAAAAGTGGGTTTTTTAATACATAAGAAGCAATTTTGACCTTATAAGAATATTTGTTAAAAGTTTTAATTCTCATAGTCCCCTTTTTCAAAAGTTAAAATGGTTGTTATAATTACCCCATCAAAAGCTCTACTTGACGGTATAAAAATTGAATATGTGCGATCTTTAGAAGATTATAAGATTAGAGTAGAAGTTAAATTTAATCGTCTGCTGCTGCCAACATAAAAATGACGTCAGCGTTACGTACAGACAGATTATTCCTTTATATTACGTATAGTCGATTAAATGTAAAATTTTAAAACGCGGGAATCTCCTATTTTTATTTTACCATACATATATATATTACGCCTCATATTTTTTATACAAGGTTTTTATTTGGTAAACATATATATTTTCCGCATAAAATTCGCCTTATTTGTCCTCTATCAAATGTTTTTCTAGCTTTGTTTTTACTCTTTTCTTGTTCTCATTGGAAAAGGTCAGGTTTTACAACATTTACTTCCGTCCAAAGCGAGTGCTCCACTTACATCCGATGTTTTCCACTTTGTTTATGGCACCGTTGTACTACGAAGGGTACTCCGAGAGAAATTGAATGAAACCCTCGACTTTATTACTTTTTTCATCAAATTTACAACCAAGAGCGAATTTATATTGGGCTTATAAGAAAATTTTCTTGAAACTCTCTGATCTGGAGCAGACATTTAAATAACTAGCAAAAGCCATGTTTTGTTTGGATTCGCGAAACATTATTTCATAAGATAAATATTTGAAAGTAATAATATTTTTCATAGTACTTTTGTATCTTTATTAAGAAAAAACTATTTTTTTAATATTTTGGAACATTTTAATTTTAGAAGTGCAAATTCAGCCCAATTTCATAAATTATTTTTAAATATCGAACATAATAAAAATAATACTAACTGTAATCACTTCTGAATAATAAATGTTTCATTTAGTTCAATTTTCAATTTTCGAATTTCAATAACACTTTATGTAACGAATTTGACAATTAATTTTATTTGTTTAGAATTCTTTTGTTGCTTTGTACGTCCTCTTTAATATGTTTTCCTAGTTTTGTTCTTATTCTTTCAAGGGCGGATCTGGAGAGTCCTCAAGCGGGGGGCGATTTTAGAAATTTGGAGACTCGACTTTAATGCATGAGTCTGGGCTAATTCTTTCACTGCGGGTCATGTTGCTTTTATTTTTTGCTGAAGATCGGGTCTGGATCCGGTCGACTTCTAGTTTTTGCTGTGGGTCGGGTTTGGGACCGGTTGACTTCCTTTTTTTGCTGCTGGTCGTGTTAACTAATGTTTATGTTGTGGATCGCATTAGCTGGATTATCAGGTGTTTTTATTCAGAAACTATGGCGTTATCCATTTCTAGATACAAGCAGTTTAAGAAAATACTATAAAAATTTACATTTTTGAATAGAATTTTTGGAAGCGACAGCATGAGAAGGTAGAAAAATCTGCAATCATGTGGCGTGCGAAAAGAAAACTGCGCCCGGGACAAAGCAAAATGCGGCGCTCCCCCGACCCAACTTTTTCTTGTAACTGGCCAAAAATTACACAGGTAGCATAAATTTGGCGCCCCCTAAATTTCCGCAACCGGGGCGACCGCATCCTTCGTCCCCCCTTTCGCACAGCGCTGCATATTGTCTGTCCTACACATCTCGAGAACAATTAAGTCTAGTTCCAGCCCGGCTCGTCTGTAAGTAGAAAAACAATGCAAGCCTGATCTCGGGCCTGTACGAGCCTGCTAAAAGAACATTAAACACGGGTTACACACAATATAATTCACCGATGCTGATCTCTACACTGTAAAAGTTACATTTCTGTATTGATGTTGCCAAACTATCGTTAGTATCGGCCGGGGACGCACATTTATACATATTCTCATTAAACCCGTATAATTGAAAATAGCTCATGTTTTAACGTTCCTGCTTAAATCTTTACAAAAGGCCAGTAGGCCTGCTAATTTTTTTTATATTTTATCGATTCGGCCGATATAGCCCTTTATTTTTTTTCCGGCTCGGCCCGTTTATTTTGGTTTCTTCGCCCGGCCTGTTGGAAAAATTATTCTAATTTTGCTGACCCGTTAGAAAATTTGGAACCATTTCGCCGACTCGGCTAGGCCCGGCCACGTGCATACGTCTAGGCTGGGTCAGACACGGTTCGAAATTTAACTTTCATTGCGAGCCGAACCCCGACCAGGGAAATTTTGGTCAGCACGGACTAGAGATAAATTCGTGCTCAAGCCCGGTCCCGCTTGAGCCAGAAACATTTTGCGGCATCAAGAGCAAAAGCCCGATAATGAAATTATACAGTACAGCTCATATTCAAAATATTAGAATAATTGAGAAAAAGTAATAAGAAAAAATTATTTGTCATTTATTTATTTTTTATACTAAGTAAATGCAATTAAATTTCTTATAAATTAAATCTGGAATGTTTAGATAATATTTTAACATTTATAAAATATAAAATACAGCACAATAAATTAGGTACACAGCTTCCTTAAACACACCAGAATATTAGAATAAAATTTAGATTGGTTCAAAATATTAGAATATTTCATTTTACGCAACAATATTACCTTATGAATATGAAGTAAATGGCAGTTAATATTTTGTAGCATCCCCGTTAGCTTTCATAACAACGTACAATCGATCTTGCATACTATATACAAGGTGTTTACAAACATTTCTATCAATATTAGCCCAAATAGACTTTATACGTGCCACTAACTCAGTTTTACTTGAAGGAGGATTTTCATGAAGTTTTTTCTTCATTATACACCATAAGTTTTCGATGGGATTAAGATCTGGTGAATTTGGTGGCCAAGGAAGTACCTTAATGTTGCCTTGGCGGAACGAATTCTTAGTTGACACCGAGGTATGCAGGGACGCTAAATCTTGTTGAAAGATGAAATCATCTTCAAATAAATCTTCTGATGATGGAATCATGTAATATTCTAAAATTTCTTGATATATCAAAGAGTTAACCTTTTCGTAAACGATGCATAACTTTCCAGGTCCTTCTGCACTCATACAACCCCAAACCATGACACTAGCAGCAAATTTTACGGAACGTTTAAAACATTCTTTATCAAATGCTTCTTGCTTCATTCTCCAAACTCGAATACCTTGATTACCATATGAAAAACAAAACATACTTTCATCACTAAATAATATATTTTTCCAATCTTCATTGCTCCATAAACGTCTTGATTTACACCAATTCAATCTTATACGCTTTTGTCTTGCAGTCATGAGAAGTTTTGTTTTCGGTACACGAGATTCAAATTTAAATTTATGGAAACGTCTTAATGTTGTCGATGTAGAAACTTCAACTCCTTCTTCTTTCCATTTTCGGTGCAAGAATCGCACACTTTTAAAACGGTTTTTCTTAACTATACGCTTCAGTTTCCTGTCATCTCTAGCAGATGTTTTTGGTTTTCGCCCACCATTTCGGCGATTATTTTGAAATTTTCCAATTTTTGAATATTGTGTTAGTATTTTACTAACGCTCGATTGCGAACAATGTAAATAATTCGGTATAAAACATTGATTTTTACCGTGCCAATACAAATCAACCATACGAAGTTTAGTAGATTCAGGAATATCACTCACACGGCCCATTTTAAGACGAAAAAGAAACAAACTGCAAAAAAGAATACTGATTTTAAATAAAATAGTCTGAATTTAATCAATGATGCCACCAGTTAAGAATTGGTAATAATTAAAGGAGAATTAATGTGAAATATTCTAATATTTTGAACCACTTGAATAAATATTGTAATATTTTGACTTTTCAAAATAATTTTTTTTGCAATTAATCTTTTCAAAAATGATATTAAATTTAAGATAACAAGTAAGTTTAATCAACAATAAGTTCTTAATAAAAATATCGTTTGCATATTTTCATTAAAAGACATTAAATTACCAAACAATATTTTCAATTTCTAAAAAAAAGGTAATTATTCTAATATTTTGAATATGAGCTGTAGTAAAAATTCCATAATACTTATAAAAAATGTTCCAAAAGTAATTATAATTTTAAAGCTATTTTTTCCATAAAAAAAAGGCTGTTAAACGAAAAATTAAATTTAATGTATCAAAAGAACAGTTTGGTATAAAATAAAAATATACTTTACGCATAAAAGATTCTCATATTTTGTCTCTGTTTTATTAAGAAAATATTATGGACAATGGGCATATTAATGAAGTGTGTTTAATGAATAAATGCATGGAACCTGTAGAAAATACTGTCTATTATCTGTCAAATCGAACAACATTTTAAAAATTTCTGTAAAAAATGCACATTTTTAACTATAACCATTTCATTCTTCGTAACAACCTTTCGTTATAGCCATGACCCAGAAAATAACCTCAAACTAAATTTTTTAAAGTTCAACATTTAGGAACAGAGGAAACACTACTCGATCGCAAGAATATGGTAAATACATTTACTTATCGCTACGGCATCAGCAGAGATCCGAAAAGAAATGATAATTACTACAGTTATTTCCATATGAAAAGCGATTACGACTTGCATACTTTGGGTACACTAGAAATTTAAATTATTCGGTAACCGCAAACTAAAATCAAAAGGAAATATTCTTTTCGCGTTAGATGTCTAAATAATAATAATAATAATAAACGATCCAATTGCAAAATAATCTCTGCTACAAACAAAAATCAAACTAAAAACAAATTCATTATTCCCGCCTTTTTTCGTAGGCGCTGCATCATCGGTCGTCGGAAATGCTTGAATGAGTCGGCAATCTACAGATGTAGATATGACTAATTGTTTTTTTAAATAGCATTCAAATACTAAACTAGAAAAAAAATGCGCTTCACTTTCATTTTTATCAAAATAACAAGACATTGATTTGAAACGGAATAAGTACTAATTTTTAAAAGGAAAAAAGTTTTTTTTTACATTTTTCTATTCATCGATAAATGAAATTTTCAGATTTCAGAAAAAATGAGTCCGAATCAGTAGACCAGCAAAAAAACAGAGCACGATCTCGTATCGGACACGGGCTAAGTCTGAACCTGTGTCATCTCTAATGCAAACATCTAAGAAGAATGACTCCAGGCCTGACTCGATCTGGAAGAAAAATAAGTCAGGCCCAACCGAAATCTGCAGAAAAATAATGATCATGATATAGTATCAAATAAATGACGACCAGGTTCTGAAAGCAGTAAGACTAGACACAGCCCGAACCTCGCGAACTTAAAAAGGCGCGGCCCGGGGGGCGCCGGATTCTAGTTAGGATCTAACTCATTTCTTGTAAGGATGCATGTGTTTTTGGGAAACTTTAAATAGCCCAAGAAGTGAAGACGATCGCCCCCTCAGACGCGCCATTGGGTCCGACCCAAATCTGCAGAAAAGTAATGATCACGATATGGCCCGGTTCTGAAAGCGAGAACACCTGACCCAGCCCTAGCCTCCCGAATATAAAAAGCCGCGGCAGGAGTCGGGCCGCGCCGGTCTCAAGTTTAAGTCCAATCCTTTTTCCGTGCGGGCATCTAATATCGTTTTTGAGACCCTTTATTGGGTTCAAGGGGGGGGGGCGATCGCCCCATTGCCCCCCTTCTTAGATCCGCCATTGTATTCTTTTTTGTTCTCAGTGAAAAAAGGTCGGGCTTTATAACATATACTTCCGGCGTTCATCCGATGTGAGTACTCCACTTAATGGCTTACATCCATTTCCCCCTTTGTTTATGGCATCGTTGTATTACGAAGGAACTGCTTCGAGGAAAATTGAAGGAAACAATCGAATTTATTACTTTTTACATCGAATTAACAACCGACAGCGAATTTAAATCGAGCTTATAGGAAAATGTTTACATCTCTGACCTGGAACAGACATTTAAATAACTAGCAAAAGCCATCTTTATCTTTGTTTAGACTCGCGAAACATTATTTCATAAGATAAATATTTGAAAGTAACAATAATTTTTAATATTATTTTTTATTAAGAAAATCTTTATGTATCTTTATGTAAGAAACTGTATCTTCATTAAGAAAAAACATTTTATATTTTTGAACATTTCAATTTTGGAAGTGAAATTCAGACCAATTCTATAAATTCTTTTTAAATAGCGAACATAATAAAAATAATCCTAAATGTAATCACTTCTGAATTATAAATGTTTCATTTAATTCAATTTTCAATCTTCGAATTTCAGTAACACGAATTCGAAGTAACATTCAATAACATTTTATAACGAATTTAACAATTAATTTTATTTCTGTAGAATTTTTTTGTTGCTGTGTAAGTCTTCTATAAAATGTTTTCCTAGTTATGTTCATCTTCTTCTTCTTCTTCTTCTTCTTCTTTTTTTTTTTTTTTTTTTTTCTCAGTGGAGAAAGGTCGGGATTTATAACATTCGAAGTAAATGCACCACTTAATAGCTTACATCCGATGTTTTTCCCCTTTCTTTATGGCACCGTTGCACTACGAAGGAATTGAATGAAACCCTCGACTTTATTACAGTTTCCATCGAATTAACGATCCAGAGCGAATTTATACGTCTTCTATAAAATATTTCATGCTGAACTTGTTTAAAAAGTTTTTATTTAAGTAATTGAATTTTGTCAATTTCTATTTGTTCTAACTATAGTTTTGTCATACATATATATATATAATGAAAATTAGCTGTAAAATTTTAGAATTTAAACAAAATTAAAATTAATTAAAAGTGTTTCAGTAACAAAATTAAGTTCAATTGAACACTTTTGTTTCAAATTTATTGCTGTGGAAACAAAAACTTCTCCAATATTGAAATTTATTTACTGCAGCATTCTTCATCTGGTTTTTAATTTAAAACAAGTTGAATGTAGAGTTTGCCATGCAGAATACAGTTTTTCCTCCGATTAGAAAAAAATTACGATAGAGGTTTTTTAAAAGGGCGACCCCGTTTAGAATGCAATGAACTAACTTCATTTTTCTTGTGTTTAACAATATAATAGCAAACAGAACGGCGTGAAATACCCAATTGATTAGCAATTTCTCTCTGAGACATTGGAATTGCGGAATAATAAAAAGATACAATATGTCGTGCTACTTCTTCATTGACTAGATTCATCAAAAACGGATTTTTTTCTTTAGTTTAAACGCTTTTTTATAGACTCTGAGAAAAA
This sequence comes from Maratus speculifer, assembly GCA_964019185.1. Taxonomy (NCBI): domain Eukaryota; kingdom Metazoa; phylum Arthropoda; class Arachnida; order Araneae; family Salticidae; genus Maratus; species Maratus speculifer. The sequence continues at coordinate 23,981,508 of OZ025292.1, forward strand.
GGAAATGCATTTTAACAATAAAACGAGTGGTATCCTGTCGAATTCGACGAATGAAATGTTTAAAAGACACGATCGATTTGGTTTTAAAAAAGCAAAAGTAATTACATTATTGAATCAATATATATAATAAATATATTTCCAAACTTAATGTCAAGTTTGCCAGTTACAATTTTGCATGCAAATATTCGCACATCTTCAGTTAAAATTGTTATCTGAGAGTCGGCGAAATCCAGAAATTTTATTTTGCACTCACAAAAAAAAAAATAGTTTTATTAGAAAGAAAGAAAGAAAACAAAACCCCTAATTTCATTTTTACTGTGACATTATTTTCACTAACTGAAGTCATCTGAAAGTAAAATCTCAATCTCAGTGTCCATAATAAAAAAGAAATATTGAAATGTAATATTGTTATGAGTAAAATGCGATGTTTTAAATAGTGACGTCATTTTCTCTTCAAATGTTTTTTAAAAGTTACTGATATTAGTAATATGAAAAAGGCATCCGTAATAATATTGTAATTCCCATTTATCTGTTACTGAATGACATCATTTTCCTCATTTGAAATTTTTCTTAGTTTGCTTTAGGCATTAATTTTTATCATAAATTATTTTCTGTTATTTTATTTACATTATTAATATTATTTCTCAGTAAATATATTTTTTTACCTCAATTAGTGCATAATTATACGCAATCATTTTATTGTGGTTAAATTTTACGAAAACAATTAACTTTTTTCTTTTAAATGCGAGGACATGTTCACTGATGAAATAAAGCTTCTGACTGGTGGAAATTGATAATGGTAAATAAATTTTTATTATCGAGAGAAAAGCTAAACTGAGTTGCCACCATCTTGAAGAAATATCGTAAAAAGCATTTAAAATTAATAAATAAAATACAAGTTGAATGTAGATTCTGCCATTGCAGAATTCAATTTCGCCTCCGATTAAAACAAAAAAATCGGTAGAGATCTTTTAGAAGGGCAACCCCGTTTAGAATGCAATGAACTAACTTCATTTTTATTGTGTTTATGAATATAATAGCAAACAGAACGGCGTCAGAAAACCAATTGATTAGCAATTTCTCTCTGAGACATTGGAATTTCGGAATAATAAAGAGATACAATTTGACGTGCTACTTCTTCATTGACTAGATTCATCAAAACGGATTTTTTTCTTTAGTTTAAATGCTTTTTATAGACTCTGAGAAAATGGAAATGCGTTTTAACAAAAAAATTGTATGAATGTCTCGTTTTAACTGCCATATTAGGAAACTAGTCGTTGGGGGCCACCGTAATACTTACCCACCATGGATATGCATTACATAATATGTGTAAATAAAATATGGAAAACTATTTATAAAATGCATTGCAATTCCAAAACAAAATTTAAACGTATATTTAAATATTCTTAATATACATAGTAATGCTCCATTAATTAATTGCTAATGAACCCATTTCGACAAATTATGTAAAATACCAAAGTACACAAGTAGTACCGGATTATGTAAAAGAAACATCCTTATAACTCCAAAAACAATAATCATATTAACTAACAATTTACTGCATCGGATTAAGCGTTTCATTTCCAATTAAAATATCTGAATTGAAATTTGAAAAATACAGGGTCATGAAAAATCGAAGACTGTGGAAAACAGGATTACAAATATCTCGGCAACTATTAATCCGACCAACTTCGTTTTTGATGCAAAATTTGTGTTATTTTATTGCCTTTTACGTCCTTTTCTTAAAATAAAAAAAAAATCAAAATTTTTTATACACATTTCATCAGAACGAATTTTTTGAGAGTCCAAAAAAAAAAAAAAAAAAAAAAAAATAGTTCCGGATAATCGAAGTTACTGATATTAAATAGGCTTCGTCCTATTCTTACTTACTAAGTACATACAAAATTTTAAGTCTCTATCTCCATTTGTTCGTGAGATAGCGCATTTACAGACAGACAGACAGACTGACGGCAATTTTTTTTTCTCTAGAAATATGTTTTTCGGAATCTCCAGTATCTGAAACGTGTAAATCCGTCAAAAAAAATTTTTTTCGATTTTCAAAACAATTGCAAGACTTACCCTATACTACGTATGATAGGTAAGTAAAAGTGGGCCACGATTTTTGACACGACGCTTTTTAGCTTGTTTGTAAGAAATAGCATCGGAGGCTAATACTTTTAAATATATAAAAATATTTTTTACGTATAAAATTATTTTTAAAGTGATAAGAGTTAAATACTAACTACAGCAACAAGAAACATAAGTATGTAATACACAAATGTATGTGTGTATTAGACTCTCTTATTCTTTAAATTTAATTATTCTTTATATCTTATATTTTTATACAAGTTTTTTATTTTAGTGTACTTTATATTTCCAAAGAAAACATGCCTTGTACGTCCTCCATAAAATATTTTTCTAGTTTTGCTCTTTTTGTTGCTATAAAAAATTTTCTCGTTTTGCTCTTGTTCTTTTTCTTTTTTTTCTCAGTAGGAAAGGTTGGCTTTTATAACATTTACTTCCGGTGTTTATTACAAGCGAGTGCTCTAGTTAGTGGCTTGTATCCGATGTTTTTCTCCTTTTTTTATGGTGCTCTTGCGCTACGAAAGAATTTTTTCGAAGGAATTGAATGAAATCCGCGGCTTTATTACAATTTCCATTGAATTAACGACCGAGAGCGAATTTATATCGGGATCCTAAGGAAACTTTTACATTTTAGATCTGGAAAAACATTTAACCCTTTCGGATTCGTTTCCCCCCCCCCCATTTTCAGAACAAAATTAGTTTTATCTCAATAACGTTAATCGTATCTATCCAAATAGACTTACTGAAGTTTAAAATTATCTCAGCGTCCGAAATATAACGTATGTACTTATTTTGTGTACTATTTATTTGATACTGATATGATAATAGCTAAGGAAGTGATTATGAAGACGTTAGAAAAATGAAGCATTACAACAATGTTAAACAGATATTATACAAATTGTTATTATTATTATTATTATTATTATTATTATTATTATTATTATTATTATTATTTTGCGTATCACACAAGATTCATCATGAAAAATAACCGACATTTTTTATTTAAAGAGTGAAATATATGTATGAAGATATGCTAATGGTGCGAAGAGAGTTAAGTAATTTTTTATTATTTTAACTAAATGCAAAAACATAAATGTAGTCATAAGAAAAGCAAAGCCATATACTATTATTTCTGTATGCAGAAAATGACTAGGTAAATGTTCAGACAAAATAATTACTATATTATGGAAAGACGTGTACAATTAATAGCACACCAGGCCCGAAAAGAGACAATATAAAATTTTAAAATATTTCTTTTTTAATCACATCATACATTGTTTTACATTTTATATTTTTTATAAAAGGTTTTCATTTGGGTACATCTGATATTTCCTTATAAATTTTGCCTTTTATGTCCTCTATAAAATGTTTCCCTAGTTTTGTTCTTACTCCTTTCTTGTTTTCAGTGGAAGTTTTATAACATTTACTTCCGGTTTTCGACGTTTTCCCCTTCGTTTATGGCATCCTTGAACTACGAAGGAATTGCTCCGAATGAAATTGAATGAAACCCACGACTTTATTGCAGTTTCCATCTAATTAACAACCGATAGCGAATTTATATTGTGTTCCTAAAGAAATGTGTACGTCTTTGATCTGAAACAAACGTTTAAATAATAAGCTATTGTAATACTAACATTAACCTTTTCAGCCCCGAAATTTTTTCAATTTTTAGAAAAAAAGTACTTTTAATTTTGTAACATTAATACTAGCTATCCAAATAGATTAAATGCTGTTTGACGAATATTTCATTGTCTGAAAGATAATGAATGTTGGTGTTTTGCGCTCTATTCTATTAAGATTCATATCACAACAGGCTAAAAAAAGAATTTTTGGAGATGTTTAGACAATATTGTATTACAATAAGATTTAACTTATATTAGAACTTTTTAAAGTTTTTGAGCTTTATTATGCATGATTCTTTCAGGAAAATAACTTTTATTTTAAATTTAAAGAATGAAATATATGCTGAAAATAAAAGAATTTCCAATGGTGCAAAGCGAATAAAGCGAATAATAATAATTATTATTAATACTAAATGCATAAATGTAAATGAATTCGTATTTTAAAAGCGTAGACATGTGCTAACATTGCTACATGTATAAAGTAGTAAAAGTATTTCTTAAAAAAATAACACTTTATTAAACGACTATTAATAGTAGGGGAGAGTGGTGTACCTTGGACATATGTGTATCTTCGAACTATTCTAATTCTAGCTTTACTTGTTTAGATCATTAAACACGAACATTTGTATATTAAATATTTGCCACCAAAGGTCTCATTTAAGTTCTTGGTATTTGTTTAGAAGCTCAATTAATTGCACAATTAAAATAAAAAAAAGAAATTCACCTTTCAAAAATAAATTTTTCTTAGAAATTCCTTTGTTATTTTTATACTAAAACATATCTAACTTTTTTAAAATGAGGATTATGCATAATAAATCAATGCTTTAGCTACTGCATTATGTGCTCTTAATAAAGTTATGCCTAACCATCATGATTGGTAGTTTTGTTTTTAAGTGTCAAGTGGTGTACCTTGAACTTAATAAAACTGGTGTACCTTGGAGTGGAAGCAAGGTACACTAGGTATTATCTAATGGATCTCAAAGTCAGCTCAAGAAGTTAACATATAGAATTGACTTATCTAGTTACAATCTTGGTTAAAAATAAATATAATTACTAATATAAATAAGTTTTAATGTCTTCTGTGATCATAATAAATATAATTGTTCTGAAGTTTTATGTCTATTTAGATTTTCTTATTTTTAAAACCTAATAAACAATGAAATGTATAAAATATTTATGTATGTAGCTTCTTCATTAACAAATGTTGATTTTATTCGCTAAAAAGAAGTTTTTTTCCATTCTTCCAGGAACAGCACTAATGGTGTCCATCGGTCCTATTTTCATTTTATTTTGAATTCAAAATTTTCCATGGAAATTACTTATATAAAAATTTTAGACAGATATAAGTAGTGTATAACATCATAAATTTTTATAAAATCTTTTCTTTTTTTTTTAGTTTTGGCAATTTTTTTAAAAATTAAAAAGTCAAACTAGGTCCGAGGGACACCACCTTCCCCTACATCAGTCCCGAATGGGTTAATAAACTAACTTACGAAGGGAAAAAAAACTGCTGCCATATTTATGTGCACAAATCTTTTTCAAAGCAAATAAATTATGCTTTATAAAATTAAAAGCAATTTAGAAATTAATTAATGAAACATTTTGTAAAAGTTGAAGAGTTTTTAAGACCGTCTTTCCAATTAAATTAATTGTGTGTTGAAGTTGAACGAATAAAGCAGGAAGCAGGATTTGTGGTTAAATAAAGGCATTGTTTCAATAATTTAATTGACAATAAGTTATTTTATTCTATTGATTGAACTAGTTCTTTTGTCTTAAATAATAATGATTTTTTAATAATTAATTTTTTATTGAAATAAATTCGTTAACTCTGGCTAATTCTAATATTCATAAGATCGTTGACCCCAATCTGCTTATACAGAGTGAGTTATAATTATCGAAGCAGCTGGCCGTCTCCTTAAATACTGCGTTTAGACCCATACTTCTAATTGCTAAAATTCAATAAAAAATGTGCAAAATATGATAGCATAAGTAGCAACTCTATGGTAGGTCAATTTGAAAAAAAAAATATATATATATATATATACATACGGCCCTCGTGGAGTAAAATTTCCAAATAGGAACACTTTCCTCATCCATTTCTGAATCGTGAAGCAGTATATCAAGATGTTAATTTAACGGATGCATTACATTTAAATTTCTACTTGGCAGATTAGTTTACAGACACAATTGGCAATTAAATGGAATTGGCGCTATTTCGAGGTATAACTATAAATAGATATCACTTCGCTTTATTGCTGAATGCTGTCAAGCTAATTTTACCTAAGAAATGGCTTAAACGATTTTGATTCAATTTTACATTCTATTGTTTTTAATTACCTGAAGACCATGGAGCTAAATCGCATGTTTGATCAAATTTGATTCGTGGGTCATTTTGGGTAATATGGGTTAGAGTTATGAGAATATGGCAACAGTCAATAAGTTTGCGATATTTGACAAAATATTGGCGACATTTGGCCGAAAAATCGACTATTAAGATTGCGAAATCTAAAACACGTATTTGTCGCCAAATTAAAAAAATTCTCCTGTCTTTGGCTATATCTGGCAAAAAAATATTGTCTTTCAGAATGTGAAGAAATTTTTTATACATACTTAATAGGATTCGAGATGCATGGTTAAACCAATCAGAGTCGAGCTAAAAAACTGATTTGGATCTATTTCTAACTATTTGGACTGATTTGGAAAAAACGAGGTATATACTATAAATTTGAATGAAGGTATATAAATAATATTTATTATTTAATATGAAAACTACAAAACTTTCAAATTTAAACGACACAGGTAATATATATGATTTGATTATTTAGTTAATATATTATTAACTTGAAAAAAAATATATTTCGTATATGAAAAGATTTTTCCGTCGACACAATTCTGAGGAAAAAATAATAGAGTGGAATTGAAGATCTACTAGTTTCAAAATTTATATCGAAATCTCATTAAGTCGACTTCGCTCGCAAGAGTTTTTTTTGGAAAAATTCGGAAATAAATGGAAGAAAAATGCGACTTCATTTGAAAGGATATCGACTGATAAAACCTATTCGGAGGAAAAAAAATGTAGAAAATGTTCTTTAAGGATAACGCGGAATAAAGGACATCGGAACAGCACTTCTACACTTTAAAAAAATTATGTACAATAACAGACGTAGAAATTGTCTGTGCATATTTGTGTATTTATGATTTAATAAGATCACTACAGAAAAAGTTATAGGATTTTTCTAAATAGATATCTGTATATAGGATATTATGCTTCTCGAAGACAGTTTTTGTATTTTTGCATAATTTTTTTTAAATTTACATTTTTGAGCGATTTAAACATCTTCATAATAATTTTTCACATTAGTAAAAATAATTCGAGTTAACAAGTCTACCCTAATGTATTACCTTTCTTTTCTTAAAGTTTATTTGAAACCTGGAGCCGGATGTAGATTTTTCACGTCATTGGGGGATCGGATTTTTCTCGTTGGCCATCTTACACATATCTTGGGATAAGATGCCGTACAAAATTTTCGAAGCTTTGAATGATATCTGTTAAATAAGGTTTATTTCATATATAACAGAACAGACTTTAACAAAAGTCAATTAATAACAAATAAAATCAATAGGCGATTTTTAAAAAGGTTCTTTTAGAAACTACAGCGCCTTCATCAAATTTAACCTACACAAATTACATTGGCTTTCTATTTTTTCATAATTAATTTTTATTCAGTTAATTTCACTAAGTAATGTTAAGTATGTAATTTTCAGTTTTTTGAATTGTTTATGATAATGTACATTTAACCAGTGTATAAATTCTATCAGTCGGTTTGATTTTCTCCGATTTTAAACTTTATGATGTATGTACCGAAATGTTTTTGACGGGTCAAAGTTTGTCACACTGTTTAAAAGGAATCCATAAGTTTAGCTTTTATAATAGATGAGTTTTTTAAATCTAAAATGCAACTTAAAAACTCTATTAAAGAAAGACTCTCAAGTCATGTCCTTTACAGAACTACCCAAAAATTTATATATAAAATATCCCTATTCTAAACGAAATTATATTTAGCAGATGATTTTCAACGATGTAGCCTTATACTTTTAATAGTAAATAATAAAATACATTTTTGTGTTATCTTTTGATAATGGATAGCAACTCAATAACTCTGTTTAAAAAAAAAAAAAACCCCTCATGTCTTGTCGTTTTCAGAACTACCAAAACTTTATGCATAAAATATTCAGTATTTTAAACATAATTATGTTAAGCTGATGATTTTCGAAGATATTTTCGCTTACTTTTAACAGTAAATAATAATAATAAATATTTCGTTTTATCTTTTCAAGATTGATAGTTTTCTTAAAATATCCAATCATTCTTGTGAAATAATTTTCTATTCTTTTCAAATAAGTTATCTATTTTAGATATAAAATTCTGTCTTGTTCCAGAAAATTTTCCTAAAATCGGAGATGTTATTTATTTGTTTAAAGCAGCAAAAATAAAGCAGTTTTTAATTACTCCTTAATTCTGAATTTTCTAAATGATTCGATCAGTTTCGTAAATTACTGTATCTTAATATTTGTCCCTCTCGCATTTGGCTAGTAACTATCACGTTCAATCTCTAATTCTTTCAACTAAAAAAAGCTTTATGGTGTTACTTGATGTAGATTAGTACTTCACACATTGAACAAAAGAAAATAGAATTATGCTACAAAGCTGCCCTTACTTATCCGTTGTGGTCAGTTTGGATAAAGGAAATGGGAAGCAATTTCGTTAAGTCCAACATACATTTCATGTTTTCCTTTTCTTTTTGTACCCTATGTTTTCTTCTTTTTGTCAATATGTTTGGAGAAGTGATCGAAGCGGACCTAATTACCTCATTTTCATAGTATTAGGAGAAAGATTAAATGAACAAACATTTGATCGACCCATGTTACATTTAATACTAAATAATAAACGCACTTCCTTCTTGTTTTCATAATAGATAGTTTTACTTACAAATGCTCAATGCCTTTTGTGACATAATTTTATATCTACAAATAAATTACTTATTTTAGGGATTATTTTTTTTTCCAGGAAAGTTTTCAATGAAAGTGAAGACGTGATTTATTTGTTGCAACAGAAAAAATAATTTTAAATTCTTTTAGAAGTTTTTAATTACTCCTTAATTCTGAATTTTCTAAATGATTCGATCAGTTTCGTAAACGACTGTAGCTTAAAATTTCTTCCTCTCTCATTTGCCCAGTAATGGTCACGTTCGATCTAAAAGGAAAGATAATTTTTTCTTTCAACTAAAAAAGCTTTATTTCTCAGATGGTGTTACTGGATTGTAGATTAATAATTCACACATTGAACAAAAGAAAATAGAATGATACTACAAAGCTGCCTTTACTTATCCGTTGTGGTCAGTTTGAATCAATGAAATGGGAAACAATTTCGTTAAGTTCAACGGACATTTCTTTTCTATTTATATCCTGTGTTTTCTTCTTTCAGTCAATAAGTTTGGAGAAGTGATTAAAGTGGACCCAATTACTGCCTTTTCATAGTATTAGGAGAAAGACTTTACGAGCAAACATTCGATCGACCCACGTTGGTTAAACTAGTGCACTATTATTAGTACATGTATTTCGATTCAAACTGCTTATTTTCCGATTTATTTTTGAAATCACTTTTGCTTTCAAATACACCAAACTGGCAAGATGTCTTATTTAGAAAGTACATAAGGTGCCGTGATTATCAATCCTTTGATACATGCAGAAAATATTGCAATAAAAGCAATCAAAAACGGTGATTTGGACCAATTTTTCCGAAGCGGGAGATCTGTGAATGAAAAAGGGGGTCCTACTGAGAAGATAATTTTTATTAATCAAATTCTAATGAGTTGAGCGCAAAATGACATCACACGGCACCTTATGCATCTCTTCAAAAATCCCTTCAGCAAGTTTCATGTTTCTAATTTTAAGAATGTGTCCGAAATTGTATCGGAAATTTTCGAGCTGCTGAAGGAGGAACAGCGTTTTTTCAAATACACCCTTAATGGAGTATTGTTTTGTTTTAAGAAATACTTTTGATACTTTTTACAAGCAGTAATATTGGTATATGTCTATGCCTTTACTATATGACTTCATTTATGTTTAGACATTTAATAATAATAATTGTTATTTTCTTAATTCTCTTTGCGCAGTTAGCGATTCTTTTATTTAAAACCTATTTCTCACTCTTTAAATTTAAAATAAAGCTACATTCCTGAAATATTCATGTGTAATAAAGCGCAAAAAGTATTAGAAAATTGTAATATAAGTTAAACGTTATTGTAATACAATATTTTCTAAACATCTCCAAAAATTCTGCCTTAGCTTATCGACATATGAATACTAAATTAATGATAAGCAAAACAACATTTTTTAAGCAATAAAATATTCGTTAAGCACTAATTATTCTGTTTCGATAGCTAGTGCTAATGTTATTAACGTAAAAATAATTTTTTCTAAAAACTTAAAAAAAATGGATTCGAAAGGGTTAAGTCAATTTTATTTATGTATAAGGGACGTATATTTCAGCGTATTTTACGCACCTATGACTTCCGATTATATTTTTCTATCTTTAGGTATGTTTGACTAATTACACTCACTTTTTTTGGAAAAAACCTGTGTTAAATATGTCACATAAAAATGCAATAAACGGACATTATATTAAACAAAGAAAGAAAAATTATGACCCAAACATTGATTATAAATCAATTTTCAGCATTTTTAGAATTCTTTTATAAAACTTCGTTTTAAATAAGAAAAAAAATAAACGTCTTAGAAAAGTCATGACAAATTTTAAATCCAGGTTTCAGCAATTAAAGTCCGTAGCCTAAAATAGTAGTCTAATTCTTTCGTGTAGTCTTTAATTTAACTTACAGATTTGAGTACATACCACATATACTAAAACTTAGCCTAGTAGGGAAATTCAAATTGATGAAATTCCCCCTCCGCAATTTTTAACTACAGGAAGAAACATACTCGAATTCTTTAGTAGAGCACTGTATAGTACCAACGGATGTTTGTATTCATCACATTATAAACTAAAATTCATTTCAGACTAAAACATACTGAGGTAAAACTATGGAAGTGACACTTCCAGACATTATTAACCATAAAAGGCCATGTACCTAGTTCTTTGCATGGACCTGCATATGATTTTATTTGAGTCAGAAATATCTGTTAGTATATTCAATATAGTTCTACTTGAAAATGCATAACTCGGTAAAAAGCATCCTTTAAGACATTCATGCTGATACTTCACAAAGCTTATGCATTCTTTTTGTGCAGCCCTGTGTATAGTCTATAGCAGTTATGCACACATTATAGTTACCAAATATTTAGCTAAATGCAAATATCATTAATGAAGTAGCGCTTCACCAATTATCGCTAGTAGGCAATACTTCAGTTACAGTTGTGTGTGCGAATCTCTGATTTGTCCCTGTAAATGAAAGTTAAATTCTATGCCTATCATGTGATGCAAAGGTATGTTGTAACAGTTCTCAGTATTGTATATAAATTTCATTATATTTAGAATAGTGTAACCCATACTGTGCAAATAGTTTTTCCCTGTAGACCTTTATGTAAAGGAATTATTTTGTGTGGCCGTGTACATTAATAACAAATGCTTTTCACCCAATAATGTGTAGAATTGATGTTTAGTGCAACTCATAAGGAATAAATGATATAAATTTGCAGAAGAGAATCTTTTTTACTTAACTCGCTCTTTCAACACAAGAAAGAGAAAGTGGGAAAATAAAATTGGGTAATAAAGCTGGCTTTCTTTTCTATTGTGGTCAATTTCGATTAGGAACGTCGAAACGTATTTTCTGTAAGTTCAACGGATATTTCCACTTTTTCATTTATTTCTCTTGTTCTCTCCTGATAGTAAATGGGTTTAGAAAAGGAGAGCAGATCTGGCCCATTACCTTTTTTCTGAACTGGATGAGATTAAAAATAGGCTGTAACGAGCAAACATTATGGTCCTTCTAAGGTATTGATCCTACAACCGTTAGTTGACATTCCCTGTGATTATTTTATGTAAAATATAGGGGAGACTGGGGTACAATGGACACTTTTGTTAACTTTGATTAATTATTCTTAAAATATTCATTAAAAAAAACTCACATGCATGCATGTTATCTATACATTATAGTTTAGATTACATGTACTCAAAAATAACAATTATGTATACTTTTTTTAATATATATTTTTAACTAGCAAGTGATAAAATGGACCATTGTACCCCATGGCCGGGGTACAATGTTCCACAGCATGGAGCTCTATGGATCATATGTAATTCTGAAAAAATATGTAAGTACAGTACATTTTTTAATAGGAAGAAGCATAGAATACATCATAATTTGTTTATTCATGTCTTAACTTTATATATATAATGTAAGTTTAACGATTATTAAGGATAGCAAATGATACATCAAAAAATATTTGTGTCACTGAAAGCCTGCTGATTTCTAGTGAAACATTAGAATCCGGAAGAATCATTACAATATCGTACACATTTAAAAGAGATTCATTAGCAATATTGGAAAACATAAACACATTTTGGTTGGATTTTCTGCACATGAATCTCACAAAAACAGAATCATCCTCATTTTTTTTCTATTACTAATTGAACAAAATGAATCTGCTCTTTTTTTTGTCAAATATTTAATCAAAATGTAATTAGCAACTTTTATTTCATTACTAAAATTAACATCATTCTGTGAAATTTTACCATCACTCGTATCATTATTGAATAGAAATATTCAAATTTGAAAACATATTATATAGATAAAGTTTCAAAAATGCACTACACAACATGAATCATTAGTTTATTTACATACAAAAAATAAAATAATTTATTAATTCTTAATTTCACATATAATTTTTAATTTTTAAAAACATAGGATACAAGACATGGGTACAATGGATCATAGTCCATTGTACCCCGGTTTCTGGTGGTCCATTGTACCCCATATGTGAATTTGACAAAAAAGTAATAAAAAAAGTAGTTTTATATTCAATTATTTTACTTACAATAAATATAGTTATTTATTGTCTTACCTTTTTATTGTACTCAGCAATGTCTTCCAAATTACAAATCTTTAACATAAAAAGTAGCATATGTTTCACTGTAAATATTTACTTTTCAATATTTACTACTGTCTCAGATCAACTAACAAGAATAAAATGACTAAAATGGCAGCTATGCACATGGTTTTAAATTTCTATTCACTACTGCAGGGCTGCCACGTAAGTACCAAAATATAAAACATTCAAAAACAGAAAAAATATCAAAAATAGGGGGTGGACCATTGTACCCCAGTGAGTCCTAATATATATATATATATATATATATATATATATATATATACAGGGTGTCTCGCTACCAGACCGACAAACTTTGAGAGATGAAGACAAATATTATTAAATAGGAAACCATGGGGCGCAAACGTCTTCTGTGGGAGCTAGGAGCCATTAAATTTTAGGATCCAAAACTTCAAGCGATGATAGAAAACGGAAAAAAGAGTCGATTAGTTTGCGGATTTCACTAAAATCATTCGTTAAATTACGATTTCTTTAGAAAAAAATTTTAAAGGTTACTTTCAAAAATTATCGATAGAGGGCGCTTTAGACTTTAGAGTAACGAACAACTACTTTTTACCATTATTTTCTGCATGGAGTTGAAATTATTCCAAAGTTTAGACTTTAACTTAAATTTTAAGCCCAAAATCGAAATTATTGGGGTGGGTAACTTAGCGAAAATTGAACTGTGAACAGAGGAAGAGATTTTAAGCGCTCATAAACATTAGACAAACTAATCGATTTTGTTGCGGTTTGCGTGAAAATTATTTCCTTGGTAGTTATTTTATTGAAAATGACGTACAGCTTTGGAGTCCTCATATTTTGATAGAGGGCGCTTTCGACACATATCCGACATTTCAATGGCATTACTCCAGGGTGTTTTACTACCAGACCAACTTACTTCCAGGAAGTGTTAGGGAGACAAAGATGACTCGGAATCACATAGGAATGTAACGTTGTAATTGCCTTTTTTGCGAGTTAAGATTAAAGGAAGCAGAGAAAATAGCAACGGAAACAGCTGAGAAAGAGCAACACGTTAATGTGACAGAAAACAGTTTATTTAAAGGTTTTACCACAAAAGGAAATTACGACCAGAAGTAGTCCGGCAAGTTTAACAGCGACGATAGATGGCGCTGCGGTTTCCTTGCGGTAGATAGCTCTAAACGGTAATGCATATTAACAGCGATCACTTTGAAGTGATCATTTGCGAACCGACTCCAAAAATAGCAGAATGAAGTATTTGAAAGATGAACAGCCAGATGGGGCTCCTTCACATTTTACCAATGACGTTTGTTGACACTTCAAAGTATTATCTGGGCAGTGGTGGATAGGTCGTGGTGGCCTGCCGGATCGCCGGACCTATCATGTATCGACTTCTTCTGCTGGGGTCAAATGAAAAGTTGGGTGTATGAGACTCCCATAACATGAGTTAAAGACCTCACATCTGGTATTTCTGTAGCATGCCAGAAAGCTATCAGAGATACTAGGAATCTTTCAAAGCGTGAGGAATTCCATGCGACGCCGCTGTCAAGTATGCCGAACTATTTCTGGTCGTATTTTCGAACACCTAATATTGTAAAACATTTAAATAAACTGCTTTCTGTCACATTAACGGGTTGCTCTTTCTCTGCTGTTTCTGTTGCCTTTTTTTCTCTGCTTCTTTTAACCGTAACTCGCAAAAGAGACATTTTCAATGTTACATTCCTATGTAATTCCGAATCGTCTTTTCACCCCTACATACTTCCTGGAAGTATGTTGGTCTGGTAGTAAAACACCCAAGAGTAATGCCATTGAAATTTCGGAGATGTGTCGGAAGCGCCCTCTATCAAAAATGAGGGCACCAAAGCTGTACGTCGTTTTGAATAAAATATTTATCAAGGGAATGATCTACACGCAAACCGCAATAAAATCGATTTGTTTGTCCAAAGTTTATGAGCGTTTAAAATATGCCCCTTTGTTCACAGTTAAATTTTCGCTAGTTACCCGATCCGAATGTTTCTGTTTTTGAACTTAATATTTAAGTTAAATTCTAAAGTTTAGGATAATTTCAACCCCATGCAGAAAATAACGGTAAAAAGTAGTTGTTCGTTAATCTAAATTCTAAAGCGCCCTCTTTCGATAATTTTTGAAAGTGACCTTTAAAATGTTTTTCAAAAGAAATCGTAATATAAAGAATGATTTTAGTGAAAACCGCAAACAAATCGATCCTTTTTTCCGTTTTCTATCATCGTTTAAAGTTTTGGACCCTAAACTTTAATGGCCCCTAGTTCCTACAGAAGACGTGGGCGCCCCATGGTTTCCTAATTTAATAATGTTTGCCTTCATGTGTACTATCATCCCTTAAAGCTTGTCGGTCTGGTAGCGAAACAGCCTGTATAGAATATATAGTAGAATATAATATATCTTATGGCTAAAAGTAAAAAATAACAGTGCCTTTACTTGCAGATTTGAGTATGAAGTGGATAATACCAAGAAATACTTTTTACTTATGCAGTATATCGTCGCAAATCTGTACTAATTTGGACCAGTGTTACAACCTATTCTAGACCTATTCTTCTGTTTGGACCTATTCTAGTTATAAATATGTTCTTAATGTTCGAAAGATTATAGCTACATCCAGTGAAAGGATATAAATTTGTACTAGAGAAACTTTTCTTTTGCTAATACATAACTCGGTTTTTCAACACAGCAAACAGAAAGTGGGAAAACAGAATTAGGTAATAAAGCTGCCTTTCTTTTCTACTGTGGTCAGTTTCGATTAAGAGCGTTAGAACACATTTTCTGTAAGTTCAAATGATATTTCCCCTTTTTCATTTCCATTTCTTTCTCTTGTTCTCTCATGGTAGTAGATGGAACTAGAAAGGGAAGCAAATTCGGCCAACTACCTTTCCTTTGAATTGGATGGTATTAGAAGAAGGCTTTAACGAGCAAACATTATTGATCCTATCCCGTTAATTAACAATTTCCTGTGATTATTTTATGTAGAAAATAAATATTATGGATAAAAATAAAATCTAATAACTCCCTTACATGCAGATTTGAGCATGAAATGAATATTATCAAGAAATACTTTTAACTTTTTCAGGAAAACCTTATTAATCTGCACTAATTGAAACCGCTGTCTAATCAGATTTAAAAAAAATCGGATTATCCGGTATTCCGGTAAAAGTAGAAAAGAAACAGATGCATTCTAGAAAAATGCACTTTATTAGTTTTCACTAGTACAATAAACATTTTGCGACGGGCAGGTTTTAGCGTTAACGAAATTTTTTATCAGTTGAATTTTGATTTCGTATATACTTTTAGAAATTTCGGGTTCAAATCAGGTAGAAAAAGACTTGCGTTTTAAAATATCTTGAAAAATATTGCTATCACTCAAGTTAAATGATCATATCGAATGACTATATCCACATCTCGACAGTGAAAGGAAGCAAATTAATTAAATTCGCACAAGTGTAACTTTTTTTCTTCCAATACTTAATTCGCTTTTTCAACACAGCAGAAAGAAAGTGAGAAAACAGAAAAACATAACAAAGCTCTTTTCTTCTCTAATGTGGTCAGTTTTGATTAAGAGCGTTGAAACACATTTTCTGTAAGTTCAATGGATATTTACGATTTTCTTTTCCATTTATTTCTCCTGTTCTCTCTTGGTAATAGATGGGTTTAGAAGGGAGAGCAGACCCGGCCAATTACCTTTATCTGAACTGGATGGAATTAGAAGATTATTTTAACGAACAAATATTAGGGTTCCCATGAGGTGTTGACCTGATCACGTCAGTTAATATTTATAGTGATTATTTTATGTGAAAAATAAGTATCATGGCTAAATGTAAAAAAAAAAAAAAAAAATAAAATAAATAAATCCCTTATTTGGAGATTTGAGTATGAAGTGGATATTTTCAAGAAATTCTTTTAACTTATGTAGTAGAACATTTACTGAGCTGACATTTATCTGCTATTAAAATAAGTCATTATTAATTTCTGCAGAAAAATTTCTAATAAATTCATATTCACCAAAAAATTTATTTTACATTTATATTTTACTGAAAATAAATAATTTCGAAGTCATAAATTAATAATCT
The DNA here is from genome assembly GCA_964019185.1 of Maratus speculifer. Taxonomy (NCBI): domain Eukaryota; kingdom Metazoa; phylum Arthropoda; class Arachnida; order Araneae; family Salticidae; genus Maratus; species Maratus speculifer. The sequence continues at coordinate 23,998,399 of OZ025292.1, forward strand.
GGATGAAAAGAAATGCCGTGTTTCTTTATATATTACTTTTAATACAAAATGAACTTTTAAAGCATACGGTTTGCACATTTGATTAGCCCCGTGAACAAAAAGTAAACAAATTGGAAGCGGGTAGGAGAAAAGAAAATAACTAGAAAAAAGCCTGAATTTTTTAGTAAGAAAAAATGTCGGCAATACTCCCAAAACCTATGCAGACATATTATGATTCTACGAACTTCAGACATTTTCCCGAGCGGCCACAAAGCTTTACATCTGATCTCGAAATCTGCAACAGCCTAAACAAAAGAAAAAAAAAAAAAAAAAAAGGTCAGACTTTTCATTGATTTTGCGATATAATATGTCGCACAGCTATATGCAGGTAGACAAATGGACGGACATGTTAGATAACGACTATAGGTGTTATGTACTTATATAATTGTGAACGCACCTAAATACATACATTTTATATTTTTACAGATTACAACAGTTTTCAATACATACTACGACTATAATAATATTGTCTTTTTTGTACATAAATAATAACTCACAAGGAATCATAAAATTCATATGAGTAATGAATCTTCAGGTTCTTTCAAATCCAATTACCAGTTGAGGTGCGATGGGATATATTATATCACACTTAATTTTAACCGATATTTGCACCAAAATGTTTTAGTTAAAATTTACTTTTATTCTTCTTGTTAAATAATTTTGTAAAATTGCTTCTCCTAACTTTATGGTAAATTGTTCGAAAATTCCGATATGAATTCACAGTTGCAACAATAGTATTTTTGCTAGACCTGATAGTTTTGAAGTGAAAGATTTTTTTTCGATGAACAGCCTACATAAATACACGAATCTTACATTTTGCTTCCCAATAAAGCTAACACTGCTTTTTCCTTCCCTAAATGAGATTTTACATTTTTAACACCATATTTCTTAACCTAGCGGTCCTATTTAGAACAATAAAAATCTCTGTGTAGATAAATAAAAAACTAGTCAGTTGTGGCAATCCCATAACCTCTTTTTCTATTTCATGGATGGTAATATTTCTTGAAAAATGCAGCATAGTAGCGCCACCCACCAACCAAAATTTAATCATTAACAACTTATGTCAAATTCTAAGCTGAAGTTTGAAAGTATCAAAATTCGTGTATTAGATTCTGAGGTAAAGCTGTTGCGAAAAAAAAAATCTTCGTAAAAACTCTACCTATTGGGCGATGTATACCAAAAACTAATCAGGATCAATTTTTATCAGGAACTAACAAAATATGAAGTTTGAAAATGCATGTATGTTATTGAGATAAAACTATTGCGAAATATAATTGTGAAAATGCAACATAGAAGCACCACTTGTACGGTGATTTACACCAAAAAACTAGAGAACAATAATCTATATTAGGCCCTAACTGAATCTAAAGTTTCATGAAAATTCGTACTAGAGATCTTCAGATAGAGTTATTATGTTAATAATGAATAATGCAGCGTAGGCGCCATCTAATGACCGATTTACAGCGAAAAGTAATTTGGAATCCATAATATGAAAACCTACATAAATTTTAATTTTTATAAAAATCCGTGCATTAGTTCTTGAAATAGATCTATTGAAGGGAATCCTGATTGTTACAATACAGCATTGCCACCTGTTGCGCAATATACGCCAAAAAACTAAGGTACAGTTTATAGGAATGTCGAACTGAATCTAAAGTTTTATAAAATTCCAATCATTATATCTTGAGATAGAGCACCAACAAAATTTTTGTTACATACAGACTCGCAGGATGACAGACCGACTTACAGACATATATTTTCTAAAAACATCAAATGGTGTTCAGTATCTCCTAACATCTACAATTGCAGTGAAAACTTGAAGTTAAAATTTTTCGCGATTCAATCATTTTCTTCGTCTAAAGATAGAAGGAAATATAAAACACTCTCAGAAATAAAACTCTCATTTTTGACGATTTAGAAATCCTTGAGCCTTATTTCATCGTTTTTGACGATCATTTCGTATCCAAATCACGTGACCTTTAACGAAACGTGAACTCTCAAATATTTGACGAAAGTGCTTTCTTAATCATGGCCAGACTTTATGAATTTTAAGGAAATTGTAGCGGGAACTGTTTATAGAAAGACTCGCTATTGTATCTCCTCAAATCTTGTTATTTTAGCAAGCAGGTACTTGCTTGATTATGTTAGTCCTCTAATAATTTATTTTAAAACAGCACTTTTTAGCACTTATCAGAAAGTAATGAAATATAGGCAATTATTCTTTTTGCATAAATTTTCTTTTTTAGTTAAAGATTACGGGATGTTTATTACTATTTTTATTGATTTATTTGTATAATGTATTTCGTTATGATATAATTCAAACGAATAAATTTCTTGCGCTCAACAAAACCGTTCAAAAGGTAAATTTGATCAATAAAACTTCAAAATTCTAGGATCTATTTTTCCTTTAAGAAGTGTATTGTTTTGTCACTCAAATTAAATATATACATAATTGTTCCCTCTCCCCTTTATAAACACTAAATTATTAAACCCTTATCCACCTAATTAAAGTGGTAAAATCTCTCTCAATAGATATTTCATAGTTCGTTATTTCTGAGCAACAAATTAACCAGTCCATATTTTAATTATTCCTTGAGCATTTAAAATTCCTCTTATTATTATTTAATCAAGCCATACTATGATTATTCATTAACCTTAAAAAAATTGTAATAATAAATTCGTCTTATTAATTAAAATTTGCAAGATTTATAACACAATCGATGAATTTTCAATCAAGTTATACAAATTTAAACACACACTATAATCCAATAAATGCTTTTATAATAACATTTGCCTGACCAACCCGTGGCGTGAAGCTAAAACATCCGGCTCCTATACTGAACATTGTGAGTTGGAACCTAACCTTTAGTATGTCTTTTTTCCTTCTGTCAATGAATACAGGAGCTTCTAAAAGATTCGACAGATGGAAGCACTAACCCTTTTATGACGAAGTTTTTGATGAAACTAGTATCGTCAAACAAGTGAGTAAAATAATTTCATCAATTTGACGAAATATTTGCTCGGAGCATTTTCTAAGAAACGGTTTCATCAAAATCAAGGAAAATTTCGTGAAATCTGAGTATTCATTTCTGAGTGTGAAGATGAAGTAAAAAAGATGATTTATCAAGTATTTAATTCGTGAAAATTTTTTGACTTCGTTATTCGACAGATTTATAAGTTTTAAATGTTTAAAAATCCCGAAAGACATATGGCAGAATGGCTTTGTGTGAGTTTGTGCTTCTGTTTGTCTATATGCGAGACAATTTTTGTGGCCGCTCTGTCTCAGGAACTAATGCAGATAATTTAATAATAATTTATATTTAATTAGTCCCTGGCATATATGGGTACTGATTAAATTTTCGTGCAAATCATTCAACAGATGAAACTACTATACTCAATTTTTCACAATTTCCGCAGTAGCTTTTTTACAAAAACTAGTAGAAAAATTGAAATCAAACCTCAGATACAGTAGGTCATTTATATCACAAAGTGCTGATTATGTTCTGTTGTGAATCGCACAATAGGTGGCGCTACTATGCAGCATTTTATGGTTTCTGAAACCGCTGTATTTCAAGAACTAATACACGAATTTTCATCAAAATTCAGATGAAGTAGACTTTAACACAAGTTGTTGCTAATTAGATTTTGGTGTAAACCAATCATTAGGTGATTCTGCTGTGCTGCATTTCCCAGGATTGACACGGTTTTAGTCATATCTCAAAGTTAATGAAATAATTTAATTTCGGCACTTTTTAATAGGGCATAGTCCATGTCAATTCAGGCAGCCAAAGAAAAAATCTTACCGTTCATAGTCTCTGAAGTTCTTTGATTGAACCTATGTTAAAACTCAGGAAAAAATAAAATTTCCGTAATTTTTGGTTTTCCCCAAAAAAATTTCTGGACCGAGATACAGGGTGCCAAAGATGGCATCACAAGCACCTTTTCCCGTTTGCGATTTTCGAAAAAAGTTTAAAGTGCTCTATCTCTGAAACGATGCAAGATATCTCATTGCAATTTATTTTATTTTAAAGATAATATTTTTCTGCTTAAAAAGGTATACTCTATTTTGAAATGTGTATTTAATTATTTTTATTGCAGCCTTCTAAAAAAAATTTTTTTTAATCAAAAATAATTTTTTTCTCAAAAATGCCAATCTTAAAAATTTTGATTTTTTTACTGTTAGTTAATACCATTGAGTACTACCTTCACTGTAAAGGAGAACTGCCAGTTTTAAGTTTAACAAGTTTTAGAATCATTTCAAGAATTTAGAGAATTTTACTGGAACTGAATGTCAAAAGTTCCAATAAAAGTCTCTCAATTTTTGTTTATTTGTATCATATGTAGCCTATTACCTATCCTAAACATGTTAGAAATCACACGTCAAATATGGTAAATGAGGTGCATTCATACTATGACTAGTTTTATAAATATTTAGATCTTGGTGCAATAAGTATTACACTCTTGTGAAAACTGGCATGAATACAAAATTTATTATGTTTCTATATATTAAATTCAGTAATACGGAAGTAATATGAATTCATCTTAAAAAGAACATAATCACCAGGGCAACCTAGAATCATTACCTATCATGGGTATTTAATTATGTATGATAGAATTTAATAGAATGAACAATCATCTATGAATATCATAGTGATGGGTATATTCATCTATTAATATCATAGTACCTATATTGCACAAACTTTGAATAGCAAGCAAGAAGAAATTTCATTTGTCCAACTAAGATCTCTGAAACAATTGCAAAATATTCAGTTTCAAAATTTATAAAAAGGAATTTTTGTTGCCTGTGTATATTACTGTGAGTGGTGGATTGCAAAGGTAAATGATATCAGTTGTTTATGAAATTGTCGTTAACTTTATGCTCCCACATGGATTGGCTGTTGGATATAGATTTCCACCTGCAAGACCACTACCAGTGTTCACTTCCTATTCACAATGTTTTAAGAATTATGGAAGCCCCAGTCCCTATTAGTTAAACAGGAAGGCATCACTAAATATCAAAGGAAGATACAGATACTGTTCAATAAATTATAAAGTCTGTGAATTTCTAATTTCAGTTCTAAGCAGAGTACACTGGAAGTGATATGTTTTGAAACTTATACATATATTTTGTAAACTTTAGTGTATGTTTTTTTTTCTTTTGTAAGCTATTTTTAAAGCTGTCAGTTTCTTATACTTATTAAGAAATAAAATCCTATGTCAAATAAGACTGAGATTTTGATTTTCTGAGACCAGTGTGTGATTGTCATACAGGAACTGGTAAAATATATGGCAAAATTTTACATGTGTTTCGATAACTCGTCAAAATCAAAAGTGGAAGTTTTCCAAAATAAGGAAGGCAGTAAGTACTCAATGGTATTAATCAACAGCAAAAAATAAATAAATAAATTTAGGATTGGCATTTTTGATGTCTTTTAATTAAAAAAATAATCAAAAGGCTGCATCAGAAAATATGAATACATTCTTTCAAAATTGAATATATCATTTCAAACAAAAAAAAATGTTACTTTCAAAAAAAAAAAAAAAAAAAAAAAAAAAAGGCAACAAATGTTGTGAAAAGGTTGTGAAATGTTATGAAAGTCAAATTAAAACTTTGAAAAAAAGACACTCATAAATATTTTATTCATCCTGTTAAATCCTATCACGCATAATTAATTCAAACATATCTCATGATAGGTAATGATTCTAGGTTTCACTAATGATTACATTCTTTTTAAGATGGATTCATATTACTTCCGTATTGCTGAATTTAATATATAGAAACATAATAAATTTTGTATTCATGCCAGTTTTCACAAGAGTAATACTTATTGCACCAAGATCTAAATATTTATAAAACTAGTCAGATTATGAATGCACCTCATTTACCATGTTTGACGTGTGATTTCTAACTTGTTTAGGATATGTAATAGGCTACATATGATACAAATAAACAAAAATTGAGAGACTTTTACTGGAAATTTTGACATGCAGTTCCTGTAAAATTCTCTAAATTCTTGAAATGATTCTAAAACTTGTTAAACTCAAAAGTGGAAGTTCTCCTATACAGTGAAGGTAGTACTCAATGGTATTGACTAACAGTAAAAAAATCAAAATTTTTGAGATTGGCATTTTTGAGAAAAAAATTATTTTTGATTAAAAAAAATTTTTTTTTAGAAGGCTGCTGTAAAAAGAATTAAATACATATTTCAAAATTGAGTATATCTTTTTAAACAGAACAATATTATCTTTAAAATAAAATAAACTGCAACGAAATATCTTGCATCATTTCAAAGATAGAGCACTTTAAACTTTTTTTCGAAAATCACAAACGGGAAAATCTGCTTGGGATGCCATCTTTGGCACCCTGTATCTCGGTCCAGAAATTTTTTTTGGGAAAACCAAAAATTACGGGAATTTTATTTTTTCCTAAATTTTAACATATGTTCAATCAAAGAACTTCTGAGACTATGAAGGTAACCCCCCTGCCTGAATCGACATGGATTCGGCCATAGCGAATTATTTTGAAGTATTAGCATATACAGGATGAGTCATAAATATCGAAACAATAGGCTATCTTCTTAAATATTGCCCCTAGATCCATACTTCCAATTGCAAAAATTCATTAAAAAAGGTGAAATTTTTTACAAGAAGTAGCAACTCCATAAAGGGTTTTGTTTGAAAAAACACGAAAATTAAATTTTTATACGGCCCCCGTAGGACACAATTCCCAATTAGGAAATTATTCCTTATCCATTTCTAAATTGAACAACAACAACAAAAAAATTCATCTCCATATCTAAAAATCTGACTGAGATATTAAAATCCAGAATTTTCCAAATATCGTGACTTACAATACACCACTTAACCATGCCTGTAAACGAAGAGTTTTTGACTGATTTTGAAAGGAAGTGAGGGATCGTCGACAAATTGTCCGTTATTAATTGTCGATTTAAGACAGTGCCTCTTATTTGGGTGTAATGAAGTAACGTATTGATTTAAATGTAACTTGTTTTCAAAATATGTTGACAGTCAGCACTGGAGGTCTGCATCGATCGAAATATCTTGGTCCGGTCCCAAACCGACCCATAGAGAGAAAAGTTCGGCCTGGTCTTCAAAAATGTTAAAATCATAACCCAGACCGCTGTAGAAAAAAGTTTAAATCATAGCCTACTTATCCGTGAAAGTTTACGAAGTTTTTAATACGGTGTGGTTGAAAATTGTTTCGTATGGAGGAATTCTGACCAAAATTCTGATCGTCCCGGCCTGGAAAGATGTTAAAATCATAACCCCGACCGCTCTAGAAAAAAGTTTAAATCATAGCCGACTTATTCGTGAAAGTTTACATAGTTTTTAATAGGGTGTGGTTAGAAATTGTTTCGTATGGAGGAATTCTGACCAAAAATACGTATTAATACTTATTATTAATACTGTTATATAGTTTTTTATATTTATACTTTTTATTATGAAAGAAGCGCCAAAAGGTGTGATATATTTATTTTATCAATGAATCTCTATTTATATGTCAATGTTTCCCTTGTATTTTAATATCTTTAATCCATATCCCATGTATTCCAGACATTGAAAAATGTTATATAGCAAAACCTTTTAAGACGGAATCACATAAGAAAAAAAAATACGTTATAGACAAATGGCCTTCATAGGGAGTGTAAATAGAGTTTTTTCTCACGTATCATTATATTTATTTTGCATGGATCAACACATTTTCCATTTAAAACAGAATTCCGTCATAGGCAGATTATTTTACTGTTTTTATTGTATTTAGTTTTTTAGCCTTTGAATATACTATTCTTAAAAAAATAATTTTAAAGGTTTTTTTGTAAGACAAAAGCAATTTCAAAATCTATGGGTTTTTCGCAAAAATTTTGATTGAACCAAATTTCACTTTTTTAATGCACGTCTTAGGTCAGTCAGAGACAGTGATTTTAAAAGAGCAGTTCGAGTACGGGATTGAAAATTTCGTCCAGTGAAGACCTAGGAAGAATAAAGCAGTTGCCTCCGGTGTGAAAAATACTTTAGGTCCGGCCAGGCGAGTCTTCAGAAAAAAGTAACGTCTCGGTCCTGGCCCGGTTTGGGCCCAGAATATAGATTTTTTAACAGCTTTTGAAGAACGATAAAAAGACTGAAGTTGTGAGCGCGAAATTTATAAAAAAAGGAATAATCTGCATCAAAAAAGCATTGTTTAAAATAAGTGGCGGACATTTAAACAGTACACTTCTTTTTTCTGCATAATGAGTTTTTTTCTACAATATCTTGTTTTTAAATTATTGAAAGTTAAGAATAGTTAAAGAAAGAACTTGAAACAATTAAATTTTTATTATTTTACATTAGTTTTGCTTCGGTAAATTTAAAAAAAAACAATTTACATTTTAAAATATGATTTTTAAAAAGTTATATTCTTTTTTAAAATAAATATTTTTAATAGTTTTAAAATTAGTATAGAAAAACAAAAACCCTGGAACAAAATTAAAATCCGATTTTCACCTTTTACTTAAATGGAAAGAAATTGAAGTCCGATAAATAATGTTTCAAGTTATAACGATTTTTAATTGTCCCATTTAAACCAGTATTAATCATGTGACATTTTTATAAATTTTATGAGAAATTTTAGGTTGTGATTTTCTTAGGAAACCATCACAATAGAAACAAAAGAAATTAAAATTCTAGCTGAAAAGATTTTTTTTTTACATGTTTCCTAGAACTGTTAAAGTAACATTGTTTTTTGAATTGCTAGCCTTTCAATTTGTATCTAATCCTTTAAAATCAGATGAATTATTTATACGGCTATAACTCTGCAAGTTTTGAAAATATAAAGATGCAACTTTCATAGCGGTTGAGAGCTAAAAAATGAATGTGACATTTTGCTAAATTACATCACCAGGTAAAATATAAGACTCCTTAGTCTCCTTAATCGTTTGGGGACAAGTGACACGTATACGTGCTGCAAAAAGGTTTAAGAATCTATGTTTATCCCCACCGGTAAAATTTTACTGTAAAAATTTTCAAATTGAATCGGTACTTTTTCTCAATTTAAGAAGGCACAAATTTCTGTTTTTTAAAAACCAGTGACAAAACATTAAAAATTTCGTAAAAGGCTCCAGTCGCAAAAGGGTTAAGAGCCCACACTAGTCATTCAAAAAGACCGATGATAATAAGTCTATGGCAGTGTCATTTTAAAATATCTCCTTCAAATTTTAATATTTTTTCATGGATTTTTTTAACATAGGATAGCTGAGAACGATCTACAACCGGGCTATTTTTTACTCTTTCGATTTTGTTTCGTATTTTTCTTTTTAAAAAAACTTTCAATTTTGGAACCGGTTCTAAAAATGAAACTATCATAATATAAAAAATATATAACCAAAATCGGAAAGGTAAAAACTAGCCCAGTTATAGATCGTCCTCAGCTATCCTATGCAAAAAAAAAAAAAAAAAAAAAAAAAAAAAAATTAAAATTAAAATTTTAGCGAGATATTTGAAAATAATTACTTCATATACTTAACATTATCATATGGGTACTTATGAGTGAATCGAGTAGCATCTTAAGATTCTATATTTGAACACGAAATAAAAGTAAAAAATATTCACTCAATGAATTTGGATTTATTTTTCGCTTGTGGTTAGTTTCGATAAGAAAAGTATTTCATTAAGGCTACCGAACATTTTTTTATTTTCCTCTGTATCTAGTCCCCAGCTTTTTCTCTTTGCAGTAACTGTGTTTTGAAGTATGAAAGAAAAAAAAAAAGCAATCCTATTCCAATTACCTTCTGCTGAAAATGGATAGCATAAGAATATCTTAACGAGTCGACATGAGATATTGATCGTGCTGCGTTTAGACTTATCTCCTCTTATTCTTTCTTTAGGTTATAAGTTAATAAAGCAAATCGGAAATTTCGCATAAGAAATAAATAAGTTATGAAACACATTCCAACAATTGCAGAATCATTTTCATGTATTTCATTTTTGTTTTCGTAGAATGAAATGAGCTGGTCTAAATAAAACACTTACATTGTTAAAAAAACTTTAATCTTACAAATATAAAGTTTCCGAAATCTGTATGTTTACTAACATTTTATCTTACACTGTACAAGAAAGATGAGAATGTACACGACTATTTTTTGTAAAGCTACAGAAATCTGTAACTTTACAAATGAATCCTATACAATTATAGTTATCTTACTAAAATTGCACCTGTAACCTAGAATGCAATTAAATAATACATTCTAGACATCCCAAGCTTCCTAAAAAAATTCTTTGTAATCTAACAGACTCTTTGAATTTCGGTGCAAATTTGCATCTTTTACCTGAATTTTTGATCGTCTTTACATAAAAAGTTTTAATAATCCCAGTTTCCTAAAAAATTTTGGTAAATTTACATTTTTTACAGTGTGAAAAATAATATAACTCAGTAAAAATTTATTTGCAGCATATACTGCCTATATCTCATAATATACACGAAATCTTTAGTGTAGCCTAATACAAAATCGACATAATTTTTGCATACCATAACTTACGTACCCACTAAACGTACAGCCCTTCCAACCAAAAAATATATTTTTCTTCTGGTTACAATACCTAAGATTGTATAGCTGAATGCGAAATAAAAGGAAAGAGATTCACTCGAAGAATTCGGATTTATTTTTCGCTTGTGGTTAATTTCGGCCAGAAAAGTATTTCGTTAAAATTGCTGAACATTTTCTGCTTTCCTCTGTAGCGCACCCCTAGCATTTTGGCTTTCCAGTAAATGTGTTTTGATGTATAAAAGAGAAAAAAGCAGTCCCATTCCAATTATCTTCTGTTGAAAGTGGGTAGGATAAGAATATCTTAACCCTTTAAACCTTTGGAACGTAATATTCCGTTCACAAAGCTCCAAGTTTTACTGCAATATAAGCAATGTTTAAAATAATATAATTCTGTAGATTTAATGTATTTTCAATACATTGAAGAAACATTAATATTCTCAAGGATTACATTTATATCTGCAAATAAGTTTCTTTTTTATATATAATATTGAAAAAGTAATATTTTCTGATCATTTAAAACAAAATGTATAGAAAATAATATTACAATTTTAGCCATTTTCAAGACTTTCTAAGGATTCAAGTCAACAGGAGCTATTGATGGTCCCAGTTTTGGATTTTTTTTTTCTCATCCGCTTCTTTCTTTTGTTTATAAGTTGATAAAACAAACTAAAAGCTTTGCATCAGAGATAAGCTACGAAAACTTTTCCAACAATCATAGAATCATATTGATATATATTGCTTTGTTTTCGTAGAATGGAATGAGATGATCTAAATTATACATAACTTAGTAAATATCTGCATGCTGCAAGTGCTGGACATATACCGTAATGTACACGAAATCCTTGGTGGTCTTTTTGGTATGTGCAATTTTTGAATACATCAACACACGTACTCATTGTATATCCTTCCCGCCAAAAAAAAATACCTTCTCTTTCCTGGTTACAATGCTTAATCCGGCAGGACACGCGCTTATTTTAGTAACAGGAGGACGAGCGCAGGGTCGAAAAGGCCCGAGGGTATTTTTCCGTGAGTTAAAGCTCTGACATTTCTGTAAAAACCAAAAATTCATTTTCTAAAATGTATTTAAGACTCAATGCATTCAATTAATACAAAAAAAAAAGGAATACTTAGATTTTAATAGCATGAAGTACATGTTGAAATAGTATGTTCGCTACAATTTTTTTACTTTCTTCTATCTTTACAAGAAGAAAGTATTGGATTCGTGAAAATTTTCGACTTCCGGTTTTCGACGGATTTATACGTTTTAGAAGGTCCTGAACACGTTTTGACTATTTTTAGAAAATGTCTGTCTGTCTGTCTGTATGTGACAAAAAATTTGTGGGCGCTCTATCTCAAGAACTAATGCTCGAAATTTAATAAAATTTTATATTCAGTTAGACCTTGATATGAATTAGTGCCTATTGGTTTTTGGTGAAAATTGGCCTGCAGGTGGCGCTGCTATACTACGTTTTTCATGATTTTCAAGATTGCTATATCTCAAGAACTAATGCAGAGAATTTCCCCAAACTTTAGATTCTGTGACCCCTTGATATACATAGACGCTGATTAAGTTTTGGTGTAAATTGTCCAGCAGGTGGCGCTGCTATACCACGTTTTTCATGATTTTCATGATAGCTATATCTCAAGAACTAATGCACAGAATTTCACCAAACTTCAGATTCCGCGATACCTTGAGATACATAGCCGCTGATAAGGTTTTGGTGTGAACTGACCTATAGGTGGCGCTGCTATGCTACATTTTGCACGATTTTTGCGATAGCTATATCTCAAGAACTAATGCTGAGAACTTCATCAAATTTTAGATTATGTTACACTAGAATATATAACATAATTAGACGCTGATTACATTTTGGTATTAACCTTGCAACAGGTGGTGCAGCTATGCTGCATTTTGCATTATTTTTCCTATAGCTATATCTCAACAACCAATGCACAGAATTTCATCAAACTTCAGAATTTGTTACAAAATGACATATAACATAATTACACGATGATTACGTTTTGTTATAAATCCTTCAACTGATGGCGCTGCTGTGCTATATTTTACACGGTTTTTTTAAACTAGCTATATCTCAAGAACTAATGCACAGAATTTCATCAAACTTCAGATTCTTTTACACCATAACATAATTAGACGCTTTTTTACGTTTTGGCATAAATTGTCCAAGATATGGTGTTGCTACTCTACGTTTTGCAAATTTTTTGTTATAACTATAACTGAAGAACTAATGGACGAAATTCGATCAAATTTCAGATTCTGTTAGGTCTTGACATAAAGAGATGCTTATTAGGTTTTAGTATAAATTATCCAACATGAGGCACTACTAAGATCATTTTCTCAGAATATTAATTAAATTTTGCTTTTTAGGCTTTTCGGCTACAGAATCTCATTAGGCTAGGTCAAATGTTCGAGGAAATTCGATAGTGGGTAACTTTGGGGTCACCATGTTTTTTTTTATATTAAAATGTACTTATGAGATAGAAGAAAGTTTTGGGATTGACACATTCAACTAGTTTTTGCATTTTGCACAGCATGTTTTTGATTTTCTGTCTTTTACATTTGGACACAAATGACATCTTTTTTTGTCAGTTTTTAGTTTCTTGTTCGGCGGTTCATTTGAATCTGGTGTTTGGAGATCATGGGTAGCAGAAGAATGCGACTTTAACTCATCCTTCAATTTTCTAGGAATTGATGGTTGCAAGCTTCTCACATTTATGTGCTCTTTGGTGAGGTTAATAGCAAGACCTTTCAGAAAACGACGCCTACTTGAATATTTCAGTTGGTGTATTTTTCGATGATAGCAATAATACCCTAGCATTAATCGCCGCAGTATTTAGAATTGAAAAAAATACCACCATTGGCCATCTTTTGCATATTCTGGCCGTTGAGTAAGTGGCTGACATTTCGTCAACAACGTCTACTGCCTTTTTAGTCAAATTATAAAATGACATTATTTCGGGCTTTTTGGCTTCACCTGATTCCTTATCGATAGCATCATCGTTGTGCATTGTAGAAAGGAGATTTACACATTTATTTTTTTGGGGCACATAAGAAACTAAAGTGACATCTTTTTGAAATCCAAATAAAGATGATGTTGGATTTCTCTTCTTAGCAGAAATAAATTCAGCAGGTATCTCTCGTTTATTTTTTCTGATAGTTCCTACTAAAGTAAGTTTCTCCTTTAGTAGATCTTTTGCAAGAGGGTAACTCGTGTATCAGTTATCTAACGTGATGTTTCTTCCTGAATTCTCTATTTTTTCAGTTAATCTTTTAACCATTTCATTGGCAGAATTGTTTAACTCATAAGGACCCTTTGGCTGCGTACCAGCATAAATTTCTAAGTTCCATGTATAAAATGTACGAGCATCCACTAGAGCAAAGATTTTTATACCGTATTTCGCCGGCTTATTCGGAATGTATTGCAGAAAAGCGCATTTTCCTCTAAACGCTTCCAGCTTTTCATCTATTGTTATGTATTCTCCTACTGTGTAATAATTCTGGCAATTTTGTACAAAGTTTTCAAAAATCTCTCTGATTGGTGCCAGCTTATCGATATCTCTTCTTGAAGCACGATCTGTAACATTATCGAATCTCAAGCATCTCATGAGAAACAAAAAAACGTTTATATGACATTGTCCGATGAAATACATCAAGTCCAGATCCATCTGTAGCCCAAAGATCCCTCACATTTACATGAGAGGATTTATGTAGACCACCAAAATATAGTAAACCTATAAGTGCTTTTACTTCAATTACTGTAGTTCCTTTAGCATCACGATTTCTCTGAAACTTTTCAGTTTTTTTTTCGATATAAATATTTATATATTTTACTATATTTTCCAACATATTTTTATCAATTAGCATTAGTAACGAATCAACTGGAGTTGACACATTTTTAGCTTCCCCTATATTTCCCGGTAACTTCGTTATAATATTTCTAGCGGGAGTTCTAACATTCTGACGATATTTCTTTTTATACCACTTTGTACATTTATCTTTGCCTAAAAAGTACTCTTCGTCCGAATTATCGGATAAATCTTCTGATTCTATATCTTCTGATTCTAAATCTTCTTCAGAAGAAGTTTCATGGGGACTGAAATCTTCATGATCGCTTAACTATTCACTGTCTTCACTTAATGACGATTCCCCAGTAGATACTTCAGCTAATAAAGTTTCTAAACGTTTCATTTCATCGGCATAATTCAATTGACGAAGCATTTTGACGCTGATATTTTTAAAATTTCCACTCCATAAAAATTACACTACGACGCGCGCAGGGTCTTAAAGGCACGTCGACTGAATTTCCGCTACAGTAGAATCCACTAGACTGAAGGAATGTTTTTCCTTCGAAAGAGGGTGACCTTCAATACAGCTACACCGGACGGCGCCTATTTCAGTCGAAAAGGGGTGATAGGATCGGTAATGTTTCGCACCTGCGGGCCTTTTAGGCCCTGCGCGCGCGCTGCCGGGTTAAGATTGTATAGCTGAACATGAAATAAAAGAAAAGAGATCCACTCAGAGAATTCACATTTATTTTTCGCTTGTGGTTAATTTCGACCAGAAAAGCATTTCGCCAAGGCTATCAACAATTTCCTACTTTCCTCTGTATTTCACCCCCAGATGGAACGCTGATTAAGGACCCCGTGCGTCATTTTGACGTCACAAGAAATGGGGATATAAATCCAGTGCTTGAGAATTTCACTTTTGAAAAAATCCTGATTAGCATCCCATTGACATATATCCTCATACTAGTAGGGGACCTACATCCAGTGACAGAGAATTTTAATTTCGTTGAAACCCTGATTAAAGTCCCCATGATTATGATCCCCTATAAGTCATTTTGACGTCACAAAAAATGAGGATATAAATCCAGTGCTGGTGTATTTAATTTCGACTAAATCCTGATTAACATCAACATGATATATATCCCCGTATGTCATTTTAATGACATCACAATAGATGGGGACTTAAATCAGGGGGACTTAAATCAAGTTCTAAAGCATTTTACTTTCGACGAAATCCTGATTAACATCCCCTTGAAGAGCGTTGTTCACCAAATACATATAAGTAAATAAACAATAATATAATACATAAATAAAAACAAAGAATACATATGAATCGGGTTTATATATATTCCCGTACATCATTTTGATGACGTCATAGTTGATTGAAACTTAAATCAGTGCTAGAACACTTTTTTCAAGATTTCCCGATTTACGACCCCATGATATATGCTCCCACATGCCATTTTTATTTCAAAACAAAAGGGATTCATGTAGAATAGGCCACAAAATGTCTGTGTTATAATTATATTATTACTATTAATAGTATTTATGTTACAGAATATTACTATTATTATTGTTTATTATTATTTTCTTCTATCTTCAATAGAAGAAAATATTGTAATCGAAATTTTTTTCGACTTCCGGTTTTCGACGGATTTACACGTTTTAGGGGTCAGAGGTTCCAAAAAACATGTTTTTTGCAAAATGTCTGTGTGTATGTCGCCATTCTACCATAAAAAAGTGTATAAAGTTATGCATAGAATTGAACCAAATTTTTTGTAAATGTTTTTGGCTGTGACAAGCAGATCCTATTTCAGTTTTGAAATATTCCGCCGGAAGGGGGCGCTGCAATCGCAATTTTTGTGCCATTTTCAATATTGTATCAACCAAAAGTGTATGAAGTTATGCATCGAATTGAACCAAATTTTTTGTGTAAGTGTATAAGTATAGCTAGTTGGTCACCCATGAATTTGAAAAAGATCAGCCGGAAGGGGGCGCTGCAATCGCGATTTTTGTGTCATTTTCAATATTGTACCGACCAAAAGTATATGAAGTTATGCATCGAATGGAACCAAATTTTTTGTGTGAGTGGATGGTTATGGCTAGTTGGTCCTCTCTGAATTAAAAAAAAATCCGCCGGAAGGAGGCGCTGCAATCGCGATATTTATGTCATTTTCAATATTGTACCGACCAAAAGTATATGAAGTTATGCATCGAATGGAACCAAATTTTTTGTGTACGTGTATGGTTATTGCTAGTTGGTACTCCCTGAATTTGAAAAAAAATCCGCCGGAAGTAGGCGCTGCATTAGCGAATTTTGTGTGATTTTTAATATTGCACCACCTAAAAGTGTAGGAAGTTAGTTCTAGAACTGAACTAAATTTTTTGTATATGATTTTTTTTTGGTAAAGCAAGTAGGATCTCCCTGAATTTGAAAAAAAAAAATATCTTCCTATCATTCTATTGTCTATCGGCTCGTGCAGAGACGGAAATTCGTTTTTTCTCCTAATAACTGACTGAAGAAGAAATTTAAGATGAAAATCAAAATTGGTATGATATTGAATTAAAATTATTAAAGCATTAAAATGAGTAACTATTTTTTAAAAATATTAAAATGTACTTATGAGATAGAAGAAAGTTTTGGGATTGACACATCCAACTAGTTATTATTCTATTTTCCCTACCTCGTGCTTTTAAGCTGGAATATATTTCTCATGTGATCATTGACAATTTATTGGGATAATAATGAAAACACTTTTTTTTGTACTTAATTAAAGAACATTTTTTATGCTTACTTAGAATAAATTCATAAAGACTGGATACAATTGCATCTTCTGTGAATCATTATGGATTGAATCAGTATTTGTTTAAGCTAAATGTTTTATTTTTTTTTTATCTTCTATTCAAGTAATTGGAAAAATATTAATATTTAGAGAATTTATTATGAAAATAAAAAATATATGTACTTATGTTGTTGAGAAATATTATTGAGAATTTTATTTCAAACATTAATTTTATTTTGTAAACGGACAATTTTTTCCAAAACATAGAAGTCAAGGGATACATATGAATCTGAAAATTTGTGATTTCGATTTTATGTTATTGTGCTGTGAAATAGATCACTAAGCTACATATTAACATTGCGCAAAATCAATTCCAATATACTAATATCATTTCTTTAAATATTTTAGATACATACTTTACTGATTAAAAAAAGACGTAAACAGATTTTGCATTGCCTAGATTATGAAAAATATTTATATTTAAGATAGGATACTGCAAGGCTTTTGGTAAAATTAAAATTTAATAATAATTAAAAATTAAATCTTGAAATCGTTAAACTGTTTAAACATTTGCTATCATGTTGTGAAATTTTAAGCTAAAAAAATTCGTACTATATTATGAGAATTGATTAATAATAATTATTGTAAATTGCAATGTGTTGCAATGTCTTTTTGATGTTCAATATTGCTTCGAAAGTACCACTAAAAGCACTGTTTACGTGTTGATTTGTAATGAGAGTTATTTGACATTTATTTATCAGATGGCATCTTCGTTCGCATTCTGAATGTCTGGATTTCAAAAATATGCATTAAAATATTTAATTGCTATAAAGGACGTTAAATCTATATTATAAAGGCCAAACGTATCTGTGCGTAACGCATACGTTATTTTTCAAATGGCAACAGTTTCTGGTGAAATTTACTTTTGCAATTTTCATTACAACAAATTTTTTAACTCCTAGACATCGCACATTTTCAATCTTTACATTGTTGTGTAGGGAAAAATATGTACTTTTAAATGCAATTTGTTTGAAAAGTGTATCTTAATTTGTTTTTGAGATATTAATTTTTTTGTAGTTTTTAATTTAATTTTTCTGAAGGTGGTGGCAACTTGAGTACTCCATTTCTGTTCAAAGTAAAGGAAAAATAGCCATAAAGTAAAAAGAAGAAATAGAGACGTCTTATGGTGGCTGGGAGTGGTACAAAAAATGTGACACTGAAAAAATCTGCTACATTAAGCCCAAACACAAAAGCATGTTTTCGCTAAAAAAAAAAAAAGGAAACTTTCAATGAGAAGTCTTTGAAAACTTTTAGAACTATAGTTTTTAGTTTATAATAAAATGAAATGCTACTTTATAATGCTACCTTATGAAATAAAATGCTACCTTATAATTTAAGCAGATAATTTTTATTTAGAGAAAAAACGCACGGCTGATGTCAAAGGATTTAAAACCTGTTCAATGTGATTCTTTTTTTCCCCGCCGCGCCGGGTTGAATTTTTTTCGCCGAGATAGCAAGCAAACAAAGACGATCTTGGCAATTTCAGTTTTAAAGTAATGTCCGGTTCTCCAAATTTTTGTTATTGTTTAAGACATCCAATTGTAATTATATTAAACTAACATTTTTCGCTTAATGTAATTTTTTATAGATTTCAGTTAAACTTGCTAGAGCAGACGCTTTTTAGCTCTTTTTTGTTACCTATCATTTTACCAGAAGGAAAATGCAAAACAAAATTATTTAATTTATTCTTTCTTTTTGGAATAATTATATTTTTTATGTTATTTATTTTTTACTTTATTTTTAGAACCATTTTTATTTTCTAAATATATTTTCAGAAAAAAAAAAAACATTTTCACATAGAAAATTGATCCGAAATAGAAAAAGAATGGTGTAAAACACGAAATGAGTGTTCATAGAGTGTGTTCAGCAGAACTTACCGGTCACTTACCGAAATAATCAATGTTACGACCGATTGTAGACAAGTATGAAATGAAAATCAAGACGAAGTGTAACATCAGCTACAATTAAACAGGATAGTTTTGATTGGTGCCACCATTCGCTTACGTACTGCCCTTCAATCGGTCGGTAACATTGGTTACTTTGGTAAGTTGCGCGGAACATGCCCATAATTCGCCAATATCCAATATTTAAAATATAATTGAAAATTTGGTTTGGCATGATTTGTAAAAATATAAGTTTGTGTATTTCATGGAAATTACGCTATCTGTAAAGGAGTGCAATGTTTATTCTTTTAATTTGTGTTGTGTATTTAAATTTGTAAAACGAATTTTAAATTTGTCATAGAGTTAACTTTGAAGCAAATCTTTTTGAAAAAAATGTATGTGCAGTCATTTCTTTGCTTTTAACATTTTAACATTTTAGCATGAGCGTAAAAGTTTTCGGTACTACTTGGTTATCCCGTCAACCAAAAGACTATCGCCAAATTATAAGATTAAATGCCAAAAATGGATGATCTGTGAATGTCAGATTCAATTATATTTAAACACGATACCACATGTTTAAAATGACATCAAGAGATGTTTAATACCACTTTTTATTTGTATTTTGATTCATGTTTTACTAATTTATTTGTTTTTCCGTTATTTAAAATAAAAATTATGTCAACATATATAACTTGGCTATTTGTTTGGCGATTTTTTTAATTTGGCGAAAATAGTCCATAGGATAATCAAGTAGTACCGATTTTTCATATGCGCAAAATCTATATTGTAACAAACAGATGTGTCCATGTGTAGCACTGACGTTATTTTGCGAATGACAACATTTCAGGATAAATGACTTTTGCAATTTTTGTTACTGCAATTTTTTAATTTTCTAAACGCCGCACATTTTCAACTTTATTTCATCATATATGAAAAAATATCTACTTTCAAATGCAATTTGACAAAAAACTGTATTTCATTTGACTCATTTATTGCAAGCTTATATTTTTCAAGCATTTTTTTTAAATCTCTATCATGTATATCCATTAAGAAATAACGATACACAATTTACTCATAAATCAATGAATATTGTTCCTGATTATTTTCCATTATAAAATTAAAATTGGTTGAGTAGTAAAATAAAAGAATGGTTAAAAACGCAGATTAAATTATTAAAAATTACAAACATGTAATCAATGCAACATGTAATCAAACAACTTAAAATTTTACACTGCCAAAAAAGAGAAAAATAATTAAAATATTTTGAGTTTGTTTGAAAGTTGTATTTCAATTTACTGATGGGCTGTGGTTTAAAAAAAATCAGGTGCGAGTTATTTTTAAATGTATCTCTACCGAGTGAAACTCGATTATGATAGATTAATCTATTTGTCCTTCGAAAATATAAAGAGTTCGGGATTTGTTTTCGGCTAATATACTATAGCAAAATTAAAATTTTCTTTATAAATAATAAAATAAAATAAAATAAAATAAAATAAATACAAATTTAATAGACATGTAATTGAATTACGTGCTCGAAGTACTTATATGACCATAGACAAAATTGTTGCCTAACGAAATCTTTGGCTAATAACTTCCGGCATGCGTCTTATACGGAAATGTGACTTTTGAAAAAATTCATTGCTTTATTTGATTCCATAATTAATATTTTTCATTTAATCCTTTAACCTAACCATATTTTTCCGTATGTAATACTTTAATTCAAAGATTGGTTTAATATAATATTGAGATTAATGTTAATTTTTTGAATTGTATAAGATAAAAAAAATATGCAAATTTATCAAATACAAATCTTTATACCAATACTTTTTACAGTTATTATTTTACGAATGAAACATGAATGAAAAAATCCACAAGATACTTAACCCTATGAAGGAAAAAGCACTTGCTGAAATGCTTGCAGAAAAATGCTGAAATGATTGATTGACACCAGAATTTAAAAACAAATTTGTTTCAAAATATTTAAAAGTGTTTCTTCAGATATTTCACAAAAATAAAATTGCTATTTCAAATTACTGGCGTCAATGTGACGTTTTGCAATTAAAATTAAGTGGGATATATTTTATCTCACCTCCTTCAAGGGGTTAAAGGGTTAAAAATGCTTTTTTGGAGTTAGCAATTTAAAACGCATATTACATGTAGAAAATTCTTTAAAGGCTTCAATTTAAAAAAATGTTTTTTATCTTTGCTTTGTAACCCGGGATGCCCGGGTTCGATCTACTAGTACTAATAAAAACATTAAAAGATCTTAATAATTTTTACATGTTTCGATTGAATTTACTCAATCATCATCAGAAAAAGAAAATACAAATAAACACAAAGATGGAAAATTACAAAAAACTATTACAAATGAAATTAAAAATTAAAAAAAAAAAAATCACGCGCGTTATATTTTAATTATGTATCACGTTGCTTGATTTTTAGCACTTTCCAACAAAGTTGAAAAGTGCTTATGCATTCGGTTTGTCTGTCCGTCTGTCCGTCTGGCCGGATGGCCGTCTGTCCGTCTGTCCGCGCTCTAACTCCCGTAAATATACTCGGATTGCTATGAAATTTTTATGCGTGATTGATGTTTACCGTAGAACGAACCCTATTGAAAATGAAATATCTACCATGATTAGTTTATCTACAGAGAGAATCAAAAGTTTCCCATTACATTACGGCCTATGGGGAAAAATCGTTAATATACTCGGATTGCCATGAAATTATAGGTCGTTATTGACGTTTACCCTAGCACAAGTCCTATTGAAAATGAAGTTTCTACCATGATTAGTTTATCTACAGGGCGAATCAAAAGTTTCCCATTACATTACGGCTTATGGGGAAAAATCGTTAATATACTCGGATTGCCATGAAATTTTAGGACGTCATTGAAGATTGCCCTAGCACGAACCCTACTGAAAATGAAGTATCTACCATGATTAGTTTATCTACAGAGAGAATCAAAATTTTCCCATTACATTACGGCCTATGGGGAAAAATCGTTAATATACTCGGATTGCCATGAAATTTTAGGACGTTGTTGACGTTTACCCTAGCACGAATCCTATTGAAAATGAAGTTTCTATTATGATTAGTTTATCTACAGGACGAATCAAAATTTTTCCATTACATTACGGCCCATGGGGAAAAATCGTTAATATACTCGGATTGCCATGAAATTTTAGAACGTTATTGACGTTTACCCTAGCACAAGTTCTATCGAAAATGAAGTTTCCACCATGATTAGTTTATCTACAAGGCGAATCAAAAGTTCCTATTACATTACGGCCTATGGGGAAAAATCGTTTCAAAGGAATTTTATAGATGTTATACCCTGTCAAACATATTAAAATATGCATGCTATAAAATATAAGGTGAAAATGTAGCTATTATTCATTTACAGGGCCACACAAAAGAATTCCATTAGATAATGGTAAAAGGGGGAATTGTGTGTGACATATTTTAAATATATTAAGCTTTTTCATGTATAATAAAATTGATATGTGTCACTGAAGCTTAATATAAATTATACGCTACTGTCTTGCATAATATGAAGTACATAGCCTTTACAGGGACACACAAAAGATTTCAAAAAGTATTTTCTTTCCGAAGTACCGTATATGTGTCCGATGATGGCTGATGGAGGGGTGAAATGCATTTTAATTATGATATTCGCGTTTATATTTCGCTAAATATATGCACATTATATGGTGTGTATAAATGTTATAGTTGATATACAGGGCTACCCAAAAGAGCTCACCAACGTTATTGAATATGAGCCTAAATTACTTAAAGGTGGTTCTTAAATAAGCTATGCATTTTTACGCTGAGCTGCATTCAATTTACTGAGAAATGTTTGCAGAATATAGATAAAGGGATATACAGGGTCACGGAAAGAATTCTGTACATGGACGCCTATGAATGATGATTTATGAGAATGTGATTTCAGTTGTTTTAAAAGTGTTTTAAATTACAATAAATTTTAGCCTAATGCTGACGTGTAATAAAGGTACAATGTAAACTACAGGGCTGAACAAAAGTATTTAAGTACGTTTCCATCTAATAGTATGAATTGCTGAAAAGAAATTTCGAGCTATTGGGTATTTTCTTGCTAAGCTAAATTTTCCCATTATATGAACTGACATATGAAATAAAGGGCTGTTCGAATGTACTGGAATACATATTTGGGTATATTTGGCTATATACTATTATTTCCCTAAATAACAAAGTTTTGTTAAAGATTTCATTAAGTTTTGGAAAGTGCTTCATAATCTATGCTTAACGCATGATTTTTCTTACTTGTTAAATTATTTAACAATTCAATCCAAATATTTGGGATTTGAAATGACAAGGAATCATTGCAGACAACTGAGCTTCTGACGTAAACGCGCGTAATTTTTATTTAAAAATTTTTTAAATTTCATTTGTACTTCAATCTTAACACGGAACACTCTTTCAGATTATGGACCTTTCATTCGTCCTCTCCAATCTGGACCCCCGGGAAGGGTCAATTTTCGAACTTTTTTGAAATAACACTGTTTTTATCATTTTAAATCGGATTTTTTTGCTTAGCCCTCCGATAAATACTTATAATATATGAAAATTTTAAAGAAAGAGAGAGAGAGAGAGAGAGAGAGAGAGGAAGATGTTTTCCGGGGAAGGGGGGGGGGCAAAGCTCAATAGTTTGTACCTCGGGGTGTAATTTTTCGACTTTTGCCGACGACAGTAATCATTTTACATATCATTTTAAAGCTATTTGACTAATAATTTATGCTATACACCTCCTGAGTCCCACACTCTCCTTTGCCTCCCAGGGGGGGGGGGGTTCAAAATTTAGCCGACGCCCTTCATGTGATATATTATTTTTAAGACCTGTGATAATTTATTCATATTATGTACTTCCTTTGCCCCTCCTGGGGGGTACGTGTGACATATTTAAGCAAATTGTCTTCTAACAATAGTAAAGCTATGGAAATGAACTTAAATAATGTGGAGAAAAATCAGTAAAAAATATTGATCCTATTCATCATCCTTTTAGATCTTTTCTTGCCACCAGGGAAGTTTTTAATATGTATTTCTTGTCTATTTTCTTACTAATTACCAAATTTAATTTTTGGTACTTAAACTCCTTTATCTTTTTATACTTATTCCCGTCTTTTCCAGTTTTTGCAACCAGGGAACACCATCACATGTTTTTCTCTAAAATGGCTTCCTTATAGCCTACTTTTTGTTTGTTGTTTTTTAGTTCCCTCTATTTTTAGATTCCATATTTACTAAAATCAACTTGTGTACTATCTTTGTTTTAGAAATTCCCGCCTAAGAGGGTTAATGGGGTGTTCATACTTTTCGGGGATTTCGATACATCTCTGCAGCATTAACAGGTAGAAGCACGAAATTCAAGATAGCAAAAATCTACTAAAAAATAGTTAAACATAGTGATTTTAGAGCTAATTTGTCTCTCTTCATTATGTATTTTGAACCGGATAATGAGATATTACACGAATGAGACAACGATTGTGGCTGTTTAATTAGATATTAAGTTTTTAACTGTTACTAGATGCATTTTGTTTGATACAAGATTCTTTTAAAGAAACCGACCAGCGTAGTGAGCTAAGGCTGCTAGTAACACTAAAGCCCGATTAATTAAAAGCACCAAGTTCTGTTTTTAGTATTTCAGAAAATATTCTGACTATCGGTTTTGAAATTTGAATAGATTTGGCAGCAAACCGATGAAAATGACAAAAACAGTCTAGTTTGCGTTTATTTACACACGGTTGTTGCCATTAGTCAGTCTATAAATAACGTCCATTTTTGTATCACAAATGTTAATATAATTTATTCATAGATTTCTTTACGATTGATTTAAATCAGTTTGTCATGCATGTTTTTACAGATTGAGTGGCATCAAAATAAATATTACTGTTCTTTTTTTCAATTCTCATATTGATGGCATATCTTTCGATTTATTAAAAATCTCGATAAATGCAAACTGAAATTTCAACAAGCAGTATTAGTTTAATGTGATAATTTTAAAATCTGTTATATTTTTTCTTTGATTTTATTATAATCAACTGAGTTATTATACATTAAATGTTTAATTATGTCAATTTCTGATGATTTTATGCTGATTTGTCCAAAAGCAATGCAAAGTGATATAATTAGAAAACTTCAAAGGGCTTTGCATTTTTCGCTTCCTATTGGCGTGTTTTGGGACCTTGAAACATGCCGAGTACCCACGGGAAAATCCGCCATTGCTGTTGTACAGAATATTCGAGAGAAATTTTTTGAAAATCACAGAGAAGTTGAGTTTGTGTGTGTTTGTGATGTAACGAAGCAAAGCAGAAATGTAATGGAAGAACTAATATTTGCTCAGGTAACCGTTGTTCACGTCAGTGGAATTACGAAAAGTGAAGCATGTGATAAGTTAAAGATGTATATGAAACGTGTTATAGATAAACAAAAGGGAGCACCTTCAACTTTAATTTTAATTACAGAAAATGTAGATTTTTATTCTCAGTTATCTGATTTTCGTCATTGTGATGAAACTCGAATAATCGTAATTCATCGTGGCCATGTTGATCCTTCACTACTTGCCTGTGTGTATGAACATTATAAATTTTCTGCCATTGCATCTGAAGTACCGTCAAAAATATCTTATAAACTACCTGGCACACATCTCAATCTTCTCTTAGTTAGCAACCTACCAAGGAATTTGAATATTGAAAGGTTAATATGTATTTTGAAAAAAATGTCCCTAGATTATGGTGGTAGAGTTTTTAGGGTCAATGGGAAACACAGGGCTGTTATACATTTTTCCACTTTAGATGCAGCTGTGAAAGCTCAGAAACAAATGCACAAACAATGTGTTCATGGTAAGGAAATATCAGTGACCTTCTACTGTGGAATTGAGTCTGATTTCATTCTTTCCCCGTTCAAAAGAAACAAGTTTCAAACATCAAGTAGTAGCAGCAAAATGACTATAAGTAGCAGCAAAAGGCCTATAAACAGCAACAAAAGGTTGTCTTCATACTCAACTCGAAGGGGAAAACATGCCAATAAAACTCATACTCCTGATCTTTCTTGCTCAAAATTTGATTTTTCCCGTATTTGGTCCATGACGTGTAATGAAACTGATAATTTAAATGGATCTATTCCAAGTTTTGTCTCAACGGGTTTCGAAGAACCGTTTCTTCATAGTTTATGTCATCCTGAGAATTTACCACTTGATATGAAAGCCAATGTGAGCGAAAATTTTGATTTTGGAATAACACATGTTTCTGGTTTCCATTGTGCTAGAAATTCACCTCTTGATTTACAAGCCACTGAAGAAGAATCGGCCTTTTCCGATCACACTCAAGGCCCTGCTGGAGAAAGATGTCTTAAAACAACTGAATTTCAAGGTTCATTCAGTAAATCTTCTGCTCATATTATTCCTTCTGAATTTTCCCAAAATAAAGAATTTCCTTTGATGTCTGATGAAAATCAAAATTCTAGTGCTGAAGTAGAATTGCCAATTTGTTCTAAAAAAGATAATACTAAAAAATGTTTCCAACATGGTCCTTCAAAATTTGAAATAAAACAAGATACTAAATTTAAAAGAAATCCTTCTAACTTATTGGAAGTATCTCGTTGTATTCAACCTGCTAATTATCATACAAATACTTCTTCTGAATACAGGGACCGGGGTCATGTGCAAGTCGAAATTGTCAAAAGTACATTTACAAGTGAAAGAGAGCAAAATCGTCGAAATAGAATTGTGGCTCGATTTACTACCCCTATGATTGATGATTAATTATTGCGAGGAAATCTTTGTCACTTTTAGTATACTTAATTAAAAATATTTTTATCATTGTATTTTAGCGCATATTTTTATAGTTTGGGCAGCGATGTCATATACGTACCACATTTGCGCGAGTGCAACAAAATGGCGATTTCATGCCTCATATGGTAACCCGGTCATAGTTGTTTATTTATTAACGAACTGTTCATTTACTTTATATTTTCTTTTATAAATTGATATAAATTGGTTTGGGTACTTACGTATCAACGCCGCCGCAGCAGAAGTTGTGCTAATGCACTAATCAAGGCTACCTAATCATAATAACCTACCTTATCATAATAGTTATTATGATTAGCGAGTCTTGGCACCAACAAAGAGCAATTTTATTGTACGCAGTTATCTTTTGCATTCCTAGTTGTCTTGTTTGCTAGTTTTTGACGACATTTTTTAGTGTTTTTTTTTTTAGTGTTTTTAGTGCTTTTTTCTCATTTTGATGCCTTTTTTCGTGCGCATGCAATCAACAAGATTGCTCTTTATTTGTGCAACTTCTGCTGCGGTGGCGTTAATACATAAGTACCTCGTTTTGTTTGATAATTATTAATTAAACTTTTGTTGTTTAGTATTATTTTCTATTTAAAATAATAGAAAATAATTAAAAAATATATATGTAACTGATATTTGATAACGATTTTTTTGCCGAACTGGCATAAAAAAAAATCGCGCCGATGTGGTGCGTACATGGACATCTGTGCCATAGTTTGTTGTTGTTTTGCTGCTGTTTGTGTTTATTTGTTATCATACATTATTTGATCATTTTCCTTTTTTTAAACACGAATGATAAATCGCCATGTATTGCTAAAATTAGTACCATTTATACTGTAACAACTTGCGTAGTGTCATTGTAACCATTTTATAATTTCACGTTTAATGCAGATTTTCGCATTTCCTTTTTGTGGAACTTGGGCAACATTAAGAAAATTGGGATGAGTTCCATATCCTGTTCCGGTTGGCGCGATTGGCGAAGGATTCAAAGATGCCACTAAAAAAACATTTGACACAGATATGTTATATGCACCACATTTGCGCGACTGCAACAAAATGACGATTTTATGCCTCACATTGTAACCCGGACGTTTTTGATTATTTAATAAGCTCTTTATTTACTTTTATTTTCCTTTTTAAAAGAATATAAATAGTTTTTTCTATAATTATTAACTAAACCTTTTTTATTAATTATTTCCTTACAAAATGGTCCCTACAGTATTTCCTTACAAATTTACAAAATGACGATTTTATGCCTCATATGGTTACTCGGTCATTGTTGTTTATTAATTAATAAACTGTTTTTTTACTTTGTATTTTCATTTATCAAACGGTATAAATTATTCTGTTTTATAGTTATTAATTAAAATTTTGTAGTTTATTATTACTTCCTTTTTAAAATAATTAAATTAATGAAAAAATAGGTGCTACCATGTTATCCCGTCGACCAAAGTACTATCGCCAAATTATAAGTTTAAATGCCAATAATGGATGATCGTGAATGTCAGTTCAATGACATTAAATACGATACACGTGTTTAAAACGTCATTAAGTGATTTTTATTTCGACTTTTTATTTTTATTTTTATTAATATTCTACTAATTATTTGTTTTTATATAATTTAAAATAAAAGTTGCGTCAACATGTATAATTTGGCTATTAGTTTGGCGATTTGTATAGTTTGGCTAAATCGGTCGACGGGATAACAGAGTTGTACCAAAAAGTACATATGAAATTGATATTTGATAACGAAGTTTTTGCCCAATTGGCGTCAGAAAAAAAATCGTGTCCATGTGCTGCATATATGACATCTGGGACAAATATTATAGTCTATATTTTTTATAATTTTACTTATTTGTTATATTTGTCAAAATAAATCAAAAGCCATCAACTTTTCCGAAATATATGCTAAATGCAAGAGGCCTATAATGGATAAAGTCCATTCCAGTAATTGAAAAAGCAACCCTAAATGCTGAATATCGTAATCACATCGTTTTTTTTCGTGCCAAAATAATGCTCTCCCCCAAAAAAAGGTTATAGGATTTTTCTTTGGCTATTAGTGAAACCAAAAATGTAAACCTAAAATCTCCTACATTAGATTAAAACACAGCTACGTGCTTTCGCAAAAAAAAGAAAACTTTCAGTTATTGAGTTTTTAATTTATAATACAATGGAATGCTACTTTAGAATTCATAGTTATAGGCGGAAAATTTTCATTTAGAGAAAAAAATGTGCGGCTGATGTCAAAGAATTCGGTCCCTCTTATACGTAATTGTTTTGTTTAGTCCGAATGAGGGCATTTAAATGAAGGAACATGCATCACATTGCACACCGATTTTATGACATACTGCACCTCCATCTATTTCTTTCCTTCATGGGAAAAAATTTTATGTGTGTATGAAATAACGAATATGTTACAAAGGAAAAAAGTTGCATATACTGTTTTTTTTCGGAGGGGAGGGGGATAAATGTTTTGAAGTGGCTGCTATAATGATTTAATTGCCTTTTTTAATGTTTTATTGCGCATGCGTGAACGGAACCAAAATATGATTTGCATAATGCGTTAACTAAATGTATAAAGTAACTTTTGTGAAAGGTCTAATAAACATGGCTTGCAAATTCTGAAAATTATTGCTGATAGAATAAGGTCATAATCTGTTGTTCCCAAAAGGAAGCTAAATGATACGGGGTTGTATCCTAATACAGTAAGCCGCACTATATTATTTATGCTATATTGACACTAATCAATGGATAAATGGATAGTCTGTCGTACCTGATATATTTTTTTTTTGGCTTCATTTTGGAAATAACGGATTTTGAGCTTATTTTATCAACGAATACTTTCAGAGTTTTTAAGCTATGTTTTTGAGATTTTCCCAAAACTTGCTCTATACATTTAACTAACACATTATGCAAATTATTCATCCATGGCTTTCAAGCACGTGCTGTAAAACACTTAGTGAACTTGTCCATTTTTCATAAAATTATTATTATTATTATTTTTTTTTTTTTGTAATATTCTGTTATCCCGTCGACTAAAATACTATCGCCAAATCATTGTTAGTATTACTGTTAGATTAAATGCCAGTAATGGATGATCGTGAATGCCAATTCAATAACATTAAATACGATACACGTGTTTAAAACGTCATTAAGTGATTTTTATTTCGACATTTTATTTATATTTTTATTAATATTCTGCTAATTATTTGTTTTTTTTATTATTTGAAATAAAAAATACGTCAATATGTATAATTTGGCTATTAGTTTGGCGATTTGTATAATTTGGCGAAATCGGTCGACGGGATAACAGAGTAGTACCTTTTTTTTAATTCTGATTATAGGGCATTGTGTACAATGTTGTTTGTCATGTTTTCTGAAAAGGTCACTTTTTAACACTTTCCAACAAAGTTGAAAAGTGTTTATGCATTCGGTTTGTCTGTCCGTTTGGTCGGATGCCGTCTTTTCGCGCTTTAACTCCCGTAAATATACTCGGATTGCTATGATTTTTTTTTATGTTATTGATATTTACCCTAGCACGAACCCAGTTGAAAATCAAGTTTCTACTAGGATTAGTACTTTTACAGGGACAGTCAATATTTTACGATGCATTACGGCCTATGGGAAAAAATCGTTTCAAATGAATTTTAAAAGTGTCACACTCTGTCAAACATATTCAAATTTACATGGATTCGCAAATTGCCCTAAAATATGCAGTGAAAATAATAGTTGCTATTCATTTAAAGGGAAATTCCAAAGAATTCCTTCCAAAGAATTCAATTGCACAATAATAAAGGGGGAATTGATTCCAACATATCTTATACTATAATGCGAGCAAAAATTGTGTGTGTGTGTCTGTCTCTCTGTGTGTAAATTTTATCTCAAAAACGGATCTAATGATTTTCGCAAAAATTTGGATTTTACCATTTTCGGGCACGAGAAGAACATTGGGCTAGGTCACATGTTCGAGAAAATTCGATTATTGGGTCATTTTGGGTCATAATGGGTCAAGATCAAGCTATTTATATCTAGAGAATGGCTGGATCGATTTTAAGGAAATTTTCTATCCAATCGTTTTTTGGCACGAGAAAACTATTGGGCTGGGTCACATGTTCGAAAAATTTCGATTAGTGGGTCATTTTTGGGTCATTATGGGTCAAGCCTTTTTTATCTAAAAAACGGCTCTAACGATTTTGATCAAATTTTATATTGTATCGTTTTGGATTACAAGAAGACCATTGGGTTAGGTAACATGTTCGAGAAAATTCGGTTAGTGGGTCATTTTCGGGGTCATTGTGGGTCATGCTATTTTTATCTAGAGATTTTCTCATGCAAATTTGACAAAAAATTGCATTCTATGGTTTTCGGGCACGAGAAAAACATTGGGCTAGGTTACATGTTCGAAAAAAATTTTAATCGGTCATATTGGGTCATTAAGTGTCTGGGTCAAGCTATTTATATTTAAAGAACCGCAGAATCAATTTCATCGAAATTTTGCCTTTAATAGTTTTTTGACACGAGAAAGCTAATGGGCTAAGTCACACGATCCAGAGATTTCGATTATGAGAGTCATTTGTGGGTCATGATGGGTCATAATGGGTCATGGTCAAGCTATAGCTAAAGAACAGGTGGATCGATTTTAACGAAATTTTGTATACAACATTTTTTTGGCACGAGAAAACTATTGGGCTAGGTCTGAGTTCGAGAAATTTTGATTACTGGGTCATTTTGGGTCATAAAAGGTCTGGGTCAAGCTATCCTTATATCCTTATATATATTATAAATGTGAAAGTGTGTCCGAAAATTGGAATGAACTTGGCTTCAAAACGGATGGATTAATGTCTTTGAATTTTTGTATATAGGTAAATTATTGGCCTGA
Organism: Maratus speculifer; assembly: GCA_964019185.1. Taxonomy (NCBI): domain Eukaryota; kingdom Metazoa; phylum Arthropoda; class Arachnida; order Araneae; family Salticidae; genus Maratus; species Maratus speculifer. The sequence continues at coordinate 24,030,213 of OZ025292.1, forward strand.
AATGAACATAGGCTAATTTTTATTTATTTTATTCAAATATTTTTCTTAATAATTCAATATTTCACTATTTTTCATACAGAATAAATTGAAAAATTTTCCATAATATTGAATTATCTTTCTTTATTCGTTGCCAAAAAATAAAAAAAACGGAATAATTATTTCTCTTCTGTAATTAATTTTCAACTGAAAGATTTTCACATGATAAAATAAAATGAAATAAATAAATGGACTCGATTCTGTTTTTCGGTTCGAGATTAAAAACCGCAATTTCGCCAATTGTGACGTCAGAGGAATACTGTTTTTCTTCTTATATCACGCAAACGATTATATAAAATTTCTTTTACACTTAGAAGACTTTACAAGAATATAACTTCACACTTTACAAGAATATAAATATTTTAGTAGTTTTTCCAGATATTAATCCATAATCAAAATGAACCTTTTTCTTTCTTTCGGTTCGAGGCTAATTCAACTTTTTACCAATTGTGACATCAGAGGAATACTTTCCATTAAGAATTTAAAAAATATCAATGTAACGTCATATATGAAACAAAGTATAAGTTTTCAAGTTTTAATAACACAATGTAATTTTGACTAAGTGCTAAAAAGAGACGACTGTGACGTCACATATTGAATATAAAATAAATATCTCTGATGTTGCAATGAAATGAGATTGAATTATGATATCAAAAGTTATTATTTAAAGAAAATTAAGTTTATCGTCTGAGCGTATTTAATATTTAATTTCAAAATGAAATAAGTTTTTTTAAAGGTTAAATATTAAACGACTAGAAAATATTAATAATTTATACATATCGTAAATGACGTAATGATCAATGTAAAAACTTTTTATCATTTTTAGAAAGTAAGAAAAGCTCAATTAATCAAAAAAAATATTTTTGTGTGTTAATTCTGAAAATTGTTCAATTCTGAAAATATAAATAAATATCACTTTAAAAATGCACTTTCGGGCTTAAAATCTAAAGATTTAATGTAATTATGAGAAAATACATTCCCTCAGTCAATATCTCAATTTGGCATAATGTGCTCAAAGTGTACTGGAAACAGGTTTGTAAATGGATATTAATTGCACATTTTTTTGGCTCTTAAAAAGCAAAAATATGTTGTCACTTTTAAGAATGTTTTTTATAATAAATTTTTATAAATTTTTATGGTATGTAGAGCATATATGTACAAATGATACAAAAATGCCACCTAAAACACAGTTTTGTAGTATATTTTTCCTAAAACTGTTTTTTTTTTCGTTTTACGGAAACTACCCGCTTTTTGACACTTTCTAACATGGTCTAAAAGTGTTTACGACTTCAACCTGTCTGTATACCGGATGCCTAGTGCCTGGGGTCTGCCGACTGTCTGTCCGTTTTTCAACTTGGGTAAATATAGTGGAATTCATACGAAAATAACATGCGTTATTGAGAATTACCATAGCATATGCGCCATTGAAAATGGACCAGGTAGCAATTATAGCTGAATCACAGGAGCACACAAAAGGAAACTTTACATTATGGTCTAAGGTGAAAAAATCATTTGTGGTGTATTTTGATAATGTTACATAATTTTAAATGTAATGAAATTTACATGCATTTTTAAGGTTCAGAAAAACATGGTTACTATCGAATATGTTAAATGTAGTACTTATAGTGTGCGTACAGGGAGCTCAAAAGTATTTCAATATATTATGGTCTGTGAAGAAAAAGAATTTGCAACGTATTTTAATAATGTTATTTTATTAAGGTTATTTTAATAATATTGAAATTGATATCAGGTTCTGAAGTGCACTAAAATATTATTTCTGTAGAAAATGGGATGAAAAGATTTAACATTCACTTACAATATTGCAGAAAAATGTTCGGTAATATAATAGTCTACGGAGAAAAAAAATATTCCCAGCGCATTTTAATTGCGTTGCGCTATTTCAAACATGATGAAATTAATATACTGAGATAATCAATACAATGATAAATACTGAAATTTACTACAATAAGCTTGCAGTTAAGTATCATTTGCATCACATTCGTTGTTCATTTACAGAGACGCATAAAAGATTTTGGACCTGTGTCCAAATCTCAGATATTGTATCCAAAATATGGTCTATTAGAAAAGATTGCTGAAGAGCTTTTTCAATTATCGTATGTATTTGGAAAACTAATGCATCCTGAAGTTCAGCTACATTTGATATAATAAGAGATGTTTGTAGAATTTAAATAAATCATGTATCGGACTATACAATAAACTGGATTGGTCACCAGTGCAATAGCGATTCCCGGAAATATGAATTCAATAATTTGAATCGGGTTTTTTGCTTGAATAATTTAAGCTAAATATGCGATCGTATACATATTTGCACGTAATATACAGGACTGTAAAAAAGAATTCAAGTAAAAGTGCTATTACACGCACATTTGAGGCGTCAAAAAAACGCCGCGTCAAACTCCTCCCACTAGAGTTGGAAGCATGGAGCTAAGAAGGTATACCTCCTTAGCTCCATGGTTGGAAGCGAGGTTTGCCAGAAACGAGAGCGGAACCCGTTCCACACTCATATATTCATCGCTCTAAACAGGAAGCCAAGCGATTGGCCGTGCCAAGACGATTGCGTACGCCTGGTTTAAAAAGAGATTTTCTTTTAACCAGATTTACGGCAAAATTGATATCGTGCACTGTGTAAAACGGACATTTCGTCGAGTTTTATAATAAATAATACAAGCTTAAGGTAATAAGCTTAAAGATATGATTTTGAAGTCTGCTGGTTGGGCTTAAAGTAGAAAATACTAATATATACACGAAATTAGAAGATGCAAATTAAACACCTTTTAAAACGGAATTTTTTTTTTTTTTTTTTTTTTGCGCTTTTTTGTGGTAAATTTTCACATTCGTAAAAGGAGTAAAACAAAGTAGCTTAATTAACGCAGTATATATAAAAAAATAAAAAATAAAAAAATTCTTTTTAAAAAGAAGTTTAATCGGAATTCTTACAGCGATTTTCGAATTTTTCGATTGATATTTATTTTTTTAAGCAGAAATTTTTAGACTTTATAAAAAGAATCCAGTTACAAGGTATAAATTTTTTCCCTTTGCAATTTTTCAATTTTTAGCTATAATGGGAGATTTGGATTACAAAATTTGTACTATACATAAACACCAATTTCTATATACAATATAAATAGCTCTATAAATTAAATTTAATAAATAGGATTTTTAAACAAAACTAACTGCTTTGTTTCCACAAAGAAGTTGGGGATATAATTTTGTAGTATTCTCCTAAATCAATAAACAAAAATCCATTTAAAGAAGCACACATAGCATTAATATAATAAATCTGAATAAGAAAGAAAACTGGTTGTCTTTTTTCCCCCCTGTAATTTGAAAATGAAAATACTTTGTTAGAGGGACTAGAATATCTAATTGAAATTGCTTTATTTCTCTTTAGTTACTTTCATAACTTAGACATTTTCACTTGTTACCAAAGTCCAACATGAATGACCTTTTGAAATTGAGATCACAAATATCCATATATATAACAGATGTAAATTTTTCAATTTTGGGTGAAAAAATTCTGGGCCAGGATTCGAACCAGGGATGTATTGGCTGAAGCCGCCAATGCTCTTCCAACTGAGCCATCCCAGACACGAACACTGGAGGACTATTTTACCCAATTAACCTCAACGATCACTGAATCTGGTGTGATACTCTGGATCAGCTCAACAGAATAAATCGAAGGTTTTTCACCCAAAATTGGAAAATTTACATCTGTTATAATTAATTTACCGATTGAATTATATAAAATGCATGTCAGATTCCCAAGTAGTGCAATGGTGCAACTATTTCCTTTTAAAATGATAAAAATTATTCTACGAGAGAATTAATTCAATACTTATCTGTAGAAGAAAATTTTTATCATAGTAAAATTTTTATGTTTTACTTTGTGATCATTTTAACTTTTAAATTTAATTCAACTAAGCTTCTTATAAAAACAGTTTATCAGAAGTTATTTACAACAGTAAGGAATATTTTATTTCACTGACCACCAGTAAATGGCCTTTCCATCAAGCTAAGTGATTTTTAGGAAGTTATTATTATTTTTTAATTTCTTAATCACATTTTATAACTCTATGTTACCACAATGTAAACATTGTGTTAATATCTATCCTATACAAGTGCACCCCCCCCCCCCCAAGTTTCAGAGAGGTACATTATTTTGCCTTACCTTGATTTAAAAATAAGTATCTTTCTCTCTGTAAATCAAAAAAATTATGCCCACATCGCCTTTTGTATTTAAAAAAAAAAAAAAAAAAAAAATGCTTTTATGGTAACAACTAATTTATTCTCATGTTTTGAAGAGTCCCGATTTTTAGTTATTAAAAGTAAATGTAAGAATCTAAAGAGTATTCTTCAAACTTTAAAATGCACAGTTAAGAATTTAAAAGGCATATTTTGAATATCAGCTACACCCTGTCCTTTAAATCTGGGGGAAACTGTACTGTACAAAACTGTCTTCTGTTTTATATAACTCTTAATTTTATGGGTAAAAAAAATACAAAAATGTATTGTTGCAATGATATTGAATGATGTATAATCATGTAAGTTTTGTCACAATTTTCAATTGCATGCTGAATTTTACTGGTTGTTAAAATTTACTAGGAATCCCACACTCTTGAATATTTAAATATGTACAGTGGTGATCCACGGTTCCAAACATTTTTACTACCACACTTCACCTAGGTAGTTTTAAAAAAAGTAAAGATGTATAAATCACTTTCCATTGTAGCCTGCAAATCCATATTTACACGAGGTCAGAATAAAAAAGCAATTGTAAAATATATTCATGTTTAATAAATGGTAATCAAAAAGAAAAAAAAATTACACAAACTAAAAATATGCCTACATAAAAAAGTAAAACCTCTAAATAACGGACACCTCAGAAGCGCGAAAATTGTCCGCTATTGAAAAACATGAGATATTAAAAAAATGCTAAGAAATTCTTAATTTTTCATTAAAGGACTTTTATATATCTTAAAACTTATGTTTTATATTAATCAGAGTTTAAAATTATTTTTTCAAACAATAAAACTGTAATAAAATGGTGCATACCTTTGTACACAGTTTATATGAAAAAAATGTTACAAAAATTTGTTTTTGCTTACAATTACACATAATTTGTTTTTCAGTGTGAAGTTTTATAACTTACCTCTGTCAGTAATTTTAATTCTTCTGAACTTTTTTTTTTTTTTTTTTTTGTAAATAAAAGAAACTGTGAAACTGCTTACTGTATTTTGCCGCTTCTTGGAAATTCTCAATATTGCAGGAAACACCTGTACTTTCAGTATCTCTTTCATCATCACTAAAAGTATTTTGTCGAAAATTCTGAAGCAGCATGATTGTATATATCAATTGATTCAACTTCAGTAACTCATCATCAATATTATTAAAATTTTGGCAGTTTCTTCTCTCCCGATATATTTTATCATTTCACTTATTTCGCTTAATTCTTCATTTGTATCGAAAATGTGTTTCATTTTCTTTTAATGTAAAGCCTGCTTTTATGGAACGTTGTCATGCACTTTCCGGTTTTATGTTTTTTACAGCTGAGGAAATCAAAGTTATAGCATTGACAGCATTAACTAATTTTAGACATTCTCATGGATATTCATAAAATCTATCTTTAAAAAAATGCATTGTAACAAAAGCTTTCGACACCGGGATTAAAAATTGCGTATTGATCAAGTGTCTTTTATACGTTTTGCTTGGAGTTATGTTTGGGGGAAAAACACAATTTTAACATTATTGAATTTCAAATGTTTTGGATGAGAACTTTTATTTATCATCCACTCTCTACATTTATCTATTATCACAAAATTTGTGACACAATACCCTTATAAATTTAGTGGCGTTTGACTTTTTTTTTTCGCATTAAAAATAATTTTTTATCTTTTATCGTCAAAATTACTGTCCGCTATTCAGAATGTCTGTTATTCAGAGGTTAAACTTACAAAAAGTTAGATTTTGGGAGTAGGGATTGGATAACTGCCCGCACAATAGAGGTGTCCGTTACAGAAGTTTCACTGTATATATATTCCAGTAATTGCTGTATCTTGAAATTTTGTAAAAGTGTCTTGGAGAGTAAAAAAAAAAAAAACTCTTTTCTTTATCCACTTGTATTGATTTACACATTTAAAAAAAAACGGGAGGGGGGGGGGGGACAGGGAATAAAATTAATAACAAGCATCAAATCTATCCCCCCCCCCCCCCATTGCCCTGTGGGATGTACAATTAATGTTTGGAACCACTGCTTTAAAGAATAGTTATGAAATAATCCAGATTCTTTTAAATTTATTCAATATTCTGAATGTCAGAATATTAAACATACCATAGAATGACACAACAGTGATGCAAAATGCAATTATTGCAAAAGCTCTTTCAGTTGAGCTATTTGGATAATATACGAAACAACAAAACAGCTACTACTTATATCACTTATTCACTAATCAGTTGATCATGTTAAAAAATAAAGTGCAATCATGCATCCATAGTTTATTGGAGTTTCCCCCCCCCCCTTTTTTTTTTTTTGCATTTTATTTTGTGCAGTATTTTCAAATAACAGACCAGATATAACTAATGGTTGTTCTGATTAATATTGTATAGGTTCGATTGTTAACCAAGTTGCGCAATTGGAAAAGCATTTGCAGTTAAAATCAAAGGTAATAGAATTGAGTCCTAGACTGGACAAGTCTTCAGTCAGTTTGAAAATTTTTTCTCATACATCTAAAGTTTCTTGTAACATACATTTATATGGATGTCTTATATAGTTAAATTGTCAAATTTATCTAAAAATTCCTTTTGTTCATAATTATAAAAAAGAAAAAAAGTAATTGTGTTTTAAACTTGAGGATTTATCTCAAATGCCCTTTTTATTAGAATTATGTAAATTAAAATAACTATTGCAAATAATAATAAACACAATATATCTGTTTTAGCTAAATTACTCATATAACAGTTATTTTCAAAGAAATAAACTAATGTTTTTAAAAATATATATATTCACTATTTGCAGTCATTACTGATATACATGGCTATTTTCAAAGAAAGAAGCTTATGCTTATTAAAAAAAATATATTCACCTTTTATAGCCATTTATTTTTATGCAGACAATTGATGATCATGTATTCAAATATATTTACCATTTGTAGTCATTACTGATATACATGGCTATTTTCAAAGAATGCTTATGCTTTTTTAAGAAAATATTTTCATATTTTGTAGTCATTTACTTTATTTTTAAGTAGACGATGATAATGCATTCAAACATTTTATCCCATTCATGTGTTAAAAATTGTACATGATGTGGCAACAAATGATACACTTTTAGAGTTTTTGCATTTGCATCATATTTATCAAGATATATATATATAAAAGATAAAAAGAAAAAAAAATCCATTGTGTCTCTTGAAGTACTTGCAGATGTGTTCACAAATTTCTGATTGGATAACCATTTTTCTCCAGTTACGAACATGTCGCGCAAAATTGGTCACCAAATTATGAAACGGCATTACATTCTCTGGACTATACACCAACATTTAGTTTTAAAAACGGATGTTATTGACATATTTAAAAAAAAAATCTTTTGAAAGTTATAAAAAATGAAAATTACACTTCTGGGATAAAGTTTCCAGCAAAAAACATCACATTTCTATAAATTATAAAATGGAGGAAATGGATTGAATAATTGTGGAGAAAAGTGATTGCCCAGTTTGAAAAACATGGTTTCAAGAATAATATGTTTGAAGTTTTACAATACATTTGTGTTTAACAAGCAAAAAATATTATTTAGAATTGAAATATCATGAAACTACTCTATAGTAAAATCTACTCTCTTAAAAAATGAAAAAAAAAAAGTTTTGTTTTAAAGCCTTATTTTAAAAGAAATTTTGTGACGATTACCTAGTTTGATGACAACATGGAAATACGATCAAGGAAAGAACACAGTATTTCATAAAACTTACAATAAGATCCAACAACAAATGAGAGCCACATATTTCCACACACACAAATAAAAATAAATTTAATATATAAATATATAGGGGGTATGTTAAAAGTTATTCGCAAATTTCATGTATGAGGCATTCAGAATCAAAATGGATCAGGGTCCATAAAACCTAATCTAGAGACATTAGTAGGTAAAATTTGCTAATTGTAAATTTAATTCAAAACTGACAAACATTTGCTGCACACATTTTCAACCTTTTCAAACAATTACTTGTTCTATAATGGATTTTATGAAACAGGAAGTGGTGTTTAATGAAAAAATGGACTTAGTATTTTTTGGTTCTGAATAACTTATATTCAACAAATTAGGCTTTTGTGCATACATTACTGCACTCTATTCCCTACATAGTTTTATTAAAAAAAAAAAGCGGGGAAATATCAGAATGATACAACATAAAACAAACGTTTACAATAAAGTGTATTTCTTATATATTAAATAACACAAATAGAAGTTAAATAAAACAAGGTAGTAGGATTAAAAATAATTTTATTAGATTTTGGTTTAAATGAATTGTAACATGATTTACAAACAGTAATATTGATTTCTCTAATATATATATATTTACATTGTTGTTTTATATTTATATAGTTATATAAGATAGTTATTAAAATATATTTAGCAGCTCTGTTTTCTTGTCTGCATTTTTTAGTATACAATACAAGTTGTTACTTCTTTCTTGGCCGTCTCCCAGGATTATTATCAGCTACTGAGTTTTCTTGGGTCTAAAATGAAAATGATTTATGAGTAGATAGAAATGTCAATATTAAATCAAGTAAATGTTATCCCATTGTTTATAATAAACATGGAATAATGAGAAACATATTAAGCTTTATGCAGCAGCGATTGTTTGGTAGCTTCAGAGCTTCAAGCTTGCCCTTTTCGCTTATTGATGTCTTAAATTTAATCTATTTCCTTTTAAAATTTGCTCAGTTTCATTCATTTTTCTTTTCCTTTTTCAACTTGGCTTCCACTAAACTCTTTTATATATGGGATGTTGGTGTGGACCTGGCTTCCGCTAAAGAGTTTTAATAGTTGCTAGCTGAAGAGCGAAAGGACCGCAGAAGGAATGTGCAGTACACATTTCATTTGCAGTTCTTTAGTTTTTCTTCTATCATTCCAACAACTCTTTAATGGAAGCCAGGTTGACAGGTCTACACTAATATCTGAAATATAAAAAATTCAAGCAGAAGCCAAGTTAAAAAAATAAATAAAAAATGAACGAAACGGATAAATTTAAAAGTGAAATTGATTCAATGTTAGGCATTGATAAGTGAAAAGGACAGGCTCACAGCTCTGAAGCAACCAAACAACCGGTGCTGCACTGTGTTTAATATTAGTCTCGATCAGCAGTGGAAGAATGGGGCAACTGCCACAGAATATGCAGAGTGTTGCACACAGGTTTTGTATAGGACCCTTTCGCATTTCTTCTAAATTGCCATATACAAAACTAGAGATGAAGAAGTTATTCAGGAAAATCTGTCAGCAAAAGTTATACATGCATACTTACTGATAAAAACAGATTTTATGATTGTCAGACATTATAAGTGTAACTTCATTTTAAAATAATTTAAATTTGGTAATTACAGTACATTTATGCAAAAAAATTAATTTAAATAGTTTTAGCAAACAGTCTTATGTTAAAAGAATTAACTGTTCTACACAGTTAACCATTGATGATCTGAAAATCTTTTGATAACTAATAATTAACATTTAGATGTAATTTGATAAATATTATTTTCCACAGTTATTAAACAGGGATGAGATTGACAAAAAAGCAAAAAATCTGAAAACTGTGCGAACGACATTTGAGCAATAATACTTATGAATTTCAAGTGGAATAAATAATATAATTGCTATTAAAATTTATATATTACATGAAATAATGGACTATTATATCAAAATACAAAAGCAAAAGTAAAAAAGTAAGAAAAAAATATAAAAATTTCCCAAAAATTTAATTGGTGAAATTTCTTTAAAAATTGAAGAAAAGTCTGAAATTCAGACTAAAGTCTGAAGAATCTTATCCCTGATTAAAGTAACAAATTTCAAATACTTCTCAGTAATTTATTTTTTTGCTTGGCAATTTGAAGTCAACATTTTTATTTGACAGATTCAGTAGATGAAAGAGGGTAAAAAAATTATTAAAATACTGTAACTAGCAACCAGTCTTGGAATACTTCAAGATAATCTTCCCAATCATTGTGTTATGTTATTAAGTGCATTAAATAATCTGCATTATTAAAAAAAAATTAAAATATTTTATACTAAATATTGAATCTATTTTACATTTGATCAATTCACATGTCTGAAGTTTTTCCTTTCGAGCAATAGATATGTTCACCAATGTGTACTGATTTTAATCCTATGCATAAAAAAAATTACCTAAACCCACTACATCTAATGCTTATTGCTGAAATAAAGGGTTAAAAGTAGAAATTATTTATATCAAATTATCTGATACATGTAAATTATAAAGTAACAAGAGAAAATGTCATTATATTTCTTCTAAAAAGCAATTTTTTTTTTTTTCTCTGGAGAAAAAAAATTTATTGGTTTAATCCTATGTATAAAAAAAATACCTAAACCCACTATCTCTAATGTTTATTACTGAAATAAATTGTTAAAAGCAGAAATTATTAATATCCAAAAATCAAACACGAATTATAAAGAAAAATTTCTTCCAAAGAGAATTTTTTTTTTAAGGAAAAAAAAAAGGGGGGGGGGGTTAAAGTGTGCGACAAACACAATTTAAAATATGCTTATTTATTATCACAGCTTTATAATCAGTCAGATTTCTGGTGCAGGTGTTTACCAATAAGGATATGTATATCAGGATTATAACCTTAATTTAAACCTTAAGTTTAACAGTTAATTTAAACCTTAAGTCACTTTCTAAATGCAGTTTGTTTCTAATCTGTTTTTCAAAAACAGCAAAGTAGAAAAGGATGTTGACACAAGTAATGTTGTGCTGAATCCAGACAGGGATATCAAAATCTGTATTTGATATTTCTGGATATTCTGCATCTATATTCATCCTTAAAATATTATTTGCTATTGAAATTTGTTGCATATTTTAAACACATGAAACTAAAAGATGGTACTATTAGGTTATCCCGTCTGTCATACACGCTATATAGCTGTTTCTTCACACGACACTATGGAACACCGGTGTAAAGTGTATATCCAAAAAAGAAATAATCCAATAGGCTTCGACGAAAACAAAAGTTTAATTAGAACACGTAGAACACAGATGTCACAAACACAGGAGTTGGAACACACACAATTAAATATATATTTGTATATATATCCGGATTTCATATTTCTTTCAAATACTCCTATACAAATCTTCTTTCGTTAGCATTTAAAAGCCGTGCCCTTAGCACACCTCTATACATATTACTGGATAATTTCAAATTCTTTTTACCTGCCCCAAAACCATTCGCAGGTCCTCTCTTTACCTACGACACACACACCTCTCACTTTCCATACCCCTTCCTCTCCTGACTCTCTCTCTCTCCGTCTGCTCATCACGTGACTTAAAGAAGAGGCGCCGTTGAATAAAACAAAAACATCATCAGTCATCACATCGTCGACCAAAAAATTATTGCCAAAATATAAGATTAAATGCCAATAATGGATGATTGTGAATGTCACATTCAATGACATTAAATACGATTCATGTGTTTAAAATGTCATTAAGTTATTTTTATTTCAACTTTTTATTTGTATTTTTATTAATATTCTACTAATTATTTGTTTTTACGTTATTTAAAATAAAAATTATGTCAATATGTATAATTTGACAAAATTGGTCGACAGGATACCACAGTAGTACCCAAAAGATATATTTTAGTGAAGACTTCGATTACTCTGTAACCCATCATAACATCTGCGGTGATCAACAGGTGGAAGTTGTTGTCTTAACCCTTTTCCTTAAAAGTTTGTATACAAACACTATAGAAATTTGCAATATAAATATTTGCGACTTAAAAAATAAAAAATCTTAAGTTTTATTTTGATTTCACTTGCATAGAATTTTTTAGGATGCTTTAATTATCATAATTGTTTGAATTTTAGGCTTATTTTTTTTACTAGCCCTTCAATGACAAACTGCCTCTCTATGAGGAAGGATCATTCCATTTTTTAGCAGGTGGGGAAAGGTAGGAGGGAGTGATAGCGGCCGCTGCACGCGGTACGAAGAGAATGAATGTAGTAAGATTTGTTTTGATTTGGCTCCATTTGATAATTTGATTAAGCCTGCGCTATGTCTAATGATTTTAAAAACAAATAGCCTTTTTCAAGACCAACTTCGACTAATTTTGATGACGACTCGGAACAGAATTTGGCTAACGATTATAGGAATAAAATATTGACCTCAGAAAAAGATGTTGACGATTTGGAACGGACTTTGGCTAAAGATTGCATGAATACGGATAATGTATTGACGCCGGTGGATAATATTGACCAAGACTCGTCTCCTTTGGTTTAATTTTTCTTTTTTTTCTTTTGAATTTTTCCATAAATTAGTATTTCATGATTATTACTTAAAATGTATCTGCTTACAAAAAAAAAAAAAAAAATCAAAACAATTCGAAAGTTTGTAAATAAAGTTGGACGATTATTAATTTATCTACTTTTTTTGAGAGGGGAGGGGAGGCACAAATGACACAATTTTAAGATATAAAGAATTATGAAATCTAATACAAAAAAATTTCAATAATATGGCTTTAGATATGTTACTTACTTTTATTTTTCGCCAATTTTAAGATTGTTTAAAGTTAAAGAATTATGAAACCGAATAAGAAAAAAATTTTAATAATTTGCGTTACGTTACTTTTACGATACGTTATTTTTATTTTTCGCGAAAAAAAAAAAAAAAAAAAAAAAAGCAATCTTGCTCTAATTTTATTTTTTTAATTTTAATAAGGAGAAGGAGCACTGCACTTAAACTAGATAAAATTAGTGAGATTTCAATTTTAAAATTCCGATTTCAATTAAAAAAATTTATTTTATTTTAATAACCAAATAATTAATTAAACATAAAACAAAAATGACATCTTCAGTGTTCCGCTAATGTATTTTAATTTCAAGTTGATAGATGAAGCCACTATTTCAATTAACTGCTCTACCTTTCTGTACAGATCACTCCCTCCTACCTTTCCCCACCTGCTAAAAAATGGAATGATCCTTCCTCATAGAGGGAGTTTGCCATTGAAAGGCTAGTATTTTTTTTATGCTTAAATAAGTTGGTTTAACTTATTTGTTACAAAAAATCAACATTAAATAAAGAAACAACTGAATTAAATATCTTAATACCTGTCCCTTGTTGGGCTAAATCATATAGGAAATAATTGTATGTTAATGTAGAGATGCACAACCTGTGGCCCGCGGGCCAAAAGTGGCCCGCGATGGGTTAACGTGTGGCCCGCCAGTTCTGTCAATTTACAACTGAAAAAGAATTACAATTTTTGTGCATGTGACAGGAAAAAATAGTAAATTTCGTCAGTTTTCTGCGGGAAAATATAAAATTTCTTCTCTTAAGAATCGAAAATTTCATTGACCGGCACCGAAAAATCACAAATTTCATTGATTAAGTGCGGGAAAAAGCGAATTTTGTCGATGAAGCTTGCAAAAATCGCAAGTTTCACTCATCAGATACTGAAAACTCGCGAATTTTGTCCATGGAGTTAGGGAAAAAATAGCAAATTTCCCCGATCGGGCACAGAAAAAATCGCGAGTTTCTTTGATCAGGCAAGAAAAAATCGTCAATTTCGTAGATAATGATTGAAAAAAATCGAAAATTAAAATAATCGGTTGAAAAAAAAATGCATGTTTTCTCAGTTTATCGCATGAAAAAAAAAAAAAAAAGCGCGAATATCGTTGATCGGGCACGGACGAAAGAATTGCAAATTTCATTCATAAGACACGGAAAAATCACGAATTTATCGATGACGCAAGGAAAAAATGAAAATTTCGTTAATCGGCTGCGAAACAATTGTAAATTTTATCAATTTATCCAAAGAAAATAATCGTGCGTTTCATCTTACTGCGTAAAAAAATGCAGATTTCGTCAGTTAGTACAAAAATTGCGAATTTCGTTGATCTGGCACGGAAAATGCTTATTTCGTGAATTAAAGGACAAAAAAAGTGCACATTTCATCGATCGGACACCGAAAAATCGCGAATGTTATAGATCGGATTCCGAAAAATCGCAAATTTCGTTGATCGGAGACGGGAATATTGCGAATTTTGTTGATCGCACTCGTAAAAATTGCTAATTACGTCAATTAGGGTCTAATAAAATCTCAAATTTCTTCGATCAGGAGTGAAAAAATCGCTAATAACGTCGATCAAGCTATTAATAAAATCGTGAAATTCCTCAATCGGCTGTGGAAAATCACGGAATTTCGCGATCAAATTAGAAAAATCGCTATTTTTGGATTTTCCCGATTTTTTTTCATAAGAATTGGGAATTTTGTTGATCAATCAAGGAAATTAAGCAAATTTTCTCGATCAACTTCTTAAAAATTGCAAATTTTGTCGATTGTTTTATAAAATGTGCAAATTTGGTCGATTAGGCGTGGAAGAATTACAAATTTTCATTGATCGAGCACAGAAAATCGGGAATTTTGTTGATCAGGCACAAAATTCTTGTTGATCGTCTCCTTCTCTCTCTTTCGTTCATGAAGTTCACATTTTTTTTGGTACCAGTAATCTATGCTTGTTTTTTTAGCACTTTTAATAAAACAAAACTACTCTCCTGAAAAAAGCCAAGGAATATTTTTACATCTTGAAAATAATCCTCACTACATCTGTTAGATATAAACTAAAATCTGCTGATATACCTTTACCATGTGAATTGGATATTTTAACTGCGTAAACAAACTTAAAGGGAACCCCCCTCCCGCCACTCCCCTCTGAAATCCTATTTTTTATCCGATTATAGGCCACAGATCACCTCCTTTAAATCAAAATATCTCATTGTTATTGATGTGACCCTAGACCATCCAGACATATTTGTAAGTGGCCCTCCACTTGAAAAGGTTGTGCACCCCTATGTTAATGTATTATATTATTGCTTATAATTATCATTTTTAACAATGCTATGTATTTATTAATTATACATTATATTACTGTTCTTAACACTATCAGAAACTGATGATGATTATTAACAAATTTTTGATTGACAATCATTTTTGGCAATCTATCTTGCCATGATAATATACAAGTACCGGAAGTATTTATATACATATAATTTTTAAATGTATGTAGCATGTACTGTAAAATACCATTAATCCGCCTTTCTTTATCAAAAGCCTCTCCCCCCTACCTAAGTTTATAAAAGATTTAAATTTTTAAAAAATACTGAGAAAGTTAATATTGATGAAAAAACAAATTACATCAAAAGATCACTATAAAACAGAAAATATATCAAAGGGAAATTTTATGTAATGATTGCTGAAAAAGACACTAATTTTGCTAAATAATGAAAAAAAGTGCACATTTCTTCAAATGATCGCGAAAAAAAAAAAAAAAAAAAAATCAATTTCATTGAAGCATTGCCAAAAAAGGAACATTTTATCAGAAAATTGATGGGGAGGGGGGGGGGACTGATAAACTGCAAATTATGTAAAAAAGATTGTGGAAAAATCATGACATTCTTGAAGGATCGCCAAAAAATGCCCATTTTGACTGCTGGAAAAAAACCTGAGTATGTCATATGTACAGAGAAAACAGAGTCAAAAGGTCATGAAAAAAGTGCAAATATTGTCAAGGATCACAATAAAAAATGCAAAAGTCATCAAAAGATCACATTACGAATTAAGCCAGATGATCACAGAAAAATGCAAATTTTACCAAAAGATCATGCAAAAAGGGCAATTCTTTTTAAAATAAGTTCAAATTCGCAATAAGAGGTAAATTTTGTGAAAAATGCCAATTTAGTTTCAAAAAACGCGAATTCTATTAAAGAGTCGGGAGAAAAAAATGCACATTACATTAGGGGATCACGTAAGAAAAGTACTTCTCAACAAAGAATAACACAAATTTCGTCAAAAAAGCGCGAGGAAAATACGATTTTCATTCAAAATCGAGAAAAAAAAATTTTTTTTTGTCAAATATCATGAAAAAATAAAAAATGTTGTCAAACAGTGCCAAAAAAGCTCTGAAAAATATGCCTAATATTGCAGAAAAATCCGTAAATATCCTGAATTAAAAAAGTGCAAAATATGCGAAAAGATTGTAGAAAAAAAAAAATCACACCTCTGATTATTTTTTTCACATTTGGAGGGGGGGGGGGTGTTAACGGTATTTTACAGTACATTACACAGGGATGAGAATGAGAAAAAAACAAAAAAGAGGAAATTACGCGTGAGGTAAAAATTGAGAAAAAAAGTTGATATAAAGCGCAAAGTAAAAATAGAACAAAATAATTTAAACCGATGCATGTTAAAAAAGTTAAACAAAGTGAAAATGGTACATTAAATATAGATTGTCATTATTTGAATTGAAGTACCCACACACATAACAAAAATACATTAAAATAAGAACACAAATATAAGAATGGGTAATGAAATTTTATTCAATAATTTTGATATATAAAATATATCAATATGAAAAATTTTCAAAAATGCACAATTATTCTTTAAAACTTTTATAAGCAAATTCATTTAAAAATCTACCTTCAAAATAACTTATGGCACCGTCATAAAACTCCAAATTTGGCTTAAATCTGTTTGCATTCAATAAGGAAAAGAATTAATCAGTGCATAATTAGAATTTAAGCAAAGCAGAAGTGCATATTTATCTGAAAAAAGCTGTATTTCATTTGGCGATTGGTAACAGAATTTATAATCCTTACTAGGCGAATGGCGATCGATCGCGTTTTTTTAATAATCGCCATGTGGCGACTGTCAATTTTCACCTATATTTGATCATGAATGCATGTTTGAAATTTTGCCAAGACTGAAAATAGTTTGAATCACCCCCCCCCCCCTCACGAGTGAACAACAAGCACATGCATGATTCACGTTTTTTCCACGACCGTTTGACGAAATTCGCTTTTTTCCAAGATTTTTTGACATGAATCACGTCTCTATCGCGATCCTTAGACCAAAAATCACCTTTATTGCGATCCTTTGACAAAAATTCACGCCTTTTTTGCGATCCTTGAACAAAAATTCGTGACTTTTTTGCAATCAACTGACAAAAATTCGCGACTTTTCATGATTTAAAAAAAAAAAATTCACTACTTCTTCCACGATCTTTTGACAAAAGTCGCGTCTTTTCCTCGCTCCTTTGACAAAAAGCTGTGTTCTCTTGGCAATTCTGACAAAAAATTGCATTTTTTCCGCTATCACGTGACAAAAATCGCATTTTTTTTGCGATTCTTTGTAAGAGACCGTTATTTTTGCGATCTTTCGACAGGAATCGCGTTTATTTTACTATTTTTTTTTAACAAAAAAGGCGTCTCTTTTTGCGATCTTTTGTCAGAAATAGTGCTTTTTTAAGCCATCTTTTGACAAAAATCCTGTATTATCAGCAATTTTCTGAAAAAAAAAATTGTGTTTTTTTTTCACGATCTTTTGATAAAATTCGCATTTTCTCTGCAATTCTGACAAAAATAACGTTTTTTCCATGATCATTTGAGGAAAATCGCGTCTTTTCCGCGTTTCCTTGACAGAAACTGCATCATTTTTGTGATTCTTTGACGGAAATAACGTTTTTCTTGAAATCCGTCGACAGGAATCAGTTTATTCTGCAATTTTTTGACGAAAAATGCATCTTTTTACAATGTTTTGAATAAAATAGCACTTTTTCCTGCGATCTTTTGGCAGAAATAACGCCTTTTTTTGCAATCATTTGACACGAATCACGTTTTGTTCATATTTTTTTGATGAAAATTAGTGTCTTTTTTCAGGATCTCTTGGCAAAAAACACGTCATTTTCGCAATCACTTTTTGCCGTCGGAGATTTTTCCGCCATTTTTGAACAATTTCGTCGTGGTAAAAAATGGTGCCGCAGCTGAAAAAATAAGAAAAATTGTGGAAATCCGCAGGTTTTGAAAATAAATAAAAAAGCGGAAATCCGTGGATTTTGAAAATAGGCAAAACGCGAAAAATTGGCATGCCTAATTACATTGATTAATGATACAGCATATTTATTTTTTATAATACTTATACTTATACACATTCTGGTGTACATTAGGGATGGGACGAATAGTGATTTCGCCGAATAGCCGAATACCGAATATTCGGCCAAATTTTAGGCCGAATACCGAATATTCGGCCGGCCGAATAGTAATTTTTTTTCCAATAAAGAAAATAAATTTTGATTATATATAATTTAAAAAATAAGAGCTCATTAATAATTATTACTCTTAAATGTGCTTTTAAATGTATTTTTAAATTTGAAAAATTTATTTTAACACAAAAAAATTATGAAATTGCATTATATCCTTTATTCTAATGTACATCAAATTGATTTTCAGTAAGTCTAGAGGGGAAAATATTTCCATTAAAATATGAAGAATGTACTTCACTTTTACTATCAATTGATACTTCTTACATCCAAAATCAATAATATTCTTAATCTCTTTCTCTCTCAGAACTCACAAGGACATATTTTCTGAAATAACCTTTAATGAAGTAAATTTGATCATTTAGAGTTTGTGTCCCTAGTGATAAGCAAATTTGTAAGAATGAGACTGTTTTGAAATCAGATGCCAAGCTTTAAATTATAAATTACCTTAACCCTTTCCGGCACGGGCAAAATATGTAGTAAAATGAGAAAGTATCGACTAGATCTACCAGAATTCACAAACGAATTTTTTAGATAGTTTGAATTCCATAATTTAAGCTTTTATTGTAAAAGCAAAATTTTACTAAGACATTATTGGTGCCGTTTACAAGTTTGGAATTAAAATTAGGTATCCCAGATCGAGCACAGTGTGCCGGAAAGGGTTAAAGCAAAAGGTTATGCTTAAAGTAGAATGCATATGTTAACAAAATCTTTGACATTTGAATCAACACATACAATATTCAACAAACATTAAAAGGATAAACAGAAATTGATAACAACATGAAGGAAGAAAGATTAAATTAAAAATATATACATAATAATGTTGCATATTTAAGTCAGTAATTATGCAAATAATTATTTAAAAGTGAAAATTATAGAATGAAAAAATTATTTTGTTTTGAGTATTTAGAATTTATATTAAAATATTTATAAAACCATCATCATAAAGCAAGTTGTGTCATCTAATGTGTATCGAGTTTGACACCAGTTCTGCTTTCAGATGTACCGTTGTATTTGGAATGGTGATATTATATTTAATTTTGAAAATGAATCTTCGTTAACACCAGGGTTGGAAAAAAACCAGTTTTTTTTTTAAAAAACCAAAAAAACCGGTTTATTTGGTTTAAACCAGGTTTTTTTAAAAACATCTTTTTTTATTACGTATACATATTAATTATTGATCAAAATAGACATTGTTGGATACATAAGTAGTATAACTTCATTTGAAAATAATTTAAATTACAAAATTACAGTTAATTTATGCAGAAAATTGAAAAAAATCATATTTTAATTTAAACAGTATTAGTAAATAGTCTTATGTTTAATGAATAAATTGCTATACATAGTGAAACAGTGACAACCTGAAAATCTTTATATACAATTTTTTGTTTACTAATAATGCACATTTGATGTAGTTTGATGAATATAATATTCTTTTCCACATTTATTAAAAAAATAAATTTCAAATACTTCTTAAAGTTTTGTTTTTTGAATAACAATTTAAAGTAAACAATTTTAGTCATTAGAATCAGCAGATAAAAGGGGGGAAATACTCTAGTATAGTACTATTAAAATGCTATAACTAGCACTCAATTTTTTAATTCTCTCTTATTCAACTTCATATTTTGATTTCCTCAGTCAAGAAAAATTTCTTTTACAGCTTAACCAAAATCTTAAAGATCATTTTATAAGCAGTTCTGTAGCTCCATATTCAAAATTACCATGTATGTTATGACAGATTGTTTTAAATAATCTGCATTTTTCTAAAATTAAAACATTTTATACTAAATAATTGATTATTTTAAACCTATTTTACCTTTGAAAAAATCAGATGTTTTAAAAATTATCTTTAGAGCAGTGGATCAATACTACTAATTTCCATCCTATGAGTATAAACATGACCTAGACCCACTATATTTAAAGCTTATTGCTAAAATAAAGTATTAAAAATAAATATTTATATCCAATAATTTCAAACTCTTAAAATATGTAGAAAAAAGAGAAAATGTCATTAGATTTCTTTAAAAAAAAACAATTGGTTTTTTTGAGAAAAAAACCATTTGGTTTAAACCGTGGTTTAAACCATGGTTAAAACCAATTGGTTTAAACCGTGCCAACCCTGGTTAACACACCTAGTGAATAAATGTTTTCATTTCTTACTTTATAGAAAATAAGTTATGAATTTCATAAGAGCCTTTTTATATGTGCATGGAATTTGCAGACATTAATAAATATTCGAGCGCTTTAGAATAAGGCAGTGTTTTTATATCTTGAATTGTAATATATCATTCTCTAATGATGACATTTCCCATACAATTAAATCTCCAACTTGGGCAGCATTTTCTAGAATATCACTAACTTTTATAGGAAATACAGAAAGGCTGTATATTTTTTAATATCTGAATAACTCTATATTTTGTAAGTAAGAGTGAGAATGACTTCATAAATGAAGTAGCCAATTTGGATTAGAGAAAAAAAAATTGCAAGAATGAAATTCTTTAAATCCGAAATTTATTTGGCAAGATATCTTTCACTATTCGGCGAGATTTTAGCAATATTCGGCAAGATATCTCTAAATATTCGGCTACAGGTATTCGGTCAACAAGCCTTCAATATTCGGCCAACCGAATATTCGGCAAAAGGGCCGAATACCGAATAGTGGCCGAATATTCGTCCCATCCCTAGTGTACATAACATATAACTGTAAATAAAATTAACATTGTTACCATATTTGTTGCTCAAACTCATCGATTACATGTTACATGGTGTCAGGAGTGCAAAATATGTCCATCTGACAATCTAGAATTGGAAGAAATTTTATACATAAATATACAATTGATTTTGATTTTAACAATGAATTACATAGTTACTCAAGGCAGAAAATTTGCTACTACAATTAGGAAGATCTGTATGTGATCTTTACAAAATTGATCTCAGAATAATATACAGTGGCGGTCATATGTTTCTGGGCAGCAAAATTTTTTCAGTTAATTTGTAAATATACCCATATGAAGAGGAATCTCAAAGCGATACTTATACATTTTATTGACATATTAGTTAGGAACTTACTTATAGAAGAATGTGTAAATATCAATAAATTTAATTGACAAAATTAAGTATAAGAAAATGCATGTTCTCAAAAGTTCCCGGCCCTTTCACAAGTTTGTAAAAAAGTGGTATTGTAATAGAAAATTACGGTGATCAACAACATTTACAATTAGTATTTGATTGTATTACTATTTTATTAGCTTTAGCAATTAGTACTGCGGCGCAGCAACGTGACCTTCAACTTATGATTTTATTATACATGTAAGATGCAAAATTAATTAAATTATGGTTTTCAGACATCTATATATACATTATGTTAACGTATATGTGGCACAAAAAGCATGGTTATTTGTTAATTATTTAATGACAATGTCCATTCGCTGCAATTATGGAACTTCAAATTATCGTTACTTTTTTTGTATTGTTTTTTATTGTATTGGCTTAAAAAAATAAAAATCATGAATTTTAAACGTTTCAGTTTCAGAATAAATTTATGTTGCTATAAATAAAGTGTGTAAAAAGATAACATTATTAAATATATTTTAAATGAAATTAATGAAACACAAAAAAATGCCATTGGGTAAAATATTTGGCGATGTACCAGGTGCTTGATTTTATAACCACAGATGTCATATATACACCACTTTGGTGCAATTTTTTTTCCAATATTAATTTAGCAAAAACTTCATTTTAAATACTAGTTACATACATATTTTTTAACTCTATTTTTGTTTAAAAAGAAATAATAAAAAAAAGTAAAGTAAAGTAAAGTAGTTTATTAAAGAATAAATAACAATTGCCAAGTTATCATGTGAGGCATATATTTGCATTTTTGTTGTAATTTCGCCAATGGGGTGTGGATACGACATCTGTGTCTAATTCTTAAGCAGAATCTTCTAGTTTGGAAAAAAATTGAGGAATTACAATAAATTATGAATGAAAGCAATTTGATTTAATGGTTAATATGCATTTAAGGAAGACCAAATTGGTCGCCAAGGGTGGCAAGTCTTTGTATAAAAAAGTAAAAATGATTTGAAAGAACTGCAAACACAATCTTCACCAAATTAAAATTCTCCAGATAACTTGTATTTTTAATTCTTTTAATTATAAGTAAAATGACTACAATTTATCATTCATTAAAGTCCATGTAATTTATATAAAAAAATTAACAATTGTTTAACAATATGTTTATAATGTATTATATATTTTTCCTATAACCACATAATATATGAATGTTTCTTAAAATTTAAAATGAAGAATTAAAAGAAACAAACACAATTTTCAAACATATAAATTAAAAACAGAAATGTAACAAATAAGGAATTGTAATATATTTAAAAGTTTATATACTTTTTTTTTCTAAATGAATAATTGAAACAATTTTTGCATCAATTTTTAAATGCAATAAACAAAAATAAACCATTTAAAGTTTATATTATACAATCAGTAAAGTGCAATTTTAAGAATTTTTTTTTTTTCCTTGCAGATCGCAAAGAAGAATATTTATAAGACTTTTTTTTCCTTTCGATTTTCAATTTCTTTCAAGCAATTGACTAGTAAGTAATAAAAAATAAGTAAAACAGACAGTTGGATAACAATAAATATTCATTTGCTGCAAGTATTTTTATTTTACATTTAAAATCAGAAAACCATGCTTAAAAGTAATATTAATACCATGAAATAAAACTAATTAGTTACAAAACATTTAAATTATAATCTAGCAAGGAAATCTAACATTCAATTTTTACCACTAGACTTCCGTATAGCGAAATCGGCACAGATAATGTAAATAGTTTGGCGAAAAAAGTTTTGAAGTAGCGCCAAAACGTAGTTATTGAAGTATGTGAAATATCATTAATAATAGAAAAGAAATCTTTTAACAAACGCAATAATGGTATAAAGAAATTAATAGTTATTGAATTTTACTTTGCATACAAGATAATTCAGAATAAAAGTTAGGGAAAATATATAAATGTAAATATTACACTTACCTGCAGTACGTAGGAAAGCAGATTTTACTCTCTTCTAATTCAAATTCAAGGAAAGTAGCAATAGAATCTGCTACTTATCTAACTTTTTTATGAAGTTTGATTGTACTTTATAACTATAAAAAATAAGTTTGTGGCCGATCAAAGTAATAATCATTCTATCACATTTGCAGTTACTTCAGGTGAGCGGCCATTTTGGAGCAGTATTTCGACTTCAGTTGATAGACAGTCGATGACGTCAAATTCTAAACGCATTTGATTGGCTGTTGCAGGCGAGTCGCCTGGTTTCCACGCGTCAAAATCGCTCGGAAGCAAGAGAGACGCGTGGTTTCGAGGCGACTCGCCTGGTCCCATAGGATTACATGGAGACGCCTGGAATTTGACGCTTGAAACTTATCACGTGTAATAGCAACTTTAGAAAGTAAGAAAAGCTCAACTGATAGAAAAAAATATTTTTGTGTGTTAATTCTTAAAATTGTTCAATTCTGAAAATATAAATAAAAATCCCTTTAAAAATGCACTTTCGGGCTTAAAATCTAAAGATTTTTGGCGCATGGTTTAACGCGCGCCATAAAGTTAAACTGTTATGTGAAAGGAATAATAAATAATGCCAGCCTGAAAGTAAAACATTAACAACATATTTAGTAAAAACAAAACAAATAAAAGGTTACATGATTAAATTAATTAAGAATTAGCGTTGCAGACAGTGAGATCGTTACACACGCACGATCGCTCAACAGAGCACAGTTCGAATCAACTCGTGAAGTCTGGGCAAGAATGTTCGTTCCTCCGGAGAGGTTGCCGGTAAAAGTCAGTCTCGCCAAAGGCGGTGAAAGTTTGTTAGTTTGGTAGCTTAGCGCTACTTTGGCGGAGCAGTCCGCTGCACACTCCCTCCGCAGTGTCATTGGAAATGAACATAACGCCGGGGTGGCCGAACGAGTCGTCCAGTACGGGTAGATGGTACAGGCTGTTGATTGCACAAAGGTTGCACAACTGGGACAGTTTTTTCGTTGAGTAAAGGTTTCACAACTGGGAAAGGTTTTTCGTTGAGTAAAGGTTTCACAACTGGGACAGATTTTTCAGGGTATAAAGGTTTCTCAAGGGTTACACTATCCATTGTTGTGAAAGCTGGCTTGAGTCTGTCAATCGAGATTGTTTGCTTACACCCTCTGATTTCTAGATCAAAGGTTTTATTACCTCTAAGAATGACCTTAAATGGCCCATCATATGGAGGTTGAAGTGGTTTTCGTACACCATCATGTCTTACGAAGACGTGAGAACATACAGTCAGGTGTGGGTGCACGAAAATTGATCTCTGGCCATGGCAGGAAGTGGGGACCGGTCGCACTGCAGCAAAACGGGACTTTAAGTCCTCCACAAGTTGCTTCGGTGAGGCATCTGCTGGTGTCGCGTCGAAAAATTCGCCTGGCAGTCTAAGAGTCTTTCCATAAACTAACTCAGCAGTCGTTGCACCAACATCCTCTTTGAAGACTGATCGAAAACCAAGCAGCAATGTGGGCAAGGCTGCAGACCACTGGTCAGTGTTGTGGGCTTTTAATGCTGCTTTTAAAGGGCGATGGAATTCCTCTATTAATCCATTCGTTTGAGGATGATATGGGGAAGTGCGGCTTCGTTTGATGCCCATCAGCTGGGCAAGGGCACTAAATAAGGCACTCTCAAACTGTCTGCCCTGGTCAGTGGTGATATAGGCCGGACAGCCGAATCGAGCAATCCACTGTGTGTAAAAATTTTTAGCCACTGTCTGCGCAGTTATATCTGGTATTGGAACCGCTTCTGGCCATCGCGTGAATCTATCTATCATCGTTAAACAGTAATAGTTTCCCTGAGAAGGAGGGAGAGGGCCTACAAGATCGAGGTGTACATGATCGAATCTCTGTGACTGGTCTGTGAATTTCCCTAATGGAGATTTTGTATGGCGAATTACTTTCGACTTTTGGCATGGGATACAATGCTTAGCCCACTTAGTACAGTCTTTTCTCATAGAAGGCCAAATAAATCTGGACCGAACTAATTTTGAAGAACTACGAATACTGGGGTGCGATAAATTATGTAAAGTTAAAAAAACTTTTTGACGAAATGGTTGAGGAATATAGGGTCGAGCTGTACCCGTTGATAGGTCACAATAAATAGGAATGTCACAATCAGGTAAAGTGATTTTTTTAAATTGTAAAGTTTCTGAATTAGCAATTAGGCTTTCCAGCTCTGGGTCTGTTTGCTGCGCTTGGGCGATTTCCGTATAATTTATGGGGTTTGGCATACTTATAGCATTTATACGTGAAAGTGCATCTGCCACAATATTATCTGACCCTTTTATGTGACGAATATCGGTAGTAAATTGGGAAATAAAATCCAATTGCCTAGCCTGTCTTGGAGAATATTTATCTGAGCGCTGATGGAAAGCAAAAGTGAGTGGCTTGTGATCCGTATATAGGGAAAAATTTCTCGCTTCAAGCATATGTCTAAAATGTTTTATGGCAGCATATGCGGCTAAAAGTTCCCTGTCATATGCACTATATTTTTTCTCTGTTTGAGAAAGTTTGCGAGAGAAAAAGGCGAGAGGTTGTAATTCCCTATCCACTATCTGCGACAATGATCCGCCAATAGCAAAATCTGATGCATCGACTTGCAAAACTAATTCAGCATCTGGTTTTGGATGTGCTAATAGAACCGCATTTGCAATTAACTTTTTACAATTATTAAATTCTTCCTCTGCTTTTTCTGTCCAGTCAAGTTTTGTCTTATCGTTTTTCTTCGCCCCTTTTAAATAAGAAGTTAAAAACACTTGATGGTTTGCTATGTTTGGTAAAAATCTCCGAAAAAAATTTAAAAATCCCAAAAATCGCTGAAGATCTTTAATGGTTTCGGGCTGAGGATAATTTAGAATAGGCTCAACTTTATCAGGTAAGGGTTTAGTGCCATCGCTAGTAATTAAGTGGCCTAAGAAAGAAATTTCCGATGCACCAAATATACATTTAGAAACATTTATGGTTAATCCATATTTATTTAGTCTCTCTAAAATGGTTCTTAAATGTGCTTTGTGTTCCTCCTCATTAGCGCTAAATATTAAAATGTCATCTAAATAGATATAACAAAATGGGAGATCACCCAGAATTTCATGCATGAATCGCTGAAAAGTTTGTGCAGCTCCGCATAGCCCAAAATTTAAATATGGAAATTCAAATAACCCAAATGGGGTACAAACTGCTGTTTTCTGTACATGGTCCGGATGCACAGGAATGTGGAAATAGGCACGAACAATGTCTAATTTTGAGAAAATTTTTTTGCCATGCAAGGTATTAGAAAAATCCTGGATATGAGGTATGGGATACCGATCCGGTACTGTTTTGTAATTTAATCTCCTGTAGTCCCCAACGGGGCGAATGCTACCTGAGCTTTTCGATACTACATGGAGTGGAGACGACCAAGGTGATTTAGATGGACGGCAAATACCTTGGTCCATCATGAATTGAAACACTTTTTTTACAGCCTCATATAGTTTTGGACGGAGCCTTCTTGGCTTACTATGTATTGGCGGGCCGGTTGTTTCAATGTAGTGCACTGTATTGTGCTTAACAGAGGTAATACCAGGTGTCAATTTAGTTAAATCTGGAAATTCTGACAATATTTGATGATATATGGACTCACCAGAAATTAGTTTGACAGAAAAATGTTGGTCAGAATTTGAAACTATCCCGGACTGAGTTAAGTTTGTTATGCTATCAATGAGTTTCTGTTTTTTAAGGTCAATTAAAATGCCAAAATGTTGTAAAAAATCAGCCCCTATTATTGGGACAGGAACATTAGCGATTAAAAATTTCCAAGTGAAATTTCGCCGAAGACCTAAATCAACATTCATAAGTTTAGTACCATATGTATAAATTTTGGAATTGTTGGCTGCAAATAATTGTAGTGAATCAGGTTGTAGATTTTTTAAATTTTTTGAGAGTGGTATACATGAAACATCCGATCCTGAATCAATTAGGAATTTTAGGTGCGATTTTTTATCATAAACATGTAAGCGACATGATTTTGCGACTGCCGCCGATGTATTTCGATCGACAGCCGCTACTGCGGGTTTTCCTGATCAGTGGTACTAGTATAGGTGCAGGGTGAGCGACATTTTCTCGCGTTTTTTCCAAATCGTGCATGATAAAAACAATAATCAGTATTACGTTCACGGGAGCGTCCGCGAGAAAAACTACGGTGTCTAGAACCATTACGATGCCCTGGTCCTCTACTCCGATCGCGAGCGAGGCGCTCGACTTGTTTACTTAATGCGGCAATCTCATTCCGAAGTGCGGAGACGTCATCTACCGGCGAAACGCGTTGGTTATTGTCTGCAGAAACTGCAGCAGCCTGACTGACAGCGAAAATATTATCGGTTGAAGTACGCACTTCAGAAATTTTGTCGGCCATTTTGGCCAAATTGTCTAACGATTCTGAGCTAATAGATAAAATCGTTTGTATTGCTGATGGTAGTCTCTGAAGCCACAGCGTTTTAAGGAAATCGTCAGTGATGCTTTTCCCCCCTAACTCTCGCATTTTTCGTAGAAATTGTGAAGGTTTATCATCGCCCAGGTGCATTTCCGAAATAAGCCGCCTCATCTGCTCATTTTCAGAAGCAGAAAATTCCGTAATAAGCCGAGTTTTTAAGGCTTCGTATTTATCAGTCTCCGGAGGAGCAAATAAAATATCTGAAACTGAGCTTAACGTTTCTGGGTCAATTGAGGAAATAAGATGGTTGTTTCAAGTCTCTATCTCAATTTGTTCGAGAGATAGAGCGGTTACAGACAGACAAACAGACACACAGACACACAGACGGACGGACGGCAAAATTTTTTTTCTAAAAATATGTTTTTCGGAATCTCCAGTGTCTGAAACGTGTAAATCCGTCAAAAAAAATTTTTCGATTTTCAAAACGATTGCAAGACTTACCCTATACTACGTATGATGGGTAAGTAAAAATGAATCAGATACAAGTTATGAAACAATTTCCAACAATCGCAAAACCTATATGTATATTACGCTAATGTAAGTGGCAAAAAAATTACGGTTATTTGGTAACTGTTTAATGGCAGCGCCCAAAGTTCTTTCGCTGCAATTATGGAGCTTCAAAATATCGTTATTTTTTATTATTCTAATTGCTTAAAAATTAAATAAAATCATGAATTTTAAAAGTTTCAGTTTCAAAATTATAAACGAAATGAGTGAAACGATTGTATTATTAAATATATTTTAAATGAAATTAATGAAATACAAAAAAAAAAAAAAAAAAAAAAAAAAAAAAAAAAAAAAAAAAATTAATTGCAATATTTGGCGATGCGCCAAGTTAGTATAAAAATACCGAAATCTTGATTTAACGGCATAGATGTCATATACTCACCACATTGGTGCATTTTTTTTCTGATTCCAATTTGGCGAAAATTTCGTCTTCAATACCAGTTACGTATGTATTTTTAAACTTTTCCAATTATTTAAAAAATAAATCCTTCTATAGTAAAAAAAAACTAGCCTTAAAAGGAATGACTCCTGGAATGATGCTGATGTGGAAGATTTCCGGAACTAACGAATCCGGGTTGTCCACTCCTTCCATGAGTCGAATAGACCAATCAGGAAAGGACTCTGTCTATGCATCGCCGTATGGGTTACCATAAAGAGAGGAAAGGTTACCATCGCCAACAATCGCCAAGTGTGTCGCCAATTTGGCGATATATCGCCAAATTTGACGACCAAAATTAGTTGTCAAAAGTGACGCCAACTTCGCGATTACTGTAATATTTCGCCAAATTTTTAATTTCTTTACAACACCAGTCGTTTGATACATCATTTGAGAGGTTTGCAACTGCTTAATCATATAATGAATGTCTTGTGTGTTATCCCCTCTTCTGCTCCCCAGGGGGGACACATTTTAAATTTCTTTACAACACCAGTCGTGTTACACAAGATTTGAAAGGTCTGCAACTGCTTATTCATATTATGGATGTCTTGTGTGTCACCCCCACACTCTGCTCTCCCCAGGGGGGTCACATTTTTAATTTCTTTACAACACCAGTTGTGTGACACATCATTTGAAAGGTCTGCAACTGCTTATTCATATTATGGATGTGTTGTGTGTCATCCCCCACTCTGCCCCCCGGGGGGGCACATTTTTAATTTCTTTACAACACCAATTGTGTGACACATCATTTGAGAGGTCTGCAACTGCTTATTGATATTATGGATATCTTGTGTGTAACCCCCCTCCTGCCCTCAGAGGGGGCGCATTATGTAATTTCTTTACAACACAAATTGTGTGACACATCATTTGAAAGGTCTGCAACTGCTTATTCATATTATGGATGTGTTGTGTGTCATCCTCCATTCTGCCCCCCAGGAGGGCACTTTTTTAATTTCTTCACAACACCAGTCGTGTGACACATCATTTGAGAGGTCTGCAGCTGCTTATTCATATTATGGATGTCTTTTGTGTCGCCTCCCACTCTTCCCCCCAGGGGGGCACATTTTTAATTTCTTTACAACACCAGTCGTGTGACACATCATTTGAAAGGTCTGCAACTGCTTATTCATACCATGGGGTATTGGCGAGAGCAGCAAGCAGGGGTAGCCAATAATTTGGAATCGCGAAGAGATTACGCGGGGGGTTGGCGAGCATAGCGAGCAGGGGGGCGGGGCCCCCCTAGTAATAATAAACAAAAATAAACAAAAATCAAAAGTTTTGTTAATAATCCTTCTATAGTAAAAAAAAAAAACTAGCCTTAAAAGGAATGACTCCTGGAATGATGTTGATGTGGAAGATTTCCGGAACTAACGAATCCGGGTTGTCCACTCCTTCCATGAGTCGAATAGACCAATCAGGAAAGGGCTCCGTCTATGCATCGCCGTATGGGTTACCATAAAGAGAGGAAAGGTTACCATCGCCAACAATCGCCAAGTTTGTCGCCAACTTGGCGATATATCGCCAAATTTGGCGACAAAAATTAGTTGTCAAAAGTGACGCCAACTTGGCGATAACTGTAATTTTTCGCCAAATTTTTAATTTCTTTACAACACCAGTCGTTTGATACAACATTTGAGAGGTTTGCAACTGCTTATTCATATAATGGATATCTTGTGTGTTATCCCCCATTCTGCTCCCCAGGGGGGCACATTTTTATTTTTTTTACAACACCAATCGTGTTACACAAGATTTGAAAGGTCTGCAACTGCTTATTCATATTATGGATGTCTTATGTGTCCCCCCCCCACACTCTGCTCTCCCCAGATGGGTCACATTTTTTATTTCTTTACAACACCAGTTGTGTGACGCATCATTTGAAAGGTCTGCAACTCTTATTCATATTATGGATGTGTTGTGTGTCATCCCCCACTCTGCCCCCCAGGGGGGCACATTTTTAATTTCTTTACAACACCAATTGTGTGACACATCATTTGAGAGGTCTGCAACTGCTTATTAACATTATGGATGTCTTCTGTATCAACCCCCCACTCTGCCACCCCATGGGGGGCACATTTTTAATTTCTTTACAACACCAGTCGTGTGACATATCATTTGAGAGGTCTGCAGCTGCTTATTCATATTATGGATGTCTTTTGTGTCGCCTCCCACTCTGCCTCCCAGGGGGGCACATTTTTAATTTCTTTACAACACCAGTCGTGTGACACATCATTTGAAAGGTCTGCAACTGCTTATTCACACCATGGGGCATTGGCGAGCGCAGCAAGCAGGGGTAGCCAATAATTTGGAATCGCGAAGCGATTACGCGGGGGGTTGGCGAGCATAGCGAGCAGGGGGGCGGGGCCCCCTAGTAGTAAAAAAAAAACTAGCCTTAAAAGGAATGACTCCTGGAATGATGTTGATGTGGAAGATTTCCGGAACTAACGAATCCGGGTTGTCCACTCCTTCCATGAGTCGAATAGACCAATCAGGAAAGGGCTCCGTCTATGCATCGCCGTATGGGTTACCATAAAGAGAGGAAAGGTTACCATCGCCAACAATCGCCAAGTTTGTCGCCAACTTGGCGATATATCGCCAAATTTGGCGACAAAAATTAGTTGTCAAAAGTGACGCCAACTTGGCGATAACTGTAATTTTTCGCCAAATTTTTAATTTCTTTACAACACCAGTCGTTTGATACAACATTTGAGAGGTTTGCAACTGCTTATTCATATAATGGATGTCTTGTGTGTTATCCCCCATTCTGCTCCCCAGGGGGGCACATTTTTATTTTTTTTACAACACCAATCGTGTTACACAAGATTTGAAAGGTCTGCAACTGCTTATTCATATTATGGATGTCTTGTGTGTCCCCCCCCCACACTCTGCTCTCCCCAGGGGGGGTCACATTTTTTATTTCTTTACAACACCAGTTGTGTGACGCATCATTTGAAAGGTCTGCAACTCTTATTCATATTATGGATGTGTTGTGTGTCATCCCCCACTCTGCCCCCCAGGGGGGCACATTTTTAATTTCTTTACAACACCAATTGTGTGACACATCATTTGAGAGGTCTGCAACTGCTTATTAGCATTATGGATGTCTTCTGTATCAACCCCCACTCTGCCACCCCATGGGGGGCACATTTTTAATTTCTTTACAACACCAGTCGTGTGACATATCATTTGAGAGGTCTGCAGCTGCTTATTCATATTATGGATGTCTTTTGTGTCGCCTCCCACTCTGCCTCCCAGGGGGGCACATTTTTAATTTCTTTACAACAC
This sequence comes from Maratus speculifer, assembly GCA_964019185.1. Taxonomy (NCBI): domain Eukaryota; kingdom Metazoa; phylum Arthropoda; class Arachnida; order Araneae; family Salticidae; genus Maratus; species Maratus speculifer. Next base: position 24,062,350 of record OZ025292.1, read on the forward strand.
CAGTCGTGTGACACATCATTTGAAAAGTCTGCAACTGCTTATTCACACCATGGGGCATTGGCGAGCGCAGCAAGCAGGGGTAGCCAATAATTTGGAATCGCGAAGCGATTACGCGGGGGGTTGGCGAGCATAGCGAGCAGGGGGGCGGGGCCCCCCTAGTTACATAAAAAAACAATTTATATCATTTTAAAAAAGAAGATAAAAGTAAATAAACAGTTTATTGAAGAATAAATAACAATTGCCGGGTTATCATGTGAGGCATGTGTTAGCCTTCTTGTTGCAATTGCGCCAATGTGGTGTGTATAGGGCATCTCTATCTATTTTCCTAGCAGAATCTTCTAATTTAACAAAAAATGAGCAATTAAAATAAATTAAAAATCAAATCAATATGATTTAATGTTTTGTATGCATTTAAAAAAGAATGACCAAACTGGTCGCTATGCCCGACTAGTCATATTGATTATACATCATACATAATATAGGGTAATTCTTGAAATCGTTTTAAAAATCGACAAGAAAAAATAAAGGATTTACATGTTTTAGACATTGGAGATAACGAGAAATATTAAAAAAATTATTGTCTTTCTGTCTGTCTATGTGCCTGTCTGTCTGTGTGTCTGTAAACTCTCTATCTCCCAAAAATATTAAGATAGAGACTTGAAATTTAGTGTGAACTTAGTATGTAATAATGGAAAGAAAGCTATTGATTATTAGTAACTTCGATTATCCTATAATAATCCTCGATTATGTATTATAATTTATTATTATAATCTCCATTATAATTTATGTCCTCGATTATAAACTATTTTTAGGACTCTCGAAATTTTCGTTCGGATGAAAAATGTACACAAATTTTCGATTTTTTTTATTTTAAGGAGTGGATGTAAAAGACAATAAAATAACACAAATTTTGCATAAATTTGAAGTGAATTGGTTAATTAGTTACCGAGATATTTATAATCACATTTTCTACGTTCTTAGAATTTTCATGACCTTGTATTTCATTCAAATTTCAATTCAAATAAATATTTTGATTGAAAATGAGACGCTTAATCCAACTCAGTATGTTGTTAGTCAATTGAATAGTACAGCCTTGTACGTAATCTATGTAATTTTTCATTCCACAACTCACGTACCTACTGGATATCAGATTAAACAAGCTGGGAAATGCACATCAAGCATAAAAAATGAGGTGAGTTCGTTCTATAGCGAAGTAAGAAAGCAAAAAATTAGATTTTGGTTTAATAGCATATTGTATTTCAGTTACAGTAGAGTATCGGTAATCTTCTGCATGTTCTTGTAAATTCAATCTGATTTTCATTATACAGGAAGTAACTTATTTTAATCTTCAGCAACGTATATCTATTTCATAAAATAAGAAATAATTTAATGTAATTAAAACGCGCCTCAAACAGTGTTCTCCTCCCCCTACTTTTGTATGACCCAGCAAATTAATAACAACTCGTCCTTGCCCCACACATTGTACATTGTACATTGTCAATTGAAAAATCTTGTAAAAGTTAGGTGCTTTTTTTTCGCACTTACAGAGAGAAAATTCTTTGCACTTACAGGCTGATACATCAAAAAGACATTTGCTTTAATTTAAAGACTTTGCTGGAGTTAAATGATATTTTTATATGTCTTTTCGACCTTTTGATCTTAAAATACTTCTGTATTTATCATGATATGTTTTTTCCATTTGTAACATGCGGGTGCGAGATACTACAGGAATAGCATTTAATAGCATAAATAATACTGACATGCAGTATAAAACTAAAAATATCTATTGTAAAGTAATTTATGTGTATTATTTAAAAATTGAAAACGGGCATTTGATATTTATTTATTTACTAGCAGACTTCGCCCACTACGCTGGTCAGTTTTTCTAAAGAAACATTGAATCAAACGAAATTTTCATATCATATTAATTTTTAGTTTTATATCATATTTTAGACTGTCTGTCATCGGTGAAAAGTCAGTCATCTAAACGGAAACTTCAATGTTAGTCACCGATGAATGAAGTAACGTTCAACGTGTTGACACTATTAATCACATAAAAATTTATTCAGCGGAACCTTTAATATAAAGCCACCTTTTCTGATTGGGTACATCTGATTTCAAACATCCCCATAACTAAAATATGTTATGAGTTGAAAAATAACTAAAAAATCCGATTTTTAAGGAATTTTTTAAAAGTTCGTTCTTAACCCCCTTAGGGGTGGAATTTTCGAAAATCCCTTCTTAGCGGCACTCGACGTTATAAGAAGTATTTTTACCCCAATTTTCAAGATTGTTGGTTCGGTAGATTTTTTTTGTGCTGTGATTAATACGAAATCCAGACTTTCTTTTATATATATAGATAAGGAATCCAAAATTTGAGGTTTTTGCGCCGAAGACATCGCCAAATTAGGAAAATTTGAAGTATCACACGAACTACTGGGTTTAAAATAATTTGACCATTCGATTCAGCATGAAAAATTACACTAAAATATGTTATCAGTTGAAAAACTAGTCGTTGGGGACCACCGTAATACTTACCCATCATGGATATGTATATGAAAATAAAACACGTGAAAACTATTTATACAATGCATTGCAATTCATAAACAAAATTTAAATGTTGTTAATATACATAGTAATGCTATATTAAAGAACTGCTGATGTACCAATTTCGACAAATTATATAAAACGCCAAACTACTCAAGTAGTACCGAACTGCGTAAAAGAAACATCCTTAGAACTCCAAAAATAATAATTCTATTAACTAACAATTAACTGTGTCGGATTAAGCGTCTCATTTTCAATTAAAATATACCTCTGAATTGATATTTTAATGAAATACAGGGTCATGAAAAATCAAAGAATGTGGAAAACAGGATTACAAATATCTCGGCAACTAATAATCCGATCGACTTCGTTCTGTATGCAAAATGTGTGTTATTTTATTGCCTTTTACGTCCATTCCTTAAAACAAAAAAATTCGAAAATTTTTATATACCTTTCATCAGAACGAATTTTTCGAGGGTCCGAAAAAAAAAGTTCCGGATAATCGAGGTTGCTGATATTAAATAAGCTTCGTCCCATTTTTACATACTAACTACATACAAAATTTCAAGTCTCTATCTCAATTTGTTCGGGAGATAGAGCGTTTACAGACAGACAGACAGAGAGACAGACAGACGGACGGCAATTTTTTTTTTTCTAAAAATATGTTTTTCGGAATCTCCACTATCTAAAACGTGTAAATCCGTCAAAAAAAAATTTCGATTTTCAAAACGATTGCAAGATTTACCCTATACTACGTATGATGGATAAATAATAACTACAAAATCCGATTTTTAAGGAATTTTCTAATAGTTCGTTCTTTTTTTTAACCCCCTTAGGGGTGGAATTTTAAAAAATCCCTTCTTAGCGGCACAAGACGTTATAAGAACTATTTTTGCCCCAATTTTCAACATTGTTGGTTCGGTAGATTTTTTTTGTGCTGTGATTAATACGAAATCCAGACTTTCTTTTATGTATATAGATTTATTTTTTTACCAAAACAAATTTATCAGAATACGTAAAATAAGCTTAAAAATACACATATTTAAGTCTTTTGCGGCACCTTCTAAATATATTATGTTTGTAAAAATATTTTAATACTGTCTTAACAAATGTATTAGACAACTTTTTATCGCTATTACATATTGAAATAAAAAAAAAATTCATTTCACCCTATTGTACAGTACGTATATTTTAGTATATGCTTCATAGATGCATATCCATTTTTTTAAATCTTTGAAAGAGTGTAACATCATTGAAATGCGCTTGTAACTATTTTTTTTTTCATTGGACTTAATGCAATGGAATCATTTTGTTTTTCTTCATTATAGAACTATATATATCCGATTTTGTAAAACTGGAAATGTCTCGAGAAAATTCTGCAACAATTATACATTTAAAATTTCAAACAATGCAGTTGGATAATTTTTGGTCTGTTATATGCAGACGGACGGTTTGAAAGATGATTATAGGTGCTAAGTATTTAAATAATTACGAACGAACATTAATTTGCATCAGAAAATTCGCTTCCAACAATTACGATCCTAGTCAGTGTTTTAACAAAGTACTTTATGTTATACAGCAAATGAACGATAAATGATGGTTGCTGTAAAGTATACCGTAGTTCATACATTCTGTATTCTTTAACGCAAGGGTCGGATACCTTATTTTTTTACCGACATTTTTGAGGACTACGTTTTTACGGGATTTGCTATGTAATTTTAATAGACAGTGCATCTGGCAAAATGGGAGCTAACCTAAAATAGTTTTCTCTGTTATCTTTTGATATTTATTCTTATATCGGATTCTCAGCTGTTATGTTTAATAGAACAGATAATGTGCATATTTGTCAAGAAACTAGCTTCTTGCATGACAACTCAACTGGCTGTTAGGAAAAAATTTGTATTAAATTGCTTGAAATTAATGATCGTAATTTTCACGTAGTTTTAATATTTTATGTGTTGGAAATAATATGTTACGAAATTACTAAAGCTGCGAGAATTGTTACTTTCTGCCTAGAACAAATTAAGGGGTACAAGATGGTTATTAATTAACATTTGGTGTTGAGAGTCCTCTAGCCAGTAAGGTATTGGACGAAACATAACCAAATTTGATTAACATGCATAATAGATCATGAGATTTTGAATGGTAAATTTTGCCTTTAGGGGAAATTTTGTCACTGTAAATGTGTATTAGTGTAAATATTTAATGATGAAATTTCAAACAATATACTACACGTTAATAAGGCATTAAATTTTATTTATTGGAAGATTACATTTTTATGTATTTTAATGTATTTTAGTCTGTAAATAGCGCCAAAATTGCCCTTAATGACGATTTTTAAAAAATGGAAATCCTGTGATGTGCTATGCTCAGCAATTTTGATTATGTGTCTTCCAATACGTTACGTGCGGGAAAGCTCCAAACACCTCGCGTTAATTAATAACCACACTGTTTATCTTTTTTTGGATGTGTGATGGTCACATTCACATTGGGGTGGGTCGCAAAAAAACTTTTTTTCGATTTTCCATGATGGCGGGTGCGGAAAAATGGCCACTGATGGCACTCAGTTCATATAAAAAATTTTAGATTTTTTTGGACATTTCCTTACTCTGCCGCAAACGGCTTTAAGTTTTGCAAAAATGCTCATGTTAGTACTTTTTTCGAAAAAAAATTAAAAAATATTAAATTAAATGTATTTTGGTTGTATTTACTTGAAAAGGCCATTTAATGTACCAAAGGTTTAAATAAGACATGATCATGCATTATTTAATATCTATGTGTATTATAACTCAGTCTATTTTTATAGCTTTTTCTCGTATAACAGGTAAAAGTTCTATTTGCTTGAATTGATCGTTAGTTTCTCTCTTATTTATCTCCCTTAGTCATCGTTATATTTTTATATGTGTCAAAGGTCATATATTTGGGCAACGGACAACAGTATACTTAAAAAACAAATATGGAAGGTGAGAAGGGGTTGAAGCAGAACTCTAAGCGAGCGCAATGACTCATCATAGTACTGAGGGAGTGAAGGATGAAATAGATGAGAGCCAAGATGTGATAAAGGATTCTTATTATTTCTCCATGCTCAGTTACCTGCGACATTTGTTCGGTGTGAACGCGAAACTTTTTTCTAGTGAGATACAGTGCTTTTTGGATCGTTTAATGTTCCATTATAGTGTTTTGTGTGTCTTATTACGACGAGCTTAGAAATGGCTAGTATGAAGGTCCATGGTAATCTAAAGACACGCGATAGCGTGAAAAGTAGCCTTTTGTAGGCATAATGCATATTGAAGGTATTGCAATTGCTAACTTATGCTGATAATCATGTGCCACTACTACTAGTTGCTTCACCATGTAGAAGTTTTGATAGCAAAGGATACGAATCTCGTCATCGATAAAAACGAAGTCAGAAGAGAGAAATAGAAACTTTCAACGAAAGTACAGGCAGAAGAAGTTCTTGAAAGAAGGAAAATTAAAGCATATTTTTTGATGATAGAAAGGATAAAAATATATTCAGAGGAAAAAAAAAGAACAAGCGACACCGTCGAGAGAAAAATGAGGAACACATCACCGTGTTGTTTGAACCCGTTTAGGAATACTTGGGTCACTTGATAGCTCGTTTCGGTCACGAAAAAGAAACAGCAAAATCATTACATAATCTTCCAAGTCACCACAAATTAGACTTTTTAAAACTGATAGCACTTGGGTGTGATGGCACCACTGTTAATACAGGAAAACGCAATGGTGTCATTGCCTGTCTTGAAAAAAAACTAGGAAGATAGCTGACACATTTGATATGTATTCTTCATATGAACGATATCCCACTTCGATATCTACTCTCTAAACTTAATGGTGAAACCACGGGACCTAAGACCTTTGCCAAACCAATCGGTCTAGACTAATTGGGTGTGAAAAATCTACATGTCACTTTGTTCGAGCTTATTGCTGTTTCATGGATATCAGAATTGGAAAATACTAAAAGTACCGATCAAAAGGGCTTTTTTGATATTTATGCAGCAGTTTTAATCGGAATATGTCCTTGAGAAATGGAAAACAGATAACCTGGACCAACTGTGAAATCGAGATGGATCACAACTGCTTCCAGAATTTTATACTCATGCGTTAGTAGTTCAAATCCTGATAAATCGTAAAAATATCTCGCTTAGATACGTGAAACGAGTCTATGCGATCGCGTGGTTTTCTATAAGGAAAGGGTAGGTTACGCGGACGGACCTAGACATATGTGGCAGATAGTAAACTTTCAACGTTTTTACCAGATGACCTAAAGGAGACGGTGCATTCAGTCATCCAAACAAATGGATACTATGGTCATCCTGAGAATTTATTGATAGCAACGGCAACCGAAGATAGACAACATATTAGAAGAATGGCATAGAAAGAAAAAAAGTATGCCGCAATTTAAATAAAATAAAAACCAACATAGTGCGAGAGTTTCAAGTTCCAAAGCAAGGGAACACAATGAGTGTATCGAGTGGGTCGCCTCCGAAATCATCGAACCTCTTATAACCGAAACCTTTCACAAGAAAAAGAGTAGAGAAACCGTAATTTCAGGATCCATGCTGGATAATCAATATTCTGCTTTCCAAGTAACTCCTAGGCTGTGGAAAGAGTCGTTAAAATTGTGACAGAAGTTGCATCAAAGATATGCGGAGTAAAGGAAGACATACCTTCATTAGAGCAAAACTGTCAGCACGGAAAAAGAAACTGTGTGAACTGAGTGCCACCAGTGGCCACTTTTCCGCACCCGCCATCATCGAAAATCCAAAAAAAGTTTTTTTCCCACCCTAATGCACATTATTTATTGATGAACATTTTGAGTCACAAAGGAAACTTTTAAAACAGAATCGACTATAATTACAGAAATTATCGGTAAATCCAATTACAGATGGGATAATTGCAAGTTAATACGATCGAAAAAACTTTGCGCATATTCGTGCATGCAGTTTATACATCACAAATTAGATAACTTGTCAATATTTCGTCTTAGTCAGCTAATTAGAATTAGTCAGTAAAAAGCGTTTCTGCGTATGACGTTTAACGAAGCATCATAAAATACGAAAATGCTTCGTTAGAGAGCCCAACGTTTTATTAAATTACCGACATTGATTGGAATTAAATAAGAGGAAGACTAATCGGTATCTTAAAATTCTAAACAAATCAAACTTTAAAATTAAAAACAGTCTTAAGAGAAACTTTTCGTGGTGCTGACGAAAGAAATAACATCACATATAACTAACTTACTTCTTAACTCACAAACTGACATTAAAACTGACTTTTTTCTTCACTTTAGTGACTCTGTTGTTACCAATCTTTCATGCACTGTCGATAATATAACCCGTAGTTAAAGGTATGATAGCTAAAATGGAAACTAGAGTGATACGCTTGTTTTCATCTCTTTCTTTTTTGTCTTATATGTAACGTTAAACTAATGAATATTCTGAACAACAGATGAAAAGGTTCTCTCGAAAGATACTGTTTCATCACAATTTGTTTGTAAATCTAATTACAAATGGGAAAACGACAAATTAATAAGACAAAAAGAAAAAAAAAACTTTAATCATCTTAATGCAGACATTAATTTATGCATCACAAGTTAGATGACTCGTTAACATCTCGTCGCTGTCATATAATTAGAGTTAGTAAAGAGCATTTCTGCGTATGACATTTAACGAAGCATTGTAACATACCAAGAGGCTTCGTTAGAGAGTGAGACATTTTAACTGAATTAACGATATAAATTGGTATTAATTACGAAAACAGAGGCGAGATTAACAGTACATCATAACTAGTGCTAACATCCATTTTATCATGCACATACAAAATGCGCAAATATGAAACAGGTATCGTAGTAAAAGCTTTTGAATTTACCAAGAATACAAGACTTAGTTAAGAAGAGGGGCAACCCTGGCAATCACAGATGATTATTATTATTATTATTATTTTCTATCTTTACAAGAAAAAGTATTGGTTTCGCAAAAATTTTTGAATTCCAGTTTTCACCGATTTGCTTGTTTTACGGATGAGCGATATCAAAAAACATGTTTTACAAAAATTCTGTCTGTCACTCTGTATGTGACAAAAATTTTATTGTTTAGCTCTATTTCAAGGATATGTACGGAATTTCAGAAATCTTAATAATCGGTTACTCTTGATATATGCTAGATCTGATTAGTTTTGTGTATATCACCCAAGAGATGGCACTGAAATATTGCCCTTTTCATGATTTCCACGGCAGCTATATCTCAACAACTAATGGACGGATTTTCATAAAACTTCAGATTCTGTTAGTCCCCTATGCAACATGGTGCTGATTACTTTTTTGGCGTAAAACACTTAATAGGTGGTGTTGCTATGCAGCATTATTCAAGATTGTCACAATAGTTTTATTTCAGGAATTAATGCTCAAATTTTAATCAAACTTTAGATTCAGTTAATCCCTGATATGAATTATTGCTGACTAGTTATTGGTGTAAAGCGAAGAAAATTTATTTCTAAATTTGTAATTGAATAATTTTTTAAATCATTAATTAGAACAGTTATTATAAAACATCATAAGACTGTTAGTTTTTTTAAAATACCTTTAAAAAGTATTTCATATATTCTTTATCGATGCAATGATATTGCACTGTTATTTGAATTCGTGATTTTAAAGAAACTTTAGATATTGTTTAGTTTAATTTCTCTTTAGTATTGTAATCGAAATCTTATTTTCGACATGCAGTTTTTGACGCATTCACATGTATTAGGGGGTCAGTGATTCCAAAAAACAACTCTTTACTAAATGTCTGTTCATGTGTCCGTAATTCATCAATGTACCATCGAAAATGAATGACGATGTGCATAGAATTGGTCAAAATTTTTTGTGCATGTTTTTGGCAGCGCAAGCAGATCCTCCATCAATTTTGAAATATTTCGTCGGAAGAGGGAACTGTGTCAAAACCGAAGCCTCGGGGCAGCGAACAAGTGCTGTACCAACCAATCTTTTACATATACAGTAACACTGTTACAAATTTAGTATTTAAGTTGTGTTACGATATTAGACCCTCCTTCTCAAAAACTAAGAAGCGTTGTACAAAATCCGTTGAACCTGAGACTATGGGGCCTGTACCCAACAACATATACAAGGAGGTGATAAAAGTCATGGTATAGCAGTATGCAAATATATTGATGAAAGAAGTGTCGGGTAAAAATTGCGTAAATGGTCAGTGCCGGTGCAAGACTTTCATTTGTGTTCAAATGCTTCACGTGAGAAAGTTGATTATGTGATACAGCCAGAGTTAAGGGATTTCAAACGCAGTTTGCTAGTTGAAACTAGATGCATGGAACATTCCATTATGAAAATCGTCACGGAATTCAATATTCCGAGATCCACAGTGCTAAGAGTGTGTCCAAAATATTTAAATTCAGACATAACCTCCCATCATTGACAATGTAGTGGCCAGTTGCTGTCAATTAATGACCGCGATCAGCGATATTTGCGTAAACTTGTGATTGTGATCAGGCAAGCAACACTGCGTGACATAACCACAGAAATAAACGTGAGACTTCCGACAGGCGTGTCTGGACAGTCCGGTCAAATTTTACTGTAAAGGGCTCTAGCAGCAGAAGATCGACCCGGATGCTATTACTAACCGCACGACATTGCCAACAACGGCAAACTTGGGCTCGTGACCATATCAGTTTTACCGTAGACTACTGAAAAAAATGATTTGGTCAGATGAATCTCGATTGAGAATTGATGGAAGAGTACAAGTGTAATGCAAACACCATGATGCCATGATCCCAAGTTGCCAAAAAGGCACTGTGACGGCTGGTGATGGCTCCATAATGGTGTGAGTTGTGTTTACATGGACTGGACTGCGCCCGCGTGTCAAAGAACTGATTTCTCAATGGAAATAATTATTTTCAGCTTCTGGAGGACCACTTGCAGCCATTTATTGAATTTATGTACCCAAACAACGGTGGAATTTTCCTAGCTCATAATGCGCCATGTTAGAGGACCATAATTTATCGCGATTGGTTTGAAGAACATTTTGGAACATTCCAGCGGATGATTTGGTCACAGCGATTGCCCGACATAATCTCCTATCGAACTTTTATAGGACATAATCGAGAGATCGGTACACAAAATCCTCCGCCGGCAACACTTTTAGGAATTATAGACATTTATAAAGACTGCTTGGCTTAATATTTCTCCAGTGGACTTCCAATGACTCGTGGAGTTCATGCCAAGTCTTACTGCTGCAATTTTCTGGGCAAACGGAGGACCGACATGCCATTAGCAGGATATCCCATGACTTTTGTCATCCCACTGTATAAAAATAATCAAAATCTGTGATCAATCATTTTTTTAAAGCATTGACATTTTATTGTAACGTTGTTGATTTCGCATTTTTTAAAATGATTTTTTACTTACAGCAATACTTCGATATGAATATTTGCCTTATTTGAAACGTGTTTGTCTCTGGAACTATGTGTCTGCGACCAACGGTTGAGAAATTAAAGATATTGCACCCTGTATAAATGATATATGAAGAGAGATACGAATGTAGATACATGAATATTCATACTTCTACTAAGCGTAATACCAACTCAGTGAAAAATGTTCAAGCCGGGAATCGAACCCGGAACCCTTGGAATAGCGCTCCAAGTGCTCTACCATTTAAGCTACGAGGACGATACCCAGCTCAGCATTTTCCACTTCATATGTTGGCTAAGCTGCAAATCGCAGCACTAGATCCGTCTTCACGAGCACACAAGCTGCGGCGTAACATGAGACACTATAGACCCAGCATCGGTAAATCACATTTATTTATCATATTAATCAATTTCTCGATTAATTTCAGCAATGAAATTACGCCTGAAATTTTAGATACATGAATATTCATACTTCTACTAAGCGTAATACCAACTCAGTGAAAAATGTCCAAGCCGGGAATCGAACCCGGAACCCTTGGAATAGCGCTCCAAGTGCTCTACCATTTAAGCTACGAGGACGATACCCAGCTCAGCATTTTTCACATCATATGTTGGCTAAGCTGCAAATCGCAGCACTAGATCCGTCTTCACGAGCACACAAGCTGCGGCGTAACATGAGGCACTATAGACCCAGCATCAGTAAATCCCATTTATTTATCATATTAATCAATTTCTCGATTAATTTCAGCAATGAAATTACGCCTGAAATTTTAGATACATGAATATTCATACTTCTACTAAGCGTAATACCAACTCAGTGAAAAATGTCCAATGCTGACCGATGCTGAGTCTATAGTGTCTCATGTTACGCCGCAGCTTGTGTGCTCGTGAAGACGGATCTAGTGCTGCGATTTGCAGCTTAGCCAACATATGAAGTGAAAAATGCTGAGCTGGGTATCGTCCTCGTAGCTTAAATGGTAGAGCACTTGGAGCGCTATTCCAAGGTTTCCGGGTTCGATTCCCGGCTTGGATATTTTTCACTGAGTTGGTATTATGCTTAGTAGAAGTATGAACATTCATGTATCTAAAATTTCAGGCGTAATTTGATTGCTGAAATTAATCGAGAAATTGATTAATATGATAAATAGATACGAATGTATGTTCTTCTTTTTATGCTTTATTAAATGAAATTTAGAATTTTCATAAATCTTTCACGACAGAGCAAAAAGAAATTATTTTCTCAATGAGTAACTTATTAATAGCTTATATATTCATCCTTTTTCTAAGTTCATTTTATAAAAGAAATTTTAATCAATATTTTTATGAATTCCTGTTGCTATATTCCAAATTGAAATTTTCAATTAAATTTACATTTACAGCTAATAAAAGAATCAAAATGAAACCATAAACACAGTTAATTAAGTCGTAAAAAAGAAAAACACATTTGAAAAGGTACATTTAGTTTTTGAAAATTTCATAAAAGGCATTTGCTGTTATTTGAATTTGCTAATGATTTATCATATATTTTACAGACGAAAAATGAAACACTGAAATGAATAAAAACAATATTAAAGATTAATCACTGTATTGTTATTAAATTTGATATTAAGAAAAATTTCAAAATGAATAATAAGATGAAATAAAAAGGAAAATAAAGAAGAATATTAGAAGTGTGTTATTTGGTGATTTTATTTTGTAATCAGAGAGGTTGAAAATAATACATTATTTTAAAATTTAAAATAATATATTTAATAAAATTGAAAAACAACACATTAATATAATGGAATACAATCAATTATGGGAGGCATTTTAAGTCACATTAAGACTTTTAAGTCATGCTAAGATGTTTGAAATCATGATTTAAAATGTTTAAAAACCTTTATGTTTAAATAGATCAGGTTTAGTTTTTAAGAAGCATTTTTTTTTATAAAACATCTATTTTAAAATATAATCTTTTTAGTGCGGTGTTCTTAAGAAAGGACGTCAAATTTTAATTTTACCAGCACCAAGAATATTTGATTAAAATCTACCTTTTATAAGCTGCCTCAAAAATAAGTTACTTCCTATTTTCTAATAAATTGGTTTATAAATTATGATGCAATTATTTATTTCACACAGATTTACTCTGTTCCCTAAAAGGTTAAGAAGTACTAACTTTAAACTCAGAGATGTCTGCAATAAAATTATACACAGGGCCAATAAAAGAATTCGATAGATGACCGCCTACGCATGATAAATTTTGAAAGTATAATCTTAGAAATTTTAAGCTCCTTTTAGCTTAACATTAGCTTAAATTGCGGTGTGTATTCAAATATACAGATGAAATTTAGGACTAGACAAAATAATTCAATTATATTTTCATCTTTTAGTAATTGCTGGAGGTAAATTTTGCACCTTAAGTGATTTCTAAATTTAACTAAATTTTAGCATACTATAGAGTAAAGACAATCTTATAGATTATAAGCTATACGGAATCGAGGCTATACAGAAACTTCGAACAATTTTTCCAGTTATGGACGTAAATTACTGAAATCTGGTTTTCAATTCGGTTATGTATTTCATAAAATGTTCACTTAGGTACCCTTTTACCTACTTAAACATTCGCATTAATTACCGGAACTGAATATTTCCAACTAAACAAAATGCCCAAGCCAGGAACCGTACCTAGATCTTTGGGCTTCAGGACTGATCTCTACCCTTTTAGCTATATTGGCATACAACCGGCGAGCATATTTCTCTGAAATAACCTAAATAGTAAAAACATCTGGTTTGTCGTGTAGACAGCTCAACAGATGATCAGGTATTATTACCAACAATATCTGAGCAAAATATTCTGACGAAGTAGCTTAAAATGTAGTCATTGGCAATGTAAGTCAAGTTGGAAATATTCAATTCATAAAATAACTTTATCAATCAGTTTGATTGTGTTAAATTAATAGCCGTATTAATCTCAATATCTAACTGAATTTGAAGTTTGTTTACATTCGATGCAGTAGTTGAGAGATTGGAGCACCCACAAAATACGGGATAATGGGCCGATATTTAAAAAAAAATGGTCAGATATTTTCGAAATTACATTCAGGATTTTCAAGCATGTGTGAATCCACCTTAAACAGGAAGTTAAAAATTTACATTAAATAAATAACAATTTCTTCTTGTAAAGCTAGAAACAGTAATTTATTTATTTACCTTTCCTTTTTCACCCGACCAATATAAATAAAAAAGTTTCATCTAGTTGCTATGTATATTACATTAAAAATATTGTATAAATATTCATAACCATAAAAGACTTAAAACCTTTAAAAAAATAAAAGGGAGACCAATCGGTAAGCTAAAATTCCGAATACAATCAAACTTTTAAAACTGTAACGTGTCGTAATCAAAGGTGTTTCATAATGCTGACAAAAGAAAAATATATAATATAATTATATACTTGTTATCTCAGAAATCCACCTAAAATGGAATTTCCCGTGACCTTAGTGACATTGTTGTTGCGGATTTTTTATCGATAACACAATAAAAGATATACTTCTTAAGATGGAAAATAGGACAAAGTACTATTTTTCAATCCCATGCTATTTCACCTTATATGTAATAAAACTAATAAAATTCTGAACCACTGAAGACAAATTTCTCTCGAAAGTCACTATTTTGTCAGAATTTGTTCTTAAATCTAATTACAAATGAGAAAACTTCAAGTTAATAAGAGCGAAAAAACTTTATAATGCCTCTTTATGCATGCATTAGTTTATGCATCAGAAGTTAGATCATTCGTTAACTTCTCGTCGCTATCAGCTAATTAGAGTTAGTTAATAAAGAGCATTTCCGCGTGTGACATTTAACGAAGTATCGTAAAATACGACGCTGCTTCATTAGAGACAAGAACGCTTTAAGTGAATTACTGTTATTTATTGAAATTAAATAAGAAAAAGATTAATCGGTAACTTAAAATTCTAAATACAATCGAACTTTTAAAAACGAAACCTGTCTTTAATAAAAACTTTTCATGTTACTATGGTGGAAAGAACAATATAGCATTTAATAATATACTTGCTAACTTGGAAACCCGTTTAAAACCGATTTTCTTTATAGCTTTTGCGACTCTGCTGTTATGGATTTTTTGTCTATAATATAACCCGCAATAAAAGTTATATTTGCTAAACGGAAACGAGAGTAAAACACCCATTTTATTCCCTTATTATTTCATCTTATATGCAACGAAATTAATAAATATTCTGAACCACTGAAGAAAAATGTCGCTCGAAAGCCATTATTTTGTTAGAATTTGTTCTTAAATCTAATTGCAAATGAGAAAACTGCAAGTTAATGAGACCGAAAAAACTTTATAATGCCTCTTTATGCATGCATTAGTTTATACATCACAAGTTAGATCATTCGTTAACTTCTTGTCGCTACCAGCTAATTAGAGTTAGTTATAGTAAAGGGAATTTCTGCGTGTGACATTTAACGAAGTGTCGTAAAATGCGTAGCTGGTTCGTTAGCGACTTGAACGTTTTAACTGAATTAACCCATTAAAGACTGATGCCGCGTTTTCGTAACATTATGTTGGGGACTGCTTTTTATTTCACTGTAAAAAAAAAATTTTAACGAATTTATTATGAAATATTGTATACATGACTTTTTTTCCATAGAAAAGTCTAATGAAAACCATTTGTTAAAAAAAAAGAAAATTGAAACACGAATTAAATAGTATGGAATGTTTTGAAATTTGCATTATGTACTATAAAGAAAGAAAATGAATTCAGCAATTCAAGATACAGATATGGGAGTAATTAAACTATATGTATGTGTAATACAGGGGACCAGCGAATTACATCCTGATTTCAAAATTAAATTTCTCAAAAACAAAGATCGATAGAATTATGTGGTAAACGGTTTGTTTATTAGGTAAGCTGTAAAAATGTTATACAGAAGTTTCGATGGGTGCATAATTTGAAAAGATCGTGTTCTGATTGCAGAGAACGCTTCACTTGACAGTTTTCTTGTATTAGATTGCTGGCAAAGAAGGTGCTTTTCAGCGTACAGTGCCTATTTTAGAAATTTTTCAAACTAAATTTTTGGAATTTTAAAATTTAAGAAATTTAATTCGAAAAATTGTTAAAATATGGCACTGTGCACCGAAAAAGTCGTTCTCTTTCAGCAATCTAAAATATGCAAAACGTCAATTCAAGCATTCTTTGTAATGAGAACAATATATTTGCTGCTGTCAACAATTAAGAAAATCCTATTTATATTTTTGTAATTGAACCTCCAATGAGAAAAAGACAAATGTGTCCAAATTTAGAAAATTTTAATACAACTGCGAACGAAAATATAGGAAAGATCTTTCAAAAATCTACAATTCCGATAACATTTCTTTTTCTGAAACTTCAGAAACCAATAAATTTTCGATATTGAAAAGAGTATTTATAATAAAACTTTTTTTCACTGCCGCTGATTTTCGGTAACAATTTTAAATACTTTTTAAAGCATATTTATGAGTTTTTGCTACCCGATACAAAGGTTTCTTTGTTGCTACCAAATTTCAAGTAAACTTTTGCTTTTTTAACTAACATGTTTTTAAGACAAATATGATATATTAACAGCATAAACATTGACATTCAAATTAACATCCTACTGTTACCCTTATCTATATTATAAAAGCCAAACATATCTGTGCGTAACGCTTACGTCATTTTGCGAATAGCAACACTTTAACATGTGATTCTGTTTGGAATTTTCGGTACTGCAAATTTTATTCTTCTAAACATCGCCAATTTTCAACTTTTACACCATCGTATCGAGAAAAAATATGTACTTTTAAATGCATTTTTTTAAAGCTGTATCTTAATTTATTCTTGACACATTAATTTTTTTATACTTTTTAGTACGAATTTTGCAACTGTGGCAACAGAAACACGCCATTCTCTCTTAAAATCGATAAAAATTGAAATGTGCGTATGTAAATTTTGAGAAGATGAAAATTATGGCGGGTTTAGATTGCACGTTAAATTCTAAGATCGTGCCAATTTGAATTTTTTTTCTTACGCATTTATACCAAACATAAGAGCTTCAATCGATAACTTCATCTTAATAACTGATTTTTATTATATTTTGCTTTATTATTTATATTTTTACTTACCCATCATACGTAGTATGGGGTAAGTCTTGCAATCGTTTTGAAAATCGAAAAATTTTTTTTGACGGATTTACACGTTTTAGATAGTGGAGATTCCGAAAAACATATTTTTAGAAAAAATTTTTTGCCGTCCGTCTGTCTGTCTGTCTGTCTGTCTGTAAACGCTCTATCTCCCGAACAAATTGAGATAGAGACTTGAAATTTTGTATGTTGTTAGTATGTAAGAATGGGACGAACCCTATTTAATATCAGCAACCTCGATTATCCGGAACTATTTTTTTCGGACACTCGAAAAATTCGTTCTGATGAAAGATATATAAAAATTTTCGAATTTTTTTGTTTTATGGAATGGACGTAAAAGGCAATAAAATAACACACATTTTGCATATAGAACGAAGTCGATCGAATTATTAGTTGCTGAGATATTTGTAATTCTGTTTTCCACATTCTTCGATTTTTCATGACCCTGTATTTCATTCAAATTTCAATTCAGAGGTATATTTTAATTGGAAATGAGACGCTTAATCCTACACAGTTAATTGTTAGTTAATATAATTATTATTTTTGGAGTTATAAGGATGTTTCTTTTACGCAGTTCGGTACTACTTGAGTAGTTTGGCGTTTTATATAACTAGTACACCGAACCCGGTGTTCCCGGGTCACAGAGTAAAGGCGAAAAACTTTTTTTTTAATTTAAAATTGAAAAGTCTAATAAATTTTTCCTACGTAATATGCTTTTTAAGCTGCCAACTAATTCCAAATAGCATTTTATATGAAATATATTAATTATGTAATCATATAAAGCAATAAAGCTTTGAAAATTATCGGTATTAGACGCAAGATAAAAGTTATTAGCCAAAGATTTTGCCAAAGAATAAAATTGCATTCGTTTAGTTTTTAAAACCAACTAAGAAAATATGACACACAAATATTCTTTAAAATAAATTTTTGTAAAGGTTAATTGATATATCTTTTGTAAAGTAAGTTTGCAGCGAACTAAAAGCCATTATTAAATTGATAGATAAAAAAGAAATAAAACCAACAACATTCACCGTGTTTTATAGCCGACGATATTTTAACATAACAGGTTAGTAATTACTATTTTTTTTTCAGTTGCTATAAAAATATGACAACTAAAATATACAGTGATCTGTTATTTTCCATGGGGAAAAGAGATAGATGGAAGTGCAGTATGCGATTAAAACGTTTGAAATGGGCCTTATTCTTTCAATTTAAATCTCCTATTCGCCCCCCCCAAAAAAAAACAATCACGTGGAACAGAGACCGAATTCTTTAGCATCATTTTTTCTCTAAATGAAACAGATCTGATTATATTTTAGCATTCTAAAATAGCATTTCATTGTATTATGAATTAAAACAGTATCGCTAAAAGTTTTCCTTTTATACGAAAGCACGCGGTTATGTTTGTTGCAATGCAGTGAATTTTAGGGTTACATTTTTGGCGTCACCTCCAGCTACCAAACTACATCTCTATTCTCTCCCTCTCTCTCTCTCTCTCTCTCTCTTTTTTAATGACTTTTTTTCTTTTATTTCCCACATAAATGCGATACTCAAGTTGCCACCATTAGAGAAATTGAACTAAAAACTACAAAAAATTAATATTTTAAAAACAAATTGAGATATAATTTTTTAACAAACTGCATTTAAAAGTGCATTTTTTTCTCTATACGATGGTATAAAGTTTGAAAACGTACTATGTCTAGAAGTTTAAATATTTACAATAGTGAAAATAGCAAAATCGAAATTTCATCGGAAAGTGTTGCCATTTAAAACATGACGTATGCGTTACGCACAGATACGTTTGGCCTTTATTATATAGATTTGTCGAAATTGGTGCATCAGCAGTTCTTTAATAGATAATTACTATGTATATTAACAATATTTAAATTTTGTTTATGAATTGCAATGCATTGTATAAATAGTTTCACATGTTTCATTTTCATATACATATCCATGATGGGTAAGTATTACGGTGGCCCCCAACGACTAGTTTAAATATGCGATTAAAGTTTAATTTAAATAATAATTTGGACCACTGAGTTTTATAGAAATAGCTCTTTTATATAATACTAGCTGACCCGCCCGGCGTTGCCCGGGTCCGTATTAACAATATTAAACGAACTTGAAATTTGTATGATTTTATCATTAACTCGAAACATGCAGAAATGCATTGTCTGAAATACGTGGCCACTGACTGTGTGAAAAATCTGTTTAAAAAACAGCTAATGTTAAGCTCTAAAAATACTCAAAATGAGCGATGAGAAACGTGGGAGGGAATATATATACAACGACTGCTTGTTTTTGCGTGTTAAAGTATTGATATTTATCAAAAATCACTGTTAAGTTACGTAACTAATTATTTTATTTTCACATAGAAATCTCGAGTGAAATATTTTGAATTTCAAACTAATTATATCACTCTTAAATCCGACTATATCATGAATGAAATCGATACTCGCTGGTAGCTAAAATGTTGGTATGTAGTATTATAATTTCAGAGCCATTTAACAAAAGTAAGTGTTATTTTTAATCAAATCATGCGTAGTGTTCACTCTATGGATAAATTCCTAACCGTAAACTTTTGTGCCGTAATTATAACCTGCCTGTAACCTAACTTTGAATTAACAGTACCTTACCGTAAATTAAATATAATATAAATGTAACCTAGTCTTCACTTTATTGTAACATATCCTTATTCTAACCATAAAACAATTGCAATTTAACTTTAACCTAACTTTAACTTAACCGTGACCTAACTGTAACCTAACGGGATATTAAATATAATCAAAGACTTACCGTAATGTAATTGCAACCTAAATATTATCAAACCATATATTGGTTTCATGCCCATGGAAATTATTTTGTCTTGTTCGGATCTGGTTATGATTCATTAGAACATTTTTGTCGGGTTCAGATTTCGTTCGGTTCAGATTTTAGGTATTTTTTGATATTGAGTTATAATGTTCGGGTCGTATTCATGTTCGAATAAGGACATGCTTCACTGGAATATTTTTGCCAAGTTCCGATTTCGTTCAGTTCGCGATTTTTTCAAAGAAATTTTTTGGGTTCGGATTGTATTCATGTCCATGGAAATATTTTGTCTTGTTTGGATCCGTTTGTGTTTCTTTGAAATAGTTTTGTCAGAATCAGATTTGGTTCGATTCAAATTTCAGGTATTTTTTTGAATGGGAGTTTTAGGTTCGTGTCGGGTTCATGTCCACGGAAATTATTTTGTCTTACTCGAATCCGGTTATGGTTCTTTCGAATACTTTGGTCAGATTTAGATGTGGTTTGGGTCAAAGTTCAGGATTTTTCAAACGGAGTTTTTTAGGTTTGAGTCGAGTTTATGACCATGGAAAGTATTTTGTCTTGCTGGGATCGGGTTATAGATTTCTGGAATATTTTTATCTGTTTCAGATTTCGTTCGAGTCATATTTCAGGTTTTTTTTAAAGAAAATATTTAGGTTCGGGTCAGATTTCATGCCCACGAAAATTACTTTTCCTTTTTGAATCGGGTTATGCTTCACTTGAACATTTTTGCAGGATTCACATTTGGTTCGGGTAAGTTATCAAATCCATAGTTTTTTCCAAACAGAATTTTTAGGTCAGAGTCGGGTTTATACTCACGGAAATTTTGTGTATCACAGATCGGAGTGTGGTCTGTTTTTTTTTCTGGTTATGATCGGGTTATGTTTAAATTAGTCTAAACATTAAGGTTATAATCAGTTTTGCTACTATTCTTTTTATGGTTATTTCTGATAGATAATTTACTTTGCTATTTGATAATTTATTATGGTGAGTGAATCGTTTGCAGATACAAACAATTGTACGCCAAACAGCTATTTTATTTTTGTTTTAAAAACAAATTAAAGCCATATTACAATTTTAAATTGAATAGAACACATTTAAATTTAATCAATGATTAAAAAAATAAACTCATAGAAAACTGTTGTGTAATGTTTTTTATTGCAACACAGCTAACTCATACATTCTAATGTTCGAAATACCAAAAATATGCGTACAACCATATAGTAAAAAGAAATTAATAGAGTGGCAGTATAATGTCTTGGGGTGACGCAAAAAATGTAACTCTAAAATCCGAGACATTAAGTCCAAATAAGCACCAACAAAACCATGTGCTTTGAAACTCCGATCATTTCAAACTGGTTTAAACCAGTATTTCTTTGTTTTTGTTTTTTACCTTTTAAACTGTTATTGAATAGATGACTAAAATTTCGTTTAAAAATAACGTTTTGTGCCATTATTGCCTGTAATACACGATCAGAATGCATGAAAGATACAATTAGATAAATCATGGGCAAGAATTATTGTATTATTTTTATCATATGACTTTGAAATATCAATATAGAAGCATCATTTAAGACTTTGCTTGAAAAATCAACATTATTTCGTTAATGTCTTAAAATCGTCTGCACTCTGAAATCTAGATTTTAGATTAATATTATTATTCAAGTGTTCATGCATGATTTTAAAAGAATCTTTTCATCACTATATTTTATATATTGACATGGAATTATAAATATGTTGTTAAATCATAAACATTTTTCATCTATGTTATAAAGTATTAAAAATTTCTGAAAAAAAGAGAAAACTTTTAGTAATACAGTTTTTTACTTACAATCATATGTTTTCAATATTTTATTCAATTTTGTTTTGACATTTAATTATTTTTAATTTTCCAATCTCAATTATTTTAAAAGCAAACATTTATTTTAATAAATAATATAATAGAAAAAAACATTTAAAAAAATTACTATTTCTTCGTGAAATATGCTTCAACTGCAATTCATTTCTTCCAATCCGTCTTATTAATACAAAATTCCTTCCTCGTGCTTTATTTTGAGACATTAAAATTTCAGCGATAAATGGTTTCATATTGCAAACCTTTTTTTTTTTTTTTTTTTCGGTTTACTTCCCCACAACCTATCCTTTTCCTCCATGGCGTTCAGCAGCTGTGATTAAAAAAAAAAAAAAAAAAAAAAAAAATCTTCATTTAAACTGACAGTTTGCCAGTCTATGAATTTTAATGGTCAGTCCCAGTTTTAAAAATTATTTCTGCGAAAGTTTTATGCAACCAACCAACCATAAAAGAATGAAAAGGAAAAAAGCTAAAAAAAGCGATTTTTTATGAGAGTGAGGTTTGGAATTTAATTAATTACTCAGTTACTAAATAGAATTTTGAAATTCTGAGCATCAGGAGAGATATTGGCTACTCTCAGAAAAATTTTGAGCTTCGTACGCACCGTAATTTTCGCTAACTATCGCAGACACACACGCACACGCGCACAGAGCGATTTGTTATTTTATTAATATAGATTAGAAATATCTCTTTTTTCTTAATTTTAGATGTAAATAATATTTGTTTGAGAGTTAGACTAACCATTGTAACAGACTTTTTTTTTTTTTTTTTTTTTTTTTTTTTTTTGTAGGTAATTTTTAGGCTTATTACAAATCAAAAAACATTTTCTTCATAAACATTTACTTTTGTCGAAATTCGGCCGGTTCCTCCTTATATGTATAAATTCAATTAATACTGAAAATGATTACGAATGTATCGCGTTTTAAAAATAAATATTTCTGTTTCAGAAAACGGATTAACCCTTTCCAGTCATCTGTCTGTTCCCAATCGCTGTAGTCTTTTTTACCGCTCCAGTCATATGTCTGCTCTCAGCTGCCACAGTTTTTTTTACCGTTCCGGTTGAATGTCTCCTCCCAGCTGTCATAGATTTTTTACTGTTCCAGTCGTATATCTGCTCCCAGAAACCAAAGTTTTTTTTACCGTAATATGCAAATTGAGTTCACTATTTTCTGATTTTTAGGTATGTTCGTAATTATGTAAATGCGTAGCACCTATAGTTGTCGTTCAGTCCGTCCGTGCGCATATAACAACGCAAAAACTATCCAACCGAATCGTTTAAATTTGAAAATATATAATTATTGCATAATTTTGTCGAGTTATTTCAAAATTTATGAAAATCGGATGCATAGATCAATTACAGGGACAATCAAAAGAATTCCATTACATTACGGTCAATCGGGAAAAAATTCCAAATGCATTTTAATCGTTTGAAATTTAAAATATATAATAATCATAGAATTTTGTCTAATAATTCCAAATTTTATGAAAATCGGATGCATAGATCAAAAGTATTCCGTTGCATTACGGTCAACGGGGAAAAATGTTTAAAATGCATTTTAATGATGTTACACACATTCGAACATAATAAAATTGATATTCATCTATAAAGTACATATTATAACATACATTTCGCATAATCTGTGGTGCAAAGAGCATTTGTTATTGATTTACAAGGCCACACAAAAGTATTCAAATGCATAATGATATATGGAGAACATTGTTTATTGCGCATTTTAATTATAATTAACTATTTACAAATGAGATTGATATATGAGAATGATATTTCTAAAATTTCGTTGTCGCACGAACACACCTCATTTGCTACGCTTCAGGGGCAATTTCTAACTTGTTTACTGTTACACTGGTATGTCCGCTCTCAGTCTGCTCTCAGTTTTTACAGTTCCAGTCGTATCTCTGTTCTTAACTACAATAGCCAAAAACTGTATTGATATATGTAATTATGTCGGTGAGCTTCAAGAATACGTAGAATTTGAAAGTCTATTTTACTAATATATTTAAGGTTTATAAAGCGTTTTCGGTGCTTGAATTTTTTTTAAAATATATTCTAAAATGTCAAAAAGTAAGTGGCCAAAAGAAGTGTACCGTGAAATCAAAAGTAGTTTTAAAAAGATGAAATATAATATGTTAAGAGTCAAGAATGTTCTTTCTGTTCAAAGAAAAAAAATCAAAGGCAGTTTTTCGGATGCTGCTTTAAACGAGACAAGAAGATAGCGAGCTGTAAAGCATTAACGTAATTTTGACATAAAATTAAAATATATTATTCTGCGAGTTTTTCTAAAATTAAAAAAAAAAAACAATAAATTTTGATTTTTCTTTCCTAACCTTGAATACTATATATGACTACTCGTTCAATATAAAAGAATACCGACAAACATTACACTTATATTTGAACTTAATATGACCACAAAGAGTTAATGCGCTGTAAAATATACGTGGATATGTTTCCAAACATTACAGGTAGCTAAAGAAAAACTGCATTTTTATAATCGTTTCGTTTAATCTATGATGTATATATATATATATATGTTTCTGAAGTTCCTAAATATAAAGATGGTTTTCTGAATTTTGGGTAGCTCCCAGAAGGATGTTGCTGTATATAACTTTTCGTGAATAGATTGAATTCCCGTAAATGAAAAATTATTGTCTTTGTAGGTGCGTTCGTAATTATACAGGGTGATTTATAAAGAAACGTTGCCAAAATTATATGACAAATCAGGCATACGGCAAGAATAAAAAATCACGTAGAAACATAGGGCCGCAAATCACTTATTGAGTCACAAATACAGAGTGTGTCATTCTAATCGTGAATTTGGTTTGACGGTAATAAGTTTCAGAAAACTGAAGTATATTATAATAAAACATTTAACAGAAATTTTCAGCTTTGTTTTACATGTGATAACATCAAATATATGTGGTAGAAGTTTGCATTATGCGCGCAAGCAATATGCACTTGACGCCTCACATTTTGGACTGTGATAATCAGTTTATACGGTATCATCGATTGCTTGTGCAATATGTTTTGACAGATCTTTTCGTGATGTTATCACATTTCGCAAAAAATAATGTACATATTGTTGCATTTTCCTTACAATGTTTTTATTTTCTTCGAAATTATTACAGTCAAACCAGGTATCGGTAGAATTAAACACCCTGTATTTGTGACTCAATAAATAGTTTTCGACCCAATGTTCCTATGTGATTTTTTATCCTTGTTGTATGCTTGATTTGTCATATCATTTTGTCAACGTTTTTTTAATCACCCTGTATAAATGCATAACTCCTATAGCCGTCGTTCTGTCCGTCTCTCCGTCTGCATATACAGAGCAAAAACTACTCAACCGAATAGTTTGAAATTTAAAATATATACAATTGTCGCAAAATTTTATCGAGCCATTTAAATTTTTATGAAATTCGGATGCATAGTTTAATTAATGGCACAATCGAACGGATTCTGTTTCACGGCGGCCAATGGAAAAAAGTAGCTTTAAATGCAATTTAATGGTATTAAGCTCTTTCGAAGATAAAAAAACATAGATATGCAACTGTGAAGTATGTACTAAAATGTATATTCTGTACAATCAGTAGTGCAAATAATACTTATTATTAATTAACAGGTCTATACAAAAGTATTCCCTTACATAATGGTATAGAGGGAAACATTGTTTGGGGCGCGTTTACATTATATGAAACTATTTCACATTTTATGAAATCGATATATATTGCCGATATTTACTACAAGTTATCTCCTGTATAATATAAAACAGATAGTATTTCCAGTGACATACATAACAGATTTCGGCTACTATACTGTATCCGAAGTACTGCATAGGGTTGCATCAAGATCTGAATATTTTTAAAACTTCGTTATAGTACGAGCGCTTCGTCTTTGCTGTCTTTGCTATGTTTGAGGTGAAATTTCCGACTGGTTTAAATTGCATGTGTGATAATGTAAGATGATACCAGGTCACAGTTGCACCGCATGTACTCACAAATACCAAGTTTCAGTCTGACAGAAATGTGGCCGTATCTGTATAATAATCTACATGTGCAAAAGTTACAGTAGCCATCCATTTTATTTCTTCTGTTTTAACTTCTGAGTAACTTTCCTTCTTTCAACATTTATTATAAAGAAAAATTTAAATATTATACCTTCGAATAAAACAAAAAAAAATACTGTTGTAAAATTTCCATAAAAATTGTAACTTGATTTACAATTTTAGTTGATTTATTAAAATAATTTTGAAGTGTATCATTATTTATATGCATCCACATTAACAGAAATATATCTTTGTTATGATCGAATTTAAAATAATCTGAATCAAGCCCCAGTAAAATATGCAAAACTATAAAAGTTTATCTTAACCACTAATTTACCGATTCTTTTTCATTGGAGTAATTTCTTCAGCTTATTTACATATTTTTCTATGCATGAATACAAATAGTTTATTTTTTAATACTCTATTATAACTATGAGGGCTATAATGATAAGTACCTGCCCTTGACAAGAAAACACATTTTTATGTCAAAAACGTACTTTATAAATCAACATAATCTTCTTTTAGTTCATTCCACTCACTCGGACGTTTTTTAGTTTCTTTTATTACCTCTAAAAAATACGATCTCTCCAACCCTTCGAAATAGGCGTTTGTTTCAACAATAGCCTTATTATTATAACCAATTTTTTTTCACCTTACTATTTTTTCACATTTGGAAATATAAAGTAAACATCAAAGACTAAATCTTACTAATACAGTAGATACAACAGCAGTTCCCTTTATCCTAATTAATAGAATTTCGCCATGGCGATGACACACGATGTTCCAGTGCACGAGTGCAGATGCGCGAAAAGAGCATCACGTCACTCTATCCGTCTGTAAAAAAAGACATGGGGAGTGCAGCACGATAGCCTGCCTTTTTCGTTAACCTCGATATAGATTAATAGATAGTTGTAGAGTATAATGTATTTCTTTTTTGCACTTAATGTGTGTTAGGTTTTTTTTATGACAGCCTATATCTTCGATAAAAAATATAGATCCGAGAGGAAGTTGTGTCCTCTGCAAGAATCTTTCTTAGAGAGCCTAACTCCAGTATACACAAGGTAAACCAAGATTAAAAAAAAAAAAAAAAAAAACACGTTAAACTCCGATAGATTACGCAGAGGAGAGCTATTGGATTCAATCTCAGGACCTCCTGTCTACCTCATTAGAGAGCAGAACTTCTTGGCCACTGTTAAACCATTTTGTGCTTCATTAAATAAAATCTAGAATTTATATAAACCTTTCACATAAAAGAAAATGAAAATGATATTCTTAATGAATTACTTCTCAATAATTTATACTTTTAACCATTTCTGAGAAGTTTATATAAAGAATAAATTTTAATTATTATAATTTTAATGCATTTTCATTATTAATGTCTGCTGAAATAAAAAAATCAATTAACCTTGCCTTTGTAGCTATTAAAAGAATCGAATTGAAACCATAAACACAGTTAATTAACTCATAAAAATTATTTGAAACATTTGAAAAGATCCATTAAGTCTTATTTATAAAATTAATTTTCATTTTACGTATATTTGAAAAAGACAAAACTTCGCACATTATTCGTTTGAATGTTTTAATGATTTGTTATATTTTCTGCGAAAGAAAAACTAAATACCACTTTTAAATAAATATTCTGTGGAAGATTTATTAGTGTGCTATTATTAAATACCAAAGTAATAGAAATTTTAAAATATTTAATAAATTTAAAATAAATGAAAGATAAAAAATGACATTTAAAAAGAAAATTGGCTTATTTGCATATTTTATTTATCTACCATATGGATAAGAAATAATTTTTAATTGTTTAACTTACTGTCATGTTGAATAATTCATACTTAATACTGCATTTCAATAAACATGTACAGGGTCATCAAAAAGTTTCGAAACATTTCACAGCACTGCGCATTGTTTCTGCGCATCGCCTATCGGTAAATGTGAAAAATTTACATGTCATAAATCTTGATCAGTTACAAAACCTATTTCAACAATTTTTTTCTGAAAAAAAAAGAATCAGTGCATGTTTACATAACCTACTTGCTTACTTTCACTTTACATACATTGTATTCATAATAAAAGTTCAGTGTGTTTCATATAGAGAACAACTTTACCATTCCAGTTGTATGTATGCTCTCAGCCATCACAGTGAAATACATTACTGATCTTACACTATACAGGGTGTCCCAGAAAAATTGGGGAAAATTTTAAAGCGGGGGGGGGGTGTAGGGAACATCACAAGGATACAGTTTTACATAACAACCCATGGTCGAAAACGTTTTCCTGGCACGGGACGACTCAAAACAAATGAAAGACCGGACGCGAATAATAGGAGAAAACATGTTTATTATTCTTAAAACAGCAAAAAACTAAAAAAAAAATCATTGAAGAGATAACGATCGTCATCAAAACAGCTATTCAAAATTACGATCCCGGGACATGATTCATAGAGCGCATCTCCGACGCATGAAGGATCTAATGATCTCGAAAACAACAAGACTGTCCAGAACATTCCCAACAGCTGCCACTATGCGTTTAACAAGTTCCACAGCAATTCCTAGCATTGTCTCAGTATTTTTTCAGCACTAAGAATAATAAACATGTTTTCTTTCCCTGTTCGTGGCCTTTCTTTCTTGTGTTTTGTGCCATCACTACCGTGCCATGAAAACGTTTCCGACCATGGATTGTTATGCAATACCGAATCCTTGTGATGTACCATATCTCCCCTTAAAGTTTGTCCCAATATTTCTAGTACACCCTGCATTAAATTGACACACTTCAGAGAGACGTAGGATACCGAATAATGTTTTACAAATCATGTTTCAGTATCATGAGGCACTCGTAAACTATTTTTTTAAATAATACTCTTGAATGGAAAAATTAATATGACCGAAATATGCGTATCGTGAAGTGGAAAGGAGTAATAAAGATATAGTGTAAGATAGAGTCAAGGTTGTTCAGTTTGTTTAAACAGAGAATTGAAGGGTTGTTTAACGGCGAGTGCTTAGAGAGGTATCACACGAGGAAGAACTATATAAAATATATTTTTATATAAAAAAATATTATGAGTAACTTGTATATAAAGTTTAAAAATGAAAGAATAAATATTGTTTTTCTTCTTAAGTTCACTTATGGTCTTTCTGTAGTTATGAATCGTATTAGAAATTACTCTACTTTCAACGAAAATTGATTTCGACCTGCGTAACATCTACGTATGAATATAATATGACAGCAAAGCGTTAAACGTTTTCAGCAGCATAACTGAATGAATACATGCAGTATTATTAATTTTAATGTGAGTACTGTTCATTTATCATTTTTGTCTGTATAAGAAGATGTTTGTTAACGAATCAAACTTTGTGAATGAATAGCATCCATAAAAGATAATTTTTAAAGCACATTAAACTATTTGTGATTAGATAGCATCCGTAAAAGATAATATTTAGCATATTAAACAGTTTGTGAATGGATACTATCCGTAAAAGATAATTTTTAGCATTTTAAATTGTTTGTGAATGGATAGTTAAGATAATTTTTAGCTTATTAAACTGTTTTGAATGGATAGTATCCGTAAAAGATGATTTTTAGTATATTAAATTGTTTGTGAATGGATAGTATCCATAAAAGATAATTTTTAGCATATTAAACGGTTTCTGAATGGATAGAATCCGTAAAAGACGTTTGTCAGTATATATTAAACTGCTTGCGAATGGATAGCATCCGTAAAAGATGTTTGTTAGCGCATCAAACTATTTGTGTGTGCATAGATAGCATCCGTATAAGGTAATTGTTAGCACATCAAGCAATTAATTTGTGAATGGTTAGGTGTAGCATCTGAAATAGATGTTTGTTAACACATCAAGTTATTTGTTTGGGAATGGATAGAATCTGTAAAAGATATTTGTCAACATGTCAGACTAATTGTTTGTGATTGGATAGCATCCGCAAAACATGTTTGTTAGCGCATTAAACTATTTTTTTTTGCGATTGGGTAGCATCCGTATAAGGTATTTGCTATGACATCAAACTATTGATTTGTGAATAGCTTGCTGTAGCATCTGAAGTAGATGTTTGTTAACACATCAAACTATTTGTTTCTGAACGAATTTGATCTGAAAAACTTGTATCAATCTACTTTATCAGTCCGAATTATATTTAAAAAAAAAACGCTCGGAAACATTTCCGATAGTCAATGGCAGCTAAAGAAATTCTATTTCTGTAACTGCTTCTTTATAACTTGAAAATAGATTGATTTTTTTCTAAGAAAGGATGATTTTGAAATCTTGAAAAGGTTTTTGTACATTTTCATACTTTGTTATTTTATAGTCGACTGAATCAAGAAAAATTTGCCCTTTTTTACAGCAAAATGAATATAAAGGCCATATGTCTTTATATATTAATTATGATAACCTTTCCTAAATTTAAGAAATTTTTTTAATCTGCCCCCATTTTTTCTCTCCCACAAATTGCATCACTTACCTACTGAAATTTCTTTCAAATAAATTTGAGACAATTCTACGAAGATAATGATTCCAAGAAATGGAGTCTCGTCTAAAACTATTTCGGAATCCAATAAAGTCTGATTGAGAAGAAATTGGTGGAAATAAGTGGGGAGAAAAGCTGATTTTACTTTATTTCGAAAAGTAAAGTTAAAGAAAAAAAGAATTGCGGTTGTTTTCTAAAGAAAATAAAAGTAAAATCTTTCCTGGATTAACGAGATATTTCTTAAGAACTTGGTTCTAGGATGATTGTTAATTAAAAATCAATGAAGAAATGTAACAATAAATAATCTGAAAATTTTGCGTAACGTAACAATAACGTAAACAATACATAATCTAAACTTTTTAGACTAAAAAAATATTTTCACAAGAATAATTATTTGAGTAAAGGATCTACTTCAATCACGCGAGAAGTCCCATTCTCTAATGCTAATCCTGTAAAAGAAACTTATAAGATATCTCGGTTGCATTTCAATAATTTAAAATGAATTTTTATTTATTTATTTATTTATTTATTTATTTATTTATTATTATTATTTTGCAGTGGATAACTAAGATTG
This sequence comes from Maratus speculifer, assembly GCA_964019185.1. Taxonomy (NCBI): domain Eukaryota; kingdom Metazoa; phylum Arthropoda; class Arachnida; order Araneae; family Salticidae; genus Maratus; species Maratus speculifer. The sequence goes on from OZ025292.1 coordinate 24,093,273, forward strand.
GTCTGTACAAAGTATACAAAGTCCGTTTTTAACATTTTATATTTTCTTTGCCCGGTTTTTTATGAAGATTCTTTCACTTTCGAAAACCGGTTACAAAAAGGAAAGTGTCAATATTAAAAATACCTGTAAACAAAATCGAAAAAGTAAAAAAAATACCTTTGTATAAATTAAACTCAGCTTTCCAATGCAAAATAAATCATTTAAAAATATTGAAATACAATCGAGACATATTTATAAATTTTCTTCTTATGATAGCATTGATATTGATAAGAATAATGAGATTCATTAACGAAAAATGTTGTAATGGTGACCTCTATCAACCTTGGAGATTTTGTTATAAGAATAGTGTAACTACATATATTATGCATAGCTGCCAACTTGGACGGATTTTCCATACCACTGAAATTCTATGGAAGGTTATAGATAATTGAATCACCAAAATGCAAGCAATTTTAGCGTTTAAATAGAAGAAAAAATCCATTAAATTTTAGTGGTAAGAAAAATCTATATAAGTTGCCAGATATAATTATGATATTATGTGTAATAGAGAAGTGCTTAGCACTAGCAAGATTTTCGTATAGCATTTCTTAATGGGATAAAAGCTATACCTATGTAAATGGTTGACAAAATAATCACATTCAAAAATATTGAGCTTCGACTGTTTCACATTGTTTTCTTAATAGGATAGATTCAATTGTCTTGTATGAAAAGTAGAATCTACTTTTATTTGAAGACGAATTAAGTATATTTGGCATTGAATTTTCTTTAATTGTAAATGTAAATTTTCCAAGTGACTGAAAAAAGTCTAGGCCAGAATTCGAACAAGGGTTGTATTGGCTGATGCCCCCCCCCCCCCCCCCCCAATGCTCTTCAAACTGAGCCATGCCGGACGTATACTGGAGGACTACTTCAATCAATCAACCTTAAGGATCATACAATCTGGTCGGATACTTTGATCAAGTCAACACAGTAAATCGAAGGTCATTATATGGAACTGCTGAAAACGTTGCATACGAAATTATAGTATATTTAATTTAACAGGGTTAATCAGTCGATAAATTAATTATAAGAGATGTAAATTTTCCAAGTGAGTCAAAAAAGTCCAGGTCAGAACTTTGATTTATTCTGTTTTCGGATTCAGTAGAACTCGAGATAAGTTGTTGCAAATTAGATTTTGGTGTAATTACCTAACCGGTGATGCTGCTATGTTTCATTTTCTTGGAAGTGTTAACGTGTATGAAATAAATGAAGTTTTGGGAATGCCACATTGGTTGAGCTTTTTCTTCATTCAATAATTTTGCACGGACCGCACTAAAACAGTAGTTACATATGCAGAAACTTCAAATATTGCAGCTACTAACCTATAAACATCATCACTGATGAATCCCATGCAGAAAACAACAGTTATGACGTCATCTCATTTTACTAGATTTCAAAGAAGCCAGTGGTCTTAAACTTAATTCCATTTTTTAATATTACAAGATTTTAATACTTGTAAAAAATTACTTTTGAACTTTTACAATTAAAGTAAATTCACACATTACATCAGGTATTTAAGTCTAAATTGAAAATATATAACTGTTTTTTGAATTTTGTTCAACGGAACAAAATAAGCTTGCGATCTTAAATTTTTCAATTATTTCCAATTTCAATGATTAAGTATAAAGAAAGGAGAGTTCTTCCTTCCTCATTTTTTTTCGAAAGGCATTATTATATAACGCTGTAATATACAATTAGTCTGCATAGCCTGTGAGCTCTATGCCATCAATTTAATTGGGCATCATTCTTTTTATTATACATTCAGAAACATCTTGCATTTTTTACAGTGTGGTTAACACTGGCCATTTATGTTACAAAATAGTAGGTTCAGTTACTTAAAAATTATAATTTATGAGTCCCTGAATCAACATTTAATTAAATTCTCTGATGGGCAGAGTCTATTTGTCTAACGCTTGCTAAGTTTTACTGGAGACTGCCATGGAAATCGCATAGAACTTTAAAGGTTCCTTTAAGTTAGTTAATGAATATTTTAAATCATATTTCCAATTTATTTTTTTTTAATTTAAAAAACTCATCATATTCAAAAGTGTTAAAATTGAATTATTTAAATGTTAATCAAGATTTTAAAATGGACACCTGGCTGGCACACTGCTTACAGACTTCGGAAGTTCAGTCTCTGTGCACGTGACAGAGAGATACGATATATATATATTTAACTATTTGTGTACATTTTATCATTCTACCGGATATTTCAAAAATTCGATGCCAGATTAAAATAGGGTAAAAAAAAACATTCTATGGTCCGTAGAGACATGCGATTTGTATGAAACAAACAACAATAACAGCAAAAAAATATTTAAAAATTTGACAATAGAGGATGCTACTAAGGCCGTGTTCAAAAGCGGCTTTTTTTGTGCCTTCGCGCTCAGAAGATTCTGCTTGGAGTAGGTCCTATCGAAGAAGAGAATTTTAAACTTATTCAATTATTGTATTATTTTTATGGTTCAGAATTGGTAAATACAAATACCATATCTCTTTATCCTTTCAAAATATGATTTTCGTAACAGAAATACATACCTGTGACCACTCAAATAAAATTAAAAGTATTCCGGAAAAGTATCACGTGACCTATTTCATGTAATTAAGCCCGATTAGCATTTAAAAAATGACAATCAACCCTGCTCAAACCTTGACGCGCGCGACGCAAAAAAAAAAAATGATGGGCGATTTGATCACGTGATTGTGCGTTTTGTGCTTATCTGTTATTGGTTGCACGTTGTTTGTTGTCAAAGTTGGTAGGTTGACTGATACAATTTAACAATTGGTGATTTAATTTTTTTAATAATTTTATTTTTATTTATTTAAAAATCATTTATCATTTGCTTTATACTTTTCGTATTAAATAATAGAATACTGTTGATTCTATTGTTGTAATTAATAGAATGCTGTTGATAAGCCAAGGTTGAGATATCCACACGGGGGACTAGCTAAGGGGGGGGGGCTACCCTCCCAAAACATTGACAAATGTTGTTACACTTTGCAAATTTAAAACTTTTATGTCAAATTTAATTAAAATTTTAATAAAAACAGCAATACATTTTCTTTTTTTGATAGAATTTGCAAAAGTTACAACTCTAATTGGGAATATTATTAATTTTTTTACAAATAAGAATTGTATTACATTTTCAAAGTGCGTTAACTTGGCACAATTATAAAACGAGTTGGCGAATATAAAAATTTGACTTGACAATATTAAGGTTTTCTCCCCCACCAATAAAAAGTCTTAGCGATGGCCCTGTATCCACATATTACAAGATTGATTTGTAATCTACAATACTGGATTGATTTCAATAGAATTTGCATTGTTAGTTAGGTAATTTTTCAGAAGAAGTTTTAGTATGTATATATTTCTTATTTAATGATTGTATATTCCATTTTGATTTTAACACCTTAAAATATCCACGCATGCATTATATTTGCATCCTAATCTCAATAAAAAATTACTTCTAAAATTTTCAAAAAAAAAAAAAAAAAAAAAGAAGAAGAAGAAGAAGAAGAACATTAATAATTATTTTATGCGTACACGGATATTTTCGCAGAAAACTTTTTTTTTCATTTTCTTAATATATATATAAATCACTTTGGAACGATATTAATATCGTTCTAATTATCCTTTTAATATTCTAAATTTGGAATATTAAAACTTTCTCCGCAAAAATCTCATTTTCTCATATTTAAATAAGTATTTTATTATTATAATAGAAATACATGTGCTTCTGTATTATTAATATAAAATTTACCTTTAATAAAAATGTCTTATTTATTAAAGAAAGCAACCAAAAAAAAAAAAAAAAAAAAATCCAACTTTTGGCCCGCGCAGGTTTCGAACCCGTATCATCTGGGTTCAAGCTCAGCAATCTGACCATTCGGCCAGCCAGCTCACTTTCATTTGTAACAGATTATCTTTATAATTGGCACCACAAGTAATTACATCCTTGATCTGTTCTCCATCTGTTACTGAGCGAACAGTTACAGTAACTGGTGGCACAGTAGCGAGGACTGAACGCACATCCCACCAAGTATAAGTACCCACTCCATGTCCGTGGCTCCTAGCGTGCGCGTGCAGCGCGCGTAACAGCTGAACACGGCCTAAGATAATTCCATGGAATATTTAGTCTTTGCTATGAGAACACAAGATTTGGGTATGAAAAAGTATGTATGTAGTTTTCGATAATATTTTTGTATCAAAACTTTGCGTTATGTGAGTAAGTAGTATGGAAATATGTTTAATTGGAAAATCTGAAATAGCATTCTCTGTTGTCGAAATTTTGAACTACGTTTTTTAAATGTTGTATAAAACTCTATATCATGTTGAAAATTTGTCTGCATACCTCATTTCTTTCGAAGCACAGATCTTTCTTTTTCTTTCAAGATTCTTACATTTACAAGAAAAAAGTATTCCATCTGCGAAAATGTTCTAATTCCGGTTTTTGACGGATTTACATGTTTTAGGGGTCAGAAATAAAACACGTTTTTTACAAAATATCTGTCTGTGAGTCTGTAACTTTGCCTGTATGTGACATAAATTTTGTTTGTAATCTATCTAAAGATCTTATGCACGGAATTTAATAAATTTATTTCCAGTTAGGCTCTGATGTGTATTGATGTTGATTAGTTCTTGGTGAAAACCGCTCAATAAGTAACGCTGCTATGTAACATTTTCCACGATTTCCGCAGTTGCTCAATCTTCTGAAATAATGCATGTATTTTCATCAAATTTCAGATTCAGTTAATCCTTCACATGAATTTATCTGTTAACATTTTAATATGAATTTCGTTCAACAAGTGGCTCTGCTACGCTGTATTTTCATGATTTTCGCAACAGTTCCATCTCAATAATTAATTCACATTATTCCATCAAACTTTAGATTCAGTTAGTCGTTGACAGGAATTGATGTTGTCTACATTTTGGGGGAAATCTTAAGAACTAATGCACAATTTTTTTCATCGAAGTTCAGATTCGGGTATAGCTTTATAAATAATATTGATGTTTATGTTTTGAAATAAATCGCCCAGCAAATGGCGTTTTTATGATACATTTTCCCCAATATCTGCATTAGTCCCAATTTTAAGAACTAATGTACGAAATTTTATGTTTTTAGAATCCTCACGATGACTACTTTGGCACTGTGGTAGAGACTTTTAAAGCATTAACATGCATGAGATAGAAGAACGTTTTGGGATTGCACAATTCGACTAGTTTTTATAGTATTTTATTTTTTATTGGACCGAACTAGCGAAATACAGGATACATATATGTATATATTGTGTAACTTTCTCTGTTATTTTCATGTCAAGTTATTTAAGTGTGAAGCTTTTAACTTTATTGTGTTATTTAAATTTGTTAAATTTAAACTTTCATTTCGTCAATTTATTGGTCTTGTTTTCGAACAGAAACCATTTTAATTCTTAAAATAAAATCCAAACGTAAAACTTTCTTTTAAAGTAAAATCACTTTCAACTTGTGAAAAAAAAACATTATTAGACTTATCCTACTTTCCGCAAACACAAATAGAAGTTTAAATCAACCCACTAAACAGATTTTCTTTCGGAATGGCGATGCAACACTGACCAAAATAAAATTGAATTACCGAAATAAAGCTGAGCTGTATCTCGAATGGTCAATTCCGATAAGGGAGTCGGAAGACGATTTCTGTAAATCCAACTCACATTTTCTTTTTTACTTTTATTTATTCTTTCTTTCTGTACTTTGTGTTTGAAATGAATAAGATTATATCGTATTATCTGCTATTAAGCTTGATAGGATTACCAGAAGGTATTAACGTGCCAACATTAGGATTAAGGATCGACCGAAAAATAAATAACTCTGTTAGTTCAATGTAAATGTTCTTCAAGATTGAACCTTTTAACTTTATTCCGTTATTTAAATATATTAATTCTTAACTTTTATTTAGTCAATAGACTATTCTTGTGTCGAAACAAAAACCATTTTAATTCTTAAAAATAAAATCTAAACATAAAACTAAACTTTCTTCCAACTTATAAAAAAACATCATTAGACTTATCCTACTTTCAGCAAACCCAAACAGAAGTTTAAATCACCCCACCAAGCAGATTTTCTTTTGGAAATGGTCGGCTCAACACAGGGGAAGACACAATTGAATTACAGGAATAAAGCTGAGTTGTATATTGAGTGGTCAATTCCAATAAGGGACTGTGAAGGCGATTTCTGTAAATCCAACTGACATTCTCTTTATTTTTATGTTTTTTTCTTTCTGTACTTTGTCTTTGAAATGAATAAGGTTACGTCGTATTATCTGCTATTAAGCTTGATAGAATTACCAGAAGGTATTAGCGTGCCAACATAGATCGATCGAAATGTGATTTACTCAGTTATTTTAATGTAAATTTTCTTCAAGTTTGAAGTTTGTAACTTTATTATGTTATTTAAATTTATTAAATCTTAACTGTTATTAGTTAATTGACTGTTCTTATGTCGGAACAGAAACCATTTCAATTCTTAAAAATAAAATCCAAACATAAAACTAAACTCTCTTTCAACTTGTAAAAAAACATTATTAGACTTATCCTACTTTCCGCAAACCGAAACTGAAGTTTAAATCTCCCCACCAAGCAGATGATTTTCTTTCGGGTATGGTCGGTTCAACATGGGGCAAGATAAAATTGAATTACAGTAATAAAGCTGAGTTGTATCTCGAGTGGTCAATTCTAATAAGGGACTGTGAAGGCGATTTCTGTAAATCCAACTGACATTCTTTTTATCTTTATGTTTTTTTCTTTCTGTACTTTGTCTTTGAAATGAATAAGGTTACGTCGTATTATCTGCTATTAAGCTTGATAGAATTACCAGAAGGTATTAGCGTGCCAACATAGATCGATCGAAATGTGATTTACTCAGTTATTTTAATGTAAATTTTCTTCAAGTTTGAAGTTTGTAACTTTATTATGTTATTTAAATTTATTAAATCTTAACTGTTATTAGTTAATTGACTGTTCTTATGTCGGAACAGAAACCATTTCAATTCTTAAAAATAAAATCCAAACATAAAACTAAACTCTCTTTCAACTTGTAAAAAAACATTATTAGACTTATCCTACTTTCCGCAAACCGAAACTGAAGTTTAAATCTCCCCACCAAGCAGATGATTTTCTTTCGGGTATGGTCGGTTCAACATGGGGCAAGATAAAATTGAATTACAGGAATAAAGCTGAGTTGTATCTCGAGTGGTCAATTCTGATAAGGGACTGTGAAGGCGATTTCTGTAAATCCAACTGACATTCTCTTTATCTTTATGTTTTTTTCTTTCTGTACTTTGTCTTTGAAATGAATAAGGTTACGTCGTATTATCTGCTATTAAGCTTGATAGGATTACCAGAAGGTATTAGCGTGCCAACATTGCGATTAAAGATCGATCGAAATGTGATTTACTCTGTTATTTTAATGTAAATTTTTTTCAAGTTTGAAAATTGTAAGTTTATTATGTTATTTAAATTTATTAAATCTTAACTGTTATTTAGTTAATTGACTGTTCTTATGTCGGAAAAGAAACCATTTCAATTCTTAAAAAGAAAATCTAAACATAAAATTAAACTTTCTTTCAACTTGTAAAAAAATATTATTAGACTTATCCTACTTTCCGCAAACCGAAGCAGAAGTTTAAATCTCCCCACCAAGCAGATTTTCTTTTGGGAGTGGTCCGTTCAACACGGGGCAAGACAAAATTGAATTGCAGAAATAAAGCTGAGCTGTATCTCGAGTGGTCAGTTCCGATAAGGGAAGGTAATTTCTGTAAATCCAACTGACAATCTCTTTTTTGGTTCCCTTTTTATTTCATTCCGTTCTTTGTCATTCAAATAAATAAGGTAACATCGTATTATTTGCTGTTAATCTTGATAGGATTGAGAGAAGTTACTTACTAGCTAACATTAGGATTGAGGATCCACCGAAACAGAATTTGAAAGCCAAAACCAAAACTAAATATCGGTGATTTTCCTGTATCCGTCCGAAAACGATAACGAATAAGTTCAAAAAATTTTATTAATTAATACATACATAAATGAACATAATTATTGATTAATTATACGTTTTAAGAAAAAAGTGATAATTATTAATTCATTATATGTGTGCCCAACTTGGTTGTTTTTTCTTAGGGCCAAAACTTTTTATTTTCTTAAAAAATATAACGTAATTAACTCTTCAACGCTACAGAAGGGTTTTATAGTTGTACGAATTTCATGTAATGAAAAAATATTTTAATTTTAACTATTAACTTCTCAATTTATCTTTTATAATGTTTTTTTTTAAAATGATTACGTATTTTACAAGGAATATACAAATATTATATTAAATCTTTAAAAAACTTTGTGTTGTAATTAATAGACAAAGTTATGTGTTTTATTTGAACTCTTATATATCCAGTAACACAGATAAATATCTGTGAATTTAAGAAGAATTATACTATATTTTGGATCCACATAAGAAATAACTATTTTTTTAATTCTTAAATGTTTCATACGATGTATATATTTTATGAAATAGTATTAGAATTATTGATTTTAAATAAAACTATAAAAAATACTATTCTTACAGCTTGAAAATGTAAATAAATTTATTATAAAGAATCTGAAATTTTATTTTATGTTTATGCCCTAAATTTAAAAGTATAACGTTTTTTAAAAAAGCATGTACAAATGACCCAATTTTAAACTGTTATAATTCATTGAATAATTAGCAAATGTATAAATATATGGTTAAATATAGTTTTTATTGCACGTTTTAAAACTTTTAAACATTATAAAATTTCAAATTTTGTAATTTAAAATGGTGCAAAACGTTCATTTAAATGCAGTTTTTAAAAATATATATAAAAGTGCTTTTCATAAACATTTAAAAATTAATTTGAAAGCACAATCCTTTAAAATACTAACTTAATTGTGTCAACCCAATTACCAAACATGAACTTATCTGCAATTAAAAAGATATAAATAGTTCAAGGTTTGTTGTCATCTAATATTACATAATGAAACAATATTCTTTGTAAATGAATAAATAATTATTAAAATACAAAATTAACAAAAATTTGGTCGAACTAAGCATTTAAATCAGTAAAATTATCAGAATCAAATAATTGCTTTCAGCAGCAAAATCACTGGTAAATTTTCTGGCTGTAAATTCTTGATATGCGGTTAATACTAATTTTTTTTTAATTATTTTAAAGTTAAAACTGAAGTGAACTGCACGGCTGATATTTTTCACACTTAGCTTTTTAGATATTTGCGGAAAAGCTAAAATAATATATTAAATGTAAAATAATATATAATTAGAGTTGTTTCAGTACATTGTTCTTCACTTATATTTTGTAATACATTTTCAAGATGAATTGGAATCTCTGTTTTTTATAAATTAAATCCTTTCAAAATTTATTGAATGTTTACAAAAATCCGCTAACAGATATCGAAAAATTCTGGAAAGTTTCAATGTTTGGTAAATATAATTACATATAGTATTTAACTATAATGTACTATATATAATTATATAATATATTACTTATAATTACATAATATAATTATTTATAGTACAATTAACTTTTAAAAAAATTCGCCACTCTCCGCAAAACCAAAGATAACTTAAATTTTCTGCTAAACAATTTTTTTTTCTTTTTTCTCGAAAAAAGTCGTTCAGAGCCGAAAAGAATTACCGAAATAAAGCTGAGTTGTATCTTGGGTGGTCAGTTCCAATAACGCAGCTAGAACGCATTTTCGCTAATTCCAACTGGCATTACTTTTCTTTTCTTCTTCTATTTTATTCTGCGCCCTCTCTTCGTAGTCAATAGATTCAAGAAAAGAGAGGAAAGGTACTACATCTCATTATATTTTGTTGAATTGTGAGATAAAATAAGGTGAAGTGTTAACGAGAAAATAATCAGATTTTATTTTTAACTGAATCCCAACAGAGAAGGTTGCATCATTTGTCTATTTTTATTTTAAACTTCGTACAATTTTAATGTTTATACTTTAGAATGGTATAAAGCGTTTTTTTAATGCAATTTTTAACAAAAATTTTATATCACTTATTTTTATATGCTTCTAAAATCTTTAGCAAAAGCATAATCTTTTAAAAAGACCTGATCAATCGTCTGTAGCCAGATTACGAAAGATGAACATACCTGCACTTAAAATAAGACAAATAGTTCAGCGCAAGTTGCCATGTAATATTATATTATAAAATAAATTCTTTTATAAATGAATAAATAATAAATAAACTACAAATTTAATTAATATGTCGTCGAATAAAGAACTTAAATCTCTAAAGTTTACAGAAGCAAAAGGTTACTTTCATCAGCAAGATCTTTAGAAAATTTGTCGCTTCTTAACTCTTCATGTACAGTTAATACGAAAGTAATCCTTTAAAAAAAGTTAAAAATACTTTACAAAACATACATAATATTTTTTATATACAGATATGCTTTCAGGCGTGGTCGGGCAAGCTAAAAATATGCACTTAATGTTAAAAAATATAGGTATTAGAGTTTTTAATCGGAAAATGCTCACCTATGCTCTCTAACTCATTATGCTAGGACTAGATCATCCATTTTTAATAAAACAATATACCTTTAACATTTATTAAATGTTTACAAAAATCCACTAGCAGATTTCGAAAAATTTTGAAAAGTTTCAAAGTCTGGTAAATATAAAAAATACAATTAAATAAAAAAAAAATTACTATCCGCAAAACCAAAGATAACTTAAATTTTCTGTTAAACAATTTTTTTTCTCCTTTTTCTCGGAAAAAATTCTTTCAGCGACGAGCAAGATAAAATTGAATTACCGAAATAAAGCTGAGTTCTATCTCGGGTGGTCAGTTCTGATAACGCTGCAAGAACGCAATTTCGTTAACTGCAACTGGCATCTCTTTCCCTTTTTTTTCTATTTTATTCTGCGCCCTCTCTTCGTAGTCAGTAGATTTAAGAAAAAAGAGAAAAGCTACTCCATCCTACTATTTTCTGTTGAATCGTTTGATAGAATAAGATGAAATGTTAACGAGAATATGTTCAGATCTTATTTTTAATAGAATTCCAACAGAAAAGGTTTCATCATTTGTCTTTTTTATGTGCGCTCGTAATTATGTAAATGCGTAGTATCTATTGTTGACGTCTGGTCCGTCCATCTCTCTATCCGCCTGCCTTTCCTTTTTTCAGATGTAACAGTGCAAAAACTACTCTATCGAATGTCGAAATTTAATATACAGAATCGCTTGAGAAATTTGTCGAGTTATATCAAATTTTATGAAAATCAAATCAAAATTTAAAAATATATTAATAAAAGTTTTCTCCGTTCTCTTAAATCTTATTATAGTTAATTAATATCGGTGATATCCCTTTATATTTAATCGTATGACATTCCCATGCTAATTACATCACATGGAGTCCAATTATTCTTCGTAGGACTAAATTTAATATTTATTGTACTATAATAAATTTTTAAATAATCAAAAAGCTTTGTAAAATCACCATAAAAAAGAAAATTAAACAGGACGCGTTTCGAGCTTCAAAAATACCGCTCGTCATCAGCTAATCCAAACACGTGTCACAAGGGACAGATTTCTCAATATAATAAATTTTGTTTTTATATATTTTTGCATAAGAGTGCAACAATTACTGTACCATGATTAGAAAAAAAACTACTCATGTTACGAAGACATCTCATTTACCGGGTGTCCCAAAAATGACTCATGGATTTTAAAATTCAATAACTTGCAAACGGTGACAGCTATTTAAAAAATTTTTGCAGGAGGGTTATGTATAATGTCAGGAGTTTTTTTACCGTAAATTTTTATTTTAATTCGAATTTCAAACAATAGGTGGCGCTGACGGCGATTGAAGGCCAGGTCGGCACTTCACTCAGCACTGATAACCTGGCCTTCAATCGCCGTCAGCGCTACCTATTGTTTAAAATTCAAACAAAAATAAAAAATTACGTTAAAAACTCCTGATATTATACATAACCCTCCTGCAAAAATTTTTTAAATAGCTGTCACCGTTTGCAAGTTATTGAATTTTAAAATCCATCAGTCATTTTTGGGACACCAGGTACATGCTTTATGGATAATTTTTGATTTGTTATTATTTCTCATAGTTTAAAAGTGTTTGACTTTTGTGCGTTTGCCTATTTCTAACCTAACTGCCGTAAACAGTCACACATTGCTATGTAATTTATTTGTATGATTGACAGTTACCATGTTCTGTATTGAATACTGAATGCATAGAATGTATAGCTCGTTCATAGTACGTGCAAAAGAAGTCTGTTACATATTGCTCTATGTGAAAAATTGTTTACAATGTATTTTAATAATGTTCCGCTATTACATATATATTACACTTATATAAATCGCTAACCTGCAAAGAGTGCTTTTCAACTAATTAAAATTTTTATAGCTCATTCGGCTCACTTCATTGAGTTTATTAATATGACGACTCATTATTTATATGTTATTGATTTTTAGGATTTCATTCATATGACAAAACTTTATTCGTATCTGTCCTCTGTCTTTCCGTCTGTCACAAAGACTGCACATAAAAACTATAAAAGTCAGAGAGTTTAAATTTTGTGTAAATAGAGCTAAATACCTCCTGTCATATGAAAATCATATAATTTTGAAAAAGTATTTTATTTTAATTAAATCAATTTTATCAATATCAATCATTCATTTCTGCTATTTAAATTTTGAAAGAGCACCTTAAATTTAACGTATTTCGTATATATTTTATAGCTAAAGCATCTCGCTAGTAAAGAAAAGGTTCTTAGGTCAAACTACATTGGTGGAACTTGGAAATTTTCATATTAAGATTGAATTAATAAGAAGAAATTTCACCGAAACCGCTTGCTCTAGTAGAGCTGGTGGTCTAGTAAAGCTGGCTAGTCTGCTCTTGTAGAGCTTGCGTGTGTTTTGTGTACATCTCTAATCTCTTCAGACCTGAGCATAAAATAACTCTGCAAATATATATTTATTGCTTTTACATAATCGAAATGACATCATAGATGGCAGAAAGAGTCACTTTTATGAAACCAGTACTTTAGGGGACTGGTAATTTAGGTTTACAAATATGAATATAAAAGTACTAATCCCCTTCAAACGTCAGTTTAACTATCAGTAATATACATTTACGTGATAACAAAATTAAGGTCTTTAAACAAGTAAATGATCAGCAAATTTTCAAAAAATTTTATTGTAAAGCATTTAAGTTAAATGATCATGATTTTTTTTTACTTTCTTGACCACAATGTCTTGAAGGTATTTTCGAAACTCGAATGAAAGTAAAATTTATTTTATGAGGTAATATTCCTCACTGCTGACATTTATAGGTTTTGTTTTAAAGCAAAAAACATTCAGCTGTATAAAAGTAAAGTAAAAATGCAAAAAAGTCGAACATTTTAATATTTATGAGGAAAAGAATGGAGGTACACATTTGTGTACCTCAGGTCTGAAGAGGTTATTTCTGTGTTTACGGGAGAGGAATTTATGTTATGATTATACTTCCTATATTTAATAGAACTGAAAATGTTCTTAAAATCTTCAAAGTTTTTTAGTAAAACATTTCTAATTTTATTTCTTTTAAGCACAAATAAAAATTGCTTCTTATTATAACTCAAGGGGTCGTTCAAGTATTACGTAAGCAATAAAAGGAGGAGGGGGTGTCCAGTGTCTGTTTATGTTTGCTGACAAGGTCACCAGAGTTCTTACGTAAGCATTAAACAATGAATCAACTGCAGTTTAACAAAAAAAGCAAAAGAGCATGATTTGGATAAACGTCTTGCAGCTATTGAACAACTTCAGAAAAAAGGTAGAAAGTAAGTTAGAACTGGAAATGTGGAGCATTTTAGCCCACCACTACATTGAAAACACAATAATAAACGATGCTTAAATATGTGTTCAAAGATGTATGACATCAGACTAGAAATCTAAAAGCCAAACGCATAATATTTTTATGATTCTTGTTAAAATTTTTAGTTATATGTCTAAATAAGTTATGGTTTGTTGCATTTCTTGAGTTGGTCTGTTGCATGTCTAAAGTTTTTCTGGCTGAAGTTTTTATGGTATGTTGCATTTCTTAAAAATTCAATACGATTAACAACTCTATATTTAAAACTATTTTTAATTCAATGAATTGATTAATGCAATACGTAACAGTACAGTCACCGCAAAAAAATATCTTGACATTTGCGATTTCAGATGTTTTGTTAAATATTGAAAAATATACTTGAGGAATAACACCAAAACTCAAAATGTATAAACAAAATAGTACAGGTCATATATTTTCGAGAAGATTTTTCTTCCAAAATCCAACAGAGGACAGTCAATAAATTGAAAAAGAACGAATATCTTTTGAATAATCCTGTCAAAACTAATGTAGCAAAAACGTTCAAATTGCAGATTTTGATTAAGTGACTTATGGTAAAAAACTGTGTTCATTTTTATGTGGATAGCATATATACTCGTAGAGACAGTAAGGTTTTTATAAAAACGGTCCCAATTTTTTTCAAGTTTTTTATTTATAATTTGCAGAGTTTTTAATAAAAAACAATGTCCTTTGCAGAAAATATGAGAAATGGCATTGTACATAAAAACTTGTATTTAAAATTAAAAAATATTAATTAATTGCATGAAAATGATCACGTTTATTAAATAAACTTTCACTGCGCATGCGTCAATTCTATAAAAAGTTTATTTGCATATTGTGTTAGCTAAATGTATAGAGCAACTTTTCTTAAAGTTTCAAAATCATAGCTTGAAAATTCTGAAAATTATCGTCTAAAGAATAAGTTAAAAATCCGATATTCCCAAAAAGAAACAAAAAAATGAGGGGCTGTATCCATATTCCATTGATTAGTATCTACACAGTATTGCACGTACTACTATATTTCGATAGCTCCTCATATTTTTGCTTCATTTTGGGAATAACGGATTTTGACCTTCTTCTATCGACAATAACTTTTAGAATTTTCAAGCTATGATTTTGAACATTTAACAAAAGTTGCTCTATATACTTAGCTAACACAATATGCAAATAAAAGTTTAATAGAGTTGACGGACGCGCAGTGAAAATTTATTTAGTAAACCTGCTTATTTTTCATACAGATATAAATAATTTTTAATTTGATAACAGGGTATTATGTGCAATGTCTTTTCTCATATTTTCTGAAAAAAAAAAAAAACACCGTTATTTATTAAGAACTCTGCAAATTATAAGCAAAAAAACTTGGCAAAATTTGAGACAGTTTTTATAAAATCCTTAATTTCTCAACAAGTATACATGCTATCAGCATAAAAATAAACACAGTTTATTGTCGTAAGCCACTGAATCATAATATGCAGTTTGAATGCTTTTGCTACATTAGTTTTGACAGGGTTATTCAAAAGCTATTCGTTTTTTTTTATTTGTTGACGGACTTAGATTAAAGAAAAAAAAACTTTTCGAAAATATATGACCTGTACTATTTTCCTTATGCATCTGGAGTTTCAGAGTCATTCCTGAAGTATATTTCAAGATATTTAACAAAATATCTGAAATCACAATATCAAGATTTTTTTTTTGCGGTGACTGTACATTATCGCTCATGTTTTCCTCCGATATGATAATCCCTCTATGCCTTTTTGTGTATAAATTTGCTGGATTAGTTTGTAATTTATCACTAACTCTATTTTTTATGACAAATAGTGCTGATGTTTGAATGTCATAAAATCTTATATAAGCAAAGGGACTCTAGGATTTGCTTACTTTTTCTTACAAGGTGGCGGGAGGGGTCAAAATCACTAAAAATATGCTTACATAATTCTTTAACGGCCCACAAAAGTAAGGCTTTTGGTACCACAGGAAATTTTAAAATTATGTATTCAACTAATTTTTAGAAAAATGAACCGAATAAACATATTGCTCAAAAAATTTCATAGAGATATCTTGTCTGCATCTTGGAAACAAATTTATGAATGAAATTAATTTCATTCGATTTATATGTGGTCTATGATGTATATATTGACAAAAAAAAAATTATTAAATTTTTATCTCTATTTTAAAGTAAAATGAATTGTGTTAAATATTCCGCATAAACATATTTCTTTCCAATGTGTTCCATATGCCTTTAATAGAAACAGGCTGCGATTGACACCTATATTCGACTGCGACTGTCCTATTTTTTCTCCAACGCGAAAAACTTAGGTAAATAAAGATTTTAAAAAAAGTAATGTTTTCTTTTAGAAAACGAGTCTTTTTCATGAACATTGGGATCTTGCATAAAACTAAAAAATTAAAATAATAAAAAAATCTTTCTATTTTAAATTTAAATGAAATAATTTTGTAACAAAAATATTCTTTAAAGCAAGAGATTACATGCGCTCATCATTGCCATCAATGTAAAATGTCAAGAGAAAAGATAAAAATCTACTTCTAAAGTATATGTACGTTATTTCAATCTCGAAAAAATTTTACTAATACATTCTTTGCAGTATAAAGGAGTTTGTTTCTCTGATTTTCCTTTTTCTTGATGCACAGAATTCTGGTGATCGTGCAGGTGACATTTGTCGTCGAAGATTGTTTTTCGGAAAGTTCCATTTCGACGAAATAACAAATCTAGAAATCCCGTAAAATCTTTAAAATCTAAATCTTCTTTTCGTCAATAAAAAGTGTCAACATCAGATTTTCATTAAAATCTCCATCAATCGCTTTGAAAGTATTAAGAAAAGGAAATGTATATTTCACTTTTTGCTTTTTTTTATCACTTCTCATACAAATGAAAATATACCACAAACAAATTTTCTTCATTGACATAACATAACGGAATACTTTCGAGATTCCCTGTAGGAATGCTGTATAAGTTACTCATTAAATATTCTTTAGAAACAAACTTTTAATGCATTCTGATAATGTTTTTTATTTTAATGATGTTTAGAAAATTGTAACACGATTAAAAATACGTTGAAAATACTTTTTGTCCATAGACCATAATGTAACAAGCCGCTTCTGAGTGCCTCAGTAAATGAGGTATTAACCCTTTCCGTCAAAAACTTTTGTTTGTAAAATGGAAAATTATTGACTGACACCGGAATTTACAAACGACTGTTTTAGAAATTAAGAACACTTTAATTCAAGTTTTCATCGTAAAAGCAAAAATTTATTAAAATATTCTTCGTGTCGTTTGGAATTAAAATTAGGTGGACTCAGGGGGAAGTGGAAATACTCTGTCGGAAAGGGCTTTATGCTACACTCTTCATTTTCAACACCGACAACTCGGTGGCATCTGCAATAACTTAAAACGAAGTATCATATATCGAATAACATATCCGTCTCAGTCCAGTACATTTACTCGAATTAGAACTGTGTCAGACGGCGGACAGAAAAACCGAAATTATAATCGCTTTCAATTACGTTAAAAAGTATTAAAATTAATGTTTATTGAAAAAAACTTTTGAGACTTTATGATAATTACTGAGGCTTGGATAAAACGCATTTCTTAAAGTAATAAAATTATTTTATGTTTTAAAAGTAAAAGAATCATTTATAGAATAGAAGTTTTTAACAAAAAAAAAATAAATAAAATAAAATAAAATAACAAACCCATAAAACAATTAAGAACAGGGGATTAGATGTATTCACCATTTTCATTGTAGTAAAAGTCAAATGGAAAGAAAAAGTAGGGGAGAGTGGGGATACTTGAGCATAGGGGATACTTGAGCCACCCCTATTATCTCTACAGTTGGTTAATTTTTCTTTCTAAAACTGCCAATATGATAACATATTTATAGTTCTGAACATGTAAAAAAGAAATCACACATCTTTTTTACATGGTACCATTTTGAAAATATAGTGATTAATAGTTGTCTTTTCCCTATCTGAAGTAAATATTTGGGTGCATGGCCTTTTTTGTTTTTTTGTAATCAAAGTTTTGTTTAAAGTTGCAACTATATGCATACATTCAATAAGCATAATTTCAATTGTATTTTGAGTCTAAAATAGTTCTAATAGCTGCATGCTTTATTTAATAAAACTCTGGGAAACAAAAATAGTGATAGTGGGGATACTTGAGCCAATGAGAGTGGGGATACTTGAGCCATGCCTCAACCATCCCCACTAGAAATTAAACATGGGTGAAACAAACAAAAAATAAAATTCCATCCTTATATTCACTAATAGATATTTTTCTGGATAAAAGGGAGAATAATTTTTCATTTTATTTATTTTTTCTTTAAAAAATAACGACCTAAAAATGTTTAAAAATGTATATTTTTTAAATGAAAATATCTATTTTATTTTTCATTTTGACTAACAAAACAGCCTGTCTAGATAAATGTAAACATAGTTTTCAATTTAAGTTTCATTAAATTAAAATAACTTTTTAAGACGGTTTTACAGGCTATAATCTCTAATACTTTAATTAGTTAGGTCCAACATATTAAAATATTTATTTTTTAATATAACATATTAAGATTAATATTTTATATTGAACTCGTAACCTCTGTTGCTGTAACTTTTTTTAATTAAGAAAATTGAAGAAAAATTGGTAAAAAGAGCGCACAAAAAACAAGAAAAGCAACAAAAATCCCAGTTCAAACTTACCTGCATGGAGCCAAAGAGGAAGACAAAATCTTTTCCTGTGAAATCAAAAAAGTGTTTGAAATAATAGAATGATACATCTGGCTTAAATTCCGACAGCTACTAAATTAAAAGCGTGAGTTCGACAATATCATTAGAGGAAAATTCTGTCAATGATGGTGATGATGTGAAAAGAAAACCTTCTATTGATGGTTGGTTACTAATAAAATATGCCAGAAAGAAAACTGTAAAAATATTTGTTGGATAAATGCTTAATATTTTGAAAATGAAATTTGCCCGAAGAATTGCAGATTCCAAATTTAAATGGCTCTGAACTGAGGATGTTTCTACCGTCGTTATAACTCAAGTTGAAATTATCCTCCGACAACCAGTTTTAACGACAAAAAATGATCGTATTACTACCTTTGTTTTCTCAATTGGTTTTGAATGACTTTACGTTTCATAATTTATCATTCTGTAAAATGTTTGTGCAAAAATAAAGCGAAAAAAATTACTTTTGTATGTATTTTTCCTTAGTGGCTCAAGTATCCCTTCACTATGGCTCAAGTATCCCCGCCATGGGGATACTTGAGCCACGATGTAAAACAAAAAATAAACATTTATTATACATAGAAAAATAGTTCAAAATTAATTGAAAGTGGTTTTTAGTTGAAGAAAAAATATCAAACTTTCATTTTCAATACTTTATTTTATTCTAAAAAAATATAAAAAATTAAAAAAAAATTAAAATTCAAAAAATGGCTCAAGTATCCCCATCTTCCCCTATATGTTTGTTATTTCGATCTCGCAAGAATTTTATTCTTGTCTATCACTTTAATCATCAATTAAATCATCCTTTGCAGTAGCAACGAGATTTTGTCACTATTTTTCTTCTTTTTTGATGCACAGAATTCCAGCGATCGTGCAAGAGGCATTGGTCGTGTAAGATTTCTTTTCGAAAAGTTCCATTTCATCTAAATAACAATACAAGAATTACAATATAACCTGTAACAACAAAATCTACAGGAAGTGTCAACGCCAGATTATAATTAAAATCTCCATCAATCGCTTTGAAAATGCTAAAGAAATAAAACGCGTTGGTTTATTCCTGTCTTTTTTATCACTTCCCCTGCAATTGAAAATATACCGCAAACGACTTTTCTTCATAGGCATCGTATAACGGAACACTTTCCGATTTCCGTGCATGAACACTGTATGTGTTACACATAACACGTTCGTTAGAAACCTTGTTTTTATGCACCTCAGTAATGTGTATAAATTTCATGGTGTTTAGACAATTGTAACACTATTAAAATACATTGAAATAACTGTTCCAACCGATAGACCATAATGTAACAGAACACTTTTGAGTGCCCCTGTAAACGAAGCATTAACTCTTTCCAACACAGACTTCTGTTTGTAAAATGAGAAATTATTGGCTGACATAGGAATTTACAAACGGCATTTTTATAAATTAAGAACCTATTACATTAATTATAAATAGAAGTTTTCTTATACGTCCATTAAGAACCTATTAGATGAAGCTTTTATTGTAAAATTAAAATTTTATAAAAATAGTCTTGGTGCCGTTTGAAATTAAAATTAATTGTGTTCGGAGTGGGATTATTCTGCCGGAAAGGGTTAAATAATCTACATATCATTTTCAGTAACTAACAAGCCGTGGCATCGGCAATAGGATACATCGATTCTGTGTCAGTCCAGTATTTTTACGCTAGCTAGAGCACGGATAAACGTCAAACGGAAAAACCAAAATTATTAACCTGCTTCAATTAGTAAAGTGTTATAAGTAATGTTTTAAAAAAACTTTTATGACATTATCAGAATTATTGGAAGCAAAACCCACTCGTCAAAATAATAAAACTGTTTTTTTCTTTAAAAAAAAAAAAAAAAAAAACTGTTGAAAAAGCAGAAGTCTGTAACGAAAAGACAAAAAAAATCCTGAAGCTTTTAAGGCAAGGAATTAAATTTACTCACCATTGCCGTTAATGTTAAAAAGTTAAGAGTAAAAAATGATTGTAAGTTTGTTATTTCGATCTCGGAAGAATTATATTAACTCATTCTTTGCAGTAGCAACAAGATCATGTCGCTGTTTTTTTTTTTTTTTTTTTTTTTTTTTTTTTTTTTTTAATGCACAGAATTCCAGTGATTGTGCAGGAGTCATTCGACGTCTAAGACTGTTTTTTGAAACGTACCATTTCAAAGAAATAAAAAAACGAGAAATCTCATATAACCTGTAAAAGCAAAATATTCTTTTCGTCAATAGGAAGTATCAACATCAGATTTTAATTAAAATTTCTATCTATCGCTTTGAATAGGTTAAAGAATTTAAACGTCGTCTTTCATTTCTGTTTTCTTTATCGTTCCTCGTAGAAGAATCAGTTTGTATTTGTAGCGTTTGTAGACATATCAGTTTTCATCCAAGCTTTCTATTACTACTGATTACCTGATCCAACGAAAGTTTTAAAGAGAACGGTGTTTGTTCTTCAGAAATTCATTCCGGTGTGTGTCACTCTTAGTTCCGTTGGTAAATATTTTCAAATAAGGGCTTATATTAGTGTGGGATGCATGACATTGCTATTTTTTCTAATTCTGCTATTTAGAAAAGAATGTTTATGTGAATTTTTTTCTTCATTTTCATGCGAGACATATTCAATCTCCTCACAATTATTGGGGGAATTTAAGAGTGTCTATTCTTATTGTTATCAAATATTTAACTCTTCAAACATCAACTTTGAAAATACAAGAGGATAAAGCCGGGTTTCTCGGGTAGTAGAATATATTAAAAACCATCATATACAGGGTGTCCACTCTCAACGGTTGCCAATGGCTAATTTCTAAACCGTTAGTCATAGACACATAGTTCAAATTGAAAAAATGCTTTAAAAAAGGTAAAAAATACTTTTTCAAGCGATTTAGGTAAAAAAATATTTTATTAAAATTTACGAAAATTAAATTTTTATACAGCCCCCCGGTCCTATAAGTGATATTTAGTAAATGTTTGCCATTACTCTAACAAGTAATACAAAAAAGTCCCATTCCTCTGCGATTAAAACTTACCGAGTAACAGCTGTTTAAAGTTGAAGCCTCTTTTTTGCTGCAAATTACGTGGTCAGTCACAAATTTACTGAAAATAAAAATTAAATGCAAGATATAAAATTTGTCATTAAACATTGAGAGTAAAATAATTTTTAGGTAGATTTCGTATGAAATACTACCTATTAGGTAGATTTCGTATGAAATACTACCTATTGTCTTCGCACCAGTTTATCTATCTATCTATCTATCTATCTATCTATCTATCTATATATATATATCTCAAATTTTTATGGACACTATAATTCTTCACCAATCTCCACCAAATTTTTACATAAAATCAAAGGGGATAAAATCTCGGCTAAGTTCGTTAATGGGCAAAATCAGACCAAGGCGGTCGAAATAGGGGGCGTTTTTGTGAAAACAGAAAAAAGCCCATAACTTCTTAATGAAAATAGATATCGAAGCAGTTTAAAGTTTATATTACTTCTAAATAATGGGCCAAAAATTTATGCATGACAGATTTTTGATAAAGTTAAAAATGGGCTCAAGGGGTGAAAAAAATAGGGTTTTTGGGAGAAAAAAAATCATAACTTTGTCAATTCTCAAGATATCAAATCCATCTAAATTTTTTATAAATATTCTTAAAATTGTCTAAAACTTTTGTTCTTGCAAGTTTTTGATAGGACTAACTCTTACCGGTAAAAAAAATTTAAAAACGAAAATAAAAAGGGCTTTCGAAAAAGAAAAAAATCCATAACTTTGTCAATTCTTAAACTATCAAATCTAATTAAATTTATTTTACATCTTCTTAATAATATCTACAACTTTTATGTTGACAAGTTTTTCATAGGATCAATTCTTATAGCCAAAATAAATTAGAAGAAAATTGGAGTTGGAGAAAAAATTTCTAGTTCAAACTGCTTACATTCTGAATTGTTTTATAAATTCATTTTTTATTTTAAACATCCAAATGGCAGATCCTCTTATTTAGGAACTATATAATGTGAAACATTGGCCAGTTTTTTGATAAAGACAGAATACATTTCAAAAAATGCTGCCAAAAAGGGTATTTTCAACAGAATTTCCCAAAGTGACAGTGATAGGAAATTTGAAGAAGTATTCAGATAACAAATTGCGTTTTTCCTGACTCATTTTTAAATCCATTTTTACTCTCAAACGCATCCAGTTTACAAGTCCTCTTATTTAGGAACTGTATAATATGACGCATTGGTCAATTTTTTGATAAAGACAGAATATATTTCAAAAAAGGCTGCCAAAAAGGATAATTTGAACAGAATTTCCCGAAGTGATTGTGATAGGAAATTTGAGGAAGTATTCAAATAACAAATTGGGTTTTTTCTGACTCATTTTTAAATTCAGTTTTGCTCTCAAACGCATCCAATTGCCTGTAATATCCCGCATTGTTCAGTTTTTTGAAAAAGGCTGAATATATTTTTAAAAATGCTGTCAAAGAGGGCACTAGCGCAAAAATTCCCGAAGCTATCATGATTAAGAATTGAGGTTCTATTCAAAATTGGTTATTTTATAACTCATTTTCACATTTTAAAAAACAAAAAATTTTGCTCTCAAACACATTCAATTGACAGTCTTTTGTTATTTAGGAACTATATAATGTACCGTATTGGTCGATTTTTTTTAATAAAGTCAGAATTATTTCAAAATATGTTGTCAAAATGGGCATTTGATCCGAATTTAGCTTAAGATGATTCTGACAAAACCAGTCCTTACAGAAAAAGAAAATTAAAAAAATTTCAAAAGAGGACAAATAAAGTTGTTAAACTGGGTTTATCTGTAATCAAATTTATTTTTTGTTGTTGAAATGAGCACTCTTCGAAATCTACCTCCGCCTAGGGCAAGCCGACAGGGATTTTGCAATATTATTTTTAAATTTATGTTGATGATTACATATTAAAGCAAAATTTGTACTAAAAATATAAGCAAAAATATAACAGAAAGTTTGTTAATTTAAATTATGAAACGCAACAGTCATAATTTGTTACAAAATGACTTAATTTAAAATTCTATTAGATTACTTAACCAACAGAATTTCATGTAGTCTTATAAAATAAATAAATGGTGCGCACCTAAGATTGTATTAATATTACACTGTCATTAGATATAAATAAGTGCGCAAATTAAACCTCGATCGGATATTTGAAAAAGAGTTAAAATTTGAATAGAAATTTTGAATTAAAAACATACGTACGAATGCTTTAAGCAAAATAAAAGCTTATCAAAATAACACACCTTTTTAAAATAAAATCGCGATTTCCCAAAGTTTGATTTTCTCGATAAAGAGAATTTTATAATTCACGTCTTCACTATTTTTACCAATCTAGAAGTTAATTAATAAACCTTAACACTACCGTAAGACTTATACGGTGGTCGCATCTTCAGTTAAATTGCTTTAAAAATATTTCTTTATCTCATTTAAAACATTTTTGTAATTCGAAGTATATGTCTGTGGCAAATGGTTTAGGAATTAGCTATTGGACAGCGTTGGAAATGGATGCCCTTTAAAATAATTTTAACACTTAATATACGTTCCCTGAAAACTTTGTCCAACTCATTCGTTTTCAGCTACAGAAAAGTGGTTTAAGTCATGAAATTTAAAGTTTCATAACTCGGTCAATTTTAATGTTAGATGAATGGGACCTTTTTTGTATTGCGTGATAGGGTGATGGAAAAGTTTTACTAAATATCCCTAATAGGTCCGGGGGACCGTATAAAAAGTTAGTTTTCGTAATTTTTTAATAAAATTTTTTGTCTACCTAAATCGCTTGAAAAATAATTCGTTGCCTTTTTTAAAGCATTTTTTCAATTGGAACTATATGTCTATGACTGACGGTTTAGAAATTAGCCATTGGCAACCGTTGAGGGTGGACACCCTGTATAGTATTTCAAGTGTTATCATTCTTTATACTCTCACATACTATAGACACAGCGATGAGTGAGGTATTTTTTTGAAATATTTTCCAGCACTTTTCGACGCAGTATACTTATATACCGTAAAAACACGTCGTTTCATAAAAAATATCTGTTGTTAATAAAAAATGATTGAAAAATGTTATCAACAAATAATTTCAAAGATAACGATAAGAAAGCCTCCCACGGGGATATTTTTTAAAAATTAACAACGCTAACAGATTTTTTTCATTTGATGTACTTTTTAGAATGTCTACTCACAACACTAAAAATCCAATTTATGTAAAAAAAAGAAATAGTGCGTTTCAATAAAGTGTTTTAAAGCAATAAATGTAGTATATAGCAATAAAGGTATATAGCAATAAGGATATTTGAAGCAATGTTTTCACATAAGTCTTACGTCGGACGCAAACAGAAGGATAAAACTTTTTTTTACAGTCAATCATTTAAATTTTGTTCATTTCTTCGGGTTAAATGCGAATTCCATCAAATTGATTAAATCTGTGTTCATTATTTATTTGGAAATTTGTTGTTGTCTTCAGTCAAAAATGGAACTTGGGGTGTCTGCATTTTATTTTGTTTATGGCTGGTACAAGAATATTAATGTTTAATCTATGGCATACGTAATTTATCTATGGCATACGTAATGTGTTATATTACGTGCATATTATTAGCCACGTTTTGTTGATCATACACATGATGTTTGTGCTGATTTTTATTTTCTTAATGGGAAACATTCAAACATTTTGCATTCGGCAATAAATGACAGGAATTTTTTTTGACGAAATCTTTTACATTTAGAAGAATGTTTTATTTAAATAGGAAATCGAAATGTCGTTGCTAATAAACAAAAATGATAAAACGTTACAAAATGGGTGAACGCAAATTATCATCTTTGGAAAAACCGAATACAAAGAAAGACTTGGTATAAAAGATCGTCTTTCAAAGCAAGAAAAAAAGAAACAAATAAAAAAAGAAACAAGATCTGATTACTGAGCCCACCGATTACGAAAGGTCCGACGTTCATGAAAAAGGAAACAATCTAATGCTAAACCAATTGATTCTAAAAGACCTTTTTTTAAACAAAAATAATTTGTTTAACTTTGAAAAAAAGTTTCCAAACGGTTGTAGTAATTTGTTAAATTATTTTTCTGGTTTTTTATTAATTTATTTATTGATACAGGAACGCTTTAATTTCGTTATAGACTAAAAACTGGATTAAAATTGTGAATTATTTATATAAATTTACCTGTAAACAGATTTATGTTTCGTAAACATCTGCACACTAAAAAAACAGACGCGCTGTGCAGATTTAGTATCAATTGTAGAAATTAATTCATGCTTCAAAAATATCCCTGATTCATTTTTTTTTATGTTTGCGATGATTTTCATTATGCGTGAAGACGCGTGATATTATTTATCAAGTACTTGTTTTTGAAATATTTTTACGAAAATATTTCCATCAAGAATGACTCTGAAAATGTCACAATTTGTGCGATGAAACGCACGTTAATCTAAATAAAGGTATTTTATCACATTTGAAGCATTTTTAGTTGAATTTGATTCAGTTTAAACGATTATCATATACATTTTTAATGCAATTCTATTCGTTTAATGCATTTTCATCCATTGAATAATGATTGATACTTTGAAGTATTACATTCATATTTATAATAAAGTTCTTTATAAATTTAAAAGAATCATCTTTCATTTAGTATTAAAAGCAAAATACGGAGAAAACAACATTACAATTTCGATATTTTGCAAAACTGCTAAAGTGTTTAACGAACACTCTGACAAATTTTAGTATCAACACAGCTTAGCGGCAAACTCTCAAAACAGAGTGAACTTTAATCGAAATAAACATTTTTTTAGATGTTTGATTCGTTCACGTTAGTTTAAGAAGAAAGATTGTTTTCTAAAAATAAATTATATTCTTACAGTTTTATAACATGCACATTGACCTGCAGTTTTTTTTTTTTTTTCAAATAATATGTGACATCTGTAGCACAAGATGCAATATTTTTTTTTTTTTTTTGATTAAAAGAAACATCCATATGGAATATTTGTTGAAAAAAAACAAATGCTGACATTCTATTTAAGAAGTAATATAAAAGTGAAACTAAATATATCAATGTCCGTAAAGGAAAATAAAATTCTTCGCCATCAAACAATTTTGCCTAGAATACAATCTTTAAAAAATTAATTGAATTCCGTTGCTGTCTTGTGATGCGAAAATAAAACTCAACAAAAAATTCTCCAGATTCTTTCGTTCTTTTCTTTTTGAAAGTTAAAAAACTTTTGAATGTCACGTTTTAAAATGGATCACTTCTTTCTAATAATGTGCATCTTTTACAAAGAGCAAAGTTACCTTCATCTGTCGAAAACCTGCTTCGACATCAGTGCACGACTTTATGAATTTTATCCCGATATCAGTTCCCTCGTTTTTAGTCTATTGTCTGTTGATTTCTATGTATTCTTTCTTGTAAGTTTTTTTGTGAATAAAATCAGAATGCAAGCAAGTGTGAAAATATTCAAAATAAATTAAAATGCGAGTTCTTGCTTCAATCCTCACACGTGCAATGAAAAATAAGAGTATCGTTTAAATTATTACGAAGTTCTTTCTGAATGATTTTTTCCATATGGAGTCGGGTGGATAAAAAATTTGAATAAAATTTTAAGCAATTAATAAAACAGAAGCGGCATTACTTACAGGACTGGCTTTTCTATTACACACTCGATGGCCGCAAGAACCAAAATAGAAAAACCGCCACAATCTCGAAAAGAATCAATTATTACAGAATTTGAATGTCAAAATATATAGGGGGAACTGGGGTACATTGATACTTGGGACACATTGATACACCCCCTGTACAGCACACAGGGTCATTACAGGAAGTTTCACAACAGCTCCAAAATGTGATACTAGTGAAATTAACTACATACAGAAAGTTTTGGAATTATTCAATAGTTTGATGAAATGGGATGGGTGATTAATTATTTTTGTAGGTCAAAATTAAATTTGAGTTGTACATTTGAAATGGTATTATACAACTGTTCCAGTATTTTCAACCGAAAGAATACCCTCCCTAGCAAGTAAAGCTACTCTTTATCAGTTCCTCATTCTTTATTGTTAGATAAATTATGAAGTGTTGGATTTGCGACTCATTTTATTCAAAATGGCTCTATGGGGCACATTGATACGGTCTTTGTCGGGGCACATTGATACAACCTAAATCCTTTTCTAGTTCAGTTTTTCATTACCTTTTATTTTTTTTACCATACACTCCTTAATTCAATCATTTTTTGTCAAAAATTTCTACTATTAGTTTTTATTGAAGTGAAATAACTCTAATTTCTTTATATTAGAGCATTTTATATTATTTTCGCAAACAGAAGACGTACAAACTTACACAATGTCTAGTGTCAGTAGAATTAAGAAAAAAAATGGATGGCAGCCTGGCAAATTTCAAATTTATATCGATTCTCCAGAGAGAAAAGTATTATCGACATGAGAAACGTTAAGTAAGAGAAACAAGCTGCATATAATTATCCTGCAGAACAGTACAGGATAATTATATTATAAACATAATTTTTAATATAATTATCCTTTATTTTCTGTTTGTAAACCAATTTATAAACAGAAAACCTGGTAATTCTTTTATCTTTCCTAAGAAATAAGATAATTCTGGGGTTATAGTGCCAGATATGACAAAGTTACCACAACCAACAAACAGACAATCAACAGCCATAACATCAAGTCATTATACATTTCATTTTGATTGCTTTAATATCGCTTACAAATAAATTGTGTGCGATTTTAATGTCTATAAATATATATAAAATGGTTTGCTAACTATTTTTCTATGAAAAATATGCATTGGTGTTATTTTGTCTCCATTTTTCCCAGACGTTTCAAAGTGTATCAATCTGCCCCGGGGATGGGGCACATTGATACAAATTACTTTTTTTGATTTTTTTAAAATTACATGCAAAAATAATATATAAAACAACGGTTATACATTTGGTTATACATTTTTATAATACACTACACAGGTTTTGCTGACATCACATAAAAAATAACTTGAAATTTTTGCTTTCTAGATACCAACATTTTTTTTGAAAAAAGCTGTATCAATGTCCCCCAGTTTCCCCTACTCTTATTACTTAAACACATTTGTGTTTACATAGATAATACATTTGAAAATCAAATAAAAAAACTGACTTGGTCTGAGAAAAATGGCATATAATATGTTTAATATAGGGTATATACCATTCAGCAATTAGAACCCGTTAGTTTAAGAAGGCAGATTGTTTCCTTAATATAAATTATATTAGTACATTTTTATAACAACAGTCTCTTTCAAGTAATCTGTGACATCTGAAGAGCTATGCATAAACCGGAATGATTTTTGATCAAAATAAACATATATTCGAAAGATTTGTTGAAAGAAAACAAATGCTGACTTTCTATTTAGGAAATGATATAAAAGTGAAACTTTAAATACATCAATGTCGTGAAAGAAAATAATATTCATTCTTTCATCTTAAATTTTACTTAGAATATAATCTTAAAAAATTAAATTAAATTCCGTTGCTGTCTTGAAATGCGAAAATAAAATTGAACAAAGAATTCCCGAAATTCTTTCGTTCTTTTCTTTTTGAATTTTACAAAACTTTAGTAAGTCACGATTTAAATAGGATCCCTTCTTTCTAATTTTGTGCATCTTTTTGCAGAGAGCAAAGTTACCTTCATCTGTCGAAAACGTGTTTCCGACTCAACTCACGGCTTTATGAACTTTGCACGGATATCAGTTTCTTCGTTTCTAGTTTTTTTTTTTTTTTTTTTTTTTTTTTTTTTTTTTTGCGTTGGTTTCTATACATTCTTTTTTGCAAGTTTTGTTGTAAATAAGGTCAGAATAGAACAAAATGTGAAAATATTGAAAAAGAAATCGAAATAAGACTTATTACTTCAGTTCTCACGGATGCAATGAAAAATGAGAATGTCGTTTTGTTTTAGATTATTTCAAAATTCCTTGTGAATGTTTTTTTTTCACATAGAGTCTCCTGCATAGTAAAATTTAAATAAATTTTTAAGCAGTTATTAACAAAAAGAGCTGCTTTACTTACAGAACTTTTTTCTTTATTAGACACATTGGATCGCTGCATAAAGAAACAAAAGTAGAAAAACTGCCCCAATCCTCGAAAACTTACTCCATTATTACAGTGTTTGAATGTTATACTCTTATGACTTACACACACTCGTATATATATGCATATATGTAAAACCTATGAAAATTAAATCAAAAGATTGACAAGATTTATTAGCAAAGTCTGAGAAAAAACTCTTATGGTATAATGTGATATGTTTTATATATATACAGGGTGTCCGAAAAGTCTGGAAACGGTCGAATAACTCGAGAAATACATATGAGATTGAAAAACGTAAATATACGTGTTAAATATTTTTAAATAAGCTACTCAGTGATACCAGATTTGACCTTCGTAACCGACCCCCTGGGGTTCAGAGGGGGTCCAACTTTGAAATCTTAAATTATAACCCCCATTTTTTATTGCAGATTCGGATTCTACGGACAAAAATATGTAACTTTTGTATTTGATGTTTTCGAATCCTCGTTTATCACGGTGTAATTGAGCATATTAAATCGATACATATTTCGGCTTTTCCAACGGGATTTTCCCTAATCGAAACTAATTGGGGAAAATTTATGACATCAAAATCCTCGTCTTTTGCAACAATAGCGTTTCCTGAAAATCACCCGTGCCGATTATTTCGGTAGTGCTACACAGTTAAAAATTTGATCCATTTGCTGTAGCGTCACTCCACAGCTTTTATAGAATATCTCTTTCATGACCAATGAGAATGTTCCATAACACAGTAAAGTACACTGCAAAAAAATTGACCCTTTTGCTGCATCGTCACTCCACCGCTTTTATAGAAAACGATTACTTTACTGTGTTATGGAGCATTCTCATTGGTCACAAAAGAGATATTCTATAATAGCTGTGGAGTGGCGCTGCAGCAAATGGGTCAAATTTTTAACAGTGTAGCACTATTGAAATAATCGCCACGGGTAATTTTCAGGAAACGCTATTCCTACAAAAGACGAGGAATTTGACGTCAAAAATTCTGCCCAATCAGTTTCGATTAGGGAAAATCCCGTTGGAAAAGCGGGAATATGTATCGATTTAATATGCTCGATTACACCGTGATAAACGAAGATTTGAAATAAACATCAAATACAAAAGTTACGTATTTTTGTCCGTAGAATCCGAATCTGCAATAAAAAATGGGGATTATAATTTAAGATTTCAAAGTTGGACCCCCTCTGACCCCCAGGGGGTCGGTTTCGAAGGTCAAATTTGGTATCACAGAGTAGCTTATTTAAAAATATTTAACACGTATATTTACGTTTTTCAATCTCATATGTATTTCTCGAGTTATTCGGCCGTTTCCAGACTTTTCGGACACCCTGTATATTCTAGTAAAAGACTATTTTTGGAAATATAGTAAAGATTTCAAATTACAATAAACGTAATAGTTTCCCATTGAATGTTATTCAGATTCTTCACTGATCCTCCAACATTCATAAACCTAACTTCATTAACACGTTCGCTGCCGCTCACGCGAAAGCACGTGATGTGACGAAAACGTTAAGAGGCCATTCATGCGCCAGCGCATAATATGGGGTGATATCCAATAGTTAGTCATGTGAAAGGGACGGGAAAATCTTTCACTGATTCTTTGTTATAAAAAGTAAATCAGCTTCTAGGAAAAACTCACTTTTACAGAGCGCCATCAATTATAATCATATCTTCAATTAAGTGGCAGCGAACGTGTTACTATCATTATCTGTAAAATGCATCTTATTTTAAGAACTTGTCCAAGTAAGCACTTGTTTCAAAAGGAGTTATTTTATTTAAAAAATAATTTATATTTTAAAAACACCTTTGCTCTGGACCAGTGTACTATGTCTTCTGGCCGAAACCCATTGTCACTAATACCTATTAATACAGATTTTTTAATGCTGGGTCATGTTTGGTATTAATCACTGTCAGAGAAGTCTAAGTCTGTTTTAGTGGGGCAATATAAAAAACCATACACTGTAAAAAAAATAATAAAAAAATGGACGATTTTACGGAGATTGTACTAGTAATCGTGACGACCGCACCATTCACAGTCTTAAACGGAAACATTCATCTAAATTCCAGAAGAATTTCCTTTTTTTCGTGGAATTTTCAAGAATTTTCAGATTAGTTTCTGTCATCCCATTTACCAATCTATTTTTCAAAAATCATGCGTTTTTTTTTTTGTTTTTTTTCACTGTCATAAAAAGCAGAAAAAAATAAATATAGTATTCTGCTATCGAATGTACCGCGAAGTTTCAAATTTTCCATTTCATTAAATCTTTTCGCCTATTTTTTTAAAATCGATTAACCCTATTAAGTTACATTTTATTTTTTACCTGAATTATTTTGATTAGTAAATATATGTCTGAGTTTTTCCAAACTGAGTGAAAAATATTCACATTTTGTGTATTTTTTCGCTGAGTGAAAATTTTCATCTCATATCATATTTAGTTAGGTTTTATACAAACGAAAACTGAACACGAAAGTGTTTCATAAATTTTGTATAACAGAAAGAAATGCAACAAATAGCAAAATATAATAATCGTAAGACACATATACACGAAATAGAAAATAAAAATAATCTGAATCCCCCATGTATCGCACTCATCTTAAAAGATCGCGCCCGCAATCCCGCAGAAATCCCGCAGTGGGGTTACATTTCCCATTCCATATTCTGAAGAAATTCACAATCCATCTATTTGGACGTGACGAGTTTCGAAAAAAAGGCGATGCATCTTAAAGGATTACATTGAATGAAACGTGCCAGCGTCATAGACATTTAATCAAACATAGTATGACAATTTTTTTCTTAAAGTGGCGCGTCTCAGTAATGTTATTTTAGAAATAGCGTTACAGACGTTATTAATATATTGAATTATGAGATGGCAAAATTGAAATTTGCGCATCTGTGTGGGAAGCAAAAAAAGAATGTGATTATGTTCATCTACTTTCATTGAAAAGTATAGGAGATTTGGTAGCAAGAAAAGAAGTGTCTTCTCTGAAAAAAAAAAATCGGATTTTTTAGTGTAGATTTGCAGTATTTATTATTTCCTGCAGATTTTTTTAAATCAATTTATTCCTTGATATTTTCTTCCCTTCTTGTTATAAGCATCGTAGTACAAATTGCATACATATTTTCGTTATTATCACTCTGTATTTGCTTTACTATGCTTGTATGTTTTTTTAATGATCTGTTATTTGAAATCTCGTTTATTGAAACACCTCGGGTCACCCATCAATTTTGATAATGATACTGCACTATAGATCGTACAGTGTGTTGGATAAAATGTTAGTGAGTCGTAATGGTCTGGATAGGCCTTCAAATCGTGCAGGAAGAAGTTCATTTGACTCATCACTGCACATCGTGCCATATAATGGCATATACCTAAAAAATTTGAAATTCTCTTTATGTAGCATGAATTTGGACTGTATCATCTCTGTTCTAAATCAAGAACAGTTCAAAGAATGAAATAACACTTATTTTGTCCATGTCAGATGGTTGCATTTGACAAAGAATTAAAGTTTTTTTTTTTTTCCCAGAAACAGAAAATTTTCAATCCTGCTGTTATGGTAAGAATTACTTTTATTGACTTTACTGAATACAAAAAAGTATTAATATAAAAAAAGTTTAAGTAGATTGTTAAGCAGGCAAAATTAATAATTTTGAAACGCATGTAGTTACAAAATATAGCAATACAATATTTTAAAACACTAATTTTTCAGCTGACTTACACCATAAAATCTTAAATTTCAGCTGAAAATTTGAAAATTTATTTTTTTTCTTCTATTTTTCCCTTTATTGGACTGATGTATGGATTCCATTTTTTTATTCCAAAAAATAGAAAGAATAGTGCAGTAAAGTTGCAAGTACAAATGCATTGTTGTGGTAGGTTGAACGTACATAAATTTTTAAATCATTAATAATTTATATTGTAGTATTCGTGATTCGTTCAATGATAATAGAATAACATTATAAGCGAGTAATAAATAGCAAAATTTGATTAGCAATAGAAAGTTAGATCGAATTGATCCAAAATTTAACCTGTTCTTTATAGGAAAAACGCCCATTCCGTCTAATAATGGATTTTATGAAGCGATCTGAAGTCGAGGCTAAAAGTCGTTTGGTGGCATGTATATTATTGAATAAATATACATAATTCTTGCAAATTTTTCTATATCAAGTTTCTCACGCATTGAATACTATAACATTGCAAATTTATTAGTTGCTTAAAAGGCGCACAGTCAACGGAGTAAAAAATTATTCAAGTCGGAAATCAAACTCAGATCATCAGAATAACGCATGATGACAACTCTTGGATACTTTTTCACTCCGTTGTCTGTGCGTCTTTTAAACAACTAAAATTTTGAAATATTATACATATTTATATTACATATAAAATACCGGAGAAGTCCGTAGCTTAGCTCACATAATATTTGAAATATACAAAGTGATACACGTCTGTTTAATTTTTATCAGAATAAATTAAACTTTTACGAATAATTCAAAAATTACTATTAGGACAGAGTTTGACTAAACTTGATTATTACTCTGCATTAGGCAAAAGTAAATTTCAATCAATAAGAAGAAACAAACTAATTTTAAATATGTGGTAATTAATATTGTATTCTGAAGCTTTTATGCTTACTTTATACGATCATTTCAGTATGCTCTGATTATTTTATTTTTTTAACAAACCATCCTCTACGCACTTTCATCGCAAAATTAACCATCAAGTCGAATTCGAAACGTCTTGTCAAAAGTCTCCCACACCCCTGGTAGTGATGGCCCCTACATAAAAAACAAAGACTAACATCATTAATTTGCCAACATCAATACTGAAATCGGCTTGTTGTTTCCTAATATTCCATAGAAAACGTAATTTTGACGTTTTTTAAAGGATTTTTTTAGAACGTGTGTTGTTTTTGCAAACACATAAAAAATAGACTGTATAGAATAAGAAATTGTCACTGCTGAATTGTTACAATTAATTTTGAAATCGGTTTATTATTTCCTGAGATAGCGTAGAAATCATAATTTGCGAGTGCTTTGCAGCGTCTTTCGATCTTTTCCTTTTCATCTTTTTTAAATTTTAATTGTTTTTGAGTGTAAAGGGCATTGATATTTTATAAGTAATTGCCATGAATTTCCTAGACAATTCAGTATCACAGAAAAAACAATTTAAACCTTTCTTGTGACCCTCCATAGGTAGGGGTATCGACATGAAAGAAAGCTTATATCTCAGCAGGTTCTGTCATAACCAATTTAAAACAATTATTTTTTAAACTGGTTTTATAATTTATAAGACTGCATAAAAATCATAATTTATAACGCTTTTTTTTTGCTCGGTTTTTCCTTTTAAATTTGAAATTTTCATTCGATTGTTAATAGAAAGCATTCGCATCTTTTAAATAATTGCTACGTCAAATTTCAAAATGTTACACTAATCAGTGTCCTAAAAAGTGCAATTTCGAGCATTTTCACTTCTGCAAATCTCAAGTGATAGTGCCAACAACATAAGAGATAGCTAAGGTTGGAGCAGGTACTGTCATCATCAATTTGAAAATTTTGAAATTCGTTTGATGCCTCTTGAGATTGAGTAGAAATTGCTAATTAGAACGTTTTTAGTCCTCTTTTTGGCTATTTCGATTTTTTAAAGAAATGTTCTTAAAGACCATGTATATGTTATAAGTTACAACCATATCAATGTTCATAATTATAGGCCCTGCAATTCAGAAATCGCAATTTGAACTTTTTCCCTCATGTAACCCCTTTTTGTTTCTGGAACCAACATAAAATCAGTGTATGTTAGAGCAAGAGCTGTCGTCATAATTTTAAAACCATTTTTTTTTCAATGGGTTGGTACTTCCTAAAATTGAATCGACATTGAAATTTAGAATATTTTTGCTGCATTTCACACCTTTTAAAAATCACATTTTTCATGAAATGCTCTTAGAAATAATTAATATCTTATAAATAGCTATCATTCCAAATTTCTTGTTTCTAAACCCTTTAGTAATACAAGTATCGGGTTTTTAGAACGTGTTTTGTTCATCCACAAATTTTGAGTTAATGGCGTCGAGATAAGATGTAGCATAATAAGGGCAAACACCATCATTTTGATACAACTATTTTTAAAACTAGTTCGATAGTTCCAGATATTATTCCTTATTTACAAACAAACAAACATTACTTCTTTAAATTATTTTTACAGATTTAGAAATTTAACGTTTTATACTCGAAAAACACTGGTTTTTATTAAAAATTAAAAGATCTAAAATTTACTAAGCCTTTAAAAAATTTTAACTTTAAATTTTAGACTCACTTGTTCGAAACTTTAAAGAAATATTTTTAATGTTCAGTACTTTTAAAAGGATAGTACTAGAGTAACATTTGCAGGAAATTCAAAATTTGTCCTGTGTAGAACATGTTTTGAAAAGTGAATTACTAAATTTTACCAAAAATTATAATGGTTTAAAATAAAAATATAAAAATTAAGTAATACGTAGTAATTTTAAAAAAGAGATATCATAAAAATTTATTTTTTAATTCTGCTTCAAACGATAATAATTCATGATCCCATTAAAAATAATATCATGTAATTTTACCTGAAAATACGCAAACTACCCATGTAAAATGATTTAAACTATAGTGATAACAAGACAAAGATATAATTAAAGTTATTAAAATAACCATAAGCAAAGAGAGGACGACAATATTTCTAGCAGATTGTTTGTGTTTCCCCCTAAGCAGATTTTATAATATCATATTTTGAGCAGGAATTGTAAATTCTTTAATGGCAGAACTACACAAATCCACTTTTGATGCCTGAAGATATTTCACCTTATGCATCTTCCTCTCTTTGCTTATGGTTATTGTAATAACTGTAATTATATCGTTCTTTTGTCATTGCAATCGTTTATATTGGTATGGTTTTAAAAATAAACTTTAATATGCGCAGTTTTAATTAAAATGTTTTAGTTTATAAAAGCTAATTTTCTTACTGATTAAATTACTAATAAAAGCTAACGGTGTATGGTGGCTTTTCTTAAATTTTAACCATCTGCTTTTGGAATGCTGCGATATAATAAATTTCCTCAGATGCTATTTTTCATGATTATTAATTTGATTTTTTGATCTCAGTCCAACACAACATTGAGCGGGTTAGCTAATATATATACGCAAACTATTATATAGAAAAAAGTTATTTTAATAGAAATTCGCTTACTTTAAAGAAAAAAAAATAAAAATGAAATAAAATAAACATACATTAAGAACTTTTGGTATTTTTAATGACGGATTGTTACAAAGAATTTATGATTTTACATAACAGGAAAATATCAATGTATTTGTTATACATATGCCATATTAATGATATCTGTAAGATTATAATTGGAAGTTCCTGTTCTTGAATTTGTTTATCCAGTTACAGAGTTCTTAGAAGAGAAACGTCGAACTTTAGTATTTATTTGATGTTGAAATATATCTTGTTTCAGTTCACAGGTAATCAACTCAGGTGAAAATCCATGTAGAATTTTTTCGTTTGCTTTTTCTAACCGATTGAATAAAGAGGAAACAATAACTAAATATTTTTATCGACACCTCTTATTGTATCACTCCAATGAATTCTTGATACATTTTTTGAATGTTTGTTAGGTGATCCGAAAAGCCGATTCAACCTTCTTCGCATTAACTTCTTTTCTGAGGAACCACTTTTGTCTTTACCTTTAACATCTTCACTAACTGCTTTGGAAAATCTTCCATTTTCTTTCCCGGAAACTCTTTTCCTATTCTGTGAAGTTGTTTCTTTATCTTTTTGTTCCACTTTACTCTTAACATTTTCAACTAATTTACTTATGACAACTCTTTTTACATTGTTGATTCTACTTGGTTGCATATTTTCATGTTTTTGTTGAACAACGTCTTTGATATTTTTAAACTTTTGATCTACAGTTATTTCATCACCATCATTTTTGTTCTCATAACTAACCAATGCTTCAGAGTTTTCTGCAGGTTGAAATAGGGATTGAAAATTCGGAAGTTTATAAATAATTTTGCATCGAGGATCTGTTTCATCCAGAATATCAAATTCTTCATCTGAAGAACAACATTCATCTTCTTTCGTTTCAGCAGAACTTTCTTTGACATCTTTGATGGTTCTTAGATGTGGCATATTTTTCATTTTTTAGTTGAGACCTCCAACCTTATCAAATCAATCCTTTATACCAACTTTTTAATGACATTGATTACACGTATATATACATTTTCATCGTTGAATTTAACTGCTTCTTTGTTGTCTTCAAATGTATCCTTTATTATAATTTTACTAGAATCGTTTTTCGTTTCACATTTAATATCTGTTTCAGGATTATTCGCAGGTTTAAAAAATAATTGAAATTTGGGATGTGTGTAAAGCACTTTACAGCGAGGATTAGTTTCATCAAGAACATCTAATTCTTGAATCACTTTCACCCTCAGCTACACCTGAATATTTTCTCAACATTTTTAGACTTAGAAATCACAATCTTAAGACTTTTTCAACCTTCAGTTAAGACTACTTTTGAAGGAATGGTGAAAAGTATTTGTCAAAATTTGGATTGTTTTTTTAAGTACATTTTTCTTGTAGCGTCTAAATACGCCCAAACAACGGCTCTTATCACAAATGCACCCAAGAAATTTCCCATGCTGCCGATAATAGGGTTTAATAGTTTGATATCTGCGTTAATAACAACAATTTTGCTCATTTTTGAGATTTCTTCCATGCGACTTTCGTGCATCCAGGAATTAATTTTTTCAGTTTTAGTGTCATTAGTTAACGCGGATTTGGCGAGTTTTGTACATTTTAGTGATTCCTGCACAGCAAGTTTCATAAATCCATTTTTTTTCTTTTTTTTTTAATGGGGGCGTAGCACTCATAGAAGCGTTAGTGATTCCGGTGTTGATGATTTTCGTACATTTTAGTGATTCCTGCACAGCGAGTTTCGTGGATCCAGAGATATTTTTTTGGTTTTAATGGGCGCGCAGCGTTCTTACACGTGTTAGTGATTGCGGCGTTGACGAGTTTCATACATTTTAGTGATTCCTGCACAGCGAGTTTCGTGGGTCTAGTGATTTTTTTTCTCCGTTTTAATGGGCGCGCAGCGCTCATGCACGATTGAATGATTGTGGCTTTGGCGAGTTTCGTGCATTTGAGTGCTTCCTGCACAGCGAGTTTCGGGTATCCAGTGATGTTTGTTTGTCTGTCTGTCTTTCTATTTGTTTGTTTGTTTGTCTGCCTTTCTGTTTGTCTGTCTGTTGGTTTGTATGTCTATCTGTTTGTTTGTTGATTTGTTTGTTTATGTATCTGTCTGTCTGTTTGTCGGTTTGTTTGTTTGCCTGTCTGTTTGTTCGACTTTGTTTGATTGTTTGTTTGTTTGTTTGTTTGTTCGTTTGTCGGTTTTAGTTTGTTTATCGGTTTATTTTTTTGTGTGTCGGTTTATTTGTTTGTGTGTCGGTTTGTTTGTTTTTACGTCTGTTTGTTTGTTTGTCGGTTTATTTGTTTGTCTGTTTGTTTTTCAGTTTGTTTATATTATTTATTTGTTTGTTTGTCTGTTTGTTTGTTTATCTGTTTGTCGTTTTGTTTGTTTGTTTGTCCTTTTGTCGGTTTGTTTGTGTTTCTGTCTGTTTGTTTGTTTGTTGATTTGTTTCTTTCTTCGTTCGTTTGTCGGTTCGTTTGTTTGTCGGTTTATATGTTTATCTGTTTGTTTGTTTGATTTTCTGTTTGTCGGTTTTTACGTCTGTTTGTTTGTCGGTTTATTTTTTGTCTGTTTGTTTGTTTGTCTCTTTGTCAGTTTGTTTGTTTGTCTCTTTGTCTTTTAGTTTGTTTGTCAGTTTGTGTTTTTTTATTTATTTGTTTGTTTGTTTAGGTTTGTTTGTTTGTTTATTTGTTTGTTTTTTGTCGGTTTGTTTGTTTTTCTGTCGTATGTTTGTCGGTTTGTTTGTTGTCTCTCTGTCTGTCTGTTTGTTTCTTTATTTCTTTATTTATTTGTAGTATCGTCAAGAAACGGCAAGAAACCATATTTTCCGTTTAAAAAAGGGAAATTATCGACAGCATGGGGAATTACTCGGGTGCATTTGTGATAAGATCCGTTGTTTGAGGGGGGGTCTAGACGCTAGTCATTTTTGTAAACTGGTTTTGTAATTTTATTGTCATGTGAACATTGTTGTTTTAATATAATGAATCATATTTACTACAACTATGAATTACCGTAACTTGAAATGGCTTTTTTAACATTAATTATACATGCTTATGTATTGCAAAAAGTATGTTGTTACTTTTAAATTGTGCACGTTGTGCACGTTCTACAGTAATTTAAATAAAATCTATACGTTCATGGTATTTAGACTTAGCGTCTATAAATTTGGTAGTAAAATTTTAATTAATTATTTTATTTCAAAAATTTTCACTAAAATTTTTATCTCTAAAGCTTGAACTTTAACGTTAGGAATTAAAATCCTAATAAAATAAATTCGGGTACACACGTATATTTAAGAATAGAGATATAAAAAAAATCTACGGTCAATCAATAAACTTATAATTGAGCCATTCTTACATAATTTGTATATCCAAATTCATTCGAATGATGTGTATGATATATTATCTTTTACTAATATATAAAATGATAGATATATATTTATTAATATCTCCTTTTACATCACCAAGACTAGTAACGTAAGTATAAAACGACGTAAGTTAAAGTAAATTTAAATAAGTAAAAAGGTTAAGAAATAAGTTTTCTCCAGAATCTAAACAACATATTCTATTCTATTCAGAAATTATGCTATTTGTGTTTAACATTGGCAAAAAAAAAATTTTTAGCCTGGAATTTCGGTGTAAAGGAGGAGGTGACCGAGTTTTTAAAACCACACACTGTTAAAACTAATGGTGACACATTGCACCTCTTAGGGGTGAAAGGCTTGTCTCACTGGTGACACCCATAAAGGAGCAAGAATGGCACCTTTAATTAGGGTGAAAAGGTGGCACCCTTAATCCAGAGTGTCCAATAATAAAAAATTAAAAAATATACAAACCACCTTTTGGCCCTCGAAGGATTCGAACCCACAACGTCTAAGCTCAGCGTTCTAACCACTCGGCCACCGAGCTCACCTTCAAAGTCTCCCTGAAATGTTCAAATGTCCTGAAATTCAAAGGTTGCTTTATATAAAAAAGCTCGCCAAAAGTTAGCTATACAAAGTACTAAACGAAATTGGTATAGCGCATAGCGGTGATAGTCATCGTAGGGAGAAATTACTGTTTTGATCCACCAGTGACGGCGAGTTGAAGGGCAAGGATACATGCCCCATATCACGTGCAAATGATTAAGGGGTGACAATCTTCCAGCTGTATGCATTGCGCGGCACCCTAATTAGCGTCAATCACCCAGTGAAAGGTCAAACGGCACCCCAAACACATTCTCAAGCCCGCGGGTGTCAAATGGTACCACCTTTTCACCCCTGGGCGCCAAATGCAACTGGTTTGTCACCTTTATTTTTAACAGTGTAGCGATTTCTTCAGTAAATATCAATTTAGTAATGCTTTTTTATGGAGGTCTTTTGTAAATAGTATTTATAAAATATAAAAATTCAAAACTGAGAGCTGCGAGAATTCCGGAATAAAAGACTGGACCCACGGAGAGGAAGGGATAATTCTGAAAATAAATTTTTGGCCCCTCTTGTTTTTATAGCATTACTATCCATGGGATGTGGGATATTAATGTCTGTTTGTTAACCCTTTGAATACGGAAGTCTAAAATCGCACTGACTGAGAATACGAAGCCACCCGAAAATTCAAATAATCTGCGAGAATTTTTCACCGCTTTTCTTCTGCGTGCCTACTTTCATGCTACTTGTCAGAGGGACAATAAGCAGACAGCTACCTTCGAAAGTAGTACTTATTTTTCCCTACTTCCCCTCATAAGATCACTCGGACAATAGCCTAATCCTGCTCAAGGGAATTTTTTTATTGTACTAAAATATATTTATGCCCGATATATTTGTGCATGTGTTATCTTTCGGGATTTATTCCTCGCATACTATTTCCTCGAAATTAGATTCTTACCTGTTAGAATTAGATTAACCTTTGCCCAATAATGAAATTAGTTACAGGTTGAATAAATTTTTGGTGACAGGCTGCCAATTTCTTGCTTTTCATTTTATAGCATATTTTGTAGATTTTTTGTGATAAATATTTAAGCTAAAAAAAAGAACTAAAATCCATTCTTTAAATAGCATAAAAAATCTACTTCTGTTTTCAAAGAAATTTATGAAAAAATATCACAATATTTCCACAGTATTTTCAAATTGCTTGGTTAATTTAACAAAAGATATATATATTTTAATAATGTGATAAATTGTTAAAAGAGAAACATTAGACACGGTACTAAAAAATAATAAATTTTCTGTCCAAAAACCACTTTAGACATCACCTCATAAATAAAAATTTTACTCTGTGTAATGCATTTGTAAATCCCCCAAAATACCTTTTTTTTTATCGAATTTTAAAATTGTGCTTGGAATAACATGATTTAGAAAAAAAAACAAAAAAAAAACAAAAAAAAACATATATATATTATTGATTGGTGGCGTTAAAAGCGTGATGGTAAACGATTTATTTTTTATTTTTGCCATTTTAAAAGTTTATGTTTTTTTTTATTAATTACTAAAAGCTTGCTATTTATAAAAACATAGTAAGTAAAAAAAAAAAAAAAAAAAAAAAAAAAAAAAAAAAAAAAAAAAACTGTATCGAGAAATTAATATCTCAAGAATTCAAATTTGTTTTTTCTTGATAAAAGTTCATCATTTTCTAAGAGTTTACAGTTTAAAAAATTCTACAAAATAATTTAACACTAAATAAAATATAATAATAATCACTTGAATAAATAAATAGTAATGACTTAATATCCATTTGTCCAAAAATTATGTATATATTTTGCTGTATAAAAAATGTATGTAGGTTAATATATATATTTTTAAATTTCGAAACTTATAATAATAGTACACACAAATAATAATGATAATAATAAAGCATATAGAGAAATTAAAATTTTCTTTCTTCCTTGATTGAAAAAAAAAAAAAAAAAAAAAAAAAAACCTGGAAGATGGAAATTGTTATTTTTTTTATAAATTTGTAATAAATGGATCTAATTATTATATATCCTAATAGATTTTCTAAATTTTTAAATACATAAAAAGTACAGTAAATAATTAAAAAAAAACATCTAAAAAACAAACTTATCTAGAATTATCTTCTAAATTTTTATTTATTTATTTATTTTTTATTCTAGAAAATGAACATTGTCAATTTTAATGATTTTGCAATAAATGAATCTAAGATTCATTATTATACTTCCTAATTGATGTAAATTGATTTAATAATTGATGGTAGAGTAACTGATATGGATTTTCTATATTTCAAATCATGTAGAAGAAAAAGAAAGAAAGAAAAGCATATAGAAAAAATCTAGAGGAATTTTCTTTTTCTAAAAAAATTCTGGAAAATAGACATTGACAATTTTTATAAAATTATAGTAAATGGATCTAAGATTTATTTTTATAGTTGGTTGATTGTGGTTATGATGACCAGTTATCAACACGAAGGATATAGATCCTCAGGGGTTACCCTCTGTGTGTGTCGAGGGGTGGAGGTCTTTCTAGGGGAGCCTAACCCATATTTACGCAAGGAAATCCAAGGTTCGAAGAAAACAACAAAGAGCTCCGAACGACTAGGCCGACGGGCGTGACTGAGTTCAAACACAGTCCCGAGAGCATACGTTCTCGGCAGTAGCGGATTTCATTGTTATAGATCCTAATTAATGCAATTGATTTTCTAACAGTTACAAATATATAGGACAGTAATTAAAAAAAATTAAAGTATGTATCAGAAAATAAACTTATCTAGAGGAATTAAAATTTTCTTTCTTTTCTCTTTTTTCTGAAAAATGAACATTGTCAATTATTTTAATTTGTAAGATTTTGATCTAAGATTTATAAATATAAATATTAAGGATGTACTGGATTTTCTAAGTTCCCAAACATACAGAAAATTCAGTATATAAAAAAGAGAAAAGCATATAGAGAACAAAATTATCAAGAGGGATTAAAATTGTCTCTCTATTTTTCTTTTACTCTTTTTCTTCCCCCCCCCCCCCGTAAAATTGACATTATTAACTTTATATATATATATACAAATTTGTAACAAGTAGATCAAAGGTTCATTATTATAGATCTTAATGGGTGTAATGGATTTTCTAAGTTTGCAATCATAAAAAATACAGTGATTAATAATGAGGAAAGCATATAAAACAAAGTTACCTAGAAGAGTTATAAATATATCCGTTCTTATTTTTTTATTATCCGGACAGGACTCTAAGTAATATTTGCCATTTACTTGGGAATAAAATTCAGTACTTATTTTGAGATCTTTCATTTTTTTTTTCATAATCGATATCAGCATCCACTGATTCGTCGTAGGATAAATGCATGTTGTCATTAGAATCATATTTATTTTCTGATTTATAAGATTTATATTTGTCTGATTCCTCGTTAAAAATTATTGCTAGCTTATTCTTGAATTAATCTTTTTCCTCTGCGATACATTTTACATACCGTATGCAAATAACTAAATAAAACGCAGATAACAAAGTTAAATTAAATTATATGTAATATTTTAATATACAAAATTGAATAAGTATAAAGTTCAGTAAACATATCATGCATCACCAATAGAAGAAAAAGTGAAACGTGCTTTTCTTTGAAAATTCCCCATCCGTTGATTGCAATAATCCCTTCATCAATCACTCTACTCCGTGGCAGTAGCTCGATGTTTTCTAGAGCGGAGAAATGGAACACCTGTTCTCAAGCTTCCGGGCGGCTATCTCCGTATGCTGAATGAACGGCCGTTTCGGGCGGCTTCGTAGCGAAAGGGTTAAATGTGGCTTCAAAAAATTATCTGTTTTAGCAGTGGAGATAATTAATATACGTAAACAATATTCAAATTATTGCTCTGTATACGAATACTATCATTAAGTCTACCAAAATTTCGGTTAAAAAATATGTACTCAATCTAGATCGAGAAGAAGGGTCGTCTTATGGCGATGATTGTATTTGCGCATACTGGCACTCTGACGGTGCAATGGTTGGAGTAATAAATTAACGCACTCCTA
This sequence comes from Maratus speculifer, assembly GCA_964019185.1. NCBI lineage: Eukaryota > Metazoa > Arthropoda > Arachnida > Araneae > Salticidae > Maratus > Maratus speculifer. The sequence continues at coordinate 24,138,251 of OZ025292.1, forward strand.
GTTCTACTGTCTCACGTCCCATGCGCAATGTCCATTGTTTAAAAAAAATAAATAACAATTTTATTTGACAGGATAATTCTTTTAAATGAGTATTATCATGTCCTGCACAATGGATTAGCGCAATTTCCGGTAAAGTTTTTGAATCTAAGCATTTGCTTTTGCTTACGTCACTGATTCCTTTTGAGGATATGTTAGCGAAAACCGAGAAATAAAATGAATTATTTAAAAGACAACAGTATTTTATTTATTCTTAAACCATCAAAATGGTTTATTTTAAGCATAATATAGTGTATGATACGATTGTAGAAAGTTCCGATATGAGTTTTTTATTTTTCAGCTTCCATGGATTATTAAAAAATATACAAAGCTGCTAAAGAATATTACAACAAATAAATTTTATGTCGAATTTTTTTATGTAGTATATATCATATATGTTTATATCATATGTGTTATATGATATATGTGTAGGATCGATATCTTTCCTACAGCAAACTAGCCGTGTTTGTAGATTCTCCATGGCACTACTCTGAAACGAAAGCTCTCAGTAAGGCAGACGATAAAAGAAGCAGCTATTAATTCCGACGCAGCCAGACGAAATGCGGCAGAAAAAGAACTGAAATGAGTTGATGGAGAATGGAATGTTTTTTAGTTTGGGTTGATGTAAGAAGAATGTAAGATAGAGACGACGAATTAACTAAAGTTTATGATTGTTTAAATTGTAAATATTGTTTTTGTAAATAGTCTTTTTTGTAAATAATAATGTTTAATATAAATATTTAAAAGTTAACCGGTGTCAGATCTTAATTAGTTATGAGTTAATTATAATTCCTAAATAATTGTTATTGTAAGAAGAATTCCATATATGTACTACATATATGTTTTATATGTAGTATGCAGTGTCTCACATAAGTCATGGGACACTTGTGCTTTACAAAAGGAAACTAATCAAATAAATTAAAAAAACATGTACACATTTTTTTGTGGGTGTGTTTCATACTTAAATTTAGTAAGGATTATTACATAACGTACATTTTGTCAAAATATGTGTAGTATACAGTGTCTCACATAAGTCATGGGACACTTGTGATTTACAAAAGTAAACTAATCAAATAAATTAAAAAAACATGTACACATTTTTTGTGGGTGTGTTTCATACTTAAATTTAGTAAAGATTATTACATAACGAACATTTTGTCAAAATATTAAAATATTAATTTAATAAAAATACAAATGTTTAGAACGGAGCAAAAAAATATCTCACATAAGTGATGGGACACCATTATATTATATATCAGCGCAAGTTCAATGACTTCACTCAAATTCGGCCTAACTTGTGGAAAGGCTAGACATTTTTTTTCGCCTTCCAAAGTTTATTTTGAATGTTTAATTTTTATGTCAATTATAGTTCGAACTAAATTTATTTCTTGTCGAGTTTGGTTTGAGTCATTTTAAAAGAATGTTCTCAATTTTTTTTTATGAAAATAAAAATTATCGATTGGAGTATTAATAGACTTATATATGTACCTATTTATAAAAGAAAAAAGATAATAGAAACATACTTTTAAAAATCTTTTCCATGAATTAATTAAGGTATAGATTAACTATTTTTTCTCTCAGATTAGGATGTGAATACATTAGACTCGAGTCAAGGTTATCGTTGATAAAATTTTTATTGTCGGAGTCGGGGTGACTTTATGCAGAATTTTCGGGGTTTTTTTTTCACTTTAACCCAAACCGCGTAAGTCTCTATTACTAAATCCAATCCACATTTAAAGACTTGGTAAAAGACCAGGTGACTTTATACATGCGGAAAACGAAATTTTATTCAAACCTATTTCGCTAACAAAGACATTAGCTACTTAACTGATCAATAATTTTGAAAAAAACCTTCAAATAATATCTATTTTTTTTCATGTCTTCTACAGAATTTTTATTTTTGTTTCACTATATTTCAAAACAGTAATTATTACCTAATTGAATAAGAAAAATGATCGGATTAAATAATACATAATTTACAATAAAATTTTATTGGTAAAAATAATAAATTATGATTAGAGTATCGATGATCGCATGTAAAATGTGTAAATCCTGATTGGGATAAAGGCGTTGCCCGTACGCGACGTACGGGTAAAACAGGGAGGCGTGTAAACGATATTTGGTTAAAATTTATGGATTTGCAAAAAAAGCGTTGACATTACTTAAGGTACTAGAAGTATGCAGTAACTGAGTCAATTTTGTATTGTAAGGCAAATTAAATTTCGATTTTTTCATTATTTCGAATTATAACATTTTATTCAACCCTATATGCAAAAAGAGGATCACAACATATCTTGTATATTGTTCAATTTCAGCTGTAAGTCCAAGGATCGTAGCATGTTTATTTATTCGGGGCCCATTTTCTGAAAAATAAAACTTATTTTTCTGACAATTATATATTTTTGTAAACAAAAAAAAAAAAAAAAAAAAAAAAAAGAACAAAACAAAACAAAACAAAAATCAAATGAATGATGGAATTCAGTTAATCGAGTTTATACCGAGTATTTATTTTCAAGTTTTCTCTTTCAAGTCCTTCTGCAGGAGTTATCTTTCTGCTGAATTTGTTATGATTGCAATTTAAAAAGTTTCAAAGCTAAAAAAATGAATATATGAACAAATAGTATGTTCTTATACAATTTAATTTTATGTAGGAGTGTTATGGTTTATGAAGAATTTTTTGAAGGTCCTTTTATTAAGAAAAATTTAGTGAATCAGTCTGTTTTAATATGGATCTTTATAAAACGTCCATAAAAAAAGAAAGCTACAAATTTTGCTTCAAACAACATCTGAAATGTGTTGAAAATTGTACTTCAATATATTCAATCCGGTAAATTAATGATATATAAATAAATTCTTTTTTTTTTATTATTTATTTATTTTTTTTTTAAGAAAAGTCTGATTGGAAATGGAATGAGATAAGCCTTTATCTTTGTCAAAATAAATCAATTTTGGTTCTGGCTTTCTATACAAAATCTCTTTGTTATAGTGCATGTTAAAGTCCCATGTATTTTTAAAATGTAGATAGAGAATTAAAGCAATAACTTACCTTGTTACTAAAATTTTTAACTTTCTTTAAAAGTCCTTCCGATTTAGGAATTCTTTCAATATATAGATGCTTTTTTTGTTAAAAGTTATTGGATATATCTAAAAAACGAAAGAAATATCACTTCCTTTACAACGATTTTACGGAATCTAATTTTTTTCTTCCACAAATAATTGGATAGGTCAAGCTCGTTCCCAAATTCTACGTTGGTCAGAAAAATCAGTCAGCCAATTACATTTAATGAGATCGACTTCAAGTTTTTCATCCAGCAAATCCGATTAGCGTAATGGATATCTTTACGCTAGGTTTTGTTTCCGTTAACTTTAATTGTAATATATTTTATAACAAGGAATGGTTTTGTCATACTACAGAAAATAAAGTAAAACAATTTTATGTATGTATAATTGTCTTAGTAGCAGAATTCATTTACACTCTTTTTTTATTTATAATTCTTCATCACGAAGGTAAATAAATGCGAAATCCCCTGAGATGATATATTAAAATTTAGCGTTACTACATAGCAACTATTATAAAATCCGTAGCCAAATTCTGTACATGTATCTTTGACTATAAACTATATAAATGTCTCTAATTCTACAGATGTAAAGTTGCAGAAATCTATATGCTTTTTAAAATTTTATTTATTCACAAAAAGAATGTAAATTTACAAAACTAGTTTTTGTAAAGTACAGAAATCTGTACCTTTACAAAAGTATCTTACTAAAATTTGATCTATAATACGAGTTTCAGTTACATGGATATTCTAGGCATCCGAGTGTTCTGAAAAAAATCTTAGTAGCCTGACCGATGTTTTGTTTCGCCATGCAAATCTGCATCAATTTCATAAATTCAATTTTCAACAATAATAATTATTATCTCACTCATTTTCAGAACAAAATTTGTATAAATAAACAACAATCGTTATAAAAATATTCTCTTATGAAAATCTTCGATAATGCTTGAAAGTATTAAAATATTTTAAATAAAATGAATCGTTTTGACAAATAACACCACTTTAATTACTTTAATAGCTTTTTTAAGTAAAAAAGTGAAAATTTTAATGTTTTAAAGTTCATGTTATACATTTAAATTTTTTCTCGTTGTCGTTATTTAAAAATTCCAGAAATCCTAGTTTCCTAGAAAATTTTAGTAAATCTTCAGATTTTTTTCACAGTGTACAAATGAGGCAAGCTGTTGCTTAGAATCAAGGGTCAATAGTGACGATCTAAAGATCATCGTTAAGCTTGAGCCATTTCAGAATACCTATGAATATTGGTTGAGGTTTCGATAAAATAATACCTTAAGTTTCAATGTAATAATCCTTTATATTTGTAAATTAAAACTTTGTCTTTTATTTAAAAAATAGTCTTGACGAGTTGATAGTTATGAAGAGACTTAATATTTTTCTTGACTTTAAATAATTTAAGCGCTTCCCTGTTTTTACCAGTACGTCATACGGGCAACGGATATTTGTCAATCATGATTTGCCTGTACCACGTACGGGCATCCATATTCCAGTCATAATTTACTATTCTCACCAATAATTTTTTATTGTAGATATTGCACTATTTAATCAGAGCATTTTTTTTTTCAGTTAGGCAAAAATTTCTGTTTTGAAAAACCGATGATAAAAGATTAAAAATTTGGTAAAAGAGATGAAAAAGATAGACGTTATTTATTTGAAAGCTTTTATTTTTAATATTAATCAGCTAAGTGGTTAATTAGTATTTTAAACCATACATTCACAGAATCGTTTAAATTATATTACGCTGAATATTTTTCATTTGTATTTTTAGCTCACAGGCTATCATAGCCTGAGAGCCTATGTGCCCGTCCGTTCTGTATGTACGTTCGTGCGTAACGCCATAACTCATGATAAAAATATCGGATCCACTTGAAATTTTGTATATAAGTATATCCTCACAAGGCGCTTCCCTGATTAGTTTTTGGAGTTCATTCGATATGTATAAGAGGGGGAACGGGTGGCTCATGCCCCTCCCCTTAATTGATATAAACTGGATTTTCATGCAGATTTAACAGTTTTCGTTCAAATTTTAGATATAGGATCATTCTGATGAGGCGATTCCGTGACTGTTATTAGCTGTTCATTGAATAAATATAAACAGGGGGAAGGGTGGGCTCATGCCCTTCCCCTTAATTGATATAAACGGGATTTTCATGCAGAATTAACAGTTTTCGTTCAAAATTTAGATATAAGATCATTCTGATGAGGTGATTCCGTGACTGTTATTAGGTGTTCATTGAATAAGTATAAACAGGGGGAACGGGAGTTCTAATGCCCCTCCCCTTAATTTTTATAAATGGGTTTTTCAAGCAGAATTGTCAGATTTTGTTCAAATCTCTGAATAGCTTTGGAAGTTTAATGGTTAAGTATAAAAGAGGGGAATAACTCCTCTTAAATTATATAACTGCTAAATGGGTTTTTATTAAGGGTTATCCGATTTGCTCTGAATTTTGGATGTAGATATTTTATATGATAAAACATGTCCTTGATAGTTTAGGAGGTTTAGGGGTTTAGGAGTTTTAGGTTAGGTTTAAAATATTTCATTGCTGCAGTTTCACAACAAACTGGCCTTTTTTAGCGCACGTGTTTTGGTGCGTAAGTAAATGCATTAGTTTTGTAGTAACTCCTATGAAATTGTAAATATATTGGGAGAGTTATCACCTGCCTTAAAAGAAAGCCTTAAAATTAAAGAAAGCCTTAAAATTTAAGAAATCCTTAAAATTTATATGTTATTTTATAATACAAATGTGAAATTATTAAAATTCTGTGCTTTAACTTGTGCCCATAATTTATATATTTTTAGTCTATTGCAAAAGAAGTGAAAATTTCTAATTATATTCCAAATTTCGTTGTTACATGCGTGAACCTAGTTAAGTTAAATAAAAACGTGTAAAAATTCCAATCTTTATTTTAAACTGAAATCAAATTAGATAGAAATGTCAAACTATTTCGCACTTAATAAGTTAAATCAAAAATGAAAAATTGTAAGCAATTAACAAAATTATTCCCTGCTGTATAAAATTGTCCTTAAAAAAAAAACCCTTACAGCTAAAAACTATTTAATTTTTATTCCTATCAAGTTTTTTAATCAGCCGATAAAAAATTTCTAAAAACATGTTTTTAAAATTTTGATTTTTAAAATTTTATTTCAGCACAAGTGGGGGAAAAAAGGTCAATGTACAGTTTAAATATTTTATGAAAAACTTGATTTAATTTTTGTCGTTGTTGTTTGTTTGTTTGTTTGTTTAGATATTTTTTGAAAAAAAAGAAAAAAAAACTTTTGGAGTGCATTAACGTTATCGATATGTCATTGGATGTTATCGGTAATTTCTTTAATAAGTTTCAGTTAATGTGAAATGTTTAAAAGATAAGGGGGGAAAAATGATTATTAACACATTACTAATGTATAAATCGATTTTAAGTTTTTCAGTATTCACACACAGATGTATTTTTTTCTTGTTTTTTAAAATCCTATTTTTAAAAGTAAATATTTTTGTTCAAATTTTCTGAATCAAAACTAAATAAAACAACTGAAAAAGCCATGCTTCAAGTTTTAATCATTTATCTTTAACAGTTTTTAATTATAACAATTTAATTGCGAGAAATTTTGAAAAAACCCATCCAGTAAAAAAATGCATTTTCACAAGAAATGAAAACCATTGCTTTCAAGCTAGATTTTAAAAACAAACCATAAAGAAAACAAAATAACATTTCCACTTCCGATTAAAATTGAAATATGGCTTAAACGTCAGTTTAAACCATAGTAAATTTGGACCTCCTTAGTAAAAAATAAATGTATTTAATACAGTACCAAATATACTGTAAATGCCACATAATGACGAAGAATTGCATCTCATTTAAGCTCAATGAACTTCTTTATATTTTACAACCTTAAAGAGACCATTTCAATACATAAATTAAAATCTCACTCTGAGTTTGTGTTTCAAAACTTCTTTGCCTCAGATCGAAATGCAACGCAATGAAAGTAACATATATGAATAAGAATTCAAAGAATGTCCCTTAAGTTCCCGCACTTTTAAAATATGAATTAAACCCCTAATTATTATTATTATTTAAATTTCTAATAACATTTCTTTAATGATGGCAACAAAATTCCTTCATTTTTTAAAGAAAAAGAAGGCAAAATAATAATAATAATAATAATAATAATAATAATAATAATAATAATAACAATAATAATGGAATATCGTCTGCTTTTCAAAATTGTGAAGAAATTCTTTTGGGTTTTTGTTTTGTTTATATTAATCGATTTGATAATTATTAGTTTACAGTTTTATTTTAGAAATATAATGTGAAGAAGATCCATGGCTAATTACCATTAATCTGAAAGATTTTAATATAATTAATTCGTATGAAATAATATTTCATACATTTATATAAAATATGGGGAGAAGGATTCGCTAATAAATAAATTCGATAATTCGGATAATAGAACAAGGAGTGTTGAAACATGGAATTTGAGCATATGGAACAGGACGTATGCTCAGAATAAAACTTTTTCTGAAACCATATCAATCTACACACAAAAACAAGTTTTTGTTTCTTGTCTACAAATGAAATTTTATTCTTCATACATCACTATTTTCTTATAAGTCATTCCAATGTAATCGCATTCAATATCAAGCAATTTCGAAAATAAAATATTTGTAAAATCCATTTAAATTATATTATACATACGATTTTTTTGCCTTTAACGGAATGTTTAATTACATTAATATGATAAATATTTTTTCATGTAGAATAAAATTAAATTTATCTTTAAACTAACAATCCAACATTCAATAGCAATATAATTGCAACACATAAGTTGCTCTTTAGTAAGTATTAGTAATAATAATAAAACACGCTATAATTGTAGCATTTATACAAATAATTAGAAATATTTTATTTTTTAGTTTAATTTAATTTTAGATCATTTATAAAATTGTTAAAAAACGACTTTTATATTAAAAAAAAATACCTTTCAATTTTTTATAACAAAGTCACTTAAATCATGAGTTTCTATTAGGTATAGTACTTTACAACTGATTAGAGCAAAACTACTTCAGACGAAATATATCCAGAATCTTAGAAAAAATCTTAGAAAAAATTCTTTCACGCAATTTTGTGTTAATTAATGTAATTGTACGGTATCCTTTCCGTCGTAATCATGGTTTTTAAGCCTATTAAATGCTAGAAACTATTATGCATCGGTTTAATGTATATAATTAATTTTTTTTCAACTTTATTTAATAAATTTAAAGCATCACATTTAAAAAATACAAGTTGAAACAAACACACATACGTACCCATACACATAGGTATACATGCAAATACGCGTACGCACACACACACAAACACAAACAAAAATAGAAACAAAGAAAGAAAAAATATACTGCTTAAGATTTCTTTTTTTCATTCGCTGTTTTTAAATATCGCATACTTTTATCGTTATCTGTACTAGTATTTTTTAAAAATAAAATTAATGTCCATCATTAAAAATTTTCGCATACTTCAATTATTTGTTCACTGTGTTCACATAAAATATTTTATATTTACATCTATAAAAAAATAATCAGAATGAGATCACAAACAGGTTAAATTAATCTATTAAAAAGCTACATATCTAGAATAGTCCTTAACAAATCCAATTTATTTCTACACTTAAGAATGACAAAACCTTCTGCGATATTTAAATTGATTGTAAATTGGTTTGCTTAAAGTGAAAAAGCAAACTTTTTGCTTGGTTTTTTACATTCTTATTATTTATTATCGATATTTTCCTTTAATTTAAATTTATTATAATCAATAAAAATTTCATATGTACTATTTGTTCATCGCTTTCAAATAAAACTATTTTAATTAAATTTCCTTGTACAAGAAATAAAATGTAAAACGAAATTACAAAGCGGTTTATGCAATAAAACCATTTTAAAAGATTTTTAACAAACTCATTAACTTTTTCTACACTTACGAATGTTTCAAACCGCGATCTTTAAAGGAAATGGTTTCTATTTTTTGCTTTTTAAGAATGTAATACCAAGAAAAATAATATTTAACGATTAATATCGATTATCCATTCAAAAATAGTTTTCTTTTCACTAAAGTAAATATTTCACATATCATGTTAAATACAATGAAAATAATTTAAATGGAAGTTTGATTTTCACAGGTTTTAATGTATCGAGTTTATTTACTTTTAACTTTATTTAATAAAGTTAACTTATCGCTTTTAAAAATGTTACAGAGAAAAACACACTCATGCACGTACACACACACACACATATGCATATGCAGAAATTAACGTTCGAAAGAAAAAAATATATTCCGCAAGAAATTATTTGATATTTTATTCTTTCTTTTTGATTTTCTTGTTCTGTTTTGTAGTAGCACGTGCTTTTATTCTTTTGTATATTAGTATTATTAAAAAAAATTCCATCATTAACAATTTTTGTTTACTTCTATTATTTGTTCACCGTTTTCAGATAAAAAAATTTCATTATTTTCCCATTTACAACTATAAAAGAAATAAAAAGCAGGGTGAGATCATAAACAGATTAGTTCAATCTATTAAAAAGCTATTTAGAGAAGTCTTTAAAAAATTCAATTTATCTCTGCACTTAAGAATGAAAAAGCCTTCTGCGAAATTTAAATTGATAGTGAATTGGTTTGTTTAAAGTGAATGTGCAAATTCATTGTACGGGTGCATGGATTTTTATATTTTTATTATTATCTATATTATCCTTAAATAAAAATTTATTATAATCAACAAAAATTTTCATATGCACTATTTGTTTACTGATATTAAATAAAATTATTTCCATTAAATTTTCATTTACAACTATAAAAAGAATCACTATTTAGAATAGTCTCTAAAAATCTAATTTATTTCTACACTTAAGAATGGCTAAACTATCTGCGAGATTTAAATTGATAGTGAATTGATCTGTTTCAAGTGAAAGCACAAATTCTTTCCAGGGGCACATGGTTTTTTATATTCATATTATTGTCTATATTGCCCTTAATTTTAAATTTATTATAATAAATAAAAATTTTCATACAAACTATTTGTTCTTTGATATTAAATAAAATTATTTCCATTTACAACTATAAAAAATACTCAGAAAGAAATCACAAACAGATTAAATTATTCTATTAAAAAGCTATTTAGAACAGTCGTTAAAAAATCCAATTTATTTCAATACTTAAGATTGACAAAACCTTCTGCGATATTTAAATGGATTGTGAATTGGTTTGTTTAAAGTGAATGTGCAAAATCTTTGCAGGGACACATGGTTTTTTGTATTCCTATTATTATCTATACTTTCCTTAAATTTAAATTTATTATGATCAATAAAATTTTTGATGCACATATTTGTTTATTACTTTCAAACAAAATTATTTTATTTAAATTTCCTTGTACAACAACAAAAAAAAAAAAAACCGTAAAACGCAATCAGAAAGTGATTTATACAATAAAGCCATTTTAAATGATTTTTAACAAACTAATTAAATTCTTCTACACTTACAAATGTTTCTTCCACGACCTTTTAAATGAAATGGTTTCTATAAATTGTTATTCAAAAGTGAAACTTCATGAAAAGCAATATTTAAAGATTAATATCGGTTATCAATATAAAAATAATTTTCTTTTCATTAAATAAATATTTAAAAAATATTATTGTATTTACAATAAAAATAGTTTAAGTGGAATGTTACGCAAATAAATAAAAAAATACTAATATGGACACAAAAAAACTGTATGGTAAAACATTTATATTAGGACAATTATATCAGGAACTAACTGAATCTGAAGTTTGTTGAAAATTCGCGCATTAGTTCCTGAGGTAGAACTATTGCAATAATCATGAATAATACTGCATGGCAGTGCCACCTGTTGTGCAATTTACATTAAAACGTAATCAGGACTATACTATATCAAGGACTAACGAAATTTGAAGTTTATGAAAATCCGTTTATTAGTTCTTGAGATATATTTATTGTGGGAATAGTGATAAAGGCAGTATAGTAATGTCACCTGTTAAACGATATATACCAAAAATTAATTAGAACCAGTTTACATCAAGGTCTAACAGAATCTAAATTTTTGTGAAATTCCATGCATTATTTCTTGAGATGAAGCTCCCACAAAATTTATGTCACATACAGACTGACAGACTGACAGACTTACACAAAGTTACTTTGTAAAAAACTGTTTTTTTAATCTTTCACCTCTGAAACTCTAAATCCGTCGAAAACTGGAATTCGAATATTTTCACGAATGTAATACTTCCTTTTTGTTACGATAGAATAAAGTAAAATTACAATAATGGATAATCTCAATGTGTGTAAGGGAAATAATAATTAAAATAGCACACAAATTATTAAAAAATAATTAGTTTTATTAATATTAAAAACATAACTTTATAATCAGTGATAGTTATGGCACTAGGTTTGCCGATGAGGGCATCTGTATCAATGTTAGAACTGGTTAGTTTTAAACCTTAAATCACTTTGCACGCTGTTTGTTTCTGCACTAGTTTTCAAAAACTGCAAAGTAAAAAAAAAAAATCTTTACACTAGCTAATCGAGTTGAACAGAATCAAAGAATTCAAAGCTGATTTAGATTTTTTCTGATTATTCCGTTCGTATATTCGCACAGAAAAGAATTTAGGATTATCCTTGAACTATTATTTATTTGAACTATTATTTATTGAAACTGTTGTAATATTTAAGCAAATGAAATAAAATGTATATTTTTGTAGCAAACCTCCATTTTTCCGCGTATTAACAGTGACTAAAGATCTGTAGTTTTAGGACCGCTGTAGTAAATAGATGTATATACAGACTGGTTTGAAATGCTTGTTTTGGAATACAGCAAGACGAAAGATATTCGATAGACAATCTATTATATTATTTCGAAATTACTTCATCAATCAGAAACACATGTTGACCAATCCTGATTATCTTTCATAGCTTAAACAGTGATGAATCTGGATTTAATTATGTTAATTTGTATTCAAATTGCTAACATAGCGAAAAAGTATCCAATCTAAGGTTCAAACTGGGTTTTTGGTTCAGCACGCTAACGCAATGCCAACTGCAACGACCTTGACATGTATACTTTTCACTCTGTTGGGTTTAAGCCTTGGTAGCAATATTTAAAACAATAAATGATTATTCACAAATACTATACACATATTAAATTTAATGAATAAAAAATTCCGCATTTAAATTAATATTTACCATTTCTCGGAAGTTTTTCATCATTTCAATCATTATATATTCAAACATTATTATTTAAGTAAATGTTTACGTAGCTTAATCTATAATAAGAAAGTTAATTAATATGTATTTTCAATAATTACTTAAGCAATAAATTGCCAAGTACTATATTAAAGAAATTAAATTTGAATATCAACTTTGTTGAAATTTTAACTTTGTACGAAATTGAAAAAATGTTCATCAAAAAAAATTTTTTTGCGTTTTTACTTTTTTATACGTTTATGGCAACTCTAATTTGTGTAATAAAAGCGCAAGAGGTCTTCCATTAAATTTGTAGAACTCGAAGTAGAAAATTTCCTTAATGTCATAGATAAATATAAATTTACTTTCGATTCACAAAAAGCTAGGAATAGAAAAAAAAATATATAAAATTAAAGTTTTCACTCGCTTCCTCCAGGTCAGTCGGTAGTTTCACGACCGTGTCCTTGCAAAAGAGAGATAACATCGTCGTATAAAAACATTGAAAAAGAACATTTGAGTAGCTGAACGCCAGAAAGTTACGCCTATAAAAAGCAACTTTTTCCAGAATATTTCTTTTTGACGAAAATGTAAAATAGGAGAAATGTCGACAGTATAGTACACAAAGGGTGATTCTAAACTTGCTCAGTAATTTTAAAATTTAATTTGGATTAAAAATAACTTACTTACAGAGGTCATTTACATATATTAAGAACGATTTTGAAGTTAAGTTAATAAATAACAAGAAACATGAGGGGAAAAATTCTCGCAACATGCAAAAACATGATACCTAAAATATTGGCTGCTATGAAGAAATGTCATCTGGTACTGAAATGACACGCCACAGAAGTGAGTGGATAATTCTTTTTATATTTGTTCTTTTCGAATAAAAATGTTATAAAAAAAACGGTATTAAAATCCTTTAGCAGGTGATAAGAGGAAAAACAAATTGTCACAATCGATGAAGCATGGATATATCTAAATAAAAAGAAGTCGTTTAATGCTCATTCGCCGTAGCAAATAAAGCTCATTCGTACTATAACGAAGTTTTAAAAGTATCCACATATTGATGTAATAGTATACAGTACTTTAGATACCGTATAACTACCTGAAATACTTTGTGTGTACATGTAAATACTACCTGCTTTCTATTATGCGGAAGTAATTCTTACAAAACCTTAGCAACGTAAATTAATTTCATAGAATGTAAAATAGTTTAATATAATTAAAACTCGCCCCAAACAATGTTTTTCCCATACCATTATGTGATGGAAAACTTTTATGCGGCATTGTAAAATATTATTTGCGCCACAGATTGACAGAATGTACATTTTAGTATATACTCCATAGATGTATGTCAATTTTATTATGTTCGAAAAAGTGTAACATCATTAAAATGCACTTGAATCTATTTTTCCCATTAGTCGTCATGTAAAAGAATGCTTTTGATTGTCCCTGTAATTGAACTATTGACCCGATTTTCATAAAATTTGACATGTATCAACAAAATAATCCAACAAATACATACTGTAATAAAACAAACGATTTTACGTGAGTTGAAATGGTAGTCGGTACGACAGTAAAATTTACTGTTTTTTAATGGAAAAATTCCAGTAAATTCCAGATCAAAATTAAAAATTTTCAGTAATATACGGGAAGATTTTCGTAAACTGTCCGTTTTTTTACAGTGTATATTTTAAATTTGAAACGATTCGGTTTGGTAATTTTTGTGTTGTTATATGAGGACACACAGAAGAACAGATACACGGACAGACAGACGGACAGATTGAACGACGACTATAGATGCTACGTATTTACATAATCACGAATGCACCTAAAAACATCGATTTATTAGCAGGAAAGAGGCTATAAGACTTACAACTTTGGTTCAAACACGGTAAAGAAAGATTCTCTAAACGATTTATGGTGACTGCTGGAATGTCTTTGAACAGAAAATGTCAAAATCACAAAATCAACTTTATTTATTATCAAAACAATGTTCGAATTTCTGTTCTTGAAGAGGAAATTATAAAACTTTATTTCACAGACACTAAAAGTGTTGATTTTCACCAGTTCAAAACGCTCAGCCATACATCCGAAAGTAGTTTCATTCCTCAAAAAATTGGAATCAAGTGCATACCGTTTAATCATATTTCTAGCGAAGTCTCAGTATGTTGTACCAATGGATTAATGTACCTTTGGATTATGAAAACCAGTTTATCCGAAACGCCGATTAACTACCTTCAGTGGACTCTGAAAATGTGTAAACTGTAGAAAAAAAAAAAAAAAAAAAAAAAAAAAAAAATTCGTTAAATTTACCACAAAAAATTGCTCGCAGCAATGTTGCCAGCAGTTTTTTTCACACAAATTTCAGTAAAATCAGATGTTATTTTTTTATTACATCTAATTTTACTGCAATTTTTACGGCAAAACTGCTAGAAACATTGCAGCCTGCAGTTTTTGCCGTAAATTTAACAGATTTTTTTTACCGTATAGTAGGAGAATTGAGCAAATCTCTATTTCCTGTTTTATATAAAATCCCACCATCTTGGAAATCCCTTTGCAATATGAGTCTCAACAAGGGGCTATCAGACAGAACGCACGCATAGCAAGTGAAGTGCGTTTGTTCTATAACGAATTTCTATTAGCGTACACTTCTCCGGATGCAGTACAGTTGTCGAAATCTTTGTGTGTCTCCCTAAATACTATCGGCACTATATAGGAAAGAGGAAGCTATAAAGAGGAAAAAGGGGAAGCTATTCCATCTTATTTTTTTCTGTTGAAATGTTGGGTGTAATAACATGAAAATGTGAATGATAAGATGTTATGATCTTATTTTTAACAGAATTTTAACCGACAAGTCGTCTGTTTTATCTTTTTAGCTTTCGTAATTATAAATACGTGGCAACTATAGTCGGCTATCTGTCCATCACTCCGCCTATAACAGGGCAAAAACTACTCTAGCAAGTGGTTTGAAATTTAATATATAGAATTTTTTAAAAATTTTCTCGAGGCATTTCAATCTTTGTGAAAATCAAGTCAAAATCTAAAAATATACATTAAATGTAAAAAATGTATCTGCTTTTAATAGGAAAATGTTCTTCATTTATACTCTTCAACCCTGTAAGTTCAGACCGGATCCACAGTTTTTAATAAAATAAATCCTTTTAAAATTTATTTAATATTTCCAGAAATCCAATAACAACTATCGAAAATTTCAAAGTTTTATAAAAATAAGAAGTATATTTAACTTTTAAAAAACCCGTTATTATCAGTAAAACCAAAGACAACCTAAATTTCCTTTAAAAAAGTTTTTTTTCTTCTTGTTCTCGGAAAAATTCGTTCAGTGCCGAATAAGATAAAATTGAATTACTGAAATAAAGCTGAGTTTTATCTCGGGTGGTCAGTTCCGATAACGCAGCTAGAACGCAATTTCGCTAACTTCAACTGGCAGTACTTTCCTTTTCTTTTTCTATTTTATTGTGCGCCTCTCTTCGTAGTCAGTAGATTCAAGAAAAAGGAGGTCTCACTATTTTTTGTTGAATTGTGATATAAAATAAGGTGAAGTGTTAACGAGAAAATATTCAGATTTTATTTTAAACATGATTCCAACGGACAAGGTTGCATCGTTTGTCTTTTTTATGTGTGTTCACTATTATATAAACACGTTGCATCTATAACCGTCGTCAAGTCTATCCGTCTGTCAGTATCATCACATATAACAGGGCAAAAATGATCTAATGGTCTAAAATCTAATGGTTTGAAATCTAACAAACAGAACCGTTGCAGAAATTTGTTCATATCTTTCAAGTTTTATGAAAATTGAATTAAAACTTTAAAATGTATTCTATAAGTTTTCTTAATTCTATTAAATCCTATCATAGGTAATAAAATGATATGCCACGAATAGTCATGAATCTAGGTTTCCATGGTAATTACGTCACATTTAAGATATAGTAAGATGAAATTGAATATTTATAGCATCGGAAACTATTTTGTATTCGTACATTTTAAAATAGGAATCCAAAAAATATTGCAATAAGATTTGAAAAACTAGTTACAGTATGGAGGCATCTGATTTCTATGTTTGATGCATGATTTTCAATTTGTTATCATTTCTTAGCACAGATAAAAAGTTTTTGACTTTTATCTGTCTATCCGTAACCTAGCTGTTGTAATAATAGATACACACTGCAATTTAATTTACCAATATGATTGAGGCTTATCATATTCGTATTGAATATGAAACGAAATTATAGATTGTATAATTCGTTCATAGCTCATCTAAAAGTATTTTGTAACATTATGGTCTACTTGAAAAAAATTTTGCCATGTATTTTAATAACGTTATTCTATTTCATATACATTAAAATGGGTAAAAATCACTAAAAAGTAAAGGTAAAAGACGTAATTTTTAAAAAAGTATATATAAAAATTGATTTGTTTAAATTTTTGAAAATAATTTGAAACCTTTATTTTTTTTTTAAATTACCGCAATTCGCGTGTATCCCGATTACGAAAGGTGAACTGTTCTACACTTAAAACAATACAAAGAGTTCAGTTTTTATTGGAATCTAATATTATATAGTGAAATAAATGAATAAATAATGAATACAGTACAAATTTAAAATATAAAAAAAATTTATACAAGCGAATTAAAATTTTTGTAACTCATTAGGTTCATTAGCTTTTTAATTTGTTCACTGCTATTGAGTTTTAATAATGCGAGTTAGTGATCTTGGTTAGATATAGGCATTGGTTACATGTAACCAATTTATTGGCTTTAAATTGGTTAGATATAGATGTAAAACTAATTGTATGTTTCTAAAATATTTAATATTAAATAGCAGGATTTGCACATGATTAATTTTGCTGAAGTATGTACCCACTCATTTAAATCGTAATATCCTACTTACAGGATAATCTTTTATTTTTGTTGACTTATTATTATTTTTAAATTATAAAGTTAAAATTGCATATACTGTAAAATAAGGTTAAAATTATAAAGTTGCATTTAAACTGTACGGTGTGATGAATTTGTTGCCTGTCTTAAGCCGCTCTAAGTAAACATCTAAGTAAAAATGAATTACTTCTTCTTAGTAACACAAATGCGTCATAGGCGATAAGCACAGGAAAGAGCAAAGATTTATGAAGTACTAAAGTTTGGTATTATTTGAAATGTTTCATTAAGCACAGAGTGTAACATTTAGCTTCCAGCTGTGAATTAAGGGTATTGGAAATAAACAGGAGAAAAGCAAACAATTTAAATTAAAGTCAGCTTGAAAAATAATTAATAATTGACTGAAAAGAAAAACACATAAATATCTAAAATGCAGAAATAGTTTGATAAGGGGCTGTGAATGTGCAATTGTCAATTTTTTTTATTATTGGATCTCCTCCCACCCTCTCGATATTATACGTTTATCATTCCTCGAACGACCCCCTCCCTCTGTAATGATATCGTTATCAAAATGTAATTTTATTTCATTTGTTTGACGGGATATACAAAATTGATTGCAATTATTTTTTTTTTCAAAATTGTTTTATTTCAGTTTCATTTCAATTATGTAATGCATTCAACAGTAATGCCATTCGTTGCAAGTCTTGTGCTTGCAACGAACGGAAAAAGAGTGGGGAGTAGACAGAAATTATTTTCAACAAAGCAAGTGGGAAACTTTCTTCCTCTTTTTTTATTTATAAGTAAACATAAGCTTCAGTTCAAATATGCTTCACATGTGGTTTCCTGAACCATGATTATACATACACACACATATAAAAAGAATAACAAGAATATAAAACTTTGGGTCATTTTACATGTAGCATTAAGTGATTTTATAATAAGTTAATGATTTTAATAATAATTTTGTATTTTCATAAAAATAGCTAACCGACTAAAAAAAAAAAAAAAAAAAAAAAAAAAAAAAAAAAAAAAAAAAACATACATTTTTAACTAAAAACCATGTTACAAATAAAAAAAATTTTGATTGGATCAAAGATGATATCGATATCAAAAGACAAACTTCCTCTTCTTCTTAAAATGATAACGTTATATATGCACAGCCCACAAATCAGAAAAAATAGAGTTTACTATTAGAAATTATTAATATCTTAAAAAAGGGGAAATCTCTTTATGTTTTATACCCATTTATTTTTTTAGACATTAAAAATATAAAAATGAATAAAAAAATGAAAGATAAAGTTGTAAAAGATCTTTTAAGGAATATGGCCTACTAGAAATATTTTTACTCATCATTACGAATATCAATAAAAAATAAAAAACTACAAAAATTCTATTAAGTAAGAAATTAAATTATCAAGCGTGTGAAACATATTTTGTATTACATATAAAACGAAAAAAAAAAAAATAGCAATCACTCTCGCTGTTTTATTCCCCTAAAATCAGATGTGCAAGAACCACAAAAGCTCAATGACAGTAACTTTTCATAAAAGTTAAATCAGAGAAAGTGATAAGGTCTGTTATTTGAAAAATGTATTTCTTTAAACAAAATTAATTACTGCCATGAAACAATTAAACTTCTTTTTTGTATAAAAACGCATCCATTGAGTTCATATTATTTTGTAAAAATACTGTTATTTTAATGTAAACAGACTATGATTGACTCCTGCAATCGACTGCAGCATTTCTCCCTTAAATTGAAGAGAAATCTTTAAATAAAAATTTTAAAAAATAACTTCTTTCATTGTTGTGTCTTTATTCTATATCGAAAGCTTGCATAATACCCACTTCGCAAAATAATAAAATCGTTTTCTATTTTAAAAATAATTGAAATGTTTTTGTAGCAAAAAATACTTTTTGAAAGCTTTTAAGGCACATGATTGCATGTATTCATCATATTCATCAATGTTAAAACGTCAAGAAGAAAGATAAAAATCGTCATGTAAAGCGTAAGTTTGTTATTTCAATGTTGGAAGAACTTTATTAAGTCCTTATTTGCAGTCGCAAAGTGTTCGTGTAAGTGTTTTTCTTTTTCAAAGCACAGAATTCTAGTGATCGTGCAGGAAACGCTGGTCTTCTAAAATTGTTTTTCGAAAAGTTCCATTTCAACGAAGCAACAAAATGAAAATCCAGTCAAAACCTTTAAAATCTAAATCTTATTTCCGTCTACAAGAAATTTCAACATCAGATTTTGATTAAACTATCTATCTTTTGCTTAGAACATGCTAAGGAAAGGAAACGTATTTTTTTATTTCGGTCTTTTTTATCCTTTCTCGTACAATGAAAATACTATGCTGCAAGCTATTTTTCTTCCCCGACATAATATAGCATAGTATTTTTGAGTTTCCCTGTATGGTTATTGAATGTGCTGCAGATAACAGATTCTGCAGAAAACATCTTTCAGTGCATCCCAATAATGCATATAAATTTCATTTATATTATCATAATATTTTCATAATTATTTCTTCATAATATTTTTCTCCCTATAGAACATAATGTAGCAGAACAGTTTTGAGTGCCCCTGTAATTGAACTATTAATGCTACATACTTCATTTCCAGTTCGAATAAGCCGTTTCAACCTCAATATCATGCTTCAATTCCGTATCAGCCCAGATATTTACGTAAGGTAGATCACAGACAGTTTGGCAAACAGAAAAACCGAAATCATAAACTTTTTAAAATTATATTGGAAGGAATTAAGCAATAATTTTTATTATAAAAAGAAAAAAAAATGAGACTTTCTTATAAATATTGGTAGCCTGAATATAAACTTACTTTTCAAAATGATAAAAATATTTTCCATTTTAACCCCTTCACGACGGGAGCCTTTTACGAAATTTTTAATGTTTTTCACCGGTTTATAAAAAAGAGAAATTTGTTTCTTGTTGAATCGAGAAAATGCTCCAATTAAATAAGTCAAATTTTGCAGTGAGCTTTTACTGGTGGGGATAGACAAGGATCCTTAAGCATTTTTGCAGAACGTATACGTGTCACTCGTATATAAGGGGTTGAAATTTGAAAAAAAAAATTGAGTTCGTAAAATAAATAAATAAATAAATAAATAAAGTTATTAAGGCAGCAGATTAGATGCACTCACCACTGAAATTTATGTTGAAAAAAATATATATTTGTTATTTCAATCTCGCATAAACTTCATTAACCTATTTTTTGCAGTAGCAATGAATTCGTATCGCTGTTTTTCTTCTTTATTGGTGGACAGTATGTTGGTTGTATTTATGAAGCGCAATTATCAACTTGTAGGATATAGGTCTTAAAGGGAGGGTGCCCACCATGGAGGGCTTTCTAAGGGAACCTAACCCGTATTTACGCAAGTAAACCCTAGGTTCGAAGAAAACCAAGGAAAACACCGAATGATTAGGCCGAGGTCACGATTGGGTTCGAACCTAACACTTTCCTCGAGTTTCGAGGGCTGAATCTCTCAGCTACTGGTGAGGCCTTATTGGTGCACAGAGTTCTAGTGATTGTGCAGGTGACATTTGTCACCTAACATTGTTTATCGAAAAGTTACATTTCAACGAAATAACAAAACGAGAAATTTCGTAAAACCTTTAAAAGCAAAATCTTCATTTGTTTAATAGGAAGTGTCCAACACCAGATTTTAATTAAAATCTCCATCTACCGCTTTGAATATATTAAGGGAATGAAACGTATTGTTTCATTCTGACTTTTTTTTCATCAATTCTCGTAAAAACTAAATTATACCACAAACGATTTTTTTTCATAGACATAATATAACTGAATAATTATGAATTTACCTGTATGGATACTGTATGTGCTATACATTACATATTCTGTAGGAATCATCTTACAGTGCACCCCATTAATGTATATGAATTTCAATGTGTTTAAAATTGTGCAACTCTACTAAAATACATAGAAAATTATTTTTCCCTCATGGTCAATAATATAACAGAATATTTTTGAGTGTCCTTGTAAATGCACAATTAATGTAGACACTTCATTTTCAATACTGAACAAGCCGATGAAACCAAAATAACATACATCCATTCCGCATTAGTCTAGAATATTTACGCGAGTTAGATCACGGACAGTCGGCAGACAGAAAAACCGAAATCATAAGCACTTTTCAACACTGTTGGAAAATATTAAAAAATAATTTGTTTAAAAAAAATTGAGACTGTCTTATACACATTACGAGATTGAGTATAAGTCATTTCTCAAAATAATAAATCTATTTTCTATTTTAAATTTAAAAGAAATGAGTTTGTTACAAAATATATATATATATATATATATATTTATGAGAAAAATATGACAATGATGAAAAGATGAAAAATTATGTGCAACAACAATGAATTATAAAAGAACAACATTAAAAAACAAAAACAAGATAAACTCCCTGCTTTTCAGAAGGTGGGGAGAGTAAAGGGAATCAAAAAGTTATTAAAAAATGCATCCTCACAGGTTTCGCAAGGCATCACAAAACCGCATACTCCACTTATATAAAGAATATAAAACAAAATAACATTGAATACCGAATTTAATAAATAAATAATGTGAAACAGAATAACATTGAATACTGAATTTAATAAATAACCAACAACAAAACCATGTCATAAATCAACTCATATCTTAAAATATTCCAAAAAATAAACAATAAACTAAATAGACATGCAGAAATGTAATGCCCCTACCTTAACCTATAAATAAAAAATATATATACCTGTTAACACTCTATCGAGCGCGCTGTATCTGAGAGATACAAACATAAGAAATTCGTCGTTTTCGAAAAGAAAAGGGAGTTTTACGACCTTGACCTTCTCAGTATCTGTTCTTCCGGTCATTTCCGTCCCTGGAATGCAGTGGTTTCAAATTTTTGTCGATAGGAATTTCCGGTATCGCGCTTTATTAAGGATTTGTACAGGAAAAATTCGATCAATTCGACTTAAAAATGTATTGCTTGTTTCCAATTCTATTATTTTTTCTGTATTGATGAAATTGAATATTTCACATAATATGTTAATTTTGTTTTAAAAATATGTTCATATGTTACCCATCATTATGCTATTGTATTTTAACATTTTCATAGTATGTAAATAGTATTTTGTATTTAATTTAAATAAAGCGCAGAAAAAAAATGGCGAGGAAAGGTCTAGGTGTAGGGGAGGTGGAGCCTGGAATTAAAAAGAAAAATAATATTTTAAAACTCATTTTTAAACAATATATGATGCTGAAATACAGAATGTATCTGTCAGATACAACGCTCCCGATGGTGCAACTTTTGAGGCGCGCCCGACGGAGTGTTAAAAATCATTACATTACACCTCCATACTTGCATGAGAGGGAAACTGTTAGGCCTAGGATGGTAGCAGGCCAGCATCAAAAATTTTAACTCTTTGAATTGTCCTTCCGTTATTCAGCTCTCTCCATATTCAATCCACGTCCGTTTAGTCTCAAAAGCTGATAGCCATCGCCCTGTGAACTTCCTTTCCTTGTGTTGATTTATAACATGGTTTTGTTGTTGGTTATTTATTAAATTCAGTATTCAATGTTATTCTGTTTTATATTATTTATTTATTAAATTCGGTATTCAATGTTATTTTGTTTTATATTCTTTATATAAGTGGAGTACGCGGTTTTGTGATGCCTTGCGAAACCTGTGAGGATACATTTTTTAATAACTTTTTGATGCCTGTTAGTCTCCTCATCTTCTGAAGAGCAGTGAGTTTATCTTGTTTTTGTTTTTTAGTTTTGTTCTTTTATAATTCATTGTTGTTGCACCCATTTTTTCATCTTTTCATCATCGTCATATTTTTCTCGTAAAAATATATGAACTTTGTGCAAAATAGAGCTGCTATGCGCCAGTTGCATGAAGATGGTAACTTTTTACACTCCGTTAAGATGTATATATATATATATATATATATATATGTATACTCTTTTATGAAAAATATGAAAAATGATGAAAAGATGAAAAAAATGTAAAAATGGGTGAAACAACAACAATGAACCACAAAAGAGCAACACCAAAAAAACAAAACAAAATAAACTCCCTGCACTTCAGAAGGTGGGAGGAGCACAGGTATCAAAAAATTGTAAAAAAGTGTATCCTCACAGGTTTCGCAAGGCATCACAAAGCTGCATACTCCAATTATATAAAAAATAACTGAGAAAAATTAAGAAAAAAATTTTAATATACCAAAACAGTAAAATAAATTAACATTAAAAAATATCCAACAGCAAAATCATAAAGTAAATCAACTCGTAACATAACATAACTCAAAACTCAAAAATATTATATTTAGAAATTTCCAAAGTAACACGAAGAACATCAGAAACTAAACAATAAACTAAACTAAATAGACATGCAGCAATGCGACAATTTAACTTTAAATACTTAACTTTGTGCTTCAGACGATAATTTACATGTTGTTTTTTTAGATCTTGACTTAAATATTGAAAATGAAGAATTAGTTGTTAAATTATTTGATAAAATACCTTTTTTTAATTTTAAAACCCACTCCATGCCTCATTGGCACTCCAATTTAAGTAAAAGAGTTTTTGTAAATATAATTTTGGGTCAAATAATTAGATATTATAATATTTGTGGGTCGAGGAGGATTTTGGAAACACAAATTTTTAAATTTGCTGCAAATTTGTTTTACAATAATTTTTATCCTCATAATTTTATATTTGTTTATGTAAATGAACTAAAAAAAGGTTTTTTGAAGTGGCAACCGTAGGGCCAAACGCCACTATGGAAGTTGCTTCTTGGGTGTTGAATTATATGAAGATCTGTGAATGAAAGTCCGACAAGGAAAGTTCACAGGGTGATGATTGTCAACATTTTGAGAGTGACAGACCAAGCTTGAAAATGGACAGTAGTGAACAACGGAACGACAATTCGAAGGAGTTTAAAACTTTGAAGCTGGCCTGCTATCATCTTAGGCCTAACAGTTTCCCCCGCTCAATCAAGTATGGAGGTTTGAAATTTTCTAACAGGTATCTTTTTTCTTTTTCCTCATAGGTAAAGGTGGGGGCATCGCATTGCTGCATGTCTATTTAGTTTAGTTTATTGTTTAGTTTCTGATGTTCTTCGTGTTACTTTGGAAATTTCTAAATATAATATTTTTGAGTTTTGAGTTATGTTATGTTACGAGTTCATTTACTTTATGATTTTGCTGTTGGATATTTTTTAATGTTAATTTATTTTACTGTTTTGGTATATTAAAAAATTTTTCTTAATTTTTCTCAGTTATTTTTTATATAATTGGAGTATGCAGCTTTGTGATGCCTTGCGAAACCTGTGAGGATACACTTTTTTACAATTTTTTGATACCTGTGCTCCTCCCACCTTCTGAAGAGCAGGGAGTTTATTTTGTTTTGTTTTTTTGGTGTTGCTCTTTTGTGGTTCATTGTTGTTGTTTCACCCATTTTTACATTTTTTTCATCTTTTCATCATTTTTCATATTTTTCATAAAAGAGTATATAAATTTTGTGCAAAGACAGAGCTGCTATGCGCCGGTTGCATAAAGATAGTAATATTTTTTTCACTTTGTCAAGATATATATATATGTATATATATATATGGGCTGTTTAATAGCCTCTGCTTATCAACCAGGAGAAGACCCTTTAATTGCCTTCTAGGAGGACTTAAAGGAATCGACTGGGAGCAGAGACTTAATATCCAATCCGCACCTTCTATCGGTACAGCCTGTTAGTACACTTGTCTAGTGTAAGGGGGACGAACACGGATGGGCTTCCTCCAACCCGCTTGGCCAGCGTGGAGGGATTTGGCCACAACCCCCCTTATTTTACCATGAATTCACAAAACAAATCACGGCCCTCAGTTCCCGGTAGTCTGTATGTTCCTGGTTACGGCAGCGATCAGACAGACATGAAGACAGAGGGTGCTAAGAATCACCGGGCTCGGCTTGGCTGCCATAAGTTGATGACCTTGGCTACGTATAATGGACGATCCCTATCTTCTGAAAATCGTTTACAGGAACTTGAAGAAGAGTTAGATAGGATAAACTGGGACATTTTAGGATTATGTGAAGTAAGAAGAAAAGGAGAAGAAAAGATTGACCTTGCCAGCGGACATGTTTTATACTACAGAGGCACAGAAAATGGAAGAACAAGTGGTGTAGGATTTCTGATTCATAAAAGGTGGAAGAATCACATTATAGAATATGATAGTACATCAGATAGAGTTGCAAGATTAGTAATACAAGTGTCCAAAAGATACAAGCTGCAAATTACCCAAGTTTATGCACCAACAATAAGCTATTCTGATGAAGAAATAGAAGATTTCTATGAAGAAGTAGCTTCAATGCATCAAAAGGGAAATTGCTACATAAAATTAATAATGGGAGACTGGAATGCTAGAATTGGAGAGAAAAAGAAAGGTGAATTATCTGTAGGTAATCATGGATATGGTATGCGAGATGAAAGAGGAAACAGATTGATTGAGTTTGCAGAATGTGAACAGATGTATATCATGAATTCATTTTTCAAGAAAAAGCCACAAAGAAAATGGACATGGCGTTGTGCAAATGGCTCAACAAGTGAAATTGACTACATCTTGGCCAACAAAAAGTATCTTATTCAGGACTGCAGCGTTCTCAATAACTTCAATACAGGAAGTGATCACAGATTGGTTAGATGCAAACTGCTGTTAAATACTAAAGTAGAAAGAATGAAGCTTTTGCTACACTCAAAGAAATCAATCGATATTATAAACCTCCAGAAACATAAAGAAGAATTTCATTTGGAACTTCAAAACCGTTTTCAAGTACTTCAATCAACTTTAGAAGAAGAGCAAGATGTTACAATAGTGAACAAAAAGCTAACCAATACTCTACAAGAAATTGCTAAGAAGATAGTTGGTGATGCACAAATAAAACAGACAAAGAAAATAACAGAAGAAACAAGAAGATTGATGAAAAAACGCAGAGAATTTAAAATGAAGAAAAATCATCCTAAATCAAGAGTTGAATATGCTGAATTATGAAAAACAGTAAGAAAATGCGTTACAGAAGATATCAGAAAATTTAACTGTGATCTTGTTAAAAAAGTTCTGGAAGATAACAAAAGTTTAAAATCAGCTAAGCGCAAGTTATGTGTTGGAAGAAAAGGTATTTTTGCACTGAAGAGAGCAGCTGGAACAATCACCAAAATCAGCAACGAAATAGTACACATTGTTGAAAAATTCTATAATGATCTATATAAATGTGAAGATCAGAGGGAAATTAATGTACACGATCAACGAGAAATCTTAACAGATACTGAAGATATAATCCCAGTGATGACAGATGAAGTTTTACAAGCTATTAGATTTATGAAAAAAGGTAAATGCCCTGGAGAAGATGGAATTACAATTGACCTTATCAAAGAAGCAGGAGAAGAATTTGCAAAAAAGGCTAACATTACTGTTTTCCAAATGTCTCAAGAAGTCACATGTACCAGAAGATTGGAATAATGCTGTGATGGTGCTACTTTACAAGAAAGGAGAGAAGGAAAACATTAAAAATTACCGTCCGATCAGCTTACTTTCAGTGATTTATAAAATTTTCACCAAAGTTTTAACGTCAAGACTTGAATCAGCTCTGGACTCAGCTCAACCTAGAGAATAAGCAGGATTCCGAAGTGGATTCAGCACAATGGATCATATCCAAACAGTAAGGGAACTTATAGAAAAACATAAAGAATATAATTTACCTCTCTGCCTTGCCTTTATTGATTATGAAAAATCATCTGATTCCGTCTACACATCAGCTGTAGTAGAAACTCTAGAGGACATTGGTATAGACAAACCTTACATCAATATCATAAACAAGATTTACAAGAAAGCAACAGCAACCATTCGTTTAAATAAAGGAAAAGCGAAGATCAAGCTCGGAAGAGGAGTAAGACAAGGAGACACCATTTCACCTAAGCTTTTTAATGCTGTCTTAGAAAATATCTTCAAGAAGCTGGATTGGGAAAACAAAGGGATCAGAATAAATGGGGAATATTTAAGTCATCTCCGGTTCGCTGACGACATTGTAATTTTCAGTAACACTCCTGAAGAATTGAAAATTATGCTAAAAGATCTTGCAGAAGCTAGCATCAATGTGGGATTAAAAATAAATTTAGAAAAGACTAAGGTGATGTTTAATTCATTTACATCAAAAAAGAAAATTGTCTACAAGAACACTGAGATTAAAGAAGTGCAAAGTTATGTGTACCTAGGACAGGAAATATCATCGGATAATAATATCATGAATGAAATCAATAGAAGAATAAGAAATGGGTGGAATGCTTTTGGGAAGAACAGTATTATTCTGAAGAGTAATATGCCTCTTTGTTTGAAAAGAAAAGTGTTTAATCAGTGTATTTTACCTGCATTAACTTATGGAGCAGAAACATGGACACTAACAAAACGGATGATACAAAGACTACAAACAACACAGAGAAGTATGGAAAGATGTATGCTAGGCATAACTAGAAGAGACAGAAAGAGGATAACCTGGATAAGAAATCAGACAAAAGTTTTTGACATCCTTGAAAGAATCAAACAACTAAAATGGAAATGGGCTGGGCACATTGCAAGAAGACAAGATGGAGCACAAATATACTACAGTGGTATTCCAGAGATGTAAAACGACCAAGAAGACGACCACAAGTAAGATGGAGTGACGAAATTAAAAAAGTGGCTGGTGTAAATTGGATGACAAAAGCACTAGACAGAAAACATTGGAAAAATCTGGGGGAGACCTACATCCAGCAGTGGATCGAAAACGGTTGATGATGATGATATATATATATATAACAATTCTTGAAGCTGTTAACGCAAGGGATTAGATGTATTCAACATTGCCGTTAATGTTACAAAATCAAATGTAAAGAAAGAGTATATGTTTGTTATTTCGTACTCGCAAGAATTTCAACTGATTCTTGGCAATAGCAACGAGTTCGTACCTATTATTTTCTTCTGTTTTGATGCACAAAATTCTAGTAATTATGCTAGAGACATTTCGTCACCTCAGAATAATAAGGCTCTATCTGTGTTTTTGAAAAAAATTGACTTCTCGATATAGAAAGGTTCTGTTTTTATCTATGCAGGCATTTTTACAACGAAATGATTTATGTATATACTAGAAGACATCGCCCGCTACGCTGGTCAGTTTTTCTAAAGAAACTTTGAATCAAACGAAATTTTTGTAGCATATTAAATTTTAGTTTTATATCATATTTTAGACTGTCTGTCATCGATGAAAAGTCAGTCATCTAAACGGAAAGTTCAATGTTAGTCACCGATGAATGACGTAACGCTCAACTTGTTAAAATTTTTAATCACATAAAAACTCATTCAGCGGATCCTTTAAAATAAAGCCTAACTTTTGGGATTGGGTTCATCTAATTTAAAACATCTCCATAACTAAAATACGTTATCAGTTAAAAAAAACTACAAAATTCGATTTTTATGGATTTTTTTTAAAGTTCGTTCTTTATTTTAACCCTCTTAAAGTGCACTGTTAAAAAAAATCTGAAATTCACGGATATATTTTTTCTGAATTTCACAGAAAAAATCCTTTTTCGCACCAAAAGGGCTTTTTCCGTTACAAATCTGAAAACACGATATTTCCTGAAACTAACGAAAAGGATGGAAATAAAAACAAAAAACGGAGACAGTCCGATAACCGGGGATCTCCGTGGCCGAGTGGTTAAAGCACCACGCCATTAAACGTCTGGGAGCATAGATTGTGGGTTCGTATTCCACTATCCCCGTAAAATAATGAAAACACGAAAAGTCCCTTTTAATTATTTTTTTCTGTTTATTTTTCTCTTATTTCTTATTAAAAAATCTTTTAACTAATTAGCCTCCCAATAAATAAATAAATTGCGCGCGATAATTTCAAAAAATTATCTAATTTTTGTAAAAAATGAATAAAAAATATTTTTTCATACATTCATTCAAAAAAAAAAAAAAAATGTGATTTTAAACAATGATTTTTTATTTTATTTACGCTAGTTAAAAAATTAAAATTTGTTTTAAAAATAATAAGTATTATGCATCATTCTAAAATAAAATAAAATAAACCGCTTACGAATATTCTAACGAATATATTTGAAAGGCAATCTTTGAAAAGCGCAACATATTTTCCCAGTAACTCATAAAAGACATACTTTGTACAGACAGGCATCAGCAGCTTTGGCTGAATCAGTAAGGACTTGACCCTCTACGCAAATGTCCCTAGTTCGATCCTCAGGATGGCTTGAAATAAATTTTGCAAAAAAATAATGATTAAAAATGATTTAAATTAAGCATATTGTCACTCGGAAATTTCGGATTCTTTGACGAATGTCCGGTTCACTAATTTTAAAATTTAAATTAAATTATTATCATTACAAAATCAAACTTTGTAACGGAAAGTTACCGCTTTTCCATACGGAAGTTTTCCTTTCTTTTATTTTCCAAACGGAAAATCTACTAACGGAACGGTGAAAGTTCGGCTACATTGCTGCCGGTAGTTTCACCTGGAATTCACAGATTTATTTTTAACAGTGTGCTATTACACGTAAAAATTGCAAGCGACAAAAATCGCCTGCGTTTTTTCGTTTTCTTAACATTTCATTGGCTGTTCGAAAAGAGTCTTTACCTTCATTTGGATTTCCAAGCAGTTGATTGGCTCTTACTAGCGATTCGCTTCGTTCCAGGCGTCAAAGACGCTCCGACACAAAAGAATCCCTCGCTAACCAAGCGACTCTCCTGGTCCCATAGGATAACATGGAGACGCCTGCAATTTGACGCGTGCAGCACGACACGTGTAATAGCACTTTTAGGTGTGGAATTTTCTAAAATCCCTTCTTAGCGGCCCTCGACGTTATAAGAAGCCTTTTTACGCCAATTTTCAAGATTTTTGGTTCGGTAGATTTTTTTTGTGCTGTGATTAATTCGAAATCCAGACTTTCTTATATATATATAGATGTGAAGTATCTCACGAACTACTGGATTTAAAAGAATTTGCTTGGTACCATTCGATTCAGCATGGAAAAATACACTAAAATATATTATCAGTTGAAAAATAACTACAAAAGCAGATTTTTAAGGAATTTTTTTAAGTTCGTTCTTTTTTTTACCCCCCCCCCCCCTTAGGGATGGAATTTTCGAAAATCCCTTCTTAGCGGCACTCGGTGTTATAAGAAGTATTTTTACCCCAATTTTCAAGATTATCGGTTCGGTAGATTTTTTTCTGCTGTGATTAATACGAAATCCAGACTTTCTTTTAGGTATATAGATAAGCATTGAAAATTTTCAGGTTTTTGCGCCGAAGACATCGCCAAATTAGGAAAACGTGAAGTATTTCACGAACTACTGGATTTAAAAGAATTTGCTTGGTACCATTCGATTCAGCATGGAAAAATACACTAAAATATGTTATAAGTTGAAAAATAACTACAAAAGCCGATTTTTAAAGAATTTTTTTTAAGTTCGTTTTTTTTTTACTCCCTTTAGGGGTGGAATTTTCAAAAATCCCTTCTTAGCGGCACTCGATGTTATAAGAAATATTTTTACCCCAATTTTCAAGATTATCGGTTCGGTAGATTTTTTTCTGTTGTGATTAATATGAAATCCAGACTTTCTTTTATATATATAGATAATTTAATTATGGTATTATGATTATATTATGACACTATTTTAATCCTGAAATGCCTTCATAGATACAAATAGAACACTTCTACATCGATTAGTCATATTTTTTAAAAACACAGATAGAACCTTATTATTCTCAGATGACGATTTGTCGTCTAAGATTATTTTTGGAAAAGTTCCATTTCAACGAAATAACGAAACCAGAATTCCCAGATAATCTGTAAAAGTTAAATCAGTAGGAAGTGTCAAAATCAGATTTTAATTAAAACCTTAGTTTGAAATTGTTAAGGAAAGAAAACGAGTTGTTTCATTTCTGTTTACTCATCGTTCTTCGTAGAGGAATCAGTTTGTATTTATAGTGTTTGTAGACACATATCAGCTTTCACCCAAGCTTTCTACTACAATTCATTACCTGATGCAAAGTAAGTTTTAAAGAGAAAGGAGTTTATTTTTCAGAAACTCATTCCTGTGTGTCACTCTTAGTTCCGTTGGTAAATATTTTCAAATAAAGTCGTGTATTAGTGTAGGATGCATGACATTGCTATTTTTCTAATTCTGATAAATCATTAGGCATATTTAGAAAGGAATGTTTTTATCAATTTTTTGCTTCGTTTTTATGCGAGATATTTCCGTACTTCTCATAATTATTGGAGAATTTAAGCGTGTTCATTCTTATTGTTCTCAGATATTTAACGCCTCAAAAATGAACTTAAAAAATACAAGGAGATAAAGGTAGGTTTCTCGGGTAATAGAATATATTAAAAACCATCATTCATAGTATTTATGGTGTTATTATCTTTTTTACTCTCACCTACTGCAGGCATAGCGATGAGTAAGGTATTTTCCGAAAGATTCTGCAGCACTTTTTGATGCAGTATACTTATATACCGTTAAATTACATCGTTTGATAAAAATAATTGTTGTTAATAAAAAATGATTGAAAAATGTTATCAGCAAATAATTTCAAAGATTGCGTTAAGAAAGCCTCGCGTGATGAAACTTTTTAAAAATTAACAACACTAACCGATTTTTTTTCATTTAATATACCTTTTAGAATGTCTACGCATTATACTAAAAATCGTATTTATGTGGAAAAAAGAAATGGTGCGTTCCAATGAAGTGTTGAAAGGTATTTAAAGCAATGTTTTCGCATAGTCAAAAAATTCATAGGCCTCACGTTGCACGCAAAGAGAAGCATAAAATATCGCTATCTACAATCAGCATTTTGGATTCTGTTCATTTCTTTGGGTTAACCGAGAATTCCGTCAAATTTATTAAATCTGTGTTTCATTAATTATTTGGAAATTGGTTGTTGTTTTCGGTCGAAAATGGACATTGTGGTGTCTGCATTTTATTTTGTTTATGACTGATACAGGAAAAATAATGTTCAATCCCAGGCATACGTAACATTTGACTCTATTATTACTTTAGCCACGTTTTGATCATCATACAAATGATGTTTTTGCTGATTTTTATTTTCTCAATGGGAAACATTCAAACATTTTGCTTTCGGCAGTAAACGTAAAGATTATTTTAACGAAATTTTTTACATTTAATAGAATTTTTTATTTGAAAAGGAAATCGAAATCGAAATATCGTTGCTAATAAACAAAAAAGGAAGAAACGTTACAAAATGGGTGAACGCAAATTATCATCTTTGGAAAAAAACGAATATAAAGAAAGACTTAGTATGAAAGATCTTCTTTCAAAGCAAGAAAAAAAAAAGATCCGATTACTGAGTTCACCGATCACGAAAGGTGCGGTTGCGAAAAAGGAAATCGCGAAAAAGGAAACAATCTAATGCTAAATTGATTTATTTTAAAAGACCTTCTTTAAAACAAAATTAATTTATTTATCTTAAAACTTATTTTCCAAATGGTTGTTGTAATTTTTTAAATTATGCTTATTTTTTATTAATTTATTTACCGATACATGAATGCTTTAATTTCGTTATAGACTAAGAGCTGGATAAAAATTATGAACTATTTATATAAATTTACGTGTAAACAGATTTATGTTCCGTAAAGATCTGCGCGCGAAAAAGACAAATTTCTGTAAAAAATACCTCTTTCCAACTTTCAGATGCTGTGCATCTTTAGTATCAATTGTAGTAATTAATTCATGCTCCAAAAATATAAACATAAAAAAAATATATTCGATTTCATTTTCTTTTATGTTTGCGTCGATTTTCATTCTGCATGAAAATGCGTGACATTATTTATGAAAAACTTGTTTTGAAAACATTTTAGGAAAATATTTCTATCGACAAAGACTTTGAAAATGTCACAGTTTGTGCGATGAAACACACGTTAATTTAAATAAAAGAATCTTATCACATTTAGAACATTTTTAAGTTAATTTGATTCTGTATAAATAATTATCATATACATTTTTAATGCAATTATATTCGTTTAATGTATTTTCATGCATTGAACAATGATTGATACTTTAAAGTATTACATTCATTTTCATAATTAACACGTTCTCTGCCGCTCACGCGATAGCGCGTGATATGGCGCCAACGTTAAGGGTCCACATCACGCGCCAGCGCTTGACGTGGGGTGATGTCCAATAGCCAGTCACGTGCGGGCGCGGGAAAATCTCTCACTGATTCTTTGTTATAAAAAGTAAAGCGGCTTCTGGGAAAAACCCACTTCTACAGTGCGGCATTAAAAATCACCACATCTTCATGTAAGCGGCAGCGAATGTGTTAAGTTCTTTATGAATTTAAAAGAATCATCTTTCAATTAGCATTAAAAACAAAATATAGAGAAAAAAACATTACAATTTCGTTATTTTGCAAGACTGTTAGAGGGTTTAAAAGATAACCTAACAAGATTTCGCAATAACACAGACAGACAGATTAGTAACAAACTCTCAAACCAGAATGAATTTTAATCGAAATAAACTTTTTTTTTAGACGTTTGATTCCATCACATTAATTTGGGGAATGGAGATCGGTTACAAAAAGTAAAATACATTCGTAGAGATCTACGACATGCACACGCACAGTAAGCTTCAATTTCGTTAGAAAAATCTATGACATCTGACAAACAAGGTGCAAAAAGGAATGAGTTTTAATCAAAATAAACATTTATTTGGAAGATTTGTTGAAAGAAAACAAATGCTGACTTTCTATTTAAGAAGTGATATGAAAGTGAAACTTTAAATATATCAATGCCGTAAAGGAAAATAACATTCTTTCCCATCTAACAATTTTACCTAGAATACAATCTTAAAAAATGTAATTAAATTCCTTTGCTGTCTTGTGATGCGAAAATAAAACTCAACAAAGAATTCTCCAGATTCTTTCGTTTTTTTCTTTTTGAAAGTTACAAAACTTTTCAATGTCACGTTTTAA
Organism: Maratus speculifer; assembly: GCA_964019185.1. Classification (NCBI taxonomy): domain Eukaryota; kingdom Metazoa; phylum Arthropoda; class Arachnida; order Araneae; family Salticidae; genus Maratus; species Maratus speculifer. Next base: position 24,172,538 of record OZ025292.1, read on the forward strand.
AATGGATCACTTCTTTCTAATAATGTGCATCTTTTACAGAGAGCAAAGTTACCTTCATCTGCCGAAAACGTGTTTCTACCTCGGTGCACGACTTTATGAACTTCATCCCGATATCAGTTCCCTCGTTTCTAGTTTATTGTCGGTTGGTTTCTATGTATTTTATCTTGCAAGTTTTGTTGTAAATAAGATCAGAATGCAAAGAAATGTGAAAATATTCAAAATAAATTAGAATGCGAGTTCTTACTTCACTTCTCACACATGCAATGAAAAATGAAAGTATCGTTTAAATTATTACAAAGTTCTTTCTGAATGGTTTTTTCCATATGCAGTCGCTTGGATGATAAAATTTAAATAAAATTTTACATGAATAATAACAACAAAAGCGGCATTACTTACAGGAATGGCTTCTCTATTATACACATTGGATGGCCACATACAGGAACCAAAATACAAAAACCGTTCCAGTCCTCGAAAAGATTCATTTATTGAATTACTTTGAATATCAAAACTTATACTCTTATTACTTACCCACAGTCGTTATGTATATATAATACCTTTGTAAATCAAATAAAAAAACTGACTAGGTCTCGTAGAAATAATTCAGAAAAAACCCTAATGGCATATGTTTAATATATACATACATATATATATATATATATATAACCATTAAATAATACTACAAATCAACATCAATAACTGTAAACATTTGTTAATGCCAATCCATATCACACACAGGAGCTGTCAGAATTAGAAATAAAACTGAAAATGTGGTATTTAGCTCGTTATCAAGGGCAATACTATATATATATATATATATATATATATATATATATATATATATATATATATATATATATATATATATATATATATATATACAGGGTGTTTCGCTACCAGACCGACAAACTTTGAGGGGTGATAGTAGACATAAAGACAAACATTATTAAATAGGAAACTATGGGGCGCAAACGTCTTCTATAGGAGCTAGGGGCCATTAAAGTTTAGGGTCCAAAAATTCAAACGCTCATAAAAATTAGAAAAAAGGGTCGATTTGTTTGCGGTTTTCTCTAAAATCATTCTTTACATCACGATTTTTATTTATTTTTTTTTATTTTAAAGATTAAGTTCAAAAATTGTCGATAGAGGGCGCTTTGGACTTTAGAGTAACGAACAAATACTTTTTACCGTTCTTTTGTGCATAGGGTTGAAATTATTCTAAAGTTTAGACTTTAACTTAAATTTTAAGTCCAAAATCGGAAATATGGGTATCGGTTAACTAGCGAAAATTTAACTGTGAACCAAAGGGGAGATTTTAAACGCTCATAAACATTGGACAAACTAATCGATTTTGTTGCGGTTTGCGTGTAGCTCATTCACTTGGTAATTATTTTATTCAAAATGACGTACAGCTTTCATGTCTTCATTTTTTCATAGAGGGCGCTTCCGAGACATGTCCGACATTTCAATAGTATTACTCCTGGGTGTTTCACTACCAGACCACCATACTTCCAGGAAGTGTAACGGATGCAAAGATGACCGGAATCACACAGGAATGTAACGTTGAAAATTGCTTTTTTGCATATTACGTTTAAAAAACAGCAGAGAAAAAAACAACAGAAACAAATAGAGAAACAGCAACATGTTAAAGTGACAGAACAAAGTTTATTTAAAGGTTTTACTGCAAAAAGTGTTCGAAATTACGACCAGGAAAAGTCCGGCAAGCTTGACAGTGACAGTAGATGGCGCTGCGATTTTCTTGCGGTAGGTGAAGCTAAACGGTAATGCGCGTGAAAGTTTCTCTCTCGTTGCAAAGCTCTATGTGGTTCCAGCATGATCGGGCTCTTCCACATTTTACCAATGATGTTCACCGATACCTCAACGTAACATATGGACAGCGGTAGATAGGTCGTGGTGGCCCGGTTTATTGTCCTGCCTGATCACCGGACCTATCAAGTATGAGCTTCTTCTGCTGGGCTCACATGAAAAGTTGGGTGTGTGAGAATCCCGTACCATCAATTAAAGACTTAGCAGCTCGTATTTCTGTAACTTCCGGAAATCTATCAAAGATTCCAGGAATCTTTCAAAGCGTGAGAAGTTACATGCGATGCCGCTGTCAAGCATGTCGAATTACTTCTGGTCGTAATTTCGAACACCTTTTCTAGTAAAACCTTTAAACAAACTGTTTTATGTCATATTAACGTGTTTCTGTTTCTCTGCTTGTTTCTGTTGATTTTTTCTCTGCTTCCTTTAACCATAACTCGCAAAAAAGACTTTTTCAACGTTACATTCCTATGTGATTCCGAGTCGCTTTTTCATCCCTAACACTTTCTGGAAGTGTGATAGTCTGGTAGTAAAACACCCAAGAGTAATGCCATTGAAATATCGGAGATATGTCGGAAGCGCCCTCTATGAAAAAATGAAGACACCACAGCTATGCGTCATTTTGAATGAAATAATTACCAAGGGAATGACCTACACGCAAACCGCAACAAAATTGATTAGTTTGTCCAATGTTTATGAGCGTTTAAAATCTCCCCTTCGGTTCACAGTTAAATTTTCTCTAGTTAGCCGATCCCCATGTTTCCGATTTTGGGTTTAAAATTTAAGTTAAAGTCTAAACTTTAGAATAATTTCAGCCCCATGCACAAAAGAACGGCAAAAAGTATTTGTTCGTTACTCTAAAGTCTAAAGCGCCCTCTACCGACAGTTTTCGAACTTAACCTTTAAAATTAAAAAAATAAAAAATCGTGACATAAAGAATGATTTTAGAGAAAACCGCCAACAAATCGACCCATTTTTCTAATTTTTATCAGCGTTTGAATTTTTGGACCTTAAACTTTAATGGCCCCTAGCTCCTACAGAAGACGTTTGCGCCCCATGGTTTCCTATTTAATAATGTTTGTCTTTATGTCTACTATCACCCCTAGAAGTTTGTCGGTCTGGTAGCGAAACACCCTGTATATATAATACAGCAATTCGATCACGTTAGTTTAAGAAGAGAGGTTGTTTCCTAAAAGTAAATTATATTAGTACAGTTTTATAAAAACAGTTTCTTTCAAATAATCTGTGACATCTAAAGAACTATGCATAAACCGGCATGAGTTTTGATCAAAATAAACATATATCCGAAAGATTTGTTGAAAGAAAACAAACGCTGACTTTCTATTACGGAAATGATATAAAAGTAAAACTTTAAATATATCAATGTCCATAAAAAAATAACATTCATTTTTTCCATCTTAAATTTTACTTAGAATACAATCTTAAAAAAATTAATTAAATTTCATTGCTGTCTTGTGATAAGAAAATAAAGCTGAACAAAGAATTCTACAGATTATTCCGTTCTTTTCTTTCTTAATTTTACAAAACTTTTGGATTTCACGTTTTAAAATGGATCACTTCACTCCAATAATGTGCATTTTTTTACAGAGAGCAAAGATACCTTCCTCTGTCGAAAACGTGTTTCCACCTTAGCCCACGACTTTATGAACTTTATACCGATATCAGTTTCTTCCTTTCTGCTTTATTGTCGGTTGGATTCCATACAGCTATCCATGCAAGCTTTGTTGTAAATAAGAATAGAATATAAAAAAATGATAAAAAATCAAAACGCGAGTAGTGAATTTGGTTCTCACATACGCAATGGAATATGAGAGAATAGTATAGTTTTAGATTATTACAAAGTTTTTTGCGAATGATTTTTTTTCCAGCTGGAGTCACCCAGATTGTAAAATTTAAATTACGTTTTAATCGACTTCAAGGAGTAGGTGATGATTTCGACCTACATGTATTTCTTGTTCACTCATATCTTCCCTAAATATGAACCAATTTTGATCATTCCTTGTTTTTTTTTTTTTTTTTTTTTTTTTTTTTTGAAAGTGTAAGATGCCCGTGTGGTCCCATTTAAATTTCATTAAATTCTGATGATTAGAATTTTTTAAATAAAAAAATATTGATTTGGTAGAAAAATTAATGATTTGTCGCAAATCATCTTTCATTGTTGAAACCATTTTTAAATCATAAGCATATTAAAACTATGCATTCATATGCGTTAGCGCCAAGTTGTCGCCAAGCATGATTCTTTTTTGGAACTACTTGATTATCCCGTCGACCAATATCGCCAAATTATACAAATCGTCAAACTTATAGCCAAATTATATATATTGACATAATTTTTATTTTAACTAACGAAAAAGTAAATAACTGATAGAATATCAATAAAAATACAAAAAAAAAATGTCGAAACAAAAATTGCTTAATGACATTTTAAATACGTGTGTCATATATAATATCATTGGATGGGATATTCACGATCATCCATTATTGGCATTTAATCTTATAGTTTGGCGATAGATTTTTGGTCGACGGGGTTAGTATTTTTTAAAAACAGCATATTTTATTTAATATTTAATGAGTACAGGAACAACTTTATAGGCATTACAGATATTTCGTACATTCCAATGTACAGGGTGGTGCAAATTATTACTTTTTTGTCTTTTATTTTTTTTCGCCACCTTAATTATCCTTCATATAAAATAGACAACGATAAATATAAGGTTAACCTTGGTCTTTTTAATCCCGACAAATATGTTTTTAAATATTCGATAAAATGTCAAAAATTTGAATACACATTCTTTCTTGCACGTTTTATTTTAAATTAGATCAGTATGTATACAACAAAATGCGAAAATATTCCAAAGAAATCAGAACGCGAATTGTTAATTTTGTTCTCACAGATGCAATGAAAAATGAATGTATCGTTAAAATAATACCAATATTTTTGTGAAGATTATTGCAAAGTTGTTTGTGAATGACTTTTTATTCATCGTCACCCGCAGTATAAAACTTAAATTAATTTTAAACATTTAATAAGCGCAGAAACAACTTTACATATATTACCGACATTTCGTTCATTTTATCTATAGGTTAATCCCAAATATTCTTCTTCTTATTGTTATTATTTTGTTGAATTCTTAGCTGACCTCCTTATAAACTGCCGTTGATAATTTTGAGGTCAAAAATAATCATTATAATCTTGAAATTCTCGAAGAATCCGACAAATATATTTTGAAATATTCGACAAAGTATCTAATATTGAAAAAGTAAGGTCATCTGTGGTGATATAGCATTTCTGGATAATATACGCTAAATCTTAAAAGGTTGCTCTCTTTCTATTCTATTTAAATACTTTTGCATGCAAATAATCATGTAAAAAATGTTTCTTAGTTGACGAAAATGGAAGCGACTCTTTCCAAATTTTCAATTCTGTGCAAGTTTAGTAACATTAGTAGAAATTAATTTTCGCTCACAAGTGTCCAATTGCATTTTATTTTCTGTTTATACTGTTTTCATTATGCACAAATTTGCTTGACATTATCTAAAAAAATCTTTAAAAAAAAAAAAAAAAAAAAGGTCTACTTGTACATCTTGTCGATTAATTTCGCCAGATTTTACAAATCGTGTAACTAATAGCGAAATTTTACACTTTGACATAATTTTTATTTTAAGTAACCGAAAAAACAAATAATTACTAAAATATCAATAAAATTACAAATAAAATATCGAAATAAAAATCCCTTAATGACGTTTTAAACACGGTCAACCATTATAAGCATTTAATCATATAGTTAGGTGACAGTTTTTTGAAAAACGCGATAGCCAAGTAGTACCAAAAAGAAAGAAAAAAAATCGAAAATACTTCCATTAAGAATGATTTTGAAAATGTCGTCTTTTGTGCGATAAAATGTACATTATTTTAAGTAAAAGTACTTTATCACTTTTATAGTATTTTTTATCTTAGTTTCTTTCAGTATAAGTGGTAGATTGTCGCAGATATTTTTATTCTAATTTTAATGATTTAATGCATTTTTTTTAGTATTGAACAATAGTTAATACTCTCATGCGTTACATTCATATTCATAATTCAAATTTTTATATAAAGTTAAAAGAGTCGCCTTTTATTTAGCAATTAAAATCAAATACAGAGATAACGAAATTACAATTTTATTATTTCGCAAGACTCTTAAAATGTTTAACTTTAACTCTTACCAGTTTACATAACACAGCTTAACAACAAACTTTCAAATCAGCGTGAAATTTAATCGGAATAAACTTTTTTTTAGATGTTTGATTCGTTCACGTCAGTTTAAGAAGATCGTTTTCTAAAAGTAAATTATATTTTTACAGTTTTATAACATGGACATTTACCTGCAGTTTTTTTCAAATAATCTGTCACATCTGTAGCACAAGAGGCAAACTTTTTTGACTTTTTTGAATTTCTATACGGAAAGTTTGTTGAGAGAAAACAAATGCTGACTTTATTTAGGATATGATATACAAGTGAAGCTTTAAATATATCAATGTCCGTAAAAGAAAATAACATTCTTCTCGATCTTACAATTTTACCTAGAATACAATCTTAAAAAATTTAATTAAATTCCGTTGCTGTCTTGTGATGCGAAAATAAAACTGGAAAAAAGATTCTCTTGATTCTTCCGTTTTTTCTTTTTGAATTTTACAAAAGTTTTTGATGTCACGTTTTAAAATGGATCACTTCTTTCTAATAATGTGCATCTTTTTTACAAAGAGCGAGGTTACGTTCATCTGTCTAAAACGTGTTTCCACCTCGGCGCACGACTTTTTGAACTTTATACCGGTATCAGTTTCTTCTGTCAAGTTTAATGTGGGTTGGTTTCTATACATTCTTTTTTGCAAGTTTTGTTGTAAATAAGATCAGAATACAACAAAATGTGAAAATATTGAAAAGAAATCAGAATGCGAATCGTTAATTCTGTCCTCACAAATGAAAAAAATGAAATCATCGTTTAGCTTTAGATTATTACAAAGTTCTTTGTAAATGATTTTTTTCTTATGGAGTCCATCACATAATAACATTAAAATTAAAATTTAAGCAGTTAATAATTACAGAGACCACTTTACTGATATTACGCACTTCTCTGCTCGGAACATTGAGTGGACGCACAGAGAAATCCAAATAAAAAAATTCCTCACAGTGCTCGAAAACGGATTACGTTATTACAGTGTTTGAATATGAAAACTTTTGCACACACGTGTATATATTATACCTATGACAATCAAATCAAAAGACTAACAAGTTCTCTTAACAAAAATCTAACAAAAATCTTTAATGACATATGTTTAATATATATATATAAGGAGTTCTGGTGTAATAACGCCAGGTGGGGTAATAATGCCAAGTACTAATATTATGCATAATTATGAAATAATCCGGTAAATGACACCCATGTGCTCTGCGCAGAAGGGTTTTGAGTCATATAAATTGCAAAAATCAGGTTGAAGTTAATTTGTTTTATTTGTAGGTCTTATTGATTTTAAAAGCAACTAAAATTAACGCTTGATCTAAAATTTGCGAGATACGTTTTGTGATGTGAAGACTATAGTTTTTATTCAGAAATACTTTGTTTATTACATAAATTTGTAGTGCATTTCATGTACTTTCAAAATTTTGTCGAAGATTTTGGATATCTTCTCTAGATAATTTTTAGTTTAAAATGTACTGCACAATAAGGATACCGGGGTAATAACGCCAGTCCTTGGTGTTATTACCCCAGATGATTTCCAACAGTGGCCGAACTACATTCGAAAGAGGTTTAACTATTAATATGGTACAGCATTATTATCATTGTTGAAATGGTAAGATTAAGGGGGAGGGGGTCCAATACCCAAAACTACTCTCTATATGTTTTTTAATACTATTGTAAAAAATAATTTTGAACTCTCATAAATAAAACTGTATCAAAGTGTTTTCGATATTCTAATTCGAACAACTTCAAAATCGGGTTTCTATTAAATTTCCATTGGATTGTTCAATTGAGTTCTAAATTTTAAGTATCCGCTTTCTCAGCGTTTGGTTTTTCAAAATTTTACAAATTTAACCTTTAACAGATGTGACAGAAACTGTAACGTAACTCATGTGAAGCGGTTTGTGAGACTGCAAGATTGAAAGATGAATAAAAGCGGGAACAACTCATAGGATTGTGTTTTTATACTAAACTTTTTATACAAGATTATTATACTTAATATTCACCTATTTAAAAGTCTCTGGTGATAGTCCAAATGAAACAAAATTTCGGTAGTGTTTGTAGTTAAACTGAAAAATACAAGTTAAACTATAAAAATTAAAAAAAAAAAAACAGTAGTCTGTGATTCCGGTAACATTAGTTAAAGGTTAAAAGACATAATTGATTAAAAATCACAGAATAATGTTCCTGCACTAAATTGTTTGTACAGAATTAATTCCAATTTAATTTAATCAATTCAAATATTTCTAACAATAGTATGAGGACTCAAAACGAAAGAGAATTTCAGTTGTAGCTATAATTAAATTGGAAAATACAAGTTAAACTCTAAAATTTGGGGGGAGGGGGACAGCTTTCAGTGAGATTGCTAACAGCAGTTAAAGGTTAATTTTGTTGCTAATTTAAAGATAATAATATATAACCACATAAATCATGCAAAAAATTTTATAAAAAATCTCATTGGGATAGCATTTTTTTAATGAAAAATCTTATTTAATTAATTAAACATTTATTAAAGCATGTTTTAAACAACGCCGGCAGTTTAACTTTACGTTTAAAGAATCCTCATTAATGTGGAGTTATGGGTTAAAAACTATTTACAAGAATACTATAATAGTATTAACAAAAATATATTACATATAACTCTAGTTATTATAAAATTTCACATGATTAAAATATTAATTGTTTCTTATAATATTGTTTCTTCAACGTTTCTTTTAATTATATTGAAGCGGGTCTTTTTAAGCAAAGAAAAGCTCATGATGTTATATTCTGTAGGACATCCCCCTCTCTTCTTTTTTTTTTTCACTTTCACCAAAAACTAAATATTTTCTTATTGCATAGAATTTATACATTCAAACTTAAATGGTGAATTCCATGAAAATGCGACATGGACATCATTTTTTAAATTTGAACTAAATTAGTATATTTTTGTTCCAATTGATAGAAAATAAGTCAAATTTCATGAAAATAACAAGATATAATAAGGTAATTGTAAAAATAAATTTTTATAGTTAATTATTATCAAGACTAACTTTGAAATAAAAAATCTGCTATTTTTATCTCTAGTTTAATGTCCCTTGAAGCATTTAAATATCACACAGATTTTTGAAACAAATATATCTTTTTAAAAAATGACTAACAGTACGTTTAAAAACACCAAAGTTTTCACCTCAAATATTTTAATTATTTTGCTATTGCCCCCAAACGTTATATTAGTCTTCATGTCATGTCTGTCACAGAAAATGTCGATTTTTTTATTTTCAAGAAAATCTACTTGATAAAAATTATTAACACTTTATCTTCTCTTTTTATATGTCAAAAGGAACAGTTCATAAAAAAATTGAAAGATAAATTTAAAATTAGAGTGAAATATAAAACATAACATTTTGTCATGTCTGTCACATTTGTCATGTCTGTCACGCTAGTCATGTCTGTCTCAATTAGTTTTTCAAGCAACTTTACCTTAATCTCTTTTCTAGAAAGTTATTTTTGTAATTTTTTAACTTAGTGTTGATGCCAATAATATTTTTTTACAACTCAACTGAACAAAATGCTTAAATTTAGAATGCATGTAATCAGTGGCGTAGCTAAGGGGGAGCAAGGGGGGCGTCCGCCCCGGGCGCCGAGGCCTAGGGGCGCCAAATTGAGAGAAATTGTTATATATCTATATTGGGGGGGGGGCGCAAAATTTCTTGCTGGCCCCGGGCGCCAAAAAACATAGCTACGCTACTGCATGTAATAGTTACCAGATAATTATGTTGATACCAATTTCTTTGTTTCAGATATATTATCTATCACAATTATTTTTTCAAGCACTTTTGCTTTAATCTTGTGATTTGAAAGTTATTATTATTTAACTTGGAATTGATGGTCATGATATTTCTTGATGTGAAACGTGCACAATCTAAAGTTTTCTACTTTGAAAAGAAAATCTGCCAAATAGAAAATTTCTGGTACAAACTCATTTCAGTGAAAACTATTTGCATATTTATTAGAACAAGATTAAATCTGCTCATTGGCAGAATATTTCCTCTGCTATATATATATTACAATTGTATATTATTGTTATAGTGACTCAGTCACTGTTTCTTCAGAGCCATATATAGTGATATCTGATTATGGTAACTATGACAACTATGCTGTTATAATGTTTACCAATTTGATAATTTTAAAAAATCATGATAAATAATTCAAAGCTAAAAGTCAAAAAAGTTGAATTCTAATCTGATGGAGCATCTCTACACTTCGAACAAAAAAATATATTTTCAATAACACAAAATAAATTCCCAACAGTCTGGCATTTTTCAGTGACATCACATGGAAAAGAATGTATTGATGAGACTATTAAGATTCAGTTACTTGATGCTACACAAGCTAGAAGTATAAATCCTAGAGCATCATGTAAGTGTGCTGAAGCTGCGAGGAAAATTGGTCCTGGAATCTATTTCTTCATGAATCACAAGAAAAAATACAAAGAATGAAAGCAAAACTTGATCTGATATGGCAAGTAATCAAAACAATGCCAGGAACAAGAAAGTTGCATTGTTTCCGATCATGTGTACCTGGCATAATATTCTTTTCAATTTCAATACTGGTGCATGCACTGAAAATTACCTCTTGGAAAATGCAACAAAGCAATATAGCCAATGGGTGAATGTGCAATAAGACAATAAAGTTTATCATGGAATAATAACACAAATCGCACAGACACAGCAATAACATAAAATAAAATGCTTAGTACCAACTAAAGTTAAAAGCATGTTTAAATTTGAACCTGAAGATCATGTTGTCTGGTATGAGAAGAACCAAATATTAGCAAATGTTTCAACTCCAACACTAGTCACTTCCAAGGGATTTTATAAATTTTAAATATTTTTTATAATTTATTTTGAGATTCTTTTAACATAATATACCAATGTTATATCATATTGTAATCTCCAAGTTGTGATAAAAGTAAAGAAAGTAATATTTAAGAAAAAAATACTTAAATTAATAGAAAATTGTACACGTGTCATGTCTGTCACAAAACTTTGTCATGTCTGTCACGCTGATAAATATTTTTTTATATTTTTCTATTTAGAAATTTTTCAATATTTTTCTTTCTGCTTCACATATCCAAGTCTTATTTTGTTTCCTAAAAAATTCTGGACTTGGTATACATGCCAATTAAGAGCAAATGATAATAATATGTGTCTAGTCAAAATCTATGTCTAAATTTTGTCATGTCTGTCACGGCAGGTTTTAACCCTCAATTAAATTAAGTTTTTCCTTGAATTAAAATTTTAGTGTTTTTTTATAGCATAAGGCTTATATTTACATCACCCCATGCAATTTTTTAATTATCAATTAATATTTAGTACTTAAAGATGAACAAAAAAGTTCTCTCAGTCATGTCTGTCACAAAATGGAATTCACCAAATACTAATTTAGATAAAGATAAAAAAATGGCACATGGATCTCCAACTCACTCCTTTTTCTTTCACTTTCACAAAAATTGAACATTTTCTATCGCATAGAATGCCTATATGGGAATATAAATTCTGATTCAAATAAACACAGTTAAAACCGTGCAATATTTCTAATAACTATATTTAAGCGGTCCTTTTTAAGCAAAAATGAACTTAGAATCTGATATTCCTTTGCCTTCTTCCACCCACACCACCACACCTTTCTTTTTGTTACACTGTCACAAAAAAATGAACATTTTCAATAGCTTAGATTGCAATTTGTCTATCTCTAGAGCTGTAGAGTTTATATTTTTAGAATTGAACAATCTACATGCCATTATTCCATCTTATTTTATAGTTTTGTTTGCATAGCGTTATTACCCATATAAGTGGGTAATAACGTCAAATAACATTCGTCAAGAAATCACGCCATTGCATTTTATGAATACACATCTGTTAAATTATCTTTTTTATATAGATAGTCAATGAGTTGCTGTATCAAATCCTACATTTGTTTGAAAAATACACTCTAAAACTAAGCCTTGAAAATTGGTAGAACCTTAACGTGGCGTTATTACCCTAGGATACCCTTTATCCTCTTCAGTCCTGAATGTAAATAAATTTTTGAAAAAATGCTGGAATAGGTTTATTTAACTAATTTGGTTTCTAATATGATAGAAATGAAAAAAAAAATAAAATTTTATGTACCAGAGTAGCAGCAAATTGAGGTCCACATATGTGGACCTCGGGACTCAATTGCATAAAAAGTTAAATTTTTTGGACAATCATTGCAAGCATTAATTATTTTTAAAATTGCAGAAACAAATAAATTTAATAGATACAGATAAATACTATTTACTATTGTTTTAAAAGTATTGCATTAATAAATCTTAAATTTAAAATGTTTGAAATATTTTTTATGAATTATTTTTTTTAAATTATCAGAAAACTTAGTTTTTTCTTTATTTTTTATTTAGTGTGAAAAATTTCAAAACAATTGTTTTTCAAACTACATAAATAAACTTTACATTTTATACACATTACTCTAGTTTTGGATTTGCATCCTTCTAAACAACATTTAGATGCATTTTTGTTGTCAAAAAATCTTGGTAAGTGCCCTACATTGTCAAGGCGGAATTCTTTATTAGGCTTGTTGACAACTTTTCTTTGTTTCTTTGGCAATTCTTCTTCTTCACAGAAACTTGATATTGTTCGAGTCCTATCTCTTCGAGGTGTGATATTCTTGTTTTCTTCATATTTTATCAGAGATGTAGCAATATACATCCTGTATTCTATTATGGACATGTATTTTTTAATTTTCAATGTTTTATTATTTCTCACATAATATATCCAGCATTTTGTAATAACTAAATCAACAAAGTGATTAAATACACGAGTTGGCCATTTATTTGTTTTTGCTGCACAGCGATAATATGCAAGATATCGATCACAAAGATCTGTACCGCCCATAGATAAATTGTACATCTTCGCTACAGAGGGCTGTGGTACATTAATTTTAGCCTTGTCTTCTTTTAACCATCTCAAACACAACGAATTTGGTTCACTTCCAACGCATGTTGAAAGAAAAGTAACAGATTTGTTATCTTTCCATTTAAGTACACAAATCTTTTCATCATCTCTAACCACTTCATTCCATTCTCTTTTTATCAGTTCTTTCTATCAAGTCTCAATTTTTGTATAGCAGAACCAATTTTTGTTCGACATAACAGTACCTGACAAATAAATTTTATTTTTCAGAAGATATTCTGCTCACTTCAAACTAGTGAAAAATCTGTCTGTATAAATTACGTGATTCAAATTCTGGGGCACAGTTTCAGACAACAATTTCACAATACCCCCACCTAAACCAAAATCTCTCATATCATCTGAGGAAATACTGCCTTTGCCAACATATATACAAAAATCTAATACCAATCCATCTCTAGCAGACAGGACAAAATTTTTTAACCTAGAGGATTTGTTTTCGAGGGTACATATTATCGGAACCCACATCGTCCCGAAAAGGGCATCATTTGTCGGTCTAAAGAAATATGCTTAGGTCAAGATAAGCTTAAACATTTTGTTCTTATTAAATCTAAAAAGGGTCTATCTTTCCACAGTTTGTCTTCATTGTTTTTTTTTTGGGGGGTAGAATTATTAACAAAATGTAGATAGTTTCTTAGTTCAAAAAATCTGTTCTTCGCCATTGTGTCAACAAATAATGGAATTGACATATCTCTTGACTAATATATCTTTGCTTGGGGGAGTTTTAATGTACCCATAAGAATCTGCAGGCCTGTGAGTTTCATCATCTCACAAGTTGTGCTATTCACTGACCTGTGCTCTCGATTTTGTATGGAATACAAATTTATTTGCTCAGCTAGTTCTTCAAATAATTCAACGCTTAAATACTCGAAAAAAGAATCAAGAGGAGTTGGAGTTTCATCAACATCGAATAACTTTTCATCTTCTATGAGGGGACCTCTCTGAGTCATCCTGAAATAAAATAAATTTTCACTAAATTGAAAAAAGAAAATTACAATTCTATTTAAAATCTCATACATTATCTGTATGATTATAATCTTACATATAATCTCTAAATCTCATTTTATAGTTCAGGAATTATTTTAAAAAGTTACCTCTTTTTTTTCCACAAATTGTTTCTTTGTGGTGCGTTGCTGGTTGATGCTGCATGTATATCAATTAAGTCCACTGAGGAATATGAAGAGCTATCTTCATCTTCTGAAATATTTGTGGAAGTAATTGCAGGCCAACCATCATTACTTTCTTCATCAAACAATTCCGATATACATACATTCTATATATTTTTAAAAAAAATTCTATAACTCCCATGAATAATATTTAAGTATTTTTAAGGGAAAAAATAAACTAAATTCACTAATCTAGCTAATAAAGCATATTTAATATTAAAACGACACATATTATGAGTTAATTAAATACCTCGATGCTTTATTATTATATAAGAGTAATTCTTGATTTTAAGCCTATTTATACGCTTTGAGTACTGAGGTCCACACACGTGGACCGCAACAAAATGCTACTTTTTAAATAAAAAATAACATCAAATGAACAAAATAAAGATGTCTGGTGAACATTTATCATGTTTTTAACTATACACAAAATTATGACACCTTAATTAAAATTACAATATAGATAAAAAGTACTTGCTTCTGTGCAATCACTGAATTGGCTGCATTTTTAAAAATCACAATTTCAAACAAGTATATGGCCATGAAAATGTGTCTGGTACTCCAATCTGTTGGATTCTATTTGAAGCTTAAACATCAGAAATATAAATATGAAAACAAAATGTAGATAATTTTCATAGTTTTATTATAAACAGCAAAGATCCAAGGTCCACATATGTGGACCTCAGTAGCGAAGAGGTTATACATTAGGGTGGGCCGAAAAAAACTTTTCTTCGATTTTCGATTACGGCGGGTGCGGAAAAGTAGCCACTAGTGGCACTCAGTTCACACAAAAATTTGAGATTTTTCGGACTTTTCCTTACCCTGTCGCAAATGGCTTGAAAATTTACAAAAATGCTGATTTTTGAACTTTTTTAGCTAAAAAGTTAAAAATGTTAAATTAAATTTATTTTGGCTGTATTTACTTGAAAAGGCAGCTTCAACGTACCGAATGCTTAAATAAGTTCTGATAATGCATTATTTAATTGCTAAGTGTATTTTAAATAGGACGATTTTCATAGCTTTTTCACGTATAACAGGTAAAAATTGTATTGGTTTGAATCGTTCGTTAATTTCTCTCTTATTTATGTTTCTTGATCTTTAAATTTTTTCTATGCTTCAAAGGTCATATATATGAGCAACGGACAGCAGTATAACTCAAAAACAAGTCTGGAAGGTGAGAAGGGGTGAAGTAGGACTCTACGAGTGCGCAATGTCTCATCGTAATGTTGAGGGAGTTAAGGCGACAATAAAAGAGGAGAGAAAATTGCGATAAGGGATGGTTATTATTTTACCCTGCTCAATATCTGCGACATTTGTTCAGTGTGGATGTGAAACCTTTTTCTAGAGAAATTCAGTACTTTTTGGATCGTTTGACGTATCATTACAGTGTTTTGTGTGTTTTATTACGACGAGCTTAGAAATGACTATTATGAAGGTCCATGACAATGTAAAAGACAAGCGACAAGCATGAAAAGTATCCTTTTTGGGCATCATGCTTGTTGAAAGACTTGCAATTGCCAACTTATACTGATATCATACGCCACTACTACTGGTTGAGAAGCGATATGGCAGAAAATCGGAAAATCCAATATAAGTCAATAGATGATGTTATTAAAATGGCAGATGAAAAAGTTAACGAAATCTGAATAAAAGTCGGTGTTTTCCCTACGATCAATTTACAAAAAGATTAAAAACTATTAAAAGAAGTGTAGATCATTTGTGAAATCCTGAAATCGTATGTGCTTGAAAGTAAAGACAACCCACGAAGAATTGGTACGAAATGGTGAAACCTTTTAGTAGTTTTTAATCTTTGCTTAAATTGTCCGTTCGGAAAACACTGGAAGCTTTTTTTCAGATTTCGGTAACTTTTTCACCTACCATTAAACTATTATTCTAAACTATCACTATTAAAAGAAGTGTAGATCATTGGAGAAATCCTGTAACCGTATGGGTTTGAAAGTAAAGACAACCCGCGAAGAATTCGTACGATATGGTGAAACCTTTTAGTAGTTTTTCATTTTTTTTTTTTTGCAAATTTATCGTTGCGAAAACACTGGTATGGAAGCTTTATTTCAGATTTCGGTAACTTTTTCACCTGCCATTTTAATAACATCATCTATTGACTAATATTGGATTTCTGGATTTTCTGCCATATCGCTTCTCAACCAGTAGTAGTGGCGTATGATATCAGTATAATTTGGCAATTGCAAGTCCTTCAATAAGCATGGTGCCCCAAAAAGGATACTTTTCGTGCTGTCGCGTGTCTTTTACATTGCCATGGACCTTCATACTAGCCATTTCTAAGCTCGTCATATTAAAACGCACAAAAGACTGTAATAGTCAAATGATCCAAAAAGTATCTTATCTCTCTAGGAAAAGGTTTCACGTCCACAATGAGCATATGTCGCAGGCTTTGAGTATAGTAAAATAATAACCATCCCTTATCGCAATTTTCTCTCCTCTTTTATTTTCGCCTTAACTCCCTCAGCATTACGATGAGACATTGCGCACTCTTAGAGTCCTGCTTCATCCCTTCTCACCTTCCAGACTTGTTTTTGAGTTATACTGCTGTCCGTTGCTCAAACATATGACCTTTGACGCGTAGAAAAAATTTAAAGATCAATAAACATAAATAAGAGAGAAATTAACGAATGATTCAGACCAATACAATTTTTACCTGTTATACGTGAAAAAGCTATGAAAATCGTCCGATTTAAAATACACTTAGCAAATAAATAATGCATTATCAGAACTTATTTAAGCATTTGGTACGTTAAAGCTGCCTTTGCAAGTAAATACAGCCAAAATAAATTTAATTTAACATTTTTAACTCTTTAGCTAAAAAAGTTCAAAAATCAGCATTTTTGCAAATTTTCAAGCCATTTGCGGCAGGGTAACGAAAAGTACAAATAATCTCAAATTTTTTGTGTGAACTGAGTGCCACCAGTGGCCATTTTTCAGCACCCGCCATAATCGAAAATCGAAAAAAGTTTTTTTCGGCCCACCCTAATATACATAGGCCATCGAAGAATGTTGACGAAACAAATACTTCAAAATCAATAGCTTTTATCACAGTTCAGGGTTAACTTATATTGATTAAATAAAATTATGTACAGTAAAAAGATTGGATAGCTTTTTAGATGAGTTTGAATGATTACATCTGGAGGAAAGAGAAAGATGCCTTTTTCAAAAGCCAGTGAAAAACAGAATCTTCTATACTTACACTTTCATTTCTCAGTATTGAATCTGCTGAGGTGTTTGTTTCTTTATGATGAAAATTATACACATCACAGAGTTAAGTTCATGGAAAACAGCTGAGACATTCTAACGCTATGAGGGAAACGGCTGAAAATGCTTGTTAATATGCTTAATTATTTTCAGAACCCAAAACTCCAACTCATATACTTATATATATATAACTATTAATTGTAAAATAATCTGTTTCATTTGAACATGAAAAAATGAATGAACATTAAGGAAAATATTCGAAAATTGCCGAACCATTTTAGATTCGGGAGTTTTCAAATACTGTAATACTACAAATAAAGTATGTCGTTTGATCTTCGTATTCGGCATGCAAAAGGAAAATAACAGGAATTAGGGGTTACCAACAAACATAAAATAAAAATAAAAAGGATAAAAACATAATAAATAAATCGTAATAACATGATTAAAATTGATACAATTGGAAAAAATAATGCCGGATACTATAGTTACCCCTGAAATGATGTAGCAAAAAATAGACTACTATGATTATATACAACTGTTGCCATAAAACATAAGGATATTGTAAAAAAAAAATTGGACCATGCATATATATATATATATATAATCCAGCAAAAGAATGTCATTGAAAATATAGTAAATATAAAAATTTTTGATAAATGTAATAGTTTCCTATTTAATGTTAAATAGTTTGTTCACTGGTCATCCAGCATTAATAAAAGTATGTGCATTAATATAATTATCCCCCAATCGTATCGTTCTTTTAGAATTTGTCCAAGTAAATATTTGCTTAAAAGAAAATATTTTAAGTTAAAAGTAATCTATTTTACAAAAACTTCCAGTGTTTTGGCCGACTGTACTCGGTGTTCTGGCCGAAACCCATTGCCACTGATCATATTTATACATGCAACATTTTTAGCCACAACCATTTTTAGCGGGAAAAAAAATCATACTTAAAAGTAGAAAAAATAAAAATAAATATGTATTCTTCTAGCGCATGTAGTGCGAAAATTTTAAACTTTAAAATTGAGTTTTATAAAATCTCTTAAGCCTACTATTTTAAAAATAATCAACTCCATTAAATACCATTTTTTTTACAAAATCATATTGATTAGTAAATATACATCTAAGTTTTTCGAAACTGAGTGAAAAAAAATCACGTTACGTGTATTTTGGTATTGAGATAAAAAAACAGTTCATATCATATTTAGTTATGATTTATACGAACGAAAACTGAACACTAAAGTGTTTCATAAATGTATGTATAACAAAAAGAAATGCAGCAAATAGCAAGATATAATAATCCTAACACACATATACAAGAACTAGAAAATAAAAATAATCTGACTCCCCGATGTATCACACTCGTCTTGTAACATTGCGCCCGCAAACTCGCAAAAATCCCGCTGCTGGGTTACTTTTCCTATTCCATATTCCGAAGAAATTTGCAATCCATCTATTTGGACGTGACAGTTATCAAAAAAAGGCGATGCATCTTAAAGGATTACGCTGAATGAAATGTGCCAGCGTCATCGAAATTTAATAAAATATAGTACGTCACATTTTTTGTAAAGTGATGCATCACAGAAATATCATTTTAGAAATAGCGACATAAATACTATAAATAATTTGAATAGTATTACCGATGAAAGTTTAATGAGTCAAAACTAGATATCTGCAGAAAATTCTGCTTCTTTTCGTTTTTGGCTCAAAATATAATTTTTGCCGACAATTCTTCTATTTTTTGACAAAAATGCTGCTGAAAATTTCTTGACGTAACTATCAGTATTCTAAAATGTCGTTTATTCCTTCAAAAACGTTCAGCATCACTTATCGATTCGAGCTCTATTTGTTCAAATGAGACTATTGCTGTAAATTTCATTGTTTATTATTATCGGTCATGACTGAGCCAGGACGAGGGTGCAAATTACATAGCAATGCATATATGACTAAACTTTTTACGGGTTCATTAAAAGCTGCAGCCTTATCAGTAAAGGGGAATATTTAGTTTGAAACCGCCTAACATAACCCACCCTAATATACATAGGCCATCGAAGAATGTTGACGAAACAAATACTTCAAAATCAATAGCTTTTATCACAGTTCAGGGTTAACTTATATTGATTAAATAAAATTATGTACAGTAAAAAGATTGGATAGCTTTTTAGATGAGTTTGAATGATTACATCTGGAGGAAAGAGAAAGATGCCTTTTTCAAAAGCCAGTGAAAAACAGAATCTTCTATACTTACACTTTCATTTCTCAGTATTGAATCTGCTGAGGTGTTTGTTTCTTTATGATGAAAATTATACACATCACAGAGTTAAGTTCGTGGAAAACAGCTGAGACATTCTAACGCTATGAGGGAAACGGATTAGGATTACTCCTTGAAAAAAATTAAGTATAACAGATGATCATTTACAAAAATCATTGTAAAAGGTAAATCTAGATGTGAATAACTAAGACTAAAATATTATGATGAATGGAAAATAAAATTTGTATAATTAGAAAATTTTATTGATGATTTGATTTCTTTGTATTTTACGTAAAAATAAAAAGTTTTGGCGCTGAGAAATGGACAGACAATTTGGGATACATATATAATTATTTATTAATTATATATATTTAATAAATACGCTTAATTAATTAATAATTATGCATTATCTTTTAATAAGTACAATTAATTCTTAATTATGTATATGTAAAACTTAATTAAAATGTTTTTTGGACATTTTCAATTTCGTTTTTGGCCGTAAATAAAAAGATCACCTAAATTCGGATTTGTTTTCGGTTTTGACCTTTAAAACCTGTTTCGGTTGATTCTTAGTCGTAATGGTCTCACTGCAAAAAATGATTGTTAGTTTTGCAGTATAATACTGGCGCCCCAGCTGCCAGTATTATACCGTAAAATTAACAGTAATAAACCATAAATAAGCATTAGTATACAGTCTTATAAATACAGTAGCAGTACTATACCGCATATTACTGCTTAACGGTATATTACGGCTTGTTTTAGAGTTTATTACTGTAGATTTTACAGTATAATACTGGCAGCAAGGGTGCCAGTATTATACCGTAAAACTAACAATTATTTTTTGCAATGACTGAACAGGAATAAAATCGTAGAGAAAAAAGTGGGTTTAAAAAAACAGTTGTTTCCGTCTGCTGTGTATTTATTTATTTTTAAATCGACAACAAACTATACTCTAGTTTTCATGATTCGTGTATAATTTTAATGAAAACAGGGTAGCGTTATAGGAAAGTAGCGATGTATAAGTAATAAAGTTAGTTTGACAACAGGAATGTGGACCAAATTGACATTAATATTAAACTGTCCATTCTGCCAAATAATGAACCTGGTGCAATCGACCTGAAGTAAAGGCTAAAAGTCGATTGCTAACTATATTTATTGTTGAACAGTAGCCTTGCAGTCTACGAAGTGAGAGTTATTAAAGCTTATTCGCTAAAAACAGCTGCCAAAAACTATCTTTTTGAAACAGTAGGGATACTTAGTACATTGTAATATAAATTTAAAACATTTATGCTAAATATTGAACGTGTATGTTTACGCTAAATTTGCTGAATTTTTGGTTAAAATGCATGTATCTACTTGGGTTAAGACTAAAGATCGTCTGCTAGAGAGATTTAAAGTTGAACATTAACGATACTGTTTAAGAATTCCGAGTTATTAATGCTTGTTTGTTAAAAATAGCTGCCAAATGCTTCCTTTTTGAAGAAATAGAGATTCTTTTAGTACATTGTAATATAAATTAAAAATATTGCCCTCTAAGCGAGAATTTTCTCTAACCTTGCAAAATTTCGGTTAAATATATGAACTTAATCTTAGTAGAGAGTTAAAGTCCTCTGTTGGAAGTATTCAGTGTAGAACATTAACATAGCTGTCTATGAAGTGCGAGTTATTAATGCTTGTTTGTTAAAAATAAAAGTAACTGCAAAATAATTGTTTTTTGTAGCAATTGGGTAACATCCCCAGTAATTGGCATGCACCAATGATTGGCACATCCTACAAACATCTCCTAAATTAAGATTTAAGTCCAGTCTTTTAAAAATGCAAGACCATATACCAGTTATATGCTCTATTACTTTAAAGATTATAACTTTGATTTATGCTACTAGATGACAATAGTGCCTAGGAAAGAGAAACAATTATGATTTGTATTAAATTAGCTATTTTTGTTGCAAATGCTTCTCCTCTGGCTTAAGAAATGCATCCTTTTCAATTCATTATTTTCTTATTTATAATATATTTTAAATTTTAATTGACAACAGTTTTGTTTAGTTGAAAAGGGTTACTTTAATTGTGTAAAAGTATTTTTGACACAAATATTTGGATTTCTGAAATAATGATAGATGCCAATTAATGGCGATTTTATTTTGCTAGTTCCAAGTAATTGGCACCTATTCCAATTACAAGGGAATCGCAAGATTTGAGATTAAACCACTTATTTTGGCAGTATTTTTAAAGTTATGGACTAATTTTGTTTATCAATTGTTTTTATTTGAAAATATAAAATATTATCAGTAATGGAATCAATTAAAACTTCATATGACAATTACTGGGGACAGCATGACAATTACTGGGTATTAATATAAATGAGACTAATATGTTAATTTCTTATTCTCAAAATTTTGAAATATGGGATCTTCATCTACAGTAAATTCATTTAAAGCGATTAAACCCAATGCAAAAAAATAAAGATTTTTAATCATTTAAACATGTGCCAATTACTTGATCACAAGGTGTCATACGTGGTGCTCTAGGTGTCAATTACTGGTAACTACAGCAACTTTTTATAAATATATGTTTTTTAAAATACTCTTTCAAAATTTTTTGCTTTTAGTGTGCAAAATAGATGCACAGATATGCATTTTTTGATTTAAAAATATTTTCAAGTAAATATTTTATTTCTTGGCAATGAAAATTGAAGTTTAAAGACAAATTTTTTATGTGCCAATTACTGCGGATGTTACCCTATCTATAATTATAAAGGCCAAACGTATCTGTGCGTAACGCATACGTCATCTTGCGAATGGCAACACTTTCAAATTTTAAATGAAACTACGGTATTGCAATTTTTGCTACTAAAAGTTTTTAAACTTCTTAATGTCGCACATTTTCAATTTTTACACCCTGGTGTAGGGAAAAAAATGTACTTTTAAATAAAATTTGTTTGAAAATTGTATCTTAATTTGTTTTTGAAATATTAATTTTTTTGTAGCTTTTAATAAATCTTTTTTAATCGTGGCAACAGGAGTACTCCATTTCTATTTAAAGCAAAGGAAAAAAGGGAAAAAATTGAGTGCTGTATCTTTATGTTGCCATTTTCTTATTAAAAGGAAAAAAATAGAAATTTAAATATCTCCTGTTATAAAACCCAGTGAATTTTGACTTCATTTACAAAATTTGATTTACACGTAAAAGAATATCAACAGTTTAATATCTATTTCAGCTAATAGCATTGAGACTTCAAGTTTTGAATCAAAATTATCAAATTAAAATGCCATTTTTTGAAACGTGAATACAGATGGGAAATGTACATTTGTAAAAAATGATGTGGTGAAAATGATGCCGGGTTTAGATTTCACGGAAAAAAAACTCTATGATTCCAGTCAAAGTTGAATAAATTTTGCTTTTTATCATTTTGGAATACTAGCATAAGAACCTAAATTGATAACTTTTTCATAATAACATATCTTTATAATTGTTTACTGCTTATATGTACGATCAAAGTTTAATTTTAGCAATTTCTACAACTGCGTTTTATAAAAATAGTATTTTGTTAATTTGACGATAAATATCGTTTATTTAAGAGTTAGACGTACCAATATAAAATGCATTTTTTACTACAACTAATTTTGTAGGTTTATTATAAGTCAATGAAACAGTTCCTTCTTAAACATTCCCTTTCGCCAAAATTTGGCGAGTTCCGCCTTGTATACTTAATATTAGTAAGTGGTAATTCTCGAAAATTTAGCAATAAAAAAATTTTCATAAAAAAACAAATCATGAAATCCTTAAATGTTTTCTTCTTTTTGTTTGGTTAAAAACTATTGCAAATATCTAAAAATGAAAGAAATATTCTTTCCTCTTCAACGATTTTACGAATCTGTTTTTTTTCTACTACAAAATAATTGGACAGGTCAAGCTTGTTCCTAAATTCTTCGTTGGTCAGAAAATCAGTCAGCCAATCACATTTAATGAGATCGGTTTCAAGTTTTTTGTTCAGCAAATCCGATTAGCGTAGCGTATATCTTTACGCCAGGTTTCTTTCCTTTAACTTTAATTGCAATATATTTTATAACAAAGAATTATTTTGTTATATTAAAGAAAGTCAAGTAAAAAAAATATATAAATTTTAAATGCGCTCATTTTTTATTTTTATTTTTTATTTCTCATCCGTAAAGTAAATAAACGCGAATTCACGAGGAATGACATAAAATAAAATTCCTGTTGAGAGCATTTATCATAAGCTTTTAATCGCACATATAGGTGTATGAGTCAGATTGAATAGCATTTTTAACGGGTACTGAATTAGCCACATTGAATGAGGTTTTTGTAGATAACCATTTTATTCTAACTCAGATACTCTGTGTTTAACGGTTTGTGATACATGCTCTCAATCGCAAGTTGAATTTGTGTCATCTCTTCTAATTTCGTGTTTATTTGTTTTACTGATGAGAAACTAAGTTAATAAAGTTCAATTTTATTTTTTAAATTTTATTATTTCACATTTGCTTAACCTTTTAAGTTCGGAACTAATTTTGTCTTAACAATCTTGATGTACTACAAAATGGGAATGCATATGTATATGTATGAGATACTTTCCATTTGATAGTAAATTGTGTTAATGAACAATTGGAATTTTAAATCCGGCCATTAATAAATTTCTGGAAACACTATCCTACAGTAGTATATGTCTAGCGATGGAAGGCACGATGAGAAGGCTCATCGTGCGATGAGGAAGGCTTTATGAAAATTTCCGATTGAATCAAAAAGAGGCTGAACTATCGTAAGCGAATTTATTGGAATTAGCATATCAATAACAACTCCGCCAGTCATCCAGCTTCGAATTTCTGTCTGAGCTGTATTACTTCATAGCAAATAGAACGAACATGTTGAAGTATTAGAGTTACTTTCTTTTGAAGAACATGTACACTAGGATGGGCCGAAAAGAGCTTTTTTTCGATTTTCGATGATGGCGGGTACGGAAAAGTGGCCACTGGTGGCACTCAGTTCATACAAAAAATTTGAGATTTTTTAGACATTTCCTTACCTTGCCGCAAACGACTTGAAGTTTTGTAAAAATGCTCATTTTTGAACTTTTTTCGAAAAAATTAAGAAATATTAAGCTAAATTTATTTTGGTTGTATTTACTTGAAAAGGCATATTTAATGTACCAAATGTTTAAATAAGATCTGATCATTCATTATTTAATATCTATGTGTATTATAACTTAGGCTATTTTTATAGCTTTTTCGCGTATCGGCTAAAGTTGTATTTGTTTGAATCGATTGTTAGTTTCTCTCTTATTTGTGTCCCTTGATCTTCTTTATATTTTTTCTATGTGTCAAACGTTATATATTTGGGGAACAGACAGCAGTATACTTCAAAAACAAATCTGGAAGGTGAGAAATTGGTGAAGCAGGACTTTAAGCGAGCGCAATGACTATTCGTAATACTCAGGGAATGAAGGACGAAATAGATGAGAGATGAAATGCGATAAAGGATTCTTATTATTTCTCCTTGTTCAATTACCTGCCACATTTGTTCATTGTTAACGTGAAACCCTTTTCTAGTGATATACAGTGCTTTTTGGGTCGTTTAATGTGCCATTATTGTGTTTTGTGCGTTTTATTACGACGAGCTTAGAAATGGTTAGTATAAAGGGCCATGGTAATGCAAAGACACGCGATAGCGTGGAAAGTAACTTTTTGGGGGCCTCATGCATATTGAAAGAATTGCAATTGCCAGCTTATGCTGATAATCATGCGCCACTACTGCTGATTGCTTCATCATGTAGAAGTTGTGACAGCAGAGGATACGAATTTCGTCATCGATAAAAACAAAGTCAGAAGAGAGAAATAGAAACTTGGAAAGAAGATACAGGCAGAAGAAGTTATTAAAAGAAGGAAAATTAAAAGCATGTTTTTTGATGGTAGAAAGGATAAAAGTATATTCAGAGGAAAAAAAGAACAAGCGGCACCGTCGAGAGAAAGGCGAGGAACACATCACCGTGTTGTTTGAACTTGGTTAGGAATACTTGGGTCACTTGATACCTCGTTCTGTTACCTTGATACCTCGTCAGTTCAGAAATGTCTAGCTTGTGGTGACTTGGAAGACTGTATAATGATTTTACTATTTCTTTTCCGTGACCGGAACGAGGTATCAAGTGACCCAAGTATTCCTAACCAGGTTCAAACAGCACGGTAATGTGTTCTCGTCTTTCCTTCGGCGGTGCCGTTTGTACTTTTTTCCCTCTGAATATACTTTTATCCTTTCTACCATCAAAAATTATGCTTTTAATTTTCCTTCTTTCAATAACTTATTCTGCTTGTATCTTCTTTCCAAGTTTCTATTTCTCTCTTCTGACATTGTTTTATCGATGACGAGATTCGTATCCTCTGCTGTCACAACTTCTACATGGTGAAGCAACCAGTAGTAGTGGCGCATGATTATCAGCATAAGCTGGCAATTGCAATTCTTTCAATATGCATGAGGCCCCCAAAAAGTTACTTTTCACGCTATCGCGTGTCATTGCATTACCATGGCTCTTTATACTAGCCATTTCTAAGCTCGTCGTAATAAAACGTACAAAACACTATAATGGCACATTAAACAACCCAAAAAGCACTGTACATCACTAGAAAAAGGTTTCATGTTAACACTGAACAAATGTGGCAGGTAACGGAGCAAAGAGAAATAATAAGAATCCTTTATCGCATTTTGGCTCTCATCTATTTCGTCCTTTAATCCCTGATGAGTATTACGACGAGTCATTGCGCTTGCTCAGAGTCCTGCTTCACCCCGTTTTCATCTTCCAGGTTTGTTTTTGAAGTATACTGCTGTCTGTTGCCCAAATATATGACGTTTGACATATAGAAAAAATATAAAGAAGACCAAGGGACATGAATAAGAGAGAAACTAACGATCTATTCAAACAAATACAACTTTTGCCTGTTATACGCAAAAAAGCTATAAAAAAAGCCTAAGTTATAATACACATAGATATTAAATAATGCATGATAAGATCTTATTTAATCATTTGGTACATTAAATATGCCTTTTCAAATAAATACAACCAAAATAAATTTAATTTAACATTTTTTAATTTTTTTCGAAAAAAGTTAAAAAATGAGCATTTTTGCAAAAATTCAAGCCGTTTGCGTCAGGGTAAGGAAATGTCCAAAAAATCTCAAATTTTTTGTATGAACTGAGTGCCACCAGTGGCCACTTTTCCGCACCCGCCATCATCGAAAATCGAAAAAGTGTTTTTTTCGGCCTACTTGGTGTACATACATGGTGTACATAACCTGGTGTAGATACACCAGGTTACAGGGATTTGTTTGGCAGCCGAAAAAAACTTAAAAATTGTATCAGCAAGGCTATGTCATTTAGTTTTATACTGGCAATTCCCTCAAGGATATTTGACATATTTTACGGTCATGTCAACGGAATTCTGGTTTGTGAAAAGCTGTAATGGTAGCGAGCACAGTGATTGGATTTAAAAACATTGAAAATGATACGGAGGGTGGGCAGAGTACGAGGTAAAGCCAGAACTCATTATATAAAGCGTAGCAAAGAAAAACAAGGTTAATAATCTAGACGCGGGATTTATTTGCAATGAATGCTGAGATATCGAATAGTATTTTTAATAAAAAAAATATTAAGGAACACAACTATCATATGTCTCAAAATAAGAAAGAATAAAATAAATTCGTGTTTTTTTACGAAAAGTGTTTCTTTAAAAGATTAAGGTTTTTAGAATAAGAAATTAAAACATACGTTGATTAAAGGCATGAGATTAAAACATTATTGATATGTTAAGGTATTAAAATACATGACGAAATAAATATTATAAGAATTTAAGAATTTGAAATAAATTAATTTATGTAAAATGGTGAAATTTTTTATAATATATATATATATATATATATATATATATATAACGTTATTAACTAGTCAAATTGCAAATATTTATTACAAAACATATAAAAGACATGGTTTATCCAATTAATTAGTATTTGATAAGTTTCTTTGAAAACAGTAAAAAAAAGCACAATTCAAAAATTTTCTTTGCAAGTATGGTCTGCTGAAGAAGGCGCGTAAAGCGTCTTTTACAAATAGAGAAAATTAGGTTTCATCCCTTAACTCTCTTTAATAGACACTATTATGCACTCTCTCGTCACTAATTAATTCTGAGTCAGTTTCAGGCTATAATTTTTCAGAGAATACCCGACTGTTATATATAAATGAGAGTTGTAAAATGAAAAAACAGAGTCTGCAAAAATACTGTTTTGAATTTTGTCACATTGGCTTGTAAGCCGACGATATACACTGAAATCGTACGCTTTGCTACTGCAACCAGCTTAAATGCCACAAACTGTGGAAATAAGTAAGAGCAGTATTTCCCGCAACGTAATTCTCTTTAATAAAAAGCTATGTGTTGCTGAGGACTGGCTTTTTCACGAATCATTGCAACAGACAGGACTCCCAAATGATCCGCGAACTGAACACCAATATTTTTTAACAGATAATTTCATAGTATGTTTCTACAGCATTTATGCTAAAACAAACCTTCGAAGGTGATTTCTGTGCAATTTGCAAGAAAAATCTAAAACGAAAATCTCTCTAAGAAAATATTGATGTTCAGTTGGCGGACAATTTGGGAGCCCTCTACAGATTGATCTCGAAAAATGAAACATTTAACCTATTGAAAACATTAATGTATTGAAAAGTATTTGTCAGAAAGTTGTTTGATATTCTGCGTTAGAAAGATTTAAAAAAATGTATTTTTCTTGATATGAATTTTAAATCTAATCATTATGCCATTTTTCAAGCATTGAAATCCAAATATTGTCATATTTCACAATGCAGTACCATAGGAAAACTACATAGGCATGTTAAGAGATAATAAAATGGGAATGTGTGCTGACGTGCATACTGACAGCGCGATTCAGATATTATTATGAGAATTAAAAACAGAATTCCGTGTCTTATTATGCTGTTAAAATATAAAAATGAATTATGATGTCACGAATGCATGACTTTTATTTCATTCTCGACAGAAACTAGATGCGACATTTTGTCAGTTTAAAATAAAAAATATGTTTTTTAAATCAAATGGGTTAAAGTTTTATATTATATGTGAAATTAATGCAACATGAATTATGTCAATGAGAACAACATTTGGCGATTTATCACATTACCAAGCTAACATAAAACAATTCCATTTTTGAGTATTAATGTAATAATCTTTGGTATTTTGTTCCAGGTTTGTATTTTAATTTACTTTAGGAAAACAGATTATTGATCCATTTTCTTTCTTTTTCTTTTTTTC
Source organism: Maratus speculifer (assembly GCA_964019185.1). Taxonomy (NCBI): domain Eukaryota; kingdom Metazoa; phylum Arthropoda; class Arachnida; order Araneae; family Salticidae; genus Maratus; species Maratus speculifer. Next base: position 24,201,562 of record OZ025292.1, read on the forward strand.
TGCGCAAACTTAAATCTGAGCATCACGTAATTTAAAATTTCGCACCGTTGAATAAGGAAGATGCTTTTTTAAATGCAATGTGTTTGAAACTGTATTTCAATTTACTGTCTTTTAATTATTTCTAAAAGAAATAGCTCGATTACGAGATGATAATATATGAATTGTTTTAATCAATTATTTCAAATTTTAAGGGAGACTTACGATTTCTACGAATCGTCTTAGAATAGACGTTTACAATGTCTAGTTTTAGCATAATACAAGAGGAGCGTAATGTGTAAACATGCGTAATGTGTAAACATGCGTTTAAACATGCGTAATGTGTAAATAAAAAACAGAGCTTTGAAATCTTAAGTGTTTGAAAACTTGATACCCCTCCTCTTGTGTTGCAAGCTCTAAAAAGTATTATTTCTTTTATTTATTTATTTATTTTAATGAAACAATTTGAAATTTGCACTAGTACGAAATATAATTTTTTTTACATAGAACTACATAGTTTTTTACATAGTATCGCTGGCCGCGCGAAACATTAGTAATGTATTGGACTCTAATATTACTAAGCAGAATACTCTATCAAAAGGGTCCACCAAATTCCTTAAAAGTCACTTTGACCTTATAAAAGAGTCACACAGTCGTCCAGAATTAAGGGTAAATACTGACAAACTAAAGGTTACCGCTGAGCTTGAGCACGATCCATCGGAATACACAAGACCAAATGACACGAGCTATGATGTAATCACTTATCGACTGAGGTTAACAATAAAGACAGGCTTCCGCAACGTATTTTATGAATGTTCTTTAGAGACCGCTAGAGTGAAGTGATGCTTTTTTCGTACAACTTCATTGGTGCATGCGAACATCACGTGACTCCAGCGGTTTCTAAAAAAAGATACACCCCGTAAGACATGGTGACGTCACTGCGACGTCACTGTGAAGTCACGCTGAGACTTTGTGACCATCGATTGTCGATGTGATGTCACCTGACGTCGATGTGAAGTCACAGTGACTAAAATGTGAAGTCGTTATGGCTGTTTTAGAGCTCGTTTGTGACGTCACATTGTGATTCCTTTGTGAAGTCATGGTGTGACAAATTTGTGAAAAATGTGTCATTTGTGACTACTTTGATATTAACATCGTGACAAAACTGTGACAAAAGTGACGTTGTGACAAAAGTGTTTTTTAAAGTATATAACATGTTTTGAAGCATTTTTGTAATTTTCTAAAGATTTTTAAGAAAGTCACATCTCAGTCACAATGTGACGTAACTGAGTGGTAGCATTTTGGCCACAGTTGTGATGTGACCACTGTGACCATGGATGCTATGAGGGACGTAATGCATCGCGTTGAATGCCTTTTTCGTTGCTTTTGTTATGTACCGATTTTTCACTAGTGTTGGAATTCACACTGGAAAATCTTGAATAAGAATTTTATTTTATTTTATTTACGGAATATCCACAATCTTGCAATCAATACAAAATGATCTATTTAAACTTATTTGTGAGAATTCGGAATCCCTAAATAAAAATTTAACCAGATGAGGAATGCCAGAGAATGGTCGCATTTGGCTGATTTATTATTCACTGTCAGAAATATTCGTCTTTATACACTACATTTTGCCTCATTCTCGAACAAATAATTTCTGTACTCCTTAAAGAGGTTATTTTTCTGTGAATCGTTCCTGCAAGTTTGAAGAAGACGAAGAAATTCCGTTTATTCCCCGCACGCATGCGCATTTGTCTTTTTCTTCTCTGTGTCGGCACATGCGCCACAAGTTTGACGAAATATTAAAAGATTAGCATAATATATGATCAAAAATGGGTAAGTACTTATTTCAGAATTTGATTTTAATCATTTCTATGTTTTCATTGTATAACTGTTAAATTATTAGGCATGTCTTTGGCACATGTCATAGATCTTTTTTATTATCTACACTGTGAAAAAAAGGAGCATTATTGCATTTAAATTGAAGTTATGAAATGCTAAATATACTTTAAATCCACACTATTTTCTGTAATAGCTCCGTTAAAAGTGTAAAAATAATCTCGGCATGATGGTATTTTATTCTTTAGTCGCAATTATTCCAATAAAACATCAAATTTTGCGTAAGAATAAACTCGGAATTGTGATATTCTATTCTACAATCGAAATTATTGATATGTAACGCCAAACTCAGTGCAAAGAAATCAATTTTCTATTTTGATTAGAATCGTATGTTTGCAGAAGACAGATGCCATTTTACTTCCGCGTTTAATCATCGTTCCAAACTTTCCAATGGCAGGTGAAAAAGCAAACATAATGTAAGCAATATTATTATTATTCTTTGTAGATTTTTGACGTAAGACTAAATAATGTTTGCGTGTGTTTTTTCATAGCTCTCTTACTATGTCCCGGATGCGAAAGTCATGTCACCAACAGCGTCGAACAATTTTAGTGATTCCCGCGAAATCAGGAATACTTTGATACGCATAACTGTAGTTCTCGCGTTTTATTTAATTATTGTGATTAAAAAATACATAAAACTGTGTTTTACAAGGCGGATAACATTTATAGAAGGTATTTATATTATTTATATAATAATATTGTGAAATTTTTGTTATTAAGAGAACTGAGAACTGTTATTTATTGTTAACTAGAATTGGGTTCGACTTTATCAGATACCTGTAATTATCAAATGATGTTACAAACTAGATTATGAAATATTCTTTCGATTTCATGTAAAATCATGTTAAATAACTCTATTAAACATAAAAATGATCTGATAAATGTAAATAATAGTCCTAAGAATCTTAAAAATTTTTGTATTAGTTTTCTATTTTATTCAGTGGTAAAATATGTAAATATTTATTTCAGGGTAGATGTGCCAGTAATCAACCTCTTTCCAGTAATGAGCCGCCTCACAGTTTTTGGTTTATAAAAAAAAATAATAAATAGTTACGTTTTTATTGTTTTTTCTTAACTCCTCCTTGCATGTTTTATAATCTAGATTACTTTTTTAAACATTTCATTAAAGCAATTAGGAAACAGAAAATAACTGTTCACTGTTTTTCTATTGAAAATCTTAATGAACATGCTGAGAGCTGAATTTATTTATTTAATATTTTTATTTACTTGTAAAAATTGAATGTTTTTGTTTGGATTTGAATCTTTGAATTTCATATACCAATGGTCATTTACAAAATTTTATTTACTAGTTTTAAGATTTTAGGAGGGGTGTGTAATACAGCGTTTTTGGGTGTTTAGACATATTTCTATTATTTAAAATTAAATTTTTATTTCTGTTGGGAAATGTAACTATGGGGATTTATTATTAATTAATATTGATAAATTAAATATTGCTGAAAGATTAATATAATATGAAAAAAGTGGAATATCATACTTATAACTATTAATAAAAAATACTTTTAAAAGAAATTCCTTAAGGGGGTTCATTACTGGCACATCTACCTTATAACCAAGATGGAAATAGTGGACTAGGCCTGTCAATGTAACTTTATTTAAATGAGACGGGGACACCACATTAAAAAAAACGAGCTGGTCGCCTACCTCTTTGGGTGGCATGGAAACAGCGACAAATTTTATTTTAATATTAAAAAAAATTAAGTAAATATGCCAATAATAGGCACTATTGACACTTTCCAAATATTTTATTGCATGTTTTATAATCTGGTTTATTGTTGAAAATCTTAATCTAATTATCTGTCCAGACTTTTTTTTTTTTTTTTTTTTTTTTTTTTAGAATTTTGTTTTTGTAAAATTGTGAAAAATATAATTATAATTTTGTAAATTTGAAATGATCCATCCATTCAGGTTTTTGTTTACATTTTTCAAAGGAAATATATGTGTGTAAAATGAATATATTTTCTTTATATGTGTAAAAGTAAAGATTAGATTTTAGTTTTTAACTATCAAATTTGAGAAAGGTTCAGTTTAGAGATGGAAAATTTTTGTCGAAAGCCTATTTTCAGGACAAAGAATTTTATAAAGGGTGCTGTTTTGAGATTTAAAAAGTTTTGTGAAGGGTCTTTTAAAGGACCCAATTTCTCCCTAAACAAATCACTTAGAAAGCAGATAGTAAAGTTCAGTTCTCAAAAGCATAGGAAAAGAAGATGCTCATGGGGTGTAAGCCCTTCTTTTTCAAATAAAAACAATTTTTTAATTCACAGGAGTTCTTAAAAATCTATTACTGTCAATTTTCAATATTTTATTCATCATCTATGACAAAACAACTCTGTATGCAACAAATTACTATTAACTTTATTAATTACATTGATTGTAGCTTTGAAACTATTAAATATTAAAAATTATTATGTTCTATTAATGTTATCATAAAGGGAAATATTTATGATTTATATCTACATATTATTCATATTTTTATTAGTTAAATAAGTTAAAGGAGAATTAGCCTATGTTGTATATTAATATAAGGGAAAATGCTTTCAGTGTTTTTAGAAAATGTGTATTCTTTGTTTGATGAATATTCATCTAATAAACTGAATAATATTTGACGAATATTGATTTATTTTTATCGTATTTTTATATAAAAATTTTTAATAATTAAAAAACAGTAATAATCTTTGGAGGATTTGGAAAATTGTTTTCTTTCTTTTCATTTGAACACACATTTCTCCGTCTATCCTGATCAGGTGACTCGCGGCTTCATTTTCTCTTCCAGGCTTTAGTAAGAGAGCTACGCATTTGCTCAAAATACAGAAAATCCCCCCCCCCCTCCTAAAACGAAGCAAAAAAAAAAAACGGACTTCCATCAAAAAACAAATTTTCTCTTGCAGCGAAGGAAAACATGACGGACATTCCTTCAAAAGACGGAAAATCTCCCCCCCCCCTAAAGCAGAGAAAAACATAACGGACGTTCCTTCAAAAAACAGAAAAATTTCTTCCCTAAAACGGAGAAAATAATAACGGACTTCCATCAAAAGACGGAAACTTTCTGTCTTTTAAAGAAAAAAAAAACATGACGAACGCTCCTTCAAAAAACAGAAAAATTTCTTCCTGCGACGGAAAATAAAAAGACGGATATCCGTCTTTTTACAGAAATTTGCTGGCAGCACTGCTGCCAGTACTTTTTCTCTGAATTGACGGAAGTTTTTTTGAGAGTGTTGGGGTATTCCAAATTTTCCCCAGTGATTTGAAATACTTAGTATTGCATAGATATTTCACAAATAAAGTAAAAGAAAATTGCTATTCAAAATTTCCCGATGTGAATTCAACACTTATGAAAAGTCAGTTCATTAGTAATGACTTTATACTTTGTGTCCTCTGGCCATGAGTATTTCGATGTCAGCGGCTTGAGCTATCTCACAAAGCCTATGAATTATCGTTGAGATTTCGATAAAATAATTCTTTAAGTTTGTAGTTTATCAACAAACTTTGCTTTATTTTTCTATAAACTTCATCCTTGGTGACCCGATAATTATGACTATACTTAATATCTTTCTTGACTTTGAATAATTTAATTGATGTTTTAAACTGTACAGTCATAGAACATATTTATTTAAATTATATTACATACATTATGTGTCATTTATAATTTATTTTGTACAATTAAGTGTTTAAAACATTTCATTGCTGCAGATTCACAGCCAATTGGTCTATTTTAGCGCATGCTCTTTGATGTATTATTAACTGCTTTATTCTTGTTGTAGCTCGCTTAGAATTGTAACAATAAAAATTGGTAGGCGATTTATCATCTGTGTTTGGCTAGCAAAAAAAGACCTTAAAATTTATTTCTTATTTTATATCAAAGTCTTGAAAATAGTAAAATACTGTAGTTTAATTTGTGCACTTTTTTGTATTGCTAGTCTATTGGAAAATGGTCTATTGGGAAATGAATAAAAATTCTTAATTAGATTCCAAATTCCGTCGTTATATACTTGTACCAAGTTGCGTTAAATAAACGCGTATAAAAATACTAATTTTAATTTTAAACTAATATCTCATTAGACACAAATCGCAAAACTTTTTGGCACTTAATAAGTTAAATCCAAAAGGAAAAACTGCAAGCAATTAACAAAATTGATCCCAGCTGTATTAAATCGTACGTACGAAAAAAAAGAACTTTATAGCAAAAAACTATTTAATTTTTATTGCCATCAAGTTTTTAATCAGCAATTAAAAACATTCTACAAACATGTTTTTAAAATTTTGATGCAGAAAATAAACGATGACTATTAATTTAAAGGGGTAATATTAACTATATTTCTGCAAACGTGGATGAAAAAAGTCAGTGTAAAGTTTAAATATTTTACAAAAAACTTTTTTTAGGCTTTTTTTTGAAAAAGAAAATTCTTTCGCAAGGTATTAATTGAGGGACGTTATCGATCATTTCTATTATAACTGTTAGTTATTCTGAAGTAGTAAAAGGATACGGGGGAAAAATAAAGGCCCATCCATTAACACTAATTCTATGGAACTTTTAGAAATATATCTCCAGTGCATTTCCGTATTTTTAAATGATTTTTTTGCGTTGGATAGCTGAGATTGATTATGTCAGGGTGTTATGAGGTTGATTATTGCTGTATGTAGGCCGCTGTTATACTTTATCGATTTTAGTTGCATATATTTTTTATGAGGGTACTTTCACTTTTCAAACCGGTTCCGAAAATGAAAGTGTCGTCACAAACTGTTTGTATACAAAATAAAAAATAATGCCCTGTATAAAAATCGATCTCAGTTATCTAATGAAAAAAAAATCATTTAAAAATATTAAAGTACAACCGAGATGAACTTTTAAATTTCTTCCATAGGATTAGTATTAGCCAATGGGTCTTTTCATTCAAGTGAAAGAACCATTTAACACAATTGTGTGATAATTAACACATTGCTGATACATAAATCGATTTCAAGTCTTTGGTATTCGTATTCATATAAAAGTGTTTTTTTTAAACATGAATTCAGTTTGTCTATCTGTGCTCTAAGTCTCATAAATGTTATGCAATTTCCATAAAATAGATAGATATTATTTGTATCACTATAACATTTTCTGTACTGCACAAGAAGTACGTGGTATTTTGGGGTCATTAATAGAGTCACACTTAAGAAATACGTTAGATTACCGACTATGGGAAAGAACTATTTGAGGGAGCATTTGAATGATATTATACTACTTTAAATATATTGGAACTAGTGTAGATTGCCGTTCAAGAACGGTAGGTAAAAATTGCATTTTTTTATATCAATTTGAAAAATTTATTAAATAATTGGCAATATAGAAGCGTTTAGATAAGCAAAGTTCAGTTGGTTTATGGTTTAATAAACACACAAATAGCAACTACAATACTTCTGGATAAACCAGGCATTGCAGTTAATATACAATAATAATAATAATAATAATAATAATAATAATAATAATAATAATAGTAAAAGATTTCTTGATAAAACAAAAAAGCCTGCTGCAATTATTGGAATAATACTAATAATTAATAATTATTACTTTTTATAGCACTATGAAATTGTATTTTTTCATTTACTCCTCCCCCTCAAAAAAAAAATGAATATTGTAGTTTTTCATTTTTGTTTGCAAATTTATGTTTATGTTGTTAGGAATGGAATGCACACTGACGTTATACCGGTTTCGGAAAGAGCGTCAATTTCAAGATTTTGGTGGGATAAACCGGGTTGGCACGGTTTGCGTTGCACTGGGTTTTATTATATAGAGATTTATATATGTTACGGCCATAACCCGGAACATGGCCAATTCTAGAACTGGCCGGCCAATACCTGAACTGGTCAAATTTCCTGGCGAAAACCCAAAATATATGAAATGAATAGCGTATTTCGGGATTTAGCCAGTCAATTCGCGAAACTGGCCAGGAAACCTTGTCCAACAACCAAACTGGCTCTTTAAGGCTACCTTTTAGATGCGGACGAAATACTTTTCTGTATCCCAGTAAATTAACCAAAAGTAGTACACAATCCCCATTCAGTAACGAAATTCATTGATAAACCAAATAAGATAACGATTACAAGTTAACCCGATCCTTTACTCGAGTTAGAGCACGGGCAGGTTGATTCACAGACACTTTCAACTGTGTTAGAAAGGATTAAGCCTAGTGCCTATATCTATTTCGTGAACTGGCCAATTACATCTGACAAGTTCGCGATTTGGCCAATCGCGTCTGCCCAGTGATTTTTTAAAAGTTGCTGGCCGGTTCGAAAATATGCCGGCCAATTCTAGAATTGGCCAATTTCGGATTTTGGCCGTAACATATACATTGTCGAGTCATTATGTACTGTACCTATTGTAGAATATACGGTTCATAAAAAACAGAGTATCCTAGGATTACTGGGACAAAATAGGGGACATCACAAAAATTCAAATTTACACGAAACTTATGGTCCGAAAAGTTTTCCTGGCAGGGTAGTGACAACACAAAATACAAGAACGGGAGGACATTGATAGGAGGAGAGAAAATATGTTTATTATAACTTAGTATAGCAAAAAACTAAGAAAAAATAACATTAAAATGATAACAATCGTGATCAAAGAAGCTTGAAATTACCGAACTGCATGGAAGTGATATCAGATCGCGATGCATGTAAGCGCATCTCCATTGCATGGGTGGTCTAATGTTCCAGAAAATATCAAGATTGTCCCTGACTTCTCCAACAAATATCACGAAGCATGCAGCAAGATCCTCTGCACTTTCCAGCATTGCCCGGCATTCTTTGCAGTATTATTAATAATAAACATGTTTTCTCTCCCTGTTTATGTCCTTTCTTTCTTGTGCTTTGTGTTTTCGCTAATGCACCAGGAAAACGTTTCTGACCACGAACTACTATGCAAATCTGAATTTTTGTGATAAATCCTAACCCCCTTTAAACATTATTGCAATAGTTTTGGGGCACCTTGTATATCTTTCATTTACAGGTACGTACAAAAAAAATTGGGCTACAGAAGAAATGAAAGTCTTTGAACAATAATTATTGGAAGTGTGTTTACATTTGTGGTATCGTTTTTTTAAAATTGAACATTTTTTAAAAATATTACTTGGTGTGGATAAATTTTATGGATATAATACACAGAACTGCACTAAAGTTTTGGTGTATATTTCCGTTTATTCATGGAAAATGCTGAATGTAATTTTTCACCAGTACTATTAATCTCTCTGAAGTAATTTTTAGCGTACTATGCAGTATAAACACAAATCCATACATCATATACAACAACTGGACAAATAGAAAATCTCATATTTTTCCAATTATTGATTTTAATAACAGAAATTAATTTATCAAATGCCTTATGAAGTTTTCAAATTGTAATTTTGAATTTTTAATTGTAATTTTTGTAATTTTGTGTTTTTTTTTGGAGCAGGTAATTGTTTTTCTGTTTTGTTTGATTTTCAAAATCTAGCTTTCAGGCTTAACTATACACAGGCACACATACACATATAGAAATAAAAGATAACAAGAAAGAAAAAAATGTATTCCGTAAGAAATTGTTTTTCCTTTTTTCTTTCTTTTACTTCTCTTTTTCTTTTTCTTAGTAGTGCAGACTTTTAATATTCTCTATATTAGTATCATTAAAAAAATCAATTAACAGCATTAACAATTTTCGCGTACTTCTTTTATTCGATGGCTGTTTTCAGATAAAAACTTTCCATTAAATTTCCATTTACAACTACTAAAGCAGAATGAGATCATAAACAGATTAAATTAATCTATTAAAAAGTTTTTAGAACAGTCTTTAAAAAAAAATCCAGTTTAATTCCACACTTAAATATGACAAACCCTTCTGCAATATTTAAGTTAATAATGAATTGATTTGTTTAAAGTGAAAGTACGAATTCTTTTCACGGGCAAAGTTGTTTTATACGTATTCCTAATATTATTTATATTATCTTTAAGTTTAAATTTATTATAATCAATAAAAGTTTTCATACACTGTTTTCAAATAAAATATTTTCATTAAATTTCCATTAACTATAAAAAAAAAACAGTACGAGATGATAAACAGATTAAATTAATGTATTAAAAAGCTATTGAATAGTCTTTAAAACATCCAATTTATTTCTGCACTAAAGAACGACAAAGCCTTTTGTGACATATAAATTGATTGTGAATTGGCTCTTTTAAATTGTAAGTGCCAATTCTTTGAACGGATACTTGGTTTTTCATATATCTATTATCATCTATGTTATAGTTAAATTTAAATATATTGTAACCAATAAAATATTTCATACACACTATTTGTTCATTGTTTTCAAATAAAATTATTTTAATTAAATTTTTATGTACACGAAAGAAAATATAAAATGAAATTAAATGAAATGGTTTCTATAAGTTGATATTCAAGAGCAAAACACCAAGAACAAAAATATTTAGAGATTATTATCGATCATCCATTTAAAAATAAATTTATTTTCATTAAAATAAATATTTGAAAAATATTATTGAATTTACAATGAACATAATTTAAATGGAAATTTCATTTTGACAGATTTTAATGTATCTAATTAGTTTTACATTTATCTTTATTTAATAAAGTTAATGTATCACATCTAAAAATGATACATGGTAAAACACACGTACACACAAACACACGCACATATACACAGAGGCACACATACACAATTGCATCGATAAAAAAATGCACACGCACACATACACATGCCGAAACAAAAGTTCGAAAGAAAAAAATGTATTCCGTAACAAATTATTTTTCATTTTTTTCTTTTTACTTTTCTTTTTTGTCTTTTAGTAACCCATTACTTTTTTTTCCTTCTCCATATCAGTGCCATTAAAAAATAAAATCAATTAGCATCATTAAAAATTTTCGCCTACTGCTACTATTTGTTCACTGTTTTCAGATAAAATACTTCCGTTAAATTTAAATTTACAACTATTAAAAAATGCAGAAGGAGATCACAAACAGATTAAATTAATCTATTAAAAGGCTATTTAGAATAGACCAAAAAAAAAAAAAATCCAATTTATTTCTTCTCTTAAGAAGGGCAAAACCTTCTGCGATATTGAAATTGGTTGTGAACTGTTTGTTTAAAGAGAAAGTGCGAATTTGTACGGGCGCATGTGTATTTACATTTTTACTGTTATCCCTATTGTACTTAAATTTAAATTTATTATAATCAATATAATTTTTCATACACACTTTTTGTTTGTTATTTTTAAATCAAATTATTTTAATTAAATTTCCATGTGCAAGAAAGAAAAGGTAAAACAGAATATCACAAAGCAATTTATATAATAAAGCGACCTTAAACGATTTTTAACAAACTCATTAACTTTTTCTACAATTACGAAGGTTTCTTCTGCGACTTTTAATTAAATGGGTTCTAAAAGCTGCTATTTAAGAGTAAAACATCAAGTAAAAGAGCATTTAAAGATAAATATCGGCCAGCCATTTAAATGTAATTTTCTTTTCATTAAAATTCATGTTTGAAAAGTATTATTGAATTTACAATGAAAATAATTTAAATGGAATATTACGCAAATAACTATAAAAATAGTTATTTGAGCTTAAAAAATTTTGTAGTTGGGTCTCTAAACCAATGAAATTCACTAAATAGGATTAAAATATGATCATTATTATAAATGATTATATAAATCAAAAAGAATTCAACATATCTATCTATCTATCTATACATGTATGTATAAAAACCCATTAATTGTAAAACAATATGTAAACTGTTAAATTTAATACAAATTACTGTATTAAAATATGGGAAAAATAAATTGAAATCAATATAATCGACATTTGTAGAACAAAATCGATTCTACAGGTCTACAAATACTTTGAAACTACAAATAAACTGCATGTTTTCATCTTCGTATTAGACATGAAAAAGCAAAATAGTACGAATTTGGAATATCAACACACATAAAATCAAAATGAAATGGAAAAAATGAATGGAAAAAAAGGAATTGAAAAAAATCCTTCTATAGTAAAAAAAACTAGCCTTAAAAGGAATGACTCCTGGAATGATGCTGATGTGGAAGATTTCCGGAACTAACGAATCCGGGTTGTCCACTCCTTCCATGAGCCGAATAGACCAATCAGGAAAGGGATCCGTCTATGCATCACCGTATGGGTTACCATAAAGAGAGAAAAGGTTACCATCGCCAACAATCGCCAAGTTTGTCGCCAACTTGGCGATATATCGCCAAATTTGGAGACCAAAATTAGTTGTCAAAAGTGACGCCAACTTGACGATAACTGTAATATTTCGCCAAATTTTTAATTTCTTTACAACACCAGTCGTTTGATACATCATTTGAGAGGTTTGCAACTGCTTATTCATATAATGGATGTCTTGTATGTTATCCCCCACTCTGTTCCTCAGGGTGGACACATTTTTAATTTCTTTACAACACCAGTCGTGTTACACAAGATTTGAAAGGTCTGCAACTGCTTATTCATATTATGGATGTCTTGTGTGTCACCCCCACACTTTGCTCTTCCCAGGGGGGGTCACATTTTTAATTTCTTTACAACACCAGTTGTGTGACACATCATTTGAAAGGTCTGCAACTGTTTATTCATTTTATGGATGTCTTGTGTGTCACCCCCACTCTGCCCCCCAGCGGGGCACATTTTTAATTTTTTACAACATCAGTCGTGTGACATATCATTTGAGAGGTCTGCAGCTGCTTATTCATATTATGGATGTCTTTTGTGTCGCCTCCCACTCTGCCCCCCAGGGGGGCACATTTTTAATTTCTTTACAACACCAGTCGTGTGACATATCAGTTGAAAGGTCTGCAACTGCTTATTCATACCATGGGGTATTAGCGAGCGCAGCAAGCAGGGGTAGCCAATAATTTGGAATCGCGAAGCGATTACGCGGGGGGTTGGTTAGCATAGCGAGCAGGGGGGCGGCGCCCCCCTAGTGAAAGGAAGAAAAAAACTTATGAGGCAATATAATTACCCTAAAATGATCTAGCAAAAAAATAGATTACTATGATTGTAAATTAAATGCATTATATATTTATTGGAAGATGCCTTAATTTAAAGATGCATTAATTTATATACTCCCAGTATATAAATTAGTAAAAGTTAAATTATTTATTTAATGAAAAACATTATTAAATAACATAAATAATTGATTAATTAATATAAAAATATGTAAAGTTTAATGTAAAAGAATCATTATAATGATTTCTTTACATTAGAATTATATATCGTTATAATGATCATGCAGTGTTCTCACTGTCGCTCGCCATTGCGCCAAATTGCGACTAAATTCCTCATTTGGCGAGTAAACAAGTGATTAGATTTGCTAAACTGCTAGTTCTCAATTTTTGCTTTTTCTTTCTTTTCTTTTTCGTTTTTCATGTATATGCATATATACATATTTTCAATAAATACATATTTTTTATATTTATAGTGGATAGTTGAAATTAGATTAATAACAATCGTTGTTGCAGTTATAAAAACTTAGGTTGTTGCATATTGAAAAAAAAGGGAGTACATTAAAGGATTTGAGATATTTTTTGTGCTACATGGCAAATCTATTTTGTTTATTCTTTTTTCATTTGGCGAATGTTTTTTATTTTTAAATAGTCAAATTACTAACGTTGGTCAAATGTTAGCGAGAACACTGTGATCATGATCATTACAATGATTACTTTAATTAATAATACTGTCATGTTCGTGTCTAAAAAGGGGGATAAAGTTCTATCAGTCTACACCCTCGCCCCCCGGCATATTGTTGGAATGCTAGAATGGGTTCTTCGTAGGGACTGGGAAAAAAAGAAAAAGAATTTTGAGGGAGAGAGAGAGGGCTTTTGGACGAGATACGACGCGGTCATGTTTCTGACCGGTTGCTGTTTATTTTTGTTTATTGTTCATGCTTTCTAAATATGGCCGTTAGCTAGGGCCTAAAAACCATTCATCTGTATATACTTTTACTTTCTCCTGTCTTCAATAGAAGAAAGTATTGTAATCGAAATTTTTTTCGACGGGTTTACTCGTTTTAGGAGTCAGAGATTTAAAAAAAAAACATGTTTTTACAAAATGTCTGTCTGTCCGTGTGTGGGTGTGTCTGTCTGTGTGTATGTCGCCATTCTATCATCAACAAGTGTATTAAGTTATGCATAGAATTGAACCAATTTTTTTGCGAATGTTTTTGTCTGTGGCAAGCAGATCCTCCTTCAGTTTTCAAATATTCCACCAGATGGGGGCGCTGCAATCGAGATTTTTGTGCCATTTTCAATATTGTACCAACCAAAAGTATATGAAGTTATGCATTGAATTTAACCAAATTTTTTGTGCAAGTGTATCACTATGGCTAGTTGGTCCCCTTGAAAATAATCCGCCGGAAGGGGGCGCTGCAATCGTGATTTTCGTGCCATTTTCAATATTGTACCGACCAAAAGTATATGAAGTTATGCATTGAATTTAACCAAATTTTTTGTGCAAGTGTATCACTATAGCTAGTTGGTCCCCTTGAAAATAATCCGCCGGAAGGGGGCGCTGCAATCGTGATTTTCGTGCCATTTTCAATATTGTACCGACCAAAAGTATATGAAGTTATGCATCGAATTGAACCAAATTTTTTGTGTATGTGTATAACTATGGCTAGTTGGTCCTCCCTGAATTTGAAAAAAATTCGTCGGAAGGGGGCGCTGCAGCTGCAATCGCGATTTTTGTGCCATTTTCAATATTGTACCGACCAAAAGTATATGAAGTTATGCATCGAATTTAACCAAATTTTTGTGCAAGTGTATGAGTATGGCTAATTTGTCCTCCCTGCATTTTAAAATGATCCGCCAGAAGGGAGCGCTGTAATCGCGATTTTTGTGCCATTTTCAATATTGTACCGACCAAAAGTACATGAAGTTATGTATCGAATTGAACCAAATTTTTTGTGTAACTGTATGGCTATGGCTAGTTGGTCCTCCCACTTAAAAGTGTATGAAGTTAGTCCTAGAACTGGACAATTATTTATTTTTTGGTAAGGCAAGTAGGTCCTCCCTGATTTCAAAAAGAAAAAAAATCCGCCTATCATTCCATTGGTCATCGGCTCGTGCAGAGACGGAAATTCGTTTTTAATCCGATTAATTGACTGAAGCAGAAATTTAAGATGAAAACTAAATTTCGTATGGTATTGAATTAAAATTATTAAAGCTTTAAAATGAGTAACTATTTTTTTTAAATAAGGTACCCTGGGTTAATAACGCCACGTTAAGGTTCTACCAATTTTCACGGCTTAGTTTTAGATTGTATTTTTCAAACAAATATAGGATCTGATACAGCAACTCATTGACTCTCTATATAAAATAAAATAATTTAACAGATATGTATTCATAAAATGTAATGGCGTTTTTTCTTGACCCATGATATTTGGCGTTATTACCCACCTATATGGGTAATAACGCCATGCAAACAAAACTATGAAATAAGATGGAATAATTGCATGTAGATAACCCAATTCTAAAAGTACAAACTCCTCAAACTTAGAAATTGAAAAATTGCATTCTAAGCTATTGAAAATGTTCAATTTTTTGTGAAAGTGTAAGAAAAATAAAGGTGTGGTGTGGGAGGGGGGGATGAGGCAAAAGAATATCAGACCATGAGCTTCTTTTTGCTTAAAAAGGACCGTTTAAATAGAAATATGAGAAACATTGCACAGTTTTAACTGTGTTTATTTGAATCAGTATTTAGGATGTAGCTCGGCCAATGTAGGGAATCAACCGGAGTATTAATGCCAAAGATTGGCGTTATTACCCCGGTATAGTTATTGCGCAGTACATTTTAAATTACAAATTATCTCGAGAAGATATCCAAAATCTCCAACAACATTTTAAAAGTACATGAAATGCACTGCAAATTTATGTAATTAACAAAGTATTTCCGGATAAAAACATAGTCTTCACATCACAAAACGTGTCTCGCAAATTTTAGATCAAGTGTTAATTTTAGTTGTTTGTAAAAACAATAAGACCTAAAAATGAAACAAATTAACTTGAAGATGTTTTTTGCGATTTATATGACTCAAAACCCTTCTGCGCAGAGCACATGGGTGTCATTTACCTGATTATTTCATAATTATGCAAAATATAAGCACTTGGCGTTATTACCCCGCCTGGCGTTATTACCCCAGGGTACCTTATTAAAATGTACGTATGAGATTGGGATTGGCACATCCAACTAGTTTTGCTTAATGTTAATTGAACAAATTTGTTTCTGTCAGAGGCATGTGTTACTTTGTCTCACTCGTTCTTATTAATATCGGGAACCAACGCACAGGAGTTAGCCTATGACAAATACTATATTATAAAATCTCTATGATTAAATCATTCTGTAAGAAGTCGTCTTACAAATGTACAAAAAGAAAGAAAGAGCATAACTTAACTTAGATATCTCGGGGACTGCAGGCTTCTTTAAATACTTTTTATTACTTGAAAAGACGTCACTTACATATAGTAGGCTAACACACACACATTACATACAAACAAAACTTTTTACATAATTCTGGTGCACGCCATCATCACAAGACATGAACCACAGTTCACAACCAACTTTTTAACATTACCAAAAAAAAGAACATTTTTAATAGAACTAGTGTTGCCAGTTTTTTTTTAAACGAAAAATATTACAACTACATTTTTTAATTTAGCAAAACTCAGGTCACGTGACGTGTGACAGTCTTATTTTTTTTCTTTTTTTTCTTTGGAATGCGCGTGTTACATCCTCCCCCTCTGTTTCCGATCTACGTCTCGGAGAGGAAACTGGATGCTTTTTGAGTTTTCCTCTTTTTCTCAAGGGTGCAACTGGAATAGTTTCAGATTCTTGGAAAGGCAACAAGGCAGAAACGTGATAAGTTCCAATTCGTTCAGTAGGATTTTCTAGACTAGCAATGTTATATGTCACTAGAGAGTTTTTAGTCAAAATTATGTATGGATCATTTCTCTTAGGCATTAATTTTGATGTTTTATTTCTACTTGCATTGCTAACTGGGTGTAGGTTAATCCATACTTTTTCGCCAGGCTTGAAATATA
Organism: Maratus speculifer; assembly: GCA_964019185.1. Lineage (NCBI taxonomy): Eukaryota > Metazoa > Arthropoda > Arachnida > Araneae > Salticidae > Maratus > Maratus speculifer. Next base: position 24,218,533 of record OZ025292.1, read on the forward strand.
ATCGTCTATGATTTTTATTGTAATATCTCTTCCGCTGGCCTTGTTTCATTTCAACAGGCTCTTTCACATCTTTCGAAATATTTGCAAGATGTTTAAGATATGGGGTCTGCGCTCCCCCTGGTTGAAAACATTTTTCATACTTTTTCGGGATATCTTTAAGTTTCTTCCTTTCATTGGAATTTAAATTTTTGTCTTCGTTTTTACGTAAAGCACACGGACTGATGTCGACCGCATCAGCAGACATTCTTATTTCTTTTTCGTGTACATCTACAAAATAGAACTTTTTCTGGGGTTTATCACTAAAATGCCATCTTTTGTTAGCTATGTCTAACACTATGTCAGCTTTGAGCAGGAAGTCCATTCCTAAAAGTGTTCTATTACCTTTGGCATTTGGTAATACAATAAACTCTGTTTTGAAAACTCGGCCTTCGATCTTTACGGGCACAATGACTGACAGAGTTTTTCTAGTCATTGTAGTTCCATCAGCTAATGTTATTTCATGAGTATGAGGATTCATTGCAACACCAGCTTTCAAAAATAATTTATACATACGTTCTCCTGCAATAGAACGATTGGCTCCTGTATCTGCGCAGACTAACACCTTCTTATTGCAGATCGTAATAGGCACATTTGGAGCTGAAACTGCTGATGTATTTAAACTATATAGCTGAAGACGATGAGCTTGCACTGTTTGTTTTTTAACCATAGGGGAACAATTTGGGCGTTTCTTCTTTATAAATCCCACTTTGCCACAACCATAGCAAAATATATCGGATTCTAAACGTTTATTAGCAAACTTAGGAGAAGATCTATCTTCTTTTGGAGGCTTACTCTGCTTCCATGTATTTTCTCGGCGAAAATACGCTTTTTTCTCCTGCGGTACAACCGAATCTTTTTTAGAAAACGTAGACCTGATAGTATAATGCGCGTCTAATTTTCCGGCACGGTCGACTGGTGAATTAAAATGTTCCCAATCATCTAGCATATGTTGTTTGCATTCGACAGGCACGCGCCTTTTTATCTGATCCGCTATGATCAGATCCTGAAGAGCTTCAAAAGACGTTACATTTAACTCTTTAAGCCAGTTTTCAAAGTAATAATCTCGTAGTAATTATATCGTTCGTATAATCGTTTATAATCGTTCGTATCTCGAAGTAATAATCTCTCCAAGTAATTTCTTTATCTTTGCAATGCGTGAAAAACAGCTGCCTAAACCTTTCAGCGCTAATTTTAAGCCTTTTTAGAAGTAGACCTTTAACATGTGAAAAATCTTAAGCGTTTTCTTCTTTTTCACGAGCAATAAGCGTAGATATAGAAGAGGGTACAACACTTAGTAAATAAGAAACCCAGAGGTGTGCTGGTACCTTCGAAAGCTTTAACTGTCGTTCCAGGAGCACCAGAAACAATGTTACATCATCTGTCTCTGGCTTAAATGTAGGCAACAGCTTCTGGATATCTATTTTACTCTCTGGATGAGACATTATCCCTGCCGCATTACCACCTACCGCTCCACTGGAAACACTTTGGCTCTGAGCCTGTAACTTAAGCTTCTCAAGCTCAAAATTCATCTCAAACTTTTTTAATTCCAGTTCTTCCGAACGACACTTCTCTTCTAATTTACGCTGTTCTTACTCAGCTGCTTTTTGTTTTTCCTCTAAGTCTCGTCTACGTTGTTCTTCCTCGCGAGTCGCAATTTGGTTTCTGACTAACGAATTTACGAAATAAACTTCGTACGAGGGAGAGGATTTAATCTTATCACGCAATGTGACAACAGTCATAGAGGGTTGTACATCTAAATTCATTCCTAAAGCGACCTGTCTTCTTTTCGTGCTTTATTGAGTTCGAACATTTGTAAATTTAGCAAACAACAAGATATATACCCACTAATGCTAAAAATTCGTTTAAATAAATTGTTCCCCAGACGTGAGCTTTGCTTTACAACTCATGTAAACAAGACATTAATAAAACTTTAGCTTTAACTTTAGCTTTAACTTAGCTTTAACTTTAGCAAAATATACTTTTAAAATAATTAAACTTCAAAAAACTTCATAAAACTTCATTAAAGTATCTTTAAAATTTAAACTTTATTATTTTTTTAAAGAAAATATACTTTAAATTATTGCTGATATAAATAAACTAGTTTGTCATTACGTGTCATTTAATCAAAATATTATTTTAACTGATATACAACTAGTACTGAATTGTTGGCAACATTCATAAACAATGTTCTAAATAAGTCAAAACATATCTGAATAATTAAAATGTCAATCAATATTATTATCATATGATATTATCAAGACAAGACTACGTAATGTAGATTTTTCAATATAACTTTAAAAGAAAAGAAAGTCTTATTTCATAAAAAAAAAATAAATAAATGCAAAAACTTACTCAATCTGTTTTGAAAATCATATTCAATGCTATTTCACAATATATCAGGAACTCTAAATTAAATGCTTAAAAATAACTAACAACAGAACACTCAAATAGAATTTCTAATTAAATTCTGTTACCTTGCGAAACCAACAACAAAACAAACAAAAAATAATAAACACAGACCATATGACACTTGAAATAAAAGGTATAAATACTTTTTAATCTATTTTTTTTCACTATTAATTTAATTCCTTGTTTGTAAAAAAAAAAGAAGAATAATATCAACGTAAATAAATGCTTATTTCATTATTTATCAACCCTTTTTTTAATTGTTTTTCTTTTTTATTCGAAATAAGAAAAGTTGTTATTTAATCAAGATAAAAATTAAACATGCATGCACAGAATAAAAATTAAACTAAAGAATAAAAATATAAGCATGGGGAGGGAAGGGGAATTACACAATATATAAATGAACTGTAAAATAAATCAATAAACTAAAACTAAAAATATGAAAAATTTTACAAATAGAAAACAAAATATAGACACTTGTGGAAAGAATGCATTCTTTTGATAAAAATATGGATACATTTCCAGAACTTCGACCACTTTAAGAAAGTAACTTGAAGATTAAATAAATATTGTCGAGCTACATCTGCAGGCACAAGAACTGAAAGTTTTTAAAAGCACAGAAAACGTAGAATTCGCCATAATTCACAAATAAATATAAATGGCGTTATCGAAGCAAGATTAAATTCGAGAACATATATCGCAAACAAATGAAAATGGTGCTTGGCATAAGATTATTCCGTGGAAATTTTTTTCACAGCATTGAAGAACACATTTCACAAACAAACGAGCAACGACTGCTCGTGCTATTTTCTTGCATTAAACATGCATGCATTTTTATTTCGTGCATATTTCACAATCGAATGATTTCACATCAACGAAACAAACTTACTATGTTAATCATTTAAAATATACTTCACAAACAGACGAGCACGACCGCTCGAGCCATTTTTTTTTCATTCTTATTAATGATATTTCATTATCAAAAATATTGAACTTTTCTGGAACTAAGATAGCTGAATACTTTGGAATTGATTCGTGGCCAGACTTTGGGTAGCCATTTTGTAAGAAGTCGTCTTACAAATGTACAAGAAGAAAGAAAGAGCATAACTTAACTTAGATATCTCGGGGGCTGCAGGCTTCTTTAAATACTTTTTATTACTTGAAAAGACGTCACTTACATGTAGTAGGTGACGCACACACATTACATACAAATAAAACTTTTTACATAATTCTGGTGCACGCCATCATCACAAGACATGAACCATAGTTCACAACCAACTTTTTAACATTACCACGAAAAAGAACATTTTTAATAGAACTAGTGTTGCCAATTTTTTTTAAACGAAAAATATTACAACTACATTTTTTAATTTAGCAAAACTCAGGTCACGTGACGCGTGACAGTCTTATTTTTTTCTTTTATTTTTTCTTTGGAATGCGCGTGTTACAATTCTTATATCATTTTTTTATTACTTAATAACTAAATATTATAAACATCATTAATTGCTAATCCTTCCAATCTTTATAATTATTCGAAACGTAAAAAGAGGATAAAAATGTAAAAAGAAGTGAAAAAAAATAAAAATTGAAATTAGTTTAATTTAATTTGATATTTCTAACCTAAACTCAATATCGTAATATCAGATAAAAGAAGGAATAAAATAGATAATTAATATAGGTACTTTATACACGTATAAATACTATTTTAGATATTGTCAAAATTGTCAAAAGTTTAGATTTAAGTTAATCTTTAAAATTAATTTTTAAATTACATTAATAGATTTAATTAATATTATTATATAATTATTCATGCATATATGTTTATTCAACATTCAGTATAAAATTTATTATTGCAATATATATATATATATATATATATATATATAACAATAATAATAATAATAATAATAAATGGTAACCAGTATCTGTGTTACTAAAATAATAGTTAAAATAAGATACAAACTATAAAGATAATTAAAAACATGTTTAATCATCACTAAAACATAACTTTATTATTAGTGATATTTCTAACGTTGGATGTTTGTGGATTAGGACATCTATATCGAGGTTAAAACTGGTTACTTTTAACCTTTAGTAACTTTACACGCAGTTTGTTTTTTCTGTACTTGTTTTTCAAAAACAGCAAACTAGAAAAGGTATGTTAACACAAACTTGTCGTGTGAAACCCCGTCAAAGAACTCAAAGCTGATTTAGATATTTATGGATATTCTGTTCTTATATCCACCCAAAGGGAAGTTATGGATTAATCTTGAACTATTATTTTACTGTTTCAGTTGTTATGATTTTTATACAAATTAAATAAAATGCATGTTTTTTGTGTCAAACGTCCATTGTTCCGCGTACCACCAGTAGCTCACGACATGTAGTTTCAGGCTTGCTGCATTAAATATATGCCTATACAGACGGATTTCAAATGCTTGTTTTGGAATATATCAATATGAATGATATTTGATGTACAATCTTTTATTTTAATCTGAAACTACTTCATAAGTCAAACTACAAGCTGGTTAATGCTTATTTTATTTCTTAACATAAACAGTGATGAATCTGAATTTAATTACCCGAATTTTTATTCAAATTGCCATCAAAACACACACACACACACACACACACAAATAAAAAACGCACCCGAGCTAGGGTATATGAACCTGGGTTTTTGGTTCGACACGCCAACACTCTGCCATCTTAGCTACCTGGAATGACACTGAGCTGGAAAAATTTTTCATTCTGTTGGTTTTAAAGCTTGTTAGCAATATGAATAAAAATTCGGGTAATTAAAATAAGATTTACTATTTCACTGGAATATTTCATCATTTCAATCTTTATATATTTAAGGGGTTTGAGGAGTCTTACTTTTTACCTGATGGTGCAATTCAGCAACATGTCACACTTATCTTCTCAGTTCCTACCAAAAACATAAAATTTTTAATATGGACAACTTAATATCTCTTCTATTTAAAATATTTTTTTTTTTAATATTCTACATTGAAATTTTTTTATGTTAAATTTCGACAAAAAAATTAAAAAATTTTTGACTTCCATCCACTGTGCGCGATTCTGTAGTAAAACTACTGGTTCAAAAGCCACCAAAAATATTGAAAATGATGAATAACTAATGTATTTTGAACCTATACATCCGTTTAAAGCAATTTATTTATTTATTTATTTAAAATTTAAATTCATGTCATAAAAGTCTGAAGAAAAAAATCTTTTGTTTAATTGAAAAATGGCCAAATTTAAATATTCATAAGTTTATTATTAAACTTGAAATATAAGATATTCTTTATCTTAAAATGAAGCTAATTACAAATGCTTTATTTGCTTTTGAGGATTGTTGCATGCAGTAGATGTGAGTCAAAAAAGTATTTTTTTAAATAAAAATTAGACATAAAAAATAATAAAATTTTAAAGTAGAATATTAAATGAAATATTTTAAATAGAAGATATATTAAATTGTCTGTATTAAAAAATGTGTGTATTTATCTTTTATGGTGACTGAGGAAAAAAATCTAAACATGAGTTGTTGATAAATTGCACTTCCAGCTAATATGTAAGACTCCTAAGACCCCTTAAATAGTAATAGTAATGTTTAAGTAAAGGCTTTAACTTAATCTCTAATAGGGAACTTATTTAATATGTAGTTTCATTCATAACTTAAACACTAAATAATCAAGTATTCTTTTAAAGAAATTAAATTTGAATAACTTTTTAACTTTGTATAAGAAATAGGAAAAATTCTCGCCGGAAATACTTCTGTGCTTTTTAAACTTTTTATGCGTTTATGGCAACACTCATTTTAGTAATAAAAACGCGAGGAATCTTCCACGAAATTTCATGAAACTTGTAGAATTGAAAATAGAAAATTCCCTTTGTACCACCGAGAAATAAAAATTTACCCTCTGCAGTGAATTTCTTCACTCGCTTCCTCCAGGTCTGTTGGTAGATTCACGATCGTGTCCTTGCAGAAGAGAGATAATAACATCGTATAAAAACATTAAAAAAGAATAATCGAGCAGTTGAACTGTAGAAATTTGTGCCTGTAAAATGCAACTCTTTCCGGAATAAATTTTATGGACTAAAATGTAAAACTGAAAATATCTGGATAACCTGCGACTAGTTGTCGGTTCTAAATATACTCAGAGATTTAAAAATTTAATATAGATAAAAATAATTCCTTTAATTGAGGATTTCACTTTTGTCTTCAATTCTGCTATATTTTGCAATGAGTGTTATATATTTCAGATAAATCGTATAGAAATGCTCCAAACTTTATTTTAAGGCCCCTGTCCTTGCTCGAGGAAACGCTCGCGAGCTAATGCTATTCCTATGGGGAAGAATTTTTCTAATAACTCTTTCGCATTTCGACATTTTTGGATAATTTTTTTTGCGCTGGATAGAGGTGCATGCCGAGAGCGCACCTTTTTTACTTTTTCGATTTTGGTTGCAGATACTTTTTCAAAGAGCACTTTCAGTTTTGAAACCAGTTTTGAAAGTGAAACTAACTTTGTAAAAAATATCGGCAACCAAAATCGAAAAAGTAAAAAAGGTGCGCTGTCGGCATGCACCTCAACTATCCAACGCAAAAAAAAAATATTCAAAAATTTCAAAATGCGAAAGAGTTATTAGAAAAATGCTTCCCCATAGGAATAGCATTAGCTCGCGAGCGTTTCCTCGAGCGAGGACAAGGGCCTTAAGGTTATTATTATAAATTTAAATTCACACACACACTCGCAACTAATATTTATTTATTTATTTATTGGTACGTCTGATCTTATAGAAAAATTTCAACGTTATAATCAATCATTGCACCAATTGTTTTGTTGGTGGTAAACAAATAATTATATATTTTTATAAAATTTCGGAATCAACAAGAAAAGTGATCTATACTATAAATTGAAAATCCTTAGGTTTATTTAAATTCTTTTTCAATTTTGAATGAGATCGATAAAACACATAACTGTTATTTCTTAAAACGAGAAAAAAAAATGTTTTGTACCCATTCTTACTTCTGAATCCAGTGGGGAGAAAAATTCAATTAAGGGACTAGACGTCGGATCTCGTTTGCAATTTTCCGTTCCATTCGCTGAATTGAAGTCCAACACGATTTTATGTTCTTTTTAGATGCAGGCAGAGAGGTGATCGTTTCGTTGATTTCGAGCAAGCTGAAAGAATGTAACAATAAATTGGAAGAAAATATTGCTATCGAGTGTTTTTGTATGCCCCAATAATTGAATAGAGGGTGACTTCCGTCGAGGGTGAGTTTCCAAGATCACAAACTTTAAGAGGTATAAGTTTTCAATATGAATATTGTCTCTGTGTTTAAAGTCTTTGTTTTTTCTGACCAAAGTGAATGTTCCAAGGGCCTTTATGTAGCATTCTCAGTGTTCAGAAAACAAATAATCTTTAAAAAGATATAATTTTTCACGATATTTTTAACAGTGCACCAAACAAGTATCCTATATTTTTGTGCAGATATTTTTTTCTATTTGAAACGAATATATTTATTCACTCCAAATCACAGTGTGGATCTCTACTGTCAAGAATCATGCATCGATTATGTATAGCGTGAACGTAACGCACTCATATAATACGATTTTACTTGAATCCGATACGCGAATAAGATCGCGTTGGGTCGGAGCTGACGCCATTTTCTTTTTTTTACTATTTTTATTAGTTTTTTTTTGGGGGGGGAGGGGGGGTTGTTGTCAGGATGACATTAATGTTTCGTTGTCGGGTTGGGTTTTACCATTTGTTTTGGGATGATCCTATTTTACAAAAGAATGTTATGAATATTTTGCAAATAAAGAAGCTATATATTTGAATATTAATGATTGTGTATGTGCTAATTTTTATAAAAAAAATTAGATTTGAGGTTGCTAATATAAATACATATGGTGATCCAATTTTATATTTGAATCGCTAACAGCTGCAGACTTTTCTTTTTTTTTAAGGGGTCACTGCATCTTCTTGTTAAATTTATGCAAATGTTGTCTACTTTCTGTTACCATTTTTTATCGTTTGACTGTTAAATAATATATTAGAGCATCTCTGTTATTCAGTGTTCAATTAAATTAAATGAAATTAAAAATTAAATTAAATTAAAATAATTTCAGTAGTTTTTTTTCCCGCAAGTCAAATTCTGTAACGTAAAATCGAGAGAGATCTTGAAGATTCCGGAAAATTTAAAGAACTACTCAAGAATTTGGAGCAGAAAGGACATTTGATGCCATGCATAAATAAAAATTTCCTTTTTGTTGATACAACGATAGAAATAAGAAAATATAAATACATAAGTAAAATTCTCCATTTGGTAGTTCCATTACTGTGTCCTATGAAAAAGAGGTAATAACATCGCATAGAAATATTAAAAGAAAAATACTAAAGTAGATAAACTCCGGAATTACATCACTATAAAAAGAAACTTCTTTCAGAATTTATTTTATAGACAATATATAACAAACATATAACAGGAAATATGTGGGTAGAGGATGTAGAATGCTTTTGAAATTATATGGTCATTTAAAAATTAAATAAGGTTTTAAGATAATTGTTCTAATGGGAAATGCTCTTTTAAGCATCTCTTCTGTGTCACGTTTTTGCAATATATAGTATAGCAATATTTCACATATACTGCGTAGGACCATATCATATACATAACACATATCATTCTATGTTGCTTAGTTTTAGAATTATGTGCGGAAGTTCTTTGATCAGTGGACTATATTGTGAAAGATAGCTTTTTTAAAAGTTCCTATTGAGTTGACTGGAATAAATGGAATTATTGAAATACTATTCTTTATAAAATAATTTTTCAGGAAAGTTTTCAGTATATATTATTTATTGTTCTACGTTGCTTTGCTACAGAAATATAGGATAATTCCAAAATCAAGCCAACCAGATTATGAAAGATTAGCGTTATTAAAATGTTATACTGGTGGATTTCGATGATATTTGTATTGTTATATTTTCAAGAATGATTTTAATATACATTGTACAGATTATACACATTGTACATATTGTACATAATTTTCCATATGCTATTACAAATTATCAACTAAAAGATTTCCACCTTAACAGTCCAAAATTTTCTGATACATTAGAAGATATAAAATCGCAACAGCATTTCTAATTTTTTCAACCATGCAGAAGAACATTGAGCTTAAATATATATGTCGTTAATAAATACAATGTCGAATAGCCCGATATATTTCATTTGATCAAAATTTCGTTTCGAAAAACCAACCAGCGTAACGAGTGAATGCTGCTGGTTATTACATAAATACTTAGCGAAGGGTCACGGCGAAATTTTTGAGATATGTCTAAGTGGTACAAATAAATTAAACATTGATACGAGATGGAGTTTCATTTTCATATTACTTTTTAAAGACGTTAGATATATTCTTCTTGATTTAGAACCTATTTAAAATAATAGAAAATCACAGCTCGATAACGCTGTTGTGCGAAATTCATTTTTTCTTCTTTAAAATTTCATTCTACGACAGGTAAATTGAAATGTTTGCCATAAACTATCGGCTGCGAACATACAGCTTTTTAAATTTAAGTACACAATCAATAATTTTTTGACATATATTGATCTTCCCTGTTACACACATTTCATTCAGTGTTCTTTTTTAGGTTAATTCAACTTTTGATTTGAATTCCCTACAATGATAACTTGTCGCCTTATCGAATGAATTAAGACAGAAAAAAGCAAAAGCATGTATGGATTGACAGCTTTTACAGTGCATTGGTTACAGTTAACTAAAATAATTCTTGACCGCTGTAAAAGCTATGAAAATAGCTTAGCTATTAAAAAATGTAGTTTCCTTAGGGAGGGAGATTATTATTTGGATATATTGTTTAGAACAGTACAGGAAATGTTAAAATAAAAAAAACAGAAAACGCAAAAAAAAACTTCAGCAAATCTGAGAAAAAAAAATGAAAAGAAGGCGGAAATTGCTAGAAAGATGTAGTTGTTTTTATAAAACGTTCATAAAAAATTGAAATAACTGTTGACTTTGTGTAATTAATGTATCAATTAACTGCAATTGTTAATTTTATTACTTTAAATGTTAATTATTTGTCGGGTTTTTTTGTTCTTTTGTTTGAGAGGGAGGTACAAATAATTTTTTATTTCATAAAATTGCTAAAAAATGTTTAAAACAATTTCAGTAGCGTTTTTCCGGAGTCAAATTTCTGTAATAAAAAATCGGAGACTCGAGAACTTAGAGCAGAAAATGTCCTTAATGCCATGTATGAATAAAAATTTGCTTTTTGTTCTTACAACGATAGAACAAAAATACATATATAAGGTACCCTGGGGTAATAATGCCACGTTAAGATTCTACCAATTTTCACGGCTCAGTTTTAGTTTGCATTTTTCAAACAAATAGATGATTTGATACAGCAACTCATTGACTATCTATGTAAAAAAATAATTTTTAACAGATATGTATTCATAAAATGTAATGGCGTGATTTCTTGACCAATGCTATTTGGCGTTATTTCCCACCTATATGGGTAATAACGCCATGCAAACAAAACTATGAAATAAGATGGAATAATTGCATGTAGATTGCCCGATTCTAAAAATGCAAACTCTACAAACTTAGAAATTGACAAATTGCATTCTAAGCTATTGAAAATGTTAAATTTTTTGTGAAAGTGTAAGAAAAATAAAGGTGTGGTGGTGGTGGTGGGGGGGGGGGAGGATGAGGCAAAAGAATATCAGACCGTGAGCTTCTTTTTGCTTAAAAAGGACCGCTTAAATAGAATTATTAGAAACATTGCACAGTTTTAACTGTGTTTATTTGAATCAGTATTTAGGATGTAACTCGGCCACTGTAGGGAATCAACCGGGAATCAACAACAATTATTACCCCGTTAGAGTTATTGCGCTGTACATTTTAAATTACAAATTATTTTGAGAAGATATCCAAAATCTTCAACAACATTTTGAAATTCCATGAAATGTACTACAAATTTATGTAATTAACAAAGTATTTCCGGATAAAAAAAATAGTCTTCACATCAAAAAAAGTATCTCGCAAATTTTAGATCAAGCGTTAATTTTATTTGCTTGTAAAAACAATAAGACCTAAAAATGAAACAAATTAACTTGAAGCTGTTTTTTGCGATTTATATGACTCAAAACCCTTCTGCGTAGCGCACATGGATGTCATTTAACAGATTATTTCATAATTATGCAAAATATTAGCACTTGGCGTTATTATCCCGCCTGGCGTTGTTACACCAGACCACCTTACATAAATGAAATTTTCCATTCGGCAGTTCCATGGTTGTGTGCTATAAAACAGAGATAGTAACACCGCATAAAAACATTAAAAGAGAAGCACTAGAGTAGGTAAACTTTGGAATTGCACCACTATAAAAAGTTTTTTATTTGCGAGTGAGAAGCAAATATTTTTTTATTTTATAAAATTGCCAAAAATGCACAAAATTATAACACCGTGAAATAAATGTACAACCATCTTGTTTATTTAAATTATCTCTTAATATTGAATGAAGAAAAGAACAAATTGGCGAAAAACACATGTGGTAGCCACTTTGTAGCCGCGTACGAAATAACACTTTTTTATTTTCCTAACAGAAACTATAGAAAGAAAATATTTCGTGCCAATTCGGGCTTCTGTATCCAGTGGGAAGAAAAATTCAATTATGGACCGGATGTCGGACCTTTTTTCAATTCGCAGATGTGAAGTTTACCACGAACCGGACTCTTTTATATTCTTATTAGATTTGGGCAGAGAGATGACGCGATTTTCTGAAGACGAAGGGACTGAGAGAAAGTAATAGAAGTTGAAAGAAAGTATTGGTATAGAATATTTTTTTATGTGTCAGACATTGTATACAGGTGACTTAGTACAGGGTTACAAACTTTAAAAGGTGAAAGAGCATACTGCAAAAATGTTTTGGAGAAAAGTTCTATATCCTGTTCTTTTATTTATTATTATTTATTATAAATGCTTTGAAGTTGTTGTTGTCGTCTTCAGTAAGGATCGCTTTTATTTCAATTCTATTGGTGGATATTTAACAGTTTTGCATAAAAGAATCTAATTTTTAGTTTCTAAATATTAATAATTTTACGGGTTTTTTAAAGGATATTTTTCTGCAAGTGTAATATTATGTAAATATATTTTTTATACAATTTAATATATTTAAAAATGAGCATAACATTAATGTTATAAAAATATGTTAGTATGTAATATTTATTTATATGTGTATATAATAAGTACTTACGTGTGTATATCTGTATATATCTGTATGTATGTATCTTCCGATAATAATCAGGTAAGGCACATTTTTAATATTTCGAATAATTAACGTTTAAAGTTTTGAAAAATGTCTTTTCATCATTAATTTTATAAAATTGATAGGAATTTAATAATTTTCACTACATTCAGTAAGGATATAATTACCTCTTTTTTTGCCAAAATAGTTACATAAAAATGGTTTTTATTAATTGAGAACTAATTAAAAATGTAAATTTTATGTGGTTATTAAGTTTTACATTTATTTTTAATAAATGTGTATAAAATTAAATATTTAATTTTGATTGAATGTAGTGAAAATTAAGTTCTAATTTATTTTATAAAAGTAATGATAAAAATACATTTAACGTTAAGACATTTAACTTTAAACGTTAATTACTCAAAATATTAAAAATGTGCCTTAGCTGGTTATTACCAGAAGCCACAAAATTATAGACGATTTAAAGAAATAAATAGAAATCTTATCTGGTTAAAACCGTTACTTTATGCACTTACCCGATTATTTTCTGTTTTTTAATTTTTTTAATGAAAATTTGTAGTCGCTCTATGACGGGAAGTATTCGATTTTCGTTTTTCAGTACTATGGCTGATGAAAGTACTCTTTTAAAACTACATTTTCCCACATTATCTGACTTTTTTCAAAAATGTGCCTTATCTGGTTATTACCGGAACCGCAGATATATAAACATATACATAATATTTATAGGAATAATACAAATATAATGTTTATAATATAGAAATACATGTTTATAGATATTTGAAAATGATATTTTTCGACTATCCAGAAAATTTGGCAATATGCTAAATCAGTCTTATGCCGCTTTTGTATTATTTCGCCAGTGGCGTCAACTGGAATACGATACGGAAATCTTCTAATTTTTTTTCTGTATAAAGTGCATTGTTTTATTACTGATTGTTAGAATCTGCATTTGGGCGAAATACACAGATTGATTCCCTAGTTTCCTGTACAAAAAATATTCGTCTCAGTGCGATCTATCCCCTCCTTAAATATGTACACGTTTTTTCTGTGTTTTCTTGAAAGCATAATTGTAGATTTTCTGACAGCACAATCTACCTTAATGAGGAATGTAACCAGAGGTATTAATAATGAAAAAATACTAATAAATTACAATATAGTTATTTAATCTAAAAAATACTGGTTTATATACATAAATTAAAATTAAATTAATGTCTATTAGATTATTAATATGCTGTATAATTTTAATCTTATATCACTACATGTTACTTATTTTTTACGGGGCTGGGAGAAGCACTATAATTCACTGTATCACTAGAATTTTTTCGGTACTTCTACGTTGTATGATCTTTAGCAATACACAGTCTTACTTCAGTTTCGCCCAAACATAACAAAAATGTATGGTGTACCCATTGTGCACATCGGTTAAAAGCGCAGCATTTGAGAATTCTCACAAATGTTAGTTAAAAACATAATTTTTTTTAAAGGAATATGAAACAGGTCAATATAGCGCATCTGGCAAATTCAGTTACCGATAACCAACTTAATGAACAAGCACTAGACTAATAAACCGAGTAAATGAATCCTAATAAGTTGGTAACAAGTTAACCATTCTAAACATATAACTATTACGAAGAAAATGACTAACTGCACTAAAACACTTTTAATAATGACAAACACCAATAAAATACGCCATTTCTAAAGAGATGGAATTTCGTATTTCCTTTATTCGAATGTGGGCAGTACGGGTAAAATTCTAAATTCGAGAACGTCTAGTTTAGTATTATTTGAACGTAGATATTTGGCAATTTCTGCATTGATGATGACATTTGTCAGAGTTAAAAAATAAAATGGGATAACTTTTTTTAACAAGTTCAATAAAAGACTTCACTCCAATGTGGGTACCTTTCATTTTTGAATTTGTATAAGTAGGTTACCACTCTTTGTTTGTGCTATATTACATATCATATTTTTATTTTCTTTTATCTTTACAAGAAAAAAGTATTCGATTCATGAAAATATTCGAAAACCGGTTTTCGACGGATTTACACATTTTAGGGATAAGAAAACCCGAAGAATATGTTTTTACAAAACATCTGTCCGTGAGTCTATCAGTCGGACTGTATGTGACAAAAATTTCGTGGGCGCTCTATCTAGATGTGACTAGATTTTAGTTTAAAACACTTAATCATTGGCGTTGCTATGCTGCATTTTTCAGGACGTATTAACATGCATAAGATAGAAGAAAGTTTTGGGATTACCACATCTGACTAGTTTTTCAATTTGGATAAGTGGTTTTGAACTCTTTCTTTGCATTTAATTGCATATTACTGTCATATTTTTATTTCAAGTATTCGGTTATTCAAGAATTTATTTCAAGTACATTTTTTATATCGAAATAGCTTATTTCAAAGATTTTTGCGAAAACGTCTCTGAAAGAGAATGAATAGGAAAAAGCTTCGTCGTTTCAATCTGTAAGAAATATGTCCTTTTTCCCAAAATGAACGAGGTAGAAAAAGCCGAACTTTGCTT
This sequence comes from Maratus speculifer, assembly GCA_964019185.1. Classification (NCBI taxonomy): domain Eukaryota; kingdom Metazoa; phylum Arthropoda; class Arachnida; order Araneae; family Salticidae; genus Maratus; species Maratus speculifer. The sequence continues at coordinate 24,233,800 of OZ025292.1, forward strand.
CCGGCGAAAGAGAATCCAATTAAAGGCCGGATATGCCGGACTTCGTTAGTCGAATACGAAGCTGCGAAGACTGACACGTGCCGGACTTCTTATTAGATTTGGGCTGTTCATGTCATCCCACATTCCAGAAGCGAGATAACTGAAGAATGCAACAAGATAAAACTGTTTTTGTTTCATTCACGAGAGTTGCTATGGAGTATTTCACTGTAACCCATGATTTGTTTGCTGGCATTCCAATCCGATCTTGCATGACATTTTTAGATTTATGAGTTAAAATTTAGTTCTATATTTATAAAAGAATTACAAAATTAATTTTTAATTTCTTAATGTAAATTAGAAATCATGTTTACAATATATCGGATGATACAAAAGTCAGTACAAACTTTAAAAATGAATAATTCGAAAACGAATCAAGATTTTAAGATACTGTTTGCACCGAAAGGATGGAGGATAAATCTTGTTTTTCTGTAACAACGAAAAAAATTGTTTTGTTGGCGACCAACAAATAGCAGGGCTATAGTGTTATTTTGCACCAAAAGATGATTTACAAATGAAAAAATTTTGACAACTTACAAGTCAGATTAATTGCAGTTAATTAGTATTACGGTAAATGTTCGGTAAGTGTACAGTAAAATGTGCTGTCCATCATTCATAAGTGCAGCTGTGGGACTAGGCACCACACCATTCACAACATTTAGTAACATTTCTTGGCAGACATATTTTGGCGGGTGGCATCTTCCAATGCTGCTTTGATCGCCAACAGAACTATATATATATATATATATACTAGCAGCCTTCGCCCGCTACGCTGGTCAATTTTTTTAAAAGAAACTTTGAATCAAAAGAAATTTTTATATCATAGTAATTTTTAGTTTTATATAATAATTTAGTCTGTTTGTCATCGGTGAAACGTCAGTCATCTAAACGGAAAGTTCAATGTTAGTCACCAATGAATGACACAGCGCTCAACATATTAACAGTTTAAATCAAACAAAAATTCATTCAGTGGAACCTTTCAAATAAAGCCAACTTTTTAGGAGCGTTCGTAATTATGTAAATACGTAGCACCTATTGTTGTCGCTCAGTCCGTCCGTCTGTCTGTCCGGCTGTCCGCATATAACAACGCAAAAACTACCCAACCGAATCGTTTGAAATTTAAAATACATAATTATAACATAATTTTGTCGAGTCATTTCAAATTTTGTGAAAATCGGATGGATAGATCAATTACAGGGACAATCAAAAGGATTCCGTTACATTACGGTCAATAGGGAAAAAAAGTTTCAAATGCATTTTAATCGTTTGAAATTTAAAACACATAATTATTGAGTAATTTTGTCGAGTCATTTCAAATGTTATGAAAATCGGATGCATAGATCATTTACAGGGACAATCAAAAGTATTCCATTACATTACGGTCAATGGGGGAAAAAGTTTCAAATGCATTTGAATGATGTTACACTCATTCGAACATAATAGAATTGGCATGAATCTATGAAATATATACTAAAATATGCATTCTGTACAATCTGTGATGCAAAGAATTTTTATTATTAAATTACAGGGCCACACAAAAGTATTCCACTATATAATGCTATACGGGGAAACATTGTTTGGGGCGTGTTTTAATTATATTCAACTATTTCACATTTTATGAATAAGATATACGTTGCTGAGGTGTAATAAAAATTACTTCCTGCATATTTACAGAAACGTAAAGATTTCGACTACTATACTGTATCCGGAGTACGCTCTACTATATCAGCAAGATCTGAATATTTTTAAAACTTCGTTATCGTACGAACGCACCTCATTTGCTACTTTCACGTGCAATTTCCAACTTGTTGTAATTGGGTTCATATGATTTGAAACATCTCCAAAAGTAGTCAATTAAACAACGTTGAATGCTATATTTAATTTATTACAAAATTTCTGAAAAAATATAAAACACAATGTAAGTTCCATTAAAATCTATGTAGTAGAACTTAAGTTATAAGCGGCCGGAAAAAAATTTCACTTTGCGTATTATATATATTGAGATAATTAATTATAGCGTACATAATCATGTTAACCAGATTATATGTTTCTTTTTCAAAGTTGTAGGTTCAATAGATATTTTGTACGATAATTGATACGAAATACAGACTTTATATATATATACTAGCAGTTACCCGATACTTCGTTCACATAACATTTAAAGAAGAAATAATTGATCAATCAAGCAAAAAATTTCAATGATGAAAAGCATGTGTAATTAACTTTTTATCGCGAATTTATGGTAAAAAAACTTCTGATAATCCCTAGTTGCTAATTTGTTTGCTGGTCAAAATTTTCCTTTCAGCGATTAATACTAATAGATAGAAACATTCTTGAATTCTTTTGTTCAGCCCTGTAGTTTTCCAAGTGCCTTTAATACACGAAAGTATCTTTCTAAAATTTATTTCAAACAAAAATATTTCTTATTACTACCTAAATTACATTTTCAGAAATTATCATCCGAAGACAACCTTGTATCCAGTTCTTTGCGGGACCCTGTTTATCATTTTATATATATACTACAAACATTTCTTAGTTTACTAAATGCAGTTCAAAATAAAAATGCATATTTTATTTAAAAACCACCTTTAAGTAAATTACGCTCATATTCAGTAACCTTTCCGAGATCTTTTGTGTAACCCTGTATATCTAAATTTAACTATTTATACTATTACCATTTATACTCTCCATTTAATATGCATACATTTAGCGAAACTTAAAAGCACATATCATAATTCAAAATGCATTTCATCCATGCAACAGTCATCATCCATGATATACAGTACTTCGGATAGAATATATAATATTTGAAATCTTTTGTGTGTCCCTGTAAATGCTATGCACTTCGTATTATGCATGAAATAACTTACATTAAGCCTCAGCAACATGTATCAATTTGATTATACATGAAATCGTTTACCATAATTAAAATATGTCGGAAACTGTTCCTCCCTTTATTCCTATGCAATGGAATTCTTCTGTCTGACCCTGTAAATGAATAGTAATTGCCCTTTTCACTACATACTTTACAAAATGCATATTTTAGTGCACTTTGTAAATGCATATAAATTTGAATATGTTCTACAGGCTGTAACATCGTTAAATTTAATTAAAACGATTTTTCCCCATAATGCCGTAATATAAGGAAATTTTTTGACTATCCCTGTAAATAAACTAATCAAGGTAGAAACTTCATTTTCAATAGGTATTCGTGCTAGGTAAACGTTAATAATGTCCAAAAATTTCATGGAAATCGGAGTGTATTTACGAAAGTTGAAAAGCGATCAGACAGACAGACAAATCGAAAGCATAATAACTTTTCAACTTTGTTCGAAAGTGTTAAAAAATCGAGCCAAAAATATATTAATCAGTGATTTTATTTTCCACCTTTTCCCCACAAAAAATTTCTTCCATTGATAATTATGAGTTTTGAATAAAAATATTCATTTGTATGTAACTTATAACTTATTAATTAGTATAAGTAAAAAGTATTTCTAATTCATTTTAAATATGACGTCATTATTTATCTCGCTCCATTAGCTACTGATATTCATACCCCTTATATTTTTAACGACTGCTATAAAGTACCTGTTTTATTTCAACTATGACATCACATTTTCGTGAGTGAACCATTTTATTAAAAATATAATTCTTTTTCTTTCTTTTTACTTTTAATTTATGTCACCATATTTTACACAAAAATTCCCATTAACTAAACAAATATCCTTGTTAAATGTAGTATAAAAAATACACCTTTTATTTTTATTTCAAACATGACGTCATATTTATTTTCTTTTAAATTATTTTATTATAGTTTTTCGCGTGGAAGTTTTCTATTAAAAATTCATTGCAGCTGAAAAATTATTATTCCAATTTTTTATTTTCTTGGCAACAGGAAAGGAAAATGGTTAAATTTTATCTGAAAAATGCCTATTGATTTTGTATGAAAAATAATTAAATTTTGAATTATTAAGGAAAATATTTGAATAAAATAAATAAAAATTACCCTATTATTTAATCCGGACTTCTAACTTTACGTCTGCAAAATTTCAAAGCAATCGGTTCAGTAGTTGCGGCGTGAAAGCGGAACAAACAAACAAACAAACAAACAAACTCGCTTTCCGATTTATAATATTAGTAAGGATATATATTGAAAATTTCAGGTTTTAGCGCCGAAGTCATCGCCAAATTTGGAAAATGTGAAGTATCTTACGAACTAATGGATTTAAAAGAATTTGCTTAGTACCATTCGATTCAGCATGAAAAAATACACTAAAATATGTTATCAGTTGAAAAATAAATACAAAAGCCGATTTTTAAGGATTTTTTTAAAAGTTCGTTTTTTTTAACCCCCTTAGGTGTGGAATTTTCAAAAATCCCTTCTTAGCGGCATTCGATGTTATCAGAAGTATTTTTACTCCAATTTTCAAGATTTTTAGTTCGGTAGATTTTTTTGTGCTGTGATTAATACGAAATCCAAACTTTCTTTTATATATATAGATAAGGATTGAAAATTTCAGGTTTTTGCGCCGAAGACACCGCCAAATCAGGAAAATGTGATGTATCTCGCGAACTACTCAACTTAAAAGAATTTGCTTGGTACCATTCGATTAAGCAATAAAAAATACACTAAAATACGTTATCAGTTGAAAAATAACTACAAAAGCCGATTTTTAAGGAATTTTTTTAAAGTTCGTTCTTTTTTTTAACCCCCTTAGGGGTGGAATTTTCAAAAATCCCTTCTTAGCGGCACTCGATGTTATCAGAAGTATTTTTACTCCAATTTTCAAGATTTTTGGTTCGGTAGATTTTTTTGTGCTGTGATTAATACGAAATCCAGACTTTCTTTTATATATATAGATATATATATTGCTACTCAAAACCCGGTTTATTTTCCTTTATATTTTGATTGGTTTTCGAATTATTCATTTTTAAAGTTCGTCCTGACTTTTGGATCACCCGGTATTTCGACTAAAAATTGCATGATTTTGATGGAATTGTAATTCAATGCCTTATGACATATGGTGAATAAAATCCCAAATAAAGAAATTAACTTTACGATTATTATCAAGCTAATTTTGTTTACTTGCATAATATGTCGAAAGTGATTCCTCTGGGTGAGCATCGTCAAATTCTGCGAGTTGCTATGTTTCCAAACAAAAAGTTTAATCTAAGCTTATGCTTTGTGTCTATGTTTAGCATCAATGGTTAATCACAACCCATGCATTTATATTTTAAACAAATTCGGAAAATTTTACTTCATCCAATCAATAATAATGCAATTTTTGAACTTTTTAATACTAATTAAGGTGTCGAATGAGTCTTACTTTTTAAATAACGGTGTAATTTAGCAACTTGTCAAATTTAATTTTTTTTATAGAGTTAGTTTTTTATAGAGGAGTTATATAAAAAGAAAACGTTCTAAATTTGCTTTTAAAAACTTTTTAAATGACATTTCTATGGAAAATTAGGAAATACCACACTGATTCTAATATCATTGTAGGCAAAATAATGGTGACAGTCCCTATTTAAAAGCATGTATTTTATGTTGGTGCAACTGCCACCAGAAAGATGTTAGAGCCATTGAAAAGAATCTTGTATTTTGACATGATAGTTAATTGATGTAAGTGCATTCAAAAATTATTTCAAATTTAATATTTCAAATTTATATTGAAAGGAACATATAAATTGAGCATAAAAATTTCAAAATACTTAAGGTTAATATTAGTCAAAACTAAGAGAGAAATTAGCTAAGCATAAGGGTTATTATTATCTTTTGTTAATAAGCTTTGACATAAAAGTCCATTTAGCGTTCAAAGTGTTACATAGACGATGCTTGACTTATGACTTAACATTCTTGTTTAGCTGTAGTATGTCGAATTTATCGACTTGCAAAATGTTATTTAGTTTTTATATATCTTTAAAGATTCTTCCATACACCAATGTTAAAAAAATAAATGATTAAATTATAACTTGCAAAAAGCATTGAATCGAGGTAAATTTTGTTAAATTTCAACTAACCTACATTTGAAAAAAGTTCCACAGTTTAATCAAAATTAGGAAAGAACTTAAATAAAAATACTGGTTGCCAATATCGTACGCTAATTAACTTTGATCTAAAAGTCAATTTAACGTTAAAAGTGTTTCATAATGAATGCTTGACGCATGATTTATCGTTCTTATTTACCTTAGCTCTAATATGCCAGATTTATCAGCTTGCAAAGCGTTATTTAATTTCTATAATATTTTTAAAGTTTTAGCTCATACATTAATGATGAAAATCTGTGAATGATTAAATTATGACATGCAAAAAACATTGAATCGGGGTAAATTTTGTTAAATTTGAAACAGCAAATACTTGAAAAAACTTCACACAGTTTAACCAACATTAGAAGAGAATTAAAATAAACTTGAATATTGCAACATCGCATAGCTTTGATCTAAAAACCGTTTTAGCTTTTAAAGTGTTTCATAATCTATACTTAACACATGATTTATAATTCTTGTTTAGCTCTATTGTGCGAGAATTTTCGGCTTACAAAATGTTATTTAATTTCCATAATATCTTTAAATACTTATCTTATACATTAATGATAAAAACCTGTAAATGAAACCGGAGTATAGGTACGTATACTCCTGTTTAATCCCCACACGCACTAGTTCGATGTTCTTCCCTAAGCCTATCACGTTCGAGGTAATGGACTGCGGATTTCTTCGCACTCACTTTCGAGAAACCTCTGTACACACACCTCTGCGGGATTTGTGTGCGAACGTGGACTTAATGCTGAACTTGGATAAAGACGTGCCTCATAACGAAATTGATTTAGTTACGAATATATGATTTTTTTCTCTTTCCTTAAATAGAGAAACAGGGTTATGAAGAGATGATTTGTCTTAATACGAAAATTGAAAAACTATTAGCTCAAAAACTTTTGATAGGAAAAAAATCATAAATGGAAAGAAGCCCGTATAAAACTGACCTTGTTTTTAATAGAATCTTGTCTTTACAATGGAGTACTGGCATATTACAGTGGAAAAGAATTCAGTTCACTTAAAATATGGAAATAATGTTATGTAACAAAAATAAAATTTCGAGAAGATTAAAGTGAATGTTTTTTTAAAACATTTTGAACACTTTCGAACATTAATTGAAAAGTTTTAAAAATGAATTTGTTTTGTCTGTCCATTTAATACTAAAACCGCGGAGTGGTTCAATTTGACCCGAAATGGAAAAGGATACATAAATATGCCCAAATACTTAATTTGGTTAATTAAAAGTTATATATTCTTATAATAATCAATATTTCTTAGTATTTACATTATATTTTACACATATATTCAGCAGAAATTACCTACTTTACAGAAAATGCTATTCTTCGAAATTACATTTCATTAAATAATGTGAAAATATATTGAACATATATTTTAAACACAAATTAACTTGGATTTTGCACATTAATAAAAATAGATTATCCCATTCAAATAAGTTTAGATAAAAAAATCTAAGAATACTTACTGGTTTTACTGATTTCTCTAATCCAATTTATTGTATGCATTGCTTGCATAACGAAATACACTCGGCTTAATTCTTTCTAATATAGTTGAAAGTGTCTACGAATTCAAATAGTCTAGCTGTCTGCTTGCCCGTGCTCTAATTCGAGTAATGTTTCGGGTTAACTTGTAATTGTTATCTTATTTGGTTTATCAATTAATTTCGATATTGAAAGGATATTGTGTACTATTTTTGGTTAATTTACTGGGATACAAAAAAATATTTCGTATCAATATAATCAATAGTAATCGCTTTTACTGTACATTTTAGTGTTGTTACATTATTTTAGCTACAATAAAATTGCTACTTATGCATCATTAAGATGGGTGACAAACAAAACAACTTTCTTCTCTGAATAAGAATCAACTTCTAAGAGAAGTTTCATGACGGCCCCTCATCTAAAGGGTAGCCTTAAATCCCCAGTTCGGATGTTGGCCAAGGTTTCCCCGCCAGTTCGTGAACTAGCCGGCCAAAACCCGAAATACGCTATTCATTGCAAGTATTTCGAATTTTGGCAAAGAAACTTGAACAGTTCGGTTATTAGCCAGAAAATGTTTAGAATTGGTCAGGTTACGGGTTTTGGCCGTAACATATACACTCAATTCAGTAAAATGAAATAATAGAACTGCCTTTTAAATGGGTCATCATCACCCTGGCAACTTACCGTCATGATCTGTCGTGGTACATCATTGTATTCATGACATATGATAGGATTTAATCTAATAAAGAAAACTTTCATGAAATCTTTTTAACTTTAGATTTTATTTTCATGAAATTTGGAATGATTCGACACAATTTTACAATGATTTTATATAATCAATTTCGGACAATTCAGCTGGGTAATATTTGCCATCTTATATGCGCCAGTATAATTTACTGTTTTTTAACGGAAAAATTTCTATTAATTCGAGAGAAAGACGGAAATTATTCTGGAATTTATGATAATGTCTCCGTTTAAAAACAGTGAATTGTACTGGTGCCTCTATTACCAGTACAATCTCCGTAAAATCGTCCTTTTTACACCATGTTACACTGACATATGTGTTATAATACGTATGTCACGTATATATACGTGACATATGTGTTATACCGTATACAGACAGACGGTCCATATGATAATAGGCTATGCATTTATATAAATATGAGCTCGCCTAGAAATGCTTTTAGGTATCTTTAGTGGTTTGTCAGAATTGTACATTTTCATGTGTCTTTATATTATATTTTCTAAGATTAAGAATCAATTGTCCTTTCCTAGAGCTTTATTTTTGAGTCTTTCTGCATCATTCATTGCCTACCTATTTTATAGTTTACCTTTTTGTCTGTGAAATTTACGCAGGGAGAAGTTAGTATTTATAAACATGCAATTCCGGACTGCATTTACTTGAGTGCTGTTTTTTAATGTCTTTATACGATGTTTTATCTTCGTATTTTATCGTAAATCGACTGAAAGATCCTGGGAAAAGCAAATGAACAATTTTACTTGTATGTATATTCTTTTCTATTTTTTTACTATACTAAGCAAAAGCGAATTTTTTATAGGGTATCAAGGGAAATTTCTCCTTCACTTTCTTGAGTAGATGCACAATTTTTCGGACTTCTGTAGAATATATAACCTCGGAATTTTTTTCCGAAAAAATTGGAATACTTAAACTTTGCTGATAAAAATGCAAAAGAACATTTTCGATGAGAAAATTGATAATTTATAGTCTGTAAAAATAGTTAGAAATTTAAGTAGTTTCAAACAGTGCTTAATTAGTTGGTGATGAAAATAAAAATACTTGGTTATTTAAAGATGAAGATAAAAATACTTAGTTATTTAGCAATGAAAATAAAAATACAGCTGTTACCCAATAAACTTATTTTGCTCAGTTGTTGAAGAATCTTCGTTTTTACTTTCTTCTATCTTCAGTGGAAGTTAGTCTTGTAATAGAAAATTTTCCGACTGCATATTTTTTAACGAATTAAAAAATTTTTAAGGGCAGTATACCAAAAACTATTGATTTTAATAAATATCATAATTGAAATTAACTCGTTTTAGTCCGATTTATGTACTGAAGCAGAAATGAAAAATTAAAAACAAATTTTGTAATATATATATATTCATTAATATTAAAGTATTAACATTTCTGACTATTTTTTAATCATCAATAAGTATAAGATAATAGAAAATTTTTGGATTGGACAAATGCACTGTAAAAAAATCGTTAAATCTTCGGCAAAATTAGGTGTAAACTTTTTTTTAACATCCAATTTTTCTGCAACTTTTACGGTAAAAACTACTGGCGACAGTGCTGCTAGACGTTTTTGCCGTAAATTCAACGGATTTGTTCATAATCGTTTAAACACGCACAATTTTATTCTGTATGTTATTGACATCACAAAACAGTTATTCTTAAAAATAGTTGCAATAATCATTCCAGTTATAGATTTAGTTATTTTTCTAATTATCTATTTAGCAATCGATCAATCTCTCTGTCTACAAATGTGTCTTTCACTCTGTCTCATACACTGCCCATCTATTTTATAATTTACTTTTTTGTTTATAAAATTTATCCAGGGAGAGGTTAATTTTTATAGACATGCAATTCCGGACTTCATTTACTTGAGTGCTACTTTTTAATGTCTTTATACGATGTTTTATCTCCGTTTTTTATGGCACTCTTGCGAATCAACCGAAAGATCCTGGGAGAAGCAAATAAACAACTGTACTTATAAGTGTATTCCTTTCTATTAACCAAAAGCGAATTTTTTATATGGTATCAAGGGGAATTTCTCCTTTAATTTCTTGTGTTAATGCACTTTTTTGGAATTCTCTGAAATATATACTCGCCGAATTTTTTTATTTTAAAAATTGGAAGAGCAAAGCTTCGCAGGTAAAAAATGCAGAAGACCGTTTTCGAAGAGAAAATTGACAATTTATAATCTGTAAAAATGTGATGGGAATTTAATTGAGTTCAAATAGGGTTTAATTAGCTAGCGATGAAAATAAAAATGCTTGGTTATTTAGCGATGAAAATAAATATACTCGCTTATTTAGCGATGAAAATAAATGTACTTGCTTATTTAGCGACAAAAATAAAAATATCATTGTTACCCAATTAGCATACTTCCTCAATTGTTTAAAATTTTCCATTTTTATCTTCAGTTGAAAAATTTCCATTATCTTCAATAGAGGAAAATATTGCATTCGAAATTTTTTCGAATTTAGATTTCTGACGAATTTTAAACCTGAAATGACAGTATATAAAAACGATTGATTTTAATAAATGTCATAATCGAAATTAACTAGTTTTTAGTCCGATTTATGGGTAGAAGCAGAAATGAAAAAAAAAGGGGGGCGCTGATTAAGGTCCCACTGATTAAGGTCCCGGTACGTCATTTTGATGTCACAAGAAACCGGGATATAAATCCAGTGCTTGAGCATTTCACTTTTCACGAAACCCTGATTAACGTCCCACTGATATACATCCCGCTATCAGACCGGGACCTTAATCCAGTCACAGAGAATTTTACTTTCGTCGAGACCCTGATTAAGGTCCCACTGATTAAGATCCCGCTATACGTCATTTTGACGTCACAAGAAACCGGGATATAAATCCAGTGCTTGAGCATTTCACTTTTCACGAAACCCTGATTAACGTCCCACTGATATACATCCCGCTTCCGGAACGGGACCTAAATCCAGTCACAGAGAATTTTACTTTCGTCGAGACCCTGATTAAGGTCCCACTGATTAAGATCCCGCTATACGTCATTTTGCTGACGTCAGAGTAGATGGGACTTAAATCAGGGGGACTTAAATCCAGTGCTAAAGCATTTTACTTTCGACGAAATCCTGATTAACATCCCTGTGATATATATCCCGGTACGCCATTTTGATGACGTCACAGTAGATTGAAACTTAAATCAGTGCTAGGAACACATTTGTTTTTTCGCAAGAATTCCTAATTTACGACCTCATGATATATGCTCTCACATGCCATTTTTATTTCAAAACAAATGGGATTCATGTAGGATAGGTCACTAAATGTCTGTACATATTATCATTATTATTATTAATATAAAGTATTACTATTATTATTATTATTATTTTATTTTCTCTACCTCGTGATGTTGCATTATTTAGAATTTTATTCCAAACATGTAATTTATTTTATAAATGGACAATTTTTTCCAAATCATTTCTGTAAGTCAGAGAAGTCAAAGGATACGCAGTAATCTGAAAAGTTGTGATTTCGATTTAAAGCTATTGTGCTGAACTATATTACTGAGCTATTAATATTGCGCAAAATCAATTTGAATATACTCATATGATTTCATTAAATATTTTAGACACATATTTTAATGATTAAAAAAAGACGAAAACAGATTTTGCATTTGCTAAATTATGAAAAATATTTATATATAAGATAGGATACTATAAGATTTTTGGTAAAGTTAAAATTTAATAATAATTAAAAGTAAAACTTTGAAATCTTTAAACTGTTTAAAGATTTCCTATCCCGTTGTGAAAGTTTAAGCTAAAAAAATTCATATTGTATTATGAAAATTGGTTAATAATAATTATTGCAAATTTCAATGTATTTGGGATGTTCAATATTGCTTTGGAAACATCACTAAAAGAACTGTTTACACTCTGATTAGTAATAAAAAGTTATTTGGCATTTATTTGTCAGATTGAATCTTCATTCGCATTCTGAATGCCTGGATTTTAATAAAAAATACTTCTGTAATAACGAATTTTAGCCAGATAAGCTACAAGTAAAACTATTTTTTATTACGGTTGTTCGAAATCGAAAAGTGCCGATTTCTTAGAATTTATTTTTGAATTTATATTTAGTCTCAAATGCATGAGATTCGTCGTTATGATGCAACAATTATTTATGATTCAAGATTAGAAAAAAGAAAAATATATTCGATCCCAAATCACTTGAATATCCTTCAGTTCTGTATTACTGCGTTTTTTTTTTTTTTAAACCAGGGCAAGTGATATGAATTTGATGTGAAGGCTCAATGAAGAGATAACATTTTTATAAACTGTTATAGTTTACGTGCATTTTGAGGAGGTACTTTACAATTAAATTATTATTAATATTAAATACTAAAATAAGTTAAAGAAGGATGTGTGCATAGTGAAAAACTGTATAAGCTGAAAATTTCATGGTTTGGGTGAAAAGAATAGTATACAGTCATGGGAAATGAAAAAAAAGTAAACACACCTACTTACGCTTCAATAAATTATCGTAGAAGAAAATTATTGGTACCAAAGGATTGGAAATAAAGTCTACTTTTAAATCATGCATATAAAATTTGCTTAGGTGGGTGGGCATCTACATATTAAAATGAACAGAAACTTTATTTTTTTTTTCAATGGCAATAACCAAATTTAACAACATATTTTAAATCTTTGGCTCAATTTATGCCTAGAAAAAAATGTATATTTTACTCAATTTAACGAAACATTTGGGATGGTAATAGTCGAATCCTATTAAGCCACTGAAAGGGTCTTATTGGTAAAAAAATAATATGCATTAATAGAAGAGATATATTTATTCTGTAGCATTTAATAATCGAGTACAGAACTTTAATTTAAATACAATCTATAAATTACGCTCGTCTTAAAATAATTAATTTCTCGGAAAATAATTGTACGGAATTTATAAAAATTTGAATTTAGGATAATCGAAGGGAGTAAAATCTATTTATGGCGGCAAACTTGTGCATTGGTATTGAATTAAAGAATTTTATGTTAAAATGACTTCCTAAGCGATTTTTACATACATCATTCAAAAGTAGATTTTATTTATAATCTTTTGGTAACAGCAACTTTCTTCTAAAATAATTCATTGCACGGTTGATAGGGGATGTTTACTTTTTTCCCCCATGATTGTGCGTCGAAGGTTGAAAATATCTCAAACTTTATGAGAAGTATTTTTACCGATTTTTGGAGCGAAATATTATTATTGTTATTTGCATCTGCATGTGTTTGTGAAGATTTCTATAGTATACATTTACTTTTGGATTTTCCCTGTTTCGCAAATTCGCATTTACATCTATAACTCTTTCAACCATAAACAAAATGGAGTGATAACTGAATGTTCTGTATAATAGTTCTATATTTCTAAATTTACTATTACGATAAAATATATTAACAGGTTATGCATCTTCACAAATCTTCTATGCAAAAAGAAAAAAAAATCTACAATTAAAATTGAAAAATTAAACTCTATCCCGGTTATAATTCAATCTCAGCTATTCTAAGCAAGATTAAAAAAATCATTTAAAACTATTAATATGCAGGTGAGAAAAAAAAAAAAAAAAGTAAAACCCGTTCCCATACATTTAACATTAGCGTTCCAATTTCTTCAGGTGACTGCTCAAGCTAATGTTAATCATATGGATTGTTGTTAACGTATTTCTTACTAGGATTTTAATTATTATTTTTCATAGATATTTTTTCCCTTTTTTGTATAAAATACTTGCGGTCGGTAAAATTTATTGTGTGTGAGGAGCGGGGGGAGGGAGGAGCCTTGATCCATGTTTACTCCTGGCATAAAAAAGATTTCGAACAAAAGATTTCAACAATTTATCGCTTTAACATTTAACATACCTACAGTTTTTAATGATTATTTTCTGTTAACATTCATTTTTCTCAATGTGGCCTAGCAAGTGCCACCAGAGCCGTAACCCGCGAGTCAAGCCAGGGGGGGGGGGCTCTGAAATTTTTCTGGGGGCTAACATATTTTAACAATCCATATCTTAAGAAAACTAAATATAGCAAAAACTGATAAAATGGAACTGTCTATAGCGGAACCTGTCTAAAGTGAAACCTCTGTATAACGGAACTTTTCTACAAGGAAACAATTAGATACAAAATACTTCATGATCATCTGGAAATAAATGTATATATATATATATGTATATATATTATTTTTTATTAAAAATAAAAACTTTTTCAAAAACTATTGCAAATTAAAAAAATATTTTTACATAATAATTAATAAGAAATTAAGAGCATGCCTATTTACCATGCGTATTATATTTATGTACGTTAATTTGACTTTTTGGTGTCTATGCAAGTGAAGCTAAGTTCAATATAAGTATCCAACAGATACCCATCCAATTATCTATGAGATTTTTTACGATTTAATATTTAGGTTAAAAAATTTAATTTTACCATTTTTGTAGCATTTTTTCTCATGTTATAAATGTTTATTTTCAAGTAAGATTAGCAACTATAGCTATGGTTAATATCAAATAGTGTGTTTACATTGCCCATTATAGAAAAAAAAAAAACACATAGATTTTAAAATATGAGATTCTATGTCAGAGTTGATAATATATAATATAAATATTGCAATAGTTTTTGCAGTCGGTTTTATTTTTTAGTAAAAGAATATACATTCATATATATTTCATTTTTAGTTTTAAAAGTTAACAGTTTTTGCATGATTGTTTCGAATATACCATTAAATTTTACAATTCCAATACCACTTGACAAGTTACTTATTTTTTGTTTAAGAATAATAGCACAAATGATAGTGTTGCTCTTCAATTATATATATAAAAAAAAAAAATACGAGTGAATATTAAAATAAAAAAAAAGCTATAAAGCTATAGTTGAATTATTGTGTGCTATAAGACTTATAGTATAGAGAAATTTAATCAAATTTAAAATGATAGTTTAAAACGCATTGTTTTAAACAATTTTTTTTCTGTTGTCTTTATGAAATTCCGAGAAGCCGCAACATTGTTTATATATCCATTTTAGGCGAGCTGAATTTTAAATATTTAATTGATCTTATTTAATCCTCCACGAAAACAGCCGTTCTCTGTCGTGTCCATTTCTCTTACAAATGAAATGACGTGTTAAAGCTATTTATTTTAGATTTTTTTCAATATTTGTTTTTTAGACGGGTGTATTTTAAATGAAATGAGTGAAATGTTTACGTTTTAAATAAAATGAATGTGATAAGAATCTATCTATCAGATAAATGTCTATCAGAACAATATTTATCGATTCATCACATGCGCACGAATAACATAAAAATACTGCTTTACCTTGCAATTGTTACAGCAGACTATCACTAAAATAGTTTATAAAATACATTGGTGTTCCCTCTCCAGAGAAAGACCGTTCCCAGGACTGAAAATAATGACAGAAATTTAAAATATCATGATAATATTTAGTATATATTTAAACTAAAATATTGTGATAATGAGAGATGTATTTACTGCTAGCTGTAACCACTGATCATGATTGGAAAGTAGGTGTTTTTTTTTTTATAATATGCATTGTATAATAGGTTTATGTTACCAAGCGTGGTTTAACAAATACTTAACTTTAAAAGGTTTTTTATATTGGTTTTATCTCTTTAAAGAAGTCCCATTCCATACTCGAGTCTACAGCAAATGGGGTAAATTTGAACAAAGTTTTTTCGATTATCTTACGGCATTTTCTGGTTATACCAGCATTCTGCCAAAATGCATGCTAACGTTCTATTCATTACAATCCTGAATGTACAAAGTACTTTTTTCTCTGTCTCTTGTAATTACGTCAATGATTCTCTATTTATTCAAAGCTAATCTATTTTTTTTTCTTTTTTTTAAGAAATATTATTTAATCGTAACCTTGCAAAACTTAGCGAATATTTTAGCAATCTGTATAATTTGGTGAAATTGGTCGACAGAATAATTAAATAGTACTGGAAAAACTCATATACTATATGAGCGAAGGCATGGGTTAAAGCTAGTGTATTATATAAATAAAAATATATAAATATAATACAAAATATAATAAAACTTTAATATGTAATTTTATAATAATAATTTTTATTATATAATGTATAAATTATTCTATGTAGTTAAAATTATTATTAATCAAATTATATATAATCTAAAAAAAATAAACACTATAAGAGATAGATTCGGAGTTTGTTGACACTCCCTCCATTCTCCAGAAGAAGAAGAAGAAGGGAAACTGAATTAAAAAAAATACATTTAAATACCTAGTGTTTATATTTTAATTCTCCATATTTTCTAAATTTTTTTTCATTGAGGCAATGACACATTTTGAAATAATTTTTAAAACTCCCCCCCCCACACACACACACACTCAATCTCAGTCACGAGAGAGCAAAGGAGGTTCAATTTTCAAAAAATCAGCTCAATCTAGAATTTATTTTCTAAGATTAACAATGTACGAGGGTGGTTCAATAAGTATTGTCCCTAGTATAATATGAAGTGTTTTATTTCGATGGTTGATGTGAAATATTCAAACCCATTTTTTTAAATGTCTATATGCTAGATTTCAGAACCGTAGCTGCTATATTCACATAGTTTTGGATTGAGCGGTAAAAAGAAGGGGGGGGTGGGTGAAAGGCTGGTTAGGAGCTTATAGGAATAGCTTTCTGACAGTGGATCAGAAGTGGCTACTGTTGTTCGAATGCGAGTATAAATACATAAAATGCGAGCTATAAATATATAAACAACTTGCCCACGAAAAAATTGAAATGTTAATATTAAACTTATTAGAACATCCTTCTTAAATACTAACTTTTTTTTAATAGCTTTTTTTTTCTCATTTCTTTGCTTAGAATAATTGAAGTTGAATTCTAACTGGGTATTTCAGCTTACATTTTCGATTTGGATTGCTGATATTTATATAAATTTAATTTCACTTTTAATACTGGTTTCAAAAGAAAATACATTGCAACGAAAAAAATCGAGCTCAGCTTTGCTCAGAAAAAAAGTAAAACATATTAAAATGAAAACAAAAATTAAAAAAAAAAAGAAAAAAGAAAAGAAAAAACTTCTCTAGGTTTAACATTAGTTTGCTATTTTTATTTTTAGGTATTTCATTTACATGTGTACTTTTGTATTAAACGAAAAAAAGGTCATCATTTTGCCCTTCGCCTTTCATTGACCAGAACCCCCCCCCCCCCCCCATATGTTTCTACTCTGCACGCACAAAAAGAAAAACATATCTATAATTAATCCGAGCCGAATTCGTTATTTAAAATTTATACTATATTTGAATATTAAAGAATAAAGATATGTTCTTATTTTTATATAAAACATTAAAATTGGTATAGGAGATGTAACTGAAGATAGCTTTTCATAATTGAAGATTTTTTGTTATTTCAGGTTGTGGTTCAAATCATTTTCTCGAGTTAGGATCAAGTTGTGGTTCCATCTTTCTATCTATCTATATCTATCTACCTATCTATATATATGTATACAGATATTATCCGATTCTGGTCAGGGGGATATAAATAGAATTTTCGGGCTCGAGTCGTATACATTTTGACCAATGCAAGACTTTAGTTGTATCCCCTCCTCTTAAAATTTGACTTTCAATGTAAATTTTAAGTAAAAACAAAAAGTACAATAAAAGTTCCATGGAAAATTATTTTATATTGTGGATAAATTTAAATTGTTACTGCCTAAAAATAAATAAATTACGCTCTTGCATATCAAAAATAATTATTTACAAAATTAATTTATTAATCTTTATATTTTTAAAATTATCCTCAATATCTGTTTGCTTTTAAAATTTTGGTTTATGTTTCTGCATAGCATTTTTCAGTATTTTATAAGTATCCTAAAAAATAAAAAAAATATATTGTTTTTATAAAAAATCTTTTTTTATTATTTAAATCTGTTTTTATTTTTATTTATTTATTTATTTATTTAAATGCGTTTAAACACTGAAAATCTATCAAGAACTGCAGGTTTTTAAACGATTAATTTTTTAATTACTAATATAAGCTAGTAATAAAAAAATATCATTATTATTACAAATTAATGAAGACACGCAACATAGTTAGTACATTAAAATTTTCTAACATATATTTTTTAAATGTTTTGTACTATATTTTTTGAAATGTAATATTGTGGAGATGAATGAATAAAAATCCTGTTTTAAATGATAAACATTTGGCCTAAATTAAAGTGACAATTACAGCAAATGATTAAGCATATTACTTTTTTCACAAATAAATAAAAATAAATAAATAAAACAGTTTTAAATGAATCCAATCAAAATGAATTGTAATTAATAATTATAAGAAAAACGTAAGATGTGTCATAATGTTTTCTGACATAATTGGTTTCAATCATTAAATTAAAAAATAAAGAAAATTTGTTTTTATTTATTATTTGCGTTCAGTTGCATTCAACTAACATTTTTATTTTACAACATATCCAACATACAGTACATAATTATCAACATATTTCCCAGAAACTACCCCTCTACCGGACAGATTCTGCAACGCTGGGCACGGGTTTTGTTCTTAAACAATAAGAAAACCATTCATCAGATTTTCCCCACCAAGCAGGAAGAGGATTAGAGGAAGAAAGATTAATCGTTCTTTTAAATAGTAGGTTTGCCTAGAGAGGACCTATTTCAACAGCCATTTTGATGCCCGGAAGAAGAAAAAATAGGTTTTTAAAACTTTCCTGCAAAGTTTAACATGTTTATGCTTTCGGTTTGTCTGGCCGAAAGTCCGCACTCTAACTCCAGTAAATATACTCGGATTGCCATGAAATTTTAGGAAATTACTTATGTATAACCTAGAACGATTCCTTTTGAAAATGAAGTTTCTAGCATGATTACTTTATTTACAGGGACAGTCAAAAAGTTAAAACACACTATTTAAAAAAAAAAAAAATTAACTTATAAGGCAGCTAAGCTTTTTCAGTAATTGCCACAATTTTCCATAGAAACTTATTATATCTTATTCCTGTAACATCTCATAGATTTTTGAGATAATAGTTTTTCACCATGAGTTCATTTTTCACTATTATTTTCGTAAGGGTTTACGCATGATGTTGATTCTAAAAGATAGTGACATTCATTCAGTAGGAGAAAAAAGGGGCATTTTTCTGTAATCAAAGTGAAAGATATTATAGTATTGGAAGCATTGCAACTTAAGCTGTCAAGAATTTTTTCGATTTTAGGAATTTTTTACGATAAAATATGAAAATAGCCAATTCTTGGATATTTATTTAATTTAGTCTTTTGCAAATACTCAGCTATATATTCCAAAAATAAATACCTACCCGGTGGGTAATAATCCTTTTTCACTATCACTGTATCCAATCCAACAGGCCAAAAAGGTTAATTTTTTCTTCTTTTGAAAAATTTCCTTGAAATCAATAATTTATAGTGTTTGTTTAAAAAGTTCTTGAAGAAAAAAAAAATCCAATCAAAAAAAAAAAAAAAAAAAAAAAAAAAAAAAAATGCGTATGTAATGTTTTTTTATTTTTTATTTTATTTTGTTATTATTATTTTTTAAATATTTTTAACTTTTTTTTTTTTTTTTTTTTGGCTACAATCAAACACTTTTTCAAAGTTTTTACGGAAATTACTTACTATACGCGAAATTTTTCTAAGTCTCTTTTAAGATGAGAAATTTATCAAATATGTTTAATTAAATTATTAAGTATTATAATATGTAATAAATATAATAATTATATTATTATATAATAATTATTAATATATTGCTTTAATTAAAATATCGTTAATATATTTCTTTTCTTCATTGTAATGGACTTGTCCTTGTGACAGTAAAACAAATAGCTCCGTCCTGAATCATATTTCCCTTCTAAATTTACTACAGGAAAGAAAAATTTTTAGACACAAATTGAAAAGTGAGTTATTCAAGATATAATGTTACTTTAAACAGTTCCAGGAAATCTTTAAAAAATATATTTATTGAGTTAGAATTTTATTTCTTTCCCTCGTCTGTGGTGGTTAAAAATATAATTTGCAATCAAAATCACATCCCAAAGTTTCTCATAAAATTTTTATAAAAATTTAAATGATTATTATTATTATTATTATTATTTTAAATGGGGTAGTTTAAAATTGAACTCTAAACAATATTTTTCGAATTTCAAAACTGTTTCATTTATTTAATGAAAAATATAGTTTACAGGACTTTTTTAATATTAATTTTTAAAATATAAATTTTAAAAGGAAGTAACTTATTTTAAAAAAATCATATATTCAAAATATTTTTTTTCTTTATTTCCCGAAACATAACTATTGTATTTTAGTCAAAAATACATGTTCTAAGATTGTGCTCTTTTATTATTATTATTATTATTATTATTATTATTATTATTATTATTATTATTATTATTATTATTATTATTATTATTTCTAACTTATACTAATTTGATGCTGATAAATACTTATGAATACAAATCCCATTTGTATTCATATTCATATTTTACTTCCATGTTTAATGTACTATAATTTATTAAATTCAATGGTTCATGTTCATATATTGTAATAATATTAATGGTTATATATATATATAGGTATATACATCTATTTGAAGTTATAACTATAAAATACATTGCTTTTTGATGGCATAATTTATCTTTTAGAAGGTTTGCTTCGTAAAAATCAATGACAGAGAAAAAAGAATTAAAAGCCAAGAAAACTAATCCACATCATATAATCTTGAATGATGTCTATTATGTATACACACAATAATATTCTTTAAAGGAATCTCAACTGTATTTTAATTAAAGCCTGAATTTTTTGTCGAAATTGAGTCGGTCCACATTGGGCCTCACCCGCACTGTTTTCCTTGATATTTGTACAGGCCGTGAACTGAGAAACTATGAAGAGACCGAGCCAGGCTCGGGCTGAACTTTTAATTTTGATACCGGGTCGAGTCGAAATAAATTTTTTTCGGGAATTTGAAATCGAATAGTGTTTTTCATTTTTGGTAAATAAAATATAACCTTTTTGAGATATAAGAGATTCTTGTCAAATGGTTGCAGATATTTTTTCCTTGCGGTCACTTGCGGAAATCTATTCAAAACGCTAACTTTCACAGTGTTTTCATAAATTGATTGTATCAAAAAATGGATGTTGTTGTCGCCATTTGATTACATAGTTTATAAATAAAAATATCTGATGCATTTTCTAAAAAAAAAAAAAAAGAAAAGAAAAGAAAAGAAAAGAAAGAAAAAGAAATGAATTCAGAAATGTATTCGGAAACTAGATCCTTTAAATTTGAGAATGAATTTGGATTTGAAATCTTTAATAAAATGATATAGAAATATTTTTTTTTAATCTACTTTTATTATACAGCTTCAAAAGTTACGATGCTTTTAATTTTCTTTTATTCTAAACCTAATTAATTTTTTATTTGAATGTTAAAATTTTAAAATATATGTAAAGAAAGAGAAGAGGATTTAAGGTTCTTTAAAAAAATCTTAATTATACGATAAAAAACTGAATGTTTTAGAAATAGTAGAAATTGTGAAGGGGCCAGAACTTTCCGGCCCGGTTTTCACTGATTTGTGTGCGGGTCAGACCGAGCTTTTGAGTTTTATAATGAGCTGGTCTGGGCCCGGTCCTGGAAATTCCAGCCAGTGCAGGCCTCTGATTGTTTAATATAGCCTTAATTTTTTGAAAGAATAATTCCCCTCGATAAACAATGTGAAGGGATTAACTTCCCCATTTCCCACCTTTATACTTTATCATTGAACCCCCAAAACTAATCAGAGATACGCCTTATCAAAAACAAAAATTATCTGAAATTCGAAGCAAATCCGATAATTCTGCATAAAAACTCATTTATGTAATTTGAAGGGGCAATCCCTGATTTCTTCCTTAATGCTTAATCGTTAAACTTCCAAAACTATTCAGGGATTTGCCTTATCAGAAAGAACCCGTATCCAAAATTTGAAAAAAATCGGATAAATCTGCATAAAAACACATTTATGTAATTTAAGGACGAATATGAATCGTCTCTTCACCTTTATACTTAACCAAAGAACCTCCAAAATTATCAACGTACAGCCGTAACTCATATCCAAAATTTCAAGCTAATCGGTTATTTCTGCATGGAAAATGCATTTGCCTAAATTAGGAGCGAACCCCTTTGTTCTTACCCTTTATACTCAACCAATGAACCCCGAAATTTACGGAGGTGCCTTATCAGAATGACCGTATATCCAACAATTTATGTCATAGTACAAGATATCCGACTATTTATACAGTTTCCAGCATTAGTTATGTGGCACAAATTGTCGGATATCTCGAAAACGTCTCATTTCCAATGGGTGATTATATTGAGTTTTTTAATCCTCACAATTATATCTTTTCAGCGATACCACTGTCGTTAAAATCGAGACTAAATTTTTTTGCGGTTCCCCTTTAAGGGGGCTCAGGGGTTGAAAGCTTTTCAAAAAATCGATTTTTTTAATGATCTAATTTGATTATTCATTTAATTCTTAACTCAATGCAAAAAACCGCATGAAAATATTTGCATTTTTAACGGAGTTATAGGCATTTATGTATCAACACTTTCATAGCCGCATCCACATAATTTCAATTTTAAGTCGCTTTTTCTCAAAACTTGATTTTTGATGACTAACGCCAAGATTTAAAAAAAACTATTTGATAGAATGGCTTATTTTTTTTTTTTTTTTCATGCATATAACATTATTATCTAGATTTTGAATCAATATATTTTAGATAGTTTAATATTTTGAGTATTTTTAATGGAAAAAAAGTTGTATTTTTTAGGGTTTTTTTAAATTTTCAACTTTGAGAGATTTTTTAATACTGTTTTTATTAAGTGATAGTTATATCCTTAATTTATAATCTAGATTATGATGTTATATGCATGCAAAAAAAAGGCCATTTTATCAAATAGTTTTTTTTTTTTTTTTTTTTTTTAAATCTTGGTGTTATTTGTCAAAAATTAAGTTTTGAGAAAACACGACTTAAAGTTGAAATTATATGGATGCGGCTATGTATAAGTATTGATACATAAATGCTTATAACTCCGTTAAAAATGCTAATATTTTTATGCGGTTTTTTGCATTGAATTAAGAATTAATTGAATAATCAAACTATATCATATAAAAAAATAATCGATTTTTTGAAAATTTTTCAACTCCTGAGCCCCTTTAAGTAGGCACTAGAGCTACGTGACATAAATTGTCGGATATCTCGAAAACGACTCATTTTCGACGGGTGGTTCTATTAAGTTTTTTACTGTTCACGATCAGATCTTTCCAACGATACCTCTTTCGTCAAAATCGGTGGCTTACACTTCTTGCAGTTCCCTAGTTAGTAGAAGCAGTTTGCTACTTCATTTAAAATAAGCTTAGTTTCTAATTTCTAGCTTGCCAAGTCCTAAATAATTTTATATACATTCAGAATTGAATCTTGGAAATCTAACTTGTGTAATTTTGATAGTTATAAATGTAATAAATTAACAAATACGAATGAAAATGTATAACAGATAATAGGTAAGTATGTTAATAAAATTTAAAACACAAAACTATTTGTTATTTATATGCAATTGAAGTTTTAAGAAATAATACATTTTTAAAATATATTTCGATGCAAGTCATAAAATAGCATATTTATTTACATAAGAGCCTCCTTACTTTTGAGATTAATCTTCAGCTATTGAGAAATAAAGTGAATTTAAGAAAACATATGCAAATATTCTTAGGTATCAATAATTACAGTGTAAAAAAAGATGATTTAGAGCAAAAATAAGTACAGCATTACTGAAGTAACATCACGGTAACTAAATTAGATAATATCTAAATAATTGAAATCTTGAGCAAAATTTTAGTTCTACATTTAGTAAATTAGATTTAATTTATTACAATCGTACCAATAGAATGTTTTTTTTTCATTGCAATGGCAAATATAATATGTTTGTTTGAGCTTATAAATAAATAATTCCACACTAATTTAAAATTTCAAACAAATTTATTATAAATGTATTAGTTTGCTGACCGCGTCCATATAATTTAATAAGGAAGTTTCTTCAGTTATTAGCCTCCGACGCTATTTCTTTCAGACAAGCTAAAAAATGTCGTGTCATCAGCCCTGAATTTTCTACTGAACGGATTTTGATAATTATTTTTTTAAATGAAAGCTATTTATTTGTAGTTGTGCCTATTTTAGTTATTTTTTAATTTATTTTCATTTTTATATTTTATTTTTAATTTTAAATGTTTTTTACATTATTTTCAAAATGGTGGCATCTCAGTTTAGCTTTTCTCTCGATAATAAAAATTTATTTTCCAAAATGATTGCGTATAGTTATGAACTAATTGAGGTAAAAAAATATATATTTACTGAGAAATAATATTAATAATGTAATTAAAATAACAGAAAATAATTTATGATAAAAATTAATGTCTAAAGCAAAATAAGAAAAATTTCAAATGAGGAAAATGATTCATTCATCAACCAGATAAATGGGAATTACAATATTATTACGGGTGCCTTTTTCATATTACTAATAACAGTAACTTTTAAAAAACATTTGAAGAAAAAATGACGTCACTATTTAAAACATCGCATTTTTACTCATAACGATATTAGGTACTACTCTGTTATCCCGTCGACCAATTTCGCCAAATTATACAAATCGCCAAACTAATAGCCAAATTATACATATTGACATAATTTTTATTTTAAATAACGAAAAAACAAATATTAGTAGAATATTAATTAAAATATAATAAAAAGTCGAAATAAAAATCACTTAATGACATTTTTAACACATGAATCGTATTTAACGTCATTGAATGTGACATTCACGATCATCCATTATTGGCATTTAATCTTATAGTTTGGCGATAATTTTTTGGTCGACGGGATAACCTAGTAGTACCCGATATTACATTTCAATATTTCTTTTTCATTATGGACACTGAGATTGAGATTTTACTTTCAGATGACTTCAGTTAGTGAAAATAATGTTATAGTAAATATGATTTTTTTTTTCTTTTTAATAAAACTATTTTTCTGTGAGTGCATATAAAATAAAATTTCTTGATTTCGCCGGAAATCAGATTACAATTTTAACTGAAGATGTGCGAATATTTGCATGCAAAATTGTAACTGGCAAATTTGACATTTAGTTTGTAAATATATTTATTATAGTATATTGATTCAATAATGTAATTACTTTTGCTTTTTTTAAAACCAAATTGATCGGGTCTTTTAAACATTTCACTCGTCGAATTCGACGGGATTCCACGCGTTTTATTGTTAAATTGCATTTCCTTTTACTCAGAGTCTATAAAAAAGCGTTTAAACTAAAGAAAAAACCCGTTTTTGATGAATCTAGTGAATGAAGAAGTAGCACGTCAAATTGTATCTCTTTATTATTCCGCAATTCCAATGTCTCAGAGAGAAATTGCTATTCAATTGGATATTTCACGCCGTTCTGTTTGCTATTATATTGATAAACACAAGAAAATGAAGTTAGTTCATTGCAATCTAAACGGGGTCGCCCTTCTAAAAAACCTCTATCGATTTTTTTTTTTTTTTTTTTTTTTTTTTTTCTAATCGGAGGCGAAACTTAATTCTGCAATGGCAGAATTTACATTCAATTTGTTATTTTCTCTTTTAAACTCGCTAAATGGGCATCAAGTAATCTGTACTTTGGTTTCCCAGCTGGAAATTGATGCCCGGCATCCATCATTCGCATTACAGCTTCATTTTCTCTCTGCTCCTGTTTAAGGAGCAGAACAAAGTTATAAATGTTTAAATGATGGCTGTGAGCTCTCTTGTTTATTTTGCTGTGCCAGCCTTCAACGTTGTTTGTCGTTCTTTCTCCTGTATTTTCGAAGTGATTCCACAAAGAACTGAAAATACATCAAGATTTATAATTCTAATAATTAAATTGGGAAAAAAATATCTGATTAAATATATATATATATATATATTTGTACCAAGAGTTGTTTTTGACTATACTATTACATTCAAAGCTGAATGAAAGAAAGATATGAGGTAGTTTATTAAATAATTAATTTACATAAATTAAAAACAAGTGATCTAATTCAGATTTCTCGGTGTACAGAACGTAAATGCATTGCATTTTTTATTGAAAATCTAATATATGTGTTACATTTAATATATTTTACTATACTTCCAACTAACAGCAAAAAGCATTTATGATATACGATTTTCAGACAAATTGCATTTTTAAATATATTTCTTGCTTTTTCAAGATGCAAAGCAGGCATAAAATTGCATAAAAATAAAGAAAAGCGCGTGAAATGGGAAAATGAGAAATAATTTAAAATAGTATTTTAATGCCTGCCTTTTAGATAAGATTATTTTTTTCCAAAAAAAAAAAAAAAAAAATATATACTTTTGTTGAAATGCTGCTTTATTTTTAGGAGAAATGGGTGGGGGGGGGGGGAAGAGAATCAACAGTAATACACTATATGGCCAAAGGTGACTGGCCACTTGCAATTTTAGACATTTTGTGTGTGTGTGAAAATAACTTTTCCTGCCATAATTTAAATAACTGTATTTTAAATTCTCTTCAAAAATCGAAACCCAATATCTGCAATCGAAATCGTAAAAGTAAAAATACACATCGATCTCAGCTATCCAGTGCAAAAAAAATCGTATAAAAATATTGCAATGCAAGCGAGATATCATCCATTATTGTCATTTAATCTTATAATGTGGCGATAGTTTTTGGGTTGACGGGATAACCTAGTAGTACCGCTTTATCTCCCGAACGAATTGATCTAGAGACTTGAAATTTTGTATGTACTTAGTATGCAACAAGACAAAGAAGCCTATTTAATATCAATAACCTCGGTTATCCGGAACTATTTTTTTCGTACTCTCGAAAAAATCGCTCTGATGGAAATTATATAAAAATTTCCGATTTTTTTAATTTCAAGATATGGTCTTAAAAGGTGATAAAATAGCAAAACTTTTGCACCAAGAACGTTATCGATCGGATCATTATTTGTCGAGATATTTAGAATCGAAAAATGAATCACGCAGATATTACGTCGAATTTTTACGTCCCTGTATTTCATTCAAATTTCGATTCAAAGATATATTTGAATGTGAAATGAGACCCTTAAGCCGACGCAGCAAATTGTTAGTTGATAGGATTGTTACTTTTTAAGAAAAAACGTGGCAAATGTGGTGCATGTTCTTTATTTTTAAAATAATTTCAATTTTTTTTTTTTTTTTTTTTTTTAACACAATAGATCTTTCATACCAAGCCTACAAAGTGGATGTTTTTGAGCACATTTCTCGACGAAAGCAGAAAAACCGGTCGAAAAGCAGGAGAAAAACGGGTGATGACGTGATCGAAATCGCTCATAATGTCTCTTATAATTCTAATCGCTTAAGAATGTATAAATACATAAACCGAATAAAAGATTAGACACAAGTTTGATAGAAGAAAAATATAAAGCGTCACTGACGGACAGACGGCATTCAATCTTATAATTTGGCGATAGTTTTTGGGTCGACGGGATAACCTACTGTATCTCCCGAACAAATTGAGATAGAGACTTGAAATTTTGTATGGACTTACTATGTGCGAGTACAAACAAGCCCCAATTATCCGGATAATATTCAGTGACCTCGATTATCCGGAATTATTTTTTTCGTACCCTCGAAAAACCCGTTCTCATAAAAAATGCATAAAATTTTTTTGATTTTTTTAATTTCAAGGGATGGACGTTAAAGGCCATAAAATGGCAAAAATTTGACAACAAAAACCGAGTCCATCGGATTATTAGTTGTCGAGATATTTGCAATCGAAAAACAGGTTACGTCAGTATTACGGAGATTTTTCCTGGCTCTGTATATCATTCAATTTTCGATTCAAAGATATATTTGAATGCGAAATGAGACGCTTAATCCGACGCCGCAAATTGTTATTTCATAGGATTGTTAATTTTGGATTATAAGGATGCTTCGTTTAAACAATTCATCCCTCCCGGAATAAATGTGACTGATTATATTAAATCGCTAATTATAGTGCCAATTAATGTGATATAAATTTATTATAGTGTTACAATGCCGTACAGCGCGGGGCATGAGGGGGGGAGGGGCAATCGCCCCGAGGCGCAGACATTTAAAGGCTGCCAGATATTTTGGCAGTCATCCCGTCGACCAAAATTATATTGAGTGACATTTTAATTTATTTTAAATAACGGAAATGAAAAAATAATCAATAGCATTGCCCAGCACGAGTAATCTTAAAAAATATTCAGCTCGAGTCAGACAAAGTAACTGACTTATGTCGATCTCTACAATGTACAAGTTATATTTCTGTATTGATGTTGTCAAACTAATATCGGCTCATGACGTACATTTATATTTATTCTCGTTAAAGCCATATTCAATGAAAATAGCTGATATTTTATCGTTCTGTTTAAGTCCTTATAACGGGCCGGTAGGCCCGTTAAATCTTTTTATCTTAATCTTAATTTATATATTTTAAAGCCAAATATATGTTCAGTGAAAGTGATATACCTCACAGTGTATTGGAAAATTATAGGTATAGTTTGAGTGTGTTTTTAAAAAATAATTTAAATTGAATCTTAAAACAAACATGTTAAAAGTCACTCGAATTTTTATACAATTTCTTTTACATTCCATATACGAAAACATACATCAATATCCACAATTTCAAGGCTAAATATTATTAACCCATTAATGCCCAAATTATTTTTTTCATTAAAAATGAAATTTTGGGTTTCCCACCACTTTTAAAAGACAAATAAATTTTATCTTAATTTATTGAGGAATTTGTCTCGTGAAAAATAATGCTTATTTATCTCTGTATTTACTGGTGTGAAATATGCTTTATTGCCTTTTTTATAAGCGTCCCTAAAAAGAGACGCTGGGCACTAATGGGTTAATTAAAAAAGGCAAATGTTTTATACTGATTAACACTTTGTGGTGCAGAGCAAATTCATTGCTTAAGTGTTGGAATTTATGACTGACGACGGAATTTGAAAACAACTTTATTTGAAATTAAGAAAAAGATATTTTGCTGGAATTCAATAAACCGAATTTTCTTTTACTAGACATGGTGACAATGTGGCGTTCGGGAATTGAAATTGAGTGGTTTCATAGTTATACCACCGCGCCGCCAGGTGTTCAAAGAAACAGCGCAAATAATTACACTTTGTTCTCAAATAAAAATCCATTAACACGAGGCTATTAAAAACTGAAATGAAATTAATAACTAAATGATCACATGTAGAAAATATTGAATATAAAAATTTGCTTAAAATTTTTTATTTAGACGTGAATTATGAAAAACTAAAAAACTTTGAAAATATTTTAATTATTTAGAGAGAAAAAACACTTAAGGGGGCACAGGGGTTGAAAACTTTTCAAAAAAATCCTTTTTTTTAATGATCTAGTTTGATTATTCAATTAATTCTTAACTCAATGCAAAAAACCGCATAAAAATATTAGCATTTTTAACGGAGTTATAAAAATTTATGTATCAATATTTACATAGCCGCATCCATATAATTTCAACTTTAAGTCGTGTTTTCTCAAAACTTGATTTTCGACGACTAACACCAAGATTTAAAAAAAAAAAAAAAAAAAAAAAAAAAAACTATTTGATGGAATGGCTTATTTTTTTTTTTTTTTTCATACATGTAACATCATAATCTAGATTATGAATTAAGGATATAACTATCACTTAATAAAAACAGTATTAAAAAATCTGTCAAAGTTGAAAATTTAAAAATACCCTAAAAAGTACAACTTTTTTCCATTAAAATACTCAAAATATTAAACTATCTAAAATATATTAATTCATAATCTAGATAATAATGTAATACGCATGCAAAAGAAAAAAAAAAAAAAAAGCCATTTTATTAAATAGTTTTTTTTTTTTTAAATCTTGATGTTAGTCATCAAAAATCAAGTTTTGAGAAAACGCGACTTAAAGTTGAAATTATATGGATGCGGCAATGAAATTGTTGATACATAAATGCTTATAACTCCGTTAAAAATGCAAATATTTTAATGCGGTTTCTTGCATTGAGTTAAGAATTAAATGAATAATCAAATTGTATCATAAAAAAAAAACGATTTTTTGAAAAGTTTTCAACCCCTGAGCCCCCTTAACCCTTTAACGATCAAAGCATTTTCATTGCTAAGATGTCGAAATAAATGAATGACACCGGTAATTAAGAACAAGTATATTTCTAAATAAGAAGACGGGATTTTACACATGCATAATAAAAGGGGTATTTTTAGATAAAAATACCGGTGTTAGTGTTGCATATCGGAATTAAAATTTTGTGGTTTCGTGGCGAAACCAATGAACGTTAAAGGGTTAAAGGGAAAAATTGAACGCCGAAAGAATAAATATAATTAATTAATTTTCAACAGTGAAATTACGTTTGAAATTATTGAATAGCGTGAATTATCACATTGCTAACAAAGCGTACACCATGAGAGGGAAAAATATGTAAGCCGGGAATCGAACCTGGAACTCTTGATATAGCGCTCCAAGCGCTCTACCATGGCCGGACTGATTTAATAGTCAGCGCATGAAGTCTGGCCGTGGCTCTACCATTTAAGCTACGAGGATGATACACGGTCTAGCCATCTCTCACTCGCATATGTTGGTAAGGCTGCAACTATAATACAAGATTGAATAGTCTTCAGGAGCGCACAATTCTGAGGCGTGATCTGAGACACAAACAAAACAAGCATCGGTAACCACATATATATTTGTAATTAATTTTCAACAATGAAATGGCGCTTGAAATTATTGAATATTTATTATGTGAATCATCACATTGCTAACAAAGTGTAGACCAACAGAGTGAAAAGTGTGCAATCCGTAAAATCGAGCCCGGAACCCGTAAAATAGCGCTCTAAGAGTTCTTCTATATAAACTGTAAGGACAATACACAACCCAGCTGTCTCTCAGAAAAAAATAGGCACACATACAAATGCAATACCGTTGCAAAGGAAATAAGGTCCCTAGAGTTTCGTGTAAAAAAAGAGAAAAATCAAATAACTATAAGTCAAAGTAAGTTCGAAATACATTTTTCACTGAGATGTTATCTCAAAGATTTCTGAAGTGGAAGGAGTTAATGACTTTAATCTAATTTTTAATTGAAATAAAATGGTAATCAGAGACATTGTTAAAAGTTGTTTTTTGTGATGAGTAGATACTCCTTAATTTATTTTGGAGGTGAAAATATGATATTATAAAAAGCACAAAAACAGAAAGGATGTCAGTGACCAATCCATGGATGGTTTCGAAGAAATGTCTTGAAAGAACTTTTATTGATGGAAGTCATTTTGTACAATTTTATTGATTTTTTAAAACAATTTCAGAAAAATGCCTAAAATTTTAATAAAAGTCTGAGTGATAAAATGACAGTATATAGTGTAATAACAAAAAAAAAAAAAAGTTTAACATTCCTGCATGAAGGAGGGGAAAGGGATGCGCTTTTTTTCTACTTTTCACATCTTGGCCATATTAATTTATTTCAACTTTTTCCAATTTCCTTTGCCATACTTTCCATAGCATTTTGCATAAAGAATAATTGTAAATTAGTGAAGATACGCAATAACACATGATTAAATTAATAAAACACATTTTCATTTTTGATGATTGTAATTTACTTTCATAGTTTTCAAAAATATATCTCAAGCAAATATCAAGGATTTAAAATAAAGCATTTTTAAATGGAATTTTATTTTTAAAAAAATATTAGCAATAGGAAACATTCAAAAGGGTGCCAAAAATCTGGTACAGCGCTGATCTATACGAATTGAAATTATATTCTTTTTAATTTTAAAGAAAACTAGTCGTTAGGATCCACCATAATAATTACCCATCATGGATATGAAATAAATATATGAAAATAAAATATGTTTAAACTATTTGCAAAATGCGTTGCAATTGCAAAACAAAGTTTAAGAGTATCTTTACATATTTTAATACCCATAGTAATGCTGTCGTCATGAATTGCTGATGAACCCATTTCGATAAATTAAATGAAACGCCAAACTACTCAAGTAGTACCGAACTGCATAAAAGAAACATCCTTATAATTCCAAAAATAAAAGCCATATTGACTAACAGTTTCTTTTACATCCATTCCTTAAAATAAAAAAAAATCGAAAATTTTTATATACCTTCCATCAGAACGAATTTTTCGAGAGTCCGAAAAAAATAGATCCGGATAATCGAGGTTACTGATATTCAATAGGCTTCGTCCCATTCTTACATACTAAGTACATATACAATTTCAAGTCTCTATCTCAATTTGTTCGGGAGATAGAGCGTTTACTGGCACACAGGCAGACGGACGGGCGGTAAATTTTTTTGTAAAAATATGTTTTTAGGAATCTCTAGTGTCTGAAACGTGTAAATCCGCTAAAAAAATTACTTCGATTTTCAAAACGATTGCAAAACTTACCCTATACTACGTATGATGGGTAAGTAAATTAATCAGTTTTATTCCCCTTTTCCACACAAAAAATGTGTTCCACTAATAATTATGAATTTTGAAAGAAAATCTTCATTAGTATATAATTTATAACTTATTAACTAGCATAAGTACAAAATATTTCTCATTCATTTTAAATGTGACGTCATTATTTATCGAGCTCCAATAGTTCCTGATATCCATGTCCCTTGTATTTTTAACGACTACTATAAAGTAGAGCCACTAGAATTATAAAGTACCTGTTTTATTTCAACAATGACGTCATATTTTTCCAAGTGAAATATTTCATTGAAAATATCATTTCCTATTGTCCTTTTCACTGCATACTTTACAAAATGAATATTTTAGTGCACTTTGTTGATGCATATAAATTTGAACAGGGTGTAATATCGTTGACAGGTGAATGAATATTTTAGTGCACTTTGTTGATGCATATAAATTTCAACAGGGTGTAATAACGTTAAAATTCAATTGAAACGATTTTTCCACATAATGCCGTAATGTAAAGAAATTTTTGACAATCTCTAAAAACAAACTAATCATGGTAGAAACATCATTTTCAGTAGGTATCCGTGTTAAGGTAAATGTTATTAAAGTACAAAAATTTCATGGCTACTCGGATTGCTATGAAATTTACTAAAGTTAGAAAGCGGCAAGATGGACAGACAAACCGAAGGCATAATAACTTTTCAACTTTCTTGGAAAGTGTTAAAAAATAGAGTGAAAAATATATTGATTAGTATTTATATTTTCCGCCTTTTTCCAAAATAATAATAATAATAATAATAATAATAATAATTATGAGTTTTGAATAAAAATTTTCATTTGTATGTAACTTATAACTTATTAATTAGTATAAGCAAAAAATTTGCTCATTCATTTTAAATCTGGCGTCATTATTTATCTAGCTCCATTAGCTACTGATATTCATGCCTCTTGTATTTTTAACGACTACTATAAGGTACCTCTTTTATTTCAACAATGACGTCACATTTTTCCATGTGAAATATTTCATTAATAATATTATTCCTTTTCATTCAATATTTTTTTCCTAATTATGCCGCCATTTTTGACAGAAAAATTCTTGTTAATGAAACAAATATACATGTTTAATATATAACAAAAAATACTCTCTTTATTTCTTTTTAAAATATGACGTCATACTTATTTTCTTTTAATTTTTTTTATTTTCATTTTTTTGCACGGAAATTGCTTAGTTGAAAATTTACTGACGCTGAGAAATTATCATTCCAAATTTCTATTTGGTTGACAACAAGAAAGGAAAATGGTTAAATTTTACCTAAAAAATGCCTATTGATTCTGTATGAAAAATAATGAAATTTTGAATTATTAAGGAAAATATTTGAATAAAATGAATAAAACATAGCCTATGTTCATTTCCGGGCTATAATTTATCTATAAGCAAAGCTTCAAAGTCATTAATCCATCCGTTTTGAAGCCAATTTCATTCCAACTTTCGGACATACTATCACATTTATAATATACTAGCAGCCCGCCCTCGCTTTGCTACGGGTAGAGCAAGTCGTCCAGTCCCGTGCCACTACTGACACCGGAAATTGTTACTGACACTTCATCCCATTAAATTCAACTACTAAAACATTACCCTTCTTTTAGGTAGTCGGGTAAAAAGTAGCCTATATGTTGATCTAAGGTCTCAGATACCTTCATACAAAATATCATAAAAATCGATATATCCGTTCTTGAGTTATAAATGGTGTAAGGAACCCGACTTTGTTTTATGTATATACATTATAATCAATAGTATTCGCAGAGCACGCGGTGTAAGGATTTTTTAAGGTCATTTTTATACACTTTGGGTTACATTATTGGCATTTTAGTAAAAATCCCCCTTTTTTTTTAAAATATAATATAGCCTATGTTCACCGGAAATAGTGTAGCTTTCAAACGGTGAAAGAATTTTTCAAATCCGTCAAGTAGTTTCGGAGCCTATTCAAGTCAAACAAACAAACAATCAAATCTTTACTCTTTATGATATTAGTATAGATAATCAATAGTATTCGCAGCGGACGCGATGTAAGTTAATTTTAAGGTAATTTTTCTACACCTTGGGTTGCATTATTGGTATTTTAGTAAGGATCCTTTTTTTTTTTTTTTTTAATATAATATAGCCTATGTTCACCGGAAATAGTGTAGCTTTCAGATGGTGAAAGAATTTTTCAAATCCGTCAAATAGTTTTGGAGCCTATTCAATTCAAACAAACAAACAATCAAATAAATCTTTCCTCTTTATAATATTAATATAGACAAGGCAGAACCCGTCAAATTTTGACGAAAGAAAATGTTTAAGAAGGAACTGTTTCATTAAATTATAATAAACCTACAAAATTAATTATAGTAAAAAATGCATTTTATATTGGTACGTCTAAGTCTTAAACAAACGATATTTATCGCCAAACTAACAAAATACTATTTATATAAAACGCAGTTGTAGAAATTGTTAAAATTAAACTTTAATCGCATATGTAAGCAGTAAAAAATAATAAAGATATGTTATTATGATAAAGTTATTAATTAAAGTTCTAATGCTAGTATTCCAAAATGATAAAAAGAAAAATTTATTCAACTTTGACTCAATTACAGAATTTTTTTTTTTTTTTTTTTTTTTTTTTTTTTTTTTTTGTGAAATCTAAGCCCGGCATCATTTTCACCATATCAAAATTTACAAATGTACATTTCTCATCTGTATTCACGTTTAAAAAAAAAAAAATTGGCATTTTAATTTGATAATTTTGATTCAAAACTTGAAGTCTCGGTGCTATTAGCTGAAATAGATATTAAACTGTTGATATTATTTTACGTGTAAATCAAATTGTGTAAAGAAGTCAAAATTCACCGGGATTTATAACAGAAGATATTTAAATTTCTATTTTTTCCCTTTTAATGAGAAAATGGGAACATAAAGATACAGCACTCAATTTTTTCCCTTTTTTCCTTTGCTTCAAATAGAAATCGAGTACTCCTGTTGCCACAATTAGAAAGGAGTTATTAAAAGATACAAAAAAATTGATATTTCAAAAACAAATTAAGATACAGCTTTCAAACAAATTTCATTTAAAAGTACATCTTTTTTTCTACACGATGGTGTAAAAATTGAAAATATGCAACATTAAGAAATTAAAAAATTTTTAGTAGCAAAAATTTTAATACCGAAATTCATTTAAAATTTGAAAGTGTTGCTATGCGCAAAATGACGTATGCGTTACGCACAGATACGTTTGGCCTTTATAATATAGATATAAGAATATAAGGATGTGATTTTTTTAAAAATAAAACAAATTTCTAATAAAAGAGAACAAGATTCAAGAAAAATATGATGCCAAATTTCGTTTTTTCTTTCTTTCTTTTTCTTTTTCTTTTTCTTTCTTTTTTTTTTTTTTTTTTTTTTTTTTTGACAAGTCTATTTTTTTTTATTTCGTCAAGACCTCTACACTAAAAAAGTACCAAAGAAACAATTTAAAAATTAAAAATAATAATAACATGAAAATATGCACGATAATTCAGAAAAAAAAAACATACAGTCGGCTCTCGTTAATTCGAACTCGTCGTGACCACAAGAAATGTTCGAATTATCGGGAGTTCGAATTATGGAAAGTATGAAATGAAAACATGCTTAATATGGTCCTCTTACAAAGGAATTAATGTTATAGTGTTTTTTTTTTAAACTTATTTCGTCTGTTATCATCAGAATATGACTTAATATTAAATTAGAATGTATAAATACGTAAACCAATTAAGTGATTAGAAACAAGCACAATGGAAGAAAATTTTTAAGCGTCACTGATGGACAGACGAGGCACTAAGAAAGTGGATGTCAAATGTATGGGAAAGAAAGTTATTCAAATGGTCTGAAATTCGTGAGAAAGAAAGGAAGAATGAAAAATCGGAATTCTCGTTAGTTCGAATTAAACGAAGTCAAGATAAAATGAATTAGAATTAATGAAAATGTTTAACGTTATTTTGCCATTGAAAATTTCGGACTTCATGTTTAGTTCGAATTAAGCGAAGATTCGAATTATCTGATTTCGAATTAACGAGAGTCGACTGTATTTTATGCAAAAGTTATATATTTTCTTGAAAATATCTAAAAATTAAACATAACATAAAATATAAGGCTGCGGGCAAACAGCATTATTTTTTATTACACTAAAAGAGCAATAAATCTTTCTTTGTTTCCGAACGGAACAAAAGCTTGGCAGTTTTGAAACATCTTTAAATTATTTTTGAGGGACTGACTCTACCGAATTGACAAAGGAAGGGAAAGTTTATCTCCCCCATCTTCCGCCGTAAAGCTGTCAACTGATTTCGAGTTCGATTTCTGTCTTGAAGTTCAGATTCAGTGCACTGAAATAGCAATTTATAGGTTAGACTGGGGTACAATGGTCCACTTTTGTAAATTTTGACTGTTTATTCTTAAAGTATTGATTTTTTTCTTTTGATAAAGTACATGCATGTTACCTATACATTAAAGTTTATACTGCATCCACTCAAAAATAATAATTATGCATACTTTTTTTAATATATTTTTTTAAATAGCAAGTAACAAAGTGGATCATTGTACCCCAATGCCGGGGTACAATGGTCCACAGCATGGGGCTCTATGGACCACTTCTAATTTGAATAAAAATATATCAGTGTAGTTCATTTTTTAACAATAAGAAAGATAAAATATAACAAATTTGTTTATTCACATTTTATTATTCATTTTTATTTGTTTATTCACATTTTATTATTAATTTTTATTTGTTTATTCACTCTTTTAGCTCTAACTAAAGTAACATTTTTTTCTTCATTTTTTTTATCATTAAGTCATTATACCGGTCGCAGATTGAACAATTAGGTTTATTATCTTCTACAATACATTTTAAAGCCTGTTCCACAACTTTATGTGGCACAGAACCTCTATTGGTTTTCCTAGGCTTGTTTCTTGGCATTGCTAAAAGAAATATGAAAAATGATATATAATCTTTTTGTCCAATGATGCCACTTAAATTTCAATATAAACCTTTATAATAAGAAATATCTAAATATATGACTAAGGAAAAAATATAATAAATTTTTCCTGTCTACTTTACATCATCTGTATTTTTTTAATGAATTTTACCTTATTTAATTATTACATCCAGACTCAAACTAATAGGTAGATATATTTTTGTTTTTCTCATTTTATTATTTTATTTAAATATAACTCATTATCAGTGTTCTCGCTGTCGCTCGCCAATGCGCCAAATTGCGACTAAATGCTTCATTTGGCGAGTAAACAAGCGATTAGATTCGCTAAATTGCTAGTGCTCAATTTTTGCTTCTTTTTTTTTTCTTTATCGTTCTTCATACATTTGCATATATATTTAATGTATACACATTTTTTATATTTGTAGCGCATAGTTGAAATTAGATTAATAACAATCGCTGTCGAAATAATAAAAATTTTGTGTTATTTTAGAACATATTGAAAAAAAAAAGAAAATGCATTAAAAAATTAAAGTTTTTTTCTTTTATTTATTTATTTATTTATTTGTGCTACACGGTGAATCTATTTTGCTAATACTTTTCTCATTTGGCGAATGTTTTTTCATTTTTAATTAGCCAAATTACTAACGTTGGTCAAATGACAGCGAGAACACTGCTCATTATGGATGCATGTATACATAAGTGCAGGAATATTAAATTAACAAATCATGTGAAATTAAAAAAAAAAACCCTCAAATGCACAAAATGTTTTGTTTACTAATTTTGGTGTTCAATTTGGGTTAATTTTTAAATTTGAAAGCTTTTATTATATAGATAAATATTTCAAAAATGCATTTCACAACATGAATCATTAATTAATTCACACACAGAAATAAAATAATTTATTAATTCTTAATTTGAGCTAATTTTTATGTTTGAAAGCATATATTACACAGATAAATATTTCAAAAATGCACTACACAACATGAATCATTAATTAATCTACACACAGAAGTAAAATAATTTATTAATTCTGAATTTCACATACAATATTTAACTTTTAAAAACATAAGATACAAAACTAGGGTACAATGGATCATGGTCCATTGTACCCCAGTTTCTGATGGTCCATTGTACCCCATATGGAAGTTTGACAAAAACTTGATGATAAAAAAAGAAATTTAGGATTCTATTATTTTAGCTAAAATAAATATAATAATGCATTGTCTTACCTTTTTATTTTGTCACACAATATCTTTCAAATTACAAATCTGTAATAAATAAATGAAGATATGTTTCACTGAAAATATTTACTTTTGCCTTACTCCTCCTGCGTCAAATCAATTATCAAGCATAAAATGGCTAAAATGTCAGCTATGCACATGGTTTCAAACTTCTTTTTACTACTTCATGACTGTCATCTATATACTACAATATGAAGCTTTCAAAAACAGAATTAATATCAAAAATAGGGGGTGGACCATTGTACCCCGTGGTCCATTGTACCCCAGTCTCCCCTACATCAAAGCGCCCGCCGATAAGAAAGATCAAAAATAGCGACGCCTGACCGAAAGAAGTTAGTGCTATATGTGCCCGGCCTTTAAGCGTAAAATTTTAAAGTACAGTGTTTTCAGTATCGTAATTCTGAATGTTTCTGGTAAACAGACGGAAATTTTTTTTAACTAATGAAATAAAATGATAAATATGAATGATAAATAAAAAAATGATAAATATTGTCTATATTCTATAACATCGTTATAAAAGCGTGAGAAGCTGGTGTATTTTAAAAATTATACATTTTCCAAGCTGATTTTAAAGTATGTAATTAATAGAAAGAAAGTTTTTTCATTATTATCCTAATAAATCATCAATGATGACATGAGAAATATATTCCAGATTAAAAGCACGAGGTAGAGAAAATAAAATAATAATAATAGTAATAGTAAACAATAATAATAGTAATGCTTAATAATATTAATAGTAATAATAATATGTTATAATACAGACATTTAGTGACCTTTCCTACATGAATCTCATTTGTTTTGAATAAAAATGGCATGTGGGAGCATATATCATGAGGTCGTAAATTAGGAATTCTTGCGAAAAAACAAATGTGTTCCTAGCACTGATTTAAGTTTCAATCTACTGTGACGTCATCAAAATGGCGTACCGGGATATATATCATAGGGATGTTAATCAGGATTTCGTCGCAAGTAAAATGCTTTAGCACTGGATTTAAGTCCCCCTGATTTAAGTCCCATCTACTCTGACGTCAGCAAAATGACGTATAGCGGGATCTTAATCAGTGGGACATCAGGGTCTCGACGAAAGTAAAATTCTCTGTGACTGGATTTAGGTCCCGGTCTGATAGCGGGATGTATATCAGTGGGACGTTAATCAGGGTTTCGTGAAAAGTGAAAAAATGCTCAAGCACTGGATTTATATCCCGGTTTCTTGTGACGTCAAAATGACGTATAGCGGGATCTTAATCAGTGGGACCTTAATCAGGGTCTCGACGAAAGTAAAATTCTCTGTGACTGGATTTAGGTCCCGATCTGATAGCGGGATGTATATCAGTGGGACGTTAATCAGGATTTCGTGAAAAGTGAAATGCTCAAGTACTGGATTTATATCCCGGTTTCTTGTGACGTCAAAATGACGTACCGGGACCTTAATCAGTGGGACATTAATCAGGCGCCTCAAAAAAAGTTTGTTATGTATATATTTACTAATATTGAAGTATTAACATTTCAAAATAATTTTAAAACATCAATAAGTATGAGATAACAGAAATTTTTTTTCGATTGGTCATGAAATGAATTTAGAATTGCTTTAACACGAATATTTTTTTCTTTACATTTTCGACATCACAAAACGGTTATTGTTAAAAACAGTTGCAATGATTATTAAAGTTATTGATTTAGTTACTTCTCTAATTACCTGTTTATCTATATATCTATCGCTCTGTGTATAGAAATATGTATCACTCTGTATGTTACAATGCATCTATTTTAAAACTTACTTTTTTGTCTATAAAATTTATGCAGGCAGAGGTTCGTTTTTACAGACAAGCAATTCTTGATTTCATTTACTTGAGTGATATTTTTTAATGTCTTGTATCTAATGTGAATCGACCGAAAAATCCTGTGAAAAAGAAATGAACAACTTTACTTACATTCATATTCTTTTCTTTTTCTGTTAATCTACTGAACAAAAATGAATTTTTTATATGATTTAAAGGGAAAATTCTCCTAAAAGTTCTTGAGTAAATACAAAATTGTTTTGGAATTCTCGGTAATATATAATCTCCGATTCTTTTGTTAGAAAAATTCTAAGAGTCAAACTCCGCAGGTAAAAATGTAGAAGACCATTTTCGATGAGAAAATTCTCAATTTATAGACTGTAAAAATGCGTTAGAAATTCAATTAGTTTCAATTACTGCTTAATTAGTTTGTGATAAAAATAAAAATACATGGTTATTTAGCGATGAAAGTAAAAATATTTGGTTATTTAGGTATGAAAATTGAAATGCCACTGTTACCCAATAAATATATTTTTCTCAGATGTAGAGTCTCTATTTTTACTTTTTCCTATCTTCAAATGGCGAATGCATTGTAATCGAAATTATTTCGACTTCAGGTATCTGACAAATTTACATGCTTTAAGGACCATAAAAACTATTGATTTTTATAAATATCACAATCGAAATTAACTTGAATTTAGTTCGATTTTCGGACTGAAGTAGAAATGAAAAATTAAAAATAAAGTTTATAATATATACATTTATTAATATTGAAGCATTAACATTTCTTACTACTACTAATGTATATGTCTATGCATTTGCTATATGATTTCATTTATGTTTAGGCGTTTAGTAATAATAATAATTACTGTTATTTGCTTAATTCTCTTTGCGCCGTTTGCTATTCTTTTATTTTAAACCGACACTTCACTCATTAAATTTAAACTAAAAATTACTTTCCTGAAATAATCATATGTGATATAGCATAAAAAGTATTAGAAAGTTGTAATACTAGTTAAATTTTAGTGTAATGCAATATTTTCTGAGCATCATCATAAAATCTTCCTTGGCCTATTATCATATGAGTATTACTTGGACAGAACGCAAAAGAAAAACATTCGTTATCTTTCAGACAATGAAATATTTACAAAAAACTAATTTATCTATTTGGATAGCTAAAGTTAATGTTCGTAAAAGCAATTTTTTCTAAAAAAAAAAAAAAAAAAAAAAAAAAAAAAAAAAAACTTCGGACCCGAAGGTTTAAGTCTGAGTGTCGTTCCATTTGGTTTATTCGGTAGAACATCAGTGTGCTATACTGATGGCCCGGATTCGAGTCCTGTGGGCGA
The DNA here is from genome assembly GCA_964019185.1 of Maratus speculifer. NCBI lineage: Eukaryota > Metazoa > Arthropoda > Arachnida > Araneae > Salticidae > Maratus > Maratus speculifer. The sequence goes on from OZ025292.1 coordinate 24,276,020, forward strand.
ATTCTGCCCCTGTCGAATCGGACGACTTTCTCGAAATCCTCCGACAAAGTGATAATTTCTAATTCTGCCCCTATCGTCTCGGAATCCTCTCCGGTTTGACGGGCTTGTTTTCTCGTAATTCCTCCGACTGCTATAGGCAGCCGGAAACCCACTATCTATGTCGGTTTAAGATGGCGGCGTTTATATTAGCAGATCTTCTATGTGAAGATAGACTTATTTTTTATTAAATGTATATTCGCATTCTATTATTAGTATTTTTGTTTTCAGTTTTGTTATGTTCATCAGTAGAAGTAATTTTAGCTTCAATATAATATAAACTAATTGTGATTGTAGCATATATTTTTTAATTATTTGAGTTAAAGCTGTTTGTATTTTAAAACGTGCATTTAAATATATATATTTATTCATTTATGCTAAAATATAATAATATATATTTTGAGATTAAAACTTATCAGAGTAATACAAAAGTGTAGGTTAGTTGGTTGTGTTTATGAGGCCATTTATCAACACGGGGAATATAGATAAAATAATACAATTTGTAAAAATCACCATAAATAAAAATAAAGCAACTCCTTTATTTTTTTATTTATGATGATTTTTACAAAGTGCATTATTTTATTTATTCATTATCGCTTGTGTTTTAGGTGTTTTTTCACGAAGAATATAGACATTAAGTGGAGGAGTGCCCTCTGTGGGAGTCTTTCTTTGGGAGCCTAAGCCGTATTTACGCATGGTAAACCAAGGTTCTAAAAATTCCGAACGATAGGCCAACGAGCGCGATTGGGTTCGAGCCTAGCACCTCCCGTCTACCAGTTTCGTTTTTAGAACCTCTCGGCCGCTGATGAGGGAATACATAAGTGTAATTACAAATGGTGTGTGCTTAAAAAACTCCTTTATTTTGATCTAAACAATAATATATATATAATTGTGAATGTAAGATAATAAAAAGTCAAGCATAATTTTCAAATTATGTTTGTCTGATATAGCTCGTATTTTAAAAATTATAATTTAAAGCTTGTATTTAAAGAAAAAATTATAAAAAAGAAGAATATAACTTATTGCACTAAATCAAAAAGAGTGCTTGCACAAAAATATTAAATACCTCATGAAGTAAAAAAAAAATAATAAAAAATAAAAAATAAATAAAAATAAATAAAAACGCTATCTACATAAGAAAGAAAAGCATTAGTGTTTATCAAACAAGCAAGTTATAAAAATATGAACAGGGGAATAAAATCAGTTTAAAGTTTTTGTTAAGTATGGGTAATTGCGCTAGATCTATTAATAGAATTAACAATATATCGTGATATATTTGTAGTAAGGTAAAAATGAGGTGTCAAAACAACAGCGCCAACTTTTCAAAAATATTGAGTGGGCTCAAAATTTTTTTAGTAAAATAACGCATATAATTTTCTTTTCTTAGTGTGTACATGTGGGAAGAATAAGAGGGGGAGGGAGAAAATGATTAAAGATAATTCAAAATTAAATTATGTTTTTTTAAGCAAAATTTTCAAATTATTAGAATTATATTTTATAAATAATTTTATTAAATTATATTCTTCTATGTTTGTGTTGTATTTACTATAAATAACATTGGAATTGCTAATTATTCAAAGTGCATAAAACAATTTTAAGAAAAGCATACACTTTAGTAAAGGTGTTTTATCAGTTCAAGACATTAAGGCAGATGGCAAAATATGAACGAAATTCTTTTTCGCGAGAAATTTAACTATACATTTTTTCTGCGCACTTGTAAGTCTAATTTTGTATCCTTACTATTTTTCAAAGAAAAATATTTTGAGAATATTAATAAAAACAAATATCATTTCAGCGATTAAATAATTTAAAAAAATAAACTAATTATATCAATTAGGTTGGGGCGGAGATTTTTCACGAGGAATATATGCCCTAAGTGGAGCAGTGCCTTCTCTGGGGGTCTTTCTTAGGGGATCTAACCCTATTTACGCATGGAAAATCACGAAAAATCCCGAGCGATTAGGCCGACGGGCGCGATTGGGTTCGAACCTAGCACCTCCCGTCGACAAGTTTCGTGCTCAGAACCCCTCGGCCACTTTTGGGTTAAAACAAAAGCGTAATTACAAAGGGTTTGTGCTTAAAAAATTCCTTTATTTTGATCGAAACAGTAAAAAAATATATAATTGTAAATATAAAATAATTATAACAAGTCTAATTTTCCAATTATATTTGACTGATATAGCTCGTATTTTATAAATTATATTTTAAAGCTTGTATTTAAAAAAAAAACATTCAGCTAAAATATTTTTTGAGAAGATTATAACTGATTGCACTAAACCAAAAGAGTGCTTATAAATAGTTTTTCTTTAAATAATACCTTGATTTTACTCTAAATATAGGAAAACCATTATTATTTTACTGGCACAACTTGTATTTAAGAAAAGAAAAAAAATGCTAAAATATATTATTGAGAAAATTAAAATTTATTGAAATCGAAAAGTATAGTTACAAATAGTTTTTGTTTAAATAATATCGGTAGATAAAGGGTTAAATAACAATAAGAATTTTGTAATTATAAGTACAACATATGATGATGCATGCTTTTTCAATTATTGGACTATTATAGCTTGTATTATAAAACTTGAAAAAAAAAGTTCGAATTAAAATTGTTATTTTAATAAAGTATACTCACATTATTATTATTATTATTTTAAATGTATATTTGAGAAGATTAAAATCCACTGTATTAGTTCAAAAGAATAATTACAAGTAGTTTTTAATTAAATAATTCCTTGATTTTAATTTTAATATTAATAAAAATTTTATAATTGTAAATGAGTGAAATAAGTTTTCAATTTTTTCGCTGACATATATTTTGTATGTTGAAGCTTATATTGGAAAAAGAGAAAAAAAAAATCATATTAAAATATATTTTTTAGAATATTAAAAATTGAGCTAATCTAAAATTGTTATTGCAAGATGCTTTATTTTTAATATTTTTTAATTTTTTCTCTAAATAACAATTAAATTTTATAATTGTATCTTAAAACTTCGAAAATTACTTATAACTCATCCCACCTGTTAAAATTTTTTATACTGTTTATAGCGGTATTATATCATTCCCTTACAGGTATTTAATAATACTGCGGTCTTTTTTTAAAGGGCTTGCTACTTGCAAGAACACGTGTTTAGATCCCCTGTAAATAAACAAACTACGTGTGTCCTTGGTCGAAACTGGTTCACCTTGAAAGGGAGGGGTTAAAGGTTGCTTGAAATTCCGCTCTCAGGCCAGAATCGCGACGGATTAAAAATCGGTATGGATTACGAGAGCGACTGATTCCGTGTAGTTATATTCCGCTTAGGCCAGAATCAGCTCACCGGCGTGGAAACTTTTAAAACAGGTTGGCATTTGCTTCTCTTAACCAGTAAAAAAAAATTAATAATAATAATTTGATTTTCATTTGAAATATTGTATGCAAGACGAATTTTATCTCTCTGGAAAAAATTTCCAAATTTTAATATATTCAATCCTTTTTATTAATCTCGGATATAAGATAAATATACCTATTTTGCGCTATTAATTTTAAGAGTTTAAAAATTATCCCAAAATGCATTTTTTGAAAACGACTCAAAGAAATTTGATCAACTAACATCTTTAAATGTTAATTTTTCATAAGCAGTTTGGAATATTTATTTTTTCTTCTGCTAATACATTTTTTATTTTCTAGGTTGTTTTCGAAGATAGATATTTTTGAAAATTTTAGATATAAGTTTTAATTTAAACCCTGAAAGAACGGTGTTACCATATGAGAACATTTAATTTTAATGCCATGTTGGCTCCAGAAATTTTTACGTTTATTAAATAGATAAAAATATATTTTCATTTGTTTACAAATAAATTTTCGTGTAAATATTGATGTTATTCAATTGCTTCAACATTCTACAAATATAAGTACCTTATCCCTGAAAGGGCTAAAATGTTGATTCTTTAATATAATGGTTTAAAAATAAACTACTGTTGATATACTTCATTACCTTGTAAATAACTGATTGCATCAGTTAAAAAAATAAAATATATGCATTAGAAGTTTCTATGAGCCACAACTAAAGCATAGAAGAATGCAACATTTTTTATTTATCGCCTTTTCAGATGAATATACTTTGAAACTTTGAAAGTTTATTAATATATGGCGGTTAGGACTGGGCTCAAAAATATATATATTTTTAATTCACTAAGACTTTAATATTCTATGCAACTTTAATAATAATTAAATAAACCTATAAACTTTAATAATAATTAGAAAAATGTTTGTAAGTGGTATTTTACCTCACATAGGTTTCTGGTAATTAAAACATTAAAAAAAAAAACTTTTCGAAATTCTTAATTATTTAGAAAATATTATTGAATATTTTCAGAATTGTTCTATGTTCTTGTAGAATAAGAACCATTGTTTTTATTTTTACAGTGTAATTTTGAATTCAACCGGTATTATGTATTTTTACAGTGTATTTTTACATGTATTTTCTAATTTACTTTTTCGTCAATAAAATTTATTCTCGGAGAGATTACTTTTTATAGACATGAACTTCATCTACTGGATTTTTCGGCCTTCAGCTACTGGAGAGATCTTTGTACGATACGATGATTATCTCCGTTGTTTACGACACCTTTGCGAATCGACAGAACGGCCCTGGGCACGGGCAGGGTAAATGAAGAACTTTACTTATATTCTTTTTTCTTTTATTTTATCTGTTTACACTGTTGTACTAACCAAAAGCGAATTTTTTATATGGTATCAAGGGAAATTTCTCCTCAAAGTTCTGAGAACATACACGAATTTTATGGAATTTGCCGGAAAAAGTAATCTGCAATTAAAAAAAAAAGATTGAAAGGAAAACTCCACAGGTAAAAATATAGAAGATGTCTTTCCATGCAAAATTTTTTTGAGTTTATAGCCTGTAAAAATACGATACAAATTTCTTTCAAAAGTGATTTGATTAGTTAGTGTTGACAATAAATGTATTATTGTAATCCAAATAATCATATATTTCAGACTGGAGAAGAATTTTTCTTTTTGTTATTCCCTTAAGCATGTATTTTTCTTTTCATTTTTTTGAACAGTTTAAAATAGCAGGAATAAAATTAATTGTTCTAATTAAATGTTTATTATATATTATTTCCTCTCTACCATTATGATGTATTTTAAATTTTTTTTTGCAAGTTTGAGGGCAATTTAATTATTATTTATTATTTTCAGATTTGAACTTGTTGATTTCGATTTAATCATTTACATAATTTTTATATTTTACACATTTAACTGATTATGCACTGTTGTTATACAGATTTATATTTATTATTCTGGTATAATGTAGTACATATTTTAGATCTGTTTAAATTTAATCATTAATCATTGATCAATCATCATATCATTCTTTTATTTATTTATTTATTTATATACATATATATATATATATTAAAAAAACATCTTTTATATTAACTTAATACAGTTATTGGTTTAGAGTTTACTGTACAAATATTTTTCTTATTTACTTATTTTATGAATTTATTTTTATAACCTCTTCTTTTTTCTGAAAATAAAACTTTTTTAGTGATCATTAAATGTATTGTATATTGATAGAGGGTAGTTCTACTTCTGATCCATGTGTTACAATGTTGTAATATAATTGATTTCAAACTTATCACACTGTTTATCCTAATTCCTTCGTTATACTAATGATATTTTACTTAAATATTTTGGCAATATTTGTCATCATATATATTTCAGATGCAATAATGCGAATACGTGTATAACCTTTGCAACATGCTGTATCGTTAATAGAATGTTTGGATCTTCAGTTGGTATTATGCTTTTACTTTTATATACAATTTTTATATTTTAAATCAATTTGGTTTTAATTTATGTTAGTTATAGCTTCTTTTTCTAGATTTATTGTGTATGGTAGTTTAAATTTTGCATTTTTTAGTTTGTTAAGGCTTTTGCAAGGGTGAAACCGTACATATTATTCGTAGAACTCTAGGTAATTTGGGTCTCATTATTCTGTCTTGGTTCCGCATATATTTTCATTTTTTCAAATGTTTACCATACATTCGATTCATTGTTTCACTTGTTATGATGATATATGTCAAAGAGTTTTTTAAAGGTTGATGCATTTTCAAAGCTATTTTTCGTAATTTAAAACTAAGTTTTGGTAAAAAGTGAGATATAATTTGTATATATGCAATTGTTGTTGATAATTTAGTATTAATTAATCCCAGGATCATTTGTTTTTATCCCAGTATCATTTTTAAGGATTCCCGAGTCAATTTATTCTCTTTTTAATTTTCAGATGTCAATAAAGTGTATCGACATTATGTTGCGATTTGCCCACCATGATCCTTCTTTTCATCCATTCACTAGGGGCGCCTCTCTCCTGGCTACCCCGTCATTAGAGTTTCGTTGGCTCTTCCGTATAGATAACCCGTATAGACCGTGCATAGAGAGCATAAGTTGTACAGTTTTTGACATGTTTAATAGGGTGAGCCAAAAAAATCCAATTGCAATACATCTCAATAGTTACAAATTCGAGAGACAAAAAAAATGGGTAAAAAGAGCAACAAAATTGATTTATATCTTCCGGTCGCACATGCACTTAAAGTGATGAAAAATTCACACTATTACAAATTTTTTAAGCTTGCCTAAGTGTTGAAAAATTCACAGTATTGAAATTTTTTAAATTAGCTTTTACTCGAATGTAACAGCTGAGATTCTTATATATTATAATAACAAAACATAATACATAAGTAATTTTTAAATCGATCACCATCTTCCGGTCGAGTATTTGCTCTAAAGTTTGCAAGAATCGCAATTTTACTCTAATATTTCATCTTATTTAGATGTCAATATTTAAGTGTAATAGCTGCTTAAAATTTTAGCGAACTTACGTGACCGAAAGATGTTGATGGATATAAACAACATTTCAGCATTATGTTTTGTTATTATAATACATAAGAATTTCAGATGTTATTTCCTGACAAGACTAATTTAAAAGAAGTTGCAATAATGCGAATTTTTCAACATTTCGGGAAACTATACAGCGCATGCGCGACCGGAAGATATAAATCGATTTTATTCCAATTTTTAGTATCTCGATTTGGCAACTTTTCTGAGATATTTCGAATTGAAAAAGTTTTTTTTTTGCCCACCCTTTTGTTTAGTAAACCTGTATCACTCAGAAGAGTTTTTCTTCGACATTTCTATGTGTGTCTCTAATAAGCTAACATCTTAATTCTGTTCTCAAAGATTTAACAACGGTCCGATATGGATCCAGAACATAACAACTCAGTGGAATTTCAGCTGCTGCTTAAAGTCCAATAAATCTATTGATGACAAATAAAGTTTCTTTATTTTCTACGGGAAAATTCTGAATGCAATTACAACATTATCTTCCAATGTATCCTTCTGTCTTCGACAACAAATTGGTGATATCGCGCGCGTTTGATTCACGTAGATAAAAGTAATATTTAAATCATCTCACAATTTTCAGCAGGTATTTTCCTCGCACGAAAATAATATCCATTAGTTATCGATATAATTTACACTTGTTTTGAATAATATTACACACATAGACACACACACACACATATATATACAAAAGAAAAACTCTTCGTACGGGGATCAAATATAAACCGGAATTTGTGCTGGGAGTCTGAAGGTCATCGCGAGTGTGCTCAAACCTCTGCACATGGCATCTGGGGGTGTCACATGACTATCTATATACCTGTATGTGCTATTTTCTCCGTTTTCAGTCTGCATATCTATGTTTGAATCAGGCATTCATCCGAACTTTGCGCAACGCATTATCATTGAATTTCTCACAAATGAAAGCTTAAGACCAACTGAAATCTTATGAAGACTTCAAGGGGGGCGGGATTAAAAAAAAAGGCCTGAAAAATCCTGAGTTTCTGGGTTTGTAGCAAAAAAAAAAAAAAAAAAAAAAAAAAGTAAAAAAGATAAAAAAAAGTGTATGATTGGCACAGAAATTTAAAAAAAAAACGGACGGAACAGAAGTTGAAAATGCACCCCATGCACGCCCCCCTCGAACAAGTTTGACTGAGGAAAACACTGAAGACATTCGGTACATTCTAGAGAGTGCTGCCATCTTGCACCAAACTTTTGGGCGAAACAAAACATGTATATCGTCAGAAAAGCCATAAACTTCTGATCAGAGAAGTGATTTTGCTTCATGACAATGACCGTTCCGATACAGCCAACTTGACTCACTAAAGTTGGATGTATTGCATTGGTGAACTCTGGAACAATTCCCTATAGTTCTGAGTTATTCATATGTAAATACCACATGCTTGGGCCTTTGAAAGAAGTATTCTGATAGAAATGATTCTGCGATGACACTGCTGTTGAAGCCTTTTGCGCTATTGGCTGGAGACACGACCATCTTCATTCTATGATGACGGTGTCAAAAAACTTCCAATCTGTTGAAATAAATGTGTTTTGAAATCAGAAGATTATATAGAAAAATAATATGGAACTTCCTGTTTTGTATCTTGTTCCAATAATAATAAAAAAATTCTGGCTTATAATTGATTCACTCACATGCAAAACTTATTTCCAAACAAAAATTGCTTTTCAGTTTAATTGCCGTATGAATTATACGGCACAAAATTCGTTAAATTTCAATAAGCATTAAGTTTAGAGATTTGTATAGCTCCTTTAATGTTATTAATTTTAAGTATTATTAAAATTACACGAAAATTTGAATGTGATTGCGTTAAGAAATTATCAGTTGTTGTATTTTATATCACAATAGCTGTTACCCGTGACTTTGTTCACATAACATTTTAAAAAGTTCAAATCCATCAATTAAGAAAATAATTTCGATTTTTTAAACCATGAGTGATTAACCTTTTATCGCATTTTATAGCAGAAAGTCTTCGGATGGTAACAATTTGCTTATTTTTGTTCATATATATTGGATCATTTAAAATTTCTGTCGTGAGCATGAAATTTCATACTTGTTTTCTATGATTAAATAAGAAATAAATTTACATCTGTGCTATTCTACACTGGTGTCCAAAAGTTAAGCATAATTAGTAATTAAGTAATTATTTTTAAATAATGAAAGAAATATGAATCGGAATGTGCTGGAACTCCAGGTGTGTAAACAAAATAGTACGCGTCACCTATTTTCGCGAAGAGTTTTCCCCGAAATCGAACAGGAGACCGTCAACAAATTGAAAAAGAACGAAGATCTTTTAGATAACACTGTCAAAACTAATGTAGCAAAAGCGTTCAAACTGCACATTATGATTAATTGGCTTATTGTAATGTACTGTGTTAATTTTTACAAGGATAGCATGTATACTCGTAGAGAAATTAAGGTTTTTATAAAAACAGTCCTAAGTTTTTTGCTTATAATTTGCAGAGTTCTTAATATAAAATGATGTTCTTTTTTTGAAAAAATGACAAACATCATTGTACACAATACCCTGTCATCAGAATTAAAAAATAATAAAAATTGTATGACAAATGATCAGGTTTACTAAATAATTTTTTACTGCGCATGAGTGAACGCTATTAAAATTTCATTTGCATATTATGTTAGTTAAATGTATAGAGCAACTTTTGTGAAAGTCTCAAAAACATAGCTTAAAAATTCTGAAAATTATCGTTGATAGAATGAGATCAAAATCCTTTATTCCCTAAATGAAGCAAAAAGATGAGGGGCTGTATCCATATTCCATTGTTTAGTGCCTACACAATATTGCACGTACAACTATATTTAGGTAAAATCCCTGATTTTTTTGCTTCCTTTAGGAATACGGATTTTGAGTTGATTCTATAGGCTCCCATTTTCAAAATTTTCAAGCTAGGTTTTTGAAACTTTTACAGAAGTTGCTCTATACATTTAGCTAACACAATATGCAAATGACATTTTGATATCGTTGACGCATGCGCAATGAAAAATTATTTACTAAACATACTCATTTTTCATACAATTTTTATTATTTTTAAATTCTGATGACAGGTTATTGTGTACAATGATGTTTGTCATATTTTCAGAAAAGAACATTATTTTATAATAAGAACTCTGCAAATTATAAGCAAAAAACTTGGAAAAATTTAGGACTGTTTTTATAAAAATCTTAATTTCTCTACGAGTGTACATGCTATCCTCATAAAAATAAACACAGTACATTACAATAAGCCAATTAATCATAATGTGCAGTTTGAATACTTTTGCTATATTAGTTTTGACAGGGTTATCCAAAAGATCTTCGTTCTTTTTCAATTTGTTGACGGTCCCCTGTTTGATTTCGGGGGAAACTCTTCGTTAAAATATATGACGCGTACTATTTTGTTTACACATTTGGAGTTTCACCACATTTCGATTTATATTTCTTTCATTACTTAAAAATAATTACTTAATTACCAATTATGCTTAACTTTTGGACATCAGTGTATTTTATTATTTATAATCAGTGTTAAATTCAGAGGGTCTGCCAGGAAAATTTGAGATTTTCTGTTTTCAATGGTAAAAAAAATGTAATCCCCCCCCCCCCGGAACTCTATTGTATCTTCCCCCGGAGAAAAGTGTCTGGATTCAACACTGTGTATATTTATTCTATTTTTTATTTATCCCGTTCATAGATATAGGTTTATGTTTTCGTGACAAAGAATATTATTTAAAGAAATGCTTAACATATTTTCTGAAATGTATATTATTGTTAGATTTCGTTTTTAATTTTGAAGCTACTTAGAAGAAAATGGCATCATTTCGACGAAATTAAAATATTTATCTATATGTATTACGTTAACGTTTGTTGCACAAAAATCATGATTATTTGTAAATTGTTGAATGGCAACGTCCAAATGAAACACATCTTATTGGTTGCTGTGTAAAAGTCCTTTGGTAAGATTTAGGCCGTGGTAAATTGGTTTTATTTATTCTTTGTTACTTCGCTGCAATAATGGAGCTTCAAAATATCCTTATTTTTATTTCTTTTGTTATTTTTACTTAAAGAAAAGGAAAATAAAACTCACGAATTTTTAATTTTTCAGTTTCAAATTAAAGTTGTATAATATAAATGAAATGAGTGTAGGATTGTATTAATAAATTTTAAAAATTTAATGAAATACGAAAAAATGCCACCTGTACAATATTTGGCGTTTTATTATCTACGCCATGCTATCATAAAAATACCGAGTTCTTAATTTATCAGTACAATTGTCATATGCACTACATTGGTGTGTTATTTTTCTGATGCCCATTTGGCGAAAACTTCGTTTTCAGATACCAGTTACATAAAATTTTTTAAACTAATTTCTATTATTTTAAAAGGGAAAATAAATAAAAGGGGATACTTAGTTACCCCATCGACTGAAAAACGATCGCCAAACTATAAGATCAAGTGCCAATAATGGATGATCATGAATGTCGCATTCATGACATTAAATACGATACATGTGTTTAAAACGCCATTAAGTGATTTTTATTTCGACTTTTTATTTGTATTTTTATTAATATTCTACTAATTATTTGTTTTTTCATTATTTAAAATAGAAATTATGTCAATGTGTATATTTTCGCTATCAGTTTGCGATTTGTATAATTTGGCGAAATTGGTCAAAGGGATAACCAAGTAGTACCAAAAAAAGTTTAGTTAATAATCATAGAATAAAGCAATTTACATAATTTAAAAAAAGAAAATAAAAGTAAACAAACAGTTTATTAATAAATAAATAACAATAGCCGGGTTACCATCTGAGGCACATAAAGTTGCTATTTTGTTGCAATCGCGCCAATGTGTTGCGTATATAACATCTGTGTCTATATCTTAAGCAGAATCTTCTAATTAGGCAAAAAATTGAGCAATTAAAATAAATTATGTATAAAAGAAATATGATTTAACGCTTAGGGATTGCTTATGATTTAATGCATTCAAAGGAGACCAAACTGGTCGTCAAGGGCGTCTAGTATATTTTTGTTTTTCTAATTAAAATGACTGCTTTATATGAAAAAAATATTACATCATTTTTACTCGATAAAACTTTTTTGTAAAAACGTCTTTGCGACATGTTATAACTGCCATCTTTTTAAAATAATTAATTAAAATAGTATATTATTTTTAAAAATTAAATCTGTATGAATTAGTAGCAATAAGTGTCCACTTAAATGTTCGGAAGCTCAAACTACATCCTTGGTTTTTTAAAAGTGAATAAGTTGCAGACGATTTTCACTTCTGTGAAATAAATTCAAACATGAAACTCCAACGTGTGAACACATACAGTGTCTCACATAAGTGATGGGACACTTGTGCTTTACAAAAGGAAACTAATCAAATAAATTAAAAAAACATGTACACATTTTTTGTGGGTGTGTTTCATACTTAAATTTAGTAAAGATTATTACATAACATACATTTTGTCAAAATATTAAAATATTAATTTAATAAAAATACAAATGTATAGAACGGAGCAAAAAATAGCTCACATAAGTGATTGGACACCATTATACATGCAACAAAAATCGTCTGAAATAAACAATAAAAATATTTTTTGGGGTTTTATTTTTACTTAAAAGCAATTGGCAATAATTTATAAAATCGTCTGCAGTATTTCTCTCCAGTTTGTTTTGGAATTTTTGTGTTTTTTTAGCTCTGTGTAGCCATGAATACTAAACGAAAAGAAACTTCACCTGAAATTCGAAAATTAGTTATTAATTTGCATATTGAACGTGGAAAATCTATTAGAAAAACTGCTGAAACAGTTAACTTGAGTCGTTCAACAGTTTTCAATATCATTAAACGATATAAAAAGAATCATATGATTCAGGATAAAAGAAGACCTGGCCGACCATCAAAGCTATCCAATGGAATAAAGCGAATTATCGTTCGAAATATTAAAAAAAAAGTCCAAGAAATAGTGCTTCAAAAGTTGCTGCTGATTTACAAGCATTATATGGAATAATTGTTAATCCTGAGACTATTAGAAGGGTAATTCGATCTGCTGGATATCACGGTAGAGTAGCCAGGAAAAAATTCTTCGTAAGTGAAAAGAATAGAAAACTCAGACTAGCTTTCGCAAAATCCAACATAAATAAGAATTCTGATTACTGGAATAAAGTTATATTTGCTGATGAGAGTAAACTTAATATATTTGGTTCTGACGGTAGAATCTTGGTGTGGTGAAAACCCAGGGAAGAATTTCGCAAACAGAACTTGGTACCAACAGTAAAACGTGGTGGAGGAGGAGTTATGGTATGGGGGTGTATGTCGTCCGCTGAAGTTGGTATTCTTGTTTTTATTGACAGTATAATGGATCAGTACAAATATATTGATATTTTAAAGCAAAATTTGAAATCTTCAGCACGAAAATTGAACCTTCATAACGATTTTAAATTCTACCAGGACAATGACCCCAAGCACACTGCTCTGTACGTTAAACTCTGGCTGCTATATACCTGTCCTAAAATAATAAAAACACCACCACAATCTCCAGACTTAAATCCCATAGAGAATATTTGGCAAGAATTGGAATCAAGAATTCGCAAATGCACCATTTCTTCAAAACAACAACTAAAATTGGTGCTTCAAGAAGAATGGGGTAAAATCACTCCAGAAATCACAAAAAAATTAGTCGAATCCATCCCAAAAAGATTAAATCATGTTTTAAAAGTAAAAGAAAATCCAACAAAATATTAAAACCTTTTAAAAAGTAAAATTTTTGGATAAATATTTCATGGAAAAGTAAGTGTCCCATCACTTATGTGAGCCATTTTTTGCTCCTTTCTGAACAATTGTATTTTTACTAAATTAATATTTTAATATTTTGGCAAGATGTGTGTTATGCAATAATTGTTACTAACTTTAAATATGAAACACACCCAAAAAATTTTTGCACATGTTTGTTTTATTTATTTTATTGCAGTTTCTTTTTATAAAGCACAAGTGTCCCATCACTTTTGTGAGACACTGTATTTTCAGTTTTAGAAAATTTACTTTAATCATTTTTTGTGCCATCGCTACAAATTCAAATTATTTTTTATTATTTTTTTAGCGAGAAACAAAAAACTGAGAATCATAGCATTAACTTTGAATGAAAATTTCGTTTGTATGTAAATCATATTAAATTTGTTAATCAGTATTAATAAAAAAAAATTCTTTTTTTAATGTGACGTCATTATTTACCGATTTTTATTAGTTACGCAAATCCTTGCCTCCTGTACTTTTAACAATTACTTCAAAATCTCTATGTTATTTAAAGTATGATGTCATATTTTTCCAAATGAAATATTTTATTAATAATATAATTTTTTAATCACTTTACTTCTAATTATGTCGCCATTTTTCACAGGAAACCTTTTATCAAAGTAACCGATATTCATGCTTCTTATATAAAAACTTCATTTTTTTCAAGTGTGACGTCATATTTTTTTCCCTTTGAATTCTTTTTATTTTAATTTTTCACGTAGAAATTGTTAAACTAAAAATTAATTGCCGAAAAAAAATTATTCCAGAATTTGATCTTTTTGGCAACAAGAAAAATAAATGGTTATTTCTTATCGGAAAAATGTTAATTGATTCTGAATGAAAAATAATGAAATTTTGAATTATTAAGGAAAATATTTGAATAAATTAATTAAAAATTAGCCTATGTTCATTTCAGACCAATAATCTACCTATATACAAAGATTCAAAGACATTAATCCATCCGTTTTGAAGCCAATTTCATTCCAATTTTTCCGACACACTTTCACATTTATAATATACTAGCAGTTACCAGTGACTTCGTTCACATAACATTTAAAGCAGAAATAATTGATCAATCAAGCAAAAAATTTCGATGATTAAAAGCATGTGTAATTAACTTTTTATCGCGAATTTATGGTAAAAAACTTCTGATAATCCCTATTTGCTAATTTTTTTGCTGGTTAAAATTTTCCTTTCAGAGATTAATACTAATAGATAGAAACATTCTTGAATACTTTTGTTCAGTCCTTTAGTTTTCCAAGTGCCTTTTATACAAGAAAGTATCTTTCTAAAATTTAGTTTAAACAAAAATATTTCTTATTACTACCTAAATTACGTTTTCAGAAATTATCATCCGAAGACAGCCTTGTATCCAGTTCTTTGCGGGACTCTGTATATCATTTTATATATATACTACAAACGTTTCTTAGTTTACTAAATGCAGTTCAAAATAAAAATGCACATTTTATTTAAAAACCACCTTTAAGTAAATTACGCTCATATTCAGTAACCTTTCCGAGATCTTTTGTGTAACCCTGTATATCTAAATTTAACTATTTAAACTATTACCATTTATACTTTTCATTTAATATGCATATATTTAGCGAAAATTAAAAGCACATATCTTAATTCAAAATGCATTTCATCCATGCAACAGTCATCATCCATCATATACAGTACTTCAGATAGAATACATAATATTTGAAATTGCTATGCACTTCGTATTATGCATGAAATAACTCACATTAAGCCTCAACAACGTATATCAATTTGATTATATGTGAAATCGTTTACCATAATTAAAATATGTGGGAAACTGGTTTTCCCTTTATTCTTATGCAATGGAATTCTTCGGTGTAACCCTGTAAATGAATAATAAGTGTCCTTTTCACTACATACTTTACAAAATACATATTTTAGTGCACTTTGTAAATGCATATAAATTTGAATATGTTTCACAAGGTGTAACATCGTTAAATTTAATTAAAACGATTTTCCCCATAATGCCGTTGACTATCCCTGTAAATAAACCAATCATGGTAGAAATTTTATTTTCAATAGGTATTCGTGCTAGGCAAAAGTTAATAACGTCCAAAAATTTCATGGAAATCGGAGTATATTTACGAAAGTTAGAAAGTGACCAGACAGACAGACAAACCGAAAACATAATAACTTTTCAACTTTGTTTGAAAGTATTAAAAAATCCAGCTTAAAATATATTAATCAGTAGTTTTATTTCCCGCCTTTTCCCCACAAAAAAATTCTTCCATTGAGAATTATGAGTTTTGAATAAAAATATTCATTTGTATGTAACTTATAACTTATTAATTAGTATAAGTAAAAAATATTTCTGATTCATTTTAAATATGACGTCATTATTTATCTCGCTCCATTAGCTATTGATATTCGTACCCCTTGTATTTTTAACGACTGTTATAAAGTACCTGTTTTATTTCAACTATGACGTCACATTTTCATAAGTGAACAATTTTATTAAAAATATAATTCTCTTTCATTCTTTTTACTTTTAATTTATGTCGCCATATTTTACAAAAAAATTCCAATTAACTAAACAAATATCTTTGCTAAATATATTATGAAAAATACACCTTTTATTTTTATTTCAAACATGACGTCATATTTATTTTCTTTTAAATTATTTTATTATAATTTTTCGCGTGGAAGTTTTTTATTAAAAATTCATTGCCGCTAAAAAATTATTATTCTAATATTTTATTTTCTTGGCAACAGGATAGGAAAATGGTTAAATTTTATCTGAAAAATGCCTATTGATTTTGTATGAAAAATAATTAAATTTTGAATTATTAAGGAAAATATTTGAATAAAATAAATAAAAATTAGCCTATGTTCATTCTACTCCTATAATCTATCTATATGCAAAAATTTAAAGACATTAATCCATCCGTTTTGAAGCCAAGTTCATTCCAATTTTTCGGACACCCTTTCACATTTATAATATAAGGATATAAGGATTTAAAGTATTTTCAGTTTTAAATAAAATTCGCATTTCTATAAATAAATTTCAGACATACAAGAAAACTGCAAAATAATCGATTTAAAGCAAAAAGAAAAGAAATACTTCAGATTATGCTTTAATTAAAAGGCTAAAAGTTAATGGAATTATAAAAGTTCGTCGGGGATTAAATTCAAAGTAAAAAAGAATGTATTTTTTAAATTTTTTTTTTTAATGAAATAAAAATTTAATCTGATTATTCTTACGAAAGGATTTTAAGTTTCTTCGTAAAAGGAATTAATTTTTTTTGTTAATGGTAATTAATTCAGTTTAAATAAAACTTTAAAATAGAATTCAAAAATTAATTTTAATGAACAGTAAATGGTAAAGGTTTCTATTTATATAGTTTAAATTTAAGTAAGGTGGCGGCTTAAATTCTAACCAAAACGGTATTCGAGCTGTAATTTTCTAAAGTTATAAGTACTAATGGACTAAATTCGGTTTTATTTTCATTTTCTGACGAAAACCTAATTTTCGTTGAAAAATTTGTTTCGCCGAAAATTGGGCAAGACCAAAACTCGAACATAACTATCTATAGTTTAAAAAAAATTTCGTTTCGTCCTCCGGAAATTTTTTATCATAGCTCAATTATGTGAACTTTATCGGGTCAAATGCGACGCTATTTATTGCTAAGCTTCATAATTTAATATTAACATTCATGACAGGATCAAGATGGGAGAGCAAATTATAAATACAGTAAAGCACATAGGACTCAACTTTGAAGACGCTTGAGGCGCTCATAAAAATTTGAGTCTCTCTTACTAGTAATAGAAAGTATTTAATTTGAAATCGTAGAAGTTATTCGATTACTCTTTGATACAGTTCCAGTATAACAGATGATCAAATACAAAAATCATTATAAAAGATTAATCGATTAATAAATAAAACATTTTTTATTCGATAAAATTTTTATTATTAGAAAACAATTCTGCCTCATAGATGAACTAGTTACATTTTATTTTACACGAAACTGAAAAGTTTTGCTCAGAGGCACAGAGACCCAAGTTAGGATAAACGTATAGTTAATAAATATTTATGCATATTAATGTGTGAAATAATAACTTTAATAATGTATAGACATTTTAGTTGCCGTTTTCGGCCAAAAGAAAAATATTACCAAAATTATGTTTAAGTCTTAAAAACTTTTTTTGATCCATCCTTAATAGAAACCTACCTCCACTCGAATATTTATATTTCATACATTTTTTGCAAAATTTAAAATCAATTTCGTCTTCTCAAAAGAAAAAATATAAAGAGATTTTGTCTCTATCTATATGCAGTTATGAATAATAAAATCGAATAAATGTACAGAAGAAAAACATGCCAGTTACAATTTCAGCAATTACTTTACTTTTACAAGCACAACAATTTCTTTCTATAAAGGCATGAACATCCATAATAAATTTACGGCATAAAACAGACTATCTCCGTTGTTTCCTTCCATCTCCATTCGCTTCATTATTTTCAGGAGATATGATAAAAGTTTCCGATTTTTAACAGTAAACGCCCAATTGTCGTGAAAAGGGGATCAGTCAGTAAAATTCGGAAAAAATAAATCCGTGAATTTCAGATTTTTTTTAGAAGTGTCCTACAACACACATCACTATTCCGGAGGTTTCGAATCGCATAGTTCTTGCTAATATTTAAATATTGATTTTTTTAAATGTTGGAGCTGCAGTCCTGTGAGCTTCAATACCACGCGGAGCTACGAAATTGAACAGCAAAAATATTTTTAAAACACGAACAAAAAACATCTAGTAATTCTAATAAACATAATGTGCATATTTTGTCAATTTACTTCCCCCTTTACGCATGTAAACAAAACGTTTTTGTATCATAGATATATCTGCTGTTACACCTAAATTTACACATTTATAGCGAATCGTAATAAATTTTGTTTTCATGATTTTTGCATAAGAGTGCAACAGCTATTGGAATCCAATTCTGACTATTTACAAAACCAGTTATAGTAAAACGCGCAACGTTTGTCATGTTTGTCGTACAATTACCGACTTGTTTTATATTTAAATTAACTTTAATAATTTTTTACATTAAAACAACAAAATGTTTATTATGATTGTTATGATTATGCTTTCTGCGATTGTACAAGATTGAAATAATTGTTAAAAATAGTAGTATCCCGCAAACCCCTAATTGACATACTTCATTATTATTATCGTTTTCTTTACATTTTAAATTATTAAAATGAAAATTATTTGATAATTAATATACCATTTTATTTATATGATTTAAAACTCTTATTTGTCCACGGAATTTAATATTTTGAGTTTGTAAGTGAGATTCAAAAGGTTGGGACTGTTGTCTAAAAAATTGCAATTTTAAAGGAGCTTTGAAAATATATATGTTAAACTAGTTGGATGTACCAATCCCAAAACTTTCTTCTATCTCATACATACATTTTAATAATAAAAAAATAGTTACTCATTTTAATGCTTTAATAATTTTAATTCAAGACCTTACCAACTTTGATTTTCATCTTAAATTTCTGCTTCAATCAATTAATCGGAGTAAAAACGAATTTCCGTCTCTGCACGAGCCGATGGACAATAGAATGATAAGCAGATTTTTTTTTTTCAAATTTAGGGAGGACCTACTTTCCTTACCAAAAAATAATCATATACAAAATGTTTAGTTCAATTCTATAACTAACTTCATACACTTTTATGTGGTGCAATATTGAAAATGGCATAAAATTCGATATTGCAGCGCCCACTTCCGGCGGATTTTTTTCAGATTCAGGGCGATCCAACTAGCCATAGCCATACACTTACACAAAAAATTTCGTTCAATTCGATGCATAACTTCATGTACTTTTGGTCGGTATAATATTGAAAATGGCACAAAAATCGCGATTGCAGCGTCCCCTTCCGACGGATTTTTTTTAAATTCAGGGAGGACCAACTACCATAGTCATACAGATACAAAAAAAATTTGGTTCAATTCGATACATAACTTCATATACTTTTGGTCGGTACAATATTGAAAATGGCACATAAATCGCGATTGCAGCGCCCCCTTCCGGCGGATTTTTTTTCAAATTCAGGGAGGACTAACAAGCCATAGTCATAGACATACACAAAAAATTAGGTTCAATTCGATGCATAACTGCATATACTTTTGGTCGGTACAATATTGAAAATGGCACAAAAATCGCGATTGCGGCACCCCCTTCCGGCGAATTTTTTTCAAATTCAGGGAGGATCAACTAGCCATAGTCATACACATACACAAAAAATTTGGTTCAATTCGATGCATAACTTCATATACTTTTGGTCGGTACAATATTGAAAATGGCATAAAAATCGCGATTGCAGCGCGCCCTTCCGGCGGAATATTTCAAAACTGAAGGAAGACCTGCTTGCCACAGCCAAAAACATTCACAAAAAATTTGGTTCAATTCTATGCATAACTTCATACACTTTTTGATGGTAGAATGGCGACATACAGACAGACACTCAGACACACAGACACACAGACACACGGACAGACAGATATTTTGTAAAAACATGTTTTTTGGAATCTCTGACCCCTAAAACGTGTAAATCAGTCGAAAACCGGAAATCGAAAAAAATTTCGATTACAATACTTTCTTCTATTGAAGATAGAAGAAAGTAATAATTCCTGTGTTCAGTAGATTAATCTTTCAAACCACTTAAGCCGTTTTTTTTTTCTTTGAGAAACGAGATCGACATTTACGACGGGAAAATACATTTTTACGATCGTCGTAAGAGTTTACAGTTCTTTGAAGTAAAATAAGTTATTCAAGTTAATTAAACTAAGTGAATATATCGCCTGGTAAACGTAAGAAGGTGAAATAAATTTTTCTTTACTCAATTAAAGACTGTATCTATAAATGCTCATTACCCAGTTACAATATTCAAAGAAAATTTAAGTAAGTTCACCTTAATATCCAATGTGTCCCTTCTTTTCGGTAAGTTCTGCTTCGAATCCGGTAGTCTGAGTTTATCTGAATATGATTCGGGAACATATCTGCTCGAGTTAAATGACGCAATTTTTTTCGTAACTGATAAGGTTAAATTTTATTCTTTTGGATCCCGGTTGGTTCCATTTAGTCTCTTTCGGGTTAGGGTCGGATTGACCCGATTTATGAAAAGCTACTACTGAATATTTTTTAAAAGAGATAAATTTGTATACTTGAATGTTAATGAATGTATTCAATTATTGTTAGATTTTCGTTCATCTCATGAAATTCTGCCATCTGTTTGTTTGTCCGTCGCAAAATCCGTATACAAAAACTGCATGAGTCAAAGACTTCAAGTTTTGTGTACTTAACATTAAATATTATACCTCATACTATGCGAAAGATCCTAAAATTTAAAAAAAGTCTATTTTAATTAAATACTGTTTTTCTATGTCTTCCCTTCCTTTTTAGGTGCATTCGTAATTATGTAAATGCGTAGCACCTATTGTTGTCGCTCAGTCCGTCCGTCTGTCCGTCTGTCCGCATATAACAACGCAAAAACTACCCAACCGAATCGTTTGCAATTTAAAATACATAATTATAACATAATTTTGTCGAGTTATTTCAAATTTTATGAAAATCGGATGGATAGATCAATTACAGGGACATTCAAAAGGATTCCGTTACATTACGGTCGATAGGGAAAAAAGTTTTAAATGCATTTTACTCGTTTGAAATTTAAAACATATAATTATTGCGTAATTTTGTCGACTCATTTCAAATGTTATGAAAATCGGATGCATAGATCAATTACAGGGACAATCAAAAGGATTCCGTTACATTACGGTCAATGGGGAAAAAGTTTCAAATGCATTTTAATGATGTTACACTCATTCGAACATAATAGAATTGGCATGAATCTATGAAATATATACTAAAATGTGCATTCTGTACAATTTGTGATGCAAAGAATTTTTTCTATTAAATTACAGGGCCACACAAAAATATTCCACTATATAATGCTATACAGGGTAACATGGTTTGGTACGTGTTTTAATTATATTCAACTATTTCACATTTTATGATTAAGATATACGTTGCTGAGGTGTAATAAAAATTACTTCCTGCATATTTACAGAAACGTAAAGATTTCGACTATTATACGGTATCCGGAGTACGCTCTACTATATCAGCAAGATCTGAATATTTTTAAAACTTCGTTATTGAACGAATGCACCTCATTTGCTACGTTCACGTGCAATTTCCAACTTGTTGATACTTAAATTCTGACAGAGAACCTTAATTTAAACTTTTTTGTGTATATATCATAGTTTGTTTAGGTAAATCACCTTACTAGTAAACATAAGGTTCTTTGTTCGTTCCCCGATATTGGAACTTGAAATTTTCCTCCTAAGATGGATTTAATAAGATGAAGTTTCGTATTTTTATCCAATTTAAGAATTTATGGATTATTATATTCTTATGATTATATTATTATTTATATTTATATATTATTTCTAGGTCGCAACTGAATTTCGGAATTTTTTTGATCCATGAAAAATCTACAATTTCAAGATAAATACAAAAAATGGTTTATTGAAAATATCGTCCTTTGCAAGCTGCACATTTTGCCTTCTCTGTGTCAATATATGAATACCGCGACGATAAAACGACGCGTCTTTTGACCGAAACCATTTATCCAATAAATTTTGCACCTCTTCAAAATTAGCCAAGTTCATCTCAGTTAATTCTTGCATAATCTACCAGAAAAAATGATAAATGTAAGGATCCAGGTCCGACAAATATAGCGGGTGCGATAGCAGATCTTATTTCAGCGTTTTATTGGTGTCCTGAACAATTGAATTGCAATAGCATGGAACGTTGTCGTGCTGCTCGATCACCCGTTTGTGTCTGTTGTCTCATTCTGGCCATTTTTCGAGAAATGCATGGTTCAAATTAATTAGGGGTTGTCGTTAGCGATGTCCATTGTCACTTTTGTCTGGTTGCTGCTGCTCATAGTCCGTGATTCTTTTCTAGTCCCACCAAAAGCTGAGCATTGTCTTCTTTCCGAATCGATTTGTCCGTACCGTTCGATGCTGATGCCAATTTCGATGTTTCTTTTTTCTGGCGAATTCATAAAGACTTTATAAGGAGATAAGTTTTTATTTAAAACATTGTTTCTTTAATATAATTTTTTATTTAATATTAAATTACTGTTGCTATACTGTATTACATTGTAAATAATTTGTTACATAAGCCGATAATTTAAAGATTAATGTGTCAGAAGTTAACTAGGCCCACGACTAAATAAAAAAGTAAACCAACACTTTTTATTATTCATTTATTCTAAAGAATCTATATATTAAAACGAAAGGCAGAAAAAGTAATCGTGGTTTAATTGCGTTCACGCGCAGAAGAGACGCGCAGAAGAGATTTGCTACGAAAGAAATTGGGATTCTTTTAAAAGAGTTTAGCCTATTTCAAAAGCCGTGAAAAGAAATTTTAGTGATTTTCAGTCTGTTCCAGACATAAATGAAACGAAAAACTTTAATATCATGGCATAAAACACTGACAATTCATAATATTTTATATACAGTGTTATTTCCAATAATGTGGACAACATTAAAGAACGAAGTCCGCACATGAAAGAGTGAAAAATCACTCAGAAACTTGCGGTCGCAAGTCTATCCGACGCTTTTAAAAGGCGTTTCCGAGAAAACACGAGCTGAGAAAATTGAGCGACCTGATGTGCATAATTTCAACACAACGGAGCTACCGCATATTTCAGCAAATAAGTCAGAATACCTCTACAACACTTTCTTCAGACGTTGCTTTAGTTAAAGTGGATCAGTAGCATGGCCACCACAATCACCACATTTGTCACATTTAAAAGATCTCTTTCATCATAAAAAGACTTAGAAGGGGAAAAGAAATTGCGGCTGCAGGATCTATTCGAGTTACATTCTAATATGCTTCAGAAGGTGTTCCAAACAATGCATTGTCGACGTAATCCGTATCTTCAGGTGAACAGCAAAAGCTTTGAGCGTCTTCCGATTAATATTGTTTATAAATGTGTAATATGTGTGACAACAAAGTATAAATAAAATGATGTATAATGATTTTTGTTTGTTATTCTTGTATCACATGTAGTTTTGTACTTCCCTCTACACTCTTAAAAATTTTGATCTAGTTTGAACCAAATCTTGGTACCTAATAGTTGCCACCATAAGATAGTAAAATCTTGTACCAATATTTGGAGCTTCCTATTTCAACGTCGTTTCAACTATTAGAACTATGCTTCAACAGGAGCTCCAAATATTGGTTCAAGATTTCATCATCTTACAGTGGCAGGTAGTGATCACCAAGATTTGGTTCAAACTAGGACAAGGTTTTCAATAACGTAGCAGCCCGAGATGGCAACTCGATATCCCTTTGTTATTATTATTATTTTATTTGCCTGCTTTGCTGTTTAATTTTAGTTACTTTACTTTGAACCATCCTGTACTTTTCCATACACTGGAAAAAAAGCTACAGCAGAAATTACAGACAATGTCCGTAAAAAACGGACTTAAACTCTATATCAACGGATTTTGCCATTACATTAACGGCTTTTGACCGTAAAGCAAAAGAAATTACGGATGTGGACCGTTTATGTAAAAAAAGTAACATATTCCGTAAATTTACTAGATAATTCACGGTAAAGTAGTGTAAATTTACATTTTTTTTACGGGGTAGAAAACATTTTATACATTAAAAAATCATATCATTTTTAACTTTGCATCGCTTTTACAAATCTTCTGAAAGGCCATACTGCTAAACGCTACCAATTGATAAATTAAATCTCGCATCTTTACAAACAAACTTATTACATTTTCTTGATTCATTTTGGCGTTAGACTTTCTTAAACATGGCCATCTTTTTAGATTATTTTGTATTATAAATGAAAAATCCAGAAACAACGGAAGGAAAATTTTGTTTGTTTTCCTTTAAAAAATATTTTGCAAAATAACTTACATCAAATCGTAAATTTAAGTCAAAAGTGACAAATGTGATGCACTCGTACTATTAAAACTTTTATAAATAGTCAGAGCTTGGTGCAATAGCTGTGCAGTCTCATGTAAAAATGCATGAATACAAAATTTACTACGATTCTATGAATTAAGTAAAAAATTCATACGATTTATTCAGTCATAGGAAAATAATAGGATTCCATCTTGAATAGATAGACATCACCATGGCAGCCTAAGTCATAAACTATCACGGGATAGCATTTAATTAATTTCCAATGTTAGGTTTTAATAAAATGAAGGGAACTTTTATAAAAATCCTTTTAGATCTTTATTATATTTTTATAAAGCTTAAAATGACTGGAATGAAATTCTGTGACGATTCCACATATCGAATTTCAAACCAATCACTTGGGTAGTTTTTGCGCTGTTGTGTGAGGGCAGACGGACAGACAAATGGATAAACCTAATCACGACTATACGTGCTACACATTTATGTAATTGCAAATGCACCTAAAAGTGGAACGTGCTTACACATTTTAAATAAAATTTAATTCGGAACAAAAAAAAATATCCATCAATTAAAGTAAGGTAATCCATTAATTTATCTAATGTAAAGATTTGTTACAAAATTTATTAACACCATTTGAAACATCGTTTTCCGCCTACATGATGATTAAAATTTTACTTCTTATCAAGCATAGAAAAGATAGAAGCTGAAACATTTAAAGACATTTTTTTTTTTTTAATTTGTGACGATAATTTTTTAAAACCTACCTTTCTTTAGAGTTTTATCAGTAAATGGAAACTTAGAGATTAAAACTAGTTTCTAATTGACGACTTAAAGAAAAAAAAAGAATTCTACAAAAAAATAACGAAAATATTTAATTAAAAAGTGGTTGATAGCATCCATACATATGTTGTGGAGCATAATAAAGGCTGAAAAGAAGGTATACTTTTTTGCAACTTTTATACACTTAATGTTTTTTGAATTAATTCGGTAACAGAAATTTTATTTAAAAACGTGATTCAAAATGTAATTACATATACCTCCTGGAAAACAAACTACTTATTGATTAAAAGAGAACTTATTAATTTTCTGAAATAAAATAAGCTTTATTTTAAAAAATATCAACCGGCTTCAAAAAAGCGCTAAAAAGAATTAAATATTTTTTTTAATTCTCTAATGAGAAAACATTATTCGAAAAGCCTAAATCGGATACCAGGTACCGGCATAAAAACGGTTAAATTTAATATATATAATTTAATATCCATCAAACATGGATTTTAGAAAGTTTATTTTTTACAAGAGATGAATTTGCATATATATGATTTAATTTATTAAGTAAAGTAATGATTTAAGTAATTCATTACTTTTTCATATGTATATATTCATAAATTAAATCATAAATATGCAAATTCATCTCTTGTAAAAAATATTCTTTCTAAAATCCATATTTGATGGATATTAAATTATATGGGTGATTCTCAAAATAGGGGACAATTTCAAAAGTGAAATCTTAAAAAAATTACTGTTAGCAAAATTTCTGAAAAAAATAGGTATTGTTAATATAGTATTAGGTATACTTTACATGTAGTCAGCAGAGCTAAATATTTAAAAATTAACTTAAAAAAATAATTAGTATTTTTTGAGCCATGCTAATGACAAAGCAAATTGCATGGAATAAATATATTAAGAAATTTTTATTTTCTTCCTGTTTAAATATGTTTTCTATATTTATTAGCCTTCCTTTTCAGCAAATGGTTTCCATTTTTACATACATACATATAAGGAGAATAAAAACATTACCAAAGAGCAATCGTTGTTTACATAAGCAACATTCTGACACTAACAATGTAAGAAGCTGTCTTAGTGATTTTATGACAGATTTAATGCATATTTTAGGGATAATAAATGTAATACCTAAATTTATATGTAAAATTAAACTTTGTAAAAGATACAATATAAGCAATGGTTACATTTATGCACATAGGAGTCTTTAGCATGGACAGAAAAACCATGCTAATGACACTGATATTTGTCCATGCTAATGACAAATTTTAATTTAAATAAGATTATGAGCCATAATATAATCACAATGCAATAGTTCTTTCTGGGGCTTTTTAAAACACAAAAGTCCTATGCAAATAAGTAAAATAAAAATTTTAATTATAAAATAAACATGAAAATTATTATCCATTCTAATGACATACAATTGATGTACGACCCTAATATTCAACTTCTATTCTTAAAATACAATACATGCTTCTATTTTCAGGCTGGGATAAAATGGCTACTTGTTGCCATGAAGAAACTTTATATTTTCAAACTATTGTCACATGTGAAAATGAAATTTTGATTATTAACCAGCTGTTATAGTATGACCTTGTTTTGAAAATAGAATATGGAGGACAAACTTTAATTCTTTTTTTATATAATTTTATTTTTAAAAAGAAATTTATTGAATAAATCCTCTCCTTGATTAATTAAAGAAAGAATAACATTTGTTTTATTTTATAAACATGATATTAACTCTTTATAAAACTAGTATATACAAGGCACAGCTGCTGTGGACATCCATGCTAATGACATTTTGAACATTTATTCTGTTATTTTAAGGTGTTTTTAACTAAAAAGTGAGTAATTCTTGAGTGCAAATAATGAATAATATTAAGACAAACATATCTAAATATAAAAACATGACAGAAAACCTCTCAATTTTTTTTATATGCCGAAAGACATAAATTGTCCCCTATTTTGAGAATCACCCATCTATATTAATAAAAGAACAAAACGCTCTGTCTGTGTGTGTGTGTGTGTGTGTCTGCGATGGCTAGCAAAATTTACAGCATGTACGAGTCTCAAAATTTTTTTGAGAGTAGCCCCAAATCTCTCCTGATGCACCTGAGCTTCAGAATTTCGAAATTCTATTTATTAACTGAGTAATTAATTAAATACTAAAGATCACTCTCATAAAAAATCGCCTTTTTTCTTCTTTTTTTCCCTTCATTTAGATATGGTTGGTTGGTTGCATAAAATTTTCGCATAAATAATTAAAAAAGCTGGAACAGACCTTTAAAATTCATAGACTGGCAAACTGTCAGTTTAAATGATTTTTTTTATCACAGCGGTTGTAAATCATGGAGGTAAAAGATAGGTGGTGGTGAAGTAAACCGAAAAAAGGGTTGCAATATCAAACCATTTATCGCTCAAATTTTAATGTCCCAAACCATGGAGGAAGAATATACTGGAGGTGAACTATAATGATTTGGGTGATGCCAAAAATGTAACCCTACATTAAGTCACATTAAGTCCAAACAAAACCACGTGCTTTGTTTCGCCTATAATTCAAACCAGTTATCAATTCTACCAGTTAAAACCCGTATTTGATTGCTCTTGTTTTTTATCGTAGAATTTTTTATTAGTCAGCGAATTAAAATTTCGTAAACAATGTAGTTTGTGCGATAATTGGATGTAATACTCGATCAATAAATACAAACTTATCGCTTCACAGGTAAAAATTTCGTTGATTATTTAATTACATGTGTTTTAAATATCGAAATAGAAAATATTTTAATATTTTGCTTAAAAAGATAACATTATTTTGCTAATATCTGAAAATCGCTTGCAGTCAGAAATCTGTATTTTAGATTAATATTTATTACTTATGTTTTCATACATGATTTTAAAAGAATGTTTTCATTATTATATTTTAAATATTATTTAAATGCAATTATTAATATGTAACAAAACAAATTTCTTTTTAACAAAAATTAATAAAGATGTTTAAGTAAATTAGCAGCGATTGACGTCGGCAAAATGGAGATCTATTTAAAAATTTCATTCCATAAAAGAGAATATTTATTAATTATTTTGAAATATTTGAATTATTTATGCGTATTGTTATTTGCAAATAAAATGAGTTCATCAGACTGGAAAAGTTTAGCTGCAAGACTGAAATTATTATCAATAAATGCTTGGTTATCATTTGAATAATTGCTTTTGATCTTACGATACAAAATTTTACTTTCACAAAATTCTGATATTCATCGCCTATCATGGAAGATGAAGACGCTGATCAACATTAGCTTCATATTTAAAATTTAAGCATTCTGCATTTTGATTAAAAAAAAAAAAAAAAAAAAAAAAAAAAAATCCATATCTGTATTGTTCTCTATAGTAAAAAAGCAGTTAACTTTAGATATTATATATATCAGCCTTTGACTTCTAGTAAATTGTTTTAAACTTCTTGAATTAAATATATATATATATATATATATATATATATATATATATATATATATATATATATATATATATATATATATATATATATATATTCATCTTGATTTTTTTTAATCCTTGAATTATTTATTTAGAATAAATCTATTTGTGATATCGAAACCCTGTATTTATGCTTCATTTTTCACATTTAAATGCGATTAATCTTAAAAGATGTGTAATTTATTTTCTAATAATTTTAAAAACATGATAAGAATCAAAATTTTTATTGCGTGAAAATCAACTCATTTATTTTACAGCTCTCAAACTTTATTATGCTTTATATCTGTTGTTTTTAGATGCTTTCGTAATTATGTAAATACGTAGCACCTATAGTTGTCGTTCAGTCCATCTGTCTGTCTGTCCATTCGCACATATAACAACGCAAAAAATACCCAACCGAAACGTTTCAAGTTTAAAATACATAATTAATGCATAATTTTGTCAAGTTATTTCAAATTTAAGATAGATCAATTATGCATAGATGAATTACAGGGATAATCAAAAGTATCCCGTTACATTACGGTCAAGGGGGGGGGGGGTTCAAATGCATTTTAATCATTTGAAATTTAAAACAAATAATTATTACATAATTTTGTCGTGGCATTTTAAATTTTATAGAAATTGGATGCATAAATCAATTACAGGAACGATAAAAAATATTCCATGACATTATGGTCAATGGGGAAAAAAGTTTCAAATGCATTTTAATGGTGTTAAACTAATTCAAACATAATAAAACTGACATGAACCTATGAAGTATATATATACTAAAATATACATTCTGTACAATCTGTGATGCAAAGAATATTTGTTTTTAAATTACAGGAGCACACAAAAGTATTCTATTACATAAAGCTATACGGAGAAACATCGTTTGTGGGGCGTGTTTTAATTACATTAAACTGTTTAGCATTTTATGAATATGATGTACGTTGCTGAGGTGTAATAAAAATTACTTCCTGTATATTTACAGGAACACAAAGATTTCTACTACTATAATGTAATTGAAGTACTGTCTACTATATCAGCAAGATCTGAATATTTTAAAAACTTCGTTATCGTACGAACGCACCTCATTCGTTACGCTTCACGTGTAATTTCCAACTTGTTTATTAATTGTTTCTCAAAATTTTTTATCGATAATGCTGTAATGCGATAATGCGATAATTTTGAAGAAGTAAAATTTTTATATTTGTCAAAAATTGTTCTTATTAATGTAAGGCATGACTATATGCGAACAATATTTGTTTTAAAACATGTTTTGGAATTTTTTAATAACGTTTTAAGTATTAAAATTAGCTCTTTTTCAGGCGGAATATTGTTTATGTGTTGGATTCGAATTCAAATATTAGCGGTTTATATCGATAAAAAACATTTATGTTGGATTCCGATTTGAATAGAATTTCCGTGTTCAGGTAAAATACAGCCCGACCCATTCAAGGATCTAGTCTTGCTGCAAATTTAACATATATTTTTATTTATGCAGCTTTAAGCGTTGAGCAAATAAGCAAAATTATAATATCATTTTTTTTATAATGTTGCAATATTAAAATTTTTCAACATTACAATTTAAGCAACATTATATCATTTTAAACACTCTTACTTTCCTTTGCGTGAAATTTTATATCATCACGAAAAATATTGAAAAAGCCCCGTTTTAAACTATATTGAGCTACACTCTTCACATTTTGAATATGCCTATACAGGGTGTTTCAAAGTTATGCATCAGAAATGTAAAGGCAATTAGCGGGAACATTAATGAGCAGATTTGTAAAGGAATGTGGGCGCGGAAATGTAGCGTTGAGGAGAATCAGCGAATAATTTATGTCTATTTCACTATAATTTAGTAACAAATTTTGGCCGCTAAAAGCTCCCAACCATATATCATTATCCCCATAAACGGAATTATTTTGTGTGGCTCTTTAAATAAATAATAAATGTTTAGCAAACCCCATATTCTACAAAATGTTTGTTATACTGCCGTTTATAAATGCATATCAATTTCTTTATGTTTTAAATGGTCTAACGTCATTGAAATGAACTTGAAACGATTTTTCCCATTGACCATAATGTAACAGAATACTTTAGACTGTCTATGCAAATGAACTATAAATTCTACACATTTCCTTTTCAATAGCGATCACGGTGTAGTACACGTCAATAACATATAAAAAATGCTGCGAGCATCAGAGTTTATATACAAGAGTTAGAACTCGGCCACACAAACCGGAGTCATAAACATTTTTCATCTACGTTATAAAGTATTAACCAGTAAAAAAAAATCCTGCGTTAAGCATAGATTATAAAACGCTATCCAAATTTCCTTAATTCTTTAACAAAACTTCGTTATTCAGGGAAATAGGTGTTACTGCCCATAACCAAATATGAATTCCAATACTTTTGAACAGCTCTGTATTTTATTTGTCGGTTGATGTATAGACTATATCATGGAGAGATTTAGTTTAGCAAAAAAATGCCTACTGGATGAAATTTTTCTTTTGGCAGTTTATACGAATAGATGTAAAACATATTTCAATACTTTTGTTCAGCCCTGCAGTTTACCTAGTACCTTTATTACACGAAAGTATTTCGCTAAAATTAATTATATAAAAAAAAAAAATAAAAAATGTTAATCAAACAACAATACTCTTTAAACTATTTAAATCATATTTCCAGAAATTATCATCTTTAAACAAACCTGTATCCAGTTTTTTGCGTGACCCTGTATATCATTTAATCTATATTCTACAAACATTTCACGATAAACTAAATGCGATTCGACGTAAAAATGCAAAACTTTTTTAAATACAAACTTTTAAGTAAATTACACTCACATTCAGTAACTTTTCCGAGTTCTTTTGAGTAACCCTGTATATCTTAATTGTGTAACTATTATAGCATTTATGCACACCATATAATGTGAATACATTTAGTGACACTTAAAAACGCATATCATAATTAAAAATGCATTTCATCCATGGAACAGTTACCATGCGTAATATACAGTACTTCGAATAGAATATGCTTTTTGAAGTCTTTTGTGTGTCCCTGTAAATGCTATGCACTTCGTATTATGCGTGAAATAACTCATATTAAGTCTCAGCGACGTATATCAATTTGATTACACATGATACCGTTTACCATCGTTAAAATATGTCGCAAACAATCTCCTCCTTTATTATCATGTATTAGTTATTTTGTGTGGCCCTGTAAATGAATAACTATTCTTTTAGCTGCATATTTTAGTGTGCTTTTCGTAGATGCAAATAAATGTGAATACGTTTGTCCTGCCGCAACATCTTTAAAATTAATTTGAAACGATTTTTCCCCAATGGCCTTAGTATAATCGAAAACTTTTGACTGTCCCTGTAAATAAACTAATCGTGGTAGAAACTTCATTTTTAATAGGGTTTGTGCTTGTGTAAACTTCAATAACATGGTAAAATTTCTTTGCATTCCGAGTATATTTACGAGAGTTAGAGCGCGGACAGACGGACAGACAAACCGAATGCATAAACATTTTTCAATTTTGTTGAAAAGTGTTAATAAAAATTACTGTAAAAAGAAAACTTTTAATAATACA
The DNA here is from genome assembly GCA_964019185.1 of Maratus speculifer. Taxonomy (NCBI): domain Eukaryota; kingdom Metazoa; phylum Arthropoda; class Arachnida; order Araneae; family Salticidae; genus Maratus; species Maratus speculifer. Next base: position 24,308,616 of record OZ025292.1, read on the forward strand.
ATTTTTAGTTCGTATCAAACGTTTTCAATTTCTTATTTAATTTTAATTTGAAATTTAATAATAATAATGACATTTAATAATAATAATAATAATAATTTCGCAATTTCAATTATTTTAAAAATAAACATTTCTTTTAATAAATAATAATAGAACAAAGACCATTTTAAAAATTTCCTATTTCTTCTTAAAAAATGCTCCAGCTGTAATTCATTTCTTTCAATTCGTCTTATTAATACAAAATCCCTTCCTTTTTTGGAAGTTTTCCAATTTTCCACGTGCTTTTGTTTGGTACACTAAAATTTGAGCGATAAATGGATTCACATTGCAAACCTTTTTTAAGGCTTAGTTCACCTCCACCTATCTTCTTCCTCCATGGTCCCAAACAAAAGCATGTGGAAGGGATTTTGTATTAATAAGACGAATTGAAAGAAATGAATTACAGCTGAAGCATATTTTACAAAGAAATAGTGATTTTTTAAAATGGTCTTTTTTCTATTATATTATTTATTTTAATAAAATGTTTGCTTTTAAAATAATTGAAATTGATAAATTCGAAATAATTAAATGTCAAAATAAAATTAAATACAATAGTGAAAACATTTGATTTGAACTAAAAATTGTATTACTAAAAGTTTTCTTTTTTTTTTAAGAACTTTTTAATACTTTATAACGTAGATGAAAAATGTTTATGATTTAACAACATATTAATAATTCTATGCCAATATATAAAATATATTTATGAAAACATTGTTTTAAAATCATGCGCGAATACTTAAATAACAAATATTAGTCTAAAATCTAGATTTCAGAGTGCAGACGATTTTAAGACATTAACGAAAGAATGTTAACTTTTCAAGCAAAATCTTAAATGATGCTTCCATATTGATATTTCAAAGTCATTTGATAAAAATAATCACATAATTCTTGCCTATGATTGATATATTTGTATCTTTTATGCATTCCGATCGTGTATTATAGTCAATAATGGCTCAAAACATTATTTTACGGGTAAATATCAACACTTTAACACGAAACTAACGCAATCGTTGGATACATGTTTCCCTCCCGTGTTTCTCATAGCTCATTTTAACTATTTTTAGAGCTTAATATTAGTTGTTGCTTTTAACACCGATTTTTCACAAAGTCAGCTACGACATATTTCAGGCAATGCATTTCTGCATGCTTCCAGTTAATGATAAAATCATACAAATTTCAAGTTCGTTTAATATTGTTAATACGGACCCGGGCAACGCCGGGCGGGTCAGCTAGTATATAATAAATTTAACCGTTTTTATGCCGGTACCTGATATTCGATGTCTGATTTTCGGATAGTGTTTTGTCATTAAAGAATTTAAAAAAATATTTAATTCTTTTTAACGTTTTTTTTTCAAATCGGTTGACATTTTCTTTTAAAAAAGCTTATTTTATTTCCAACTTTTTAGTTATTTATACTGTAATACTTAAATATGTGCACTGACATATGATGTTTCTTTGCAGTGCATTGATTAATTGATGTAGTTGGCTGGGCTTTGAAGTATTCAATTTGCTGGTCAATTTTCTATTTCATTTTCAGCTATTCGAAAGCAACTTAAAATGTCGGTTAGTATCACTGTAGATCTTTAGGTTTTTCGGATGTGGTACACTTTAAAAAAATTACCCTTTTGCTGCATCGTCACTCCATGGCTTTTATAGAAAATCTCTGTTTTGTCCAATGAGAATGCTCCATAATACAGCGAAGTAATCGTTTTCTATAAAAGCGATGGAGTGACGATGCAGCAAAAAGTAAATTTTTTTCCGTGTAACGTGTTTCGATAATATCTCGCTCTTCGAAAATTTACCGCATTCATCAAACTTTAAGGTCAAAATCGATTCTTACGGACCTCAGAAATGGATATCGACAGACAGGGTTTTCCAAATTACACAAAATGCACTGTAAAAAATTTCACCCTTTTGCTGCATCGTCACTCCATTGCTTTCATAGGAAACGATTGCTTCGCAGTATTATGGAGCATTCTCATTGGTCAAAACAGAGATTTTCTATAAAAGCGATGGAGTGACGATGCAACAAAAGTGTCGATTTTTTTACAGTGTGTAGGAATTTTCTATTTGAAAACTTGGTGATAGTCGCCTGAATGAGTACGATTATACGAGTGCAAGAAGATCACACACACATACATCTGACTTGTATGCTGGACATGAAAGCCTGCTTATAAGTCATTGTGAATATATAGGGGCGAAATAGAGCAAGGAAATTTTATTACACAAAGGAAATACAACCAAGAGCTCCACGCAAAGAGTGTGTGCAATATTGGTGTATTTTTGTCGGCCGATTATCTACGCTATGTGATATAGGCCCTATGGGGTAGGTTGCCCTCCGTGGGGGTCTTTCTAAGGGAACCTAACCCGTATTTACGCAAGGTTCGAAGAAAACCACGGAAAACTTCGAACGGTTAGGCCGACGGTCGCGATTGGGTTCGAACCCAGCACCTACCGTCTACCAGTTTGGAGGTCAGAACCTCGCGGCCACGTGTGTGCAATAGAACCAGCGGATTGGAATCCTCGACCCCCTACGCTCACAAGCAATTAGCGGCGTGGTGTCTTGACCACTTGGCGACGGAAACGCCGAGTGCAAGAAGTTATCTAGCTTCACTTTAATGGCAAGCTCATCAAAATGTTTCCCTATTTTCTTTTGCTTAGATTCGTCTCAACCTATCAAATATCCCTGCATATTACCACATTGATATCGTTGAATTCTGTCAGAAGAAAATCTGAAAGCATTCTGATATTTAACTTGATAACTGAATCTGAATATCAAGTGTATACACATACCAATGTACATTAATTTCTTTGTGTATCCGGCATAAAATGCCCCTGATACACAGACACTTGTGCTCTGTCATATAAAGGTGAAATTCCAGTTTTTTGATACGTGTACTGTTAAAAATTTGAAACTTTTGCTGCATCATAACTCCACGATTTTATAAAAAATGATACTTCACTGAATTATGGAGCATTTTCATTCGTCAAAATACAGATAATCTATAAAAGCGGTGGAGTGACGATGCAGCAAACGTGTCAAATTTTTAACAGTGTATTTACTATGTTGGTGAACATTGATACAGACCTCCCATTTCGATGTACACGAGAATTGATCCAATTAAGATTTCGCACTTTGGAAAGAACTCGCATCTCTGCAACATTGGTTACGATCCATATCTTTTTTCTACTATTTAGCGTAACGAGATTCACCTATCAGATGTTTGCATTTTTGGAAATTTTTCACTGTTTGCAGTAAACAGCAAAAAGTTCGCAAAAATGCTGGCTTCTAATTGGCCAATCTGATTTTGTTAAAAGCGAAACAGAACTTGGCCACGATCCGTTAGATTTTATGCTATTAACAAAACCAGATTGACCAATTAGAAGTCTGCATTTTTTGAGAAATTGTCGCTGATTAAAATAAGTAAATTTTCTTACTGATCAATCTCATTTCGCAATAGCGCAAAATCTATCTGAATCCCATCCAGTCAAAATTTTGCAAGATCAGGTATCTGTGTAAGAGTAACAGCACGAAAAATGAACGCTTCTAATTGAACGACGGCTTGTAAAAGACTCTGAATTTTTATTTTTATTTTTAAAAAGTTCTAATCAATATTGTAAAAAAAATGACCTTGTTTGCTGCATCGTCACGCTATTGCTTTTATAGAATATCTCTGTTTTGACCAATGAGAATGCTCCATAATACGGCGAATTAATCGTTTCCTATAAAATCGATGGAGTGACAATGCAGCAAAAGGGTAATTTTTTATAGTGATTTTTTTACTCCATTTTACAGATGGATGGAGCGTTTTCATTGGTCAAATAGAAACCTATACAAACGGTGGAGCCATTATGCAACTACAGCTGCAGATTTATAACAGTGTAAATTTTCACGATGATCAATCTTCTTTCGCTAACAAAACAAAATCTATCTACACTGTTAAAATTTTTAAACTTTTGTTACATCATCACTCCATAGCATGTATAGAATATCTCTATTTTGACCAATGAGAATCCTCCATAATACATTGAAGTAATCGTTTTCTATAAATGTGATGGAGTGACGTTGCAGCAAATATTTAAAATTTTTAACAGTGTTGATCCCAGCCGTTGTCCAGTCAAAATTTCGCACTTTTAAGAAAAAAAATCTGGTATCAGTGTAAGAGTAAAAGCCTGAAAAATGAATGCTTCTAATTGAACGACTGCTTCAAATATGATATCAATTTTTAATGTTTTTGTTTTTTAAAAAGTTCTAATCACCAGAATTAGATGAAATATCTGGGCCTATATCCCATAGCGTAGATAATTGACCGACATAAATACAAACAAACAAACAAACAAAATTAGATGAAATTGAAATGGGACCACATGGGCATCTTACACTTTCACACAAAAAAGAATTATCAAAATCGGTTCATATTTACGGAATTTATGGGTGAACAACAAATACATACAGGCCGAAATATCATAACCTCCTGTTTGATGTCGGTTAAAAAGACTTTAATTAAAAATTTATTAACGCCGTTAGTAAAATTTTAAACCTAATGGAATTTCTATTCATTATTGAGATGCACTAGATGATGATTGCTATAGAGTATGTTCCGTGTAGCACTTAGGGGATGCTTACAGGGAAACTTAAAATTATTCCGTTATGTCTATGGAAAAACAATCATATCGGACGTATTTTAACTATATTACGTAATACTTTAACAAACATAAAGAAATCTTTGTGAATGTAGGATGTTTACTAATAAATGCTTACTGTAGAACATGGGATGTAAAGCATTTATATTTCGTTTATAGGGATACACAAGAGACTTCGGTTTCAAAATGCTCTGTGAGGGAAAAGTGTTAACAAAGTTTTCAATTATTTTGTAATGTTTCATAAATGATGAAATTTATAAGCATTACTGAAGTTTGTTACAAATTGCTTATAGAATTAATATGAATATTAATATGCTGAACAGTAATATGCATATGATGCTTTTTTTATTTATCGTTCATTTACAGGGGCACATAAATTATTACTTTTACACTTTATGACATTTGTGTAATGTTATACCATAAAATGGGTGGCAGCTTTGCTGCCTCTTTTCTTACAGAGTTATTTTTTCACCTATACTATGGTGTAATGTAAACACATATTAATGGTGTAACATTACAATGTTACACCGATTATAGCGGTTAAAATACTCCTTTAAATTGTAGGAAGCAAGGTTACTCCATGAAATTGTAGGTAGAGAAGCTGCCACCCATTTTATGGTGTAATGTTACTCATGTGTTATACAGTGTATGATTCCCTACCGAAAATTATAGGGAAAGTTGCTGAAAGTGTGTTTTCAATTATGGTATGCTGTAGGCTCCACTTTTGTTGTTATGACGTCATCGCATATACCCCGCCCACAGATGTTTCATCATTCCTTTAGTTAGTTGCATGGACGCCGTGTAGCTTAGTCGCAGCTGTCAGGACACTCATTTAAAAATAAAATTACAGTCTGCTATATTAAAGTTATCGACATTTTAATTCATATTAATGATTGCATACGCAACCAGCAACATTATGGGCCGTCGAGCTCAAAGATATTTATATTTAAAAAATAATAATAGCTTGTCTAATATAGTGAATTGACAGAGCAGAAGAATACATTTATTCTTAGTTTAGAATCTTCGAACAATGCAACATAGCGCAACATCTGCAGTTTTGATAAAAATGTGTTACGCAATCAACGCAAGAAAGAGTAAGCAAAGGACTAAATCACCTGTTTACCAGAAAAAGTAAAAAACATTCGATTATTCTTTTTGATTTCAAAAGTTTCTAGAATGGATCCGCTTAAAAAGATAAAAAAGAAACGCGCAACTGTAAGGACAGCAGTTACAAAACTAATAACTAAAATTGATACTTTAATTAATGAAGAAAATAAGGAAACCGATGAGTATTTAGAAATTTTGGAACAGTTAAATGAAAAGGAAGAATCGCTAAAAAATTTAAATAGCGAGATAGAAACTGCCATAAGTATTGCGAAAGATTATGAAAATGATATTAGCATTAGTGAAGAATATATACTTAGAATATCGTAAGAGCTAAATTCAAAATTAAGAAACAAATTAAACGTCTAGAATAGGGTAATGTTCGCAATCAAAGTCAACAAAAACCTACTCTTACAAATGACTCATTTAATATTAAATTACCGGAAATACCGCTCCCGAAATTCTCAGGAAAATCGGAAGATTGGAGTTCATTCAAATTACAATTTGATAATGTTATAACATCTAACGAGCAATTATCTGAAACTCAAAATTTTTTCTTCATTATTTATCAGCAGCTTTATCAAACGAAGCAAATGTTTTGCAAACGACAGAAGCTACATTCGTTTCTTTAATTCAGGCATGAAAAGATAGGTATGAAAACAATAGAATAGCTGTAGAAATACACATAAATTCACTTTTCGAAGCAGATAAAATTATATAACCTTCTGCTAAAGATTTGCGGAATTTAGTTGACTCCGTGAAGAAAAGCATTCGCGCATTAAAGGTTTTAGATTACACAAGGAACAATCTTTCCGACGTTTTAATTCTGAATATTATTCTTCAAAAATTGGATAAAGATACGCGAAAAAGTTACGAAATGTGTATCAGTTCAAATGAAGTTCCAGAATTAGACAATTCAATACGATTTTTAGAGAAACGTTCTCAAATCTTGGAAAATATCAGTAAAAATATTTCAGCAAAACCCAAGTCAAATCAAGAGCGTAATTTTAAACAAAAATCTCTCTTTGTTAAGTCAACTAATTTAATTAATTCATGTAAGCTATGTAAGCAAAATCATGCAATTTATAAGTTGCGTATCACTTCTTCTTGGAAGAAGGTCAATTTAGAGAATACTTCATCTAGTTAGTTAGTGAATTTATATATCATTTTCCTCAATAGATAACCTATATCATTTGTGTATTCAATTATTTCAAATAATGTTTTTGACATTCTTTAGAAATGAAAATAATTTTTTTCATGTTTTTCTCATCCGATAAAAACTTTTCCATTTTCGTATTATTTCCCGCGGAGACAGTATAATATCACCAAGAGTTAATATTTATCGTTTGTTTCTATTTATTGACACTTGCCTGTATGTGTCAGATACAACATTTATTTTTTGTGACGGAGTATAATTTTGTAATACTTCAAAAAATATATTCTTTGCTAGCTCCTGGTGTAGCTTTGAAGAAAGCACATTCCGTCATTTATATTAGCAACACTATCATATGCATTCTTTTATCGGTCGCTATTTTGTCGTAACATTCATCAGTTTACTTTTTCAGTTTTCCGCATTTAACCATCAAGTGCCACTATAGAACTTGAATGAAGCCCTAGATATTAGGAAAAGACAGTTCTCATATCGTAATGTCTTCGTTTTGCAACGATTGTCATCTGAGTAAACAAATCTCTTTTTGTCTTGGCAACAAACTCTGATTTTTTATATTTTGCATTCTCTTTCTTCTTCAACTCAGAAAATGTTTTTAGTTTTTTATCTTTGGAGGTTTGAAAATCCCTTCTGGCTTTGAGTCCTCAGACAGATAGTCTCTCTTAAAAGTTTGGTAAGCTTCTTCACCCATTTCATGAGCTTTGACCATGTCTTCGACAATTTCTAGAATTGTTATTGCTTCATTTAATACAACAGTCAAAGCTCGTTAACATGAACCTCAAGGGGAATCAAAATTTTGTTTCCGTTAACAGTAATTCATGTTATCAGTATCAAATCTTCGTATTCGTCTTTATAGGGGACTGTGAAAACAGTTCATGTTAAAAGGAATTCATGTTAAGCGTATTCACGTTAACGAGGTTTGACTGCATTATCATGTCTAGATTTATTTATTCATTGATAATCGTGTTCTGTAAATGTGAGATATCATGATCGTCTTTCTGGATCTTGCTGAAAGACAGAACTGGATCTAAAACATATTTGTCTGAAGAACTGATTTTGGTTGTTTCACGAATAATGTAGAAAAAAAATGCCGTCCTGATATCAAAAATATCTCTTAACTGCGGCAATCTTTGACTGAACTTCGTTGTAGCTTTTGACCCCTGCGTGTCTTTACTTATTGTCTCTTGACTCACCTTATTAATTTCACAGCATGCAAAACCAAGGATATCTTTTCAATCAGCCTGTTTATCAGCGGACATTTTACAAAATAGTGTCTATTTGCTACTCTGTTTTTGAAAAAAATCATGAATAAATGTCATTCTTATGTTATGGTAAATTTAAAAAATGTATGGTTTAACTAGCCCGCTGTCATGAAACCACAAAAGCCCCTGGCAACGACGGCGGCCATTTTCCAATATGGGGCCCATAAATTACTCTGGTTTTGAAAATATGGATAAATGTCATTCTGATGTCGTGGTGAATCCAAAAATGTATATTTATAATTTAACAAGAAAACTGATATGAAACCACAAAAGCCCCTGGCAACGACGGCGGCCATTTTCCAATATGGCGTCCATAAATTACTCCGGTTTTGAAAATATCGTGGATAAATATCATTTTGATGTTGTGATGAATCGAAAAATGTATCATTTAACAAGATCGCTGACATAAAATCACAAGAGCCGTTGTCTCAATGACGGAGGCCATTTTCCAAAATGGCGGCCATAAATTATCTTTGTTTTGAATGTATCATGGATAAATGATTTGTTGATGTTATGATAAATCCAAAAATATAAGGTTTACCTAGTCGGCTGATATGAAACCACACGACTCCCTAGCTCAACGACGGCGGCTATTTTCCAATATGGCGTCCATAAGTTACCTCGATTTGAAAGTATCGTGGATAAATGAAGTGCTGTTATTGTGGTGAATCCAAAAATATATAGTTTACCAAGTCCCCAGACATGAAACCACACGAGCACCTGGCTCTACGATTATTAGCCTTTTACTTCTTAAGGGTCCATAAAATGAGTACCAAGCTTTATTGTGAACTAATTAAACAGGGTCTCGTGTTAGGCTAATCAACTGGTCAGGGCGTGTGCTACATAGCATCTCGGGGCCGAGGGTCTAGTAAACAGGAATGGGCACTGATCTTTCATGGATTGTAATGTGGGAGCGATTCTTTCTCCAACAGCCAAGTATCATGTCTTGTAAGGTTCTTCATATCGCAACTCTGATAGAAAAGGTCTTTAGAAAGCAGACGATTTTCTGAAAAAACTGCCTGATATATCAAGAAATTTTAGAATATTACATGATTCCATCATCAGAAGATTTATTTGAAGATGATTTCATCTTTCAACAAGATTTAGCGTCCCCGCATACCTCGGTGTCAACTAAGAATTGGTTCCGCCAACGCAACATTAAGGTACTTCCTTGGCCACCAAATTCACCAGATCTTAATCCCATCGAAAACTTATGGTGTATAATGAAGAAAAAACTTCAAGAAAATCCTCCTTCAAGTAAAACTGAGTTAGTGGCACGTATAAAGTCTATTTGGGCTAATATTGATAGAAATGTTTGTAAACACCTTGCATATAGTATGCAAGATCGATTGTACGCTGTTATGAAAGCTAAAGGGGATGTTACAAAATATTAACTACCATTTACTTCATATTCATAAGGTAATATTGTTGCGTAAAATAAAATATTCTAATATTTTGAACCAATCTAAATTTTATTCTAATATTCTGGTGTGTTTAAGGAAGCTGTATACCTAATTTATTGTGCTGTATTTTATATTTTATAAATGTTAAAATCTTATCTAAACATTCCAGATTTAATTTATAAGAAATTTAATTGCATTTACTTAGTATAAAAAATAAATAAATGACAAATAATTTTTTCTTATTACTTTTTCTCAATTATTCTAATATTTTGAATATGAGCTGTAGAAGACTTTTATCAGTTAATGTATTTTTAATGATTAAAAGCAATTTCTGAAGGAAGATTTAAGAAAAAAAGAAGTATGGAAATTTTTTGTTAAGCAAGAATAAACAAATTACATAAAAATGTGGTATATATTGTCGAGCTATTTTAATAAAAGTTAGCTAAAACTATGGGATTCAGTTAAACAATTTAAATAAATCCATTTAAGCAATTTATACAAATACCATACTATGTCACGTGTGGAACAGGTTTCTATATTTTTTGCCGTTTTAACAACGTTATTATACTTTCACATTAAAACAACCATGCTATCATAACAATTTAGAGTTTTTTTTTGTTATTTTTCATGTATTGTTTTTGTATTGCCGTGTATTACGTCATGTATTGTTTCCAATATGTGTATGCTGTTTTAACAACGTTTTTGAATTCTCAAATAAAACAACCATGCTAATATAAAAAGATTTTGTTATCTTTCATGTAGCATTTATGTATTTTTTTGTATTACGTCATGTGTGTTAAACCTATTGTCCATGTTTATTTATTGTTTTTTTTTTATCCTTTCACCTTTAATGCTTGTGACATTTTTTTGTACATGACGTAACGTGAAAAAAAAAGTGTATTTTTAATGTTTTTAAATGTTCTTGTGGAATAAGGTAAAAGTTTTAATGTTAAATAAATTATTAGTGCTGAAGAAGTTAATTTACTTCTTTTTTTTACATTTTAAAGTAGAAATAGGCGTGCGCATTATATGTCGAAAGCTGAGGTGTTAAAATAACATCCTTTTGAACGCTTTAGTCAACATTCTGACGTTTCGCGACAAGACAGTTTATTAAATTTATTCAAACAAAATGTTTCAAGCCGTGAAAAGTTTTAAAAAGGCTGATTTGAAATTTGTAGCAGAAGAGATTGGGGAAACTATTCCTCAAAGTATATCATCGGAACTCTAAAGCAAATCATTTTAAATAGTGAAGAATACAAAAAAGATCCTGCTTTTGTACAAGAAATTTTATCTAACGCTGTTGCTGAGAGAAAGGAAAACGAAGTCAAAAAGTTAGAGAGGGAGAAGTCAGATGAAGAGTTAAAGAATTTCAAATTAAAGGAAAAGTTAGAGCAAGAAAAAGAGCTCAGAAAGCTAAAATTAGATCATCAATTGGAACTAGCTAAAATTCAATCTCAAGGACAAATGCAAGGTGAGTACATTTCAGGTGATTATGATATAAATAATTCAAAACGGAAATTTACATTACCGAAGTTAGAATTTCGCCAATTTGATGGTGATTTAAAAGAATGGAGCTAGTTTGAACAAATTTACAATGATCCTGATATTGCACCAGAAAATAAATTTCAATACTTGATCCAAGCAACAGTCACTGGATCTAGAGCACGAGAAGTTGTTGATAGTTTTCCGCCAACTGGTGCCAACTATGCCAAAGCTATTGAGAGTCTTAAGACTCGTTTCGGTAGGGAAGATCTTTTGGTAGAAGTGTATGTCAGAGAATTGTTAAAATTAATTATTTCTGTTCAATCAAAAGGAAAATTTTTCTATTACAACATTATATGATAAACTTGAATCGTATTTACGAGCTCTTGAGACGCTAGGAGTCACAACTGATAAATGCTCTTCAATTTTATATCCAATGGTAGAATCTTGTTTTACAGCTGAATTTTTGAAAGCGTAGAATCGAACCCATACGACTCCTGTTAGTTCTGATGCAAAATAACGTCTGGATAATTTAATGATGTTTCTCAAATCTGAAGTTGAAGGTGATGAAAGAATTAATTTAGCAGTGTCAGGTTTTGGTTTAACGAAAAGAGATGATGCAAACTTTAGGAAAAATAAAGGTTACAATGAGACACAATGAGACTTACTTTGAGACATTTACCAACTGCTGCTACCCTCTTAACAACTTCTTCAAAACCAGATTTAAGAAAAATTGCGTTTTTTGCAACTGAAGACATCTAAGTTCAGAATGCTTTTCGGCACGAAAGATGACTTTTAATGAAAAACAGAATATATTAAAGCATAAAAGCTGTTGCTTTTTATGTTTGGCAACGGGTCACACAACGAAGCAATGTAAAGCTATCTTGAAGTGTTTCTTTTGTGATAAAAGGCATGCGTCTATGATGTGTCAAATGCTAGATAAAAATAAGCCAAGCGAAAAGAAAGAGGATGAAAGATCGTCTGGAAAAGAAGTAAATATGGCCAATTTTAATAGAAATCCTAAAGTATTTCTTCAAACGCTCAAAGCAAAAATCCTTTCCGACGACAAGAAGAAAGATGTTAAACTGATTTTAGATTCAGGTTCACAAAGGTCGTACATTTTATCACAACTAGCCGAAGAAATGGATTATTTACCGCTTCGAGAAGAAAAATTTATGCATTCTCTTTTTGGCGGAGCCGCAACAAAGGATTATAATCATCGTTACTACAAGGTAAGATTAAGTGATTTAAAGGAAAATTTTAAATCTAATTTTGAAGTTTTTGATCAAGACATTATATGTGAAAATGTTATGCCTGTTGGAAAAGGATCTTGGTTTAAAGAATTATCGAGAAAAGGCATCATTTTGAAGAATGTTGGTAAGACTCCTGAATCCATTCAAGTACTGATTCGAGCCGATGTAATGGGAAAATTACTGACAGGTCGTAGAGAAATACTCTCGTCAGGATTAGTTGCATTAGAAAGATATTTGGGATGGACCTTAATGGGAAAAGTACCACAACATAATACGTCTAAAGATAACTTAGCTTTATCAGTTACGTCTATGTTCGTAAAAGAAGCAGAGATTGACGATTTATGGAAATTGGATTTACTAGGAATACATGATCCGATTGAAAAACAATCTAAAATGGAAATTGATCGTCAGGTTAAAGAACATTTTTACAGACAGTAAGAATGAATTAAGATAATCGTTATGAAGTTTCTTTGCCTTGGTCAGAAGACACACCATCTCTACCTGATAATTTGAGTTTAGCTAAGAAAAGATTAATTAATGTTACGACCAAGTTGCTTTCAGATAACATTTATCAAAAGTATGAAAACGTGCTTCTAGGGTGGCTTGATGATAAAATAATTCACGAAATTCCACAGTCTGAAATGAATCGTTATGGAAACTATTTAAATCATCGACCAGTGATAAAAAAAAAAAAAAAAAAAAAAAAAAAAAACAGTACAACCCCCATTCGTCCAGTGTTTGACGAATCAGCAATAATGAAAAATCACGTGTCTTTGAATCAATGTTTACATTGTGGCCCAAATTTTATTGAATTAATTCCTGACATTCTCTTACGATTTAGAAAAAAGAAATTTAGTGCTGTAGCTGTATCAAGAAAGCATTTTTACAAATAGCTGTTCGTAAAGAAGACCGAAATTATTTGCGTTCTTTGTGGAAGAGTGACCCAGAAGAAAGAAATATTAGAATGTTTCGACATACTAGAGTTGTATTTGGAGTCAAAAGCTCTCCTTTTCTTCTTGCTTCCGTCATTGAATATCACATTAAAAACGATGAAGAATACGACACCAATCTTAAACACAGCTGCTAAGAAGCTTTTATGTTGACAATGTCGTTGCTAGTGTCCAAACAAAGGAAAAATTGGAAAGGTTTATTACTTCTAAGACTCTTATGGCTAAAGGTGGGTTTGATTTGAGAGGTTGGGAACAGACAGAAGAAAGAAATAATAGAGAAAATAGTGAAGATACTACGGTACTGGGATTACAATGAAACAGATTTCTAGATGTTTTAAAAGTTAACGTAAGCTGAATGAAAGATATAAATATAGAAAAAATAACAAAACGAGTCATGCTGTCAGTTGCATATAAAATTTTTGATCCAGTTGGCTTTACTGCTCCTGTTATGATATGTCCCAAGATGATGCTACCGAAAACATGGGAAGAAGGAATCTCATGGGATAAAGAAATCACTGGTGATATAAAAGACGAATTTATTGAATGGTTTCGTGAATTAAATATTTTACAAGAAATTATGATTCCTAGATATATTCAATTCATCCCAGATAATTTAAAAGCTTGTACCCTTCATACATTTTGCGATGCAAGTCAATATGCGTATGCTACTGTTATATTTTTAAGGGTAGAAAATAAAGATCGAGTAGAATTATTCCTTCTTGCTGCAAAATCCCGCATCGGTACATTGAGATGTGTAACTATACCTAAAATGGAACTTTTAGCTGCTTTGATTGGTGCTAGATTGACTAAATCAGTAACTGACGCAATCGACTGGGAAGATATGGAAAAATATTTTTGGGGCGATTTCACTACAGTGCTCGCATGGATATCCAGGAAAGAAAATTGGTCTGTTTTTGTTAGAAATAGAGTTCAAGAAATTAAAAGACTGAATGATCCGATTTTATGGAGACATATACCTGGTGAAATTAATCCAGCAGACCTGATATCTAGAGGTGTAAAACAAAACAGCTGGTGTCTCTAAAATTGTGGTAGGGACCACAGTGGCTTAATGATTCTGAAGAATATAATAAATACACGAATTTCACGCGTCAGAACCTAAACGAAGAAGAAATTGAAAAAGAAAAGTTGAAATCTACAAAATTACTTGTTAATATTGATGAAAGTACAGATATAAACTGGTGCTACCGGTATTTTTCCAGTTATGAGAAAATCGTACGTCTTTTTGGCTGGATACTTCGTTCTAGATATTTCTTGTAATCCAAAGGAGCAGATCAAAGGAGAATTGACAAGTCAAGAATTTAAGAGAGCAGAGACGAAGATAATTTGGATGTTACAAAAAGAATATTTTTCGCATGAAAATGAGGGGAGATTAAAAACTTTGGAGACGTTTAAGGATGACCTAGGCATAATGCGTGTAAAGACTAAAATTATGTACAGAAAAGACAATTTAGATTTTCTCACACCTATGGTTGTTCCTTCAGATCACGAAGTTGTCAGACGATTAATTTTATATTACCACCGAAAAAATTGCCATGCAGGTCCTCAGATTCTTAATGGAAGAAAAACCGTGAGCTCTGTTTTATCAAAATGTACCATCTGTAAAAGATTTAATTCGAAGAATTTAGAATCATCTCTAGTTTCTCTACCCAAAAATCGAGTGAAAGATGCAGCAGTTTTCATATTGTCGGCATTGATCTAGCTGGCCCTCTGTTTCTTAAAAATAAACAGAAGAGTTGGGTTGTCTTATTTACATGTGCCATTTACAGAGCGGTGCATTTGGAGTTGGTGACTTCAGCTTCTACAGAGGCATTTTTGATGGGTCTGAGAAGATTTGTATCTCATAGAGGAAGATGTTCTATTATATATTGCGACAACGGTTCCAATTTAGTTGGTACCGCCAATTTTTTGAAAAGATTGAACTGGAACCGTATACTGAAGCATGGAGCAGTAAATTCTATCACATGGAAATTTAACCCTCCAACGGCTGCTTGATGGAGCGAATGGTGGGAGGGGCTCATCAGATTGATGAAAGATCTATTAAAAAGAAGTTTTAGGGCAAGCTTGTTTGAATTATGAAGAGATGATAAGTGTATTGTCTGACTGTGAAAGCATTATAAGTTCACGACCATTAACTTACATGTCAGAGAAGGAGTCCATGAAACCCATATCTCCGGACATGTTTCTGAAAGATATTCATAAATGTTGTTTACCAGATGTTGATGCAGTTGAAGAAAGTTCTCTCACTCGAAGACTTAGATATAGAAAAGAGCTGCAAAAGGATTTAAGAAATAAATTTAGATCTGAATATTTGGGTCTTCTTATCCAACGACCGAATGGTAGACGAGTCCAACGATCCATTGAGGTTGGAGATATTGTCTTGGTGGAAGTAGATAACAAGAAAGGATCAATTGGCCATTAGGACGAGTTACAGAACTCATTCATGATCAAGATGGAATAGTTCGCCTTTTGAAATTACAAACGTCTCATTAACAAATGATTCGTCCCATTCAAAGAATCTACCCTCTCGAGGTGTCATCGATTGACTGTACGGAAAATATTTTCCCTAAACCAGCTTTGAATGAAAACTTGGTTGTTCCTCCAAAAGAGAAGGCACAAACTAAAAAGACGAGTTCTGGCAGGATGATAAAGATTCCAGAAAGACTCGATTTATGATATTTATTTAAATGTATATATTTAGTGTTAAGTTTTGATTATAATGTATAATCAAAAGGTGGGGGATGTTAAACCTATTGTCCATGTTTATTTATTGTTATTTTTTATCCTTTCACCTTTAATGCTCGTGACATTTTTTGTACATGATGTAATGTGAAAAGAAATTGTATTTTTAAGGTTTTTGAATGTTCTTATGGAATAAAATAAAAATTTTAGCGTTAAATAAATTATTAGTGCTGAATAAGTTAATTTACTTCTTTTTTTACATTTTAAAATAGAAATAGGCGTCCACATTTTATTCCGAAAGCTGAGGTGTTAAAATAACATCCTTTTGAACGCTTTAGTCAACAATGAGTTGTTTTCTTCATGTTTTCCTGTTTTGACAACGTTATTATTTTCTCAAATTAAAACAACTATTGTAATATAAATGTATAGAAATTTTAGTTCTTTTTATGTATTCATTAAATTCTAAAACCATATAAGCCAACTCATATAGCGATTTATGTAAATGTCTCTTGTTGGTAGTTGTACCTGAAACACGCAGATTACTTAGGTCTGGGACTTAAAATGTGGAGATTTTTATTATTGATTATTTTTAGAATATTTTTTTTAAGGCGAGCTACTTACTAAAATTTAAGGTTTAAAATGTGGAGATTTTTAAACCTATTAACTACCCGAGCTCTTTGACTATATCATGCTATTTTAGTCATTTCCAACAATGACATACATAGCGTATGTCATGATATATAACTCATTTTTATACGCCTTGTAGCTATGGCGTCAGATAATTTTAACCCTTAATTCTCACATTGGCACCATTATTTTTTAATGCAAATTTCTTATTAAGTACGCAAAATTATAATTTTATTTTTTTACAAATAAATTTTTAATTAAGGTAGTCTGGTGTAATAACGCCAAGTGCTAATATTTTGCATAAATATGAAATAATCTGGTAAATGAACCAATGTGCTCTGCGCAGAAGGGTTTTGAGTCATATAAATCGTAAAAAACAACTTCAAGTTAATTTGTTTCATTTTTAGGTCTTATTGTTTTTACAAGCAACTAAAATTAACGCTTGATCTAAAATTTGCGAGATAGGTTTTGTGATGTGAAAACTATTCTTTTTATCCGGAAATACTTTGTTAATTACATACATTTTTAGTACATTTCATGGACTTTCAAAATGTTGTTGAAGATTTTGGATATCTTCTCGAGATAATTTGTAATTTAAAATGTACAGTGCAATAACTATAACGGGGTAATAACGCCAATCCTTGGCATTAATACCCCGGTTGATTCCCTACAGTGGCCGAGCTACATGCTAAATACTGATTGAAATAAACACAGTTAAAACAGTGCAATGTTTCTAATAATTCTATCTAAGTGGTCCTTTTTAAGCAAAAAGAAGCTCACGGTCTGATATTCTTTTGCCTCATCCCCCTCCCCCTCCCCTACACCACACCTTTACACTTTCACAAACAATTGAACATCTTCAATAGCTTAGAATGCAATTTGTCAATTTCTAAGTTTGTAGAGTTTGTATTTTTAGAATTGGGCAATCTACATGCAATTATTCCATCTTATTTCGTGGTTTTGTTTGCATGGCGTTATTACCCATATAGGTGGGTAATAACGCCAAATAGCATTGGTGAAGAAATCACGCCATTACATTTTATGAATACATATCTGAATTATTTTTTTATATAGATAGTCAATGAGCTGCTGTATCAAATTATATATTTGTTTGAAAAATACAAACTAAAACTGAGTCGTGAAAATTGGTAGAACCTTAACGTGGCGTTATTACCCCAGGGTACCTTATTTCAAAATTTGACGATTGGAAATACCTTGCCAGTGAAAGGGCAAAATAGGCATTCCGAATTCTCAAACGAAAGTTTTCACTCTTATTAGATGCGTCCGTAATTTTGTAGCATTTATAGTAGCCGTTCAGTCTGTCTGTCTGCCAGTCCATCCGTCTGTCCGCATGTAACAACGCAAAGACTACCCAAACGAATGGTTTGAAATTTATAGCATATATTTATTGCATAATTTTGTATAATAGTGAATAATTTGCATAATTGCTTGGGGCACATTTTGATTGTATTAAACTATGTAACATTTTATGAAATTGATGTACGTTATTGTGATTTACATCACATTACTTCCTGTGTTATAGAAAATAGATTGTATCTACAGGAACACTCAAAAGATTTCGGCTACTGTAATGTTTCCGAAAAGCTACATACTATTACAATAAAATCTAAATATTTTTTTTAACTTCGTTATAGTACGAATGTATGTCATTTTCTACACTTGACATTCAATTTCTGACTCGTTTCTGCTTTGCGAGATCATTGATTTTCCATAAATAAATTAAAAGAATATTACCAATATCTATATTTTAAAACCGTACAATTTTTCACATATAGATATTTGTGCAAGCGTCATATGCGGCCATTCTGTGCGTTTCACATGCAATGGTCTTTAACTCTTACTTTTTATTAGCTACAAAAAAGAATACGGCTGATTCGAGCAAAGGACCTGTTTATTTTAACGTGATTTTCAGCAAAAAAAATTAGGTAGAATCAAGAAAGAAAAATGTAAATCTTGAAAAATGCTCTAATCTGTTTCTTTATAGCATTTTTCACGACTTCCTCAATAGCTTTATCTCGAGACCTAATGCATGAATTTTAATCAAATTTCAGATTTAATTAGTCCTTAATATACATTACTGCTGATAACTATAAATAAAAACGTATAAATTACTGCTATAAGTTACCCTTTAAACTTTTCGGTGTAAATCGCCCAGCAGATAGCGTGTCTATACTAAATTTGTCGAGATTTCCCCAATAGCTCTATCTCAAAAAATATTCAATGGATTTTCATCAACTTGAGACCCAGTTGAACGTTGGCATAAGTTGCTGCTGATTCGATTTTGATGTAAAATCATCCAATGTGCTGCTGTGCTAAATTTTTCAGGATTGACACAATTTTAGTGACAGTCCTATATAAAGAATTAACGCATGAAGTTCATATCATTACAATACTCATGATGAGTATAGATCGCCATCAAATTTTAGTTCTGTGGAAGAGAACATTGAAGTATTAACATGTATGCGAGTTTGAAGAAAGTTTTCGAATTGCTGCACTTCACAAGTTTTGCAAATGTATTTTAGCTGTAGTTTCCTTATACAAAGTATGGCAAAATGTGATGGCAACATGAACTAAACGAATGAGGCAATCCTAAAACTTTATTTTGTCTCATTCAAACTAATACTTCAAATTTCGCTACCAAAATTTAATGTCAACCAAAGGCCATCGTGAGGATTCTAACGATATGAAATTTCGTGCATTAGTTTTTGAAATATAAATATTGCGGACATTGGGGAAAATGCACCAGAAAAGCACCTAGGTAGGGTTTACAACTAAACAGAATAAAAAATAATCTGCATCAAGGTATACCTGATGATGAAGTTTAACAAAAATTCGTGCATTGGTTCTTGAGATATAGCTATTACGAAAATCATGAAGAATATAGCATATAAGCGCCACCGAATTGCACCGAAATATAAACAACATCATTTCATGTCAAGGACTAGCAGAATCTGCAGTTTAATGGAAATCCTTGCACTTGAGATAGAGCTGTTGTAGAAATCATACAAAATGCACCATAGCTGCACCACCGGTAATGAGACTTACACCAAAAAATAATTAGCATCAATTTTTATTAATTTCTGCATTTATAATTAATTTTTCTTGCGATAGAGCACCCGCAAAGTTTGTTAAATTTAAAGTTGTTGCACTTAAAGGCAGACAGACAGACCAAAATCTCACAGATTCACAGGCAGACATTTTGTAAAGACATGTTTTTTGGAAACTCTAGAACGCTAAAGTTCGTTTGAAACCAGAAGTCAGAAAATTTCACGAATTCAATACTTTCTTCTTTTTAAGCTAGAAGAAAGTAAAAATAGAATGGGACTATGAAATGAGCTTCAGTTTTTCTTTAATATTTTCCAGACAGTGTACCTGGGATTTATTTTTGAACCCCCTGACTGTTGAGCAAAACGGCAAAATTGTAATTTTTTTTTCTCCTAATTTATTTTAAATGTTAATAAAAGAGAGATTTTCTATCATGGTATAATATTTTTGTTACGTGTATGCTTGAAAGTATGCCTTGAAAGTATCCATCATAACTCAGTTTCTTAAAACTGGAATATATTTGTAGAATTATATTAATTTAAATAAAGCTTCAACAGCAGTGAAACCTGCAGCCTAGTGGACGGATATATCCAATCGCGGCAGTGGGGAAGTTGACTTTTTGTTATTCAGCGGTATTTTATTATTTTTTTTCTTACCAATTAACAACTAGAAAAACTACACTGGTGTCCAAAATTGAAGCATAATTGGTAATTAAGTAGTCATTTTTAAGTAATGAAAGAAATATGAATCGGAATGTGCTGAAACTCCAGGTGTGTAAACAAAATAGTACGCGTCACATATTTTCGCGAAGAGTTTTCCCCGAAATCGAACAAGGGACCGACAACAAATTGAAAAAGAACGAAGATCTTTTGGATAACCCTGTCAAAACTAATGTAGCAAAAGCGTTCAAATTGCACATTATGATTAATTGGCTTATTGTAATGTACTGTGTTAATTTTTACAAGGATAGCATGTGTACTCGTAGAGAAATTAAGGTTTTTATAAAAACAGTCCTAAATTTTTCCAAGATTTTTGCTTATAATTTGCAGAGTTCTTATTATAAAATAATGTTCTTTTCTGAAAATATGACAAACATCATTGTACACAATACCCTGTCATCGGAATTTAAAAATAATAAAAATTGTATGAAAAATGAGTATGTTTAGAAAATAATTTTTCATTGCGCGTGCGTCAACGATATCAAAATGTCATTTGCATATTGTGTTAGTTAAATGTATAGAGCAACTTCTGTAAAAGTTTCAAAAACATAGCTTGAAAATTCTGAAAATGGGAACTTATAGAATCAACTCAAAATCCGTTATTCCTAAAGGAAGCAAAAAAATCAGGGGTTTTACCTAAATATAGTTGTACGTGCAATATTGTGTCGGCACTAAACAATGGAATATGGATACAGCCCCTCATCTTTTTGCTTCATTTAGGGAATAAAGGATTTTGATCTCATTCTATCAACGATAATTTTCAGAATTTTTAAGCTATGTTTTTGAGACTTTCATAAAAGTTGCTCTATACATTTAACTAACATAATATGCAAATGAAATTTTAATAGCGTTCACGCATGCGCAGTAAAAAATTATTTAGTAAACCTGCTCATTTGTCATACAATTTTTATTATTTTTTAATTCTGATGACAGGGTATTGTGTACAATGATGTTTGTCATTTTTTTCAAAAAAGAACACTATTTTATATTAAGAACTCTGCAAATTATAAGCAAAAAACTTAGGACTGTTTTTATAAAAACCTTAATTTCTCTACGAGTATACATGCTATCCTTGTAAAAATTAACACAGTACATTACAATAAGCCAATTAATCATAATGTGCAGTTTGAACGCTTTTGCTACAGTAGTTTTGACAGGGTTATCCAAAAGATCTTCGTTCTTTTTCAATTTGTTGACGGTCCCCTGTTCGATTTCGGGAAAACTCTTCGCGAAAATATGTGACGCGTACTATTTTGTTTACACACCTGGAGTTTCAGCACATTCCGATTCATATTTCTTTCATTACTTAAAAATAATTACTTAATTAAAAATTATGCTTAAATTTTGGACACCAGTGTAAATAATTAACATTTTACGCCTTAAAAATTTAAAGACATATTAAAAAGGCCAATTACATTTACGAAATCTGATGGAAGACTGGATACTGTTGAAAGACACTGGTGAACATAAATCCTTGAATTAGTAGTAAAACTACTGGCAGCAATGTTGCCAGATTTTTTCTATTCCGTTTAGGGAAATAAAAGAAGGGAAAACCCTATTTGAAGAAGCGGTAACTTTTCATTATAAAGTTGGTACAACAATTGGCTGGTAAGTCCATCTATCGACACTTTATAATTTCCTGTAATTAAGAAATTATTGACCTAGGGAAAAAAACTTAACGCCTTCGGGGAATGATCCGAATGATCCGATCTACCTTTGGTGTAGGGGGCCGTTGCTGTAGGTATCACGCTATTGGATCTTCGAAGAAATGTCATTCTAAAGTATATTGTGGATTCTACAGTTTACTTATATTTTGATAAAGTAGATTGTAATATTATCTATGCTTTTATAATTCTTGCAAGTTTTAATTAATAAGCCCAATATGATTTTCTTATGGTTAATGAAAAAATATACTACAGTTTGATTAAAATACTTATTATAAAAAAATTTCTCAATAAATGATTATTTCAGTAAATTTGTTTCTCAAAATGTTCTTGGAATCAGTACAGTTGCAATTCAGTAGCACGATACAAATATTAGAAAAGAGCCAGTATTCCTTCACTGAGATTTTTCATTTCTGTGCAACAACATGCCAGTTTTGTAAATTTCGAAAATAAATTTGCGATAGATGATGGAGTATCTCCGATGTTTCCATGCATCTTCATCCGTTTCGTTATTTTCAGTAGATATGATGAAAACTTCCGACTTTTAAAGGAAAATGTCCTTTTGCCCTGAAAAGGGACTTTTCAGGGTAATTAATCAGGGTAAATTCCGTAAAAATATATCTGTGAAATTCAGATTGTTTTAACAGTGCATCTTGTGTTAAGTTTTTTTTCCTTATTTATCTTAATATCCCCACCATTCCTTTTATTTCTTTTTTTTTTTTTTTTACCTTAGACATCTTTTTTTGATTCGCCTTTTGTTTGTATGGATAACTTTTTCAAATATTTTTTCGTACTCTATATTGTTCTGAATATTTACAGTCTCCATATAATTGAAGTTTTAATTCGCTCATGCACCTCACTAATATTCTGAATGATCTGGTGATGTTTTGCTTTTCTTTTACTACCTGTTCTAACTTAAACTTCAGTCATACAATTGAGATTTTTAGGATATTATCGTAAAAATCCTTTTTTTTAAATTCTGACATAGATTTTTTTTTAATTTAAATAATTCTCTGACCGATACTTTTTGATCAGTAAGAATTTTTTTAGATCAGATGAAAATTTCTTTAATATGAATAGTGAAATTTTCAATCTTTTAAACTATTTCTTTAATTTCTATACTGAAATAATTAAAATGATCAATTTGTAAGTATGTGTTTTAGTTTCGAAATTTTAGCAGCATTTAAGCTACGAATTAATCAATCTGCAAGAAAAAAAAATTTTTTTTTTAATTGTGATTTCGGAAATTAAAAATATTGAATGAAAAAATATATTCAAAAGCATAACTTTGATGAAAACTAAACAACGAAAATGTTCATGATAATTACACTTTTTTGTAAACATTGAAGTCGTTTCAGTAGTTCCCGATAAAAGTTACGTCAATATCAGCAGTTTTACATACGTTCTTGCAACTGCTGTTGCCCCACTTTTCTCAAAATTATTTTGTATGTAAAAGAAATTATTCTAAATACTCGCAGTACTGTGATAAAATTTTACTTGGAAAGTATTAAAACACAATTTGTTAATTTTGAGATAAAAAACTGTTCATCCAGAAAAGATATTTTTAAGCATACTTTTGAGTTTTTACTCCTGCCCTCTCTACACGATGATTAAAATTTTACCTGATATAAACTAAAGAAAATATAAAATTGAAAGTACTTGAAAGGTATTTTTTTCTCCGTATTTTTTGTTAATAACTTTTTTAAAAGTAATTTCTCAAAGTGACATTCTCGGGAAGTTTTATGGTTACTAAACTTGAAGATTAAAACTAGTTTAAGATTTTTTTTTTTTTTTTTTTTTTCAGTTTGAGAATTTCCGATACGAAAAAATATTTGTACACAGAATATAATCTGGAAGTTTGAAAATGAGATAAGATAATATTAGCTGTACCGATTTAAAATATCCATCAAAAATATTTTTTAGGAGATCGTATCGGCATTTTAAAATGATTTTACATAATGAAAAATGCGATACTATGCAGGCAATTTTAATTTTCATCAAAACAAATGTAAAAATGTTAAATATTTATTGATTTTTTTTAAAAAACGGTATTTTAAAGCAATTTATGATTATTATTCGTTATTTTTTTCGTTGACACACACACAGAGAGAGAGATTTCTTAATCTGGAAAAATATAATATGACTACAAACTAAACTGAATTATAAGTTTTTCCGTGTTACTAACAATTCAGAAATGGTTAATTTTTAACATATATATATTTTCCGTGTGAGTGAAAAAGTCCGGGCCAGGATTTGAACTAGGGATGTATTGGCTGACGCCACCAATGTTCTTCCAACTGAGCGATCCCGGACAAATACTCGAGAACTAATTCACCCAACCAACCTTAAACGATCACACAATCTGGTGTGTTACTTTGGATCAGCACAACAGCATAAATCGAAGGTTATGGAACTGCAGAATGTATGGAACTACAGAAAACGCTGAAACGAAATTATATTGGCGGCATTAGAGCATTGACGTCATTAGCTAATACATCCCTGGTTCGAATCTTGGCCTGGACTTTTTTCACCCTCTTGAAAAATTCACATCTGTTATAATTCTTTTACCGATTAAGGTTGATTTATCTTAAAAACTTCTGAAACAAACATAATTTTAATATTTAATCAAGGATGTAACCTCCTCGTTGCTTACATTAATGCAATATTATTAATTATTATTCAACTATTTCTTCTCCCATTTGACTTCGGAGCAAGATCCGAATTTATTTTATTTGCATTAGTTCGGATCTTTGATCTCGAAACATATCATTCTGATATTGAAATTGTAATTATGTCCGAGTAACGTAAATTATAATTATACTAGCCGCCATTGGCGACCAGTTTGGTCTCCCTTGAATGTATATTAAGCATTAAAACATATTGCTTTTATTCATAATTTATTTTAATTGCTCTTTTTTTTTAACCTGGCTATTGTTATTTATTTATTATTAAACTGTTTGTTTGCTTTTATTTTCATTTTCAATTGGATATAAATTGTTCTATTTTATAATTATTAACTACACTTTTTTTAATTATTACTTCCTTTTTAAAATAATAAAAATTAGTTTAAAAATATGTATGCAACTGGTATTTAAAAACGGAATTTTCGCCAAACCATCGTCAGAAAAATAACGCGCCAGTGTGGTGTATATATGACATTTGTGCCGATAAATCAAAAACTCAGTATTTTTATGCTAAGCCTGGCGCAGATAATAAATCGCTAAATATTGTATCCGTGGTATTTTTTCGTATTTCATTAATTATTAAAAATATGATAATAAAATTATTTTTACTCATTTCATTTATAATACAAAATGATATTTCGAAGCTCTATAATTGCAGCGAAAGAACAAAACATAAATAAATCCAATTTACCACAGCATAAATCTTACCAAATAACTTTTGCATAGTCCCGTAAGATATGTTTCATTTGGATGTTACCATTAAAGAATTAACAAATATTCCTGATTTTTGTGCCACATACGTTAGCGTAATATAGATATACATTCATTAATAAAATGGGACAAAACAGAGGTCCACATATGTAGGCCCTGGTAACGAAGAGGCTGTAGAAACAGTTTCTTTTTCTTTAAGCGGTGGTACGGGATACAATAATCTTCACAAAATTTCTTTAAAAATTAAAAAATATATATATATATTGCTTTAAAAATTATTCTACTTTTTCTACTTATAGTGATGCTCAAATCAAGTTTCTATCTTATTAGAAAAGGAATTATTGTTTTTTTTTTATTTTTTTTATTTGGTTTGCTTTAAAAATCTACACTGTTAAAAATCTTGCAGCATTTTGTACAGTCATTTCACCGTTTTCTGAAAAACCAGTAACATAACCGTAATTTAACTCTATTCTGACCATAAAATTGGTAATAATAAGTTCAGAATAACGTAAAAAGACGGTTGTTTTACTTTTTTTGTAGAAAACGGTCAAATGACTGGATAAAATGCTGCAGATTTTTAACAGTGTAGCTTACAAGCAATGGTTATCATGGAAATGACTTATTGCGGAAATGCGTTTTTCTTCACGATGGATTTTTTCACAATTTCTCAGATTTACATTATTATAACTCAAGAACCGTTAGAGATAAATGCTTCAAACTTGACACATGTCTTTTTGGATTATTTTACTTTAATTTTGATTCAGTAAATTTGAAAAAAAAAACTTTTGAAAGTATGATTTTTTAAAAATAAGTTACATAACTTTTTTTCAAATTTTATCTTAAATATTTTTATCTTTTTAAAAAATTAATATTTCTTAAAATACTGAATCAAAATGGAGATTTAGATAGTTCTGTTTATTTAAATGTAAAAAATGAAATTATACAAATAATATTTTGAGTTTTAACGATTTTAAATTAACCTTTTTTTAATGAATTTAATTTTTTTAAATATGACAAGTTTTATCATGTGATATTGTTTACAAATGATATAGTTAATCATCACACAAAAAAAAGAAAAATCAAAATTCTAACTCAATGAATAAAAATTATTTTAAAATGTGTCTATCTAAAGGGTCCGCCCCTTATATCATTTTCGGAAACTTTCTGAGTCGTTTTTTACGAACGCATATGACAATAAAAAGCATTAACATTAACACGGAAATTAGTATTATTTTATTGTTCTTGCATGTATAAAATCAGTGATGCAGCTGAAAATACATAAATGAGAATAGATACGTCATAATTATTTGCATTTCAATTTGAGAAATACAAATTATTGCATTTCATTTGGTGATTACAAAAGTTTGTGTCCCATTTCCGATGCATCGAGTTTCGAAGTGTATATCCAATGGGAGATTTTTTTCAGCTAATCGTGGTAACAATTATTTCAGATTGAAGTTACATGAAATAACACTACATTAGATATGTTTATTTGGGGTATTTTATTCATTATTCCCAGAAATCTTTCTTTCTTTCAAGGAAATTTTCGTGGCAGCAGTGCTACAAGTATTTTTTGTTAATTGACAAATATAAGTTAATGATATTGTGACTGAACTTATAATACTTTACTATTAATACAAGATAAAATTATAATTCATAAATATTTTTGAGTAGACTATTAGATGTAAAATACGAAAATTCTATTTTAGTTTATACGATTTTTTTAAATAAAACTTTTCATACTTTTCCGTTATTTTTTTCAATTTAAATATCTTTTGAATGAGAATATTTTTTTACAAATAACTTTATAAATTCAACTTTATTTAACTTTATTTGCCCTATTCAATTTTAAAAAATAATAAACTAAGAGTACTTTTAAAGTAATGAGAAAAATAATTGTTTGTTATTTTTAAATTCGAATTAAAAAAAATTAGATTCGAAATTTTAATTTATAGAATTCTTTTGTCTTTTTCTTTTCAAAATAGTTTTGGATTTTGAAATGCATTAATAGTGTCAATATGCATACTAGGAATAAACCGAATTTGTCCCTCATTTTCAGATTTTTGAGAAGTCACACATAAACGGATACAACATGGGTCAACCGCATCCCTGATTTGTCCGTACGTCATACGGACAAAGTACATTGACATTTATGATTTGCCCGCTCTACGTAAGGGTATCCGTATTCCAATCATGATTTCTGATTCTCACCAGCAATTTTTTATTGTAAATTTTTGCATTATTTAATCCAAGAATTTCAATTAGACAAAACTTTCTGTTTCGAGACACCGGTGATAAAAAATAAAAAATTCTGTAAAAAATAAATAAATAAATAAATAAATAAATAAAAAAGGCATTATTTCAATTTTTTTCAAAATTTTTTATCAGTTAAGAGGTTAAACAATTCATGGATAAAACATGCTTATAAGGTAGTATTTATAGACGAGTTTTTCTGATAGTATTGCTTAAGAATATTTTTAAACGTATTGAAATGTAACTCATTCAGTATATAGCAACAACACAAAATAGACTTGCACCACTTTCAAAAACAACATCGCATATCTAAATCCTTTTCTTACAAAGGAAAGAAGATATTCTGGACTTTGCCGGACTTCCGTTGTGGTGGGAAAGGAATTCAATTAATTGCCGGATACCAGGACCTCGTTAGATTCCTTCCTCTGAATTCGTGGCTGCGTTACCGGACATAGCCGGACGTGATGAAGAAACTAACAAAATAATTCTTGTTGCTACCATAAGAACCACTGTCGAATACTCAAATAGATCCCCAGAATAATCTAAAAGAAAGCTTCATATGAAAGTCGTATACGTTTATAACTATGTATTAAATTATTTCTTACATTTGTGTATATACTTCAGCTGATATACAAAATATTAGAATAACTGAGAAAAAGTAACATTTTTTTCTTTTCATTTATTTATTTTTGATACTAAACAAATGTAATTAATTTTCTTATAAATTAAATCTGGGATGTTTAGATAATATTTAAAGATTTACAAAATACAGAGTACAATAAGTTAGGTGTATAGCTTTCTGAAACACACCAAAATATTAGAATAAAATTTAGATTGGTTCAAAATATTAGAGTATTTATTTCACGCAACAAAATTACCTTATGAATATGAAGTAAATGGTAGTTAATATTTTATAGCATCCCCTTTAGTTTTCACAGCAGCGTACAATCAATCTTGCATACTATATACAAAGTGTTTATAAGCATTTCTAACAATATTAACTCAGACTTAATTGAATAAACCATTTTTTTGTATTTCTCTACAAAACTTTTCCTTTTCATTGATATAAGAAACCCAGAAAAGTAGTTGCGCACCTAGTAAATAATGCCTGAGGTCTGACGAGATGAACAAAATAAAGAAGATGCAGTATGCCTGTTTAGCACTGGAAAATATCCAGAGGAAGGAAGAAAGGAGGAATGGGTAAAAGTGTCTGATGTGTGTGAAGTGGGCCCATTCGGACTGTAGTATGGACGAAACAACAATCTACATTTATGATTTTTGTAAAAATTAAAAAAAAATAATAAAAATCTGATGAATTGTAGATAATGTACTACTATTTACTCATAATAAAAGTCTCTGTTATTCACATAAACCATACTTTTTCTGGCAATTTTAAAAGTCTTTAAAACCAGGGCTGCGGAGCCCGTGGGAAAAAAAGGCTGACTCTGACTATGACTGCAACTCCTGTCTGGCTGAAACACTAAGGTTGCAGTGGGTTAAAATAATCAAGTAACATAAGAAAAATAAGGCAAAAATTTCGTTATTTTGGTTTTAACTGAGTTCTTAGAGCTCTGAAAAAAAAAAGAGAGATAAAAATATTTTCCGTTTTACTAATTTGTTAATTTCACAGTCCACAAACCCGAAATCTATAGAAATTTAAAGTAGAAAAAAAAATTTACTATATTGGATCCGTGAACTTAAAAAATGGGAATTGTTGTAATTTTGATGTTAAATGATGTCCTCAAGAGCTGAAAAATTTGGATGGAAAGAAAAAAAAATAAAGGTGAAAATTTGTCAAGTTCGGGACCTACTAGGTTTTTTAATTAAGAACAGTTTTCATTTCCATTGTACGCCGGGCAGTATATTGGAAGTATTTAATTTTAGTTGCCCGATGGAATCAAAAAGTTACAAAAAATTCGTTTAATGGATTTAAAATTACATATAATTGGTTTCATCTCATTTACAACAAGCTAACAAAATAAATAAATAAATAAAAACGGAGTTAAAGTTGGAGTCGGCTTGTTTCTTTGTAAATCTTTTTTTGTAAATCTCACTTCGACTCTTTTGCTCAAAATGGTCACGACTCTGATGCCGCAGCACTGCTTATAACATACTTCCGATTGGCTGATATTACCCAAAAAGTGTAATGATTTTTGACGTATATTTAACACTCTAAACACATTAAAAATTTGTGAAAAAATAACCAAAATTCGTACTAGCTTTTAACAGGATTTTTACCTAACGTACAAATTAAAATATAATCCACATTCCATAATATTCGAACTTCAAACTACTGACAGAAAGGTCACGAACAAATTGCAATTTCACTCATACATGTAATTTCACACTTATATCTATTCTTGTCTGGAGGACAAGAATAGATATAAGTGTTCGCTCTCATTGAGAACTTACTTTTTATTTTTCGTTTTCTTCCATAAAACTTATCTTGGTTTTATCTTTATGGATACTTATTTCCGGAGTAAATCATGTTGAGTGCTTCTTTTAATGTTCCTTATAATGATGTTTATCTCCTTTTTTTTATGAAAAAGATGCGAATCTACCTAATAGCTCTGGGCGCATAAAAATTAAAAACTTAATTTCTTTCACTTATTTTATACTTTTAATTAGTCAAATTAGTTTGAAACTTCTCTTTATCTCTTTTTTTTCATAATATCGTTTAAATACTTTGCATCGCAATGTTCAAGTGTTTATAAATCCGATTTATTTGGTCGTTTGTCCGTCTGTCTGTATTTTAACTCTCGAAAATGTACTGGGATTGTCATGAATTGCTTATATGCTGTTGGATTACTAATAGAATGTATGATATCGATATCGAAGTGTGTAGTTCGTTTATAGGGACTTAAAAGAATTTCTTTTCATTAGAGTTCATGGCTATAGTTTTTTTACAGAACATTCTATTAATCTTACTGTAATTAAAATTTTAATAAGATTATTATAATGTTTCGTAAAAAAAATCACTTATTATCATAAAATATTTTATAGCATACTAAAAGAAAAAAAAATACATTAAAAGCTGATATAGGAAATGTGGTTAAATTTAGTTAACATGTTCCATCCTTTCACTCCTGCATAGGTAAAAGATTCCAACAACCTGTTATTTATGCAGTCTATAACTAATCGCTCATTTAATAGTCTTAGATATTCATACAAGCATTACTTTTTCTGCCGATTTTAATAGTCCTTATAATCATGTTTCACATTAACCGACTGGCTGATACTACCCGAAAAGTGCAATTCTTTTTTTTAATCTATATATTAATGTGTATGTAGGTATATATTCCCTCTAAACACATTAAAAATGTGTTAATAAATAACCAAAGTTCGTACTAGCTTTTAATGATGCTTATATGCAATACAAATTAAAATGTGATTGACATTCCATAACATTCGAACTTCAAACTACTGATGGAAAGGTCATGAACAAATTGTAATTTTAATCCTTAAAAATTGCCTCGAGGACGAAAATAGTTAAAAGTAAACGTTCTCCATGCTATCTTTTTCATTTTCGTTCTTTTTCTCCACAAAATCTATTTTGGTTTTCCTTTTATAGATAATTATTTCTGGAATAAATCATGTTGAGTGCTTCTTTTAATGTTACTTTTAATGATGTTTATCTCCTTTTTTCATGAAAAAGATTCATATCAACTGAATAGGTCTGGGCGAATAAAAATTAAAAACTTAATTTATTTGATTTATATTATTCAGATTAAATTTAAATTTATTTTCCTTTCTTTTTCCAACGTATTGTATATGTATGCATGTTTCCCTCTAAATACATTAAAAATGTGTAAAAAAATAACCCAAGTTAGTACTAGCTTTTAAAGGTGTTTATATGAAACTTACAAATTAAAATGTAATTGATTATCCGTAATATTCGAACTTCAAACTATTGATGGAAATGTCTGGAATTTCACTCTTTCAAAATTATATTGAGGGCTAGAATAGGAAAAAGTACATGTTAGTTTTGGGAAGTTTTTATTTTTCGTTTTTCTCCATTAAACTTATTTTAGTTATCCTTTTATGTATACTTATTTCTGCAGTGAATCATGTTGAGTGCATTTTTAATGACGCTTTTAATGATGGTTATCTCATTTTTTATGAAAAAAGATTCATATCAACCAAATAGCTCTGGGCGAATAAAAATTAAAAACTTAATTTCTTTCATTTACTTATTTTTTTTTAGCTTTTCAAATTAATTTGAAATTTCATTTCTTTTTTTTTCCTTTTTGAATACATTCCAATGTAGTTAAAAAGTGTTTATAAGCCCTGTTTGGCCCAGACAACAGTCTACATTTATAGTTTTTGTAACAATTAAAACAATATTTTTAAAAAATCTGACAAATTGTAGGTGATGTACTACTGTTTACACATAAAATAGTCTTTGTAATTTATATAAACCATACTTTTTCTGGTAATTTTAGCAGTCCCTATAACATTATCCCACATTATCCGATTAGTCATATTACCCGAAAATTATAATTCTTTTTTGGTATTTAAATATTAATGTATATACATATATTCTCCTTAAAATATGTTAATAAGTAACCAAGTGCCATACTAGCTTTTAAAATGTAATTGACATTCTATAATGTTCAAACTACAAACTGTTGATGGTAAAGGTCATGAACAAATTAAATTTTCAGTGCTTCAAAATTGCCTCGAGTACAAGAATAGATAAAAGTGCACGTTCTCTTCTTATATTTCGTTTTATTTTCCCGTAAAACTTATCTTGGATTTCATTTTATGGATACTTATTTCCGGAGTAATTCAAGTTGAGTGCTTCTTTTAATGTCCCTTATAATGATGTTTATCTCTTTTTTTTATGAAAAAGATGCAAATCTACCTAATGGCTTGAGGCGCATAAAAGTTAAAAACTCAATTTCTTTCATTTATAAAATTGTTTCAATTATTCAAATTAAATTGAATTTTTACTGTCTTCCATCTTTACGAAAATAAAAATATTGAATTCATGAAAATTTTCGAAATCTATTTTTCGACGAATTTACATGTTTTTGGGGTCAGAGAACTTTGAAAGCATGTTTTTACAAAATGTCTGTCTGTGAATATGTCAGTATGCCACTCTATGAGCCTGCCCTTCTTTGAGTCAGTCCGTCTGTTTGTCTTTGACAAAAAAATTGTGGGCCCTCTATCTCAAGCACTAATGCGTTGAATTTCAGAAAATTTAAATTCTGATAGACCTTGATATATACTAAGTAAGTCTGATTAGTTTTTAGTGTGTATCGCTCAACAGATGGCACTGTCATGCTGTATTATTTATAATTTCCACAATAGCCACATCTCAAGAACAAATCCGTGGATTTTCATAAAACTTTATATTTAGTTGGTACTTGACATTACATGGTGATAATTAGGTTTTGGAGCTAATCGCACAACAGGTGGCGCTTACATGATTATTTTCGCAATAGCACTTTCTCATGAACTATTGCACGAAATTTTCTGAAATTTCAGATTTAACTACTCCCTGATATAGATTAGTATTTGTTTTTTGGTGTATATCACCCTACAGATGCTCTGCTATACTGCATTTTTCACGATTTGCAATGAATGCATTTTAAGAATGCAATTTATAAAGTCAGCGAAAATACGTGTTATAATTCAACATGCTTTTGAATTACCTGTATTTGGAATGAGATGTTCTATAAATTAAAAACAACTAGTAAAACCTGTGAAAGGTTTCCGCACCGAAATATTTAACTTTTCTTCTGATACATTTTTCATTTATTTATAATTAACTGCAATTATCGTAATCAAGCAATTGTTTTAAGGATATGTGAGTATATTATGACAAAAGCTTATACAAAATTTTTCGTAAAATAATCTTATGCATTTTTGTGCGTATGCCCATATAAAAAGAAATATTGACTTTTGAAATAATACGAAAACACTATAACTAAAATTATAGCGAAAAATCAATAGATATCGGTAAAAAAAATCCAATGATAACTCATTCATCATTTTACGATACATATTAGTTGAGAAAAAGGAATGGACACAGATGTCATATACGTACATCATTGGCGCGATTTTTTTCTAACGCATATTTGGCGAAAACTTCGTTTTCAAATACAAGTTACATAAAGTTACATAATAGTAAAAATAGAACAGACCGTAATCGAAACCGAATTCCATTAATCTTCCTATTTTCATCCGAAAACAAAAACGAACACGAAAATGTACATTTTTTTAAAAGTAATTAATACATATTTAGATATTTTCTTGCTTTATAATTTGCTTTCACGTCTTGAGTCCTCATAATTATGAGCAGAGAATTTCACTGGAATCAATAAAGAAATTTTTATTTGAGCCATACACCTCAAATTAACAAGTCATGTTAAAATTTTCCGAGGAAACGAATTTTTTTATAATACAGACAGTTTCGTTCAGGCCATATTTTTAGCAGCATGTTCGCCGAAACGAATTTTTGGCGATAATCTTACTTTAACTAAACCAAAATTTTGGTCTATCTCTAATTATAACGTCCATCAATATAGTCAAATAGTCAAAACATGCTACGAAATACATAAATATATATTTTTTTATATTTACTTTATGAGGATTAATAATCAATACTTTTTTATTCAATCTATTTTGATTTTGTATTGAAATCAACTTTCAAATCAGTTAACTTATTTATATAAATCAAAATTAAAATAAATATTTTAATTAAAACAGAGTAAAGTTAAATCAGCCATTCCTCATAACTAACTTTAAAAAAATGAAAAGAAAAAAACTATTTTTTTTTGTTTCATTTAACCAAATACCGTTTAAACTCAAAACTATAATGAAAAAAAATGTTTAAAAGCGAAAGCAAATTATAAACTCATTAATTCATTTTTAATAATTTCTTATTTTATCCTTTTATGTAGAGCTTCTAACAAAAGATGGATTTTAATTATTCATTTTTTTTTCTAAATTCCCATTATGTATTTTCTTCGAAATAAAATTTTCAATTAATTTTCAATTTACGGCTATTAAAAAAAGTGAAACCAAAAATAGAGTTTATGATTCAACAAAAAAGCATTTAAATCAGTTTACAAAATCCATTACTTTAATGGATTTAAATCTTTTCAATTTTAAAGAATGTAAAACGTTATGCGTTGTTTATTTGAATTTGCAAATGATTATTGTAGAAGAATGTATATTGAAATAGCATTTATATTAGATATATCTGTAATATTTATTATATTAGATATATCTGTATTTTTTAAATCAATTTATTTTTACTAATATGTTGCTTTTCACTAAAAGGATTTATTATGAAAAATATTAAAATAATTTTCAATTAAAAGAAAAATCTATTTAGATATTGCGCATTTTAATACAAAGAAAATAAATAATAGGAATAGTTTTTAATTTTTAATTTTTAAATTACTTTCTAACTCAATATTCCGTTCTTGCATTTAATTGAAAATGAAAGCAAAAACTTATTTGTGTCTTAAGAACACTTTTAACTAGCACTGAACATTCTAAAACTGGGAGGAATGAAAATTTCTATCTTTAAATGAGTAAATTGTATTTTTACTATTTTTTAAATGAGTTGTTTAAAATATACTGCCTAACTATTGGAGTTTTCTACTCCCTAGAAAGGAGTGAAATATTTAATTTGTTGACCAGAGAGAAACCCTGGCATACACTTTAAAAAATTTTCGTTCAATTGTGACCAAATCTGACTTGCATAGTTAATTAATTAACAATCATCACATTGTAAATCACAAGATAGCACAAATACTTAATAAACAAAAAATACATTTAATTAAGAAATGCTCATAAAAGAAACACATGTCATGTTTATAATACACCACAGAACAGAAAGCATCATGAATTCGGGTGAGCTTTTTCGGTGCTATCATCTATAATTTTAAATTTAAATTAAAAAACCATATTTCTCTCTCGCTTAGTATTTAAAAGGATCAGGAGCTTTTCTATATCAACTAATTCTTTCAACACCTGTGGAGAAGAAGAAGAAATAGTTTTAAAAATTCAGAAGTATCAACAGGGAAACTAGTAGGAACAGAAGATGTTGGAAATATTGAATTAGTGTCAATTGATTTAGGACTTGAAGAATCAGGATCATAAAAGACAGTTGGTGTAGGACTGAAGTATTAGGATCATGAGAGGCAATTGGTTGCAGATTTGTGTTACTAGGCTATGTTGACGAAGAATCACCTTGTTTCATCATTGCATTTTTACTTCTAAATATTCTGTATCACTTTCTTCAGAATTTGCATCAATAACTAAAGAAATGTTTGAACCTGCATTAGCTGTTTCATATAAATGCATGTTCTAAATATTCAAACCGAATTTGTACTGTATAATGTAATTTACTTTTTCTAGCTGTAATTCCACTAATTTTCCACTTTACATCTGGAGTATAATTTCTTACAACTACTTTCAGGTTAATTTCAAATTCTTTTATTTTAACTTTCAATCTTTTGGCATTTTGTTTTTAATGACCAAAATTTGCAACGTTTGGCACTATCAAATCTATTTTTGTTCTAATATGACGTTTTAAGAATAAAGATGCCATACTCCCTATTGAAGCATGAGGTACCTTTCTGTATTGTTCAATTTCATTAGCAAGTCAAAGTTATTCAATATCATTAGCAAAGTACCGGATTCTAAAGCTGAAGCTTTTGATTTATAATTGTTTGAGAGTTTGCACATATCTCTCAGCCTGTTCATTTGTATCTGTATAATATGGAGCACTGAACTTATGTTTACACTATGATTTTTCAAAAATATTTCAAATTGTGCCCTTGTAAACAACTTGCCATTACCTAAAAAGAAATAGAAAAACCTTCGGACTTCAACATTTACGTGTTCATTAGTTCTTATTATTATTATTATTATTACAAAAAATATCATATTAAAACGTTTGTAAATAAATAACATATCATTGCTTTCTAGCAGATGATATAACAGGAATTATATTAGAAGGTGAGAAAATAGAAACTAAAGTTTGACTGTCAGTAAATAATGTAAACTTGTTACTATACAAATATTGAAAAAACCCTTCACACCTAATATTATAGTTATTTATCGACATGAATTGATGTTTTTCAGAGTTATTCAAAGTTCTAGCCACAAACCCTGTGAGGGAGTGACCTTTGCATAAAGGCACTCTAGTATTTCTGAGATCGTGACGTCAATAATTTAACATGTGTAAGCGTAAAAGCGACATCTATCCTCTCTTTTACTTTAACTTTCTAGAGTGTGTGTGCTCTTTCGGATTCTGCAGTTAGCTCGCGGTTATTAGTAATATATTAATGTGAAATATCTCAGTTTGCAGCATATAAAAGCTTGGGTTTGAGTGGATAGAGAGTGTCTCTGGCATTAGCCAGCGAGTGAGAGGATATCTGGCGTTAGTTAGCGAAGTGAATTATTAGTTAGCGAAGTGCTAGCGGATTGAAAGTAGCAGCGAAGCCTCCAGTGAGTGGTACAGGAGTTTCGATATCTGACTTGAGAGTTGGCCGTGGTAAGAAACCTCATAGTAGTTACATTTTGATTATTTGTGAATAAAGAATTACACACAGCCACGGGCTGTCTAATTAAGCTTTATCTAGTAGCTCAGCCAAGAGATAGTGAGAAGTGTTAGAAGGTGCCACGATTGAGCTCGTCCGGAGCCTGTGAGTATGCGTTTAGCTTTTTCATAGTATTCTCAGTTGTGTAAAATTAAGACTTGCTCCACTTCCCTTCAGCCCTCATCATTTTAATAAACTTTGTTGTTTTATCTTAAGTACTGAGTATGTCTGAATTTAACTCCCACCACGACCAACCAAACGTTATAAATGACACTCAGCACGCATATAACGTTACAAATGGCGCCCAACGAAACATCGGACATTGTGAGATTGTGCCACGTGTGTATTTCACCGGTGAGGGTGATATTAGTGAATTTTTAATTAAATTAGATGATTATATTTTGTTCAATAATATACCTGAGAAAAGTAGATACGTAGTGCTTAAATGCTCATTGAAGGGCGAAGCACTTTTGTGGTTGGAAAATATAGGAAAGTTTTTGATTACTGATGAAGCGAAAAGATTTGAACAAACTGTGATTGAGTTAAAGAAGGAATTTCCTCCCGTTAAAGATAAGAGTATTTTGAGAAAAGAGTTCTATTGCAACAGGCAGAATATTTATGAGTCGGCGTCAAAATTTTATCTTCGTAAGCTGGAACTAAAAAATAAATTAGATTTAGATATCACATTTAAGGAATTGTTGGACATTGTTTTTCCTCTTTTTAATCCGAATATACAGGACTTTATTGAAGTTAGAGCACCGCAGAATTTTGCAGAAATGCATCAGATATTATCGAAGTATGAGACTCGGCATAGCTCGGATCAACGGGATTTGCGCAGCCCTCGTCAGAAACCTGTCGCGGATAGTAATTTGAGAAATGAGGGGGAACGTAATTTTGTGAGAGGGGGACAGCGATTTCCGGATAATAATTTGCGTAATAGAAATGATGGATTTGGTCGTAATATGTCGAATACGAGTAATGGTAATAGGAATTGTGGTGGTGCTAATAGTTTTAGAAGTGGTGAGAGAAATATGTATGGAAATAGACAGAATAGTGGTTATGATCAGAGAGGGGGAGTACGGGACAGGAATGTTTCTTCGCAAGTAAGGAGATTAACTTCGGATGAGAATTTTGAAGGTAGATCAGTGCAAAGGAGAGGTGTGAGGAGGTCGGGTCAGTTAAACTGGTAGGTGACTGTATTTCGGAAGGTATGCAGTCACAGATTAAATCGGAAAAGCCTTCTGTGAGTTTGAAAAAAATTACTATTAATCCGGTTGAGTTACCTGAGGTGTTAATTGTGTTGGATGGTATTGTCGTTAAAAGTGTCTTCGATACAGGGGCAGATAAGTCGTTCATTTCTTTTGATTGTTATCGGAAATATTTTTCGTATAAGAAGTTGAAGAGGTTAAGTCTGGTGGTTCAGTCGGCACAGGGAGTACGCTTGTGATAATAAAGGTTCAGTAGAATTGGAAGTTGAAATTCGTTCAGTTAAGACATGTTGGGAGTTTTGTGTGTTAGATGGATTAACAGTGCATTGTATAGTTGGTGTGGATTATATGAAGGATAGAGGAATTAGTTTGGATTTCTTTAAAAAGTCGCTAATAGTGAATAATGATGAGAATGTGAGTAAGAAAGAGCCTGTTTCAGTGTCAGTTAATTTGGAGGAGTCGCGGTTAAGTGAAATCGAGAAGGAGGAATTTAATAAGTTTTTGAATGAATTTGGAGAGGTTTTTTTCTGATAAACCGGGTTTAACGCATGTTGCGTGGCATGAGATTGATACTGGTTTAAAAGCACCTGTTGCTATAGTAAACCATATCGTTATGATAAAGTTAAACAAGGTATAATTGATTATCATATTCAAAAAATGCTATCGAACGATATTATAATGCCGATTGAGTCTCCTTTTGCATCTCCAGTAGTGTTATGTACTAAAAATAATGGGAAAAGTTTAGATAATCCAGAGGCATATAGGCTTGCAGTAGATTATAGAAAGTTAAATGCGATAGCGCAATACCCTCAGTATCCTATTCCAGTTATTGATGACATTTTGGCTAGTATAACGAGTACGAATTATATGTCAACGTTGGATCTTACGTCGGGTTATTTTCAGATTGCAATGAAGCCGGAGGACATACCGAAGACTGCGTTCATTACTCGAGACGGTTGTTTTGCTTTTAAGAGAATGAGTTTTGGTTTATCGGGAGCGCCAGCAACGTTCCAGAAGGCCATGAATAATATCTTTAAACCTTTGATTGGTAAGGGTGTCCTGGTCTACCTGGACGACATAATTATAATGGCAGTTACTTTTGAAGAGCATTTAAGATTATTGAGGGAAGTATTTGCGTTGTTAAGAGATGCTGGGTTAACAGTTAAGTTAGAAAAATGTAAATTTTTGAGAAAAGAGATAAAGTATTTAGGAGTTAAAATTACGCGTGATGGTATTAATATAGATAATGAGAAAAATGAGGCAATTACGTCAATGAGTCCCCCAAAAAAATAGTAAGGAAGTGGCGACATTTTTAGGGATGGTGGCTTGGTTTGCCAAGTTCATCCCACGTTTTTCAGAGATATGTGAACCGTTGTATAATTTAAAAAGGAAGCGGGTGAAGTTTGTATGGTCATCAGCGGCTCAGAGGTCGTTTGAGTTATTAAAAGAAGCAGTAGTTTCCCCTCCTCTTTTGGCTCACCCCGATTATTCGTCTCAGTTTGAAGTGTATTGCGATGCGAGTGCAGTGGGGGTTGGAGCGATGTTAGCACAGAAAGGTCGACCTACAGCGTTTGCGTCGAGAATTTTAAATGCAGCGGAAAGGAATTATTCGATTACGGAAAGGGAGTGTCTTGCAGTAATTTGGGCTTTGAATAAATTTCGTTGTTTTTTCACTAATATACCTGTTAAAGTCATTACGGATCATTCAGCTTTGACAAAGTTAACTAATGGAAAGGGTTTGTCGTCTCGTATGGTCAGATGGTGTTTGAAGTTAGCAGAGTATAATGTGGTTATAGAACATAGGGCTGGCAAGGAGAATGCGGTAGCGGACGCTTTGTCACGAAACCCGCATGGTGGTTTAGAGGTCACGGAGGAAGTTAAGTGTTGTGCATTGTCATCGTTGGTGTTAAGGTCACGAGAGCAGTTAATAAGGGAACAGAAACAAGATGAGGAGTTTGGTAGTTTGTATCGTTATTTGGAAAATCCTGATGATGTCCCGAGCGCAGATGTGCCTATGTTTGAGAAATGGTCTTAATCTTTTAAGCTTATCGATGGTCTTCTTTTTTATTCTAAAATTGTAAATTCACGAGGAGAATTAAGAGTTTTTATTCCGGCTAGTCTTCATAATGCCATCTTGAAAGAATTTCATTATAATCCATTAGCAGGTCACTTAGGAATCAGGAAAACTTACGCTCGAATTTGTGAATCCTGCTACTTCCCTAAAATGCGGGAAGCAGTGCGCGCTTATGTCTCCAGCTGTAGCACATGCCAACGTTACAATTATAAAAATGTAAGTCCAGCTGGCAAATTAATTCCTATTAAAGTAAATTTTCCTAATGAATGTGTAGGTGTAGATTTAATCGGTCCTTATTCATTGTCTAATCCTAAAAGATATAGATTTGTACTAGTTATAGTTGATTATTTTAGTAAATGGGTAGAGTTAGTCCCCCTCAGGAAGGCTTCTGCACCTGCAGTTGCCGATGCATTTTTCGATAATTATATTTCTAAATATGGTGCACCAATTAGGGTAGTGAGCGATCATGGCCCTTGATTTATTTCTGATATATTTAAGGCCCTGTGTGAGAAGCTGGAGATCGATCATTCTTTTACTGTTCCGTATCGTCCTCAGTCTAATATGGCTGAACGTGTAAATCGTACATTAATTCAAATGATTTCTTCGTATGTTGGTTCTCATCATGCAAATTGGGACTAGTTTCTTCAGCATTTTGCGTATGCACTTCGTACAGCAGTTCATGAGTCAACGGGGAAAACGCCAACTGAATTGTTTTTGGGAAGAAAAATCATTACTCCATTCCAAAGGCTAGTTATGGTGTCAGATGCGGAAAGTCAGTTTATGTGTCAGGATATTGAGAGGTTGGTTAAGGAAGCTCAAGTTCAGATGGGAAAAGCGCAAGAAAAGCAGGCTCAGTATTATAATATGCGTAGGAGGGAGTTGGAAGTGAAAGTTGGAGATTTTGTGTTGGTAGAAAAGCATTGGTTAAGTTCAAGTCGTCAAAAGAGAGTAGCTAAGTTTGGTCCGAAGTTTGTAGGTCCGTTTGAAGTTTTGAAAGTTCGAAATAATAATTTGGTTGTTGTTGTCAATGGTGAAAGAATGACTGTTAATCTGGATCAGGTTAGAGTTTATAAGTTTAGAGAAAATGGTAGTGAAGGTTCTCATGTGTCGAGTGGTGTTTCGCGAAATTCCCGATCCAATGAGTGTCCCGAGTCCAGCACTTCTTCATCTAATTCTTTTCATCAATATTCAAGAAGAAAATTTGGTCAAACAGCTCAAAAAACTGTTGTTGAAAGTAGAAAGCCTATCAATCCGAGAGCACAGTATGATAATAAAAATAAGAGAACTGTGTCAAATACATCAGATTCTGTGTGCCATAAAAGGTAAAAGATTATAAACTGTCCCGTTCCTCCACTTATTAAACAGCAACCTCAGAAACACAAATTATCTAATAGTTCACCATCTTCGGTACTTAATCCCCGGAAAAG
This sequence comes from Maratus speculifer, assembly GCA_964019185.1. Taxonomy (NCBI): domain Eukaryota; kingdom Metazoa; phylum Arthropoda; class Arachnida; order Araneae; family Salticidae; genus Maratus; species Maratus speculifer. The sequence goes on from OZ025292.1 coordinate 24,350,614, forward strand.
ATTTCAGATGGACACTCGCCAAACTGTTAAAAGGACTTTAAAGTCGGAATTTTTGCACAATAAGAAACAGCATAGGTCCGGTAAGAAACGTGGTCTAGGATCTCCAGTAACTTCGGGTGCATCTAGAAAGAGGAGACAACGCTCAGATTACCGGCATCAACAGTGTGAATCTCGCCTTGGAGTGACCCCAGCGAACCGGCCAGAGCAGAGTCGTCGAGCGGAACCTACAAGTATCCCACGGCATCCATTCAGAACCAGGCTGCAGGCACGACAGTCAACTGTGGCGTCACCGTACAGTTCTGATGACGAAAGATCCTTCGTACAAGGTTTCTGGGACAAGAGGAGAAAACCATCCTGTAGTATGAAGCCGGCCAGCAGCGAATCATCTCTATGATTGGGTGATAATGTTCTTTATTAAATTTCTATTAGAGTGCATATATGTGGTAGCAATGTGAAGGAATAGAAAGCAGAGAGACTGTTTTGTATTTTTGGCCATTTTTGGAATTTTTTGACGGACTCACGATTAGTGCTTAATTGTTTTCAAAATTTGTTTGCAAAATTGTTAGTTTTATGTATGTTTGAGATTTTGGTCTTAACTGCTTTTAAAAATTCTGGATCTATTTTTAAATTGTTATGTTAGCTGTTAAAATGTTACTATATTGTTATATCGTTCATGTGTTATAAAATGTATGTTAATGTATGTTTAAATTTTCAGAAAGTACAGATAGTAATTTGGGTTATTTTGTACACGCACCGCGGTTCAGGCGCGCACGTGTTTTGCGGTCAAGAAGTCCTTGACACGCGTTTCTATCTCTTATACTAACATTTAATGAATTAACTTTCTTCTTATCTTTCGTGTTTTATGTGTTACGTTTGTACTTTAGTTGGGAATGGTTTCCGCAAGTTGCGAAGTTTTAAGCTGCGTTTGAATTTGAAATTGTATTGTATTAAAATTGAATGTTAATGTGATTTTCTTGCAGGGAAGTATACCTGTGTTATGTATTGATTCTGCTATTTTTCTTTTAGTTAATACAGATGAAGAGCATGATGACGTCATTTTGTAAATTTGATATTTTTTGATTGTTGCATAAGCACAGCGATGTGACGCTGTACTTTTGTGCCCCAATTATTGTTAAAGTGGAGTTAAGTTCTGAAGAATTTTGGGAGTTAGTTCATTGGCTAATGGGTATGTAGGTATTACGTAGTAGCAGGGTTAATTTAGTATGAAGTAAATTTAATTTTAGATGAGTTCGGAATTTGGATGAGGAAAATTTTTGCGCATTGGGTTTTTTGGACTTGGTGCGAATTCTAGTATTAGGAAAGTTATGGAGAGATTTTTTGTAAAATTATAGTTGTATTGCAATATTGAGGAAAATTTCGGAAGTTTAGTGTTTTGAGAAATTTTAGCACTCCCAGTGGAGTGGGCTGTTTTGAAAGAAGAAGTAATTATTTTTGAAAGTTTTACGAGTTTTTGGAAGTTTTACGGAGGCTATTTGTAAGATAGAAGAATGTTTGGATTGAATATGTGAATTTTTGAGGCAAACTGAGGTTTTTTGGTTGTGATGGGTTAAAGTTTAATATTTTAAAAGTTATGTTTTGGTTCTAAATTTCACCCATCACTGTGTTTTTTTTTACGGCTCGAAATTTATAACAAGAAAAAGTCCTGGCCACGCATTTGGCCCAGTCCTTTTTCTCTGCGAAATCCGAGGGGGGGGGGGTGTGAGGGATTGACCTTTGCATAAAGGCACTCTAGTATTTCTGAGATCGTGACGTCAATAATTTTACATGTGTAAGCGTAAAAGCGACATCTATCCTCTCTTTTACTTTAACTTTCTAGAGTGTGTGTGCTCTTTCGGATTTTGCAGTTAGCTCGCGGTTATTAGTAATATGTTAATGTGAAGTATCTCAGTTTGCAGCATATAAAAGCTTGGGTTTGAGTGAATAGAGAGTGTCTCTGGCATTAGCCAGCGAGCGAGAGGATATCTGGCGTTAGTTAGCGAAGTGAATTATTAGTTAGCGAAGTGCTAGCGGATTGAAAGTAGCAGCGAAGCCTCCAGTGAGTGGTACAGGAGTTTCGATATCTGACTTGAGAGTTGGCCATGGTAAGAAACCTCATAGTAGTTACATTTTGATTATTTGTGAATAAAGAATTACACACAGCCGCGGGCTGTCTAATTAAGCTTTATCTAGTAGCTCAGCCAAGAGATAGTGAGAAGTGTTAGAAGGTGCCACGATTGAGCTCGTCCGGAGCCTGTGAGTATGCGTTTAGCTTTTTCATAGTATTCTCAGTTGTGTAAAATTAAGACTTGCTCCACTTCCCTTCAGCCCTCATCATTTTAATAAACTTTGTTGTTTTATCTTAAGTACTGAGTATGTCTGCATTTAACTCCCACCACGACCAACCAAACGTTATAAATGACACTCAGCATGCATATAACGTTACAACCCAATAGGCTCTTCAGAGTTATCTGGCATCATATGCATAAGCATTTCAAAGATACCAAAAGAAGATGCATCAGTAGCTAAATCTAAAGATAAAAAAAAAACTAAAGTGAGTAAGAACTTTGTCAGAAGTAATTATTTAAAAAAAATGAAACAAATTTTATATTCTTAAATGTTTAGTCACATTTAGAATGGCAATTAAACTTCACATCCTTCTTAAATAAATTATTTAAAAACCATTGGTGATTTAAAAAACTAGAATAATACTTTTTTGTATCAATATTCAATAATTCTTGTGCTTTTTCAACTAGAGGTAACTGAATATATGCTTGATTTAATTCAATTTTTGTAAAATATATACCACCACTTAATGTAGCTAACATACATTCTGTCTTAGGTAAAGCATACTTTTTGACAGCAACAACAGCAAAATTTCTATTTAGAAGTTTTCCACTATTCTGCAGCTTCAAATTAATCAGAGTTTAATTAAAACTAATCTATTAATTAATAATTAAATTAAAAAATACTAAAGTGGATGTAGTGGCATCGGAAACACTTTTGTATACATAATTTTTATAATTCTATCCAACCAGAAAAAAAGTGGAAAATCGATTACAAGTCAAATTTTTACACAAAGAAACAAAGTTAAAACTTTCACAATAACTAAACAATAATTATATTTATAACGGTTGAAATTAAGAGTAGCAGTTTATAATTTAAAAACTGGCATATTAAAATATTCATTCAGATTGAATTGCTTCGCAAAAAATATTAAGCTTGATTATGCATTTTATGTACTTTATTTAATTAAATATTGACTCAAGTCTCAAATTAAATAACTCAAAAGCTAAATTATAACCCGAAAAATATTTTTAATAACTTCTTTTACTGTTTTCTGTTGAGTTCATATCGAACGATAAATTATAACCATTGACATTTTTTTTTCAAAATTTCCATTGTGTAGTTTATTTGAAATAAAACTATCAATAAAATTTCCATTAACAGCTCTTAGAAATGATACTATAATGGAGTTAATTATTAAAAAATCCATTAAATCTTACGGCCCTTTAGAATCTAAAACTTTCTGCGTAGTTCGTTGAAATTTGCTAATGATTTGTTTAGGCGCTCTATTTTATATTCATTTACCCTTAATGTTCAAAGATTTGATATGATTTATCATCAATTTATTTATTAAATCAATTACGTTTCATTATTATTATAAATTTAAATAGATAAAATTTTATAATCAATATTTGGTTAACAATAGATGAGAATTGATCATTATGATGTAAACCCTGTTTAATTCTTAGCACGTTTTAATAAAATAATGAAACAGTGAGATATAAATTTATAAAATATAGTTTTAATGAATTTTTGCATAATATTTTTTTTTCTTTACAAGAAAAAGTATTAGATTCGTGAAAAATTCAAACTTTTCGACTGATTAAAAAGGTCCTGAACACGATTTGAGTGTTTTCAGAAAATGCCTATCTGTGAGTCAGTAAATTTGTCTGTATGGGACACAAATATTGTGGGCACTCTGAACAACTAATGTACAGAATTTCACAAAATTTTAGATTCCGTTAAAACATGATATAGATTGGTGTTGATAAAGTTTTGGTTAAAACTGCCTTACAGGGGCTGCTGCTACGCTGTATTTTACGCAATTTCTGCAATAGCTCTATTTCAAGAACTAATGTAAAGATTTTCATCAATCTTCAGATTCAGGTACACCTTAATATGAATTGCTGGTGATTAAGTTTTTATGTAAATCATTCGAAAGGTAGTACTGTTATGAAGCGTCTTCCATAATTTTTGCAATAATTATATCTCAAAAACTAGTGAAAAGAATTGAGTCAAACTTCATTTTATGTTATATTTCCACATAAATAGACCCGGTATCAGTTTTATGCTCTTTAGATTAAAAGTTTTACTTTTTTAATATCTAAGAGGGTGTGTGACATAAATTACTGATTTGTATTTTCTTTTTAAAAGTACATAATTGAATTAACCTATGCCGTTGACTTCTTGTGATGAGCATAAACTGTCATACAATTAAGGTACTGTAATAGCGAATTTTAATGTATTAAAATGAATTATGTGAAAGTTTTGTAATTGGCGTATCAGATTAGAAATTTTATTATTATTATTTTCGTTGCTCATTCTACGGGTTTTATAATTTTTTGACAGATTAATTCTAATTTTTAGGAAAATTTAAATTTTGAAATCAACAACGAACTTTCCAGGAAAACTAAGTATTTTAAATACTTTCTTTAAAGAATAGTTCAATTAATTAAAAACTGAGTTATTACATAACGGTATTTTGATTATTATTTTTTGTGTGAATCAAGGTAATTATTAGTATAAAAAAAGAAGCTTTTGCCTGTTTGTAGAAAATGCACTCGAACTAACTGATTTAAAAAGAAAATAAACACAGAAGTATGTGCTTTTTAGAAGCGGGTGGCTGAAATTATGGTGAGACGAAGTTTTTCTCCTTAATTCCAGTCTCACTTTCATCTAGTACTTTCGTAAAATTTGACATAACTAGTAATATTTTGAAAATATTTAAAAAAAACCGTACATCACGAAGAAAAAAAATAACATATATAATTTTTAAAAATTGTATTTATTTTTTATTTCTCAACTTATCGAATTCGAGAATCAGAAAGTTTTGAAACTTTTCGAGAAACATAAATACTTTTGAATCAAAAAACAAATGATTTTTTTTTGTCTTGTGGGCCAAGGATTTCGGTTCGATTCCCGCCCTGCTTAGTTGTAAATATTCAGTTTGTATGATAAATTTATCAATCAGTTTGATTGTGCTAAAATAATAGTATATCTACGTACCCATCGTCACATGGAGTTCCATTACCTGCGGTTTATTCTGCCTAGCTGTCTTAATGACCGATGTTAAGACCAAGAAGGTTATATGCGTGAAAAAATCCCTGCCAGCTATAGCCCAGTTAGCTTAAAGGGTTGGGAAATGGCCTTGTGAGTCAAGTATTTGGGTTCGATTCCCGGCCTGGACAAATTTTTGCTCATTTGGAAATATTCAATTCGCATTGTTAAAATTGTTCGCATTGTCTCCGTAAACAATGTTTTCCTCTATAGCATTATGTAATAAATGCATTTGAATGGCCCTGTAAACGAATAAAAAATATTCTTTGCACCACCGATTGTAGAGAATGCATATTTTAGTGCATACTTGCCATATGCATATTATTTTTTATGTTCGAAAGCGTTTAAAATCATTAAAATGCACTTGAAAATAATTTTCCCATTGGCAGTGATTTAACGGAGCACTTTTGAATGCCCCTATAATCGAATTATACTTCCGATTTACATAAAAATTGAAATGACTCGACAAATTTATGCAACAATTATTTATTTTAAATTTCAAATAATTCGGTTGGGTAGTTTTTCCTCTGTTATATGCAGACGGACGGACAGATTAACGAATAGACAGATAGAGGGACAGATGGACTGAACAACGACTATAGGTGAATCATATTAAGCATATAATTACGAACGCTCCTAAAAAGGAATAATATAAACAAAAAAATCCTATTTTTCATCTTCTACAATTAAGTATTGAAATGACATTAAACTACTTGCATGTTTTTCTATGAATAAAACTTAATTTATTAGATATTACCCTGAGGTGATAGTATACAAGCATTACGTAGGAAAGCTATAATCAGTATTTTATTATAATCTTTAATTACTTGTACAACTAACTAAAATTTTATAAATTTTCTACATTATTTTTTATTTTTTTATAACGCGCTCGTAATTGTATAAATACGTAGCACTTATAGCCATCGTTTGATCCGTCTGTCTGTCTGATATTCCAGTACAGCACAAGAGCTACCCAACCAAATAGCCCGAAATTGTATCTATGCAATCGCTTAGGTATCTTTTTGAATCATTTCAAGTTTTACGGAAATAGAACTTAAAAAATAATTTATAAAAGTTTTCTTCATTCTTTTATATCCTGTCATACGCTTTTAGTTCAATAATCCCGTAATATGTTTAGATTTCAATGGTGATGACGTCCTATTAAAGATAGAAAACTTTTGTTTCTGTATGACTTAATTTAGTAGATATACAATCGTAATATATTTTATATTCATGTATTTCTTTTATAAAAGGGCAACAACTATAGCACCAACATCTGACTATTTATAAAATTAGTTATTATGCAACGGCGCCTCATTTGCCACATTTGATGTATTGTTTCAGGCTTCTTTTAAATTCAGAGAGATTATATATTTTTTAATTTAAGTGAAAAAAGTAAACGGAAATGTTTGAAGATTTTTTTTATTTTTATTTTATAGACTTTTTTAAGAGTAACTTCTCTAGAAGTGTTATCAGTTAATGGATTCTTGAAGATTAAATGTAGTTTCTTTGTAAAGCATGTTTTTAAGATCGAAAATATTCGAGCGTTTTTTCTTTTTCTTTAAGTGTATATGAAATATAAATTTAAAGTTTTGGAGTGATGTGAAGTATGTTGATTTATTCTCCCAAGAAAATTATTAAGGAAATACAATTTTGAAGTAATTTAAAGAGAAATTGAAAAAGACGATTACATGCATTTACAGTGATGTGAAGTATGTTGATTTATTCTCCCAAGAAAATTATTAAGGAAATACAATTTTGAAGTAATTTAAAGAGAAATTGAAAAAGACGATTACATGCATTTACATTTTATCTTTAAAAAGATGATGTTTGGAATTAATGTCGAAGGTTTACAGGGTGTCTCAAAATAAAGGAAATGCGATTTAATCTTTTGCTTACTGAAGATACACTGTAAAAAAGCGAGGCATAATTCCTAAGAGGATTTATCTGGTTGAAAAAAAAGATTTATTTATTTATTTATTTATGAAAATGTACTATAATACCAAACAACAATGTACAATAATCTCTTTCATGCAATACAAAATTCCAAAAAACATTTCCTTATCTTTAGAAAGCTCACAAAAATTTATCATTAAATTTTAAAGAAGAATATATTAAAATCAACTTTTATTAGCGTTCGTTATTTTACAGCGCATTAATCAATTCTCACTAACCAGAAAATCTGTTTTTTAGAATGCTATGAGGTTTCAAGTAAATATATTTATTCATGTAAACATAGTAAAGTTCATCAAACATATTTATCAGACAAATATGCAGAATAACAGATTTAACATCAACATTAAAACGATAAACACCACACCACTCACCAGTGACTGACACTGAAAATACCGTTTTTAGCCGCGTTAGTCACCGGTGTCTATTAGTCTAAAATCGACATAAAGCAATATATCTATATATGTATAATATTTTATGTAATTATTAAAAATTTATTAAAAATTTACTTAACTTTCATTCATTAGGGGATTATATCATTAAATAAGAAGCGGACTAAATGGAAAATCCATTGTCAGTCACAGTGACTGACGTAGCACTCAACATGTTAAAATTAACATTATTATGTTGCAATTGCATGCAGAATTTCATTTATGCTCAAAATGTTAAGTTGAAGTTTGACAGAATTCGAAAAACCTATTTTCCGAGGAGACAGAACTGATTAATTCATTGTTAAAGCTCAAGAAATTTCTGAAAATGACGGACATCCAATAAAAAAATGTTATAAAGTCGTCTTTCAATTTTGTAAAAACATTTATTTTTATAAAGTTGTCTTTCAATTTAAAAAAAAAATTGTTTTTGATGTTTTGAAAAATCAGAGAATGCTTTTCGAAATACACTCATTGCCATAAAAATTTGCACACTACGAAAAAGGCGTCCAAATAAAACGAAATTTTACACGCGTAAGTACTATTGTGAGATAAGTAAGTGATTAGAAAACCAATGAAAAATGATCATTTATTGCAGAAAAAAGTACAAATGAACACAAATTTTAGTACTCTTTTGGACTCCCTCCAAAGCAAATGCGATACGAACGAGTATTGAGGCATACAAGTTCCGCTTGATGTCCTGAGACATCTGGTACCACCGTTTATGAAAACGCGCCTCGAGTTCAACCAAACTCCTAGGGTGTCCAACTTGTCGTCCCGCATAATCCCAGATATGCTCGATTGGTGACAAATCTGGGGATCGAGCAGGCCAGGGAAGGGTGGTAATGTAGCGGAGGCATGCTTGTGACGTCATTGCTGTGTGTGCCCGAGCATTGTCTTGCTGCAAAATAGACCCTGGGAGCCTTGGCACGATTGGCAACACATGTGGCTGAAGGATGTCCTAGACGTACCGCTGGTCTGTCATTGCTCCACGGATCAATATTAGGAGTGACCGTGTATCGTAAGCAATGGCGCCCCATACCATCACATCAGCTGTGGGAGCGGTGTGTCACTGTAAAGAGAAGGCAGGATTTAATTGTTCACCACGGGGCCTCCACACACGAACACGATTGTCATAGCTACTTGAAATTGAATCTAGAATCGAATCACGTCGTGCGCGACACCACTCCAAACGAAGGCGTCGGTTGATTGGTGTCATTGGCAGCACACGAAATGGACCTTGCGATACCAGGTATCCTTCAGCCAGGCGCCTTGCGATGGTTTGGGAAGACACAGGGGTCCGTTGTGAAGGTGCTGCCTTGTGTCTGGATACCGGCCAATGAAACAGTGTTCCCTACGCCTGCGTTTCGTATGATGTGATGGTCTTCTCGACAACTGGTCTGTCGCGGGCTCCCGAGCCAGGTCGCCGTATAAATGACATCTCTTCCATCCACTGGTCCCAACATCTCTTCACACTAAAATCAGAATGACCTACTTGACGAGCTACTCGCCGAGCTGACCTCCCCCCCCAGCTTCCATCATCCCGATGATTTTTCCTCTCTCCAGCTCTGACAGCTGTTGTTATTGTCTTCGATGCTGCTTAATGGCATGTCTATCTTAGCGTTTCCTTTGCAAAAGAAAAGGCACACTCAGACAAGTTCAGCTTAAAAGTTTTAAACTCCAAGGAGGGCGAAGCTCAACCCCCTCTAGTGGCATTACGCAATGCGTAATCAAGCTACATTTCTAATCATTTGCATATCTGCCTGGTGTGTATCTTCATGCCCAGTTTCGTTACGATCCTACTATTATTTCTTAGTGCGCAAATTTTTATGACAATGAGTGTAATTTGTGACTTGGAAAAGGCTATGAAATATTTTCATTCACGATTATAATGAATTTTTATACATTAAGAAACTTTTTTATATTTTTTACCATGTAGGTTACCTATTGGAAAAGTCACTTATCTTTTTTGTTTATTCAAATTTAGAAATTCCCACAATATTTTTTAATACGCAGATAGTAAGGTATTTGAAATATGCATCCAATTTCCATAATCTGAATTTTACCATCTTTTATTGCGTTTTTTAAAAGTTATTTGACGTTACGTATTCACCTACTGGCATTCATTATATTTTCAATATGACGTAATATTCACTTTTTATTAAATTCGTTAAACTGTTTATTTGATTTCATTTTTCAAGTGGAAATCCTGCAATAAGAAGGTTTTGATGTAATATCCAGTTTATTAAATGCAATGCGTAGCAGAATACAGTTGGATGTGGCAATTGAAAACTTTTTCTATCTTATACACATTAATAATTGCAGAAAAATGAAACCCAGCAGCGTCACCGGTTTGGTGACTTACACCAAAATCCTATCATCGACAACTTTTCTTAAGTTATAACTGAATCTGAAGTTTGATAAAAATAAGTGAGAATATAATTATGATGAATACCGCATAAGAGCGCCACTTGTTGGGCAATTTACTCCAAGTTGTAATCATTTCCATATTATATCAAAGACTAATGGCATCTATAGTTTTTTGAAATTTCGTGCATTAATTCTTGAGATATAGCTATTGCGGGAATCCTAAAAAAGACAAAATAGCATCACCACCTGTTGAGCGATATACACCAAAACTAATTAAATCAAGTTTATATAAATTTGGAGTTTTGTGAAATTCCGTACATTAATTCTTGAGATAGAGCGCTCATACAATTTTTCACTCACAAAGTGACAGACAGACTCAGAAACAGACATTTTTTTTTAAAAACAATGTTTTTATTTTTTGGATTTTCTGTCTCCTAAAACGTGTAATCCGTCGAAAACTGTAATGCGAAAAAAATCACGAATACAATACTTACTTCTTGTAAAGAGAAAATAAAGTAAACAATCGTAAGTTATTTATTTCACTTTTATTTTTCATGGAAAATCTTCAAAAATAAAAAATAATTGTTGTAATAAGAGTTTTACTATACAAATTTGAATGTCGTAAATTGCTGTTGGATTTTGATTAGAAATTGCAATTAAATTGGTTATTTTTTATTAATTAAAATTAAGGCGACAGCAGAAAACGGCTCAAAAGCTTGATTTTATATTTTATTTTATATTTAATTACACAAACTCATTTTAAAGTTCTTGTTTTTGTACACCAATGAACAGGTTTATGTATTTTTAACAAACACATTCATAATAGTGAAATCTTTTTCTGTTACATTGTAACAAGTAAGAGCCCAGACTAATTGAAGAAAGGATGAAGAATGTTATCAATTGCTCACAAGCTGAAGAATACTTCGATCTAGAGTTTGTCCAATTCTTGAAACTCGCCCGGTCTCTTGTCTTTAATGTGGAAGAAAAATGAAGGCTGCTAGGTCTCATGTGGCATTTGTTTCATTGCAGGAAAAAATATTGCCAGCAATGTTAAATTATCAAAACACCAGAATTCGGTAGTCAAGTAATCAATAAGATCACAGTCCAAGGAAATGAGGCCACATTTTGATATGTGATCCATTAGAAACTTCATTTGAAGTCGTCGTGAAGTGGAGGATACAGTTCATGCTTGAGAGAATCAGGGAAAACTGGGTGAACAAGACAAGCACTGTAGTGTCAGTGCGTACTATAATGACTGCTCGTCATTGCTGTTTAGTTCGTGTAGTAAAACATATATAGGTCCATTTATAGTTTTTCTTCTAAACAAAAAACTGATGTCATTTTGACAAGAAAAAAAAGAGGGCTCTTAAATATATTGTTGATTAAATCCATTATTTTTGCAAAACAGGATCAACTAAAAGGTAATATAGAGCTGAACAAAATAAATAAACGATATAAAACAATATACATAATATATTATCAATTTTACAAATTACGAGAGCGTAGTCTATCACGACCACTGCAAGTTGTTACTTTTTTTCATTACACAATCGTCAAAAGAAAATGCATTGGCATAAAAATAGATTCTTAAACCAGGCCCAAACCGTACAGGTAAAAAAGGACAGTTAGATAAAAAGCAATGGGAAAATTTTTAATGAGTACTGGCAAGAAAAAATCAAATATCGCCTTTGATGAAACGCGTACAACATAGTAGCAACCTCAAGGGAGAGGCCAAAACAACACCTGCGACACTGTATGACAACGGTAAAACTTTAAGTCCTTTATAAAAGAAAATAAAATGATACGAAATAAATGTAACGGTTATTTAAAGCAAAAAAAAAATCTATTTTTTATATTTAATCATCTCTAAATTTTTTTAAAAAATCTAGAAAGGAAATGACATTTTAAAACTGATTTATTATTTGGTATTTTACTTAAATGCCATTTTGAAATGAGCACTCAATAATAAAAGAACCCATAAAAATGTTTTTCTTTTAAAATTATATTTTAAAAGAGGGAAAAAATTAACTTATGAAATATTAATAGAAAATATAAATAAAATGCGTGTTACAACACAAGCGAGTCCTTTTATGTATTTTCTTCGAAATACCATTTTCAATAAAATTTCCATTTACAGCTATTTAAAATGAAACTATAATGGAGTTAATTATTCTGCAAAAAACACATAAAATCTTTCAGCCATTTAGAAAAAAAAAGCTTTCAGCGTATTTCATTTAAATTTTCTAATGATTTGTTGAGGTTTTCTACATTATATTAATTTGGTATTAATGAGGTACTATCTTTAATATTTATTTAAAGTTTATTTATATTACATGAGCTGCATTACATTAAAATTATTAATTTAAGTATATAAATTTGACATATTGGGTTAATATTAGATTAAAATAAACCCTTGTGGCATAAACAGTGTTTAATTTTTTAATATGAACTATCAAAATAATAAATCCGTTGCATATAAATTAAATAAAATACTTTTTTAATAATATTTTTTGGATTTTTTGTTTATTATTATTAATTTCATTGCTAAGTGTCTTGTTTAGACTGAAAGGATATTTTTCTGGTTTTCGCAATTTTGCATGCTTCACAGCTTAACTCTTGATACTTCATCTTAGGCAAACCTTTTACTTTTTCATTCTGTGATGTATTTACGATATATTGATTATTTATGTGACAATATCGCTCATGCTATTTTGCTGGCTCTGAAACATTTGAAGTGATTACATTACTGTCAACATAAGTTTGATGTTCTGGATATATAGGCTTCACACTGTAGAGTCCATTTTTCCTATAAGCAGAAAACATTTCTTCACCTTTCTCATCAAACAGAGTAATTTTACCGTTTTTCCCCATAAATTTTTAGCCTTTTTCCTCACAAACCGCTCCTGAAATGAGATTTCTGCTTAAATTTGGGGAATACATCACATTATTTAAACGTATTTCATTAATTTTCCCATTTACTTTAAAATTTACATCTACACTACCCATGCCTTCTATAGGACTAGTTACTTGACCAACAGCTAAAATCATTTTTGTATTATTTACCGGTTTATACGTTACAAACAAATCTTTATTATTGCAGAGGTGACTCGATGCTCCCGTGTCGAACACCCAATTAAACGTATCCTGAAAATGGTCATTTTGACCAAAATTTGCTTCGGTCACGTAATTTTTCTTTTTAAAACTTTTAGAATTATTTCTGCAGTTAATTGCCTTGTGGCCAGGTTTGCCACACTTAAAACAATTCTGAGTTTGGGGTTTATCCTTTTTTCGGACTTCTTTAGGCACTACAGATTTTATTTCAAACGCCGATTTTTCCCCTTTAAGCACATCGCTTCTACTTTGCTTTAAACGGTCCTCTTCTAATATTAATTCGTCTAAAACTTTATCAAAAGTAAAATCCTTTTTCTCCCATCTATAAATGGCTTGCACTATACCAGAAAACGTACTTGGGAGGAATCTGATAAGTTGATAAGTTTTAACGATTTCGGACAATACGATTTCTGTATCTCCCATACTCACTAAAATTTCTTTAAGTCTAGCCCCATAAAGTCCTATTGCTTCATTCGAATCATAGGTACAACTAAAATAGGCATCCAATATACCAATAGCTCTTCCCCTTGTAGCTGGCTGAAAATGGATTTTTAATCTGTCCCAAGCTTCTGAAGCTATTTTAGTATCACGAATCAATGGCTTTAAATCCTTACTAATATTTAAATAAATAGTACTATAGGCTTGATTCTTTTTTAATTTCAAAGTCGCGAGTTTCTTTAGTGGTTGCCCCTTCTTTAAGTTTTAAATCTTTGTTAATTACATGTTCATATGCCCCTTATTCCATTAAAAGTGCTGATACATCGTCTTTCCAGCTGGCATAATTAAAATTATTTAATTTGTCAATTTCCATTTTTAGCTCTAATTCGCAGCCCCCCCTATCTTTAGACTTTTAAAACTTTTAGACTGCTTAACGTTAACACCATCTCATAATTAAATATCTAACAATTCTCACTAATAGGCAGAAAGAACGGCCCATAACCAATGTTTTATTAAACATTGTCCTCTTAACCCAAATTAACAAGTTGGAAATTGCACGTGAAGCGTAGCAAACGAGGTGCGTTCGTACGATAACGAAGTTTTAAAAATATTACTCTCATATATCAATCTCATAAAATTGTAAATAGTGAATTACAATTAAAACGCTCATCAAACAATGTTTTCCCTATACCATTATGTAATGGAATACTTTTGTGTGGCCTTGTAAATCAATAACAAATGTTCTTTGCATCACAAATTATGTAAAATGTATATTATAATATGCACTTTATATTGTATATAAATTTTATTAAGTTCGAATGAGTGCAACAAAATTAAAATGCATTTGAAACATTTTCCCCCCATTGACCGTAATGTAACGGAATACTTTTGATTGTCCCTGTAATTGATCTATGCATCCGATTTTCATAAAATTTGAAATAACTCGACAAAATTATATAATAACTATGTATTTTAAATTTCAAACGTATAAAATACATTTGAAACTTTTTCCCCATTGACTATAATGTAATTGAATACTTTTGATTGTCCCTGTAATTGATCTATGCACCCGATTATCAAAAAATTTGAAATAACTCGACAAAATTATGTAATAACTATGTATTTTAAATTTCAAACGATTAAAATGCATTTGAAACTTTTTTCCCCATTGACCGTAATGTAACGGAATACTTTTGATTGCCCCTGTAATTGATCTATGCATCCGATTTTCCTAAAATTTGAAATAACTCGACAAAATTATGTAATAACTATGTATTTTTAATTTCAAACGTATAAAATACATTTGAAACTTTTTCCCCATTGACTATAATGTAATTGAATACTTTTGATTGTCCCTGTAATTGATCTATGCACCCGATTATCAAAAAATTTGAAATAACTCAACAAAATTATGTAATAACTCTGTATTTTAAATTTAAAACGATTAAAATGCATTTGAAATTTTTTCCCCATTGACCGTAATGTAATGGAATACTTTTGATTGCCCCTGTAATTGATCTATCCATCCGATTTTCATAAAATTTGAAATGACTCGACAAAATTATGTAATAATTATGTATTTTAAATTTCAAACGTATAAAATACATTTGAAACTTTTTCCCCATTGACTATAATGTAATTGAATACTTTTGATTGTCCCTGTAATTGATCTATGCACCCGATTATCAAAAAATTTGAAATAACTCAACAAAATTATGTAATAACTCTGTATTTTAAATTTCAAACGGTTAAAATGCATTTGAAACTTTTTTTCCCATTGACCGTAATGTAACGGAATACTTTTGATTGCCCCTGTAATTGATCTATCCATCCGATTTTCATAAAATTTGAAATGACTCGACAAAATTATGTAATAACTATGTATTTTAAATTTCAAACGTATAAAATACATTTGAAACTTTTTCCCCATTGACTATAATGTAATTGAATACTTTTGATTGTCCCTGTAATTGATCTATGCACCCGATTATCAAAAAATTTGAAATAACTCAACAAAATTATGTAATAACTCTGTATTTTAAATTTTAAACGATTAAAATGCATTTGAAACTTTTTTCCCCATTGACCGTAATGTAATGGAATACTTTTGATTGCCCCTGTAATTGATCTATCCATCCGATTTTCATAAAATTTGAAATGACTCGACAAAATTATGTAATAATTATGTATTTTAAATTTCGAACGATTCGGTTGGGTAGTTTTTGCGTTGTTATATGCGGACAGACAGACGGACGGACTAAGCGACAACAATAGGTGCTACGTATTTACATAATTACGAACGCACCTAAAAAGAGAGGTCTTAAATTTAGATTAGATGAGATTGAAACTGAAATTGAGATGGTGTGTTAAAATTTAAAATATGACAAAGTCTTTTTAAAAGGAAAACATAAGAAATTTATTTAAAGTTTAAAATCAAAGCATAGTATAATTTAAAGAGCTCTACTGGAGCTAAAACATTTCTCAAAACATTAGCATCGGGAATTTCGGAAACATAATAGACGTTCATAGAACGAATAAAACGATGCATGCTAAAGAGCAAACAAGCAAGCAAGCATAACTGTCTGAAAAGATTTACAAATATATATGAAATCAAAAAGGTAAGATATTTGCATAATGTACCGCGAAACGAACAGTTACAGATTTGAACGAATCACAGTACTGCAAACGTCATAAACTGAAAATACGTCATGCTCTGCCGGAACGCTAACGCCACCTATAGATTCTGAAAAAGGAAGTTTTTCTTTCGGAAAAGCAAGCACGCAACAACTCAACTCCGCACGATAGCTGAAAAACGTAAACATTACATCACGTTAAATGATAGCGTGTCGTTCTTGTCAGGGTGGACGTACAAGATTAAATAGGGATTAAAAATATTAAAGAAATAGTAGGAAACTAAAAATAAACTTAAAATTAACTCACATTTCCAACATTTACAATCATTTGATGGAAATCCTGTTTTTTTTAAGATTGTTTGACGAGACATCTTTTTTTTTCATGAACTTTTGACGGAAATCGAGTCTTTTTTGTTTTTCTTTGACAGGAATCTTGTTTTTCCACAAGCTTTTTAGAGAAAATGCGTCTTTTTAGCAATTCTTTGACAGAATTAGCATGTTTTCTGCAATCTTTCATCAAAAGTGACATGTTTTTTGCGATTTTTTGACGGAATTGGTGTGTTTTTGCGTTCTGTTTATATTCTCGGGAATCACCAGTTTCGCCATAGATCTCGGAAAAAACACAAAATTTGACAAGTGATTGTGAAAAAAAATATGAAATTTAAAACAAATTTCATCAAAAGATCCTAAGAAAAGGACAAATTTTGACAAACAATGCTGAAAAAAAATCGGCAAATTTTCTAAGCAGATTGCTAAAAATGGTAAATATTGTAAAAAGATTACAAAAAAGACTAATTTCATCAAAGAATTGCGGAAAAACTACAAATTTTGTTTTAAAAAATTCCAAAAAAATGGGCGCATTTCAACAAAAATCCTGAAAAAAAGACAAATTTTGTAAACAGATCGCAAAGGTGAATTTCATTAAAAGATCATGAGAAAATACCTCATTTTATATATGTATCACAGAAAAGAATGTGAATTTCGTTAAAAAAATTGTAAAAAACCTCAGAAAAACAGCAAATTTTGACAAAAAAGATCCTAAAAGACAAATTTTGTAAACAGATCTAAAAAAAAGGCAAATTTCATTAAAAGACAGTGAGAAAATGACTGTTTTGAAAAAATATTGTGAGAAAACTACTAAATTCGTGAAGAGGTTGAGAGGTTTTGTCCACATATCACAAAAAAATGTGAATTTCTTTAACGGATCGCGAAAAAAAGGCAAATTTTGACAAAAAAATCCCTAAAGAAGACAAATTTTGTAAACAGATAACGAAGAAAAAAAAGCAAATTTCATCGAAAAATTGCGAGAAAACCACAAATTTCATCAAAAGATTACGAGAATATGCAAATTTTGTTCATGAATCACTAAAAAATACACAAATTTTGTCAAAAGATCATGAATAAAATGACAAATTTCATAGAAAAATTGTGAAGAAGGGTAGATTTCATGAAAACATCACAAAAACAGCAAATTTCGACAAATGATAGCCAAAAAAAAAGGTATAATCTTTCACAAAATTTGCTTTGAATTTCAGATAGATATATTTTTTTTTTTTTTACTCGGAATCCCTTCCCTCTAAATTTCTATTTGGATTTTTAGCTTTATTATTTTTATAATCAAAATAATTTTTCTTCAATAGCTATATAATTCATTTTTAATTTAAATAATATATTTTTAAACTACTAGGGGGGCGCCGCCCCCCTGCTCGCTATGCTCGCCAACCCCCCGCGTAATCGCTTCGCGATTCCAAATTATTGGCTACCCCTGCTTACTGCGCTCGCCAATGCCCCATGGTATGAATAAGCAGTTGCAGACCTTTCAACTGATATGTCACACGACTGGTGTTGTAAAGAAATTAAAAATGTGCCCCCCTGGGGGGCAGAGTGGGAGGCGACACAAAAGACATCCATAATATGAATAAGCAGCTGCAGACCTCTCAAATGATATGTCACACGACTGGTGTTCTAAAAAATTGAAAATGTGCCCCCCTGGGGGGCAGAGTGGGGGTGACACACAAGACATCCATAAAATGAATAAACAGTTGCAGACCTTTCCAATGATGTGTCACACAACTGGTGTTGTAAAGAAATTAAAAATGTGACCCCCCCCCTGGGGAGAGCAGAATGTGGGGGTGACACACAAGACATCCATAATATGAATAAGCAGTTGCAGACATTTCAAATCTTGTGTAACACGACTGGTGTTGTAAAGAAATTAAAAATGTATCCCCCCTGGGGAGCAAAGTGGGGGATAACACACAAGACATCCATTATATGAATAAGCAGTTGCAAACCTCTCAAATGATGTATCAAACGACTGGCGTTGTAAAGAAATTAAAAATTTGGCGAAATATTACAGTTATCGCCAAGTTGGCGTCACTTTTGACAACTAATTTTGGTCGCCAAATTTGGCGATATATCGCCAAGTTGGCGACAAACTTGGCGATTGTTGGCGATGGTAACCTTTCCTCTCTTTATGGTAACCCATACGGCGATACATAGACGGAGCCCTTTCCTGATTGGTCTATTCGGCTCATGGAAGGAGTGGACAACCCGGATTCGTTAGTTCCGGAAATCTTCCACATCAGCATCATTCCAGGAGTCATTCCTTTTAAGGCTAGTTTTTTTTTTTTTTATAGAAGGATAATTATTAATTTATATTGTAAAAATAATATAATATGTAACTATTAAATACTGTGAAAAGTTTTTGACTCAATATTTATGTGCACAAAATTTTTACAGAAATTCTCGTGTCGATTGCTTTTAATAGTGAAATTTGACAATTGGTTAAAAAAAAAATAAAAATCTACATATGGGAATTCGCAAATACCAAAACTACAATACTTATCTTATGAAATAAATAAAAATTCACCTACCTTTATTTTAATACATAATGTCACTTAATTATTCACTATCTTATCAAATTATCAACATTTAGCAGATATAATTTTATTTGAAAAGAAACATATTAACAAACAAACATATTAACAAACAAACATATAAGGCAGTGTTGAATTCATGGAGAAGTCCGGGAGACATTTAACCATTGGAGCAATGAAATATTTCTCCCCCCCCCCCTCCCCCCTCCCGAGAAGATTTGAGACTGTGTTTTCATCCCCCAGAGTAAACTGCATTTCACCCACGATTTTTTAAATACCAGTATTTTAAAGCGAGAAAATGCGACTTAGTTTATCGAAGTTATATCGTCAATTGAATAAGGCGAAGCAAACTTTTTGAAAATAACGATCGCCAACAAGCATTAGCGATTTTCAGTTGTATAACAGACAAACAAGTTCGTATGGAAATGCCCATGCTGTTTCTCGAAAGGTTTTTTTAAGAAGTGTGGGACTTTTCATACATAAATTGTCGCCAAATATTAATTTTTAACTATCTTGTCGGTTTACACATCTAAGAAGATTAATAAGAGTAGGAACAATAGCTAAAAAAGAATAAAAATAATAATAAACAAACGAACGCAGCAAAGCGATGCGAAGAACGACAACGATTATCCCGCCAAACCAACCCGCGGTCAGATTGTTTACAAAGTGGAGTGGAGTTGAGAAGATTTCTGTCGTGGGTCAGTCATGACATTTTGCTAGTAATCAAACTACAAACAAACAGTTACAAGGCTGTATTTTATATTTTGCTTGTATATTATAACTATATCCCGTAGCTAAGAATCTTTATACTTTACAGGCAGTTGTAACATTTTCTATGATTTACATTTAAGAAGAAATTAAAGATAGCAATCGTCCTGACGTCACCATCTTGGAAGCGTTTAAAGTAAAATTGATTATGTCTGATAGAAAAGAAGTTTAATCATGGGCGTCACCCACTGAGCTATAATATAAATGGATTTTCTTATAAATATCTATATATATAACGCTAAATCTATGGACATTTTATGTGACAAAAGTTGGATTTCGGGATAAGAAGAAGGGGGGGGGGGATGAACATATTTTTAAAACTTTAGATGCAGTTTTTGGACGGATCCCTCTGTTAAATATTATTTATCAAATATAGAAATTTCAAAGGGATTTCTTATTGGAGGTGGGATGAATTTTCTTTTGGGAATTTTCGTGCGTGTTTGAATACGATTTTAAATATTAATGAAAGGGATTTTACATTGATTTGAAGATTTTCTTAGGGAGAATTTTTGTTAATTGAAATTTTTGTATGTATTAGAATTCGAGGGGCTATTTTACTGCAGAAATTTGAGAAAAAATTAAGAAAAATTTCAGAGTAAAAAATAGATTTCAACAAAATTTCGTGTTATTTTTTTTTTTTTTTTTCAACGAGGAGATATTAAAATAATTTTGAGATTTTTGTTTTCTTTAAAAGGATTTGTGGATGGGAAGGAAAAATAGTAATTTTAAATGGTAATTAAAAATCTTAACGACGAAGCCTTAAAATAATTTAGATATTTTTATTTCTAGAACGGGATTTTTATATCGCTATTTTTGAAATTTAATTAAAAATGTTAATGAAGGGCGTTAAGAATTTTCCATTTAACCGCTAACGGGATTTTTTGAATGGGATTGAAAAATTGTAATTTCAAATGGTAATTAAAGCTGTTCTTAAATCAAAAAGGGCAACTTTGTGACACATGCTTTAATATATTTTTGTTCGGAAATGCATGAAAATAGCAGGTGTTATTTATTATTCAGAAACTGTC
Source organism: Maratus speculifer (assembly GCA_964019185.1). Classification (NCBI taxonomy): domain Eukaryota; kingdom Metazoa; phylum Arthropoda; class Arachnida; order Araneae; family Salticidae; genus Maratus; species Maratus speculifer. Next base: position 24,371,562 of record OZ025292.1, read on the forward strand.
TAATTGCACTCAATTTTCTGTTTTTTAAAAAACCCAATAGATTTTTCATAATAAGCCTTCAAATTTGACCCTTTTGAGCACATTTCCGGACGAAAGCAGAAAAACCGGTTGAAAAGCAGGAGATAAACGGATGATCATGTGATCGAAAAGCTTATAACTGGATAGGTAATTTAACTACCATAAATGGAAAAATAAGTTCGATGCGAAATCGCTTCCATAGTCAGGCATTCCAATTTTATATATTTCTGTTAAAAAATGAATTTGTAAATGTGTCAAAACGTTTTGCACTTGCTGAGCAGAGCAGTTAAGAACCCCTTAAGAATCTTAATAAGGGGACTTTAAAATAATTTGAAGATTTTTAATTTCTAGGACGGAATTTTTATATCGCTATTTCAAATTGTAATTTAAAATAATTAAAAATGTTAACAATGTTAATTAAGAATTTTTTATTGTACCGGTGGAAGAAATTAGATTTCTCAGAATTACCTAAAACATTAATTTAAAATAATAATAAATATTATCAGGAAATGCAAACATATCAAAATCTTAGATATCATAATGTGCAATGATAAACCTCAATAAAACCTTCAAGTAAAACCTTTATATTACCTGCGTGAGAAACAGTTTTCATTTTCCTTCAAAATACCTCAAGTGATTTCATGAAAATCTTCTAAGTCATTAAAGGTAGTTTAAAGGTAATAATTTGCTCATAAAAAGCTGTATGAAAACTTTTAAAAAGCTGTATATTTCTCTTAGGGAAACCTTTAGCTTTCATTTTCCTTATAAATACCCGCAAAAACCTTTAATATGCCTGCAAAATCTCAAAATATTTAAAGGTTTTTTGCTGATTTTTTTACCTGGGATATATACACTAAATGGCCAAAGATGACCGGCCGCTTGCGATTTTAGACATTTTGTTAAATATCTAGAAAAATACATGAGACATTATTCTAAAAAGTGTGTAAACATAATAGTACAGGTCATACATTTCCGTGAACATTTTTTCCCAAAACTCCATACGGGACCACCAACAAATTAAAAAAATGAATATCTTTTAGATAACCTTATCAAAACTAATATAGCAAAATCGTTCAAAGTGTAGATAGCAATTAAGTGACTTATTGTAATAAACTGTATTCATTTTTATGCGGATAGCATGTATACTCGTAGAAAAATTAAGGTTTTTATAAAAACAGTTCCAAATTTTACCAAGTGATTTGCTTATAATTGGCAGAGCTCTTAATCTAAAATAATGTTCTTTTTCGGAAATTTCCCAAACAACATTCTACATATTACCCTATAATTAGAATTAAAAAATAGTAAAATATATGCGAAAAATGAGCAGATTTACTAAATAATTTTTCATTGCACATACGTGAGGACCATCAAAATTTCATTTGTATATTATGTTAGCTAAATGTATGCTGCAACCTCTCTAAAAATCTCGAAAACATAGCTTGAAAAATCTAAAAGCAATTGTCAAAATAATAAGCTCAAAATCCGTTATACCCAAAATAACACAAAAAGATGAGGGGTTTAATCCAAATATAATAGTACGTGCAATATTGTGTATGCTACACTAGCATTTATCAATGGATATATGGATACAATCCCTCATCTTTTTGCTTTCTTTTGCGAATAACGAATTTTGAACTTATTCTCTCGACTATTTTCAATATTTTCATACTGTGTTTTCGAAACTTTTACAAAATTTGCCCTTTACACTTAGCTAAAAGAATATAGAAATTAAATTTTCATAGCCTTTACGCATGCGCAATTAAAAATTATTTAGTAAACCTACTCATTTTTTATACAATTTTTATTATTTCTTTTATAATTCTAGTTACAAGGTGTTGTGTACATCGTTGTTTGACATATTTTCAGAAAATAACATTATTTTATTTTAAGAACTCTGTAAATTATAAGAAAAATTTGGTATTGTTTTTATAAAAGCCTTAATTTCTCTACGAGTTCTATTCTACGATGCTACTCAAACAAAAATAAACATAGTTTATTACAATAAGCCACTTAATCATAATCTACAGTTTGAACGCTTTTGCTACATTAGTTTTTACAGGGTTATCCAAAAGATATTCATTATTTTTCAATTTGATGACGGTCCCGTATGGAGTTTCGGGAAAAAAATCTTCACGGTAATGTATGACACGTACTATATATTTTTATACACGTTGGGTTTCAGGATAATTCCTCTTGTATTTTTCTAGATATTTAACAAAATGTCAAAATCGCAGGTGGCCGGTTGCCCTTGGCCATAAGTTGCATATATATGTGTCAGTTTGTGTTTGTTACATAATCGGATAGGGAACCAGTAAATTCGTCGTTACATAGTTACGTTTTGTTAAAAAGAAATAGGATCCCCGTTCTAGTGGAAAGCAGTCGTGGGTTAAGCAAAGTAAAATGCATTGACAACTTCAAAATAGTTTTTTTATGCAGTCATATCAACAGAGAAATGTCCAATCTCCCGGCTAAACGATTTCAATTGAAAATAACGTACGTTCTATTCTAAAGAATAGCCATCTGTCATAACATTTTGATATCTCACTCCAAACTGACTACTACCTTCATCTCCGAACCTTCTGACTTTAGTTTTAAAAAAGTATTTATAGAACTTTCGATAATCTCAGACCAGATCCCCTCATGTAAACAAAAATTAGCATCTGGCGCCGAAACCAAAGCAGCGGAATCGAATGATTCCCGGAAACGATGGTTTTATTAAAAATATTATTATTTAAGTCATTTAATAATCGAAAGTAGTTAAAATTAGAATGTACAAACGATATATATATATATATATATATTTTAAGAACAAGAAATGAATTTATTGATATGTAATGAATATAAAACGCGAAGGAAAAAGATATAAAGAATGATGTTTTGAATATGCATGCTTTTTCAGAATATATTTTATAAGACTTTAAAAAGGAGTTGATAAAAACGAAGAAAAAGTAAGTTCTATTGGGAATTTAATAAAGTAAAGTTTATTTAAAACTATTTTTAATTTAGAGCCATTTTTTTTAGATTTATACGTATCGGAATAAATATTTTTGAAGAAAAATTAAGAATTTATATCGTTTCAATAAAGATTAATATATTAGACCTAGTAAGTAGGATTTTAATTTAATAAGCTAAAATAAATACGGAATATTGTTAAACGGAAATTAATATAATCTAAGATTAATTTTGATGATAAGAATTTATATTTTTTGTAATGTATATAACTTTAGAAAAAGGTTCAAACAACTTTTTGACGATTACTTCTCTTCTGTATCATAAATTACGAAAAAAATTTTAACGGTCTGCATCCCCTTTTAAAAACGACAAATTTAAATTAAAGGTACTTTTTCTTTATTGTCTACGACAATTTCCAATGACTTTAACATAATTGTAAATCTTTGTATAAAAGAAAATTAAAAGAATCTATTAGACATTCCTCCGATATTCTAATATATAAGCATCACGTACGAAAATTTATTATAGTTTATAAAAATTTTTACTCTTATTGTACAATTATTTGTTAAAATTCTAAAAATGTTCTATGTTTTTTTTTTCATTTTTTTTTGTATTTTTAATGTAACAGAAATTAACTTTCCTGTAATTTAAGCGGAAGCAGTATGCTGAAGTATTGGAAGAGAATTTCTAAAGTATTGTTAGTGTATTTTCTTTCCTTTTTCTTTTTTTCTTTCTTTCTTTTTCTTTTTTATGTAGAGTAAATTGTCTGGAGTTGTTATCAGTTAATGGATTTTTGAAAATTAAAGGTAGTTTCTCAGTAAAGAACTTTTTTTTTTAAATCGAAATATTTCTACTTTTCTTTAACTCTTTGCGGTGCGGTGGTATATCTAAGAAACCAATTTAATTTTAACTCCCAAACGCCACATTGGCACCGAAATTTCGGTAAAGAAATTTACAGTTTATTGAATGCGTGAAATATAGCTTTTTCTTAATTAATAACAGGTCTGCCAGCTACTACGCCTATTTAAATGAAATAAGCGTATTTTAAATCAGAAAAAATATTTAATAAAATATGCTTGAAATTTATGTCATGATATATAGTCCTACATATTTCTTCATTTGTAAAATAAAATTTCTAATTTGAATGTATTTATTTGGCAGTAAAAAGGCGTAGAAGTTAGCAGCCATGTAATAATAAAGTTGTTATCAAATTCCGGTGTCAGTTATTAATTTCAACACTTAAGCAATGAATTTGCCCCCGAAAAGTGTTAAGTGGTATACAAAATATAAATTTGAAGTTTTGGAGTGATAAATTATTATATTGATTTAGTGTACCTTGAAAATGATTTTGGAAAAAATAATTTTCAAGAGCAAACATTTAAGAGCAAATCAAAGAAGACGATTATATTTATTTATTTTTTCGTTTCGCAAAGAAGAAATTATGAATCAAGATCATACCTATATAGGGTGTCCAAAAATATATTGAAATGCGCTTAATCATTTGCCTTTTAGAGAAACAATTTGAAACGAGTCGAAAATTGTACGCCAAACGTAGCAAATAAAGTCCGGTCCATAATAGAACTAGTTTTAGAAATATTCAAATCGTTATAATATTTGTAACGGTCGAAGATAAAAGTAGCAATAATTTATTTAACAGTGATATATTGAAATATTCATTCGCAAAAAGTATTAGCTTTGATTATATATTTTGTGCATTTAATAATGATTGAATCAAGTTTCAAATTAAATTTATCAAACATGAACGAAAATTATAAATCGAATACCCATTTTTTACTTTTTTTTTTTTTTTTTTTTTGGTAATTTTCCGTAGCATTCATATTGAAAGATAGGTTTTAACCATTAACATTTTTTTAAAAAATATATTTCTATTATGTACTTTCTTCGAAATACCATTTTCAATAAATTTTCAATTACTGCTAATTAATAATGAAACTATAATGAAGTTAATTATTCTGCGAAAAAACCCATTAAATCTTTCAACCGTTTAGAATAATAATAATAATAATAATAAATTTTCGGTGTATTTCATTTAAATTTGTTAATGATTTGTTGAGTTTTTTTACATTATATTTATTTGGCAGTAATGTGGAACTATCTTTAATATTTATTTAAAGTTTATTTATATTCAATGAATTACGTTTCATTAAAAGGATAAATTGAAATATGGAAATTTGAAGATAAATTTTGGGTTAAAATAGATGAAAATAAACCTTTATGGCATTAATCCTGTTTAATTTTTTCTTTCTTATATCTTTACAAGAGGGAATTCTGGTTTACGACGGATTTGCGCGTTTTAGTGGTCAGAGATTCCAAAAACAGTTTTTTACAACTTATGTCTGTCTGTGAGTCTGTCAGTTTGTCAGTCTGTGTACGACAAAATCTTAGTGCGCACTCTATCTCAAAGACTAATGCAAGGTATTTCACGAAACTTTTGATTCAATTAAACCTTAATATGAACTGGATCTGATTCGATCCTGCTGTATATCATCCAGATGTTAGCGCTGCTTTGCTGAATTTTTTACAATTCCCACAATAGCTATGCCTTAAAAACTAGTGGGCAAATTAATCCTTTAATCCTTGATATAATAGGGTTCTGATTGCGACCTACAGAGGTGGCGCTGTTGTGCTGTATTATTCATGCTTATAGCAATAGAAGTATCTCCTGAACTAATATGCCAAGTTTAATCAAACTTCAGATTCAATTAGTTCCTGATATCAATGAGAATTCTTTAGTTTTTGGAATAATTCGCTCAACATGTAGCTATGCTATTCGGCATTATTGCAATAGCTCTATCTCAGGATTCAATGCACGAATTTTCATCGAACTTCAGATTCAGTTAGTCTCTGATATAAATGAGTATTCATTATAATTTGAAGTAAATCGCTCAACAGAAGGTGCTGCTATGAGGTATTAGTCATAATTATCACAATAGCTGTATTTCAGGAAGTAACGCACGGATTTTCATCAAACTGCAAATTCAATTAATCCCTGATATAAGTAAGTATTCTTTAGTTTCTAGAGTAAATCGCTCAATAAGTAACGCTTCTATCTAGTTTTTTTTTCTCAAACAATTAATGTTCATTTTATCTCAAGTACTAATACATGGATTTTCTTCAAATTTCAGATTCGGTTAGAACTGGAAAAAAGATGTTGCTGTTTAGATTTTCGTATACATTGCTAACAAGGCACTGCTAACAAGGAAGGTCTCCATACCGGGCATACCCAGAATTTCTTGAAATAAATACGAATTAAACTACTTATGTATTTAATAAAGGATCAGTAAAATTTGGTGGCGGAATTACAGTACAAAGTCTGTAAATAAATAAAATACTTTCGAGTATTTGGCGCGAAAAGGTGAAAGGATGACGCGATTTGGGGAGCAGCACTTTCCCTCACCAAAAGCAAACGATTTTAAAACACCTGAAAATTGCTTGTCAATTAATATTTTAAGTGCATGTAAATAGTATTTAATTAATTTAATTTTGAACAATAAGAGAGATGTTTACACATGTATTGTATCACATATTTATGTTGCTTTAGCTGCATTTATTTAATTTTATCAATTTAAAAATAATTTCATATATTAAAAATGAAAAATATATATTCATACAGCGTATCATGAAAAAAAGGCCAGATGAAGAATGATGCAGTAAAGCATTTCAATATCAGAGGAATTTTTGTTATCGTAGCAACGAAATTGAACAATCGACAGTGCTCAATTGTATTGTACTTAATTTTGAGGTTGAAACAATTTTAATTCATGTAAATTTTATTTTAATTAATAAAGTTTTAATTGTTAATTTTCATTATAAATATATTATGACAAAACATGTTAAAACAAATTAAAACTGACAAAATTAAAGTTATTTAGATAGAATTTCTTTAAACAAGTTCAACGTGAAAGAGTTTTACCTTAAAAAGTATTTGAAACAAACAAAAAAAAAGTATTTTTTGAAATTTTATTTTGTTGCCAACTGGTGATAAATCGCCAAATAAATGAAATGTTCATTATTTTTTTGCAAATGAGGACCTTCCTTGTAAGTTTGATTTTTCTAAAAGTATTAATGTGTGGGAGATAGCGGAATGTTTTGGGATTGCCACCTCCGACTACTTTGATAGGAATTAATAAAACAATAAATTCGTAGCATATAAATTTCATAAATTATTTTTTATTGTATTTTGGGAATTTATTATTATTATTATTATTAGTTTCATTGCTAGGTATTATGAGTTTTACCCTTAGGCATTTTTTAAATAGAATAATTATAATTTTTAAGTTTCTCTGGAAATTAGGATAAACAATGACTCTTCTAAGAAAACAAAGTATTTTAATATTTTCTTTTAAGAATTCTTTTAAATAATTACGTCAATAAAAAGATCGGTAATTCCTTAATGAAATTTTAGTTATTCCGTTTATGTGAATCAAGGCATATTAATAGCGTAAAAAAAGAAACTTTTACTTTTTTGCTGAAAGTAGACTGATACTATTGAACCGATTAAAAAGAAAAACATCACTATACGGTAGCTGAAAATACAGAATTTTATGTGTTTTTGGATGCAGGTAGCTGCAAATGCGCTGGAAAAAAAGGCTTTTCATTAATTTTAGCCACACGTTTATCTAATAATACACAAAATGAAGCTACCGAAAAAATATTTTAAAAATGTTTTAAAAGTCGTTACATCGTGAAGCAATAATATATATATATATATATATATATATATATATATATATATATATATATATATATATATATATATATAACAATTTGGACACTACCTAAAACATTATTTCCAAGTATATAAAATGCATACATTAATTATCTATTTTATTCCTTAGTTTAACTTATATTAATATACTAAGTTTAAGTTAGTATTGTCAAATTGAAGGATATTTTGCTACATCATTTAAGGGTTAACTATATTGTCCGGTATGTGTTTTTTCCTTTTCTATCAATTTTAATAGTGTTATTATGATTTATTTTTAATGTTTTTCTCATTTTATTTATTTTTTTATGTGCACTGGTAGCTCCAGATGCATATTATTTTGCTTTTTCGGGGCTAATATGAAGATGAAATCACACACCTTATTTGTAGTTCCAAAGTATTTTGGGGGCTGGAACTTCTACAGTCACAGCAAAAAAAAAAAAAAAAAAAAAAAAAAAAAAAAAAATCTTGACATTTGAGACTTTAGAAGTTTTGTTAAATATCTAGAAATATACATGATTCATTATTCTGAAACTTCAGGTGTGTAAGCATAACAGCACAGGTCATATATTTTCTAGAAGATTTTTTTTTCCAAAATCCAAATGGGGACCGTCAACCAATTGAAAAAGAACGAATATCTTTTGAATAATCCTGTCAAAATTAATGCAGCACACACGTTCAAAATGCAGATTTTCAATAAGTGGCTTATGGTAAAAAACTGTGTTCATTTTTATGTGGATAGCATGTATACTCGTAGATAAATTAAAGTTTTTATAAAAACGATCCCAAATTTTGCAAAGTGTTTTGCTTATAAAATATACATTGCCAGTAAAATATACACTGGTACGCAAAAAATAAGGAGGAGATGTTTTTTTCGAATGCATCGTCGTAAGCACTATATCCTCATCGACCGAAATTATAAAAAGGTCTTCGAAATATGAAACAAGTGATAGAATTTATTTAAACTATCCGCCCTGTTACCTCGTTCGGATTTTAATTTATCTGCTTCATCCTTAATTTTTGCACACAAGTGTATATTTATATATTGCAGTTCTATAGTATTTGGGGTATGACAAATCTACTATGGTTCTCAAATTCGGAATATATTTCTTTTAATTCCTTTTTATTGATGTATGTTATTTTACAATTAATGGTTATTTACAGGTTTACAATTACTGGTTACAATTAATGGTTTGTTTAAAAAATGAAAAAAAAAATTTCAAAACTCATCTTTGAAGATTTTTTTAACTACTGTATCATAAATTAGGAAAAAAAATTGTGCACTCCATTAAAAAAAAAAAAAAAAAAAAAAAAAAAAAAAAAAAAAAAAACTGAAATTAAATAAAACTTAATGTACATATTTTTTCTTGTCTACAATTATGCATTCAAATGATTTTAAAATAATTGTACGTCTGAGTTAAAAGGAAATTGAAAGAATCTATTCGACATTTCACCTACGTTATAATATACAACCAATATGTAAGAAAGATATAATTGGTATTTTATTAAAAATCTCAATTTTATTGCTGAACTGATTGTTAAAATTCAGAAAATGTTCTAAATTTTTTTTCATTTCAATTGTCTTTCTAGTTTTAAGTTGACAGAAACACCATTTCATGTAAAATAAGTAGAAGAAGTATACTGAAATTTTTCAAGAGATTTTCTAAAGTATTGTTTTGTTTTTTCTTTTTTTTTCAAGAGTAATTTGTCTGGAGGTGTTATCAGTTAATGGATTTTTGAAGATTAAAGGCAGCTTCTCAGTAGAGAGCTTTTTTCGAAATCGAAACGTTTCGAAAGATTTTTATTTTTTTTTAAAGTTATATACGAAACATAAATTTAAAGTTTTGGAGGGATGAAAAATATTATGTTGATTTAGTCTAACACAAAAATCATTTTAGGAAACGTAATTTTCAAGTAATTTAAAATCAAATTGAAAAAAGACGATCATATGTATTTATTTTTTGATTTCGTAAAAATGACATTGTGAATCAAGATCAAAGATCTACAGAGTGTCTAAAAAATATATTGAAATGCGCTTAATCTTTTGCATGTTAGAGATACAATATAAAATAAGTCGGATATTGTATGTCCATCTTGGCAAATGAGGCACGTTCGTACTGTAACTTGTTTTAAAAATATTCAAATCGTGACGCGTTTGTTGCACTCTTATGCAAAAATGTCAAAATATAAAATTTATTACGATTCTATACATTAAATTCGCTCATACAGGGTTAATAATATCTGTAAATACAAAAAAAGTAAAATTCTCAGTAAATTCACTCTAGTTCTCGGTTAAATGTATTCAATTGAGTTTCTCGGTCATCATTTTATACATATTCCATTTATATTATATCTAATTCCCTGTAGGGATTCCCATGCCTTTATTTAAATATATTTTTATTTTTGTTATATTTTATAATTCAAAATACACACTTTTAAAATTATTTTCCAATTTTATTTGGAATACTAAAGAACAATATATAGTTTAAAGATTGTTCATAAAACTTAGAATAATTTAGAGAGGGAAAAATAAACTCATCAGATTCAGTAAAGACTTTTCCTCGCTGAATTATAAAAACATACTTTGTACTCAGTAGAAATATCGCCGATATCTCAGTTAGTAAGCTGTTTTTCCTTTGTTAAGAGGTCTCAGGTTTAAATCTCGGCATAGCTAGAAACAAATTGTGTTAAAGTTTAAAAATAAAGAATTTCAAATTAATTCGGAAAATTCAAAATATTTGAAACTCACTGAAAATCGGGTTATTCCTTAATTTTAAAAACTAAATTTCGATAATTTTAAAAACTAAAAGTTTTTATCATCAAAAATAAAACACAGAATTTTGTGTAATTTTAACGATTTTAATTTAGAGAGTCTATTCTAAATTTACCGAGTAACTTCTCTATTATTTAACAGAATTTCGGTTTTTCTTATCTTTGTAATTTTACATAAGATTTAAGATAATTACCCGTAAGAGGGTTTACCCGTAGATACGCTGTAATTTCGCAGAAAATTTTTTAACAGTGAACATAAATAATATTGCTCTATCTTAAACAGTACGCCATCATCATTGAAATTACCTATCCTGTGATATGATTCAATTTTTGCAAATTATTGAATTAATTACGAATTATTATTGAATTAATTACGAATTATTATTGAATTTATTGCGAATTTATTGTGAGACATTAGTGAATTTTTTATGTCCATTGAGTTATAATATTTCGAGTGAATTTGAACTTCTGTACCACTTAATTTTTACATGTATTTGAAATTGGTACCGGGATTTGATAACGAGACTTACGGGATGAAGACAAAGACCTTAGTGGTTGTGCTATATTAGGTGTTACTAATGTATGCAAAAGATACATTTTATGATTACCAAACTTCTTGCACATGCTGAATCGAGCTACTGCAAAATGATTGCCGATAAAAATCCCTTTTAACTCCAAAAAGTCGGATTTCCCATTATAAAATATTATAATTTTTTATACAACAGTTTTTAATGCAACTTTTTTTCTTTTTATATTTCTAATAAATTTGTAAAAAGAATTTTACCTTTTTGAAATTGTGTCTTTTAATTACACTAATTAAATTAAATTTAAAAATATTTGTTACAACAAACATAAAAAAAATATCTATATAAAAATTTGAAAATACCTTCAGGAAATTTGATGTATTAAAAAAAGGGAAATTTCAGTAAACTCATGGACAAGAAACTCAATGGAACGCATTTAACTGAGGACTAGAGCAAAATTACCGAAAATCTCAATTTTCTCTGTATTTTTACAGCAATTACTGTTAGTGTACATTTATTTACTTATTTATTTATCTATTGCATTTGTTCTTTTGTAAACACTGTCAATGAATTGCAGAAAACATGACTTTCTTTCCGTAAATCTCTGCTACGAAAGTTCTAACATTCTTCGTAACCCATCGACATTTCATTGATCACGATCACAACCACTTACTGAAAGGAATTTTCTAACATCTTCCGTAGGTAAGGTTCATTTATCAATGAAAAGTATTCGAACAAAGATTCAAAACGATGGAGTTGAGTTGTGCAGTAATGTTTTTATAAAGAAAATAAACTGACCAATAAGGTTATAGCCACATTTTGGGTGCGTTTATAACTTTTGTCATTATAGTCCGTTAGACCAATTTATTTTATGTTTTGTTTAATATATTTTTGTAGTACGTATTATAATTATTTTTGTCAATATTCAGAATTCATGCAATTGCTGATTCTCTTTTATGAAACAATGCGAGGATACAAAATTTCTTACAGTTCTATACATTAATTCAGAGATACGGAAAAAAGTACTGTATATTAAACAGTACGTCATCACCATTGCATTTATCTATCCTGGGATATCAATGAAATAATTATAAATTATTAATGAATTAATTACGAATTCATTTTGAAGTATTAGTGAATTTTTGATATCCGATGAACTATAGCATTTCGAGTGAATTTGAACTTTTGTACCACTTAATTTTTCCAAGACTTATTTCGAGCTGACATAGGGATTTGATCGCGAGTACTCTAAGTTACAGATGAAAATCTTATTTTATATGCTTTAGTACATGTTTCTAATATTTTGCAAAAGATGTCTTTTATGAATGCCAAACTTCATGTACTTGGTGAATGAAGCAATTGTAAAGTGATTGCGATAAAAATCCCTTTTAACTCCGCAGCGATGAATTTTTTCTTTTTAAAACATTTAATAAAATATATATATATGATTTTTTTCTTTATTTTTAATAAAATTGTGAAAGAACTTTGAAAGTGATTCTTTTAAATTACACTAATTAAATATTGGTTATAACAAAGATAACATAATTTTAAATAAAGAACGTGGGAAGCCCTATAGAGAATTTGATATAAAAAAGGGAAATTGCCTGTAAAAATGTGACAGAGGAACTCAATCGAATACATTTAACGAAGAACTAATGAAAATTTATAATCTTGGTTTTCTAGGTATTTTTACAGCAGTTGTTATTAGAGTTTATTTATTTATTAATTTATCTCTTTCGATTCTTTTTTTTTTTGTAAAACACTATCAATAAATTGTACAAAACATTAACTTTCTTTCCTAAATCTCTGTCCAAAAAGTCTAACATTATTCTAATCCCATCGTCATATCATTGATCACGGCCACTTCTTGAAAGGAATTTTCTAACATCTTCCGTAGAAAAAGTTCATTTATCAATGAAACGTTTTCAAAGAAGATTAAAAGCAATCGAATAGAATTGAGCAGTGGTGTTTTTTTTTTTATAAATAAAATAAAAAGATCAATAAGGTTTATAGCCACAAGTGGTATCTCTTGCTCTTATATTCTGTTAGGCTCATTTATTTTACAATTCATTTAAGAGGCCATTGTACTGATTGAAAAAGACACGGATGATAATGTAAAGTATTTTTACTATTAATTACTGTTAATTTATTTTTCGAATTTGGGTCAGATTAAAAAAAATTACTTTAACTTCCAGAACCTGTTTAAACCGGTTATAAAACAGAAACTATCCTAATGTAAAAAGAATGTATCCAAAATGAAAAAAGAAAAACTAGGACGGTTTTGGATCGCCTTCAGCTATCCTATACAAAAAAATTATGTCAAAATATTAAAATTTGAGAGAGATATTCCAAAAGAACGCCCCCATAGAATTTACATAATCATCCGGGTCATTTTCTGTCAGTGGTGTAGGCTTTTAATATATATTCGTTGTATAAATGCATAAATTGAAGTAAAATATCATAATTGCTTATCTAAGTTTTTCTTTTTCTGATACTAAATGGAGATTAAAATGTATGTCACGTAAATTTGCATCTCCTTCTTTTTTGAAAGAGAGAGAAAGGAAGTGGCGATTGTACATTTTATACAGGATTTACTGTGTAAGATTTGGAATCAATGTTGTAACAAAATACAAAATACAAATAAGTGTTAAACCAACTGTGAAAATGTGATAGCTTTGTTATGTAGAGTGACTTAGGAAAAGATAAATTCACCAAAATAATCACAAAATTATACATTGTAAATAAAATTCACTGCTTGTAGTTTTAACACTGTAGAAAAACAGGCTTGGATTTCCCTGCTGCGGTTACAAAAATGCACGATAAGTGCTAATGCTTTTACTTATTCATCATACGTAGTATAGGGTAAGTCTTGTAATCGTTTTGAAAATCGAAAAATTTTTTTGACGGATTTACAGTTTTCGACACTGGAGATTTCGAAAAACATATTTTTAGAAAAAAAATTTTGCCGTCCGTCCGTATGGCTGTCTGTCTGTCTGTAAACGCTCTATCTCCCGAACGAATTGAGATAGAGACTTGAAATTTTGTATGTACTGAGTATGTAAGAATGGGACGAAGCCTATTTAATATCAGTAACCTCGGTTATCCGGAACTACTTTTTTCGGACTCTCGAAAAATTCGTTCTGATGAAAGGTACATAAAATTTTTCGAAATTTTTTGTTTTAAGGAGTGATGGTAAAAGGCAATAAAATAACACAACTTTTCCATAAAGAACGAAGTTGATCGAATTATCAGTTGCCGAGATATCTGTATTCCTGTTTTCCACATTCTTCGATTTTTCATGACCCTGTATTTCATTCAAATTTCAATTCAAAGATATATTTTAATTGGAAATGAGACGCTTAATCCGACGCAATAAACTGTTAGTTAATAAGTTTTATTTTTGGAGTTATAAGGATGTTTCTTTTTCTCAATTCAGTACTTACTTGAGCAGTTAGGCGTGTTGTATAATTTATCGAAAGAGATTCATCAGCAACTCATTAATACAGCATTACTATGCACAATAAAAATATAAATACATGTTTAAATTTTGTTTTGGAATTGCAATCCATTTTATAAATAGTTTTCAAATGTATTATTTTCATATATTATATATGCATATATATGATGGGTAAGTATTACGGTGGCCCCCAATGACTAGTTTATGTCAAGTTCAGTCAACAATCTGAATGGAAACTGAAGCCTGTCATGCAGTTGTTCTCAAAGGCAACTCCAACCAGAGAGTTATTGTAGTAATTTTGAATATTGCAGCACACAAATAAAATGTTCAATAATACAAAGTGATTTTTTTTTATATGTAAACAAGACAATAAGTTTTTCATTAACTGAAGTGATGATTTATGCTAAAAAATTATAATTTATAAATGTTAGAATTTTATGACATAAGCAATAACAATCCTTTTTAAACAATCCAGAAATTGTGTGTAAAACGTGGTAAATGTGATATGTTTGTTCTGTAACTTTTTTTTTTTTTTTTTTTTTTTTTTTTTTTTTTTTTTTTTTTTGTTCTGTAACTAGTATTTATAAATATTTGGATCTTGGTTTGATAGTTGTTGCACTCTTATGCAAAAATGCATGAATAAAAAAATCAGTTATAATACATTGAATTCAATAATATAATTATCGGACTTAATCTCAATTAGAAGGTCATGACCATAGCAACCAAGAATCATTATCTAGCATAGGATATTATTGAGTTTATTGCACATCATCGGATTTAATACAATGAATAAAACTTTTATTAATATCTTTGATTAATAAGTTTTGATTCGATTTCCATAAAACTTGAAAGGATTCGGCTCAGTTCTGCAGCAATTAATATACATAATAAATTTGAAATCATTCGGTTGAGTAGTTTTTGCCCTACTATATGGGAGCAGGTATACGGGCCTGGCAACAATCATAGGTGGTATGCATTTATAGAATTACAACATCAATCACCTAAAAATCACCAGTCCATACACAGAGAGGAAGGGCCGATACAAATTGTTAGGGTCCGGCTTTGATCCTCGCTTAAAAAACTAACAATAATAAATAAAAATAAAATAGAAAAATAGACTCGTGCTTTTTATGTCAAAATTTTAAATTAAAAAAAATAGGGACTGAATTTAATAGATTTAATTGGATAAAATTTACATTTACGCATTTTTTCATAAAAGGGCTAAAGCTATTATCATAAGATCTGAATATTTATATATCTACACAGAAAAAAAGGGGGCGATTTTATGGAAATATTGCTGGTAATCTAGCCGCCAGTATAATTTACTGTTTTTTAACGGTAATATTTCCATGAATTCCAGAGAAGAAATCGAAAAAACGGAACATTTTCTGGAATTTAAGAAAATTTTTCCGCTAAAAAACAATAAATTATACTGACGTCCAGATTACCCGTAATATTTCCGTAAAATTGTCCGTTCTTTTACAGTGTATGTACAGCACGAACGCAACTCATTTGCCATGTTTCTCGTACAATTATCGAGTTGTTCCAATTTCTCTTTAAGTTAAAAATTGCATTTCTTAAAACTATTTTCATGAGAGAATAAATAAACATCATATTTTTTACCTCTCCAAGTCGTTAAATTTTATATACTTTTCACATCACTTTAAGAAAATTAAAAATCTTTCGAAGAGTTTGGAGTTAAAAAAAAAATTCTACTAAAAACTGGTTTCAATCTTCAAGAATCCATTTACTTAAAACACGTTCAGGGAAGTTTCTCTTAAAAAAATGCTTTATTATTTTTTAAATAATACTTGGAAAATTTCCTCAAATATTTCTACATCCATCATTTACTTAAAGTATAAGAAAAGTCATTTTCTATCTTAAAAAAGAAAGAAAGAATACGTCCGAAACTGAATTTCAGATGTTAGCAATTTTTTATTCAACATAATTAAGCATTTTACTAAAATGCTGAGTATATCGTGAAAATGTATGAGTTTCCTAAGTTTCTAATGACAAAGAACGTTTTTCTGAATTGTGGGTCATTCGGGAGTTATTGTATAACTTTCTAGATTAAGAAGAGTCTGCTTTTTAGCCGACAGGTTGTCAAAGCCTAACAGCTTATATAACCGCAATATCTGAATGTACGTTCATATGTATGCATGTATGTATGTACGCAACGCGATAATTCTCTAAAGAAGATATCCGATTACCTATAGTTTTTTACATTCATTCAGATAAGACACTTTCTAGTTTAGTTTAAGGGATTCATTGGTGGAATATAAAAGGAATGAAAGGGGACTATTCCCCCTTAATTTATATACATGCGCTTTTCATACAGAATTATCCGATATGCTTGAATTATATATACAGGTATACTGTGAACGTAAGATATAGTCTGAATGTGAATTTTGTTAATCACGTTTGTAATTTTCAGCATAATTTGCAGCATATTTTTAAATTTTTCAGCATAAATACTTTGTTTTCTCTGAAATATTACGGTATTATTAATTGATGGAACTAACTACCATTTGCGAAAGAATAATATTCATCTAGACGCTCCATAGTTCCAAATATAATTAATATACAATGTTCTACTGAACAAAGTACTGTACCCCCATATCATTTTCCGTAATGTCCTCCCATTTAACAGGAGACAATGTAAATCTGTTAGAAATTGGACTAAATATAGCACGGTATAAAATGATAGGAACGATATAAAAACAAAGAAATTAGTTTGCGTTTCCAATGCAAAAGCATAAATTTCTGAGCTAAAGTTAAATACAATTACATTGATAAGTTGCATAAAGTTACTAAAATTATATTGATATTCTAATCAAAATTAAAGCCGTCGTTTACAAGAATTGTATGCATATTTTTAATTTTTTTTTTATATATTTTTTGCCAAATTTACTCATGAACAAAATAAGACCGCAGTATATATTTCTAAAACCGCACTGTAAAAAATTTTGCGTAAGGTTCCTAAGAAAACATGTGGCAGCTATTCTGCCACAGGTTTTCCCAGGAATTTAATCCAAAAAATGCCAGGAAACTTACATATGCCAGGAAAGTCCAGAAATCTGTAATCTGGGATGTTACTCATGAAATATCAGTTATGTTTCACCATTTTGAAAAGTCTAGAAACCTTTTATGTGTAACGTTACTCATTAATTTTCTGTTAGGTTCCACCGTTCTGAAACCTACAATCTGAAACATTACTCGTGAAATCTCAGTTAAATTCCTCCATTTCTGAAAAGCTCTGAAACCTATAATCTGGAATGCTACTCATAAAATCTCAGTTAGGTTCCACCTTTCTGAAAATTTCCGAAATCTTTAATATGGTATGTTACTCATAAGATCTCAGTTAGGTTCCGATATTCCGAAACTTATCATCTGGAACATTACTCATGAAAATTCATTTATGTTCCTTCATTTTGAAAAACTCTGAAACTTATAGCCTGGAACTTTACGCATAAAATCTTAGTTAAGATTCTTCATTGTGAAAAGATCTGAAACATTTCACGGAATACGGTAAATGTCCCCGGGGTATTCAGTGGCAGCAATTCTGCCATAGATTTTCACAGGAACTTTATTAAAAATTTGTTTGGAAAATTATGCAAATCTGAAAAGTTCAGAAATCGATAATCTAGTATGTTAAGGCCCTTTTTCAATAAGTTACTTCTAATTTCTAGCATGATATTCAAAGAGTTTTAAGATGCCTTAGAGTTAGAGTTAAGTTTAGTTCTTGAACATGATACAGATTAATGAGTTAGTAATCTTTGTTGAGAATATAAACGATGATTACACAGCTGAAAGTTAAACATTGTATTGAAAATATTTCTAATTAGTTGCTTTCGTTTCTCAGTTGATAACACAAATCTAAAAAAATATACAGGATATCTATGAGTAAAATCTATTTTTAAATCATGGATATATTAAAATTACTTTTACAAAAATAAATTGGTTAGAATATTGATGCAAGGATAAATTATGATAAATATATACTTCAGAAACAGAAGAAATATCTAAATGAGTGATATTGTGCTGTGATCTACAAAAAAACATGCTTAAGTTTTTCCACTTTTATATCAAGCTCAACATACCAATTTGAAGGTGTAAATTAAGAGTTAATGTAACACAAAGAATACATTTTTGGCAAAATCTCGTACAAAGCAATTGTGTATTTTTAAAATAACCTTTAGATAATTTTGCCATATTATTTAATAATTTAAACAGAATATCAACTTGTCATTTGGCTAGTACAACAGATTAGTCATTTAGCATAAAATGGTATGTTTAATCCACCAAAGCATTCTAAAAAAATTTTTTCAGTATCTGAATATCTGCTTTTTTGGGGGAAGTATGTGGTCATTCGATGCTTCCCCCTCCCCCTTACCCCATTATCTTCATTTAAATTGGATCAATTACGTTTGATAATTCTATTCCTTAAATAATTAACATAATACCACAGAAATCAATGAAAAAACGGTTTTTGATGCATGTGCTATACAGTACATAATTATTTTAAAAGATTATCCAAACCATTAAGGTTTAATTACACAATATTTCAAGGTAAGTTAAAATATGCACAAATTTGTGAAAGAGATTTTAAAGTTATATTCAAAAATAACTTTTTAATTGTAATTTAAGCATTAGCATCTTTAAAGGGATTCATTCATTTGGTTAAAGCACAAAACTCAATTTCAGATGTCAAAAGGTACAAGGGAAAAAAAGAACAGCTGCCGAAAGAAGATAACCTTTTTTTAAAAAATTGAAAATCTTAATGCATTGTTTTCTTGATACTTCAATTAAAATATATTTCTCAATTTGACATTATAAATTCCTGTAAATGACTTATCTGAACAATTACCTATCACATAATGCTTTTTTAGAATCCCTTCGACTTAAGATATCGAGAATATTATGCAATTAAAAAATAATATAGTCAAAAATAAAAGTTCACAGAAGTTTCATAATATACACAAAACTTTATTGATATTATGGTTAAAATTACAATCTAGAATTTTATCACAGTTTGCTTAATTTTTCACATAAAATAACTGCTTTTCGAGTAACTACACTACCATTATTCAACTTCAACAATTTTAGTTCAATGAAAGCGTAAGTCACAGTGCCTTTGAGAGAATATTTTATATTATAATAAGAATATAAAGAGATTGTCGAAACTACACTCTGTACAAATTCCACACCTTCAATTAAAATTTTATCTTCTACTTGCTTTCGTTCAGCTGTAGAGTCATTGTCTGTGTATCTGCAGATTCTCAAAGCTAAATGGTTCAGTAACTCACTTTTTTCTGTCCACTGCAAGAAATCTTCATTTAAAACTTTAGTTAGAGCAGAAGAAAAATGATGTGAAGGAATCTGAAAATCCTCGCGCCATGGGTGCTTTAAAATACAAGTGACTGCTTATATTTAAAGAGCTGCTTTCCGTACTCGAATTTAATTCTGCTGTTCCAAAGTCTCCTTTTGTTTCTGTAAATGAGCTATCGTTACATTCAGATTTGATTATTATCCAAGGTGGCTACAAAGAAACAAAAATTATATTATACGTTTTATTTTTTATGCATAAATTATTGGATGCAATATTGTTTATTCAGTTTCTGTAAAAATCAAAATGTTTATTGGAAAAGTTATTCTCATTTTCAAAAACACTTTGTATTATGCATTAGCTTGAAATATAGAATTCTTGAATATGTGTCCTACAAAAGTCTGTAATAACAATACAAAAAGTACTACAACTAATTTTCTATATTCCCAGAATGTTTTTTCAAAAAATAAAAGAAGTTTCAAAATATTCAATATATATCTTTTAAACAGGGGTTTTTTGCAAGTGCATTGTTGTCATGTTGCGCATGGCCAAGAATGAATATCTATGAATTATACAGGGATTTGTTCCATTATTAAAACTGTATTGCAATATTTTGGATTTTAAGTGAAAAATTTGAATTTATTAGATAATAATTGGTTTATATATCGTTTAAACATTTTATTCTCAATTATATATTGATTTTGTAGAATCTCCAATCAGTAGTGTAACTATAGTTTTGAATCCTCTGCAAAATTTTCCACAAGGCCCCCCTAGAATATATATCTATTTCTCATAACAAAACGGGGTTCCCGTTTCGTGACCCGTCTTGCGGGTATGATTTTTTTACGCGCAGATCAGTTTGGGAGTACGCAAAATGTACATTCGTTATTCAGTACAAAATGACTCGTTCTTAAAAGCCTAAAATGATAAACCGTTTATGACCGTTTAAGATGTTTATTTTTCACAATTACTTCCAAGCCCCTTCCCCCCGCCCCCCTACGTCCCAGGGTTTTGCAGATCTCAGTTTTCCACTGTCCTCGATATTGATATACAATATAAGTTCATTTACGCTTCTTTATTTACATATCTTTTTTGGTTAGCTCCGTGCACTAAGCATAAAATTAGCAATTTCCATCGTCGAGTAACACTAAAAAACGTGGAGATAAACTTTACCGTCCTGAGTCTGCAAACTTGATGAGTGCTACTCGCAAAACATGATGGTTGTAAGATATATCGACACCAGGGATGAAAGGAGAAAAATTCGTTAATAATTTTCAGTCAAAATTAACGATTATTGCAAACACTAGAAGAAAGTAGATAACTATTTTGGTTCAAAGGTTGTTTCACGGCTGGAGGGAGGGGATAGTTAATTTCGAAGAGATCATTTTTATCCGAGTTAATTACGCATACTATTATACAGTATGAAATATTTAAAACTGGTGTCGTAGTTTAGCTTAAAAAAAATAAAAAAAAAATCCAGAAACGTGTAATTTTATGCTTAATACTGAATTTTTTTAAAATGTCTTTCTCCGACTTATTATACAATATGATTAAATTGATTTATGACAAAATTGATTTTGGAACGCAATTCCAAGTCAATCTTACTTTTCATGTACTTAATCCAGGAATCTCACTCCTGTCCAAATTAAAGTGTGTCAATTGGAAAAATCTGCTAAAATACAGCTAAACCCGAAATTTGGATGAATCTGAATTATATAAGACCAATGTTCCTGCGCAAACTCGCTTAAATTTACTAAATAAATTCCACTTATTTGGTGAAGCTGATTATTTCGGGTTTTGGTTGGTTCTAGATCAAATATAATGTGACTGATAAGCACTTCCTTCCCTCGTAAATAGGCTTAAGCAAAAACTTTTGTATAGAATTATCCATTTTCATTGAAGTTTGGGTATCAATTTATTAGAAAATTAGGCGAGATTAATCAAATCAACAATGTTAGGTCAAGTATAGGTCAATTGTAAAAGAAACCCTTCCTCTCCAACTAATTCAGCTTTACATAGAATTTTCTTGTCGAGAACCAATTAGTTTCAAATTTTGGTCTCCTTTTATTAGAAGGATAAATTACACCTTTAACACGTTGAATTCCACGTCAGTCACGGATGACTGACACTGAACTCTCTGCTTACTTAATTATATCCTTTAAAGTCCTTATCCTCTAAAAGGAAAATTTTAAATAAATGTTCAGCAATTCCTTAAAACAATATAATATTTAATTTTATATTACAAATTTACGCTGTCGGTCACGGGCAACTGATGTGGCTGAAACGGAAATTTTAATGTCAGTCACCGGTGAGTGACATGGCAGTTAAGAGCCCACAATAGTCACAGGAAAAGTACACAAAAAGTCCCGGATGACCATGTAAAGTCTATGGGAGCGTTCTTTTCTAATATCTCGTTCAAATTTTAATATTTTGACATGATTTTTTTTGCATAAAATAGTTCAGGACGATCTACAACCGGGCTAGTTTTTACTTTTTCGATTTTGGTTTTAGATTTTTAAAAAAAAATTACTTTAATTTTCAAAACCGGTTTAAACCGGTTCTGAAACTGAAACTATCATAATATAAAAAATATATAACCAAAATTGAAAAAGTAAAAACTAGCCCGGTTGTGGATCGTCCTGAACTATTTTATGCAAAAAAAATCATGTCAAAATATAAAAATTTGATCGAGATATTAGAAAAGAACGCTCCCATAGACTTTACATGGTCATCCGGGTCTTTTTGTGCACTTTTCCTGTGACTATTGTGGGCTCTTAACGTGTTAATACAAGGGTTTATAGGTCACATATATTTTTTTTTTTTGGGGGGGGGGAGGGATAGAATCCTCCACTTTCATTTTTTTAATTGCATTTTCCTTGCATAAAATTATTCGAATAGTTTCAAATTTTGGGTACATATTCAACAGGAGGATGATTAATCTCACGGATACTTAATTATATTTTTTAACTATCATAATAATTGCAGCAAAATTTGAATTTCCTCCGTACACCCCTTTTACTTGAAACACTCATAAAATTTGTCCCGATGTTTTATAAACGTAGTGTTGTGAAATTTTCAAAATGCATTTGCTAACCCTGTCAAAATAAAGATGCTAAAAAAATTGTCAGATTTAAGATATACTGAGTGATACTGAAAAAGTTAAGCAAATCATAACAATAGATACAATAAGATTTAAATTCAAAGTGATATTTTGCGCTTTAAATATGGAAGTAAGCTTTTGCATGTTAAGTACGAGTTTATTTTTCAGGTTTCTTCTCAATTCTTTTGGTAATAAATAATTCGGTATGCTTTTTTTAAGTTACTTTTGGAAGCCTTTTTAGAAACGTATTTCCAGAATTCCTGTTTCTAATAGACTAGTTAATGTGCATTTACGTTTGTTGAATTATATAACATTAAACTTCTGTTATTTTAAATCAAATCACAGAAATCCTCGGTGTTACTTCAACCCCTGTTAATGTGGTTTCGAGTACTTTTCCTATTCTTTATGTAGCTTTATGTTAAATTGAAAAATTTTAATTTTGAAAATTATTTTATAAGCGAGATTTAGAAGCCTTCGTTTGCGTGGATTTTAGTTGGGCTTTGAAAGACTTGCTAACGCGCATTTCCGAGCTCTTGTATTTCAATATGGACATAATGCGTATTTTAAGTTTGAGTACATAGTATATTAAAATTTAGAAATTAAGTTTGAGAAATCCTCGATGTTACGCCGCCTTTTAACGTGGATTCAGAGCAGTTTTTCTAATGTAGCTTTAATTTAATAAATTTTAATTTTAATATTATTTTCTAAGACTTTTAGATGCCTGTTTACGTTGATAGACTATAACTTCGGGCTTGTCAATTAACCCCTCTCCCCCACAATACACACCCGCGTTAATACGGATTTCCAAGCTCATTTTAAATATTGTTAGTTTGATTACGGTAATTTCTTACTTATATATATTTCTGTTAGATACAATTTCAGTTTTCAGTTGAATGTAATCCTACCAAATGGAAATTAAAAAATATTAATAAGCTATAAAGTTGATATTTAGAACTGTACGAACACGTCATATGATTTTGTATGAAGTGTTTGTGACTTTGTTAATGGTCAATAATTAAAAATCTGAGTAACTGGCCAGTGGCCAATGATAATTTTTATCTATATTTTGCATCAACATACAAATGAAAGATTGCTGTAAATAATTATGCACAGATCTGTATAATAAAGACATACATACACGTAAAGTATTTCATTTATTCAGAATTTTTAAAAAAGAAAATAACATTAAAAAAGTATGTCTGACAAAATGTTAAAAAATTCAGCACAATAATTGAAATATTGACTTTCTTAAAATTAAGATTGTAAATTGATACTATAAAATTTTGTTTAGTTTTCACGTAATCCTTCATTTAATTTCCAGAAAGTTTTTAGCTTATGATAATGTGCATAGAATTTTTATTTAATATATAAGTCTGATTATGCATATAAGTTAAATTGCCTAAATACATACTGTGCTAAGTAAAATAACATTTTTAAATGGAGGATTATGTGACTTACGACAGCTAAATTAAACATGAAATTTGCATTTAATGCACTATATAAAGAATACTATACAAACTAACCTGGTAATTATTTAAATTCTAATCCACAAACTGGGCCCTTTTTTAAACAGTTTATTGGTCAGTTAAATGAAACAGACACAGTTACTTTACGTGAATGAGATTATTTGATCGTTAAAGATCAACATTCGGGAGGTAATTTAGGGAAATTCTACAAATTTACGAAACATGGGGGCGCTATAAAAAGAACGATGTGTATTTGATCGAAAATCTGAGAAAATGTTATCAATAAAGAAAAATGCTTACTGTTTCGTTAAAAATCGAATGTCTTATTATATAGCATTTGGGATTCATGAATTAAGATTTTAAGTAAAAGAACATTACCATACTTATGGATCACATTTAGGCACAATAACGTTGCCATAAAATTAGGAATATTTTCTAGTAAGCGACTTAAAATTGTACCTTTTCATCCTCTATAGATATATGTAGCTTTCAGATTCCAAAGAAGGGAGGAAAGAAGGGGGGGGACAAAATTTAAACATTTCTCTACTGATATTACTTTAATTCCACGCTATAGACTCAATATTTTGAAAAGAAATAGTTGCTAGAGCTTCTCCTCTTTTTCCTTTAAGCATTGACTTTGTTTATAATAATTTTTATGCTAGATTTATTGTTTTAGGAAACAGTCGAACCCACTTAAGACGTGATACCGATTAATACCTGAATTTACTCCAGTTCCAACATCACCAGAACATCGCTCTTACAATAAATGTAAAAAATTTTCATTTAATATAAGATAAAGTTTTCATCCCTTGGACAAAAGTTCTCGCATACGACGCGAATGCTTATACCTAGATATTAAGTTTTTTATATGAACATCAAACTATTTCCGAATATAATCGCTTTATTTAATGACAGAAATATTACTAGTCGGAAAAAGTGATAGACATTGTTAAAAAAAAAAAAAAAAAAAAAAAAAAAAAACTTTTAAACTGACACTTAAATTAAACGAATATTACTAATCAAAAATAGTAGGTATTTAATTAATTAAACTTAATTAAACATGATTAATTAAACATGAAATTTGCATTTAATGCACTATATAAAGAATACCATACAAACTTACCTGGTAGTTGTTTAAATTCTAATCCACAAACTGGGAGCTTTTTTTAACAGTTTATTGGTCAGTTAAATGAAACAGACGTAGTTTCTTTACGTTAGTGAGATTATTTGATTTTCAAAGTTAAAAATTCGAGAGGCAATTTAGGGAAATATGCTAAATTTGCGAAACATTTGGGAGCTATAAAATCAACGATGTCTATTTGATAGAAAATCTCTAAGAAAATGTCATCGATGCAGAAAAATACTTAGTTTCATTAAAAATCGAATGCCTTATTATATAGCATTCGGGATTCCTGTATTAAGATTTAAAGTTAAAAAAAAAGATTACCGTACTTATGAATCACATTTAGACACAATAACCTTGCCACAAAATTAGCAATATTTTCTAGTAAAAATCTTAAAATTGTACCTTTTCATCCTCTATAGACATATGTAGCTTTCAGATACCAAAGAAGGAAGGGGAGAGGGGGGGGGACAAAATTTAAACATTTCTCTACTGATATTACTTTAATTTCATGTTATAGACTCAATATTTTGAAAAATAAAATAGTTGGCTAGAGCTTCTCCCCTTTCCTCTTTAAGCATTGACTTTGTTTATAATAATTTTTATGCTAGATTTATTGTTTTAGGAAACAGTCGAACCCACTTAAGACGTGATACCGATTAATACCGGAATATACTCCAGCTCCAACATCACCAGAACATCGCTCTTACAATAAATGTAAAAATCTTTCATTTAATATAAGATAAAGTTTTCATCCCTTGGACAAAAGATCTCGCTTACGACGCGAATGCATATACCGAGATATTAAGTTTTTTATATGAACATCAAACTATTTCCGAATAGTATTAATCACTTTATTTAATGACTGAAATATTACTAGTCGGAAAAAGTGATAGACATTGTTAAAAAAAAAAAAAAAAAAAAAAAAAAAAAAACTTTTAAACTGACACTTAAATTAAACGAATATTACTAATCAAAAATAGTAGGTATTTAATTAGTTAAACTTAATTAAACATGATTAATTAAACATGAAATTTGCATTTAATGCACTATATAAAGAATACCATACAAACTTACCTGGTAGTTGTTTAAATTCTAATCCACAAACAGGGCACTTTTTTTAACTGTTTATTGGTCAGTTAAATGAAACAGACGTAGTTTCTTTACGTTAGTGAGATTATTTGATCTTCAACGTTAAAAATTCGAGAGGCAATTTAGGGAAATATGCTAAACTTACGAAACATTTGGGCGCTATAAAATCAACGATGTCTATTTGATCGAGAATCTCTAAGAAAATGTCATCAATGCAGAAAAATACATACAGTTTCATTAAAAATCTAATGCCTTATTGTATAGCATTCGGGAATCCTGTATTAAGATTTAAAGTAAAAAAAAAAAGATTACCGTACTTATGAATCACATTTAGGCACAATAACCTTGCCACAAAATTAGCAATATTTTCTAGTAAAAATCTTAAAATTGTACCTTTTCATCCTCTATAGACATATGTAGCTTTCAGATACCAAAGAAGGGAGGGGAGAGGGGGGGGACAAAATTTAAACATTTCTCTACTGATATTACTTTAATTTCATGTTATAGACTCAATATTTTGAAAAATAAAATAGTTGGCTAGAGCTTCTCCCCTTTCCTCTTTAAGCATTGACTTTGTTTATAATAATTTTTATGCTAGATTTATTGTTTTAGGAAACAGTCGAACCCACTTAAGACGTGATACCGATTAATACCTGAATTTACTCCAGTTCCAACATCACCAGAACATCGCTCTTACAACAAATGTAAAATTTTTTTATTTAATATAAGTTAAAGTTTTCATCCCTTGGACAAAAGATCTCGCTTACGACGCGAATGCTTATACCTAGATATTATCGCTTTATTTAATGACAGAAAGATTACTATTCGGAAATAAAGATAGACATTGTAAAAAAATCCTCTAAACTGGCACTGCTGATTAAATAAGTCAAATGTTACTAATCGGAAATAGCAGGTATTTGGAGAAAAATTTGCGGTACTAAGATCGAGAATTTCGTCAAACAATCACTGATAAAATAATTTCGTAAAACGATCACTGGTCGAATTTGAAAAAATAGGCTTCAAAATGCACAATAAGATAGGCATACGCACTTTCATTCCAAAGTTAGTTGGTCTAAATCCCATAGTCTTTTTCTTCAACTGAGGCAACAAAATGAATCACACTCAAAAAAGTAGTTCATATGGAAATAAAGACCAAGAAGAGTCCCCAGAGTCTAAACTGGGAAAAAAATATTCGAGAATCACAATTAAATGCGTAGTTAAAGCTTCGGTAAAAATTAGTGACTCTAGTTTCCATACTCGATTTATAACTAAGTGAGCAAAATAATAAACACACAAAAAATTTGTTTTTTTGCATGTAAAATATATCTCTAGAGCTGTACAGGGCAGAATTTGAATAAAAGCTTTGAAATGCACAATTAGAAGAGTATACGCACCTTCGTGTTATTTTGTTAAAGCGCAAGATCTCGTAGTCTTTTCTCAGCTGGGATGATAAAATGGCATACACGCAAAATAACGATTTTTCTGTAATTAATATACCAACCACAAAATAAGGAATATTACACAAAAAACATATATAACTTTTCACAGATTACCAATGATTTCTATTTTAGAATAAATTCGAAAAGTTACACAAAAGCTCAAAAAGTATACTAAAACTAAGGAATGTTACACAGAAAATATTCGGAACATTTCACAGTTTATCAGTAATTTCCACTTTCTCAACTATTCCGAAAAGTTACACGAGATTGTGGAAGGTATTACACAAGATTTCTCGGTATTCTTGTATGAGCAGAAATAATCCGAGAAAACCCAGGAATGTTACACAGTAAATGCCAAGAACATTGCGCAAATTTTTTACAGTGCGTGAAACGTTATTGGCGGATATTATTTCATATAATTTAAAAATGTATTTAAAAGAGATTCTGAGCACATTTCTTTAGTTCGCAAAACATCTGAATTACATGGTGCCAAAATGCTTTGTGACTTCGAAAAGGGCAATTTCTTAGCTTATAACAACAACGAAATGTAAATTCAAAGAATTTCTGTTGAAATTAAGCTTTTAAAGACTATCATTTTTAATTTCTTATAGAACCCAACTACTTATGTTACAATAAAATCTACAGAGAGACCAAAAATACTTTCAAAACCATCTGAAAGTTTGATTATTCGCACGGTTCCAAGAAAAATACTGACACCAAAAAAATTTGGAAGCCAGATAAAGATGCCAGCATCAATATCAAACGTACGAAGAGCAACAAAAAGGTCCGGAGTTCTTACAAATGTAAAACCACGTCGATATTTGCATTTAATATCTGGCAGAAAGAAAGCCCGCTTTCTGCTTGCTAAAACAGCAAACGAATTGCTCTAAAATTTATCTTCAATGCTCAAACCAAGTTTATTTTCAATTTTCCATAAAGTATTCATTCATATTTACATTGCCTTCAAAATTATTTTTAAAAAAGTATTTCCCTAGTTTCAATTAAGTGGAGACCCCCTAACGTTTTGTGTTACTTTTACTTCCGTAAGTAACTATATAATTGCTTTTCTAGATCAATAAACAAAATAAACATAACCTTTATTCACCTGTTAGAATGCAATTTCTTGAACCTGAGTGAAAAACTGAAAGACTTTTGCAAAATTTTTAACAAGACAATGCCTAAATTCACCCAGAAAAAAACACAAAAAGGGGTTTGAAGACAAATAAGACTCTCAAACTTTATTGACCAGCCAATAATCCAAAAATAAATCACATGAACAAAGTTTTGGGACAGTATATAATGAAAGATCGTCAAATCATGCAATATAAATCGAAAACATAATTAAAATTTGAATTTTGGAAGATATGGCGTGTTTTGTGACCTCAACCAATTGAAATTTATGCTAAATTTATGCTACAATGTTGCACGGAAATTATTAAACACAAAAGAAATTCAACTGAGATGAAGTATTTCTACAATTTAGAAAAATCTGTTTCCTTCTTAACAATTTGCTCCCACTGCAGAACGAGAAAAATGCAAATTATTATATTACTTTTATAACAATTGTTTCAGAATATTTTCTTTATGATTATATTAAGTATGTACACTGTCAGAAATATTCGTCTTTATACACTACATTTTCCCTCATTCTCGAACAAATAATTTCTGTACTCCTTCAAGAGGTTATTTTTCTGTGAATCGTTGCAGCAAGTCGGAAAAAGACGAATAAATTTCGTTTATTCCCCGCACGCATGCGCATTTGTCTTTTTCTTCTCTACGTCTGATGTTACCTGCTTGATGTTATTTGTTCCTAAACTATGGCTCTGATTATACAAAAATTATATAAGCCTTGTGTTGCTAACTCTCTGTGCACATGTGCCACGTTTGACTAATTATTACAGGATTCGGATAATATAATATCAAAAATGGGTAAGTACTTATTTCAGAATTTGATTTTAATAATTTCTATGTTTTCATTGTATAACCGTTAAATTATTAGAGATGTCTTTGGCACATGTCATTTATCTTTTTTATTATCTACACTTTAAAAACAAAGGAGCATTATTACATTTAAACTGGAATTGTGAAATGCCAAATAAACTTTAAATCTATACTATTTTCTGTAGTAGCTCCGTAAAAAAGTTTAAGAATAATCACTTAATGATGGTATTTTATTCTTTAGTCGCAATTCATTCCAATAAATCATCAAATTCAGTGTAATAATAAACTCAGATTGGTGGTATTCTATTCTAAAGTCGAAATTATTGTTATGTAACACGAAATTCAGTGGAAAGAAATTGATTTTCTGTTTTGATTACGAATCGTAAGTTATCAGATGACATGCGCCATTTTACATCCGCTTTCAAAGTTCCAAACTTAGCAGGTGAAAAAGTAAACATAATGTAAGCAATATTATTATTATTCTTTTTAGATTTTAGACGTAAGCTAAATAATGCTTGCATGTGTTTTTTTTTAAATTAGATCATGTTTTTAATAGTGCACTAGTACACTGTCATTTTAAGAACAATGTCGACATGGTCGAATTTAACGAAAAGTATGTCTTTAGTATAACAGTTGTAATCAACTTTTTTTTTATACAGCTTTGTTTACTTTTAAGCTGGCATAATTTAGCATTTTTTATGCTATGCATTAAATTGTATAACTGTGAGATAATGTAATATCGTATGTAGCTTATGTTTGTTATTTTCTTAAAAAAACTAGAAACTCCGAATTAAATTAATAGTGATAGTTACAAGTAATTATAATTTTTGTTACAAAAATATTTTATAACGTGTGACCATGATATTTGCCCGAACTCAAACAAAAAATATTTTCATAAAAAATTAGTTATATGTTTTTTAGCTTACTTGACGCATTATTAACCTATGAGAAAGATATTTTTAAGCATGCAAATATAGGAAATTTCGTTGTTTAAAATGTATATTTTATTAAAATGTCTCAATTAAAAGGAAGTTTCGCAACCCCATTGCGCCAAAATATTTATTTTAAATTATGTCTGTATTAAATTTAAGATGTAATATCTACAAAGTTTCCCCCAGAGGGTTTCAGAGGGGCGCTCCGCCCCTCCTGCCCTTTAGTTTAAAAAATAGCGCCCCTCTTGCCCCTCATCCAAAAACTAGCGTCCCTCTTATCGCTCATTCAAAGAAAAAAAAAAAGAAAAAAAAAAGCGCCCTTTATGCCCCATATTTGAAAAAACACAACTCTGCAGCGATAATGCGAAAATTGATTATATTTTCCCTTCATAATCTATCAAAATTCATTATTTTTTACTTTTGCACTATTTTTCCTAAACTCGAATGAAATTAGCGATTTTACTCAGCTACGAAGTGAAGATTTGTGTGTTTTCTGAGATGGCAACAAAATTTTTAACGAAGAAAATTCTTGATATTAGCATTTACGAAAACACGATTTATTGGTGGTTAAGAAACATTGAGGGTTTTATGTTAACAACTTTATTGTGCAATCCAGTTTTTTTTGTCCAAATTTTTAAACTAATTGTCGTTATTTTAAAATTTCCGGGACAAATGCTTTAAAATTTTGGAAATTTCAGATCAAAACCACTCCTTAAAAATGTTTCATGGACTAAAAATTGCAAATGTAAAAAATGTGTTTGTGATTTAAGACATTTCATAGCATTGCAGTTTATAATAACTCAAGCTTGTAAGAACTAAGGTTTATTTTCATAGCAGTTGGCAGATCTGCATATAGTTGAAATGTATGTTTTTAGTAAAAAATAAAACTATTTATGTTTTCATTGCTTATTTATTCTGTGGCAGGTAATTTATTATTATTTATAATAATTACAATACACTCCTTCTAATCACATGTTGGGATCAAGGATTTTGTGAATTATAGAATTGTGCAGATTATAGGTCAATTCTTTGTTTACATCTTAATATTAGGAATGTATCAACAAATGTAATAATCATACTGCAAATAAATTACACAGAAATGAAAGAAATGATTTTTAATATAAAAAAAGGTTATATTCAATATTATGAAACTATTCAAATGATATAATACAAAACTATTAGAACAAATTTCTATTTGCTTTATAGGTTTTTAGTTTATTGTATCCTGAAACCTTTAGAGATCAGTCTATCTTGATCAATAACAAAACTTTGTTTTCCTAAAAAGCTGAGTTTTTTACTCATGGGATACTTATCCCTTCTAAGAATTTTTTTCTTTTTATATAGCTAGTGAATGTGTTTAGAATATATCACATTATTCATAATGTACATAAAATATCTCGGTCTAAAGAATGCATTAAAAATTTCTTAATTCATAAGGGCAATCAACTTTTATTATGGTCTGAATCCAGTTACACTGTGGATTATAGGTTTTTAGTGGATTATAGACTATTGTGGATTAGAGAGAGTGAACTTATATCATATAAGCTATATCTCAGTGGAATAATATTTTATAATTTAATGAAATGCTTATTTAATAACAATAAATAAAATCAACTTCTAAAGCAAATAAAAAATACTTCTTAGATGTTCAACTTCTTAACTGCACATTTTCTTCTTCTTCTTCTTTTTTTTTTTTTTTTTTTTTTTTTTGTCAAATCCAGCCATTTGATATGGGCAAAATTAGTGTTGTTCCATTCTTTGGACTATTCTTGATCAATTACAGTAATCATATTGGCCAAATTTATGGCACACATTGAGAATTATGTTTTTAGGTATGTGCCATATGTGGTATACAATGCAATGAGAGTTAAACCTAATAGTTGGTCCTATAAGTTTTTAAGTGTGTTGTTTGAATTCAATTTTTATTTGTTTTTTTTTACTACATTTATTTGTTGCATGATCTGTTGGATTAACCGAATGGAACTGCTTAATGTTTTTTTTTCTTTCTTGAGCTGTAACAATTAGATTGTAATTATATGTATATGTATATGTTTATAAATTCTGTAACTTGTGTTTTTATTTAAAAAATCTTAAAGTATGCTAGACACAATAACTTTAATTATTCTTTATAAAACAGGTATCTCTGTTGTAAACAGCTTAATAGCTGATGTAGTGAATCTCAATTATTTTGAATGGTGGAAGAAGTCTATAATTGTCACCGAATAATGATGATATGAATGATAAGCAAGCTGATTACCTCACCATAGCTTAATCTCTTTCAGTAGAACGAATATGCCTTTGGCTTGGTATATTCGAAAAATTAGTAATCAACCGAGTTGCCAAACTTGTTTTTCTGTACGAGAACTTTAACTAAACAAATGCTTATATCTTATTTGCTTCCGAATTTGTTTAAAATGTGTTAATGTCTTTTATATACTGTAGTTATTTTTTTATCTTAACTAAAAAAGCATTTGCTTGTCCTTTTCTTGTCTTATAATTTTTTACATTTGATTTGTAGTTTACCATGTATTTTGTACAATAAAATTTTTTACCGTAACCTAAATGTTGCCTTTTAATCATTTACATAAATTGTGTAATATTATTAATAATATATTGGTAATACTTTGACATGCATATTTTTGTGTATAATGTTTATTTTATAAATCAAAAGAAAAGTCATAAAACAATACTGTGGGAGTTTTAAAAAAATCATGAATTCTGATGTGTGATAAGACCAATAATAAGATAAGACAAAAGTTGAAAGACATATTTAGCTAAATGTGTTTTATAAAAGAGCTGAATTTTTTAAAATGTATGGAATGCAGCTGGATGGATATATATACCACAAAATATAAATTATTAATACTACTCTTAAAATTATTGCTGATTATTTAGAAAGAAGTGTAATGCATATCTTGAAAGTAAAGTTAAATATCTGAAATGTGCAATATTTTGTATAATTTAAAATTTGGTATTAAAATCGATCTAGAATTTAAGAATTCACAACTTGAGTGTGAGGGGGTGAAACTTAGAATATTTATTACAATATACTTCAGCTTCGATTTCATTTTTCTTTTTAGCTTCCGATGCTATTTCTTTCAGACATGATAAAAAATGTCGTGTCGTCAGCCCAAAATTTTCTACTCAACAGATTTTGATAATTATTTTTTTAAATGAAAGCTATTTATTTGTAGTTGTGCCCATTTTAGCTATTTTTTAATTTATTTCCATTTTTATACTTCATTTTTAATTTTAAATACTTTTTACGATATTTCTTAAATATGGTGGCAACTCAATTTTCCCTTTCTCTCGATAATAAAAATATATTTTCCATTATCACTTTCCACGAGTCAGAAGCTTTATTTCATCAGTGAACATGTCCTTGCATTTAAAAGAAAAAAGTCAATTGTTTTCGTAAAATCTAACCACAATAAAATGATTGCGTATAATTATGCACTAATTGAGGTAAAAAAAATTATATTTACTGAGAAATAATAATAATAATGTAAATAAAATAACAGAAAATAATTTATGATAAAAATTAATGTCTAAATAAAATTTTCAAATGAGGAAAATGATGTCATTCAGCAACCAGATAAATATGAATTACAATATTATTACGGATGCCTTTTTCATATTACTAATAACAGTAACTTTTAAAAAACATTTGAAGAGAAAATGACATCACTATTTAAAACATCGCATTTTTACTCATAACGATATTACGTTTAAATATTTCTTTTCATTATGGACACTGAGTTGAGATTTTACTTTCAGATGACTTCAGTTAGTGAAAATAATGTCACAGTAAAAATAAAATTAGTTTTTTTTTTTAATAAAACAATTTTTCTGTGAATGCATATAAAATAAAATTTCTGGATTTCGTCGGCACTCAGATTACAATTTTAACTGAAAATGTGCGAATATTTGCATGCAAAATTGTAACTGACAAACTTGACATTAAGTTTGGAAATATTCGTTTATTTAATGGTATTGTCTGAATAACTTTGGATGTATTTATAAAAATATTTATATATTTACTATACATGATTCCATTCGTTTTATTGTTAAAATGCATTTCCTTTTTCTCAACGTCAATAAAAAAGCGTTTAAATTAAAGAAAAAATCCGTTTTTGATGAATCTAGTCAATGAAGAAGTAGCACGTCAAATTGCATCTCTTTATTATTCCGCAATTCCAATGACTCAGAGAGAAATTGCTAATCAATTGGGGTATTTCACGCCGTTCTGTTTGCTATTATATTAATAAACATAAGAAAAATGAAGTTAGTTCATTGCATTCTAAACAGGGTCGCCCTTCTAAAAGACCCTATCGATTTTTTTTTTTTTTTTTTTTTTTTTTTGTAATCGGAGGCGAAACTGAATTCTGCAATGGCAGAATCTATATTCAACTTGTCATAATTTTGAAGTAAAAATACTTTTAAAAATGTAGTTCTATATCATAAAAAAATATAAATTAAATGCAAAGTAACATGTTATGATGTAATTGAAGAAAACAGATCCAGACATTCTAGAATTTTTTAAATAAGTGATCGTAATGTAATAAGCAAATCTGCATGTAGTTTCTTTATATTTCAATCTTTTTGGTTTTATGGAGGCACGGAGAAAGGTAATTTCTGAAAAAAATCCTATGAAAACATCAATGTTTTATTTTCTAGGAAATGAGCTTCCTGTAATATATCTCCCCTCCCCCTCCCTCCCAAAAAGATTTATGGATATTTTTTGTTTTTAGAATAAAATTTCTTAAACGTTCATATGCTTTAAAATAGAATAACTTCTCAGGAGAAATTTGTTTTTCAATTTTCATTAATAAAGTTTAAGGTATTGGAAGGTAAGTGAATGTTTCTTCAATGACTGGCAATTTTGTGAATGGATACTAGTATAAGTGAACAGATTCGAAATAAACAAATCATTCCCATTCCTTACATGGAAAAAATTGTTAATTATATTCAATATTTTGCTCAATATCTACTTATCTATGAAATATATTTATGATATTTGCAATAGAAACTTATAGTAATGGTTTTTTGAAGTTACTTTGATGACACATTAAAAGATATTTTTTTCAAAAGATTGTTTTTAAATCAAAAAGGGCAACTTTGTGACATATGTTAATTTATTTTTGTTCAGAAGCGCATGAAATTGACAGGTGTTAATCAAAAACAACCGAAATGCACTCAGTTTTCTGTTTTTTGTAAACAAAATAGATCTTTCGGAATAAGCCATCAAAATTGTCATTTTGAACCGCTTTCCCGACAAAAGCAAAACCAGTCCAACAAATGGCGGGGGGGTATAATCACATGATCTAAATATTTAATAATTTGATAGGTAATTAAATTGCAATAAAATGGAAAACTGAGATAAAACAGGTCTTCCATTTCGACTTCATTTGGTATTAAGTTTGAAACACCAAAGATGACAGCATTTTATGAATGATCTGATTTTTATCAAAAATTTAAACATTTTTTGAATGATACCTGCCAATACTGTGTGTTAAAGTGTAGATCCTTTTGGCTATAAAGAACATCTTTAATGAAATAATAAAAAAAACCAACTTTCTCATCTAAAAAAAAAAAAAAACATAGCTGGCATTTGCTCAAAAAACAGAAAATCACCCCCCCCCCCTAAAACGAAGCAAAAAAACGGACTTTCTTCAAAAAACATTCCTTCAAAAGACGGAAAATCCCCCCCCCCCCCTAAAACAGACAAAAATATAACGGACGTTCCTTCAAAAAACAGAAAATATTCTTTCCTAAAACGAAGAAAAAGATGACGGACGTTCCTTCAAAAAACAGAAAAATTTCTTCTCTAAAACGGAGAAAAACATAACGGACTTCCGTCAAAAGACGGAAACTTTCTCTCTTTTAAAGGAGAAAAACATGACGGACGTTCCTTCAAAAAACAGAACATTTTCTTCCTGCGACGGAAAAAAAAAAAGACGGATATCCGTCTTTTTACAGAAACTTGCTGGCAGCACTGCTGCCAGTACTTTTTCTGTGAATTGACGGAAGTTTTTTTGAGAGTGTAGTATGATACAATAAATTTATACGATTTATATGAGGATTAAAACAATCATATTTTTTATTTAGGCAATTAGATGATAGTTCCTAATTTTTCACCCCGCTATATATCTGTTTGTGTTAGCTAAACATATATTCGAATAAATTCGATAGAAAAAATTGAAACCGAAGAGAAGTGTGAAGTTGTGCGGTTACGCTCCTGTGAAGCGAACATAAAAATCAATAAAAGGAAAATAAATGAGGAACGCGATACTTCCGGAAACGGGAGAAGTATCCTTTCTGGGAGTTAAGTGAAAGTTTTATGATGCTGTTTAAGGCATCACTTATCCGTTATTATTTTATCTTATAAAAGTTATCCAACGTATTGCTTTTTAAAGTTTACACATTGCTGATTCCAAAACATGTTTAATTATTGCTTTTGAAATTACAGTTCGGGCTGCAAAAATGTCTCTATACTATTCTCAATTACTTGAAAATCAATTTTTATTGGGGTCTGATACTTTTTAAAACACTTTTACGTCAGAGTGCATCACCGGTGGGTCATGCTGAACTTTTGTTCAGGCTGCATGCATCATCTTTAGTCAGACTCACCTATCCTATCAGGCGGCGTCATTTGACGTCATTATGAGACCGATATTCAGCTAATCGTGATTTTTTTTTTTTTTAATAGGGGCGGTTTGAGACACATTTTGAATAAATTTTTACTTATAGAATTAAATTTTTGAATTTTTTGTTGTGGTTAACCGTATTGTTTTTAAACAAAATCACATGCTAAAACTTAACACAATTTATATTTAAATTTATTTAATTAGTGAGATAATTTAAAATCTTTATTAAATCAAATTATTATTTGTACGCAATACTTCCAGTAACGGGAGAATTATCTGTTCTGTGAGTAAAGTAAAGTTTTATGATGCTGTTTAAGGCACAATTTATTCATAATTAATGTCTTATAAAAGTTATTCAACGAGTTTTTTTATAAATTTTACACAATCCAAAACATTTACAAACTGTTTTATGCTTTTGAAACTACAGCTACATTTAGAAAAATGTCTCGAATACTGTTTATAATTAATTGAGAATCAATTTATGGGATCTGATACTTTTTAAACTTTTTAGCCACA
Organism: Maratus speculifer; assembly: GCA_964019185.1. Classification (NCBI taxonomy): domain Eukaryota; kingdom Metazoa; phylum Arthropoda; class Arachnida; order Araneae; family Salticidae; genus Maratus; species Maratus speculifer. Next base: position 24,409,593 of record OZ025292.1, read on the forward strand.
GTTGAGGCTAAAAATGTAAGGGAATTTAAAACTCTCAATTTAAATATTTTTTGTAAAAATAACGACAAAATTTAATATTAAATCCATGCACAAAACTATTAAATATACAATGGAGTCCGAGTGGAAAAAAAACAATGCCTTTATCTAAATTAGCAAAAAAACTGTAATATTTATTGAATAACAAATTATAAAAATAAGGGGGAAAACCCACTTCTACAGTGCGGCATTAACTATCATCATATCTTCATGTAAGCGGCAGCGAACGTGTTAAAGTTTTCTTTGTGTGGGTTATCGATCTATTAACAAAATTTACAATATTTCGCGATACAATAGTTGTTCTGGTAAGAATGAGATGTTAAAATATTCATAATTAAATTGACTTCCAATTAATGTTAAAAAGAGAAAATCAATATTTTGATCAATTTCAAGGTTTTGTGCAAAATTAAATATAAACGGTTTAAGCTCCAGTCATCCAAGCTGTAATCTGTTAAAACGTATTTGTGAAATTATAGAGAATCTACGGGTTATCCATTATGGTAAGTTTTACTTAAAATCACAGAGATTCTGTCAAACAACTTTCCGATAAGCTTACAATAAGCACTGTAAATTAACAATGTTAAAAATACACAAGACACCGTAAATTTATTTTTATTGCTAACAATTTAATTTAGTTTTCAAAGTTAGTGAATCATCCATTCTTATGTGAACTTCACAGAATTTGAAGTTTTCGAGCAAATTTCAACTGCTGTTCTATTATTTTTTTCCACAGTTTGCTTCTAGCTGGGTCTAGTCCTTGGGTTTGAACCTGAGACCTTTTGACACAAGTAGAATACCTTACTGTCTGAGCTTTTGATGCTGGTGCTATGGCATACAAAGTATGTCTTTTATTATTTAGTGGTTACAAATCTATTATATCTATTCCTATTGCAAAGTGCTTCTCGATAAAAATGTCCACTAAATGTAAGAATATTTTTCCCTTCTAACTTATTTTAAATGAAAAATAGAATAAAAATGAAATGAAATAAAATAAAACAAATAAAAAGTAAATTTTCTTCTTTTATATTTCAAATAAAATTTCAAAAGAAGTATAAAAGTGCGTATTTTAAACTACAAATTTGAATAAAAAAAAATAAAGACATGGAAATCCCTACAGGAAATTAAATGAAAGGTAAAGAAATCTGTAAAATGTTAACGAGAAACTCAATATAAAGTATTTAATCGAGAACTAGAATAAATTTACAGACAGTTTAGAATTTTTTTCCTGTTTTTTTTCCAGAAATTTTTAACAATACACGCAATAGTTCTTTTCTTTATTTATTTGTGATTTAAAATAATTTTTAATTATCGGGTTATCCAAAAGGTAGGGCGAAATATAAAAATGAATAATTCGAAAACGAATCAAGATAAAAAGATACAGTTTGCACCTAACGAATGGAAAAGAAACCGGGTTTTGTGTGGCTACGAAAACAAATAATTCTGTTGGTGATCAACGGCATCACTCAAAGTACGGAAAGATGAAATCCGCCAAAATGTGGCTGCCATAACGCAAGAAATGCCACTAAATGCTGTGAATGGTGTGGTGCATAGTCTCACAGCTGCACATATGAATGATAAACAGCACATTCAATAATAGCTGTAGTACTAATTAACTGTAATTAAGCTGACTTGTAAGTTGTCAACATTTTTTACATTTATAAATCATCTTTTGATGCAATAAACATTATAGTGCCATTTATTGGTCGCCAACAAACCTTTTCTTCTTGTTGTTGATTTTTTGTTGTTATCGGTTTCTTCTCCATCCGTTCGGTGCAAACCGTGTCTTTGTATCTTGATTTGGTTTTGAATTATTCATTTTTAAAGTTCGTCCTGACTTTTGGATCACCCGGTACATAAAAAAGCAATAAATTGAATTGCAGTTTTCAGAAAATAGCATTTGAAAGCACAATTTTTCCCTTCTCGACGTTGTACAAATTAAAATTAATCGCGATGTTTAAAAGTAATTATATTTAAGAAAGAATAGGACTATGTTTTGGCTTTATAATATATACATACAGATTTCTTTTTTCATTATCTTTACAATTATCAAAGTAAATCTGATATATCACAACTCTATTTTCGAAATACCTAGCTTTTCGCGTTTCCATGTCTGCTTCATGTTTCAGGATGCTCTCAACTGCTCTGCTCAGCAAGCGTAAAATATTTTAACAAATTTACAAATTCGTTTTTTTAATGGAAATAAATAAAATTTCAAGGTCTGTCTATGGTAACGATTCTAAATTGTACTGTACTTTCGATTTTTCATAAATAAAATACATATTGAGTATATGAAATTTTGATCACGTGATAAAGAAGTGTCTTACTTCTCCTTCAGTGATTATTCTTCGTTATCGAAGAAATCGGTCAAAATGCCCATTTAGACATTATTTTCTAAAAAATCTATTGGGTTTTCAAATAAATAAATAAAATAAAATAAAACGGTAAAAAGCATTTGAATTAGATAGTTTCTGAACAGTAACGTGTGCTAGTTTCATACATTTTCCAAACAAAAATAAATTGAAATTTATGTCATAAAGCCGTCTTTTTGGATTTGAGGACGACTTTAAGTATTGAAATTTATGATTGTTTTTATCTGGACTCAATTCTTTGATATTCCTCGTCAAAAGGTCCTTCATTTATTAACAAATTTGTGATTGGGAAAGTGCAAAAACGAGTGGAGCGGTTATACTGCGACATCAGATGAGAGAGGAGAATATATAAAATCAATAAAGAGAGAAGAAATGAGCGATAGTTCTCGCCGCGGAACAAGTAGTTTCATTGAAAGAGAGTTCAGCCCAAAATTCTTTTAAAAAGTTTTATTTGTTCCGGAAGAAGTTTAGTGAAAGAGAAATTTCACTTTTATATCTTTTACGTGCATAAGTAAATGTAGATATAGAGAGATGTATTTTTTTTATCTTGTTAAAAAAAAAAAAAAAAAAAAAAAAAAAGAATTATGATTTTTTCGTTTATTTTAAGAATGATTGAATAGCAAATGAGTGCATGAACTACTCAAATTGAGGAGATTATAAATATTGAAAAGTGAACTTGTGGATAAAGCTAAATGTACCGGGAAAAAATAAAAGCTGCACTCTTCAAACTTATCAAAATTTGTGCTGTTACACTTCTTTATTTTTATTTTATTATTATTTTTTTTATATATCTTGTATTTTCCAGACTTATTTTACACAAATTTTATTTAGTGGGCACCACTTTCTCAAAAAAGTCACTTTCAATTACACAATTTCAAAAATGCTCTATTTGAATAAGGCATATTTTATTTTACTTCATTACTGGCGACAAAAGTAATTTTACAAGGAAAGATGATGTACCGTCAGACTGTACGTATGAGTGCAAAGGGTTAATTAATTATCTTAATCTGTTTGATACAGTAACTTATGGACTATGTGTACAAGAAAGAATATTTTAGCAGATATGTATTCGTAAAATGTAGTAGCGAGATTTCTTTACCAATACCATTTGGAATTATTACCCGCCTATGTGCATAATAACACCATGGAAACAAGACAATAAAAGGAATAAAAATGAAAGAGAGAAGGGGAAGAAAAAGAAAAAGGAGAGAAAAAAGTAGTAAGTAAATTGTCCAATTCTAAAGATACAAACTCTACAGCCCTAGAAATTGACAAATTGTTTTTACTTACAGTTAATTGAGATATTAGGATGTGCAGTAATAATTATTCGATATTTTATTCTTCTGACATGAAACATAAATTAGGATACATATATTTTCTCTTTTTAGTTTTCAACAATACCAATATTAATCTCTCGTGCATAAAAATAAATAAATTAATAAATAGATTTAGTTCTAGCACTCCCCATTTTTACTCAGTACATTTTAAACTAAAAACTATCTCACGATCGCATCCAAAATCTCCAACAACATTTTGAAAATACATGAAATGCACTACAAATTTATGTAATAAACAATGTATTTGCTAATAAATATGTACTCATAACATTTCGGAACTTATGTAGGAATTTTTAAATACAAATTAACTTCTAACGACTATTTATGATTCAAGTGACTCTCGGCGCAGACCTCGTAGTGCCACTTTCTGAACTACTTCATAGATACATGTAATATTAGCAATTGACGTTCTTATCCGACGTTATTATTCAGGTTAAGGTTTTTTAACTTGCTCAAGAACTACATGGATCAGTGGGTTGTAATTTTGAAATTTCCAATACGAACACATGATTTTGATGGCATATTTTTTTTCTGTTGATATATCTATTCATACAGAACAAAGCAAATTTGTCTAACTGTTTATGAATTATGAAGGTAAAGGTAAAATATGACGAAAAACAGAAATATACTATCAAAATATGATGTTCGTATTGATAACTTCAGTTTGGTACAAAATCAAGAGGAAATCGATATGCTGTGCTCATTTTTCTAAACATAAAATGAAAAACATTCCAATTTCCATTTAAATGGATATTTATGCTCTTATCTAAGACAACATGTTGATTAAATGTATGAGGTGGTTTTTTGGTTGACCGTACCATCTACACATGAAGAGATATTTTTTGTCAAGTACGCATTCTTCGGCAGATATTTTTTTCTAAGCGATGCAGCATCATCATTATCCAAACAATTTCCCACTAAAATCCTTTTCGTATATTCTTAATGAATACTAATGTGGTTGAGCAATGTAATTTTAATTCGGTATTTATCAGCAAAGCTCAATTAAAATTCAATTTATAATTTAAACTAATTTTTCATGTAATCCAGTTTTATTTAAAACAAAATTTTTGTTTTTTAAGAAATAATTTTTTCTACCATGAATTTTCCTACATTCACGTCAAATTTGGAATAGTTTAACTCGATTTTCCTTGGGATGGATATTTCAATGATAAAGACCGGCTCCAGAGCAGATCGCACCATTTCTTCTGTATGAGGTTATTCTATTAATCAAAAGATCAACAAGTAATAAGCTTTCGATCTAAAAAGTCAGCAGAGAAGCTGAGCGATTACGCTGCTACACCTAGAGACTACCTAAAAATCAATAAAGAGTGGATAAATGAGCAATTCACCCGTTGATGGAAAAGTAAGGTTATTTTTAAAGAGAGTTCAGTCGAAAATAGTTTCAAAAGACATTCTAATTCTCAAAATAAATATTTGGTATTTTGAAAAAGGTTTTCTTTGAAAATTTCACTCTCGTGTTTTTGTCATGCTTAAATCGATGTCCATAAAGGTACGTTCCAGTTGCAGTGGTATATTATAGCAGTTTAATTTAGACTATTTACAAGAAATCAGACAACAAATTGAAGGTTAACTAATTTTACTTATATTACAATTGTTCATTAGGTGCACCTTGCGTCATACGGCTCACATCCAAAATGAAATCCAATTCTTCAAAATTTTGTAAACAAGCCTGAAGTAACAGAAGCGACTGTTCTATTTTAACTTCGGTAAATCTTGAATAGCTATCGTTAGTAAACAAGATCTATTATATAGCCCAAAGAAAAAAAAAGTTGCACTGCTCTAACACCTTTTAAATTTTCGGAAAACAATAATGCTTTATGCTCAAGAGTTACCATTTTAATATGTGGCACTGATTTGATAATAAGGCAGTATTCGCGCACGTGCTTATTAAAAACTGTTTGTTACCCTTTATTTTTTAGCTTTATTGATCATTCTATAATGCTTACAGTTAATACTATAACATTTCATTATTGCAAAATTTTTTATTTGTTGTTGTTTTTGTTGGGGCGACTCTTTCAAATAAAAGCTTATTCTCAATTTTTGCAGTTTGTTACAGGTAAATGTAATATGTATTCGTATGTCATTCGTATTCAATAAAAAATCTCAGGACTAGTGATGTTTACTAAGTTCACTACACTGCAAAAGAAATCGGTAAACTTATGTAAAAAAGTGCTAGTAGCAATGTTGCCAGCTGTTTTTTGCAGTAAAAATTGCAGCAAAACTAGATGTAAATTTATTTATTACATTTATTTTGTTCCTTGATAGTTTTTCGTGTACCTCATTTTTTTGGTATTTCTTAATATGTAAGTCCACCAAAGAAAAAGAAAATGGATTTTTAAAACAATCACAAGATTTATACTATACTACACATGAGTAGTAAGTCATAAGAGTACAAAAATTGCATATTAACTATTAAATAATAAGCAATAATAATATTTGTAACGGTCGAAGTTACAAGTAGCAATATTTAATTAAAAATGTGATATATTAAATTATTCATTCAATTTAAAAGACTTCGCAAAAAATATTAGTTTTGATTATATATTTTGTGTATTTAATAATAATTTAAAAAAAGTTTCAAGTTAAATTAATCAAACGTAAACGCAAATTATAAATAACATTCGAATAACTATTTTTTATTAACCTTTTTTTTATTATTTTCTGTGGCATTCATATTGAAAGACACATTTTAACCATTAGCACTTTTTTAATGAATTTCCATTATGTATTTTCTTCGAAATATCATTTTCAATAAAATTTCCATTTACAGATATTTAAAAATGAAACTATTGTGGAGTTAATTATTCTGCAAAAAAACCCATTAAATCTTTCAGCCGCTTAAAATAAATAAAACTTTCGGTGTATTTCATTTAAATTTGCTAATGAATTGTTGAGGTTTTCTACATTATATTAATTTATCATTAATGTGGAACTATCTTTATTATTTATTTAAAGTTTATTTATATTAAATGGATTGCATTTCATTAAAATGATAATTAAAAAAAAATCAATATTGGGTAAATAATAGATGAAATAGACCTTTATGGCATAAACCTTGTTTAATTTATTTATATGAATTAATAAATTAATAAATCCATTGCATATAAATTTAATAAATTATTTTTCTATTGTATTTCTTGTATTTTTTGTTTATTATTATTATTTTCATTGTGAAGTTATATGAGTTTTACTGTAAGACTTTTTTTTATAGAATAATTCTAATTTTTTATTTATTATCTGAATTGTAGAATGTAAAAAAGTTCTTTCAGGAAATCAGAATGTTTTAATGCATTCTTAAGAAATGTTTTAATTTATTACATTTATTAAAATGCCAGTTATTACTGAATGATATTTTAATTATTGTTTATTGTGAATCAAGACATATTTACAGTGTACAAAAAGACTTTTGTTTGTTTGCTGGAAGCAGACTTAAACTACTAAAATGATTATAAAGAAAAAAAATCCCAACAATAGCTTAAAAATACAGAAAAGCGTGTGTTTTTAGATGCGGATGGCTGGAAATGTGTTGGAAAAAACACATCTCATTATTTTTAGCCACACTTTCACCTAATGCTATGCAAAAATGAATCAGCCTATAAAAACACTTAATCAGTAATATTTTAAGAAAATTTTTAAATCTTTACATCATGAAGCAATAAATGATTTATATTTTATAGATATATATTGTAGTTTCATAGTATTTGGGGTCTGACAAATGAATTATGGTTCTAGAATTAAAAAAAAAGATTTTTTACTCTACAATATCATAATATATTTTTAAAAAAATACAGTCTGCACTCCATTCTAGAAACAAAAAATTGAAATTAAACGTACGTGTTCTTCATCGTCTACAATTACGTGTTCAAATGACTGTAAAATAATTGCTTGTCTTTGTGTAAAAGGAAAATTATAAAAATCTTTCGACATGCCTCCTATGTTATAATATTTAAACATCACGTAGGAAATTTATAATTGAAATTTTACTAAAAATCTTACTCTTATGATACAACTATTTATTAAAATAAAAAAAAAAAAAATTCTAAAAATTTTTTCATTTCATTTTTTTTAAGTTGACAGAAATTCCATTTCTATTAATTTAAATGGAAGAAGTATACTGAAATACTAGAAGAGATTTTAAGAAGATTTAGAGATTTTTAGAAAAGATCTCATCGACTCATTTCGATAAATTATACAAATCGCCAAAATACTCATAAATTATATTGATTGGTATAATTTTAATTTTAAATAACGAATGAACAAATAAGTTAGTAAAATATTAATGAAGATTCAAATAAAAGATCAAATTAAAAATCATTTGTTGACGTAACAAGCACGTGTTATATGCTTAATGTCAAGTGAATGTGATTCTTAAAATAGCCCATTTTTTAAACTTAATCTTAAAGTTTGTCAATAATTTTTTTTATTCATTTACAGCATAGTAAGTAGTAAAGAAATGCATAAAAAACATCATTATAACTCCAAAAATGGTAATCATATTAAGTAAGTCGTTACTAAGTCGGATTAAGCGTCTTATTTCCAATTAAAATGTATATGTGAATTAAATTTTATTGAAATAGAGGGTAATCAAAAGAGGAAAAATGTGGAAAATAGGATTTCAAATTACCCGATCGACTTTCTTCTTTATGCAAAAAGTTTATGTTTTTTATTGTTTTTTATATTCACTCCCTAAAATAAACAATTTCGAAAAAAAGATATATTGTGTTAGAAAATATTAGGTGAATGTGTTAGAAAAAAGGCTTCTCATTATTTTTAGCACACATTCACCTAATACTATAAAATAGTGAAGCTTACAAAAAATATCCACTTAATTAATAATATTTTAAAAGTTGTTACTTCATAAAGCCATAGTTCCAGAGTACTTAGGTTCACATCAGAATCAACTATGGTTCTACAAATTCGAAAATTCGGAATATATTCCCTTTAGTTATTGTTTTATGTTTTATTCATGTATATTGTTTTACAATTTACGATATAATATATATATATATATATGTAATAAAATAAAAAAACCTTTGCGCCATTTTGCTCTCTCTGAGCTTTTAATTTTAAAATTGTGGAACATATTTCAATCTTAGTTTCGTAATATATTAATCTTTTAACAGCTAAAGTCCTTTTTCTTTTTTTATTTAACTTATTAATAATCTATTGCTTGTTTCTCAAAAAGACGGGAAATTATTTCGTAATCTTTCCTTTCTAGGATATTCTAGGGATTTTAATTTTGTTTTTTATTAACATCACGTGATCTGTGTTAGTGCGCGGATATGTTACCGGGCTATTCTATTTGCGAGACAAGATATAATCCTTACCCGAGGTCTACGCCTCCTAGGCCAATCAGAGGTGATCATTTTTTATTGCGTAGACTCAGATTAATCCTTGTTGGATTTTTAAAATGATTGACGCGGAGTGAGGAGGGGCTAATTTGTCGTGCAAATGTGGGTTTCTCATTTGTTTTTTTCAGAGCGCAGAATGCGATTGACTTTTCAAACATTAGGATGCTGTTTCATTTTCCCCGAAAAATTCCAATATCTTAGAATGCAGCTTAGTCACGAAGTTTTGGAATATTCGATGACAGTGCCAAGGTGACTGCGGTGGAGAACTACTTATTTTATGAGTTAATAAATAAAAGAACTTAAAGACTGGTGGATTTTATTTTTCTAATGGGGAAATACCACAATGCAACTCTTCCACTGCTTGCCAACTGCCGGAGCGACTGCTTTGCTCGTCCTGCTGCTGATTACTACAAGTAACATTCTTAGGAGTTTATGGAACATATCTTTCGTCGAATTATTACAGAGAATAACCATTCCACTCATTCCACGGTTGACTTTTAGTGAGTAAAAGAATGTTCACCATCGTCATATCATGATATATATATATATATATATATATATATATAGCTTGAAAAATGATTCAAAACACTTCTTTGCAGATTTTTTTCTCTACTAAAAATTGAACTTAAATGTACTTATTTTTCATCGTCTACAATTATGCGTTCAAATGATTTTAAAATAATTCTACGATTTTGTATAAATGAAAATTAAAAAAATCCATTCCACATTCCTTGGATGTTTTAATATACAAGCAACATGTAGGAAGTGTTATATTAAAAATTACTCTTGTTTTACAAGTATTTGTTAAAATTCAGAAAATGTTCTAAACTTTTTTTATTTTTTTATTTTTTAATTTTTTTAACTTTTAAATTTTTCTTTATTTATTTTTTTATATATTTTTTAAATAACAGAAATTACGTTTTCAGTCATTTAAGTGGAAGAAATATAATGAAATATTTTAAGAGATTTTCTAAAGTAGTATTATTTTTTTACCTTTTTTTTTAAGAGTAACTTTTCTGAAAGTGTTATCAGTTAATAAATTTTTAAAGTTTAAAGGCAATTTCTCGGTAGAGAACTTTTTTCGTAATCGAAACACTTCAAAAGATTTTTTTTTTTAAAACGATATACGAAATACAAATTTAAAGTTTTGTAGTGATAAAAAATGTTATGTTGATTTAGTCTTCCCTGAAAATAATTTCAGGAAAATATAATTTTCAAGTAACTTTAAAGCAAATTGAAAAAGACGATTATATGTACTTAATTTTTGCTTTCGTAAAAATGATGCTATGAATCAAGTCCCTACAGGGTGACAAAAATATATTGAAATGGGCTTAATCTATTGCCTATTACAGATATAATATAAAATGAATCAGAAATTGTATGTCCAACATAGCAAATGATGTGCGTTTGTACTAGAATTATTGTATACTAGAACTAGCGTTCGTACCAGAAAAGTGGCAATGTTTTATTTAGCAAAGTGATACACTAAAATTTTCATTCGACTTAAAAGACTTCGCAAAAAATATTAGCTTTGATTATATAATTTGTGTATTTATGAATTTTTGAATCAAGTTACAAATTAAATTAATCAAACGCAAACGTAAATTATAAACCAGATAACTATTTTTACTAACATTTTTATTATTTTCTAAGGCATTCATTTTTAAAGATACATTTTAACCATTAGCATTTTTTAAATGAATTTCTATTAAGTGTTTTCTCCGAAATACCATTTTCAATAAAATTTTCATTTATTGCTATTTAAAAATGAAACTATAATGGAGATAATTATTCTGCGAAAAAACCCATTAAATCTTTCAGCCATTTAGAATTAAAAAAATATCGATGCATTTCATTTAAATTTGCTAATGATTTTTTGATATTTTCTACATTACATTAATTTGATATTAATGTGGAACTATCTTTAACATTTATTTAAAGTTTATTTATATTAAATGAAATGCATTTCATTAAAATGATAATTTTAAATATGTAATTTTGAAAATCAATGTTATGTTAATAATAGATGAAAATAAACATTTATGACATAAACCCTGTTTCATTTTTAATATGAGTTAATAAAATACTAAATCCTTTGCATATAAATTTAATAAATTATTTTCTTTACAGGATTTTTTTCACTTAAATATATTTATTATTACTTATATTATTTTTCCTATCTATATATTATATTATGAGTTTTAGACTTTGGCATTTTTTTAAAGAATAATTCGTATTTTTAAGATTATCTTAATTTTATGATGACCAACGAATCTTCCAGGAAAAGTTTAAGAAAATCACGTTTTCCGTTAAATAACTGGAAGAAGTATACTTAAATATTGGAAGCGATTTTTGAAAATACCTTTAAATTTCTGTCTTGTCTTTTTTTTTTATTTTTTTAAAAGTAACTTGTCTGGAGGTGTTATCAGTTAATGGATTTTTAAAGATTAAAGTTTCTCAGTAGAGAACTTTTTCTGAAATCGAAACGTTTCAAAAGATTTTTGTTTTTCTTTAAATGATATACGAAATATAATTTTAAAATTTAGTAGGGATGAAAAATGTTACGTTGATTTAGTCTGCTAGGAAAATATAATTTTAAAAATAATTTAAAAGCAAATTGAAAAAGACGAACTTATGTATTTATTTATTGCTTTCGTAAAAATGAAGTCGTGAATCAATTTCAAATCCCTACAGGTTGTGATTTTCTTTTTAATGCGGTTAATCTTTTGCCTGATGGAGATACAAAATAAAACAAATCGGAAATTGTATGTCCAACATGGTAAATAAAGTACGTTTGTAGTGTAACTAGTTTTATAAAAATTCATATCTTGACGCAATTGGTGGTGACCTCCTCTGCAAAAATTCAAAAATACAAAATTTTTTACAATTTTATACATTAAATTTGTTCATACTCTGTTAAAAATTTCTGTAAAAACGCAGAAAAAACGAACGTCACGGTAAATTTATATTAGTTCTCGGTTAAATACATTTGATTGAGTTTTTCAGTCATCATTTTACACACAATTCCTTTATCTTAATCTAATTTCCTATGTCGGATCTCATGCTTTGCTTTTATTTTTATACAATCAAACTGACTGATTTTTCGTTCAGTTGGAAACATTCAGTTCACACAAATTCTTTTGCAATTTTATAAGAAATATTAAAGAAAATATATATAGTTTGAAGATAGTTTTTTTAAAATTTAGAATAATTTAGAAAGGAAAAAATCAACTGATCAGTTTTAGTGAAAACTTTTCAACGCTGAATCCTAAAAAACATTCCTTGTACTCAATAGCAATATCTCCTACAGCTCAGTCAGTAAACTGTTCTTGTTCTTTCATTGTAAATCCATTTCGGGTTCAATCTTGGGTATGACTAGAAACCAATTGTAAAATTTATAGACACAGTAGCTCCATTTCTTTGAAATTCACTGAAGATTTGTTGATTCGCTAATGTTAAAAATTAAATTAAATTATTATTATTAAAAATAAAATTACACATTCTTGTGTATTTTTAACGATGTTAATTTACAAAGTCTATTCTAGATTTAGCGAATAACTTCTCTTATTAAACAAAATCTCGGTTTTTCAAATCTCTGCAATATTACATAAGTCTTAAGATAGTGGGACATCCGTAGATTCTTTTTAATTTCACAGATAATTTTTAACAGTGTACGGAAATTATAGGACTCTATCTTAAACAGAACGTCATCATCATTGTGTTTGTTTACCTATCCTGAGATATCATTGAATTAATTACGATTTATCATTGTATTAATTACGAATTCATTTTTAGGAATTAGTTATTTTTTTTATGTCCATAGAATTGTAATATTTCGAGTGAATCGAACTTCTGTGCCACTTAATTTTTATAAGATTTATTTTCAGCTATTAGCGGGAATTCATCCGAAGTCTTATGGGTTGGAGACGAAGAACTTACATTGTGTGCTATTTTAGGTGTTACTAATGCACGATAAAGATGAACTAACTCAAATTTAATAAGAATCACTGTTTTGCCTGTATTTTTATAGCACATTTTATTAGTGTAAATTTAATTACTTAATTATTTGTTTATTACGATTTTTTTGTAAACACTGTCAATAAATAGTAGAAAACATTACTTGCTTTCAGTAAATCCTCTCTTGAAAGTTCTAACATTCTTTGAATCCCATCGTCATTTCATTGATCACGACCACTTCATGAAAGGAATTTTTTAAAATCTTCCACAAAAGAAGTCCATTTATCAGTGAAACGTTTACGAACGATGATTGAAAACAGTGGACTTGAATTGTAGAGTAATGCTTTTCTCAAGAAAATAAAAAGACCAATCAGGTTATAGCTACATTTGTGTGTGTTTATAACTTTTGTTGTTATAGTCTGCTAGGTCAATCTCTTTTATATTTTGTTTAATATATTTTTGTTGTATAAATGGAAGGAAGACATCGTAGTTGGTTAAGTTTTTCTTTTTCTGTGACTACATAGAGATTCAAATTTGCGAGATGTTGATTTCTCTCTCTCCCTTTTTATTTATTTATTTATTTATTTATTTTTGGTGATTCTTTTCTTTGTAAAAAACTGTCAATAAATTGTAGAAAACATTACTTTCTTTCCGTAAATCTCTGCCCGAAATTTCTAACATTCTTCGAAACCCATCGACATTTCATTGATCACGAACACTTCCTGAAAGGAATTTCTAACATCTTCCTCTTTAGTCCATTCATCAATGAAACGATTCCGAACGGAGATTGAAAACGAAAGAGTTGAGTTGTGCAGGAGTGCTTTTGTAAAGAAAAAAAAAGACCAATATGGTTACAGCCACATCTAGATGTGTTTATAGCTCTTGTTGTTAAATTCTGTTAGGACAAATTATTTCATATTTCGTTTAATATATTTTCGTAGTATAAATTGATGGAAGACATCCTTATTGGTTATTTAAGTTTTCCTTTTTTTGCGATTTTATAGAATTTAAAATACATAGGATATTGATTGGTCTTCTCCTGTTTATTATTATTATTATTATTTGGGAATTGCCGGGGTGTTGGCTACTGTGCATTTTATTCGGAATTTATTGATGAAACTCGTGGAATTAAAATTGTAAATATAAAAAATAGTATTACATTAATAATAGCTACTACTAAAAATTACAATAACAATTTAAACGAGACAGAAATTGTACACCAAATGTGGCAAATGAGGTGCGTTTATACTATAACTAGTTTTACCAATATTCAAATTTTGCTGCAATAACTGCTACACTTTTATGAAAAAATGAGATGACAGAAAATGTATTATGATTCCATACATTAACTCTGTGATACAGAAATGATAGGACTTCATCCTAAAAAGTACGTCATCTACGTATAAAAACATTTCATATTTATTTACTTAAAACAGGTGTCACAAATAGCAATTAAAAAGTTGACATGTTTCGGTTCAGTTATAAGAATCGTATTCATAACACATAAAATCAGTAGAAACTAAATGATACTGGATATAAATATAGTTTAAAAGCCTAAAACACAAAACACTACGCCCCCTATGATCGTAAATATCCAACGCTACCGAGGCTCCCCCTATTAGACTCACCCTCTAAATATTTATTAAGTAATTCTAACCATAAACCCGGAATATCATAAGAAAAAGAATCATTGCACACCCTATCCCTCCTAGAATATTTCTCAATAGATTCACGGATGATTGATTTACGGTATAAACTTGAAATGAACACTAATCTACTATCTTTGAAACAAATCCTAACCCCCTTCGTTAAAAACAACCTTGACAACGCAGTCTTATCCCTACCAAATTTAATGTCAGATGTACGTCATCATCACTGCAATTACCTATCCTGGGATATCATTGAATTAATTACGAGTTATCATTGCATTAATTACGAATTTATTTTGAGTTATTGGTTAACTTTTGAATTACGATGAATTCCAATATTTCAAGTAAATTTGAACGTCTGCACCACTTAAATTTTTACAAAATTTATTTCTATCGGGCATCATAAATGGATCACGAGTCTTATGGGTTGGAAACAAAGACCTCACTGGTTTTGCTATAGTGGCTGTTACTAAAGTATGCAAGATATGTCTTTTATGATGACCAAACTTCATGAACATTGTGAATGAAGGAACTGAAAAGTTGTCGTTAAAAATACTTTTTAACTCCGCAAAGACAAATTTTCCTTTTATAGACTATTATAATTTTTAATGAAACAGCTTTTAATCCAGTTACATTACTAAAATTAAATCATTAAATGTTGGTTATAACAAAGATAAAAATAATTTTAAATAAAAATCATGAAAATCCCTAAAGGAAATTTAATAAATAAAAAAAGGGAAAACACTATAAACTCAGGACCGAGAAATTCAATCAAACGCATTTAACCGAGAACTAACTCAAATTTACCGAGAATCTCAAATTGTCTCTATTTTTATAGCACATTTTATAGTATAAATTTATTTATTTATTTATTGCGATTTTTTTTTGTAAACACTGTCAATAAATTGTAGAAAACATTACTTTCTTTTCCTAAATCTCTGCCTGTAAGTTCTAACATTTTTCGAAACCCATCGACATTTCATGGATCGCGGCGACATCTTGCAAGGAATTTTCTAACATCTTCCACAAAAGAAGTCCATTTATCAATGAAGATTGAAAACGATGGAGTTAAGTTGTGCCGTAGTGCTTTTGTAAAGAAAATAAAAATACCAATAAGGTTATAGCCAGTTTTGGGTGTGATTATATCTCTTCTGATTATAGTCTGTTAGGCCAATTTATTTTGAGGCTTTAGTGAATTTTTAAACTCCGTTTAATTTAATATTTCGAGTGATTTTGAACTTCTATACCACTTATTTTATAGAAGATTTATTTCTAAAAGGCATAGGGAATTTATCATGAGTCCTTAAAGTCAGAGACAAAGATGTGAAAGAAGTCTTTTAAGATTATTAAACTTCATAAACTGGGTACAAGAAGAAACTGCAAAGTGATCGTCGATAAGAAATTCTTCGTTACTTCGTAGAAATAAATTTTCCCTTTGTAAAATATTATAATTTTTAATAAAACAATTTTTAACAACCCACAAAAACAATTAACCCTACGACATTTCATTGATCACGGCCACTTCTTGAAAAGAATTTCTTAACTTCTTCCGCAGAAGAATTCCATTTACAATGGAACGTTTACGAACGAAGATTGAAAACGATAGATTTTGGATGATCAGGAGTTATTTTGTAAAGAAAACGAAAAAACCAATAAGGTTGTAGCCACATTTAAGTGTTTTTTTTTTTTTAACTCTTGTCATTTTAGTATGTAAAGTCAATTTATTTTATATTCCGTTTAATATGTTTTCGTAGCATAAATTGGAGGAAGACATCATAATATGTTATTTATCTCTTTTTTCGACTGCATAGAATTTAAAATTTATAAGATATTGATTTTTCTTTTCTCTTTATTATTATTATTATTATTATTTAGGCAGGGGTGGGTTAATGACTGTACATTTTATTCGGAATTTACTGATGAAACTCTTGAAATCAGAATTGTAAGCATAAAAGTAAGTATTACACTAACAATAACTTTTTAAAAGTCAGAAATTGTATGTTAAACATTGCAAATGTTGCGCATTCGTACTATAAGTAGTTTTATCAATATGCAAATCTTTGTGCAATAGCTGTTGCACTTTAATGAAAAAATGCGGGTATACAAAATTTATTACGTTTCAACACATTAAGTCAGTGATATGGGAATAACTGGACTGGTAATATTGGTTATAACAACCATAAAAATAATTTTAAATAAAGATGCAGAAATCTCTACGGGGAATTCTATGTATAAAAAAAGGGAAATGCCCGTAAAATTATGACCGAGAAACTCAGTCGAAAGAATTAACCGAGAACTAATGAAAAATTATCGAGAATCTCTGTTTTTCTGTATGTTTAGAGCGATTGTTTTTTGTGTAAATTTATTTATTTATTTATTTATTCATTGCAATTTTTTTTAAACATTGTCAATAAATTGTAGAAAACATTACTATCTTTCCGTAAATTTCTACTCGAAAGTTCTAACATTTTTCGAAACCCATCGACATTTCATTGATCACGACCACCTCTTCAAAGGAATTTTCTAACATCTTCGGCAGAAGATGTCCATTCATCAGTGAAACGTTTTCGAACAAAGATTTAAAACGATGGAGTTGAGTTGCACAGTAGTGCTTTTATAAAGAAAATAAAAAGACCAATAAGGTTATAGCCACATTTTGGGTGGGTTTAAAGCTCTTTTTGTTACAGCTGTTAGGCCAATTTATTTTGCATTTCATTTAATATATTTGTGTAATATAAATTGAAATAACACATCATAATTGGTTCTTTAAGAATTATGGATTGGACAATTGCAACATAAATTATACTAAATATACAGGGTGTCAAGCAAATAACACCCTGATTTCAAAATTAAATTTCTCAAAAACAAAGATCAATAGAATTATGCAGTAAACGGTTTGTTTATCTGGTAAGCTGTAAAAATCTTATACAAAAGTTTCAAACGGTAAATATTTTAAAAAGATAGTGTTCTGATTGCAAAGAATGCTTCGATTTGACGTTTTTCTTGCTTTAGATTGCTGCCAGAGAATGTGTTTTTCGGCTTAAAATGCCATATTTCATAGTTTTTTTAAATTAAATTTTTGAAATTTCGAAATTCTAAAAATTTACTTCCAAAACTCTTTAAAATATTGCACTGTAAGCTGAAAAATTATTTCTCTGGAGGCAATCTAAAACAAGAAAAATGTCAAATCAAAGCATTCTATGCAATCAGAACGCAATTTTTTTGAAAATATTCACTGTTTGAAATTTCTGTATAAGATTTTTACAGCTTACCTAATGAAAAAACCTTTTACCGCATATTACTATCGATCTTTGTTTTTGAGAAATTTAATTTTGAAATCAGAGTGTTATTTGCTGGACACCCTGTATGTACTAAAATAAATACACATTACTAAATGGTACACTTACAAAAAGAATATATTTAAAATACACTTAAAAATTTTCAACATTTCATTCGTTTCTGCGAACGTCGTCAGGATACAATAGAAAGATGTTAAATGCAATTTAAAGTTTCATAATGTAAACACATACGTCCACGAATATATCTGAGTTGAGAGTCCGTAAACCTGCTTAATTAATTACAGCATATTATGCCAGATCTAATGAATGGAGTATGATATATGATCGTTACAGGCTCGCGGCCCTGATTTTATTAGATTCTGAAATTGAGATATGGATTTTTGCATGGAATTATAATTTTCTCTTCATCAAAATTAATTTTGCTCCTTTCATTTGAAAAATATAATATTGTGAGGGCTGATTTCAGTTTTGACTGTGCAATATCTATTTTATGTTCTTTAAATCTCTTTGAAAATTTTCATTTAGTTTCACCAATGTATAATAATCTTTTTTTATTTGCGAGGATAACTGGAATTTCATAAACTTCTGCCATTTAATGATTATAAATTTCTTTAAGTTTTTGTTTTCTGCTACTATATAGAGATTGAAATGTATGGGACGTTAATTTGACTCTTGCACCTTTTTCTTTTTTTTTTGGAAGGGGGAGAGAAGTGAGTAAGAAGGAAGGTAGCGATTATTCATTTTATAAAGGATCTACTCATAAAACTTGGAATCAAAATTATAACAAATTATAAAAATAAGTGTTAAACAAACTGTGCATATGTGCTGACCTTTTTTATGTAGAATGATTTAGGAAAAGATAAATTCACCAAAATAGTCACAAAATTACATATTGTTAATAAAATTCACGACATGTACTTTTATTTTTGTAGGAATTTTATGTTATGCTGCGGTTACAAAAATGCACAATAAATGCACGATTTGTATATGTCCAGTTCATTCAACATTTGAATGAAAACTAAAGCCGTGCTGTTGCATTCAGGAACTCAGGAGTTGGACTCAGCTACAACTAGGAAGTAATTTTAAGTCGCCCCAGTAGCATGATCAGTAGCGGTAGCTGCTGCCATATCGAGAGGCCCTGGTTCGAATCCGGGTAAGACATGGATGGTGTGTTATCCCTTTGTAGTATAAGAAAGTATATCATGAATATGTGTAATAAAAAAATTGTTTTGAATTGCCTCTGTTTCTGCGTATAATGGATCGATCGAGGCAAAAGCCATAGCTGCTATAGGCATCACAGCAATGTCAAATCAAATAGAAGTAATTTTAAGTAATTTTGGATATTCTAATAAATAAATGAAATGTTTAATAATATAAAGTGTAAACAAAAAGTTTATCATAAATTGTGATTTCGGCTACAAAACTGTTACCCATTTAGCACCAATCTGGGAGCACGTGTAGCTTAAGAAATGCTAGGACACGAGTAACGACGTTTTTTTGTTTTATTTTTTCGTGATCTCTGTTCGGTGTTCGGGCAATGCTTGCATAGCCTGCTGCATTGGAAATAAGAAAAAAATAAGACTATAAAGTGTGGGGTTTTTTTTCTATAAGCAATGCAATAAGTTGTTCATCAGTTGAAGTGATGATCTATGCTAAAAGAAATTATTATTTATAAATGTTAGACTGTTATGACATAAGCACTAATAATGCCTTTTTAAACAATCCAAAAATTGTGTGAGAAACGCTGTAATTGTGGTATGTTCGTTCTGTGACAAGTTTTTATAACTATTTGGATCTTGGTTTAATAGCTCTTGCACTCTTATGCAAAAATGCATGAATAAAAAATCTATTACATTGAATACAATACATTTAATACATCGATACATGAATACAATACATAGATATGTTACAGGCCAAACCCGATTTTAGGCCAAACTAGATTGGCCTAGGCCAAACTAGTTTATCCTAACAACCATCGGATGAACTAGTTTTTCCTAGGCCAAACCGGTCTATCCTAACGCCCATCGGATAAACTAGTTTTTCCTAGGTCAAACCGGTTTATCCTAACGCCCATCGGATGAACTAGTTTTTCCTAGGCCAAACTAGTTTGGCCTAACTCTTATAAGATAGACTAGTTTAGCCTGCTGTTTATTGGTCTAAACTAGTTTATCCTAGGCCGATTCAATTTGGCGTGATTTTATTGAATTCAATGACCGCCTCAGCGCCAACATTCTAATTTGTCCTGGGCCAATGTAATTTTATGTGCTTTTAGCTCATAGGCGTTAAAGCCTGAGAAATAATGGGCTCGCAGGTTCTGTATGAATGTATGTACGCATGTACGTAAGTATGTACGCACGTATGTACGTAATGCCATAGTTTTTGATAGAAATATCCGATTTGCTTCAAATATTGGATGTAGGTTTATTCTGATAAGGTACTTTTTCTGATTAGTTTTGGGAATTCATTGGATAAGAAAACTAGAGGGGGGCGAACGGGAGGCTAATCCTCCACCGTTAATTTAGAGAAATGGATTTTTCATGCAGAATTAACAAATTTCATTTAAAGTAATAGATGTAGGATCATTCTGACAAGGCGCCTCCGTGATTAGTTGTGTATTTTTATTATTTAGGCGTAAAAGAAAGCGCAATGTAGGTAACCCCCCATAATTTCGATAAATGGTTTTTGACTCAGAATTTACCGATTTGCTTCAAATTTTGTATATATTTTCTTTCTCAATGGGTGATTCTCTGAATAGTTTTGGGTATTTAATGGTTAAGTAGGAAGAGAAAATGAAGGCTTGCCCTCTTACCTAGGAAAAACTAGTTTATCATATAGATATTTAGATAAACAAGTTTGGCGTAGGATAAATTAACTTAACCAATTGGCGTTATGATAAAATAGTTTGGCTCAAAGTAATCTAATTTGGCTCAAAATCGGGTTTGGCCGGTAAAAAACATATTTTTCACTAGAATAAGTATAATTATATGTCAAGAGTCATTGCTTATAACATCAATACAGAAATTTAGCATGTCCTCCGTAGAGACATGGTGCATTGGACATGGTGTTTGCTTATGTTTTTTTCTGCTGACTCGTGCCGTGCTGAGACTAGACTTGCAGTTATTATTATTATCATCATTATTATTATTATTATTATTATTATTATTATTATTATTATTATTATTATTATTATTATTATCATTATTATTGTTTAGATATTCGAGCCAGATCGGAGCTGAACATACTTTGGAATCGAACAGCGTTTTACATTTTTGCGAAATTAACTATCTGTCGACATATGAGCTATTCTTGTCACGGCGTCAAGTTTTTATTTTCCGTGAAATCGTATAGGAAATTCGATTGAAAACGTAGCTTTAATAGTATTTTATTTTCTCAAAAAAAAAAAAAAATTGCTTTTATGAAAAAATGATTTACGCCATTCGATTAAATATTTTCTGAGTGAGAATGCCTGTTAATCTTATGCATTTCCGAAAAAGAATTAGTTCATAAAGGTGTTGGGATGTAGCGTTTTTGGATTTGAGAAAAGCCTTAAGGAAAAACAGAGATACATATTCACAAATCTGCTTTTTGCTAAACAGATTCAAAAGTTATGATGTTTGTGATTCTCCTTTTTTTTCTTTTATTCTAAACTGCATTAATTGTTTAATAAATCCCTATTTGAATATTTAGAAGGTCTAAGAAACTAAATAATCAATAATACATTGTGTATTTTCCATTCTGCGAACACATCGTTAGTTAAAAATACATTGTAAATTTATGCAATAAATATGGATACAGTATTTTTTTAAAGGAATCTTAATTGTATGTGACGTAAAATCTGATTTTTTTGCAGAAATTGAGTAGGGCCAGATCGAGCCGGACTAAGTCTCTTTTCACTGATTATTGTACAGGCAGGGCTCGGAGTGAAGTTTAATTTTTACACCAAGTTAAGACAAAATAACTTTCCTCCGGAAAGGACGGGGCCCGGGATTCGAAATTCCGGCTCATACAAACCTGTAACAGTATTCTACTACCCCTCGAACAAAATACATTATACAAGGGTGATGGCAAAACCACTTTGCACAAGGTTAGCAATGGAGCAGTAGTCGGGATCAATATTAAAAAGAATATTGCCCTGTTAAACTGATGGCTTTGTGTTCACAAGCTGTTTATACTAATTGTGTATTACAGACTTATTTTTTAAAAAAATAAAGTAAGAGGTATTACCTTTTCCCATTTCCCCCAATTATACTTAAACTTTCAACATCAGCAATAAACATCCACAATTAATCACGGAGGTGCTTTGTCAGATTCTACATCTAAAATTTTAAATGAAAACTGATAATTCTGCATGAAAAATCCATTTCTCTAAATTAACGGTGGGGGATTAGCCTCCTGTTCGCCCCTTCCCCCCCTTATTCTTATCCAATGAATTCCCAAAACTAATCAGAAAAGTACCTTATCAGAATGAAGCTACATCCAAAATTTCAAGAAAATCGGATATTTCTATCAAGAATTATCGTGTTAAGTACATACGCATGTACATACGTACATACATGCGTACATACAAACATAGAAAACCAGCGAGCCCATTGTTTCTCAGACTTTGACGCCTGTGAACTAAAAACACGTAAACTTACATTGGCCTAGGATAAACTAGACCACTCTAGGACAAATTAGTATGTTGGCACGGAGGCGGTCATGGAATTTAATAAAATCACGCCAAATTGAATTGGCCTAGGTTAAACTAGTTCAGACCAATAAACAGCAGTCTAAACTAGTCTATCCTATAAAAGTTAGGAAAAACTAGTTTGTCCTATGGGCCTTAGTATAGAATAGTTTGGCCTAGGAAAAACTAGTTTATCCGATGGGCGCGGCGTTCGGATAGACTAGTTTGGCCTATGAAAAACTAGTTTATCCGATGGGCGTTAGGATAGACCGGTTTGGCCTAGGAAAAACTAGTTTATCCACTGGGCGTTAGGATAAACTAGTTTGTCCTAGGCCAATCTAGTTTGGCCTAAAATCGGGTTTGGCCTGTAACAGATACATTGAATTCAATAATAGGGAAATTATCCGACTTAATCTCAAATAGAAGGTCATGACCATAGCAACGTAGAATTATTACCTAGCATAGGATATTATTGAGTTTATTGCACATCATCGGATTTAATACAATGAATAAAACTTTTATTAATATCTTTGATTAATAAGTTTTGATTCGATTTCCATAAAACTTGAAAGGATTCGGCTCAATTCTGCAGCAATTAATATATATATTAAATTTCACACCTTTCAGTTGAGTAATTTGCTCTACTATATGGAAGCAGACATACGGACCTGACAACAATGATAGGTGCTATGAATTTATAGATTTAAAATATCACATAAATACATCATCCCATACAGAGAGAGGTAGAACCGGTATGAATTAGCAGGGTCCAACTTTAATCCTCGCTTAAGGAAAAAAAAAGAAAAAAAAAGAAAGAAATAAGAGGAAAAAAACTAATAAAACAGAGAAATAGACTCGTGCTATTTTACGTGAAAAATTAAAATTAAAATGAATTAGGGACTGAATTTAATGTCGGTTTAATCGGATAAAATTTGTAGTCACGCATTTTTTCATAAGAGAGCTAAAGCTATTGCAATGATATCTGAATACGGTGAAATCTCAAAATAAGGGACACCCATGAGACAGGAACTTTTGACACTTAAATAAAGTTGCTCCTTATTCAGAGTTTTGATTGTTATTTTTAATTAATCCTTCAAATAAATATAAAAATAACAAAACGTTAAAGGTGAAGTTTAAATGTATCCGAAGTGTATAAATTACGTTATTCAGGAACAAAAAGAGTAGAGAATTAATAAATTAAACATTTCAATTGATAACTAAATCATTAAGTTACATGCAGAATTATTGATTTTTTTATATGCAAAATATGTAAATGCAAAAAGTATAAAAAAATTCAAATGAATTTTACTTGAAGTAATCAATCAAAAATAATTCTTTTGCAAATTTAAGGTTTTCATTACAAGCCTTTCAAGTGTTTATTTACCGTACTTTTAAATTTTAGTTCTTCGTTATCAGCATGTAATTATATAAAAAAAACTGCTTTGCATATTTTAAAGCAACAAATCTCTCAACTGTTGTGCTCAGCTAGCGGAAAATAGTTTAACACATTTACAATTTTTTAACGCAAAAGTATGTAGCTGAAATGCCTAACTGTGGAAGGGATTTGGAATTGAACTGCGTTTTCAATTTTTTGATAAATAAATTATCTATTGTTATAAACGATTTGATCTCATGACAATACTTTTTTCACCCTTTCTAAGTAGTTAATCTTCTTTCGTTTGGAAATTTGGCTCATAACTCCCACTTTGACAATATTTTCTGTTAGATCTATTGCATTCGCAAAGAAAAGAAAAAGTTCGATTTCATAGTTTTTGAACAACAACGCCTGCTAGTTTGAAGTATTTCCGAATAAAAACAAACTAAAACTTATATCATAAAAGTTGAACTTTATCTTAAAAAAGAAAGAAAGAAAACGTCCGAAACAGCATTTCAGATGTTAGCAATTTTTTATTCAACATAATTAAGCATTTTACTAAAATGCTGAGCATATCGTGAAAAAATATGGTTTTCCTAAGTTTCTAATGCCAAAGATCGTTTTTCTGAATTGTGGGTCACTCGGGAGTTTTTGTATAATTTACTAGATTAAGAAAAATTTGCTTTTAGCTCACAGGTTGTCAAAGCCTAGCAGCTTATATATCCGCAAATCTCTATGTACGTTCATATGTATGCATATATGTATGTACTTAAAGTGATAATTCTTGAAAGAATTTATCCGATTAATTATATTTTTTTCTAGTTTCATTCTGATAAGTTACATTCTAGTTTAGTTTTGGGGATTCATTGATTAAAAGGAATAAAAAGGGACTAATCAGCCTTAATATACATAAATGCGTTTTTCATACAGAATTATCCTACTTGTTTCAATTTATATACAGGTATACTCTGAACTTGAGATACAGTCTGAATATGAATTTTGTTAACCACGTTAGTAACAATATTTTCAGCATAATTACTTTGTTTTCTCTGAAACATTACGATATTATTAATTAATGGAACTAACTACCATTTGCAAAAGAATAATGTTCAGCTAGACACTCCATAGTTCCAAATATAATTAATATATAATGTTTTACTGAACAAAGTACTGTACACCCTTATCGTTTTCTGTAATATCATCCCATTTAACAGGAGACAATGTAAATCTATTGGAAATTCGACTAAATATAGCGGGGTGTAAAATGATACGATCGATATAAAAACAAAGAAATTAGTTTTCGTTTGCAATGCAAAAGCGCAAATTTCTGAGTTGAAGTTAAATACATTTATATTGATAATTTATATAAAGTTGATAAAATTATATTGATACTCTAATCAAAATTAAAGCAGTCGCTTACAAGATTTGTATATATATTTTTTAATTTTTTTATGTATATTTTTTGCCAAATTTACTCAGGAACAAAATGATGAGACCGCAGTATATACAGTGGCGGTCAAAAGTTTCCAGCCACCAAAGATTTTTCAGTTAATTTCTAACTATACCCATATGAAGAGGAATCTCAAAGTGATATTTATACATTTTATTGACATAATAGTTAGGAACATACTTGTGTTATAACATATAAATATCAATAAATTTAATTGACAAAATTAATTACAAAGGAAAATACACCTCAAAAGTTTCCGGCCACCTTCGCAAACTTTTAACAAAATGTATTGTAATAGAAAACTACAGCGATCAACAACATTTATAATTAGTATTTTATAGTATTAGCATTTTATTACTTTTAGAAATAAATTCTACGGCGTAGTAACGTAAGATTCATACAATCAACTGTTAGTTTGTCCATGGTACGTTTTTTCCACATTGCTTGCAATTTTTTGGAATTTTCTGCTGTGTTGGAATATTTATTGTTCGGCAGACGTTTCTCAACTTCTTTCCATAAATTTTCTATTGGATTCATGTTGGGCGTTTGGGCTGGCCATTTAACAAACGAAATTTTTTTGCGCGAAAACAACTGCTTGCCAAGGCTTGCATGCATTCATTATGTCGTTATTCTGTTAAAACAAATAGTTGCGACCAAAATTTTGCTCTAATAAGGCAAAAAATAATCTTGCAAGATATCCTTATACATTGCATCATTCTTCTTGCCGTGGATTTTAAATAACGGACCGACAATTTTTGAAGAAAATACTCTCCACGGCATAACGTGTCCTCCGCCATGCTTCATTGTAGAATAACATATGTTGAATCACACTTTTTGTTGTTAGGTCATCGGACGTAGTGTCTGCCATCACTCCCAAAAAAGTTTCAAATTCTATTGATGGAAAAATAGTACATTTGTGCAGTTTTCACCATACCAGACTTTGCGTTTTTTGAAAAACGCCAGTCAGTACAGTTATATATTTTTTATCTACGAAAAATTTTTGAACACCGACACTTGTATTGTGAGGGAGTGACCTTTGTCATAAAGGTACTCTAGTATTTCTGAGATCGTGACGTCAATAATTTAACATGTGTAAGCGTAAAAGCGACATCTATCCTCTCTTTTACTTTAACTTTCTAGAGTATGTGTGTCTCTTTCGGATTCTGAAGTTAGCTCGCGGTTATTAGTAATATGTTAATGTGAATATCTCAGTTTGCAACATATAAAAGCTTGGAGTTTGAGTGTGTGGGGAGTATCTCTGGCATTAGCCAGCGAAAGCGTATCTCTGGCATTAGCCAGCGAGTGAGAGTGTCTCTGGCATCGACATTAGATAGCGAAGTGAATCACTGGCGATAGCCAGCCGAGTGCTCTGGAGATATTAGTCAGCGGAGTGCTAGCAGATTGAAAGTAGCAGCGAGCCTCCAGTGAGTTGTAAAGGAGTTTCGGTATTCGACTTGAGAGTTGGCCGTGGTAAGAAGTTTCATAGCAATTACATTTTGATTATTTGAAAGTGAATAAAGAATTACACACAGCCACGGGCTGTCTAATTAAGCTTTATCTAGCAGCTTAGCCGAGAGATAGTGAGAAGTAATAGAAGGTGCCACGATTGAGCTAGTCCGGAGCCTGTGAGTATGCGTTTAGCTTTTTCGTAGTATTCTCAGTTGTGAAAAATTAAGACTTGCTCCACTTCCCTTGAGCCCTTATCATTTTAATAAACTGTGTTTTTTCATCTTAATTACTGAGTATGTCTGCATTTAACTCCCAGCACGAACATCCAACCGTTACAAATGACACCCAACGTGTATCTACCGTTACAAATGGCGCCCAACGAAATTTCGGACGTTGTGAGATAGTTCCACGTGTTTATTTTACCGGTGAAGGTGATATTAGTGAATTTTTAGTCAAACTAGATGATTATATCCTGTTCAATAATATACCTGAGAAAAGTAGATACGTAGTGCTTAAATGCTCATTGAAGGGCGAAGCACTTTTGTGGTTAGAGAATATAGGAAAATTTCTGATTAATGATGAAGCGAAAAGATTTGAACAGACTGGGATTGAGTTAAAGAAGGCATTTCATCCCGTTACAGATAAAAGTATTTTGAGAAAAGAATTCTATTGCAATAATCAGAATATTTATGAGTCAGCATCAAAATTTTATCTACGTAAGCTTGAACTAAAAAATAAATTGGATTTAGATATCACATTTGAGGAATTGTTGGACATTGTTTTTCCTCTTTTTAATCCGAATATACAGGACTTTAATGAAGTTAGAGCACCGAAGAATTTTTCAGAAATGCATCAGATATTATCGAAGTATGAGACTCGGCATAGCTCGGATCAACGGGATTTGCGTAGCCCTCGTCAGAGACCTGTCACGGATAGTAATTTGAGAAATGAGGGGGAACGTAATTTTTTGAGAGGGGGACAGTTATTTCTAGATAATAATTTGCGTAATAGAAATGATGGATTTGGTCGTAATATGTCGAATACTAGTAATGGTAATAGGAATTGTGGTGGTGCTAATAATTTTAGAAGTGGTGATAGGCATATGTATGGAAATAGACAAAATAGTGGTTATGATCGGAGAGGGGGAGTACAGGACAAGAATGTTTCTTCGCAAGTAAGGAGATTAACTTCGGATGAGAATTTTGAAGGTAGATCAATGCAAAGGAGATGTGTTAAGAGGTCAGGTCAGTTAAACTGGTAGGTGACTGTATTTCGGAAGGTATGCAGTCACAGGTTAAATCGGAAAAGTCTTCTGTGAGTTTGAATAAAGTTACTATTAATCCGGTTGAGTTACCTGAGGTGTTAATTGTGTTGGATGGTATTGTCGTTAAGAGTGTCTTCGATACAGGGGCAGATAAGTCGTTCATTTCTTTTGATTGTTATCGGAAATATTTTTCGTATAAGAAGTTGAAGAGGTCAAGTCTGGTGGTTCAGTCGGCACAGGGAGTATCTTGTGATAAGAAAGGTTCAGTAGAGTTGGAAGTTGAAATTCGTTCGGTTAAGACGGGTTGGGAATTTTCAGTGTTAGATGGATTAACAGTGCATTGTATAGTTGGTGTGGATTATATGAGGGATAGAGGAATTAGTTTGGATTTCTTTAAAAAGTCGTTGATCGTGAATAATGATGAGAATGTGAGTAAGAAAGAGCCTGTTTCAGTGTCAGTTGATTTGGAGGAGTCGGGGTTAAGTGAAATCGAGAAGAAGTAATTAGTTTTGAAAGTTTTACGAGTTTCGGAAGTTTTACGGAGGCTATTTTTAGGATGAAAGGATGATTGGATTGAATATGTGAATATTTGAGGCAAACTGAGGTTTTTTGGGTGTGATGGGTTAAAGTTAATATTTTAAAAGTTATGTTTCGGCGCTAAATTTCACCCATCACTGTGTTTTTTTTTACGGTTTGAAATTTATAACAAGAAAAAGTCCTGGGCATGCATTTGGCCCAGCCCTTTTTCTCTGTGGAATCCGAGGGGGGGTTCTGAGGGAGTGACCTTTGTCATAAAGGCACTCTAGTATTTCTGAGATCGTGACGTCAATAATTTAACATGTGTAAGCGTAAAAGCGACATCTATCCTCTCTTTTACTTTAACTTTCTAGAGTATGTGTGTCTCTTTCGGATTCTGCAGTTAGCTCGCGGTTATTAGTAATATGTTAATGTGAAGTATCTCAGTTTGCAACATATAAAAGCTTGGAGTATGAGTGTGTGGGGAGTATCTCTGGCATGAGCCAGCGAAAGCGTATCTCTGGCATTAGCCAGCGAGTGAGAGTGTCTCTGGCATCGACATTAGATAGCGAAGTGAATCACTGGCGATAGCCAGCCGAGTGCTCTGGAGATATTAGTCAGCGGAGTGCTAGCAGATTGAAAGTAGCAGCGAGCCTCCAGTGAGTTGTAAAGGAGTTTCGGTTTTCGACTTGAGAGTTGGCCGTGGTAAGAAGTTTCATAGCAATTACATTTTGATTATTTGAAAGTGAATAAAGAATTACACACAGCCACGGGCTGTCTAATTAAGCTTTATGTAGCAGCTTAGCCGAGAGATAGTGAGAAGTAATAGAAGGTGCCACGATTGAGCTAGTCCGGAGCCTGTGAGTATGCGTTTAGCTTTTTCGTAGTATTCTCAGTTGTGAAAAATTAAGACTTGCTCCACTTCCCTTGAGCCCTTATCATTTTAAAAAACTGTGTTTTTTCATCTTAATTACTGAGTATGTCTGCATTTAACTACCAGCACGAACATCCAGCCGTTACAAATGACACCCAACGTGTATCTACCGTTACAGCATAAAGTTCTGTATCATGCCAAAATCTTGACACGGTAGGCCGACTTATTTCAACAATATTTTCATTTTGCAAATACCTGTATATTGCAACGGAATTTTTATGAGAGTCATCAATTGTTTTTCTCTTGATAATTCTGCCAACGAGAATAGTAATTTTTCGAAGCCGAGAAGATTAGCCTTTTAATGACAAATTAATCACTCATTTACGGACAATATTTGTTGATTTTTTCAATTTTGAATTTAAACTATGCTATTCCCAATCTCATTCACAAACACGACCAAAAAACACTTTACCGACAGAAAAAAGCTAAGGAATGATGAGTGACCGGAAACTTTTGCACACGCGAACTTCAAATTCTACCCCTTTGCATGAAGCGTCCCCAGTATCCAATCAAAATGATCACGTGGTCAGAGGTTATTCACATATTTCTAATTTTTGAAGCAATTGTGCTTGTTCTTTGCTGAAACCTTCTAGTAAACAAATCAAAGAAACTAACTGGTCGGAAACTTTTGACCGCCACTGTATTTCTAAAGCGTGAAACGAGATTGGCGGATATTATTACGTATCATTTAAAGATGCATTTAAAAGAGATTCTGAACACATTTGATTAGTTCGCAAAACATCTGGATTACATGGTGCCAAAATGCTTTGTGACTTCGAAAAGGGCGATTTCTTAACTTATAATAACACTGGAATGTAAATTCAAAGAATTACTGTTGAAATTAAGCTTTTAAATTAAGCTGTCATTTTTAATTCATTTTTTACCCAACTATTTATGTTACAACAAAATCTACAGGGAGACAAAACGATCTCAAAGTTTGAATATTCGCACAGTTCCAAATAAAATAATGACAGCAAATGAATTTGGACGCCAGATAAATATGCCAGCATCAATATCAATCGTACGAAGAACAATAAAAAGGTCCGCAGTTCTTACAAATGTAAAACCACGTCGATGCACGATTTGCATTTAACATCTGGTAATAAAAAAAGCCCGCTTTCTGCTTGCTGGAGCAACAAACAAATTTTTCTAAGATTATCTCCAATGCTCAAAAGACTTTATTTTCAATTTTCCATTCAGTATTCATCCATATTTACATGGCCTTCAAAATGAAAAAAAAAAAAACGTATTTTCCACGCTTCAATTAGGTGGAGGGTCCTTAATGTTTTGGGTTATTTTTCCTTCTGTAGATAAACATATAATTGTTTTTCCTGACGAATAAACAAATTAAACATAACCTTTATTCACAAGTTAGAATGCCATTTGTTGAACCTGAGTGAAAAACTGACAGACTTTTTTGCGAAATTTTCAACAAGACAGTGCCTAAATTCACCCCAAAAAAGATTCAAAAAGGGGTTTGATGATAAATGACTCAATTTCATTGACCAGTTAGTAATCCAAACCTAAATCCCATGAACAACGTTTTGGATATTATAAGGGACAATACATTATAAAAGATCGTCAATTCAAGCAGTATAAATCGAAAGCATAGTTAAAATTTGGAAGATAAGACGTGTTTTGTCACTCAACCAATTCAAAATTGTGTTAACTTTATGCTACAATGTTGCTCTGAAATTATTAAACACAAAAGAAGTTAAACTGAGATGGAATATTTCTATAATTTCGAAAAATCCGTTTCGTTCTTAACATTTTGCTCTTACTGCGGATTGAGTAAAAATGCAAATTATTATATTATTTTTATTACAATTATTATAGAATGTTTTCTTTATGGTTAATTTTAAATATTTAGTATGATACAATAAATTTATACGATTTATATGAGAATTAAAATAATTATATTTTTTATTTAGGCAATTACATGATCGTTCCTATCATTTTGCACCTTGGTATATATCTGTTTGTGTTAAAATTATGAGCTAAACATATATTCGAATAAATTCCCGAGCAAAAATTGAAACCGAAGAGAAGAGTAGAGTTGTGCGGTCACGCTTCTGTGAAGCGAACATAAAAATCAATAAAAGGAAAATAAATGAGCAACGCGATACTTCCGGAAACGGGAGAAGTATCCTTTCTGGGAGTTAAGTGAAAGTTTTATGATGCTGTTTAAGGCATCACTTATACGTTATGATTCTATCTTATAAAAATTATCCAGCGTATTCCTTTTTAAAGTTTACACATTGCTGATTCCAAAACATGTATAATTATTGCTTTTGAAAGTACAGTTCGAGTTGCAAAAATGTCCCTATACTATTCTCAATTATTTGAAAATCAATTTTTATTGGGGTCTGATACTTTTTAAAACACTTTTACGCCAGAGCGCATCACCGGTGGGTCATGCTGAACTTTTGATCAGGCTGCATGCATCATCTTTAGTCAGACTCAACTATCCTATCAGGCTGTGTCATATGACGTCATTATGAGATCGATATTCAGCTAATCGTGCGTATTTTTATCTATTTATTTACTTTGAATAGGGGCGGTTTGAGACACATTTTGAATAAATAATTTTGAACATTTGAATTAATTACTTATTGAATTAAAATATTGAATTTTTTGTAATGGTTAACCGAATCATTTTTAAACAAAATCACATGCTAAAACTTATCACAATTTATATTTAAATTTATTTAAAAATTGGGATAATATTAAATCAGTATGAAATCAAATTAATATTTGTACGCGATACTTCCGGAAACGGGAGAAGTATCTTTTCTGGGAGTAAAATAGAGTTTTACTGTTTAACGATTGACTTATTCATGATTATTATCTTATAAAAGTTATTCAACGTGTTCTTTTATACACTCTTAAAACGAAAGAGCTGATTTGGCTTCTCATGAAAGAGCTGTAATTTTTTCGATCATAAAAGAGTTGTTTTTCAAGCGATTAAATCTTCTTGATCTAAATTGGTTATTTAAATAGCTCAACTTCATTTAAATTGGTTAAAACTCGAGTTATTTCAACTCTTTTTTTGAGAAGCTGCCTTTCAACATTGAGATGAGTGGATTTCACCTTAACTTGAGCTATTTTGTGGCTGACTTTTTAAGAGAGTAAAGTTTACATAATTTAAAACATTTTCAAACTGTTTTATGCTTTTGAAGCTACAGCTACATTTGGAAAAACATTTCGAATACTGTTCTTAATTAACTGAAAATCAATTTATGGGATCTGATACTTTCTAAAACTTTTAGACACTGTTGAGGCTAAAAAAGGGAAGGGAATTTAACAAACTCTCAATTTAAATATTTTTTAATATAAACTATATTTTTTATTATATATATTTTTTACTATAGCTATAAATTTGAATGTAAAATCCATGCACAAAAACATTAAATATACAATGGAGACCAAGTATAAAAAAAAAATCATGCCTCTATCGAAATTAGCAAAAAAGGTGTAGTATTTATTGAATAACAAGTTATAAAAATAAGAGTAGGGAGAAAAATAGGTTTAACTGCCGCTTTCTTTTAACTGCCGCTAATCTTTTGCTCGGTTATCGGCTAATCTTTTGATCGGTTTAACTGCCGCTAATCTTTTGCTGCCGCTCACGCGAGAGCGCGTTATATGGAGCCAACATTATGGGGCCCCTCACGCGCCAGCGCGTGATGTGGTGTGATGTCCAATAGCCAGTCACGCGCTGGCGCGGGAAAATCTTTCACTGATTCTTTGTTATAAAAAGTAAATATGCTTCTGGGAAAAACCCACTTCTACAGTGCGGCATTAACTATCATCACATCTTCATGTAAACGGCAGCGAACGTGTTAAAGTTTTCTTTGTATGGAGTAAAGTTCCACCAACAAAATTTACAGTATTTCGCGATACAATAGTTGTTCTGGAGAATGAGATATCAAAATATTCATAATTAAATTAGCTTTCAATTAATGTTATAAAAAGAAAATCTATATTTTGATCAATTTTTAAAGATACTGTGCCGAATTAAATACAAACAGGTTAATCTCACGTAATTCGCGCTGCAAAGTATTTGTGAAATTATAGAGAATCTAGATTTTATGAAAAATTACAAAGATTCTGTCAAACAACAGAGATGCTATTCGGTAAACTTAAAACAAACACGGTAAATTAACATTGTTAAAAATACACAAGACTTCGTAAATTTATTTTTATTGATAACAATTTAATTTAGTTTTTATAATTAGTGAATTACTCAATATTTGTTGAATTTCAAAGAGTTTTTCCAGCAAATTTCAACTGTAATTTAAAAAATAAATGAATTATTTATTTTTTACAAATTTACTTCTAGCTGTCCTTTTGACACAAGAATAATACCTTACTGTCTGAGCTTTTGAAGCTTGTGTTTTGACACGCAAAGTATGTCTTTTGTTATTTAGTGGTTACAAATCTATTAAATCTATCCCTTTTGCAAAGTGATTGTCGATAAAAATGTCCACTAAATCTAAGAATAATTTTTTCCTTTCTAAATTAATCTATGTAAAAATTGAATAAAAATAACATAAAATAAAATAAAAGAAATAAAAAGTAAATTTTCTTCTTTTATATTTCTAATAAAATTTCAAAAGAAGTATAAAAGTGTGTATTTTAAAATAAAAATTTGAATATAGATAAAAAAAATTTAAATTAAGGTACGGAAATCCCTACAGGATATTAAATGAAAGGTAAAAGAATCTGTGAAATGATAAACAGAAAACTCAATAAAAAATATTTAATCGAGAAATAGAGTAAATTTACAGACAGTCTCAGTTTTTTCTTCTTTTTTTCCACAAATTTTTAACAATGCACGCAATAGTTCTTTTTTTTAAATTTGTGATTTAAAATAATTTTTAAGAACCGGATTATCCAAAAGTCAGGACGAACTTTAAAAATGAATAATTCGAAAACGAATCAAGGTAAAAAGATTCAATTTGCGCCAAACCGATGGGAAAGAAACCGGGTTTTGTGTTGCTACGAAAAGAAATAGTTCTGTTGGCGTTCAACGGCATCACTCGCAGTACTGAAAAATGAAATCTGCCAAAATGCGTCTTAAAAGAGAAGAAATGCTACTAAATGCTGTGAATGGTGTGGCGCCTAGTCTCACAGCTACACATATGAATGATGGACAGCACATTGAACAACTACTGTAGTACTAATTAATTGTAATTAATCTGACTTGCAAGTTGTCAATATTTTTTACATTTATAAATCATCATTTGTTGAAATAAAACATTCTAGTGCCATTTATTGGTCACCAACAAACCTATTTTTTTGTTGTTGTAGTTTTGTCGTTATCGGTTTCCTCTCCATCCGTACGGTGCAAACCGTGTCATTGTATATTGATTCGTATTCGAATTATTCATTTTTAAAGCTCGTTCTGATTTTTGGATTACCCAATACATAAAAAGCAATAAATAGAATTGCAGTTTTCAGAAAATAGCGTTTGAAAGCACAATTTTTCCCTTCTCGACGTTGAAAAAATTAAAATTATTCGCGATGTTTAAAAGTAATGTAATGTAAGAAAGAAAAGGAATATGTTTCGGATTTATAATATATACATATAGGTTTCTTCTTTTATTATCTTTACAACTATGAAAGTAAATCTAATATGTCACAACTCTATTTTCGATATACCTGGCTTTTCGCGTTTCCATATCTACTTCATGTTTAAGGATGTTTTCAACTGCTGTGCTTAGCAAGCGCAAAATATTTTAACTCATTTACAAAATCATTTCTTTAACAGAAATATCTAAAACTGCAACGTCTGTTAATGGCAACAAGTCTGAATTGAACTGTGTTTTCCATTTTTCATAAATAAAATACCTATTGAGTTATGAGAAATTTTGATCACGTGATAAAAAAGTGTTTTACTTCTCCTTAAGTGATTATTCATCTTTATTGCAGAAATCAGTTCAAAATGCCCATTTTGATATTATTTTCAAAAATATCGATTGGGTTTACAAATAAATAAATAAATAAAAACGATAAAAATATTTCGATTAGATAGTTTCTGAACAGCAACATCTGCTAGTTTCATACATTTTCCAAACAAAATTTTATTTATGTCATAAAGCCGTCTTTTTGGATTTGAGGACGACTTTAAGTATTGAAATTTATGATTGTTTTTATCTGGACTCAATTCTTTGATATTCCTCGTCAAAAGGTCCTTCATTTATTAACAAATTTGTGATTGGGAAAGTGCAAAAACGAGTGGAGCGGTTATACTGCGACATCAGATGAGAGAGGAGAATATATAAAATCAATAAAGAGAGAAGAAATGAGCGATAGTTCTCGCCGCGGAACAAGTAGTTTCATTGAAAGAGAGTTCAGCTAAAAATTCTTTCAAAAAGTTTTAGTTGTTCGGAAAGAAGTTTAGTAAAAGAAAAATTTCATTTTTATATCTTTTACGTGCGTAAGTAAATGTAGATATAGAGATATGTATTTTTTTTTCTTGTTAAAAAAATCCGTTGAAAAAAAAAACTATAATTTTTTCGTTTCTTTTAAGAATGATTGAATCGCAGATGAGTGCATGAACTACTCAAATTTAAGAGATTATAAATATTAAAAAATTACCTTGTGGATCGATCTAATTGTACCGTGAACAAAATAAGCAGCACTTATCAAACTTATTACACTCTGTGTTATTACACCTGTTTATTTTTTGTTTATATCACTTCGTAATATTTTAAAACCTTGTGACTCCGGCATCTCTTATACAAATTTTGTTTGATCGGTACCACTTTTTCAGAAGAAGTTACTTTAATTTACACATTATCAAAAATGCGTTAATTAAATAAGACATACTTTATTTCCCTTTATTAATCGTGCAAAGAAAAAAAAAAAAAAGCAAACAGAGTAAAGAGTTAAATAATTTTCTTTTTCTTTTGATACAATAACTTATTGACTATGTACACAAGAAAGAATTATTTAGCGAATATGTATTTATATAATGTAGTAGCGTGATTTCTTGATCAATGCTATTTGGCATTATTACTCACTTATGTGTATAATAACACCATGCTAACAAAACGATAAAAAGAAGAAAAATGAAAGAGAGAAAAGAAAGAAAAACATGGAAAAATGGAATGTAAAATATCGAATCCTAAAGATAGAAGCTCTATAACTTTAAATGTTGACAAATTGCTTTGACTTACCATTAATTGCTATATCAGGATGTGCAGTAATAATCACTTGATATTTTATTCTTCTTACATGAAACATCATTTAGGACTTACAAATTTCTCTTTATCGTTTTTAGTTTTCAACAGAGACAATAATTGTCTCTTGTGCATAAAATATCAATGAAAATAAAAAATTGTAGAATTGCCACTGGAAAGAATCAACCGAGGTAATAACACCAGTCGATGGCGTTATGACCTCGGTATATATTTTCATTAATATATTTTAAACTACCAGCTACCTCGCGAACACATCCAAAATCTCCAATAGCTTATTGAAAATACATGATATGCACCACAAATTTATGTGACAAACAAAGTATTTTTTATAAATACATAATCTTCACATCACAGAACTTATCTAGCAAATTTTAGATAGGATGCAGGCCCTTACGAGCTTATTCCAATGATATTTTCTTCAAGTTTAACAAATTAAGTTTAAAAGATTGTTTGTGATTCGGATAACTCAGAGACTCCCAGCACATAATCTGTATTTCCTTTTTCTATATTAATTCATAACTACTTAAAATTAACTCAAAATTAACTCTGGATTAATTCATAACCTTACTTAAAAACCACTTGGATCAATGGGCTGTAATTTTAAATTTAAAAATATGAACGCATGATTTTGACGGCATAGTTTTTCCTGAAAAAAGTTTCCTTTCGTACACCAAAATGTAAGTCATTTAGTTGAATGGCTTATGGATTATTAAGGAAAAAGAACGAATATGACGAAAAAAATATGCTATAGAAATCTGGTGTTCGTATTAATAATTTCTGTGTGGTACAAATTCAAGATGAAATCAACGTGCAATGCTTATTTTACTAAAATATAAAATAAAAAACATCACAATTTCCACTGAAATTACAATTCCTGTTTTTATCTAAAATAATGTGATGGTTAAAATGTATAGAGTGTCTATTTCGCTGACTGTACCAACTGCATACGTAAAAAAAAAAAAAATTCCCGGGACTCATACTCTAACAGATATTTTTTTCAAAACAATGCAGCGTCATAACTATCCAAAGCATTTCACACTAAATTCCCTGTCATATGTTTTAAACAAACACTGTTATTCTGGAGCAATGTAATCTTAATTTGACTATTATCATCATAGCTCAATAAAAGTTCAATTTACAAATTTAAGTAACTTTTGGTATAATCGAATTTATTACTAACCAAAAACTTTTGTTAATAATATATATATATATATATATATATATATATATATATATATATATTCATCAAAACTTTCCCTACATTCACATTAAATTTGAAATATTTTCACTGGATTTACCCTAGACCTGGAGTTTAAATGATGTAGACCTACTCCAGGGCAGATCACATCATTCCTACTCATAAGGTTTTTCCATTAATCAACAGATCAACAAGTAATAAGCTTGCGATCGAAAAAGTCAGCAGATGAGTTGAGCGGTTACGCTGCTACACCTAGAGATGACATAAAAATCAATAAAGAGCGGATAAATGAGCAATTGCGCTCGCTGATTGAAAAAGAAATTTATATTTAAAGAGAGCTCAGCCAAAAATAGTTTCAAAAGAAATTCGAATTTTCAAAGAAAATATTTGGGATTTTGTTAAAAATTTCTTAAAAAGGGAATTTCACTTTCCTACGTTTTACGTGCTGAAGTCAATGTCCATAAAGGTATATCCCAATCTCAATGATGTATTTTTAACAGTTTAATTTGGGCTAATTACAGCATATAATACAGTAAATTAAAAAATAAACTAATTTAGTTTATATCATAAATGTCCATTGTGTGTATCTTACGTCATACGGTCCACATCCAAAATAAAATAGAATTCTTCCCACACTTCTATAAACAAGCCAGAAGTGATGGAAATGAAAGTCTATTCCATTCTACCTTAACCCTAGCAAGTCGTTAAATAGCGATGGTGAGTAGACAAGATCTTTTATATAGCCCCAACTTAAAAAAAAGAATCCCATAACTCTAACACCTTTTAAACCATCGGCTCAACAATAACACTTTGCGCTAAGGAGTCCCCATTTTGCATATGTCGCAATGATTGAATGGCAATGTACCATTCGCGCATGTGTTTACCTAAAACTGTCTGAGTTACCCTGCTATTTCTGACCTTGAGCCAATACCATTTACAGTTCATATATTAAAATTTATTATTGAGCTATTCTTTTATGCTTGTTCTAAAGATTCGGTGAAATAAAAGCTTATTCTCAATTTTTGCAGTTTTTTATAAGTAAATGTTATGAAATTCATATTTATTATGAAATCTCATTATCATAGATGTTTATTAAATTCATTACAAATTTGGAAGTTACACTTATTGCAGTGTTAGTGCGTTTTCATAAAAGGTAACTTGTTGATAAGTTACGTTATGTTAAGTTATGTTATGTTTTTCAAGATGGCGTCTAGAGAAAGATGGAATATCATCTAGACAACAGTTTCAAGATGTGTTTATGAATTTTAAATCATTTTTTCAAGGGATCTGATGATTTATGGAGGATGCATAAAGACTTACTCAGAAAATAAATATGGATTATTCTTTTAAATCCAGGTTCTTCTTTCAAATATTCCTTATAAACTTATTCTATATTGCCGAACAGGTTGTCATTATGTAAAAAGTGTAACTTTCTTCCTAAAGCCAAATATTAATATGTAGTTAGATTCTTCTTCTTTAAACGCATTAAAAATGTTTATAGAAATAGTAAAAGTTTGTTTTTAATTAACTTTTTTATGTACCTCAACTTTTAACACTTTCCAACAAAACTGAAATTTTCTTTATGCATTCGGTATGTCTATTCGTCTGTCCACACTCTAAATCCCTTAAATAGACTGGGATTTTTATACAATCGAAAAACGTTATTTGGGGTAACCTAGGCATATTTGGTATTGCATAAGAAATACATGGGATTAATAGCTCATTTACAACGGTACCTAAAAGAATTACATTACATGAAGATACATAAGAAAAAATCGATTGGAGATACTTTAAAAAACACTACACTATTTTAAATGTATTGAAACTGATAAAAATCGCTAAATATCTCACTACAAGATTGTTACAATGCAATATGGCATTCATAGCATTTTTCGAACATTTACAGGGACACACAAATGAAAAATCAATTGCAGTACTGTCTTTGAGGAATAATAGCTTGAAGTGCGTTTCGAATTTTGGCATGTGCTTTTAAATTTAACTATTTTAATATCACTATTTTTTGTTTTCACTAGTTGTATATAAAATACATACTTTATATACAGCGTTGCACAAATGAATTCACGTGACATTCTTCTTACAAAAATGAACGAAGGACACTGAAAAAATTTATTTAATTAAAATAATAGACTTTTTCAAAATTTTATTATTTGTCGTGCGACACGATGTATTCAGCTGTAAGTACTGCACAATTTGAAGTCTCTGACCTTTACAGTTTTTTATGTACGGACTCTGTGACAGACGGATAGACAGGGGACAAAGACAAATAGCTTTTCGTCAGATGAACGAAATCCTAAAAAAGTTAAAATTTCATTTCATAATACTAAAAAAAATATACTCTCTGTATATATGTTGTCTTCTTATTTGGTAAATATTTTTTTAATAAAAAGTTTTTCCATCAACATCTTTTCAACTTCGGTAATAAATCTAAAAATTGTAAATATAAATATGATGCCTAACGTAACCTACCCAAGGGCTAAAAGAAAATTTCTGACAAATCCCTGAAGAGGTCATTCATTCATCAACAAGTAACAAGTTTGCTATCGAAAAAGTGAAAGGAGTAGTTGAGCGGATAGGCTGCTACGCTTGGAGAGAGAAGGCTTAAAAAATCAATAAACAGTGGATAAGTGACCGATAGCGCCCCGTTGCGGAAGAAAGTTCAGCCGAAAACATTTCTCAAAGAATCTACAGATTTCAAAGGGGCTTTTTAAAGTTTAGGAGGATGTTAAGAACCTACATTAGTAACTTAGAAAGACCCCAATAATAA
This sequence comes from Maratus speculifer, assembly GCA_964019185.1. Classification (NCBI taxonomy): domain Eukaryota; kingdom Metazoa; phylum Arthropoda; class Arachnida; order Araneae; family Salticidae; genus Maratus; species Maratus speculifer. The sequence goes on from OZ025292.1 coordinate 24,450,454, forward strand.
TGTTAAGTCTATTGGGGCGTTAGTTTAAATTATCTTCTTCAAATTTAAATATTTTTACGTGTTTTTTTTTTTTTTTTTTTTTTTTTTTGCATAGAATAGTTTAGGACAATTTACAACTGGGCTAGTTTTTAAATTTTCGATTTTATTTTCAGATAAAAAAATAATAATTTTCAAAAACCGGTTTGAACTGGTTCTGAAATTGAAACTACCCCAATAAACACGACTACATAGTATGTTAGCATTGGCTCCAAGTTTCTGATTGGGGCCCACTGTCATTGGAAGTAACGGCTTCATAAAAAAAAGTGTCACACCGGCCGCATACCGATTGGCCAAAAATACATGAAGGTGCCCATTATCAAGCCCCACGCTTTTTATCAGAAATGTTATATAGCGTCAAGCTGGCACATTTACTCTTTGAACTGTTTCCGGTACACTGTGCTCGGTCTGGGATACCTAATTTTAATTTCAAACTTGCAATTGGCACCAATAATACTTTAGTAACATTTTGCTTTTACAATAAAAGCTAAGATTAAGAAATTCAAAATATTTAAAAAATTCGTTTGTAAATTCTGGTGTTAGTCGATAATTTCTCATTTTACTACAAATTTTGCCACTGTCGGAAAGTGTTAAAGGCCATAAAAGGAAATGCTAGCCAGAAACTCGCCATTCATGTTTACCAAGCACTAAATTTATAGCCAAAATTTGCCCATAAAAATGCCTATATAAGGTTATTAAATGACATAATCCAGCCTAATGCTAGCCACTAACATGCCCTAAAGATTATTAAAACATAAATCAAAATTTTTTCTGTAAAATAAAATAAATTCTACAAGGTTAATTAAATGATAAATTTTTTTTTGTATAGGTAAAATAAAAATAATAATAATGTTTAAAAACAAACATGAATCCACTCAGCTTAAACTTTATCAAAATATCCATGACATAACATTTGACATGGTGAATTAATTATTTTTTTATTATATATTTTAAAAATTCATATGCAATGTCTTTTTAAATTCTTGTATATCATGCAAATTTTATGAGTATATTATTGAAAAAAATTAATTTATTAACTCACTGCATCATGTATTGTGTTTTTGAAAAAATTCACAAAGGTTAAGCTAAAGGAATTTATAGTTTTCTTGATAAGTGCATGTAAGTGAGCGTCGCGTTACTTCAGTGGTCTGTAAAAAGAAAAATATGTGGAGTGGTTTTTTTTGGTAGTCTCGGGTTAATTTATAGAAAAATGGTTTATCTTTGAGGAATTTAATCACGAGCACTTTATATTTATGAATTAAAATAAATATTTATAGAAAAATATTGTTTCTTGCTAAGACATTTTATTTTTAATGCCCACTTCTGAAAAGTTTAAAAATGCGATCTTAAGTCCCCATAGTAGGCACAGAAAAAGACCCGGATGATAATGTAAAGTCTACGGAGGCGTTCTTTTCAAACATCTCGTTCAAATTATAATATTTTTACATGATTTTTTTCCCATGGGATAGCTGAGGACGATTCACAGCCGGCTTAGTTTTTACTTTTTCAATTTTGGTTTCCGATTTAACAAAAGAAAAAAAAACCTTTAAATTTTAAAACAGGTTTAAACTGGTTCTAAAATTGAAACTATCATAATATAAAAAATATATAAGCAAAATCGAAAAAGTAAAATCTAGGCCGGTTGTAGATCATCCTCAGCTATCCTATTAAAAAAAAAAATCATGTAAAAATATTATAATTTGTGCGAGATATTTGAAAAGAACGCTCCCATAGACTTTACATTATCATCCGGGTCATTTTCTCTGTCTTGTGTGAGGCCTTAAGGCAATAGTTGGAAATCTTACAGTGTTTGTTTATTTATTTATTTATTTTTTGACATCAACAGAATTTACCTCAATGTTCATGTCGACAGACCAATTTTTATTAAAATAGACTGATTCCTGGAGGTTGAATGCGTGAAAAACAATTTTTATTTCTTGAAAATCACTTAAAAATTACAGTCCAATGAATACAGTAGTAATAATCGCTATCATTTTCTGCTTTTTTATCTTTTAACCACAAAAAAAAACATAAATCTGGCTGTCACCATTACAGAAATGTCATTATAACGAAAAAATGTATATCTCGAAATCTAATTCAAATTTTAAAATTCTTCAATCATTTTTGATATTCTCGAATCCATATGGAAAACTGGCGTGAATTTGATCGACCATCTTTTCATATTCTGGGAGGAGTAGCTATGAAATAGAAACGGGTTGTCATTTTTCCATATAATAGATTGATGGAGTATTATCTTTGCTACGGAAAATTAGCTCGGAACAAATTCTGAACTATTTATATTGTTTTAAGTGCAAATGGCTTACTTCATAATGGAACTAGATTTTAAAACGCAATGGAGATAGACTTAAAAATATAAAAGGATATAGGATACTTATATAGAAAGAAACACAGTTATGTTTGAAAATTATTCAAAAAGCTAAAATAAACAAAAGAATCGTTTGAAATTTAAAATATATAATTGTTGCACATTTTTGTCGAGTCATTTCAAATTGTATGAAAATCGGATGTAGAGTTTAATTACAGGGGCAATCAAAATCATTCCATTACATAACAGCCAATTGGAAAAAGTAATTTGAAGTGCATTTTAACGATTTTACAGTCTTTCGAACATAATAAAACCGACATTCATCTATGAAGTACACACTAAAGTATACATTCTGTACAATCTGTGATGATAAAAGAATATTTTTCATTAATTTACAGAGCCTCATAAAAGTATTCTGTTACATAATGGTATAGGGGGAAACATTCTTTTTTTGACTCACTTTGAATATCTATAAAGCAGAAAGTATTTACAAAGACTCACAAAATATGTCGGATTCAAAACTGCACTGAAGTACTGCGTAGAATTACACCAGGATCTGAACATTTTAAAAACTGCGTTATATCATTTGTTACATTTGACGCATAATTTCTGACTTGATTTTCTTTATAATGTAGATAGTTTTTCAAAAATGAAGTCACGTTTGTCATATACAACTTCGCCTGTGAAAATTCATTCTTCCGACTTCAGGCTCTAATCTCAGTACTGCCGAATACAAATTCTATTGATGTCTTTTAGATGCATTTGTGGAAAAATTATTTTTTTTTTTAAAGAAAAAGATTATTTTATTTTAAATATTACCCTTACTGAACCATTATGCCAAGTGTCTCAAACAAGGCATCAGCTGAATGAAAATACATTAAATAAAACATAGCTTTACCTAAATAACCAGGCAAAAGTTATCCGGCCGAAGACAGAAGTACTATTAGAAAGTTTAAATATGTAATCAAAGCTGCCCTGATGACGATCAAGTTTTGATCGAGAGCGCTCGGCGCGAATTTGTGCAAATTTATAAGTTTAAATACTATACTTTTTATGTAATAGCGTCTTTTATATTTGTGACATATTAAATGCAGCTTTAAAGCAAGTTTTACTTTACTTTAATTTTATTTAGTTTCCTCTATACCACTATAAGCTTTAAATTTAGAAGTAATCAATGAGTTTGTTCCGAAGTTATATTAGATAACTGAACAAATCTCCTTAAAAGTTTAAGAGCATACTTGCCACCACGCGAAGTTAATATTCACCTCCTCTTTAATTAAACTCTCTCTGATGTCAATCATCTGTGATGTCAATTAAAAACATCCTCCCATGATGACATCCCATAACCAACTAAATCGCATCTTCAAAGAGCGCTTCTTTCTGGCATCATTTCGCCATCTGGCGCAACCCGTTTGGCGAAATCCCACTCCCGAATTTCCTTCTCCCGATTTTCTCCTGGCGTCAAGTTCACTTTCGGTTTCTGTGGCCGACCAGAGAGGTCCCCTTCTTCCCTTATTATCGTGTGGTGGTGATGTTTTTCCCGTAGTTTTCGGCTGCTCTACCTCCTCCCCTTTCCACTGCCGCAGCGAGCAACCACCTGTTTGCTTGCGAACACAATCGAAGCGCAGCCGTTCGCGATTGATTGTTACTTTGTTTAAAATTTTTCCGTGAACTTTTCGGGATTGTTTTGCGCCAACTGAATATGTGTTGTTTACGATGTTTGTTAAATGGATGTTTTTTCAAGTCAAGTTTTCAAGTCGCAGAGAATTATTTTGGAATTAAATTGGATTAAAAAAAGTGATTTTTTTCATTGTGAAATATATTTAAAAAAAAAATGACTAAGTTCGAGTTCCAAGAAAGTTTCAGTTTTTTGGATTTTGTTAAAATTATTTTTATCTTCATCACTTTCCTTAAATATAGTGTTTGAAGTTTAAATTGCAATTAATTTATTGGTGAATAACGAATTTTTTCTTTAATTCATGCAAATTTATCTATTCTTTAAAAAAGTTTACTACATCTTGATATATTTTTAAAAGTTTTGCAACTTTTTCTTTAACTTTCTTTCGTATGTTAGCTGAAGAATCTTTTATAATCCTACATTCGAAAATTATATAAAAGATAATCGTATTGTGACATTTTGTACTGAAAAAAAAAAAGAGTTTAAATACAACTTTTGGTTATAAATCTACATGATGAAGACTTTGCCACAAAAACGTTTTTATTTTAAACATCGATAGTGAATTCGGCTTTATATTTATTTTGTTTCTCATGTAGGATGCTGTAAAGGGGGAAAATATTATTATAAAAAATGAATAACTTTTTATTTAAAAAATAATCACAGAATCATTTAATATTTTCAATAAAATTGTTATCATTACAGGATTTTTTGTGAAATATGCTATGTGGACTTTTTTTCATACTTTGTTTCGTCATATATGAGATAGTACGAACTGAAAATGTATACTATAGTGGAATGCTAAAAAGGGTTTGATTTTCAGTATTTTAAAAAAGTCATATTAACTTTACAATAAAATGATTTGTATATAGAAAAAAAATCCTATTAATACATATTTACGTATTTTCACCATAATTTCAGTTTCTAGCAAATGAAAAGATATATTTATTTCTGTTGATAATTTAACAGAAAGCATTTGATTATGAACATGCGGTAAAAGATATGGAACAAAAGATATATTTAAATGATCTTCGCAATATCTACATTTGTTTTAATTTTTTCAGATAGGCCAAGGCATATATACTACAATAAATATTTTCATTTGAAAAGATATTACCATTTCATCATAAACATTTGGAACAATCAAAAAATCTTTAGAAAAACAGTTTTTATTTAACTTATTTCCATATTTCAGTGCTTGTATCAACCGTATTTCATTGCAATTTTACGCATATATGAAACAAAACAAATTCTATTTATATTTTCCATCTAAGACCACGAGATCATTTACATAAGATCATTAATTTGTGAATACTTAACTAAACGGAATTCTGCCAAGAACTTTTCTGGAATGCATTGTTCTCTTGGAATATTAGATTTTTTTCCCACCAAAATAAATGGATTTATGAGTGAAAACATTTATTTGCATTAAAGATGTTGTGTATTAAAAACAAATCATCCAGTTTCTTCTTGTGAATTTAAAGAAAACGGCTGGAGGAAATTGTTTCGGGATTTCAAAACAACTTGATTCATTTAAATGCATGGATTTAACAATGAAACTGCCGACACTATGCGAACTAAGATGAGTGTCCGTTAATTTGTTTCATTAAACAGTTGGTGACACATATCGAATGAGACATGCCCTTGGAGAACTTCCTGCTGGTGCTTCTTCTTTTCAATGGTAAGTTCATACTTTATTTGTTTATTTTTGTGGTACGCAATGTGATGTAATTGGCGGGAGGGTCAGATGCGCACAGTGTCAATATCGGGTAAATTTTTCAAGTTGGGGGTGGGGGTGGATTTTAAAGGTATTCTGCAACTGTTTTTGATAGTTTTTTATTTACTATATCCTGCTTTATGCGAATTTTTCAAATTTTTCTTCCAAGTAGTTTTCAAACTATTCTTAAAAAAAAAATGATGTGATACTATCTATAATACGCAAAAAGAAAAAAAAAAGAACGAAAAACTATAATTTTATGATATATATATATATTACAAACTGTATCATTTGGGTTGGCAAGAATGGAGCGTATAAGCGAGTAAAATGGCTTTATTTTCATCGAACGTATAAGTGAGAGAAATGGTTTTATTTTCTAGAAATAATACATTAATAAAAGTTGCATAGTCATTTCTAGCATTTAAAAAATGGAGTACCGAACTTTGGATATAGCCGCGAATATAGACTCATTTTAAAATACTTTTTTTTTAAGGAAATTATATTACGAATTTCGTGAAAATTTGTATTTAAGTTCTTTAAAAGGTTTAGAATATATTTATGACGTCAAAGTTGTAAATTGTTACTCTAGGAAATGTATTTTAAGTTCATTTTGTTATGTAGATGGTGTTCTAAGCAAATTTTATATACATAATTTAAAGGTAGATTTTATTTCTAATTTTTGGTACCAGTAACATTTTTCTATTACAATGAAACATAGTTTGAGTTCATTTTCATATGTACATCTTTTCCTCCTTTGGAAATTTCTATAAAGACTCGTTGATTTGTGCTGTATCAGTTCAAATTAGTCATTCGTTATAGATTTCTAAGAATTCCGCCGTTTATAATAATCATCGCCGTATATATAATAATTGGCTCATAACGTGAGTGCAAATTATAAAGCAAGCAAAGCATATAAGATTCAACTTTAAAGACGCTTTTCACATCTTTATTCAAAGATGAAAATTTAAGAGAAATTTATTTTTTTTTAAATTTGAAACCGCAGAAGTGTTCTTTCTTTGAGCAAGTTCTAGTGTAACAGAGGATCATTTAAAAAAATCATTTTAACCCTTTCGGGTCCATTTTTTTTCAATTTTTTGAAAAAATTACTTTTACGTTAATAACATTAACACTAGCTATCCAAATAGATTAATTAATAGATAATTTAATGAATATTTCATTGTCTGGAATAATACAAATGTTGTTTTGTGTACTATTCAAGTAGTATTTATATGGCAGTAGGCTAAGGAAGAATTTTTGGAGATGTTTATAAAATATTGTATTACAACAAGATTTAATTCATATTGCAACTTTCTAATACTTTTTATGCTTCATTACACAAAATTCTTTCAGGAAAGTAACTTTTATTTTAATTTATTGAGTGAAATATTTGTTTAAAATAAAGTTTGTTTAAACAAACACGCAAAAAGAATGAAGCAAATAGTAATAATTATTATTATTACTAAATGCCTAAACATAAATGAAGTCATATAGTAAATGCAAAGACATATACTAACATTACTACATGTAAAAAGTACAAATGTATTCCGTATAAAAAATAATATTCCATTAAAATACATGTACTATTAATAGTATACCAGACTCGAAATGGTTAAAAATTAAATTGATTTATATATATATGTAAATTTTTTTTAGTGAGATGAAATTAGTAAGTCATTCTGCATTTTAGATGAATTAATTACATTTTATTCAATATGGAAAGAAAAAGCTTCAGTCAGAGGCACAGAAAGCCAACTTGGACTCCAGGTATACTTACACATATAAATAATTAACAGTTCTGTGTTTTTATATATCCATTAATTATTTAAAACTTTTTTGGACAACATCTTAGGATTTGACCGAAGTATACTGAAATTGGGTTTCAGTCGCTTAATTGTCGCATTTCACGACCAATTGTCCAAAAGCCTTATTGACCGATTCATTACTTAGATTTTTTTCAGTTTCATTTTGTTTAGCAAACGGTTTCATTCGTACATTGGCCTTTTTTTCCGATGTAGCGCACGGTACAGTTATGAGACCCAGTTATAAAAACTAAATATTTTGATAAGTAATTGATCTAAGATTTTCTAAAATAAATATTGGATAATAAAACTTTATATTTATATATTTTTCCTTTTTAATATGCAATATTTCGCATTCTTTATATGTTTTTAAAATAAAATATTGTATCAAGAATGTTTTACATTTTTATTTTATTTCCCCCTGAATAAATAATTGCATAATAAGTATTTAATTAAGATTTAAGGAAATGTTGAAATGCCAAATCATAACTGGTCCTTTAATTTTCAATAGTAGTTAAAAAAAAAAAACAGTGCAGAATTTACCTTTTTTGCTAATAAAATAAAAAAAAGACCCTTAAAAATTTTTTAAAGGATTTTTAATGTATTTTTAAGTGTTCTTATATGTTTTTATCCATTTTTTGAGCAGTATATATACATTTACAAGTACAGTCAGCTCTCGTTAATTCGAAATCGGATAATTCGAATCTTCGCTTAAGTCGAACTAAACACGAAGTCCCAAAATTTTCAATGGTAGAATAACGTTAAAAATTTTTATAATTTGAACTCATTTCCTCTTGACATCGTTTAATTCGAACTTACCAGAATTCCGATTTTTCATTTTTCTTTTATTTCTCACGGATTTCAGATCATTTGAATAACTTTCTTTCTTTGATTTTTGTGAAAATTGTTCCGCACGAGTATACATATAATCCAATGCATTTGATATCCACTTTCTTAGTGTCCCGTCTGTCCATCAGTGACACTTTAAATTTTTTCTTCCATTGTGCTTGTTTCTAATCTTTTAATTAGTTTATGTATTTATACATTCTAATTTAATATTAAGTCACATTCTAATGATAACAGACGAAATAAATTAAAAAAAACACTATAACATTAATTCCTGTGTAATAGCACCATATTCAGCATGTTTTCATTTAATATTTTCCTAATTCGAACATTTCTTATGGTCTCGGCGAATTTGAATTAACGAGAGCCCTCTGTACCTTAATTATTATTATTATTATTATTATTATTTTTTTTTTTTGCTTTTTTTCGAATTTTCTTTTAGTTTTAGTTCTCTTTTTAAAATTTGGCTTATCCTTTGTTATATCTAAAAATTTCGATTTTCTTTCTATGGACGTAATTCCCTGAAAATCCGATTTGTATGGACATTAGCATTATAAAAAAAAAATATGCAAGAGGTACAGAACTTTGTAAATTCTCCAAAGCGATAAAAAAAAAAAAAAAAATACCCCCACAAAACGAAAGTTCAACTAATTAAGATTTTTGTTTTTCATTTCTGTCTTGTATATGTATTATAGATAATATTATAAAGGGGGAAAATGTTGTGCATACAAAAAAGAAATTTAAGTTTAATTTTTTTAATTTATATTTTTATTAAGTGAATAAAAACATTAATTATTGATTAAGTATGATTAAACTGGACATTTTGGACATCATTGCACATCTCTAACTTAAAACCAAAATATTCACAAAGATAATGTTTAAAATTTATTTTTAATACATAATTAAAAAATTATGAATAAAAAAATCTTTTTTTTTCTTTTTTAAAATGGAAAATAAGCATGTCAATTATTTTGGCTTTAGCATGTAAACTATAAACAAACGCATATGTTATTATCTTTATTTTTTAAACTGTTGCTTATCGAAATTAAAAATAAGAATGCGCACAAACTCGAATTTACTGACCTGAGAAAATGAATATTTAAACTTCAATATTCGATTATCTTCCGTTATATTGTATGTCTAAAACTCATTATAACTCAAGAAATAATTCAGACTTTTTGAATGTGATTTCTTTTATTGTTCAAAACTTTTAAAGGTTCAGGATAAATCAAAAACCAACATTTGATTTTTTGAAATTTTAACTGTCCTGTACCCAAACATTTTTGTAGGATCCAAATATTATAGTTTACGTGCGTTTATTCGTTTTTATAGAAACCATTTTTTTTTTTTTTTTTGTTTTAGTGATTATCAAAGAGTTAAAGAAATTAATGTACAAGTCCCTCCCACTCTGCTCTTAGCACATAAAAATAAAAACAATAATTTCTTTTTTACATGACTGCGAAAAGAAATAAAAAAATATATAACGTAAAATTTCTATCATGAAATTCGTAAACATTATTTGACACCATACTCGGAATTCTTAATTTCTAATCTGAAATAAAATCTTCGAAGTTATCTGTTATTTCGAAACTGGTCTTTGTTTTTGTTTTTAGGGTACAACTCGGTTATCCCGTCGACCATAAAACTACCGCCAAGTTATTAGATTAAATGCCAATAATGGATGATCATGAATGTCACATTCAATGATATTAAATGCGATACACGTGTTTAAAACGTTATTAAGTGATTTTTATTTCGACTTTTTATTTGTATTTTTATTAATATTCAACTAAATATTTTGTTCTTTCAATATTTAAAATAAAATTAATGTCAATATGTATAATTTGGCTATTAGTTTGGAGATTTGCATAATTAGGCAAAATTGGTCGACGGTATAACCAAATAGTACCGTTTTTAAAAATCTCAAGAACTAATATATTTTTGAAATTGTCGCAAACAAAAAAAACACCACCATTTTTACAATATGAAAGCTCAAATAATATGTAACCGTATAAAACAAAAGATTCTTTTGCTGCCACCGATTTTTGAAAATGATTGAATCGTATATAAGGTGCATTCACCGGTTTTCTCAAACCAAGATACCGGTTTTCAGAGTGCTGTCCATTCTCAATTAAAGATTTTTAGTTGCATAATTAAATTTATACGAGAGTAAAAAAAAATTATACTAGAATAACAAAATAAGCTTAATTTTAATGCTGGAATTAATTTAGTGTATCTGTGCGACAAAAATGTTTCTTTAACATTAAAATGTTTAGTTGAAAATGAATAGAATTTAAAAGAGTGAATAAGTTAGAAGGCTTCTGTCAAAATCCCATGCTTTAAATAAATGCTCTATCCCTGCCCACATCGCAAAACGCGACGCGACATGTCAATTTTGTAGCTTACCCGTAGTGAAAATAACTTCCTCTTACCTATACTTTTTTTTTTATAAATGTTTCATACTTAAAAAATTAAATGAATTATTTAATTTCCTAGCATAAATTTCGTATAAAAATGTGTAAGATGTACCGTTCTGCCACGTTTGGTTCATTTTCTATGTTTAATAACTCGTGTATAAGTTTAGGAATTTTAGGCAAAATTTGGGAGTTGAAAAAGGAAAGTACATATAGGAAATATATATATATATATATATATATATATATATATATATATATATATATATATATATATATATATATATATATATATATATATATATATATATATATATATATATATTATAAATAGCATCTTTAGATAATTGGCGAATGGGCAAATAGCCTTTTAAGTAATCACATATGGGTTTACATTAGAGACAAAGATAAAAACGGACAATGGTCATTTTCTAGTGATTAACATACACGCACACACACAAAAAAACTTTAAAAATAGTGTCTTTTTTATTATTCTGCAGCCAGTTTCTGGTAGGATACAATTTAATTAAATACAGGGCATTCCTTTTAACATTCATCCTCTTTTTGCAAAAAGTCCAACTTGAGTATGCTTCTGAATATCTCTCCTCTAAGTCCTATACTACAAATAAATAATATATTTTAGCAAATTAATAATTTGTTTACCTTTGTAAATAAGGCTTAAATAGATTTTTATTTTTATTATTTATTTATTTTTTTAAGTAGCAATAAATTAGAGAATATGTTTATAAATAAATTAAGCTTTTTTAGTTTTACATGATTATACAGTTTTAAAAAGTTTATTTTTTTAATATCTGTTTAGAAACATCATTTTTACATGCGTTCGTAATTATGTAAATACGTAGTACCTACAGTCGTTGTGAGTCCGTAGGTTTGTACGTATTTATTTATTTATCCTCAATTGCCACATTATTTTTAACATACTGCCAAAACGTGATTCGAAAAATACGTACATGTAAATTATTTTTTTTTTTCAAAACTTTGTTTAAGATTATATGGGGAGGGGGATACACGCGTACATACGCTATGAGTTCATGATGTTTTTTTTTCTTTTTTCTTTTTCTTTTCTTTTTTCTTTTTCTTTTCTTTTTCTTTTTTAAACGTAAAATTCACTTTGAATTAATGGATTTAAACGAAAATCCATTTTGAAAAAATAGATGACCGTAATATTACTGTCGAACCTCATTAACATGAACCTCATGGGAAATCAAAATTTTGTTCGTATTAACAGTATTTCATGTTATCAGTATCAAATCTTTGTATTCATTTTTATAAGGGACTGTGAAAAAAATTCATGTTAAAAGTAATTCATGTTAAGCGTGTTCATGTTAACGAGGTTTGACTGTATAATACTTTATATTCTCGTGAAACATACGGAAAGAGTTTCTTTTCTAAACTATATTATGAAAATGAACCTATTCTTGAATTAAATTTAAAAACCGTTCTATTTAATTATTCTCAGTGCCCCTTTATTCGTTTATACATTTTGAAATCGGATTTTTAAATCACAAATTCGAAATGCTATCTTTCATTATTTGGCTCGCTATACAATATTATTAAAACATATACGATAAGATAAACTTTTTATTAATGGATTAGAATAAAATTCATTTTTTTAAAAAAAGATATCAATAATACTACACGAAGTATAATGCCATATAGTATATAGATTGAATATCAGTCTAACATTATATTACAAAAATGATAACATATTCTGAAATTAAATTTAAAAATAATTCTTATTATAAAATTTTACTGGGTATTGTTATTCAATTTTACAACAGTTATTCAAAGGCAAATTCGAAACGAGATTTTCTAAGATTTGCTTTTAGAGAAAATTACAAAATGGATTTAACAAGGTAGTAAAATGCTTTTTCTAATTTAAATTAAATTTTCTACACCACATTTCAGAATAAAACAAATCTTCGAAATGTAGAATTCATCTCTATTTTAACGAAAAATGATAAAGACAGTTTTTAGGTGGGTGTTTTAAATTTCATCTGTGTTGAGATTTAATTTAGATTCTTAATTTAATATTGGTAAAAATACAAGGAAAATTTTTCGTGCTACAATTACATTCAATTATATCTTTGTTTCAAATAAAGTATGATTTTAATTAAATGTGTTCATATTAAAAAAATCCAAGAGATATTTTAATTAAATTAAAGATTTCCTCAAAAATTCCCAATTTTCTTTTATAAAAATTAGGATTTTAACTATATGTGTTATTAAAATCAAACTATATACAAAAATAAAGAATACATAATATTTTAAATGGCTTTTTAAGTCTTTACAAATATATAGAATATAAATAACACAGTACAAAAGTCATGGGATTTAATTCAGAAAATAAATTAATCTCTTGAAAAATCTCTTAATTTAATCTTAATGAAATATGCGATAAAAATTATTCTTCTGCGACGACATTTGAATTATATTTTGGTTCTTAATTAAATTTATTTTTAATTTAATTTTCATGCAAAACGAATTATTTTTAGTAGTATCTATCTATCTATATTATAAAGGCCAAACATATCTGTGCGTAACGCATACGTCATTTTGCGAATGGATACATTTTGAAAATTAAAATTAAAATTTAGTTTTATAATTTTTTCTTCTGAAATTTTTTAAACTTCTAAACATCGCATATTTTCAATTTTTACACCATCATATAGAAAAAAAAATTGTACTTTAAAATGCAATTTGTTTGAAAACTGTATCTTAATTTTTTTTTAAATAATTATTATTTTTTATAGTTTATAAAATACCCTGGGGTAATAACGCCACGTTAAGGTTCTACCAATTTTCACGGCTTAGTTTTAGATTGTATTTTTCAAACAAATATAGGATCTGATACAGCAACTCATTGACTATCTATATAAAATAAAATAATTTAACAGATATGTATTCATAAAATGTAATGGCGTTTTTTCTTGACCAATGCTATTTGGCGTTATTACCCACCTATATGGGTAATAACGCCATGCAAACAAAACTATGAAATGAGATGGAATAATTGCATGTAGATAGCCCAATTCTAAAAATACAAATTCTACAAACTTAGAAATTGACAAATTGCATTCTAAGCTATTGAAAATGTTCAATTTTTTGTGAAAGTGTAAGAAAAATAAAGGTGTGGTGTGGGAGGGGGGGATGAGGCGAAAGAATATCAGACAGTGAGCTTCTTTTTGCTTAAAAAAGACCGCTTAAATAGAAATATGAGAAACATTGCACAGTTTTAACTGTGTTTATTTGAATCAGTATTTAGGATGTAGCTCGGCCACTGTAGGGAATCAACCGGGGTATTAATGTCAAGGATTGGCGTTATTACCCCGGTATAGTTATTGTGCAGTACATTTTAAATTACAAATTATCTCGAGAAGATATCCAAAATCTTCAACAACATTTTAAAAGTACATGAAATGCACTACAAATTTATGTAATTAACAAAGTATTTCCGGATAAAAAGATTGTCTTCACATCACAAAACGTATCTCGCAAATTTTAGATCAAGCGTTAATTTTAGTTGTTTGTAAAAACAATAAGACCTAAAAATGAAACAAATTAACTTGAAGCTGTTTTTTGCGATTTATATGACTCAAAACCTTTCTGCGCAGAGCACATGGGTGTCATTTACCTGATTATTTCATAATTATGCAAAATATAAACACTTGGCGTTATTACCCCGCCTGGCGTTATTACCCCAGGGTACCTTACTACCATTTTTGTAGTTGTGACAACAAAAGTATTCCGCTTTTATTAAAATTATAGAGAAAAAATGTACTTTAAAATGCAATTCGTTTAAAAATTGTATCTTAATTTATTTTTGAAACATTAATATTTTTTTCAATAGTTTTTAATACCGTTTTTTAATCGTGGCAATAGAAGTACTCCACTTCCATTAAAAGTAAAAGGAAGAAAGCCATGGAGTAACAAAGAAAGAATAGAGATGAAATTAGGTAGCTGGGAGATGCATAAAATCTAATCCTAAAATTCGCTATATTAAGCCAAAAAATCACTCGAAAAATTTTGTAACAATTATATATCGAGAGGCGGTAGCACACACATTCACCTCATCATGCTCATGGATGAAAATCTGGGATTAGTTAAATCTCGATTCGCATATTACAAAGCAATCGTTGTGGCAAATCATATATTGGTGGAAAACATCCAAAAATTCTCATTTTAGCGGCTGACTCGTAGGTTTACCATTATGTTTTCCTGCTCTCAATCCTCCATGATTTTATACTTTTATGCACAGAAAAGCATAGTGGGGTGAATCCACATCAGTTCACCCGGGCCATGTCACCCACAACTTCAGATTTTTATCATATTTTTTTTAGAAGTTTCTATGACCAAGTTATGAAACCATATGACTTTTTTTTGTCACTAATCAAATATTTTTTAAGATATTGTAGTTCAAAGTTTTTGGATAAAAGGCGTTTTTGCCGTTCTTGTGGCTCTGTAGCAGTCATGTAACTACTAAGAAAAAAAATTATAACTTGGTAAATTATAAATATTTTAATGCCAAATTTTCATCTTCATATTTTCTGTGAAATTTACAGATACCATAAAAATAGTTTTATTGTGTTATATTGTTTTATAAATAGTAATATATATATATATTTATATAGCTGTATGTACTTTCAAAATTTTGAGGTAAAATGCATGAGTTTTCAAAATTACATATGGAGATGAGGCAGTGAAGTTAGCAAGTCAGTTTTTTTAAATATACCTAGAAGTATGATCTAATAGAATATAAAATAAAATATATGTTTTTTAGCTGCTTTTCTAACTCTTTTTTTTTTTTTTTTGCTTTTTTTATAAAAAGCTAATTTTTGCTTTAAGCTCCAAATAAAAACATGCTGTTATGTATGTAAGTGTCTTATGTTTGGAAAATAATTAATATTCTTGACCTGTTTTCATTATCTATTATAATTATAATCTTAAAAAACTAACTAAATAGGTGATAACATTATATAGGATACAACGATTTCATACTTTTTAGTCTGAGTGATATGGCTTCTTGAAAACCTATAAATACTCCTGTTGCACAAATTGTGTTTCTTTTGCAGAAAATTAGTAGGCTCGACCTGATCCTTTGGTAACTGTAATACTGATTTTGGTAATTATATTATTCAAAGTTACATAGCAAATGTCTTCACTTGAAGGCCAATGAAATGATGGTGGTGGACCAAAAGGATGCATAAATTTTCACTATAATGTCACTTTCCTCTTCATGCTTTGACGCAATAGTTCCAAAAAACCAGTGTTCATCATGTACACATGCTATGTAAGAGTTAGTGCAGAAATCTGAAAATGTTATAGTACGAACTTGTTCTGTGAAATAAAAAATTAAAGTAAAATCCTCACTCACACTAACTCTTTTAGTTCCTATAGAATCAGTTGATAGGGGCACAAACTGGTGGCAGCTGCAAATTCCAGGAATTGTCTTGCTTGGTTTAAATATGTTTTCCAGATGTTGACAAGTTTCTGATAAAGTTTCTTTTTACAGTAGCCAAAAAATGAATAGTTTCTATCTTTGTTTTGCAAAAGTGGAAAACTTTTTCATCACTATCAAGTACACTTCCTGAAGAAGTTTGAAGACTTTCTTCTGCAACTAAGCGCTTTACTGTTCCTCCAATGCCGTCGCAAGGAGATTTTTCATAGCTTGTTGCAAAAAAGAACCAGGAGAAGTAGCAGTGAAATAGCAGTTTCACATTTTGATGCATCACACAAACACAAACTGAGTGTGTCCCAGCAGACCCAGCTATAACACATCATTTTGGGCGTAACATACAAAATTTTGAAAAGCCAATTTTTATTTCAGGAAATCAAATTTGGATGAAAAATACAATTTATTGAGATTCTGAAGTAAAAGGTTTTTTTTTGCATGTATACATTACTTGATATACTGAATTTGCCTTTTCCTCCTGGCATAATTCAAGAATACTCCTCACTTAGGTGAAAGTTTTTTACTAAATTGATTGTATATTCACTTAACACTTTGCCTTTTCTTGGCAGTGGGATGGTGAATATTCCTTTTTTTTACCAGATTTTTAGATTGGCGAATAGCATACTCACTGACCTTAAATACTTACATTACTTTTCTTTTGCTCCAAGAGGTTGGAACAAGTGTCGGAAATTGATTTTTTTCACTTTGTATACTTGTAGTTTCAAGCTTTTCTTTAATAAAACACATAATTTTGTCTAAGTCTTGTGCTTTTTGTTCTGTTTCTTTTATTGCTCCTTTATTTTGACTTTTAATTGCATAAATATCTTTTTGTAAAACTCGGCTAACTTTCGTTTTCATGTTAGAACAAGCTGGCTGTATTTTTCTTTTGGTCTTGCTGTTTGATGGAATAGAATGAAATTAAAAACTGATTTTCCAATCTCCATTTAGGAATTATTTAATTTATCTAAATTATTTACTTTGAAATAGATGTTTCCAATTCACAAATACTGATTTCACTGCTACTGTCTGTTTCTTGCAATTGTTCTTGAGCATTTTAAGCTAGAAAACACGTTTGCTTTTGAACTTTCTCTCTACATGGGTCACATATTTTAAACCCTGGAACAACTTGTACCTCTACTGAAATATCATTTATTTTTTTCGCTCAAGTTTAAAGAATCATTTCTTAAAGATTTAGTTTTTTCCTGTGACTTTTAAAGGGATCAAAACAACTTGTCTAGTAACACTCAAACTTACTTAAGTAGTACATTTTATAATGGTCATAAAACTTTTTTACTGAGTAATAATTTGTGCCACTCTTTTTAATTAAAAGCTCTTTGTCAGATTGACTAAATAGTTCAATATTTATAAGCCCAACATTCTTTGTATAACTTTTCTTATGGCAATCTGAACTATTTATTTTTCTATTGAATACTATATAATTAAAATAGTATAATTCTACTTATTGAAAAATATTTTAATTTTTATTACATACATGCGTTTATAATTAAAAAAGGGAATAAAATTATGAATGTGTGTAACTTTAATGGGATTTTAATTAACTTTTCAAATTTAGTGAGTATCTGATCGAACTTTAGCAAAGAATTTTATCTATGCTAAAACTTCTATAATGAAATCTATTTAATATATGTTACTTTCTTTTTCAACAATATATTAGAAAAGATTAGTAGTAAGTTTAAAATTTACAAACATATATAAAATTATGTATACAAAACATGAATTTTTCTTAAAAGCATGTATTTTTTAATAAAAAACCTCTTAAATTAATATATACATATTTAAAAGCTGCGTTTTGCTTCATAACATACCAATAAATAAGCAGAACCTTGTGACCAAATTTTTTTTTCAAAATCTTAACAAAAGATTTTAAGTTTTAAGCATTTAAAAAATTTTTGTCATCGTAAATAGTGAAAAACTCAGTTATCACGAAAACACAAAATAAGATTTAATAAAACAATAAAAACTCAACATTCGCGAGGGTTTCGTTCCCGAAAATATCCGCGAAAGTCAAAATCGCGAATATTGAGACTAACTTCGTACATATAAGGGGTTTAGGTTTTTTTTAATGGAAAAGAACAATTTAAGTTCAAAAAATATTTTTATTAAACGTTATACATTAAAAGTATATTTTTAAAATAAATTTGAATAATTGTAAACATATTGCGTACAGAATTTATTTCCTAGTCTAAGGTGGAAAAAAAATTGGCGATTTACGATTGTTTGTCAGAACAAATTTTATGAAATCCCAAATTGTGGTCGATTTTTATCTTAAGTTTAAGACTTCTCGACAGTTAAGAATATCATTCTATTGCTTTTTCCAAAATTGTTATTGAAAAAGCTATGCTTTAAATTTTCCTCGGCAATTTTTGTTGAAAATATTTCTCCTGCAATGAAAACTATTAATTTTAGAAAATTTTCCCTCAACACAAGGGCTTAAGTTCATCATATAGTGATACAGTCGACTATGCAGTACATAAGTGTTCAGTGTAGCATACTTCACAGAATTGGTAAAACAAAGTTAGTTTATTTTGTAAAAGAATTTTCTTCTTGCAAAATTCCCTAATAACCAAGTTCAGTCTTTGCGAATCATGAAATGTTCCGCATCTTTATTTCGCAGATAAACGAAACTCGCAAATGTAAGGGGTTACTGTATAAAGGTTTATATTTGGGCTACAATTTTGCTCTTAGTTATCGCTGAACCAAAATTAACTCACTTTTGAAAACCATAAAGTTTGATCTTTAATTTCAAATAATAAAAACAAAAACGAATTTTTTCGCCATCGGCGATTTGAGGGAAGGAACATCGCTTAAATGATTATTAATGTTATTATTCAGTGTTCGAACTCGCACACATAGAATGAAACAAGACAGAAATCTATATTATAAAGGCCAAACGTATCTGTGCATAACGTATGTGTCATTTTGCAAATGGCAACACTTTCCATTACAATTTCCGTTTTGCAATTTTCACTACTGCAAATTTTACATTTATAAACATCGCACATTTTTAATTTTTATACCGTCGTATTGAGAAAAAACGTATCTTTAAATACTATTTGTTTCAAAGCTGTATCTCAATTAAATTTTGTAATATTATTTTTTTTTAATTTTTAGTACAAATTTTGTAATTGTGACAATAGAAAAACTCCATTTTCTCTTAAAATTGAAAAATAAAATAAAATGCGTATACCATTTTAAAAATATCGTCTGTTATAAAATCCGATGATTTTCGGTATTATTCCGTTTAATAATTTGGATAAGTGAGTTTTATAGTATTTTGTTAATTTTAGCTTTAAATAATATTTGTTTGAGAGTTAGATTGACCACTGTAAAGCATTTTTTACTTTAAATAATTTTGTAGATTTATTCTAAATATATTAATCAGTTCTTTCTTAAAGGATTTCTTTCGTCGAATTTCGACGGGTTCCATTCCGTTGTAAGTTAAACGAGACAAATGAGGTGTGTTCTTAATCTATAACTAGTTATAAATAATCTAGTAAGTATATGTTATACTAGTTATAAATATTCTAGTACAAAATGTTATAAATATTCAGATCTTAGTTAAAAACAATTTAACAAAATTTATTACGATTCAATGTATTAAATTTTGTCATACGCAAGTGTTACAACTCTATAATAAATAGAAAGTAACAATTATAGCACCCTAGAATCATTACCTATAGTGGGATATCACTGTATTATGTATGGTAGGATACAATAGAATGAGTAAAACTTTTAAGACTAACATTTAAAGTTTGGATTCAATTTTCGCAGCATTTGATAGGACTTGATAAAATTCTGCAACGTCTATATATATTAAGCAAATATTTGGTTGATTAGTTTTTGCGTTGTTATATGAGGGCAGAATGTCAGAAAGAGAGAGACGGACGGACGAGATAATGACTACAAGTGCTACGCATTTAAATAATCATGAATGGACCTATAAAAGGAAAAAGGTAGTTAATCTTGCTTTACTGGATTAAAAAAATAATTTTTATTTTTATTCAATTTTAAAACGAACGAATAAAGAAAAAATATTAAAATTTAGTTCAAATTTTAGTTTAAATATACATTTTTTTGTGTTCTTCACATTAGCCGCTGTATTGATACGAACTATTTTCAACATTATTAAAAATACGTTTTCTTTCAAACTTTAAATTGCTTATTTTTCAAAATTTTCTTCTAATAGCGTGTACTTAAAATGCACATTTTTTAAAACAATTCTCTCAAGTATTATAAATTATTCATTTTGAAGCTAATAAAAATGTGAAGTTCTTAAAACCTTGAGATTTTATAAATCTAACGCATTTAATATTTTTTTTTTATCATAGCTGAAATGCATACTTATGATTATGAATACTATAATTTTAGTTTGCAAAGGAGAATTTCTCCAAACTTTCCTTCGGAGTTTTATTGTACCTCTCCTAGATGGCACTGTGTGCCTTTTACAGCTTTTACATTTCATCAGGATTCCTCTTCAAAATATCGATGCATGGATTGATTTTTTTTAACTCTCCATAAACAGTGCTAATTATCATTAATCATTTTATAATAGCAATTAATCATTATAGGTTATCTATTGCTCTATCCTTCAGAAGCTTATCCGGGTTTTATTTAGCAGTGAATTATGTGTCTGTAAGATCAGGAGAGGCTAACAATTATAATATCAACTCATATATCACGAAGGAATCTTTTTACTGATATAAATTAACTTATAATATACACATTTTACTATCGGTAATACTTACAAAAAAAAAAGAGAAAAAAAATTGTCGATAAAAATTGTTTTAATTTTTTTTAAGTTAAAACTTTTTAAAGTTAGCTGTTTTTTGATACATTACTATGTTTAATGCACCAAAATTTCTTCAAAGTTCTTAGCTTCCTAAACCTACTTATACTGCGGTAAAATGATTTGTGTACAAAAATACGCTGAGCGATTTTCAAATTACAAAATAGACTTTTGCATTTTTAGCTACAATTTTAAACATGTCTGTACAAAACAGAATAAAGAAGCGGTCGCCCGGAGCGCGAAAATTTAAGGGGCGGACATATTTATACTACAAAATGCGTTTTTAGTTTTCTATATCTTTCTTTCTTTCTTTTTTTTATAAAAAAAAAACATATATTTAGATATTGAGAATTTTTTCACAATAAAAGTACGCTCATTTTTGGTCCCAAAGTAATTGTAAGGCCTACACCAAATACAAATTTATGAATAAAGACTTTTTTTTTTCAAAATTTGTCTTAAGTTTTAATCTATTCCCATACCCTTCTTTTTTTCTAATGTGTAATTTTTTCTGTTTTCTTGACAATAACATAAAATCTAAATTGCATGGAATTTCCTTCTGAGAATACAAAAGTGTTCAAACTGTTATACTGTACTACTAGATACACATTTTCTATACACGTTTTTCAGACTCCTTTTGCCAAAATAAAAGTGTAATTTCCTCTTATTTCATGTTGTTTGTTTGGAGTTTCTCAATTAAAATATTAAGTCCCAAAATAAAAGCGAAATTTGCATTCAATAGAATTTTGTTTCTGATTCTACACTTTTAAGTTTTGTAACGCATTTCACAATGAACAAGCGTATGTGTGTCAGGTGTGTGTGTGTGTGTGGGGGGGGGGGGGGGCACCAAATTCAAACTTTGTACCGGGAGCAGTTTTCTCTTCACATTGTGCTGATTGCAAATGTATGCCGCGAATTCTTGCATCATCTTTAACAAAATGGTATTATGCGGTAAAGATCTTGTCATAACAGCGCTTAGTAAAAAAAAAAAAAAAAGAAAAGAAAAGAAAAAAAAACCACTTTTTTATAAATATTTTTATCTAAAAACCATGCGAAATTTTATGACTGAAGTTTATGTTATTCTAAAAAAAATTCTTACAAAGTAAAAAAAAAAAAAAAAAAAAAAAAAAAAAATCTGTTATTTTTACAAAAAGGAATTGTATTTTTTTACGAAAAAAACTGCTTTAAAGAAAGACAGTATCTTTCTATAAAAGAAGCTGAATTTTGTAATTTTTACAGAACAGCTGCATCTTACACAGATAAAATCTGTTTTTACAAAAAGTTACAGATATTGTCTGTAAATTAAAATGTTTTAAACTGGCACCAAATTTTTCAGAAGATGACAGTTTTTTTCCTGTCAATTTAAGGGATTTCTTTAACAGTGTACTTAAGCGTATAGCCGCTGAATCCGATAATGGAAAACCGCTTTTCTGTGTAGCCTTAGTTGAAAGCAAAACTAAGTGCATTGCATATATTATTATTATTACTATTTCGGCTTCTATACGGTATGCGATGTACTGTATACCATTAAGCCAAGAACTGATTATTTCTAAAATTTTGTTATAGTACGAATGCATCTTATTTGTTATGCTCAAAGTGCACTTTCCGACTTTTTTTTCTCATATAGAAATTCTGGAATCACAAAGCGTTAAACCCAACATCACCTGGATAAGGAAGAAACCCTTCATATCCTTTGGTATAACATTACAAAGCGTCAGACAAAGCAGGGAAAGCAAAAATAAAAATCTAACAAGTTGCACGTTTCGATTTCATTGGCTCATGGAATTATTAATTATTATTATTATTAAATAATAATTATTTTAATATAAAAGTTAGAAAAACTACATGCAATACAATTTTGCTATTTATTTATTTATTTATTTATTTATTTTTATTTTTTCGAAATTCGTACATACAATGAATTCGAAATTCGAAATTCGTACACAATTTATTGCTAATGCTTTTGCCGATACTTCTAAAACAGATTAAAAACAACTCTCGTAAATAGTGAATATCTTCTTAAAATTTATTGTTGCACTCATTTATTATTTATTGAGTTCAAAATATGTTTTAGAAAAGCTGATTATGATAATTCAGAAGCACTAATCGGATTTAGTTATTACAGTTAGAAGATGGAAGTTTTCACTTTTTACAGGCAATAGACGCCCAAATCCCTTTCTAATTCATTTTGTGAAATGCGTTTTGGAAGTCGGAGAGAGCGTAGCATTAATTTTGATTAGATCTGTTCTTGGATAATGTTAATCATATTACTAGACATTAGTAATAATAATTTTTATTAATTTACGGGTGAGCAAATAATTTGCTAATTTCGAGTAGTATGCTTTATTTCAGTAAATGTTAATCCTGATTTCTTTAGATGTAATATAAAATACTTTTTCACAAGAGTAAAAGTTTCTAAGGTGCTAACAAGAAATAATAATAATAATAATAATAAAATATGTATGGATTTTTTCTGGATAGCTAAACTTTAAAAAATGTAAAATTACTAACATGTTTTTTAGAAAACTGGGATTTTTGCACTGTTAATTTTTTTTAAAGAATCTGTGGGTATCTTAAGTGTGGTGTAAACTTACAGAGAATCTGCGGGTAGTCCATTATTTTAAGCGTGATGTAAAATTACAGAGAAAAACCAAGATGTAAATAGCACATAAATTATTCGGTGAATTTAGAATAGACTGTAAATTAACATCGTTAAAAAGTTACAAAACTCTGTAAATTTAGAGTTTTCAATTAGAACAAATTAGAACTTTACAGGTTCATCCACTTTCACCCTTAAATACACTGTTAAGCAAAATCTGAAATTCACGGATATATTTTTCTTGAATTTCACAGAAAAAGTCCCTTTTCAAAACAAAAGCGCCTTTTTCGTTAAAAATAGAAAAATTCCATCATATTTCCTGAAAATAACGAAACGAATGGACATAAAAAGAAAGAAGAGAAATACTCCGTTATCTGGAGCAAATTTAGTGTGAATGATTGCAAGATTGACATGTTACTTCAAAGAAACTGAACACTCAATGAAAAACTGCTGGCTCTTTCGTGAGACTTGTATCGTTCTGCTGAATTGCAACTCTACTTTTTTTTTTTTTTTTTTTTTTTTTTTTTTGTCATCGAGATTAAAAATTATTATATTTCTTACCAACTTTTTAGCAACTTTATAATACCAATTTTATGCAGTGATAAAAATTTCTGTGAAAGCATAAAAAGAAGCTTAACTGTATATAAATTTACATTAGTTCTTGGTTAAATGCATTCAATTACATTTCTGGTTCATCATTAGCACATACCCTGTATTGATTTCCATGTCTTTATTTAAACATATTTCTATCCTTGTTAAAACATGCAATTCAGAATGCATACTGTTTTTCATTTTCACTAGAAATAATTAAAATAAAAATTTATTTGAAAAAGTGTTTTTTATTTAAAATTATTTAGAAAGGGAAAAATAATCTTCTCAGATTTAGTGGGGATTTTCATTGACAATCATTTTGAAATTGTTTCCTTCATCAGACTCCAGAAACTTGGTAATGTTAAAAATAAACTGCGTAGCATTAATTCAAAGGAGTGAGTAATTGTTACAATGCTATTATCATTATTATTATTTCCTTGGTAAATGAGTTACAAAACTATATTAATTTTATAAAAACTTATTACACAAAATGAATAAAATAATGAAAGCATAAAAAATCAGTTTTAAATTGCATTATTCCTGTTTATTTTTCCCTTATTCCTTATTTAAAATTTTTTTAATTAATAATCCCATTAAAAAAAAATAAATAATGTGCGACAATTTCGAAAAATTCTCTATACAATTATTTTTGTGAAAAATTAATTAAACAATATTTTTTCATTAAAAAAAAATCCTTTTACATAAATTAGTTAAAAAATTAAAATTGATTAAAAAAGGTACTAAGCATTATGCAACGGTCTAAAATAAAATAAAATAAACCGCTTACGAATATTCTAACGAATATACTATTTGAAAGAAGATCTTTCAAAAGCACAACAGAAATTTCCTCAATGACTCATAAAAGACTTTGTTCAGAATAGCATCAGCAACTATGTCTCGGTCCGTAAGGAATTATTCCGCTGTCAAAAGGTCTCGAGTTCGATCCTTAGGGCGGCTTGAAGTACATTGTGCAAAAATTTAATAATATAGCAGTTCAAAATCGCTGGGAAAGTTCAAGTTCTTTGACGATTGATTGATTCGATAATTAAAAAAATTAGATTAAATTATTATCATTTAAAATCAAACTTTATAACAATAAGTTATTGCTTCTTCAAATGGAGTTTTTCCTACTCTTTATTTCTCAAAACGGAGATTCTACGAACACAATGGTAAATGTCTTTGCTGCCAGTAATTTTACCATGAATTTTCAGATTTATTTTTAACAATGTACGGAAACCTAAAAATATGTTTTTATAAGGCAATATTTTATTATTAATCAATTTACGATTATAGATTCAGAAACCCATACATAAATCCTAAAAAGAAAGTTTAAATAATGTTTCATTTTTTATAATAAAAAAACTATGTATATTTTTAATGATTTCACGAATGCTAACATCTTCTTCCAAATATAAAAAAATATTTATATTTTTGTAAGTAAGTTTAGTGCCCATCCAAGATGAAAATGATGTATGGAGAACTTTTGGGAAAAAAAAGTCTTGATTTGTAAGGGAAAAAAATTCTTGATTTCTAAGATGAATATTAAAGATTTATTAAGAAGTGTTTTAAAAACTTATATTAAATTTTAAAATTTTGTTTCCTTCTTATATTAGTTTTAATTTTAACGAGCAATATGCAAATTCTAATTTTCTAATAAGTAATTTTTCAGACAATTGTGCAAAAAGGACTGCTATTCATTTGCAGTTTGTTAAACAACGGATTAAAAAACATTCTCGTAAATAATTCATATCCAATTAAAATTGATTTCAATCATTAATGTTAATCAGCTTGAATATGTTTCAGAAAAGCTGATTATGATAATACTAAAATTGTAATCGGATTTAGTTTATAAAGTAAGATATTGAATTATTATTAGTAGTAGTAGTAGTAAATAGGTATTAGAGCACATCGTCTTCTATAGAAAAGGAAAAATCACTTTATGTTTTAGCATAGCATTTCTTCTTTTGTTTTATATTGTTAATTTACAAGTGAGAGGTTTTTATTGTACGAATAAGAAACAACACTTATTAAATCCGATAGGGGCTACATTTCAACATTATTAATTATTTTGCTTTTTGAACTGGATAGATGAGATCTATATGTACAAAAGTTGTGTTTACTTTTTCAATTTTGTTTTCAAGGCTCTTTTTTTTCAGTAAAAAAAAGTTTGCTTTTTTTTCTAAACAATTTTTTTTTCCGTAAATAACGGAAAATTTCCATCTTTAAAATGGAACGTACCAAGCCAAAGAGGAAGAATTACAATAAAAAAAGGTGAATAATTATCAACTTTGTTTTTTATACATTTTTTTCACGAAATTTTTTCTACATTATAGTAAAGAATATTAAAAAAATTGATAAGCAATTACTATGTAGTTTTAATCCATATCTAATCTGTTGCCTTTACTATAGCCATAGAAAAGTTGGTTGGCGTATTCTAAAAATAAGGGTAGCCATTAATCTTTCCCTTTTCTATCTTTTGTGCTTTTTATCCCTTTCTTTTGAAAAACTTTTTTTTTTTAAAGACGAATCAAGTAGCAAACTTGATAAGAACTTCCGAACTAAATTTTTTTTTTCTCCTCTCATCAGCGTAGTTGACAGGGAGCTCTTTTTCTTTTGTTTCCAAAGTCAAGAGGTATGAAATTAAAAAGAAAATAAAATTCATTTTCTGCGTTATTTTGAGGTGCGTTCGTATTTATATAAATACTTAGCATCTATAGTCGTTGTTCAGTTTCTTCGTTTGTCCGCATGTAACTGAGCAAAAACTATCTAACCAAATCATTTCAAATTTAAAATATATAATTATTGCATAATTTTGTTGGGTCATTTCAAATTTTATGAAATGGGGAGTATTGTTTGATTACAGGGACAATCAAAAGCATTCCGTTACATTACAGTCAATGGAAAAAATTGAATCAAGTTCATTTTAATGTTGTTATAGCCTTTCAAACAGGATAATATTCGTATGCATTTACTGAAATGTACTAAAATATACATTTTGTGCAGTATGTAGTGCCAAAATGTTTATTATTCATTTACAGAGCTACACAAAAGAATTTCGTTACTTAATGAATGATACATGGGAAAGCATTGTTTTCGGCGTAATTCAATCAGGTTAAGTTACTTCATATATAACGAAATTGATATATGTGTCTGAGTATATATATATTGGAACTTTTAAAAGTATTTTCCTTTTTTATTACTTTCATTATTCACAAAATAGTTACCATATAGCAAATCACTCTTAATATTTTTAATTTTATTTATGAAAAATGCTTTTTTAGCCCATTCTGTAAAAAAAGGATGTCTGAAACATCCATGCCTGTAAATAATAATAAAAAAGGGGCTTCATAAACATCAAATTAGACAACTATAAGCTAGATTTAGCAATTCAATTATTATTATAATAATTATTATTAATAATAATTTTTAAAATATTTTCAATTATATTTAGTTATTTTTTTTTTATCGGGATAATAATATTAATTTTTATTAATTTCCATGCATTAGTTCTTGAGATAGAGCGCCCACAAAATTTATATCACATGCATACAGACAGACATTTTGCAAAAACATTTTTTTTAATTCTCTGACCCCTAAAACGTGTAAGTCCGTCAAAATCCGGATTTTGAAAAATTTCACGAATCCAGTATTTTCTCCTTATAAAGATAGAATAAAAAATAAAAATCCTTGTCGAAATTTTTAATTTTTGAGAAAATTTCACCTTTTGCTTACATTTGTCTTTAAAAAAGAAGGCATTCTATTCATAAACATTTTCGACTTCTAGTTTTTGACGGATTTACATGTTTTAGGGATCAGAGATACCAAGAAACATGTTTTTACAAAATGTGCTTCTATGAGTCTGTCTGTATAAGATACAAATTTTGTGGGTTCTCTATCTCAAGAGCTAATGCACGGAACATAATAAAAATTTATATTCAGTTACTTACTGAAATTAGTTGGTGCTGATTAGTTTTTGGTGAAAATCAGTTAATAGGTGGTTCCGCTATGCGGCATGTCATTTGATTTCTGCAATAACTGATATAGTCCGGGAGCCGACCGTCGATTTTCCTATGTATCCAGTACAAGGACCGGACATACATCAAAATGTAGGTTTCAATGTGCACATTAAGAATATTACTGGCTGCCAGGTCCTATCATGCCGGAACCTAAGGCAGCCGCACTTTTATTACGTCAATTTTGAATGTTTACCTATGTATCGAGTACGAGGACCAGATATACATCAAAATGTAGGTCTCAATGTGCACATTAAGAATATCACTGGCTGACACGTACATCAAAATGTAGATTTCAATGTGCACATTAAGAATATCACTCGCTGCCAGGTCCTATCCTGCCGGAACCCTGTGGCAGCCGCACTTTTATGACGTCAATTTTGAGTGTTCGTCTATGTATCGAGTACAAGGACCGGACATACATCAAAATGTAGGTTTGAAAATGCAAATTAATAATATAAGGGTCTACTTTGTCCAATTTTACCGGAATCAGGTGGCAGCCGCACTTTTATAACGTCAATTTTGACTGTCTACCTATGTATCGAATTCAAGGTCCGGACATACATCAAAATGTAAGTTTGAAAATGCATATTAATAATATAAGGGTCTACTTTGTCCAATTTTACCGGAATCAGACGGCAGCAACACTTTTATGACATCAATTTTGAATGTCTATCTATGTATCGAATTTAAGGACCATATATAAATAAATATGAAGGTTTAAAAGTGCACATTAATAATATCATGGTCTGCCATGTCCAATTTCACCGGAACCAGGTGGCAGACTCATTTTTTTCGTCAATTTTGAGTGTTTACCTATGTATCGGACCTGGCAGACAGTGATATTCTTAATGTGCACATTGAAACCTACATTTCAATGTATGTCCGGTCCTTGTTCTCAATACATAGGTAAACAATCAAACTTGACGTCATAAAAGTGCGGCTGCCACCGGGTTCCGGCAGGACAGAACCTGGCAGCCAGTGATATTCTTAATGTGCACATTGAAATCTACATTTTGATGTATGTGGCAGCCAGTGATATTCTTAATGTGCACATTGAAACCTACATTTTTATGTATGTCGGGTACTTGTACTCGATACATAGGTAAACATTCAAAATTGACGTCATAAAAGTGCGGCTGCCTTGGGTTCCGGCAGGATAGGACCTGGCAGCCAGTGATATTCTTAATGTGCACATTGAAACCTACATTTTGATGTATGTCCGGTCTTTGTACTCGATACATAGGAAAATCGACGGTCGGCTCCCGGACTAATATACGGATTTTCATCAAACGTTAGATTCAGTTTTCCATGTCATGAATTGGAATTTTCTATATTTTGGTGTAAATCTCTCAACAGGTACGCTGTTATGCACCATTTTTACGATTTCCTCAATAGCTCAATCTCGCAATGCACATATTTTCAGCAAAATTCAGATTCAGTTAGTCCTTAACATAAATTGATCTTTTCTATCTTTTGGTGTGAATAGGTCAACATATGGTGCTCTAAGCTGCACTTCTTTTTTTTTAAATAGATTTTTGTGTTAACTATCTCTAGATATAATGCACGGATTTTCACAAAAGTTTTTGATTCAGTTATTCCTAAATATGAGCTGGTATTGTTTGTATTTTGGTGTAAATCTCCCAGCAAGTCGCACTGCTGTGCTGCATTTTTCACAATTTCCCACGTAGCCATATATGAAGAACTAATGTACCGATTTTTATCAAACTTAAGATTCAGAGATGTTGGCATAAGTTGTTGCAAATCAGGTTTCCGTGTAAATCACTCAGTTCCGCTGCCATGCTGTATTTTACATTATTTAGCGATAATTATATCTGAAGAACTAACGCATATAATTAGAGTTCCTATGAAGGGGATTGCCATTCAATTTTGGCAATGTGATAACTAATTTTGAAATATTAGCATGGATAAGACAAATGAAAATTTTGGGATTGCCACAACCTACTAGTTTTTAATTATTATAAATTACGGCGTAGTTATGGCATTTCAAATTTAAAAAAAATTAATGTATAAAAAATGCACTTTTAGCTCATTTCTAAAAAAAGGATGCAGTATGCATAAAGCCTTCATACCTTGAAATAATGAGAAGTAGTGCTATGAAGGATCTTCATTGGCATCAAGTTAGATATCTATGAGTGAAATTTAGATATTAAATATCAATAAAAAATCCCTGTGAATATTTTGAATTTTTGAGAGAATATCCTTTTTTTATTATTAACAAATAATCCTCATTTGGTCGTTTCTTGATTCTTTGCATTCAGGTAACTTTAAAACAACTATACTCACTACTAATTTCCTCAATAAATATAGTAAAACCTCCGTATTTTCTTTTCATGTTTTTCATGAAAGTTTTTCATTTTAAGTAGGATTTTCGTTTTACATTGATTTATATGAATCAATCTGAGTGCTATATGAAAGAGGAATAAAATTTATAAATCGTCAGTTCTAAAAAATAACTTGAAATTTAACTGTACTTGATATATTTATTTTGCAAAGATTAATTGTACTGATGAGGCCTTGTTGCATTTTGGCGATATAGCTACTAAATTAGTTATTGAGATGTAGCTTGCGTAAATCGTAAAAAAATGCATCATAGTATCTCTACTTGTTGAGTACCACCAGTTTTTGTTTACGCCAAAAACTAATCAACATCAATTTATATCTGAGACTACCTGAGTATAAATTTTTATTAAATTCCGTGCATTAATTTTCGAGATAGAGCATCCACAAAATTTCTGTCTCATGCAGACAGACAGACTCATGGACTCACAGACAGGTATTTTGCAAAAACATGTATTTGGAATATCTGACACCTAAAACTTGTAAATCCGTGAAAAACCGGACGAAAATTTTCACGAACCCAATACTTTCTTCTTGTGAAGATAGAAAATAAAAATCCCTGACGAAATCTTGAATTTTATTGCTCTACCTCAAGAATCATTTTAAATGTTTTTAGTGTTTTAACCTTTTTACAAATTTTATTTTGAACAGTATTGAAATCTATTTCACTTTATTTATCTTATTTATTCTTTTAAAAGTTTCAAATTCAGAAGTTAAATGTGTGTATGTTGCAAAATAAAATAAGTTTTAGAACTTCATTCTAATTTTTATTGGAATTGATTTTCTGAATAAATTCTTAAACGTCCCTTTCACTATATCATGTAAATGCAATA
Organism: Maratus speculifer; assembly: GCA_964019185.1. Taxonomy (NCBI): domain Eukaryota; kingdom Metazoa; phylum Arthropoda; class Arachnida; order Araneae; family Salticidae; genus Maratus; species Maratus speculifer. The sequence continues at coordinate 24,481,941 of OZ025292.1, forward strand.
GAAAACTCTAAATTTGTTATTCTAAATGCCTCCTTCCTATTTCTGGTTTGTGTGTGGGTTAGAAACGAATTGTTTTAAAGTTGGGTGCTTGCATAAATTTTATGAGAAAGGTTTCTGAAAGATTAAGAAGTGGAAAGTTAAATTGTAAAACGGCTTAAAATTTTACTCATGTGAAAATTTCAGTCAATACACATTTAAAGTGACTTATTCATTGTAAAAATAAAAAAAGCTCAAACTGGGTTGTAAAATTTATGGACCAGTAGTAGTCTAAAAATGGAACAGTAGTGTTACCAAATGATGCAGTAATGTTACCAAAATTGTACAGCTGTACACTGTAAAAAAAATATGTAATGGTACTAATCTTTTTCTAGGAAACCGGGATTCCAAGAACTTTTCCTGTGACGCTAACAGTAAAAATTGAAGTTTCAGAATCAGTTACATGGATTTTTCCTATTATTGTTAAATGAAAAGTTCTTGGAATCCCAGTTTCCTAGAAAATGTTTAATACCTTTACAGATTTTTTATTTTTTTTTATTTTTATTTATTTTATTTTTTTACAGTATATTCCAAAAATAGTTAATCCAAAATGGTTCAAACAAGACAGATCCTTAAAAACATTAAAACAATCAAAACTGCTTAGATATATTGTCTAAGATGTTTTGATTGCTTTAATGTTATCAAAGATCTGCCGTTTTTTAAACCATTTTAGGCTAGAAAGTGAACTTTTCAATTTGGAACACTATTGTACCCAGAAATTTTACAAGCCAATTTGGGTGTTTTTTTTTTTTTTTTTTTTTTTTACAGTGTTGACTTGGTAATTACACTTTTTCTAACAAAATATCAGTAGGAAAGATACCTAATTTACAAGGATGACCAAAAGTTTTAAACATGATAGAAAAGCGTGTGTCAACCAACGCTTTTCAAAACTTTAAGGTAGGCATATTTTACGAAATACTTAGCCAAATCTTTGAATAAAATAAATATGAAATTATCAATTCCTAACAATTATAATTATAAAACTTTAAACATCCACAGATTTGGCCAAGAATGGGAACAGTATATATGCATTAAGAAATTCTAAACTCTTTATTCCGAATCCTTTAGAATCCTATTATTGTTTGATGTGTCTTACAGAAACGGCTTGTTTTAAATTCCGGTTCTTATGTAGATTTTAGGAGAAAAGTTTTCGAAAGATTGAGAAGCGGGAAGTCAAATTGTTAAAGGGCTTAGAATTTTACTCATGTGAAAATTTTAGGGAATGGACTTTTAAACCGATTTATTCAATTGGTAATTATACTTTTCTGTCAAATTAAAACTCGGAAGGATACCGAAATTTAGAGAAACGATTAAATGTTTCAAACAATATTGAAAAGCCGTTTTTCAAGCGTAATTTATGAAACGCTTTTAAAAACTTTAAGGTAGCCGCACCTCACCGAATGCTCAGCCGAAACTTTAAAACCTTTTTTTCAATCAAAAAAACAATTTTCCATTTTTTACAATAATATTAAAAGCGCATAGTTTAAATGTCAAATTATGCTTAAATTATGTCTATACATTATTTAGAATCAGAGTTGCAGCCGTTACAGAGTTGCAAAAGTTACAACTATTAAATCTTTTGAATTTTGTTTAAAAGTTATGCTTAACATTTTTGTAAAAGGAAAGGTTTCAAATTTTTATTATATGAAGAATACCTCACAACAAAACATGTGTTTAAAATTTGTACATAAAATTGTTAAATTTAAATGCATAAAATACCTTTAAATTTTGTGTATTTCTTTTGCAAATGTTTAGTGTGGATTATAGGCTACAATCAAGATGAAATGTTAATTAGTTTTTATTTACTGTAGTATATGTGACAATGTTGTAACACATTTTATAAATATTTATTCATTTCATTCTTCAATACTTCTTAGTGAATTTCTATATTCCTTTTCATGATATCATATAAATGCATTGGAAAATTCTAAAATCTTCATTTCAAATTCCTCACCCCTATTCCTGTGTGGAGTATACCTTAGAAAAGAATTATTTTAAAATCAAGTTCTCATATAGATCTTATCAGGAAACTTCTCAAAAGATTATAAAGTAGAGAGTTAGATGCTAAAATGCTGGAAACGGAGAAATAGATTCAAAATTTTATTGCCGTGAAAATTTTAGGGAAGAAACTTTAAAAGCATTTTACTGAATTAGTAACTACAATTTTCAATCATACTAAAAGTACGGGGGGCAAGGGTTTGCTTAAGTTATTAAATATTACCAAATGATTTTGAATAGGAAAGAGAAGTCAAAGTTGCGAAAGTTCCAAAAACAAAAGTTACGAAACGCTTTTAAAGATTGTTACCGCAACAAAACTTTGCCGTTTAATAGAATAAGAGATATTTAACCGTTTCATAGTATTTTAGAAACCCATTTTCAGCAATTACAAACTACAATCGAAAAACTATTTGAATTATTTTGTATAGTTCTGTAAATGTTCCATAGAATTTATGAACATGAAGTAATCTGCAAAATATCTCTTTATAAACGAATAATAAATGCTATTTAAAGCATATTTTACGGTGTGCAATTTGTAGTACACCTCAATAATGTATATGTATATAAATTTCAATATGTTTGTTAATGTAACATCATTAAAATACTTTGTAAACAAATTTTTCCAAGTAGTGCTAATATAATGGAATTCTTTTGAATGTCCCTGTAAACGCACTTTTAGTGTTACATATTCTATTTGTATATCGAACATATCACAGTAAATCTTAATAAATATATATCAGTTTCACGGGATACCATTAAGAAATGAACTAGGATAGGAGTCAATAGAAAGATAATCACTTTTATTTTGAGTGATTTCATTTCGTCCTTAAGTTTTGATTCAATTTTTTAAAAATTTCAAAGGATTCGACAGAATTTTGCAACGATTCTATACATTAAATTCAATATCATTCAATTGATCGAGTTTTTGCACTGTTATATACAACCGGGCGGATCAGACGGCGATTGTAGGTTCTACGTATCTATCTAATTAAGAACGCAATTAAAAAAATAAAATTAAATGCAGACTCCTGAAAAGTACAATTTTAAAAAAGAAACTAAAATACAATAAATTATAGAACTTCATTTAAGTTTGATTTTCGAGATATGTTTCTATACATTCATTTCACTATATCATTTAAATTCATTGGAAAATACTAAATCCCTCATTCTTATTCCTGCATAGAGTACCTCTTAGAAACGAATTATTTTAAAGTCGGGTGCTCATATTGATCTTAGAAGAAAAGTTCTTGAAAATTTAAGATATGGGAAGTTAAATGATAAATGGTTGGAAACGGAGAGGTGAATTTAGATTTTTACTGACGTGAAACTTTTAACAAATAAATTTTAAACCATTTTATTGAACTAATAACGATAACTTACTACAATACTAAAAGTGGAGTGGATGCCCATGTTACAATACACTGCACAATAAAATACACTGCACTCTTTTTCTTCTACGCACTGATAATATAACAGATATATTTTTAATGTCTAAGCAAATCTACTATAATTGCTACACGCTACATTTTCAATTAGGAGAATTTCATAATAGACGCAATAAATATATACTAATGATATGACAATGCCAGTTTATTTACAAGAGATTGAACATGGATAGACAGACAAACGAGACAAACCGAATTCATAAACATATTTCAATTACATTGGAAAATATTAAAAGAAAGTTAAATTAGATGCCGACTTCGCCAATATCAATCTTAAACACGGTTGAAGTTGTTTTTCAAATGTGGCCGTTAATACTATAACTAGTTTTATAAATATTAAGATTTTGGTGGAATAGCTGTTGTCCTCTTTTGGAAAAATGCATGACATAAGTTTTACTATGATTCTATATATTTTAAATTCTGTGTTGTTGTTATTGACGAGTGCCCGAAAGGCAGGAGGGTTGATGGAGCTCCCTTTGAACTAGACCCAGGGGGTAGGAAGACAGACTTCTGCAGCGGAAGATGTTCGACAAAGCCTCAATAAATGGCAGCACCAAGCATCGTCACCTCCTCAATTTCAATATGTCTCTGAAGGGAAGGGATTCTTTTTCCAGAGATCATTACCCATGGTAACTGATAAGACCGACCACAGGACTTACAGTACTCATTTATATAACGAGCGCGTACACTGCATACACTCGGTGGGTCTTTGGTGATGCCAAATATCGAACCTGGGACCTTTCAGTCTGGAGTTCGACGATATGACAACTAGGCTACCACGTCTCTTTTAAATTCGGTAATGCGAAAATAATAGGACTCTTTTTTTTAAACCTGTTGAAGGGCACTGGTACTGCTGAGCCAATCATTAAAGACCGGTCACGTGAGTAATAGGTCTGGGTAAGACGATTCGATTGTTTATAATAGGACTGACGGCAATTAAAAGGGAGTTTTCCTGCTATTAATTTTGCGGAAAATGGAGAGGAATTTTGTCTCCTAATGCTTCCCTACATTCGGAAAAGTCCATTATTTTGGCAGTATGCCAAGGCAGTTCTTTTAAACTTAGTTAAGCAGTATATGGTTTATACCAGGAAGTTTTAATTCCAAAATGCCACATTCTTACTAGAATTTAGTAATTAAATTTTGCTTCCTATAATGTACGTTAAGTAAAATTTTATTGAGATTCATATAAAATTGTTCATAAATACCGGTATCAATCAATCATTTGAAAATTATATCAGCAGAAGTTCTTTGCCCCTGCAGGGGTTAAATAGCACGTCATCTCTCTGACAACCTAGAATCATTACTTGAAATAGGATATCATTAAATAAATGACGTATGATGGTATTTAATAGAAAGAAGAAAAATTTTATAAATATTTTTTTAAGTTTTCATACAAAGTGAAATGACTTCACAGAATTCTAGAACAATAATAATGCATTAAATTTTAAACCATTTGGTCAATTTTTGAATTATTATTCTACACTGAAAAAAATCTGTGAAGTTACTAAACTTTTTCTAGGAAACTGAGAGTCCTAGTTTTATTTGCTGATTTAAATTTTTATCGGATTTTATTTACCAGAATAAATTTCTATACACCCTTTTTGCGCCATCATATAAATGCATCGGAAAATTCTAAATTCTTTATTCTAAATTTCTCAGTCCTATTCCTGCATGGAGTTGCTTTTAGAAGTGAATTATTTTAAAGTTGGGTGCTCCTGTAGGTCTTAGGAGAAAAGTTCTTGAAAGATTAAGATGTGGGAAGTTAAATGGTAAGAGGTTGGAAACGGAGAGGCGGATTTCGAATTTCAATGATGCGGATATCTTAGCGAATAAATTTTAAGACATTTTATTGAACTAGAAACTACAATTTTCTTTCTTACATAAGAGTAAAAGAAAACTCAAAATCACAAAAACTATCAAGCGATGTTTAAAAAAATGTTTATATCAATTTCAGATACATAACATTTCATGCCCTATTTAATCCTTTATGTCCTGATTTATCGATCAGAAATCTTCCCCTCTTCAATGATTACCTTCGTTACGGCCTGAAGATATCAAAATCGACTTATGTTATAACAATTTGATGTTTAAATACATTTTTAAATGAAACTGATTTAATGAATCGGTATTTAGAGTTTTCTTTTTTGTAAAATATTTACAAGAATGATTAAAGCACTTAACAAGAAAGAACAAACCATGCGTCAAGCATTGATTATGAAGCACTTTCCAACACAATCAGAATTATGTAACAAAACTGCATCGTTCAAAAAATATATATATATATATATTAAAATATTAACCCATTAATGCACAAATTATTTTCTCCATTAAAAATGAAATTTTTGGTTTCCCACCACTTTTAAAAGACGAAAAACTTTTATCTTAATTTATTGAGGAATTTGTTTCGTGAAAAATAGTGATTATTTATCTTACTATTTACTGGTGTGAAAAGTGCTTTATTGCCTTTTTCACAATCGTCCCTAAAAAGGGACGCTAGGCACTAATGGGTTAAGGTTTATTTCACCATATGGAGATGTATAATACAAATCAAAAACGAACTTCAATTGCTCCCATCAATAAATGGAAAATTATTCAATTTTTATAGCAACCCATTTATATGGTATAGAGGTTTGTATTTATTAATAACATGCATTCCAAAATGTATTTCATTTAAGCGACACACATAATTCAGTTAAAACTTCCCCTTTAGCAATTACCTCTAATAAGTTGAATGGTGGGCGAAAACTTTTGTGCAGCCCTGTGTATGAGCAATAGAATTTTTATATGAAAGTAATATGCCAAAAACTAACTAAATTTAAAAGATCATACCGAATTTTAAAACACACTATCCAGCAATACTGTAACAAGACAGTACTGTAAACAATTTCTTTTGTGTGTCCCTGTAAATTAATAAAAATTACGATGAATGCTCTTTTTTAACGTGATCGTAGCAAAATTCATTGATTTATATCCGTTTCAACCCATTTGAAATAGGGCAATGTCATTAAAATGCTCTCCAAATGATTTTTTCCCTTGTAACATGATGAAATAGAATTCTTTTGAATGTGTCTAAAAACAAATTAAATAAACTACTAATCGTAGATTCTTCATATGCAATACCAAACATTCTTTGCTAATCCTAAATAACCTTTATCAATTGCTTGAAAATACGAGTATATTTACGGGAATTAGAGCGAGAATAGAAAAACAGGACACATAGCCTGACAACAAGACAAACCGAAATCATAACAACTTTTCAATTTTCTTGTAAAGGGCTAAAAAGAAAAGAAAATGAAATAAATTGTACAACTATATTCCAATTTTTATTGGAATTGATTTTTTGAATAAATTTCTTGCCATTCTTCTCCCAATATTATTTAAATGCATTGGAAAAATCTAAATTCTTTATTTTAAATTTCGCATTGCTATTGCAGCGTGGAGTTTCTTTTAGAAACGAATCATTTAAAAGTCAGATGCTCGTATAGATCTTAAGAGAAAAGTTCTTGAAAGATTAAGATGTGGGAAGTTAAATGGTAAAAGGTTGAAAACGGAGAGGAGTATTTCGAATTTTACTGATGTGGAAATTTCAGCGAATACATTTTATGGCATTTTATTGATCTGGTAACCACAACGTTTTTGATGATACTAAAAGGCTTAAGAAAACTCAAAATTCACAAAAACTACCAAGCTTTGTTCACAAAAAAATTACATAAATTTCCAATATATGATATTTCATGCCCTACTTAATCCTATATTTGCCGGTTTATACATCAGAAATTTGATCCTCTTCAATATTTATTCTCGTCTGAAGATATCCAAAATAATTTATGTTATAAGAATTTGATCTTTAGATAGATTTTTAAATGAAACTAATTTAAAAAATAGGTAGTTACAGTTTTTTTGTAAAATATTTACATTAATTTGATGAATAATTAGATTAACTAACAAACAATACTATTATGTTAAAAATTATGTTAGTATATGTTAAAAATACTGTACCTTAGAATTTATACAAGAATAGCGTCAATAAAATGTATTGTGATACTATCTGTAACAAAAAAGTGTTTTTTAGTTGCAAAACTTTCAAAACATGGTTAATATGCATATCTGGTTATCTTACATTAAAAAAAAAAAAAAAATACACGTCGAATTAAAAACCGTTTTTTTCTTTTAAGTCAGTTGAAAATATGGGAAAAGTAGGTGTTCTGAATGATCATCTTCCAGAATTATTTTATGTCACCGATAGATGGTGCTGTATGTTACTTATTTTCGATTTTGTAGTTTTTATGGAAACCTTTGCAGTACTTTATAAAACTAAAAAGTAGTTTTCTTTGCAGTTATAAATACAAAGTATTCGATAAGATTGTTCACATATTAAAAATTCATAAATCAAAAAATTGAGTCTGTTTTATACTGTAAAACTTATCAAAAAGTGAAATTTTTCATGAAGAAAGGTTAAAAGAAAGTTTAGAGTCTCTAAAACCAGTTTGCACTTCGAAAATCACACAAGTTTAATAAATTGTCTTACATAAAAAAATAAAACTTAAATAAAACTTAAAAAGAAATAAATTAAATTAAAAAGAAAAAGAAAATATTTAATTGAAAGCTAATTTTAGAAAACGCTACTGGAATGTAATATCTGATTATTAAAAATTTATTTTATTTATTTTTTAATATTTTAAGTTAGCCAATTAATGAAATAAATGTTTAATGTAAATTTTCGTCAACGTGATCGCTATATTAATCTAATTTCTATTGTAAATGCATTTTTCCCATTTTCAATTTCAACCCCCCCCCCCCAAAAAAAAAAAAAACTATAAATTTTCCTTTCTTTGGAACATTTGTATTTATATAAATACGTAGTACTGATAGTCGTTTTCTGGTCCGTCCTTCTGTCTGCTTTAAACTGCGTAAAATCTACCCAACCGAAAAAAATTAAATGTAATATACAGAATCTTTGTAGAACTTCGACGAACCATTTCCAATTTTATGAAAATTGAAGCAAAACTTAAAAATATGTTCATAAAAATTTTCTTCATTCGATTAAATCCTATCATACATCATCAATTCAATGACATCCACTGACATGTCATGATTCTAGGCTGCCATGGTGATGATGTCCTACTTAAGATTGAGTCCTATTATTTCCGAATGACTGAATACAATACATCTGTAATCGTGATATAATTTTGTAATCATGCATTTTTACATGAGAGTGAACAGTTATTGGACTATGATTTGGCTATTTATAAAACCAACGCATCTCATTTTCCACGTTTCATGTACAGTTTCCTACTTGATATAATTTCTCGTCACTTTTAACACTTAGTGAACGAATGTCGCCATATCTGTGACAACCAGATTTTTGTTGTCAGATTGATTACCATTGTCTTGACACAGAAATTTTTTCCTTATTTAATCCCAAAATTTCAGCAGTTAATTACTGATGAAATAGGTTTTCCAAAAAAATTGTGCCAAATCAATAGTAATTTTTAACAAAACATTTATATGATAAAAAATGGTTTTCGCGAATATTTTTGTTAAGAGTTAATAATTACATCAATCTCTTAGAATTTATCTACTCAAAAATTTATGTTTCACAATTCTAGTTCCATTTTTTTTCGTTGCCAAAGGATAAAACTCTAGTGTTACTTTTTAAGCAAATTCTATATTTTTTTATTTGCCTGCAAACACTATCTTCTGATTAAATTTTTATTTCGGTTAAATAGTTTTTTTACTTACTAAATATAAATAAATGCACATTTTACGAACTCAATAATTTGTTTTCAAGTTATTAAACACAAATAAATTTTTTTTTTAACATTCTAAAAATACGGATATTTACTAATTAGATTATTCTTCATGTTAAATTTTTTGGTCAAAAAGAAAGAAAAAGAAAAAAACCCTGCAATTTAATTTCCTCCACGGGAATACTGGATAAATAGATTAATTAAATAACTTTATATAATTTAGATGCATTAAGAATTGAAAAAGTCATTTCGCGAAATTCTATTTTAGGCAAAAATGCTCGTTCTTTATCTCGTTTTATACATAATTTATATTGACCATTATGTACTTATAGTTAAAAACATCAAATATCCTTAGACGAAAGGAATCTGATTTATAATAAAAACCTTATGCATTTGCTGTCGTAATGATTTTATTTTAATGTGGTCATCCGAAAATAATATTTGTAAATTTTAGGAAATAAATTTGGAAACAAACCCCACTCTCCATTTTTAGCAACTATAACTAGGACAGCAGAAGTCAAGGGGTACATGTAAGGGGCATGTTAAATTAGGGTAACGTGCACAAAGTTTAGATTAGAATTTGTTTTGAAACACGTTTCTTTTGGATTTCGCTGAAAAGATGCTGTATTTTCGAAAGAAAAATGTTTACATTGGATGCAACATAGGGTGTTCTCCATTACTGGTAGGACTTGTAAAAAATAATAAACCTGTTTTTTCGAAGCACCAATTCGGAAGAGGTTAGGTGATTTCACTGGTAAATTTGCAGCCAATGGAACAATACCAATCTTGTCCATTCGAGATCGCATGAATTCAAAATCACATATGGAAATGTTTGTTGAACAGTTATTGTCCCTTAAGACAGTTGGTGATTATTTGTTTCGAAAAGACAGTGAAATTCTATATGTGTCTCGTGCATCATGTCCATGGTTAGCGCCCAGTTTTGCCCAACTTTTCGATTGGTCACTAAAACATCCTGATTAAAACCCCATAGAGAATTTGTAAGAGATTTTAATTAGAGAGTTATGTAAGTATGGCACATAATAAGCAAATTCAAAAAATTTGACGTCATTTAACTAATTAGCGTTGAAAAACATTCCTAAACAAATTTTAATTGAACTTTTTCAAGATTAATAAAAATTGTTGAAAATAAAGGCAATTTTCTAGGAAATATTTCATTATGTCCTTTTTTTTCCATGCTTCATGTAATATGTTTCTATTCATCTGTGTTTTCTAAATTTTATTGTAATTTAGTTTCATATTAATAGGTCCCTACTGTTTACTAATTACGAGTAGTAAATAATGTTTGATTGTGCTTTCAGTTGATGATTTTTTTAACACAAATTTCTCATTTTTCAACATATTCTTATAATTTTTTCCATGGTTGTAGCAGTATAAAATTCAAGTTCAAGTGATTATTCATGAATTTATTGAGTAGGATACTGCTGAAACTATTTCCGAACGTTTCAACAGTTGCTTCACTAACATTACGCCTTGATTTAGTTCCATCGCTTTATTTATTCTTCATAAGTAGTGTTGTGTTGTTTCATCAGGATTGTCTGAAGTTTCGAATCAAGAATATAAATTAAAAATAAAGAATTTCATCACAAACAGGAATACTTTTATGTATTTTAGTAAACGAGGGTTTCTCGCAATGTTTCTTTCATTCTTGTAACGATTGTTCCTCTGATATGCTTTAAACTACCTAATTATAGGTACAGACAAATAATATACAGGCATACATACAATAAATACAATAAACCCAACTCGAGGGAAAAATTAGCCAGAGCCAAGAATCAAAAACGGGACCACAGCACTCCAGGTTGTTGCTCTATCCTCTGAGCTACTCCGGTCGATGCCTGAGTCTGCAATTTCTCACTAATAAACCAAGCTGGGGAAAGTCATCAGCCATCATTAAGATAGCCTTGGATGACAAAACAATGAGGAAAAAGTTCATTATTCCTTTAAAATTTTGTGAAAATCGAATCAAAACTTGAAAAAATATCCCTAAAAGATTTCTTAATCCTACCTTAAGTGATTAATTCCATGATATTCCATGATAAGTCTTGATTCTAAGTTGCGATCGTGATAACGTCCTACTTAAGATAAAGTCATACTATTTCCGTATTACTGAATTTAATCGATAGATCATAATATAAATTTTGTATTCATACTTTTATACATATGAATGCACCAGCTTTTGTACCAAGATCTGAAAATTTTAAATTAGTTATAATAAGAACGTAACTCATTTGCCACATTTGACGTACAATTTCCAACGTGTTTATACTTTCAAATCCATTGCCAATCATTGCTTCGCAGTTCAGCTTTTATTTGCCGTTGACAAAAAGCAAAATTAAAACTTTTCTTATTAAATAAGTTTTGATATTTTGCCTAAACACTTATCCTTTGATTAAATTTTCTTCCTTAATTGCTTTTTTTTCCTTTACGAATGCAAATAAATATATAGCTGTAAGCTAAATAATTTACGCTTAACGATATTTAAAAAATAAAGGAATTTTTTTTCTATCAAGGATATAAATATTTACAAATTGGATTAACTTTTCAAGTTATCTTTTTTCGAGCAAATAAATTAAATGTGATCGACTTAAGAGCTTTTATTAGAGTTTTACCTTCTGGCGATATTGCATTATTATATTAATGTAATAACTTTATCTCATTCCAATGAACTGAATGCTGAAATATTCTCAGTGATAATTCTTCTTTCGAGAATTCGATTTGTTATTTTTTGTAGCGATGATGTCATAGATGAATGTTGATTTAGAAAATAAATAAGTACAATGCTATATTCGTCCTTTAAAAAAAAAAACAGTATGTGTAAATTATTTAAGGTGACAAAAATAGTTAAAAAAAAGGTGCTAAACTACTTTTAATTCTTAGTACTCTCAACTGTAAACATAACCATCGACAGAGAATATAAAAATACAAATATCATCATGTCTCGTAATTGGTGTCAAAAAGAAGTGAACGTGATAATCTATTTTTAGTTTCGGGAAATATTGATATCCAGTCCAACAACAGTCCTGTCAATACTCAACCATAAGCAAAATATTTAAACTAATTTCGAAGATGCAAAAAATATATGTCCCTTGAAGAATTACCGTGAATTAATTATACGAGAATGAATAGAAATTATTACTTTGTAATGACATTTTATCCTACAACATACCAAGAATTTGCATAAGTTTACTTAAAGAAACATAATACAAGTAACAATCTACTTTTCTCAATATTTACATTCTATTTTCTCAATGTTTTCCGGATCTAAAACAAGTTCCCGGTTTGCAGACTGTATTTATTTATTTCTTTTTAATTTGACACATTTTATGACGATTATTTCCATTTTAAATTCAAATTTTTCAACATTTCGAGAAAGATTTTTCACATAGTTTAGAAAAGGAAATTATTTTAAATTGTTGCCAACTATTAAAATAACGCAAAGAATAAAAACCCCTTAAAGTTAAAAATTTAATGATACTTGATTATTATAAACACAAAATAATAATAATGATAACAATAATTAAAATTAAACGACGATTACGTATCAAAGGCAGGAAAATATTGAAAATTAGGGCAGACAAATTATATTTATACATAAATTTTAAAAGAGAAAGAAAAATTGCAATATAATAAACTCATTCATACGTGATAAGAGACGAAAATGAAGAAAAATGACATGAAATTTAAAAAACAAAATAAGGCAGTGCAAATAATAATAGGTGCTGTGCAACGTTAAAAAAAGTTCGCGGGAATATATATAAAAAAAAGAAAAAATTACGCCAGATTTAAAACGTTATATTTAAGAATCACTTATTTAAAGCCATTGCCCATTGTTAAGAAATACCGGAAAGCTAAAGCTCCAGTGACTAAGTACGTTTTATGTTAGCTTATTCTGAAATGTTTAAATAATCATACTTAATCAAACGTGAAAACAGCCATTACCAGAAGCTCATTCGACCTTAAACACCCTCAAATGGAAAAGAATGAATGCTGGTTTATAGGGTGCTGGGCGATCACCACTGTTATCATTATTATTTTTAAATTGTAATTCAATCTATCGTAATTTTTTTAAAACCAATTAAGTTAACGGATTTCTAGAGGCGAGACGGGGGTTGACGAGCGTAGCTCGTAGGGAAGAAACCACTCTAGTAAAAATAAATTTTTATTATGAATTTCAATTGATAATGAAATTTTCCTCTCCCCAAACGTATTCCCAACTATACTATTATGTAAGAGAATATTTTTGTGAGGTTCTGTAAATTAATAACAAATATTCTTTGCACCACAGAGTGTACATAATTTATATTTTAATATAAACTTCATAGATGCTTATATATTTTATTATGTTCGGAAGAGTGTAACATCATAAAAATTCACTTGAAGCTATTTTCCCATTGGCCATCATGTAACGGAATATTTTTGATTATCTCTATAATTAAACTTTATATCCGATTTTCATAAAATTTGAAATGTATAAACAAAATTATGCAAAAACTACATATTTTAAATTTTTAACCATTTGGTTGGGCAGTCTTTGCGTTGTTATATGCGGACAGACAGACAGATGATTATAGGTGATACGTATTTATGTAATTACGAACGCACCTAATATAGAATCCCACATCCAAATATTTATTTATAATTTTCCCATCTCGTTGTCAATTTTTGTTTGTAATTTCATTTTCATTTCTCATTGCTAAAGAACGAAATTTGAATTCCGATGCTTAAACAATTTCTAGTCTCCCGTTCATCAACAGACAATATTGTTTGATGAAGTTTTCTCTACGGCTATATTTTTCTTTCTTAATCTAAATAAATGTACCCACTGCGAACTACATAATTTACTCTTAAAGTTTTTTTAATAAATAAAACAGGTTTTTGTTTAATCTTCAGAAATATTTCTACTAATTGAATTGTTCTTTATGTTATGTGTTTCTGTGAAAAGAAACTTGAAATTGGCTTCATGTTTTTTCTGAGAATTTTCTTTCGGCATTATTACGTTAGATTAGAAGGTAAATTTAATAATTTTATCTAATTTAGATGCATTAAAAGTTGTTATATTCTCTAAGATAATACTATTTTTGACAAAATAATTCGGTTCTTTTTACAGCGTTGTTATGCAATAAATAAATTTGGATCGCTTGAAATAGAATTGAAGGAAAGCCAATTTTAGTAAGGCTCGAACAAAACTGATTTTTAGGCCACGTTTAAACAACGTTTTAGAAACCTCCTTATTTTCGGCGAAAATTGAAAACAACAAGTCGGAAATTACACATCTAACGTAGCAAATGAGGTGCGATCATACTATAATGAAGTTTTGTAAATATTAAAATCTTGGTACAGTGCTATACAATACTTCAGAGACGGTTTAGTAGCCGAAATCTTTTGTGTATCCCTGTATCTGCTTTCGATTATATAGGAAGTAACTTGTAAAAAACCCCAGAAACGTATATGAAATTCGTAAAATGTAAAATATTTCAATACAATTGAAATGTGCCCCAAGCATTGTTTTTCCGTATAACATTGTGTATATTGGAATATTTTTGTCTGGCACTGTAATTGAAAAACAAAAATTCTTTGCGATACTGATTGTATAGAATGTATATTTTAGTATATATCTCACTGATGTGTATGAATTATATTATGTTCCGAAGAGTGTAACATCATTAAAATTCACTTAAAACTATTTTTTCCCAAAAACCGACCATGAAACGGAATACTTTTGATTGTCCCTGTAATGGAACTATCCAACTGATTTTCATTAAATTTGAAATGCCTCGAGAAAATTAGGTAATAATTATATATTTTAAATTTTAAACGATTCAATTGGGTATTTTCTGCGTTGTTATATTTCGACAGACGGATGGATTGAATGACGACTATAGGCACTACTATTAAAAGATAGAAAACCAACAATTATAAATGCACAAATAAAGTATGAAAAGGGAGAAAACAGCTGTTTTGAACCTACTATCGAGATTCTTCTTCAGTGCAAAAACTCAAACAAAACTAGACAAAGCAAAACTGAGCAAAGAGACAGAGAGACGCAAGCTTATATACCCGCTACGTGAACGATCCCGCCTAAAGGAAAGGAACCAATGAGAAGAAAGCAGCCTGAACAACTAGGTGGACAAGTAGCGACATCTACCGGAGAACAAACAAAACAAAAACTAAAAAGGAGATAAAAAGAGAGAATTAAATTAAAGAATACCAAATGCGAGGGAAAAAATATCTCGATTTATCTTTCATAAAGATTTTTGTAAACGATCATCCGTTACACAAGAATTTTCAAAAACACCTCTGCTATTTCAAACTAAAAAATTCCACAACTTTTAAGACTATGTCTCTTACTAAGCACGGAGAAAACGCCTTCAAGGTTTATTCGTATAAATGTTCCTTGTTTTGGAATTTGCACTCACTCCTTGAGTCAGTCATGACTGATAATTATAAATAGTTAAGTTCCTAGCAGACAGTAAAGAGTATCTCATTTGAGGCGATGTAGTTTTATTCAATGAATAAGGTTGATAATTTCCGGAAGAAGAAATGAAATTTTTGGAATACAGATAGTGTCGGTTGAGTATCGGTCCACTCGAATTTACGGTGAAAACCTAATTTTGGAACAAAAGTGAAACCATAGTGAAATCAACACTATATCTATTTTTTTTCCTATCATCTGAGGTGTTAGATTTATAATTACAGTATCGAAAATTTTAAATATATCTTTTAGAGACATCTTTATGTTTTCATTTCCGACGAAAAATTTTTACGAGAATTTAAAGATTTCTTTGATGATCGAAAATTAAAATGGCCTCACGCTTTCATCGTATAAAAAAAAACAAAGATATATTTCAGAATATTACATAGTACTTGAAATTGAAACCATTAAATATATGTCCATCTTGAAATGTTCATTACTAAAAAACGAAATTTTAACCCTTTCGGGTCCGAATTTTTTTTCCATTTTCAGAACAAAATTACTTTTGCTTTAATAATATTGATCCTAGCTCTCCAAACAGACGTACTGAAGGCTATGTACGTCTATGTACTAGACGTACTATGGTTTACAGATTTACTGAAAGTTAAGTATGTATTTTTAAATTTCAAACGCTGTTATATGCTGGCAGACAGACGGACGGACAAATGGAGGGATTGGACGAGGACTATAGGTGCTACGTATTTACATAATAACAAACGCACTCAAAAAGGCTTTAGTTATACAGATCGCGATTTATCTTCCATAGTGTTTTTTGTAAGCCATCATATGTTATACGAATACTTTCGGAACAACTTTATAGTTGCAAACTTAAAAAAAATCTATTTCTATTAACCCATTCGTGCCCAGCCCCTTTTGCGTAAATTTTATTTGGTTGGCACTACTATTTTTAGAAGATTTAAGTTTAGTTCACTAATCACTAAAATGCATCATTTAAATAAAATAATTATTGCTTTTCTTTTTTACCGGTATCAAAAACAGTGCTGAATGCATCTTTTGAAGCGTCCCTAAAAAGGGATGCTAGGCACTAATGGATTAAGACTACAGTTTTTAATGGTTACAAGGAAAACGTCTTCAAAGTTTATTCTTATAAATGTTACTTTCTTTGACGCATTGTATGAAATCTAACGAATGTACTTATTTTGTGTACTATTCAATTCATATTCATATGAAAATAAGTCAAAGTAGATTTTTTGCAAACGTTTGGGAAATATCGTGTTCAACAGAATACAGTAAAGAGAATGCAACTTTCTGATGTTTTTGTGCTTTATGTACATTACTCGCTCAGAAAAAATCTATTTTTTCAATTTAAAGTGTAAAATATATGCATAAAATAAAGGAATCATCAATGATACAAAGAGAATTAAGCAAAATTTTATTATTTTTACTTTTTTCACTAAATGTCAATGAATAAATGAAATTACAATATTACAGAAATAGCTACACTGTAAAAAAAAAAAAAAAAAATTCAAGAGGTTACTAAAAATTTTTTAGCAAATTTGTATTCCACAGAATTTTTTAGTAACCATTACAAACTTTTTTTTTTTTTGCAAGTGAAACAAGCATTTCTTTTGTAAACTGAACAAAAGAATATTTCGTATAACTAACTTAAAATTTTTTAGTATGAGCCACCAAGCAAATTTTAGTAATAGCTCCAAAATTATTTTTAATAACAATTACGTGCGTCCGAAGGGCAGGAGCTTCCTTCGAGCTGCATCCAGACTTCCGAAGCGATAGATTTTCGGCAAAAACGCAATAGATAGCAGCACCAAACATTGCGACCAGCTCCACCAGGAAATTCATAACCCCTTTATTATAGAGTATTTACACTACATACATTCGGGCCGTACTTGGCGCTGTCCAGTATTGAACCCGGGACCTTTTAGCCTGGAGTCCGTTACTATAACCGCTATGCTATCGAGGCCACGCCAAGTGAGTTTTAGTAATAGCTATTAAAAATATAAAACTAATAACTCTATTCGTTGCTAACTTTTTTCTAGTAATTCTTACAGATTTTCTAGTAACCGACTAAGATTACTAAACATTTTTTAGTAATTACAAGGATTACTAAAGTTTTTTTAGTAGATCGACCCTTTTGTTTTACAGTGTATATACTATCATTTCTGTGTAGAAAGTGGCAAAAATAATTGCTAAGATAAACTAATAGTCGATGGAATGTCATGTACTGTTAATAGTACATTAGAGCTGAAAATATTAGTTTGACTTTTTATAGAAATTCTAATACTCGATAATAATTCTCGATTCTAATAATAATTCTAATACTCGATTGAATGACATGTACTATTAAGAGTACACCAGACCTGAAAAGATTAGTTTAACTCTTTACAAAAATTCTGATATGCTTTTTGTCACAAAAATATAATCATATCATTAAAATTTTTTCTAGCTATGTTTTTTCTTGATTAATGTATCTTTCATTATAAATAATACACGCTTTACTAACTAGTTAATTTTCTCTTAAAACAATTCAGAAAATAGAGAGGATTTTTTATAATACATTGCAGAAATACTTACTAATTGAATTATTCTCGTAGTTATATTTCTCAAGGAAAAAAAAAATCATTACGACTGACTGAGTGATTTTGCTGAAAGTTCTCCCTTCAGCGATACTGCATAGATAAATTAAGTATCTTTATAATAAAAAATATCTGAAAATAAAATAAAACATTTTAATGAATTAAATGTCTTTATTTCCTTTAGATCTACTGAAAATTGAACCTTTTTTTCGTTGATTAGTTTATTCTATTTTCGAATATTTTTATCTCAGTGTTGCCTATTACATGGTTTTGAATTTAATTTAACTTAAAGTCGAAGAAATATACCAGTTTATATTATTCAAAAGAGATAAAAAATGTTAAAATTCTCTAACTCATTAATAAATAAATAAAAAATAAAATAAAATGAAATAAAATAAAATGCAGTTAAAGGAACTTTGTTTTCATCTAACAGTCTATTAAAACCTGAGAGTGCATATGTAAGTAGTGCAATAACTCATGATAAAAAATATCCGATTTGCTTCAAATTTTGGATATATTAGTAAGAGGCATTCCTCATTAACTTTGGGAGTTCATTGAATACATATAAGGAAGTCCAAACGGGGGGTCTAAGCGCTCCCTGATAATTTAGATAAAAAGTTTTTTCAGCCAGATTTATCACATTTAATTCAAATTTTAGATTTAAAATCATTCTGATGAGGCACCTCCAAGATTAGTTTTGGTCGTCTAATGGTTAAATATAAAGGGAGAATGAGAGTAATCCCTTAATTTAGGTAAATGGATTTCTCACGCAGAATTTATTCATTTGATAGGTTTATTCTGATAGGTCGCTGCCCTGATTTATGTTGGGGGTTCATTGGTTAAGTATAAAACTGAGAAGGCGGCTGCACTATCATCCTTAATTTTCGTTAATAAGTGGCAGAATTACAATTTCGGTTTAAATTTTGGATAAAGATTATATCTAATGAAGCACTTCTCTGATTAATTTTGATGATTCTTTGTTAAGCATAAAGGGAGGACGGGGGTTTCTTTCTTTGAATTAGATAATGTGTTATGTATCAACGCAACGCGATAGTTCTTGATGAAACATCAGATTTGCTTCAATTTATTTTCTAGGTTCATCCCCACCAGGCGCTTCCTTTAACAATTTTGGGGGTTCTTTTATTAAGTACAAAGTGAGAATATGGAAGCATGTTCTCCTTAATTCATATAAATATATTTTTCATGCAGAATTATCCATTTTGCTTCAAAGTTTGCTTCTGTGTTTTACATATTTATTCTGATAAGACGTTCTCTTGATTAAAGATAGAAGTTCGTTGGTTAAGAATAATGGAGGTTTGAGAACAAATTTGCCTCTCTCTTAATTTAGGTGAATGGGTTTTTCAAGCAGAATTATTTATTTTGCTTCAAATTTTATATTACGGTTTATTCACATAAGGCACTTCCCTTATTAAATTTGGAGGTTCATTGTTGAAACATAAAGGGGAAACGGAGCAAATTGTCCCATTAATTTATTTTTCGGTGAGCATTAGTATTTTAAAATAATAGTACAATATACAATGAGTGTGAATAACATGTGAGTTTAATGCCATCGGTTTAAGGAAGCACTTTTTTTTGATTAAAATTTTTTTTTATTATAAATTATTTTGTTTTCTCAGATTTCTGCAGATAAAAATAGCTTTTTCAATCGTTTGTAACTCAGAAGACATTTTACTTTTTTTACAGTTATAATAAGTGAATTACAGAATCTTAGAAGTACGAACATTTTTTTTCTTTTAAACACCCTGTGTATGTTTTACATTGTAAAAAAATATAAAATACATTTTTCTTATTTCTCTCAGGGCCACAGAAAAAGAAAATAAGTTTGATCTCCTTTTTACCTGCGTTCGTTATTACATAAATACGTAGCATATACAGTTGTCTCAGTCCATCCGTCTGTCTGTTAATTTGTCCGCATATAACAAAGCAAAAACTACCCAACCCATTGGTTTGAAATTTAATATATGGAATACTTACAGAATTTTGTCAAGTCAATAATTGAATTTCATATGCATAAAATCGTAATAAACTTTCTATTCATGCATTATTGCGGACGAGTGCAACAGTTATTGCAGTAGGATATGACTACTTTTAAAATTAGTTATCGTGTGAGTGACTTTTTGCCCACCTTTGAGATAAAATTTCCGTTACTTTTAGAGTAGCCGGGCGCAGGTGTTTTACATACATACATATCTATGTATAAACAAATATATATATATATATATATATATATATATATATACACATATAAATAAATGTATGTGTATAAATACACATAAATAGGGGAAGATGGGGATACTTGAGCCATTTTTTGAATTTTAATTTTTTTAAATTTTTTATATTTTTTTAGAATAAAATAAAATATTGAAAATGAAAATTTGATATTTTTTCTTCAACTAAAAACCACTTTCAATTAATTTTGAACTATTTTTCTATGTATAATAAATATTTATTCTTTGTTTTACATCGTGGCTCAAGTATCCCCATGGCGGGGATACTTGAGCCATGCTGAAGGGATACTTGAGCCACTAAGGAAAAATACCTACAAAAGTAATTTTTTTCGCTTTATTTTTGCACAAACATTTTACAGAATGATAAATTATGAAACGTAAAGTCCTTCAAAGCCGATTGAGAAAACAAAGCTATTAATATGATCATTTTTTGTCGTTAAAACTGGTTGTCGGAGGGTAATTTCAACTTGAGTTATAACGACGGTAGAAACATCCTCAGTTCAGAGCCATTTAAATTTGGAATCTGCAATTCTTCGTGCAAATTTCATTTTCAAAATATTAAGCACTTATCCAACAAATATTTTTACAGTTTTCTTTCTGGCATATTTTATTAGTAACCAACCATCAATAGAAGGTTTTCTTTTCACATCATCACCATCATTGATAGAATTTTCCTCTAATGATATTGTCAAACTCATGCTTTTAATTTAGTAGCTGTCGGAATTTAAGCCAGATGTATCACTCTACTATTTCAAACACTTTTTTGATTTCACAGGAAAAGATTTTGTCTTCCTTTTTGGCTCCATGCAGGTAAGTTTGAACTGGGATTTTTGTTGATTTTCTTGTTTTTTGTGCGCTCTTTTTACCAATTTTTCTTCAATTTTCTTAGTTTAAAAAAAAGTTACAGCAACAGAGGTTACGATTTCAATATAAAATTTTAATCTTAATACTTTATATTAAAAAATAAATATTTTAATATGCTGGACTAATTAAAGTGTTAGAGATTATAGCCTGTAAAACCGTTTTAAAAAGTTATTTTAATTTAATGAAAGTTAAATTGAAAACTATGTTTACATTTATCTAGACAGGCTATTTTGTTAGTCAAAATGAAAAATAAAATAGATATTTCCATTTAAAAAATATACATTTTTAAACATTTTTAGGTCGTTATTTTTTTAAGAAAAAAAATAAAATGAAAAATTATTCTTCCTTTTATCCAGAAAAATATCTATTAGTGAATATAAGGATCGAATTTTATTTTTTGTTTGTTTCACCCATGTTTAATTTCTAGTGGGGATGGTTGAGGCATGGCTCAAGTATCCCCACTCTCATTGGCTCAAGTATCCCCACTATCACTATTTTTGTTTCCCAGAGTTTTACTAAATAAAGCATGCAGCTATTAGAACTATTTTAGACTCAAAATACAATTGAAATTATGCTTATTGAATGTATGTATATAGTTGCAACTTTAAACAAAACTTTGATTACAAAAAAACAAAAAAGCCATGCACCCAAATATTTACTTCAGATAGGGAAAAGACAACTATTAATCACTATATTTTCAAAATGGTACCAAGATGTGTGATTTCTTTTTTACATGTTCAGAACTATAAATATGTTATCATATTGGCAGTTTTAGAAAGAAAAATTGACCAACTGTAGAGATAATAGGGGTGGCTCAAGTATCCCCTATGCTCAAGTATCCCCACTCTCCCCTATACATATGCATGGATAGATATTTATGTATGTATAAAACTGGCGCCCAGCTAACCGAAAATTACTCAATCTTCAACTAGTTAAATTAATGATATAACTTAAGAAATATATATGCTCCCAAATTCCGCATTTTTCTTTAATCTCGTTACTTTTAATTACTTTATGCTATTCCTTTTATGGGCTCTCGCATCTTTATTATTATTTCTTTTGTTAATTTTCTCTTATTATAAATAAATAAACGCTCGCCAATTAAATAATTTTCTCAAAGTTGTTTGGAAAAGCAAAAATTCCCTATTTTTTAGCTTGAACTGCAGAAATATTTATTAATTGGATTATTATCTTCCTTTTCAGTTTTTGTGGGAGATCAAAGGAAAGAAATCCTTCAATTAATTTGGGGACTTCTTAAAGTTCTGCCTCGAGTGATAGAGTATTGATAAATTAATTTAATAACTTTATATCAATTAAAAGTTGAAATGTTCTCGAGGATAATTCCATTTTCGGGAAAACTGTGTGTTCTTCCTCATGTCTTTGTTTTGCAATAAATTAATTTCACTAAAATGTGATCTTGAAAGCAACACCAACTCTTTTTAATGAAAACAGAAGCCTTTTAAAATTTAGCAATTTATTAACTCTATTAAATGGTTACAAAGAATATTATAAATTTTATGCGCAGTAAAATTAAAATAAAATATCTTCAAAAACATAAAAATACACGTTGACGGAGCAAGTTGACCGAACAACAGATTTTACCGTTATTTGAAAAAAAAAATTATCTCTGAGGTTTTTCAGGAAGTGTTGAATTTGGACTCCCGAAATTTTCGTGTTTTCCAGAGGAAAGGGAATACATAAATAATCCGTATCTAATAAAAACAAATTTGGAATTGTATATCAAACGTGGTATATAAATTGCATTCGTAATAATATTATAGTTTTATAACTATTCAGATGTTGGTGCAATAGCTGTTGCACTCCTGTGCACTTCATTGCGTGTGTTAGGATTTAATAGTAGGAAGAACACTTTTATAAATATAATTTAATGTTTTTATTCGGTCCTTCTCTGAATCAGAGTTTTATATTCTGCTGTCAGAAAGCCTACTTTGGCTTTGATATATTATTAGCAAACAAGCACTATCTTTTGATTAAATTTTCTTTTCAAATGTTCTATTTTTCTTCCTTAATTTTTCTCTTAACCTAAATAAATATATACTTGTAAAATAATCATTTATTAATAAAGTTAATTTAGAAATGTATATTTATATACATATATATTAGCTTAATCTACAGAAATAGTGGCTAATTGAATTATTTAACATGTTATATTTTTACAGAAAGAAAAATATACTGTAATTTATTTAGTAACTTTTCTTAGATATCTCCTTTTAGCAATATTTTATTTATAGATTAATTTAATATCTTTATCTAATTTTGATGTATTAAACCTTGATATATTTTTGATACTTTTATTTCCGGAAAAAATACTTATTACTCTTTATAATTATATTGTGTAGTAAGCCAATTTAGATTATATTTGAACCCAAATAAACAGGACTTCAAGATACATTTATTCATACATTTTGAATGTTACTTTTACTGCGTGAAGAAAATAAATAAATAGAGAAATAGAAGAAAGGAAATAATTATTTTTTCACAATGCAAGGTAATTAATATAAATTCTAAATGGATTTTCTTCCATTTTCTAAAATTACAAGTAAAAATTAGAATCCTTAAATGTTTTCGTTTTTAATTTATAACTAAATAAAAATGAATTCTATCTCCATGTATTTATTTACTTGCTAATTTTTGCGTCTCAGTTTTCAGTATTTCCAGCTGTCAAATAACTAAATTTTAATTTCACTTGTTAAACAAACTCTGACGTATCTCATTCGTCAACAAAGAGTATTGATAAATATTTCTTTCCGACTATGTGTTTCCTTTTTGAAGTCTATCTTAATATTATAAATAAATATGAACTTTGTAAGTAAAATAATTTTGTTTGAAAGGTATATAAAATTAAATAGATTTTTTCAGATAGTTTACGTTTCAAGAATATTGTTTATTTTTTAAATATGGTTCAAGTGATGAATTCACTTCATTTCAATGTTAAATAAAAGCAAATTAAAAAAAACTATTCTTATATTTAACTAAATTTTTCAAAAAGTTTTAATTTTTCTAAAATTTTTAATACTTTTAAAATATTGATATTTTTTTTCATTACAAAAAAGAGAGATTCTCAAATGTATATTACACAAGATTCTGTATGAATTTTTAGGTGCAACAAATATTACATTTAATATAATTTTTTCCTGATATTTATAGTGTAAAATGATGACATCTTTAATAACTTTATATAATTTTGTTTTAAAAAATATAACAGGTAAATTAAAGATTCTAATTGTAGATTTATTGTATTATAAAAATAAACATGTACAAAAATTTTAACCCTTCGGACTCCGGTGTCTATTACACAAATTTTATTTGGCCAGCACCACTTTTTTAAAAGAAGTTTCCTTCAAGTACACAATTTCAAAAATGTTCTGGATAAATAAATCAAGTTTTATTTTCCTTCATTACTGATAACAAAAATGAATTTTGCAAGGAAAGGTGATGTATCGGAAACGGATACAACGGTGTGCTACGGGTTAAATCTCTATCTCTAATTGGGGACATCAGGATTTTGGCTTAAAAATTTGAAATTATTTTTCAAGAAAAGTTTTTATCTATTTTGAAATAAATTTCTTTTTAATTCCGGATGTTGTTCAATTATGTCAGGATTTTTACAACTTTCGGATGTGTGACCCGTATACATGCCGTGAAGAGGCTTAATAATCCTTGTATATTTCCACTTTTAAAATTTTACTATAAAATTTGATTTATTTAATCGGAGCATTTTCTCGATTCAATAAGGTATAAATTTCTGTTTCTAAAAACCGGTGACTAAACATTAAAAATTTGGTAAAATGCTCCCGTTGAGAAGGAATTAAGAATAGAATTGCTTTGCCTCTCAAACTGTAAAAGGGTTTAACTATGAACTCAAAATAAATATACTCAAAATATATATAATACAATATCTTGTTCAAAAATAAATTTGAATAGAAAAGTGCAAAAGTAAATGTATAAGTTATTCTCCTTTTTTTAAAAATTTATAGTCCGTATTGAATTAGTTTCATCTTCGTGTATTCGTTTACTATTTCTAATCTATAGACAATTTGTTCTTCGCAGTCTTTCCCTTTTTTCAAATAATGAACCTTTTTTTTCATTTACTGGTATCTCATCCGTAAACGAACACTATTCTTGGATTAAATTTTCATTCCGGTTCTATTTTTTTTTCTTAATTTTTCCCTCACATAAATAAATGTACACTTGCGAACTAAATAATTTACCCTGAAAGTTATTTAGAAAAATAAATAGATGTTTTTTTTTCGTTTAGTTAAATCTTTGAAGATATTTATTAATTGGATTATTTCTCATTCTATCTATATTATAAAAGCCAAACGTATCTGTGCGTAACGCATACGTCATTTTTCGAATGGCAACACTTTGAAATTTGAAATACAATTTCGTTTTTGCAATTTTAGCTTCTACAAATTTTTAATTTTCAATTTTTACCGTCGTATAGAGAAAAAAATACTTTTAAATAGAATTTGTTTGAAAAGTGTATACTAATTTGTTTTTGGAAAATTAATTTTTATGTAGTTTTTTATGCCATTTTTCCAATTGTGACAACAGGAGAACTCCATTTTTATTAAAAGCAAAGGGCAAAAAATTAGTTACTGTACCTTTTTGTTACCATTTTTTCATTAAAAGGGATTTTTTTAAAAATTCAAATACGTGCTGTGAGAAGAATATAAAACCCGGTGAATTTCGGTTTCATTTACAAAATTTTATTTACACTTAAAAAAATATAAATACTTCAGTATCTGCTTCAGGTAATAGTATCGAGATTTCAAGTTTTGAATCAAAATGATCAAATTAAAATACCATATATATATATATATATATATATATATTTTAAAGTGAATACAGACTAAGGGTACTAAGATTAAAGGTGCAAATGTAAATTTTGAGATATTAAAAATGATGTAGGGTTTAGATTTCACGGAAAAAATATTCTATGGTTGAGTCAAAGTGGAATAAATTTTGCTTTTTTTTCAGTTTGGAATACAAACATAAGAGCCTTAATTGATAACTTTATCACAATAACAGACATTTATAATTTTTTGCTGCTTAGATGTACGACTAAAGTTCAATATTAATTTTAATGTTAAATTTCTACAACTGAGTTTTATAGAAATAGTATTTTGTTAAATTTAGGATAAATATCATTTGTTTAAGAGTTACACTTACCAATTTAAGATGCGTTTTTTTATTGTAACTTATTTTGTAGGTTTATTATAAATCAATGAAACAGCTTCTTCTTAAACATTTTCTTTCGTTGAAATTCGACGGGTTCTACCTTGTGTTTTTTAAGGAGAAAAAAGAAATTACTGCGAATGATTTATTGAAGTTCTTCTCTCAAACCTTATTATTTGAGATTAATTTAATAACTTTATTTAATTTAGATCTATTAAAAGTTGACATGTCCCCTCAAGAAAATTCTTTAGGACTTTCCCGTTTAATTGCGATATTGTGCAGTAAACGATTCGCGATCTACATTAAACACAATTAAAGGATGCTTGAAACATTGTCATATTTAGAGACAGAATAGCTGCTTTATCATTACTTGAAAAAGGGGGTTTCATTGTGATAAAATGACCCCGATCATGTAAAATATACTGGATATTTTAATTGCGTTCGTAAATATTTAAGCACTTAGCACCTAGTCGTTGTTTGCTCCTTCCGTCTGCCCACCTGTAAAAGCTCAAAAACTAATCAACTGAAATTTAATTTATAGAACTGTTGCACAATGTCCTCGAGTTCTTTTGAATTTAAAAAAAATTGAATGAAAACTTAAAAAGATATTTAGAAATATTTTCTTCATTTCGACACTTATCATACGTCACTAATTAATTGATATTCCATGATTGGTAAGGATTTTAGGCTGCCATGGTAATGACGTCCTATTTAAGATGGAGTCATTTTCTTTCCGTATTATTGAATCTAATCTAAAGAATCGTAATAAATTTTGTATTCATGTATTTTCGTATAAAAGTGCAAAAACTATTGAACCAAAATCTGAATATTTAAAAATCTAGTTTCAGTACGAACGCATTTCGTTCGCCAAGTTTCATGTACAATTTCCGATATCATTTAATTTACCGACCTTTTTTTTAACTACTTCCATTGTCGTGCATTTCTTTATTATTGCTAATCCATAGAAAATTTGTTCTTCGCAGTTTCCTCCCCCCCCCTTTCTACCTTTCTAACCGATAACCAGGCCCCAACCTGGAAGGTTTCCCCAGCTAAACAGGTTTGATGCCAGGCGTTTGACCTAATCGCCGCATCGCGGCAATGATTCTGCCAATCGCTTAGATCGTTAACCTAATGGTATTGCTTTTTGCTTAGGTTTATCCGGTTGCTTAACACTTTGCTCTTGTTGTTTGATACTTGCGCTTTTCTACACGTTTTGACCTCGTAATTTAGAACCTTGATCAGGAGACGAGTTCTTCATCTAACAAATCAACTCCAGAGATATAATTCACAGCTAACTTAAGGACTTTGCATCCACAACGGATTTTACATGCACCAGGTGCCATTAGCGTACATGACGGACATCGGTTGACACCAATCCGATGACCAGACCCCTTGCTGCCAGATTTAACTAGCCAAATGAGTTATTTGTCTGGTATGAAACTTTTTTCACTTACCGATATCCCATCCGTGAACAAGTACTATCTTTAAGTTGCATTTTTATTACAATTCTATTTATTTCTCAATTTCTTATTCGATATAAATAAATGCACACGTCCGAGCTAAATAATTTATCCTGAAAGTTATTTAGCAAAAAAATAGTTTTTTTTTCCTTTTAGATAAATATTCGGAATTATTTATTAATTGGATTATTTCTTGTACTACGTTTTTTTACGGAGAACAACAGTATTCCGATTGATTTAGAGAAAATTTTGCTCTAACCTTATTATATAAGATTAATTTAATAACTTTATTTAACTTAGCTGTATTAAAAGTTTAAATGTTCGCTTGAATAATTTCTATTT
This sequence comes from Maratus speculifer, assembly GCA_964019185.1. Lineage (NCBI taxonomy): Eukaryota > Metazoa > Arthropoda > Arachnida > Araneae > Salticidae > Maratus > Maratus speculifer. The sequence continues at coordinate 24,510,335 of OZ025292.1, forward strand.
GTGATCTTCCTCTTTTATTTCAATATAGTACAATAAATGAATATTAATATGCATTTATCCCGATGAGACAGAATAACTATTTTTTCATTACTCGAAAAAGAGAGCTTCATTGTTGTAAAAAGACTCTGATCATGTAAAAATAAAAAGCCTGATAGTTTATGTGCCATTGCTAATTAAACAAATATTTTACTCCTCTAGTAGCTGTCGAAACCGCCCGTCTGTTCGCGTATAATTGAGCAAAACTACCCAACTGAATGTATTTAAATTTAATTTACTTAACTATTACAGAATTTTGTCAAGTCGTTTCAAATTTTATGAAAATCAAATCAAAACTTTAGAGATATTTATGAAAATTTTCTTCATTTTATTGATTTTTATCATATCTTATTCAATAAATGATATCCCATGATAGGTAAGGATTCTAGATTGCTTTGGTGATGCCGTCCTCTTTACGATGATGTCTTATTATTTCCAGATTACAGAATCTAATGAAAGTAATCGTAATTAATTTTATATTTGCGCATTACTGCATAAGAGTACAACAATTACATAGCACTAAAATTTGAATATTTAAAAAAAAAATTATAGTACAAACACAGTATTGTACAATATTTGCAATTTTATGTTATTTTAAAGTACAAACGCAGCTCATTTGTCACGTTTGCGTATAATTTATGACTTGTTTAAATATACCGACCATTTTGAATTAATTCTATGTCCGTGTATTTATTCACTATTTCCAATACATAGACAATTTGCTCTTTGCAGTTTTTCCTCATTTCCAGATAACGAATATTTATTTATTTACCGATATCTCACCCGTGGACGAGTACTATCTTTGGATTAAATTTTCATTCCTGTTCTATTTTTTCTTTCCTAATTTTTTCCTCGATATAAATAAATATACACTTGCGAACTCAATAATTTATTCTAGAAGTTTTTTAGAAAAAAAATAGATTTTTTTTCCTTTGAGTTGAATCTTCCGAATTATTTATTAATTGGATTATTTCTCAAGTTGTGTTTTTTGTATACAGAAAAAAAAAATGCCACGACTGATTTAGTGAAGTTTTCCCTTTAACCTTACTACATAAGATTAATTTAATAACTTTATTTAATTTAGATTATTAAAAGTTGAAATGGTCTCTTGAATAATTTCATTTTGGGATCTTCTCATTTTAATGAGATATTGTGTAATAAACGAATTTGGACTTACGATAAACTCAACTGAAAGACGTTTAAAGTGATGTCATTATTAGAGACAGAATAGCTTATTTTTTCATTACATGAAAAACAGGATTTAATTATGATAAGACCATCCTGCTCATGTAAAATATACAGAATATTTTATCTGTGTTCGTAACAATATAAATCATTTAAATATCGCATTGTCCGTCTGTACGTATGTTTATAACCGTTAAAAAAATACTTAACAGATTTGTTTGAAAAATATTTGCAGAATTTTGTTGCGCCATTTAAAATTTAACAAAAATAGAATAAAATCTTAATGATATATTAATAAATTTTTCTTTATTAAATTGATTCTGATTAAACATTATTAATTCTTTGATATTCCATTATAGGTAAGGACGGTTGCCATGATGATAATTCTTTTAAATTTTGTCATACGTAATGAATTCAATGATTTCCTGTGATAGATCATGATTTTAGGTTGTCAAGGTAAAGACGTCTCATTTTAGAAGAATTCCTATTATTGCCGTATGACTGAATCTGATGTAAAAAATCGTAATAAATTTTGTATTTGTGGATTTTTGCATAAGAATGAAAGAATTACAGCACGAAAATCTGACTATTTATAAAAGTACTTTTAGTACGAACGATCTCTCTGCCACGTTTGACATATAGTTTCCAATTTATTTTAACTTGGCGACCATTTGAATTATTTCCATCTTTGTATATTTACTTACTGTTTTAATAGATAGACAATTTTTTAGCAGTTTTATTTCCCTCTCCAAATAACGAAACATTTTTCCCTTACCGTTATCTCATCCGTGAACAAATACAATCTTTGGATAAAATTTTCATACCAATTTTACTTTTTCTTACTTAATTTTTGCCTCGATATAAATAATTATACACATGCGAACTCAATAATTTGTTCTGGAAGTTATTTAGAAAAGTAAATATACATTTTTTTCTTTTAGATAAATCTTCGGAATTATTTATTAATTGGATTATTTCTCATGATGTGCTTTTTATGGAGAAAAAACACGTTGGAAAATTGCACGTGAAGCGTATGAAATGAGGTGCGTTCGTACAATAATTAAAAAAATATATATTTAGCTCTTGCTGTTAGGTCTTGACTGTGTAATAATTACATATTTTAAACTTCAAATGATTCGGTTGGGTAGTTTTGCCTTGCTATATGCGGACAGACGAACAGACGGACGGACTGAACGACAACTATAGGTACTTTACATAATTAGGTATTACATAATTACGAACACACCTAAAAATTCCGCGACTGATTTAGTGAAGTTTTCCGTTTAACCTTACTACATAAGATTAATTTAATAACTTTATTTAATTTAGATGCATTAAAAGTTAAAATGGTCTCTTGAATAATTTCATTTTGGTATCTTCTCGTTTTATTGAGATATTGTGTAATAAACGAATTCGAACTTATGTTAAACTCAATTAAAAGACGTTTGAAGTAATGTCATATTTAGAGACAGAATAGCTCAATTTTTCATTATATCAAAAACAGGGTTTTATTATGATAAAAAAACACTGCTCATGTAAAATATACGGGATATTTTAATTGCGTTCGTTAGTTGCGTTTTAATTGCGTTTATCTGCGTTCATAATTATATAAATCTTATAAATATCGCCTTGTCCGTCTGTATGTCTGTTTATATTTGCGAAAAAAATACTTAACATATATGTCTGAATCATAATTTGCAGAATTTTGTTGCGCCATTTCAAATTTTACGAAAATAGAATAAAAACTTCTTTGATATTCCATGATAGTTAACGAAGGTTACCATGCTGATTATTCTTTTAAATCTTGTCATACGCAATGAATTCGACGATTTCCTGTGATAGATCATGATTCTAGGTTTTCATGGTGATGACGTCTCATTTAAGAAGGAGTCCTATTATCGTCGTATTACTGAATCTAATCTAAAAAATCGTAATAAATTTTGTATTCGTGAATGTTTGCATAAGAGTGCAAGATTTATAGCACGAAAATTTGACTATTTATAAAAGTACTTTTAATACAAACAAACTCTTTGCCACGTTTGACATACAATTTCCGATTTATTTTAATTTGCCGATCATTTGAATTACTACCATTTCGTGTATTTACTTACTGTTTTTAATCCATAGAGAATTTTATTTTAGCAGTTTTATTTCCCTCTCCAAATAACGAAACATTTTTCCTTGATCGTTATCTCATCCGTGAACGAATACTATCCTTGGATTAAATTTTCATTCCGGTTCTATTTTTTCCTTCTTAATTTCTGCCTCGAAATAAATAAATATACATTTGCGAACTCAATAATTTATTCTGAAAGTTAATTAGGAAAATAAATATATATATATATATATATATATATATATATATTAGATAAATCTTCGGAATTATTTATTAATTGGATTATTTTTCATGATGTGTTTTTTGTGGAGAAAAAAACTTACTGCGACGAATTTATTGAAGTTATTCCTCTAAAAATATTACATAAGATTAATTTAATAACTTTATTTAATTTAGATGCATTAAAAGTTAAAATGATTTTCTTGAATAATTTCCTTTGGGATATCCCCGTTTCATTGTAATAAAGTACAATAAACGAATTTGGATCTACTTTAAATCCAACTAAAGGATGCTTAGAATAGTGTTATATTTGGAGACTGAACAGTTACTTTTTTACTACTCAAAAAAGAGGACATTTTGATAAATTCGCTCTGTTTATGGTCAAATTACAGGATCTTTTTTTCTTTCGATAGTTTAAGCTATTGTCTTTTTAAGGGTGTATCCGAAAAAATACTTTTCCATCTTCAACAGCTAGAAATTTTCTGATATAATTTCAGATGCATTTTCTAAAAGTAGAAACATCAAATTTGCGGAGGGGACTTTTGAAAAGACGTATAGCCGTGTCATGTCATTTTGCGCTCAATTCATTAGAATGTGATTTAAAAACAATTACCTTCTTAGTATTAGCCTTTTTTCCGTTCCTAGATCTCCCACTTCAGAAAATTTGGATCTAAATACCAGCTTTCAGTGCATTTTTTAAAAACATTTTCTTCATTTATCAAAAAATTGCTAGACACAGCACCTTGAGTAGTTTCTAAATAAGGTAATATGCGAGTTTGATGTGTCTGAGAGCAAAAGTGAATTAAAAAATAAATCGGAAAATAAGCAGTTTGAATCGAAATACACCCTTAAATACTTGGGTGCACCTACATAGACCATCACCTCATCGAGTTTCAGACTGAAATTACAGGATTAGATAGAACTTGATTAGCATATTGAAATGCAAGTAGTCTGCCAAATCATATATCTGTGGAAACCTCCTGCAGACATGAGTTTAGTGATTTGTCGTAGATTTACCATTGCGTTCTCCTGCAGTCAAAAATTTAAAAACATGGAGGACTGACACTATTAAAAAACCCCTTAATATATTAATCAACGACTAAAATTAGTTTTAAATGTGTGTTCCACTAATATCGACTTGGCAGACCCATTGAATTTTAATATGCGAATCGAGTTTTAACTAACCCTGTAATTTCAGCCAAAAACTCAATGAAATGATATAGACTGGGAAGCAGAAGCACAGACAGTCACCTCATCGTATTCATTGAGAAAATTCTAGGAATAGTTAAATCTCAATCCACATATTATAACACAATCGGTCTGCCAAGTCCTATCTTTGTGGGAAATACCTAAAAATCCGCTTTTAGCGGTTGACTCTTAGGTTTACCATTGTGTTTTCCTGCATCCAAGAATGCGAAAACATAGGAGATTGGAAGGAAGAAAACACAATAGTCAATCTGCGAGTCAGCAACTGAAATAGGATTTTCAGGTGTTTTCCGTCACGGTATAACTTGGCAGACCGATTGTGTTTTAATATGCGAATCGAGATTTAACTAATCCTAGAATTTCGTCGATGATCTCGATGGGATGATTCCCTGTATGTTATGAGTCGTTTCACGGTTTAATAGTTTATGAAGCTGTGACTTAGTTTATTGCTTTAAATCCTTGTTATTAAGAAATTCGGGGCACTCCATTTATAAAATCCATCCAAATTTTGAGATATATGATTTTGTATAGTACTAACGATGGGATTTGTTTTATATTACTTTAATTTATAATTTAATCAATTTATAATTTTTTTATACATTCGTATGCCAAGTAAAGAAATCATTAAAATGTTGCCAGTTTCCAATCAGTATCCAGTCACTTTAAACGGAAAATTATTTAAAAAAACAATAATTTAATATGCTTTTATTACATACATAGTTAGCAAGAAATGAGGCTGGAAACACACACGAAGAATTTTTGCGGTTACCAGGCGGTTTTATGTCCACAGGCGGCGCGTTTTATGTTAATGACTTTTGTGGTTCAATTTCAATCCAAATGTAAGACAGGAATCTTTCCCTTTAGGCCCCTGTCCTCGCTCGAGGAAACGCTCACGAGCTAATGCTATTCCTATGGGGAAGCATTTTTCTAATAACTCGTTCGTATTTTGACATTTTTAATTTTTTTTTTTTTTTTTTTTTTTTTTTTTTTTTTTTTTTTTGCATTGGATAGCTGAGGTGCATACCAAAAGCGCACCTTTTTTATTTTTTCGATTTTGGTTGCAGATATTTTTTACAAAGTTAGTTTCACTTTCAAAACCGGTTTCGAAACTGAAAGTGCTTTAAAAAAATATCTGCAATTAAAATCAGAAAATTAAAAAAGGTGTGCTTTCGGCATGCACCTCAGCTATCTAATGCGAAAAAAAAATTATTCAAAAATGTCAAAATGCGAAAGAGTTATTAGAAAAGTGCTTCCCCATAGAAATAGCATTAGCTCGCGAGCGTTTCCTCGAGCGAGGACAGGGGCCTTAAGTAGGGTTAAGATAGTTATCTTCCTGACTATTGTATCTCCCCGTTTTTTATTGTCTGTAAACCGCAAATGAGGTTGGTTGGTTGGTTGATTTTTGTCGTCCGATTATCTACGCTAATGGGGTATAGGACCAGGGGGAGCTCCCTCCGTGGGGGTTTTTCTAAGGGAACCTAACCCGTATTTACGCAAGGTTCGAAGAAAACAACGGAAAACTCTGAACGGTTAGGCCGACAGCCGCGATTGGGTTTGAACCCAGCACCTGCCGTCTACCAGTTGAGAGGTCCGAACCTCTCGGCCACTGGTGGGGCCCGCAAATGAGGAGAGACGAAGGGAGTTCCAAGAATTCAGTTGTACTTCAGCAAAATGTAAGTCTGAACTTATCTTAAGTTTCTTTCAGAGAGCTTCTCGGGTGTTAAGTTTAATCTCAACAAATGAAGGTAACTCTTAGTTAATAATTTCTTTATAAGGAAAACATGAGCACAATCCAAATTGCGAGTCTATTAACACGTTGAATGCCACGGTGACTGACACTGAACTTCCTGTGTGGGCCGCGTCAGTCACTGACATTGTAAAATATGATATAAAACTTATAAAAAAATACTGTTTTAAGCAATTATTAAGAAAGCTTAACGCTTTAATAAATAAAAAATGAGAAAATTTTCAATAAATTTTCAGTAATTATTTAAAATATTATTTTTTAGTTTTATATCATATATTTAGTTTTATATCTTTTAGTTTTACATCATCATCAAGCCGTTTCAGTTACCGATGACTTAAGCGGCTTATGACATCACACTACTCACTGAAAAAGACCCTGTCAAGTCTATTGGAGCGTTATTTTTAAATATCTTGCTCAAATTTAATTAATTTTTTTTATTTTTAATTTTTTGCAAAGGACAGCTTAGGACGCTGCACAACTGGGCTATTTTATATTTTTTAGATTTTCGTTATATCTATATATACACTGCTCAAAACAATTAAAGGATATTTGAAGTTATATAAAAAATAGATATAAACGAAATTTTTTTTGCCGAAAATAGAAGAACAGAATCACAAATGCAAATTTTTCTGGTTTTCAAACTGTGGAGTATGCAAATTTTGAGTTCGACGTCAAAAACATCGCTTCAGCGGCAATAAATGAAATTTGACTTTCAACTGGATAAAAGTGAATGAAGACAAGGATGATCGGCATTAAGTGATTGCTTTGTTTCGATGAGTACGATGTCTCAGCGAAGTCATTTGAAAGATTCAAAAGCTTGGAGAATTGTTGGTAGGTTAGAAGGGGACCAAACTCAAGCCGAAGTAGTGCAAGCCATTGGAGTGTCACAAAGTGTCATTTCCAGGATCTGGAACCGATTTTTGGAAAGTGGATGTGCAGGCCGAAGACCAGGGCAAGGTCGTAGACGGGCAACAACGCCCAATGAAGATCGGTATTCACCTCGGAGACACCGAAACATGAACGCTACTCTTCTAAAACAACACCTTCGCTCGGATACAGGCACTACGATTTCAACTCAGACTGTCCGAAACCGGCTCCATGCTGTAGGTCTGTATGCTCGCCGACCGATGGTATGTGTTAGATTAACATCAAGGCATCGTCGCGACCGCAGGGAGTGGGCAACCGAGCATGTCAACTGGCGGAGAAATGAATGGAGCAATATTCTGTTTTCTGACGAGTCCCGTTTTTCTGTGCATCCGGATAATAGGCGTATTTTCATCTGGAGGGACCGTGGCAGTTGGAATAATCCTGCGTTCGTGCACGAAAGTGTCAGATTTGGCGGTGGAGGAGTGTTGGTGTATGGTGGCATCTCCATTGACGGGCGCACTGACCTCTACATCATTCGAGATGGAGCTCTGACTGGTCGCCGATATAGGGATGACATCCTCAGACCTATTGTAGTCCCTTACGCTGCAGTAATCGGAGATGACTTCATTTTAATGGACGATAACTGCAGGCGACATCGTGCAAACCTGGTGGAGGATTTCCTTTTCGAGGAAGGAATCGTTCGAATGGAATGGCCAGCGTGTTCTCCAGACATGAATCCAATCGAGCACGTTTGGGACGCTTTAGGAAGACGAGTTTCTGGCCGCCAACAACCCCCACAAACTCTCCAAGAACTGGAATGAGCTCTTCTGAAGAATGGGGCAGAATACCCCAACTCGTCATTAATAGCCTCATTGAGTCCATGCCTCAAAGGCTGTCTGTTCATTGTTGCTGGCCGCCCGTGGAAACCATACCCCCTACTGAAAATGATTTTCTTTGAAGAAAATACCTTTTCTTATTCTTTTTTTCTCTTATGCACAAATTGTGTTTTTTTCCTTTTTTACACAAATGCGCTATAAAATGCATTTTTTTCTGCCAAACGTGTAATTTATTCTCATATAACCTACTATGTCTGTCGACCATGTATCAATCAGCTAAAAAGTTTCCCAGATACAAAATCCACCTAAAACTGCAATATCCTTTAACTGTTTTGAGCAGTGTATATATTAGGATAGTTTCAGTTTCCCTATCGATTTACACCACTTCTGAAATTTAAAGTATTTTAAAAAAATCTGAAAAAAAATGGAAAAAATAAAAACTATCTAAACTTGTAGATAGTCATCAGCTATCCTATGGAAAAAAAATCATGTAAAAATATTAAAATTTGAGCGAGATATTTGAAAATAAAGCTCCCATAGACTTAACTTTATCATCCGGGTCTTTTTGAGTGACTAATGTTGAATCTTAAACAGAAAGTTCAATGTCAGTCATCAGTGATTGACGTGGCACTAAACTTGTTAAATAGCTTTTTCAATTGCCCGATATAAACACATAATAAACTTTCTATTTCAGTAATTTTCGTAAAATAAAAATTAATTTAAACTTATTTGCTATCAACTTTAATCAAGAGTTCCATCTCGATACATTATTTACTGCCCCCAATGCGTTGCCAGTTTTTACTTCGAAATTTTAATTTCATATTCTTTTTGCCAAACAACGACACTTTTCATCTGTTGAAAAAATTCTGATATATCATTCGTCAACAAACACTATCTTTTGATTAAATTTTTATTTCATGTTTTTATTTTCCTTTCCTAATTTTCTCCTTGATATAAATAAATATACACTTGGAAATTAAATAATTCACTCTCAAAGTTATTTCGAAAAAGAAAAGGAACTTTTTTTTTTAGATTGAAGTTGTGAAATATTTGCTGATTGGATTATACTTCAAGTCATGTTTTTCTTGTGATTAAAGAAAAGTAATACTGAAATTAATTTAGAAACTTCTTAAAATTCCCCCTACGGCGATAATACATTAATAGATTAATTTAATAACTTTATCAAATTTACAGGCACTAAAATTTGATATGCCGTTTAAGAGAATTCTATTTTCTACAGAAAAATTTCTTTCACTTTTATGTAAGAATTAATTTAGATGTAACTTAACCGAATTAAAGCAAACCTTAAAGAAAATGCATTTTTTTAAAAACAATAAACATATAATTAAACTTTAAAATTCAACAATTGATTATCTCGGATAAAAAGGAAATAAAGTGATAATGTTTGAAGTTAAAGTATAAATTTTAATTTGAAAATTTAGTTGTAGATAGTAATGTGGTACTTTAATAATAATAATAATGAATACTTGAATTGATGTGGAAAAAAGAATGAAAGTATTTTACATTATAATCTTTCATTCTATTTAACTGCTTTAATGCGAAATAAAAAATACACTTTTTTTCCCCATTACGTGTTGGTAATGTATGGTATCTTTATATTATCCAAGCTTTTTTTTTCAAAATTTACTCATAAAGTTTACGATCTATATTCTTTTTTTTAATCTTTATGTGTATTATAGAGAATAATTTAATTTTAAATTTAGAGAGCTGTTTTTATATATTTTGCGTAGATATACTTTCTTTTTATTTTAAATAGTTTTCGCAAAATAAAAATTAATTTTAACTTATTGAAATATATTTTAATTATTAATTCCATCTCTTTTATTTTCTATTGCTCCCAATTCTTTGTCAATTTTTGCTTCGCAATTCCAATTTCATTTCTTAACGAAATATGTTATAGAAATTCTTAAATCATATTCTTCAACAAACATTATCAACTTAATAAATTTTTATTGCGGCTGTATGTGTTTCTTTTCTTGATTTCTCCCTTGATAAATAAATATGCACTTGGAAATTAAACACCAAAGTTACTTAAAAAAAAAAAAAAAAAAAAAAAAAAAAAAGGTTGATTTTGAGAAATATTTACTAGTTGGAATAGTCCTCATTTTTTTTTCAATTAAACAAAAGTAATACTGAATTTAATTTAGAGACTTCTTAAAATTCTCTCCCCGGTTATAATGATAAATATATTAAATTAAAACTTTAGCCAGTATTAATTTTTTATAACGTCGTCTAACGTCGTCTAGACGAATTCTGTTTCTGTCAAAAATGTTTCTTTCGCTTTTATGTTTCTTTTTACGTAAAGAATTAACTTTGATGCAACTCAATCTGAATTTTTTGAAGATAAACAGAAAATCAAACTTTAAAATTCAATAATTAGTTAATTCGAATAAAGATGAAATAAGTGATAATGTTATAGGTAAAATTATTAATTTTATGCACAGTAATTAAAAAAAAATCAAATTTCAGTCAGTAGATATTACTGCAGTGCTGTAATAATAATAATTAAAAAAAAAACTCGAGAGGAGCTAGGAAAACGAATTAAAAAAATCATTTGATACTCTCTCATTCTATTTGCTAGCATTAATGCGAAAAAAATTAAAAGGGTAAAATCCTTTTTTTCTTACATGTTGATAAAGCATGGCATTTTTTCTTATTTAAACTTTTTTCCCGTATAGCTTATGATTTCTATTTATTTCATCTTTATATGCATTATAATTATAGTGCATTGTTTAATTTTCAATTTAAAGAGAAGTTTATATATATATATAGGGTAGGATATCAGATCTGTCTATTTTAAATATTTTTTGCAAAATAAAAAATAATGTGAACTGTTTTATCTTCAATTTTTATTATGAGCTCTACCGTCGTGTATTTTGTACTGCCCTCAATCCGTTGCCAATTTTTGCTTCTGAATTCTAACTGGATTTCTTAATGAAACTTGTAAAAAATAATTTTCACATGATCGAATTCTTTATCATTGTCTTTAGACTAAATTTTATTTCGGCTGTGTATTTTCCTTTTGTAATTTTTCCCTTCATATAAATAAATATACGCTTGGAAATTAGATAATTGTCTCTCAAAGTTATTTGAAAAATAAAATATATTTTTTAAAATTGAAATTGTGAAATATTTGCTCTTTGGTTTATTCCTCAGGTTTTGTGTTTCTTGAGATTAAAGAAAAGTAATATTAAATTTAATTTAGAAACTTCTTAGAATGCCACCCCCCTTCGGTGATCATGCATTAATAGATTAATTTAATAACTTAATCAAATTTATATGTATAAAAAAATTACTTTTTTCAATTTAATGTACCTTTAATATAACGAATCAATCTTGATGTAACGAATTAAATCATATCTTGAAGCAACTACAATTTTTTAAATAATAAACAGATAATGAAACTTTAGAACTTATAAATTATCTCAAATAAGGATGATGTACGTGATATTGTTGCAAAATAAAATATAAATATTAAGCCAATAAATAATATTAAAGTATCTCAATCTAACAATACCTGAATTAATGTTTAAAAAAGAATAAAAATGAATTTCTCATTATATTTTTTTATTTTATCTCCTGCTTCGAAGCAAGGAAAAACAAGTTGAAAATTGCACTTGAAGCGTAGTAAATGGGGTGCGTTTGTACGATAACGAAGTTTTAAAAATATCACTCTTACATATCAATCTCATAAAATTGTAAGTAGTTAATTACTATTAAAATGCGCCCCAAACAATGTTCTCCCTATACCATTATTTAATGGAATACTTTTGTGCGGCCTTGTAAATAAATAACAAATGTTCTTTGTACTACAAATTATGCAAACTGTATATTATAATAAGTACTTTATATTTGCATATCAATTTTATTATGTTCGAATGAGTGTAATATCATTAAAATGCATTTGAAACATTTTCCCCCATTCATCGTTATGTAATAGGATACTTTTAATTGTCCATGTAATTGAACTAAGCATCCGATTTTGATAAAATTTGAAGTAACTTGACAAAATTATGTAATAATTATATATTTTTAATTTAAAACGATTCAGTCGGGTAATTTTTGCGTTGTTATAGGCGGACAGACTGAATGACAACTATAGGTGCTACGTATTTACATAATTACGAACGCACCTAAAAAATGTAAGGGGGTTGAGATAGATTATAGGAGAATGACAGATTGATTTTCTTTTTGCTTTCTTCTATCTTTACAAGAAGAAAGTACTGGATACATGAAAATTTTCGACTTCCGGTTTTCGACGGATTTATACGTTTTAGAAGGTCCTGAACACGTTTTGACTATTTTTAGAAAATGTCTGTCTGTGAGTCTGTCCCTCTGTCTGTCTGTGAGTCTGTCTGTATGTGACAAAAAATTTGTGGGCGCTCTATCTCAAGAACTAATGCTCAAAATTTAATAAAATTTTATATTCAGTTAGACCTTGATATGAATTAGTGCCTATTGGTTTTTCGTGAAAATTGGCTTGCAGGTGGCGCTGCTATACTACTTTTTCATGATTTTCAAGATTGCTATATCTCAAGAACTAATGCACAGAATTTCACCAAACTTCAGATTCTGTGATCCCTTGATATACATAGACGCTGATTAAGTTTTGGTGTAAATTGGCCAGCAAGTGGCGCTGCTATGCTACGTTTCTCATGATTTTCATGATAGCTATATCTCAAGAACTAATGCACAGAATTTCACCACACTTCAGATTCCGCGATACATTGAGATACTTAGCCGCTGATAAGGTTTTGGTGTGAACTGCTTTATAGGTGGCGCTGCTATGCTACACTTTGCATGAATTTTGCGATAGCTATATCTCAAGAACTAATGCAGAAAACTTCATCAAATTTTAGATTCTGTTACACTAGAATATATAACATAATTAGACGCTGATTACATTTTGGTATTAACCTTGCAACAGGTAGTGCAGCTATGCTGCATTTTGCACGATTTTTCCGATAGCTATATCTCAACCACCAACGCACAGAATTTCATCAAACTTCAGATTTTGTTATAAAATGACATATAACATAATTACACGATGATTACGTTTTGTTATAAATCCTTCAACTGATGGTGCTGCTGTGCCATATTTTACACGGTTTTTTAAAACTAGCTATATATCAAGAACTAATGCACAGAATTTCATCAAACTTCATATTCTTTTACACCATAGCATAATTAGACGCTTTTTTACGTTTTGGCATAAATTGTCCAAGATATGGTGTTGCTGTGCTACGTTTTGCAAATTTTTTGTTATAACTATATCTCAAGAACTAATGGACGAAATTCCATCAAATTTCAGATTCTGATAGGTCTTGACATAAATAGATGCTTATTAGGTTTTAGTATAAATTACCCAACATGAGGCACTAACAAGCTCATTTTCTGAGAATATTAATTAAATTTTGTGTTTTAGGCTTTTAGGATACCAGAATCTCATTTGGCTATGTCAAATGTTCGGGGAAATTCGATAGTGGGTAACTTTGGGGTCACCACGTTTTTTTTTTTTTTTTTTTTTTTTTTTTTTTTTTTTTTTAAATATTAAAATGTACTTATCAGATAGAAGAAAATTTTAGGATTGACACATCCAACTAGTTCTTAAGTGTGCATGGCATTTTTTACTATCCAAACTTTCCTTTTCAAAATTTACTCATAAAGTATATGATATATATTCTTTTTCTTTCATCTTTATATATATTATAGTTATAGCGAATTATTTAATTTTAAATTCAGAGAGGTGTTTTTATATAAGACTTTATTTGTATAGGAAAGATATACTTTCTTCCTGTTTTAAGTATTTTTTGTAAAATAAAAATTAATGATAATTTATTACCTTATATTTTAATTATTACTTACATCTCAATTGTTTTTTACTGCCCCGAATCCGTTGCCAATTTTCGCTTCGCAAATCCAATTTCATTTCTTAACAAAATTTTTTAAAGAAATTCTTATATCGTATTTGTCAATAAACACTATCATCTGATTAAATTTTTATTTCAGTTGTATGCTTTCCTTTTTTTAATTTTTCCCTTGATATAAATAAATATACACTTGGAAATTAAATAATTGACTCTGAAAGTTATTTTGAAAAATAAAAGAAACTTTTTTTCGAATGAACTTTGGAAATATTTGCTGGCTGAATTTTCTCATTTTGCGTTTTCTTGCGATTAAAGAAAAGTATTACTGAATACAATTTATAGATTTCTTAAAATTTTCGCTCCGATAATAGTTCATTAAAAGATAAATTTAATAATTGTTTCCAATTCACACACACACACACACACACACACACATATATATATATATATATATATATATATATGTGTGTGTGTGTGTGTGTATTTGTATTATAAATATGTGTGATGTGTGTATACATGTAGTTTTGCAGGTCTTCAAATATCATATTAAATGAGACTGACACATTAAAAAAAAACATTATCCTGACACCGATCATTTTTAAACTAAATTATATTGAAGATACACTTATTTACAAAAGGAGCTATTTACAGTTATAATTATTTGTATTAGATTGTGTTCAATTTATGACCATACATCTCCTGCTGAACAACCGTCATCCCCCTCTCACCGAACGAAAGTCTGAAAACGCTCCAAACCAGCTCTCTTCAGATCACTTCGGCCACTAGTTTGAATTTTATCTAATTCTTTAATCATCTGCGTTGCTAAAGTACATTTTCTTAAGAGTAACGATACGGGACCTATAGCAGACTGGCTAGTGGGAGTAAGAATGTTGCTCACATATACAGGGTGTCCGAAAAGTCTGGAAACGGCCGAATAACTCGAGAAATACATATGAGATTGAAAAACGTAAATATACGTGTTAAATATTTTTAAATAAGCTACTCTGTGATACCAAATTTGACCTTCGAAACCGACCCCCTGGGGATCAGAGGGGGTCCAACTTTGAAATCTTAAATTATAACCCCCATTTTTTATTGCCGATTCGGATTCTATGGACAAAAATACGTAACTTTTGTATTTGATATTTATTTCAAATCTTCGTTTATCACGGTGTAATCGAGCATATTAAATCGATACATATTCCCGCTTTTCCAACGGGATTTTCCCTAATCGAAACTGATTGGGCAGAATTTTTGACGCCAAATTCCTCGTCTTTTGTAGGAATAGCGTTTCCTGAAAATCACCCGTGGCGATTATTTCAATAGTGCTCACTGTTAAAAATTTGACCCATTTGCTGCAGCGTCACTCCACAGCTATTATAGAATATCTCTTTTGTGACCAATGAGAATGCTCCATAACACAGTAAAGTAATCGTTTTCTATAAAAGCGGTGGAGTGACGATGCAGCAAAAGGGTAAATTTTTTTACAGTGTACTTTACTGTGTTATGGAACATTCTCATTGGTCATGAAAGAGATATTCTATAAAAGCTGTGGAGTGGCGCTACAGCAAATGGATCAAATTTTTAACTGTGTAGCACTACCGAAATAATCGGCACGGGTGATTTTCAGGAAACGCTATTATTGCAAAAGACGAGGAATTTGTCATAAATTCTCTCCAATTAGTTTCGATTAGGGAAAATCCCGTTGGAAAAGCCGAAATATGTATCGATTTAATATGCTCAATTACACCGTGATAAACGAGGATTCGAAATAAACATCAAATACTAAAGTTACGTATTTTTGTCCGTAGAATCCGAATCTGCAATAAAAAATGGGGGTTATAATTTAAGATTTCAAAGTTGGACCCCCTCTGACCCCCAGGGGGTCGGTTACGAAGGTCAAATTTGGTATCACTGAGTAGCTTATTTAAAAATGTTTAACACGTATATTTACGTTTTTCAATCTCATATGTATTTTTCGAGTTATTCGGCCGTTTCCAGACTTTTCGGACACCCTGTATATATTTCTTTATTTATACGTGACATTTTAAAGTTAGGAGCCAGAAACATCATCGCCGGGTGTCCCGTTTTTCCGCTCAGAAGTCATGGTAAGCGAGAAAAAAAAATAAGTCAATAAATGTAGAAGATCCAATAAATTACTCATTGGCTGCGGCAAGTTAATATATTAAACTGTAGTCATGAGAGAGGGAAAGGCTCCCTTTGCAAACTGTCTTTAACCGAAACATAAAAAAGAATATTCCATCATTATTTCAGCGAGCCATATTCATCGATGAATAAACCAAGGATCTTCCTTCTCACCTCGAGGCTTCCTTTCTTAAATCTAAAAAGAAAGTTCTAGAAAATTCTCTGCTCTCGAACCATCATTTTTCCATGTAAACGTAACTCATGCTCAGAGTCGAGATTTAATTCCACAGACGATAATTTTATTTTTTTTAATATTATTTAACTAATTTATAATCGACTCAAAATTCCGAATATATTAGACAGACGATATTTTTGCAAACGATTAATTTTAAGAGAAAAAGAAAAGAAATTAGTTTATTGATGCACAAATATCAAATGTTGAAGGAGGAAAAATAAATAAATAAATAAAAATAATGATATTTTTGAAAGGTATGGTTTTGGAATAAATTTAATAAGACTTTCTTAAAAACGGTTGATAAAAACATAGAAAAAAGGAGTTTTATTTAGAATATAAAGTTTAATTAAGAATATTTTAAATATAGAGCTATCTTTAAATTTACGCGTATTGGAATAAATGTTTTTTAAGGCGAATTAAGAATTTATATCGTTTCCATAAAGATTAATAGAGTAGATATAGAAACAAGACTTTAATTTAATAAATTGAATGAACTAAGTACGGAATATTGTTATAAGGAAATTAAAATAGTATAAAGGTAAATTTTTGCGAAAAAAAATTAAAATTTGTAATATACATATATTACAAATTTTAATTTTTTTTTCGCATATATATATATATATATATATATATATATACGATTGAAGTGTCGTCTAGAAGAATTCTACTTTCGACAAAACAGTACGTTTGCTTTTATTTTCTTTTTAAGTAACAAATCAGTTTCGATGTAATAGATTAAAGGAAATCTCACCGCAAGTACAATTCTTTTAACGATGGACAGGTAATTAGAGACTAAATTCAATAATTAATTAACGCTGATAAATATGGAATAAGTGATATTTTTACATCTTAATTTATAACTTTTATGTACAGTAATAATAAAAAAAAGAAAGAAAGAAATGAAAACTTAGTTAATAGATAGCATTGTGGCGTTTTAATGTAAAGAATATTCAAAATGGCGTAGAAAAAGGATTAAAACTATTGTTTCTCATTCTATTTACCTACATTAATTTTAAAAATGGGGAAAAATGAAAAATTGAGAAAGACATTTTTGTTTCTTACGTGTTGATGACACACGATAATATGGATAATTTAAACTTTTTTTTTTTATTTACTTATTATGTCACAATCTATATTCCACCTATTTCATCTGTATATATATCATAGTTTGTGTAAAAAGTATGCATAAAAGAACAAAAAATATCTGTATAAATACATATATAAATATATTTATATTGGACTAAGTTAACTAGTTCTTGCTTTCTACAAAGCGGTAAAAAAGGGGCAGTTTTCCATAATCGGATTCGGGCTTCCGCAAAATTTGTGTAATATAACAGAAGAATTTTGAAAATTTTTTGAACTGGTTTCATCAAATAAAATGTAATTTTCAAGATGTGCATTGAAGGTTTGAAAAAAAAACCTGTAAAGTTACTCAAATTTTTCTATAAAATGTGGATTCCTAGAATATTTTATGTAAAAGCAACAAAAACAATCCATGTGGCAGATGAACGTTTGAACTGTAAATTAAAAACTCGATACGGTCACTAAGAGTTTTTAGGGAACTGGGATGCCTAGAACTTTTTATGTAAGTGCAATCCGAGTTACAGATAAAATTTCCTACATAATATTAAATAAAGATAAAAAAGATTACATTACGTTTAATAAATTCTCTTTCAAAGTTCTAGATTTTTGTAGTTTCACAAAAACTAGTTTTGTAGATTTACACTTTTTTTTTTTTTTTTTTTTTTTTTTTTTTTTTTTTTGCACAGTGTACAGATAAAACTGTAGTAAGTATATAGATTTCTCCAACATGACATCTACAAAATTGCACACACACACACACACATATATATATATATTCTAACGTATTTCAAAACTATATAGAATGAATTTTCCTTTATTGATTTCTAGTTATTTCTCAAAGCTGAGCTGTTTACCTTAGACCTCTACCGATTTAAAACTCTTTAAATATATAAAAAATACAACATGAAATCAATACAGCAATCTCATAATATTCGCGTGAGTTTGGTTCTTGAAAGCATTCGAGAATGTTGAGACTATCTTCTAGTATATATAAGGAGATTAAATTCTAGTTCTTTAAAGAAAAGAACAGGTAAAGTTCAAAAAATATGTTTATTAAGCATTATACATTAAAAATACACGCTTTAAAAAAACTCGCATAATTATGAGTATACTGCGTACAAAATTTATTTGTTAGTGTGTGGCGGAAAAAGTTAGTAATGGGCGATTGTATGACAAAACAGATCTTATATTTATGAATTTTCACATAACGAAAAGTTGCGGTCTCGATTTCTATTTTAAATTTAAAATTATCACCAGTGTAGAATCGTATTCCATGGCTTTTTAAGCAAGTTGTTGATAATGTTTTAAAATTTCTACGACAGTTTTTGCTGAAAATAATTCAGCTGTAATACAAATTAAAAATTTTAGAAAAAAAATGAAAAAAAAAAAAGTTGAAGGAAATTACTGATTTGTACTTTACCTCGACACAAGGGCTGAATTTCTTTCATTTTAGATCATACAGTAATATAGTAGTCTATACAGTAAACAAGTGTAGTACAGTGTATAGTATAGGTAAGTGTATACAATAGTCACGTAGTTCACAGAATTAGTAAAGCAAAGTAAGTTTATTCTGTAAAAGAGATATTCTTTATAAAGCAAAATTCGCGAATAACCATGTTCACTGTTCGCAAATTTTGAAATGTTCTGCATATTTTGTTTCGCGAATAATCAAAACTAGCGAATGTTAGGGAATTAGTGTATTTAGACACCCCCAAATTATCTGATCTAGTCTTATTTAAACACCCCCAAATACATTTTATCCAGAATTTGCATATTAAGGAGGAATTTTTAGAGCAGTCTCTATACAACCAACTTTTCTATAGAATGTATTATTAGAACGGAACGATGTATTTCGTTTAACAGCGACTTGACTGTATATATATTTTTACTGATATAGTTTATTTATCTCTACTCCGCTGCCATTTTTTTTAATATTCAAGTTCATTTTCTATTGCAAAAGAACAAAACTTTAAGTTGTTAAAAAAAATTCTGATGTCTCATTTAATCACCAAACAATTTCTTTTGATTAAATTACGTTCGTAATTTCTTTATTGTAATTCGGAATATAAATAAGAATAAGTATACACAGCTCGAACTAAATCATTTACCAGTGAAGATTTCTTTTTTCTTAAGTAAGTGGATTTTTGTAGATGGAATTGTAGAAAAATCAATAATTGAATTATGACTCAAACTATTTTCTTCCCACATAAGAATAATTTTTCCTTTGTGACATTATTAAATTAAAAGATTAATATAATAATTTTATTTCATTTAGATGTATTAAAAGTTAAACAACCCAATAATTCGGAATTGAAAATAATAAGATTTTTTCTGATATCATTTATTAAATGAATTTGAAACTCAACTGAATTTAATTAAATGGGACTTGAACTTTATCTAATTTATATATTTGCGAAGGAATTTTTCGTTGTAGTTAATAAATCTAATCAACTTTATGTACGTAAGTGTTATTTCAAATAGCACGATATCTTTGAAGGATCTAATTGACAATGGCTGATTTGTAAACATTTCACACATGATCTGTAATAAATTATGTTAAAAAATCTAGAAATATTAAGAAAATTACATTTAACCTCTAACCAGAATAATTTTTTTCTGTTAATCATCATGACAATGTTTTACTTAAATTTAAAAAAGTACCAAAAAGCTTCATAATAAACTATTTTTTAACACAATTAAACTGATTGGTAAAGTTATACGAATTGGATATTTCCAACTGAGCGAAAAATTGCCCAGGCCGGAAATCGAACTCAGATACTTGGCTTACAAGGCCAATGCTTTACCTGTTAAGCTAATTGAGCGATAGCTGGCTGCGATTTTTCGCTCGATAACCTTATTGGTCATAACATCTGGTCTATCATTTAGACAGCTCGGCAGAATAAACCGCAGGTAATGTAGCTCCATATAACGATGGATTGCCTGGGCAATTTTTCGCTCAGTTGGAAACATTCAATTCGTATTATGTTATCGGATTGTGTTAAGATAATAATATATCTACGTTTCCATCTTTATATGGAATTCCATTACCTGCGGTTTATTCTGCCGAGCTAGCTAAATGACATACCAGATGTAATGACCGATACGGTTATCTGAGCGAAAAATCCCAGACGGTTGTCGCCCAGTTAGCTTAACAGGTGAAGCATTGGCCTTGTAAACCAAGTATCTGGGTTCGATTCCCGGTCTGGGCAGTTTTTCGTTCAGTTGAAAATATTAAATTCGTATAACTTCATAATAAAAGACAATGGAAGGTATTAATTTTTGACGTACATAGGGGAATCACATGTTTTAGAAAATTAAATCAATATAAAAAATAAAAATTTTATTTTATCTCCTTTGTTGAGTAACCCTATGACATCTTGACTTTCAAGATAAGGACGATTTTAAAAAAATATATGAGGGTCGATTTTGTTCCATTCTTCGATTGCCATCTGCCAGAGTCTACCAATCAAATATAATTGTCCTCATATTGTGTCCATCACATTATATATGAAAGGGGTATTATTTTATTGACTTCACTTCATTTGAATCAGTAAAATATGCGGATAATAAATAGATAACAAAATTTGTATATCACCGCAAAGTGTAAAAATTAAACAAAAAAAATGTAAAAATAATCGTCAAACAAAAACAGTAATCAAATGAAAATAATAATCCAAAGTAGTAATAGTAATCAAAATAAAAATAGCAATAAAATAAAAATAGTAATCCAAAATAGTAATAGTAATCAAAATAAAAATAGCAATCAAATAAAAATAATAATCAAAATAATACATCCATCTTATTATATATAATAGGGGGATTATTTTATCGATTTCTCTTCATTTGAACTATTAAAATGTGAGGATAAAAAATGCATCTATACTAATAAAAGAACAAAACGCTCTGTCTGTGTGTGTATCTGTGCGTTGGTCTACCCTGTAAAATGAGTAACTTCGTCGGTTTAAACACCAACAGAGTGAGTAACCTCAGACGCTTCGAGTAACTTTTGGAGGTTACTCGGAGTGTCTGAGACCTGAATTACGCGTTTTCAATAACCAGGATGCTAAATCTGCCGTTTTTTGAGGTTACTCGGAGAAGCGATTTATTGCTGTCATGAATACACACTGTGTGTAACATTTTATTTGCCACTGGTTTCAGCGCCATCTTATGGAGTGTATTTTGATAGCCTCGAACCCCAAAACTTTTACAGATGCAATGGCTTTCTACCAAGTAAGCTAAGGTTACTCGAAGATGCGGTATTTTGTCATATTCTACACAGCCACTTCAGTTACTCGATCATGCAATCTTCTACCATATATACACAACAATATAAGTTACTCGATCGTGCGAATTTTAGCCCGTATGTATACACAGCATTATTGGTTACTCGATTGTGCAATATTCTACTCGTATGTATAAGGAAATATAAGTTACTCGGCGATGCGGTATTTTGTCAATTCCTACACACTGTCTCCGTTACTCGATAAAGCTATGTTCAGCCCACACAAGAATTTTAATTACTCGATAATACAATAATTGACCTAGTTATAAAAATACAAAGGTATTACCGTAAAAAGATGTCGGGAAGGTTGGATTATTTACAAGAATTTCGACAAGCATTTTATCAAATTGTTGGATTGTCTGTTACTTTTTACGATTAATAATTTTATCAAAATTTAAAAGCTGGAGTTAATGTGAAATATATATTGATATTTGTTGGTAGTGTAATTAAGAAAATAAAAATAATAGCGATAACATTAATATCTCTTCAGAAGACAGTGTATCTTTTCAATAATTTTGTTTATTTTTGAAAATATAGATTAAACGGTGAACTGGCTACTTTTAATGTTCAGTTAACAGTGAATCAATAAAATAAACAAACAAACTACATTATTAATTAAAATTGTGAAAATGTTTTAAAAAATTGCATTTATAAATAATTCCCACTACATTTTTAAACACTAATATTTTGGCTTTTTTTTTCCCTTTGAGCTTTTAAAATATGTATTACACGAGACTGCTCGTCGGTTTTTAGATTCATATAATATTACATTTCATATAACATTTTTTACTGAATTATAAAGTGAAAAACTATGAAAATAACGCATCTTTATATACTTAATAAAAAGCCCGAGGGCTTATCCCATGAGCAGATTTATTAGAAGTGTTTAAATCTATATCTCAAACACAAAAATAAATAAATAAATAAATAAAAAATAAATAAAATTAGCATTTTCAAAAACAGTAAAGTGACGAAAGTATTACCATGGAAAAAAGTCAATAAAAGCTTTAATTTACATGGGTAATTGCACCGGGCGTATTTACAAAATATACAATATCTCGCGATATTGTATTGCATTCCGTATGAGTAAAAATTCGGTGTCAAAATATTTCCAATTAAAAGAAGCCTTCATTTAACATATTAAAAGAATCGCCTTTTAGATCAATTTTGAAATAAACTCAAATTACCATTTCATATCACTTTTACTGTGAAATGAAAGCATAAAAAATAATGCATGACATACTTGACTCTAAAAAATATCACTTTGATCATCTACACATAAATATCAATTAAAAATGTTTTCTTTCTTTGATTACTGAGTAGAGTTACTCGAAGACTCGCTATATATTTTTTAACTCTTTACACAGTTTTCTAAGTTACTCGATAATGCAATCAACAGCCTGAATGCTCAGCAATATAGATTACTCAATGGTAATGTATTTCACCAGTTCCTACAACACAAACATATCAGTTACTCGATAATGCAATATTCTGCCTGTATGCACAACAATATAGTTACTCAATGATAATGTATTTCACCAGTTCCTACACACAATTATCTCAGTTACTCGATAATGCCATTTTCTGTCCATTCGTACACATTTATGTTACTCATTGGTATGGTATATTACCAATTTCTACACTCAACTATCTCAGTGACTCGATAATGCGTTCTTCTGTCCATCTGTAGACACTACAAGCTAAGTTACTGGATCGTACAATATTTTATCTAATAATAAAAACACAGAGCTATTATGGTAAAAACTGAAAGGGGGGGGGGGTCGCTTACAAGAATTGAGTATTGCGTAAAATCGCAGCGTGGTCTGCAGCCACTAACTTGAATATTTTTTTAAATCAAAATTATAAGAATAAATGTGAATTAAAGGAACACTTGTAGATAAATTTTTAACTGATATCGTATTATGGATTGATATTTTTTATGGTACTTTAAGAACATAATTGTATTAATAATAACATTAATTTCTCTTAAATGTAAAATGAGAGCATTAATGATAGACCATATGATATTTTCATATAAAAAATGTCAGAAAGCACATGATATGAAATTATTAGATTTATTTATACAATGAGCTTAATAATTAAATAAGTACTTATGTACTTTTCTTTAAGTACTAAGTATAAAAGTTAAATGGGTTTTCTATAGAAAAAGAAACGCGATTTTTCAATAAATATTTGAAAAATATTACTGTTTTTTAATATTAAACAGAACTATTTTTCACTGGTTTCGATAATTTACTAATAATATCACTTTGTTTTATGTATGTCTCTCCATCTCTATCGTAAAATTTCAAACTTTCGCAATATGAGTTCAGAAATTTGGTTTGCTATCCCCAACATTTTTTTTTTTTTTTTTTTTTTATGCGACTTTTAACGGAATTATATAATTTTCATTATTTGAAGGGGAAAAAAAAAGAAATTAATTAATTTCCGTAGTAAGAGAAACTCATAAAAATTATTTATAATTTTGGGAGTAACTGGATTTAGATGGTTCAGATTCTCCTGATACATGTCGCAGCTACCCCATTCTTGAAAAAATTATGGGGTAAACGATAGATACTTGATGTACTGGTGCACAAAAAGTGCGCCTACGGTAGGAGGAGATCATAAACTGCGCTTACAGCTTCGACCATATCTCTATGATCTGTGCTCGAGGGGTAGTAATATGTCATTACATTGAGGAATATTTTAATGATTTTTTACCCACAAACTCTTCTGTGTGTAAATAGAAGCATGGTAACTCTTAGCGATAATAGTCACAGTACTTATAAACATCTGGTCTGCATTCGTACTACATCTTACAAGATACTCAGTATATACATATAAAATAAATAAATAAATAAAATGAATCATAATTTCTCAAGTAGTGGATTACAATTTTTGCAGAGAATTTCCATTTTAAATGGAACCGGTGCCCCAAATATTGTTAACTCTTTCAAGATATTCCATAGATTAATTAACACACACCATAGTATTTTTTTTTTTTTTTTTTTTTTTTTTATTGTAACTCATTGATAAAAAGCGTTTTTCTGTTTTTATTGAAAAAAAATGCTGAAAATCCTTAAAATTCAAATTATCATAACTCGGTAAGTTTTATTTGTACAAAAGTGAAACTTTTATTGTTTTACTTATTAGGACACAGAGAAAGTTTTACTAGTGCTTAAATGTTGTAAATAAATAAATAAAAAATAATAATTTCTATAACTTTATAAAAATAAATTTTTTTTATATGCGTTTACCATAAAATGAAACAACATTCGATTGAATTCTGAATTAGAACACCTTCTAATTTAATGTGTTTTCGAGCAAAATTGAATTGAGAAATGTGTTAGAAAAAAGCTTCTTTAAATTTGAGAGCAGCCTTAAGATTGACTTCACACCCAAACTGGTTTCTCTCCAGAATTCATATTTGTTTGTACTTGCATGGCTATTGCATGAGAATGACATATACTGATATTTAGAAAGTATGAAATCGAAGGATATTTCCAGTTTTCATTAAAAGCAGTCTTTCACAAAATGCTGTTTAAAAGCATTTAGAATTTGAACTAAATTTCTATAAAGTGCTCTAAACTGAATTTTCAGATGTTATAATGCTATAAATTTTCATCAAACAACAAGCGCTTATAATTCAGTATGTAATTCAATCTAAAAAATGATTGAAAAGTTACTAAAATTTAAGCCAATTAAATATCATATCTGTAAATAACATGCTTTGGCGTTTTGTGTTTGTAAGTTTATAAATTTCGAGGAAAACTCTTACAATCTATATTATAAAGGCCAAACGTTTATGTGCGTAACGCATACATCATTTTATGAATGAAACACTTTGAAATTTGAAATGGAATTTCGGTTTTGCAGTTTTTGCTATTTCAAATTTTTAAGTTTCTAAACAAGACACACTTTCAATTTTATACCATATTATACCAGCGCTCCTGATAATCTTTGCTGAATGACCGCAAATCGAAATTTGTGTATAACGAAAAAATGCGCTTTTCTCAATCTATGTATTCTAGGGTAATCGCTATAGTTTTTCTGGAACACATTAATTAGAGTCTAGAACCTCAAATTTCTTCATTATTTTAGTTTCAGCTGATTTAGAAAAAAGGGGGGGGGGCATATTTCCGCACTTAATTTTCGTCTATATCTCTGAAAATATAGTACCTAAAATTAAAAGAAATGTATTTTTAATGTTTTTTTAATATTTAATTCACCCTTACGAAAGTTTTTTTTTTTTTTTTTTTTTTTTTTTTTACATTTGACAATCTTTTTTCTATATTATGTTTCTTGAATTGTTTTTAACGGGAAAAAATAAGGTTGCGGTGTGAAATGACACTGATTTCATTTGAAAAAAAAACCAAGCATAATAATCATGTTTATGGTCGATGCAGTCGTTCAAGTTACATATTTTATTTTTAACATTGAATCCAGAATTTCCACCACCACATTTCCGAAGAAAAAGCGTTCTCATAGAAAACACAAATTGCATCAGTTCACGTTTTTACAATCCATTTTCTATTTTTTTTTTCTTTTTTTGCCTATCTTTTCATTCGGTTTACTTCTAACCTTTTTATTTATTTATTTTTTTTCATATTTATTACATGTGATTTTCCCATGTCCAAATGCGCTTTTTGTGAAGTGATCCTGTAACCAATTTCACTCTAGAAGACGGCCACGTTTGCTTTTATTTTCATATTGCAAAATGAAACTGGAACTATTTCTGAACCATTTAAATTAATTTATTAAGCATGAAACTATTTAAATTAATGTTTTTCCTTTTCTTCAAGCAGAGCACCCACAGATGTCTAAATAACTGCTGACCAGTGGACGGTATTCACATCACTGCTGTGTTTAAATTAACAAAATAATAACAATAATAATAATAATAATAATAACATTAATAATAATAATAACGCTCAAAAGCTTTATCTAGTCCTTAACAAAAAATGTGTGTCTGTCATGTTCACTATATTCAGGTTATTTTTGTTATATAGCGTTTATATTTCACTATTTTTAATTTAAAAAATTATTAAATTAATGAATTCGCATTAATGGAAAATAAAGCTAACCACTGATAATTTTAATAATAATACAATTTAATAAATAGATTATATAATAATACAATTTTGCGAAAATTAAGATAATTTTATTAAATAATAATAAGGCTATTCATTTTTATTATCTTTTAACTTAAACTCATTTCAATGGTTATTAGCTCCCGATTTGCGTTTCTTTCAGGCAAAAAGTAAAAGTGTCGTCTCATTCAATAGCTCCCAAATTAGAATATTTGTCATTAGATTGCATTTGATGCGTTTAAATTCAAAAATAAATTTTAAAATGAGTCATTATATAAGCGTAATTGATTTGAGATTTTTTTCTTCAACTACTATTTTTGTTAAATTTATTTTAGCTATAAGGATTGGTCCTATAAAAAACTTGTCATTGCAAAAGCTGTAGATATTATTAAGATGTAAAATAAATATAATCTGATTTAATAGCTTAATAAAAAGAATATTGCCCAGTAAAACTGGTGGCATTGAGCTCACAGGCTAAGCATACTAATTGTATATTATA
Source organism: Maratus speculifer (assembly GCA_964019185.1). NCBI lineage: Eukaryota > Metazoa > Arthropoda > Arachnida > Araneae > Salticidae > Maratus > Maratus speculifer. The sequence continues at coordinate 24,537,769 of OZ025292.1, forward strand.
GCCTTATATTTTCAAGGGTTAATTCCATAAAAAAAAAAAAAAAAAAATACTGGGGGGACAGCTCCCTCCACTTCCCCTTTTTATACTTAATCATTGAACCCCTTAAACTAATCACAGATATGATTTATCATATAAGAATTTGGAAAAAAATGATAATTCTGCATGAAAAACCCATTTATATCAATTTAGAGGAGGGGCATGAACCCCCCGTTCCCCCCCTTTTATACTTATCCAATGAACACCTAATACTAATCACGGGAGTACATCATCAGAATGATCCTCCATCTGAATTTTGAACGAAAACTGATCATTCTGCATAAAAAAAACATTCTTATAAGCTAAGGGGAGGGGCATTAGCCCCCGTTCCCCCTGTTATATATATCGAATGAACTCCAAAAACTAATCAGGAAAGCGCCTTTTCAGAATATGCATACATAAAAATTTCAAGTGAATCGGATATTTTTATCATGAGTTATCGCGTTACGCACGTACATATATACAGAACGGGCGGGCACATAAGCTCTGAGGCTGTACTAGCCTGTGAGCTGTGACGAAGTAATGGATATTTTTTCACACCCCACTATTTTCTTTCGTTTTTACTTTTATTTTTATATTTATTTATTTATTGTATTTATTTTTTTTTCGTATCAGTAAGTGTTGGCATAAAAAATATAGCAATACAAAAGTTTTAGTTAATATTACGTAAATTTATAAAGAAAATTATTTGGATTGGATATCTTGAGAATTTACTTGAAGTTATGAATTTTTTTCTTCCAAAAACACAATTTTTTTCGCTCATTTTTAAATCCATCATATGTCTGTCATGCATAAACTTCTTCGCTAATATAAACTTTATATCTGAGCAGAATTATAGAAGTTATCGAGCCCATAAAAGAGTGATATATATGTGTGTGTATATATATATATATATATATATATATATTGGTTATGCAAATTCAAACTGTATTCATTTTTTTAATTTTTATTTTTCTTTTAAATTCAAATGTTTTATTATATAGCCCTTATTGGTGATTGGAACTAATTTTTTTTTTTTTTTTTCATAGAATCTCTTTTTCCTTGTTCTTAATAATCCCCATATAAATTTTAAAGCCGTTCCGGTTATTAGAATTAGTTACAGAGAGCTCTAAATAACGTCAGTTAAAAAAAAAAAAAACACCCTGTCTGTATGTATATATATATATATATATATATATAAACTTTTTTTATTAATGATAGTTTTAGGGTCTGAGGGTAATTACTGGTGTAGACCTGCAAAAGGTTCAGAAATTCCAGCATGAGAGCGATCGCAAAAGGCATTATTTCATTCAAAATCTAAATAAAAAGAGGAGAAAGAAGTCTTCAAAGTAAAGCCGTTCATAAATAAAATTTTTATACAATTATTTTTCACTAACTAGTAAAAAAAAGGGGGGGGGTTCTGAAATGTGTTTTTGTTTAGATAAAATTTAAATAACACAATATTCAACATTATATCCGAGTTACTTTGGTTTTATTTGTAAAAATATTTACATATATATATATATATATATATATATATATATATATATATATATATATATTGCAATGCTGAAATGACATCATGTCTGTTTTATTGTTCTAAATTGGATAAATAAAAATTGTCATAAATACTAACAAGTTGGAAATTGCACGTGAAGCGTAGCAAATGAGGTGCGTTCGTACGATAACGAAGTTTTAAAAATATTCAGATCTTGATGATATAGTACTTTGATATAGTACAGTGGTCGAAATCTTTATGTTCCTGTAAATATGCAGGAAGTAAATTTATTATACTTCATTAACGTATATCTTATTCAAAAAATTCGAAGTAGTTTAATATAATTAAAACACGCCCCAAACAATGTTTTCCCGTATAACATGATTTAGTGTAATACATTTGTGTGGCCCTGTAATTTAATAATGAATATTCTTTGCATCACAGATTGTACAGAATGTATATTTTAGTACATACTTCAAAGATTCATGCTAATTCTATTATGTTCAAATGAGTTTAACACCATTAAAATGCATTTGAAATTTTTTTTCGCATTGATCGTAACGTAACGGAATGCTTTTGATTGTCCCTGTAATTGATCTATGCATTCGATTTTCATAACATTTGAAATGACTCGACAAAATTGTGTAATAAATATATGATTTAAATTTCAAACGATTAAAATGCATTTGAAACTTTTTTCCCCATTGACCGTAATGTAGCGGAATACTTTTGATTGTCCCTGTAATTGATCTATGCATTCGATTTTCATAACATTTGAAATGACTCGACAAAATTATCTAATAAATATACGATTTAAATTTCAAACGATTAAAATGCATTTGAAACTTTTTTCCCATTGACTGTAATGTAACGGAATACTTTTGATTGTCCCTGTAATTGATCTATGCATTCGATTTTCATAACATTTGAAATGACTCGACAAAATTATGTAATAAATATATGATTTAAATTTCAAACGATTAAAATGCATTTGAAACTTTTTTCCCCATTGTCTGTAATGTAACGGAATCCTTTTGATTGTCCCTGTAATTGATCTATCCATCCGATTTTCATAAAAATTGAAATGACTCGACAAAATTATGTAATAATTATGTATTTTAAATTTCAAACGATTCGGTTGGGTAGTTTTTGAGTTGTTATATGCGGACAGACGGACGGACGGACAGACGGACAGACAGACGGACAGACAGACGGACGGACTGAGCGACAACAATAGGTGCTACGTATTTACATAATTACGAACGCACCTAAAAACGGAAAAAAGTATTCCTTTTGTGTACTTCTAAACACAATTAATATAAAGTATTAATAATTAATACCTAAAACTGACATAAAATTGTTCCTTTCTATTGTAATTAATAAAAAACATTAGTTATGCCTATTTATTAATTATTCTTTGTTCATACATTAAACAATGAAAATCAAACATTTAGATTTTTTATTATATACTGCCTTACTAATTATGAATACCTTTGAGTTCCGTTATGTTTAAACACATTATGTTAATGTGTATATTACTTGATAAGCCCAGGGTTCTCCCAAGTGGATCCACTTGAAAAAACCCAATAAAAACCCATTTTTGTTTTTTTTCAAATTTTTAGATTTTTCACAACTGTGTCATTATTTAATCTAAGGTATGAGAATGCAAAGATAAATGCCAATTTAAATATATTTCAAAAGAATCAGATTTAAAGGAATTGCAAAGCATTTATAAAAAAAAACAGAGATGAGGTTGTAAAGAAGAAAGATTTTCATTACTGTACTTTAAAATGCATCCTAGTGTTTTAAATCTTAATGTATACTTAAAGATAGCCTTTGAAAGTTGAATCCCATTCTATTTGCTTGCATTGTTATAGCTTTTAAGATTAATCGTCCCATTTGTTATCCTGCTTCAATGTATGTTCAATAAAAGTGTTATGCAGTAATTTTCAACCAATAACAAATTATAACAAAAAAAGAATGTAAAAGATAAGTTTCCCTGTGGATTTTGTCAATTTTTTCCGTTTTTTACATTCAGTACAAACTATTTCTGCTTCAATTAAACAATATTTTTCTAAATATGATCTGGTTTGGAGCAAATTACGTAATCATTTAGGGGTTTATTAAGCTACAAAGCTAGTAAAAGTGTATTTTCATTTGTGATCAAAATTTACAAATGCCACTGACTTCTATGACAATCTAATTTTACATTTAATAGTCTTGTAGCATATTATTCAAAAATTTTCAAAAATATTATTATAAATTTCCTAATTAAAAAAAAAAAATAAGAAAAAAAAATAAAAAAAAACTGTGTTTGATTTTTGAATTGAAGTGTATAAAATTAGCATGTTTAACTTAAGGCAGAATTTTTGCGATTTTTCCCATCCCAAAAAACTCAAGTGGCCTTTTTTCTGAAAAAATCCAAATGGGTTTTTTCAAAATTTTAACTTTAAATTATGTAAGTCTGTATATTTCTTAACATCAGTACACCATTTAAAGCTTAGCCCCCTCCCCTTCCATGGAAAAAAAGTTAGGTCTCCCAAAGAAAATATTTTAAACAAATAATTCTAACTTAATTTTCACCCCCACGGAGGGCAACCCACCCCATAGGGCCTATATCCCATGGCGTAGATAATCGGCCGACAAAAATACACTACACTACACTAACTTAATTTTCTTTAAATATCTTTCTATTAAAAAAAGGTGAATTTTTTTTTTTTTTTTTTTTTTTTTTTTTTTTTTTTTTCTTCTTCTACGTGGTTGAAATAGGAATCTCCAAATTTTGGTACGAGATTTCACCATGTTATGGTGGCAAACACGAAAATTTGTTTCAAACTAGAGAAAAAATTTTTAGCAATGTACTTTAAAAAAAAAAAAAAAAAAAAAAAAAAAAAAAAATTGCAATCTACATCGAAAAAGTAAAAAATAATCACATTGAATATTGACTTCAGGTGTCCTATGCAAAAGAAATTCTTTGAAAATATTTAAATTTAAACGAGAAATCTGAAAACAACCTGCCCATTGGTTTAATGTTATATATCTGGTGTTTTCAATTGAATGAAGGGTCCTTTTTTAACTCTGTTATCAAGTAATTTTTACCATACACGTTTCTTTTAGTGTTGAAGTAGAAAAGAAAATAATATTTCTGAATTAAAGAGAAAATATTGAATTAAATAAGATGATAAACTATAGTAAAAATATCGAATCATTTTCGACATAATATACTTATATTATTACTTAGAAAGTTCAAGCGCCTAGTAAAATTGCATATTTGCATCACTCCAGATATTTTTTTAATGCCAATGTTGCCATTTCAAAGTCTGTTCGCTGATTAACTTTCGGCAACAATGTAGACAAAAATTGTAAACTCTTTACTTGGAAAAAGTTGTTGCGTTATTTCTTTGCTACAAGCATTTCTATATTTCAGCAATTATAGTTTCACTTTTTTCCTACTCTCAGCAAATTTTCACCATTCTTACGGAGGTCCTTTGCATGCTTATTGTTACTGCTTTCCATAAAAATTTCCATTTTACCAGTATCTGTTCTCCTAATTTACTCTCATGTACTTAATTCATGCGAAAACACGCACTTGAAACAGCTAATCCTCATGAAGATTTTTTTAAATATATTGTTTGCGTTTCAATATTATTATTATTATTATTATTATTATTATTATTATTATTATTATTATTATTATTATTATTATTATTCATTTTTGGCATTTATGGCTGGGGTTCTGCAATAGATAAGCAATTTTTTATTTTTCCTATTTTGCTTATGATTTTTTTTTTCTCTTTTGATACTAACACTTTCGGAGCCGGTTTTGAAAATTACGGTATACTGACAGAAAAAATTCTGAAAAAAAGTCGAATATTTAAAAAAAGACAGCTTCTTTGGAGATTAATCTTGGCTGGCCATCAAATACAAATAAATAAATAAATAAATCATTTAAAAATACGGAATTGCAAACGAGATATTAAGAAGAATTTTTTTTCTAAGGATTTTCATAAATGAATGTGCGTGAAGGGCTCTTAAGGGAACTGTCTAATTCTTCCGTGACTTTTATTACCTTTTAATGACAAAAGAAAAGAGATATCACCTGCGTATTTTTATATTATTTTTACTTATTTTCAATTACATGTTTAATTTTTTCTGCATAAAAAATAAATAACATGTCTTGAACGGCAGTGAGTACCTGTAGTTGTTTGTCGTAAAATTCCAGTCTGGAGGCGATTATTCTCCTCGTTCACCAAATTATGAAAGGGCATAAAATTATTTATCGCTTAAAGTAAATTTAGTTTAAAAAGTGATTTTTGACAAAATGTCCATCATTTCAACAAATCATCATATACTTTTGCTTCATTTTTAGGGTTTCGTTCATCTGACGAAACCCTATTCGTCTCTGTCCGTTGTCTGTCTGTCTGTCCGTCACACAGTCGGTACACGAAAACTACATATGCTAGAGAGTTCAAATTTTGTGTACTTATAGCTGAATACTTGTTGTCACACAGCAAATCATAGAATTTTGAAAAAGATTATTATTTTAATTAAAATATTAATTTTAATATCATCAGTTTGTGTTTTTTGTTGTTTTCTAATTACTCCATTGCTTTTACTTTTAAAAAAAATGGAATACTATTGTTGCCACAATAACAAAATTGGTGCTAAATACTACAAAAAAATCAATTTCTCAAATATAAATTGAGTTACAGCTTTCAAACCAAATGCATTTAAAAGTAAATTTTTTCTCTATACGATCGTATAAAAATTGAAAATGTACGATATTTGCAAGTATTAACTCTTTGATGTTTGAATCGCATAATAGCCGAAACCTCCCAATGCCCCGAGTCCCGTAATAGCTCGCCCCGTCTAGCTGGAAAGATTTCCGTTCACCCGTAAGTTGGGGTTCGGAGACAGGAGGTGTGGTTCTTTGATGGATGGGGTTGACATTTCCGGACAACACAATAAGAAGGCAAATTTTTGGAATTTTACAACTAAATTCTCTTTGCTATCTCTGTGTATTTCAAAAATTGTTTCTTTTTCATTTGGTTTTTATTAATGGAAAATACAGGATACATTAAGTCATTATACAGAAAGTTCATGAGAATGCAAACTAAGCAAGGAATATTCAATTGAAAATACTGATTAGTTATTTAATTAATTAGAAAGAGGAAAATAATAACATAATGTGAAATAATTAGTTTTTGTATATTTCTGCATTGATATGTATTTTTATTTTTATTTTTATTTTCAAAATATTCATGTTTATAAAGTTTAATTCATTTTCCATTCATTTAATCATTTTATGGAAAAAATTATTTTCTTCCGTTTATTTTCCAACTTCACTTTATTATCGCATATCAATACATATTCACATACATTATTATAATAATTAGAAAATGATTATATCAGTTTAATAAGTTTAAAATTCTTAAATAAATCAGAGTTGTTATTAAATTACCAGTTTTAAAGTTTTGAATATACATGTAATGTAAAATACGTTGGTAAAACACAAATTAAATCTAATGAAAAATTAAACACAATTTTTATAATATATGAAGAATACACAAATAAATTTGGAACGTAAAAAAAAGGGGGGAGGCACACAGTATGTACATCTACTGAAAATTATTGAACTCTTTATTATTCATTTTTACTTTTTCAATGACAAAAAAAAAGTCAATCCGAATTTGTTTTTAAATTTATTAGTGAAATAGTAAAAATGAAGTATAAAGAAAGTCAGATATGCTGTATATTTATCTAAATGTGCTTTCTAAAATAGGCGAAATATAAATGATGTCTTTTCATTTTCGTTTCTAAATGAATCACGGAAAAAATCACCCTGGTAAAAATCTCCCAGGTAAAAATCTCCCCCGGAAAAAATCTCCCCACAAAGAAAGGTAACCGAAAAATAAGGCTTTTTTTTTTAATTAAGATTGAAACAGCCCACACATATGAATAACAAAGATTTGATGACTTTGATTATGGCAATTATAATTTCAAGTAAATCATGTGCTAATCACGTGTATTTGTACTGGAAACAATTACGGCAGTAAAACCTCCATATGAAAAAGGTCCTAGTTCCATGACTATCGCAAGGGCAAACGTTAACTTTTGAAGATAGATTGCCCTCTGAAAATCTAATTTTAAATATATTCTGAATAAAATTATTGCTGCAAATTATTTTAAAATAGTTTCTGAATCATAGGGGACTTATAGCTATCAGGAATCTAGGAAAAAAAAGTGACCGGAAAAAAAGTTACCGGGAAAAAGTGACAAAGAATTGATTTTGGGGATTTATTATTGATTTTGGGGATTCATTGCTTAATTATGAAAGGGGGATCGGGGAGGGGGGCTCATAGTTTAGGTAAATGGGTTTTTCATGCTGAATTAACTGTTTTGGTTCAATTTTTGGGTATACGTTCATCCTGAAAAGACGCTTGCCTGATTAGCTTTGGGAAGGTACAATTATCCCCCCCCCCATCCGTCCTCAATTTGATGAATGGGTTTTATGCAGAATTGTCCAACGTGTGTCAAATTTGCATATAGGTTCTTTTCGATAAGGCTTATATATAGCATATAATGCCTGAAGAGATTTAGGAATTCTAATGGTTAAGTATAGAGAGGGAACGGGGGATAACCTTTCTAAAATTAAATTAATAACTTTTTACGCATAATTATCCGATTTGCTTAGAATTTTGGACATAGGTTCATTATGATAAGACGTATCTCTGATTAGTTATGGGGTTCTTCTGCTTATTATAAAGGGTTGCGGACATAATCCCCGCGGACAAAATACCCACGGACAAAATACCCGCGGACAAAATCCCCACTGGACAAAATCCCCACGGACAAAAACCCCACGTGTATTTAGAATTGTAATACTATCTTATAAAACATAATTTTATTGATAAAGATTTTAATAAAAGTAAAATTAGTCCAACTGAAGAATTTTGCGTATCTTACAGAATTTTTTTTAACATAAAAAGAAATATAATTGCATTAATAAATAACATACTAGATAACTCAGAAAGTAATCCCCCGTGGTTTGATGGTCACAAAATTGAGCAACTGAAACCTCAGGATTTAAACAACTATATTATATAATAATAGTAATAACTTTAAGATATATGGTGCATTTGTATGCATTATTGTCTTTTAATTTATCCTGAATCTTTAGGATAGAATTTCTACTTTATATTTTAAAATGTAGAGATAGATATTTTCACACTTTTTCATTCATTTATTGTTTTAATTATAACTCACCGTGTTGGAGTTTTTAATAACTCGTTAATTCTGCGTCGACATTGTCATAAGCAGTAAATAGTCGCAGCTTTAGAGCTATTACAGCGAATATACAACTTATATACTGTATGTGCTCATAAGAAGCCATATCATTCACGCGAAATACCCATTTGCTAATGTTAATTCTATGTAGATTTTTTTTTTTTAATTTCCATGAAGATTTTTTTAAATTTTAATTTATATTTATTGAGTTAAAATTTTGATTAAAAAAATTTAATTATATAATTTGTAAACAAAATCACATGATGAAACTTCTCATAAATATTATATATATATTCAAAATATGGGTAAAATGAAATTGTTATGTATATTATTTGCAGAATTTCACTTTTTCTTTCACTCAAATAAATAGGAATATAAACGCTTTAATTTTCATTCAGCATTTTTGGAAATACTAATTTAAATAAAAATTAAAAATACTTAAATTAAAAATATGAAAAAAATAAAACTTAAAAAAAAGTCATATTTTTAAATGTAATTTTTATTTATTTTTTTATTTTTTATTTATTTATTTATTTATTTTAATCAAAATTACTGTAAAAGAATTAAGAAAGACATATTTCAAGTTTGAACCATTTATCTGTAAGGATTCTTGACTTATAACTGTTTATCTAAGAGAAATGGTGAATAAACTCATCATGAAGAAAATCGCACTTTCGTTGTTTCCATATCAATCTTTGCTGGAAAGTGCTAGATTTTGAAAACAAACCAAAACATAAAATTTAATATTTCCTTTTCCAATTAAGATAGAAACATGATTTAAATGTCATTTTAAGCAAAATAATAATAATAATAATAATAATTATTATTATTATTATACTGTTTATTTTATTTATTTTTTTATTTATTTATTTATTTATTTTATTTTATTTATTTTTTTTTTTTTTTAAGGAAAGTTTGAAGGTTTTCGCGTCTTGAATTCAAGCTGGTTTTAATACTGTTTACGAAACTATTGCAAAATCAGTATGCATGTTTCGAAGGGAAAATTATAAAAAACAAATACTAGTTATTCTGAATTTTTTTTTCCTTTCAGGTATGGATATTTTATTTTCAGCTGTGTGTCGATCTATCTAACTGAATTTTCAAATGATTTTTTTTTATCATTATTACTATTCCTCGATCCAAAATGGGCTGTTATTTTTTTTCAACTTAATTTTCTATGTTTTACTCAGAATTTTTTGAGAATTTTAAAAAATGGGCTTCTTATCCACAATTAAATAAATAAATAAATAAAAAAAAAAAAAAAAAAAAAAAAAAAAAAAAACAAGAAATTTTACATTTTTAGTTACAATAAAATAAACACACATGCAGAGACACAGGGTGACTCATATTTATCGAAACAATAGGCTATCTCTTTAAATATTGCCTCTAGGCACAATTTTTACAGTGCAAAGTTTCTTTTTTTTTCTTACTTATTTATTGCCTAAGTGGGGCAGAATCAGAAAAGGGTGCAAAGTTTGATAAAATAAGTTGCAATTACACAGGGGGACTATTAAGGGAAATACAAAAATTAAATTTTTTATACGACCCTGGTTGGTTAAAATTTCCCCTTGAGAAGTTTTTCCTTATCATTTTTTAATTTAAACAACAACAACAACAAAAAAAAAATCTATCTTGATTTCTGCAAAACTCAGAGAGTTATGTTTACTTTAATAATTTGCGGGGTTTCAAGGGATCAGACACAAATGGAAATGCGTGTTATTCAATGCGCAATGTTACTGTCATTTTTCTTTTATTTACTTATACAGTTAGAATTTTGAATGCTTTGAGATGGTTAACCATATAATTTGTAAACAGAATCACACCATAAAACTTCTTTCAAAAATAAAAATGCATTTTTTTAAAAAAAGAGTAATTTAAAACTGTTATTAATCAAAGTTTCATTCGTCGAATTGAATTTTTTTCTTTTGATTAAATATCTCATTTTTTATTTTGATTTAGCATTTTAAATAATATTTATTTAAAAAAATTTAAAATATTTAAAATAGCAATTTAAAACTAATCGGATGTGGCAATCCCAAAACTTCTGTCTCATGCATGTGAATATTTCAAAAAGCGCTACCGATGCGCGAAAATGAAATAACAATCTATGCTCATCATAAGGATTCTAAGGACATGAAATTCCATGCATTATTTCTTGAATTAGACATTTGCAATATTGGAAAAAATGCAACATAAAAAGCGCCACTTGTTGGGCAACTTATACCAAAACATAAAGTGCAATAATATTTATCAAGCTATACCTGAATCTGAAGTTTGTTGAAAAAATCGTACATTAGCTCTTGGATTAGAACTATTGAAGGAATCGGGAAAAATTCAGCATAGCAGCATCACCTGTTGGGTTATTGACACTAAAATAAACAGAACTAATTCATACCACGAATTTACTAAATCTGAAGTTTAATGAAAATCCGCATATTAGTCATTGAGATAGAGCTCTTGCAAAAATCGTAAAATAATACAACATAGCAGTGCCACCTGTTGAATGATTTACAACAATAACTGATCAGTTTCAATGTATATCAAGAACTATCTGAATACGCATTTTTATTGAAATCCGTGCATTACTTTTTGAAATAGAGCTATTGCAAAAATCCTGAAAAATGCAGCATAGCAGCGCCATATGTTAAGCAATTCACATAGAAATGTAAACAAAACTATTTAAAAAAAAAACAAAAAAAAACTGTTTTTTGGAATCTCTGACACTTAAAACGTAAAGATAATAAGAAGCACTTAAAACGTAAAAAACTGGAATTCGAAAATTTTCATGAATCCAATGCTTTATTCATATAAAAATAAAAGAAAGTAAAAACATTAATTATGAACAATTTGGAATATTTTCTTTAAGACATCTTACAAAACGCACATAGATCAGCAAAATAAATGTTGCAAAGAAATATTCGTATTTACCAATGTATCACTTTTCTTATTATTATCCTTCTAGTAATTTTTCTTGAAGATGTGGCCATTTTTGTGATACTCTGCATATAAATGTGAGCAGTGTTCTCGCTGACATTTAACCAACGTTAGTATTTTGGCTAATTAAAAATAAACAACATTCGCCAAATGAAAAAAGTATTAGCAAAATAGATTCGCCGTGTAGCACACACACACACACAAAATCTAATATTTTAATGTTCCCCTTTTTTTCAATGTGTTCTAAAATAACCAACGTTCTTATAATTGCGACAACGATTGTTATTAATCTAATTTCAACTATCCTCTACAAATATATTAAAATATATATATACATGCATACGTATGAAAAACGAAAAAAAAAGCAAAAATTGAGCACTAGCAATTTGGCGAATCTAATCGCTTGTTTACTCGCCAAATAAAGAATTTAATCGCAATTTGGCGCAATGGCGAGCGACAGCGAGAACCCAGAATGTGAGTAGTACTGGGTGCATAATTTATGCATACATATAATACATATGAAGTTTAGCACTAGCCACTTCCACATTATTCACAAAAAATTCTATCATTCATCATGGGAGATCATTCCAAAATATTCATTGCCCCCCCCCCTCCCTTTCCCCCTCTCATAGCCGTACTCGGACCCTGTTTCCTTTATATTTAACAAGATACTTTGCATTTAACATTTCATTGCTAAGACTGTGGCAAACTCAGTAGTACATTTTTCCACCCTCTCCCCCACCCTCCGCAGAGTACCAAGAATGCCGAAATAAATTAAAAATCATCATCAGGTGATATTATTTACTAAAAATATGCATTTTCTAAAATTGATCCAGAAAGGCTGTTATAGATTGTATACTCCCTCCTCGGTGAATGAAAGCGGGACAAATAATTAAAACAATCATTACATCTTTGAAAAAAAAAAGTATAATCTTTAAAATATTAATATTTCTTTAAACGAGATCTAAAATTTAAAGTAAATTCGAAGCATTAGACAGACTTTAATACATTTAAAAAGCAATTAAATTTAAAATATATATATATCAATTAAGAAAATAATCAATTTTAAAAATTGTTTCATATTTAGAGTAAATAGTCTTTTATTTCAGACTTTAAAATGTACATGTATATTTAAGAAATATAAAATATCTATCACATAACTTTTAACTTCCAATTGTGACTTTCATTTTTCAAATAAGCTTAAAACATTTTTTAAATGTTTAGAGATCCTTTTTGAAAAAGAAACTTGGTCAAAATAAAGCTTTTATTCAGCAAAGAGGGTGTTTTGTCCGGTGGAGTTTTTGTCCGGTGGGGATTTTGTCCGGTGGTGATTTTGACCGCGGGGATTTTGTCCGTGGGGATTTTGTCCGCGGGGATTTTGTCCTGGACTCATTATAAAGGGGGGGACGAGCAATTGAGTCCAGGACAAAATCCCCACGGACAAAATCCCCACGGTCAAAATCCCCACGGACAAAATCCCCAACGGACAAAATCCCCACGTACAAAATCCCCATGTGTATTTAGAATTGTAAGACTATCTTACAAAACATATTTTCGCTGATAAAGATTTTAATAAAAGTAAAATTAGTCCAACTAAAGAATTTTGCGCATCTTACACATTTTTTTTTTAATATAGAAAGAAAAATAATTTCATTCATAAATAACATATTAGATAACGCAGAGAGTAATCCCCCATAGTTTGATGGTCCCAAAATTGAGCAAATATACAACTTATATATTTCAGGTATACGCATAAGAAGCTGTCTCATTTACGTGAAATCAGCCATTTGCTAATGTTAATTCTATGAAGATATATTTTAAAGATATCTCATTTGCATTTCAGTATTTCTCCCTTTCTTCATTTATTTGCTTATTATATTGGATAGCTGAGTTCGATCTCCTGTTTTTTCTATTTTGATTGCAAGGTTTTTTATGAGGATGCTTTCGTCTAAGAAACTGGTTTAAAAAATAAAAGCATATTTAAAAAAAAAAAATTGGCATTAAATTTTGAAAAGGTAAAAAACGGCACTGGCAGAGATTGACCTCAACTATTCAGCGATAAAACTCACCTAAAAATATTGAAATGCAAACAAGATTTTTTTTTTTCGATTTTTTCAACTAGAATTAATATTTACGAGAGGGTATTTTCGCATAAGTACCTATATGGATAGCTGAGATAGATCTGTACAAAGGCCATTTCCCCCCCCCTTTTTTTTTTTTTTTTTTTTAGGTGGGTTTGTAATTATGTAAGTATGTAACACCTATAGTAGTCGTTCAGTCCGTTCGTCCACATGTAATAACACAAAAAAATACCCAACCGAATCGCTTGATATTTAAAATATATAATTCTTGTATAATTTTGTCGAGTCATTTCATGTTTTATGAAAATTGAATGTTTAGTTCAATGACAAAGATAATCAAAACATCATGTACGCTAATGGCACCTGGTGCATGTAAAATCCGTCGTGGGTGCAAAGTCCTCCAAGTTACCTATGAATTATACCTCTGGAGGTGCCTTGCCAGGTGAAGGTCTCGTCATCTGATCAAGGCTCTAAATTACGAGACCATCTTGCGAAGCCATGTGCAGTTCATCATTTATTGCCGCTTCGCGGCAATTAGGCGGTCGTCCGCCCCGATACCAGGTATCTAACATGTTAAGCTGAGATTATTAACTCGGCAGGTAGGGGCCTGGTCATCGGTTAGAAAGAAAGAAAGAGGATAATAAAAAGCATTCCGTGGGAAAAAATAGTTTCAAGTGCATTTTAATGACGTTATACTAAAGTTTTTTTTCTACAAATACAACTTATTGATTTACGATAACTTGAATTTTATGCATTTTTATTGTCATTAAAAACGGAAAAAACGCTTTTTTGTCTGAATGTTATACGTGAAAATAAATATCTTCTTAACTATGTTTTTTTTTTTTTATTATTATTAATTAACATTAGATATTCCATGGAACATTTTGAAAGAGCTAACAAAATTTGGGGCGGCAGTTTCCACCTACCCATTTAAATCAGAAGTCCTTTTTTTCGCAGTAAATACTTTAAGCATCCTTTGTTTAAGGAATTTTAGTTAATTATGATATTTAATTTGTATTTATTACGTTGAATATGTTATAAGATATATGCTAGAGGAATACAGCCTATGTAGTTTTGTATTGTGATTATTTTCGATAAAGTTTACCATGGCTAAATTTACATTCAGAAGATTTTTTGGAGAAAAAACTCTTTAAGGCAATTCTCCATACAATGATGGATTGTTTATCCTTCGAGCGCAATTCATACCGGTAAAATCAAAGTTGTAGGCGCAGTTTATGATCTCCTTTCCTTCATTTATTCGACATAAGCTGATGTCAATTCATTTTACCTCATCATTATACTACATGCTACATGCAATGGTAAAATGATAATAATATGAAAAGTTGCCTTTCCAATAATAGGAAACATTACAAATGTAACTGTAAAGTTCTTTTAAAAGTTTCTAGGAATTCTCTTTTTATGTAAGCTTCGAGTTTTTCAAAGAATGAAAATATTTCACTTTGTTATTTTGTTATCTTGAGTGTCTGTTTATTATTATCTTGAGTCTTTTCTTTCCTTTATATTTTACCTTAAATTAATAAAATAATTTCAAAAGGCTTTCACAGGGGTCTAAATCTTAACATTTAGAACAATGGAACTTTGGTGGTCCTTGTTCGTTTTCATATTTTTCTAAATTATTTCTTAATTAATTTTAATTACTTTTATTTAAGAGCGTCCGGCACACATTTTTAAATAATTTTTTATTTATTGAGTTAAAATTTTGATTTTTTTTTTTTATCTTTAATTAAATAATTTGTAAACAAAATCACATGATGAAACTTCTCAAAATTTAAAAAAATAATAAAAATGTGCGGTAAATTGAAATCGATATAAATATTATTTGTAGAGTTTCAATTATTTTCATTGAAACAAACAGGAATATAAATGCTTTAATTTTCATTCAGCATTTTTAAAAATGTTAATTTAAAAACAAAAAATTAGAAGTATTTAAAATAAAAATTTGAAAAAATAAATAAAACTTAAAAAAAAAAAGTCATATTCTTAAAAGTAAGATTTTTAAATCAGATTTTTTGTTAAATCAAAATTAAAGTAAAACAACTGAAAAAGACATGTTCAAGTTTGAACGATTTATCTCTAACGGTTCTTGATTTATAACAATTTATGTAAGACAAATGGGGGAATAAGCCCATCATGAAGAAAATAGCACTTTCACATGAAGTCGTTTCCATATCAACCATTGCTGGAAAGCGCTAGATTTTGAAACCAAAACAAAATTTAATATTTCCTGTTCCAATTAAGAGCCCACAATAGTCACAGAAAAATTACTCAAAAAGACCCGGATGACCATGTAAAGTCTATGGGAGCGTTCTTTTCTAATATCTCGCTCAAATTTTAATATTTTTACATGATTTTTTTTTGCATAGGCTAGCTTAGGACGATCTACAACCGGGCTAGTTTTTACTTTTTCAATTTTGGTTTTAGATTTAAAAAAAAAAAAAAATATTTTAACTTTCAAAACCAGTTTAAACCGGTTCTGAAATTGAAACTATCATAATATAAAAAATATATGAGCAAAATCGAAAAAGTAAAAACTAGCCCGGTTGTAGATCGTCCTAAGCTAGCCTATGCAAAAAAAATCATGTAAAAATATTAAAATTTGAGCGAGACATTAGAAAAGAACGCTCCCATAGACTTTACATAATCATCCGGGTCTTTTTGTGTACTTTTTCTGTGACTATTGTGGGCTCTTAAGATAGAAATATGATTTAAACGTCATTTTAAGCTGAAAAAGGCTTTATTTATTTATTTATTTATTTATTTATTATTATTTTGGAAATTTTGAAGATTTTCGCGTCTTGAATCCCCTTAGACTAGTTTAATACTGTTTAAGAGGAATCTAGGAAAAAAAAGTAACATAAACAACAAAAGCGGAAAAAAGTGACATGGAAAAAAAGTGACAAGGAATTGATTTTGGAGATTCATTGACCAGATGGGGGGGGGGGGGGGGGGGCTCTTAATTTAGGTAAATGGGTTTTTCATGCTGAATTAACCGTCTTGATTAAATTCTTGGATAAGTTCATATTGAAAAGACGCTGGCCTAGTTAGTTTTAGGAAAGGACTATTATTCCCCCCCCCCTCCCTCCATCCGTTCTAAATTAGATAAATGGGTTTTTATGCAGAATTATCGTAAGTGTGTGAAATTTTGGATATATGTCCTTTCTGATAAGACATACCTTTAATTTTCATTCAGCATTTTTAAAAATATTAATTAAAAAAAAAGTATTTAAAATAAAAATTTGAAAAAAAAATGTCTATAATGCCTGAAGAGTTTTGGAAGTTTAATGGTTCAGTATATAAGAGGAACGGGGAATAACCTCTCTTAAATTAAATTAATAGCTTTTTACGGAGAATTATACGATTTGCTTGAAATTTTGGATATTGGTTCATTATGAAAAGACGTATCTGATCAGTTTAAGGGCTCTTTTGCTTATTATTAGTTATTATTATTTTTGCTTATTTTGCTTAGGAGGGAACGGGAAATTATCTCACAATTGCCCGTCAATTGACACAAAATTATATTTTACAATTGTCACAAAATTATATTTTACGAATTTCATCTAATTTAGAGATGTTTTCGGTATACATATACCTCGATTTATCTTTTACAATGATTTTTGTAAATGCTCATGCGTTATACTTGAACTTTCTCAAAGAGCATTCGAAAAACTTTTATTTTTAAACTGAAATTTTCCAATTTAAGTCTGCAGTTTTTAATGAGCACTTGAAAAGCGTCTCCAAAGTTTTGTCCTATATGTCTTTGTTGCAATACAATTTACAGTCACGTATTCCGCCAATGATGACTAATGATAATTATCAACATTGAAATTTACACACAAACACAAAACAAACCTAATTATTTATTGTAATAGCAGAAATTAGGGTATTCTAAAGTTAGTTAAACTTCTATCTGAATTTTAAAATGCAATTGATCTGCCAAGGGTAAACGGAAAAAAAGTGACCGGAAAAAAAGTGACATAAACTAAAAAAGCGGAAAAAGTGACACGGAAAAAAGTGACAAGGAAAAAAAGTGACAAGGAATTGATTTTGGGGATTGATTATTGATTTTGGGGATTGATTATTAATTTTGGGGATTGATTATTAATTTTGGGGATTCATTGGTTAAATATGAAAGGGGGATCGGGGGGGGGGCTCATAGTTTAGGTAAATGGGTTTTTCATGCTGAATTAACTGTTCTGGTTCAATTTTTGGATATACGTTCATTCTGAAAAGACGCTTGCCTGATTAGTTTTGGGAAGGGACGATAACCCCCTCCCCCCCCCCATCCGTCCTCAATTAGATGAATGGGTTTTTACGCAGAATTATCCAGCGTGTGTCAAATTTGCATATAGGATCTTTTCGATAAGGATTATGTATAGTATAAAATGCCCGAAGAGATTCTAGGAGTTTAAGGGTTAAGTATAGAAGGGGAACGGCGGATAACCTTTCTTAAATTAAATTAATGGCTTTTTACGCATAATTATCCGATTTGCTTAAAATTTTGGACATAAGTTCATTATGATAAGACGTATCTTAGATTAGTTATGGGTTCTTCTGCTTATTATAAAGGGGGGGGGGACGAGCAATTCTCACCCTCAAACTAGATAAATATGTTTTTATGCAGAATTATCCCATGTATTTCAATTTTAAACATAGGTTCTTTCTGGTAAGGTGAATTCCGGAATAGTTTTAAGGATTTAATGGCTAAGTATAAAGGGGAGATTGAGGAAACCCCTCTTAAATTAAATAAATGGCTTTTTATGCAGAATTACCCGATTTGCTTCGAATTTTGGACATGGGTTCATTATGATAAGACGTATTTCTGATCTATTGGTAATTAAAAGGGAGGGCGGGTGATTACTATACCCACCTTAAATTACATTTAAAAAAAATTATGCACACTTATCCGATGTATTTCAAATTTTGCATATAGGATCTTTCTCATAAAGTGAATTCCTGAATAGTTTTATGGGTTTAATGGAGGGGGAACGGGGGATAAACCCCCTTAAATTAAATAAATGGCTTTTTACGCAGAATCATCCGATTTACTTCAATTTTTGGATGTATATTCATTATAAGAAGGCGAATCTCGGATTAATTATGGGGTTCTTTTGATAATTAAATAGGGGAAGCGGGCGATTAATCCTCCACTCTTTAAATAAAATAAATTGTTTGTTTTTTCTTTCACAACTATTTAACGTAGTTCAAATTTTGGATATTGATTCTTCCTGATAAAGTGAATCCCTGAATAGTTTTAAGGGTTTAATGGCTAAGTATAGAGCGATGAACGGGGGATAACCCACAATTAATCAGGATTTCGCCTAATCATAATGAACGCCCAATCAAAATTTGAATCAAATCAGATAATTCTGCATAAAAAGCCATTTATTGATTTAAGGCGGGGGGGGGGGTATCATCCGTTCCCCCAGTGTTTACTTAGCCATTAAACCTTTAAAGTTATTCCGGGATTCACTTTATGAGAAAGAACATATATCCAAAATATGAAATATATCGGATAAGTGAGCATAAAAAACAATTTATCTAATTTAAGGGTTGGGGGGGATAATCACCCTCCCCAATTTTTAATTGGCAAAATAACCCCATATGTAATCAGGGATACGCCTTATCATAATGGTTCTATAATACAAAATTTGAAGCAAATCTGATAATTCTGCGTAAAAAGTAATTTAATTTAAGGTGAGTTATATTCTATTCCCCTTCTATACTTAGATATTAAATCCTTAAAACTATTCAGAGATCCACCTTATCAGAAAGAGCCTATATTTAAAATTTGAAATGCATGGGATAATTCTGCACAAAAACCTATTTTTCTAGTTTAAGGGGGATATAATTGCTCGCCCCCCTTTATAATAAGCAGTAGAACCCCATAACTAATCAGAGATACGTCTTATCATAATGAACCTATGTCCAAAATTCTAAGCAAATCGGATAATTATGCGTAAAAAGTTATTAATTTAATTTTAGAAAGGTTATCCCCCGTTCCCTCTCTATTCTTAACCATTAGAACTCCTAAATCTCTTCAGGCATTATATACTATATATAAGTCTTATCGAAAAGAACGTATACGCAAATTTGACACACGTTGGACAATTCTGCATAAAAACCCATTCATCTAATTGAGGACGGAGGGGGGGGGAGTAATCGTACCTTGCCAAAACTAATCAGGCAAGCGTCTTTTCAGGATGAACGTATTCCAAAAATTTAACCAAAACAGTTAATTCAGCATGAAAAACCCATTTTCCTAAACTATGAGCCCCCCACCCCGATCCCCCTTTCATACTTCAGCAATGAATCCCCAAAATCAATAATAAATCCCCAAAATCAATTTTTTCTCATTTTTTTTCCGGTAACTTTTTTTCCTTGTCACTTTTTTTCCGCGTCACTTTTTTTCCGTGTCACTTTTTTCCGCTTTTGTAGTTTATGTCACTTTTTTTCCGATAACTTTTTTCCGGTCACTTTTTTTCCTAGATTCCTGCTAAGTCATATCTTGTTTGAAAACAACCAAAAACCCGATTTTAGCGATTGACTAGCAGGTTTACAGTTACATTTTCCTGCTCCCATTTCTCCATTTTTTCATATATCTTTGGATGCAGCAAAATGATAAAACTACGATTTGATTCGATTTTCATAAAATTTTACACGAATCAACAAAAATTTGCAACGAGATTATCTGTATTAAGTTTCAAACCATTCGGTTGAGTTATTTTTGAGAAAACTGGCCGACCAGACGATGACTTTAGGGATTATAGGTGCTACGTAATTATATAATTACGAACACACTTTCCAATCTAAACTGCTTATTTTCTGATTTATTTTTAAATCCATTTTTGCTCTCAAACGCATCAAACTGGCAAATTTCCTTATTTAGAGACTACACAATGTAACGTGCTTGTCAATTTTTTTTTAAATAAATGTGAAAAATATTGCAAAAATGTTATCAAAGTTGGCGTTTTGAGCCGAAGCTGAAGAAAAAAATGGTCATACTGAGAAAATGTTTATAAATCAAATTCTAATAAATTGAACGAAAAATGAAATTACACGACCTCTTATAATCTCTTCAAAAATCACCTGAGCAAGTTTCATGTTTTTACTTTAAAAAATGAGTTTGAAAATTTCAAGCTGTTGAGGTTGGAAAAATATTTTTTCGAATATACCATTAACTCTTACAATTCTAATATCACTTTCCAAGTTACATATTTTTTAGCTTAAAAATAATAGCACAAATAATAGTATTTCTTTTCAATTAAAAAAAAAATCATTTACGCATGAATATTAAGAAGAAAGAAACTATAAATATATAGTTGAATTATTATATGCTAAAAGACTTATATAGAGAAATTTGATCAAATTTAGAATGATAATTTAAAATGTCTTATTTTAAACAATTTTATTTTGTATCATGTAAATCATAACTAATCAGAGATACGCCTTATCATAATGAATCTATATCCAAAATTTGAAGCAAATCGGATAAGTCTGCGTAAAAAGCCATTTATTTAATTTAAGAGGGGTTATCCCCCGTATCCCCCTTTATACTTAGCCATTAAACTCTTGAAACTATTCACGGATTCTCCTTATCAGAAAAAACCTATATTTAAAATTTGAAATACATCGGAAAATTCTGCATAAAAACCGATTTATCTAATTTGAGAGAATAATCGCTCCCCCCCCCCTTATAATAAGCAAAAGTACCCCATAACTAATCAGAGATACGTCTTATCATAATGAACATATATCCAAAAATCCAAACAAATCGGATAAATCTGCGTAAAAGACTATTAATTTAATTTAAGAGATGTTATCCCCGCCCCCCCCCCCTCTATACTTAGTGGAAATCCGTGCGTTACTTACTGAGATATAATTGTTGCATAAATTGTAAAAAAAGAAAAAAAAATGCAGCATAACAGCATCACTTGTTAAGAGATTTACACCAAAAACAAATTGGCATCAATTTTATCAGGAATTACCTGAATATAAATTTTCTTCAAGTTCCGTGTTTTAGTTCTTGAGATACAGCGCCCACAAAAGTTACGTCGCATACAGTCAGACAGAGTCACAAATTTATAACACAGACATTTTGTAAAAAACCTGTTTTTTGGAATCTCTGACCCCTAAAACGTTAAAAACCGGCATTCAAAAATTTTCATGAATCTAATACTTTCTTGTTATAAAAATAGAAAAAAATAAAACATTAATTGTGACCTTTTTTAAACATTTCTTTTAGACATCTTATAAAAAGCACAAGGTAAGCAAAATAGAAGCTTGCAAAGACATGTTCGATTCGTGTCAACCATTCTATCACTTTTCCTACTACTATCCTTCTAGTAATTTTTCTTGAAGTTGTGGCCATTTATTTATGATAATCTGTATATAGAAATGAGTAGTACTGGATGCATAATTTATGCATACGTATAATATGTATGAAGTTTAGCACTTCCACATTTGCCACTTCCACATTATTTACAAAAGATTCTATGATTCATCGGGGGATCATTCCCGAATAATCGTGCCTCCCCCCCCCCCCTACCCCAAACTCAAAAGTACATTTTTACGCTCCCCTCGCCTCTTCTCTCCACAGAGTACTAAAAATGCTGAAATAAATCAAAAATCATCCTCAAGTGATGTTAAAAATCTGGTTTTTCTAAAATTGTGCCAGAAAGACTATTATAGATTGTATACTCCCTCATCGGACAAATTAAAACAATCATTATATTTTTGAAAAGAAATCCCGTATAATTTTTTAAATATTAATACTTTTAGAAACGAGATTTTAAATTTAAATTAAATATGAAACATTAGACAGACATGAATACATTTAAAAATCAATTAAATAATAATAAAAAAACGTATCAATTAAAAATTATCAATTAAAAAATATTCAATTTTAAAGCTTAATTGCTTTTTAAATGCATTCAAATCTGCCTAATGTTTCATATTTAGTGTAAACAGTCTTTTATTTCTTTAAGAAATATAAAATATTTATCACATAACTTACATTTTCATTTTTCAACTAAGCTTTAAAATGTTTTTTTAATGTTTGGAGGTCTTTTTGTAAAAGAAACTTGGGCAAAATAGAGCTTTTATTCAAAAAAGAGGGTATTTTGCCAGGTGGGGATTTTGTCCGGTGGAGATTTTGTCCGAGGGGATTTTGTCCGCGGGGATTATGTCCGCAACCCCGAGCAATTATCTCCCCCTCAAACTAGATAAATAAGTTTTTATGCAGAATTATCCCATGTATTTCATATTTAAATATAGGTTCTTTCTGGTAAGGTGAATTCCGGAATAGTTTTAAGGATTTAATGGCTAAGTATAAAGGGGAGATGGAGGAAACCCCTCTTAAATTAAATAAATGGCTTTTTATGCAGAATTATCAGATTTGCTTCAAACTTTGGATTATAGAACCATTATGATAAGGCGTATCCCTGATTACATATGGGGTTATTTTGCCAATTAAAAATTGGGGCGGGTGATTATCCCCCCCCCCTTAAATTAGATAAATTGTTTTTTATGCTCACTTATCCGATATATTTCATATTTTGGATATATGTTCTTTCTCATAAAGTGAATCCCGGAATAATTTTAAAGGTTTAATGGCTAAGTAAACACTGGGGGAACGGATGATACCCCCCCCCCCCCTTAAATTAATAAATGGCTTTTTACGCAGAATTATCTGATTTGATTCAAATTTTGATTGGGCGTTCATCATGAAAAGGCGAAGTCCTGATTAATTGTGGGTTATCCCCCGTTCATCGCTCTATACTTAGCCATTAAACCCTTAAAACTATTCAGGGATTCACTTTATCAGGAAGAACCTATATCCAAAATTTGAAATCCGTTGAATAGTTGTGAAAGAGAAAAAAATTATTTAAAGAGTGGAGGATTAATCGCCCCCTTCCCCTATTTAAATATCAAAAGAACTCCATAATTAATCAGAGATTCGCCTTCTTATAATGAATATACATCCAAAATTTGAAGCTAATCGGATGATTCTGCGTAAAAAGCCATTTATTTAATTTAAGGGGGTTTATCCCCCGTTCCCCTTCTATACATAGCCATTAAACCCATAAAAGTACTCAGGAATTCATTTTATGAGAAAGATCCTATATCCAAAATTTGAAATACATCGGATAAGTGTGCATAATTTTTTTAAATCTAATTTAAGGTGGGTATAGTAATCACCCGCCCTCCTTTTTAATTACCAATAGAACCCCATAACTAATCAGAAATACGTCTTATCATAATGAACCCATGTCCAAAATTCGAAGCAAATCGGATAATTCTGCATAAAAAGCCATTTATTTAATTTAAGAGGGGTTTCCTCCATCTCCCTTTATACTTAGCCGTTAAATCCTTAAAACTATTCCGGAATTCACCTTACCAGAAAGAACCTATATTTAAAATTGAAATACATGGGATAATTCTGCATAAAAACTTATTTATCTAGTTTGAGGGGGAGATAATTGCTCGCCCCCCCCCTTTATAATAAGCAGAAAAACCCATAACAAATCTAAGATACGTCTTATCATAAAGAACTTATGTCCAAAATTTTAAGCAAATCGGATAATTATGCGTAAAAAGCCATTAATTTAATTTAAGAAAGGTTATCCTCCGTTCCCCCTCTATACTTAACCCTTAAACTCCTAGAATCTCTTCAGGCATTTTATACTATACATAAGCCTTATCGAAAAGATCCTATATGCAAATTTGACACACGTTGAATAATTCTGCGTAAAAACCCATTCATATAATTGAGGACGGATGGGGGGGGGGGGTAATCGTCCCTTCCCAATACTAATCAGGCAAGCATCTTTTCAGGATGAACGTATATCCAACAAGTTGGAAATTGCACGTGAAGCGTAGCAAATTAGGTGCGTTCGTACGATAACAAATTTTTAAAAATATTACTTTCATATATCAATCTCATAAAATTGCAAATAGTGAATTACAATTAAAACGCTCATCAAACAATGTTCTACCTATACCATTATGTAATGGAATACTTTTGTGTGGCCTTGTAAATCAATAACAAATGTTCTTTGCACCACAAATTATGTAAGGTGTATATTATAGTATGTACTTTATAGTTGTATATAAATGTTATTAAGTTCCCATGAGTGTAACACGATTAAGATGCTTGAACATTTTTCCCACTTGAAACATTTTTTTCCCATTGACCGTAAAGTAACGGAATACTTTTGATTGTCCCTGTAATTGATCTATGCATCCGATTTTCATAAAATTTGAAATAACTCGACAAAATTATGTAATAGTTATGTATTTTAAATTTCAAACGTATAGAATATATTTGAAACTTTTTCCCCATTGACCATAATGTAATTGAATACTTTTGATTGCCCCTGTAATTAATCTATGCACACGATTATCAAAAAATTTGAAATAACTCGACAGAATTGTGTAATAATTGCGTATTTTAAATTTCAAACGATTAAAATGCATTTGAAACTTTTTTCCCCATTGACCGTAATGTAATGGAATACTTTTGATTGCCCCTGTAATTGATCAATGAATCCGATTTTCATAAAATTTGAAATGACTCGACAAAATTATGTAATAGTTATGTATTTTAAATTTCAAACGTATAGAATATATTTGAAACTTTTTCCCCATTGACCATAATGTAATTGAATACTTTTGATTGCCGCTGTAATTGATCTATGCACACGATTATCAAAAAATTTGAAATAACTCGACAGAATTATGTAATAATTGCGTATTTTAAATTTCAAACGATTAAAATGCATTTGAAACTTTTTTCCCCATTGACCATAATGTAATGGAATACTTTTGATCATCCCTGTAATTGATCTATGCATCCGATTTTCATAAAATTTGAAATGACGCGACAAAATTATGTAATAAATATGTATTTTAAATTTCAAATGATTCGATTGGTTAGTTTTTCCGTTGTTATATGCGGACAGACGGACGGACTGAACGACCACTATAGGTGCTACGTATTACATAATTACGAACGCACCTAAAAATTGAACCAAAACAGTTAATTCAGCATGAAAAACCCATTTACCTATACTATGAGCCCCTCCCCCGATCCCCCTTTCATACTTAACCAATGAATCCCCAAAATCAATAATAAATCCCCAAAATCAATTCCTTGTCACTTTTTTCCGGTAACTTTTTCCTTGTCACTTTTTTTCCGCGTCACTTTTTTTTCCGTGTCACTTTTTTCCGCTTTTGTAGTTTAGGTCACATTTTTTCCGATAACTTTTTTCCCGGTCACTTTTTTTCCGCTTACCATTTTATCGAAGAAACGTCACAGCCTTTACGAATTCGATTTTTTCCCCCAGATGAACGCATTTATTATTGTTTTATTTTGCGCGCATAAAATTTGTGTAAATTAAAAATTAAAAAAATAATTAAAAATTTAAATTTAATTATTATTAATTCAAAAAATGTATATGAAGACAGAAGCAACTTTACTTATATATGTAAGCTGTTGATGAAGAGAGGTGAAAAAATCAATAAATTACATTTTCTTTTAAATTAGCCCTCCCCCCCCCTCCTTTCACACACAGAAAATCCGACTTTCCCAAACATCTCTAGATTTTATCACATATTTTTTTGCTACCTCCCCTAAAATAAACCCCTCCCTCACCTCAAAAGATAGATAACGAAAAAGATTGAGATATAAGAGATTTTGATCACGTGACAAACACGTTTTT
Source organism: Maratus speculifer (assembly GCA_964019185.1). NCBI lineage: Eukaryota > Metazoa > Arthropoda > Arachnida > Araneae > Salticidae > Maratus > Maratus speculifer. Next base: position 24,564,324 of record OZ025292.1, read on the forward strand.
ACCCCTGTTTGTGTGATTATTCATCTTACGCGAGGAAATTTAATTCAAAACGCCCCTTTTGATATTATTTTGTAAAAAATCTATCGGGTTAAAAAAAAAAAAAAAAAAAAAAAAACACGAGTTAGTAATTAGATTTAGTTTCTGAACATCAATACCTGCTAGTTTCATGAATTTCCGAACAAAAACAAATTAAAACTTATGTCATAGATTTGTCCTTTTGTATCTAAATCAGTCTTAACATTCATATTTCTGTTCCCCCCTATCCTCTTATTTTGTGCGACCCTATTAAAAAAAAAAAAGTTTCACTGTTTAAGAGTTTTTTCCTTGTTCATTTCTATTACATATTACACAAATAAAAATCGAATTTAAAAATGATACGAAATGAAATGTAGGTTTGTATCCTAATAAGTAATGAGTTATCAAAGACTGAATAACAATATTCAATATCTGAAGTAAAGACTCAAATGTGGTCATCCAAACTGTCTTTGTAGCTACAATTTGCATTAATAATATTAATAATAATTTAAAAAAAAAATCCAAAATTTGAGTTTGGGTAGCTGGGGCAGCTTCCTCGTTTGCCCTTGCGATAATCATGGAAGTAGGACCTTATTTCATATGGAGGTTTTACTATTAATTCAATATGCATAAATTCTAACAATATGCATATAATGCCATAATTGTTTCCAGTACAAATACACGTGATTAGCACGTGATTGACTTGAAATTATAATTGCCATAATCAAAGTCATCAAATCTTTGTTATTCATATGTGTGGGCTTTTTCAATCTTAATTTAAAAAAGCCTTATTTTTCGGTTACCTTTCTTTGTGGGGAGATTTTTACCGGGGAGATTTTTTCTGGGGAGATTTTTTCCGGGGGAGATTTTTAGCGGGGAGATTTTTACCTGGGTGATTTTTTCCGGGGAGATTTTTTCTGTGATTCATCTAGTTTAGTATAAAATACTATAGTATTTTATTTCAGACTTTAACCCTTTAAGGGTGTATTTCGATTCAATCTGCTTATTTTTCGATTCAATCTGCTTATTTTTCGATTCAATCTGCTTATTTTTCGATTTATTTTTAAATTCATTTTTGCTCTCATATGCATCAAACTTGGAAATTGTCTTATTCAGAAAGTACTCAAGGTGCCGTAATTGTCGATTCTTGGATAAATGCAAAAAACATTGCAAAAAAGCAATCAAAAACGGCATTTTGAATAGATTTTTCTTAAGCGGAAGATCTGTGGGCGAAAAAATGAGTCATACTGAGAAGATAATTGTTTATAAATCAAATTCTAATGAATTGAGCACAAAATGGCATCACATGGCACCTCATACGTCTCTTCAAAAATACTCTCAGCAAGTTTCATGTTTCTACTTTGAAAAATGTGTCTGAAATTGTATCAGAAAAATTCGAGCTGTTGAAGGTGGAAAAGCATTTTGCGGAAAAACTAAATTCAGTTTCCTCCCTCAAAAAAGTTCGGAACAGAGAAATTCCTTTCAATAAGAGCTTGTTCACTAAAAACCCCAGGGAAGATATTTCTCACCCCTTTTTTTAGTGACGTGTAATCTTTACCCCTTTGTCCAGTAGGTTGGGCAGTGCAGTAGAAAGCTTTTGTGTCGCAAATGCTTTTTGATGTCAATACATGGGTGAGAAACTTGTATTTGTAAAGCTGATTTCGGCTCTTTTCTGTTTTGAAACATATGGAAAAGAACGATTTCGACACACGCATGCAATATGTGTAGATCACAATAAGCAATCTAAGTAACTTTTTTTTTAGTTGGATGATCAAATAGCGCCAGTAAAAATTCCATTAGCTTAAATACTTTTTAAATCAAAAGATTATGTTTCAGTTTATATGTAAATTTTAAATTTACATAATAATTTAAATTAATGATCCCTTATGCATTGTTTATAAATTCTATCATATTTATTTTTAAAATATATATTTAAATTTTACGTACAATGAAACCTTTTTACTTCAGTCAGGAATTCTGCAAAATTTTCTTTAATTTGTCATATTAAAACATGTCAGCTGTTTTAATATTATACAAGTAGTTCAACTGAACTATAATTACGCAAAACAAATTTTAAATGATTTGAAATTTAAACTTTGTATTTCAAAACAAACAATATACTAGCATCCTTCAGTTATTTTGGTAAAATTTATTATAATTTTACCTTAAATTATGTATTTGCTTACATAATAATAGCTTTGTTAATGTTACTTTACTAATAAAAACTTTAAAACTAACTTTCGTTTAATTTCTTTTTAATTTAATTGGTATTCTATACTTTTTACAGAATTTTTTTTTTCATACAAATAAATATTTTTTAATTCAAACTTTATTTTGATATTAATATTTTTTTTATTATTACAGTAAAATAGATTTTATTAAAAATATATATATAGTCTATTCTGATATAAACTTCAAACTTTTTTTTTTTTTTTTTTGAACACTTAAAATATTTGGATTCTTTTAAATTATACTATAATAGTGGACGTTTATAATGAAATTTAAATTTGCTACCAGCAATTTTCCATTTCAATAGAGTTGTCGCAAAATGTTTAATATTTTGAATTATAAACATATGAAAAGCATAAAAAATACTATAAAATATAATTAATTTTAATAAAGTTTAAGAATTAGAAATCGTAATGATAAATATTCATGAGATTCAATTAAATCGTAAAATTTAATGGATTTTTTAATGATATTTTAATAAAATTTTTAGAAATGAATAAATGGTATTAAAAATCATTTCATTATACTAACATTCATTTACATAATTAACTTTTAGAAATCGTAATTTTGTTATAATAAAAAAAAAAAAAAAAAAAAAAGAAAAGAAAAGAAAAGAAAAAAGAAAGAAAAATCTGTCACGAAAAGAACATGTACTCTTATGACAAATAAATTTTATTAATCGAAAAGAATAACATGCTTTTAATCGATAGTAATTTCTTGCATTGCTATGCTAGTTTCTTTGAGAGTAATTGTTTTACGAGATCCAGATTGTTTGATTTTTTTTTTTTTTTTTTTCAAAAAAAAGTTTTTCTTTTCTTTTTCTTTGCAACTAAATATCATTTGCATTTAATGAATTTAGTGCATATTTTGTTATAGCCTTTAGCTCATTCCAGTGGTTCAGCCTTCGAAAATGGTAAAGACGGAAGGTGCTGGTTTCGAACCCAGTCGCGCCCGTCGGCCTAGTCGTTCGGAGATTTTCGTGGTTTTCTTCAAACTTTGAATTTCCATGCGTAAATGGGGGTTAAGTTCTCTCAGGAGGGCGCTCCCCCTCTTCCTCGAGTTGAAAATTGATCATCATAATTAGTAAATACAACCAATCTTTTGCTCAATAAGCCAAAAAAAGTCCTTTATGAAACAATTTTTAGCAATTAATATTATCAGTTTTTACTTTTACAATCCACATTCTACGGAAAGAAGACCTACAATGATATGAGCAAAGTTCCTACTGTTATTGGATCAACCCGTAAACTTCCAGTGTCTTGGTGCTTTAAAATTATTATTCCCTTCAATCCATTTCTAAAGCTCAGAACAGAAATAATTATTTTGAGACTATCGTTATTTTGAGTTCTAAATTTTTGTATCCTCGTGAGCTATCTTCAGCAATGCCCGGCTGATGCAGGGGCATGCGAGGCAGAGCTGCGAGGTGCCTGCTGTTTACCTTCTAATGAGTGTAATCAGAATTCTCTTTAAAAGGTATAAATGATTAAAATTAGTTAATAGTGACCAAAATTGCGATATTTTTAAACATTTAGGAAAAGAATATGGTCCCCTATCCATTTTCTGTTTCCAGTATCTCCCATCTACCTATGGAAAAGACAAGCTATATCATTAGAAAACTAATGAGTTAATTAAACTTTTATTATAAAAACATAGTATTATAATGTTTTTAAAATATTTTTTATTATATATGAATCGCATTGTTCAGCAAATGTTTAGAATAACAGAAAATGAATACAAACTGCTAAATGCAAACAAAGACGGATATTGCAATTTTGTGCGAATATATATATATATTCAAACGGGTAAACGGAAAAAAAGTGACCGGAAAAAAGTTATCGGAAAAAAGTGACATAAACTACGAAAGCGGGAAAAAAGTGACACGGAAAAAAAGTTACCGGAAAAAAGTGACAAGGAAAAAAGTTACAGGAAAAAAGTGACAAGGAAATGATTTTAGGGATTTATTATTGATTTTGAGAATTCATTGGTTAAGTATGAAAGGGGGATCGGGGGGGAGAATCATAATTTAGGTAAATGGGTTTTTCATGCTGAATTACCTGTTTTGGTTCAATTTTAAGGTATACGTTCATACTGAAAACAGGCTTGCCTGATTAGTTTTGGGAAGGGATGATTACCCCCCCCCCAATTCACCCTAAATTAGATAAATGGATTTTTATGCAGAATTATCCAACGTGTGTCAAATTTTGAATATAGGTTCTTTCTGATAAGGCTTATATATATTGCATATAATGCCTGAAGAGATTTGAGAGTTTAATAGTTAAGCATAGAGGGGAACGGGGGAATAACATCTCTTAAATTAAATTAATAGTTTTTGACGCACAATTATCCGATTTGCTTGAAATTTCGGACATAAGTTCATTATGATAAGACCTATCTCTCATTAGTTATGGGGTTCTTTTGCTTATTAATAAAGGGGGGGGGGGTAATTATCTCGCCTCAAACCAGATAAATCGTTTTTTATGCAAAATTATCCGATTTGCTCCAAATTTTGGATGTAGATTCATTATAATAAGGCATATCCCTGATTACTTGTGTTGTTCTTTGCTAATTAAAAAGGGATAGGAAGGGATTGTCCCACCTCATTAAATAATATCAATTACGCAACATTTTTTGCACAACTATCCGACTTATTTCAACTTTTGGATATAGGTTTTTTTTCTGATAAAGTGGATTCCTAAATTGTTTTAAGGATATAATGGCTAAGTATAGAGGGGGGGGGGCGGAGGATAACCCACAATTAATCAAGGATTCACCTTATCATAATGAACCTATATCCAAAATTTGAAACAATTCGGATAATTCCGCATAAAAAGCCATTTAATTAATTTAAGGGGGGGGGGTTATCCTCCGTTCCACTCCCTCTATACTTAGCCATTAAACCCTTAAAACTATTCAGGGATTCACTTTATCAGAAAGAAAGTGTACCCAAAATTTGAAATACATCATAAGAACAATTTATCTCATTTAGGAGGGGGAATAATCGCCAGTCCGCCTTTTTAATTAGCAAAGTAACCTCATAATTAATCAGAGATACGCTTTATCAGAATGAACCCACATCCAAAATTGAAGCAAATCGGATAATTCTGTGTAAAAAGCCATTTATATAATTGAAGGGGGTTATCCCGCGTTACCCTTCCCCCCCTATACTTAGCCATTAAACCTTTAAAACTATTCCGCGATTCACTTTATGAGAAGGAACTTGTTTATAAATATGAAATACATCGGATAAGTGCGCTTAAAAAACAATTTATCTAATTTAAGGGGGGGGGGTAATAATCACCCACCCCCTTTTTTAATTAGCAAAAGAACCCCATATCTAATCAGGGATACGCCTTATCATAATGAACCTATAATCCAAAATATGAAGCAAATCCAATAATTCTGCGTAAAAGGCAATTTATTTAATTTAAGGAGGGAGGCTATATTCTATTCCCCTTCTATACTTAGCTATTAAACTCTTAAAACTATTTAGGGATTCACCTTTTCAGAAAGGAATTTCAATTAAAATTTGAAATACATCCGATAATTCTGCATAAAAAACGATTTATCTAGTTTGAGGCGAGATAATTGCCCCCCCCCCTTCTTTTATTAATAAGCAAAAGAACCCCATAGCTAATCAGAGATACGTCTTATCATAATGAACTTATGTCCAAAATTCCAAACAAATCGGATAATTCTACGTAAAAATCTATTAATTTAATTTAAGAGATATTATTTCCCCGCTCCCCCTCTATGCTTAATCATTAAACTTCCAAACCTTTTCAGGCATTATACTATATTACTATACATAAGCCTTTTTCAGAAAGAACCTATATCCAAAATTTGACACACGATTGATAATTCTTCATAAAAATCCATCTATCAATTTAGGGCGGGTAGGAGGGGGCCCAGGTCAAAATTTATGCTTGTACCAGCAACAAAAATATGCTAGTTATTGCTAGGTATTGCTATGTCTGCTAGATTTCCAGCAAAGTGGGCCAATACACACCATGAATTGCTGGAAATTCTATGCTATTATATGCTAGCTAGCATCACATGCTATATCGCTAGCTTGCACAACAAAAGCATGACAAGCTATATGCAAGCATCTCATGCTTATTTCCAGCAAAGTGGGCCAATACACACCATGAATTGTTGGAAATTCTGCTGGAACCAGCAATGTGTAATGCTAGTTTATGCTATTTTACTTGTTGGGTTATAGCACTCGGTGCTTGTCTAGCATACAAATACAAGCATGAATTTCGACTTGGGGGAATAATCATCTTTTCCTAAAACAAATCAGGCAAGCGTCTTTTCAATATGAATTCCTTCCAAAAATTGAACCAAAACAGTTAATTCAGCATGAAAAACCCATTTACCTAAATTATGAGCCTGCCCCCGATCCCTCTTTCATACTTAACTAATGAATCTTCAAAATCAATAATAAATCTCCAAAATCAATTCCTTGTCACTTTTTTTTCTGCAACCTTTTTTTCCTTGTCACTTTTTCCGCTTTCATAGTTTATGTCACTTTTTTTTCGATAACTTTTTTTCCGGTCACTTTTTTTCCTAGATTCATATAAACGTTGTTTTTTTTTTCCTTGAATTTTATAGTGACGAGGAAGAGAAATATCCATTATTATTAGTCCATTATGGAAATCAACACTAAACACAGCAGGTAAAAATTACCGTTCTTCTGAGTAACAATTTTTATTATCTTAGTTCGAGGCTATGTTACTCACAACGCCATGTGTGTAAGCTGAACCAGTTACTCGATATACATGCAAAACATCTCCTGCTGTTTTATTTAATAAAAAATAATGTTACAAGAAAAATATAATTTTTAATATAGTTATAGCTTTTATTAATGTGAATACGTATCAGTAAATTGCATTTTTAGGGTTTTGACCACAATTTCTAAGGTTACTCAGAACGTATTGTGTAAACACGGTTCCTCACTTTACAGGGTAGACCAACCTGTATGCGTGTGTCTGTGTGTGTGTCTGCGATGGCTAGCAAAATCTACAGCACGTACAAAGCTCAAAATTTTTTTGAGAGTAGCCCAATGTCTCTCCTGATGCACCTGAAGCTCAGAATTTCAAAATTCTATTTATTAACTGAGTAATTAATTAAATTCCAAAGCTCACTCTCATAAAAAATCGCCTTTTTTCGCTTTTTTTCCATTTCATTTTCTTATGGTTGATTGGTTGCATAAAATTTTCGCAGAAAGAATTAAAAAAGCTGGGACAGACCTTTAAAATTCATAGACTGTCAAACTGGCAGTTTAAATGAGGATTTTTTTTTTAATCACAGCTGCTGCACACCATGGAGAAAAAGATAGGTGGCGGCGAAGTAAACCGAAAAAAGGTTTGCAGCACGGAGTAAGAAGTGTCTTACTCCGTGGTTTGCAATATTAAACCATTTATCGCTGAAATTTTAATGCCTCAAACAAAAGCACGAGGAAGGAATTTTGTATTAATAAAACGAATTGAAAAAAACGAATTACAGCTGAAGCATATTTTACGAATAAATAGTAATTTTTTAAAATGGTTTTTTTCTATTATATTATTTAGGTTAAAGTTAGGTTAAAGTTAACTTGCATTTATGTTATGGTTAGAATAAGGATATGTTACAATAAAGTGAATACATTTAGGCTAGGTTACATTTCTGTTATATTTAATTTACGGTAGGGTACTGTTAAGTCGCTGTTAGGTTACAGACAGGTTCTGGTTACGGTATAAAAGTTTAAGGTTAGGAATTTATACACAGAGTGAACCTATACGCAAGATTTGATTAAAAATAACACTTACTTTTGTTAAATAGCTCTGAAATTATAGTACTATATACCAACCTTTTAGCTACCATCGTGTATCGATTTCATTCATGGTATAGTCGGATTTAAGAGTGATATAATTAGTTTGAAATTCAAAATATTTCACTTGGGATTTGTATGTGAAAATAATAATTAGTTACGTGACTTAACAGTGATTTTACGGGTAAGTATCAACTTTTTTACACGAAAATCATGCAATCGTTGGATACATATTCCCTCCCGCGTTTTTCATTGCTCATTTTGAGTATTTTTAGAGCTTAATATTAGTTGTTTTTAAAACCGATTTTTCACACAGTCAGTGGCTACGTATTTCAGACAATGCATTTCTGCATGTAAATAGTTAATGATAAAATCATACAAATTTCAAGTTCGTTTAATATTGTTAATACGGACCCAGGCAACGCCGGGCGGGTCAGCTAGTAACATAATAAAATATGAGGATAATATCTGTAACTCACTGTTAAATATAAAAGTAAAACAAGCAAACAAACAAATAAAAATTTTTAAAATTAAAGAAAATAATCACTGATAAAGATATTTTAGGTTTAGAGGCAGGCCCGTAACCAGACGGGGGGCAGGGGGGGGCTGAGCCCCTCCTATCGTCCTCTAGAGCCCCCTCTAACGATTTCTTTACTTTCTATTTTTTTTTAACAAAATTCATATTTTAACATTCCTCAAAAAAAAAAAAAAAAAAAAAAAAAAAAAAAAAAAAAAAAAAGCGTCAAATGGGAATACGCCAAAAATTTTGTATCCGGAACTCTATTAAATACATTTTTTCTGTTATCTTGCTAGCGGTATAATGCAATTCTCAAAGCATATTTTAAAGGAACATTTATTTCTCCTGAAAAAAATTAAGTCCAGATGCACTAACTGGTCACCACATGTGTTAGTACATCGTTATAGTTCTAAAGCAACGATCTTGGACAGGATGAATGGAAATGGACACATGTTGTTAAAGTTAATCAATATAATTAGTCAAGCAATAATGGTCAAAGTTTTGACTTAATCATCATTGACATAATCATTAAAAACCTGCAATAATGGTCAAAGTCTTGACTTAATCATCATTGACATAATCATTAAAAACCTATGTTTCAAAATTTTAATGGTTTACCTCTTGCCTGTTCACAATACGTAGTTTTCAGTAGATTTGGTTATCGATGAAATATCACTTGGAAACTAGAATGTTTGAAAATTAGAAAATCCCTGTCGGCTTGGCCTATAGGCGGAGATAGATTTCGAAGAGTGCTCATTTCAACAACAAAAAATAAATTTTATTACAGATAAACCCAGTTTAGCAACTTTATTTGTCCTCTTTTGAAAAATTTTTAATTTCATTTTTCTGTAAGGACTGGTTTTATCAGAATCATCTTAAGCTAAATTCGGCTCAAATGCCCATTTTGACAACATATTTTGAAATAATTCTGACTTTATTAAAAAATCGACTAATACGGTACATTATGTAGTTCCTAAATAACAAAAGACTGTCAATTGAATGCGTTTGAGAGCAAAATCGAATTTAAAAGTGAGTTATAAAATAACCAATTTTGAATACAACCTCAATTCTTAATCATGATAGCTTCGGGAAATTTTGCGCGAAGTGCCCACTTTAACAGCATTTTTAAAAATATATTCAGCCTTTATCAAAAAACTGAACAATGCGGGCCATTATAGAGCTTTTATATAAGATAACCTGTCAATTGGATGCGTTTGAGAGCAAAACTGAATTTAAAAATGAGTCAGAAAAAACGCAATTTGTTATTTCAATGCTTCCTCAAATTTTGAATCACGATAACTTTTCGAAATTCTGTTCAAAATACCCTTTTTGGCAGCCTTTTTTGAAATATATTCTGCCTTTATCAAAAAATTGACCAATGCGTCATATTATACAGTTCCTAAATAAGAGGATTTGTAAACTGGATGCGTTTGAGAGTAAAAATGGATTTAAAAATGAGTCAGGAAAAACGCAATTTGTTATTTGAATACTTCTTCAAATTTCCTATCACTGTCACTTCGGGAAACTCTGTTCAAAATACTCTTTTGGGCAGCCTTTTTTGAAATATATTCTGTCTTTATCAAAAATCTGGCCAATGTTTCGCATTATATAGTTCCTAAATAAGAGGATCTGCCATTTCGATGCGTTTAAAATAAAAAATGAATTTATAAAACGATTCAGAATGTAAGCAGTTTGGATTAGAATTTTTTTCTCAAATTCCAATTTTTGTTTAATTTATTTTTGCTATAAGAATTGATCCTATGAAAAACTTGTCAATATAAAAGTTGTAGATATTATTGAGAAGATGTAAAATAAATTTAATTGGATTTGATAGTTTAAGAATTGACAAAGTTATGAATTTTTTTCTTTTTCGAAAGGCCTTTTTATTTTCGTTTTTAATTTTTTTTTTTTTTTTTTTTACCGGTAAGAGTTAGTCCTATCAAAAACTTGCAAATGCAAAAGTTTTAGATAATTTTGAGAGTATTTATAAAAAATTTAGATGGATTTGATATCTTGAGAATCGACAAAGTTATGATTTTTTTTCTCCCAAGAACCCTATTTTTTTCGCCCCTTGAGCCCATTTTTAACTTTATCAAAAATCTGTCATGCATAAACTTTTGACCCATTATTTAGAAGTAATATAGACTTTAAACTGATTCGATATCTATTTTCATTAAGAAGTTATGGGCTTTTTTCTGTTTTCACAAAAACGGCCCCTATTCCGACTCCCTTGGTCCGATTTTGCCCATTAACGAACTTAGCCGATATTTTATCCCCTTTGATTTTATGTACGATTTTGGTGGAGATTGGTGAAGAATTATAGAAGTTATCATGTCCATTAAAAAGTGAGATATATATATATACATAGATAGATAGATATAATAATATATATAAACTGGTGCGAATGCAATAGGTAGTATTTCATACGAAATCTACCTAAAAATAAAAAATGTCAAATTATACACGTGGAATAAAAAAAAAAAAACTGAAAGCCAGTAATTGTTTCATGTTATGGGGTTTGGCAAAGAAATATTAGGAAAGTAGGAAAAGGGTATTTTCATTTGTTTTGCTTTTGAATTTCCGTCAAATTTTTTTGTGTTCAATGATTTTTTTTTTCAATTTGTCATATAACTTTAAAAATATTAAGCAAAAAAACATGATTAAGATTTATTATAAGATTACAACAAAAATATCTCCAATTATTTTGTGTATGGTACATTAAATTTATTAAGTGTAAATCTGCTACATTTTAACACATTTGTAGTATAAGTTTTATTTATAAATGCATAAAATTAGCAGACATGGTTATTCAGTATCAAAGAATAAAGTTGTAATTGTGTTTTATAAGCTTGTTTTCCAATCTAAAAAAGCCACTTTTCGGCATATTCGTGAAACAATTTTATTTATAAAGATATTTGCAGGTATTTAGATTATAAGAAATCAAACAGCATTTTACATTTTTCTGTAACAGAAAAATAATTTGTCAAAAAATGATGGCAAATTTGACGTCGGCTGATTTTCATGGCATTTAATGACAAAATACTAGTCGTCGTGTAGTAAATGACTTTAACTCATTATGTATGGTATTTATAAGAAAACTGGAAACAGTATTCAATTCTTAGGCATCTGAATGTGAGAAGATGAAATTTTTAAACAAATGGTAAGAAAATCATTTCTTGGATGCATCATGAATATTCTCGTTATTGAGTGAAAGAAAAATATTTTTTAAGGTAAATTGAAATGGAAAAACACTTAATAATATACGGTCATTTTCCATTTAATGAAAGTTGTTCACATCTTTCGAAAAAGGGTGTTTATGTCAGTGTGCTTTACTTTGTTTTGTTTTTAAATGCCATTGGACAAATTTTAGGAAAAAAGTGTAAAACGTATGCGGCAAAAAACAGCATTGAACAATGTAAAATTAAAATTAAAATCACAATCGATTTTGTTTAACAAAAACGTCATTAATCCCTTGGAGCCGAGCGAGCCATGTACATTAGGGTGGGCCGAAAAAAACTTTTTTTCGATTTTCGATTATGGCGGGTGCGGAAAAGTGGCCACTGGTGGCACTCAGTTCATACAAAATATTTGAGATTTTTTGGACATTTCCTTACCCTGCCGCAAACGGCTTGAAGTTTTGCAAAAATGTTGATTTTTGAACTTTTTTCGAAAAAAATAAAAAAATGTTAAATCAAATTTATTTTGGTTGTATTTACTTGAAAAGGCATATTTAATGTACCAAATGTTTAAATAAGATCTGATCATGCATTATTTAATACCTATGTGTATTATAACTTAGGCTATTTTTATAGCTTTTTCGCTTATAATAGGCAAAAGTTGTATTTGTTTGAATCGATCGTTAGTTTCTGTATTATTTATGTTCCTTGGTCTTCTTTATATACTTTCTATGTGTCAAACGTCGTATATTTGGGGAAAAGACAGCAGTATACTTCAAAAACAAATCTGGAAGATAAGAAAGTGTTGAAGCAGGACTCTAAGCGCGCGCAATGATTCGTCGTAATACTCAGGGAGTGAAGGACGAAATAGTTGAGAGCCAAAATGCGATAAAGGATTCTTATTATTTATCCTTGCTAAGTTACCTGCGACATTTGTTCAGTGTTTACGTGAAACCCTTTTGTGTTGATATACAGTGCTTTTTGGGTCGTTTAATGTGCCATTATAGTGTTTTGTGCGTTTTATTACAACGAGCTTAGAAATGGCTAGTATAAAGGGCCATGACAATGCAAAGACACGCGATAGCGTGAAAAGTAACTCTTTGGGGGCATCATGCATATTGAAAGGATTGCAATTGCCAACTCATGCTGATAATCATGCGCCACTACTACTGGTTGCATCACCATGTAGAAGTTGTGACAGCAGAGGATACGAATCTCGTCATCGATAAAAACAAAGGCAGAAGAGAGAAATAGAAACTTAGAAAGAAGATACAGGCAGAAGAAGTTATTGAAAGAAGGAAAATTAAAAGCATATTTTTTGATGGTAGAAAGGATAAAAGTATATTCAGAGGAAAAAAAAGAACAAGCGGCACTGTCGAAGGAAAGGCGAGGAACACATCACAGTGTTGTTTGAACCTGGTTAGGAGTACTCGGGTCACTTGATACCTTGTTCCGGTCACGGAAAAGAAATAGCAAAATCATTATGCAATCTTCCAAGTCACCACAAGTTAGACTTTTCTGAACCGACGAGGTATCAAGGTAACGGAACGAGGTATCAAGTGACACAATATTCCTAACCAGGTTCAAACAACACGGTGAGGTGTTCCTCGCCTTTCTCTCGACGGTGCTGCTTGTTATTTTTCTTCCTCTGAATATACTTTTATCTTTTCTACCACCAAGAAATATGCTTTTAACTTTCCTTCTTTCAATAACTTCTTCTGCCTGTATCTTCTTTCCAAGTTTCTGTTTCTCTCTTCTGACTTTGTTTTTATAGATGACGAGATTCGTATCCTCTGCTGTCACAACTTCTACATGGTGATGCAACCAGTAGTAGTGGCGCATGATTATCAGCATAAGTTGGCAATTGCAATTCTTTCAATATGCATGATGCCCCCAAAGAGTTACTTTTCACGCTATCGCGTGTCTTTGCATTGTCATGGCCCTTTATACTAGCCATTTCTAAGCTCGTTGTAATAAAACGCACAAAACACTATAATGGCACATTAAACGACCCAAAAAGCACTGTATATCAACACAAAAGGGTTTCACGTAAACACTGAACAAATGTCGCAGGTAACTTAGCAAGGATAAATAATAAGAATCCTTTACCGCATTTTGGCTCTCAACTATTTCGTCCTTCACTCCCTGAGTATTACGACGAATCATTGCGCGCGCTTAGAGTCCTGCTTCAACACTTTCTCACCTTCCAGATTTGTTTTTGAAGTATACTGCTGTCTTTTCCCCAAATATACGACGTTTGACGCATAGAAAGTATATAAAGAAGACCGAGGAACATAAATAATACAGAAACTAACGATCGATTCAAACAAATACAACTTTTGCCTATTATAAGCGAAAAAGCTATAAAAATAGCCTAAGTTATAATACACATAGGTATTAAATAATGCATGATCAGATCTTATTTAAACATTTGGTACATTAAATATGCCTTTTCAAGTAAATACAACCAAAATAAATTTAATTTAACGTTTTTTAATTTTTTTCGAAAAAAGTTCAAAAATGAACATTTTTGCAAAACTTTAAGCCGTTTGCGGCAGGGTAAGGAAATGTCCAAAAAATCTCAAATATTTTGTATGAACTGAGTGCCACCAGTGGCCACTTTTCCGCACCCGCCATAATCGAAAATCGAAAAAAAGTTTTTTTCGGCCCACCCTAATGTACATTAGGGTGGGCCGAAAATTTTTTTTTTCGATTTTCGATTATGGCGGGTGCGGAAAAGTGGCCACTGGTGGCACTCAGTTCACACAAAAAATTTAAGATTTTTTGTACTTCTCCTTACCCTGCCGCAAATAGCTTGAAAGTTTGCAAAAATGCTGATTTTTGAACTTTTTTAGGTAAAATGTTAAAATGTTAAATTAAATTTATTTTGGCTGTATTTGCTTGAAAAGGCAGCTTTAATGTACCAAATGCTTAAATAAGTTCTGATAATGCATTATTTAATTGGTAAATGTATTTTAAATAAGCCCATTTTCATAGCTTTTTCACGTATAATAGGCAAAATATGTATTAGTTTGAATCGTTCGTTAATTTCTCTCTTATTTATGTTTCTAGGTCTTTAAATAGTTTTCTATGCGTCAAAGGTCATATATTTGGGCAGCGGACAGCAGTATAACTCAAAAACAAAGCTAGAAGGTGAGAAGGGGGGAAGCAGGACTCAAAGAGTACGCAATGCCTCATCGTAATGTTGAGGGAGTTAAGGAGGAAATAAAAGAGAAAAGAAAATTGCGATAATGGATTGTTATTATTTTACTATGCTCAAAACCTGCGATATGTGTTCAGTGTTGACGTGAAACCTTTTCCTAGAGGGATGCGGTACTTTTTGGATCATTTGGCGTACCATTACAGTGTTTTGTGCGTTTTATTACGACGAGCTTAGAAATGGCTTGTACGAAGGTCCACGGCAATGTAAAAGACACGCGACAGCATGAAAATTATCCTTTTTTGGGCACCATGCTTATTGAAAGAATTGCAATTGCCAACTTATACTGAAATTATGCTCCACTACTACTTGTTGCGAAGCGATATGGCAGCAAATCGAGAAATCCAATATTAGTCAATAGATGATGTTATTAAAATGGTAGGTGAAAAAGTTTCCATTAAAAAAAAGCTTTGGAAAAAAATCTGAAAAAAAAGCTTCCATACCAGTGTTTTCCCAATGATCAATTTACAAAAAAGATTAAAAACTACTAAAAGGTTTCACCATATCGTATGAATTCTTTGCGGGTTGTCTTTACTTTCAAGCCCATACGATTACAGAATTTCCTCCAATGACCTACACTTCTTTTAATAGTGATAGTTTAGAATAATAGTTTAATGGTAGGTGAAAAAGTTACCGAAATCTGAAAAAAGCTTCCATAACAGTGTTTTCGCAACGATCAATTAGCAAAAAGATTAAAAACTACTAAAAGGTTTCACCTTTTCGTACAAATTCTTCGTGGGTTGTCTTGACTTTCAAGTCCATCAGCTCATGTCTTGACTTTCAGGATTTCTCCAATGATATACGCTTCTTTAATAGTTTTTAATCTTTTTTTTAATTGATCGTTGGGAAAACACTGGCTTTTATTCAGATTTCGGTAACTTTTTCATCTACCATTTTAATAGCATCATCTATTGACTAATATTGGATTTTTCGATTTTTTGCCATATCGCTTTGCAACCAGTAGTAGTGGCGTATGATACCAGTATAAGTTGGCAAGCCTTTCAACAAACATGGTGCCCAAAAAGGATACTTTTCATTCTGATCGTGTGTCTTTTACATTGGCATGGACCTTCATAATAGCCATTTCCAAACTCGTCGTAATAAAACGCACAAAACACTATAAAGGTACGTCAAACGATCCAAAAAGTACTGAATCTCTCTAGGAAAAGATTTCATATCCACACTGAACAAATTTTCCAGATTTTGAGCATGGTAAAATAATAACAATCCCTTATAGCAATTTTCTCTTCTTTTTTATATCTTTCTTCACTCCCTCAACATTACGATGAGGTATTGCGCACTAGGGTGGAGCGAAAAAAAATTTTTTTTTGAAAATCAAAAACGGGTAGGTGCCAAAAGTTGCCTTTATACTAGTACATCAACTGCGTGAAATTTTACCGCTGAAAAAAAATGGCTTGAGTCTGCGCTTTTGCTCCAAAAATCGAAATTTTGGGTAAAATTTGTCATTTTTTGACATTTTTTCAAAAAAATTAAAAACTTCCTACAGAGCTTGTTAGTATTTAAAAGTGTTGCTTAGACCTTTATATTTATCTGCTTAACATATTTAAACTATAAAACAATATCTGTAGTCTGTATAATTGGAGCAAATCTGACAACTTTTTGTAAAAAATCAGCGTTAACCTCTCTATTGGAGCATACAACGAAATGTTGTTTTGAATGCATTTCTTACCTAGCTGCTTTCAAAACTACTGTGTATATAACTCATAGAGGTGGTTGCATTATTCCACCCGTCTCAACCACCCAATCATCTAGGCCCAGTGTTTTATTTATGTATTGAATTGTTATTTTTTTCCCGAAGGCGAGTATAAGTTTTCTGTATATCAAAGTAATTTATCTGTTGTTTGTATTCACTGACTTTGGATGATTTGGATCATGCTGGTGTGGCCTGCTATACGTATATTTTTATACCACGTATAACAGAAGAGAAGCTGAGTAATGTATTGGGTATGTTCTTAACTGAACCTATTCAGCAGTCTATTACCTTCATTAAAATTTCATGCAATTAGTACATTATGATTGAAAGTTCTGTTATCACAACATTCTTTCAATCAATTACATTTTATATGCAATGATTTGCCTAATAATTGATTGTATGAATTCAATTTTTAGTATGTCATCATTTATTGAACCTATTACATTGAATATATGCTGAGACTGTTTAATATTATAACGATCGTCACAGAGGATTGCAAACAAAATTTGCGTGTAAAACAACAACATTTCTAAAGAAGTTTTATCATGCTTTATGTCGTTTCCTGTGTTGTTCCGTAGTCTAGTAATTTCTAATAAGATTTTAGATCTATTATTCAGGTGTGTTGTACATTTGGTATAAAACATCCCGCGGTATAAACTTGGATTATACATTTTGTGAGTGAACATATAGACGCTGATTGCCAATCTGTGCTTATATAAAGCGGAAAATTTTATTAACTTTATGAGCTGTCTTTTGTGTGACATGTTTTCTAAATTCCTATTACCCATTCTTTCTGAGAAATAGCTTTCCTTATGAATTAGCTTTGCAATCTCCGACAGAAATTTCTAGTCTGTTCTGAGTATCTTTTTCTCAATTTGAGAAAAGAATTTTTCAAAATTATTCTCTATTTTATATAAAAAAATTGCAATAGGAAGTGAATAGTACGTAGACAAAGATTTTCCTTATTGATCCAGTGAATCCATGTAGCTTAGAACGTTTTATATCGACTTCTCTAATAATTGACGCAGAGGAAATTCACTGGAGTTGAAGTAGCGAATGATTCAATATTATACACAATTCTAAGCTTACCCCATGCAAAATGGTTCACAGTGACAAATAAAATTCTCCTAATTTTAAATGAGCACTTATAGTCGATTAGAATCCGTACATTCCCTCATAAAGTACTATGCATTATAAGTTTATGCCCAGGACATTTCACTATCAAATGTTGTCCATTCATAAAAAGGGGATCAAAAAGTTAATAGGAAATTACCTGGATACGAAAACACTTAGAAAACGGCATAAAACTAATGCAAAAAAAAGGTTATTTACAACAGCGGTTGCTTTACACATGGAGAACAAATTTTCATTGCAATTCTCTCTGACGATCACCATCACATTAAACAGCGCGCTTCTCAACATATAAAAAATGCAAAAGTAGAATAAATGATGGCATACTTATAGTTGAAACATCTGAAATCATCTTTGAAGCAAATCATTACGTAAAAAAAATACAATTGACTGAAAAAATGTTGTGGTAACAGAACTTCCAATCACTATTCATCAACTGAATGTAAGTTTGATAAATATAATAGATGGCCGAATAGATCCCTTTAATAATATTCCCGTACATTACTCTGCTTGTCATTTTTTTGTATAATTGGTAAAAATATACATGAAGATAGTTACAGCAGCATGTGGATGCAAAGAATAGATGAACAAGGTGGAAGCATCGAAAACATGCCAAATTTTTATAAAGAAAATCACAAATCAATGTATAAATAAAACACTATACTAAGATGATCGAATAGTTGGGCCGGGTGGCATAGGAAATATAGCCACCTCCACGACGCATGTCCAAGGTAGTTTTGAAAGCAAGAGCTGTATTAAAAACAACAATTTGTTGTATGACACAATAGAGTGGTAATACTGTTTTCTTACTAAAAGTTGTCTGTTTTGCTCCAGCTATACGGAATAAACATATTGTTTTATAGTTTAAATATGTTAAGCAGACAACTATAAAGGTCTAAGCAACACTTTTAAATACTAACCAGCTCTGTAGGATTTTTTCAATTTTTTTGAAAAAATGTCAAAAAATGACAAATTTTACCCAAAATTTCGATTTTTGGAGCAAAAGCGCAGACTCAAGCCATTTTTTTTCAGCGGTAAAATTTCACGCAGTTGATGTACTAGTATAAAGGCAACTTTTGGCACCTACCCGTTTTTGATTTTCAAAAAAAATTTTTTTTCGCTCCACCCTATTGCGCACGCTTAGTATCCTGTTTCACCCCCTTCTCACCTTCCAGCTTTGTTTTTGAGTTATACTGCTGTCCGCTGCCCAAATATATGACCTTTGACGCATAGAAAAAAATTTAAAGACCAAGGAACATAAATAAGAGAGAAATTAACGAAGTATTCAAACCAATACATATTTTGTCTGTTGTACGTGAAAAAGCTATGAAAAAAGACTTATTTGAAATACACTTAACAATTAAATAATGCATTATCAGAACTTATTTAAGTATTTGGTACGTTAAAGATGCCTTTTCAAGTAAATACAGCCAAAATAAATTTAATTTAACATTTTTAACTTTTTACCTAAAAGTTCAAAAATCAGCATTTTTGCAAATTTTCAAGCCATTTGCGGCAGGGTAAGAGAAAGTCCAAAAAATCTCAAATTTTTTGTGTGAACTGAGTGCCACCAGTGGCCACTTTTGAGCACCCGCCATAATCGAAAATCGAAAAAAAGTTTTTTTCGGCCCACCCTAATGTACATGTCGCCAAAAAGTGCTCAGAATCCTTGTTTATATCCACCAGTAAAATTTTACTGTAAAATTTGTTTTATTAAATCCAAGCATTTTCTCGATTTAATAAGGCACAAATTTGTTTTTTAAAACCGGTGACAAAACATTAAAAATTTCTTAAAAGGCTCCTGTCTCTAAGGGGAAAGTCCAGATATGTTTCAAAAATATAAAATTAATGTATATTTGAAATAGTGATTCATGTTTGAAACTATATAATTATATACAGAATTGTAAATTTAATTATTGTGAATTGTTAAGTAGTTGGTTTTATAAATCCTATTATAAATAAAATAAGGTCAGGCAAAATTCGTTTTAAAGAGAACTAGAGCATCACTAAATTAAATCGTATTTAGAACAGCCGTGACTTTAAAATGATCTAATGATTCAGGAGAAAACTAAATATTAATAACATTAAATAAACCACGACTTACTGTTAGTTAAAAATATTAAACATATGAAATTATAATAAGAATAATAAATTAAGTTTCATTAAGTCTGTAATGTCAACCAAAACAATCATTCAAAAACTGTTAAGTTTTAAAACTAAAAAATAAAATATATATTTTAACCAAAAGATAAAACTGACTTCAAAAACTAATTGCAATATACATATTACATATTATCAACTCTGACATAGAATCTCATATTTTAAAATCTATGTGTTTGGTTGCTATTTTTTCCATAATGGACAGTATAAACTCACTATTTGATACTAACAATAACTATAGTTGCTAATTTTACTTGAAAATAAAAATTTATAACATGAGAAAAAAAGCTACAAAAATGGTAAAATTAAATTTTTTTAAACTAAATATTAAATCGTAAAAAATCTCATAGATAATTAGATGGGAATCTGTTGGATACTTATATTGAACTTAGCTTCACTTGCATCATAGACACCAAAAATTCAAATTCATGTACATAAATATAATACGCATGGTAAATACGCATGCTCTTAATTTCTATTAATTATTGTGTAAAAATATTTTTTTACTTTGCACAGGCATGAGATTGCAAAAAAGGAAAATATTTTAAACAACGCGCATTAAAGGCAATTACGAAAGTTATTTTATTAACAATAAATTTTTCAATATTTTTGTTTATATCCTGTTAAATTTTATGTATTTATTTTTGTATTTTTTTGTTTGGGGGGAGGGGGGGGTCAAAGTGAATCCATTTATACAAATACTATAAGTAATTCTTAAGGGTGTTCTTAAATCAAAAAGGGCAACTTTGTGACACATGCTTTAATTTATTTTTGTTCGGAAATGAATGAAAGTAAGCAGGTGTTGTTATTCAGAAATTGTCTAATTGCACTTGATTCTTCTTCTTTTTTTTTCTTTGCTTTTAAACAAAATAGATCTTTTATAACAAGCCTTCAAAGATGACGTTTTTGAGCACATTTCCCGTCGAAAGCAGAAGAACCGGTCGAAAATCAGGAGAAAAACGAGTGATCACGTGATCGAAATAACTTAGAACTAGATAGGTAATTTAATTATCATAAAATGGAAAATTCAGTTCGATTCGAAATCGCTTCCATAGTCAGGCATTCCAATTTTATAATTTTTTGTTAAAAAACGAATTTGTAAAAGTGTCAAAACGTTTTGCGCTTGTTGAGCGGAGCAGTTGAAAACACCCTTAAATGAAAGTTTCTATTTTCACTGAAAAGATCATTTAACAAACATGATAAGCTAAGCTTTAATTTGCCAATCGATTGCAAAAAAAGTGTTTTAAAAACATTAATAATCTTTTTTTTTCGCGATCTTTGACCGAAAAACGCTTTTATTCGCAATCTCATGACAAAAAATCCCTTTTTTCTCGATCTTTTGACGAAAACCGCGTTTTTCCACGATCTTATGACGAAAAACGCAATTTTCTCGCGATATTACGACGAAAATAACGGTTTTTTCCGCTATCTCCAGACGAAAAACGCGTTTTTTTCGGGATCTTTAGACGAAAACCGCATTTTTCCGCAATCTTCAGACGAAAAACGCATTTTTTCGCAATCTTCAGAGGAAAAATCGCGTTTTTTCGTGATCTCATGGAAAAAAACCGCGTTTTTTCGTGATCTCATGAAAAAAAATCGCGTTTTTTCGCGACTACCGAAAACCGCGTTTTTCTCGCGATATTTTGACGTAAACCGCGTTTCTCGCGATCTTTTAACAAAAAACGCATTCTTCCCGAGATCTTTTGATAAAAATCGCGTTTTTCTCGCGTTCTAATGAAAATCGGGTTTTTTTCACGATCTTTAGACGAAAATCGCTTTTTCTCGCGATCTTTAGACGAAAATAGCATTTTCGCGACTTTTTGACGAAAATCGTATTTTTTTCACGCAATCTTTTGACGAAATTTGCATATTTCCGCAGTCCTTTGACTATGTAAAAAAAAATGAGAAAAGCGGAAAATCGCGGATCCGCGGAAGAATCTCATACCTGTTTTCAATAGTTTTTGAAAAAGTTTTTATTTTTAATAAAAACAGAATATGCATATATATTTATTTTCCGATGATCATGAAGTATTTTGTATTTAATTATTTCCTTCTAGAAAAGTTCCGTTATAGAGAGGTTTCACTTTAGACGGGTTTCTCCATAGGCAGGTCCATTTTATCAGTTTTTGCTATATTTAGTTTGCTTAAGATATAGATTGTTAAAATATGTTAGCCCCCAGAAAAATTTCGGAGCCCCCCCCCCCCCCCCCCCTGGCATGACTCGCTGGTTACGGCCCTGTTAAGAGGAAGTTTTTTGAGGCCTGATAGCGTATGCTTTTTTAAGCCAGGAGGTGTTCCAAATTTCTAAAATATTAGTAACGTTAAATATATATAACTCCTAAGAAAAAAATAAAATCCTACATATATATATATAATAATATGTCCGAAATCATCCATTTTATAATTTATAGGAATAAGTCACATCTCAAACTTTATCGTAAAACTTTACTCAAAGAAACTTTTCTCCGTTTCTAGACGTGTAAGCGGTCGACATTTTACTGCCTCTTTTATGGATTTTTATGCTCTCTTCGCAGGAGCATAACCGCACAACTCCACCTTTCTTTTCATTTTTCAATTTCTTATAGGAAACTTACTTATTACACATTGATGAATGAACCTCTTAAAGAGAAAATGTTGGAGTGAGGTTCCGTTTTTAAACCGGACGTGATCAATGGACTGATGGATGTCAAAAAGGTGTTACAGTTTTTATGTGGTGAGTTTTTGGCAGGAGAGTAATGTTGTCTACGATGTTTGAGTAAATGCGTACGCGATATTAAGACTGTTCTAAAATCAAAAAGAACAACTTTACGACATAAGTTTTAATTTATTTTTATTCGGAAATGCATGGAACTAGCTGGTGTTGTTTTTCAGAAACTATCTAATTGCATTAATTTTCATGTTTTTTGCAAACACAGTAGATTTTTCAGAAAATTATGTTCAAGTGGGCATTTCAACCGACTTTTTTGCTCGAGAGAAGAAAAACTAGTCAAACTGGTATTAAAAACACATTTGTCACTTAATTAAAAAAAAAGGTTATAAATAAATAAATAATTTGTTGGTCAAGAAATGGAAAAGTTGAAGAGATTCCAAATCGCTTCCATGATCAAGCTTTGCAATTTTATATCCTTCCGTTAAAAAATGAATTTGTAAATGCATTAAAGTGTTTTGCGCTTGTTCAGCAGAGCAGTTGAAAATAAACTTTTAAAAAAATTATTTTTGAACATTGTAGATTTTGAAGTTTGCATAATCTTTTCGCTACCGACAACTAGTATTAATGCAATATAATTAATTATTACATAATTATTTCTTCTCCTATTTGACTTCATAAAAAGATTTTTATTTTATTTGCATTAGTTCGAATCTTAAACTTCGACACACCTCGCAAAAATTTAAATTGCGTTTTATTGCCCTAATAGGTCTAATATAAGATTATCTTGATACACAAAAAGCTTCAAAAGCGTAGTTATACGGAAAATCACTTTATTACGCTATTTGTTCATTCGTGACCACAGAAGAGGGGTGGATTATGTGAGAAAGTAAAATTCTCCAATCCTCAAAACCTCATCCTATTATGTCATTCTTAAGGGCTTTACTCTTTGATGCATGTTTTTTACTTCTGAATACAGAGCTAGGTGCTAGAATTTCAAGTTACAGAAAAATCATGCGCGTTTTCTTTTGTCTCACATGTTAAATTTACTTTTATCGAAATATGTCCCGTGATGTGTGGACCCAGGGAGTAATGAGGATAATAAAGTAATTGAGGTTAATTCCTTTCCACTCTATGGTACTTTTCTGTAAAATAAAACTAGTCGGGTGTGCTAATCTCAAAACTTTCTTCTATCAAATATGTTAGCTCTCCAAAATTTGCTATTACAATGGCAAAATTAAATGACAATCTGTGTTCATCAGGATGATTCTACAGATATAAAATTCCGTGTATTAGTTTTTGAGATATGACTATCTCTAAAAACATGTAAATCATTCAAAATACATCATTGTAATGCCACGTGTTGGTTGATTTACACCGTAAACTAATCTGCAGCAACTTATGTCAACATGTAACTAAATCTGAAATTTGCTGAAAATCTTTCCATTAGTTCTTGAGATATAGCTAATGCAGACATCGCGAAAAATGCAGCACAGCAGCGTTATAAGTGAAGGTTTTTATATTAAAACGGGTAGAAAAAATTAATTAACGTCAAAGACTAAATGAATCTAAAGCTTGATGAAATTCCGTGTTTTGGTTCTGGAGATTGAGCAATTGCAAAAATCGTAATGAATTTTGCACGGCAGTGAAGATTGATGAACTATTTTTAACAAAATGTAGAAATCGTCAATTCTTGAGACACAAAACATCGTTCTTGAGACAGGAGTATTGCTAACATATTGTAAATCCTGAAAAATGTAACACATTTGTGCCACTTGTTGGGTGATTTACAAAAAAAAAAAAATAAATAAAAATATTCAGCAACAACGTTGTTCGAAAAGTAAAATGCTTAACAAAAAACCGTTAAACTACACGCAATAGTCTAATTTTTTTAAAAAATATTAAAATATCCTGAATAAAAGTATGCCTAATTAAACATTTTATATAATTCAGTGTTTCAATTCTACTTTTAACAATAATGATTGCAATAGATTATTGTCGTCACATCGAACTGGCTGTTTTTCCTCACGCTTCGTAGAAAGCACAAGTTAGTAAATTAAACTTTTGTTCTGTTTCTTTATTAAGATATAATCGCTAAAATAAAGAAAAAATAAAGCATTATTTAAACTAGCCTTTAAAAAATTCTAAAATGATTTCTCGGCACAGATGTCACGTACGCACCAGGGTATCTAATTGGCCTTACTTTAAATGACATGTTAAAGGCTATTGCTTTTATTTACTAATAAACTGCTCATTTACTTTTATTTCCCTTTTAAAAGTTATTTAATTTTTTATTGTACAGTTAATAATGAAACTAATTTTATTTAATGTAACTTCCTTTATAAGTATTAAAAATAACTTAAACAGATACTTAACCGATACTCAAAAATGATGTTTTTGTTAAATTGCCGAATAAAGAAATTCGCGCTAAACGTGGTGCATATATAACACCTATGCCGATTTCTTAACAGTAATTATAATTTAATTAATAGGAAAATATTAATTAATTAAAACTTATTTTCAAAAATATATATTAGATATTTTATGTTTCATATTAATTTCGACATTTTGCGGTTAAATTATTTCATTGGCTACTTGGCTCATTCTGGCACATAATCAAATCCATTGTAACCTTTTGGGCGGTTTATCTCCTGTGTTCGATTAAAGAAAAAGTGTTATTAAATTTAATAATTTATGAGAAAATTCTAAAATTAATGATAGGTTATCATCGGAAACCTCTGTTTATAATTTTGATAATTCTAGCCCTTTAGGAAGTGAGAGAAAAATCGATTGCAGAATTCCATCTTTAGATTATCAAAATACTAAGTAAAATAAGTCGGAAATTGTATGTCAAACATAGTCAATAAGATGCGTTCGTACTATAACTAGTTTAATAAAATAACGAGATTTTGGTGAAATAGTTGTTGCACTCTTATGCGAAAATGCAGAAAAACAAAATCTATTATCATTCTGCAGATTAAACTCATTTATACGTGAATAATAGGAATTCATTTTAAATTGGACGTCATCAGCATAGAAGCATTACCTATCGTAGGCTATCACTGAATTTATAACCTTCAGATGTAGTATTTAATAGAATGAAGAAAACTTCTTGTAATCTTTATGTATATAAATCTTCTGCGCGTGTGTACACTGTAAAAAATATCCGTTAATATGCACACATTTTTCCGTAAAATTCTACGGAATTGTTTCATTTTTTTCAAAAAAACAGTAGAATTTCCGTTTTTGACATTTTGAAATTAAAAATACAGGAAGTTTTCCGTAAATTTTCTGGAAACGGAGAAGTTTCATATTAAAACAGCATAAATTCCATAAATAACTCTAGTGGCGACATCTATATCTGGGATAGAAAAACATTATAGAGTTGTTTTATGAACAACTTTCTACAATAATTTTCTTTATTTCTTTCTGTTTTAATAATAGAAAGATAATATATGTTTACAATATTAAAAAAATAAATTAAATTATAAAATTTTATTAATCCTTTTTAAGTTTGAGATTAGTTAGTTAGTTTATTTTGAGTTAGTTTATTTCCATTATGATTATTAAATAATGTTTAACTCATTTATAGCATATTTATTAAAAAGTGCGTAGGATATTTTAACATGGAAAAAATTTCTCCTTTTAATTTTAATATATTTTTTTAAATCTATTCACTTTAAGAAATTCGCACATAAAATTTAAAACATCTGAATTATATTAAAGAAATTATTATAATGTTGACGATTATTTAAGTTATAAAAAACAATAAAGGAACTTTATTTTAATAACCCGTAATAACTATCTTTATTGAGATTAAAATCGATCGTCATACAAATCAATACATATAATAAAACAGTAGGACCCGGTGTGTCTGTACATTGAAGATAATTGACAAAAATGGAGTCAGGGCGATAAAAGAAAACCAATGAAACACAAAAAATTTTTTTTTGAATTTCTTGTCTGTCTGTCTGTCTGTCTGTCTGTCTGTTTGTTCGAGGTTATCTTCGTAACTACTGAATGGATTTTTATGCGGTTTTCACTAATGAAGAATGCACACTCCCGGGCTGTGTATAGGCTTTGTTTCATCAAAATCGGACAACAGACAAAAAAGTAACAAAAAGAAACAAAAGAAACTATTAGGTGCGCTGCTCACGTTTTTTAGTACATAACGTTTTTTAGTACATATAAAATCCAATAGATGTCACTGTGCGATTTTAAAACGCGCTATCGTTATGTTTTCGCCAGTCTACTTAAGTATGAGAAAGTTTCAAGCTGGCTGTCGTTCCATGTGGTTTAGTCGGTAGAACGTCAGTGCGCCATACTGATGGCCCGGGTTCGATTCCCAGCATGGAATTTTTTTTCACTATGTTGGCATTAACGCCTATAAGCAATTAAAAGAATTTGAAATATTGTATTCAAGGCGAATTTTCTCTCTGGGAAAATTTCCTTGCATTAATATGTCAGTGTAATTTTTTTTTCGATTTAATTTTTTTTTTTCGAAACTTTGTTTTTCTTAAAAAATTACAGTAAATATTTGATATTTCCCAACGTTTTTTGAATGATCGACTTGCTTTTTTTTTTTTTTAATGTATGTCTGAACCTTATCTAACTACTTCTTCAAGATTTCTTTAGATAAACCGACCAGCGTAGCGGGCGAAGGCCGCTAGTACTTTGTTAAAATAGATTTTTTTCTTTTTTTCTTTTTCTTTTTTTTTAATTATGTTAGTATCTTGTCAAAAATAAATAAGTAAATAAATATGAATAATATTGCAAAAAACTTTTAAAAGTCTCCTTAAAATGAAGGAAACAAAACTTTTTAATGCATTCAACTCTTAATACATGTAATATTTTAAGGTTTAAAATTAATTTTTTATAGAACTGAAATTAAAAATTAAATATTCGAAATTATGGAAATAAAATCTGTTAAACATTTAGAATTGAACACTCAATAGAAAATAATTCTCTACAATAATTAATGCCGCGTTCAACATAAGGCCTTTGCTTTATAAAATCATTCGAAATAAGTAAAGATATTTGCAAGCACTGCATATCTAACTATGGCGTAATGGTATTACACTACTGCAAACTGCCATCCCCAAGGTCCCAGGTTGGATCCTCATCGAGGGTGAGTGATATGTCTTCACTGTTGTTTAAATTAAATGTATGTATTCTAACATTCTTTGTCTAACGAATAAAAATCATAAAGATGCTAGTTTGTCCTTGAAAATTCTTTTTTTTTCTTTCAAGCAAAATTTTTTATTTAAAAAAAAAAAAAAAAGGAAATACTTTGTGGATAAAACGGAAATATATCAGGAAAAAACGGAATGTTTTTTTTCGTTAAAAAACGGAAATAGTACTGGCGTCTAGATTACCAGTACTTCCGTTATTTAACGTAATTTTTTTACAGTGTATGTCATTGAACTCCTCCTAAACGACTAGACCGATTTTTTTGAAATTTTTGTGTGTATTCCAGTGGATTCGTCAATGGTTTAGATTCACACTTCATCGAAATTAATTCTGTACTTTTTTAGTAATTAGGCAAAAAACTAATAGTTAGTGATTTTTTGCTAATTAAAAATATTGAATAAGTTCGCTTCATAGAGTGCGGACAGAATGACCGAGCGGTCTAAGGCGCCAGATTTAAGCTTTGGTTCTTGAAGAAAGAGATCGTCTGTTCGAACCCCACTCCTGACATACGTGTATGATTTACTATATTTTTTTCTGTATTATAATTTTAATTAACTGACTTCAGAAAATCGTTAACTTTTGACTAAGAAGAGAAAAATAAACTATTCTATCAAAAATTAAACCGACTTCAAAAACTACTGCAAAGTGAAAAATAATTTCCTTACATAACTGTAATAAGAAATTAAATTAAGAGCATAGTATTTATCATGCATATTATTACATTTATGTTCATTTATTTGATTTTTTGGAGTCGGTGCCAAGACGATGTCTGTTAAGTCCGCTAGTATACTTATAAGTTTTGATTCGATTTCTTCACGAAATTCAAAATGAATGCACCAAACTCTGCAACGATTCAATCCATTAAATTTCAAACCCTTTAGTTGGGTAGTTTTTTAATATTCTACGCAGATAGACGGGCGGGCCGATCAGCCAACGACTAAGACTTTGGACACACACTTGTCTTTCCAGCCTTCAGCCGAATTTTAGAAAATTCTTTATTTAGGATTCTTTTGCTGTTTATTCACAATAGAATGAGCGGAAATATACAATTGGTCAGGAGTATAGTAAATTTAGTAAATGTACAGTAAATTTATTATTTGTAGTAAAAGCATTTTTATTAATTCTTGTTTAGATTAAAAATTGTTATTTTTTATTAATCATTGTTTATTTTTTGCTATTTTTAAATTATATTGTATTTTTCATTAATTGCTATTTATTTATTTTCCTATTTATTCTTATTATAGCTTAGTTATTTTAATTATATTATTATTATTATTATATTATAATTACTAACGCAACTAATAAAAGAATATATAACATGACCATGAAGCTTATAATAACTGAAACAAACCCATTTATACTTCATTCAGATACGTCACATCTCCATACTTCTCTATAAAACTTCACCAACCTCACGACTAAGAATTTTTTCTAGTTTCTATAAAGATTGTGTTCGTCATTTTATCCTCACTTATATCATTAATTTTCCGACTCTTTTGTTAGGATCATGACCACACAACTCCACTTACCTTTCCATTTTTCAATTTTCGTTCGAAAACAAAGGGCCTCCGTGGCTAAGTGGTTAAGACGCCACTCCGCTAATCTGGAGGTTGTGGGTTCGATTCCCGCTGGCCCCATTGCTCCACACGCTTTGTGTGGAACTCCTGGTTGTATTTCTCTTGAGATGTAAATTTCCATGTGCTATCTCATCTATGTATATCGACAATGACTTATAAGCAGACATTCATGTCGAGAACACAAGTCAGATGTATGTTGTTCAAGAAACAAACTTACACAAATCTTCAATCTTTAAAAAATAAATTGAAATGAAATTTGTTTGTTATCTAGCTCTAGCTCTGTTGTGCTGTCTTTTTTTTTAAATCGAAAATTTACTTATTACTAATTGATGAATGGACCTCTTTTGGGAAGATGTTGGAGAGAGGTTCTCGATTTAAAACTGACCGAGGATCAATGTTGGATGTCTGAAAGGTGTGATTGTTTTCGGGATTTGGAGAGAGGAAGATTAATCTTGTCTTGGTGGCTGTTCTTGTTATGTGCGTGGTACAATTATATGAATATTTTATTAATTCCTATTTCTGAAGCAAGATTTATAAATAGAATTAAAGCGAATGAATTAACTGTTATTGAATATTTAATGTAATGATTTATGGATAATAGTATATAAATTATTGTACATAAATATTTATAATAATTACACATAAATACTTTTTATGTAATGTAAATATATAGAAATAATTATATTATAAATTATATGCATATTTACAGTTATTTTAAACTATTTATATATTTACATATAATTTATGCGTAATAAACTTTTAAATTGCTAACAAACATAATTTATTAATTGTTGTAATATATATTATATTAATTGCAAGATAGATTTTATAAATTACTGTTTATGAATTTCTATTTATTAATTATTTTGTATTTTTTTCATTAAATGCTATTTATTCATTTTGCTATTTAATTTTATTATTGGTAGGTATTATTATTAAACTATTATAGTAATACTTATTATTATTATATAATAATTACAAACGCAACAAATAAAAGAATATATTACATGACCATGATTTTATTATTTAATGCTTATAATAATTGAAATAAACCAATTTACAATTCATTAAAATACTCTAAACAATGTCTCCAAAATTCTCTATAAACTTCACCTACGTTCCGGCGAAGAAACTTTTCCAGATTCTGGAAAGATTGTTTTCGTCATTTTACCACCATTTTCATTGATTTTCTCTCTATTTTGACAGGAGCATGACCACACAACTCCACTCTCCTCTCCATTTTTCAATTTTCGTTTGTAAACATTTTCATTACTCGATGATGAAAGGACCTTTTTAGGAAAGATGTTGGAGAGAGGTTCCCGATGTAAAATTAGCCGAGGATCGATGGATTGATGTTAGATGCCAGGAAGGTGTTACTGTTTTCAGTATTTGGGGAGAGGGACATAAATCTTGTCTTCGTGAATGTTCTTAATGGAAGTATATGCTTTTGTTGAGGGTTTTATTTATTATAAATTATATTTTTTCTTTTGTAAATGAATGTAGATTTTATTTTATTATGGGAACAAAGGATAAATTTAATCAACCATATAAGTGAGTATATGGTATACTTAGTAGTATAGTATACCTTTTTTTAAAACATTAATTGTTATTGCTAGGTTTAAGTGAGTGGTACGATGATATAAATATTTCACAAATTTATATTTCTAAAGGAAATTTTATGAATAAAATTAAGATAAATTTTTAAACTGCTATTAAATGTTTAATGTAATAATTTATGAACAATAAGGTATAAATTAGTGTACATAAATATTTATACACACTCACATATAAATACTTTTTATGCATTGTAAATATTTAAAAATAATTATGTTAAAAATTATATGCATATTTATAATTTTTTTAAACTGCATATACAAGTATACATAAATATTTATATATAGTTTATGTGTAATAAATTTATTAATTGTTGGTAAATGTTTTTTATTAATTGTTGTAAGATGTATTATATTAATTGCAAGTTACTTATTATGAACTACTGTTTATTAATTTCTATTGATAAATTTGCATTTTTTCATTATTTGCTATTTATCTATTTCATTATATAATCTTATTATTGCTAGTTATTATTATTATATCATTATAATTATAGTTATAATTATTATTGTATTATAATTACGAGCGCGACTAATAAAAGAATCTGTAACAAAACCATAAGTTTATTATATAACGCATATAATAACTGAAACAAACCCATTTATACTTCATTCAAATGCGTCACATCTCCAAACTTCTTTATAAAACTTTACCTACCTTCCGGTGAAGAAACTTTTCCAGTTTTGGGAAAGATTGCGCTCGTAATTTATTCTCCTCTTTCATTGAATTTTAGGCTCTTTTGACAGGAGCATGACCACACAACTCCACTCTCCTCTCCATTTTTCAATTTTCGTTCGAAAACTCACTTATTACTCATTGACGAATGGATCTCTTTAGAAGAAATGTTGGAGAGAGGTTCCCGATTTAAAACTGGCCGAGAATCGATGTATTGACGTTGGGTGTCGAAAAGGTATTACTGCTTTCGGGATTTGGAGAGAAGGAAATTAATTTCGTCTTAGTGAATGCTCTTAATGGAAGTAAATGTCGTTGTTGTGGGCTTTATTTATTAAAAATTATATTTTTCTTTTGTAAATAAATATAATTTTTTGTAATTACTATTATGGAGACAACAAGCAAAATTAATCGACAATAATTATTAAAAACATTCTTTGTTATTGCAAGGATTATGCGAGTGGTACAAACATTTAGTAATTTCTATTTCTAAAGCAATTTTATAAATAAAATTGGCGTAAATTTATTGATTGCTATTAAATTTTAATGTAATAATTTATAAATAATTTTATATAAGTTATTGTGCATAAATAAGTATGCAACATTATATATATCAATACTTTTTATGTATTGTAAATATGTAGAAATAATTATATTATAAATTATATACATATTTGCATTCAATTTAAACTATTTCTTCAGGAATATTTACGCATAATTTATATATAATAAATTTATTAATTTTAAGTAAGTGTATTTATTTCATTGTTATGAAATGTGTTATAATAATTGGAAGTTAATTTTTATGAATTGCTGTTTATTAATTGCATAACATTTTTTCGTTAATTGCTATTTATTTATTTTGCTATTTAATCTTAATATTCCTAGTTGTTATTATTGTATTATTATTATAATAGTTATTATTATTTTTATATTATTATAATTACAAACGCAACTAATAAAAGAATATATAGCATGGCCATGAGTTTATTATTCAATGCTCATAATAATGGAAATAAACCTACTTATACTTCATTTAAATACGTCACGTCTCCAAATTTCTCTATAAAACTTCACCTATCTTCCGGCGAAGAAACTTTTCTAGTTTCTGGAAATATTGCGTTCGTTAATTTAACTCCTCCTTCATTGATTTTTAGAACTCTTTTGACAGATTAATGACTACACAACTCCAATCACCTCGCCATTTTTTCAATTTTCGTTCTTAAGGCCCCTGTCCTCGCTCGAGGAAACGCTCGCGAGCTAATGCTATTCCTATGGGGAAGCATTTTTCTAATAACTCTTTCGCATTTTGATATTTTTGAATAATTTTTTTTTACATTGGATAGCTGAGGTGCATGACGACAGCGCACCTTTTTTACTTTTTCGATTTTGGTTGCAGATATATTTTTTAAAAAACACTTTCAGTTTCGAAACCGGTTTTGAAAGTGAAACTAACTTTGTAAAAAATATCTGCAACCAAAATCGAAAAAGTAAAAAAAGGTGCGCTGTCAGCATGCACCTCAGCTATCCAATGCAAAAAAAATTATTCAAAAATGTCAAAATGCTAAAGATTTATTAGAAAAATGCTTCTTCATAGGAATAACATTAGCTCGCCAGCGTTTCCTCGAGCGAGGACAGGGGCCTTAAACTTACTTGTTGCTCATTGATGAATGGACCTCTTTAAGAGAGAAGTTCCTGATTTAAAACTGGCCGAGGATCGATGGATTTGATGTTGGATGTCGAAAAGGTGTTACTGTTTTCGGGATTTGGCCAAAGATATATTAATCTTGTCTTGGGGAGTGTTCTTAATGGAAGTATATCTTGTTGTTGGGGGCCTCATTTATTTTTAAAAATACTGTTTCTTTCGTAAATAAAAAGAATTTTTTTTTCATTAGGGGGATAACGGACAAATTTAATGAATCATTTTCATTTTTGTCTCAACATCTTTTTTATTGCTATGTTCATGTTTCTTTGTGTGGCATGGTACATGAAATATAAATTTTATCAATTCTTATCTCTTACCTCTACCTATCTTATTGCCTCGTACTATACCTTTATTACCTTCTAGATCCATAGATCTGTGTGGTCAAGTGAACAGAACGTGTGTTTCCGCGCTTTGGATTGCCACATCGAATCCAACCGATTCTAGCGTCAAAATGTGTATCTTTGGAATGTTGTTTGACAAGGTGAATAGATGGCGTTACTGAATCAGTTTTTTTTTTTAATTTTCATTGCGTATCAACTATAAATTCACTGCAGTAAATGTGTAGTTATCAACAACACATTCATTGCTGTAAATTTGTAGTTATGTAGACTGAAAAAAACTGCAGGGATTTGTGCTAAATAACCACAGTTTTCCAAATGCATTTTCTTTTCAGTTTCACTACAGTTCATTTTTAGCTGGGATGCATTTTTTAATCTGCACTAAAAATGCGTTCTAGCACTTTTGTCGAGCCAAAGTTAAAAAACTTTTCTGGTATGAAATGTGATGCGTAACGTTAAAAAAAATCTTAGCAGATAACGTTTGCACTATAAATAAAAATTTTGTAAGGTTATAATGATTTTTTTAGGAAATTGGGATACCTAGAACTTTTTATATAACTGCAACCGGGTTTATAAGTAAAATTTTAGCAAGATTACTGTAATTTTCGCAGATTATTTTGCAAAGTTAAAAATTTTTACAGATTTACAGAAACTTGTTTTGCAGATTTACATCTTTTTTTTATGTATTATACAGATAATATTCTTGTAAACGTACAGATTTCGATAACTTTACATCTGCACAATTACACTTTCTTTTGCACTCCTCAACAAACGTGAACTGGTCTATTAAAGGTTTCATTGTAATATACTTCTGTTTTCTCATAGTTATTACCTTGAATCCAACTTCAATCAGGATAGAGTGCAAGGTATTTTGAATGTAATGGGCTGTTTGCGACCACATGTTCTATTGTAATTTTTTATCCTCATGATGCCTACGATAACTCCTCTGAATTTGTTTCGTCGAATTTGGCAACACCTGTTTTGCTGAAAGAAAACAGTTTATAATTTGTGGCAATAAGTTACGCCCTTAACTTATTCGGTAAATTTGACTAAACTGGCGGGGGAAAAAATTCATTTTTGGAGATTTTTTATTTGTCATTTTAACTCCTCTGTAATGTTTTTTTTAATGCTCTCTACAGTGATACATGACCGCACAACCCCACTGTACTCCTTTTTTTCAATAATCGTTCAGAAACTTCATTGATGAATAGCCGCTTGAGAGATGCTGTAGAGCTTCACGTTTTAAAACCCGCCCGCTGTGATCAATGGAATGATGTTGGATGTCAAAAAGGTGTTACCGCTATCGGGCGGTGTTTTGTGTAGAGATGGTACGTGTTCAGGTTATGTTATTCGAGTCATTTAAATTAACCTTTTTGAATCGATCATTGAGAATTAAGTTTCAAATCTTTGTTACAAAGATGGTTATAGGTTATATTATAAAGATGGGGAATTTCTTCCCCAATGTCACTAAAAGCGCTGCAAACGCAATCAAATTACATGTATATTCTATGGAAGTATCCCATCTTGCATATTAAATATAGGGTAGGATATCCTGTATTTTTGATTAAATAATTGTTTTTCGTAATATAATGATCTATGGTAATTTTTCGTTTTCATGATGCCTACTATGCCCTCGATCCAACCTCCTCTCTCTGAAACTTTCGGTCAAATTTAGTGCCACCTATATAACTAAAAAAAAAGCAGTTTATAATTTATGGCAACAAGTCATGTTCTTAACTTATTCCCAAATTTTTACTCAACTGGTGATAAGAAAAACTTTTTCCATTTTCTGAAATGTTCTATTCGTCATTTTAATTCCTCTGTATTGATTTTTTAATGCTCTCTCCAGTGATGCATGATTGCACAACTCCGCTCCTCTCATCTTTTTTCAACACTCGTTCAGAAACTTCATTAATGAATGGTCGCTTTAGGAGAAATGTTGGAGAGTTCTCGTTGTAAAGGTGTTACAGCTATCGGACGGTGATTTTGTATAGGGAGGGCAATATCGTGTTCAGGCTATGGTAATCGCGTCATTTAGCATATATTTTTTTAATCTATCATTCATAATTAAGTTTCAAGCGTTTACATTCCCAAACAAATTATGAAATTTAATTTAGACAAACTTTATAACTTAATGAAACATCGGCTATATAATTTATGACAGTAAGACATGCCCTTAAATTATTTCCAAAATTTTACTTAACTGGTGGTACGAAAAACTTTTTCCATTTCCGGATATATTCCATTCGTCATTTTAACTCCTTCTGTATTGATTTTATAATACTCTCTCCAGTGATGAATGACCGCACAACTCCACTCTACTCATCTTTTTTCAATAATCGTTCAGAAACTTCATTGATGAATGGCCACTTTAGTAAAAATATTGGAGAGCTTCGCGTTTTAAAACCCGCCCGCCGTGATCAATGAAATGATGTTGGATGTCAAAAAGCTGTTATTGCTATCGGGTAGTGATTTGTATTGAGAGGGTAATATCGTGATCAGGCTACGGTATTCGGGTCATTTAGCTTAACATTTTTTAGTCGATCATTCAGAATTAAGTTTTAAATGTTTACATTAGCAAACAAAGTATGAAGTTTAATTTAGGCAAACTGATCACAAATAAAAATTTCTCATAGAATCTTACAGGTATTTTTTTTTATAGAAGAAGTGTTATGGAATGCTTTTAAATAGTGGCGCTTTTTTTTTAAAAGCTAGTTTAACAAAAAGCTATACAAATGTCTATCGAGTTCCTTTAAAAGTATTCAAATTTATTTTATTCTACTTAAAAAAATATATTCAAATTTCGCCAAAACGCAGCTCACTCTCCCAAGTACTAACTTGCACCGATGATGAATAGGCTGTGTGACCGGACGAGATTAAAGTACTTTTAGCGAATGCTGTGGCTGTTCAGAGATCATCAGTGCTTATTAGATTATTATCATTATTATTACTATTATTATTTTTATTTTTATGATTTATTTAAAAAAATAGTGGTTGTCCTTGATAGAGAACTGGAAAATCTGAATCTTTTTATTTGTTGAATTCCGCAACTTATTCACTTTCTGATTGGTCCATGCTTAATGTCTAGAAATGGAATACTTCTGTTGCTATAATGATAGAAAAAGTAGTAAAAACTAAAAAAATAAAAAATAAATAAAAAAAATCAATAACTCAAAAACTAATTTAGGCACAGTTTTCAAACAAGCTGTATTTTAAAGGTTGATATTTTTTCTTTATATGACGGTATAAAAATTGGAAATGTGCATGGTTTAGAAGTTTAAAAATTTGCAGTACCAAAAATTGGCAAAGTGAAATTTCATTGAATATTCGTTTGATTAATCTAGGAATATTAACCAGACTCTAAAAGCCAAGGCATATTAATATGACTCTGACTACGTTTCAATCATCGTAAAAATGATGTTATAACTGTTTATTTAGGTATAAAAATCATTTATAAGTCCAAAATTATAGTCTTTGAAAATATTATTTTCCAAATAGTCGTTGTAATTTGTTAAATTACGACTTGTTTTATTATTATTATTATTAATATTATTATCATCATTTATTTATTTATTTATTTTGTGATTTGCCTTCCGAATCTTTAAACACGCATAGAAATCATGTAATATATTTTATACGATGATTCTCAAATGTGTGTATTATGAAAACCGAAGCCATTTGTAACTTAAAACTTCAAATGTGAAGAAAAAAGTCCGTTAAAATAAAGAATGTATTGATTTACTTATTTATTTTATTTTGATAGTGATGCCATATTATTTAAAGTTTAAACTAAGCTTCATAGTTTAAGGATTCACTGCAAGATTTTTTTTTACTTATATATACATATGTGTATTAAAAATAAAGAAAAAAATACCTGAAATCTATAGATTGGTCAAATAATGGAAAAAAAGTAAATATATATATATATTTACTGAGTTATAGTAAATATATATATATATTTAAAATTTTAGGCTAAAATTTGATAATTCATTATGTGTACCTTATAGATACAATTAAGGCTTCATTACTCAGTAAAAGGAATAAAAGTAAATTTTCCCTTAATAGCGTGACCGAAAATGTTTTTGTTTCCGAAATAGAAATTTTAATTTTTTGTCAAATATACCATCTGACATGGACAAAACAAGTGTCATTCCGTTTTTATTATTATTATTATTATTATTATTATTATTATTATTTTCCTATTTTTTATCAGTTACAGCGATCCCATTGGCCAAATTCGTGGCACACAAAGAGAGTTATAGTGTTTTTAGGTTTGTGCCAGATGTGGCACACGGGGCAGAGAAGTGTCAAATCCTATAATCCTATTTAAAAAGTTACTTTACACTTATTTAAGCGAGGTGGAACCCGTCGAACTTCGACGAAAGAAAATGTTTTAGAAGGAACTGTTCCATTGATTTAGAACAACGTACAAAATTAGCTACAGTGAAAAATGCATCTGATATTGGTCAGTTTAACTCTAAAAGAAATATTATTTTAAGCTAAAACTAACAAAATATCATAAAAGTCAATTGCCCAAATTATTAAAATTAAACTTTAATCGCATAAGTAATAAGTAAAACATGATAAAGATAAGTTATTATGATGAAGTTATCAATTGAGGCTTTTATGCTTGGTAAAAATTTTAAAAAAAAATCAAATTGATACGATCATAAAATTTCGCGTGAAATCTGAACCCGTCATCATTTTCATCTTCTCAAAATTTCCACACAAAATTTTAATTTTTTTTTTCAATTTTAAGAGAAAGTGGCGCATTTCTATTGCCACAATTACAAAATTCGCACAAAAACTAAAAAAAAAATATCTTAAAAATAAATTGAGATACAGCTTTCAAACAAATTGCATTTAAAAGTACATTTTTTCCTCTATATGCTGATGTAAAAATTGAGAATGTGCGATGTTTGGATGTATAAAAATACAGTAGCAAAAATTACAAAACCGAATTGCATGGGAAAATGTTGCCATTCGCAAAATGGCGTATACGTTACGCACAGATACGTTTGGCCTTTATAATATAGATATTTACCTGGAATCTCCACGCTCTGCAAATTCAAACCTCCTGACGAAGTTTGGCCTTGTGATATATGAGCATCTTATTAACCAAGATGGCTTTACAGACAAAGTTCGAAACGCCAGGTCCGTTTTAAATGTTTTTTTTTTTTAATTTTTAATGTTGATTTTATATTTTTGTGCGCTGATGAGTATCCAGCGTTTTTTCCTATTCATCTTTTGTACACCGAGAAAAAAAATATACCTTCTTCACCTAGAATGAATAGTCAGTCACTTTCTGAATACTCAAACTAAAACTACAGATGACCGAACTATGCGAATAGATTGAACAACTATGTTGAATAGACTCAATGACCTGACATTTCTAGTCTAGTGTTTTCTAGGTGACGAAACGATATTGAATTGTTTCAGTAACGAGAAATTATCGCTTGATTTTGGGAATAGTTTCATTTACTAGAATTCTATTTACTAAATTAAACCTCTTGTGTTCGCATCTATTTGCATAGATTTTTAAATAGATTTGACAAAGAGAATATAAGAAAACGCTCTTGAATTCTAATAGGGAATTCCAGAACTCCCTGGCATAGGAAACTAGAATTTAT
This sequence comes from Maratus speculifer, assembly GCA_964019185.1. Lineage (NCBI taxonomy): Eukaryota > Metazoa > Arthropoda > Arachnida > Araneae > Salticidae > Maratus > Maratus speculifer. The sequence continues at coordinate 24,603,668 of OZ025292.1, forward strand.
AAGGATGACATGGAACTATTTTTTTAAGAGCCATAATTTAGATTCTAGATGCTGGAACTATATTTTTTTCTCAGTGTAGTAAGCATATTACGGAAGGGGGGGGGGGGTCTACAAATGAAATATAAAACTTCAATATTCTTTAAAGATTATGTAGCTAAAACAGTTTCGTATTTTACATATAAAGAAATGAGCAAAACGTTAAAGAATGTAATCGTAATGGCAGATGGAATGTAATCGTAATGGTAGACGATGTTGAGTGTCAAATACGATAAGAAATGTTGTAATACGGAAATAAAAAAAAACACTTATATTTTTTTAAATATTAATCGTAAACATTACTAATCGTTCAACAAAAATTCTGAACACAGAACAACACAAAAAACAAAGACAAGCAAAAACATCAATCGCAGACGCTGTATTGGACATGAAAGATGAACGACATGGCCACCCTTTTATCTTGATATTACATCATGCGATTTTTTTTGGGGGGGGAGGAGGCGGAGTTCTTAAAAAAATATCGCTTATAGGTATATGTGAGAAACGCATTAGCGAAGCATTACATTTGGTTAAATCGGATAATTTGGACAGTAAATGGATGAAATTGAAATATCGTCTTGATGTCTTGCGACCATTTAAAACACGTGTCAAAATCTGCAAATATATATATTTTAAAAATTTCATGCATATTTTTTTAACTTTAAAAGTAAGTTAAATTGTCTCATATTTTTGTTTTAAAATGATGCTGAAGTTGTGTACGGTAAACCTTTAACATTCGCGAGTTTTGATTATTCGCGAAATAAAAAATGCAAAACAATACAACATTCGAGAACGCTGAACTTGATTAGTCGCAAATTTGGTTTTATAAAGAATATTTTTTTGCAAAGTAAACTCACTTTCCTTTACCAATTCTATGAATTAAGATGCACGGGATGTTTATGTACTGTATAATCTACTGTATGGCTTAAGTTGTAATAACTTCTGACCTTGGGTTGAGGGAAAATATATATATCATTTATTTCCTTTATTTGTTAAGCAGATATTTTCCCAGTTTTGTAAATCTTTTAATATTTAAAATTTTTATTGCAGATCAAATATTTTCTGCAAAATTTGTCAGTGAAATTTTAAAATATCATCAGCAATTTGGTGAAAAATCAATAAAATACAATCCTTCACTGGTGAAATGTTTTAAATTTAAAATAGAAATCGAGATCACAACTTTTCCTTACATGCAAATTCATAAACATAAGATCTGTTCTTTCAAACAATCGCACACCACTAATTTTTCCCGCCATACACTAGTAAATTTTTTTTTTTTTTTTTTTTTTTTTTTTTTTTTTTACATATGTTTGTATTCAAATTTATTTAAAGCACATACTTTTAATGTATAATGCTTAATAACTATACTTTTTGAACTTCAATTGTTCTTTTCCATTAAAAAAAATAAAATCTAATTTTTTTAATACACGAAAAGACAGTCCCAACATTCGCGATGTTTTCGGGAACCTAACCTTCGCAAATAAGAGATTACTGTATTTCATTTCTGGAAACCCTACATACGAATTTCATTAAATAAATTTAAATTTGCGTCCAATACCATTTTCATGAGAAACTAACTTATTCAGCATAGGAGAAATCACTAATGTACATTATATTTCTTCCCCTTCTGTTCTTGTACGCTTATTCTTAGCATCAAAATGTAGGGAAGTTTTATTCCTGGATCATTTCTCTTTTCAAATGTGAAATCAATATTTACAAGGAATTTTTTGAAGATATCTTGCAGAAAAAATTTCCAAAGTATCCTGGAAAATTGGCATCGACCTCCAGTAATGTACCGAAGAAAATCTGAATTTCAAAGTAGGTTTGTGAAAGTAGATTTGTATTAAAATGGCAGTTAATAAATGTGATATATTTGTCGAATATTTACAAATAATCATTACAGATTGCATTCCATATTTTGGAAGCTCCGTAGCCGAGTTATTAAGGCACCACGCTGATAATCGCTTGCGAGATTAGGAATTTGTTTGGATTCGATTCCCACTGATTCCATTGCACACATTCTTGGTGTTGAGCTCTCGGTTGTATCTCTCCAGTGTTGTAAAATTACTTTGTGCTATCTCGTCCTTGCATATAACTTATAAGCAAGCTTCCATGTCGATCACGCAAGTCAAATGTATGTTGTTCAATAAATAAGTAAATAAATAAATCCCATATTTTAAAAATGGGTATTTTCCTGTTAGGCGAACGCCAGTCGTAGTATTGGTTGCAAAATGTAATAAACTTTTTATTTCAATTTGATTAATGTAGAAACCCGATTAGAAAATTTACGATTAATTTTTTTCCAAGGTTTTTAATTTGAGATTGAAAATGTTCATCAAAGTCCAGAAAGTCTCTCCTGGACTAATTAGCTTCATTAGTCACTTGCAAGCGTATGAGTATAATGTCTAAAAGCTACAGCGGGGAAATAGACCTATCAAACAATGCTAAAAAATCCTTTCCTACAAATGTTGAAGATGCAGAACAAGAAATGGCGATTCCAGTGACACCTGATAGTTTGAATGTAAACATTGTACAAGAATTCATTTGAGAAAGCGTTTTGGCAAGTGATGATCCAGCAGATTTTGAAGCGATTGACTTTTTTTTATCAGCATCATTCAATATTTATAGGAAAGAATATTTTAGCAGTTTTTAAAACACTACTGGTATACTCGGGTTCCACTCTATGTTTCCAAGGACACCTATTTGGAATTTCACGCATGTTCCATTTTTCAATGTTTTTAATTTGGCACTAAAAATGGTCATCAAATTTGGCAAGAAAGTTGACAAGGTCCCTTCGTGACCGAGTAATTATGTGACCATGTTGTTCCTCTAATCGCTTGCCAGCGTATGAGAATAGTATCTTCAAGATACAATGTGGGAATTGGTCAACCAAAAAGTTATAAAAAAATATTATCCAATAAATGCTAAAGATGATAATTGGCGAACCCAGTGATACCTCATAATTCAAACCTAAACATTGCAGAAGGATTCAATTGAGGAAGCGTTTTGGCAAGTGATGAACTAACAGATGCTGCTACGATTGATATTTGTTTATCAGCATTGTTCCACATCTATAGGATAGATTTGCGTCCCTTTCAAACATTACTGGAATAATAGTTTCGACATTGTATCTTGCAGACGTCGTAGTTTAAGAGGGGCCACCCAGCGGCGTACTCTTTGTGAAATCCGCGGATGTAATCTTCAGGTGTTTTCAGGTGTCTATCCAATTTTTATATAAACGACGGTTCATAATCGGGTACTTGTTATCAAGCACACAAGTCGGATATATGTGATAGATAAGCAAAATAAAATCAGCCGATCGATTATTCACTATACAAGATTCATTATTTGTGTGGATAAATTTGCGTACTTTTCGGTTAACCGGATGTCAATGTTATACATGCACATATATCTATGTATAGGGATATATATGTATGTATGTGTATATATATATATATATATATAAATAATGTATGTATACATACATGTGTATATGCAAATATGTGTACACATACATATTATAGGGATATATATATGTATGTATGTGTGTATATATATGTACAATGCGTGTATACATACATGTATATATGCAATATACGTTTGTAGTTATAACTTTAGCGTCCAGCTAGCTGAAAAATAGCTAATTTTATTTTCATTCATGAAAATAATTTTCCCTGTATTTTCTTTTAAAAAATGTAGAACTATACTAAATTGCCGCTCACGAATGGAAGGCAAACTCTTCAAAAATTATAGTATTCAATTATGATGACTTTAAAAGGTGAGTTATATTAATAACTTTTTATTAATGATATTAATAACTAATTTATAAATTATATTAATAACTTTTTAACATAATATTTTTAACAAAATGTACATTATACAATTTATAAAACTAATAAATTCAACGTTATACTTCCTGTGTTTTATATTTGCACATTTATTCCGCGACATCGGAAAGTTTCAAAAGTTTTATTCCGGAAACATTTCCTTGACAAAATCTGAAATCGATATTTAACGAGCGATTTTATAGGAATAACTTCCACAAAACTTTCTTGGAGATATTTTGAGAAAGTGGACATCAGGAAACTTTATGAAGCAGCTATATATTAAAAAGAAAGTAAAGAGCAAATAAACTTGAACAACACTTTGTGGCCGTTTTTTATACGAAAATTCTGAAATAAAATTTTCTCGATCAGTAAAAGAAAAAAAAAAGTTTCTAATAAACATTGTTAAAAGTATACAAAAGTGAATATCTAATAACCTTTGAAAATATAAAGTACGGATTCATATTAATTCGTCGTTACATTTTATAAATTGAAAATTTTGTAAGAGATTTTGTGTATTATTGGTATCTTGTAAAATATTAGCACTTAAAATATAAAATTATGCAAAATTAGCAGAAAAGTTAATAATAGGAACTGTAGACCAAGTCCATTTTGGAAAGAAATGAGAAAGTCCGCAAATCAGAAAGAACTCAGAAGTCACCTGTCTGTTTTATCTACTCCCGCATTAACCAAGTCTGTTTTCACATTATTTTCTCATGTATGTTATCTATTTTTTTTTGTATCTATCGCGTCTTTATATAGACGACAACGGCTTAAAAAAGGGCACTTGATGTCAAAGAAACAAAACGGATGTATATGTTCAATAAAAAAAGAATGTTATAAAACATACTATTTGTTTACAGACTTGGTTTACTGTCGCAGTGAATAAAACAGATTTTATGCGCCGTCTAAATTGACTATTTCTTTTTTTTTTTTAAATGGACTTGGCCTACAATGGCTGCGACCCCTCATATATAAAATAAATTTTACTCTGTAGAATAGCTTGTATGAGTTTTTTATATGGTCATATACCCACCTTATAATATATATGCCCTTTATAATAAATAATACCTTATAGTTTCATTTATTTATTTATTTTATGCGTAAAATCGCAATATAAGACAATTTAGAAATCTTTTTACTGGGTTGTATTATAATATATTTTAGAATAATGCTTTTACTATTCTAAAATATTTTGTTAGTGTATTGATCGCAAAAATGACGTATCAGTAAAAGAAAACACAAATAAAAAATACACATAAAATTCTACTAATGCAATGCTATATTTCTCGTGTTTCTCTTTGCTTACATTTATTCCACAGCATCAAAAGTGGAGAAAATTTTCATCTTGGAAACGTTTTCTGGTCATATATGAAATCGATATTTACACTGGCGATTCTTTGAGGATAAAAGACACATAACATTCCTGAAGGTATTGTGGAAAATAGGCATCGGCCAATTTTTTAGAGCAGCGATATGAGAAAGAAAACAAGGAGTAAATACATCTTGGTCATCATGTGTATGGTTATGTCTATAAACCTTTGGAAGAAAAAATGACTCGATCTGTAATAGGGAAAAAAGTACAAAAGCAAATATTTTGACAGGTTCAAATTTACTTTAGAAATATAGATGCGTAAAGTTTGTATATCTTCTTTCGGAACTACATTTTAAAACAGAAAAATAGATCAGTAAGGCCCGCTTGTCTGTGTTATGTTATTGTTTATTTTTAAATTCGGAACTAAATTGATTACTTTATAAAAATAGTTTTTTTTTTTTACCGAATCATTCTAATATGAAAATTTAGTGCATTTTTAAAAAATTCATGTGAATAAGAAACGGTATAAATAATTATATAGCTGAGTAACTTTTTTATAGAGACATTATATAAAACTAAAGTCGGAAACTGTACGTAAAGCGTAGCAGATGAGCTCGTATTATAACAAATTTTAACATATTAACGAAATAAATATAAGAATAATCAGAACTTGTTATAAAATTAAACAGTCCTTCGGCAGTCTATTGTATCCGAAATCTTCTAGGTGTCCTTGTATCTACTTTCTACTATAATGGAAATAGCTACTTTCTTTTGGCGTACATTTATTCCATGACATCGAAAGGTAAGAAGGTTTTATCGCAGAAATGTTTTTCTGGTCAAATATGAAATCGATATTTGCACTGGCGATTCTTTGAGGATAACAGACACATAAAATTCGTGAAGGCATTGTGGAAAATAGGCATCGGCCATTTTTTTACAGCAGCGATATCAGAAAGAAAACGAGGAGTAAATACATCTTGGACATTATTTTTAGGATTATGTCTCTATAAACCTTTGGAAGAAAAAAAATGACCCTGTCTGTGTAATAGGGAAACAGTAGAAAAGTAAATTTTTTGACAGGTCAAATTTACCTTAGAAATATAGATGTATAAAGTTCATATATATTCTTTCGGAAGTTATATTTTTTGAATAGAAAGTTAGATAAGTAAGCACTGCTTATTTGTGTTATATTTTTTTTCGTTTATTTTAAAAACCGGAAATAAAAAGATAGATTATTTTATAAAAGCTGCGCATAAAAATGGTTCCTATTTTACAGAATCATTCCAATAAAAAATGAAACGGTGTAAACAGCCGAGTAACTTTTTTACAGAGTCATTTTAATATAAAAAAAATGGAAATTGCACATAAAATGTACCTGATGAGATGCATTCATACTATAATAAATTTTTAAATATCCAGATCTTGCTGCAATACTGAACAGTACTTCGGTACTGTATTGTACCCGTTATCTTTTGTTTGTCCCTGTATATGCTTTCTATTATAATGGAAGTAACTCACTTTCTTTTCGCTTACATTTATTCCACTGCATCAAAACGTAACAAAGTTTTATCTTAGAAATGTTTTTCTGGTCAAATATGAAATCGATATTTACGGGTGATACTTAGAGTATAATAGACTCATAAAAATCTCGAAGGTATTGGGAAAAATAGGCATCGGCCAATTTTTTAGAGCATCGATATAAAAAAAACCGAGGAGCAAATACATCCTGGACATCATGTTTATGGTTCTGTGATTATAAACATTTGCAAGAAAAAATGACCATGTCTGTAATAGGGAGAAAAAGTACAAAAGCAAATTTTTTAACAGGCCAAATTTACCTTAGAAATATAGATGGATAAAGTTCATGTATCATCTTTTGGAAGTTGCATTTTTAAATAGAAAGTTAAAATTTTTTTTTCAAAATGGACTTTATCTAGAACGCATATAAAATAGTTTTTACGCTGTAGAATAGTTTGCAAGGAATTTTCATATTGTCAAATCCCCATGTTATAATATATATGTCCACTTGTAATGTATCTGTCTTATATTACCTTACATATGTTTATTTTTTATGCGTAAAATCACAATATAAGATAATTTAGAATTTTTTTATGGGGTGATATTATAACATAGTTTAGAATGATATATATTAATGTATTGACTGCAAAAATGACTCATCACAGAAAATATTCATAAACAAAGAAAAAAAAATGTGAAATTTTACTAATGTAACGCTATATTTTTTGTGTTATTTTTTGTATAAAAGCAAATACACATCAAACAGAAAAGTACATGTATGTAACGTTGCACTTTTTGTGTTTCTTTTCGCGTACATTTATTCCGCGGCATCAAAATTTAAAAAAGTTTTATCTTAGAAACGTTTTTCTGGTCAAATATGAAATCGATATTTACACTGGTGATTTTTTGACGATAATAGACTCATAAAATTCATGAAGGCATTGTGAAAAATAGGCATCGGCCAATTTTTTAGAGCAGCGATATCGGAAAGAAAACGAAGAGTAGATACATCTTGGACATCATTTTTAGGGTTATGTCTCTATAAACCTTTGGAAGAAAAAATGATCATTTTCGTAATAGGTAAAAAAAGTACAAAAGGAAATTGCTTGACACGTTCAAATTTACCTTAGAAATATAGATGGATAAAGTTCGTATATCTTCTTTCGGAAGTTACATTTTGAAATAGGAAGTCACATTTTTTTTTCAAAATGGACTTTTCCCAAAACGGTTCCGAACCTCTCATATATAAAATAGCTTTTGTCATTTAAAAAAATTTGCACGTGGTTTTCAAACATTCAAATGCCCACTTTATAGTATACACGCCCACTTATAATATGTATGCCTTATATTATCTTAATTTTTTTTCTTTAATTTGTGCGTAAAATAACAATATAAGATAATTTATAATTTTTTATGTGTGATATTATAACATACTTAAGAAAAACCTATTATAGTGTATTGACTGAGTACGTATCAGTAACATTCAGTAGAGAAAACGTGTCAGTATATTAAATTCGCATCGAATACGAAAATCCATACTAAATTCTACTAATGTAACATCATTTTTCTGATGTTTATGTTTGCGGATATTTATTCTATGGCATCAAAATGTAAGAAATTTTTATCTTAGAAACATTTTTCTGGTCAAATACGAAATCGATAGTTACGGGTGTTTCTTTGAGGATAACAGACACATAAAATTCCTGAAGGTATTGTGGAAAAGGCCAATTTTTTAGAGCAGCGATATCACAAAAAAACGAGAAACAAATACATGCTGGACATCATTTTTAGGGTTATGTCTCTATAAACATTTGAAAGAAAAAATGATCATGTCTGTAATAGGGAAAAAATACAAAAGGAAATTTTTGACAACTCCAATTTACCTTAGCAATATAGATGTATAAAGTTCGTATATTTTCCTTCTGAGGTTATATTTTTAAATAGAAAGTTAGAAAAGTAAACTTCGTTTGCTTATGTTATCTTCTTGTTTGTTTTAAAAAACTGGAAATAAAAAGATGTATTATTTTATAAAAGCTAAGCATAAAAATGGTGGACAATAGATTTTTTTCGAAAATTCATTCTAATTTTTAAAAAAATTGCATTTTTTTTAAATTAAAGTGAACGAAGAAACGGTACAACTAGTTAAATAGTTCAGAAACGTTTTTATAAAGTCATTATACGTAAAAAATAAGACAGTTTTTTAAAATTTTCGTTCTAGAAGAACCCGTTGAAATAGTTAAATATTCATAAAACATAAAATACCCCATTTTTAATTATTGGCAAGAAAGAGGCAGTGTCTAGCTTGGCTCAGTGTTACAGCACATCAACATTCTACCAACTGAACAAGTCTGACGATACCCAGCATGGCACCCCTATCAGATGTCCTGCGTAAATACAAATTCTAAATATTCTGGACACCAGTATTTTAAAGCAATTTTCTTCATCTTGTAAATGACAGAATAATTCGTAAATAAAGATGACGGAATAAACTTTTAGAATTTACTGTTGCTCATAGAATTTAGACTTCTGATATGTGCGAACCACTTGATAACACTACCTCCCAATTTTAAATGTTAGCCAGGCTGCACCCGCAGTACAAAATAAGATTGAATATCACATACAGTCATCTGATGAAAATAGTACAGTGGAAGGTTGGATATCGTCCGAGTGGTTCAGTTGGTAGAGTATTAATGCTCTATTATAATGACCAGTGTTCAAGTACTGATTTGTAAACTTTTCATTCTGTTGGTCACAGTACCAAGTTAGTAATAGAAAAATCATGTTTTTTTAGTGTATTGACTACAAAAACGACGTATCAGTAAAAGAAAATACGTATGAAACACAAAATATTCATTTAAAATTACACTAATGTAACATTACATTTCTCTTTTTCTATTCGCGAACACTTATTCCACGGCATCAAACGGTAACTTTATCTTGGAAACGTTTTTCTGGTCAAATATGAAATCGATATTTACATTGGTATTCTTTGAGGACAATAGACACATAAAATTTCTGAAGGTATTGTGGAAAATAGGCATCGGCCGTTTTTTTAGAGCAGCGATATCAGAAAGGAAACGAGGAGTAAATACATCTTGGACATCATTTTTAGGGTTATGTCTCTTTAAATATTTGGAAGGGAAAATAATCATATCTGTAATGGGGAAAAAAAGTACAAAAGGTAATTTTTTGACAGATTCAAATTTATCTTAGACATATAGATTGATAAATTTCGTATATCTTCTTTCGGAAGTTACATTTTAAAATAGAAAGTTCCTTTTTTTGTCAAAATGGATTTTATCCACAGCGTTTTCGAACCTCTCATATATAAAATAGTTTTTACGCTGTAAAAAAAACTGCACATGGTTTTTATATGTTCAAATACCCACCTTATAATATATACGCCCACTTATAATATATACATCTTATATTATCTTATTTTTTTCTTTATTTTATGCGTAAAATCACTACATAATATGATTTAGAATTTTTTTTATGTTGCGATATTATAACATAGTTAAGAATAATCTATTTTAGTGCATTTACTGCAAAGTGTACGTATCAGTAAAATTAAATTCGCACCAAATACAAAACTCCATATAAAATTCTACTAATGTAAAAAAAAAAATCTGGTGTCTCTGTTTGTAGATATTTATTCTGTGGCATCAAAAAGTAAGAAATTTTTATCTCAGAAACGTCAAATATGAAATCGATACTTACGAGTGTTTCTTTAAGGATAACAGAAACATAAAATTCCTGAAGTTATTGTGAGAAACAGGCATCAGCCATTTTTTTTTCTTTTTAGAACAGCGATATCAGAAATAAAACGAGGAGAAAATACATGCTGGACATCAGTTTTAGGGTTATGTCTCTATAAACATTTGGAAGAAAAAAATGACCATGTCTGGAATAGGGAAAAAAGTACAAAAACAAATTATCTGACACTTTCGAATTTGCCTTAGAAATATTAGGTGTACAAATATAACAAATACGTGTTTATCTTCTTTCGAAAGCTACATTTTGATATAGAAAGTTAGATGAGTAAACCTCGTTAGTTTATGGTATTTTCTTGTTTATTTTCAAAACCGAAAATAAAAATATCTATATTTTTTTTTATTTAAAAAGAAATTTAAATGTTGTGAATAAAAAAAAGAAAAGTTATAAAATGCGTAAACGCAAATTATCAATATGTTAGAAACCGAATCGAGAAAAAGATGATGCCTGAAAGATAACGTCTTAAAGCAAAAAGAGAGGTTTGTTTGTTGAGCCCACAAATTACGAAATTTTCGACAGTCACGAAAAAGGAAACAATCTAATGTTGAACTAATTAATTATAAAGACCTTTTCTGTAATATAAAATTTATTTATGTCTTAAATTTTAACCTTTGAAAAATTCAGTTTCCGAATTGCTGTTGTAATTTGTTAAATTACATTTTTATAATTTTGTTTAAATAACATATTTTTATTTATCTCATCATTTCTTCTTATTATATTTATTTCTAACTTTTATGTCTAATATCACAGTATACGATGAATTAGAAATATTTTTGTAGGGTTATATTATAACATAGTTTAGAATAATATTTTTTAGTGCAAAAAATGACGCATCAATAAAACAAAAAACACATCAAACAAAAAAATACGTATGAAATTCTACTAATGTAACATCCCATTTCTCTTTTTCTATTCGCGTATATTTATTCGACGGTATCAAAAGGTAACTTTGTCTTAGAAACGTTTTTCTAGTCAAATATGAAATCGATATTTACGGATGATTTTTTTGGGAATAATAGACACATAAAATTTCTGAAGATTTTGTGGAAAATAAGCATTGGGCAGGTTTTTAGAGCAGCGATGTCAGAAAGAAAACGAGGAGCAAATACATCCGGCATGTCATTTTTAGGATTATGTCTCTATAAACATTTGGAAAGAAAAATGACCCTGTCTGAAATAGGAAAAAAATTACAAAAGCAATTTTTTTGATAGGTTCAAATTTACCTTAGAAATATATATGTATAAAGTTCGTATACCCTCTTTCGAAAGTTACATTTAAAATAGAAATTAAATAAGTAAGCCTCGTTTGTTTATGTTATCTGTTTGTTTATTTTTAAAACCAGAAAAAAAAAGATTGCTTATTTAATAAAAGCTAAGCCTAAAAGTGGCCCAGTAAAAGAACATACAAATAAAAAATACACATAAAATTCTACTAATACTATGCTATAATTCTCTTGTTTTAATTCGCTTACATTTATTTCACGGCATTAAAAAGTAAGAAAGTTTTATCTCTGAAACGTTTTTCTGGTCAAATATGAAATCGATATTTACACTGGTGATTTTTTGAGGATAATAGACTGATAAAATCACTGAAAGTATTGTGAAAAACAGTCATCGGGTAGTTTTTTAGAGCAGCGATATCAGAATGAAAACGAGGAGCAAATACATCCTGGACATCATTTTTAGGGTTATGTCTCTATAAACATTTGGAAAGAAAAATGGCCATGTTTGAAATGGGGGAAAAAGTACAAAAGGGAATTTCTTGACGGATCAAATTTACTTTAGAAATATAGATACATAAACTCATGTATTTTCTTTCGGAAGTTACATTTTTATATAGAACGTTAGATAAATAAGCCTCCATTGTTTAAGTTATTTTCTTGTTTATTTTTAAAACAAAAAAAGATTATTTTATAAAAGTAAAGAATAAATATGATCCAGAATTTTTTAAATTTTTCATAAAGGTATTCTAGTAAAAAATGAGATGTATAGATGTCGTATATCGTCTTTCTGAAGTTACATTTTTAAATAGAAAGTTAGATATTGTTTGTTTATCTTATCTTCTTGTTTATTTTTAAAATAATAATTTTGAAAATAAAAAGAAAGGCTATTTTATTAAAGCTAAACATAAAAATGTTTCAGATTCTTTTTTTGGCAGAACCATTCTAATAAAAATTATTGCAGATTTTTTTTTTAAATTCACGTGAAAGAAAAAACGGTATAAAAAATTAAATAGTCCAGAAACATTGTAATAAAGTCATTATAGGGTGAATTTCACATGAACTGCCAGTTTGATGTCCTGATGTTTAATTCTAAATTTCATATTAATAAATTTATTTTTTGATATTCTAAAATCAGGTAGTAGCACATCTTTTTATGCTTAATTCAATGCATTCATTAGATTTTTTCAGAGTTGTGAAATAGTGATCTTTTTTTTTTGTACTTTAGTTAGCAAGTAATGGGAATTTACTTGTCCTGAATAAAAAACTCGCAAAATTTAAATCTTTTTTTTATGCTGCCAAACATTTTAAAATTTTTATATATGGATTAAAAGTAAAATATCCTGTGTTAATTAAACAAATAGATAGTTTATATATTTAAAATTAGTATCTAAGAGTTAAAAATTTAAATGTTTTTTGTGTCCGCATATGCAGAACATGAGTGTTACTTTAGGGAAGTTAATATTATTTGTTTTCAAAATATTTGTATATTGCAGTTGGCAACGGTAGTGAGAAAACGATGTTGTTTCTTCTTTACAGTGCGCTTATTTAGAACGCGATAATTTTGTTCTATAATTGCTATTTATCAGAATGTTCATTTCAACATGGTGAGTATTTTTATTTTCTTACAGGAGTGTTACCCATTTATTTATTATTATTTTTTAACGTATAAAAATGTTAAGTTAGGGAATGCTGTATTTTTTGTTCGGGAATCAATAGGCCCAACTAAAATTTCAATAAAACAGTTAAAATTCATTTTAGTGAAGAATTCCTTAATAAATGTCATGAGTGTTACCGTACATGAGTGTTACCTTACATGAGTGTTACTTGGAAAAAGTAACACTCATGAGAAAAGAAGTTTAGTAATTCTAAAACTATAAATCATGTGTAAGATTTAAGTTATGATTATAATAGCTTCATGATTCAGGGATATATTTTGTCATATTACATATATTTATAATTATTTAAAAATTATAACAGGATTTTCATGTCTGCACACGTGTTTTGTAAGTGCTATTTAAGATTCAAATTTTAATTCTTAATAAATAATTTTCAAAGGACTATCTATTTTACACAAATCATAGTTTAAACTTTTAAAAATCTTTTTTATATATATATTGTTACAAAAAAGCTGTTTGCTGCAAGATGAGTCTTATCACTTGTCATGAGTGTTACCACTTTTCATGAACGTTACTGTAACTAACAATCAGAATTTTATTAATGCATTTGTTACTTCACTTAAATTAATTGTTTTGCCTGTTAGAACTTTCTAATTCTTTATTATAACTCCAATGAAAATAATTAATTTTTAATTAATTTTTTTTTTTACTCAGATGTTATGCCCTTTATTTAAGAAGCAAAGTAACACTCATGGCATAAACAACTATTAAAATGCTTTAAATTTATGAAATAAATAAATACTAATACATTTTTGATTTATTAATACGTATGTAAGAACCTTAAGCAATTTTTTAATTAATTATTGATACAAAAAAATCAGAATGTTTTATAGAGGTCACACTTATGAGAAAAATAGTGACTGGGCAAGACATTTCTTGAAATTTCTGAAATATAAATAAAAAAACTCGCAAATAATCTACTGCTTAGAATGTTGTAAACTATAAGCAACTCATACCTGAGTTAATTTTTATATTTAAACCAAATTATTTTTTCAAATTTTGTTTCACCTAATACGGCAATACATTTGAAAACCACCCTATACTAAAATAAATTAGGACAGTTTTTTAATTTGATGCGACAGAAGAATTCTTTTAAATAGTTAAAAAATCCAGAAACTTAAAATACACTATTTACAATTATTGGTACGGAACGAGCAGTATCCAACATGGCTTACTGTTACAGTGCACCTGTATTCTATCAAATGAACCACTCGAACGATACCCAGCATGGCACAACTCACAAATGTCCTGCGTAAATCCATACTCTAAATACTCTATATAACAGTACTTTAATGACATTTTCTTGTCCTTGTCTATTGGCAGAATTTTTTTTGGCGAAATAAACTGTAAGATATTACTGGTGTCATAAGTATTTGGAGTCCTTATTAATGCGTACATTTGGTAACCAACAAGATAAGACAGACTATCTTTATTAGACACAATATCGTCATCAGATGAAAATAATATCGTGGCAGGTTGGGTATCGTTCGACTGGTTCATTTGGCAGAACATAAATGCTCTGTACCAGTGTCAAGGTTCAAGTCCTGATTTGGACACTTTTCATTCTGTTGGTCATAATTCCTAATTAGCAATTAAAATATTTTTAAATGTAACTTTTGTATTTTTCGAAGCATTTACATTGTTAACTTCATGCCATGCTTACAATAAGTTCTTATTAAAATTAATGTTAAAAATGGTTTTTAAATATAAAATGCATTTAGATTTTTTTTGCTCTGATATGTTATAAGATCTCATGCTATGTAAATGCAAGATATATATTTGCTACGCCTGCCAATACCTAGTACACAAAAAGTTTAAAGTTCGGACTACGGTAGATGTTTAAGCAAGGACAGAAAAATAAAAATTTTTGAAACAAAGAATAAAAAATCTCAGGCAAAGAAGCTTTATTACTGAACTTAACTCATATTTATATACTGAACATAATAAAAAGAAAACTTCTTAGTGATAACCCTAAGTAAATAGAAGAGTGCACATTGACTGAAATGTTCAATAGTTACAATTTGTTCTTAAATTGTACGTTCCCTTAAATAAATCATTTTCTTTTACTTTTCTTTTGTAATTTTTTTAAAATAAAGATGATTCTTTAATTTAATATATATAGTTTTTGTGTTTTTAAAGTATAAACATCATATTTTGTATACAATTTATTTTTCATTTTATTGGATGAGTAATATTTTTCATGACAAAAAGTTCGGAATTTGTAAAGTTCCGAGAATTTCGCGCTTTGGACTTTGTGCTGTAGACTTTAGACTTCGTATACGAAATTGTTTAATAAATGTAATTAGAAATGAATATGCATTTATACTTATCTGTATCATCAATTTTAACTGTACAATGATAAAGAAATTTCCTCTTTTGTACTTCTTGTAGAATTTTTTAAAAACCTTTCGTTTTTACTTATATCGTCATTTCTGCATCCAAATGTTAAAATAAAAAAAATGACGCTAACATGTCGAAAAATGTATGTGAAACATGAGAAATGAGGCGCGATTGTACTATAAATATTTATTATATGTAGTCATATCTTCGGTCAATAGCTGTTGCACACTTATAGAAAAATGCGTAAACACAATTTTATTATGATTAACTACAGAATAAATTCAGTCATGCGGAAATAATGGTATTGCATTAACAATAGGATGTTATCACCAAACAACTTTTTGTTATTTATCATGGCATACATTTGAATTAATTACATATGATACGATTTAAAAGAGAAATCACAATGCCAACTTAGATTTATTACATATCATGGGATAGCTTATTGAATTAATTACAGAGGATATAATTAAATTAATTACATATCATAGGACTTAAAATAATTATCACCATGGCAATTTAGATTAATTAAATATCATGGGATATCTTATTAAAGCAATTACGTAAGATATCATTGAATTAATTTTATAGGATAGCATTTAAAAGAATAACCGGCGTGGTAACTTAGATTCATTACATATCACGGGATATATTATTTAATAGATTACATAGGGTAGAATTTAATAGACTGAACAAAACTTTTTTTTAACATCTTTTTGATTTGTGATTCGATTTTCATAAAATATGAAAGGACTTCATGAAATTCTGTAATTATTCATGTATTCAATTTGAAACCACTTCTTTGAAAAAGTTTTTACATTGCTAGATGTGGGCAGACATTTAGTTAAAATGACGATTATAGCAGCTAAATATTTATATAATTACGTACGGACCAAAAAAAGTCAAGGTCAATTTCATGAAAAATACTCAATACTTTATATGCAATATTTATTTGGAAAGCAATAAATAACTATATAACTTATAAAATTAAATGATTATCCAACATATAAAAATCTACTAATGCAACGCAATATTTCTAGTGTTTGTATTTCTGCACATTTGGGACCGTTCAAGTATTAAGTAAGCACTAAAGGGGGAGGGGGGAGTCCAGAGTTTGCTTATTTTTTCTGACAAGGGGGAGGGGGGGTCACGACAATTCTTACGTAAGCATTAAACAACGAAGCAACTGTAGTTCAAATTCAACAAGAAAACAAAGTACTATGGGGAAAGAACGTTCTACAGTCCGTTCGAAATTTGCCGTTTATTTTCGATTTTATCCTTTGCTTATCCATCGACAGTCGCGTGACCCGCATTCACCCACTCTCCCTTTTTCTTCAATGTTGCCTGTTAAGTTGTCTGCCAAGTCAAGTACATTGCAAGACTAGAAAAACACAGGAACCGGTGTGGCTGGGTTCTGTTGCCAGGGTAACTGGTCAGATGACTTTATTTTAGGTAACTCCGGTATTTTCTTTTCCATGACTGGGTGGTGGCAGAGCGCCATAAACTCATACCCTCAGTTTAGGCTGGCATTGAAATAAAACCGATGACACCTGGAAATAGCGATGAAGACGTTGAAGAAGTGGAAGAACAAGAACAGGAAACCAGCAATACTGCAGGCCGCTGTTCCAGTGAAAACTTTATTATAGAAAATGTTGAAACATGGGTTCAAGAATCCTGGACATCAGATTAAAATATGAACACCAACATTTGTATGATTCATGTCAAAAAATTTAGTTATGATGCCTAAGTTAAGACTTCTTGTATGTCTTGTTTTATTGTTCAATGTGATAAATAACAATATATTTAAACCATTTTTTATTATGGGGTTTGTTTAATGCAATAAGCAACAATATATTAAAACCATTTTATATATTTTGAAATCCCAATCCCTATATGCCTATATAAATTTGTAGGATTAATAATGTAATTGATTGGTAACTTTTTATAAGTCAAGAAGTATTGATGTATAAACTGTCATAAAATCTTACGTAAGCAAAGGGGGGGGGGTCTAGCATTTGCTTATATTTTCTTACAAGGGGGGGGGAGGGGGTACAAAATGACTAAAAATATGCTTACGTAATACTTGAACGGTCCCTTTATTCATGGCGTAGGAAAGTAACAAAGTTTTATTCTAGAAACATTTCCCTGCCCAAATGTGAAATCAATATTTACGTTTATTCTTCGGAGAGAACTCGTGCAAAAATGTTTTAAAGGTATTCGTGGGTAACGGGCATCGGTCATTTTTATGGGAAGTGCAATATGAAAGGGAAAACGGAAAGTAAAAACATCTGAAACATCACTTTTATGATCATTTCTATTTGGAAATTTGTATACCGAAATGACTCTAAGAATCGGAAGTAAACAAAGAAGAAATTTATTAGCAAAGACGTAGGTACAAAAGAGGATATTCCATTTGACATTAAGAAGGAGAAATCTATCTGAAAATACAGGGCGTTCACAAAATCAAGTTCAAACTTTTAATACAAACACAACTGATCAAGTAGCCGTGTGATAAATAATGCACAATTAGTAGCGTGTTGAAGTTTTTTTTTGCATTTATTTGTAAATTTCCCTATATGAACTTCAGAATGCGTGAATAACTTTAAGGCAATAACCGTAGATGTTTTCTTTTTTGGGTGCATTCGTAATTATGTAAATACGTAGCAGGTATAGTTTTCGTCTAAAAAACTTTCCTTTTTACCTATAGAGTCATTTCTGCTTCGAAATATATATATATTTTAAAAAGACGCTTACACGTTGAAAATTGTATATCAAACGTGAAAATGAGATGCCACTGTACTATAAGTCTTTTTATAAGTATTCAGTTCTTAGTTCAATAGTTGTTGTACGCGTATGAAAAAATGCAGCTATAGACAATTTATTACGATTATGTATAGATTGCTGGTTAGTACGGAAATAATGCGACTCTTTTTTAAATAGGACGTCATCAACTTGAAACTTAAAATCTTCACGTATCAGGGGATATTATTGAATTAATTACTTATGATTGGATTTAAACTAATAATCACCATGGAAATTTAGAATCGTTACATATCATGTGGGATACCTTATTGAATTAATTACATAAGATAGAATTTAATGGACTGAAAAAACTTTTTAAAAATACCTTAAATACACTTTATTTTAATTATCATAAAATTTGAAATAACTTGACGAAATTCTGCAGCGATCCCATATATCATATTTGAAACCATTCGGTTTGGAAATTTTTTGCACTCTCACAGGCGGACAGACAGACAGACTAGAGGAGGACTATAAGTATTTAATATGTATATAATTATGAAAATACCTAAAAAAATCAAGATCGGTTCACTATAAAAATGCCCAATACATTATGTGTACTATAATAGTAATAAATAACTGTTCAAATTATACAAATAAATATTCGAAACATATTAATCTACTAATGCAAGGTTATTTTTCAGGTATTTGTATCCTTGTACATTTATTCAGAAGTACGACGAGAGGTACTAAATATTTATATAATTACGAACACATTAAAAAAAATTAAGGTCGATTTCATGAAAAATACTTAATACTTTATATACACTATGTGTTTGGAAAGTAATAAATAACCATCTAACTTACAAAAATAAATAATTATTCAACATAAAAAAATACATAATTGTAACGCCATATTTCTTGTATTTATATTCCTGAACATTTATTCATGGTATAGGAAAGTAACAAAGTTTTATTCTGGAAACATTTTTCTGCTCAAATGTGAAATCAATAGTTACGGACAATTCTTCGGGACGAACTCGTACATAAATGTTTTAAAGGTATTCGTGGGTAATGGGCATCGGTCATTTTTATGGGAAGTGCGATATGAAAGGGAAAACGAAGAGCAAAAACACCATTTTTATGTTTATTTTTGTTTGGAAATTTGCATACCGAAATTACTTTAAGAATCGGAAGTAAAGAAAAAAAAAATACTTAAGTAGAAGGTGCAAAAGAGAATATTCCGTTTGACTTTGGGAAGGTGAAATCAACATGAATTTACAGGATGTCCATAAAATCAAATTTTACCTTTTATTACGAATACAATTATTCAGGTACATGTATGGTAAAGCGTGTGGACTGTATTAATTCCCGAGAATTCAGAACTTTAGATTATGTAATGTATTTTACGGAACTTTTGTGTGTGATAAATGTAATTACAAATGAATATGTATTTATATTTATGTGCATCTTGAATTTCACTTGTACAAAGATTAAGAGATTTCTTCTTGTGTACTTTTAATATCATTCTTTATAAACCTTAGTTTTTTTTTTTACTTATAGGATCACTTCTGCTTCCAAATGTCAAAAAAAAAATGACGCTAACATGTCGAAAATTGTATGTCAAACGTGAAAATGAAATGCAATTGCACTACAAGCCTTTTTATAAGTATTTATATCATGATTCAATAGCTGTTGTACGCATATGCAAAAATGCAGAAATACAAAATTTATTGCGAATATCTATAAATTAAATGCACGCAAACGGAAATAATCGGATTTCCTCTTATATAGATGTCATGACCCTGGAAACTTAGTATCATGATCTATCAGGGGATATTAAATAAATTTCTCATGATAGGATGTAAAAGAATAATCACCATGGCAACTTAGAATCAGTACATATCATAGGATGTCATATTGAATTAATTACATAGAAGAGAATTTAATAGACTGAATAATTTTTTTTTAATATCTTTTTAAAATTTTGTTTCAATTTTCAGAAATTTTGAAATCACTTGACAAAATTCTGCAACGATTCCAAAAATTAAATTTCAAACCATTTGGTTGGGATTTTTTTTTTTTTTTTTTTTTTTTTTTTTTTTTTTTTTTTTTTTTTGCGCTCTCAAAAGCAGATAGAGAGACAGACTAGACGACGACTATGAGTATTGAATATTTGTATAGTTACGAACACACCTAAAAGATCAAGGTCGATTAACTGGAAAAATGCCGAATACTTTATGTGCACTATTATAGTAATAAATAACTGCTTAACATACAAAAATAAATATTCAAAACATAAAAATATACTAATACAACGTTGTTTTTCTTGTGTTTGTATTCTTGAACATTTATTCATGGTATAGGAAAGTAACAAAGCACTGGAAACATTTTACTGCCCAAATGTGAAATCAATATTTGCGGGCAATTCTTTGAGGAGAACTCGTACAAAAATGTGTTAAAAGTACTCGTGGGTAATGGGCATCGGTCATTTTTATGGGAAATGCGATATGAAAGGGAAAACGAAGAGAAAAAACAGCTGAAACATGATTTTTTATGATCATGTCTGAAATGACTCTGAGAATCGGAAGTAAAGAAATAAAAGCTTACTAAAGTAGTCCGTTCAAAAGAGGATTTTCCATTTGACTTTCAGAAGATGAAATCAATCTGGAAATACAGAGTGTCCACAAAATGGAATTCTGCCTTTTATTACAAACACAATTGATCAGGTATATGTGTGATAAATTATATACAATTAGGAGTGTCTTGTTTCCTTTGCATCTATTACTAAATTTCTCTATGCGCACCTAGGAATGTGTGAACGACATCAAGGCAATAGTCGTTGACGTTTTTCTCTAATAATCCTCTTTAGATGCTTCTTAATTATGTAAATACGTAGAAGCTATAGTCTTCGTCTAAAAAACTTTCTTTTTTACCTATAGAGTCATTTCTGTTTCTAAATATTTTTTTAAGAAAAGACGCTTACACGTTGAAATCTCTATATTAAACATGAAAGTGAGATACGACTGTACTGTAAGTCTATTTATCCTCATCTGACCTGAGCATAAAATAACTTTACAAATATATATTTGTTGCTTTTGCATAATCAAAATAATACCATGGATAACAGAAAGAGTCATTTTTATGAAATCGTTATTTTAGGGGGATGGTAATTAAGGTTTAAAAATTTGGATTTAAAAGTACTAGCCCCCTTAACATCAATTTAACTATCAGCAATTTAAATTTACACAATAACAAAATTAAGGTCTTTAAACAAGT
Source organism: Maratus speculifer (assembly GCA_964019185.1). NCBI lineage: Eukaryota > Metazoa > Arthropoda > Arachnida > Araneae > Salticidae > Maratus > Maratus speculifer. Next base: position 24,625,395 of record OZ025292.1, read on the forward strand.
AAATGATTAACAGATCATCAAATTTTTTACTGTAAAGCATTTAAATTAAATAATCATGAATATTTCTTATTTTCTTGGCCACAATGTCTTGAAGACATTTTCGAAACTCGGGTGAAAATAATATTTATTTTATGAAGTAATATTCATCAGTGCTGATATTTATTGCTTTTGTTTTAAAGCAAAAAACATTCAGCTGTATAGAAGTACAAACAGTTTAGTTTTTAGGAGGAAAAGAATGGAGGTACACATTTGTTTACCTCGGGTCTGATAGGTTATAAGTATTCAGATCTTGGTACAATAGCTGTTATACACGTATGCAAAAATGTATGCATAGAAAATTTATTACGATTATCTATATATTAAATTGTCGTACGGAAATAATAAGACTCTTTTTTAAATAGGACGTCATCACCTTGGCAACTTAGAACCATGACATATTAGGGGATATTATTGAACTGATTACATATGATATGATTTAAAATAATAATCACAGTGTAAAGTTAGAATCGTTACCTATCATAGGATATCTTATTGAAATAATTACATAGGATAGAATTTAACAGAGTGAAGAAAACCATCTTAAATATCTTAAATAAATTTTATTTTAATTTTCATGAAATTTAAAATCACTTGGTGAAATTCTCCAGCGATTCCATATATTAAATTTGAAAACATTTGTTTGGGGTTGCTTTTGCTCTATCACAGGTGGACAGACCAGACAGTGAATGCAGGTGTTAAATATACATATAATGACAAAAGTCAAGGCTGATTTACAGGGAAAGTACTCAATAATTTATATACTCTTTATGCTTGGAAAGTAATAAATATCTATCCAACTTACAAAAATAAATAATTAACCAACATATAAAAATCTACTAATGTAACGCCATATTTCTTCTGTTTGTATTCTTGCACATTCATTCATGGCGTAGGAAAGTAACAAAGTTTTATTCTGGAAATATTACCCTGACCAAATGTGAAATCAATATTTACGGGCGATTCTTAGGAGAGAACTCGTACAAAAATGTTTTGAAGGTATTCGTGGGTAATGGGCATCGGTCATTTTTATGGGAGGTGCTACATCAAACGGGAAAACAAAGTGTAAAAACATCTAAAACATTATTTTTATGTTTATTTCTGTTTGGAAATTTGTATACCGAAATGACTCTAAGAATCGGAAGTAAAGAAAAAAAAAACTTGCTAAAGTAGTGCGTACAAAAGAGGATATTCCATTTGACTTTGGGATGGTGAAATCAATCTGGATTTACAGGGTGTCGACAAAATAAAATTTTTCCTGTTATTACAAACACAATTGATCAGGTACATGTATGGTAAAACGTGCGGACTGTATTAAGTAATTACCGATAATTCAGCACTTTAGTATATATAATGTATTTTACGGAAATTTTGTGTTCGATAAATGCAATTACAAATGAATATGTATTCATATGTATTTACATCTTCAATTTCACTCGTACAAAGATTAAGAGATTTCCTCTTTTGTACTTCTAAAAGCATTCTTTATAAACTTTTCTTTGATTATCTATAGGGTCACTTCTGCTTCCAAATATTTAAAAAAAATTATGCTAACATGTCGAAAATTGTATGTTAAACGTGAAAATGGGATGTGATTGCACTTTTTACAAGTATTTAGATAGTGTCTTTTTATAAGTATTTAGTTCTTGGTTCAATAGCTGTTGTGTGCTTATGCAAAAATGCAGAAATACAAAATTTATTACGAATATCTATAAATTAAATGCACTCACGTGGAAATAGTCGGACTCTCTCATAATTATTACGTCATGACCCTGGCAACTTATTATCATGATCTATCAGGGGATATTAAATTAATTACCTATGATAGAATGTAAAAGAATAATCACCATGGCAACTTAGAATCAGTACATATCATGGGATATAATATTGAATTAATTACATAGAAGAGAGTTTAACAGACTGAAGAAAAATTTTAAAATATCTTTTTAAAGTTTTGTTTCAATTTTCAGAAAATTTGAAATCACTTGACGAAATTCTTCAACGACTCCAAAAATTAAATTTGAAACCATTCGGTTGGGAAACATTTTGCGCTCCCACAGGTGGACAGACAGACACACTAGAAACAACTATAAGTTCTAAATATTTATATAATTACGAAACGCACCAAAAAATTCACGGTCGATTTACTGGGAAAATGCTAAACACTTTATATGCACTATAATAGTAATAAATAACTATCTAACTTATACAGATAATTGTCCAACATATAAAAATCTTCTAATCTAGCGACATATTTCTAGTGTTTGTATTCTTGCACATTTATTCATGGTATAGGAAAGTAACAAAGTTTTATTCTGGAAACATTTCCCTCCCCAAATGTGAAATTAATATTTACGGGCAATTCTTCGGAGAGAACTCGTACAAAAATATTTTTAAGGGTAATTCGTGGGTAATGGTCATCGGTCATTTTTATGGGAAGTGCGATGTGAAAGGGAAAACGAAGAGCAAAAACATCTGAAACATCATTTTTTATCTTCATTTCTATTTGGAAATGAATATACCGGAGTGTATACCGGAATGGCTCTAAGAATCGGAAGTAAAGAAAAAAAACTTACTAAAGTAGTAGTTATAAAAGAAGATATTCCATTTGACTTTGGGAAGGTGAAATCAATTTGTAAAAATAGGGTGTCCAGAAAATAAAATTCAACCTTTTTACAAACACAATTTGTAAGGTACATACATGGTAAATAATACACTTTTAGGCGTACATACTGAAGTTAATTTTTGCATTAGTTAATTAACTTCTATATTTGCATCAATGGTTGCAAGAAAAAGTTCAATGGAGTAATCGTCCACGCTTCCCTCTGATACTCTTTATTAAGTGCTTTTGCAATTACAGTCTAGTCTCTTTATAACGAAACTCCATACATCGAATTTATCTATATAACGAAATTTTAGTAGGAACGTTCCCCTTCTCCCATGGTTACATTAAAAACAGTCTCTATATATCGAAATAGCTATCTCCATATAACGAATATTTTCATAAAGTGTTCTTTATTCAGTTGTAAAAAAGCTTCGAAATCACATGAAATCAATTTTCCGTCACTTATTCCTAATTTATCGTTTAGTGCTGAGTTTCTTATATTACTTCTCCGTTTGAATCTCCTTGTTCTTTACGTCCAACGAATTCATCCCCCCCCTCCTTTCATACACCTTTCAACATCTTTCTCTATCAAAACAGTGTCAAATGGATAGTTATACATAAGAACGGGATCAATGGGGGTAATTGAGGAAAAAATTACAATTGCTTCAAAAAGGCCGAATTTTATATACTAGAAGATAATGTGGACTCTGAGGACGAAGAAGATGCGACTTGTGCAGACTTAAAAAGAGAAATAGAAATAAATTAAGGAATTCAGAGATATTAATATCTCTCTGATTTTTTTTGGAAGTGGATTACAATCTCACTATTGCACAGAACTGATACAGTACTTACTGATAGTGATATTTTAAGCAGAGTTATGAACAATTTCAAATTCCTAATTAAACACATCAAAAATAACAATTGTTCAAAATTTACACACTAAATAAGAATTTTAACGTTATTCTCTATACAACTAATTTCTCTATATAACGAATTTTTTACTCGAACAGTGGATTTTGTTATATAGAGACTCGACTGTATATGATCTTTTATATACTATTATTGGTATGTTTTTTGCTACTTTTAATTAGGTTTACTATTAGATTAACTAGGTTAATTACACTGTTAAAATTTTGAAACTTTTTCAGCATCATCACTCCACTTCTTTTATAGTAAGTGATCACTTCATTGTATTATGGAGCATTACCATTGGTTAAAATAGAGATATGCTATAAAAGCGGTAGAGTGACGATGCAGCATAAGTTTAAAATATTTAACAGTGTACGTTTTCTGCTATGTTTACTATACTGTTAAAAAAAATTCAATTTTGAACCAAATTTTGGTGCTCAGTAGCTGTCACGATAAGATGGTGAAATCTTGTACCAACAATTAGAGCTTCCTATTTCAATCTCGTACCAAATTTTTGAGCAATGATTCAACAGGAGCTTCAAATATTGGTTAAAGTTTTTACCATCTTACATAAGCAGTCATTAAGCACGAAAATTTGGTTCAAACTGGGACAAGATTTTTAAAAGTGTAGATTATTGCTAAGTTTAGCGCAATAACGTGAGTTAAACTCAGTAACTATAGTTCTAGCCTGACCCGTCCTTTACTCTGTCTATAACTCCGCAAAAACGACCTAAATGAATGATTTAAATTTAATAGATAGAATCGTTGCAGAATTTTTTATTTCAAATGAGGATTTATTGAAAAGTGAATCAAAACCTAAAAAGATGTTCATAAAAGTTATTTCCATTTTATAAAATCTAATCATACGTAATTATTTTAATAATATACATTGATAGTTAATGATTTTAATTTGCTCTGCTATGCTTGCATACTTAAAATGAAGTTCTGTTATTTCCCTATAACTGATTTTGACACGTTCGCTACCGTACACGTGAAAGGCCAACGTTAAGAGGTCTCATCACGCACCAGCGCGTAATGTGGGGTGATGTCCAATTGCCAGTCACGCGCTGACGCGGGAAACTCTTTCACTGATTCTTTGTTATAAAAAGTAAATCGGCTTCTGGGAAAAACCCACTTCTACATTGCGGCATTAACTATCATCACATCTTCATGTAAGCGGCAGCGAACGTGTTAATACATAAAATTGTAATAAATTTTGTATTCATGAATTTCTGAACAGTTATATTGTACGTAGATGTGAATATTTATAAAACTAGTTATAAACTAGTACGAACGCACCTCATTTGCCATGCCTGGCCTACAAATTATGATTTTTCTCTTTTTTATACCCCTCTTTGCTTTGTTTATTTTATTATTTTTTTTAATCATTATATGTAACAGTTGAACTAAAAGTATATGTTTTTAATCTACATTATACATTTTTATTTTAAAAAAGCGCTTCTTAGATAGATAGGCATTTTAAATCAAGAGTTGCATCAAAAATGCAATTAAGTTTTTAGACAAAATTCATTTTCAATTAAAATTCGAAAAAATATATTCAAACCGTAATTTAAGAAGCATCTTTTATGATTTGAATATTTGTATTTTTACATGCTTATTCCTTTTAAAAAAATTGAAATCTTGAATTAACTGTTTAGAAAAATCATACCTTTTTTAATTTCAACTAAAATCAAAATTTTTATAAAAGTTGTTTTGCGTAAAATTTGAAAGAATTTATTACTTTTAATGCTATATGCTAAGCTATACCTGAACTAAATAAAGTTTGAATTAAATTTAAAAAATGACATTTTACAAAGTAAAATTTAATAATTCAAGAAATGTCATAGTAAAAAACGGGTTATATCGTAAATAATAAATATTTATAAGATGCTTAACAAAGTTTTCTTCATAAAAAAGAATAATTTATCGAATTACTTTTTTCTTAAAAGTATTATTTCTAAATAAAAGTTAAAGAAAGTAATTACGTTTAATATTTCGGAATTTTGAAAGAAAATAGACGAAAACTGAGAACCTTGCACTTTCTTCACTTTAAAAAATGCAAGAATACTTTATCGATTAATGTATGAAATACGAGCTTAAAGTTTTGGAAAAGTAATTTCATGAATAAATCATTAGAATATTATTACTTTAACAATTGTTTTGTACATTCTTTTGGGACTATTGTTCTTTTTGTTGCTCCTATTATTGTTGTTTTGGAAAAAAATATACATATTCAAATGTATTCGAGAAGATTTTTCATATTTAAAAAAAAAATATTTTCAATCTATTTTTGAAACAAAAATAGCAGTTAAATGCAGCAAAAAATATTATTTAAAAATTCAGTAAACAGTAATTGTCTTGAGAGCGTATGCCTCAGATGCTTTTATATTTCTGATCCAGCAAAAACTGGCAATGTATTTTTTAAGTATGCGGGTTTTAACTGTGCATATCTTCTATTTTTTCCGTGTACTTTTTGCCCATAAGCTGGGTGCGCAGATATAAGTATATTTCGATATTATTTATGTACGTTATTTTCGTTGTACAAATAAGTATCTAATTATCACACCCACACTGTAATAAAAAAATGCAAATGTATTTAAATGTTTTCTAGGAAACTCAGATTTTTAGAACATTTTACGTAACGATAAAAGGAAAAAATGTTATAGAATCTGTTACATGAATTTTTGTTGTTACTTTTATGTAAAATGTTTCAGAAATTCCAGTTTCCAAGAAAATTTTTTATAACGTTACAGTTTTTTTACGTGCAGTTTTGATACGTAAGGGCTACCTCTAGGTTAACCTTTACGCAGGGGCTCGCTCAGTGTCTACCTGAGAATACATGTATTCCCGGGCAGATGCTATCACAGCCCCTATGTAAAGGTTAAAATTTTTATACTTTTTTAATACAAATATTTTAATACAATAATACTTCTGTTACAATTTTGTTACACAGACAGACATTTTGTGTAAATATGTTTCTCGGGACCATTTAAACATTGTAAATCCGTCAAAAACCGAAAGTAAAAATAAATTCAATTACAATTCTTTATCGATTAGAAACAAAAAGTAAAAATGAAGCCAGATTTTCCAGATGAACATAAACTGCTTATAAAAATATATTTTTATAAAAATATTTCCATTTTTTTTTCTTTTGACAGCAAAAAATATGTGATATAATTAAAAACTACTTCACTATAATTCACTTAAAATACTTTATAACAGATGTAAATTTTCCAAAGGGATGAAAAAAGTCCGGGACAGGATTCGAACCAGGAATGTATTGGCATGAGTCATTCCGGACGAATACTGGAGAACTATTTCACCCAAATAACCTTAACGATCACACAATCTGATCTGATACTCTGCATCAGCTCAACAGAGTAAAACGAAGGTCAAATATATGGAATTGCAGAAAACGCTGCATACTAAATTATATTAGAGTAATTTATAACACAATTAATCAATCGGTAAATAAATTATAACTTTTATAATACGTTTACAGATTGATTCATCTTGTTACAAATTATTCTAATAAAATACTTTATTTGATGATTTAAAAACCACTATGCATGATTATCATGCTTCTGTAGTAGAAGAAAATTTTATTCGAATAAATTTTCTTCTTACAAACAGTTAGTCTGGTCACGGCCAGACTTCATGCGCTGACGCTAACCGTTTACAAAAAAGTATGTGGGATTCTTACTCTATTTTCTTGGAGATTTCCCCAGGGATTTGAATCTCGCAATTTTCTCTATTTTTCAACACACACAAAAGTTGAATAAACTCTAAACAAGATCTCAAAGAAAATATGAGATGGGCTTGCTTTTCTATAATAACAAGTATTTTTTTCTTAACTAGTTTTTGTAAATATATTTCCTCTTTAATTCCCAATTTTTTTTTCATTCAAGTTTTATTTATTCATTTATATATTTTCAGCTTAAGTATAATTGGTTAATGCATAATTGTATAAATGTGTCATTGTGTGGTAAAAATAATCTGATTTGTTTTACTAAATTGTTCGCCAACATTTCGGTTACTCGAAAGGGGTTTTCTTATTTTTTTGTTTATTAAAAAGCATTTGTAAATTTTTTCTTCCCTTGAAGATTTCTCCGTAAGTTTGAAGCGCATAATTTTCTCTCTTTTGCAACGCACAAAAGGTGAACAAACTCTAAAAAAATGACTTCCAGAGAAAATATATTATTGAAAATAGTTTTTATTGTATAATAAATGTTTTTTTTCTAATTCAATCTACACAGTTTTATTAAATTTTTTATTCATTCAATTTTGCATAAAAGTGCAACAGCTATTTAAAAATCTTGCTTTACTTCGAATACACCTCATTTGCTACATTTAACTTACAATTTCCGACATGCTTAAATTTATACATAAAAAATTGTTTAAATTTAGCAAAACAATATGTTTTAATTTTGTGCGAAAATTATATTTTATAGTTGTGCGTCATGTGTTCTCTTTCACAGCAATCTTTAATGAGCAGTTTTTTTTTTCTGTTTGAACAGACAGAACAATCTTTGCATCTTATTCATCCTTTGCATTATATCCTTTTTAAACTTCTTTCCATATCACGGTATACTTCTTTCAATCACTTTATTTTTGTCATGCTGGAGTATTATTTTGTACATATTTTAGGATGTGAAAATATTTAATTACACTAACTTAATAAATATTTAATGACATTTTTAAATATTTTTTTGAACTAATGTTAAGACTAATGACTCATAATATAAAATTAGTAATTTTTTTTTCTATTGTGGCAGGAAACAGGCATACTACTGGAAAGGTAAAAAGCTTAGCGTCTGCAAAAAGATATTCAATGAAAAAAAAACTGATGTAATTGATATACTTTTGCAGTGTAAATCAAAAGTTTTGTAAGGTTGCTAAAACTTTTTTAGGAAACTGGGATGCCTAGAACTTTTTCTGTAACTGCATGACGGGTTAGATATAGAACTTTAGTAAGGCTACAATAATGTTAGTAAATTCTTTTGCAAAGCTACAGATTTCTATAGCTTTACATAAACTAATTTTGAAGATTTTTCTTTTGTATAGTCTGTTGGTAAAAATGTATACAATGTTGGTATACAATGAAAAAAAAACTGATGTAATTGATATACTTTTGCAGTGTAAATCAAAAGTTTTGTAAGGTTGCTAAAACTTTTTTAGGAAACTGGGATGCCTAGAACTTTTTCTGTAACTGCATGGCGGGTTAGATATAGAACTTTAGTAAGGCTACAATAATGTTAGTAAATTCTTTTGCAAAGCTACAGATTTCTATAGCTTTACATAAACTAATTTTGAAGATTTTTCTTTTGTATAGTCTGTTGGTAAAATTTTAGTAAGCATACTAATTTCCGTAACTTTAGATCTGTAAAATTACAATCTTTTACAGCGTACGACCGTAAAGGTTTAAATATATAATTATTTTCAATTTTCAAAAATTCTTGTGTACAAATGTAACCAGCATCTCTGTTTTTTTTTTTTTTTTAATCTACTTTCCCTACTTTTCTGTTGATCGCCAATATTTCGGTAACTCGGAAAGTGTTTTCTTACATTTTCGTATGTTAAGAAACATTTGTCATTTTTTTCTTCCCTTGAAAATTTCTCCGTAGCTTCGAATAGTACAATTTTCTCTCTCTTTCACCACTCAAAAGATGAACAAACTCTAAACAACCTCTCAGAGGATATATATCACTGAAAATGATTTCTTCTTCCGTTACACAGGATTTTTTCTTCTTTTTTATAAAACCAATTTTTGTTTACAAAGCTTTTGAAACGAAGAAATTGTTTTGCAGAGTGTCCTTGCAGTGTAAAAGAACTTTGAATATTTCTTAATCTTCAGAAATATGTAACAACGACCGAAATTATAAAGTGTGTTTTTTTAGCTGCGTTCGTCATTATATAAAGATCTTTGTCAAATCATTTCAAATAATATGCAAATCGAATGTATAGTTTAATTACAGGGATAATAAAAAGTATTCCGTTACATGACGGTCCATGGGGAAAAAAATAGGTTCAAGTGCCTTTTAATGATGTTACACTCTTCCGAACATAATAGAATTGACATGCATCTAAGAAGTATAAACTAAAATATGCATTCTGTGCAATTTGCGGTGCAAAGAATATTTGTACTTAATTTACAGGGCCAAATATTGTATTCCATTACATGATAGCATAGGGGGAACTATTGTTTGGGGCGTGTTTTAATACTATTAAACTGTTTCAGATTTTATAAAACTGATTTACGTTGCTGTGGTTTATTATAAGTTAATTCGTGTATAATAAAAAGTACATAGTATTTACAGGAACACACAAAAGATTGCAACTACTGTACTGTATCACAAGTGCTGTGTACTAATATTTGAATATTTTTAAAACTTCGTTTTAGAGTGAATGCACCTCACTTGTTACACTTGACGGGCGATTTCCAACTTGTTTTCAATAAAGGTATACAAATTTAAAACGAAATAAAACAGATAAAAAAATTATGACCATGCTATTGATATTATTAAATAAACAAGCTTCAGCTTTTGTGTTTAAAATAAATTTCGAGCCATGTGGGACTCGAATGAAGTACAATCTGGAAATCTCATTACAGTGAAAAGCGTACAATCAGGTTTGATGTCGGCGCCAAATTATTCTATTAACGGGTGTTTAAGGAAAACGAGAGAAACGTGGATTTTAGTCATTAATTAGGCGTATTTTTCAATATAAACATTGAACGCTTATAAAAGTGTTGTTTTGAAGACTTATTTTACATTTATTCTTACTTGTGTGTTCCCTTCAGTTTTGTTTTCCGTAATAAATTTCACCAAAAATGTCAGATACTACATTCTGGTTCGAACGGCAGTTCATTTATCAACAAAATGAATTTTATGGAATCCTATAATGTTCCAGTAAATGGTTTCCATTTTCCCATAATCCATTTTCTGAAATGATAAAGGAAATAACGGCATTATCTTTGATGAATCTTCGATCGACCTGAGCACGAAGGAAAAATAATGTACAGTCGTCTGAGAATATCGCTACAGGTTATTTTCAATAAGTTTTTTTTTTTTTTTTTTTTTTTTTTTTTTTTTTTTTTTTCATGTTAGTTTAAAAATTTTTATGAATGTAGGAGAAGTTTGAAGAAAGATAACAAATTTTTTCTCGATGATATGAATTTATTATAAATATGCTCTTATCAATCATTTAAGGGCACATGGAACATAAAGGGTTATTTTGTGTGTATGTGTTTAGTTCACAGGCTATGAAAGCCTGAGACCTTATGTGCTAACCTGTTCTCTGTATATATACGTCATATGCAACACGATAACTCGATTAAAATATCTGATATGCTTCAAATTTTGTATATAGGTTAATTATAATAAAGTACTTCCCTGATTTGTTTTGGAGATTCATTAGTTAAGTATAAAGGAGGGATCTGGGGTCACCCTTCTCAATTTAGATGAATCGGTTTTTATTCAGAATTATTCGATTTAATCTAAATTTTTGATACAGGTTCATTATGGTAGGCACATACTTACGTTCCCCCTTTATACTTAATCGTTTACGGAGCTCAATGATTAAGTATAAAGGGGGATAGTGGGGGTGCTAATCCCCACCCACTAATTCGTATTTTCGAGGGCATTATTCCTTGTAAAATAGAAAAGGCTATGATATACAATTAGTGTGCATAGCCTATCAGTTCACTGGAGCGATTTTACTGGGCTGTAATATTTTTATTAATTATCGGCTTTAAAATAGAGCAAAAAGATGACGGTCTTAAATGATTATGAACCTAAAAAATTAAAGCGCCTGAAAGTTTATTTTTATTTTTATTTTATTTTTATTTTTTTTTATTTTTTTTTATGAAATAATTTATGTACTTCAGGTAAGTATACAATTTTTCCAATTTTTTTCGAAATTTTAAAATTAAATAATTATAAATTTGAAAACTAATAATTATAAATAACTAATAATTTCGAGAAAAACCTTTGACTACTTTCATTAGTTTTTGTTTAAAACCAAGATTTTACAATGCTCAAAATTCACAATAAAACACGTATTTTTATTAGATTGTAGTGATTTTTCAATAAAGTTCAAAAGTAGTACAGATTGGTAGAGAAAACACGAATTAAAAAAAAAAAAAATTAAAAATAAGTTGAGTTTCTAAAACTCCCATCCTCGTATAAAACTGTTTTATTTTTATTTTGCTATCTTACTTACCCATTAACGTAATGTAAGGCAAGTTCTGAAATTCAGGTCTTCTTATAAAACTGTTTTTTTTAACCTTTATTTGAAGCTTTGTCTGAAATTTCTTGCACTTACACATTCGTCGTGTCCAAAACATTTCTTTTGAATCGAGATTCAAAAATAAATTGAAAGGAAGTTTTTGCTTTTTTTTCCCCACATTTAATTCTTAAGAAATAAAGTTCAAAATATCTTTCTTTTGTCTTATTAGAAAGCATGGCCTCATTTGAATTTTTAATGAACTCGATATTAAAAAAGAAATCAGGTTTTACCGGGGCCCTTCATGAAAACGCTTTTAATGTCTGTTACATTTTCGTAATCATACGGCTTTACGGAGCAAATGAAGAACTACATAACTATTTTTGTTTTCATTTTTCGGTTAACAGGCTCATAATTTCCTTCAAATAGCAACGGAAGATTCTCTTGAAGTGCTCCTCAAAAAAAGAGTAAAAAGCGTTTTTTTTTTTTTTTTTTTTTTAATTATTATTTCTCCTCTTTCGAATAAAATTGGGCAGAAAGAGATTGCTAAAGTTAAAATTTGCAGAAAATTGGGATTTTTTTTTCTTTTTCATACCGAATAAAAGAACATAATTTATTCAGGCTTTTTTTTTTAATTTCACCATTTTATTGGAGCAATCTTCTTTACATAAATACGTAGCACATAGTCGCCTTCTGTTCTGTCCGTATGTCTGTCGGTCCGCCTGTTCTGATATATCATTGCAAACTCATCCAAACGAATGGTTTGAAATCTAATATAAAGAATCTTCGCAGAATTTCTTTGAGTCACTTCAAACTTTATAAAAATCAAATAAAAATTTAAAAAAGTTTTAATAAAAGTTTTCTTTGATCTATTAAATCTTATCTTATGTAATTAATTTGATATCGCATGAAAGGTACTAATTCAAATGTAAGTTTTCTCTATCCTATTAAATCCTATCCCATGTAATAAATTCAATAATATCGCACGAAATGTACTGATTCAAATCTAAGTTTCCATAGTGATTATTCTATTAAAACCTAACATACATTATTAGTTCAGTGATATAACATGATAGGTAATGATTTTATGTTGCGCTGGTAATGACCTCTTACTTAAGACGATGTTTTACTATTTCTGAATTACATATATAAAATCGTAATAAGTTTTGTTTTCGAACATTTTTGCATAAAAATGCAAAAAATATTTCATTAAAAACTGAATATTTAAAAAAGGAGTCATAGTGCAAAAATGAGCCAATTGCCACATTTGTTGTGAAATTTCTGATTTTTTTTAATCTATTTTTATCTCTGTACATTATCTGTTGTTTTATGTAAAATCTCTTTTTCGTCCACTTTTGCATCTCAAAAGCACTTCGTATAAATAAAGCTTTAAAAATAATTTGGGAGAAAAGTTGTCGTTTATTTCCCAGTTTTAATTCTTGGAGAAAAAAAGTTGAAAATATATTTCTTTTCTCTTATTAAAAGGCTGGGCCACATTTGAATCTTTAACAAAGTAGACTTTGAAAAAAGAAATGAGGTTTTACCGGGGCACTTCATAGAAGCGCTTTTAATGTTTGTTACATATTCGTAATCGCATGGCTTTGCGGAGCAAAAGGAGAACTCTATAACCATTTTTGTCTGTATTTTTCGGTCAGAATTCCCATAATTTTCTTAAAATACTAAACGAAGACTCTCTTGAAGTGCTTATTATGAAGGAGAAATGGAATTTATCCTTCTTTAATAAAATTCGACCGAGAGAGTTTAAGCTAAAATTAAAATTGACATCCAATTGGATTTTTTTTTTTTTTTTTTTTTTTTTTTTGACAGAGAAAGGAACACAATTTGTTAAGATTTATTTTTTTACTTTGCTATTTTTTCAGGCGCATTCGTAATTTTATATATAAGTAGCACCTAATATATAGACGTTGTCGGATCTGTCTGTTCGCTTGTCCTCTTATATCATTGAAAAATTAGTCACCCGAATGGTTTGAAATTTATCGGTGCTAATTCATTTACTAATTCACTTACCCATCATACGTAGTATAAAGTAATTTCTGAAATTCTCGTCTTCTTGTAATTAATTTTTTACTTTTTAACTTCTATATTTATTTTAAGCTTTATCTGAAAATTGTTGGCCTTGCAGATTCGACGTGTCTAAAGCCTTTCCCTTGAATCAAGGTTCAAAAATAAATTGACAGGAAGTTTTCGTTTACTTCCCATCTTTAATTCTTGAGAAATAAAGTTTAAAGTTTTCTTTCTTTTGTTTCATTAGAAGGCATGGCCTCATTTGAATCTCTAATGAAGTCGGCTCCAAAAAAGAAATGAGGTTTTACCGGCCATTTCATAAAGCAGCTTAAATGCGCTTAAATTTTCATAAAGCGCATTTAATGTTTGTTACATATACGTAATAACACGGCTTTACGTAACAAAATAACTATATAAATATTTTTATCTTTATTTTTCGGTTAACAGGCTCATGATTTTCATAAAATACCAACCGAAGACTATCTTGAAGTGCTTATTAAGAAAGAGCAAAATAGTTGATCATTCTTTAATAAAATTAGGCCGAGAGATTTTAAGCTAGAGTTAAAACTTGCATCATATTTGGATTGTTTTTTTTTTTTTTTTTTTTTTTTTTTTTTACAGATAAAGAAACACAATGTGTTAAGATTTTTTTTCACTTCGCTATCTTTTCAGGCGCATTCGTAATTACATAAATAAGTAGCACCTTACATATAGACGTCGCGTCGTCAGGTCTTTCTGTTTGCTTGCCTTCTTATATCATTGAAAAATTAGTCAACCGAATGGTTTGAAATTTATTGGTGCTAACCTGTTCTCCAATTTACTTACCGATTATACGTATTATAAAATAAGTTATGAAATTCTCTTTTTATTATAATCTTTTTAATTTCTATACTTATTTTAAGCTTTATCTGAAATTTGTTGCCCTTGCAGATTCGACGTGTCTAAAGCACTTCACTTGAATCAAGTTTCAAAAATAAATTGATAGGGAGTTTTCGTTTACTTCTCATTTTTAATCCTTGAGAAATAAAGTTTAACATTTTCTTTCTTTTGTTTCATTAAAATGCATGGCCTCATTTGAATCTTTAATGAAGTAGACTTCAAAAAAGAAATGAGGTTTTACCAGGACACTTCATAGAAGCGCTTTTAATGTCTGTTACATTTTTGTAATAACACGGCTTTGCGTGCAAAAGGAGAACTCTATAAATATTTTTATTTTTATTTTTCGGTTAACAGGATCATGATTTTCTTAAAATACCGAAGACTCTCTTGAAGCGCTCATTAAGAAAGAATAAAAGTCCTTCTTTATCCTTCTTTAATAAAATTTTGCCGAGATAGTGTAAGCTAAAGTTAAAACTTGCATCGAATTGGGATTTTTTTGGGGGGAGGGACATAGAAATAAACATAATTTGATAAGATTTATTTTTTCACTTCGCTATTTTTTCAAGCGCATTCGTAATTACATAAAAAAGCAGCAACTAACATATTGAGGTCATCGGATCTGTCTGTTTGCTTGTCCTTTTATATCATTGGAAAATTAGTCAACCGAATGGTTTAAAATTTATCGATATAGATTTTTCTCAAGTCCTTTCGAATTTTGTGAAAATCGATTCAAAACTTGAAAAGATATTCTTAAAAGTATTCTTCATTCTATTAAATCAATCTTGCATGATTAATTAAGTGATATCCCATGACAGGTAATGATTCAAATCTAAGCTTCCATAGTGATTATCCTGTTAAATCCAATCATACGTATTAATTCAGTGATATCAAATGACAGGTAATAATTATAAGTTGCCATGGTGTTTACGTCGTGTTTAAGATAAAGTCTTATTATTTCTGAATTACTGATTAAATATATAGAATCGAAATAAATTTTGTATTCGCACATTTTTGCTTACGAATGCAACGGCTATTGTACTAGTTGATTTGTATATTTATAAAACGAATCATAGTACAAAATCAACCCATTTGCCATATTTGTTGTGAAATTTCGGACTTAAAAAAATCTATTTTTCTCTCAGTACAACTCTGTTGTTTTATCTAAAATATCTTTTTTCTCCACTTTCGGCATCTCAAAGCATTTCGTTTAAATCAAGTTTCAAAAGTAAATTGAGAGGAAGTTTTCGTTTATATCCCATGTTTAATTCCTGAAAAAATATTGTTAAAAATTTCTTTCTTTTGTCTTATTAGAAGACATGTCCTCATTCGAATCTTTAATGAAGTCGACTTTAAAATAGAAATAAGGTTTTACCGGGCACTTCATAAAAGCGCTTTTAATGTCTGTTACATTTTCGTAATCACACGGCTTTGCAAAACAAAAAGAGAATTGTGTAACTATTTCCATTTTTATTTTTCGGTTGAGATGCTCATAATTTTTTTAAAATACCAACCGAAGATGGCTCTTCTGAAGGGCTCATTAAAAAAGCCTAAAAGATTTTTTTTTTCAGATAAAACTGAGCAGGGTTTAAAAGTTTAAAACTGTGTCAATTTTTTTTTCTTAGAAAATAAGCAAAATTGACTAAATGTTTTTTTTTTCAATTTCGCCATTTCGTTTTATGCTAACCTTAGAATAGCTAAGGAATCTGTGTATAGTTTTTTTAATTTGTTAGATGAGCTATTCCATCTCAATTCAGGCAGACAGTACTGATATGCGTCAAGTCACCATCACAGATTTTTTTCAAAAAAATTCAGTAGTTAGAACTAAGTGATTTATAAAATTTCCTAAAAGGATTTTTCCCTAAAAAATTTTTTTCTCTGATTACAGCACTTTAAAATTTATGATAAAATTGGCAGTTTTCAGAAAAACTGAAAAACGCTTCATTTTGAAATGTACACAATACCAAACATATTCAACATATTCAGTCAATTTATTTTTTATAAACAGTTATTAAACTGAATTTTACTTTGGCATAGTTTTAAAGAATATAGTGACATTTTTACTTAATTAAAAAAATTAGATTTTAAGTATAAAAAATATAATTATTAGTGAATTTAAGATTTTTTTTCAGAATGAAAAAAAATATTTTAAAGCTAAACATTGATGGCAATCTAAAGACCTTTAATGGGAGTTTTACAGCAAATTTTATTTTAACTCTAAGGTGCTTACAACTTCTGTAATTCAATTTTAAATTTTGCAAAATTTTGTAAAATCACTACTTTTGAAATGCAATTTCTCAAAAACACCATTTTTTAAAAATCTGATAATATGCTCAATTCATACCTTATTAGTCTCTAATAAATACCTTACAAGCAAATCGTGTGTTTTTGCTTAGAAAATTTTATATGATTTTTTGAAAATAACATGTTGTGTGTATTTTTCAACAGACCACAAAGGCAAGTTCTTCCTTACTTAACCGAACTTGTAATGTAATTAATATTTCAAACTAAAAAATACATCACTAGTACATAATTATTACTGTTAAATTATAGCTAATCATTTGCCTAAATTTAAAATTGCGTAAAATACAGCCAATAATAAAATTAGTATTGATGATATGTTATTTCATTCCATGCTCATGAATGTGTTAAATCCATCTACAGTGTGTAAAATTTTTTTTATATAGTATGGATATAATATATTAATGTGCAAATACATACATAACAGAAGAATTAGGTAGTGAAGGTTTCTTAAATTAACTTCAACTCCTTATCGTTGAAGGTATGAAGTCGCTCAGATTGTCCTATTGTAACTGATTTTTCTGTTTCTAGAAGCACATTTTCCAATGGTTGCACATTCATATTTTTTCTTTCCAGATTCTTTTGGCCACTGGAATGCTTTATCTATGGACCATGTTGGGTACATGAATGATACTTTAATGTCATTTAGTTCTTGTGATTGATATACCATTGATTTGTCCTATCCACCAATTATTTTCATAAATGCATCCAATGACATCACCGATTTGGAAACTATGTATTGAATATTGTCTTTTCATTTGGCTGAAGGTTTCAACTTTTGTCAATTCATTTTTACTTGCTCGTTCCATATAATTTTCATTATTTACAATCACCCTATAATGTTTATATCTAATACCAACAATAGATTTTGCATTAGCATATTCTTTCTCATTATTAGTTCTATAGGATTGAGTAATATTTTTGTCTGGATGGACTAGAATGTTATTTTTTAGCAGAGAAGTTAGTTCAGCAACAAATGAGACAGAATTTTGGATAGCTTTTATTGGATCCTTTTGGAGATTAAATTTTGTTGCATAGTGCTTGTCTCAGCATCACATGCACTTTTAACATGGCCAGTACCTGAAAATATCCTCTACTTTAGTACAATTTTATTTTTGTGCAATTCATAAAACTGATACTTGTTTTTAAAATGTGCTCCAGCTCCATCTGATATATACACAGGTGATTCCAGTGTTTGTAATTGGTACAACTTAAATAATTCTTTTTTTTACTTTTTCTATGTCACAAACAGCATGAGCTGTATCATGCGTTAATCATCAGAAACTATGATAAAACTCTTTATTTCTTCTCTAAAGTATGCTGTGCAGGTAACTAACGATATCTGAGTATTCTGCCAGTGGTAGCTTTGTACTTCATTTGGCAGTATTAGTGAGTAATTTTCAGCAAAGTCAAAATGCATCACAAGCGCAGATTTTTTTTAAGGGGTTTGGCTTATTTAATTTTATGAATAGGAATTTTTGAAGATTAGCTTATATTTATCTGCCACAATAATGTGCATATTATTATTTTTTCATTAAAAAATATTATTATAAATATAGAGAAATAAGAAAAAGCTTGATCTTCTGGTTTCCTGAGAAAAAAAAACTAATTGGAAAAAAACTAAACTTGAAAAAAAAAAATCTAATTCAGTTGTAATGTATGTATTTGCATTTTAATATATTATATCCATACTATATAACAAAATATTTAACACACTGTAGATGAATTTAGCACATTTATGAGTATGGAATGAAATGACATATGATCAATACTAATTTTATTATTGGCTGTATTTTACGCAATTTTAAATTTAAGCAAATGATTAGCTATAATTTAACAGTAATAATTATGTACTAGTGATGTATTTTTTAGTTTGAAATATTAATTACATTACAAGTTCGGTTAAATAAGGAAGAACTTGCCTTTGTGGTCTGTTGAAAAATACACACAACAAGTTATTTTCAAAAAATCATATAAAATATTCTAAGCAAAAACACACGATTTGCTTATAAGGTATTTATTAGAGACTAATAAGGTATGAATTGAGCATATTATCAGATTTTTAAAAAATGGTGTTTTTGAGAAATTGCATTTCAAAAGTAGTGATTTTACAAAATTTTGCATAATTTAAAATTGAATTACAAAAGTTGTAAGCACCTTAGAGTTAAAATAAAATTTGCTGTAAAACTCCCATTAAAGGTCTTTGGATTGCCATCAATGTTTAGCTTTAGAATATTTTTTTTCATTCTGAAAAAAAATCTTAAATTCACTAATAATTATATATTTTGTACTTAAAATCTAATTTTTTTAATTAAGTAAAAATGCCACTATATTTTTTAAAACTATGCCAAAGTAAAATTCAGTTTAATAACTGTTTATAAAAAATAAATTGACTGAATATGTTGAATATGTTTGGTATTGTGTTCATTTCAAAATGAAGCGTTTTTCAGTTTTTCTGAAAACTGCCAATTTTATCATGAACTTTAAAGTGCTGTAATCAGAGAAATAAATTTTTTAGGGAAAAATCCTTTTAGGAAATTTTATAAATCACTTAGTTCTAACTACTGAATTTTTTTGAAAAAAATCTGTGATGGTGATTTGACATGCCCTGCCTGAGCTGAGATGGATTTGCTCAGATGTCATACAAAATTTACCTAAAAGAGACATACCTGCTTGAGGAAATTGAAGAATGCACTCTAAAAAAGACTCGGAATGTTCTCTCAAAAATTAGTGCCATAAAACAAATTTCATTTTCATAAAGTGTTTATTAAATCTCAAATATGCAAGGCGCCCCAAATTTATATTTACAACTTTGGTCCTCCTTAAAACTTAATCGAAAATATGTAACAATTTATTATATCCTGAGCAGCAAGTTTCAAAGTTTTGTGTGATGCTGAAAGGTGGGTATGATAAGTCCTATGATAGGTAACAATTTGCCTCTCGAATGAGATGCTATTATTTCCGTATGACTGTGATATCGTATTTTTTTTTATTCATGCATTTTTGTATGAGAGTTTAACAGCTATTGCACCAAGACTTGAATAATGATTTTAGAATTAGTAGTTATATTACGAACGCGTCTCATTTCCCAAAATTGATGCACAATTTCTGACTGTATACGCTGGGGCCAGCAAAAGTATTCTACTCTGTTCAAAAGTTGAAACTTTATCTGCGGCTTCCCTCCACAATTTATATAGAATATCTCTATACTGACCAATGAGAATGCTCCAGAATGCAGTGAAGCAAAAACCTTCTACAAAAGCGGTAGAGTGACGATGCCGCAAAAATTTCAAATTTTGAACAGTGTAACTTACACAAATCTTCAATCTTTAAAAAATAAATTGAAATGAATTTTGTTATCTAGCTCTAACTCTTGTCAAATATATTTCTTGAAAAAATATATAATTCTTATAATATTTTAATTATTTACATATGATGAAATATGTTTTTACTTGGATTTTTAATGAAGTCGACTTCAAAAAAGTTTTGTTTCATCCTTCTCTAATGTGTGTTACATTCCCGTAATCACGAGGCATTAACGAGTCAAAGGAGAACTCTGCAAGATTTTTATGTTGTCATCGTAATCATAATTTTCTTAAAATACCGAGGAGTCTGAAAACGTTCATTAGGTACAAGTTAAGAAGTTTTTTTTATTTGAAGAAAATTGGGCTGCGACAAAAATTGCTCGAGTTTTATAAACAGTGTTTTTTCGCAGTAAAAGAGAAAAAAAAATTGTCTTCTGTTTCTTAAATATTTTGCCGCTTGGATGTAAAATAATGAAAGTCTGTTGATCTATTTACAAGGGATTTACGTGAACGGCATTTTCATGTTTCGGAGATTTTGTAAAAAAAATGAAAATACAGACGGAGATTAGAAATTAAAAAGCTGCATTTTACTGTTACCAATTAAAAATGCATTATTAAATAACCTAGGTTAATTGGTAGTGTTATTTAAGTTCAAAGATTTGATAATCCATCTCATTTTGAAATCATGTTTGCGCAACAATATATGGGCATTGCAAAATAAATAAAAGCATAATTAAATAAATAAGTGAGCTCATATTTTTTCAAAAATATTGGGCCCGCCGTGGTCGAGTGGCTAACATACCATGCCACTAGCATATTCACTAGCGTCAATTGAAAAAAATAAATATTTTAAACTCAAAAACGGTATCAGTGGTAGGGATCTGTCCTTGTACCGACTTTATACTGGCCTGTAAGCGTCCAATTGAGGCATTCGATGTACACAGAATACGAGAAGGAATTGAATTTCACGTATCTGTAGCGCTGCAGGTTATTCCGGAAAAACGCATTCTTGCAAGCACTAGGAATAACTGCACTGCTAAACTTTAGTACGTTCTCGGAACCAAAAGTCTGTTCCTCTTTGAAGCTGTATTTAAGCTTGAAAATGTCGCAATCCTTCAGACTTATACGGATGCAATTCAGACGACGAACCAATGGGTTATTTAAACCACTGCTCACTGTACCAGAACGAGGTGACCGCCGCCGTCCCCTCCTCCGCCTTTTAGGAATCGATGCCTTTCTACGGTTTCGTCTATTAACACGTGACCTCTTGTAAGCCATAACTGTGCAATTGTGTCATGCATGCTATAATACAGCATTTATATAGCTTTGCTGAAGATCAAATGCTGATAAACTGATAAATCGAGATAAGCATGCACATACAAAAAACAAAAATTTAATTTAAACGTCGAAAAATAAATTTTGTAGCCATTGGCTCAGAGTTTTTGTTAATTTTATGCACGTATGTATGTCATCACGTAGCAATTGGCATTCAATTGACATCATACGTTTCAATTTACACTGAAATGACAAAATTTTTATGCTTAGAACTGTATACAGTCTAGTATTTTCATCGAAAAGCATACGACGAGTCACCTCTTCGATGCCTTGTAGGTGCCTGTCTAGCTTTCCAATAGTTTCAATTCGCAAATTAACAAGATCGACATCAACACCATCTCTAGAAAAATTTTCGTCATCATTTAACTTTTTTCTGGTGTCTCTTAATGCTTGTAAACAACTGAACACACGTGCATAAAATATACGTCTTTGAACAGGAGAATCCATGGCTAGAAAATAAATTCAAATAAAATTACGCTCTTTATATACCCTGTATTTATTTAAATTTATTCATTACACTCGAGATAACATTACGCAGGCGATCAGCAGTTTTTCTGCAAGCCAATCTAACATGCGATAAACACAAGATCCAATCCGCCTGACTAAGCGGAACTTGATTACAATAACACTCGAAACACGCACAATCAACTGATACAAGTGCGAGATCAATTGCACAGGTACAAAGACTCGCACTTGTATCTCGCACTTGTATCAGTTGATTGTGCGTGTTTCGAGTGTTATTGGAATCAAGTTCCGCTTAGTCAGGCGGATTGGATCTTGTGTTTATCGCATGTTAGATTGGCTTGCAGAAAAACTGCTGATCGCCTGCGTAATGTTATCTCGAGTGTAATGATAACACCCTGTATATAATGCTGCATCCAAAGCATCTAAATTCAGAGGAGTTTTGTGATTTGGAAGCAGCATGATGATGAGTTCCAGGTGGGTATTTAACTCGAATGTTAACCCTACAGAGCCCAGTTTTGACCCTGCCAAGATTGATTATTTGCTTTACAATTATGATTATACAGAAAACGGGGCTTGTTACATTACGGGATTTGTGATATTCAAGCATCCTTGTGACATAATGTACTGTAAAGCCTGGTACAACCAAGCAGTTTTTGACAAAGCTTGCTATAACAGTGATCTTTACTGCACGATACTGAAAGAAGACCATGTATTTGTGGAATTCGGAGCGATAAACGACCATACAGATACCTATATATCTGAACTTTTCAGTCGCTTATCGATTGATGACTGAAATTAATTTTTAAAAAATGACGCAGTTATTTCTTTAAAAACAATCATGATTTGCTAAAATCATTTATAAATTTGTTAAAATTTATTCAATTGGTTCGTTTTTTAGTATAAAAATGCACAAAATGCCTGCATTAAATCAAGAACCAATTTTTCAGCCTGCTGATCACGTTTACTAAAAATCACTAAAATTGGACCCTGTATATATTTTTTTTGTTATATGTACCTCATTTCCAGGCTTCTCGTACACTTAAAGCCCACTGTTGTGTTTTTTTTCCTGCACGAATGCTTTAGCAAGTACGAGCACAGTGATGTTACACTATTTCAAAATGCCTGCATTGCTTTAATGACATATAACAAAGGTGGAGGTGGGATGCGGTGGTGGTATTCCCAGTTCCTGTATCCAGTGTGTGTATTCCGCAGCCTGGTTGCTCGTTTTGGCCGGACTCGTGTGATGTTTTGGACAGCGGCGATGAGTTTGAACCGAGCCCTAAGCGTCCAAAATAGCCTTGGAGATGAGGTGCGCTCGCAAAGGGTAACGTGTAAATTTTTTATATGCCTGCTAGATTAAAAATTTAAACTAGTCGCACCACCCTTACATGCGACACAAGCCTGCTTATTAGAAGCCTGCTTTTTTTCCGGAAAAAACGGTTAGGTTCCGAAAGTTCCCTTTATTATTATAGTACATCAATTGCGTGAAAATTTATCGTTGTAAAACAACGGCTTAAGTCTGCGTTTTTGGCGCAAAAGAAGATATTTTGTGTAAAATCTGACATTTTTTTTTTCAAATAATAATAATATTTATAATAAAATCTTAAAGAGATGTTTATTATTTAAAAGTGTTATTTAAACCTTTATTATTCACTTCTTAACATATTTAAAGTATAAAATAATATCTTTATTCTGTACAATTGGAGAAAACCTGACAACTTTGGTAAAAAAAAATTGAAATGAAATTCATGTTTATTTTCCATCTTTAATTCTTGAAAAATATTTTTCTGATGAAGCATAAAATATATTATTATTTTGCATATTATAAAGTACGTTTATCCTTGAAATTTTAATGAAGTTGACTTCAAAAAAGATTTTCTTCGTCCTTCTCTAATGTTTGTTACATTCTCGTAATCACGAGGCATTACCGAGTCGAAGGAAAATTCTGCAAGATTTTTATTTTGTCATCGTAATCATAATTTTCCTAAAATACCGAAGAGTCTCTGAAAACTTTCATTAGGAACAAGTTATGAAGTTGTTTTTACTTGAAGAAAATTGGGATGCGAGAGAAGTTGTTCGAGTTTTATAATCAGTATTTTTCCGCAGTAAAAGAAAAAAAAAACTTTTTTTTACCTTCTTTTTTTTTAAATATTTCGCCGTTTGTATGTAAAATAATGAAAATCTCTTGACCTATAGTTACAAGAGATTTACGTAAACGACATTTTTATGTTTCGGAGGTTTTGTAAAAAAATGAAAGTACAAATGGAGATTTGAATTTAAAAAGCTGGATTTTACTGTTACAAGTTAAAAATGCATTATTAAATAATTTAGGTTAATTAGTAGTATTATTTAAGTTCAAAGAATTGATAATACGTGTTATTTTTAGATCATGTTTGTGCAACAAAATGTTCGCATTGCAAATAAATGAATGCATAATTAAGTAGATAAGTTAGCACGTATTATACAGAGATATTAGCGCCACCGAGGCCAAATGGTTAAGGCATAGTATCGCGAATCGCTTGAGAGAATAGGTGGTACAATTTTTAACTCTTAAAAAATATTTTTCTGCTGAAATTTACTATTTTTCATACATGGTAAAAATGTGTTTATACATGGATTTTTAATGAAGTCGACTTTAAAAGATATTTTCTTTATCCTTCTCTAATGTTTGTTATACATTCCCGTAATCACGAGGCATTACCGAATCGAAGGAGAACTCTGCAAGATTTTTATTTTGTCATCGTAATCATAATTTTCTTAAAATACAGAAGGGTTTCAAAACATTCATTAGGAACAATTTATGAAGTTGTTTTTATTTGAAGACAATTGGGATGCGACAGAAGTTGTTCGAGTTTTATAATCAGTATTTTTTCGCAGTAAAAGGGAAAAAAACCTGTTTTTTTTTTTTTTTGCCTTGTTTTTCTTAAATATTTTGCCGTTTGGATGTAAAATAATGAAAACCTCTTGACGTACAGTTACAAGAGATTTACGTAAACGACATTTTTATGTTTCGGAGGTTTTGTAAAAAAATGAAAGTACAAATGGAGATTACAAATTAAAAAGCTGGATTTTACTGTTACCAATTAAAAATGCATTATTAAATAATCTAAGTTAATTGGTAGTGTTATTTAAGTTCGAAGAATTGATAATCCGTGTCATTTTAAAATCATGTTTGCGCAACAAAATATCGGCATGGCAAAATAAATAAAAGCATAATTAAGTAAATAAGTGAGCTCGTATTTTTTCAAAAATATTGGGCCCGCCGTGGTCGAGTGGCTAACATGCCACTAGCATATTCACTAGCGTCAATTGAAAAAAATGAATTTTTTAAAATAAAAAACGGGTAGGTTCCGAAAGTTTCCTTTATACTAGTACATCATCATCGTGAAGTTTTATCGTTGAAAAAGAATGGCTTAAGTCTGCGTTTTTGGTACAAAAAACGAAATTTTGGGTAAAATTTTACATTTTTTTTCTAATAATAATAATAATAAAATCCCACAGAGATGCTTATTATTTAAAAGTGTTATTTAAGCCTTTATTATTAACTTCTTAACATATTTAACTCTTTCCGGCGCAGGCAAATTCTGCTCATAAAATTAAGAAATAATTGATTGACACGGGAATTTTAAAACGACTTTTATAGAAATTAAGAATTCCTACATTCACACTTTCATTGTAAACGCAAAAGTTCTTAAAAATATTCTTGTTGCCATTTGAAAGTTTGGAATTAAAATTAGGTGTTGCCGGGGGAGTGGACTCACTGCGCCGGAAAGGGTTAAACTATAAAAGAATATCTTTATTCTGTACAACTAGAGAAAAACTGACAACTTTGGTAAAAAATAAACTGAAATGAAATGCATGTTTATTTTCCATCTTTAATTTTTAAAAAATATTTTTCGGATGAAATATCAAATATATTATTATTTTACATATTATAAAGTATGTTTATCCTTGAAATTTTAATGAAGTCGACATCAAAAAAGTTTTAGCAAGACCTTCTCTAATGTTTGTTAAATTCCCGTAATCACTCGGCATTACCGAGTTGAAGGAGAAGTCTGCAAGATTTTTATTTTGTCATCGTAATCATAATTTTCTTAAAATACCGAAGAGTCTCTGAAAACATTCATTAGGAACAAGTTATGAAGTTGTTTTAACTTGAAGAAAATTGGGATGCGGGAGAAATTGTTGAAGTCATAATCTGGATTTTGGCGCTTTAAAAGAAAATAATTTTTTCTTTTTCCAATTTGTTTTTTCTTACGTATTTCGACGTTCGTATGCAAAATAATGAAAGTCTTTTGACCTAATTACAAGAGATTTATATAACCAACATTCTTATGTTTTGGAAATATTGAAAAAAAAAAATGAAAGAAAGAAGAAGCAGATAGAAATAGGAAATTAAAAAGCTGGATTTTACTTTTAGAATGCATTATAAAATAAATTAATTGGTGGTATGATTGAAGTTCAAAAAACTGGTAACGCATGTCATATTTTTTTTAATGTTCGGATGTCAAAATATCTGCAATGTAAAGAATGAATAAATATATAAGGGGTTATTCATATGTCACATTTTTTTCATTATTTTTTACTGCCCAAACCCTTTTGTCACAGTTCATCATACCCCTCCCCCCCCCCTTGTCACATGTGACACTATATTACATATGCAGATACTTGTACTTCAGAAGAAAAAAAGCACTATGTTATAGATAATATTTCAAACCTTATTTTAAAACTTTTTACTTATGTTGAAAAGTTTTATAAATTTGGTTTATCTGTCCGTCTTTCACGCTTTAACTCGCATCAATAAGCACGAATTTTCCTGAAAGTGATATAGGTTGATAATGTTTACCTTGGTATGTTCGTCACTGAATGGAAAGTATGTAATATTAATAGCTCATTCACAGGGGCGTTAAAAAGGGCTTTTATTACATATGTATCGACAAATAAAAACCGTTTGCAGTGTATTTCAATGACACAAGACCTTTTGAAATGCATTGAAATTGATGTAAATTAGATTGAGTATAGATTGAATATAGATTGAATTTCGAAACGTATAATGTGTGATGAAAAACAAAAAATATTAGAAAGAAATAATACCTGCCAAATTTGGTTGTAATATTATTATATTTTCCAAACGTCTCCAAAAACTCTTCTTTACCCGATTGTCTTATGAATATAAATTGAATTGTGTACAAAACTAACTACATTCTTTATACTCATGACAATGACCTATTCGTTAAATTTCAGTAAGTCTACTTACATTGTTGCTGTTAATATTATTAACATAAAAGTAACTTTCTTCTCAAAATTGAAAGAAAAATCGGGCCTGAAACGCCTAAACTGTATTCAAGTCTGTCTTACTTTATTTATTTTATTTAGTCCTTAAAAAATATGCCAGCCAATTTAGTTTCAGCATAAATTTGTTCCACTAAAGTGAAAAAAATAGTTTGAAGAAAAACGTTTATACATACCTTATATGTAAATAAATGCAGCCATTACAAAAAAAGTTTGAGAATTTGTTTACAATAGCTAGCCCTACATTTTAAGCCTCTCAGAAATGTCAAAATAAAGCAAAAAGCGTGGAAAAAAAAATATAGGATTCTCAAAAATGCCATTTCAAATTTAACAATTTTTCTTTCAGTTGGAAAATATTTAGTTAATGTTTTATTTTATTTTATTTTTTTTTTTTGACATACAGTATATTGGATTATTATTGTCAGTTTTAAGTCTGAATTGAATATTTTACCTATTGTAATTCTTTTCTTTTTATTTCCGAATTGAAAAGAAATTTTCAAAATAATCCGAATGTTTTGTTTTTGACATCTGTCGCAAATGTCAAAACTAGTTATTTGCCTAAAAACAAGAGTTTTTGCTGAAAATTATTCAATTTTTTCTTTAAATTTTAAGAATTGTTGTGTACTTGAAAAAAATAAACTAATTTGTGATGTTGAAAAAAAAATGACACGTCTCTTGTTAATTCTTAAAAATTGAAAGTTATAAAATATGTTTCATACAACTTTTGCTGTTTGATTTTTTTTTCTGTAGTGAAAATGAATTTCAGCTGAAATTTTTGAATTTAAAATAGTAAGATATAGCATTCAGTTTTAAAAATTTATATCGATTTTTTTTTTTTTTTTTTTTTTTTTTTTTTTTTTTACAATATTAAGTTATAATTAAAAATTGAAAAGCAGAATGTATCATGCCGCAATCATCTCGATGCAATTGTCCCGACATTATGAAGAACATAATTACCGTAATTTCGGGTGTATAAGCCGCGGATCAAACAAATCTTTTTAGACCCAGAATTTTTTAAGAAACAAATATAACTAGCTAGATCGCCGTAAATATTTATCTTCAATCACTAAATAAGATTCCTGGGTCTAAAAAGAATTGTTTGATCCGCGGCTTATACACCCGAAATTACGGTATTTTAAAAGAAAAATAAACTAATGTTATGCTAGTCAAGTTTATATTAAATTTCTTTGGCCAAAAGTTTTGCACACGGGTATATTAAAATACAATAATACTAAACCTACCTTATTTGCAGATCATAATGCTTTTTCATTAGATTTTCAAACGATATTATCTAAATATCATATCAAACGTATTATCTAAATACAACTTTGTATTAGAAATATAAAAATGATTTAAGTTCATTTATTTAAGTTCAATCTAATTATTAGAATCCGAAATATGGTTAAACACCAAAATTTGCATTCAAGGGAAAAAAATTTATATTGAAATCTTGCGCGTACACTGCCATGCCAATTTTCTGCTTGAGAAATGTCGATAACAGTTTGAAGTTCCTTTAAATTTTAATTCTGCATTTAATAAATTTTTTAATACATGAAATGAAAGAACATGCTTATATTTTTGCATCTGGTCAAAAATTGTGTTTTTAAATCAGACATATTTTAAAATATTAAATGTTGAAAATGATTTTTTTTTCATTTTTCAAAATTTAATACTCCACAGAACTCCCATTAATGTGCTCATTAAAAATTGAAAGTTCAAAAATTGGTAGAGACAAATTGGACTCGCTACTCCTTCAATCGTCTGTCAAAAGTCTTTTCAAAAGCTTCTTAATGATGAACCAAAAATCAATCTTGATAAGAACTTTCAAACTATATAGTTTTTTTTCTTTTCGAATCAACGTACTTGACAGATATTTCTTTCCTTTTGTTTTGGAAATTTAAAAAAAAGAAAAGAGAGAGAGATTGAAAATCAGAGAATAAAGAAATGCTTCCCCCTCCCCGTAATTTTTCCCCTAAAAATTCTAATACATTGAGCAGAAAAAAGGAGGAAAGAATAATGTAGTCAGAGATATGGTAAAATTCCTGCATGCCTTCAAATAATGAGAAATGGGTCTCTCGATTAAAGTCATAAATACCGGGTCAGATATTCATAAACAAAGTTTGAAGCTAAAAATAAATTTATTATTATTTTTATTATTTTTTAATTGTAAGTACTTTTTTTTATTTATTAAAAAATTCGATTTTAGCCCTTTTCAAAGAAAAGATAGGATTTATTTTTGCATAATGTTTCTTTCACATAATATGTAGCACATAATTTTCAAATCAATAAATGGATTTTGGTTTTAATCTTTTTTAATTGTTTTTCTACAAAAGAGGCTATAGAATTTGTCTATATTTAATTTAGTCTTTGTCTTTTATTCTAGTAATTATGATTCGTATATGTAGCGTGCTACAGGTATTTGAGAACGCAGATTACAGCTAAAATACTACCATGTACATCATCTCTTTTCTTTTATATGTAAAAAGATTAGGAGCTATTGCATCCGTCCAAAAAAATATGCCTTTAAATCAGGCACGTTTTTAAATATTAAATGTTGAAAGTGATATATATTTTTTCAATTTTCATAATTTAATACTCTTGAAACAACTTAATAATGTGCTCATTAAAAAGTGAAAGTTTGAAAATTTGGGAGACTCAACACTCCTTTAGTCGTCTATCAAGAGGCTTTTCAAAAGGTTTTTAATGATGAATCACGAATCAATCATGATAACAGTTTTCAATCTATGTATATATATATTTTTTTTTTTTCGAATTAATTTACCTGACAGATATTTCTTTCCTTTTTGTTTTCGAGGAGAGAAAAATGCAGTCAGATATATGGTAAAATTCCTGCATGCCTTGAAATAAGGAGAAATGGGTCTCTCGAGTAAATTCATAAATACTAACGACAGACACTTATAAACAGTTTGAAGCTAAAAATGATAATTTTAAGTTTTTATTTTTAAATATTACGTTTTTTGTTTAGTTTTAAGTTTTATTTGTGGGAAAATGCACTTTTAGTTCGCTTCAAAGAAACAAAGAGATTTTTTTTCGCATAATATTTCTTTTACATATCATCCAGCGCATAATTTTAAAACCAGTAAAATCATATTGATTTTTTCTTTTAGTATAATTTTTAGAAAAAGGGTTTAGACATTCGTCTGTATTTATTTAGTCGTTAGATTTATTAATCGAGTTATAAACATTCGTATATATAGTGTGCTGGAGGTATTTGATAATGCTGAAATATCACCCTGCGTATCATGATTACAAATTATTTTCTATTATAATGAAACAGGTTAGAAACTATTGCGTTCGTTCAAAAACTGTTTTTTAAAATCAGACACATTTTTAAGTATTAAATATTAAAAATGATAATTTTTTTCTTCATTTTTCAAAATTTCATACTCCTGAGACCACTTAACAATGTTCTCATTACAATATGAAAGTTTAAAAATTGGAGAGACAAATTAGACTCCCCACTCCTTCAAACGAAATACTGTCGAAAGACTTTTCAAAAGGTTTTTAATGATGAACCAAGAATCAATCTTGATAAGAACTTTCAAACTATATAGTTTTTCTTCTTTTCGAATCAACTTACTTTACACATATTTCTTTCATTTTTCTTTTCGAAGTAAAGGAGAGATTGAAATTATAATAGAGAATAATAGAGAATATAACAGAGAATAATAATGAAAAAATTTCCCACCCCAATATCTTTTTTTTTTTTTTTTTCAGAAAGTCAATATATGTTGAGAGAAAAAAAAAGAAGGGAACAGTATATTCGGAGATATAGCAAAATTCCTGCCTGCCTTGAAACAATGAGAAATGGCTCTCTCGATTAAAGTCATAAATACTGGGTCAGGCGTTTATGAACAAAGTTTGAAGCAGAAAAGTGATTTTTTTAAAGATTTTTCTTTTTTAAATTTTTAATTCTGATTTTTTTTATTTCATTTATGAAAAAACGCAGTTTTAAAGAAAAGACTGGTATTTTTTCGCATAAGGTTTCTTTCACATAATAGCTAGCACACAATTTTAAAATAAAAAAATTGATTTTTATTTTATTCTTTTTTAATTGACTTTTTACAAAAGAAAGTATAGAATTCGTCTATATTTAATTTAGACTCTGGCTTTTATTCGAGTTATGATGATATTGATTGTGCAGCAGTATTTGAGAACGCAGATTATAGTTAAAATAGCAACCTGTTTATCATGATTGCAAATTCTTTTCTGTTATATTTACGCAGGTTAGAATCTAATGCATTTGTCTAAAAAATTGTGTTTTTCAATCAGACACATCTTTTAATATTAAATATTAAAAATGATATATATATTTTTTTCATTTTTCAAAATTTAATACTCCTAAGGCACTTAATAATGTGCCCATTAAAAAGTGAAATTTTAAAAATTGGGAAGACAAATTGGGCTCTCCAGTTCTTCGCTCGTCTGTCAAAAGTCTTTTCAAAAGCTTTTTAATGATAAACCAAAAATCAATCTCCATAAGAAATTTTAATCTACATAGCTTTTTTTTTTTCTTTTCGAATCGACTTACTTGACAGATTTTTTTTTCCTTTTTGCTTTCGAAGTAAAGGGGAGATTAAAATTCAGAGAATAATGAAATTTTTTCCCACCTTCCATACTTTTTTTTTCCAAAAAATTTATATATGAAGAAAAAAAGTAGAGAATAATGTAGTCGATATATGGTGAAATTCCTGCATGCCTTAAAATAATGAGAAATGGGTCTTTAAATTGGAGTCATAAATCCGCATTTATAAACAACGTTTGAAGCTATTTTTTTTCTTTTTTTTTAAAATTCTAAGTATGATTTTTTTTTGATTTTATTTATGGAAAAATACATTTTTTGAGCGTTTTAAAGAAAGGACAAGATTGATTTTTCGCATAATATTTCTTCCACGTAATATCAAGCACATTATTCTGAAATCAATAAAATCATTTTCATTTTTTCAATATCGACTTTTAACAAAAGGGCATACATAACTCATATTTATTATTTAGTCTCTGACTTTTATTTGCGTTACAATGACCTGTATATATAGGGTAAAGCAGGCATTTGAAAACAAACATCATAGTTGAAGTTATATCATGTACCGGGTGTCCAGTAAATGACTGACCCATTTTAAAATTAAACAACAACAACAAAAAAAAAAACGGTTTGAGATAAAAATGCGCGGTTTGCGGTATTGTTATTAGAATATCAATAAATTTTGAATACGCACTTCCTTCAAATAGTTCTAATTTCGGCCAAAAGATGGCGCTGGCGGCACCAGACTACAGAAATACTGCCTGTTTTCTTGTTCTCAAGCTGATGATCTTTCCGGCTCATTTTTGTCGAAATGTTGAATCGACTCTCCACTCAACTGCAGAAATAGGGTTTGTTGATTGGAACGAGATTTAAAATAACATTTAAGATTGAACGGGGTCTATTGTAACAATCTATGTCTATTGTAGCCTCCTCAGACAAATATCACGGGGAACTACAAAAACTAGTTTAAAATTACTATAAAACATCTCCAAAGATGTGTCAATCTATGAATAAATATTTATGACCAGCAAACGTTTGTTAAAGAATCGTAGAAATATTTGTAACAATTCTAGAAAAATTTAATTTAATTAAAAGGATGTTCTTTAGTGTTTCAAAATTCTCTTCGGAATATGTCATTTTAACCGCTTAACTGATACTCTTTTTACGTATATATAGAAGTATATTTATGTAAATATGATTTATTATCTTTTTTAAATTATGTATAAAAAAAACCAATGTTCAATTTATTTTTCAATATTAATATTTATAAAATTGAACTAAAATAAGTAGACATTCAGTTTTATCTAAAATATATATGGCCCCACCAGTGGGTGATAGATTCTGACGTTTGAACTGGTAGACGGCAGTGCTGGGTTCGAACCCAATCGCGTCTGTCGACATAACCGTTCGGAATTTTCCGTGGTTTTCTTCGAACCTTGGATTTTCTTGTGTAAATACGGGTTAGGTGCCCTTACAGAGACACCCGCGCAGGGCATACCCTGACCATCCCCTCACCATTCTGGCCTATATCCCACGTGTACTTAATCGGCCGACATCAAATAAATCAAACCAAACTAAAATATCTATAAGCAATTTTATGGCAAAACATTTTTACGGATACTTTTTACTGAAATAAAGTTTCGTTTCTTTTTCTTCTAGTTTTTATTTAAATATTGCGTGAAACAAAAGCTGTTGAAAATATTTCAGAAGCCAATGCAGTATCCACTGTCCCGATCCTTTCTTTCATTTACTATCTCCCGATTCTACTTTTTTCTCCTGTTGGATTCGATGGTTGAAATACGAATCGGTTTTAAAAGCCTAGATTAAAAATTTTGAAGCTATATTTGTGTAATGCAATACCGAATAACAGTAAGAAAGCAATAAACATCAAATTGATGCTCTTAGCACAATATCA
Organism: Maratus speculifer; assembly: GCA_964019185.1. Lineage (NCBI taxonomy): Eukaryota > Metazoa > Arthropoda > Arachnida > Araneae > Salticidae > Maratus > Maratus speculifer. The sequence continues at coordinate 24,659,225 of OZ025292.1, forward strand.
AGTTTAAATTTTGAGGTATTTTTGTCATCTAAACTGTAAATAGAAGAGGTTATTACAATGCTGATTTAAACGCCAGTTGAGACGTCAGAAACTATCGCCCACTGGTGAGGCCACAGATATTTTAGATAAAACTGAATGTCTACTTATTTTAGTTCAATTTTATAAATATAAATATTGGAAAAATAAATTGAACATTGGTATCTTTTTATACATAATTTAAAAAAGATAAAAAAATCATATTTTTAATAATATTTCTTATTTCAAATCAGATACAGGAGATATTTTCAGAATGTTTTTTTAGTTCTTTTCTTCATACCGGGGGAAAAAAACGAGATTACATATTTCCCTCCTATATGGGGGGGGGGGGCAAAATATATTTCAGGTTCTATGATGCTTTTTGTAATAAAGTTTTGAAGAGGGATGACTTACAGGCTATAAAAAAAGATACGTCTTCCTTTTTTCTTTTTAAATATCCGTACATTTTAGCGTAGATACGTTTCCTGCCGTGGGTGGGTGGGGGGAGGCGAGGTGTGTACAAAAGACATCTTAAAATCTCTCACGGCTTTCGTAATAAAATTTTTGGATACGTTAAATGACAAAATATGAATATAAAGTAGGGATGCATTCGGTTTTCGTAAAAAATAATAATATTTTGTTTTAGGCAGGTTTTTGCCTTAGCAGGTAGTTTTGTATGTTTCTTTCTACTTCGCGATCAATAAATTTTTATGTCTAAAACAGGATTTGTTGTAGACGGATTCCTTTATAGTAAGATTTAGAAAATTTTAATGTGCCAATTTATAAGTTTTCTTAGACAGGAGACTTGGCAACGCTATTTGCATACCATTGTTTTAAAATTTTAACTGGTTTGCCCGTACAACATACCGGCAATTATAGTTTGCTTCTTCCATCACTTAAAGCTTTCTGACACTACTAAAAATTTTAAATGCAATTTCATACTATTTAATAGAAGAAATATTTAAATTAAATATTACGATTATTTTAGCTTTAAAAAAGCGGCGTTTATCCCATATTTTCATTTCATTGTACGTAAAAAAGAGTATCAATTAAGCGGTTAAAATAACATATTCCGAAGATAATTTTGAAATACTAAAGAACGTCTTTTAAATTAATTTAAATTTTTCTAGAACGCTTCTTTAATAAATGTTTTCTTGTCATAAATATTTATTTATAAATTGATACACCGTTGGAGATGTTTTACAGTAATTTTAAACCAGTTTTTATAATTTCCCGTGATATTTGTCTGAGGAGGTTACAATAGGCAAAGGTTGTTACAATAGGCCTAGTTCAATCTTAAATGTTATTTTAAATCTCGTTTCAATCAACAAATCCTATTTCTGTAGTTGAGTGGAGAGTCGATTCAACATTTCGACTCAAATTCGACTCGGGAAAATGAGCCAGAAAGATCATCAGCTTGAGAACAAGAAAATAGGCGATATTTCTGCAGTCTGATGCCGCCAGCGCCATCTTTTGGCCGAAATTAGAACTATTTGAAGGAAGTGCGTATTGAAAATTTATTGATTTCCTAATAACAATACCGCAAACCGCGCATTTTTATCTCAAACCGTTTTTTTATTATTTAATTTTAAAATGGGTCAGTCATTTACTGGACACCCGGTACATTATGGTTACAAATCCCTTTCTATTACATTTAAACAGGTTAAATCTTAAACTAACCGAGGAAATAGAGGCATGCTATTATTGTCACATTTGCTGAAGAGTATTCCGAGTTAGAGACTGCTATATTCTTGAAACTTGCTGGACATTTGTTTTTAAGGGGACTACTCAAGTCACTTTTAAAGATTCTGCCACTAATACTAATCATATTGAAGAATTTTTTAAAGATATCTCGTTTGCATTTTAACATTCTAAAATTATTTTTTTCATTAGCTACATGATATTATTCTTTACATCTGTCCATTTTTACTTTTTCAATTTTATTTGTAGATTTTTTCACAAGATGACGCATTCACTTCCGAAACCTGTTCCTAAAATGAAAGTGTTTTCGTTAAAAATATCTGTAAACGAAAAAAAAACAGTCTTTGTGCAGAATAATTTTAGCTAGCTACTGAAATAATAACCATTTAAAAATATAAAGATACAAACGAGATATCTTAAAAAATATATTACACAGGATGAGCTTCAGTAAGCATTTCAGATTTCTGAAGTAGATTCTTAAAGTAAAAAGGAAACTGAAGGCTGCCCGGATTGATAGGGCAACCGTTTCATTAAATGTTAAAGATGATTTTTTTTTTTTTTCATTTTTAAAAATTTAATACTCCTGAAACCATTTAATAACGTGCTCATTAAAAAGTGAAAGTTCAACAATGGGAGAGACAAATTGGACTCCCCACTCCTTCAGTCGTCTCTCAAAAGGTTATTCAAAAAGTTTTGAAGGGTGAACCAAGAATCAATATTGATAAGAACTTTCAAACTGTACATCTTTTTTTCGTTTTAAATCAACTTACTTGACAGTTATTTCTTTACTTTTGTTTTGGAAATAAAAATAAGAGATAGAAATTCAGAGAATAATGAAAAAAATTCGCACCCCCATATTAATTTTTTTTCAAAAGTGTATAGATTAAGGAAAAACAAGGGGAGAATAATGTAGTCAGAGATATGGTGAAATTCCTGCTTGCTTTGAAATAATGGGTGTCTTGGTTAATGTCATAAATACCCGATCAGACATTTATGAACAAAGTTTGAAGCTAAAAAGTATTATTTTTTATATATTTTTTAAGTTCTAAGTAGGAATATTTTGGTTTTATTTATGAAAAAATGTAATTTTAGCCCGCTTCAGAAAAAGACAGGATTTTTTTTTTCGCATAATCTTTTTTTCACATGATATCTAGAACATAATTTTCAAATCAATATATTGATTTTGGTTTTATTTTTTTATAATTGGCTTCCTTCTAAAGAGGTTTTAGAACTCGACTATATTTAACTTAGTCTATGTCTTTTATTCGAGTTATGGTGATACGTATAAACATTGCAAAGCAGGCATTTAAGATATATTGTTATTAAGATTATTGTTAAAATACCGCCCTGTACATTATGATTGCAAATTCTTTTCTATTACATGTAAATAGTACAGAAGCTATTGCATCCATCCAAAATTTACGTTTGTAAATCACACACATTGTTAATGATAAAATATAGAAAAATAAATTTATTTTCTTATTTTCTTTAAATTTAACACTCTTGACACCTCTTAATAATGTGCTCATTCAAAAGTGAAAGATTAAAATTCGGGGAGACAAACTGAATTCCCCATTCATCCAGTCTTGTGTCAAAAGTCTTATAAAGAGCTTTTTAATGATGAATATAGAATCAATATTGCTTAGAATTTTCAAACTACATTTTTTTTCTTTTTGAATCAACTTACTTGACAGTTATTTCTTTCCTTTTTGTTTTCAAGATAAAAGAGAAGTTGAAAAAAAATCAGAGCATAATGAAAATCTTTCCCAGCCCTATGTGATTGTTTTCCCTAAAAATTCTATATATTGAGGGAAAGAAAACAAAATAATGCAGTCGGAGATATGGTGAAATATCCTGCATGCTTTGATAAAATGAGAAATGGGTCTCTTAAGTAAAGTCTCATAAATTCTGGTTCAGACATTTATGATCAAAGTTTGAAGCTAAAAATAATTTTGCACATATTTTGTTTTCAATCCTAAGTAGGATTTTTAGGTTTTATTTATAAAAAATGCTGTTTTAGACCGCTTCAAAAAAAAACAGATTTTTTTTTTTTTTTTTTTTTTGCATAATGTTTCTTTCACATAATATCTAGCACATTATTTTCAAATCAATGAATTGATTTTGATTTTATTCGTTTTTTAATTGACTTTCTACAAAAGAGGATATAGTCTTTATTTAATTTAGTGTCTTTTTTTTATTCAAGTTATGATGATTCGTATGCACAGTGGTGGACATAATTATAAGACCCTACCTAATTTGACATATAGTGAAAGGAAAAATTCAGAGTTTAAAAAGGCTTTACGTATACCGTAAGTATGTATTTTGCTTTTTATAATAGCAACTTACCATTAACTGCAATATTTAATTCTGTGGACAGTATTTCTGTGATTTTATGGTTGGTAAAATGGCGATTTTCATAGCGTCGAAAAAAAAATTAAAAATAAGGTGCACTTTTATGAATTTCTAAATAGAAACAAATTCTAAACTGTTTATATTCTTTTGAGTGTAAAAGAAATTTTCCCTAATCGTCTTCATGAGGTAAGTTCGATGAGAAGTATTCCTATGACGCCACAGTTAATAAAATTCCCTTTTTTATAGCCCCGAACCAAAAGGAAGAATGAGGATCATTGATTTGAAAGAAGTAACCTATCATAATGGACGAAGAAGTTGTTGAATTTAACATAATACAGATCTATTGCCAAACTGTAAACATTCATGTTGATGAAACATGCCGGTCACTGTCATCCTCCGTGTCATATGTGATGCATAGTAACGTCTCAACGGCTAATAAAATTAAAAACGGGCATTCTGCGTCGCGTTTCCAATATAGTTACTAACGTCGATACCTCAACGAAATTTTGAAAATATTTTGCATATCTCAGCAGCAGTTTTAAAAAGGAACATGAATTTTCAGATAATAAATCTTTAAAAAAAAAAAAAAAAAAAAAACAATTAAACGTGTATTTTAGCAGTTTTCGAAATTCTACTCCCTAAGGGGGTTAAAGGGAGGACAAGAAGTTTTAGAACAGTTGATCATACCTCAGCAGCTGTTTTAGGCGAGATCGTGAAATTACGAAAAAAAATCTACTAAAAAATAGTGAAACAAATATTTCAGCATTTTTAGAAATTCATCCCATCTAAGGAATTCAAAGAAGGCTTCGAAAATTTTAGAACACTTAGCCATATCTCTGCAGTTGTTTGCGCAGGAACTATAAATTCAGGATAATGAATTTATTAAAAAAATAATTCAACCCTTATTTCAACGATTTTGGAAATTTCCCCCTGAGGAAATTAAAGAGGGAGGTCGAAAATTTTAGAACCTTTGGCTACATCTCAGCAGTAGTTTTAAGCCAAGGCATGAAATTCAAGGTAACAAATCTTATTATAAATAATAAAATACACGTATTTCAATGACAAAAAATTATTCAACAATTTTACATTTTAAATTTGAAAAGATTCGGTTGGGTAGATTTGCGTCGTTATATGAAGACCGACTGAAAGACGACTATAAAGGCAAGTGATTATATGACTATGAATGCACCTAAAAATGTGTTGGGAAACAGAAGTCAAAATTACACATCAAGTAGTACCAATTTAACTGTAATTCTCTTTTTTACAGCGACTGAGCTGAGGTGGATCTCTGACAACACAAAACTTTTAAAACTTGGGCGAATTCGATTTAAAAATCTCCAAGCTTCCAGCTTCAACTCATTCTTCTTACGCACCCTTCTGCTTCGTTGACCGAAAACATAACATACTCTTCACCGAAAGCGGCTTCCAAAAACTTTTTTTCATGTTGTCTATTATTATATATTCATTAGAGGTGACTTGTTTAAAAAAGCTTCGTGATACGTACAAATTGAATATGCGAAAGCTGCATCACAATTAGGGTAATTCCATTTTATCCCGTACTTTTTTGAAATAAAGACAGCAGAATTTTTTTGCATTTTTATTCGTCAAAGACTGGTTCACTTTTGTTTGCTTATGAAAATAAAATAAAAGCATGATGACATAGAAGTCATTGAATTGTGTGCTTTTCCTAAACTTACTGTTGCGTGTAAAATCTGTTTGACTTAGCGGTTAAATGAAGTTTTTGTTATTTAATTTGTTAGTTATACAGTTAGTTCCCTTTGTGACATGTTAAGTAAAATATTTAGAATATTAAGAAAGAAGTAATACAACTAAGCGAATGGAATTATTTGTGTTTTAAACTAGTATATAAAGGCATTATGCCGAATTATTATCGTGAAACATTATCCAGAAAATCTACTCATTTTTCTACGATTATTATTATTTTTTAAATCTGATTGCAAGTTAATGCGTATTAGGTATTTGGTAAGGTTTCCTGCATAGAACTATCTTTTACATTAAAAAATCTGCAAATTATAAGCAAAAAAACTTGGTAGAAATTGAGATTTTTTTAAAATAAAAATATTAATTTCTCCACGGGTCTGCGCGCGTTCGTCATAAAAAGGAATACGGTTTATTGCAGGAAGATTTTTAATCATGTGCACCGAATTCAATTATTTTGCTACATTAGTTTTTACAGGGCAGGCCGAAAGATATTAGTTTCCCTTCAGTTTGTTAACACTCTCCTAAAAGATTTCGAGAAAAAAATCTTTGCTGAAATACATGACATCGCTGTTTATACATCTGTAGTTTCAGAATAATTCGTCTTGTAATTTTCTATGTGTTTAACAAAACGTATAAAATCGTAAGTGACCGGTCAACAATTGCCGTAAAATGTTATACCTTATTTATCCAATATACTAATAAATACATTGATAAATATATCAATAAAAAAGAACCTTAATAGTTCCATTTTTTTTTCACTACACTGTAAAAAAAAAAAAAAAAAAAAAAAAAATCAAGAGGTTACTAAAAATTCTTTAGTAAAATTGTATTCACCAGAATTTTTTAGTAACCATTACAAACTTTTTTTTTTTTTTTTGCAAGTGAAACAAACATTTTTTTTGTAAACTGAGCAAAATAATTTTTTGTATAACTAACTAACTTAAATTTTTTTAGTATGAGCCACCAATCAAATTTTAGGAATAGCTCCAAAAATATTTTTAATAACCATTACGTGTGCCCGAAGTGCAGGAACTTCCTTCGAGCTGCATCCAGTGGGTAAGTAGACAGACGAAGATTTTCGGCAAAGCCGCAGTAGATGACAGTACCAAACATTGCTACCTGCTCCGGCAGGATTTTCATAGTTTCTTTATTAAACGAGTACTTACACTGCATGCATTCGGTGCGTATCTGGCGGTGTCCAGCATCGAACCCTGGACCTTTCAGCCTGGAGTTCGGTGCTATGACCACTAGGCTATCACGGCCACACCTAGAGAGTTTTAGTAAAGCTATTAAAAATATAAAACTATTGACTCTATTCGTTGCTAGCTTTTTTCTAGTAATTCTTACAGATTTTCTTGTAACCGAGAAAGATTACTAAAAATTTTTTAGTAATTTCAAGGATTACTAAAATTTATTTAGTCGATCGACCCTTTTTTTACAGTGTATGCAAAGCTGATATTCTGCACAGAAAATTTATTGTCTTACAGGAAAAATAAAAGAAAAAAACTTAAGTGCTTATCTTTACCAACACTAAATTTCTTGGTGATAGACAAATGATTTATTTTTTCTCGTAAAAAAAGAAGTACAAATAAAAAGAAAAAAGGGAGATCTTGAATTTGCTGCTATAGACTCCTTTCCTTACAACAGCCGATTATAGTAAGGGTGGAAAGGCAAATTTAATTAAATTCTTTGGAAAGGAAAATAATTATTACGGAAAGGTGATCCCGAGTGATTTTGGTCCGTAAGGAAAGGGAAGGGGGAGAACGCCAAGCGTTTATAATCTGTCTCTTTGTTAAGGAATTTGGGGTTCTAGACGACTTGTCTTTAAATGAACTGGCTTTTAAAAGAGTACTTTAAATACTTTCTATAGTTAGAGATATTGTAGTCCTAGTTTTCAATCTCCTAAAAATGCGTTATACTTGTAATAAAAGTAGCTTTTTTTTTTCTCTCTTAATTTTTATTTATATTTTGTGGCAAAGTAAGTATTATTTTCGTGGTTTTACGAAATATTGTAACAAAAATTGACAACGGACTTCGCATTCCATACTTCGTTTGTGAAATTTTGCCATATATTTATAAAATTTTATTGGAATCGGGATTATTTTCAAACATGAAATAATCGAAGAAAGTATTCTTCGTATTTTTTAATCAATTGTTTGTTTTTATGCAGTATATATGCTCTACATTTCTCGCAATTATTATATGACGATTTTGTTTAATTTAAAAAATAAAAAATAAAAAATTTTTAAATAAAAAATTTTAAAAATTGGAAAATTGGAAATGAAAAATAAGTGTTTTTTAAGTCATTCCATGCTACAATGGAAAAACTATCACAAAAAAACAGACGCACAATTCAATTAAGGAAAAAAAAAATTAGCTGTAAAAAGAAAAAAAAAACAGTTTTTTCTAAATGGAAAATTTGAAAATCAACATATTCCGTTACGTTTATTTCACTATAAAATCTGCATTTAAAATAAATATATTTATCTCTGTACTTTGAAGCATACATAAAGTTTACAAATAAGTCATTTTGAAATGGCACCTCAGCATTTTCTTAAATACTTTGACTTCTTTTCACAAAAATTTTCTAAGAATTAAAAAAAACGACGTTTATTGATTTGAACTATAAAAGCACAAAAAAAAAAAAAAAAAAAAAAAAAAAAAAATTAAATTTTTTTTCGTTCTATAAAAAAAATTGATGCCTTAAAAAAAAGGGACCAAATGTTAACGTGTTTATCTCTTCCAAAACTGCATACCATCTCCCTGTCGCATTTGGTGGTGATAGTCAATTATTATTAATCTGTTTAGCTAAGAAATTAAATAAAGAAATAAATATGACATCAAGAATTGCCGCTATTGACTCTTTTTTCACGTGATTATAAAGAGGGTGGATAAACTGAGAGGAGGGAGAACAAATTTAATTAAATTTTTCTCAGAGGAAGTTATTTTTTTTTTCGGAAAGATAATCTCGGGTGTTTTTGAGCTGTAAGGAGGTGAAAAAATGCTATGCATTTATAATCTATCCTTTTTTAAATTCAATCAACTAAAAGTACATTAGATTTGTGATAAAAGTAGCCGGGCTATGTTTTCTTACTTTCTTTCAATTAACTTTAATTCCAATTCAGGCAATATTTTCATGATTTTATAAAATATTTTAATATAGATTTAGAAAGGACTTCACATTTTGTGCTTCGTTCGTGGAATTTTCAATTTTAACGCACACTTATCAAGTTTTACTACAATCAGGATTATTTTAAACATATACAAATCCAAAGAAGATTCTTTGTAAATTTGAATAAATTTTGCAATTTTATAGTTGGATATAACGAACATTTCTAGGACTATATCATGGCATTAAAAAAGAATTTTTTTTTCAAGTTATTGTATGAGGCGGAACTGAACCGCTATCACATGAAAAGAGACCTAAAATTCTATGAAGAAAATATGGCAAAAAGAATTTTCAGAAAAATTAAAAAAGGTTTTCTAAGCGGAAAATATAAAAATCAACCTTTTCTACCAAGTTTATTCCTGTGTAAAATACGATGCATTTAAGATAAATTTATTTAATTACATCTGAACATTGCCACAAAAAAGAAGTCTATCAAGAAGAGATATTAAAATTTATCAACCCAACATTTTCTAACATTTTCTAATGTATTTTAGATTTTACCCAATTATCTCAGTATGCCAAAAATATGAAGACTTTATGGATATAAATTATATATATATATATATATATATATATATATATATATATTCATAAATAGTTTTGTCTTTACAAAATAAACTAATGTCTTAGTAAAGAGAAAAAAACCTTTAATTAATAATGTTTACCTCTTCCAAAACTGCATACCATCATCTTGTCGTATTTGTAGGTGATTATTATTCTTTTTACCTAAGAAATTAAATAAAATAAGAAATATAAGATCAAGAACTTTCCGCTATTGACTCTTTTTCTCACATGATTATAGAGAGGGTATACAAGCAAGCCGAAGGGTGGGAAGACAAAATTAATTAAATTCTTTTAAGAGGAAAACATTTTATACGGAAAGATGATCTAAGGTGTTTTTCAGCCTTAAATTGGTGGAAAAATGCTATACATTTATAATTTATCCCCTTTTAATAACTTGGATGTTTCAAAAAACTTGTTTTTAAATTAACTGACTTTAGAAGAGTAATTTAAAGGAATTCTTGCTAGCGATATTATAGAGCTAATTTTCAATCATCTAAAAATGCGTTAGATTTGTCATAAAAGTCGCCTGAGTATTTTTTATTTCTTTTTATTTATCTTTAGTTTCAAATAAATATTACTTTCTGTGAATTTATGAAACATTATTGCCAAAAAACCTAAAGAACTTCATTATCCACTCTTCGTTCATAGAAAATTTTTCAATTTTATCGGATTTTTATCGAGTTTTAATTGAATTGAGATTATTTTTAAATATAAAGTCATCGAAGAGCGATGTTTTTCAATCTTGAATAGATTTCTCGATTTTATAGAAGATATATATATATATATATATATATATATATATATATATATATATATATCTGGAATTATATTATGATATTTTTTAAACTTTTTATTTTAAAAGAAGTATTATTCAAGTCATTCCATATTCGGTAATCACGCCCTTATCGAAGAAAAACAGACAAGTAATTCGATTAAAGAAAAAGAGTAAAAAAATTTTGGCAGAAAAATTACAAAACGTTTTGCTTACTTGAAACTTTAAAGATAAACCTCTTCTATGATTATCTCTGCTAAGTTTATTAAAGTATAAAATAAGTATTTGAAATAAATTTATTTAAGGATGCACAAGATCTTTAAATATTGAAAAATCAGTTTTTGTGTTATTCTGAATGTTTTAAAATTTCTCAACAATATGCGAAAGTTACCTTCAAAGATCTGCAATATTTCTTGAGTGATATTTTTTCAAAGACGGTGAATATAGCTAAAAATCCAAATATATTGAAACTTTAAAGAGCTATTTCTCTGATTAGTCAATTTGTAGTTCGTACACAGTGTTACTTTTTAAACTATTCACGTTAAAATTGAAAAAAAAAAACCTATCAAGTATGCGTTTCATTATAGTCTACATGCTAAAACAAAACAAAACAAAAATCACAGTTTTTTTTTCTTTTTCTTTTTTTTTACATTTAGAAAATTGAAAATAATTTTAAAAATTCTGCACTTTTTTTTATATTTACCTAAAATTAAATTTTAAACACCATCTTATCTTATGCGTATATTTTAGTTTTAAATTAGAAATAGTTGTGTTACAGTGTTGGGTATGAACGCACTCACTGAACGAAAACTCACGAGTTTTGCTCACTATTTGTGAACTTTGAACTGAACTTCGCTCACTATTTTATAAAAGAGTTTGAACTGAACGGAAACTCAAAAAATAGACGAGTTTGAACGAAATTTACGTTCTAATTTACGTTCAATTTTTTCATAATTTATTTTAAATTTTTCCAGACCTTAGTATACTTTTTCCCTCTTTCAAATGCCATTTAGAGGCCTACACGAGCCTCAGGACGGGTTAAGTCTGGATATCACTTCTCTGGGTAGTATCCTAGTCTTACTTCTTCTGCAGACTCGGGTCGCGCCGAACCGGACCTGGGCTGTATACAATTTCGCGGAAAATAGATATATAAGTAAACTCTCTGTAGTACAAGGTGGACTGTGTAAGGCGGAAATATGTCTAAATCGGAAAGATTTTAAAGAAATCGGAAAGATTTTAAAAGAACATCGCAGTCTACGGCACTTCTGTATAAATGGTGATTATAAACAGTCTAAGGTAAGTTTTTTTGGCCAGAACTCTTCCGTAAGGGTAAATATCAATGTCCTGTAGAAATGTACTCGGGGTCGGGCCGAGTTCGGTGCGAAATTTCTACTTTTTTTCCGGGTTGGGCCAAGCTCGGGCCTTGTTTTTAGCTTATATCAGGCCGGGTCGGGCCTTGTTTTTAGCTATTATATGGGTCCTGGTCGGGCCGCTAAATTTTCTCTACGAGCCAGGCTGGGCTCGGGCCGAAATTTTTATTTTAATATTGGGCCGGACATTTTTTTTCTATGAATCGGGCCTGGAAATTTCCGTCCGTGCATACCTCTATCTTACATATCGAATAATCAAATGATTAGTTCACAAAATTTTGTAAATTTGCACAATAATATCCAAACATATGTTAAAAAAAATAAAAGTGAACTTTTTTGTGAACTTCGCTCACTTTTACAAATGAGTTTGATTTGAACGAGTTCGTTTGAAAATTTTTGAATTTGAACGTGAACTTAAATCACTTTTCAGAAATTGAACGTGAGTTTGAGTTAGTTCGTTTATTTTGTGAACGTGCCCAACACTGGTGTGTTATCATTATATATTTTTTAAAAATTATTTTCTAAATGCCTAATAAAGAATTTTGTAGTACGCGCAGGACTTAATGAGGTATTAGCGCGATGAATTTTTAATTTTAAAATTTAAATATTAATCTTCTACATAAAACATTTATTTTTATGGATAATGCAGTTACGAATACATATTTTAGGGGGAAAGAGAAAAAATAATCTTAATTGCACATTTTTTGTATTTTGGTACTTTGAATATTGCGAAGTTTGAATATTTTAAGTCTGTTTAAGATCTAATGCCACCTTAATTTTCCTTACTTTTTGCTACAAAAATAAAGTCTTCCAATAGGGCATAATAAAATTATTACTTCGACATTTTCTTGTGTATTTTAGAATTTAAAACATTTTCTAATATTATTAAAAAAAAAAAAAAAAAACACGAATACTTATTGATCCAAACTAAAAACTTACACACAGTAATATATATATATATATATATATATATATATATACAAAAGAAGTTTTTGCTTTTAAAAAAGGTGAAAAAAAATAACTAATATCATTTATCTCTTCCAAAACTGCATCCCATTTTTCTGTCGCATTTGTTGTTGATAGGTAATTATTATTATTCTTTTCAGCTAAAAAATTAAATAAAAAATAAAAATGAGACCAAGATTTTACTGCTATTGACTCTTTTTCACATGTGATTATAGAGAGGGTGGGAGAAGAAATTTAATTAAATTCTTCTGAGAGGAAAATATTTTTTACGGAAAGATGATCTTGGGTATTTTTTAGCCGTAAGGCGGTGAAAAAAAAATGCATATGCATTTATAATCTCTCTTTTTTAATGCCTTCGACGTTTCAAGAAACCTGTTCTTAAATTAACTTACTTTATGACAGTATTTTAATCCTCTAAGTGTGTCTTACGTAATATTCCATTCTCTAAGCTTAATATTTAGGACAATATAATTCTATAGATTTAATAAATTTTCGATGCATTGAAGAATAATTTATACTCTTAAGAATTACATTCATATTTGCAATTAAGGTTTTTTTTTATACATAATGTTGAAAGAATCAAAGCGTTGAATCAAAGTTTAATCTAATTAAAACGCCCTTCAAAAACTGTTCTCTCTATGCTATTATGTAATAGAGAAACTCTTGTATGACCCTGTACATGAATAAAATATATCCTTTGCATCACAGATTGCACAGAATGTATATTTTTGTATTTATTTCATAAATTCTTATTAATTTTCTTATTTTCGAAAGAGTCTAACATCATTAAAATGCACTTGAAACTATTTTTTCTTACTGACCGTAATGTAACGGAATACTTTTGTTTTTTCCTGTAATTGAACTATATATCCGATTTTCAGAGAATTTTAACTGACGAATAATTTGAAAATCAAATTCATTAAAAGTTAATGAATAATTGTATAATATAAACGATTCGATTGGGTAGTTTTTGTGTTATTATAAGTGGACTTACGAATGGGCAGATGGACACACTGAATGACATGACGATAAAGACGATAAGAGCGACACGATACATAAAATCTGTGCTACGTATTTACATAATTAGGAAATATTTGAAAAATGGATGAACTACTAATTTTAACATTTATCTCCTCCAAAACTACATTTCATTTTTCTATTGTATAAAATCTCCCTATATTCACTTTTTCTGTTTTCTGTATAAAATTAATAGTTCATCTACATAGTAATAATAATAATGTAAGATCGATCCCTTTCCTACAGCCAACTAGCAGTGTTTGTAGATTCTCCATGGCACTACTCTGAAACGGAGACTCTCAGTTAGGCAGACGATTCAGGAAGCAGCTATTAATTCCTACGCAGTCAGACGAAATGCCGCAGAAAAGAACTGAACTGAAGACAACGTTTTGATGGAATGTTTTTAGTTTTGGTTGTTGTAAGAAGAAAGTAAGATGGAGAAGACGAATTAACTAGAGTTTATGAATGTTCGAATTATAAATAGCTTTATGTAAATAATCTTCTTTTTGTAAATAGTTAATGTTTTAATATGAGTTTTAAAATTTTAAACGGTGTCAGATCTGAATTTATCTCTGAGTTAATTATAATTCCGAAAGAACTTTTAGAAGGAAAAATTCCACAATAATAAAATTTAAAATACACATGAAGAAAGAAAAAATCATTCATTTAGCATAGATTATGAAACACCTTCCATTAACATCTTTAACAAAACTTCGTTACCTGGGGAAATAATGTGTTATACAATTTATAATAAAATATTTATTTCATTCCTTTTAACAGCCCTTTATTATATTTGTTGGTTGATACATATAATATATAATGGTAAAATTTAGTTTTGCGAGAAAACAGCGTGTAACAGATTGAAATTTCTGTTTCAGCAATTTATACTAATGGATGTAGTAAATACACTTGAGTACTTCACATCAGTTCTGAAAATTACCTAGTACCCGGTAGTATTTAGCTAAAAATTAATTCAAACTAAAATATTATTGAAACTACCGAAATTTCATTTCTAGAAAGCTGCTCTTAGGGCATTTATATTTTATAAAATAACTATCATGCGATAGTTAAAATTTGAAGCCTGTTCAGTATCACAGAAATCGCAATTTAGACTGTTTTTCGCTTCTAAAACCCTCTGGAGGTTTGGCATTGACATAAAATGTAACTTGTTGCTTGAGAGGGCTGCATCATTGCCAATTTGTTACCTTTATTTTTGAAACCGGTTTTGTATTTTCTGACAATCCATAGAAATCGTCTTTTAGAAATTTTTAGAGCGTGTTTCGCTCACTTCAATCTTTTAAATTTGAAAATTTCTTTCGACGGCTCTTAGAAATCAGTTGCATCTTAAAAGTAATTACCGTGTCAAATTTCAAAATATGAACCCCCCTCAATATCACAAAAAACGTAATTTAGAAGTTTTTTTTTCTCTTTCAACCCCAGGTGGAAATTAAAACAACATAAAATGTAGCCTATGTTGGAGAAGGGACTATCATCACCAATTTGCAATCTCTACCTTTGAAATAAGTTTGATATTTCCTGAGATTGCATAGAAATCGCAATATAAATCGCTTTAGAACGATTTTTTTTCGCATTTTCACTCTTTTTGTATTTTGAATTTTTTAGAATTTCACTTCTTAGAGAACATTTATATCTTATAAGCAATTATTACGTCAAAATTCATGGTACTATCCCTAACAGTATAAGAAAAATAAAGCTTGCTATTTTTAGAACCAAGGTGCACTAACGGGAAAAGTTTTTCTTAGAGTAAGGGCTGTTCTCATCATTTTCCAACCATTGATTTTGTGTTCAGTTTGATACTTCCTAAGATAGCTTGCAAATTGGCATTTAGAAAAAAAAAATTAGAACTCTTTTCGAACACCCTTTTAAATTTCAATCTTTTAAGAAATATTCTTAGAGATAATTTGTATCTCATAAATAATTACCATGCCTAATTTCAAGTTCCCAGCCCTTGAAGTGTAAAAAAAGATCAATATCAAGATTTTCGTTTCTGTAATCTTTAGGTGGTAGTGATGTCGTCATAAAATAGAGCGTATGTTAGAGAAGGGTCTGACATTATCAAGGGTCTGAGCTACAATTACACTACAAACAACTCATCAATGTTTGGGAAGAACTGAGCACTATTGAATTGATGTGTGCCGTGTGATGAAAGGTACTCACATTGAGCAGATGTTAGGTAGTAGGTAAAAATGTTTGAGTTGCTCTTTTATTTTATATATTAATTATAATTTTAAGCTTTGTGTAATAAATACTATTAAGCGTTAAGACCCCGATATTCATTTAGAAACCCCGTATATTAAGCAAATGCCATGATTAGTTTTATGTAGCAAGGCAATTTAATAACAAAAAAATCGTAATTTTAGAAAAGTTTTTTATTCCTACACCCTCCTTGAGGTAGTGGTACTGACAAAAAATATGGGTTTAATAATAAAATAGTCTATAAAGTCGGAAATAGTCGGATAAAGTCTAAATAGTCGGATAAAATAGTCTATATTTCAGTACGTGTTTATATAAGATTTTCATAGTTTAAAAAACATTTTTTTTTTTTTTTTTTTTTTTTTTTTTTTTTTTTTTACATTTACTATTTTATTTTACTCTATGGCAGACCAAAAAACAATCACGATCAACAGGCACAATGTTTATGATGAAGAATTAAAGAGATGACGAACAAATAACAAAAACTTTTAATCTGAAAACATTAAAAACTCGTTACATAGATAATTTTTATATAATAAAAGAAACGTTAAAAAAATAATTAAAATAATCTAATTTATGAATCTATGAATTTTAGAATTTTGGCCCATGACGCAATTTTTTTACATTTAAACTTGTCTTTTTACTGTTTTTATTCTATTATACAGTTTTTGGAAAGACTAATATCTATTTTCGATGTTACCAATTTTCCTCAAATGCAACATATAAATATTCTATTGATCTAAACTACATATTAGATTAAGTTTAAACACGGTTATTCAATTGGTAAATTAATTATAACAGATGTAAATTTTCCATTTTTTGGATGAAAAGAGAGCATTGGCGGCTTCAGCCAATACATCCCTGGTTCGAATCCTGTCCCGGACTTTTTTCACCCAAAAAATGGAAAATTTACATTTGTTATAAACTAAATATACACATTAAATGAGAACCATAGCATTAAATCCGTCTATTTACAAAAGATTTTTAGTGCACTTATTTTCTGTTCTTGTCCTGTTTTTCTTTTCTTGTCATGTTTTTCTTTTCTTGTCATGTTTTTCATTTCTTGTCATCTTTTTTTTTAATTTACTTGGCTAATAACGCTTATCCTGTTCTAATATGACATACCCTCTTCCTGTCTCATTTGTTGGTAATAGGCAATTAATTTTTTGAGCTAGAAAACTAAATAATAATAATAATAATAATAATAATAATAATAATAATAATAATAATAATAATAAAAGAAGCAGGAATTTGCCGCTCTTGACTCCTTCGTTCTTAACAGGTGATTATAGAGGAGGAAGTGAACAAAAGGGTGGTAAGTCAATATTAATTAAATTCTTCGGATGAGGAAAGTTCCTCGCTCGGGAAAATTTATCTCGGCTGTTTTTGATCTTTAAGAGAAGGGAAAAAATAAAGTATAGAGATTAAAGCATTTTCTGTTCATAACCTCTCATTTATAATGACTTACAACTAGAATCTTGCATCATGTCGGGTTACCCGATTTTTTCCAAACGCAACCCCATTTATGGTTCGGGTATTTTGGGTTCTAGATAATGAATTTTGGTTTCAGTTTAATTTAAAATGTTTCGGATCGATTTCGAGTTCATTTTTTTTCTGCCGGGTTCGAATTGACCCGAAATTCAAAAGAAAATCTTGAATATGTTATAATGAAACTTGCATCGTGTAGGGTTATCCAATTTTCATCCTAACCCTGCCCGATTCATGGTTTGAGTATTTCGGATTCAAGATAAGGTTTTTTTGGTCTGGTTTAATTTAAAATGTTTCGGACCTTTTTCAGGTGAAGTTTTGATATTTTTTTCTGTTGGGTTCAAGTTGAACCGACTTTTTAAAAGAAGATCCTGAATTTTTTAGTTATGAAATAACTATCATGTGTCGGTTTAGGATTAGATTCACGCTAATTTCTTTCAGCATGAGACAGATTCATAGTATGTTCTGAACTTTTTGGTTGTTTTCGGACTCAATGAACTTTTTTAAAAGAAAATCCAATATTTTTTTGCAATATTACAAATTCCCTTGTAAAAACACTCTATTGATCTAAACTACATATACGCATAAAATGAGAATATCTAATTTTTCTATTTACGAAACTTTTTTCTAAATTCGCTGCATTTTTTTCTTTCTTATCTTTTTTTCTTTTCTTGTCTTTTTTTCTTTTAACTCGGCTAATAACGCTTATCCTGTTCTAAAACTTCATACCACCTTCCTGTCGCATTTGTTGGTGATAGGCAATTATTTTTTTGAGCTCAAAAACTAAAGAATAATAAAAAAAAAAAAAACGGAAGCAGGGATTTGCCGCTGTTGACTGCTTCCCTCTTAAAAAGTGATTATAAAGGAGGAAGTGAACAGTTAGGGTGGGAAGTCAAATTTAATTAAATTCTTCGGATGAGGAAATTTGTTCGTTCGGGTAAAATGATCTCGTCTGTTTTTGATCTTTAAGAGAAGGGAAAAAAATCGAGAGATGAGGGGATTTTCGGCTCATAATCTCTCATTTTTAATGACTTACAACTAGAATCTTGCATCGTATCGCGTGACCCGATTATTTCCCTAACGCAACCCGATTCATGGTTCGGGTAATTCGGGTTTAAGATAATGCTTTTTTAATCGGATTAATTTTAATTATTTATGATAAGTTTCGGGCTCATTTTTGATTTTTTTTTTCATCCGGGTTCTAGTTGACTCGTCATTTCAAAAGGTAATTTTGAATATTTTATAATGAAATAACTGTGATACGTTGATTTTGTATCAGGTTGATGCTAAATACTTTCCTAAACCAGACCGATTCTTGTTCGGGTAAGTAAGGTTGAAGATAATTTTTCTTAGGTCGGTTTAATTAAAAATGCTTCGGATCGTTTTTTAGTTGAATTTTGATTTCTTCTGCTCGCGTTCAGGTTGACCCGATATTTCAAAAGAAAATCCTGAATATTTTATAATGAAATAAGAATGGTGTGTCGGTTTCGGATCGGGTTGATGCGAATTTCTTTTGGTATCAGTTAGGTTTATATTACGTTATAATCTTTTAGGTCCTGTTTGGATTCACTCCTTTTTTTTTTTAAAGAAAAATCAATTTCTATTTTCCATAATCAATTTCTATTTTATCTATTTTCCATATTACAAATTCTCTTATTAAAATACTCTATTGATCTAAACTACATATACGCATAAAAGGAGAACGATAGCATTAAATCATTCTTGTTACAAAAGTTTTTTTCTAAATTCACTGCACTTTTTTTCTTTTCATATCATTTTTCTTCTGTTAACTCGGCTAATAACGCTTATCCTGTTCTAAAACTGCATACCATCTTCCTGCCGCTTTTGTTGGTTATAGGCAATTAATTTTTTGAGCTCGGAAACTAACGAATAAAAAATACGGAAGGAGGAATTTGATGCCTCTTGACTCCTTCCCTCTTAACAGGTGATTATAGAGGAGGAAGCGAACAGAAAGGTGGGAAGTCAAATTTAATTAAATTCTTCGGATGAAGAAATTTCCTGGCACGAGAAAAATGATCTCGGCTGTTTTTGATCTTTAAGAAAAAGGAGAAAAAAAAGATATTCGAGAAATGAGAGTATTTTCCGTTAATAATCTCTCATTTTTAATGACTTACAACTAAAATCTTGTAATCCGTTTTTTTCTTCCTAACCCAGCTTAATTTATGATTCAATGTAATGTTTTTGGGTTTGGTTTAATTTAAAATGTTTTGGATCGGTTTCAGGTTGAGTTTTTATTTTTTTACTTGTCGGGTTCGAGTTGATCCGACATTTCTACAAAAAATCTACAATATATATATTGAAATAAGTATGGTGTGTCGATTTCTGAACGACTTAACACTAATTTATTTCGGTATGAATCAGTTTCCTATTACGTTATGATCTTTTTGGTCGTGTTCGGACTCGCTGAATTTTTTAAAAGAAATACCACTATTTATTTTCACTACTGCAAATCCCCTTATAAAAACACTCTATTAATCTAAACTACATATACGCATAAAATAAGAACTTTAGCATCTACACAATTTTTTTTTCAAAATTCACTTCACTTCTTTCTTTTATTATACTTTTTTTTTTATTTCATTCAACTCGGCTAATAACACTTATCCTGTTCTAATATTGCATACTATCTTCC
This sequence comes from Maratus speculifer, assembly GCA_964019185.1. Lineage (NCBI taxonomy): Eukaryota > Metazoa > Arthropoda > Arachnida > Araneae > Salticidae > Maratus > Maratus speculifer. Next base: position 24,679,228 of record OZ025292.1, read on the forward strand.
TGTCGCATTCGTTGGTGATAAGCAATTAATTTTTTGAGCTAGAAAACTAAAGAACAAAAAATTACGGAAGGAGGAATTTGCCGCTCTTCTCTCCTTCCCTCTTACCAGGTGATTATAGAGGAGAAAGCCAACAGGAGGGTGGGAAGTCAAATTTAATTAAATTCTTCGAATGAGGAAAATTCTTCGATCGGGAAAAATGATCTCGTCTGTTTTTTGATCTTCAAGAGAAGGAAAAAAAAGTAAGTCGAGAAATGAGAGGATTTTCTGTTCATAATCTCTCATTTTTAATGACTTACAACTAGTATCTTGCATCGTGTTAATTTAACCGATTTTTTTCTTAATCCAGTCCCATTCTCTGTTCGGGTTTGTCAGGTTCGAGGTAATGTTTTTTGGTTTCAGTTTAATTTAAAATGTTTCGGATCGGTTTCGAGTACATTTTTCATTTTCTTCCTGCCGGGTTTGAGATGATCTGAAATTCAAAAGAAAATGTTGAAAATTTTATAATGAATCTTATATTGTGCCGGGTTATCCGATTTTCTTCCTAACCCAGCCCGGTTCATGGTTTGATTATTTTGGATTCAAGATAACTTTTTTTGGGTACGGTTTAATTTAAAATCATTCAGAACGGTTTCAGGTTGAGTTTTGATTTTTTTCTGCCAGGTTCGAATTGAACCGACATTTTAAAAGAAAATCCTGAATATTTTAACTATGAAATAACTATCATGTGTCGGTTTAGGGTTAGATTGAAGCAAATTTCTTTCAGCATAAGGCAGATTCATAGTGTGTTATGATATTTTTGGTAGTTTTAGGACTCAATGATTTTTTTAAAAAGAAAAACCAATATATTTTTTCAATATTACAAATTCCCTTTTAAAAGCACTATTGATCTAAACTACATATATGCATAAAATGAAAGGATCTAAGCATTCTGTTTACGAAAGTTTTTTTCTAAATTCACTGTATTTTTAATGTCTAATGTCACTACATACTCTAAGCTATCTATTTATGAGAGTTTTTTTTTTCAAAATTCACTGCATTTTTTTTTTCTTTTCTTATCATTTTTTCTTTAAACTCGGCTAATAACGCTTATCCTGTTCTAAAACTGCATACCATCTTTCTGTCGCATTTGTTGGTGATAGGCAATTAATTTTTTTGTGCTCGAAAACTAAAGAATAAAAAAAACGGAAGCAGGAATTCGTCGCTCTTGACTGCTTCCCTTTTAACAGGTGATTATAGAGGAGGAAGCGAAGAGAAGGGTGGGAAGTCAAATTTAATTAAATTCTTCGGATGAGGAAATGTTTTTGCTCGGGAAAAATGATCTCGTCTATTTTTTATCTTTAAGAGAAGAGGAAAAAAAATGAAAGTCGAGAGAAGAGAAGATTTTCTGTTCATAATCTTTCATTTTTAATGATTTATATCTGGGATCTTGCATCGGGTCGAGTTACCCGATTTTTTTCTCCTAACCCAGACCAATTCATGGTTCGGGTACGTTGGGTTGGCGATAATGTTTTTCGGGTGGAGTTAATTTTAAATGTTTTGGATCAGCTTCGGATTGAGTTTTGATTTTCTTCTGGTCGGGTTCAAGTTGGCCCAACCTTTCAAAAGAAAATCCTGAATATTTTATAATGAATCTTGCATCGTTTCAGATTACCCGATTTTTTTTCTAAACCCAAACCGATATACTGTTTGAGTATGTTGGGTTAAAGATAATGTTTCTTTTGGTTTTATTTAAAAGTTTTCGGATCGATTTTGAGTTTTGTTTTGATTTCTTCTTGTCGGGTTCGAGTTAAATGGACATTTCAAAAAGGAAAGTTTACAAGACATTTCATTTCTCGACATATTTTTATAATGGAATAACTATTGTATGTCAGTTTCGAGTAGGTTTTACATTAATTTCTTTCAGTATGAGTCAGTTTTATATTATGTTAAGAACTTTTTGGCTGTGTTCGGACTCACTGACATGAAAACTATGTATTTGAATCTTGGTATATATATATATATAATGGATAAAAATGATGTGAGAAATATAATTGTAAACTTTTTATCCATACATTCAATAAAATATAGATTAGTTTTCTTTTATTTTGAGGTCGGATTTGAAAATTTCTGGTTTTCGACATTTCGACGGTTAGAACGACGTTTAGCTATTGTATGTCTGCAGCTACACTTTTAAAAATTTTGCTCGACTTTGAACCAAATATTTGTTCCCAGTAGCTGTCACCATAAGATGGTGAAATCTCGTACCAATATTTGAAGCTTCCTATTTCAACCTCTTTCCAACTATTGGAACTATGCTTCAACACGAGTTTCAAATATTGGTTCAAGATTTCACCATATTACAAATTCAGCTATTGAGAAAGAAACATTTGGTTCAAACTAGGACAAGATTTTTATCAGTGTACTGAAACACCAATATATATACATACATACATATATATATATATATATATATATATATATATATTAAATCAGTACCAAATCTTTCACAATGTACATCTACAGCTTTTTAATAAGAATGGTCACAACCTTTCTGTCACCATTAATTTTGAAATCGGCTCTATGGTTTCAAATGTTGCCTCTAGTAATAAACAAATTCACATACGTTCCATCTTTATAAGATGCAGATAAACTAATTAATTTTAAACATTTACGAAGATTAGTATCAAACGCTATGTAAATCTGTTGCATCAATAATACTAATATTAACAATTTAGATTGCTTTTTTAAATCGACTCGTTCACATTCTATTCCGTGTTTAGCTGCATAGATAAACTGCACCGCATAAATTAATTCAATCCAGAAGTTAAAGAAAAATATAACATACTTTCAACAAAAAATTTCTTTCAAACTTTCTATTATAATAAATTTCTTTCAACAACTCACAATATAATTTAAAGTTTGTGTGGTTTAAAAAAGAAACATGTGCTAACAATGTCTTTGTTGGTGAAAAATACATTGAAATTAGATTGTATTTATTTGTAAAATTTAAAACACGAAGAAACATTCCCCACGGGAAAACTGACTTCCATTCATTCAATTTTGGAATTTCCCATGAGGATTTCTGAATTAAGTAAACAAATACTTCTAACGAACGTATAACAAATGATGATAACAGGGAAAAAAAGGTTTATGTATGTTTGTTTTTCTGTTATGCTGTGGGAATACGCTGTTTAATATGTCATCAACAACGTTTCAATCTGATGCAGGTTTTGTGCTTTTTAACGAATTTAAACACAGAAACTTTTACAATTCTTTTCTATAAAAGTCAGTTTATTAAATTATTTGAATAACTGGATATCCCTTATTCAGGTTTACTACAAGTTACTTCTGGTATAATAGAAAGTATATAGTATATTCTGGGATATACAAAAGATTTCGACTACTATAATGTATGCTATATCAATAAGATTTAAATATTTTTTAATCTTCATTATAGTCCAAACGAAATTCATTTTCTACGCTTGATGTCTAATTTCGATTTGTTTTTAACTTGGCTCGATTGTTCAAGGCACATCACCTCTAGAAACAAACAAATATACATATGTTTCATCTATAATATTAATCTATGTTAGTTAATTTTAAATATTTCTCAGAATTTGTATACATTTTTTTGTAAATATTTTGCATATATATTACTAATATTAACAATTTAGATTGCTGTTTAGGTGCGTTCGTAATTATGTAAATACGTAGCACCTATTGTTGTCGTTCAGTCTGTCTGTCTGTCCGCATATAACAACGCAAAAACTACGCAACTGAATCATTTGAAATTTAAAATACATAATTATTTTGTAATTTTGTTGAGTTATTTAAAATTTTATGAAAATCGGATGGATAGATCAATTACAGAGACAATCAAAAGGATTCCGTTACATTATGGTCAATGGGGAAAAAAGTTTCAACCGTATTTTAATCGTTTGAAATGTTAAGTACATAATTATTACATAATTTTCGAGTTATTTTAAATTTTATCAAAATCTGATGCATAGTTCAATTACAGGGACAATCAAAAGCATTCCGTTACATTACGGTTAATGGGGAAAATGTTTCAAATGTATTTTAATAATGTTACACTTATTCGAACGTAATAAAATTGACATGCATCTATAAAGTACATATTATAATATACATTTTGCATAATCTGTGGTGCAAAGAATATTTCTTATTGATTTACAAGGCCACACAAAAGTATTCCATTGCATAATGATATAGGGAGAACATTGTTTGGTGCGCATTTTAATTGTAATTATTTACAATTTTATGAGATTGATATATGCGAGTGATATTTTTAAAACTTCGTTATTGTGCGAACGCACCTCATTTGCTAAGCTTCACGTGCAATTTCCAAGTTGTATTAATCGAGTCATTGTCTTTATAAATAGTGTTTAACTACGCCGCATAAATTGATTCAATCCAGAAATAAAAAATAAAAAATAAAACATACTTCAGCAAAACATTTTTTTTTTCAAACTTTCTATTATGATAGATGCTTTCAGCAACTCACAATATAATTTAAAGTTTGTGCGCTTTAAAAAAAAAAAAAAAAAAAAAAAAAAAAAAAAAAAAAAACTTGTGCTAATAATGTCTTTGTTGGAGAAAAATACATTGAAATTAGATTGTATTTATTTGTAAAATGTAAGACACGGAGAAACATTTCCCACAGGAAAACTGACTTCCATTCATTCAATTTTGGAATTTCCCATGAGGATTTCTGAATTAAGTAAACAAATACTTTTAACGAACGTACAACAAATGGTGAAAGAGTAAACAAAGATTTTTGCAAGCTGCTGGGAATACACTGTTTAATATGTCATCGACAACTTTGCATTGTGATGCAGGTTTTGTACTTTTTAACGACTTTAAACTGACGAACTTTCACAATTCTTTTCTCTCTCTCTCTCTCTCTCTCTCTCTCTATATATATATATATATATATATATATATATATATATATATATTATATATATATATATGGAGGAACAGAACGTGTAAAAAGTAAATTTATTCAATTACACGAATTACTGGTCATTGAAATAGCATCACATGATAGTTTAATATATATTTATACAGATAATTTACACATACATTGTTAAAAAAATCTGTAAATATATTAAATATTTTCTAGAAAACTGAATTTTTAAAACTTTTATGTAACGGTCACAAAAAAATCTCGTGTAACAGTATAGGTTTTATGAGATTTTGTTTTTGCTTTACCATTACAGGAAAAATTCTATTAATCCCAGTTTCCTTGATAAAATTTAATACCTTTACAGATTTTTTTTTTTTTTTTTTTTTTTTTTTTTTTTTTTTTTTTTTACAGTGTGAAACATACAAACACTTTCCTTAGAATGTGAAAGATAAAATATTATGAACTGCCTTTTTTCTAATTTTTAAAAATCTCCAGACCGCGTGTTCGTGAATTTTCATAAAGTGCACTTTCACTTAATGGATAATAAAAAGTGCCAGAGTTTCAGTTAATTTGGTGATCACGAACGTCATAAGGAAAGTAAATGATGATTAAATTCAAGCCCTACTTACATAAATTGTCATACATATGCAGGATGTTGCCAAATTCAATCAATAAATTAAGAGGGGTGACTTTAGGATGATAGAACATGGGGTCGCAAACGACTCATTCTTTCCCCTAACCCAACTTGGAGATGACGGTAATAACTTTCAGAAAACTGAAGTTTCAAACAAAATTTTAATAGACATGCTATCATTTGTTATAGATGTAATTTTGTTTCAAATTTAATATATAGAATCGTTGTAGAATTTTGTCGAGTCTTTTCAAATTTTATGAAAATGAATCAAAATTTTAAAAGATATTGATAAAGATTTTATTCATTCTATTAAATCATGCGTAATGAATTCAACGATATCCCGTGACCTGTAATGATTCCTGGCTGCTATGGTGGCGACTTCATATTTATGTTGGAGTCCTATATTATTTCCATATTACTGGAATTACCTTATAAAATTGTTACAGTTTTTTTATTCATGCATTTTTTTTTATAAATATGCAACAGCTACTGAGCCAAGAACTTAATGATTATTAAACTAGTAACAGAACGAACACGCCTTATTTGCAATGTTTGATGTACAAGTCACATATTTTAAATATATACATATTAAGTTAAAAGGTACTGGGAAATAAGTTAAGAGAATTCTCGATTAAATTCATACAATAAAATAAACTATTCAAACTTAATGTTTCTTGCATATTTGCCCTTCCTTACCCCCCCCCCCCCCCAAATAATAGATCCATAAAATCTAATTATTTTCCCTCTTTGACATTTGACTGACCTATATCTTATAATGAAATTATTATCATTAACTTATGACATTATCACAAGAAGATATGGCAGCTTTCACCTTTCCGTTTATTCCCTGCGAAGATTTATCGTAAAACTGTCAAGATATAAACAGATTTCAGGCCATAATTTCATAATGGTAGGGCTTTAAATAAAGTTGAAATGTTATTAAAATAGCTATAATAATGATTATGACTTTAGGTATAAATTAAGAACTTAGTGAATTTAAAGGTTAGTGTATTTAAGTTATAATACTGACAGACGAATTCGTAAATATCTAAGTGATGCTGTTTTGGAAATTTTGTCCCTACGTATTTATCTAATCGTGTATTATCTTCATCAAACAGTAAAATTCAGATGAAACTAATAAATATACCTTAATTGAGATATAAAGTTATGAAAAACACCATTATTTTTACTAAAAATTAATTTAGTTTGTTTTTTATCATTTTCAATGATATTTAAAAAGTATTTATGATATCGGTTAGTCTTCCTGCCTGAATATCTGGTCGTCTCCTTTGAGTAAAGACCGTAAATAAACTCTGATTGCACAAGTTATTTTTTTAATGTTAATGAAGTCCACAATAGACGCGTTGTTAAAAATGATGCATGTGGCATTTGTAATTAATTTACAGGGACAGTCAAAATTACGTTAAAGTCAATGAGGATAAATCGTTTCATGTATATCTGTTAATCTAACATTATTTCAAACATAAGGAAATTGATATGTATTTATAAAATGCACTGAAACGTTCTATCTGTAGAATATGACATGAAAAGTATTTATTATTCATTTTCAGGGTCACAAAAAAAGGATACTTTTGCATAACAATTTACAGGAAAAATTCTTTATTTTAATTTGAATATTGTTAAACAATTTCAACCGTAATGGGATAAACTTTCATTAACAAGACGCTCTTAAATTTCTTATTAAAAAGTACAGTGTTCATTGGAATTATCTTTCATTTACAAAGAAACAAATTATTTGGTTACAGTGGAAACTTCTTCAGGACCTACATGTTGTAGCTTGAGACATAGACAAATTTTTAGTTTAAAAAGCTTGTTTATTTAATTCAAAACAGATAATAATTGCGATGAAGATTCTCAATTTAGCGTACTCTACTCAGAACTTATAAGAAATGTAATTATTAAATTAACTCATGACAATATAAAAAAATGCTAACTCAGAAATTTACTTGTGTTTAGAAGGTGACTGCAGAACGATACTGGAAAAAATGACTTTAATATCGATGAACAAAAAGCTGAGAGTAATTGTTCAACTTACAAATGTAAAAAACTACATAAATGCTACTATATATTAGAATATGTATTATATATTATGTTGTGATTGTTGCTTTTTCATACGTTAACAAGAAGTTTTCGAATATATTTTCCAATAAAGAAGTAGGTTAAATGATATAAATTGCACAGATTTTCTCGTTCACTCACCCAAATCTCTGGTCAATGTCTTTAACATAATTAATGTTTTAGTACCCCACATAGATATATGTCATTTCCAATGTGTTAGTTATGTTGTAACATCATTAAACTAAATCACAAACGATTTTTCCAAATAGAGGAAAATGTAACAGAATCGTTTGGTGTGTCCCTGTAGAGGACCTATAAATGCCATAAACATTCTTTAGAGAACATGCTATAATAAATCTTTGTAAGAATTATAAATTACTAGCTGAATATATTTATGAGAATTAAAGTACATATAATAGGCAGAATAAACGAAATTATGAACACTTTCAGCCGAGTTAGAAAGTATAAAAAATAAACTAAGCGATCCTATTAAGCTTGTTTTTCATTTTTTTTTTATAGAGTAGCCACTAGACTTGACAATTTACAATTAAATGTATTTGTAAAATTACATGACATTTCTAAATATATATATAAATAAAAATAATAATAGTAATAAACAAATGCAAAAAATTCAAGATGAAAACTTTACATGTTTTTCAACAAATCTCTCAAATTTTAGAAAAATAACTAGATTTGACATTTGTGACAGACGTCAAAACGAAAGCATCCAGTTTATTTTAAAAAAATTTCCCCTCAAGTCAAAAAAGTATAAACTATTGCCTCACTTTAACTTTTTGCTTGTTATATTTTAAATAATTGTTAATAAATACATCCAACTAAAATGCATTTTTATTAGAAAAAACCATTATACGAGATTATATTACAAACATAACAAAAAACTAACTCTATTGATTTCAGATACTAATTAACAAGGTGCTACTTTTCAACAGGATAGAAAAAAAATATTCAATTTAAAATGACAATTTTGAAAACGCCAAACAATTTTTTTAATCCACACTTGATTTGTTTTGACATTTCTGAAAAAGTCGAAGAATACTTTATACATATTGTCTTTATCTAGTTATAATATACTGTTTACATTGTTATTTTAATTAAACACTTGGAAGAGGAAGTATTTTTTTTTTCAATTCTTTTTTTGAAAGTGAAGTTTTTTTGAAAAAAAAAGTATACAGTTTTTCCTTTCTTATTTTACGTTATTTTAACACGAATATATCTATGCCGACAAAATCTTAAGTACATCGGATTCCATTTGGCAACAAGAAAAATGATATCGGGCATCATGACAAAAATTATGAAATAGTTTCCAACGCGACCGGAATTATTTTGTTATAAAATTTTGTTTTTGATTTTTTTTATCTTTACAAATAAAAAGTTTTGTGAAGAGATATAACATTTGAAATAAAGAATAATTTTAATTTAATTTCAATTTTTTAAATAGTCTGTTATTTTAACGATTTCATGCGAAAATAATATTTCCCGATACTAGAGTTAATATTGTTATTTTATTGTTGCTTTTATATACATTAATGAAGCGTTTTCGACCATATTCTCTAATAAAAAACTAAGTTAAATGATAGAAATTGCACAGATTTTCCTGTTCACTCACCTAAACGCCTGGTCGATCTCTTTAACTTAACAAAGGTGTTAGTACACCTCATAAATGGATGTCAATTTCATTATGTTTTTAGTAGTTTAACATGATTAAACTACACCGAAAACGATATTTCCACATAGACTACAGTGTAACAGAATATTTTTGTGTACCCCTGTAAATGATCAATAAATACTGTAAACGCCCTTTTTAATGGAGAACATGCTAAAATTAAAAATATGAATTATTATCTTATTAAAAGTTATAAGTTACTCGTTAAATATATATTTACAAGAATTAGGGTACATATAATAGGCAGACAAACAGAAGTTATAAACACTTTCAACATTCTTGTAAATTATTAAAAATAAAATACGAGATCATATTAAACTTGTTTCTAATTTTCATTTTTATTGAATAGCAATAGACTTCTAGATTTGACAATTTATTATTGAATATATTTGTAAAATTATATGATAATTCTAAAAAAATAATAAGGAAAAAATATTATTATTTTTTAAACAAATCCAAAAAAATTCAAAACGAAAACCTTACAAGTTTTTCAACAAACCTCTCAAGTTTTAGAAAAATAACTAGATCAAACATTTACGACAGATGTCAAAACGAAAACATCCGGTTTATTTTGAAAAAATTTCCCTCAAGTCAAAAAATTATAAACTATTTGTTCACTTCAACATTTTATTTATTATATTTAAAATAATTTTAAATAAATACATCTATTCAAAATTTATTTTTATAGTAAAAAAAAAATTATACTAGATTACATTAGAAATATAACAAATAAATGACTCTATTGATTTCAGATAATTAACAAGATACTACATTTCAACAAGGAAAAATAACCTATGCAATTTAAAATGACAATTTTGAAAATGACAAACAATTTTTTTTTTATTCACACTTGATTTATTTTGACATTTCGGAAAGGCTTGAATAATATTTTTCTATAAATTGTCTCTGTCAACTTATGATATACTGCATATATTGCCTTTCTAATTAAATGCATTGAAGAGGAAGTATTTTTTTGTATAGTAAAGTTTTTGTTTAATTTTTTATTTATTTATTTTTTAAGTAATGTTGAAACAGTTTTTTTCGTTGATATCTATGCCGACAAAATCTTAAGTACTTCGAATTTCATATGGCAACAAGAAAAATGAAGTCAGGCATCATGACATAAATTATAAAGTACTTTCCAACGCACTTTCCAACGCTAACGGAATTATATTGTTATAAAATTTTATTTTTATTTTTTTTTCTATCTTTACAAGTAAAAATATTGTGAAGAAATATAACATTTCAAATAAAGAAAAATTTTAATTTAATTTTCATTTTTAAAATAGTCTGTTATTTTAACGATCTCATGCGAAAATAACATTTGCCTATAATAGAGTTAATATTATTATTTTATTGTTGTTTTTATATACATTAATGAATCGTTTTCGAACGTATTCTCCAATAAAGAACTAATTAAAATGATAGAAGTTGCACAGATTTTCTCGCTCACTCATCCAAACTCCTGGCAGATCTCTTTAACGTAGCAAAGGTGTTAGTACACCTCATAAATGCATATAAATTTCATTACGTTTTTAATAGTTTAACATGTTTAAACTACATAGCGAACGATTTTTCCACATAGACCACAATGCAACAGAATCATTTTGTGTATCCCTGCAACTGATTTATAAATGCTATAAACGTCTTTTTTAATGGAGAACACGATAAAATTAAAAATATGAATTATTATCTTAATAAGAATTATAAGTTTCTTGTTGAATATATTTACAAGAATTAGAGTATATATAATAGGCAGACAGACAGAAGTTATAAACACTTTTAACAACGTTTGAAAGTATTAAAAATAAAATATAAGATCTTATTAAGCTTGTTTTCTAATTTTTATTTTTATAGAATAGTCATCAGACTTGACAATTTACAACTGAATATATTTCTGAAATTACATAACAAAATAAAATAATGAAAAAAAAGGAGACATAAATCCAGAAAATTCAAGACGAAAACCTTACAAGTTTTTCAACAAATCTCTCAAATTTTAGAAAAACAACTATATCTGACATTTACGACAGAAGTGAAAACAAAAACACCCAGTTTATTTTTAAAAAAATTCCCGTCAAGTCAAAAAAGTCAAGACTATTGCCTCTTTTCAACAATTTTCTTTATTATATATTAAATAATTGCCAATAAATACATCGAACTAATTTTTTTTTAGAATAAAAAACATTATATCAGATTATATCACAAACATAAGATAAAACTAACCTTATTGATTTTGGATAATTAACAGGATACTACATTTCAACAGGATAAAAAGAAAATGTATCCAATTAAAATGACAATTTTGAAAACGCCAAACAAATTTTTTATCCACACTTGATTTATTTTGGCATTTTTGAAAGGTTCGTAGAATATTTTTATGTGAATTGTCTTTGTCTAGTTATAATATACTGCATGCATTGTCCTTTTAATTAAACACATGGAAGAGGAAGGTTTTTTTTCGATTTTTTTTTTCAAAAATGAGTTCTTTTTTTTTTTTTTTTTTTTTGAAAAAAGGTAATGATAATACAGTTTTTTCGTTATTATTTTATGTTATTTTAACACGAATATATCTACGCCGACAAAATCTTAAATTCATCGGATTTCATAGAGCAACAAGAAAAGAGAAATCAGGCATCATGACATAGATTATGAGATACTTTCTAGCGCTATTGGAATTATTTTGTGATGAAATTTCATTTTTTATTTTATCTATCTTTAGAAGAAGAAACTATAGTGATCATGAAAATTTTCTAATTCAAATTTTTCATGGATTTTCTCGTTTTAGGGATCTAAGACCCTGAAAAACTTGCTGTTACAAAATATCTCGCTGAGAGACTGTTTGTCAACATGCATGACTGTATGTGACACAAATTTTGCGGATCTATCTCAAGAACTAATGAACAGAATTTAATAAAACTTTGGATTCAGTTAGTCCTTAATATAAATTACTGCTGATTAGTTTTTGTTATAAATCGTTCATAGCTGGTATTTGCTCCATTTTTCAGGATTTCCGCAATTACTCTATCTCAAAAAACGGATGATGATAACAGTGGTGTAGTCTTAAAAAAAAAAGAGAGAGTATACGCGCTAAGCCGAGGGTATACGCTCAAGGCACAAGGTATACACTAGAGTGTATATAGTGTGGAAGAACAGAAATATACGGTGAAAACAGAGATATACGGTGTTCCTAAATAAATATGGATGTTATATTGCGTATACCTCAGTACACCCTTCACTAAATCCCTGGATGGTACGAATTTTATCTAACTTCAGATTCAGTAAGAAGTTGATAGTATTTGTTGATTAGATTTAAATGTAAATCACTAAATCGGTGGCGTTCTATGCTGAATTTTTAAGGAAGAATTAAGATATATGAGATAGAAGGATGCTTTGAGATTCCCATGTCCGACTAGTTGTACATATAATGAAATGCATATCAAAATAATTAATTTATTATTTAATAGAACCATAGTGATTAGCAAAGGTATTATACTAATTAAATTTTTATAATTCAGTGAAATGATTACCTAGCTCGGGAGTCGAACCCAAGATCTTAGGGCTATATTGTCAACGTCTACGTAATGTGCTATCTCGGCTGACATCCGGCGGACACATTTCACCCAGAAAACCTTATTGGCATGGTTTAGCATTTGGTCTGACATGTTGGTAGGTCAAAAGAATAGAGCTGATCTTCATTAAATTATGGATACATAGAATGAGTTTTTTAAAACTCAATTATACAAATTAACAAAAATATATATGAGTAGAATTTTTCTAACTGAGTAGAAAAATGTCGCTAGATGTGATTTAAAAAAACGCTCAAAATTTGAGATTTCTCTGTTTTTTTGGTGCTAAAAACATGAAATTTTGCATGGCAGTTTTTTTTTCTCTCAAAAGGAAAATGATTTCAAAATGCGGTTTCTAAAACTGCGTTACATAAAAAGGTGAAATTCGTGGGAAACATTTATAAAACGTTGAAAATTATGATTAGTTGCAGTGGTCAGCACTAGAAACTTGGACACGGATGTCGTATACACACCATATTGGTGCGATTCTTTTCTGACGCCAGTTTGGCAAAAACTTCGTTTTAAATACCAGTTGCATAAGTATTTTTAATGGTTTCTGTTATTTTACAAAGGAAATAGAAATAATTTTTAAAAGTTTAATTCATAATTGTGGAACAAAACAATTTATATCATTTAAAAAAAGAAAAAAAAAAGTTTATTGATAATTGAACAACAATAGCCGGGTCACCATGTGAGGTATAAAATCACCATTATGTTGTAATCGCGCTAACTTGGTGCATATATGAGATCTGTGCCGAATTTTGAAATGTACAATTAAACTACATTTCCGGTAGTTTAAAATACATGATTCGTTCGGTGTAGTTTTAAATAAATGATGTTTTTTTATACTCTAATTGCATCACTAAATTTTAAAATTAAATGTTTAATAAATTTCTCTAGCGCATATTTTTAAAGTACAAGTAAAATTGTTTCTTTAAAAAGTGCTGCCAAGCGAATAAATTTAATTAAGGGTGCGAATGCCGCTATTATGCTGACATTGTTCGTTAATTACTGATGTGAAATGACATTTCCTGATTGTCATAATCTTTCTAATACTTCTGTAAAATTTATTTGCCTGAACAATCCGCATTATCAGAAAAATAGTCAACTTACATTCTCGACTATTTCCTCTTAACACTTATCGTAAAACTATCAAGTGATGAACGGATTTTAGGTCGATATTCAATATACCTAGTGTTTAAATTTATACCGTCAAATTATTAAATTTAGCATAGTTGAAATGATTATAAATTCAGAATGTAATGTTCGATAAAGGCAAATGTATATAAAATGTACGACTACGTTCTGGGTACTTTCTTGAAAAACATAATGATTTATGAAACAGGTGTCTTTAGGCTAAAATAGGGAACAAAATTATAATAGAATTTTAAATAATTTTTCAAATTTAGTCAATATTTATTCAAATATTTATTAAAAAATAATATTCACTGTCCGTAAAAAAGATTAACCAATGTATTACATTTTTCTTTCAGCAATATATAAATAAATCAATGTATAAAGAAAATCGTGTGATGAAAAAAAAAATGAAAGAAGAGTACGTTCTTTGTACTGAATTAAGATAGAGATAAATATACAGGGTGTCCCCTCTCAACGGTGGCCGATGGCTAATTTCTAAACCGTTGGTCATAGACATATAGTTCCAATTGCAAAAATGCTTTAAAAAAGGCAAAGAATTGTTTTTTAAGCGATTTTGGTCAAAAAAATGTTCAACTAAAAAATTACGAAAATTAAATTTTTATACGGTCCCCCGGTCCTATAAGTGATATTTAGTAAAATTTTTTCAACACTCTAGCAAGTAATACAGAAAAGGTCCCATTCATGTAACATTAAAATTGACCGAGTTATGAAACTTTAAATTTCATGACTTAAACCACTTTTCTATAGCTGAAAACGGATGAGTTCGACGGAGCTTTAAGGGAACGTACACTAAGTGCTTAAAGTATTATAAAGGGAGTCGATTTCCAACGCTGTTCAAAGGCTACTTCCTAAACTATTTGTCACAGACATATAGTTCCAATTACAAAATGTTTTAAATGAGCGATTTAACTGAAGACGCTGTCACCGTATAAGTTTTATGGTAGTGTTAATTATAATTAATTAACTTCTAGATTGATTATTAAAATAACTGAAGACATGAATTTCAAAATTCTCTTTATCGAAAAAATCAAATTTTGGGAAATAGCGAAAAAACTTTAAATGCATCTATTGGTTTTCATTATAAATTTTGAGATTGCATTGTTACAATAGTGGAGGTTTGTATAGACTGATAGAGAAATCAAAAAGGAATAAGTCGAGTTTTGAAATTCATATCCTCAATTGTATTTTTACGTATGTTTTATTTTGTAAGCAAATGAAACTGATTCTTTTCGTGATTTTATTTTAAAAAGGTATGTTATTTTGATAAGCTTTTATTTTATTCATAGTTTTCGTATGTAAATTTTCCTAGTTCAAAATTTATATTCAAACTTTAACTCACTTCCAAATATCTGATTGAGGTTCAATTCCCATACTTATTTAAACCCGATGACAATGTAATATTAATACGATTTTAGGTGTGTTCCATTTATTTATTTTATAGGACTACATCAAATTCTATTAGGTTGAGTGATCTAATAGAGCTTTAAATATGTATCACTTTGTAACGATTTGTGACTGTTGTTTTTCATAGTTTAATTAAAAAAAATTTCTGTTATTTTTTTACTTATATTTTTAGCACAAATTGCATATTTTACTTTAACATGTAAATGTCAACATAAATTCAGAAATAACAGTGTAATTGTTTTTTTTTTTACTCTCAATGTTTAAAGTTAAATTTTCTAACTGATGTTTATTTTTATTTCCAGTAAATTTGTGACTGACCCCTATTTTGCAGCAAAAAATATGCTTCAACTTTGAACAGCTATAACTCGGTCAATTTTGATCGCAGAGGAATGGGACTTTTTTTGTCTTACTTGTTAGAGTAGTGGTAAAAATTTTCTAAATATCACTTATAGGACCGGGGGACCGTATAAAAATTTAATTTCCGTAATTTTTTAGTAAAACATTTTTTTGACCTAAATCGCTTAAAAAATAATTCTTTACCTTTTTTAAAGCATTTTTGCAATTGGAACTATATGTCTATGACCAACGGTTTAGAAATTAGCCATTGGCCGCCGTTGAGAGGGGTCACCCTGTATATTAACTGCAGTTCTATTTATTTTATTATCTACATTATATTTATTATTAAAATTAATAAATGTAATGCACATTATATTTTAATTTTATACATCTATTTTCAGCTCTAATAATTAATGGCTTTCCGTCTTTAAAATGAGTTGACATATTTGTATAAACGAACAGCAATGCGTTATTGCAATATCCTTTGATAATGACTCGTGGGAAATACAAGCCGAAAGTACTAAGAAATTTTAAATAACATGCATGCATAATTGACTTGATACATCTACTTTAACTTTTACTGTCCGAGAGAGACTGCTCAGACTAGGAATCGAATTTGTAGAGTATAAATATCTCTCCTGGCGTCCTTTATTGGGGTCTAAAAATTAAATAAAAGTAAAAATAAACTGCAAATTTCAGCCGAAGCTGAACCCACCAAAATGCGCGACAGAAGGCAGAGTAATTTTCATCGCCTTTTAAGCAAATCGGTGAACTTTTTAAAATTCAAGTTGTGTATTTTATGACTGCATCAAATTGGAATGGTGCCTTAAAACTTATGGTTTTATTTTATTGAGATATAAAGATATTGATCATATAAAGAGTTTCAACGAAAAATTGAATTATCTTCTGATTATAGACGGTAATTATTGAGATTGAGATTTTAAATACGTTAAAAAATTTATAACTATACTATACAGTACGTTAAAGGTAAATATTCAGTCAGAAATTTCACCTTCAGCATTTTTTGTTAATATAGATCGCAAATTGTGTAAATAAATAAATATATGTATATATTATAACTGAGTTTTGGAATAAAATTGTTTGGACTAGTATTTTTTAACGGAATCTAAGTTACAGAAAACTACTAATCCTTTAAAAATCCTTTAAATTTTATCGTAATAAAAATTTCTTTTTTCTGCTTAAAATGAGTTTCAAATTACGTTTTTATCTTAATTATAACAAGAAATGTAAATTTTTGTGTTTCGATTTGTTTTCAAAACTGCTTTCAAGCAATGGATGTTTATGAAAATTGACTTGTTTTATTTATTTATTTATTTTTTTTTTTTTTTCCCATGATGGGTTTTTTCAACAGTTCTTCTAGATAAATTCTTATAAGTCGAGAATGGTTAAAAAATAGTTCAAACTTGAAACATTCTTTTATCAATTCTTTTTCTTTAATTTTAATTTAGAAAATTTGAAAACAAAAGCATTTACTTTTGAAAATATGATTTTTTTTTACTTCATTTTTTTTTATTTTAAATGTTTTTAATTTTTATATAAACTAATATTATAAATTCTGAATCAAAATTATAGCTTAACTATTTCTGTTTATTTAATTGAGAAAAAAATAAATTCTAAAAAAAATCAAGTTATAACGATTTTAAATTATCCCATTTTATTAATAAATTTTAAATTGAAATTTAAAAAATGAGAAGTTATATCATATGATTTTGTTTCCAAATGATGTGGTTAATCATCACAAAAAAGGATTAAAAATTTTAACTCAATAATTAAAATTTGTTTTAAAATGCGTCCTGGATGCCCTTAAAGAAAATATTTTTCATAAATTCGCCAAAATTTAGATATCATTTTTAATACTTTTTTGTGGCTACGTAAAAAAAAAAAAAATCTCATTAATTTGCATCTGAACGCCAAAAAGCTTCAAAATGAAACATTAAAATTCATATACGATTTTTTTTTTCTAAATTTTATTTTACGAAAAATACTTTTTATTACAGATTATACTATTTCAGAAAACTCTTTCTCGACAGAGTTTTATTTAATGGCAAACTCTTCTTTATAAATTTTCAATTAATGAGACTTCTTTGTTTAGAAACTTAGAACTATTTTAATATTGTAAATAAAAGTATAAAAATAAGCTTTTTTTTTCTGCGTAATGTCGCGTTATTACGAAAATGGAGCAATTATTAAAAGCATTTTCACATAAAAATAAACAAAATCTTTTCTCCTTTTTTTGCAGTAACTTTATTAAAAATCCTAATGAGGATATTCATTATTATAAAACAAAATAAAAATATTTCGTGAATATTAAAACTGAAGAATGTCTGTAATTTTTTCATATCTTATTAAGGGACCTTTCCATGAAAAAAAAATAATTTCGATATTTATTATAACTTGTATATTTTCAATTAAATGATGCTCATTTTAACTTGCAATTTTTCATATTCATTAAAGTACATATTAATATAAGTTCCATTTTTATATTATCTAGCCATATTATCATTTGTGTGTACCCCATTTTATTAATGTTTTGCAGAAATATTTTAGTTTCAGATTTTTATTCGAGATTTGTTTTCATTGATTGAAATAATACTGTTGTAAACAAATATTCTGATTGTGAGAGATTACTTATTATAAATATTTTGTATTAAATCTTTTATGTATGTATTATTCGATAACATTGTAAGCATTTTGTGTGCATTAATAGGTATTTTAGTTAAAGAAAACATTTTTCATAAATTCGTCAAAATTCAGCTTTCAATTTTAATAATTTTGATCTGAACGCAAAAAAGCTTCTAAATGAAACAGTAAAATTTGAAGACGATTTTTTTTCTTTTTCTACTTCACGAAAAATACTTTTTGTTGTTGAGTATACTATTTTAGCAAATTTTTTCTCAACTCAATTTTATTTTAACTAAAATCTCTTCGTCATAATTTCCTAATAATAGGGTTTCTTTTTACTGTCATATTTTAAGAAAATTGGGATTACTTTCATATTTTAAATAAAAATATAAAAAATATGAGGATTCTTCTCATTCTGCGTACTGCAATGTTATTACGAAAATGGAGCAATTATTAAAAGCATTTTCGCTTAAAAATAAATAAATTGTTTTTTCCTTATTTTAGCGTTGACTTTAATTTAAATCAAAATGAGGGCATACCTTATTATAAAGCAAAAAAAGAAAAAAACTTTCTAAGTAACAAAATTGGAGAATCACTGGAATTTTCTTTTCATAATTTACTAAGAGCTCTTTCCAAAAAATAATACTAAATAATAATAATAAATTTCGATATTTATTATAAATTGTACATTTTCAAATATCTGTTGCTGTTTCAACTTACAATTCTACAAATTCATTAAAGAATGTATTAACATAAATTAAATTTATGCATTCAAATCATCATTTTTATCCAAATTTATTCAAAACACTCAAACTTTAATTGTTTTTTAAGAAAATTCTACTAAAGAAAATTTCTGAATTGAAGTAATACTACAAATTACTGCAAATGTGAACAAAAATTTTTTCTTTAATAATGTGTATATAGCTTTAGAAAAAAACCAAAGAATCTTCCTATAATTAAAAATACAACAAATAGTTGAGAAAATGCAGTTTTCTGAATGATAATTTTGATAATTTTTATTGTTATTAACTTTTTGTTCGTTGGCTGTTTTTTTATAATGGTTATAAATGCTGCATCCGCTTCAATTCTCAATATATTTACATTTTCTTTTTGATTTTATTCCTCTAAAAAAATTACTGAAGACACTACGTGTATTATTTTGCCTGAAGGACTAGTATTCCTCCTCCCTCCCCAAACACATTAAAGGCTTGAACTGGTATGTATTATTCGAAACCATTGTAAGTACGTATGTTGTATGTATTAATAGATATTTTGATTAAAGAGGATATTTTTCATAAACTCTTTTTGCAATAGATGTAAATAATACTTTTTTGTAACTAGATTAAAAATAATTTTGTATCCGAACTTATAACCCTCCAAAACAAAACAGTAAAATTTAAAACCGATTTTTTCTTTGTTTACTTCGCGAATAATACATTTTATTACAGAATATACTATTTCAGCAAACATTTTTCTTGACGCAGAAATATATGAAGCAAAACTCTTCTTTATAATTTGCTCTTAATCAGATTTTTTTGCAGTAATATAATTTAGAAAATTGGGACAAATTTCACGTTGTAAATAAAAATATAAAAAGTAAAAGGATTCCCTCCTGCGTAATGTCGTGTTGTTATGAATTATTAAAAGATTTTTCAGCGTAAAAACAAATAAAATGTTTTTTTTTTAACTTTAACGTTGGCTTTATTAAAAATCCAAATGTGGGTATACCTTATTATAAAATAAGACAAAAAGTTTTCGTAAATGTAAAACTGGAGAATGACTATAATTTTTATTTCATATTTTATTAAACTAAATTTACAAAAAAAAAAAAAATAAAATTCGATATTTCTTATAACTTGTATATTTTCAAATAACTGATGTTTGCTTTAACTTGCAATTCTTCATAGTCATTACAGTATGTATTAATATTAGTTTCGTTTATATATTATCATGATTAGTTTAATTTACCATCAAAACACTCAAGTGTTAAAAATTTTGTTAGAGAATTTCAGTAAGGAAACTTTCTGATTTAAGGAGACGGTATATTTTCAAAATAAGTTTCTGTAATAGCGTGATAACTACTAAAAAATTAGAAGAAGTTTCTTGTAGCAGAAATTCATGATATAGCTGAATAAACTGTTTTCCGAATAATAATAACGATAACTTTTATCGTTATTAACTTTTTTTCTTTATTTTTTATAATTATTTTTAAACTGTTTTTTTTATAATACTTACACATACTCCATTAGCTTCACTTGTAATATTTTTTCTTTTTTTTTTTTTTTTATCAGATTATTACTCAACAAGTCTTACTGAAAAAACATTTACAAATATTTCATTTGACAATGTCATACAGCTCCCGTTTTTTCCAGTTTAACATACCAGTATTTTTGCAGGTATAAAATTAAATTTTGTTCAAACGCTCAAAATTTTGCATTATTTAAGATGATTATTATCAGAAAATACTAGTGTCGAAGAATTTTCTGGTCTGGAAATTCCAGGACTTGTACGAACACTGTCTGAAAGACAATTATTTCTCCTCCCTCCACAACCAAAGAAAGGCTTGAAATTGAATTTTTAAAATATGCTTATTAATAAGCTTTCTAACTAACTTAAGGATCTTCATAAATCATCATTTCCACAACGGATTCTAGCTGTGTTTCTCAAAATTATTATAGTTCGATGAAACAAGTTTTAAGAACGAAACCAAATTTCGGTTATCTTTCTGATTTATCTATGGCCGGAAGCGAAAGCAAAACCGTCCTAAATATAAAAATAAAGTAATGAAAACACACACACACAGGTTTACGCTACCACTCATCTTTGCGTCATATCGCGACAAAATATTTCATTCGGCAAGTAAACGAACAGTCAAATTTGCCAAATTGCGAGAGCCCAGTTTTCTGCAATATTTGTGTCTGCGTATATGTCAATGTAGTCGGGATTCTTATACGCATTGTTGAACGATGGGAATCAGTTTAAAGATACTAAAGCGTAACCAAATCAGTTTAGTAACAGTCAAATACACAAAAATTCTGATATTATAAGTATTTCTCTGTTGACATTTTATTATTATCTATGCTCCTGCATCGTGTTGGTTAAAAACAGAAACAAAATTATTTGTATCAAACACAAAATTCAGAAAAATTTTGTAAAATTGCAGTTTACCATACTATTTATTAGTTGAATGCAAAGTATGGTTTTACGATCATTTTTTTTTTTTAATTTGTTAGAGTGGAAATCTCATAGTAATTGTTAGTATACATTTTCGATCCACTTAAATCAATGATAGCTATTTTGAAATTTTACTTAGATTGCTATAAGAATGTCTGAAACATTTACACATTTAGGAGACATGCACATAGTTCAGTGTATTAATTTTAATAGTTTATATAGCGGACAATCAAATTTGTTTTTTATAAACAATTACACAAAAAAAGATTATTTTGGAATATATATATAAAAAAAGGCGATACAATAAAAGATGGTTGATAGTTTTTTCGGTGTTTCACTTTAAAACTATTTTGCTAATTTTTATTTTTCTTTTATTAAAGTAGATCAAAAGCCAGAGAGAACCATGCATATATGTATCCAATTATTCTTTAATTATATATATAAAGAATTGCATTTCTAAGAAACACACATACGTGCGCATGCGCCACAGTTTGAAAAATTGTTCACCAATTTAGCTCTCTGTGTCTCTGACCAAGATTTCTAATTTGCAAATAATACACGATGCATTTCAACTATAACACGGAACGCTTTCATACTTAAAAAAAAATTCTAATTAAAGCATATTTTAGATTTACGTACCTCATTTTGCCTTTTATAAAGTTTTATTCCTCATTTTTATTCTACATCGTCCTTACAGAGTGCACTCGAGATACTACTGCGGTATTCAAATTAAAAAATTTCTATCGCTATTTAATTTACAGATTCCGTGCCTTTTATTTTACATAGTAATCCCAAAAATATTTGTCCTCCCCCTTTTTTTTGTTGTCTAAATTATTCCACATTTCTTTGAATAATATGACGGCAAACATGTTCTTTATATTCACGAAGTTTTAAAAAAATCACTATGTTTGTCTATAAATATTCGACAAAACGTCTAAAGTCAAAATTGTCCAATAATTTTGAGATATATAGTTGTACATTGTCTCAATAATTAGATTTTCTCAAAAATTTGTTTAAAAAAGTGTTTGAAAAAGGTTTTGAAAATATATCGGATTTTTTTTCTTATTCTTCTGAAAATAAAATAGAAGTCTCAAAGGAAAGGTTAATAGACATCTGTTCGTGTTCATAAGACCTAATGATTTATTCATAGATTATTATGCATCTACATTTTTATGTTTGTTTAAAATATTTATCTTTTTATAATTTTATAATAAAATAAAATTGTAAATAAAATAAAATTGTAAACAACTATTTTCTTTTAAAAAAACATGCAAACGGATTAGGATATTTTAGAGTTTAAAATCTTTATAACAGAAACATTGTCATTAAACTTTGTAAAATATCTTATAAATATGGATTATTTAGAAAAAAATCTTAGATTTTTTTTTTAAACTTACAAATGCCATAGTTTTTCTGTTTATTTAATTAGTTAAAAAAAATTATTAACACATTCGCTGCCGATCACGCGCTAACGTCAAGGAGCCAGTCACGCGCCAGGGCGTGATGTGGGGTGATGTCCAATAGCCACTTACGCGCTGGCGCGGGAAAATCTTTCACCTATTCTTTGTTATAAAAAGGAAATCGGCTTCTGGAAAAAAACCACTTTTACAGTACGGCATGAATTATCATCACACTTCACGGAAGCGGCAGCGAACGTGTTAAATATGAAAAAATCAATATGTGTAATTTCATATAAAGATATAAGAACGCAATAATTTGTTGTAAAAATAAATAATATAACTTTCCTAATATTTTAATTTGAGGTTTTAAAATATTTTCAATATTTCTTTTTCAAAATTAGTGAAAGTATTCTCATATTTTATTAACGAAGTAAGAAAGTAAAATTATGTTATACTGAAATTCCACAAATTCTCTTTGAAAAATGTAAAATATTAAAAAGTTTACTTCATTAGTTTTTATTAATACAGCAAACAAACATAACGTAATAATTTAGATTTTTTTAACAACCGAGATTTATAAAACTTTGCAAAACATGTTATAAGTAAAATTTATTTAAAAAAAAACTTTTTTTATCACGTAGATTATTAAATTGTCTTGCCTTTTAAATTCCGTTTCTTTTTTATTTGTATTGTTAATTAAGAAAAAACAGTTATAAAATAGCTTAACGCGTTAATATCTGAGAACAAAATGTTGCATTAAAAAATTATCTGAAACAATTTTTGTAAAATTTAAGTTAAAACTTAGTTGCAACATAAGTCAATTTACTTTTAGTTTTTAGTAAAGTTTACGACTTATTGCGATATGTACAAATTCTGAATGTTGTTCTTTTGACATTTTTTTCTTTGTGACATGAATTTGGATGAGTTGAAAAAAGTTCTTAAATAAAAAGAGAAAAATATAAAAATAAATAAAATATATAAATTGTGGTTAGTACATATTTATAAAATTTACAAGAACAAGATGGTGTCGTGTGCATTGTTAAATTTCACATTGCAGTTGAATATTCAGGATGATTAAGACGATCGATATAGTCATTTTCTGTAATTCAGTAATACAAATTATACGGAATCAGCCCGAGCGGAGAATTGAAACGGACTGAGGCTCGATTTATATAGCAGTCTCACGAGCTCGGTGAAGCAAAAAATAAAAATTCTTTTATTCATAAACTGAAATAATTTTTTAAAATCCATCACAAAACTTTCTTCTGTACACTTGAAATTGTCTACGATCAAACTTCAAACACAATATATTTGTACTTCAGATATAACTATAACATACATCGCAAAAAGCAAATATGCCATCGACATTTGTTGAGTGATATACAACCAAATCTATCTAGTAACTATTAATTTCAAAGCCTATTAAGATTATGAATTTTGGAGATGGGTTGGTGTGTAAGAGCCAAGAGTTGCATGGAAGTATAGTAATAAAAATCCTAATCTATAACGTAAAGCTTTAACAACTGTTATGGTTCAGATATCGTATATTCAAACACCTACCGAGAAATTTTGGAAAACCCAGCGTGAAATTTACGTAACAGAGGTAACACGTGTTGCGCATGTATTTGAGCATCGGAAAACTCATGTAATTTAATTACTTTCGCAACTTGCTATTAATAATAAAAATGCTGAACAAATTGATTCTGCGTTTGATAGAGTATTAAGAATTTCATATAATTTTGTAAGAAACTAACGAAACTTTAAAGTGTTAATAAAGATTGCTAAGTGGTCTTTTTGAAAAGTTTGCATTTCTTGTCTTATTTTACAGCAGAATATCCAGAAATTTTACTCAATCTTAATAAAAGTATTTACAAAGATTTTCATTTAAAACTTTGTCATTTATTTATTTAAGTTAACATTTAATATTTTTTTAGAAAATATTTATGGTTTGAAAACACTTTTAATCGTTTATTCAGCGTCGAATCGACATCACCTAGACGTTCTAGTGCTTTTTTTCTACACTGTAAAAAATATGCATTGTCCAGTCATTTGACTATTTTTGTAGGAAATGTATACATAACTCTAATTTAATTCTATTCCATCCATGATGTGGGCAATAATATTGTAGAATAGAGTTAAATTTCTGTTATGGAACCATCTTCTTTGAAAGCGGTCAAATATCTGGATAGTTAAGAAATTTCTAGTCAGAAATTTTTAACAGTGTATCGCGCTGAAGACTCTATGAAAAGGAAGTATCCAATCACAGCAATACTGTAATTACAGTTAGGAGTTTAACTTTTCTGAATATTTGTTTATTCTCTTTCAGCTATTGAATGGTCCACATCGTCACCACAAGGACCTCGCTTCGTCCAGGAACCGCCTCGATATCGTCTGGACTTCTCGAACACAACAGGAGCAGTGTTGCCCTGTGTTGCGCAAGGTAGTCCTGTGCCCACCGTGCTGTGGCTAACGGCAGGAGGTGCCACGGCATCTGATGTTCCCGGATTGAGGCACATTCGACCTGATGGATCGCTGGTGTTTCTGCCGTTTCGTGGTGAAGAGTACAGGGCTGACGTTCACGACGCCACTTACCGGTGTGCCGCGACCAATGAAGCAGGAACTGTCCTCAGTAGGGAGGTCCGTGTGAGAGGAGGTAAGTGACATTTCATCATTTTTGCTTAAATGTGTTGTTATTATAGCGCAACGTTTTGAAATAGGCCTGTGAAGGCCGCGAATCCGATCTATTACCACTCGTTTCAATGCTATTGAATCAGCGGTAGTTTCTCTTCTATCTTTTTTTTCCACTGCAGTTCTGTTTAGTATTTTTATATTTGTTTTCCTAACAAACGTATAGCCCTCCTTGGCTGCAAATGGTGCAAAACCAGAGTTTTAACTTGGGGATCGGTATGTGGTGTTGTCATAGTTAATGAAAATGGTAAGTCGTAGTATGATTTTGCATTGCATATTTTAAGAAAATGGAGTATGAGATGCACGATAGTTTCCTTCGCAAACAGCGTTATTGATCTCTCGGTTGTTGTTGTACATGTCACGTATTTGAACATAAAATCAGTGATGTTGTCAATCACCTTTCCAATGATACTTCCTACTAGTAAAAAGGATGGGATTTGTTTTATATAAGTAGGGGGAACTGGGGCACATTGATACACCCCCTCTACTGCTCATAGGGTCTTTAGAGGAAGTTTCAAAACAGCTCCAAAAGGTGATGTTAGTGCACTCAACTATATACAGAAAGCCTTCTAATGATTCAGTACTTTGTTGAAATGGGATGGGTGATTTATTGTTTTTGTAGGTCAAAAGTAAATTTGAGTTGCGCATTTGAAATGGTACTATACAACTGTTCCATTATTTTCAACAAAAAAAAATACTCTTCCTGGCAAGTAGAGCTACTCTTTATCAGTTCCTCATTCTTTATTGTTAGATAAATTGTGAAGTGTTGGATTTGAGATTCATTTTATTCAAAATGGCTGTTTGGGGAACATTGATACACTCTATATCGGGGAACTTTGATACAACCTAAATCCCTTTCTAGTTCATTTTTTGAATACCTTTGATTATTGTTTTTACCATACACTCCTTAATCCAACAATTTTTCGCCAAAAATTCCTAATATTACTTTTTATTGAAATGAAATAGCTCTAATTTCTTTATATTAGAAAATTTTATAGCATTTTTGAAAACAGAAGACGTACGAACTTACCCAACATCTAGTGCTAGCAGAACTAACAAAAGAAAAGGACGGCAGCCTGAAAAATCTCAAATTTATATCGATTCTCCAGAGAAAAATGTATTTTCGACATGAGAAATGTTACGTAAGAGAAATAAGCTGCAGAACAGCACAGGATAATTTTGTTATAAACAGACTTTTTTATATAATTATCCTTTATAAACCGATTTATAAACAAAAAACCTGGTAATTATTTCATCTTTTGTAAGAAAGAAGATACTGGTGGGGTTGAAGTGCCAGATATGACAAAGTTATCACAGCCAACAATCAGACAAGGGACAGCCAGAACATCAGGTCATTATACATTTCATTTTGATTGCTTTAATATTGCTTACAAATAAATTGTGGGTGATTTGATTTTCTATAAATAAATATAAAATGGTGCTAACTATTTTTCATAGAAAAAAGTTAGCACCATTTTATTGGTGTTATTTTATCACCATTTTTCCCAGACGTATCACAGAGCCCCATGAGGTGTATCAATCTGCCCCGGGGATGGGGCACATTGATACAAATGGCTTTTTTGATTTTTTAAAAATTACATGCAAAAATAACATATAAAACAACGATTGAACATTTTTCTATCACACTACAGAAGTTTTGCTGACACCACATTGAAAAAAAAACTTGAAATGTCTGCGTTCTGGACACCGAAAATATTTTTAGAAAAAAACTGTATCAATGTGCCCCATTTCCCCCTACTTATAAAATTTATTAAAGAAAAACTTTATTTTCTGAAAATTGGTTGATCTGTAAGTAAAGCATTATGTTTCTTTGTTATATATGTCCAGACTACGAATATTGCAAAGATTTTTGTAATAATATAAATTAGCTATGCTGATTTCATAAAATATATTTCATAATTGCATTACTATAAAATACATATCATCCAGAAAAATTATTTTAAGTATTTTTCCAACATATCAGGGATTGAGATAAACTAAAAGGGGGAAGGATAAGATTGGACATGTAAAAAAAAAGTTTAAATTTGTCTTATTATGGCATTTAAAACCACAACCAGGCCTTTATTTTGCTAACTCATTTATTTTACTAACATTTTTCTTGTTACCTATTTTTGTTTGCCTTTTCTTACACATAAAATTACTTCCCCTCAATTCAATTTTTTTTTCTTTCTGTACATTTTTGTCCTATCAATGTATTTGTACTAGTTTTAAAAGCAATACAGACTACTTCTACCCCAATTATAATTTTCAATTATAATTTTTATATAATATCCCAATGGTAAAGTCTGAAAAACTCCGGTTAGAATGTTAGATAAAGCTCCGTAATGATAACAACTGTTTTTAACGGAATTTTCTAATCGATTTTTTACTTTTAATATTGTAATTTCCTTGTTAACTAGCCAACTTACTAAAAACTGTTTTGGGTAATTTCGTGTTAGTCGACAAAGATTAATCGTGAAAGATTGAACTATCGGCATAGTCTTTTTAAATTCTTATAATATTATTGTTTAAGGTTTTGGAATATATAATTGTTAAATTCGTGTTTTATTTAATTATTTACATAGTTTTAAAGTTTCAACTTTTTATGGCAATTCTGTTATGGAATGTTATCTAGAGACAAACAAATTCTAAATTATTTACATTGCTTTAATAGCAAATGTATTAGCCTTCTGTAATAAAAAATATTTGTGCTTAAAACTTATTTGAAAATCCCTAATAAATCAATAAATTAAGGTATAATATTTAGTTTAATTAAACTTGAAAGCTGGCTTTTTTCTTTCTAACTGAAGGTGATTGAATTAAAAATTTGTTTCATTTAGAATCTAAAAAGGTTACGGCATAACGAAATTGGTGTCTTAGGATGTTGCTACTACACTGCAAAAAATGTATGAAATGCTACTCCATAAAATTAGTAGCATCTGCTGCCTCCAATTTTATGAAGTAATTTTTTCATTTATATGATGGTGTAATTTGAACATACATTACTGATCTAACTGAACATACTAGTCTAATGTTACACCGGTTATATCGGTTATAGTACTCTATAAAATTGGAGGCAGCAAAGTTGCCACCAATTTATTGAGTAACGTTACACAAATCTTTTATAGTGTATCGATACAGCATCAGCATTACTCACAAATATGATTTAGCTTTAAAATATAGAAGATTTAGTGTTAAATAATTTAAGATTTGTCTTAATGTAGATTAAAGTGCATTTAAAAAGATTCTGTGTTTAACAATTTTCAATATTGCGAAAAATTTTGCTGGGTTTTGTGACAATTTTCAGTACAATTCCGATTATACACGTAATGTTTTTTATTATTATTTTCTCTATTACCAATTAAAGACATACAATTACTTTAAACTTTGAAAAAATCAGTTTTTTGTGATTGTTTTAATTTCTCAACAATACACTGTAAAAAATAACGGACGATTTAAGGGAAGTATTACTGGTAATCTAGACGCCAGTACTATTTACTGTTTTTTAACGGAAAAACTTCCGTAAATTCCGGGAAAAAGTCGAAAAAAACGGAGTATTCACGGAAATTTTTCCGTTAAAAAACAGTAAATAGTACTGGCGTCTAGATTACCAGTAATACTTCCCTTAAATCGTCCGTTTTTTTTTTACAGTGTACGGAAAAACTCCATTCAATATAATTTCATAAATTAAATTTTTTTACGAACGACAAATAGAACTGAAGGTCTAAAATTATCGAAACTTCAAAACGCATTTTTTTCAGCTCAATAAATTTGAAGCTTGAACACACATTTACTTTAAAACTTTCAAAGCAAGGTTATATATATATATATATATATATATATATATATACACAGTTGGCAAAAAAAGTATTTGTACACTCTAAAATTTTTAATTTTTAACTAAATAAAAGCAGATATTTTGTCAAAAAATAATTTTAATACAATCTGTTTACCGTGAAATTTAAATTACACAACAGAAAATTTCGATAAAGATGTAAAATAATTTTCCAATAGGAAAAGTTTAAAAATTTCTTGCAAAAAAAGTATTTGTACACTTCTCCATCCTGATATGTACTGTGTTTTATAGTGTTTATGGTTCAAAGGACTACTTTTACAGAAGCTGTTAATAATTTTTAACTTCATATTATATTTGTCTGACATTTAATCTAATTTGCTCTTGAAGTAATTGAGTATAGAACCTAAAACTAGAGAGGCACCTCTAGATATATGAAATCCTATGATTGAGCATAATAAAAATTTAAATTCGTAACAAGAATTTGGAAAAGCTATTAAATTATCATTTACAACTATTGGATGTATAGTGAGACACTATGAATAAATTATAAAAGCATCGAAATTCAATGAAAACCAGGACTTCTCAGCAAACTAACAATGAGGGAAAAAGGGAGTGTTGTTGAAAAAGCTTTAAAAAATCCTATGCGTTCGGTTCAAAAATTTGTTGGAGACCTTGCAACATCTTCTCGCATCAGAGTAATACCTCAAACAATAAAAAATATTCTTCTCAATGCAGATTTAAAAGGAAGAACCTCAAGGAAAAATCCATTCATCAGCGAAACAAATAGGCGAAAACGCATAGTATCCGCTTTCGCATACAGAAGTAAATCATTGGATTTTTGGAAAACAGTAATTTTTTTTGATGAGGGAAAATTCGGAATTTTCTTATCACCAAGCATTCGAAAAAATTGGCGTAAAAATAAAACCATTCTGGATCCAAAACGTATACTTCAAACTATCAAGCATGTTGGGGGGAATATTATAGTTTTGGGGTGTATAGCTTCTAATGGAGCAGGACATTTAAAATTTATTGACAATGGAAGAACAGGTTTAACATACATTGATGTGTCGCGGCATAATTTATTAAACCGTGCCAAGAAATTATGCGTAGAGGAAGCTTCTCACTTTCTGCAGGATAACGACTAAAGCATACTGCTGTGATCACCAGCACATGCTTACGACAATACTCGAAGACGACTGGTAACTCCTCTAAAATCTCTACACTTGAATCCAATAGAAAATTTGCGGATGCTATTGGATGAGAAAATCCGAAAAAATATGTATCAGTAAAAAATAGTTTTAAAGAAGCTCTTATTGTGTCATGGTATAAGATTAACCAGACCGCTACAAAAAAGTTGATGGAATCTATGTCACACCATCTAGAAGTAGTCATAAACGCTAAATGAATTCACACAAAATATTAATTTGTATCATTTTACTAAATTTTCATTAATTATATTACATTAATATAGTGTACAAATACTTTTTTTGCATTATATTTTTGTATATTTATTTATTATAATGTAAAAAATCGATTCGTTTAATTTTGTTTTTTCTTCTATAACATTATAATGCATTAAATTAATGTCTTACAGTATTTTTTGCTTAAATCTTTTGTTTCATTTCATTAAAATTGAAAAAAAATGAAGTGTACAAATACTTTTTTTTGCCAACTGTATATGCTAAAATCAACAAAAAAATGACTTTTCTTATGCACATGAAAAAAATATGAAATATTTTTCATTTACATGTTTTTTTTTATTTTGTGCAACATATAAATTTTAAACAAAACTTCTGTGTGTATCTTTGAAGTTTAGAAATATATGAATTACCTATGATTTTAATTTGTTTAAAAGTTGTTTTTTATATGCATAATTTAAAGTTTTATCTTTCTCCCAATAACAAGGATTTTAATTCACATGTTATTGCGATGAATATTTAAATGTAAAATTTAAATATTATTTTCACATATATAATATTTATTTTTCTTTATAAAATAGTGAAGCATACATTTTTATAAAAAAAAGTATTTTTTGTGTTTTGGTTCCTGAAATAAAACGATGTTTTTGATGGTTTAGATATTCTGAAAGGTTTTGTTCTCCCTTAATTTATCTATTTGTGCATACCGTATGATCCTTATATGAAATACAAACACACTAACACACACACTCATCTTTAAAACATTCATTTACACGCAGAAAACATCTGAGAAGAAAATCAATCAAAGCGTTCGTTTTACTTATGTAAGAAATGGGAGTTCCAAAAACCGAAAACGGAATCAAAAATGCTTTTTAAAAAATAAAATTGTCACATCCCATGTCGTTACCCAGCACATACCACATACGTGACAAAAATTGTGTACAGCGAAATGAAATTGAAATTCCCCTCAGGCTTTCAATTTAGATACAAAAAATTTTGAAACATGTTCCTTATTTTTTACAACCATTCCAAAAATTTTTAAATCTTGTCTGGGCATATTTTTTTTTCTTTAAGCTCTTTAAGCTTTTTTTTTTCTTTCTTTAATACTTATTCTTTAAGCTTGGGTTTAAAGCTAAGCATTTGCTAAGCTAAATTTATTTTAAAAATAATAAAATATAAATATAAAATAGCTGTGTAAAAAAATATTTTTTAATTACATTCTTTTATATCCATTCAAAGTTAATTTTAAAATCACAAATTGTTTTACAACTTCAATATTTTTCAATAGACAAAGAAATCGGTTATATAGTCAAATCTCGTTAACACGAATACACTTACAGCGAGTTATTTTTAACACGGTCTGTTTACGTTGTCCTGACAAATGTTGTATAGACATTTACAGTGATTTTAATTCTTTGAACACTAACACGCTTAAATATTGTTTATCAAGAACTGATAAGAATCGACTGTTGAAATATTTCCAAGTCATAGCATGAACCAATTAAGTTTTCTCAATTTTTATTACGCTTTGACTTATACACGTTTAAATTTTTTACACGCTTCAGCAGATCTTCAATACGATTTGTCTCGGTTTAAAACATGCTTGTCTCTGAGTCTGTGGTCGAAGTTTGTGGATACTCTTTCTCAAGAACTAATGTCCGAAATTTAATAAAACTTTAGATTCAGTTAGTCCGAGATATAAATAGATAACGATTACATTTTGGTATAAATGGTCTCTCAGGTGGTACTACTATGATGCATTATTCACGATTTTCAATTTTTTTACGAAACACGAATGCATGAATTTTTATCAAAATTCACATTCAAATTGTTCTTTATATAAATTGGTGCCGATTATGTTTTGATGTAAATCCCTCCAAATACGACATTTCTATGCAAATTTTTTTCAGGATTTCTGCAATGACTCTAACTGAAAAACAAATTTCCAAATTTCCACCATACTTCAAATTCAATTAGACATTCACATAATTTGTTTCTGATTAGGATTTGGTCTAAATCATCAAACACGGCATGTCGCTTCGCCGCATTTTTCAGAATTTATATGATTTCAGTAAAAATCACATCTCAAAAACTAAGTTATTGAATTTCATATCCTAAGAATCCTTTTCAAGGGAATAGATTGCCATTTGAATTATTTGGGATTGCGAATATTGAAGTAATTATATGTATGAGATAGAAGACAATTTTGAGACTGGCACAATCGGCTATTTAAGACGGAACAACAGGAAAGGAAAAAAGCAATTTTTAAGAATTTCAAATGAGATGCATTCATGCTATATTTATTAGTTTTATAATTATTCAGATCTTGCTGCAATATCTATTGCACTTTTCGGGACATTCAAGCCACTGGAAATGACTATTTGACGCACATTTAAAAAACTGACTTTCAGAAGTGTTTTGATGACTATTAAGTTCGATGTAAAGTGTTGAATACAATAAGATTATTTCGAATAAACATAGATAAAAATTTGTCACTTAGGCACATACTTTCTTTTATATAGGAAAAGAGTGTGAGATTGTGTTACTAGAAGCTCAAATTGTAAAACTATTAGAACAAATATTATTTTAATTCAACCTTGTTTACCGTCAGTACTTTGACTAGAGACCTTTTCTGCTATTATTGGAATAACCGATGCTTCTACCTATCCGAATTACATATAATACAATATAATGAGTGCGAATAATTGAGTTCTTTAACTGTTTTAAGCACCAATAAAATCTTCCAAAAAAGACAGTTATTCCTAACATTTTTTTCTTCTTAATTTGTAAATTAGTTATTGAAAAAGACACATCTTAAATTTCGAGAGTCAATATATTTAAACCATTTGAAAGAGTAAAATATCTTTAAATAACCCTAAAAGTGATAATCGATAAAAGTACGAGAAGAAAAAAAACTCGAAAGTTTACACCATCAAAAATATACTTTTTTCAATATCACTTATTTCAAATACTAGTTACGAAAAAGTAAAAAAAAAAAAGTGTTAAAAAGCTTATCATCGACGAAGCGCATCTTCATTTCTGAACTTTTACGAGTAATTACGGCTCGTATCATGTCTCGAAATGGATTTTCACTCTCCAAAATGAGAGAGTTCGAGTTTTACTTTAGAAAATAACAAAAAAATAACACTTTTTAATCATTTCAAAAAAGTTAAAAATGTTCAGAAAGTTATTTTCATCAGATGTGGGGGGAAAAATTCTATCTTCGAAGTGTTTTTGATGAAAATGATCAAAGTTCAGCGATTCTAAACGAGGAAAATGGATAAAAAATTATATAAAAACATAGATATTTTTTCTTCTTGGGGTATTATAAACGGGATTGCACATGCTATATAATTTTAGATTGTGTCATTTAAACTTTCTTCCTTATTCAGAATATGAATTTCACTTCAGATTAAATTGGCCGATTATTACAAAAACAAACCTAATCCGCAGTTAGGTTCGATTTGGACAGGTTGGACTCTAATTTTTTTTTTGCTGTGGATCGAGTTTTTGTCTTACAGGATGTACTCGTAAAAGTAACAATGGATAAATGTTTTATACCGGGGGTATACCCTGGTAGAGTAATGTATATACTCTAGCTTTCTTTAGAGACAGTCGATATACGCCCCTTTAAAAATGTAGAAGCTATACGGCGTATATTCCCGTATAACTTCCAATACATACCTGGTGTTTTAGGTCTGGTGTTTAGGCTACTCTCTTATCAAGTAAGTCTAGATTTTGATAATGGTGTTATCCAACATAATATTTATGCATGAAAGTTCCACCTGTCTTCCCCTTCTTGTATTTTCTAAAGTACGATTGTGCCTTTCTGTATCTGATCGCCACGGTTATTTTGTGTGGTTATATGCTACCTAGTCTTGCTGTGGTAAATTTGTGAGGGAGTGTCCCTTTGTGATAAAGGCACTCTAGTATTTTTAGTGAGCTCGTGACGTCAGTGTTCTAACATGTGTGGTGCAGAAGTGATATCTATCCTTTATTCAACTTTAATTTTCCGGAGTGAGTGTGGCGCCTTCGAGTCTACAGTTAACTGCGGTTAGGAGTATTATGCAAATTTATAGCTCCGTCTTCAGTTTGCAATGTATAAAAGCGGTGAGTTGGATTGTGTGGTTTGTTGTGAGGTGAGGAAAGCCAGCAAAGTGTTGTGAGGAGACAGGAGCCAGCAAAGTGAGATAGCTAGTGTTGTGGCAAGAAGAGCCAGCGAGATAGCCTCCAGCGAAGTACATACAGTGTTGTGTTGAGGTGAGCTGGGATTGCCTAAAAGGAGAGCCAGTGGTAAGAGTTGATTAATACGTTGAGTTTTGAGAATAAAGATTTTGTGCAACCACGGGCTGCTTTTTTATAGATTAGAGTAGCAGTAATCCGCGACCTGAAAGTAGAGCCGGTGTGAGTGCTCCGAGCTGAACTTAGCCGTGGATGTGAGTATAGATTACAGTTTAATCTTATAGTATTGTATTTAGTGACTGGAAATCTTGAACTTTAGTTCCACTTCCCATTTCCCAGAGGCAGTAAATAAAGTGTTGGATTTTAACTTTTACTTAAACTATGTCTTCATTTAACCAACATAACACCGGCGGCGTGCCCAGCCACGTCACAAACTGACAAGCAAAAATATACTATTTGGAGTTATTCGTGCGGATTGGAACAATCTTATCCTAGTGGTTCACAAGATCAGAGCTTTTATTACATCACTTTGTCCTAACGGTTGAGATAGATTAAGGCTGCTGGTCGCTCCTTTTTTGAATTCCTTTATATAGTGTTAAGTCTATGGGCGTTTGATGTATTTTTATCTTCAAAAAATCTACTCAAAAAAATAATATTTTTAACTTCTTTTTTCATTGTTCTCTTTCTCAAAATATTCCTAGAATCTTTGCTTAGTTCAGTATTTTATAATTTAAAAACTGGCAAAGTGGGAGTAACATTTGAAAACATCAAATAAAATTAAGCGTAGCTTTTAGAGATAATTATAAATGTAAGACAAATTAGTCATGCTTAAAAAAGAGAACACTGAAAAATGAGTTTAAGAATATAATTCCTTTAACAGATATTTTGAATATAAGAATGAATCGAACGCCCATAGACATAGTATTACGATGATTAAATTTCGTATTTTTACGTTTTAAAATCGGCAAACACTTGGAAAATTTATTATAAAAAGTTTGAATATTCAAGCCAAATTACTTAAATAAAATTCAAAATTCCAAATTTTTTGAAAATTTGAAAAAAAAAAATATCGAAGATAAAAATAAAACTTTGAATTTCTAAAACGAAACAAAAAATGTTCAAACAAAATTTGAAATGCTGAATCATTAATCAATCGCAAAAGTTTTTAAAATGGAAAAAAGTTTGAATTTCGAAAGTATTAGGAATGTCAGTGATAAATTTATATATAAACCCTTAAATTGTAAAAATCCAAATTAGTAAATTTCTTTCAATTAAATCCATCTCAGTATGGAAATTTCTCGTTCCAGCACCGGGATTCAAACTTAGAACCTTTTGTTTAGAATGAGATGCTTTATTTCGAAGCTATGAAGTCCACATGAAAACCGTTGAAAATAAGACTCTCTTTTAAAATTTAAATTGCAAAAATGAACGGATGAGATTGAAAAAATTAATTTAATTAAAATGATAAAGTTTTTCAAAATTTTATAATTTATTGTGTGGCTATTCAGTTGTAAGTACACAAAATTTGAACTCTCTGACATATACAATTTTTGTGTACGGACTGTGTGACGTAAAGACAGACAGAGAACTGAGACGAATAGGATGTCGTAAGATGAACGAAAGGCTAGAAAAACACGGCTAAGCTGACCAACCAGAAATTTCCAATAAATTAATGTAAAATGTTAATATTGGATTTACATTAAAAACAAGAATTTTGGTAAACCTTACTCATTAAAGTATCAACTGACAGTAATTTTAAACAATAAAATATTTACAATGTATTAATGAAAAAATCCTGGATGTTTGTTTATTTATATAATTTTTCTTAATTAACAGGCTGTTGGATAAGTGCTTGTGAGGTCAATTGCAAATGATCTAATGTATGGAACTATGCGACGTTTTTTAATGTTTTTTTTCTTTTAATATTTTAAGTTCACCATTTAAGGGCGCGATTGCAATTTTATTTAATGAAGTATCTAGTATATCAGTAAAATTTCATTGATAAAAGGACAGATAAACATCGAATTAAACTTGATGACATAAAACGTTTGTACCAAATATACATTAAAAGTTCTTTGTAAAACCACTTCCCTGAACAACCATTATTTTCCTGGAACGAAATTTATATTCCCATATTCTTAATACTAATTTTATATCCATTTAGAAACCAACCCAGTTGAACTCCCATCATGAGCGACTAATTTCTTTGATTAAAATGAATCAAATTTCTTTTTTTTTTTCTTTTTTTTTTTTTTGGTTACTTGTAGGAAGTTTTATAGACACATTATTCTAGACAACACATTATTCATCAATTTTAGATTTTTTTTTATTCCAGTAACTTTCAAATGTTTAATCTCCTTTGCACCTTAATAGACAATGAATTTAATTCAGATGACGATTTAGCAATGACGGTCCTTGAACTTCTGTGCCTTATTTTGTCAGGAAACTAGATCAAAATACTAGATAAAGTAATTAAATCGTCATTATTTGTTCAAACTATTCGGGCAAAAAAATAATTGCATTTATTTTGTGAACATTGAAACGACTTGGAAACAAAAGTTGTAAGAGATAAAACCATAAAGTCAAAGCAAATTGCAAAGTACTAATTTTTTAAATTGTTCAGTAATTAACTAATGCAATTAGTTACAACTTTTGTTTTGGCATTTATTTTTTTTAAATTAAATTTAATTTAATTTTTATTTTTTGCTAATGTTAAAAAATAAATTTTCTTAACATTAACTGTTACCTTATTTTCAACAATGGAAATATAGATTTATACTTACCTCCATTAAATGAACATTTCTGGGAACAATCAATTTTTCTTGGAACGGAGCGTGATCACTTTAGGGAAATTTGATTGTATATGACACTACAATTTATTTGTGGTGTTAAATCATAAAGCTTAATTAATTAATTTTTATTTATTTAATTTTATGACAAATGTCCGAGATAATACAGTTGAATCTTGTTAACATGAACCTCAAAAGGAATCAAAATTTTGTTCATGTTAACAGTAATTCATGCTATCAGTATCAAAGCTTTGTATTCGTCTTTATAGGGGCCTGTGAAAACAGTTCATGTTAAAAGTAATTGAAGTTAAGTGTGTTCATGTTAACGAGGTTTACGTGTAATAGAGCAGTCAGTTATTTTTTAGACGCTACAAAACATTTACCGATCCAATTCATCAAAATTTCCCAGTAAATATATCAACTATCACTAATTAAAATGACCACAGATTAATTTATAAAACATTTATTAAGTCAAGCTTTTATATAAATCTTTC
Organism: Maratus speculifer; assembly: GCA_964019185.1. Classification (NCBI taxonomy): domain Eukaryota; kingdom Metazoa; phylum Arthropoda; class Arachnida; order Araneae; family Salticidae; genus Maratus; species Maratus speculifer. Next base: position 24,717,585 of record OZ025292.1, read on the forward strand.
TTTAAGTAAAGTAGAAAAGAAAAAATTCTTAAAATGCAATCTTTAATTATAATAATGAACCCGGAAAAAATTAAGAATTCTTATTTATATTTTCAAATGCTCATTCAAAAATAACGAGAAACTTTAATATATGTAACGCATTGTTGCATTCCCTTTTCATTCCCGTCGTCGGCGTCCGGATGATGCCGGCTTTTAAGCAGCTCGTTAAGTTCTCCCCCCCCCCCTCCGGTCAATTAAGTCCGGATTATGGCTTAATTGCGAGTTCATTTCAAACGAGTAATGTGTTTTAACTTAGTTTCCAGTTTCCGAGTTAAAACTTTGGTGAAACTTTTTGACATAGTACTTGTAATATATAATCTTCAGTTATTTATAAACTACAGAATATGCCAAAAAATACATCAAAAACATTAAAATACTTTATTTTATAATCTAATTTATTAATAAATGTAAATTTGAGAAAAGTGATATTTATATTGTAACGTTACATGCATGCTGAGTGTCATTTGTAACGTTTGGTTGGTCGTGGTGGGAGTTAAATGCAGACATACTCAGTACTTAAGATAAAACAACAAAGTTTATTAAAATGATGAGGGCTGAAGGGAAGTGGAGCAAGTCTTAATTTTACACAACTGAGAATACTATGAAAAGGCTAAACACATACTCACAAGCTTCGGCCTAGCTCAATCGTGGCACCTTCTAATACTTCTCCCTATCTCTTGGCTGAGCTGCTAGATAAAGCTTAATTAGACAGCCCGTGGCTGTAAGTATTTCTTTATTCACAAATAATCAAAATGAAACTACTATAAAATTTCTTACCCCGGCCAACTCTCAAGTCAACTATCAAAACTCCTTTACACTTCACTGGAGGCTCGCTGCTACTTTTCAATTTGCTAGCACTTCGCTGAACAATAATTCACTTCGATATCTAATGCCAGAGATCCTCGCTCGCTGGCTACCGCCACAGATGCTCTCTCGCTGGCTAGTGCCAGAGACCCTCGCTCGCTGGCTACCGCCACAGATGCTCTCTCGCTGGCTAATGCCAGAGACACACCCCATTCACTCAAACCCAAGCTTTTATATGCTGCAAACTGAGATACTTCACATTAACATATTACTAATAACCGCGAGCTAACTGCAGAACCCGAAAGAGCACACACACTCTAGAAAGTTAAAGTAAAAGAGAGGATAGATGTCGCTTTTACGCTTACACTTGTTAAATTATTGACGTCACGATCTCAGAAATACTAGAGTGCCTTTACAAAGGTCACTCCCTCACAACCCCCCCTCGCATTCCGCAGAGAAAAAGGACTGGGCCAAATGCATGCCCAGGACTTTTTCTTGTTATAAATTTCGAACCGTAAAAAACACAGTGATGGGTGAAATTTAGAACCAAACATAACTTTCAAAATATTAACTTTAACCCATCACAACCAAAAAACCTCAGTTTGCCTCAAAAATTCACATATTCAATTCAATCATTCTTCTATCTTACAAATAGCCTCCGTAAAACTTCCAAAAACTCGTAAAACTTTCAAAACTAATTACTTCTTCTTTCAAAACAGCCCACTCCACTGGGAGTGCTAAAATTTCTCAAAACACTAAACTTCCGAAATTTTCCTCAATATTGCAATACAACTATAATTTTACCAAAAATTTCTCCATAACTTTCCTAATACTAGAATTCGCACCAAGTCCAAAAAACCCAATGCGCAAAAATTTTCCTCATCCAAATTACGAATTCATCTAAAATTAAATTTACTTCATACTAAAATAACCCTGCTACTACGTAATACCTACATACCCATTAGCCAATGAACTAACTCCCAAAATTCTTCATAACTTAACTCCACTTTAACAATAATTGGGGCACATACGTACAGTCGTACAGCTTCACATCGCTGTGCTTATGCAAAAAAAAAAAAAAAAAAAAAAAAAATCAAAAATTTACAAAATGACGTCATCATGCTCTTCATCTGTATTAACTAAAAGAAAAATAGCAGAATCAATACATAACACAGGTATACTTCCCTGCAAGAAAATCACATTAACATTCAATTTTAATACAATACAATTTCAAATTCAAACGCAGCTTAAAAATTCGCAACTTGCGGAAACCATTCCCAACTAAAGTACAAACGCAACACATAAAACACGAACGATAAGGAGAAAGTTAATTCATTAAATGTTAGTATAAGAGATAGAAACGCGTGTCAAGGACTTCTTGACCGCAAAACACGTGCGCGCCAGAACCGCGGCGCGTGTACAAAATAACCCAAATTACTATCTGTACTTTCTGAAAATTTAAACATACATTAACATACATTTTATAACAAATGAACAATATAACAATATAGTAACATTTTTAACAAATAACACAACAATTTAACAATAGATCCAGAATTTTTAAAAGCAGTTAAGACCAAAATCTCAAACATACATAAAACTAACAATTTTGCAAACAAATTTTGAACACAATTAAGCACTAATCGTGAGTCCGTCAAAAAATTCCAAAAATGGCCAAAAGTACCAAACAGTCTTTCTGCTTTCTATTCTTTCACATTGCTACCACATATATGCACTCTAATAGAAATTTAATAAAGAACATTATCACCCAATCATAGAGATGATTCGCTGCTGGCAGGCTTCATACTACAGGATGGCTTTCTCCTCTTGTCCCAGAAACCTTGTTCGAAGGATCTTTCGTCATCGGAACTGTACAGTGACGCCACAGTTGACTGTCGTGCCTGCAGCCGGGTTCTGAATGGATGCCGTGGGATACTTGTAGGTTCCGCTCGACGACTCTGCTCTGGCCGGTTCGCTGGGGTCACTCCATGGCGAGATTCACACTGTTGATGCCGGTAATCTGGGCGTTGTCTCCTCTTTCTAGATGCACCCGAAGTTACTGAAGATCCTAGACCACGTTTCTTTCCGGACCTATGCTGTTTCTTATTGGGCAAAAATTCCGACTTTAAAGTCCTTTTAACAGTTTGGCAAGTGTCCATCTGAAATCTTTTCCGGGGATTAAGTACCGAAGATGATGAACTATTAGATAATTTGTGTTTCTGAGGTTGCTGTCTAATCAGTGGAGGAACGGGACAGTTTATAATCTTTTGCCTTTTATGGCACACAGAATCTAATGTATTTGACACAGTTCTCTTATTTTTATTATACTGTGCTCTCGGATTGATAGGCTTTCTACTTTCAACAACAGTTTTTGGAGCTGTTTGACCAAATTTTCTTCTTGAATATTGATGAAAAGAATTAGATGAAGAAGTGCTGGACTCGGGACACTCATTGGATCGGGAATTTCGCGAAACACCACTCGACACATGAGAACCTTCACTACCATTTTCTCTAAACTTATAAACTCTAACCTGATCCAAATTAACCGTCATTCTTTCATCATTGACATCAACAACCAAATTATTATTTCGAACTTCTAAAACCTCGAACGGACCTACAAACTTCGGACCAAACTTAGCTACTCTCTTTTGACGACTTGAACTTAACCAATGCTTTTCTACTAACACAAAATCTCCAACTTTCACTTCTAACTCCCTCCTACGCATATTATAATACTGAGCCTGCTTTTCTTGCGCTTTTCCCATCTGAACTTGAGCTTCCTTAACCAACCTCTCAATATCCTGACACATGTACTGACTTTCCGCATCTGACACCATAACTAGCCTTTGGAATGGAGTAATGACTTTTCTACCCAAAAACAATTCAGCTGGCGTTTTCCCCGTCGACTCGTGAACTGCTGTACGAAGTGCATACGCAAAATGCTGAAGAAACTGGTCCCAATTTGCATGATGAGAACCAACATACGAAGAAATCATTTGAATTAATGTACGATTTACACGTTCAGCCATATTAGACTGAGGACGATACGGAACAGTAAAAGAATGATCGATCTCCAGCTTCTCACACAGGGCCTTAAATATATCAGAAATAAAACAAGGGCCATGATCGCTCACTACCCTAATTGGTGCACCATATTTAGAAATATAATTATCGAAAAATGCATCGACAACTGCAGGTGCTCCTGAGGGGGACTAACTCTACCCATTTACTAAAATAATCAACTATAACTAGTACAAATCTATATTTTTTAGGATTAGACAATGGATAAGGACCGATTAAATCTACACCTACACATTCATTAGGAAAATTTACTTTAATAGGAGTTAATTTGCCAGCTGGACTTACATTTTTATAATTATAACGTTGGCATGTGCTACAGCTGGAGACATAAGCGCGCACTGCTTCCCGCATTTTAGGGAAGTAGCAGGATTCACAAATTCGAGCATAAGTTTTCCTGATTCCTAAGTGACCTGCTAATGGATTATCATGAAATTCTTTCAAGATGGCCTTACGAAGACTAGCCGGAATAAAAACTTTTAATTCACCACGTGAATTTACAATTTTAGAATAAAAAAGAAGACCATCGATAAGCTTAAAAGATTGGGACCATTTCTCAAACATAGGCACATCTGCGCTCGAGACATCATCAGGATTTTCCAAATAACGATACAAACTACCAAACTCCTCATCTTGTTTCTGTTCCCTTATTAACTGCTCTAGTGACCTTAACACCAACGATGACAATGCACAACACTTAACTTCCTCCGTGACCTCTAAACCACCATGCGGGTTTCGTGACAAAGCGTTCGCTACCGCATTCTCCTTGCCAGCCCTATGTTCTATAACCACATTATACTCTGCTAACTTCAAACACCATCTAACCATACGAGACGACAAACCCTTTCCATTAGTTAACTTTGTCAAAGCTGAATGATCCGTAATGACTTTAACCGGTATATTAGTGAAAAAACAACGAAACTTATTCAAAGCCCAAATTACAGCAAGACACTCCCTTTCCGTAATCGAATAGTTCTTTTCGGCTGCATTTAAAATTCTCGACGCAAAAGCTATAGGTCGACCTTTCTGTGCTAACATCGCTCCAACCCCCACTGCACTCGCATCGCAATACATTTTAAACTGAGACGAATAATCGGGTTGAGCCAAAACAGGAGGAGAAACTACTGCTTCTTTTAATAACTCAAACGACCTCTGAGCCGCTGATGACCATACAAACTTCACCCTGTTCCTTTTTAAATTATACAACGGTTCACATAATTCCGAAAAACGTGGAATGAACTTGGCAAACCAAGCCACCATCCCTAAAAATGTCGCCACTTCCTTACTATTTTTGGGGGGACTCATTGACGTAATTGCCTCAATTTTCTCATTATCTATATTAATACCACCACGCGTAATTTTAACTCCTAAATACTTTATCTCTTTTCTCAAAAATTTACATTTTTCTAACTTAACTGTTAACCCAGCATCTCTTAACAACGTAAATACTTCCCTCAATAATCTTAAATGCTCTTCAAAAGTAGCTGCCATTATAATTATGTCGTCCAGGTAGACCAAGACACCCTTACCAAGCAAAGGTTTAAGGATATTATTCATGGCCTTCTGGAACGTTGCTGGCGCTCCCGATAAACCAAAACTCATTCTCTTAAAAGCAAAACAACCGTCCCGAGTAATAAACGCAGTCTTAGGTATGTCCTCCGGCTTCATTGCAATCTGAAAATAACCTGACGTAAGATCTAACGTTGACATATAATTCGTACTCGTTATATTAGCCAAAATGTCATCAATAACTGGAATAGGATACTGAGGGTATTGCGTTATCGCATTTATCTTTCTATAATCTACTGCAAACCTATATGCCTCTGGATTATCTAAACTTTTCCCATTATTTTTACGACATAACACTACTGGAGATGGAAAAGGAGACTCAATCGGCATTATAATATCGTCCGCTAGCATTTTTTGAATATGATAATCAATTATACCTTGTTTAACTTTATCATAACGATATGGTTTACTAGCAACAGGTGCTTTCAAACCAGTATCAATCTCATGCCACGCAACATGCGTTAAACCCGGTTTATCAGAAAAAACCTCTCCAAATTCATTCAAAAACTTATTAAATTCCTCCTTCTCGATTTCACTTAACCCCGACTCCTCCAAATTAACTGACACTGAAGCAGGCTCTTTCTTACTCACATTCACATCATTATTCACGATTAACGACTTTTTAAAGAAATCCAAACTAATCCTCTATCCTTCATATAATCCACTCCAACTATACAATGCACTGTTAATCCATCCAACACACAAAACTCCCAACATGTCTTAACCGAACGAATTTCAACTTCCAATTCTACTGAGCCTTTATTATCACAAGCTACTCCCTGTGCCGACTGAACCACCAGACTTAACCTCTTCAACTTCTTATACGAAAAATATTTCCGATAACAATCAAAAGAAATGAACGACTTATCTGCCCCTGTATCGAAGACACTTTTAACGACAGTACAATCTAACACAATTAACACTTCAGGTAACTCAACCGGATTAATAGTAATTTTATTCAAACTCACAGAAAGCTTTTCCGATTTAATCTGTGACTGCATACCTTCCGAAATACAGTCACTTACCAGTTTAACTGACCCGACCTCCTCACACCTCTCCTTTGCACTGATCTACCTTCAAAATTCTCATCCGAAGTTAATCTCCTTACTTGCGAAGAAACATTCCTGTCCCGTACTCCCCCTCTCCGATCATAACCACTATTCTGTCTATTTCCATACATATTTCTCTCACCACTTCTAAAATTATTAGCACCACCACCATTCCTATTATCAGTATTCGACATATTACGACCAAATCCATCATTTCTATTACGCAAATCATTATCCGGAAATCGCTGTCCCCCTCTCAGAAAATTACGTTCCCCCTCATTTCTCAAATTACTATCCGCGACAGGTCTCTGACGAGGGCTACGCAAATCCCGTTGATCCGAGCTATGCCGAGTCTCATACTTCGATAATATCTGATGCATTTCTGCAAAATTCTTCGGTGCTCTAACTTCAATAAAGTCCTGTATATTTGGATTAAAAAGAGGAAAAACAATGTCCAACAATTCCTCAAATGTGATATCTAAATCTAATTTATTTTTTAGTTCCAGCTTACGAAGATAAAATTTTGACGCCGACTCATAAATATTCTGCCTGTTGCAATAAAACTCTTTTCTCAAAATACTCTTATCTTTAACGGGAGGAAATGCCTTCTTTAATTCAATCACAGTTTGTTCAAATCTTTTCGCTTCATCAGTAATCAAAAACTTTCCTATATTTTCCAACCACAAAAGTGCTTCGCCCTTCAATGAGCATTTAAGCACTACGTATCTACTTTTCTCAGGTATATTATTGAACAAAATATAATCATCTAATTTAACTAAAAATTTACTAATATCACCCTCACCGGTGAAATACACACGTGGCACAATCTCACAATGTCCGATGTTTCGTTGGGCGCCATTTGTAACGTTACGTGCATGCTGAATGTCATTTGTAACGTTTGGTTGCTCGTGGTGGGAGTTAAATGCAGACATACTCAGTACTTAAGATAAAACAACAAAGTTTATTAAAATGATGAGGGCTGAAGGGAAGTGGAGCAAGTCTTAATTTTACACAACTGAGAATACTATGAAAAGGCTAAACACATACTCACAAGCTTCGGCCTAGCTCAAACGTGGCACCTTCTAATACTTCTCCCTATCTCTTGGCTGAGCTGCTAGATAAAGCTTAATTAGACAGCCCGTGGCTGTAAGTATTTCTTTATTCACAAATAATCAAAATGAAACTACTATAAAATTTCTTACCCCGGCCAACTCTCAAGTCAACTATCAAAACTCCTTTACACTTCACTGGAGGCTCGCTGCTACTTTTCAATTTGCTAGCACTTCGCTAAACAATAATTCACTTCGATATCTAATGCCAGAGATCCTCGCTCGCTGGCTACCGCCACAGATGCTCTCTCGCTGGCTAATGCCAGAGACACTCTCTCGCTGGCTAGTGCCAGAGACCCTCGCTCGCTGGCTACCGCCACAGATGCTCTCTCGCTGGCTAATGCCAGAGACACACCCCATTTACTCAAACCCAAGCTTTTATATGCTGCAAACTGAGATACTTCACATTAACATATTACTAATAACCGTGAGCTAACTGCAGAACCCGAAAGAGCACACACACTCTAGAAAGTTAAAGTAAAAGAGAGGATAAATGTCGCTTTTACGCTTACATTTGTTAAATTATTGACGTCACGATCTCAGAAATACTAGAGTGCCTTTACAAAGGTCACTCCCTCACAATATAACTTAAAAAAATGAGGTAGAAGTTTGAGTAAATTAAAAAATATTTCGAGTTTTCATCAATAGATGCCACTGATATTTCTGAAACCCTAATCATGTTTCACTTATTGTGTAAAGATGCTTTAAACTGGTAATTAATTTTTATTCTTTTTTTATTTCTCAAACGAGTAAGAGTAGCATTTTGAAGCTTAGGCCTTAGCTGTTGTGAAAAAAAAATCGTCGCATATCAAAGGTGATTTCTGAGATCGAAATGTGAATTAAAGGCTCGAATATGATATGTTTTCTATACATAAATTTATGTACAGGGTTATTATAATTCGTATTCAGGTCTTTAGGATCCTTAGCAATAGTACTTGGGCTGTAAATAGAAAAAAAAGTTCACCATTTTCTTTAATTAAACTGAAAATTACAAGTTAAACTATGAAATTTTAAGTTGCAGCACACTCTGAGGCCACAAACTCACAATTGTTGTAACATTGTAACATTGTCAGTATTAAGAGTATTCTTCAGTTATTTGAAAAAAACCCACTTGCCAATAATAAATCTAAGGAAGATTTTTTTAAAGATATCACGTTTGTATTTCAATACACCAGAAAGTTTTTTTTTGTGTGTGTTCATTGGAATTTTTAAAATAATCTCTACTCTCTCTTATTTTTCTTTTTTTAGTTTATTGATTTTATTTGTGAATTTTTTACAAGAGCATGCTTTCAATTCGAAATCACTTTCGAACACTTTAGAGATATCTGTAAAAAAAAAAATGAAAAAATAAAAACGACCTTTGTTACAGATTGATCACAACTACTCAGCGCAAAGAGAATTCTTTGAAAATACTGAAAAGCAAATGAAATATTGTAAAAAATTTCTTCCATGGAATATAAATAAGTAGCGATTTCTTCAGGTGATTGAAGTACCCTCTTAAAGATTAAAAAAAAATAAAGTTTATTTTTAGCGTACTTCGTCAATACATTTATTATTTATCAGTAAAAAGAAACCTATCATAAATCAAAATGATTTATTTTTATGCAAATTTGTCACTTTCGTAAAAATAAACATACAAAATTTATAAAATACAATCTTTCATAAAATATATATATTATGAACTTTAAAATGTTCAGTTTTACTTAATATGCCATTAAAAAAATCAAATGGAGATGTTAAAATTTAATTTTAATTTTTTTAAAATTATTTAATAAAGTAAATGGACTACAATTAATAATAATATATATCTTCTCTAAGTTTAATCCAAAAACTACTTCTACTTTAGACTGCAATAATTATTGGTTTCTTCATTTACAAAACGAAATCATGTATTTGTATAAAAAAACAAAATTTTTTTATATAAATAGTCTCTGAGGAAGAGTCTGATTAAGGCTTGAAAGTACTAAGATATTTTAACCTTTCGGGTCTGGTGTATATTAATAGTTCATGTTTTTAATGGATTATTATTATTTTGTTTTAAGAAATACTTTTGCTACTATTTACATGTAGTAATGTTAGTAGATGTCCACTCATTTACCATATAACTTCATTTATTTTTAGGCATTGAATAATAATAATAATCTTTATTATTTGCTTAGTTCTCTTTGCGGCGTTTTCGATTCTTTTATTTTAAACATATATTTCACTGTTTAGATTTATAACAAAAGTTGCTTTCCTGAAATAATTAGGAGTAATAAAGCCAAAAAGTGTTAGAAATTTATAATAAAAGTTAAGTCTTACTGAAATATAATTTTTTTTTTTTAAACACCTCCAAAAACTCTTCTTTAGCCTTTTGTCATATTAATATAAATTGAATTGTACTCAAAACAACAGTATTCGTTATCTTTCAGACAATTAAATATTCTTTAAACATTAATTAATATATTTGGATAGCTAGTGTTAATGTAATTAACGTAAAAGTATTTTTTTCTAAAAATCGAAAAAAATTAGGATCAGAAAGGATTAAATGAAATTAAATATTAACATCTCTATTTGATTATTTTAGTCGCCTTTTAAGTAAAAATAAACATTTAAAGTTCATATTATATATTTTATGTTTAAAACAAGGTTAAAATTGCGTTCATTGTTATAATAAACAGTGAAAAAAGTAATAATTCTTTTTTATCTATACATGAGACTTATTGTAACGTACCGGGAAACTTTAATCTGCTGTATGGGGTTGCACATCTGCTTTTATTGCCAGCCGTTTATCGCAACTGGATAATTCTATCTTTTATCCGGCTCATTAAGCTCTTCTCCTCTAGCCAATTAAGTCCGGATTAAGACTTAATTACGTGATCATTTCAAACGGGAAATGTGTTTTAACCCAGTTTTCAGCTTTCCCATGCTATCATTTTTTTTTAAATTATACCTTTTATTTTATTTTTATAATTTTATTTCCTATTTTTATGTATTTTAAAATTTATTTCCATGTTTTGAGGATGATTTATTTGCATACAATTGAATATAATGTTTTACCAACTCTCATACAATTGTGCGAGTTACAGAGAATGCTATCATCTGTGGCGGATAAAATTTGAGAAGGAATTAACATGAATTCATCAATTGCTAATTAAGCTGTACAAATATTGAAATGTCATATTGTCATGTCATTGGAAAATTGTCACTTCCTAATACATTTTTATAATTTAAGCGGCTATTTATTTATTTACTTGTAAAAATTGCTTGGGAACATAATGGAGAAATATTATTATTTTTTAAGAACGCCCGATCCGTTTCATTAGACCTTCCCAGAAAATGAAACTTAACACCAATCCAAGTGTTTAACATTTATTGATTCGAGCTTTCATACAGATTCCTCCTTGAAGAAAATAAAAAGAGAAATTCTTAAAAAAACAGTCTTTCATAATTTTAATTATGCATTATTATAAATATGGGGTTGCGCCTCCTTTTATATCCAGCCGTTGATCTCGCCAGGATGATTGCAACTTTTATCCGGCTCATTAGGTTCTTCTCCTCCGGTCGATTAAGTCCGGATTAAGACTTAATTGTATGTTCATTTCAAACAAGAAATGGGTTTCAATTCAGTTTCCTCTTTTCCCGTATTATAATTTTTATGAAACTTTTCGACATGTCTAATGTTGCTCTAGTTGATGTATTTCTGTAACATGACATATTCCTCGTTTTATCATGATTACTGAGCAAGGATCAGAAAAATATAATCAAAAGACGTTGCATAGCAATAATCCAGATAAATTAATTTCCCGTAGAAAATAAAGCAAAATAATTCAAGAAATCCACAATCCGTGGAATAATCCTTTTACTGAATACGAAGAGAACAAAACTTCTAACAGGTGATCTGCATTTGCGACCTTAAATCTCTAAGGCTGGTTGCAAAATCCCAGAGAAATACACTCTGTCGAGCAAAAATATGTTAAATAAAAAAGAATCCGTTAGCCTTGCTACATACGAAATTCAAAAACTAACGGCATCAGTCTAGCGATAGTTCACGAATGAAAAATGTTTCTTAACGATTAAATGAAGATGCAATCAATTTTATTTGTTCATTTCACTTGCTCTCGATTATAATTTTATCTGTCATATATCAAAATATTATTATATTGTTTATATGGTTAGAAATATAACTTCTGTGTTATAAATTATAAAAAGATTAACGAAAGAAAATACTTTAGCTAACATAAATATTTATATTAGGAGGAAATAAATAATATTATGATTACATCTATTTTATTATTAACTAACAATTATATCAAGCTGTATTTACATTTATTTAAAAGAACGATTTTTTCTGAGATAAAATTCAAGTTGTATTAGACAGGAAAAGAATTTTTTTTAGGATTTAAATGAGCCCAAATAACTGAATGTAATTTAGTAAGTAATTTGATTATCAGTTTTTAAAATTTTCAATATATGATTTTACATCATATATATGATATATTTCCCCTTTATTAAGCAGAACTTTTATGCAAATTTGTCTCTTTCGTAAAAATAAATACTATAAATTCATAAAACATATTTATTTATTAATCATTTCTTTATTAAATTGTACTCTGAAAAGAGTAATAATTATTTTCCATTTATTCTTGAGACTTATTCAAACGTACCGAGAAACTTTAATCTGCTCTATGGGGCTACATCCGCTTTTATTGTTAGCCATTTATCGCGTCTGGATGATTCCAGTTTTTATCAGGCTCGTTAGGTTTTACTCCTCCGGTCAATTAAGTCCAGATGAACACTTAATTACGTCCAGATTAAGACTTAATTACGTGTTCATTTTACACGAGAAATGTGTTTTAATTCAGTTTCCTCTTTTGCTGTGCTACAATTTTTATGAAACTTTTGCCATAAGAACAACTTGCATGTAGTCCTAAACCTGTAGTAATTTTGGTAAAGGTAGACTTTAAATTAAAGTACGGAAAATTGGGGTTTTCAGCACTTTCATGAGTATTTTAGTTCTAAACTAAAAAAGCCCTGAATTTAAAACTTCCAAAAAAAAAAAAAAAAAAAAAAAGTCTGAACATTTGTTTTTATTTCGTAATTTTGGAGTATAATAAACAATAAAAATCAAAACGTAAAAAACATTAATGAAAAATAATTTGCGCAAAAATTTTATTATTAGACAGGGATCAACTTCTCAACTATCATTAAACTAGTGAAACAGATTTTTTATACTACTTCTTACTTTAGTAAACATTAACGAATTTGACTTCTTCTATTGGTTCATCCGAGATATTCAGCATTTCTCTTTAGCCAAAACATTGTTCGTTACGGTAAAATCCCTATTACATTCCGCATTGCTTTGAAAAAGACGAACATGATGATATGAATAGCTAAATACGTTTAAAAAATGGGTAATGGGACTTTTGCATATTTGCTTTTATGCAAATTTCTCTTTTGTAAAAAGAAAAATAAATAATTCATAAATACTATCTTTGATTATTATAATGAACAGTGATAGGAGCAATATTTTTTCTATCTATACATGAGGCTTACACAAAGTACCGAGAAACTCTAATCTACTATATGAAGCTGCATCCCCTTTTATTTCCAACGGTTTATCGCATCTGAATGATTCTAGCTTTTATCCGGCTCGTTAGGTTCTTCCCTTCCTGTTAATTAAGTCCGGATTAAGGCTTAATAACATGTTCATTTCAAGCTAGATATGTGTCTTAACCCAGTTTCCAGCTTTCCCATGCTATCGTTTTTTGAGTTTTATTTATTTATTTATTTATTTATTATTATTACACTTATTATTCTAATTTTACAAATTATATCCTGCTTTTAAGTATTTAAAATTTTATTGGCATGTTTTGAGAATCATTCATTTGCATATAATTAAATATAATGTTTCTCAAAATTCTTACGATTGTACGGGTTACAGAGAATATTAGCACCTATGGCAGATAATTCGAGAATGCCTTAATATGAATTTATCAGTTTCTAATTAAGTCGCACAAATATTAAAATGTCATATTTTCACGTCATTGGAAAAAAATCACTTCCTAATATTTTTATCATTTAAGTCATCAATTTATTTATTTATTTGCAAAAAAGTGCTTGAAAGCATAATGGAAAATTGCCATTATTTTTTTAAACGCCTGATCCGATTAATTATAAATTCGCAGTGAATAAAACCTATCACCAATCAAAATGATTTATTTAAAATTTATTAGTTAGAGCTTTTATATAAAATTAAACAAGAATTACACAGAAAATTAAAAGAAAAAAATTCTTAGCACGCAGTCTTAAACTGTTATGACGAACACGGAAAAGTTGAATAACTTGAGGCGAATTCTTTCCAATATTCAGATGAGGCTCGTTCAGAAATTTCAATCTGCGTATTTGGTGTTGCATCTTGCATCCGTTTTCAGTTTCAGTCGTTTATCACATCAGGATGATTCCAGCATTGATGCGGCTTGCTAGTTTGTTCCCTTCCGTTCAATTAAGGCTGGATTACGGCTTGATTACGAATTCATTTTAAACGAATAAAAAAATGCTTTAACATAATTTTCACTCTCTGCGTTTTAACTTTGACAAAACTTCTGTCTATAATATGTAATCTTCAATCAATTATAAACTACAGAATTTGCCGAAATATAAGACAAGGAAATCAAAAATTCGATATTTTGTCATTTAAGTAAAAAAAAAAAGATAAATAAAAGGCTTAAATTCAATAAATAGTAAATAAAAAAAATAATTCGAATTTTCATCAATACCTGTCGTTGACACTTCTTAAGCTATAATAATATTTTACCTAAGTATTTTAACATCAGTGAAAGTAACAACACTGTTTCCGAATACCTGCTGTTATTATATAGAGATGGATTCATCCGTTCTTACTTTTCACTCTTTTTATTTGTTGAAATGCGAAAAAAAATGGCTAATTTCCATCAAAACTTTAAAGTACTTGAAATTTATCACCAATCAAAATGGTATATTTTTACATTTACTTTGCCAAGTTTTTATCCAAATCTCTCCTTCCAGAAAATAAAAAAGAAATATTCTTGATAAGCTCTGTTCCATTATTATAATGAACCTGGAAAATTTTTAAATTTAAGGCGAATTTCATTTCTCTCCATTTATCGCGTCTGGATGATTCGATCCCGAATGTGATGCGGCTCGTTAGACTCTCTTCTCCTTCAGTCAATTAAGTTCCTATTATAGCTTAATTACGAATTAATCACATTAGACAAAGATATTTTAACTTAATTTTCTGTCCCCGCGTTAAAACTCTTATGAAACTTTTTGACTTGGTGTCTGTAAAATATAAACTCTAATTAATTACAAATCAAAGAATATGTCAAAAAATGGAAGCAGGACGTTTTGGTCCCGCCATTTCGGTCCTGACATTTCGGTCCCGCCGTTTCGGTCCAAAGAGACACTTCGGTCCCAAGACATTTCGGTCCCTAGCCATTTCGGTCCCAAGACATTTTGGTCCCTAGCCATCTTTCGGTCTCAAGACATTTCGGTCCCAAGATGATTTGGTCCCTTCTCCTGCAAACTGAAATTTTGTGAAATAAGACATAATTTTATAGGGAGTCATTCAGAGTTTTTAACCTGAAGGCCAGTTAGTAATTTTAATATAAAAATCAAATTAATATTTTAATAAATATATTTATTAATTATTAACATTATTAATTTAGATACTTTACTTTTTTAAATACTTTACTTTAGAATTTTACTTTAAAATAAACTCAATACATAATCCATTTTATATTCAATATATCATTATATTTCCTAGTAGTTCCAAACGAATTTTATCTTTTACTTGTTTATTTATTGCATATTTAAAATTACAGAAATTTAAAACAAGTAGTACAGTTAAAAATAAAACTAAAATAAGAATTTTTTTTTCTGGGAAAGTAGGAGCGAAAAGGTAATGCAAATAAATAAATAAATAAATAAAAGCTTAGATTTGTCATATCAAAATTGAAAATAAAATTATTTAAAATATTATTATACACTATATTGCCATTGATTATGGGACACTTGCGATTTTAGACATTTTACTAAATATCTAGAAAAATACATGAGGAATCATCTCTAAACTCATAGTGTATAAATATAATAGTATACATCATACATCTCCGTGAAGATTTTTTACCGAAACTCTATAGGGGACCGTCAACAAATTAAAAAAGAATGAATATATTTTGAATAACCCTGTCAAAACTAATGTAGTAAAAGCGCTCAAACTCTAGATTATGATTGAATGCCTTATTGTAATACACTGTGTTCATTTTTATGCAAATAGCATGCATACTCGCAGAGTAATTAAGGTTTTTATAAAAATGGCCCCAAAGTTTTTCCCTTATAATTTTCAGAGTTCTTAATATAAAATAATTTTTTTTTCAGAAAATATGACACACAACATTGCACACAGTACCCTGTAATCAGAATTAAAAAATAATAAAAATTGTATGAAAAATAAGTAGGTTTACTAAATAATTTTTTACTGCGCATGCGTCAAAGATATCAAAATTTCATTTGCATATTATATTAGCTAAATGTATAGAGCAACTTTTGTAAAAGTCTCAAAATTATGGCTTGAAAATTCTGAAAGTAATCGTCTATAGAAAAAGGACAAAATCCGTTGTTTCCAAAATGAAGCAAAAAAATGAGGGATTTTATCCAAAAGTAGTCGTAACATCCCGTATTGTGTATTCTATATTGACACTAATCAAGGAATATATGGATTCAACCCCTCTTGTATTTGCTTCATTTTGAGAATAACGGATTTTCAACTTATTCAATTGACGATTATTTTCAGAATTTTCAAGTTATGATTTTGTAACTTTCACAAAAGTTGCTCTATACATTTAGCTAATATAATATGCAAATGAAATTTTGCTATCGTTGACGCATGCGCAGTAAAAAATTATTTAGTAAACCAACTCATTTTCTATACAATTTTCATTATTTTTTAAGTCTGATTACAGGGTACTGTGTGCAATGTTGTTTGTCATATTTTCTGAAAAAAAAAAATATTATTTTATATTAGGAACTCTGAAAATTATAAGGAAAAAACTTGGAAAAATTTGGGGCCATTTTTATAAAAACCTTAATTACTCTGCGAGTATGCATGCTATTTGCATAAAAATGAACACAGTGTATTACAATAAGGCATTCAGTCATAATCTAGAGTTTGAGCGCTTTTGCTACATTAGTTTTGACAGGGTTATTCAGAAGATATTCATTCTTTTTTAATTTGTTGACGGTCCCTTATGGAGTTTCGGTAAAAAATCTTCTCGGAGATGTATGACGTATGCTATTATATTTATACACTAAGAGTTCCGAGATGTTTCCTAATGTATTTTTCTAGATATTTAGTAAAATGTCTAAAATCGCAAGTGTCCAATAATCAATGGCAATGTAGTGTATTACATTTTAATATATTTTATTAAATTATATATTATATATTTCATATATAATATTTATATTATTATATTTTAAAATATTACAACATTAATTTTATGTAAATAAAAATAAAAAATAATCATCTTTTTACAGTGAAATAGACCCAGTTTTAATAAAATTAACTCACAAAAATTGTCCTCATGGCGTGAGAAGAAAAAAAAAATGGTGGAGGCAAATTTTTAAACAGAATTTTTTTATAGCATGCCCAGTTACGAAATCTTTATTGCTTTAGCAATATTAATAATGGAAAGTAGCTTATGAAAACAAATTTATAAGATGCAACTTTGTATCATAAAAATAGTAAATAAAATAAAAAAAAATTCTTCAATAATCTCATTTCTGAATTATCAAAGGAGAGGGTGTAGATGGGTGATTTGAGGAAAAATGTATATATTGTAACTTGTAACTGTATAATTGAATTATTAAATACATTTATTATTAAAGTAATTGGAAGAAAAAAAATTAAGCACAGTTTTTTTTTTATTATTTAATTAACACTAATTTAAAAGTTCTAAAAATATGTACGTAAACAGCCAAAAAATATTTATGGCAGTTTATATAAAATATTTTTTATTTTATAGTAGTTTATAGAAGTTTATAGAAAATATTGATACTAATAATTATTAATAAAATTTAAAATATTTATTCTGATTAATAATACTACTACTAAAAGCAAAATACAACATTCTTTAAACGTATATCACATTGTTTAATCAAACAAAATTTTCAGCTCACTGTGATTATCAGGAGTTATAAAAGTTTAAATTTATCGGATTCTAACATTCAACTTTTTATAAACTTGGTGGGAGTGAGGGGGGAGAATTAAAAAAATTTAAAAAAGGCCCGAATAATGTTGAAGTTATACCATTTGGCAGGCCCACAACAATTAGAATCCGACTTATATGGTAGCGAGCAAAGAAATATCAAGGGACCGAAATGACAAGGAACCAAAGTTGCTGGGGACCGAAATGGCCAAGGACCGAATTGTCTGAGGACCGAAATGGCCAGGGACCGAAATGTCTCGGGACCGAAATGGCCAGGGACCGAAATGTCTCGGGACCGAAATGGCCAGGGACCGAAATGTCTCGGGACCGAAATGGCCAGGGACCGAAATGTCCCGGGACCGAAACGGTGGGACCGAAATGGCGGGACAGAAATGTCGTGTACCCTCGAAAAATAGACCAAGAAAATTCAAATTCGATACTATATCATCCAATTAAAACTGAAACTTCTAATAATTATATCATAAATTTTGCAAATAAGGAAAAAATCGAATTTTCATCAATACTCGGATTTAAAATTTCTTAAACTGTAATAATATTGTACTTAACTACTTCAATGTCAGTCTCGAAATAAGTCAGAAGTAATGACTTTAAATCTCCACTTTTTTTAAATTTATTTTTTTATTTTTTTACTTTTTACTCTTTTTATTTTTGAAATGTGAAAACTATGAAAACTATGTGGGTAAGTATGATCAGTTCACATTGGACGTTTTGTTCAATATTTCTTTCAAAACAACATACAGTAGAACCTCGCTAATTCGGACCCCGTTAATCCGGATCGGTTTGTTCATTTTTTTTTTTTTTTTTTTTTTTTTTCAAGTTTGAGAAGCGATTGGCTAATTTCCATAACATTAATTTGTTCCATCGTCGTATTCTAAAAAAAAAAAAAAATAAATAAATAAATAAATAAAAAAATAAATAAAAAATCTGAAATCTTTTTGGAAGAATTAAACAAAGTAAACATTTTTACTGTCTATAAATATAGAATAAGTTTAACATAAAGGTGTTTTTTGAAAGTATGTTTTATTTTATTTCATTTTTTTTTCTAATTCTCCGGATAATCCGGATTGGGTCTGGTCCCAATTAATCCGAATTATCGGGGTTTTACTGTATTCTTTTATTAATAAATCTAGATTTTTATTTTATAATTATTAAATTCTTCCATAGATGGTAGCACCAATAGATTTAATTTTAAAATGATTATAAAAGGGAATTATTTAGTTTAATAAAATTAAAAACGTTCAAATCAAATTATTTAAATAAATTCTAAAATTCTAATTTTTTAAAAAATTTGAAATTAAAAAAAGAAAAATAAGTGGAGTCACGATAATTTTTTTAATTTCTAATATATATATATATATATATACATATATTAACCCCCTGACCGCTGAGCAAAAGGGCAAAATTGTAATTTTTTTTTCTCTACAATTTATTTTAAATGTTAATAAAAGAGGGACTTTCTATCATGGTGTAATATTTTTTGTTATGTATATGCTTATAAGCCTTGAAAGTATCAATCCTAGCTTAATTTCTTAAAGCTAGCTTTTGTTTGTAGAATTATATTAATTTAAATAAAGCTTCAACTGTAGTGAAACCTGCAACCTAGTGAACGGATATATCCAGTCGCAGCAGTGTGGAGGTTAAACGAAATTTAAAATCGAGAATCATTAATAAATCGCAATAGTTAAAAAAAAAAAAAAAAAAAAAAAAAAAAAAAAAAAAAAAAAAAAAAAAAAAAAACAAGTTGAATGTAGATACTGCCATTTCAGAATTCAGTTTCGCCTCCGATTAGGGGAAAAAAAAATAAAATCGATAGAGGTGTTTAGAAGGGCGATCCCGTTTAGAATGCAACGAACTAACTTCATTTTTCTTGTGTTTATCAATATAATAGCAAACAGAACGGCGTGAAATACCCAGTTGATTAGCAATTTCTCTCTGAGACTTTGGAATTGCAGAATAATAAAGAGATATAATTTGACGTGCTACTTCTTCATTGACTAGATTAATCAAAAACGGATTTTTTTCTTTATTTTAAACGCTTTTTTATAGACTCTGAGAAAAAGGAAATGCATTTTAAGAATAAAACGAGTGGAATCCCGTCGAACTCGACGAACGAAATGTTTAAAAGATCCGATCGATTTGGCTTAAAAAAAAGCAAAAGTAATTACATTATTGAATCAATATATAATAAATATATTTCCAAACTTAATGTCAAGTTTTCCTGTTACAATTTTGTATGCAAATATTTGCACATCTTCAGTTAAAATTGTAATCTGAGTGCCGGCGAAATCCAGAAATTTTATTTTATATGCACTACAGAAAAATAGATTTATAAAAAAAAAAAAAAAAAAAAAAAAAAAAAAAAAAAAAAAAAAAAAAAAACTAATTTAATTTTTACTATGACATTATTTTCACTAACAGAAGTCATCTGAAAGTAAAATCTCAATCTCCATAATAAAATGAAATATTGAAATATAATATCGTTATGAGTAAAAATGCGATGTTTTAAATAGTGACATCGTTTTCTCTTCAAATGTTTTTTAAAAGTTAGTGATATTAGTTATATGAAAAAGGCGTCCGTAATAATATTGTAAATTCATTTTATCTGGTTGCTGAATGCCATCATTTTCCTCATTTGAAATATTTCTTACTTTGCTTTAGACATTAATTTTTATCATAAATTATTTTCTGTTATTTTATTTACATTTTTAATAATATTTCTCAGTAAATATATTTTTTTTTACCTCAATTAGTGCATAATTATATGCAATCATTTTATTGTGGTTAAATTTTACAAAAACAATTAACTTTTTTCTTTTAAATGCGAGGACATGTTCACTGATGAAATAAAGTTTCTGACTTGTGGAAAGTAATAATGGAAAATAAATTTTTATTATCGAGAGAAAAGCTAAACTAAGTTGCCACCATTTTGAAGAAATATCGTAAAGAAGCATTTAAAATTAAAAATAAAATATAAAAATGGAAATAAATTAAAAAATAGCTAAAGTGGGCACAACTACAAATAAATAGCTTTCATTAAAAAAATAATTATCAAAATCGGTTCAGTAGAAAATTCAGGGCTGATGACACGAGATTTTTAGCTTGGCTGAAAAAAATAGCATCGGAGGCTAAAAAAAAAAAAATATGAATGTCAGATGAGCAAAATCCTAATAATATAAATACTTACATTGGCAAAAACCTGCTAAAAACTTCAAGCTAAAAACCTGCTGTTTACTAGTAATACGTTTTACTCCCAAATTCTGATGTCTATATGTAAAATGTTCGTTATATTTACATGGTTGCCAACTTCTACGACTTTTTACAGCCAAACAAACACATTCGAACCAGAAATTCTAATTAACAATTTAAAATAGTATGCAGTACTACATATCATGGAATAAATTCAGGATATGTATTGTTTAATAAATTTTCTGGTTTGAAACACGTTTATTTCATTTAAAAAGGCGTAGAAGTTGGCAGCTCTGTATTTATAATTAAAGTGTAAATTAAAGTTCTCTTTTAAAATGCAAATTGCAAAAATGACTATATGACATTGATAAAATTAATTTAATTAAAATAATATACTTTTAAAATTTGTATAATTTGTCGTGTGACCCACAGCCATTCATCTGTAAGTAAACAAAATTTGAAATCTCTGACTTAAAGCGTTTTTGTACAAACTCTGCGACAGATGGACAGATAGAAGACAGTGATGCATTGAATATTGTCAGATGAACAAAACCCCCCCAAAATGGCTAACTTTCAGCCAAACTTTTCAGCTCATTAAATCTATCAGGAATCAAAATGATTTATTTTACATTTATAATATTAAGTTTTTATTAAAATTAAAGTATTATACATGTGCTCGGTTACATTATTATAGTAAATGCGGAAAAGTTTTAATAATTTAATGCGAATTCTTCTTAATATTCACATGAAATTCGTCCAGAAACTTTAATCTGTGTATGCGATATTGTATCATATGAAATCGTTTATCGAGTCTGGATGATTTTCGGTGCGACATGCCAGGTTCTTTACCTGCGGTCAATTAAGTTCCTATTATAGTTTATTTACGAATTAATTCTATAAGAGAAAAGTATTTTAACTTAATTTTCTGTCCCTGCGTTATAACTCTGATGAAACTTTTCGACTTGGTGTCTGTAAGATATAAATTCTAATTAATTACAAACCGAAGAATATGCCGAAAAAGAAGAAAAGAAAATTCAAATTCGATGGTATATCATCCAATTAAAATTAAACTTGAAATAAGTTTCATCATAAATATATTAAACAAGAAAAAAACGATTTTTAATCAACACGTAGTATTAAAATTTCTTATGGGGACGGTGGGCGTTATTTGTTGTTGTTGTTGTTGTTGTTGTTTTAACTTTCATCAAAGCAATATAAAATTTTGTGCATATAAATACATTTCACCAAAAGCATATAGAACACCTTGAAAAAAATTTCCAATCTTATTAATTTTTTTCAATAAAAAAAAAATTAAACAAGGAGAAAACGATTTTTAATCAACACGCAGTATTAAAATTTCTTAAGGGGACGGTGGGCGTTAATTTATTTATTATTATTTTTTTTTTAACTTTCATCAAAGCAATATAAAATTTTGTGCATACATACATTTCACCAAAAGCATATAGAACACCTTCAAAAAAATTCCAATCTTATTAATTTTTCTAATTAAAAAAAAATTTTAAACGAAATTTTAAAATTCTCCTCCTTTACTATGTTTATTATTTTTTGAAAAGTGAAAAAATGGCTTGAATTTTATAGTTACTTTTTAGTACTAACCAAAACATTCATTACACAATTCCTTACTTTAGAATTTTCACCAATCATAATGATTTATATTACATTATAACCCATAAGGCATGGTGACGTCACTGCGACATCGTTGTGCAGTCACACTGTGACTTTGTGACCATCGATTATCGATGTGACGTCGATGTGAAGTCACAGTGACTAAAACGTCTCATTGTGACCACTTTGTGAAGTCACGGTGTGAAAAATTTGTGAAAATGTGTCATTTGTCACTACTTTGACATTAACATCGTGACGAAACTGTGACAAAAGCGACGTTGTGACAAATGTGTTTTTTAAAGTAAATAATATGTTTTGCAGAATTTTTGTAATTTTCTAAAGATTTTTAAGAAAGTCATATCTCAGTCACAATGTGACATCACTGAGTAGTGGCATTTTGATCACAGATGTGATGTGACCACAGTGACGTCATTGTGACGTCACTGTGACAATGCATTCTATGAGGGAATTAAGCCGAGCTTCTATTCTACTCTTTCTCGATAAAATAAAAATAAAAAAATTCTTGAAATGTTACCTTTCATTGTTGCAATGAACCCGGAAATGTTTAATAATTTGAGACGAATTCTTTTCATTATCCACACGAGATTCGTTCAGAAACTCTAATTTGTCATGCGGTGTAGTATCCCATTCATATTCTCATTGTTTATCGCTTCTGGATGGCTCGTTAAATACTTCCCTCCGGTCAATTAAGTCCGGATTATGGCTTAATTACAAGTTAATTTTTAATAAGAAAAGTGTTTTTACTTAATTTTCTGTCCCTTCGTTATAATTATGATGAAACATTTTGACTTGTTGCCTGTAATATGTAATCTTCAATTAAGCATAAATCATAGAATATACCAAGAAAGATAAAGTTCCATTTTTATCATCTAATTAAAAAAATAATAAGGTGGCAATAAGTTACATCATAAATTCGGCAAACAATAAGTTTTAAAATGTAATTAAAAATTTCATCAATACATGGCGTTGAGCTCTTTAATCTGTAATGTAATTAAACACTTCAACATCACTTCCGAGGTATGTCGGGGGAATCCGACATTGTTTACTTATACTTGGAATTAGTGTGTAAAAATGCATTCAGCCATTCTAACTTGTATCTTTGCTTAATTATAGGAAAATGAAAACAAATTCCTTTCTTTGAAGTTATAGTTTAATATACACTCCGAAACATAAACTAAGAGTTTTCATAAGTTTAACGCTTTCACCAATCAAAATGATTAATATTACATTTGCTAAGTCGAACTTCTATCCAAATCTCTCTCTTGAGAAAATAAAAAGGAAAAATTCTTGAAATAGTATTCTCCATTATCATAATGAACCCGGAAATGTTTAATAAATTTGAGATGAATACTTTTCCTTATTCACATGAGGTTCGTTCAAAAACTTTAATCTGTGTATGCGGTGTTTAATCTCCTTTCGTTTCTCGTCGTTTATTGTGTCTGGGTTATCCCGGCTCTTACGCGACTCGTTTAATTCTTCTCCTCCGGTCAATTAAGTCCGGATTATGGGTTAAATACGAGTTTATTTTTAATGAGGAAAGTGTTTTAACTTAAATTTCTGTTCCATCGTTATAATTCTGATGAAGCGTTTCGACCTCGTGTCTCTAACATATAATCTTCAATTAAGAATAAATCATAGAAAATAAGAGAAGAAAAATGAAACTCGAGATTTTATCAAAAAATTGAAATAAATAAATAAATAAAGACGGAATAAGTTACATTATCAATTCCGCAAATAGTAAGTTTTAAAATGTAATTCGAATTTTCATCAATAGACGGCTTTGATGCCTCTTAATCTGTAAACCATTTAAACACTTCGACGTCACTCCCGAGATAAGTCGGGAGTATCTTGAAGTAGTTCGTTCCATTATTATAGTGAATACGGAAATGTTTTGAAATTTGAGACGAATTCTTTTTTTCATTCACATGAAGTTCATCAGAAACTTTAGTCTGTGTATGCGGCGTTTCATATCCTTTCATTTCATTATCATGTCTGGATAATCTCATCTCTGATACTCAAAAATAAGACAAGAAAAATAGAATTCGATTCTTTATCATCTAATAAAAAAAAGTAAATTATGAAATGTAATTTGAATTTTCATCAATAGACGGCGTTGATGCTTCTTAGTCTGTAATGTACTGAAACACTTCAACATTATTCCCGAGGTTAGTCAACACTGTTTCCTTACACCTGTAGTTAATGTGTAAAGATATATTCACTCGTTCTTACTATTTTTAATCGTTCAAAAATGCAAAAATATTGTTTTATTTTTAAAATTATCGTTAAACATACTCTCCGAAATATTCATCAAAACTTTTCATTACTTTAAACCTATCACCAATCAAAATGATTTATTTTATATTTACTTACTATGTCGAGCTACTATCCAAATTTCTCTCTTGAGAAAATTGTTACGGCTTCACCATAATCTTGTATATCGCGTCTCCATGGCGCATTCTTTTGTAACGGCTTCACCATAACCTTGGATGCCGCGCGTCTCCTTGGCGCATTCTACTGTACTTTAGGTTTGCCGTTTTGGCAACATTGGAATATCGTTTGTTATTGTTTTGGTTTCGGCGATCTTAGCGGGCCTATCGTGTGTTCGCTAGATCTGTATTCTTTATTCGAAATGTAAATAATGTGTAAATAATTTGTACATAAAGAATTTTTAAGTAATTAGTAGTATTAATTGAACCAGCGACCTAATGAGTATTAAATATACTCGCAATATTCGACAGTTCGTTACATTGGTCCGCTCGCCGGTAGGGCTTTCGTTTTTAATTCGAACTTTGTATAAAATCTCCTTGTTCTATTTGAATTAAAATGGCTTCGTTAATTAGCTTGAATAGGACTAGAGGCTCTTTAAAAGCCCAGTTAACAAGATTAGAAAATTCTGTAAATGAAAAAACCGATGAATTGTCTAGAATTCAAATTGAAACGAAAATCTTGAATCTTCAAAAACTTTCTACATACATCGATATACTACGTCGCGATTGTTATACAACAGCACCTGAAGATCAGGATTTATCGGAAATTGATGCTTCATTGGTCGAAATGGAAGAGCGAGTAGAACAGCTAGAGGTAAGTTTCAACCAATTATTATATTCTAATAAATTAGAAACTAAAAATTCAGAATTAAAGATAAATAACTGTAAAATAAAACTTCCTGATATACCTCTTCCGCTATTTAGTGGAAAATATGAAGACTGGAACATGTTTAAAATAGAGTTTAATAATATTGTTACGAATAATGAAGAATTGACTGATGTTCAAAAATTACATTATTTGCATTCCGCTCTAAGAAATGAGGCTAAATTATTAGAAACTCCAGATGATACATTTGATTCGTTATTTAAAGCGTTAGAAAATAGATTTGAGAACAAAAGAATTGTGGTTAGTATACATTTAAAGGCTGAGTTCGATTTTGAAAAAATTACACATGAATCATCTAAAGAATTAAGGCGTTTATTAGATGTTATAAACAAAAATATCAGGGCTCTAAATAATTTAGGATTTGAGAGAAATAACCTCTCTGACATTTTGTTTACAACTATAATTTTAGAAAAACTAGATAAGGAAACAAGAAAACAATTTGAATTGTCAATAAACACATCTGAAGTTCCTAGTTTTGACAGTTTAATGGACTTTTTAGAAAAAAGAAGCCAATCTCTCTAAAGCATGAATAGAAGCAATTTAGGTAGACCAAAAATTTCTAGTGAAATAAAATCAAAATCCCTTTTAGTAAATACAAGTTCTGAAAAACAGTGTATTATTTGTGACTCATTTCATCCCCTATATAAATGTAATAAATTCTTAAATATGAATTTTGGTGAAAGATTTGCTATCGTTAAAAAAAATAAACTTTGTCTGATATGCTTTAACAAATCACATTTAGCAGCTAACTGTGTTTCGAAACATTTATGTAAACATTGCAAATCCCCTCACAACACTTTATTACATAGAGATAAAGAAATCGGTTCTAGTAATGAAACTCATTTCCAAAAACCAGGAGTTGATCAGACAGTACGTCGCCCAGAATCAAGTCCGACGCCTTCAGTCTCACAAAATCTTTCTAATTGCTTATTCGCTTCAAATAAAACTGTCATCTTGTCAACTGCAGTTATTGACATAAAAACAAATAAAGGAAATTTTATCCAGGCAAGAACTCTCTTAGATTCTTGTAGCCAAATAAATTGTGTGTCGCTTGAATTTGCAAAGAAATTGGGCTTAAAGAAATCAAAGGTTTTTGCTCCAAAATCGGGTTTGAATAACACAACCACAACATTAAATTATAAAATTAAAACTGTGATTTCAAATAAAAATAGAGATTTCACAAGGGAACTGGAATTTCTTGTAGTGCCAAAAATTACAGAAATAACCCCACTTACACCTATTCGTATAGAAATTGCTGATATTCCTACAAATATCCAGTTAGCAGATGCTGAATTTTATATACCTGGGAGGATAGACCTGTTGCTCGGCGCGCAATGTTTCTTCGATTTATTAAAATCTGGTAAAATTCGCAGCTCATCCCAAAATTTGTTATTTCAAGAAACAGTGTTCGGATATGTTGCTAGCGGTGTCGTGAATAATTCCTCAGATGATTCCCAATATTGTGGTTTATTAACCAATGAAAAATTAGACGAATCCTTAAGAAAATTTTGGGAAGTCGAAAATATTAATGATTCTAGTTCTTTACTTAGTACTGAAGAGAAATTTTGCGAAAATCATTTTGAAACAACTCATTATCGAACTTCCAATGGTCAGTATGTTGTTAGCATGCCTATGGAGGATGCTACGCTTTTAGGAGAATCCAAAAAACTAGCCGAAAAAAGGCTCGATCAAGTTTGGCACCGATTAGATAGGGATTCGAATTTACAACCTCTCTATTCGGAATTTATGGAAGAATACAAAAACTTAAATCATATGGAATTAGTAGAAGAATCAAAACCCGTAAAGAACCTTTATTATATACCACATCATGGGGTCTACAGGCCAGAAAAAAGTACAACACGCTTGCGAGTCGTTTTTAACGCTTCAACGCCAACGACATCTGGTTTGTCATTGAATGACATTCTTTTGAAAGGCAAAATTCCTCAACAAGAATTATTCGTAATTATGATACGTTTCCGAAAACATCGATATGCATTCACAGCGGATGTAGAAAAAATGTATAGAATGGTATTAATTGATCCATCCCAACGAGACTTTCTTAGAATCTTGTGGAAGGACAATATTAACGCGCCAGTGAAAACTTACAAACTTAATACAGTTACTTATGGGACATCTAATGCTCCTTATTTAGCAACTCGTGCTCTTAAACAATTAGCTCTTGATGAGCAACCAAACTTACCTCTAGCATCGTAAGTCGTTTTAAAAGATTTTTATGTAGACGACCTTCTTTCCGGGGAATCGACTCTCGAAAAGGCGAAAATTTTAAAGTCCCAATTGATTGAACTTTTGAAGCGTGGAAATATGAAATTGCACAAATGGTGTGCAAACCACCGAGAATTACTTGAACCTAATACTATGGCTGCCACCGAATATAATTTCGATGATCAAGCAGATTATAGTTCAGTAAAAACTTTGGGTGTTCTCTGGGAACCTTTAAGTGACTGTTTTCTGTATAAATTAAAGATCCATAACAAGGAATTTTATAGTAAACGAGATGTTCTCTCTTTGATTTCAAAAATCTTCGATCCTCTCGGATTATCCTCTTAATATATTGGTCAAATTTTAGAATACCCTGTATGGCTCATTTAGATGTATTGCTCTTTGTTCGTGTTTCGCCCCAAAAAATAAATTCTACCTAAATTTAAGTATAATTTTGCATGTATAAATTACAATGAGAGTAAATCACCACGACTAATTTTAAGTGGGAAATGTTCAATGTTTGTATAAACTAATGCTATAGAGACAAATACAAACTATTTACTGATACTTTAGAATTTAAATAATCATGGATTATATCACTCTGTGGCATGTATCGTGCTTTTTCGTCGTCTTACGAGTGCGATATCAGGAGGTTATCTTTAATAATAGGAGTATTACTAATACTAACAATAAATTACTAATAAAAATTATTAAAAAGATTTATCATACATATAACTTTAAATTTACAAGTAATCCCCCCTCAAAAATAATAACTATTAATTTATTGATAACATACCCCCCGCTCCCCAAAAAATGTCTAGCAAATTATGAATCCGTAAAATATTTTAAATGATGCATATTAGGTTTTTCCAGCTCTCTGACGTTTCGAAATGGGTAAAAGTATAATGATGTTTTCTCTTCAATTTGTTTTAAATGATCAAAAATATGATTATTGCAATATTATTAAAAAAAAACTTAATTAAAAATATGAATGTAACCCTTGAGAGTATTAATCATTCTTCAATGCATTTAAAATCCTTTAAATCAATATAATTATATTATCTTAAATATTGTTTGTATTGCAGTGAAACCTGAAAATTGGTGAACAGAATATTGCGTATCAAACACGTAGAGGGTTAAAACATTCAACAAAAACTTATATGGCACCAATAGTAATACAAGTCGTTACTTACAACTTCCCTTCTTACCCCACCCTTCAAATATGGAAGTATGGAAACCTGATTATCCGTCCAAAGTATTGCATGAACATAAGAAATTCCTATTGCATACAACATAAAAAATTTTAAAAAATATAAAACAAAGAAATAAATAAAAAGAAATATACTTGATCATAATTAATAATAGCATTATTTCTAAAACATTTTAATGAATATTTTTTGTCTACTAAATCTTAAGCAAAATTTATGTCATCGTTGTTCAAAATATTTATCTTTATTATTGTGCAAAACTTAAGAATTGTTTCCGATTCATGTTTTATTGCTGATTCAAGCAAAAATACAGGAAACATCATTTAAAATTTTCACAACCATTACAGGAATTATTTCTGAAACTTTGACAGAAAGACAAAAATATTACTTCTCCCGCCTTAAAGAACCGACGTAGCGCAATAAACCTCCTCTCCTTTTATAACACATATCGAAGTTGAAGTTATTGTGTTTGTTTCTACGATAATAAATATAGCATAAAAATATAGATTCAGAAAAGGAATCGAAGTATAAGATGAAAACATTACTAGAAAAATAAATGCAGTGTGACACAGATTTACATTAGAGATTCACTTTCAACATTTTTTCGTGTATTTTCATTATTTTCTTTGGAACATCACCAAAAAGATCAATAAAATATCTTTTTATATCCCAGAAAAACACGTAGCGTGTGTTTTTGTAGATTTATTTCCTTAAGTGTTTTATTTATTAGCATCAAAATTCTATGGTTTTCAAACATAAAAATAAAGTTTGTAAAGTAAATTTTTATCCTTTGAAAATTCTCGTTTTTATAAATTCTTAAAAAAATTATTTTTCTGTATATACATGTATCAATGCATTTTTTTTGCTTTATTTATTTATTTTGTTTTGCGAAATAAACATGATGTACATACACACACACCTGATAAGATTATATTTATGCTAACATTGTTTGTAGTATAGAGTGGAGGTCAAAATTATAAGGACAGGGCATAAATCACCAAATTTTGTATCATGGCTGGAAAATTATGCAAATTTAATAGCTGAAAACCAAGGAAAAAAATGAAGAATATTTTTAGAAATTTTCATGGAAATATATGAAAAATTCAAATTCATAAAATGTATTATGGATTTATACAGCCAAACGATATAGACAAAATGATAAGAAAAAGTGTATTTGCCTGTTCTAAAATCTAAAATTTGCATGTGTTTTGTTCGGCACATTGAATTCCCAGATGATATAAATGGGTAGTAAACATTTTGTAATGTCATATTCTGCTTATCAGCCATGTTGCTGAGTACAAAGCTTTCGGAGTTTGAGAAAGTGAAAGTGACGCGCATTTAAAATTTCAGAATATTCTCTACGTCAAGTGCAACAAAGCTTAATAGATCAAGAACGGTTATTTACAATTATCTTAAAAATCCCATTAAATATATACGGCATAGATATACAGATTGGCAATGTTCTGTTTCCACAAGGAAGAAAATAATAATAATAAGGCAAGCTTGCTTCAAAAAACAAGTATCAACAGAAATAAAATGTGAAGTGTACTTAGAATGCAGTGCTCTAACTACTCAAAGTTTTTTACAGAATCAAAGTAAAAAGGTTTACTATTGTAAACATACTGTTAAATTTACATTTGTCGAGATGTGTCGCATTTCTTGCGAGTGAGCGATAGGTGACGACCATAGTAAATGTTCATAAAAGACTGAGCGTGAAATTTGCCAAAAAATATTATTATGGGAAAAAGTGGAGCGATGTCTTTTCCGATAAGAAAAAAAATCAATGTAGATTCACCATACTATTTTTGATACTTCTGGTATGATCTCCGTAGAGAATTTTTCTTCTTCTCAAAGCATGGATTTGCAGGGGGTTCCGTAAATGGTCTGGAGAGATTTTACATGTGGTGTAACTTCTCTAACAGCTTTTGTGTATCAGAATAAACTCGGATAGTTATGATGATGTATTGGGTGATAATTCTTTACCACAAGCATCGATAACAACGAATGGAGATTATTTCTTCCAGAAGGGCTGTGACTCAGTACTTCAAAATCATAGTTAGATAATAATGTCGTCAACTACTTGATTGGCCGGCACGAAACCCTAATTTGAATCCACTGGAAAACCTCTGGAGTTATTCTGGTACACGAAATATACAAAAATGCCTTACAATATTAAAATAAGCTGAATCTTATGTCCTCCATTTCTGATCAAAAATTTCCAAGACAATTCTGAAAGAACTATCAAATTCTATAACACCAAAAATGATAAAAGTTAATAAGAATGAGGGATAGATTATTAATTATTACTGTTTTTTCAGGTAAAAACATACATTGTTCTTATAAATTTGTCCAATTTTACTATGACATATTTTGTTAATTGTGGCAAAACATCCATATTTTGAATTTTATAATGTTTTGTATTTAAAATTATTTCTAGCATAAATCAGCGTTTTACGTATAAATTTCACTTTAGAAATAGATTCAGAAATAAATTCAGAAATGATTTTTTTTTCTGTGCAATTTTAAGTTGTTCTTTTAATTCTGTTCACCTCTGTATAACTATAAGCGGTTACACAAAAGAACGAACTAAATTTAATATTGAAACATGAATAATATTTTAGTTCCGAAATTGAAATAAAATCACGTGTGAATTTGAGTGTAGAAAGTCCACATCTAATTTTTTACACGCTGTCTGGATTATTTATTGTATTTATTTGAGAGACGAACAAAAGCATTAATTTTGTCATTGTAAACAACTAATATAAAACTATATAACTTTAGTAACGGTGACTTTTTTTTTTTTCGCTACAGCGATCAAACTTGATTATATTTTTTTCTTTCTGCCGTCAAGTATAGGATTGAAAAATAGATTCATTAAGTAAACAGTGCTAAATAAATTTATTTTTACATGGTACAGTACATTAAATTGCTCGGTTGTTTTTATAAATTTTATAAAAGCGCAGATGGTTGATACAGAAAACAATATTTATATCACTTTTGTTTGTTATGGTAGTTCTTTTGTTATACAGCAAAATTTAAATACTATTTTATCGATATCTCGAATTCAAATACAATTTATCTTAAAATTTTTAACGCATTACTGGGTAACTTTGACAAAATTCACAATCAATGCACTTATGTCACCATAGTTAACAAATGTGATGATACTATCCTCTTTTTTTTACACATATTGAAGTAAAACTGTTCTTTTTCTAACGTCATATATGCAGCATAAAGATATAGATTCAGAAAGTAATTTTTACTATGAGACGAAAACAGTATTAGAATAAAAATTGCTTCACACAGATTTATATTAGGGATTCCCTTCTTATTTTGCCTGATTTTGATTATTTTCTTTGGAACAACACCAAAAAGGATAAATGAAATATCGTCTGCTTAACTTAGAAAAAATAGGTAGAATGTCGTTTTTCGAGATTTATTTATTCGGTATGTATTTTCTATTTATTCTATCCCGAAATTTATGTTATATTTTATGCATTAGCTTAGAAATGTTATTCTTTAGAAACATAAATAAAATATCGTATAGAACGTATGTGTTACAAGTCTACAAATTGATTTTTTTCCCAAAATAACCTAAAATTCAATTTGTAAATTGCCAATCTCTTACTCCGAGATAAATTAACCAACATTGCGATTACTTGAATAACAAAAGCAATTTTATCGCCATTTAAAAGGTGAAAATTAAAATTAAGCTTTTATTTTAGTAAATTTAGCATCGAATTATTGAAGATCAGATTGTATTATTGAGCTAATAATAATGAAAATTTAGAACGTTTGACAGTTAGAATATAGCTATGGTTGTTATAATTCTGATTTGCCGCAGAAAGCGGTTGCAATTTGTCTTTTTCACACCAATCTGCGGACGTCTAATACATCTGTTCCAATCGTACTTATATATATACATATGTTTTGATGTATGTGTGTCATCTTTAAGTAAGTTTTGGGTTATTTTCTACACTTTTAATTTATTTTAATATTTTTTTCATTATACCAAAACCATTCTCGCCATATGTATTTATTACTCGATGCAAAATAAAACATTTCAATACAAAAAAAAAAAAAAAAAAAAAAAAAAAAAACGTTGTTTGTACGAAAGTGGTCATTAAAAAAGACAATATTTAATACTTAGAGACTTTCATGAACTACTTACTGTAAATCCACACAAACATACCACTAAAATAACAAATAACAACAAAAAATCCTTGCAATTACATTAACAAAATAAAACTCAAATTAAAATGCAGGTAAGGAATTACAAATGCCTCTTAGGATCGTATTTTTGAGTCGTTTATTGTTTTTTGAATTGAAAATATATTTTCTGTGGCCAAAGTACCAAGACAATCTTTTAGAGCTTCCTCGTCATCAGGCAACTGCCGAGTGGTAAAACCCATCTTAAAGTCAGTAATAAAGGTTATAATTTAATAATAAATTATAAATAATTTTGAATTATTACACCTTAGATTATCATTAGTTAAATTAAAGGGTTTTTATTTAATATAGATCTAATAACATTATTTTTTTTCCTTCCACTGCGTACTTTATCGAATGTTGAATCGGCCTTCTTGTGCCATTGTTATAAGAATAATATATTATTTTAATACATTTAGATTTTCATTTGCCTTATTTCTAGTAAAATCTGCGTAAGTGCACATATGGTTGATTACGAAAGCAATACTTACGAGAATGCTATTAGATTTAATTGAAGTTGATCGACCGAAACCGAAATTCGGTAATCTTCCTATTTTCGACCGGAAACAAAATAAATAACAAAAATGTCCAAAAGAAAGTTTTTAATTATTCACATACACATAGACAAAATTAATAAATAATTATTCGTGTAAATAATCCTACGAGCGGTCCAAATTTGCTTTCTCTGCCTCTGAATAAAATTTGTATTTTAATAAAAAAATAAAATGTAGTTAACTGTTGTAAAATACTGAAGGATTTTCTCGCTGCACGGATTTCATGTAATCGAAAAGTGTTTTAGGCATACGTACTACGATTCATCTTTTGTAAATGTTCACCTATTATAACCTTCTGAACCTTCTGAAAATGTATTAAGAATACTTCTGTGGTTTCAAGGTAAACATTTTTCTATTATTGCTACGTCTGCAGATTTTAATCAGCAAGTAAAAAGTTTCTTCAAAGTTTAGCCCTATAGGCATTGCTTGCTTCATAATTTGCACTCACGTCTTGAGTAAGGCTTGATTGATAATTAAAAACAGGGAAGTTAAGAAACATAAACAATGAGTGTCTCTATAGAGCCAATAAAGCACAAATCAATGAATAATGATGAAAATTTCCGTCGAAAGAAATGAAATCCAGGCATACAGCTAATTTCGGTAGAGTTTCGGTCGAGTCGAAGTAAGGTTTTTTCATTACTCAGATTTGAAAAAGAAAAATGAAACCGAATTTTCGATAGATCTCTTTTGTAGAATTTATTCTACTGGAAATATCAAAACTCTAGAACCTTTACCGTAATGACAGATATTTCATTGACGACTCAGATCGCAATAGACGTGAAAAAGTAGAAAAAAAGTTCCACTTCAAATCTTCTGCAGGAATTCCACGAATGCGTTGTGTGACTTTGTTTGACTGGAAGGCAAAACATTATTTCTCTCGCATTATAAACAACTGATGTGTTGTCAGAGTAGTCTCTTTTTTTAGAGAAATCAAAGTGGAAGTTTTGCGCCATATATAAAGCATAAAATGAATTCGGAATATAATTATTTTGCGATACAGATTAAAAAACAAGGGAGAATGGATCAACAGGAAAATCGTACTAAAAATTTTTATTATTTGTTTTGAAACGCTACCGAAATAGATATAATATTCTCTGCAATTTTAGAAAATAGTAGAAAGTCTTTCCTGTTAGAATTTATTAGAGATGTACACTGGCCCCCAAAAGTTTATGTACAGCAGGTTTTTTGAAGTTCCCCATAAAAAATTCAGTAACAATATACTGCATAATTTATATGAATGATAATAGTAGTGAACCTTAAAAAGATTTATGCAAAAAAATAGCTATCACTTTTATTTTATAGAAAAAAGCAGGTATATATGAATAAGAGAAAAATATGCGATTATCTAGATTTCGTAATTTCGGATACAAGTTTTCTTTACTTTTTCTGTTTCTCTCAATCTCGTTGACATTAGCAGTCTTTAACGAAACTCGTTTTCTAGATTCATTAAAGTGGCAGGTAATCTGATGGAGGGAAAAGGGGTTGTCGCAGGCTGATGTGGCTAGAAGTCTCAAAGTATCTCACAGTGGGATACAACGATTCTGAGATCAATACCAATCCCAAGATTCT
The DNA here is from genome assembly GCA_964019185.1 of Maratus speculifer. Taxonomy (NCBI): domain Eukaryota; kingdom Metazoa; phylum Arthropoda; class Arachnida; order Araneae; family Salticidae; genus Maratus; species Maratus speculifer. The sequence goes on from OZ025292.1 coordinate 24,753,223, forward strand.
GAGTGCAAAAAACATGTTCTAAGCTGAACACGAATTGCAACACCTACAGACGACCTTTTTCGAGATTATTTTGTACCATCAGGAAGTATTTCCGTTACTATGGTGTGGATGCGCTTTCATAAACAAGTTTGTGCTAGGTTACCAGTTGCGATCCTCCTGAACGGATTACAGAGTAGGACTTGCTTATATTGGGCAAGGCAACAGGTTTCCTCGATCAAATTATAATGAACTTCTGTACTTTTCACAGACAAATTCAGATTCCCACTGGAGAGTGTTTGTTCTAGAGGGTCTGTTGATCTAAAGGGAACAACGCTGGAGATCCTAAAGTCTTGAAACACATAAGCACAGTGATGGTGCAATCATGTTTCATCAAGGAATCCAGTCGTAGTCACAGTGACCTGCTGTGTTCCATAGAGGAACTCTGAATGATAAGATATCGGAATCTTTGGCCAATATTTCCGGTGGTATCCCAGTTCAATTCTTTTCAGATTTCAGTACATGTCCAGGATTACAACTGTAGTTTATTTGACGTAAGAGCAAAAATAATGATTGTGACATGATGTACAAATAAGGTCGAATGTAAGCCTGTTTTTCTTTTCTTCCAAACATCAGTAGAAGTTGTTTTTGTAGTCATGAGAAAGAAATACAGCCTGACACAGATTACATTAGATAGTCCTTTTTTAGGTTTCTTTTTTCTGTATTGTGATTTTTTTAATATGACTAAATGATAATCAAAGTACCATCTGCTGTCTACGAAAAATTGCATTTTTTTGTGCTTGATTTATTTGAAGTACATTTTTAATTTATTCTAACTAGAGATATAATTTAATTAAGAATTTTATTTATTTCTAAAATAGTAGAATTCATTGAGACACTTGTCAATAATATAATAAAAATTTACCGGTGAATTTGACTTTTCTCAAAAGGAAATATGGGCTTTTACTTGGAAGCTGTTCCTCATTGATAAAAACATTGAGAACGCTATTGTTTCATTATATTTCCTAAAGATTTAGACAAAATTTAGGCTTTCAAGTATCAATTTCTTTGGTTTATCATTTACGTGCTATAAAACTGTAATAAATATAGCTAATATAAAATTAAGTATATCCCCGAATGTTGGAAAACATGTAGAGCTGGAAGCAGAAAAATACAATGATATACCTACAAGTTAATCACTCAGGTGGATTTGATGATGTTTTTCACCGTTATATAACTTGGCAGACCAACTGTGTTTTCATATGAGAATCGAATTTTAACTAATTCTGGAATTTCAGCTTCCAACTCAATGGAGACTGGCGTTCTGGGTTACCGCGTCCCGGTCTATTATTAGATGAAGAGTTGTTCTATGCATAACTTCGCATTAAATACGAATGACACAATTAGAAAAATGACACAAAAATATCTATCAAATCTTCCTCTTCTAGTGGATTATTCCCAATTTGTAATGAGACTAACTGGCCATAGACAAAAATTATGTCGGAAAATTGTTTTAACAAATGCATAGCTTCATGCATTTTTCTTGAATACCAAGGGATATTGCGAAGAGGTAGACATTTTGCACATTTTGGAAAACATTCAATGAGACCGACAATTTACAAATATCTGCTTTTAAAACCTATGTTCCCTCAAACATGTAAATGCGATAAAAAAGAAAAATTGAAAAAAACGCTCAAGTACTCCCTTTTATTTCAAAGAAAATCACATTACAAATTTTTAATTGCTTAAGAGTCGTAATTACCAACCTAGTAAAAAAATGTCCATGCTCGGACTCCAACCCGGTCATCAGTATAGCGCACTGACGTTCTACCGACTAAACCACATGGAACGACACCCAGCCTGCAACTTCTCACTCTTACATTTTGGAAAGGCTACAAATGCAGCACAAGATGGAATATATTCCGAGAGCTATTGACATGAAGCAAACACAAAACACAAATAAATTCCGCATCGACTGAATATACTAATATTTGGAATTTTTTTCCAGAGAGAAATTACCTAACATACATTTTCAAATGAAAATTACACTTCAAATTTTTATTTGTTTAAGAGGTGCACATGCCAATTCCAGTGAGAAAATTTGCCTCATACTCTTTTTATTTTAGATTTAGAAAAAATGTAAAAGTTACATAAATAACGATAAAAGTCTCATCAAAATGTATCCAGTAAAGCATTTCTTTATAATTCTAAATCTAAGAACGTTGAACGTTGCGTTGTGACACTGTAACCTTTCCTACAAAATTGCTTTAAAAAATCCCTTTCGGCATGGCCTATAGGCGGAGGTAGATTTCGAAAAGTTTTCATCTCAAAAAAAAAAAAAAAAAAAAAAAAAAAAAATGGCTATCTCTACTCAAATGCCCATTTTGGCAATATATTTTGAATTATATTCTTACTTTATTTAAAAAATTGACCAATATGCTCATTATATAGTTCCTAAATAACAAAAAACTGTTAATTAAATTCGTTTGACAGCAAAATTGAATTTAAAAATGAGTCATAAAATAACCAATTTATTATTTTAATACATCCACAATTCTTTAATCAAGATCGCTTTGAGATATTTTGTGCGAATTGCCCAAATTGACAGATTTTTTTAAATATATATTTAGCCTTTATCAAAAATCTGACCAATACGGCACATTACACAGTTCCTAAATAACAAATAACTGCCAATTGAATGCGTTTGAGAGCAAAATTGAATTTAAAAATGAGTCATAAAATAAACAATTTGTTATTTGAATACAACCTCAATTCTTTTATCATGATCGCTTTGGGAAATTTTTTTGCGAAGTGCTTACGTTGACAGCTTTTAAAATATATATATTCACCCTTTATCAAAAAATCGACGAATACGCACATTATATAGTTCCTAAGTAACAAAAAACTGTCAATTGAATGTGTATCAGAGCAAAATTGGATTTAAAAATGAGTCATAAAATAACCAATTTGTTATTTGAATACCCACAGTTCATTAATCATCTCGCTTTGGGAAATTTTGTGCGAAGTGCCCATTTTGGTAGCCTTTTTTTAAATATATTCTGCCTTTATCAAAAAACTGGCCACTCCGTCACATTATATAGTTTCTAAATAAGAGAACCTGTAAATTGGATGCGTTTGAGAACAAAAAAAGATTTAAAAATGACTCGGTAAAAACGCAATTTCTTAAAGGTCCTCAAATTTTAATCACGATAACTTCGTGAAATTCTGTTCAAAAAACCCTTTTTGGCAGCCTTTTAAAAAATATATTCTGCCTTTATCAAAAAACTGGCCAATACGTCAAGTTATATAGTTCCTAAATAATAGGACCTGTAAATTGGATGGGTTTGAGAACAAAAATGAATTTAAAAATGACTCATAAAAAACGCAATTTGTTATACTTAATGAATTTTTTAATGATGAAAACTTCGGGAAATCTGTTCAAAATACCTTTTTTGGCAGCCTTTTAAAAAATATATTCTGCCTTTATCAAAAAATTGGCCAATACGTCAAGTTATATAGTTCCTAAATAATAGGACCTGTAAATTGGATGGGTTTGAGAACAAAAATGAATTTAAAAATGACTCATAAAAAACGCAATTTGTTATACTTAATGAATTTTTTAATGATGAAAACTTCGGGAAATCTGTTCAAAATACCTTTTTTGGCAGCCTTTTAAAAAATATATTCTGCCTTTATCAAAAAATTGGCCAATACGTCGCATTATATAGTTGCTAAATAAGAGGATCTGTCATTTGGATGCGTTTAAAATCAAAAATGAATTTTAAAATGAGTCAGAATATAAGCAGTTTGGACTTGAGGTTTTTTCTCCAACTCCTATTTTTGTTTAATTTATTTTTGCTATAAGAATTGGTTCTATGAAAAACTTCTCCATATAAAAGTTGTAGATATTATTGTGAAGATGTAAAATAAATTTAATTAGATTTAATTGCTTAAGAATTGAGTAAGTTATGGGTTTTTTTCTTTTTCCTCCCCCCTTTTTCTTTTCGTTTTTATTTTGTTTCATCGGTAAAAATTGGTCCTATCAAAAACTTGTAAATACAAAAGTTTTAGATAATATTGAGTACATTTATATGAAATTTAGTTGGATTTGATATCTTGAGAATTGACGAAGTTATGAATTTTTTTCTCCCAAAAACCATGTTTTTTTCACCCCTTGAGCCCATTTTTAACTTTATCAAAAATCTGTCATGCATAAACTTTTTGCCCATTGTTTAGAAGTAATATAAACTTTAAACTGATTCGATTTCTATTTTAATTAAGAAGTTATCGCGTTTTTTCTGTTTTCACAAAAACCCTCCTAACTTCCACCCCCTTGGTCCGATTTTGCCCATTAACGAACTTAACCGAGATTTTATGCCCCTTGATTTTATGTAAAAGTTTGATGAAGATCTTTGCATAATTATGGAAGTTATCGTGTCTAGAAGAAAGTGATATACACCGATAGATAGATAGATAGATAGATAGATAGATAGATAGATAGATAGATAAACTTTTTTACTGATGGTAGTTTTGGGGTCTAGGAGTCATGATTCGTGTAGATCCGCAAAAATTTTTCAGAAATTCCAACATGGGAGACAATGCAATAGGTAGTATTTCATACGAAATCTACCTAAAAAATATATATATAAGTCTCATCAAATCCATTAAACAAAATCTGAGTTATAAATAATCGGAATGAAATATGAATTTCATTTTAAATATATTGTAAATAGTAGAATTTAAAAGAGATTTATTTATTTCTATTTATTTATTAACACAAAAGGTCTATTGCTTTTACACATTGATAAAAACACCCATTCTTTTAAATTTTAGATCCTCCCATTTTTTTAAAATCTGCTAAAATTTAGTCTTCTTATTTTTTAAATGCTTTTAAAACATTTTTGTGTTTTTTCGCGTTAAATAAAAAATACATGAGTAAACATATAGTTGATACAAAAGACAAAAGTTATGCTTTTATTGTTTGCCTTTTTTATGCTACTAAACGAACTAAGCATAAGAATATTTTCAATTGCGGCTGATTTTTTTTGCCGATTATATAAAAATATATGTGTGCATTATCGTACTTAGTTTTCATTTCAAATGTATGTCTGTATGTTGGATTACTGTTGAAATTTTCTATGACAGAATGGCAAAAGTACTATCTTTTTTTTTTAATCATAATATGCAAATGTTTTCGAATGTAAGTATAATTTTCTTTCGCTACAGAAATCAAAATTATTTTTGTAATACTTGAGAAATAAATACCATATGACATAGATTTACATTAAACATTCCTTTACCTATTTTTTCCTGGATTGTGATTATTTTCTTTGGAACATTACCAAAAGGATAAATAAAATGTAGTTTGCTATCTTCGAAATATTGCGAGATTTATTTATTTATTTGAGGTATGTTTTATTGTTATTCTAACTTAAGATTTATGTATTTCTTTTATTTGTTATAACCAATGCAATATTTTTTGTAAATATTAATAAGTGCACTCGTTTCTTAAAAATATATTACATATTGTCGCAAGCTTATATTGGGAAACTTGCTGTTTTGAAACTGTTTTTAGAAAATACATAAAACATTAAATGATAAATTTCACATTTTTTTTTCACATACGGGTACACTGCTATTTATGTATTTCGAAGTTTATTAATTAAGAAATACAATTAAGAAAGAAAAAGAATCGGTGTTAGCATTGCCATAGTATATTTCCATAATGTGTATACGTTATCAAATCTTCGGGTCAAATCTTCATTTCTATAGGCAAAACGAAGTTCGTCCCAAATATTCGTAAATGGCTGTCAGTTGTATTTTATTTAATCTTCGGCCTATTTCCCCTGTACTAAAATGCATTCCAAATGTATGTTCCTCTTTGAACTTGACACTAATGTAATGTCATAAATGTGCATAAAAAAACTAGAAAATCTACACTCCTTTTCAATGCACAATATGTTATGTAACGAGTTTTCATCTAACTCTGCAAAAGAATACAAGATTTTTTTGCTAAGCTCTAAACTGCCAAATGCTTGTTTAGAAATATTGATTTCAATCAATAGGAAAATTTTACCTTGCGAAAAAGAAAAAGAGTACTCACAGACAGTCGGAAAATTATCTGATGAAACCCAGTTTCTAGCGTCACGTAGAAAAGAATTGTGGGTAATCGAATTATTTTTTAGAACGCAAATACAAAGGTATTATGCCATACATCAAATAATAAATTTAACACGTTCGCTGCCGCTTACGTGAAGATGTGATGATAGTTAATACCGCACTGTAGATGTTGGTTTTTCCCAGAAGCCAATTTACTTTTTATAACAAAGAATCAGTGAAAAATTTTCCCGCGCCAGCGCGTGACTGGCTATTGGACATCACCCCATATCACGTGCTGGCGCGTGAGTGGCCCTTCAACGTTGGCGCCTTACCACGCGCCGGCACGTCTGCGGCAGCGAACCTGTTAAGTAATGGTATTTTAAGAAAAGAATTGCTTTGGCAGATTAATGATTTTTAGAATAAAATTAAATTAAGAAAATGTTGATTAAAAGTATGGAATTAAAATAAATATGTTAAGATTCTATGAAAAGAAAGGATAATTGTTAACTATTATGAGAATTTGGAGATAATTAATATAGAATTGAGCGGAAAATTTTTTACTATCAAATGTATATATATATATATATATATATATATATATATATATAAGTTTCGTGGCAACCCGAATATATTTACGCAAGTTAGAATTCTGACAAACAGACAGGCAGTAGAACAGACCGACGGCTTAAACATAGCGAATTGATAAACACATTTTGACTATATTGGAAAATGTAGAAAAAGAAAAGGCCTTTATGCAAAAGAGATGACATGTAAAAAGAACAGTATATTCTTTTTTTCGGATTTCTTTCGTAAAACGTAGCTCTGCTTTAATATTTCCATTTTAAGCCTCTTTAATGTAAGAGTTGCAAGACAGCGAACTATTTCCCGTTTTTCTTTTCTTTATTTTCACTTTTCTACCATTATGTTGTTCTTTTAAGATTCGATAGTTTTCTGAAACACGAACAGCAGAAGGACAAAAAGTCAATCAGTCATTTTATACAGTGTTTTTTTTTTTTTTTTTTTTTTTTTAATTTCTAGTTTTTTGTATTTTGCATAATAGGCGCAGAATTTTAAAAACAAATCCGAAACAAATTTATAAGAAAAAGATTTTTCTTCTTGAGAGACAAATGAAAACAATTTGAATATTTGGAATTGATTTTTACTCTTTGTCGTCGATACATATATCGGAAGGATAAAGTAACATAAATATTGAGAGTGTTCATTGATTAGATGACAGAAAACGGAAAGTAAATATTAAAAATAAATAAATAAGCGCTGTGTTTTAAACTACTCTTTTGAAATCTAAGCCAACTGTTTTTGCTCTAATTCACGTTTCTTTTACAATACAATCATTTAGCGTGGGAGATTAACTCATTATGAAAAGTTCAATGCTTTTTTTACGCTGGGCAAGAATTGCAAGCAAATTAATCAATTAAAAAATTATAATTTTTTCTCTGTTATCTTTATTTAAAGATCAGGCAACATAAAAAATAAAATAAAACCTTACTTAAATTATTATTTTTTTTAATTTCTGAAGGGATTTCTGAATATATAGTAAAATAAGCAATATTTAATAGTAGTTCATATATATATATATATTCGAAATATTAGACACTTAATTATTTGTATAATTAATTTATTTTCTTTTTACTTTCTTGCCTTTAAAATATTCTATTATTTAAACTCATTAGACATTTGTCCTGTTTTCACAAGCGTTTAGGGATGTTAAGTAAAATCATTGGTTGTTTCAACTCCAATAATTTGCGGCGATTTATCGTCTGTGACAGGGTCATGGAAAAATGCCATAAAAATTGAAGTATTAATTTACAATCTAGTTCTAAACATATTGAATATATTGTAGAACAGGAGGCGGTAGCACAGATAATCACCTGAAGAAGTTCACAGATGAATATATAGAATTTTTTAAAGCTTGAATAGCATATTAAAACACAATCGTTATGTCATATCTTGGCAATAAAAAACTCGAAAACTAGATTTTAGTGGTTTTATAGATTTACCATTGTGTTTTTCTGCTGCTATTTTTCCATGTTTTTATACCTTTAGATGAGGAAAACACGATAATAAAACTTAGGAATCAATCGCTAAATTTGGATTTTCAGGAGTTTTCCATCAAGATCAAATTTGGCAGAGCGACTACTTTTTAATAAGCGAATAGAGATTCAACTAGTCCTAAAATTTTATCCATGAACACAATGAGATGATTTCTGTACTGTGACATCTTGGTGTATTTTATTTTCATCAGAAGGCGAAATTCTAAAATAGAGGGCCAAAATCACAGTCAAGTGAAATCCAGCAACCTCATTGGTCGTCTGGTAAGAGTGAGAATCACCAACTTCTTTCTTCATTTGAATGGGAGTGAGAGTAAATAACTTTGAAGCTATTGTTACTGAATGCTCTTATATAGAATAAACCATCAAAATTGACTCAAGTAAGATATTTTATAAAATGACAGCGAAAAATTTAGAAATCTTAAAATCGAAATCATTCATCCACATTTTATAAAAAGTGATCGAAATATCGTGAGTTAATTTCGATGCTTTTTAAAAATGAAAACATATAATATTCACTTCAAAACTGTCGCTATGACTTTTTCTCGGAAAAAGAGTAAGGCGACGCGACGTTCCCCTATCGCTAAGAGATTGCTCTTTAAAAAGGATGCGACTCACTGACCAATGAGGTTTTTCGATTTCACCGGACTGTGAATTTGGCCCTCCATTTTAGAATTTCGCCACCATAAGTGTGCGTGGGAATGCAATTCTTCTAATTCTTGTCTAGCATTAGTTAAAAATCTTTTATAAAATTCCATCTTCAGATACAAAATAAAAATAAAAATAAAAATAAAAAAACAGATTGAGTTTGATAAAAGAATAGTTGATGAATTAAACACGCAATGGAGTAAATTATTTGATATTACAATAATAATTGTTTATAGAACGCGAAGTGGCAGCACAGTTCACGGATGAAAATCGAGAATTAGTTAAATCATCATTCCCGTATTAAAACGCATTTGATCTGCCAAGTCCTATCTTGGTGGAAAACACCTAAAAACCAGATTTGAACGGTTACCTCGTACGCTTACCATTGTGCTTTCTTGCACCCAAAACTATGAAAACATGGAGGATTAGGAGCAGGAAAACATAACGGTAGTCAACCACAAAAATCGGGTTTTTAGATGCTTTCCACAAAGATATGACTTAGTAGACCGGTTGCGTTTAAACATGCTAATCGATATTTAACTCATCCTAGGTTTTCATTGGTAAAATCAATGAGGTGATTGTCTGTGCTGCCGTCTCCCAGTCTATAACACAAGAATGAAGTTGAAGGTAGGTATAAAGTAAAATAATGATTATAGGCCTCTATGTTGAAGCACATTTTAAAAATAGATTTAGATGTAAAAATGCTGAAAGTCCTTCATAATTGTAATTTTAAAAATAGATAGCGGAATATAGAAAAAAAAAATAAAAACCATTCATTATATCATGGTTGAAGATAGATACATTGTAAAAGAATGATGATAATGTTTTCGAAAAATATATATGAAAATAAGTATATCAGAAAAAGTGTAATAAAAGACTTTAGCAAAATATAGTAGAAGATTGATTTAAAATAGAGGAACGATTAAAGTCCTTTGACAAAACACTGTTTAAAAGTAAAACCTTGTTTGCTAAAGGACTATGTTATAAAGTGCTTGGCATAATATGGAAAGAACTTTGAAAAAACTGAATTGAAGATTGTCTTACGAAATAAGAACTTTGATGTCTTTTGAAAAATAAAAAAACAATTAGTCGTAAAACGTGGATGAAGCTGAATAAAGGGTGGAGGGGGGGGGTGATGAAAATACTCTAAAAAACGCATAGTTAATGTTTTACAGAGAAATCCAAATCGGAAATTCCACGTCAAACGTAGCAAATGAGATTCGTACTATAGTGACGTTTTTAAAATATTCAGATCTTAGAGTAACAGTACTTTGCTTACAGTACTTTGCTTATAATATAGATCTTTTATGTGTCCCTAGGAATTCTATCTGCTTTCTATTATACAAGAAATTTAGCAACGTATATCATCTTCTTGAAATGTGAAATAGTTTAATATAATTAAAACGCTTCCAAAGAACGTTTCCTTCTATACTATTATGTATAGAAATGCATTTGTGTAGTCCTGTAAATGAATAACAAATATTCTTTGCACCATAAATTGTGCAAAATGTATATTTTAGTATATACTCCACAGATGCATAGCATTTTATCATGTTAAGAAGACTGTAGCATCATTAAAATGTATTTAAAACTGTTTTTTTTATATTACAGTCATGTAACGGAAATATTTGATTGTCTCGGTCATTAAACAATGCATCCGATTTTCATAAAATTTAAAATGAAGCGAGAAAATTATGCAACAATTATACATTTCAATTTTCAAATGATTCGGTTGGAAGTTTCTTGCGGTGTTACGTACGGGCAGACAGATGGACGGACTGAATGAACGACGACCATATGTGCTACGTATTTACATAATTATAAAAGCACCTAAAAACGTTAAAAGTCTTATGAAAAATGTATTTCAAAATAGATATAAAGTGGGCGAAAATGGTGAATCCAGCTTCCGTAAAAGAAAAATAGTTGTTATATTCAATTATACATAAAAAAAAAAATAAAATTTTACATGAATTTCTAAACGAACATTTGAAAAGAAAAGTAATTTTTCCATCAAAGAACTAAATGAAATGCAAAATGAGACAAATTGCAGAAAGAAAAAGATTCTTTCTCAGCTATTTTGTTTTGTCGGAAAGAACTAATTTATTCTGCTTGAGAATTCTATTGTGAGACTTTTTAGCTTATGCTACTAAAACCATTTTCCTTTTTCTTCCAAATTTCCACCATTATGTTGTTCTTTTAAGCCGAGATAATTCTTCTAAAGTTAACTTTGACAAAAGAACAAAAACTTAGCCAGCCATTTTGTACATTGTTTTTTACTTTCATTGTTCTAGTTTGCATAATATGTGTCTCATTTTACAACAAACACTATATTTTTGAAAACAATTTTAAAACAAAAGATTTTCTTTTGACGAAATGTTGATAATAGTTTAATGTTTGTGTTGTCTTCAAGGCTGTATGTTGAAAAATAAACATATCGAACTGATCAATAGTGTATTATGATTATTTTTCCTTAGAAGAAAATGCAAATTTTTTTGTAAGGAATGTTTTATATTCTTCGGAAAATTTTTGAAATATTTTATTCTTTTGTATAAACTTTAAAGATTGACAGTATTTATATATTTTTTTCAATTTTAGCTAATGAATTTTTCTTTGTAGATGGAATATGTTTAGAATCAGTGTTTTTGAAATTCAATAGCATAGAAAAATGAATAAATATTAAATTAGGTAATTAATTATCTGTTTAGAAATCAACTTGGAAATAAAGGATTAATGTAATATTAATATTATTTAAAAATCAAGCACAATAAAAAATACAATTAAAAGGTCTTTGAGGAAAAAAAAGATAATCATATGACATAAATGGTAAAAAAAAAAAAAAAAAAAAAAAAAAAAAATCTTTCACGAAAATTGGCTTTTATCGTTCTCCTAGAAATCATAAAATGTCTAAATTTTTTAAAAAAAAAAGCCTTAATTTTTTTCGATTTAAAGAAAAATTATGCATGAATATTAGTTAGGTAATGTACTATCACTTTAGTACAAAAAAGGATAAAATTGGTATTAGAGATATAAAAGTATAACAACATAACAACATAACAATATAATTGTGTTAAAATATGAAATCATTGTATTTTAATTCAGATTCGTTTTTGAATATTCCTGGTTTCGGGTAAACAATTCATTTTATCGAGTTAGGATAGATTTAATTTTCGAAATACAATTCCAGAGCTAACCGAAAATACCAGGACTGAAACAGATATTACACAAAGTAATACTTTCAGAAGACAAGAATAAAAACTGATAATAGTAAAGTTACATCCACTGATTGAAACAGCTTCGACAAAAGACACATTCTTCATGGCATCCAGAATGAAGGATTTCAGAAGTAAGATAATGTTGAAATACATATTTCTTTTTCTCTTTCTTTCTTTACCCAAAGAACAAGAAGTAAATCGAAATTGAAAAGCAACTTGAGAAACAATCGTTCAAGTGACATACTGAAGAAACATGTTCTTGTACTAGCCAAGATTGATTCCAGGACAATAAATCTGTCACTAATGTTCCCTTTTATAGAAAAAAGAGAGTGAGAACGAGGAAGAAAGAGAGAGAGGCAGATTGAGAGAGACAGAAAGTAAGAAAAACCTTTATTTTTTCTGCTTGCTCATCATTTAATATATGTCTTGTTTCTTGGTATTCGTCTAATCGTCAATATAATCGTCAATAATCATCAATATAATCGTTAATAATCGTCAATAGAATAAGTTTAAAATCCGTTATTACCAAATTAAAGCCAAAATAAGAGGGGTTGTAGTGTCAATATAGAATACAGAATAAGGGACGTACTACTACATTTGGAAAAAAACCCTCCTTTTTTCCTTTTTTTGTTTCATTTTGGGAACAACGGATTTTGTGATTTTTCTATAGACGATCACTATCAGAATTTTTCAAGCTATGATTTTGAGACTTGGATAAAAGTTGCTCTATACAGTTTTCTAACATAATATGCAAATGAAATTTTGATATCGTTGACGCACCGTTGAATGACGTTGAATGTCCCTCCCCGGGCCACCCCTTGAATTCAACACTGAGTAAACCTATAAGTAGACCGCTAAAATTGAGTTTTGAGATGTTTTTCATGATGATATGACTTTGCACACCAATTGCGTTTTGATATGCAAATTAACTCATTATGACTTATTTAACTTATTCGAAAATTTCAGCCTGAAACTTAATGAGGTGATTGTCTGTGCTGACAGTCTATATTACATAAAGTTTGGTAGAATAAAGCACATAAAAAAAGTTTTTTAGAATCTTTGTCACTAAAACATCTAAAGCCGCCAGTAAAAAATAAAATAAATTAAAGCACCTTTTTCTGTTTTAGACAAAATAAAGTAAGAATTACTTAAATAATGATGAAAGTTTCAACTACATCTATCCAGTAGATCATTTCCTTATAAACCTATTTGTAAGCAATTTTGGACTCTATGTTATTACTTCATAACCTTCTCTACAAAATTGCTTTATAAAGTCTAATCAAACTCCATTAAAAAGAACCTGAGTCATAAAAAGTCGGAATGAAATTTTATATTAAATATATTGTAAGTAATAGAATCTAGTATGAGATTTATTTATTAGCACATACGATCTATTGCATTTAAATACCAATAAAAACTGGCATTTTAAAATGTTAAATTTCCCATTCTTTAAAAATTTGTTAGAATTTGGTCAGTCTTATTTTTTGTATGCTTTCTGTACATTTATGTGTTAAGTAAAAAGTACACGAATAAACATAGGTTGATACGGAAAATGATAATTATACTTTTATTGTGTAAAGTTTCTGTACTTCTATGATCAAAGCTTCAGAATGTTTTCAGTTTTGGCTAGTATTTTATCAACGATTTAAATAAAAACATGCATGTGCATTATCGTATTAAGTTTCCATTTCAAATTTTTCCATATATGCAGGATTACCGTTGAATTTTTATTTCACAGAAACGGAAGTTATTACTTTTTTCATCATAATATGCGAATGGTGCCGAATGTAAGTATCCTTTTCTTTTGTTACAGAAATCAAAGTTAAAGCTATTTTTGTAATACTTCAAAAATAAATACCATGTGAAATAGATTTAAATTAAAGATTCGTTTTCCTATTTTTTCTGGATTGTGATTATTTTCTTTGGAACATCACCAAAAGGAATAATAAAATATCGTTTGCTATCTTCGAAATAATGGGTATTTTTCCCTTTTTTTTGGGGGGGGGGGGAGAATTATTTTTTGAGGTATGCCTTCTATTTTTCCTAATTTGAGATTTATGTTATTGTTTTTATTTGATAGAACGAATATAGTATTGCTTGTAAATATTATTAAAAACACCCCCCTCTTTTAAAATATCTTATATATTATCGAAAAATTAGTATTGGAAGATTTTCTATTTCGAAACTTTTTTCAATAAGACACATAAAATGATAAATGATAAAATTCAGCTTTTTCTTCATATTGCTATTTGTGTATTTCAAAATTTATTAGTTGAGAAATACAATAAAAAGAAAAAGTTCGAATAATGCTTAAATAAACAAGACGTACCATTAATTTTTAATATAAAATCTTTTTTCGACGGTCAGAAAATTTTTTTACATGAGTATTAGAGTACTCATAATTTTCTGTAAAGCATGGGTTTTTTATATGAGTTAAGTGAGCTATTGTTTATTAGTTTATTTTTTTAATTAAGAGTCGAATGCTACCATTCGCAAATAGACACGATCATTCGTTACAAAGTTACAGCAGATTTTTATGATTAGAAAATCTTCATTTGATATTTTTTTCCTTATTATTATTATTCTTGATTTGTTATTTATAATAAAAATCACGATGCATGGATTTTAATAAATTTGATGACACTGAAGAAGACTCATGTGACCCCAATGTTGATTATTACTATTTTAAGAGCATTTAGCAATTTTGAGATTATTTAATGTGGTTTTATGAACAAGTTTTGAACGTAAAAATAATATTAAATGCTCAAAAATAAAGTAAAATTTTTGACTTTGTCTTTATGAGACCTAGCGTAACATTCAAAAAATGATCTTATCGATGATCTTATGATATTATTAATGATCTTATCCTTTGATTAAGAATTAAAAAATCATAGCAAACAATACAGCCAAACCTCGTTAACATGAACACGCTTACGGTGAATTACTTTTAACATAAATTGTTTTCACAGTCCCCTAAAAAGACGAATACAAAGAATTGATACTGATAACATGAATTACTGTTAACATGAATAAAATTTTGATTCCTCTTGAGATTCATGTTAATGAGGTTTCACTGTATCTCATTTGATCTAATAAAAAAAGGTTAAATTACCCCCTCCCCCAACCTTCCGAGTTGAAATGCCCTCTTTTATTACTCAAAACATAGTAAAACAAATTTAATTTTTGCGAATTCAATGGATTTTCTTTTCTAGTGCCAAAACAATGTTCTTCCTAAAATTCTCGAGAACTCATAAAAATTACCGCAACTTTGTAACAAATGATCGTGTCGACTTGGGATGCTATTATTGGATTCAGAATTAAAAATACATAGTAAATGATATGTCACTTGCCTACTAAAAACTTTTGACCTCTCCCCCTCTCTTCTGAATTAAAATTTCCCCTTATGTATCCCTTTTCCAAATATTTTTAGGTAATACATCGTATTTTCATTTCCAGAGCCAAAACGAAGTTCTTTCCAAATTTTCGTGAATGACTATCCGTTGCTATATTTTACTCAATTTTTGGTCTATTTAACCTTTACTAAAAATACTGTA
This sequence comes from Maratus speculifer, assembly GCA_964019185.1. Taxonomy (NCBI): domain Eukaryota; kingdom Metazoa; phylum Arthropoda; class Arachnida; order Araneae; family Salticidae; genus Maratus; species Maratus speculifer. The sequence continues at coordinate 24,768,781 of OZ025292.1, forward strand.
CAAACGATTGTACCACATTGACCTTGACTCTAATCTATTGGCATTATTTTGAATGGTCCTGTAAATGAACTAGAATACCTACACTTACTTTCAATGTAGAACATTCTATGGTAAATCTCAATAACATATATATCAGTTACGTTGCACTCTACGTATATTTACGCCAGTTAGGGTACTGACAAATTGGCAGACAACATGACAGACAAACGGTTTGTACAAACCGAATTCATAAACACATTTCAACTGCATTAATAAACATTAAAAAGAACAAGAATGTAAGCAAAAAAGATGTCATGCAAAAGGAAAAGTAAATTCTTTTTTCACGATTTTTGTTTCATAAAATCTAACTGTGTTGAAGATTTCATTTTAAACCTTTTTAATTTAGAAGTTGCAAGTTTGCGAACCAAAAATATTTCCATTTTTTTTCTTTTCAGTTTTACGCTTTTATGTTGTTCTTATAAGATTCCATATTCTTCTGAACGACGAAACAATAGGATAACGAAAAGTGATTTTCTGCAATGTTTCTCTTTTGGAGTTTTTTGCATTTTGCATAATAGACAATGGATTTTAAAAGAAGCATATAAAGAAATTTAAGAGAAAAGATTTTTCTTTTTCACAGAAAAATGAAATTAATTTAAATATCAGCAATTTCTTTTTAACTATTTGACGAGAAATAAACATATCGAAAAAAATAAACAGCGTATTAATTAGATGACAGAAAATGAAAAATAAACATTAAAAATAAATAGATAAATAAATAAACACAACTTTTTAAACTACTCTTTTAAAATCCACGCCACTTTTTTTTTCTATTATTCATGTTTTTCCTAAAAATGCTTTGAACAATAGTTTGTCGTGCGCTGGACTTCATAATGAAAAGTTCACTCTTTTTTTTTCACTGTGCAGAATGTGCGAGCAAATGAATCTATTTAAAAAATTAAAATTTTCGGGTGTTATCTTTTTTTTAATACATGAAAGTTTTGAACTTTGAATTTTGAAACAACATGAAAGTTTAAACTAAACATAAATTAAATTACTTTTTTAAATATCTGTTAAGATTTCTCAATGTATCATCGTAAAATAACTAATATTAATCTATTTTTGTATAGCGTATTTTTAAATGCTACACAATTCATTTTTTACTTATAATATCTTTTTCTTATTTTACTTTTTTAAATGTTTCATTGTTGCATTTTCCCAAACATTTGTATATTTTACGAGCGTTAACGGGTGTTGTATTAAATCCATTGCTGCTTCAACTGGTACAAGTTGCAGAAAATATTGAGTGATTTATCACATTTGACGGTGTCACGGAAAAATGCTATTTAATTAAAATATCAATTTACAGTTAAAGGGTCATACGAATGTTAAAAGTCGAGAAATCATTAAAATTGTATCTTTTTCGACATTCTATACCTTGAAAAGTGTAAGCCTTAAAATCGTAATCTTCTTTATGTTAATAAATCTATGTTTTATATATACACATATACCTCATCTTTGTTTGAAAGTCAAAAATAATTTGTTTTAGAGAATGATAAGTAACAAGCAGTTTGCTGTGGAAAAAATGTGATATCAAAGATAACGCACTTGTATACTCAAATTATATTGAATTTAAAACGAAATTTCTGTTTTTAAACTTACTACAAAAAGTAAGTTTAATTTGAACCTAAATTTGTATGTATTTAAACCATTTTATATTTTAAAAATAAAACTAAAAATAGTATATCTTTTCCCTTAAATAATTAATTTTTATCTATGAATAGAAAACGTATCTTTTAGCAGTCTGAAAGCAAATTTAGGTTCAGTTTTCAGAAAATTACATTATGCATCATCTGTAAATATCTCATGCAAAAATATTAAAAAAAAAAAAAAAAAAAAAAAAAAAAAACACATATTTAAATTTGCTCGGCGAAGTACTTGCCCTTTAAAGTGTTTACAGTGGATAGCTGATACGTTTTTAATTATAACTTCCGTAATTATGGGAATTTTTTCAAGCGGATTGTCTTAAAATATGCAGAAAAGGCTAATCTTTCATATAACTGTTTTTGAAAAAATCTAATTTTTTGACGGTTTAAAAGTCGTATGACCCCTTAAGTTAAAAAAATATTTAAATGCTGTACTCCAGAAGGCGGAAAAACAGACAATCACTTCATAAAGTTCACGGATAAAATTCTAGGACTTGACAAATCTCAATTCACATGTAAAAACACAATCGGTCTGCAAAGTCACATTTTGGAGAAAAATAACTGAAAGCCTAGTTTTAGAGATTGACATGTAGGTTTACCATTGTGTTTTACTGCACCCAAAAATGTAAAAACATCGTGAGATGGGAGGAGGTAAACACAATGGTAAACGCATAAGTCAACCGACAAAATCGATTTTTCAGGTATATTCACAAAGATAGTACATGGCCGACCAATTGCATTTTAATATGCGAATTGAGATTTAACTAACCGTAGAATTTTATCCGTGAATTCAGAGGGGTGATTATGGTCTTCCAGTCTTTTATTGTCAACTAGCAGCCCGCCCTCGCTTTGCTTCGGGGAGAGCAAGTCGCCCAGTCCAGTGCCACTACTGACACCGCAAACTGTTACTACCACTTCATTCCATTAAATTCAACTACTAAAAACATTACCCACCTTTTAGATAGTCGAGTAAAAAGTAGCCTATATGTTAATCTAAGGTGTCAGATACCTTCATACAAAATTTCATAAAAATCGATCCATCAGTTCTTGAGTTATAAATGGTGTAAAGAACCCGACTTTATTTTATGTATATAGATTATAATCAATAGTATTCGCAGCGCACACGATGTAAGGATTGTTTCAGGTCATTTTTCTACACCTTGGGTTACATTATTGGCATTTTAGTAAGGATCCCTAATTTTATATATATATATATATATATATATAATATAGCCTATGAATAAGTAATAGGTTGTTGCCTGGTGCAATATGATAAAGTTAAAATTATTTTCAACGTTAGAACACCAGAAAATTCGTATTCCAAGCATACCGGTTTCGGTAGCATATAGCATACCTTCCTCAGTGCTCTAGCACTGAGGAAGGTATGCTATATGCTACCGAAACCGGTATGCTTGGAATACGAATTTTCTGGTGTTCTAACGTTGAAAATAACTTTAACTTTATAATATAGCCTATGTTCACCGGAAATAATGTAGTTTTCCAACGGTGAAAGAATTTTTCAAATCCGTCAAGTAGTTTCGGAGCCTATTCAATTCAAACAAACAAACAAATCTTTCTTCTTTATAATATTAGTATAGATAATCACTAGTATTGGCAGTGAACGCGATGTAAGGACTTTTTAATGTCAGTTTTCTACACCTTGGGTTATACATTTTTGGCATTTTAGTAAAAATTCCTATTTTTTTTAATATAATATAGCCTATGTTCACCGGAAATAGTGTAGCTTTCCAACGGTGAAAGAATTTTTCAAATCCGTCAAGTAGTTTCGGAGCCTATTTAATTCAAACAAACAAACAAATCTTTCCTCTTTATAATATTAGTATAGATAATCAATAGTATTGGCAGTGCACGCGATGTAAGGACTTTTTAATGTCATTTTTGTACACCTTAGATTATACATTTTTGGCATTTTAGCAAAAATCCCTACTTTTTTTTAAAATATAATATAGCCTATGTTCACCGGAAATAGTGTAGCTTTCTAAAGGTGAAAGAATTTTTCAAATTTGTCGAGTAGTTTCGGAGCCTATTCAACTCAAACAAACAAACAAATCATTCCTCTTTATAATATTAGCATAGATAATCATTGCATTGGCAATGCACGCGATGTAAGGACTTTTTAATGTCATTTTTGTACACCTTGGGTTATACATTTTTAGCATTTTAGTAAAAATCCCTATTTTTTTCAAAAATATAATATAGCCTATGTTCACCGGAAATAGTGTAGTTTTCCAATGGTGAAAGAATTTTTCGAATCCGTCAAGTATTTTCGGAGCCTATTCAATTCAAACAAACAAACAAATCTTTCCTCTTTATAATATTAGTATAGATAATCAATAGTATTGGCAGTGCACACGATGTAAGGACTTTTTAATGTCATGTTTGTCCCCCTTGGGTTATACATTTTTGGCATTTTAGTAAAAATCCCTACTTTTTTAAAAAATATATAATATAGCCTATGTTCATCGGAAATAGTGTAGCTTTCTAAAAGTGAAAGAATTTTTCAAATTTGTCGAGTAGTTTCGGAGCCTATTCAATTCAAACAAACAAACAAATCATTCCTCTTTATAATATTAGTATAGATAATCATTGCATTGGCACTGCACGCGATGTAAGGACTTTTTAATGTCATTTTTGTACACCTTGGGTTATACATTTTTGGCATTTTAGTAAAAATCCCTACTTTTTTTTAAAAAATATAATATAGCCTATGTTCACCGAAAATAGTGTAGCTTTCTAACGGTTAAAGAATTTTTCAAATCCGTCAAGTATTTTCGGAGCCTATTCAATTCAAACAAACAAACAAATCTTTTTCCTTTATAATATTAGTATAGACGAGAAAGTAATTTTTTATTATTCTCCCCTAGCATTACTTAAAACGTGTTTACAGAATTCCATCTTCATTTCAACAAGTTGGAAATTTCACGTCAGGCGTCGCAAATAAGGTGCATTTGTACTATCTGGAAATATTAAATTATTCAGATCATTGTCTAATAGCATACAGTGCTTCAAATACACCAGATTATTCGAAATTTTTGGTGTGTCGCTGTAAATAAATCTGATTTCTATTATACTGGAAATAACTTGTTGTAAACCTCAGCAACGTATATAAATTTCATAACATGTGAAATAGTTTAATATTATTAAAATATGCCCCAAACAATGTTTCCCCCCATATCATTATGTAATGGAATACTTTTATGTAGCTCTGTAAATTAATAACAAATATTCTTTCCACCACAGATTTTAGTCTATACTATATTTAGTCACAACCAAAAAATTTAAAAGTCCTTTGAAAAACAGAAAGATAATATAAAATAAGGAAGAACGATGGCAGTCAGCTTCTGTAAACAAAAGAACAATGATTATATTTATAATATATATGAAAATTAAATTTTACATGAAATTCCAAACGAACGTTTGAAAAGATTTTCTTCCATTAAGAATGAAATGTAATGCAGAATGAGACAAATTGCAGAAAGAAAAAGTCTTTCTCAGCCATTTTGTTTTGTCAAAAAGAACTAATTTCTTCTGCTTGAGTATTTTATTTTGAGCCTTTTTAGCTTATGTTATTATTTTCCCTTTTTCCCGAATTTCTGCGAGTATGCTGTTCTTTTAAGCCGAGATAATTCTTCTTAAGTTAACGTTAGCAAAGAACAAAAACTTAGCCAGGCATTTTGTACTTTATTTTGTTCTTTCGTTGTTCTAGATTGTATAATATGCATCTCATTTTACAAGAAACACTGTATTTTTGAAAACAATTTTAAAACAAAAGATTTTTCTTTGACGAGGAGAAGATAATAATTGAATGTTTGTGCTGTCTTTTCAGGCTGTATGTTGAAAAATAAACATGTCGAAGGGATCAATAGCGTATTATGATTATTTTTCCTTAGGGAAAAATATAAAATTGTTTTTGAATGGAATGCTTCATATTCTTTGGAACATTTTTGAAATCTTTTATTCTTTTGAATACATTTTAAAGATTGAAAATATTTCTTTTTTACAATTCTTGTAAATACATTTTTTTTTAGAAATGGTATGTTTGGAATAATTGTTTTTAAAAATTCAATTAGCATAAAAAAAATAAGTTGAGCAATTAATTAGCTACTTAGAAATCAACTTGAAAATAAATTATAAAAATTTTAATATAATACTAACATTATTTAAAAATTAAGCATAGTAAAAATTACAATTAAAATGTCTTTCATTAAAAATATGATAATCTGGTGACACATATGGTAAAAAAGATAGTATTCGTTGCGCTTTTTTCACAAGAGTCGGTTTTATCATTCTATCGTTCTCCTAGAAATCATAAAGAATCCGAATTTTTAAAATAAAATTCTTAGTAATTTTCGATTGAAAAAACTTTATACATGAACATTAATTTGTAATGAATGAGCATTTTTGTGCAAAAAAAGATGAAATTGGTATTAGAGATATAACTTTAGAATAATGTACAGCTTAATTGTATTAAAATAAACCATTGTCTTTTAATTCGGATTCATTATTGAATACTTCGGGTTTTAGATAAACAATTTATTTTATCGAGTTAAGATGGATTTAACACAGAATTTTCGAATTACGAAACTGCTACTACTGAAATATATATTACTGAGAGAAATATTTTTAGAAGAGAAAATTAAAGACTGATAAAAGTAAATTTCATCTGTTGATTGAAACAGCTTCGACAAAAGAAACATTCTTCGTGACATTCAGAATGAAAGCTTTGTGAAGTTTGATAATGTCGAAATACATATTTCTTTTTCTCTTTCTTTCCTTACCCAAAGGAAAAGAAGTAAATCGAAGTTGAAAAGTAAGCTGGGAAACAATCGTCCAAGTGACATACTCAAGAAACGAGATCTTGTACTAGCTAAGATTGATTCCTGGACAATAAATCTGTCGCTAATGTCCCCTTTTATAGAAAAAAGAGAAAGAGAGAGAAAGAGTGATTGTGAGAAAGAGAGAAAGAAAGAGACATCTTTATTCGGTCTGCTTCTTTATCTTTTAATATAAGTTTTCTTTTCTTAGAGTACTTTGAAAGAATCCTGACAATAACTATCATTTTTGACAGTACTTTATGCTGTTTTTTAAAAAATAAAGATGAAATCCAGCTTTATAAGGATGAAGATTTGATTATCATTTAATTACACAGTCAAACCTCGTTAACATGAATTAAACGCTTAACGTGAATTACTTTTAACATGAATTGTTTTCATAGTCCCTAATAAAGACAAATACAAAGATTTGATACTGATAACATGAATTACTGTTAATATGAACAAAAGTTTGATTCCCCTTGAGGTTCATGTTAACGAGTTTCGACTGTATATTAAATGCCAACGGAGTAATATTTTATCGCCACACGAGAATTTCAAAATTTTCAAAATTACAATTTTAATTGCAATTTTTTTATATATAGGGGGGGGGGGAATCCGATAATAATAATAAAGTTTCTATCAGCAACAATTCCTTCAATTCTCCAAATTGAATTCATTAAAAAAATTTTGCACGCGCATGCATGAATCAAACGGAAATAGATTATTTTAATGATCTATGAAGGACTTGGCCAATTTCTTTTTTTTAGCATCCATGTGCGGCCAGACTTCTTTAAATCTTGACCAAACCGCATCAGGAATTATTTTTGTTCTTCAGTCTACTTTATGCAGTCATTTTATTTATTTATTTCTAAAAAAAGTAAAAATATGTTGTACATTTCTTTAACAAAATCTTTAGAAATGTAATGTCGCTTCAAAAATTTACAGAGAAACATTTTTAAAAACCCAATTTTGATTCTTTGTAGTGCTTTTAAATTGTTATATCCTTTTATCATCATTTTTCTTTCTTTCTAAATTATGTTGATTTTCATACTGGATCTTAATTTGTGTGTAATTGTCTAAATCAATTTTTTAAGTGACAGTTTATGTCATTTTCTAAGTGTCCATTAATATTATTGTTGTTCATAAAATGCTGATCCGGAACTTACAAATACAAAATATAAACGCATAAATAAATGTGCTTAATTTTCAACTGTAGGATAATATTGCTTCAGGATATCAGCACAATTTATAGAGCTGGAGTCGGATTGATCCACTAGGTTTAGAATTCATAACAGGTCGGGCTATAACTGACTAGGTAGCAATGTTTAGCTTTTATATTTCTACTGGCTGGAGCAATAAAGTTTCTATACGGGCTACGTCACATTTTTAGATTTCATAATCATCCAGGACGAGCGAATAAAGAATTTTGTATGAGCTAGACTAGCACCTGTTTTGAAAATTTCGATCCGTGCATAGCTTTACCTTAAGGGTGTATTCGGAAAAATGACTTTTTATTTTCAATAGCTCAAAGCTTTCCGACACATTTTCAGACTCATTTTTAAAGGTAAAGATATGAAACCTGCTGAGGTGATTTTTGAAGAGACGTATAAAGATGCCGTGTGATTTAATTTTTTGCTCAATCCATTAGAATTTCGTTTATAAACAATTAGTTTCTCAGCGTGATCATTTTTTTCGTTCGCAGATCTCCCGCAACGGAAAATTTCGTCGAAAACGCCGTTTTTGATAGGATTTTTTTGCAACATTTTCTAAATTTAGCAAAAAATCGACAAACACGGCACCTTGTGTAGTTTTTAAATAAGAGCATTTGCCAACGTTTGAGATGCGTTTGAGAGAAAAATGAATTAAAAAATAAATCAGAAAATAAGCAATTTGGATCGGAATACACCATTACCCTCTTTAGTCCTGAGTCAAATATTACCAGGGGCCACAAGAATTACTATAAAATATCTTCAATGATATATTACCCTATATATCAATGCTTATCTTACGTAAGCATTTATGAAAAATGTCTAGAAGTAGCTTTAACATTTCTACAAACATTTGAATTCATTTTCAGTGTATTCTTTAGTATCGCTTTCAGACATCATGAGGTCTGTGCAGGTTAATCAACAACTCCTAATTACTTTTTGTGAGATGTAGCCGCGAAAGTCTTTTTCGTCATTTGGCATGGCCAATGATATGCAAAATTTGTAAAACTGTTGAACATGTTTTTACTCCATATAATAACCTGTGCGTCTATGTCGAATAAATTAATTTTTTATAAAAAATAACAAGGAATTCTCTATCAGCACGCTATTTTTCTGTACACTATTAAAACCCGCATCCAATTGTCAAGACATTCGGCTGTTTTTGCCGAACATGGTTACAAACCGTAATTTAACCATAATTGGGCCATAATATGCACAGTAATTTGGTTATAATAGAGATAATCATGGTTGTGCACCCATATTCTATAACAAGTTTTTAACAATTTTTAACCGGGAGCGGGTTTATGTATGTCACTTGATGCACCAGGGTTTATTTATGTACATTTTTTTAAATTTCAGTTCTGAATTTATATTAATAAACTAACAAACCAAGAATAATTAAACAGCGAAAAAAATTATTTTGTGTATACATAATTTTATGATACATCGGAATTCAAAAAGTAATTTTTCTTAATTTCTTTTTATTTTATCTTACATTTTTGCACTTCAAAATCCTTGAAAAACATAAAATAAATATGTATTTAATAATTGTTTTATTATTAATGGACTGTACAAATGATACCTTAGCGCACAGCAAAATCATTTACGTTTTCATATTTGTACATTTTGTAAATTTATGCTTCAAGCCATTTTTGTGGAACATATAGGTCGTTAAAAAAAGCGCGTTTAGTTTTTTATCTGTTAGGCTACATTTACTACTTTTTTTCTTTTTTTTTTAACAATATTTATATGTGGAAAAAAATTGCAAAGATGTGTGTTCTATGTGACGATTTTCCTGTCACATATTATCTTGCCTGCTCCCCTTTTAAAAAACTGAACAATTAAAATTGAAACTTCAAAATTCTAACTGGAAATTAACCCCCCCCCCCTTAAATAAATACTTGTATTTAATATAATCTTGCATTTAAAGTTGTACGTCAATATTTAATCATTTCCCTTTTTATAACTTTGTAGATGAAATTAATTCTTTTACAAATCCTCTTTCACATAATAAAAAACATCATTTCGTTCTCAATCTTTGTTTTGATTTTGTCACTTAGAGAAAGATCTGTTACTAATTCTTTTCCGCGTAACAATAAAACCAAAATTCAGTCTGCCTTAGATTTGCACATTTTGCATTCCTTCCCATGTGAAAAGATGCAGCTGTGGTTTATAATACATTTTTTCGTTAACATTCTCATGCACTCAGCTAATCTTTAAAATCTCCCAGATGTGATGAATCAGTCGACATGTATGCTTTTAAGCTTTATCTTGAAACACATTTGCCTAAGAAATCGACACTCCTTAAAACCGCAGGATTTCAGTCTTATAGCAACCTTAGCATTTTCTGTTACTAAGCATGAGTGTAACTGCTTCTCATAACCTTGACGCTATTGGAAAAGCCCTGTACATATTTTCTACCAGACATGTTCTCTGTGACCGTAATCTTGTTCACGAAGTGAGCACATAAAATGTAACTGACACTTCTATGCTGACTGCCGACCATGTAAGACAAGCAAAAGGGGCGATCTGCCCCGATCCGTGTATTGCCTTGCCTTCGGGCAAATGGCGTGATTCCTGTGCTTCCAGCAACTTAGGATTTTAAACCTTGCATCTTTCAACTAAATAAATCCTGCTTTGTGTTTATGATATGTTGGAGTTTTCTTCATGTTCTCACTGCGTTCTCGATCTTTTCCTGGGCGCTTCTACATAATCACCACCACATCCTGTATGATATATCAAATCTGAAGAGGATAGGGGACGTTCAATTTTGGTTTATTTTGTGTCGGCCGATTATTTAATCGAGGGATATAGACACAGGGGAAGAATTGCCCTTCGTGGGGGACTTTCTAAGGGGACCTATCCCGTATTTACGCAAAATTCGAAGAAAGCCACGAAAATTCCGAACGGTTAGGCTAACGGCCGTGATTCGTTTCGAACCCAGCACCTGCCGTCTACCAGTTGTAAGGACAGAACCTCTCGGCTTCTGGTGGGGCTCTTATGGGTGGAGATATAAAATGGCCATTTTTAGGTTTGATGTGTTTTTATCGTACCTTTTTAATCAGTAACGTTCTAGAAACAAATATACTAGTAACAGTAATAACTTCAGTTTCAATAACTGTTCTACTTTTTTTAATATAAAAGGTGTTTCAAAAGAGCGATTACAAAGTTCCATTATATATAGAGTACAACTAGACGATGGAAAATCATAAAGCAATCTTGGTCGGAAATGATTTCCTTGCACGGAATTGACGATACAAAACGGTAGAAAGGAAGGGCAGGAACAGGTAGAATAAATATGTTTATTTTTCTTAGTATTGAAAAATTTATGATGTGTGTCTCTACCTTGTCTCAACATTAGATCCGGCAGGGTGGTCCAGTAAATTTGGTCTCAGGATCAACGGACCTCACATGACTTGATTTCTTTCTTTGGGAACGTCGGGACTCTGGTGTACAGTCGTTCGTCAATAGTACTGAATAACGCGTTTCACGTATCGTTTCAACTGCTGGGGAAATTCGCTACACGCCAGATATTTTCGAGAACTTTAATCTACCAAGCACTTAGAATTGAGGCTTTCATCAAAGGGCGGGGTCGTAATTTCGAAGATATTTGATGGCGATTGGTGTCTCTTTTTGCTCTTATTTATTAAATTTTACTTTACTAAGTATAATAAACCTATTTTCTTACCCTGTTTGCGTCTTTCCTTTCTTATGTTTTGTTCCGTCACTCAGCACCGGGAAAGCATTTCTGACCATGTATTACTGTGAGATTTTCCATTGTCTAGATGTACTCTATCTCTACTAAAAGAGTGTGACTGCTGTGCTGAAAAACTCTCTATATTTTGAAATTTACGTGTTATTTAAAAAATATAAAATGATAAATAAACAAAAAGGCAAATAAATTGATTGTATTTTTAATCATTGAAAGAAAAATACACGTAACTTTACATATTCAGCAATTAAATTTTTTTTTAATACAGAGATGTGTATAATCACATATTTTCGTTTTGAAAAATTCAACAACGAAATTGTGCAATATTTCATAAAATAAAGCATTTCCTTAATCTAATCTCTTTTTGAGAGGGAATTTTACTGTTTTTGTGTATTCTATTTTTCGTAATTTTTCAAATAATGCTGTTGGAATTGTATATTAAAAAGTTTTGAAATATATTTGGAATCTCCTCGAAACTATGCGAGAGATTTATAAAATTTGAAATTAAAGCGAATTTTAAAAATGTATTTGAATGTTCAAAATGCATGTTTTCAGACTGTGGAGAAATTTTCCATACACATGTATATGCATTTGTAACATTTATATACTGTGAGTGTTAATTTTAATTTCGTTTCAATGTGTGCACAAAGTGTGGTTCTTACGTAATATTATTTAGCATTTGGTACTCAGAAGAGTAATAAATCACTGAGTAATCGGTACATGGCAACTCGTACAGAACAGTACTCAGTTAATCATAATAAATCGTGATTTAAGGGGGTTTTTTTTATCGCCTCTATTTAAATCCCTCTCATTGTTTGTCTCCCAAATGGTAACATTCCATTACTTCTAATGCAAAAACATATATTTTCCAAGATAATAACGATTTCCTTATTTTTCCTATAAAATATAAGGTTAATTTAAACTTTTAAAAAAAAATTACGTTTAAGCATTTATCATAGATATAAGGAATATGAAAATTCATTATTTTGCATAAAAAATATATTATTTGCTTTTATCGTTTTACACATATCACTTACATTTGACGCTAGGAATCTAAATATTTTTGGCATTCGAGAAAATACTCAAGAACAAAATAGTAGCATATAGCAGAAAATGATTTGTTTTATTTGCATAGGTTATCGATCAATAATCTTGTTCCAAAATGTGAACACTAAAATGAAAACAGCCAAAAAGACTTCAGAAATATTTATTTTTGTTATTTTCTAAATTTGTATGCAGAAATTAAAACATTTGAAGCTGTAATATAGGAAAAACAAAACTATAAATACTTTGCGATATTATTTCGGCGTATAAACGGTTAAAAAAAGGTTGTACCAGTCCATTGTAAACAATTATGTGAAATCTTCCAATTTTAACTGCATTTTCTTTAAATTACGGGAAAAGTTTTCTGGCAAGTATACTAATAAAATCTTTACGTTTCAGAAATGGAATTTCTATGTGTGTCCTTTTTCTTAAAATCACCGAAATATCGAGAATTTAACGTCAAAATATTCTTAAATCCACCAATCAAAGGACAGAAATTTTGCCAAATAACGGAAAAGTTTATTCAAACTATGAGAGGTGTTCCGGCAATATGCTGCCTGTACGTTTTCGATTTTGTTGCATTTTTTTTCTCTTTTAGAGTGAATACTTTTTAGAGTTTCTGCAAACAATAACATGTATAAACCGGAAATTTCTACATACTTTACTTTCAACTGCGAATTTACTGTAGTAAGATTATTAAGTTGTATAAATTTCTCGTTTGCTATGTTTTCAATAGCGATCACATTATAGCCCATAATAACATATTATAGTTACAATGGAATCCTTATGAAAGTTAGAGCACGGAAGCCAAATAGACAAACGAAAGTTGTAAACACCAAATTTAGGATATAATACTATAGGTAGCACGATGAAACATTTCATGAAAATATGTCACTCGCAAGAACTTAATATAATTAATGAATTCAAAACCCCCAATATCCAATAAAAATGCTAGAAATTTTCAGGAATTTGCTTTGTTTACTCCCAGAATTTGTGTGACTAAATGAAACAGAGACTGTTGTTCAGCAAAACTGTTTCCATGCGTACCATCGTCAGATGAGAGCGCTTTAGATTACAATTTAACCCTTTGTATCACCCTGTTGCTGATTTGCAACATACCCTAAAGTCAATAGTACTTGCACAGTGAGTTTTAAAGGTACTACCTGGTTATCCCATAGACCAAGTTCGCCAAAATATACAAATCGCCTGGTACTCGCCAAATTATTCAAATTGACATAATTTTTATCTTAAATAACGAAAAAACAAATAAATTAGTATAATATTAATAGAAAATGCAAATGAAGCATTGAAATGAAAATCATTTGATGCCGTAAATAACACGCGTAACGTATTTTATCGAGTGAATATGACATTTACAATCAACCATTATTGGCATTAAACCTTATACTTCGTCGATAGTTTTTTGGTCGACGGGAAAACCAATTAGTATCGTTTTAAAACACGATTTTTTTTGTTGTTCTTATTTCCAAAAACACCACTTAATGCAAATTGTTTATTGGAATCCTTAATAGACGATGATATTAAGTTATTTCCTAATACCAAAGTTGTGTTTATCATTTGAGAAGTTTCAGGTCGATGTTACAAAAATTAACTTAGTAAATTTAAAAAATCTGAAGAACTCCGAAAATATATTGTTTGGAAGATAATTTTGTATACTTGAAAATGTTGCATTAGAAAATGGACATTTTAGTTGGCATTATGAGAATTATGTCAATTTTTATTGTGGATGCGATATAAGTACCTTTTAGTCAATAATTATTTTAGTTTTACATTCTAAATTTTTTAATCATTTTTATACTTTTAAAATGATGTATATTTCAGTTCATTTTTTTTCAAATCGGAGTTATTGAACCACAAAGGGTTAATATTCAAATGACAGAATGCTGGTAGTTTTTATCATATCTGAATATTTCACGAAATTATTTGTTAGTCCCTTATTTATGCCTGAAGAAATATGAGCGTGAAGAAAAATTAATAATCATTTTTCACATTTACCTAAAAAGATCTGCCTCGTACAAAAAAATAAAAATGTTTTTTTATAATAATAATAATAAAAAAATTCCTGCACCAGGAGAGAAAAAAAATAGTTTGAAAAATTATGCATGGAAGTTTATTTCGGTAACGTTAATGAGCAGTCGACCCGAAATATTCGAGTGTGAGCGGTAGGGGGGAGGGGATAACACCGAAGTGTTCTGTCACCCTCTCTCTCTCTCTCCCCAATCCAGTCAATAGTTGAGCACGAATCCATCAAGGCGAGAAATGCGTCGGATGTCGAATGGACGAGGGTGGTGTGAAAAGGGGGTGGAGGATGGGCTAAGAATTCGAGTGCCTGTCGAACAAAGGCGCTCCGGAAGCTTTTAATTGCTCTCCAGGAATTCCTTTTCCCGACCGAATAATTATATGAAGACGAGATAGATGGATGAGGAAGTAATAAAGAAGTCGCGGAGAATTCCCGGAGAATTTTTGGAGAGCTGTTCTTATAACGCGGGAAAAGGTGAGGTGGAGAGAGAGCGAAGAAATATGTATGCCGACGGTGAATTGCGAAGGAAATTTATTTGTTTGGTGCTTTGAATGCCGGGAAAAAAATAAAAGGCCTTTAAAACTTATAAAAAAATACATATATTTAAAGAGACTATGCAGTGTAATTTATTCGGCGTACGAGGTTAATGCACAGGTGAAAAAAATATTGGAATAATTCTAGGGTTTTTTACGAATACTGGTTTACATACTCATTTTTTTAAGAAAAATATTCTAGATTTTTGGCGCAACGTAATTTATATTGTATTCAAACCCGAACCTTCCGTTTTGAAACTAGAAAGTTTATCAGTTTACTAGTACACTGGGAAAACGTTCGCAATCTTATTCTGCTCTTCAACCCCTTTTAATGATATATTTCGGAGAAATTGACCACGCTTTTCTGAACAGAAATACATACAAAAATTATTTATAAACATAAAACATTGTTAAAGTACGGTTAGAAGAAACGTTGGGATTGTTGTTCTGCTCTTCAAGTTGTTTTAAAGATATATTTCAGAAAAACTGACCACGCTTTTCTAAATAGAAATACATAAAAAATTATTAAGGAACAAAAAAGTCATTAAAATACTAATAGGGGAAACGTTCGCAATGTTGTACTGCTTTTTAACCCCTTTTAAGGATATATTTCAGAGAAACTGGCCGCACATTTCGGAATAGAAATGCATACAAAACTTATTAACAAACATAAAACATCATTCAAGTACTAATAAAGGGGAAACGTTCGGAATGTTGTTCTGCTTTTCAACCCATTTTTAGGATGTATTTCAAAGAAACTGACCGCGCATTTATGCGTAGAAATACATGCAAAAATTATTAAAAACATAAAACATCTTTAAAGAACTAATAGACGAAACGCTAGGAATGTTGTTTGGCTCTTCCAAACCGATATACAGGGTTCGTACGGATACCTTTATTTTCCAGATGAAATACCAGTAATTTCTTTAATAAAAAATGTCCAATTCGAAGGCATGAAATTTCGCCTTATTTAATATGCAGAGATTATCTATAAGAAAATACTGGTACGAAAGAATTTTCTGGTCTGTAAATTCCCATAAGAACCCTGATATATTTCACTGCCGATATATTTCAAATGAGCTGGCTACGTTCTTTTTAAATGGAAACGCAAACGGTTATTCATAAGATCACATGTGGATCTGTTATGAAAAGCTCCAGCGTCATTGTGTCTTTACTTTACTTGTAAAACAAATTTCGCCACACAAAAAGTTATTTGACTGAAAAGCATAAAATCTTTTGAATGCACTTACGTTAAACATTTCACAATAAATATTGTTCGAAAAACGCACAAAAATCGCATTAAAAATCGATGAAATTCAAAAATCGTAGCAAATGAAATTTAGCAAATTAGGCTAAAAGTTTGAAACATTTTTCTTTTTATCAATATCAAAAATAGTCACAAAATGCGAAAAAATACTAAAATTCGCATTAAAATTTCGTAAAAAATTCAAATATTGCTGCGCGAATTCCAAATAATCTTTATTGGAAAGAAAACTAAATTTACTATGTTGTATTAAAAGAATAATGCCATATATCTTTCACTTATGGGAAGAAATCGCCCCCCCCCCCCAAAAAAAAAAGAAAAAAAATACCCTAAAAATCTATTAAAAATTTAAATTAAAAATTTCTAATCGAAAAATTAAAAATCGGGCTTCAAGGTGCAAAACTTTATATACATAGGTACCTTCTCACCATATTTTATAACTCTACTTGTTGCGGTCTCTCCAGAACAGCGCTGAAACACTCACAAACTTCTCTCTTTGTTATTATAGATAACTGTATATTGAGCAATAAAAATATTAATAATGTCACTTGTCAATGTTTAATCAAAATTTATAAGAAAAAGAAAGTGTGTCAAATGCTGTACTGTACTCTGAACATGTACTGTACTCTCAACATATAAAGGAAAATTTTAAGTATTATTAAAAGACGACACTATGCATTGTAGAGATCAGGAGCATTAAAATTGCATTTAAAGCTATTAATTTGGTAAATATATGGCAGATCCAAACATCCAGAGATAATATTCTTCATTATTTTTTAAAAGGTGTAAAATCTGCAAAAATATTTTAAATATAAACATGTATTATATGTAAATGTTGCGGTTTCACCGAAATTTCTATCTAATAAACACTTTGCTGATGCTGTAACACGTGGACAATATACATAATTAATATAATAATACAATAATTATGCATATTACATACATTACACCAAAACATAAATAATACAGTAATTGATGAGTAATACTAAAAATTAGAATTTTTTAATACAGAAAATGCTCTATACGTTCTCCCTAAAAATTGAGGGCTCTACTTTGTAATATTGAACACTAAATAAATTAGGGGCTGCTGTCGAAAGTATACTATATTCATAATGTATACAATTTATATTATTTCCTGCTGATTTATGTTTTAAAAAAATTACCCCTGATGATGGTTTAAAAGATAAACATAAACGTTGAGTTTTATTTTATTCGTGTTTTTGTTTTTACATCATCTGTAAATTTACGAATAATGTATAAATTGGATTAGCAACATTTATTTTGTTTTGTATATTACCCTGTTTTCATTTTGTTATTTAAAAGGACTTTATTAAAATTTTTGTATATTCATTTCGCAATATGATTTTGTTAATCGCTTTTTAATAGTTTTTTAAATAAATAAAGTGTCTTAATAAAATAAATGTTCCGATGGAAATATTTCTTAAAATTCATGTTTTAATAAACTTTTATTTTAATTTGATGTATCATTTCAACCAACATTACAAAACCAATAGACAGCTTTATTAAAATATGTATCAATATTGACTCTTAGATATACTGAAAAGTTAAATTATATTAAATTCAGGAATTAAAACAATCATAACATTTTAAAAAAAAGTATTTATACGAAAAATTGTTTTGAAAAATTACTTTTTATTACATTCTTTAAAAAGTATGAAAATATTGTTTCTGTGGAGTATATAGGAATATGTTTATAATTTTTAGATTTTAATGCACACAAACAATAGAAAAAAACAATCGTATTTTTTACTCTTTTTTGACTCTTTTTGACTCAATTTTAGATTCTTTGAAATTTAATTTGGAAAAAATAGGAAAATTTGGAAGCCGTGCAAAAATTTTAAAAAGTCTATATTTACACAATGTTTGACAAAAGAAAAAACTACATCACCTGTGAAACAATGGAAAAATGTGCAAATAACACGTTTTATGTTTGTGCTTCATATATAGATGATGTTGCTACATTAAAATAACCTTTTAATATTAATTTGTCATAAAAATTAATTTCTTGAAAAATGCATGAATATGCTAAATATCCTTCGAAATGAAAAAAATTCAGTATTTTGTCAAAAATAGAACAAAGTATTTAATCAAAGATGCAGGAAATACTAATAAATTTCCCATAATGGAGTCTTTACTCAATGTTGATATAGACATGCGTAAAAATATCACTTTGTTGCTTTTTAGACTTACTATGAACGGCGTTTAGAACCTTGCAAAGAATCCGGTGTTGAAGAAATGAACTTCTGAATGCAATGATCTGTGGTATATAAATTTTATGGTATAAAACCCTAATAATATTCTCTTGTCGTTTAATTAGGGTGGCCTGTTTCTTTTTAGCAATCTTACCACACATTATAAGCCGAAAATTTTCAATTGGATTAAGAATTGGACTATTCTCAGGTCAGTCTACAGCTTTAATAACACTTTTTAAGAATGGGCTTGCCACTAAAGTGGAGAAATAGGTGAAAAATTATTATATTAATTTATGTTCTGTTGTGTGGAAATAAAAACTTGCAAATTATGCAATAAAATCATTTATTAATAAACTATATTCTACAGTAAAACCCCGATCTATCGTTCCCGCATCCATCGTTTTCCCGCATTGATCGTTTTATTTTTACGGTCCCTGCACAAATTATACTTAAATAATGTTAACGAAACCCGCATTCATCGTTCTTTAAAAAGTCGTTTTCCCGCATTCATCGTTGTAAAACTTTTCTCCTCACCGAAATGAAATTGAAAGTCATGCGAATTCCTATGAAACACAAACTGGAATTACTTTTTTTTATCCTAAAATAAGTCATTTGAGTTGTTTGTGTTGATAATGGCGACAATAATGCGGATGAAGAGTGGTTGTATATAGCAGAGGATGCGATTATGTTTCCACTGATCAAGATTTTGCGACATGTGGTGTCCTAAACTTAGGAGAAATGTTTGATAATGCAAAAAATTAAAATAATTGCGAAGAAGCAGAGGTTAACGCTCATGCCGATGAAGCTGAACCGTCATAGTTCTAACTCTGTCTGATGCAATTACGACTTTTGAAACTGTATAAACTTTTATATACGCATATGAAATTACAGAAAATGACCAGAAAAGAGTTGTATATCTCGTAAATTTATTTTTTGACTTAAAAAAAAAATGAACAGAAAACCAAAAATATATATATTGATTTTTTAAAATAAATATCAATTTTCTGTAACTTCGACTGATTTATTTTACAGTTTAGTAAGAAACAAATTATTATTTATTAGTACACTATATACATGTCATGCATTAGTAAGGCATAAATATTGTGTTTTTTCCTATTTTGATGCTAACCCGTATTCATCGTTTTCCCGCATTCATCGTTTTTTTCTCCGGACCCCTTGAAAAACGATGGATCGGGGTTCTACTGTATTTACAATTTCCCTGTGAGACACAGTAGTTGTTAAAAAACCTTCCTGTACTTTTAAACTATTTCAAACTGCACTGATTTTAGTAAAAACTGACATTAAGCAATAATTTGGGATAGGAGACTACAATTATCACTTAATATCAGTTTTCTCTGGCCTCTTAAAGTACTGTTTAAAGTCAGTTATTTTAAATAATTTTAAAGTGCTGGAAAGTGCATTTTAACAAGATTTATTACTCTGTTGTTGAGAGAAATTGGTTCGTAGAAAATATTTTATGCAATTTGTATAATTTGTAAGTTTTTTAACTCCACAACATAAAATAAATTAATAAAATTTTTTTCCACCTATTATTTATTACTTATAATTATCCACACTTTAACTTCTGGTATTAAAGTTATGTACTAACCCGAGAATTGTCGTAATCGTTATCAATTTCAAAATTTTTGGCTTGTAATGAATGCCAAAACTGTTAAAAAGAAGCAGACTGTTGATTAGACTAATAAAAAATAAATGAATAAATGAATGAATTTCAAAAAGAAATTATGTTTAATTTTCCTATACTAGCTGACAATATTTTAACTCAGATTTTTGATGACGTTTTATACAAAATATTTCAAAACTAGGAGAAAAAAAGAAAAGTAACTGCAAATGTGAATATATGTCAGAATTTGGACTCACTTCTCTAGCAAAACTTGTCATCAAACATTTCGTTTCTTTTCATGGATTTCCTTTTTTAATCGATTTTTTATACTTTGAAAAGGAATGTTTAAGAACTCCAACTTTGACATCTATAACATAAAGGAACAAAGAGTTATAGGCCGACCTTATTTGTCTTATAAAAGAGAAGAGTAATGCTTTTGCTTTTCTCTTAACATTATTTTAGCGATACTCGAGAGAGCGTGTAAAAATTTGAAGCGTAATATTTTTTGTGTACTTTCACGCATATATCGATTTGAATCATCTATAGAATATTTGTTATGATGGCAGCAACATTTTACATTTCGTCCAAATTTAATTCTTAAAAATGACTGATTTTTTGTTTTGGTAATAGCTGTGTTACTTTGGATTTATTTATAAAAGTATTTATATATCTATATATTTTAATTTACAAAATTGTAATGATCAGTATTCCTGTGACGTCACAAAAGTTAAAATGGCGATGTTTCGAGCCTCAAACTCAAAAGAAGAATAGAGTCCCCTTTCCCTATTCGTTCTATTCGTCTCTGTTCTCTGTCTGTCCGTCACAGAGTCCGTACACATAAAAACCGTATTAGTCAGAAACTTCAAATTTTGTGTATTTACAGCTTAATACCTCGTGTCACAAAAGAAACCATAAAATTTTGAAAAAGGTCTGTTGTTTTAACTAAAATGTTTTTTAATGCCATCCATGCATTTTTGCGATTTAAAAATAGAACTTAATTTGAACGTTTTCCATGAAGTCATCAGGGCTTGAGAAAAAAGTATCTCGCTAGTAAACAGAAAGTTCTTTGTTCTGTCCTCGATGCAGGAACTTAAATTTTCATTCTAAGATGGATTTAATAAGAAGAAATTTCGTATTTTTAACCAATTTAAGGGTTTATATTATTATTAGGTTTATATTATATTATTATTATTCATTAGATACTCAAAATATTTTTGAGATTCAGTTTTCATTCTATTTATATACATAAAAATTACCATTTATTAATTATTCAGGATTTTAAATTTAATTTTAAACTATTTTTTTCGGGATTAGAAATTTAAAATTTTTATTTATATCTCCGTTAAATTCATTTAATTTCTGTTTTTTTTTTAAATTAAAGTTTTGGATTTTATTTAAATGATTTAGTTTAAAATTATTAATTTGATTAAAATAAATAACTTCCTTTTATATTTAGTTTCAAATAAAATTTATTGATTAAATCAACTATGTAAGAATATAATAATTGTTAAGTAACAATTTGGATTTATTAAGTAAAGAATAAATTGTTTTGAAAGAAACATTAACCGAAACAATCTGTGCGATCTGCGATCACATTTACCCCACTTGTTATTGATTATTTGTGGGAAACAAAAGTTAATTTATTTGTATTCTCTTAAGTATTCTTGTATTCTTTAAGTTTCTTGTATTCTTGTTTCAACTACTCCACTCAACAAACGCAAAACGATTTGACACATTTCCAAATTCATTTTTTAACGGAAATATATGAAATTGGAATGCCTGATTATGGAAGTGATTTCGAATCGAACTTAATTTTCCAATTTTGTGATAGTTAAATTTCCTATCCAGTTCTAAGCTATTTCGATTACGTGATCATCCGTTTTTTCCTACTTTTTGACCGGTTTTTCTGCTTTCGTCGGGAAATTTGCTCAAAAACGTCAACTTTGAAGGCTTGTTATAAAAAATCTATTCTGTTTAAAAAAAAAAAAAGTGCAATTAGAGTTTTTAGTCCAGTCATTTTAGCACCTTTTTTTGAAAATAGCGGAAAAAATTAGAACAAAGCTGGATTTTTGCATAGGTGCTAGTTAAGGTATGTAGTTTAACATACTAAAAGTCCCCATCGATCCGTTGTGAGCTTCCTTCCGCCTCCACGGGGCGCTAAAGAGCTTGAAAATCGGTTTTATGTGAATATCTCACGAACAATGGAATCTAGACAAAAAATTTCAATTACAAGGATGTAGATAATTTAATTTCCTACAAAAAGGCCATTAACATTTTTTTGTCACACCAACCCTTTCCTGCCAAAAATTAAGATAAAATAAACATTATTGAAAAAAAAAATGTGCAGGAACAATCATAACGCGGCGAAGAGGCAGAACAAATACTAAACAACTTCCGATTCCCCCCCCCCCCCCATTTCTCCCTCACTGTCTGTAAGGCGTTTTCGCACTGGTTCAATACGTCATCTGAAAATAATAAGGTTCTATCTGTGTTTTTGAAAAAAATCGACTTATCGATATAGAAATGTTCTATTTGTATCTCTCGATTAAAATAATGTCGTAATATAATTGTAAGGTTATATGTAAATTATATATAACATCATTTTGATGCAAAAATGCCTTCATAGATACAAATAGAGCCTTTCCATATAGATAAGTCAATATTTTCAAAAACACAGATAGAACTGTATTATTCTCAGGTGACGAATAGTCATTGCCCAATACGCTATCTCTCTTTGCATTTGCCGAAATGTACCACGTACAAGTACTTACCAATGTTTTATTTTCATTTGGTGCTCATTTCGCTAATATGAAATCACCCTAATTTATTGAACGAAGTGTTTATTCTTTGAGAGATTTTAGAAAGGGAATAATTTTATTTTTAACGCATGTTGTAGAAAGTTTTAAATTAGTTATGATAGTTTAAAATGACTCTTTCTTAATTGTTGATTCTGAGCGAAAAATGGAGGTTGACAAAATAGTTCATCTTGCATGAGATGAGGACTGCGTTTCGAAAGATTGCGTAAAAATAGAAAAAAAAAGCGACTGAAGTCCATTGTGACAGCAAGTTCAGAAAGAGATGACCATAAGTGGAAAATATTTGAAAAAATGGTTAAAACAATAATGAATTTACAGTTCATTCAAAGAGTAAGAAAAATTATTCACGAAAGGATTCTATTAAATCAAACAATAAATCTATTGCAGAAAAAAAGATCAACGTCCGCACAAATTAATCATCCATTGAAGGAAAAATTAAGAAATGACAGTCCTTTGTTTGAATTTAAGGGAAAATGTTTTTTATATTCTGATACATTAGACGAAGATTTTTTACAGAAGGAAAAAAAGAAAGCTCTAAAGTATCGCGTTTTTTTAATCTAATCATTAACATAAGACATGTCTCATATCTATGCTTATGGAGAAAACTATGGAGAATGGTTTCGAAGCCAAACAAGCAGAAGATGATGCAGACACACTAATTGTTAACACTATTGAAGTAGCAAAGTCTGGTGCGCTTACTGCTGTTGTTGGCGATGATGTTGACTTGCTCGTATTGTTGACTGCTTTAGCACCTCCAGAGATACAGATATTTTTTATTAAGCCTGGAAGAGGACGAATTGTTACCACCCTGGTATTTATCGCACATTCTTAACAATGAAGCTGTTCTGAAAGATCATATATTGTTCTTCCACACTTTTTCAGGTTGTAACTCAACATCAGCAATGTTTGGGAAAGGTAAAATATCGTTAGCAAAATTTTTGAAAAAGGAAGAAGATCATAACATACAAGCTGCCAGCATTTTTAAAAGTGATCAAGTATCTTAATTTGAAGACAGGAAAAACTATTTCTTTAGCTTTATACGGTAGTAAAGCAGAAATTTCTCTGAACAAGTACCGTTATGTATGTTTCAAGAAAAAATTTGCTGTTGGTAAAAAAAGCCTTTTATTGTTGCCGTTTACCAAAGATGCAGCTAGATTGTACAGTTTACGTATTTATCATCAAATACAATACTAATTGAGCAATAAACGTACTTCCTGAGAACTGGGGCTGGCAAAATGCACTTAAATTGGTTCCAATTCCTGCTACCTGACCGCCCGCACGAAAAAATATTATTGAATCTATTTTTTGCACTTGCTCCAAAGGATGTGGAAAAGCATGTGGATGCCGAAAAATTGGATTGAAATGTTCTAATATTTGCATAAATTGCTGCTGAGTTTCTTTTTATAATACAAGTAAAATTGAATTTGAAGACGAGGAAAATATTGACAGTATCCTGCCCACTGCAAGGGAGGAGGGAAGCGCTGTTTCTGAATTCAGTCATGATATCGAAAGGCAAACAAAAAATACTGAAAGCAGCACAACAACGAAAGAAATAAATACAGATATGACGAATCTGAATCGAGTGTAGAAATTGAAGCTGTGCAAAGGATTACTAAAGCAGTTAAATGACTGAAATTGGATTAAGCCAGTCACTATAACTGGAATATGCCTACGGGGAAAACCATAATAAAAAAAAACGCACTAAGTGATTTACCCCAAGGGTGGTATGGAAATCAGCATAAATGTATATTGTATATTCACTTTCCCAATTCAAAGGTGAGAATTATAGATCTGTTTACATAATTTTTGTTAAACGTAGCAGCAGATTTTTTGTATTTTTATAGTTTTACTTTCAAATATGTTCACTTTTTTACATTTTTGACAGGGAAGGGTTAATGTGACAAACAAATGTTAATGACACTTAATGAAATTAAATTATCTACAACTTTGTAATTCAACTTTTTTCTCTAAATGCTATTGTTCGTGAGATATTCACAGAAAACTGATTTTCAAGCTCTTTAGCGCCCCCTGGTGGCGAAAGCTCACATCGGATCGATGGGGACTTTTAGTATGTTTAACTACATAACCTAACTAGCACCTACGCAAAAATCCAGCTTTGTTCTAATTTTTTCCCCTATTTTTGCTAAGATGACTGGGCTATTCTTACACCTGCTATTTTCATGCATTTCCGAGCAAAAAAAAATTAAGCATGTGTCACAAAGTGGCCTTTTTTGATTTAAGATGGGGGATTTTTTGCCATTGCATGGGTCAGAGCATAGAGGACAATTTTTATTATTCTTACCAGTATCATTTTTTCAATAATCTTCAAAAGAAATGTTCAAAGGATATGGAATAGGAATATGTGATGAAAATTATTAGTGAAAGATACTGGTAATAACAATAAAATTTGTCCTATATGCTCCGACTCTCATGATAGTCTACAACTATTAGGTACAACGAACAATATTTTTGCAACGTCACCATAGTTCGTACTGGTACTGTTATTTTCCAGGTGGAATACCAGCATTTCTTTATAGAAAAATAAATATAGTTCGAAAATACAGAAATTCAATACTCAGTCTTAATCTAATCTTAATTAAACAGAGATTTTCTATAAGAAAATACCGGTACAGAAGAATTTCTTGGTGATGAAATTCCAGGATCTGTACGAACATTGGTCACAAAAAGTAAAAAGGCGATTTTTATAACCTCGAATTGAAAGGAAGATCTCGGTGCATATCTTTTGATTAAAAAACCATATCTGATTAAAATTACTTTAAAAAATATGATTAAATAACCAAGAATGCACTACTTCATTAAGTGAAGAATATTTAAATTACATTATAACTCCGCCTACTGGCTTAGAATTCCTTTAAGCTCCGCCCTTTTCTTCCATCTTCCTTCTGCATTCTTTAGGACACCTGTCCGTGTCAGATTTGTCAAATTTACGCCTATACGATGCGGGTCAACGATTTAATAACGCGGACTTTGGAAGCTTCCGACAAGCAATCAACGTCAAGTCCACGTTATTGGAACGAAATTCGATTACGAATTCTCCACTCTCCCGTTCTTCAAATTTCATTCTTTTGAAGACTTCTGTTCACCTTTCCTCTATTGTTGTGCGGAAAATGATAAAAGGCGAATTTTTTGTTCGACAGTTAAATTAAATATAAAAAGGAAAAGAAAAGAAATAAGTGGAATGTCTGATTCTTATTTTCTAATTAGACAGGAATGCCAAAGGCAACTATATTTCTACTATTTTATGAACCACTATTTCCCATTAGTAATAATTGGTGTTTCTATGTTAATCGGGCATCATTCTCGTCAATAGTCGCTTTTACTTTTTGCATTCTAAATTAGAAAGAATGCTTTAATGTTTAAATAAAATGTCTTTATTTATGGTATTATTTTTCTCTGTATTTTAAATGAAATGAATACAAGACGCATTTTAAATGTATTTAACATATTTATATTTAATTTATGCAATTTAAATGAAAGTATAACATGAAATCAGGAATAGTTTTATATTTTAAATAAAATAAATGCACTGACAGTTGTAGCAATGTGATAAATATTTGCCAAATCAACCGTTCTGACTAACATAAATTATTTTTATAATTTTTGTAGCAATTTACTATAAGGATATTATTGTTTATAAATAATGGTAACAAAATCAATAAAAAATAGTTGCCTGTGGTAGCTCTTAATTAGAAAAAAACTGTTTCAGAAACTTAGGCATTTAGCTTTTAGCAGAAAATTAATTAATCCTTTTATTTGATATTTTTCCAATATTTGCAATACTTCGGAAAATGTAGCCCATATATAAAGAAACCATATCTTGAGTGGAAAAAACAAAAAAAATTACAGAATATATACAGCAGTTTGACTGTCTTTTTAAGTGTCCTGTCTTACACAGTGGTTGAAATAATTCAGCATTTTTAGATACGTTCATATTTACGTAATTACGTAGAGCCTATAGTCGTCACTCAATCCCTTCGTCTGTCCGTCTGTATGTTCGCATATAACAGAGCAAAAACTACCCAACTCAATTATTTGAAATTTAAACTATATGCTTGTTGCTTAATTTTGTCGAGTCATGTCAAATTTTATGAAAATTGAATATACAGTTTAATTACAGGAACAATCAAAAGTTTCCCGATACATTATGTTCAATGGGAAAAAGTAGCTCCAAAAGTATTTTAATGGTGTTAGACTCTTTCGAACATAATAAAATTGGTATGCATCTATGAAGTATACATTAAAATATAGATTCTGTAAAATTTATGGTGCAAAGAATATTTGTTATCACACGGGCCACACAAAAGTATTCCATTGCATAATTGTATAGGGGGAAACATTATTTGGGGCGCGTTTCAATAGTATTAGACTACTTTACATTTTTTAAAACTTATATATGGTATTGATGTTTACTACAAGTTACTTCCTGTATAAAAGAAAACAGATAGCATTTACAGGGATACACGAAAGATTCGTGATACTCTACTGTATCCGAAGTACTGCATATACTGTTACACCAAGATCTGAATATTTTAAACCGTTCCTTTTAATAGGAACGCACCACATTTGCTGACGTACAATTTCCAGCATGTTTTAAATGATATCTTTTACACTCTCTTAACGCGGCAGAAAGTAGTGAATGCAGTAATGTCCCACTATTCCGAATTAATTGGGACGGAAATCGTCTGGTTTAGAGAAAATTTTGAATAGGCGGATTTCATTAATAATAATCAATATATAGACTTGTTAAGAAATGAAATAAGTGCGGGGACATCTGCTAGTGTCATTTCTTTACAGTGTTTATCAGCTCGTGGAAAACAGATTCAATTACGCGAACTTCCTCGAAGAGTATTCAAAACACTTCTGTGGTTTTAAACTAACAATTACATATTAGAGTTAAGTCTGTAGCTTTTCAAGTGAATGTGGAAAACGCCTTCAAAGTTTAGTCACATGTGCATTGCTCGCTTTATAAGTTTTGCTCATGTCTTGAGTCAGTGATGACTGACTCAAGACGTGATAGAAATAAATAAAGAAAATCTTATTTGAGCCAATGTGCAGCTCAAATCAATGAGTTATGTTTAAAATTTCCGAAGGAAGAAAGCGATTTTTGGATTACAGATAGTTTCAGTCCTGCCAAGTAAAAAATCACATTAGTAACATTAAAAAAATAAAATGTAATTTCAATGTAGAATATTTAAAAAATATTTAAATAGCAGATGTATTTCGTTCTCTACATTACAAATGTTATGCATTCACGTTTTATAGGTACTGAGACAAAAAAATAAATGTGACATATTGCTAAATTGCACTACCAGGTGAAAAGTGAAACTCCTCAAACACTTTAAATTTTTCTTTAAAAAATCGGTATTTTTTTCGGAACTTTGTTCAGAATAACGAGGTTTGGAAGAGCGAAGTTCGAAGCAGCAAAAGTTATTGCGTTTAAATTAATGTTTCTTATAATTTTTTTATTCCAATGTAGAAGAAGTCTTAAACTTTTTTTATATTTTAAAATGTTCGTAGCATATAAAATCGGTATAAGCACTTAACATTTTTCTGTAAATAATTCGTTTAAAAAAGATACAACAAAGGAGGATAGAGCTACAATGAATATAAAATAAAGAATTTAGACATTTTCAATGTATTTAAATGAGGATACGAGAGAAAACTTCGTGAAAAAATTATAAGTATTCTTTCAGGAAATCAATTAGAATAAAAATTTTAACGAATCTTTAAAAAATTCAGTTCGCCGCACTTACTTAAATTACCATTGAAATCGTTATACATTTAATCAATTTTTTTAGTATAAAATTGTGACATTCACGAAGTATATAAGTAGTTTAAATTATTATATATTATTTTATTGTTTTCTATCTTTGAAAGAAAAAAATAGTATAGACGATTAGGAAATAGAATATCAAGTTTCATTAAATTTTTGACATTAGTTTTTGAAATAGAACTATCGTGAAAATAGGAAAAATTATTGAATGAAAAAAAAAACGTTTCTGTGGATTCATATGTTTTAGAAGTTCCTGTACACGGTTAGACGATTAAAAAAAATATCTATTTTTTAACCTATCTTTCTATGATTGCAATTCTGTGACTCTGTCTGTATATGAAAAAAGTTTCGTGGGTGCTCAATTTCAAGAGGTAATGCACGGAATTTTATAACATTTTAGATTCAGATAGACATTTAAATAATTTGATGCTGACGAGTGGTTTGTATAACTCGTTCTAGAAGTAGCGCTGCTACATTGTATTTTTTCCCGATAGTTCCCTACATTGTATTTCTCACAATAGTTATTCCGTGAGAACTAATAGACGTATTTTCAATAATCTTCAGATTAAGTCACACGTTGGCATTAGTTGTTCCTGATCGTTTTTTGCGTATTTCGCACAACAAGTGGCGTTGTTATGCTGCATTTTCACGATTTCATTAATATATCTTTTTTCCTAATTTTCACAATGTCTCTACACTACATATGCGTACTTTCTACAATGTATCACATCTATATCAAGAAATAATGTACTGGTTTTTATCACACTTCAAATTCTGGAACACATTGATATAAGTTACTGCTGATCAGAATTTGGTGTATATTGCCCAAAAGGTGGAGATGTTATGCAATATACATCACGATTTTTGCGATAGTTCTATTTCGAAAACTGATGTATGTAATTTAGTGAATTTTCTCATTATGTTACACTTTCTCATAAATCGAACCGTTAGAACCCTCATCATCAATTTGCCATCTGGTTTTGGCACTGTGATAGTGGATTTGGAAGTATTAACATACATGGGATGCAACAGAGTTGTGGGATTGGTACATCCGAATAATTAAATATCCAAATAATTAAGTACTTAAATAGAGTTATGGCTCATTTGAAATTCCATTTAACTATCCTCCTGTATATGCTCAAATGTCCGAAAATGCACGCCGAATAGTCACGACATTGATATGCATCATTATTTACATTAACATGCTCCTCATTGATAATGATGTTTGTACACCATGTCCCAAAAGTGTAGACAATCAATAAAATTCGCATTAACATAAAAAAGTAATAAGGTACAATTAAAATTTGTGGAATAGGTAATAAATAACAGCAGTTTTTCTGACATGCACATATAAATTATGATCGAAAATTTGAAATTATAAAATATACATTAAATTATGTAATAATGTGCTGTCCCAAAAGTATAGACAATTGTTACTTTTTGGGTTTTACATTTATAAAAGTAACCGAAAACTTACTTCTAATATTAAATTGTATTGCTACGCCAGTTTTTAACATCAAATACACGTTGTTCAATAGAATTAAGTAAGCATTTCGTTACAGAAGGAGATCTTTCATACCACGTTTTGTCAATTGGTTTTTTAAGTCATTTACACATGTATATTGCTTTACATTTTCACATATTTTACGAGAAAAGATTCCCTCATATATTCTCCAAGGAATTCAAATCTGGACTATGTGCTGGCCAGTCTAATAATATGGTATTGCTTTACCTAAACCATGTTTTCGTTGATCTGGAGGTGTGGATGGATGCCCCGATGAGATCAGGATGCCAGCTGGACTTGCTAGCAAATCCATAATTGTCAGTAAATTGCTACGTAAAATATCCTGATACTCTTCTGATTTCATTTTTCAGTCAGTAAATTCTAAAAATGTTTCGCCGTTGAAAGAAAATCCTTTCCAGATTATTATGAATTTTCCGTCTTGTTGCCTGTTGAAACAGTGCTTGGGATCTTTTCTGAGGTCAAACCAGTAAAATTGATACCAACAAGGCCGTCTAAATTCCATTTTATTCATCACTAAAGATTACAGAAATCACACAGTATGACACATTTTTCTAGCCCACTTTAGATGTGAATCTTCATGTCTCTGCTTTAATTAAGTTTTTGCAATCATTCTACTGTAAACAATATTTGTTGAAGCTTTAATCCTTCTGTATACAGTGCTTTTTGAAATTTTGGAAAATGATGAAATTTCACGCACAGATAAATTATACACTAAAGACATTTTTAATAATATTCTATCGTCACGTAAAATTTCTTTTAGCTTTCCAGACTACTTTTCTAGTATTCAATGTTCCACCTGATCTCAAAACTCTATAAATATTGCTTGAGGGTCTCTTTATTGTTATCAATATTTGTACAGGATATTGTCCTTGCGCTTTTAAATGTATTATTTTAATAATTTCCTCTTTTGAAACTGTTTTAGAACGTGGCATTTCTATCAGAATTTGCAGAAAATGTCTTTTTCCAAATCACAAACAAAACAATACATTGAACTCAATTAATTCCACAAAATTTCAATAAATTATTATTTTTAAAATGCAGTAGACGTTTTTTCAAATAAAAGGAAAATTATTCTGCATTTACAACAGCACACGAAAATAAAAATATTTTATTTTATGAATAAAATATAAAAGAAAACGAGTAACACTGTACTGTGTCTATACTTTTGGGACAGTATATTTTTATATAATTTAATGAATATTTTACAATTTCAAACCTTTCATCATAATTTTAATGTGCATATCAGCAAAACTCCTTTTACTTATCACCTATCTCACGAATTTTAATTGTGCCTTATTACTTTTTACGTAAATTCAAATTGTATTGATTGTCTAAACTTTTGGGACAGGGTGTATGTATGTTTGTTTTATACTTCATATACATGAAAATTTAAAACGATTTTGATACGGTATGTCCACGCGGGATAAATGAAAAAGCGTTTGAAGCGTGATACATTACAGAAACATAGCAAAACTAAATAAATCATACGATTATTATTATTATTATTATTATTATTATTATTATTATTATTATTTATTATTTTTTTTTGTAGTGTGAATAATTTTTAATATAGTAGATTTCTGAAACTTCATTTACAGCCAATTTTTACACATTTATTATTAACAATACGATCAATACGGGAGGCTTAATTATCGTTAAATAATTAAAATTTCTGATCATTTGCCGTTTTTGTATATTTTAAGTACATAAGAAAAGCACCACTCGCTAAATAACAGGCCTGATCTCTGATTCAAAAATGGCGGTTGCCAAAGCTGACTTATTTCTTGTATCCGGAAGCTATTTAAGTGACATCAAACTTTGCTGTCGTTCCAAAACAAATCTATAAATATCCTATTGAAACCATCTCAAAGCAAATTTTCTAGATACTATGTTTAGAGAAAAATTCGACCAATTTTAATCCTTTTTATATAAAAAAATAAAGATAATACATTTTTCTAGAGCCTTTTACCAACACAAATTACATTCTTCTCTAATTATAATTTTTTTTTCAATTTCGTAAAAGAAAAAAAAGTCGGGAAAATGACTTTTTGATCCATTTTGTAGAAATTCAAACATTAAATCTAATTGCTGGTATAATGTTTGTACCATGCTTTTCAAAACTGAATTCCATTTTATAATTAAACGAAACAATTGTTTTCAGATTCTTGTGAACGGAAAAATACGGTCCCTCTATTAGAAGTTCACGGCGTATTTTAAGGGGTTTTATTCATTCTTTTGCACTATAAATAAATAAATCTATTATATATGTTGCGGCCAATACCCGGAGCCTGGCCAATTCTAGAACTGACCGGACAATACCCGAACTGGCCAAGCTTCCTGGCTAAAACCCGAAATACATGAAATGAATAGCGTATTTAGGGTTTTGGCTGGCCAATTCTTGAACTGACCGGAAAGCCTTGGCTAACATCTGAACTATGATGCATACACTGTAAAAAAAAGGGTCGATCTACTAAAAAAACTTTAGTGATCCTTGTAATTACTAAAAAAAATTTAGTAATCTTAGTCGGTTACAAGAAAATGCGTAAGAATTACTAGAAAAAAGTTAGCAACGAAGAGAGTTAATAGTTTTATTTTTTTAATAAACTCACCTGTGTGGCCTTGATACCATAGTGGTTATAGTAACGGACTCCAGACTAAAAGGTCCGAAAGTGGCCACCACCAAATACGCCCCGAATGTATGTAGTGTAAGTACTCGTTAGTAAAGGGATTATGAAAATCCTGTCAGAGCAGTTAGCAATGTTTGGTGCTGCCATCTATTGCAGGTTTGCCGAAAATTTTCCGCTTCAGAAGCCTGGATGCAGCTCGAAGGAACCTCCTGCCCTTCGGGCGCACGTAATGGTTATTAAAAATAATTTTGGAGCTATTACTAAAATTTGCTTGGTGGCCCATACTAAAAATTTTTAAGTTAGTTATACAAAAAATTCTTTTGTTCAGTTTACAAAAGAAATGCTTGTTTCACTTGCAAAAAAAAGTTTGTAATGGCTAATAAAAAAATTCTGTGGAATACAAATTTACTAAAATATTTTTAGTAACCTCTTGAATTTTTTTTTACAGTGTAGGTACCTTTTTTTGTAATTATGTAACATTAAAATGTACAGTAAAAAAAAGATTCCCATTGATTATATTGAAACGAAAGTAGTATTTTTGTGTACCTAACTAAATTAACCAAAAATAATACACAATTCCCTTTCAATATCGGAATTAATTGATAAACCAAATACGATGACAATTAAAAGTTAACCGGAAACTTTACTCGAGTTAGATCATGTGGCCAGTCATTTTTTAATGTTGTTGGCCAATTCGGGAATTGGCCGGACAGTTCTAGAATTGGCCAATTTCGGGTATTGGCTGCAACATACACTGCTCAAAACAATTAAAGGATATTGCAGTTTCAGGTGGATTTTGTATCTGGGAAACTTTTTAGCTGATTGATACATGGTCGACAGACATAGTAGGTTATATGACAATACATTACACATGTTTGTCAGAAAAAAATTCATTTTATTGCGCATTTGTGTACAAAAGAAAAAAAACACAATTTGTGCATATGAGAAAAACGAATAAGAAAAGGTGTTTTCTTTAAAAAAAATCATTTTCAGTAGGGGGTATGGTTTCCACGGGCCGCCAGCAACGTTGAACACCTTTGAGGCTTAGACTCAATGAGGCTATTAATGACGAGTTGGGGTATTCTGCCCCACTCTTCCAGAAGAGCTCTTTCCAGTTCTTGGAGAGTTTGTAGGGGTTGTTGGCGGCCAGAAACTCGTCTTCCTAGAGCGTCCCAAGCGTGCTCGATTGGATTCATGTCTGGAGAACACGCTGGTCATTCCATTAGAACGATTCCTTCTTCGAAAAGGAAATCCTCCACCAGGTTTGCACGATGTGGCCTGCAGTTATTGTCCATTAAAATGAAGTTATCTCAGATTGCTGCAGTGTAAGGGACCACAATAGGTCTGAGGATCTCATCCCTATATCGGCGACCAGTCAGAGCTCCATCTCGCGTGATGTAGAGGTCAGTGCGCCCGTCAATGGAGATGCCACCATACACCAACACTCCTCCACCGCCAAATCTGACACTTTCGTGCACGAACGCAGGATTATTTCTACTGCCACGGTCTCTCCCGATGAAAATACGCCTATTATCCGCATGCACAGAAAAACGGGACTCGTCAGAAAACAGAAAATTGCTCCATTCATTTCTCCTCCAGTTGACATGCTCGGTTGCCCCCTCCCTGCGGTCGCGACGATGCCTTGATGTTAATCTAACACATACCATCGGTCGGCGAGCAGACAGACCTACAACATGGAGCCGGTTTCGGACAGTCTGAGTTGAAATCGTGGTGCCTGTAGCAGAGCGAAGGTGTTGTTGGAGAAGAGTAGCGTTCATGTTTCGGTGTCTCCGAGCTGTTAACGCTAAATACCGATCTTCATTGGGTGTTGTTGCCTATCTACGACCTTGCCTGGTCTTCGGCTGCACATCCACTCTCCAAAAAACGGTTCCAGATCCTGGAAATGACACTTTGTGACACTCCAATGGCTTGTGTTTCTTCGGCTTGACTTTGGCCCCCTTCTAACCTACCAACAATTCTCCAAGCTTCTGAATCTGTCAAATGACTTCGCTGAGACATCGTACTCATCGAAACAAAGCAATCACTGAATGCCGATCATCCTTGTTTACATTCTCTTTTATCCAGTTGAAAGTCAAATTTCATCCGCTGCTGCTGAAGCGACGTCTTTGACGTCGAACTCAAAATTTGCATACTCCACAGTTTGAAAACCAGAAAAATTTGCATTTGTGATTCTCTTCTTCTATTTTCGGCAAAAAAATTTCGTTTATATCTTTATTTTATATAAAACTTCCAATATCCTTTAATTGTTTTGAGCAATGTATATAATACGCTAATGAGACGGCTTTTTTCATATCATATGGTATTTTCGAGAAAAGCAACTTATGGCTGCCATGTTAGGATAAGCATTCAGGTGTCATAAGTATGCTGGCAGTTCAACATATTGAAATATACACATAATGTGCACTGTATCACATTTGTCCTACTTCATTTTGAACAAAATATTAAAAAACAACCGACTTATAAAGTTTTAAATTCTATATTAAAAATAACGGATAATAAGCAATTATAAAAAACGGATACCCTGATAACAATAGAAACTAGATAAAACACACCAGATAAAATAAACCAATACTATTTTGGAACCATCTATTAGCAATCATTATAAATAAAAGTGCTTAAAAAAACTGCAGGATGTACTGATGTTATTCAATATCTATCTTTAAAACTTCTGTTATGTAATTTTAGAGTTAGTTCAATATAAATAAAATGAATATTATAATTTAAATTTAGATTTATTTATAGAGATCAACGCAAAAACAAATAAAACACAATTCAACATTCTGACATTTTTGACGGAGATTATATATTAGTAACTAAATAAGTGTATACATGAAATGTAAATAAATATGTCAAAATTTCCGAAGGGGATATCTCTTTTCGTTTTAAGCTAAAAAAATAAATAGAAGTAAAAATTTATGTGAATTTTAAGGCGAATTTGTAGAATCTCTCTTAAATTTTAATAAGTTAGCGGCCCATAAAATCATCATAAACACATAAGTTTTCTTCAAAGTAAATCTTTTCAAAGAAATACATCAAAGGGAGACGGAGATGCGATGAATTTAGATTAAAGAACTTAGAACTTTCTTATATATTTAAAAGGAACCAATAATGGCATCCTTGTAGGTGTGAAAAGGACTATAAGAATTTATTAAAAAAATCATTAAAAGTTTGAAAGAATATCTAAAAATTAATTTCCATCATATAATTAAAGTAGCCTCTTATAGCCTAGTTCACTTGATATAATTTAAATAGTACATATAATAGTACTTTTTTAATAATAAATTTTAAATAATTTATTGTTATATTGGCTTTAAGTAGTTAAGATTAATAAATCTCTCTCTCTCTCTCTCTTTAATTTTTTCTTGCCAAAGAATGCATAGGTGGATGTATTCTTCTAGCTTAATCGTTACACACATAAAATATGCATCAACTTTTGTTATATATAACGATTTTTTTAAAAGAAAATAATATAAATAATGTCTAATAGGGAATCATACTACAGTGCGTGTCAAAAGTTTAAGCACAACAGAAAATTTCAAAATAAAATTATATTAATGAGTGAAAGTTACTTTCCTTTTCACATAACCTACAAATTATAGTTTTGAAAAGATAAATAAAGATTTATGCTATAAAATTTATCTTAAATAATAAAATTTATCAAAACAACAAAAATGAATGTGCCAAAAGTTTAAGCATAGTAGTTTTTTAGTCTTTAGCAGATCAAGAAAAAGAAATTAATTCTTGATTATTGCTCCTTTCAGCTGAATTACTTTAAATATACTGTCTTCCATCGATAAAATGAGTTTCTGTGTTGTTTCTGGTTGAATTTTATATCAGGTGCTCTCAGTGGCATCTTTCAAATCTTTAACTGAAGAATACTGCTTTCAATTTGGATTAACTGTATGAAAGAGAATACCCCACATATTTTCTATAGAGTTTAAATCAGGACAAAGCGCCGGCCATTTTGAAAACAGACACTTTTTTCGACTTAAGCCATGATGAAGTTGAGTTTGATTTATGGATCAAAGCATCATCATGTTGAAATAACCATTTTTTCTCACTCCAAAACACCGGCAGCAGGAAGCAAATGATTGGCAATTGTGCCTACTGATGAATGCTAGAGATGTTTGATCATTGAAAGAAATAGCCCATATACTATAACAGAACCACCATAATGTTGTCGGCTAAATATACTCCAAGGTTGTTTGCAAAGATCATACCAATAATACTTAAACCCTTCATGGCCATCGAGGTTCCATTTTTTCATCACTGTGAATACCACATTCAGCCACTTTTCGCCAAATGACATAGGCTCTTTGGCCCATTGCAATCTAGCTTCTTTATGGTGTCGTTTGAGACACGATAATAGAGCCATGTTAGGATATTTGATGTATTTAAATTCCAAAACTCTTTTATGAACAGTTTTTTTCGATATTTGTCCTCCGACTGTATGTTTTATTTGCGAAAGGGGGTAATTACCAGTTGAAGCCAAATTTTTGATGTGGCTACCTTCGCACAAACTAGTCACTCGTGGTCTTCCTGAACGAATTTTTTTTTTTTTTTTTTTTTTTTTTGAAATCATTACCACGAGCCAAAATTTGATGAATACCTCGTTTTGATTTTTTAAATTCACTTGCAATTTCAGAAACAGACTTACATTTTGCGCTCACACTCCAGATTTTTATCACCACCTCCTCTGAAAATTCTTTCGACTTAGGCATTTTGTACTAAATCAAAAACAACAACTGACTGCTTTTTATACACTCAGAAACTGTTTGCGTGCGCAACCGCTTACGTCAGTTTGTAAAATTTGCAGGAAACCGATTTTGTGTTTAAACTTTTCACACGGTTATTTTTGTTCTATTCTTAAACTCCATGGTTTGAAATAAAATTTAAAATTTAATTTCAATGAATATGATGTTAAAATAGATATCGTTAACTTATACAAGACAGATATTGAAATAAAGTGAATATTTAAAGTTTTATCTTAAAATTGCTATTGTGCTTAAACTTTTGACACGCACGGTACCAGAACCATATGCTATAAAGCAAATGTTATAAAAAAAGTATAATATCTTCACATATTTACTATAGATTTTTGTTTACGTAATTCTTGCATTACCTTGGTTTGTTGGAATTTTATTAATATAAGTTAAATTTTTTATTTTAATTTTACTTATTTTTAAATTAATATATATTGTATCTATCTATCTATCTATCTATCTATCTATATATATATATATATATATAAGTGTGTGTGTGTGTGTTAGATATTTTTCCTTACTTCAAATAAATTTTTGAGTGGTTACAGTTTTTTATTTATTTATTTATTTATTTATTTTTATTGTGCGTGTGCAGTGTCACAATATGAATACTTATTTATTTATTTACTAATTAGAAATCTATATGATAAGATATCTACAACAAATAATATTTTATTGATTAGTCTGTAAGAATTAGTATCCAAGAACGATTAGTTATAGCTATTGAACAAAAATGGATATTACAATTTTTTCATTAATTTAAATATCTTTATATTTTTTAAACTTTTCAGTGATTTTAATTAAATAGCAATAATATTTTTTTTTATTATTTTATTTATAATATTTTTTCTATTTTAATTTTGAATCATTCAACTGAAAGATAATGGGTAATATTTTACATAAAAATTTCTCGGTATCAGTTTCTAAAAAGGGATAATTTTGAATTTTTATTTCAATCATGATTCTGTATGTGTTAAGAAATTGTGTGGATTTGATATTTTAAACCCCTGTATTTAATACTTTAAATGAATTCTTCAAATAATTTATACTATTGTTGTTGTTTTTTTTAAATATTAGGTAATTATTAGATTTTTTTTAAATATTAGATTTGATAAATAATGATAAATATTATATTTTTTTTTATAAATATTAGATAAATAAAAAAAAATATAAATATTAATAATATAAATATATAAATATACAAAAAAATAAGAAAAGTTTGATTTTATTAAAATATACAGTCAAGTAAAAGATTAAATATGTATGAAATTAAGAAAAATATCGTCGATTCTCTATGAAAGGTATAGATTAATATAAGATATATC
Source organism: Maratus speculifer (assembly GCA_964019185.1). NCBI lineage: Eukaryota > Metazoa > Arthropoda > Arachnida > Araneae > Salticidae > Maratus > Maratus speculifer. Next base: position 24,807,811 of record OZ025292.1, read on the forward strand.
TATATCTATATCTATATCTATATATATGTATGTATATATATATATATATATATATGTATATATATATATATATATATATATATATATATACGGTCCAAGAAAATTCTGCAACGATTCTATATATTAAATTTCGGATCATTCGATTGAGTAGATTTTGCGCTGTTACATTCGGACATACCGATAGACAGACAAAACGAAGATTATAGTTGCTTCGTATTAATATAATTACGAATGCACGTAATAAGTATGCAATGGTCAAAAATGCATTTTTTAATAAATGAATTTTGAAAACTTGCGAATGGTTTGGTGTGTACCAGCTTTGAAAAAAAGTACAAAAAATCATTTTCTGTCTTTAACTTATCCAGTTTACTATTATAGTTATTTAGATTTATTAAGTAAAGTTAGCTCTTTTGGAAAAAGGTTTTTTTTTTTTTTTTTTTCTTTTTTTTTTGGGGGGGGGGGGAGGGGAGTCCGTGAAATATTTCATCATTTTTAAATTAGAATTTTTCCCTCTCTGAAAATGTTGAATAATTTAATGTAAAAGCCATCAATACTTTTCAAAACAAACGAAAAAATAGATTTTTTTTATTATTATTATTTTACACAAATGAAATTTTAAATCCTAGGAATGATTTTCCGAGTCGGAGCATAAAAAACCGTAATTAAAATACTATAAAAGCTTCTAAAAAATCAAAAACCGAAAAATTTTCATTTACCAGCTTTAAAATTTTCTTAAATAAATGTCTGATCTGATATTTATTACATTTCTTCGGAATTTTTTTTTCATTAATTCAACTCATGGAGGAATTTATCCATATCTCCAACTATATTATGATGAAGCAAAAAATGATGAAGCAAAAAATGAATTTTATTATTCCATGATTTTATTTACCTCTCAAACAAAAGGGAAAAATATCTGTCAAGTAAGTTGATTTGAAAATTAAAAAAAAATTATAGTTGAAAAGTTTTTATCAAGATTGCTTCCTGGTTCATCATTAAAAAGCTTTTGAAAAGCTTTTTGACAGAATACTGAAGGATTGGGGGAGTCTAATTTGTTTTCCTAATTTTCAAACTTTCATTTTTTGATAAGCTCGTTATTATGTGATGAAAAACCTCCCACTTTATAGATAACATTTATTGATTAGACAGATCGGTTAAAGGTAATAAATACTTATTTTAATTTATCTTCATCGTGAAGACAATTCGTTATTTCATTCGTTATTCGTTATTTCGTTTTTTTTAAGACAGATAAGGTTCTATCTGTCTTTAAAAAAAAAAAAGATTTTTCGATATAAAAATTTTCTATTGTATCGATGAAGGCATTTCTGGATTAAAGTAATGTCATAATTTAATTGTAAGGCCATGTGTAAATTATATCTAACATGACTTTGATGCAAAAATGCATCCATAAATACGAACAGAATCTTTTTATATCAAAAAATCATTTTTTTTTCAAAAAGACAGATAGAACCTTATTATTCTCAGTTGACGAATTGTACATTAATATCTAATATACTATGGAACTTTCCTTTAGCGAGGGCAATATTTAATGAAGTTTCCTGCATAATAGAATTTTCTGCTGAATCTTGACTTTCACCACCAATAATATGTAAACTAATCTAAATTTTATGAAAAATATATTCTGCATAACAAAGCTTATAGGGAGTTTGCTGTTGCGTTGATCATGTTAATTTATTTCAGAGTATTGTATGAAAATGTAATTATTTATTTATTTATTCACATGTATTCAAAAGGAAGAATATGAAAGCTTTCGATATAATAAGAAGGAATTTTCATTTTAACAAAAATTTTACATATAAATTGCTTTTTTTTTCTTAAAAAAGTATGAAACTTTTTTTAACAAAATATTATTTTTAAAAAATCTGTACAAAGTAATATTACAGGCTTTTTTAACTTCAAGATATTCAATACTAAGAAAAAACAGAAAAAAAGTTACTTTTTAGTTTTTATTTACCTCTATTTATTATGAGTTGTTAAGAGAGTTATTAGATTATTTTTACAATTATTTAGACAGTTAGCTTTTATAACAATCTGTCTTTAAATTTGGGAGTCAATGAATTATTTCATCATTTTTCGAGCAGAATTTTGCCGCCTTTGAAAGTGGAGAATACGTTCGTGCAGAAGGCATCAGTTCAGTACTCTCAGAAACGGGCGAAAAATGGATTTTTTCGTAAATAAAATCTTTAATGTTTAGAATAATTTGCTCTGTTCAAACATAAAAAACCGTAATTAAAATACTGAAAAAAAGCATATAAAAAATAAAAAAATAAAAAATTTCATCTTCAAGTGTTCAACTTTGTTCTTATAAATGTCTGATGTGGTATTTATGGCATTACTTCGGAAAAATATTTCTCATTATTTCAAAGCATAGAGGAATTATCCCATATCTAAGACATTATTCTCTACACTTTTTTTCCCCAAAATAACACATTTTTCCGAAAAAAAGGGCAATCCGAGAATTAATTTTACTGTTCCCCGAATTTCATTCTTTTTCTTACCTCGAAAACAAAAGGAAAGAAATATTTGTCAAGTAAGTTGATTCGGAAAGAAAAAAATATGTATAGTTGGAAAGTTCTTATCAAGACTGAATCTTTGTTCATCATTAAAAAGCTTTTGAAAAGATTTTAGACAAACGACTGTAGGAGTGGTAGAGTCCAATTTTTTCTACATTTTAAAACTTTTTATTGATTTATTTTATTTTTATTTATTTATTTATTTATTTATTTATTTATTTATTTATTTATTTATTTTTTTGATGAACACATTATTAAGAGAATAAAAAAAAATGCTCCCACCTTTTAAACAAATTTTATTAATGAAACAGAACGGTTGAAAATACAAATACCTAAAATTTTAAATTATAATCATGGTGAAGGTAATTTTATGTTTTATCTAACATGAAGTGAAACTTTCCTTTAGTACAAATTCCTGTACAATAAAGTTTTAAACTTAATGAATTTCTCTGTTAAACCTTATATTTTAGCATGCAAATTAATTTCCTTATTATAAAAAATATATTCTACATAACGAAGTTTATTTCACCTTCGAGTGCGCATGACATTAAAACAGAGAGATTTCTCTCGAGATGACCGTATGACGTTATTTCAGAAGTTTGCATGAAAATGAAGTGCCTTACTCATTTAATCGCATTTCAATTCAAAAGAATAAATAATATAAGCCTTCAATGAAATAAGATGCTTTCAGTTTTACGAAAATGTTACAAATAAATTGTTTAGTGCTTAAAAAAGTGCGAATTTGTTTTCTTTTTAACACAACATTTCTTATAAGAAGTATGTAAAAAAGAAATATTGCAGACTTTTTTAAGTTAAAGATTTAGAATACGAAGAAAAAAAGTGGGAGGGGAATAACGTTTTGGTTTACCTCTCGATAAAATGTGTCCTTTCAGCTATTTTTTATGATTATATTCATTTAGACAGTTTTTGTTTTTAGAAATTGGTTTGTAAATTAAGGAGTCAGTCAAGTATTTCATTATGTTATCAGGAACGGTAACTGTACTCTCAGAAATAGACGAAAAAAGGCAATATTTATTTTAAAAAATTACATAATAGGAATTACTTACTGTGTCGAATCATACGATAATGCAATTAAAATACTAAAAATAAGCTCATAAAAAAATCAGAAACTGAAAACATTTTTATTTTCCAGCGTTAAAAATTGATCATATAAATCTCTGATCTTTACTTATGACATTCCTTCGGTAAACCATTTTTCATTATTTCAAAGCATGGAGGAATTTATTCCTATTTTCGACTACATTATTTTCCTTTTTTCTCAATATATTATAGTTTTTGTAAAAAAAAAAAAAAAAAAAAAAAAAAAAAAAAAAAAAATGCTGAAGCAGAAAATGAATTTTATTATTCCATGAATTTCGTTCTTTTTTTTTTTTACCTCTCAAACAAAAGGGAAAATATATCTGTCAAGTAAGTTGATTTGAAAAGGGAAAAAATGTGTAGTTGAAAAGTTCTTATCAAGATGGTTTTCTGGTTTATCATTAAAAAGCTTTTGAAAAGTTTTTTGACAGAATACTGAAGGATTAGGGGAGTCTAATTTGTTTCCTTAATTTTCAAACTACTAATTTTCACTTATTGATAAGCTCGTTATTAAGTGAATGAAAAACCTTCCATTTTATAGATAATATTTATTTATGAAACAGAGCGGTTAAAGTTAATAAATACTTATTTTAATTTATCTTTATCGTTTAAACCATTGCATATTAATATTTAATATTCTGTGAAAATTTCCTTTAGCGAGGGCAATGTTTAATGAAGTTTCCTACCTATTAGAATTTCTTTCTGAATCTTGACTTTGAATATCAATAACATGCAAATTAATCTCCATTTTATGAAAAATATATTTTGTATAATAAAGCTTATAGGGGGTTTGGTGTTATGATGATCATGTGGATTTTTTTTCAGAGTATTGTATGAAAATGATATTATTTATTTATTTACTTGCATTCAAAAGTATGATCATGAAAGCCTTTGATATAATATGAAGGGATTTTCATTTTAATAAAAATGTTACAAATAAATTATTCTGACACTTAAATAAGTGCAAAAATTTTCTGAACAGAATATTAATTATAAAAAAATCTGTACAAATTAGTATTACCGGCTTTTAGGTAGCTTTCATTACAAAAAGCAAAAAGCTACCTATTGCAGTCGCCCGGAGGAAAGCACTTCCAGAAAATTTTTGTTTCAGCCCCAGACACTAAAACCACCCTCCGTTCAAATGTTGATACATACAGCTCATATTCAAAATATTAGAATAATTGAGAAAAAGTAATAAGAAAAAATTATTTGTCATTTATTTATTTTTTATACTAAGTAAGTGCAATTAAATTTCTTATAAATTAAATCTGGAATGTTTAGATAAGATTTTAACATTTATAAAATATAAAATACAGCTCAATAAATTAGGTATACAGCTTCTTTAAACACACCAGAATATTAGAATAAAATTTAGATTGGTTCAAAATATTAGAATATTTTATTTTACGCAACAATATTACCTTATGAATATGAAGTAAATGGTAGTTAATATTTTGAAGCATCCCCTTTAGCTTTCATAACAGCGTACAATCGATCTTGCATACTATATACAAGGTGTTTACAAACATTTCTATCAATATTAGCCCAAATAGACTTTATACGTGCCACTAACTCAGTTTTACTTGAAGGAGGATTTTCTTGAAGTTTTTTCCTCATTATATACCATAAGTTTTCGATGGGATTAAGATCTGGTGAATTTGGTGGCCAAGGAAGTACCTTAATGTTGCGTTGGCGGAACCAATTCTTAGTTGACACCTAGGTATGCGGGGACGCTAAATCTTGTTGAAAGATGAAATCATCTTCAAATAAATCTTCTGATGATGGAATCATGTAATATTCTAAAATTTCTTGATATATCAGAGAGTTAACCTTTTCGTAGACGATGCATAACTTTCCAGGTCCTTCTGCACTCATACAGCCCCAAACCATGACACTAGCAGCAAATTTTACGGAACGTTTAAGGCATTCTTTATCAAATGCTTCTTGCTTCATTCTCCAAACTCGAATACCTTGATTACCATATGAAACACAAAACATACTTTCATCACTAAATAATATATTTTTCCAATCTTCATTGCTCCATAAACGTCTTGATTTACACCAATTCAATCTTATATGCTTTTGTCTTGCAGTCATGAGAGGTTTTGTTTTCGGTACACGAGATTCAAATTTAAATTTATGGAGACGTCTTAATGTTGTCGATGTAGAAACTTCAAATCCTTCTTCTTTCCATTTTCGGTGCAAGAATCGCACAGTTTTAAAACGGTTTTTCTTAACTATACGCTTCAGTTTCCTGTCATCTCTAGCAGATGTTTTTGGTTTTCGGTCACCATTTCGGCGATTATTTTGAAATTTTCCAATTTTTGAATATTGTGTTAGTATTTTACTAACGCTCGATTGCGAACAATGTTAGTAATTCGCTATAAAACATTGATTTTTACCGTGTCGATACAAATCAACCATACGAAGTTTAGTAGATTCAGGAATATCACTCACACGGCCCATTTTAAAACGAAAAAGAAACAAACTGCAAAAAAGAATACTGATTTTAAATAAAATAGTCTGAATTTAATCAATGATGCCACCAGTTAAGAATTGGTAATAATTAAAGGAGAATTAATGTGAAATATTCTAATATTTTGAACCACTTGAATAAATATTCTAATATTTTGACTTTTCAAAATAATTTTTTTTGCAATTAATCTTTTCAAAAATGATATTAAATTTAAGATAACAAGTAAGTTTAATCAACAATAAGTTCTTAATAAAAATATCATTTGCATATTTTCATTAAAAGACATTAAATTACCAAACGATATTTTCAATTTCTAAAAAAAAGGTAATTATTCTTATATTTTGAATATGAGTTGTATATATATATATATAATCATATATATAGATCTGATTTTTGTCATGCGATAACTAACGTATTTATGAACCGATTTGAATGAAACTTGGTATGTACATAGTACATACAAATGTCTTGACCGAGTTCGTTGGCCAGCATCATCCGCCATTTTGTTTCAAAATGGCGGCCATTTAAAATTTTTAAAAAAATTTAAAATTAAAAATTCAACGCGAAAAAATTGAAAGTTAAAAAATATTTTTCTTTTACGTGTTAGAACTTAAAACAATGATTCCAGAACACTTTTTATTTTGTCTATATCTTACAAAATGATTGAGTTATAGCACTTTGAATTTTTCTTATGGCCGACAATTTGAAACGATCTGATTTTTGTCACGTGATAACACGCGTATTTATGAACGGACTTGAAAGAAACTTGGTATGTACATAATACATACAAATGTCTCAACCGAGTACGTTGGCCAGCATCATCCGTCATTTTGTTTCAAAATGGCGGCCATTTAAATTTTTTTTAAAAACTTAAAATTTTAAATTAAATGCAAAAAAGTTAAAAGTTGAAAAATATTTTTCTTTTACGTGTTAGAACCTAAAACAACGATTCCAGAACGCTTTTTATTTTGTCTATATCTTAAAAAATGATTGAGTTATAGAACTTTGAATTTTTATTATGGCTGACATTTTGAAACGATCTGATTTTTGTCACGTGATAACAGGCGCATTTATGAATCGATTTGTATGTAATTTGGTGTGTACATAGTATACACTGAGGCCTGAATCGAGTTCGATACTCAGTTCCATCCGCCATTTTATTTCAAAATGGCAGCCATTTAAAAAATTTTATAAATTTTAAAATTTAAAATTAGGTACAAGAAAGTGAGAAATTGAAAAAGATTTTTCTTTTATGCATTTGAACTTGACACAAAGTTTCCAGAGCATTTTTTGTTTCGTCTGTATCTTAAAAAATGGCTGAGTTATCGCATACATATATATATCGATTTCGATAAGTGTGTGCATGTGCACCTGAATTAAGATTTCGACCCAGCTCATAATCAGGTTCTACTAATTTGAGTTTAGTATTTTTGAATAATATAACTTAATTTAAAATAAATAAATAAATATATAAGTATATGAAAGCTACCTCTACCTCCCGGCACTGCAGGAAGGACTATTTTAACTTAAGAGTTTTCAATATTAAAAGAAAAAAAAAGTTAATTTACCTCTCTTTATTATGGGTTTTTAAAGACATTTATTAGATTATTATTACATTTATTTAGAGAGTTAGTTTTATTAGAAATTGGTCTTTAAATTCAAGAGTCAGTCAATTATTTTATATTTTTTCGAACAGAATGTTTCCGCCTCTGAAAGTGTGAAAGAGGTTTATGTAAAAGGCATTAGTTCAGTACTCTCACAAACGGGCAAAAAATGGATTTTTTCATAAATTTACATCTTAGGAAAACTTTCTGTGTCAGAGCATAAAATGACCATAATTAAAATAAAATGAAAAAATTCATTTTCCAGCTTTAAACTTTGCTCACGTAAATGTCTTCTTATCTGGTATTTATGACATTTCTTTGGAAAACCATTTTTCATAATTTCAAAGCATAGATGAATTTCTCCATTTCTCCGGCTACATTCTCTCTCTCTCTCTCTCTTTTTTTTTTTTTTTTTTTTTTTTTTTTTTTTACTTAACTATTATACGTAGTATAGGGTAAGTCTTGAAATTTTTTTTTCACGTATTTACAAATTTCAAACACTGGAGATTTCCCCCCCCCCCCCCCCCCAAAAAAAAAAAAAAAAAAAAAAAAAAAAAAAAAAAAAAAACATATTTTTAGAAAAAAAAAATGTCGTCCATCCGTCTGTGTGTGTGCTTGTCTGTAAACACGGTATCTCCCGAAAAAATTGAGATAGAGACTTGCAATTTTCTATGTACTTAATATGTAAGAAAAGGATAAGAAAGGGATGAAGCCTGTTTTTTATCGGTAACCTCGATTATCCGAAATTATCTTTTTAGGACTCTCTTAAAATTCGTTCTGATGAAAAATATATAAATGTTTTCGATTTTTTTTTTTAATTTTAAGGAGTGGAAGTTAAAAGTAATAAAATAACACAAATTTTGAATAATAAACGAAGTCGATCGGATTATTAGTTGCCGAGATATTTGTAATACTGTTTTCCACATTCTTCGATTTTTCCTGACCCTGTATTTCATTCAAATTTCAATTCAAAGATATATTTTAATTGGAAATGAGACACTTAATCCAACGCAGTAAACTGCTAGTTAATATGATCTTTATTTTTGGAGTTATAAGGATGTTTCGTTTACGTAATTCAGTACTACTTGAGTAATTTGGCGTTTTATATATTCTGTCGAAATGGGTTCATCATCAATTCATTAATATAACATTACTATGTATAATAAAATATTCAAATATACGTTTAAATTTTGTTTTTGGAACTGCAATTCATTTTATTAATAGATTACACATGTTTTAGTTTCATATATTATAGTATGAATGGTGAGTATGGTGAGTAAGTATTACGGTGGCTACCAACGACTAGTTTCTTTTCCTTGAGATACCATATTTTTGCATTAAAAAAAATGGCGAAGCAAAGAAGGAATTTTAACATTCCTTGAACTGCATTTCCTTTATTAACTCGGAAACAAAAGGAAAGAAATATCTGTCAAATAATTTAATTCGAAAAGAAAAAACATATAGTTGAAATGTTCTTATCAAGATTGTATCCTGGTTCATCATTACATGCCTTTAGATAGAAAAATAAAGGGGTGGGTGATTTTATTTATTTTTTCATCATTTTCAAACTTTGATTTTTTGATGAACACATTATTAAGCAAAATAATAAGAAAACTCCTGTTTTTTGATAAATTTTTGTGACAAGAAAGAGCAATAAAGGAATAATAAATATCTAATAACTTTAAATTATAATCATGGTAAAGACAATTTGATATTTTTTATCTAATATACAATGAAATTTCTCTTTAGCGAATGCCCTATTTAGCGGAATTTTCTGCTAAACTTTCTTCTTAAACCTATTAAAGTATAAATTAATGTCCATATTACGAAAAAATATTCTATATAATGAAATTTACTCCACTTTCAAGTGTATATGTTGTTCAAACGGAGAGGTTGCTCTTGAGATGAACGTATTAATTTATTTCACAAAATTGTATAAAGATAAAGAAATTTATTTATTTAAACTTCTGAATTCAAAATAAGGAATGCTAAAAGCTTTTGATGTAGTAAGAAGATGATTCCAGTTTTACGAAATTGTTAAAGATGCATTGTTCTGCTACTTAAAAACGTTTTCTGAAAAAAAAAATTACACTGAAAGAAAAACTACTTAAAAACGTTTTCTTAAAAACGCGAAAATTTTCTGTACAGGGTAATCATTAAAAGGAATCTGTAAAAAATAATATTATAAAATTTTCTGAACTTGAGAATTTTGAACACTAAGAAAAAAAAAGAAAAAAAATAGTGTTTCAATTTTAGTTTATTTCTCTTTAATATATGTTTTTTAGACAGTTATTATTATAATTATTTAGACTTTTTAAAATTGGTTTCTAAATTTAAGGGTCTGTCAATTATTTCTTATTTAAAAAAACGGTATCCGTACCCTCACAAACAGGCTAAAAATGCATTTGTTAAAAAATAAAATTTTACTTACCAGGAATAATTTGCTGTGTCAGAGTATAATTAACCATAATTTAAATACTAAAAAAAACACATAAAGAAAAGTCAAAAACTGAAAAAAATCACCTTTCAGCGTTAAAATTTGTTTTAAAAAATGCCTCACGGTATTTATGACGTTTCTTTCGATAAATCATTTTTAATCATTTCAACGCGAGAATGAGAGAATTAATTACAACGAGATGAAGGTCTTTATATCTACGACTATATCTTCTCTTATTTTTTTTCTTTCACGATATCAAACTTCTTGTAAAAAAAAATGGCAGAGCAAAGAATGAATTTCATTATTTTTTTTTATTTCATTCTCTTCTTTACCTCGAATCAAAAGAAAAGAAATTTCTGTCAAGTAAGTTGATTTGAAAAGAAAAAAAATTGAATAGTTCAAAAATTAATATCAAGATTGCTTCCTGGTTAATCATAAAAAAAGCTTTTGAGAAACTTTTTGACAAATAAATAAATAAATAAAGGAGGGGCAGAGTCCAATTTTTTTTTTTTTTTTTTTTTTTTTTTTTGCTCATTTTCATGAATTTTCTCATTTTTATTACTGTATACAGTAATATTACAGACTTTTTAATACGATTTTAATCAGACTAACTTAAGGATTTCGAACATAAAAAGAAAAAATATCAACCTTTCATTTTTAGTTTACTTCTATTCAATGTGTGTTTTTTAGGCATTTATTAGATTATAATAATAGTTACTTAGACAGTTTGTTATTTTAGATTTTTGATAATATATTCCTGAGTCAGTCAATTATTTCATCAATTTTCAAAATACGCTATCCGTAATCTCAGAAACGGGTAAAAAATGCAATTTTTAAAAATAAAATTCTACGTCTTAGGTAAAATTTGCTGTGTCACATGATAAAAAACCGGAATTAAATTAAAAAAATAAGTGCATAAAGAAAAATCATAAAGTGAAAAACATTTCATTTTCCAGTGTTAAACTTTATTCCCAGAAATGGCTGATTCAGTATTTATAACATTCCTTCGGAAAGTCATTTCTCATTATTTCGAGACATAGAGGAATTTCCCCATACTTCCGACTACATTATTTTTCTCTTATTATTATTTTTTTCTTTCAAGATAACAGATTTCTTCAAAAAAAAAAAAAAAAAAACAGGTGGAGCAAAGAAGGAATTTCATTATTCTTTGAATTTCATTCTCTTCTTTACCTCGAAACAAAAGAAAAGAAATTTCTGTCAAGTAAGTTGATTCGAAAAGAAAAAAATATATAGTAATCAAGATTGCTTCTTGGTTTATCATTAAAAAGCTTTACAAAAGATTTTGACAGAAAAATAAAGGATTCGGAGCGTCCATCCTCCCCCTCCCCCTCAATTTCAAACTTTAATTTTTTGATGAAAACATTATTAACCGAATGAAAAAAAAAATGCCCCAACCTTTAAGACAAACTTTACTGGCGAGACAGAGCTGTTAAAATTTAAAAAGAAACCTGATAATTAAAAAATATATTGAATGTAAAGACAATTTCATATTTTACCTAAAATTAAGTGGAACTTTCCTTTAGCGAAGTCCCTGTTTAAAAAAGTTTTTTATACAACGGAATTTTTTTTGGAACCTCATCTTTGAACAAAATTAACATATAAATTAATGTCCTTTTTATAAAAAACATATTTAACATAACGAAGTTTATTCCACTTCCGAGTGTGTATGATATTTAAACAGAGAGGTTGCTCTTGAGATTAAGGCATATATTTATATTAATGGATTGTATAAAAATGAAATGGTTTACCTATTTAAACATTTTCATTCAAAGAAGAAATGCTTAAAGGCTTTGATATAATAAAAAGGGTTTTTCAGTTTCACGAGAACGTTACAGATACAATGTTTCGGTACTTTAAAAATTGCGATTTTTTTAACACAGTATTCCTTATAACAAATCTGCAAAAAGTATTGTTACAAATTTTTTTAACCCAAGGATTTTCAATAGTAAGAAAAAAGGAGAAAAATACTTTTCAGTTTTAGCTAACTTTTCTATAATGCATGTGTTTTTTAGATAGTTATTAGTTCATTATTATAATTATTTAGACAGTTAGATTTACTTTTTTTTAGAAATTGGTTTGGAAAATGAGGAATAAGTCAATTATTTCATCATTTTTCGAAAAACGGTTTCCGTACTCTCGAAAACGGACGATAAATGCAATAAAAAAAAGTACAATTGTACGTCTTATGAATGATTTGCTGTTCCAGAGTGAGTATTAAAAACCGTAATTAAAATACTAAAAAAGTGCAAAAAGAAAAATTAAAATCTAAAAAAAGGATCATTTCCCAGCGTTCAATTTTGTTCATACATATGTCTGATTTGGTATTTATGACGTTCCTTCGGAAAACCATTTCTCATTATTTTAAAGCATGGAAAAAACGACTACATTATTCTCTTCTCTTTTTTTCTGTCTTTCTCTCAATTTATCAGAATTTTTGAAAGAAAAAAATGGTATAGCAAAACCTGAATTTCATTATTCTCTGAATTCCATTCTCTTCTTTACCTGACAAACAAAAGGAAAGCAATATCTGTCAAGTAAGTTGATCAGAAAATAAAAATTAAAAAGTGTAGTTGAAAAGTTCTTATTAAGATTGCTTCCTGGTTCATCATTAAAAAGATTTTTGACAGAAGACTGTAAGGGGTGGGTGAGTCCAATTTGTTTCCCTCATTTTCAAACATTGTCTTTTTGATGAGCACATTATTAAGTGAAAGAAAAACTCCCACCTTTCAGAAAAAAAATATTGATTAAAGTTAATAAATACTTTATAATTTTTTTAATTATCTTTATAAGACAATTTTACATTAAGACGTATTATGTAAAATCTGAATGTCTGTTTGTATTTCAAACTACCCCTTCCAGAATATGAAACGTACGTGATGGAAACAACTGCAGATACACGCATGTTTCCTAGAATTTTTTACAAGTTGTCTGAATAAAAAAAAATTTCGAAAATATTATTATTATTATTATTATTATTATTATTATTATTATTATTATTATTATAACGTTCAGTATCTGAATAATGATATATTTCATATCTATATATATATATATATATATATATATTAAACTTTTAAACCAAATGTTGCCAGCAATTTTAACAACTAACTTTGCCAAACATTTTTCGGTTAAAAAATACATTTATACGCTTTTATGAAACAGAAAAGAAAACTTTATAATAATTAAATTATTACGTGCGATATCATTTAATGAAGAGAATTATGTCCTATTTGAAATAATATGTTTCAAAACAATTTGCATATAAATTCTTATAAAAATCATTTATTCAAGAGTCTATAAAAACTTCGGAGGAATCTAAATTCTTTATTTCAAGAATTTTATAAAAACTGATTTTTAAGTGTGTTATTGATGAAATTTAATCAATCAAGAAAATAGCCATCAGCTGTCGCAACAGTGCTGGTTGAGGCCTTGGGAACCAAAAATTTCCTAAGAAAAAAAATAGACAGTCTACTGATAGACGATCTCCACTGTTTGGGATAATATGCGTCAATCTTTCACAATCACGTAATTATTTTATCACAATGCAAATTAGCGTGGTTATTTTTATTTATTTATGTATATAGTTTCTGCTGTCTCAGCTGAGAATGTCGAGTTTATCCAATGCCAAGTAATAATTCATAATTTCATGAATCAACAAAGTTGAAACATTCAAGTTATTAGAATATATTTCCTTGTTTTCCAGAGTAACACTTCGTGAGTTCATAATACAGAGTGTGAAGGCTTTCTCACTCATCTAGTGAAAGTTCGCATAGCTATTATGTGGCAAAGCCTCATACTAAAGAAAAAAATAATAAAAAAATATGTATTATTAAAATACTTTTTTTCCAACAAAGGAAAATAAGAATAATATATATTTCTTAATTTACATTTATCTTATTTTTTTACGCCTTTTATCAGAGTTTTATTACATAGACTAAGCAAATCTTTTTATTGTTTCTTTAAACGATGCACATGTAATGAATTTGGAACAACTGCCAAGTACACTAAAATCATTTCAAAACTGGACAAAAGGAAATGTTGCCAAATGGAAGGCGGTCAATTGACCACGCTCCATATCTTTTGGAATCCACTTCTCTCGTAATAGCCGTAAGAACCAGGGAGTCAGCTTTATATGTTTAATTTTCCATCAGAGCGTTTAGAAATCCCATTAGAGTGTGGACAAGGAAAATATTAATATATTCTCTAACATAAATGTAGTCAATGAAAAATATATTTTGGTTTTAGATATTTTTTTTTCATTAATTTTATTTTGCAACAGAAAGTAATACAAAACTAGCTGCTGTATTAAACGATGTTACATTTGAAATGTTAAGTTTTTGTTTCTTATTTTACTTTTTTTGTGTGTATACAGAGGGAAAGGGAAAAGCGAAATCTAAATTTATTGTATATATAATAATAAAATAAAAACCTATAATGTTTATTTTATTATATACTAAATTGTAAGTATTAATAAATTACACATATAATGTGAGTTAAAAGTTTATTCAATAGAAGGAAATTTTCAATAAAACATTATGATATTTTAAGATTTGGGACTACATTTGGATCAACCTCAATAAAAAGCATGCTTACTAAAATTCGACTCGAAATTAAATACAATCCACAAGAGCAATTTTTTAAGTATTCGAAAGAAAATATTTTTGTCTTTATTTCGGCGAAATTTATTTTAAACACTAATCTTATTCTAAGTATAAAAATATTTGAAGTTTATTCTTCAAAAGTATATTTCATTGAACGAAAAAGCAACAAGTTCAGTAAATTTCCCTTTTAAAATTCTGAAACTTTTACCAATATCAACAGCTGCTTCTGGTTTGTATCAAATGTGTATTTTTAAATCAATTCCCTTAAACTCTTTTTGAGCAGATTAAACCGCGGTGGATATTTTTCTGAGTTATTCTGAATCGATTAAACAAATAATTTATTTCAAAGAAATAAAGTTAAAAATGCATAACTTTAAGCATTCTTTCTTCTTTTTTTTTACTAAACAAATTTGTTCCAAACGAAAAATGTTTTAAAAGAGCATGAGTTAAAATATTCTTCTTGACTTAAAAAAAAAAAAAAGAATTTTTAATACAAATAAAATTATAAAAGTAAAATAAAGTTTATTTTTCATTATTGTTCGTGATATTTTTCAAAATAACGTAATTTTTCGCACAAATAATTTTATCAGAGTAAAATAAGATTTATTTTAAATTATTGTTTGCAAATTTTTTTATATAAATTAATTTTTTAATAAAATGTATATTTTTTAAAAAAAACTTTAAATATTAAGATTTTTTTCAAACAAACGAAATTCTAAGAGTAATGTAGTTAATATAAAGTATTCATAACAAATTTCAAATTATAATTTTTGAACAATTTGAATTTTTAAACAAATAAATTTTCAAATGAGATGAAATTAATCATTAATATCCTGGATATTTATAATTTTTTATTAAATTTATCCATGCATGTAAAAATGTAATTTTGTACTAAATTTTTCATTAATTGGTGATTGAGTAGTGTTTTTGTAATTACATACGGTTCTGTGTTCACAATGACAATTCAATATTTTCCTATTTTCAAATTATAATTATAAATAGATTAATCCTAATTAAATTCCGTTCATATGTTAAAGATATATTTATAAACTATAGCTATTTTAATATTTATCAGAGGTGATTAAAAAAAATAACAACACTATTATTGCGTTTCTCAAAAACATGCCTTTTATGTTATTCCTTTTTCTAAAATATTTATTTACATATATATAGACACATGTATATAATATAGTTAAAATCACAAACATAAATATACATAAATAAGGAAAAAATAAATGGATAAATAGAAAATCACCGTATTAAACAATAAAGATTTCTGGAAGTGTTGGAAATTGTTTCATTATATATGTTTAAAGCATGATTTTTCTTTTTTGTTTGCTATTGCAGTAAAAAACTGAGGTTAATTGTGTGGGTATTCAGAATCGTTGAAGAAAACTCACATTTTCAACCTGTTATTTGATATCTTACAACACCAAGCAATTTACTTTTTAGCAATTTAGTATTTATTAGGGATTTTTTTAAATCTACTTTGATAACAACCACAAAAAAAGTTGATTTCATCTATTTAACGCTTAACATATAAACATAGTTGTTTCTTTACACCGACCTACATAGTTAAAAAATGATTAAGATAAGGTTTGTACGTCTGTCTGTCCAGGCTCCAACTTGCGTAAATATAGATGGATTTTCATGAAAATGATACAATTTGAAGATGTGTTCCACATCATATTCGATGTCGAATATAAAATATGTAACATTAGTAGTTCCCTTACAAGGTTGCTCAAACAGTTTCTGTTTCATTAGGTCAATGTGAAAAATCGTTTCTAATTTATTTTAATGACATTACAATGCAATGAAGCTTTTTTAAGGCACTGAATTTCACTAAAAGATATTAATTACAGAATTTGGCATTAGTAGCACTCGTGATTACAAGAATTACAAGACACACAAAAGAATTCGGTTACAGCATTGTATTTGAGCCATAATGGATGGAAATGCGTTTTAGTTAAGGCATGCGATTTTCAATTTAACTAATTATTTGCGTATTACTCATTGTGTATAAATTATATACTTCGTATACAGGGCTGCACAAAAGAATTCACGTTTTAACATCAGAATGCTGCTAAAGTGTCAATTCGACACCGATCACTGGACTAATTGTCCATTCGAACAAGAAAAATCTTCAAAAAATAAGTTATATATCAGCTGCAATGAAATGAGCAAAACAAATAAACTAACTAATTTCAAATTATTTTTCTGGTTTAAATATATTTTATAAAAGTTGCGTAAAATATTCTGGCATTTTGGTGGTAACCATTCTCCTTATTAACTTAAATGTCTGGAGAGAGGGGGGATTTGAGCGTATGATATGTATTTATAAATTGAATCTAAGTTTATGCATGCATGTAGTTAATAGATACACATGTATATATCATATATTGAGCTGCTTAAAAAAATCAAGTAACATTGAAAAAATCGATGGTAGTTGTATTAAATTGGGTTTTGAAATATATTAATGCGCTTCCAAATGGTTTATTTATGTAGAAATCACATCAGTCTTCTTTAATATCTGAAGATAAACTAGAATTTCTAAATTATAATGATGAGAAATTTAGGAATATTTTTTAATAAAGCTGTTTAAATATATCGGTAGTTAGAACATTTTTTTTGTAAAATATTTACCAAAAATAATTAATCCAAACTACTCTTATGAAAATATCACAAATCTTATAAAAGCAATGTATTTATCATTTTCTTTGTAAATTGAAAGATACTTTGTAGTTTAAAATGTCCCATAAAACTTTTTCTTAAAATGAAAATTTATACCAATGAAAATGATTAAGAATATTACTCTGTTTTTGAAAATATTAAACTACAAATATTTTTCTGCGCTATCTAAATTTGATCAAGGAAAAAATCATTGTGTAGAAAAAAAAACCTTTTATTAACAGACTGAGTAAAAATTTTTATATTAAATTTTCTTCAGTAGTACTTAAAATTACCGACAATGCAGAAGGGGTTAAACAATGGGTTAAATTCAACACCCATAATAATAGCTTATCCCGAAGCAGTCGTTTTAAATCAAAGGTTAAATCCTTTGATTTATAGGGAGTGGAATGTATCATTCGATCCATTTCAGGTAATGGGGCGCAATTTATAGCCACTGCAACACTTTTCCTTATCGGGATGGGTGGGAAAATAGATGATACTCTGGTTACATACAATAAATATAAAGTATAATAATAGTCCCCATAAATTACACGAAGAAGAATGGCGTGAAAGCGTCAAAAGCACTTTCTACGTTTACTTCCAAACAATAAATAGCCCCATGTATTAAAGATTTTTATTTTCTTTTTGTTTCGTCGTTTCAGAAAAGTAATGTATAAAGTGGCTATTTTAGTTATGCGATACTAATGTCAATGAACTGCTTACTAATGTTAATTCCATGGAAATTTTTTTAAAGATATTTCGTTTGCATTTCAATATTTTTAAATGAATTATTTTAGTTTGGATAGATGAGGTCAATTGATACAAAGAATGTTTTACACTTTTTCAATTTTGATTTCAAATTAGTTTTATGAAGATGCTTTAACTTTCGAAATCAGTTCTGAAAAGGAAATTGAACCTATTAAAAATAACTTGCGAACCATTTGAACTCATTACTTCTAGTACATTGCAAGTAATGGAGAGCAAATTATAGCCCGTGCAACACTTTTCTTACCGAAAATCCCCAGAAAATAGATAAAGCTCCGGTCACATCCAGCTATTGTTTTACATAATAGGAAGAGGGGTTGAGTAAAAAGGGCATAATCATTTTCTTCATTTTACTTGATAAACATTCTAGAGTATTCACGTTATTTTTCTACTTTCTCCTACTTTTAGTAGCAAAAAAGTGTTGGATTCGTGAAAAATTTTGATCTCCAGTTTTCAAAGGATTTTTACGTTTAAAAAGGTGGTAAACTCAATTTCACGGTTTTTTAAACCTTTGTGCCTGACTCCGCAGCCCATGTTCTTCGTTTAATTATGACTGCTATATATGTAACACCAACATCTATTAATACTAATAATATGAATACTCTATTTGTAAATTGTGTAAAACGAAAGTAAAAAAGTCCTTCCGGCAATGCCGGGAGGAAGAGGTAGCTTTCATATACTTACATATTTATTTATTTATTTTAAAGTAAGTTACATTGTTCAAAATACTAAGCTCAAATTAGTGGAAATAATCTTATAAAATTAATGATTTTATAAGATTGAATACTACTTTTTGTCAAGACTGAATATTAATAGGAATTTTTAGAAATTAGTCATCTTTTATTCAACCTGGTTTTATTTTAAGCGATTTAGAGAGTCACCAAATTCTACGATATCATAAAGTGTATGCCATTTTAAAGCAACATGATAGATCGTTCCATTCAGAAAAATTTCAAAATGTCAGCCATAAGCAAAATTCAAAATGCTATAACTCAATCATTTTTTAAGATATAGACAAAACAAAAAGTGTTCTGGAATTGTTGTTTTAAGTTTTAACACGTAAAAGAAAGAAAAAATTCAACTTTTAATTTTTTCGCAATTAATTTTAAATTTAAAATTTTTTTAAAAATTTAAAATGGCCACCATTTTGAAACAAAATGGCGGATGATGCTGGCCAACGAACTCGGTCGAGACATTTGTATGTACTATGTACATACCAAGTTTCATTGAAATCGGTTCATAAATACGCGTATTATCACGTGACAAAAATCAGATCGTTTCAAAATGTCAGCCATAAGAAAAATTCAAAGTGCTATAACTCAATCATTTTTTAAGATATAGACAAAATAAAAAGTGTTCTGGAATCTTTGTTTTAAGTTCTAACATGTAAAAGAAAAATATTTTTCAATTTTTAATTTTTTCGCATTAAATTTTAAATTTTAAATTTTTTAAAAAATTTAAATGGCCGCCATTTTGAAACAAAATGGCGGATGATGCTGACCAACGAACTCGGTCGAGACTTTTGTATGTACTATGTACATACCAAGTTTCATTCAAATCGGTTTATAAATACGTTAGTTATCGCATGACAAAAATCAGATATATATATATATATATATGGTTATATATATATATATATATATATATATGTCAACATTTGAACGGAGGGTGGTTTGGGGGTCTGGGGGTCATGATCGGTGAAAATATACCAAAATTTTCCGGAAGTGCTTTCCTCCGGACGGCTGCAATAGGTAGCTTTTTACTTTTTGTAATGAAAGCTACCTAAAAAATGAAATTAAAAATACATTAATTTATTTCTGAAAAATCGCAATTTGCAATTTTGGAACGCTAGGCAGCTAATTTCCCTGGAGGCTTTCCCTGGAGGCCCTTTAGCTGGAGCTAAATTCCCTCCTCCACAAAATGTCTTGAATAGTATGGGAACAAAATTTTTAGCCTTTTAACTAAATAGTTCGATAAGTAGGGAAGACGAAGTGGTGTTATTTTAATTCTCACCACTCTGTGCTACATAGCGGCGTAAAGAGGCACAATATGCTAACCATGAATTTCTTGAACCTTGTACTAAAGAAGTGATTCATACCGGATGTTTACAAAAAGGCAATCGCAAATCACCACTTTAAAGGACTATAAGAATTTTTGGAACGGCCGCTATCGTCCGCTGTGTTAAATGGCACAACCTTGCCTCATACCATGTCTTTAAACTATCGAAATTAGCTGTTAATCTTTTTCGGTGACATTTACTGTGATTGGATCTGCCATTGCAATTCAAGGATAGCGTTGAAAGGGTATTAGTATAGTTTCCAACTTGTATAAAGGTACCCTACCCCTAAAATTTAATGAAAATTTTTGATATATTTAAACGCTTAAGTTGTTTGAATATCGATGATTCAATTAGCTATAAGCTTCTAAAAATTTGAATGATATCAAAAATCCGTAGAAGTAGGGGCTATGTAATAAGACCTTCGCGGGGCGATCGACTGCCTTTTTTTTCGGAAAGTAGCGGTCACCGTTACTAAGAGCGTACAAGCATTCATCGAAACGGAAAAATTCGAGCATATTTTGAGCTTTTATCAATTTAATTTTGTAAATATGATTTACAGGTTTGAAAAGAGATTTAAAAGGCTTCGGGCTTTTACTGATCATGTGCATATTACTAACATGTGCACATACTACTAAAATTAATCAGAATTTGTACTTATTAAGTGACAAATGAGGTATTTTTGTACTATAACTAGTTTTATCAATAGTCAAATCTTGGTGCCATAGCTGTTACACTATTACACAACAAATGCATGATTGCAAAAAATATTACGATTCCGTAATGATTACGATGCATTCAGTTACATCGAAATAATAGGAATCCTTCTTAAATAGAACGTCATCACCATATCAACTAGGAATCATGACCTGTCAAAAAATATCATATATTTAATGTCATACATTTAATGACGTATAACAGGATTTAATCGAATGAAAGAAAACTTTTATTAAAATCCGTTTAAGTTTTGTTTCGATTTTCAAAAAAATCTGAAGGGATTAGACAAAATTCTGCAACAATTCTGTGTATTAAATTTCAAACCAATCGATTAGGTAGTTTTTGCGCTTTTACATGCGGACAAGCGGATCGACCTCTGCGTAGCTATGTATATATATATATAATTACCAAAGCATTTAAAAAGTATTAAGAATTGTGGGAATTATTTTTTTTTAATAAAGCACAATTAAAACTCAAGGAGTTTATGATTTGAAATTTATTTAATTTGTGTACAAATCGTAAATCACCACCTCCAAGGGCAGTAAGAATTTCGAACTAGCCAGCATACTCAAAAATATATTTTATCTATCAATATAAGGCATTATAAATTTCAAGCTTTAAGGCAAGAAATGTTTGAAAAATAAATACAATGTTTTCATTTTGAAGCACGTAAACGTTTGTTTTGCTTTTAACGAAAAGTAGCAACATTTTGATTTATTGGGATTGCAATGTATCATTCAATGTAATGCCAGTAGTGGGGCGCAATTTATTGCCCCTGCAACGATTTTACTTACCGGGAAAGATAGACGGTACTTCGGTTACATCAGGCACAGTTCTATAAATATCAGCGAAATGGAATGGCAGCGCCAAAGGCACTTTTCCCGTTTATTTCCTAAGCAATAAATATTCCAATTGCATTAAACTTTTTTTGTTTTCTGTTTTTATAACAGTAAAGGTATATACAGGGTGTCTCATATTCGTTAAAAAGTAGGTTTGTTTCTAAACCATTAGCTTTAGAGGTGTAATTCTAGTTTCAAAAATGTTTTAAATTTTTCAAGGGACAGAGTGCATTTATTTGTAAAATTTTAAATTATTGAATGACACCAGAATTTACAATCAAATATATTTTAAACTAGGTAAAAGCTTTTTATTTCACCACGTATTTAACAAAACTTTTTTTTCCAAATGTCTAATGTCAATGTGGTATTCGGTATTAAAGTTAAATTTTTTAAGTGTAAAAGTTCTTCATTCTTAAAAAAAAATAATCTAGATTTGGGAATTTATACAAAAACTTTTTACATGATGGTTAAAAATAAAAGTTTGATAAAAAGAAAAAATAATAATCAATTATTAAACACCAAAACACATAACACAACCCGAATTTTGCAGGCCATTGCTATCAGTGGTCAGCAAATTTTAGCTTAGTTTGAAGGATTTTTAGGGTTTTAAATTCATAATTTTATTCAAATTGATGTTATTGTTTTCTCTATCGCGTGTGAATTCAATTACACAATTTGGAAATTTTTATTCGAAAATGCAAAGCACCCTAAAAAGCCCCTATTAGGGTTTCAGAAAAGGGGCTCAATACACGACAAATATTGCATAGAAACATTTATAAAAATGAAATCAGTAAACGAATCTTCCGTTGGTTTTATATTTTTTTTTCAAATGTCGAAAATATACCCCTTCTCGATATTTTTAAAGATAAAGGACATTTTTTGAAATCAAGGGTAACTTGATGAGGTTTTTGTTTATTTCCATTACATTGTTATACAATATTCTCATAGATTAAGAAGCATTTGTTTGTCTTTTGAGTGCTCAAATATTTCAACTACTTATTTTTCTGAAAACTCTGAAATTTCAATTTGTTTGCATTTCTGTGTTCTTTAGATTATGTTAGGAAAATCTTTTTTGTGATCTGTGAAGTAGAACCGCAAATATTCCTATCTCATCGAGGTATGATTCTTTTACCTTTACGATTTTATCACTGTTACGTACTGTTAAAAATCATTTTTTTAATCATTAAATTTTTCCGCTTCTGGCATGATTCCGTTATGGGAAGGATTTGTGTTTACATGTTTTAAAGTATTACGTGAATCCTTTCTCAAGTTTTATAAAAAACACTGCTAAAATAAATAAATTTTAAATAATGTACAGTGTAGATAATTTCTTTAAAAATAAAATAGTGTATTTTCATGTACATTTCACGGTACACACGATTATTGCATCTACCATAAAAGTTTCGAATTGTTATAATATTAAACAATTTCTCCACTGAAACATCTGCAGTAATAAAAATTTCCGAAGTACTCACATTTAACGAAAGGCCTTTCGATTTACGAAGAGAGGAAAATGTGACATTCAATCCATCTCAGGTGATGGGGCGCAATGGATAGCCCCTGCAACACATTTCCTTTAGGGATGTTAGAGAAAAAATGATGCTCACAGTTACACTTAGCGGAGTAAAACTCAATAAACAACTCAAGGATCTTTAATCGCTGAATGCAATTTCTCAGCTGTCTTAATAAATATTCAACAGTATTAATGGGTTCATTAACATACACTCATTCTCAGTTATTTTTCATTAATTAACTTGTTTGTTGTCTGTTGAGTTAAATTTGAGAAAAGTTTTTTGACAAGAATGCGTTTTATTAATTTTCAATGAACGTTACACACCAGAAATCGGTTATGGGCAGGCTTTGTGTTTACATACTTTATTCTATTTCGTGATCCTTACACAAGTTTGATTATAAATACTTCTGAAATAAATAAATTGGAAATAATAAATAGTGATTTTATCAGTGTTTCATACTGTTAAAACGTTTTTTCTGTATTTTTATTTTTATTGTTAATTTTTTTCGCCTGAGGCAGGATTCCGTTTTAGGCAGGATTTGTGTTTACATACTTTACTGCATTTCGTGAATCCTTACCCAAGTTTGATTATAAGTACTCCTGAAATAAATAAAATCGAAGTAATAAACAATTTTTTATCAGTGTTTCTTATTGTTACATTTTTTTTTGATGGGAGGGGGGGGGTCATTAATTTTTCCCGCCTCAGTCAAAATTCCGTTATAGGCAGGATTTGTGATTACATATTCTATAGTATTGAGTAAATGCTTTGAGAAATTTTATTATGAACATTGCTGAAATAAATAAAATCGAAATAATAAACAGTGTTGGTAATTTCTTTAAAAATTTGGAAAATTTTAATGAATATCTCACGTACATACATCTATTGCATATGTACAATAAACTGTTGGTATTGCTATTATAGTAAATAATTTCTCAACTGAAACACCTGCAGTAATAAAATTTCCCGAAGTATTCACTTTTACCTAAAGGCCATTCGATTTACAAAGAGAGGAAAATGTGACATGTAATCCATCCCAGGTGATGGGGCGCAATTGATAGCCCCTGCAATGAACACATTTCCTTTAGGGATGTTAGAGAAGATAGATGATACTCACATTTACACTTAGCGGAGGAAAACTCAATAAATAACTCAAGGATCTTTAATCGGTGAAAGCACTTTCTCAACCATTTCAATAAATATTGAATAACATTTATATGGTCATTATTATACAATTTTCTCTATTATTGTTCATTATTTATCTTGTTTGTTGTCTGTCTGTTTAAATCTGACAAACTTTTTCGGTAGAGATGTGTTTAATTGATTTAAAAAAAAAGTTATTCACAAGGAATCCGCTATAGGCAGGACTTGTGTTTATACATTTTATTGTATTTCGTGAATTCCTGCACAAGTTTGATTATAAATAATGCTGAAATAAACAAAATGAAAGTAATAAATAGTGTGATTATTTCTTAAGAAATTTTTGTAGATTTTCATGTACATTTAACTATACATACGAGCATTACATTTGCAATAAACTTTCCCTATTGCTATAATATTAAAAAATTGCTCAGCTTAAACATTCGCAGTAATAAAATCTGTAGAAGTATTCACTTTTAACGAAAGGCCTTTCGATTTATGAAAATGTGACATTTAATCCATCCTAGCAGATGGGGCGAAATGGATAGCTCCTACAACACACTTCCTTTAGGGATGTAAGAGAAGATAAATGATGCTCAGAGTTACACTGAACGAAGTAAAACTCAATAAATAACTCAAGGAGCTTTAATGGATGAAAGCCTTTTCTCAGCCATTCCAATAAATATCCAATAGCATTTATGTTCCCATTATTATACACTTATTCTCGATTACACTAGTCGACAAAAAATAACTTTCTAATAACTATAGCAAATAATTTTATGTAATTCGTGTTCTCTGTGCTAGAAGTAGTGTAGAGAGTCAAATAAAACTTTTCTATCACATCACAATTTTATGATATATCAATATTAATGTTTTTACGTTTTTTACAAATTTTAATTTTAAACTAATTTATTTCGGATAAAAAAAAGCTTCCCTTTTCATTTTTTTTTTCGTTTTGTCGAAGGTACTTTGCGGTTCAGGTTTCCCTAATTACCAACCCTTAGTAGTCTGCCAGGGCTCTATTTTCCTTGATATCACATTTTAATAACAGCTATATCTTAGTGACATCACTCTGCGTGTTCATCACTTCATGCTTAAATGATGTAGAAAGGAAGCCTGGACATCGTTCGTTGCAGTCACTGGAAACTTTTCAGAGAATCATAAATCCCCGCAATATATTAATCCTGTTGAGTTAAATGTTACAAGCTTCTCAATAAAATGAATTGCAACATGTCTTTGAAAATACATTTTTTGGATTCGCATTTAGATTTCCCCCCCGAAAATATGAGTGATGAACAAAGAGAGCGATTTCACCAAGATGTAGCTGTTATTGAATAACGATATCAAGGAAAATGGAACCCAGTGGTGTTGGCTGACTACTAATGGTTGGTAAGTAGGGAAATCTCAACCGCAAAGTACCATCGACAAACAAAAAAAAAAATGAAAAAGGAAGCTTTTTTTTAATCCGAAATAAATTAGTTTAAAATTAAAATTTGTAAATAACGTAAAAAAAATAAATATTGATGTATCATAAAATTGTGATGTGATAGAAATGCTTTATTTGACTTTCTACACTACTTCTAGCACACAGAACACGAATCACATAAAATTATTTGCGATATAAAAAAAAGAGTTATTTTTTGTTGACTAGTGTTATTGGTTAATTATTTAACTTGTTTTTCGTCTGTCTAGTTAAATCTGACAAGTATGTTATGGCAGAGGTGTGTTTGATAGGTTTTTATTGAATGTTTTAAATGAGTTCACTATTGATGATAATAAAATATTCTCAAGATCAAGATCAAGCCTCATTAGCAACTGACCTTTGTTGTTTATTATTCGCTTGTTATTGTTTATTTTCGTTACGTAGTTATACAATATTTACCCCGATTAAGAGGCATTTGTTTGTCTTTTTAATATATAAAAATTCATATACTTTAACAACTTATTTTTCGAAAAACACTCAAATTTTAACTTTTTTGCTTTTTTGTGTGCTTTAAATTATTTTTATAAAAATCTTTTTTTTTTTTTTTTTTTTTTTTTTTTGTAATCTAAGAAGTAGACCCATTAATATTCCTGATATTTTTAATTTTATGTTTCGTAGTGTTAGAATTTTTTTAACCATTAGTTTTTTGCGCTTCAGGCAGAATTCTGTTATGCGCTGCATTTGTGTTTACATAATTTAGTTTATTTATTGAATTCTTACCCAAGTTTGATTATTAGCACTGTTTAAATAAATAAAATGGAAATAATAAACAGCGATTTTATCATCGGTTCTTACTGTTAAAAACTTTTTTTTGTTTGTAGATGATTATTTTTTTTTCTCTTCAGGCAGTATTTGTCTTTACAGATTTTACTGTATTTCGTGAATCCTTATTCAAGTTTGAACTTAAAACTACTGAAATAAATAAAATGAAAATAATGAATAGTGTTAATCATTTCTTTTAAAAAAGTTGGTGAATTTTCTTGTTCATTTCACGGTACATACGAATACTTCATCTACTGTTAACTTTTCGTATGGCTATAATAATAAACAATTTCTCAACTGAAACGTCTACAGAAATAAAATTTCCCGAAGCACTCACTTTTAACGAAAAACCTTTCGATTTACGAAGAGTGGAAAATGTGACATTCAATCTATACCAGGTGATAGAGCGCAGTGGAAAGCCCCTGCAGCACATTTCCTTTAGGGATGTAAGAGAAGACACTTAACGGAGTAAAACACAATAAACAACTAAACGAACTTTAATCGCTAAAAGCACTTTCTCGGTCCTTTCAATAAATATTGAACAGCATTTATGAATGTCCATTATTATACACTTATTCTCTATTATTGTTCATTATTTAACTTGTTTGTTGTCTATCTGGTTTAATTTGGCAAATGTTTTTTGCCAGAGGTGTGTTTAACAGATTTTCATCAAACTTTACATAAGAGTTAATTATCGATGATTTTTGAACGTAACAGCTCTCATCCAAATGTTTGATGCAGAGTATTTCTTTTTTTTAAATATAAATCCTCATTTGTTTTCTTTAACATAAAATAATAAAGAAGAAATGGTTACACTATATTTTCGTAAATTAAGAAAGATTTGCTTGTTTTTTTTAGGTATAAAATTTTAAAGTATACTTATTTTTCAAAAATTTCGAAATGTTGGCTTTTTCTTCGTTTCTTTGTTCTTAAAATTATGTTTAGAAAATTCTTTTTCGGGATCTAAAAAGTAAGAACCATAAAATTATAAATCTTACGTAGGTATGATAATTTTATATTTGGGATTTTATCAGTGTTTCATGCTGTATGTAGGCTTTTTTTTAATCCATTGATTTTTTCCGTAACAGGAAAAAATTTTTCTAGGCAGGATTTGAGTTTACATGTTTTACTGTATTTTGAGAACCCTTGCTTAAGTTTCATTTTAAACATTCTTGAAATAAATAAAATTGCAATAATATTCAGTGTTGAATCTTTCTTTAAAAGAAATGGTGATTTTTTAAGCACATTTCATACCAGTACATACCAGTATTGTATCTAATAAACTCTTCGTATTGCTATAATATTAAACAGTTTCAAATTTGAAACATTTGCAGTAATAACATTTCCAGACATACTCATTTTTAACAAAAAGACTTTCGATTTACGAAGAGCAGTAAATGTCGCATTCAATCTATCCCAGGTGATGGGACGCAATTGATACCCCTGCAACACATTTCCTTTAGGGATGTAATAAAAGATAAATGATAATCACAATTATACTTAACAGGGTAAAACTCAATAAATAACTCAAAGGTCTTTAATCGTTCAAAGCACTATCTCAAACTTTTCAATAGACATTCAACTGTATTTATGTCTTCGTTATTATGCACGTATTTTCTATTATTGTTCATTATTTAAATTGTTTGATGTCTGTCCGATTAAATATGAAAAACGTCTTTTGGCAGAGATGTGTTTAGTTGATTATCAACGAACGTTACACACGAGGAATCCGTTATAGGCAGGATTTGTGTGTACATATTTTACTACATTTCGTGAATGTTTATTCAAGTTTGATTTTAAAAGATGGTGAAATATATAAAATTGAAACAACAAACACACTGTAAAACAAAAACTGTAAAGTTACTAAATTTTTTCTAGGAAATAGGGATTCCTAGAGCTTTTTTTCTAACGATACAAACAAAAATACATATAAGAAAATCGGTTATATGAATTTTGCTGTTACGGTTACTTGAAAAGTTCTTGAAATCCCAGTTTTCTAGAAAAAATTGAGTAGTTTTACAGATTTTTTTAACAGTGCAGTGTTGATTTTTTCTAAAAATAAATTGGTGGATTTTCATGTACATTTCATGGTACATACAAGTACTGCATCAATCATAAACTTTTGTTATTGCTATAAAATTAAATAAATTCTCAACTAAAACATCTGCAGTAATAAAATTTCCCGAAATATTCGCTTTTAACGAAAGGCCATTCAATTTACGAAGAGAGGAAAATGTGACATGTAATTCATCCCAGGTAATGGGGCGCAGTTGAAAGCCCCTGCAACACATTTCCTTTAAGGCTGTTAGAAAAGATAGATGATGCTCACATTTACAGTTAACGGAGGAAAACTGAATAAATAACTCAAAGATCTTTAATCGCTGAAAGCGTTTTCTCAGCCAGTTCAGTAAATAATCAACAGTATTTATGAATTTATTATTATACACTTACATTCTTTATTATTGTTAATTATTTAACTTGTTTGTTGTCTGTATGGTTAAATATGACAATCGTCTTTTGACAGAGGTGATTTTCAGGGAACGTTACACACGAGGATCCCGTTATAAGCAGGATTTCTGTTTGCATAGTTTGCTGTATTTCGTGAATACTTACTCAAGTTTGATTATAAGTACTGCTGAAATAAATAAAATCAAAAAATTAATAAACACTTCTGCATACTTCTTTAAAAAATGGTGGATTTTTAAGTACATTTTTCGGTACATACGAGTGTTTTATCTACAATAGACTTTTTTGCATAGATATAATACTACACAATTTCTCAACTGAAACACCTGCAGTAATAAAATTTCCCAAAGTACTAACATTTAACGAAAGGGCATTTGATTTACGAAGAACGGAAAATGTGACATTCAATCCAACTCAGGTGATGAGGCGCAATTGATAGCCTCTGCAATACATATCCTTTAGGGATGTAAGAGAAAATAGATGATGCTCACAGTTACACTTAACGGAGTAAAACTCGATAAATAACTCAAAGAGTTTTAATCGCTTAATGCACTTTCTCTACTATTTCACTTAATATTCAAAAGTATTTATATGTTAATTATTATACACTAATTCTGTATTATTGTTCATTATTTAACTTGTTTGTTGTCTGTATGGTTAAATTTGACAAACTTTTTTTTGACAGAGGTGTTTAATAGATTAACATCGAATGTTACACACGAATTAACTCGTGCTATTTATTATCTGCCTGTTATTGTTTATTTTCATTACGTAATTATACAATGAATTTCTATAAGATATTTTTTTCTATAAGAAGTTTTGATTAAGAGGTTGTTTATCTTTTTAATGTATAAAAATCCATATATTTAATTACTTATTTTTCGAAAAACTACCAAATATGAATATTTTTCCGTTTCTATGTGCTTTAACTTAAATTCAGAAAGACATTTTTTGTGATCTCAGAAGTAGAAACGGAAATATTCCTGATGTTTCGGATTTTATCAATGATTCTTACTGTTAAAATTGTTTTTTTATTTGTTTTTTTTTCTGAAATATTAATTTTTTGAGCTTCAGGCAGGACTTCATTATATGCTGCATTGTGTTTATATATTTTAATGCATTTCGTGAATCCTTATCCAAGTTTGATAATAAACACTCCTGAACTAAATAAAATCAAAACAACAAAGTGAATGATTATTTATTTTAAGAAATTGTTGGATTTCCATGTATATTTCACGGTAAACACGAGTATTGCTTCTACAATAAACTTTTGGTGTTGCTAAAATAATAAACAATTTCTTAACTGAAACGTATGCAATAATAAAATTTACTCCCTTTTAAAGAAAGGCCTTTTGATTTACGAAGTGTGACATTCAATCCATCCCGGGTGCAATTAATAGTCCCTGCAACACATTTCCTTTAGTGATGTAAAAGAAGACAAATGATGTCCGCAGTTGCACTTAACGGAGTAAAACTGAATAAATAACTCAAGGAGGTTTAATCGCTGAAAGAGCTTTCTCAGGCATTTCAATAAATATTCAACGGTATTTATGTGTTCATTATTATACACTTATTCTCCAATATTGTTCATTATTTAACTTGTTTGTTGTCTGTCGTGTTAAAACTGAGAAATGTTTAACTAAGAAATGTCATTCAGTGACAAATGTGACAAATGTATTGAACTGACAAATGTCCTTGTTATCTGACAATTTTCATTGACTCCTGATGCTAAAAAGGCTTTCTTTATATTTTTAAATTATATTTACATTTAAGGCAGAATTCCTTCTTAGAAAGGCTTTGTTTTAGCAGATTTTACTTCATTTCGTGAATTTTTACGTATTTTTGTGTATAATCATTAGGGAATTATATATAAGCGAAATAATGATTTAAACAATGTTGACATTTTCAAAACCATCTGATGTATTTTCAAGTACGTTTGGCTATAAATAGCACTGCTATAATATTAAACGATTTCTTAATTCAGTTCACCGTAGTAATAACTTTTTGCTAAGTAGTCATTTTTTACGAAAGGTCCTTTCAATCCATCTTAAATGATGAGGGCAATTATAGCCCCTGCAATACTTTTACTGTGAGGCAAGATAGATGATGTCTAGGGTTATACCTAACAGAGTCCAATAAATAACTCAGAGAGCTTTATTCACTGAAAGCACTTTCTCATTTGTTTCAATAAATGTTCCACAGTACTCATTATAAGCTTTTATTGGATATAATACTTTGTTTTAACTTAGTAAAATGGTCATTATTATACGCTTTTATTTAACTTCGTTGTGTATTTATTGTTATAGGATTTAATTTAGCTTCGCAAAGTGCTCATTATTACAATTTTTACTTTATTTAATTTCATGTATGTTTGTTTCTTTAAATCCAATAATCGATATGTGAAACATGGTTGTGGAATTAATTTTCAACGAACATTGCAACGGATTTCACTATAAATAAAAAAACAATATTCAAGTTTTCAGGCATTTATGCTAGAATTTTGATTTTCTTTTATGTCTAAAATATTGTGGAAAATAATAGAAGAATCTCTCTTAGCGGTTTGCCCATATGTTTCCTTTTCCTAAATACAAATTTAATATGTTGTAGACTAAAATATTTTAAACAGAATTGAATTTCTTGATGTATGTCAAATAAAGGGGCATAAAGTATATTTTAGAAAGAAAGAGAAAAAGAAAATA
Organism: Maratus speculifer; assembly: GCA_964019185.1. NCBI lineage: Eukaryota > Metazoa > Arthropoda > Arachnida > Araneae > Salticidae > Maratus > Maratus speculifer. The sequence goes on from OZ025292.1 coordinate 24,839,690, forward strand.
TTAATTGAGAAAATCTTTATAAGTATTTTCATGAAAATGCGAAAAAGCCTATAAGACGATCGGCGGGTTAAACTAAAAAAAAGAAAACAATATCCATTGTAGAAAACAGTGTTGTTTTCTACAGTTTTTATTGTGTAGTTTTTTTATTTACTAAAATAGGTTTCAGGGGTGTCTAAACAATTTTGCTAATATGCCACTGATGCTATGCAATTATCACTTAGAAAAAAATTAGATTTTTTTTTCAGTGAAAATTAAACTTGAATTTTCTATACGTTATTGATTGCGGAATGTTTGACTCTTTAGATATTTGATAGTTGCATAAATATATGATAACCAACTTTCGTTATTTTGGTGGGTAAATTCTCTTAAATTTAAGGGGACTCGGAAGCCTTTGAAGAATTTTTAGGAGATGCACTTTTATTTATTGATATACACACATTGATATACACACATTGATATACACACATTATTATAGGTAGCACTATGAGAAAATGATTTTACCAAGAAAAAATAAACATTTTGTGGGTATAAATTGAGATTTTTTTTATTATTTAAAATTTAAAGATTTTTAATTTTAACTGTTTATGACACGTGACTATGTTTAAAATACTAAAACTTCTACCAATATTCGTAACTAGCGCCTTTTGTATTTTAAATACAGTGTACCAAACGTATTAAGGGATCAATTCTATAAATAATGAACTAATGTATAATATATATATATATACCGGGTGTCCCCCAAATAACACCCTTATTTCAAAATTAAATTTGTCAAAAACAAAGATCAATAGAATTATGTAATAAACGGTTTGTTTATCCGCTAAGCTGTAAAAATCTTATACAAAAGTTTCGAACGGTAAATATTTTGAAAAGATTGTGTTCTGATTGAAAAGAATGCTTTGATTTGACATTTTTCTTGCTTTAGATTGCTGCTAGAGAATGTGTTTTTCGGCTTAAAGTGCCATATTTCATAGTTTTTTTAATTAAATTTTTGAAATTTCGAAATTCTAAAAATTTACTTCGAAAAATCTTTAAAATATTGCACTGTAAGCTGAAAAATTATTTCTCTGCAAGCAATCTAAAACAAGAAAAATGTCAAATTAAAGCATTCTATGCAATCAGAATGCAATTTTTCAAAATATTCACTGTTTGAAATTTCTGTATAAGATTTTTACAGCTTACCTAATGAAAAAAAAAATCACATTAAAAGACACTAATTTCGTCAAAAAATGGCAGAAAAAACGCAAAGAATCGTGAAAACTCAAATTTCACTCAAAGATAGAAGGGAAAAAACAAATTTTATCAAAGAATTGTGGGGAAAACGCGAATTTAGGCAAGGGTTACGAGGAAAAATGCAAATTTCGACTGAAGATCGCGAGAAAAACGCAAATTTAGGCAAAAGATCAGAGAAAAATCGCGAATTTTAACGAAAAACCTCAGGAAAATGGCAAATTTTGGCAAAGATTGCAGAAAAGACGCATCGTTAAAAAAAAAGCGGGAAAAACGCAAAGAATAGCGGAAAAAACTCTAATTTCGTTCAAAGATAGCAGAGAAAAAGTTATTTCTCTTTCAAAAAATCTTGGGGGAAATGCAAATTTCAGAAAAATTGGTTGCCTGTAAAGTCGGTATACGGGCGAAAGTTTTACGTGACAACGACTTTGAGTTGTAAAATAATTTTAATGTGAATATTCATTCGTATAGTAGGAAGAAGGATGAAATAATAGTAACAATTTAAAACATTTATTTATACAAAGAATTATATTTAAAACATTAATTTATACAAAGAATCTCGCACTGAATTTCATATTAACAAAATTTTATTTTTACCTTTACACATACATACGTATTTATAAACAAATATACATACAATAACTTGCAATACACTGTGTTTGTTAAACACATTTTACTTCATGTTTATTGATGTCAAATGTTGAATTTTGTAAACAGCATATTAAAGAATTTTTCAATGAGCAGAATATAACTAAAGTAAAATGGCTTTCACTAATCACATATCATTAGTTTTCCATAATATACCACAGAATTACGAAATAAACTACACTTATTTTCTTTGTACTTTATACTAATAACTAATACATAATGTATTTCGTCTTAGTTTGATACTATCTAAAATTCCTATTAAGCACCGCCCCTTCCTTGCAGCGAATTCACATTCACGTTCAGAAAATGGTCCCACAAGTGACCGGAAAAAGTTAAGAGAAAAGTGAGCGCGTATCGTGAGCGGAGCGTAACGTAACGTATCGCAGTTTCTTGAAGTGTCTCCCGGCAAACCAATTTACAAGACGTTGTCACGTCAAAAAAACGTTTACCTTATATTACTATTGATCTTTGTTTTTGAGAAATTTAACTTTGAAATCAGGGTGTTATTTGCTGGACACCCTGTATATATATATATATATATATATATATATATATATATATATATATATATATATATATATATATATGCAAACTTAGGCAAAAACACAGAAAAAAACATGATTTCATCTATGTTTCGATTTATGTACATTTGACTTTTCATTACATTGTAAAATTCATCCCTAATTACAAAATATCCCCTAATACAAAAAATAATGGTGCGGTTTAACAAATATTTTTAGAAGTTTTAATCTTTTAAATACAGTAATGCATCTCAAAACAGCAAATTAAAAAATTAAAATTAAAATTCTAAAATTCTCATTTTGTATCCACAAAATTATTTTTTTCTGAGAATCAGTTTTTTTAAAAATATTGCTTATAACAATATGTATATACAGGGTGAGTCATGAATATCGAAACAATAGGCTATCTTCTTAAATATTGCCCCTAGACCCATACTTCCAATTGCAAAGTTTCATGAGAAAAGGTAATTTTTTTATAAGATAAGTTGCAACTCTATGAGGGGTCTATTTTAAAAAATACGAAAATTAAATTTTTATACGGCCCCCAGAGGATAAAACTTCCAATTAGAAAAAAATTCCTTATCCATACTTGAATTGAACAAAAAAATTTCATCTTGATATCTTCAAAACTCTGAGAGTTATGACAATTTTAATAAATCGTGAGGTTTCAATGGATTAGACACAAATTGAAATGCTTGTAATTGAAGAAACAATGTTGCTGTAAGGTGTCCAGGAAACATCTATTTTATTTATTATTTATAGAGTTTGAATTTTGAATGTTTTGTGATAGTTAACCACATAATTTGTAAGCATTATCACATCATAAAACTTCTTAATAAATCTTTTTTTTTTTTTTTAATTTAGAGTAAATTAAAATTGTTATAACTCAAAATATTATTTGTCGCGTTGATTTTTTTTTTCTTTTAATTAAATGAAAATGTCTAATTTTCAATTTTGATTCATCATTTTAAATAATATTTTTTTAAAATAAAAGTATTTAAAATAGCAATATAAAAAAAGATGCAATTTTTTGTAAACGAATCATATTAAATGAATTTTCTGAGGTGAAAATTTCTTTAGACTCGTTGGGCATTTTTTTTTAGATGTTAACAAATGTTGAACTCGCGGGACTGTTACCGTAACTGACGTTATTGACTATATCAGTTGAAAAATGAAAAATGCTGAAATAAAAACAGCTGATGCAGAGAAATGCATTTAGTTTTAAACAAAGATGGGCTTCTAACGTTTAAATGCTTTTTAAAAGTTTTTACACTCTTAAAACGGAAGAGCTTATTTAGCTTCTCATGAAAGAGATATAATTTTTTCGATCTTAAAAGAGATTTTTTTCAAACGATTAAATCTTCTTGATCTAAATTGGTTATTTAAATAGCTCAACTTCATTTAAATTGGTTAAAACTCGAGTTATTTCAACTCTTTTTTGAGAAGCTGCCTTTCAACATTTAGATGAGTGGATTTCAGCTCAACTTGAGCTATTTTGTGGCTGACTTTTTAAGAGAGTAGTTGATTAACTCCGTCCTGTATAGTTTCGATTTCATATTTTGTTTAAGTTTTGTCATTCTCGCCTTTTTTAATTACTATTTAAATGCGTCAGTTGATTTAAACCTTATTTTTTTTATCACGTCGATTTCAAAATTTTTCATTGTTTTGGTCCTGTCAACTTCATATTTTTCTTGTTAAAATTGCTATTACAAGATGCGTAAAACGTGCCTTTAATTACGGGCCTCCAAATTGGTAGACGGTAGGTTGCTGGGTTTGAAAACAATCGCGACCGTCGGCCTAACCGTTCAAAGTTTTCCGTGGTTTTCTTCGAACCCTGGATTACCTTGCGTAAATACGGGTTAGGATCCCTTAGAAAGACTCTCACGGAGGTCATCTCTCCCCTCAGGGCCTATATCCCTATTGTAGATAATTGGCTGGAATTAACAAAAACAATATATCAAGGACTAAGTAAATATATCTTTTTATTATTAAATTCCGTGGATTAGTTCTTTAGATAGCTCGCTCACAAAATTTATGTCATATACAGAGATACAGGAGCAGTGACTCACAGACAGACATTTTGTAAAAATATGTTTTTCGGTATCTCTGAACCCTAAAACGCGTGAATCCATCGAAAACCGGAATTCAAAATTTTCATGAATCCAATACTTTCATCTTGTAAAGATTGAAGAAAGTAAAAATAAGTTTAAAAACACCTAAAAGCTGAATAACAAGAAGTAGATTTTTGAAAATATTTCTGTGTTATTTATTAAAATATATTTCCAAAGATTCAGTTAATCACTTAATTTAATAACACTTTTAATAAGACGGCCCGGCCAATATGTCGTGCCAGTTACGAGCCAAGCTCGAGATATTGCAGACATCTAGCATATTTCAAGGAAGTTTAAAGCAAAAACCTATGCGCTTTTATTTTATATCTAAAAGTTAAAATATTGTCTTGGATCGACATTTAATAATGCGTAAATTTATGGTCGATTCCTAAATTGTATTTCAAATGAACTGAAATCACTGCACTCAGAGGTATGCTTAAGTGGCGTAAGTAACGAATTTTGGAAAATTTTGGATTTTAATATCTTTCAGAGATTTGCAGATAGCGAGATGAAATTTTTTTTTCTTTAATTCACACTGTAAAAAAAAATCTGTGAAGGTACTAAACATTTTCTAGGAAACTGGGATTCCAAAAACTTTTCATGTAACGATAACAGGAAAAATTCATGTAATCGATTCTGAAACTTGAATTTTTGCTGTTACCGTTACAGGAAAAGTTCTTGGAATCCCAGTTTCCAAGAAAAAGTTTAGTACCTTTGCAGATTTTTTTTACAGTGCAGGAATCGATAAAGAAAATTTTTCTAATTTGAAGTTTTATTCTCTGGGAGCTGTATAAAAATTTAATTTTCGTATTTTTTAAAATAGAACCCCCATGGAGTTGCAACTTATCAAAAAATTTACCCCCTTTTTTATGAAACTTTGCAATTGGAAGTATGTTTCTAGGGGCAATATCTAAGGAGATAGCCCATTGTTTCGATATTTATGACTCACCCTGTATAACATTTATTATAATTATTCTAAATTAAAATATATCTTTAAAGGGCGGGAAGGACCTATAATATAAGAGAACTTGCATGACATTTTACATTTATTTTGCTGTTCAATTAATTTATCTGGTACTCATATAATGATGTTAATTTTTTCCCATCCATCGTGATAGATCGATAATGTTTGATACTGAAACACCAAACTGTTAAGTTATATCTCTGCATACACTGTAAAAAAGAAATTGTATTTCCACAGATGTTAACCTGTAGAATTACTGAAACATGTATGCATACTAAAATTTTATCTTTTCCCTGTACAGAATAAAAACAGTAATCTACAAAATCAGCTTTTCTAAAGCTACAGAAATCTATAGCGATTGAAATGAATCTACTAAAATCACAAAAAACTTACTAAATTTTTTTCTGTAAGCACAGTACTATAGTCACATAAAAAGTTCTAGGCATCCAAGTTTCCTAAAACATTCTTAGTAACATTACAGATTTTTTGATTTTCAATGCAAAAGTGTAGCTGTTACATGAATTTTTGCTGTTGAAGTTAGATAAAACGCTCTAGGAATCTCTGTTTTCTAGAACAATTTTAAAAACGTTGCAGATTTTGTTTTACAGTGTATGAGCCGAGGATTCATTTGTACAGTTTCTTTCATCGTGTCATTTTTAGCAGCGGAATGTCCTCTTGAGCTTTTTAATTTTCTAATTTATCTTGCAAAAGCGAAATTTTGAAATCATTGATTTTATGGTAGGTTTGACGTTGTTTCCTTGTTCTACCCTTTTATTGAATTTTTGTAACTTCGAGTTACATCTCGACAATGAAAAAAAAAATGTGCAGCAAAATTTTATGTGGTTTCCCTTTTCCAGCATAAATTTTGGAGCATTTTGAAGTGATTAGTAAATATTATAATTGGATAAAATATTTTATTTACTAAACACTTTAGGTTGATTACTACCCATATTATTAGTGCTGTAATTGGATTGATCTACACATGTAGAGAGGAACGATATACGATATCCAGAAACTGGTTAATATATAAAGAAAAACCTATTATTAAAAGAAACATCTGAAATAAAAACGATTTTAGCAAAAAATGACATTAAAACAATAAAGTCTCAAAAATGGTTACAAAATATATAAACAAATTAATAAATAAAGTTGGACTATTGCTTAAATATTCCAGCTATATAGTTCTTGCTAAATTGGACTTACCACAACATATTTTAAACATAAAGTTTATTTATTTTTGCCTAACTTCTTAAAATACATTACATGTGTATGTTTGTATAGTTTATTTGAAAAATAAAATTAGGAATTCTACAAATAACAATATTATTTGAAAAAGTATTTTATTATGATTCTGTATTTTTACGAAAATTATAAATAACTTAGTTTAAATTAAATCTAAAGTTTAACTCATTTTAAAAGTCTACCTAATCTAACTATTCATAAAAACGCATCTAAGAAATAACCTCCATAAAAGTTATAGGTCAATAAATAAACTCCCTTCCAATTTATCGTCTGCTATTTGCCGCTTCTCACCTTTTTATTCACCGAAGTTGGAGTTGAGAAGTTCGAAAAGTTTTCGACTATTTCCGTGAAACTGCGATTTCATTTTCCACATAAATATGGAACGAATCCGTTTCTCATATCTCCTGTCAACCACGTAATGTGGGGTTTCGGTATATATGACTTCTAAAATTTATTATATTAAAAGGACTAGAAAATTTCGTTCTATATAGTTAGTCGGATATGAAAAAAGAATGCCCACTTCAAAACATTTTTCAGTAGGTAGGTCTTATAGCTGTTATTAAGAGAAAAATAAAACTGCAAATAATTCAAATGATATGCTTGTCGTTTATTAAATAAAATGTTTGTACTATAACACCCTTAGCTTTTTTAAAATAAGCTTGACATATTTCATAATAACTGTATTTATAACATCATTTACCTGTTTAACATCATTCTAACTTCGATTGTAATTATATAACTACTTAACACTTATAGTCATCGTTCTCTCCGTCCGTTTGTCCGTCCACATATAAGAACGGAAAAAACTAATCAACCGAATTGTTTGAAATTTAAAATATATAATTGTTGCGTAACACTCTCATGTCTTTTATGAAAATCGAATATAAAGTTGAATTAGGGGACACTCAGCTTTATTGTGTTACATGACGGCTAATCGGAAAAAATTGTTTAAAATGCATTTTAATAATGTTATATTCTTTCGAACATAATAAATTTGATATATATCTATGCAGTATATACTAAAACATACATTTTGTACAACCTATGGTGCAAAGGATCCTTTTTATTAATTTACAGGGTCACATAATTCCGTTGTATTCCGTTACATAGTGGCATAAGAGGAAACAATGTTTCAGACGTGTTTAAATTGTATGAAACTATTTCACTTTTAATAAAATTGATAGACTTTACTGAGGTTTATGAAAGGTTATTACCTATATATAGTAGAAAGGAGATAGTATTTACAGGGATACACAAAAGATTTCGTATGTTTATACAGTATCCAAAATACTGTATGTCATTTCATCAAGATCTGAATATTTTTAAAACTTCGTTATAGTATGAACGCATATCATTTGCTTCATTTAACGTGCAATTTCCGACTTATTTATTTTGGTAACGATCACAGAAGTGATTCGAAACATGGATTTCTAATGGGTTTGTAAAGTCACTGTTTTGCTGCATCTGCCATACAAATTGTATTTGATTTGAAAGCAGATTTTTTTAAGTATACTTTATGATGTAGTTGTAAAATATCTCATTATTAGTTCATTTTGTGTGACTGAAATTATACACCAAAATGTAATTTGAAATAAGCAAACTCTGATTGCCAAAGATCTAAGGTCACTTCTGTATGTATCGAATAATATCGACATAATTTTGTACACATATATTGGTGTACAAATTTATGTCAGCTTTGTAAACATTGAAAATAAATTTTGAATAGAAACACTGTACCTTCGTTGCTTCCTTCGACCTTCGTACGTTACGTTATTTTCAATAAATATGTTTGAAATTTCAGACTGTAAATAGAAAGAGCCCTTTTGTCGTGAAAAGGGACTTTTTCTGTGAAATGCAGGAAAAATATAACAACATGTGTTCGACCAAATTTAACAACAAAAAATATTTAAAAATTCTTGAAGCAATACAAACAACTTTCAATTGTTATTTTTTCTATTAATTTTATTTCCTTTCTAAAAGTAAAATTCAAATTCTGTCAGTTTTACGCCAACGGGATCGTAAGTAATCCTTTAATACAGCTGCCATATCTGTGACTATCTATTTCGAGAGTTTGTCATTTTCTCTGTGTTTTAGAAAGAAAAATGTAGAATATTTCATGCATAGATAGGGAATTATTTGAAAACAATGTCATGTGTTGATACAATTTTTTCGTTGAAAAGTTGTACCGGGTGGAATATGGATTTCCAATAAATAAATGCCGCCTCAGAAATATTTGTTTTTTAAAAACAAAAGTGTATTTCATATTTTTTTAAGATAAAGATATTCTGTTTTAAAAGTTGTGATCGAGAAGAATTTACCACGTGTTGCAGAATTAATAAGCAAAACGTGAAGTATAATAATAAGGAGAGATATTAGAATAAGAGGAAATTGTGATTTGAAGTTTAATATATACAGGGTTAGTCTTAATAATTCATCGAGCTTTAAAAAACAGCTATTTTACAAGTATATACAAGTATATACGACAACAGCTTATATACGACGTATAAAAATGGGCGATTCATGATAATATACATTTCACTGACCAAGTTTATGGTACAAACTAGAAATGTTCAATGAATGCTTTGCCAAATTTGTAATCTCTATTAGCCGCAACTTAATTAAAAATTAATAGTACGCCAGTGATTATAATTACCGAATATAATTACAGAAATAGAGAGATATAAAACAGCGCAGTTCAGAATTATATATTTTTTCCTAAAAAAAGTGCTTGATGACACTGTCTATAAATAAATCAATAGCAAAAAAAGTACTTTTATTCTATGTTATTTTTGGAAACAGTTGCTTAAATTGTCGCTTGAAAAAAAAAAAAAAAAAAAAAAAAAAAAAAAAAAAAAAAAACTTTAAATTAAATTTTTGTGATAATTCCGGATTGATATTAAAATTGCCCCAGGAAATCTAATCTTTTTCATTTCCTCTTCAACTGATATTACACATCATGATGAAAAAAGACTTTTCGAAACACCTTCGGGACCTCATTTTGTGTCTTATTATTCTATCAAGGTATGACATAAAAATATGAGACAGCGAATTTAAAGGATGATATAAACAGAAATGATGTTCTCTCCATCATAAACTTAATTACAAACAAACCCAGGAGTCGCAATAACATGCTATGTCGAACCATAAACAATGTTGCCAATTTTGTACTACTTTATTCTTTATTTTTTGCATTTTGTTTCATTATATTTTCTATGTCACTTGATATTTTTATGTGGATGACGTCATTTTGTCTTTAATTAAGTTAGAAGATTTTTTCTTTTGTTCCTTGCATGTCATTTTTTATTTGGTCTTTAACAGTAAATAAAACTATTATATTTATGTCACAAAGTGTGTAGTCAAAAGGATGTGCTTAGGAGTTTCTGTCATGGAATTGGTTAATTAAAAAAAGGGAATTTTAAAATAATTCAATTATTTCATTACTTTTATGTAAGAACAATAGCTACATTTCTTTTTTCTTCCAAAGCATGATTTTGATAAGGGGAATACATACGCATATTTATTCAGATAAAATACAAAAAATTCGGGAAAAACAACACCTGACCTTTTTCAGCTACTTCAACACGAACAGAGTTAAAAATTTGCAATTCAACCTCGTCCAGACTTCACACAAGCGGCTCAGAAAAATTTCATCACGTGATTTTGTATTATTTTTTGTGTTTATATTTTATTGGTTATGCTTTGTTTGGCAGGTTGTTTGATAAATTTTAACAATTCAATTGGAGACCTAAAAATTTTAACTTTATAACAATTTTAATTTTGTTTACTTATAAACATTTTGTCACTTGCATTATATTTTTCGTGATAAAGAGAATGTTGCTATTAAATAAAAATTATGATATCAATGAACTATTTTCAAATAAATGATCTATTCCTGAGCGCATTGAACTTTTATTCTATCCGCGATAAAGACCCACTCCATGTTCCTGTCTCCTCAGCGCCCGCGCAGTGTACTCGTTCATCTAGGTAGACCCTAAGATCTTCTGGCAAATAGTGGCGTAGCAATCGGGGGGCGTCGCCCCGGAGTCACTCTCTAAAGGGTGATACCCAATTTCTTTTTACAAATGTTTATATATATTTAATCTTATTAGACTTTGAAAAATTTTTCTGAAATAAAATGAAGATTATAGCGCACGACGCAACAGAGTTAATTTTCTTTTCTTTGAGAATGTGGGATGTTTCTAAATAAAATATTCACCAGACAACAAAATACATTCTATCGAACGAATGGGTTGCAAAATCGAATTTTAAAAGAAAGATTTATCTTCTACATATAGACACCACATTGACTTACACCGACTATGGTTTGAGTGATGAGTCGCTCCTGGTTTTTTTTTTTTTCTCATGCAGGTACAAAAGGTAAGGACAAAAGGTAAATATGAAATGGTGTGGTCATTTGTTGTGACAACGTAGAATTGTGATTAAAAAAATATGACGGATAGGGTGGCGGGTGACACTATTTATATACACCCCGGATGACCCATTCTAGCTAAGCCACTGTGGCAAACTTATTTTGGCAATTTTTTTTTTATTAAAACAACAACTCCATTTTCAACTCCATTTAAATTGTTAAAATTTTGTTAATAAAAGGGTGACACTATTTATATACACCCCGGATGACCCATTCTAGCTAAGCCACTGTGGCAAACTTATTTTAACAATTATTTTTTATTAAAACAACAACTCCATTTTCAACTCCATTTAAATTGTTAAAATTTTGTTAATAAAAGAATATAATTTATAAAAAATAAAGAATTATTTCTTTTTCAAGTCATAACTCAAAAATTTAATTTAATAAGTTTAAATACTTAGAACATAGTTGAAAAGTATTTGTGACTTCGGTTTGTTCTCCGCCTTCAAACTAGTAAATATACTAGGACTGCCATGACATTTTAATTGATTATTGACTTTTACTATAAAATGTTTTGTATAGAAAGCATAGTGTGTAGCATGTATAGTTTGTTTACAGAATACACAAATTAATTAATTCCGTTGCAATATTATAAAAATGAAAAAAAAAATGTTTGCAGTACATTTTATTAATAATTATACGCCAGACAGTATTAAATACAGTGATATTCATTACCAAAAAATATTCAATACTAAGATGGTATACCACAAGCTTTTTGAGGAGTACAAAATAACAGCATTTCGTTTATACGTAGATTTAGTCAGTTATGTGTCGTCGTTGTTGTTTTTTATGTTGCTAATTTTGATATTTCATTTTATTCTAAGTGAAAATGAAATTTCTTAATACCATTTTGTTAGAGTTGGAAATCGGTTAATAGTGTATGCTTGACGCATGGTTTTCCGTTCTTGTCATACTTTATAATATAGATACTGCAGCGTATTTCCATAATTATCTATCTCTCTTTATATCAAGAAATATTTCATGATATAATCCATGAAGGACAATAATGAAACACTTGTTTTTTTATATATCATTTAATTTAATTTTTCTTTTCTTTTAATCACTTTTAAAAATTGTAAATAAATAAATAAATAAAATAAATTTATGTGGTAATTTTGGATTTATATTAAAACTGCCTTTTTTATTTCCTTTTCCACAAATATTAGAGTTAATGAAAAAAAGCCATTCTAAATACCCTCAGGACTTCTTTCTGTATCTATTTCATTATTTCAACCTACCACGCTATACAAATAAGAGAGGAACAGTGCATCCAAACGGCGATGTAAAAAGAAATACCTCCATCATAAACTTAATTACAAACAAACCGGGGAGTCACTAGAAAATACTACGTCGAACCTTAAACATGGTTTCCAATTTTTCATTACATTATTCTTTTTTACTGCTTGCCTTTTTCAACTATTTTTCTGTCTGTTATTATTATTTTTTTTTCTATGTGGATCATAACATTCTATTCTCGATTAAGTCAGGGATGTTTTTTTCCTTGTACTTCATTTTTTATATGAACTGTAATATTTATGTCACTTAGATATTCGGGCAAAATCTTTTTGTGACTTATTTTATTAAAATGTTTTTTTAATTAAGTCTGAATTATTAAATCTTCCTTAATAAAAGAATTTAATGCATTCAACATTAAATGAAACACTTAAAAAAATCAAAATCGAAGAAAGTAATTTAATCTTCTTTTTCGCACTTTTCAACACAGTGGAAAATGTTTTAGTATCCGGATTTCTAGTCCGATCTCTAACTCATAGACGTACTAGAACTGCCAAGATTTTTTAGTAGAAGATTGACGTTTACTATAGAATGTTTGTTACTGAAAATAGTCTGAATTATTTATAGTCCGTTTACAGAAAATATAAAATAATTCTATTAAAATATCGTGTATCAAAAAAAAAAAACTGTTTGCGGTCTATTTATTCATTTTACAATATGTCAAATCATGAAAATGATAGACATTGATGAGAACAACATACTTTCTGATGGATGTAGAAAAAGCGCATTTATGATTTTTTATAGATTGATTTACTGAAATATGTGTTCCTTTTTTTTTTTTTTTCAAGTTAATTATTTAGTTATTCATTTCATTTTGAGATAAAATGTAATTTGTAAAAACTTCTGTTATAGTTGGAAATTGTTTTGTAATCTATAATTCGCTCATGTTGTTTCTTGTTTTCATGCTCATTAAGATCCATACTGTAACGCATTTCCACAACTATTAATATATTAGTCCCACTCTATATTTATATATTTTAAAAAAATCATGATGTAGTGCATAAATGTCCATAATAAAAAATGATTTAATTTAATTTATTTATTTATCTATATTTTTGAGGTAATTTTGGAAGTGTTCAAATTTTCGCAGGAAAACAGATTTTTTTTTTTTTTTTTTTTTCATTTCCTTTTCAACTTGCATTAGATTCAATGAAAAAAAAGCTGTTCAAAATACCCTCGAGATTTTATTCTATATCTATTTTATTATTTGAACCTACCATACAATACAAATAAGAGAGAAGCACCACATCCAAAAGGCGATGTAAATAGAAATACCTCCATCATAAACTTCATTACAAACAAACCCGGGAGTAACATGAAAATGCTACGTCGAACCTTAAACATGGTTGCCAATTTTTCATTACATTATTCTGTTTTTCTGCTTGCCTTTTTCAACTATTTTTCTTTGTCTCTTATTTTTTTCTATGTGGATGACATCACTCTGTGTTTAATTAAATCAGGGATGGGTTTTTTCCTTGTACGTCATTTTTTATAGGAATCGAAACATTTGTGTCAATTAGACTTTCGGGCAAGCATTTTTTGTGAAATTTTTTTATTAAAATATTTTTTTAGTTTTGTCTTCTTAATAAAATAATTTAATGCATTACAATATTTAATGAATCATTTAAAAAAATCAAAATCGAAAAAAGTAATTTAATCTTCATTTTCATCATTCTTTCAATTTCATCTAAATTATTAAAACTTCGTTAATAAAAAAATTTAATTTAACAAAAAAGAATTTTTAACTTTTTAATTCAGAATTGAAATATTTAATTTGATATTAATTTTAAATTATTCCAACATAGTTGAAAAGTATTTATGATTTTGGTTTGTTCTCCGCATTCAAACTCTTAAATTCTGTAAAAGTACGTGATATTTTAATAGGTTACTGGCGATTACTATAAAATGTTGAGTACTGAAAATATAGTCTGTAGCATTTATTGTTCATCTACAGAATGCATAAGTTAATTCCGCCACAACATTGTACATGTGCAAAAATTACTTTACAGAACATTTTATTGATGATACGTAAAACATAATGAATGAAATATTCATTATTGAGAGGGTCTACAACAAGCTTTCTGAGAGTATATAAAATAATAGTATTTGTAATTCGTTTACATGTAGATTTACTCAGTTATGTATCGTTGTTGAAGTTGTTTTAAATTTATCATTTATTTTTTTAGATTTTGCTTATTTAAATTTATCATTTTATTCTAGGAGAAAATAAAATTTCTTAATATAATTATGTTTGAAATCGGTTCATAATGTATGCGTGCATGACTTTTAGTTTTTGTCTTACTTTATAGCATAGATACCGCAGCGTCTTTAAATAATTATTTACTTCTCGAACTGTCACTTATATTAAATATTTATAATCATGAAATATTTATATTAATAAATATTTCACGATATTGACTACGTAGGTCAATAATAAAAAACATTTTTTAAATAATTCTTAAAAAAAATGCTTTCAAAAATTGTAAAAAATTAGAAATTAAATGTATGTGGTAATTGTGGATTTATATTAAAATTGCCTCTAGAAATCTAAATTTTTTTTCCTTTTCCACTAATGCTAGGTTTAATGAAGAAAAGAGCTATTCAAAATACCCTCGGGACTTAATTCTGTGTCTGTTTTATTATTTCAACCTACTATGCTATACAAATAAGAGAGGAGTAGCGCATCCAAACAGCAATGTAAAAAGAAATACCTCCATCATAAACTTAATTACAAACAAACCCGGGAGTAACAATAAAATGCCACGTTGAATCTTAAGGCGCAACACTAATCACAGAAAAAGACCCGGATGATAATGTAAAGTCTATGGGGACGTTCTTTTCAAATATCTCGTTCAATTTTTAACAATTTTAGATGATTTTTTTTTGTATAGGATAGCTGAGAACGATCTACAACCGGCCTAGTTTTTACTTTTACGATTTTGCTTATATAGTTTTTCTATTATGATTATATCAATTTCAGAACCAATTTAAATCGGTTTTGAAATTTTAAGTAATTTTTTTAATGGGAAACCAAAATCGAAAAAGTAAAAACTAGGCCGGTTGTGGATCGTCATCAGCTATACAATGCAAAAAAAAAAATCATCTAAAAAAATTAAAATTTGAGCGAGATATTTGAAAAGAACGCTCCCAATGACTTTACATTATCATCTGTGTCTTTTTCTGTGACTAGTAAAACGCCTTAAACATGGTTGCCAATTTTTCATATTATTAATCTATTTTACTTCTTGCTTTTTTCAGCTATTTTTCTTTGCCCCTTATTACTATTTTTTTCTATGTGGATGACATCATTCTGTGTTTAACCTCTTCAGTCCTGGAGTACCCATTTGGGTACATTAAAACAAAAGGTAAAATTACCCCCCAAAATTTATAATAAATGCATAAATTTCTGCTATCGCTATTCCGATACATCATAGTGTCCTATATTACCAATAGATGTGCTACAGGTTTAACCCTTTTAGTGCCAAGGAGCTCCGTCGCGCTGCTCTCGCTTGTTGTGAAAAATGCCAGCGTCGCAATAGCGCTCCTTTTGACAGTTCACTTTTGGTGCGCGCAGTGTTCGATAAAGTGCTATTTAAATCTATTTAATTTATTGTCGCCTAACAACAGAAATACCAAAGTGTAAGAAGTTTTCTAATTGCAAACGATAAACTGTGAATGAAAGACATTATCATTTTATTTCTGCAGTTTTTTCTAAGCTGTGAAAAAATATCTTTGTTTTTCTTGTTGTGATATAATTTCGAACATTGGATAAACATAGTGACGGCCGTGTACCGTGTTCGTATTTTTATTCATTATATTGCATTCTAACTTTCTTTGATCGCATATTTTTTATATAAAAATCGTGATTATTATTTTTTTAATACTCCTAATTTTGATTTCAAAATGTCGGACACAAGTGAATTTTCAGATACAACACGACTACGCTCCTTGGCACTTTTCAGAGCACCGCGACAGCGCTCCTTGGCACTGAAAGGGTTAAAGAAGAAGGAACCATGTGACTTTGAAAATGAAACATTTCCAAGATAGATAACATAATCAATTTACCATCGACTTCACGTCAAAGTATGTGAAATGTAAATTTGTGAGTGAATTAAAAAAAAAATTGCATTTAACATACATTTTACTGTTTCAAAAATGATTTGGAGTTGTTTATAAACGTTGTTCGTATGTGTATGGATGTTGAAAACATCTGTAAATATGTTTTACCCATTTGGGCACAATGGTTCTTTACTATACATTAACATCAAAAGAAACTAATTTTCTATGTAACTGTTGTGTATACTTGGTTATTGAAAATTTTGGGGGGAGCGAAAAATTTATTTAATTCAGTCTTGAAAAACAATTTAAAAGGGCTTTTTTCATTTTTAAAAATAAAATGAATTTACCGGTAAGATATGTCATACTTTTTAGTAACTTAAAAAAAATTCTAACACGTTTGAAATGTTGTACAGCATTTAGTATTCGACTAGCTCGCATATATTAGTCAAAAAGGCCTTCACACATACCATTAGTGACAAATGCAATACAAAGAGATAGGTTCTTCCTTTTGCGATCAAATTTACACTTTGCCGATTCTGTAATATTTTCTTCTGATACCGAAGTTTGCCTATTGCGCACTTTACAAAATGTAGTCAGAAATGCCTGTTTTAAAATTCCTGGGGAAAAAAATTAGCTCAACTGATGAGAAAAAGGTCTCGTTTTGAGGGAAATGTGGCTTCTGTCAATATTTTCCTTCGAAGGCCAATCCCTGGAGTATTAAAATTTGTTCTTGCCTCGAGTGATGGTGCAGTACTGGATTTTCTCTTGTACACAGTAAAAAAAAAAATACGTTATTGTAGAAGACATGAAATACTTAGAGCTTGGTGGAATAGTTGCCTCAGAAAAAATAACGGAGAGAGTATGCGTAAATGAAAGTAGAGTTATATTCACTGATAGATATTTCACTGAAGTGAAAACACCTGAATAGCTTCTTTCAAAGAGAATTCTGTGTACTGATACAGTCATGACTAATAGAATAGGTTATGTTGCAAAGAAAATGCATGCTGTGAAAGTCAGTGTAATGAAACGTGGTGCGTGAATTAAGTTTAATAGATCAGATGATAAAATTGTGGAAGGACAAAAAATATGTGCATATGATGTCCAACACATATGGGATGTGAGTCCAGTGATACATGTGATAGCTAGTGTAAAGATAAAAAGGCCAAGGTTCCTGTAATTAGACCAGCTATAATAAGAATGTATAAAACACAAATGGGTGGAAGCAATTTAAACTCTAAAGGATAGGTCTATTGCTTGTTTTCGTACTTCTATGAGAATAAGAAAATAGCCAGTTCGGATCTCTGCTCACTTTCTCGACTTAGTTACGGTAAATATTTGGATTTTGTATATAAGAGATTGTAGATCTTCCAATATTCTGAAAAAAGATCAAATGAGTTTACTCGAATTTTGAATTTACATTGCTGAAGTCCTTATAAAATGTGAAAAGGAAAAGTCTACTGTTGGAGGACCACGAAAATCAGAGCAATCATCGAATGAATATTCATCTAAAAAAAGAAAATAACTACATCTATTCCCAAAAATGAGGTTCGCTATGATGGGTTTGAACACTGGACAGAATATGCTACTAGGGTACATCAATCTCGATGCGGCATGGAAAGATGCAAAGGAAAAGCAAGAGTGAAATGTAATCTAATTCTTTGTCTTCAGAATAATAACTATTTCAAAAAATTCTATACTAAATGATATTTTATTAGAAGTTTATTATTACAAGGTATGTATAATATTACAAGATATGTATAGCATATGCATAGTATATATAGTATAGTATCAAGATGTATTTAAAATTTTTACAAGATATGTATATTTTTACACAATACATAACTTTAGGTAAAAAAAAATAAAGTTGTTTAAATTGATAAAATTTTTAAACAGTAAATAGGTCTATTTATTGTAAAACAAAATTAGTCTTATTTATTTAAAGAATGACACTTTTATTCAATTGTGACCTGATTTACCCACATGGGGACATAAATTTTAACCATTTTAAAAATTTTAAATAAAAAACTAATTTTATTTTCTCTTTTTTCAGCCTTAAAATGCTATAATTTGCTAATAAAATAATTTTTCTATGTAGCAAATTTTTCTTGGGACTGAAGAAGTTAATTAAGTCAGGATTTTTTTTTATTCCCTTGTACATCATTCTTTATAGGAGCTGTAATATTTATGTCACTTAGACTTTTGGAAAAACACTTTTTGTAATTTTTTTTATTAAAAAGTTCCCTAATGAAAGAATTTAATGCATTATAATATTAAATGAAACACTTAAAAAAATCAAAATCAAAAAAAGTAATTTAATCTTATTTTTCACACTTTTCAACATAGTGGAAAATGTTTTAGTATCCGAATTTGTAGTCCTATTTCTAATCCAATAGCTCTAACTTATAGATGTACTAAAACTGCAAAGATTTTTCAGTAGAATATTGACGTTTACTGTAGAATGTTTGTTACTGAAAATAAAGTGTGTATAATTTATAGTCCGTTTACTGAAAATCTTGATAGATAATTTCATTAAAATATGGTGTATGAGAAAGAAAATTGTTTGCGGTCTATTTATTCATTTTACGATGTGTAAAACATTTGTCATGTCATACAGTATATCATGAAATTGATAAACGTTACTGACTATAAAATGTTTTCTGAAGAATATAGAGTAATATCATTTGTAGCTCGTTTACAGGTTTATTTACTGATAGGTGTGTTATAGTTATTGTTTTTTTAAGTCGATTACTTGGATGATGTATTTCATTCTAAGATAAAATGCAATTCGTAGAAGAATCTGTTAGAATTAGAAATTGTTTCATATTCTGTGCTTCGTTCATTGTTTTTTGTCCTTTTCATACTCAATAATATACATACGGTAGCGCATTTCCATAAATATTAATCTATCAGTCTCACTCTATAATTATATTTTAATAAATAATTTATGATTCAATACATAAATTATTTATAAAAATATCACTTATACAGTGCATATATTTATTAAAATATCACTCTATATTTATATTTTAATAAATAATTTATGATTCAATGCATAAAGATCAATAAAAAATAATAATGTTTTTTTTAGGTAATTTTGGAAAGATTAAAACTGCCGCAGGAAAAAAGATTTTTTTTTTCATTTTTTCTTCAACTAATGTTAAATTTAATGAAGAAAAAAATCTATTCAAAATACCCTTGGGATTTAATTCTGTATCTATTTTATTATTTCAACCTACAACGCTATACAAATAAGTAGGAGCAGCGCATCCAAAGGCAATATAAAAAGAAATATCTCCATCATAAACTTAATTACTAACACTGGAATAACAAGATGCTACGCCGAACCTTAAACATGGTTGCCAATTTTGCATTACATTATCCTTTATTACTGCTTGCCATTTTCAACTATTTTTCTTTGTCTCTTATTATTTTTTTTTTTCATGTGGATGACAAAATTCTGTGTTTAATTAAGTCAGGGATATTTTTTTATCCTTGCACGTCATTTTTTATAGGAACTGTAATATTTATGTCACTTAGAATTTCGGGAAAAAAATTGTTTGACAACTTTTTATTAAAATGTTTTTAAATTCTGACTGAATTATTAAATCTTTATTACTAAAAGAATTTAATGTATTACAGTATTAAATGAAGCAATTTTTAAAATCAAAATTGAAAAAAATAATTTAATCTTCTTTTAAATATTTTAAAAATAGTTGAAAAGTGATTTTGAATCTGGATTTCTTGTCTGTGCTCTAAATCGTAAATATATTATAATTGCTAAGATAATAGCAATAGTGTGTATATAGGTAAGTAGAATACTATAGAATGTTTTTAACCGAAAATAAAGTCTGTATCATTTATAGTCCCGATATAGAAAATACAAGATAATTCCGTTAAAATATGGTGTGTGAGAAAAAAAAATGATTGCGGTTTGTTAATTTTTACGATATGTCAAACATCATGAAATGGATAAACATTACTGAATAGAACATATTTTCTAAAGAATATAGAATAATAGCATTTGTATTTTGTTTACAGGTTGATTTACTGAAATGTGTGTTATTGAATTTGTTCTTTTTTAAGTTGATTATTTGTATGTCTCATTTTACTGTAAGATAAAGTAAAATTTGCAAAAAAAAAAATTGTTAGAGTAGGAAATTTTTTCATAATCTATGCTTCGTGTATGTTTTTTTCTTTCACACTCAATAATATAGACACTGCAGCGTAATTCCAAAACTATCAATCTATCAGTCTCATTGAATTGATATATAGGGTGCAATATGTTATCTAATTCCGGCCTTTAGATAATTTATTGTTAATTTCTGAACCGTTGGCCGTAAATATATAGTTCCAGTTGCAAAAATGTTTCAAGTGAGGTAAATATTCATGTGGGGGGCACTGTTTAAAGTAAAATGTTAATTTTATAAAAATTACAAAATCCAACTTTTTACATGGTCTCCCGTTCTCTGTAGTTATATTTAGTTAAATTTTACGCATATCATAATAGAAATAACATTAAAAGTTTGACTTCTGTACGATAGAAATTGACAAATTTATTAAATTTCAAAGTTTGAGATTTTCCGCATGATTTTATATTTCATTCGGGGATAATTTAAAAATTTAAATAAAGTAGCTCGGAATCAAAATCAGAGAACAGTGTTCTTTTTTTTAGGTAGATTTCGTAAGAAATACTACCTATTGCAATCGCACCAGTTTATCTATCTATCTATCTATCTATCTATCTATCTATATATCTCACTTTTTTTATCGACACGATAACTTCTATAATTCTTCACCATCTCCACCAAACTGGTACATAAAATCAAAGGGATTAAAATCTCGGCTAAGTTCGTTAATGGGCAAAATCGGACCAAGGGGGTCTACATAGGCGGCGTTTTTGTGAAAACCGAAAAAACGTTATAACTTCTTAATTAAAGTAGATATCGAATCGGTTTAAAGTTTATATTACTTCTTAAAAATGCGCCAAAAGTATATGCATAACAGATTTTTGATAAATTTAGAAGTGGGCTCAAGGGGCGAAAAAAACAGGGATTTTGAGAGAAAAAAATTCATAACTTCGTCAATTTGTAAGATATCAAGTCCAACTAAATTTTTTGTAAATGTTCTTAAAATTATCTAAAACTTTTGTATTTACAAGTTTTTGATAGGACCAACGTTTACCGATGAAAAAAATTAAAAACGAAAAGAAAAAGGGCGATGAAAAAAAAAGAAAAATCCATAACTCCGTCAATTTTTAAGATGTCAAATATGATTAAATTTATTTTACATCTTCTCAAAAATATCTACAACTTTTATATTGACAAGTTTTTCATAGGACCAATTCGTATAGCAAAAAGAAATTAAAGAAAAATAGGAGTTGAAGAAAAAACTTCAAATCCAAACTGCTTATATTCTGACTCATTTTTAAATTCATTTTTGATTTTAAACGCATCCAAATGGTAGATCCTTTTATTTAGAAACTGTATAAAGTGACGCATTGGTCAATTTTCTGCTAAAGACAGAATATATTTAAAAAAAGGCTACCAAAAAGGGTATTTTGAACAGAATTTCCGAAAGTCATCGGGACTGAAAATTGAATTTATTCAAATAAGAAATGGCGTTTTTTTTTCTGACTCGTTTTTAAATCAATTTTTGTTCTCAAACGCATCCAATCTACAGATCCTCTTATTTAGGAACTATATAATGTGATGCATTGGTCAGTTTTTTGATAAAGCCGGAATATATTTCAAAAAAGACTACCAAAAAGGGTATTTTGAACAGAATTTTCCGAAATCATGGTGACTGAAAATTTAAGGAAGTGTTCAAATAAGAAATTGCGTTTTTTTCTGACTTGTTTTTAAATCCATTTTTGCTCTCAAATGCATCCAATTTACAGATCCTCTTATGTAGGAACTATATAATATAATGCATTGATCGGTTTTTTTATAAAGACAGAATATATTTTGAAAAAGGCTACCATAAAGGGTATTTTGAACAAAATTTCCCGAAGTCTTCGTGATTTGAAAATTTAAGGAAGTTTTCACATAGCAAATTGCATTTTTTATGACTCGTTTTAAAATACATTTTCGTTCTCAAACGCATCCAATTTACAGATCCTCTTATTTAGGAACTATATACTGTGACGCATTGGCCAGTTTTTTGATAAAGATAGAATATGTTTTAAAAAATGCTGTCAAAGTGAGTATTTCGCAAAATTTTCCTAAGCAATCATGATTAAAGAATTAAGGATGTATTCAAACAACAAATCGGTTATTTAATGACTCACTTTTACATTCAATGTTTTTCTCAGTTGCATTCAACTGACAGTTTTCTGTTATTTAGGAACTGTATAATGTACTGTTTTGGTCGATTTTTTAATAAATTCAGAATCTATTTCAAAATATGTTGTCAAAATGGGCATTTGAGCTGAATTTTTCTTAAGATGATTCTGATAAAACCAGTTTTTGCAGAAAAATGAAATTAAAAATTTTTCATAAAATGTGGCCAAATGAAGTTATTAAACTGGGTTTATCTCTCATCATATATATATATTTTTGTTGTTGTTGTTGTTGAAATGAGCACTTTTCAAAATCTACCTCCGCCTATAGGCCCAGCCGACAGGGATTTTTTTATACAGCGAAACCAGCTTTATCCGGTATCACCATTTCAGGGTATCACCAAATACTATTTCATTTTAAAATTTTAGATAATTTTTAGTCGGTCATTCAAAAGTCGAAGTTTGTATTATCGTATTATCCAATCAAAACCCTTCGCCTTTTTGAGCATGCATCAGATCTGTTTCGATTTTATAAAGTTGAGTCGATTTTTTTTCTTTAGCTGTGTTTGGCTTAGTGCCAATCATTGTGACCGAGGTGTTCTTTCTTCTGTACGAGAAAAACGAATAAACAAATACCCTTCACAGTGTAACACTCGTTTCAATAGTAGAATTGTCCCTGAATGGTAGGCGGGATTTAATGACAAACAGTAGAATCGACATCAGTAAAATATATACTAACTAAATACTAGATAAATGATACTGGAATGCAAATGACCAACTGAACCGTAACAAGTATCAAAATCAAGATTATACAAATTAGAATAGTACCGCACCCAACACTTTCGGATTAAAACACGATCTACTGGGCATTGGATATGCTAGTCAACGCTGAGATCGTGATGGCTGGCTATACATGCACAAAATATCCCGAAATGATACTTATTGATGGTGAATATCAAAGGAATGCCAGAGCGGCTGCGACATTTTACTCATAACGTTTTCCTAAGGATCGCT
This sequence comes from Maratus speculifer, assembly GCA_964019185.1. Taxonomy (NCBI): domain Eukaryota; kingdom Metazoa; phylum Arthropoda; class Arachnida; order Araneae; family Salticidae; genus Maratus; species Maratus speculifer. The sequence continues at coordinate 24,863,478 of OZ025292.1, forward strand.
ATCCAGCACATGAAACTAATGCATTGTACCGGATTAGAGAGACGGAATCTGTTTCACAACTCCCAGTACAAGTTGATAGGCAAGGTGTAATGCTCTAGTGACTCCAGAGGAAGTTCTGTCATTCATTCTTTTAACCCCATAAGGGGCGCTGGTATATCTACGAAATAATTTAATTTTAATTCACGAAGGGCTACATTGACATCAGAATTTTAGTTCAAAAAATTCGATTTATTATAAGTGTGATTTACGGATTTTTCTTTTTTAAATAAATTTGTTTTCAAATTCATATGTCATTCATTAATTTCAGTCTAGCAACGGAAATGTTTTGCGCCGCAAAGGGTTAAATGCACAACTGAACGCGAAAATAAGAGAGGCATGTAGATACACACGTCAGTCTGCTAGGAATTTGTTACGTGCACATCGTGCGCGCTCCTATCATCGGATACTGGTGCAAGCATTGATGCTGGATGACAATGGACAACGATTTGGTTCCTGCAGTTTTATATTACACACTTTGGGGGAAATCCATTGCTTCTTTGTAACATTCTGTGGACAGATATGTCACCGTTTACATGGAGTGGCATTGTGAACGTACAACATGTGCATTACTGGTCACTGAAAAACCCCCACATCGCTCGCACATTATGTCACCAGGTACGCTGATCAATAAACGTGTGGTACGGTGTATGGGGAACTCAGATTGTTGAGCCCATCTTCTACGATAGGACATTAACGGGTTATCGTTACCTGCACCTGCTGTAAAACACAGTAGTACGGCGTAGGTACGTAATAGGACTGGTATGAGCAACTTCCTCTTAGACTTAAGTGACGGGACCCTGCATATAAAGCATTAAACGTTCGTACATATCTGAACTACGAGTTCGATCAACATGTTACTTGATATGGTGGTGCGGTAGAGTGGCCACCGAGTTCACCAGAATTGACTCTCATGGACTTCTACATGTGGCGATACATCAAAGCGCAAGTCTATGGGACTGAGTCTAATTTACTTTTTGATCTGAGAGGAAAAGAAGCAGCGCATCATCTTTCCTTATCGCACAGTTACAGATGGTATGCTCCAACTTGTGCAAAATTCAGTACTGTCACGCATTCAATTGTACTTTGTCATTAATGGAGAACACTTTGTGAAGTATCTCTAGAAGAATCCGATTTTATGTATTTTTAATTTTTTATTAGAAGACCCTTTTTAAAATAATAATAAACTAATATTTGTTTTTCTGTTTTAATTCAATATTTCATTCTTCGTATTTTATACAACCCCTAAAAGTCAGCTCAATTTTTTTGGTGAAATAATCCTCGTTGGTAACACCCCAATTTGACAATTTCGGATAAAGGTAGTTTTGCAGTAAAAAGGATATTGTTTCACCCTGATTTTACATCTGGAATTACTTTTATTAATTTTTTACTTGATCCCCGAATGAAATGCAAAAATATCAAACTTTGAAATGTAATAATTCTTTTAATTTTTGTCGTACATTTATCAAACTTTTCGTGTTATATCTGTTATGATGTGTGTAAAAGTTTACTAAATACAACTATAGGGACTTGGGGACCGTATAAAAATTTAGATTTTGTATTTTTTTATAAATTTGATTTTTTTTTAAAACAACGCCATAACATAAATAATTTGAACAATTTTGCAAATGGTCTATGTCTATGACCAATGGTTGAGAAATCAAAGGTCGCCGATAGATAACATTACACCCTGTATATTAATAAATGTTTCATGATATACTGCATTTAGGTCAATAATGTAAAGAAATAATGATTTTAAAATGATCGAAGCAATTTTGCATTAATATTAAAATTGCCACAGGAAAACAGATTTTTCTTTCATTTTCTCTTCCACTAATGTTAGATTTAATGAAGAAAAAGCCATTCAAAACACCTTCGGGACCTCATTCTGTCTGCTTTATTATTCGAACCTGCCACACCATAAAAAAGAGAGAAAAACAGCGCATCCAAAGGATCATATAAAAAGAAACAATGTTCCCTCCATCATAAACTTAATTACAAACAAACCCGGGAGTCACAAGAAAATGCTATGTCGAACCATAAACAACGTTGGCAATTTTTCATTATGTTTATTCTTTATTACTCCTTGCATTTTTTCTACTACTTTTTCTTTGCCCAGTATTTTTTTTTTTTTTTTTTTTTTTTTTTTTTTTTTTTGTGGGGATGACGTCATTCTATGTTTAATTAAGTTAAAAGTTTTTTTGTCTGTGTATGTGTGTTCCTTAGAATTTTTGTGGCAAATATTAAAATGCAGTTTTTCATTAAAATATTTTTCACTTCCGTCTGAATTATTAAATCCTTGTTACTAAAATAATTTAACTCTTTAATATTTCAACGAATGCATTGAATTTTAAGTCGGTATTAAAATTTAATTTTTTTTTCATTATATATTTTTTTAAACTCACTTTGCTTTTTATGTTAAATTATTCTACAAAATTATACCTTCTTTTTTTTTGGGGGGGGGGGCAATGTTTACCAATGTAGTTTTTAAAATTAAATATATAAGGCAAAAATGTCGTTATTACAATTTATAAATCTTAATTAAAATTTTCAATCGTCTTAAGATTCATTTGAATGCATTCATCAGTTGTCGAGTTTTTTGAGCATTGCATGAAAGGTTAATAAATGTATTATTCCTGCTAGGTTTTATTCTATTTTTCGCGAGAACCATTTTAGGTGTGGTAATGCATCAAATTAACCAGGAAATTTCTTTATCTGCCCCAAATATATTTAGTTTTTGGCATTCAACTGTCTCTGAGTCTATTCCTGACACACAGACAGACACTTCATTGTCTGTTATTCTGCACTACAGACTATATAAACAGTCGAAAGATTTTAGAAACGCCCGATTTACTAAAAATCACACACACACAAATTTTTATATTTTAGTATCTATAATAAATAAATAAATAAATACAAATAAATTTAATAAAAATTTCTGAGAAGCTGTTATTTTAAGAACTTTTTATGTAACAGCAACAACAAAAAATCTCGTAACAAGTACATGTTTGCACTGTAAATAATAAAAGAAATCTGTAAAGTTACTAAAAGTTTTTTAGAAATTTGGGATGCCTAGAAATTTTTACGTCGCGGCCACCTGAATTACACATAAAATTTCAGTAAGAGTGTTGTCATTTTAGTAGATTCTTTTGTAAAGCTGCACATTTCTGTAATTAGTGCTTACAAAGTTTGTAGATTTACACGTTTTATTTTATTTTATTTTTATTTTATTTTTTAATTTAATTTTTTTTTTGTACAGTGTACAAATAGAATGTTAGTAAGCATACAAATTTATATATATATACAAATATTGTATAGATAAGTAATAACATTCTTTAAGAGAGAAATACTATATTCTTTGTCTTTTAAATTGTTGATGGCAGAGAATGTTGAGCATTTGTCCCTATTTGATATGGGATTTACGATCATCGATAGTTACCGGAGCTATCTAATTATATAAAATTATAAAGCATATGCACCACAAAAAAGTATTATGATCAGTTTCATAAAATAATAATTTAACATGCGTGTATCATATTTTCTGTATATTGTTCTTGAATCTTCCCTCATTTAGTCTTAATCAAAAAGTATATCCTCTCAGATTTAACGAGTGATCGCGCCATCTTTCCGAACATTTTTATGTTGTGTATGTTTGTATTTTGTTTGCAAAGGGGATATTTATATGTTTATTTCGACAATTTTAGTGCCTAACACTAAAATTCATTGCACGGTGATATGTCGAATTGCATTTACTTAATTTATCTGGTTTCCTATCTCTTGAATATAAACAATAATAGAAGACAGCCCCTCTTTTTATATTATAATTACGATGTAGATCGCAATTTATATAGTTTGCAAATATTAATTTATCATATAACAAATTTTAATGTTACAACACAGCAATAGATTGCAAAGTGATTTGTCGAATGGGAATTTACGCAATTTACAATATTTTCAGCAACATGTTTTAATTATTTTCTCTTTTTTAATGTAAAATTATGCATATATTCATTTTCTTTTTAAAATTTAAGTAATATTTTAAATATCTGACATCGTTAAAAATTCAGCATCATTAAACTTTGCCAGTTTATTTTAAAAAAGCTTTGTATTAAAATATTTTTGTTTAACAGCTTTATGTCCCGAGTCTTTCTAATACGGAAATTGCATCATGTCGCCTTCGATCTCTAAATAGCTGTCGGAACTACCTTTATACCGTATTCGATATCATATTATGAACACTTTAACTGTTACTAGTTATTTTATAACAGTGTTAGGAACAGCCTCATAAACTGTAATATTTAATTACAAAAATGAATCTACCGACTCTTCTACATTTTCTTCTTCCGGAACCGTCTCCCATTCAGAATAAATCGAAAGCCTTCCACCCCTCATTAAGGGAGGTCACGGTTATACTAAATTAACCGCGAGTTTGACGGAGAGCGGAAATTTAATAATGACACTTTCACTGCGCCGGGGCGTATTATAATAAACTGCAACTGAACAGCGGGAAAAGTTTTATGGCGGAAGGAGCAAAGCGAGTCGACTTCTGAATGGCTTTTAGGTTACATAATATGACCAGGAATATAAAGTCGTTTAGTGGCGGCAAGGTACATGCAGTAAAATTTATGAAAAGTGACATTGTGTATGACGGAATTCTGCTTTAAAGAAAAATTTCTTTCACCGGGAATATAAAATCGTTTAGCTGGAAAGACATACTTTAAAAATAAAAACAATACAAGTGGGGAGGTGTGATTGCAGATCGCATACAGGGTTTCCTTTAATATGTCTTTCAAAACAACTTATCCTTTAATTAATAAATCAAACTGTTAGTTTATAGTTATTAAATTATAACATAGATAGTAGCAAAAACAACTTAAATTTTAAAATAATTATAAAAGGAAGTTATTTATTTTAATCGAATTAAAAATGTTCATTTTTTGAATAAAATCCGAAATTTCAATTTTTTTGAAAATTCGAATTAAAAAAACAGCGGAAATATTCATAAAATTTTTAATTTCTGAAAGCGATAAAAGTATTTTTATAAAAATATTGTATATTATTTATTTGATAATTATTAAAAAATAAAAAATTATATTATTAATAAATATTATTAATTAATATTATTAATTAATATTATTAAAAAATCACTTTAAATAGGAGGTCTATATTAAAAATTTTATGCATTTATGTTTTATAGAGATTGAAAAATAAAATAAAATGTGACATGTTGCTAAATTGCTTTACCAAGTAAAATCTAAGATTTATCTTAGATAAAAAATAACACCTTAAATCATCTTTCATTTTACGCTTGTATAGAAACCCTTGCAATGCTAACTAAATGAAACCACATTAACTGCGGGTTTGACTGAGAATGAAAATTAATAATGATACTTCTTTACGTCAAGGTGCATTTTAATAAACTTTTTTCCACCACCTCTGAACAGCAGAGAAGGCAATAATAAAGAAAAAAACTGTTGACATCACAGCGTTACACATTCGTCTCTTATTTGACCGCTTGTTTTTTTTCCTGACACTGGAAAAGCAAGAATGCAGGTACAGGAAAAGAATATCACGTGATTCTAGCGGTCCAAAGCCAGACGAACGCGTAACGTAGTGCTTCAGCCTACCTTTTGCATCAGCCTCAGTTGAAGATTTATGACGGACGGGAAAAAAAAGGGTTCTCAAAATTCGGTTACATAAGTATAGATATATATTTACATATACAGTCCTCCCCACTTAATCGGGTAACGGATAATCGAATACCCCGCTTATTCGAATAAAATCCTCCGGAACCGAATTAAATCCCATTGGGCTAATGTTATTTTCCCCCGCTTAAACGAATACTTTTCACGAAATGTCCTCGCTTAATCGAATAACAACTGAGTGAGGCAATTTGAAAAATGGGTGTGAAAAACACGTTTCAATTGGAATTTCCTCCACACTTTTTGGTCATTTTAGGTTCTTACACAGAAAACAAATTTCCAGATCTTTCATCTGGCAGGTGTACAGTAGATTAGTCGATTGAGCTCATTTTCTTGTTCTTTTTTTCGTATGAATTCGAAAAATGGCGAAATAAATTGCATAATGATTTCGATCAATTTTGAATTTTGTTTACTTTTGTTTAACAAAGGACATTTTTTTCACTTTTTCCATTTTTTTACAGATATTTTTAATGAAAACACTTTCATTTTCAAATCCGATTCCGAAACTGAAATAGCCTCATTTAAAAAAATTAGCAATAAAAATCGAAAAAGCTAAAAACGACGCCGCCCTTTGAACAGATTGATCTCAGCTATCCATTGCAAAAAAGATCATTTAAAAATATTGAAATGCGATAGAGATATGTTTATAAATTTCTTCTATAGGATTAGCATTAGCTCTACACTCACGATCAAATCCTTTCGTGTGACTGAAGTAGTACCTTAATAATAATATGTTGTCACTTAGAGGTTCAAGATGGTAATTATGATACCATTCGAAAAATAACTCGTCCAATTTTTACTCTAAAATTTCGCATAAGCCACTTTCATCTTTTTTTTAAACCTGTATAAATTGCGTAAATTAAATTCTAATAACAAAATCTGGACCCAATTCAAACTATCTGCATTATATGTAATGTAAACCAATTGCATGTGTTTACTGACATTGAACTATTGCGTATTTACTTGAATTATTTTGTTTTTAATTAAGTTTGCAGTGTTCTATTAAAGTTTTTAACGATTTTCTTACTCTGGTAATTAAATATACTGTTTTTAATAATTTTGTCATTTTATTACACCTTAAATATTACATTTATATGCCTCCCCGTTTAATCAAATACCCCGCTTAATCGAATATTTTTTCTAGAACCGTCAATATTCGTTTATGCGGGGACGACTGTATATGGATTTACTTAACATGATTTAACTTTCGTACATAATAAATTCGGATCACCAGTGTATAACAGGTGTTAAAATGTTTAATTAAAATTATGTACTACTTTCAATTCAAAGTAGAGTTATTTTCCTACAGTTTCGAACATTAAAACTTATTCATCATCAGGGAAACATTATTGTGGCTCTTTATTTTCTCTTAAACTCATAAGAATAAAGTGTTGGAATAGTCAACATTTTCGAGTTCTGATTTTTTAACTACACTTTTGAAATACCTTGAGTATATTTGACTGTTTTTAATGTCTATATATATATATATATATATATATATATATATATATGACATCGATTTCATGTTCGCTGTATCTTCAGAGTTAATTCACGGAATTTTTACAAACTGCACAATCCGTTAAACTTTGAAAAAAAAAATTTCTGATCAGTTATAAGTAGATATCGTAGCACACTGAGCTACTGTGTGTATTTTCACCAATTCCGCGATAATTTATATTTTGCATGTACATAACATGGGACATCATCAACCATCATATTCAGATAAACCATGGGTATATGCATAGATGTTGCCATGGTATCGGTTTATATAGACCATTAAGTATCACTGTTGTAGTTCATCATTCAACCTTTAACTGTTACCTATAACCCGGCATATATACTAGGCAAAAACATGTAATAAATTAAAAAAAAAAGCTTATTTATTGAAGAAGCAGTGTGGGGATAACTATATATTTCAAACAAAAATAAAAAAGAATCCATTAATTTTAGCTGCTCTATGGAGCACAAATAATGTGCACAGCAGAGCAGATTTTTTTTCTTTTTCTTTATTTTTTTTACTTTTACTTTTCAATATTTTTTTTTATTATGACAAACCCCATTAGGTGAATCTAAATTAACTGGGAGTTTGACGGTGAGCGGAAAAATGATAATGCAACTTTCTGTACGGCAGGGCGTATTCAGATTAACGTCTTCCGTCATATCAGAAAAGCGGGGAGTTTTTTGATGGAATTAAACATACGTTCGGCTCTTTTTTGGAAGTTTAAAGCAGCCGATTTGAAATCCGAGCCCGAAAATGTTCGTGCCACTATATCCCGAGACCGGCAAGATATTACGCAGTGAAAAAAAAAAAAAAAAAAAAAAAAAAAAAAAAAAAAAAAAAAACATTTCCGAAAAAAAAATGTTTCAACATTATAATTCTAATCCTTTTCAAAATGATTTTTTAAAGATATTAAAACAAATTAATAAATTTAAACTGTGTTCATAATTTTAAAATAGCAATCTTTTTTTTTTCTTATCAAAGATCTAAGACAAATGTAACAAGAAAGAAAAAAAATCATGCATTAAACATAGATCATGAAACACTTTCCAATAAATTCAGCATGCTGTAACAAAAACTGCACCTTAAAAAATACACACATACATATATATACATATATATCAGATTAAACCATACGGAAACTCATAACACATTTCACAATACACTTTCAGTTGAAATCATATCTAGTATTAGAAGCACATCTTCTTTGCGTTTCACGAAGAAATAGTCACATGTTTCGAAAAGCATAGCGAATTTAACCATTTATCTACTGACAGTAATTATAAGCACCATTAAAATAACTTATAAAATTCTTTTAATACGTCAGTTAGTCATAATACTGTTTAGAATGAGTTGCAGATACATTGCTTTATCTTGTTCCAAAAGCATTATTGGTTACACAAAACAAAAATATTTTTAAAAGAATGATTTATTTTGTCTTTGCATCTTTTCAGTTTTCTTGGCGCTGAGGGAGGAGAATGGGTATCTTTCAATGCGGGAATATTTCTATATTTTTATTATAAGAGCATCCTATTTGTACATTTTATAATTCTGAAAACCACTAAGAAAATATTTAAAAGTAAAAGATTTGAGTGGGGGTTATAAAAATTGCGCAAAATCTCTGTAAATTCAAATTTAATTAATCTTTTTAAATCCTTCAATCCTCCTAAAATCCTTCAAAAATTTATTAAATCACTATGTAAATCTTTTAATTTAGTTAAAACAATTTGCGTAAAAGACTGTAGAATGTAAATTGTTCATGAATTTATAATGCAATAAAGAGTTAAGAAAGCATTTTCTATGGTGTTTTCAAAAAGGTTCTTTCTCTGTTCTATTGATTTGCACCAATTTCAGATTATTTTCTTTGATTAATCGACGAAGGGAAGGGATGGAACAGACAGAATATCCAGAGGTATATAGATGATTTGGCAAACCGATTGCCTTTAAATAGTCGAAATGAGTTTTAATTATTTCAAGAATTTTAGCCGTGAACTCGTTAAGGTAAACGCCTCCTTGTCTATTTATATACAATATCAGAATTGCTTTGGTGATCCTAAATAAAATTTAGCAATTGCAAGAAAATCCGAGTATATTTACGGCTGTTAAAGGTCGGACAGACAGACGAACGGAAATCTTAAATACCTTTAAAATTTATAGTAAAGTGTTAAAAATCAACCCTGGCTTGGGCTCATAGGGCAGAGGTGAATTTACCACGTCTCTGGTGGATGCTCTCCTAAAATTTGCTGCAGAGAAAATTTTAAATATTTTTAGTTGCACGGTCTTTTAGTAATTTACCCTTTTTTAAAAAAAAAATAATCGTGTATGCATCAATATTTCAAATTTATCATTTCTTGAAATTTAACGTACATATTTATAACTACTCTCAATTTCATTTCACAAATAAGTAATTTATATTCTGAACCATAATTCTGATGTTAGACTTATACTTTGCTAATGAAAGTTTTTGTCAAAATTATAGTGTTTTCAATTAATTATTTAATTAATTTAAAAATACTGTCATCGTTAACTAAATATTTGTTGAAATTTTGTGGGAAGAACTTCTTTATTCTATTTTCATTAAAATATATATATATGATTTAAAAATATATATATTATTATAATCATTACAAAAAATTACATTTTACTTTTAGTATTAAAAAATTCTCGATTTAAATGTAAATTTATTACGTTTTGTTTGGATATAGAATATTTTTTAATGCATAGTAAGAAAAATAAACTAGTCACATATAGCAATCTCAAAATTTTCTTCTTACTTGTACATCTTAATACTTCCTGAAAAAGAAACAATACAGCGTCACAGGTCAGTTAATTTACTAAAATAAAATCCAATCTTTAACAACTTATTTTAAGTTTTAAGTGAATCTAAAATTTGATGAAAATCCGTGTATAAGTATTTGAAATAAAATTATCGTAGAAATGGGAAAAAATTGATAGAAGCGCTACATTTTGAGCCATTTACTGCAAAAACTAAAGATTATTAATATATATTAGAGGCTAACTGAATGTGAAGTTTGATGAAAATTAGTACATTAGTTTCTGGGGTAGAGCTATTGCGATAAACATGAATAATGCCTCATAGCAGCGTCACCTGTTGAGCGATTTACTCCCAAAACTAAGAAATGCTCATTTATATCAGAAACTAACAAAATTTAAATTTTGATGAAATTTTATAGAAATTTCATTGCTAATTAGAAATTGTGGATTAGAAATTTAATTAGAAACTGTGATACAGCTATATCGTATTAATCACGAATAATGCCGCATAGCAGCGCCACTTGTCCAGAGATTTACTCCAAAAACTACAGAATACTAATCTATATCGGGAACTAACTGATTTTGAAGTTTGTTAAAAATTCAATTAAAATGACATTAATTCTTGAGATAGTGCTATGGCGACAATTATGAATAACACCGCATAGCAGTGCCACCTGTTGTGCGATTTATACCACAGTTTTATCGAAATCCGTTCATTAGGTACTGAAATACAGCCATTGTGGAAATCGTGAAAAGGGCAGTGTCACCTGTTGGGAGATATACACTAACAACTAATCAGATTCAGTTTATATCAAGATCTAATCTAAAATTTTGAGAAATTCTGTGCATTAGTTTTTAAGATAGAGCGGCCACAAAATTTATGTTACGTTCACATAGACTGACCGACAGATAGACTCACAGACTCACAGAAACAGTGACTCACAGACAGACATTTTGTAAAAACATATTTTTTTGAATCTTTGACTAGTAAGACGTGTAAATCCATCGAAAACCGGAATTCAAAATGTTTCACGAATTCAATACTTTCTTCTTTTAAAGACAGAAGAAAATAAAAATACAGAGATTCATAATTGGAAATACTCAGAATCATCTTCGTCTACATTTTTTGTTTTATTCTCCAAAGTGTCGACAAACATACATTTATTAAAACAGAAATTAAAAAATATTAATATAAAACTTTTTATGGTGTATACCAAATCTTCCAAAAGTGCAGTAACTCTACAATTTTTTTTCGCGTTTTTAATGAGCAATGCAACGCTGATGAGACCTGTAACAAAGTTGATAAATTTAAAATTTAATTACAAGCTGCATTCGGCTTTTCCCGTGTTTCAATCAAAAACCTCCATCTCTCATTAAGTGACGTCCTATTAACTGCGAGAAAAATATTAATAATGACACGTTCTCCGCGCCAGGGCGTGTTTTAATAAAGGGCTTCTGCCGCATTTAAACAGCGGGGAAGTTTTATGATGGCACAGAAGATTATAGGTTCTGAAATGGCTCTGCAGTTACTTACTGAATCTAAGAGCATAAAATCAGTTATTACAGACAGGATAGCTGTTAGTTTCGTTTTTATAACAACTAGAGAATATACCTGGGTTTTTTTCGGGATGCAGAATATATGTGAATATTATTTTGTTAATCGGTAACTATAATAGATGTTACATATCTAATATATTTTTTAGAATGTGCACAAACAATCGGAAAATTCCTGTTTATTTGAAAATTGTAAATAATTTTTACATAAAGATTTGAAATCTACTCAATATGATGTATTTTCCAATATCTTTTTTAGAATGCGCATTATCAATACAAAAATAATGCTTAAATAAAATGATATATATTTTTTTCAGATTCTGTATACTTGTGAATATTTCTATATTCAGCAAACATGTTTTAAAGACAAACAGAATAAATTGACAGCTTTCACAATTATTGAAATTTAAACAATTTTGTGATTCTTGTATAAATAATGCCAATTATGCCGTTGAATATGTTTCATTGAAATTTAATAGTATTCTAAAAACCGGTATTTCGTTTCGAGAAAACGGTTGAGAATACATTCTAAGAAAACACTTTGAAATGTTTCCAAAATCAGTGGTAGCAGAAGGAATCTTTAATTGATAAATGATTTTTCTTTTTAATATCAAAATTACATAGATTTATGTGGTTTCTAAGAATAAAGTACGTTTTTCTTAAACATGAATAACAATTTAAATTTTTTTCTTTTCCAATTAAATTTTATTTTCATAGATGAAGAAACAGTTGCATTTTACTAAAATGTACAGAAAATATCGCTACTATTGAAGAAACATCGATTTAAATTCAAATTTATTTTTACATCGACATTTTTGTTAAAGCATAACCCCACAAACACTCGACTTATGGCCATAAGCTGGTTTCGTTGCGGCCAGAAAGAGTTACGGCCATTTGTGACTAAACAGTATTGTGCCATGAATGACGCGCCGCTAATTGCGGCAGCGATCGTCAAGCCGCTAACGGATCGGCGATGAAAGAACTGTTGCGTTTACTTTGCCGGCCAACTTTTAAGGGTCGGTTTCTGGCTAGCATGTAACGGCCTACCATTTTGTAGAAAGCAGAGAACTAATGTCGTTTAACCAGCATTTTAAAGAGAGAAAATGTTTTTTGTCTCCATTTCTTTCACCGTAAGTTTAATTATTTTAAATCTGAGTTTAAATAAGCATATAAAAATTATGCGAGATATATATTTAAAACAGTGAAACAGATGGCATATTTTTATTTAGTTTGAAAAAATTAAAAAAAAACAGAAATGGTCTTAAAAATGTGTATAATATTCCAAGTATTTTTTTCAGCGGCGCCTTATTACATTCATTACTCACAAAGAAAGAAAGAAAGAAAGAACTTGAATAAATATTTAAAATGATTTATAATAAATAAATAAATAAAAACTCATTTAGATTGTACTTAAAGCAGTCTATCTTTCACCACTCTCATTAATTTCAAACGCAATATCATTTTTAGCCAAAAATGCTTAAATATTTCTAAAATTGGCGATTGCAGTATGTCTAAAATTGGCTTAAAAATTCAATTAATTTCTCTCTCTCTCTCTTTTTAAGGAAAGATAATAATTTTCCTTATTCAAAATGTTTGTTTTGGTGAAAGTATTTAATAAAATATGGAATTTATTTTCTATGCTTTAAAATGTATGTTAAACGACTTCTTTTTCACACATTCTTAAAAATTACGAATAAAATTATCTTCTCTGTAAGTTACGTATTAAAATGTATATATGTATGTTTTTATAAAGACGCTAGAATGAAATTCACTTGAAAGTATTTTCCTTAATATACAAAAGCAAAATATGTCATATTGAATAGAATAACGAAAAACTTTCTTTTAAAGAAAAAAAAAAACCTTTAAACATTGAACAAATTCTAATTTGAAGAAGCATCTAATCAAAACATCTATTTAAATTTATATTTGTTCGGAAACGAATGAAATTGCAGGAGCTGTTACTCAGAAACTATGCAATCGAAAGGTGGTTTATATTTTTTAGTAAATGTAAAAAATAAATAAATAAATAAAAAATCAGCAAATACTGTTAAATTGGGTGTTTTGAATCTGTGTTCTGGATATGACTGACTACTGCGAGACAGGAGGAAAACGGTTGTTACGTGACCATAACCGCTTACATCCCAATATTTTTTTATTTATAAGAAAATGGACAACTTATTCAATTTCAGATCACTTTAGTTATCAGCCTAGCCAATTTAATGCCTTTTCCTTTAAAAATGAGTCAGAAATTGCATAAATATTTAGCGCTGTTGAACTGGGAATTTGGCAGTTGCCTTATAGCTGAACGAAATCGTTTGTGAAAACAAAACATTATATAAAGTTATTTGTGTAAATATAGATTATATATTTAAATATTTATTATCAATATTTTATAAGATATAATTAATATTTACAGTAAACTCTGTCTAAGACGGAATCTATTGGGACAGAGAAAATTATCCATAGTAGACAATATTTCATGTTAGAAAAATTTTACTGTATGTCTATGGATTCACAAGTAGTTGATAAACTTTCAGAATTAAACTAATTTCCATCTTATACAGAGTCCGTCTTAGAGAGTATACTGCATTTGTATTGTTATATTTATTTTGTTAAAAAATTAATTTCTTAAAAAGATAATTGTGAACTTAAACAAAATATTTGTTTTATTAAATTGTGATTGTTAAAAGACGTTTTCGTTTTCGTTAAAAGACATTTTCGTCCCTCCCCCCATTTCTCAGCAGATGATGAAATTTTATAAAAGCTTTCTTTATCTTTCAAAAACAGAGGGAAAAAATCTTGTAACAAAAAAATAAGTTTGAAAAGACATGATTGAAGACAAAAGTTTTCTTTTAACTATTTAATTTAAGATTTTGATAAATAACAACTCGTAAAAAAATAACCCCCTAAAAATCTTTCTCTTTTATCCATTACAACTGCTAAAAAACATTTGGTGAATACTGGAAGCAAAAGTGTAGATTACTGCTTGCTCTCAAGGCCACTATTGCCTGAGGCAAAGATATCGGAGGGTACGGATGGGGTGAGGGGATTCTCGGAATTTTTGCGGGGTTGGCATTGCTATAGAGAAACAGGACATGCCCTTATTAGGGATGTATGAAATCTTCCCCCATGAAATCTGCCCCCGTCCGCCATTTTGAGCTCTGCATTAGAAGAGGGTAGATATCCAGTGCTGCAGAATTTCACTTTCTACTAGAGCCTGATATCTACCCCCAGTATATCTGCCCCCGTCCGCCATTTTGACCTCTGCATTAGATGGGGGTAGATATCCAGTACTCAAGCATTTCACTTTCTACGAGAGCCTGATATCTACCCCCAGTATATCTGCCCCCATCCGCCATTTTGACCTCTGCATTAGATGGGGGCAGATATCCAGTGCTGCAGCATTTCATTTTCTACGAGAGCCTGATATCTACCCCCAGTAAATCTGCCCCCTTACGTCATTTTGATATCACAGTAGAGGGGACATACATGGAGTGCTAGAATATTTTTTAGGTTCATTGAGAGCAGTAAATCCTGAATATATATCCTTTCTGCGTATAGTTTTTATTGTTTCCGCTAATAATCATACGGTTTATTTATCTAGAAATTTGTAGACGACACTTAAAATGTAACTCTAAAATTATATAATATATATGAGGACGTAAACTTCAAAACGCACTTTATCGACATTTTAAAAAATTAATTTTCTGTATGAACCTATTTTATTAATAAATCTGCGTAAAAGAAAAAAAAAACTATAATTTTAGAAAAAAAAAAATGAAAAAAAGGAAGAAAGAAACTTTCAACGTGTGTTTTGGCATTGTAAAATCTTGGTGTTTACAATGAAAACTAACAGTTTTTATGATATTTATTTAAATCGAAAAAATTTTACTTTCTGGAAAAGGCAAAATTTGAACCTCACGCCCTCTTATATACATGCAAGATTTTTAGTACTTTTGTAGATTTTTAGCATTTTCCAACAAAGTTAAAAAGTGCTTTTGCATTTTGTTTGTTTGTCCGTTTGTCCATGCACTGACTCCCGTAAATACACTCGGATTTTTATACAATTGATAAAACTTATTTAGGTGTATTAAAACATGTTTGTTATTGCATATGAAGTATGTACTGTTAATGTTTCAATTTTAGGGACACTCAAAAGAATTGAAGAGTATTTTAATGACATTACGCTATTCCAAATCATTTGAAACTGGCATAAATTCTTGAATTTCTTTACGATCACGTTAAAATAGAACATTCTTAACATTTTTTATTAATTTACAGGGACACATAAAAGAAATCGGTTACGGTACTGTCTTTGCATAATAATTGCTGGAGTGTACGTTTTAAAATTCGATATACGCTTTTAAGTTTGATTAGTTTTTTTTTTTTTTTTTTTTTTTTTTTTTTTTTTTTTTTTTTTTTTGCATATTACTCTTTATATTAAATTCTATACCTAATACACAGTACCAAAGAACAGAATTCTAATTAATGTTTATTAAATCAAATAAAAAAATTACTTCTAAGTTTTAAATACTCGAAATGACAATAATAAAAATATACGCTTTTTTCCAACTTATTTAATATTAAAAATGTGGTTTCAATATCTATATTATAAAGACCAAAAGCATCTGTGCGTAACGCATACGTCATTTTAAGAATGGTAACACTTTAAAGTTTGAAATGCATTTCCGGTTTTGCAATTTTTTCTACTGCAAATTTTTGTATTTCTTAACTGCGCACTTTTTTAATTTTTACACCATCGTAAAGGGGAAAAAAATGTACTTTTAAATGCAATTTATTTGAATACTGTTTCTTAATTTATTTTTGAAACATTAATTTTTTTGTAGTTTGTAATACCGTTTTTCTAAACGTGGCAACTGAAGTACTTCATGCTTATTAAAAGCAAACGAAAAAAAAAAAAAAAAAGATTACTGAATTTTTATGTTGCCATTTTTTTATTAAAAGTGAAAAAAAAAATAATTAAACTACGTTGTGTCAGGAATATTGTCTGTTATAAAACCCAGTGAATGTTTGTTTCTTTTATAAAATTTCATTTATACTTTTAAAAAATATATGGATAGTTTAGTATCTGTTTTAGTTAATAGCTATCGAGACTTCAAGTTTTGAATCAAAATGATCAAATTAAATTATTGATTTTCTTTAAAAAGTGAATACAGATATGAAAGGTGTATATTTAAATTTTGATGTGGTGAAAATGACGTCAGGTTTAGGTTTGGGGAAAATATTCTATGTTTGAGTAAAAGTGCAATCAATTCTGCTTTTTTTCATATTGGAATACAAGCATTAAAACCTTAATAACTTTATAATAATAAAAGATCTTTATTTTTATTTATTTTTTATTTTTTAGATGTAGAATAAAATTTAATTTTAATAATATCTGTAACTGAGTTTTATAGAAATAGTATTTTGTTAACTTTAGATTGAATATAATTTCACATAAAGAAGTACTTTACAATTAAATTAATTAAAAAATATGAAAAACAAAAACAAGTTAAAAAAGGACGTGTATACAGTGAAAAACTTCATAAGCTAAAAATTTCATGTTTTGAGTGAAAAGAATAGCATACAGTCATAGGAATAACCCCCCCCCCCCAAAAAAAAAAAAAAAAAAAAAAAAAATCACCTTACTAGCGCCTCAACAAATTATTGTAGAAGAAAGTTGTTGGAACCAAAGGATTGGAAATAAAGTGTACTATTAAATAATACATATAAAATGAGATTAGTGGGGGGAGGTGACATGTACATATTAAAACGAACCGAAACTTTTTTTTTTCAACGGCAATATCCCATTTTAACACGATATTTCAAATTTTTGGTTTAAATTATGCCTAATATATATATATACTAGCTGACCCACCCGGCGTTGCCCGGGTCCGTGATAATAATATCAAACGAACCTGAAATTTGTGATTTTATCTCTAATTCGAAATATGTGACCACTGACTGTGAGAAAAATCGGTTTAAAAAATAAACAACTGAATTTAGAGTAACAAATATTTAAAATGACTTCAATGGGAAACGGAGAAGGAAATATGTGTTCAACAATTGCGCAATTTTCATGTTAAAATGCTGATTTTCACTGTTCAAAATGCTGAATATCACTGTTCAGTCACGTAACTTTTTTTTTTCCACCTCGAAATCCTAAATGTAACATTTTGATTTTCAAACAAATTATATCTCTCCTAGATCCGACTATACCTTAATTAAAATCGATAATCAATAATTAGGTAAAAGGTTAATATATAGTAATGTAGTTACAGAACCATAGAACAAAATTAAGTATATTTCAATCAAAACATGCCTAATATTCACCCTGTGGATAAAATCCTAACCCTAACCTAATTGTACTGTAATCGCAACCTATCTGTAACCTAACTGCAACTTAACTTGAGCCAAACTTAAATATATCATAAAAGTAACCTAACCATCACCTTATCATAACATTTTCTGATCATAACCTAACCGCAACTTACCTTAACCAAACCGTAACTTAATCATAACCTAACTATAAAGTAACCGGAATTTAAATATAACGTAAGACTAACCGAAATATAATTGCAACCTATCTATAACCCAAATGTAACCTAACTGTTATTTAACCGTAGCCAAATTCTAAATTAATTAAAATTAACACTAATTATAAACTAAGAATTCTAACCGCGTACGTGTTACGAAGTACTTTAGTTCCACTTTTCACCACTACGGGGCGCAGTATGTTTTGTACGAAAATCTGATATGGATCACCGCCACCTGCGGTCGGATATAATAAGCGTGCAATGCACGATTTGCAGAGAGCTACAGTTTCACTTTCCATTACCAGAATAGGCATTTTTTCGTAAACAAACCTAAATCCGATCGATAATCCGATTTTCATTCTTTCCGTAGATATATTGCCCAACGGGAGAGTGATACAAATAGAAATTTATGAAATTTGTTGAAATTTCTATTCAGAAATAATGATAACCACCACGCAATTAAGAGTCCAATATTAATCAATAAGAATCTCCTACACTGCTGCTGCGTGCTCTGTAAAATATGTTAGCTCTACTTTTCACCTCGAGGAGCTCACTAATTCCTTGATAAACTTATATCCGAAGGAAACTCCAGTATTAAGCTTATTCGTACATATATTAGTCGAGAGGGCGGGAAAATCCAATAAAGAATTTAAGAAATTTAGTGAAAAAATTGTACGGAAATAACCACTACTTATAAATTAAGGATGAAATATGTTCTGTGCAAATATCCTACACAGATTCCCACTACCTGAAGCACTGTATGGCAGGTGTGCGTGAAACTCGGAACAATTTTTAGTATTTAAAAGCGAAAAAAAAAAGAACAATGAAAAAATGTGTTTAAAAATAAAAAGTCATGCATTAAGTACAGATTTTGAAACACTATCCAATACATTCAGAATAATGTAAAAAACTGCACCGTTTAAAAAATTAAGATATTGCGTCTCATTTCACCATGTGAAAATATATTAAGCATTTCAAAACCAAATTTCAGCTGTTTCCATCTGCATTCGGAAAATGATCCGAAAATTTTAGCAGCCCTGTATATGATACATCGATAGGTACATATTAACAACATGCATTCCAAAATTTAATTCATTTAAGAGATACACATACTTCAATTGAAAATTCCCCTTCAGCAATATCCTCTAATGAGGAGAATGGTAGGCAAATATTTTTGTTCTGCCCTGTATATGATGTATAGAATTTATATGTAAAGTGTAATGTGGGAAAAAAAGTAATTACATTTAAAAGCGTATACCGAATTTTAAAATGTACTCTCCAGCAATTATTAAACAAAGACAGTATTGTAACCATTTCTTTTGTGTGTCCCTGTAAATTTATTTTAAAATGCTGTAAATTCTCTGTTTTAACGTAACCGTAGTTAAATTAATTGATTTATATTAGTTTGAATACATTAGAAATAGCCGAATGTAATTAAAGTACTCTCCAAACGATTTTTACCCATATATCATAATGTAACTGAACTCTTTTGAATGTCCCTGTAAATAAATCATTAGTCATACATACATATGGAATACCAAACATGCTTTGGTGACCCTAAATAAGCCTTGTCAATTGCATGAAAATCCGACTATAAATATAGCAGGATTTTCATGCATTTGATAAGGCTTATTTAGGGTCACCAAACGCGGGAGTTAGAGCGTGGACAGACGGACCGACAAACCAAATGCATAAGCACATTTCAATTTTCTTGGAAAGTGCTAAAAAGACAGATGTTTCTTAAACTACGATAATTTACTATAATCACTATGTAAAAATACTCGATAACCGCTTTTAAGTCGCCAATACTCCTTTATCTTTAGAAACACCCGAAAACAATTTATTTTCCATTTACAGATTATTTAATATATAAAGCATTTTAAAACCGAATTTCAGCTGTTCAAATTTACATTTGGAAAATTATCCGATTTTTTTTAGGAACCCTGTATATGATATAGAGATTTGTAATGCAATATGCATTTCAAAATTTATTCATTTAAGTGGTACATATATTTCTGAAAATTAGCCTTCAGCAATTTCCTCTAATAAAGAAAATGGTATGCGACTATTTTTGTGCAGCTCTGTATATCAAATTTAGATTTTATATACAAAGAGTATTATGCAAAAAACTAATTAAATTTAAAAGTATATACCAAATTTTAAAACGTACTCTCCAGCAATTATTACGCAAATACAGTACTGTAGCTGATTTATTTTGTGTGTCCCTGTAAATCAATATAAATGGCTATGATTTGTGTGTTTAATTTAATCGTAGTGAAAGCAGGTGATTTATAGCTGTTTCAATACATTTGAAATATCGTGATCTCATTAAAATACTCGTCAAACAATTTTTCCGCACATACCGCAATGTAATCAATTTCTTTTGAGTATCTCTGTAAATGAACCAATATTCGTACATATTTCATATGCAATAACAAACATGCTTTAGTGATCCTAAATAAGCTTTATCAATTGAGTATATTTACGGGATTTAGAGTATGGACAGACGGACAGACTAACCGAATGCGAAGTACTGAGATTAAAAATACATATGTATCATTAATATTATCGAAAATGAGAATTTAAATTATATTTAAAATGTTTTCAATATCTTATTTAATTTCAATTTGACATTTAATTATTGCTAATTTTTCAATTTATGTTTATTTTAAAAGCGAACATATAATTTAATAAATAATAATAGAACAAAGATAATTTTAAAAATTTGCTTTTTCTTCTTGAAATATGCTTTAGTTGTAAATCATTTCTTTCAATTCGTCTTGTGATACAAAATCCCTTCCATGTCCTTTTGTTTGGAACATTAAAATTTGAGCAATAAGTGGCTTCATATTGCAAACCTTTTTTCAGACTTACTTCACCTCCACCTACCTTATTCCTCCATGGTCATCGTCTGGAAACATAAATACTCCAATGTCATTGTTACACCGGCTTATCTGATTACTTCTGAAAAATCTTTATGCAACCAATCAACCCAAAGCAAGCGAAGTGATTAAAAAGTGGAAAAAAGGCGTTTTTTTATGAGAGTGAGTTCCGGGTTTTAATTAATTACTTAGTTAATAATTGGAATTTCGAAATTCTGAAGCTCAGGTGCATCAGGAGAGATTTTAGGCTACTCTCAAAAAAATTTTGAGCATCGTACATGCTGTAGATATTGCTAGCCATCGCAGACACACACACACACACACACACAGACAGAGCGTTTTGTTCTTTTATTAGTATAGATATATATATATATATATACTTGTATTACCCATTTTAACGAAACATATGTCGTGGCTATAGCCGAAAGATATTAAGCGACTAAAATGGTCTTATTGGTAAAAAATAACATACATTAATAGAAGAGACATGATCATTCTATAGCATTCCAATAATTGAGTACATAACTTCTATTTAGATGCAGCCTCTAAAATGTGCTTGTTTTAAAATAATTAATTTCTTGGAAACTAATTGTACAATAAGAAATTTATGAAAATTTGAATTTAGGCTAATTTAAGGGTGCAAAATCTATTTATGGTGGCAAAATTATTTGTTGGTATTGAATTAAAGGACAAAATTTGGATTTATTTTTATATGAAAATGGCCCCCTAAGCGATTTTATATACATCATTTAAAAGTAGACATTGTTTATAATCTTTTGCTAACAGCAACTTTCTACTAAAATAATTTATTGCACAGTTGATAGGGGGTGGTTACCTTTTTCTTCTACGATTGTACGTAAAAGGTTCAAAATATCTCAAACTTAAAGAAAGGTAAATTTAGAAATTTTTGAGCGAATTATTATTAGTAGTATTGTTATTTGCATTTGCATATGTTTGTTAAGATTTCTATATTATACTATTTACTTTTGGATTTTCCTTGTTTTGTAAATTTGCATATACAACAATAACGCTTTCAACCATTAACAAAATGAAGTGATAACTGAATGTTCTATATAATAATTCTGAACTTTTCTGTATAATAGTTCAATATATTCTATATAATAGTTCTGAACTATAGTAGAGCTTTCCTATTATGATAAAATATATCAATAGGGTATGTATCTTCACTATTGAATTTTTTTAAATTATTAAAATTTTAAATGATTTATGTGAAGTGAAAATTCATGTGAAAGGTTTTAGCTGTTTCTGCCCTCTTGAGTTATAAAAAGATACATATATATAGTATGTAATTCATTTTATAATCTGAAATCCCCCTCCTTTTTTATATAGTTGTAAATGAAACTATATTCAGCAATTTAAAGCAACATTTATACTATTTTTTTTTATTTTTTTTTTTAGTTATTGATGTTTTAAATCAGCAGCTATCATTGTTTTATTGATGTTAAAAAATTAAATTTAATCGACGCATTATATAAAATAAATTCTCATTTATTTGAAAAAAAAAGGGAAAATTCTAAAAAAAAAAAAAAAAAAAAAAAAAAAAAGAAAAGAAAAAGAAAAAAAAATTCTAATAAAACAAAATAAAGAGCAAATGAAACAAAACATTTAACATTTAACAATATTCGTTACATTTTGTAAACTTAAAATTTTCGAAATTTAGCTTTTGGTTTTCGCTTTAAATTAACATTGTTAAAAAAAAAAAAAAAAAAAAAAAAAACATTTTTAACAAATTATTTTGCGCTTAACAAAAGAAAAAAAGTTCTAACGAGAGCTATTTAATTGACACATTAAAAAGAATCAAAATATATAAACACATAAATACTAATGAAAATAATGATAAGTATCAAAATTCAACATTTAACAGACGATAGAGAATATGCAATCCATTTTAAACGTTTATTGAAAGTCTCAGTTCCTTATGTTATTGACAATTTATCTTCAAATGTTACTCACAGATTGTCAGTTTTTAACACATAAAATATTAAATTAAGAGTATATTTTGGAAAATATTTTGGCAACAAAAAGAACATATAATATTTATTTCCTGGGGTGATTTTTAAACCCTAAAACCTATTCCGGGATTCTTTTTATGAGAAAGAACTTATATCCAAAATATGAAATACATCTGATAAGTGTGCATAAAAACAATTTAACTAATTTAAGGGGAGGTTATAATCACTCGTCCCTTTTTAATTAGCAAAATAATCCCATATCTAATCAGGGATACACCTTATCATAATGAATCTATAATCCAAAATTTGAAGCAAATCCGATAATTCTGCGTAAAAAGCCATTTATTTAATTTAAGGGGAGGGGGGTTGTATTCGATTCACCTACTATACTTAGCCATTAAACTCTTAGAACTATTCAGGTATTCACCTTTTTAGAAAGTACCTACATTTAAAAGAAATACATCGGGTAATTCTGCATAAAAAACGATTTATCTAATTTGAGGCGAAATAATTGCCCCCCCCCCTTTATTAATAAGCAAAAAAAATCACATAACTAGTCAGAGATACTTCTTATCATAATTAACTTATGTCCAAAATTCAGAACAAATCGGATAATTCTGCGTAAAAACCTATTAATTTAATTTAAGAAAGATTATTCCCCCGTTCTCCCTCTATGCTAAACCATTAAATTCCCAAATCTCTTCAGGCATTATATATTACATATAAGCCTTATCAGAAAGAACCTATATCCAAAATTTGACACACTTTGGATAATTCTGCATAAAAACCGATTTATGTAATTTAGGGTGGTTAAGTGAATTAAGTGATTGAAAATGAGCCACTGCCCTTCAAGGGGTTAATAAACATCAAATTTCTAGATACATGTTACCGAATTTTGACAGAATTTATACTTTTAAACGAAAACCTAATCTCTTATCAGGATCTATGCAATATTCATATTTTTTCTTTATTTTACCTTTACCTGAAAAAAAAGGATGGATTCATAAAAATTTTGAATTTCGGTCTTCGTCGGATTTACACGTTTTAGGGGGTCAAAGATTAAAAAAAACACGTGTTTACGAAATGTCTCTCTGTGACATAAATTTTGTGGACACTCTATCTCAAGAATTTATAAACAGAATTTCACAAAACTTTATATTCAGTTAGTCCCTGAAATACACTGGTGGTAATTAGTTTTTGGTGTAAAATCGATCAATAAGTTGCGCTGCTATGTTGCATTTTTTACGATTTACTCAACAGCTATATCTTGATAACTAATACGCATATTTCCATCAAACTTCCGATTCAGTTAGTCCTTCATATGAACTGATGTTTGTTTATATTTTAGTGTAAATGTTTTAAGAAGTGGCGCTGCTATGCTGTATTTTTCGCAATTTTTGCTATCATTCTGTCTCAAGAATTAAGGGTGTATTCCAAACCAAATTTCTTATATTCCGATTTATTACTTACCCATCATACGTAGTATAAGGTAAGTCTTGCAATCGTTTTGAAAATCGAAAAATTTTTTTGACGGATTTACACGTTTTAGAGAGTGGAGATTCTGAAAAACATATTTTTTGAAAAAAAATTTTGCCGTCCGTCTGTCTGTCTGTAAACGCTCTATCTCCCGAACAAATTGAGATAGAGACTTGAAATTTTGTATGTAGTTAGTATGTAAGAATGGGACGAACCCTATTTAATATCAGCAACCTCGATTATCCGGAACTATTTTTTTCGGACTCTCGAAAAATTCGTTCTGATGAAAGGTATATAAAAATTTTCGAATTTTTTTGTTCTAAGGAATGGACGTAAAAGGCAATAAAATAACACATATTTTGCATATAGAACGAAGTCGATCGGATTATTAGTTGCCGAGATATTTGTAATATTGTTTTCCACATTCTTCGATTTTCCATGACCCTGTATTTCACTCAAATTTCAATTAAGAAGTATATTTTAATTGGAAATGAGACGCTTAATCCGACGCAGTTAATTGTTAGTTAATAGAATTATTATTTTTGGAATTATAAGGATGTTTCTTTTACGCAGTTCGGTACTACTTGAATAGTTTGGCGTTTTATATAATTTGTCGAAATTGGTACATCAGCAGTTCTTTAATATAGCATTGCTATGTATATTAACAATATTTAAATTTTGTTTATGAATTGCAATGCATTGTATAAATAGTTTTACATATTTTATTTTCATATACAGGGTGATTCATAAAAGATGGGCAGAACTTTAAGGGGTTATAGTACACTTAAAGACAAATAATATTAAATAGGAGACTAAGGGTCCCAGACGTATTCCCAAGGAGATAGGGGGCATTAAAGTTTAGGGTCCGAAATTTCAAATGATTATAAAAAATGGAAAAATTGGTCGATTCGTTTGCGGTTTTTGCAAAAAATTTTCTTTATGCCAGTATTTTCTTGAAATAAAATTTTAAAGTTCAATTTCAAAAAATGCCGATAGGGGGCGCTTTAGACTTTGGAGTAACAAACAACTATTTTTTAACGTTATTTTTTGTATTTCTTTAAATGATTTCGAAAGCTTAGACTTAAACTTAAATTTTGATCTAAAAATCTGAGTCCTAACGAGTAGTTAAGTAGCGTAAACTGAAATTTGAAATTTGAAACCCTTCTCCCCCCAGAACAAAAATCAGTTATTCCCGATCTTTGTGTCATAGATTAGGCTCTAACTACTGCCGCGTTTTGCTAAAATTATTCTTTATGTCAGTATTTTCTTGAAAATAAATTTTAAAGAAAATTTTCAAAAAATTCCGATAGAGGGCGCTTTAGACATTGGAGTAACGAACAACTATTTTATACCGTTATTTTTTGTGTCTCATTAAATGCTTTCTAAAGCTTAGACTTAAATTTTCAGCCCAAAATCTGAATCGTTAGACGTGGTTAAGTTTCTGGGGAGAGGGGTTTGAAATTTCTACTCCTGAGCACAGTTCAATTTACCATGTCCACACATTGTGTGCTGTGATACGAGGTAAAAAGACACAAATTAGGATTATGTTACCAAAGCATATTTATTAACATGTAATTACAATAAATGTTCAAAATTGTGACCACCAGAGGTTATGCACGCAGAACAACGGCGAAGAATGGAACGGCGAACATTCGCGAAAACATCAGGCTTTTCGAGCACTTCCCCTACAGCGGCGGAAAGTCTGGCGACCAGTTCCTCGGGGGATTCAATGGGTGTCTAATACATAAGAGCCTTCAATTGTCCCCAAAAAAAGAAATCGAGGGGTGAAAGATCTGGCGAGCGAGCAGGCCAAGCAACAGCACCACCTCGACCAATCCATCTGTTCGGAAATGTGATGTCCAGATAGTTGCGGACGTCTCGTACGTAATGGGCTGGCGCTCCATCGTGCTTGAACCACATGACCCGCCGGATGCTTGGAGGAACAACGTTTAACAGGTCTGGCAGCACATGTTGCAGAAATGTGAGGCATGTTTTACCGTTGAGGCGTTCAGGAAGAAGGTACGGTCCGACTAGGTGGTCTCCGAGGATTCCTGCCCAAACATTGATGGAAAAGCGTCTCTGATGAGCATGTGGATACGTAGCATGTGTATTGACATCCGCCCATACATGTGCATTGTGTGTGTTAAATGTACCTTCACATGTGAAGGTACATTCATCGGTGAAAAGCACTGTTCGTCCAAAATGTGGATTTAGCGCGTTCTGCTGCAGAAACTAGCGGGCGAATTCAATACGATTTGGATAATCCCCTGGAGACAGTTTCTGGACTCGTTGCACATGAAACGGGAGCAAATGTTCATCCTTCAGTACCCTCCAAGTCATGGACTGTGAGGTATCCACCTGCCTAGCCACTGTTCGTGTACTTGTACTTGGCTGCGCCGCTACTACATCCAGAATGGCTTCTGCAACAACTACTGATTCGTCCTTTTTTGCACGACCTGCACTCGACCGGGAAGCGAGAAATGATCCCGTCTCACACAACTGTCTGTGCAAGCGCTCGAAAGTTTTGCGGTTAGGCAACCGTCTGTTGGGAAATCGCTCTCCGTACATTCGTTGTGCCTCTGCACCATTTCCATCTGCCGCTCCGTAAATTAAATGCATCTCAGCCTTTTCCTTATTCGTGAAGGGCACCATCTTCCGATTCATTACTACAGCGACTTACACTTGACTCACCGTTCAGTGGTTTTTATGCCTGAATCGTGTCGAAATTTTGCATACGTGTTCTTCTTCTTCCCCATTTGACATTTGCATACTTTCTGTCTCCTTCTTCACCCGGTGACTAGCGTCAGGAATGGAGCTTTAACGTTTGCATGAGCGACGTTTCCAACTGTGCCAGTGCCTTTATGAGTGAATTCCGACTATGCAGTCCTTGACGAAAGTTGTATTTTTGCCTCGTATCACAGCACAGAATCGTTGGGCATGGTTAAGTAGTGCAAACTGAACTATGTTCAGAAGTTGAAATTTGAACTCCCTCCCCTCGCTACTGAACCACGCTCAGCGATTCAGATTTTGAGCTGAAAATTTAAGTTTAAGTCTAAGCTTTAGAAAGCACTTAATGAGACACAAAAAATAACGGTATAAAATAGTTGTTCGTTACTCCAAAGTCTAAAGCGCCCTCTATCGGAATTTTTTGAAAATTTTCTTTAAAATTTATTTTCAAGAAAATACTGACATAAAGAATAATTTTAGCAAAACGCGGCAGTAGTTAGAGCTTAATCTACGACACAAAGATCGGGAATAACTGATTTTTGTTCTGGGGGGAGAAGGGTTTCAAATTTCAAATTTCAGTTTACGCTACTTAACTACTCGTTAGGACTCAGATTTTTAGATCAAAATTTAAGTTTAAGTCTAAGCTTTCGAAATCATTTAAAGAAATACAAAAAATAACGTTAAAAAATAGTTGTTTGTTACTCCAAAGTCTAAAGCGCCCCCTATCGGCATTTTTTGAAATTGAACTTTAAAATTTTATTTCAAGAAAATACTGGCATAAAGAAAATTTTTTGCAAAAACCGCAAACGAATCGACCAATTTTTCCATTTTTTATAATCATTTGAAATTTCGGACCCTAAACTTTAATGCCCCCTATCTCCTTGGGAATACGTCTGGGACCCTTAGTCTCCTATTTAATATTATTTGTCTTTAAGTGTACTATAACCCCTTAAAGTTCTGCCCATCTTTTATGAATCACCCTGTATATATCCATGATGGGTAAGTATTACGGTGGCCCCCAACGACTAGTTTTTAAATTCCTTTTTGCTTTCAAGTGCATCAAACTGGCAAATTCTATTATTAAGAAAGTACACAATGTGCCGTGCTTATTGAGTTTTTGATAAATGGAGAAAATATTGCAAAAAAAAAAAAAAAAAAAAGAAAGGCTGTCAAAGATGACGTTTTGAACCAAAGTTTTTGAAGCGGAAGATCTAAAACAAAAAACAAAAAAACAAAACAAAAATAAAATAAAATAAAAATAAAAGATCAGAGTGAGAAAATAATTGTTTATAAATCCAATTCTAATGAATTGAGGGGGAAATTAAATCACACGGCATCTTCAAAAATCATCTTAGCAAATTTCATGTTTCTACTTTTAAAAATGAGTCTGAAAATGTATCAGAAAATTTCGAGCTGTTGAGAGTGGGAACATATTTTTTCGAATCCACCCTTAATGCACGGAATTTAATAAAAGTTTATTTCAGGTAGTCATTCATATATATTGACGCTGATTAGTTTTGGTGTAAATCGCTCAATAGGTGGAGCTGCTATGATGCATTTTTCATGATTTTTGCAACAACTCCATCTCAGGAACAAATACACGGAATTTAATGAAAATTTATTATCCTGATAGTCCCTGATATAGATTGATGTTGATTAGTTTTTGGTTCAAATCGCTCAACAGGTGGCGTTGCTCTGCTGCATTTTTACGATTTATACGAGTTTTATCTCATTAACTATTGCACTAATTTCCGTCGTCGATTCCGTTTGTCGATTTTTTTTTCTGCGATGTTTAAAAATTGACATCATAAACATTGAAATCAAAAACATAAAAAAAATAAAGGTACCAAAGCAGTATATCTACGTTCAATTTTCTCTCTGAAAATCACAATCTATTAAAAAAAAAAATAAGTTTTTGAAACTCACATTTTTTTATTATTTATTTATTTATTTTTGAAATATTTAAAGTTTTTCACCCAGAATTTAAAATCTAAATACGAAAAGACAAATCACACACGCGTAAACATTAGGGTGGTGCTAAAAAACAAAAGTTTTTATTTCCGAATCGCTATAGTGCGGAAAAGTTGCGATTGGTAAATACAAGAAAAACTAAAAAAAAATTTTTGAAATCGGACATTATCTTCCGATCGCGCAAACCACCTAAAAATTGAAAAAAAAAAATTGAAAAATTTCGATTTTTTTAGAATTTTTTAAAAAATATTACATATACATATATTTTATCACTATAGTGAAAAATATTTACATATTGTACTATTTAATAATAATAAAAAAATAAATTGCGTTTAGAGAATATCTTCCGATCGCGCAAGCTCATTAAAAATCGGGAAAAATTCAGTTTTCAGTGATTTTTGATGCATTAAGAAAATAATTAAATAAGTTCAATTTGCGGTCTCATGTTAAAATTTAAATTTAAATTAATACTATTGTGCATGTTATGCTATTTTTGAACAACCGAGATCTTACCACGACGAGATCGCTGCAGGGCGAAAAGGTTTAGTAGTTCGCGCAACTCCTGTTAGCCACGTTGCGAAACAGCGTTGAAGTCGCCCTATGTGTCCACATCCTTTTCTCTCCCCAACCTCGTCCACTTGCACAGTGCGCCATTTCGTAGCAGTGAGCCCGTGAACAAATTTCGTTTGTTAATTAGATGTATTGTGTTATTTAAAATACATTAACATGTGACAGGTACACGGATCTGCATACGTCGTTCACAAAGAAAATTACTAGACAATCTTTTCATTGTCCTATATTTTGTCATTCCCAAAAGATTTTTTGTCAAATATTCTTCATGAATATAGCGCCTGTACGACAAACTAAAGAAAATCCTTTAAAAGAATTTAAATACTTCTAAAATCGTTAAAAATACTTCTAGACTTTTTCAATAGATGCGTCCATATAACACGCATTAATATGTAGAATGATACATGTTTGAAGATGGTTTATAGTAATTTTAAATAGTGTATGTTGTCCATCGTGATATTTGTCTCAGGACTGAGGAGGATAACTAAATAATTGCCCTTTTTTCCATCAAAATGTATGTCATGTGGTTCTGATTCCACTTGACTTTGCCGTAATTTTTTTCTTTCTGTTTGTTTTCTTCTAATTTTGTATAGGTCAATAACTTGAAAAGCATCTGTTTTAGTTATTACAGGAATATCTTCTAGTACACTCAACGCTTTAGCAGCACCTGCACTGTCAGATACACCATTGCGATCGCAATGTAAAGATGTAGATTGTAACTCCACTTTCATTTGCCATGGTAATTTCTTCTTAAATCTGGTAGGCTGTATACGTCATGGTAATGATATTTTACATATACCTGCATTAGCATTAAAATTCTCATGTATTTCATCTAAATGCTCAAGGTCTTTTATTTTTGCTTCGACAAACTTGGAAAGTTGCCTTTTCAATATATAGTTTCGTCTTCCAAGTCTTGTACTCTGTTTTTTTTTCTTTTTTTTTTACTTTAGTACCAATTTTTCCCGTTCCGTCCTTTCTCTGGAGGTAGATAAATCTATGCTCAATGACTGGAATTTTGTTGTGTTTTTGAGACGTACAATTAGTCTCAATTAGACACTCTTTCAGATCTGGTGACTTTTTACAGGAGCAATATAAATTCATTACACGTTTGCAGGCTGAAATATCACACAGTTGAGTTTCTTGTTTTTTAAATTCATCAAACTTTTTTATAAGGTTTGGCTATTCCTTATCTCTATAAGATTTCGTTGGTTTAGAATATTATCGTAGTAGGCATTAATTAGCTAAATGATTCTACAATCAAACACTTTTGGGATTGACGCCTTCTAATAAATATATTTTATTTTTTGTGCCACTGTATTGCTGACAAATGAGAAACACACTTTAATGATGTTGAATTTACTTGCTAATAAAGACCTCTCCTCAAGGTAGCATTGAAGAACATATTCGTGTGTTGGAAGAATATTTGGAAGAAAATTTGTTGGATGACCGAATATAGGACAATGAAAAGATTGTTTAGTAATTTTCTTTGTCAACGACGTATCCAGATCCGTGTTCCTGTCACATGTTAATGTATTTTTAATAACACAATACATCCAATTAACAAACGAAATTCGTTCACGGGCTCACTGATACGATATGGCGCTCTGTGCAAGTTGACGAAGTTAGGGACAGAAGCATATGGACACGTAAGGCGACTTCAACGATTTTTTGCAACGTGGCCAACAGGATGCGCGCGAAACTCTAAACCTTGAAGAACTACTAAACCGTGCAGCGATCTCGTTGTGTTAAGATTTCGGTTGTTCAAAAATAGCATAACATGCTCAATAGTATTAATTTACATTTAAATTTTAACATGAGACTGCAAACTCAGCTTATTTAATTATTTTCTTAATATATCAAAAATCACTGAAAATTGAATTTTTCCCGATTTTTAATGAGCTTGCGCGATCGGAAGATATTCTCTAAACGCAATTTATTTTTTTATTATTATTAAACAGTACAATATGCAAATATGTATCACTATAGTGACAAAATATGTGTATATGTAATATTTTTTTAAAAATTTTGAAAAAATCGGAATTTTTCAATTTTTTTGAATTTTTAGGTGGTTTGCGCGATCGGAAGATAATGTCAGATTTCAAAATTTTTTTTTTAGTTTTTCTTGTATTTACCAATCGCAACTTTTCCGCACTATAGCGATTCGGAAATAAAAACTTTTGTTTTTTCGCACCACCCTAGTAAACATACATTCATCTTTAAGAAGATTTCTTCAATTTTAAACGATATTGACAATTAATCTTTCAGGCAAATTCGTTTCCAGATATCTCTTCAAGATTTTTTATAGGTAGATTTCGTAAAGAATACTATACCTATTATATTTTCCCCTATGTTGAAATTTCTGAAAACTTTTTGCAGATCCATGCCCATCATGAGTAATAGAATCCAAAGCTCCCCCCCCCCCCAGTTTAAAACTTTATATAAATATTTATCTGTTCATATTTATTTATTTATTTATACCGTATATACTAGTGTAAATGTCGACGAATTTTACACAAAATTTGGGAGTTAAAAATAGGAGTCGGTCGACTTATACACGACTTAGTAAGATTTTTTTTCTTTTCACAGGGCTAGTCCTTTTATGGATCTATGTTGGAGAGACAGGTAAAAACGAACAATGATCAGTCCCTGAGATTGACAAAAAAAGCTCAACAAAAATGGTCCCTCTAATTCTTCTGCACCCATTCCCTCATGCAATGCTCCTCAACGCAGGAAATTAAATTTCAGCATTTGAATACCCCTTTTAAAAAGAGTTCAACGTGAGAATGCTTGTAGACGCCTCTTCTAAAAGTCCTACAATACAAAGAAGTTTTGTTCATTAGCAGTCTAAAGAACTTTTTATCTGGTTAATTAGGCTTAAATAGATTTTTCAAAGATTTTTTTTTTCTTTTTAAATATCGAATTGATGGGAATGGGTTTCAAAATAATTTAAACTTCTGCGTTTTTACATAATTATGCTTTTTGAAAATATTACACTTAAAAAACTCTGATTAGAAACGCAGAAAAAAGTTATTATTGTTATTACAATTTTATTATTATTATTATTATTATTATTATTATTATTATTATTATTATTATTATTATTATTATTATTATTATTATTATTATTATTAGCAAAAGCCATGCTTTGTTTGGATTCGCGAAGCATTATTTTATAGAACAGATATTTGAAAGTAAAAATATTTTTTAATATTATTTTTGCATCTTTATTAAACAAAACGTTATTTTATTTTTTGGCGCATTTTATTTTTTTATTTATGATGTAAGACTGGCATAATAAAATATTTTCGAAGCAAACTTTTACAAAATATTTTTAAATTTTCAACTAAAAGCTCTTTTAAAGATGTTTTTACAATTTTCAGTAACCACTATTGTTTTTTAAAGTTTTTTGAAATATGCATTTTCAAAATACTACATTTTTTAATACATTTTTTAACGTTTTACAGTAAAAAAAAATATATTGTGCAAATCTACAGATCATAATTTATTTTTGTGTTTAATTTGAAGTTAAAAGATTGAATAGTTTTTTTGTAAAGTATACGACAAAATGTAATTTGAGTGGCCTAGTAGAGGATTCGATTCGCTCATCCTAATTATTATATCTTCGATTGCATGTCATTTTTCAACATAAGTGCTATTGAAGTTTCAATGAGAAAAGCTTTTTTCTTTTAGCGATGAGAGCCGCTGGCGCCTAGATTTTTGCACTCCTGTATATATCCACGTAATTTCTATAATTTTGCATAAATCTCTTGCAACCTCATACATAAAATCAAGGAGAAGAAAATATCGGTCATGTTCGTTAATGGCCAAAATCAGACCAAGGAGGTTGGAAATAAAGATGGGGTTTGTGAAAACAGAAAAAAACCCATAATTTCACAATTGTGATGTACATAAAATCACTTATCGTTATTATTACTTCTCAGAAAAGTTCTAAAAATTTATCTATGACAGATTTTTGACATCGTTAAAAATGGGCTCAAATTGCACAAAAAATAATGTTTTGACCCTTTCAGGGGCAAGGCTTTTCTGCTCCCAAACTGCTCAAATAATTAATTCAAACTGCGATTTTTGAACAAACTGATTTAAAAATAATCGAAAACTTTTCGCCATGCATATTATGCCTTCAAAATTGCAGTAAAAATTTGCTGCTACCGTTTGTCAGTTTGAACCTTCAGATTAACCGTTTCCAAACTGCAAAAGACGTCCTTAAAAGGATTAAAATAAAACAAAAAAATCATATCTTCGTCGGTTTACAAGATATTAAATGCAATTAAATTTATTATAAATCTTCTTAATATTTTCTACAACTTTTATATTGACAAGTTTTTCATGGGACCAAGTCTAACAAAAAAGGAATCATAAAGGGAGAGGAGGTTAGAGAAGAAAAGAAGTCACAGTAACATAATTCTGAGTAAAAAGGCGCTTACTGAAAATTGAATTAAAAACTGATCAAAAGCGGCTAGATGAAAATGCGTTTATTTCTAATCTTGATTTCCTTTTTTTTTTAAAAATTAGTAATTAACTTTCAAATATACCTTACGGCTATATTCTGAGGCGGTAGGGGCTTTTTCTAATTATTTGCTTAAACCGTAAATTACGCATGTCAGTATTGCTCTTGATGTGCAGCACTTTTACCACTAAATATCAGCCTTTTTGCATGAAAATTAAACACGGAGTTTGAAATCACCACATTTGTATTTCATAAAATTTTTAAATCGTTTAGACAATAATAAATATATTTTAAAATAATTTAAATGTATTTATTGGTAGTCGGATAAAAAAGAAAAACAGAAGAATGCTTCTGCAAGCTTTTTATACTAGATTTCCGTTTAAAAATATAAAGTTGTTCAAATTAATGAACGGTTTTATTTCAGGTGTTTTTAAAGCTAATATTTTGATCCTGACTAAAGCTAGGCGAGACACCTACTATTTATATGTTGTTAAGCATTGCACGTCTTTGCAAATTAGTTATAGGAAAAAAGAAAAGAATCTTCCACGCATACATTTTTATCGAGGAAAATAAAAATAGTAATGTAATTGGAAAATGTTTCCTTAAAATTTTATTAGTTTGAGGGAAATATTTCTAGATTTCGAGAAAGAATCGTAAATATTCCAAGCTAAAACATGGTTTTACTTTAAATTTTGAGTCTTGAGCAAATTTTAGCTTTGGATATGAAATTGGAATCCACTCGCACAAGAATTTTTAAAATTATAAATATATAACTTAATTTTGCACCCTGAATATTTTTTAACATTAGTACTAATCATCCTAAAAATATTGCAATTTTTATACATTTTAGCAACATTTTCATTTTAAATATGAGCTTTGACATTAATAACCGAAAAAATTATTTAACTATGATTGCAGCCAAAATTTGTGATTAAAAACAATTTTAAGGACATAAGAGAGATTGCTCGCCAAATAGCAATTGATTATAATCAAAATCAAAGATGCATTATGTTTATTGGGACATATTTCTTAATTACACTAAAATTAGCCGAAATTTTCGTTTACAAATGTATAAAAAGTATTAGGATTGTCAATCTTGTAAAAAGTTTACCTTTTATATTAACACTGTTTGTAAAGCAGAATTTGATTCGATTAAAGAAGACGGTGCTGATTAAACAAATGTCAAACGTTGTTTTCTTAATTAAAAAAAGGACTTATTCAATAGTACAGTGATTCAAATAAGCGGCAAATTTCCATATGTTTAATTGTAAGAGGGGGGGCCGTATGTTTAGTCTGCCCAGGAGCCCGTAAAACCTGTTACCGGCCGTGCACACTAGAAATTCAAATTGCCACACCTCAGCCATTTTTTAAGATATGAACGAAAGAAAAAATGCTCCGACCCTTTTTTTATAAAGTTCAAACACATAAAAAACGCTTAAATTTTTCATTTTTTGTACCTCATTTTTATTTTTTAGTTTTTTAGTTTTAAATGGCCACAGGGCCGTTTAGAGGGGAGGGGGGGCACAGTGGGAAACTGCCCAGCGGCAAGGGCACTGGGAACAAGATGGGGCCCGCACCGTATCAAACAATTATAGAGATTACATAATATTACAAATCTGAACTTGCACACATTTTTTTAATTATTATTCACAAGTTAACTGGAAAAATGTTTCCCAGAATTGTTGTGAGAACATTTTCACCCAAGACATAGAACCATTGGTAAAAGAATCCCTGCATAAGAACCATTACTAAAAGAATCCCTGCATAGAACATATAACAAGACAAATATTATCTCTTCTTGTTTTGTACTGAGGTGAGTAGAGTACTAATCTAAATCTGTCACTTCATTCATCATTCTTTTTACAAACAGCCAGGCACTTCCTGTTTTCCTAATAAATTCAGAAAGAACCCTTCTTTGACCACGGATTGCCATACCCATGCCTTCAGGCCAAAGAGCCTGCGGACTACAACAGGTCTATCTGATACTGGCAGCTAGACCGACTCAATTATCGGACAAACAATGCGACAGTTAGGGCACGGCCCGCGCTAATTGGGGTCTCCTAGGGAGTTCCGATTTACTGATTACCGAATAGGCACGAGAAGTACATGCTTCCCTTAGAAAGTTTTGAAGGGGCCCAAAATTGAGAACACAGGGGGCCCTGAATTTTGCATGGAATTAACTTAATTCTAAAATTTTATCTAATTTCTTTTCAAATTATTAATTATGCATATATATATAATTTGTATTATTTAAGTGCTTCGTAAATGCAAAAAAAAAATTAATTTTTCATGTAAAAGATCAGTTTTTGTACATTATTTTAAATAATTAATTAAAAAAATCATTTAAGTACCTAGTGTTTATTGTCTAATTCTTCGTACCTTACAATTTTTTTTCATTAAAGCAATGACAGGTTTTGAGAGAACTTTTAAGCCCCCCCCCCCTCTCCCGCTCATCTGAGTTTCGATAGAGCAAAAACTTAAATTTCATAAAACCGTCTCAATCTAGTGTTTATATTCTAAGATTAATCATGTGCACAATTATCAGACTTATGTAAATATGTGATTTGTAAAAAGAGACGCTTTTTTCCGGTGCGCTTTTTTCCGGTGCGCTTTTTTCCGGGGCCGCTTTTTTCCGTGCGCTTTTTTCCGGTGCGCTTTTTTCCGTGATTTTTTTTATGGTAGGCGGAAAAAAGCGCACGGAAAAAAGCGCCCCGGAAAAAAGCGCCCCGGAAAAAAGCGTCCCCGGAAAAAAGCATCCCCGGGAAAAATCGTCCCCGGAAAAAAAGCGCACCGAAAAAAAGTGTCCCTTTTTATAAATCACATATTTAAAGAAGTCTGATTATAGTACACATGGTTAATCTTAGAATATAAACACTAGATTGAGACAGTTTTATGAAATTTGAGCGTCCTTGCTCTCTCGGGACTGAGATGGGCGAAGGTGTGTGTGTGTGGGGGGGGGGGAAGGGGGCTTTAAAAGTTATCTCAAAACCTGTTATTGCCTTAATGAAAAAAAATTGTAGGATACGAAAAATAAGATAATAAACACTAGGTACTTAAATGATTTTTTTTAATTCAGTCTCCCTTGTTCTTTTGTGGTTGTGGTTAGGGGGAGAGGGCGATTGTCTACGAGCTCTGAATCTATCTCTTACATTATTACTTACCCAACATACGTAGTATAGGGTAAGTCTTGCAATCGTTTTGAAAATCGAAATTTTTTTTTTTTTTGACGGATTAACACGTTTTAGATAGTGGAGATTCCGAAAAACATATTTTTAGAAAAAAAAATTTGCCGTCCGTCTGTCTGCCTGTCTGTCTGTCTGTCTGTCTATCTGTAAACGCTCTATCTCCCGAACGAATTGAGATAGAGACTTGAAATTTTGTATGTAGTTAGTATGTAAGAATGGGACGAACCCTATTTAATATCAGCAACCTCGATTATCCGGAACTATTTTTTTCGGACTCTCGAAAAATTCGTTCTGATGAAAGGTATATAAAAATTTTCGAATTTTTTTGTTCTAAGGAATGGTCGTAAAAGGCAATAAAATAACACACATTTTGCATATAGAACGAAGTCGATCGGATTATTAGTTGCCGAGATATTTGTAATCGTGTTTTCCACATTCTTCGATTTTTCATGACCCTGTATTTCATTAAAAATTCAATTCAGAGGTATATTTTAATTGAAAATGAGACGCTTAATCCGACGCAGTTAATTGTTAGTTAATAGAGTTATTACTTTTGGAGTTATAAGGATGTTTCTTTTACGCAGTTCGGTACTACTTGAGTAGTTTGGCGTTTTATATAATTTGTCGAAATCGGTAATCAGCAGTTCTTTAATAAAGCATTACTATGTATATTAACAATATTTAAATTTTGTTTATGAATGCATTGTATAAATAGTTTTCACTTGTTTTATTTTCATATACATATCCATGATGGGTAAGTATTACGGTGGCCCCCAACGACTAGTTTTTTATATTATTTATAATTTGATTATTTATAATTTAAATTATACATAATTAATTTATATATTATATGATTATTATTTTTATTATTATTATCAAATTACATATTAATATTTTATTACATTTTATATTATATATTTATACTTATATAATACATATTAATTAATTATTAATATATTAATATAATACATTAATAGTAAATAATCCTTATATATATATATTATAAATGTGAAAGTGTGTCCGAAAAATTGGAATGAACTTGGCTTCAAAACGGATGGGTTAATGTCTTTGAATCTTTGCATATGTATAGATTATAGGAGTGGAATGAACATAGGCTAATTTTTATTTATTTTATTTAAATATTTTCCTTAATAATTCAAAATTTAATTATTTTTCATACAAAATCAATAGGCATTTTTCAGATAAAATTTAACCATTTTCCTTTCCTGTTGCCAAGAAAATAAAAAAAAATGGAATAATAATTTTTCAGCGGCAATGAATTTTTAATAAAAAACTTCCATGTGAAAAACTATAATAAAATAATTTAAAAGAAAATAAATATGACGTCATGTTTGAAATAAAAATAAAAGGTGCATTTTTTATAATATATTTAACAAGGATATTTGTTTAGTTAATGGGAATTTTTGTGTAAAATATGGCGACATAAATTAAAAATAAAAAGAATGAAAAAGAATTATATTTGTAATAAAATGGTTCACTTATGAAAATGTGACGTCATAGTTGAAATAAAATAGGTACTTTATAGCAGTCGTTAAAAATACAGGGGGTATGAATATCAGTAGCTAATGAAGCGAGATAAATAATGACGTCATATTTAAAATGAATCAGAAATATTTTTGACTTACATTAATTAATATGTTATAAGTTACATACAAATGAATATTTTTATTCAAAACTCATAATTATCAATGGAAGAATTTTTTGTGGGGAAAAGGCGGAAAATAAAACTACTGATTAATACATTTTTGGCTCGATTTTTTAACACTTTCGAACAAAGTTGAAAAGTTATTATGCTTTCTGTTTGTCTGTCTGGTCGCTTTCTAACTTTCGTAAATATACTCCGATTTCCATGAAATTTTTGGACGTTCTTAACGTTTACCTAGCACGAATACCTATTGAAAATAAAGTTTCTACCATGATTAGTTTATTTACAGGGATTGTCAAAAAATTTCCTTACATTACGGCATTATGGGGAAAATCGTTTTAATTAAATTTAACGATGTTACATTTACAAAGTGCATTTACAAAGGGTACTAAAATATGCATTTTGTAAAGTATGTAGTGAAAAGGACACATATTATTCATTTTCAGGGTTACACAGAAGAATTCCATAGCATAAGAATAAAGGGAGGAATAGTTTCCGACATATTTTAATTATGGTAAAAGATTTCATGTATAATCAAATTGATATACGTTGCGGAGGCTTAATGTGAGTTATTTCATGAATAATACGAAGTGCATAGCATTTACAGGGACACACAAAAGATTTCAAATATTATATTTTCTATTCGAAGTCTGTATATGATGGATGATGACTGTTGCATGGATGAAATGCATTTTGAATTATGATATGTGCTTTTAAGTTTCGCTAAATGTATGCATATTAAATGGAGAGTATAAATGGTAATAGTATAAATAGTTAAATTTAGATATACATGGTTACACAAAAGATCTCGGAAAGGTTACTGAATATTTGCGTAAATTACTTAAAGGTGGTTTTTAAATAAAATATGCATTTTTATTTTGAACTGCATTTAGTAAACTAAGAAATGTTTGTAGTATATATATAAAATGATATACAGGGTCCCGCAAAGAACTGGATACAAGGTTGTCTTCGGATGATAATTTCTGAAAATGTAATTTAGGTAGTAATAAGAGATATTTTTGTTTGAACTAAATTTTAGAAAGACACTTTCGTGTATTAAAGGAACTTGGAAAACTACAGAGCTGAACAGAAGAATTCAAGAATGTTTCTATCTATTAGTATTAATCGCTGAAAGGAAAATTTTAACCAGCAAACAAATTAGCAAATAGGGATTATCAGAAGTTTTTTACCATAAATTTGCGATAAAAAGTTAATTACGCATGCTTTTCATCATCGAAATTTTTTTCTTGATTGATCAATTATTTCTTCTTTAAATGTGAACGAAGTCACGGGTAACTGCTAGTTAATAATATAATTAATAAATTAATAATAATAATAATAATAATAATAAATAATAATAAATAGTAAATAATTTATAATAAATAAATAATAAATTAATAATACATAAATATAAATTAAATATAAAATTAAATAAAAAAAATTTAAAAAATGTAGAAATAAATATTATTAAATATTAAAAATTATCCTCATTAACAAAAATTTATTTAAAAATGATAATAATTAAAGTAATTAATAATCTATACTAATATTATAAAGATGAAAGATTTGATTGTTTGTTTGTTTGTTTGTTTGTTTGAATTGAATAGGCTCCGAAACTACTTGACGGATTTGAAAAATTCTTTCACCGTTGGAAAGCTACACAATTTCCGGTGAACATAGGCTAATTTTTAATTGATTTATTCAAATATTTTCCTTAATAGTTCAAAATTTCATTATTTTTCATACAGAATCAATTAAAATTTTTCCGATAAAAAATAACCATTTTTCTTTCACGTTGCCAATAAAATCAAAATCTGGGATAATAATATCTCCTCGGCAATTAATTTTCAATTGAACAGTATCCACGTGAAAAATTAAAATAAAAATAATTCAGAGGAAAATAAATATGTCGACATACTTGAAAAAAAACTATTTTATTATATAAGACGCACAAATATCGGTTACGTTAATAAGAAGTTCTCTGCGAAAAATGGCGACATAATTAGAAGTAAAGTTAAAGAGAAAGAATAAAATTATTATTAAAATATTTGATTTGAAAAAATATGATGTCATAATTTAAATAACATAGGAATTTTGAAATATTTGTTAAAGAAACAAGAGGCATGGATATATGTAACTAATAAAAATCAGTAAATAATGACGTCACATCTATACCCAATATTATAAAGAGGAAAGATTTGATTGTTTGTTTGTTTGAATTGAATGGGCTCCGAAACTACCTGACGGATTTGAAAAATTCTTTCACCG
This sequence comes from Maratus speculifer, assembly GCA_964019185.1. Lineage (NCBI taxonomy): Eukaryota > Metazoa > Arthropoda > Arachnida > Araneae > Salticidae > Maratus > Maratus speculifer. The sequence continues at coordinate 24,904,765 of OZ025292.1, forward strand.
TTGGAAAGCTACACTATTTCCGGTAAACATAGGCTATATTATATTTTAAAAAAAGGGGGGGGATCCTTACTAAAATGCCAATAATGTAACCCAAGGTGTAGAAAAATGACCTTAAAAAATACGGTACTTCTCTATTATCCCGCCGACCAATTTTGCCAAATTATACAAATCGCCAAACTAACAGCCAAATTTTACATATTGACATAATTTTTATTTTAAATAACGAAAAAACAAATAATTAGTGGAATATTAATAAAAATTCAAATAAAAAAACGAAATTAATATCACTTAATGACATTTTAAACACTTGAATCGCATTTAATGTCATTGAATGTGACATTCACGATTGTCCATTATTGGCATTTAATCTTATAGTTTGGCGATATATTTTTGGCCGATGGGATAACCTAGAAGTGCCAAAAATCCTTACATCGCGTGCGCTGCGAATACTATTGATTATAAAGCAAAATAATGTACTACGACTTTGCAGAACGTATAATTATCTAAAAAAAATGTCGCGACAGCATATGTCTAACTGTTATAGTTACGTCACAATAAGTGTTTTTGGCACAGATGTCATATACGCACCACATTGGCACATGCTCCCCCCCGCCAATTTGGCATTGCACATGTGTGTCAAGGAGAAAGATCCGTTTAATAAGTTTATAACAGTTGTTAAGGGAATAAAATGAAAAAAGTTAAAAGATTTCAGTGAAATGGGCTGATTAAATAATATAAATGCATGCATTCAATATGGCTATAAGTATTAGTATTTACGATTTATTGTGAAAATTATATTTACTGTTTTGTTACTTATTAAGTTTATTATTTATAACTTTTTTTTTATTGTTTCGCTTTTTATTAAATTCATGTTTATAATCTATATCCATAAAACAAAGTCGTGTTAGTTATCCATTTATAACTTAAGAACGGATGGATCGATTTTTATGAGACTTTGTATGGAGTTATCTGGCACCTTAGATTAACATATAGGTTACTTTTTACCCGACTACTTAAAAGGAGGGTAATAGTTTTAGTAGTTGAATTTAATGGGATGAAGTGGTAGTAACAATTTGCGGTGTCAGTAGTGACACGGGACTACCCGAAGCAAAGCGAGGGCGGGCCGCTAGTAATAAATAAAAATGATAAAATTTTATTAACTCATATCAACTCATATATATATTTTTCATTCAGCCACCCTTGTTCTTCTGTGGGGGCGGGGGGGGGGGGTGAGCCTACAAACTCCAAATCTAATGTTTTCTAGGATTTAGGGGAAAAAGTGACTGGAAAAACAAGAGCGCAAAAAGTGACAAAGAATTGATAAATATTGAACTTGTGGATAAATAAATGATAAAAACTAAAGTGGCAACAAATGTCTCATTTATATCATTCTCGTAGGACAGCAGTTCCCAACCTTTGATACGCGTACGCTTGGGGATACGTAGCGAGATTGCTGGAGGTATATGACAATAGTATCAGTAATGACGGATGATAAAGTATCAATTTTAAAATAAATTCTTGTTAATGTGTAGGTTTTTTAATATTTAATTTTATATATTTACTAGCAGGCTATGCCCGCTGCGCTGGTCAATATTTCAAAATCAACCGCGGATGAAACGAACTGGTAAATTTAAATTTGTATTTTAAATAATTTGGACTTCTAGCAGCACCTTGCTCATTGCTGAAAACGATTTAGACAACATTGTGATATTAAATTATCTTAAACGTTGGAGAAAAATCAGCTATTTAGAAGCAACTATTTTAGTTTATTACTAAACAGTGCACATTTGGAAGTGAAATGAGACCATTATGGCAACAGGATTTTCCCTTATCTGAAGAAATATTAATTTATACAGTCGTTACCATGGTACAACTTCTGAAAAATTTCTTCACAACTTTTCATTATGTGAAGCCAGGAACCCAAAGCTACTCCCACCTAAAAAGTTTATATATATATTAAATTTTGTCCGCGCGATAAAAGGCACAATTATGCAAGAATCATCTTCAAACTCGTCAAGTACATTGAGATGGTTAACATCTCAGTGGGAATTGCAAATGGGCAAAATCGAACCAAGAGGTGGTAATTGGGAAGGGTTCAAAAATTTGAATACCACCTTAACATGGCTTTGACAAAACCAGCTCTTACAAAACAATGGCAGGAAAAAAATAAACATTTTTCGTTACAGCAAGTTGCCAACGAAAAAAAAAAAAAAAAAAAAACTTACACACACATTAAAATTCTCACTACAACAATTACTTTATTATTGCAAAATTTTCTCCTGAAAAATGAAAACAAAATTATTTGCTCTTTCGTATTTAAGCATTTTCTCTTTAGTTATTTAAGATAAAGTTATGTAAATTTGTATAATTTGGCGAACGATTTGGCGAAATTGGTTGACGTGATAATCAAGTAATAGCCAATTTACACTTTTCATATTTCACAAAAGATTCCTCCACAGACATAATTACGCAATAGGTTTAGCACGATTTTCTTGAAACTACAATATGCCAAAATCCTCGTTTTAGAATACCAAAGAAATTTATACATTTTTTATTATTTTCTATCATTTTAAACAGCAATTAACAATAAATAAAAAAGTAACTGTAGAACAAAACAACAAATATCATTTCAAAAAAGAAAATGAAAGTAAATAAACAACTTATAATCAGATAAACAACTATAGCTGGGTTACCATAGAAGGCAAATAATGCCATTTTGGCGCCAGTGAGATACCTCGATGAGTATATGACCAAATCTGTGACAAAATTTCCATATTTGGAAAAAACTTTAATCGGTATTTAAACTGCATTTTTCCTACTTCTGTATAGTGAAAAAACTTTGACACAGATGTCATGTATGCACCACATTGGCGCATTTTTTTTCTGGCGCCAATTTGGAGAAAACTTGGTTTTTAATTACCAATTTCATAAATATTTTTTAATTATATTCTATTATTTGAAAAAAAAATAATAAATAAAAAAAGTTTAATTAATAGCTATAGAACAAAATGATTTATATTATTTTAAAAAACAAAATGAAAGTTAATAAATATTTTATTAATGAATAAACAACCATAGTCGGTTTACCATGTGAGGCATAAAATTGCCATTTTGTTGCAATCGTGCGAATGTAATGCGTATATGACATCTGCGCCAAAACTTTAAAAAGTTGCAATTAAATTATTTTACTGTTTGGATGAGGAAGACATTTATACTAAAATTTAAACATTATACGCTTTTTTTTGCTATAACTGCTATTTATATATTTACAATTAAACATAAAAAAATATCCTAAAAATGCTCTCACACATTTAAAAGAGAGTGAGAGAATTTAGTAATTGCGAACATCCGGCTTATGCCTTCTTGGTATAAAACCACATTGTTTGGTGACAAAAGTAAATTCAAATACCCAAAATAAACAAATAACATACAATTAACAGATAAAACCATTTTTAAAAGTAATTCTGCTATTTTGTCCTGTAAGTCACATAATGGTAGAATTAGATTTAAAAAAAAAAAAAAAAAAAAAAAAAAAAAAAAAAAAATAGAAAAATGTTATTTACGTTTTATCTAATAAAATATTTAAAATACATTTTTTTTAGCCTGCGCGAAAGAGAATAGCGAAATATTGATTGAAGAAATATTGAAGATTAAATGGCCAATTAAAAAAGACTTGTAAATTTTATTCATCTGGAATTTTTTATTTCAAATGTTGAATTTATCTATAATAATAACGCATAATTGCATAAATTTCCTTTTAATTACAATTAATTTTTTTCCTTCAGTACTATTTGGTTATACCGTCGACCAATTTCGCCAAATTATACAAATCGCCAAATTATAAGCCAGATTATATAGATTAGCATAAATTTTCATTTAAATAACGAAAAGCAAATTAGCAGAGCATATATAAAAGTAGAAATAAAATGTCGAATTAAAAATCACTTGATGACATTATTAATATTTATATTATACTTAATGTCAAGTGAATGTGACATTTACGATCATCCATTATTGACAATCAATCTTGGAATTTGGCGGTAGATTTTTAATCGACGGGATTATCTTTCCTTCTTCAGTTTCTAAATTTTAAAACTGTAATTTTTCCTGTAAGTGAAATTGACGAAATGGAGCAAGAAAAATTAAATTAACAATAAAAATTCTTGCAAAAAGAAATAAAAGAGTTATACTCATATCTATATAATTTACGATTGAATATTAAAATATACTCTAAAAATTATCTTCACTTGAAAAAAACAACATTATTGCGACCATTAAGAACCAAAGCAAGGCCATCGCTAAGACTTTATTGGTGGGGGAGAAGACCTTAAATTGCCAAGTCATGTTTTCATATTTGCCAACTCGTTTTATAATTTTGCCAAGTTGCCGCACTTAGAAAATGTAATACAGTTCTTATGTGTAAAAAGTTAAATAATATTCCCAATTACAATTGTAACTTTTGCAAATTCTATCAAAAATAGGAAATGTATTACAGTTTTTATTAAAATTTTAATTAAATTTGACAAAAAAGTTTTAAAATTTGCCAAGTGTAACAACATTTGTGAATGTTTTAAGGGGGGGAGGCTCCCTCCTGTCCCCCCCCCCTTAGCGAAGCCCCTGAACCTAAGTCAGGCATTAAGTCAGTAGTGCATTTTCGGCTTAAAAACACATTCTTTGGCGACAAAAGCAAGATGAAAATCGTATAGAAACGAATAGTAACTCACAACTTACAGTGTCTTTTACAATCAGATCTGCTTTTTTCTGCAGTAAGTTATATTATACGGAAATTCGATGAAAAAGAGAAAGAAAATAATAAAAAGGGAAATAACTATCATTCAAAATTCATTTAATCAATTTTTGAAATTCATGTTTTTATTCTATCGCCAGGGATGTCGCCAAAAGTTAAACCAATTCGCGTTAATTTATTTTTTAAGCATTACAAATATTTTTTGCATTTTCAAGATAAATATATTTTTATAATATTACGCCTCATTTAAGCGGTCTTTATTTATTATTATTAATATTATCAGTAGTTATTTTCTGCTATTATTTGCAAGATATTTGTAATATTTCTAATAGATATACCATTTTAATTCCTTTAGCAATTATAATTTTCGCCAAAAACAGCTACTGGCAACCCTTTCGTCAAAAATAACCGCAAAATACGAAATTTACTACGAAAAATCAGAGTTATCCCTGTGAATTTGAATCACAAACCTTCGGAAAAATATTTCTTATCGAATGATACAATCGGCAAAAAAATCCATCCGGTAGTTTTTGAAAACACTCGTGTGGAAGTTTCAGAACTTCTGCTTTATAATATATATGATACACTTATTTTTATTATGTCCTATAAGTTAATAAAATATTATCATTTTTAAAATTAATTCTTGTTGATGAAACTAGATTTTTAATATTTAATTTTATTTATTAATACATTTATTTTTATTGATTTACTATGGATTTAATAAAATATTATCATTTTTAAATAAACTTTTATTAATAAGTGTAATTTTTAATATTTAATTACATTTATTTTTAATTTTATATTTAATTTTATATTTAATTTATATTTATGTATTATTAATTTATTATTTATTATAAATTATTTATTATGTATTATTATTATATTATATTAATATATTTATTATTATATATTATGTTATATATTATATAAATATAAATATATAAATGTAATATAAAATATAATAAAATATTAATATGTAATTTTATAATAAAAATAATCAAATTATGAATAATATTAAAAAAATAAATATAAGAGATATATTCAAAAGTTTGTAGACACCCTCTCCCCCCCCCCCACCTTACAGGAGAACAAGGGATACTGAATTAAAAAAATCATTTAAGTACCTAGTGTTTATTGTCTAATTCTTCGTACCTTACAATTTTTTTTTCATTAAAGCAATGACAGGTTTTGAGAGAACTTTTAAAGCCAACCCCTCCCCCCCTCCCGCCCATCTGAGTCTCGATAGAGCAAAAACTTAAATTTCATAAAACCGTCTTAATCTAGTGTTTATATTCTAAGATTAACCATGTGCACTATTATCAGACTTATGTAAATATGTGATTTATAAAAAGAAACGCTTTTTTCTGGGGAAGCTTTTTTACGGGGCGCTTTTTTCCGTGTGCTTTTTTCCGGTGCGCTTTTTTCCGTGATTCTCCCATAGCATCAGAGCTTAATCGGGCCCTGCCTTTTTACAGGGAAATACTGTTTTAAAATACCATTTCCTCTGTACAAAATAACATTTTCCCCATGATTTGTTTTTAAATATTTCTTTTGAGAATTTCTGAAAGTCGGAGTTGGTATAATTTTCGGAGAGTGTGTAGTTTTGACAATCTCGAAAATAATCATTCTCACAAAAAATCTCAAATTATCTTATAAAATTGGTTCACTAATTTATTAATGGTTTTTATAATCTTCGATTAATTCTTTATCTATGGACGGTACTTATAAGTCCATTAAAATTATTCATTATAAAATTCTTTTAATACGTCAATTAGTTGTAATACTGTTTAGAATGAGTTACAGATACATTACTTTATTTCGTTCCAAAAGCATTATTAGTTACACAAAACAAATATATTTTTAAAAGTATAATTTCTTTTCCCTTTGTATCTTTTCAGCTTTATTGGCGCTGAGGGAGGGGGATGGGGATTTTTCAATTCGGAAATACAGTCGGCTCTCGTTAATTCAAAATCGGATAAATCACTTAATTCGAACTAAACGTTAAGTTCCGAAATTTTCAATCGCAGAATAATGTTAAAATTTTCAGTTAATTTGAACTAATTTTCTCTTGACATCGTTTAATTCAAACTAACGGGAACTCCAATTTTTCATTTTTCCTTTTTTTTTTAAACTCCAGATCCTTGAAATAACTTGATTTCTTTCATTTTAGTAAAAATTGTTCTGAATTAGTATACACATAATCCCATCCATTTGATATCCGCTTTCTAATTATCCGTATGCAGACCCTGACTATCGCACGGGCACTCGAGTTTTATGCCCTGGGAACGAAATTTCTGTGGAACACAAAACATTTTCTATTTCATCTAAATTTATATCATAAAAATCATAATTGCGGAAAGAAAAGTGATATTAATTCGGTAAAATGACAAAAGTATACCTCAATTTATGTTTAAAAGCACGTTTCAATAAATAGTAGAATTTCTTTCTTAATTTTTATTTATGGAGCTGTTTTTCAATTTTCCAGGAAACTTTTTTTCGGATAAGTGTATAATGTGTGAAAAAACTACTATCAGTAAATTAACTAATCTACGCGGGCACGAAAATTTGAAAGTGCCCTGGACATAGAAACTTGTTAGTCGGGCCTGTCCGTATGTCTGTAAATCACACATCCACCTCTTCTTCCATTGCGATTGTTCCTAATTCCTTAATTCGTTTATGTATTTATATATTTTAATTTAATATTAAGTCACATTCTAACTTTAACAGCTGAAATGATTTAGAAAATACTATAATTCCTTTGTAAAAGAACTCTTTTAATTATGTTTTTCTGTCATACTTACCATAATTCGAACATTTCTTGTGGTCCCAGTAAGTTCGAATTAACGAGAGCCGACTGTATTTCTATGTTTATGTTGTAAGAACATCCTATTTGTACATTTTATAATTCTACAAAATACTAAGAAAACAATTTAAAATAAAAGATTTGAGTGGGTTATAAATATTGCACAAAATCCCTGTAAATTCAAATTTAATTAATCCTTCTAAATAATTCAATCCTTCTAAAATCCTTCAAAAATTTATAAAATGATTAATAAGGAAAGCGTCTTTTCAATATGGGCGTATATCCAAAAATTGGACCAAAACCGTTAATTCAGTATGAAAAACCCATTTACCTAAATTAACCCCTTGAGCTCTGCTGGTAGAATTTTCTACCACATAATTTTAATTACAAAATGTCACCTTGACACCAGAAAATTTGACCACATTTACTTCAAAAAGGTTTAATGCATTTTTCCGTGATTATCGTTAACCAGTTTTTTCTTTGCAAAATACTGGTACCAATGTAACATTTGGAATTTTGAAGAAATTTACACCCCAGAGCTCAAAGGGTTAAGAGCCTCCGTCTGATCAATGAATCCCCAAAATCAATTCCTTGTCACTTTTTTTCCTGTAACTTTTTTTCCGTAAACTTTTTTTCGTGTCACTTTTCTTCGCTTTTATAGTTTATGTCACTTTTTTCTGTTTACCTACCAGATGGGGGAAATGGTATCCAGTCCAGATGCAGTAAGTAGCTGCCACTTGTTTCGTCGGTCACTTCGTGATAATTTAAAAGCAATGATCTTATACAGGATGAATGGATATATGTTTATAATAATTGATTTATACTTGAAATGATATAATCACATGCAGAATTTTAAATTTAATTATAGCGAATTGTTAAATGACTAATTTTATAATTCATATTATTAATGAAATAAGGTCAGGCAAAGTTAGTTTTAACGAGAAACAACATCATCACTTAATTGAATCGTGTTTAAAACAGCCATCACTTTAAAATAATCTAAAAATTCGTCGAAAAACAATTGATAAAACTAAATTACAAATACAATCAGTTACAAAAAATCAAACCTGTGGAATTAATATATTAAAGTGTTTTTTAAATATAATAATAAATTTCTGCATTATGAAATTAATAATTTTAGGAATATATAACTATATTCGATTTATATTTATATCTATTCTAAGGAAACTTTAAATGTTGTTTAGAAAGCTAATATTTGCTCTTCACTGAAATACTGTGTAATCAAAGTTGCGTTCTCTTTAAATTATTTCTGAATGGAAAAATACAATTTAAATCAATGTCCAATGCATATTTTTATTTTGTTTGATTCTGTCAAGTTATCGGCTGTTTGAAAGTTGTTTTAACTCTAATTAATACATTTTACTCATCATATCGATTTTAAACGGAATCAAGAATAATTTTACTTATGGCATTTTCCAAAATATGTTCAATAATGTCAAAACAGCAATGAGAATCCAAGAAAATAATGCGCATGTGCTATTCATCAGTTTTCTTTATTAATAAATAAATCAAGTTACTATTATTTTTTAATGAATTGAAGAATGCTATCTATATTTTACATTAATCATAACAACAACCTAAGACTAAATCTTATGGAATGGAGAAAAGTTCAGTTTTAAGTAGGCTTTCTTATCCCTTTATGTCCCGACGTCACTTTTAAGCACCTTTAAAATAATTTGTTTTAAAATGCATGTAATACTCGATTATAGTAGTAATACATTTTAGAATGTATTCTAAATACTACTTTACTTCATCTTATCTCAAGAGCATAATTGGTTGAACAAACAAAAATATTTTTAAAAGGACGATTTCTTTTTCATATGCATTTCTCAGCTTTCTTAGCGTTGAAAGATTGTGGGGGGATATTTTCAATTAAGTATCATTTCTATAATTCTAGAGTAAGACCATTATGTTTGTACATTTTGTAATTCAATAAAAATCTAAAAAAGTATTTAAAATAAAAACTTTGAGTGCAGTTATAAATATTGCATAAAATTTCTATAAACACAAATTTAATTAATTAATTTTAACTGTCAAAACTCTTAAATTTTATTAAGAGGAACTTCAGTCATAAGAAAAGACCCGCTAGCTAATGCTAATCCAATGGAAAAGATTTATAAAGATATCTCGATTGAATTTCAATATTTTTAATATTTTTTCTTAGATGATCTGTATGCAGGCCGTTTCTTACTTTTTCGATTTTGATTATATGTTTTTTTCTCATGAATATGCTTTTACTTTCGAAACCGGTTCCGAAAATAAAAGTGTTTTCACTAAAATTATCTGTAAATAAAATCGAAAAAATCTCTAATATGCAATGAAAAAAAATCATTTAAAAACTTGTACATTCAAACGAGATATTTTTTTTTCCACAGGATTAGTATTATCGAACGGGCCTTTTCGCTTGACTGAAGTAGCCTCTTAATTAATTGTGTACATCTTCTTATGTAGATTCAAAAATTCAGAAAAAATGCTTCAGAAGATGAAATTTTCATGAATTCATAATTTGGGAAATACAGGGTTCGGAGGTACACCGCTCTTAATTATTTTCCGGTGATCACGAATATTTTCCATTTAGAAAAACTTCATTTTAAAGAGGTTTCGATTTAATCGGGTTCCTTTATTGACCATTTCAGAGATCCATTTTATCAATTTTTAAAGTATTTAGTTTGCTTAATAACTGCATTAATAATTACTAAAAGATGTTAGCACCCCCCCCCCCCCCCAAAAAAAAAAAAAAAAAAAAAAATCGGAGTCCACACCTGACATGATTCGCTGGTTGGCACATGATTCGCGCCCTGCTCTGAAATTACAGATTTTTTTTCTTTTACGCAGATTTATTAATAGAATAGGTTCATACAGAAAATTCATTTTTAAAAATTTTGATAAAGTGCGTTTTGAAGTTCACGTATGTAACTCTAAAATTATATATAATTTTAGAGTTACATTTTAAGTGTCGTCTACAAATTTCTAGACAAATAAACCGTATGATTATTAGCGGAAACAATAAAAACTGTACGCAAAAAGGATATATATCCAGGATTTACTGCTCTCGACGAACCTAAAAAATATTCTAGCACTCCATGTATGTCCCCTCTACTGTGATATCAAAATGACGTAAGGGGGCAGATTTACTGGGGGTAGATATCAGGCTCTCGTAGAAAATGAAATGCTGCAGCACTGGATATCTGCCCCCATCTAATGCAGAGGTCAGAATGGCGGATGGGGGCAGATATACTGGGGGTAGATATCAGGCTCTCGTAGAAAGTGAAATGCTTCAGTACTGGATATCTACCCCCATCTAATGCAGAGGTCAAAATGGCGGACGGGGGCAGATATACTGGGGGTAGATATCAGGCTCTAGTAGAAAGTGAAATTCTGCGGCACTGGATATCTACCCCCTTCTAATGCAGAGCTCAAAATGGCGGACGGGGGCAGATTTCATGGGGGAAGATATCAGGCCCTCGTAGAAAGTGAAATGCTGCAGCGTTGGATATCTACCCCCTTCTAATGTCAAGGTCAAAATGGCTGACGGGGGCAGATATACTGGGGGCAGATTTCAGCATTCCCCCTTATTATTCTTCTCTGCACTGTAGTATGAGTATGTTGTTGACATTTAACGATACAGAAATTCTCGAAAGAATATTATCCAGATTATAAATGGTAAGTCTTATCTAGTATGTGTTTATTCATTAAAATTTTATTAAATTATATTCTGAATTTTATTTTGCATCATTGTGTTTAACATAAATTCGTTGTAAAGTAATGCAAAATAAATCTATGAGACATTTTTATTAAACGCAGAATATTTACTTGTGATATATTTGGCGCAAAGCAATCGCAAAAATATGATAATTTTAATTTAGTTAAAGGTTATTCTTATTGTCGCATCTTTTTTCGAAGTAATTATTTTAATTTTACGACGATGTACACTTATGCGATAAACATATTGTGACTCCTTGAATAGTTTAATATGCGTAAAATTTATGTTTATTTTAACAGGTAAAATATGCTTTCTTTTCACACGTTAGTTTAAATTAGCAATACAGAGCATGTGTTTAAAAATACCACTAAAACTTGATGATCTTAATTTGTATAAAATTTATTCTTATTGTTGTTATTGTTCCTTTTCGAATAATGATTGATATTTTATAGCCGCGCCTGGATAATATTACATAATATTTAAAATAAATTGCATTTGTCATATTAACATTTTGTGTAAATTACGATTATCAATGGTATATTTTTATTTTTTTTTCTCAAAGTTTGAAATTTGATTTTTTTTTTAATGTTATTTTCCGATTATGTCATTAAAAATATTGTGAAAGCTTGGTAATTTCAATTCATTTTTATTGTAAAAAAATATTATTCGCAAAATTTATTGCCCGTAAAATTTCGACTAGTATAGAAAATTTTATTAATTAAAAAGTAGAATTAAAAAAAAAAAACAGAATAAAATTTAATTCAGTAAAATTATGCAAAATCGTTAAAATAATGATGGCATTTAAAATTACTGCAAAGATTAAAGTACGTTTGTGAGGTAATTAAAGTAATGTTCGACTATTGTTGCTACTGTACTCTAGCGAATGCACCTGCTTGCTAAGGTTTATCCTATGGAAGCAAAAAATTTAAATATCTCTTTCGTATTTCAATATATATATATATATATATATATATATATATATATATATATATATATATATATATATATATATATATATATATATATATGTATTATGTATCATTTCCGGCATGTAATACGCGGATCAAACAATTCTGTTTTGACACAGAAATTTTATTTAGTAAATGAAGCCAAATATTTACTGTTATCGATAAATTATAATTTACTTAAAATATTTCTGGGTTGAAAAAAGATTGTTTGATTAGGCAATTATACACCGAAAATTACTGTATATGTACATATATATTGCATTATATTGCTGACGTCAATCTCTGCAAAGAGCTTATTTAGAATTGTTCAGTTTTTCATTTAAGGTACCCTGGGGTAATAACGCCAGGTGGGGTAATAACGCCAAGTGCTTATATGTTGCATAATTATGAAATAATCAGGTAAATGACACCCATGTGATCTGCGCAGAAGGGTTTTGAGTCATATAAATCGCAAAAAACAGCTTCAAGTTAATTTGTTTCATTTTTAAGTCTTATTGTTTTTACAAACAACTAAAATTAACGCTTGATCTAAAATTTGCGAGATACGTTTTCTGATGTGAACTCTGTCTTTTTATCCGGAAATACTTTGTTAATTACATAAATTTGTAGTGCATTTCATGTACTTTTAAAATGTTGTTGAAGATTTTGGATATTTTCTCGAGATAATTTGTAATTTAAAATGCACTGCGCAATAACTATACCGGGGTAATAACGCCAATCCTTGACATTAGTACCCCGGTTGATTCCCAACAGTGGCCGAGCTACATCCTAAATACTGATTCAAATAAACACAGTTAAAACTGTGCAATGTTTCTCATATTTCTATTTAAGCGGTCTTTTTTAAGCAAAAAGAAGCTCACGGTCTGATATTCTTTTGCCTCATCCCCCCTCCCACACCATACCTTTATTTTTCTTACACTTTCACAAAAAATTTAACATTTTGAATAGCTTAGAATGCAATTTGTCGATTTCTAAGTTTGTAGAGTTTGTATTTTTAGAATTGGGTTATCTACATGCAATTATTCCATCTTATTTCATAGTTTTGTTTGCATGGCGTTATTACCCATATAGGTGGGTAATATCGCCAAATAGCATTGGTCAAGAAAAAACGCCATTACATTTTATGAATACACATCTGTTAAATTATTTTATTTTATATAGATAGCCAATGAGTTGCTGTATCAGATCCTATATTTGTTTGAAAAATACAATCTAAAACTAAGCTGTGAAAATTGGTAGAACCTTAACGTGGCGTTATTACCCCAGGGTACCTTATTTATTTTTTATTTAACTAAAATATTATAATTTTTAAAAACAAAGCAACCTAAAAATGAAAACTGTAGAAAATAAAATTGCAGAGGTCTACCTCAGCTATGCAATGCAAGAACAAATATTAAAATTCGAACGAGATATTTACATCCCCCCCCCCCACACCTTATGATTAGCATTAACAAGTGTGTTTTTCGTGTGAGTAAAATTTCTTTTTAAGTTGTGAAAGAAAAATCTAAATGTGAAATATGATGCAAATATAATGATTGTTTCTCAGATTATAATTTAATAAAGTTTTAATAAATATGCATATACTGGTATTAGGCTTACTAATAAATGTAAAAATCACATAAAATGAAAAAAAAATATATATATATTTACAAATACATGAAATTTAAATGTAGCACACATAACAAATCATATTAAGGTTATATAAATTGGTTAAGGGTAAATTCAAAATTTGTTCTATGAAAAATTCTTGTTACAAAATTGTTTAAATAACAAACTGTTTTCCAAGGAACAAAAAATGTTAATAATCATTCAGTATATATTTCAAAATATACATACATAAATTTATTTATCTTGAATTATTTTTAAACACAATTCTTCGTATAGAGAATTAAATAAATAATTTATTCTTTTCAATTAAAACTTTGAAAATGTTTAACAATTTATATAATTTTAAAATTATTTAAATATAGATTCAAAATTTGATCTATAAAAATATTTTCTGAAAGATTTTTTAAATAACTGTTTTTACATGAAAAACAATGCGTTAATTATTATTCAGGTACAATTTTCAAAAGAATTGTGAATTTACTATTTTAAAACTTTCAAAAATTTTCAAAACCTACTACTTGGCATAGTGAAATTATTAATTAGTTTATTTTTTTTAATTAATACTTTGAAAAGCTATATGAAATGCAATTATTTAGAAATGGCATTACACATGAAATTTTAAAATAGAATAATTAAAAAAAATTAATAAATTCACTTTGCCAAATAATAAGGTTAAAAAATTTTCAAAAAAGTATATGTATATATACATACATATAATACTTTTGAAAAAATTACCTAAATAATTATTAATATATTGTTTTCACGAAAAAGCACTTATCATTTAAACAATCTCCTAAGAAATATTTTTTATAGATCAAATTTTGAATTTATACTTAAGTAATCTTTATGGCACGAAACTGGTAGGCTTTTGGCTAGTTAAAATTGAAAATACACCTGAAAAGGCTTTTTTATGGGCAGCGTTTGGCTAAATTTAATTCTTACAAACACAAAAGGCTGGGCGAGGGTCATCTCCTGGCCAACCTTTATTTTTAATGGCCTTTAAAAGAATAATTGTGGCCAGTTTGTGGCTGTCTAATATTTTTCATAAAACGTTAATGACACATTTGTGGGCAACTTCTTGTATCATCTTGGCCAATTATCTTCTGGCCGCGTTCTGGCCGGCGTGACAGTTTTTTGACGGAGCCGTTACGGCCAAAGATGGCGGGCCGTTATCAAACACTTGGGGCCACTGCTAACTACGCCTATAGTGGCCCACCACACTGTAAAAAAAAGGATCGATCTACTAAAAAAACTTTAGTGATCCTTGTAATTACAAAAGTATTTTTAGTAATCTTAGTCGGTTACAAGAAAATCTGTAAGAATAACTAGAAAAAAGTTAGCAATGAAGAGAGTTAATAGTTTTATATTTTTAATAACTATTACTAAAACTCACTTGGTGTGGCTTTGATAGCATAGTGGTTATAGAGGAGATAGTGGTTATAGTGGTTATAGAGTGGTTATAGTGGACTCCAGACTGAAAGATCCCGGGTTCGATACTGGCCGCCGCCAAATACGCCCCGAATGTATGTAGTGTAAGTACTCGTTAGTAAAGGGATCATGAAAATCCTGTCGGTGCAGTTAGCAATGTTTGGTGCTGCCATCTATTGCAGTTTTGTCGAAAATCTTCCGCTTCAGAAATCTGGATGCAGCTCGAAGGAACCTCCCGCCTTTCGGGCGCACGTAATGGTTATTAAAAATAATTTTGGAGCTATTACTTAAATTTGCTTGGTGGCTCATACTAAAAATTTTTAAGTTAGTTATACAAAAAATTCTTTTGTTCAGTTTACAAAAGAAATGCTTGTTTCACTTGCAAAAAAAAAGTTTGTAATGGTTACTAAAAAATTCTGTGGAATACAAATTTACTAAAAAAATTTTAGTAACCTCTTGAATTTTTTTTTTTTTTTACAGTGCAGTTATGTGTTTGTTGGGAATAATTTATAGGAAATGGATTATAATTTTGAATAAAACGTTGGATTTCCTGTTATATATGAACTTTTCATCTATTACACTGTAAAAAAAAATTCAAGAGGTTACTAAAAATTTTTTAGTAAATTTGTATTCCACAGAACTTTTTAGTAACCATTACAAACTTATTTTTTGCAAGTAAAACACGCATTTCTTTTGTAAACTGAACAAAAGAATTTTTTGTATAACTAACTTAAAAATTTTTAGTATGACCACCAAGCAAATTTTAGTAATAGCTCCAAAATTATTTTTAATAACCATTACGTGCGCCCGAAGGGCAGGAGGTTCCTTCAAGCTGCATCCAGACTATGCTATCAAGGCCACACCAAGTGAGTTTTAGTAATAGTTATTAAAAATATAAAACTATTAACTCTTCGTTGCTAACTCTTTTCTAATAATTCTTACAGATTTTCTTGTAACCGACTAAGATTACTAAAAATTTTTTAGTAATTACAAGGATCACTAAAGTTTTTTTAGTAGGTCGACCCTTTTTTTTTACAGTGTAGGATACGTTATAACATGTATATATATATATATATATATTTCTCAATAAGAAAGATCAATAGAATTATGCAGTAAACGGTTTGTTTATCAGGTAAGCTGTAAAAACCTTATACAAAATTTTCGAACGGTAAATATTTTGAAAAGATTGTGTTCTGATTGCAAAGAATGCTTTGATTTGACATTTTTGTTGCTTTAGATTGCTGCCAGATAATGTGTTTTTTGGCTTAAAGTGACATATTTCATAGTTTTTTGAAATTAGATTTTCGAAATTTCGAAATTCTAAAAATTTACTTCGAAAAATCTTTAAAATGTTGCACTGTAAGCTGAAAAATTATTTCTCTGCAGGCAATCTAAAACAAGAAAAATGTCAAATCAAAGCATTCTATACAATCAGAACGCAATTTTTTCAAAATATTCACTGTTTGAAATTTCTGTATAAGATTTTTACAGCTTACCTAATGAAAAAACGTTTACCGCATATTACTATCGATCTTTGTTTTTGAGAAATTTAATTTTGAAATATGGGTGTTATTCGTTGGACGCACTATATATATATATATATATATATATATATATATATATATATATATATATATATATATATATAATGAAGAATATTTCATATCACTTCATATCACGCAAATTCTGTCATATGGTTCAAAGGAACAGGCATACCCGATGATGTTGTGGGTGCGGAGATAAATTTGAAGAGATTTAATTAAACACATTCAAAAACTATCTTATCTGTGTTTTTATGACTAAATATAGATCTTACAACAAAAATTGAAAAGAATCAGTTCATAAAATCTCCCTGAGATATAGATAAATTTTTCCAAAGCACATTTTTTTTTTAAATTATCTTTTTCAATTATATTATATTTAAATGGGAAAGAATAACATCGATCAATGATGGGACATAATTGATACATATCGGGATGGTTTTGGATTTTCTTAAATCAAATAAACATACTTCGAAAAAGAAAATTTATTTAACTCATCTTTTCTTGTTTCTTTGTAATAACATGAAAGGAATTCTTTTTTTTTATTAAACAGATTTCTTCTTTAAACATGTCTTCACAAATATAATTATTTACTTTGAAAAAAAAACGAAAATTTGATAGATACGAAAAACACAAAATCATAAAAATAAAATTAATTACAAGATATTGATGAATTCTTATATGAATTCTTATATTTTTTATGTGTATCAATCAAAATCTTTCCATCCCTCATTAAGTGAAGTTAAATTAACTGCAAGTGGGAATTTCATAAAGACACTTTCTCCCCACCAGGGCATATTTTAATAACCGTCTTCTCCGGCATCTTCAACAGCGGGGAAGTTTTAGGAAAGAAGGGAGAAGCGGGCAGTTTATGTTATGAGCTTTTGATTTCATACTGCGACCAGGAACATAAAATCTGATACTTTATATCTTATGCATTTCCTGAGACTGGATGAGAAATTGCATCGTCGAGTAAAGATGAAAGCGTCTAAATAATTTATTTAAAGGTACTGATTTAAGTGAGCACTTTTAAAATTTAAACTTACATTTCCTCGAATCCTTAATTTACATGTACGGTGTCACTGAAATTTAACTGAAATTAGATTAATTCTCCAGTGTAAGGCAGTTTATTGCTTTGGAAAACATTATTTTATCCGACAGTTCATATCTTCAGAAAACAATTCTGTATCTGAGGTTCGATTATTTTATAATCGTTATTATCTTCTTGGGATTACACTAGATTTAAAATTTATGTATGATTAAGACTACAGTTTAAAATTAAATAAGTTAATGTTGGTATTAGGGGATAATAAATTAATACTTTATTCATGCACTTTTGACATATGTTACTATGATATTTTATTTTATTTGTTAAACACGGCTTGCTACTATGGTTTTTTACCTTTTACTTTTTTTATATTTTTTTATCTTGCGAGAGTAGGTTAAAACTTGAGTGTATGTTTAAATTTTGTATCATCTATTGAAAAAAAAATGAGTTTTTAGGCTATTCAGTCAATTAGTAAATTTAATAAAAATAGCACGTTGAGAATTAGTATGTACAGAAAACAGTTATTATTAACAACATCTTTTTTTGTGAAACAGTACGATGATTACTCTTTAAAGCAAAATTAATCTATGTTTTTGTAAATATGTGTGTAACTATCAATATCAGTGTCTATTCAGATGTCTTGTTTTTATTACTTCAAAGATATCTTCTCCAACATCTTGAAAAGCTGGGAAATTTTAAGAAAGAAGGGAGAAGCCGGCAGTTTATGTTATGAGCTTTCGATTTCATACTGCGACCAAGAACATGAAATCGGATACTTAATATCTTATTCATTTTCCGAGACTGGATGGGAAACTGCATCCTCGAGTAAAGACAAGAGCCTTCAAATAATTTATTTTAAATTGCTGATTTAAATAAAGACTTTTGAAATTTAAACTTACATTTTTGCGATGCCTTAATTTGCATGTGCCATTTCACTGGAACTAATTGAAATTAGATTTACTCTGCAATTTATGGCAGTTTATTTCTTTAGAGGACAGTCTTTTATACAATAATTTATTTCTTTAGAAAACAATCCTGATCTGTGGTTCGATTATTTCATAATCGCTATTATCTTCTTGGGATTATGCTAGATTGAAAATTTATGTATGATTAAAACTACAGTTGAAAATTAATTAAGTTGATGTTGGTGTAAGGAGATGATGCATTTATATTTCATTATGTGCACTGCTTTTGGCATATGCCACTATGATATAATCACTTCCAAAAGTTAAGCTTGAAGAGGAAAATGCTAATTTCCTGAAGCCAATCAGAATTAAATAGGATGCAAATTGCTGCAGAGGTAGATGGAAGTATGGAAATATGTTAGATAAAAGCCAATCGCGCTTTCATGTCAAGAAATATGCAAAAAGGACAGTCTTATAAGAAGCCAGCTTTATGAAGGGTTACAGAAGTTGATTGTAAGTGCTGATAGAAGATGTTTAAAACTTTCGCACAATTTGTTTTGGAGACATACGTGTTTCTATGACTTCGAGAAGATGAATGGAAGATTCTGAGCGCTTGCGTGCTGTGGGGCGCCTTGAAGCAGGATAGTCGATCACAGATGTTGCTCTTTTCTTCGGCGTTCATCATTCTGTAAATTCACGTTAATGGAAACAATTCCAAACCGCACAGACAGTTGTCCGAAGACCCGTAGTCGGTCGCCCAAGGGTTAGAACCTCCTCGGAAGATCGATATATTGCTGTTGTAGCCAAGTGGAATTGCAGAGCGACCTACACACAGAGTTACAGCGTCCTCGATATCTTCAGCTACTGTATGCCAAAGATTACATATGAGTAGACTGTACGCTCGGGTACCTCGAGTTTGTGTTCCTCTATCCGTCCAATTAAGAGGGACACGATTAACGTGGTAACGGGAGCATGTCAATTGGACTGTGTCTGACTGGGGCAATCTCATGTTTACTGATGAGTCAAGATTTGCTCTGCAACCAGATGACAAGCATATAAGGATATGGCGTGAACAAGGAACACGCAATCAGCTCTAAAACATCACCGAACATCATGCATTCCGAGGTGGAAGCATTATGGTGTGAGCAGGGATTTCATTTGGATACCGCACTGACCTGCACATCTTTAAACTGGGTTCTGTAACGGCTGTTCGGTATGGAGATGAAGTCCTAGAACCCATTGTGAGATTGTAAGCTACAGCAGTTGGCCATACTTTTGTTTTAATGGACAATAACGCACGCCCACATAGATTTGGCATCGTTGATGACTACCTGGAGAGTGAAGGGGTTGCGCGTATGGTATGGCTAGCATATTCGCCCGACCTTAATCCCATTGAAAATGTTTGAGATGCTCTCGGCCGTGCTGTATGTTTACGTTTCTCACCTCCAGACACTCTTATTAAGCTGGAAACTGCTCTACAAGAAAAATGTCGATTGATTAATTCTGCGGTATTTGACCACCTTATTGAAAGTATGGTCACAAGGTGTAAACTTTGTATATAGATGAGGGAGGATCACATACCCTATTAATGTTTTTTTTTTTCATTTTATGCTGTTTATTTTCACTTTATACATGATTATGTTTAAGTCTCCAGTATGTCATTATCTCATAACTTACAAAAATGTAATATTGTTTTCATTTCTGTATATAATTATTGATTTTATTTTATGCATAAATGTATATGCTACTTTCCTGCCGAATTTTGTGTCAATAAAAGCAGTATTTGTTGATTTTTTTTTTCATTTTACATCTTTTTGCTTAACTTTTGGAAGTGAGTGTATTTTATTTTATTTGTTAAGTAGGGCTAGTTGCTATGGTTTTCTTTTTCTTTTATTTTGTATTGCTTTATCTTACGAGAGTAGGTTAAAATTTAGGAAAAAACTGCAACATTTTTTTTCTGTGTGTATGTGCTTAATTTTTGTATCTTGTATTGAAAAAATAAGTCTTTAGAATATTCGGTCAATTAGCTAATTTAACAGAAGAAGCATGCCGATAATTAGCATATACAGAAGACAGTAAATATTAGCATCCTCCTTTTTCGCGAAAATTCCTACGATTCCTCTTTAAAGTAAAATTATTCTGTATTTTTGTAATTATGTATATATCTATCGATATAAAGACATTTTATCCAATATCTTGAAAAACGGGGAAGTTTTAAAAAGGAAGGGAGAGGCCGGCAGTTTATGCTATGAGCTTTCGCTTTCATACTGCGACCAGGAACATAAAATTGGATACTTTAAATCTTACACATTTCCTCAAATTTGACAAGAAACTTCTTCCTCGAGTGAAGATGAAAGTAGTAAAATAATTTATTTAAAACTGCTGATGTAAATGAAGGCTTATGAAATTTAAATTTACATTTTTGCGAAGCTATAATTTGTATCTACCATATCACTGAAACTTAATTGAAATTAGATTTATTCTCTAGTGCAAAGCAGTTTATTTTTTTGGAGAAGAGTCTTTTATATGATAGTTTATATCTTTAGAAAACAGTTCTATATCTGAAGTTCGATTATTCAATAATTGCTATTATCTTCTTGAGATTACGCTAGATTTCAAATTTATGTAGGGTTAAGATTTCAGTTTAAAATTAAATAACTTGATATTGGTTTTAGGAGGTGATAAAATAATATTTTATTTGTGTGTACGGTTTTTGACCCCCATAAGCCGTTGCAAAATTTTATTTTATTTGCTAAGCGCAGCAAGTAACTATGGTTTTTTAGCTCACAGGCTAGCCTGGGATCTTATGTGCCCATCCGTTCTGTATGATAGCTTTAAATACAGTTTTAAAAGCATACAATTTAAAACACTGTAAAACATGCGTATGTGCGTAAAGCGATAACTCGTGATAAAAATATCCAATTCACTTGAAATTTTGGATATACATGTATTCTGACAAGTCTGTTCCCTGACTAGTTTTTGGAGTTCATTCGATATGTATAACATCGAGAACGGAGGCTAATGCCCTCCCCTTAATTTATATAAATGGGTTTTCCATGTAGAATTATCAGTTTTCGTTCGAAATTTAGGTGTAGGATCATTCTGATGAGGAACGCCGTGATTAGTATTAGGTATTCATTAGATAAGTATAAAGAGGGGGGACGCGGGGCTTCATGTTCCTCCCCTAATTGATATAAATGGATTTTTCATCCAGATTTTTTGTATGATAAATCATATCCCTGATTATTTTAAGGGGTTCAATGATTAAGTATAAAACGGCGAAATAGAGGGAGTGATCCCCCCCCCTCCTTAATTTGTTTTTCGAACGGAATTAACCCTTGAAAATATAAGGCTGTAATATACAATTAGTATGCGTAGCCTGTGAGCTCAATGCCATCAGTTTAACTGGGCAATATTCTTTTTATTTATACTTTATTTTTACTGTGTCTTTCTTTATCTTGCGAAAGTAGATTAAATTTTTAAAAAACAAAACTGGCATGTGGTTTTTTCTTATGGTAAATAATTTTTTTTCTTTTAATTTTTTTTATCATCTATTGAAAAATGAGTTTGTAGAATATTCAATTAATTAGGCAATTTGACAGAAGTTGCATGTCGAGAATTAATATATATAGAAGACAGTAAATATGAACATCAACTTTTTTTGCGAAACAGTATGGTGATTCCTTTTTAAAGCTAAATTAATCTATGTTTTTGTAAATATGTATATAACTATCAATGTCAGCGTCTGTTGAGATGTGTTGTTTTTTTATTTCAAAAAGATTTTATTTATTTTGAATACTTTTTGTGATCAACAAAACAAATTTGAATAATTTAACATTTCAAACTTAACATTCTGTTGACATTGAAACAAGTTGGTGTGAGAACGTAGAACATTTTTAGGTAATCGACTATCCGATTTTTATGTGTTTATATATTTAAAAAATCATAACTTTATTGGTAAAATTACCAAAAAATTTAAAAAAATCCTTTCTTAAAAATGTTGTAGATGGAAAATAAAGATTGCTGTTAAATCTGTCATAATTATTTTTGAAAAGGGGAAAAGAACGATATAAAGTAGGCATTAACCCGTACTACTTGGATTAAAATGGTACTAAATGGATATTAGAACACAGGATCATGATTATTTAACATTTATTTTTAAATAATTCAGAACCATAAACGATGTAAGCTTGCCTGTAGTCTCCAATATCTAGAAAACCTTGACAATCTTCATGACGATGGTTTGATCTTGTGTGTTTAGATCCACTGTTAGATGCAAATCTTTACAACGCTATTAAGATTTAGCTGTATTTCTGGGATTGAATATAAGCTGTATTGAAACCTTTTTAGGTTTCGTCCGTTTGAGGAAACCCTAATTGTCTCAGTCCTCTGTCTGTCTAACCGTCACGGAGTGAATACAAAAAAACTGTATAAGTCTGAAACTTCAAATTTTGTGTACGTACAGCAAAAAACCTTGTTTCACGCGAAAAATTATAAAATTTTGAAAAATAATTATTTAAATCAATTTTATTAATGGCACTTGTTCCTTTTTGCGATTTAAATTTTAAAAGAGAACCTTCATTTCAACGTTTTTCATGTAGACAATTAGCTTGGAGGTAAAACATCTCGCTAGTAAACAAGTTATTAGTTCAAACTTCGGTGCTGAAACTTGAAAATTTCACACTAAGTTTATTTAATTAAAAGAAATTGCGTTTTTTTTTCAATTTAAGAGTTGATATTATTTTTTTATTATTAATATTCATACTATTTTCTAGAATTCACTTTTTTTCTATTTTAAAAGCTATTGCAATTTATCAAAGATTTCAATCATCATTCAGATTATCAAAGTTTAAAAAAATATTTTTTAGTTTGTAGATATTTAGAATTTTATTTATATCTCCGCTATTTTTTTTTATTTCAAATTTTCAAAAAAATTGGAGTTTTGGATTTTTTTTTAGAACATTTTAAATTTGATTAAAGTACATAACTTCCTTCTATAATAATTTTGAACTTAAATTTTCGGGTGCTACTCTCTGTGTAAGAATTTAATAAATGTAAATTAACAATTTGAATTTATTAATAAAAAATAAGTTGTTTTGAAATAAATACTCAACGAAATGCTCAAAGCGAATATACTTACCCATTTGTTTCCTGTATATGTCGAAATACTTCCACTTCTCACTAAGTAAAATCAAATTAATTACGAGAGGGAATTTCATAACGACACTTTCTCCGTGCCAGGACGTATTTTAATAAAAGTCTTCTCTCGCATATAAACTTTTAGGAACGACAGAAGCGAACAGCTCATAGAGTGAGCATTCGGTTTCGTATTGCGACTAGGCACATAAAATAGAGAGATTTGATGAGAAAGTGAATCCTCTAATAAAGATGTGAGCGTTGAAATAATTTATTTAAACTTCATAATTTAAATGAGCGCTTTTGACATTTCAGTTTACATTTTCACAAAGCCTTAATTTGCATGTACCATTTCATTGAAACTTAATTGAGATTAGATTTACTCTACACCGTAAGACCGCAAACTACACCAATGTTCATTGCTTTGAAAATCAGTTTTATATACGACAAATGATGTCTTGAGAAAGTAGTCCTGTAACTGATATAAAATTGTTCCATTATTTCTATTTATTCCTATTATCCATTAGGGATTGCTCGGGATTTGAGATTTATGTATGATTAAGATTTTAGTTTAAAAATAAATAAGTTAATGTTGGCATGGAAACATAGAACATTTTATGGTAATCAAATATCCTATTTTTATCTGATTGCGTAGAAAAAGAAGTATGAGGCACCGATGCCACAGAACAAACTAAAATAAAAGCATACAGATATTTAAAGTTGTTTTACTCTACACTGTAATACAGTTTTATTGTTTATGAGAACAATCTTTTATCTGACAATTTATATATATAGGAAACAGTCCTGTGTCTGAGATTCGGTTATTCCGTAATCGCTATCGTCTGCTAGGAATTGCTCTAGATTTGAGATTTATGCATGGTTAAGGCTACAGTTTTAAACAAAATAATTCAATGCTGGTGTGGAACCTTTTTAGGTAAACGAATAGCCAATTTTTATCTGTTTATATAAAAATAAGCACTTTACAGAACCACTATTAATAAAATTGTCAAAAAATATGTAAAAAATATTGTATAAGGAAATTAAAGATTTTATTTAAAAACTGTCATAATTATTTTTGAAAAAGTGAAAAACATAATGACAGAAATTAGGTCCGAACGCGTATTTCTCCGCGAAGTAAAATATTTGAGCACATTGCCATGATTATTTAGCATACTTTTTATTAACTCTGATTCATTAAAGATGCAAACATGACTTTAGCTTTCGATGTATAGAATACTTTGACGATATTTATGACACATTAATTTTAATGGATAAAATGTGCAACGTAAAAAACAGAAAAAAATCTTTTTTAAACTTTTTACATCTTTTGGCTCAACCCAAATCATTTTATAAAGAAATTCATAAAAATATTCTAAAATTACATGGTCTACGAAACGACAAAATTCATTTTTACACGTATTCTCTCATATGATGTACTTTTCTTTATTATTATTTTTGTATGGTTATTTACGTAACCATTAAATAGCTCGAGCTATAATTGTGGTGAGTTAATCCTTTCCGGCGCAGTGTTACCACTCCGGCAACACCTAATTTTAATTCCAAACATACAAACGGCACCAATAATATTTTAATAAAATTTTACTTTTACAATGACAGCTTATATTAGGGAGTTCTCAATTTCTAAAAAAGTCTTTTGTAAATTCCAGTGCCAGTCAACAATTTCTCATTTTACGAACAGAACGTGTCTTCTCCGGAAAGGGTAAAAGGATGCTGCATGGTTACATTTTACGTGTTACAATCTCTATGGTTTCTCTTATAACTGCTGGATCATATAACTTATTGGGAAATATGATTTTACTTTCACTGACGTTTATTTGGATGATTTCTTCTTGGTGTAATGTTGGTAGGGCTGCAGTTTTCCTGTTATATTTTTTATCAGCTACAGGATTCTTTTTTTTCTATGCTTAAATTCACTGCTAGTTATTTCCATATAGTGAATATGTGACCCGTCTGTTCTCTCTGTATCAGATAAAAACAACATTTGAATATGTCTTGTTTACAGTCGAAACATGTAAGCAGGCGAATAAACGCATTATTACTGTTTATAAAGTTTTAATTTAAAGACGCCAACGATTAAAATCTGTATATTATTAAAAGGTTTTAAGTTTGCTATACATTTTAATCTTTATGGCGATTAAATCTTTTCTGTTAGATCAATATTTTTACAACGCAATTAATCTGTGCTTCCTATTTTCCAGTTTCTTAGTGTCTTAACCTAACTTTTTTTAATCTCTCCTTAACACCACGTAAATGGACAAAATTGTAACGTTACAGCTTTGTGACATACAGCTTTTTTCAAAAAAAAAAAAAAATTGATGTCTAGAAAGCAGAAATTTCAAGTTATTTTTCTATGCGATGTCAGAAAAACCTGTGTAGTGTGTTATAAAAATGTACAATCGTTGTTTTATATATTTTTTTGCATGTAATTTAAAAAAAATCAAAAAAAGTAATTTGTATCAATGTGCCCCATCCCCGGGGCAGATTGATACACTTTGACACGTCTGGGAAAAATGGAGACAAAATAACACCAATGCATATTTTTCATAGAAAAATAGTTAGCAAACCATTTTATATATATTTATAGACATTAAAATAGCACACAATTTATTTGTAAGCGATATTAAAGCAATCAAAATGAAATATATCATGAACTGATGTTCTGGCTGTTCCTTGCCTGTTTGTTGGCTGTGGTAACTTTGTCATATCTGGCACTTTAACCCCAGAATTATCTTCTTTCTTAGGAAAGGTGAAATAATTACCAGGTTTTCTGTTTATAAATCGGTTTACAAAGAGAAAATAAGGATACTTATATTAAAAATTATGTTTATAATATAATTATCCTGTACTGTTCTGCAGCTTGTTTCTCTTACTTAACATTTCTCATGTCGATAATACTTATTTCTCAGGAGAATCGATATAAATTTGAGATTTGCCAGGCTTCCGTCCATTTCTTTTGTTAATTCTACTAGCACTAGATATTGTGTAAGTTTGTACGTCTTCTGTTTGCAAAAATACTATAAAATGTTCTAATATAAAGAAATTAGAGCTATTTTGCTTCAATAAAAACTAATAGTAGAACGTTTTGACGAAAAATGGTTGAATTAAGGAGTGTATGGTAAAATAAATAAATAAAATGTAATGAAAAAATGAACTAGAAAAGGATTTAGGTTGTATCAATGTGCCCCGACAAAGACTGTATCAATGTGCCCCATACAGCCATTTTGAATAAAATGAGTCGCAAATCCAACACTTCATAATTTATCTAACAATAAAGAATGAGGAACTGATAAAGAGTAGCTTTACTTGCCAGGGAGGGTATTCTTTTCGGTTGAAAATACTGGAACAGTTGTATAATACCATTTCAATTGTACAACTCAAATTTACTTTTGACCTTCAAAAACAATTAATCACCCATCCCAATTCATCAAACTATTGAATCATTCCAAAATTTTCTGTATGTAGTTAATTTCACTAGTATCACCTTTTGGAGCTCTTATGAAACTTCCTGTAATGACCATGTGTGCTGTACAATGGGTGTATCAATGTGCCCAAAGTATCAATGTGCCCCAGTTCCCCCTATATATATATTATTAAGTATAGGTATACAAGCATAAGGAAAATTAATCGTAACTTAATTACTTAAAACTAGATTATATCTGTAGATTTATATTAATTTAAATAATGCTGCTATTGCAGCTAAACCTGCAGGTTAGTGAACGGATATATTATTAACTGAAGTCAAATTAACTGCGAGTGGGAATTTCATGAAGGCACTTTCTCTGCTCCAGGACATATTTTACTAAACGTCTTTTCGCACATCTTGAACAGCCGGGAAAGTTTAGGAACGAGAAATGGACTGAATTTTCATCTTAAATTTCGACCAGAAATATAAAATCGGATACTTTATATCCCAGCGGGCTGCATTTATGTCCAAAGATTTGATGAGAAACTGCATCATCGTATAGCAACGAAATGTTATTTAAAACAAATGATTAAAATGAGATCTTTTGAAATTTTGAACTCACATATTCGCAAAGCCTTAATATGCATGAGCCTGTTTACTGAAATTTATTTAAATTTGAATTACTCTGAGCTGTGACGCAGTTTAGTACTTTGGAGACAGTCTATATCTTTTGAAAACAACTCTTGTGCCAGCGATTCTATTATTCGGTAATCCGTATTACCTGACAAAGATTGCGCCGGATCTAATATTTAATTATTTTTAATACTTCAATTCAGATTTATATACATTAAAATGAGTGGATGAAGAACTTAGAATACTTTTAAGTAATTAAATACATTATTTTTCTTTGTTGAAATAAGTGGATGAACTCAGAATACTTTTAAGTAATTAAATATTTGATTTTTCTCTGTTTACATAATAATATACATATGATCCAACTTTGAACTCAAGTTATTCCAGTTCTAAAATTTTTGCCACTTGTACTTCTTGACATCTGAGTTCCTTATTTAATATCAGCTACAGGCTCCTCTTTTGTATCGTTTAATTTCCTGCTAGTCATACCCATACAGTAATTCATCGACCCGTCAGATCTCTCTGTATAAGTTATATACGAATATTTGAAAATGTTTGGAGTACAGACGAAACACGTAAACGTTTGAACAAAACTATTATATCATTTTTAAAGTTTTAGTTTATAGATTTTAATTAATAAATTTTGTATATATAATAATATGAATCATCATTTTAAAATATGAAGATACTTATGTTATGCTATAAATGATGTATTAAAATAAAATGGCAAAAATAACCTTTAATTTTACATGTTTCGTTTGCTCTAAAGGCAACTTTTTAAAAAACAAAATGATAAAAGAAAATTTTTGCTAAAATTCTTTCAAATAAAACAACAATTCAACTATTGTTTAATTTGACCGAATATTAGCGAAAATTTTCTTTTATCATTTTTGTTTTTCTAAAAGTTGCTGTTAGAGCAAACGAAACATGTAAAATTAAAAAGGAGTTTTTGCCATTTTATTTTAATATATCACTTATAGCATAATATAAGTTTTTGGTAATTTAATAAATTTTGTATTTAATTACAAAGTAATAATATGCTGTGTCTTTTCATCCTTATGACAGTTAGATGATTTCTGTTAGGTTCCCTGTTAGATCAAGATGTTGAAAATGAAATTATTTAGATACCTTTTTACCGCTATTTTCGTACCTTAATCAAAATCTATCCACTCTCAATAAATGAAAATTCATTGCGACGTGGAGATTTCATAATCATACTTTCTCTGAACCAGGGCATATTTTACTATATGTCTTTTCCCACAACTAAACAGAGGGGCAGATTTAGAAAGAAACGAGATAAGCGAACAGCTTAATGGAATGAACTTTCAATTTCACAATGCGACTAGAAATATAAAATTGGATACTTCATATCTTATGGAATTTTATTCATTTTCAGAGATATGATGAGAAACTGCATCTTCAGAGAGCAATGAAATTTTATTTAAAATTACTGAATTAAATGAGATCTTTTGAAAATTAAATATTTGCGAAGCTTTAATTTGAATGTACCTGTTTAGTGAAATTTAATTAAATTTAGATTTACCCTCAACTAAAACGCTGTTTATTGCTTTGGAGATATTTTATATCTTTTGAAAACAGCCCTTGTGTCTGCGATTCTATTACTGGATATACGGATCTATAATTGGATCCATATGATTACGTATGATCCGTATATTTAATGCGTGATGCATATATTTAATGCGTGTTTATATAAAAATATGCACATGACTATACACTGTTAAAACTACAGGTTGGATATGGCACTTCTAGGGGTGAAACAGTTGTCTCATGAGCGACCCCCCCCCCCTTAAGGGAGCCAGAATTGCACATGATGGCACCCCACGGCACCCAATAGGGTGCCTTGAGGTGCCATAGGGTGTCCTAGGGGTTCAATTTTGGCACTCTTAGGGTTCTCACTCACGAGACAACCGTTTCACCTCTCGAAGTGTCATATGTAACCTATGGTTTTAACAGTGTAGGTGCAGATTAACGGCCTGTAGATGCCATCTAGAAACGAACTTTCGGCATCTTGTGGCAAATGTTGCATTTTTTCTCAAAATCATTTAACGAAAATTGAGTTTTTTCGAATCCCAGGTCTTTTTCGCGGTCCTCTGACGAAAATTGCGTTTTTCAGAGATTCTTTAACGAAAGTCGCGGCATTTTTTACAATCCATTGATAATATTAGCTTTTTTTCTACGTTTTTTTAAAGCGCAATTCAGGTTGTTTCTCCATTGTGTTGTGTTGCTTCTTATTTTTTCATAGAAATCAAGCCCTGATGGCAGCTGGAATAATTGGGGTTTAGGAAACATTGGATTATTAACAATTTTTAGAATCTGCACCTATGCACAAAATTCAATATGCATGACAATTCAAAACAATATTCATGAAATTCCGAAGCATTGAAAATTTATTTTATAAAATTATGTATAGAGACATACAGATAGTGTTTAGAAAACTTTTATAATCGTGTTTGAAATATTCAAGATGAAAAAAATCAATGATATATTGCCAATTCCAAGCCCAGATTTTTCGATGCAGAATCACAACATTTGAGCACAACTCACTGAATTTTTAAACATTTTTTGAAATTTCTAAATAATTAAAAATATAAGCTTAAGTTCAACCTACAATTTGTAGTATACATTGCATTCATTATTAAGTTTAGGATCATTACAACACGCTTCAGTAACATGAAAATGTTACAAGTCGCGCATTTAACAGTCTCTCACGCTAGTAATTGTGGTGTACAATTAAAATATAAGAGTAAAGAAGATTTGAGAAATTTTTTGTTACCTTATTTGAATTTGTCTAAACGGCTTGTAGAAAGTATATCATTATAATTTAACTAAAAACATAAAAAAAATAATTATTTGAAATTCTTAGATAATCGATTAAGATCAATCCGTACTTTAAGATAGCAATGCATTAAATTATTTAATGGTGAAAGTTTAATAAATTAAGAATATCATAAGTTGAAGTGATTTGCAAGTTATCTTGAAGAACATGGAATTTCACCAGCTATGAAAAAATCGAACTATATTCAAACAACGCTACAGTAAAAGAGGTAGAAAATTAAATATTGCAAAAAGATAGAGAATTAAGACTTTTTTTTATAATATTCAGCTAAACGTTTAATATGTTATGAGATAAAATAATAATACAGAATAATAATAAGAAGATAAGATTTCTTTAAAATATACTAAATATCTGGGTTACTATAGTAAAAATGTCGTAATTTTTTACGTGTGGTTCAGTATTTTAATTTTCCTCTCTTATATCATTAACTTGTTTGAATGTAATCTGTTTTACTTGATAGCTGGTGACACTCTATGTGCTGCAAGCTAACCTTCATTTCAGTTCAACTTCTTGCATTTAATTTTTTTTATGATATATTCACTATAGTTTTCTGTTTATATAACTGATCAAGGCTCGACAGGAAGTCTTTATCATTAGATTTTAAAAAATTTCGAAATCTTATTTATCCTGACGATGACTACAGAAACGGTTCGACACATCAACATATGCTTTATCTTCAACTTTGTTCGTGCAATGTTACATAAAATTTCGTGCTTACGTGTACCACTGAGCAAGTTTATTTATAAAAGCTTCAATTACGATATATATATAGAAAAAGGAATCACAAAAAAGCGATAAAAATAACTTAACTTACTTAAATACAGAAAGATATCATCCGCATCACGCAGAGCATATTTTAAAAAATGCTTCAAAAAATGCATGCAGATTACAGAATAATGTAATGAAAAATCGACATTATTTTTTATGGTTCGACATTGCAATTTCTTATGACTGCCGGGCTTGTTTGTAATTAAGTTTATGATGTACGGAACATCATTTCTTTTTATTAGCGTCGTTAAGATTCTATTCCTACTTTTATTGTATGGTATGCTAGAATAATAATGAAGACACTAGATGAGGTCCCAAAGGTATTTTGAACGGGCCTTTTTCTTTATTATATGTAACATTATATGGCTAGAAAATGAAGAAAATTACATACCCTGAGGCAATTTCAATTTGAATTCGAGATTACAACGAAAATGTAATTGTATTTTATATATAAATATATATACATAAAGAATAAAAAATAAGAATTTAACAAATTGAAACAAGCATTTGGGAAATGACTTTTTCAAAAACTACTACTATAGATTTAAATATAAATTATATATTTAACCCCTTTAAAAAAGGAGCATTTTACGAAATTTTTAATGTTTTTTCACTGATTTTAAAAAACACAAATTCGTAGCTTATTAAATCGAAAAAATGCTCCGATTAAATAAGGAAAATTTAACAGTAAAATTTTACTGGTGGATAAACACGACTTCTTAAGCCTTTTTGCGATATGTATACGTGTATCTCGTCACCAAGGGGTTAAAATGGGAGGGAAAACATGGTTTTTTATGATCAAATAACATCACACTGTTTCCTTTTTCGTTATCTTCGCAGATTTCGTAATCGGTGGGCTTTATAATCAGACCTCGTGTTTTTGCTTTCAAAGACGATCTTTCATACGACATCTTTTTTTGGGGGGAGGGGGATCTTTTTTTTCCATATCTGATAAATTGCATCTACGATTTCATAACTTTTCTACTTTCTTCTTTACTAACAACGCTTCGAGTTCCTATACAAAGAAAAATTCTTCTAAATGCAAAGAATTTCGTAAAATAAAATAAAATAAAAGGCGGACATCCGTTGCCCAAAGAAATATGTTGAATGTCTCTCATTGAGTTAACAGATATGTATTATATGTGTAATTATGTAAAAACATCATTTTAATGATGATCATAATTTAGTTACGTATTAGCAGAGTGGCATATTACGATCGTCATGGATTACACATTAATATTACTGGACCAACCATAAAAATTAAAAAATGCGGACACCACAATATCTTTTTCGGTCAAAAACAATTATTTTCCAAATGGTTAAAAGGAATAATGCAAAACAAGTGTGAGTATGCAACTTTAAGATTTCGTACTCTTATATTTTATTATTTTAAAGCTTAATAACTACCTGTGTCTTTATATGTCAAAAAAAAAAAAGAATCTGCCCCTGTAAAACTTGCAAATGCAGCCGGCTATCGTTAATTCGAACATATTGGGGCACAGTATATGTTCGAGTTACCCAGAATTATGGAAAGTTTGTCTTCGAATAATGGAAAGTTTGAGAAGAAAGTGTTTTTTAAGTGGTATTATTACAAAATGAATTCAAGTTATAGTATTTTTTAAAATTTAATTTGGCCCTTATCATTGCAATATAAATGAATACTAATGTAAAAGTTATAAATATATATGCTAATTCAGGGATACACTGTTAAAACTAAAGGTTGCATATGACATTCCTTGGGATGAAACGCTGTCCCGTCAGCGACTCCGCTAAGAGAGCCAGAATTGCACCACTAGCGGTGCCCTAAGGCAACATATGGCACCACATGGCACCCCAAGGTGCCTTAGGGCACTTCTAGAGGTGTATTCTGGCTCCTTAGGGGTGTCGCTGAGGGGACAAGCGTTTCACTCCTAGGAGTTCCATATGCAAACTTTAGTTTTAACAGTATATGAACCAGCACGATGGAAGAAGGGTCGGAGGTGTCATTGATGAACAAACGAGGCATTAAGAAAGCGGGTATCAAATGAAGAGGATTATATGTATATTAGTTTTAGAAGAATTTTGAGAAAAGTGAAAGAAAAAAAGTTATTTTAAGGATATTTAGTCCGTGTAAAAGTAGGGAAAATGAAAATTGGGAATCATCGTTAGTTGGAATTAAACGAAGGCAAGAGAAAATGAGTTCGAATAAATGAAATTTTTTAACATTATTCTGCACTTGGTAATTTCGAGAGTTCAAATTTCGGGACTTCATTGGTCAGAATTAAGCGAAAATTCCGTTTATCCGATTTCGAATTAACGAGAGTCTTCTGTACAAGAATAGTTGTAGCAATTAATAGTTATTGCTTGCCTTTATTTTCTTCGTTCCCGAAACTAAAATAACACTGAAAATAGTCATTCATTGGTTTTAAATAAACAAAATGAGATCACATATGACAGAAACAATGAGCTTTATGGGAACTAAGGTACCCTGGGGTAATAACGCCAGACGGTGTAATAACGCCAAGTGCTAATATTTTGCATAATTATGAAATAATCTGGTAAATGACACCCATGTGCTCTGCGCAGAAGGGTTTTGAGTCATATAAATCGCAAAAACAGCTTCAAGTTAATTTGTTTCATTTTTAGGTGTTATTGTTTTTACAAGCAACTAAAAATAACGCTTGATCTAAAATTTGCGAGATACGTTTTGTGATGTGAAGACTATTTTTTTTATCCGGAAATACTTTGTTAATTACATAAATTTGTACTACTTTTTATGGATTTTCAAAATGTTGTTGAAGATTTTGGATATCTTCTCGAGATAATTTGTAATTTAAAATGTACAGCGCAATAACTATAACGGGGTAATAACGCCAATCCTTGCAATTTTTACCCCGGTTGATTCCCTACAGTGACCGAGCTACATCCTAAATACTGATTCAAATAAACACAGTGAAAACTGTGCAATATTTCTAATAATACTATTTAAGCCGTCCTTTTTAAGCAAAAAGAAGCTCACGGTCTGATATTATTTTGCCTCATCCTCCCCCCCCCCCCACCACACCTTTATTTTTCTTACACTTTCACAAAAAATTGAACATTTTCAATAGCTTAAGATGCAATTTGTCAATTTCTAGAGCTGAGAGTTTGTATTTTTAGAATTGGGCAATCTACATGCAATTATTCCAACTTATTTCATAGTTTTGCTTGCATGGCGTTATTACCCATATAGGTGGGTAATAACGCCAAATAGCATTGGTCAAGAAATCACGCCATTACATTTTATGTAATTCATATCTGTTAAATTATTTTTTTATATAGATAGTTAATGAGTTGCTGTATCAAATCATATATTTGTTTGAAAAATACAAACTAAAACTGAGCCGTGAAAATTGGTAGAACCTTAACGTGGCGTTATTACCCCAGGGTACCTTAATTCATTAACAGATTAGCAAATAAGGTTCACGAATAGGAATTTAAAATAAAAAGTCTTTTTAAACGTCAATTTATTGTCACTAACCTAAATTCCCACAATTACAAATTTAAGGCCTTGAAACAAGTGAATGGTACAGAAATTATCGAAACATTTTAATGTGAAGTATTTAAGTTAAAAACTACGAACATTACTCAATTTCTTCGGCACACCATGTTTAAGGCATTTTGCAAATTCGGATGAAAAAAAATCTAATTTATGAAGAAATCAGCTTAGATGATGAGATTTATTGATTCAATATTAAATCAAAAATCATTTAAGTTTTTCAGAAAACGTAGAAAAAATCAAGCAGTTTAGTTCTTACGGGGAAAAGAATGGATGTCTAAATATGTGAACCCACGTAGCGAATAGGATAAGATTTTTTTTCCAATAATAAATAAATTTTTGGGGGTACTGGAATAATAGTTCAGAAATATCGAAATTAGAAATTATAAAAAGACATAGTAGTATCCCGGCATTAAATCACCCCGCATTTACATCGTCTTGCCTGACAAAAAATTCCTTTAATTCACATGCACTTTGAACTTTTTTTAAGATTGTTGGTTCTACAACGGGGACATTTCCTGTGACAGTCATATGATAGCAACAAAAATAAATAAAAAATGTCACTAGAAAAAGATGAAAAACTTGCTCTGCTGTTACAAAGAACATATAAGAGAACAAATTACCGATTCAAACTTCGTTGCAAGATTTTTTTCATGAGCTCAAAGTTTCGAACGGTACATCTAGAATAACAGTAAATTATAAGTCAATAACTTATTTATTTATGCCAAATTCATGATTGCAAACGCATTTTTATACCAATATTAAATGTGTGTAACAAAATCATTATATACAAAAGGATTTATTTATTAAATTTTAGAGAATTTATGTTATTTTTCCATATTTACTTTTTCAAATATACCACGACTTACGTAGTTAGACTTGGAATGAATTGTTAATGAGGCTCGAGATATTACAATACATATTTTATGCCCAGATACTTCATATTAAAAATGACATTAACACTAATAATAAGCAATATCTCCACGAGCGAAATTAAGGAAATTGATAAGAGCAAGCAGAGAGTCTGTCCAATGTTCTCTGTTGTCCCGCCTTATCATGTCGTGTGTTTGGAAAAAATTGTATCACGGCTTACTCTTTCTTCCTAATCAAGGTCTTTGATTACGTTTGGAAAAAATAAACAAACACAAGTAAAAATAGTTAAAGAAAAAACTCTTTTAAATTCAAAGTTTATCTTAAAACATATCATTTTATAAATCAAATTTATGTTACTCAAAATAAATTTCTTCATACTATGTTAAATTATCGTGTGACCGAACATGAAAAATTAATCGCTTTAAAGCTTGATATAATATTCAAACTAGTGTTGAAATTAAACATATCACTTTATTAGAATAATCCATATTTTTGCTTACTTTTTAAGATTCAATAACAGAAAAGGAAAAATTGGATAATACTACACTTATTGACACTCTCCTTATGAGAATTGCGAGATTTTCATAAAAATATTTTTTGCTAATGAATCTTATACTCGCAATTTTTTTGCAAAAAAGGGCTCTCATTACCGATTTATTAAACAGTCTCTAATTAAAATATTTGTCTAGAAAATATTGCTCGGGATATTTTAGACATAAATGTAAATAATTATTCAGGAGAAGATATTTTTGTTATTCAAATGTCATAATATAAATTGTGTTAAAAACATTGATAACACAAAAAGGGTTTCAAGCTAAGTTTCAGATTAAAACTGAATAGAAAAGTATGCAATCGAATGACAAAAACTCTTTTAACTTAATTAAATACAGAATTATGTCACCCACATCGAAAAAACAAAAAGCGATCAACAAAGAAAATTTTATGAAAAAAAAGTATGCAGTATAAGGAAAAATATAATGAAACGTCATTTTTGTATTTCAACACTGCATTTTCTTTTGACTCTCCAGTTCGTTTTTAATTAAGTTTATGACATTCTGAACATTATGTCTTTTTTACATATCGTTAGTATACGTTCTTTTCTCTCATTTTTATGGAATATAATAAAATAACAAAAATAAAAACTCATAGGAATGAAGACCTCGAAGGTATTTTGAGTGGTATTTTTTCATAAAATTTAATATTAGCTAATGAGAATATGAAGAAACTCTATTTTCCTGAGGCAGTTTCCTTAATAACATGATATTAACACAAACATATTATTTTAAATTCTTTAAAAAATTGGTAACTCATACGATTTTTTCAGTTATTTTTTTATATCTTAAATTTTTTATCCCATTCTTAAATTATTTTAATAAGGCATGCGACATATATATTTTTATATATGTGGCGTATGTGCAGACTAGACAAAAATATGACTGCAGGACTTTAATATTCAATTGTTAGTAGAAGACTAAAACAAATATATAATGTTTAAATGAGTAGAATATTCATATGATAAAATTTTTTATAATATAAATTAAAGTAATTTTAAAAATAGTTCGAATTATAGGAAATAGTTCATACAGAATTCAAACAGAATAGAACAGAATAGTTCAAACAGAAAGATTCTAAGTCCATTTGCATTTTCAAAATTAAAAAAGTAATAAAAAACTAACTTGTCAAACCAATATGCCACCGTATGATTTGTGAATATTTTACAAACAGAGTTGAAACTATCGATGAATAAAATAGGTTCTAATTAAAACCAATATCGAAAACAAAGCCTTTGTGTTTCTTGCAAGCGAATGACAAAAATGACTCTTTTAAAGCGAATGATTATTTTAACTTTATTAAATAAAGAATGATGTCACACACGTCAAAAAATTAAAAATCGCTGAACAAAGAACATTTTCTAAAAAAAAGTTTGCAGTATACAAAATAATACAATGAAACACCATTTTCGTATTTCAGCATTGCACTTTCTTTTGATTCCCGAGTTCGTTTTCAATTAAGTTTATGACATTTAGAACATTATCTGTTTTTAATATGTCGTTAGTATGCATTCTTTTTTCTCATTTTCATGACGTATAAATTTAGAAAAATTACAAATAAAAATACATAGGAATGAAGACCTCGAAGATATTTTGAGTTGACCTTTTTTTCGTGAAATGTAATATTAGCTAATGAGATAATGAGACAGTCGGTTTTTTTCAGGCAGTTTTAATATACACATGATATTAACGCAAACATTTCATTTTAATTTACTAAAAAATTGAAAACTCCTAAGATTTTCTTAGTTAATTATTTTGTATCTTATCTTTTTTATACCATTCTTAAATTATTTTTAAATAAGGTATATCACATATATATTTTTACACATGTGCGCATGTGCAGAACATAAAATTATAGCTGCTAAACTTTAAGATTCAATTATTAGTTGAAGAATTAAATATATATATATAATATTGAAATGAGTGGATTGCATATATGATGAAATTTTGTATAATATAAATTATAGTAATTTTAAAATAGCTCTAAATATATAAAATATTTAAAACATAATTCAGACAAAACAGGAAATTGAAACAGAATAGTTCAAACAGAAAGATTCTAATAAGTACATTCGCTTTTTTAAAAATAAAAAAAAAAATGTAAAAAATTGTCAAATGGGAACGCCACCATATGTTTGCAAAAAAGAGCTCAAACTATCCATGTATTAGATAGTTTCTAATTAAAATAAATATCGAAAACCCAATATATAAGTTTCTAGTTATCCTAGATATTAACATAAATTTAGGGGAAACAAGTTTTTTGATTCAAAAATCAGATATACAATGCGTTAAAAAAATTTCAAAAACACAAAAAACGTTTCAAACTATGTTACAGTTCAAAACTAAATAGAAAAGTATGCAAGCTGATAACAAATATCTCTTTTAAATTAATTAAATACAGAATAATATCACCTACACCGAAAAAAACAAAAATTGTTCAACAAAGAAAATTTCTTGAAAAAATGCATGCAGTATACAAAATAACTTTGTATTTTGACATAGCATTTTCTTTTGACTCCCGAGTTCGTTTTGCATTAAGTTTAAGACATTTAGAACATTATCTTTTTATACATATATATGTCGTTAGTATGCGTTCTTTTCTCTGATTTTTATGTTGTATCAAGTTATAAAAATAAATATAATAAAAAACATAGGAATGAAGACCTCGAAGGTATTTTGAGCGGACATTTTTTTTTCCCTGAAATATAATTTAGCTATCGAGAAAATGAAGAAAATCGGGTTTTTGGAGGCAGTTTTTTATAAACATATGACAGTAACACAAGCATTTCATTTTAAATTATTAAAAAATTGGCAACTCATTCGATTTTATCTCTTAATTATTTTACATCGTATCTTTTTTATACCATTCTGAATTGTTTTTTTTTTTCATAAAGTGTGCAAATGTATGTTTTTAATATGTGTGCATGAGAAGATTATAATAA
This sequence comes from Maratus speculifer, assembly GCA_964019185.1. NCBI lineage: Eukaryota > Metazoa > Arthropoda > Arachnida > Araneae > Salticidae > Maratus > Maratus speculifer. Next base: position 24,944,238 of record OZ025292.1, read on the forward strand.
AATATGACTGTAGAACTTTTAAGTTTCAATTATTTGATGAAGAATAAAAAAGAAAATACATAATGCTGAAAAGAATGAACTGTTTATATGATAAACAGTATAAATTGTGTATTATGAATCATAGTAATTTTAAAAATAGGTTAATATATAGAAAATAGTTCAAACTTAACTCCGATAGAACAGAAAGTTCAAACAGAGTAGTTCAAAAAGAAATAATCTAATAAGTCCACTAGCTTTTTCAAAAAATTAAGAAAACAATAATAAATCGTCAAACTGAAAAGTCAACATATGATTTGTCTTTGAAAAAGATTACTGATTATCGATGTATTAAATCTGTTCTAATTAAAATAAATATCGAAAAATCAACATATGTGTTTCTAGATATCTTATAACAAACGTAAATTCAGGTGAAACAAATTTTTTATTGAAAAATACGGATATAAAAAGTGTTAAAAAAAACAACAACACAAAAAGAGTTTCATGCTAAGTTACAGTTAAAAACTGAATAGAAAAGTATGCAGGCGAATGATAAAATCTCTTTTAATTTAATTATATACAGAATTATATCATACACATCAACAAAACAAAAATCGCTCAGTAAAAAAAAAATTCTGAAGAAAAGTAAGCAGCATTCGAAATAATGTAACGAAACGTCATTTTTGTATTTTGACATTGCATTTTCTTTTGACTCTAGAGTTCGTTCTTAATTAAGTTTATGACATTTAGAACATTATCTCTTTTTTATATGTCGTTAGTCTGCATTCTTTTCTCTAATTTTTATGGCGTATAAGGTTAAAAAAAACACAAAAAAAACACATAGCATTGAAGACATCGAAGTTATTTTGAGCGGCCTTCTTTTTGTGAAATTTATTATTAGCAAACGAGAAAATGGAAAAAGTCAGTTTTCATGAGGCAGTTTTAATACAAACATTTCTTACTAATTTGTTAAATACGTGAAAACTCATAATTTTTTTCAATTAAGATTTTAGATTCTTAATTTTTTTCATATTCTTTAGTATTTTTTTTAATTAGGCGTTTACTAAATGCATTTATATATATGTGTGTGTGTGTGGAGATTATAAAATAAAAATTTAACTCTCGAAATTTAAAATATAATTATTAGTTAAATAAATAAGCAAATGTATATATAAGAATGTAAAGATTGCCATGTTTATAAGATGCATTTCACATTTTATGCGATGTAATTTAAAAAGTAGTTCAAATTTTAGAAAATAGGCCAAAGAGTCTAATATGTCCGTACGATTTTGCAAACATTCATATTAAATTAAAAAATTATCAAACCAAAATGCATTTTGCAACATTTCTCAAACAATGACAATTCTTGTGCAACAATGTCCAATAAATAAAAAAGATCTTATCAAAAGGAGTGAATTTGCATTTTAAACTTGTCAAAAATTTTAATTAAAAAAAAGTTGAAAGTATAAAATAATTCATCAAGCTGTAATGCATTTAGCTCCCTAGTTACGAAAAGGGAGGAAATTTTATGCAAAATAAACAAATAGTTAAATTATTAAAATCACTCTGGGGTCATTCCATGTCAATTCAACCAATTTTTCCCCCATTTGTAACCCGACCGACAGGGCTTTGGATGAAACTTTGTGTACACACTAATTCTATCATGAAATGATTCCATCAGAAATTTTTCCTTCCTAGACCTCATGGTTTGTGAGATATGGGGGGTCCAATTCTTGGGGGTTTCTCAAATCTCACATTGCTTAGTCTTTATTCTGAGATTGCAGTTCCATCTTCAAAAAATTGTTTCTCTAGATCTAAAACATGAATCATCCTAAAAATATCACTGTAAGAAGATAAAATGATGCAGATTTTAACAAAAAATATTTAAAAAATTTACTTGTAATATTTAGGATGAAAAAAGTCAGCCAAAGTTGAGAGTTATGGTTATTTTTCCAAATTTTTGTGACTTCATGAAAAAGGCTGTACACAAAAAGGCAAATTAAATTTCCAATTTCTTTTTGTTTTAAATAAAAGTTTACACTCTGGGCTTTCTATCTATGAAATAAAAATGATGTGTTTCGCATGGCTTATACAAAAATTTTGGGTACTTTCCAATTAGCCGGATAAGTGCTTTATTTTTATACATTACATATGCACACAAAAAAGCAAATGAAATTTCCCATTTCTTTTTGTTTTAAATAAAAGTTTACACTTTGGACTTTCTATCTATGAAATAAAAATGATGTGTTTCGCATGGCTTATACAAAAATTTTGGGTACTTTCCAATTAGCCGGATAGGTGCTTTATTTTTATATATTACATATGCACACAAAAAAGCAAATGAAATTTCCAATTTCTTTTTGTTTTAAATAAAAGTTTACACTCTGGGCTTTCTATCTGTGAAATAAAAATGATGTCTTTCACATGGCTTATACAAAAATTTTGGGTACTTTCCAATTAGCCGGATGCGTGTTTTATTTTTACATATGTACATATGTATAGATCTATATAAATACAGATGTATTACAGTATATTGATATATATGTGTATAACAGTGTAACACTGGTGCCCGTCTAACCGAAAAGTACCAAATTTTACCTTGTTTTGAAAATCTGCACTAATTAAGGGAAAAAAAAATCTGACTAAGTTTAGCTGTGGTACTTAAATAATTACTAGAGTTTCTATGAGTTACTGAATTTAATGTTATTTGATACAAAAACAAATTGGAAATTTCATTTGCCTTTTTGTGTAGAGACTTTTTCATAAAGTCACAAAATTTGGAAAAATAATCATAACTTTCAACTTTGGTTTACTTTTTCGGCCGTATATAAATCTCTATTAACTGCCCTAATTGCTTTTTTCACTTGCTTTTTATGCCGCTTAAATGGATCTCCACATTTATATAATTCATATTTCATTAAGAGCGAAATACTGTGATGCTCACATATATTAATCAAACGCTTTTCACTTAATTTTTGTTTTATAAATGCAATAGTCCTAACTAATAAAAATTATTTTTCTGAATCACAGAGATTATCAATGTAGTCTATTTCTCTGTTATTTCTATAGCTAGTTTTGTGACATTCTAAACCAGTTAATATTACAATACTGCAAGCCTGAAGACTAGTAGAAGGTTTAATATCAGGCTCCATATTAAAACAATAAAGCAAAAAAAATATTTATACATATCACATACTATAAAGTAGGTAACAATCAGATTATATTTTTAGTAGCACAGTAAAAGTTAGTTCATTCTTCTATGATAAGAAACAACAGAATGACAATAATTTTATTAAATTGATTTCAAAACATCTGCTTTCATACTAACGAACTATAGAAACAAATTTAAGTTCTGTTAAACATTTGTGTATTTAAATTTGCCAATATAAATATTTAAACTGATTAAAATTAACCAAGGACAGGAAATACAAGGTTTTGAACATTTTTTAAACACAAATAATTAATAAATAAGCATTCTAAAGAAAGAATGGAAATATGAGGAGAAAAAATTATCTATTTTATACTGTACTTAAAAAAAAAAAAAAAAAAAAAAAAATCTGTTTTGAGTTTAATTATTGAAAATAAAAGTAAGAGATTCTTTTGATTAGCAAAAAATGCCCATTATTAAATAACTAAATGAAATATATGGACCATTCACTAAATTTAATGGGGAAACATATTACAGTCAGATTTTTTTTTAATCAGAAAAAACAAAGCCTAAATTTTACTTTGCAAATTAAAAAAAAAACATGCATCAAATAACATTAAATTCAATAACTCATAGAAAATGAAATGAAAACGTATACTTCCAGTAATTATTTAAGTACCACAGATAAACTTAGTCAGATTTTTTTCCTCTTAATTGGTGCAGATTCTCAAAAAAAGTCAAAATTTGGTACTCTTCGGTTAGACGGGCACCAGTGTTATATATATATATATATATATATATATATATATATATATATATATACATCAATATACTGTATATATACATACATATATACATGTATAATACATCTGCATTTATAAAGATGCATACATATGTACATATGTAAAAATAAAACACGCATCCAGCTAATTGGAAAGTACCCAAAATTTTTGCATAAGCCATGCGAAAGACATCATTTTTATTTCACAGATAGAAAGCCCAAAGTGTAAACTTTTATTTAAAGCAAAAAGAAATTGGAAATTTCATTTGCCTTTTTGTTTGCATATGTATTATGTAAAAATAAAACATGCATCCGGCTAATTGGAAAGTACCCAAAATTTTTGCATAAGCCATGCGAAACACATCATTTTTATTTCATAGATAGAAATCCCAAAGCATAAACTTTTATTTAAAACAAAAAGAAATTGGAAATTTAATTTGCCTTTTTGTGTACAGCCTTTTTCGTGAAGTCACAAAAATTTGGAAAAATAACCATAACTCTCAACTTTGGCTAATTTTTGTTATCTTAAATATTACAAGTAAATTTTTTAAATATTTTTTTATTAAAATCTACATCTTTTTATATTCTTACAGTGATATTTTTAAGATGATTCACGTTTTAGATCCAGAGAAACAATTTTTTGTATATGGAACTGCAATCTCAAAATACAGACTCAGAAATGTGCGATTTGAGAAAACCCCAAGAATTGGACCCACCATATCTCACAAACTATGAGGTCTAGGAAGGAAAAATTTCTGATGGAATCATTTCATGATAAAATTAGTGTGCACACAAAGTTTCATCCAAATCCCTGTGGGTCGGGTTACAAGGTCTGGTTGAATTGACATGGAATGACCCTCTGTCAATCCCTAAAGTTTTGCATCATATTATTTGTCTTAATATTTGAATTTTTATACAAAAGTAAATAAACAATTAAAAGAATAAAATTATTCTGACTACCCATTTTTCTCCCTGAGAGTTGTGAAAAGATGTGAATGTTTGTGTAAAAGGAAATAGTTTAAAAAATAAAATAATCCTGCCAATCTTTCAAGTGTTTTGCTTCATGTTACTTATCAAAAATTTTAATTTTTGTGCAATAATAAATAAAATTAAATAAATAAATGAAAGAATATAGTAATTCTATTGAAACGGAGTCGGGTATAATATATATAAACCGGTTATACAGATTTATGTTACACCTGTAAAATTAAAGCTTTTTCTTTTGTTTTTTTTTTACAGTATATCGCAGTATAGAAAAAATATGAATTGTCAAAATGGGGCTTATTGTGTTAAAAGAAAAATAATAGTTGAAAATTTCCAATGTATGTTCATAATTTCAGAAACACATATTTTTCAATTAATTTGAACAATTCTTTTAAACTTTTTCACAAAAATGAAACACTTTACGAAATTTTGTGATGTAAAACCATTAATTTTTTTATGCAATTTTTTTAAATTGTTATCAGATTTCTGGTACGTTCTTTATATCATCTTCTACTTTATAAATGAAATATATGTACTTATTTGGAAAAAAAAGAAAGAAATATTTCTTCTTTTAACTAAACTATAAGTTGCAGATATTTCAGCGGTATTTATATATTGGAAATCTATATTCCAGTTGGAATACCTTTTCCCCGATAGCACAAACGAAGGACACTGTAATCGACAGGATTGTTTTCAAATATTTCTCTATCAGCGCACGAAATATTCCATCTTTTATATTCTTTTAACACAAAGAATGTGACAAAAAGATTAATAAAAATGTATATGACAACTGTATAAACACACTTCTTCACATATTTTTGAAACGTATTTGATGTTTATTTAGAGATGGTCGTTATGTAACGGATCGGAATAAATGACAATATTATAAATTTCTTCTTCATTATTTAGAAAGAGACGATTTGAAAAAATCCTGGTAACACATAATCGGCGAGTATAAGGCAAAATTGTAATTTTGTTTTTGCTTTAAATTTTTGAAAATACTGAAAAATTATGTTTTTACCATCATAATACACTGTAAAAAACTTTTAGTATGTTTTTGTTCTAGAAAAATTTATATTTTATCCCTAAATTGATATTAATGTTATAGATTCAAATTAGCAGAAACAGCGTACATACTTACACTAAACAAATATTACAAAATGTTTAGATTAAAGGCCTCCTAATTAAAACATTCGCCGATACAGTTATTACTAAAAAATAGATTATGTTAATCTGTTACCTGTGCGAGTGTCTAATAATGTAACATGTTAATCAAAAGAAACGCCTATTTCCAACTCTAGTTTATGTACTCTTATATTTATATCAAATTAAAAGGCTTTATAAATGTTCAGCTGTTGAAATCAAAAAGTATTTGTAAATATTTTTTCCTAAATTTCGCTGACTATTGTAAGATACTTATAAAAATGAGTAAATTCATAATTTTAACCACTTCACAAATGTTGGTGCAAAAAAGAAAATAATAATTATAACATATATATATATATATATATAAGTTTCGTTTTTTTTGTTTTTTTTTCTTTGTTTGTGTGTGTGGGGGGGGGGGGATTTATTTCGATAAATAAACACAAACTTGTCATATTCTGTTTCACTAGCTGATATTTTTAAACAAAATATCTGTAATTTATTTGAAAAAAAAAAAGATACTGTTGTTATTTACCAAAAAGATGTAAAGCAGATTCTTCTATTGTAATATTTATGTATCATAAATCCATACTTCATTCTGAAAAAAAAAATCTGCTGTATCACATTACCGACAGGAAGAACTGTATATCGGCAATTCAGATAGTTTTCAAATATTTCTCTATCCGGGTGTAAAATATTCGAAAAACTTTTTTTTTTTTTCGAAACACGCAGTATATGGAAAACTATTGAAATAGATAGAGCATTTCATTGATGCATTTTTCCATGTATTTTTGAAATCAATCTTGATATTTTTATTGGAGTGTATTTTGTATTTCAGTTTGGCAATATTGAAAATGACGCAAAAATTAATGTTGGAAAAGCATTTCAAATTTCTATTCTTTTTTTTTTCTAAGTGCGTTCGTATTTATGTAAATGTGTAGCACTTATAATTGTTGTTCAGTCCGTCCGTTCGTGTCCGTTTATCCGCATATAACAGAGCAAAAATTACCAAATCGAACCGTTTAAAATCTAAAATGTGTATTTTTTGCATAATTTTCTCTAGTCATTACAGTTTTTATGAAAATTGGATGCATAGTTTTATTACAGGGACAACCAAAATTATTCAAATACATTACGATCAACGGGAAAATTTTTTTCAAGTGCATTTAATAATGTTACACGCTTTCGAACATAATACAATTGATATGCATCTAAGAAGTATATATTAAAATATGCATCCTGTATAATCTGTGGTGAAATGAATACTTGTTATTCATTTACACTGCCCCGCAAAAGTTTGCTATTACACAATGGTAAAGGCGGAAATATTGTTTAGGACGCATTTTAATTTTATTAAACTTTTTTCATATTTTAAGAAATTAAAAAACGTTGGTTTACTAGAAGTTACAAGCAGATAGTATTTACAGGGAAACACAAAAGATTTCAGCTACTACACTATATGCTATTACATAAAGATCTGAATGTTTTCAGAACTTCGTTATGGTATGAACGCACATTTGCTATGTTTGATGCAATTTACGATATGTTTTCATTATATTTTGATAGATTGTAAAATATTATTTGTACATGTTCTTGGAAGAAAATTGTTACACTGCGTTAAAAGTTCATACCCCATTCCTATTATAAAATAAGGTGGATAGACTGAACGAAATACAGTTTCTGTATCTAAATTAGTCAATTCTCTTGAAAATTGAAACGTGTTAGTTATGTCATAAATATATAGAATGTTCTGTTATTGTTGTAATGATTTAAAATTAAAAAAAAACCATATGACACTAATTTAAAATAGGATGTTATAATCGTCTACTCTGTATTTCAAAATGTCGCTTAAAAGTAAGCAATGGATCGAAATCTTTTCTACCTTATGAAAAGAAATTTTCCCAGTCGATTATTTAAAAAAATGTGAAAAGCAAGATTTTAATTTTTTTACACGTAACATAGAGACATACTTAACCACTTAACTGATCAAAATTTTTGGAAAAAAAAAACTTTCAAAAAATGGCTTTTTTTTTTCATGTTTTACTTACTCATCATACGTAGTATTGGGTAAGTATTGCAATCGTTTTGAAAATCGAAAAAAAAATTTGACGGATTTATACGTTTCAGATATTAGAGATTCCGAAAAACATATTTTCAGAAAAAAAATTTCCGTCCGTCCGTCTGTGTGTCTGTATGTAACTGCTCTATCTCCCGAAGAAATTGAGATAGAGACTTGAAACTTTGTATGCGCTTAGTATGTAAAACTGGGACGAAACCTATTTAATATCAATAAACTCTATTATGCGGAACTATTTTTTTCGGACTCTCGAAAAATTCGTTCTGATGAAAGGTATACAAAAATTTTCGAAATGTGTAATTTTAAGGAGTGGACGTAAAAAGCAATAAAATAACACAAATTTTGCATAATGAACGAAGTCGATCGGATTATTAGTTACCGTAATATGTAATCATGTTTTCCACATTCTTCGACTTTTCATGACCCTGTATTTCAATCAAATTTCAATTCAAAGATATATTTTAAATGAAAATGAGACGCTTAATCTGACGCAGTAAATTGTTAGTTAATATGATTTGATTGTTATTTTTTAAGTTATAAGGATGTTACTTTTACGCAATCCGGTACTAATTGAGTATTTTGGCATTTTTATAGAATTTGTCGAAATCGGCTCATCAGCAATTCATTGATAGAACATTACTATATATATTAAAACTACTTAAATATGTGTTTAAATTTTATTTTGGGATTGCGATACATTTTATAAATAGTTTGCATGCGTTTTATGTTCATATTTTATATTATGCATATCCATGATGGGCCAGTGTTACGGTGGTCTCTCAACGACTAGTTTTACAGTACTTTTAATCTTTTATCACCCGTTTTTTAAAACAGAAGTTTTTGCCAAATTGAATCAGATAAATCCTTGGATAAAATAATGAAAAAAAAAATACTGGCGATAATAATAAATCATGATTACAATATGAATGCCCGTACGTGATACGGTCCAATCATGATTGGTAAAAGCACGTTGCCTGTAAGGCGTACAGGTAAATCAAAGAAGCGATTAATCAAAAAGAAAGGGAATATTAAACTTTACATTTGATTGGGTAAAAGTGCATGCCCAAGGATGCATGTAAATTGCTTTTTTCCATCTGAATTCTCATATTATATTTTAAATAAAAATTTAAACGTCCAAAATCTTTTAAAAATGCAAAAAAAAGAAAAAAAACTGAAAAAAAAATTATAAAATGTGTTATATTTGTTGAATGGTGTTGTACCTTTACGTATGGAATTTTTACGAGTTAGAATTTCTACTGTTTATCTTATAATGGATAGATAGTATCGTTTTGAGGAAAAAAATATTTTACTTTCATTGAAATGTTTATAGATAATTTCTTCGTGGTGCAATCTTGCGTGGGCTGTGATTTCTCTTTTAAATTTAATATCAGTGACATGCTCCATTCCAGAACTGCTCCAAGAGAAACAATAGAGCTTCTAAAAAGTAAAACGTCCATATGTAACGACACAACATCATTCAATTTACCAAAACTGTGACATGAGTTACTCTATGGTTTTTACAATAATCATAAACATTGAAGTAAAACAAGAAAATAACCTGCGTTACGAAACAGAGCTGAATGATGGCATTTCAAGGCCTCATACACAAAGTAATTTAAGAATGTCATTCTTATATGTTTTAAAAACGTCCCATGCAAAATTGAAATATGTCAACATTCAAATAAATTATTTTACTGTTTTTTTTTTAAATCTTACACATTTTTATCAATTAGAATGACTGTATTATTTTAAGCCATTAATTTATTATATATAGAGAGTGGTGTTTTTATGAAAAAATAATTTTGACATATCAGCCAACATTTGAACAGATTCTGTTTCATCGTATGATATTTAAAAACTAAATATATATATTCATTTGAAAAAAATTCTGATTTTAATCTAAGTGATACGACGCAGATACTTTTACGCGGTATTTATATATAGGAAATCCATATTTTGGTTGGAATTGCATTCCACCGATGCTATACAAATCGAGGGAAATGTATCAATATCATACATTGTTTTAAAATATTTCTCTATCCGGCTATAAAATATTTTATCTTTTCCTTAAACCACGGAGAAGATGACAAACCATGGAAATATATAAAAACAGATATGACAGCTGCATTCATGTGGTGTTTTTTCCTCTATTTATCGATCTTGATATTTATGGAAGTGTATTTCGTATTTGAATTTGAAATATTTTACTGTGTTCAAGCAGTTAGATAAAAAAAAAAAAAAATATTTTCTTAAACTAGAAAAAAGTAATATAACAACAACGGAAAGTTATCTTTTTCGAGTTATTGTTGTTTTCAAAAAGCAGAAAAATATCCGCAGAAAACCCCAAAAAACCTATACATTTGTCAAATATTTAAAAGAGTTTTTAAAACAGCAGAATTTCTGTTACTGCACCTAATTTTCGAAAGCGTTTTCAAGATGTTTTCATAGTGTAACAATCGGAGAGCTCAATCCAAAACCTGGGAATATTATTTTGTTATTCATTATGTAAAGGGTATAGATAAATGAATATTTAAAATTACAGTTCTTCAAAAAAGGAAACCAAAAAAGTACACACCTGTTATTGATCAGAAATCAAAATAACTGTTGAATGTTTAAAATTATAGCCCCACAATAATCACTGAAAAAGACCCGGGTGATAATATAAAGTCTATGAGAGGTTTATTTTCAAATATCTCGCTCAAATTTTAATATTTTTACATCATTTTCTTTGCATAGGATAGATACAATTCGCCTAGTTTTTACTTTTTCAATTTCGGCTTCAGATTAAAAAAAAATACTTTAAATTTCAAAACTGGTTCTGAAATTGAAACTGTCATAATATAAAAAACATGTAAGCAAAATCGAAAAGGTAAAAACTAGGTCGGTTGTAGATCGTCCTCAGCTATACTACGCAAAAAAAAAAAATAAATAAATAAATAAAAAAATAAACAAAATAAAAAAATTAAATATTTGACAAAACACTACGCACACACAAAAAAATGTATGAGTTATTCTAACACCTCGATAGAGTTCGTGATTCTGTAGAACTTGATTTTGTACATTTGCACATTTATAAGGCTATTGAATTTAATTTTTCAAATGTTATTTTTGATTTCTGATGAACCAAAGGTGATACTTTGGTTTTATTTTAACCGCTTCCTTTATTTGCCGTACGTCATACGGCTAACATAATTTTGCCAATCATCATTTCCCCGTACTACGTATGGGCATCCGTATTAGAATCATGATTTACTGTTCTCACCAGTAGATTGTTAATGCAAATTTTTGACTATTTAACTTAAAACATTTTTATTTTTCAATTGGGCAAAAGTTTCTGATTTAAAAAACCTGTGACAAACATTAAAAATTCTGTAAAATACCTGAAAAAATAGGCCTTATTTGAAAGTTTTTTTAACCCCTTCGCAACGAGAGCATTTTACGAAAAATTTAATGTTTTGTCACTGGTTTTTAAAAACAGGTATTTGTGCCTTTTTAAATCGAGAAAATACTCTGATTAAATAAGGCAAATTTTACTGTAAAATTTTACTGGTGGGAATAAAGAAGGATTCTTAAGCCTTTTTGCGGCACGTATACATGTCTCTTGTCCCTGAGGGGTTAAAGAAATAATGAGCATTTAATAGGTTAATTAAGAAAACTATAGGAGGAATTATCGTTTCGCCTTGATATCATTTCTAGGGGGTTTACATTGACCACCTATAACAGTGTTGGATTTAAAACTTCAATTGTTATTTTTAATTTCTGGTGAATCAGAAGGATGTACTTTTTTTTCTTCGAATAGCCCTACAAAATTGGGTTTTTTTTTATGTACAGCCTGTATTTTGTTTTTAAAACACGAAAAATATGACAAAGTATTGATAAACACAGATACGACAACTTTTTAAACTCATTTTAAAATATACTTTTTATTTAGATTTTGTTATTTATAGATGTATATGTTGAATTCTAAATTAAAAGGTTTTATAATAATACAGAAGTTGAAATATAAAAAAATCGAAGTTTTCAAGTCTATGAACAATATTTAAAAGACATGTAAAATATATTTTGCTAATTTTAATGTTTCCACAAAGTTGCTGGAAAACGGATGCAAAATTTCTGTTTTTTCCTAGCAGAAAATTATTTATAAATAATCTCACATATGATGCATTCTGTTTCACTAGTAGATATCTATAAACGAAATATTTGTGATTTTATGGAAAAATATAAATTTCTGTGGTAACCGAAATGATATGAAGCAGATTTTTCAGTTGTGCTATTTATCTATCAGAAATCCATATTTCAGCCGAAAACATTCCCATTGATATCATATTACTCACACGGGGACTGTATCGACAGTCTATATAATTTTCAAATATTCCTCTATTCGGTCATAAATTCTACATTTTTTTCTACAATCTATATTTATTTCTTTCGAAACACGAAGAAGATAATAAATTATTGAAAGAGATACACATATGAAAGCAACATTTGTCATTTTATCATATGTTATAAAAATCAGTCTTGGTAGTTATTTATTGGAGTGTATTACAATTTGAAAAAATCGAAAGTAGGGCAAACACTGACATTTAAAAGCATTTGAAATCTCTCTCTTTATTTTTTTTGCTGTAGTGCTGTAAAATATTAACATTTATGGATATATAATATTTATGAAATTTTTAATAAGCAAATGTATCTATATAATATATCTATATACTATACATCTATAAAATATTTTATTATTTAGATATATTAATATATCTTATGTATATAGTTAATTATATAGGTACATTATAATATAGTATCTATATACTATTTAATTAACGAAGTGTTAATTGATTATTACATAGACAATAATTTAAAGCGTAAATTCACGGTAAATTAGCTAAAAAAATAATTAAATATTATATATGTTTCTCATGTTACACTGAAAATTTGTGTAAACATGTAAAGGCTCCATTTTGTGCTGCAAGTGCAGCCTTACCAACATATGACATTAAGAACTGTTAAGAGCCGACCCTACTGAGTGAAAAAGACGCAGATGGTAATGTTAAGTCTTTGGGGGCGTTCTTTTCAAACATCTCGCTCAAATTTTAATATTTTTACATCAATTTTTTGCATAGGATAAATGAGAGGACAATCAACAACGGGCCTAGTTTTTTATTTCTTTGATTTTGGTTATCTATTTTTTATATTATGATAATTTCAATTTAAGAACCGGTTCAAACCGGTTTCGAAAGTTAGTATTTTTTTTAAATCTAAAACCAAAATTGAAAAAGTAAAAACGCAGTTCGTCTTCAGCTATCACGTGCAAAAAAAAAAAAAAAAAAAAAAAAAAATCCTGTAAAAATATTAAAATTTGAGCGAGATATTTGGAAAGGACAAAAATAAAAAATAAAAACTAAATTAATTGAAAAACTAAATTAAAAAGAAATAGCAAGTAGACTGTAAATTTGATGGAATGTTAATTTTTCTTAGAAACGCAGCTAGTTGCTGCATTCAGGGATTGTCGTGAAGAGACCGTTTCTCTAAACCAAGTGCGTCACACAACACGTGAGCAGGGTTACATTAATTGCCGATTGGCGTATAATTGGCGTGGGCTGTGTTTGTCGCTAAGACGATATTACAAAGTTACAATACAGGAGTGGAACATCCCGCCCGGCGTTGAAGTATTTTTATATTTCAAGATAGAAATGCATTACGAATAATAACACAACATAATACAGATTATAAGTAAAAAAATAAATAAGTAAACACAAATAATAAAATGAACAATTAATACATAATAAAGCACATTTAAGGTTTAGGATCTATAATGTTGTCCTCAATGGGTAATATATTTATTTTTGAAATAGGTCGTTTAAAATTACTCTTAGCGGTACGAACTTCAACTACCCTGACTATCCCGTCCGCACCTGGGAATACCTTATTAATGCGGCCTAGTGACCAAGTGCAAATGGGCAGTTGCGAGTCTTTAAGCAAAACTAGCATTCCTGGCAGAATATTAGGCCTTTTAAATAGCCATTTATTCCTTTCTTGGACCTGGCTCAGGTAATTATTCTGCCAACGTTTCCATATTAACTGCGTTAATTTTTGAGTCCTTTGCCATTTATTTAGCAAATTATCTTTGACCTCACTTAAATTGGATTCTGGAATTAAATTAAGAGGCTTTCCTATGAGGAAGTGATCAGGAGTCAACACCTGAAGATCGTCAGGATGTGTTGACAAAGGACAAAGTGGTCGCGAATTTAAAATAGCCTCTATCTGTGTGATAACTGTCAGGAATTCCTCGATCGTGAGATGAGCTGAGCCCACAGCTCTTTTTAAGTGGTATTTGAAAGATTTGACTCCTGCCTCCCAAAGGCCACCAAAATTTGGCGCCCTAGGAGAGGAGAACTTACAGTTAATACCTTCAGAAACTAAAAAATTCGAAACTTCATCACTCGTAACAAGTCTGCGTAAACGTTTTAGTTCTGCTGAAGCCCCAACGAAATTTGTAGCATTGTCGCTAAAGATTACAGAGCTTTTCCCACGACGAGCGAAAAATCTTTTTAGAGTCGCTATTATAGCCTCGGATGTCAAATCTCAGACAAAATCCAAGTGTACAGCTTTAGTGACCATACATACAAATATGGCAACATAGATTTACTGAAAAGTACCCTTTCTTTGACCTTTATATTTTATTTCAAAAGGCCCACTTAAATCTAATCCCACATTTGAAAATGGGAAACTGGGCACTATTCTTTCAGGAGTGAGATCTCCCATCATTTGATTAGCCGTTATAGGCTTAATTTTAAAGCACTGTACACACTCATGTACAGTTTTACGCGCAATATTTCTGCCACCAAGCAGCCAATATTTTTGACGCACAGTGTTAAAAGAGCTTGGGGCCCTACATGAAAATCTCGTTTATGAAAAATTAATTTCGTCAAGCGACAGCTCGCCGGAAGTATAATGGAATGTTTATGGTCAAAATTCAAATTTGATTTTGCTACTCTTCCTCCCACCGTCAATAAGCTATCTCCATCTAAAAAAGGATTTAAGAATTTTAACTTACTTGCGCGATGAACCGAAGATCCCTCTTGGAGGGCCGAAATTTCATTTTGAAATACTTTACCTGTTAATTTTTTATTAAATAAACCTCGACTCTCTTTAATTCCTCCAGCAACAGAAGGCCGGTAGCAGATGTTAATTTTTTACATTTCTGAATGAATCTGAAAATATAAGCTAGAATTCTAATTAATTTTTGAAAATTATTGCTAAGATTAATTAAATTATTACACAAATTAGAGTCAGTATGAATAGCGAATGTCAAGTTGCTGGGAGCTTTAAGCTCACTAGAATAATGCTCATCTTAATCACTTAAATTAGAGTCAGTTTTTGCTATTGTTTCATCAAGAATTGAAAGAGCGGGTCATGCCACCACAACTGGTTAGAAGAAAGGTTTTCCACACTTGCACCTCTTGATATCAAATCAGCAGGATTTTGTTCTGACGGAATATGAAACCATGGAAAGTTCTTAGTTTGTTCCTTAATTTGCACAACGCGGTTTCCCACAAACGTTTTCAGGAGATGAGGAGCAGTGTCTATCCAAGCTAAAGCAATGGTTGAATCAGAAGACAAATTTACTGAAGCTACTTGTTTGTTTAATGAATTTAAGACCTTGTTAGTGAGTTTAGCCAGAAGAAGACATGCTGAAAGTTCGAGACGTGGCACCGTTATTACCTTGGTTGGACGCACGCGGGATTTACTACATAATAAATGACTGATGGTTTCACTAGAATTAGATGTTTGCATGTATATTACTGCGCCATAAGCTTTGGAAGACACATCTGCGAAACCATTTGGCACCACTGATTGGTTCACAGCTAGGAAGCATCTTGGTACTTCAATGGATTCCAGTTCTTTAAGACTTTCCCATTGTTTAGCAACATGAGAGGGCAGCTTCTCATTCTACTCTATTTTAAAAAACCACAGCTCCTACACGAATATTTTTCATTTATCAATCACTGGCCCTAAGAGACCGAGAGGATCATGAATGCGAGCAATTTGCGAAAGTACATCTCTTTTTGTGAAATCACTTTTTTTGTTAATATTAACTTTATACCTAAAGGTATCATTGAAACTGTTCCACAACATCCCTAATGTTTTAACAGTTATTTCTTCAGAATTTCTGTCCAGGGAAAACATGCGATTATCAGTAGATTGGACCTCATTGGTACACCATTTGTGTGAAACCATCCCTCCCTTTAGGAGGAGTTCTGTTAATTGCGATTTCATTAATCTGAATTCTTCTAAATTGGATGAACCCGATAGGCAATCATCCATATAAAAGTCCTTCAAAACAATTTTCGATGCTAACGGGAATTCCTTTTCCTCATCTAGAGCTAATTGCTATAATACTTTGATGGCTAAGTAGGGAGCACAAGATGTTCCATACAATACTGTTGTTAGCTGAAATACCTTAACCGGGGATGACATACTGTCTTACCACAAAATTTTTAAATATTTGTACTTCGATGGATTTATTTCTATCATCCTAAACATTTGTTTAATATCCGCAGTAAAAGCGTAAATATGCTTTCTAAATCTAATTAATATCGAAAAAAGGTCATCTTGCAGAACTCCACCCTTACATAATAAATCGTTCAAAGATTTTCCGTTGGTTGACTTGGCACTAGCGTCAAAAACGACGCGTAGTTTTGTGGTTTTACTAGAGGGCCGTAAAACGCCGTGATGTGGTAAGTAATAACCATCCTTAAAGTTCGTGTTTTTTTATTTCATGCATGTGATTTATATCTCTATATTCTTAATTAAATTCTGTGTATAAGTTTTTTATAGGAGGATCTCGATTTAAACGTTGCCACAGAGAGTTTAATCTTTTCAAGGCAAGATTTTTGGAATTTCCAAATCGGGTTCTAAAACCTGTGGTTTAAACGGCATCGTGACCACAAACCTACCATCCGGTTTTCTGAAGTGCGTTTTATCGAAGTGATCATTACAATATTCTAATTCTTCACTGTTACAGGTTTTAAATTTTCTACTTCTTCAATTTCCCAGAAAGACTTCAAAGTGTCATTAAGTATTTCAAGATTTTTTGAACAAGAAACAATAATTAGTATTATTATTATTTACTGTTTTGTCATAAATACAACCAGATACTAAATATCCAAAAATACTTGATTGCAAATATAAATTATAATTTTATTTTTTCTTCATTTAAAAGAGAAAAATACAATTCAGCACCAATAATTATCTCCACACTGCTTGGAATGTTAAATTTTTTATCCGCTAAACAAATATTTGCTGGAATTTTTAAATCTGATATGTTTATTTTTTTTCGAGGGCGTGAAGTCGCAGATGTTTGGAACGATTAATTACTCAATATCATAACTGGTACTATTCATTTTATTTGACAACTTTGATTTGATTCTAGATTTAATGTAAATAGGCAATTTATTTATTCCGCTTACAGGAATATTTATTTTCTCTTTTTTCAAGCCCAGTATTTGTGCTGCTTTAAATGTACAGCATTTAAACAATTCTGCGATGTGGAATCTAATATTGCTCTGAAAGGAATTTTGATGCCATTTACATCTGTCAAATAAATTATTGCAGTGCTAATTAAGACAGATTTATTATTATCATTTTCATACGAAAAAAATGAATGAGCAGTAGTTTCGTTTTGTGATAAATCTTCCGAAACAAAATTGCTATTTATTGTTTCATGTATTGGGAGATTGTTTATAGGATTGTTCACTGGTGTTGTATAATTATGTAATGATGAATGATGGCTTGCGCTCTTGCAAACATGACAAGTGCTTTTTGAATTACAATAATTAATGAGGTGGGCTGAACTTAAACAATTGAAGCAAAGTTTATTTTTCTTAACAAGGTTAATTCGCTCACTTAACTTCATGTTTTTATATTTAACAGAATGGTATAAGAGGTGGTTTTCGATTTTACATATTACGCAACACTTACTTTGAGGTTTGTTTGTTTTTATGAATAAGGACTTTGCAGTATATTTAAAAGGATACGTTAGAACTTATACTATTTAAGATTTGACATCTTCGCTCAAGAAATTCTAAAAATTCATCAAAATTAGGCACTTCATTATCCTTTAATGTTAGTTCATATTGTTTACGAGTTTCATTATCTAGTTTATTAAGAATAATATTCAGCAAAATTGCGTTCGAGAAATTATCTCTATCATACTTTAAGATCTTTAGAGCCCTTAAATTTTTCTTTACGTTATCTAATAAAATGCCGAGATCCTTAGCGGATTCCTGTTTAATTACATAAAGATTTAAAATATTCTTTATATGACAATCTACCATGACGATATCGTATCTTTGTTCTAACGCATTGAAAAGTGAAACAGAATTTTCATCTGGTGTAAGCAAACTCCTCGCTTCACCAGTCAAAGCAGAACGCAAATAAAATAACTTTCCATTATCCTTTAAATTTGAATTATCATTAATTAGTTCATTAAAGGTAGTTTTAAATATGGACCATTCTTCTATTTTGCTACTAAAAACCGGCAATGTGACCCTAGGGAGCTTAATGCTAGACATTTTTTCTTGGTCCTGTTCAATAGATTTCTTATTTGAATCAGGATTTTCATAATAAGGAAAAATAGAGGATTTTAAGCTTACCTCTAGTTTAAGAATATCTTCTCCAGTTGCGAGAGTATTCTTTCAGTTTCTTCCAACTTTTCTTCCTCTATTATTCTGTAATATTCCAGCTTAAGAGCTTCAAACTTTTCTTCTGTTTTCGACAAAGAGTCCAGATGGGCTTTCCATTCAGATAAATTGAAGATTTTTCCATCCGTTGCGTTAAATATTCTACTGACTTGGGCCTTGATATTCCCTCGCCTTCTGTTCAACGCTTTTATTTCAGTTTCCGACATTATTCATCTTGTTGACGAAATTCGACAAATTCAAGTATTTAACTCAATAGAAAAGATGCTGGCTCGGTCGCTAGGACCAAAATGTACGGAGGTGTACTAAATTTTAAAAAAAACTAAATTAAAAATAAATAGCAAGTAGACTGTAAATTTGATGGAATGTTTATTTTTGTTAGAAACGCAGCTAGTTGCTGCATTCAGAGCTTGTTGCAAAGAGACCGTTTCTCTAAACCAACTGCGTCACACAACACGTGAGCAGCGTTACACTAAATTGCCGATTGACGTATAATTGGCATGGGCTGTGTTTGTCGCCAAGGCGATGTTACAAAGTTACAATACAGGAGCTGAACAGCAACCATAGACTTAACATTAACATCCGGGTCTTTTTCAGTCAGTAGTGTGGGCTCTTAAGCTGGGCATCATCGTCGTAGCTTAAATGATAGTACGCTTGAATCGCTATTGCAAGGCTTCCGGGTTCCATTCCTAGCTTGGAGTTTTTAACTCTGTTGGTTCTACGCTTGATTAGCAATGTGAAAAATCACTTATTAAAGATACATTTATAGGTACATTTATGTAGTAAATAGTATATTGTAAGTGTTTAAACTTTTTTTTTCAAAGATGCTACAGAATTCTTAAATGATATATTTAAAACGTCATCTTCCTTTATGACTGACAAATTACATATAAAAGTGGCTTTAATATGGATTGTAATAATTCAACATCAAATTGGTTCTGGATATGAAAGTTTTTAGTAATATTAAAAGAGCTAACAAATAATATTATGTAAAAGAAATTAGGTTCATAAAAGGATTTTAATTTAATGTGCATATTAATTGTTTATTTATTAATGAATTCACTTTATTTGACTTGTGCGCAGGATTACTCATTAGAATTTCCTCATAGAATTTCCTCATAGAATTTCCTCATAGAATTTCCTCAGTTAAGCATTTTTTTTATTTATAAGAATTAAAATAAGTGTTTAAAATGACTTACACTGAAACAATATACATTGATTATTCGCCACTCTTCCCCTTTCCTTTTTTTTATAATTTATAATGTTTTAAAAATAAATAGCGTCCTATTTTTAAAATTTTATACTCGATTAACCCGCGAGTAGTCGCGACTTATTTCACAACGTCATTAGTCGCGCTCGGTCTTTTCGCCGCTGGCCCCCCGCATACCAAATATGTAAAATAAGAAATATTTTTTACCTAATATACGAAAATAACATTATAACGAAGATATAAATTTGCAGTTTTCTTAAATTATGCATTTTATTCATGAGATTTGGAGTAATTGGAAAAAGTAAAAATGAACTCACATTATTGAGTTTTACGTAGACTTTTTCTCCAATTTCAACTTTGTTTCTAAAAATCTATCTGAAAGAAAAACAGAGGTGTCCTGTTACTTCACTAAGGTGGTCAAGAAAGCTTCAAAGTCAGTTACACGGTAGATATCCGCTGTATTTGTAATGTGATATAAGTTAGGAGAAGATAAGTTATACGGGCGGCGAAAAGACCGACACGCGACTACTGACGGGTTAATCTAATATATCATCATTTTGAGCCTTTATGGTCTATACTTTCAGTCAAAATATTATGAAATTATCTCCGCATATCTAAAAATCCTGCTCTGCAAAATCACCAATTTGAGAAAATTTACTTTAATAATCAAATTCCTTTAATAATCAAATTTAATTTATTCAACTAAAAGAAAAATCTCAAACTGATTTGAATATAACCAATCAAATATATCGGATTTAATATATATATACTAGAAAATAAATATATTGGAATAAAGATATTGGGTTAAACCTTCATATATAATCATATCAAAAAGTAAATATATTGAATTGAATTTTCTAAACTAAAAATTTGCAGATTAAGTTGGCAATTAAAAAAATAATTTCTGACAAATTTCAGAATAGATACCTTAAAAAGTTGCAAATGAACTACAGTTTTTTTGAAACAAAAATAGCAAGTAGAACAGAAGTTATAGCTAAAACTAACTTGCATAAAAGCATTCGCTATAACATTATAAGCCAGCTTTTAAGCCGTATTTCAAAAAATTGAATTTTTTGGTTTGCACGTACTCTCATTTAAAAATTATTTAACATAGAAACTTGAAATTATATTTATCATAGAAACTTGAAATTATATTTATGAATTGGTTTTCTCTGAGTGTTCGCGCTCTAATTCGTGTAAATGTACTCTGATTAGATCACAATAATACATATATTTAAAAAAAATCAAGAACATACAGAAAAATATACATTCTGCTGAGGACTAAATGAGTGGGTTGAAACTTGTCATTATAAGTTTTTAATATTATTTTAATATATTTTTAGTAAAGAGCCATATTTCTAAAAAATGATTTTTTGGTATTGGGTACACTGTCATTTAAAAACAGATTATCACAGAATCATAAAAAAATGTATATTCCTAGTTTACATGATCTAGTTTAAGCTGAACTTCAATTTGGTCTGATTTTTGTCACAGAAAATTGTGGATAGAAAAAATAGGAATATATTTTTTTAATGAAATTTAGTGATTATAATAAGCCATTATTTATTAGAAAAAGCTATTAATTATGATAAAGATTTTAATAAAATATATTTCCAAATTTAGGTTTAGTGTAAAATATAGTATTATATGTAATAAATATGAAGCAGTAGATTTGTAAAATCGTGTGCTCAAAATGTCTATTTCAATATTCATATATTTCAAAAGTAAATTTTGTCGTTATGATTAAATTAATTTATATTACTAAATATATCTATATTTGAATATTTTATCATATTATGAAAATGTGAGGAAGAAAGAAAAAAAATTGTTGCATTCTATTCATTGCTTAAGAAAATACAGAGTTTTTCGTATTGCTTTAAAGAAGGTTAATTTCTGGCTGCTTAACGTGATCTACCCCTTTTATATGATCCTAAAAACTAATTTCAACATTAATTATTTAAACCAAGTCGAAAATTTCACGCCAGACGTAGCAAATGAGGTAGGTGCATTCTTAATATAGTGAATTTTTTTTAAATATGCATCCCTTATAGCATGCATGGTCACAGTGACGTCACTGTGAGTCACTTGGTCACATCACATCTGTGACCAAAATGCCACCACTCAGTGACGTCACATTGTGACTGAGATGTGACTCTCTTAAAAATCTTTAGAAATTTATAAATATCCTTTAAAACATGTTATTTACTTAAAAAAACATGTTTCTCGCACTTTAAATATCGTCGCTTTTGTCACAGTTTCGTCACAATGTTAATGTCAAATTACTCACAAATGACACATTTTTCACAAACTTGTCACATTGTGACCACTTTGTGAAATGTCACAAAAGAGCTCTAAAACGGCTATAACGACTTCACATTTTAGTCACTGTGACTTCACATCGACGTCACGTGACGTCACATCGACAATTGATGGTCACAAAGTCACAATGTGACTTCACAACGACGTTGCAGTGACGTCACCATGCTTTACGAGATTACTTCCGATACAATACAGAATCCAAAATCTTTTGTATGTTATTATAAACACTAAACGGTTGTAATTACTTGTAGCATTAACTTGAAGTAAACATCAGCACCTATATTAATTTCATAAAACGTGAAATTGTTTAATATAATTAAAACGCACCCCAAACAATGCTTCCCCCCATTCCATTATGTAACAGAATACTTTTGTGCTTCACTCTGTATTAATGAAAAATATTCTTTACTCTAGAGCTTGTACAGAATGTTTATTTTACTACATATGTCATAGATGCATATGAATTTCATTATCTTAGAAAGAGTGTAATAACATTGAAATGCGCTTGAAACTATATTTTCTCATTGATTGTAATGTCACGGAATACTTTTGATTGTCCCTATCATTGAACTATACATCCGATTTTCATAAAATACGAAATGACTCGGCAAAATTATGTAATAATTATATTTTTGAATTTCAAAGGCTTCGGTTAAATAGTTTTTACTTTGTTATATGCGGACAGACGGATTGAACGATAACAGATGCTACATATTTACATTAAGAACGAACCTAAAAAGGATTTTTTGTACATACAAATACTTCTGTCTTGTTAATATTGTAGGAAAAACAAGCATGGGCATGTCCACGAACACTATTTTCGTTATCTGACATTTATAAATGAAATATTTGTATTTATTTGGAAAAAAGTAAATGTCGGATTTTAATCAAAAAGAGATACGGCGAAGGTATTTCTGCGGTGGTATTTATATATTGGAAATCCATATTCCAGTTGGAATAACATTCCACCTATAGTAAAAACCGAGGGAAATGTATCGACATCCGGAATTGTTTTCACATATTTCTCTATTCGGGCATGAAATATAGTACATTTTTTTATGAATCACATAGAAGATGACAAACCACCGAAATATATATAAAAACATATATGACAGCTGCATCGATGTATTTTTTCTCTGTATTTAGAAAATGAATTTCGATATTTATAGAAGTGTATTTTGAATCTGAAATTGAAAAAAATACCATTTTACAAGAATTTATATTTAAAAGAATCTTCTTTTTAACTCTTCCCAATATAATTTAAAATGACAAATTTATGATTTGTGTTTCTCTGTCTGTCCCTGTTCTAAATAGTGTAAATATACTAGAATTATATCACAATAATACATATTCCAAATGAAAAAAATCAAAAACATACACAAAAATATACATTCTGATGATCACTAAATGAGTGGGTTGAAACTTGTCAATATAGGTTTTTATTGTTATTTTAGTGTATTTTTAGTAAAGTGCTGTATTCAAAAAAATGATTTTTTGGTATTGGTTGCACCTGTCTTTTAAACATAGAACCTTGAAGTTATGTATATTTTTAGTTTGTATGTGTTAGTTTAAGCTTAACTTGAATTTGGTCTGATTTTTGTCACAGAAAATTGTGGATTGAAAAAGATAGGAATAGATTTATTTTAATGGTATTTAGTGAATATAATAAGTCATTATTTATAATGAAAAGCCATTAATTATGCTAAAGATTTAATAAAATATATTTCCAAATTTAGGTTCAGTGTAAAGTGTAGTATTATAGGTAATAAAATATGAAAAATTAACCGTATATCTGCAGTAGAATTTTTAAATTTGTGCACGCAAAATGCGTGTTACAATATTCATATTTTTCAAAAGCCCTTTTTGTCGTCATGACTAAATTAATTAAAATTACTGAACATATGTACTTTTGAATATTTTACCTAATCATTAGAATGTGAAAAACGAAGAAAAAAATATGCGTTTTATTCATTCTTTAAAGACATACAGAGTTTTTCCTACCTGTCTTAAATACGTTTTTTTTTTTTTTTTTTTTTTTTTTTAAAGCTACTTAACATGATCTGCATCTTTTAAATGATCCTAACGAAGCGAATTTATAATGAACTATCTAAAAAATTAATTGGCATTTTAAAAGGTTTTGATTTATTAAGATTTTATGAAAAATGAGCATATGTATGGCCACAAACATACACACATAAATTACTTTCGTTATCTGACATTTATAAACGAAATATTTGTATTTATTTCGAAAAAATAAACGGTTGATTTTAATCAAAAAGAGATACGGCGATGATATTTCTGCGGTGGTATTTATAAATCGGAAATCCATATTCCAGTCGGAATAACATTCCACAGATAGTATAAATCGAGGGAAAAGTATCGACATCCGGGATTGTTTTCAAATATTTCTCCATTCGGGCATGAAATATAGTACATTTTTTTCCGAATCACATAGAAGATGACAAATTATTGAAATATGTATAAAATCAGATATGATAGATGCATCGGTGTATTTTTTCTCTGTATTTAGGAAATCAATCTTGATATTTATAGAAGTACGTTTTGTATCGGAAATTAAAAATTTACATCATGTTGAAAAAGTTTAAATTAGAAAGCTCTTCTTTTTTAACAATTCCTAGCATATTTGAAAAGTGTTTATAAATTGGGTTTTTCAGCCATTTGTCTGTCTGTCTGCACTCTACCTCGCGTAAATCACTGGTACCAAATCAATCGCGAAAATCATAAACTCGAATTATATCACATTAATACATATTAAAAACGAAAAAGTCACACAAAAAGTATACATTCTAATGACTAATTGAATGAGTTTAAATTTGTCAATATAGGTTTTTAATATTTTTTAATATGTCTCTAGTAATTTGATGTCTTTTAAAAAATAAGTATTTTTAGTGTATATTGTTTTTTTTTCTTTTGTAATTATACATCATTAAGATAAAGTTATTGGTCGCATTTACGAATTTCTGTTTTTATACTTTACATTGTTATATTCAGACAGAAATTGCCAAGTAATTTGTATGCAATATTGATGTTACTATGGTATATTCGGTATTTAATATTAAATTTTGGCCACCATAATTCATTTACAGGGGGACTCAAAAGCATTCCAATATATTATAATCTATGGCGAAAAGAATCATTTGTGGTGTTAATAGTGTTACAGTCTTTTAAACCTAATGGTATTTAAGCATGGGAATATGATAAACTAGAATATGGATTCTATGGAATATGTAATTTATAGTTGTTATAGTACGTGCACAGAAGAGTACAGAAGTATTCCGTAATACTATGTTGGATATCAATACTTAAATCACTTTTTAACATCCGTTGTCTGCATATTTTTGGGACATTATTTTTTCTTAATTGAAAATCCATGACTATTAAAATTTGTTTAGATATTTCATTACTTTTATTTCATTATTATATATTTGTATAATCTATTTTATTATTTTTTTTCTGATTATGTCCATTTCGTCTTGGCACATATAATTAACAGGATTCGTACTTGTCTTGGAATTTACAGACCAAATTTCTATCCAAATAAAGCACGTGTTTCAACTAGATTTATTTTTTATTAAAAATAGTGATATTTCACCTGGAAAATAATGGTACCTGACCGAATCCTGTTTAATATCTGGTATTTAAAAAAAATAAAAGTAAAAGACCATTTTTTATGAAATTACAAGATTAAATTTCAATTTATAAAATAACAAACATTCTTTATAGATCAGCTGTGTGTTGATGTATCAATCATTTCATTTAGAAAAAAAGCTATTATGCTATCAACTAATTAATAGAGACAGCTTCCGTGAAATGGCTTACGAAACGACATTGCATCGAGAAAGCGGTTCGTTAGATGATGACCTTTTGATTCTTAAAATCTTTCATGATATCGCTAAACTATGTAAGCAAATGTGTAAATGTGGGATTATTTCGGTTATATGATTTTAACATAAGTGTGATAAAAAATTAAGTAAAATAAAACTCATATCCCTAAATTTTCGTATCATATTCTTGTTATTGAAGGATCAATATTGAACCTATCAATCTCTCCTTAAACTTAAATATTATATACGTGTATAACAGAAGGTCATGTTGTACGTTTACATCATACAGATTTTACTAGGCAATTGCTGTACCATGAAAACTTGATATAATGCTCGTCTGCGTTATACTCGTTAAACATTTTCATAATATAATTACTTACATGCGTTTTTATTCACTATTTAAAATAATACATTCGTTACTATTTTGTAGAATAAACGTGTTATTTCGCATTTTAATAGCAAAAACAGTACATAGCATTATAAAAATTATTATCGATTATTCAACCCTCTAAGCGTTTTGCAAAAGGGTAAAATTTTAATGTTGTTTACTACGCTTTTTTTAATGCTAAGAAAATATGATTCTTTCGACATTATATATATAAAAAATACAAATATAAACGTAATTCTTGAGGGTACTAATCATTGAAAATTTATCTACTGAAAATTAGTCAAATCTATAGATTTATATTATATTAAATATTGCTTATACTGCAGTGAAACCTAAGGGTTTATTGGACAGAATAATTTATGCCGAACGCTTAAAGGGATCATAATAGATAAATGAAAGACACTATATGTGAAATTACAAATTCATATTTCAATTTATAAAACAACAAACGTTCTTTGTGTTGGTGTATGCATCATTTCATTAAGAGAGAAAGCTCCTACGCTGTCATCTAATTAAAGATCTTAGAGACAGCTTCCGTGGAATTGCTAACAAAGCAACATTGCATCGAGAAAACGGTTCGTTAGATAATGGCTTTTCATTCGTTAAATCTTTAATGATATCGTAATAAATGGATTATGGATGTAAATACGTGAATTTATTTCGGTTATATAACTTTAACAGATGTATAATGCAAAATTAAATAAAATCAATTTCGTTTCCCTAATTTGCATAGAATAGTCTTGTCATCGATGGACCCAGATGGAACCTCTTCTTAAACTTGCGTATTATATTCTTGTCATTGAAGGATCAAGATTGAACCTATCAATCTCTCCTTAAACTTAAATATTATATACATGTACAAAAAAGATCATATTATATGTTTACATCTATACCGATTTTATTAGGCATTAGCTGTGCCATGAAAATGTGATATTATGTTCGTCTGCGATATGCTCGTTAAAGAATTTCATAGTATAGTTACTTTGAAACGTTTTAATTCACTATTTAAAATATTAAATTCAGTGCTGTTTTATAAAATGATTATTACATATTTCAATAATAAAAACGGTACTTAATATTATAAAAACTAATGTCTATTATTTAATCCTTATAGGGTCTTGCTAAAGGATAAAATTTTAATGAAATTTTCTCTGCATTAAAAAAAAAAAAAAAAAAAAAAAATGAGAAAATATGATTCATCCAGTTTTATAAAAAACACTTAATTACAAATACAAGTGTAATCCGTGTGGTTACTAATCATTATTCAATGTACTGAAAATTCATTAAATCGCTAGAATTATACAACGAACATACTTTATAGATCAGTGGCGTGTTGGTGTGTGCATCATTTCATTTAGAGAGAAAGCTCCTACACTATCAACTAATTTAAGATCTTAGAGACTGTTTCCATGGAATCGCTAACGAAGCGACATTGCATCTAGAAAGTGGTACGTTAGATAATGGCCCTTTCATTCGTAAAATCTTTCATGATATTGTTGGTGATAAATTACGGAAGCAAATAAGTAAAAGTAGGTTTATTTCGGTTACACGATTTTAACTTAAGTATAATGAAAAATTAAAAAGAAGGAAATTCAAATTTTTAACTTGCGTAGAATATTCATGTCGTAGAAGGACAGGATTGAACCTATCAATTTCTTCTTAAACTTAAATGTTATAAAAAAAATTTTCAAAGGGTACTTCATTTGAAATTCATATATTACAGATATTTGAAATATGCTTATCAATTTTGATTTATTACAATAATATACATTGACACATCAATGATTTACATTTAACTGATTCGTTTTAAATGATTGTAACACATGCAGCGATAATGGCTATTATTTAAAAAATATAAAAATGAAAGACAATGTACAAGATTACAAGATTATATTTTAATTTATAAAATAAAAAAATACTTTGTAGGTGTCTGGTGTGTTGGTGTGTGCATCATTTCTTTTCGAGATAACGCTCCTACGCCATCAACTAATTAAATATCTCAGAGACAGTTTCCGTGAAATGGCTAATGATGGGACATAGCATCGGGAAAGCGGTTCGTTAGATAATGGCCCCTTGATACGCAAAATCTTCCATGATAGTGTTAGAGATGATTTATGGATGCAAATATGTAAAATTGGGTTTATTTCGGTTATATGATTTTAATGTAGGTATGATCAAATATTCAATAAAATGAAATTAATTTTCCTAATTTGCTTAGAATATTGTTCTGATAGGAGTACCAAGATTGAACCTAACACTTTCTTCTTAACCCTTTCGGGTCTGGTGTACTATTAATAGAACATGTCTTTTCTTCTAGTATTTTTTTTCTTTGTCATAACACTTATTTAGTTATTTTCTACACATAGAAATGATAGTATATGACTATGACTTTATTATAACGACTTCATTTAAGTTTTGACGTTTAGTAATATTAGTAATAATAAAATTTTGGTTAATTCTCTTTGCACAGTTGGCGATTCCTTTATTTTACACATATGTTTCATTCTTTAAATTTAAACGATAAGTTATTTCTTTTTTTGAGCGAATCATGTACAATAAAACAGAAAAAACATTAGAAAGTTGTAATACCCTCTCAATTCCTGTTGTAATACTTCATATTCCAAACTTCTTAAAAAACTCTTTCTTTGTCTATTATCATATAAATACGAATGTAATAGCACACAAAATAAGTACATTTGTTAGATTTAACACAATGAAATAATCTTTAAATATCAGTAAGTCTATTTGGATAAGATTAATGTTATTAAAATAAAAGTAATTTTGTTCTCAAAATGGAAAAAAATTCGCACCCGAAGGGGTTAAACTTACATATTTTATACCAGCGGTTTCGAATCTGGGGTACATGTATCCCTGAGAGTACAAGGAAGACCTGCTGGAGGTATAGGAAAATAACATCACTAATGTTGTTTATCACAAAAATGGTTAATAAAGTTACAAAAAATAATGCAATTTGTATCGATTTTGTACATGGTTATGATAAAAATATTACTAATGAAAAAAGCATATTTGCGTTATCTAATTCTGAACGGCGAGTGGTCGGGGAAAAAACAGTCAAAAGAGGCGTTAAATATAAGTATTTTATTAAAGAAAAAATTGTCTTCTTTACCCTTTGAGGGACAAGCGATAATGTCTCTGTAATAACTAATTCTCACCGGGAAAAATCGAAAAATTAATTTTAAATTAAGAAAAAGCAAATTTTTAACATTTTGTCACAAAAGTTAAAAGTATATATTTTTTTTTAAGTTTTTGGTGACAATTCCGTATAAATTAGGAGAGATAAAATACATTTCACCGCCTCTCAAGGGTTAAACCCTTTATATTTTTTGAAGTATTTTTTATGACAAAATACTGGTACTTTTCTCTTTTTTAACTGTGTTTTTTCCTGACACTTGACACCCTGTAGTTGAATCGAGATGGAAAAGTGTAGAGTATTTATGAGAAATAGTGGTATTGGGAAATGAAAAGTCTAATAGAGGAATACGAGGAATTAAACAAATGGGGAATCACTGTTTTATACAGTAGAAGTTTATATTGTACGCTTATATCATATCGATTTTTATCAGGCATTAGCTGTATCAAGAAAACGTCGTATCATACTTGTCTGTGCTATACTATTTAAACAACTTCATAATATCTTTACATAGTTCATATGTTGATTCCCTATTAAAAATAATATATTTACTACTGTTTTATAGAATACACATTTTATTTCACATTTTTACAGTAAAATCAGTACTTAGTAAATGGGAATGAAATACAAAGAAATTTCACTATTTTATTTGGTTTTTCTAAACATTTCTTCTTTTTAAAAATCTGATAAAAAGACGTAAATAAAAAAGCAAAGGATTCGCTGCTAATACTGTTATTCCTGGTGTACAATTACGCTCATATTCACAATCTACCTCAACTTAAAAAAAAAAAAAAAAAAAAAAAAAGTGGGTTGAACGCTTAAATGACATCCCCGATTATCCTGATTGGACTTTATAGAGGCGGAAAACCAATCAGATTACGCAATAGTATAATTTTAGCGTTCGATTAATATTTTTCTAGATTGAGGTAAATGATGAATATCAGCATAAGAGCTAAAGCGTAAACTAATTTTTCGATAGTCAGTGTACATGGATGGAATAAATCGTTAATATTGGATAAAAATAACATATATTATATTGGTATATTGGATATATTGAGATTTTATTATATGTAGATAGGTAAGAATGAAATTTAGTGTTAGTGATTTATTTTATGATATTATTCCACTCATAAATTACCATTAACGGTCAGTGGTAAAAAAAAATGCGAAAGTTATTGTAATTTATTTGTATATGAATTTTTGTTATTTTCCTCTCAAATTTAAAAAAATTCATATTATTATAAAATAAATAAATTGCAAAAAAATCTTTTTTTTTCACCTTAAAAAAACAAGTCTTTAATCAAATATAAAAAATTTTAGTCAAAACATTTTTTTTTCAATACTCATGCAATTAGAAAAATCTGACGCTCGAAAAAAATATTTTACGACAATTCAGCTTTAAAATGTTAAACCCTCGAGTAAAATTAAAAGCAAAAGAAATATCCAAGTAAAATGACTGAAAAAAACACTTGAAGAAATAATAAAGGAAATACTTACAAACAAACCTCGTAGTCTTAAAAAGTTACGGAAGTAAACGAAAAATGGTAAACTGCTAATGCCTTCTTTAAAAAAGAAAATAATAATTTTTTTTCGAAGTGCTGTCTGAGAAAAACTTCTTGTGAAGCTATTAACTGTGATTTATTTTCATTTTAACGAGGTTTTCTTGTCTCTAACAATGCCCGAAAGAGCACTTATGCAAAACCGGGTACATTGCAATAGGTAATTTGCGAAACAATCTGCATCAACAAAACGATTGAAGTGGGAGACGTTCTTGGGTAATTGAAATAATTTTGAAAGATTTCCACACCCGACCATTTTAAAATCCCCAATCAAAGTATTTGGTACTTTGGAAATTAAGTTTGGTGCAATAAACTCAATTTGAAAAACAATTTTAGAACATCTTCTTCTTTCTATACTTAAAATTAATAATTTGTCTGTAAACTGTCAATGTAGGTTATAAAATATTTATAAAAGTTAAAAAAAATGTATTGCTATTTAATATTTAGCCTGCTAATATATTTTATAAATGATAAAAAACAAAATCAGTTGTAAAAGAAAAATAATGCCGTAGTTTTCAAATTTTGTAAATTTTTAAATGATTTTTCATTTTTTTAAATATTTTATATCTATTATTAACGAATTTATATTTTTAAATGCACTTCTTTAAAAAATCTATGCTAATAATCCGATAAGTGACCACGAAAACACTATTTTCAGAAAGTTATGCTGCTGAAAAATATAATACTTTAACAAAAAACAAAAAAAAAAATTTCCATTCTAAAACTTCTTAACATAGGGCTTTAAAATGCACAAAGTCTCAGTATTATGCGCGAGCAACACCACAAGAATTTCCCTTGTTAGAGATAAAACGTAAATTAGTTTTTGATAGTCAGTGTTGCTGGATTATTTCAACAAATCGTTAAAATTGCATAAAAATAACACCAGATGTACCGAATATATTAAGTTTTAATAATATGTAGAAATGTAAGAATGAAATCTACAGTTAGTTTTTTGTTTCATAAGAAATCATTCCACTCATATATTAACATTACAATGGCCAAAAATGAGAAAGTTATTGTAATTTATTTGTATGTGAATTTCTATTTTTTTTTTATCTCATTCAAAATGAATAAATCACAATTTTTTTTCTCACTATTAAAAATTGCTCTTGAAGAGAATAAACATTTTTAGCCAAACTTTTTTTTTAGTACTGAAGGCAACATAAAAATATGGCGTTTCAAAAAATATTTCGAAAATATTTCAAAAAATATTTCAAAAAAGAAAAAATCTTAGCAAAAAGACTGAATGAAACACTTGAAGAAATAATAAAGGAAATAATTACAAACAAACTTCATAGTCTTAAAAAATTACGGAAGTAAACGAAAAATGGCAAACTGCAAAGGCCTTATTTAAAAAAGAAAATAATAATTCTTTTTCGAAGTGCTGTCTGAGTAAAACTTCTTGTGAAGCTATTAACAGTGATTTATTTTCATTGTAACGAGTTTTTCTTGTCTCTAACAATGCCCAAAAGAGCACTTATGCAAAACTGGGTACATTGCAATAGGTAATTTGCGAAACAATCTGCATCAACAAAACGATTGAAGTGGGAGACGTTCTTGGGTAATTGAAATAATTTTGGAAGATTTCCACACCCGATCATTTTAAAATCCCAATCAAAGGATCTAGTACTTTGGAAATTAAGTTTGGTGCAATGAACTCAATTTGTGAAATAATTTGGGGAAAGTTTTTATAGTGTTTTAGTAATTTGTATTTCGAAACTGTTAAGTTTATTTTCACAGTAAATATAAAAATAAAAGTTATTATTATTATTATTATTATTCAATGCCTATTTTATAAATAAAGCCTATATACATATATATATATGTGTGTGTGTGTGTGATTTATGTTTTTTCTGAAAAAATTTGTTTTAGTACATATTAGATGTGAAATACATTAAGGATCCTGTCCCACACAATTAAGACACTCCGAGCTAATGCTAAACCTACGGTGAGGTTTTTTTTTTCCCGATCCTTCACTGCATCTCGACATTTAATTTTTTCCTTAAATAGCTGATATCTATCTCACTGCCGAATCCATGAAGTGACTTTCACTTTCGAAAACGGTTCCGAAAATGAAAGTATCATTCTAAAAAGTATTTGCAACCGAAATAAAAAAAAACAGAAAAGGGGTGATGTAGGAACGAATTTTAGATATACAATGCAAAGGAAAAAAAAGTACATATAAACAAATTTGTCGAAATGCAAACGAGATATTAGAAAATTAGCTTCCTCTTGGTTTAGCATTACTTTCCGAGTGCTTTCACCTACAGGTACAGAAGCCTTAACTCGGATATGAAATATTCATTTCGATTTTACGTTTTTGTAAAAAGCCCAAACAAGGAATAATTAAAGAAGTTATTTATTTTAATCAAATTAAAAATGTTCAAATCAAATTATTTAAATAAAATCCAAAATATAAAAATTTTCAAATATCCAAAAAAATTAATGGAGATATAAATGAAATTTTAAGTATCGAAAAGACTAAAAAATTTTAAAAATCAAATTGAAAACATTAATCTCAAAAGTTTTAAAATAGAACGAAAATAAAATTCCAAAAATTATTATGGACGTCTGTAATTATTTATCACAAGATAAAAAACTCTTAAATTGGTAAAAAATACGAAATGTCTTTTAATTAAATCCATCAAAATATGAAAATTTCAAATTCTAGAAACGGGGTTCGAATTAAGGACTTGTTATTTATTAGCGAGATACTCTACCCGCCGGATATGATGTCGACACGAAAACCGGTGAAATACCAATTCTCTTCTACAATTTAAATCGCAAAAATGAACGGAAGACATGAAAAATTTATTTAATTAATATAAGTGACTTTTTAGCTCACAGGCTATCAAAGCCTGTGAGCTTATGTGCCCGTCCGTTCTGTATATGCGTATGTGCGTAACGCGATATCTCATGATAAAAATATCCAATTCATTAAAAATTTTGGATATATGTATATTCTTATAAAGTGCTTACCTGATTAGTTTTTGGAGTTCATTAGAAATGTATAACAGGGGGAACGAGGGGTTACCTCTCCTTAATTGATATAAACGGATTTTTCATGCAGAATTATCAGTTTTTCTTCAAAATTTGTATACGATAAATCATATCCCTGATTAGTTTAAGGGGTTCAATGATCAACTATAAAACGAGGAAATGGATGGAGCTGTCCCCCCCCCCCCTTAATTTGTTTTTCGAATGGAATAACCCTTGAAAATATAAGGCTGTAATATACTCAATGCCATCAATTTAACTGGGCAATATTCTTTTTATTTAAAATTGTATTATTTGTTGTGTGACTCGAAGTATTCAGCTATAAGTGCACAAAATGTGAATGAAGTCTCTGACTTATACAGTTTTTCTGTACTTTTCTATATGCTAACCAACCTTCGTAGAGTAATCTGCCTCGATAACTGCTACAATTAGTAGTAGTTATCACGGCGGGTTACTCCTTGAAGGTTGGTTAACTTGTTTACGATCGCCTGCTATGAATGAGGCTCGTGCTGTCCCGAATGAATATTATATTTTTCTGAAAAAATATAACCGTAACTATCTTGATTTGTTCCAATATTTGTTATGCAATAAATTATCATTTGTACTGACGAGGCCTTGCGATTGATAAGCTTGGCGAAACGTTTACTTTTGTATCTTTAACTGTTATTTTTTAGTGTTTTAATTTTTTTATATAAATATTATTTATTTTTAAAAAATATATTCAACTCTGTATTAATTTATATATTCAATCTTTCAAATGAAAAATGAATTCAAACATAGCAGCGCGTTGGAAAATTCACACACAAAAGAAAAAAAAATAATCAGCACCATACTATCAAGGACAGACGGAATTTATATTTATGAAAATTAATTCATTAGTTCTTGAAACATAGCTATAACGAAAATCGTAAAAAAAACAGTTTAGCTGCTTTACCTATTAGGGACTTACTGTTTTATGTATATGCGTTCATTAGTCCTTTTGATAAAGCGTCCACAAAATTTGTGAAACCTACAGACACACAGCAAGACTCGCAAACAGACATTTTCTAAAAAACATGCTTTTCTTGTTCTATGATCCTTAAAATATGTAAATCCGTCGATAACCTCAAAAACCTTCAAGACTTTCATGAATACAACAAATTTTTTTGTAGAGAGAAAATAAAGTAAAAAGAGTAGAATTAAAATACATTAAATTTTAATGTTTTCTTGATTTTCTTTGCAAACGAAATTTATTATTACATTATTATTTTTTTTATCATATGATCATTATGATATCGTCTTATTTATTTGCTGGTGTCATTTTTTAAATATATATAATAATGAGATAAAAAAAAATAATAAACTTTGTCCATATGCTAACACATCAATCACCCGTTTAGGGTCTCATTTTCTTTCTTCAGTGTAGTTTTACTGCTTGAATTCTTTTATTATTACCACAATATAAAACATTACCAAAATTGCTTCATTCATAGGATACTTTGGATATTTCTAGAGAATTCCTTGGCATCTGCTTTGATATTACGGAGGATTTCTGTTGCAAATTATCTGGTAGATTGCAGGTCACGATAGAATTATATTTTCTCTGATATCATAATATCCAAGAATGTTATGTGAAAAACTGAATTTATAGCAAATATAGAAAATAAGTAAAACTATATTTTGTTTCTTTATAAATGAAAATTTGTTTAAATATGTGAATACTATTCAAAAATATACATATGCTGTAATGCATGTTAAGAAATTGCATTTTGATTTCAGTCCCGGAAAATAACGCACAATCTAAATGAAAATGAAAATTTTATATCGAATGCTTATAAGTCACTTTCAGCTGAAAGATTTGTCTGGATTTACATCGTCAATTTTTTAATTTAGGGATATATTTTAATGTATAATGCCTCATTCTACATTTCCAAGTTATATAGTCTGTGGCAGAATGTTGTATAAGTAGATTAAAACGGTTATAAACCAGAAAATAATTTTATATTTTATAACTCATTCTTTACTCAATTGCTTTATTTGGGAATCATGTCAAAAGTTAAAACATTTTAAACAACATATTTAAAGTTTTCTTTCTTATAGTGTTTCCTAACACAATAATTTTATTGGAATATGCATTGTGAAAAATGTAGCGCTGTTATGTAGTTTTTTATGTAGTTTTTGCTATAGCTCTATCTCAAAAACTAATGCATGGATTATCATCAAATTTAATATTCAGTTATTCAGTCAAATCTCGTTAAAATGAACACTCTTAGCGTGAATTACCTTTAACATGAACTGTTTTCACAGTCCCCTATAAAGACGAATATAAGGATTTGATAGTGATAACATGAATTACTGCTAACATGAACAAAATTTTGAGTCCCCCTGAGGTTCATGTTAACGAGGTTCGTCTGTAATTTGATATAAATTGTTGCTGACTAGATTTGATGTTAACCACCTAGCCGGTGGTGATTCTATGTTGAATTTTTCAGGAAGTATTAACATGTACAAGATAGAAGAAAGTTTTGGGATTGCCATATCTGACTAGTTTTTTGCATATAACCATTATCAACACCACCTGAATAACGATTTTTGACATTTTTCTTATAAAAATAATAAAAGTAATAATAATTTTCCCAATATGGTAACACATCAGTGTCATTTTCCTTCATTGTTGAAGTTTTATTGCTAGCATTCTTTTGTTATTATCATACGAAGAAATACTACAAAAGTTGCTTCATGCATATGATGGCTCAGATTTTGCTTTTTTTCATCTGCTTAGATATCACCGATGATTTTTATTAGATTGCAGGTTATGGTAAAATTATATTTTCTCTGCTAAAGGGGTGTCAAAGAAGGCTATTTGAGAAAATTGAATGTATCCCAAATGTAGGAAAATAAGTAAAACTGTATTTTATTGCTTTTGAAACGAAAACTGGTTTCTAAATGTGAATTTTGCTCTGAAGTATGAACATATTGTATATAATATAGTTGCATATTGATTTCAATTTTGGAAAACATCATGTAATCCATTTTGCTATATATGCGAAATGAAAATTAAAATTTTACAAAAAAAAAAAAAAAAAAAAAAAAAAAAAAAAAAAAAATACGGTGAATGAGGCCATGAGAAATCAAAAGTCACTCCAGCTAAATAGAAATAAAAAAGTAATGGTATTACAGAATATCACCGCTAGTCGTTATGGTGTATAATTTAAGCTTTCGTGATTAAGTACGTCTTTTAAAACAAAGCGAAAAAGGTCAATTTTTAATTCTGTGGAATCTGGGAGGGAATTTACGTACTTTATTGTAGGAAGCAGAACCCCCTATTTGTTTTAAAAATGTTAAATGGAAAAGTTATTTAGTTTATCATGGTTTGCATATAAATATATGTAGTTCAATTAAAAAGAAAAATAATAAAGATGAGAAAAATATAAAAATTTTGAATTTCAGAGAAAAGTATTTCTTCGCAAACAAAATTTAGTATTACGATATTAATTTTAACATATGATCTTTATCCACACCTTCTCAATCATGGCTTTTGAGTTTTCTTATAAAAGTTATAAAAGTAATAATAAACGTTCTTTATATGATAACACATCAGCTGGATATAGTGTCATTTTCTATCATCGGTGAAGTTTTACTGTTTGCATTCTTCTGTTATTACCATACGATGAAATACTGCAAAAATTGTATCATGCAAAGAATGTCTCGAATATTGCCAGCGAATTCCTTGCACTTGCTTAGATTATCATCGATTTTGTTGTAAATTACATGGTAGATTGCTAGATTTTTATGCTAGAATTTTATTTTCTCTGATATAATGCTACCGAAGAATTTTATCTGAGAAAATTGAATGCATCCCAAATAATAGAAAAATAAGTAACAATGCATTTTATTTCTTTGTAAAAGAAAATTGATTTCTATTAGTAAATAATGTTTGCTAATATACAAATATATTATATAGTATTTATGATAAGCAATTACATGTTAATTTGAATCCCTGAAACATCGTGTAATCTACTGTATAGATGAATATTTCATTTCAAACACTTATAACTCACGTTCTGTTAAATAATTTTGCTGGGACTCATATTGTTAATTATTTTGGGGTATGTTTTACTGCATAACGAATCGTTCTACGTTGCTTAGTGACACTTCCTTGGCAGAAAGTTACGTAATTAGATCAATTCGATTATGAAACTGAATTGAATTTTCAACTAATATCAGTCTTTTTCTACTAAGTCAATTTCTATAGGTCTTTCATTTCTAGTTAGGAAATTTTAAAATGTCATATTAAAAAAAAATAATAATTATCAAATAGAATATTTCCAATATAATATTTTTATTGAAATATGTAGATTGCAAGTGTATGTTGAACTCTTTATGCGCTCAAAACATTTAATCGTGAAAATTGCGTCCTTTTTAAAACAATATATTTAAAATGTCGCTTTTAAAACGATTTTCTTTTAGCGGCAAATAGAACAAAAACTTCTTTCCAAACATTTGTAATGTCCGGGTGAAAGAGTAAATATGTAATTGATTTTCAAATTATTTTTCAATTATTATTTCAAAATTTTCAAACATGTAATTGATATTTTTTAATAAACCACGAGACCATCAGCTGTCATGAATATGGTGAATGCGGTCGTTTAAAAGGAAAAATCATCCCAGTCAAATGGAAGTATAAATGAAGTGGGATTATAGAAAATCGCCATAAGTTATTTTAATAACCTTTCGCAAGATGTGTTCTTTTAAAAACATAGAAAATCAGCGAATTTTCAGAGTTCGTGGAAATTGGGTGGGGATTGGCATACTTGTCTGTAAGAGACAAATCCACCAATTTGCTTTTGAAATTTTAAACGTAAAGGTTCTTATTTATCTTGAAATTATCATGGTTTGCGTATAAATTGTTTTTGTTCAATAAAAAAAAAAAAAAAAAAAAAAAAAAAGGGAAGAATTTGAAGCTTTAGAATTTTAATAAAAGGTATTTCGGGATTTTCTTCGGAAACAAAATGTATTACTAAGCTATTATTTTTAACATATGATCATTATTAACACCTTCAGAATAATTTTTCTCTGACATTTTTCCTTATAACAGTAATAAAAATAACAATAAACTTTGCCAATATGCTAATACATCAGCCAGATATAGTGCCATTTTCTTTTATCTGTGAAGTTTTATTGCTCACATTCTTCTATTATTATCATATGAGAAATACTACGAAGGTTGTATCATGCGTAGGGGATCTCGAATATTGCGAATTCCTCGCATCTTCATTCATTACCATTGATTTTGTTGTAAATTATCTGGCAGATTGCAGGTTATGGTAGGATTTTATTTTCTTTGATATAATGGTATCAAAGAATGTTATGCCAGAAAATTGAATGTATACCAAATGTAGGAAAATAAAAATAACTAAATTTTATTTCTTTCTAAAAGAAAATATGTTTCTATAAATGTTTCTTTCTATTGCTCTGGAATATTCAGGGTTTAAGAATAAACGGGTACTTCGCAAGGTTAAGTCTAGAGAATTAGACCCTGATTTCAAAATTAAATTTCTCAAAAACAAAGATCTTTAGAATTATGCGGTAAAAGGTTTGTTTATTAGGTAAGCTGTAAAAGTTTCGAAAGGCGAATATCTTGAAATGATTGCGTTCAAATGCAAACAATGCTTGATTTGACATTTTTCTTATTTTAGATTGATTGTAGAGAACGAGTTTTTAGTATACAATGCCATATTTTAATTATTTTTGAAATTAAATTTTTGTGATTTTAAAATTCCAAAAACTTAGTTCAAAAAATCATTGAAATACAATACTGTACACTAAAAAATTTTGCAAGCAAATAAAAAAAATGTCAGTTATTCTTTGCAATCAGAACACACTCTCTTCAAAATATTCACCGATCGAAACTTTTGTATAATATTTTAGAGCTTACCTAGTAAACAAACCGTTTACCGCATAATTCTATCGCACTCTAATTTTGCGAAATCTTATACTGAAATCAAGGTCTTATTCACTGGACACCCTGTATAAATATATTACTTATAATATACGTTAAGGAATGGCATTTTAATTTCACTTCCGGAAATATCGTGTAATTTTTCTACTATATAAATGAAATGAAAATAAAAATTTCATTTCGATCGCAATTTCGTACTCCTACACTGAAAAAAAGGGTCGATATACTAAAAAAGATTTAGTTTCTCTCAGTGATCCTTGCAATTAATAAAAAAAATTTTGTAACCTTACTCAGTTACAAGAAAATCTGTAAGAATTACTAGAAAAAAGCTAGCAACGAATAGAGATAATAATTTTATATTTTTAATAGCTATTACTAAAATTTACTTGGTATGGCCATGATGGTCACAGCACCGAGCTCGAGTCTGAAAGTTCCCGGGTTCGATGCTCGATACCACCAAAGACGCACCGAGTGTATACAGTGTAAGTGCTCGTTAAATAAATGAATTATGAAAATCCTGTCGTAGCAGTTACCATGGGTAATGATCTCAAGACTCTCCCTCCTCTTCACAAGCATATCAAAAATTGAGCAGGTGGCAATGTTTGATGCTGTCATCTATTAAGGCTTTGCCGAAAATCTTTCGCTGCCATAGTCTGTCCTCTTACCCACTGGATGCATCTCAAAGGAAGTTCCTGCCCTTCGGGCACATGTAAAAACAGGACTCATTTGGTGGTTTTCGCAAAAAAATTTTAAGTTTTTTTTATACGAAAAATTTATTTATACAGTTTACAAAATAAATATTTTTTTCACTTGCTAAAATTGTGTTTGGAATAGTTACAAAGAATTAGTGAGTAGTGGTTACTAAAAATAATTTTATAGCTGTTACTAAAATTTGCTTGGTGGCTGATATTAAAAAGTTTCAAGTTAGTTATACACAAAAATTCTTTTGTTCAATTTACAAAAGAAATGTTTGTTTCACTTGCAAAAAAAAAAAAAAAAAAAAAAAAAAAAAGTTTGAAATGGTTACTTTTTGTACTGAGAGTAGTGGTTGCTAAAAAATTCTGTGGAATACAAATTTACTAAAAAATTTTTAGTAACCTCATGAATTTTTTTTACTGTGTATAAGTCATTTCTGCGAAATTAATTTATATGTTTCTAACCTTATCAGTCAGATTATTTTTAAAAGTAATATTTGAAACATGCTTTTATGCAGTTTCCACACACAATATTTTTATTGAAATATATATTATTGCACACTGATATTGAAAATGAATGAAAACTTTAAAATAATTCATTTTTACGGGCCAAAAGCATTTAATCGTGAAAATAACGTCGTTATAAAAACGATATTTTAACCCCTTCGCGACGGGAGCCTTTTACGAAATTTTTAATGTTTTGTCACCAGTCTTAAAAAACAGAAATTTGTTTCTTCTTAAATCGAGAAAAAGCTCCGATTGAATAAGGCAACTTTTACATGTATAATTTTACCGGTGGGAATAAACGAGAATTCTTAAGCCTTTTTGCGGCGCGTATACGTGTCGCTCGTCGCCAAGGGGTTAAAAATGTCTTATTTAAATCGTTTTTATTTGCATAAAGATAATTTACATATTTGTAAATCCGGGTGAAAAAGAAATTTCTCAACAATTTTTTAGAAACTGCTGATTTTAAACTGTGAAGAGGAAAGGAGACCGAAAAGGAAACCGAATTACAGAACAGAACAAAAAGTCGTTAAAATGTTATTTAATTTTAATATGTATGTTTTTTTAGAAAATTAGCAAATTAGTGTTTTTTTAGAATCATTGAGATCTGGTGGGGGGTGGGGCGGTTGGTGTACTACTGTCATAGTGAAAAAGCTCCCTATTTAATTTAAAAATTATAAAGGTGAAAAGTTATTTATGATATTATGGTTTGCATATAAATTTATGTTGTTCAATATAAAAAAGAACAAGTCGGAAGTTGTACGTCAAGAGTAGCAAATGCGGTGCGTTCGTACAATAAATTATGTTTTAAAAACATACAAATCTTGGTGTAATAGTACACAGTACTTCGGATACAGTATAGTAGCGAAATCTTTTGTGTGTCTCTGTCAATACTATTTGTTTTCTATAATATACAAAGTAACTTGTAGTGAACCTCAACAATATATTTTAATTTCATAAAATGTGAAACAGTTAATATAATTAAAACGCGCCAAACAGTGTTTGCCCTGATACCTTTATGTAAGAGAACTTTTGCGTGGTCCTGTAAATCAACCAAAAAGGATCTTTGCACAACAGATTGTACGGAATATATATTTTAGTATGTATTTCATAGATGCATATTAATTTATAGTGCTCAAAAATGTGTAACATAATGAAAATGAACTTGAAATTATTTTTTTTTCCTTTGACCATAATATAACGGAATACTTTTGATTGTTCCTTAATTAAACTATACATCAGATTTTCATAAAATTTGAAATTGCTCAAAATTATGCATTTTAATTTTCAAACGATTTGGTTGTGTAGTTTTTCTGCGTTACATGCGTACGAACATACGAACATACGAACAGACGGACGGACGGATTAAACGACGACTATAGATGCTTCTTATTTTTATAAATACGAACGCACCTAAAGAGAAAAGATTATAATGATTTGGAATATCAGTAAAAGGTGCTTCGAAAACCTCTTAGAAAACAAAATTTATCATTATGGTAGTTGTTTAGTATAGGATCATTATTATCACGTTCTGAATCGCAGCTACTTATATTTGTTGAATAAAAGTAATAAAAAGAGTAATAAACCTTGCCAAAATGTTAAATCCAGCCGCGTAGAGTGCCATTTTCTTTCATCGGAACATTTTATTGTTCACCTTCTTTTGTTATTACCATAAGATGAAATACTGCCAAGGAAGACTCATGTATAAAATGCCTCGCATATTTCTAGAGAATTTTTCTACATCTACTTAGATATTACCCATGATTTATGCTGTTAAATACCTGGTATATTACCGGTCGCGGTATAATTTTATTTTCTCTGATATTATGATATCGAGTAATGTTATGTGAGGAAATATAATACATTACAAATGCATGTAAATGAGTGATATCATAATGTATTTCTTCTGGTTAGAAAACTAGTTTCTGAATATGAATATTAATTTTTAATGTGTTATAAAACATCCTCTTTTTAAGTTACAAAGCTTCATTTTACTGCCCATTTAAGATAATAAAAAGATTATGATAGAAGATGATAAAATAGAGTATACTTCAAATACATGAAAAGGAATAACATCGTAATCTACTTCTTTCAGAAAGAAGACTACTTTCTAATTATGAATGTATGACATAGGACAATTAAAATTTCAAAATTTCACATTTTGGATGTTATTGCATTTTGAATTTTCAAAAACTTTTCAACAATATCCAAAAATCACTTTTAAAAATCTTCATTGTTTCTTGAGTTTTAATAATAAATCGATATCGAGTACAATTATAGATACGTAGCTATTGAAACATTTAAAATTTAGTTTCTCAGTTTTAGAGTTTGCGTGCACTGTTATTTTCAAAGTATATAAATTACAATTAAAAAACATAACCAAGTACGCAGCTTTAATAGTCTATATGCTAAAACCAAAAAGAAATCTTATATTTGGGTTAAG
The DNA here is from genome assembly GCA_964019185.1 of Maratus speculifer. Classification (NCBI taxonomy): domain Eukaryota; kingdom Metazoa; phylum Arthropoda; class Arachnida; order Araneae; family Salticidae; genus Maratus; species Maratus speculifer. The sequence continues at coordinate 24,988,096 of OZ025292.1, forward strand.
TATTTAATTTGCATTTATAAAACATGACAGAAATTTGTGAAATTTTGATTTTTCTTAATATAAAATCATTTTTTACACAAACTTTTTTGTATATATATTTTAGTTTTAACTTAAACATAGGTGTGTTATGGTTCTATTTTGTTTACAAAGTTATCCTTCAGCATAATTTTGTGTTTTATAGTGCGCCCAGCATTACTTAATGATTTTATTTCACGCATTTTTGAGATGAATTTTTTAACTTGAAGCTATTTTTATAACATTTATTTTTCTGTATAATACAGCTAAGGATTAATACTTTTAGGAAGGGAAAAATCTTTAATTGCACATTATTTTTTATTTGTTTCTTGGAAAATGGCGATGATTTTTATAGTTCCAACAAGCTGAAAGGTCCTGTGCCCATTTACATTTAAAGAATCATTTTAGGAATTATTGATAATTCTGAAGAGGTTTTTGTAAATTTACATTCTTAATTATATTGCATTTTCCTAAATTAAGAAGGGTTTTTTAACTTTAAGTAGGGAATACATTCATATAAAATCATAACATAAAGCAAACATTTATGTGGTTTTTTTTTTATAAATCCCTTGCGTACGAGCGACCAGTATACGTGCCGCATAAGCATTTAGATTGCTTGTTTTTTCCTACCAGCCTAATTCAATCGGAGTATTTTCTCGATTCATTAAGACACAAATTTCTGCTTTTAAAACTAGATGATATGATATTAAAAATTTTGCAAAAGTCTCCCGAAGGAATTAATAATTCGCGCAAATAAAATCCAAGAAAAAGGCATTATTTTCTTTATAATTATTCTTTGAAGATGATAATTATCTCTATATCTTGAATAACGACGACAGGTCTTGTATAATAGTCAAAAGTGGAGAATAAATTCAGAGAAAATATAATTTACATAAAAAATGTTTTTAATAATACTTCACGAGAATTAAAATCCGGGTGTAACTCATTATTTGTTTTATAATTAGTAATTTTGGAACGTGATGATTATCACTACTTCTTGAAAAATGTTTGCTGACAGGTATTGCGTAACAGTCATAAAAAGAACAATAAACTTTGCTAAAATGCAAACACATAGCCGTGTGTGGTGTAATGTAATGGCCATTACTTTATATCGGTGAAGTTTTATGGGTCGCTTTCCTTTGTTATTACCATAGGTGAAATTCCGCCAAAATTTGTTTTCTCATATAAGAGGTATCAGATATTGCTACCGAATTCTATATTATTCTCTATTATTTCACCAATGATTTCTTGGAATGCAGGAATTTTATACCCTCTGATATTATGGTAACAAAGAATGTTACACGAGAAAAGTGAATATATCAGAAGTGCATGGAAATGTTGAAACATTTATTTCTTTTGGCAAGAAATTTAGTTTCTGATTATGGTTATAGTTTTGGATAAAGGAACAGTATATTTTTTCCAATGTGTTAATGCTAGTTAGGGTTTTTATAGAGTAAGTAATTTATCTTTAAATAAAAAATAATCTTAATCCATTTTAAAGCTCAACCATGTTTGGAAATTTCGAAAAATATTTTAATTAATAAAACAAATTATTGGTGTGATCAAACTAAATCAACGTCTTTCAACGAGCTGTCAAAAATTTATCTGCATGGGCAAACTTCCCACCAATAATCGACCAACGTATGTTATATATTCGTCATATACAAAAAGCAGATGAAGAGTACCTTAAACACTCATTCCCTATTTTTTTCTGTTTTGTTGCTTTCTGTGAAACATAACTGAATTAGAAACATATGAAACAGCACAACAAACTCCATAATTTTTTTTTCCAAAGTATTTGTAGACAGTTAACCAAAGTTGAGACAGTTGTTCAAAGGTTGTAAAGCGAAACGTATGGAATTAACAAAATGAATTCAGAGGATTTAACGAAACTTTCATGAACTTTTTTCCAAAACTGTAACTAGTTTAACGTATGCGACTTCGAATTGGCACATTAAAGAACTCCGGACGTATTCTTCTTCTTCATTTCTTAATATTTTATAATGTCTCAATTATTACTACTGACTAATTACCCCATGAAGTATTTTATCCATGAATGCCTTGGAATGTTTTGTGAAGTACCATTGATGAATTATATTTTTATTCAATGTTCTCTGATGATGCTCCCAAACATGTGAAACATTCCCCTGATACATAATTCCAAATTTTCGACTGTGCAAATGATTTAATTTATTAAATATGTCATGCAGATTTACATAATGGTAGATTAGATTAAATTTTCAATGTTTTCAGTTAATATAGCAATAAACAATTCTTAAATAATTTTTCTTCATTCTTAAGTAATTAGAAACTTTCTTTCTATTTCTCAAAAATAGTTGTTTGTTTTAATGATTTATATTAAATCATGTATTACAGTGATAGATTATCTAACGAATTTTTAGGTTGGCAAAGATTTATTTCGTTGTTTTTCAGTTTTTAATGAGGAATTGGAAATTCACCTAGTAAACTTTTTATAAAATTGGTACTCTAAGCATTATCATTTATATAGCTGGGATTTAAATTAGATGGGAAACCACATTCTGGTCAACAAATATACCGGCTAATAACTGTTATTCCAAAAAAATTACCTTGTTTAACCGAGATATTACTATACTTTTGTAATGATTGTCTGAAAATGGAGTCACTTCACAAAATTACATTTTTTTTATTTCTTTTACAGTGGTCCAGCAGTCATATGCCGTGGACGTGTACGACGAATTTGTGGTGCGCGGTAACACAGCCGTCCTCAAGTGCAGAGTTCCTCCCCAAGTGCAAGATTACGTCACAGTCACGTCTTGGATACGGGACGGCACTTTAGTCATAAGACCGACAGCATTAGCAGGTGAGTAACTACTGATGATCAAGATTGTATAAAAATAAATAAGATAATGATTTTCCTTCATCAAACCTAATGTTATCGAGATTCCTATTAAAATACTTAAAGGTCCTAGACAAACGAGCCGCTTCGCAGCTGCATCAATAGTGTTGGTGTCGTTTTTGACGGCAAATTAGATACAGAAGGATACAGGTTCGAAATTAACCTAACACGTATTATTGCAAGGAAAACCAAAGTTCGAAGAAATTGACGAGAAACTCCTAATCCAAATAGGGTCCCACCAGTGGCTGAGAGGTTATGCTCTGGAAGCTGATAGACAGGAGATGCTGGACTCGAACTCGATTTCGCCCGTCTTCGGTCTAAACCGTCGGTTGTTTTCCATGATTTTCGTCGAAACTTGGGTAACCTAGCCAAAATACGGTTTAGGTCCCTCAGAAAGGGCACTTTCTGTCGGGCCTATATCTCTTGTTCAGCTACTTGGCCGTCGTATATAACACCAACACCAACACAGAACGTTTAGGCCGACAAGCCCAGACCCGCCACCTCTTGTCTACTTGCTTTGTGAGCTAAACCTCTTAGCTTGCCTAAACCTCTGGGCCACAGTTATAAGGTACTAGCTACTAGGGGCTAGCTATAAGTAACATACAATTTTACCGTGTATTGCCTATCCCAAATTCCTAAAAGTCAAGTTTGAGCAAAAAGTTGCGAAAGTTGGCAGTAGATTTGTGCACGGGCCGGGACCAAAATTTTAATTTAAAATCAACCTGAAATCTCATCATAAACTGACAATTAAAAAATTTATCATCCAAAACTTGCAATGACCCTAAAATATTCAAATCCGCTCCAGAAGTAAAAGAAAACATGTCAATATCTTAATATAATTATAGAGAATATACTTAAATGATACTTGGAATATCTATTTAATTTTTTATGAATAAATATGGACGCACATGCTTTTATGTTAGTGGGATTCTAATCACACCGATAACTTTTTTATCTCTCCATTATCAGTTTTTATTTTTCTAATGGTAAATTAAAAACATTTGCTGATTTTTTTATGCTGATACTGATTTTTTTTTTTTTTTTTTTTTTTTTTGTAATAGTTTATTTTTTTAAATAAAAAGAGTCTAAGACGTATATTTTAAGGGAGTGCATTTTAAATTAAAGTTTTGTAATTTTGATACAATGAAGGAAATGTTTATAATTTAAATAATATTAAAGAAATAAGAATAAATACAATGAAAAATATTTAGCGATTTATCATTTGAGCTCGTCTAACATAAAACTACTCATTTTTGGGGTTATATAGAAAACAATTTTTAGGGATTAAAACTTTTCGATTGCTTTGGTAATATAGGCATGTATTTCTGAATCATATTCAGGTCCTGTTCTTAGCATTTACGTTATAATTCTAATCTGTTACAAACTGTATTACCGTTAAAAATTTAGAATGATTTAGCAGTAATAACTGATTATTATTTATAAGATAAATCATAACAGATAAATTCAACTATATCAATCCAAGAAAACTTAAAATTTCACCAATTGATAAAATATAAAATTCCTTACTCAAAATTTTGAGAGATTCAACAATCATACCTAAATATAAAGAAGTATATTTAACATAATCTAGTTAAAGTTCTTCTTCAAAATTCAAATTATAAAAATCTTAAATCGAGAATTCTTGGTAATATGATTTAAAAATTTTGGAAGACAAGAGATGGAACACGACTAGTCATGTTTTAATGCAGTACTTCGAAGATAATAAGCTGAAATTATACAAAAAATGATACAATATTCAGCGGTGAATATAAAAATGATCAAATCAACTCTTTTAGCAGGCTCTAAAAATATATAAAGAAAACGCAAATAAATGCCACATAATAAATGATGATATCTTAAACGTTAATACTTACCAAAGTTACTGATTATTTCAAAATACATAAGATGATTATTTTTTTAAGTGACAAGCAACAAAATTTTGCATGTTGTTCTTAAAATGTTTCAAATGTTTCGTACACTAACTGTTTTATTTTATTATTATTATTATTATTATTATTATTATTTAGAATTTGTTACAATAGCTTTTGCACTGTTTTGCAAAATTGCATGAATATAAAATTGCTTACGATTAAATAGCATGTTAAATTGAGTAATATGACTCCATTTTAAACAGCACGTTATCACCCTAGCAACCTAGAATCATGACATGTCATTGGATATTATTGAATAAATTATCTATAATAAGATTTATTATTTGAAAAAAAACTTTTATTAATATCTTTTCTGAAGTTAACCTTCCTTATCTTATCTTAAGTTTTGATTCGATTTTCATAAAACTTGAAACGACTCAAAATAATTTAGAAACTATTATCTATATTAAATTTCAAATCCTTTGATTTAGTAGTTTTTTCGCTGTTATAGACAGACGAAGATGGGAAGATTGTAAGTCCTACGCATTTATATAATTACGAACGCACCTCATAAGTGCTATTTTGTGTCATCTTGTTTTTGCGTTTTTTTACAATTTTAAGAGATTCCTATTACTACTGAACAGCTTAATTGCATATTATGCACTTATTTTTGTTTCTATATTGTTGTGTTAAAGTAGCTTTTATATGCTTTAAATTTTCTTTGTAGATACTAACATTTGCTGAAGTATTTTTTTTTTCGATGTGATGCATTTTAAAAATAAAGTAGACGACGGATTTCATCTAGTACTTTAATGCACACAAACTCTCTAGCACTGTATATTAGCTAAAATGACTGGAAAGAAAGTCCAGTTATCGATATGAAGAAACGGAATGAATTAAAGGCATAAAAGTGTTTTACGCCAAGGAAATTTGAGTACAGAAATTGTCAAAGATAAACAAAAGTCAAATTTAAATATTAGTTATAATAATACTAGAAGACAAGCTAATTTCATAAACATAAATTAGTCTGTATGTATAAAAAATGAAATGATTATTGGTATTAAATTTAATTGCAATAATATGGTTTATTCAGTTAAACAATAGAGGGTGTTATGTCCTACATAAAGAAGAAAATGTCGGGAAGCAGTACTTTTAATAGAAAGTAGAAATAGGAAGTAGCATTTTTATACATACTGACGCTGCCTCAGTATCGTTGCGAAAAAAAATTTACATTTTTAAGGAATTTAAACGACATTTTCTTGAATTTCTTATGCTTGTAAATTTGTATTGCTAATTATTTAGAGGCTAAAACTTTCTGTAATTTCAAATATTATTGTTTCTAATTTTCAATTTGAAATCTATCAAATAAAAGTATTGATTTATGTTCCCTGTTAAATTAGAATTCCTGCTTTTATCAATTTCAGGAGACCGTTTCAGCATTTTTGATTCTGGGGAGCTTCACATCCGTCGAGTGGATCGCTCCGACGGACTCCAGCAGTACCGATGCGAGACAAGACATCGTCTAACTGGAGAAAATGTGCTCAGCGCCACATCGGGGAGACTTCTGGTTACAGGTAAATACTGAGACATAATATACAGCATGAAGAAAATGCTGTTTAATGATACGGTAATATCTTGGTTAATAAAAATACGCATGATCATCCGTAGTTTTATGCCAAATAATTAAAATGATATATAATTTTAAACAAACTGTTTGGCGGTAATTTGCGAATGTCAGTAAGGCAATAAAAAGGTACCAACACTTACTATGTTCTTTTTTGAAAATCAATTCCGGAACTTTAGCATCTCTATATCCAAATGATAGCGTTATACTTTCCACACAGTATCGTATCTTTATTGATTAAAAATGTGTCATAACAGCGTTGTTTATGTTGTCTAAACATAAGCAACAATGATTCTAAGGTGACAGAAATCTCTGCAAATATTGTAAATCATTCTGCAATGCATTTACTGAACGCAAAACATATGCATATAGTTCAAATTCATAGACAAATTGATATTTTTGCAATATAGAGGCCATGGTAAGAGAGAGATTGGTAAATAACTATTGGATGAATAAAGAAAATATTCATGCGCATTTTGTGCTGACATATTTATTATTTCAAAAACACTAGCAATTTTTTCAGTAAGTGCACAATTTACTTAATATAAGCAAACCATTCATCCTTTTTCATAAATACGAATAGAAATAAATTATATTTAAAAATACAACGATAGTAAGGCATATAAATAAAATGCTTATATATATACAAATACGCATACAAACAAGTTTAAAAGTTCACCAGGCTTATTTTCTTATCTTTTAATAGAATGTAAGGACAAATCTCTCTTTCTGATGTCCTGAATGCAAAGTGCTTTAAAAAAGAACGCCATGTCCCCTATACTGAAAAGTATCGACAAATCAATAAGTCGCGGATTGATTAGAAAATGTGCTTGATTGCTCAATTTAGACTAAATGCATGATAAGATGATGGCTAAAATGATCTGGTTCGTTAATTGGACTAAACAGTGACTTTTCCTTCTACATACAGAAACAGTTGAATGTATGTCGCTTTAGTGAATAGGCGAAAACTTCCATAATACTGGTTAACATCATAGGTGGCTGGCTTCTTTGATGCTAGCATACAAACACTCGTGCTTAGGTATGATAAATGTGTTAATGTACTCCGAGTCTTTGTCAAAGAATAGTGTATGTATTTCAGTGGTTAATAAATACGTATGTCCGTCTACGGCCAATTCCTATTGTTTTAACCCGGCAGAAATCGGGTGGGGCATAGTCACATCATTTATAAAAACACATCAAACACATCAGCCATAGGGGTAACTGTTTATCTATAATCAATCATTCTTTTAGTATTCTTCTAAATAATACTGTCCTTGATAGTGTAGTGTTCTTTTTATTTACTTTTCCTTTCTTCACATTAAATAATAATTTATTGGAATCCATGTGGTAATAGAATGATTAATTCTTCCCCTGTGACCGTTATTGTTTCGAAATTTCTCATTCTAAGCAGTGTAGTTTTCTGCTTTGAAAAGTTTCTGCTGTTTTGTGTATTTTTCTTAATCAATGGATGCTCTTATTGTTTATAATCGAATGTTTTTCTTTCAATTTACAATGCAGTTTTTCTATAAAACCTATTAGGGTAATCCAGCCACCTCGCGCAATCGCCAACATTACGGTTGTGTGCTCGCCTTATAACATTAAAAACTGTTTCAACTATGAAAGTACACTTACTTAAGTATTATATTAAGGAATGAATGCATTTATTGTTTATAATCAAGCAATTTTTTCTACTTTGTGATACACTTTTGATATAAAACTCACTGAAGTGATCTAGTTATTCTGTGCAATCTCCAACGTCACAGTTGGATGTGCGCCTCCTGCCGGTTTAACAGAGTCACGGAACTTTATTTCCGAATATTTCTCGTATAAAAATATAAAAAGTTTTAGTCAATTTCTTTCTAAAAATAGTTTTTAATAGATCCTAAATTGGGGTTTGCATTGATTATTATCAGCATTTTAAAAGTACGGGAACATTTACAGCTGAAAAATTACATGTTTCTTTCATGTCCCTAGAATATATTGCAATTAATCCACACCTAATTAACTTTTGGATATCAAATTTTAAACACTCATTAAAGAGTATGTAAAAAAAAATCTAGATGTATGCAAAGATTTTAAAATATTATAATTTAAAATTTAAATTTTTTTAAACATAAATTCCCATTATTTGCCTTGGGCGAAATTTAATTTTCACAGTAAGCAATATATTTTTTTTCATCGAACAGAAATATAATATGTGTTTAAAATGATCTACATTAGAAAATAAAAACAATAAGTTCCTTAAAGACTTACTGTTTTTATAGAACTACTTATTTTTGGGATGAAAAAATCCCAAAATTTGCATTTCTTTTATACGAATTTATAAAGTTCTTACTCGATAAACGTAGTAGTAGGCCGTTTTGTTAATCTGTAAAGGCTTCTTTAGACAATTTTTTATGAAATTCTATCCAGCCATTTCCTAGAAATCATGTGCCATATGACCAAATTGACAGTTTTCAGAAAATTGATTGCAAACATTAGATTACTCTTTGACGCTATAAAAAGAACTCAAACTCTTTTTGTCTCCTAAAAATTTTTTTTCATGAAATTTCTTCTAAAGTAACCCTATAACGAATCAAATTTTATTATAAACTATTTACTTTTCTATTACGCTTTCAATGATATCTTACCCTTTGAAAATATTTAAAAAAATTCTCCTATTTTCATTTTAAAAAATAGTCGCTGTAGAGACAATTTATCGCTATCACTTTAATGTACCGGTTATCTTTATATCTAAAAAAGCACATGAACCTATCATGTATCTAATACGAATTGCAAGAAATTAACATCTAAGTAACTTTTGAATATGAAATTTTAAACACACATTAAAAAAATTCTAAAAAGATTGTAGATGTATGCAAAGTTATTTAAATAATATAATTTTAAATTTAATGTTTTTTAATAAATAAATTCCTCTTATTTGCTTCGGGCGAAAGATTTGTATTAATTGTCCCAGTAAGCCATAGTTCTTTTCTTGTTGAGTAGATAGGATAGATGTGCTTGTAATAGACACTCTTTTTATAATGCACATTCTTGAATACTTTTGGTTTAGATATTTTTTATTAAACATTTAGATATTTTTTTTCAAAACTTCCACTTGTATATTTTGTAATCTGGCATTATCGTAAAACTCTTAATAAAACAAGTTAGGAAAATTTTTTTTAGAAATTCTATTCTTTTTTTAGTAAAAAGTGTAACGAATATGCTAAGAAGTGGGCTCATTTAATAAATTTATATACTTTTTATTTTATTTCAAAATTTGCAGGTTTTTATTTTGGTAGTAGTAAAACACTTTGAACATTATGTACTAACTATACATTAGTATAATATATTTAATGATTATGTTATATAATGATATAATCGTATATTATTATAGACATTTATAAAATTTCATTCATTTTTAAAGTTTCAAAAGATGTGATCAATATTGGGAAGCATAATTAGTCATTTTATAGTAATAAAACCCTATATAAACATTGCTAAAAATGCAATTTCAGTAATATTTATAGTGCATAAAATATTTTGACTTGGGCGAAAACTTAAATAATGAAATTTAATTTTGAAATTACATTTATTAAAATGTGATAACACCAAAATATTTATGTTGATTAGTATTTTATTATTGCAAATATCAAATTAACCTTTGACGCTATTTAAATAACCCATACTGCTTAAAATACAATTTGTCTTCTTAAGCGAATTTTTTCAAGAAATTTCTTTAAAAAAATTCTTTTAAAGAGTCAAATTTAATATAAACTTTTGTTTTTACATTGCATTTTCAATGGAATCTCACTCATTCAATGATAATGTTTTAATATTAAATCTTCATTCATATTGAAATGATCCTGATTTATTTAAGAGTGTATTTCGACTCAAACTGCTTATTTTCCGATTTATGTTTTGCTCTCAAATGCATCAAACTGGCAATTTGTCTTATTTAGAAAGTACACAAGGTGCCGTGATGGTCGATTCTTTGATAAATGCAGAAAATATTGCAAAAAGAAGCAATCAAAAACGGCATTTAGAACCGATTTTCCAGAAGCGGGAGATCTGTGAACGAAAAAATGGGTTATACTGAGAAGGCAACTGTTTATAAATCAAATTCTAATGAATTAAATGTAAAAAGGTATAACACGGCACCTTACACGTCTAATCCCCTTAGAAACTTTCATGTTTCCACTTTTAAAAATGTGTCTGAAATTGTATCGGAAAATTTCGAGCTGTTGAAGGTGGAAAAGAGTTTTTTCGAATACACCCTTAAATCGGTGAAATATCACATTCCTAAGTAATCGAAGAACAAACAGATTAAAAAAATATCAAAGCCGGGGATCAAACTTTGAGCCCTTGGAATAGAACTCCAAATGTTTTACTATTAAAGCTATGAGGACGACGCCAAGTCTAAAATTTGCCACTCCATATCTTGGTAAGGCTGCAAATGCAGCACAAGATGAAATAGCCTTCATGAGCACACAATCCTGCGGGGTAACATGGGATACAAACAAACCCAGCATCGATGAACACGTATATAAATTTTTAATTAATTTCTCAAATGCTACGGGTTACGAATTGCATCCCTGGCTTGGGTTTTTTTCACTGTGTTGGTTCTGTGCTTAAGTTAGCAGTGTGATAAGTCTCATATTTAAATATTCAAAAATTGTAAACATAATGTCAATGCTGAAAATTAATTGAAAAAATAATTAAAATGATATATATAATTATTATTTTTTAGAGACATTTCGAGAAGCTGCTCCGCGCATCACATCCAGCCAACGCCTGCTGAAGGCATCGGAAGGGGGCACTTTGGAAGCGCCCTGTGCCGCTCAAGGTTTTCCAGCCCCATCCTACGAATGGTTCCGCCGGAACAAGGACGGCCTGTCACCTCTGCAACACTTCGGAAACCGTCTGTTGCAACTCGAGGGCACGCTTCTCATCAGAGATGCACGGCCGCAGGACTCTGGTCAGTATCTGTGCAAAGTGTCCAACTCCAAAGGGGAAGCCACTGCTGAAACAGAAATACTTGTCACAGGTAAGTCATGGTAAAAAAGAAATTCAGAATTTTCTTAACCGCGACACTAAGCACAGAAAAAGTCCTGGATGATAATGTAAAGTCTATGGAAGCGTTCTTTTCAAATATCTCGCTCAAATTTAAATAGTTTTACATGATTTTTTTTCATAGGATATCTGAGGACGATCCGAAACCCGTCTAGTTTTTACTGTTTCAATTTTGGTTTCATATATTTTTTTTAAATTCAAAACCGGTTTTAACCAGTTCTAAAATGGAAACTATCATAATATAAAAAATATGTAAGCAAAATCGAAAAAGTAAAAACTAGGCCGGTTGTAGATCATCCTTAGCTATCCTATGCAAAGAAAATCATGTAAAAATATTAAAATTTGAACGAGATATTTGAAAAGAACTCCTCCATAAACTTTACATTATCATCTGGGTCTTTTTCTGTGACTTGTGTTGCACCTTAATGTAGAAAATTATAGTACAGGTTGTCGATAAACGTGATAATGTCCATTTAATAATTTTTAATGGTAACAATTGAAAGCGATGTAAAGCATTTGTTCAAGGTAATCAATAAAGAGTGTACCGGCTTATTGTGAAAAAAAAGCTAGAATTAATTTTTAAAGTTTTTTCAAAGAATATAAGAAAAATGGAGATTACTTTTCACAGTTTATGTTAAAGCCTAATTTCTTACAGCTGTCTCACAGACCACTACTTTTTTCCAGTTTAACAGTTCAACTTGCAATTACCAGTTTAACTACAGCTAATACATTAATCAAATTTGTAATTTTGTTTTGTTATGAGCCCTGATACTATAGTCACAGACTTTTGAATAGGTCAAATTTAATTATAATAATCTTGTATAAATTTAATACAAAAACAGTATCATGTGAATTTATTGAGGCTTTTATTCATCTTTCGATGGACCGATCTAGCAGACAGCTCAAAGTATTATTCCACATTATCTGCCACAGCAATTAAGGTTAAAGAAATTTAAATTTCGTTTTAAGTATTCGTCTAGCTTCAAATTTAGTGATGAAGAATTTGATGAGGACTTGATGAAGAAGATAGTTTCTTCCTTAGATAGTTTGTAGAGTTTGTTCATCGAATATAAGAAGGAAGATGCAGTTAATTCCTTTGAAATTAGATTAAACAAGTTTTGTCTCCGTTAAAAATGTTTTTTTTTTTTTTTTTTTTAAATAATTAAAACATGCATAAAAGTGATGTAAATAGGATAGTAAGTTAAATCACATGTAGTTTTATAAGTGTTAATTACTCATGGTTTCTTCTGTTACGAATTGTGTATCTATTTCGATCAAATGAGACGTCTAACTCTAAGGTCCGGATTAAATGGTCAAAATCTTTGTTTAAATCTTTTGAAAAACGAATCTTACTTTATCTGGTATTTAGATTATAGTATTTTTTCTTTGAATTCTACATAAAATTTGGGAGCAGATAGCTTATATGTGTTTTGCAAAACTATTCCCACTTAAAAAAAAAAAAAAACTTTAGGGAGAGGTTTAGATGGAACAACTATATCAGATTTAACTTACCCCCCTTCCCTCGATATATGTCAGACGAAATCCCAAAAATCGAAGTAAACAATGCATCAAAAGACTTTGATGTTCCAGCAATGAGTGAAATCAAAGTAAAACATTGTGATGTAACAAATCCATGAAGAAGGTAAGATATAATACTGATGTGCAATAATAAAGGACGCAGAAGATAAATTAATATCCGAACAAACAAACACAGCTGTTTTTAGCTCACAGGCTATCAAAGTCTGGGAGCTTATGTGCCCGTCCGTTCTATATGTGCGTATCTGCGTATCTGCGTAACATGATAACTCATGATAAAAATATCGGATTCACTTGAAATTTTGTATATATGTAAATTCTGGTAAGGCGCTTCCCTTAGTTTTTGGAGTTCATTCGATATTTATAAGAGGGGGAACGGGGACTCATGCCCCTCCCCTTAATTTATATAAGTGGGTTTTTTATGCAAAATTATCAGTTATCTTTTAAAATTTAGGTGTAGGATCACTCTGATAAGACACCTAACATGACTAATATTAGGTCATCATTGAATAAGTATAAAGAGGGGGACCAGAGGCCTCATGACCATCCCCTTAATTGATATAAATGCGTTTTTCATGCAGACTTCTGAATTCAGATTTTTCGAACGGAATTAACACTTGGAAATGTAAGGCTGTAATGTACAATTATATGCGTAGCTTGTGATCTCAATGCCATCGGTTTAAGTGGGCAATATTCTTTATTATTACTATTATTATTATTCTGATCACTTATCCTATATTTTCACATCTTGAAGATTTTATGGTAATGATATGATTTCGGTCAATGTGAAAATCTTATATAAGGGGATATATTCAAAAAACCATCTCGGCCTTGATTTTTGTACATCAGTAGTTACACTGAAAATAATTAATCAAGGAGTTTCAAAATTTATGAATATCAATAGCTTAAATTTAGAGGTCTTGTAGGTTCGGCCTTCAAAACTTCACTCTTGTACTAATGTTCTTCGCCACTATGAGAACGAAATATTGACCATTTAAATTTCATTTTGTTATCAATTAAGTCAATAATAATTTAAGAAATTTAAATCTTCTGACTTTCCCAGTTGAAATTTAACTGTCGATTTATTTGAAAATTAAGAAAAGTTAAAACGATTTTTAACATACATATACATTATACATATACATATAGACACATATTGTATTGTTATAATACATATTGTACTGCCGGAAGGTTTTCTTGTTTACTATTAAAATAAATTCAGACATTCTTTCAAAAAATATTATACTATCTACACAATACATGAGTTCTGTGTGTAATTTAGTGTTTAACATATCAAGTATAATAATATAATATGAATGAAATAATACAGATAAACTGGCGATGAATCACAATAAAATAATAATATATTGTATAAATCACCATAAAGACTAAGTAAAACATAGAACGCATTTCTGGAAGGAAATTTTAACAGCCCAAAATTTAGCTATTGTAAATAAAAAGAAAAAAGTTCCATCTGGTATTCTTTAACTTCTTCAGCTTTTCAGCTTCAGAATTTCTTTTGTAATTTTCCTTTGCTTGCCAATTCCATGCTATTTTTTTAAATAACATTTTATTTCTTATGTTTTTCATGCGTTTTCTCTTTTATTTTTAATTTTACTTTACTTTAATTTTATTTAGTTTATGATATTCTTTTATTATTATTTATTTGTTTACTCTTTTCTGTTCATTTTCTGCTCACTTTAGCGACATGTTCCTCTTTTGAATTTGTTCCTTTGTGATTATTGTTTAGTCTTTCTCTAGCGCCATTTGTCACATTCTAAGGGCTGTGCATATATTACATTATCAATATTTTGGGAATTTTGAACATCCTCCCACCTTTCGATATCAAACGTTATCTCCCCCCTCCCGGTAATAATAACTTATCAATGTCTTCTTTTTTAGAATTTATTTCTTTAGTTTGGAGTGATATACAAAACTGGTTACATTTTTTTTAACATTTACTTTGTAGATTTAAACGAAGAGAAGTCAACAAAATATTGCTTTACATCAAGTAACACTTAAAAGAAATAGTTACTATTTAAAAGTATTTTATAACAGCCTTTTGTTACTAATACTTTCAACAATAATAGTGTCCTGTTGCACTTGTTCCGCTCTGTGGAGGAGGGGGGGGGGATAGAAAATTTTATTATAAAACAAGTGGACAACATTCCTTCTCTTTGTTTTATTTATTAGTAAACACAAACTTCATTTCAAATATACTTCACATAAGGATTCTCGAAGAAGAATAGGGATTTCAAACTTTGAGGCGTTCCATATTTTAAAATTACATATTTTTTACAATAACTACTGATTTTAATTAATAACTTTGTATTTTCATAAAAATAGATAACAGACTAAAAAAAAGAAGAAAAATAATATTTTGTAGCAATGACCACGTTGCAAATAAAAAAGAGAATATTTTGGTTGGATAAAAAATGATATCGATATAATAAGACAAACCCTCCCTTCCCCCTAAAGATATCTTACAATGTCATGCGCCAAACCGTCCCCTTCCCCTTAAAATGATAACGTGATATTTTCACAGCCCCTAATCTCTCATATCTTCCTTTATTCTTCATTTGCATTCTTGTCCTCTTAGAGACACGTATTTATATTGACCAATGGTCTGTTGTTAACATTTCTATCCCAAAATGCATCTTGTGTATTACTTTCTCTTTATGATGATTCAAAAACTCTTATTATTTTACTTTATTCATATAATATCTCCGTAAAAATAACTTAAAAACGAAGTTTAAACAATAAGAATTAATTGGGTGTCTCTAGTTGCGCATACATGTAAAGCTAAAACATTGTTCCAGTACAGTTTATGTAAAAGCGCAAAATTAGTTTGTTCTTCTTTTAGAATGAAAAAAAAGTAAAAGAAAAGAAAAGAAAGAAATACATATAAACAAGTTTCTCTCGTGACAGTAACTTTACGTACTTTATATTTTTTCTACCTTTATAATATAAACTTCAGCAGGTTTTCAATTCTTTTCTTTATTTTATTTTTAGTTTTCAATTTACTCGCTTTGGAATCGTTTTCTTTAAATGTAGCCTTTCTTTTTTCTTTAAGAACTCCAAAGATTAAATTTTTTTTACCAGTATCTTTTTTTTTTTTTTTTGTAAATATAGCCGTTGTGGTTGACCAAAACTTTAATCTTGTATGAAGAAAAAAAAAGTTTTCTGAGTTTTATTGACAAAAAGAAAAAAAAAAGCCTTTGAAATGAAATGGAAGTGCTTAGTATAAAATGGTTTCCTAGAAAAAGAAATAAGACAGATTATAAAAAGAAGTAAAGAATGTATCGAAATAAAATAAATACTGAAAGTTCAGTTTTTTTCAATTACATTTGTTTACTTAATTGAATAAATAAGCGTAAAAACCTTGTGGTTACAAAATGAAATCTAACGATAAAAAATGGCTTTCGGAATCGTGGATTCATCGAAAAATTAATATACAAGGTGTCCCCAAAATAGCGATCCATTTCTATAAAAACACAGATTACAGATTTCTTTCACAGATGTTTGAAAATGGTTTCCTTAGAAGAAAGTATAAAAACCGTTTTATGGAAACTGGGTGATAAAAAATAAGAACACATGCGTCAGCTGTACCATCGAAAGTACGAAACAAGGGCGAATTTCAAGTTACATGTGAACGTGGGCTTCTTTCAACTGTCTCAGAAATGATGTTGACGGTATTCTCAGAAGCGATGGTCTTTCAGGGCGTTTTATTTTATCAGCCACTCTACCTGTTAAGCTGTTATCAGATTTACGGACTTTAGAGGTGACAAACTTTTCAGCCAGTTTTAACCCCAACATTTTTTCGTTCAAAGAGAGAAAAAGGTTACAATTGTCTTTAAAGAAGTTGGAGGAAAAGCCGGAAAACCAGTCCTACTAATACCAGCCGTTAATATTCATCTCCTATTCGTATCAATCGCTTATTTTTGATACTTTAAAATGTTCGATGTTGGATGAAAAATCTGGGCTAGCCCAGACTTTTTTGGAACTGTGGAAAAAAGTTGGGGCTTATTTGATTGCTGTTTACTATTACACTGGGTGTTGGAAGGCTATTTCGCGAATAGTTGGAGGAAATCAAGTGTTGACTCAAAAGTCTTGTGAAATGTTGGTGAATCTGATAGCAGCTTTAGTCTGAATTTGTTCACAAGTAGTCTGATATTGGTCCTTATTGGTGTCTGTTTTACGTATTTTCAAAGGCTGACCTCTTCATGTCTTTTATCACTTAGTTTCCCAGAAATGATGACTATTCATTAATCAAAGCAGAACATTTCTTTAACCCGGAAGGACGCGCACAGGGCCTAAAAAACCCGGAGTGCGTACGGTTTTTACAATTGCAACCAATAATTTTTTTAAAGTAATTTTCAACTTATTTTATCGCAGGATTTGTAAGATTTTTTTCCGTCTAAATAAAGCGACTGTTTTAATTTGATTTTATTGGTGACAAAGTTAAAGCCATTCATACCCTGGGTAAGCAAGCATTCTCCTGGGTTAAACACGTGTGAAAGAAATTAATAGATTTGAGTTTTCAGAGAAATGGATTGTTATTTTTGAAACACCCTGTATGTATTTTCGTGATTTTATAATATATTTTTAGTTTATTAAACGCCCGTTTATTTTATGCACCATTTTAATTTTAAAATAAAAGTTTTGTTTTTATTTAATTACAATTCCAGTCTTTATTAAAGTGATTACTGTACGAAATATTATTGTACAGAAGTTGTAACAGATATCGGGAAAACATGGGATATCCAGAAAACAGTGTCTCTGTTATAAATTTTAATAACTGTGAGTGTTGTAGACTGTTAAAAAAATGTCTGTGAAATTATGGAGAATTTACGGATAATCCATTATCTGAACTCTTATGTACATTCTATACACATATCTTAGATTACTAAATGCAGTTCAGCGTGAAAAAACAAATCTTATTTGAAAACTACATTTAGTCTACTTTCATTCATATTCTGAAACCTGTGTTTTATTACCTTGTATATGATCCACAGCACTTACACACACAACGCAATATGCAACAATTTAGTTGCACTTAAAAACACATATCACAGCTAAAATTGCATTTCTAGCAATCTTCTCTAACATACAGTGTTTCGGCTGCAGTATAGTAACTGAAATCTTTTGTTAGCCTGTAAATTATGTATGTAAGCACTTACATACTTGATACAGGATGTAACTAATAGTAAATCTCGGCAACGTATATCAATTCTACTTCATGTGAAATAATTTAACAAGATTAAAATATGCCGAAAACAAAGTTTCACCTTATACCATTATTAACATAATTGTTTTTTGAGGCCCTGTAAATGAAATATAAACTATTTGCACCGTATATTGTAACAGAGTGTATATTTTAGTACACTTTAGTAAATGCATATCAATTTGACTCATTTGAGAGGTATAAACACTATTAAAATGCACTTGAAACTATTTTTCCCCATTGGCAGTAATTTAAACGGATACTTTTGTATCTGTAATTAAACTATGCATCCGATTTTCGTAAAATTTGAAAGGACTCCACAAAATTTTGGAATAATTAAATATTTAAAATTTCAAATCATTCGGTTAGGAGATTTTGCGTTGTTATATGCGGACAGACAGACAGATTGAATGACGACTATAAAGGCTTCGTATTTACATAATTACGAACGCACCTAAAAAGCGGTGACACACATAAAAAATCTGAATTTAAAAAGTCCGCATTCTTGCAACACTGCCAGTGTGGATCGTTTTAAGAACATAATCACTCATGCGTCTATGCTGGTTATAGCTCGTACATCTTTGTGAGAGGAATTAGACTTAAGGGAGTCTAAGACACAAAAACCCTCAAATTTTCTAAAAAGGGTTTTCTGCATTTAAAATTTCTCTTTTTTTTAAGCTTAAGTTATGTTTTTGTCTTAATTAAAAGAAAAAATATTATTGATTTATTTTATTTTGGTTTATTTTCAGAATCTATTCTTTATACAATGGTTGCCAAGGAAATAACTTCTGGTGAAAATGCGTTTTTCTTCATGATGGGTTTTTTTCACAGTTTCTCAGATTTAAAATGTTATAATATAAGAGCCATTAAAGTTAAATGCTTTAAAATTGTAACATGTCTTTTTTGATTATTTTTCTTTAATTTTGATTCAGTAAATTTGAAAAACTATTTACTTTTGAAAATAGGATTTTTAAAATAAAAGTTACACACTTTATTACAAATTTTCAATTTAAATTTTTTTTTTAATAATACTTTTAAAAATGTTGAATCAAAATTAAAATTTCGATATTTCTATTTATTTAAATTTAAAACCAACTGAAATTCTGGAAGTAACACTTTGCTTATAACAATTTTAATATAACCCATTTTTTTTATAAATGTGTAATTCAAAATTAAAAGAAAACTATGAGAAGTTTTATAATTTGATTTTTTTTTTTTTTTTTTTTTTTTACAAATGATATGTTTGACCATTACAAAAATATTCAAAATTAATAAATAATAATTAAATAAATAAAAATTACTTTAAAATCTGTCCCGGATCATCTTAAGGTTGAATTTGGGCCGCATAACTAAAGGTGCACATGTTGTGTTAGAAAATCAGGATTAGTTTACTTTCAATTTGATGTATATTTGTTGTAAATTGTGTAAGCTAAACTGTTATAATATCTCATTGAAAATGGAATATTTTGATGGACACTCATCACCCTGTATTTGTTAGCAGGTAATATTATAAAGCAGAAAAAATGGGTTAAAAAAATCATTTCTTTCGCAGCTTCTTTGTCAGCCCAAGTTCTGCCGAAGTCTCAGAGTGTGGACGTAGGTCGGTCGGCCTCTTTCAATTGTTCGATTTCTGGATATCCCATCTCTACTGTGGAGTGGATGAAAGATGGTCGCAGCCTCAGGCCGGGTCCGGGTCTGAACTTTCCGTCCAAGGACCGGGTCCGGATCGCTGCGGTTCGCCGTCAGGATGCCGGGATGTATCAGTGTTTCGTCAGCAATGATTTCGACTCTGCCCAGGGGACAGCGCAGCTATCACTCGGAGGTAAGAAATGGAAGAATAATTTGTATTTTTTTTAAAACATGGCTGGTGTACTGAGTGCGACACTCAGTGAACAATATGAGGCGAATTCAAATTAATTATATGATTATGACATCCAGTGATTTCCCTTGTTGCCACAGGCTCTTTAGCGTGTAACAAATGTTTTAATTTGAAGGTTTTTTCTATCATTTTTCGTCTTAAATCGACATTGGCATACGGAATACACATACTTGTATTTGTATAAATTGGTCCATTTTCTTTTTTAATTAAATTATTATTATTTTATTAGGTTGAACAAAAAGTTTTGGGAATTTATTGAAAGTTGCGTTGCGCTGTTATGAGCAAATTAACAGCTAAAATAACAATTATTGAGACCATCATAGTTCACGCTTTTCTGTCGTCGTTCTGCAGATTCCGGATTTGTGGGAAGTATCATGTCTGCTCCTTCAATTCGAAAAACTCTTCATATGCTTCTTCAACTTCATTAAAGTATTCAAACGACGTACTTTGATAAAGTGTTGCAATTCTTGAACTCCGAAAGATATATCACTAGTACTCCTGTATACGATACAAATTTTATGACTATTAGATTAAAAAAATTCCAAACTTTGTGCTTAACCTAGAATAACTGTTATGTTTATTCATTTTTACTACAGCTGGTATACTTTGTGTTAAAGAAGAATATCTACAAAATTTGATAGTTAGGCCTTAAAAAGAGTTGGCGTAAGGAGTATGCCTTATAGCATTTCTACAAACTCTGGCAATAAAGTTTAATCAATAGTCCTGTAACATTAATGTAGAAGAAATATTAACGAAATTTACCATACGATCCTTCAAAATAGTCACTTCCCATAACTATGTACCGCTGAGTTCTGCTACACATGTCCTGGAAACTCGCAATAAGTATTCTAAAGATGTAGTTCAAAAGCTTCGTCACGTTTCGTTGGATGTCAATAGGGTCAAATTACTTTCATAGAAAGTTTAAGTCGTGGAAATAGGAAGAATTCTGGAGGATTGATATCCGGTGAGTATAGTGGATGTTCAATTTGCACCACCCTTCATGAATTTCTTTCGGTGTCTTGTAAAGCTTAAAACCAAAATTTAAACTGATTTTTTGTTCCTTCTTTTTCCTGTTCTCAGTTAAGAACCAACACACTGAACAAACACTTGTAAGGCACGTCTTCAATATAATATATAAGACGCTCAACTGAAGAAGGGTTGGGGAAGATGGTCAACACTTGCCTCTATACAGATGCAGCGTTTTGTTTCCGCACCGTTGCTAGATCGGCCGTACTGAGTTCATTCACCGAAAGTTTTTGTCAGGGGTAGTATATCGGAGAGGATCAGCGAAGTCATCACTCCCCTTACTTCTAAATTGTTGATTGACGTATTTTTATATCTATTAGTTGTAAAAGGGAAAAAAGTCGTAATCTATTAAAGACGTAATTATTAAACAAGGAGCAGAAATGGATCTGTAATGTATGTCACAGTGTTGCAGCTGTAGAAAGGTGAGTTCATAAGTCGGGAAATAGAATTTAAAATACGAAAACAGTTGATAGGAAGGACAATTGTGTTCTGGATTTGTCACACCGGTTTTTTCAAATAGAACAAATAAAAAAGGGAATAAATAGAGAAGGCTAATATTATTATTTCAAAATGCTGAGGCTAAAATTCTGGAACTGAATCACCGCTGCAGTAGATAATGTTTGTAAGCAATATAATAAAATTTATACGTATCTTATGATTATTTTACTAAATAACGATTTACACTGAAAAACAGTGATAGAAACTTGAAAGTTGATATGATTGTTACTTTTGTCATGTAAATTGAATAATATTTAAAATATTCAAATTTTAAAAAAAGTACAGGAAAACAAAACATTTTGAAATTAGAATTTCTGTGAAATTTTTTGGGCGCTAGCAACTTGAAATTGGGAGTCGTGGTAACTTAAATGATGAAAGTGCTCTCTTAGACATTTAAAAAGAAATCTGTGTTTAAAATAGTAGCATAATTGGAAAATGTTCTAAAAAAGTTTTCTAAATTACATTTTATATGAAATTGTTAGACTTAAAAGCTGGAAATGTCAAATGTCCGTTACATTAAGATTTAAATAATAAATATAAAAACAGAACACTTTTAAAAATTCGAAATTTAAAATGAAACAATAAAAAAACTTCTAAAATCACACTGAAACTTGAAATGGTGATGATGGTTACTTATGAGATGTATGGGCTCATATGAACACTTTCTGAAAAGTTCTAAATTTAAAAGTGCGAAATCAGATGAATTACAATTATACGGATTTATTAGGGGTAAAATATGAAATTTTATATTTCTTAAATTTTATTCCGTGAATGCTCGCACAGAACAGTTTCAAAAAGATTCGAAAATCAGAAGCCTATAGAAAAAAAGATTCTAAATTTGCATTTTTTTTACATAATAGAGGCTAGAAACTTCAAATTTAGCATGGTGGCTGTTTAAAACATGTTCTCACTATGACAGTTTCATAAAAATTTGAGATTTTAATGTTTGCGATGAGAAGAAAGCATTCTAAAATAATTTCTAACTTACGCATAATTTGGAATTGTTATGGCGAAAAACTTGATTTGTATTATAAATCTAGATTTCTTTTATCTCCAACGAATTCAAATATGTCAGACAAATAAATTTAACACACTGGGCTGCTGCGCAACCTGTTTCAAATAAGGTAAATTGATAAATAAATGTATCTAACAAAACATACAAATTGTTTACTTAAAAGATGCATAAAAATGTATTACAATTTTCCATAAGAAAATAAATTGATCATTAAAAACTTAAAAACCATTAATGTTAAAAATTATATTGGAAAGAAAATATAGCCCGAGATATTTCGAAACGCGATCATTTTCAAGGGATAGATTCATTGAAATATCTCATTCTATAAACTAGTCTGGAAAAAGAATCAGTCTATTATTTGTTGGTATGTGTATTAAATTAGCTCGTCCTAATGCTAAAATATTACATAATTTTAAATTATTAAACAAAGTAAGATGAAACGAAACAATTTCAAGACACCCCCAAAATAAACCGATCCTTTTTCCAGACTGGTATATAAATTGCATGGCGAATGTCACATTTCAGTGAAACTATCTCTTGAAAATAATCGCGATCGAAAGATCTCGGGCTATGTTTTCTTACAATATGGTTTTTAACATCAATGGTTTTTAAAGACCAGTTCATTTTCTAAGCAAAATTGGACCCCCACGGAGGGCACCCCACCCCTTAGGGCCTATATCTCACAGCGTAGATAATTGCCCGACATACATATAAACAAAATTAAACAAACACAAAATTGTAAAAAAATTTTATGCACCTTTTGGGTAAACAATTTTTATTGTTATTTATTTTAAGTTATGTTTGCAAGTTACGTTTGTTATTCTACGTTGAACTCTTTTCGAATTGAGAAAGTATCTATTCATAAAGGGCACATAACTTAAATCAACAAAGATATAGTTATTATATTATATCTTACTTATTTTTGCTTCTGCTTAGCGGAAAACATTCTAAAATTATGAGTTACGATTATGCGGTATTGATGGAAAGAAAAAAAAATAGAATCTCACATGACTGTTATATTTAACACAAAAATGGTCGCATAGAATAGTTTAAAAAAATTCGACGATAAATAGTGTACAAGAGTACAAAACATTCTGAAATACATTTTCTCTGGTATTGTTTGAACTAGAAACTTCGAATTACGAACGGTGATTACTTAAAAAGTAATGTTACGGGTATAAATTTATTTTAAACAATTATAAATTTAAAAGTAAGAAATGAGCAGAAACCTTCTAAAAAGTTTTTAAATTACGATTGATTTGGAATTTTTATGGTTAGAAAATTGAATTGTATAATAAATCTGGACTTCTTTTTTCTCAAAACAATCAAAATACATTGTGTAAATAAAATGAAACACAGCAGAATCTTGCTATCATTGTTTTAAATAAAGAGAATTTATAAATGAAATTATCTATTTTTCAAGAGTACATGATTAAAATCGGCAAACAAGACATTTATTATTTCATATCTTATTTTCTTACAATCTTTACTTTTACTTCAATATTTTTTCTTATTCTATCATTTCCAAAGTTGCCGTCAATTAATAATAGTTGCCTAATCTGCCGAATAAAAAAAGCAATAAGTGGGCTGGAAAAATTGCTGACTTAGGGAAAAAGGAGAAACGGAAATGACCAAGGAAAATTTCTCTTCTTTTCCGTCAGAACTCATTGAATGTGTTCTCTATTAAATGGCGTCCTCGAGTATTATTACTTCAGTAGTTAAGAGGGTCACATGCCTCATTAGTGCACTATTAGCAGCAGAAAAGTTACTGTTTACAATCGGTAAAAGAACAGATTTGTATTGCATTGTTTTTTCTATCTCTTTTTAGTTTTTTATGATTATGTGCATTAAGCATGACTTAGAATTAAATTATTTTCTAACGTACCCCAGTTGTTCGCCGGTTTTATTTCAGGACTAAATAATTATTTTGTTTATAAAAAGTTTTATTACATATATATACATATATATATATACATACATATATATTTATATATATATATATATATATATATATATATATATATATATACATATATATATATATATACATATATATATATATATATATATATATATATATATAACTTACTAGAACATCCCTAGTAGCAAACTAATATTGGTCCAACGCTGCGCCAATATTTCATTAGAAAAAGTTTTATTATATATATATATATATATATATATATATACAGGGTGTTTCTAAATTCATGGTACAAACTTTAATGGGTGATAGTCAACATCAAGACAAAAAATATTAAATGGGAAACTAAGGGTCCCAAACGTCTTCCGAAGTAGATAGGCACCATTAAAGTTTAGGGTCCAAAAATTCAAATGACTATAAAAAACAGAAAAATTGGTCGATTCGTTTGCGGTTTTCCCTAAAACTATTCTTTATGTCAGTATTGCCTTGAAAATAAATTATAAAGATAAATTTCAAAAAATGCCGATAGAGGGCGCTTCAGACTTTGGAGTAACGAACAACTATTTTTTACTGTTATTTTTTGCATTTCATAAAATTTTTTTAGAAGCTTAGACATAAACGTAAATTTTGAGCTCAAAATCTAAATCGTTGGGAGTGGTTAAACAGCGCAAACTGAACTGTGGGGGGGGGGGAGGTTCAAATTCCAAATGGTTATTAAAAACGAAAAAATTGGTCAATTGATTTGCGATTTTCACTAAAATTATTCTTTATGTCAGTATTATCTTGAAAATAAATTATAAAGATAAAATTCAAAAACTGCCGATTGAAAATTTCAATTGTTCGAAAGTTTATTTTATTAATATTTTACTCAACTCAAAATTAAATACGCATCTCTCATTTTAAACAGTTTATTCTGATGAGTAAACTCAACTCAGGTTCTTTCGAATATTAATAATTTAACAAAACACAACTCCGATAAAAACCGTAACATTTTTACACATATTCTCATAAAAACATTCTTATCAAACTCAAAAACAAAAAGAATATTGTTTCACACAGCTTAGGTAAAAGCTGAAGAAATAAAACAGATAATGTATTTATCACAAAAAATCGTTTGCTCAGAAAACTTTTTACATTTCGAAATAATTAGGTATATCTTGGTTGCTAGGTGACAAAGTCAGTAGAAAATTAAATAGCCTTTTATCAAACATACCGCCCCTCTTGAAACTTCTGAGGGGGGTTTCAAACTAAAAAAGTGCAATTACAACCATTGTAAAAAATATAAAGAACAATACAATTAAATACAATATAAATGAGTCACAGTTAAGTTAAATTTAAGCAAATATTTAAACAATTTTACATAATAAATAATAAATAAAGAAATTTTACAATAATGTACACTTTCTTATAAAAACTGAATTACTTTTCAAGAGGTAATACAGCAATTTTGGATACTGCTCTTTTATATATTCCATTTGGGGTTTTTATATTTACAACTCTTATTCTATTATCATTACCAAAAAATACTTCTACAATTCTCCCTAATAACCATTTAGACACTGGAAGATCATCTTCCTTTATCACAACCATATCTCCTATTTTGAGGTTGTTTTTTGATATCATCCACTTATGCCTTTGCTGCAATGTACTTAAATAACTATTTTTCCACTTTTTCCAGATGGTCTGAACCAATTTAGTGGTCTTTTGCCATAAGTTTAGTCTATTATCTTCAATATTACTCAGGTCAGATTCAGCAATGGCATTAAGTGGGCGACCAATAAGAAAATGTCCCGGGGTCAAGACCTCCAAGTCATCAATATCTCTACTCAAGGGAGTAAGCGGGCGCGAATTTAAGATACCTTCAATTTGGACAATTATAGTTAACATTTCTTCATAAGTTAATTTAGAGTTGCCCACAACACGTTTAAAGTGATACTTGAAGGACTTGACTCCCGATTCCCATAAACCTCCAAAATTTGGAGCTTTAGGGGGAATAAATTCCCAAGCAATACCTTCAGATATCAAGTAATTAGTAAGGTTCTGGTCTGGTTTGTTTAACAATTCATGCAACCTTTTAAGCTCTACATTAGTCTTCACAAAATTGCCTGCATTATCACTGAAAATTTTTCGAGGTTTGCCTTGTCTGGCAAAAAACCTCTTTAATGTTGCAATAAAAGCCTCAGATGTTAAATCATTGACTAATTCCAAATGCACTGCCTTTGTTACCATACAAATAAAAATACAAACATAAACTTTATGATAAATGCCTTTACGTTGACCTCTATATCTAATCAAAAATGGACCACAGAAATCAGTTCCTGTGCAATTAAAAACAAAGTCTACATTTATTCTTTCTTTTGGGAGCTCGCCCATAATTTGCTCTAACAATTAGGTTTGGCCCTAAAGCATGTAATACATTTATGTACAATTTTTCTACAAATAGCCCTACCGTTTAAAGGCCAAAATTCTCTTCGAACACAATAAAGTAAATTTTGTGGTCCTATATGTAGATATTTTTTGTGATAAAACTCGATAATTAATTCTGTTAATTTGTGTTTAGAGGGCAGTACAATTGGGTGTTTTTGGGCATAATTTACCGTGCTATTTTGGAGACGTCCTCCAACTCTGATTAAATTATTTTTATCCAAGAAAGGATTTAATGAAAGTAATCTACTATTTTTTGGTAACTCCTTACCCTTAGATAACAATGTGAATTCAGAACTGAACTCTTTTTCTTGAACAGATTTTATGATAAACTGCTCAGCCTTCTTCAATTCAGCAGATGTTAGCTTACCTGAATACCTTTCTTTTTGCTTTTTGACATTCTGAATGAACCTGAAAACATAGCTAAGAATTCTTATTAATTTAGCATAATTATTACTCAATTGCAAAAAATAATCAATAAAAGATGAACAGTCTGATATTAAAAGTGTAGTCTTTGAAGCTGTATGTTTAAGTTCACTTATGTATAGATCATTATCATTTTGCTCAAGTTCGACAGTATTTAAAGAAGGTTCAGTTTGTTGTGTTAGGAATAGTGGACCCTTCCACCATAAGTTACTCTGGAGAAGTTTGTCTGGATCTACACCTCGTGACACAAGATCAGCAGGATTATCAGAAGAAGCCACATGTCCCCAATGACTGATATCAGAAAGATTCTGAATCGTAGCCACACGTGATGACACAAAGGTTTTTAAGTCACACGGCTGTTTTCGAATCCAACATAATACAATAGTACTATCTGAATAATAGTAAACAGATTCTTTAGGAACTTTTAAGGCTTTGGCAACCTTATTCATCAATTTGGCTAATAAAACTGCACCACAGAGCTCTAAGCGAGGAATAGTGATTGTTTTGATTGGTGCAACTCGACTTTTACTGCAAAGCAACTGAGAAATTTGCTCTCCTGAAGAATTTGAAGACACAGCATACAATGCCACACCGTAGGCTTTCTCCGAAGCATCTGAAAAGCCACAAATTTTAATTTGCACTGGATTATTTGTAAAAATGTATCTAACAGCACTTATATTATTGATGGCTCTTAATGATTCTAAAAACTGCAACCAATCATCAAGCTCAGCTGTAGGGAGATTTTCATCCCAATCAATTTGCAGTCTCCACAGTCTTTGTAGGAAAATTTTTGCTTTCGTCACAACTGCTCGACTTTTATCGATAAGTATCATGCGATACATCATTTTTACATCTGCTGTAAATGCATAGCGGTGTGTACGAAATCTAAGTATTATGCTAAACAAATCATCTTGAATGACATCTCCATTCAGCTGTATGGAATTTAGGGATTCTCCTGATGAAGTTGCATGTGAACCATTAAAGACAACTCTCAATTTTGTAGAACTTTTATCTGGGCGATAAACAGCATGATGAGGTAGATAATTTGCATGTATTGGCTCATCTGTTTTCTCTACTTCCTCCATATGGCCTAACTCTCTATACTCTGCCATAAATGCGCAATATAACTCTAAAAGATTTGGATTTTTGACTAGCCTATTCCAAAGTGAATTTAATCTATTTTCCGCAAATTGCTTTGATTCTCCCAAAGAACTAGGATCTTTTTTCAACGGCATTTGTACTATGAATTTGCCCGTTATATCTCTCTGATGTGTGTTTATAAAGTGGGTGTCGCATGCTAATTCTTCTGTATTTCTCAATGGTGTACTTTCTTCTACTCTTTCAATTTCCCAAAATTTTTTTATTTCGAAATTTAAATCTGTTTCAGTAATTAACCCACAATGTATTTGTTCTTGATCGTTACAATCGTAAACACTGCCACTTATTATGCAACCGAACACCGTATTTTGCAGTATTAATTTAGAATTTGGTAACTTCATACGACCCACGTTTATCAATTCTAGAAATACTTCAGCTCCTAGCAAAAGATCTATTTTCCCTGGTCTATTAAATTCAGGATCAGCAAGAATAATAGACTCTGGAATTCCTAGCTCTGAAATATTAATATATTTCGAAGGCATAATTTGCGAAATCTTTGGTATGATAAGGAAATCTAACTCCCGACTATAATCTTCCGAATTATTACTGATCAAGGCAGTAGTTTTATTTTTACCGCTACAGAGGATCCACTTAAACACGATACCGAAATATTACTTTTTTCTTTTCGAATTCCTAATCTTTCAACTAACTGCAATGTTAAAAAATTTCTCATTGAACCATTGTCCAATAAAGCACGCACCGGAACTTTATTTCCGAATTTATCTCTCATATAAACAATAGCAGTTGAAAGAAGAACTGTTTTAACATTATTCGATCTCACATTTGAAGTACCAGTGAAATTTTGAATTTAGTTATTTAAAACTCAAATGGTATGGCGTCAACATTTAATGTTGGTTTACTTTCATTCGTCGACAATGCATTTGGCACTTCCTTATCACTATAATTTTTTTTGTTTCCCACCGCATTGGAAATTCTCTCACGCCTATCAAAACAAAGAAGTATATTGTGGCGTTTATGGCATTTTGAACACGAGAATGTTGAGTTACATTTTTTGACGCAGTGGAATTCTGAAAGACAGTTAAAGCACATATTGTTTTTTTTCACAAAATCTACTCTTTCCTGTACATTAAATTTTTGAAATTTGGGACATTTAAAAACACTGTGATTTTCCTGGTTACATACAACACATTTGCGCATATTTTTCTCATTTAAACTCGCAACCATGGATGTTACCTTTGAAAAGCTATGCTTTGTTTGGCTTTCGTTTTGAAAATTTCGCTTTGTATTTACTTGTTTGGACGCACTTAGTGTACGCGCGTGGTCTCTCAAGAATTCTAGCAATTCAGTTAAACTCGGTAAATTATCCCGCTTAAGATGTCTTTCCCACCACATTTTTGTATTTACATCTAATTTTTGAGCCAAAATATAAGCAAACATAGTAGTAGAAAACCCCTCAACTTTTTGTTCTAAGATCTCTAACGACCTAATACATTCATTTGTTACATCTATTAGATTTAATAATGCTGCTGGGGACTCATTCTGAATAACAGGAATATTTAAAAAACGTTTTAAATGCGCGTAAACTTGTTCTCTCGAATTTGAAAACCGTTCTTCCAAAAGCGACCATGCAACTTCATAATTAGAATCCACGATTGAAACAGATTGAATTATACGAAAGGCATCTCCTCTCAATGAAGACTTCAAATATTGTAATTTCATTGCCCCTGACAAATTAGAATTTTCATGTACAGTAGCCTTAAATATATCTTTGAAAGAAAGCCACTCATGCAAATTACCCGTAAATACAGGAAGAGTTAACTTTGGCAATTTAATGTTATTATCAGCCTTTGTGGCGTTTTCTAAATTAATTGCACTTTCATTTTTGATAACTTTTTTGTAAGTTCAAATTCCATTATTTCTAAAATTTCATTAATTTCTTCGTTTTCCTTAATAAAATCCTCAATTTCATCTTCTTTACTTATCTT
This sequence comes from Maratus speculifer, assembly GCA_964019185.1. NCBI lineage: Eukaryota > Metazoa > Arthropoda > Arachnida > Araneae > Salticidae > Maratus > Maratus speculifer. Next base: position 25,018,589 of record OZ025292.1, read on the forward strand.
ATAGATAGACTCAAATAACTCAGAAAAGTTTTTCTCTAATTTATTCCGTTTCTCCTTTATGAGAATTAATTCATTTAATTCTAGCTCAGTATTCGATAATTTTTCTTTTAATTTTGTCAAGTTTGTTTTGAAAATTTTCTTTTTTGCTTTTAATTCTTTCATACTCATTTTTAATGAATAAAAATTAAATGGGTGCACTTACCCCTCTTGGCTCTTTAAAAGGTGAGTTCTAACATCGAAAAAATAGCAAAACAGCACAAAATATTCACCAGTTATCCTTCAGTCATTGACGTAGAACTACTCGCTGATTTTTCTCCGTAGAGAAGGACGATATGAAGAATTCAATTTATTCGAAAGTTTATTTTATTAATATTTTACTCAACTCAAAATTAAATACGCATCTCTCATTTTAAACAGTTTATTTTGATGAGTAAACTCAACTCAGGTTCTTTCGAACATTAATAATTTAACAAAACACAACTCCAATAAAAACCGTAACATTTTTACACATATTCTCATAAAAACATTCTTATCAAACTCAAAAACAAAAAGAATATTGTTTCACACAGCTTAGGTAAAAGCTGAAGAAATAAAACAGATAATGTATTTATCACAAAAAATCGTTTGCACAGAAAACTTTTTACATTTTGAAATAATTAGGTATATCTTGGTTGCTAGGTGACAAAGTCAGTAGAAAATTAAATAGCCTTTTATCAAACACCGATAGCGGGCGCTTTAGACTTTGGAGTAACGTACAACTATTTTTTACCGTTATTTTTTGCATCTCATTAATATTTTTAGAAGCTTAGACATAAACTTAAATTTTGAGATTTAAATCTGAATCGTTGGGAGTGGTTAAGTAGCGCAAACTGAACTGTGTTCAATGGGGGTGGGGAGGTTCAAATTTCAAATGATTATAAAAAACGGAAAAATTGGTCGATCCTTTTTCCGTTTTCGCTAAAACTATTCTTTACGTCAATATTTCCTTGAAAATAAATTTAAAAGATTAATTTCAAAAAATACCGTTAGAGGGCGCCTTAAACTTTAGAGTAACCAACAACTATTTTTAACCGTTATTTTTTGTATCTAATTAAATGCTTGTAAATGTTCAAAGTTAAATTTTGAGCTCAAAATCTGCATCGTTGTAAGTAATTAAGTAGCGGAAAATTGAAATGTGTTCGAGGGGTGGGGAGGGTAACATTTCAACTCCTGAACACATTTCAGTTTGCACTTCTTAACCTCTCCCATCGATTTAGAATTTGAGCTCAAAATTTAAATCTAAGCATTTGCAAGCATTTAATTAGATACAAAAAATAACGGTTAAAAATAGTTGTTGGTTACTCTAAATTTTAAGACGCCCTCTAACGGTATTTTTTGAAATTAATCTTTAAAATTTATTTTCAAGGAAATATTGACATAAAGAATAGTTTTAGCGAAAACGGCAAACGAATCGACCAATTTTTCCGTTTTTTAAAATCATTTGAAATTTGAACCTTCCCACCCCCTTTGTACACAGTTCAGTTTGCGCTACTTAACCACTCCCAACGATTCAGATTTTCATCTCAAAATTTAAGTTTATGTCTAAGCTTCTAAAAAAATTATGAGATGCAAAAATAACGGTAAAAAATAGTTGTACGTTACTCCAAAGTCTAAAGCGCTCTCTATCGGCATTTTTTGAATTTTATCTTTATAATTTCTTTTCACGATAATACTGACATAAAGAATAATTTTGGTGAAAATTACAAATCAATTGACCAATTTTTCCGTTTTTTATAATCATTTGAAATTTGTACCTCTCCCTACAGTTCAGTTTGCGCTACTTAACCACTCCCAGATATTTAGATTTTGAGCTCAAAGTTCAAGTTTATGTCTAAGCTTCTAAAAAAATTAATGAGATGCAAAAAATAACGGTAAAAAATAGTTGTTCGTTACTCCAAAGTCTAAAGCGCCCGCTATCGACAATTTTTGAAATTTATCTTTATGATTTATTTTCAAGACAATACTGACAAAAAGAATAATTTTAGTGAAAACCGCAAACGAATCGACCAATTTTTCTGTTTTGTATAATCATTTGAATTTTTGGACCCTAAACTTTAATGGCGCCTATCTCCTTCGGAAGACATTTGGGACCCTTAGTTTCCTATTTAATATTGTTGGTCTTCATGTGTACTATCACCCCTTAAAGTTTGTACCATGAATTTAGAAACACCCTGTATATATATATATATATATATATATATATATATATATATATATATATATATATATATATATATATATGGGCGATTCTCAAAATAGGGGACAATTTCAAAAGTGAAATCTTAAAAAAATTACTGTTAGCAAAATTTCTGAAAAAAATAGGTGTTGTTAATATTGTATTAGGTATACTTTACATGTAGTCAGCAGAGCTAAATATTTAAAAATTAACTTAAAAAAATAATTAGAATTTTTTGAGCCATGCTAATGACAAAACAAATTGCATGGAATAAATATATTAAGAAATTTTTATTTTCTTCCTGTTTAAATATTTTTTTCTATATTTATTAGTCTTCCTTTTCAGCAAATGGTTTCCATTTTTACATATATACATATAAGAAGAATGAAAACATTACCAAAGAGCAAACTTTATTTACATGAGCAACATTCTGACACTAACAATGTAAGAAGCTGTCTTGGTGATTTTCTGTCAAATTTAATGCATATTTTGGGGATAATAAATGTAATACCTAAATTTATATGTAAAATTAAACTTTGTAAAAGATACAATATAAGCAATGGTTACATTTATGCACATAGGAGTCTTTAGCATGGACAGAAAAACCATGCTAATGACACTGATATTTGTCCATGCTAATGACAAATTTTAATTTAAATAAGATTACGAGCCATAATATAATCACAATGCAATAGTCCTTTCTGGGGATTTTTAAAACACAAAAGTCCTATGCAAATAAGTAAAATAAAATTTTTAATTATAAAATAAACATGAAAATTATTATCCATTCTAATGACATGCAATTGATGTACGCCCCTAATATTCAACTTCTATTCTTAAAATACAATACATGCTTCTATTGTCAGGCTGGGATAAAATGGCTACTTGTTACCATGAAAAAACTTTATATTTTCAAACTATTGTCATATGTGAAAATGAAATTTTGATTATTAACCAGCTGTTATAGTATGACCTTGTTTTGAAAATAGAATATGGAGGACAAACTTTAATTTTTTTTTATATACTGTAATTTTGTTTTTAAAAAGAAATTTATTGGATAAATCCTCTCCTTGATTAATTTAAAGAAAGAATAACATTTGTTTTATTTTATAAACATGATATTATCTCTTTAAAAAGCTAGTATATACAAGGCACAGCTGCTGTGGACATCCGTGCTAATGACATTTTGAACATTTATTCTGTTATTTTAAGGTGTTTTTAACTAAAAAGTGAGTAATTCTTGAGTGCAAATAATGAATAATATTAAGACAAACATACCTAAATATAAAAACATGACAGAAAACCTCTCATTTTTTTTTGTATGCCGAAAGACATAAATTGTCCCCTATTTTGAGAATCACCCATATATATATATATATATATATATGTGTGTGTGTATATATATATAACTTAATACAACATCCCTAGTAGCAAACTAATATTGGTCCAACGTTGCGCCAATATTTCATTTATTGGAAATATTGCAAATAAAACGCAAATATTGCCCCAATATTGGTATGTTTACATTTTGCCCTAATTAAGCTAATATTTGCAGGCAATATTATGCCAATATTGGCGTTTCATTGAAAATATTGCCAATAAAACGCCAATATTGTACAAATATTGGCGTTATATTGGAAATACTTCCAATGAAATTGAAATATTTAACTTTTATTGGCGTTTTATTGGCAATATTTCCAATGAAACTACAATATTGGCATAATATCGGCTGCAAATATTTTTTGAATAAGGGCAAAATGTAAACACCCTAATATTGGAGCAATATTTCATGCCAGTACTGCGCCAATATGCCAATATTGTCCCAATATTGTTTGGCTACTAAGGTGTCGTACAAAAGTAAAATAAAATCGTACATCTTATGTAAAATTTACGGTAATTTTGATTTGAAAAATTGTACTTTTGCATCACAATTGTTTCATTTTTGAATAATTTTGAGAACAAATGCTACTTTTATGCTGCATTCTTATTTATCCCTCACCTATGAATTATTGCTTTCGATACATACAAATTTATAAACAAAACCGAAACCTTTCGATGACAAACGCAATCATTTTCAAGTAATAGTTTCACTTAAATGTCGCATTTACAGTGTTATTTCTATACCAATCAGGGAAAAGGGATCAATCTGTTGTTCGTTGGGAGATATCTATGAAATTGGCTCGTTGTGAAGCTAAAGTGTTAAATATTTTTAAAATATCAAATGAATTGTGATGGAACGAAAAAAATGTCATAGACATCCCCAACAATTTAATAGACTTGTGAATTTTCCCAGACTGGTATATTAATAGCACAGTGAATGTGACATTTTAGTAAAACTATCCTTTGAAAATGATCGCGTGTGCTATCGAAAGATCTCGGTTTATGTAATTTTACAATATGATTTTTAACATGACTGTTTTTTATAGATAAGTTCATATTGTAACCCGATATTATATATATATATATATATATAAATATTTGCAAATTTTTTGGAAGCAATTTTTACTTTTAGATATTTTAACGCAGAGTGTTAAATTGTGCAGATAATTGTCATTCCACCGTGAACTCGTTTTGAGTTTTTATGTTTTTCAAGTAAGTATCTATTGACCAAGGACACATAATTAAAATTAGCAAATACCAACATATTCTATCATACTTGTTTTCTTACTATCTTTTAATTCTGCGTAGCGTAAAACATTTTAAAAATGTGCTTAATTAGGATTACGCAGCATTGAAAGAGTGAGAAAAATAAAATCACATGTTGTTGTATTTAAGACTAAAATGCTTGTATACAGCAGTTTAAAAAATTCTAAAATGAAAATTATGCAAGAATACAAAACATTCTGAATTACACTTTCTCTGATATTGTTGGAGCTAGAATTAGGCATGTACTTGTAATGAACTTTTTCTAAAAATTTAAAAATTTAAAATTGTAAAATGAGCAGAAAACCGTCTAAAAAAGATTTTTAATTACGATTGATCTGGAATTACATGGGTTAGAGTATTGGATTTTATAATAAAAATAGATTTCGTTTTTCGTAAAACAACCTAAATACATCATATAAATAAATTGAAACGCAACCGGTATCTGCGTTGTTTGGTTGAAATAAAGTGAATTTATAAACGTAAATATCTATTCATAAAGAGCACAAAACTAAGATCTGCAAATAAGACAGTTATTATTATATATTATATTTTCGTACTTTTTTTACTTCTACTTCATTTTTTTTTTCTTTTTTCTACCTTTTTCAAAGTTGCTGTCCATTAATAAGAGTTGTCGAATCTGTCGGATGAAAAAAGGCAATAAGTGGACAGAAAAAAATTCTGACTTAAGGGTAAAAAAGAGACGGAAATGACCAAAGAACTTTTCTCTTCTTTTCCGTTATAAATCATTGAATGTCTCTATTAAATGGCGCCCTCGAGTATTATTACTCCAGTAGTTAAGCGGGTCACATGCCTCATTAGTGCACTATTAGCAGCAGAAAAGTTACTGTTTACAATCGCTAAAAAATAGATAAAAAATAGATTTTAATGATTCTATGTATTAAGCATGACGTAGAAGGAAGTAAATTTCTGATGTATTCCAATACTTCGTTGGTTTTAGTCTAGGATTTATTAATTATTTTATTCATAAAAAAGTTTATTATGTATATATAGTTTACTACAATAGGTCCTACAACGGTAAAATAAAATCATACATGGTTTGTGAAATATACGGTAATTTTGTGTTACAACTTTGTATCATTGTATCACAATTGTTCCTTTTTTGGATAATTTTTAGACTAAGTATGACTTTTATGCTCCGATTGTATTTATACTTAACCTAATAATTATTGCTTTCGAAACACACACACACATTTATAAACAAAAAAGAAATCATTCGATCCCAAACGTGATCATTTTCAAGGAATAGTTTCACTTACATTTCGCATTCATAGTGTTATTTAAGAAAAAGAATCAGCCTATTATTAGTTAAGGGATATCTATAACATTAATTCGTTCTGATACTGAAATGATATATATTTTTAAAATAATAAACCAATTATGATATGAACGAAACAATTTCATAGACATATCCAACAAATAATCGAGAAATCTTTTTTCTGACTGGTGTATAAATACCACAGTTAATACCTCAGTTATGCCAAACGATACTTTAACAATGATCGTGTCAACAATCGAAGGAACTTGGCGCATGTTTTTTAACACTATGATTTTTAAAGTTAATAGTTTTTAAAGACCAGTTCACTTTAATGCAATATTGGAAAAGAAAATGTGCAAATTTTTGGTAAACAATTTTTAGTTTTAGTTATTTTAATGCAAGGCGATTGTGTCATTACACTCCGAACTCGTTTTGAGTTTTTCAAGTAAGTATTTATTGATCAAGAGCGCATAACTAAGATCAGCAAATAGGGAGTTATTTATTCATACCTTATTTTCTTATTTTATTTTACTTGTGCTTAGCTGAAAAAGCTCTAAATGTGTTTCTATTTACGATTATACGGTATTGTTACAGAGAAAAAGTAGAATCTCAGATATTTGTTACACATTAAGACCAAAATAAACGCTCAGAACAATTTAAAAAAATTCGAAAATGAAAAGTGTACAGGAATATAAAACGTTTTGAATTACATTTTCTCTGATATGTTAGGCCTGGAAATTTTAATTTAGAGATGGTGGTTACTTAAAAAAAAAACGTTCTGGTTATGAACTTTTTATAAAAATTTAGAAATTTAAAAGTGTGAAATGAAGAGAAAACCTTCTAACAAACTTTCTAAATTACAATTGATTTGGAATTGTTAGGGTTATAAAACTGAATTGTATAATAAATCTAGACTTTTTTTTTCTCAAAACAATCAAAATACATTGTATAAATAAAATGAAACATAACGTATTCTTGCATTGACTGTTTTAATAAAAAGAGAATTTATAAATGAAAATATCTATTCCTCAAGAGTACATGATTAAAATCGGCAAACAAGACATTTATTATTTCATATCTTATTTTATTACTCTCTTTACTGCTACTTCAATATTTTTTTTCGTTTTCTACCATTCCAAAGTTGCCGTCCATTAATAAAAGATGTCCAATCCGCCGGATAAAAAAAAAAGAAAATAAGTGAAAAGGAAAAAATGCTGACTTAGCGAAAAAAGTAGAAACGGAAATGACCCAAGGAAGTCTCTCTTATTTTCAGTTATAACTCATAGAATGTGTTCTGAAATAAAGTGGCGCCCTCGAGTATTATTACTTCAGTAGTTAAGAGGGTCACATGCCTCATTAGTGCGCTATTAGCAGAAGAAATGTTACTGTTTACAATCGGTAAAAGAACAGATTCGTATTGCATTGTTTTTTCTCTCTTTTCAGGTTTTTATGATTATGTGCATGAAGCATGACTTAGAATTAAATTATTTTCTAAAATTTCTCAATAATTCGTCGGTTTATCTTAGGATTTAATAGTTATTTTATTTATAAAAAGATTTATTATATATATCTATCCAACTTACGACAGTAGGTCGTACAAGTCTAAAATAAAATTGCACATGCTTTGTACAACATTTGGGAATTTTGAGGTGCAAAATTGTCATAATGCATCAAAATTGTTTCATTTTTGGATAATTTTGAGAACAAATATTACTTTTATGTCACATCCCTATTTATACCTCATCTATGAATTGTTGTTTTCGACACACACAAATTTGTAAACAAAACCGAAACCTTTCGATCACAAACGCAATCATTTTCAAGTAATAAGTTTCACTAAAATATCGCATTTTCTGTGTTACTTGTATACCAATCTGGGAAAAGGGATCAATTTGTTGTTTGTTGGATGTCTATGAAAATAGCTCATTCTAATGCTAAAATGTTAAATATTTTTAAAATATCAAATCAATTGTGATGGAACTATACAAATTTCATAGACTGGTGAAATTTAATAGCACAGTGAATGTGACATTTTAGTGAAACCATCCTTTGAAAATGATTGCGTTTGTGATAGAAAGATCTCAGGTTATCTATTCTTTACAATACAATTTTTAACATGAATGTGTTTAAAGATAAATTCATTTTGTAACGCAATATTATAATTTTTATTTTGGATTTTTTTAGGAAATATCTTTTACTTTTAATTATTTTAACGCAAGGTGAATTTTTCATTCCACTGTGAACTCGTTTTGAGTTTTTATATTTTTCAAGTAAGTATATATTCATCAAGGGCACATAATTAAAATCAGCAATTAATAACTTATTCTTTCATAGTTATTTTCTTACTTTCTTTTAATTCTGCTAAGTTTAAAATATTCTGAAATTGTGCTGAATTATGATTACGCGGTATTGTAAAAGTGAGATAAATAAAATCTCAAATTTTTGTTGTATTTAACACTAAAATGCTTGCATGCAGCACTTAAAAAACGTTCAACAATAAAAAGGGAACAGGAATGCAAAACGTTCGTACTTGCATTTTCTGCGATATTGTTGGAGCAAGAAAATTCAAATTAGGCATCGTGGTTACTTAAAAGTTAATGCTAATGTAATGACCTTTTTCTTAAAATTCAGAAATTTAAAAGTGTAAAATGAGAAGTAAACCTTCAAAAAATTCTCTAAATTACGATCGATTTAAAATTGTTAGGGTTGAAAATTAAAATTGTATAATAAATTTAGATTTCTTTTTCTCTAAATATTGTGTATATAAATTGAATTGCAGCGGACTCCTGTGTTGCTTGTTTGAAATAAAGTGAATTTATAAATGAAAATATTTATTCATAAAGGGAACAAAAGTAAAATCAGCAAAAAAGACAGCTATTATTACATACGTTATTTTCTTACTTTTCTTTACTTCTACTTAAACGTTTTCTTTCTCTACCATTTCCAAAGTTGTCGCCCATTAATAAGAGGTACTCAATCCATCGGATAAGAAAATAGAAAAAAATGGGTCTGTAAAAAATACTGACTTAGGGAAAGAGGAGAAACGGAAATGACCAAAGAAAGTTTCTCTTCTTTTCCGTCATAACTCATTGAGTGTGTTCTCTATTAAATGGCGCCCTCGAGTATTATTAATTCAGTAGTTAAGAGGGTTACATGCCTCATTAGTGCACTATTGGCAGCAGAAAATTTACTGATTACAATCGCTAAAAAATAAATTTATATTGCATTGTTCTTTTCTTCTGTTATTAATTTTTTATGATTATGTGCATTGACCATGACTTAGAATAAAGACATTTTCTAAAACATTTCAACACTTCGCCAGTTTTTTCCTAGGATTTAATAATTATTTTATTTAGAAAAAAAAAATTATGATATATATATGCACCTGCATTAAAAGAAATAGCATGAAAAGAAAATTTAAAGCTTTCTTTTTTTCATCCTACAAAGTTGAATTTTTAAGAATTAACATTTCAAAGAAGAAAATTCAAAATCGCATAGAAGTTCAAAAACAGAAACATTTCTTTTATAAGAAATTTTCACACCTTTTTTATTACAGGCGTTAAAATTATCATCACACTGTAGCATACTCTGTTCGATAAAGTTCTATCTTGTACAGAGGCGTCAACGTTTGAAAAATATTGGGTTGGCTCAAAAATATTGGGTGGGCTGAAAGATATTTTGATAAAATGGTACAACCAGTTTTTTTCTTTTTTTGAAGTGTGACAGCTGGTGAAAAATGAAACTTTTAAGTCAAGTTATCATGTTTTATGATAGTTGCAATTTTTTAAAAGTTATATTCTCATATGTTTTTCCTTATAATGACTCTAATATTTATTGTAATATCATCATATCATGAACATTACTACATAATGAAAAAGCCGAATGTTAAACATTTACATTTCAGTCATTTTGGATTTAGGGGTGTAAGTCGGAGAATTAAAAGAGCGGTTATAGGCAAAATATAATTTTTTCTAGGGAGGAAAATGAATAATAAAATGATGATGGAATAAATAATGTAATAAATGAAAGAAAATGGGTACATTAGAATTCCAAATTATTGGGTTGGCTCAGGCGCCCCACAGGACCATATAATTGGCATTGCTGATCTTGTATGTTATTTCATGATGCAAAGAGTTCGTAATTTATTTCATATAAAACGCAGAAGGCGGTCACTCTCTTTTTTGGACCTCGCACTTTCTTACAATAAATTTTAAGCTTGTAGCAGAATAAGCAACACACATCTGATTAAATACATATGTATGAGTTCAGTTTGTAAATATTAACCCTTTATATTCTGAATTTTGAATTTAAAAATTGCTTCACCCGAACAATAACTTACTTTAAAGTCTAATATATCCAGAACAGGAATTATATGGGTCCGGTTATATTCAGGGCCGTAGCTAGAAGTGTACGATAGGGGGGGGGGGGGGGCTCAGGGGAATATAGGGGTGCTCAAGGGAATGTAGGGGGGCTCATATTTTTTTCGTTCTCTCTCTAATGCAGAAAGATAAATTAGTGCATATTCACATTGTAGGTACTATGTTTCTCATTAAACTGTTGTAATAACTTCATTTTATTCTAAAAAAAGTATATAAGGATGAAAATTTTGACTGTATAACTGGTGCAAAATTAAACATCCTGTTAGCTTCATAATGTACCAATAGGATGAGGGGATGTTGAAACACGTATTTTAGATACAATTTAGTAACTCTGCAAAACTGTGAGAGGGCCTCAAAACTAAATTAGATTTTTGAATAGAATTTCATTTGAATTTTCGGAACATTTAGTGACCTTGGAACTTTTTCCAGGGGGGGGGGCTGAGCCGCCCATAGCACCCCCTTAGCTACGGCCCTGGTTATATTCCAGGTGAAACATCAATATATATACGTATTTATTTTTAATTTTAAATCCACCTCCCTTTCAGACATTAGTTTTCTCAATATGAAAACTACAAACACAAAAATTTTCTTAGTTATACTCTTTATTTAACACATTCGCGTGATATGGTGCCAACTTTAAGGGGCCACTGAGGCGCCAGCGCGTGATGTGGGGTGATGTCTAATAGCCAGTCATGCGCTGTGGCGGGAAAATCCTTCACTGATTCTTTGCCTTTAAAAGTAAATCGGCTTCTGGGAAACACCCACTTCTAAAAGGCATTAACTATCATCACATCTTTACGCAAGCGGCAGCGAACGTATTTAAAAAAAAAGAAAAAAAAAGAATTTATTTTTATTTTATAAAACAAGTATTTCGTTAAAAAACTTCACTCCTAGATATTCTTTTAGATATTCTTTTATATATTCTTTTCACCTAGATATTCAGTTTTTCTATTTTGTAAAAGGCATGCAATATTAGCACCAGTTTAATACTGAGTTACTACTATCCTCAAAGTTCAACAGTTAAAAGCCAATTGAAAATCGCTTTTAAACTAGTTTTTCACAATTACCATAAAAATAGTTCTTTACGAATATATAATCGATCACAAAGTTTTAAGTTTATTGTTTATCCAGTGCCAAACGTCACTCTATAGTTCACAAGTGTCAAATTCAAAAAATTTTTTTTTCTAAAGAAAACATGCACGATTAGTTCCAAATAATATAGAGTCACTACTGTTCACATAGTTCAAGATCTATTTTTAATCACTTATAAAACAATTTATACTAATTATCACAAAAATAGTTCTAAAATAATATATAAACGATCACAAAGTTTTACATTATTCTCACCCCGCGCCCATTTTATTGATTGCTCATTGAGCACTGACCATTTAATATGATTTCACGTTAATCACATCACGATATCACCATTGTACATTTAATATGACATCACGTTAGAAAACTAACGTTTTGAGATTAAAAAGAAACGTTTTTTCTTTAGATTGATAAAACCTAGAAGACGTACACAAATGTTTGTTTTTTTTTTTTACTAATAAGAATATGTTAGATTAATGTAAGAGAATTCACAGTATTCACAGTAAGAGAATACAAAGTAAAAAAAAAAAAGGACGATTTTACGGAGATTGTTCTGACAATCGCAACGCCCGTACAATTTACTGCTTTGTAACGGAAAAACTCTAGTAAATTCCAGAAAAATTTTCCATTTTGTCTCAAAAAATGCTAAATTTTCTGGAATTTACTTATATTTTTCCATTAAGAAACAGTGATTTCGAATTTACTTTTTCAAAAAGAAATCATGAAACTACAAGAAGAAAAGAATTTCTTGTATCATAACGATGCGCGATACGACTAACGTAGTGTCAACCCTTTATATCCACACAGTAATTTTAAGGAGTGATAAAGAAAATTCAACGTAGAATTTATTTAATTCGTCTACTAAGATAAAAGTACATTGTAGTTTTTGAGGAAAATAATTGGTTCAATCCCATTTAGAAAGGACGAAGCTATAAATATTCTTCAATAAGGTTATTTACTCAGACATTCATATAGTTGCAGCATTTATCCTATTAAAAATTTTATACAAAATATTTGAAACCACAGAAACTTTTTCTACTGCAGATTTACAGATTATTGATTTACACTGTTTTTATAAGATCTGTAAGATTTTCATAGCTGTATTTTTTGTTGATTGTTCTCATTAATCTTGTCATAGTTCTAACTACAGACTTATTAAATCAGTTTTAATTAAAATAATTTTCCAAAAATCAAATTATTATTACACGTGTTGTTTGATAGGTTTCGTATGGAACCTGGAATTTATAAACTGCGAAATTCTTAGGTACTAGTATTTTCTTACAGAAAATTTCTCTTTGAATAAAGTGAACATTCACGCTTTTAAACTAGTTTTTTTTTAAATACTGATATTTCATCCTGAAAATAACGGGACTTGTACGGTCCCTGTTTATTTTTTATTAGGTATTAACGTAAAGAATTGGTCTTAAGTAAACTTTGTGACATTATACGATCTATGAAGTGTCAGCGACGAAAATGCCCATCTGTTTTTACTAGAACCTGGGCCCCTAGATACTATGCAGCAAATGCATTGCCGCCAAGTTGTCGTCTTAACGCGAGACACTCTGTGTTTAATTCCCAAGCAAACTTGTTACTTATTTTATCGACCACGAGAGGGAGAAAGGCTGAGTGAACCGTGCCCACCGTGCCAACTCTCTGTTTGCGGTGCCACAGTAAGATGCTCTACTCACTATGTCACTGGGCTTCAAATAATTAGTCAGGTGAAGCATTTTTTAAATTCAAAATTCAGAATAAAAAGTGTTAATTATTGAAATCTGTGCCCATACGAAAGTAAGAAACTGTATCTGAATTTTCACCTCTTGAAAAGACAATCTCTCTCTCTCTCATTAATCTTAGGATCTTTGCTCACTCTGCTCTTACAAGCTTCAAAATTATTGTCACAAGAAGACAACAAAAAGTCTGATCATGCCATGCGTGTTATGTAATCTATGTCATGAATCCTTCTTGCATGTTCGATTAACTTACAAGATAGAAATTTATGGCACTTAATATGGTACAACATGATGATAATCACAGCGCAGCAAGATAAAAAAAATCTGCTCATAAAGAAATATTAATGATTTTAAACTCTATGTAATTATGAACTACCTTCTTTTAAATGTTAATCCTTACGATTTCAATATTAAAGGATAAAATAACATTTTAAATTTTCTTTTATATAAAGACAATGTAGGCTGCCTGGCATATTTTAACTTTATTAAACAGGTTAAAAGTTCTTTCAAAACGACTTTCCTTTTTACAATGATAAAAGAATGAATGGAAACTTCGATTCGAAAGAAACTTGAACAAATGCACAAATGATTAATTTAAAGAATCAGCTGCCTCGAAGAGAAAAAAAATGTATATTGAATATATTGAAATAAATTTGATTTCATGTAAATAGGTAAAAGTTTGTTAGCGTGTTAGTTTTTTCACCTGGAATCGACAAATAAGTTCTGGTAATAATAATAATAATAATAATAATAATAATAATAATGGTAATAACAGAAACGAAAATGGCAATGACTCAGCGGTTAACTACATATAAACACGCACAAATGTATATATATGCATATTTGTGTATATCGATAGCAATAATTCATAAATGAGGAGAAAATAAGAATGGAGAATAGAAGTTACATTTGTTCTAAAAATTATCCAAAAATGAAAAAAAAAAACTGTGATACAATGGTATAATGTTGTGTATCAAAATTTCCAGATCTTTCACATACTATGTACGATTTTATTTTATTCTTTTAAAACCTATTATAATAAATAATATATAGATAATCAAACTTTTTCTAAATAAAATAATTATTAAGACCTAAAATAAACCGACGAAGTATCGGAATACGTTAGAAAACTGCATCATTTAAAGTCATGCTTAATGCACCTTACCATTAGAAGCTAAAATAGGAGAAAAACAATGCGATATAAATCTATTTCTTTCAACTATTGTAAACAGTAACTTTTCTGCTGTTAATAGTGCACTAATCAGGCATGTGACCCTCTTAACTACTGAAGTAATAATACTCGACGGCGCCATTTAATAGAGAACACAGTCAATGAGTTATGACGGAAAAGAAGAGAAACTTTCTTTGGTCATTTCCGTTTCTACTATATCCTTAAGTCAGCATTTTTTCCTGTTCCCTTATTGCCTTTTTCTCATCCGACGGATCTGACATCTTTTATTAATGGACGCCAACTTTGGAAATGGGGGTAAAAGAAAAAAAAAATGAAGCATAAGTAAAGTATGAAAATAAGACATGAAATATTTACTGCATTTATATGGCAGCTTAATTCAACAAGTTTAAGCAAATATGGCATTTTAATTAAATTTTCAAATTTAGGCAATATTTAGTCAAATTTTATTAAAGAATTGCGTTTATATTAAACCTTTTTCAACGAATTCCGCTGAAAATTTTCCAATTATTTTTTAATCAATATATTAACAAATCACTTACCTTTACTATGAAACAAAATATTTGCAATACCACTTAAATTTAATAACATACACCAAATTTTGTATACAAATCATTACTTTTTATGCGTATTTTTCAATGTAAATAGCTTTTAAATTGATCTATACAAACTTACAAGCTACATTTTGCGTCATGACAGACAAACAGATTGTTAGAATCTTGTTAAGTATATATATTTCACGTAATTTTGTACATGTGTACAATCAAAAACACAGTTTTCCAGAAAACACAATTTAAGATTTTGACATATCAAAAAACATTTCGTGTTAAGTTTATAATTTTGAAATCAAGCCTATTTGTAAGTGTTAATATATTTGTTCATTCATTTTTAGAATCATTTTTAGAAAGTTCATTTTCGATTTACGTATTAGGCTATAATTTTGTTTCTATTCACTGGAACAAAAATAGTATTTCTAGAGTTCTAACAGCATGGGTTTTAATTTAAAATAATTTAAAGAAATTGAAAATTTTCACAAAAAGAACAATTTGAAGGTATTCACATAATTTAAGAGAATAAAGACCCCATTTAAGAAAAATATATTAAGTACTATTTGTAAATTTAATCTGATTCATTTCCATATTAATCTTCAGTTTTATCACTGAAAAAAATCAATAAATTTTCAAAATCAGGCAATATTTGCTAAACTACTCATTATAAAAATAATTCAAATAAACTCCCAGACCTTCATCTAAAGTATTCTGAATTTGAAAAGTGTCAATCAATAATTTACATTTCTAATATAATTAATACTCTTTGAATTATTATAAACTTTTATGTACAGAAGAAAGAAAACTATTTCAAGATACAGATAACTAATTTCAGCTGAGATGCATTCTTATCGAAATATTTTGATACAGAATATCTGATTTACAGTGTTGTATTAACTAAAATTCTTTACGGTTTCATATCTTTTTATTCAAATTACGATGCGTTTACACCTTTAAATAAATTAAGGATTTTCGTTAAGATGTACAATATCCACGATTCAATAACATCAATAATTTTAAAACAGATATAAGAGGAACCATCTTAAGCTCGAAGAATTCCACATGTTTGAAAACAGTTGTTTATGTATGCAGTGCTTATTTGCAATTATATTTGCCATCTATTACATTCTTTTGAAATTACTACAGCTGTCGCTAATAGAATGGTAAAAATAAGATAATGGATTATGAACGAATGTATCTATAAATCAAATTATTTTTTGTGTAGTTGCAAATTACCTTTTTTCTTTCTACTTACATATTACCTAAGTCAGATGGATAAATTTTCGAAAATGGTTGTTAATCACTAATTCTGCTTGTCGTTACAAATTTTTTAGTTTGGCGAAGACGCTCATTTAGTATACATTAATTAAATACATGGAATATTTAAAGATGATAAACCATAAAAAATAATACGAAACAGCAATTTAGTATACATTATTAAATACATAACGTCAAATCGACGTGTTTTAGCAATAAATGATACTATGATGGTAATTTTATATGTAGTGGTCTGTTATACCCATTAGAATAAGCACATTATAAATAACATGTAATCTAAATAAGGTGGTCTGGGGTAATGACGCCAAGTGCTAATATTTTGCATAATTATGAAATAATCTGATAAATGACACCCACGTGCTCTGCGCAGAAGGGTTTTGAGTCATGTAAATCGCAAAAAACAGTTTCAAGTTAGTTTGTTTCATTTTTAGGTCTTATTGTTTTTACAAGCAACTAAAATTAACGCTTGATCTAAAATTTGCGAGATACGTTTTGTGATGTGAAGACTATTTTTTTTATCCGGAAATACTTTGTTAATTACATAAATTTGTAGTACATTTCATGGATTTTCAAAATGTTGTTGAAGATTTCGGATATCTTCTCGAGATAATTTGTAATTTAAAATGTACAGTCAATAACTATAACGGGGTAATAACGCCAATCCTTGGCATTAATACCCCGGTTGATTCCCTACAGTGGACGAGCTACATCCTAAATACTGATTCAAATAAACACTGTTAAAACAGTGCAATGTTTCTAATAATTCTATTTAAGCGGTCCTTTTAAAGCAAAAAGAAGCTCGCGGTCTGATATTCTTTTGCCTCATCTCCCCCCCCCCCCCACACACACACCACACATTTATTTTTTTTACACTTTCACACAAAATTTAACATTTTCAATAGCTTAGAATGCAATTTGTCAATTTCTAAGTTTGTAGAGTTTGTATTTTTAGAATTGGGCAATCTACATGCAATTATTCCATCTTATTTCATAGTTTTTTTTTTGCATGGCGTTATTACCCATATAGGTGGGTAATAACGCCAAATAGCATTGCTCAAGAAATCACGCCATTACATTTTATGAATACATATCTGTTAAATTATTTTTTTATATAGATAGTTGATGAGTTGCTGCATCAAATCATATATTTGTTTGAAAAATACAAGCTAAGACTGAGCCATGAAAATTGGTAGAACCTTAACGTGGCGTTATTACCCCAGGGTACCTTATATTGAATAAAAAAATATGATATATCTATGCTATAACATGTTATATAGTTCCTTCGTATATAAATACATCTTTCACAGTCTTTAATGTTACAGCTATTTTAATTTGCATTCAATATGTCATTTACTGTCTTCAATATGGCAACTAAACGCTTAAAATGAAGATACTAAATTAAAAAATAGATAAATAAATAAATAAAAGAGCTATCATAATTTTTCTTTTTGCTTGATATCAGTTATGAATATGAATTTTCATCATAGTTCACAATTGTCAAATTGAAAACTATTTTCCTTTTTTCTAAACAAGACATGCACGATTAGTTTCAAATAATATAGAATCACTACTGTCCTCAGAGTTCAAGATCTATTTATTTTAATCATTGCGCATTTAATATCACGTTATGGTGAAATCAATATCACGATCATCTCTGCACATCGTGACGAAATCAAAATCACGAATGCCGGGTGATATCATATTAAATGTGCAGCGTTTAATATGATGTCAAGCGAAAATACAAATTAATTCTTTTATTTATTTTGCACTATCTTCATTTTAAGAACATAGTTGCCAGATTAAAGGCAGTAAATGACAAATTAAATATAAATTAACATAGTTGTACCATTAAAGACAGTGGCAGACGTATTTATATGTGTATAAAGTATATGATATGAGCTAGCATGAATGTCATATATCATATTTATTGATTCAGTGCATTTAGGTTACATAGTATTCATAATATGATTATTCCGATGGGCATAACAGACCACTAGATTTAAAATTACCATCATATTTTCATTCACTGCTAAAACATGTTAATTTGACATTATTGTGTATTTAATAATGTATACTAAATTGCTGTTTTGTTTTATTTTATATGGTTTATCATTTTTAACGATTCCATATATTTATTAAATGCATAATAAATTAGTATCAAAACCGCAGTTAGCAATTTGCAACGACAAACAAAATTGGAAATTTATAATCATTTTCGGTAATTTATCCATTTGACCTAGATAATGTGTAAATAGAAATAAATAGGCAATTTGCAACCACAGATAAAATAAATCGATTTTCGGATACATTCGTTTATAATCCAATATATATTTTTACCCGTTCCATTGGCGACAGATGCAGTAATTTCAAAAGAATGTAATGAGTAGCAAATATAATTGTAAATAAGAGCTGCATACATGTACAAACGCTTTCAAACGTGTGGAATTCTTTGAGCTTAAGATGCTTCTTCTCATATCTGTTTTAAAATTATCGATGTTATTGAATCGCGGAATTTGTATAATCTTACATAAAATCCTTAATTTGTTCAAAGGTGTAAACTATTTGCTATTCTGTGAAAATGATACGAAAGAGTAAATAATATGAATTAATATAATTCGATAAACGGGGTATTTTGTATCAAAATATTTCGATAAGAATGCTTCTCAGTTCAAATTAATGCTGAATGCTTCTCTGTCTTAAAATAGTTTCCTTTCCTTCTGTATATAAAAGTTGAAATAATTGAACGAGTAATTATTATATTAGAAATGTAAATTAATAAACAGCACTTTTTAAATTTGGTGTACTTAAGATGAAGGTCTGGAAGTTTGTTTGAATTTCTCTTATGATATGTATTTTAACAAAGATTGTCTGCCTATGAATAATTATTGATTTTATTTAAATATAAATAAGACTATTATGTATATGAATGAGGATAAATGTAGAAATAGTTTATGATGTAACTGGGTTAATTTTGTACTTTATACTCTTGAGGTACGTGGATACCCTCAAGTCGTTGTATTTGCGAAAATTTTATATATTTTTTACTATTTTAAATTACAGTTCAAACATTTAGGACACAAAAAATGATTTTCTTTTATATCATTGTTTATTAGAAGCAAAATTAGTACCTGGAAAAATAATCAGAATTGAACTTTCTAAAATCGGAAGTGGCCATTTAAAGAGCTACAGAATGGTATAGAATACATTGTAATATACAAATATGTCATATAAAAGGTATGCATGTAAATATATATAGACATCCACAAATATCATGGATTTCAAAGTTATAAACTTTTTACTTTTTTTGTACAAAATCAAAACCTTAAATTATGTTCTTTGGAAAACTGCAGTTTTAATTGTGTACATTAATAAGAAACATAATTTATTACAAAGCTTTATAGATTTTAAAATAAAATTCTGTAATAAAGTTCTGCACATTTATTGACAAGTTATAAAGTAAAATACAGCTTGTAAGTTTGCATATATTAACAGTAAGTTTTATTGAAAAATATACCCTAAAAAAGCTCTATTTTGTATACAAAATTAATCATATGTTAGTAAATTTAAGAAGTATTGCAAATATTTTGATTTGTGAGACAGACAAGTGGTTTGTTAATTTTTTTTTTTTTTTTTTTTTTTTTTTTTTAATGAAATACTTTGATTAGATTTTGTTGTTAAGGAATTGGCATAAAATCAATTCTTTACTGAAATTTAAAAAAAAATATTTTCTTAAATTTTAAAAGTTAAATAAAGACAGATAAAAAAATTATATGAATCTACAGATGAATATAAATATATGAATCTATATATATATTTATATGAATCTATAATTCTACTACTCTATTTATTTATTTCTTAACTAAAAATACATGTGCTTCATAAAATTTCATATTTAAAACAAAATTGCCTTGAAAGTAGGCACAAATCTTAAAGACATAAAATAATGCCGGGTGATCTTTGGAATTCTCCTTGATTTCAAGTTTTATTTGTTCGGAACTATGAGATCCTAAACATTTACAGTTTGGGTTTCATGAATAAAAACACAAATAGATGATTTTCTTTTTCTTTGAAACCTGTATATAATACTTATCTTTGCCACAAATTTGCGGAAGCCATCTATTCAGTTACAGATCAGTTGTGGTTTTTGGATGAAAATCGAATCGACATTTTGAGAGTTGTGAAGTGAATGAGGCAAACAGTAGTTGAACTTTTTAAGACAAATTAACTTTTGGAGCATAATAAACCTATTATTATCATATGTCAATAAGGAATGCAACAAAATTAACTGTTTGGTATAAAAAATATTTGAGGCAAAAAAACTTGTTGTGTCAAATTGTCGTAATTCAAGATTTCATGATATGGTACTCTAACTACGAATCTATATAGTACTCGCAGATAAACTGTTTAACTTTTAGCAAAATAATAGAGGTGCTACATCAAGACATCAGCTACATAACTGTGCTCACCACTAATCTGTAGAGATGTCACACATGATTTATGTTTTGTAACTAACAAGTACTTGATCGCACGTGCGCTGGCCCACATAAACTTTCAACTAGATTCCCAGAATACATATTTTATTAAAAAAAGGTTATTATATTAATGAACTTAATGAGTGATGTTTGTTAACTATTTGATACTTATCTTATTCATGATCTCTATATACAAATGTTCTGTCAATTATTACTGTTTATTACATTATTTTTAATTCAACAAATTTTCATCGACTTAGTTTTAAAACATATTTTTGAAAACACTCATTACTTTAATATTTCGGAACGAACATCTTAAAATGGATGAAATCCACTTATTCAAAAGGAGTTGTTTAATAATTTATTCCTCGAACATAATTAACACAAATTCAATTAATTTAATCTTCAGTGCACCGGCTAAAAGAAATCACTTCACGATAGAGATTTCAATTGCGGATTTTGGGTTGAAAAGCATGCTGTTTGAAATATTTCGTTAATTTTGCTGTATCAAATTAACAAAGTTGCATCAACTTATATTTGTAAAAGTCTTATAAAATTTCCTCGGAGCTACAAGAGTTTACGGTAAATAAATCGATTTCATTGAAAGCACAGCTAATACAGATTTTCAAAAGCCCTCATTGCGTACGCAGCTAAGAAACAAATATAGCAAACAACTTCATAAGAACGAAAAACTAATTCTATATACCTCAAATATTCTGAATTCTTCAGTACCTCATTTGAAATAAATTGTGTCAGTTCTCGTGCACTTTTGAGATTACTCAATTTTCCTAGTGTAATCAATAAAAATAGATAATACAGGGTGAGCCAAAAGTCATGTTCTGATTATATTAATTCATTACAAATTAATCTTTTAGATACTAATGAAAATTCTTGTATCGAAAATAGGTTAGTTTTAGTAGTTTTGTTTTATAGATGCATAAAATTACATCGAAATGCAATAGAATTGTGTAGTAATCCACACTCTCCAGATATTACTCATCAGGATTTTTTTTTTTTTTTTTTTTGAGGCGATATCAAGGACAGAGTCTTTGCCACACCAATTGCTACAGCGAAAAAATTAAGACAAGGATTCAAACTTGTGTGTCACCAGTAACAGAAGACATATTAAGGAACTACTCGCAAGAATTAAGGTACCCCTTAGGTATTCCCCCAAGTATCAAAAGGCATTTGTTGAAACTTGTTAAAATACTAAGATACGTGCTCTTATAAAAACAAACATATATAACAATTCTTACAAAGTATCCAAAGAAACAGATGTCTAATAACAATAGTTTGAGCATAAGAAATTTTTATAATCAGTACAAGAATTTTTGTTTTCCCTGTATATTCTCTCCAAATGCATATTTTCATCGATCAGAGAAAATCTGTATCAGAGATCTTTTGAATAAAGAAGATTCTAAGATAAAATTTTATTAATAGGAATAAAGCCGCAGATAAGTACAATATCTAGCAAAATGTGTCTGGATACAGCACATTCTAGAATTTTCGTCAAAATCATGAAAAAATACATGATACGTTGTTCTTAAATTTTGTAGATTTAAAAAAGATAATCTGTTTTATTTTATATTTTTCAGAAACTATTTAGTCACAAGATCAATTTAAGGGGGCGACAAAGAATTCAAAATAAAAACTTGTCAGATGTGGCAATCCCAAAATTTTCTTTTATATAATCAATATTAATGTTTCAAAATTCGTCATCACAGTGCCAAAATTAAATGACAATCAACGCCTATCATGGGAATTCTAATCATATGAAATTCGTGCATTATTTCTTGAGATATGATTTGGGCACGTTTACGCAGTGCACTTTTCTCGAAACGAGTTATAACCTGCGCGCCACCAGTCATAACAGATTGATGCTGCTCTGGCTATGAGGGAAGGATAACCTGTTTTCTGCCAAGGTGAGTAAATTTTGTGTTGAAATGATTGACCTCATTCTGAATTAATAATTCTGAGTTAAGGATAAACAAATTTAATAACATTAGCAGAATTTTATTTTTTTTTAAGGACTGTATTTGTATTAACTGAAATGTTATTAAGTTTCGTTGCATGTTAAAAATAATTCCAAACATGGCGACGGGATATTCACATCGAAGCACCTTTACTCACGTTTTTACTGTGTAAACATACCCATGAAGTATTCTTGCTCTCTAAACCTTTTTAGTGTTTTCAGGCTATTTAGTTAGGTCTACTAACGCTACTGACACTGCAACAGCCTTATATGCAACTGAGCCTAATATGCCTATCGATCCCCCAAATATTTCTACAAGTAGAAATTCCACATCTTCACATGTGGACTATCCAATATGTGAACAAATGAGACCATTTTAAGGCTTTGCACCAGTAAAGGAAAGAAAAAGAGGAAATCCACAATCCTAACTAACATTCCGATTAAAGAAGCACTTAGACAAGAGTAGTTACAAGAGAAAAAGAAAAAAATGATGGCACAGCAAAACAAAGTTAAGGAATGTGTTCAAAAAATTTACTAGTTTCTAGCAGAAGTAAATGTGGAAGACAGCTAAGAATAGAAAAGGAGATACATAATAAAGAAATATACACTCTGGAAAAAAGAAAATAGTGAATGAAACTGATGATAAAGATAAAAACTGTGTGTGTGTTTATTGTTCGAAAGCTCATAACTTATCCAAAAAAGGACAAGACTGGGTTCAATGTCTTAGATGCAAGGTGGTCCTATGACAAATGTGTAAAAGGAAGTACTTTATTTTTTGTTTATCGATACTGTAATAGTGATGATGAAGATGACTAAATAGTTTCTGTTTTTAATTAACAATAAGAACTATGTTTTCGGTTTAGCTTATAAAATGTTCTTTAATTAATTATCTTTATTTTTTAAACAGCGTTTTACATTATAAATAAAACATTTAAATTTGATTAAACATTTATTTCATTTACTCCTTGGTATCTGTTATAATATGTGTAAAACATGCCTCACTTGATACATAAACTTGCCCCGCACATATTTCTACTTTATCAACTGCTTTATAAAACCACAATGTCAGAATTTCCTAAATTAAAATATAAAAATTAGAAAATTCAATAAAAAAACTGCGTAAACGTGCCCCGATCTACACTATATCTAAAATAACGTAAACTATATAAAATACAGTGTAGCAGCGCCATATTCATTTACACTGAATCCTAATTTGCAACAACATATGTCAACATCTAACTGAATGTGAAACTTGATAAAAATTCGTATGTTAGTTCTTGAGATAAGGCTACGGCAAAAATCGTGAAAATGCAGCATAGCAGTGCGACCTGTTCGGCGATTTACACCAAGATGTAAAGAACACAAAGTCATATTAAGGAATACCGGAATCTGAAGTTTTATGAAAATTTTTGTGTTATTTCTGTTCACTGTTTTCTAGAGATAGAATTATTGCGGAAATTGCAAAAAATACTGCAAAGCTGTGAAATCTGTTAAACGATTTTTAACAAAAACTAATCAGCAACAATAAATATCACGGACTAACTGAATATAATTTCTTATTACATTTTCTGCCTTAGTTCTTGAGGTAGATCGCCCACAAAATTTGTATCCCATAAAAACATTAAATTTTTGGATGTGTTTAGTAAGTGAATGGTATCGAGGATGTTATTACCTATTTGGATAAGATTAGATATAAATTTTGTAGAACAGCAAACGAAACTATTTTTAGGAAACAAAAATTTTAAAACATTAGATTTCTAAATCAGATGACTCAGTTTACATTACAAAAGTTCCTGGTATATCAGATGTAAGTGTTTGTAGTTGACAGGCAAGTAGGGACATTAGGATAATGTAAAATGTTTGTCCAAACTGGTGCTTATTCTTATAAATCGAAGTGTAAAAAGAAATTTAAGATTTACGATAACTATCGAGCGTAATCAATGGAGAGTTACAAATGTAAATTAAATGTGACTATGGGGGGTTCAGGGGATCTCCGCCCCGCTGAAGAAATCTACTGTATTAACTAAAAAAGTATCAGAATTAGTATTTCATGAAAGTTTCCGAATACCCGAACATAAAACCGTTTTTAAGTCTCCAATGTCTGAAAACTTCGTATATTTTATTCTTATAAATGATTACATAAATTGAGAAATTTAAATTGCGGTTTGCAGGAAGTTGAGCACTATTCAATGTGTGTTTAAATGCAATGACTTGCAGAGCTGACGTCGAGGCTCCTGATCTGCAGATTTACTAATTATCAGAAATTTAAAATTCTGAGTATCAGGTGCACTTTGGGCTAGCTTCACAAAATGCTTCAGCCTCGTACGTGCCATAGATTCTGCTAGTCATCAAACACAGACAGACACATACATTCAGAATGAAATGACACTGTTTTTTTAGTATTGATTATCATGAATTCAGTTATTTAAATATTTCATGGGCTTTTTAAGCCAAGGCAATATATTTAACGATCGAGATGCACAAAAAAATATTTTTGGACTAGATATTCATATGTTTTGAGAACTTTCAAGCACCTTTTACCAGAAATTTTGTAAAGTATTATTTGCAATATTTAATGAAAGTAAATCCCATCTTAAAACAAAACGACCTATTCGAAATATTTTATACTAATGCACCTAAAACCCCCTGAATCGTTTTATGCGTACGAGCCCTGGACTAAAATAATTCTCATTAAAATATTTTGATACTACTTCAGTATAAAACTATCCAGTTTCTAAAAGCGCATATTTGTAATAATATATTATTCCATTTGCATTTGAACTCATTAAAGTACCCAATACATCTATAATTCCAAAACAAATAGCTGAAAATGCATCTTTAAAAGGAAAATAATTCCATGTATTTGAAAGACGCTTTTAATAATTCAATCCTCTAACAACACTTCATTTGCAATTATTTCTGCCGCCTCTTACACCCTTTTGAGGTTGCGGCAGATGTTGCTAATGTAAACGGCAAAAGTAGATATTAGATTAGAGAGGAATGCATCCAAAAATCAATTCCTTTCACTAGAGATTCGAATAATTCGAATGAAACAGATGTTAGGATTTTGCTGCATTGATATTTGAATGCTTATTTAAGATGAAGTATTATTCGGCACCTACTTAAAATAAACTATTTAATTTAATATGAATATAGTTTCTCAATTGAACTAGATAAGTGTTCTTCAGAATAATTTTTTTTTTATTTCAATTAAAATTTTATTCAAGGGGAAGCTACATGCATAACGGCCTATATTTATCACACAAAAAATTAAAACAAGAGAATAAGTAGGATCGCAGGTCGCACGGACGGTTTCGTTTAATGTTTCTTTCAAAACAATTTTTCCTCTAATTAAAAAATCAAATTTGTTAAACAAAATTTAACATTGTGTATATTTAATAACTCATAATAGTTCTTAAAATAGAAGTTAAAAAATATTATGAATATCATATGAAAGAAACCTTAATAATATAAACCCTTAAATTGGCAAAAAATATGAAATTTCTTTTAATTAAATGCATCTTAATATGAAAATGTCTAGTTCCATCACCGGTGCTCAAAATAATCCTTTATCTACCGCATTATGAATTACTGAAAATTTTACATTCTAAAGCATTTTAGGCAAATACTTTAAACGAAATTAAAAGATTTACATAATAATTTAATAAATATTTGAAGGATTCAGAAGGATTAATTCAAATTGAATTTATAGGGATTTTGTGCAATTTTTATAACTGTACTCAATTTTTTTTTGTTAACTATTTTCTTCGTATCTTGTAGAAGTATAAAATGTACAAATATGAAGTTTTTACAATATAAATATAGAAATACTTCCGCATTGAAAAATCCCCATCCTTCTACCTCAGTGCCAAAAAAGCTGAAAACATGCAAAGGCAAAAGAAATCATCCTTTTAAAAATAATTTTGTTTTGTATAACCAATATTCTTTTTGGAACAAGATGAAATAATATATTTGTGACTCGTTTAAACAGTATTACAATTAACGGACGGATTAAAAGAATTTTATAATAAGTTATTTTAATTGTATTTATAAGTACCGTCAGTATATAAAGTATTAAGCACAATCTTTGTAGCAAGATGCTTTACTAGCAAGATGTTTACAAGCAAGATGTTTTAAACCCAAGCTACGAAATCTACACGCAAAATATTCAAATTAAAGTTCTCTTTTGAAATTAAATTGCAAAAATGAACTGAAGATATTGAAGAAATTAATCTAATTGCGGTGATAGACTTTTCCAAAATTTTATGATTTGTTATGTGACACGAGGTATTTAGCTGTAAATACACAAAATTTTAAGTCTGTAATTGACATTGTTTTTAGTACGGACTCTGTGACACGCTTAGACAGAGGGCAGAGACGAATAGGCTTTTGGTTAAATGAGCGAAATATTTAAAACGAAGGGAAAGTAACGAATTTTCTTGAATACATTTAAGACTTATGAAAAACTGTTCAAAATGGCCCACAGCGCATTCCATATTAATAAAAATCCAGAATGTGTTTTACAGCCATTTGTTGTCAGATAGGCCATAAAATGCAATTTTTTTTTAAACTTAATATAATTGAAAAAGTTGAAAGTAGTTAGGTTTTCAGAAACGCTGAGAAGTTTTATGGTATATGTAATGACAAACATTGGTAAAAATATTGGGGATTTTAATTTATATGGAAAGCGCACGGGGCTTTTTGAAGTTTTTTTTAATATATCCAGATGAATATTTCTTATTTTCCCACATTTTTTTTTTAATTTTTTGTATAATAAATACATAATGTGTACGCGAAATGATGATGCAATTTTCATCGATCACAGGAAATGAACGAATCAAGATGGAATGGTGAAATTAATTCAAAATAAAAGAAAGACTTTCTAAGTTTTTCACCTATTTAGTGCAGTTCGATGTGTTCTACATTTTTTACCCTACACAACAGACCTAAACAATATTTATTTTCCGACACGCAGTTAAGGATGTCTGGTGCAACAGAGTGAATAACGTCTGCGATTCATTTTATTATATGGACACCTCATCGAACTGTACTAAATAAATATGAAACTTGGAGAGCTTTTCTGATATTTAGTGACTATTTTAAATTTTCATTTTGTTTTATTGATTTTATCTACACGAGTTTTTATTCGCTGTGACCGATCATAAGGACACCATGACTTTAGCTTTGTAGTTTGAAACCATGAAGTTTTAGCTTTGAACAAAATCAATCATTATCCATAAAAAATTCAGATTTTGTTAAAATATCCATTGTAACTGTTCTTAAAAACAAGTTCCAGAAGCACCAGCTATCGAAAATTTCTATGCACTCGAACACAGCTGTTTAACAACTTATCTTTCAGAGGTAAATAATGCTCATTGTATTATTTAAAACTTTTATGTAGTCAAGGTGAATAAATCCTTTAACAATAGAGTATTTAATTTTTGTTGAAAAGCTTTATTGATGAAATATTTTCATACAATATATCTGTATTTTATCAGGTTGTATGAAATCGTATTTTTTAATCGTTTTCTCTGAATTACTAGAGTTTACAACCTTAATCAAATCAAGGATTTCCCTTAGGCATTACAAATTCCAAAATTCAATAATTTTAAACACCATATTTCTAAAAGAAACAGCTCAGAAAACAGCTTAAGATCGAAAAATTTAAGATGTTTGAAAACAGATGTTTATGCAGCACTCATTTGCAATTATTTCTGCAAATTGCTGCTTTATTTTAAGATTAAAGAAGCTGTTGATAATGTTATTGCTAAAAGAAAATATTATATTCGATATAAATGAACACAAAAATCAATTGTTGTTAGTATTAGTTTCAAATATTTCGAGGGAAACACATACATAAAATTTGCTTTATTGATATTCGAATGATTATCCGTGTTGAACACAATGTTTCTTATATGTAATGTTAAAATAAACTTTAATTTTTAAACTTCGTATCATTATAATAAACTTTTTTCAATTTCTATAAAATGTAAACTTAAAAAATAAGTATATAAAAAAATTTTTGGAAGAAATTTAAAGCAATTTTCATAACAATAAGTAATTTTGACACAGGAAGAAAAATCTCTCATTATTTTAAAAATTCAATATGAAATTTGATAACCTTTAACTACTGTGCGAAAATTGTCGCATATATAGTATGAGAGTTCATTGAGATCAGTTGATAAGATACTCGATTAACTAATAGAATATCGATTTTAAAATAAACTCTATATACAATACAATTATATTTTAACTTAAGTTATTCAAAACTCTTTAGAGAAATGCTGGAAAATTTTACTAGGATTTGTACTTAAACTAGAAACTACAATTTAAACTGTTAAAATTGAACAAAAGCAAAAGTCTGTGAGGTCTCTTATAAAAGTTAAGTTTTTATTCTTGTATGAGAAAAAGCCATGAATGAAAATATTTGATAGGATGAAATATTTTAGTTAAGTTTAATTATATTATGATTAAGGTTAAAAAAAAAACTCACAAGAATTCTAAAAGTAATTACCTCTTAGAGTTTCAAAACCAAACCCTTATAGTTTATATCGAAAACGTTTGCAGTAGGAATCTATAAGAGGAATTTTTGTTTATAATTAGTGGTAAATCGAAAAGTTATGTTTGCTTGTTAACCCTCTACTCTCCATTGTTGGTAGACAGACGGCAAAGTTTGTCACTATAATTTCTTTAAAAGTAATATTTGGCTACAATTATTTCCGAACAAAATATTTATAGTATACTTCTAGAACATTCGTGGGAACATTTTTAGAGATGCATGATGAAAATATTTTGTATAGAAACAGTGACAGCTAGAAAAAAAGATTACTATTTGTTAAACTTTTATAAACAATTTTAGGATGAGATCGGAATAACTTTATAGCATATATCATAAATGTATAAGATACGAATCGATGGCACGATTTTTTTTAATTATTCATTTTATTTTTTAATTATTCATTTAAATGGTGATATCGATTTTCAGTCTCTCTTCAACAAGTAAAAAGGATTTGAGTTACACAGAAAGTACTTTGCGTTTTAAAACTAAACATTTTAATGTGTATATATTTTAACAGAGTATTTTGAAATCAGCTGAATTAGAATACCGCATTGGAATCATTACTTCTGAGTCACCAAAATTTTATGTTATCGCTCAAAAACTTATTACTTATATTCTGTCTTATTTCGTTGGTGATTTCTTCTGTAGAATTGATCGCAAAACGGTTTTAAAAAGTTTTTAAATGATTAAAGGCAAAGTTGGTCCGTCGATTCGCAAAAAAATATTTACAGCTCTTTTAATAGTAGCTTATGAAGTAGTTGCCAATCGAAAACTTACCGTTAAGACATACTGTTTAAGAGTTATTCCGTCTTCAACGAACACACAAATATAAATCGCGATTACAATTTTTTATCATGAATGGTTTTTTTTTCATAAATGTAAGTTAAAAGGTGTTGAAAAAATTTATCTCGTGTGTTTTTTTTTTTTTTCAAACATATCTCTGTCGTTATTTATAGAGAATTGATAAAATACATTTTTTTTCCAAATAGAATCTGTGTTGGTATTCACAGATAATTCATAAAATGTAATAAAATTTTATTCAAATTAAATTAATACTTACTTCAAATAATAAACGTATACATGCAAGACAAATAAATACTTTTCTTCTGATCGACATGTTTCAGCGTTCAAACGTCGATAGTTTCATAACCTGTAATAATATACGCATGTTCCCCAAAAATTGTTAGAATGAAAATTGGTAAACAAAAAACACTCGACCTATGTATAATTGAATCAAGTGCAATAACAAACGTGGATTTTATGACCGTGAATTATTTTATGCTATTGTTTCTTATTCTGCAGAGCATCTCTTTTCAAATTTTAGGCATCTCCATTGAAGCTGAATCATTGCATGTATATTAACTGCAAATACAAATTTGGGTTGATTCTCGGATAATGCATAGCAAATAAAATCTTGTTGATTTTCATCTGTCAATTAACTAGTAAATTAGAAATTGCTTTCTGCAGTTTTTTTGTCCATTCTTTCTTTTTTTCTTTATATTTTCGTTGATACACGACTTTAAAAAATTGTTTGAAAGATTTTGTTAAGAAAATCTTAATTTTCAGTAAATCAGCAAATCAGAAAATACCCTGTGCTAGTTTTTATACATAACTTTAAATATTTATCCATTATTTTTTTTCCAATAAAAATTTTCAAAATAAGTAAAACTTCTAAAATATTATACATGATTTAGATACCTAATATTATAGACGCAAATTACATTTCCTGTTACACAATATGTACAATAGCTTTTGTGATCCGTACACTTGCTTGGTAGTTTTTTCTTTCGCCTAATTTATATTATATCGATAATGATAAAAAAGAACGCGCTATTCTGTACATTTTTTCAAGGATGCATTTTTACTAAATTTTTCTGTAACGTAATTTAAATAACTTTCCTTTGTGACTTAATTTATAATGAAATATTCGGGAAAAATGTGTTCTAATTAAAAAAAATAACTGACTTCACGGAATATTTTAAATTTAATTTTATGCAAATTTGACAAAAAAAAAAAGAAAGAAAATGCGTTTCAAAATGTAAATAAGGGGATCTGTGTTTCCTCATTATTTGTGTAAACATGAACTTTATAAAACACATTTTTTTAATTAACTGAAATATCTTCTCAGAGACTCATTAGCTACGAATATTGCTACGAATGCGTGCATTCATAAAGTATAAATTACAAAGTAAATTATATAACATTACTTGTACTTATTTAAAAAATGTCTTCCAAGACGTTTTAATCAATAAAAGATCTTTTGCACTGTTACAAATTAGTCTCTATAAACTAGTAAAAATTTACAACATTCTGTCGAGTCACTCGACCGTTTTTTTTTTCAAAAATTGCCACACAACCGCAATTTAACAATATTATGACAATATTTATCCCCCATTTTATGGTCATAATATAGTTAAATTGCGGCTATGCAATCGTATTTTTAAAAAACGGTCAAATGATGGGAAAGAATGTTGCAAAATTTTAAAACACACCACTATTTCTACAACCGATCTATGAATATCTATGAAGAAACTTATAGGGTGGGATCCAGATAGATTTTTCACTTTTAAGCGAAACAAGATTGACCAATAAAAAGCCTGCATTTTTCAAAAAGCGAAAAATTCTGAAAGACACGGGTTCCTTTTGGACAATCTCGTTTCGCTAAATAACGAAATAGCTATGTGTATCTCAGCCATAGTCTACTGTCTATTTGCGAATGAGTCGGAACCAAAGATTCAAAGGCCACTTCATGACACTTTCCTGTGAAAATAAGATATAACCCCGGTCCTGACGAGAAAAAAGAACAAATCAGTCGGAACCGAAATCGAAATTTTTTCAATCGACTCGTTCCTCAATGAAAAAAAAATACTGTTTAGACCCAATGCACGACTCTAGAAGGGGCGAGGGAGTTCCTCTGATATATCCGAAAACTTCAAAATTAGAGATTTTTTAACTTGATCTTTTTTTAAAACATTAAGAGACAAAAGTTTTTGTCTCTCGATGTTTTCCTGGTGATAAACAAGTTTTCTTGTTCGAAACTGTAGGAAATTAATTCTACTTTATATTGTAAGTAGTACTTAATTTTTAATTAAAATTTTTGGCAT
This sequence comes from Maratus speculifer, assembly GCA_964019185.1. Taxonomy (NCBI): domain Eukaryota; kingdom Metazoa; phylum Arthropoda; class Arachnida; order Araneae; family Salticidae; genus Maratus; species Maratus speculifer. The sequence goes on from OZ025292.1 coordinate 25,051,049, forward strand.
CTATTATACACTGATGAGCCGAATTTATTGCGTGTTGTATTATTAAACAGTTTAATAAGTCCTTTTATAAGATCACCAATAAAGTACTACAATTCCTGTAATTGAATTCTTTACTTCTACTATTACCATCGGACCAAGAAAGCTCTATAAATGAGAGAGCATGACTGTTGTCCAGCCGTAAAGAGAATGCCAAAAATAATTCGACCGTGATATTGCAGTGTTTTAGATCACATTTCAGTCAAGGGGTATGGAGTAAGAAAGAAAAAGTGAATTTGCCGTAAAAGGAAGATTAATTGCTTTAATCAATGCATTTGTTTTGTTGAACAAGGTATGTTAGTGTGGTTTTCTGTTTTCAAGTTTAGTGGATTTTTCTAATAGAGGAGACTGGAAAAGTTTAACCCATTTTTCACTAAATATATTTTTTAAAATATTGAACCTTGAATAAATATAAATAAATTTTATTATTTTTTATACAAACAATAATTTAAAAAAATATTTCCACATAGGTGTAATATGTAATAAACTTAAAAAATATAATGTTTTAATAATGAGAAAATAATGGAACAAAGCCTATGGGAGACTTATGGGAGACATGATCCATTTTATATTGTAATGGAATATTTGTTAAAGGAAACAAAATTAGTTTGAAAAAGGCGAAAAAAATTATTCTACATGGTTTCTTTATTATTAAAAATTATTTTGGAAAATGTGATGTGTATACAATCCTGCTTAGATGGAATTCTAGGCACAGGAGAAAAATTCAGTTTTAAACATTCAATATTTGCGACACTCTATCTGGAAACACCAGTTACCAAATACCTTGGCTTCATATTATTGCGTTAAACTTGTTGAAATTTGTCCATATATTTTTTAAAACGTTTTAATCATTGTTATGTGAACTTTTCAAGAGCATACACTGTAAAAAAAATTCAGGAGATTAATAAAAATTTCTTTGTAAATTTGTATTCCACAGAATTTTTTAGTAAAAATTACAAACTTTTTTTTGCAAGTGAAACAAACATTTATTTCGTAAACTGAACATAATAATTTTTTTATAACTAACTTAAAACTTTCTAGTATAAGCCACCAATAAAATTTTAGCAATAGTTCCAAAATTATTTTTAGTAACCATTACGTGTGCCCTAAGGGCTGGAGCTTCCTTCGAGCTACATCCAGTGGGTAAAAATAGAGACTTCTGAAACGGAAGATTTTCGGTAAAGCCGTAATAGATGGCGGCACCAAACATTGCTACCTACTAAAGGGGAGGGAAAGTTCAGAGATCATTACCCATAGTAACTGCTTTCACACGATTTTCATAATCCCTTTATTTACATTCGGTGAACATTTGGCGGCAGCCAGCATTGATAGATACTTTCAGCCTGGAGTTCGGTGCTATGACCACTAGGTTATTAGGGTGAGATTTAGTACGCGAGGTTTAGCACGCCAAGTGAGGTTTAGTAATAGCTATTAAAAATGTAAAACTATTAACTCTATTCGTTGCTAGCTTTTTTCTGGTAATTCTTACAGATTCTTTGTAACCGAGTAAGATTACTAAAATTTTTTTAGTAATTACAAGGATTACTAAAATTTTTTAGTAGATCGACCCTTTTTTTTACAGTGTAGACACGTAAATTTACATATTTTACACACATTTTATTTTTATTAAATCTACTACTTTCACTCTTTTGTAGGAAAAATATCGATATTTCGTGCTAAAGTAACGATTAATAACTGTAATAATCACTGATTTATTTCTCATTTTATTGCTTTTTAATATAAAAAACACAATCAGTCAGCAAACTTCTATCTTGGTGGAAACCGCATTGAAACCCGATTTTAGCAGTTGACAAATAAATTTACCATTATCTTTTCCTTCTTCCAGCACTAAAGATTTTCATACTTTTGGGTGCATGAAAATATTTGTGCTTTCTTCCTAGATAGAACTTAGCAGGCTTAATGTGTTTTAATATACGAATTAAGTTTTAAATAATTCTAGAATTCCCGCCGTGAACTTGATGAGACTTTAATTTGTGCTGCCATCTCCCGGTTTATAATGGCATTAAATTATTTATTTAAAATAACCGATATCATGACCATTAACTTTTTTAGTTTAAATTGGATTTAAATTTTTATGCCTCTTAAAAAAAATAAAACACCATTTAAGAGGGATTTTCTTGACATAGTAATTTACCTCATTATTTAAAATATTTGTACATTAAAAGTATTAATTTATATTCATAGGGTGATAAATAATCATTTTACTTACTATCATAATAATTTTAGAATTCTGAGCATATTTTGTCTCAATATATACGCAAAATTTACAAAACGATATGAAGAAAATATTTCAACAAAATTTCTATTTAAAATAATTCAAATGTTACATAAAAGCCCTTTAAAAACTATCATAAATCATTTGAGTACTATCGTTTTGTAAGTAAAAAAAATAAAAACTTATGGAGTGAACTGAAACATTTCAAAGTTTAAAGAGTATATTTTACTACTTTTGTAATAAAAAGATAAAAAAAGGAAGAGGAAGTAGAAAACTCCTGATTTTAAATATTTGTTTTTGAAGTGCATGTTACCACAGATTTTTCGCTTCATACAAAATTAAATTATCTTTAAAAAGTTTTATGAGATACTTATCTTCAAAAATTGGCAACATTTCAAGTTTATTTTGTGATATGAAAGTCCCAGCTTCAGTAAATATTTTATCAATATTTTCAGAAGTCAAAAATGTAATGGAAAATGCAAATTAAATTTGCTTTTCATCAATTTCTGCAATCACTTTCTGACATCATTTTCTGAAGTTTTCATCGTTATTAATTAGTTTTCTGTAATTAGGTTTTTCTATCATGTTTTGATATTGCATATGATTTGAATGAGCTTTTTATCAAGAGGTTTGATTTTGCACTGATTAAAGGGCAATGAACTCCAAAAAGGGTTTAAAATATTGACTGTTTAAGCTGAAATTATAGATCTAATAGTTTTGTACATGTGATTAAAAATTTATGTAGAAGAAGTATACAGTATTTTGTAAAGGTGTGTATAAAATTACGACTCATGCGTCCCTTTTTCCTAAATGAAAACTTTATATTTGTTTTTCCTATCTTTATGAAAACATTCTTTCGTTTTTGAAATTTAAAGTTTTTTATACAGGTTTTCATTTTGTATGTAATTAAACTAGACATTATTGAATTAGCATTTTGTTGTTTTTATTTTTTTAATAACAAAGAAGTAAATAAATATTGATATAATAAAAGGTATAATAAGGTATAATAAAATTATATCTAGAAAGCTTGCTATCATTATTTTTTCATTATACATGATAATATAAAATGTATATTAAATCTAATGTTTGTTACTGCACAATCTTTCCGTGTAATATATTATAATAAATTTACAGAATATAAACAGTTAGCAAAATTCAAATTGTTAAATATATATATATATATAATTTTTAAATTTTTTATAAGTTAAATCAAATCTAGAATTTTAAAATGGGTTCCTGTTTGATATTAAAGAGAGGTAATCACTTTATATATTTTTATAAAGATTTTAGAATTTTGGGCACATTTCATCTAAAGTTATATACAAAATTTACAAACAGATCTCAAGAAAATAATTTCAAAACGTTTTCAAGAAAATCACTATTCAAAATAATTCGAATATTACCTAATAGTCCTTAAAAACTTTCATAAATCACTTGCGAACAATCATTTTATAGTTAAAAAATAAAATAAAAATAAAAATAGCATATGATTTGAACTAAAACATTTGAAAGTTTAGGATATTTTACTAATTTTGTAATAAAAAGATAAAAAAAGAAGAGGAAGTGGAAAACTCCTGATTTTAAATATTTGTTTTTGAAGTGCCTGTTACCGCAGATTTTTCGCTTCACACAATATTAAATTAGCTTGAAAAAAAGTTTTATGATATAATTATCTTCAGAAATTGGCAACATTTTAATTTTTTGTGATATTATATTCCCAGCTTCAGTAAATATTTTATCAATATTTTCTGAAGTTAAAAATATAACTGAAAATGCGAATTAAATTTGCTTCTCATCAATTTCTGCAATCAGTTTCTGACATCATTTTTTGAAGTTTTCGTCGTTATTAATTAGTTTTCTGTAATTAGGTTTTTCAATCATGTTTTGATATTGCAGATTATTTGAATGAGCTTTTTATCAAGGAGTTCGCTTTTGTACTGATTAAAGGGCAATGAACTCCAAAAAGGGTTTAAAATTTTCACTGTTAAAACTGAAATTATAGTTCTAATATCTCTAATATAGTACATCTCATTAAAATTTTATGCAGAAGAAGCGCACAATATTGTGTAAAAGTGCGTGTAAAATTACGGATCACGCGGCTCTTTTTCCTAAATGAAAACTCTATATTTGTTTTTTGTTCTATCTATATGAAAACAGTCTTTCATTTTTGAAATTTAAAATTTTTTATACATGATTTCAATTTTGTATGTAATCGAACTAGACGTTATTGAATTATAACTGTCTGTTTACCAGTTTTTAATTTTTTATAACAAAGAAGTAAATAAATATTGATGTAATAAAAAGTATAATAACGTATAAAAAATTATATCTAGAAAGCTAGCTTTCATTTTTTTTTCAATATACATGATAATGTAATTTATGTACAAAGCATAAATAAATAGCAAAACTATTTTTTTAAATATATTATCTAATTTTTATGACTTAAATTAAATCTAGAATTTTAATATCAGTTTTAAAAATGGATTTCTGTTTGATATTAAAAGGGAATGCTGTGATAATCGTCAATATAATTCTCTAAAAAATAAAAACATACGTTAAAGGGTATTTGATTCCCATACAATAGCTAAAATTAACACGCAAAAGCAACACATTCTTTATTATTGTGTTTTGCGCTCTATGTATGCTATTAATGATAAAACAAATTAGTGACGTTTATTAACGGAAAGAGTTTTTTTCATGGAAAAAAGAAAGCTTCGTTTGATTTATTCTAATCTTCATTTAAATTACTTCAAATATATATAAAAAAAACACTGTTTTTTTTTTTTTTTTTTTTTTTTTTTTTTTTTTTTTTTTAATTGTCTTTTATATTCACGAGAAGGAAATATTAGATTTGCTAACACTTTTGACATTAATTTTTTTTATGTCTGTCCTCGTTTTGGGATGTCCCGGAAGATTTGACTACTTTTCAAAATATCTCTGACAAATTCGTCGTGATAAATTAAACGAACTGCGCCTTTATTTCATCTTTATAAAAGTAAATATGTGTCCTTGATATGTAAAATTATCTGATTGCGCCTGAAAAAGAAAATATTTTGAAACTTATTCTGATTTTCTTAAATTCATTTTGCAATTTATGTGCAGTTTATTCCAAGGGATATTGTTTTTTATTGTAGTATCTGAAATTTTTGCTTCCAGAATGTATCGTTTCGTGAAAGAAAATGATAAATCTTCTCGTGATATCTCACTTCATAAAATATATTTTTTAAGTCAAGCACACGACTTAGTTAAGGGAATACGCTTGAAAGAATTTTAAGGAATTCATTGCTTAAAACAATTAAAATTTTATGCAATAATGTTTCAAAACTTTAACGAATGACTTACAGACCAATATAGTTTTTTTACTGATGTAAAAAAGGGCAAAAAAAATCATTTTAATGTTTAACAAATTCATAAATTATATATTCTTTTGTTTGTTTCGGAAACTGTATATACTGTTATGATTTTAAAAAAAAATGAAAAAAGACTTAGAAATGTTTAGGTATTTTCACTTCAAATCATTTTACCATAAAGCTTCTTTACGATTACTTGAAATAAATCAAATTATCTATAAAGTTCTACAAGGTATTTTTGTTAAAAAAATTTTCGCATTAATATTCATTTGCTAATTTTTTTTTTAAGTATTCCCAAAAGTATTAAATTTTATTAAGTTATTAAACATGCAAATAAATTTCAACAGTTTTTGAAAGTAGTTTTTTGACAATTTTAATATTTCTGAATTTTTACTTTTATGAAAAATTAAATATAGCAAATATGTGTAAAAGTGTCTACCGATGGTAAAAATAATTACACATTTGTGAAAACGAGTTTCAATAAAAATAAAATGAAACATTTGACACTAATAAATTTAAATATCAATAAAAAATGTATAAAAATATATTAAGTGTATATTAAATGTATTATCCAGTTCTTTGTATTTTTCTTTGAATTTTGTAACTGCTTCTATTTATAAAACTAACTGTTCTACAAGAACAATAATTTTCTATATAAACTTGTTAATATACACTATATTGCCATTGATTATGGGACACTTGCGATTTTAGACATTTTACTAAATATCTAGAAAAATACATGAGGAATCATCTCGAAACTCTTAGTGTATAAATATAATAGTATACGTCATACATCTCCGTGAAGATTTTTTACCGAAACTCCACAGGGGACCGCCAACAAATTAAAAAAGAATGAATATCTTTTGAATAACCCTGTCAAAACTAATGTAGCAAAAGCGCTCAAACTCTAGATTATGATTGAATGCCTTATTGTAATACACTGTGTTCATTTTTATGCAAATAGCATGCATACTCGCAGAGTAATTAAGGTTTTTATAAAAATGATCCCAAATTTTTCCAAGTTTTTTCCTTATAATTTTCAGAGTTCTTAATATAAAATAATATTTTTTTCAGAAAATATGACAAACAAAATTGCACACAGTACCCTGTAATCAGAACTAAAAAATAATGAAAATTGTATACAAAATGAGTTGGTTTACTAAATAATTTTTTACTGCGCATGCATCAACGATATCAAAATTTCATTTGCATATTATGTTAGCTAAATGTATTGAGCAACTTTTGTGAAAGTCACAAAATCATAACTTGAAAATTCTGAAAATAATCGTCAATTGAATAAGTTGAAAATCCGTTATTCTCAAAATGAAGCAAAAACAAGAGGGGTTGTATCCATATAGTCATTGATTAGTGCCAATATAGAATACACAATACGGGATGTTACGACTACTTTTGGAAATAATCCCTCTTTTTTTTGCTTCATTTTGGAAACAACGGATTTTGCCCTTTTTCTATAGACGATTACTTTCAGAATTTTCAAGCTATAATTTTGAGACTTTTACAAAAGTTGCTCTATACATTTAGCAAACATAATATGCAAATGAAATTTTGATATCTTTGACGCATGCGCAGTAAAAAATTATTTAGTAAACCTACTCATTTTTCATACAATTTTTATTATTTTTTAATTCTGATTACAGGGTACTGTGTGCAATGCTGTTTGTCATATTTTCTGAAAAAAATATTATTTTATATTAAGAACTCTGAAAATTATAAGGGAAAAACTTGGAAAAATTTGGGATCATTTTTATAAAAACCTTAATTACTCTGCGAGTATGCATGCTATTTGCATAAAAATGAACACAGTGCATTACAATAAGGCATTCAATCATAATCTAGAGTTTGAGCGCTTTTGCTACATTAGTTTTGACAGGGTTATTCAAAAGATATTTATTCTTTTTTAATTTGTTGACGGTCCCCTATGGAGTTTCGGTAAAAAATCTTCACGGAGATGTATGACGTATACTATTATATTTATACACTAAGAGTTTCAAGATGATTCCTCATGTATTTTTCTAGATATTTAGTAAAATGTCTAAAATCGCAAGTGTCCCATAATCAATGGCAATATAGTGTATATGTATGTATGTGTATATATATATATATATGTATCCAGGCAAACTTTTCATAACAGAGTGTCACCTAATGTGGTTGTATTGAACATTGAACCTTTTCTAGAAATACTTCAGATACTTATTGCACATTATGCCTGCGAATAAAAACTAAAAGCCAAGTGAAATTTTAATTTCATGCTTCTAACTTTCATAAAATAAATTTATATTTTGATAAAATTTTCATGAACTGCAATGAAACAGGAAAAATATTGACATTTTTTTATTTCAATTTTATGTTGAATTCTGTTTTTTTTTTTTTTTTTTTTTTTTAATTTTTACCAAATTTGCACTTGTTTAACTGTTTTTTATTTGACTAGGTATTTCAAGTATTTTTAGATATTAATTATAAAGGTTTTTTTTATATTTGAATTCAATTTTGTTTAAATGGCTGCCTTTTCAATTTTCAACACTTTTCAAAATAATCGAAAAGTCTTTGGTTTATCGATCTACCTGTCTCTTTTTTCTTTCACCATAGTAAATACACTTACAATGGGATGTCATTTTGATAATTTTACTGTAGAGCATTCGGTATTGAAAATGAAATGTGACGCATCAAATTTGTTTATACACACATACGCAAAAAAAGAAAAAAAAATTCCATTACGATGTAAGGTTAAGATAAACCTCGTAGCTCTTTAATGATGTTACACTCTTTCAAAAATTTTAAAATTTACGAATATCATTGAGGTGTACTGCACAATGATTACTGGAAAATATGGTTTGTGTAGGTTATATTGTTAATTTGCAGGAACTCACAAAGGAATGCCGTTACAGTGTTGATTATAACCGGTGTCTGTGAAGTGTTGGAAAACACTTCATATTTTATGCTTCAAGCTTGAATTTTGTGTTTTGTTTTTTCACGATTGCGACTGAATAACAATTTAAATGCTGTGCCAAGTCTTCCTAACAAACAACGATGGCAAAATGAAAGCATAACAATAGTATGTGATATATTGTGAAATCTCTTTACAATAAATCATTAGAAAGCAATGGCTAATTTCGCTATACAACTAGATTCGTTAATATTTTTAAATAAGGAAATAGCATTAATAGATTTTTCAACAACCTAAATACTAATTATAACGAATTTTCAACTGCAAAATTAGCTAAAGTGGCATTTGTTGTAACAAGATTCTACGGTATTTTATTGATATTGCGATATTTAAAACAATATAAACTTAACAAGAAACAAAGTTATGCACTTTTCAAATAACACTTTCCAACGCATTGAAAATCCTGCAATAAATCTGCATAAATAAGGTGAAATATGATATCTAAAGAATTATTTTCAAAAAAGTAACAGATTTGAATATCTAATTTCAGCAATTAGTCTATTTACAGTCGAAAATATGTGAAATTTAATATACTTAGAGAACTTTTAACACAATCGAAAACTCCCCTTTTCAATGTACGCCAATAAACAAGAAGATGCCGTAATATATTTTTGTAACCCACCGTAGGATTTATAGCATTTCTACACACAGATAATACGAGTAAAAAATTATAAAATTTATTAACGCATGATATATTTAATTATCCTCTTCTACAATTTATTGCAAGGTGAAATACCATGCTAGATTTTACGAATGCTGTTACCATCGATTTCCGTGTTAAGTCAGTGACGCTACTTTTACTGAGAGGTTTGTAAGTTGGGAGAAAGGCGCCAACCCGAGGCAATTCCTTTAATCCAATTACGAACAAATTGTTGGAAATTTTATGATAAATCGGTTTCCATGTTTTAGGCTTTTCTTGAATTGTTATCATTTTCCGTCATACAAAACAGAAAAAAAATGCTAAACATTTCTAAAAATGTACAGCTCAAAATTTTAGATAAAAATGCTAAAAACTTCAAAGTATCGTCTTTTCTAATCATAAAAAGCATTTTTTCGTTGTTTATTACCCTTTTTATAGCTTTGGGAATTATTTTAAAATATAAATTATAATACTCTCACTGTTAAAAAACTATATTTAGGATTTTTTCATGAATTTCTGTTTTCGCACTTATTTCAAGGATGGAGAACAAAGTTTGAAAAAATCCCTTTTAAAATTAAAATAACCCTGTAAAACTAGCGGTTAAAAATTAGCTATTCGTTTGTGATAAGGGGGGATTAGAGACCAGAGTTTCTAATTATATATGGCGCGAAACCGATTCTTCTCGAAATCAGTCCAAAATCCGATCTGAATCCAACAAAAAAATTTGTCCACACAGCATATGATCCGAAATCAAACTTGAAGAAACTTCATTCATATTTTAGTAAAAATATGAAGAAATAATCAGCAATTTAGTCTCTGATAAGAAATTTAATCCTTAGTATAAAAATGGACGTATTTATACTCAAATGTATATACAAATTTAAGTCAATTGGAAAAAAAAAATATTTAGGACTCTTTTGAACTTTTGATTTTCTTTGATAAATTTTATTGTTTTGAATCCGATCTGAAGTTATTAAAATCCCACCTGGATGCAATTTGCAATGAAAGAAACATCATTGATAGACCCGATTCAGGACTCTACAGTAATTTCCTGCACATCTGAAAACTTAAATATCAGAAGTTTTTTTTTTTTTTTTTCATTTATTACCCTTCTTACTTTGACACTATTGATTGCCATTGACTACAATACTATAAAAATCTCGAAATTCTGTTTACTGAATTTTTTTCTTCTTCTATCACAAAGAGGCTTCTTATCTGCGCGGTCATAGTATAACTGAATTCCATCGGTCCGAGAAAGCTCAATAAATGAGAGGGAATGGACGTTGTCTTGCAGTTGTGAAAGTATCGAAAAATAATTCAACTGTGATATTGTTTTGTTTCGTATCACAGTTAAGTCGAGCAGTGTGTGAAGAAAGGGAAAAAAATAATATACTGTATACGAAAAATAGATTGCATAATTCAACGTATTTCTTTTGTTTATTGAAAATCTATATTTTTATTGTACATTGTTTATGAATTTCTTTTACTTTTCCAATAAATGGTGTGTGTTTTTTCTTATTACGATTTTATAAAAATAAATTTTATTCCAGATGATGCGTTTAAATAAAATTTTATTTATAGGAAACAAAATACTGATTCTTCATAAAAACTCTCTGTTATTTTTAGAACTAAAATCATGAATACGTTTGTTTCAAAACGGTACAAAATTACATTAATATCGTTTGAGGATTGCATAGTGATATTTTTGTTACTATTGTTATTAATATTATTCATGTTGTTGTTGTTGTACTGAATAGATTCCGGGAGAATAACAATTTAAAATTCTGTGGAAAAAAAAAAAACAAAAAAAAAAACATAGCAGCCAATTTGTTTGGACTTTTCATACCACTAAGGTTTTATGGAAGATTACGATTCAATCGCCAAAAATGCAAGCAATTTTAGCGTTTAAATAAGTGAATATTTTCATTAAATTTTATAGAAAATTATAATTCATTCACCAAAATGCAAGCAATTTTAGCTTTTAAACATGTGAAATCTTTTTATTAATTTTAGTCGAGAGAAAATTCGTACAATTTGGAAATTATGAAACAAGTAAATGTGTAAAACAATCATTATGATATTTTTATCACTCCACAGTAAAAGTTGTTGTATTTGCAAGAAATATGTTAAGAAAATTTAAATGCGCAACTTATATTTAGAATTATGAGCATGCTCGAATTTTGCAAGCATTTTCGCAAGCGTATGTCCTCAGTTTATACATTTTATAATCTACGCATAGTATTATTTATATGTGACGCCCATAAAAAATCTGACTTACGAATTAATAAAATTATATATTTGCAAAAGCTTGCAGGAACAAAAAGTTTCAAAAGTTCGTTAAAAAATTATTTAATCCATTAGATATTAAGAACTTCACCTTTTCATGAATATTTTAATAAACATTTTTTAATTACTTAAGCCCCCCCCCCCCCCCCCCACTAGTCACTGAAAAAGACCCGGATGATAATGTAAAATCTATGTAAGCATTCTTTTGAAGTATCTCGCTAAAATTTTAATATTTTTACATGATTTTTTTTTTCATAGGCTAGCTGAAGATGATCTACAGCCGGGCTATATTTTACTTTTTTGATTTTAGTTACACATATCTTATAGTATGATATTTCATTTTCAGAACCAGTTTAAACTGGTTTTGAAAGTTAAAGTATTTTTTTTTTATTATCTCAAACCAAATTTGGAAAAGTAAAAGCTAGTCCGGTTGTGAATCGTCCTGAGCTATCTTGTGCAAAAAAATCATGTAAAACTTTTAAATTTTGAGAGGGTTATATTTAAAAAGAGCGCCCCCATAGACTTAACATTATCGTCCGGGTCTTTATCTGTGACTAGTGTTGCGCCTTAAGAAAGGAGATACGAAATACATTAAGAACAAATAACTTGAGTAGTTTCAATTTCAATTCTGTTAACACGTCGCTCCGCTCACGCGAAACCGCGTGATCTGGCGCCAACGTTAAGGGGCCACTAACGCGCCAACGCGTAATGTGGGGAGATGTCCAATAGCTAGTCACACGCTAAAGCGGGGAAATCTTTCAGTGATTCTTTGTTATAAAAAGTAAATCGGCTTCTGGGAAAAACCCACTTCTACAGTGCGGCAATATCTATCATCACATCTTCATGTAAGCGCAGCGAACGTGTTAAGAACCGTAATCTTAATAAAAAATACAAATACAGTAGAACCCCGAAAATTCGGATCCCGCTAATCCGGATCTCCGGATAATCCGGACCGGTTTGGTTAGTTTTTCTTTCAAATTTTAGAAGCGATTGGCTAATTTCCACAATATAAATTTGCTTTATCGTCGTATTCTGAATTTAAAAAAAATTTAATTTTTAATATTCAACTTTTTAATATTCAATAAGCTTAACATAAAGGTGATTTTCTGTAAGTATGTTTTATTTTATTTAATTTTTTTCTAATTCTCCGCATAATCCGGATTTTCGATAATCCGGATTGAGTAACTTATATTTAAAATTTAAAAATAGAAATATATGTATAAAATAAAGGAATTGCCAACAGTGCAAAGAGAATTAAGGAAAGTTTTATTATTATTATTATTAGAAAATGCCGAAGTATAAATGGATTCATAATAAGAAATGCATCGCTATATACAGGGTGTTCCAGAAAGGACTCCCCAACTTTGAAATGGCATAACTTCGAAACAGTGAGAGATAAAAATGTGAAAAAGTATAATGTTAGACAGATAGGTCTGGAATTTTTTATACATCAATTTTAAAAAAAATAGTTCCAATATTGGGCACGAGAGGGGGCTGCAATCACAAAGCTGTGTCTTTGAAAAAGCTCCTGAAAGTCAGCTGTTTGAACTGAGATAAAAATCCATTACAATGATTTCTATATGATTGCCTTTTTCAGCAACAACATGACGCAACCTAAAGGTAAAGATCGAAATCTCTTGTTGCAGTACTTCTTCTGAAATGGATGCTCATTCTTCACTGAAGGATTGTTCAAGCTTTTCCAACGTTTGGAGATTCTTAGAATAAACAGCGTCCTTCAAGTAACATTTTACACGTGTCAGCAATGAAATAGACTCATGAATGAGATTTCTGTGCTTTTGAGTATCATTTAAAGCTCAGTGTGATTGTGCTGCCACCTATTACCCAATATTGGAATTATTTTTTCAAATTGGCGTATAACAAATTCTAGACCTATCTGTCTAACATTCAACTTGTTTCACATTTCTATCTCTCACTGTTTCGAAGTTATGTCATTTCAAAGTTGGAGAGTCCTTTCTGAAGCACCCTGTACCGTCATTTCTATATGTAGAAAGTAACAAAGTAATTGTTCAGACAAAATAATACTCGATAAAAAGACATGTACTATTAATAATGCACCAGACCGGAAAGGGTTAATATTAGAACCGACAGCTTTCTAATGTTTGTGTTAATTTGTAGTACAGCAGTCAGATATCTTTGTGATTATGAGAAGTTTAGTTGTGGAAAAAAAAAAAAAAAAAAAAAAAAAGGTAATCTTTCTTCCGTGCATTAGTTCTGAGTTAGAGCTATTGTAAAATCTTAAAAAAGAAAAAAAACTGCATAACAATACCACATGTTACGTGATGTACATAGAAAACTATTCAGGATCAATTTTTCACGCATTAGTTATTGAGATACATTATACCGAATACTTAATAACGTTAATATGTATCAAGAACTAATTGAGTCTGAAGTTTTAGAAAATTTCGTGCCATAGTTCTTGAGATAGAGCTCTTGCGACAATTACGGATAATGCAGCATGTCAGCGTCACTTGTTGAGCAATTTGCACCAAAACGTAATCAACACCATGCTATATCAAGTATTAACTAAATGTAAAATTTTATGAAAATCTATGCGCTAGTTCTTAAGATATGGCTGTTGTGGAAATTGTAAATAATTCAGCATATTAGCGCGAGCTGTTGAGCGATACACACCTAAAACTAATCAGATCTAGTTTATGTAAAGGTCTGACAGAATCTTCAGTTTTGTGAAATTCCATGCATTAGTCTATTAGACAGAGCGCCCACAAATTCTTGTCATACAGACTAATTTACAGACAGACAAACTCACAGACAAACATTTTAAAAATATCTCTATCGGGTTCTGTGATCTTTAAAACGTGTAAATCCGTCGAAAACCAGATTTCGTAAATGTCCTCGGATCCAATAGTTTCTTCTTGTAAAGATAAAAAAGAAAGTAAAAATCTGAATTTTTTTCAATGAAAAGTATGTTTGCATTACTTTCCCTATTAAACCCTCTCAATTAAAATTCATGAAAAATAAAAGGAGTTACACAATAAATTCTCTTGCGGCATTTTGTTCAATTGAACTTGTTTGCACTGATGTGTTAAAAATTACTATCTGTAAACTAAATTTATTGATGGTTGCAATGTTTTAACTAAATTATCCGGTAATTCAGTTCTAACAGCTCTAACAGCTTCGCATACATCCTTGATATATTCTTGAAGAAAACAGTTCCTGAGGAAGACAAAATATCATTGAGGAATATTTTAAATTTTATCTCATGAATATTCTGTTAAATCTAATGACAAGATTTTATCGCACTTAATTTTTTAATAACTTCATGAACTGAATTTCTTGGGTTTTATTCTTTTTTTAAATATTTAAAAATAAAATGATTTACATTTTGTATTTTTTTTTTCTAATCTATGTATCATTGCTTTAAACTTTAATCTTTGGTAATTTTTACAGTCTTGAAGAACTTTTTTGAGCTTTGTAGTAATCTTTAAGTGTACTTAAAGATAAACTGGAAATATCCAAAACCACCTAGATTATTACAACTAAAAGATGATTCTATTAACCTTTTTATATGCAATTAAGTGCAAGTTTTTAACTGTGTTTCTAGAAGTCCTACAAAAGACAAAAACTTCTTAGTGAAAGAAATACTGTTTTCATTTTCAGTTAGTATATTAAATTGCTTCTTTTTTTAAATTACAGTTCCAAAGTGTTTAAATTTACATGACTTTGTAAAAAGATAGGATTTGTAATAGATTTTTCCGGCTATTTTTATACGCTAAAATAAAAATAAATTCGAAAACGAAAACTGAAAGTAAAACATAATAAATGAGGTGCGTTCGTACTATAATAAAGTTTAAAATATTCAAATCATACAAATATACAGTATTTCGGATACAGTATAGCAGCCGAAATCTTTTGTGTGTCCCTGTAAATACTATGTAATTTCAATTACCCAGGAAGAAACTTGTAGAAATCCATAGAAATATACATCAACTTTACAAAATGTGTAATAGTTTAATATAACTAAAACGCGCCCCAAACAATGCTTTTCCTTATACCATTACGTAATTGAATACTTTTGTGTGGCCTTGTAAATGAACAACAAATATTCTTTGCACCACAGATTGCACAGAGTGCATATTGTAGAATTTACTTCACAGATATGTATCAATTTTGTTATGTTCAAAAGAGTGAAACATCATTAAAGTGCACTTGAAACTATTTTTTTTCCATTAATAGTCATGTGATTTTTATTGTTTCTGTAATTAAACTAAATATCCAATTTTCAGATAATTTCAAATGACTCGACAGATTTATGTAGCAATCATACATTTTAAATATCAAACGATTCAGTTGCGTAGTTTTTGCTTTGCTGATAGGCGGATGGATGGGCAGACGGGCGGACGGATGGATTGAACGATGTCTGTAATGTTCCACTTATTTATAAAATTAGGAAAGCACCTAAAAATGTACTAAGACTAAGATGTATTTCCGATGACGATACAATAACTTTATATTATTGTAATTTATAAATAAGTAAATAAATTGACTAACTTAAGTCATTCTATGTTAGACAATGTAATGAAAAACACCCAATATTCTTAATTGTTACATTTGTATACTAGTTTACATATAGAAAAAAAATGGAGTTAGTATTTTGCCAACTCATATTATATAAAATTGACTAAATGGCTGGGAATCTACCAACATTATATATTTTTAATCTCTTAGCAAAATATGCATACATATGTATGTAATTTAAGCTTGACATACATTCTTTTACTAACTACACTTTTATCAATTAATAATTTAATATTAATTAAATTTAGGAATCCAGAATATATAATTTAAAAAAATGATTTTTTTCTCAGCTTGCCTAAAATGTAATATGTAATAAAAGTTGGGAGAAAAATGATAACTTCATCCTTTTCTATCAAGGTTTTAGAAATCTCAGTGCATTTCTGCTTTGAATTCAAGACTTGAGGAAAATTTACATAGCTATGTCGAAAAACTAATATCAAAAGCTCTTCAACACAATCTGAGTGTTTGAGTAAATGTGAAAGATTCATAATATCATTTTAAAAATTTCATAAATGACTGAAGTACTGATGTTATATTTGCACATAATAATAAAAATAGAAAAAAAAATTATAATTGAACAAAATACAACAGTCGTTTGGAAAATGATTCTTTCAAAGCCTAAAATTTAAGACTTATAAATAAATGTTAATAATAATAATAATAGTAATAATAATAATAATAACAATAATAATAATAATAAATGTCATTTTTATAACGATAAAAACATGGTTACATGATTACGGAGTCATAAATTACGTACGTTATGAATAAAACATTAATATTCCTGGACCCATAATAAGTAAATTTGAAATGAATTTCAGTTTTATAATTTTCGGTATTGCAACTTTTTAAACTTCTAAACATCGATCCTTTTCAACATCGTAGTGTAGGGGAAAAATGTATTTTCAAATGTAATTTCTTTGAAAGCTATATCTCAATTTGTTTCTGAGTCATTAATTTTTGTGGTTTTTTAATACTTTTTTATCATCGTGGCAACAGTAGTGTTCCATTTCTGGAGATTAAACATTCCGACCAATCAGATCAAGAATAAAATTCGGACATTACTTAAATATGCTTCTGATATATCTATGCTCAACCGACAGAAAAATCATTTCCCAAATGGTAAAAAAAAAATTCCAGTTTAAATAAGATATACAAAATATTATAAATATTTTACTTACTTTCGTAGCAAAAAGAATACAGAGGAGATGGAACAGAAAACTTCTGATTTGAAATATTTATTTTCGAGCTACACGTTACCGTAGATTTTTCTTTTTACACGAAATTCAATTATCTATAAAAACTTTTATGAGATACTTATCTTCAAAAATTGGCAACATTTCAAGTTTATTTTCTAAATAGATATCCCCAGCTTCGGTAAATATTTTATCGATATTTTTCGGAGTTAAAAATTTAATTGAAAATGCAAATTAAGTTGGCTTTTCATCAACTTTTAAAATCAGTTTCTGACATCAGTTTTTGAAGCTTTCATATTTATCTGATTTTAAATAATTACTTTTTTGAGATAATTAGGTTTCTCAATTACATTTTGAAATTACAGAGAATTAGAAGGTCTTTTTAGGAAACAGGTTGTTTTCGTTCGGTTTACGAAATTGTACTTAAATAGGGTCATTTTTTTATTTTTTAAACTTATATTATAAGTTTAAATTTCTTATATATAGGAATAAACGATGAAACAACAATATAAATTAGTGCAAGTTAACAAGTATTCATTTTAATTTTATTTGATGTCTCCACATGTTTTTTATTATACATGTGGACTTGTGATTTTGTTTCCTTAATTCCTGATTTTAACCTTTTCCGACACACTGTGACCGGTCAGGGATACATAATTTTAATTCAAATCTTACAAACTGCACCAATAATATTTTAGTAAAATTTTACTTTTATTATAAAAACTTAAATTAAGGAATTCAAAATATCTAAAAAGTTCGTTTGTGAATTCCGGTGTCACTCGATAATTTCTCATTTTACTAACTGATTTTGCCCGTTAAAGGGTTTAAACTTTTTGTGAAAAAATTTGTAACAACAAAGGCTTTGAGAATGTTATCGTTTGAGCGATAAAAAATATGTCGATCTGAATAAAGATATTTATGTGTCCTTTAAGAGTATCTTTTAACACAAGATTTTAACCCTTTAAGCGTCCGGCATATTTTGTCTTTTAAATTTAATGATTCATAAAATAACACCTGTGAAAACTGTTTGTATGGAAATTTGTTTATAATTATCTTACATATTTATTTGTCTTATGCTCTGCAATAATAATAATAATAATAATAATAATAATAATAATAGTAATAATAATAATAATAATAATAATAATAATAATAATAATAATAATAATAATAATAATAATAATAATAATAATAATAAAAATAATAATAGTATCAGTTTTGCCAGTTTTAACCAGCCCTTGATTTCAAAGATTACGTGACGAAAAATTTCGGTTAGGAAGCTTAATGGGTGGAATTTTCATACATAATTTTATATACTGTTAGATTAATATTAAAATAAAAAAAAAGCTTTAGAAAGTCTTTTAGCTTTTTTAGAAAGATAAATCTAAAACAAAAAGTCATTATCATTTTGTATTTTTTTTTCTTTTGTAAGTGATACGAACATATAGTGATGCGCTATTATAGCTATTAATTAATATAAACTGTAAAAAAGCACGATTATACAGAAATTTTACTGGTAATCGGAATGGCAGTACAATTTACCATTAATGGAAAAATTTCCTTAAATTCCAAGATATTTTTCCGTTTTTTTCTGGGTTTTCTGGAATTTACGGAATTTTTAAAATTAATAAAAAAAATCTACCAGGAAATTTCTGTAAAATCGTCTGTTTTTTTTTCTTACAGTGATTTTTTTATGTATATAAAAGTCAAAATATTTATTTGAATCTTTATTTATTTTATTTGAAATCTCTAAATAATATCACTTTTATTTATTTTACTTTCTTTTATACAGGGTTATTACAAATGAATCATCGGGTTCTGGTACGTTACTACATGAGAATTAGGAAACGTATATGTTTGTATGACAACAGAAAACAGAGGACATTTACTACAGCTTTGCGTTGCGTATGTGTTATGCGCATGTGATTGCTATGGTTGCTGCGAAACGTCATATTCAAAATGGCGGCTGGACAGCAGAAAGCGTTTTGTTGACTAGAATTTTCTAAATGTGTATCGCTTATAGCCATCCAGAGAGCATTTCGGAAGGTACACAAATGCAAATTACCAACCCAATTAAGCATTTTGCTCTGGTATCAACAGTTTAAAAAAATTGACCAGAACTTTCGCATTTACAAAACCAATCGGTTGAAACTTTTAGCACACAAAACGCTTTCTGCTGTCCAGTCGCACTTTAAATCTGGAGCTCTCGTAGTATCCATGGCAAACACACATGAATGACACATACACAGCAGAAAAGCGTAGTCAGTGCCCCCTCGCTTAAATAGTCATGGAAACATATATGTTTTCGCGCTCGCTCGTAGTATCGTATGAAAACCCGATGAATTCTTTTGTAATAACCCTGTATTATGAGAAGAAACTATTCGATTTGGGTTTCTTTTTACTCTTAATTTGAGGTACATTTACATTTTTTGAGATGTTCTGAATAGGGTTTGACCTACATACTTGTGTAAAATATTGACCTATGGAAAATATCAGTCTGTTTTCGATCTGAAAGAAAGGAAAATCTTTTGGCCTCTCAAAGGAATTTGTTTAAACCTAATTTCAGTATATACAGGGTTTTGCAAAATTCAAACAACAGCTTCAGAAAGGTCATAGTAGACATCAAGGCGATGAAAAAAATGACCAAAGATCACGGGGCCGCAAACAACGTATCTAATGAAAAATACAGGGTGATTCGCGCTAACTCAAGTTGGGTCGACGGTAATAACTTACAGAAAACTGAGGTATATTGTAAAGAAATTTTTAATTGACGTGCTAACCTTTGTTACAATTGTGATAACATCTGAAAAAGTGTTTGTAGCTCTCGCTACAGAATTTTCCGTGAGTTGTAGGGACTTGGTTCTGCGCATTGAATATGATTATCAGCTCATACGATATTACCGCTTACGTGAGCATCCTGTTTTTCCAGAAATTTTAGTGGTATTATCGCATCTCAAACAAAACAAGATAAATAGATTTAAATGTTCAAATCACTATTGTTACCTCCAACAATAGTTACTTTAAGATAAATTCTCTGCATGTCCAAGTACGTAGTTTACGATTACATGTTCTAGGACAAATTTTCATTCTTTTGATTCCTGTATAATACTAGCCTATATTTATAATAATAACTATATAATACAAATATTATATATGTTGCAGCCAATACCCGAAATTGGCCAATTCCAGAATTGGCCGGCAACATTAAAAAATGACTGGCCAATTCTAGAATTGGCCAGCCAATTCGCGAACTGGCCAGATACAATTGGCCAATTCGCGAAATGGCCAGATGCGATTGGCCAATTCGCAAAATAGATATAAGTACTCGACTTAATACTTTCTAACATAGTTGAAAGTGTCTATGAATTCAAATAGTCTAAACATCAGCCTGTCCGTGATCTAACTCGAGTAAAGTTTCCGGTTAACTTGTAATTGTCATCGTATTTGGTTTATCAATTAATTTCAATATTGAAAGGGAATTGTGTACTATTTTTGGTTAATTTAGATGGGTACACAAAAATATTTCGTTTCAATATAATCAATGAGGATCTTTTTTACTGTATATTTTAATGTTACATTATCTTAATTACAAAAAAATTGGTACCTATGCATCATAGTTCGGATGTTGGCCAAGGCTTCCCGGCCAATTCGCGAATTGGCCGGCCAAAACCCGAAATAAGCTATTCATTTCATGTATTTCGGGTTTTGGCCAGGAAGCATGGCCAGTTCGGGTATTGGCCGGCCAGTTCTAGAATTGGACAGGCTCCGGGTATTGGCCGCAACATATACAAATAATGCATTGTAGACTAAGCTGTCTACAAAGTAGTCTACAAAGTCTACACAGTCAATATAGATATACGAAACGCATTGATGTATAAAAGTGTTCACAATTGTTTAAAGAAAAGAATCTAATTTAACTACAACATATACAGATTTGATAAAAAGTTTATTAGATCCATTAGATTTTAAGAACTTCACTTTTTCATGAACATTTTAATATATAAACTATGTTACTTAAGTTACAAAAGTTAGTTACTTAAGTGTTGTAAAATATATTTTAAAAAACATAACTTCACATTTTTCAGTTCAGATTCTGATAAGAATCATAATCATAATCAAACTGTAACATATACCATAAAACCATAATAAAAAAACATATACATCTTATCTTGGGTACCTTATCTACATACCTGCTTGAAAACGCATTTTGCGTAGTTATTTTGATACTTACACAAAAAATGACATTCTTAGAAAAAATTACAAAATACAAATTAAAATCACAATGAACCATCACCACTCAAGTTTCGTCAATTAATCAAGTGCAAATTAGTAAGGACATATCTTGATGTCAATGAATTCACTGCTCACAATAACTGAAATTTTATGCAACAGAATTTTAAAATTTTCGAATAAAATATACATAAATATTGTTACACATTAATAAAAAAAAGCGAAAAATTTTTAGAGCTTTCAAAATATTACATCTTCTTTTATTTACGAAACTGAATAGTGTCCTT
Source organism: Maratus speculifer (assembly GCA_964019185.1). NCBI lineage: Eukaryota > Metazoa > Arthropoda > Arachnida > Araneae > Salticidae > Maratus > Maratus speculifer. The sequence continues at coordinate 25,072,832 of OZ025292.1, forward strand.
ATTCAAGGCAAAAAATAGAATAAAAACTAGAAAATTTCTATATTTTCTTGAAATAATTTTAATCTAAATTTTTCGTCTGTGATTACACGAAAGAAATCAAATTCTTTTTAAAATTTTATTTAGAAAATTTTTGAGATTATACTTATTTTCTGAAGCTTTATTTAAAAATATTTTCATAAGTTTCAAATTTGATTTAACATAAAAATTATGTTTACTTTTCATCACTTTTTTTATTAACTTCTGGCTACAACTTTTTTAATTTTCTGCAATATCCGCTCTTATTTAATTAATTTTAACTTAATTAGGTTTCTCATTTCTTTTAGACATTATTAGAATTTAGGTGGTTTCTTCATTTGATAGCTTAAATTAATTTTATTTGAACAGTCGATTTTTTTTTCTTTTGACTTTTTCGAACATAGTTAAAGAATGTTTCTGACTAAGGTTTGTCTGTTTGGGTGTCTGCCCATGCTCTAATTATCGTGAATAACTATACTTCGTTTGCCATGTAATTTTTATACGCATGTTATTGTATTGTACGATTTCGTTGTTTTAAATAAAATTTAAAACATTTATGGCGCGTTTACAGGTACAACCAAAAACGTACTCCTATTACATTTGGGACTATGGCGAAAACTGGTTTTTGGTGCAATTTATATATTTTACTACACTTTAAACTTAATGAGGTTGCGATGCAAGACGAACGAGGACTTCACGATGCATTCTCATGAGCATTAGAATAAGTAGTATTTCGAACTCTTTTATACTCTCACAAAATAACGCTATTACATTACAATCTACACAGAAAAATCGTTTGCAGAGAGCATTAATGATGCAATGATACTTTAAACATAACGAAATTAACAAGAAAAAAAATAATGACACAAGCAAAGATTATAAACACTTCCCAATATTTCCAAACGCTATAGCAGAACCTTGCCGTTTAATAATGTCAAAGAAGATGCTTAAGTAAACAATTTGGAGAAGGTACAGCACATTAAAATGGTCAACTAGAGTCGAAAAAAAAATCAAACTCTTTTGTGCAGCCTTGCATAAGATTTATAGAAAATATGCGAAAAATTAGTTAATTTAAAAATGCATGCCGCAATTAAAAGCGCAGCTCTACTTCTTGTTCATAGCACTTCTAATTTTTGCTCATAAACAGTACTGTAACCGAATCATTTTGTGTGTCCCTGTGAAATAACGATAAATAATATGCATATGTATTCAAGAGTATTCCTTTTGTAGTGATATATACTAATTTCAGTATGTTTAAAATAGTGTAGCATCATTAAGCTACATTGAAAACTATTTCCCCTTATATATTATAATGTAATGTACTTCTTTTAAGTATTCCTGTAAAAAAATTGTAATGACTTACTCCATTTTCAGTACCGATTTATTACATGGCAATTCGTGTATATTTATGCGGGTTAAAAGGCTGACAGATAGACTATCATATAGAAAGACAGATGGACAGACAAACCGAATTAATAAACATTGCCCAACTGTGTTAGACACTGTAAAAAAAGTATCACTTCGATATACTATATAATGCTTTCTATACAATAAAGAATCTATAGTATTTAACTTCCATTAACAAATATAAACAAAAGAATTCGATTACGTGATTGAGTAAATGATAATTGCTCGAAATGCGTTTTCAATTGGGATATAAACTTTAAAATACACCACATTTTAATATATGACACAGTATTGACACTATTTTCTGGGAGGGAGTTCTGCGGTTTTGGACGGTACATGATACAGTTTCGGGTGAAAAAAAGTGCACATTTTGAACTTTTAAAATACAAACTCTCAAAAAATTCAGCGGGGTGGGCAAACCTTTTTTCTGGCGGGGATTTCTCCCAGGGTCAGCCAGTGCATCATTGGTATGGCGTATTGTATATACATTTTATTGATAATACAAATGGATGCACTAAAGAAAAGGTACACATTTTAAGAAAATGTACACATTTTCGCGCATTAGCAGCAATGCTCAAAGTAAATTATTATCAGTTTTTGAAATTATGTATATCGATGCATTATACCATTTTATGTAAGAATCATTAAATCAATGATGATAATAAATGATATTCTTTTTTAATAGATTTTAAATAGAAGTTTTTAAATAATAGTTTCTTTTACTTTTCTAAAGTTATAATACTTCAGTCGCTAAAATTTAATAAATTAAGAGGAACTGAAAATTCCCGATTTATTATCTCTTAATTTTTCAACTTTTAATACTTTTATTCATAAAATCATTTTATCTTAATTTTTCTTCTATGACCACTTAAACGAAATCATATTACTCTTTAAATTTTTTATGTGATGCTTTTGCTGAGGAGGGAAAGAAATAGTATCATTGAAGATTATTTTCTTGAGTTCTGTTTAAAAATATTTTCAGAAGTTAGGAATTTCCCTTAAAATGTCAATTAAATTTACTTTTTACTAATTTTTACTTAGAATTTCAAATATATCTTTTTTATTTTATCTATAATCTTATCTAACTACTTTTTATTCAAGCATTTCTCTTATTCACTTTTGGATAATAAAATATATAATAGATGATTTTAAGTGCGTTCATGATTGTATAAATAAGTAGCACCTATAGTCGCCGTCTGATTAGTCTGTTTGTTTGCCTGTCTGTCTGTCCATATAACCGCACAAAACAACGTAAAACTACCGATCCAAATGATTTGAAATTTAGTATATAGAATCGTTGGAAAATTGTGTCGAATTAATTTAAATTTTATGAAAATCAAACAAAAATTTTAAAAATATTAATCAAGTTCTTTTCATGCAATTCAATCTCATCATTAATAATTAGTTCAATTATATTACATGAAAGTTCATGATTCTAGGTTGTCATGTTGATGAAATACTTTTAAGATAGGGTCTTATTATTTCCGTATGACTGAATTTAATGTACGTAATTGCAATGCTTCTGTTGCAGTGAAACCTGCAGCTTAGTGTGCGAAAAAATCCGGTTGCGGCAGTCAGGAGGTTAATTGTGTTTTTCACAAGAACTAAATAGTTTTGCTCCAAGATATAAACATATATAAAAGTAGTTTTAGTATGAACATTTCTCATTTGTAACTTTTGATAAATTTCAACTTGTTTTCAATTTAGATATTCTTTTTTGACAGTTTAATTTAATTTAATTTAGATAAACAATTAAGGTAAGCTATAAAGTAGAGATGGGAAATATGGTTATTTTTGGTTAACAGGTTACATCATTCCACAGTAGCGCTGGTAACAGGTTCCAACATCCTGTTATTTTTGTAACAAGATACAATAAAGAATTTATAACAATTGCTAAATATGCTCCCAAACGGACAACACATGGGATATGGGCTCTAAAGGGGTGCCCTCCGTGTGGGGGAGGGGTCTTTCTAAGGGAACCCGTCTCGTATTTACGCAAGGAAATCCAAAGTTCGAAGAAAACCACAGAAAACTCCGAATGATTAGGCTGACGGCTGCGATTGGGTTCTGTTCTAATCCGTCTACCAGTTCTGAGGACAGAATCTCTCGGTCATTGGTGGGGCAACAACATTTAATAAAAAATTTAGGCACATGTGTTTTTGAATATAAAAAAAAAATGTATCCCATAGGAAATACGAAAAACAGGAAAATTAGAAAGTGCAAGAAAACACATTAAGAAAATTTTCTTTAACATACAGTGGAAAACGAATTTTTCAAAAATCCATCCTCCATATACCGCGTTTTGTCAATCAGCGCTGTTAACGTTTTAAAATCTGAGATGAAATGCCTACTGAATTTTTTTACAGCAAGTCAACGCGTGCTGCCACTACTAAAGTAGCTGCAAAACATAAAACAAACATTAACTGATCGGACAGAGAAATTTATGAGATAGGACACATGGTAGAGAATGCATTTTTTTCAAGACTCAGTTTTTTCGTCGAGTTTCTTAATAGCAGATATCTACAGTATGCAAGATCGATTGCACTCTGTTATGAAAGCAAAAGAGGAGGTTACAAAATATTAACTACCATTTACTTCATATTAATAAGGTAATATTGTTGCGTAAAATAAAATATTCTAATACTTTGAACTCATCTAAATTTTATCCTACTATTTTTATGTCTTTCAGAAAGCTGTAAACCTAGAACTCCTATTATAGAAGCCTTATGTAAACCTAATATATTGTACTGTATTTTATATTTTGTAAACATTAAAATCTTATCTAAACATTCCAGTTTCAATTTATAAGAAATTTAATTGCGTTTACTTAGTATTAAAAATGATTAAATTAAAAGTAATTTTTTAAATAATTTTTCCTTAATTATTTTAATATTTTGAATATGAGTTGCATTAAAATGGTTCCAAAGTTCACTAGCTCATGCTTTTTTATATGGACCCATACATGAATAAAAAATAAGACTTATTTCCACAAAATTTCCCCCCCCTCCCCCCCCCCCAAAAAAGTGACATTTTGGGAGTGCTGACAGAAGTGAAAACTTGGACAATTACGCTTGTATTTTTTGAATTGTCAGTACATATTTTTTTAATCGCCAGGAAACATTTTATTGTGCAGGAAATACTTTTAAATAAAGTGTTTTTTTATTCATTATTATAAAGTCTTACTACAAAAATTACATTAAAATTTTCATTTAATGCGCAACTGTACATGAAAAATAATGCAAGTTATTTAACATAAAAAATTGGAATAAAAAAAGACTGAATAATATTTATATGGCACAGATGTCTTACACACATCACATTGGCACAATTTTTTTCAGATACTGATTTGGCAAAAAACCTCGAAGAAGTTTAAGAAATTTAAATTTCAACCCATTATGGGTCCATAACATGACTCAGAATAACGGGAGAAATTTTTTTAAGCTAGATTTGTAATGTATGAAGCATAAGCTTTCGATAGACATATTACATAAAAAATGAGAAACGCCCCCCCTGCCCCCACAAAATGGTCCTATAGGGAAAAACCGGAAAATTGGAATAGCAAAAAGAACAGTGAGGAAAAGTTAGCTATGCTAGAATTTTTCTCTCCGCTGTAGCTCCCATAGAAGCATAGTTATAGCCTTTTAAATATTGAAATGAAGTGAAGAAATGAGCAAAATTAGGTGAGTCACCGAAAGGGGGGAGGTGCCATGTAGCTTAAACTTTTAAGTATAAAGTATAAACTTTATAGTATAAAGTTTTTGTTTGAACGTTTCTTTTTATGGGTGCATAAGGCTTGAAAACTATTCAAAATAGCGATTTTTTAATGATTTATTTTGATTATTCAATTAATTCTAAACACAGTTGCAAAAGTGTTACTATCTAGAAATGTGTTCTAAAATAATGTCGTTAATTCTGTTGAAATGGTGTTGTAAATCTTGCTAAATTTATACAATTTTTGACACTACTTTTTGCACAATCTTTTTCCCGGTTCAGAACATTCACAAGGCAATCAAAAGTTATTTTAGTTTTAAGCGTTAATGATTATGTTCAGTTAGTGTTGTAAAAGTGGTTCTCAAAATTGCAATGCATATAATAATTAGAATTTATCTTTCGTTGACAGGCTTACAAAAAAGATTTCCATTTACTGGATGAAAAAGCATTTGCAAAGTTTTTTAACGACATTATGGTGCTTCAAACAAAATAGAATTAACATGAAAGAAATAATAATGCTTCAAGCACATATTATGATGCATTTTCTAACACATCTCGATTACAGTAACAAAACTATACAATTTAGTAAGACAAAATGTTGTACTTTTCCGATAAACGGACACCATGCCAAAATGTATGCTAATGGCGCGAATTATTAAAACCCTGATCGAAAAAAGGTTTTTTATTGTAAACTATGAGAAAAGTTGTGGTTTGCTATTTAAGAAACGTGAACCAAGTGAATGATTATTATTTAACTTTAACCTCGAAAAGCTTTTTAATTTGATATTATTCGAATTAAAAATATTATATATATATATATGTAAGAAAATACAAAAAATCAGACCTATTTATTACTTTTTTAATAAATCGCCCCTCAATGTGGATACGGGCCCCATGACTAATAATCACGGGTTTTACAGGGCAACAAGAAACCTAAGTTTATCGTATTAATTTAAGTAAAACACATGGCCTTTTTAACTGGTAACCCCCCTCGGGAGATGAGAAATTTCTATACATCTACGCACTTGGTCTCCAGAACTCATGATGTAAAGACTTGCGAAAAGATTTTGCTATGTTTTAAATAAATCGTAATTAAAACTCATCCCCTTGAAGTCTGTCGTTTCATGAAAATGCGACAGTTCTTCATAGTCGGCAGTATGATACCTAGTGCGGTAAAATATTCTACGAAATATGGACATTATTAAAAATACCGGACCCACAAAGGATAGCAAAGAGAGCGGTCATTCTGACACGAAACATCGAAAGAGGCCCTGAAAAGGGGTTAACGTCTCGTCATGAGTTATCCAGCAAGCGTATTCCATGTTGGGATACTGAGATATTTTTCTACCATTCGTCGGGCCTTGCCGGATTTGAAACTCGGGATTCGTGAATTTTCATCCAAAAAGTGGGTTGTATCGTGGAATACTAGGATGCTATTTTTCTGCCATTTTTCATACCTTACCAGAGCGATTTTTCTGCCTGAACGGGGCATGCAGTTGTGTGTTGATCGTTCATCCTCCGTAGTGCCATAAATCAGTCAAAGCGCTCCGATGACCGGGTGAAACTGATACTCAAGATGTTTGTGATCTATGTTTTTTTTTTCTTTCTGCTTCTCTTGCGCTTCAAAAAGAGAATATACGACAACAATATATGTGACAGCAGTTTTTGGTCTGTGATTATGATTTCAGGAGAGATTGCGTGAATATATTCGACATCTACTGCATGATTTATACTCAAAGGGCGGTACAGTGATTTATGATTAAAAGAATATTTAATTTATAATATGTGAGCTCACAAGTGTACACTATTTTATTTATTTATTTATTTATTTATTTGTTTATATTAGTGCACATGTTTTTTTTTCCCTAATTCCTTGATTATAAAACTAATTGATTAAGGTAAGTAATATATCTCTAGTGTTATTGTTTTTATAACTTCTACAAACCATGGTTTTAAGTGTAATTATATTTTAAATTGAAAGAAAAAATGGAAATCCATATTTACGTCTAATTGCTTTATATAATTAATTCTTTTTATTTATTTCATTTCACAATTCTATGCAGATGCTTGTATTATGTTGATATTATTATTATTATTATTTTTTCTTTTTTTTGAAGGTCATTTAGAATTTGTTTATATTTAGATTTTTAAGAAGTTGTCATAAAATTAATTAAAAATGGAAGCTATTAAAAAACAAAAAACTGTTCTTAAGGGAAAAATCACTCGCATAAAAAATATTATAAATCCCAAAATTGATAATGAAACTGTAACTCTTGCAGAGTTAGATTTATATGGTAAACAGGTTCAGGATATTGAAACCGAATTAAATAAACGTCATGAAAATGCCATTCTTCAGAGCGATGCATCGGAAACTGATCCTATAATTGATGAATATAATGAGATTTCACTTAAATTGGATAATTTAACCATAGCAATAAATACATCACGTAATAAGTTAACTAATAGTTTAAACATTCACGAGGGTGGTTCAGAAAGTCTAAATAAAACTACAGGTAATGTTTGTGTAAAAACTGTTAATCTTCCAAAATTTGAATTAAAACCTTTTCACGGAGAAGCTGATCAATGGCTTTCTTTTAAAGAGATTTTTCTTACAACTATAGATCAAAATTTGGAGTTGGGGGGCGTCTCAAAATTGCAATATCTACTGGCTAGTGTAAAGGGTCCTGCTCATAAATTAATTTCTGGATTTCCTCTCTCGGAAGCCAATTATAAAAATGCATGGGACACTCTCTGCGCTCGCTATGATAAAACTAGGGATTTAGCCATCGCACAAATAAGTAAGTTATACAATTTAAAAAACATGAAAAACTGCCCCTCTTCCTCTAAAGCTATTTTTGACATAATAGATACTTGTAATGAGTCACTTCGAATTCTAGAGTCTTTGAATTTGACTCAAAATGCTTTGGTGGATAACATGATAATTTATACTATAATTCAAAAACTAAGTGATAATCTAAAAGAACGATGGGAGCTCTCTCTTACTCATAATGATATGCCTAGTCTCACGGAATTTTTAAATTTTTTAGAGACTCATGCCAAAAGTATGCTAGCGTTGGAGAATCCAACTAAAATAGAGGTAAGAAATGTAAATTATTCCCGAAATTCTTCCGATAGATATAAATTCCCCAAAAGTCAAGAAAATACTAAATGCGGGGTTTGCCTTGAGTCGCATGCCACCAATGCCTGCAGAAAATTAACGAATATGTCCATAGATAACCGTTGGAGAACTGTCCAACTAAACAAACTATGTATCAATTGTCTGCGAGGTGGCCACTTTTCAAATAAATGTTCCTCCAAGATGAACTGTAAAAATTGCCATCGAATACATCATACTTTACTCCATAAATATGATGTTCAGGGCAATGCAGGGACAACAATGAATCCCGATTTGGCAACCCATAGTAATCAGTTTCAATCACAAAATGTCCATGAGTATTCCCCTGATCAAGATCAAGGAATACCCCATAATGCTTTATGACGGTTTATAATCCCGGGGTACCTCAGATACGGGAATTACGATAATCATACGTATTCAGAAACTTGTCATGAGGTTCAAATCCCATTTTTATTGGATAGCGGAAGTACCCTTTCCCTTATTCCAGAAAACTTAGTTGAAGCTTTGGATATGACGTCTATTCAAAGCTGTCATCCTCTTAATGTTAATCAAACCCAAGGACAAGTTCAGATTTCTGAAAAACTTCACGTACCCCTCAAAATAGGAAATATCAGGCAAAAAAGCACCTTATACCTAGTTAGGTCATTCTTGCCATATGCGATACTGGGAATTCCAGAATTACAAAAATTCCATATATCGATGGACTTTTACTCGAATATTCTGACTCAGGATGGAGTCATTCTTAAGTATGATCAAAACATTTCCAATCAAATTTCTCAGGGAAACTCATTCAATCATACATTAACTTTAACGAGTGATATGAATTGCAAGAAGCCGCTTCGTTCTCCTTCCAAATCAAATCAAGAAATTTTGTCTCAACAGGGACATTGTTACCTTGATACTCAAATTCTCTCGGATTATGATGACAAAAGTTTTAGTCATTGTACTACTGAAGAGAACTCACAGTTGGAAGGGCTTCTAAGCGACTTCAAGGATATTTTTGCGCGCAATAGATATGACGTAGGTAGAGTCAGATGGGAACCTCAGCGGGTAACTCTCACCTCGGAACTTCCTATCTCGCTTCGACCTTACCGTGCATCTCCTAGGGACAATGAAGAAATTCAAAAACAAATACAAGAATTACTGGAAGCTAAACTTATTAAAGAGTCCTGCAGTCCTTATTCCTCTCCCGTCACTCTGGCATATAAAAAAGGAGAAGGTAAAACGCGTCTCTGTATTGATTACAGAAAAATCAATGCCATTTGTAAGACCGACTCGGAACCATTGCCCCGTATAGATTGGCTTTTGGATAGACTTGTCAATGCCAAATATTTTTCCACGCTAGATTTAGCCTCTGGCTACTGGCATATCCCACTCCATCCTTCAGACACAGAGAAGTTGGCCTTTGCAACCAATCAAGGTCTTTATGAGTGGTTGGTTCTTCCTTTTGGCTATAAAAATGCCCCAGCTCAATTTGCAAGAGCTCTTCGAAGAATCCTAGATAAACATAAAGTTAATTTTGCTACCAATTATTTTGATGATTTTATAATTTATTCCGATTCCTATGCCGAGCATATGGATCACCTTAAAACTATATTTAACATTTGCCGTCAAGAAAATCTAAAATTAAAATTTTCCAAATGTAACTTTGCTAAATCTCAAATTGACTTCCTCGGTTATGAAATTAGTAACGGCCAAATAAAACCAGACAAATCTAACACCGAAACTATTAAAAAATTAATCCCTCCAAAAAACGTTAAAGAATTGCAAAGGTTCCTTGGTTCTGTAAACGTATACCACAAATTCATAGACAAGTATGCTAAAATTAGAGCCCCTCTAAATAAATTGTTAAAGAAAGATGCTCCTTGGGAATGGTCAGATGCCTGTCAACAATCATTTGAATTGCTTAAAAACGCATTAATTTCTAGGCCTATTTTAAAATTATTCAATCCTAACCTCCCATACCATGTCTATACTGATGCCTCAAAGGAAGCCGTAGGTGCTGTCTTAAAACAAATAGATGAAAAAGAGAACTTGCATCCATTGCGTTCCACTCGAGACAATTAAGGCCCTACGAGCAAAATTACGCTATCACAGAACTGGAATGTCTAGCAATAATCGATGCCCTTGACAAATTCCATTATTACCTTCACGGAAAACCTTTTACAATACATACTGACCATGCCTCCTTAGTATGGCTTAAGAAGGTGAAGCATTTAACAGGTAGGTTATTCAGATGGTCATTAAAATTAAGTATGTATGATTATACTGTAAAATATAACAAAGGATCCACCAATTTCGAAGCAGACATGCTTTCAAGAAATCCCACTTTTTCTGTAAATCCCCATATTCATTTATTAACGTCAGATGAAATTAAAGAACACCAACAATTAGATAATATAACAGGGCCTAAATTTCAAAAAGTTAATGACATTGTAATAATTCGCAAAAAGGGTTTTCAAAAAATTGTTGTACCATTCTCCTTGAGAGAGAAATTACTAATAAATACCCATACAGAATTTGGCCATACCGGAATCCAAAAAATGTTAAATTTAATTTCCCCACAATACTACTGGAGCAGCATGACGCATGATATCACACAATTTGTCAAGCATTGTGAGGTCTGCCAACTCAACAAAAAATCACACCAACCAAAATTTGGTCTTCTGGAGGCATTACCACCTGCAGAACTACCTTTCGATATAATATCATTAGATTCATTAGGAGGTTTTAAGTACTATAATTCATCAAAAAGGTATATGCACATAGATATTGATCACGCTACTCGTTATGTTTGGGGTTTTGCATCTAAAAATGTTAGAACTGAAGTCTACATTAATATTCTTAAACAGATTTTTAGTATTCAACTTCCCAAGAAAATTTTAACGGATAGAAATCCTGCGTTTACAGCGTCTAAACTTCGTAAATGGGTACATAAACAGAATGTAAAAAAATTACTTACTTCTTCTCATAGACCACAGTGTAATGGGAAAAATGAGCGTGTGAATCAGTCAATTTGCACCCGACTAAGACTTAAAGTAAATTCTACCCCTTCAAACGTCCCATGGCCCAAAATTCTGCAGGAAGTATTTAACGAATAGAATAACACACCTCATTCGGTAACCAAGCACCCTCCTGCATACTTAATGTTCGGCCAATTACCTTATCCATCTGTATTAGGCAATGAAAATTATTACCCCCCTGTAGAGGAAGCCAGAAAAGAGGCTTTCCAAAGAACAAGTGAACATCACTTGAAAAATAAAGTCAGGTATGATTTAAAGTTTGTGGAAGCGCTTTTTAAACCTGGTGACCTTGTCATAGTGGAAGAATTTCACTATCCGAATACTCGGAAGTTAAGTCCGCCTTTTTCTGGTCCATATCAAATTATGGAAAAATTATCCAATGTAAGTTTCAAAATAAATAAGCCTAACTGGCTTACAAAAAAGGATTATGCAATAATACATGCTTCCAAACTAAGATACTTTTTTCCTAGTAATCAATTTAAATTACTTACACCAACAAACTGAAATAGTTGGTATTATATGAACTGATATTATATTATATCTGATCTCGGTTTGCATTATTATGAATATTTGGAATTTTAATTACCTTTTTGATTTATTATGAATATTTGAATTATAAATTATTTTTGCGTTATTGTGAACATTGTGTTATGTGTAAAAGTACTATTTCTTGAACTATGTCAGGACAGTTCCATACAAATTTGAAATTGTAAATAACATTGGACTTTTCAGAATCCATCTGTAATATATTCCTTATTTTGATTATCTTATTCTATGTATAATATTTACTGAGTGTTTTGCATTTATTAATACAATTGTTTTTATCATGTTCAATGACGTATAATGGTACATTTTATAACAGTGTTGTTTTTAGATATGATATTTGTACATTTTTTATTATTGTTATTCTATTATTTGTTAAGTATACGAAAGAAATAACTCATCTCCCATTAGCTCACTTAATGTAAAAATTGTTTACCCTTTTCAGGTGAGTATCATGGATGGAAGCCGGCCCATCCCCGGAGACTTGTCTGGAAGGGGGGGAAATTGTAAGAAAATACAAAAAATCAGACCTATTTATTACTTTTTTAATAAATAGCCCCTCAATGTGGATACGGGCCCCATGACTAATAATCTCGGGTTTTACAGGGCAACAAGAAACCTAAGTTTATCGTATTAGTTTAAGTAAAACACATGGCCTTTTTAACTGGTAACCCCCCTCGGGAGATGAGAAATTTCTATACATCTACGCACTTGGTCTCCAGAACTCATGATGTAAAGACTTGAGAAAAGATTTTGCTATGTTTTAAATAAATCGTAATTAAAACTCATCCCCTTGAAGTCTGTCGTTTCATGAAAATGCGACATATATATATATATATATATATATATATATATAGTTATAATTTACTTTTACTGCTGAGGCTGAAATGTATTTTACTATATGGCAATTATCAGTTGATGAGAAAGTTGTGGTAAAACTGTTTCAAAAATTTAGAGTTTAGCATAATAAAATGCTATGATAAATAACAATGAAATTAAATTAGGGATGAGTTCTGGAATTTCGAAACGGAGATGTAGCTTACGATCATGCCGAAGAAGGGTAAGAATGAGACTGAAAATGTGGTTTGAAGGATCGCGATTGTCTTTTCTTAATTATTTAAATTTTACATATTTGTGGTGCACATTTTTGACATCGATTGGGTATTATGAGATTCAACGTGATATGAGCCATAACAATTTGTTCACTTATTTTAAGTATATATTTGTGACTTAATAAAACAGTTCCTAAAATTCTGCAATTTCAAAATTCTATAATTTTTAGATTCTAACTTTAATATCTGCAATTTTTTCTATTTTTTTTATAATTTAAAATTTTAATTCACATGATTTTCATTTCGCACCAATACTTCGCGCTTGGTCTCAATGGTGTCTGTATAGTGAAAAAGTACCCCTAAATATGATATAAATGTAAAGGAAATGGAAAATGCATAACTCATTTTAAAGCATAATTTGATCAATTACTGTCTATACTTGAAAATATATCCAATCTCTGTTGTGCCGCACTATACAACCTATAGATTCTATATATAATACATTGTAAGGATAAAATTTAATTCAAATGAGAAAGACATGGCGCAGTTAAAATTTTCCCTTCGGAGATTTCCGTCAAATAAGTAAAATATATGGAAATCCATTTTCAACATTTACTATTCTTGTCCGATAATGCGAGTGATTTTTTTATTGTTCCTTATGTACGTTCTATGTAATTTCTTGACACAAAATAAGACTGAAAAACATAGTTAAATTTAGAAACGCATACCACGATTATATATTCTGTTACAATAGTTTAGGACTATAGAAAGAAATCTTACCCATTTATTTTGAGTCTCTCTGCAAATGAATGACAATTGCTACATAATTTAATTTACAAATTTACTTTTAAAACGCAAATTAAACTTACTTTTCATCTACATGTTCTTGGTATAAATATCTAACATCCTTTTTTTATTTATTGTCTTTTCACTAACTGCCTTATTTATCACATGTTTCCCTCTTTTATCTAAGAGCATTTGAAATAACCTGACCTTTGGAACTTTGGATCTGGTCGAGTAGGATTCAAGTAAAATAGGATTATTCGACCCGATTCATTAAACTAATGTAGTGGAGGGGGGGGTACTCCGTATATCTGGAACTTTAATATGAGATTTTTTTCCCTTGTCTTTTTTTATTTATTCTTTAGTTGATTCTTTTTTCTAACCTAAACAATCTATTACTTGAAAACAACATCTATAAGATATCACAATTCATGTTATTGGATTTTTCTTTTCTTCTATCATAAAGAAGCTGCTTATCTGCGCGGTCACAGTATGACTGAATTCAATCGGACCGAGAAAGCTCAATAAATGAGGAGGAATGACCGTTGTCCAGCGGTAAAGAGGATGCCAAAAATAATTCGACCGTGATATTGCATCATTTTATATCATAATTCAGTCGAGCAGTGTGGAGTTATGGTTAAGAAAAAAGAAAAAAAATCTACTGCGAAAAATAAATCAATTGTATTTATCAATGTGTTTGTTTTGTCTAGTAAACAAGAAAGGTTTGTGCTGTTTTTTGTTTAAAAAAATTATTTTTTTCTAACAAATGTTGTGTTACTTTACTGTGAAATTTTTGAAATAAATTTCATTTCTGATCCGTTTAAATAAAATATTATATAATGCAAAGAAAATACTGGTGTCTGGAAAAATCTAGTTATATATTCATCTTACACGTATCCTCTGAGAAGGGTTAAGAATCGCTTTTCATAAACAAAAACAAATGGACAAATTGTCAACATTTTTTATTAGCAAACAAGGCAAGTAGCATTTCGACGTTGATTTAACTAAAAAGTACGTACATGGCTACGTACATGGCAGAGGAATAGTAATTTCAACAATAGAATATTGTCTTTTATAATCATTCATTCGGAAATTACACGTGAAGTATAGAAAATGAAGTGAGTTCGCTCTATAATGAAATTTTAAAAGTATTCAGATCTTGGTGTAATAGCATACAGTATTTCAGATGCAGTATAATCGCCGAAATCTTACATTTGTCCTTGTAACTACTATCTGATTTCTATTATACAGGAAGTTATTCTAAACCTCAGCAACGTATGTTAATTTTATTAAATGTGAAAATGTTTAATATAATTAAAACGCGACCAATAAATCTTTCACTTTGTACCAGTATGTAATGGAATACTTTTGCGTGACCCTGTGAATGAATAATAAATATTTTTTCACCACATTTTGTTATAGATTGTATATTTTGGTATCCACACTTCCCTAAATGTATATCAATTTCATTCTGTTTGAACAGCTGTTACTTCATTAAAATGCACTTGAAACTTTTTTTCACCATTGACTGTAATATAACAGAAAACATTAGACCGTTCTTGTTATTAAACTATGCATCAGATTTCCATAAAATTAGAAATGACACCACCAAATTATTCGTCAATTATATATTTTAAATTTCAAATAATTCGGCTGGGTATTTTTTTTTTCTCTCTTATATGCGGTCACATCTCAAGACAAGACAACTATAGATGCTACGTATTTACATGATTACGAACGCATTTTTTAAAAAATCGTGAAGTAAAATAAGCTAAAGTTTATTAATGGTGTTTTTCATTTCATTTCAAGCCTTTGCTATTTTCATAATAAAAAGCTAACAACAAAAATAAAATAGGAAACGAAAAATTCCTGATTTTATACATTTATTATTAAGGTACAAAATTTTAAAGATACCAAATCAAATTATCTTTAAAAACTTTCATGAGATACTTATCATCCAAAACTGTCAGCAATTCATGCTTACATTTTGAAATGATATTTCCGGGGTTTCGGTAAATATTTTATGAATATTTTCTGAAGTTAAAAATTTAATTGAAAATTCAAATTATGTTTGCTTTTCATCAACTTTTAATATCATTTTTTGACATCATTTTTTGATGTTTGCTTCGTTATCTCATTTTATTAATTACTTTTTCGATAATTAGGTTTCTACATTATAATTTGATATTATAGATATTAGAAGATTTTTTTATCAAGAAGTTGTTTTCATCATGTTTAAAAGACATGGTATTTGAAAAGTAGTTTAAAAATAGATTTTTTTTTTTTTAAGCTGAAAGCATAGATCTTAGAAATTTTCGAATTAGAAATTTTCTAATATTTGTTCTTGATAACCTTTAAGTGTACTTTTTTGTCAATGATTACTTGAACGAAATGAAATTACCTTTAAAAGTTCAGAAAAATATTTTAGTTGAAAAAAATACAAGATTTAGAAGTAGTTTCTCAAGTTTTCTTTAAAAATATTTTCTAAAGTTGAAAATGTGATTTAACCTGCAAATTAGGTTTGGTCTTCACCTGTTTTTAATACATAATTCTGACATTTTTAAAATTTTCTCCATAATCTGATATTATTTAATTATTTTTCCTGACTAAGGTCTCTCTAATAATTTTACATATTTTTTAAGTTTATGCAGTTTCTTCAATTATCAGTTTAATTTTATTACACGCATTTTAAAAAAGTAATTAAAAAAATTCCAGTAAAATAGTCTACCTTACTTTTTTTTTGTTAATTTTATTTATTTTTGGTATTAAGTACACTGTAAAAAATTTTACCCTTTTGCTGCATCGCCTCTCCATCGCTTTTATAGAAGATCTCTGTTTTGACCGATGAGAATGCTCCATAGTGCAACGAAGTAATCGTTTCCTATAAAAGCAAAAGAGTGACTATGCAGCAAACGGGTCAAATTTTTTACAGTGTATTGTGTCACCACACATTATACAATATTATTCAAAATTGAAAATATGGTTTCAAAGGTACTGTGTCCCATTAAGCCACTAAAATGAGCAGAATCAAAAATACTGATTTGAATTTGTAAGCTTTTGCAATTTCTTTATCTGACGCTAGATCAATATGAAATTATTGCTTTTAAAATAGTTTAAAACTTTATTTGAACGCAACATTGCTATTTTCTAAGTAAATATTTCACTTCGATTTCTTAAAAACATTCCAATCAATTCAGTGCTCAAAATAATTCAAATGTTATCGAATAAAAATGTTAAAACTTTTATTAATAAATTAAAGAAAAATGCAATTTTCTATTAATAGAGAAAAAAATCAAAAGTTTTTTAATCTTTTATTTCTATAACTGGCTATTATCATGATTAAACTTTCAAAACATAGAAAAAGAATAAGAAATGTTCGAATATTTGTTCTTGATATCATTTAATTGTACTTTTTTCTCGATGACTACTTGAACGAAATTAAATTACCTTTAAAAGTTCTGAGAACTTTTTAGCTGGAAAATATAGAAGATTAAGAATTGCTTTCTCGAGTTTTCTTTTAAAATATTTCCTAAAGTTGGAAATTTGATTTAACATGCAAATTAAGTTTGGCACATATCTGTTTTTATTACGTAATTCATACATCATTTAAAAAATTTTCTTCATCATCTGATCTTATTTAATTAATTATTATTATTTTTTTTTTTTGAATGAGGTCTTTCTGCCAATTTTACATTATGTTAAATCTAGCTCAGTATTTTTATTTAGCAGTTTAATGTTATTACCCGCAATCCTAATTATGCAAATTTGTAGAGCGCCTTTAGTAGTCGTCTGGTCCATCCGTTTGTCTATAACAGCGGAAACTCTACCTAAATGAATGTATCGAAACTTAATGTATAGAATTATTGCAGAATATGTTCAGTTATTTCAAATTTCATGAAAATGGAATTAAAATTGAAAAAAAAAATTATAAAAGTTTTCTTCATTCTATTAAATCCTGTTATGCACCATTCATTCAATGATATGCAATGATAGGTAAATATTCTATGTTGCTATGGTGATTATTCTATTAAGTGCTTGATACGTACGCTTGATACGCTTGATACGTCGCTTAATACGAATTATAAATGCTAATATCCCCCAGTAGATAACGATTCTAGGTAGTCATGGTGATCACGTTCTATTTAAGATGGAATCCTGTTGCCTCTTTATTTTTCGTAAATATATAGAATTGTAATAATTTTTGTATTCATGGATTTTTGCATAAGAGTGCTATAGGTATTGCACCAGGATGTGAATATTTTAAAAATTTATTATAGTACAAATGCTCCTCATTTGTCACGCTTGGTGTAAAATTTCAGATTCGTTTAAATGGTTGTTCTTTTTTAAACACTTTCCAAAACAGTTAAAAAGTGTTTAAGGCTTCGAGTTTTTTCCATGTTTCACTGTAACTCTAGCTTTTGCAAATGCTTTTGAATAGCCATTATATTCTTTTGTACAAAATTGTTTAATGTGCATTTTAATAATGTCACGATACTTAACATAATTAATTAACGATAAAACAAAATAATACGGCAAATATACATTATAAAACCTTTTAAAACGCATTCAAATTCCCATAAGAAAACTTAACAGTTTGTTGAGATTAAAGAGATTGCACAGTTAATCAATTTCAAATTTCAATTTCAAACAGAAAATCAATTTCATTTTTAAAAGACACAACACACCCGAATTATTATTTAGAGATGAAAAAAATATCCGATTTGTTCTGTGCCTCCTTGTATAAGGTCTACAGATTTGCATATATATTACAAATTATACTACTATTTAACTCATTTAGGAAATGCATTATACAGTAATTTCCACCAATAATTCTTTTGTGCAGCCGATTTATAAAAGAATTGAGCAAATAACTTGTTAAAATTTAAAGAGCATATCACAGTTAGAAATACACATCAATCAGTTATTGCTTGTTTACAAAATTATGATCGACTTCTTTTGTATGTTCTTTTAACTAATCGGTAAATGCTATGCACACCCTCTGCTGTATTGAACATCTTGTAGCACAACTCAGTGATGGAGTATATCAATTTCTACATGTTTCAGATGATGTAATATCATTAAAATACTCCGCAAAAAAAATTATTATATGTTTTAATGCAACGATTTGTTTTAAATGCTCTGTAAATAAACTATAAAGGCTACTCACTTCATTTCCAATACCAATCAATCAAATGTCAATCCGAGTATATTTACGTGAGTTAGAGTACAGACAGATAGACAGAGACATAAATCGAATTAATAAACACTATGCAACGCACTTGGGCAGACTCAAACACGAACACCACACAATGTTTTGTATAGATTATAGAGGGTATAATATTTATCGCTCACTTACAAAGACTTACATAAAAGTTAAGTTACGTAATTGACTATCATCAAGATAATTACTAAAATTACGTTTTCAGTAGTCGTACGTTTTTTAACTCCATGAATTTAGAATGTATAACTTGTGTATGAACTCTACAAATAGATATACTCTATAAATATACTGGTCTGTATGGAGGAAATCGCACACATTCCTGAATATGAACAGCAATTAGCGAAAATAAATTTTTACTAATTTTTAAGATTGTTTATTTAAATAATAATGGTATTTTTCAATAATATTCTATTATGAGGAAATGTATTTCACAATTTAATACCTTATGCATGATTTTAAGCTTTTGTTTTATCTTTAAATCGCGATTTAATCTATTATTTTAATTTCCACTTGCATATATTCTAAAATATATGATTGCAAAAAAAAAAAAAAAAAAAAAAAAAAAAAAAAAAAAAAAAAAACTGCTTTTATTTTACGTGATAATATTTTAAAACCTTTTATAACTTAATTTGCATTTATAACTTAAATAACAAACAATTAACAATGACTTAAAACAATTTTCTATCTAAACAAAATACACACACACACACACATATATATATATACATATATACATATATATATATGTAATGCCAAAAAAGACGATTTGGAGCAACCAAACGTTTCAAAAACTTTATTGTTACCGTGGTTAAAAATTTAAAAACTAAGAAGATACTAAAGCTTCCCGATTTAATATCTCATAAAATTTTATCTTTTTATAGTTTTACTCTTTAAATCATTCTAAGATTTTTTTCTCTATGACTACTTAAAAGAAATCGTGTTATTCTTAAAAGCTTTCGTGAGGTACTTTAACTGGGATAAAAAAGGCCATCATAGAAACTTCTTTTCTGAAGCCTCGAGACTAGAAATTTGATTTAAAACGAAAACGAAGTTTACTTTTCATCAGTTTTTCTTAAGAATTACTGGCATTACTTTGTAAATTTTTATTACTAGGTAATATACTTTTTTGCCCGTACGTAAGTAGAGCTCTCCATTACATTTTAATGAGACGAAATTGGTTTCAACTGACGAAATATGACTGAAGTTTGGTCGTCGATTAGGATTGAATGCAATGAAAAAACTATTTAATATGGCTTTTGTTTATTAACGAAGTGATATCCGTTGAAATTCGACGAAAGAAACTGTTTAAGAAGAAGCTGTTTCATTGAATTATAAAAAATCTACAAAATTCGTTACAGTGAAAAATACATCTTACATTGATCAGTCTAACTCTCAAATAAATTTTGTAAAAAACATGTCTTATATTGATCATTCTAACTCGCAAACAAATATTATTTTAAGCTAAGATTAAGAAAATACTATAAAGCTGAGCTGTCCAAATTTTTAAATTAAACTTTAATCACATATGTAATCAGTAAAATATAATAAAGATCAGCTATTATTATGAAGTTATCAATTGGGGCTCTTAAGTTTAGTATAAATGCGAATAAAAATGGGGGGAAATTAAAGTTTAGTATAAATGCGAATAAAAATTAAATTATTAATTGGGAAATTAAATTATTCACCATTTTCATCTTCTCCAAATTTACACACGCACTTTTCATATCCGTATTCACCACGTTTAAAAAAATATTATTTTAATTTGATCATTTTAAAATCACTTTAACTCAAAGCTTGAAGTCATTTAATTGATGAATAAAAACGAAATAAATCCGAAATCACCGAATTTTATAACAGACGATATGTTAACCAAAAAAAAATTCATTTTAATTTCTTTTTTTCCAATTATATGAGAAAATGGAATGATTCTATTGCCACAATTACAAAATTGGTTACAAATACTATTAAAAAAATAATATCTCAACACATATATCCCGCGGTGGCTTATAAGTCTGGGGGAATTTGCCTTCGCCTCAGGACGCTTAACTTTGGATAGCCACTGATGTAAGAATATTTGATAATGCCACTGGTTTGTCTGGTTTATACCATCTAACCTATCCTATATAATAAATCATGTAGGTCAAACTAGGTTGAAAATATTTTACGTCACAAACTATTCTGCGTATTCAATCTCGTAATACTTCTCTCAGGATAAATTTGGATGTAATATTACTAGCTGCTCGTTGTTAAATATGCTGACATAATTGTCTTCTTTTTTTTCAGATTATCCACCAACGTTATTGGAATCATTTGCTGAACAAACTTTGTCTCCGGGGAATTCATTAAGCCTACGATGCATCGCTCAGGGGCGTCCTCTTCCCCAGATCACGTGGTCACTGGATGGAGCCCCGGTCCCAGATTCAGGCGCAAGACTTAGAATGGGTGATTATGTGAGACCTGGAGGTCAAGTCGTGAGTTACGTCAACGTAAGTTCTGTGAGACCTGAAGATGGAGGCCTGTACGCATGCGTGGCAGAAAATGGAGCTGGACGTGCAAGGCATTCGGGCAGGATCAACGTAAAAGGTCCACCATTCGTACGTCCCATGTCAAACACGACAGCTGTTGCCGGAGATATGTTGGAGCTAACTTGTCCAGTTGGTGGATACCCTATTGACACAATTAGATGGGAAAAAGGTAAGGTAATAGATTTTTACGAATTTTAGAAACACAATAATTTAAAGTATTTCACTATGTTTGGAACAACATTAAAAAAATGTAAAATGATTTTAGTTTAAACTTATTTTTTGGAAGATTCTGAGTCAAAACCAAGATTATTTTTAGTACTTTTGATTGCATTTTAGTAAATCCAGAAAGATATGGTGAAAAAATGAAATATGATGTTTTAAATCACGTTAATCGTTGAATTTTAAAATATTATGAATTGGATTGAGTATGAAATGGATAAAATCGAATATGTAAACATATTATAAAAACCTTTTCTACTGTTTCTAAAGTTTTATATCACACTTTTTAGATATTATAAAAAATATACAAATACATTTGTAAATAAAAAAGAAGGGATAGATTAAATAAACATATATAAAATCTCAAAACCGTTTTATTGGAAAGATCAATTTATTTTAAAAATATTTATTATTGGTTCTTTGTTTATTTTCATAATTTTAGAAAATATTAATTTAAAATTTTGTGAAAAAAGTACTAAACATAAAAAGAGCATCAAATGTGCTTCTGTTTTTAATTTATTTTAGATTTTACATAGTTGCCTTCAAAATAATTCTGGCAAAACTTACCATAAACTTTAGACAGAAAAGAAAGTTCGAAAAATTTTAAAGGTTTAAACCCATGAGTAATGTGTACATCAAAGTTTTGTCTCCTCTCATTACCGGAAAAAGAATTTCAGTCACGTTTACAGATCGTGTCGAGAAACACATGGCAGAGGGAAAATTCTACTTTAAAGTGCATTTTGTTTCAGTTTTCGTAATCCTGAAATTCAGTTTCGGTTGCAATAATCTCGGAATATTCTGTATTCATCTCATCATCATGGTGCCTATGTAGCAAAATGCATAAATGAAAGCGTTTCTGAGTTGTTGTGCAGGGAAAAGATAAGAAATCCTGTGAATACACAAGTAAGAATGTGAAAAAAGCGAAAAAAAAATTGTATAAGATTCAAAATACACGTGGAAATAGTTTCTGACATAGATTTTTTTTAAAAAAACCTACTTTTTATTAATTAGAATTTTTTTAGAAAACATGATTTTACATCCGATTTCTTTTGATTTCGAAAATATATTAGTTCCCGGTGTATTTTTAGACAAAGAATTCTTTTAGAGTCATGTGTAAGGGAGACAGAAGTTGGTTGACCCATATAGTAAAGAGAAGTAACAGAGATGAACTGTGTTGGCAGAGGGCGACACCAAAAATGTAACTCTGAAATACTCTGGAATCCGCCTGAACACAGCTTCTAGCGTTTGAAAAAAAGAATAAAACTTTTAGTAATACAGTTCTCAATAAAATACTAGCGTCCACACACGGTTTTAAAATATACCTTCTTAATAGCAACTGATGATTATAAAATTGAAGTTCAGTCCATCCAGCATCCAAACTGCAAATCTTCTAGACATGTGGGAAAAATAAAACACAAATCATACATTCTAAAATATTTGTGTAACGTTACTCCTTAACCTTGGTAGCAGCCTTGCTGCCACCTTAATTTTATGATGACATAACCGATAACACCGATTTAGCAAATATAACCGGTATAACATTACACTAATATGTAATTTTACACCAGTAACCTACGTTTAAATTACACCATTATATGCGAAATAAAATACCAGTCCATAGTTCAAGCTGCAGCATGATGCTGCAATAATGTCCTGCAGAGCTGCCACCTATTTTATGGAGTATCATTACACAAATGTTTTACAGCGTAGGGTCACTATTACGAATCAGGGTGTTTATTCTATATAGTTGAATCTCCTTGAAATACATGCAGATATCCCCATTTGTAGATGATGCACCATCCGAAGAAAATTGCCATGGGTAGCCATAATGTTCGAAGGCTATCTCATTTGATTCTGGTGCATCATATCTGCATCGATAATGTTAACTGATTTTTTTTAATCACATACATACATACATCCTGGAGGGCGAAGGAACTTGAGCACCCATCTAGTTATGTAATCCCCTTTTATAAACCTTCTCAATTGATTTGAATATGGTTGAAAAAGTTCCAAAATTGCTTTCTCATGAGAGAACAGTGAGTATAAATTCCTCCTATGTTCTTTTCTGCGTTCAAAAATATGTTTAACTAATGATGTAAACATTGTTGTTCTTCAACCATTTGATGTAATACGAATATTCTGACATTATTTATGCCATTCATTATTCGCCCTTGTGCAATGTTTCGTAAGCGATTTTTTATCACAGACTGTGGTTGGGTATACTTATCGTGATAGATTTGGAGAAGACAGCACAGCCAATCATCTCATTAAGTTCAAGGCAGAAATTACAAAATGAGTTAAAATTCAATTCGCATATTAAAACACAATCGATGTGAGTAGTCATACCATGGTTGAAATAACATATAAACAGATTTTAGCAGTTGTCTTGTAGTTTTATTATTGTATATTTCTGCTCCCAGTGATCCGTATTTTCATACCTTGGAATGCAGAAAAACATAATTGTAAACTTACCAGACCACCGCTAAAATCAGTTTTTTAGGCGTTTTCCACTAAGATACGACTTGAAGAAACCGACTGAGTTTTAATATGAGAATTGAATTTTAACTAACTCTGGAATTTCAGCCGTGAACTCGATAAAGTGATTGCATGGGCTGTCATCTACCGGTCAACTTCTGATGTTTTTGCAGAGCTCGCATTGCAGCTTCATATCTTCTGGAAGCAGCTTCTTCCCCCGTTGCTTTCACTTGCCTTTCCCTATCTCTTTCTATCATGGCGATTCTTCTTTCAGCAGCTTCTTACATTTGTCTCATTAGCTCTCCTCTGGAACGCGGCGGATGAGCCACCCATTGATTCCCAACAAACGTCCGCGACAAATATATTCGGTATTTAGGCTAAGGCCATAGCTAGTTTCATCGCCACACTCGTCCACTAACCGTTTTTCAGCGTCGTTATATTTCTCTAATAAATTTGTGCGGTTTCAATTTCTCTCATTTTTTTTATCCTTTCTTTTTAAAGTCTAAGACATTCGGGTCGTAAGTAAAGGATTTTCGCGCTATTTGTGGTCGCTTATTAGCGACAGCGCTGCCATGCAACCGAGTTTTACAGTTCGGGACGTGGGTAGGGGTCGGCGACGAAGATGGGCCGCTCACCGCAGCTCCATGCTGCCTTGTAACTCTCTCTTTTTATGACCAATTGCCAGGTAATGACTTCTTGCGCACAGACATCTTATTTTGAATACCCCAATGCCCAAGATCATGATTAAGTATAAAAAATATGTAAATAGTCAATAATGAAATATGTAACAGTACGTGAGCGGTTTGGACTGTTTTCAAAAATAAAACATATGTAAAAGTTTATAATCACTTTTTTACTATGGTATTAAAAATAAAATCCGTAGTAAAACATAGTAGTAGATAAAAATTCCATTCAAAATTCACGCATAATAATAATAATAATAATAATAATAATAATAATAATAATAATAATAATAATAATAATAATAATAATAAAGAATGATTTATTTAAATTGTTGAGTGGTTCAAAATCTACTCGATTGAGAATAATATCGCTTTATTACTGTGTATTTTTTTCATGAAATTTAATTTATTTAATACAATAAAACGATATTTTTGAAATAATGGAATAAATAGAATAAATGTTTGTGATTAATGTAATTATTGAAATGTTTGTGACAAATTATTTTCTTTAATTTTTAAAAAAAGATTATAATAAATTATTTCAACTAACGTCAGATTCTAGCAACCATCTTCATAACAACGTTATTTTTATTGTTTGACAGTAAATTTTCCCAGGTTTCTCCACTATCATTGGTTGAGCGTTAAACGATAGAGGATATTGATTCGTTGGGCGGCATGTGGTCAAGTGTTTGAAACTGATCTATTAAGCGCAATTAAACACTAATCTTTAATAGTTTGCGTATGAGGTAAAATAACTATCGTAATACACGCTACAGCTTTTTAGCATTTCAGCGTAACGTATGTAATGTGTATATTGTACATTACAATAAATGTTTAGAATTATTATTTTTAGTATTGCAACTTGGTGTATGCAATATATAACATTTAGAAATAGATACATCTTACATGATGTGTTAAAAACATAATAAAAAAATATATTTAAAATTCATATATGTTATCAGTTTCACAGATCTGTGGATTTTTAACAGGTGTCTTTTTTTTCTTCACAGATCAAGGTGGATGCATGACTTTCCTGCGTGTTGATTTTTGCTTATTATTGTGTTTTTTGTTCTTTTTTTTATTAATTTGAAAGACTTTTAGTTGTAATTTTGTTTAAGGTTACTTAGTTTTTTTTTTACAATAATGGTGTATGTAGGCTGGTCATGCCTTGCAAAACTTGGAGAATACATAGTTTTCTAAAATATTTTATACCTATTTCTTTTTACGTTCCTAAGATCAGGGAGTGGTTTATTGTTATTGTTATTGTTATTGTTATTGTTAACCGTTTGAAGACTTTTTCTGTTTTGCACGCTCTCTAAAATCCGTGCATTAGTTCTTGAGATACAGTTATAAGGGAAATCGTGTAATTTGCTGCATAGCAGCACCAACTGTTGAGCAATTTTCACTAATAACTAATCAGTACCACTTTATATTAGGTGCTAACAGAATACTTTTTTTTATTTAATTCCTTGCAATTCTTGAGATTGAGTGCTAACAAATTTTGAGTTATATGCAGACAGACAGACTCCCAAACTCAACGTGTAAATTCTTCTAAAACCGGAATTGGAAAATTTTCACGAATCCAGTACTTTCATTCTGAAAAGACAGAAGAAAGTAAAAAAAAATAACTCAAAATTTTCCGCTTCTTGAAGTTCTAGCAACAAGAATCATATCGTTAATAAAAGAGTATGAGATTACACATATTAAATTTCCAATTGATAGCCATTCTTTGAATTCAGTCTGGATATAGATCTCAAAATTTATAAATACAATGATAAATTCTAACGCTTTTTGCTTTTTTTTACCTTACAGTTTTTTTTTTATATGAGAATATCAACATTAACGTGATCTTGTTGGGTTTTTTATTCAGAATTTAAATTAGAAAATTTGCTAGAATGTTTTAAATAAAGAAAATTAAATACATCTGTTTCTCGTTTTTTTTACTCTTAAATAGGCCTGCCAAAACATATCAAACACATTATACAGAAAAGAAATTTGTAAGACATTTGAAAGTTTAGAACTTATGATTTAAGGCTTGATGAACTTTTTTCTGAATTCTTTAACTGAAAAAAGAATTTCAGTCACGTTTACGAAACGTGTCGAAAAATGAATTTTATAAAAAAGAATTCTATTTGGAAGAATATTTTGTTTTCATTTTCGTAATTCCGGCATCCAGTTTCGTCAGAAGGTGTTTGAAATGATCTGTATTCATCTCATAACCATAGTGTGTATGTAGCACAATGCACGGGAGAAAGAAGATTTGAGCAGGGTAAAGCTAAAAAATACAGTGAGCATACATTTTTACATACATATCTACATGTATGTATATATATATATATATATATATATATATATATATATATACATATAATGTAAATAATATTTATCTTATATTTCATAATAGATGGCAGGACTAATGATTTTTTGTGCAATTGGAGTAGAAGTATTATTTTTTAGTTAAAAATTAAAACAGTATTATTGATAATTGTTCTAAAAACTAATGCCGTTTACAGTAGCAATTACTGATTTTAATTGTAAAATGAGCGGTATAATATAATATGATCTACTAATTTTTAATGTAATCATTATTTTTATTATTTTAATTTTATAATCTACATTTGTTGTGATAACTTTAACTTTTAATCTTATACTGAGTCACATATATATATATATATATATATATATATATATATATATATATATATATATATATATATATATATATATATATATATATATATATATTTATATTTTTTTATTATAGTTATTATTTAATATTGTTATTTCATTAAATTCCTTTTTTTCTAATTTGAAATAATAAATAAAATCCAACCAGTCGGGTGCATTATGGGTCAAATTTCTTAGCTTATAGCACGACCTATAACAGAAAGTGGTTGGATGTTTTGCATTAAACTATGCACTCCTGATGAACAGTTTAATTTTAAAAAAAGCCTTCGACTGTCTATTTATCCATTTGCCTTTCATAATTTTGGTAATCTGCTTTCTATATCACTACAAACTTCAAATGATTTTAATAGGATGACAGTATAAATACTGGTTTCATTGGCTTATTGTTATGGTAATATCTGAGTTACTTTGGTTTTATTTGTAAAAGTATTTACATATGCATAGATATATATATATATGTATATGCATATAAAGAGTGACAAACTAAGATAAATTTAAAACAGTCAACTTTCCATTTTGTTAACTTAGATTTAAAAAATAAAATCTTAGATTTAAAATTATAAAAAAAAAGGTAGATTTTACGAACTGTCTGTCAGTGGATCTATCTGTATGGGACATAAACTTTGTGGACGCTCTATCTCAAGAACTAAAGCACGGAATTTCACAAAACTTAAGATTCAGTTGTAATTTGATATAAACTGGATCTAATTATATTTTGGTGTACATCGCTCAACAGGTGGCATTGCTATGTTGCCTTTTTCACGATTTCCAGAATAGGGATTTCCACAATCTTAAGAACTAATTGACGGATTTTTGCTATGTTGCCTTTTTCACGATTTCCAGAATAGGGATTTCCACAATCTTAAGAACTAATTGACGGATTTTTGTAATTTAAGATTATGTTACTCTTTTATATAGTATGGTCCTGATTGTGTATTGGTGTAAACATATCAATATGTGACACTGCTCTGCGGCATTATTCAGGATTATCGCAAAAGCTCTATAACAGGAATTAATGCACGAATTTTTTATCAAACCTCAGATGCAGTTAGTCCCTGAAATAAATTAATTTTCTTAAGTTTTTTTTAGTAAATAGCTCAATAGATGGCACTGCTAGGTGGTTTTGCTCATGATTATAACATTAGCTTTATCTCAGGAACTAATGCACAAATTTTCATCAAATGTCAGATTCAGTTATTCATTGATATAAATTAGTATTACTTAGCTTTTGGAATGAATCACTCAATAAATAGCGTTTCTATCCATTTTTTTTTACGATTTCTGTGATAAGTGTATCTCAAATACGAATACGTGGATTTTCATCAAATTCCTGAATTTGAAATATTTTGTTGCAGATTAGATTTGGATGTAAATTATCTCGTCAGTGATGCTGCTATATTTCATTTTTCTTAAAGTGTTAAGGTGTATGAGACAGAAGAAAATTTTGGAATTACCATATCGAACTAGTTTTCTTTTTCCTTAAAAATCTAATGAATTTTATTTTAAAATATTGTTAAATTGTGCTAAATAAAGAAAATTAAACACTTTTATTTTTCAATTTATTCTGGCTTCTAAAGGGGTCAGCCAAAATGTATGAAAACCCATTCTAGAGAAATGAAAGTTAGGATAAAGCTGAAACTTTCGAACTTACAACTGAAATCTTGATTTTTTTTTCTGAACACGTTACAGCAAAAAGAATTTCAAGCACGTTTAATGAAAGTGTCGAGAAACAATTGTTGAAGGAAAACTTCTATTTCAAAACTTATTTTGCTTCTGTTTTCGTGATTGCGAGATTCAATTTCTTTTGAAAGATACTAAACATAATCTGTATGCGTCACATCATTACGGTGCACGTGTAGAAAAATGCTAGCATGAAAGAATTCCTCAACTTTCGAGACAAACAGATATAAGAAATTTGCGATTGTACAAATAAATGCGCGAAACAAGAAAAAAACTGAAAGATATTTAAAACTAGTCCTTAAAGGGCCCATCGTAATATTTACAAATCATGAGAGATATGCATATTATAAAATAAATATAAATCATGTGTAAAGTATTTATAAAATGCATACAATTCCAAAATAAAATTCAAACGTATGTTTAAAAATGTTTAACATATAGCAATGCTCTATTAATGAATTGCTGATGAACCCTTTTCAACAAATTATATAAAACGCCAAACTATTCAAGTAGTACCAAAATGTGTAAAAGAAATATCCTTATAACTCCAAAAATAATAATCATTAACTAACAGTTTAATGCCTCGGATTATGCGTCTTTTAAAATATATCTCTGAATTTAAATTACAATGAAATATGGGGTCATGGAAAATCGAAGTGTAAGGAAAATAGGATTATAAATATCTCGGCATTCTTCAATCGATCTCGGTTTTTTTTTTTTTTTTTTTGCAAAAGTTATGTTATTTTCTTGTCGTTTACATCCACTCCTTAAAATAAAAAATCTCGAAAAATTTTACACACCTTTCATCAGAATGATTTTTTCGATAGCCAGAAAAAATGTTGCAGATAATCGAGGTTACTGATATTAAATATACTTTTTTTCATAATTACATACTAAGTACACACCAAAATTGAAGTCTCTGTCTCAATTTGTTCGGAAGATAGAGTGTTTCAGACACACAGACAGACGGACGGCATTTTTTTTTCTAAAATTATATTTTTGGAATCTCCGGTGTCTGAAGCGTGTGAATCCGTGAAAAAAATTTCTATTTTCAAAAAAGTTGCAAGATTTCCCTGTATGATGTGTAAGTAATAGACATAAAAAAATTTACTGTTGTAGATAAAAACCCTCTAATTTTTTTCTAATTTTTTTACTTTACAAAATAGTTTTTTCTAATGAAAGAATGAAATTTTATAACCATTTATAAATTTAATTCCTGCGTGGCTAGAATGAAAAAAAAAAAAAGTTCACGAGTGAGTTTAAGATTTTTATGGAACATTTTATTATTTATACAAGTTAATTATAATTTTGGTCAATAATTGCTGTAACTCGTACACTTGTATTCAAGTAAAAATAAAAATGGATTCAATGATACGACCATAAAAGTCGTAAAAAAAAAGGCTAAATGATTATGAACCTGCAATAGTGAAACATTTTAAAGACGAAAAGATCTCTATATATTAATTACAAATAAGAAATAAAGAGTATAATGTTAAAAAAAGAATATGTTGTACTCATTTAATAGTTTAATACTAATTAATTCAGGATTATGCATTGCAAAATTAACTTAAACATCTTGTACAGATTGTCTGAGAGATGTTTAATTATTTATTTTACTGTTTCTCATTCTTAAGAAAAAAGCAGTTTCTTAATAAACCTACTTCTTTGCCTTTTCTACCTAGCACTATAGAGGAGTGAATTTTCTATAATTGTCTTTCATTTCCGTTTATCTACACTAAATTAATGTATTGTAGTAGAATATTTTAGAATATAAGAAGCTTTTTTGAAAACGAAAGTTTCTCAAGATGTACACTGAGTGCT
This sequence comes from Maratus speculifer, assembly GCA_964019185.1. Taxonomy (NCBI): domain Eukaryota; kingdom Metazoa; phylum Arthropoda; class Arachnida; order Araneae; family Salticidae; genus Maratus; species Maratus speculifer. The sequence goes on from OZ025292.1 coordinate 25,103,814, forward strand.
TATAATATTTTAAAGCTGTTTTCATTTTTATCTTTATTAAATATAAATTCTTAGAAAGTATAATTTTATTAAAATATTCAAATGTGTTTTTAAAGATAAATATTTCTGCTTTTAATTTATGTTAGCTCTTACGAGGATGACTAAAAAATAATTCTTCCAAAACATAAAAACATTAGAGAGAGAAAAAATTTGGGGAAATTTCAAAGTGGAAATGTTCTTAAAGTGTTGGTGAAAGATTTCGCCAACACTTTACAGCGAAAATAATTTTAAGTTCCGTTTATGAATCGTGTCGAGTCACGGGACAATTCCATTTAAAAGTGCATTTTGTTTTCGTTTTCACATTTCCAGAATTCAATTGACTTCAGGAAATGGTCTGAATAATCTGCATTTATCTCATCGTCACAGTGCATGTGTTGAAAAATGTACGCACGAAAGGATGTTAGACGGTTTCTGTGCATGGAAAAGATGAGAAATACTGTGAATATATGCAAAAAGATGTTTAAAGAAAAAAAATCAAAATAAGTGTGGGAACATTTGCAAAGGTTAATAAAAACTGTAACTTTTTTTCTTTTTTTTGTGGGGGGGGGGGGGGGAGGAGCACATACATTTTAGAAAAAAGTTCTAAAAAGAAGAAACCTGTCTCGAATAAGAAAGTTTGAGATTTCATATAATATATTTTCAAATTAATAGTCATTTTTTGAAATTAATGTAAAAATAGATCTCATACAACAATTATACTTGCAATACGTGCAACTTGTTCGAATCAGGTGTTTGTTAATAATACAAGTTTTTTCATTTACATTCGTTACTATCGACATATAGTAATGATAATATGCGTCTATTCATTTCTTATTTTAACTTCATTTATCCCTTGGTACTTAGCAACAATAATGATAATAAAAAATTACTGAATTCTCTATGTACCTTTGGTGGTTTTTTTCTTTAAAATTACATTGCATTCTTAAAATTTAAAATATAGTGTACTTTTCTGAATGTATAATGTATGATTAAAGGCACAAAAATATTGGAAAGTTGTAATATCTATTGAAACCTGTTATAATGTAACATTTTCCAAACGTCTACAAACTCTATTGCTCAGACTATTGTCTTAGGAATATGAATTGAGCAGTACCCACACTAACAACATTCGTTATACTCCAGACAATAACATACTAATTAATCTATTTGGATAACTACCACTAACATTATTAATCTAAAAGTTTTTTTTTTTTTTCTCAAACTTAGAAATACCGTATTTACTCGTGTAGGGCGCACGCGTGTGTAAGGTGCACCTTTATTTTACAAGTAAAATTGGCAATTTTTTAAAATCTCATATATAACGCGCACTATAAATTCGATACGCTAATAAAGAATAAACAAATGAGTTTCAGTAAAAAAGAAAAAAAAAAAAAAAAAAAAAAAAAAAAGTCGAAACAAACATTACACCAGACCAGAAAACAAGACCAAAATGCATTTTTAGACTTCGGATTGTAAGAGAATGACGGGAAATAGGGTAAACTGACGGTAAAGAGAATTGCTAATTAGCGTTTAGATAATGTCACTAGCTCTGTTGCATAACAAACTGCAAGGAATGAAATAAATATGCAATGCAGTAATACTTCCACTAAGTATCATTTCCCGAGTTTTAATATCTTCTTTGAATAATTTCTTTTTTCATGTATATATCGTTCGACTGCATCCAAAAGTAAAAAAATATTCCGTGTATAAGGCGCACCTATGAGTTTTGCCTTATTTTTTTGGAAAAAGGTGCGCCTTTTACACGAGTAAATACTGTAATCGGACCCGAAAGGGTTAAGTTACAAATAATGTAATATTTTGCATAAGGCATTTTACAAGTAAATAACTATTCAGTTAAAGATTAATTATTAAAAGTCTTTGCAAAATATAGAAATAACATGACTTGTAGAATTTTAACTTAACAATACATCTTACAGAATATCTTTTTTTATATCTGAAAATAACCCGATGCTTTTTATTTGAACGGATAGATAAAAAAATGTATCTATAAAATCTCAGACTAGTTTTCATAAAAATATCAATACATACTTGATTTTGCTTTTTTCCCATAATTCTAACAAAAACATTCTAACGGTAACAAAAAAACTTTTTTTATTTTGTTCTGTCAAATAAAGGAAAATAAATACTTTTCGTTTTTTATTTTATTTTAATACATTTTTTTTAACAAACCAAAACGTATGAAATTTATGAACAATTTTTAAGGTTTGAACTTATGAGTCAAATGCTGAAATTTTTTCTCAACTCTTTATCGGAAAGAGAATTTTAGTCACGTTTGCGTAACGTGTCCTGTATATAATGGTACAAGGGAGAATTCTATATGAAAGTGCATTTCGTTTCCATTTTCGTAATCCCGGGATTCAATTTTTGTTGGAAGATTCTGACAATAATATGAATTCATCTAATCATCACAGTGCATATGTAGGAAAATGTACGCACTAAAATATTTCTCAGCTTTTATGCAGCATAGAGATAATGAATTCTGTGAATATGGAAATGGAATAGTGAGGTAAAAAGTAATAATAAGTAAAAAAAAAAGAGAGAGAGAGAGAATCAAAATAGACGCGGAAATATTTGCCGATGTAGATTTTAAAATGTGAAAGAATTTTTGTTATTTTCTGTCTTAATAATTTACCTAATATAATTTTGTTTATAACAGCTGTTGGTTGTTTAAGTTCCAGTATCATAAATTCTGTCATATATAATTTCAATATCCGGCTTAATACGATTATAATTCCAAGAGGAACAAATTTATTTGAAACGTCTATCAGATTGAGCAAAACTTATATATAACTATACGATTTGTTACTATAATTTACCTAATATAATTTTGTTTATAACAGCTGTTGGTTGTTTAAGTTCCAGCATCATAAATCCTGTCATATGTAATTTCAATATCCGACTTAACCCGGTTATAATTCCAAGAGGGACAAACTTATTTGAAACGTCTATCAGATTGAGTAAAATTTATATATAACTATATGATTTGTTACTATAAAATGTATGCTCTCCTTAACCAATTTTCCGACAGATTGTTTAATTTTGATTGTTCGATGGTCTAAGATCGACTTATAATTTCAAAGCCGCTACGGTTATCTGATAGCTTCAAGGCACCGATGTCTGACCACGTTTTTCTCATATTTGGTTAAAATTTACACTAAACATAAAAATAACGCGATTATAAAAAATAATAATAATTTTTTAATTTAATTAGTAACTTTTTAAAAATATATAAAAATACTTAGATCAGAAAAATAAGAAGAAAAATATTGAATAAAGATCTATAAAATTTCATATTAGTTTTTAAAAAAAACACTAAATTTATAAAATGGGATTTTGCGTAGTTTATTCATTATTATCATAAATTTAACGAAAGTTTACTTTATAAATTTCGTTGAGGATGGTAAATAAATAATATAAATATTTATTTATTTAATACATTTAACGTTTTACATAGATTATTATAGAATAATTTTGCCAAAATGTATCAAGTACATCAGACAGAAAATAAATATTTCGGTCACGTTAACAGGATGTGACTTGTAACGAATAGCAAAGTGAGTTTCTGTTCGGGATGGAAACAAAATGTACATTCTGTTTGAAAGTACATTTTGTTTCCGTTTTAGTAATCCCAAGATTCAATTTCCGTCGGAATATGCTCGGAATAATCTGAATTCATCGCATCATCTTGGTGCGTATGTAGCAAAATGCAAACGTGAAAAAAATTCTTAGTCTTTTTGCTAGGGAAAGATAAGAAATGTTTTGAATATACAAATGGATCTGCAACACAAATAAATAAAAAAAAATAAAGTAGTTTAAAACAAACAAGGAAATATTTGATGACGCAGATAAAAAAAGAGTAATTTTATTTTTATTGTTTTTTATTTGTTATGTTTGTAATTATATGAATGCATAGGACCTATAATCGATGTCTACTCCGTCCGTCTGTCTGCTTATAACATAGTATACCAAGTGTTTTGAAATTTAATATATAGAATTGTGTCGAGTCCTGTCAAATTTTATATATATTAAATCAAAACGTAAAAAGATATTAATATATTTTTTTTCATTTTCTGACATTCTATCATACGTCATTAATTCAGTTATATCCTATGACGGGTAATGGTATTATATGTTGACATCCTATTTAAGATGGAGTCCTGTTATTTCTGTATGACTGAATTAATTATATCTTGATAATAGTTATAGGCTTTGTATTCATGCATATTTGCATGAGAATGTAGCAGTCATTGCGCCGAGATCTGAATATTTATAAAACTAGTTTTACTGGGAAATAACTTCAATTGCCTCCTTTGACGGACAATTTGCGAATTGTTGTAACTGAAAATAGAATTTCGCCATCCTTTTTTAACCTTTTTCCTACTTGGTTCGACTTATAAAAAATACATCACGTGCAATTTGAATGCCAGTACAGCATTTTAGTATTTTAAACTTAATTATAATTGAATTTCGTAGATTCAAACTATTTTCCGTCATGGTATAATAGGTGACATATCGTTTAAACACTTAATTCTCATTCCAGTTAATACCATGGGTTGAGGTGTCTTTCGTTATTCCTCATGCCCGCCATATTTTTTGGGTTGCAGATTTAATTCCAGGAAAAACTTCTGAAAACAGAAAAAAAATAACTGTCTTTTTTATGTGAAGTCTTTGAACGTGTGCGTTCGTGTTTAGTTTTTGGCGTTTATTGTAATGTAGGATTGCGTATTGCATGTTTCGAATTATGTCAAAGTCCTAAAAAATATTCATAATGAAAATTTAATGTATATATATGTGTTTGTGTGTGTTTCATTTGAAATATTATTTTGAAAAATGTGTTAACATTTGAAAAAATAAAGATCTTACTAGCATTAATTTATATTGTAACAAAACAAACATTAAGACACATAATGCTCGCATTGTAGATTTTCTACAAAAAGGAATTTATTATTTAACATCTAGTATTTTCACCTTAAAAAAAGCTAATTGCATATTTTATTAGAAACCTATAATTAATTTTCTGTAGACTGAAGATAAATTACAAATAAAATAAAATAAAAAAGCTTTTTTATCTATTAATAGTTTAGCATTAATTACTTTAGGAATATACGTTGACAAATCCGACTAAAATAGTTTCAATAGCGTTTCATTTATTCATCACTATCTTATTTTTAAAAAAATAGCGCAACAAAAATTACATATTTTAAAAAATTGAATTGCTTTCACTTTTTTTTCAGGCGAAAAATAAACCATGGATTTTTTCAGAATTGAGTTCGATACTCACTCCAAATAAACGCATTGTAGAGGAAAGTTTTGAGGAATAAAAAAAAAGCTTTAAAACATTATTGTGAATTTCAAATTCAACATTCAATGCTTATAATGTGCTTTTAAAAAAATCTGTTTGTAACTTTATACATATTTTTGTGATTCTAACAGCATTTTATTTGAAATGTTTAATAAGCAAGTTAAAGAAAATCAAATAGTTTTGTTTTTAATTCATGCTAGCTCTTACGTAGATTTAAAGATAGAAAACCAACGATTACTTCTATCTTTAAACATTTGTGCACAAACGCTTTATTTGCTATCTTACGTAGATTGTTATGAAATGTTTCTACCGAAACGTGTTAAAAATATTAGACACAGAAGAAACATAGGAGAAATTTTAAAGTTTTGAACTTACGAGTAAAGGCTTTCCGACACGTCTACGGAATGTGTCGAGTAATGAATGACAAATATAAAATTATATTTTAAAGTATATTTTGATTAAGTTTTCGTATTCGCGGAATTCAATTTACCTCAGCAGATGTTTGGAATAATCAGAATTCATCTCATCATATCCGTGCATATCCAGCAAAATGCACGCGCGGAAGAATTTCTTAGCTTTTGTGCTGTAGAAGGATAAAAAATGCTGTGAATATACAAACAGGTGTACAATGCAAAGAAAAAACGAAATAAATTGAAAATAAAAACGAGAAAATATTTGCTGACTTAAAAAAAAAATTAAGTATCCATTTTTTTAATATATAATTTTGAATGCAACCTGGCTTGTTCGATATCTAATAGCAGGATTTGTCTAGTAAATGAAAGAATATGAGACTATATGTACTATTTTCTGATAAGATGTGATTATTTCAATTTTATGAGCAAGTGGATCTTATACAATCCACATACGACAAGTTTATATTACAAACGTTAAAAACTGCAAATATTACTCCTTTCAGTGTTCTTACCGGGTTATTCCATTTGGTAAGTTTTGGTCATCATCAGCTAAACCTGGTTTAGCTGAGTTTCTTTGAATTAAATTTTAGCAAAATACTTTCGAGTAACAAAGGTACTAGGAAAACTACAGGGCTGAACAAAAAATTTTCCATTTATTTGTAGAAATTGTAAAAGAAAAATTTCAAACAACTAGGTGTGTTTTTGCTAAACTAAATTTCTTTGTTATATAGTATATATATCATCAGACAAATCAAATATAGGGCTGTTTGGTTATGGACAGTAACACCTTATTTTCCTCGATTACGATATTTTTTCAAAGATTTCCGGAATTGTTGGAAGGTGTTACATTTTTCTTACTTGCTTTTTTATGTAAAAGTTTCCGATTCATTTTTAATAGACTTAGAGGCGTCAGTACAGATAATCACCTTATCGACTTAACGATTAAAATTACAGAATTAATTAAAGCTCTATTAAGGCAATCTATCTGCAAAGTCCTATCTTGACAGAAAATACCTGAAAATCCGATTTGTCTATTGACTTGTAGGTTTTCTATAATGTTTTCTTGCTCCTAGTCCTCCATGTTTTTATACCTTTGGGTGCAGGAAAATGACGATAATAAACCTACGAGTCAAACGCTAAAATCGTGTTTTCAGGAGTTTTCCGTCAAGATATGATTTAAAATACCGATTTCGTTTTAATATGTGAGTCAAATTTTATTTAATTCATCAAAATCAGCCCTGAATTCGATGAGTTGATTGTTCGTGCTGCTGCTTTTCAGTCTATAAATTATATACAGTCGACTCTCGTTAATTCGAAATCGGATAATACGAATCTTCGCTTAATTCGAACTAAACATGAAGTCCAGAAATTTTTAATAGTAGAATAGCGTTAAAAATTTTCATTAATTCGAACTCATTTTCTCTTGTCTTCGTTTAATTCGAACTAATGAGAATTCTGATTTTTCATTTTTCCTTTCTTTCTCACGGATTTCAGATCATTTGAATAACTTTCTTACTTTGATTTTTGTGAAAATTGTTCCGAACGAGTATATATGTAATCCCAAGCATTCCATGTAATCCCATTCATTTGATATCCACTTTCTTAGTGCCCCGTTTGTCCATCAGTGACACTTCAAATTTGTACTTCCATTGTACTTGTTTCAAATCTTTTAATTAGTTTATGTATTTATACATTTTTATTTAATATTAAGTCATAATTAACGATAACAGACGAAATAAATTAAAAGAACACTATCTCATTAATTACTTTGCAATAGTACCTTATTAAGGATGTTTTCATTTCATCCTTTCCATAATTCGAACTTCGGATAATTCGAACATTTCTTGTGATCCCGGTGAGTTCGAATTAACGAGAGTCGACTGTACCTCTTTTGGATGTCATGTTTTCTCAAGTAAACAGTATCATGTACAAAAAACAAGTATTACAGAGATTAATGAGACATTAGCAATCTTAAAATTTATGTTAAAATTAATGTTACTTAGCTATGCTAGCATGAATAAATTCAATCATACAGCTGAGAACTTCACATTAGAAATACATATCCTAAAAAACCAATATTATTGTGTCATAAAAACGTATTAATGTTTCTTAAAAGAATCCAGAAACGTTTCCAAAAATGAGTGAAAAAAAGAAACTCTGCTTTTTTATGCGTTTTTTTTTTTTATTTACGAAATTATATTCTGTCTTCCGTTTCTAAACTGGACGAAGGAAAACTTTCGGAGGAACAAGTGTTTCTTATGTTATCCATAAAAGTATTCTACATTTTCGTTGGTAGCTGTATTTTCATTGATTAAGAAACAAGGAACTTTTTTGCGGTGTAATACATTTTACTACACTGTAAAAAAATTGTAAAATTATTCAAGTTTTTATAAAAAACTATAATTCTTAGAAATATTTATGAAACGGAAACAGCGAAAATTCACGTAACAGATACCGATTTGCACTGAAAATCGTAACATATGTAAGGTCACTACGAATTCTTTTGGACATTGAGATGCCTATAGCTTTTTATGAAACTGCAGCCAGGATTACAGATTAAACTTTTATAAGATTACTGTCATGTAAATTCTTTAGTATAGTCACATATGTCAGTAGCTATAAAAGAATTAGTTTTGTACACTTACAATTTTTTTGTACATTGTACAGATGCAACTTTAGTAAGCATACAGATTTTCGTAACTTTGCATTTATAAAATTATATATTTTTTCCTTTTTTGTACATAATAGGAAATAATTAGTCTATCAATGTGTATGCTTGAATCACAAAGCGTAAGCAGTATTGTTTTACAAAATCAAGGTTTATGCTGAAATATTTAGAAAAGAGCGTGTTAAAATAATCTTGAAAAGTTCATTCTTTGAATCCCGGATAAATTTTTCTGGCTTGATTAGTAAAGGGTGTATACATGAAATCTTTGAAATTAATAAAAGTATATCTTTATCTTGCAATAAAATAAAATATCTTACATTATAATTGTCTTTAATTGTAAACGGCTATCTTTCCTTACATCTCTCTCAAAAGTATAATGCTAACTATTGAAAAAAGCTGTTGTGTATAAAATATTTGAAGAAACATAAATGCATCTTTGTTGTTAGAGCATCTCCATTTATGAAATCGTCACATGTTCAAGGAGATCCAAATGGAACTTTTCCATTCTGTCCACATGAAAAACTTCGTATTATTTAATCCTATATTTCTATTATAAATCCACCAAATATTTATAATCTGAAATAGTGGTATGCAAAAATAGAAATATTGTGCGAGGACTAACATCTGGATGTGGATTTTGAAATACATATTGGGTTAATGGTTAAATTAAACCTGCATCGTACATCATATTATTCTCTAAAGAGTACACAAAATACAGAATAAATGACGGAAATGTCTTAAGCACAAACGCCAGCCTTTGGGTATCTAATACTTGATAGAATTTTTAATAAGTATTCCCTATGATAATTCATAGTCTTTAACCTTTTCAGACCTGAAGTGTTGTATACATCTTTACAACTTTTTCTTACGTTTATAAATAAAGTTATAAAAAGAGAAATTGGTGTGAATGGAGCCAAACAGATAGCAGAATTAAAAATAAAAGTAACCTGTTTCTTATAGAGATTTTTAGCAACATCTGTCCATAAAACTGTGAATGAAATATTATTGTTGCATATTTCTTATCCACATAATCTTAATAGTATGAATACTAAAGCTTTTAGAAACGCTCCGTATGCGTTAACCTGCATAACTCTTAAAACAAGTAGCATAGCCATGCACTTTCATTTATAAGTTTCATATCAAAGTAATAAATATGAAAACTAGCATTTATGACTTACATATAAGCCTGAAACGTAACATTTATTATCTAGGTGGCAACTTTCTCAAGTGTTTATGTAATTATAACAGAGATAATCTTATAGATTTCTACACATGTTTTCAAACTACCTAATGTAGAAGTAATTTCAAAACACCTCTTGTTATTAAAATATATTGATATTGGTTCTAATTAATAAAAAAAAATCTGTTAAAACTAATAAAATTATTCATGACATAGCAAATTTTCTAAAATCATGGTATCATTTTAATTTGATAATGCAAATCACATTTTTCCGCAGATGGTTCTCGTTTACCTCTAACTCATCGGCAGAAAGTATTCCCAAACGGTACACTCCAAGTTCGAAACGTTGAAAAATCTTCAGATGCTGGAAAATACACGTGTATTGCTTCAAACACAGATGGTTTAACTGCGGAGAACTCTTTGCATGTTTCTGTTGTTGGTGAGTGATGGATAACCTAAGTATTACAAAAATGTTTTAAAAAATGTTATGCCCTTCAAAATATTAATATAGTTTGGTTTAAGGTTTTAAGGGTGAATTATTTATTTTCGACCAGCACTCTTCTGCTATTTTGAATATTTCTAGTATCATTATGCTACTTTCTGAGTTTTTAGCAACACCCTTCGTTTTTAAATTAATGTATTATCAACATTTTTAATTGATAATATTTATAAAAATTGAATATTTTAAACACATAGCAAAATTGTATAGTTTTCTCTTTGTTGAGTAAGTATCTTTCTAATATAAGAATTAGACTGTTTTGTTATTGTATGTTATATTACACTTCTTTTTTTTTCATCAAAATGATAAGATAACTTCCTATTACATGTATACTGTCGGTTAATATGGATACTTTTGAGTATTATTACTATTATCTTCATCAAAATATTTAAATTATTTAAAAATGACAACTTTTTCTTATCTATCGATTTATTTCAAGTGACATGTGATTTCTTGTGAATCTCTTGTGTTACCTTATGTATTCTGTTTACGCATAATTTTCACATCCTAATGCTAAAAATTTTATAATCATTTGGCTCATCTCATTCTAAATTTATATACTTGCAAAATGCTTTATAACTTTTAAATTTGTAAAAAATTGGGGTGATTTTAATCTAAAGAAGTCAAAATGTTAATTTAAAAAATAATATTTCAGGGTATATTCCAAACCAAACTGCTTATTTATTTATTTTTTTTTAATTCTTTTTTGATCTCAAACGCATTAATTTGGCAAATTCTCTTATATAGAAACTGCACAATGTGCCATGCGTGTCGAATTTTTGATAAATGGAGAATACATTGCAAAAAAGGTGTTGAAGTTGGCATTTTGAACCGAATTTTCCGAAGTGGGATATTTTTTTATGTATTTTTAAAATGGTGTGATTTTTTACATTGACCTTTTTTTATGAAGAAAACTAAATAGAAAAAATATTTGAATTCGTGGGAAACTATACGTGTTTATGTTCAATTACAATGCATTCAGCTACTTAATGCAATATTCTCTTTTTTTTCAGTTCGGCCTGTGATTGATCCATTCACTTTCCCAAAATCTCTGGAACAAGGACAGCGGTATAGTGTGCTCTGTACTGTCACGCAGGGAGATCCACCCATCCGAATTCGCTGGGTCAAAGATTTATCACCAAGCTTACCACCCGAAGATCCCAACATCAGAGCAGTGACTGTGACACCATTTTCATCTTCTCTGGTATTCGATGCCATATCACCCGAGCAAAGGGGTAACTACAGTTGTATTGCAGAGAATAAAGCTGGCCGGGACACTCACACCGCCACAATGGTAATTCACGGTACGGCGTACTCGTTTACAAACACTTGATGAATTTTTTGTCTCTAACTCTTGTTGTTGACATAAAGATCACGAAAGTCTTAATTTTTTTATCTTAATTTTGATGTTATGAACATGTTTCGATTAAGACATTGACAGTAAATTTTGTTTAATTACCTTTATAAGAGATTAGTGATATATAGGCTATAAAATCTGACTGTTACAGAGCTTCTTTTCATAAAACTACACTGTTAAAAATTTGCCCTTTTGCTGCATCGTCACTCCACTGTTTTTATAGAAAACGATTATTTCAGCCTATTATGGGGCATTCTCATGTGTCTAAAGAGAGGTATGCTATAAAACAGAGAGAGTGACGATGCAGAAAAAGGGTCAATTATTTTACAGAGTATATACATGTCAGTAATAAGAAGCAGATGTTTTTGCCACTCTAGTTTAGTTTATATCCTTTGTTCAGTAGTTTTTTATTTGTACAATGTTCTGTTATGAGTGATTTAAAATATTTCATCTTTAAGACTTTTTTTATAAAAACTGTGATGAATATAATGTTTAAAATACAACAAAACAAAAAATAACGCTATTCTGTCTAATCAGACATCATCAGTATCACTTATGAATGTTTCCATAGTCTAAAAAAACCATCGAATATGAAAAAAAAAAAAATTCAATACTTATGTCGCTAGCTTCTTAAAAGCATACTTTAATTTTATCTCATAAAATCCCTTTTACGATATTATTCAAACTATTGCAATAGTGCAATATTTTTCTATTAAAAAATTATATATATATATATATATATACATATATATACAGGGGTTGGACAAAAATATGGAAACACCTTAAAAAAACACGTTTTCTTGCCTAGTATTATGTACGGTACCCATTGTTATTCAAAACAGCTTGCAGTCTTCTCGGAATGGATAAATACAGTTTCTATATGTTTGCCAAGGGAATATTGTACCATTATTCCTGCAAAACAGTGGCAAGTTCAGGAAACGATGTTGGCGGTGGATAGCGAGAACGCACTTTCCGCTCCAATGTAGATCCCAATGATTCGATAATATTCAAGTCTGATGATTTTAGTGGCCTGAAGAGATGTGAAAATTCATCCTCGTGCTCAGAAAACCAGTCCTGGACAATGTGAGCTGTATGAACGGGGACGTTGTCGTCTTGGAAGATACCATCATCATTGGGGAACAAAGCTTGTACCATTGGATGGACTTGATCGGCCAAAATGTTCACACAAGTCTGAGTAGTAATACGCCCTTACAGAGTTATCATGGGGCCAGAAGAGAATCACGATATGGCTACCCAAACCATCACCAAACCCCCGCCATGTTTCACTCTTGACAACAAGCAGTCTGTATTATAGGCTTGAGATGGCGTTCTCCAGACGTAAACTCGGCCAGAAGTGGGGAACAATGTGAAAGAAGACTCATCAGACAATATTACGCTCTTCCACTGCTCTATAGTCCAGGCTTTATGACTTAAACACCACTTTTTCCTGTTACAGGCATTAGCATTACTGATGGATGGCTTTTCAATTGCAACATGGCCAGCGATTCCCTATTTGTGAAGCTCACTTCTAATTGTTTTGGTACTCACAGGATTTGGTAACACGACATTCATTTCAGCAGAAACTTTTGCAGCTGTGGACTGCTTATTTTTCGCGATAATACTCCTTAATCATCGTCTGTCACGGTCACTCAGCACACACTTTCGTCCGCGCTGTGATTTAGCGGATGATGTTTTTTCCGCATTTCAAATATGCGGAATAAATCTTCGACACAGTACCTCTTAAAACACTAAAAACTCGGCTACATTGCTTACAGAAGCACCCACCATACGCGCGCCAATAATTTGTCCACGTTTGAAGTCTGTTAACTCTGACATAATGCAATGATAATCTCACATAACGGTGCTCCAACAACGACTGGACGGTGCAGCGATTTTACGAAGTTGTATAGGTGGCGTTAGTAGGCGAAAACTCCAGTGCCATCAACCTAGTGCATTATAATCAATCTTTCTTTTCAAACATGCATTTCAAAAGGTGTTTCCATATTTTTGTCCAACCCCTGTATATATTATAACTTTTAATGTAATTCTTCATTTTGTGAATATTACCCGCCGAAGAATTTGGAGATATTTTACATGCAGTAATATACATAAAATAAAGAAAAAATTAAAAAATTTCAATTTCGCAGACAAATGGTAATTGAGTGTGATCTACAGAAATAAATATAAAAGGCAGGTGTAGCAAATAGGTAGTATTCCATTGGCTGAGGAAGTCAATGTTTCGTCAATCAGACGCAACATAGTCGAAATTGGTCGTAATGTAGTCGCTTGATGTAGCATAATCACAAATTGTCCTAAGTGTCACAGAAAAAAGATGAATCAAAATGTATTACATTTTTTCTTCTGTTTATTTCTTACAATTGTCAGACAGTTGATAATATCAGTATGAAGTTATCACTATGAAGTCATCTGTGTGTTACATTGTGATGAATTACAAAATGATATCAGAATGAAGTCACTTTGTGATTCTCGATCATGTGTAGAGTTTATGATGTTACGAGAAGTGTTTCATATCCTGTTTTTATTGTTCTGGCGAGTTTGTTTTGGCGACTAATGTTTAGATCAGGTTTTTGCGCTCTCAAGTAGTTAAGTTCATTACTATTTTTATTATTATTGCATGAAAGCTACATATTTTCAATTTATAATTTTCCGAGATTTTTAGCACTGTTTTTCTCTAGATGTAATAGAATGTAAATACATTTTTACGTTAATTTCATATATTTTAAGATGTATATGAAATTAATATTTATTGTATAATGTTTTGATTTCACATGTGTAGTAAATATATAAAATATAAAACATATAAAACTGTATATAAGTATATAGTGTTTTTATATGCGTATATAACATGCATTTATACATCTTTATCTATAAATAATAATTCATGTAATATGCTTAAAATTAATGCATATTATAAAGTTTATAATTTACAAATAAATGTTAATATATATTTCAAAAAATGTCTTTCTGCTATCTTGAGAAAATTTATTAAGTCCAAAAACGCTTATTGGCGACAGTTTGGATTTCTCCGTCATTCACGACAACCGGAGTTGCATACGAAACTTTTTCCGATGTTAAAATTAGCCTTGCTTTGTAAAAAGGTTACAGGTGGGTAAAAGATTACATTGTGGTTTTACGCCAAAATTTATCACAACACAAATGTCATGATTTCACTATAATTATCAATCTCAATTCACATGAAAATCAGTTAATGACTTCATTATAACATTTCCTGGTGTATTCAGCAGAAAGAAACAGTCAAGGTGGAGGGACCGAATGGCGGTCGTTTGAAATAAAATTTGAGATGAATAAAAGAAATGAGATTTTACTTGAACGCAGTTATTGCGACTCTTTTCACCGTTTTTGGTGTTTTAGGGATTTCACATGTAGTGTTTGGGCCATTAAGGAATAATGCACAGTTACTATACTCCGTTTATTATTAGATTAATAATAATTTAATTTGCTAATAATTTCACATTTATTTTGCAATATTCCGTCTCAATTAAATCTCTATTTTGTTTAGGTTAACTAAACTATGATTATATGTTGAAAAATCAATTTGTTTAATCAGATTGTTTTATCAATGCTTTTCTTCTTTCCAGTAGCGCTTATAAATGCCAGTCCATCTTATAAATGTCTTAAGACTGAAAATTGTAATCTAAAAAATAAATTTATCAGCTCTAACTTTCTAAAAAGCGCAAAAATTCATAATGTGATCTATCACGAGGCCTACCGCCGTTATACTATGTGTTGTAAAGTGATGATTGTTTAATAATATGGCTCGATGCCAATGGTAAATTAATGCGTTGCAAAATATTTTTTTTTGGAAAAAAATCTTGAATTGCATTTTTAAAATAAGGTGTTATTCTCAAGATAATCGTTGAATAATTATAAATAAGTTTATTAAAAATTTCTTTAATACTTATCTTGTTTCCGTTACAGTTCCGCCCCGTTGGAGAGTGGAACCGAGCGACACAAGTGCGACCCGTGGAAGACCTGCCGTAGTCGACTGCCAAGCAGACGGTTTTCCAGTGCCGAGAATACGATGGACAAAAGCAGAAGGTGCATATTATGATTATTATTTCATACTCTTGTTAATTTTACAACAATCATGGTTTAAAATTATTATTTGCACGGTTTAGAGTAGTATAAAAGTTAGAAAATAATATATATTATATTTCGTATTCAAAGTTACCAAGAATATATGTCTTTAAAAAACAGAAGTACCGCAAATGTTAAAATTATCGGCATGTTCAAGAAACGCTTATCGTCGATTTATTCGAGAATTGAGTACTATAACAAATTTTTATACCTAATATTTTTATTTTTAATTGTTCGCATCGTATCCAAAATTATTTGTCCCAAAGCCTGGATGTAATACTATGTTTTTTTGTCTCAGTGAAATCTGCCCCTCCTCTAATGTCAAAATTTACTTACATGACATTTTATCAGCTTTGAACGAAAAATAAGAGAATGGATAAAAAATTACAAAGGTAATTAAAAATTTTTATTAACAATAGACTAAAAATGCAAAATGGAATTAAAAGGCGTACTTGCCGATCGATTTTTTCAAGTAATCCTCATTTTATTTAGGTATTATCTGTATCAGGTCCAACTTGTTTTACCATGTTTTCTGGAAAGCACATCGTAACCCATATTATGATTTCTCATCAGATTTTTTTACATCACCATCTGATGTGAGACCTTGTTAGAGATGAGTGCTTCCTTCCATTTTAGAATCAGGGAAAACTTATTGGATGACAAAATATAACTAGCTTTTTTTCACTTTATGACGTTGGAAGAAACTTTTCGTTCCAACCTTCCCATTTAAACTTATTTTAGCACACCATTTCTGGAGCAGATTGAGACTGGTAATTTCAGGCAGGTGGATGGCACCATCATTTAACATAACAGGGCATTTGCATTGAATGGTTTCACATAATCATATCAATCTGGCACAAGGAAGATCACTTTTCTATCCATCAACCATTTTGCTTGTGCGAAATTAAGACTAGATTTAAAGATTATGTGGAGAAAGGATTAGACAAATATGTATATTTTTGAATTTTCAATTTATTGATAATAAATAAAACTTTATTACCTTTGTAACTTTTTTTTTCTTACCATCGCACCTTCGTTTCCTGTGCACCTGTTTTATTCCATTAAAAATACCCGAGAATATTAATATTACTGCTTGCCAAGAGCTAGTAGGGTTAGAGAAGTTAAAAAAATGTGTGCTTATTTCTTAAGACAAATGTAATAAAAAATAGATGCTGTGATACAAACAGACAAAAAACGCGCCAAATAGAAAAACTTGGTCATTAGCTGTAACATGGAGATCACATTCATCAAGTTGTCGATTTTTATATTTCAGTATTCAGAAAGGTTATCATGCGATATATTTTCTGATGTCAACATCTATTTTTCTGCGCACATACAAAACGCACAGCCATGAAGAAGACAATATATGAAAAAAAAAAATTGGCACAATTTCGAGTTTGAATATAAAAGTAGAACTTTAATATCGATTTTTTATCCTTTGCCTGATTTGCTATATTAAATGAAAATAATGTTCATGCGTATTTACGTTGCAGTACAGCATTTTAATATGTTTAAATATTAATTATAGTTTAATGCATCGAGTTTAAGGCGATTTTCGTTATCCAGTAGCAGAAGATAAATCGCCAAATGTTTCTTAAGGTTATAATTGTGTACAAGTTATATAAACAATGGAGTTAGTGCTGAACTAAAGCACGATCGAGGAAGAAGCCAAATGATATGGAAAAATTTGGTGTGAAAAATTTGGCACATTGAAAAAGCCTTTAAAGTTTCAATAACAAAGTATTTCAGACTTTAAAAAGTAAAAACTTAAATAAAAATAGCGCATTAATTAAAAAAAAGAATACTTTTATAATTTAATAGTTTAATATTAACTAATTTATACTTAGAGAAAAAAAGTTTGAAATGCTAAAATTATAGTTCAAATATTTTTTTATTTTTTTTCTGTATTAAAAAAAAGAAACAGAATTAGTGTAGAAACTATGGATCGAAATTTTTAATTGCATAAATCAAAATGGTGACATTTCAAAAATCGAGATCGCATGAAATTTATGTATTTTCGTTTATTTAAATTACAGGCATGGAATTAGGCGTTGTTTTAAAATAAATAATGAATTCTTGCAAAGAAATTTTATTTAAAAACTATTTTTACTTTTACATTTAATATAATTACTACCTCTTATTGCAAATTTCCTGTGATATTAAAATGAAAATATAAACGTTTTAATTAAAAAAAAAAAAAAAAAAAAACATTTATGAATATTACCTGCTGTCTTTGTGCTTCCCATCTTTTCCCCTTTATTCCTGTAAACAGAAAATCCACTATGAAACGAGTAAGAGTAAAATATAGTTTATTCTTCTTTTGCTTCGTAAAAAATAAATTTTCCAAACATACTTTATCAGAAAACTTCTTTTGTAGTTGTCAAATAAATTTATGCACTAATGCTTTATTTTAATGAATATTTTCTTTCTGACTAGTAAAATATCACCAACAAAAGTATGTTATCTCAATAATTATGTTGGGAGTCAAAGTTTTTTTGAAGAGCACTTTACGCATGATACTTAAAATTCATTTAGTGATAAGAACTAATTAATAATTAGAAAACAGCTTTTAACTAAGCACAGAACAAAACTTTGAGTGTGATTAAAGTAGTTTAGGTATTATATAATAATTCAAAGTTGTTTTTCAAAAAAAGATCGTATCTTAAGTTATAATATTTGAAACTTATGCTCTCATTCTTCTGGACGTTAGAGTTTTTACGGGTAATCTTAGCGCATAAAAATGATATACACTATATTGCCATTGATTATGGGACACTTGCGATTTTAGACATTTTACTAAATATCTAAAAAAATACATGAAGAATCATCTCGAAACTCTTAGTGTATAAATATAATAGTACAAGTCATACATTTCCGTGAAGATTTTTTCCCGAAACTCCATAGGGGACCGTCAACAAATTAAAAAAGAATGAATATCTTTTGAATAACCCTGTCAAAACTAATGTAGCAAAAGCGCTCAAACTCTAGATTATGATTGAATGCCTTATTGTAATACACTGTGTTCATTTTTATGCAAATAGCGTGCATACTCGCAGAGTAATTAAGGTTTTTATAAAAATGGCCCCAAATTTTTCTAAGTTTTTCCCTTATAATTTTCAGAGTTCTTAATATAAAATAATATTTTTTTCAGAAAATATGACAAACAACATTGCACACAGTACCTTGTAATCAGAATTAAAAAATAATAAAAACTGTATGAAAAATGAGTAGGCTTACTAAATAATGTTTTACTGCGCATGCGTCAAAGATATCAAAATTTCATTTGCATATTATGTTAGCTAAATGTATAGAGCAACTTTTGTGAAAGTCTCAAAATTATAGCTTGAAAATTCTGAAAGTAATCGTCTATAGAAAAAGGACAAAATCCGTTGTTTCCAAAATGAAGCAAAAAAATGAGGGATTTTATCCAAAAGTAGTCGTAACATCCCGTATTGTGTATTCTATATTGACACTAATCAATGAATATATGGATACAACCCCTCTTGTTTTTGCTTCATTTTGAGAATAACGGATTTTCAACTTATTCAATTGACGATTATTTTCAGAATTTTCAAGTTATGATTTTGTGACTTTCACAAAAGTTGCTCAATACATTTAGCTAACATAATATGCAAATGAAATATAGATATCGTTGACGCATGCGCAGTAAAAAATTATTTAATAAACCAACTCATTTTGTATACAATTTTCATTATTTTTTAATTCTGATTACAGGGTACTGTGTGCAATGTTGTTTGTCATATTTTCTAAAAAAAATATTATTTTATATTAAGAACTCTGAAAATTATAAGGAAAAAACTTGGAAAAATTTGGGACTATTTTTACAAAAACCTTAATTACTCTGCGAGTATGCATGCTATTTACATAAAAAAGAACACAGTGTATTACAATAAGGCATTCAATCATAATCTAGAGTTTGAGCGCTTTTGCTACATTAGTTTTGACAGGGTTATTCAAAAGATATTCATTCTTTTTTAATTTGTTGACGGTCCCCTATGGAGTTTCGGTAAAAAATCTTAACGGAGATGTATGACGTATAGTATTATATTTATACACTAAGAGTTTCGAGATGATTCCTCATGAATTTTTAAGATATTTAGTAAAATGTCTAAAATCGCAAGTGTCCCATAATCAATGGCAATATAGTGTATATAACTCATTAGGTGATAAGAATTTTTTCATAATTAATTTTGAACAAAGACTTTAACATGGTTGAGAAAATTTTAGTTTAGATCTTGCACACAAGTTTTTAAATTGTCACAAAAAACTGTTTTTAGGGTAATTTCTTTGTTAAAGGACTTATATCATCTAAATAATCTAGTGTATAATTCATAAATTTGTTCGTTAGTAATACTGTCATCATGATGATATGTCATTACATAATGACGCCATAAACATAAAACTGAAAAGTGAAGTAATCTAACAAATCCATGTGGTGTATACTGTTGTAAAGTAATATTTGCACCATATGTACTAATACTTACTTACATACACATACCGATTAACCTGACATGTACGTAGCGAAATAGTTCTATATGCGGCGAGAAAAAAAAAAAAAAAAAAAGTTAACTTTACGCCAAATTATTAATTTGGTAAAATTCTAATATTAATATAAGTAACGTAATATTGTGCAATTAATCACTTGTGGTAGACTGGGGAAACTTCTTCGTATTCAATCAAAAGTACAATTTGAATATTCTTTTTCCTCATGCTTTATAATCTTTTAAGACACTCTTCTTGTCTTCTTCGCTATCATCACGTTTTGATGGGATGGAATTATAAAAAATATGTACAAGGATGCATTTTCGATGACGATACAATTTTTAATTATTTTTAGAAGTTAAATATTAATTAAATTTATGTAATTTTTTTATCAGCCCAACGTAAATTGACGATACGATACGTCGTACGTATACGATTTTTTTTTCGTTCTAACGATGGAATTATTTATACATTAAACAATATTCGGTAAAATGTGCCAGTTGGCTATAAAACTGGAAGAACAAAATAATTTAAACCTAAAATACAGAAAATGTAATTTATGAGATAATTGTAATTTAAAATAAATTTGATAAATCCCATAATCCTATTTTTAATAATATGTCTCTAATATATCACCACTTCAGTTGTTAATAGCATTCTTTAATTACAAAATAAGATTGCACTGAACATAGAATACAAAATCTTTAGTTGGAATAAAGTTTCACGTACATTTTATTAACAAAATTCTCTTAAGTATTATGGTTGATTACAACATTTGATAATATGAGTATGCCAAAAAAAAAAAAAAAAAAAAAAAAAAAAAAAAAGATATAAAAGCGAAATTTTTAAAAATAATTTTGTCCTATATTGCTTGCACTTTAACATTTTATTTAATGAAATTAGTGCACATAATTTTCTTCCTTTTCGTTTTCTGCAGGAGAGACACCTGGAGAGTTCAGACCCATCAGCAGTAGCTCTCGTTTGCATGTTTTCGAGAACGGTTCTCTCGTGGTGCACAGTGTCCAAGCCGAGGATGCCGGACATTACCTGTGTCAGGCCAACAACGGTGTCGGACAAGGATTGAGCAAAGTCGTGCGCGTGTCCGTTCATGGTAAGATATTTTAGTTTCACATAGTTTGAGAACTCATTATGATTATTATTTTATGTGATTTGCATGAGTGACTAAGCTAGCGATAATTCTGATTAAGGTTCGTGTCCCTGCGAATGAAGCTAATTGCAAGCTAATGCTATTCCTATGGGGAGGTTATTTTCTAATAACTCGTTTGCATTTCTACATTTATAAATAATTATTTTTGCAATAGTTAGATGAGGTCCCTCTCCACACCGTTCCTTTTTACGCTTTCGCTTTTGGTTGCAAATGGTTTTTATGAAGTTAGTTCCTCTTTCGAAACCGATTATGAAAATGAAAAATATCATTTTAGAAAATATTTGCTTTGAAAATGGAAAAAAAGTAGCGATGTGGAGAGGGATCTCATCTATCCAAAGCAAATAAAAAAAGCTTACAAATGTGGAAATGCAAATGAGTTATTAAAAAATGACCTTTTCATAAGAATAGAATTAGCCAGCTAGTGTCTTCGCTCGCATGAGAGGAGCTTCAAGTTCTTAATGAATTAATTGATTATAGACCACTGACGTAAAATTTATAGAGATTTTTGTATAATTTACCGACGAAATTGATGATTAACCCATTTTTAAAACATTTTAAAAGTAATTCTATATTCCAAATGATTAAAAATGTGACATAGGTTCAAACAAAAACATTTCGTCAACAAGAATTTGTAGTGTTAAAAATGTCCCTAGTCCCTAAATTTAAGCTGCAGTGTTCCAATCTCTAAAATATTTCTTCCAATCAGAAATTTACAATCTATCTATATATATATTGTTTATAATTATGGTAAATTATTCTAAAGGCCAAATTTATGAACAATAATAATGCGATTTTTTTCATATTTGAGTAAATAAATAACAATGCATAATAATGTTACTTGCAGTGCTTTTTTTATTTGATAAATATTCATTTAAACATTAATACACATAAATAAGTACCTGTTACATATCTATGTTAGTTCATCAATCAAGCATCCATTTGTGAACCATCTAATTTATTTTCTTCAGATATTTGTTATTTATTCTACACTGATTAATCCTTCATTGATAAAAAATAATATGCTTGTTAGTTTTGTGTAGATATTTATTTAAATGATAGGACCCACTTTAAGATTATAAGTTATATATATATTAAGAATAAAGTTACAGAATACGCAAAGCAATTTTCTGCGTCTCATATACAGAATTACATGTTACATAAATTGCTAAAAAAAGGGAGAGAGAATATATAAAATATCAGGGTCTGTTTTTTTTTTTCATCAGTCGCATGATACCTGTATTTTAAGTTATTTGGTAACAGTTTTTAATGAATAATCTTTTGAAGTGTTTTATTTATGATGAAAAAATAAGCGTAACTGAATACAAACAGTCGATTAATGTTGTTTAGAAGCTGGTAATCACTGGACTGGATTTATTAATTAAATGGAAGAGTTTTCTTTCTCTGAGACGGTTATAATTTCAAACTATGTTTAAAATATATATAGAATATATATATATTACATATAGCAATAATTTTTATCATAAATTGCATGTCTATAAACTTTCTTTATCTATAAACTTTCGTCTATAAACTTCTTCGCCTAGAACAAAATTGAGAAAAACACTTTCTGAGTTTAAAAACAGGGTTTAGAAAAAAGCAATCTTTAAGTTTTTAAGAGATTGTAAAGATCTGCAATATAATAAAAAAAAAATATGTTCGGTAATAGTAAAAGCAAGGATTTGTTTTATATCAGTACCAGAGGAAATGCACTGAACTTTTTAAATATACAGTTTGATTATTATTTTTACGTAAAATCATAGTATATGATAAAATTCATCTTTTCTTACAGTGGCCGCCCATTTCGAGAACAAATTCAGAGCCGAGAGTGTTCGCAAGGGAGAGGATGCTCGTCTGGTTTGCGAAGCTGTCGGTGACAGGCCCATGCACATCACTTGGTCGAAAGATAAACAACCATTCGAACCTCAATCTGATGTCAGGTACTTAAACTTATAAGAACACACTAGTGTTTACTTCTATGACTTTCAATTTATTTCATTCTCTATTTTACGATTTTTTTTTCTACGGAGATAAGAGCTAGCACCATCAGAATTTTTGTATTATATTTATTGACTGAAACCCTGTACTATTGGAATCCATGGAGGTTCCACACCGACAATACCATACCTGTTTACTAGACCCCAAAATGCTATGCAGCATATGTCCCGGTCACGCGGTCAACCTAACGCGAGGCCATCGGTGTTTACTTCCCAAACAAAATTGGTACTCATTTTATCGAATCCGAAAGAATGAAAAGCTGAGTGCATCCTGCCCGTCAAACTCACGAACGGCGGCGCCGCAGTCAGATGCTCTGACTAGGCTTCTAACTATGCTCTGACTAGGCTTCTATATTTATTCACATTTCACTTTATTTTGCATATATATATATTGCGAATATTTATGTATATAGGCGACCCTGTGTGACGGAGAATAGTTAGAGGTGCTCCTTATAACTTCCAATTTAGCATCCTTTTTATATCCAACCTTTAAGTAAAATGTTGATTTTTTATAAAGTTGTGGTCATTTCTTCAAAAAAAAGTCCTTTTTGGTCCTTTTTTATACTTTACGAGCTCGAAAATATAATTAATTAATGAAAATTATAAATTTAGTGCAACAAGATGCGGCAAAAATATTATCCTTCTTTTAAAAAATGAAGTAATTTAATCAAGAAAAACTTTCTTGCAGTTTTAATAACAGGGTTTCTTGTTTTAAAAACAAGTTACTAACCTTATAATTAATCTATGAACTCCCAAAACTAATCAAGGAAGCACCTTATCACAGTAAGCCTACATCCAAAATTTGAAGCAATTCGGATATTTTTATAATGAGTTATCGCTTTACATCCATACATTAATACGCAAAAATATAGAACGAGCGGGCAGCATAAGATGTCAGATTTTAAAATGTACAAAACCATCGAAAATCATGATATAAAATCTGGTGTTTGAAGGAATCTGACTCTTAAAATTTCACTTTTCTTAAAAGTAAATTATAACATTAATATACAGTTTCATGGCAGTTCAAATGATTAAGAAATTTTTAGTGTAATTCTAAGATATTTTTATCATTGATTTCAGGTATGATCTAACAGAAACCGTTTTGGGAAGTGGCACGACATCGTCATTAACTATTCGTCGAGCTGACCGCAGGGATTCGGCCCTTTATACTTGTGTAGCAGCAAATGCCTTTGGAAGAGATGATACTAATATCCAGCTCATCATGCAAGGTAAGTACAATTTTTCTAGAAATCAAAGTTGAATAGTATGAATAAATGATAAAAACATACTATGTATAATAATAACTTGTATAATATGTAGAATAATATACTCAATGTATTTTTCTCTGAAGAGGAGCAGTAAGGTATTGTTCTAGAAATAAAATTCTCAGAAGCGTCTAGCGAAAGAGTGTAATTTTTCAACCGTTTTAATCAAGACTTTATTTCAGCAAGAGGAATTTAGATTGTTAAAAATTTGCATACATTTTCCAGTCCCCCGGCCAAATTTTCCAATGCTCTACCGCATAATGAATGAGGACGAAACGTAGCTTAGCATCTCTCACTTAAACACTGCAACTACAGCACAAGATGAAAACGTCTTTATATGAGCATATACTGTTAAAATTTTTCTGTAGTTTGAATTAAATTTATGTGCTCGATAGTTGCCACTGTATATATCTGAAATCACGCACCAATATTTGGAGCTTTCTACTTCAACCTCATTCAAACTATTGGAACTATGCTTCAACAGGAGCTACAAAGACTGGTTCAAGATTTCACCATCTTACAGTGGCAGCTAACGAGCACCAAAATTTGGTACAAACTAGAACAAGATTCTTACCAGTGTACAAACAAACATCGTAATATGAGGCAAAAATAAACCTATCAATGGTGAATACATTAAAATTACATTAAATTTAATTGGAAATATTTTCCTTAAGAGTATAAATTCTTCTTTATTTTTAACAAGTACGCAAATACCGTTGAGTTTTTTTTTTCTTTTTTCAACTATAAGTGCCTAATCATGACTTTTACCTGTAATGTATATATTTTTTTTTCGTTATAGGTATTTATTCTTGTCTATTTTTATGGATTAGTATATTATAATTTTGACTTTATTTATGAAGCTACAGACCATTACAATTTTTTGTATATATAATTACCATTCTAGAACCACCTGATGCCCCACAAGATGCTAAAGTTCTGGAGTTTGGCAGCCGAACGGCTAAAATCGGGTGGACATCGCCTTACAGTGGGAATAGTCCAATCCAACAATACTTAGTTCATTATAAGGAAGAAGCAGGTGGGCAAAATGTACAATTTTTTTCTGAAATAAGGTTTTGTAGATTTTTTTATGCTTATTAGAAATTAATCTACTTTTTTCAATTTTTTGCATATTTTTCGAGTAATGTAAATATTGTGCGTTTGTAATTTGTACTTTTGTTTTTTATACCTTACTTCTATAAATTATTCCTAAATATGTAGCAAGTAATTTTCATTTAATTTATATTTATTTGGTAAATTTCACATAAAACGTACAATTATTCTTTTTGTGCTTAATGCATCATGTTGTGTATCTTTAGTATAAAATTATTCTTTCTTTTTGTTACAATACTAATCAAAATCATTATTACTGTTTGGAATTCTGTCTATAACAGCAATCACTATCAATCAGAAAGATTTTTTTCTGAAATTAACGCACACTAAGTTATCTATAACTATAGGTAAATATCTATGAAAGTTTATATTACGAAAGATTTCTTTTTTTTAAACTACAATGCCACTTCCACCCGCTTCATTCTTACTCAGAGGTTAAATTTCAATAATCTTTGAAATATGAGTTTAGCCATTTTTTAAGTTAATATTTTTTGCTGCATATTGCTTTTATATAACATTGGCTATTAAATATGGCTTAATGGCACAAAACTTTCGACCGCCATATTAATAACTATTAGCAGTTGAATTCCCAATAATCCTTTGTTAGTGAGTTCCTATTGTGTATTATGATATGCTCCTGAAAGCCGAGCAAAATAAAATATATGTATAAAATATAAGTTTTCAAACATTAGTTTTTTTTTTAATATGTTTAAGAATATTTTTTTTTAATAATGTCTTAAAATCGATTTTTTAGCGATATTTTAATTGTTGCTGCACAGCACATACATTTAACTAGATGTTCATTCAGGTCATAATTCTCTTTAAAGTAATTTCAAAAATGCTAAAAGTATTTGAAAAAGTAGAATTTATTATAAATAATATAAGACTAGAATTAACATCTTCTATTAAAATGGCAAAAATGTAGTTGAAACAAATTAAATTAATATAAAAAATTAAACATTTTTTTACACACGCCATTTTTTTACTCAAAATCGTTGCCAAAATCCAAAAACTGATTTTTGATTTATACATTACGATGCCAAACTAATTTTTGATTATTATTTTTAAAACAACAAGCGAAAAAAAAAACATCGAATTTTCTGCATGCTAGGTCTATAGGAGTATATATACTCGAAAATTCAAGATCTTTATTTCAATAGATTCGTTAGTACGTTATTTATCAAATTCAACCTGTTATCGGTATCGATTGTCTATTTGAGTGATTCGTCAACTATTAAATTTTATTCTGTATATATTTTTAATATAATGGTATGCTATGTTTTGTGTATACTTTGTTAATGTAAACATGCTGATAAATTATTTCAGTACGAGAAGCTTTCGCCCACTACCCGGGTCTATTTCTCCAAACGAAATTTGAATCATACGGAATATATCTGTGAATTTGATCTTGTTTTCTAAAGAAATGAAAAAATTTTCCTAAAGTGTTTATCTCCATTTTCGAAAAAAATACGGATAGTAGTGTAACATCCCCAATAATTGGCACATTGCAAATTTTTCTTTAAACTTACTTCAATTTTCATTACCAAGAAATAAAATATTTACTTGCAAATATTTTTCAATCAAAGAATGCATATCTGTGCATCTATTTTGCCCACTAAAAGCAAAAATTCTCGAAAAAGTATTTTTTTAAATACATTTATAAAAAGTAGCTGTAATCACCAGTAAATGGCACCTAAAGCACCAATGTATGGCACTTTGTGATCCAGTAATTGGCACATGTTTATATAAAAAAAGCTTTATATTTTGCATTGGGTTTAATCGCTTTAAATGAATTTACTGTAGATGAATATGCCATATTTCAGGTTTTTGAAAGAAAGAAATCAGCATATTATTCTGAAATGTGAACATTTTAAAACAATACATTATATTTATATTAATACCCAGTAATTGCCATGCTGTCCCCAGTGATTGACATACAAAGCTTTAATGGATTCCAATTACTGATAATATTTCATATTTTCAAATAAAAACAACTGATAAATAAATTTAGTCTAAAACTTTAAAAGTACTGCCAAAATAAGTGGTTTAATCTCAAATCTTGCGATTCCATAGTAATTCGAATAGGTGCCAATTACTTGGAACTAGTAAAATTGAAATACCATTAATTGGCACTACCATTAATTCAGAAATCCAAATGTTTATGTCAAATATACTTTTATACAATTAAAGTAACCCTTTTCATCTAAACAAAACTGTTGTTGATTAAAATTTAAAATACATTATAAATCATATAATAATGAATTGAAAAGCATGCCTTTCTTAAGCCAGAAAAGAAGCATTTGCAACAAAAATGGCTAATTTGAGCAAACCATAATTGTTTCTCTTTCCTAGGCATTATTGTCATCTAGTAGCATAAATCAAAGTTATAATCTTTAAAGTAAATGAGTATACAAGTGGTATATGGTCTTACATTTTTAAAAGACTGGATATAAATCTTATTTTAGGGCATGTTTTTAGGATGTGCCAATCATTGGTGCATGCCAATTACTGGGGATGTTACCCTATTGCGCTATCATATTTTTTAAATTATGAAGAAATATGCCTCAGTTATTGATAGTACGGTTTTCGCAATTTACTGAAAGATTTACAGAAAACTTAATTAACTTACAGTGCAAGTGCATCAAAATCCGTTCAGCAGAAAATTAAATAAGAGCTAATAATTCAAAACTGACGTCATCTGATTATGTGCAACTTTACCGGGAATTATATGAATTAGAACGTTCAAATGATGTGTTATGTACAATATTCTTCCTGAAAAATTATCTAATAAAGGAAGTTTCATCCAAATCCATTCAGATTTTTTTTTTAAGACTAAGCTTTCATAACGAGGCTCCCCTGATTGTAAAACTTCCTCTTACAATTCCGTAACTAAGCAACGTAGAACAATAAGCAATGTACTAGAATCTTTTCTGAAGAATTATCTAACTACCAGCTCAGGTCCCATAAATAAGCAACGTTCGAATGATATGTTATGTGCAATATTCTTCCTGCAAAATTATCTAATAAAGCAAATTTCATCCAAATACTGTCTGTCCAGTTTTTTTTTTTTTTTTTTTTTTTTTTTTTTTTTTTTTTTTTCAAGACAATGCTTTTATAGTGAGATTCTCCTGACTGTAAAACTTCATCTTACAGTTCCATAAACAAGCAACTTAAAAGAGTAAAAAATACACTAGAATATTTTCTGAAGAATTATCTAATTATCAACGCAAGTTCTATCAAAATACATTCAACATACTGAAATTACAAGCAGACAGAACAGAATTTAAATTGGTATATTATGTATATATTAGAATTTCTGTAATTTTCAATGACCTAAAAAATCTTTATTCAGAGTGTTTATTAAATTCTTTTCTTGCAGATAGATGGCAACAACAATCGCGTAACATCACAGTTCCTGGATCTGAATCAAGTGTAGTGGTGAGGGGGCTCTTGCCAATGACATTCTATCACTTCAGGGTGTATGCGGAAAATGCCCTCGGTAGAAGCGAACCTAGTAATGTCCTCCATCTACGTACGGAGCAAGAAGGTGAGTTCTGGTCAAGTATTTGCTAGTATATAATGCGCACTTTCCCCAAATTATAGGGCAAAAAGTTGGTACATGCTTTATAATTCTTAAAACTGTATAAAGCTGGATATTCTTCCAAAAAGTCAGTGAATAGAACAGATAGATATTACCATAAAGTTGTTTGAATATCGAAGAGATAAGTTAAACCTTTCGGTAACAATATTTAAAACTTAAATAAAAATTTAGGTATTGTTAATAATGCTACCAATAGCCTGAAAATCGTCAAAAATAATTCATGACTATGTATATTTTTGCTAAGAAAATTGCCAAATGTTATGGACACGTGTTTTTTTTTTTTTTTTTTTTTTTTTTTTTTTTTTTTTTTTTTAATAAAAGAAAAATTATGTATCAAAATTGAAACTACATAAAGCTATAAATACATTTTCGTATTTTAAACAATGTCAATCATTTTTTACAGGGTAGATGTTTAAACATTTCAACATCATATTTATTCTAAAGACGATTGTAGAAGCAGTTCGAAAAATGGATATTATGCTTTATCATTTATTTTATTTGCACGATTTCATATAAAAATTTTTGTTTATGTATATCATTGAGTAAGTTTATGTGTTTTTAACGTTAATATCTTACATGAGACATTGTATTTGTTTTTCTATTATACATAAAGTGTTCACCAAATTTAACGCATGGGAAAGTTTATTCTATATACTTCAATAAGTAAATGACTTATTTCATCAATGTGAAGTTTTCGTTGAAATTTGTTTTACGGCAATGGTTTTCTATTAATAACGATTTCTATTTAATTCTATTATAATCTATAAAACTTCCACTAACATGTTTTATATAACTAATATTCTTTTTATATTTCACATTATATTAGCCCCTGGGGGTCCTCCTCTCAAAGTAAAGGCCCGAGCTACAGGTGCACACACCATCAAAGTACAATGGAAGGTGAGTTTCAAATGCTCTGTTTCATATTTTTTCTACATTAAAGACTATTTTTAGAATTGCATAGAAATAATTTTGTGTATATAATTTATGGTGTACTTCCTCTGTATTTATTTGTAAATACTTAAAATGCTGTGCTGTTTTTATTTTCTGTAAAACCTATAAATGTTTAGAGGGTAAAAGAGTAAACATATGAGCTCAAGAATAAAAAAATTAAAATGCATTCTTCAGTCAGAACAAAAATAAGTTTTACTGTTGCAGCATTCCGGAAAAGATATTTTCTATTCTAATAAATTGATTATTTCGAACTGATGATTATCAAAACTGAATTTTGGTAATCTTCCTATTCTTGCTCGAAACTTGAAACGAAAACAAAAATGTAAAAAAAAATTAATTAATAAATACATAAATATACATAATTATTAATAATTATTATCCGTAAAAATTAAGTATACTTTATTATTATTTAGTTAAATATCAGTTCGAAGTTAGTTCTCTAAACCTCTGAACAAAACTATTCATTTTCCCATAAAAAAAATATGATTCATTCATCTACGAAACAGAAGGATATTTTAATAATACGAATTCATCTAATGAAAAAAATGTTTTATATACATTAATTCGATTTATATTTCATACTAATTTTTGTAAATGATCATCTGCTATAATAGAACTTTTTCAAAGAACATTCGAACCACTTCGACTACTTCAAACTAAAAAACTTTTATTTCCGTTAAATTGACAGCTTTTAAAAAGTGCGTGAAAAAGGCCATCAAAGTTTGGTCGTATATGCACATCTTGCTTTATAATTTGCACTCTCGTCTTCAATCAGTCATGACTGAGAAGTTTAAACAGTGAAGTTCTTAGCAACCCGTAAAGAGTGCCTCATTTGAGCCAATACAGCACAAATTTGTGAGATTTGTTGAAAAGAGAAAAAGATTTTTTGAATACAGATAGAGTCGGGTTTTATTCAATCTAGCGAAATTTTAGCACGAAGCATTTTCGTAAAAAATGAAAAGGAAGCCAATTTTCTGTCGCTCTCAAAATCTTACATTGCATTAAAATTTCCTTTGCTTTTTATATTCAGAAAACTGAGCATATAATCATTTGGATCATTGACTCTCAGTACAGAGGAAAATAATAAATTATTTGTTCGATTTTGCCAAAGAATTTTTTAAATGCAGTTATTGGGGGGGGGGGGATTTTTCTAACATCTGCTTATTAATTAAAAATAAAATTATCGTCTAAGAATTTATAAAGTTTTTCTTGTTTCATAATGGCGAGTTTAAACACATTGTGGATCGAATAACAAGTTTTTGCGCTTTGTGTGCGTGAAAATCCTTAATTCAGAAAACAAGTGGATAAACATAGTTGCAGCTCGCACAGAGGGTTTCGTTTAGTATTTCTTTCAAAACAACTTATCCTTTAATTAATGAATCCGAATTATTTATTTATATTTATTGATCTCTTACAGAGATGGTAGCAACAAAAAATTAATCTAAAAATTATTATGAAAGAAACTTTTTTAATCAAATAAATAACGTTCACACAAATTATTTAAATAAAAATCTAAAATTTGAAATACCAAAATACGAAAAAAAAGAGCAAAGATCTAATTAAAATTTTTAATTTCTATAAGCGAAAAAAAATTTTAAACGAAATTTAAAATGATGAATCATTAATAAATTGCAATATATTTTAAAATAGAAAAATACCAAAAATGTTATGAATGTCAGATGAACCAAACACTGATTATATAAATCATTAAATTGGCAAAATTTCTTTAAAAAATTCTTTTAATTAAATCTATTTTAATATGAAAATTTCAAGCCATAGTACCGGGAATCGAAATAATAATCTTCTGTTCACAAGCGAGACACTTTACATTCAAGAAATGATGTCTATACGTAAAAAATTCAAATTAAGGTTCATATTTAAAATGTAAATCGCAAAAATGAACAAATGAGTTTTCTAAAAAAAATAATTAAAATAATAGACTTTTCAAAATTTTATGATTTTTCATGTGATACGAGGCGTTCAGCGGTAAATACACAAAATTTAAAGACTCTGACTTATACAGTTCTATGTACGGACTCTCTGATAGATGGACAGAAAGAAGAGAAAGACGAATAGTCTATCGTCAGATGAATGAAACACTAAAAATTTATTAAATAAACGGCGATAAGCATAAGCAATATTATTAACCGTTAACTGAAATCGGCACTTTTGTATAAAAAAAAGGCTCTTTAAAAAAATTGAAACTATTATAATTCTTTCTAAAGTGAAATCACTGGTAGTAGATCCGCCAACAAGGATGTCTCTTGCAAAGTCTTTAAATGCATTTTTAGCAAAAAATAAAGAAAATAGTAAACCATGATGCTTAAAAAAAGTAATAAAAATATGCATTGGTTTTGACGAAGCTTATGGTACTACGTATGACATTATACAGATACCCTCTTTGAAAATTATTTAGCGAGAGGTAAGTGGTAATATGCTGTTACTTTTGCTGAAGAATAGATTTACCTTATTATTTGTAACAAAAAAGGCATATTTATTATGAATGTAATGAAAAAAATGTCCAGTTACTATAAATAAAATGGGTGGGGGGAATCGAAACCTAATTCTTAGACAGCTTCTGTAAAACCTTCCTTTTTTTCTTTTTTTTTCTTTTTTTTTCATTGAGAAATAAAAAATATGAAGAGTAAAAAAAAAATTATAATCAACTCATTACACGATTAGGAGAATGTGTTATGTTTGATTTTTGCAGAAAAAATTCCACTTCTTTATGTCAATGACTCTCATAGCATAAAATTAGATTACGAAAAAGTTAGAAATTATCTTTGATTTTAAAACTACAAATACATTCTTTGAAAAATGAAAATTGATTCAGATATTATACATATATATCTATGTTTTAAATTTTCAACAGTGGTCTGAAGAATTTCCAGCAGTCCTTACAGCAAAGTTTCCTGATGTTTCACCTGTAGGCTATTTGTGCCTTTTGTCTACTAAAAAGAAAATTTTCGAACCGCATATCCCCAACGATTCCTAATTTCTCAGTCAAAGAGCTACGAAATTATTATCCAGGCGAATAATACGAAATGCCATCTATTATAAAAAGCAAAATGCAAAGCTGCTGTCTTTAAACAAGATTATCTGATCTAGCATCGTAAAATAATTCTGCATATTTTAAATATTTAAAACGGTCCCAAAATTAGTCCATAAATGCGCAAATATCCTCTTATTGTTAAGAAGAAAAGGGATTCTAGAATTTCGGCTAAGAATTGAATTTTACTTACATACAAATGCATTTTTCTGTTTTTATGCATTACAGAGGAATCTTTGGCGAAATAGTTCATCAAATTATACAAAATAGCTACTTAAAAGGTGTTATAATATAAGATTTATTTAATTTACCTGGGATCTTTTGAATGCTAACGCATTCATTGTCAAAGAAACATAAAAGAAAATATTTGATTTGAAGTAAAAAACATAAAAAAAAATGTTGTTTTGATGTTTCCTATTTCTAATCAAATAACTTCTTTTATGTTCCTTTGATAATGATTGCGTTAGCATTCGGAAGATCTCAGGTAAATTAAATAAAACTTATATTGTAACACCTTTTAAGTAGTTATTTTGTATAATTTGATTTAATAACAATGTGTAGATTTCCACCAAAGACACTTAGAGATTTTGCTCATTAAAATTGTTCATTTTAATCTTAAATTTAGATTTAGTCACTTGTTATATAATAAATAAAATTTGGTTTCCATTATCGTGAAGTGGAGGTCAGATGTCTCAGTGAACAATTTGTTATTTTTATGGGTAAATTTAATAAATCGAAACAAAATTTCAAATTCAGCTTTATTTATTCAGCATTAAAAGTATAAATACATTTTTATTCACGAATTGAAACAAATTTTACTCTTACAGCCACCCCGAAAAGAACTGCAGTACGGAACGATCGAGGGTTACTACGTCGGCTACAGAGAGTCCGGTTCTAAAGAGGCCTTCATCTACAAGACACTCCGGGCCAAAATAAGCGAAGGCAGCAACACAGCGTCATTGGAAGAAACGCAATTGTCCGGCTTGAAGAGGCTGACGGAATATGCGGTGATGGTGCAGGCGTACAATGCCAAAGGAGCCAGTCCGCCCTCCGATCAAGTGCTCGTGAAGACGCTGGAAAATGGTACAATGTTTTCTGATGTCCAGTTTGTGTAAAGATTTTTTTTCAATATTTTGTCAATTCTGAAAGTGATTTTTGATATGTCATGCCATAAGGTATAAAATAGAAAATTTTATAAACTGGATATGCTGATTTTAGCCAGCAACTTACATGCGAGTAATTCGTTATAAGTTGACATCTTTCATACTGTTCAACAGGTTTTTTCATTTCGTTTCTGTGAAAAAAACTTATTTTATTTTTATATTAATTGCACATTGAAAATGCATGCAAAAATTGGCTATTTCGCTGGATCTAACGCAAAGTAAATGGTTTTAGAGGATTGTGCAATAGGGTGGGCCGAAAAAAACTTTTTTTCGATTTTCGATTATGGCGGGTGCGGAAAAGTGGCCACTGGTGGCACTCAGTTCATACAAAAAATTTGAGATTTTTTGGACATTCCCTTACCCTGCCGCAAACGGCTTGAAGTTTTGCAAAAATGCTCATTTTTGAACTTTTTTCGAAAAAAATTTAAAAATGTTAAATTAAATTTATTTTGGTTGTGTTTACTTAAAAAGGCATATTTAATGTACCAAATGTTTAAATAAGATCTGATCATGCATTATTTAATATTTATGTGTATTATAACTTAGGCTATTTTTATAGCTTTTTCGCGTATAATAGACAAAAGTTGTATTTGTTTGAATCGATCGTTAGTTTCTATATTATTTATGTCCCTTGGTCTTCTTTATATTTTTTCTATGTGTCAAACGTCATATATTTGGGGAAAAGACAGCAGTATACTTCAAAAACAAATCTGGAAGGTGAGAAAGTGGTGAAACAGCACTCTAAGCGAGCGCAATGACTCGGCGTAATACTCAGCGAGTGAAGGACGAAATAGTTGAGAGCCAAAATGCGATAAAGGATTCTTATTATTTATCCTTGCTCAGTTACCTACGACATTTGTTCAGTGTTAACGTGAAACCCTTTTGTAGTGATTATACAGTGCTTTTTGGGTCGTTTAATGTGCCATTATAATGTTTTGTGCGTTTTATTACGACGAGCTTAGAAATGGCTAGTATAAAGGGCCATGACAATGCAAAGACACGCAATACCGTGAAAAGTAACTTTTGGGGGGCATCATGCATATTGAAAGAATTGCAATTGCCAACTTATGCTGATAATCATGCGCCACTACTACTGGTTGATTTACCATGTAGAAGTTGTAATAGCAGAGGATACGAATCTCGTCATCGATAAAAACAAAGTCAGAAAAGAGAAATAGAAACTTGGAAAGAAGATACAGGCAGAAGTTATTGAAAGAAGGAAAACTAAAAGCATATTTTTTGATGGTAGAAAGGATAAAAGTATATTAAGAGGAAGAAAAATAACAAGCGGCACCGTCGAGAGAAAGGCGAGGAACACATCACCGTGTTGTTTGAGCCTGGTTAGGAATACTCGGGTCACTTGATACCTCGTTCCGTTACGTTGATACCTCGTCAGTTCAGAAAAGTCTAACTTGTGGTGACTTGGAAAATTGTATAATGATTTTGCTATTTCTTTTCCGTGACCGGAACGTGGTGATGTGTTCCTCGCCTTTCTCTCGACGGTGCCGCTTGTTATTTTTCTTCCTCTTAATATACTTTTATCCTTTCTACCATCAAAAAAATGCTTTTAATTTTCCTTCTTTCAATAACTTCTTCTGCTTGTATCTTTTTTCCAAGTTTCTATTTCTCTCTTCTGACTTTGTTTTTATCGATGACGAGATTCGTATCCTCTGCTGTCACAACTTCTACATGGTGAAGCAACCAGTAGTAGTGGCGCATGATTATCAGCATAAGTTGGCAATTGCAATTCTTTCAATATGCATGATGCCCCCCAAAAATTACTTTTCACGCGATTGCGTGTCTTTGCATTGTCATGGCCCTTTATACTAGCCATTTCTAAACTCGTTGTAATAAAACGCACAAAACATCATAATGGCACATTAAACGACACAAAAAGCACTGTATAATCACTACAAAAAGGTTTCACGTTAAAATTGAACAATTGTCGCAGGTTACTGAGCAAGAATAAATAATAAGAATCCTTTATCGCATTTTGGCTCTCAGCTATTTCGTCTTCACTCCCTGAGTATTACGACGAGTCATTGCGCTCGCTTAGAGTGCTGCATCACCACTTTCTCACCTTCCAGATTTGTTTTTGAAGTATACTGCTGTCTTTTCTCCAAATATTTGACGTTTGACACATAGAAAAAATATAAAGACCAAGGGACATAAATAATATAGAAACTAACGATCGATTCAAACAAATACAACTTTTGCCTATTTTACGCGAAAAAGCTATAAAAATAGCCTAAGTTATAATACACATAGATATTAAATAATGTATGATCAGATATTATTTAAACATTTGGTACATTAAATATGCCTTTTCAAGTAAATACAACCAAAATAAATTTAATTTAACATTTTTAAATTTTTTTCGAAAAAAGTTCAAGAATGAACATTTTTGCAAAACTTCAAGCCGTTTGCGGCAGGGTAAGGAAATGTCCAAAAAATCTCAATTTTTTTGTATGAACTGAGTGCCACCAGTGGCCACTTTTCCGCACCCGCCATAATCGAAAATCGAAAAAAAGTTTTTTTCGGCCCACCCTATTGTGCAATGGCAAAACGCTTTATTCTAGGTTTTTTCATTGGCGCAATTTAAGATTATAGAAATTCTGTTAGCTACTACATAACTTTAAGAATATTTGAACTATCTAATTAAAACTGTATAGAGAATTTTTTTAAGTATTTTTAATTAAAAAACAAAAACGTGTTGAAAAAGGGTGTGAATTTCACAAAAACATTGATTGTTTATAAATTACTATTTTTTTAATACTTTTATAATTATATCTATTAATGATTTACATTTTATTTATTCTGAGTTTTTTGTTTAAAAAATGCTTTATGACCAATTTTTCAATGATACATTGAATAAGTTTTGAACGGGGATACAAAAGAAAACCATAAAATTTTATCTAAACAATAGATTTATTATTATGTGACATTAATTATCTTAGAATATATATATATATGTTCTTTTGTTTAAATGCTTTTATTCTGTCTAGATCCACCAGGCAGTCCGACAGTTAGGGTGACTTTTTCCAATAACACGTCCATTGGTCTAGCTTGGGAACAAACCGATACGGAGAATAGTGTTCAAGGTAAAAACTTTTTGTAAAAATGTTTTTTTTATTTGGTAATCTCAAAATAAAGTAAAATTGAAAAAAAAATAACAGGTAATATGTATGATGTAAAAAGATCTGTATGCCTTTACATAATATTTAATAATTGTGCCTTCCCCTCCCTTTAAAAAAAAAAATATATATATATAATAATCTCTAAATTCTTAACTTTATTTAATAAGCTGAATTTTAATACCATTAAACCTATTCATTTGGTAACGGTTGTTTCTTCTAAAGTATGATTACAGTTAATCTCTACACTGTCAGAAAAATTCGTCAATATACACTAAGTTGTCGTTATTTTTTCACAAATAACTTCTGTTTTCCCAAAAGACGTATTTGTTCTGTGAGTTCATTCCGAAAGTCGAAAAATGAGGAAACGTTTCCGTTTATATCTAGCACGCATGCGCACTGGGTCTGTTAGTAATAAATTCGAATTTATTTTTAAAATGAAAAACAAAAGTATTCTATCGATTAAAATGTCTAATTTAGTTTTAAAAGACAAAAATGTTTTCGAATTTAAAAATAAATAACAATTACTTTCTTTATTCGTTCAAAAATTCTCACAATCTGTTATTCAAAGTTGGATAAGTTGAATAAAGTTCAATATACTAAGTTATTTCTATGATAAATATTCGCATATAAAATGTACTTTAAGTGAACACATTTAAAAAATATTTTAATTAAAAAATAAAATGCAAAAAAAAAAATTGATATTATTAAAAAAAATCTTATCGAATAAAAATAAAACATCCATGTTTTTTCTCTAACAATCTACGTAATATATTTAAAATACACATTTTTATACTATATTAATATTAAAGTAAAAAAAAACCCAGCCACAGTTTCATTAAAGATGAAGTCTTTCCGAGATTAACTGCAAAATTAAAAACTTTTTAACGAAATACACCAAACCACACCCATATGAAATGAACACTTCTATTTAAACAAAATCTTCACGAGCAATCCTGGCGCCGTGGATGCGCGTTGGTCTTGTAATCCTGGGGTCCTTGGTTCGATCCCCACCTCTTCTACATTGATTTTTCCAAACTTTTTTCAAGTGACGGATATTTTTCCTCTTTTGACGGAGAAAAAATAAACGGAAAGTCGTTAATATACAGACAATTTCTGGCAGCAGTGCTGCCAGTACATTTTCTGTAAAAAGACGGAAATTTTTTTGAGAGTGTAAATAAAATTCTTTAAACCACAACTTTTCCTCAGTACTTTTCTGTAGCTGTATGCATTTTTACCCCCTATAGTAACAGCCTGTTGATTTTATTTTTAGGATTTGTTTCTGTGCAGAATTGATTCGTCTTGATACCACGACATGCTAAAACTAGATGTTGTCTCCTATTAATTTTCTTACTTTATTTTATTAAGGTTCGTTTTTTGTTGTTGTTTTATGCGAATTTTGCAACCTCCTGTAGAGAAATCATTCCTTGTTGTTTAGATAAGCCATGCTCGTTCTTTTATCGTTTGGTGTTAATTAATTCAAATTCTGCACTTTGGTTTCTCTTATTGAATGTCAATATAACGGAAATCCTGCACCTTCCTTTTCTCGTCGCAATTTTTGCGTATGAGTCATTGTTGGCTATTTTTACATACTTGAGACTTCGAAAAATGTATTTGTGACCACTCTTTCTCTTTACCTCGAGGGAATCAGACTGCTTGCAATGGCCTCTCTCTTACATGGCATTTCTTGTTTGACTGTATCGAATAAAACTGCATCGTCTTCGAAAATCTCTGTTTTTATTTTTTTTTTTTGCAGTTAACTTCTATCTTTAAGGAGTTACGAACCTAGATTTTTAGAAACTACTATTTTAAAGATTCAATAATTTTCAACTACTTATATGTTTTTATCACGAAAACATTTCTCTGTAATTCAAAAAATACATTACATGTTATTGGCTGTTAAACAGATAAACATCTTATCCAGTTCTAGGATGAAAATCTAGGATTAGTTAAATTTCGATTCGAATATTAAAACGTAATCGGTCTGACAAGTCAGATGTTGGAGGAAAACACCTGAAAACACCATTTTATTGGTTGACTCGTAGCTTTACTATTGTCCTTTTCTTGCACTAAAAAGTGTGAAAATATGGAGAATCGGGAGCAGGCGAACATAATGGTAGACCTATGAGTCAACCACTATAATTGGGTTTTCAGGTATTTTCCACAAAGATTGGACTTGGAAAACCGATTGCGTTTTTTTACACAATCTATATTTAACTAATTCCAAATTTTCATCCGTGAATTCAATGTGGTAATTATCTTAGCTGCCGCTTCCCGGTCTAAAATTAAGCACTTCAAAAATGTTCTGTTGTTATGAGAAATAAATAGAAAGACCCGTCAATAACTCCAGAAATAATACATTGCTGAAGATTATAGGAAAGTTTTTCAAGAAAAAAAAACTAATTATTCAGCCTGTAAACATCTAAAATATATCTGTTATGAATTATGCCTATTAAGATATCTACTCGGAGGAAAAAAATAAAAGAAGGTAAAGGAGAAAGGGGAAACCTAAGAAGATGATCTCTTAGAGGAATTTCGACGAGTTTGGAGGGATTTAGAGGAAAAGTTTAAAGAAAGCTTGGAGGAATCTGCGAAAGGAAATCTGAAGAAATCTAATGAGAATCTAGGAGGTAAATTTGGAACTGCATAAAAGACTTTATCTATATAAATCTGGAGGA
Source organism: Maratus speculifer (assembly GCA_964019185.1). NCBI lineage: Eukaryota > Metazoa > Arthropoda > Arachnida > Araneae > Salticidae > Maratus > Maratus speculifer. The sequence continues at coordinate 25,144,007 of OZ025292.1, forward strand.
GAAAATATAATTTTAAGAAATTCATCAAAAATATCTGTCGATTAAAAAGATCTATCTTTATCAGGTAATCTCTTTATGAAGTAATTTACCTCTTGGAAAATTTACCTGTTTGAAAACCTTTCTATCTGGAATATCTGTGTATTAGAAGATATCTTTTAGGATCTCTTTTTGGCTCATCTTCTGCAGACGACGAAAACTCTTTTACAAACGTGGGTAACTATGAGATTTAATTGAAATTTTAGAGACATTTCTACATTGTTGGATGTTTAAAAAAAATTTACAGTATATTACCGTGATTATAAAATAAAGTTTAAAAGGTAAAAGTTTTTATGTTTTTAAGTTTAAAAATTAAAATATCTCAATACATTCAAAGGAAGCGAAAAAGTAATAACAAAACCAATAATCCAATTAGCTTAATAATATACTAAGAAAGACACAACACAAATTGCTGATATTTCATGATTAAAGAGTCTCATATTCCCAGTACTTTCTCGATAAAAAAAGCAAGGTTTTTTTTAATGTGAAAGTATAACGTAACCACAAATTAAAATCTACAATAAACATTTTGGAGATATATATGATTCAGAAAAGCGCTTAGAAATCTGAGAAACCAATATATTTTTCAGATTTGAAGAATTGTTTATAAAAATAAAGTTCTTTCTCCTGCCATCAATTTTCGAAAATGTTTCCGAATAATTTTAAAAGTGCATTCATCAGATGACTCAAATCAAAATATTGGTTTTCAAGATGCTGACCATTCTTCAGTTTATATTTTCATTTGAGGAATATCACTCATAAATTCAGATACAGCAAAACATTATTGATTTTATATAATTTTTATTCATTGATAATGTTTCTCTGCAAAAATTTGTAATAATTATTGTAAATTTGCAAAAAAAAAAAAAAAAAAAAAAAAAAAAAATGCTTTTAAATAGAACAAAAGTTTTTTGGGGTCGTTGATAGCCTTGAAAAGTTTATTGTATATTTTGCCCATGTTTATATTATATATCTTTTTAGATTTAGTAACGACATTTTTTTTACTATTTAACAACTTCAAGAGTAAAAATTTGTATCTTTGAAAAACAATTTTCACCCATTTTTTAGTTTAATTTGTACTTTATTAAACGTTAATTTAACATTTTAATAAGTAAATACGTATCAATTCAATCTTCAGAGGGAAGTTTTTTGTTGTTAACGCAGTTAGTTTGTTAGCAAAAAGTATTTCTTTCAGTGTACATCCTAACTTACATCCCTTTACGCGAATTTTGTTAGATGCATTACATAATTTGACTTATACAGTTTACAATTGCAAAAGTATATATGTTTATTTTATAACGAATGTAGTATATTCAATTTATTAAATTGATTTTCTTGCCATTGTCAAATATTTTGTCATAAATTGAACTATTTTTGATGAAATCACGTTCCGATGTGTTAAACTATGTCCCAAGTAGACTTTTAAATATCGGAACGATATTTCATCATGTTACGATTATATGAACTACAGTAGCAAAAGTTGGTCCAATGCAGTCTAATTTTCCCTAATAATACAAAAGTTATGAGTTTTATTTTTAGTAGTTATTAATCTTTATTCTCTTAAACATAACTGCAAGAACTATTTGCGCTTGAAACTTATCGTCAAGACTTTTTTTTCAGGTTTCGTGGTTCATCATAAGTGGGAGCTGGGTGAATGGCAAGAGTTCGAATTGCCTGCAAGCGAGACAGAACACAGCCTCCATGATTTGAAATGTGGATCGCGTTACCAGTTTTACGTATCCGCATTCAATGCTGTAGGAAGAGGAATACCCAGTGACGTCATCAGAACGAAAACTGAAGGAAGAGGTTTGCAACTGTTTCAATTTTGCATTCCTTTATCTTTTAAGAAATATATATACATACTAATTTTAATTGGGAAAAGCGTAAAATAAAACTTTAAGAATACTAGAAATTGCAAAAAAACTCCTAATTTTGTTGTTTTAAAATCTTAATTTACTCCATTTAGCAGTTATAAATAGCGAAGTATAAGGAATTAATTTGTTATATATATATATATATATATATATTTATATACAGGGTGAGTCATAAATATCAAAACAATAGGCTATCTCTTTAAATATTGCTCCTAGACCCATACTTCCGATAGCAAAATGCTACCAATTGCAATTCATAAAAAAGGTAAACTTTTTGATAAGTTGCAAATCCATGGGGGGTCTATTTGAAAAAATGCGAAAATTAAATTTTTATACGACCCCCGTAGGGCAAAATTCCCAATTAGGAAATTATTCCTTACACATTCCTAATTTGAAAAAAAAAAATTCATCTCCCTAACTAAAAACATGGCAGAGATATTAAAATCCAAAATTTCCCAAAATTCGTGACTCACACCACTTTACCTTGCCTGTAAACGAATAGTTTTTGAGTCAATTTGAAAGCAAATAAGGGATCGTCCACAAATTGTTTGTTATTAAATGTCGTATAAGACAATGCCTCTTATTTGGACATAATAAAGCAGCGTATTTATTTAAATCTAAACTTGTTTTAAAAATATGTTGGTAGTCCGCACTGGAGGTCTGCATGGATCGAAATATTTAGGTCCGGTTCCAAACCAACCCATAGGAAAAAAGTTCGGCCCGGCCTGTAAAAATGTTAAAAACATACCCCAGACCGGCCTGAAAAAAAGTTTAAATCATACCCTGGTTCAGTCGTGAATTTCTACATAGTTTTTTTCAACGGTGTGGTTAAAAATTGTTTCGTATGGAGGAGTTCTGGCCAAAAATACTTATTATAGCTTTTCGTTTTATACATAAATACTTCTTAGTATTAAAAAAGCGCCAAAGGCTGTGATGTATTTTTTTATCACTGAATCTCTATTTATATGTAAATATTTCGCTTATATTTAAATATCGTTAATCCATATCCCATGTGTTGAAAACTTTGAAAAATGGTATACAATAAAAACCTTTTAAGACGGAATCACATAGGAAAGAAAAATGCGTGATAGACAAATGCACTTCCTAGGAGGTGCACATGGAGTTTGTTTGTTTTTGTTTTTTGTTTGTTTTTACTTGTTTTAATGAACATGGAGTTTGTTTTGTTGCCCCGAGCAGGGACCCTGCTCGGGGCCCCGGCCCAGGGCATTCCACCCTGGGCCTTATCCTTCGTGTAGGTAATCGGCCGACAAAAAATAAACCATATTAAATATACTGTTCTTTAAAAAAGTAAGTTTTATTTTTTTTTCTTTTTGGTAAAATAAAAACGATTTTAAAATCTATGTGGTTTTTGTAAAAATTTTTGTTGAACCAAATTTTATTTATCTTATGCACGTATTAGGTCAGTTAGAGACAGTGATTTTAATAGGGATTGTTCAAGACCGGGATTGAAAATTTCGTCCTGTGCAGGCCTATGAAGAAGGAAGCAGTCCCCTCTGCTATGAAAAATACGTAAGGCCTGGCCAGGTGAATCTTCAGAAGAAAGTAAAGTTTCGGTCCTGGCCCGACCTGTGTCCAGAATACATATTTTTTTAACAGTCTCTCCAGGACGATAAAAAGCCTAGATGTCGGAGCTAAATTTTTAAAAAAGACTTAATATGCATCTTAGAAAAACATTCTTTTAAATAACTTACGGATATTTAAACAGTACACTTTGTTTTTCCGCATAATGGTTTTTCGCCACTATTTTTTGTCTTTAAATTATTAAAAGCTAAGAATTGTTAAAGAAAAAAAATACAAACTTGAAACATGTCATTTTTTATTATTTTGCATTAGTTTTGTTTCGGCAAATTTAATTAAAAAAATTGAAAAAATGATTTTTTTTAAGTTTTATTATTTTTTTCAATAAAAAATTTTAATAGTTTTAAAAGGAATATTAAAAAACAAAAACCCTTTAACAAAAATAAAATCATATTTTCATCTTTAATTAAATGGAAAGAAATGTAAATCCGATAAATAATGTTTCGAGTTATAACGATTTTTAATATCCCATTTAAACCAGTACTAATCATGAAATTTTTATAAATTTTATTAGAAATTTTAGAATGTGATTTTCTTAGCAAATTATATAGCTAACTATCCCAATTCTAACTTGAAAGATAGATTTTTTACTCGTTTCCTAGAACTGTTAAAGTAACATTGTTTTTTGAGTTGCGTGCATTCCAATTTGTGTCTAATCCCTTAAAACCTGATGAATTATTCAAAGGCCTATAACTCTGAGAGTTTTGAAGATATGAAGATGCAACGTTTTGTGTATTATTCAGGACTGAATAATGAAACTTTTCCTAATTGGAATTTTTATCCTACGGGGCCATATAAAAATTTAATTTTCGTATTTTTTATAATAGACCCCATAGAGTTGCAACTTATCAAAATTTTCACCTTTTTTTAGTAATTTTTGCAACTGGAAGTATGGGTCTAGGGGCAATATTTAAGAAGATAGCCTATTGTTTCGATATTTATGACTCACCATGTATATAAGCTACTAACAATATACAAGGTATTAATTTGTTATATTTGTTACATATATGCAGTTAAATGTTATTTCATACATATTATTTGTTGTACACATAAGATACAAAATTTATACTTTATGCTTTACTAGTTTTATCGAGTGAATACCGATCATGCTTTATTAGGCATTTAATAAAACTTAAAAAATGCTTTAATATTATAAAAAAATTCTGTCGAAAAACAAAATTGTTTGCACACCTTCCTATTCAAAGTTATGAGTTTAAAATGTTAAATCAATAGACACTAAATTGCATGTGCACCTGACAATGTCTAAGCAGAAAAAGAGGATTATTTTGGTGGGTGGTATACCAGAAGGCAAAGATCTTTCCGAAGAGAAATGCATACAGTTTCATCAGAATATGGGGTTCTATTATGAGGCGTACTCCCTGAAAATGTGCTTTTGTCAGAAATACGAGTACATGTAATCGTTGTTTGGTCCGTCCGTCTGACCGTATATAACAGATTAAAAATTTCACAACCGAATGGTTTGAAATTTAATGTATAGAATCTTTGCAGATTTGTGTCAAGTCATTTTGAACTTTATAAAAATATTTTTTAAATTTAAAATAATAATGATAAAAGTTTTCTTCATTCTATTAAATCCTATCATACGTTATTAATTCATTGATCATTATCCGATGAGAAGTCATTGCTCCAGGTTGTCATGGTTATAACTTCCTATTTGAGATGGAATCTTATTATTTCCGTATTTCTGAATTTAATATATATATATATATATATATATATATATATATATATAATAATTGTAAAAAAAATGGCATTAATGCATTTTTACATATGAGTGAAATAGCTATTGCACCATGAACTGACTATTACAAAACTAGCTCGAAACTATTTCCCATATAGCACAAAAGCTCCTCAATACCTCCCCAGGAGCTCCAAGACATCCCATATTCCTCCTAAAACTAAAATGACAAGATCAGGACGTTCTGGGGAAGAGTCTTTTACGGTGTCCTCAGGAGTGAGCTCCCAGTAACGTCCCACGGAGCAACTTCCCAGGGACGCTACTCCAGAGAAAGTACCTGGGAAATCACTCCTGGGGAAGTACCCGCTTATTCATTCTTGGGGAAGTGCCCGGGAAGTCACAGTGCTGGCGCCATCTTATGAATGATTTTGGAGTACAACACTCATTTTTTTTTATTAAAATGTTGAATTCAATTTAATCGGTATCGATTTTAATGAGTTAATTTTATTTTATTAATTATTCGATTACTTATTTTTAAGCAAATTAGATAATTGTTATTAAATTTTTATAATTTTTAATAACTGCTATAACTTTTAATGTTTTTTAGTTAAATTAAAAATTTTAATTTATTATTTCAATTAATTCCTTTTTTATAAACTAATTACCGTTATGTATCTTCTAAATCAAATTTGGTTTATTTATCAATATTTTATTAATTATTAATAAATAACCTATTGCGTTTTGGTTTTTTATTATTATTCCTTTTTTATTAATTTAGAAATTAATTTAACTTGTTTAAATGAACTAAATAGTAAGTTTCTAAATTAATACTCTAAAATTTTTAAATAGAAGACAATTCTAGTTCATATATTTTTTCTGAAATTCAGAGATAAAGGTATTTATGGAAAGGAAAAAAAAAAAAGAGATTTTTAACGTAAGTTTGATCATAAGTACCCGTTTAAACTTTGTTAAGAAAATTATCTAAATTGAGTTCTGATGCATTTTAATATCGATATTAAATATATATATATATATATATATATATATATATATATATATATATAAATATATATATATATATATAATTAGCTAACATACTTACTAAACCCTATTTAAATAAATGAATAAATAAATAAACAAACAAATTTGTCGCGACGAAACTAGATATTTTTATCCCAACACATAACATCAACTTAAAGATAGTGCAGCAATTTATTTTAAAATGGTATATTTGGATTTAAAATATATAAATATTAAGCTGCACCTCCCCCCTCCCCATTTCCCAAATATATACCAATACGTGGTTTATTTGAAAAATTTTCTGTTTAAAAAATGTAAATTCACGCAACTTAAAAGTTTAATTCAGGTTATTAACAATTACCTACCGAATGTTGAGGATAAGAAAATGTTAGCTAAATAGAAGCATCAATTTAAATGCCATTTCTGAAGGTTTAGCCTATTTTGTTTTATTTATCATCAATTAATTTTTTTTAAATCTAAATAGGACTGATTAACAATTTATTTTTCTAATTTATTTTATAGATTACAAAACATAATATTATTATTGTTATTTAAATTCTGAAAGATAAAATGAAGTTTTCATTAAGAAAACTTCTGAAATATCAATAACATTAAAGATTTTGAAATTACAGATAAATATTTATCTGTATTTCATAAATAACATATAGTTTAACACAATTTTTATTTGAAGAGTATTTTGACATCACTTGAAACTTTCATTTAAGCGACCGATTTTCTATTCTATTTCTTCGGATATTCTTAGTTAGGTGACAATGAATGTTGCAATGAATGCAACTGCATAGCATACAATACTCGGCTTGGACAGTTACCGTTCCAACACTCAGGCACTCAATAGGTTAATCACGCCCCTCCACTTAATTTTGACAGCGAAGAATTTCGCGGGAAATCATTGAATGAGAGGAAGAAAAAAAAAGAGTGTTTTTCCAAGAATTAGAAGTGAAACTGTGAGTTAGTAAAACAAATTTGTTTGTAAGTGTAAAAGAAAGTATATGTATACATGTATTAGTTTGTGATTTTTTTTTAAATTAGTTGATAAAAACATCTTGTATTTTAAATAAAGATATCAGTTTTTTCAGGCTTTTTAAATTGCCTAAAATCTTAGTTACTAAAATTACATTTCAAGTAATCAACAAAAATATTTCCCGTCGTTAATTAAATGAAAAAAGTATTGTATTATATTTTTTATGATCAATTGTATTTTTTATGATCATAAAAATCAGGGCTGCGGAGTCGGAGTCGGAGTCGTGAAGTCGGAGTCGGAGTCGGGGCCATTTTTGAGAAAAAGGAGTCGGAGTCGGAGTCGTTAAAAACAACCCGACTCCGACTCCGGCTTTTTTCTTAGACAGTTTGAAGTGAAATTAAACCAATAAAATGTAATTTTAAATCCATAGAAGGAATTCTTATTGTTATTTTTGGATTATATCGGACTACCCAAGTTAAAGAATCCCAATAAACTGCCCAGCGTACACAGGAGATGCAAACTGTTTTTAATTAAAAGCTCTAGTAGATCCCAGATTATTTGCGAACTAGTAAAATTTTCATCTTCAATTTTATGTTCTTCTATCTTTACAAGAATAAAGTATTGAATTCTCGAAAAATTTCGATTTCCGGCATTCGTTGGATTTATACGTTTTAGAAGATCTTGAACTGAACATGATTTGATAGTTTTTCGAAAATGTCTGTCAGTGTCTGTCACTTCGTGAGTCTGCATGCGACAAAAATTTTGGAGCGCTCTATTTCAAGAACTAATGGATGGATTTTCACAAAACTTTAGATTTGTTAGATCTTGATAGAAATTGGATCTGATTAATTTTTGGTATATATCACTCGACAGGTGGCTTTGCTATGCTGCATTATTCACAATTACCACAGTAGCTATATCTTAAAAATTAATGCACGGATTTTTATAAAACTTTAGATTCAGTTAGTCCTTGATATAATTAGGTGCTGCAAATTTTTTGGTGCAAATCGCTCAATAGGGGGCGCTGCTATACTGCATTGTTCATGATATTGCAACAGCGCTATCTCAAAAACAAATGCTCGAATTTTCACCAAACTTTACATTTAATTACTTTGTAATCTAGATTAGTATAGTTTAGTGTTTGGTGTAAATCGCCCTACAGGTAGCGCTGATATGCTTATTTTTTTACGATTTTGAAATATCTGTGGCTCAATCACTACTGCATGGATGTTCATTAAACTATAGATTCAGTTAGTATCTGTTAGAAATTTATCCTGATTTGTGTTTGATGTACTTCACTCAACATGTAGCACTGTTATGCAGAATTTTAAAATTTCAGCAATAGCCCTATCTCAGAAATTAATGTACTGATTTTCACCAAACTTCAAATTCCGTTAGAAGTTGATATAACTTGTTCACTAGATTTTGGTGTAAATCACATAACAGGTGGCGCTGTTATGCTGCATTTTTCAGGAAGTATTAACATGTGTGACATAGAAGAAAGTTCTAAGATTAACACATCTGACTATTTTTTTTCCTTTCCATTGAATTTTTTTTGCTCTGGAGAGCACTAGTTAACATAAAAATTGTACAGATTTCCCCTTTTCGAGGCCACGGATCCGAAATAGTAAAATATCCTTTTTGTTATCTCTTTTAGATTTCGGTAATTTAATTTTTCAGGTTTGTGGTACGTAAAATTAAAGAATTTGTAAAACGGAAATTTTTTTTTTCCAAAGCTCTAAGAACTGAATACCGAAATAATGACTTTTTGCCTTATTTTTCTTTCGTTCCCTCATAACTTTAACCAGCATCAACATTAATATATTAGCTAGCCAGGAAGCCAGATTTCGGAGTCGGAGTCGTTAAAATTTCCGGATTCGGAGTTGGAGTCGGAGTTGGAGTCGGAGTCGAAGTCGTTAAAAATTCCGGAGTCGGAGTCAGAGTTGGAGTCGGTAATTTCTCCCACCGACTCAGCAGCCCTGATAAAAATTTCATACAATTTCAAAGACTGCTAAATGGAGATTTAACTGTAAATTAATTTTATTTATAACAATAAGAAAATAAAAAGATTTTGTAACAGATTCAATTTTTATTAATAGTTTCTGTTTTATGCCATTCAAATTCAAGCAGTATTTCAGTGTAATGATGGAATTTTACAATTGATTTTCATACCAAATCCTGTTACAATTAAATTATACAAATTTGTATAATGGTGTGTTTTCAATGACAATGCAGAATTTTAATATTTTTACAATGTTATAAAATAATACAGTGCTTTTACCGTATTTTTTTAACTCGCGACAAGTGATAAATATCCAAACATCTGTAACTCGTACCGTCGTGTAAGAATTTCATTTGTAACGGATTTGATTATTCCTTAATAAATACTCGCCAAAACATACCTAATCACTTTAAAACGTGTTTGTTCATTGTTTGTATTTATGACGGCCAATTATCAACATGAGGGACATATCAAGGGAGGGGGGGTTGCCCTCAGTGAAGGTCTTTCTAAAGTAACCTAACCCGTATTTACGCAAGGAAATCCAAGATTCGAAGAAAACCCCGGGAAACTCCGAACGATTAGGCCGTTGGGTGCGATTCAGCACCTCCTATATACCAGTTTCGAGAGCAGAATCTCTTCACTGCTAACTATGAAACGAACTAGAAACTAGCCCACTAGGAAAGAAAAGACTAAGCAAATTTATATACATTTTTTCATAAATTTGTATAATAAGAGTACCTTTTACCAAGCGGTAAAAAAAAAAAAAAAAAAAAAAAAAAAAAAAAAAAAAAAAAAAAATTGATTAAAATTTTTGTAAAAAAAAAAAGTAAGAGAGAGAAAGAGCAAAAAAGTTTTATTTTTGAAAAGATTCACTTAGTCTTTATTTGTCAATCATTGAAAAAAAAAATCATATTTTTAAGGAAACTATGTGTTTTAATCTCTTGCTATTTTAATCTCTGGAAATAAAATTTTTACTAACTAAAATTAAATTTTATAGGGGATATCATCAGAAACGTTTTACATCATTCGTTGTGTGTTAAAATACGTAGTTCATAATCATTTTTCTAACTACAGAACGATCTTAATAGATTTGTAGTATTAAAAGCTAAAAGGATATTTTTATCATTTAAAAATACAATTTCATTTAAAAAATTTTAAATTCGAAGACATTTATGTTAAAACAAATAATTATTGATAATTTATTTAGAGTTATTAATTTAAATTTATATCAAATGTATGAAAAAGACACAAAAATGAGGACATTTCCTAGTTTTAAGTTTCAAAAGCGGAGTAAAAATGCATGATACCTTAGAAATCTTTATTCATTACTGGCCCTACAGCACAACGGTGAGAGCGCGCGTCCAGAATACCAAGGTACTCGGGTTCAAATCCAGCAGGAAAAATGAAGGTAAGAAATTTGTTACTGAATGATCTCTGTTTATGTAAATCCGTCTGAATAATAGAAAAAAAAACATTCGCGTTTTCTTCTAAAAAAATTTAAATTAAATCATAGCTTTAATTAAAAAATTTTTGAACATATTAGTGACCTTGAAGTTTCCCTAAGTCCTCCTATATCACTTCCTCAAAACTTCCCCAGAATCTCCCGGGGAGGACCCTGAAGGAGGTCCTGGGGAGCGTGCCAGGATGCTGTAAAGCGGACATTTTCGGTTCTTGAGGACCTCCTGGTGACAATTCTCTGCATCCTCAGGGATGCCTGGGGGATGACGGTCCTGGGATGTGAATCCTCCCCAGGACATCCTGGGGAGGCAAGTGTGCTATATGGCTTATAAAACTAGTACGAAATCGCTTCATTTGCACCATTTGACACACAATTTCAGATTTAAATGGCGCATTTGAGAACAGCAAAAAGTGTAATCAACAGCTTTGATTTCCAATACATATTTGTATCGATTAAGTTTAAAGTGTCTATTGTAATTGTTTTTATTATGTGATATTAAGGTGCTGTTTTTTAACTTTATTTGCTGTCTAATTTTAAATTTATTTTCTTTTTAAAATAATGATGCAGGAGTAATATGTTTAGTTATATGACATTGTTTATAACTTTCATCCCATTAAATATTTTTTTAATGACACAATTTGTTGAATTTTTCTTTATGGAAATTTACGCTTTTAAAGTTAAAAAGCCTTCGCCTCTCATGCATTGGACTTTTAAAATAAATTTATTAGGATTTGAAAAAAATAATTTTTCTGAATAAAAAATCATGTAAGGGAACGAAACGCACAAATTCACTTTCATTATAACTATTTGTAGAATTGATCGTTATACCAGTATCAGTGGTCACAGGATTCAGTTAGCGATGCTACAGAAGTCACTATTTTTCCTAGTGATATATAGCATAATACACTACATTTTGAAAACATGCAATGTAATGAGTAGTGCGATTAAAAAAAAATCATTAGATTTTTGAGAGCACTAAAGCTACTTTCAGCGAACGAAATGCATCACTCTTCATACCATGTGTCATAATTTGTTTCTTTTATGAATTTCGTTTGTATAGAAGAGAAATTTGTGACTTCTAAGCCCTCTTTTGCAAAGCATATGTGTAATGGATTCCACCTAAGGTGTAGAATAGCAAGAAGTAATCGCATAAATTAATCCATGCCCTCAATTCCAAGTCTATATAGATTTTTTTGATAAATCATGAAAGTTGCGTAATGACTGCTTTTAAGTTAGTTGTTACTGCATTTTAAAACAAGCATATTTGTGTTATACTAACTATATTCTTGATAAAGCACACTGTCAAAGTTTGCAGCAAACTGTCTAGTTATTTACTTATTTTTACATAAAACGGTTCTTTAATGTAATATAATTTTATTCTGATAATAATATGGGCAATAACATGGTGAGAGTGGATAAAATTTTAGTTATGCGATAGTTTTCCATAAAAACAATCGAATGGTTGGGCTGTTTGTGGATTTCTAACAGACAATAATGTCTGGCCAATTTTTCCGTTTGAACTGTTTTTAGTTTAAATTACTAGAAAAATATTTCTACATGTTGGAAAGTACAAAGCTGTATAAGTGTACGAAACCTGCAGTTTTTGAAATTTTATTATTCATCTCTTAAAACAAAATAAATAAATAAATAAAAACTTTGAAACACATAAATTGTAAAAATTGACTAGCCATTATCTTAATTAAAGTAACGATATTAACTTTTGAAATAAAAAAAATCTAAAAAACCATAATATTTTATCATTCGAAAATATAGAAAACTAAAAAAATTACCCTTACATGGGGATAAGAATAGCATTATTCTACTATCACTTAAGTCCTGAATTAAATTTGTTTAAGCTTTTCTTCTGATTTAAAAATTAAGGATGTGAAATTTGAATAAAAAATTAACTACTTATTTTTTTTTATGTTTCAGCCCCTGTCGCTCCCGACAAACAGTCCCTGGTGTCAGCGAATCAGACTTATGCGTCCGTGCACTTGGGTGCCTGGTCTGACGGCGGTTGTCCAATCGATGTCTTTGCTGTCCGTTACCGCCAGCAAAGGCAGCAGCAGTGGGTGTCCCAGCCCGTCACAGGACAAGTGGTCACTCTCGAGGATCTGAGCCCGGCCACTTGGTACCGCCTGCAAGTCACAGCGCACAACGAAGCTGGATCGACAGACGCTGAGTACACTTTTGTAACTAGCCCACTACATTACATGCCAGGTAGGTGTGGAAGTACATGATTCGGAAAAGATTTGGTGAATCAGAGTGCATATTAGGAGTCCAGTATAGTCGGGTTAAACATTAATCAAACCAAAAATTCATATTAAAGTTAACCTAAACTTTAACATGAAGGGGATACAAACCCGCAATATTCAAACAAGAACCCAAACAGAAAGAAACCAAATCATACATTAATAAAATAATTTAAAAAATACTTCAAACTTTTATATCCAATTCACATTTATCTTTTTTGTTTAAAAATAATCACTTATACGATAATTAATATTGAGAAATTTATTTTTTCTATAAAACTTTTCAGAACTTTCTTTAAAAAGTCCGGTCAAACCGAATCAGACACGAAAGTATCAAAACTTTATCCGAAACTGTTCTGAACCGAATTATTTAAAAGTCAATAACTGAAAAAAAATTACCTCAATCCTTTTGGTACAGAACCACAGTTTGGTCGGGCTCATAAAATATCGATAAAACCGGCCTGATGCAAGACTCTAATGCTGGTTCCTCCTGAAAAATCGTTCATTTAATTTATTGAATTGTTCATGAACCCACGGCTATAGAGTTTATTTATAGATAGGCTATTCATAATACGCTTCATTGATTTTAACATCAATGCTCACTGAAACATGAAAGTTTTGCATCTGCCGTTATCTTACTCCAAACTTTTTTCCTAAAAGTTAGATTTTCAGGTTTCATTGACAACAGCACTATTATTTTATTATTTGTTCAATTGCAAAGATTGTTCAGCTGTAAAAACTTTTTATATCTACCCAAAAAATATTTATACAAACTTCATCTTTTGAGACAAACTTCAGCTTTTGAATTTTTCCACTCGTGATTTTTTATTTAAAAGAAAAAAATGGATTTACTCCTACACATATCAGTGCGATACTGGAAGTAAATTCCGTAATGCACTAATCTAGCACTAAATCTGTTAAGGCAATAACGCACCTTCTATAACTTGAGAACAAATTACATTAAAAAAGTTCATAAGATAAAACGCTGACACGGATAAATTTTGAGTTAAAGCTTTATAGATACTCTCACTAAATGACTTCTACTTGAAGGTCCCATACATCCCATGAAGTTTCGTTTTGGATTTGTTTTTCAATGATTGGAAGCACATCATCGTACATAGTATTATTTATTTTTATTTATTAAGCACACTTTCTTCTTTAAAATATGATTGTTTTTGCCGGAGTGCTTCAGAGAATTTCGGAACGTTAATGACTATGCTATTATTACGCTAATTTCAAAGTGAAACAAATCCAACTCATTGTAACGTCATTACGTCACAATGAAGAAATGACCATGTTCAAAACTTGTATTAATTAATTTCAAATTTCCAAAAACGTTCTGGTTTCGCGAGTATAAAAGAAATGGTGCGATAGACGCTGATTAAACTTTTGTAAACAGTCCACTACATTGCATTACATATACGTGTGAAAATATCAAACTCAGTCAGAAAGTTAGACGTAGTTTTGTTAAAAAAACAGCATTCCGGATTGTTTTTTGTTGTTCACTGAATTCAGAATCATTTACTGTCATTTGGATTTTGTGTTATTATTTATTCAGTAACCATGATAGTCCACGAACGATTGTTTATACTTTCTTTGAAAAATAATTTTTTAATTTAGAGTGTGAACGAGATAAATTGACAATACCTCTGGACCTTGTAACTTTTTTCCTTATTAATTTTTCAAAACTATATTATTGCAATTGTGGTTTAGTATTACTTTTATATTAAATAACTATTAGATTCAGATAGAAATTACTCTATTGAAGGTGAACAAAATCAAAACAGTTGTAATTTCTAAGTTGTATGTAGTTACTAACTGTTAAAAGAATAGTAAACTTTATTAAATTTTTTAGGCACAGTTTACGTCGTGAAGAATGTGTAAGAAATGTATTCTGATTCACAACCATATTCTCCCATCGTCCATTCTTATTTTTTACCAATTTATTGTTTTCATCTTCTATGCTTTTTATCAAAAAACAAAACACATTCAGCCCTGACAGTACAATTATGCCCACATTGTAGAAGGTAACGGAGCGCAATTTAATTGTAAGTATAGAGCCAAATTTTGTAAAGTGTTAGTGTTGGTACGTTTTATGGTAATCAATTATATATATGTGAGGTATAGGCCCGAGAGGGAGTCTTTATAAGGGAGCAGAATTCGAAAGTTATTCAAGCTTCGAAGAAATCAAAGGAAAACTTTAAACGATTAGGCCGAAGGTGAGATAGGGTTCAAACTCATAACTTACTGTCTATTAGATACGAGATCAAAACATCTCGTCCTCTGTTGGATTTTTTGTAAAATGAAAATAAAATTATTACATCAGATGGAAAACCAGCGATCTCGCCACAAGACAACGCCACATATACTCCCACAAGCCGAGTTACCAAGTCTCTGGCTTTTTGTTTAAAATTTTGTTGCTTTAAATTGACAAATTGTTCCATTTAAATAAAGAAAGATTTTCTTTATTAAATTACCGGTATCTAAAAAACTACAGACTTCGCAACTCTGCCAAAGTTAACTTTCGGAATTATTTCTTTTTGATAGAATCACTAGTCTCTCATCTTGTTTAATCATCCTACAAAATTCGATTCTATTGTTGCAATTAAATCTCTCTGTAGTATACACTTTGTGCTTTAATTTATTAAAGAATGTTTTATACAATAAATATTGTTAAAAATCGAAAATTTAAACATGACAGTAAAATATCTAATCATTACCTTCGCATTACAAATATGTATTAATTGTTTCTTGCAGATGACATTCCCCCTTCCTTGCCGTCCCCCGATGACGTGCTTCCGCTGTATTTAGACGTGAACATCCTGGTGCCAGCCGCGGTATCCTTTGCCGTAGTGGTCGCTCTGGTGGCTCTCGTATGCATTATCGTGCACAAGAGACCAAGGCACCACGACACAAGCCAGACAGGTAAGGTATATCTCAGACAGAATTCATTTTAACTATCTGAGTGGCAACTTGGTGTGTTTCTTTTACTTTGCTTGATAACTTCTAATTTCTTGAGATGGGGGGAAGTCTTATTTCACAATTACAATAAAACACTTTGTATAATTCACTATTAAAAAAAAAAGCAAATAAGGACGCGTTTCGTGCTACAAAAATTACAGCTCGTCATCAGCTTAACTAACACTTATCCGTAAGGAGGAGATTTAGAGATAAACTAAAAGAAATAGGGTGGAGATTACAAAGAGTACAACAGATGGCACTAGTAAGAGCACAGGTGGAAGACAAAAGTGATGCCAAAATAAAAGAGAGATAAAAGGTGGATTAATAATAATAATAAAAAAGGTTAATAAAAATAAATAAATAAATAATAATAATATTAAATTAATTAAATTAAAATAATAATAACAATAGTAATAATAAATTAAAAAATTAAAAAATTTAAATAATAATAATAATAATAATAATAATAATAATAATAATAATAACAATAATGACAATAATAATAATAATAATAATAATGAATGAAATATAGATAAGTAAATAAATAAAAATTAAAAAAATACATTCGCGAAAAACTTATAATATTAATTCCATTAAAAATTTAATTTAAAATTAAAGTTAAACACGCATTGTAGGAAATTGCATTTTTCAGATTATTTGATTTTTTATGAAACGCATCATCAAAGTTACATTCCTATTTTTAGATTTAGTTTCTAATTTTGGAGCTCATGAAAGGTAAATGTCGTTTCTTTGGGAAACTAATGAAAAAATATCTTAACTTTTTGAATTAAAATAATAAAGAATGAAAAAAATAACTCATTTTTTTCCAACGAACCATTTTACTTCTAATTTCTTTCTGAAATGTTCGAACCATCATTTCCTAAAAGTAATTAATTAAAAATAATCATTATTTTTCTGTAATTTCAATTGTTTTGAACAGAGGTTAAAAAGTTGCTCACCTAAAGGAAAAAAGTCTAAATCTTCCTTCTTGGTTGAGTGGAAGCAAAAAAAAAAAAGTCTTTTATGGTATTATTAATAGGCATCAATATGCCGGCAGCGACATTTTTCTATAGATGAGACTGAATTTGTAAAAATATGTATTTTTACTTCGAACTTTCAAGAAACAGTTTTATTGATCAATTTTTTTCAGCATAAATTTAAATTAAAAAATAATTTATCTCTTCAATTTTAATGTGCAAAGGACCTGAAAAAGAATGATCATCCCTGACGCCTCCCTTTTGTCACTTTTAATCTTAAAAATAATATAATTTTTATGCCAACATAACAGAAGTGTCATTCAAAAATGGTATTTAGGAAAACAGATACAGTTTTATAAATTAGTCTAAGGCATGTTTTAAACTGTCTGTTATCCATATTGACCATATGGATAATCTTCGAAAAAAATTGTACGAGGATGAAAAAAAAAATAGTGCCTAAATTATTCTCCCGAATAGAACAGTTCAAGAGGTTTAACGTCTTTTCTCTTTCGGAAGAAGAGAAGCAAAGAAAGAAAGAAAAAAAGCAGAATTGTGATGTATTTTAGAAGCTATGACAGACGGAGATTTTGTTTTCAAATACCTTATGGTAGGCCTTTCCACCTAAAAGTAATAAAATGCAAGTCGTAAACAATGGAAGGCGTTGCGACTGTAAAATCACTCTCGTCAATTCCTAAAGCTTCCCACTTAAGTCTGCCCAAGCCATTTTTTCTTCACAAAGGATTACGCGGGCATTTAGTTTTGTTGCTAATCATACTGCATTCGCAATTGTCATTTATTGCTCACGAATACTTGAAACATTCTTTAAACGTTTCCTCTTTCTTGACTTTTTGAAATTTTTCCACAGCAAAAATTATGTTAATTGTTGTATTAGGGAAATCTATGATGTTACCTAGTGAGAACTTATATGATATCATCGGTTCCACGTGGATAATTAGTGTAAATTGTTTTTCCCAATTTTCTATATTCTAAAAGCAGGATAACATTTTTGAAAAATACGCAAATTTTAATATAAAAGATTATCTGGATGATTTTTTTCTGCTGACTTTTGCATAATTAATCTTTCAATATACAAAAATGCCTATTTCTAAAATAACTTGTTGCAAAAGATTATTTTTAGAATATGCGAGGTTTATCGTGTTCTTTACATATAAATCCTTCATTGTAAAAAACTTTGTTTTAGTCGTCTGTTAGTCGATAATGATACCGAATGTTTCGGAAAACTCCTTTATAATTTACATAGAGGTTAGAAGCGCAAAACTATCCAATTTAACAACGGATGTGATTTGGCAGGCACACTTGCCATCTCTGTGCTTCGATGAAGACCATGTTATTTCAGAAGGCTGCAACTTTTGAGATAAAAGGTCTCTGAAATTTGATTATTGTCCAAAAGACTCGCGAAGACAGGCTTTGTTTTTTTTTGTCCGTTTGTAATTTTTTTAAAATAAATAAATAATTTTGATCGTCTAACGTTATGATTACCGTGTTTCATTTTTAATACCGTATACCCCGTCTATTTTTTTATTATATAGTCATTTATTTATTTATTTTGTCTTTTTGTAAGTTTAAAAAAAAATAAATAATGAATTTTGATCATCTAACGTTATAATTACCGTGTCTCATTCTTTAAAACCGTATACCACGTCTATTTTTTATTATTTATTTATTTATTTATTTATGTATTTATTTATTTATTTATTATTTATTTATTTATTCATTATTTATTTATTTATTTATTTATTTATTTATTTATTTATTTATTCATTATTTATTTATTTATTTATTTATTTATTTTTTTGGAACCCGATCTTCATACACACGGATTATTAATGCTTGATTCTGCAGATGTTCAAGATTTCATACCAAATTATTCATTTTATCTGCCATGTGAACAAGCAACATTTCAAATTATTATTAGTGGATCATCCTGTCTATAATTTTCTTAGCAATATGCTTCTAAATTATACTCTATCACGCCTTTTCGCATCAAGGCTGAGCTTGTAACTGGCATAACCCTATAATCTTGATAACTTATGTTAAGAAGCATTGCTATGGAGAGATACAATAAAATTTCTTTGCAAGATTATAAGATTTTTCTCATACATTTTCGCGCAACATATTTATCATCTCTCACACAATAATTATGACAACACTCAATACAACATAGTAATTTTTTGTAAGATTTATATATATCTTTTTATAATGTGTAGAAGACATTTATCGCTTATGTCATAGAAACGAAATTAATTTATCTATAACAAGTCACCAGAAATGTTATATTTTGTATATCTTAACATACTAGCTCAGTTTCGGCTATTGCTTATCTAATTATAAACAGATCTCACTTTCTTAAAATCGAATTCAGTCAAGATTTTTGAAAATGCTCCAAATTTTTTAATGATATATTCCTCTATTTTTTTTTTGTTTGTCTAGGTTCTAGCCCGTATGGCAGTGCAAGGAAATGCGGAGTCCATTCGGAATCCGTTCCGCTCTCGGAGAAGAGTTCTCTGAAGAAGACCCTCTCCGACCCGCGGTCCGGAGGCTACTACCCAACCCCCTACGCTACCACCAGGATCAGCGCGGAGGAGCAGCAGCAGCAGAAGGAAGCAGCCGCCAGGCAGGTATGAACAACTTCTCAACTTCTTTCACTCCCTAATTTATCTAATCTAAACCTTTTTTTTTTCTCTCTGCCTCACTACTGCTGCAACCGGGTGGAAGATGTCACCTTACAAAAATTAGAATTTGTAAAAATTGACATGAAAGTTTACACTTGTAGTTTAGTTTCCTTTTTTATTCCTTTTTAATACTTGTTGGCACCAGCCTTGGCATCTACTATCGCTTGGTTATAACCCTAGTAATATTTATAACCCTCATTGTTAAATGGTATCTACTAAAAACAAGCGATTAGGTAAAATATTCTTGTCAGCTGATCCCACGTTGGTCCGTCGAGCCGAAGGAGAACATGCGACCATGGATAGCATTAATTTGAATTGTAAAAAATTATTGTTTACAACATAGGATATTGTCCAATATAAGTTGCTGAAATAAATATTTCAAGTGTGGCCGGTATGTTGACGCCATTCTTGGCATCTACTATCGCTTGGTGATAACCATAGTAATAATTGTTATCCCAGTTGTTTATATCGTTTGCTTGAAACAGTTGTCTCAATGACAAGCACCACAAGAATTCCTTTGTTGTGAAATAAGTTGTTTATTAGAAATAAAAAAAATGCAATTACTTAATAGTCGAAATATATTTTAACAAACAGTTACAGTTCATTTATTCGAGCAACTTAACAGTATGTTATGTTTCAATATTAATAGTATAACTTAATTGTAAAATAATAAAAAAATGTTTTCATATTTTAAATTATTAAACATTAAAACATTTCCTTTTATATCTTCAGTAATAAGTATAATTTAATATTTAAACTTTACTCTATGATATAATACATCATACGCCTTCATTCATAAAATAAAAGAATTTTTGAGGAATTGTATCATAACAGTTCATCTACTAAAATCTTCAGTTTTTTTAATAGTTTTGAATTATTGAGCAATAGATAATTCTAAAAAGTCTGTCATTTCTTATCCGGATTTCAATCCTTTTTAGATGTAGAGCACTTAAATTTGTATCTAAGTCAAGAAAAAAGCTTACTTATACTTATTCAGTCTCTTCTTAGTTCAATGTGGTTCTTGGATCCAACATCAGCTATAACAGCTTATTCAAAGTGCTTTTTTTCAGTTTAGATTGCAGAATATTGTCTCATTTTACTTCTTATTGTTTGGGTGTCATTCTCTGTTCTAGAGTTTTTTTTAAATATTTCTCCGATTCTTTGAAATATATAAGCTTAAATTTGTTTCGTTACTTATAGGCCCTGGAGGAGCCGCTCTACGCTACCGTAAAGCGTACTCCGAGGCCTCCGAGGTCAGACTTCCACGTCTATCATTACCCTGGTAAGTAGCTGTTCAGAATTTATGCTTTTAAACACAGTTTCTCTGATTTTACATTTGGAGTTAGAGTAAGAATGGGTTTGTAAAAGCATGTAGATGAGTGGTCTTCAATTTTTTATTCGCAATGCCATGTCAAATCATCTGATAAATTCCATTTTTTTTTAAATTTTGCTTATGTTTCATTAGTTTTTAGTTTACAATATTACTTTTTAAAAAGAAATATGTAAAATAATAAAAGCAAAAAATTTTATAGCGAATTTGTGATTTAAAAATTAGGAATTATCCCGGTAAAATGTGAAATTGCCCCACGTTGAGACTGGCTGTGCACTCTGGAAAACACTGATGTACAGATGATCATTGCAACATTTAATTAATTTTAAGTTTAGGATTCTTTGGAAATTGCTGTTTCTATTGCGAATGGTTTACCGTTTATACTCGAGTTTGTATGACTATGTTGTTGCATTATTTCTAAAATTTGTTACATTTTGTGCTTACACTTCTGTACTGTAACCTGTAAATCTGCTTTGGAAACGGACAATTCTTTGAATTTTTATAGAGGTCAAAAATGGACATATATATATATATATATATATATATATATATATACATGTGTGTGTGTGTGTGTTTGCTTGTTTCAGGATTTGGATGTAAATTAAAACACTTGAGCTTTTAGATAAAAAAATATGAATATGAATTTTGAATTGTCCTTTACATCAGCCATATGTAGCCATTTTTCATTCCCTCGTGGCCGCAAACATGTGAATTGATACATTATGTGAGCCATAATATGCTGCATTTTATTATCATAGATGACGGGAATGAGAACACGCTAATGTCTGTTTAAATGGTATGTTTTTAAGAGGAAATCTTTCCATTATAGGATAGGGTTGCTAGCATAATTATTACCTTACGTATATTGACACAAAAGTAACTTCCAACTAACTACGAGACCGCGGTTAAAATGATAGAATTTTTCATTACTGACCGTTTAGATACTATATTAAACTTTCAGTTACTATATTAAACTTTTATTTTCTTCTAAAAATACTTTTTTCGGAATATTCAATGTCTAAAATGTGTAATTTCGTCAAGGTTTTTTTTCCAAAACGATTGTAAGATTTACGCTATTATAAATAAAGAATGTATTATAAAGTATTATAAAATAAGTATGGTAGGTAAGTAAAATGGCAAAAACGTTCTAATTCTGTAAACGAAAATGCAAACCTTTGCTTTCTACTTTCTTTCGTATCAGCTTTTTTCAAACAAACGCTAATTGCGCTTATAACTAAATAAATAAACATCGTTAAAGAGCACAAATATTATAAAATAAAAGATGTTTAACAGCATACAGCCGTTTCGGGACTCCAAAAGTCCCTTCATCAGTGCTAAAAAAGTGTAAAACGTAAAAAAAAGTCAGATCGTTAATTAAAATAAAAAAACCGTGCATCTGAGCTTACCGCTAAGTCTAACTGACCATGAAACGTCGCATAGCAACAGTAAAAGTAAACTAGCACGCGCACTCAGAGGAGACCAATGATATGTTACTTCTCACTGGACGAGTCCAATTCAAAGAGAAAAGGAGGGGGGGAGGAGGAGTGACATTACAGGAATGGAAACCAGACATCAGAAAATCTTGGAGTACTGGACATGTCATTAACCAAATTACAAGAGTTTTTCCATATATGAAAAGCTTCCCAAAAGTCTAAATCATAAACAGATGAACAATATTGTATTATTGAGGCTTCGGAGAATTTAAAATTGTGACTATTTGATTTAAATTCTCTGAAATCTACCAAATTTACAATTAACAATGTTTATATAATTTTCATAGATTTTTCATGCTTAAAGAAAGTTAAGTTCATGTATAGAAGTAGGTTTAGTAATTATTTTTGCCAAATTGAAATAGAAAGTGTAGTTCATTTCCCAGCAATGTATTGAAATTTAAGATTTATTGAACTCTTGTTTTTGCATACTTTGTTCAGGTTCTTTAATACAAAATTTAAGGCCACGTTAGTTTACTCGATACAGGAAATATCACACTGGCAATTAATACCATAGATAACTCCTGAATTGGATAACACAATAGAATCGTATTACTTGAAGTGGGTAAAATTATTACTAGGGGTGAATTATTTTGAAAGCGTATTGTCAAAGATTTAAGCAATGAAAAAGCAGGATTTAGATAGGAAAAGTAATGCAATGTTAATATTCAAAAGAAAAAAGATTGAGTGGAGTTTAGAACGAAGGTGCAGTAGTTTACTAATATACTTTATAAATTAATATTCTGGCGCTTTTTACGTTTTTTTTTTTTTTTTTTTTTTTTTTTTTTATAATAAAATGATGTATAAAATTAAGAAAAATGTTAGAACTATCAACAAAAAATTGTTTTTCACTCATGTTATTTCCATATGATAGTATCTTCTGTAGCATGGTCACGATTCGACCACCTTTAATTTATAGCATTCAAAGATTACATTATCATATTATTAATATTTGAACGAAAGTTCCTCCATAAATGTAAAACAGATTTTAAAATGAGGAGAAAAGCTTTTCAAATTTTATATTTATTGTCATATTTATTTATTTATTTGTATTTACAAAATTTACATTTTATTTCAAAATTTACATGAAAAAAATTATTTTTCATTAGTTTTACTTTATGTTAGTCTGTTACGAAAACAGTGAATTTTTCAACAGATAAAATACGAATGCGTGTTTACTGTATATACTATATATTTGAAAAAATATATTTCAAATAGTATATTTAAAAAAGTCTTAATTTTGAGCATAGAGCATTTAAATGTAAAGGAAAGCATGTATCACAAAGTGTTTTTTCTAAAACTTTTAAAAATGTGCATGAAAGATATGTTCCGGAACTTTTTACAATTTTCTCTAAGGATTGAAATGACGGCTTTAATGTTTATGCTTATCTGTGGAAGTAAACAATATGAATAATTCACAAGTTCTCATTTCGTTTTCTCTCTCTCATGAATTATTTTCGTTGTTCTTATAATGATATCTTAATTGTAAAATATTTTAAGGGATATTTTTTCTGTGTTCCAGGTGAAATGCCAGAATTTTTCCTACAAAGTAAGTCTTGTTACATTAAAACTTTATTTATTCTTGTATCTTTACTGAAATAAAATGAAAAAGAATAACAAAATGTTTACTTGAAATAATCATAAGATCTTATTTTTAAAATTAAATATTTTGTACGAAAATGCAAATTGAAGAGAATAATTAAATTGTAGTTTCGAAACAAAGCTGTCCAAAATTATGGTACTCGAAAATTTCTAAAACAATTGTGGAAATATTTTTAAAGGCATGACACTTTGCAGGTATGATGGGTGCGTTTTTGGTGTTTTAAAGGTCATATTTAAGAATTATTATTTTTAATCTCCTTTAAACAATTCTTGCTAATCTATGAAAAACTAAAAATAATTTATAACTCTATAGAGCAATAGAAACAAAATTTTCTCGATTAAAGTCGATGTCTGAGCTGAATGCGACCACAAGTCGCTCGGATAACGAAAACTCGGTTAATAGAAATTGCATGTAAAAAGTCACCGTGCTCGCAAATTCAACACTTCTTGGAATGAAAAACAACAGAATGTTTAAAGATAGAAAACCAACGACATAAACCAACGACATCATAAAAAATTCTCACTCCTTAGTCAATGACTTATCTAGTACTCCTTATTTTCCAAGTATTTGGAAATCTTTAATTTAATACTTCTTTTTTTTTCACTCGCTTTTTAGTTTTGGTTTTGCTTGTTCTCCGATAGATGTCGCTATTTGTCCACTCAGTTGGTCTTCTCATTGGTTGCTTTTCTTTAGGCGGGATTGTTCCCATAGCGGGTATATAAACCTGCGTCTCTCTGTCTCTTTGCTCAGTTTTGCTACTTTTAGCTCGCTGAGTTTTGCACTGATGAAGAATCTCGTTAGTAGATTCGAAATAGCTATTTACTACCTTCTCATACTTTATTTGTGCATTTATATTCGTTGGTTTTCTATCTTTAAACATTTGTGCACAAAGGCTTTATTTGCTATTTTAACAGAATGTTTGCTAAATGATTAAAAAATACAGAAAAATATGTTTAACAGCTGAGCAAATATGAAAAAAAATGATCCATACTGTCGCCAGTCATGTGGTTTGGAAATGTAATTGTCCGATAACATATTGCACATATTAATCAATAGCGATCGGTTAACAGAAACCTCGATTAATCGAAGCTCAGTTAATCGAGACTATACTGTAATTTTAAAAATTAATACGAACTGGAAATTTTCCACAAGCAAAAATTAAAATTTAAAAGTCACCTAAATACTCATTTGCTATAACAAATATAAATACGAAATAACAGACAGGTATACAGGTTGCATACAAGTATTTTAAAAATAATTTACATTTCCATTAATAGATGTCACTATTCTGTCTGAACCTGTAAATGAGCCCCTTCTAACTTATAGTGAGAAATCAACGATCATTTAAGTCACCTTTAACTCTCCATTCCGTTTATTTGTTGAGATTTCAAAAGAAAAATTTTCTTTTTTAAAGTTACCTCAATTTTATTCAAACAGCCTGAGTTTATCTATAGACAAACATGTGAACTGTTACTAAAATAAAATGTTACCGAACTAACTGTTACTAAAATTGCTAAATGCGAAATTACGAGTGACGTTAAAACATGCTATATTATATCGTTTTATCCACTATTTGAAAATATATTGCGTTGAAAGTTTTCTTAAACGGAAGTTGCGCAGATAACTTGGAAAAGGTGCTTTACATTCCTTCGAAATACTAACTGTCATATGAATGCATTTTTGTCATCATCTGCAGATTGCGGTAAAATTCATGTTGCAGAATTGCATGTAGAAAATTTATCAAAATGACTTTGAGTTTCCCCTACAACATCTGACCACTTTTTCGAAGCAGTCAGAATGAAGCAGATTATCAGAAATGTTGCAGAAGGAGACCCGCAGAAATGCTGCAATATTTGATCATCCCTCGTATTTACCAGATCTTACTCTGCGGGACTTCTTTCCGTTTTTGTACCTAAAACGAGTTACAACAATTTCCGTATCGAGACATTAAAAACAGTGATGAGGATTCAGTAAACTATTTGAAATCGTTTGGTAGATTGAAACAACTTTTATTGCTGAAGTAGCAGTAACCTTAAGACTGTGAAATTTCGTTCTAACATTTAGAGCTATGGATCAATTTAAAAATCTTATGCTAGTATGAATCAAGATGCTCTGTATTTGTTACCATAATCTCATCTGTTATCATAAGTGGTAAAATCTCAAACCAACATTTGGAGCTTCCTATTTCAACCTCGTTCCAACTATTGGAACTGTGCTTCAACAGGAGTTCTAAATATTTGTACGAGATTTCACCACTTTATAGTGGCAGCTATTGAGCACCAAAATTTGGTTCAAATAGAACAAAATTTTTAAGAGTGTACAATGTATTGGAGTAAAAATTTTATTGAGTAAGGTTACATAATTATTATTGTCTGGATAGAAATGAGTATTAACAGCGTCTTAAAAAAAAAAAAAAACCGATAAATTCAAACAGAGTTAAGGATGAATTGGCTTTGCATTTTAAGAGAAAGAATTAATAACTAGTTTCTAAGTAACATCATTATCCCCTGTAAATGTGTTTTGCTCATCTTTATTAATTCTTTTTTCATTGTAGCCAATAAAGACCTCGACGAGCTCGGGGCTTCCTCCAGCAGCGTTTTCTGGAAGGAGTCACCAGACACCAAGCTGAAAGATGAGTACCGCAGCGATCCCATGCTCGTACAAGGTAAAATATCCATTGTCCTTTCTAACTAGTGTAGCCAGATTTCACGATTTGCTCAGGATACCACCGATTGCCTTGTGTTTCAAACTGCATTCCGCGAAATCAGTGCAGGGGAAGCGGTTTTTGTCTAAATTTTTGATGACGCGTAAATTATTTAATTTAATTTATTTATTATTTTGTATTATATTATTAATTTTTCTGTATCGAGTGGCGCTTAATGCAGCAAAAATCGTGAAAGAAACCACCTGTGTGTAGTATTGAAATACAGAAATTGAAATATATGATATTGAAATATATGATATTGAAATACATAAATAAATATATACAGTAATAATCTGACCGGTTATATATATATATATATATATATATATACATAACGTAATTATTTTTTAGTCCCTAAAAATTCTGTTTTTTTTTTTTTTTTTTTTTTTTAAGTTTTACAGTAATTTGTTCAGTAAAACCTAAAGTTGAAACCTAAAGCCGAAACTGGTTTAGAGCAAGTTTCTGTTGTAAACATATATATTTTTTGTTCCGACGGATAGAATATTGTACAATAAATAAACCGTTCAAAGGGAATCATAGTAATATTGTTAAATCAGAAACGTCTCCAAAAATAATTTTGTTTCAGTGATTATGTTTTGAAAGATTTTGTTGTGTTAAACTACAGTGACTCCATAACATTTCACTTTTATACACGTTTTCCTTTTATCAGGTATAATTGTATAGTATTTCGTCCTTAGGGACTACGAATGTTAAGGCAAAAATCCGTTATAAAAAGGTTTTTATAATAATATCCAGTTTAGAATTAGCTATACTGTTTTTTTTTCTCGCTATTTCTAAATATGTGACAATGAACCTGGCAGGAAGTCAACAAACTTCATCTCAAAGTATTTTATTCCAAAAATAAAATAATTCTTTAGAAAAACACTATTTGTGCCTCTATATAAATTTTTACGACAATATTATTTTTTACAGAAATTTTACATATATTTTTTTTTTCAGTAAAAGCTTTTTTGTATAGTGATTTTTCTGACGTTTTCTGTTAAAAGTTTTTTTAGTTTTATTGCAATGCCAAGAAGAAGTAAAGTGAAAGAATATGAAAAAGGTGCTTTTGAATCTTTTACATTATCTGGAATCAGTTGTAGATCTATGTAAGAAAAAGATAGTAAGGTCTAAAAACATCATTAACATTTTTAAATTTATAAATGTGATTGGGAAAAACTGCTGTAAGCATACTAAATTCCTTGATATCGAGAGACGAGAGAGTTTAAAAATTTTCATTAACTGGTAAATACTTAAATAAAGAAGAGCTACAAATAACTCGGTAAAAACTTTGCAAAAAAAAAAAAAAAAAGAAGAAGAAGAGAAAATTTGCAATACAGTTGATTGATTTCTTATATGCACTAAAGATTTGTAAGCCCAAGTTCTTTCTAGCTACAAAATATATCCATTACAGTTTGCAAGACCAGTGAAGATTTGAATTGCCAAATTACTGCAGGTTATTTTCTCCGATAAAGAAAATGGATCGTAGATGTTCTTGACAGCTGAAAACATTATTGGCATTATTTGAGAAAAGAAAAGGGAAATATCTAAAAACTAGGTGGTATTTTTTTCCAAAAAAAGTTAATTCAAGGACAAATCTAAAACTCTTTCTGTTTTTAATTCATCTCTTTCAACACTTCTAGCAGGAGAAAATGAATTTATCCGTAAGATAACGAGTCTATTCTCTCAAGCCATGACTCAAAATTCTGGTCACAGAATAAAAATATTGAAGTAAAAATAGCATTTGTTTGCATAATTATTACTTTTTCATATTAAAAATTTGAGCGCAAAATTTTCATGACTTTTAATTAATATTTCCATTTTATGATCAATATTAAATTACCACCTCAGTTATCGCATTTTAAATTCATTAATTTTTTTCCAATTTTTTGCTGTTCGTTAAAAGTTTTACATACACTCTAAGTTTAAGTAATTTAATTAACAAATTCAATGTGATTATTTCATCATTTGAAGAAAGTATCTGTGTTTCTTTTTTTCAGACTGCAGTCACTCGGACAGTCAGCGAAAATCCCACAGATACTCACAGAGGTGAAAATGGGTGGAAAAATAGCCTTTTGGATGAAATACATCATTTTCAAAGAGTAAGTAATCGTTGTGTATTATGTATTTCGTTCACTGTAAAAAAACGGACGATTTAACGGAAGTATTACTGGTAATCTAGACGTCAGTACTATTTACTATTACTGTTTTTTAACGGAAAAATTCTGGAAAATTTTCGAGTTTTTCCCGGAATTTAAGGAAAATTTTCCGTTAAAAACAGTAAATAGTACTGGCGTCTAGATTACCAGTAATACTTCCGTTAAATCCGTCCTTTTTTTACAGTGTTGTTAACCTTCGCCGGGCGCGCAGAGTTTCATCACATGAATGGACTCGCCTTGTAAAATTTATAACAGGCGAAAAAGAATCAATTATTGCTGTTTTATTTTAATTTTACAAATAATTTGACTTCAAAATATCATATAAGTTATCTCTGATCACAATTTATGAAAGTATTCCGCAATGCACTCATTTTGTTATAACATACTAAAGCAGAAGTTTAGATGTATAAAAAGATACTTGCTACTACAATCTCAAACAATAAAAAATAATATTGAATTACTAAACAATAATTAAGTAATTTCGGATTTACAGAATTAGTTCTATATTTAATCTATATTAGTCGCGTACCATATCAAGCATAAGATTTTCTTTTTTGAAGTTGTTTACATATAAATCTTGCGCATTTCATGCACTGCTAACAGATTAAAATAACACGTGCTGCTAACTGCGCAATCTGAAATATAAACAACTTTCTGGAACTAAACATAGAGATCTAATAAACGAATACAAACGGCTATTAACACACACTACTAGTTTAATTTCATTTTAATAAAAAAAGGACGTGAATGTTGTACTTTTTACAACAGCGCGCCCGACGGAAGGTTAATATGTGTGCATAGATGTAAATTTACTTTTATTAGATCAGTGGTTTCTCCAGCCTTTTATTAAAACATATGATTCACAATTCCCCTCAACACGCACACATTATAACATCTATTTCTTATTATTTAAAACCCTTAATTCTTCATTGCACCGTTTTCCATTTTTGGAACATTATATATATGAAACTCCTCGGTGTATAACAATTCCGGGGTCAACCTATCACGATAAAAAGAAACTCATTCACCAATGAAAACGTTTCATAGTCGTGGAGCGTTCTCATTGGTCAGATTTACACTGGGAGCTGTAAATGACGTCACTACATTTTACTTCGCTTTGAAATCTTTCCAAGATTTCAAAAACTATATTTTGCTGAAACTTTTTATTAAAGGAAAGCGAAGGTGCCTTTTAAATGCAATATTGTTAAAATTTTTATACTCGGGTTGCTTTAATTTTTTTTTCTTTACAGCCGTGAATGACTCTTGAGAATTTCAAATCTATAAAAAACGTTGTGAAAAGTTACCTCCGATTTTAAAGACAATCTATTTTCTGACCAATGAAACAGTTCCATAGTCGTAATAGAGCGTTCTCATTGGTCAGATTTACAGTGGTAACTCTAAATGACGTCACTACATTTTACTTCACTTTGAAATCTTTTCACGATTTCAAAAACAATATTTAATTAAAACTTTTTATTTAAGCAAACCGCGAGTGCGTTTAAAATTTCATTATAATCCCCACCCCCATCTACCAGATAGTTTTGCTATAGTTTTAATGCAGATTTCTGTTAAAATTCTCTTTCTTTCTTTCTTTTTCTTTTTTTTTCATTAGATTTTTCCCTCTCCAAGTTTAATCGCTGTATTTATAAAAATTGTTTCAGCCTAAAGTAGCTATGATTGACCACAGTTGTTGTAATTTTTTATCATCCTTTAAAAATGCAATCACGTCATTTTGACGGGTTATCTTCCAGTACATAATAACACAATAATATTCATTATAAGCTATGAATTTAGCCATTAAAGATCGCTGTAACTGATTAAGAAAAATCCAAACAATAGAATAATACTTATTTTGTCCCTAGCAGTTGGCTGCACTTTATAAATAATTATTAAAATTAAAAAAGGCATAAAATTAGAATTTGTTTTTCAAAAAAAAAAAAAAAAAAAAAAAATCGAAAGACAAAATTTGTTCTTATATATTTTTTTTACTAAATACTTAAAAATATTAATATAAAACACGTTACACAGTGTTAATGGGATAAAGTTAATTAATTTATCCCATTTATATTCAAAATGTAGCAATACAATACTTTAAAACCCTAATTGTGTATACAGGGTACATACCATAAAATGTCACAATGTAGCTAAAAATCTGATTTTTTTTTTTTTTTTTTTTTTTTTACTTTATATATATTTTGTATTTTTTCCGCATTATTAGACCGATATATAGATTTCAAATAATAGTTTTTTAAATAAATAGGAAAAAACGAGCAGTTAAAGATTCCGTGTCAGCTTTTTTTTTCCTTTATGTTTATATATTCATAAAATAGTACGTATGAAAACAATTTGTATATGGATTTGTTTATGATTACCTTACATATTTATTTATCTTAAACACTGCAAAAAATAACATTAATATACATTTTAAATGAAATCAGCCCTTTTTTTAAAGATTACAAGACGAAAAAACCCAGTGCGGATGCTTAAAGGGTTGAAAATATATCTCGATTCACACAAAAAAGCTCATATCTGCATTATAAACAATACCTATTAATTTAATATTTTCAGATATTTATGAGACGAATTTTCTCTTACGTTTTTATTATTGTTATACCAATAAATTACATTTTTGCCTTTATATATAAAAAAAAGAATTTTGTATTGTTCTAATTTACTTAAGTGTTAACCCTTTCGGGTCTGGTGTACTATTAATAGTTCATGTATTTTAATGGAATATTATTTTGTTATAAGAAATATATTTGCTACTTTTTACATGCAGTAATGTTAGTATATGTCTATGCATTTACTATATGACCTCATTTATGTTTAGGCATTTAGTAATAATAATAATAATTATTATTTGCTTCATTCTCTTTGCGAGTTTGCAATTCTTGTATTTTAAACACATATTTCACGCTATAAGTTTAAAAACAAAGTTACTTTCCTGAAAAAATCCTGTGTAATAAAGTGTAAAAAGTATTAGAAAGTTGCAATATGAGTTAATTTTTTAATACAATATTTTCTAAACATCACCAAAAATTCTTCCTTATCCTTTTGTCATATGAATATTACTTGGATAGTACACAAAACAACAACATTTGTTATCTTCCAGACAATGAAGTATTCATTCAATATTAATTAATCTATTTGGATAGCTTGTGTTAATGTTATTAACATAACAGTAATTTTTTCAAAAAACTGAAAAAAAAAATCGGACACGAAACGGTTAAACTAAAATGTTACTAATATTCTGCATTTTTTTTTTTCATGAAATTCTTGTAAAGACTTTCCCATTTCGCCTTAAAATCCATACCAGCTGCAAGTTTTATAATTAATTTTAGTAATGTAATAAGTTTTGGACACTTCATTTTATTTATATGAATAACCCAATGCACAAGACGCATTTCCATTTTCTCTTGTGAAAGCAAACAGAAACCGAACTTGTCATTCAGAAGTCTATAATTTCATTGATGTAAGACCTGATTTCTCATTTAAATTAGAATTAATTTCCATAATTATAATTTCTATATTTTCTAAAGATTAATTTGTAAATTTAGATTAAAAATCCTATCTACGAATAAAGTAAAATGTAATTACTTGAGAGAAATTACAATTATGAACAAAAAAGTTAATTTGAATATTGATTCGATATAAGAAATTGCTTTAAAGTTATGTATATTTTAATGTCGAATCACTTTAAATTAAAATGTAATTAACAGAAATTTATATCATTAAATTATACAAGATGGAGCTAATATAAATGACCCAGGGAGCAGAGTACTGGTGTTTATCGCTTCTTTTTACAGTATTTTTCCCTAACACTCGCCACCCTGATCTGCACCTATGAAATGATCACATTTACACTGACGCAGCGCGCACTAAGATCTGAACCGATTTCGATCACATTGTGTGCGTACAAGCTATGTGAACGTCAATCATTCCCATCCAATCGTATCTACTCGCTTTTATTTACCCTACCCTGTACATTTAGTTCAAACTATACTAATAATATTGCATTAAAAATGACTCGATATCTATCGATTTATCTCTTGGCATGATTTTGATTTCTTTC
Source organism: Maratus speculifer (assembly GCA_964019185.1). Classification (NCBI taxonomy): domain Eukaryota; kingdom Metazoa; phylum Arthropoda; class Arachnida; order Araneae; family Salticidae; genus Maratus; species Maratus speculifer. Next base: position 25,176,919 of record OZ025292.1, read on the forward strand.
TTTCCAGGCAGGATGTGTGTACACAGAGACAACGAAATATCTCGTTGAAAACAGCAAAAAACGTGCAAAGAAATGTGCCAGTTCTATTTCAAGAGAAAAAGAGGGCAAATGTGATGTTTCTAAGTTATTCATAACTCGAGTTCCACGGTGATCGTCATTTGCTTTGAAATTTTTTGAACGATCAAGTGGTTTACTTCATTAGGACACGTCTGATGGACGAGCTTGGATTTTTGTTGCGTTTCTGAACTGTCCTTCTTATTACCAACCAACTACTTATTTTTTCCTTCCAAGCATTTCACTTATGATCAAATTTTTTAAATGTATTACAGTGAACTGCAAGTCTTTGGACTTTGTTTTGATGATTGATAGCAAAATTTTAATCATATGAATGGAGTTTTCTCAGTTATCAGTTGTTTGAAACCAATACTGCAATTGTAAAGAGTGTCTTTACACTTAAAAAAAAGAAGTTTGTTGAAACAAAACAGATTAGGATGTATGATTGAAGGCATGCATGGGTACAGTTGTACCTGACTTATTAACCTTCGCTTCTTAAAGTTAAACCAAACTCGACAAAAGCAAATTTTGTCAATCAGAAAACCAAACTTGATCAAAACATATTTCAATTCGAAACTGAGCCGTATTCAAAATATTCAAACTGAACCAAAATGAAAAAAGTTCATATTTATATACATGAAAAAGCAATTTATTATTACATGACTAATATCAATTTTTTATGTATAAAAATGAACATTTATATACTCAATATTATTCAAATGTAAAGTTTTTTCCTTTGAAAAATATTCAGGACTTCCTTTTTGGAAATATCTATTATAGTTGATAGAAACAAACCAAAAACTGAATTGAATCTGAAACATTTAAATTCAATCCGATCAGCAAAAAATATCAGCTCCATACCAACCCGGAGTTTACTGCTGCTCAGGTAAAATTGAAAACCCGATATAGAACCTTAGTATGCAATTATGATTTTGTTTTTATTTACGAAAAAGTTAAAGTCCTTTTAAAATTTGTTTAAAACATTTCAATTTACGTAATATTAGTCATATACAAAGACTTGGCTCGCTAAAAAACTCTCACTTTGGCTCTGTGAAGCACTGCAGAGTCTAAGTCTACAACAGTTGCCACCAATATTTGTACTCTCTCGTGCTAATTTCAGTTTTATAAGCTTTTTTATACACATATATAATACTCACTAATATGTATGCGCACGCGTATAGAGTACACATTGGATACCAAAATTGCATAAATTTTTGGTTCATTTTTTAAAGTATGGGAATATTTGGAATGGTAATGTTCAGAACTGATATATATTGAAATCTGCTTTCTTAGGACTGTACTCAGCAGGTAACGGTTTGACATTTTCAGCAATTTTATTTCCAACCGTGTGGCATAATGGAGAATTCTCCTTTTCGGTAAACGTAATTGCAAGAATTTTCCAATTTTGTCCTAACTGTTTTGAGTTAAGTTTGTAAGTTTCTTAGATATTTATACTTTGGATTACTGGAGATTGCAAGAGTAGAAAAAAAGTAATAAGGCTTCATGAAAATGATCAAGGATACCGACAATGAAATTAATGACCTATTATATTGTGTTTTTCATGATAAAAGTCACGTTTTCAATTAATTTTTCACAGCAGATTTTATTTAATGAATGATTGTGTATACTGAAAAGCATGCATTTATTTCCTTGAAACTATTAATTACTACCCCTAAGTAAAAATAAGCAGTTATAAGTTAAAAAGATATTGATGATAATCTTCTTCAGCACATGAAATGCGATCGGTAGACTCAAAAGCGAGCGCAGTTATGTGTTTGGTGACTCCTGATACATAATTATTTTTATAACGATTGTTACTGTAATTTGACTTTTTAATCCGTTAGTGTGGAACTCAAAATTGACAAAAATGATCTTTACAAAGCCTCATAAAAAAAGTTCAGAGATATTACATGTGGTGATATAATTTGCCATTGTACTGGACTTTTTTGATTAAATTGGCACTGTTAAAGTTGATTTCATATTTAACCCGTTGCGATCCATTGACCCTTACACAAATTTTATTCGGTTGCCAAAACTTGCTTAAAGTAAGTTAACTTACGTTATTTAGAAAATGATCGGTACTAGTTGGTAATCCTGTAGATCAAAAAAACTTTCGCAAACTATAAAATTAATTGTCAATAAGGGATAATCGAAAACAATACATTCACTTTTTATGAAATACGTTACACGTTTTTTTTTCATCATCATCAAATGATTTTTAATGCGACATCTTTTGTATGTTTATAAATGTTTTACTATTTTATTATTACATTCATTTTTTAAAATAAAAATATATTTGTATACTTTGGTGAATCGTTTGGCGATTTATATAATATTGCGTAATTTGTCGAAGGGATAATCAAGTAGTACCAAATGGTCTAATTAGATAGTCAAATTTTATTTTCCTCTATTACTGGTGTCAAAAGCGAGTTTTGCCACCTCCTCCCCCCTAAGAAGGAAAAAATTTCGCGTCCGACTGGTTCTTGGATCGCAAAGTATTAAAATACTTTGATATTTTATTTATCGGGTATAAAATGCCTGAAGAAATACTTACGGTTTTAGTATTCTGCATAAACCATAATTTTGTCTCATCTCTTACAGAATTATAAAGAGTGTAAAGATGCTTTTTAATACTATATATTCAATCTAATTATTCTGATTTTGAAATGTTTCAAGATATTTGATTTATAAAAAAAATATTTAAAACCAAAAATATTACTGAGAATTTATCGCCAATTGAACAAATGTACTTCCTCTGCAGTATATACAACAAATATTGGAATATTCGATATATATGTAACAAATATTGGAATACACCATTAAATATCATTCTGTGGGAAATTTCTAAATTCTATTTTTTCAGATTTTCTGTATACTTTTAAAATGAGAATACTTCAATACAAGGAAAATATTGTATAATGACAATTCAATGTTGTGTAAAGGTTCAGCGGTGTTATCTGTTGTGATTTATGATACTTCTAGATTAATATTATAAGATTAAAGAGATTTAACGTTAAATATTACTGAGATTATATACTTAACACAAATCCTCCCTATCTTTAAATATTTATTAATTTTTTAATAATTATTATTTTTTTCTAAATATACAGTAGCAAATATCAAAGAAGTTTTATTTTTGAGAAGTTTGTAATGTTTCAACATAAATAACTCAGTTTACAAACCTTTTTTCTCAATTTAATTTTTTGATGAATATCAAAAAATATGCATATAGATAAAACATTTTTTGGAAAGGGGGGGGGGGCGAAAACTGTATATAAATACACATTGAAATCTTTTCTGCAGAAATCTTCGAAATGTATTGTTCTGAAACACTTCTCAGATAGGATAACTGACTTTGTTTTGGATAATTGACTTATTTTTAAGTCAGCATAATATTTTTTACTGGCTTTGTCTTTTAATAAATATTATAAAAAAATTTAAGTTAATTTTTGTTTTGTTTTAACAATTTGTCAATTTAGTTTACTTTAAAATAACGAGCTACTGAAGTAGATATTAATTTCTTTTTTCACAGGGTTTGAAAAATGTGTTTGTGCATCATTTCAGTATTGATACTATGTTGATTGTAAATGATGTTGTTGGATATACATCACCGTATAACAATACTATTGGTCATATATTCAATATTTAAATATCACATTTGGAAAAGAATATTTTTTATGTAACAAAATTTATTCTGCACTTTGTAAATACGCATTTCCTTTTATTTATATAAAATAATTGTAACTATTAAATAGAAAAAAACTCATTTATGTCTAATATAAATTTATTTATCAATTTTATTTTTTTAATCCAAAGTTGCCTTTTTATTTTTATTTTTCGTTAATATTGTGTAATACACTTATTATTCTATCCCACAGAATTTATACAAAATTTGATTTTTTTTAAAATTTTGTTTTATATAAATTCGATCATTTAAATTTAAGATTTGTCATTATTGTTCTTGTTTAGTTCCATTTATGCCTTCATTTGTATGTAAAAACATCTCTATATAATGCTTTTCATACGTTTTTTAAAATAAACTTGTAAAAAATGTTAATGCCATGAAAAACATTCTTTTACCGAGACTAGAAAACACCTTACCGCACATGTGTTCCATATATTATACCACTATAACTTTTTGAGTTGAAACCTAAACTGTTAAATTACTACTTGAATTGACTGTTATAAAAATGTTGTTATGCAAGTTGAGTTTGAACTATAAATATTTTTATGTTTTATAGCTAAAACCTTGTGTGGAAATTACAATAATTACAAACAACGTTTAACACACAATACACAAACAATACACCACATACGTATACGTTTCGCGAGCACCAGGGCTCGCTTCCTCAGTGTATAAAATTTAAAATGTTAGAAACAGAAAAACCCCCCAACTGACAGCAAGTCAGAGACCCAAATGATCGCAAACACAATACCAAAATACCCACAAGCCTCAGCAACCAATAAGATTAAACCGGAAATGAGGTTTCATGACAAACTAAATCTCAACTTTCTGGTTAGATTTATTTTGTCATGACACCTCATTTCCGGTTTAATCTTATTGGTTGCTGAGGCTTATGGATATTTTGGTATTGTGTTTGCGATCATTTGGGTCTCTGACTTGCTGTCAGTTGGGGGGTTTTTCTGTTTTTAACATTTTAAATTTTATACACTGAGGAAGCGAGCCCTGGTGCTCGCGAAACGTATACGTATGTGGTGTATTGTTTGTGTATTGTGTGTTAAACGTTGTTTGTAATTATTGTTATTTTTATGTTTGGTCTAATTATTACCACTTGTATCTGCTTGTATTTGTGCAAAGAAATTATTATTACAACAATATACCCAAAAGTTTCAACTCTGCTTACAAACAAGTACAATCGGCCATCCTTCCCAAAAAGGGGATACACCATATTCAATTTTTAATCTCAAAATTATCACAAAAAGCAGTAGAAATAGTAAATAGATTGGAAATTATGTCTTCTTTCACTTTATGTTATATAAAAAAAGATTATAGGGTCGTATTTATTGTAAAATTATACCAAACTCTAAAAATTTGAAAACCAAGCTTAATTTTTTTAATTATACTTGGGTTTTGCCGCACACTTTACTTAAAAATACAACACAGAAATTCAGAATGTTGGAATTGTTTAGGAAATATAAAGTTTTAATGTTAGGATCTCCTAATGATAAATTAATTTGTAGTTATTAAAAAGTGGCTTTATTTCTTTTTATTTTTCCCTTTATTTTTCATTTTCTTTTTTCCTTTCTTTTTTCTTTTTTTTTCTTTAACAGAAATTAATTTTAAGGCGTATATAATTGAAATTACTTAAAACATTGTATATAAATATATTATTATAACAGTTGCATTTTTTAACATAAATCGATTTCTTAGAGAAATTATGAGAATGAAACATGAGAAAAATGAGAATCCCAAATTTTAGCCCTATATTTTATTTTTATATTGTTTTTGAGTTACATTTAAAATTCTATCCGTATATAAATGTATTTTGAAACGATAAATTTATTTAAAATTAGGAGTTACAAACTATAAATCTTCATAATTCCTTAAGTATTTAACCAAATAAATTCTCAAAATATATTAGGTAAATTTTAAATAAACGATAAATATTATATAGAATTAAGCGTTCGTATTAAAAATTTCAGAGTTTGGTACAATTTCAGTATGAAAGCAATAACGTGAGAGATATTATTTATTATGAATTGAAGAAAAAATATATTTTCCAGTAAACATACGTATAAAAATATTACATGTATATTATATTATAAAAAATGTTATATGTAGTATTGTATGTATAAAGAAATATTTCCCAGCTTCATTTGTATGTTACAATGCTGCGAAGTCATATTTTGGAAGGGAACACCTAAAACCCGTCTTCAGTTGACTCATAGATTTGACTCATAGGTTTACCATTATGTTTTCCAGCTCCCAAGCCTCGTTGTTTTCATACTTTTGGATGCAATAAAGCACAATAATAAAACTATAAGGTAACCGCTAACATGAGATTTTTAAGTGCTTTCCAAGAAGGTATGATTTGGCAGATCGATTGTAATATGCGAATCGATATTTAACTAATTCGGAAATTTCATTCTTGAACTCAATGAGGTGATTATCTGTGCTATCCCTTCTCGGTCTAGTTTACATCAATTGATCTCATAATGACAAACATTTTGTAGTACTGAAATGTATTAAAATGTTACACATGCACAAAAGTAATATATATACATATATATATATATATATATATCACCACATTAACTATTAATATAGACACATATGTCTGTTTTCAAATAATATCTTTTCAGATTAAAGTGTCACTTCAGATGCAATGAATTCCGAGATTTTTCTTCCATCTGCAGGTAACCTACAAAATTAATCCGGATTTTTTTTATACAGATCATTATTTAGATATCTGTCAATTTTATGCATAGTCATTTTTTGATATGTTAATTTACATCTTAAAATTATTTTGTAAAGGTTTGTTTCTTATTTTATACTTACAGAAATATCAGAAATTAGGAATTTCCTTGACTGTTTACAAATAAATGGCTTCTAAAATTCCTTTTGAGGATAGGATCCGAATTTTTTCGAAATCATTCAATTAAAAACAGCAATTTTTTATTATAAAGCATTCATTTTTCCTCGTTTTCTTTCTTTTCTTTATTTTTGATTTTCAAAATCAGCGATATTTTTAAAAAATTGTTGCAGTTTAGTACTTAACATAATTTCTTTGCACAATTACGGTAAATTTGTAAAATAATACAACATATAACAAACACTACTTGTAAACCAGTTTAAGTGGACTGTTAAAAATGTAGAAATAATAAAAGAAAAGTGGCTTATTTACAGATCTCTAAGATTCTAATTTTCCTTCAGGGTTCAATAAAGTTTTTGAATTCTCCAATGCTTTCTGATTTATGAATTTGATAATAGAAATTGTTCCTAAAAATACGAAAACAGAAAAGTGTGAAAGAAAGATCAAAATGTATCACGTTAAAAAATAAAGTCCATGGACTTGTTTTGTAATATAAAATTTTTCAAACTATAAGAATGATATCTTCACTGCAGTTGAAATCTGTGCATCAAAATTTCTATCCACGTTAACAAAGAAGAACAAAGACTTATTTATACTCTCCACGTAGGCTTGTTGAGATGTACGGGTGCAGGTGATTATGATGTCATGTTGATTCTAAAAGTTTTTGTAAATAATTTCTTTGAAAATGTGACTTGCATTTTGTGTTATGAATTGTGAAAATAAAATATTTAACTCTTGTTTTAAATATTTCATGCCTCATGTTCTTAATTTATAGCTGGAATATCTGTTGCATATCGGTTTATCCAATAATACCAGCGTTTTGTATACAGCAAGGCTCTATTGGATCGTAATACGTCTGAAGTTTACCTAGTTCCAGTGTTCTCGCTGACATTTGACCAACGTTAGTAATTTGGCTAATTAAAAATAAAAAACATTCGCCAAATGAAAAAAGTATTAGCAAAATAGATTCGCCGTGTAGCACACAAAAAATTTTCTTTAATCCTTTAATGTACCCCTTTTTTTCTTTACGTTTTAAAAAAAACCTAAGTTTTAACTGCGAAAACGATTGTTATTAATCTAATTTCAACTATCCGCTACAAATATATTTAAAATATATATAAATGCATATGTATGAAAAACGAAAAAAAAGAAAGAAAGAAAGAAAAAGCAAAAATTCAGCATTAGCAATTAGGCGAATCCAATCGCTTGTTTACTCGCCAAATGAAAAATTTAATCGCAATTTCGCGCAATGGCGAGCGACAGCGAGAACCCTGCCTAGTTCCCGAATTGAAGAAAATTATTTACCAAATTCCGATGAACAACGCATTTCGGACTTTGAACACTCGTTTCTGGAAATGACCACAAGTTTCAGACAGTGCAAAAAAATTTCTGTAATCCTACAGATGTAAAATTTCCGAAATCTGTATGCTTACTAGCATTTTATCTGTACACTGTACAAGAAAAGATGTAAATCTACTAAACTAACATGTGTAAAGCTACAGTAAACTGTAACTTTATAAACGAAAACGACTAAAATTACAGTTATCTTACTAAAATTTTATCTGTAACCTGGATTGCTGTTACATAAAAAATTCTAGGAATTCCAGTTTCCTAAAATATTCTTATTAAACTTCTTTTTTTGATTTTCAGTTGAAATCTGTATCTGTTACATGAATTTTTGCTGTTGCTGTTGCATAAAAGTTCTTGGAATCTCAGTTTTCTAGAAAAATTTAGTAAATATACAGAATTTTTTTACAGAGTAGCACTCTATTTGAAATTACGATCTAAGGCTGTCCATTACACTGTTAAATTTACGATGAAAAATTAGATTTTATTTTAAAAAACTCCATATTTTTTAAATAATGATATCGGGTCATAAACGCCCATTGAGCGTTCTCATTAGAAAACAGATAATCTTTAAAAACCAAGGCAATATTTCACAGTGTAGTTAGCACTGGCGTGCACAAGTTACAAGGGAACATTCCATGCTTTTCATTAATATTAGCTTTGTCTTTAGAAGTTTTTGTTAATTGCTTCTATACAGCGAGCACTGGAAGATTTGTGTTCTAAGCATTGTATTTGTACGTATTTGTACATATTGTATTTGTACTACGTATTTGTTTAGTATATTATATTAATATTGTCTACGGGAGATCTATAATTAATTTCTAATTTAAAAAAGCAACTAATATTACTGCTTCCGTAACTGAATTTTTTGTGACCTTTTTATTTTCCAGGGTTATGCTGAAAAAATTATTGCATACAAAAACATTCAATTTGATAGTTTGGGATAAATATATGTTAAGTAAAGTTAATTAGACAGTATTGAAATTTGACTAGATTTTAAAGTTCTATTTAATGTTAAAATCAGTCAAGATAGTTCAGATAAATAAGCTTTATCGAATACAAAAATATGCATACCACTAAACAGGGCTGCTTAATGAATACCGAGAACATTTCCGTTTATTGAAAAATATTTTTCAAGGAGAATTTTCAACAATGCTCTGCCATTCTTTACCAGGATAAATTTTAACATACTATAATATCTTAAAATGTGTACAAATCTATTGGACATATACAGAGATGCAAACAGAATTCGGTTAATTTTCGACTATGGTTAATTATAACTAAAATTGGCTTTTCATTTGTGTTATATGTTTTTCATATTGTTTATTTACATATCCTCTCTAAAGTTAATCAACGGAAAAGTTCCGCTGCAGTATTCTTTCTAAATGTGTCGCATAATATATGCGTACAGCATTTTTTTTTCTTTCTTGTCTAAATACCGGGATAATTTTATTCCACTACATTGAATGAAGTATTTCTTGTACAAAATCTGAAATCAATATATGCCGGCATTTCTTTCGAGAAAACTTGTACAAAAATATCCTAAGGTTATTTTTGAAATGGATATTGGCCAGTTATATCAAAGTATGATATACACGAAAAGTAAAAACTGCCGCATCATCACCAATTTTATAGAATCGTTTTTCAGATCATTTAGCAGAGCATTATGGCAGAGACGATGAGATTATCGGCATTACGTAAAAATATGAAGTATTTCCGTAGAAATATTTCCGTAAAAAAATTGTTAAGAAGCCTTTAGGCATTTAACAAACATTCAGGATATAAAAATAATGTTTCAGATCGCAAACTATACTTTTTTCTAAAATTGTCCCAGGCGTGTATGTGTAGAGCTAAATTATTGATTTTACTTTAGAGAGAATTAAGAAAACTGCTGATATATCATACAAAAAAATCAGATACGTTAGATGACAATTAACATTTTCATTTGTAAGTAAACATAAAGAAAACTGAGGTAGTGTAAAACTCAGTAAAGGACAAACTTTGAATATTTTTGAACGTGTTTTAAATGCGTTTATTTTGAAAGAAAAAAATATATTGAAATATTTAGATCTTTAAAAAGTATTGCACTTTTTGGGTAAAATGAACCAATCAGGTAATGTGACATACACTGTAAAAAATGTCTGTAGTTTTACTAATGTAAAATTACAGAAATTTTTGTACTTACTAAAATTTTATCTGTACACTTTACTGAAAAGGATATAAATCTTCAAAACTAGTTTTTCTAAAGCTGCAAAAATCTATAGCTTTACAAAAGAATCTCCTCAAATTACAGTAGTCTTGTTTAAATTTTATCCGTTGCAGTTTCCTAAAAAGCTGTAAATACACCAGCCTACTAAAATAGTCTTAGTAACCTTATAGTTATTTTGATTTACGGTACAAAAGCGTATCTTTTACAAGAATTCTTGTCGTTTCCATTGCATAAAAAGTTTTAGCGATCCTAGTTTCTTAGAAAAATATTAGTAATTTTGCATATAATATATACATATGAATGTGTGTGTGTGTATATAGTTTTTTTTACAGTGCTGTGTTATAAGGATAAAACTTCAAGAAAAAGCATGATTTAAAAGTATGAACAATTTTGTTTTGTAAATAAACAGATTTAAATCAGTGTTGGATGAAAAACAGATTTCAATCATCAAGACATGAAGTACACTCTAAAAAAAATTGTAAAGGTACTAAACATTTTCTACCAAACTGGGATTCCAAGAACTTTTCATGTAACGGTAACAGTTAAAATTCAAGCTTTAGAATCGGTTACATCGGTTTTCCTGTTATCCTACATGAAAAGTTCTACCTACATGAAAGTCCCCCTACATGAAAAATTCTTGGAATTCCAGTTTCTTAGAAAATGTTTAGTACCTTTACAGATTTTTTTTCAGTGTATACTGGATTTCAAAAAAGCGTGAAAAATCGTCTAGCTGCATGTTTTGGATGCAGAATAAAATTAAGTAATACCCCTAGTTCGAAGTGTCTTTTAGTATCTGTAGATTATCTGCCGGTTGTAATTACTCAAGATAAGAGAAAGATTTTTAGAATAGACGCTCTCTATAAATGACTTAATAGATACTATTGTCAAAAGTTTAGTGATAATTTTGAGTAAAAAATGCAAAATGTATTTTTAAACATATTAAAATAATCTTATATTTTAATAAATAACGGAAAAAGAAAAAAGATATAAATGCAAAATAATACTTTTATTCAGCATGGATTTTTGATTACCTGATTGATAGATGCAATTTATTTATATTGTTTTATAACTAAAACTAAACTGTTGCACTTTTCTATATTTATTCGTATCTAGTTTAAATTTCATTTAACTTTTGATATTAATATTTTTTTTTTCATTTTGACTTCTTATTATTATTTTATGCTTACATAAAAAAAAAAAACACAAGATGTTTACATTACAGCAAAGAGTATGGAAAGGTAATAAAAATTTTTTTTACGATTCTTTTGTTATTTATTATGACTATTTTTATTGATATATATGATTATTACGGGACAAAGCCAGTCACTCGTTTATATAACCACAAGAATTCTATACAATTCATAAGACTATTAAGAAATTTATTTCAAGTTTTACAAAAATCACAATTGTTATCACCTGTTTCGGAATACACAGTCCATATGGTCCCCACATCGCATTCATAGGGCATTTCATCCAATTCTCATCTCTTTCATCCTCTGAATATTTTCCATTGCAGAACAAGCACATTGTATTTTCCTCATCCTAGTGTGCAAACTGGTGAATAGTTCATCTAGCGTGATAAGTTAGAGTAGAATGTTTTTCATCTTCACTAGCCTCTTCGTTCCCGAACCTTAACCGTTTACACACCGAATTAATATCGCAATGTAATTATGATTTTGTTTTTTCTATATTACAGCTTCAAATGTTTTAATTTATGCATACAAATTTAGAAAATAACAAAAAGAAAATATTTTTGCAGTTCGTTTGGTTGTTTTCATTTCGGTGTTCGCATTTTGGAACATGACTATTGATTTAAACCTATGCAAATATAACAAATTATTTTACGCTATATGCTATTGTTTATTTGTCTTGAGTATTTTCTCGAATTCCAAAAACATTTAGATTCATAGCGGCCATATATAAAGAATATAGAGAGAACGATAAAAGCAAATAATATATTTTTTATGCAAATTACCTTATACCTGTGATAAATGCTTAATCAAAAAAATTTTTTTTTCAAAAGTTCAAATCAATCTTATATTTTATAGGAAAAATAAGAACATCGTTGTTTTGTTGAAAAATATATGATTTGTATTAAAAATAATGCAATGTTCCGATTTGGGAATATTGGCGCTTCAACAATTACATATTACCACAAGTATCCATGTATTGGTTATAAGTAAATAGAAAAAAATCATGATGATGATGATAATCATGATCATAGATGACAGAAGAAGGAACTTTTTGAAAACTCATACTTTAAGGGATATGTAATTTAGGTCTACAAATAGGTTTCTAAAATGAAACTCCCTTAAAATATTAATTGAATGATCACTAACTTAAAATAACACAATCGGAAATTTAAGACCTTTTAAAAAAGTGAGTGGTATACAAATTCTCAATTTTTTTTATGAAAGAGTTTAAGATAAATAATTTCTCAATTTGTTGGCATCACAGTTTTGAAAGCATTTTGCAAATTCAGATGAAAATAACATCTATTTTATGAGGAAAATATCATAGATGTAGTCATTTATTGGTTTGCTTTTAAAGAAAAAATCATGTAGCTATTAAGAAATGATGTCAAATTTTAGAAATATTAAAATCTTTTTATGAGGAAAAAAAAAAAAAAAAAAAAAAAAAAAAAAAAAAAAACAAGACGCTTTCGCAGATTCAGATTCAAGACTAAAAGTAAAATTTTATTTATTTTTTTATTTATTTGTTAATTACGACTAATTACTTTATGTTTTTTTCTTCAAAGTATTTTTAGGTCATAACATTGCCTAGGTCATAACATTGATTAACATTAATGAATTATTTAATCGGTTATAACTCTGCGAGTTTTGCAGGTATGGGGATGAAATTTTTTGTATGTAATTCAGGACTGGAAAAGGAAAGTTTTCCTAATTGTAACTTTTATCGTACGAGGGCTGCATAAAAATTCAATTTTCGTATTTCTTCAAATTGACCCCCCTCCCCCATGATGTTTCAACTTATGTTATCCTATTTTGCATCTTATTACGAAACTTAGCAATTGTAAGTATGCGCTTTGGAGCTATAATTAAGGAAATAGCCTATTGTTTCGATAACTATGACTCACCCTGCATATGTCTACATGACTTTTTGATTTATGAAAACACACTGATTTTTTAACGATAAATATAGCGTATTTTTTTGCTTTTATATTCTTCAATGCTGTATATAAATCAGGTAAGATCTTCCCCTACATTATATCAAAATCCACCTACCTAGAACACACACATTTCTAATAAATAACTATGTTTTTATGCGGCATATGAATTTAAACAATAAAAATATAATTAAAAACCTGTTAAAACGTAATCTCAACGGTCTGAAAAGTACAGCTTTTTAAATGTGTTTCGTTAAGTAAATAAGATAAAAGTAATATTTTTAGCATAACATATTACCAAGTGATCTATTTAAAACAAGAGAAAACACACATGGTAACCTTACATTTAAAATAATATATTTTCAAGCATAAGTTAACAATGTAAACGAAACTGACACTTAAACTCAAACAAAATAGTTTCGTGAACATATTTCAGCATTCTAAAACTGCTATTACTATCTAGTGATGGTCAAGCGATACATTTACTATTGTTTACTAAAAGTAAAATTGTGAATGAATTGAATCAGCGTGTTTTATTTGGAATAAAAAACAGTGGTAATTTAAAATACCGTGAGGGTAAAAATTGATTAATAGTTACCTGACTTTTTAAAAAATATCAGATTGAAATGTTTGAGGAGAAGGAGATTGCGATTTAAATATATGTTATTCACGAATAAAGTAGCATATCATCGTATTTATGCTTTTAGAAGAGTTGGGAATTGTGCATGTATAACGTTATTAACGTTATTGTGACTCCCCTCTCCACCTTCCAATATCATATGCTACCAATCATCGAATCTGCCACTCTCCTCCTGGTAATGATATCGTTATCAATGTTTATTTTTTTTTAAATTTATTTCTTTTGTTTGGAGTGATATATAAATTTATAAAACTGGTTGCATTTATTTTTCGCATACTTCATTGATTCAAATGAAGAGAAGTCAACAAAATTATACTAGGGTGTCCCCTCTCAACGGTGGCCAATGGCTAATTTCTAAACCGTTGGTCATAGACATATAGTTCCAATTGCAAAAATGCTTTAAAAAAGGTAAAGAATTATTTTTTAAGCGATTTAGGTCAAAAATATGTTTTACTAAAAAATTACGAAAATTAAATTTTTATACGGTCCCCCGGTCCTATAAGTGATATTTAGAAAATTTTTACCACTACTCTAACAAGTAAGACAAAAAAAGTCCCATTCATCTGCGATCAAAATTGACTGAGTTATAGCTGTTCAAAGTTGAAGCATATTTTTTGCTGCGAAATAGGGGTCAGTCACAAATTTACTGGAAATAAAAATAAACATCAGATAGAAAATTTAACTTTAAACATTGAAAGTAATTTTTTTTTTTTTACAATGTTGTTTCGGAATTTTTGTTGACATTTACATGTTAAAGTAAAATATGCAATTTGTGCTAAAAATATAAGTAAAAAAATAACAGAAATTTTGTTAAATTAAACTATGAAAAGCAACAGTCACAAATCGTTACAAAATGATACATATTTGAAGCTCTATTAGGTTACTCAACCTAATAGAATTTGATGTAGTCCTATAAAATAAATAAATGGAACGCACCTAAAATCGTATTAATATTACATTGTCATCGGGTTTAAATAAGTATGGGAATTGAACCTCAAGCAGATATTTGGAAGTGAGTTAAAATTTGAATATAAGTTTTGAACTAGGAAAATTTACATACGAAAACTATGAATAAAATAAAAGCTTATCAAAATAACATATATTTTTAAAATAAAATCACGAAAAGAATCAACTTCATTTGCTTACAAAATAAAAAATACGTAAAATTACAATTGAGGTTATGAATTTCAAAACTCGACTTATCGCTTTTTGATTTCTCTATCAGTCTATACAAACCTCCACTATTGTAACAATGCAATCTCAAAATTTATAATGAAAACCAATAGATGCATTTAAAGTTTTTTTCGCTATTTCCCAAAGTTTGATTTTTTTCGATAAAGAGAATTTTTAAATTCATGTCTTCAGTTATTTTAATAACCAATCTAGAAGTTAATTAATTATAATTAACACTACCGTAAAACTTATACGGTGACAGCGCCTTCAGTTAAATCGCTCATTTAAAAAATTTTGTAAATGGAACTATATGTCTGTGACAAATAGTTTAGGAAATAGCCTTTGAACAGCGTTGGAAATCAACTCCCTTTATAATGCTTTAAGCACTTAGTGTACGTTCCCTTAAAGCTCCGTCGAACTCATCCGTTTTCAGCTATAGAAAAGTGGTTTAAGTCATGAAATTTAAAGTTTCATAACTCGGTCAATTTTAATGTTACATGAATGGGACCTTTTCTGTATTACTTGCTAGAGTGTTGAACAAATTTTACTAAATATCACTTATAGGACCGGGGGACCGTATAAAAATTTAATTTTCGTAATTTTCTAGTAAAACATTTTTTTGACCAAAATCGCTTAAAAAACAATTCTTTGCATTTTTTCAAGCGTTTTTGCAATTGAAACTATATGTCTATGACCAACGGTTTAGAAATTAGCCATTGGCCACCGTTGAGAGGGGACACCCTGTATAATATAATACTTAAAAGAAATTGTTATTGCTTAAAAATATTTTATAATAAATTTATTTCGTGTTGCACTTGCGCGCATGAAAGACGGGGGGGGGGAGATAAAAACTCATATAAACAAAACAAGTGGGCTACCGTATCACACTCATATAAACAAACAGCGAGCGATGGGATCGAACCCAAGCCCTGTACAAAAGCTCAGAGGTTTAAACTCATGCCTTAAACCACAGAGCTAATCAGACTTGCTTTTCGACCTTCCTCTAACTGGAAGGGATAATAAATTCAACTTCACGCATGTGCAAATGCTTGTTTTTGAGTCGATCTCACAGAATTGGCTTACTGTTTTAATATACATGGTAATAGACAAAGAAACGATACACTGAGAAAAAAAGTATGCCGCATTCACCTAGAATGAATAGCTAGTCACTTTCTGAGTACCTGAACTAGAATTATAGATGGCCGAACTATGCGAATAGGTTAAACAACTAAGCTGAAGCGACGAAATGACATGGCATTTCTAGTCTCTTATTTTTTAGAGGACAAAACGATATTGAAGCGTTTCTATAACGAGAAATTATCACTAGATTTTGGAAATGGTTTCATAAACTAGAATTATAGTTACTATATCAAACCTCTTGTATTCACATCTATTTGCAGAGATTTTTAAATAAGTTTGACTGCTAGAATATAGGGTAACGCTCTTGAATTCTATTAGGAGACTTTAGAACTCTCTAGCAAAGGGGGCTAGAATTTATAAGGATGACATGGAACTATTTTTTCAAGAGTCACAGTTTAGATTCTAGATGTCAGAATTATATTTTTTTCTCAGTGTAACATACTATTTTGAACTAAAAAACCATTTTACAAATAAAATAGAAATTTTTGGTTGGGTCAAAAATGATTTCGATATCAAAAGATAAATCCCTCTTCCCCGTACTGTATTACGATGTCATTTGCCTCAGACTCTTCCCCTAAAATGATAACATTATATTTGTACAGCCCCTTATAAAATCATAAAAAATGATAACTTTACCGTTTCTGTCTTAATGTATTTGTCAATAATGCTCTGTAAAAAGAAATAATAATAATAAAACTCTTTAAAGACTTGAAGCTATCCATTACCTTCGAGATACTATTCATTTGTGGTTTTAAATTTCTTTCTTAACATTAATATTTTTCTTCTGGCTTATTTCCAGACTTTAAATTAAAGAAAAGAAAAAGGTTTATTCAAAAATAACTCTTTTTGAAGTTTGCTGTTTTTGATTAACTAGAGTCTTGTATTATTTTTTTTTTTTCGGAATGCACAATTTTTTATTATTATTAAAAAGAAAATGTCTAAAATATGTGAAAAATGGAACTGCTTAAGCTAGTAAATTTAAACTTTAAAAAATAGTGATAACTTTTAAAGGAGTAAGGAGTCACATAGAAAATAATAAGAGGAGTATGTTTATAGGGTGAGATATTTATTATTTGGCCAAAATATTTTTCTTGGAAAAAAAGTATTATACTATATTTTATGTACATTGTTATTTTTTTTAATAAGAAATTTATATTAACACATTGAGTACCAAGTCTATTTTGTCTGTGTTTCCGTTTGGGTGCGAAAAAAGATTCCTAAAAAAAAGAAAAAAACTGTAAAAGTTTTATTAGTGCGACTGTAATGTAAACTACGCTACGAAGAATATGCGACTGCCACATTTTGTAAGACCTGCGAAAGACGACTGTTTTTGCCATTACTATGTTTCAATAAAATCCATTACTTTTTCTTTCTTGAAAAGTTATTAAATCTTTTGTATTTTTAAATCACAAGATTTTAAGAAATGCACCTTTTACATATAAACAATTTTACTGAATAAACTATTGAATAAACAAATGAATAAATAATTTTATTTTACTTGAGAGAGGTGTAACGAAAAATTAAAAACAAATAGGCATATTTCGATTCTATCTAATAAGAACCTTATTCATAATACAATAAAAATAAAATTAAAAACAGTTTCACGGTCGATATAAATGGCACGCGACAACGAGATGCAGCTTAGGATAAACCAAATTGATAATTAATTTTGATCATGGTTTATTTTTAATTTATTATTTTTACAATAGTGCGCGTGGTTTTTAAATTTACATCTCATTGTCGCCTGCCATTTGTATTGGCCGTGAAACGATTTGTATTTGTATTTTTATTTTATTATGATTATAGTTTTTATGAGATTGGAATCGAAACATGTCTATTTGCTTTTAATTTTCCGTTACCCCTCTCAAGTAAAATAAAATTGTTTATTCATTCTTTTTTTTCGTAAGAAATATTTAGTACATTTATGATACAATTCTGAAATTACTTAACATTCATTTAGAATGTAACTATAGAATGTTTTTGCTATTGTTAATGTTATTGTATATTGTTCTTGAGTATTTTCTCGAATTCGAAAACATTTAGATTCCTAGCGGTCAATTGTAAGTAATAAAAGAAAACCATATAAGCAAATAATACATTTTTTATGCTAATTTATTGAATTTACATTTTCCTTATACCTGTGATAAATGCTTAAACATAAATATATAAAAAAAAATTCAAATTAACCTTATATTTTATAGGAAAAATAAGGGGATCATTATTATGTTGGAAAACATATGTTTTGTATTACAAATAATGCAATGTTCTCATTTGGGAACCTTGGCGTTTAAACGGTTAATATTACGGAGGACAACTCGGAAAATGGGTGACCAGTATCCTTAATAAATACACCACAATTCTCCGCACCCTAGAGTCGCATCGATGTGTCATATTACCATTAGACTTATTTAGTAAGCTACTTTTTTAGTAAATACACAAAAAATAAAAACTGCCCACTTATATTTTGATGCTTTTTGTAACTGATGTTTTGAAAAACTATAATACATTTAATTATCTAGTAAATCTGAGGCATATCGATTTGCGATGTTTACAAAATAAAAGGATTATAACACGTTTTATTTCAAAGTTAGAAAAAAGGCATTGTCTATTACTATCATAAAGTACCGAAAATAAGCCCCCTCCAAGCACAATCCCTCCCAGTTATATATTTCGCATATTGCAAAAATTCTCGGAAAATCTTCATTTGTTGTTCAAAAATAAATAATAAATATAAAACAAAGGAAAAGGAAAAGAAAAACGATCTTGGTAGACAGATCCCACCATCCTTATAAAGGAATTTTAGAATTGTTGCGTTCTTCGAATAAAGGTACTTACGCCACGAAGTTATAAAAAATATGTAATGTATATAATATCATCATAAAAATGCTTTCTATGATTAAATTTCATTATAACTAAACAACAACAACAACAACAACAAAACTTTTCTTTTCAGAATTTTGGCGTTTTTAGGAGAAACTTGGAAGAATTCGGGCTTTCGAAAGTTAGACTTCCATACAAGTAATATAGTCATGCAAATAAACTTTATGAATTCTAATAATTCTCCATACACGTATTTATAATTATTTAAATTATATATATAATTAATATTGTTCTTATATACAATCTGTTTTGTTTATATACAAAAATATACCAATTTCTTGATTATATTAAATAAATTTAAAGAGAGGGGATTTTGACAGGGATATGAAACAGGGATTATGTTTTTAAAAAGTGCGTGACAAATTTTCTTTTCTTCACAATACCATTTTAACTATTTCGCCAGGGTCGCTAGGATAAAAAAGTAACAGAAACGAAAAAGATATACATATCAATATGGCTAAAATTCGAAGATTGCGCGTCAAACGTCGCAAATGAGGTGCGTTCATAATTTGATGTAGTTAAATATTATTAAAATGCGCCCCAAACACAGTTTTCACCTTAACCATTACGTAATGGAATAGTTTTGTGCGGCCTTGTAAATGAATAACAAGTATTCTTTGCGCCACATATTATACCAAAAGTATATTTCTGTATACTTCATAGATGCATATCAGTTTCATTATGTTTGAAAGAGTGCAACGTCATTAAAATGTACTCCAAAGTATATTTACCCATTTGGCCGTCAGGCAACGGATTACTTTTGATGGTCACTGTAATTAAATTATCAATCAGATACTCATAAAATTTTAAATGATTTTACAAAATTATGCAAAAAATATATATTTTGAATTGCAAACCATTCGATTGCGTAGTTTTTGAGCCATTACATTCGAAAAAATAGACAGACGGACTCAACGATGACTATAGGGGCTACATATTTATATAGTTACGAACGCACTAAAAAAAGTATTAGTACAACTAGCGGTATTTGAACAGTAAGTGTGTGGAGTGAATATTTATTCTCAGAGTGGAGGCATATGGTGCTAAATTTCTTACTGCAGTTTTGAGTGTAAATAGTATAAGCTCGCAGACATGTAAAAATGATTGAAATGGCAAGATGCTTAGAAAAGTGGTCTCCCTTGTGCTACTTTCACAATGTCATGTAAAGCCATCCAAAGATAAATCCGTGGCATCTTCAGTGATTATGTAATTTTTTATGTGACAATACCAGCCCCATACTTCCCGCCAAACTCAAAAATATCTCATAAGTTTTGCCAAGTGTGTACAAGTTCAAATTAACAAGTTCAGCTGTGATAAACCTCGATTTTGGCACATAGGGACTTTTTTTTTTCTTTTTGTTGTCGAGTTTGAAGGAAATAGGTATCTGGAGAAAGATTTTATTCAGACAGTGATTTGAAAATATGTATTAAAGAACTGATTAAAAAAACAGGGACGTGATTTCAATTAAAGCGAGTTAAAAAGGGTGTTTTGGTGTGTTGATAAATGCCTAAATAGATTTGGTGATTATGCGAAAAAGTTGTCGACTAGTATACCTCTTAATCCCCCTTTCTATTTTCTGACTATTACGTATAAAGACATTTTTATAACCCTTGTAATCATTTTTAATCTCTCTTGTATATGAAATCCAAATGCAAATAACAGCATTAGTCAGAAAAAAAACTCGCATGTCTTCATAAAAGTCATTAAAAGTATTCCCACAAAAAAAGGATTATTTTGGAAACCTTCCATAAGACGTTTACCGCAACAAAATGAATCGAACATAAATCGGTTCTAATCTTCTAAGCCTTTTACAGGAATTAAGAGTATTTATTTTTTTTATCTTTGTGTTTTCTTAAACCCTTTTTTATCTTATAACTATTAGAAAGTGCATTAAACGCGCGTAAATGATAAGAATAGTCGTGTCAGCATGTCATTCTGACTATTTCTCGTGTGGCATTTTAAAATAGGGTAAAGAATATTAATTAGTATGCAATATCTTTTAGAGAAAAGAAAGAAAAAATTAGCATATTAATCTGTGGAAGAATTTCCATTTTTATGCGCTATGTGAAATCTAAATAAGTCCAGATTTTTTTTTTTTTTTTTTTATCCCACATTATAAGTTTGTATTATAACTTGAAAGATGCAGCTTTAAACGTCTCTTCTTAAAACATATAACACAAAGTATTTTAAAAATTAGCCAAGGTAAATTTTCTTACTCCGATTATTTCATCATGGATTTACTTCGCCATTGTAAATCACAGAGATATAATCTAATGCTGGTAGACGATAATTAAATCACTGATAATAATTAAGCTATTATTTTGATGAAAAAAAAATGTTAAGATCAAATTTAAATACATAAATTATTATAAAAGAATTAATAACATATCATATGCAGAAATTATTCTGTCATGTTTATGTTTTAGAGCTTATTTAGAGGCTGATTAATAGCGTTTTTTTAGTTCATAAATTTTCTTTAATACTTTATCTACCGCATTATGAATTCATGAAATTTTTACATTCTAAAATTTTTTACGCAATTTTTTAGACTAAATTAAAAGATTTACATAATCATTTAATAATTATTTGAATTATTTTAGTAGGATTGAAGAATTTAGAAGGATTAATTAAATTTGAATTTACAAGGATTTTGTGCAATTTTTATAGCCCCACTCAAATCTTTTATTTTTAATTATTTTCTCGATATTTTGTAGAATTATAAAATGTACAAATATGATGTTCTTAGAATATAAATATAGAAATGTTTCCAAAGTGAAAAATCCCCCCCCCCTCCCTCAGCGACACGAAAGCTGAAAAGATGCAAAGGTAAAAGAAATCCTCCTTTAAAAAATATTTTTGTTTTGTGTAACCCATAATGCTTTTGGAACAAGATAAAGTAATGCATCTGTAAATCATTCGAAACAGTATCACAAATAGCTGACATATTGAAAGAATTTTATAATAAGTTATTTTAATGGCATTTAAAAGTACCGCCGGTAGATAAAGGGTTAATATTGGATATGTTGAAGCAACTTCTGTGAGATTAATGAGGAAAACGTTATTCTTATCAGAAAATCAGCTGGCATGTTGATCGGTGTTTTTCTTGATTGCATTACTTGAATGAAAATTTATTACTGTTTATAATTCAGAAAATCATTTATTTCTATCAACTTGAACTATAAAATATGATAAGTTAATGCTAGGTCAGAATGATTATTTTACTACATGTTCCAAGCATTTCAAACACTTATCAATATACAACATTGTGATTTCTTCCTATATAAAAACATTCGTCCGTTATCGTTAACAATATCGTTAAAAATAAAGTGCTCACTGTGCGTTTATTTACTGAATAATAAAATTTATTTGTAGAATGCTTGTTTTGACATTTGTTAGTATTTTGAGAGATAGAGAATTTTGTTAGTATGCTGAGATAAGGGAACACTATTTTTTATTCACAGTCAAGCAACCTTCCACTCAAGATAACGTCTACATGGCTGCAAGGTATTATTTTGACTGGAATATCGATTCTGAAGTTTTTTTCCTCTGTAGCAGAGTTCATCAGTGGATGTTTCCAAGAGTACAAATTTTGTACTCTATACCAGCCGCTAAGACATCCGGAATGCTGGACCTTACCGCAAGACCAGGCAAATGTTACCTCGATAATCACTTTGCTGTTAGTACAATTAGTTCTTTGTTGTTGTTGTTGTTAGCATCAATGCTAATACAAGAAAGATTTTTTTTGCCGACTGCCCGGCCAAAAGTATTCTAGATAATCATTTATTTCTCCATTTACCCCAAATATATATCGATATTTTTCGTCTTTTATGATTTAAGTTTTCATCTAACTTATATTTAATCTATGAAATTCGTATCCATAGGTCATTATCCACTTTATCTATAAGAGGTCTCATAATAGTGCTCATCAGTGTGCCCATCAGACACAGACAACTCATCCCCGCATTTCCACGCAGACTGGATCAAAACAAACCGTGAGAGTTTAGAGTGTGTCAGAGATGCACTGTATACCATCCACAAGGCTTTCAATATGAAATCAGATATCGTCCAAAAGCAGAATTCATTGAACTGTGGGAAGTTTTAAAAGCGATCCGCAAGTGTTTGGGCCTTAATTGTAACTTGTTTAAATCAGTTTCAGTGTTGAATTTTTAGTGTCACGATAAAACAACACATTTCATCTCTATCTTATTTTAACTCTGTGGTTTTTTTAACCAATTTCTGGAGTTGTGACATCACCACTGATGAACTCCATTAAGAAGCTTTCATTCGAACTGGGAAAAAGACATTCAGTTGAATGCTCCATAAGGAATTCCCCCTTTCAGTTATTTCATTGATGACAATATATTTCACATACGATTACTTGTTTCTGTCATTTACCTCAGTATTTCTAGAATAAACACCGAAAAACTGATAAAAAGTTCGCAGTTTTTTCCTTGCTTTAGCATCGCATTTTTAATAGATTTTTTTTAATGCAGCTTCGCTTTCTTTTAAAATTTATTATTTGAAACATTTTTTCCATTTGTTTTTTCAGAATTTTATTTTTATTTCTTTATCGAATTTCTCTTTTTTTTAAATTATTTTTTCTTTCTCCAATATAATTTTTTTAAAATTCCTACTTTATATCTTTTATACATGCATTAATCTGAAAAAAAAATAATAAGACAATAAATAATTTTCTTGTTTGAAAAGTTAACACGAAATTTGTTGTGTGTTTATATATAAATTTTTTTTATTTAAATTGATGAAAATACTAATATAAATTAATTTCAATAATTCGAAATATATCTATTAACAAAATGTTAACATAAAAACGTCTTTCATATAAGTTTAAGAGATAATACTATTGCATACAATAATGCTCATTTATTATTTAAAATAATTTTTATTAATTTTAAATTTAATTTAATTATTGAAAGTTATTTAATATTAAATTTAAATTCATTTTACTTAGAAAAAAATACATTTTAACTAGTAACAACGATCATTTGACCGATCTCCATTAACTAAATTAAAAAAGAACAACACAGAACTATAATAAAGTGAAATTATGAGCTGGGATGCAACGTGATAACTTAGAATTTCAAGCATAAAGCTGTTCTAACTGCTCTGAATCGTTCACTCATAGCTTTACCTCATCAACAGCAAAACTGTTCACGGTACTACTTGGTTATCCCATCAACCAATTTCGCCCAGTTATACAAATCGCCAAACTAATAACCAAATTATACATAATGACATAATTTTTATTGTAAAGAACAAAAAAAATACTAGAATATTAATAAAAATACAAATAAAAAGTCGAAATATAATCACTTAATGATGTTTAACACTTTTATCGAGTTTAATATTATTGAATGTGACATTCACGGTCATCCATTATTGGCATTTAATCTTATGGTTTGGCGATAAGTTTTTGGTCCATGGTATAACCAAATAGTACCCTGTTCATTTGTTAAAACTGTAAATTACAGTATTACCCAAAGAAGTGGAAGTATGCGAAAGTATAGATCATTTGTAGAGCAAATGTATCATAATTAACATTATATTTCCCGAACTATCAGATTAGACTCCATTGACTACAAAATTATCAGTGACCAAAACAAAATCCATCGTAATTAATAGATTAGATTTAAGTCTAATTAGCACCTTTAGAAACGTTAGAGAGAGTAGCAATAAAAATCCATATGTATGATGAGCAGTAATAAAAAATCCATCGTAATTAATATTAGTTTTAAGTATATCTAGTAGGTTAGAGTATGATAGACTGCGTTGCCTCTAAACCTCTCAGTCCCGAAACAAACATAAAAGAAAACGCAAACAAACACATACGAAGGATCTCCAAAATCCGTTTAAAATCACTGTATAATATTTCCAAAAATGTATCAATCAATATATCGACGCTAATGAAATGTACATGTATTTAAAAGGACTAGAAGTAAGTCTGGAACAAGTCTAGATGAATTTAAATCCATGTAAAAGGTTCTCACAAATGTAACCTACTGGCGACACCAGGACTCAGGAGATTAACCCGCGAGTAGTCGCGACTTTTTTCATAACGTCATTAGTCGCGTTCGGTCTTTTCGCCGCTGCCCCCCCCCCCCCCCCGCATACCAAATTTGAAAAATAAAAAATATTTTTCACCTAATATACGAAAATAACATTACAACGAAGATATAAATTTGCAGTTTTCTTAAATTATGCATTTTATTCATGAGATTTGGAGTGATTGGAAATAGTAAAAATGAACTGACATTAGTGATTTTTTGTAGACTTTTTCGCCAATTTCAACTTTGTTTCTAAAAATGTACCTGAAAGAAAAACAGAGGTGTCCTGTTACTTCAGTAAGGTTGTCGAGAAATCTTCAAAGTCAGCTACATGGTAGATCTTCATTGTATTTGTAATGTGATACAAGTTAGGGGAAGATAAGTTATACGGGCGGCAAAAAGACCGACACGCGACTACTGACGGGTTAAGCAGAAGAAAAATTATTCACATACGACACGATTTGAGACGTTAGAGCCGCTGCAATAGCGAAAACGAAACTATTAACGACCATTATATGATGTTTGACAGGGGAGTTAACCATCCTTGTTGCGTAGGGGGTGTAGACTGATAAATTTCCGACTCCAAGAAGGAAAATTTCCGAGTACTAAGAAAAATAAAATACCGACTATTATATACACATGCACATATATATAATGTCATGTATTAAATTCGTAGAATCTTGGCGCTTTATAAAATATTGTTTTTTTTTTCAATTTTTTTAGTCATTAAATCCAGCCAACTTGCGTGAAAGTCTTGATAATAGCTGATATCAGAGAATTTAAATTGAGAACACAAGCGTGTTGTTTTGCAATCGTACTACTAATCTATACGGTCAGAGTGTAAGTGTAGCACTGCAGTGGATTCAATAATCCAGTGATTTCTCCATCAGAAACGGAGCCAGTTTGTTGCTTTAAGTCGTTTTTTCACCAAACATGAAAAATTAAAATGAGTCTTACATATGAAAAAAACCGTTAAGCCTTCATTCTTGTGGATGAATTTCTATGTCATACTATATCACTATATGATTTTCAAAAGAAAATTAAAAAAAATATTAGAGTCGTAGACAGGAGATAATGTATGTCGAAATACTTAAAATAAGACAGAAATCTAAACTCAAAAGTCACTGCATCTGCTTTTTGTTAGATTAGCAGACGACGACAGACATCGACGTAATACAGAAAGAGCCAATCATTGAAAGGAGCACTTTTAGAGATGGGCAGCTAAGCTAATGTTTCGAGAGGGTAGCTGCTTAAGGAGCCCATATCTCGTAGCGTGGTGTTTTCGAAGTAAAAAACCTAGCATCGAAAAGACGAGGGAACATAAATTCCTGGAGTTAAGATTGGAAATAAAAAATAACAAAATGGCTTTACAAACATTCGAAAATAAAAACTAGCTTCTCTCAGAATATTATAGATTAAGCAACTGATAAAATTAATAAAGATCCTCATCATTAATCTAATACAGAAAAATTGCGAAATGATCTAAGAGTTTCAATACCCCATCCCCCCTTTAATCCTCTTAAAAGCAGGAGAATTTCTCAAATCTCTGAAATGCATGTTAAATTACTTTTAAACTAGCTTAGTTATCTTGAATTTCATGCCCCTATTTAAAACTGCTGCCATGATATGGCCAAATGTTTTAGAATTTTTGACTCCCTTTAACTCACTTAGAGGGCAATTTCTGAAGCTCTGATTTTATTTTCATTAATTCTGCACTTCTACCTGAAAGGGCTGAGTACACCAAGTACTCAAAAATTTTCGACCTCCTTTAACTTTATAGGGGAAGAATTTCTAACATATTAAAATATGTTATTAATTATTTGTTTAGCAGATTTACTTTCTTTAATTTCACTTCCTACCTATGAAACGGCTATAGAAATATGGCTAGTTGATCTATAAAACGATGTCTCAACAAAACCGAATTACACAACTTGCATTGCATTTTTTATCATTTTCATTTAAGAGGTGGCATAATTGATACAGAAAATATTGAATTATTAAATATATACAAAAATATTCTCAGCAGTAGCAACATATAATGATTAACCGTCTTAACGATTTCATACTATATGATCATAAGATAGAATACTAAAAAGTAGAATAGAATTAAATATTAGGAAGATTGTTTGTACGGGATTCGTAGAAATGCCCATCGTGGCACAAGCATAGTTTTTTTTTTTTTTTGTAACTGATACTTGGTAAGGGTTCCAGTCGTCTGAGTGTGCCAAAACATTACATTGAAAACAAACCAATTGTCTATCTTTTTAATTATTAGCAATGAGTAAAAATCTTTTTGGCGTTTCTTTTATGAGTAAAATTGAAATTTGATTGCTTGAAGACTACATTAAAAACAAAAATTTGATCAATGTTTTTTTTTTTTTTTTTTTTTTTTTTTTTTTTTTTTAAGTTTATAATTTTTTCTAACGATGTACTTTCAATCTGCATAAAAATTTGGTGTCATCTTTTTTTTTTATCAAACAATATATATATATATATATATATATATATATATATATATATATATATATTTACTAAACAAAATATAGTTATAATAATACGAAAAAACACCCGAATATAATTGATTAAGAAAAAGAAAACGAACGAATTATTTCTGATAGAAATAAAGTCATATAGATTGAAAAATATCCAGATTAATTCGCGGTAAAAATTCAAAGTATTTGGGTATTTTCAATTTCCATCCATCTATTTTGATTAAAATTACATAAAGTAAACAAAATTCACAGTAAAAAAATAATTAGAAAAAATAAAACCATAATTATTTTCAATTAAAATTAAAATCGTGTAGCTTGGGAAACATTCAAACTGATAAGGAAAAACACTAAATATTTGCATTTCATTTTTAAATTTTCATTAGAAGAAAATTATACCTAAATTGAGTGATTTCTAACTAAATTTAAAGTTAGAGAAAAAGTAGAAGTTTCATCATTCTAATCTGCATATCTTAAAATTTCCACATCAAAGTAAAAATTTTTCGAGAATACAGTAGAATCTTGATATTTCAAAGTCAAAGTGCATGAAAAAAATTCGGAACATCAAGGTTTTTGATCAAAATATGAAGGTTTTATATAATATTAACATAGCTGGGATATGTATCTAAGTGTTTTTTTGTCATATCGAAGGTTTTGAGTTCAAAATCAAAGTTTATCTGAATAGTTTTATCAAAAAAAAAAAAAAAAGAAAAGAAAAGAAAAAGAAAAAGAAAAAGAAAAAGAAAATTAGAAATATTTCCGACTAAGAACAAATTTATATAAGTTTTCTTTGTTCAAAATTGTTTTTTTTTTCTTCTAATTAAAAGCTACATTAAAAAAAATTCTCCAATTCATAAGTTTTTATAATTTAATATATATATTGTTTTTGACTAAACGTACATTTTTCCGATCAAACGGGAATTTTTCCGTGTGAGTATTTCTTTTTTCCAATTTGTAAGTTCTTATAGGTACATACCATTTTCCCGACTAAACATACTCTCGAACGGGAATTTTTCCGACTGAATTTTTCGTTTTTCCAATTTGTAAGTCATTATAGTAAATAACTTTTTTCCGACTAAACGAACATTTTTACAATTTGCAAGTTCTTATAGGTAAGTACCGTTTTTAAGACTAAACATACATTTTCCCTATCGAACTGGAATTTTCCCGACTGATTTTTTCATTTTTCCAATTTCTAAGTTTTTATAGTACATAACAATTTCCCGACTAAACGGACATTTTCCGGACTGTTTTTTTTCGTTTATAAGTTTTTATAGATAAATACCATCTTTTTCCAACTAAACATACATTTTTCCTGTCGAACGGGAAATTTTTTCGACTGGTTTTTTCGTTTTTTCCAATTTGTAAGTCATTATAGAAAATAACTTTTTTCCGACTAAACGAACATTTTTCCAATTTGTAAGTCCTTATAGGTAAGTACCGTTTTTAAGACAAAACATATATTTTCCCTATCGAACTGGAATTTTTCTGCCTGATTTTTTCATTTATCCAATTTCTAAGTCTTTATAATACATAACATTTTTCCGACTAAACGGACATTTTCCCGACTGTTTTTTTTTTTCGTTTTTCCAATTTATAAGTTTTTATAGATAAATACAATTTTTTTCCAACTAAGTGTATTGTTTTACCGATAAACACGAAAATTTCCGACTGATTTTCTCGAGGGGGGGTGCCGCACCCCCCATACCCCCCCGGGATTTACGCCCCTGATGTCTGATCTTTTGCAGTGGCATTTTTTGCAAGAGAGAATACCTTGAAAAATGCAAAACTATTATGGGTGTCTGATCTTCGTCAAGAATGAGTACGTGCTCTTGAGAAGTACGCCAAACTGTGCACAGTATTTTTATTCATCTACGCTATAAAAAATGTTAATGCCTCTTTACATCAAAACTAGTGAAAAGATACAACGCCAGTAAATTGGTATAATAAATCACCAGCAATTAAATGGTGTTAACAAACACAGTTTTTGCTGGCAACTTAGTTGCCATGATTTTTGGTTTGAAGTGACTCTACCGCTTGTTTGGTGTATTTTAACAGTAAAATAAAACATAAATTAAAGAAAGCATTATAAATCTAATTCAACCATAATTTGAAATAAATAGAGGCTTGGTTAAACTTTCTTTTAACTGAGATAATTTTTTACAACCTACATTTAAGCATATTAATTGGTAACAACGAATTTTCCTACTTGTTTATATGCTTAAAAATATATTTTCCATAAGTCCAGTATAGAGAGGGGGGTAAAGGGGAGTTAGAATAAATTAAATATTATTATAGTTAAATTCATTATACGTGTTTAGCATTAAAATTAAGCCTTTGTGGATACATTTAAATGATAATTACTTAATGAACATCTCTTCCGTCCCCGCATTGAAGTTCTAAATTTTTCCATTAAATGTAATAAAATGGGTACACTGTTAAAAATTTTGCTCTAGTTTGCACCACATTTTGGTGCTCAATAGCTGCCACCATACGATGGTGAAATCTCGCACCAAAATTTGAAGCTTCCCATTTCAACTTCGCTCCAACTATTGGAACTAAGCTTCAACTAGAGCTCCAAATATTGGTTCAAGATTTTACCATCTTACAGTGTCAGCTATTGAGTACCAAAACTTGGTTCAAACTAGGACAAGATTTTTAACAGTGTACCCTTGATGCTTCAAGTACATTTTATCAACATAAAACGCAAAAATAAGAGTGATACAATAGCTTTCACTTTTTCAATATGAACATTTAAAAAATGAAATAAAAGTTATAAAAATTTATCACATTGTTAGTAATGCTCCCAATAAGCTAAAAAACCCTCTAGTGATGAATTCTTGGTGAAAATATTTTTTGTTAGAGAATGGACAAACATCATTATCACACATTTAAAAATAATTTTGTAACAAAAATCATAATTACTTATAAATAACTCTATAAATTGAATTTGGCGTTTTTAGATTTCTTAATAAATATAAGCTACGTATGATAAAAAAATTACAGTAGGATTATACAATTTAACGCATATTATAAATTGTTTAACTATGTCTGCTAACAAATAAACAAATCTTTATAAAAAGAATTGATTCAGTTATACAAAATGTATACATTTCGTTAAATACAACCATATCATTATTGCTTATAAACTGGCAGTGCCGTGTTAAAAGCATGATGTAATTAAAAAAATACATACAAACATTTAAAGTTTTACATTTTAAATCAGCAAAAGAAAAAAAGAAAAAAAACCATCACAGTGCTTACTTTGTGCTTGCTCTACGATAGTAAAATGTAATTCGTAATAAAACCATGTAGCGGCAGTTTTTTTTTCATTTATAACAGTATGATCGTGATTTATGTCAGGAATATCTGACTCTGCCTTTCTGTAAATTCAGCGACAGTTGGAATTTAACACAGTTAAATAAATCAAGAAATTAAAATAAACAACTGAAGAATTGGGGTAACATTGCAACAGTAAATACGTTAACAGATTAATCAATAATAAAGGGAAATCACAGACAAAATTCTTATGGAACTT
Organism: Maratus speculifer; assembly: GCA_964019185.1. Lineage (NCBI taxonomy): Eukaryota > Metazoa > Arthropoda > Arachnida > Araneae > Salticidae > Maratus > Maratus speculifer. Next base: position 25,208,132 of record OZ025292.1, read on the forward strand.
CGCATATTTAAAGGAATTTCAAAATAGCACATTGATATGTTGTTAACAGTTTTCACTCCTTATTTGGTGTAATGTTTCTGCAACTTCAGGAAAGGTGTAGAATTACACACTTTTTAATATATTAAACCATTCTAAAATGTGTTAAAAGAAGAAACCACCAGAAGGAGTGTATATTTAAGCTTCATTTGTTGTTTTACAAACCCAAATTTAATGTGATAATACTCGATTTTTTTTTACAGTATGCGAATTCGTGTAACAGGACATTAAACTGGACCTTATGGAAATGTTATATTATTATACGAATATATATTGCATGTTATATTATTATACGAATTGAATATTCCCAACTGAGCGAAAAAATTTCCCAGCCTGGGAATCGAACCAAGATAATTGGCTTACAGGTCCAATGTTTTACCTGTTAATCTAACTGGGTGATGGCCGGCTGGGATTTTTTTCTCTCAGATAACCTTATTGGTCATAAAATCTGGTCTGTCACTTAGACAGTTCGGCAGAATAAACCGCAGGTAATGAACACCATATAACGATGGATACGTAAATTGACTATTTTTTGCTCAGTTGAAAATATTCAATTCGTATGGTAAATTTACCAATCAGTTTGATTGTGTTAAAATAATACGTTATATTATTGTTGTTATTCGTTTACGAAATTGACAATTTACATCTTACAATGACATTGTCAGGCATTTATCTGTATTTATATATAGGATAAGGGTGCTTGCGATCCATTATTTCTATGTAAAAGATTATTTTTATACATAAATACATAATTTTCGTTAAAGTAATTATATGGATAAATTGGATTTCCTAAGATGATTTTGATGTTTACATAGCATGCATAATAATTCCTTAGTGGATATTTACGACAAAAATTTTATAAGAGGATCACAGAAGCTGAGGTGTTTAAATGACAAAATTAAAAAAAAATAAACTAAGTGTACAGGCGAGGTAGAAATATGCTTTTTTGCCAGATAAAGAAATATAATTGGTTTCTAATTAGCTGCTATGTTCTAGAGATACACCCTACTTTTGCCAAATAATAATCAACATTAGTAATTAAAAAGTAAAAAAAATTCCCAGAAGCCGTAGTGTTTAAGTGACAAAATGGAAAAAAAATGAACAAAGTGTACAGGCTAGCTATAAATATGTTTTTTTTTTCTTTTCATATAAAGATATATAATTGGTTTTAAAATTAGGTGCTGTGCTGTAGAGATGCACAACTTTTGTCAAATAATAATGAATAGTGGTAATTATAAATTTAAAAATTGCACTCAACTTTTTTTTTTAAGTTATTCAAATAAGAGTTCAAAGACCACAATGAAACAAATGAAAATTTCCTATTTTAATTCATTTAATTATTATTAATGGTGAAATTTAACGTCAATTTGTCACTCATACCTTTTCGCTACTGAGGTCGTCATTTTGGTTACTTGCTTTATAAATTTATAACATGTAAATAACGGTGTGAAAAAATTTGGTAAAGACCCGTTCTAAATAATTCCTAAAAAGGAAGTTATAAATAAATGTAAAAATAAGTAACAAAACAGAACATGAAACAGAAAAACTTAAAAGGAGAGGCTACAAGCTTAACCATTTTAAATATATTCTGAATAATTCAGTTTGAAAGTAAATAAGTATTATTACAGAATTTTGAGCAATGCTATTAAAAACTTCTTTTAATCTTTAAATTAATAGAAAGTGTTTTTGTTCACCAAATAAATTAATTATTCCTTTAAAATAAAGATAAATTCATTTTTGAATGTCTTTTCTAAAGAAGCTTTTGTTTACTTCTCGGAACTTTTTCTAATTAATAAAACAACTGAGCGGGAGATTTTATGTAAGCTCATTGATGTTCATCATAGTTTTATTTATTTATAAAAATGATCAATACATAATCTCGAATAATGTTAATTAAAATTGATTTTTTTTTTTTTTCGGAAATATAAAACCTTTTCATGAAAGTGCTTATTAAAGTGCATTAAGGCTAAGTGCTTTAGAAAGATTTGAAATGCCGAAAAATTATTTATTGGCATTATAATTAATACATAAGTATTATTTTATTGATTATTTATTTCTTTTTATTTTATTTTTTGGTATTAAATTTGTTGTACAGTCAATCCATTTTTAGATGCGTTCGTAATTATGTATGTACATAGCACCTGCAAGTTGCACTACAATCCGTCTGTCCACATATAGCAACGCAAAAGCTACCAACCGAAACATTTGAAATTTAAAATGTATAATTATTGCTTAATTTTGTCGAGTCATTTCAAATTTTATGAAAATAGGATGTACAGTTCTATTACAGGGACAATCAAAAGTATTCCGTTGCATTACCATCAATGGGGAAAACAGTTTCAAATGTATTTTAATGGTTTTACACTCTTTCGAACATAACAAAATTGATATGCATCTATGAAGTAAATACTATAATATACATTCTGTACAATGTGTGGTGCAAAGAATATTCGTAATTTTTTTACAGGGCTATACACAAAAGTATTCCATTACATAATGGTATAGGGGAGGATATTGATGGGGCGCATTTTATTTATATTAAACTAATTAACATTTTATGAAATTGATATACGTTACTGAAGATTATTATAAGTTACTTCCTTTATAATAGAAGGGATATAGTAATTACAGAGACACACAAAAAATTTCGGCTACTATACTGAATCCGAAATACTGTATACTATTACTCCAAGATCTGATTATTTTTTTAATTTCGCTATTTTTCGAACGCACCTCATTTCCTACGCTTCACGTTCAATTTTTGACTTGTTAAATTTACAGATGCACGAGTTTTAAGGGGGCTTAGAGGTTGAAAACTTTTCAAAAAATCGATTTTTTTATGATCTAATTTGATTATTCATTTAATTATTAACTCAATCCAAAAAACCGAATAAAAATATTTGCATTTTTAACGGAGTTATAAGCATTTATGTATCAATACTTACATAGCCGCATCCATATAATTTCAACTTTCAGTCGTGTTTTCTCAAAACTTGATTTTTGACCACTAACACCAAGATTTTTAAAAAAAACTATTCGATGGAATGGCTTAATTTTATTTATTTATTTATTTATTTTTTGCATGCATATAACATCATTATCTAGATTATGAACTAATATATTTTAGATAGTTTAATATTTTTAGTATAGAGTATTTTTAATGGGAAAAAAGTTATATTTTTTAGGGTTTTTTAAAATGTTTGAACTTTGAGAGATTTTTTAATACCGTTTTTATTAAGTGATAGTTATATCCTTAATTCATAATCTAGAATATGATGTTATATGCATGCAAAAAAAAAAAAAAAAAAAAAAAAAAAAAAAAAAAAAAAAAAATTAAGCCATTCCATCGAATAGTTTTTTTTTTAAATCTTGGTGTTAGTGGTCAAAAATCAAGTTTTGAGAAAACACGACTGAAAGTTGAAATTATATGGATGCGGCTATGTAAGTATTGATACATAAATGCTTATAACTCCGTTAAAAATGCAAATATTTTTATGCAGTTTTTTGCATTAAGTTAAGAATTAATTGAATAATAAAACTAGATCATAAAAAAATCGATTTTTTGAAAAGTTTTCAACCTTTGAGCCCTCTTAAATGTTGCGCATGGTAAACCGATGATTCCTGTGAGCACAATTATGTTCTAAATCAATTATGAAGTTACTCTTTTTATATTCATCTATTTCTAGAAGAATAAAGTATTGGATGCGTGAAAATTTTCGAAATCTGTTTTTTGACTTATATACACGTTTTAAGGATCAGAGATACATAAGAAGCATATTTATACAAAATGTCTGTGAGTCTGTGGTTGTTTGACTCTGTGACTTTGTGACTGTGTCTGACTGACTGCATGTGACATAAATTTTGTGAACGCTTTATTTCAAGATCTAATGCACTGAATTTTATAAAAAATAAAATTTAGATAGTTCCTGATCTAGATTGATGCTGATTAGTTTTTTGGTATAAATCGATCAACAGACGGAGCTCCTGTGCTGCATTTTTCACGATTTCCGCAATAGTTCTATCTCAACTATTAATGCACAGATTTTCTTCAAACTTCAGATTCAATACATCCGTGATATGAACTAGTTCTGTTAACGTTTCAGTGATAATCGCAAAACAGGGTGGGCTGCAATGCTGCAACTTTCCCGATTAATTCGACAGCTCTATTTTAAGAATTAATGCAGGAATTTTCATCAATTTTTTAATTTAGGTATTGCTTGATAAATATTTTTGCTCTTTATGCTTTGATATAAATTGCTCGACAGGTGGTACACTTTTGTTGCATTTTTACCCGATATTTGCAACAGTCGTATTTCAAGAATTAATGCATGGACTTTTATGCCTTTACAATCCTCATAATGAGTATAAATTGCCATTTAAGTTTTGTAATGTGATAGTAAGGGTTGAAGTATTAATATGCATGCGATAAAAGAAAAATTTTGTGAATGCCACATCCAACTAGTTTTCACTGCATTTGTCATGATAACTTTTAAAGAAGTTAATGAATTTACAAAACTTTTTTCATCAACTTTTTCAAGGCTTTTTTGTGGTCAGAATAAAAGAGTTATTATTATTATTATTTTGCGATTTATGCATATTATAATAATATTAAATCAAAAAGAAAACAAGTAAGAAAAATCATGTGTTAAGCATAGATTATGAAGCACTTTACAACACTTATTGAAATCTTTAACAAAATTTAGTTATCCAGAGAAATAATGTATTATTGTTCATATTCAAATTTGTATTCCAATACTTTTGAAAAGCCCTGTATTTGATCTGTCGGTTAATATATAGACTATATAATTTCAAAATTTAATTTAGCAATTTATACTAATAGTCGGAAACATACTTGAGTGCTTTTGTTTAACCCTGTAAAATACATAGCACCTTTATTACACGAAAGTATTTTGCTAAAGTTTTGTTTAATGATAAATTAACTTTAAACGAAAATCAAATTTCTAGAAATTGCCATCCAAAGACGACCATGTATCCAGTTCTTTGCATGACCCTGTATATCATTTTATTTATATTCTACAAATATGTCTTAATAAACTAAATACAGTTCATCGTAAAAAGGCATAACATATTTAAAAAACCACCTTTTTAGTAAATACGCTCATATTCAGTAACCTTTCCGAGATGTTTTGTGTAACCCTCCCTGTATAACTAAATGGCGTAATAATTAGTATTACCATACAATATGCATACATCTAGTGAAACTTAAAAGCGTATATCATAATTAAAAATTAATTTCATATATTTAACAGACATCTTCCATAATAAATTGGACTTCGTATAGAATATACTATTTCTAATATTTTGTGTGTCCCTGTAAATACTATGCATTAATATTATGCATGAAATAACTTATATTGATCCACAGCTTTGATTATATATGAAATCGTTTATTATAATTAAAATATGTCGCAAAAGATTCCCCCGTTTATTATTTTGCATTGGAATTTTTTCGTATGGCCCTGTAAATGAATAATAACTATTCTTTTCGCTTCATACTTTACAAAATGCATATTTTAGTGCACTTTGGTGACGCATATAAATTTGAAGTTGTTTGACAGGGTGTAACATCTTTAAAATTCATTTGAAACGATTTTTTGCCATAGGCCGTAATGTACTGGAAAACATTTGAGTGTCCCTGTAAATAAACTTATCATGGCAGAACCTTCATTTTCAATAGGGTTCGTGCTCGGGTAAATTTCATTAACGTCCTAAAATTTCATGACAATCCGAGCATATTTTCGAGAGTTAGAGCGCGGTCAGACGGACAGATGGACCGACAAACCGAATGCGGAAGCACTTTTAAACTTTGTTGGAAAGTGCTAAAAAAGGGTGAGGGGAACGAACTCATCCATATTGATTGCCACTGATTGTTAATAGTAACGGATCAGTGTAATGATTTCTTATAAAATTCTAACACAATCCTAATGCGACAGTCCTAAAAATCTGTTTTATCTGATGCATGTTATTACTTCGAAATCTTCGAAATTCGCAATTACAATTCCAAAATTAAATGACTATCTATGCCAACCATTCAAATTTCAACGACATGAATATCCGTGCATTGATTCTTAAGATTTGACTGTCACTAAAATCACGTAAATCATGCAAAATGCAGTATAGTCGTTCGTCTTGTCAGAGGACTTACGCTGAAACCTAATTTGAAGCAACTTATATCAACATTTAACTGAATCTAAAGATTCGTGAAAATTCTTCTATTAGTTCTTAAGATAATCGAACTAGATCTCCATGAACAATCGAAGACATTATTGGATAATTTTAGTATTTAAAATACACTTTTTCGGAGTACAGGTATGCTCATTCAGGTGAATTTCAAAAGATCTACTAGTTCTCGCTGTACATTGGTTCACCATTACTCGCCGAGAACATTATAAGTAAATTAAACTAAAACTTTGAAAAAATGGAATATGTGAGCTAATCGCTGAACATACGAATCAATGAACCGATGTATACGCTAAAATTGTTCAGCATTGTCTTCAAACGAAATGCCAGTATTTTAAAATCAGTAACAGTTGTTGTAACAGTTTGTAACAGTTGTAACAGTTATCATGGTAGATTACTCCTCGAAGTTTGATTCACATACTTGCAAACGCAAACTCTAAATGGGGCTTGTTTTACCTCTAGTGTTTTACCTCTTATCATTTCTAAAAAATAAATAACTGCAACTGTTCTTGATCTATTCTACTATTTGTTATGCAACGGATATTTGTGCTGATAAGGTCTTGCGATAGTCATTGCAAAACTTTTTTTTTTGTATTTTTAAATGTTTTTTAGTAATTTTTTTGTGCATAGATTTTATTTTTTTTAAATGTATTCAAGTCTGTCTTAGTCTTTTTTATTCATTCTTTTAATAGCTTTTTAAATTCAGACGTTAAACGTATATGTTGTGCAAATTCTTCCTTATTTTTTATAAATAAATATTACAAGTATAATTTTCGAACCTGACTTCTCAAAGAACGAATAATATGTACCTATCAGAAGAATAAGAAGAGCGAGTGTTTGTGTATTCCATATTTTGAAATGAAATAATAGTAACTTTGCATTTTCATAAAAATGGATAAGAGACTTAAAAATTAGAGATAACAGATACACTGTTAAAATATTTTGAACATTTACCACATCATTACTCTACCACTTTTATAGAATATTTCTATGTTGATCAATGAGAATGCTCCATCATGCAGTGAGGTAATCGTTTTCTATAAACGCGGTGGTGTTACGATGCAAAAAAATTATAAATTTTAAACAGCGTAACATCGTGTTTAACAAACATAACGCGTTTAACAAAATGACTGCCTTTCTTGATTGTTCCATCATATAAATGACGCTGTTGCCTTTTCGGCAAAATATGACACATTTTGCAGAACATGAAGTGAACAAGTTCGTTTGGCGAGTTTTTGTAGACTTTCGGCGTGTTTTCTGAATTGGTCTCACGTAGAGAAAATTGCATGTGTTTTGACAAGACTTATCGATTTTCTGATTATGTAACGCGCTGTATCGAAATTGTGTATGTTGTAATATGTAATTGTATTTAATTGGCATTGCAATATGTTGCACCGTCTTTATTAAAAATATGACTGTTATAACCTGTTTTAAATTTTTTGACATCATCAACATCAATATAGGCATAAAAAAACAACTACCCCTTCCCTTTTAAGAAGAAAAGTGGTGCATCAAATTTTTAACGATATCAGAAACAAATCCCACTTTATTATTTAAATGAGTCATAAAAGTTCGTGCTTTTTTATTTTAATTACTTTTAAGGCATCATCAAACGTTTTTGCAATATTTTTTTATTAGAGATTTCTAAAATAAGCTTTTAACTTAATTTTATCTTAAAGAAACCTTGCAATTCATTTTAATTCACATTTTTTGTACTAGTATTTATCACTTTTTTAAGAGACAAAAACTGGACGAGTTCCAGAAACGAACGAGCTTGATTTTTCTTCTTGTTTTTGCTTCATAAATAAATCTTTGTTTATCTAAAGCCTTGCATCAAACAAAACTTTTTCCATTAGCAAAAAGTTTTTTTTCTTGCTTTTTCCTGTTTTATCTTATTTTATTTCCGTTTACATTTTTTTTTTTTTGTATTTCAGCAAATTATAAGCAGATTAGAGCATTATGAGATAATGAATATGCCGCAATAACGAAGAGGTTAAAAAAACCCTCAAAGAATATTTCATTTTTTTGACGTTTATATTTTTATCCCTTTAGTAACGTAAAATTTCATTTTAATGTTTATTAAAGAAAATGTCTATAGATCAGGAGAATTTGAAACAAAAAGTAATATTTATGTTCCGGTTTTTCGAAGATTTAGGTCATTTTACTTATAATGTTCTCAGCGAATATGTTTCAATAATTGCTGAAAAGTGTTAAATGAAAATCATAAAAAGAATAACAAATGATTTTCTACAAAACATTCTTCATTAAATGCTGCAAAACTTTGCACGTTTATCCCCATGAGGGAAGGTGGGATATATTTTATCACACATACTATCAATAAAGATTTGCACCAAAAAAAAAAAAATTGTTAAATTTTACTTTTTTAACTCTGGATGAAATAAACTTTTCTACCAAAAATTGAACCAACTTCAAAAAATACTGCAAAGTGAATTTTTTTTTTTATATAATAGCAATAAGAAATTAAATTAAGAGCGTAGTATTTACCATGTGTATTATTACATTTATGTACATTAATTTGATTTTTTGAAGTCGGTGCCAGCCAAGCCAAGTTACATGTAATTTGCCAATAGACACCCATTCAAGTATCTAAGAGATTTTTTACGATTAAATATTTAGTTAAAAAAATTAACTTTATTCTTTTGCGATTTGCATTGGATAATTAATTTTAATTTTGAACCTGTCTTGGCTGGCAGCGATTTAAAAAATTCAAATTAATGTACATAAATATAATAATACGCATGGTAAATACTACGCTCTTAATTTAATTTCTTATTACTATTATGTAAAAAAAAAATATTTTTCACTTTGCAGTAGTTTTTGAAGTCGGTTCAATTTTTGGTAGAAAAGTTTATTTTTCTCTGTTTAGTTAAAAGTTAACGATTTTTTAAAGTCGGTTAGTAAAAATTAAATACGGGAAAAATCATTGTAAATTATAGACGCATGTCAGGAGTAGGGTTCGAACCCACTCTCTTTTTCAAGAATCAGAATCAAATCTGCTGTCTCACACCGCTCGGCCACACCGACTGCACTCCATTCGGCGGGCTTATTCATCGTCCATGTTACTTTTAGTTTGCGAGAAATCACTAACTTTATTAGTTTTTGGTTAATTACTAAAAAAGTACTGAAGCAATTTCGATGAAATGGAAGTGGTACCAATTGGAGAGTAACCTCTTTCATTTAACATAAAAATCATATTGATCGGTTGGATAGATTCGGAGTAATCGGTGAACATACATAAAAAAAAATTTGCGTCGAATTGATAACCGCATTTTCCTTTTTTGAAACAGGTTAATAAAACTTATAATACCGAAAAAAGTATTGAAAATTATACACGTATGTAAGGAGAGAGGTTCGAACCCACGCTTTCTTTGAAGAACCAGAAATTAAATTTGGCGACTTTCACCTCTCGGCCATCTTATCTGCAGTCGATTCGGCCAGATTATTTAAGGTTCATGTTACTTTTAATTTGCGAGATATCACAAATTTTATTAATTTTCCCCTAATTTCTAAAGAAGTACAGAACCAATTTCGATGAAGTGGAAATGCTACCAATAAGCGAGTAACTTCTTTCATTTAACACAAAAACCTAATTAATCGGTTGGATAGTTTCGGTGTAATTGGTGAACATACATAAAAAATGCATACTCGTCGAATTGATAACCTCCTCCTCCTTTTTTTGAAGTCGGTTAAAAGTTATAATACGGTAAAGATTAGTGTGCACACGTATATTAGGAGTGGGGTTGAAACTCACGCTTTCTTTCGAGAACCAGAGCTTAAACGAGGCGCCTTAGACCTCTCGGCCATCCTCACTGCATTCCGTTTGACGAATTTATTCAACGTCCATGTTGCTTTTAATTTGCGAGAAATCACTAATTTTATTAGTTTTTACCTAATTACTAAAAAATATTTAACCAATTTCGATGAAATGGAAGTGGCATCAATTCGAGAGTAACCTCTTTCATTTAACAGAAATACTATTTTAATCGGTTGGATAGTTTTTGTATAATCGGTAAATATACATAAAAAATACATACGCGTCGAATTGATGATAACCTTCTCTCCTTCTTTTAAGTCGGTTAAAAAAATATAATACGGAAAAAAATACAGTATATTATACATGTATGACAGAAGCGGGGTTCGAACCCAAGCTCTCTTTCAAGAACCAGACTTTAAATCAGGCGCCTTAGACCGCTCGGCTATCCTAAATGCCATCTATTCGGCAAACTTATTGAACTTGATGTTACTTTTCGCAAATCTATTATTTTAGTACTCTTTCACTGATAAAGTACTGAGTTGATAAAAGATCTCTGATACTCTGTGTTAACGGTTAAATATAAAATATTCTTAACCCATTAGTGCCTAGCTTCCCTTTTTAGGTACGCTTCAAAAGGTGCATTCAGCGCTGTTTTTGTCACCGGTAAAAAAGAAAAGCAATAATTATTTTATTTGAATGATGCATTTTCGTGATAATGAAGTTAACTTAAATCTTCTAAAAATAGTGGTGCCAACAGAATAAAATATACGCAAAATATGCTGGGTACGAAGGTTAATAGCATAATTAGTATTTAATTTGTAAAATAGATATGTAAAAAATTTAATAGTGGGGTTCGAATCCAATCTCTTTCGAGAACCAAAGCCATCCTGACTGCACTGCATTTGGCGAACATATTCAATGTGCATGTCACTATTAATTGCGAGGAATCACTAATTTTTGCCTATTTACTAAAAAAGTACTGAACCAATATCGATTAAACGGTAGTGGTACCAATTCGAGAGCAAGCTTTCACTTTAACACCGAAACCAAATTAATCAGTTGGATAGTTTCGGAGTATCGGTAAGCATACAAAAAAAAAAAAAATAAATAAATAAATAAATAAATACATGCGCGTCGAATTTATCAATTCGACGCGCATGTATTTGTCAATTCGAACAATTCGAACAATTCGACGCGTCGAATTTGTCAATTCGACGCGCATGTATTTATTCCTTTCCTTTTTTGAAGTCAGTTAATAATAAGGCAAAGATTATTCTAAATTATACACATACGTCAGGAGTGGGGTTCGAACTCACGATCTCTGTCGAGTACCAGAGCTTAAATCTGGCGCCTTAGACCGCTCGGCAATTCTGTTGCACTCTATTCTACGAACTTATTCAACACTTTTAATTAGCGAAAAATCACTAATTTTATTAGTTTTTGCTTAATTATTAAAAAAGTACTGAACCAATTTTGATGAAACGGAAGTGGTACCAATTCGAGAGCAAGCTCTTTCATTTAACAAAAATTAATCGGTTGGATAGTTTCGGAGTAATCGGTGAACATACATAAAAAAATACATACGCGTTGAATTGATAACCTCCTCTCTTTTTTGGAAATTGGTTAAAAATACATGAAATTGCATTTCTTAATTTTGAAATAAATTTTTTTTAAATTTCTGGTGGGCTCTGGTAGAGACACCCTGTATATATATATATATATATATATATATATATATATATATATATATATATGTATATATATATATATATATATATATATATATATATGTATATATATATATATATATATATATATACAGGGTGTCTCTAAACAAATTGTATATACGCTAGGGGGTGATAGAACACATCAAGACGAGTAATAGTAAATAGGAAACCAAGGGTCCCAAACGTTTTCCAAAGGAGATAGCCGCCATTAAAGTTTGGGGTCCAAAATTTCAAATACACATAAAAAACGGAAAAATTGGTCGATTGATATGCGGTTTTCACTAAAATTATTCTTTATGCTGGTATTTTCATGAAAATAAATTATAAAGATAAATTTCGAAAAATGCCGATAGAGGGCGCTTTAGACTTTGAAGTAATGAAAAACTACTTTTTGCCGTGATTTCTTGTATCTCATTAAATGGTTTCGTAAGCTTAGACTAAAACTTAAATTTTGAGTTCAAAATCTGAATAGTTGGAAGCGGTTAGGTAGCACAAACTTAACTGTGTTCGGAGGGTTTAAATTTCAAATGACTGTAAAAAACGGAAAAATTGGTCGATTGATTTGCGGTTTTCACTAAAACTATTCTTTATGTCGGTATTTTATTGAAAATGAATTATAAAGATAAATTTCAGAAAATGCCGTTTGAGGGCGCTTTAAACTTTGGAGTAACGAACAACTACTTTTTATGTTATTTTTTGCATCTGATTAAATGTTTTCGTAAACTTAGATTTAAACTTAAATTTTGAGCTCAAAATCTGAATAGTTGGGAGTGGTTAAGTAGCACAAACTGAACTGTGTTCAGAGGGTTTAAATTTCAAACGAAACGGAAAACTATAAAAACTAGTCGTTGGGGGCCACCGTAATACTTACCCATCATGGATATGTATATGAAAATAAAACATGTGAATATATTTATACAATGCATTGCAATCCATAAACAAAATTTAAATATTGTTAATATACATAGTAGTGCTATATTAAAGAACTGCTGATGTACCAATTTCGACAAATTATATAAAACGCCAAACTACTCAAGTAGTACCGAACTGCGTAAAAGAAACATCCTTATAACTCCAAAAATAATAATTCTATTAACTAACAATTAACTGCGTCAGATTAAGCAACTCATTTCCAATTAAAATATACTTCTGAATTGAAATTTGAATGAAATACAGGGTCATGAAAAATCGAAGAATGTGGAAAACAAGATTACAAATATCTCGGCAACTAATAAACCGATCGACTTCGTTCTATATGCAAAATGTGTGTTATTTTATTGCCTTTTACGTCCATTCCTTAGAACAAAAAAATTTGAAAATTTTTATATACCTTTCATCAGAATTTTTCGAGAGTCCGAAAAAAATAGTTCGGTATAATCGAGGATGCTGATATTAAATAGGGTTCGTCCGATTCTTACATACTAACTACATACAAAATTTCAAGTCTCTATCTCAATTTGTTCGGGAGATAGAGCGTTTACAGACAGACAGACGGGCGGCAAAAATTTTTTTTAAAAAATATGTTTTTCGGAATCTCCACTATCTAAAACGTGTAAATCCGTCAAAATTTTTTTTTCGATTTTCAAAACGATTGCAAGACTTACCCTATACTACGTATGATGGGTAAGTAAAAAACGGAAAAATTAGTCGATTCGTTTGCGATTTTGCTAAAACTACTCTTTAAATCAGTGTTTCCTTGAAAAAATTTTTAAAGATAAATTTCACAAAATGCCGATAGAGGGCGCCTTAGACATTGGAGTAGCGTACGACTATTTTTAACCTTTTTTTTAAATCTCCTAAATGCTTTCAAATGCTTAGATTTAAATTTTGAGATCAAATTTTGAGTCGTTGCGAGTGTTTAAATAGCGCAAAAGTGAACTGTGTTCTAGGATGGGGGTTAAATTTTAACTGCTGAACACACTTAAGTTTGCGCTTCTTAACCCCTCCCAACGATTCAGAATTTGAGTTTAAGTTTAAATCTAAGATTTCGAAAACATTTAATAAGTTTTGGAAAGCATTTAATTAGACACAAAAAATAACGGTAAAAATTTGTTGTTGGTTACTCTGAAGTTTAAAGCGCCCTCTAACGGAATTTTTTGAAATTTATCTTTAAAATTCATTTTCAAGAAGATACTGACTTAAAGAATAGTTTTACTTTAAACCGCAAACGAATCGACCAATTTTTCCGTTTGTTTATTATCATTTGAAATTTGAACCCTCTAAACACAGTTCAGTTTTTGCTACTTAACCACTCCCAACTATTCAGATTTTGAGCTCAAAATTTAAGTCTAAGTTTACGAAAACATTTAATCAGATGCAAAAAATAAACGTTATTTTTTGCATCTGATTAAATGTTTTCGTATACTTAAACTTAAACTTAAATTTTGAGCTCAAAATCTGAATAGTTGGGAGTGGTTAAGTAGCAAAAACTGAACTGTGTTTAGCGTAAAAAGTAGTTGTTCGTTACTCCAAAGTTTAAAGCGCCTTCTATCGGCATTTTTTGAAATTTATCTTTATAGTTCATTTTCAATAAAATACCGTCATAAAGAATAGTTTTAGTGAAAACCGCAAATCAATCGACCAATTTTTCCGTTTTTTATAATCATTTGAAATTTAAACCCTCTGAACACAGTTAAGTTTGTGCTACTTAACCGCTTCCAACTATTCAGATTTTGAGCTCAAAATTTAATTTTGAGTCTAAGCTTACGAAACCATTTAATGAGATGCAAAAAATCACGGCAAAAAATACTTTTTCATTACTTCAAAATCTAAAGCGCCCTCTATCGGTTTTTTTTTAAATTTATTTTTATAATTTATTTTCAAAGAATACTAACATAAAGAATAATTTTAGTGAAAACCGCAAATCAATCGACCAATTTTCCCGTTTTTTATGTGTATTTGAAATTTTGGACCCCAAACTTTAATGGCGGCTATCTCCTTTGGAAAACGTTTGGGACCCTTGGTTTCCTATTTACTATTACTCGTCTTGATGTGCTCTATCACCCCCTAGTGTATATACAATTTGTTTAGGAACACCCTGTATATATATATATATGTATTCAGAGGTAAATACAGTAAGTACCGGCTATTGGTCACCCACTTATAAGGTCACCCCGCTTATATGGTCAGTTTTCTTAAGTACCGTCTAACTTAATAGGGAATATGCGTTAAAGCGCACCGCTTATATAGTCATTTTATTTTCCCGCATATCGGTTATATAGTCGCTGTTTTCAATCTTTTCCATGCTGTTTTTGGCAATTATTTTTAATTAGATTTTGTAACCTTTTTTTTCAAGTGAGAAGAAATATAGCAAACGGGCTAATAGAAAGTAGTTACTCAGGCGCTGAAGGTTGTGAACTTTACTTCTCTCCCGTTCCTTCAGCCTGATTTCTTTTTTACGTTGAATCACCGCCGATTGTACACCGTTTTCCTTCAATTCTGTTCCTCCCAAAAATCATCAGATTGATATCTATCTATTTATTCGTTAGAGTTTTCTCTTTATTTTTAAAGTATACTGAAATTAATATGTAATAAAAAAAGTTATAATTTTGTTTCATTTGGATCAAACGCATCAAATAAGAATACTCGTATTTATTATGGCATAGAAAAGAAAGAATTTATCATTTGCTAAAAACAGTGAACTCATCGATAATTTTCAAATTTAAAATTTTTCTAAAACTGCATTTGCCAAAGTAAATTTGATACCCCAGATGACATTAAACAACATTTAACAGCTAAATTTTACTCCCCAAATGTTCGTATCTGTGATGATGAAAGAAAGCATCAGCGCTTGTCACATTATAAAAATGTGGATAATGCTTTTTTGCCTTCGATTAAATATGCACGATCGCAAAATGCTCCTAGTACTTCCTGGAATATTTTGAAAGAAAAATCCTTGGAATTTGCTAAGGAATTTGTCGAGTCCAGTTTTGTTGCTGGTAATGGTTGACTACAAAGTTTTAATTCAAGGCATGGCTCACCTATGCTTTAAAAAATTGTGCGGAGAAGCATCTGATTTTGACAGGCGTTTTTTAAACGAATAAAAAAATGCAATGTTGCGGGACATTCTCGAAAGATATGAACCTGCCAACAACTTCAACGCCGAAGAATGAGGATTTTGTTATAGGATCTTGCCAGACAGAACTCGTGTTTTTAAAGGTGAAAAATGTGTAGGGGGAAAGAAAAGCAAAGAACGTTTAACTGTTTTGTTATTTATAAATACGGATGAATCGGAGAAAATTATTCCTGTGGTGATTGGTAAATTTCTTAAGCCTCGGTGTATGAAGTTTGCAAAACTTGGCCTCTAGTCTACGATGCAAATTCAAAGGCATGGATGGTAAAGGAAGAAGAAAGCGTCTTCTGCCAGATATGATTTCTGCTATTGGTCGAAAAAATAACTCCAAGTGTCCGTATTAACCCATCAGTGCCTAGCGTCCCTTTTTAGGGACGCTTCAAAAGGTGCATTCAGCGCTCTTTTTGACACCGGTAAAAAAGAAAAGTAATAATTATTTTATTTGAATGATGCATTTTCGTGATTAATGAAGTTAACTTAAATCTTCTAAAAATAGTGGTGCCAACCAAATAAAATTTACGCAAAATATGCTGAGCATGAATGGGTTAAATGCAACTGTTTATATGAACCAAGCTTGGAATATGGTGTCACAGAAAACTACTGATAATTGCTTCCGACATGCTGGATTTTAAAATTCACCAAAGTATGAAAAAATATCGGAAAACGCGGAAGAGGGTCTCCCCTTAAATGAAGTGGCAGAAAAACTGCGGAATCGAGGTTATTCAATACTTGACGAAAATGTGTATGCAAAGATTGATGAAGACCTCGCTACTAACAGTGAAGCTTGAGTAGAAGATATTGTTTCTAATGTGTTAAATTTGAATGCTGTAGAAAGCGATGATGAGGATGATAGTGGATGTGAAAAGAAATCAGTATCAATACCAGATGCACTTAAAGCCATCGATGATCTCAGATTTTTTATTAATTCCGAAGTAACAGATGAACATTAAAAGCTATTAGAGATTTAGAGTTGTATTAACAACCAAGAAAAGCAATCTATCTTGCATAACTAAATATAAGTGTGGTGAATATGGGTGCAATGTACGTATGTACGCTTTTTTTATTTCGATTTGTAAGGTAAGATAATAAATTTCTCAAACATTGCATATTTATTGCTGTACTTTTTACTCACAAAATTAATTTTTAAAATGTTCTTAAAAGTTTAATTATTTGTTTATTATAAGCGCTACATTCTGATAGATGAATATAATCCTGCCATAATTCAGGGTTTGTACGCATCAAAAATTTTCAAGCACCTTTTACCAGAATTTTCGTAAAATAATAGTTGGCTTATTTAATTACACAAAATTCTCTCTTCGGATATAGCGAGAAGTTCCCTATGAAATTTCTGGCACTAAAATACTTAAAATATCTCGAATTCCCTGGTGCGTACGAAGCCTGCAATTAAATAGTGTAATAATTGTAGCATTGTTCCGCATATATAACTCTACATGGCCATTGATGACCGTCCACTAACGATTTTAGACATTTTGTTAAATATCTAGGGAAATACATGAGAATTTATCCCGAAACTCTTAGTGTGTAAATATAATAGTACAAGTCATACATTTCCGTGAAGATTTTTCCCTGAAACTTTATAGGGGACCGTCAACAAATTAAAAAAAATGATTTTTTTTTCTAGATAACCCTGTTAAAACTAATGTAGCAAAAGCGCTCCAACTCTAGAGTATAATTAATTGCCTTATTGTAATAAACTGTGTTCATTTTTGTGAAGAAACCATGTATACTCATAGAGAAATTAAGGTTTTTATAAAAATGGTCCAATTTTTTCCAAATTTTTTGCTTATAATTTGCAGAATTCTAAATATAAAGTAACATTCTTTTATGAAAATATGACAAAATTTTTGCACACAACACTCTGTAATAAGAACTCAAAAATAATAAAAATTGTATGATAAATGAGTAGGTTTACTAAATAATTTTTCACTGCGCATGCGTCAAAGATATCAAAATTTCATTTGCATATTTTCTTAGATAAATGTATAGAGCAACTTTTGTGAAATTCTCAAAATCATAGCTAAAAATTCTGAAAACAATCGTCTATAGAATAAGCACAAAATTCGTTGTTCCCAAAATGGAACAAAAAAATGAGGGATTTTATTTAAAGGTAGTAGTACGCCCCATATTGTGTATTTTACATTGACACTAGTCAATGAATATATGGATAGAACCCCTCTTGTATTTGCTTCACTTTTGGAATGACGGATTTTCAACTTATTCAACATAATATGCAAATGAAATTTTGATATCGTCGACGCATGCGCAATGAAAAATTATTTGGCAAACCTATTCATTTTTCATACAATTTTTATTATTTTTTAATTCTTATTACAGGGTATTGTGTGCAATATTATTGGTCATATTTTCAGAAAAGAATGTTACTTTCAATTAAGAACTCTGAAAATTATAGGCAAAAAACTTGGAAACATTTAGGACCATTTTTATATAAACCTTAATTTGTCTGCGAGTATGCATGCTATTTGCATAAAAATGAACAAAGTTCTTAAAAATAAGACACTTAATCATAATATAGCGTTTGAGCGCTATTTCTACATTAGTGTTGACAGGGTTATTTAAAAGATATTCATTATTTTTAATTTGTTGGCGGTTCCCTATGGTGTTTTGTGAAAAAATCTTCACGGAAATGTATGACTTGTACCATTATATTTACACAGTAAAAGTTTTGATATAATTCCTCATGCATTTTTCTAGATATTTAACTAAATGTCTAAAGTCGCAAGTGGACGTTCATCAATGGCCATGTAATGTAGTCACCCCACTTATATGGTATAATTTTTGTGGACTGCTGATGTGACAATATAACCGATATTGACTGTACATGAATTAGAGATAGGTTTTTTTTAATTCGAACGCTAAGGGGGTGACGAGAGGCAAATTTAAGGGAATAGTTACATATATTGTACTTGTTGAAGCGTGTGGCGTAGAAGTCCAAATGGTGCCATATGACTGTTGTAGTATCTTACTAAATTTTTCAAGAAGACTAAAAAGCATAGTTTTCAAATTTTTATAATCATACGCAGGGGTTTTAAAATTT
This sequence comes from Maratus speculifer, assembly GCA_964019185.1. Classification (NCBI taxonomy): domain Eukaryota; kingdom Metazoa; phylum Arthropoda; class Arachnida; order Araneae; family Salticidae; genus Maratus; species Maratus speculifer. The sequence continues at coordinate 25,227,019 of OZ025292.1, forward strand.
TAATTACAGGCGATTATTTTTGTATTCCATTCTTATCAATGTTTTTTAAAAACAGATTTTGTAGTTTATTTCTCTTGCAAATATTCTCAACGTGCATTTCAAAGATTTTTGTTTCAGTAGTTTTGCGAGGTAGCATTAAAAAATATTCATCTAAATGAGAAACTGTACGATACCCCGTGTATATTTTTATATTGTGAAGGTTATCTATATGTTTTATTTTTATATATACATCTGATAACTTAAAAAACTTTTTGCGCCATTTTTCCCTCTCTGAGCTTTTAATTCTAGCTTTATGGAACATACTTTTAACCTTAGTTCGTAATGTATTAATATTTTAACAGCTAAAGTTCTTTTTCTTATTTTATTTAACTTAGTAATAATCTATTGCTTGTTTCTGAAAAAGAGCGGGAAACAATTTCGGAATCTTTTTTCAATGTAGAGTCTATTTTTCCTTTTTAGAATAATTATCGAGATTTTAATTTTATTTTTTATTAAGATCGTCTGCCGGTGTGTTCTTGCGCGGATGTGAACAGGTTATTCTATTCCGCAACAGTATTAAGATCTTACGGGAGGTCACGCTCCCGCCTGCCAATAGGAGATGGTGATGACTGACGTCATAGGCTTGAAGTTAATTCTAACTGGATTTTTAATTTACTGACGCAGACTGAGGAGAGGCTAGTTTTTTCGTTGAGTCTCAGAAATTCATTCTAGGTTTGAAGAGCGTTAGAATGCAGCTGATTTTTAAACTACTAAGACGCCCGTTTCCTTTTTCCGAAAAATTGGAATATCGAATGATGTAGCTTGGTTCACGAAGGTTGTAGTATTCGATGTGTGCAACGCTGACTGCTGGAATAACTTCACTTATCTTATGTGTTCTAATAAACATGAATTCAAAGACTGAGTGACTTAATTTTTTTTACGGGGAAATACCCAAAGATCCCAATTCACTGCTTGGTAACTTACCATTACGGCTGCTTAACCTGCTGTTAGTGCTTAAGGTAATGGACGTATTGTACTTCTGAGATGGTGTTCAACGAAAATTGGTGCCTTTAGATGGAATACCACCCATTTTCGTCACATACATATCATATATGAAATTATGTATATACATAGACATAATATATACACATATGAAAAAACACTACATATTTATATGTGTTTTTATAATTTTGTTTTTATTATAATTATGGAATTTAAATGTAGCATTATATTATAAACGTTAATATTATATATACATCTTAAAACATAAATATGCACAAAAAATATATTTATATATTACGATTACAAGAAAATATTATTTTAAAAACTAACATAAAAATTGAAATAAAAAAATAATATTAATCAAAAGCGTGCAAAATTATTACATATGCATAATAGCATTCAAAAAGAAAAAAAGTAACTCCAAATGCTGAATATCACAACAACCATACTAAAACATTTATCCTTAAAGAAAAAAAAAACAACAGACTATCTAGTTTATCTCAAATTTAAAATAAGAAAACTCATCCCATCTCATAAAGCACTGAAAACAAAATTTTCATACTTGACCCGCTTATAATATATGTAAAATTAGTCAACATGTGTTTCTGAATTTTTCCAATTCGAAACTTAAGAAGGGCGTTTAAGGGGGGCGGCTTAGGGGGAGGTTTTGGCCTTACCCTAAGCGCCTTCCGTTTTTGACAGGCATCACAAACACTCTATTAAGTTTAAACTAACACTACTGAGGTTAGCAGATGATAAATTTAATGCTTACGCGATTGCAGTTTAGTATCCCAATGAAAAATCGGTATCAACTTGAACAATGAATAATTGTTGAAAAATACTGCTCTGAAGGAAAGCTTATCACAATTGAACCAAACTATGGTTATTTTAGCGAAGTATCACTATGTTTGGCGACTGAAATATGTTGCCATATTTGAGACCAAATTTTTGATAGCTGGCTAATTTAGAGAAATTCTTACGTAAATCCATTAAATTTTAGTGCTTTTAAAAATAATATATATTACATTTTTGTAAATTAAAAAAAATTATATGTGTTATAGCGTAAGTTTTCTTTATCTTGCAGCGCTCAATGAACAATTCAATTTATAAATGTCAATTTTTTAATAACAATCTATCTTTGTAATAAGAATTATGTAGATAAGGCAAATGCAAATAAGAACAAAAAGTAACATATATTGTGACAAAAAATAACAAAAGATTTGTAAAGAGAAATTCTTCCAATATTTCCATGTTAAAAGAAAGATCGATATGAATTTATTCCCATCAATTCCCTGTAAGCTACTTTTCTATGGAAATACATGATAACGGAATCTCCAAAGAGATCAATCAAACAATCTTTATCTATAATTCAACGGACTCTATCTACTCACCCACCGGGTCAAGAAAAAGTAACAGTGGATTGATGTTTATGTATCCGCCATACATTAGTTATATGCTTAATCTACTCTTGGTGATATTTTTTTAAATATTAGATAATAAATCATTAAAACGATATATGAAATCATTATGCCAGTATTATTGGCATTTTAAAAAGTAAATTTTGCATTTGTTCTGATTTTATAAATAATTTTTTATCCTTATTTTTACAAGTTTATAGGTTATATTATAAGAATCGATCAAGGCCTATAAATCATAGGTTCAGACCTTTTTTTATATTGGAAAATCTAATAGTTACGTTACATTTAATATTTTTTAAACGTTTATCACGTCTTGTTCTTTTTGGAAGATTAGATGTAAAAATATTATATCGCAATATAAAATTATCTTGCCAGTATTATTGGCATTTTTAAAAATAAATTTAAAATTTGTTGCGTTTTTATATTTAAAAAAATTATCTTTATTTTTTCTAGTTTAACATTTAACCGAACCATCTTTTCTTAAATAAGAAAAACATAGGTGATTTTTTATTCTTAAATTGAAAAATAAAATAGATAATTTACAGTTAATACGTTTACTCACTGATCTAGTCTCGGTGTTGTTTTTGGAAGAATAAATGATTATTATATCGGATGTAGATTATTATACCGGAATATAAAACTATTATGCCAATATTATTGACATTTTTGAAAATAAATTAAAAGTTTGTTGTGCACTGTAAAACAAAATCTGCAAAGGTACTAAACCTTTTCTAGGAAACTGGGATTCCAAGAACTTTTCCTGTAACGGTAACAGCAAAAATTCAAGTTTTAGAATCAATTCCATGAATTTTTCCTGTTATCGTTACATGAAAAGTTCTTGGAATCCCAGTTTCCTAGAAAATATTTAGTACCTTCTCAGACTTTTTTTTTTTTTTTTTTTTTTTTTTTTTTTTTACAGTGTGTTAAGTAAAAGTTGATTGATGTTTATATATCCGTTCCATATTCGTTGTACTCTTATCTAATGATGACATAGTTTTTGAAATATTCGATAATAAATAACTATATCGGAATATAAAATGATTATGCCAGTATAATTGGCACTTTTGGAAATAAATTTAGAAGTTATTGTGTTTTTATAAATATTTTTTTGTTTATTTTTTTATTTTAATTTTTTTTGCTTATTTAATATTTATACTATAAGAACCTTCAGCCTTTTTTGCTAATTTACTATTTTCAATACTTTATCTGATCTTGGGTTTTTGAATTCCAGATGAATGTCGAAAAGAAAATTTCTATATTGAAAAATCTAATAGATTTTTTGCATAAATAAAATGATTAGAGGAAATGCAATATTACACATTGATTTATTCACAAAATACATATGATCCTTAAAAATAACACCGTAATATTAAAAGAGAAGTTAAAAATATACTTTTCATTTGAAATTCCCAGTATTTTCGGCTTTCAGCGCGCGGTCGTTGCCAGGGAATATTTTTATGATTTATTGTCACAATTATTCAAGTACACTAATTCGTTTGAAAAGAGTTGAGGGTCCATAGTTGTTAGTGTAGCTGTAAGTAGGAGTTACTGTTCTTTGGATCGATCATTTGTAGAAAAAGGTGAGTTTATTTAAATTCACTATTAAAAACCTAATCTCATTAAACCTAAACTAATTAATCATTATTAAAATGACTATTTATATACTTTTAAAATGGCGCAAAAATCACTAATACAGCGCCCCTTTCCGTTTGTTTTTTTTATTTTTTTTTTATTTGGGGAGGGCCAACTAGCTATAGCTAAACATTTACACAAAAAAGTTAATTCAATTCAATATACAGGGTGTTTTAGCGTAGTGCGGACAAATTGTAAGGGGTGATAGAAGGCATGATGACAAACATTAGGACATGGGAAACCATGGGGCGTAAACGTCTTCTGTAGGAGCCAGGGGGCATCAAAGTTTAGCGTCCAAAAGATCAAGCGATGATAAAACACGGAAAAAAGGTCGATTCATTTCCAGTTTTCGCTGTAAACTTCGCTGTAAAAAGAGAACTGTCAAAAAATGATGGTAGAGGGCGCAATAGACTTTGGAGTACGAACAACTACGTTTTACTGATTTCTTTTTTATTCTGTTAACAGTTTTCTAAAGATTGGACCTTAACTTAAATTTTGAGTACAAAATTGGAATCATCCCAAACGGTTAAGATGTGCAAATTGAACTGTGAACAAGAGGGGGGTTAAAACGGTCATAATCAATGAGCAAAGTAATCGATTTTGTTGCGGTTTGAGTGCAGGTCATTTCCTTTGTAATTGATTTATTCAAAATGACGTACAGTTTTGGTGCCCTCATTTTTAGATACAGGGCGCCGCCGATAATTTCCGACATTTCATCGACATTATCCCTGGGTGTTTTACTAACAGACCAGCATACTTACAGGAAGTGTTAGGGATGTAAAAACTACTTGTAATCGCATGGGAATGTAATGTTGGAAATGCTTTGTATCTATAAAAATATAGTAAAGTGGTGTAATTAAGCTACATTAAGGTTCAATCAGTTTTAGCAGATTTTTATTTTATTTTATTTTTTATTATTAAATATAGGATGAAACTTAGAGATTATATATATTTATGATGAAAGAATATTTTAGCTGAGATATATTCATGAAATGTAATGGCGTGATTTCTTTGTAAATGCTATTTGGTTACCCACGTAATTAGGTAATAAAGCCATGTAAACAGAACTCTAAAACTAGTGAAATGTTGCAAACCCAAACCTTCCTCGTATTTCATACATGCTAATAGCTTCAAAATTTACTATCACAATGCCAAAACTAAATGGCAATCTCTGCACATCATAAGGTTTCTAATCATAATAAATTCCGTGTATTTTTCTTGAAATAGAGCTATTGGGAATATCGATACAAATGAAAATTAAATATATATAATATTTAATGTATAATAGTACAAAAATAGTGTGTGATGTAATGCATTATATTATATCTATCAATATAATATATTATAGCTATATTATATTACATAGTTGTTAATAAATTAATAAGGAATTAAGGTTACTTTAATTTATATTTTCGGTGCCAATGAATATGAATATGTCCGGATTTATATTTTTATAGAAGTTTTTTTATTTATTATTAGATATTTAGACAATAAATCTTTTCGAGGAACAAAAAAAGGATTCAAGACAGCTTGTAATATAAAATTCCATTCAAAATCGCAAAATTCCGAATATATTTTTACATAAAAATAGCCTAAAATCTCTTATATTTAAAATTCAACGAGGGTTTTTTGTGTTATTATTTGTTTGTAAAGTTTGATTATTTTTTTGAATATTTGTTAAGCTAATGGATTTCCTTTTAATATGAATTATTACTCTCCAATTTAGAAGAAAAAAATAATGCTTCAAATGAGAAACCAAAAATAGAAGTTAATGAGAAAATATTGTCAAATAAATTTTTTATAACCTTTCAAGTTTTAAATACTTTAAAAAAATATTCTGGAGCACTTATTTTATCAGAAAAAGCACGAGATATAATTTTAAATAATAAAAAAAGCACTTACTTGTTTTGAGTAATTTTGTATATTTTTCTTTCAAATTTACCATTTTTTTTAAAGAAGAAATTAAATATTTCTTAATGTAAAAATTTCATCCAAATACACTTTTTCCGAATATTTTGATAAATCCATTCTTTTGTTAATTTAAAATGTCACTTTTAATTGCTTATATAAAATACAGGCAAAAACGTTTTACAATAAATAAATAAATAAACAAAATATTTAATATTAAGTGGAATTGATTGAAATTGGACTCGTTGCTAATACGTTAAAAATAAGAGTTTTTTATATACATACAAACCAATACACTAAATCTATATTTTTACACCAAATCTATATTTTTCGATCATATTGCCATCTTAACAAGTAAAATTTTAAATACAATAAAAAATACCGTGTGTTGCACGTGAATGCTATGGTATAAACATCAGCAAAATAAGATATAAAATTTTAATGAACATCTTATTTTTCGAACCCACAGATTTCTTAATTTAAAAAGAGCCTGAAGTAAAAACTGATATAGCACAGTAAAAAAGATGTAAATCAAATGAAGTGAATGTCCTTTATTAGACTCGCACAAGTCGGACGTGCAAATATAAAAAATTTCTTCTGTCTAATGCATCTGAATTTTTCATTATTCAACAATTACAGTGACAAAATTAAATGAAAATCTATGCCCATCATGGGATTCTAAAAATATGAAATTTCGTGTGTTAGTTATTGAGAGAGGATTATTGCTAAAATCGTATAATCGTATCCTGAAAAGCTGTATAGCAACCTCACCTGTTGGATGATTTACATAAAACATAATCAGCAAAATCTTATGTCGAGGTTTGAGATAATCATAAGTTTGGTTAAAATCCGTGCATATTACGATAGTAAATTGAGATAACCGTGTAATTTAGATAGAGCTATCGGGAAATCGGGAAAATTTTTGCAACGCGATATGTTGTAAATTACATTTAGAACAAAAGAGTAATTAGCAACAATTCATATCTGGGACTAACTGACTATAAAATTGTATTACATTTTGCGCTTTAGTTCTTCAGATAAAGGACTTACAAAATTTGCGCCACATACTTAAAAGGAGAGTTATTGACTCGGATATTGTACAAAAATTTCCGAGATCTTTGATGCCTAAAATATGTAAATTCGTCGAATGTCTTTACAAATTCGGTATATGGCGAATTTTATTGATCACTTTTATAAAATCTCTACTTTTCTAGATAAAATCATTCCCTAAATATATGAAACTATAAATGAATTAGAAATTTAATAAAAATATGTCTAGTAAAATACTGAAATAACGCCATTTCGGTAATAATCAGCATGAATTCATATTAAGAATTAACTAAATCTAAAGTTTCGATAATTGTGAGCAATAATTTTTGAGATACGAACCCAACAGATTTGAGTTACAATTTTTGATTACGATGCCCATAATGTTTGAGTGGTATAAAAACAGACATACTCACAGAGAGATATCTTCCTTATTTTCAAAAAATAGTTAAATAGTGTACAGGGCCTTATAAAACGAGCAATTATTTGAAAAACTGGAAGCTGATTTTTTTCACAAATCCAGTATTTTCTTCTTGTTAACCTAAAAAAAAGTAAAAAAAAAAAAAAAAAAACACTACGGGAAAATTTTCAACTTATTTATACGCCCGTTCATCAAAACTACATTTTACTCAAACACATAATGAATTTCATACTCAATTGAATATTTTATCAGTTTTAATGTTTGAGAAATCTGCTTATCACCTGCCAACTGTATGATAATTATTGGGCGTCGTCAACAGCGGAAATCGACAGCTGAATATTATCTTATTCACAGACTGCTTAATTGCAAGTGATAACGAAGCCGAAATATCTAAACGGAAGATAGAAGAGAAAGGTCGATAAAATGTCACAACTGAAATCATTAAATTCAATTAACTGATAAATTAAAGGAAAAGTTTCCTTTAAAATATATAAAATGGTATTAATTGGCAAATTTAATATACAAATAATCTGAAAGAGTGTATGCGGATTTGGCGAGTAGCACTTTTCCCTTACCAAAAACGGTTTTAATGCAACTGAAAACTGTTGGATTTCTAGAGTGAATGTAAATGGTATTTAATAAATTTAAATTCAAACAATGAGAGAGTTTCATGTATATATATAGGGAAGAGTGGGGATACTGGAGCATAGGGGAAACTTGAGCCACACGTATTATCTCTACATTTGGTTAATTTTTCTTTCTAAAATTGGCAATATGTTAACATATTTATGATTCCGATCATGTAAAAAAGAAATCACACACCTTGGTACCATTTTGAAAGTATAGTGATTAATAGTTGTTTTTTCCCTATCTGAAATAAATATTTAGGTGCACTTTTTTTTTTTTTTTTTTTTTTTTTTTTTTGGAATTAAAGTTTTGTTTAAAGTTGCAACTATATACATAAATTTAATGAGTATAATTTCAATTGTACTTTGAGTCTAAAATAGTTCTAATAGCTGCATGCTTTATTTAGTAAAACTCTGATAAACAAAAATAGTGGTATTGGGGATACCTGAGCCAGTAAAATTGGGGATACTTGAGCCATGGCTCAACCATCTCCACTAGGGAATTAGATATGGGTGAAACAAACAAAAAATAAAATTACATCCTTATATTCACCAGTAGATTTTTTTCTGGATAAAAGGGAGAATATTTTTTCATTTTATTTTTTTTTTCTTTAAAAAATAACGACCTAAAAATATGTTTAAAAATGTATGTATTTTTTATGAAAATATCCATTTTATTTTTCATTTTGACTAACAAAATAGCCTGTTTAAGAATGATAAATATAAACAAATTTTCAATTTAACTTTTATTAAATTAAAATAATTTTTTAAAACTGTTTTACAGGTTATAATCTCCAATACTTTAGTTAGTTAAGTCCAACATATTAAAATATTTATTTTTTAGTATAATATATTAAGATTAATATTTTATATTGAAATTGTAACTTCTGTTGCTGTAACTTTTTTTAACTGAGAAAATTGAAGAAGAATTGGTAAAAAGAGCACACAAAAAACAAGAAAAGCAACAAAAATCACAGTTCAAACTCACCTGCATGGAGCCAAAGGGGAAGACAAAATCTTTTCCTGTGAAATCAAAAAAGTGTTTGAAATAGTAGAATGATACATCTGGCTTAGATTCCGACAGCTACAAGCATGAGTTCGACAATATCATTAGAGGAAAATTCTGTCAATGATGGTGATGATATGAAAAGAAAACCTTCTATTGATAATTGGTTACAAATAAAATATGCCGGAAAGAAAACCGTAAAAAGATCTGTTGGACAAATGCTTAATATTTTGAAAATGAAATTTGCCCGAAGAACTGCAGATTCCAAATTTAAGTGGCTTTGAACTGAGGATGTTTCTACTATCGACATAACTCAAGTTGAAATGATCCTTCGACCACTAGTTCTAACGACCAAAAGTGATCGTATTACTAGCTTTGTTTCTAACTTGGTTTTGAAGGACTTTATGTATCATAATTTATCATTCCATAAAATGTTTGTGCAAAAATAAAGTGAAAAAAATTACTATTGTAGGTATTTTTCCGTACTGGCTCAAGTATTCCCCTCATGGGGATACTTGAGCTAAGATGTAAAACAAAAAGTAAAAATTTATTAGACATAGAAAAATAGTTCAAAATTAATTGAAAATGGTTTTCAGTTGAAGGAAAAATATCAAATTTTCATTTTCAATATTTTATTTTATTCTAAGAAATTATAAATCATTTAAAAAAATTCAAAAAATGGCTTAAGCATCCCCATTATCCCCTACTATATTGCATAACAAATATATATATTGTTTTTTGCAGTGAGTATTTAATTTTAATACTGTAAAAATAATTTTATATATAAAAAATATCTCCATATTAAAAAATATATTTTCGTATACATAAGCATATTTATTTCATAATAAAGGCTAAATGAAGAATACTATGGTAATACATTTCAATATCAGAGAAGTTTTAGTTTCCATAAGAACAAAATTGAATCGTAGTATTTAACTGGACTTAATTTTGAGATTGAAACAAATTTATAAAATTTAATTTTTGTTTTAATTTACATAATTTCATACTTAACTTTCATTATAAATGTACGTATGACAAAACTAATTAAAACAAACTAAAGTTATTTAAATAAATATTTTTAAAAAATCAACATGAAACATTTTTACCTTAAACAGTATTTGACAGAAAAAGTATTTTTTTTAAATTTTATTTCGTTGCCAACTGGTGATAAATTGCCACATAAACGAAATATTCATTATTTATTAAGAACTTTTTTTCGGAGTTCCGCCATTTTTTTTATAAACATATATATCCACATGAGAAAATCCTTATGTAATTTTTTCAGAATTTTCTGAGTATGCCCGTATGCAGACATTCCTTGTAAGTTTTAATTGCGATTTCTTGAGATATTCGGTAGAATTTGTGTGTTCGTTATTGCAACCTTCGACTATCTTGAGCATGATATATAATTTTGGAGAAGACCATTAAAAAAGCAAAAAACTATCGAAACCTGATGAGAACTCTTTAACTAATCGATTTTGAGATTTCTCTTTGTGGGAAGTTTTTAAGACAAAATCCTTAATTTCTTTCTGGATCAATATACCAGCACATTAGACAGAAATCTGAATCAACATTCAGGTATTTGATGTTTTTCAACAAGACATGCTTATGTAAACGTACTTTTATACTTTTTTCTGTTAAAAAAATAATACAGAACACGTAGAAACATTGCAGAAAATGCCCCCAGTTTAAATTTAACCAGTGTTAAAGCGTAAATAGATGTCTGGTGCTCTTATCGATATACACCAATGTCAGAAATCTCACCGATTCGACAGTTGTGATTTGAAAAATATTAAACGTACGGTTCTTTTTTTCTTCGTTTTTTTTAATGTTTGCATATGTCAATGTCTATTGTTTTAATTACCATTCCACTTAAATACATATTGGGATTACGATTCCTGATTTTGATGATAATTTTTTCTTCATGCGAAAAATCTTCCTTTTTCGTGGCATAGGTTAATCAGTCGATAGCTTATGGAGACCAAAAAATATTTTAGAGACTAATATTAGATGCATCCTCATATTTCAGTGATCAAGGAATATTCTTTTGCTTAAAAGTGAGTCGTGTACCAATATAGGTAAGGCACCGCTGGAATGAAAATTTTGTTTTGTGATGTTAAGAATTTTATTTAAAATTCTATAAAATATTCTTTTCTCTTGAAGTTACAAAATGGTAATTTAAAATGAAATCATTGCACTAGTAATTTAAAAAAGCGCATAAATATTTGGAAATTAAAAAACAAATTCAATGTAGCAATTCCAAAACTTTTTTCTATCTCATGCATGTTATTACTTCCGAAAAATGAAGCATTGCAGCACCACGCGTTTGGTGCTTTCCACCAAAATTTAATCAGCTGCAATTTATGTCAATTTCTAACTGAATTTGAAATTTGAGAAAATCCCTGCGTTAGTTTTTCAGATAGAATCATGTCAGAAATCGTAAATAACTCTGTATAGAAATGACATCTGCCTAGCGATTTACTCCAAAATCTAAAGAGTACTAATCTATATCAGGAACTAATCTATGTGATAATGCTAAATAGCAGTGCTATCTGTTGCGCAATGTACACAAAAACCTAATCAATTTCAGTTTATAATAAGGTCCAATTTAAAGTTTTGTGAAATTCCCTGCATTATGTCTTGAGATAGTGGCCACTAAATTTTTGTCAGATAGAGAATCGCAGAGTGACAAAGTGACATAGTGGCAGACTGACTCACACACATACATGTTTTTTACGATCTCTGACCACTGAAACGTGCATATCCGTCGAAAACCGGAATTTGAAAATTTACACAAATCCAATACCTTCTTCATGTAAAGATAAAAGAGAACGTAAAAAAAAAATTAAAAATGATTTACAATCAAGATTAGGCTACTTGGTAATACAAATAATCTGCAATACACATACATTTAACGTCTGAATTTTAAAATCTATTGAAAAATATATACTAAGATTGAAGAATATAAACTAAGACAGATTTGAATGCATTTTTTTAAAAAAAAACTTAAATGCAAAAAATAAAACAGTAAAAAACATTTAAAAAATACAAATGTTTTGTCAATCAACACGCAAGCCCTCATTAGTATAAATAAATATCAATAAGTACAAATAAAATCAGTATATGTACTGATGAGGCCTTGGGTGTAGCTTGGCGAAACGTTTACTCTTGCATTTTTAAATGTTTTTAGTGTTTTATTTTTTGTATATTAATTTTATTTAAAAAAAGTATTCATGTCTGTCTTAGTTTATATTATTCAATATTTTAACATAAATAATGTTGTCGCCAGTGAGGTAACATGCAACAGATTTCAGGAGAAATAAATTGCTCTTCCCACTCACTTTTCCACCTGAAAAGCATCCGATATGGAGAATGATACATTCCATATTTATGCGCATAATAGAAATCCAAGTTCTATAGAAAAGCCCGAAAAAATGCATTATGCATTTCGTCGATTCCGTCAAAGGGAAAATGATTGAGAAACATATGAATAGCAGACGATAAATAATAGGTTAAAAAGACTACTTTAAAAACATATAAATTCTCAGGAAAATAGCTCTTAAAGTGAATTTTTATAGAACCTTTATTTAAAATAACACAGAAAATGTAAATAATGTTTCGAATATAAAATATGGTAAGAGTTTTCAACACTTTCAGAATAGTTAAAAAAATTTTCGTATTACTTCATTATCTCGTTAACCAAAAAGTTATCACCAAATTGTATGAATCAATGTCAATAATGGCTAATTGTAAATTCCCCATTCACTTGATATTAACTCGTTTCACGTGTTTGTTACGTCATCAAATGATTTTTAATGCGACATTTAATTTGTATTTTTGTTAATATTTTATTAATTTATTTGTTATTTCGTTATTTAAATTAAAAATATGTCAAATTGTATAATTTGGGGAGAAGTTTTTTGATTTGTAGAAATTGATGAAATTGGTCAACAAGAAAATAAAATAGTACTCAAAATTTCGCTGTTTAATAATGTGAAAGTTAATGTCTAAAGTACAAAATTGGGAAACGTATGTCACATTTAAAAACCAGATTTTAACAGTTACTCTCAATAGATTTTTGTGCGTTCCTGTATGTAATCTACATATTTGTAGGGAGATCGGCAAGCTACAATAAATAGTAGGTTAGGATTTTTTTTAGGCATAAAATTCACAGAAAAAAAAATTTTAAGGAGAATTTTTATAGAATCTTTAAGATATCACAAATAATGTAAATCATGCGTCCTTTTTTGTGCCATAGGGGCAATCTGTCGGAAGCTCACAGAGTTTATACAATATTTTCAAATTCAATTTAATATTAGATACTTCCTCATATTAGATTGATCACGCAATATTGTTTCGCCTAAAAGTGGGTCGTGACCAATAAAGGTTGGGAACCACTGGAAAAGAAAGTTTGTTTCAGGATGTTAAGAATTTTTCAAAAATCAATGTTTTCAAAAAATCAATAAAATATTCTTTTAAAAATCGATAGAATATTTAAAAATCAATGAAATATTCTTTTAAAAATCGATAAAGTATACTTTTCTGATGAAGTTACAATATAGTATTGTAAAATGAAATTGTTGCTCTAATAATTTACTAAAACGCATAAATGTTTGGACATTAAAAACTTGTCGAATGTGGCAATCTCAAAACTTTCTTCTACCTCATACATGTTATAACTTCCAGAAAAATGAAGCATAGAAGTACAACGGATTAGATAATTTACACCAAAATTCAATCAACAACAATTTATGTCGCTCTTATTAAATCTGAAATTTGAGTAAAATCACTGTGTTAGTTTTTAAGATTCATTTGCGATCCATTGCAGAAATCGTAAATAAATCTGAACAGAAGCACCATCTATCAAGGGATTTCTTCCAAGAACTATGGTATACTTATTTATATCAGAAAAAAACTGAATCTAAATTTCGATGAAAATTCGTGCATTAGCTTCTGAGATACAGCTATTGTGATAATCATGATTAATACTACATAGCAGCGCTTCTGTCGATCAATATACACCAAAAACTAATTAATTTCAACTAATATTAAGGGTTAACTCAATCTCAGATTCTGTGAAATTCCGAGTAATATTTCTTGAGATAGAGTGGCCACAATTTTTTTTATCAGATACAGGCACACAGAGTGGCAAAGTGAGAAACAGACTCACAGACACAAATTTTATATTTAGTCGGATTTTTGAAATTTCGCTACAATTCTAAATGTTTTTCAAATAAAACTTTTTGTTGAACATTAAAATATTTACTGGAGACCTCATAGCAGAAATAAATCAAATTTTCAAGTAGAGAGAACTGATGAATGCACTGTAAAAGTTTCTAGGATACATTTTTGTTAACTGCGGGCTGCTAATAAGAATTTATTTTTAGAAATTCCTTTTTGAATTTCAAAGATAAATTCTTTTGTAACGTTTCTAATGCTAAAGAAATGTTTTTTGAAATCGGAAGACACTGATGAGGTCCTTGTATATTTTCGTTCGTTACTATAGTTCATTTTGTTAAATTAAACAAGTCAGAAATTGCACGTCAAGCGTACCAAATAAGGTACGTTCGTATAATTACGAAATTTTAAGAATATTCAGATTTCGATGTAATAGTATACAGTACTTTGGATGTAGTATAGTAGAGGAAATATCTTGTCACTGTAAACATTATCTGCTTTCTGTTATACACGAAGTTACTTCTAGTAAACATCAGTAATGATATCGAATTTATAAAATATGAAATAGCTTAACATAATTTAAACTCACTCCAAAAAATGTTTTCCCCTACACCATTATGTAATGAAATATGTTTGTGTGCCCTGTAAAGAAGTGCATTATATTCTTTATAACACAGATTGTATATTTTAGTATGTAGGGGGAACTGGGGGACATTGATACAGCTTTTTTCAAAAGAAAATTTTGGTGTCTAGAAAGCAGAAATTTCAAGTTATTTTTCTATGTGATGTCAGCAAAACCTGTGTAGCGTGTTATAGAAATGTACAATCGTTGTTTTATGTATTATTTTTGTATGTAATTTTTAAAAAGTCAAAAAAAGTAATTTGTATCAATGTGCTCCATCCCCGGGGCAGATTGATACACTTTGACACATCTGGGAAAAGTGGAGACAAAATAACATCAATGCATATTTTTCATAGAAAATTAGTTAGTAAACCATTTTATATATATTTATAGACATATTGCACACAATTTATTTGTAAGCGATATTAAAGCAATCAAAATGAAATGTATTATGACCTGATGTTCTGACTGTTCCTTGTCTGTTTGTTGGCTGTGGTAACTTTGTCATATCTGGCACTTTAACCCCAGAATTATCTTCTTTCTTAGGAAAGGTGAAAGAATTACCAGATTTTCTGTTTATAAATCGGTTTACAAACAGAAAATAAAGGATAATTATATTAAAAATTATGTTTATAATTATCCTGTACTGTTCCACAGCTTGTTTCTCTTACTTAACATTTATCATGTCGATGATACTTTTTTCTCTAGAGAATCGATATAAATTTGAGATTTGCCAGTCTGCCATCCATTTCTTTTCTTAATTCTACTAACACTAGATATTGTGTAAGTTTGTACGTCTTCTGTTAGCAAAAATACTATAAAATGTTCTAATATAAAGAAATTAGAGCTATTTCACTTCAATAAAAACTAATAGTAGAAATTTTTGACGAAAAATGGTTGAATTAAGGAGTGTATGGTAAAAAAAATAATAATAAAAGGTAATGAAAAAAATGAACTAGAAAAGGATTTAGGTTGTATCAATGTGCCCCGACAAAGACTGTATTAATGTGCCCCATACAGCCATTTTGAATAAAATGAGTCACAAATCCAACACTTCATAATTTATCTAACAATAAAGAATGAGGAACTGATAAAGAGTAGTTTTACTTGCCAGGGAGGGTACAACTCAAACATACTTTTGACCTAAAAAACAATTAATCACCCATCCCATTTCATCAAACTATTGAATCATTCCAAAACTTTCTGTATGTAGTTAATTTCACTAGTATCACCTTTTGGAGCTGTTGTGAAACTTCCTGTAATGACCCTTTGTGCTGTCAAGGGGTGTGTCAATGTGCCCCAAGTATCAATGTGCCCCAGTTTCCCCTACTTCAGAGATGTATATGAATTTTATTATGTTCGAAGGAGTATAACATTATTAAAATGCATTTCCCTCCTATTGAAGGTAATGTAACCGAATACTTTTGATTGTCCGTATCAATAAACTATGTATCTGATTTTCATAGATATGGAAATGAGTCGACAAAAGTATCCAAGAATTATGCTTAAAATTTAATTTCAAACGAATCGGTTGAGTAGTTTTTGCTCTGTTGTATGTGGACAGACGGATGGACTGCATGGCAAATATAGGTGCTACGTATTTACCTAATTCCGAACGTAGCCAAAAGTACTGTTCTTTTTTAAAGAGTAGTATCTGGAAACCTTTTTTGTAAACATCATTTATAAGGTAAGACATGGCATTCAAAGTGCGTATTCTTTTTGATTTCGTAAGGCATTTTTAAATTATAGCTAGAACAAAAATTTCTGCCTTTTTTTGTTTTTATTTGTTTAAAATATGTTGCATAATTTTTTATTTTACAAAGAACAAAAATCATAAACAACCAATCCAAACAAAACAAAATCTTACAATTTTTTTCCAGTGATTACTGTAACTTTATATACACAGTTTTTTGAATTAGAGAGAGATGGTAAAAGAAACGCAGAACATTGGAATAGAAAAATTGCTGAACATAAATAAATAAATAAATAAATAAATAAATAAATGTGACATTTTTCCGAAATTCAATATTCCCGCACATTTTTTTTTCTTTAAATTCCGATAGCATTTTTATTAATTCATCAAGCATTTTTAATCAGCTCAAAAAAAAAAAAAAAAAAAAAAAAAAAATCTCTACGATTTGATGTAGAATAAAAAGAATTGCTCTTTTATGTAAATGCTTTTAAAGTTAAAAGAATAAGTATGCATTATGGTTACCTTTTCCAAGTAAACTCATAGAAAAAAATGAAAGAATTTTTTTCTGATCTTAATGTACTATACAATATAACATAACCTTCAGTTAATTTGTTTTTTCATACTTTTTGGTAAAAATCTGAAAAAAAAAAAATTGAAATTTTAATATGGGGAATATATTTTTAAAGTATTTTCCTTCCCTATGAATTGCTGGAAAAATATATACATTAGAGAGCGTGAAAAGGTTGCAAAAAATACTTATCTCCTCATTTTTTATTATTTTTATTTACATAAAATTTCATGATACTGGGAACTAAAAAAGTACACTTTTTGACAATTTCTTATGAATGTTTTATTTTACTTTTTTATATTGTGAAAACTTTAGAAAACATGAAGTAAATGTTATTTAATCATTTTTTATTGCTAATGGACTCTACAAATGATATATTGGCATTTGTAGAGCGAACTTTTTAAAATTTATAATAGATTGTATATTTTCATAGAGAAAATTAGCTGAAACATTGTAAATTTATCTATTTTATCTATTTTTAATTATAATAATTTAACTTATTTTAAAAAAATTAACGAATTTTTGAATTTTAAATTTTGAATTTTAATATACAAAAATATAATAAAATTGTATAATGAGTATTTTGAAGAGCAGTAGACCAGTAATAAAATATTTCATTCGCAACTGAGAACTTTTGGATCGGTTCAACGAAAGTTAACAACATCATATTTATATTTGTTAAGAGTAGAAATGCTTGTAACATGGTCATTAAATCTTGTCTTTCATTGTCTTTTTTTACAATGTGCTATTTTGATACTAATTTTGTTAGCATGATTTATAAGATAAGATATGGAATTCAAAACTCTCATTGTTTATTATTTTCGTAAAAAAATATTTATTTACGGTAAAAAAAATTTAAATTCTAGAAAAAAAATTCTAGAACAAAAGTTTTTTTTTTTTTTTTTTTTTTTTTTTTTGTGATTGTTGCTGTTTTTGTTTTTTGAATCTATTTAAATCTATTTTCAGTGATTACTAAACTCTATAAACAGCTTTTTTTGAATTAGAGAAAGATATAAAAAGTAACACAAGAGTTTTAAAAGTTCGAATAGAAAAATTACTGAACGACGAAAAAGTAGCAAATGGTGGATTTTTTCGAAATTCAATATTTGCACAAATTCTTTTCTTTAAATTCCGATAACTTTTTTTAAACTTTATCATGTTTTTTTAACAGCTGAAAAAGTTATTCTGGTTAATTCTTAAGATTTAATGAAAAAAAAGAGAATTCCTCTTTTATGTAAATGATTTGAAATTAAAAGTGTTACTGTACACTACGGTTTCCTTTTTCAAATAAACTTTCAGAAATAAAAATTTGATTGAATGATTTTTTTTTCTTATTTTAATGTTTATATGATACAGCAGAGTTTTGCGTTAATTTCATTTTTACTCTCTTCTAACTTTTTCAAGAACAAGATATTGGAATCATGAAAATTTCCAAAATCTGGTTTCGTAAACCCAAAAGGATCAAAACTCAACCCAAAACATAAACATTGAATGCACACCTGACTCGCAATGAAAAATTTAGTTTAAACCCAATGCGCGATTTGAGATCGCGTAGAATCGGATTACCAGATCCCGTGCGGAACTCTAATCTGAAGAAAATGAATCCTAATATACATGAATTACTTTTAGAATTGTCATTATTTGGAGCTTTTATTTAAAAGAGTTCTTTTATAACACTATACAGGCCTCTGACGCAGTTATTTTTTTTAAATAAAACTATCATTAAGATACATTAATGCACTTATAATTATAAAGTATGATAACACTGTATAAAAAGACACCAGTAGCCAGTAAAATAAAATTAACTTAGATTTAAGTATGATTTCATAAATGTTACAGTATTTTTTTTTTTTTTTTAAATCTCAAAATGAAATTCTTAAATAAAAGCATATGACGGAACGCAAATTTCACCTTGTTTTAAACATAAAATATGAACTTTAAAACGTTAAGTTTTACATAAAATTCCATAAAATTAATCAAACAGGGATGGTAATATTTAGTTTTACATATATTAAAATATATTAGTACATATAAGCCTTAATAAGGCCCTTCTTCAAAGAGCACTTATATAATTATATTACAAAAGTGCTGTCTTCTAATATTTTAAATTATTAAGAATATATATATATACAGGGTGATTCAAAAAAGATGGGCAAAATTTTAAGAGGTGATAGTACACATCAAGACAAACAATATTTAAATAGGAAACCAAGGGCCCCCAAAGTCTTCCGAAGGAGATAGGCGCCATCAAAGTTTAGGGTCCAAAATTTGAAATGATTATAAAAAACGGAAAAATTGGTCGATTCGTTTACGGTTTTCACTAAAATTATTCTTTATTTCAGTATTGTCTTGAAAATAAATTTTAAAGATAAATTTCAAAAAATGCCGATAGAGGCGCTTTAGACTTTGGAGCAACGCACAACTATTTTTTACCGTTATTTTTTGCGTCTCACTAATTTTTTTTAGAAGCTTTGACATAAACTTAAATTTTGATCTCAAAATCTGTGGTTAAGTAGCGCAAACTGAACTGTGTTCAATGGGAGTCGGTAGGTTCAAATTTCAAATGATTATAAAAAAAAAAAAAAAAAAAAAAAAAAAAAACAGAAAAAATTGGTCAATTCGTTTGCGGTTTTCTCTAAAACCATTCTTGCTCCAAAGTCTAAAGCGCCCTCTATCGGCATTTTTCTAAATTCATCTTTATAATTTATTTTCAAGACAATACTGACATAAAGAATAGTTTTCGTGAAAACTGCAAACGAATCGACCGATTTTTCCGTTTTTTATAATCATTTCAAATTTTGGACCCTAAACTTTAATGGCGCCTATCTCCTTCGTAAGACTTTGGGACCCTTGGTTTCCTATTTAAATATTGTTTGTCTTGATGTGTACTATCACTTCTTAAAATTTTGCCCATCTTTTTTGAATCACCCTGTATATATATTGGTTATAAAAATATATTTTGAGGAAGCGTCGGATTAAATTTTGAAAGTATTAAGATATTTTAAGGAAATTAAAATTAAATATTAGCATATCTATTTCATTATTTTAATCGCTTTTTATGTAAAATGAAGCATTTTAATGGTCATATTATATATTTTAATGAAATTCGTTTTACAGAATATTTTCAAGTCAAGCATATGGCGAGGTCATCTTTCAGATTAAAAAAAAAAAAAACATTTAATCTTTTAAACAATTTCACGGCTCTGAATTTTCTAGTTTCTTTACATTACATAGCTCGAACATCAGGAATTCTTTTCGAAATTAGCTTAGCAGTGCTAGTAGATAGATTACCATCATTATTCACGTGATAATTATTTTTACTTTAAAATGTTTTCTAACAGACATTGAGAGAAAAAATACCGTAAGAAAATGCAGGAGCACTTGCCATTATAACTTCTTATAAACAACAGTCTAAAACGATTAAAGTGTGTTTATTTCCAGTTTTATTTTAAGTTGCTGTTAGCGTCTAATCGAATTTTCATACAAAATTTACGGAACTTTTTTTTGAGGGGGGGGGGACATTACTGTGAACTACAGTGAGATATCTCTTAACTTTATTTTTACTTCTAATTAGAGATGTTGTTACTTAAATTTAAATGTGAAAGATATTTATCAAATAGACTTTTCTTTTAAATTATGGTAATTTGGACAACCTTTTTCTTCGCTATACATTCTCGCTTTATCATTTTTAGCTCCACCATTGAATTTATACTTACAAGTGTAGTAATATATTATTGATATTATTGTTAATGTTCATTCTGTTAATTTAGACTGTCAGAAAACACGCTTTTGAACATGGACATAATTGTTTTAAAATGAAAAATATTCTACAAACCTACGTTTAACTGAAGAAAACTAATCAATTCATTAAAAAAAATATTTTTAAAAAATCAGTGGTAGAAAACAAACTTTGTTTTCGCAAACTCTTCTTTCAATTTCGGAAATATTTTAGTTTCTATGGTATCTATTGATAAAGAATGATTATTGTAATCGTGCGTTATCGAAACAGGACATTGGAATTTTTCATTCGATTTTATGATCCATTTTTTGCGTAATTAAGAAGCATATTTGTTCATTTTTACACTGTACGAATTGATCGATACGATCCTTGCCTGTTTTTTCCATAACCGCTGTTATTCAGTTAAAACAGAGTCTCAAATGCATATAAACCATGAAATGTATCTTAAATTTCTTTAAAAAAACAGTCAGTTAATTAAGAACTTTTTTCATTTGATTTAGCTTCTAAAAACCGCAGCTAAGCGGCTCACTCGTCGCTTATCCCCCAGGGTGCACATGTACCGTGTTAAAAAAACTAAGAGGACCCATATGACAACCATTTTTGTGTCTTTCATAAATTTTAAATGGGAAGATTTTGCTATAGGTGCTTTTGAATAATCAGTCAATTTTCATATTAGAAGGTAAAATTTACCGGGGAGGGGAAGAGAGAAAAGCACCATTCAATGAAAAACAATAAAAAATATCCTCATGTCACACTTACATCAATAACTATATCTATTAACTAGCAGGCATCGCCCGCTACGCTCGTTTGCCTAACCAGATGAATTTTTGATTTTTTATAGTAGGTTTTGCTATAGAACGACATAGCCCTATGCAATTTACAAAAACTGTATTTGAAAATTTATCTAACTAACAATGTAAGTCTCATCAAAATCCGTCTATTAATAGTTTTTATAAAAACTAATCTTTCATAATCGGGTTTACGTGATAAATTCATTTAAAAATAACTGATTAACTTTATAATTCAGCAATATGCTACATGCAATGTACTAAAACCACCCCTGAAAAATTATATAACTTATAATGTAAGTTTCTTCAAAATACGTGCAGTAGATTTTTTAAAAATAAGTAACATTCCACAAATGAGTTTTACTGATTATTGAACTTTCTCCTATAATTTGATAAATAAGTAACATAAAACAATATGAAACATATGCTAAATGCTTCCAAAAAATTATTCCATAAAAATAATTTGTGCAGGACTCGGGTTATCAGCAACCGGAAGGATATAACAATTTGCATTTTATGTTTAAAGTGCAAATAGATAGATGTAACGTCATAACAATATTCATCATTAAACCTTTATGAAACAGAATGTTATTTTTAAATATCTCTGCTCAATAAATGCCGTAATTTAATCAGAATGATATAAATTTAAAGAGGTTTCAATGTACGAATGTTGTTTTTTACGATTATAGTTACAAAAACTCTAGTTAATTATGTGCCAAAGAATTTTCTTCATCTTAATTTTTAAATTATTTTAATAAAAGTGCTATGTATGGCACATATATCATACACGCACAACACTGGCACAATCTTTTTGGATGCCAATTTGTCAAAAACCGTGTTTTCTAATACCAGTTACATACATATTTTTAAAAAGGGAATAATAACAATAAATAAAATAGAGAAAATAGAGATTGAAAATTTCAGATTTTTCGCCGAAGGCATCGCCAAATTAGGAAAATGTCAAGTATCTCACGAACTACTGTGTTTAAAATAATGTGCTTATAGTACCATTATTAGTACCATTTGATTCAACTTGAGAAAATATACTAAAATATGTTAACAATTGAAAGATAACTACAAAATCCGATTTTGAAGGAATTTTTTTAAGTTCGTTCTTTTTTTACCCCCCCCCCCCCCTTAAGGGTGGAATAATTGAAAATCCCTTCTTAGCGGCAGTCGATGTTATAAAAAGTATTTTTACCCCAATTTTTAAGTTTTTTGGTTCGGTATATTTTTTTGTGCTGTGATTAATATGAAATCCAGACTTTCTTTTATGTATGTATATCGATTTATTTCTAGTTAAAACATAAGATATGAATTAAAAATAACAAAAAGGACTAGCTTTTTATAATAATAGTTATTTTATGCTATAATAGCAGTCTTAAAACAGCATTTTGTGTAAAACGTATCTTGCATGTGATATGGAATGACCCTTTAACAGGTTAAAAAATCCCCATATCTTAAACACTATATGTAAGTAAGCCCCCTTTTTTAATAGGTTTTACGTAATCCAGATGGTAAATGCTATTCTTCAGCACACTGTTAAAAATTCTTTCCTAGTTAGAATGAATTTTTGGTGCTCAATAGCTGCAACTGTAAGATGGTAAATTTTTTAAACCAATATTTGGAGCTCCATATAAGCATAATTCCAATAGTCGAAACGAGGTTTGAAACAGGAAGCTCCTAATGCTGGTGCCAGATTTCACCATCTTATGGTGATAGTTACTGATGAACCACGTTTGATAGAAACCTTTACAGAACTGCGGAATGCGCAGTGCGCATTGACAAAATGAACGAGTCCATGTCGAAAATGGGAAAGTTCGTACCATCTCGAGATGAGTTTGTTTATTAAACATCCTAGATATGTCTAATTTTTTTGTCGAATACCTTTTTTGTTTCTATAATTGAATTATCTATTTTTAAATATTACATTGTAATTCTGTCGCACTAAAATAAGTTATAAAAAGACAAATATAATATAAAAGATGATTTAAAGGTATGATTTTTAAACTTAGCTTAATATCTTTTTTCTTCGCAATATAGAGTAACTTAATTTTTTTAGAATTAACTGCTGCATGGCGTGATTTTAAAACTTGTCAGATTAGCAATTTTTAAAATTATTTTTGCATTATTGTGCACATTATTTATTTATATTATTTGCATGCATTGGATATGAATATGGCACAGATATCATATGTATACAAGGTTTGGTACAATTTTTTTCCAACGTCAATTTGGCGAAAACCTCATTTTCGAATACTGGTTAAATATACATTTTTAAATTATTTTCTATTATTTAAAAAAATAACAATAAAAAAATAGTTTTTAATATATTTAATTTTAAAAACTAATAACTAGAACCAAAAAAAAATATTTTATATAATTTGAAAAAAGAAAAAATAAGGTAAATAAACAGTTTATCAAAAAATAAACAACAATATCAGGGTTACCATATTAGGCAAAATAACGCGATTTTGGCGCCAAGTAATTCCCAGTGAGTATATGACATACAGTTGGCAAAAAAGTATTTGTACACTCTAAAATTTTTAATTTTTAACTAAATAAAAACAGATATTTTGTCAAAAATAGTTTTAATACAGTCTGTTTACCGTGCGTTTTAAATTACGCAACAGTAAATTTCGATAAAGATGTAAAATAATTTTTTAATAGGAAAAGTTTAAAAATTTCTTGCAAAAAAAGTATTTGTACATTTCTCCATCCTGATATGTACTGTGTTTTATAGTGTTTATAGTTCAAAGGACTATTTTTACAGAAGCTGTTAATAATTTTTAACTTCATATTATATTTGTCTGACATTTAATCTAATTTGCTCTTGAAGTAATTGAGTGTAGAACCTAAAACTAGAGAGGCACCTCTAGATATATGAAATCCTATGATTGAGCATAATAAAAAATTAAATTCGCAACAAGAATTTGTAAATGCTATTAAATTATCATTTACAACTATTGAATGTATAGTGAGAAACTATAAATAAATTAAAATCATCGAAATTCAATGAACACCAGGACTTCTCAACAAACTAACAATGAGGGAAAAAGGGAAAGTTGTTAAAAAAGCTTTAAAAAATCCTATGCGTGCGGTTAAAAAATTTGCTGTAGACCTTGCAACATCTTCTCGCATCAGAGTAATACCTCAAACAATCAAAAATATTCTTCTCAGTGCAGATTTAAAAGGAAGAACCTCAAGGAAAAATCCATTCATCAGCGAAACAAATAGGCGAAAACGCATAGTATTCGCTTTCGCATAGAGAAGTAAATCATTGGATTTTTGGAAAACAGTAATTTTTTCTGATGAGGGAAAATTCGAAATTTTCTTACCACCAAGCATTGGAAAACATTGGCGTAAAAATAAAACTATCCTAGATCCAAAACGTATACTTCAAACTATCAAGCATGGTGCGGTGAATATTATGGTTTTGGGGTGTATAGCTTCTAATGGAGCAGGACATTTAAAATTTATTGACAATGGAAGGACAGGTTTAACATAATTTGATGTGTCACGGCATAATTTATTAAACCGTGCCAAGAAAATATGCGTAGAGGAAGCTTTTCACTTTCTGCAGGATATTGACCAAAGCATACTGCTGTGATCACCGCAACACGGTTACGACAATACTCGAAGACGACTGGTAACTCCTCTAAAATCTCTAGACTTGAATCCAATAGAAAATTTGCGGATGCTATTGGATGCAAAAATCCGAAAAAAATATATGTATTAGTAAAAAACAGTTTTAAAGAAGCTCTTATTGTGTCATGGAATAACATTAACCAGACCGCTACAAAAAAGTTGGTGGAATCTATGTCACATCATCTAGAAGTAGTCATAAACGCTAAATGATTTCACACAAAATATTAATTTGTATTATTTTACTAATTTTTCATTAATTATATTACATTAATATAGTGTACAAATACTTTTTTGCATTATGTTTTTGTATATTTGTTTATTATAATGTAAAAAATCGATTCGTTTAATTTTGTTTTTGCTTCTATAATATTATAATGCATTAAATTAATGTATTACAGTATTTTTTGCTTAAATCTATTGTTTAATTTCATTATAATTTAAAAAGATTAAGTGTACAAATACTTTTTTTGCCAACTGTACATGTGCCCTGAATATTTAGGTTGTTAGAATTGGAGAATTTCTTGTTTAGCCGCCAAGTCAGATGCCAAGCAATCGTTAAAACTGCGTTTTAGTTATAAATATAAATGTTAAAAAAAAAAAAAAAAAAAAAAAAAAAAGAAAAGAAAAAAAACAGACATGCTTTTATTAAAATTCACAAAAATGTAGGAGAAAATATATACTTTGAAAAGGCTATTCCGAGAACTGATAAAAGGTGCACAATATATTTAATTTAAAATAAAATTTTACGCAGAACAAAAAATAGAAAACAATATTTAATAACATTTCCATGAATACGAAGAAGCAATCTCGGCATCATAGACTATTCTCCCCAAATTCTTAATGGAATGAGCTTTGCATTCTGCCAAGTGAGGGTCTTACAAGAGTGGTAAATCAGCACTGAGCACCAAAATTTGGTTCAAACTAGAGGAAAATTATTAACAGAGTAATCTGCCCTTATTAGGCCCATTTTATAAAAATAGAAAAGAATGTTCTGTACGTAAGACGTGCATAAATATCTATATTCTGAATTTATTAGTTATTAAATGTTAACTATAGATTGATAATTAAAAAAAATCCAAGATATTTATTTTAGCATATTTTAATGTGAGAATATAATAACACTGTTAAAACAGCAGTAATGTGCACAAAAGATGTGTATCTGTAATGGAATAAGCAAACTATCAGAATAGGACAGTGTATTGAAGACTTCAATGTCTGGTACAAATTTCCTCAGAAAATCATTCGCTAAACCTTCTTTATTAACATAAATAGGAAAAAAACATGCAAATTGTGATGAAAAGTTTTTTTTTAATTAATACTATTTATAAAATCAAAGAATTAAAAGAAACGATTTGAAAGAAGAGATTTGTTTATAAAAATATAAACAAGCAATAGTGGCTTTTAAACTTGGATTTAAACAAAAATTATCAATCTATTTGACTACTATGTATTTAAAAAATTTTAGACACGATTTTTTAAAAATTCATATTTATAATTTTTTTGCACTTTTACATCTTTAAAATAATGGTTTTGTAACTATTTATATGCAATTCCATTTAAAATTTGCATTATATCACTCATTCTGACCAAATCATCTTTGAAACATTTTAACTTTTGAAGAAAGATACTTTCCCCTTTTTTTCGATGTATCACGTTCGACATTTACCTCCACTTATATGTATTTGTATGTTTTCTTCACATGAGCATCACCGCAACTCTACTCGACTCTTCATTTTTCAATTTTCATTAAAAAACATTCGGACTACATATTGATGAATGATCAGTTTTGGTAAAATGTTGAAAAGCCTCGAATTTCTAAACTTGCATGATTTATTGAATGACACTGCATGATGAGAGTAAAGTAATTTTGTTTGTAGAGGATGCAATATTGATTAGGAAAAAGTTGTATGGTGAGTTAGAAAACTAGAATAATAAGTTTGATAGACTTCTGTGCATTTCAATTTTTAGGCAATTTAATATATGTATATATATATATGTGTGTGTATGTGTGTGATATTTTTTTCATTTTTAGCTCACAGGCTATCAAAGCCTGAGAGCTTATGTGCCCGCCCGTTTTGTATGTATATATGTACGTGCGTACATACGTAACGCGTGATAAAAATATCCGATTTACATGAAATTTTGCATTTAGGCTAATTATGATAAGGCGCTTCCCTCATAAGTTTTGAGAGTTCATTCGATATGTATAAGAAAGGGAACGGGGGCTATTGCCCCTCCCCTTAATATATACAAATGGGTTTTTCGTGCATAATTAGTAGATTTCGTTCAAATATTAGATGTAGGATAATGCTAATGAGGTACCTCGGTAATTAGTATTGGGTGTCCATTGGATAAGTTTATTAGGGGGAACGGGGGAGTACCCCCCCCCGTCTTAATTTAGGTCTTTCACACAAAATTTATCCATTTACTTCAAATTTTGTATAAAGGTTTATTCTGAAATGGCACTTCCCTGATTTGTTGTTGGAATTCACTGGATAAGTATAAAGGGAGGATAGGGGAAACTACCCCTCATAATTTATGTAAATGGTTTTTCATAGAGATTTAACCGACTTGTTTCAATTTTTGTGTACAGGTTCATAGTAGTAAGAAGCTTCGCTCATTTGTTGTGGTATGCTTTTGTTAATTATAAAGAAGGGTACGGGCGATTGCCTCCCCCTAAGTTAGCTAAATAGAGTTTTATGCAGAGTTATTTGCTTTAAATTTTGGATGTAGGTTTTTTTTCTGATAAGTTGAATTTCTGAACAGTTTTGGAGGTTTAATGATTAATTATAAAGGAAGGAACGAGGGAAAACGTTTCTTAAATTACATAAATGGGTTTTTATGCAGATTTATTTGACTTGCTTCGATTTTTCGATAAATGTTTATTATAAGACAAGGCGTATCCCTGATTAGTTTTGGGGCTTCAAAGATAAGTATACAGAAAGAAAATTGGGGGGGGGGGTACTTCCTTCCTTATTTTTTTTTCGCAGGGCATTATTATATAAGGCTGTATATACAATTAGTCTGCATAGCCTGTGAGCTCTATGCCATCAGTTTAACTGGGCATCATTTTATTTTATTACATTTTAAATATAACACTATTTTTTGAACTATTTATTTACAATTGCATTTCTAACAAATTTATATCACTGATTTATATAACATTTTTTTAAAAACTATTTATACATAACTGCATTTTTAACCAATTTATGTAACTCTATGCGACCAAATCATCTTTAAAACATTTCTTAACCTCCAAAAGAAAGCTACTTTTCCCGTATCTTTAAATATCAAGATCGTCATTTAACCCCTCTTTTATTGATTCTAAGATCTCTAAATTTATATATTACATAGGTAAAAATGCCAGAGAACATCTTTCTGATAAATAAGCATTGCATAACTAAAGTACACTAGCAAGAACGAAACCTAAAAAATAGTCTTTTTGTATTTTTTTATTAATTTATCGGTTCTTTTTAAATGAAAATTTAATTAATAAATTTTAATTTTAATATTCATTATTTTTAAATTTTCAAATTTGAATTTTTATTCCTTTGTGTAAAATAAAGCTATGTAAAATAAAAAAAATTAATAATTAAATTGCGAGTTTTCTCTTGTTATTAATTTTTTTAAGAGTTTAAATTTTATTTTCAATATTATATTGGTTTTCTATTACAAGACTGTGTTACGCATAATGTACTGACGGCGCTTTGACGTAGCACTTTAATTAATTATCTCCAATGTTTTAAATTTCTCAAGAGTGAGAATATTTAATGAAATTCCTTTGATTTTTCATTGTAGTAACTAATATATATTTTTTAACATAATTACAAAAGATTAAAATTTAGTAGGTAGGGTTATTTGAACTATTTTGATAAAATTCCGCATCAAATAGCGCTAAAAAGGGTTGAAAATTCTTAAAAAGCATGATCAAAAGTTCATGTTGAAAAACATGTTAATTAGCATGCTCACTATACATTGATTTGTGAAACTATCAGTTTTCATATTTCTATGTGCAATATAAACCGAGAAAGAGCTCATTTACAAAAAATTCAATTACCCAAGTGACGACGGCACCATTAGCTTTAGGATAAAGAGGTGGATTTTTTCTATTTATTAAGAATTTTGTTTAACAATCTACAAAATACGTATTTTTTATGTTCGTAAAATTATGTTTTTTTTTTTTTTTTTTTTTTTTTTTTTTTTTTTTTTTTTTTTTTTTGTAATTTTAAAATTGCATAAAGGGTTCAATATAAAATAAATAAATAAATAAAACAAAAAAGAAAAAAATATGTGTCAATCATAGATTATGAAGCATTTTCCAAAACATTCAGAATGATGTAACAAAAATGCAAAGTTTGAAAGATTAAAATATTATGTCTAATTTCATCATATGGCATATTGCGTCTAATAGTGCATTTCAAAATTGAATTTCGGCTGTTCCCATCTACCATCGGGAAATTATCTGAATTGTTAGCAGCCTTGTATATGATATAGAGATTTGTATCTATTAGTAACATGCCTTTCCAAATTTAGTTCATTTAAGAGATACACATATTTTATTGAAAATTACCCTTCAGCAATTTCCTCTAATTAGGAGAATGTTATGCGAATGCAATTGAGCGCCCTGTATATAAGATGTAGAATTTATAGTTAAAGAGTAATTTGCAAAAAAACTAATTAAATTTAAAAGCGCATACCGAATTTTGAAACATACCCTACAACAATTATTACGAAGAGACAGTAGTGTAACCGATTTCTTTTGTGTGTCCCGGTAAATTAATAAAAAATGATATAAACGCTTTGTTTTAACGTGATAGTTCTGAAATTCATGGATTTATATAAGTTTTAATACATTTGAAATAGCATAACGTCATTAAAATATCCTCCAAACGATATTTCACAATATACCATAATGTAATTCAATACTTTTGAGTGTTCCTGTAAATGAACCTTTATTGTACATTCTTCATATGCAATACGTAATATACTTTGGCGACCCTAAATGAGCTTTGACAATTTCATAAAAATCTGAGTACATTTACGGGAGCGTGGTAAAACAGACAGACGGCTAAACGTCCAGACAAACCGAATGCATAAGAACTTTTCAATTTTGCTGGAAAGTGCTAAAAAGATAGACTTCAGATTCAGCGATAGTATGACATAAAGAATTTTCGTGGCAAAAAAGATAAAATGCAGAAAATTCTAGGTCAAAAAAATTACTCTCCTCACTAACTTTTCCACTTAAAAACATACGATATGGAGAATGATACATTCAATATTTATACGCATAATAGAAAGCCAAACTTAATAGAAAAATATGAAAAAATACATAATGCATTTAGACTTCTTTAAAGTAAAAATGAATTAGGGACAATGAATAGCAGACTAAATAGTAAGTCCTGAGGAATTTTTTGAAATCATAAAATTAATAGAAAAAACAATGTTAAAGAGAATTTTTATAGAAAATTTATCAAAAATAAGACACTTAATGTAAATCATCCGACGAGCCTAGATTTTGATATCAGTTTCCAGCATTTTCGGGATATATTAACAAAATTTAATACTACATGATTATTCCATCGACTAAATAATTATAGCCAAATTATATGATTGAATGTCACACTCATTTGACATTAACAGTAAATGTATTTGTTATGTCATTAAGTAATTTTTAACTAGACATTTTATTTGTATATTTATTTATGTTTTGCTAATTTATTTGTTCTTTTGTTAATCAAAATAAAAATCATGTCGATACATATAGTTTAGCGAGTAGTTTGGTGATTTGTATAATTTTGCAAAATTGGTGATCAACTATCAAAATTCACCATTTAATAATATGAAAGAAGATGTGTAAATACACAGTTTTCAAAACGCACTGCATTTTTCAAAACCAGGTTTCAACAATTATAATCATTTTGTATAATTTGGCGTTTGAATGACGAGTAAGTATCTTTTGTACATTCCTGTATGTAATCCATAGATTTATGGGGACATTTATAGGAGATAATGAATAGTAAGTTAGAGAGCAGGATTTTTTAGGAACATAAAATTCATAGTAAAATGTATCCTGATGGGAATTTCTATAAAATTTCAAATAACGTATCAGACGATTAAATAACAAATGAAGGTAGTGAATATTTTTGTAAGGAATTATGTAGTATTATCTTAAATTATATAATATTTGACTTTTTCTCCAGCATACATGGAAAAAAATGATAAAACAGTAAACGATTATATCGATTTTCATTCACTTGACATCGGATCTGATATTTTTCTGCTTCGTCTAATGACGTTTCTTCCTGTTTAAGCACTCGTCTACTTTGATGGCAGTTCTCGATATCCCCGTCATCTGTCAAGTGGATCGTTACTTTCGACGCCATACGAGTGGATAGACAATTATTAACAGTCATTATCATTTGCAAAAGATCTAAAATAAATGAAGCGCTAAATGAAAGAAATGAGCAGTTTGTCAGATGAGTGATACTATCGAAAAATGAGGGCATTACTCAGGTAAGGGTAATTGTTTTTGTTAATAGAATTTTGTTTTAAAATTCGGGGAATGAATTCAATGTCTCTTTTCATTTATTAGATTTGTAAGATTACCTGTCCAAACTCTAGTTTGCGTAAATATATTCTTAGATTGTGATGTATTTTTTTTCTCATTATTGATGTTTACCAAGACATTTTCGGTTTTGAGAATAAACACTGTAAATTTTTACTGCTACACTGTAAAAAGAATTTTTTTTTTCTATTACGTACAATGTTACGCTCTCTCAAGCAGATTGAAATAGGTATATAGCAGAGAGATGCACTGCAAGATGCTAATTTCACAATAAGTTGTGCATAGCATTCATTTTTCAATTACAGTGGCACACAAGATAATTCGGCTGCAGTATTGATAATAAACAATAATTACAAATTCGATTTCAGTTATGGTACGAGTTGTTAACTATAACTAGTTTTTTACATATAGCTTTTTATTTTTAATTTCTATGGATCATATACAGGGATGCACAAAAGTAATTTCTCTTTTTTCACTGTAACAGTTGAATGGGAATTTTGAAAAGTTCTATGCGCTTTTCATCTGAACTCCTATTTAGCATATTGCGAAGTATATAAACAAATCAATACGATATAATCAAGCCTATACAAAAAAGGCAATTTTCTCGACTATTGATGATAATTTCTAAATGTGGTTTTTAAATGTGCTATGCATTTTCCAAATTATTTATTATTAGAACAGCTTTTACCTTACTAAACAGCGATATTTTGTAACAGCATTATAAATATATTGGAAAGTGTTTACTAATCTATTTTTAACATATAATTTTTCGGTCTCGTTCCTGTAAAGCGCAATTTTTGATGAGTTCCTTAAATAGTTTCATTAACTGCGCATAAGTATATGCACTGCATTACATTGTAATAAGTATATGTTTTAAATTTCAAACGATTCGGTTCGATAGTTTTTGCGTTGTTATATTAGGATAGACTCACAGACGGAGGGACAGAACCACAACTATAGGTTATACTTATTTATATAATTATGAA
Source organism: Maratus speculifer (assembly GCA_964019185.1). Classification (NCBI taxonomy): domain Eukaryota; kingdom Metazoa; phylum Arthropoda; class Arachnida; order Araneae; family Salticidae; genus Maratus; species Maratus speculifer. The sequence goes on from OZ025292.1 coordinate 25,259,845, forward strand.
CGCACCTAACAACAAATGAATTACAAACGGTGAAATCAAAAGATTACTAAGCAACAAAAAATAACAGAAGACAGTTTTTTTATTAAAAATTCGACATGATTTTTATTTTTACTTTATTATTCATACTTTATTTTCTTACTTTATTTCTTTTTTAAACAGATGCAAACTGTATTCTATAATATTTGATGAAGAAAATAAAAGATTTTCTCTTTTATGCAAATGCTTTTAGTATTGAAAGTATAACTGTGCATTAAGATGGCCAATTTCGAGTAAACATACAGAAATAAAAATTAGATTACGTTTTCTTTCCTCATTTCAATGCACACTACAAAGAAAGTTTTGCATTTCATAGATTTTTTCTCATTTTTTTTTTGGTAAAACTCGAATAGCATCTCGTAGAAATAATTTTCTTTTCTGCTAAACGTATGTTTAAAATATATACCTCTCCCCTCCCGAATTTAAAGAAATTAAAAAACATTATGCGATTGAAAAAAAACTTATCTCGTCGAGTAGTATTTTTTTTTCATCTAGTTTTCTTCTGTCTGTTTTAAAAGAACTAGTTCATTTCTTATCTTTTTACATTTTACGTAAGGGTGTTACTTTTAGTCGTAACTAAAAACGACATTTCATTTAATAAAAAAAGAAAAACTGTTTTTGTTTAATGGATCACGATTAACATTATGGAAGAAAACAACAAAAATTATAGAAGACATATTTCTCTATATTACAATATTGCCGTAGTTTTTTTCCGTTAAATTCCGCATTCATTTTTCTTATTGTATCATATTTTTTTCTAAACACCTGAAAAAATATTACATAAGATTTGAGGAAAAAAAAAGAATTATAATAAAAGTATTTCAAAACATATATTTTTACTTTAATTAAAAGCTACCATTTTTTTAGTCGAGTGCCTATAAAACAATAACGTAGTTTTTAAATTCTAGTTCAAAACACAGTGAGTAGCATGCAAATAATTTTGACTAATTTTTTATGAAATTTATTTAAAACATTTCATTTAGCTGGTATCTCGCTCATTATTCATGTTTATTAAATTGGTCATAAAGCTTTATCTGGTAGTCGCATAAATAAAAGTAAAACACATTTGGAATTATAAATGACTGCTCCATCAAATAAAATCATGACAAAATCTTTAGAAAATGTACCCAAAAACGGCTATTGTAATATGCCGTTTAGTTAGTAAACAGGTTTAATTTATTTATTACAATTTTTTGAAAATGGTTCTTCAGAAAATTACTGGTTTTTTTTCCTCTTAAAATGTTGCAAATGTTCTCGACCTTCAAAAATTGATTTTTTGTTTTTGCGGGAATTAAATCCAAAACTAAAAATTAAATAAAAAAGATTGCAATCTCAATTATTCCGAAAACAAAAAAACACCATATAAAAATATCTGTAAAGTTACTAAACTTTTTCTGGAAAACTGGAATTTCTAGAACATTTTATGTAAGGGTAACACGAAAAATTTATGAAACCGATTCTGTTATATAAATTATTGCTATAATTCTGGGAATGTGAGGCTCATAAGTAGTAGGAAAAGGAGAGTTTAAGCTCAGGAGCAGGTGGCACTGTGGCACCGTGCCTCCTGCTCCTCCGGCTGTCCCGCCTGCTCCTCCGGCTGCCCCACCTGCTCCTCCAGCTGCCCCGCCTGGCCCCTCCTGCGGTGCCTCCTGCTCCCACCATCTCACCGCCGCCCTCCTGCGCCCCCTAGTGGAAAAAAGGAACATTCTATTCTAACAGGATAGGTGAACAACCTTCCCTAATTAAAAATATTATCAATCACATCTCAACTCGGAATCATACTATATGATGAAGATTAAATTTATATTTGAATTTTGAACAACCGTAATTTTAATGAGTATTATTAATTAAGCGAAACACTGGAAAAATCTCAGTTTTCAATCATTTTATTTAGATTTCTTCAACTACAAGATGAGATTATCAATTTAACACAAGAAAGTTAAACATATATTTGAATTTTGCTTGATAGACATCTTAATGAGTATCGTTAATTAAGTAAAAACAATAGAAAATATCCAGTTTTATAGAAAAAGACTGATTTCTTACGATTTTTATCAACTATATGATCAACGTAACGACTTAAAAGTTGAAAGTTAAAGGTACATCCTAGTTTTTCAACAGCTATAACCTTAATGAGTATCGTTAATTAAGTAAAAACAATGGAAAATATCAAGTTTTATAGAAAAAGACTGATTTCTAACGATTTTTATCGACTTACAAGTTGAAAGTTAAACGTGTATTCTATTTTTTCAACAGCTATAATCTTAATGAGTTTCGTTAATTAAGTAAAAAACAATGGAAAATATCAAGTTTTATAGAAAAAGACTGATTTCTTACGATTTTTATCAACTTAAGAGAGAAAACTTAAACGTACATTTCAGTTTTTCAACAGCTATAACCTTAATGAGCATTCATAATTAAGTAAAAAACAATGGAAAATATCAAATTTTATAGAAAAGAATGATTTCTTACATTTTTTCAACTCAAACTTCAGAATATCAATTTGAGAGAAAGAAACTTAACCATGTATTCAGTTTTGAACAACCATTTCCTTCACGAGCATTTTTATTTAAGTAAAACAATGGAAAATATTAAATTTAACCAATTTCTTTAGAATTTTTCAACTATAATATCAACTTAAGAAAGGAAACTTAAACATTTATCTTAGTTTTTGAACAGCAATCCCTTAATGAACATTGTTAATTAAGCAAAAAACAATGGAAAATATAAATTTTAACCGATTTCTTTAGATATTTTCAACTTAAAAACGAAATTTAAACATACATTTTTAACATTCGAACAACTATTACCGGAACGAATTTTAATAATTAAGCATTTAACGAACGAAAATAGTGATTTTTTATTTTATTTATTTATTTATTTTTTTTTTTTAAGCAAGAAGGCCAATTGTATAAACTTTTACAGTAATTTGACATTTTAACATACTTTAAAAAACACTAGTTACATAAGATTTCAAACTTTAGATGACTAAATCTCAAGATATATTTTTCTCGAAAACAAATATAAAATACATTTTTTAAACTAATTTCCTCAATCTTACGAATTCAACAGGATTTTTACCGATGCAAACATTAGAAGCGAACAACAAATTCTCTCCCCATCTAACCTCAAAATTCCTAAAGGGGAGGGTACAATAGGTTTTTCGACGTCACACTTCGTAAGGTTTTCATTCAAGAAAAATATCTTTTACGTTATAAAAGTCGTTTTCTTAGAAGGATATAAACTTGTGATTTTTGTTTTTGAACAATCATTATCTCAATAAATATTAATAATTAAGGAAAAACAATGGAAAATAATATGTTTTAAGGAAAAAGACGAATTTTATCGAATTTGATTAATTTTTACACTAGTATTTTCAAAAAGCAACATGGAAATATCGATTTTTTTAACTGAACAATTTAACGCATGTTTTAGCTTTAACAACAGAAACTTAATAAGTATCACTAATTAAACAAAAAAACAAAATACTGATTTTCAAGAAAAGACGAATTTTTATACAATTTTCAACACTTTACCTTTCTGAAATTTTTATGTTATCAAACACCAAGTTATTTAAAATATAAATATTATGCTTAATGTTTAGATAGTACACATGACTAATTCCACTTATTCTTTTCATATTATTAATTAAATTGACACATGTTTCACTCTACACTTCAATGATTTCTGAATTTTTACAATACTCACCACCAATTTTCTAAGATTTTCCGATTATACATTCCTCAGAAGTACATATTCGAAATGGTACAAACACTTTACATATCTAAAAAATATCATTGAAGTAGCTGTATTTAATATTTTTAACACCAATTTTCTAAGATATTCTAACATTTTCCAATTATACATTCCTAAGAAGTACATTTTCGAAATGCTACAAACACTTTACATATCGAAAAATATCATTGAAGTAGCTGTATTTAATATTTTTAACACCAATTTTCTAAGATATTATAACATTTTCCAATTATACATTCCTCAGAAGTACATATTCGAAATGCTACAAACACTTTACATATCGAAAAAATATCATTGAAGTAGCTGTATTTAATATTTTTAACACCAATTTTCTAGGATATTATAACATTTTCCAATTATACATTCCTCAAAAGTATATATTCTAAATGCTACAATCACTTTATATATTGAAAAACATCATTTATCTACTAAGTATTAGTCAAAATTATAATATGTTTTCACCCTATAGTTAAAAAATATCTGAATTATCACACAACAACATTTTTCAAATATGAATATTATTTTAACAGATTAAAAAGGCAAAACATAGACGAATATAATCTTTAATTTTTGTAATCATTTCATATTTCATACCAAACTATCTGAAATTTCAACCAAATAAGAGCAAATATTAGACTAATTTTTTATCATTAATATTGCTTAGACCTTTTCATCATAACTTTTAAAAATGGTAATTATCCATTTTTTGGGTTCATTATCGAAAAACTGTAACTGAAATTACATAAACTCAATGCAAAAAAAAAAAACCCTGTTCTCACACAATCTCTTAAAATTCAACAAAGAATTGACTATTACTGCAATACTTATCTATATCAATTTCGATTCTCGATAATATATAGGTATTTTATTATTACACACTTACATCTCTTTTCAAACGTTTATCAGAAAATAAGTCAATCAAAGTCTAGTAGTTATCACATCTATTCCCCAGAAATATTGCTATCATGCGAAACAGTAAAGAAAATTAATAGATATTTAATATTTAATAACCTCATACGTGAAATTACTGTCGAATGAAAATACTAATAATCAATAAAATCAACTATTGAACAAAAATATAGTACAGATTACCGAAAATTCAAATGTTTTCTTCTACAAAAGTTACAAAAATTAACAAATGAATGACAAGTTAGAGAAATAACTAAAAAAATTAATGAACATATTTACAAATTTATTAAAATCACACCTTTTTCTGGATTATAAACCACAATTTCTTGAAAAATTTAACACCGAATTTATCAGATTTTAATCATTGTATTACATACACTCAATAAATATTCAAAATTAATCAAAAAATAATTTTTTAATCTCATCAATAAGCAGAAATTCTATATTAAAAGAATATTTTCATAGTAGTACTTATGAAAATGAGAGTTTACAAACTGATTTTCATAATTTTACCACATTTAAACTTAATTTTTATACATAAAACATTATTTAATCAAATTTTATACTTTCTAATTCAGTAAAATTCAATACTTTTTAGTTTTTAAACCAATACCACAATATTTATTTACATCAAACTTGATTCTTCACCTTTTATATTTTCACATTACACACGTGAGATAAATACTAACTTGGATCAGGAGTTGAAGTCAATTGATTCCATTCGATTTTCATCATGTACGCATTGCTCCTACACGAAATTTCTTACTGCTATAATCATCTAATGTATTAAAACTAATCTACTCATATTTTTAATCAATTCATCAGATGTTTCATCTCGCACTTCTGAATTATCGTGCATCAAGTTGCTTAAAATATAAATACTATCTTTATAGTTTTAATGATATATAGTATACATGGTTTATCTTGAGTTAGCACTTCCATAGTATTAATCAAATTATATGTTTCATCTTGCACTTGATCTTAATGTTTTCATCTTGCATCTGAATTATCGTCCATCGAGTTTTTTAAATAATAATATATTTATAGTTTTTGATTATACATAGCATGTACAAATACAATCTTTAATTTTAACATTTCATATTTCAAATAACCTATTTCCGAAACCAAGCTATGTGAATTTTACCACAATGCTTATTATCATAGAATAATTTGTGTTTCACACTTTTCTAAAAATTATCAGATATGTACCCCTCAGAGAAATTACTATCATATGAATAAATGAAGAAAATTTAATTTATATTAAATGTACACGAAATTGATTGCAATATACATGAATTTAATAAAAATAAATAAATAATCGATTATTTATACATTAAACCTTTACTAAATATATACTTCTTTCATTATACAGATGTTTCAACAAGATGAACCAAAACAGCAGCAAACTTCAGAAATTAATGATCCGAATGATTCATCCCTAGCACATGTAGCGTTAACGAATAACACATATGTGAGTACTTATATGAGAAATACTAGAATTCGTATATGAAACGTAATTAGAGTAAATACAAAATGATTTGTCTTACTACCTACACTTTAACAAGTGCTTTTTACCTATATTATTGAAGAGAATCCTAACTGTGTCCATTTATTTCTACTTCAGATGTGCTCTATTTGCTACAAACACTTCTTAAGTAAATGGAATTTAACAGAACATACAAAAATCTATACAGGTGAAAAACCTTACACTTGGAAAGATTACCATAAATGCTGTTTTCAAGGAGACGTGAATCAAAAATGCACACATCATCATATAAAGCATCATCAGATATATGTAAACTTAGCGAAGATATTCAAAAATTAGTCAGACTTTTGTAGAATTTAGAAATAAAGGAAGATATTTAGGCTATTTATCCATCATATTTTCACAACATTTACCACAATATCTCAAACTTAAAATTTGGAAGACATACACACTGCTGAAAAGTAATTTTGTGATTCTTCTAACCAGTATGAATGTATAGATGTTATTTTGCAGTGTATTCTTTAAATGCTCACATTAAATATTCTTTTATATGCATATATCGTTGTGTTTATTTTTCTAATACCTATTACATTAATGAAATACATAACATTTTAAGTGAAATAACACTCTCACAACTTAAAAAATGCATAAGAACATACAAAAATAAACAGATGTATAAAAAAATATGCAAGTTTACAAAATATTTTCATTGTTTTCTAGAAATATTAACAAAAAATATTTACAATATGAAAAAATTGTAAAAGTGAAAAGAAAAAACATAAATGTAAAAACAAAAACCGCAAAGTGAAAAACTCATAACAAAGTTTTTGAAAAAAATATTTACAACAAATTTTTTTTTACAAAAACCAAAACTTCCAAAAATATTTTTTTCAAAAAAATTTTTTTTTTCAAAAACATTTTTTACAAAAATTTTTTTTTCAAAATAAGTTTTTACAAAAGTAAAAAAAAGAAAATCACAACGTTAAAAAAATGAAAAATTTTTGTTAAAAAAAGTGTAAAAAAATTACAAAAAAATGTTGCAAAAATTTCAAAAAAAGTTATGAAAAAAGTCTCAAAAATTTTGTTGTTTTTAATAGCAAATGCAATGGTTTCGCCATTGCATACTGCATTAAAACCAACGAAATTTTTGAGACTTTTTTCATAACTTTTTTTGAAATTTTTGCAACATTTTTTTGTAATTTTTTTACACTTTTTTTAACAAAAATTTTTCATTTTTTTAACGTTGTGATTTTCTTTTTTTTACTTTTGTAAAAACTTATTTTGAAAAAAAAATTTTTGTAAAAAATGTTTTTGAAAAAAAAAATTTTTTTGAAAAAAATATTTTTGGAAGTTTTGGTTTTTGTAAAAAAAAATTTGTTGTAAATATTTTTTTCAAAAACTTTGTTATGAGTTTTTCACTTTGCGGTTTTTGTTTTTACATTTATGTTTTTTCTTTTCACTTTTACAATTTTTTCATATTGTAAATATTTTTTGTTAATATTTCTAGAAAACAATGAAAATATTTTGTAAACTTGCATATTTTTTTATACATCTGTTTATTTTTGTATGTTCTTATGCATTTTTTAAGTTGTGAGAGTGTTATTTCACTTAAAATGTTATGTATTTCATTAATGTAATAGGTATTAGAAAAATAAACACAACGATATATGCATATAAAAGAATATTTAATGTGAGCATTTAAAGAATACACTGCAAAATAACATCTATACATTCATACTGGTTAGAAGAATCACAAAATTACTTTTCAGCAGTGTGTATGTCTTCCAAATTTTAAGTTTGAGATATTGTGGTAAATGTTGTGAAAATATGATGGATAAATAGCCTAAATATCTTCCTTTATTTCTAAATTCTACAAAAGTCTGACTAATTTTTGAATATCTTCGCTAAGTTTACATATATCTGATGATGCTTTATATGATGATGTGTGCATTTTTGATTCACGTCTCCTTGAAAACAGCATTTATGGTAATCTTTCCAAGTGTAAGGTTTTTCACCTGTATAGATTTTTGTATGTTCTGTTAAATTCCATTTACTTAAGAAGTGTTTGTAGCAAATAGAGCACATCTGTAGTAGAAATAAATGGACACAGTTAGGATTCTCTTCAATAATATAGGTAAAAAGCACTTGTTAAAGTGTAGGTAGTAAGACAAATCATTTTGTATTTACTCTAATTACGTTTCATATACGAATTCTAGTATTTCTCATATAAGTACTCACATATGTGTTATTCGTTAACGCTACATGTGCTAGGGATGAATCATTCGGATCATTAATTTCTGAAGTTTGCTGCTGTTTTGGTTCATCTTGTTGAAACATCTGTATAATGAAAGAAGTATATATTTAGTAAAGGTTTAATGTATAAATAATCGCTTATTTATTTATTTTTATTAAATTCATGTATATTGCAATCAATTTCGTGTACATTTAATATAAATTAAATTTTCTTCATTTATTCATATGATAGTAATTTCTCTGAGGGGTACATATCTGATAATTTTTAGAAAAGTGTGAAACACAAATTATTCTATGATAATAAGCATTGTGGTAAAATTCACATAGCTTGGTTTCGGAAATAGGTTATTTGAAATATGAAATGTTAAAATTAAAGATTGTATTTGTACATGCTATGTATAATCAAAAACTATAAATATATTATTATTTAAAAAACTCGATGGACGATAATTCAGATGCAAGATGAAAACATTAAGATCAAGTGCAAGATGAAACATATAATTTGATTAATACTATGGAAGTGCTAACTCAAGATAAACCATGTATACTATATATCATTAAAACTATAAAGATAGTATTTATATTTTAAGCAACTTGATGCACGATAATTCAGAAGTGCGAGATGAAACATCTGATGAATTGATTAAAAATATGAGTAGATTAGTTTTAATACATTAGATGATTATAGCAGTAAGAAATTTCGTGTAGGAGCAATGCGTACATGATGAAAATCGAATGGAATCAATTGACTTCAACTCCTGATCCAAGTTAGTATTTATCTCACGTGTGTAATGTGAAAATATAAAAGGTGAAGAATCAAGTTTGATGTAAATAAATATTGTGGTATTGGTTTAAAAACTAAAAAGTATTGAATTTTACTGAATTAGAAAGTATAAAATTTGATTAAATAATGTTTTATGTATAAAAATTAAGTTTAAATGTGGTAAAATTATGAAAATCAGTTTGTAAACTCTCATTTTCATAAGTACTACTATGAAAATATTCTTTTAATATAGAATTTCTGCTTATTGATGAGATTAAAAAATTATTTTTTGATTAATTTTGAATATTTATTGAGTGTATGTAATACAATGATTAAAATCTGATAAATTCGGTGTTAAATTTTTCAAGAAATTGTGGTTTATAATCCAGAAAAAGGTGTGATTTTAATAAATTTGTAAATATGTTCATTAATTTTTTTAGTTATTTCTCTAACTTGTCATTCATTTGTTAATTTTTGTAACTTTTGTAGAAGAAAACATTTGAATTTTCGGTAATCTGTACTATATTTTTGTTCAATAGTTGATTTTATTGATTATTAGTATTTTCATTCGACAGTAATTTCACGTATGAGGTTATTAAATATTAAATATCTATTAATTTTCTTTACTGTTTCGCATGATAGCAATATTTCTGGGGAATAGATGTGATAACTACTAGACTTTGATTGACTTATTTTCTGATAAACGTTTGAAAAGAGATGTAAGTGTGTAATAATAAAATACCTATATATTATCGAGAATCGAAATTGATATAGATAAGTATTGCAGTAATAGTCAATTCTTTGTTGAATTTTAAGAGATTGTGTGAGAACAGGGTTTTTTTTTTTTGCATTGAGTTTATGTAATTTCAGTTACAGTTTTTCGATAATGAACCCAAAAAATGGATAATTACCATTTTTAAAAGTTATGATGAAAAGGTCTAAGCAATATTAATGATAAAAAATTAGTCTAATATTTGCTCTTATTTGGTTGAAATTTCAGATAGTTTGGTATGAAATATGAAATGATTACAAAAATTAAAGATTATATTCGTCTATGTTTTGCCTTTTTAATCTGTTAAAATAATATTCATATTTGAAAAATGTTGTTGTGTGATAATTCAGATATTTTTTAACTATAGGGTGAAAACATATTATAATTTTGACTAATACTTAGTAGATAAATGATGTTTTTCAATATATAAAGTGATTGTAGCATTTAGAATATATACTTTTGAGGAATGTATAATTGGAAAATGTTATAATATCCTAGAAAATTGGTGTTAAAAATATTAAATACAGCTACTTCAATGATATTTTTTCGATATGTAAAGTGTTTGTAGCATTTCGAATATGTACTTCTGAGGAATGTATAATTGGAAAATGTTATAATATCTTAGAAAATTGGTGTTAAAAATATTAAATACAGCTACTTCAATGATATTTTTCGATATGTAAAGTGTTTGTAGCATTTCGAAAATGTACTTCTTAGGAATGTATAATTGGAAAATGTTAGAATATCTTAGAAAATTGGTGTTAAAAATATTAAATACAGCTACTTCAATGATATTTTTTAGATATGTAAAGTGTTTGTACCATTTCGAATATGTACTTCTGAGGAATGTATAATCGGAAAATCTTAGAAAATTGGTGGTGAGTATTGTAAAAATTCAGAAATCATTGAAGTGTAGAGTGAAACATGTGTCAATTTAATTAATAATATGAAAAGAATAAGTGGAATTAGTCATGTGTACTATCTAAACATTAAGCATAATATTTATATTTTAAATAACTTGGTGTTTGATAACATAAAAATTTCAGAAAGGTAAAGTGTTGAAAATTGTATAAAAATTCGTCTTTTCTTGAAAATCAGTATTTTGTTTTTTTGTTTAATTAGTGATACTTATTAAGTTTCTGTTGTTAAAGCTAAAACATGCGTTAAATTGTTCAGTTAAAAAAATCGATATTTCCATGTTGCTTTTTGAAAATACTAGTGTAAAAATTAATCAAATTCGATAAAATTCGTCTTTTTCCTTAAAACATATTATTTTCCATTGTTTTTCCTTAATTATTAATATTTATTGAGATAATGATTGTTCAAAAACAAAAATCACAAGTTTATATCCTTCTAAGAAAACGACTTTTATAACGTAAAAGATATTTTTCTTGAATGAAAACCTTACGAAGTGTGACGTCGAAAAACCTATTGTACTCTCCCCTTTAGGAATTTTGAGGTTAGATGGGGAGAGAATTTGTTGTTCGCTTCTAATGTTTGCATCGGTAAAAATCCTGTTGAATTCGTAAGATTGAGGAAATTAGTTTAAAAAATGTATTTTATATTTGTTTTCGAGAAAAATATATCTTGAGATTTAGTCATCTAAAGTTTGAAATCTTATGTAACTAGTGTTTTTTAAAGTATGTTAAAATGTCAAATTACTGTAAAAGTTTATACAATTGGCCTTCTTGCTTAAAAAAAAAAAAAAATAAATAAATAAAATAAAAAATCACTATTTTCGTTCGTTAAATGCTTAATTATTAAAATTCGTTCCGGTAATAGTTGTTCGAATGTTAAAAATGTATGTTTAAATTTCGTTTTTAAGTTGAAAATATCTAAAGAAATCGGTTAAAATTTATATTTTCCATTGTTTTTTGCTTAATTAACAATGTTCATTAAGGGATTGCTGTTCAAAAACTAAGATAAATGTTTAAGTTTCCTTTCTTAAGTTGATATTATAGTTGAAAAATTCTAAAGAAATTGGTTAAATTTAATATTTTCCATTGTTTTACTTAAATAAAAATGCTCGTGAAGGAAATGGTTGTTCAAAACTGAATACATGGTTAAGTTTCTTTCTCTCAAATTGATATTCTGAAGTTTGAGTTGAAAAAATGTAAGAAATCATTCTTTTCTATAAAATTTGATATTTTCCATTGTTTTTTACTTAATTATGAATGCTCATTAAGGTTATAGCTGTTGAAAAACTGAAATGTACGTTTAAGTTTTCTCTCTTAAGTTGATAAAAATCGTAAGAAATCAGTCTTTTTCTATAAAACTTGATATTTTCCATTGTTTTTTACTTAATTAACGAAACTCATTAAGATTATAGCTGTTGAAAAAATAGAATACACGTTTAACTTTCAACTTGTAAGTCGATAAAAATCGTTAGAAATCAGTCTTTTTCTATAAAACTTGATATTTTCCATTGTTTTTACTTAATTAACGATACTCATTAAGGTTATAGCTGTTGAAAAACTAGGATGTACCTTTAACTTTCAACTTTTAAGTCGTTACGTTGATCATATAGTTGATAAAAATCGTAAGAAATCAGTCTTTTTCTATAAAACTGGATATTTTCTATTGTTTTTACTTAATTAACGATACTCATTAAGATGTCTATCAAGCAAAATTCAAATATATGTTTAACTTTCTTGTGTTAAATTGATAATCTCATCTTGTAGTTGAAGAAATCTAAATAAAATGATTGAAAACTGAGATTTTTCCAGTGTTTCGCTTAATTAATAATACTCATTAAAATTACGGTTGTTCAAAATTCAAATATAAATTTAATCTTCATCATATAGTATGATTCCGAGTTGAGATGTGATTGATAATATTTTTAATTAGGGAAGGTTGTTCACCTATCCTGTTAGAATAGAATGTTCCTTTTTTCCACTAGGGGGCGCAGGAGGGCGGCGGTGAGATGGTGGGAGCAGGAGGCACCGCAGGAGGGGCCAGGCGGGGCAGCTGGAGGAGCAGGTGGGGCAGCCGGAGGAGCAGGCGGGACAGCCGGAGGAGCAGGAGGCACGGTGCCACAGTGCCACCTGCTCCTGAGCTTAAACTCTCCTTTTCCTACTACTCTCATAGCAAAGATTTGGTAACTTTTCAGATAATTTGTTCACATTGTATGGGCAAAACTTGAGAACGTACACGATCAAAGTATATTGAAACCTAAAACTTTAAACGCAGTGATGTGGAAACTATATTTTTAACCTTAACAGCATGATAACTCAATAAATTTTTAACATTTTTGGATAAAATTTGCGCTTATCAATGCAAAATAAAGAGTCTAGGAGTTATAAAGCAATTCTTTAAAAGTTGATTTTTTTTATATTTTTCAATAAACTGCAAAGGTTAAAATTTCAAACAAAAAACTATTTTATTTTTCAAAATAACGTCATTTTGTTTTTTTCCGAAAATAAATAAAAATTAAGCCGATAACTGAAATGTTATTTTAGAGGAGAAATCTGATATTTTAATATTTTTTGTTTCTGTAAGAAGTTAGGATGCTATCCATCGAGTTTGGATATTTTTGTATAGGCCAATGCGGCTGTTAGATCCTATGCAATATGGAACCAAATTAATTGTATAAAATATTTCTAAATACTTAAAACAATAAAAAACAAAGTGAAATTATTTTTTAAATTAATTTTATAAGTTCCTGAAATATTTTCCAAGTATGTCAATTTTTAGCGAGCGAGAACTTATACTATTCATTTAGAACATTTCATTTATTTTTATTGAAATATGTTTAAATTATTATAAACTATTGATTCTATCACAAACTTTAATATTAACCATACATCTCAGTACATTTTCAAACAGTTTTAACATTTTTAACAGTTTCATGTTGTAAAGCATGTAAAAAAAGCACAACGTTTTTCTAAACAGCTGCTTTTTTTAATATATGAGGACATAATATTTTTTAAAAACCTTTTTCAACCATTTTTTCTGCCTATCTGTTAAAGTTCTATATTTTCTTTACAAATGAAATACTATAAAAGAAGATTCGGGTAAAAAATACAATACAGTAAAGGTGAAAAAATGCTTTAGTTAAAGACAATCGAGTTTCAAACGATTGTCATGCAAATCCTTGTTTTTCAAATAGATTGTACAACGAAGAATGTGGGCATAGGTTTTAGAGTATCATTCTAAAGCACATGCTCTAATAATAATTCAAAATAAATTCTGAATAGATTCTTAAATCTAAATAAAAAAGCAGTCTGATTTACAAATTCAGAAAGTATTAAGTCAGCATAGGATTGAAATGTTATGCATAACGTTGGGTAATTTTCCCAGTTTTAAATTTTATGGGGGGTATGAAACACAAAAATTTTGACATTTTCGAAAAAAAAAAAAAAACTTTTATTACATTAATTTTTTTCTGCTTAAAATGATGTTTGAATCAGGTTTCTATCTTAATTAGAACATGACATATTATTTTTTATGTTTTGGTTTGTTTTAGAAATCTAACTCTCAAGCAATGGTTGTTACGGAAAGGATTTCTTATAAAAATGCGCTTTTTTCATGATGGTTTTTTCCCCATTTCTCAAATTTAAATTGTTAAAAATCAAGAACCGTTTAAAATAGATGGTTCAAATGTGGATCACATCTTTTTTTTCAAGTGTTTTATTTTAATTCTGCAAAAAGTGCTAAAAATTTAAAAATTTGAAAAAAAAAGTTTACTTTTGAAAATAGAATTTTTTTAAAGTTACTTCCCTTCTTTTCAAAGTTTCAGTTTAAATATTGTCAATTTTTCTTTTAATTAATATTTTTTTTTAAAATGATCAAAAAGAAAGCTTATATGTTTTTGTTAGTGTAAATAAAAACAATTTAAAATATAGAAATAATATTTTGAGTTATAACGATTTTTAATTACCCTTTAAAAAAATAAATTTCAAATAAAATGCATATAGGGGGAACTGGGGCACATTGATAAATCGGGCACAATTATACACCACCTGTACTGCACACAGGGTTGTAAAGGTGATCGTAAAAACTACCCAGGAAGAGATCGAGAGCGCAGAGAAATAAACTCCAACATAATTGCAGACAGAATAAGGTGTTTATTTAGAAGATGAACGATGGAATGTTTACAATGCTAAGTCGCTAGCAATATGGGAAATCACATCGTCTGCTCACAGGCACTGCATTAGCCGGAGAGGGGCACAGCGCCCCTTTAACGTGGTGTTACATGGCTGAAGGTCCGAGTAGAAGTGAGAGTGCAGCAGGGAAGATGTACAGCGTCAAGGTTATGCGAATCCGTTAAAAATGCTTAGTAACCGAGAATGCTAGGGTTGGTGTAATATCAAAGTCCTGTGGTTTTTAAGGAGTGTCGATTGCATACGCACGTGTGCTTCCAGATACTGAAAGAATTACATGCCGAATGATTCATGACATCTGGGAGATTTTAAAGATTAGCTGAGTGCATGAGAATGTTAACAGATAAACGTATTATAAACCACAGCTGCACCTATTTAACATGTGAAAGAATGCAGAAATGTGCAGATCTAAGGAGGACTGACATTCGGTTAACTTTTATTGTGATGAGAAAAGAATTAACAGATCTTTTTCACAGTGATAAAAATCCAAAACAAAGAGTGGGAATGAAATGGTGTTTTTTTATCATATGAAAGAGGGTTTGTAAAAGAATTAATTTCACATGCAAAGTTATAAAAGGAAAAATAACAAAGTACAGCATTAAAACCTTAAATGCAAGAATATTAACTTTAAGTATTTATTTAAGGGGGGGGGGAGGTAATTTCCAGTTAAAATTTTGAAGTTTTGATTTTACTTGTTCATTTTCTAAAAAGGGGAGAAGACAAGATAATATGTGACAGAAGCGCTGTCACATATCTCACTCCCAGCATCGGGAAAAAAAAAACTGCAATGTTTCCAATAAAGTTTTTTTTTTTTTTTTTTTTTTTTTTAGCAACAAGCGCCGCACATCTTCTCTACTCCAAATACATAATCATAACAGTAAGTACATAAAATGGAAAGGAAAAATACATTTAAACATAAAATTGTATATATAGTATATTGCTTGCTTTTTGAAAATTGTTTGGATTATGCAAACTTCTTTTTTTTTTTCTCAATTTATAAACGTCATGACTTTAAGCGCTTTTCAACATCATCATATCTTGGTGATCATTAGTCCTTTCAGTCCCAAGACAAATAATTAAAATAAATTTTTTTTTATGTGCATCCGGATGACTTTAAAAAAAAATTTTATTTTGAAAGTGCTGGTACCAGCTTTTGTCATGACTAAAAAAAATGTGAAGTTTAAATATAATAATAGCTTTTTAATACTTCACAGTGAATGCAAGCAAAAATTGAATTATATTTAGCACACAAATAAAAGATACACTAAAATATATGATATAATAAGTACTGGATATATAAAATAAACAAAAAGTAAAAAAAATTTGTGCACACAGCACAGGACCTCCAAAAAAAGGGATGCAGAGCAAGCCCATAGACAGGTGGGGCCCTAATTCTTGTTTTTTTTTTTTTTTTTTTTTTTTAATTTGATAAAACAAGTATTATGGCTTCAGTTTAGGACTTCAGCCCTAGAGGAGGAGGGAATTGTGAGACTCACATAGCACGAAGGTATATGAGTCCCTGCTCCCCCAAGATCATAATGATCTTCCAAGGAGCACACTTCAAGTAATCGAAAAAAAACTTTATTTGTAAATTGAATTGAAAAACAATTCAAGAGTTTTCGATAACATAATGAAGTTGGAAACCTAAGGGCACTAATTTTGAACGGAAACCAACTTCAGGAAAGGGGATAATTGAAAAAAACAAGAAAAAGGCAATTCAGAGTAACACAGGAAAACTTCTCATTATTTTTAAACTACAACTGCAGCTAAATCAGAAGGTAAAAGTAATTATGTTGTTACTAACTGTACCTATCAGCATTATACTGACCAGTTTGAAGTAAAAAAAAATCTAACTCATTATCTATTCAAAGGAAATGACTAATCTTTTATATGTGTAACTGGGGTGTGTTTACAAACAAAACTGCCTCTGACAAAGTGCATTTGGTTTTAATTCAGGTGAAAGACCTGTGTATGAAATGAGTTGAGAAAAACAACTTACTCAACAACAAACAGAAGTGTAAAATGTAACTGAAGAAAATGAAATAATTTTGAAAAAAAATACAACCTTAATGTGAAACGAAAAGAAGTTATGTGAAGAAGTTGTTACTTAAATTAATTATCTGTTTTTTTTTGATAAAGTGAAAATGACATGAAGAATCATGCCATTACCAACAATGAGATGTAGAATTTAAATTAGATGACGAAATACGTGTAAAAATCTTCATGCTGAGAACTTATGTGTATGAAAAGATTATTACTGGATTGAAATGACAACAGAAATGGATTTTATCTGCCTGATCGAAGAAAAGAATGCAAATCAAAGATTCAATGCATAATTTTGATAGGAATAAATGGCACTAGGTTTGTAAGGATAACACTGTGTATAACTGTATAACTTGATGAGCGAAGACAAAAACGCAGGTGCCAAAGTCCCAGAATGTGTGAATTAAATCCACTGACACGTGTTTAACAAAAAAAAGTGTGATTTTTTTTAAAACTATGCTATAAGAAACATGTAAAATGTGGTTTACTTTCTATGAACTAATGTGTTACATATTCTATGAACAAAGATGTGTATTTTCAATGAACTAATGTGTAAACAATCTATGAACACTAATTAAAACTTCAACGAACTAAAGTGTACATCTCTATGAACTACAATGTAAAACAATGACTGATAACATGTATAACATCACTATGAACTAATGTGTAAAAACATCGATGAACTAACGTGTAAAATTCTGTAAGCAAACATGTAAATATTCTATGAACGGATGTGAAAAATCGATGAACTAATGTGTAAAATTTCTATAAGTAAACGTGTAAATATGCAATGAACTAAGATGTTTATTCGGTGAACTAAAATGATCAGGAAGAAAGTGGTTTTTTTTTTTTTTTTTGTTTTAGCAAAAATAAATGTAACCAGTTCCCCATGTACAACACGAATGGAAAGTAAAGCTATGAACTAGTGTAACATCAATGAACTAAGAATGTGCGATGAACTCCTGTGTTTTTTTTCTATGAACAAAATTCTCATGTGTACCAGGAACTAATACATTCTATGCCATAACAAAAAAACAAGTCCTTAAAATAACTGATGTAAATAATGTGTATTTATAACAATTTAAACTTCAAAAGAGAAAAAATGCATGTTCCTAACAGCAAACAAACCAACATAAATGAGTGTAAGATTATGTAAAAGAAAAACAGGTTTTGTCTGCAGAGTAAAATAAAAGAAAAAAGAATGTGATGTTAACGTGTACTTCACAACAAAAATACCAACTGTGTGAACACAATCTAATGACCTGCATCAGAAAGTTTCAACCATACATCCAAACCTTACTCAGATAACTGCTTGCCGGCTAAACAGTCAAATGAAAAAGGAATCCTCACCAACCGTACACTCATGTGTAGAGCAATTTTTAATTTTTTGTTTATTTATTTATTTATTTTAACTTAAAATGAATGGTGTAAAAAAATGTGAATTGACTTGTATCTAAAAAACTAATAATGTATAACTACAAAAATAACAAATAGACTGTTGAGGTAAAAGTAAACTTCTTCACACTAATGTGACTTATTGGCAAAATAACTAAAGGCTGTAAATTATGTAAGTCATTTTTTTTTTTTTTTTTTTGGAGCAAACTTAATCATTGAAATAGATGCAGTTGTATATTTTTTCTTTCCTGTTTAATAAATCTTTTAAGAGAGGGGCAAGATTGTGCAAATGCTGGATGAAAAATGTTAAAATTGGTATTGTTATCTTGATTATTTCTGATACAGTTTATGCATTTTGGTGAATTTGTACATTGAGTGTCACTATGTGGGAGAGCACATACAGGACAAGAGATATTATTAGGACAAAGCCTAGCAACATGTTTGTACATTTGGCACGAAAAGCATCGCTTGACATTAATGTATACATCTACAGAGTATTCATTACTTTTAATGTTTATTTTTTGTTGCATTATTAATTTTCTAGCTGTCTGCGAAGATGCTTCAAAAACCCAATTGTATGAATCGACATGTTGTAATTTATATTTCTTAGAAAATTGAATCTCAGGTTCATTATTGTGCAAAAGCTCACCCACTCCCAATAAAATATCTGGTATACCACATTCTTCTGGCAAATTGAAAATAATAATTCGAACAGATTTTATTTTTTTACATTCAGACGCTGAAAAAGAATTTTGATTAGAATCGCTGAATTTTGTAAGTGTCTCTAGTTCATGTTTTGTGTCCTTTTGCAAATTATCTTTGTAGCTTTTATGATTACCTGTTTGTGTCGCTTTGTCTCTTGTTATTGTGGACAGACTACCACTACTGCTATTTAATTTCTCACCCTGCCTAGTCTCGATTGAAATTGTAGAGGTTTGTTTACTAGTTAACTTATGTAACCTTTCAATGAGTTTTTTATTAACAATTTGTAAGTTATCATTGTCACGTTTTAAGTTAGAGAATTCCACTTTCAAGATATTGAATGATTCATTAAGCGTGTTAAGATTCCACTTCATTTGCATAGTAATATCTGCAAAATCTTCTAATAAAGGGGAGTTGTTAGCTAAAATTTTATTTTGAAATGCAGCTGCCTCTTTACACATACTTTCTGTGTATTTATTTAGGGTGTCTTGAAAGAAATCTAGCCAAGGAGAAGTATAGCTAGGTTCATTTAGTTCAAGTGGGGTTTTTTTATCTTTAGTCGCCATATTACACAGCTGCTAGAATTTTTTTTTTTTAAACAAAAACTAGTATAACAGGATAAAAACTTTGAAAACAAAAAAAACTTAAGTTAAAAAAAATCAAAACAAAAATCAAAAGCAAAAATTTAAGGGTATAATTAGAAAAAGGGAAAAAAAAATGAATTTTGCCCAGAAAAGTCCAGTTAGAAATGATTGTTTCAAAATAATAGCACATGAGAAACCTATAATTTTACTTTATGTAACATCTACATTTATGTACATGACTAGTTTAAGAAAAACAAAATGGGCTTTCACTTGCCAACGGGGGGGGGGGGGGGGTTGTCTAACTTTTATTATCTAAGATGTGTAAAATGTGAAAGCGAGAAGTTCCCATTTTTTTAACAAGTAACAAAAAATCAAGTGTAAGTGAATTAATTTTGTCTTACTATACACACACTTGCCTGTTAAGAAATTGGATCACTGAAAAATAAATCTCGAAAATTTTAAGCAAAAAAAAAAATTTAAAGTATGCAGAACTATAAAAGGATAGGGGATAATGGAAAGAAGAAAAAAAAATCTCCATACATATTAAAAGTACCCCAAAACTCAGAACGATTTCAACATGGACATCAAGTTTATAATTCTGACCCATTTAAATTAACACCAAGTTTAACCCAGAAACTAAATGTATTAAAATTGCATTTTCTCTAATTTATTTATTTTTTGAAATCTCCCATTTTGTTATTTCAAGCAAAATTTAAGTAACTGTGCAAAAGCCAAAAAAATGTTAGTAGAAGGGTTGCCCCTTTTTTAAAAAAAAATAAACTATCAGTACATAAAATAAAAGGTAACGTGCAAAGTCGAGCGACTAGCTCAGAATATATGCACCAAGAGTAGAATAGGAATATTACCTAAAAACACAAACAAAAAAAAACTAAAAAAATAACTAACTTCAGAATCATAATTGGAAAATCTACATGCATATCACTAACACAAAAATTACTAAATAAAGCGTGAAAAGAGAAGATTGCAAAATTTATGCAATTATAACTAAAATTTTTAACTTTTAATTATTTTAGATTTATAAAAAAATCTTCTCTGTTCATGCTGACACACAAAAATATTTAAAATAAACTTTGCAATAATAATACTTTTAGAAAGGCTCACGAATAATAACTAAAAAGTAAATTTATAGTTACTATAATATGAAACTGAAACCAAAATAATGTGCAATTTTAAAATATTTAAAACTGTAAAGGGTTCACTTCATAAAATATGCGTTAGCATTTTTTTTTTTTTATGCCGAACATTGTAACTCTATTATTTTAATTATTTGCACATGATGTTGACTTGTAACACTTTATTTTTTTATCATCTTTTTTTTATGAGAAAAGTTGCAGCACATCTTCTTTCAGCCAAAACTGATATGTTGAAGCACAAAATAACTTTTTAAGAGCTGAACTGATAGTACAAAAAAATTTGACACACACTTGAAGAATTTAGAAGCAAACGGCAATACCAAAGGCTGAAATCTTTTGCAATCTAATTTGACCTGATGAAACTTCGACCTTCTTTGCATTTTAAAAATTATGTTCACTTTTGCCACAAATTTTTTTTCAAATCTGCCGATAATTAGTACCACAATATATTTAGATGAATTTCACAAACGAATTTTTTTTTAAAGCATATTTCACAAATAAAAATTTTATGATATCTATTTTTTAATATCTTGAAGAGCTGTCTATTTAAACCAAAATCATGAAGATGTCACCACCGCACAGAAATGATCACTTACGCCACTGGTTCACAACGGAACACAAGCACAGAGCACTAAAACACATTGAAGAATTTTAGAACGGCTGGTCAACAATTTTGTATGATTTCTTTGCATATTTCACAGGCCGAAAGTACACAATGTCGAATGACCGTAAACATCAGAACAGCGGGGAGGAGAGCCGACGATTTCTTTTTTTCAGAAGCAGAAATTTACCGATGGAAGCTTCACAGGCAACCGGGGGGTGAACGACCGATGAAACATAGCTCCGCGCTGAACACTTCGGAGACGGAAAAAGGTTTTTCGCAGCGACGAAATCATCACCGGGGAAGCACAGTCGAATTTTAGAGTCTTTCCAAACACAAATGCATGGGGGGTGTCACTGTAGAATCATCTGAAGGCTGGGTAACGATGTAATTTCAGAGGAAATAGTCCAATACAGTCATGTATTCCACTTTGCGCTCTTTCGCTTTTTTTTTATGTTGGAGCAATGGGCACTGGCACCAGTAATACATGTAAAGGTGATCGTAAAAACTACCCAGGAAGAGATCGAGAGCGCAGAGAAATAAACTCCAACATAATTGCAGACAGAATAAGGTGTTTATTTAGAAGATGAACGATGGAATGTTTACAATGCTAAGTCGCTAGCAATATGGGAAATCACATCGTCTGCTCACAGGCACGGCATTAGCCGGAGAGGGGCACAGCGCCCCTTTAACGTGGTGTTACATGGCTGAAGGTCCGAGTAGAAGTGAGAGTGCAGCAGGGAAGATGTACAGCGTCAAGGTTATGCGAATCCGTTAAAAATGCTTAGTAACCGAGAATGCTAGGGTTGGTGTAATATCAAAGTCCTGTGGTTTTTAAGGAGTGTCGATTGCATACGCACGTGTGCTTCCAGATACTGAAAGAATTACATGCCGAATGATTCATGACATCTGGGAGATTTTAAAGATTAGCTGAGTGCATGAGAATGTTAACAGATAAACGTATTATAAACCACAGCTGCACCTATTTAACATGTGAAAGAATGCAGAAATGTGCAGATCTAAGGAGGACTGACATTCGGTTAACTTTTATTGTGATGAGAAAAGAATTAACAGATCTTTTTCACAGTGATAAAAATCCAAAACAAAGAGTGGGAATGAAATGGTGTTTTTTTATCATATGAAAGAGGGTTTGTAAAAGAATTAATTTCACATGCAAAGTTATAAAAGGAAAAATAACAAAGTACAGCATTAAAACCTTAAATGCAAGAATATTAACTTTAAGTATTTATTTAAGGGGGGGGGAGGTAATTTCCAGTTAAAATTTTGAAGTTTTGATTTTACTTGTTCATTTTCTAAAAAGGGGAGAAGACAAGATAATATGTGACAGAAGCGCTGTCACAAGGGTCATTACAGAAAGTTTCAAAACAGCTCCAAAAGGTGATGCTAATGCTCTTAATTACATACAGAAAGACTTGGAATGATTCAGTAGTTTGATGAAATGGGACGGGTGATTAATTGTTTTTGTAGGTCAAAAGTAAATTTTAGTTGTACAATTGAAATGGTATTATGCAACTGTTCTAGTATTTCCAACCGAAAAGAATACCCACCCTGTCAAGTAAAGCTACTCTTTACCAGTTCTTCATTCTTTATTGTTATATAAATTATGAAGTGTTGGATTTGAGATTCATTTTATACAAAATGGCTGTATGGGGCAAATTGATACAGTCTCTGTCGGGGCACATAGAAACAACCTAAATTCTTTTCTAGTTCATTTTTTCATTATCTTTTATTTATTTTTCCCCATACACTCCTATACAACCATTTTTGCCAAAAATTTCTAATATTAGTTTTTATTCAAGTGAAATAGCTCTAATTTCTTTATATTAGAACATTTTATAGTATTTTTTTAAACAGAAGACATACGATCTTACCCAAAATCTAGTGCTAATAGAATTAACAAAAGAAAAGGACGACAGCTTAGAAAATCTCAAATTTATCTCGATTCTCCAGAGAAATAAGTATTTTTGACATGAAAAATATTAAGTAAGAGAGACAAGCTCCAAAACAGCACAAGATAATTATATTATAAACAGAGTTTTTAATATAATTATCCTTTATTTTCTGTTTATAAACCGATTTATAAACAGAAAACTATACGATTAATCACCCGTATAATTTTTTCACCTTTCTTAAGAAAAAAGATAAAACTGGGGTTGAAGTGCCAGATATGACAAAGTTACCACAGCCAACACTCAGAAAAGGCACAGCCAGAACATCAGGTCATTATACATTTCATTTTGATTGTTTTAATATTGCTTACAAATAAATTGTGGGCGATGTGAATTTCTATAAATAAATATAAAATGGTTTGCAAAATATTTTTCTATGAAAAATATGCATTGGTGTTATTTTGTCTCCATTTTCCCAGACATATCAATGTGTCCCATGAGGTGTATCAATCTGCCCCGGGATTGGGGTATATTGATACAAATGACTTTTTTTTTAATTACATGGAAAAATAATACATAAAAAAACGATTGTACAATTTTATAACACACTACACAAGTTTTGCTGACACCACATGGAAAAGTATTTGAAATTTCTGCTTCCTTGACACCAAAAAAATTCTTAGAAAAAAACTGTATCAATATGCCCAGTTCCCCCTACGAGAAATTTTACATCATGTGGTTTTGTTTACAAATGACATGATTTACCATCGCAAAAAAGTTCCAAAATATTAACTTAGTAAACAAAAATTATCTCACAACCACCTTAATAGTATCAACTGTAAGTGTTGTGGGGTGTTTATTCACGGTCACACGTAAAGAATCACTCAAACAGTTTTAATTAAACGCATATGCGAATATCGCTTTATTACAGCGAATATTGCTCGACTTATTGATGCGCTTAAAGTGCCATACGTTGTAAAAGAGAGAAAAAGCGCGATTTTTAGAGAAAAAACGGATTTTTAACAGAAGAAAATTGTTTTAAATAAAAGTAGTATTTTTTCCGATAAAGCAACTTAATTTTGGAATTTTTACAGAAAACTATGTATATTTTTTTAGAAAAAGTAATTGTTTTAATGAAATTAGACATATTCTCTGTAAATTAAACAGTTTTTTACCGGAGCCAAAATCGACACTTTTTCACTCAATTTGAAAAAGTTTTTTCTCCTTTTTTTCTTCTTTTTAACTGCGCATTAGTAAAATAGCTAACGCTTTGGAAAGTAAAATACGCACTGGAGCGTAAAACGTTATGGTTTAGCAGAAAATTTAAAAAGCATTAGAGCCATGAGATTTTTTTTCATTTGAGGCTTTACAAAAGATCGTGCCTCTGTTCCTCTGCTACCTAATGATTTGTCAGAGTTGAAACACGGCGTTGAAGAGGATATCACTTCCATAAATTCAAACTTGTTAATTGAATTGTGAGAAGAACTGGAGTCTATGTTGGATTTGTTACACATATGTAAATGGATATAAGATTAATTATAACACAATTATTCCAATTGGTAAATAAATCATTTAAGATGCAAAATCTCAACTGGGTGGGTTAATATACCAACAAGGGATCCCTTAACTACAATCTTTTGTCGGAAAATATCTAACATTTGAGTTATTCAAGTTAATTTGGTATATAAAATTACTATAAATAACCATATTAAATAATATTCCATTGAACCTGACACTCTGTACGATGTTTTGATTTTGAATTTTAAGAAAATTTACATTTTTTTACTGATCATAAAAGTGTATATGTTGAACATTTGTAAGAAAATCTGGGTTAGCTTACTTTTAGTTTAATGGATTATTTGTTGTAAATAATCTAAATTAAATTGTTATTATTTCCTTTTAAAACTAGGGAATTGTTTTTTTGTTCATTATGTATCATGCTTCGGTTCTGAAATTGCAGAAATGTCAATTTTTGAAAACATATTTTTCTATTTGTTCTGCGTTTTGAAAATAACGTCTGAAATATTAGAATACTAGGACATACTAGGACAATTTAAAGAGAAACCTTTCCCAAAGCAGTTCTTTTGTAAACTACATTAAATTGAATATAAAAACGTCCACAAGTTCTGTCCAAGTTCTGTTATAATCAAATGTAAATTTGAAGTAGAGTCCAACACCGGAAAATTTAGTTCAACTTCTTTCTCCAGTGTTTATTTAAGTAGTATTTTTTTTTTTTTAATTTCAGTTATCAATATTGAAAATTTCAGTTATGAGTTTGCTAGCAAGGTGATAATTCAAAAAATTAAATAGGAAAAAAATACTGTTATTATTATTATTATTATTATTATTATTATTATTATTATTATTATTATTATTATTATTATTATTATTATTATTATTATTATTAGTTCTAATATAATAATAGTAGTATTATAATATTATTGTTATTATTATTATTGTTGTTGTTGTTTTTGTTATTTTGTACAGAAAATTGGATGATACATGGGTATTCAAAAAGTACATTTTTGACAAATTCTTAGGATTTTTTAATTTTTTTTTTTTTTTTTTTTTACAGTTTTACGTTGCAAAAACATTGAAAAACATAAAAAAATAAATATTTAATAATTTTTCCTTACTAATGGACTCTACACAGGGTATCTTAACGCACAATAAAAATATTTCCATTTTCCTTTCTGTACCTTTCTGCTGCAATCCATTTTGATGTAACAGGAATCTCGCAAAAAACGCGTATAAGAAACAAATTGTTTGTTTAATGAGTTCTGCTGTCTCTTAAGTACCATTCACATCAATTTCTTTCTTTTTTAAACCTTATTTATACATGCAAAAAAATTGTAAAAGTATGTAACCTATAGGATATATCATGTCTGAAGATGTTAATGTCAACCTAAAATCCAGTAAAAAAAAAAAAAAAAAATCATCACCCCGAATATTACTAATTTCAAGTGAATTCAAAGTGGAAGAAATCTACCCCTAAATTGAAACATTTATAGGAAACTGGTTCAGAATTATGTCGCTGATATTAATTTTATTATTTTTTAATTCTGCTTTATCTATGTGTTGTATTTTTAGAAATAAATACTTTCAATCCGAATCAAGGCTTCGATAGGAAGACAACCAAGAGTCATACAAGCACATATGAATATAACATTAAATAAGTGAATTTTTGAAAACTATTTTTCTATCTGTACTACTTTTTGAAAATAATCTCTGACATACACTTATGCAAGGGTATTTTAAAGAGAAACCTACTCCAAAGGAATACTTTTGTAAACTACATTAAAATGAATATGAAAACACTCGCAATTCCTGTTCCATAATCAAAAGGTAAATTTGAAGTTGAGTCCAATAACAGAAAATACAGTTGGGATCCCAGACTTTATTTATGTATTAGTTTCAGTTATGTATTTATGTTTAAAAATTGATAACTATGAAATATTGAACAGTGAAAAGAAAATTAAAATTTACTTTTTGTACATAAAATACAAAGGGACTCAAGTTTTTTTTTTTTTTTTGGCAACTTCTTAGGACTTGTTTTATTTTCTTCTTATTTATTTATTTTTACTTTTTTTCATTGCAAAAACATCGAAAAATATAAAATTAATAAATGTTTAATAATATTTTATTACAAATGGTACCATAATGCGGAATAAAATCTTGTTCGTTTATTTTTTTGTACATTTCTGCAGCAAGCCATTTTTATCTAACTGTATCTCACTAAAAAAAAGCACTGTCAGAAACAAATTGTTAGTTTGTTTAGATCTGTTATCTGTAAATCACCATTCATACCAATTTCTCGTTTTTTAGTACTTTCATTGCAATATAAGCAATATTCAAGATAATACAATTCTATAGATTTAACACGTTCGCTGCAGCTTACGTGAAGATGTGATGATAGTCAATGCCGCACTGTAGAAGTGGGTTTTTCCCAGAAGCCGATTTACTTTTTATAACAAAGAATCAGTGAAAGATTTTCCGCGCCAGCGCGTGACTGACTATTAGACATCACTCCACATCACGCGCTAGCGCGTGAGTGACCCCTTAACGTTGGCGCCGTATCTCGCGCTGGCGCGTAAGCGGCAGTGAATGTGTTAAGAATTTGGAACTGCAGAAAATCGCTGCATACAAAATTACAATAGATTAATTTTTAAACGCGATTATTCAATCGGTAAATTAATTATAACAGAGTAATTTATTCCATTTTTCAATATTGGGTGAAAAAAGTCCGGTCCAGGATTTGAACCAGGGATGTATTGGCTGAAGAAGCCAATGCTCTACCAACTGAGCTATCCCGGACACGAACACTGGAGGA
Source organism: Maratus speculifer (assembly GCA_964019185.1). NCBI lineage: Eukaryota > Metazoa > Arthropoda > Arachnida > Araneae > Salticidae > Maratus > Maratus speculifer. The sequence goes on from OZ025292.1 coordinate 25,287,641, forward strand.
CTATTTCACCCAATTAAACTCAACGATTACTTTATCTGGTCTGATACTTGATGGTTAATTAGGTGAAATAGTCCTCCAGTGTTTATGTCCGGGCTAGCTCAGTTGGTAGAGCATTGGCTTCTTCAGCCAATACATCCCTTGTTCGAATCCTAGCCCAGACTTTTTTCACCCAATATTGAAAAATGGAATACATTACTGTGTTATAATTAATTTACCGATTGAATAATCGTGTTTAAAAATTAATCTAATATAATTTCATATGCAGCGATTTTCTGCAGTTCCATATACTGACCTTCGAATTATTCTGTTGTGCTGATCCAGAGTATCAGACCAGATAAAATAATCGTTGAGGTTAATTGGGTGAAATCGTCCTCCAGTGTTCGTGTCCGATATAGCTCAGTTGGTAGAGCATTGGCGGCTTCAGCCAATACATTCCTGATTCGAATCCTGGCCTGGACTTTTTTCACCCAATATTGAAAAATGGAATAAATTACGCTGTTATAATTAATTTACCGATTCAATAATCGTGTTTAAAAATTAATCTAGTGTAATTTCGTATGCAGCGATTTTCTGCAGTTCCATATACTGACCTTCGAATTATTCTGTTGTGCTGATCCAGAGTATCAGACCAGATAAAGTAATCGTTGAGGTTAATTGAGTGAAATAGTCCTCCAGTGTTCGTGTTCGGGATTGCTCAGTTGGTAGAGCATTGGCGGCTTCATCCAATACATCCCTGGTTTGAATTCTGACCCGGACATTTTTCACCCAATATTGAAAAATGGAATAAATTACTCTGGGTACATTTGGTTCTACAAATATCCATTATATCCCTTTAATTCTATTTTTTGTTGTTTCTTTGTGGTAATTTGTAATTGCTTTTATGTATATATAAACGTATATCTTTTAGGTATATATAATATAAAATGATTATTATAATCTAAATGCATTTATATTACTTTTCTGTTTTAGCCTGCTTCCCGTAACATGATTCTGTTAGTTATTTTAGTTAGTTAGTTATGTTTTCTGTTCTTTTTTTTTTTTTAAGATTTTAACTGTATTTTTCATCACAAATATTACAGCATTTTTTATTATTTAAAAACAAAGACATTTTTAAGACAATTTTCAAATGGGAGACATCGCAAGTTCAAATTACACTTTAAAGGAGAAAAATACAACAGCAACAACAATTTATTGTTGTTGCTGTTGTATTTTTTAATTAAAAGCATTTATGCTTTTAATTAAATTTCATTGCTCTTAATTTTCTAGTTTCTTTACCTTATACAGCTTCCGCATAAAGAGTTTTTTTCCCCTAAAATCTATTTACGCGTACTAGTAGATAAATTACATTCATTATTCACTTAATAATGATTTTTCTTTAAAGTCTTTTCGAACAGATAATGAGAGAAAAAAATTGCCCTACGATAATAGATGGATAAACGAGTGCTTACCATTATCACTTTTACAAAAAGACTAAATGATTAAACTCTGCTTATTATCAACTTGTTTTGTTCTTGTTAACACCTAATCGAATTTTCATAGAAAATTAGCTGAAATTTTTTCTGGAGAACATTACTCTCAAATACAGATAAGGTACCCTGGGGTAATAACGCCACATTAAGGTTCTAGCAATTTTCACGGCTCAGTTTTAGTTTGTATTTTTCAAACAAATATATGATTTGATACAGCAACTCATTGACTATCTATATAAAAAAAATAATTTAACAGATATGAATACATAAAATGTAATGGCGTTATTTCTTGACCAATGCTATTTGGCGTTATTACCCACTTATATGGGTAATAACGCCATGCAAACAAAACAATGAAATAAGTTGGATTAATTGCATGTAGCTTGTCCAATTCTAAAAATACAAACTCTCAGCTCTAGAAATTGACAAATTGCATCCTAAGCTATTGAAAATGTTCATTTTTTCGTGAAAGTGTAAGAAAAATAAAGGTGTGGTGTGGGGAGGGGGGGGGGATGAGGCAAAAGAATATCAGACCGTGAGCTTCTTTTTGCTTAAAAAGGAGCGTTTAAATAGAATTATTAGAAACATTGCATGGTTTTAACTGTGTTTATTTGAATCAGTATTTAGGATGTAGCTCTGCCAATGTAGGGAATCAACCGGTGTAAAAATTGCAAGGATTGGCGTTATTACCCCGTTATAGTTATTGCGCTGTACATTTTAAATTACAAATTATCTCGAGAAGATATCCAAAATTTTGAAAGGCCATGAAATGTACTACAAATTTATGTAATTAACAAAGTATTTCCGGATAAAAAAAATAGTCTTCACATCACAAAACGTATCTCGCAAATTTTAGATCAAGCGTTAATTTTAGCTGCTTGTAAAAACAATAAGACCTAAAAATGAAACAAATTAACTTGAAGCTATTTTTTGCGATTTATATGACTCAAAACCCTTCTGCGCAGAACACATGGGTGTCATTTACCAGATTATTTCATAATTATGCAAAATATTAGCACTTGGCGTTATTACCCCGTCTGGCGTTATTACCCCAGGGTACCTTATTTGTTACTTTATATTTGCTTTGCTTCCAATTAACGATGTTATACACATTTAAAGGTGTAAGTAATTAATAAAATGGATTTTTTTCTTCAAAATGATGGTATGCTGAACAAGCTTTTTTCCAGCTATAAATTCTCATTTAATCATTTTCAGGTTGGCCATTGAATTTATATGAAAAGGAGTAAAAATATATAATCGATTTAAACGTTAATGTCAATTCTATTAATTTATCCTGTTTACCTAAAAATATAGTTTTGAACATGAAAACTTTTTTTTTAAATTACAATCATTTTTTAAACCTACATTTAGTTGGAGGAAATTAATCAATACAATTCAAAAACCATTCGGAGGCATTTCGAATATTGAGTAGCAGAAATGTTTTTTAATGAATATTTCTTTCAACTTTTAAGGGGAAGGTGGACGTTAAAAATTTATTTTATTCATTTTTATCATAGCAATATGAAATTTTGTGCATATATACATTTCCCCATAAGCATATAGAATACCTTCACAAAATTTCCAATCTTATTAAAATTTGCAATTTTTTTTACAAAAATTTAAATTTTTAAACGAAATTTTAAAATGCTCCTCGTGTATTAATTTTTAAAATATTTTCTTGCTTTTGCATTTTTATCACTTAAAAATATATTATAAACAAATTTGTGTAAGATTTTTTAAATCTCTTGAATAGTTAATATTTTACAGATTTTTTCTAAATTCCTTATCGATTTTCATCAAAATTTTTGCCTTTTAATAAGTAAAAAATGAAATTTGACTATCTTAATGAAGGCGAACTTTAAAAAGCTTGCACAATTTCTTTTTAAATATTATCAGGATACTTCCTTATGAATTTTTTAAATATTGATCAAAAATTAAGACGCAAGGAGCAATTCAAAAATCTAAAAACGCTGAAAAATTAGTCTTGATAAAAACAGGTTTAAAAGTATATAAATATATTTATCTTTATTATTTACTCCTTAAAACCTTCATAAATGATATTTTAATAAGAAAAAACTGTTTAGGTGCTATTATACCCCAGAAATAGACCTTTTTTCTGACGATTTTGCTACAGATGATTTTGATCAAATAAAGGTCCACTGTCTCCTTAAAATATATTAGTTTTTATGGTATTATGTTAAAAAACAATTATTGGAATCATGTGTTACTCGGACGAGATTATTACATGTTCTCCTCAATGGTTGGGTTCTATTTTTCGTAATTAAAAATCTTTTACGCCCTTTTACTCTGTAGGAAACTTTTTAAATCGACCAGTATCCTTTTCACCCTTAGTTATTTCTTCCATATTCCATGTCGTTTTGTTAAAACAGAGGCATGAATATGTATTTTACATACATTGTGTTGTAAAATTTTACTTTAAAAACAGTCAACTAGATGAATAATTTTTCACCTGATTTAGATGCCAAGGATTATACGTTGATTCTAAACACAAACTTGTCACATATCCACCAAGGTGCATACGTACTACACTAAAAATGGTCAAACCTGAGCATCATTTTGGGGTGCTCTCTTATGTTTTAAAAAAGAAGATTTTGCCACAGAATTTTTTTTAATATTTAGTAGAGTATTCAATGGCGAAATTTCGCGGGGGGAAGAGGGAGCCCGGGGAAAAAATAAATGCTACATTCCATGAAAAACGGAAAACTGTCCATCAAACTTACAGAAATATCTATATATATTAACTTATAAGCTATTAAAATGCCGGCTATACATTGAAATTAATAATACGTACTCATTTTACAACAGTTGATTTAACGTGAGGATATAATAACATTGCTAAAACAACAGTAGTATGTATAAAAACAGTGCTGCTCGTAATATGAAATGGTCCAAATGGACTGTCAACATAAGATGGTCGTATTGAAAACTTTAGAGTTTGGTACAATTTAATTACAATTCAACAACTTAATTTTTAAACAAAAATTAAAAAATGAGAAAAATGCCAGTTATTTTATTTATTTATTTATTTATTTTATTCTGTGATAATTTGGAGATTAAAAGTATGGGAATGTTTCCTTCCTCTCTTTTTTAGACTGTTCATGCATAGCGGCGTATAAATTTGGATATGATCTACAATTATAAATCTGTTAGCTTGCTTTGTTTTTCAAAAGTTTTAAATAAGCTTTGTTTGGAAAAAAGGTTGAAATTTAATGTATTTTTTGCACTTCAACATTTTAAAATTAATATTTTCATTACTATTTACATATAACTACATTTCAAACAATTTTTATAACTTTATCCGAGGAAGTCATTCTTAAAACGTGTTTTAGTTTTCGCAGATTTTTTTTTCTTTTATCGATGCGTCACGTTCGTAATTTACTTCCAATTATATTGATTTGTATGTTTTCTTTACAGGAACATCACCACAAAATTCCACTCGACTCTTCATTTTTCAAATTTCGTTTGGAAGCTTTCTTACTATTCAATGACAAATGATCTCTTTCCGTAAAATGGAGAACCTTGTGTTTGTAATCTTGCCATGATCGATGGAATGCATTGGATTTAGAATTATGATGAGAAAGTAGTAACGTTGTTTATAGAGGTTGTTCTGTATATATTGACTAGGAAAAAAAATTGACGGAGATTTTGAAAACGGGATATTAAATTTATTAGACTACACGTATTTTTTTTATATTTTATATTTCTTTTTTCTTTCCTATATCTTAAAAAAAATCTTTGTAACTAATAATGTGCAATTACTTTTCATGTCAATTTATGTAATTCCATTCAACCAAATCAACCCTGAAAAGTTTTTTAGCTTCCGAAGGAAGATATTTTTTCTCGTTTTTGAAATTATCCCCGTTTACCTTTGTTTTATTGATTTTAATGTTATCTTCATACGAACATCACAGTAAAACTCTAATCTACGTTTCGTTCTTTTATTTTCGTTGAGAAACTTTTAATATGCGCATTGATCTCTATTGGTTAAGCGCTCTCTAAAAAGAAAAAAAAACAGACAGATATTACTTAATTTATGAAAACCAGTATCAAAAGTATACCGTAATGTTTCTCGAGTACCCATGAATCCGAAAAGCGTTTCTTAATCTTTAGAAACTTCACAAAAGAATTTTTATTTGAAATTTAAAGAATAATTTATAAAGATAAATTTGTATTAGCAGTGCGTGGTTTTAGAAAATGTTTTCTGACTAGATTTTCAAGTTCATTAATAAAATCTTTTTACACAAAAAATCAATTTTTTGTATACTATGAAATCTCAAGTAAGCATTTTAATTTTCATAAAACGAGTTTAACTGAAAAACATAAATTATTAACACCATTGAAATTAACTTTAAAATCATAATTTCAAATAAGCAACTGTAAATGTTTAGTTGATACATAAAAGCTTTCCGAAACCCGATTATCTGGATAGCGAGAAATAATTAATGCATTGTGAAAGATATTCATAAACATTTCTAAAAATTAAAAGCAGCTTATAAAAATTACTCTGATAAATTATTCTTTAAATTTCTAAAATAAATTGCTTTCTAAGATACATAAAAATAAAGGAAGCCTTTCAGAATATTGGATGATTTGCAAACGGTTAATGAATATTGTCGTTCGTGATTATAGTAAGTTTTCATAGTTTAAGAAACAGCTAATTTTTTTGCAGTATATTATAAAACCTCTTCTTTATAAACTTACCATGATCGATAAAATGACATTGGATTTTGAGTTATGATTGGAGAGTAATAATTTTGTTTATAGAGATTGTTTTGTAAATATGGAAAAAGAAAAAGCTTTGCGGAGGAAGAGAAAACTAGAAAAATCAATTTATTAGGATACATTATATTTATAAATTGCTTGGCAAATTTTGATTGAAAAAAAGATATGAAATTAAGTATTTTTGCATTATGTCATTTTAAAAATAATAATTGTGCGACTAATTATAAATAAATGCATTTCAAGCGAATTTATCTAACTCTGTTCGAACAAGTCATCCTTCTTAAGGTCCCACAATAGTCACCGAAAAAGACCCAGATGGTAATGCAATGTCTATGGGAGCGTTCTTTTCAAGTATCTTGCTGAAGTTTTAATATTTTTACATTTTTTTTTTACATAGGATAGCTGAGGACGATCTACAACCTGCCTAGTTTTTCTTTTTCGATTTTGCTTATATAAGGTACCCTGGGGTAATAACGCCACGTTAAGGTTCTACCAATTTTCACGGCTTAGTTTTAGATTGTATTTTTCAAACAAATATAGGATCTGATACAGCAACTCATTGACTGTCTATATAAAATAAAATAATTTAACAGATATGCATTCATAAAATGTAATGGCGTTTTTTCTTGACCAATGCTATTTGGCGTTAATACCCTCCTATATGGGTAATAACGCCATGCAAACAAAACTATAAAATAAGATGGAATAATCGCATGTAGATTGCCCATTTCTAAAAATACAAACTCTACAGCTCTAGAAATTGACAAATTGCAATCTAAGCTATTGAAAATGTACAATTTTTTTGTGACTCTGAAAGAAAAAGAAAGCTGTGGTGGTGGCAGGGGGAGGAGGCAAAAGAATATCAGATTCTAAGCCACGTTTTGCTTAAAAATGACCATTTAAATAGAATTGTTAGAAACATTGCACGGATTATTTGAATCAGTATTTATATTCCCATGTATGCATTCTATGCGATAGAAAGTATTGATTTTTTTGTGAAAGTGAAAGAAAAAGGAGTGAGGGGGAGCTTCAACAGAATATAAAACACCCTGTGTCTCTCTTTGCTTAAAAAGTCCCGCTTAAATATGATTATAAGAAACATTGCACGGTTTTAACCATTCATAATGTAATATTTTAATCATGTGAAGTTTTATAATAACTAGAGTTATATGTAATAAATATTTTTGTTAAACCTTAACTGCTGTTAGCGTCTCGCATACCGCTGAGTTTTTCAAGTTTCAGAGTTTAACTTGCAATTTTTAGTTTAACTATAGATACCGGGAAAATTTTGTTTCATTTGGAGTCCTATTACTATCTCTAGAAACTTTTGAATAGCTGAATTTTATTTATAATAGTCCTGTATATAAGGTTCAATACAAAAATAATATTCTAAAAGTTAATTTAACCTTTTATTCATCGTTAGATTAAGTGGTCTGACAGGCCGCCCACAGTAAGTTATGCAACAATTTTTGTCACAGCAGTTAAGGGTTAATACTATTATAGTAATCTAGTAAATAGTTTTTAACCCATAACTCCACACTAATGCGGATTCTCCAAACCTACAGTTAAATTGTCGACGTTTTAAAGAGTATGCTTTAATAAATTTTTAATAAATTGAACAAAATTTTTGATTAAAAAATATTATCCCAAAGACATCTCTTATTCAATTTTATACATAATTCATATGGTTATATATCATTATCTCTATATTAGCAACAAAATTAACCTCTAACTGCTGTTAGCAATCTGACTGAACACTGTACCCCCTCCCCCCCCAAAAAAAAATAGCGTTTAACTTGTATTTTCCAGTTTAACTATAGTTACAACTAAAATTCTCTTTCGTTTGGAGTTCTCGTAATATTGTTAGAAATATTTGAATAGATTAAATTTAATTAGAATTACTTCTGTACAAAAAGTTTAGTGCAGGAACAGTATTCTATGATATTTAATCATGATCGCATTTTAACCTTTAACTATTGTTACCGGTCTCGTAGATCACTACTTTTCTTTTAATTTTTTAGTTTAACTTGTAATTTTTAGTTTAACTGCAAACACTACCGAAATTTTGTTTCATTTGGAATTTTAGTACTATCCCAGAGACTAAATAGGTGAATATTAAGTATAATACTCTTGTATAAAAAGTTTAGTACAAAAACACAATCCTATTAATTATTCCCGCCTTTTATTCATTTTTCAATTTTGTGGTCTCACAAACCGCATCACATTCATACGTTACAATTTCTGTCACATCAGTTAAAGGTTAAATTTATAAAGCTTTGAAAAACCTAACGCTGAGAAAGCGGACAGTTAAAATTTCGAATTCAATTGAATAATCCAGTGGAAATTTAATAGAAACCTGATTTTGAAGATGTTGGAATTTGAATCTCGAAAACATTTTGATATAGTTTTATTTACAAGAGTTAAAAATTATTTTTTACATTTGTAAAAAAAAAATAATAATAATAATAATAATAATAATATAATAAAAAATAAAATAGAGAGATTATTTTTAAGTATTGGGCACCCCCCCCCTTAATCTTACCATTTCAACAATGATGATAATGCCGTCCTATATTAATATATAAACCCCCTTCGGATATAGTTCGGCCACTGTTGGGAATCAACCGGGGTAATAACGCCAATCCCTGGCGTTATTACCCCGGGATACTTATTGCGCAGTAAATCCTAAACTACAAATTATCTCGAGAAGATATCCAAAATCTTCTACAACAGTTTGAAAGTACATGAAATACACTACAAATTTATGTAATAAACAAAGTATTTCTGGATAAAAAATATAGTCTTCAGATCAAAAACCTTATCTCACAAATTTTAGATCAAGCGTTAATTTTAGTTGCTTGTAAAAACAATAAGGCCTAAAAATGAAACAAATTAACTTGAAGCTGTTTTTTGCGATTTATATGACTCAAAACCCTTCTGCGCAGAGTACATGGGTGTCATTTACCTGATTATTTCATAATTATGCAAAATATAAGCACTTGGCGTTATTACCCCGCCTGGCGTTATTACCCCAGGGTACCTTATTTTTATATTATGATAGTTTAAATTTCAGAACCGGTTTAAAAAGGTTTTGAAATTTAAAGTAATTTTTAAAAAATCTGAAACCAAAATTTAAAAAGTAAAAACTAGGCTGGTTGTGGATCATTCTCAGCTATCCTATGCAAAAAAAGTCATGTAAAACTATTAAAATTTGAGCTTGATATTTAAAAGAAACGTTCACATAGACTTTACATTATCTTCCGGGTCTTTTTCTGAGACTAGTGTTGCGCCTTCACATCTAAAGAATGTCTTCATTGTCGAAGTTGTTCTGTAAATATGAGTTAGAAAAAAAAATTTCCGTAAAAGGGAAAACAAGAAAGAGAGAAAGCAATTTATTAAGATACAATATATTTCTAAATTGTTATGCAAATTTTGTTTAGAAAAAAAGCATAAAATTTTATATGTTTGCATTCTTACATTTCAAAAATAATAATTTTGCCCTTATTTGCATATAAATGCATTTGAAACCAATTTATATAATGTATTATTGATATTAATATAATATATAACATATTCATCTTTAAAACGTTTCTAACATCCGAAGAAAGACACTATTTTTCTCAATTTATGTAATATGAACTTAAAAATTTTCAGATATGCTTAATAGGCGATTAAAATAATCAAATAGACATGTTAATAGTTAATTTTATTTAAAATATCTTAATACTTTCAAGCCTTAATCAAATTTTTACCCAGAGAATATTTTTGTTTATTAATGAGCAACTAATTATTACAGTTGAAAGTAATTGTAGTTTTTAGGATTAAACTTATTGAAAGAAGATTTATATTATTATTAATTGCAGTCCTTTTAATTTATTATTCAGCTTTGTATTCATGCGTCAGTTTTCGTTTTTAATTGCGGGGCCTATAGATTATTATGTTTTCAACTATAATAAATATTGGCTAGTTCATTTTAAAGGAAATCATATCATTATATAAATAAAATAATATCTTGTGGATAAAAGCCTCATTAAATCTTAAAAGTACTAAGATATTAAAAAAAAATATTAACAACTCTATTGGATTATTTTATTCGTCTTTTAAGTAAAACCGAACATTTTAAAGTTCATATTATATATTTTGTGTTAAAAACATGACGAAAATTGCATTCCGTCATATGTCTTTATTTATTTCATTTTATTTTTTTTATTATTTTTCGTTTCTTGAAATATCATGTTCATCATTTATCTCCTATTTTATTGTTTTTTATGTTCTTTCTACAGGAATATCACCGCATACCTCCTCCCAAAACTTTATTTTTCAATTTTTGCTCCAAAAGTTTTGTACTGTGCATTGATGGATGATATGTTTTGGTAAAGTGCTGGAGAGCCTCGCGTTTCTCAACTTGCCATGATGGACAGTAATGGAACTGGATTTAGAGTTATGTTGAGAAAGCAATAATATTTTTATATATGTTGTTTTGTAAATAGTAGTTAGGAAAAAGTTTTCTAAAGGCGAAGAAAATCTGGAGAAAGCGAATTTTTGAGCTATTTTTAGGTGCGTTCGTAATTATGTAAATACGTAGCACCTATAGTTGTCGTTCAGTCCGTCCGTCTGTCCGTCTGTCTGTCTGTCCGCATATAACAACGCAAAAACTACCCAACCGAATCTTTTGAAATTTGAAATATATAATTATTACATAATTTTGTCGAGTCATTTCAAATTTTATGAGAATCCGATGGATAGATCAATTACAGGGACGATCAAAAGTATTCTGTTAAATTACGGTCAATGGGGAAAAATGATGCAAATGCATTTTAATCGTTTAAATTTAAATTACGTACTTATTGCATAACTCTGTCAAAACATTTCAGTTTTTTTGGAAAAAGGATGCATAGTTCAAATACAGGGACAATCAAAAGTACTCCGTTACATTACAGTCAATGGAAAAAAAGTTTCAAATGCATTTTAATAATATTACACTCATTCGAACATAATAATATTCATATGCATCATAAAGTACATATTATAATATAGATTTTGCATAATCAGTTGTGCAAAGAACTTTCGTTATTGATTTACAAGGCCACACAAAAGTATTCCATTACATAATGAGTATAGAGAGAACATTGTTTGTTGCACATTTTAATTGTAATTAACTATTTGACATTTTATGAGATTGTTGCTGAGGAATACTACAAATTATTTCCAGTATAAAAGAAAGCATATAGTATAGCATATGATAAGTATATGATAATTAACTGTTTACAATTTTATGAGATTGATATATAAGAGTGATATTTTTAAAACTTCATTATCGTACGAACGCACCTCATTTCCTACGCTTCAGGTGCAATTTCCAGCTTGTTATTATATAATCAGTGCAAATATTCTTAATCATGTTGATAAAATATATTTATAAAAATGGATATGAAAATGATAGACAATGAAGATAAATAGACAAATGAAGACAAATAAACAAATATATGAGAATACATATTGTATTTAGATTATTGCTATTATTGTAGTTTAGTTGTGTTCAAATTTTAGCCAAATTTTTTTTAAATTTAAAATAGATATTTGGCACGAAGATACACAAGTGTGTGAAAAAAAAAAAAGAAAAAAGAAAAAAAAATTATCTTTAGGCTACTGTGCAAAATGCATTTTTTCCAACTGACCGAGATATCAATTATTATGATAATTTTTAACAATGTATAAGTATGATTGATGCGTAAAAAATAGTTTAATTTATTCAACTTCAATAAAGTGTTTCAATTTAATAAATCAAAATAAATAATCACTTTCATATGAATCAGACTAGCTTCTCCAATATATAGCTATTTGCAATATGCTGCATTCGTCTTGCTCTGAACTAGCCTACATATCTGGAAACCTGCAGTCTGCACCTGCATTCTTAGGATACCGACTATAGCGCTGATTTCGCAAGTATGACAATTATCAAATCTTGATGCAATAACGTTAAAGGTAGTTTTTCTTAGTTTCCTCGTAAACGAATTTCGCCGATTAATGAATCCTGTACAGTTCCACCTGAATACACATCATTACTATGGCTTTTTCTTTGATTTTAACTGTTAGTATTTATTAATTGTGAACATGATGTGTACTTTTCTTGCCATTTGAATGTTTTTGCTCTGGTGTGGATTTAAAACATAGCCCGAAACATTTGTATTTTTAATTGTTATGTGTTTATGTAATTTTTTTACTCGGATGCCTGATGAATTGTAGTGTACATACATTTTTTAATTTTGTATATCAGATGTTAATCAATTTTTAGTTATTTTAATTCTAAATTAGTTATTTTAATTCTCATAATTAGTTATTTAAATTCTCAATTCTCTGAGTTACCTCTGTAAATTAATCTATTCTTCATTCTTTCTTTCTCTCAAACTCTAAATTAGTTATTTTAATTCTCATACATTTTTTCAAAATAAATTCACAGTAAGAAGAAAAAAAAATGTACATTTACATAAACATTTATATGGAAGTCTCTAATCTCAAAAGAACTTTCTTAGTTTTATAGTAAATTTTAGAAAAACAAAACAGGGGTTGGTGCTGTTAAAATTTATGGCACGAAAAATAGATAAAATACTTCATAAAAACTTGATAGTTCTTTAAAATATATCATTTGCAAAGATTTTGACAGAATCTCTAAACCAGGATATTTTATCTGTAAAAGCCACCTTATTGTAAATCCATCACAAACCGAAAGCCGAATAAATGAAAAAATCTAACATTTACTTATTGAAAATATAAAAACAGTCGGAAGGAAAAACTCTGAAAGAGAAATAAATCTATAATTTTAGATATGTAAGTTTACTGATATCAGTATGTTTAGTAAAATTTTATCTGTGCATTGTACAGAAAAAGATGTACATTTACGAAATTAGTTTTTATAAAGCTATATAAATCAGCAGTTTTACAGAACAATTGACTAAAATTACAATAATTTTATTAAAACGTTATATCTGTAATCCGGGTTGCAGTTACGAAAAAAAAAGGCAAGGCATCCTAGTTTCCTAAACTATTCTTAATAGCTTTACTGATTATTTTTTCAGTGGAAACGTGTATGTCTATTTTTGTTATTGCTGTTACATGAAAAGTTCTAGAAATCCCAGTTTACTAGAAAAAAATTAATAACTTGACATATATATATATATATATTTTAGAATGAAGCATTTGGGAAAACTGTCAATAATGAACGATCGCATATGTCACATTAACTTAAAATTAAACACTATACATGCATTTGTCACGTCATCATGTGATTTCTAATTCAATTTTTTATTGGTATTTTTAGCAGTGTTTTTTTATATTTTTTTTTTGTTATTTAAAATAAAAACTAGGTCAGTTTGTATAATTTGGCTTATAATTTGGTGATTTGTATAATTTGGCAAAATTCGTCGATGTGATAATCAAGTAGTAATTGCAATTTATATGTCAATTACCTACAATATTCAATAGATGACTAAAACAAAGAATTTTGCTCAAAATTTCTTTTTTAAATAAAATATTAGCCAGAAAATAAAAAGAAAAAATGAAAGAAAAACTTAGGGCCGCGCTCCTGTTCCATTCGTTCCACTTACACAATCTAATCCTAATCCGTTAAATTAAAACAACATTTGATTAACGTTCATAAGGAATTTTATGAGCAATTTAAGAATTTATCAGTTTTAATTATATTTTTCACATTTGTAACTGTGTACATACGTAAACTGCTTTCACAGTGAAATATTTCTGTTTTATAGATCGTATATTCTTTCTTTCTTCTTCTCAAGGATCATTAAGGGTGTTCTCAATCAAAAAGGGCAGCTTTGTGACATATGCTGTAATTAATTTTCGTTCTGAAATGAAAAAAAAATAGTAGGGGTTGTTATTCAGAATCTGTCTAATTGCACTCTTTTTTTTAAACACAATAGATCATTCATAACGAGCCAAGTTGATGTTTTTGAGCACATTTCCCGTTGAAAGCAGAAAAACTGGTCGAAAAGCAGGAGAAAAACGGGTGATCGAAATAACTCAGAACTCGATAAGTAATTTATTAATATAAAAAAATGGAAAACTAAGTTCGATTTAATATCCTTTCCATAATCAGGCCTTCCATTTTTGTATCTTTCTGTTAAAAAATGAGTTTGTAGATGTGTCAAAACGTTTTGCGCTAGTTGAGCGGAGCAGTTGAGAACAACCTTAAGCTAATATTTGTAGAAATTAAAAACAAAATATAGCTATTTGAATCATATTGTAATTAATATACATCAATGAGTTTATAAAAGCAACTTAAATGTAAACTTAGTTATTCATTAAACGTTACTTAGTTAATCATTTTACTCGAACTCATACTGAATGTCATGCGCAATCTAATAATCTGTCAATTTTAATGTTCCTGAAAACCGCTTGTCAGTTGTCAGCTTCATGATAATTATTGGGCGTCGTCTGTAGAAAGCGACAGCTGAATATTATCTGAGTGATCGAATGCATATTTGTAATTGATAACGAAGGCAGCGGATTATCTGATTGGAAGTAGAAGTGATAAGTCAATAAAATTTCACAACAGAGAATGATTAAATTTAATTAATTGATATATCAGAGAAAAAAGAAAGCTTGAGCTATTCGTAAAGTCTGACTTATAAAAATTAACGTATGAAAATATTTTAGAATAGTATAGACTGTTTAAAAAGTTTATCAAAATGAGTTTTATTTATTATTTTATGTCAGACTGATCATTTTGATACAATTAAATTTAAAAGTAATTTAAAAAAATCTTTCCTTTATTCCGTAACAAGTAATTCCAAATAGATTTACCCAAAGTTATAAAAACCCTATTACACATTACACAATTCCAGTATTTTTAAAAATAAATATTCACAGTTAAAATAATTCAATCCCCTTCCAAAGTATTTTGCAGAATCGAAATTTCCAAAATTCAGTGTAATTTTTAGACGATTGCTTTTAATAACAATTTAATTAAATTTATAAATAATTTAATTATATTCATGGTTTTTTTCTTTTATTATTAACGTGCTACCATGTGTTTTTCAATGGAGAAATATTTAGAAACAATATTTTTCTCGTTTCTTTAAAATATGGCAACAAAAGGGAAAAAATTGTTTAATGAAATAAATCATTATTCAAATAATGAAATTTCAAATAATAAAATAAACAATAATATTAACTTATTCAGACAATGCTTTGTTGGAATTGATAACGAAGTCGGTATACCTCATTGGACGTGGGACAGATAAGTCAATGAAGTGTCATGACGGAAAATGATTAAATTTAATTAATTCATAAACCACAGGAAAAAGAAAACATATTTTAAAATTTATAAATTCGAACTAATTTACAAAGTCTTTGAAAATAATAGGAAGCAGCGTAGAGTGTTTAAAAAGTTTATGAAAATGAGCATTTTTTTTATTATTCTAGAGGGTGCGTCATAAATTCGCGCAGACTTTAATAATCCATAATAAAAATAGTAATGATCAAACAAATTTTAAGTTTGTGCGAATATGATCAGACGGATTTTGAAACTTTTTTCATGTATAATTAAAAATTATTCCAAAAGCAACGGATAGAGGGCACTCACACGTCATACTGAGACGTTTTATGCATATCAGGCAAGCAATAAAACACCTTGCCGGAGATGGATTCGTTATTCGATATTGGTGGCATGCTATCGTTAGCAGATCCAGCATTAGTGGTTAAACTTTTCTATAATAATTATAAATCCACAAATATCACATCACGAAAGTTTCGCATGTTGAACATCTGTTAACATCTTATAATAAATGCACAATGACATATTATTCTGATTTGTTTCATCGTCTATTTGTAATTGCTTGATTTGCATGAAACGTCCCGATATTGCATGTGAGTGCCCTCTATCGGTCACTTTTGGAAAAAAAATTATGATACATGGAAAAATAATTCCAAAATACGTCTGATCATACTCGCGCAAACCGAATTTTTTTCCGAGCACTACTTTTGTTCTTATGGATTTTTCAGTTTGCACGATTTTATGACGCACCCTGTATAGTAATATAATCATTTGCAATAACTTAAACTTTTAAGAGATTTTAAATTAACAAAAGTAAATTTATCCTTCCACTCATAACGTAGCAGAAATTTTCAAAGTAATTTATGTAAAGTTCTATAATTAGTATATTACATTACATAATTTTTTGAAGATGGATTCTGACAATGAAAATAAATTGGCTCCCGATATCAAAGGATTTTCAGAAACTTTGTTCGAAAAGTTGTTTCTTAAATTTAATGTACTTTTTAAAAGATTGGTTTGTTAAAAATCTAATTAAACATATGAATAATTTATTTACTTTCATGTTTGTTTTCGCTTTTACTAGGGTTTCGTTCATCTGACGAAACCCTATTCGTTCTCTGTCTGTATGTTTGTCTGTCGCAGAGTTCAAATTTTGTGTACTTACAGCTGAATACCTCTTATCACCCAACAAATCATAAAATTTTGAAAAAAATCATTATTTTATATAACTTTTTTATGTTATCAGTTTATTATTTGCTGTTGTTGGGTTTTTTTTCTTCTAATTGTTGCACGCAAGTCCATATAGATATAGAAATTATTATGTATGTACCATAGATTAATGGATTAAATAAATCTCCTGAAATATAGATATAACGCATATTTGTTTTTATTTCATCATATTACGTCATATTTATCATCGACTTTGAGACGCGAAGGGAAATATTTTTTTACATATATTTATTACATTTCTATTAATTTAGATTACTAATCGCCTCTGGTGAATCTTTTTAAGTGCAGTTTTTGACGAAGTGCTGCTATAAATATTATTGGTTAAATAAAAAAAATGAAATAGGATAGTGGATAATTTACAAGAGGAGCATTCCTAAATGTAACGGTGCTGCCATTTATGTAAGGAATGATTCATATTCTACTGAAATATTTTCGTTTGTTAATTTAATGATAAAAAGGTTTTGAAGGAGGTATCAAACGATATCCTCTGTGCAATCTGCGATCCCAATTACCCACTTAATTTTAATTTAATTACTTTCATGTTTGTTTTCTATTTTATTATTCTTGTGTAACAACGTGTTTTTTTGAATGAGAAATATTTAGACATTAGTTAGTTTTTATTAGTTAGTTAATATTTGTTCAAAATATTTAGCATAAAATTTTGAGCATTTCTTTAAAATTTGGCAACAATAAAAAATAAAAAAATCTTTCACGAAAAATTGAATAAGTTGTTCTAAATAAATAAATAAACAAATTAGATGATTGGACACTGTGCACTGCAAAATAATCAAGTATGTGGCTACGAAAAAGGATAAATTGCTATGAACGAAATGCTTAACTATGTAAACGGAAATTATTATTGATATATCAATAAGGTTTCATGCCAGAAAAAGATTCAATTTAATTCACTGATAAATTAGAGGAAATGAAGAATGCTTAAAATAGATAAATATATATTTATTGGCAAATTAACATGAAAATAATTTCAGTCTACCAACACTGGTTGACTGTTTATCTAAAAGAAAAAATGAACAGCTATGGCAGAAATCGGTTTGCTATTCTGGTTGTTGAGATTGACGAAGGAAACCAAAAAACACTTTTTGCATCTTACCAACGAGGTTTTTAAATTTTATAAACATATATTTTTATATTATAGACGTTATATGTACATCATTCACATATTATATATATATACATAACGTATTTCATTATATAAACAGAGACATACATATCGTTGCCACACGACAACATTAAGACATCTAGCAATAATCGAAAATGAGATATCTGACATACTGCTTTGAAATAATATGAATGCATCTTCTGGAACAATTAGAAATTTTCATAAAACCCATCTGAGATATAATATTAAACATAACTTTGTTTTCCAGAAGTTGTTCCTCCGATGTAAACACAATTTCTAATAACAGTAAATCAGACGTATCTTTTTTTGTCACTAGCGGAAGTATTATTAAATTATATTCCAAAGTAAATTTTTAATTTAATATTATTCGTTTTTGGAGGGATTTTTATTTTGTAACTGAAGAGTGGCATGATGACATTATGTCCAAGATTCGCATAAATTATTTTCACCATTTTTCTTGCGGGTAATTAATAAAAATTGATTCAGATATAAAAATTTCAGAAAAATTAAAAAAAAATGCTTTAACCCTCTAATACAAATTTTATTTACTCGGCACCTATTTTAAGTTAGAAATTACGTTCAATTACATACTATCAAAAATGCTTTAATAAAATTATGTATATTCTATTTTCCTTTATCGCCAATAACATATTTTGATAGAAAGATGATGCCATTTCACACCGTATGTGAATGCAAAGAATTAAAAATTCAGAATTTAATTTTCAAATGATGAAATTTGCAGTTTCTTATGTAGTTATGCTACGCATTTGGTTACACAGCATTAATTTTGCAATTACAATATTACATTTATACAATCTTAGCAGTACTACATTAGGTATTGTAAAAATTATTTATTGACACAAGTTATTTACTAAGAAGCTTGAAATATTGGACAATTAATAATAATAATAGAGATTTACAACTGAGATTCGGCATAACGGTGACATAAAAAATATTGTGTCCAGGAAGACAAAATGCAGCAGATTTTAAGAGAAATAAATTGCTCTCAACACTAACCTTTTCACCTGAAAAGCATCCAATATGGCGAATTATACACTCAATATTTATGCGCATAATAGAAACACAAATTTGAAAGAAAAGCTTGAAGATATGCATTATGCATTTCAACTTCATCAAGGTGAAAATAAAAAAAAGACAATCAATATCAGACGATAAATAAATAGATTCTGGTGACTTTTTTTTATTTTATTGAATCATAAAATTCAAAGAAAATTTCTCGAATAGAAAACTTTTATAGCACTTTTATTTAGGGTAAAATGAAGTATGAGGGTATTGAAATAGTATAATAAATTCCAACTGTGTCTTGTTCATAATTAAACAAATAATGAAGAGTGCCTATAAAAGAATCCCTTTGGTTTAAAGCATAATTTTTAATTCATTCATAAGGTTAGGTTAATGTTATATAGGTATACTTAACCTTTCTCCGGGAGTGCAAATTTTCATCACATGAGCGGGCGCGCGTTGTGAATTGCACAACAGGTGAAAAAATATCAATTATTGCTGCATTATTATAATTTTACAAATAATTTAACTTGCAAATATCATATAAGTTATCTCTGATCACAATTTATGAAAGTATTACGCAATACACTTATTTTGTTATAACATATTAAAGCAGAAGTTTTGATGTAGAAAAAGCTACTTGCTATTTCAAATACAAAGAATAAAAATTAATAATGAATTAGTAAACAATAATTAAGTAATTTCGGATTTACAGAATTAGTCTTATAATTCATCTATGTTAGTCGCTTCCCATACAAGCATAAATTTTGCTTTTTTAAAGGCTGTTTACAGATAAACCTTGAGCATTTCATACACAGTTAGCAGATAAAAATGACAGCTGCGGCTAATTGCGCAACCCGAAATACAAATAACTTTCAGAGATTGGGTAAAAGGATCAAATAAACGAAGACAAATGGTTATTAACATCCACTACAGTTTTAATTTTGTTTTAAAGAAAAAAAGAATGTGAATGTTGCACTTTTTTACAACGGCGCGCCCGACCGATGTTTTTCCATTTAATAGATATCACTATGTACTCCGTTTTCTACACGACACACATCCAAATGGTATTCAGTCTTTCCCATGCATCGGGATTGCCTTTAATGGCTATCTTTAGCTTGAGATAGTTTACATCTTGCATCTCCACAGCGTAAATAAGATTCTTCAGATGCTCTCAGTTAAAAAAGCCTAATGGGATCAAATACGCTCTCCATCTCTTTAAACGCACATAGCCACTCACGAATGGTTTATCCCTAGACAATACTATCATACCCGTGCCAAAAGTTGCGCTGTAGAGTAATAACAGATCTAGTTTCAAAAAGTCAGGTAACATACTGAGTCTTCAGTGTGGTGTTTGTGTTTTTGAAGTTGTAGTGTCTTCACCGCACTGCATTAACTAAGTGGAATGATGGAATGAGCACCTGATGCGTTACTTCAAGGTCACAGACTTGGATCGCTAGTTAATATTAAAAAAAAACAAAAGATAACATTTGATGAGCTACTGATTTCTTCAAAATTAACTGACCTGACCTAACTCATTATGTTAGCACGATATGATTTTTATAAACCCCGATTTTTTTTACGATCGCCCTGTACAAAAATAACTAAAAAATAAAGCAATAAAATGTGATTATAAAGTTATAATGAGTACGTAAATTTCAAAACTCGTCTTATTAAAAAAAAATAATTTTGGAAAATCGCTAAAAACCTCTGACATCCATTGGTTTTATTGTAAACCAAGATTTTAAAATGTCATAAACAAAGGATAGAACTAGGTTTTTTGCATATTATTGTGTTTTTTGGGGCGGGTTTGCCAATAGCATAAATTGATAGAGATAACAATTCGATAACTTATACATTTTTATAGAAAAAATTTACAAATTCAATTGTTTATTCTGCGTTTTCATTTAAAATGGAATTAAAAAATAATCTGATATTCTTGTTTAAAAACAAAGGGACATTATTTAAAGACATACATCAAACTAGTCACATGTGCTAATTCCACAACTTCCTTCATATTAATAATTCACAATCAGTTCTCACAGGGTAAATGGCAATCTACGCCCATCATGAGGATTCCATTCATTAGTTCTTGAGCTATGATCATCGCTAAAATCTGCCAATTCTGCCAAATAGAACATAGAAGCGTCGTTTGGTCAGTGATCTATTATAAGACGAAATCATCAACAACTTATGTCAGTGTCTAATAAAATTTCAAGCTTGATAAAAATAAGTTCCCCTGTTCTTTCGATAAAGTTACTTTGAAAATTGCGAAAACATCCATATAGAAGCATAACCTGTTAGGCTATTTACACCAAAATATAATAACCAGCAATACTTATCAAGGCATACTTGAATCTGAAGTTTGATAAAATGTTTGATATAAACTTTGAGATAGAGCTCGCGTAAGTCGCAAAAAATTTAACATTGCAGTGCTATCTGTGAGCGGTTCACACCAAAAGTTAATCGGCATCCACTTATTTCAGCCACTGTTTGAACATCACGTTTCATTAAATACCATAAATTAATTCTTGAAAGAGATTGCCCGAAAATTTTTTATCTTATAGAGACAAACAGACAGCCAGACAATTTGTAAAACCTTGATTTATGGGATCTCTAACCCTTAAAATTTGTAAATCCTTCGAAAACTGGAAGTCAAAAATTTTCACGAATCCAGAATTTTCTTCTTGTAAAAAATTGTAACTAAGTCATCATTTGGTGTTCCAGTTTTTAATTTTTTTTAATGTTTTACGCAGAATTATTTTTTTAATCAGTGCGCACTCTAGTAATAAGCATTAATATAATTAAGATGATTTTAAGCGGATACAAAGTTAATCATTTGCGTATATAAGGACGATGACCCAACAATTCCATGTTTAGTCTTTCAGAAATTCTTTTGTTGGAGTATGTGTGTGAGAGCTGTGTGTCTTTATAAAGAATTATTCAACTTTTTTCTGGGTTTTTTTCGGATTTCTCCAAAGACTTCTGACAAACAAATTGACGTCTACTATTCAGAATTGGCTGTCCTACGTTTCTCTTACGTCACTCTCGCCGCGTGACCGGTAATTCTGATAAACAGGCAATCATTTTTTTCGATGTGCTTCTTCTCGAACAACTTTTGTTGGATTTATCTTGGAAGACGATCACAGTCAATTGCTGTTTTCTTTCTGGTTCATATGCATAGATCCATGATTCTTTACTTGTGTAGCTGTTACGCACAGAATTTGTTGAACCTTGAATATATTTTTGATATTTCTTTACAAGAGCCTACAGGAGCCTCCTTTTGAGTGTTTGTCACATTATGAGAGTTCTCACGTGTACATTTTTTTATTCCAAAATTTTCATGTATTATTGATGACTGTCATATTAATGTCCAGAGATCTCTCAATATCATGGTATATCACATGACGATTTTGCTTTATCAGTTCACGCTTTATCAAAATTGATATTTTCTGGCACAACAATCGATTTTGAACGGCTTTCACTCAATGCATCCTAGAGCGAACACTGATTACAATTAAGTTCATTATGCCAGTTTTTTTTACAGTGCTGTACGATAATGCTTCATCGCTGTATAGAGAATTTAGTTCATGAAAGTATTCTTGTCATAGCAATTCATGTCGAAAGTCATGAAAAATAATCGAGCAAAACTGTTCACAAATCATTTTTTTTTTTTTTTTTTTTTTTTTTTTTTTTTAACAAGATGAATTTTTCAATTTACTGAAAGATAAAATACTAATCAAGATAAAATGGCAAATCGTTCCGAAGTATTTATAGTTAAAAATATCGGACTTCCAATTAAAATCGTCTGCAATTGCCCAGTGATTCTTAATGTTGCCAAAACCAGAAATATAAATAATATTTCGCGTATAAATATCAAATAAATAATTTTTATTACTAATGAACTATACAAAATACATTGAAAAGCCCACTAAAATTATTTACATTTTCATTTTTTCATATTTCGTATATTTTTGTCACAAGCCATTTTAATATAACATGTTGTTCCCTAAAAAAGCTAATATAAGAAACAGGTTGCTTTTTTTTGTTTATTTTTGCAACTTGACAGGTTACAATCATACCCATTTCTCGGTATGGTATTGAGGTTTACTGTGGCACAGCTGATACTGGTGATGACATGTATGATTACAGGACTAACAAAGACGATTCCTTACATTATGGTGTATGAAGAAAAAAAGTTTCATGTGTATATTAATGACGTTTTATTCTATTGCATTAAACATATTGAAAGTGCTATAGATCACTGAGATGCAGTACAAAACATTTGCTGTAGAATTAGATATGTAGAATTACTATAATTTACTGTTCGTTTACAGGGACATACAAGAGTTTTTGAATAAATTGCTGTGTATGATGAATAATCCTTTGAAGAGCAGCGTGGTACACATTTTTAATTTTTTTTTCTTTTTACGCAGCACATGGTATGCATGATTTTTTTTTTTTTTTTTTTTTTTTTTTTTTTTTTTTTTTGCATTATATACAGTGTTGCAGAAAAGATCTCAGGTAAATTTCTGTTCATTGGTGGAATAGCTAATTATATTCAGGGCTCCACAAAAAATCCTATACTTAAAAAACATTTCATGATAATAGCAAAAATCGAGTTAGAAAATGTGTTATGCGTTTTTAAACTGTTTATTTAGACGCCATCTTCTGTCTTAGTAAGATGTGAAGTTTTGTTATACCATTCTTTGTGTATTGGAAAGCGTTTCATAATCTATCCCATTCAATGATCTTTTGTTATTTGTATTATATTTTTATTTTTTGTTAAAGAAATCCAAATTGCATCTAGAATTAAAGATCCTGTCTTTTTTCAGTTTAAAATATTTTGCTTTTTTTTAATTATAAAAGATAAAAATCTAGAAAACAACATGAAAAAAAAATTGGAATTTTTTTGTTAATGGCTCCTGTGATTCAATATTTAATTCTTGCTCTTTTATAGAAAAAAAAAGCAACATTGGGATTTCAAACAATTGAACCAAAAAGTTAAGAAAACAGAAAAAAATTGGATTGACAGAAAAAAATGGAAAGATAGATTTTTTGGAAATTTAATATTTCCAAAGATATATTTTTATATTAGTCTTAAATTTTGATAAAAATTTTCTTATTATTTTATGTTTTTTAATCAGCTGAAAAAGGTATTCTATAAGATTTGATAAAGAAAAGGAGAGTTCATCTTTTATGTGAATAATTAAAATATATATACAGGGTGGTCATAAAAAACTTTGCCGGGATATGGAGCTCTAGTGGCCAGTCCGTTCAACCGACCGAGGTGAAATTTCAGATATAGCTATTCAGAGGTATGATCTCGAGATTGTCTGAACAAATGGCGCTCACAGTTATGGTTATAGTTACAGAAACTCGAAATTTTCCAATGGCAACACCCATTTTTTTTCATCGCAAAATCCTCAGCGCATGCGAAAACACTAACGGGCGTTGGAACCGTATGTGTATAGCATGAAATGGACACGTTATGCACGTACAAAAAATTGTTCTGCGAATCCCCCCCCCCCCCATAAAAAATACGATTGGGGCGTAATGAGTACATTTGCATATGACACAGTCAGTACACTAATCTCTGATTACTACACAGTTCGGAGAAAACTTTTATTTTGATTACACATTTTCCACATGGTTGCCATCACAGGCAATTACACATTGCATGGCGGCGAATGTGGACAATACAGCTGAACGTCACATAACATGAGGGATGTATTATTATATATATATATATATATCAATGAAAAAAAAGAATCGCCCGTAAAAATGCAAAGTAGAAAATTATCTTAAAAATTACATTTGAAATTTAAATCACTCTCAGGTTAGTCCTTGTTTTTCAAACAGAATGTACGGAAAAAAAAAACAGTCGTGAATTTTAGAATGCCATTCAAAAACAGATGCTTTGGAAAGAACACAAAATAAATTCAACAAAAAAACACTTAGCTCTAGAAGTAATCCGATTTACATGTACAGAAAATGCTCTATTGATGTGATTTGAAATCCTATATTACATTTCGCTTCTGAAATTTTCTAAAATGTGATTTTGTTTTACACTTCTAATATAATAATTAGATATATACGTTTCTGTGATTTATTTATTTGTTAATCTCTTTGTACCACGTTTTGAATAAACATTTCTGGAATATACTAGGATATTTTAAATCAAAATCAACCATAAAGATTTTTTTTTAACTGAATATAAAATTAGGTAGAAGTCTCAACAGACAATTAAGGTCATTTTTAAATTTCCATTAAGTGGAATTTTCATTTGAAAAGTTGCTTTATTTAAGCAGTCCCATTTACTTGTAAAATAAAAAAAACTTTCTAATTATAAAAATCAAGCATTAAATTTATTAATTAATGATACCAAAATCAAACTCCAAATGTATCTTTTAACGATGCACTTACGCATGACCCGCCGAAAAAGGGTTAACTCTTCGTTAGTAATTACCGGAATATTTGAACAGCTAAATTTTATTCCAGAAAGTCGTTTGCAATTAATGTTGCTTTGGCATTACTTTTCCCGACAAACCTTTTCTCCATGATATAATAGCTTAAATTTTGAGATGAGACAAAGGGATTTTTTTTCTGCTCAAAATATTGATACCTAATTAGACACAACACATTTAGACAGTGCCAACTGGTTATAATGAACGTATAGCTTCGTTAGGCTGATACAATGAAATTTATTCAAATTTATTACATATAATTTATTGGGGTTTTTTTTGTGTATTTCTGTGAAATATAGTGTTAAGTTTTATATTTTCTGAATATGTTATTTATAAGCTTACAGTATCACTTATATACATATTTATATGAAAATTTTCATAAATAGAAGCGGAATATTAATTTTGCCCCTTTTTTACTCTTTATTTGCATTTTCATACGTTAGATTTTAATTCAATATGTTGTTATGAACTTTCTTCAAAATAATTGCAATCGGATTTCTTAAATCGTTTTAGATATATAGAAATAATAAAAATTTTTGACATTTGTCATAAAAAAATGTGCACATGCACTTTACTTTTGTAACAGAATAAAAATTTATATTTATAACGACATTCCGAGGATATTGTGTACTTATAATTATTCTACTTTTGTATATTATGAGTTTATTTATGGCATTTCTTTCATTGAAAATATTATACCAAACATTTTCCTTTTTGACAAACAGTGGTTCATTTTGCGGTTATGCATGTAAACGCTTATATAAAATGTATTTTAAAAGTTTTTGTTATGTTTATATTATGCTTTTGTTAATTTTTTTTTTTTTTTTTTTTTTTTTTTTTTTTTTTAACATTAGTCAAAATATGGAGGTAAATTGATACGATTGATTGTATTGATATGATGTAATTTTCGCTGATATTTCATTTCTTAATGCTAAAAATTAGAATCAGTGTCTTTATGGAGCGTTCAACTATTTTAGCAATTGATTATTGATATATATATATTTGTGTGTGTGTGTGTGTCTGTGTGTGTGTGTACATACATTCTCATCGTTTGCTTTTAATATTTAGCCCAGTTTTCGACAAGTAGCTCAAAATGCGGTAAGAATTTTATCGTTGCTGATATGATTTTTCAGCTATATAATTCGTATGAAAAATAAAAGATCGGCTACAATAATGGGAGGTAATTTTCCATAAATTAAGTTCAAAAAAAACTTTTAGATAAAACCTTTATAAAGGAATTGGTCTTTTTCAAATCTTTTGTGTTGTTTCCAAATCACTGCATTCATGAAAACAATGGGTAGAAGTTTAAGAAAGGGAAAACTTTATAATACATGTCAAAAACATGCAGAATGTATACAGTAATTTGAAAAAGAGACTGCGAACATTTTCGAAGAAACAGAACGAAATTAACAATTCATACAGAATTTCGCAACAAACGCAAGATGTTTTCAATATCTTGTCCACGTTTTCAGCGTCTGTGGTGTAGACATTGCGAGGATATTTGCAGAATAATGAACACGAGATATGCATGCTTCGTATTTGTATCGTCAATTCGCGCGTGTCGTGCGCAAGCTCATCTTACTTTCCTGCATGTACAGTGTCATCTGTCAATTTGTTTTTCTGTCTATTATTATTATTATCATTATTAAGTCTAAAAAATTAGCTAATTATGTCTAAAAAATTCTCATTTCACTCAAGCACGTTTGTGAAATCTCAGATAATTTGTATCAGTTGTTTCGTTTGTTAAAGAGTTTTATTTGCACAACTTAAAAAAAAACACTTAACAAACATATTTTATTTAAATATTGTTCTGTTTACTATCAATTTTTAATACAATCATGCTGATTGGTAATGTTATCATCAGAGTCGATTTTTTCTAAATGAAACGAAAATATGTCCGATCCAGGACTCAAACCCAGATCCTTGACTTATTGCTAACGATCTACAATAAATCTACCTAGGCTGACTGCCGGTGAACATTTTCGTTCAATAATCCTGTTGGTATTTACATCTGGTAATTTATATAATCTATATATTGGTATAATTATATTGGTATACCTATATATTGATCGAATGATAAAAAAAGGAAACGTAAAAATGTTTCTACAAATAGAAATTTATAAAAAATGCATCAGGTATTAAACAAATATTCTGAATTCTGACTAATATTCTGAATTTGTAAACGAAATAAACCGCAGGTAAAGGAACTCTGTATAAACGAAGGGTACGTAAAAAATACTATTAATGATCTTAAAAGAAATTAAAAATGATAATATTTCTAATTTAGATAGTTTCTAATACTACGTAAGTTAAAAATTTTGTTTTTTTTTCTTATAAATAAATTTCCCATTGCTTCACACACACTACTGGAAAAAAGGCATTATTATTTAAAAGTGTTTTTTTCTAGATTTTAAAATGCATGTTTCTTCCTTGTATTTGAATAATAATAAAAAAAAAAAATTCTCAAAATCGCACTGAAGAAATAAATAGCAGAAAACTATTTTCCTTTTCTTTATATGATAGAATTTTGTTAAAAACATTTTTGAAGAATATTTTGTTGGCATTTTTGAGCATTTTCCAGAAACGTATTTTCCCAAACATCTCATTTTTTATTTCGAAAATAAAATGAGTAAGTAGATATTTATTGTGAAAACGAAACCTAAATTTTCTGTTTGTGATTTAATAGAAAACTAATTTTAAATATTAAGTTGTCCTTAAAGCTGTTATCAAATTTAAATAATCTTGTCATTCAACGTCATTCGAACAAATATAATATTGACACTTTCACTTAATCAGCAGCTAAGATATCGGATAGTTTTTTTCCACTGTTCAACAAAAGCAGAGTATCTGATAGACATGCTATCAAAGTCGGTGTTTTGAAACCAATTTTAATGAACGAAAGATTGATAGCGGTCATTATGATGCAAGAAATTTTTATATCTCAAATGAAATATAAGTATTCATATCCAATATAAGTTTAGTATTCATGCGGTCAAGTGTCACGCTTTTAATTTTGAAAATGAAGCCGTGAGTTTTCTGAATAATATTAATGTGTCCATTTAAGCTTTGTATTTTGGATCGATTGCTTGATTATTTCCAATAACATCGTCTCTTAAAACAAAAAGAAAAAAAATAAACATAAAATATATGTTCATTGGGAAGAGAAATCTGTAAAGTTACTAAACTTTTTCTAGGAAACTGGTATTCAAAGAACTTTTTATGTGGCAACAAAAATCCATGTTACCGTTTTTGTTACATGATCTTTTCCTGTTAATGTTACACAAAAACCTCGAAGAATCCCAGTTTCCTAGAAAAAGTTTGGTAATTTTACAGATTTGTCTTTACAGTGTGAGAAATCTAGATAACACAAGAGGTTTTTTTCACTTTTATTAAATTTTGAAAACATATACAAATGAACGAGCATTATTATGTAGAGATTAACTTCTCTCCTTAAGAACATCTATATAAAATTTGGACTTCTTTTTGAAAAATAAAATATAGTGATAATAAATTTTTATAAATTGTGCTTTAGATTAGAATGGTTCTGCAATTCAGTAGATATAGTTCTTCAAAATGGCAATACATTTATCAACGAAATGAAATTTCTAAAGTTAAATTGAATTTCACAAACTATTTCCTTTTCTTTATATTATTCAGTTAAATCTGTCAACATTAAGGACGATGATGCACTGCTTTAATAAAAATCCAATTCTATAAACGTAAGCATAATTGAACACTAAGTAGAGCTAAAGATCTGTATAATTTTTATTAATTTGTTTATTGGAAATATATCTATTCATACAGGCATTTGCAAAGGTGTTTTTAGAAAGTTAATGTAATGTACATGTTAAAAATTAATTTTTTATTAATTGTCATAATTCATTTTCAACCTGAAACCGGAATGATAAATCATGTGTTTATGCATAGATGATAAAATACTTTCCAACAATAGTTCTGAAATATTTTACCTTTCAAAGAACACTTAAAAACAATCAATGTTTTTAGTTCAATCTATAATAAATAAGCAATACTTACTGAAACGGGCTACAAACTAAGGAACTACGATTTCCAGAAGTACTACTTTGAACCTTCATCTGCTATTAAACAAGCCAAGTTTTTAAGTATCGGCATTTATTGTGTTAAAAAAAGTACACATATTTTTGTATAATATTCTGTTGTTATACCTATTTCTGAGTAAAATACTTTTTCCCAGTTCTTACACATTCTTACATTATTCTGTCCTTACACATGTAGCTGTGTGAAATTAATACGCATATTTTTGTGTAATATTCTGTTCTTACGCATATATCTGTGAAATATTCTTAAATACATTTCGGTATATTATGCAAATACTTAGATATTTGTATAAGATTCAAAATTTGTAAATTTATATTAACATACAAATTTGAATAAATCCGCACACTTTCTTATGTTTACGTACTTCTTTGAATTTTTGGAGGTATGACAAATTACATATTTTCATTAGGATGATAAACATTCAGAGATGAAGGCAAATATTTACAATATGGGTCTACATTTTGTGAAAAAATTGCAATTTTCTAAATTTATACATATATTTATGTAAAAGTGATTAATTTACATATTTATTATTTAGAATGTTCGTAAAAAACAGTTCGTAAATTTACAGGAAAAATTTAAATCTAGGTAATACAAGAATGTAATGGCTCTTGTATTTTAAAAACACATAACAGGGAACATGCAAATTATTGATATTAACATGTTTATTAATTACCCATAATACGTAGTATAGAGTAAATTAAGCAATATTTAATAATTTATTTGTCTATTTTTAACAGATTGATACGTTTTAGACACTGGAGATACCGAAAAATTTATTTTTAGAAAGAAAAAAATTGTCACACGTATCTGTGTATGTAGACACTGTATGTAGACACTGTAACAGATTGAATTAGAACCGTAAAATTTGGGGTGTAATTAGTATTTAAACATAGATAAAAGCCTTTTTTATATAAATAACTCTGATTACCCGTAAGTATTTTTTAGGATTCTCGAAATATTCTTTCTGATGAAAAGCATATAAAATTTTTTGCATTTTTTTTAAGGAGTGAATGTAAACGACGATAAAAAAATTAACTTTTGCATTAAGAATGAAGATGATTGAATAGTTGTCAAAACATCAGTAATCCTATTTTTTGCCTTCTTCAATTTTTATGACACTGTATTTCATTCAAATTCAAATTCAAAGAAACATAATCCTTAGAAACGAGATGCTTAAACCAACGCGGTAAACTTTTAGCAAATATGATTATCTTTCTTGGAGTTATAAAGATGTTTCTTTTACACATTTCGGTACTGCTTGACTATTTCGTCACTCCAAAAACTATCACCAAACTATAAAACTGAATGTCAATAATGACATTTCGTAAATGTCACATTCACTTGACATTAAACATATTACACATGTTTGTTATGCAGTCGAATGATTTTTAATTCGACGTTTTGCTTGTATTTCATTAATATTTTACTGATTTATTCATTTTTTCGGTATTTAAAATAAATAATATGCAAATTTGTACAATTTTCTAATAGTTTGGCGATTTATATAATTTATCAAAATGGATCGACGGGATAATGAAACAGTACCCGAAATTCCATAATGGAACATTACAATGTATTAAAAATATTAAATATACGTTTAAATTTCCTTTTTTAATTGCAATGCATTTTAAAAATAATTTATAAATCTTTTATTTTCATATTTTATATTGCGCATGTCCATGATGAGTAAATATTACGGTAGCCCCCAATGACCTGTTTATATTTGGGAGCATAAAAAAAAGTTATTTAAAATTTAATATTTATTAAAAAAAAGGAAAATATCGTAATAATAAATTTCAATAAATGGTACTTTACATAATAATGACTCTATAAGTCAGGGGATATCCGGTTCTTTAAATGGCGGTACATTTATCAACGAAATGAAATTTCCGGAGTTAAATTGGGTTTCACAAACTATTTCCTCTTTCTCGAATTCTCCAGTTAAATCTGTCAGCTTTAAGGACGATGATCCAGTGCTTTAAAAAAGATCCAATTCCAAAAAGTGTACGCATGATAAGACGCTAAGTAGAGTTTAAGGTCTCTATTATTTTTATTAATCTGTAAATTTATATATTTATAGTGACATTTATAAAAGTGGCTTTAGGAAAGAAAAATCCAAAATATTTTTAACAATTTATATTTATTTTTTGTCATGTATCATTTTAAAATCAAACCAGAACGAAAAAACACGCATTAAGCGTTGATTATGGATCATTTCCTAATGCTTAAAGAATATTGTGGGAAACTTCGCCGTCAAATAATGAGAAAGATAGTTTCTCAGCAATTAAAAAAAAAAAAAATAACACATTCAAGAATCCAGTTTTACAAATTAACACCAAAAGATGGAAAAATATCTGAATTGCTTTGTGAAGCCCTGTATGCAAATTACAGTTTTACATAAATGTAAATAATATTACATAGTGCGCAACAATTCAGTTTAGGAAACACAAGAAATGTTAAAGTTTAACTTCAGTCACTTCCGTTAATAAACGAAAATATACTCGAATTTTTTTGTTCTGCTTTGTATTTTGATTTGTTATAGAATCCAGTAATAAACAAAAAATTAATTTAAAAAATGTATACTAGAACTGAAAACGTACTTGCAGGAATTTATTTTTAATGGGTAGTACTGTAAATAACTGCTAATGTGTGTCCCTGTTAATACACGATAAATGCGATGCACACATTATTCAAATGTAAGCCTCTTGTAGTGCACCCCAGTGGTTTTTACTATTTTTAACATGTTTGAATTAGAACAATATCATTAAAATTCACCGCAAAAGATATTTCCTCATAGATATTAACCTTCTCAGCCATAATGTCACCTGTAGGAGAAACTAAAGAACACCGTTTAACTTAATTTAGATAGTTCTAGAATTGATAAAGTTTTTTTTTTTTTTTTTTTTTTTTTTTTTTTTTTTTTTTTACTTTTTTTATAAATGCGTGCATATCATACGCATTGATATATAGTCAAATACATCTTTAGAGTTGTTTTATGGTAATTTTAACTTTGTTTGCATGGTCTCTCGTAATATTTGCCTCAGGATTGAGGAGGTTAATGTAATGAGATTACGTTGAGTGTAAATGATTCTTTAATGAATGCTTCGCACATGATTTTTAATGCTGAACACACCAAAACGAACCGAAACAAAATGTAGCATTTCCATAAGTAATATGAGTATATTTTCCGAGAAAAGGCACGGACAGTTAGACAGTATACGAAGAGACTAACGGAATCCACAAACACTTCTCAAACTATGGAAGGTTAAAAAATAAATTAATATGAAAGGAGCAATTGATGTATTATTTGGTGAAATTTTAGTCTTCAGTCTTTTTCTTTCTTTTCAATGATATTGTCAGTATGGAATTCTGCCATCATATGATTTACAGGAAAAACTAGAACTAAAAATAGTTTTATTAGTGAGTTACATGCTATTTAATTATTATCTTGGTTACCAAACCTTGCAATTTTAATCACAAAGGCAAAAGCTAAAATAACTCAAATCAAATTCACTGTTTTTAAGTGAAAGAGAACATTTTGGAGTAAACTTTTATATTTAAATGTAAATAATATTAAAAAACGTTAGGTATTTATAATTAGGTAGTCAAGTATTATAATTTTAATCTAAATATCTGCTATGTAAACACATATACTACATTAACCCTTCACTGCACGGTGTTTCATATATGGAACATACCAATAAAACTCTTCTATTTTCCTAAAAATCTTAAATTTAGGTTATCTGAGCTCTGTGACATATCTAGAACATTTAAACAAAAAAAAATTGTATCTGTTTTTCTCATTAGAATGTAGTACCTCAGTATCTGTTAATTTTTTTATTTCAAAAAATAATTCCACTTGGATCGTATACAAGAGTAGTATTTGCTTGAACTTTTTCACTTCAAAATAATGAAAGTATCACAAGATAAAATTTTAGACATTCGCGTATATCACATATTTGTTATTAAGGGTGCTTAAAAATAAAATATTTCGGTACATCAGCATGGAATCTTGTTTTTGTGTTTGTGTGCCAGATATGCAACATAGAGCATAAATCTCATAAAATATTCGTATGAAAAATGGCGCGTAAATGTCTAACGCAAGATGAAATGAATGCAATATTATTTACATCTGATAGTGGTAATGAGTCTTTTGGACCTTTTGATGACAGTTGGGAAGATTCAACATATAATCTTGCTAATAATGGAACATGAAATGCTATTTCTTCATCCGAATCACACGTTGACTTCAAGATAACAACATATATGACCCAAAAAATTGATTCAACTGCCATAGTAGCTACGTTTTTACATTATATATTAATTTGATTTTAAATTTTACTGAAATTACTATAAAAAATATAAAAACAACAAGTAAAATCCAACTAATTGAATTCAGACGTTTTTCGCAGGAGGGATACCGTTATCACCGTCTGGGGAAGAGGGGAAGGGGAGGATTGACTTTCTAAGCTACACATATTTTCAAATTATCTGTGGAGTACATGTAGCTAAATTCAGGGAAGAAGTTACAATCTACTTTTGTAAAATTGGAAGTGAAACACGAACGGTTGAAAGAGAACGCTCAAGAATTTCTGAAGTAGAAAAGGAATTATAACTAAGAAAACATAAAGGTTCTTCATCTGCAATATCAAAGATACAAGATTGAATGGAGTATGCCATTGGCTTGTTTTTATAGATAGCAGATAGTGGTGCAAGCTTCCATGCTGTGGAAGCAAAACTTTCAGAATGTGGAGTATTCTTATGTATAAATCATGATAGAAAATGTTATTCTGAATTTCATCAGAAATGAACATTTGGACAAGCCGAATTTGCTTGATTCCTTACTAAAAGCTTTGGTAACCACTAATTTTCATTTACAATTGTTTGTTTAATAATTGGCTGGACATTTTACGACTTTACAAGGCATTTGTTTTAGTACGAAAAATAAAATGTGTTTTGTTCCTATTTTTATTTCATTAAAAAAGAAGCTATTAAGGGGTTAAAGCTCTTTTTTACACTCTTGTTTTCTTTTGATTTCTTTTCTGATAATGCCTATTCTACTATAACATAATTTTCTATATTTTTTTTTCTTTCATGTAGTTTTAAAATCTGTATTTTAAAATTTGTAAGATTATTATTTATTTATTCATTTATTTATTTATTATTATTAATAAGATGTTAACACCTTGAGGGCATTGGGTTATGTTATGTACCATCTAATGTGAATCAAGAGTAGCAGAATAAACTTTAAATGAAATTTTATATTTCTAAATGGAGAAAAAAGTTTTAAAATTGATTTCTTAATTTTTATTTTTTTTTTTCGAATATTCCGGTGTGAATTCAACATTACAGATACACAATTGCTTGTTCCTTAAAGGGTTAAATACCTGCTATAAAATTTTAATAAATATTATACTCTTTTAGCATATATAATGCGCAAGAATTGTGAGTTTCATGCCACATTTCGTATAAAAATGTAAATATCTAATTGAGCGCTTTGTGACACATATGGCAGATACCACAAAAATACATATTAAAAAATATACATTGCAGTTAGAATTTTTTTTATTATTTTTCCTGTATTTGTGATTACTTAAAGTAATCAAAACATTTTTTTCATAAAGAAAAGAAAAATCGTGCAGTGACGGGTTAATTGAATTTCAATAATTTAAAATATTTTTTATCATTGTATGGAAAGCCATTACTATGGAAACATACCGTTTTGTTTTCTTCAAGCATGTAATTTTAATATACTTGAATTAAGATCATTACTTAATAACTGAATACTGTGTATTATGTGATTTTTTTTAACATGTCGAACACATTGCCAATTTCACTTACAGGAATATTCACTGCTTTAAAAATTAGGATGTAACAATAGCTTTATGAAGATTCCTGTGTTTAAGCATTTTTAACTATAAATAAAAGTCTACATTTTGCAATAAAAGTTGCTTTATGAATTAAATGCCAGGCATTTTTTCTAATGTATTATATTTCTGTGGCATCAAAATTGACAAAATGACGATTTTCATAGCCTCGATCGAAAAAGTAGAGTAAGGTTCACTTCTTTATGGATCATTAGCTGAAAATAAATGTTAAACTACTGATATTCTTGTAAATGTAAACGAAATTTTCTGTAATCGTCTTCATGCCGCTAGTACAGTAAGCAGTATTCGTGTGCCATCACATTTGATAAATTGACGATTTTTATAGCCTCGAGCCAAAAGAAAAAATGAGGTTCGCTTATTTATGGATTATTAGCTGAAAATAACACAGCTAAAATGAACCGCAGTAAAACTGCAAAGAAAATACAGATGCGAAACTGCGGTGGTTTGGCACAAATTACTGCAGTTTTTTCATTGTCGACAACTGCAAATTCACTACAGTAAATGTGTAGTTCATAACTACACATTTGTTGATTGAGTTGAGGTGATTTGTTGATGAAGCTGAGTGGCAGTCAGAAAAATTGGGAGTTTTAAAGAGCTTTTATTTTATTATTTATTTATTAATTGTATAATTGGCTTGTATGGGTGTGTATTTTAAAAATAATTCAGTATACAAATGAATGAAATAAATATTTTAGCGAATTAGCTAAAGCAAATGAATTAGTTTTTCTTATGAATTTAAGAATCAGTAAATATTTAATAAAATAATTTTACTTTTAGACCATTTGTGAAATGAATGTATATATATACATTTATTTATGAATTATAATGTAATTACATGCGTTGTGTTAATTTATAAAATATATTTTTTTTGGTATGGAAGTACTTACTTTAATAAATAACAGGTCGGTAATTAATTACTTTAAATAGAATAGACTAGAATCTACATAGAATAGAATCTACTTAGAATAAGAATTCATTTTATGTCGTTTGATGATAAGGTAGAACATATTTTTTATTATTGTATTACAATAATATTTTCTTACTTATAAACACTTTTTTAGTTTAATTTTTTTTTTTTTTTTTTTTTTTTTTTGTAGTGAGTTTTTTGAATGGGGAACATTTCTGAATCTTTCTTGCAAATTAAAGCACATTTAATAAAATAAGCAATATTAGAGGTTTTTCTGATAACATAATTTTTTTAAGGAATTATAATGCAATGAAATGTGTTAATTTAAAAAATATATATTTGTAAAAGGGAAAAATTAATTTTCATAAAAAAAGATGATAATTAATCATTTTGAATTAGAATAAGAATTCATTTTATTTCGTTTGATTTTTTAATGTAGCACATGTTTTTAATGACTATGTAAATATATTTGATAGCTAACTTATCTACATTTTAATCTATAGATACATTAATTATAAAATAGAAACATTAATTTACCTTTTTTTTTTTTACTTTGGTAAATAATTTTTTACAAAGGGAAATTTCTTAACCTTTTTTTTAATTTTAATATAAAAAATAACTAGATTTTTAATTCATTTATGGCTTGTAATGTAATTTTAAACACTTTTAATAATTTAATATTTGCATGAAATAAGAAACCTTGATGTGCTCTTAAAATGAATACATAATTAGGAAATACACTTCAATTAACTGATGAAGTATTTTTTTCTACGATTGATTAAGTTTAGAACAAATAATAAATTTAAAGAGCGATTTAAAAAAAATTGATGATTCAAGCATTTGTATTTCGATTTCAAAATGAAGTAATTGTAAATTAATTGTAAGTCCTTTTCAGCTATGAAGATGGAGGTGTATGGGAGCAGGAAGCAGAGAAAACAAATTGCCTTCCATGGATTTTAAAATTTAATTAAATAAAATTTTCTTTTCTTCTTTTTTCAAAAACCTAATGTAAATTTTTCGAGTAACTTAAAAAGAAACGAATTTTTTTTCAGGGGGGGGGGGTATAGACTCATTGCCCTTCCTTGGATTTTGAAATTTAATTAGCAATTTTTTCTCGAATTTACAAAAACATAATAAAATTTATTCTTTTAGAGTAATTTAACTAGTAGTGTAGCATAGATGAGAAATTTTCCCTCAGTCGATTTTGAAATTTAATTAATTTTTTCGCCGATTTTTGAAAAAATACTAATTTTGTTTTGTTCATAGCTTAAAATATAAGAAGAACTGAGTTTTCTGTTAGAGGGAGGAAGGTAGAAGAAAGTTTTTGCCACTTCCTAAATAAAATATATAAATATATATATATATGTATTAACAAAATTTTCTTTTTCTGCTATTTTCAAAGGCATAGTAAAATGTATAATTTTCAAGAAATTTCCAATAAAAAAATAAGAAGTTTCCCATTAAGGGGATGGTGAGTGAAAAGCCCATTGTCCCTCATAACTTTTGAAACTTAATATATTTTTTCTCTGATTTTGATAAACATCGCAAAATTTATTCGTTTAGAGTAACTTAAAATAAAGCAACTAAGAAATTTCCGTTGCATGCAGGGGGCACAGGTAGTCACTACCCCTCGCTAGATTTTGAAATGTAACTTAGTAAAAATATTTCTTTTCTTTTAGCTTTATATAATAAAGGAACTAAGAATTTTAAGTTAGGGGGAAGGAAGCATAGATAGGCACACCCGAATTAAAAAAAAGAAGTGGATTTTAATGTATTAAAACTTGTAATTTCCAAGTAACAAAACGGAGTAGAAACTAATAGATTTTTCGCTAAGGAGGTGGGTGGGTTCCTCCTTCGATTTTGAAGCATTATTGAAATTATTTTTCTCCGATTAAATTCTGTGAATTTATCAGACAATAACTACAGTTATACAAGAATGCATCAGAAAATATATTTCTAAATTAATGGTTGGATAAAAGCTTCAAATTCACTGCTGTGATTCTACGGTTATAAAGTCATGTATTTTTTAATTTTTGATTATAAAATGACTTTATAAAAACTACAGTGTTTTTAAAGTTAATAGCTCATAGAATGTTTAAAATAAATCACAGCAAAATCACCTTTAATTAACTGCTAAATAACTGAAGTGATTTTATAGTTGAGATTGCACTACAGAAAGACTACAGTTAACTTTAAAAAACCTCAAAAACCCTTTACTTCTACAAAAAAACTGCAGTTCATTTTTAGCTGAAAATAAATGTTAACTACTGATATTCTGTTAAATGTAAACAAATCTTTCTGTAATCGTCTTCATGTGGTTAGTACAATAAGCAGTATTCGTGTGACGTCAGAATTGATAAAATAGCGATTTTTAAAGTATCAAACCGATCTATTTGTCCTTTCGTAAGCTTTTTCGGCAAATATATTGGAACGATCTCACGCAATCGTGTCAATCGAAAATTAGCTTATTTAAAATATTGTTGGAAATTTTATATGAAAGGAACATTGGAGGGCGTATCAAAGTACGAAAGATTAGACAAATTTTGAAATTGGCAATTTCTAAAATTACAATTTTTCACATGAACAAAAGAACATTTATTATTATTTACTTTTTATCTGAAATTATTTTACTCCCTTAAAAAAATACTTTCAATAAAGGGAAAAAAACTTCAATAGTGGTAAATGGAATTATCTCTTTTGGCTTATCATTTCAGCCTATAAAGAATAAAATTATGCTATGATACTTCAAATTTTGATTATTATTTTTTTAAAAAGCTATCTTGAGATCCACTCTATCAATTTAACTTAGCAATAAATTAAAAGTTGTTTTTATAATCTGGGTTATATACACAATACACGGTAAATTAATTTATTCTTGAATATAAAGGAAATTGCAAGTCTGTGATAATGATCTTTACGAAAATGCAAAATAAATCTTCGATTCAAGTTTTCATTAAAATGCATATTGTTAAAATTTTTGTTTTACTAACTTCATTTGTCATTGTCAATTCAATTTATGACATAAATATTTATTGATAAAAGATCTATAATTGCGTCGAGAAATATTTAACATTATTTGTTGGAAGCAACTCGGCGAGTAATTAAGTTTGTTTTCTAATTAACTCTGGAAAATATGTATCAGTATTCTTGTATTATTTTTAATGCTTGACGTCAATTATCAAAATGTAGGTCATTATAAATGATGATTAGAAAAAATTAATTGGATACAAGTGATTTATTTTTCTACAAGGTTAAGTCATCAAGGTTTGTCGCGTGTAAACGAACATGATTACAAATAGTCTAAAAAATGAACAGGCAGTAAACAAGACATCACTGTAATTGTTTTAAAACAATTCTGCTTTAAAAACACACTTTTTTATGTTTTAATTTTCTTTTAAACATGAAAGTTAAGCATTCTTTTTTTGTCAGCAAATCTTTCGATACATTTTTTACAGCATTTATTCCGCTGGAATTTAAAAAGAGAAAACAGTTGTAGTAGATATGTGATGTCGAAAGCAATATGACATCACATATTATTATTAGCTTCTTTTTTTAAAAAATTAAATTCTCAAGTTTAAAATTTAAATTATCTTTTGCAATTTCAAATCAATTAAACATACTTTTTACTTTCTAAAAAGAATATATTTATCTGTTTTCTCTTCCCTTTAAATTGCAGTTACGTAGGTTCTCTTGTTTATCCGAGGCCGTTAATAAAATAAATCAAAATCAAATCTTTTCTCATCCTAAAATCATTATTTGAGCCTGCATACTTTCGTTTGTTCAAAGAGTACATAGAATGATATTTTAAATCATATGCTCCTTTGCAGCAGTAAGTTAGCTATTTAGTGCATTCATTTACAAATTAATAGACATTACAACTCCTTTTTCAGCTTAAAATCTAACGCTCTGTTTATATTAAAGCGGCGGTCTGACATATGTATTATGCAGATAGAAATATTTTCCCCAGTAATCAGTATAGGCATGCATATTGGTACGCTGATATATTAATAGTCAAATTAACGGTCCGGTTGGCACGTTTTTAATTTTAACTTTCCTTATGAACTTACGTATGGGATTACAATTTTTTCAAGGGAACAACATTTAGCTCGACGAATTTTGGCTACCTTATCTGATGTCACGATTCATTCCATCTCTGGCCGTCATGCTGTAAGGATGTAGCGCTCCTGCATTACACTGGTGTCCAAAAGTTAAGCATAATTGGTAATTAAGTAAGTAATGAAAGAAATATAAAGCGAAATGTGGTGAAACTCCAGGTGTGTAAACAAAATAGTACGCGTCATATATTTTCACGAAGAGTTTTCCCGAAATCGAACAGGGGACGGTCAACAAATTGAAAAAAACGAAGATCTTTTGGATAACCCTGTCAAAACTAATGTAGCAAAAGCGTTCAAACTGCACATTATGGTTAAGTGGCTTATTGTAATGTAGTGTGTTTATTTTTATAAGGATAGCATGTATACTCGTAGAGAAATTAAGGTTTTTATAGAAACAGTCCTAAGTTTTTTTGCTTATAATTTGCAGAGTTCTTAATATAAAATAATGTTCTTTTCTGAAAATATGACAAACATCATTGTACACAATACCCTGTCATCAGAATTTAAAAATAATAAAAATTGTTTGAAAAATGAGTAGGTTTAGTAAATAATTTTTCATTGCGCATGCGTCAACGATATCAAAATTTCATTTGCATATTATGTTAGTTAAATGTATAGAGCAACGTTTGTGAAAGTCTTAAAAACATAGCTTAAAGATTCTGAAAATTATCGTTGATAGAATGAGATCAAAATCTTTTATTCCCTAAATGAAGCAAAAAGATGAGGGGCTGTATCCATATTCCATTGTTTAGTGCCTACACAATATTGCACATACAACTATATTTGGATAAAACCCCTGATTTTTTTGCTTCTTTTATGTTTACCGGGGGACACCCCGCGAGAATGTGAGTCTTACCTCTCCTTAATAAATGCCACATACATACTTGAGCATCGTTTTCATGGAGTCTCTCTTGCCTGTGTTATTATTGCTTTACGCAACGTAATTTTTAATTGTCACGGCTGATTTTCATATGTCTTAAGCAGCTAATAAACTTTAATTCCCCTTCTCTAAAAACATGAACGAAAAATATTCGTTATAAGATCTGTCACAAGGAGACATTTATTAAGAACGCAGCATTCAGCATTGTATTTAAGCTACAAGAATTACATACTGAAGGAACTCAGAAGCCAACAATTCAAAAACTAGCAGAAAGAAATGAACCACTTAAACATTATTCATGTTTAACGGTCAATCCGTGCAATCATTGTAATGCTTTCTAATTCAGTGATGTCAGATCAGACAAATTTTAATTTCATGTATCTCATTTCCTTATCAAAAGTGCAGCTGTTAATAATAAACTACTAAAATTGCTTCTTGACAGACAAATTTTGTAAAAAAAAATAAGATAATATAATATCACAATGGAATTGGTTTCGTTTTCAGTAATAAGAAAATCCAACTAAAGTTCATATTCCTTAAAATACAAAATCAAATTCAACATTTTGGTTCATCCAAGGTTTGTTTTGAAATGTTGACCAGCGCAGCGAGCATAGTTAGCTAGTAGTCCATGATTCAGATTTATTGACAAACTAATAAATATGACAAAGCGCATTTATTACAAATATTTAAATATATATATTTAATTTTTTAATAACACAAACTGTTTATGCGAATACATTTATTTATTGATTTATTTTATTGACGTAGCTATTTCGCAACTAAAAAATGGAATTGATTCTAAAGATACATAACATTGATTAAAATCCATTAAAATAACTGAGCTATTTTTCGCGTTTCTAACGTAAATATAATTTTGTATAGAATGAATTATGAAATGAATGTATCCATTTAGGAAAAATACAGAAAAACAGTTCTTCCGCTAAATAAATGCAATAATGCTTCATATAAATTTATATTTTTTTCAGGATTTTAAAGGAATGGCAAGAGCGTTAATTAACGAAGAAGACCGCAAACTATGTTATAGAATTCTTTAGAAAATTAAACTTTGTATGAAAAAGTTACTTCATTATAAATCTAGTCCATTAACTATAAATTAAGAAAAAAACAGCAAAAGTAAGACTTATGTGTTTCAAAGCGGCATGTATTTCAAAAATAAAATTTAATTATATATTTCTAAATAATTAAAACTACCTCTATTCCACACATTGTTAAAAATGGCGCCGTACTTGATACTATCCGAAAAAACAATCTCTCCGATTAAGAAAACTGATTGTTACTCTATGAAATCTATTTGAAAACAAATCAGAAAATCAGAAACAACAATAACAAAATTACATATATTTTTCTCTTTTTTTTTAATTTTTTTTTTTTAATTTGGAAAATAGAATGTTTCTTGAAGTTTAAAAAGGTAACGGCTGCTTTTCGTAATTATCTTTACTCGGAAGGGGTTATTCTATAATTTTATTTATGCTTATATTGCATTATCCGAAATTAAGTGACACTCGTGTATTTTCTAAACGTGGTTGAAATGAAATCGAAGATTTAATGCCCCACTTGTGGCCGAGAGTATATGCTCTCAAAGCTAGGAGACGAGAGATGCTGAGTTCGAATCCAGTCAAGCCCGTCGGCTTAATCATTTGAAGTATTCCGGGGTTTCCTATGAACAGTGTACTTCCTTGCGTAAATATTTTTTGGGCTAGTTTAGAAAGACATCCACGGAAGGCACCCCCTCGCAAATGTATCCTTCGTGCAGATAATCGGGCATCAAAAATAACACAGCTCAATTTGATTTTAAATAGAGCAACAACAACAAAAATCTTATTTTGAAAATTATTACATTAAAATACCTGTCATTAAGAACACTTTAGATGTCAAATGATGGCAACTATATACAATTTTCTCG
Organism: Maratus speculifer; assembly: GCA_964019185.1. Taxonomy (NCBI): domain Eukaryota; kingdom Metazoa; phylum Arthropoda; class Arachnida; order Araneae; family Salticidae; genus Maratus; species Maratus speculifer. Next base: position 25,330,800 of record OZ025292.1, read on the forward strand.
CTCCCTTAATGGATTTTACATGCATTAAACGACTGATGGGAACATGTTTATGTTTGATCGTGAACTAGAATCAAATTCTTAAGGTTCCAGTATGTTCAACTCAAATATAGAAACGATTGAATTGCCGAGAAGTATCAAATATACTGGGTACTAATTATGATCAATGAAAATCTTCCGACTGTAATTCCAATATTATACCTAGTGAGTGGGGTTTGCCCATGCATTCGTTGATTTGGTGTTTCTGCGATCTCTTACGTGTGTGTAGTTTCACCACAGTCGTGACAGTTTCCTGCCAACTAATAACATGTTGTAAATATGTAATTCTAGATTTCATTATGCGCCACAGAGGAACCGATTCTTATCTCGGATTGTTACAATCCGGTTAAGTTCAGATGAGCTTAAGAGCCCACGCAGTGTCCGAGAGGTTCTGACCTCTCAACTGGTAGACTGAAGATGCGCGGTTCGAACCTAATCGCGGCCATCGGCCGAACCGTTCGGAGATTTCGTGATTTTCTTCGTACCTTGCTTAAATACGGGTTAGGTTCCCTTAGAAAAATCCCCACGAAGGGCACTTCTCCCACTGGGCCTATATCCGTCGAGTAAATAATCCATCGACACGAAACAAACCAAACCTTAAGATCCCAAACTACTGATTTAAAAAGACCCGGATATTAATGTAAAGTCTATGCGGGCGCTCTTTTCAAGTATCTCCATATCTCGCTCGAATTTTAATATTTTGACGTGATTTTTTTTTCGCAAAGTATAGCTGAGGACGATCCACAACAAGCTTAATTTTTACTTTTTCCATTTTGGTTATAGTCTTTTTATATTAGGATAGTTTCAGTTTCATAACCGGTTTTAAAAGTTTAAGAGTTTTTTTTTTTTTTTTTTTTTTTTTTTGTTTTTTTTTTAATTTGACACGAAAATAAAAAAAAAATAAAAACTAGGCCGGTTGTGGATCGTCCTCAGCTATTCTATGCAAAAAAGTAATGTCAAAATATTAAAATTTAAGCGAGATAATTGAAAAAAATGCCCCCATGGACTTTACATTATCATCCGGGTTATTTTCAACCAATAGTGTGGCGGCTTAACAGAAAAAGAGAGAACTGGACCCTCGTGAATCTCGTCTACCTAGTATCCTTCCCATAGCCTTGGTCTTGTTCTCTCACACTTTTACCTCTTTAGCTCAGAGAAGTTTTGACAAAGCGTCGATATACCTGAAATGCAGGGGATCATGTGCTTTTTCTCACTGGACAAAGAGCATTGCTGAAAGAAGAGACTACTTTGAAAAAATCATGCCGATGTTTCACACTTACATTTGTTTAATAAAGTATGTCGAAAAGTGTGGGTAATTTTTGTCTAGCAAATAGGAAAAAGAAATCGATTAAAACTATTTCGAAACACGCTGTAGTTACTCGCTCCTTTTTTCCATAGTTTAAATAAAAGAGTGGCTTATTTATAATGCAGCAGGCATGGGTTATTTCTTAGTTTTTACATTTGGAAGTTGAATATTACTCATGTATAACATAAAACAATCTGATTAAAATTTTAAGCTCTAATGAACAATATCACCTGCACCTGTGCTGAATAAATTAACAAGTTATTTTTAAATTGCAATATTTAAAAAATAACTGTTTTATATCCAGAATGAAACTTTTCGTGGGGAAACATAACTTCCCATAACCCTAAAAATTTCCACACTATTTCTATCATTTCACCTTTAATGAACCATTACGTGGGGGGCTTGACAGCTTCTGTTAGAGAATACATGTTAATTCGGACAGATGCTGTCCGAGCCCCCGCGTAAAAATTAAGTATATATGCATGTTTAGAAAAATATGTTAGATTTGATATATATATATTATTATTATTTATTTTTTTAAAATATTAGAAATACTTCTTTCGCCTATCTTGGACGAAAATTTGGACGCTTAGAAAAATATGTTAGATTTGATATGTATTTTTTAATATTAGAAATACTTTTTTCGCCTATCTTGGACGAAAATAATTTATCCCGCCAAATAAAGTGACGTGAACTTCAGGGATTAGGCAACGGAAGAAGTTCGGAGTGGCTGTTTTATATTAAGATTAGAACTTTTCGTGGGGAAACAAAACTTCCTATAACGTCCTAAAAATTTCCACACTATTTCTATCATTTCATTTTTAATTAATAATAAATACATATTTAGAAAAACATGTTAGATTTCATATGCCTTTTTAATATTAGAAATCCTTTCTTCGAATATCTTGGACGAAAATAATGTATCCCTCCGAATAAAGTGACGTGAACTTCCGGGATTACGCAACGGAAGAATATTGGAGAGGCTTTGATTTTCCTTCAGAGACGTTAACTGTTCTACGTCTCTTTTAATTTCTTTTTTGGCAGAGTTTGTGGTAATGTTGAAGAGAATCAGGAGGAAGTTGAGGTCGTTTATTTCTCTGATTTTTGGACCAAGAGATAAGTCTGAGAAAGGGGATTTAGGTGGAGAAGTTAAGGAGTTAGACGGGATAAAGCTATAAAAATAAGGATATCATCTGGATGATGATAAATTATTTACTTAATAGATAGTTTTTTAAACTATTATTAAGGATGGTATATCGCCAAATTGGATTACCGTTGGATAGTGACCAAGGATTCACAAATTGAATATTTGTTGTATGTATACCAGATATTTGATGAGATATGCATTTTTTCATACATTACCCGTCTTTTAAGTCTCATACTAAAGAAAAGAAGGAGGTTTTTGAAACTCCATAATTCACGCCTGAAAACCTTATATTATATTTATTTAGCTTCAGAAACATTTGTCTCATCTTAATTTTAAACATTTTTATAACACAGAAACAATTTCTTACAGTGTTGTAACTACTATTGTAATTGATTTTACTGTAATATATTAATGAATTTTTAGCTCTCTCAACCCTTAAATGCCCTTAATCCCTTAGTGTGTGTTGCTTTTTTACAACATAACCAATTTAGCCTTATAAAATACTATAGTACTATAATATATTAGTATAATAGTATAATATATAATACTACACTAGAATATAATTGGAACGTTAATGCCTAATATTGCCAATAAAATACATACTGAAGATATTATCAAATAAGTTTTCACAATGGCAGAAATAGCGCTCTTTAAGAATATTTTTTTTTCAATTGTTGCCACACGTACTTTTTGTTTTGTTTGGAAGCTTGCGAAATATTTTACTTTGTCCTGCAGTGATGAAGTAAAATTTATTTCTTATTAAAGTTCTTAAAATACATTTTTGATTAATACAATCTTATTGAAAAAAAGAATTTTTTTTTCAATTAAAGCCTATTACTGCCGATTATCATTTTTTTACGTAAACTATATTTAAAACAAAAAATATTTAAAACCAAAATAAAACCAAAAGCACAAGACTTCACAATAGCAACGATCCTATCCCCATGGAAAATTCAGCAGGTGTATATTTAATCCCAGCCACAATAATGGAGAAGAGAACGAAAAGAGAACAGATTACATTGGAATGACAACTAGGAAATTTAAGAAGCGTTTGTCAGAACGCATTGCAGATATCAGACTTAATCGATGCAATACCGCTCTCTCTAAACTGTACCAGGAACAAGAAATTATAATAGATTTCAAAAAAGCTAAATTACTAAAGAGAATATCAAATTATCAGAAGATTAAAATCATGGAATCAATTGAAATTTTATGTTGAGCTAACAATACTTGTAACGATACTTTGTCGTACGATATTCCAAGAACATGGTACAATCTACTCAAAATCACTTGAACCCCCCATTTCTATCGAATTTGGAACATTCCGACTTCTCCCCCCCTTTTTACGTTATCTTTGGATCAGTCCACTTTGTATAAAAGAACTCAGCCTTCGACGTCATCTATTGTTATGCTTCGGGGATGTGGGACAAGTGTCCCAGGCTCCTCGACCAAATATCCTAGAATCTCCCTTCTACTCTTTTGTTGTTTTAACCCTGATGATGAGCATGACAGGCTCGAAAGTACTAGGTTTTGTTAATAAAAAACCCCTTTAAGTAATCTGAGTATTTTATTTTGGTTTTATGTATAAATAAGGTGAATTAAAGGATTCCACATATGTGATATGTTATATCATTTTAATCTTATTAATCTTACAAAAAATATTTTTTAAAAATATTTTACCAAAATTTATTTAAGAAATTTAAACCGATTTTATTTTTAAATAAATTGAATTTTAAGGAATCTCGCATCTAAGATTTAAATATCTGATTTTAAATGTCATGTTCATCAAAAATACAAATATTTATTTTTTCAAAGCAAACGTTATATGTTTTAATATTCCTATATATATCCGCTGACACTTGTAAATCTACACCGTTGCTGTTTCTTGGTAACTTTTTTAAAAATTTTATTTCCATCCGTATTCCCAGTAGCCAAACAATATTGGGCCAATAGTGGCTAAATGTAAGAGCAACACTTGCACATTAGTGCAGTATCTAAATGAAATGTTGACCAACATTAGGACCGATATTAGTGTTGTTTATATTTTGCCCTTATTTAGCCAATATTTGCAGCCAATATCATGCCAATGTAGCGCCAACATTTGTGCAATATTGGGGATTCTTTGGAAATATTTCTAATGTAACGAAAATATTTGTGCAGTATTAGGGTTTTATTGGAAATATTTCCGATGCAATGCTACCAGTTGTGCAATATTGGGGATTCATTGGAAATATTTCCAATGTAACGCCAACATTTGTACAATATTGGGAATTCTTTAGTAATATTTCCAATGAAATGTAATATTTAACGAATATTGCTGTTTTGGTTGGTAATATTTCCAATAAATGAAATATTGATGCTATGTTAGGCCAATATTGGCTTGCTACTAGGGATGTATCTTTGAGACTTTCTGTTAGTAATCAACAAGTCCAAAATACAGTAAAATATTAAATTGAAAATGAAAAATCTGAAAAGCAAACCCTGTTTTTATTGAAAAATTTTATGTTAAATAAAAGTTCGAAATTTATTAAACGAGAAAATTATTTGCGGTCTTTTTAAGTTTTACTGTCAAAAATGAAATGCAAATTCTAGCCCAAATAAATCAGCAATACTTTAAGATAAATAAAAAAAAGTACAGTTTTTTTAAATTACTGAAATTTTTAAAATTCTTAAAAACGGTGTATATTAAAAATATCTATTTCTTCTATACTATATTTAAAGTAACAATTTTGATACTAAAAATATGAACATAAAAACTCTCATTTTAAAAACTATTTGAATTTAAAATAGTTTTCCTTTTAAATAATTGAATTTCAACTTAAAAAAAATCACGTTTAGATTTTTTAAGGATTTTGCTAAATTCCACTTAAAATATATTACTTCCATTTTACTTTCATTTTACTTCCATTTATTAAAATAGATTACTTCCATTGATTACGGTTGTGAAGATGAGTATTATACATGGAAAAGTATGTACCTTAAGGGGGTTAAATTTAAATGCACGTTTCTATTCAGGCTATAAAAACATGAAAATTATGCAACAACGTTGGAACTGGATGTATCAACTATCCTATATTGGAATTCGAACTACCAATTTAATTTTTCTGAGGCTAAAATATTTCAGAAATCTAATTCGGATGTTGATCTAAATTTTTAAGAAGCTTATTACATACGTAGACGTATTATTAAGGACATGAGTTTACTACATTTCACTAACATACGCACATATTTTGCTTTGACCTTTACAAGTTGAGACCGTGTTTTTGCAATAATGCGGAATAAAAGAAGAGCAGCTGACGTCACTGTGGTCGAATTACTGTGGATCAGCGAAAAAAACCTGTCCCTTCTTTAACGACTGATACTGTAAGGATGAGCTCCGGGAATTTAATTTCTCTAAGTTTGACAATGTTTAAATAATTGTGATATGGTTGGGCTACGTCGTCAAGATGATTCCTACAATGATCACTATGACAAAAAATGTAGCGGTAGATTGGTTGAGAGAAGTGTTTGTTTGTAAACATGCATTTTCGTTATAGCAAAGACAATGTCATATGCGATTTTTATGTCAATTGGCGGAGGTGAGTGTGATACGCATACGCCGTTCTCATTTTAACATACCCAGCAGCATGCCTTTGGTTGACCTTTACATGAAATAATCAGTTTGTTAAATATGAAAAAGCAACAGAATAGCTGTTTAGAGATTAAAGAACAAAAGTGAATAAAAATTACGCTTCAGATGCCCGGTTGTTTAGTTGTGTTTTGACGGCCGCTTATGAACATGAGGTATATAGGCTCTAAAGAAGGGGAGCTCCATATGGATCATTCTAAGGGAACCTAAATCGAATTTACGCAAAAAAACACCGAAAATTCTGAATGATTATGCTGACGGGCACGTTTGGGTTCGAACGTTCGAACCCATCACTTGCGGTCTGCTTGTTTCGACAGCAGAATCTTGAAGCCACTGTTGGGGTGCTTCATAAGTCCGAAAATCAGAATTAAGCATTTTGAAATTGAAAAGTTATGTAAAAAATTCTAATTGTGAAAAACTTCAAACATTTAAAATTGAAATGTCTTTCTTTTTATCCCTTTTTAATCCTTTTTGTTAGGTTTTGAACAGAAATGTTGGCTTAGAACTTAAAAAAAAATTAGCGCAAAATCTTAATAATATTCATGTGGTTATTAAACAAAAGGTTGCAAATGAAAATGTATTTTAATAAAATATTTTAAACAGAAACGTTGATTTTAAAACTACAAAAATAAAAATGAAAATTTTATTCTACATTTCAATATTTTTATACCAATCATTACGAGTAAATTTTCTTGAATACAAAACGGCAAAAACTATTTCCAATATAAATTACCGAAACAAAATTAAATTACCGATGACGAAACTTTGTAAATAGATTTTGACACTTTTTATTTAAGGAAATTTACATTTGATGATGATTTTAAAGGAAAACTAAAGCACCGAGAATAATTTTCTTTACATTTTTGCTATTTATAATTTTCACATTTCTCTTTAAAAACCTCGGAATAATATATACGTTTAAAAGAATATCCCACTTTGTCTTAAAAAACTGCAAAATCTTTGTAATGCCATTTAGAAATGTGACAAAAAAAGGTTGTTAACGAAAATACATTTCATTTAGATATTTCAAAAACAAATGTGAAAATTAAAATTACAAAATAAATAAATAAATAAATAAATAATAAAAAAAAAATAAAAAATAAAATAAAAAATATACAACTGTTTGTTTCATTATCAAATTTGTATTCAATCATTTTTTATTACCATTAATAAATATAATCAAATATCTAAATAAATGATTTTAAACATTCTATATGATGTTTCAAAAAAGAATTTCAATTAAAATTCGAATAATTATGAAATAAAATAAAATATAAAAAGATGACTTATTATCATATATACCATGCCTTATTTATTATAACTTGCAAAATAATTATGAATTCAGTTTAAATAAAAGAAATATATACTTTTAAAAAGAAAATTTATCTAATAATACTGCAAAGCACCTATTATCCGGACGCAGATTAACTGGAATGTCCAATTAGCCGGACCAATCAAGGATAATACACCCTCCACTAAAGTGATCTCATCGCTTCCAAAATTTTCGAGGTAAAAACTTGTTAAACGTATTAACAATTTGGTTGTTTGTCACGAAAATTAACCATTAAATAATAATTCCCTAATTATCAAATTATAAAATTAACAACAATTCCAAAGAGAGTAATGCACAAAATCCACTGTATCCAGAGGTTCTAGGAAGTTTTGCTTCTAACGTTAGAGAATCACACAGATATTATTTTCCCCACAAAATTCAAAATTCCGTGTTTATTCAAAATATGTACTAAAATAACTTTAGTTTTTTAACTAGTTTTAATTTTTGAAAAATCACTATTTTTTTCCCTTTTTTTTTCTTGAATGAATGAATGAATGAATTGTTTTTAATTCATTTTTTACAAAAATAATGTTATAGAATTTTTTTTAATTGTTGCACAGTATTTCATTGTTTTTTTTTGGGGGGGGGAGGAGGGGAGAGTGTAATTACTTAAAATATTTTTTTATAAAAAATAAGAGATAAATAAACAGAAAAAATGTAATTTAAAACAGATTATTTATGTTATCATTGTTTCAGTTATCCGTGTTTATCTTCAGATTTTCTGAAGGTGATCGTAAATTTGCATTTTTGCCCGTTGGTGTCTTCCGAAATAGGTTTCCCAGCACTCTCTTCGCTTGTTCTTTTAATTTTGTAGGGGAAAAACATTACAACAACAACAAAAAAATATTTAGAATAAACCTTACAATAAACCATTTGTAAACTGCTAAAGTGTGCAATACTACAAAATTCAGTCCTTAACTTAAAAAAAAATGTGAATGGAAGTTACTAAAAAAGTATTGCACTAGCCATTTTTAAAAGTTGCCCAATTATCCAAATTTTTCATTAACCGTATCAGCTTCGGTTCGGACTGCCAAGATAATCGGCACTTTGCTCTAAAAAAATTCATTTCCCTGTAAATTTCATGAATTTTCTGTTAATCAAAATTATTTTCAAATTCAATATACAAAATTGTACAAACAATTCAAACAATTATACAAAAATAAAGCTTTCCTAAAAAAATAACGAATTCTTGTAACTTATATAAATAAAATACTATTATTTGAACTTTTCTTTTGCAACGTGAATTTGTTATTTTTTTTTAATCTAAAATCTAAATGGACAGAGATTACTGTTCATATCATATCATTTAACTACAGCTCTTTTTGCATTGAAATGTTGAATAATATTTTACCAAGGCATACTCCAATGAACATTTTAGAAATAAGAATAAAAATATATTCTTGAAGAAAACAAAAGTTTAAACTTTAAATTTCCATTCTTTTTAAGTAAGCAGATGTACTGGCTACTTAAATATTCAATCTTCATGCAATATCCATGTACTTGGTGCATGTCATGGAAATTTTATCTGATTTATTATTATTTTTTTTATATTATATTTAAAATTATAATTTGAAAAAAAAATCCTATTTTTTTATAAATATAATTATTTTTGCTTCAATCTTTTTCTCACATTCCTAAAAACATATACAACATAAAACTGTGCATGGATCTTTATATAGATCGGATTTTAAATATATAGGAATTTTTTTCTATTGTGTAGTTAAAAAATGAAGGAAATTCAACGAACTATCTATTAAAATATTTTCTATAAAATAATTATAAAATTAAATGTTAAATCCAAGTACAAAAATATTAAATACGCTAGGGAGAACAAACAAACAAAAATAAAACCTATATCTAAATAAGCAAAAAAATCTTTACCGAACAAGCAAGTTATAGAAATAGGCACAGGGAGAAGAATTAGTTTTAATTTCTCAATTGTATGGGTATCTATCTGTGCTGGATCTGTTAGTAAAATTTACAATATCTCGCCATGTAACTTCAAATAGGTAAAATTGAAGTTCCAAAGTATTAACAATGAAAAATCTTTTAGTTAATGTTTGAAAATAAAAGAAAAATAAAATCGTCATTGTCACGAATTTTGCGGTAGCGTCCTCCTTAATGTATCTTCTATTAATTTAATATCAATTAATTTAATTTCAACAAAGTTGTAAAGTGTTTATCACTAAGTTTGCTCTCTCCGTCTGTCCGACTGTACGCATTTAGCCGTATTATTGACGTTTAGTGTAACACGAATCCTATTTCAAAAGACGTTTCTGGCATGTTTAATTTATTTACAAGTTCAGTCGAAAGTATTCTGTTACTTTACGGCCAATGTAAAAATCGTTTCCTATAATTTTTAAAAGTGTTGCATCGTTAAAACACTAAAAAATTGCTATGCATTTACGAAATGCTATAAAATATGCATTCTGTAGCATATGAAATACAAATATTAGCAAATATTTATTTACAGGGCCACACAATAGAATTCTATTATACGATGACACAGAAAAAAAAAATTTGCGGCTTATTTTAATTACATTATACTATTTCCTATATAAAGAAATTGATATACTTTTTTGATGCTTCAAAGTGCATAGCATTTACAGAGAAACAGAACACATTTCAAATTCACATTTCACAGAACATTTTCTATTCTCTCCGAGTTCCGTATATTAGAGATGATGGCGGGAAATGCATTTTTACGTTTCATTGTATTTATGCATATCACATTGTATGTATAAATACTAGAGTTGATACATAGCGCTGCAAAATTGTGTTCGCAAGAGATTCTGAGTATAAGCATAAATTATATAAAGGCGATTTTTAAATGATTTATGCTATTTTAAGCTGAAGTGCATTCAGTTTCCTAAGAAATGCTCATAGAATATAGATAAAATAATATACAGGACCACGCAATGAATTGGATAATTTATCATCTATGGATGATAATTTCCGGAAATGTGATTTAAATAGTTTTTAAGAATGTTTTAGTTTGAATGAAATTTTAGTTTAAATTCTGGTGTGTAATAAAGTTACTAGGTAAACTAGAGGGCTGAACAAAAGTAATCAAGTATTTATCAACTATTAATGTAAACTTCTGAAAGAGAAATTCAATCTCTTATGCGTTTTCTTCTTCAACAAAATTTTCTCATTCAATAGTATATGTATCAATCTACAGATCACATTCGGGGCTCTTCAAAAGTATTGGAATAAATTCCATGGTTAAAGACGGTAACACATTATTCTTCTAAATAAAGGAGTTTGTTAAATATTTCAGGAAAGTTTGGAAAGTGGTTTATAAACTATGCTTCATTCATGATTTTTTATAAGTTTATATTCTGAAGTAACATTTAAATATGATATTTCTTATGCGAACACAAGTAAGTGAATAATGTTTAGAATCAGCTTAAATTCTGGCAAGAATTGAAATAATATTTTCCCAGGCGAGTCATTTGCAAATGTTTTAGAAATTTCCTTCTAAAATAGACTCGCTTATTTATTGCATTCTAAATTATTTCAATTTGCTTTTGACCCAGAATAATTGCAATTCCGAAAACTTGTCTTATTTAAATCGTTTTAAATGTGACTGAAATCATGTCAATTGCAATTGCTCGGACGAGGTTCAAAATAATTATTCTATCTCGAGGGTAAAATGAATAACACTTTCTCATATATTTCATAGGAATTTTTGGCAATAACTGTCGATTAAAATAATTTGAATGTGACTCGGAAAGGAAGTTCATAAATAAATTAAAAATTGGAGGTGAATAAGGATAATTATTTGTATAATAGATTCGATTTGAGTAAGTATTGGAGCGGTATTTGAAATGAAATTATTTATAATGCGAATGTAGAATATTTTAGTCAGAGGAGTCACTTCAACATTTATTTGGAGTTTGGGAAAGTGAGGGGAATGGTAAAGTTTTCTAGAAAAGCAATTGATACAGTTTTAGACACAAAGGTTCTAGTTATAAATTTTAATGGTGTAATTTTTCTTTTAAATTTGACCGGTATCAATTGTACGTCTCCCCCCATGTCTTTAAGATTATCAGACATATGGGTCGCACATAGGGGCGTCGGACGAAATATGGCCGCTCACCGCGGCAAACCGTGTAAGATTTTGCGAATCTAGCGGATCAAAATTACCAATATTAAAGTAATAAGGTTGATCTTACTAGAGATAAAATGGTTTTATATAATGATAAAATGTATCTTTAGATATTTCATTGTACAATTTATGTCATTGTGATTCCATCATCATAATCATAATAAAAAGATTTTTTGTCATTTTCAGATATTGTTATTTACGTCGTCTCAGCATTGAAAGCATTTTTTTTAAATATAATAGATAATTATTTTCAGCATTTCCTTTTATTGAAGAAATATAATTAATTACATACTGTTGTAGATACCAGTGTTATCTTAAAGTGAATCACTATCATTCATTGTCGTTCAATATTCTTTTATCATTTGTAAGAAAATATGAATGTTAAAACTTCAGGATGAGTTTCAGTCCCTCTATAGTTTTACCCAGAATTTTATGTCGTGATTTATAATGCATAAAACTTGATATATTTATTTTATAGCCACATGTAATGCAAAATTACATAAAATCCGCACCTGAAAAAAATTACTTAATTTCAAGAGTTGCGAATAGTTGCAGCTGAAACTGTATTTTTTTTATCTATATGCATACGTAATTACAAAAATGTCACAATGGATCGGCGTGGGCAAAATTTTTCGCAGCTTTTTTTTAATTTATCATAAACTTTAAATTTTCTAATAATTTTATATTGAATTAGTTTTTTTTAAATAACTATTGTAACTATAAACGACAAAGTATCTACATTGTTGTAAAGATTCCATCTTATCACAAAAAATAATTACAAAAGAGGTGTGTTTTCTGAAAATAATATCAATGGCAGTTACAAGTACAACGATTGCCATTCTTAAACAGTTTTAAAAAAGTTTGGTATTTGAGACAATTTTTTTAGTGTTGATGTAGAGTTAGGCTGCTATTACTTTACATGAGTTACTCCTTCAATGAGTTAGGTGTTATTTGAAATGTTTAAAAGTTAAGCTACTGGAAGTCTATTTTTGGACTTTTTTCCCGCTATATTTGCAAAATAGCACACTGTGCGGCCGTTGACTCTCATCCTTGACCCAAACCGTCTCGAAACTAATAATGAGTTAGAATCTCCAACGATATTTCTGTAGCTTTATCTCCCCTTTCTGCTTTCTGATGTCTTTAAGTATTTTCGCTTTTAATTTGACCGCTATCAATTTCTCAATTTTTATTCTTTCTTTTATATTTTCGGGCATATGCGTCACACGTAGGGACGTTGGACGAAAAAAGGCAGCTAGCACGGCGGTTGACCGTCAGCGCCGAAATGTGTTTGCAAACCTAGTCAATTATCAATTTTACCCAGCAGCATTTCAACCAAGAAGGAAATCTCCAACCAAGAAAATGCAAATGAACACACGGATTTTTAATCTTTAGCCCAAAATAAACAGTAACTAAACAGTTTTAGATATGTGCATGCCCGAGAGTTTCTGCGTTATTGACTGGATTGCAATGACACATACGCAAAATGGCGATTACAGAGCACTAAAGTATTACTTCAGTGACGCGAAAACACAAGATTACTAATGCTTGTCGCATAAAATAAACTTATAAAGATATCTCGTTTGCATTTAAATATTTTTAAAATATTTTTTTTTCTTTTTTCCATTGGATAGCTGAGATCGATTTATACAAAGGCTTTTTTTTTTAATTTTTCGATTTTGATTGCAGAATGTTTTTATGTGGATGCTTTCATTTTCAAATCTGGTACGAAGGTGAATGCGTTCTTATTATAAATCCCGGTAAACAAGATCGAAAAAAGATTGAGAGAGAACTATGTTCAATAAAAAAAAGAAGATTTATTTCATAGTGATGACCTGCTTGTTTAAAAAATTATATTGAAATGAGCATATGTTTAACCAGTAAAAATTGGTTTAAAGTTTTTTAATTCATTTTAAAACCATTTTGGGATTGATTATATAAGAGAAAATTATCAAGGATTATATTGTATTATGTAATAAATATTGCTGTGATTATGTCAAGTATTAGTGGCTCAAAGGTACATTGTGAAAAATGACAGATGTTTCTTAATCTATAAAAATATACTATAATCAGAAACGAAAATATTCAACTTCCACAATATACCGGGTGATCCAAAAGTTTCGGGAGTTTTGAAATGTTAATAGTTCGGAAACTATGTACAATACAATGGTTCGGTTTTCAGATATATGCTCAGAAACATGTGGGATTTTGTTTAGCATGATTTTTTTACATGTATATAGTTACAATTTTTAGCAATAGGTGGCGCTGCTGAACAACACTGGATGTAACTATAAAATATGCTTTATAGACACATGAGTATGAGTTCATTGCGAAACATATTTTGTAGTCTATTAATGAGATTTCGTTTTAAGGTTGGTTTATGTTCAATCACTTTTTTTAAAGTGGTTGAAATTGCATTGAAAGGGAATTTTGATACAAAATTTGGTGAATAACTGCTATGTTTAGACATGCTTTCTTTGCATATCGAGCTGTGTTCTTATCGTACAATACGGAAGTTAAAATAGAAAAAGATTCGATGGCCATTAGAAATGTGAAATGCCATGGTAAGAAATGTTTGAGAAAAAGTCTAATTGAAAGATCGAAATGGAAGCAGGAGATCCCAAATGTCTGTTGCAATCGTAAATGAGGTAGAATTCGATGCCAATACTCGGTGGAAATCATCAGCTCATAATGAATCAGTACACTTGTAATATCACGATAAATTTAAAATTTCAACTGGAATTTTTTTCTCCTTTGAGGATACTGTGCACGTTGTTTTGCGTCGGCTCACAGCGGTACTTATAAGCTATGGGCGTCATAATGAAAATTTGTAACTCTTGGACACAAATTTTTTTTTTTTTTTAGCGAGCTATATCATACCATAAAAATAATACTGTCAATTTTAGCGCCACCTGTTGGCAAAAAGTGTAACTAACATAATTTGTTTGTTTCATCAAAAATACAAATTCCATAAGTTTCTAAGCATTTCTGTGAAAACTGCATACTTCTATTGTTTATAGTTTGTCAATTATTAGCATTTGAAAACTCCCGGAACTTCTGGATCACCCGGTATCTTCCACGTTATATACTTCCACGGAAATATCTTCCACGTTATCCAAATTTCCGAAAAGCGTTCCTTTATCTTTAAAAAGCTCAGAGAATTATTTATTTTTGAAATTTAAAGAAGAATTTACAACAGTAAGGTTTTATTTGCTGCTGTCTCTTTCAGAAATGTTTCTGAGTAGCTTTACTTGTGCTCAGTTGTACTCAGTTTTCTAAAATCGTAATATCACTTTTGTATGCTATCTATTCTCAGCTAAATATTTTGATATTCAGGAAACATGCTAACAGACAAGCATGCAGTATTAACAGCATTAACACTAATATGAAAATTAAAACTATTTTATTACATATTCATGCACAAATTCATTTAACAGTTTCAAATGTTTACTGAGAATTGATGGAACGCGAAGATCTAATTTTTCGGGTACAGATAAATAATTAATGCATTGTAAAAGCTCTAGGAAACAATTCCGAAAATGACGGGCAGCTAACAAAATTTTATTTTTGTAAATTTTTCTTTTAATTTCAAAAATAAATTGTTTTCTGAGGTTTTTAAAAATAATGTAATTTTTTTAGAAAGTTTCTTTGACTCGTAACAAATTTGTTTGTAGCGTTTTTAACTAATAATAAACATTACACACGCTGGTTCTTTTAGTTTAACAGAACAAAAAGGACTGTAACCATTGCGTTTTATTTCACATAAAAATAGCAAGCCGTTACACGACTTTCAACATTCTATCAAATTTCTCACATTGGAATAAAAAACAAATCAAAATCACAGTAAATGCTGCCAAAAATATAAAGTAAGAAAATTAAATTACCATGGAAACGAAGGACACAATATCTTCGTGATGCTTTTTTCCACATAAATGAGTATATAAACAAGAAACATATTTACAGAAAATAAAATTATTATACAATTACGTCCTTGATTATTGTACATTTTCGTAAATTAAGAAAAATCTGCCATTTTTTTTATAGTGTATCATATCAAATTTTGAAAAGTAAGGTACACCGATTCAATCCACTTATACTATCGAATCTGAAAATTATCTTGTCCTACTGCAGTCCTTATAATGTTTGGAAAGTCTATGTAATTCAGTCTTTGTCTTTCAGATTTTGCGGATCGTACCTTTCTGCGTGTATGTGTGACCGTCTGAGATCCTTTTACTTTCCTTTAAACAATGACCACGCATTGACACTTGACAAAACGTAAAAAAAAAAAATTAAATTTTAAGCTGGACAATTTTTTTAATTCAATAAATTAAAGACATCAAAAAGCGGAAGGATTGAACTGAAGATCCTGAAGCCATCGAGATTAACCTTTAGATTTTCTTATTCCTAAAATGAGATATTATGTACTTAAATCTCATACTGATTTTTTACTGCATTAGATTTATACAATATGAAGTGTTATGAAACCTGAATATTGAATGCAACTCAAATAAATCAAACAGGATTCAATAAATAACACAAATTCTTTAAAATGAAAACACTCGCGACGGATGAAAAATTTCCTTCCATTATAAAAATTTAAATTATTCTATCCGTAGAAATACAAAAAAACTTAAGTATTTATGAATAGAATTTTAAGTGTTTGTATCATTTTCAAGACAATTTAAAAACAAATTTCAAAATTCCCATTAGAATTCTTATAATGAATGCAAACTTTTCTAGGAAATAAAGCAGTTCAACCGGTAAACAGTGCTTTTAAAACAGATTAACAGATTTTCAACACAAAAGATGATTTTATAAAATGTTCTTTTTTATTTTCACAATAATGATAGATCTTTGATTTAAAAAACTAAAACAATTTGTAATTTAAAGTCATTAAATTGAAATATTTATTACTGGAATATTAAATGTCTATAACCTATCTAAATAACATTTTGTCCGTTCTTGACATGTGCAGAAGGTTTTTAGCTACAACGGAAAACGACGTGTCATTTTCAAACTACTTATTATTTCGAGACGTTGTTTAAATAAGTAAATAAAATAACGCTATTTCAAAAACGAACTTTTGGCAAAAACGGACAATAAAACAATGTCTGTTCAAAATAAAATTCGTGTTATTACATCAGAATATATTTGTATAAAAATGGAACTTCTTTCATTGTTTTTGCTCTTTACCGATTAAAATCCAAAAAATAAAATAAAATAAAATAAAGTATATAGAAAGCTTCGAAAGTTATTTCAGTTTCAAATCCCACTTCACTCGCCATTTCGTTGATTTAAAAGTGTTTTACAAAATCATGATTCCGTGTTTCCGTCATTCGCAGAAGTGGTCATACAAATGATGCATAAGAGGCAAGAAAATGTTATGACAGTAAAAACTGCGGGAAAACATTTCGTTTCAGAAACTAGTTTTCGAAATTATTTTCTTAACTTCTTATAAGACACTTGATGTATTATTCCCAATTTCTTTTTTTTAATCATTCGAATTGTTTAAATTTTTTTATCTAGCAACTTTTTGCATTTGTTAGAAATGTGTTAATTTAAATTTCATTTTACAGTTTAATTTCAAAGCTTAGGATATATTGTGCATGCAGATAGAAAGTCTTTGAACTTTATGTTTTATACATAATTACTAAATTTGTAGCCATACATATTTAGTGAAAACGTAACAAGTTATATTAGAAATATCTTTTCGAAATGCATTTTTTTATATGGTATTTAAAAGGCATAAGTGTGAAATGAACTATAACTTTACTTCTGCGTACTCTTATTTTCTACAGTTTTGAATATAAAATTTTATTTTACCTTTAATAAACAAATCGTGAAATATATCAGGATTGAGTAAGAGAATATCTGAAAGATTTCGGTTTTTTTGTTATCGATATGTGTATGACATTTTATTTACAATGAATTAAAAAAAAAAAAAAATTGTAAACACATAGATCATCTGCAATAGGATTTTTTACACGATTTCCTGATTCGTCTTTAGGTCATATGAACAACGGGTTTTCCCAATCATGATTAATTATTCTCACCAGCAAATTTTCATTGAAAATTTAAGAAGGTTTTATTTTCAAATATAA
Source organism: Maratus speculifer (assembly GCA_964019185.1). Taxonomy (NCBI): domain Eukaryota; kingdom Metazoa; phylum Arthropoda; class Arachnida; order Araneae; family Salticidae; genus Maratus; species Maratus speculifer. The sequence continues at coordinate 25,348,459 of OZ025292.1, forward strand.
TGTACGGGTGATTTTACAGGAATTTTTACTGTTATTTTTCTACCCTTTATGCTTCAATGGTACAATAAAATACCATCAAAATAGTTTGTTTATTAATAAATTATTTCAAAACATTGATTAGAAATAATACAGTTTAGAATGAGTTATATATACTTTATTTATTTTGTTACAAAAGTGTTATTAGTTGCGTAAATGAAATTACTCTAAAAAGGTTGTTTTCTTTTCCATTTCCTTATTTTCAGATTTTTCAATGTTGAAAGATTGTGGGTGAAATGTTTCAAATTAGAAATATTTCTATATATTTTTATCGTAAGAACATTCTTATTGTACATTTCCTAATTCGATATAATACTAAAACGTATATTTTAAATAAAAAATCTGAGGGGAATTATAAATATATTCAAAATAATCATTAATTCAAATTTAATTAATTATAGGTCTGGAGGCCGGTTGCACATGCAAACTACCTCTTCGAGTTCACGAATGAAATTCTAATATTAATTGAATCTCGATTTGTATATTAAACGCAATCAGCCTACCAAGTCATATCTTGGTGGAAATCACCTAAAAAACTCTATTTTAAATAATAATAAAAAAATTAAATAAATAAAAATAACAAAAAATTAAATAAATTTAAATAAAATGCTTGGAAAATATGTAAAAAGAAAACAGAAGAATGCTAGAACATTCTACACGATAATATTCTTAATTTTTCCACCTATCATACGCCAAAAATGCATTCGGACTTTAAATAAAACTTAAGTCAAGAAAATTTAGGGATTTTTTTTTTTTTTTTTTTTTTTGTATTCTCTAATCACCTTAATGTAATATATATTCTTCCTTAATCATTTTTAACTTAAGTAAAATTAATGTATTAAACCTAACTTTCTAATGCCCTTGCATTAATGTTAAACCTATGAGCTTAAATGCATTTGTGTATGCAAAATACCTCCTGAAATAATGAATATTTTTAACTTCTTTTTACAGTGTAACTCTACATAAAGAATGTATCTTTTTTTTTAATTCGCAAAATATTTCTAAAATCTATGCTTAACTTATTTTATGAATATTTGCTGTAAACGTTACATAATAAGTTTTAAAAATCCTAGTTTCCTATAAAAAGTTAGAAACTTTACAGTTTTTTTCAAGTGTATTCATTATTCTCTAATAAGTTAAAAACCGTTTTAATGAGGAAAATAAGCCTTCGAAAATGCACTGAGAAATTACAGGATACTTTTGTTTAAAATTTAATAATTTCTGATTCAATTATAATTTAAAAAACATTATTCTCCAATTCTTGTAGCTTTGCCGATTGCACTGTAAAATAAAATAAAAAAAATCTGTAAATTTACTAAACTTTTTCTAGGAAATTGGGATTCCGTGATCTTTTTATGTAATAGTAACAGCATAAATTCATGTAACCAATTAAGTTGCATTATTTTTTTGATTTGTCACGATTTATTTTTCGTTATGGTCTATTTGATAAAACTAAATATCGGATTCATAATAAAATAAAAAGTTTTTACGTTATTATATCTTATTACCCACTTCGGTGGGTAATAACGCCAAATAGCATTGGTCAAGAAAACATGCCATTACATTTTATGAATACATATTTGTTAAATTATTTTAGGTAGATTTCGTATGAACCTTTTATGTATTACCTATTGCGATCGCTCCTATGTTAGAATTTCTGAAAAAAGTTTGCAGATCTACTCCGATCATGACCTCTAGACCTCAAAACCACAATTAGTAAATAAATTTATCTATCTATCTATCGGTGTATATAATTTTTTTATGGACAAGATAACTTCTTTAATTCTGCTCAGATCTCTGATCAAACTGATACATAAAATCAAAGGCATAAAATTTCGGTCAAGTTCGTTAATTGGCAAAATCGGACCAAGGGAATTGGAATAGGGAGAGGTTTTGTGAAAACCGAAAAAGCGCCATAGCTTCTTAATACAAATAGATATTGAATCCGTTTAAAGTTTATATTACTTCTAAAAAGAGGCCAAAAGTTTCTAAAATAACAGATTTTTGATAAAATTGAAAATGGGCTCAAGGTGCGCAAAAAATAGGATTTTCGAGAGTTAAAAATTCATAACGTTGTCAATTCTCAAGATAAAAAAAAACTAAATTTTTTATAAACCCTCTCAAAATTATCTAAAACTTTTGTATTTACAAGTTTTTCATAGGACTATTTCTCATTGATGAAAAGTAAATAAATAAATAAAACAAAAAGGGGGGGAGTGAAAAGAGACGAAAATCTATAACTTCGTCGAATCTAATTAAATTTATTTTACATCTTCTCAATAATATCTAAAACTTTTATATTGACAAGTTTTTCATAGGACCGATTCTTATAGCAAAAATAAACAAAAATTGGAATCGATAAAAAAAACCTCAAATCCGAACTGCTTATTTTCTAACTCATTTTTAAATTCATTTTTGATTTTAAACGCATCCAAATGCCGAATTTCTTATTCAGGAATTATAGAATGTGATGCATTGGCCAGTTTTTGATAAAGACAGAATATATTTCAAAAAAGGCTACCAGAAAGGGTATTTTGAATAGAATTCCCCGAAGTGATTCTGATTGAAAATTTGAGGAAGTATTCAAATAACAAATTGCGTTTTTTCTTAATCTTTTTTAAATTCCGTTTTGCTCTCAAACGAATCGAAATCGAATTGACAGGTTCTCTTATATACACTCATGTCCATAAATTAAGGATAATTCAGAATCACATGGAAATGAAATTCTAAAGTAAAAATTTCACTTGCAAAAATATTACACATATCTTCAAGACTAATATGCAAATTTCGAAAAGCCACCAGATAGCGCCGATAGTACGTCATAATGACGAAAGTGTGAAAGAAGCGTATATGAGGAATGGTGGAAAAGCAGGAAAACTGTTAACTAGCATTTTCTAAGCCTCTCAGTGTCAAAACCGAACAGTTATGACATAAAGGAGACATGTGGATGATATTTTACTTGGTAGAAATATCGGTCATCTGGATTGTGAGCATACTCAGATGGAAGTAACCGAAGAACTTGCAATTGCACAAAATGTAATCTCTAGACTTTTGCAACGATTCTAAGATGATGGAAAAGTCAATAGACGTTACAGTACAGGTCGTCCCCGAATTACAACCACGAATGAAAACGTTATTTGTCAGTAACTGACAAAAGAAACAGACGGAGCACAGCATCAGATCAGTCTCGTCAGCTATATTCAACCACGAGTACGACTGTTTCAAGGCAAACCGTGTACAGAAGTTTGGGAAATATTGGTCTATATGCTTGTAGGCCTGTTAGATGTGTTCCACTTACGGCAACTCACTGTCGCCTGCAGTTAACCTGGAGGAGAGAACATGCAATGTGGATATTGTCACAGTAGGCTTGTGTAATGTCTAGATTTAGCTTGCAATCTGATTCACGTCGGACTTTCATATGAAGAACGCCAGGCACCCGTTACCCCCAGAGACAACACCATTGAACGACATCATTACGGTGGTGAAAAATTGTTCGTTTGAGGTGGAATTATACGGGGCTCAAAAGTAAATATAAATGTTCAAACCTGAACCATGGAAGGCCAAATTTATCGGGACATCATTCTGGAACAACATGTAGGTTTGTTTAAGGGTGCCATGGGCTCATAATTTGTGTTTATGGACGATAACGCCCGCCCTGACCGAACAAACATCGTAAATGAATGCCTTCAAGCTGAGGATATCAACCGTATGGATAGGTCAACATTTTTGCCTGACTTGAATCCGATAGAGCATGTATGATATATGCTTGGCCGACGAGTTGCAACTCGTAAATCACCTCCAACATGTGTGCTGGAATTACGGAGAGTATTGCTTGCTGAGTGGAGTAATCTTCCTCAAAATCATCTTGATAATTTGATACTCAGCATGCCTAGGCGTTGTACGGATTATATTTCATCGTCAGGGAGACATACAACTTATTAATCATCACACCAATCACATAATGTTAAGTTTTTTTAAGGAGGGTAAGTTTTCTAATTGCTCTAGGGAGCAAGAATTGTATAATTTATGAAAGTTATCATACATATACCATGTTTTGTGTTCTTTTTCTTTTGTTTAATAAATGGACTTCACGAATAAGTCACGTTTCTTTGGTTTCCGTACCTTTATTTGCTGGAACAACCATTATCCTTAATTTATGGACATGAATGTAGAAACTGTATAATGTGCCGTATTGGTCAGTTGTTTGAAAAAAGCTGAATAGATTTTTAAAAAATCTGTCAAAGTGGGCACTTCGCACAAACTTTCACGAAGCGATCATGATTACAGAATTTAGAATGTATTCAAATAACAAACTGGTTATTTTATGACTCATTTTTAAATTCAATTTTTCTCTCAAACGCATTCAGTTGACAGTTTTTTGTTTTTTAGGAACTACCGTATTGGCCGATTTTTTAATAAAGTCAAAATATATTTCAAAATATGTTGTCAAAATGGGCATTTGAGCCGAATTTCACTTAAGATGATTCTAATAAAACCAATTTTTACAGAAAAATGAAACTAAAATTTTTTCAAAAGCGGCCAAAGAAAGTTATTAATTGGGCTTATCTCTAATCATATTTTATTTTTTATTGTTGAAATGTGCTCTCTTCAAAATCTACTTCCGCCTATAGGCCAAGCCGACAGGGATTTTTTTTATATAGATAGTCAGTTAATTGCTGTATCAAATCTTATATTTGTTTGAGCAATACAATTTAAAACTAAGTCATGAAAATTGGTAAAACATTAATGAGGCGTCATCATCTCAGGATACCTTATATAACATTTCTCATATTTTATAAAACATTTTTTTCTTGATATACTATTCAAAAGAAATTGCAAACATTAAAACAGTTTTTAATTTATATAAAATATTTTCCATACTTTCTTTAAAAGAAAAATAATGTTTGTTGTTAAAATCTGACCCAGTTTATAGACTTTAACAAAAACTTAAAGAACAAAAGTTTTGGCAGTTATTCCCCCTCCTAAATATACACATACAAGAATTATCTGTAAGAAAAGTTTAAAAAAAAAATAGAAATTAAATAAAAACAAGGAATTTAAATAGAAAAATGGAAATGTTAAACTTTTACCGTGTTTAGCTAAAAAGGTTTAATGGAATTATCAAGCAAAAGAAAATATTTCTTTTAAAAGAATATCATATGAGAGAAAAGTTTTTTTAACAGCAACATTCATCTCATTCTGAATAGCATGGCAGCACTCAAAGTTTCATTTTGCTTCATTTCACTTTTTTGTTTAGTAAAAAGAAAAAGAAAATATATTAAATAAATAAAATAAATAATTTAATAAAAGAAATCCAGTTTTTACTTGATGATTCAAACAATGTGTATCTGCTTTTATCCGCTGTAAATAAATATTTATAATGATAATATCAATGCTTATAATTGTTAATTTAACATGGCATTATTAATGTAACAAATATTGAAAAATTTTATAGATAATAAATATGTCGACTAAACTGGCCATTATTTAAATAATGAAACAAAACTACGACACTATCAAGATGATACAAAAAGTTTCGTAAAATTCTTTTTGTAATTGAAAACCAATGCAACCATCTGACAGTCTTGCAAAAGGCAAAATTGTAATGTTGTTTTCCCAGCATTTTGTTTTAATTGCTAAAAAAAATTGATTCTTTCAAAATTATAGAAAAATCTTATTTACGAATATGAATGTTATCCTTGAGTGTGTTAATCATTGCACAATTTATTAAAAATCCATTAAATCTACTGAGTTATATTATTTTAATTATTGCTTGCATTGCAGTGAAACCTGGAGCTTAGGGAACGTCTATAGACGGGCTTGTCAGCGAGAGGGAAACAACGTTAAAAATGCCATAAAAAGTAAAGTTGTGCAGACCAGTTTTAATACCCTTTAGCGTTCCGCCCTCAGTCCAAAGAAATACGAAATCTTGAAATAAAGAAATCTTGAAGCATTTCATACATCTATAAAAATTTGGACAATATTGTTAATTGGACAATATTGTTAATTGGACAATATTGATATTATTGTTATTGATAATACTGTTAACTGAACAATATTCGAAATTTACAATAAGTAGATAAGTGTGACCGCAGATCGCACAGGGTGTTTCGTTTTATATTTTTTTAAAACAATTTATCCTTGAATTAGTAAATCCAAATAGTTTATCTATAATTATTAAATTAGTGCAGAGCTGTGGCACGAAAATATAACTTAAAAATAATTTTAAAATAAAGTTTTTTATTTTAATCAAATTACTATTTTTTTTTTTCAAATCAAATTATCCATTTAAAGTAGAAAATTTAAATTTCTTTGAAATACCAAAAAAAAAAAAAAAAAAAAAATAGCGGATGTATAAATAAAATTTTTAAGTTCTAAAAACAATAACAAAAAATGTTTAAACGAAAGTTAAAATGCTGAATCATTAATAAATCTCATAAGTTTTTAAAAGAGAAAGAAAATTCAATTTCCAAAAATAATTTGAATGTCAAATGAACATAACCCTAATAATAAAAAATCATAAATAAAAAAGAGAGAGAGAGAGAGAGAATTCTTTTATTAATATCCATCATAATATGAAAACTTCACTATGCAGCACCGGGGCTCGAACTGACAACATTCTGTCGTTTAGCAAGACATGATGTCAACGAGTTAACCGTTCAATTAAGGTTCTCTTTGAAAATATGAATCCCAAAAATGAACGGATGATATTGAAAAACTTAATTGAATTAAAAATATACGCATTTTCAAAATTTTATAACTTGACGTGATGTACGAAGTATTCAGCTGCAATTATACATCTTGTGTATTTACAGCTATAGAGCCTCAAAGTTTGTCTGTTAAACACTTTTTGTGTTCGGAATCTGTGACAGACGGACAGGCAAAACACAGATACGAATACAGTTTCGTCAGATGAACGAAACCCTAAAATTAGTTTCCTTCCTTTAAAAATTTTCTATTCATTTCGAGAAAAAAAAAGGCCTTCTTATCTTTTTTTCCCCATTAAATATTCATCATTTTATATGAAACATTTTTGCATCTCTCAAGTATATATATATATATATATATATAACTACTCACGTCCTCCTTCTTGTTCAACTGGGCATTTCTTCATTTCAATTTTTATATCGCTTCTAAAGGATGTATTTTAAACAAGAAATGTTTTATCCATTAAAGGAAAAAATAAATTATTTTACATAAATATTTAACTTTATCACTGTATTTAATATACATTAAATATATTTTTAAGTAGCATATTTTAATTACATTTTTTAAGCTTTTTTAACATCAATTATATTTTAAATCTTACATCATGTATGATACTTGTAGAGGAATCATCTGTTTATAAAAATAAACACATTACTAAAGCTATTGCTTCATGTTTTAGACTTTATATGTTTTTTTTTATTTATTAGTTCTTTTTATAATTGTTAGTTTAGAAATTAAGATTTTTTTTATACCTAAACTTTAATAACCGCACTTTAATGTGTGCAATTTTTTAAAACTTGATTAGTAACAAAATTTTATAAATGATATTTAAATCGCAGAAGATTTTATACCCTTTTTTATTTTATTTTTTTTTAATCCTTAAATTTCTTTTTAACCGTAATTTTATTTAAATCAAATTTTAATATTAAAGCGTAATGAATTATTCTTTATTTTCAAAATAGATTATGTTATGTAACTTTTATCGTTTTTAGTCAAACAGATTTAAACTTATTTTATTTTTGTAATCATTAAAAAAAAAAAAAAAAAAAAAAAAAAAAAAAAAAAAAAAAAAAAAAACAGTTTTCCTACTAAATTGATCTTATTATACTTCATAAATAAATCATTTATTCAAAAAAATTAAATCTTATTGAGAATTTATTTTTTGATAAATTGATTTGCATAATATCTTATAATCTCCTATAATCTCTTAAAAATCTATAAAAATACATTTAAATCTTTTTATCTTTACTAAAACGCCTTTGTAAAATTTTGAATGAACGAAGTAAATAAATATATCATGAACTAAGTAACTATTTTTAACTAAGTTTATAACTAAGGAACTATTTTTTTTTTCTAAAGAAAGAAATATGCCGCGATCAATATCTTCTACAAAAAAAGTTAAAAAATTTGTATTAACGCTTTCTATAAAGTCAGACACAATTTGTACTAATACTTTTATTCTATTACCGTGTTCTCAAAATTACTTAAAGCTTATTACACATAATCTTTTAAAAAGTATTTCCACTTTAGTTATTTTGAAATTTATTCCGAAATGTAAAGAAAAATTTTGAGAATTACGAGGAGATTATGATTAGTTTTTTAGTTTTTGACAACGTCAGTTATTTTATTAATATCGATCAAGTTTCAAAAATCTTTAAGAGCGATTATACGTATTTTAATCTTTAAAACAGTAAATCTTGTTCGTAACATAATTTAATAGCTCACAAACTTAAATTTTATAGGTTCTTATAGATGAAATAATTTGAAACTTTTTTTTCTGTATTTTAATGACAAGAAATTTAAAATTGCAGACAGAAGTAGAAGTATATCCATTTTCCATTGAAATTCTGAATTTCTCTTTCATACTGAATAAAACTTTAGCGTGTGATCCACACTCGGTTGGAAGTTATGCATTTTGCAGGATAATGCACGTCGTCATATTGGTACATTTTTGAAACGATTCCTCTATGAACATCAGATTACTCAGTTGATCTACCAAATATCCTTTTTTTATGTAATGAGATTTTTTTCCTGTTTCAAAGACCCGAATTGCACTGAAAGTGCACAAATCTCCAAAAATTTCGTTCATCGAAGCTGCTAATACCAGAAAACCTAAAGGCTTATTCCAGATACTTACATTACTTATAAGAACATCGTCAAAAATGCATTAGATCTGTCATGAAGTACCTCAAAACAGAATAAGGTCCTTTTTTTGTAAATATATACAGCTGTAATATTCAGGTGATTTATCATCTTATAGATCGATCATGCCTTGTTGTTTGCATGAAAGAGGGACTCAACAATTACGTATTAAAAACTGTTTATTTAATGACCATTACAGGATAATTCCGTTTATGATAAATTCTGTCATATTTATAAGACATAAATGTCCTATTTATTATTAATTGAAAACTAGCTGTTTTATTCCTGTCTTACATCAAAACTTATAATTGTAAGTGTACCGATTTTCAGGTATCAGAGGCTCATTGCACGAAAGTATTTCTTAGAAGAAGAGATGATGTTTGATGGTGTGCAAATTATTTATTTATTTATTTATTTATTGTATCATGCTATGTTTTAGTCTGAATTGAGTTCATCGTAAAATAGAAAAACTGATGAATATTAGAAATTTTTAGCGAATGTGTAAAATTAGTTATAATTATATCCAAGTCATATAATAAAAAAGTAAGAGAATGTAGCTTACCTTCTTTTTTAGGATCGTCAACGATTGTTTTCCTCTCAAATTATAATTTTCCATGAGTAAATATTGACTTATTCATTCTTAAGAATATCTAAAAATAACTTTGTTATTCTATGTTAGTTTGTACATTATTTTAAATCATAGAACGTTTTAAAGTTAATTAATTTCATATATATATTTAACTATAAAATTATATAACACTGGAGCATACATTTTAGCTCCTTACTACTTTAAAGAAAAGTGAATTAATACCAAAAGAAATGATTTCATAAAGAATAAAATAAATAAAATAAATTCAAATATGATCAAAAAGTTCGTATTTTCTTGTTTAAATGAATAGTTTTATAAACATATTTCTTTGATTAATTTTAAGCTTTATAATGTAAATGTTTAGTAGTTTTTTGTTTCTGGATGAATTAGATGCTATAATCTATTGTTTATTTCAACCGTTAATTATAAAACAGTTCACCAAATAGATTTATGATGGGTAAATTAAGTGATGTAAATATACTTATAGTTGAAATATTGAAAGTCATCATGACAAATAAAGTTGATTTACGATGATTACTTTCTGAAATAGATTAAGTTGATTTATTATTAATGTTACTAACAATGAAGAGAGAATCTGTCTATAACAAAAAAAGTTATAGTCTTTATGGAAGGAATATCTTTCAAATTCCTTAGCTAAAACGAAGTATTTTTTTTCATATTTCCAAAAGTTATCTTTCTACAAGTTTTTATTTACTTTTTGGTGATCTTGCTTTACGCATAAACCTTTCGTTGTCCGTACAAAGAGGTGTATCATTTTTTAGGGAATCCGATTTCACATATTTTACTATATAAAATTACTGTGTTTATTTAGTACTGTAAAATCTGCTATGGTGGAAAGTAGGAAGCAAAATAAACTACCATTTTACACAGGATTGTATCTTAACATTTGTAATTGAATGACATTTCTTTCATAATGTTCCAATACAAACCCCATCGTTTTTGCATCTCTCTGTGCCACTTGTAGTGAGAGTTGATATAATAGCACTAATTTCAACAGACGTTTATTTATTAGTGCGAGAGCGACATTCTAAAAGTGCTATTACACGTAAAAATTGCAAGCGACAAAAATCGCCTGCGTTTTTTCGTGTTCTTAGCATTTCATTGGCTGTTCGAGAGGAGTCTTTACAATCAGTTGGATTTCCAAGTATTTGATTGGCTCTTACTGGCGAGTCGCTTCGTTCCAGGTGTCAAAGACGCTTCGACACAAGAGAATCGCGCGCTAACCAAGCGACTCGCCTGGTCCCATAGGATAACATGGAGACGCCTGCGATTTGAAGCCTGCAGCAGCGCACGTGTAATAGCACTATTAATCCCACTAGCCAGTGTGCTATAGGTTCCGTTACTCTGAGGAAAAGGCACTCCAGCTAAGCAGACATATAAAGAATTAGATCAAATTCAAGCGAGACGCCGAAGTGAGCTGAAGAGAACGTTTTTGGAATGTTTTAGTTCGTTCGACGAGTGGTGGATGATGGTTGTTTCGCAAAGATATATGGACCCTCGCCGACAACTGCTCTTGCCGCTCAAGTTGCCTGCCTCCTCGAGCTACAGTGAGATCATGTCTGTAGCTCTCTCATCTCTTCATAATGTTGAGGCGCTAATCCGATTTTCACGTGTGGCTCTTCCCCATCTTTTTTGACCGCTCTAACTGACAGCCTGTGTGGGCCTACTGTTGTTGTTTTTAATCTCTCGGTCGCCTGTGTCGTACATGATTTGACCCTGGCTGTTTCGCTTAGTGTTTACCCTGGAGTTTCGAGACAAAAGCCTCCCTAACGGGTAGTAGCATACGTTTCAGTATTTGCCAACCAACCAACCAACCAACCAACAACCAGCCAACCAACCAAAGATGTATGGTCGTAATTTGAATACAATTCTAATGTTAATACTTATAACTGTAAATAGCTCCTTTTGTAAATAAGTATATCTTCAATATAATTTGCTATAAAAGTCATCGGTGTCAGGATCATGTTTTTTTTTCAAAAGGAATCTGTAAAATTTAAATGTAAATTTGGTATGATATTGCAAGAACTGCATTTCTACATTACTAGTTTTGTGTAGCGTGTTCAGACCGGTGCACTTCATACACACCTGCCGATCTCCAGCTTTCTTAAAAACCAAACATTCAACCATCATAAATATCATTTATGATATCAACATCATTTTTAGGTGCGTTCATAATTATGTAAATACGTTGCACCTATAGTTGTCGTTCAGTCAATCCATCTCTCCGCACACGGCAGAGCAAAAACGACCCAACTGAATCCTTTGAAATGTAAAATATATAATCATATATATTAACGCAGTAGCCTACTTCTTTAAGAGTAACTCAAATTGGTCTTTGCGCATGCGCGAAGTTGAACTTATTATCCCTTCAAGTTAGAGAGAGGTCGAAGCAAGTCTGGTTAGCTCAGTGCTTTATGGAACGGGTTTATAGCTTTGAGCTTTTATAGAAGATTAGGGTTCGATCCCAACGCTCGGCTTTTTTTTTTTTTTTTGGAATAATGATACATTTTACTACGAGAGGAAGTTATATGATTTTTATTCTTTTGCTATTATTATTATTTTGATGCTTTATCTACTTATAATAATTTGCGTCTTTAGGAAGTGTAAGAACGGTTCCAGGTCGTACCACTCGGGAATCCACTGAAGATCAACGCAACGTTAGGCTCAGCTGAAAATTGGTGCTAAAATTATGCTTTTAAAATTTCTTCCACTTGAAATAATGTTTGTTCAGCATATTTTCATATAAAACATGTTTATGATACCCAATTATAATACATAAATATATCAGCGGAAGTTTGAACTGATAAGTTTTTTATCGTTAGTACGATTTCATTTTATGGAGTGAAGGCTACCGACGTCTTCCTCTCATCTAACACTTTTCAGTGCTGCCATCTATGAACTAACAAAGGACTCGCAAACCTGTTTTTGAAGAGACCTTTTACTTTTCCGCGGAAACGCGAAACTCCGCTTTTTCGGCGACGAATTTTATTACCCCTGAGACCGATGCAAAGATATATTAAACTATATTGATATTTTAAGGGGGGGGACATAACGGATGAAATAGAACAAAAAAGCCAGTACGAACTGCACCAAATTAAGCAAATTTCTGCAAATGATAACACAAAAGAAAAAAAAAGTTAAAAAAATATTTTCTTCAGAGAATCGCGGAAGATAATGCGATTTCCATCAAAGGATTGCAGAAAAAAAAGAAAAAAAATTTCCGTTAAAGGATTGCAGGAAAAGACAGGATTATTGTTAAAGAATCACGAACAAGGCGCGATTTTCGTCAAAAGATTGCAGGGAAAATGCGATTTCCGTGAACAGCTGCGGAAAAATACTCTAATTTCATCAAAAGATCGTGAAAAATACTTGAATTTTATCGAAAAATCGTGTAAAATACTCAAATTTTGCAGAAAAATCGGGGTAAATACGCACATTTTGCCAAAAAATAGCGGAAAATAGGCGAATCTTGACGAAAGATCGTGAGAAATACGAGAATATTGACAAAAGATCAAGGAAAATATGCGAATTCTGTCAAAAAATCGCGGAAAATACGAGAATTTTGTCGAAAAATCGCGGAAAATACGCAAATTTTGTCAAAAAATCGCGGAAAATATGCGAATTTTCTCGAAAAATCAAGGGAAATAAACAAATTTTCCCAAAAGATAGTCGAAAATACGCGAATTTTCTTGAAAAACTTGCTATTTTCAAAATAAAACTGCTATTTTTTGAAAAAAGTTGTTTTGTTTATATTAACTGCATATAGATAGCGCCAAATCCAAATTTAAAAAACAAAACACAAAGCTTCTTAATTCATGCATAAAAGCATCGAACTAAAAGTCTATCATATGCCCATGATTAAAGCCACTGCCGAGTCATGCTTTTAATAAAAATAATGTATTTTATAATTTAAAAAACTTCAATATTTAATTTTAATGCTTTGTGAAATCTTCAGATATTGAGTTTCATTTTGCTAATTATTATTATCGTTATTGTAATAAATACTGCTCTTTGTTTTGAAATTAAAATTTGTTCAAAAACTAAATATCAAGTAAAAAAAAAAAAAAAAAAAACTATTTGTATTTGTAGAAATCTATTGTTATTTTTAAAATGTGCTTTTCTACAATACAAACTCTTCAATACTAAAATCTTCAGTCTGTTTGTATTATTATGAAAATAAAATGCAAATGAAAATTCCGTCATTTTTGACGGGATTATTGTACTAGTAATTAAATAAAATTTAACACTCAACAATGATTTTTTAAGTAATAATTTTATTTTTAAAATATTTCAAGTACTTAAAACATAGTAATTATTAGAAATAAACAGCCAATTTCCAATCCAGGGCTTTAGAGATACATTTTCAAGAATAAAATTATTGAAAATCTTTACAAATTGTATTCTTAAAATAATAAAAATAAAATAAACGACAATAAATACAACACACACAAATACAAATTGTAAAAATGTCGTAAAATTTAATTTAACATCTAGCAATATTTAGTAGGTTAAACTGACAGGACCATGAAACGCTTTGCATCTGTTGGAATCACATAGGTAACATTCAAATAAATCAAGTTTTCAAAACTTTATTTCCCCCCAGGGGGATACCTTCTTTAGGTATTCACGGGCTTCACAACCCCGGGGCACCTGAGTGATCTTTCTCTTTTCCTTTTCCTCTTACTCCTCTTGTCTTACTTTCATCTTTGTTTCACTCTCATTGTGGTTTCCTTTTCGGGGTGAGGGCAATTCTGTATGAGCCGATATCATCCTGTATGTCGACTCATGGAGAATTGTAAACCACCCATGTGTTGGCCGTGCGTGGCGACCCGTGTCCCTGGAAAGGAGGATCCTGGTAGTTGAGGGAAACCAACACACTGTTTTGGCCTCTGCTTCAGGTAGACGGGAGGTGCATATTGGTCCCGTATGCATCAATCGGCTGGTCAGCTGACTTTGTCACTGGCTTTAGGGATCAAGTGAGCGAGCAAATACTAGTCATCTCGTTAAGGGTGGAGACTGACATAGGTTTGTTTTGTGACCGTATGGACCCTGGTTAGCACTGGTGCACGAATGTGCATCCCCTTGTTAGGCTCGGTAGTGGGTGGTGCGGCCGGGGTCTGAATTTTATTATTTTTAACATGGATAGGAAAACTTCATTTCCTTCTATGTCTCTCCCCAGTGGAGAGCACCAAACTGTTCCGACTTCTTCCTTCACACGTTTCTTTATTGTTAAACGAACTGATAGCCACTCTGATAGTTCCTTTGGCAAAACGTCACCATTTCTCATAGCAAAAACTTTCCAGTCTGCCTTAGGGGATGGCCATACACTCAAAAAATTAAAATCTGGGGATTTACTAGTGGAGGTTTCTACAACTAAACAATCACAGATTCTTTCAAATAGCTCTACAATAGGCCCTTTTTCTGTTTCTGTTCAGGTGCATAAAACTCTAAATACAAGCCGAGGCGTTATTTCTGAACCAGATCTTTTATTCTCTACGAAAGATGAACTATTAGAAAACCTAAAAGACCAAAATATTATAGATGCACGTCGTATCACGATCCGTCGGAATGGCCAAGTCCTTCCTACAAAGCATGTCATTCTCACTTTCAATAGCCCTACTCTACCTACAAGAATTAAAGCTGCTTACCTGAATTGTCCTGTCAGACCATACATTTCTAATCCTGTACGTTGTTTTAAATGTCAGCGATACGGCCACACTAAAACTAACTGTCGCGGTTCCCTGACCTGTGCACGCTGTGCAGAAGTTGACCACGACAGCAATTCATGTGAAAAATCAGAACGGTGCATAAATTGCAAGGGTAATCATACAGCTTTCTCTCGCTCTTGCCCAAACTGGATCCGTGAAAAAGAAATTCTAACTGTAAAAATAATGCAAAATCTTTCCTACGCAGAAGCTCGTAAAATTGTAGAAGCCTGAACCCCGTCTGTCGGCGTATCTTATTCAAGCCTATTGAAACAGCAGTCTAAATCTGTAGGACATATTGGCACCCAAACTGACGTGTCTATGTCATCAAAAAAGTCAGCCAAAACACAAACAAGAAACACCCCAATCAAAGAATCCCGTGATATCTGTATACCTTCGTCAGAACCTGTTACTATTTTGCACACACCTACTCAGACACAAAGGTCTTCTGCTCAACTTAAAAGTCAGAAATCTCAAGCTCAATCTAAAGGATTATCCAAACCTCTAAATGAAACTAAGGCCGTTACCTCACCAAAAAATGACCCAAACTCATCTGCATTAAACTCTAAAAAACCCAACTCTAGTCAAATAGAGAAAACTGGTGTTCAGAAAGAAGGGACCAAGGCTGGGATCCAAACTGCTATAAAATCAAAAACATTACAGAAATCACATATGCTTAAAAAACAAACAGAAACCATAAAAACCCCAACTCCAGCAACCCCACGGCGGAAGACTGTCGTAAAAAGATTGCAAAATTCATCGCTCAGACCGTGCAAAAGAAATTTTAAAGATCCCAGGCAACTGCAGCACTATGTCCAAGAAGCTATGGAATCCGAGTCTTACGGCAGTGGCTCGGATTCCGAGGAAAACACTATTTTTGAAGAGTATGTGCCTGGTTAAATTAATTTTTTTATTGGTCTTTGTTTTAATTGTATTTTGTGTTTTCTGTAGTACTTTTCCAATTTGGTTATCGTGTCATTATCTTACTGTTTTAGAATTTTATCTTTTTACAATTTTAAATATGTTTGTTGGTTTTAATTGGTTTTTAATTTCATGTATCACCGCATAGCTTTTATCAGCTTAACTCATATCTACAACAGATTTTTAATGCAACTTTCATTTCTTACATTTTATTTTAAAATTTAACCTTTTCTTATTCCTACCATAATCTAATGATTTAGCATTTTACTGTTTTCGCTTTCTTATATTTACCTGATCATATCCGGATGGGTAGCTCCCATCCGGATATTTTGACGTTGTCTTTTTTTTTTCTCATTCTTACAATTTTGTCTTTGATTTGGCGCAGCATGTCCCTCAAGGGATTTTGTGACATTAAAACCTATACAACCAACCAACCAACCAACCAACCAACCAACCAACCAACCAAAACTTTATTTACAGGTTCTAATTAATCTTTTAACATGTTTATCGTCAAATCTTGAAGGGTACTATCTAGTTGTTTATTACTTTTGTAGAGTCGTTTCATATTTTATAAGGATTGGATGTATAGTTTAATTACAGGAACAATCAAAAGTATTCCGTCGTATAACGGGCAGTAGGAAAAAAGCAGTTTCAATTTCATTCTAATGATGTTATACAATTTCGAATATAATGAAATATGTATGCATATATAACGTATATACTTAAGTATGAAATCAGTGCAATCTGTGGTGTAAAAAATATTTGTTATTAAATTACTGGAGTCACACAAAAGTAGTCCATTATAAAATGGTATAAGGGGAAATGTTGTTTGGGGTGCAATTTTATTATATTAAATTATTTGACATTTTATGAAATTTATATGCGCGACTGAAGATTATTTGAAGTTACATCCTGTATAATAGAAAACAGATCTGTATTTACAGGAACACCGTAAAGATTGCGTATGCTACGCTGTATCCAAAATACTGTATACTATTACACCTAACATCTGAGTATTTTTTAAATTTTGTTATTGTACAAACGCACTTCATGTGCTTGATGTGCAATTACAGGATGTTTCTCTTCACATGCTAACGGACTATCAATTAATGGGGTATATCTTGAAATGCATTGCAAGCTTCTTCTTATATAGTACGTGATATTTCGTAAAGATGCGTTTTTATATTAAAAAAATTCTCTTAATGAAAAACGAATCAACATCCAATCTTAGTGATTACGTAACAAAGCCTTGTATGGATCTGCTTCTTCTTTTTTAATTTTAATTTTAATTTTTTATTTTAAGTCTAACAATTTTTTTTTATATTTAAAATACTTTTAGAATGCCCATGAGCAATTTTAAATTTATATCAATAATAGGTTCAAATAAAGTTTTTAAATATATAAGAGAATTTTTGTTATTGTTTATTTATCATGATTTAATAGCAAAACAAATAAAAAATGTTCGCTTTTTAATAATCAATTTTTTTTCTTTTCTTTTCGGTAATTTAAGGAAAAAATTCGATTACATGTATAAAACTGTGTTTCACTTGTTTTTATTGTTTTAGTTATTTATTAAATTTTGTTTTAATTTTGTTATGGAATATCAACTGGATACAGATGATGAACTAGTTACATTAATTTTAGGCAAACAAACTAGTACACAATTGTGTACTAGTTTGTTTGCACTAAATTTAATACAAACTTTTGCACTAAATTTAATACAAACTTTTGCTCATAATACAACGTCTGCTCATAATAGAGATAGATAGATTTGAAAATAACTTATAATTGAAAATTACTATAAAAAATCAAAACTGCATCGTTTGCGATACTGATTTCAAATGTATAGCACTATAATGTTTTAAACATTCCATCTTGAAAATTTTTTTTTCCTTTATTTGATTTTGTAAAATTTTAAAATGTGCGACATTGGAAGATAAAATAAAATAAAAAAAGCTATTAAAGCAAGATTTTATCGTCTATCGTTGCTATATTCAAAATGACGTCAGCATCACGCACATACATGTTTGTTTTTCACAATACAGATACTGTTTTTTTTTCTTTATAAATTTATTTTTCCGAAATATTATATATCAACATGTTGGTTGCTTTCGACATTCCCAGAATGAAATCTAGAAGGAAATAATTCAGCGAGAAATTATTCTATTTCAGTCATTTTCAAAAATAGTATTCGATTGTGGAATTTTTTTTTGTTCTTGTTGAATGTGGTGTCTTATAAATAAATTGAATTTGCGGGTTTCTTTGTATTTTTCTGATGTTTTCTAAAGTAATGAAAAAATATTTTATGCACATTTCACTCTTCTGAATTGATTTTGAATTTTCGTAATGGCATTTTTATTACTGTAATTATCATTTTTTAAGTCAAATGAACATGTTTCAAATGAGAAATTTTATTTAATAAAATGCGTCTTGTAGGTGTTTGACATTTGTATATACATTTATTTGTTTAAAACAACCTGGACGAAACTAGACAAAAAACCTATATTAGCCAAAATTTAGACACAAATTAGTTAAGAATTTGACCCATTCTTATGGCAAGGTAAGACCGATTCTCGACAGATACATTCGTATAACAAAAAACTGTTTTTACTCTTTTCACAAATAATCTCAAAATAACACACAATCTCTCACGATAATAATTTACAACATAGGTGTACGGTGTACGGAGGTGTACTAAATTAAAAAGAAAAACTAAAAAGAAAAAGCAAGTAGACTGTAAATTTAATGGAATGTTTATTTTTCTAAGAGTCGCTGCTTGATGCTGCATTAGAGCTTGTTGCTAAGAGACTGTTTCTCTCAATCCACTGCGTCACACAACACGTGAGCAGGGTTACAGTAAATTGCCGATTGGCGTATAATTGGCGTGGGCTGTGTTTGTCGCCAAGGCGATGTTACAAGAACACAATACAGAAGCGGAACATCCCGCCCGGCGTTGAAATATTTTTATATTTCAAGATACATATGCAATACAAGTAATAATACAATATGATACAGATTATAAGCAAAAATAAATAAATAAAATAAATAAACACAAATAATACATGAAAAATTAATACATAATAAAGCACATTTAAAGTTTAGGATCTATGATGTTGTCCTCAATGGGTAATATACTTATTTTTGAAATAGGTCGTTTAAAATTACCCTTAGCGGTACGAACTTCAACTACCCTGACTATCCCGTCCGCGCCTGGGAAAACCTTATTAATGCGGCCTAGTGACCAAGTGCAAATGGGTAATTGTGAGTCCTTAAGCAAAACTAGCATTCCTGGCAGAATATTAGGCTTTTTAAATAGCCACTTGTTTCTTTCTTGTAACTGGCTCAGATAATTATTCTGCCAACGTTTCCATATTAACTGCGTTAATTTTTGAGTCCTTTGCCATTTATTTAGCAAATTATCTTTGACCTCACTTAAATTGGGTTCTGGAATTAAATTAAGAGGCTTTCCTATGAGAAAGTGACCAGGAGTCAACACCTGAAGATCGCCAGGATCTGTTGACAAAGGACAAAGCGGTCGCGAATTTAAAATAGCCTCTATCTGTGTGATAACTGTCAGGAATTTCTCGATCGTGAGATGAGCTGAACCCACAGCTCTTTTTAAGTGGTATTTGAAAGATTTGACTCCTGCCTCCCAAAGGCCACCAAAATTTGGCGCCCTAGGAGGGGAGAACTTCCAGTTAATACCTTCAGAAGCTAAAAAGTTCGAAACTTCATCACTCGTAACAAGTCTGCGTAAACGTTTTAGTTCTGCTGAAGCCCCAACGAAATTTGTAGCATTGTCGCTAAAGATTACAGAGCTTTTCCCACGACGAGCGAAGAATCTTTTTAGAGTCGCTATCATAGCCTCGGATGTCAAATCTGAGACAAAATCCAAGTGCACAGCTTTAGTGACCATACATACAAATATGGCAACATAGATTTTCTGAAAAGTACCCTTTCTTTGACCTTTATATTTTATTTCAAAAGGCCCACTTAAATCTAATCCCACATTTGAAAATGGGGAACTGGGCACTATTCTTTCAGGAGGGAGATCCCCCATCATTTGACTAGCCGTTATAGGTTTAATTTTAAAGCACTGTAAACACTCATGTACAATTTTACGCGCAATATTTCTGCCACCGAGAGGCCAATATTTTTGACGCACAGTGTTCAAAAGAGCTTGGGGTCCTACATGAAAATCTCGTTTATGATAATATTGAAAGATTAATTTCGTCAAGCGACAGCTCGCCGGAAGTATAATGGGGTGTTTATGATCAAAATTCAAATTTGATTTTGCTAGTCTTCCTCCCACCCTCAATAAGCTATCTCCATCTAAAAAGGGATTTAAGAATTTTAACTTACTTGCGCGATGAACATAAGATCCCGCTTGGAGGGCCGAAATTTCATTTTTGAAATACTTTACCTGTTCATTTTTTATTAAATAAACCTCTGCCTTTCTTAATTCCTCCAGCAACAGAGGGCCGGTTGCAGATGTTGCTTTTTTACATTTATGTATGAATCTGAAAATATAAGCTAAAATTCTAATTAATTTTTGGAAATTATTGCTAAGATTAATTAAATTATCACAGAAATTAGAGTCAGTATGAATAGCGAATGTCAAATTGCTGGGAGCTTTAAGCTCACTAGAATAATGTTCATCTTTAATGTCACTTATATTAGAGTCAGTTTTTGCTATTGTTTCTTTAAGAATTGAAAGAGGCGGGCCATGCCACCACAACTGGTTAGAAGACAGGTTTTCCACACTTGCACCTCTTGATATCAAGTCAGCTGGATTGTGTTCTGACGGAATATGAAACCATGGAAAGTTCTTAGTTTGTTCCTTAATTTGCACAACGCGGTTTCCCACAAACGTTTTCAGGAGATGAGGAGCAGTGTCTATCCAAGCTAAAGCAATAGTTGAATCAGAAAACAAATTGACTGAAGCTACTTGTTTGTCTAATGAATTTAAGACCTTGTTAGTGAGTTTAGCCAGAAGAAGACATGCTGACAGTTCGAGACGTGGCACTGTTATTACTTTGGTTGGACACACGCGGGATTTACTACATAATAAGTGACTGATGGTTTCACTAGAATTAGATGTTTGCATGTATATCACTGCGCCATAAGCCTTGGAAGACGCATCTGCGAAACCATTTAGCACCACTGATTGGTTCACAGCTAGGAAGCATCTTGGTACTTCAATGGATTCCAGTTCTTTAAGACTTTCGAGGAAGGTTTCCCATAGTTTGGCGACATGAGAGGGCATCTTCTCATTCCACTCTATTTTAAGAAGCCATAGCTCCTGCATGAATATTTTTGCTTTAGCAATCACTGGCCCTAAGAGACCGAGAGGATCATAAATGCGGGCAATTTGCGAAAGTACATCTCTTTTTGTGAAATCACTCTTTGTGTTGATATTAACTTTATACCTAAACGTATCATTGAAACTGTTCCACAACATCCCTAATGTTTTAACAGTTATTTCTTCAGAATTTCTGTCCAGGGGAAACATGTGATTATCAGTAGATTGGACCTCATTGGTACACCATTTGTGTAAAACCATCCCTCCCTTTAGGAGGAGTTCAGTTAATTGCGATTTCATTAATCTGAATTCTTCTAAATTGAATGAGCCCGATAGGCAATCATCCATATAAAAGTCCTTCAAAACAATTTTCGATGCTAACGGGAATTCCTTTTTCTCATCTAGAGCTAATTGTTGTAATACTTTGGTGGCTAAGTAGGGAGTACAAGATGTTCCATACGAAACTGTTGTTAGCTGAAATACCTTAACCGGGGATGACATACTGTCTTTCCACAAAATTTTTAAATATTTGTACTGGGATGGATTTATTTCTATCATCCTAAACATTTGTTTATTATCCGCAGTAAAAGCATAAATATGCTTTCTAAATCTAATTAATATCGAAAAAAGATCATCTTGCAGAATTCCACCCTTACATAATAAATCGTTCAAAGATTTTCCGTTGGTTGACTTGGCACTAGCGTCAAAAACGACGCGTAGTTTTGTGGTTTTACTAGAGGGTCGTAAAACGCCGTGATGTGGTAAGTAATAGCCATCATTAAAGTTCGTGTTTTCTTTTATTTCATGCATGTGATTTAAATCTCTATATTCTTTAATAAATTCTGTGTATAAATTTTTCATAACAGGATCTCGATCTAAACGTTGCCACAGAGAGTTTAATCTTTTCAAAGCAAGATTTTTGGAATTTCCCAAATCGGGTTCTAAAACCTGTGGTTTAAACGGCATCGTGACCACAAACCTACCATCCGGTTTTCTGAAGTGCGTTTTATCGAAGTGATCATTACAATATTCTAATTCCTCACTGTTACAGGGTTTTAAATTTTGCACTTCTTCAATTTCCCAAAAAGACTTCAAAGTGTCATTAAGTAAATCAAGATTTTTTGTTAAGAAACAATAATTAGTATTATTATTATTTACTGTTTTGTCATAAATACAACCAGATACAATGTAACCGAAAATACTTGATTGCAAATATAAATTATTGCCTAACTTTATTTTTTCTTCATTTAAAAGAGAAAAATACAGTTCAGCACCGATAATTATCTCCACACTGCTTGGAATGTTAAATTTTTTATCCGCTAAACAAATATTTGCTGGAATTTTTAAATCTGATATGTTTATCTTTTTCGAGGGCGTGAAGTCACAAATGTTTGGAACGATTAATAACTCAATATCATAACTGGCACTATTCATTTTATTTGACAACTTTGATTTGATTCTAGATTTAATGTAAATAGGCAATTTATTTATTCCACTTACAGGAATATTTATTTTCTCCTTTTTCAAGCCTAATATTTGTGCTGCTTTAAATGTACAAAAACAATTCTGAGATGCGGAATCTAATATTGCCCTGAAAGGAATTTTGATGCCATTTACATCTGTCAAATAAATTATTGCAGTGCTAATTAAAACAGATTTATTATTATCATTTTCACATGAAAAAAATGAATGAGCAGTAGTTTCGTTTTGTGATAAATCTTCCGAAACAAAATTGCTATTTATTGTTTCATGTATTGGGAGATTGTTTATAGGATTGTTTACTGGTGTTGTATAATTATGTAATGATGAATGATGGCTTGCGCTCTTGCAAACATGACAAGTGCTTTTTGAATTACAATAATTAATGAGGTGGGCTGAACTTAAACAATTGAAGCAAAGTTTATTTTTCTTAACAAGGTTAATTCGCTCACTTAACTTCATATTTTTATATTTAACACAATGATATAAGGGGTGGTTTTCGGTTTTACAAATTACGCAACATTTACTTTGAGGTTTGTTTGTTTTTATGAATAAGGATTTTGCAGTATATTTAGAGGATACATTAGAACTTATATTATTTAAGATTTGACATCTTCGCTCAAGAAATTCTAAAAATTCATCAAAATTAGGCACTTCATTATCCTTTAATGTTAGTTCATATTGTTTACGAGTTTCGTTATCTAGTTTATTTAGAATAATATTCAGCAAAATTGCGTTCGAGAAATTATCTCTATCATACTTTAAGATCTTTAAAGCCCTTAAATTTTTCTTCACGTTATCCAATAAAATGCGGAGATCCTTAGCGGATTCCTGTTTAATTACATAAAGATTTAAAATATTCTTTATATGACAATCTACCATAACTCTTTTATTCTCGTATCTTTGTTCTAACGCATTGAAAAGTGAAACATAATTTTCATCTGGTGTAAGCAAACTCCTCGCTTCACCAGTCAAAGCAGAACGCAAATAAAATAATTTTTCATTATCTTTTAAATTTGAATTATCATTAATAAGCTCGTTAAATGTACTTTTAAATACGGACCATTCTTCAATTCTGCCACTAAAAACCGGCAATATGACCCTAGGTAGCTTAATGCTAGACGTTTTAGCTTGGTCCTGTTCAATAGATTTTTTATTAGAATCAGTATTTTCATAATAAGCATTAATAGAGGATTTTAAGCTTACCTCTAGTTTTAGAATATCCTCGTCCAGTTGACTCAGTATTTTTTCAGTTTCTTCCAACTTTTCTTCCTCTATTATTCTATAATATTCCAGTTTAAGAGCTTCAAACTTTTCTTCAGTTTTCGACAGTAAATCCAGGTGGGCTTTCCATTCGGATAAATTAAATGTTTTTCCATCCGTTGCGTTAAATATCCTGGTGACTTGGGCCTTGATATTCCCTCGCTTTCTGTTCAATGCTTTTATCTCAGTTTCCGACATTATTCATCTTGTTGACGAAATTCGATAAATTCAATATTTAATTCAATAGAAAAGACACTGATTCGTTCATACCTCCGGGTCGCTAGGACCAAATGTACGGAGGTGTACTAAATTAAAAAGAAAAACTAAAAAGAAAAAGCAAGTAGACTGTAAATTTAATGGAATGTTTATTTTTCTAAGAGTCGCTGCTTGATGCTGCATTAGAGCTTGTTGCTAAGAGACTGTTTCTCTCAATCCACTGCGTCACACAACACGTGAGCAGGGTTACAGTAAATTGCCGATTGGCGTATAATTGGCGTGGGCTGTGTTTGTCGCCAAGGCGATGTTACAAGAACACAATACAGAAGCGGAACAGTCTTGATATTGCAAAGTTGTAACAATTACTTTATGATGTACACGGAAATATTTATTTGTATGTAAAATTATTTAATTAGCTCTGATTACGTTCTTAATGTACATAAATTATATTTTGATATTAGCCAAAATTTAGACACAAATTATTTAAGAATTTGACCCAATCTTATGGCTAGGTAAGACCAATTTTCGATAATTAATTCACTTTTGCATAACAAAAAACTGTTTTTATTCTTTTCATAAATAATCTCAAAAGAACACATAGTTTGTAGCGGTAATAATTTGCAACATAGGCCTTGATGTTGCAAAGTTGTAACAGTGATTGTATGATGTACACCAAAACAATTATTTGTATATGAGATTATTTAATTAGCTTCAATTAAAATCTTAATGTGCATAAATTATATTATGGAATGAGATAATTTACCAATAGAGATCGTAAAGACTTTTACATTGCATCGTATCACAAGATACAAAACAACGAATTTACGTTACCAATAAATATGGTCTAGCATTAAAATTGAAAGAAGAACTATTTTATTATTATACATCAACTGTCTTAAATTTTAACGCACATAAATTAAAGAAAACTACTGAATGATGTACGATTTAAAATTTCAAAATTATATATTAAGTAAATCTAGACAATTCTTGCCTCATAATAAAAAATGTTTGGTGATTCACTGTATCAAAATTCAAAACAAAAGTAGTCGAAAATCACAATTGATTTTATCTATAGTACTTCGTTTAGTTCACGCTTCGTTATAGGAATTAAATTATACGTATGCAAGTTATGATTAATAAAACTCACAATTTGAAATGTATTTTCATATAGTTATCATTCTTCTATTTCTTGTAACACAATTGGTTTCATTTCAAATTCAAATCACGGTTAAAAAAGTATGCTTTATCTAATGATAATCGTTTCGTGATTCCAACAATAAAATTTCTTTTTTCGGAATTTTTGAATAAAGACACGTTAAACTGACAACTGTGTATATCAGCGATAATTTTTAATATAAATGCATGTAGTATCTTTTTTTGGACTGGATAAAAATTCATTATTTTAAAATCAATATTTACTTACTTTAAAATATACATTTAAATGCATTACAAGACTTGGAAGGAAAGGAAATGTGCAATGATTGTATTATGTTGCATATAAAATAGAAATTCATATAAATAAACTTTAGATAACAGACTCTGTTGCATTTGTTATCTATGCAATCCTTCAAAATAACACAGTGATATCATCGAAAGATCGCATTAAGTTTATATGTAAACAAAAAAATCTTATCTCAATAACATCAGAACAGTGCAGCTCAAATGAATTTTTGTTTACATTTGAGTACTTTCAAAAATTGAAAATGACAATCAAGTTCAGAAATTTAAAATTTTTTGATATTCTGTGATTTAAGATATAATAGATATTTTTTTTCCTCAAAAAACATGTAATTTCAATACAAAGAATTGTATAATAAGAAAATTTTGCTATGAATACATTTTGTTTTATATTAATAGAAGTAAAAAATGGCTCAAGTAACATAAAACGTAAATGATTTTTCAACATTTTGGGAAATTAAAGAAGAAAATATGTAGTAATAATTTGATGGTAGAGAAACTTGGTTCAAGAGTGTCATTTTCGGTATACAAAAGTACACAGAGAGATTCCCAAACTTTAACGTACTGTTATAAACGATGTATTGTCATAGAAAAAGCACTAAACAAACCGAAGGTAAGATATAATTAAATTAATAAACGTTTTAAAAATCAGAAAAATAAAATAATGCATGAGGCTTTTTCAGCTAAAATTCAGCTCGTCATCAGTTGAAACAGGTAAGTATCCATAAGGGCACAAGGTGAAAAATGAATTTGGTCTTCTCGTTACATTATTTTTATTTTCTTAAACCAGGGTCTTAATAAAAATTTCATAGCTAAATTTTCATAAAGCTATTTTTTTTTTTGTTATTGTGGATTAGTTTAATATTGGACAACCTGCCACTTAATCTGTATTTGTTTATCATTATATGACATTACTGATATTTAAAAGATATTATGTGATGATAGTTCACGAGTTCGTTGTGCCAAAATGTCCGCACCTGTTTTTGAAAAAAAAATGATATCAATGCTAAAACTGTAGTTAAAATAACAATTCTATGACAAATTAATGGAAAAATGATATTTCAGAAAAGTCAGAAAATCTAGATGGAAAAAAATATTCATGATCATTGTGAAATAGTGTTAAAATTGAAAGTTTTGACAAAAATTTAGGCATTTTTTGTCAAGTTTTCGGCAACTGAACCTGGTTCGTAATTTGTTTCTACGTTTATACTGAATTTGTTTGAAGACAATTTTATATATATAAATATTTCTGCATAAATATAGCTTTAATGCATATGTAACAAATTAACACATTGTTGTAACATATTTAATTTGCAAATTTAGAAAATGTTATATAATTGATTGCTAAAAGATGTAAAATAAAACTTTGTAAACATAAAAAGTAAAAATATAAAGTAAAAATAGGTTTATTCGATTGTTTACGTTTTTCAACTTTACCTGTGTTATTTAAAAATATATATATACGATTGAAAGGTCTATGGAACATCATCATTAAATTTGAACTTGGAAGTTTATGAAATTTTCTTTATTCGAACAGAAGAAACAAAGAATTGCTGTAAAGGCTTGTAAAAGAAAACATAGAGATTGTAATCCGAAAATAGTTCATACATAACGATGCAGCATCATTTAACTTAGGAAAAATATGGTTCTTGCTATTCAATGTATTTGGAAAAATAATAAATATTCAAGTAAATTATAAAAGTAATATGTTATTAAGTGTTAATAAAAAAAAGCACATTTTGAAAAAAATAGTTGCATGTTTAATTAAAATTTTTTAAAATGTTTAAAAGTAAAAAAGTAAAAAGCTTTTTTTAAAGCTTCAATTTCTAAAAATCCTTCCTAATCTAAAAATCCTTCCTTTTTTAAAAAATTTTTAAATGTCAATATTTTTACCAATTTTTTTAAAGATACATATAGTGATAAATAATGAAATCTAACACATCTTCATATGAATTTTTTAAGTAAAATAGCAAAACAAACAACAACAACAACAACAAAAGTTGAAGGGTAATTCTATATATATAATATTACATATGTAATATCTTTGTTTTACATATTACATATGAAGGGTAATTCTATATATATAATATTACATATGTAATATCTTTGTTTTACATATTACATATGTAATAAAGATCATGTAGAAAAATTTTAAATCTCTATCTTAAATACAAAAAAAGGTCTTATAATTTTCAGAACTTAAAAGTGGAGAAAAAAGAAACGAGAAAGAAAAAAAAACATTTACAGCTGTCATTTGTATAAGGTGAATTGTGCTGTATGTATTAACCAAATATACAATATCTCTTGATATACTTACTGTATGGATATAAATGAAGGAGTCATAATATTAATATTTAAATGAACATTCATTTTATAAAAACAAAATCGACATTTTAACAAGTTTTGCGGTGAACTGCATCCTTAAAAATTTAATTTAAGACTTTTAGCAAGTAAAATTAGAATACCATTTCTAAATTATAAAAACTCTATTTGTATTTCACTTTTTTTTCTAAACATTTTATAGTTTGTTCATTAGTGACTTCCAGGATAAAATGTAATTAGATATTTATCGGATGTTTATCCTGTGTTTTAATCCCGCGTATAATTTAAAACGTTAAACTGCCAATTTTTGTAATGATAGAGATAGCACATGAGTAGCAATTTTCATTTTCCAAAGTCGTTAAAACAAAAACTTTTCCAATTAAAACTGTCTGTTCTTAAACGAAATTAATCTTTTTAAACTGAAACGACGAAAAATAATACTCTGAAACAACGGAAGTGAAGTTCTGTTCGTAAGAGTGTCGAGATTTTTATGATTGGGATTAAGTTTAGAGTTAAAAACGCGTATTAATTAAGCGCTCTGAATGGATTCATAAACACAAATATTAAATTTCAGATTATTTCATAAGTAATGTATTTAATTATATTCGTTTTTAATATCGTTTCTGAATACATTTCAATAAAAGGTAAACGCAGAAGTAATGGTCCCCACAAGGACAATTATCCAACTCTTATTAATTTGTTAGTTAAATTTAAAAGTTTTTAGCCTTGTTTTAATTTACATGTATCAAATCATGATTAAACTTCAAAATAAGTTTCAAAATATAATCTTCGGAAATAAGGAAAACTAAAAAATGTTCCCTTCCTTCATGCTCCAGTTGATGAGTGACATGTATACGTGCCGCAAAAACTCTTAAGATTCCTTGTTTATCCTCACCAGTAAAATTTTGCCGAAAATTTTGCCTTATTTAATCGGAGCACTTTCTCGATTTAATAAGGCACACATTTCTGTTTTTAAATACCTGTGACAAAACATTAAAACTTTCGTAAAAGGCTTCTGTCGCGAAAAGGTTAAGTAAATTTGTTTAACTTTTTTGCCTTTTCGGACAAAATGTTTTACATAAAAATTTATCTCAAAATGAAACTTTGAAAACTTGACAAAAAATCTGTTTTTAAAGGCTCTCTAGAAAATAAGCAAATGTACTAGCAGAAAAAAACTGAGTATTTAAAACAGTTTATTGAATGTTAGTATGAAATGTTATTAGTCATTCATATTTGTTTTATTCGATTTTTAGAAATCGAAAGGCTCTTATTTTTAAAATTAAAACTTATACTGATACGTACACTAGTAGAGTTAGATTTATTTTGATTGAAATAATGTTTAAAGATTTAAAATATTTTATTGTAATAT
The DNA here is from genome assembly GCA_964019185.1 of Maratus speculifer. Lineage (NCBI taxonomy): Eukaryota > Metazoa > Arthropoda > Arachnida > Araneae > Salticidae > Maratus > Maratus speculifer. The sequence goes on from OZ025292.1 coordinate 25,377,990, forward strand.
ATTAAATATTAATTTTAACGAATCATGAGTACATGTAATTATTAACTAATTACACGATTTTGTTTGTTTGTGTGGATGAAATTTCTGTACACTCGGAAAAATTTACATGTAATTTCAATGTATTTCAAATCAGTCTCTATATCTTATAGTTGTTAATTAATTCCAATCACTTTGCATTGTTTTAAATATTTTATTGGAACATTTAGTTGTTATAAAATTTAATAACGAATTTTCACGCTTTGCAAAACTTAGTTCTACTTATTTTCTTAAATTATGCCATTTAATCAAAGAAGAAATATTATTTTTTGTCAAAACTCCATTTACTAAGTAAATACATCAATAATTTCAGACATATTTAACTTTTTGATTTAATTAAGATAAAAGTGGATAAAATGATCGCTTCTCAGTCGTTAATTAAATGTAATGTATTTGTTTTAGAACTTAATTATTTTATTTATTATCTATTCAAATTTTATTAAAGGGATTCGGTTGCGTATTTTCATGGGGAAATGTCAAATTTAAAGACTTTGTTTAATGTCAAGAAATAAATGTTTCTATACTTAAAATTCAAAAATTATTTATTATTACTGAGTCATTCAGTTTTAAAGACGAAAAATGTTCTACCAAAAGAGTATTTTTTAAGTAATCTTAAGACAATATTACATTGAGAATATATATTTTAAATAAAAACGAAATATTTTTCCCTTGATGTTAAAGAAAGATTTATTTGTGTAGAATCTTGTGTAATATTTAAAAAATATTTTAACATATTTAAGTGTATTTTAAGCATGATAAAAGCTATAAGTTTAACTTAGTTTAAGAGTTTTTTTATTTAACAAACACAACCTAACTAAATATCGCATTATAAATAAAACTGAGAATTATAAAAAGAAAAAAAAGAAGTATTTTTTATTTCATAATGTTGAAACTACTTATATTAAAATGTAATGAACTGTCAATAATAAAACTAAAAACAGCAACAAAAAGCAGAAGTAGTACCATTAAAATTATATGTACATACATACAATATAACATTATTTAAAATACATTAGATGTAACTTAAAAATACATTAAAAATTCATTAAATTTTCAGTAAAGTTATGTCATAAAGTTTTTTAATGGATAATGTCAAAAGTAAAAGAAGTAGTTTGAACCTTTATGCACTAACACTACTTTTAAACACCATTGAAGAAACTTAATATAAAATTTATTTACTTTGTCTGTTAATTAAAGTGCTTTTTTTTCTTTCAACACGATATACGATGCCTGAACACATTTGCAAAATGTAGAGAAACAATTGAGGCTAAATATTTTCAGAAAGTCATAATTATTTAATCTATTACACGGATGGCACTTTCTGAAATACAAAAATTAACAAATTTAAAAACAATTTCTGTTACGAAATTAACATTACATTAATGTGTTGGGAATTGAAATTATTCATATAAAAAGTGTATTTTCTGCGTTGATTCTGTTCTTAATATATTGCAAAAGTGTTGTTATTTATAAATGTGTTTTAAAAATAGTTTTTTTAATTGTTTTTCAATAGTTTCGGAAATGGTGTTGATGAAAATATTTTCTTACAGATGTGTGTGCTGAAAATACTTTCTTACCAAATTAACATCGCGTTGTAAACATCACACAATTTAGAACACTATAAAACAACAAATGCAAAACACTTTCAAAAACATTTTCTGCATTTTATATACTTTTTATTTTATGATATTTTCAATTTCAAAACCGGTTTAAACCGGTTTATACTGGTTTTGAAAGTTAAAGTAAAAAAAAAATCTGAAATCAAGATTTAAAAAGTAAAAACTAGGCCGGTTGTGGATCGTTCTGATCTATCCTAAGTAAAAAAAAAATTATGTAAAAATGTTAAAATTTGAGCGAGATATTTGAAAAGAATGCTCCCATAGACTTAACATTATTATCCGGATCTTTTTCTGCGACTAGTGTTGCGTTCCGGTCAGTCACGGGTGACTACCGTGGCCTAAACGAAGGTTCAGTGTCAGTTGCCGGTGACTGATGTGGAACACACCGTGTTAACAACGTGGTCTATTGTTAAAAGGATGGTGAGTTTTAGGAATAGAGACTTCTTGTCTTGATATTTAGTCGATCCTCGATAGAGGCATGATCGACCCACCCATTCCATCACGTCTTGTACTTTCATTAAGTGTGCCTGAAACTCTGTGAATCAAATTGACGCGATTGCTGGCTACAACCACACTGTTAAAATTAAAGGTTGCACATAGCACTCCTAAGGGTGAAATGCTTGTCCCGTCAGCGACTCTCCTAAGGGAGCCAGAATTGCACCCATGACGCCCCATGAGGTGCCATAGGGGCATTTAATTTAAAATGCGATATTATGGATGATTTATAAGTATTTTTAAAACTATCTTAAATTCATGTTTTTAACTACATTTTGTACACAGAATATTGAAAAAAGTTTGTAAATTAATAAGTTACTCTATAGCTTACGTAAAACTTTTAAGTTTTACGACATTAAATTGACAAAAGAATGCATGGTGTGTTTTTTTTTGTTCAAAGTAAATTTTATTTTTCGCCAACTTTGGAGGCTTTCTAACCCACTCTGCGACATATCGTTATCTATTTCGAATGAGTTTTGAATTAGACTTTTAAGATAAAATATTATGTTACCAGTAAGATGTTCCACCGCTTACTTTGTTTTGTATTGTAAGGAAAAAAATATTTAGTTCCTTATAATTATGTAACATATTCTACAGGGATATATTATATGTTTTAGTGATGTGTGATACAGTTAACCCTTTCCGGCACGGGCAAAATCTGTCGGTAAAATGAGAAATTATCGACTGACACCGGAATTTACAAACGGATTTTTTAGATATTTTGAAACCTCTAATTTAAGCTTTTATCGTAAAAGCAAAATTTTACTAAAATATTATTGGTGCCGTTTGCAAGTTTGAAATTAAAATTAGGTATCCCAGACAGGGCACAGTGTACGGAAAGGGTTCAGAGACCTACTTTTGATACCTGCAGAAATATCTATATAGCCATCTTATTTACAATTTCACTCAGAATTTAGAAAAGTTCTTGAGATTAGCCTCTTCCCCTTTTACCCTTTCATTCACTGAACTTATTGTTTTAGTGATGTGTGACCGAGTTAAGGGACCCACTTTTCATACCTGCCGAAATATCTATATAGCTATCTTATTTGCAGTTACAGTCCGAATTTAGAAAAGTTGTTGGGATTAGCCTTTCCCCTTTTACCCTTTCATTCACTAAATTTATAATTTGGATATCTTCAGTTAAATTTTAACCATGTCACTAGAATATTCATCTGTTATTAATTTAAATTTTTTTTTTATTGATAATTACTGAGTTAAGGCTACTTCATTCGGGGATAGGCCTTGCCGGGGATCAAACGAAATTTGTAGATGTCTTAAACTATTGCGTATAGATGTGAAGTGTATATCTATTTCAACTTATTAGTTAGAACGTTCAATATAATCTTGAAAAGAAAATTAAAAAAAAATTACTGAAATTTTACAAATCACAATAAAGGAATCAAAAACCTTAAAATTCTGCCAATAGTTTCAACATTTGCATGTTCTTTTGAAGTTTTCCCCGAAAGGAAAGTCATCTGTTTATTTTCAATTATACTAACCGAACAACAATACCTTTAATGCATTTCTATATATGCAGTGTATCTAAACTCTCAAAAATTGTATAATAGTGTGTTTATTACTGTATGATTTCTACACCATATTTATGGAGTGCACAATATTGCGTTCATATATAAATACATTGTAAGTATAGTGGTCATTATTTCAACATTGGATTCATTATTTATCTATAGAAAACATATTCTAAACAAGTTGGAAATTGCACGTGAACGGAGCAAATGAGGTGCGTTCGTACGATAACAAAGCTTAAAATTATTCAGATCTTGCTGATATAGTAGAGCGTACTCCGGATACAGTATGGTAGTCGAAATCTTTATGTTTCTGTAAATATGCAGAAAATAATTTTTATTACACCTCAGCAACGTATATCTTATTCATAAAATGCGAAATAGTTAAATATAATTAAAACACGTACCAAACCATGTTTCCCCGTATAGCATTATATAGTGGAATACTTTTGTGTGGCCCTGTAATTTAATATTAAAAATTCTTTGCATCACAGATTGTACAGAATGCATATTTTAGTATATATTTCATAGATTCATGCCAATTCTATTATGTTCGAATGAGTGTAACATCAGTAAAATGCATTTGAAACATTTTCCCCATTGACCGTAATGTAACGGAATCCTTTTGATTGTCACTGTAATTGATCTATGCATCCGATTTTCATAACATTTGAAATGACTCGACAAAATTACGCAATAATTATATGTTTTAAATTTCAAACGATTAAAATGCATTTAAAACTTTTTTCCCTATTGACCGTAATGTAACGGAATCCTTTTGAATGTCCCTGTAATTGATCTATCCATCCGGTTTTCATAAAATTTGAAATGATTCGACAAAATTATGTTATAATTATGTATTTTAAATTTCAAACGATTCAATTGGGTAGTTTTTGCGTTGTTATATGCGGACAGACGGACAGACAGATAGATGGACAGACAGACTGACAGACAGACGGACAACAATAGGTGCTACGTATTTACATAATTACGAACGCACCCAAAAACACGCCTGAAAAGTTCTTATTTATTTCTTTTTAATACTCTTTTATTTAATCTTTTTAGCGAGTTTGACGTACATATTTGCATCATGCAATAGTTGAAATGCAATGAATCTGATATATATACGCTGTGTGAAAAAAAAAAAAAAAAAAAAAAATGTTTGCTATGAAGGAATATTTGCCGTTTTTTTAGAATGCATCTAGCACTTTTATTGTTTATTGTTAATTTGCTGCTAGAAATTAAACAAATTACACAGTAGAAGTTGCACACTTATATGCAATATAAATTTTAAGAAGTTTTGATTTATTTTATTATTAATTATGAATAGGCTGTTTTTAGTTTTAAATGACAATTACTGTTTTAGATACTGAAGAACTATTTTCTTTTAATTACGTTTATTCTTAAAAAAATCAATATTAAATAAAGGGCCTATTTTGAAATCTACAACTTTTATTTTACATTTTTAAACAAAATGCACTTCGAAAACAGGTTCAAACTGGTCCCCTATGCAAAACTTAAACAAGTAAATTTTCAAAACTTTAAAAATAAGTTATTAAACAATAAATAATAATTTTCCTACGGTATCGATTACTACTGCATGTCATAAAGAAAGAATTCTAAAGAATGTCTTTTTAGAAATTTATCCTCCTTCCTTTTAAAAAAATGCAAAGAAGTGTTTTTGAGAGATAACATTTTATTGATGGCTGTTATAAAAGCGATAATTTTAAAACTCTTTAACTTAATTTAATTCACTTAAAATGTAATACTAAGGGAAAATTGATTAATTTTTTGAGGTTAAAAGGTGTACAAAAGTAATATTTAAATTTGTTTTAAAATAGTTAACATATATTCAGTTTCGATAATTTATAACAGATAGTGAAAAATATATAGCAATGTCTTTCATTTTTAAATTAAGACATTGTATCTGGTTTTTGGCTTCTTTTTAAAGGGGCACTCTGCCTTTGAAACATCTCTTTAATTTTTATTAATACTGTCATATATATGGGCACAATACTTAATACTACAAGATACAAAATATTGTAATACAGCTAATATAGTAAAGCTTAGTTAAAAAACTAACTTTTTAAATATTTCTACTACTTTTATAAATATGATTATTTTTTCCTCAGTTTTTTCCACATTCCTTAGAATATTCTAAGAAACCTGTGCATGGATTTTTAGATGTATGGGATTTTACATTTAATATAATTTTTGTCTTTCAAATACATTAAAAATTAAGAAAATTTAACAAATTCTTAATTTAAATGTTGTTCTAAATAACTATAAATTTGAAATTTAAATCCATACACAAAACAAATTAAATACTCCATGTAGAACAAGTAAGAAAAAAAATCAGTTATATACTTAATTTGCAAAAACGCCTTAGTATTTAACAAAGAAGCAAGCTATAAAAATATGAATAGGGGGAAAAATCAGTTTAAATGTTCCATTTGTGAGAGTCATTGCGCTGATTTTTTTTTAACTAAATCTACACTATCTCGCGATACAACTGTATATCGGGAAAAATGAGGTGTCAAAATATTTACAGCTAGCTGATTCGTCCGGCGTCGCTCGGGACCATTCATGTTTTCGAACACAATGCGAATATTTAAAATCTTCATTCATACTAAAATCGAAAAAAAAATTAAATTTTATAAGGAGAATACTTTGAAATTTAGAATACTTTAACATTTTACCTGAGTGAACACAGATATGTATTTCTGCTACGAAAACCATGTTTTGGATGGATATAGAAATATTGTCGTGGATTATAGCTGTTTTGAACTGCAAAAATAATACTATAATTGAATTATTTTAAATTTTCTTTCTTCATTGACACCTACTCTATGCTAAATCTTATAAGCACACGCGCGACGTTCACTGCACATCTGAACAAACCTTAAGAAAACATCAAAGGAGTAATTACCTAGTTTACTACTTTTTTTTTAATGGTACCATGAATGGATTTTGAAGATCGAGTGTAAGTGAATAGGGGAAAACCAATTCATCAAAGAAAGTAACAAATGAGTTTGCAATTGTTGCTAGCATTAAGCCGTGAAATGAAGTCGTTAAATCCCATATTTACCACCTGCTCTCACTGACTGGCTGCTTCGTTGCTGTGGACAGCTGCAAGTATCTTCTAACCCAATAAGTTTTAATTGAAAAATGTCTAAATTGAAATTTCAAAATCCGACTGTGAAGTGCACTTTCTACAGAGCGTGTTAGCATCCACACATAACAAAAATTTCAGACACCCAGGTGTTATAATTTTGGCGTTATCCACGTCAGATAGACAGACATCACTTATTATATATATATATAGATTACTGTTAATATTCTAAGTAATTCCTTTATTGCTGATTCATTGATTTTATGGTTTTTGCCTTTCTTTCATGCAATTCAAAAACCCTGAACATGCTGCATACGAAAATCTATAATATTGACAAAAAAGACAAAAAATCGAAGTTCAACACATAAAAACTCGAAAAATCGTTAAAAATTACATCGAAAATTGCATTGAAAATCTTTGTAATTCAAAAATTGTAGGAAACAAAATTTAATAAATTAGGCTGAAAGTTTGAAACAATTTTCTTTTTATAAATATAAAAAAATAGCCTCAAAATGCGAAAAAATACAAAAAATCACATTAAAAATTTTTGAAATTTCAAAAATCGTTGTAAAAATTCCGAATAAACATTATTGAAAAGAGAAGAAATTTTACTACATTGGGTTAAGAGAATGAAACTGCATTCCTTTCACTAATGTTGAAAAATCGCCTCGGACCATAAAAAGAACACTAAAAATCACTTAAAAAATTAAATGCAAAAAATAAGCAAAAAACCGAAAATCAGGCTTCGAAGTGCAAAAGTTCATGTATACAGGTACCTTCCCCTCAAATTTTGTAACTGTACGTGCAGCGGTTTCTTCAGAACAGCGCTGACACACTCACAAACTTGTGTCTTTATTATTATAGATTACTGTGAATGTCCTAATTAATAACTTTATTGTTGATTCATTAATTTTATGGTTTTTGACTTTTTTTAAATGAATTCAAATATAGATATGACCATGAGGTATATAAATATCTATAATATTGAAAATATGAGAAAGAAATTTATGTTAATCGGCCAAAATATCGAAAAGTCATTAAAAATCACATCGAAAATCGCACTGAAAATCTCAGTAAAAATCGCTGAAATTAAAAAATCATAGCAGACAAAATTTAGTAAATTAGGCTGAAAGTTTGAAAGATTTTTTTATTATTATTATTTTAAAAAATAACCACAAAATGTGAAAAAATACTAAAAATCGCAATAAAAAATTCATTAAAAATACAAAAATTGCTGTACGAATTCCGAATAAACTTTAATGAAAAGAGTACAAAATTTACTACATTGAGTTAAAAGAACGAAATCGTATTCCTTCCACTGATATGGAAAAGTTACCTGAAAACATAAAAAGAACGCTAAAAATCGCTAAAAAATTAAATACAAAAAATCTAATAAAAAAATCGAAAATCGGGCTTCGAAGTGCAAAACTTCTAGTATAGAGGTACCTCCCCCCCCCCAAATTTTGTAACTCTACGTTTGGCTGTCTCTTCAGAACAGCGCTGACACACTCACAAACTTGTCTCTTTATTATTAAAGAAGATAAAAAAAAATAACAGCCAATGCCCGTTGGCACGGACTTCAAATATGCATCGGGTTTGGTGCTATTTTTTATGACGCCAATTTGACAAAAAACTCGTTTTCGAATATCAATATCAATAACATTTATATTTTTGTATTAATTTCGGTATTTTTCCGTTATCTGGGTGCGAGTCTTATACACTATATTGCCATTGATTATGGGACACTTGCAATTTTAGACATTTTACAAAATATCTAGAAAAATACATGAGGAATCATCTCGAAACTCTTAGTGTATAAATATAATAGTATAAGTCATACATCGCCGTGAAGATTTTTTCCCGAAACTCCAAAGGGGACCGTCAACAAATTAAAAAAGAATGAATATCTTTCGAATAACCCTGTCAAAACTAATGTAGCAAAAGCGCTCTAACTCTAGATTGTGATTGAATGCCTTATTGTAATAAGCCTTTTTCATTTTTATGCAAATAGCATGCATACTCGCAAAGTAATTAAGGTTTTTATAAAAATGATAGCAAATTTTTCCACATTTTTTTCTTTATAATTTTCAGAGTTCTTAATATAAAATATTTTTTTTTCAGAAAATATGACAAACAACATTGCACACAATACCCTGTAATCAGAATTAAAAAATAATGAAAATTGTATAAAAAATGAGTTGGTTTACTAAATAATTTTTTACTGCGCATGCGTCAACGATATCAAAATTTCATTTGCATATTATGTTAGCTAAATGTATAGAGCAACTTTTGTGAAAGTCACAAAATCATAACTTGAAAATTCTGACAATAATCGTCAATTGAATAAGTCGAAAATCCGTTATTCTCAAAATAAAGCAAAAACAAGAGGGGTTGTATCCATATATTCATTGATTAGTGTCAATATATAATACACAATATGGGATGTACTACTGCATTTGGATAAAATCCCTCATTTTTTTGCTTCATTTTGGAAACAACGAATTTTGTCCTTTTTCTATAGACGATTACTTTCAGAATTTTCAAGCTATGATTTTGAGACTTTTACTGATTACAGAGTATTGTGTGCAACGTTGTTTGTCATATTTTCTGAAAAAAATATTATATTAAGAACTCTGAAAATTATAATGAAAAAACTTGGAAAAATTTGGGACCATTTTTATAAAAACCTTAATTACTCTGCGAGTGTGCATGCTATTTGCATAAAAATGAACACAGTGTATTACAATAAGACATTCAATCATAATCTAGAGTTTGAGCGCTTTTGCTACATTAGTTTTGACAGGGTTATTCAAAAGATATTCATTCTTTTTTAATTTGTTGACGGTCCCCTATGGCGTTTCGGTAAAAAATCTTCACGGAGATGTATGACGTATACTATTATATTTATACACTAAGAGTTTCGAGATGATTCCTCATGTATTTTTCTAGATATTTAGTAAAATGTCTAAAATCGCAAGTGTCCCATAATCAATGGCAATATAGTGTATATACATTCATATATATGTATGCATACATGTTATGTATACGTATATTGAATGTATAAATATGTGCCCACAGGTATGTATAGGTATACACATAGGCATATAATATTAATATAATCATATATATGCACATATAGCACTGGCGCCCAGGTAACCGAAAAGTATCTTATTTTCTTTTATTTTAAAAAAGAAATAATCATAAATTAGAAAAAAATTTTTAATTAACAACTATAGAATAAAACAGTTTAACATTTTATTATTAACAGAATAAAAAAAGAAATTAAAATAAATTAGAAAAAAATGTTGAATTAACAACTATAGAATAAAACAGTTTAACATTTTATTATTAACAGAATAAATACTGCAAGCATACTCGTAAAAAAAACTAACAGCCAATGGCAGTTGGAGCACAGATGTCTGAAAGAGTTTCATATCCTGTTTCGGTTGTAGCGATTGATGAAAGAATTGAAGATGGCAACAAAAAGCCATTTTAGCAATATATCATATTTCTAACGAAGGCGGAAAACCATGATTTTTCAATAGTTTATAAACATATATTTATTTAATAAACAATATACATTAAAACATATATACGTTAAAAAATATACGATATTTATATAAATATTTCTGACACAGATGTCATATACGCACCATATTGGCGTGATTTTATCTGACTCCAATTTGTAGAAAACCTCGTATCCGAATACCAGTTACATATTTTTTACATATATATTTTAAATTTTTTTCTGTTATTTTAAAAAGGAAAGGCACAGATGTTATATGCGCACCACATTGGCGCGATTTTTTTTCTGACGTCAATTTGGCGAAAATTAGTTTTCAACTACCAGTTACATACGTATACTTTAATAATTTTCTAATATTTTAAAAATGAAATAATAATAAGCAAAAAAGTTAATACTTTGTTACCTGTCGACTAAAAAACTATCGCCAAAGAATGAGATTAAATGCTAATAATGGATGATATGTGAATGTCACATTCCATGATATTAAATACGATACGCGTGTTTAAAACGTCATTAAGTTAATTTTACTTCGACTTTCTATTTGTATTTCATACTATTATTGTACTAATTATTTTTTTTTCATTGTTCAAAATAAAAACTATGTCAATAGGTATAATTTGGCTATTAGTTTGGCTATTTGTACAATCTGGCGATATTGGTCGACGGAATAACCAAGTAGTAGCTACTAAAATACTATTATGTGCAATCTAGGGTGCAAAGAAAATCTTTTATTAATGTACAGAGCCACACAAAAGATTCCATTACATAATGGAATAGGGATAAACATTGTGCCGCATGTTTGAATTATATCACACAATTTCACATTTTATGAAATTGACATGCGTTGCTGAGATTCACTAAAGTTTACTTCCTTTATAATAGAAAGCAGAAACTACTTACAGGGACATACTAAAGCTATCCATAACTTATGCAGTATCCGAAGTACTGTATACTGTTACACTAAGATCTAAATATTATGAAAACTCCGTCATACTGCAAACGCACAACATTTGCTGCGTTTGACGTTCAATTTATGACTTGTTTACTACTCGAATGGACTTTATCCATTTGCTTTTTGTATATATATATATATATATATATATATATATATATATATATATATATATATATATATATATATATATATATATATTTTCTTTTGCATTTAGCATATTTTTTTCGGTAAAATTTATAGATTTTGTTTTATTTTGATATACATAATAAATATATGAAATGTATACAATTCTTTATATAAATACACATATATTTGTTAATAAACTGTTTATTTACATTTATATTCTTTTTTTAAATGATATTATTATTTTGTTTATAATATTAGATAATATTTTTTACGGCACTACTTTGTTATCCTTCGACCATTTTTGCCAGATTAAACAAATCGCCAAACTAATAGCCAAATTATACTTATTGACATAATTTTTATTTTAAACAACGAAAAACAAATAATACTATGAAATACAAATAAAAAGTCGAAATAAAAATACTTAATGACGTTTTAAAGACGGGTGTCATATTTAATGTCATGGAATTTGACATTCACATATCATTTATTATTATCATTTAATATTATTCTTTGGCGATAGTTTTTTGGTCGATGGGATAACCAAGTAGTATCTTTTAGATATACTTGATAGAAGTAATATCAATTCTATTATGTTCGAAAGAATGTAACATTATTAAAATGCACTTGAAACTATTTTCCCCATTGGCCATAATTTAACGGAATACTTGTGTCTGGCCTTATCATTGAACTATACATCCAATTTTCATAAAAATTGAAAAGAAGCGGCAAAATTATGTAACATTTTTAAAAATCAAACGATTCCGTTGGTTAGTTTTTGCGTTATTATATGCGGATGAACAGACGGATTGAACGACAATTGCAACTGCTACGTATTTGTAAAACTATGAACGCTGCAATAAAGCAACCACGTCGATTAATTTAACGTGAAAAAAAATCGCCGAAAAATCAGAACAGAATATGGCATTCTTCCCTAGGTGTCTTATATGCATTAGGTTTCGCGCTTTTTTTTTCGTCATTTTGGCGAAAACTTTGTTTATGAATATCAGTAACATATGTATATTTAAATTATTTTCGGTACTTTTCAATTAGCCGGACACCAGTGTTATATACACACACGCATATACATGTATCTATAGTATGCATGTGAACATGTATTGCATGCATACATATATATATCCACATGTATGTATATATATACATACATATAGACATATATATGCAAATATAACACTGGTGTCCGGCTGACTAAAGGTATCTTATTTTTAACAAAATTTTAAAAAGCAAAATCCATAATTAAAAAAAAACTTTAATTAATAACTATGGAATAATTTAAAAAAGAAAATAAAAGTAAAGGAACTATTTATTTAATAAATAAAACAACAACAGCCGAGTAGTTATAATATTTGGAAAAATAATGTCCAAAGAATAAATTTACTAACCCTAAAAGTTATCTACATACTTTTAAAATTTTATGATAAACAACTTTCTTACCCTATTTCAAAAAATATTATGTTTCTGTTTATATACAATTAAATTATCAAATTAAAACAACTCTAATCTAAAAAAAATGTAACTTTAAAAACAATATAACTTTATATTTTCAGCAAGTAGAACAGTGGCTACAGCATTAGCATAAAAAAAAGCAATAATCTATCATTGCCAATTTTGGAGAACAAAGGATTAGTCTAAAAATTTGAAACAAAATATCATTTTCTAAAAAATAAATAAATAAATAAATAAAACCTGTAAAATTTGAAATAACAATAAAAATGGCATTAAAAATCAATGAATATTAAAAAATCGCAGGGGTCAAATTTTCTCTAATCGTAATAACATTGTAATTGGGAACATTCCCTAAATAATAATAAAAAAATAGATGCTAAACCCAAAAGTCTCTAAAAATGGCATAGAAAATCGCATTAAAAGTCATTCAAATTCAAAAATTGTATCAGACAAAATTTCGTGCATTAGAGTAAACGTTTGAAACAATCTTCTTTTTATCAATGTTAAAAAAAATAGTCGCAAAATGTGAAAAAACCGCTAAAAATCGCATAAAAAGTCATTAAAAATTTAAAAATCTATGTAGGAATTCCGAATAAACTTTGTTGAAAAAAGAAAAAAAAAATGCTATATTCGGTTAAAAAAAATGAAACCGTATTCCTTTCACTAATGGGATAAAACCGCAAAAATAATGCTAAAAATCGCCTAAAAATTATTTTTAAAAAATCTAATCAAAAAATCGAAAATCGGGCTTCGAGGTGCAAAACTACATGTATAGTGGTATTTCCCTCCAAATTTTGTAACTCAACGTACAGCAGTCTCTGACACACAGCGCTGACACACAAACATGCTTGTCTCTTTATTGTTACATATTAAAGAGGCTTTCAATTACTAATAAAAAAGAAATTCGATATTTTGATTTAATTCATGTCAAAATGGTAATTTTTTTTCTTCAATTTATTTTAAATCGAAATAAAAGAGCGATCATCTCTCATGGTTTATTTATTTATTTATTTATTTTATTTTTTTGTTACGTATATGCTTAAAAGCCTTGAAAATCAGCAATCATAACTTAATTTCTTAAAAGTGGATTATATTTGTAGAATTATATTAATGTAAATAAAGCTTCAACTGCAGTTAAACCTGCAGCCTAGTGAACGGATATATCTGGTCGCGGAAGTGGGAAGGTTAATTTCCTTTTATTTTTGCATTTATTCCGTATTTTATATTTTTTGAAACAAGCATGTTTCATTTAATAGTAAAATGACAACTAATTGAAAATATGTGTTGAATCATTTATTTTTTAAAAAATATATATGTCAAAATAATTTTTAACAGGTAATGAATTAATGTTATCGATTTAAGTGAAATTTACTTCCGATATATATAAAATTTTACACTTAGATATTTTGAAAAAAAAATGGAGTTATTTTTTTAAGGGAACAGTTTAGTTTTACAACAGTTTTGTTTATTTTTAGTAAAATTATACAAATAGTGAATTCACTGCATTTCAATTTCAATTAAAGTACATTGTGAATAGAAAGATTTTTTTCAAAGGTAAATTTTAGTAAATTTTTATAAATGTTTAATTTTTTTAAAAATATTTACTATTTTTCTGAATATGAATTTTCATGAAGTTCCAAAATCCAGTACCGTCCATCCTTTTAAAAATAATTAGAAGGTATCAAAATAAATTTCTCTACCTTAATTTAAAAGTCTCTTAGGGTAAAAGTTCGCAAACAAAAATGGCTAAAAAAATATTTCAACTATAAATGTTTTATAATATTTCTTCACTTTTAAAATATTTATCGACACGATCAATCTTGTCATTATAAGAGAATTAAATCGGAAATTGCTATACATTCGTTGAAGATTATACTTCCTCTTTTTGATAAGCCGATTCCATAAAAGGAAGAAGAGGATAAAGTTTGTACTTTAAGAGAACGCGCATTAAGTATAGAAAAAAGATATTTATTCGAATGGCGGTTTTAGAGTTAAAAAAAGTTTAATTTTCACATTTTTCTATCTTCAAAAGAAGAAAATATTATAATAAAAAATTTGACTTCCAATTTTTGACAAATTATACACATTCTAAAAATCAAAGATCCCCCAAAATTTGTTTACGCAAAATAATTGTGCATCGCCATCTTATTTTGCTATGGCGGGTAATTTTAACATTTTGATGGAATTTATTCATCCCATAAAAAAAGGCATAGAATAAAAACAATTAAACTGTGTATGTGTTTGGATATGCCTAGCTATTCTCTTTCAGTTTCAAAATATTCTGTCAGAAAGAAGATTTGTAATAGCGATTTATGATTTGCATTATCCTGCCATGGTGAAGTGCATAAAAAAATCGTACCGCATTTCACATTTATGTTTTTAGATGTGTTTACATGTCATCTATGTTTTTAGATCACATTTATGTTTTTAGATAAGTTTACTTCACATTTATGTTTTTTAGGACCAGCATGTCTTCTTTGAATTTCGAAATATTCCGTCGGAAGTAGATCTATAATAGCGATTTTAGTGTGATTTCTAAATTTTTTGTAGTTTTACTTACATTGGCTCGCCCACACAATAAAAAAAAAAAAAAAATATGTAAAGTTACTAAAAGTTTCTTAGGAAACTGGGATTCCTAGAACTTTTTATGTAATAGCAACGGCAAGAATTCGTGTAATAGATACATATTTGCACTAAAAATAAAAAAATCTGTAAAGTTACTAAAAATTTTTTATGCAATTACTACCCAGGTTACATATAAAATTTTAGTAACATAACTATAATTTTAAATAAGTTTATAAAGTTATAGATTTCTGTACTTTTACAACAATTAGTTTTATAGAATAAAAATTTTTCTTATATAGTGCACAGATAAAATATTAGTAAGCATACAGATTTTGGCAACTTTACATCCGTAGGATTACATATTTTTTTTACAGTGTAGCGATTTACCATTTGTATTATCCTGTCATGGTAAAGTGCGTAAAGAAAAGAATTATGCAACATTTCACATTTATATTTTTAGATATGGCCTGTATTCCCTCTTTGAATTTCGAAATATTCCGTCGGATAGAAAATAGCGATTTTAGTGCGATTTCTGCATTTTTTGTAGTTCTACATACATTGGCTTGCGCGATGACAAGAGCTGTCCATCCTACTAAGCCGAATATTTGAAAGCAGCTTATGTACAAAAGGAAAAACAAAAATTAATATTAATACATATAATGACAGACATTAAATGGTTTTTTTCGCTTCAATGACGGAGACAGAAATTTAAGTTGAAAATAAGACTTGTTATAATGTTGAACAAACATTATTGAAATAGTAACATTTATAACTACAGTCAAGTCTCTCTAGAACGAAACTCATCTAACAAATTTCTCTATATTTAACGAATATTTTGTAGAAATGGTCAATTTATTCTTAATTATATTAAAAATATTTTCATATAGCGATATATGTATCTCCATTTAACGAATATTTTTCAAAAATGCTCTTTCATATGTTAAGAAAACGCTTCAAATTATTTGTGGAATAAGTTTTTTTTTTCGTGAATTTATCATTTATATTTCTTAGATGTACTCCTCTACCTTATTTCTTATGTCCAAAAAAGGCATTCACTCCTTCCCCCCAAAGAAATCTTTTGCATGATTACACTTGACTTTGTTTTAGCCAAGATAAGCTTGCGTTCGCCAAGATAAGTCGCATTCACAAGCACAAGATATACAACAGAGAAAAAAAAAATATATTGATTTTACTTATTATTGCGATCAAGATTAACTCATTTTATTTCCAAATCATTGACAGGAGCATAAATTTAAAATCAAATTTCGTGCAGTGTTTACCTATCGTTAGTGAAGTATTAATATTTTTAAATACTTATGGAATTTTAAAATGTACGCGAAAGAAGAAAGTTTTGGGATTGGCACATCCAATTATGTATGAGATTAGGTCCTTGACTCGAAATTTAAATGACAATTTTCACACCAGTCGCGTTTGCTACATAAAATTTTAAATAAAGAATTAAATACATGATTGAAATAAACAATTTAAATATTTAACTAAATTAGATTTTTTTTTAAGTTTAAATTTAATGTTAAAATACATTACATATTGAACATTAAGTTAGAATGTAACATATTAAGTTATAAGACCAATTAATGTTCTTTATCAAAACTTTTTGGAAAATAAAACGGACATCGCAGTTTGGTTTCGAGATAAACAATGAGTGCTTATAAAAGAGAGTTAAGGTAAGACAAGACTGGGAAGGCACGATCACTCACATTAATTTCACTATTATTTTTATATTAATTTATTGTATGTAGCTAAATTTTACCGAAATTTTTATCTATACTTTAATTCATGTTTGATAAAATTGTGCATGAACTTCACACAAGTAAGCAGTGTCCAAGTGTTTTAGCTTTTCGAAAAATTGTACTTTTCAGTTGAAAACCCCATTAACACCTAAAATACTTGAATGATTTCAAAAAGAATCTTTTGGTGGTAGATTATAAATATACGATTATGTATAGCGTCTGCCATATGAGTTTTTTTTAGAAATTAATTATATTTAGAAAAAAAAAAAAAGAATCTGAAATTGAAAAAATTCTTAAAATTTCTTTATTTTTAAGTAAAAAGTTTTAGTTGCAGGACAAAATTGCCTGCCATATACCTTGAGTATCGATGGATTGAATACGAATGAATACGGATTCCAAATTTCATAAAAATGGGTCGGGTAGTTTCCGACAAAATTGGTCTTAAAACTCGAATATTTCCCATGGAAATGCATTCAGCCATAACTTCCCTTAAACGTAACATTATTTTTATTTTTATTTAAGTTATTTCATAAATATGTAGTTGTCCTGTAGTCGCAAATTTTCCCTTACTCCATTTATTTATTTATTTATTTATTATTATTTATTTTTTATTATTTTTTTATTTTTTATTTATTTATTTATTTATTTTTTTTTTTTGAACGTCAATAGTTTTGAAAGTGTAGATTAATATAATTTTAGTAAAATTATATAATGTAACACATTCATTCATAAAACTTTGTAAAAATGTAATCAAATTTATCAAATTTCTCCATTGAAAAAGTTATATCATACGCAAGAGCATGAAGGTAATGACCCTTTTCATCGTATAACCGAAAAATTAAAATTCAATGCGCTATTTTGAAAGGTTAAAAGAACATTTGAATAGATAAATACTAACTACTACGGTGTTTCTGAAACTCAAAAACAACACAAAAAGTGCATTCGGTTGAAATATAATAAAACATGAAAATCTTTATTGAAATCCAATTAATGAGAGCTTGAGTGTCTTTAGTGAATACGTAGTCATCAATAACATCATTAAACATAATAAGTTTCAAATGCATTTGACTGGTTTAAAAGGGGCAATTTTTTAATTACTTAGTTGATTTCGTGAATAGTCTCTAATTATTTCTGTTTAAAAAATATTCGTTTATTAAAAGAAATTTCAAAAACGGAAATATCGCTGCTAAATCAAGAGCGAAAGTATACATTCTTTTTTCATTTCTTGAAAAGAAACTTATTAGAAGTTTCAAAAGTTAATTAATAGAGCACCTTTTCAATGTTTAATTTTATTAAATGTGAAAGAATTTAAAATAAAACTTAATATGGTACTTTATTTATTTCGAAATTTTAAAATGGAGCTTCACTTAAAATTGAAAAGCAATTTTTAAGACCATAAAGATACATGTTTTAAACTGTAATTCAACTTAATTAAAAAAATAATAAATCTTAAAGGAAATTAGTTGAAGTTCTTTGTATCTTTAGCGATTGAATATTTAAATTAAGTAAATCCAAAAACTAACAAAAAAAATCCGAAATCGGAAATGAAATTAATCTTCTGACATTTGTAATTTTTTTTCAGTTTGAATATTGCATTAAGATCATACGTCAATTCTTTAAATAAATTTTTTAACTCAAGCAAAATCCCGCTGAATATCTGAAGATTCTTTCTTATCAACAAAATCTTTGACAAATGGAATGTGTTCGACTTGCAAATGTCTTTCATTTTGCCCAGAATCTAAAAACACAGTAATTTATTCTGTGTTAGAATTATTATTTAATTACAGAAGATTAAATTATAAATGAAATGTATACACTAAAATAGATAAAGATGCTCATTGTTACACGTAAACAAAGACATTTATATCAGTTTGTGCAAATAAGGTTAATGATAAAGCGTAATATCGACGTTTGAAACTGCTTTTGCAGTCGTCTTCAGGATCAACAGAATGTTGAGATATATATCATTCTACACTTAAAAATCCTTTTGATTTATGGTTAATTATAACTCATCATTTTTTCCATTTACTGGTTATTTTACTATTTAATTTAAATTTTACGCTGAAAAAAATCCGTTAAATTTACGGCCAACACTGCTGGCACCAATGTTGCCCGCAGTTTTTGCCGTAAAAGATTGCAGTAAAATTTGATGCAATAAAAAACGTTAAATCTAATTTTACTGCAATTTTTAAGTCAAAAACTGTTGGCATCATTGCAGCCAACAATTTTTTAAGCGTAAATTTAACGGGTTTTTTTTTATTGTGTAAGTTAAATGCCCTATTAATTCTAACTGTTCTAATTTATATTGCACCGATTGTCCTAAATATGAATGGAATTATTTTATATCATATTACAAATTCATTAATCTTTTATAATATGGAACTATCTGGATCATTAGCTGCCTCTAACGATATATTCTTTAAGTTGTTATTTAATCTTCAATACCCATTGATGTATGGCTAAAATAATTCTCTTTGATGGAATCTGTGCACTGAACTAAAAGAAATTATATCTTTCCAATCATAAATCATAATTATTTCTATAAATGTGGCAGAAAGTGTGGATATGATGATTTAAAGTTTTTGATTAATGATGATTTAAAGTTTTTCATTTTTTAATTTCGGTTATTTAAATCAACTTATTTTTTGTATGTAAGGAAAAGAATTTTGTAAACGATATTATGCTATTAATTAAATTAGTAAAAATTATGTAACACGGTGCGTTTCAGATGATAGGGCCAAAACTTATCTCTTTTAAAGCGTAATTACGAAATAATCATTATGTTTAACACATTCGCTGCCGGTCACGCGCTGGTGCGTGAAATTCTCAACCATTTAACACAGAGGGCGGAGTTATTGGCAACAAACGTGTTAGGGAATTTTTCAGTTAGTACAAAATGCGCCATAAACCTCTAAATAATCTTTAAGGTTCTAAATGTATACTACTTTGGATTTAACGATGAGATAAACCGCGCTTACTAAAACACGTTAACTGTCTGTGAAACAACGAAATATTTGAATGCTAAATAATATGTACAAAATATCACTAAACAGTAAAAATTGTAAAAATATTACTTTTAAAAAATGCGTAAACAATTAATAATTTTACTTTTTACAAATTTATAATTATACATCGGAAATCAAATCAGAAGCCTGAAAGAAAAAAAAATCCATTTTTATTTTTCTGTTGCCATATGTTAATCAATGAAATTGAATAAAAATTATGTATTTTCAATACATTTAATTACTTGCGTTTCTTACTAGGCGAAATATTAAAATGGAATTTCTTAAATGGAGGGTTTTTTGTGCTTCTACTAACTGGACGTATTATGTAAATTTTAAGGAAAAAATATAAACTGTACTCAGTAAATTACGCGTGATTTGTGAGATAAATAATAGAATGCTTTATATATATATATAATGCTTTAAAGAATCCAATATGCATACAAATATATATGTACTAGTGTAATTATTTATTTCTCCATTTAGTATACATTATAGGATGTCCATAATAAAACAACCCTAATTTAAAAGTTGTAAACAAAAGAAACTATTATTCATTTAGAGAAATTTTGTGAAACATATAATAAAGATTTGGACTTTGTTTAAGAGAAAATAGTTCAAAACTTCGCCTCAAGAGGGCGATTTTTAATAAATTACACATTTAGCATGCATTTACGGTCTCTTATAAAATTTACTTATTAACATTATGTAATGTTAAAAATTTGCATTTCATGATTTGTACTAAACTTTCTCCAGAAAACACTGCGGTTAACTGTTGAACATGCTACTTTACGATTCTAGATAATATCTGAAAATAATAAACGTTACGTGGAACAATTTTAATAAAAATAAAGTTTCTAAACTATCGTAAATATATGCTAAATATCTAATTCTTTAAAAGAAAAAAAGAACCTTGGCGGCGAAAGTTTAAACTAATTTTTTATTTCACTGCAAACGAATTTGCATATCTTTATTTTGCTCTCCACAAAATTTTACAACTTTCCGAATAATAATTGAATTTCTTGATAAGTTTAGAATAATGATTTAGTATCAACACATTATGAACACATGTATGTGCACATTAAATAATTTGTTATAGATTGTACCGATATGCATAATAGTTATAACTGTATGAAAAAAAAATCTGTAATCCTACAGATGAAAAGTTTCGAAATCAGTAGGATTACAAAAATTTTATCTGTACGCTGTACAAGAATACGTGTAAATCTACAAAACTAAGTTTTGCAAAGTTACAAAAATCTGTAACTCTACAAAAGAACCTACTAAAATTACAGTAATCTTACTAAAACCTTATTTGTAATGTGGGTTGCCCAGTTACATAAAAAAATCTTGGAATCCCAGCTTTCTAATAAATTCTTATTAACCTTACAGTTATTTTGATTTTCAGAGCAAATCTGTATATGTTACATCAATCTTTTCTGTTGCCGTTACATAAAAAGTTCTAAGAATACCAGTTTTCTAGAAAACATTTAGTAACTTAGTGTTTTTTTTTTAAGAGTACATGTTTTGTACAACATTATCTTCTCCAGACTTATCCTTTTCAGACCTATGTATTCTAAATGGCGCACATTTTTACAATCTTTTTCAAGCGCGTAACTAATGTAAAAAAATAAAATTACTGTGATAGGAGCCTAACAGATAACAGAACTAAACAAAATAGCGAATTTATTCATATAGTGTTTTTTAAGGCTATATGTGTTATAATATAACGGCGTACAGCAAAAATGCATGACATGTACAAAAATGAAAAAGTAAATAAAATAAAAAATTTCATTTTTTTAACTTTTGTTCGCAATGCTAAATAAAATATAACAAAATTTAAATTTTAAGATATTGTCAAAAAATTTGATAATGAAATCCCGTATATCATCAAACTTTAACTGCAAAAAAGAAATTTTACTTTTTGTTTTTCTTTTCTTGTTTTTCTATTTTCTTAGTAACTAGTTTGTTAATATAAACTTTTAACTGAAGTTAGAGAATAGATACAAATAAATATTGCGGTACATTACGGCCACTGAGAAAAATAGTTTGAAGTGCATTTTAATGATGTCACCTTCTTTCGAACATAATAATATCGACTACTTTAGTAGATAACGAATATGTTTACAATTAAGTTTTCCTGCACTCAAAGGTATGAAAATTATTGGGAGAAAGGAAAACGCAATGGTAATCCTATGAGTCAACCTCTAAAATCGAGTTTCACTTGGCAAATGTGATTGTCTTTGCTACCACCTCCCGAACTATTGATAAACCTCTGTATGTATAACATTAAAATACCACAAACTGATCATTGTTGATGTTTTTCTCTGATGATCTTTTTGTCCATTTCTAGCTCTAGGTAATACTTATCAAGTCATCATAAATTTCATGGATCCATGTTTAAGAATCACGATGGGCAGAAGTATGCAAGGAAACTAGTACAATAATGTATAGAACAATGAATGATCGAAGAGAAAGCATGAAAAGAGAACGCTTAGTCAAGGTTGACTTAGGTGCACACATAGATGTTTATTAATTGATGCAAAAGTGAAAAAAAAAATCAAGATATACTCTTAATATTGCCATTTGTTTAATGTATGTATATATTCATTTATGTCCGTAATAAGCACTTAAAATCGCAAAGAGACTCTGCTCATCCTATTTTTTTAGCTCACAGGCTATCATAGCCTGAGAGCTTATGTTCCCGCCCGTTCTGTATGTATGTACGTGCGTAACGCGATAACACACGATTCACATGAAATTTTGTACATGGGTATATCCTGATAAGGCACTTCCCTGATTAGTTTTTGGAGTTCATTCCATATGTATAACAGGGGGAAGGGGGATCATGACCCCCCCCCCCTTTAATTGATATCAATGGGTTTTTCATGCAGAATTATCATTTTTCATGCAGAATTGTCAATTTTAGATATAGGATCATTCGGATTCTGCGCTGTCGTGATTGGTATTAGGTGTTTTAGGTATATTTAGGGGGAACAGGGGTTCTAATGCTCCTCCCTTTAATTTATATAAATGGGTTTTTCATGCAGAATTATCAGATTTCGTTCAAATCTCTGAATAGTTTTGGAAGTTTAATGGTTAAGTATCAAAAAGGGAGATAAATCCTCTTAAATTATTTATTTAAATAATTTAAGAGGATTTATCTCCCTCTTTGATACTTAATTATTATTTTTATTAAGAATTTTACAATTTGCTCTGAATTTTGGATATAGATTTTTTAAATCATAAAGTATATCCCTGATTAGTTTAGGGGGTTCAATAATTAAGTATAAAAGGGGAAAGGGGAGCTGTTTCCCCTCCTTTAATTTTTTTTCGAAAGGAATTAATTTTTGGAAATATAAGGCTGTAATGTATAATTAGTATGCGTAGCCTTTGAGCTCAATGCCATCAGTTTAACTGGGCAGTATTCTTTTTTATTTATTATACATTGAAACTAGTTAGATATGCCAATCTGAAATATTTATTCTGTCTCATACATGTTATCACTTCAAAATTCGGTTTTACAGTGCCAAAATGATCAACCAATGCTCATCATGCGGAATCTAAAAATTTAGGGAATTATTTCCGGAGGTACGGCTATCTCTAAAATCGTATAGTAATAGCATCAATTGTGTGAGTTTTACAGAAACTTACTCAGTAACAATTTGTGAAAACACGTGACAACTAAACCTGAAGTTAGATCTAAAATCGTGCATTAATTCTTGAAATAAGACTTTTCTGGAAATCGCGGAAAATGCAGAATAGCGGCACCAACTTTCTAGCAATTTAAATAAATATGTAACCGATTCAAATCAAAGCCAATTTAAATCAAAAACTAACACAAACTAAAGTTTGCTGAAAATCATTTCAACAGTTCTTGAGATAGTACCAATAAAAGAAAAAATTCTGCTTAACACTTTTTGGGAGATTTTCAAAAAAATTAATCAGCACCAAACCAATTTTGATACTGAGTAAGAATTTTATAAAATTCTATGATTATTTTTTGAGATAGAATTCCCACAATGTTTGTGACACATACATATACACATATAGAAATATAGAGTCATAGACGCTTTGTAAATATACGTTTTTCGTGATTTTCTATTAAAAAGCGGAGGTAGAAGATTTTCACGAATCCAATTCTTTTTTCTTATAAAGATAGAGAGAATAAAAAGGTTTCAAATTTTGAAATTATCATTATAGAATTATATATGACCATTGAACCGTTGGTGAAATTTTGTTCAGTGCAGCGATTATTAATTCATATATAAAATGTAAAAATAAATTTTATTGATGACGAAATTAATTTTTTGACAAATAGAAATTTTAAGCATAATTTAAAAAGGGTTTGTGATTATAAGAAAACTTCTTATGCTGCAATATCTGCAAATATTTTGACGGATTTTTCTCCAATTTAAATAGATAAATGTTTTCTCGTTAAAATGGGAAGGATTTGAAATTAATAATCTTTTAAAGCAATGTAACAAAATGGCTCTCGGGAAAAATTATTTTGAAAAACGCTGAAAATTTTAAATGAAAATTAAAAAAAAAAACGCTTTATGGAACCTAATCTAGTTATACACTGTAAAAAAAAAAAAAAAAAAAAAAAAAAAAAAAAATCTGCAAAGGTACTAAACTTTTTCTTGGACACTGGGATTCCAATAACTTTTCCTGTAACGGAAACAGCAAAAATTCAATTTTCAGAATCAATTACATGAATTTTTTCTGTTATCGTTACATGAAAAGTTCTCGGAATCCCAGTTTCCTAGAAAATGTTTAGTACCTTCACAGATTTTTTTACAGTGTACCTCGGGGCATTTTTGACCGAATATTATACGACAATTTATAAAATTAAAGTAATTTAAATCTATTGTTTCATTCGAATAATTTATTTATAATGAGTTTGCTACTTGCTAATATGTAATTAAATGAATTAATTGGGATATGCAAAGTAACTATATTTTCGTGCAAAATGTAGTAACTCTCCGTAAATTCAAGAATTTAGTAAATTCACCGAATAAATCCAAAGAACATGGGCTTATACATATAACTATCACACCTTACTGCA
Source organism: Maratus speculifer (assembly GCA_964019185.1). Lineage (NCBI taxonomy): Eukaryota > Metazoa > Arthropoda > Arachnida > Araneae > Salticidae > Maratus > Maratus speculifer. Next base: position 25,403,238 of record OZ025292.1, read on the forward strand.
CAAACAGGTTACAACCACTGGATATATCAGTGATGGGAAGTTTCAAATGTCAATTGATTATGGCATTCATTTATTGGATAATTGCAAATCCCATGCAATAATGATTCATGATTTAGCAGATTTATCTATCAAAGCCTATACACTTTCACTTAATCTTTCTCAAGCATTATTTCTAGTTTTCGCAACAGATAAAACAGAATTTTTTGTTACGTTTCTTTATAAAAATAGTGAATGAAAATTTTTAATTTTCCATAAACAGCACATTTTACATTGGTGTTTTTAAAGGATATTGTAAACAATTTTTCACAACTAAATTTAACTGGATGCACGCTCTGTGTTGTTTCAACAATGAGTTTTGTCGTCAATTTGATGGCTTTAATTTTGGGTAAATAATTAAAAGATAGTCATTTCAATAAAATGTAGTTACTTAATTTTTTTCACTTCACTTTATGTTTCTAAAACATATGCAGCTTTTTATAAAAAAAAACTCTCATATTTTCATATTTTGCTCATTTATTCAAAGAGGCCCCTTACTTGTCCCAAGGTACCCCTACATGGGGCAGGTTTGAACAGAAAATTTTCTGTTTTTAAATCCTCAGAACTTATTTAATTTACTTGGGAAACTTAAACTTCTGGTTCTTATGATGAAAAAAATGCGTTGTTTTTATTATGTAATATTTAAAAAGCAATAAATATAATTCAAGTAAGAAATGTATTGATTTTCTAAGAAAAAAAATATCGCCCTTTTCTTCTATGTGTGTTTCTTTCAAAGAATTAATATTCTGATGAACTTACGAACCGTCACTATTGTTCTAACATTTCTTACACTTTGTACCTTTTTTAACTCTGTTACGTTTTACACATTACAAGAAACCACATTCAGAAATAAATCAGTCTATTAAATTACACATTAGTAGAGATAATTTTCATCCATAAAATTGTGCTAAATATGTTTAATATCAACTCTCTATAGTTGAAAACATTGCATTGAAAATGCTATTTATATGTATGTTAATTGCGTGACGCATAAAATTTTCTTCTGACCGTGTGGACGGTAGCAAAGCAGCATTGATATTAAGCTATTTTTCTACATACGATAAAACTAAGATTTTCATAAAAGCAGGATTGTGTTTACTTTGTGATGTAAGCTAATTAATTTTTTGCATTCTGTGTGGCACGTACACAACTCTATATATCATAGATAAAGATCCACAAAAGATTTTTTTAAGATGGTAATTGTGGAAATTGGTTATAAAATATATTTTACATTTTCTGAACTGTTTATTTATGTTCCTTCTTTTCAATTACTAAGCAGTATATTCTGTTTTACGAGGGCTGCTGTTTATATTTCTGGCCTAGTAAAAAAAATACAAATATTTACTATCAATTTTGAACTTATTGCTTTTCAATGTATTTTCCCTGAAGATCAATACACTTTTATATCCGTTTGAAGAAATTTTCGGAGCACTGTTTCCACTTTCATGGAGGCAACTCCAAACATGCCTTTTAAGAGCAAAAACCGCTTCTTCGGGGGTCGAAAATCATTATCTATGTAATTTATTTTTGATGTATCGGAAAAAAAAAATTCTGGATGACAAATCAGGGCTCTGTGGCTGATGACCCACAAATCGATTTTTGGTCTTTCAGAAGTTCCTTTTTTGAGCCGATGTGTGAGAGCTCACGTTGTCACGACAAAAAAAAAAATATTCGCTTTTACTCTGCTTTTTTCGAAATTCTCGGAAAATTTCTGGAAAATAAAGGGTTGTGTACCATTCAGAACTAACTGTCTTGCGTTGCTCTAATGCAACTGTCGCCACATGACCTCTAATTTTGAAGAAACGGGCAACCATTTGCTTCGATGTGCTTCTTTCTGGAACAACTTTTGTTGGATTTGGCTCTGCTTGGAAGATCCATACAGTCGATTGCTATTTTGTTTTCGGCTCATATGCATAGATCCACAATTTCGCACCTGTGTGGATGTTATACACAACTTTTGATGAACCTTGAACGTATTTGTTTAACATTTCCTTGCCCCTATCGATACAAGTTTTCTTTTGATCGTTTGATAGATTATGCGAGCTCCAACGCGAACAAATACTTTTTATTACCAAATGTTCAGACAATATCTTATTGATGCCTGTCATAATAATGTCCAAAGATTTCTCAATCTCACGGTATGTCACATGTCGATCTTGCTTTATCAGTTCTGCGCAGCATAGATATTTTCTGGCACAACAACCGATTTTGATAGACCTTCAATGAATGTGCCCTAGAACGAACAAGGAACACGAATGAATTCGTTATACCACTTTTTTACGGTGCACTAGGATGGTAATTTATCGTTATATAAAAAATTAAGTTCATGGAAATACTCTTATTTTGACAATCCACGTCGAAAGTTATGAAAAAAGAATCGCACGAAAATGTTCACAAGTAAATTTCATTTTTTTGCTCAATACGATTTTTTTAAATTACTGCAAATAACACAAATCAAGCTAAAATAACAAATCGTTTTGGAGAATTTATGGTTTAAAATATCGAATTTTCAATTAAAATCATCAGCAGTAGCCTAATAACACTCCTTGTTGTCAAGGCCAGAAATATAAATAGCAGCCCTCATAAGATCCTGACTATGTTGGAAAGCGCATGATTGCAAATGCTTTTTATTGTTTCATTTTTTTTTCACACGCAAACGCATATATTTTTTTTTTTTCGAAATAAAAAATAAATAAAAAATAAGCATGCATACATTAAAAGAACATCTTATGTTTACTTAAAAGGTAGCAGATAATAATTCTACAGATGCTACAAGTCTAAAATATACATTTTATTTAAAATTTCTAATACTTTCGGTCTTCAAAACCCACAGCCACAATCAAGGAAAATTTCTCATTAATTGTCTTTCTATTCATTGTAAATACATCACTGCGTTTGAAAGCAATCTGGAAGTCTAAAATTTTTAGAGTAACAAGAAGTAAAATTAGTAGTATTGTGAATAAAACTTTTGATTCCGGAAAATATTTTACTGCCAATTCATTCATTCTATCATTTACTGCTACTTTAGTACTACTATTTCTACTTTCAGCTCCCAGCGAATTATAGTCTTGCCCATATCAAACGAACTGATGTATATAAATTGAATAGAACGGCAATTAATGAAAATATTTCTAGGCGATAGCTGTGGATTTTGCTAACCGAAAGTACTAATAAAATTAAATAAAATGTATTTTTTTACTTTTAATGTCTATAGTAAAATTATATTACAACTTTTAAGTAAATGAAAACATTTTAATTTTTTATTGTGACATTTGTAATTGAATCAATGTGAAAAATAGAATTTCGTCTTACGATTTATAATAAAAGTTGATTAAAAAATAACAGAAAGAATATATATATAGACAAATAAAGCAATGCCCATAACGAACATAGTCCAACAAACTCCAAATGATTTAATAAAGTCTCATTTAACAAATCAGTTTATCATTAAGAAACTTTCAAAGAAGTTGCAAAGTAAGATTTTTTCTCATTATAATGATATATCCGTTGCCGTTAACAACACCCATGAGAGCAATTACGCAAAAAAGAATCAAGGCATCCGGAGATTTGTAAAATGTTTCTTCATTAAAAATAAAAATAAAAAATAAAATTGTTTTCTAAGTTGAAATTTCTTTGAAACAATTTAAATTATTGCATAAAAATCGTGAGTACATGCGTGAAAAAGACAAGAATATGTATTTTTGAAAATTAAAATCTGAATTAAAAAAGAAAAAACTTATTTCCATGCTTACAAAGTCTTAAACAAAAAATGAGAAACATTTACATAGTCATTTCGTTACATTTCAGTTATTGAGGAATTAGGAAGCACAGATGCCAGCAAATGAAATGTAAATCATTTAAGGTACTTGTACAGACCTATTTCAGCTGATGCACGACAAGCAATTTAAGAACCACAGGGTGTTGTATTTGCCCTCCGGGTTTTATCAATGAGATTGGGGATGGGCATTAATACTGGCTACCAAATAGACGATTTTGGTTGGTTGCGAGCAAATCACAATAAGATCATCATGTGGCTAAAACTGATCTATTGATATCATTTTAATGAAATCATATTATCAGTTTTGTAAATAAATGGCTCATTAAGTATAGAATTAAAAAAGTAATGCCAGAATATAAAGCTTTACTAAATACAAAAATACAAACGAATAAAAGAACTGGAGAAACTAATTTGATATATATATTTAAAAAAAATGATTATCATATGAAAAAATTTTAAATCGACTACAAATACAGGGTGGTCTTAAAGACACTCCCACGTTCAGAAAAGCTGCCATAAATATGCCAATGGAAAACTAAAGAATTTTTTTACTGTTATTATATAAAGTTAAATTTATTTATAATACGGATTTATACCCCTAGCACTCGATATACATTTCAATTCGTTGAAGAAATACTGTCTTAATGTCAATTTCTTTAATCGAAAATGCATACGCTTGACTAAATGTTTTATGCAGTTTAAATGTTTTATGCCATTTCAGGTGTAAAAATAAAAAACGCTAAAAATCATAAAAAAATTGAATTATTTTATTTTATTTTATTTTATTTTACGAATAAACGTCTTAAATGTCAAGCTTAACAAACAAAACAAAACCTGAAGTACCAACCGTACTTGAAATAGTGCAAAAGGAGTAAAAGAATTGTGACTGGTTGAATGCATCCCACGAAGTGAAGTAGAGAATATTGAATGTGCTGCACGAAATGAAATAGAGGACTTTGAAAGTGTCAATGATAAGATACGTGACGGCTGATGGCCAGTTCGGAACTTGATCATGTTGTTATTGTTTATATCAATAGAATATCCTTTAGTAAGGTGAAAAGTATTAAATCCGTTAATAAAATAGATGATCACAAATGATAATTTTAGGCATTTAAAAATACACGAAAGGAAGCTAAGTAACTAAATTTTAAAGCGTTGAAATAAGACCCAAAAGGTGTGAAGTGGAAAACTCTGTATGTTCCAGAAGTAGAAGTTTTCCCTTTTTCTTGCTCTTTTGAAAATTTTCCCCTTTTGGACTTTTAGCGTTTCCCATTTTAAATCCTCATTTCATTTTCTTAATACATAGAATATCAAAAGTTTTTTACAATTTTAACAGGAATTTTATGGATTTTTTAGGGCAAAAAAAATTATAAAAGAAATATGATGAGTTCGTTAATAATCAGCTACAAAAGTATCAGCAGGTAGTTTGGAATATGTATTTTAATTATTTTTTCTTCATTCGCATTTAGATTTTGTCCTCTGTAAACTGTGATTATGGGAGAAAGGAACATACTCTAATTACAGTAGAGTGCCAATAATCGGAACTTCATCTAACCGAAATGTCAATTTCTGTCTCTCTCTTTCGAAAAAAAAAATCTTTCAATTATTTAAACAGCCTGTTTCTCTCACTTTTTCTTCTTCAGATTCTAAACGAAATCGAATCCCCAATAAGTGTATTATTGGTCGAAGCAAAAATGGAAAATAAATTAAAGAAAAAGAAAATTAATACTCTGAAACAGACCCAAGTCTATCATATAACGATGTTTGGAAATAGCGATGCAATGTATGGAATGATAAAATAACGCTGATCTTATTCAACTAGTGTATTTAAGAATAACTACGACAGCATTAAAAAATAAAGTCTTCTTTCAAGCAAAAAATAATAACAAATATTTACTTAAAATATAATATCTAGAGTTCAGAAGATGATAAAAAAGGAGAAAAGTTTAAATTATTTATATAAAAAAATTTAACACGCCAATGTTAATTCATGCTTGCAGTCCTAAAACTAGATAAAGATGTGAAGGTTTTAGCATAATCAGGAACATCCCTTAAATTGTCTGCCACTCCACACTCAAAAGTTCCTCGATGTTCCAAAATCGGAACTAGGGTCTGTCATGACTTGCTCGGATACTTGACACTTAATTATATTTTACAATGCATATAAACAACCTAAAAAGTTACTAGGAGGAGTGGAATGCTTCATGTTAGCAGACAACTGCCAGAACTTCAGTAGACATGAAACTCAAACTCATAAAATAAAAGCCAAAATGAAAATGTCTTCTTGATTGATAATATAAGGAAAATATTTTGATATAATTCATGAAATCTTACTTTTATAGTACTTTTTCTTCAATTTATAGTTCATGTCTCTGAATATTAAATAATGTATAATTTAATTTAAAGAGAAAAGTTCAGTGTAATTGCACGTGATAAATTCCTATTTGTAAAATTGGTCTTCTCATTACAGCGTCAATCGAATTGATTTTAGAGAAAAATTAAATAGGAAGTCTGCCGAAATAAATGTGTCCAAAAACATTTTTCACGCAAAATTGTCCTATATATTAAATTTTAATTGATTGATTCCGTTTTTCTTATAGTAAATAAAATTTTAATTAAAAAACATATATACAGAGAGAAAGATTATGTAATTATAAAAATGAAGTTACTTATTTCACTTTATCATACACTTAGTTTCTAAAAAGTATAACGTTTCTAAAAATGATTGAGTGCGGAGTGTTATATCCCAAATTGTGGGCATAAACCTCGCTATGTGATAAAAATGTGGGAAGCTCGATCGCGCTCCTATTTGTTGTCTGTGTTCGATAATCATTTAAGTTGATTTTACTAGCGAAGCTTGCAATATCTGTGTATATCTTCCGCCTACCAATAAAAGTGACTAAAATGTAAAAAAAAAAAAAAAAAAAAAAAAAAAAAAAAAAAAAAAAAAAAAAAAAGAAGAAGAAGAAGAAAAAGATTATTTTTGCAGATTTTTTTTTTCAACCTTCATTTATACATAACGTTAGGGTACTCTCTGAAAATGGTGATAAAAGCAAAAAAATGAGGAGTTTTATCCAAATGTAGTACTACGTCCCATATTGTGTATTCTTTATTGACATTAATCAATGAATCTATGGGTACAACCCCTCTTGTTTTGCTTCATTTTGGGAATAACGGATTTTCAACTTATTCTAGTGGCGATTATTTTCATAATTTTTAAGCCGTGATTTTGAGACTTTCAGGAAAGCTATTCTTTACATTTACCTAACATAATATGCAAATGCAATTTTAATATCGTTGACGCATGCGCAATGGGAAATTACTTAATAAACCTACTCATTTTCCATAAAATTTTTATTATTTTTTAATTCTGATTACAGAGTATTGTGCATAATATTATTTGTCATATTTTCAAAAAATAATGTTTCTATATATTAAGAACTCAGCAAATTATAAGAAAAATCTTGGAAAAATTTGGGGCTGATTTTATAAAAAAAATTAGTTTTTCTGCAAGCATACATGCTGCCCACTTAAAAATAAACACAGTATATTGCAATAATCTACTTAATCAAAATCTACAGTTATAGCGCTTTTGATACATTGGTTTTGTCAGAGTTATCCAAAAGTTATTCGCCCTTTTTTAATTTGTTGACTGTCCCCTATAAAATTCCAGGAAAAAATCTTCACGGAATTTATGACCTGTACTATTATATTTACACGCTTAGAGTTTCAGGATGATTTCTCAAGTATTTTTCTAGATATTTAATAAAATGTCTAAAACTGCAAGTGTACGGTCATCTATGGCCATATAGTGTGTATAACGTTAGGGTATTCTCTGAAAATATGTCGCCTGAAACTGACTTATAACTGAGTAGTGATGAGAGAGTACATAACAGCGTCTGTGAAAATAAGATAAGAGATCAAACCGAATTCACTCGATTTATAAAAGAGTGCATCACGCAGCAAACCGTATTTGCAAAGAAAATTTTTGAGTTACATTTTTTTACCGCTTCTAAGAAATAAATCTAATACTATTATTTTTAACTCAATCAAAATGATTGGTAAATTTATCATACGAATTAAATTTTTTCAACTGATTGAAAAATTGCCGAAGCCAGGAATAAAACACATTTTTATTTTATTTTATTTATTTATTTATTTAATTTGATAAATGTACCAATAAGTTTGATTGTGTTACAAATGGTAGTATATCTAATTACCCATCGCCTAATGGAATTTCTTTACCTGCGGAGTTCATTTACCAGATGAAATGACCAATAAGGTTATCTGAACGAGAAGTGTCCGCCGTTTGACGGCCAGTTAGCTTAAACGTTAAAGCATAGCCCTTGTAAGCTAAGTATCTGGGTTCGATTCTTGGCCTTGGCGATTTCTCATTCAGTTGGCAATATTCAATTCGAGAGGTAAATCTAAGTCAAATTAATTGAATAATCCTATTTTTTATAACTTTTTACACATTATTTATGAATTAGCTAGCTGAATTTATTAATTTTTTCATACCTATATATACCAAACATATTAACTTTTTTGGCGTATATTCAGAAAATTTGTTCTGCTTACAAACAGTTTTAAAATTGTAACTTTTAAAATTACATTATTTTTTTTTATATTGCTCTATACGAAGCATAATCCATATGATAAAATGGTTTCATAATTTGTTTTAAATTTATAACTATAAAGAGATATATAAAAACACACTGTTAAGTATTTAAAACAATTAAAAATAAATATTATCTTTTATTCTCCATAGTTACACATTAAAAAAATTAACATTGAATAAAGAGAGAAAAATATTTAATCAATTCTGAATTATTATATTGTTTAAAATATATTGAAAATGACGAAACTATATTATTTTATATGCATATTACTATATAGTTATAATATACTATGTAAAATCTTACTTGCAATAATAAATAAAAAAAAAACGGGTCGTATAAAAATAATTAAAAGCTATACTAAATATTTTATCAGATATAAAATAAAATGTGCTGAATTAATTTTCCCTAATAAAAACAATAATAGCAATAACTAATCAGGAATTAATTAAGAAATAAAAAATGGAACTAAGATTAAAGATGTGCCACTTATTTATGATTAAAAAATGATAATAAATGAAATTCATCGCATCGGTTTAATTGAAATGTGTATCCATTATTTTTTCTTATGATGAATTCATTAATGAGAATCAAACGTAATATTCTTCTCATTGTTTAAATGTTCTTCCTTTTTATCATGAAATAAACTTTGTAATAACTCCTCGTTATATCTCGTAATTTTTTTTTTTTTTTGTGTATTCTCCTTTCGATTATTAATAACTTACATTTATGTAATGAATATTCATTCGCTTGATTTATTCACTTTGTGTAATTAGTTTGGGTCATTTTGAGCTCATTTCAATTAAATAATTTATTGCTGTAAGATAGGTAAAGCTTATTTCTCTAGTTTAATTTTCTTTAAAAGGAGCTAAATTAACTCATTTCGTTTTAATTTGTGCTCTGATTTCATGTAAGATATTACGTGTTTTTTTTTTATTTATTTACATATGATATGTTTAATGTAGTTTTCAAGCATCCTAATGTATTATAAATTAAAGTAACGTTCTCGTATATAGACATGTTTTCAGTTTTATTGGAGGGAACAGTTTGAAACTAATCAATTATAGCAGCATTACTTTCGCAATCATTTTTAACACTTTTTTAAAAAGTAGAAAAGTATAGATTACACAATAATAACTTAAAAAGCCTATTTTTATACTTAAAAGTAAAAAATAATAATAATAGAAATTTAAAGAAACAAGAAGGAAAATTAAATTTTGTTCAAAATATTCCAATTGTACATTTTTTATTTAAAAAAAAAATATGCAATCATAATATTAAAACATTATATAAAATCCTACTTACAATAATAAAGAAAACAGATATCTGCTGGTAACATAAAAATTATCAAAAACTATACAAAATATTTTTATTAATCTTTTTTCCGGATATAAAATAAATTCCGTCGAATTAATTTATTATTGATATAATAACAATGATAATAACTAAGCAAGAATTAATTCGTAAATAAAAATTCTAATTAAGATTGAAAAAGTACAATTAATTAAATATATATATATATATATATATGAGATTTATCAAGTCGGTTTAGTTGCAAAATATATCTTTTATTTTCCATTTAGATGAATCTAATAATGAAAATCAAAGTATTCTTATAATTGTTTTACTGTTTTCATTTTTTATCCTGAAATGAACTTTGTGATAACTCCTAGTTATATCTCGTAACATTTTTTTTTCTGTCCTCTCATTTTGGTAATTAATAACTTACATTTATCTACTGTTACTACATTTATCTAATTATTATTATTATTCACTAGATTTAATCATTTTGTGCACTTCGGATGTGTCATTTTGAGCTCTTTAAATTCCCATAAGACATGAACTTATTTCTCCAGTTAAATTTTCTTAATAAGAAGCTAAATTGCTTTATTTCGCATTATTTTTGAATCTGCTTTCATACAAGATTTGAACGAGTTTTTGAAATTGCGTACACTAGATTTAAAATAGGTTTTAAGCATCTTAAAATATTATAAAGTAAAGTATTGTTTTCATTGATAGCCATGTTTTTAGATTTTTTGGTAAATTTAATTTTAAACAAATCTATTATAATGGTCGTACCAGCCACGAACTTTTTTTAACCATATGCAGTGATATATATATATTATTTATATATATATTTTTATTTAAAAATTAAGCTTAAAATTTTTTTCAAATATTGTTTGAAATTTACACTGTTAAAAATCTGCAGCATTTTCTGCAATGTCATTCAACTGCTTTTACAGAATATCTCTATTCTGACCAATGAAAATGTTCCATAATTTAGTCGAGTAACCGCTTTCTATAAAAGCGGTGGAGTGATGTTGCAGACAAATTCTGCAGATTTTTAACAGTGTATGTAGTGTGTGACATACATAACTTGAAATATTTCAAAATTAAATTCACTAGAAAATGAATAACATTATATGTTTATGAGGGGACTAATATTTCATAAATTTGGTACCTTTTTAATGTTTTCATAAATAAATATATTTCTAATAAATAAAAATAGGTTTAATCGCAAGATTTTACATGTTCAGCTGTTGTCGAGTCATTTTGAAAATTTAATAAATAAAAGTATTCTAAATTTGCACGATCTATGAAACGTTATAGTTCACTTTTTCACTTTTTCAATGTATTCTCTCATATTATGTACAATATCATTATTTTTTTCAGTAGTAAGGTATTTATTTCTGTTTTCGTATCTGTTGAGTATCTCGATCCATAATTTCGGTAAGTTAAATATTAGAAAAGTCGTAATATTTTAAATTGTGTGTGATAAAATTAAACATCTAAATAAGATAGAAAAAAAATGTTGTATAATACGAAAGAATACATGAATATTTGAATGATGTATCATTTAGTGTACAATTTTAGAATATTTTTATTTATTTGTTTTGAAAATGGGCTCGAATAGAATCGAAACATGAAAACAGTCACAAAAGTTTTTTCATTGTTTTTATATGTTTTAATTTATAGTTATTAGAGAATAAAAACTAGCATAGCTCTACAAGGTTTTACTTCATTATATATTTATGTTATTCAATTTTAATTTCAACAAAATAGAATTACCGATTTTTATCAAAAACGTATACACAATTTCTGAAAAAAAAACCCAGCTTTTTAACGTTTAAAAACAAATTTTATATTAACATCTCTTTAAAATTCTTTCATAATAATTCATTCTAAAATTAAACATAAATATCTCACTTATTAAAATATTTTGAGTTATTATTTAATAATAAATGTAATCTGAGAATAATTTATATTTAGTTTTCTCTTAATCATGATAGTTTCCTGCTATTAATCACTTAATAAAATACTTAATTAATCTAGTTAGCAACATAAATTGTTTATTAGGATGAGCGAAGCGAATCCTCTACTAGGCCACTCAAATTACATTTTGTCGTACGCTTTACAAAAAAACTATTCAATATTTTGACTTCACATTATACACAAAAATAAATTATGATCTGTAGATTTGCACAATATAATTTTTTTTTACAGTAAAACGTTAAAAAAATATTATTTTATTTAATTTATTTTACATGCATTTCCAATATGGACGCATTTTAGCAAATAAATAAAAAATGAAACGCGTATATTTTCAGAAAAAATATATAAATCATGGAGTAAGTAATTATAGATATAATCATGATTAATTTAATAAATAAAACATGTTTTCATTATTACGCAAAATCGTTTGCACAGATGACACTTAAACATTTTAAAAGCATTGTATTATGGATGTTTTTTTGTAAAGTGGCAACAAAAGAATTCTAAACAAATAAAATTAATTGTTAAATTTGTTATATAAATGAAAAATTAAAAGAAATGAAGTGTGAAGTTGTTGCCTCGATTCAAGCTCTTTATAAATGTACTAAAGCAAAGTTGGCCGATTCAGAAACGACTAATTGACTTTAACCATTTCTTACTTTATCATTTGGATCTAAAGTAATGCTACGCTCTTATTTGTGGACCTAAAAAGGTTTAGTGAACGGGACTTTAGACTTTGTTGCAGGTAATAAAGAAAATCACAAGCCACCAGACCAGATATCGCGAATAATCATGGATAAATTTGAATACTACGATAATTTAACTTATAAGAATTGGTGCGTACCAATTCCCCCAATAATTAAATTCTGGAAAATTGGAAGCATAAATTGTTCAAGGAAAGAATTTCTTCTGCAGTTAGCTTTTGCTGTTACAATTCATAAATCCCAAGGTTTAACATTTGATGAAGCAGTTGTAGATATTGAGGATATATAGACACAAGTTGGCTTAAAAACGTACGTAACGTTGTCGAAAGTAAAAATCCTTCAAAATTAAGCCTTCAAAAGAAATTTTCCTTACGAAAAATTCTACAATATCAAAAATTCTCGTACGCTAACATGTATGAAACGAAGACATTACAATAAAAAGTTTTACAGTTAAAAATTCATAGTATCAACGAGAGCAGATTTCAAATGTTTTTCCAGAAAATAGGATTTTTAAGAAGTAACTTTCTTCAAGCTCCTTTCAAATGTATTATTCTAAAATAGCTATCAAAGATTATTTGATGTTAATTACAAAGATTGGAAACATGCATATTTCAAACAACTTTAAAAAACACCAGTGGCTACTGGAAATAGTGAAAACATATTTAAAAGAGCTTTTAGTTGAAAATTTAAAAATATTTTGTAAAAGTTTTCTTCGAAAATATTTTATTATGCCAGTCTTACATCATAAATAAAAAATTAAAATGCGCCAAAACTTAAAATAACATTTTTGTTTAATTATGTCAAAAATGTTATGTTATTGTTTAATTTATCAAAAATTATATTAAAAAATATTTTTATTTTCGAATATCTGTTTTGTAAAATAAACTTCGCGAATCCAAACAAAGCATGGCTTTTGCTAGTTTATTTTTTGCTAGCGGTTTTTAAACATCTTTGGACTAGCCAGACATTATATATGTATGTTTGATTAAATCATTATACAAGCAAGATTCAGTACTAAACATATCTTGTAAATCTTCGTTTATTACTTTTAAAAAAATTAATCTGCACGATTAAGCACTAGAGAATTGTGAAGGTAATAACTTAATAACATACATTTTTATTAAACATTCACACTTAGTTTCTCAGAAAACAAACTCATAACGTCTTCTAAATTGTTCCACAAAATTTCATTCTAAAATTAATTCTAACTTTTGTTATCTCTTAATCCCGTGAGTTTTCTATTATTAATATCTTAATAACTTACATAATTAATCCTTTTAGAAACATAAATTGTTTATTTACTTTAGCTGTTTTTAAATGTCTATAAAGTATTCAGACATTGGAAATATATATATTTTAATTAAAGCTTTATACTAAATTCAATACTAAAATTGTTATTCAACACTAATGTTACTATTAATTGCTATTCAAATCTAAAGTACTATATTTTAAAACTTCGTTTATTACTTTTCAAAGAATGAAGCTGCAGAATTAAGTATTAGAGAATGAATAATGACAATAAATTAATAACATTATTCATTCTAATTGTCTCTTTACTAAAAGAAAAAAATCTTACTTTTAAAGGGAATAAAGAAGTATACATATATAACAAAAGTGCTGAATTGGCACTTTAATTCTTTGTAAATTATCTGCAGGATTTACATTCAGTAAGAGATGTTGCACCTTGATATGGCACTCCAATTTCCCTCATAAGAATTCACGGCAGCTGTCTCGTATTAAAAAAAGAAAAAGGATAAAAAATGTCTTAATACTTTAATACTCTGTAAAATATCTATAGAATTTATATCCAAAAAGAAGTGTTTTGTCTATAAATAATATCGCTTTTATTTACTTATTTGTTTTTTCAGTGGGTGTTTCTTTCCTTCTTTTTATATACAAATGTAAACACAATTTAGACTTAATAATTATTAATATAGATCTCGGTAGAAGATAATACAAAAGTAAAAATATCAATGACATAAAATACCTTTTCCCTTTTGTCTGTTATCTGCAATCCTCTGCTTTCCTATTGATCAATAAAACTTTAACATTTATGTAATCTCTCCTACATATGAGTGAAAATCTCCATCATCTTTAGCAGTGGTAACGATAAACTATTTGCTAACGAAACCGGATGCTCAAAATTTAAATTCGTTGATAATTTACATTTTTATACTTTAGACCTTTAACACTTACCAAAAAAGTTGTAAAACGTATATCTTCCCTTTACTCTAACACGGGTAAATATTGTCAGGTTCTTGCGAAATTGTTTATATTTGCAGTTATCATGGTATGTTCGATAATAAAAATGAAGTGTGCAGTATTTACAGTTTGCTTACAGGAACACTCAAACGAATACTGTTGCATTCCAGCCTATGGAAAATATCGCCAAACTATAAACAAAGTGTCCAAAACAAACGCCTAAACTCTGCACATTCAGGTACCTCGTTGGGAGTACGGGAAAATTGCCCAAACAACTGTACTTATTCATTCTATAGTTTACGAGCAAAATACGAAAAACAAAGTTTGAAGCTACAGCCGGTGAAGGAAAAAAAAACTTTTTGGGGGAAATTGGCAGCAGTATTTGCATATATTTCCAAAAGTTAATGTACAAAACGCTGTTTGCGCATATCGCTACATGCATGCGCGCACCATGGAATGATGATAAGCCGTAGTTTAACTTAGATTTTAAAGATTGCATATTGCATTTACCTTTATTCTTCACATGGTTATCCTGTATTCTGTCATTCCGTCATTCCACGCGTGCGCATGCATGACGCGATATGTGGAGTGAATGTTTACAATGTTACCGTCTGGAAAGATGCAAATACTGCTGTTGATGTGTCCAACGCATTGATTTTTACCTTCCACCAGCTGAGAATGCGTACTCTTTTTTTCGTTTTTTTTTTTTTTTTTTTTTTTTTTTTTATATATATATATATATATATATATATATATATAAAATATGGATTGTACAGGTGCAACTGCTTGCTGAATTTTATGTATTTCCTGCGAGGAATCTGGCTGTGCAGAGTTTGGGCGCTATTTTTTAAAAAATAACTTTGTACAAATCGCGTGTTCGTATACATGGGCATCGATTTAATTAAATGAAACAACATCTATCAGATAGTTTTGAATCACTTTTAGAAACCATTGATAATATGGGAATCCGTGTAGAAATCAAATGCTAAATTTATTTTAATAACAATCCGTCCGGATAAATTTTGGCTGTTGTAAACGATAAATGAAACCAACACATTTGATTATAAAGAAACGGTATTATTTTGAATGATCCTGTAAATGAACTACAAATGTTCACAAATGTTTCAATATCAAACTTGCCATGATAAATCTCAATAACCTTCATCAATTATATCCTGTGACAATCCTTTTTCAATACAATAATATTTGAGTGAGTTAAAGCACGGAGAGTTCGACAGACATACCGAATTTACAAACACATTTAACTCTTTTAAGAGAGATGTCCTTAAAAAAGAGCAGCTATATTTTTAATTTTTATTGACACCCAGAATCTTAAATTAAAATTTCTCTTTTATAACACATTTGAAAATAAGCAAGTTCTTATTTTCCAATAAATTTGTTCATAAATTCTTGTGTAAGTTAATTATTTCAAACAGATTTATCACGCGTTGGTAAAGGTTAACTTGAATAGCATTAAAAACTGATTTTTTTTTCATATTTTATTTTGCTATATGTAATGCAAATATTATTTGGAGGTTTGGATTACCACTGAATACGATTATTTGTATTACGGAAAAATAATAATATCTGAAAAAAGTTATGAATGATTTTCATTCTTTTACAGAATGCTTAACCAAAAATAATTCAATTGAAATTCGCTTGACATTGAATAATTCCCCCGATGATTTCTTAAAATATATTAATTTGCTTGTGCAAATGAAAGAATTAGAGAAGTAAGTCGATACAATGTTAAAAATCAAAAATTTAAAGAATGAAAATAGAATTCTTCCTAATTGATGCAATATATCTTAAAACTCATTAATCAAATTAAAAGTTTTTTTTATTTAAAACAATAATAGACAAGTACAGGAGCTTTTTGAATGCATCCCCATCCTTTATTCATTGCTAAGAAGCAAAAAACACTTAGTCCCCAAGTATTTTCATACATTAGCATTCGGAGATTATGTTACTGTTTGCAATCTTTCTTCATTACTTATGTATGAAACCTTTTAATTTCGCATCCTCAAAATGAACAATGAAAAATTTAAAGAATAAGGAGCGTGTACTTCCATTGAAAGCAATTTATCTCAATCATCACTTTTGTGTAAACTAAAGCTATTTGACTTTTTAAATTTGTAAATTGCAACAGAAATTTAAAAAAATGGCCATATTTCAAATGATGTTTTAGTTTAAGACATGCAAAAAATTTTTTTTAGATTTCGAAAATTATTTCCTAACTTCCAAAATAAATACTCCAAACAGTAAAAAAAAAAAAAATTCTGGCATTGAGATTCAAGTACACGAAACAGATAGTGTTATTCGTTTAAATGAAAAGTTTATCTGAAAAGTCTTATCTATATTTTTTACTTAATGAATTGAATATATTTTTTTGGTCAGCTCTTCGGAAATAAATCAATTTTCTACTTACTATGCAAAAGAAAAAAAGAAAAAGGTATTCTTCTAGATAGATTCTTCTAGATATTACAAAAGTTATAAAAAAATGTAACCGTATTGCTCATCAAAAAAGTGAAAAAAATATGTTTGTTTCAAAACATTCGGCTCTAAATTGATAAGAGGAAAATAATTTATAGAAATATAAACTATCTGCTTCAAACCATTTTGTTGTTTTACACAAATTTTAGAGTAAAAAAAAATATTAAAATCTAAGTCGATATCATTTAAAAAGAAGAAGAACATAAAAAAATGTAAATGACAAGACACAAGTAATAAAATGTACACATTTTATTAATTTTTCATTACACAAATAATAATTATCAAACAAAAATATTTTCAATCGCATTATGAGAAGAACTTGAAAGACTTGTTTTGATCTCCAGTTCAAAATGAATTCAAACAACAACAAATTTAATGGCACATAAACGTCCATTACTGCGTCAACTGTTAATATATATCCACTTATCAACTGTCAGATTTACGATAATTATGTGAATAATCAATACTAAGGGAAAGCCGAAATTACGTTCTTGTGATTACATCCATTTTGAATGTGATAATGAGTCTTCAGTATCATAATTGCAATATTTCGGTGAAAAATCAAATAAGATAGTTATCCTTAATTAATAATTAATTTATAATTCTGTCTAAAATCTTGAAACAGTAAAGCAATTTTAAAAATTCACAGAAATAATTCAATAAATTATTGAAATCTCATATTTACCTATCATTAACTTTAAAATTAAAAATAAAAGTTTCGAAATTTGGTTTTTAAGTTAAGGTATGTGCTTACTTTCGAGGTCGTTTTTCTGAAAAATATAAAGTTAAAACAAGAAATAAAACCACGAATTCTTTATAAATATTTAATAGAGTTTTGATTTAGGCAATATTTATTCAATTTTTTGTAAAGAAAAATGTTTATACTAAACTTTCTAAAACGAAATCTATGAAAAAGAGTTTCATTTTCCTTTTCAACAATATATTAGCAAACCATCTATAGCTGTGTTTTGAAAAAAAAAAAAAAAAAAAAAAAAGATTTGCCACATCTCTTAAATATAACATTATTTTTATATACAAAACATGTTTGTTTCTTATTAATATGTATTTTTCCATAGAAATTGCTCTTAAATTAATTTATTCAAACCGACAAAAAAAAATTGACTTCAAAACATACCAATAAATATGCAGAACCTTATGATAAAATTTTATTTCACGATCTCACAAGAATTTTAAGAAATGATTTTGTTTGTAAACATACACAATGACAAACCAAATTTTCCATAAAACGCAAACGAAGAGTTTATGCAGTAGAAAAAATTATATATAAAGTTTACAACTTTAAAATCCACTATATTTTCCATCCTTATAAATACACCTATTATAAATCTACAGAGTTAAGTGTACGCTAATTGTTTTCCATACATTTTTTTGGAAATCGTAGAAAAAGAGTATCAAATTAAAGGAATAATCGAAGACGCTTTTTTTGTTTTTCCCTATTAAGTCTAAAAGAATTTTCTTCAAATAAATCATTTGCATTTAAATTTCAATACTTAAGAGTTTTTATTTTCATGTTTCATTCATTGTCAGAAACAAAGTATTATACTAAAATAATTGCTTTAAATTAGACTGAAATTTTATAAATATTTTTTTTAAATAATTATGTAAAAATAAAAGCCAAAAAAACTACAGAAGATTATGCTTATATAGTGTTTATTAAAATTAATGTAAAAACCAATCTAGCAAAATGAATTAACAGTTATTATTAAAAGGAATAATTCAGAATTAAATGTTATTATTAATTTACCATAATATGGATAAGCAAAACTAGGTTAATGTAAGAACTAGGATTTAGCATAACTAGATTTGAGTGGGAATTAATAATTGAAAATAACCTGTGTATAACAGATGTAAATTTTCCATTTTTGGGTGAAAAAAGTCCGGGCAAGGATTCGAATTAGGGATGTATTGTCTAGAGATGTATTGGCTGCAGACTTTTTCTGCAGTTCCACGTATTCACCTTCGATTTATCTATTGAGCTGATCCAGCGTATCAGACCAGATTAAGTGATCGTTGAGGTTATTTGGATGAAATAGTCCTCCAGTGTTCGTGTCCGGGATGGCTCATTTGTAAGAGCATTGGCGGCTTTAGCCAATACATCCCTGTTTTGAATCCTGGTCTGTACTTTTTTCACCCAAAAATGGAAAATTTACGTCTGTTATAATTAATTTACCGATTGAATAATCGCGTTTAAAATTAATCGAATTTAGCCTTTGTTTAATGTAGCATTTATATCGGGAATGGTTTCCGACATAGGGTTTAAGTTCACTATGACTGATATTTTAGAATTTTTTTTCGATCAGACCAATTTTACAATAAAGATAAAAGTAAATCTAAAAAAAAAAGTATGTATTTTGGTAATTTCAAACCTTTCTCGTTTCAAAAAAATTCATATTTAAAAATTGTAAAAAGACATCTGAAAAAAAAATTGGGCATTTGAAGCCATTTCTCAAAAAGGTAGAAATTGTGCACTGTATATGCTGACAATTTTGTTTTGATTAAAAAAAATGGTTGCACGATTATTTATCTTTATAAGTAATATTAATCTCATTATTTATCCAAATCAATAACTTTGTTTTTCGTTCGTTGAAAAAAAAAGTATTTGTGGAATTTGCTTGTTTGACGTGTATTTCATTTAATGTCTTATAGCAAGGCATTATCCATTATATCGTTAACTTTGTCCATTAACGGCATGGAAATTTCAAAGGGTAATTTAGCTGCGTTAGTTATATTATAAAAATGTTTAAAATATGTCATTATTCGGAAGAATACTCATTTTCTTCTTATAGTTGTGTAATGCCATAAGAAGTGTAAAAAAGACCATTTTTAATGTGTAATCGAAGGTACATATTTTTGTAAAAACAGGCTGTTACAAGAAACAGAAATAATAAAAGATTAAAATAAAAGCTATTTATTTAAAAAGAATCTGCGAAAATTCAAGCGATTTTATACTTATTAAAATAATCCAAAATTAAGATGCATTCTGTTTTTACAATATAAAAAATCCCATATTTATTGAAACTACTTCAAGTATTGCAATAATCTTATGATTTGTCAGAGTTATAACAAATGCGAAGATAATGACTTTTTAGAGATTTTAACTGATTTGGAAAAATAGTTTGTTCATTATAGATTTTTCTTTCTTATTTTTTCTTTTCAATTTTAGAGGCCTTTTCTTTGTAATTTTTTACAATGGGTTAACGTACAACATGCTTTTGGAACACTTTAAGTCTACCTTTTTTTATTTTAGTTTGAATGAATGCATTGAATGCAGAGCAACTTCTACGTCTTTTTAAATCATATTAACATGTTTGAGACAACAAAAATTTTAGGGTAAAATGTACGCCATGTATATTTAATGCTATGTATTAAAATACATATTATTAATTATTAAGTGAAATTTCTGATTCTAATACGTTTATTTAACTTGAAATAGGCGTAGTAGTTGGCAGCCATGTGAATGTATTCAATACATTATGAGAATGTATAAAAATAGCTACACTGTTAAAAATCTGCAGCATTTTATCCAGGCATTTGACCGTTTTCTACATAAAAAGTAAAACAACCGTCTTTTTACGTTATTCTGAACATATTATTACAAATTTTATGGTCACAATAGAGTTAAATTATGGTTATGTTACTGGTTTTTCAGAAAATGGTGCAATGACTGTACAAAATGCTGCAATATTTTTAACAGCGTATAAAAATCATGAGTACACGTTCGAGAATTCACATTGTAGAGTTTTTTCCGTATCATTTTCCTTTGCACTTGAGGGTTTTGAAAATCTAATGTGTATTCGAAAATAAAATCCATTTTTGATACGTTCAAAGCCGAATTCATTCCATGACAAGCCTAATTCATTTTATTATTGCACAACTATGTTGAAAAATTTAATTATTTTTACAATTGCTTTCTACTTTTTCTTAACCAGTTGACTTGAAACAAATACCTTCTCATGTTCTAAAAATACGAATAAAGATTCTATGGTTGAAACAAAGCGTCGGGGTTCGTATGCATCTTGTTATTTAAGGAATTTTTAGTGCATTAGTAACATAAATTTAGTAAAGTATTGATCTCGATACCTGAAGGTAGTGTTTTTTTTTAATAAGGCATATAGTTTTTTACAAAAACTTTGGTAAAATGGGCTCGTAAGTCCACGAAGCGTACGAACATTGAGTATGTTCCATTGAAAAAAGTAATTTGTCGGAAGAAGAGTATTTCACAAAATAACAGGTTTCTTTTTAAGTAAGAAATACTTCTTTGTTCTTCAACTATATATTTTATTTATTTTATTTCATTTTTTATCTCATCTGTGGTAATATTTACTAAAGATCCTTACCACTGCCGCGAACTGATTTTACCGTTCACTACACTGCAGGTGTCACAGCATCTGAAGCTATATTTAAATTAATTTAATTCTACAAATATAATCCAGTTTTAATAAATTAAATTATGATTGATACTTTCAAGGCTTATTAGCATATTTGTAACAAAAAAAATCACACCGCGTTAGATAATCTCTATTTTATTAACATTTTAAAGAAATTACTACGAAAACAACTTTACAATTTTGCCAGACCATACATAAAATTTTCCACTCAATTCAAATTTTCCACAGTCGTTTAATATCACTATAAGTTCGATAAAAATATAAATAAAAATATAAAAAATATTTTATCGACTATACTTCCTGTCTCCACTTTTGCATATTTTGAACACTTTGACAGATAGAAGAAGGTTTCCAAACGACCATTTATCAATTTTCTGAGAATATACAAAAATGTAAATAGATAAACTTTCTTTTGAAATAGAATGTGTTTCTATGGAAATGTATGGCAAAATTTCAAAACAAGGATATTGTTCATGATAAAGATTTTCTTTCTGATTTGTATCTTTCATGTTACACGACAAAAAACTTTTTCGATGGAAAAATATTCTACGGTTTTGTATTTGTCTCAGGATGTAAATGCAAATTTTAAGGTAATAAAATTTTAATATAAAATATACTCGGGTTACTCTGGTTAAATAAAATATAGATGAAAACATACCATATCTTTAGGCGTTACGGTCATAGAAGAGAGCTGTCATTGTATAGACATTTTTTCAATTTATGTTATTAATGTTATTAAAAACATGATGCATTAATTTTTCATTCATTTTACTTATTGTAGGCATTAACATTAAAAACACATTTTTTATAAAAAAAATATTTCGTTGTTTTTTTATAAAAATTATATATAATGTTACATTTCAGAGGTATTCTACATATATTACATAATGGTACATGGCATATTATGTACAATATAGCGTCTGTACTGCTCCGTAAAATGGAGCGAAAAAATAAATTTATTTTTATCAAAAACGTGTAGGGATCAAATGTTCACTACGTGAAATTTTACCTCTAGATACAAATTGTTTGAATCTGCACTTTTGATCCAAGAATTTGATCGAAATTTTTTGTTAAATTTGACATTTAAAAAAATGAATAAGTAAGTTTTTATAAACCTATTATTATTTAAAAGTGTCATTTAAACCTTTATTATTAACATTTTAACATATTTAAACTATAAGACAACGCCTTTTATCTGTATAGTTGGAGCAAAACTGATGACAACTTTACCTTTCTATTGGGCCGTACAACAATTTGTTGTTTTGAATACAGCTGTGGCTGCTTTCAAAACTCTATGTACATACCTTGAGTTTGTGACTGCCTTTCATGTCCCGCCCGTCCTAATCACCCGACTATCTAAGCAAAGTCTTTTATTTATGCATTAAATTACAATTTTTTTATCGAAGACTGAGTAAGTTTTCCCTGTATCACTTCTTCTTTCTATCCACATATTTTGGATGATGCTACTGTTACCGCTTTTAAGTATGTTTTTACTGATCCTGCAATAACAGATAAACGAAGTAATGTTGTGAGCATGTTATGATTTGGAATCTATCCAATTCTTTAATATCTTCAGCAAAATATTGCAATGAATGCATTATAATTCGATGTTGAATTACCACAATATTGTTCAATTAATTCCATTATGTATATCATGATTTGCATCGTAGTTTATTGTAGGTTGAGTATGCCGTCATTTTACTGTACTGCTTGCATTTATTATATATGCTGAGAAGCTAGCTGTTTAAAGTTATGAGAATCATTAGAAAGGATTGCAATCAGAATTTCCTCTCGGTTTGCAAAGGAAACATTTTTTTTTACATAAGTTTGTTTTAGTATTTGTTTTATGCCATTTTATATATTGTGTAATAGTCGAATAATTTCCCATAAATTTTTAGATCCATTCGTTAGATGTGCATTACATTTGGTATAAACAATCCTTGAGTATAAGCTTAGATTATTATTTTATAAGAGAACCTACAGATTCTGATAATCAAACTGATCTTATATAAAGACGGAAAAATTTATTCGTCTTCATCGAGTTTTTTTGCATGGAAGACGTTTTCTGGATTCCTATTCACTAGTTCTTCTGAGAAATAGATTTGAAAACTTCCAGCAAGTGTTTCTGGTCTGTGCAGAGCACATTTTTCTTAATTTGAGGAATTAATTATTCAAAATTATTTTCTATTGGTTAAAACATTGCAGTACGAAGAGTATAGCCCGATGAAAATATTTTCCCAATTGGTACGATGTATCTATGTAGGTTAGAATTTTTCTCCTTGATCTTGTTTAATAAATGACGCAGAGGAAATTCACTGGATTTGAAATATCATATCTGTGGCTTCCGGTAATATAAGGCATATTTTTGAAAAATTTGAGATAATTTGGGAAAATGTAGCTTTAAAAGAGTACTTTAATACCATAGTACTGAAAAATGAGAATAAAATACTTCCGTCAGGGCGCCTGTAATTTTTTATTTAAAAATTCAAAAAAATAAACAGTAACGATCGGATAAGTGCATAAAGTAACAGTAATAACCAGATAAGATTTCCATTTATTTCTTTAACCCCCTGACTGTCCAGCAAAAGGGTTGTGACGGTGGGGTGCACATACTGGGTGTCATTTGTGACGTGAGGGTGGTTATGTAGATGAAATGAAGACATAATTCTAGATATAAGTTAAAAACCACAGTTTATTTAAACTGCTAGGACTCAGGGAAAGTGGAGCGTCAGTTCGATAATTTCCATAACTAGTCTCAATAACAAAAGATTAAACTCATAACTATAATCGCAACCTCGGCACTAGACTCAGTCGGGGCACTTCAAACCAACTACTAGTTCAGACTTCAGCTAAACACTAGATAAAAACTTTATAAGACAGCCCGTGGCTGTAAACACTCTTTATTATTTAAAATACTCAATGTAATTAAACTATTTCTTACCACCGACACTTTTCCTGGATAGCTCCGCTGGTGATAAACTAAGTCGGCAAACGCTGCTGGCTATCTCACTCTAAAACTGCTAGCTAATTCACTGGAGGCTAATAATAACTCGCTATAGCGCAATCCAATTCACCTGACTGGCTTTCGCCACCTTCTCACCACACACTTCTCCTCACCTCCGCACACTTCAACTCAAAGCTTTTATACGTTGCAAACTGAAGACGGCATTACGAATTTGCATATTACTCCTAACCGCGAACTAACTGTAGAACCGAGGGCGACATACAAGCTCTGGAAAGTTAAAGTAAAATAAAGGATAGATGTCGCTTTCACGCCACACATGTTAAGACATTGACGTGACGATCTCACTAAAATGCTAGATTGCCTTTATCACAAAGGACACTCCCTCACAGCCCCCCTCGGTACCTACAGAGAAAAAGGACTGGGTAAAATGCATGCCCTGGACTTTTTCTTGTTATAAATTTTGAACCGTACGAAAAACCAAGTGACGGGCGAAATTTGGTGCCAAAAAATAAATTTCAAAATCTCAACAAATCGTAAATATAACCCATCACTAAAGAATCCTCAGTTTGCATCAAAAATTCACATACTCAATCACAATCATCCTCCTATCCTAAAAAAAACCTCCATAAAACTTGTAAAACTCCTAAATCTTCCAAATCTAACTACTTTCTTTTTAAGAACAACCCACTCCACTGGGAGTGCTAAAATTCACCAATATACTAAACTTACAAAATTTTCCTCAATACGTAAATATAACTGCAACTTTACCAGAAAATAACTCCACAAAACTTTCCTATCACTCGCATAAATTTCAAAAAACCCCATGCGCAAAAACATTTCCTCACCAAAATTCATAACTCATCTAAAATTAAATTTACTCCATACTACAAAAACTCCATGCTAAAATAACTCCATACTACTACGTAATATCTAAATTCCTACCAGCCAATAAACTAAAACCCAAAAATTCGATAGAACCAGCTCCACTTGAACAATACTTTGGGGAACATACGTACAGCTTTACATTGCTGTGCTTATGCAATAATAATTTATAAAATCAAATTTACAAGACAAAATTACGTCCTCAAAACAGCAATCTTCATTTGTATTTAACTAAAAAAGAAATTACAGTAACAAAACATAACATAGGTATACTTCCCTGCAAGAAAATTTCATTAACATCCATTTAAATACAATACAATTTCATATTCAAGTGTAACATAAAAATTTGCAACTTGCGGAAACTACTCCCAACTAAAGTACAAACGCAACGCATAAACCCGAAACGATAAGAAGAAAGTTAATTCATTAAATGTAAGTATAAGAAATAGAAACGCGTGTCAAGGACTTTTTGACTGCAAAACACGTGCACGCCTAATTCGCGGCGCGTGTACAAAATAACCCAAAGTACTATCTATCAATATCTGAAAATTAAACATATATTAACATACATATTATAACACAGCAACAATATAACAATATAATAACGTTTTCAAAAACTGACATAACAATTAGCAATAGATCCAGAATTCTTCAAAGCAGTTAAGACAAAAATTTCGAACATACATAAGAGTAACAATTTTGCAAACAAATTTTGAACACAATTAAGCACCATTCGTGAGTCCCTAAAAACTTCCATAAATGGCCAAAAATACAACCTAAAAGAGTCTATCTGCTTTTCATTCCTTCACATTGCTACTACATAAATGCACTCTAATAGAAATTTAATAAAATAACATGATCACTCATTTAGAGAGAAGATTCGCTGCTAGCCGGCTGACTACAGGATGGCTTTCTCCTCTTGTCCCAGAATCCTCGCACGAACGATCTTTCGTCATCAGAGCTTTATTGGGAAGCAACCGTTGACTGTCGTGCTTGTAGTCTTGTGCGGAATGGATGCCGTGGGACACTTGTAGATTCCATTCGACGACTCCGCTCTGATTGGTTCGCTGGGTTCACTCCATGGCGAGACTCCTGTTAGTTTCCGCTGACATTGATACTCTGAATGCTGTCTCCTCTTGCTGGACGCACCTGAAGTCACCGTAGAAGCTAGGCAACGTTTCTGTCCAGATCTACGTTGTCTCTTATTGGGTAAAACACAGACTGAATCGATAGTTCGTTTATAATTTTGACGAGCGTCCATATAAGGCTTTTTATGAGGATTAAGTGCTGATGTCGTCCAACTACTGGACAGTTTATGTTTTTGAGGTTGCTGTCTTCGGGTCAATTCACGTTCTTTTGCTTTTTTTGGCTTACTGAGACTGACGTATTTAACACTGTTCTCTTATTTTTATTATCATACTTTGCTCTAGGTTGAACAAACTTTTTACTTTCCACTACAGTTTTTGGCACTGTCTGACTAGATTTTCGTTTTGAATAGCGACGATAAGAATTAGATGAAGAAGTGCTGGACTCGAGACACTCATTGGATCGGGAATTTTGCGAAACACCACTCGACACCTGAGAACCTTCACTACCATTTTCTCTAAACTTATAAACTCGAACCTGATCCAAATTAACCGTCATTCTGTCACCATTTACATTAACAACCAAATTATTATTCCGAAGTTCCAAAACTTGAAAAGGACCCACAAACTTTGGACCAAACTTAGATGCCCTCTTTTGCCGACTTGAACTTAACCAATGTTTTTCTACTAAAACAAAATCTCCAATCTTAATTTCCAACTCCTTTCTACGCATATTATAATACTGAGCTTGCTTCTCCTGCGCTTTTCCCATCTGAACTTGTGCTTCCTTAACCAACTTCTCAATATCCTGACACATAAACTGACTTTCCGCATCCGATACCATAACTAACATTTGAAATGGAGTAATGACTTTTCTACCCAAAAATAACTCAACCGGCGTTTTCCCTGTCGACTCATGAACTGCCGTACGAAGTGCGTACGCAAAATGCTGCAGAAACCGGTCCCAATTTGAATGATGTGAACCAACATAAGAAGAAATCATTTGAATTAATGTACGATTTACACGTTCAGCCATATTAGATTGTGGACGATAAGGAACAGTAAAAGAATGATCGATCTCCAGCTTTTCACACAGAGCCTTAAATATATCAGAAATAAAACAAGGGCCATGGTCACTAACTACCCTAATTGGTGCACCATATTTAGAAATATAATTATCGAAAAATGCATCGGCTACTGCAGGTGCAGAGGCCTTCCTGAGGGGGACTAACTCCACCCATTTACTAAAATAATCAACTATTACTAATATAAATCTATATCTTTTAGTATTAGATAATGGATAAGGACCAATTAAATCTACACCTACACATTGATTAGGAAAATTTACTTTAATAGGAATTAATTTGTCAGCTGGACTTGCATTTTTATAATTATAACGTTGGCATGTGCTACAGCTGGAGACATAAGTGCGCACTGCTTCCCGCATTTTAGGGAAGTAGCAGGATTCACAAATTCAAGCATAAGTTTTCCTAATTTCCAAGTGACCTGCTAATGGATTATCATGAAATTGCTTCAAGATGGCCTCACGAAGACTAGCCGGAATAAAAACTCTTAATTCACCACGTGAATTTACAATTTTAGAATAGGAAAGAAGACCATCGACAAGCTTAAAAGATTGGAACCATTTCTCAAACATAGGCACATTTGCGTTCGGGACATCATCAGGATTTTGCAAATAACGATATAAACTTCCAAACTCCTCATCTTGCTTCTGTTCCCTTATTAACTGCTCCCGTGACCTTAACACCAATGCAGACAATGCACAACACTTAACTTCCTCCATGACCTCTAAATCACTATGCGTGTTCCGAGACAAAGCGTCCGCTACCGCATTTTCCTTTCCTGCCCTATGTTCTATAACAACATTATACTCTGCCAACTTCAAACACCATCTAAACGTACGAGAAGATAACCCCTTTCCATTAGTTAACTTCGTCAAAACTGAATGATCCGTAATGACTTTAACCGGTATATTAGTGAAGAAACAACGAAATTTATTCAAAGCCCAGATTACTGCAAGACACTCTCTTTCTCTAATAGAATAATGCCTTTCAGCTGCATTTAAAATTCTCGAAGCAAATGCTATAGGTCGACATTTCTGTGCTAACATAGCTCAGACCCCCACTGCACTCGCATGACAATAAACTTCAAACTGAGAATTATAATCGGGATGAGCCAAAACAGGAGAAGAAACTACTGCCTCTTTTAATAACTCAAAAGACATCTGAGCCGTTGACGACCATGTAAACTTCACCCATTTCCATTTTTAGGTGCGTTCGTAATTATGTAAATACGTAGCACCTATTGTTGTCGCTCAGTCCGTCCGTCTGTCTGTCTGTCCGTCTGTCTGTCTGTCTGTCTGTCCGTCTGTCTGTCTGTCTGTCCGTCCGCATATAACAACGCAAAAACTACCCAACCGAATCGTTTGAAATTTAAAATACATAATTATAACATAATTTTGTCGAGTCATTTCAAATTTTATGAAAATCGGATGGATAGATCAATTACAGGGACAATCAAAAGGATTCTGTTACATTACGGTCAATAGGGAAAAAAGTTTCAAATGCATTTTAATCGTTTGAAATTTAAAACATATAATTATTGCGTAATTTTGTCGAGTCATTTCAAATGTTATAAAAATCGGATGCATAGATCAATTACAGGGACAATCAAAAGGATTCCATTACATTATGGTCAATGGGGAAAAAATTTTCAAATGCATTTTAATCGTTTGAAATTTAAAACATATAATTATTACGTAATTTTATTGAGTCATATAAAATGTTATGAAAGTCGGATGCATAGATCATTTACAGGGACAATCAAAAGTATTCCATTACATTACGATCAATGGGAAAAAAGTTTCAAATGAATTTTAATGATGTTTTACTCATTCGAACATAATATAAGTGGTATGAATCTATGAAGTATATACTAAAATATGCATTCTGTACAATCTGTGATGCAAAGAATTTTTATTATTAAGTTACAGGGCCACACAAAAGTATTCCACTACATAATGCTATACGGGAAAACTTTGTTTGAGGCGTGTTTTAATTATATTCAACTATTTCCCATTTTATGAATAAGATATACTTGCTGAGGTGTAATAAAAATTACTTCCTGCATATTTACAGAAACACAAAGATTTCGACTACTGTACTGTATCCGAAGTATGCTCTACTATATCAGCAAGATCTGAATATCTTTTAAACTTCGTTATCGTACGAACGCACCTCATTTGCTACGTTCACGTGCAATTTCCAACTTGTTAAACTATACAATGGTTCACATAATTCTGAAAAACGTGCAATGAGCTTGGCAAACCAAGCAACCATCCCTAAAAATGTAGCCACTTCCTTACTATTTTTTGGGGGATTCTTTGCCGTAATCGCCTCAATCTTCTCACTATCTTTATTAACACCATCACGCGCAATTTTTACTCCTAAATACTTTATCTCTTTTCGCAAAAATCTACATTTTTTCAACTTAACTGTTAACCCAGCATCTCTTAACAACGTAAATACCTCCCTCAATAATCTTAAATGCTCCACAAAAGTAGCTGCCATTATAATTATATCGTCCAGGTAGACCACGACACCCTTACCAAGCAAAGGTTTAAGGATATTATTCCTGGCCTTCTGGAACGTTGCCAGTGCTCCCGATAAACCAAAACTCATTCTCTTAAAAGCAAAACATCCGTCCCGAGTTGTAAACGCAGTTTTAGCTATATCCTCCGGCTTCATTGCAATTTGAAAATAACCTGACGTAAGATCTAACGTTGACAGATAATTCGTAATCGTTATATTAGCCAAAATCTCATCAATTACTGGAATAGGATACTGAGGGGATTGTGTTATTGCATTTAATTTCCTATAATCTACTGCAAACCTCCATGTCTCTGGATTATCTAAACTTTTCCCGTTATTCTTACGACATAACACTACTGGCGATGCAAAAGGATACTCAATTGGCATTATAATATCATCTGCAAGCATTTTTTGAATATGATAGTCAATTATACCTTGTTTAACCTTGTCATAACGATATGGTTTACTAGTAACAGGTGCCGACAACCAGTATCAATCTCATGCCACGCAACATGCGTTAAAACCAGTTTATCTGAAAAAACTTCAGCAAACTCATTCAAAAACTTATTAAATTCCTCTTTTTCAACTTCACTTAAACCCGATTTCCCCAAATCAACTGACACTAAAACTGACTCTTTCATTCACACATTCTCATCATTATTCACGATCAAAGACTGTTTAAAGAAATCCAGGCTATTTCCTCTATGTTTCATATAATCTACTACAACTATACAATGCACAGTTAAACCATCTAACACTCAAAACTCCCAACATGTCTTAACAGAACGAATTTCAACTTCTAAATTCACTGAACCCTTATTATCACATGCTACTCCCTGCGCCGACTGAACCACCAGACTTGACCTCTTCAACTTTTTGTACGAAAAATACATACGATTACAATCACATGAAATGAAAGACTTATCCGCCCCTGTATCGAAGACACTCTTAACGACAATACCATCCAAAATAATCAACAATTCCGGCAACTCTACTGGATTAATAGTCACTCTATTCAAATTTACAGAAGGCTTTTCCACTTTAACCTGTGACTGCATACCTTCCGAAATACAGTCACTTACCAGTTTAACTGATCCGACCTTTTAACACATCTCCTTTGCATTGACCTACCCCCAGAATTCTCATCCAAAGTTAATCTCTTTGCTCGTGAAGAAACATTCCTGTCACCCCCTCTCGGACTATAATCACTATTCCGCCTATTTCCATCCATATTTCTATCACCACCTCTAAAATTATCAACTCCACCAAAATTCCTATTACGATTACCAGTATTCAACACATTTCTACTAAATCCATAACTACCATTACTCAAATCATTATTCATTAATCGCAGTCCCCCTCTCAAATTCCTCTCCCCCTCATTTCTCAAATTACTTTCCGTGATAGGTCTCTTTCGAGGGCTACGCGAATCCCATTGATCCGAGCTATGCCGAGCCTCATACTTCAATAAAATTTGGTGCATTTCTGAAGAGTTCTTAGGTGCTTTAATCTCAATATAGTCCTGGACATTCGTATTAAACAGAGGAAGAACTATGTCCAACAATTCCTCAAATGTGACATCCAAATCTAACTTATTTTTTAATTCAAGTTTACGGAGATAAAACTTTGACGCTGATTTATATATATTCTGCTTATTACAATAAAATTCTTTCCTTAAAGTACTTTTATCTTTAACAGGAGGAAATGCTTTCTTTAGCTCAATAACTGTCTGCTCAAGTCTTTTAGTATAATCATCAACCAAAAATTTCCCTATATTTTCCAATCATAAAAGTGCTTCGCCCTTGAGCGAGCATTTAAGCACTACATATTTATTCTTTTATGGTACATTGTTAAACAAAATATAATCATCCAATTTTACTAAAAATTCATTATTGTCCCCTTCATCAGTAAAATAAACTCGTGGCACAAGCTCACAATATTCGACATTCTGTTGGGTGCTATTTGTAACGGTGGTGGGGGTGTGCTGGTTAAATGCAGACATAATTCTAGATATAAGTTAAAAACCACAGTTTATTTAAACTGCTAGGACTCAGGGAAAGTGGAGCGTCAGTTTGATAATTTCCATAACTAGTCTCAATAACAAAAGATTAAACTCATAACTATACTCACAACCTCGGCACTAGACTCAGTCGGGACACTTCAAACAAACTTCTCCTTCAAACTTCAGCTAAAAACTAGATAAAATCTTTATAAGACAGTCCGTGGCTGTAAACACTCTTTATTATTTAGAATACTCAATGTAATTGAACTGACTCTTACCACCGGCACTTTTCCTGGATAGTTCCGCTGGTGATAAACTAAGTCGGCAAATGCTGCTGGCTATCTCACTCTAAAACTCCTAGCTAATTCATTGGATGCTAATACTAACTCGCTATAGGCCAATCCAATTCACCTGGCTGGCTTTCGCCACCTTCTCACCACACACTTCTCTTCACCACCGCACACTTCAACTCAAAGCTTTTATACGTTGCAAACTGAAGACGGCATTACGAATTTGCATATTACTCCTAACCGCGAACTAACTGTAGAACCGAGGGCGACACACACGTTGTGGAAAGTTAAAGTAAAATAAAGGATAGATGTCACTTTCACGCTACGCATATTATAACATTGACGTCACGATCTCACTAAAATGCTAGAGTGCCTTTATCACAAAGGACACTCCCTCACAGGGTGAAATTGTAATGTTGTTTTCTCTTTAATTTATTAAAAAGATTTAAAAAAAAGATTTTTTTTTTCCAACCTGATACAAAATATGTTATTACTTATAGGTGTATGATCTTTCAGAGTATTAATCCTAACCTAATTATTCAAAACTGGGTTTTATTTGTAGAGTTATATTAAATTAAATATTGCTTATGTTGCTGTGAAACCTGCAGCTTAATGTGCGAAAAAATCCGGTTACGGTGCGAAAATCCGGTGCGAAAAAGTCAGGAGGTTAAATTGTCTATAATTATAAAAATAACCTAAAAATGGCTTGCATGACTTATAAATTAAACCAAATAATTAAATTAGATTCTAACAGAAAAAAGTAAAAAAATGACAGTGTATTTAATTGTAGTGAAATTAATGTTTAAAATGTAAATAAATGTTTATTTAATTTACATTTATTCAAAATAAATGTAAAACGGTTATAATCAGATAAAAGTTACATTTTTTATTTGTTCTCAATTAATAAAAATCATTTTTATTTAACTATTTTGGCAAAAAAAAGGTTCTTATATCCTAATTGACTGTTATGAAAATCATTAAATTCTAATCTATTGTTTAAAAGTAATAATAAAAAGACATTTTTGAAATCTCTAAACGGCAATTTTTTAAAATATTAAAAATGTGCCTTGCCTGGTTATTTCCGGTGGTCACAGATATAATCCATTATCGATGTCTATTCTAAGTTTGTCCCACGTAAAATGGCTCATAGTGACGAAATACCCCGCTTTCTAAATAAGTACTCATTGCCCATTAGAATCTGTACATTTACTCACAAAGTACTGTGTAATCCAACATTGTGCCCGAGGATTTTTTACCATCAAATGAAGTCCACTTAAAAGAAGGAATCTAAGAGTTAAAAGATTTTACTTGGCTAGTAAATAACTCAGAAAATTCATTGCGGAAAGCAAAAATTAGATCCGTAACTATTTAAGTCCAAATCTAACAGAAAATCAAATATAGTGAAATTCTCTGTATTACATTTTGTGATACAACTATAACAGAAGTCATTAAAAACATAGCAGTGGCTCCTGTTGAGTGATTTACACCGAATCTTGTCCAGTGTCTATTTATGTAAATGATTAACATAATATAAAGTTTGTTGATATTATGCTTGTTCATTCTTGAGGTCCAGTTGTTTTCAATATCTGAACAACGTAGCAAAGTAGCGATGCCTGTTGGTCAATAACCACCAAAATCATTAACGTCTCTATTTATGTCAAGGTGTAACATAATTTGAAATTTGATAAAATTCTTACTATGTGCATTAATTCCTGATATAAATGACTTCGTCAGTAGATAATCAAATACGGGGCGCATATTTCAGATGTGTATATTGCTGGGACGATTACTGTTTCTAAACCAATAGGACAGCGTCATTATCACGGTCAAGTACACGCCCACACAGTTTGATTGACAGGAACTCGTGGACAATTGACGGTGCTAATTATAACGATAATCTGTTGCGGATGAAAGTGAGCTGACTGGCTGAATGGTTAGAGCATCGAGCTTGTACCCGGAGGATATGGGTTCGAGTCCATCGCGGGCCGAGAGTCCGTTGGTGATTTTTTTTTAATTATTCGAGGCTGTCTTTTATTAATAAATAGGACATTTAAAAAAAAATATTTCAAACCCTTTTAATATTCTAAATATCGTTCCAAAATGATTTATATATATATTAAACAAATGGGAAAAAAAGTATTCTGCGAAAATATCCGTATAAGCAAAATTCTTACTTTAATTTTTATTTATTTATTTATTTATTTATTTCAGGATCAGAGGAAGTATAATTTCTAATTGAAGTAAATAAAATTCAGTCATTTTGAAAAAAAAAATTCTTTCGTACCTTTAATTTTTAATTACCGAGTACAAATTCAAACAATCCGAGTATAAATAAATAATAAACACACACGATCAAATGTCCACGAGTTCCTGTCAATCAAAGTGTGTGGGCGTGTACTTGACCGTGATAATGACGGTCTCCTATTGGTTTAGAAACAGTAATCGTCCCAGCAATATACACATCTGAAATATGCATACGGGGCCAGTTCTAAGGGGATTTTATTGAATTTAGTTCCTTTGAAGTTTGAGAAATAAACTAATATGATTACTAAAACTAAAACCCTTAATGAATATGCTTTTATGGACAAAAATCAAATTCACTAAAATTAAATAGTAACAAAATTATAAATGCATAGTTTTTTCAATTTCTGATTTGCCAACGTTTGATCACAAGAAAAAATCGAAAATCTAAAAATTAATCTTTGAAATATCATGCTTCTGCTGTGATTAACAATAATTCTTATAAAATTATTGCTTGAAATAAGCAAGATGGATGTACATTATTTTATCTTCCGTATTTGTTTTCAATTTATTAAAATCTCCATACAATGAGTAATCAAATAACGAACTGTTCGGTTTACGAACAGTTCGGAAAATGAACGTGTTCGTGAGAGCTTTTTATGTTCGGATAACGAACACACATTTGGTTACCAAGTACATATTGGATTAACAAAAAATACCAGAAAGAAAAAATACTGTGTTACAGATTCACCAAGCTATATTTAATTCCATCTTATTGTAGATTTAGAGAACATTTTGATAGTTGTATGCGTATGGCTTAATTAATTCGTCAGGTACCAGGAGCTCTTTTTAAGCCCCCAAATTAGAATGAACAAATTAGAAACAGTATTTTTTATATTTTAGATCCCTTTTTAAAGAGATATTTTCATTGCAATATAGTTAGTTTATTTTAAATTTAGTTTACAAATAATCAACAGGCTTTATACTTTATTTGAACTTATTGGGTCTTGTAGGAAACCCGATCTAATTAAGAACTAAGGTATTTTTGGAAGGTCTCCAGTGAAAATGACAAACTGACATGACTCAATGACGTTGTCAAATTATGTGATAATGGAAGTTTTATAAAGACCTTATCATTTATTTATTTATTTATTTTTGTTTGTAAAAACGCCACGTCATGTTTTAAAGTAAGAAAAAAGCGCTCCCAAGGCCATACAAATACTATATACATTCATATTATATAAGAATATATCCTATTATAGAAAGAATATTTATTTATGCATATTTTTTTTATTAACTTAATTAGCCAGAAATTACGCGATATTGTAAAAGAATCTGCAGTTTTATTAAAATCAGTGCTGTACATTAGGAACTAGAGCACCCAAAAAAATTGTATTACAGACAGACTCATGTACAAAGATTTTCTAATAACAGTCAAATCTTGTTTAAAACGTTCTAAAATGTACAGATTCGTTAAAAACAAAAAGTTGAAATTATTTACTGATCCATAGTTTTATCTTGTATATGGAGTATAATAAACAGAGAAATATTTCTCAGCTCAATAAATATAATTTAATCACGATAGAAAACAAACAAAAACCTTTCTGAGTCATCTACGTATCCGAAGAAAGATCCTTTAAACATACAGCCAAAATATTCGATAAGGTCATCAGGAGTATTCATGATTCAACGAAGCTTTCTGTATCTTTAAAAGCCTCAGATACCAACATGCTTTCGACATTCAAAGAACTAGATTATAAAAACGTAAACTACTTTATCTGCCCTTCATTTTAAGAAAGTTTTTCTCCTCTTTCTTAGACTCCATTATTCAATTTTCCCAAAACAAATATAGATTTTAAGACACTATTCCTTCTTTATTAAACATTTTCAGCTGTGTAACGGGATTTAGACTCTATTATTCAATTTTCCCCAAAAAAATACAGATTTTAAGATAGTATTCCATCTTTATTAAACATTTTCAGCTGTGTAACGGTATTTATAGATGCAACACTTAGAAATTAATATTAACTTTAATATTGTTAATCTTGTTAATGTACCATATTAGACTCTAAGATATGTTTGCTCAGAACATCAAAAGGATTTTTTGAAAATAATTTAAGTCCAAACAACCTATACTTTGGTTGAGAAAATGAACTAATACCTCGACAGTAAAATGTTCTCAAAAACACTTCTGAAAATCGGCGACTAAAAAAAAATAACTTTGCTTTTAGGAGTTCTTCCTAAAAGCAAAGAATTGGTTAAAACTGGATTTGAATATTAAAACGCAATCAGTCTGTCAAATTCTATCTTGATGGAATACATTTGTAAATCCAATTTTAGTAGAAAACTCGTAGGTTTATCATTGTATTTTCCTGCTCCCAGTCCTCCGTATTTTCATTTTTTTGGATGCAGGAAAATGCAATGATGAACCTACAAGTCAATCACTAAAATCGGGTTTTCAGATATTTTCTACCAAGATATGATTTGACAGACCGATTGCGTTTTAATATTCAAATCCAATTTTAACCAATTCCGGAATTTCAGCTTTGAACTTGTTGAAGTGATTGTCTGTGCTGCCAAACTCAGCCTATTATACTTTCTTGCTATGGCATTTTCCTAAAATAGTCATCAAGAAATTTTCAAAGCCCTTAAGAATCCAGAAGGGAATTATAAAACAATAAAGTTTACATTAATAAACCTAAATGATGTCGACCTTGTTATTTCTTATTGGACTATACCATACACAGCTCTATTTTTTTCATACTATTGCAAAACAACCTCTAACGCAAAAGTATTTTTTAATTTTTAGCTTAACTATTTTTAGAAGTTGCGAATCGATGCTAATAGCTTCGGGGAAATTTAATTACGTAGGAGTTTACGATATATTTACACAGGTTTCTGAAATCAAACAAGCGTTACAGTTAATTTCTTTTTATAGACATACCGTTAAATTAATTTTTTCCTTATTTTTTTAGCTTACTGTACCAATCATAAAAATGATGTTGAGCAATAAGAAAATATTTTTAGAACTCAAAATAAATGTATTAATGACTTAAAAAGTTCTATAAAATCCTTTTTATAATGTATAAGAACGCATTATGGAAAAGTGTTTCTGGTGAAATTACTTTTAGAGATAAAAAATTATATACTAATATATATATATATATATACAGGGTGGTCATAAAAAAACTTTGCCGATATACGGAGCCCTAGCGGTCAGTTCGCTGAATCGATCGAAATGAAATTTCAGCTATAGCTATTCAGAGGTATGAGCTCGAGATTATGTGAACGGCAACAAAATGGCGCTCACGGTTACGGTTATAGTTACAGAAACTCGAAAATTTCCAATGGCAACAGCCCTTTTTTCATCGCAAAATGCTCAGCGCATGCGAAAACCCTAAAGAGCGTTGGAACCGTACGTGTATCGCAAGAAACGGACATGTTATGCAAGCACAAAAAACCGTTCTGCGAACCCTCCCCCCCCTCCCCATAAAAAAAATTCGATTGGGGTGCAAGGAGGAAATTTGCATATGACATAAAGTCAGTACACTAATCTCTGATTACAATACAGATCGGAGAAACTAAAACTTTTATTTTGATTACACATTTTCCACATGGGTGTCATCACAGGCAATTAATGGTGATGGCACCCAAAGTTTTTTTATTGAATTGTCTTGTTGAATTAGCTATTTTAAATTTCTTCAATCTCACATATTTTTATATAATCAGAAACTAGTTACAAATGTTAATACTACAATGTTAACAGTTCAGTACTATACTAATTTGTTTTTTAACTTAAAATTCTGCATCAGTCAATAAATCAGATTAAAAACGAATTCATTTAGATTATGACATTTATTCAAATCAATAGTTTTTCGTTATTCTCTTGTACATCAGGTGTTTTGGAATAGCTGGATAGCAGGATGTCGCCAACGTTCGAATCGCTGCGCGAGAAGCAGATGTACAATAGAACTACGAAAAAATCATAAAGTCAAACAAAAATCACTATTACAGCCCATCCTTCCGTTATAATATTTTCAAATTTAAGGAGAGTCTGTCAGACATAGCCTAATATGTATGCTTATATTTGGTGTAATTCTATTCACAACTTCATACACCTTTTTATAATATAATAATGAGTATGGTATAAAAATTGTTATGACCGTGCCCTTTTCTGGCGTAATTTTTGTGAATTCAAGAGGATCTTATGGCTATAGTCAAAATCTTTAGCAAACAATTTATTTCAATTCTATGTTTAGTTTTTAAAACACACATCAGGAGTTTCAGGAGTTTTGGATGGCATTTAATAAGACTGCTCGTATTATCGAAAAATAAAAATATTTCTTAATATCATGAATGATTTTCATTCTTTCGCAGAATGCATAATTAAAATTAATTTATCCGATAAGTGCTTGAGTTTAATTAATTCACTTTGAAATTTATTAATTCACACTGACAAAGTAAATAATGCAGAAAGTGTGTTCACATAAAAAACAAAAATTTAAAAGAATGAAAACATGATCTTTCCCAATTGATGCAAAAGTTACATCTTAAAGCATATCAATCAAATTAAAAGGTTTATGCTTAAAATACTAATGGATAAATAGCAGCTTTCAGGATGTATTACGGTGCATTAATATAAAAAGAAAAAGAATACTTAACTACTAAGAATTCACATGCATTTGTCTATAGAGATTATACTACCATTTGCAATCATTCCTAATTATTTAAGTATGAAACCTCTTGATTTAGAATCTTCAAAGTGAAATATAAAAAAATGTACTGAATTAAGAACGTCCACATTCTCTTAAGGCGAATCATCTCAACCATCGCCTTTGTATTAACTAAAGCTATTTGTCTTTTTTAATTTTTAAGTTGGAACAGAGGTTTAAAAAAAAACAAGAGTGACAAGGAACAAATTAGAAGATGCCATCATTCATTACGAACATCCTTAATCTGATTTAAATGTATTTTTCTGTATGCTTTTTTTCTTTAATTTTTATCGTTCTATCGCAGACTTTTATCGGCAAAAGTACTAAATTGATTTAATAACAGCTAGTTACCTTACTTTAAATTATTATTTATTGGCTTATAGTAGTTTGACATTTAAAAATAGTTAAAAACCTCATTAATGTGAACTTTTGTTTTATACAATGAGAAGTAATTTGTATACACTGTAAAATTAGTGGAATGTGCCTATCCATAAACTTCCTTCTTACTCATGCATTGTAATAATTCGAGATATTCTATATAAATAAAAAAATCTATGCCTATCACGAGGAGACTTTAAAAATCTAAAGTGTTGTACATTAGCTCTTAAAATATTAGTGCCACTAAAATCATGTAAATTCTGAAAGATGCAGCATAGCAGCACCATCTGTTAGGCGATGTACACTAAAACCTAATCAGAAACATTTTAAATCAATTTCTATCTTAATTCGAATATGATGAAATATCGTACATTACTTCTTGAGATAGACATATGGCGGAAATACGACAAAATGCAGAATAGTTACGCCAGATGATGGGCGATTTACATCAAAACTTAATTCGAAATATTTTATGCCAATATATAATTGAATCTGAATCCGAATCTGATGAAAATTCGTATATTAGTCCTTAAGATAGAACTATTGTGGAAATTGGAAGAAAATGCAGAATAGTTGCGACAGATGATGTGCGAGAAAAGCAGAATTGTTGCGGTAGATTTACAAGCATCACGGCAAACTGCGTATTTTCTGAAAAAGGCAAAGTCGATTTGCCACAATTCAATGTACTAAAACAAAAAAAAAAAACGTGTTCACAATGACTAAGAAAAACTTTAAACAAGTATGACACACTTTTAAAATTTGACATACAGTCAATACCAACTATAACAACTACAGAAATAAAAAAAAGGAATTATTAGTAATAAATATATCAATAAGAACTATCTGTCACAAACTTAATCTTTTGCAATGCGTTTCAAGATTTTTTTCTGCTGATACTGTATATAAGATAACAACAACGAAAGTATATCAGAATAGCTGCCAACTAATTATTAATTGTAAATGGCAGTTCTATTTTACTTTGTTCTGATTATAAGATGAATGATTACCTAAGGTAGATTTGCTTTTTTTTTTTTTTTTTTTTTTTTTTTTTTTTTTTTTTTTTTTTTTTTTTTTGCGCAACATTGCACATCTGTATTTCATGTATCTGAATTACGGCGATTCTCGTTACTGGATTTGTTTTTATAATTTAGAATCTAGAACAGATAACACTACTTACATCGTTGATTTTAAAATTAAAGTATGTCCATTAAAAAATAATTAGAGTTTAAATTTCTTACAAATGAACATAAAATTTATGTTTTTAATCCATTCCTCATAAATATATTTTATTATGAGCAAAAATTTGCTACTAATAAATTATTGGGTCAATGTTATTTCAAAAGCATTAACGGGTGCACTTTCACGCACACACACGCAAAAATAATGATTTTAGTATTTCTTTTCTGCACCAAATATTGGAAATGTAAAAGAAAAAATACATAGGTAATTTTTTCTTTAAAAAAGTGTTAAGACGCATTTTTCGTCACGTTATAATGTAGGAATAAAATGAAATTATAGAAATCAA
Organism: Maratus speculifer; assembly: GCA_964019185.1. NCBI lineage: Eukaryota > Metazoa > Arthropoda > Arachnida > Araneae > Salticidae > Maratus > Maratus speculifer. The sequence goes on from OZ025292.1 coordinate 25,444,440, forward strand.
GCATTCGTTGTAAAAGAGACGTTAACGATAATTTGGAGAAACGCAAACGCAGTAAAATGAAGCTATAATTGAGAAAAGCAGAATAATAAATAACAAAACAGAATCCTCTGAGATGAAAGCGTATTTACGAATTTAATTTCTGAATGCCTTTTGAGAATCTTCAAACATGTGTAAACAAATTACAGCAAGGAAAAGAGGTTTCAAAAGTTACGAATGTTATTTTTGTTGGTTTTGTTTACACCACCATTTACTGTCATAAGATTAATTCTGTTTGCTATTGTTTTTTCCCAAAACACATAATGCTTATTATAATGATAGCTAACCATCCTTTTGTCCCTTTAAAAACGATTTTAGATTTTTTAAAAGAAATACAGGATTTGATACAGAAACTTATTGACTATGTTGACTGGAAAGAACATGATGTTTAAAAATGCAACAAATTAACTTTTAGCCTTTTTTTCGTATTTATATAACGTAGAGGCTTTTTGCGCACAACCGTTAGTGCCATCATACCGGCTTCCTTCGTAACTATGTGTAATACTAGAACTTGGTTCTATTATACCAGGACACTTTATATAAATATTTTTTTAACATTTTCCAACAAAGTTGAAAAGTGCTTATGCATTTGGTTTGTCTGTCCGTCTGTCCAAATTCTAACTCTTGTAAATATATTCGGATTTTCATACAATTGATACAGCTTATAAAGGATCACCAAAACATGTTTGGCATAGCATATGAAGAATGTACGATTAATAGTTCATTTACAGTGACATTCAAAAGAATTCGATTACATTATGGTATATGGGGAAAAATCATTTGGAGAATATTTGAATGTCATTACGCTATTTTAAATGCATCAAAACTGATATATATCACTGAATTCACTAAAATCAGGTTAAAACATATCATCCATAGCATTTTACACAGGTGTCCAAAAGTTAAGCATAATTGATAATTAAATAAGTAATAAAAGAAATGTAAATCGGAATGTGATGAAACGTGATATGCTAGTGTAAAATTGTTATAAAGTATAGAAACAATTCAAAAGAACGATAATATTTACTTTTATAATAAAAAGTAGCAGTTTGAAAGAAAATTGGGCAAAGTAAGGGTTCACACTTTAAAGGAAAAATTAAAGAAAACATTAAATAAAATAGTGCTGTTGCAGTTTAATAAAGTGTGTGGTCACCTCTGACAGCCAGGCACGCTTCAGAGCGATTTATTATACTTGCTATGAGATTATAAATGAGTTGTGTGCTCAAACAATTTCAAGCTTTTTTGAAAGCTCCTTTCAGTTCTAGAACGAAGCCTGGTGGGTGCATGTTGTCTCCTGAGCATATCCCATACATGCGCGATAGAATTTAAATCCTGGGACGTCTCAGGCCACAATATGCGCTGGATGTTTTCCGTTTCAAGGAAATCGTCAACCAGTAACCACGGTGACAAAGCACATTATCATCCATGAATATGAAAACAGGACCGACAACAACTCGAAACAAGCGAACATAAGGCTCAAGAACTTCGTGTCTGTATCTTTTAATAGTCACAGACCCCGTGTGAAAGATATGGAGATATGTGCGGACGTCCAACATTATGCTCATACCATTACTCCCCCTGATGGAAAAATATGTCACTCAATTATGTTTCTTGGTTCGAAACGTGTCCCATATTCTCTCCACAGCCTTACCCGACGAGTATCACTTCTCAGACTAAAACAGGAATCGTCAATGATTATCACATAGGCCCACACTCCCTCACTCCAATGTTGTTGTTTCAAACTCCAGTTTAAACGAGCGCGTTTATGTGCAGACGTGAGAGGAATGTAAACTGCTGGTCTTTTGGCATACAGACCAGCATAATTGAGTCTCCTGTAAACAATTTGTCTCGAAATTTGTGTTCCTGTGACGACTGTGAGTTCCGAACCCAGTTCTCAGGCAGTACTGCGCCTCTGACGTCGCGCAACTATTGCCAGATATCGGTCTTGGCGAAAAGTTGTGTTTCTTGGTCGACCTGGTACTGGTCGTCGGGAAACCTCTCCCGTACTTTGAAACCTCTGCCACAGTCGTGAGATCACAAACTGGTCTGCGTTCAGAATTCGAGACACCTCGGTTTGTGTTCTTCCAGTGATTCTTCCTTTCGCAAACATGTCTAGTTGGCGTCTTTGTGCCATCATTAATCCTGTTTGATCATAACAATGTTTCTTGGCACATTAGTTGTACGAAATTGTCTCAACTGTCTATATCGAGTGAACCGATTTATAAGTGCTATGACATGTGCAGGTTTTTCGGGAAATCAGAGGAAAATAATTTATAGCCATATAAATTATGTGCTTAAAACATTTAGCTGATTATACGCCAAAAAGTTAAAAAAATAAAATAAATAAAAAATAAATAAAATCTAAATAGATAACATTTGAACATGAATGAAAACAGATAAAAATGTAAATGACAAGAGACAAGCACAAAATATACATAATTTATGGGGTTTTTTTCATTATACGCGTAACATTTATTAAAAATAGTGTTAATCGCAGTATGAGAAGAATTTGAAAGACTTGTTTTGATCTCCATTTCAAAATGAATTCAAACAATAACGAATTAAATGTCCATTACTGCGTCAATTCTTATCTAAATCCGCTTATCAACTGTAATATTTATGATAATTATTCGGAATAATCAATACTAAGGGAAAGCCGAAATTATGTTCTTCTGAATACTAGCATTTTGAATGTGATAATGAGTCAACAATATCTTAATTGAGAGATGTCGCTGCAACGTCAGATAATAAAATATTTACGTTTAATTAATATTTAATTCATTTATCATTCTGTTTAAAATCTTGAAAAAGCAAAGAAATTAAAAAAAATTCACAAAAATAATGAGATAAATTATTGAAATATTAAATTTACCTATCATTAACATTTAAATAATTAAAAATAAAACTTTGTCTATTTGATTTTTAAGTCAAAGTATGTGCCCACTTTCGACGATTTTTTTTAAAAATATGAATTGTTATAAACACGTGTATTTTGAGTTAAAACAGGTAATGAAACTATGAATTCCATAAAAATACTTAATAGAATATTAATTTTGACAATATTTAGTCAAATGTTTGGAAAGAATCGTTTTTATGCTAAATTTTCTATAACTAAAACTATTCCATATATTTCACTTTTCTTTTCAACATATATTGTCAAACAACATACCCAAGTTATGGGACAAAAGATTTGCAATACATCTTAAATTTACTAAAACATAACACTTTTTTACATACAAAACACAATTTTTCTTATCAACGTGAAAAAAAAAAAAAAAAAAAAAAAAAAAACATTTTATGTATTAGTTTAAAATTTCTTGTTACATTTGTAAATATGTGACAGAAACAAAATGTTTCTTTGTGATAACGATGCCATTTTTTTCGTGGTAATAAATCCAAAATTAAGCAGTTTCAAAAACTATATCTGTTAATGGATACAAAAGTTTACTTATAGAAATTGCTTAAATGAATTGTCTAAAGCGGATTGAAGAAAGTAATTCTGGTTCAAATGTAATTAAAAAAAAGTGTTTTCATAGTTATTGAAGCTGAACATAAATCTTTTACCAAATCTAGAACAAAATATTAAATACCTTTATATAGTAAATTCTGTTTCACTGGAGTAAGTGTACATTTGAAAAACTAAGTTATGTTATCAACTATTGCATTATACCTCTTTTAACTCATTGACCTCAAGCTTATTCAAATTAATAATAAGAATGCGATGTAGTAGATTAAAGTTAAATTATCACTGGTCAAATAAATCTCCAATGATAATCTGAATGAAAGCCATTAAAATTTAAATTAATTAAAAAATGGCTGCTCTAAAATTTCACAATAAAATTCTTCTCGGATAGCTTTATGTTGCGTTTTGACATATTTTTTCAATGTAGAAGTTTTACAAATATATATATTTTTTTAGATAAAATTTAAAATAATATAGATCCTTTGCTCGTTATTATCTTCGATGTAAGAAAAATCTTAGTTAATCTTAAGAACATTACTAAAAATTTTGCCTTGTTTTAAAGGACAAAACCATACAATTTCTAGAACAAGAGGCACATTTCTTAAAGGAAGAAGTCAATCACATAGTATGTGACATCTAATAATTTATCATTCAGTGCGGATGCATCTAGAAAATACAAGTTTCAAAAGAAAATAATAGTATCAAAAGAAAAATAAAATAGCACTTCACTTGTGAAATTATGGCTTTATTGCAGTAAAGTATATTGAGAGAAAATATTTTTGTGTTCAGAAGTATCCAATTTTTTTTACATGTGAAACATACAGTTTTCAAATATATTTTGATATTTCTAAATTTAATTAATGCTTAAGAAAACTCTCTAGTTAAAAAAGACACTTTTATTTTTTGTAACTTAATATTTAAAAAAATATATTTACCTTACATACTCATGTTTAGTATTTTTCTTTTTTAATTTTTTTTTTTTTTCATTTTTATGAATTCCATCTTACAAGCACTTTAACTTGTTTCATTATTTAACATCAAAAATATTTTTTTTAATATCTTGGCATCGCATTCAAAAAATCAAAAAGCAATTTCTAAAATTATGAAATAACTTGTAATTTCTAAATCTCTTTCCTCCAGAGTTAATCATTGTCATGGAGAATTTTTATTATTTGGATAAGTTAGAGAAATAATTCAAAAGTTTTTTGTAACGTGTTTAATTTAAGTAAAGTAAACTACTTCAATGGTCCCTCTTATTTTATTTTTGACTAAAAGTACTTTTTTAAGTGCAAGCGGAAATAAAAGTCGATAGCACTTAAAATGAAATGACATAAAGAGATTAAAAATTAAAGTTTCACGCTATTTTTATTCTTTTCTTTTCTGGAAATAGTAATCGGATAAATTTATCAGAAAAAATTTATTCTCATCTGATGGTAAATTATTAAATGAGTTTTTGTCGTACATAATATATTTTTATAGCATAATATAGATAATAGCGGAAATCGCGAGGTAATTCTTAACACATACACTCCTTATCTTTTGAGTTTCAGAATCTTGTTTGTTATTTACTCTTTAAAATTCTTTTTTGATTAAAGCTTCATAAAAGTTATATCTGTAAAAATGTCATTAAATAAAATAGTTTTTTAAAAATTAGCGACATTCTAAAATATTTGCAGTTTTTTAGATTAAAAACTCCATTTCTAACGCAAATAAACCGCTTAAGGGGCCACACAAGTGACAGGAAAAGACCCGGATGATAATGTAAAGTCTATGGGAGCGTTCTTTTCAAATGTCTCGTTCAAATTTTAATATTTTTGCATGGGATAGCTGAGGACGATCTACGACCGGCCTACTTTTTGCTTTTTCGATTTTGCTTATATATTTTTTGCATTATGATAGTTTCAATTTCAGAACCGGTTTAAACTAGTTTTGAACGTTAAAGTTGTTTTTTGACCAACCGATATTGAAAAAAGTAAAAACTAGACCGGTTGTGGATCGCCTTCAGCTATCCTATGCTAAAAAATCATGTAACAACATTAAAATTTGAGCGAGATATTTGAAAATAATGTTCGAATAGACTTTACATTATCATCCGGGTCTTTTTTCTGACTAGTGTTGCGCCTTAAATCCTTTGATTTTCGCGAATGTGACTTTCAAAATCAAAGTAAGCTACGTAAAAAAAAAAAAACATTTATTAAGCGAGACGTTAAAAAAGAAAAAAATATTGAATTTGTTGTCATTTATTTTCGTTTCGAAAACTATGTTGAGCAGTTCTCACTTTGTTCTCGTGAAAAGAGGAAAAAAATCAGACAAAATCTTTGACATCACATGTTTATGAAATAATGATGCCAAATATTAGTTTTAGATTTGACTTGTTAGAAAAATTATTTTTTTGCGTATGGATTTCTGGAATAGAAAATAAATCAGTAAGTCAGGTAATGGCAATTATTACATAAAATTTATGTTTTTAATCCATTCCTAATAAATATTCTTTATTATGAGCAGAAATTTGCTACTAATAATTTGTTGGGTCAGTGTTACTTTAAAAGCATTATCATGTGCACTTTCTGTCCGTCTGTCCAAGCTCTAACTCCCGTAAATATATTCGGATTTTTATGCAATTGATAAAGCTTATTTAGGATCACCGAAGCATGCTTGATATTGCATATGACGAATGTACGATTAATAGTTCATCTATAGTGGCACTCAAAAGAATTCGATTACATTATGGTATATGGGAGAAAATCATTTGGTAAACCTTTTAATGACATTACGCTATTTAAAATGCATTGAAACTGGTATAAATCACTGAATTTCACTGCAATCACGTTAAATCATAACATTCACAGCATTTTATATTAATTTAAAGGGACACACAAAATTATCGTTTACAGTATATTCTCTTTGCGTAATAATTACTGGAGATTAAGTTATAAAATTTAGTATGCGCTTTTTAAATTTAATTAGTTTTTGCATGCTATTATATATAAAATTTATACATCGTATACAGGGCTGTATTAAAATATTTACATACCATTCTACTTATTAGAGGAAATTACTGAAGGGGAATTTTCTGAAATATATATATATATATTCTTTAAATAAACTAAATGATGGAATGTATGTATAAATCTCTATATCACATACACGACTCCAAAAAAAATTACCCAATTTTGCGATTGTGGATGGGAACATCTAGAATTCGGTTTTGAAATGCGTTATACATTTCCATATGGTTAATTCAGATATAATATTTTAATTTTTAAACGGTGCAGTTTTGTTACATTATTCTAAATGTGTTAGAAAGTGCTTCATAATTTATGTTTAACTCGTGTTTTTTTTCTTCTTTAATAAGTAAATACTGTGTGTATACCTTTATCACACATTTGTACATACCTCGTAATAACAAAAATTTCATTATATAGCATCTTTTTTAATACAAATTAACTAAATTATTTTATTCTTAACTATTAATTGAAATAAAATTAGAGAACTTATTTGTAGAAAAAACTCAAAAATAATTTATAGAATGAGGAATATTTTACTAAAAGCGAATTATCTACAAAGTTAATGACAATTCTTATAAAAAGTTTTAAGAGGAAATTATTTATTTCTTAAAAGCAATTTTATTACCATACGCAAAAAGAGAAATTTTAAAACTGCCAAAGTTTTTGTCATTTGATGCCTTAAACGAAAATGCATATATTTATTTCGATTTTTGTAAATACACAGATAAATTAAAATGAAATGAAAAAAAAGAGATTTTTTTAAAGCATCAGAATTAGATTGTTTAGTTCATTTTCATAAAAACTTCTTTAACGTAAAAATAACTTCCAATATTTAAAAGAGTTATTATTTTTTAAATTCATGACAGGTAAAAAAAGGAATGCATTCGGAGAACTAATGTTAACATTTATTTTTTAAAGAAAGACAAAAAAATAACTTTTTTCACAAAGATTTTTGAAGACATTATTAAGATTAATTCCCCGATAAAAGAAAAGTATTGAAAAATTTTTAAATGTTTACTGAAAATGCTGTCTTTAATAATATTTCTTGAATTATTTTATTTTAATGCATCGATTTTCATTTAAGTACTCTAAAACTTTAAAGAAAAAATATTGGTACTGAAGCAGGTTTAAATAAAAGACATTCGCTCGATTTCACAATAAAAAATTAGTTTAAATATATCGCCGAGATATACATGCGATTAGAAAAAAAAAAATACGCCATAATAATATTCACAGTTAAATTTCATTAGGAATTATACAATGTGTACTTTCAATTGATTGATCAAGATTAATTTTTTATCAGTATTTTAAATCAGTAACTATGATAACACCTTTGCTCAATTTTTTCTTATTAGAATAAAGTGATAAAATGGTAAGGGAATATGTCCTTGGAAAGCCAATTGAAATTACACAAAGTATTCCTAGCAAATTGCTCATGAAGGAAGTGCAGTTTTTAACTGCTAGCACAAGTTAGAACGTAGATATTTGAACAGGTCTACAGCCAGATAAAACCAATTCATAAACTGGTATCAAACATTTTGGTAAAAGTAAATCAGTTTTTTCGGCTGATAGCAGAGAAAATGGAAGTATGGTGAAAAAAATTACAACTGCCAAAATTGCAATACACTTATTGTCAAATTAAATGGTCATTAGATGAAAAAATAATATGTACAGGAAGTCACAGCAATAAAATTTTTACAATAAACTGCTTATAAATGAACTTCTGGGTCGTGAATTCTTATACATGGTTTCAAGTTTAACTTAGATCAATATTATGCATGCTTCTTGAACTACGTAAATCTCGTGCTAGATAGGCTCGAATACAAATACACACGGTGTTCCAAAACTTAACTGTCATATTTGGAAGGGTGATAGTTGGTATCAAGACGATGAAAAAGACTACCATAAAACATGGGCTTAAAACACCTATTGAATCATACATACAGAATGTTTCGTTCTAACTGAACTAGTCTTGACGGTCTTGAACTAAACTGAAAAAAAAATTCTTTAAATATTAAATATAATTGAATTGCATTTTTTACGTTGTTTAGAAGCCACTAGTCATAGCTTATTTCAGTATTGATTTTCTTTTTTAATTTCAAAGAAATGCGAATATGTCTTTTTAGTCTATTAAAAAAATATTTTGTATGTGTTTCACAAACAGATGCTGTTTCTTTTGTATAAATACACAAATGTATTTTAAGAGTCTCACATCTAGAAAATTCTTTCCACTTCATAAACAAATTAATTTTAATTTGAATTCATTCAAAGATACAGTTTAATATCAGTGTTTTAAAAATTATTCCTAAGAATTATATAAAAAATAACTATTTTCGGGGCGTTATTAATATGTTTGAAAAACTAACTTACAACAGAATTTATAAATAAATTTATTAGAAAATTTGAACATGATTTAAGTCCAAATATGTTATTAAAGGAAGACTTTTATTTTATATTTTGGGTGCAAGTAAAATAAAAAATTAGGAATATTTTTTAAGGACGCTGCCCGCGAAAGGATTAAAGAGTGTGTTAAATTTTTAGTGTGTCGTAATCATTTTTTTTTTGGGGGGGGGTGGTGGTGGAATACACCGTAGTCTAATTTAAGTGAATATTCAAATTTGAAATGAATACAATTTAAATGAATATTGGAAGGTGTTCAATTCGAGTATAACTCGATAAACGCAATGTCCTTGTCCTTGTCCTTGGCCTTGGTTTGCCAATGACAATTATTATCCAATTATTTTCCACTTCATGCAAACGTTTATAACAAAAATTTAATTGTGTGATATTGATCTTAGAAATGTTATATTATAAAAGAGCATTTAATTTAAGACATTCAAGAAAATGCCTTCACATTTCAAGAAATATTGTATAACTTCCAAAATACATACTCCAAATAGTAAAAAATGAATTCTGATATTCTGATTCAAGTATACAAAACTGATTAGATACACAAATTAGAGAGTGACGTTATCTTAAAAAGAAAAGTTTATTTGACAAGTTTTATCGTAATTTTTTTTATTTATAGGGTTGCATGCTTTTTTCTTGTCTGCCCGTTGGAAATAACTCGATGTGATATTTATTACACAAAAAAAGAAATATTTTTAATAAAAATATTTCATATTTTTTTTAACATTAAATAGTTACGTACGATAATTGTGGTTATCTGCATATTTAAATTATTGACAAAGTACTTAATTTATTTATAATTAAGCTATAAAATTAATTATTCCAGTTTCTTCTTGATATTACTAAAAGTTTTTAAAAATGGAACGGCATTACTCATTAAAAAGTCAAAGAAAAAAATAGGTTTGTGTATATAACAATCGGCTCTACATTGATTATTGTAAAATAATCTGTAGCGATATAAATTATGCGTTTCAAACTAATAGCTGTTTATACAACGAAAATATTTGAAAATGAATAAAATCATAAAAAGACGTAAATGATAAGAGACAAGTACTAAAATGTACTTATTTTATGGATTTTTCTCCATACATGTAATATTTATCAAACAAAAATAATGTCAATCGCATTATGAGAAGAACTGCAAAGACTTGTTTTGATCTCCAGTTCAAAATATATTCAAACAATAACGAATTTAACAACACATAAATGTCCATTACTGCGTCAATTCTTATCTAAATCCGCTTATCAACTGTCTGATTTATGATAATTATTCGGAATAAATACTAAGGGAAAACCGAAATTACGTTCTTCGGAGTATATGCATTTTGAATGTGATAATGAGTCTTCACTGTCTTAATTGAGAGATGTCGGTGCAATGTCAGATAATAAAATAGTTATGTTTAATTAATATTTAAATCATTTATCATTCTGTTTAAAATCTTGAAAAAAACAAAGCAATTTAAAAAATTCACTGAAATAATGAGATAATTTATTGAAATAACAAATTTACCTATCATTAACATTTAAATAATTAAAAATAAAACTTTGTCAATTTGATTTTTAAGTCAAGGTATGTGCCCACTTTCGATGAACTTTTTTCCAAAAAATATGAGTTTTTTTAAATACGCGTATTTTGAGTTAAAATAGGTAATGAAATTATGAATTCCATAAAACTATTTAATAGAATATTAATTTTGACATTATTTAGTCAAAAGTTTGGAAAGAATTGTTTTTATGCTAAAAATTCTGTAACTAAAACTATTTAATGCATATCACTTTCCTTTTTAACATATATTGTCAAACAACGTACCAAAGTGATAGAACCAGATATTTACAATACATCTTCAATTTACTAGAATATAATACTTTTTATATACAAAACATGGTTTTTCTTATCAATGTATATTTTGCAATAAAAATAGCTCTTAAATTAATATGTACAAACTTACAAGCTATCTATAATTAACATTAATCATTTTTCAATTAATTTTCAGCAGTGAAATTACGCTTGAAAATCTAGAATATTTAATGCTTGAATTTTCATATTGCTAACTAATTGTAGAAAGAACTAAGCGAAAAATGTCCAAGCCGGGGATCGAACCCGGATCCCACGAGTTCTTAAGTTGGTTCTACGCTTAATTAGCAATGTGAAAATTCATGTATTAAATTTTCTAGATTTTCAAGCGTAAGTTCACTGATGAAAATTAATTGAGAAATTGATTAATATTAAATATGTATGTGAATTACCGATTCTTGGTTTCTTGGTGTCTCATGTTACGCCGCAAGATTGTGTGCTCATGAAGACGGTTCCATCTCGTGCTGCGAATTGCAGTCTAACCAACATATAAAGTGAGAAATGCTAAGCTGGGTATCGTCCTCGTAGCTTAAAAGGTACAGCACTTGGAGCGCTATTCCAAGGACTCCGGTTTCGATACCCTGCGTGGACATTTTTCACTAAGTTAGTTCTACGCTTAGTTAGCAATGTGAAAATTCACGTATTAAATATTTTATGAGCTACAGTTTTCTTGATAGCATACCACTTATAGATTTGCAGAACCTTATGATAAATCTTTATTTAGTTTTCTTTAAAAAAAAAATGGATTTTAAAATTTTAAACTTTAGACATTTTTTTTTTTTTTTTTTTTTTTTTTTTTTGTAAATGTATGCAATGAAAAAGGAAGTATTTCAGAAAAATTCAAATGAAATGTTTAAAGATGAATTTCAGTTACAAAAAGTTCATTTCCGGTTTATATTTCGGGATGTAACTTTCTTTCTTATTACAGTAAAAACAGAAGTAAGTCATCCTTGGAATCCTAAGAATTTAAATTTTCAATTAAATTAATAAGAAAAAAATGCATAATCATTTTAGAAAATACTATTACAACAGAAAAAAAAATTAAATAGGATATACTTTAATAAGGAGAGATACTAATAAAAATAATTTGTTTATATATTTTGAATGCAATGAGAAAAAAAAAAATCCTAAATTAGAGGGGAAGCCAAACTTTTAATTTATTGAAATAGCATAAGAGTAAACATAAAAATGTAAAACTAAAAATTATTATAAAAATCTTTAAATTAAAAATATTTTAAGTTATAAATGTGTGTTACTTTGTGCCATATTATAGAATGTAAATTCTGCACAATCATTTGCAAATGCGTTATGTTTAATTTCATGACTTTTTTAAAGCTATAAACCAACATTTGTAATCAACAAAGTTTATTTTATATAATCTTTGCTATTAAATTTTTTCAGTGTTTACTTACATAAGAAATTTTTTTGTAAGTAATTAACTAAATTATCCACTTAATTGTTGTGCCCGATACATTCACGGGCTGCAAGCTTTACGGCTTTTTATTAAGAATTGTTTGATTCCCACCAGTTTTAAAAAATAGTGTAATTGTGTGTAATAGTGTAATAGTGTAATAGTGTTTCCCCCTAAATGGTGCCTTGATCGCATAGATTTGGGGATTTCTCTATCCGAATCTGCAGACTTAGTGATTATATGTATGTATAATAATATATTACATAATACAATACAATATAATATAATATAATATAATATAATATAATATAATTATATACTAGCGCACCCAACAGACGTTGTCCTTCTTGGCGCCGACTCCAGAAAATCAAATAAATGTACGTAAATAAGATAATACGCAGAATAAACACTACGCTCTTAATTTAATTTCTAATTACAATTATGTAAGGAAATTATTTTTTACTCTTCATTAGTTTTTGAAGTCGGTTCATTTTTTGATAGACTGAACCGACTGAACCGAATCGTAGTTAAAAGTTAACGATTGTCTGAAGTCGGTTAATCAAAATTATAATACAGGAAATATTATTGTAAAGCATACACGTTTGTCAGCAGTGGGGTTCGAACACGCGATCTCTTTCTTCAAGAAGCTGAGCTTAAATCTGGCGCCTTAGATCGCTCCGACATTCCGTCCGCACTCCATTCATCGAACTTATTCAACACTTTTAATTAGCGAAAAATCACTAACTATTAGTTTTTGCCTAATTACAAAAAAAGTACTGAATCAAATTCGATGAAATGTGAATCTAAACCATTCTCAAATCCACTGGAACACACACACAAAATTTCATTAAAATCGGTCCAGTCGTTTAGGAGGAGTTCAGTGATATACACAAGCACAGAAGATTTTTATATATAAAGATATCCGAACTAAATCAAAAATATAAAATTTATTAAACTAAACCAGAAAAAGTCAACATACCTCATGAACAACCTTGAAAACTAAAAAAGGTAGAACGACAAACACGAAACAAAATGTTTTAACTTAAATCATAAGAACGTGGAAACTAAACATGAAATATAAACAAGAAAAAAAAACCTGTGAAGACGAAGCCGTATGGCTTGTGACATACGGTGCGGGTTAAACCGATTTCACGTCGACAAATCTCACCACACACCGTTAAAACCTGGTGGAAAAAACAAGATAAAATCAAGAAGGAGATGTCGGCGAAACTCAGCTGCAAACTATCAAAGCTCTAACGAAAGTGAACGGTTTTTTAAACAGTTAAACATACAGTTTAAACTTCTTTCTGATTCAACCTATTTTTAACGGTGATGCGAAAATTCTTGCTTTTTGCGAAGTTCTTCAGTAACCTGTTCAAAAAACTCATAGGATAACTGTACCTTACAGCCACCTTACATAAAATTATTATACGTGTGACATAAATTACTGTATTAAATAAATGACGTGAAAAACACGTTAATATGATTTTACTTCATCACATTAAATCACATTTCTATTTGAATCTATTTTGTGATCTATTTTGACACGCAAAGGGAATTTTTTTAATATTAAATTCCTATTCATTTCATTCATAGCCGCCTCTGGTGACCAGTTTGGTCTGCCTTATATTTATGCTGAGTTTTGCAATATTTTACTTTTATTCATAATTTTATTTACTTGCGTACCTTCACTAAGTCTGCAGATTCGGATAGAGAAATCAACAAATCTATGCGATCAAGGCAGCATTTAGGGGGGAAATTTAATATTCTGTACTGGTTGATGAGATTGGAGTAGAAATCACAAATGAGCACCGTAAAACCGTTTTTCGTTGGTTAATTTAATGATAATATATTTTGAAGGCAATATTAAACGAAATATCTGTGAGGTTTGCGATCACAATTACCCACGTGTTTATTGCTTTTGACAGAAATTAATCCTTATAATGCATATAATTGTGGTAATATATTAATTACTATAAAATATATGATAGACCGGGAGGCGGTAGCATAGACAATCATTTATTCGAGTTTACGGCTGAAGTTCCAGAATGAGTTAAAACATGATTCGCATATTAAAATGCAACTTTTCTGCAAATTCACATCATGGTAGAAAACACCTGAAAACCCGATTTTATTGGTTGATTCATAAGTTTACCATTGTGTTTTCCTCTTGCCAGTTCTCCATGATTCCATATGTTTGGGTGCAGGAAAACACAATAGTGAACCTACCTGAAATGGGGGTTTTCAGGTGTTTTCCATCGAAATATGACTTGGCAGAACGGTTGCGTTTTAATATGAGAATTGAGTTATAACTCATTCCGGAACATCAGCCGTAAACTCAATGAGTTGATTGTCTGTGCTGCCACCTATTATCAGATAGAATATTTTTAAATACGTGAAGAAAAAAAAACAATAGCATGGAGTTATTAGTTTTTATATTCATTTTACTTTTTTGTACAAAAATATTACAATAAAATTGAAGTTTTAAAATCTTCAAAAAGAAAGTATGTTTTAGGTATTTCTTTTAATAAAATCACATTCATCACATCAAATATCATAATACTGTCCATTTCATAATTTAATTTATTTTTAGGGTTTCGTTCATCTAACGAAACCCCATTCGTCTCTTTCCTCTGTCTATATGTCACAGAGTCCATACACAAAAACTATACAAGCCAGAGCGTTCAAATTTTGTGTACTTATCGCTGAATACCTCTTGTAACACAACAAATCATAAAAGTTAGAAAAATACAATTACTTTAGTTAAAATATTTATTTTAATATCATCCGCTCATTTGTTGTTTTGTTTTCTCTTCTAATTGTTGCCAAAGTTTAAATATATACAAGAATTATTATGTATCTAATATAAATTAATGGTTTAAATAATTCATGTGAAAAACGCGTATTTGTTTTTATTTTGGCAAGAGTTGTTTATTTTCCTTCTCGATCTTGTTTATTTTTTCCTGAGTTTTGGATCATTCGAGACAACAGCTCAACTGCTATACAGGTTGAGTCATAAATATCGAAACAATAGGCGATCTCCTTAAACATACTAGACCCATACATGCCCCTAGACCCATACTTCCAATTGCAAAAATTCATAAAAAAGGCGAAATTTTTGATAAGATAAGTTGCAACTCCATGGGGGGGTCTATTTGAAAAAATACGAAAATTAACTTTTTATACGGCCCCCGTAGGATAAAAATTCCAATTAGGGAAACTTTCCTTATCCAGTCCTGAATAATACACAAAAAGTTGCATCTTCATATCTTAAAAATTCGCGGAGTTATAACCGTTTGAATAATTCACCAGGTTTTAAGGGATTAGACACAAATTGAAATGCGCGCAATTCAAAAGACAATGTTACTTTAACAGTTGTAGGAAACGTGTAAAAAATCTATCTTTTGAGTTAGAATTTAATTTTTTTAATTTTTTTTTTGTTTATGATAGCCATATAATTTGCTAAGAAAATCACATGCTAAAATTTATCATAAAGTTTATTAAAATTCCAAATGGTTTGTACTGGTGTCAATGCGATATTTAAAAATCGTTATAACTCCAAACATTATTTATCGGATTTCAGTTTCTTTCTATTTAACTCAAAATGAAAATCCGATTTTAGTTTTGTTTCGAGGTTTTTGTTTTTCAATATTTATTTTAGAACAATTAAAAATATTTATTAAAAAAAATAATAACTTTTAAAAAATCATATTTTCAAAAGTAAATAATTTTTCACTTTTTTAAACAAAAGTAAGGTAAAATAATTAAAAATGGCATGTTTCAAGTTTGTATTTTTTTCTTTAACAATTCTTAACTTTTAATAATTTAAAGACAAGAAATAGTCGGGGAAAAAAATTCATTATACAGAAAAACGAAATGTACTGTTTTACTGCCCATTAGTTATTTAAAAGAATGCTTTTCTAAGATGCAGATTAAGTCCTTTTTAAAAATTTAGCTCTCACAACTCTAAGCTTTTTATCGTCCTGCAGAGACTGTTAAAAAATCTGTATTCTGGGCTCAGGTCAGATCAGGAACGAAACGTTACTTTTTTCTGAAGACTCGCCTATCCGAGTCTAATGTATTTTTCATACCGGAGGGGACTGCTTCCTTTTTACCAGACTTGCATTGGACGAAAATTTTAATCCCGGTCTTGAACAATCCGTATTAAAATCACAGACCTAATACATGCATAAAATAAGTAAAATTTGGTTTAATAATATTTTACGAAAACCACATAAATTTTAAAACCGTTTTTATTTTACAAAACAAGAAAAAAAACTTTATTTATTATTATTATTTTTTTAAGAATAGTATTTTTAAATGCAAAAAAATTAAACAAAATAAAACCAGACACAAAAAATCTGCCTACGACGGAATTCTGTCTTAAACAGAAAACGTGTTGATCCATGCAAAATAAATACAATAATACCTGAGAAAAAAATAAACTCCATTTAACTTTCATTGGAAGGGCATTTGTCTATTACGTATTTTTTCTTTCCTATGTGATTCCGTCTTAAAAGATTTTACTATATAACATTTTGTAAAGTCTTCAACGCACGGGATATGGATTAGCGATAATAAAATATAAGTGAAACGTTTGCATATAAACATAGATTCATTGATAAAATAAATATATCACAGCCTTTGGCGCCTCTTTAATAATTAAAATTAAAAAGTATAAATATAAAAAACGAAATTCTATATTCAGTATTTTTGGTCAGAACTCCTCCACGCAAAACATTTTTTAACTATACTGAAGCAAACAACTATGTAGAAATTCACGGCTGAGCCGGCTACGATTTAAGCTTTTTTCAGGCTGGTCCGGATTATGATCTTAACATTATTTCATGCCCTGCTGAACTTCTTTCCTTATGGGTGGGTTTAGGACCAGACCTAAATATTACGATTTATTCAGACCTCCAGAGCTAACGATCAACATGTTTTTGAAACAAGTTTCAATTTTAAATCAATACGCTGCGTTATTGTGGCCAAATGAGAGGCACGGTCTTAAACCGTCATATAATAACGTTACAATTTGTGGACGATCCCTTATTTGCTTTGAAAATGGATAAAAAATACTTCGTTTACAAGCATGGTAAAGTGGTGTAAGTCACGAATTTTCGAGAATTTTAGCTTTTGATATCTCTGTCAGGTTTTCAGATAGGGAAATGAAAATTTTTTTGTTCAATTTAGGAATGGATAAGGAATAATTTCCTATTTGGGAATTTCGCTCTACGGGGGCCGTATAAAAATTTAGTTTTCGTATTTTTTCAACTAGACCCCCCCCCCCACCCCCATGGAGTTGCAACTTATATTATCAGAAATTTCACCTTTTTTATGAGTTTTTGCATCTGGAAGTATGGGTCTAGAGGCAATATTTAAGGAGATAGCTTATTGTTTCGATATTTATGACTCACCTTGTATATTTCAAAAGAAATCCACCTCCAAACCAAATCTAGAACTGTATCTTTTGCAATGGCAAACCTACGTGAAACAGAATTAAAATAGATATTTTTAAAAAAAATTTAGGATTAGATAATCGCAGTACAATTTTTTTTAATTATTGATTTTACAAATGTGGTACATCCGCATGCAGATGTTATTTCATGTGCTGATTCATAAAATCTAAATTAAAAAAAAAAAAAAAGCGAGACCACAACTTTCAATTTATGAAAAAATAACTTTAAATTTATAGAAAAGTCACTTTTTGTCACATACAATTAACGGGAATTTATAAGAATTAGGAAAACTAAATGATCGCTTTTACACTTTGACATAGTTTATAACACACAATGCAAATTTTATAAATTAAAGGTAAATTGGATTTTTGTTGGGGGAAGGGCGATGTTTTCTTTTTTCTCTAGTTAAGCATGTTTATTGCAATTTGAAAGCGGTTTTTTTTACTGAGCACTAATATAAATATTATTACTTCACATTAAATATTTGTAAAAGTGAAAAATTCTGGGTGAGGATAGGGTCGTCGGAGAAGGGGCTATTTTCTAAATTTTGTTATGTTTGGGGAAAATATGGAATCAATTGCTTTAAACTTTGACATACAGTTTATAATACATAATGAGAATAAGGATAAAGTTTTTTGAACGAGATATTAAACGAAATCTTCTGTGTGATCTGTTATCACACTTACCCATTTGTTATTTTTCATAGTGTAGCTTTTAAGACACAATAATATGTTCAAAAGAAGTCAAAATCAAACTACAAACAAACAAAAAATAAATACATTCCATATACTACTTTAAAACTTCTTGTTACATTTGTTAAATATGTGACAGAAACAAAATGTTTCTTTGTGATGACGAACCCATTTTTTCATTATAATAAATGTAAAATTAAGCAGTTTGAAAAACAATAACTATTCATTAATACAAAAGTTAACTTATGCAAATTGCTAAACCCCCTTACGACCGAGGAAAAGGGCAAAATTGTAATGTTTTCTCTGTAAATTATGCAAAATGCTAAAAAAAGATATTTTTTTCAACATGATACAAAATATTTTAGTATGAATAGTCACATCACTTGACAATTTTCCCTTCTTAGCATTTCCCAACAAAGTTGAAAAATGCGTATGCATTAGGTATGTCTGTCCTTCAGTCCACGCTCTAACTCCGGTAAATATACTTGAATTTTCATGTAATTGAGAAATTTTTTTAGGGTCAACAAAGCATGTTTGGTATTGTATATGAAGTATGTAGAATTTATGGTTCATTTACAAGGACACTCAAAACATTTCGGTTACATTATGGTGTATTGGTAAAAAATGTTTGGAGCGTACTTTAATGATATTTTGCTTTTTCAAATGTATTGAAAGAGATATAAATCACTGATTTTTTACGATTCTTGAAAACAGAGCATTCGTATCATTTTTCCTTAAATGACAGGGACAAGCAAAAGAAATCAGTGCTATTTTTGCATAATAATTGCTGGGGCGTACGTTTTAAAATACAGTACGGGGTTTAAAATTTAATTAGTTTTTTGCATATTACTCTTTATATTTAACTCTATACTTCATATACAGAGCTGCACAGGATTATTACTATACCATATTCCTTATTAGAGGGAATTGCTGAAAAGGAATTTTCAAATGCAATATGTGCATCTGTTAAATGAACTAATGTTTTGAAATGCATATCGTTTATAGAAACAAATCTCTATTTTATACAGGAATGCTAAACATTTCAGATTATTTTACGATTGTAGATAAGAACAGCTGGAATTCGATTTTAAAATGCGTTATAGATTTCTACAAGGTAAAGTATAAGGTAATATTTTATTTTTTTAAATAAAATTGGAATATAATATGCATGGAATGCATTTTATTATCCATAAATTTTATTATATTATCTATATTATAGAACGCCATACGATTTTTAAAGCTTTATTGTTATTTTATTTTATAGAATTTCTTTTTAAATTATTCTATAAAATATTATGTGTATTTTTACGAAAAACATTTTTTTAATTTATCTACGTAACTATTATGAGATATGCGCTTGAAATAAAAATTGATTTTCATTTACTTATATACATTTTATAGAATGGAAACAGCTTTGAAATATATGTTGACAGCAACGATCTTCAAGTCGATGCATTTGAAAACCAAAATTCCGCTTTACCTATCATTTTTCTTTTTCATATAAAGATCTTCTCAAGTTGAGAATTTGGGAAAAAGGAAATTTTCAATAAGTTGGGATTTGTGATACGGATTTGAAATCGGAAGAAAAGGAAGAATTCTCTTTGAAGATTGACGTTTGAGATATCGAAGAAATAGGGATTTAAAAAATAAAATTTTGCTATATAATCAACAAACTCTTAGATTTTTGGAAGTTTAACAAAGAAAATATGCAAAGAAATGCTTAACATTTATAAATATAACATAATGCTTTAGCTATTATATATGCATATAAACTAAAAATGAAAACTTCTTTCCATACATAACACCATTATCTACGAAATGGATTATTACGGCATTTACATTGTGTCACATTTCTGGATCTAATGATGATAAAAACATGCGGTTAGCGATATTTCACGGTAAAAACTCAGTTTTGTTTCTAGCCAATAAAAAAATCAAATTTTTGGAGAATTTTTAGCCCAGGAGCCCCTTAACGTGAAAATAATTTATTGTATAACACATCCATTATTTTCAAATAAATGGGTTACAAAATAAATAAATGAAGCCTTTTTAAGTTAAAATAAACAAACTGATTTTTTTTTTTGCTTTTTTAACACATTCAAATTAGTCTTAACTTCCTAAAATCTGAGACAAACATTACGAGGAACCACAAATTTAAAATTGTTATAAAACACCTCTAAAAATATATAAATTCATACATCGATGGTTATTGTCTGTACGCATTTATTAAAAAAGTCTAGAAGTAATTTTAAGAATTCTAGAAGCATTTAAAGTATTTTAATAGGTGTTCTTCAGTGTTTTCTATAGGCGACATCTGGACCTAGAAAGATATAGATTAGGATGGTTTTATTGTGTTATATGTTGGCGTATTGTGATTGCGGAAGTTTAATTTTATTGTTTTAAGTGAAAATTCCATATAGCTAACGAACTTAAGTTATTTGCGTTTTAATCAAATAAACTGGAAGACAATAATTATATGAAACAATCAAAAATATCTCTGAAATATCTCTGAATATCTCTAAAATCTGAAACAATCTAAAGGTATATATATATATATATATATATATATATATATATATAAATGTATATATTGATTGCTAATATTAATTTGTGCATTCGTAAGTTTATACCTTATGTCTTACAGAAATGCATTGAAATGGTTTTGCCAAATTGAAATTTCATACACTTTTTGCTTTGCTGTTTGTTTTTGAAAACTGAAATCATTATTTCAATTCATACTAATTTTATGAATTTTTGAAAATTTAACAATTACCGAATATTTGACCAACCATTTTTTTTAATATCTTGTCACCGATCTTTAGAAAAAAATGACACTTTTGAGATACTAAGACAGTTTAAGTTGTGATTAAATTACTAATACATTTCCAGAACATTGAATAACCAACTTTACTATTATTGTTTCTTTGTTAAGAAATACCGCAAAATGTTTTCTTGCATCCCCGCGCCTATATTATTATTGTGTAAAAAACGGATTCATAGATTTCTAGAATAGAAAACCAATACTTAGCACACGATGGAGATTTACTTTTTGTGTAAAAACATCATGTTATCAACAACCGAATAGCGCCAAGATGACAACCAGTAAATTCGACAATTCAAATGCCTATCTTAAAAAATAATATCAAGGAACGGCATTTTTGATAACTCGAGTATCACTTTCTTTTCATGAAGATGATCTAAAAATGTGAAGTTAATAAAGTTTGAAAAATATTTCCCTGTGAACAGAAAAGTTATTCTGTAATAAGTACTCTGCGGTATATATTGTATTTTCATAATTCTGTTGCATATTTTTCCTGGTGTTTGTTCTACATTTTATAAAAGGTGTACCGAGATTCTCAAATAGTTTCCAATGAAATATGATTTCCTTCTGATTGAATATATTTTTGTTAAAATTTAACAAACATTGAGGTATAACAGAATTTTCATGAGACATGTTTGTTTATTTTATTATTTTTGTCATTTTTTCTGTAAGAATATCCTTATAGTCAACCGAACAACAGTCAACACATAATTATTCTAATATTCAGTCAATTTAACGGCAATGTAATATCACTAGTTTTAGAAATCCCCAACGTTCTACGGTGACCATAATATGACATATTTCTTTCATCGCATTATGATTTTCATATGTCCGTGCCTGATATTTGTGTCGTTCATTGACGTAAAAAAGGGTGCAGTGACGTGAATGTCAGATATTTTCCATGTAATGAAAGGACAAAACAGAAGATCAACGTTTAAATGTTTCCTGATATTGATCTCATTCGCGTCACTGAGTTATTAGAGTTTTGCAACTAGCAACGATTTATACTATTAGGTCCTTTCTTTGTAATAGATTTGCACTAATCATCAAAATAAAATATTTTTCAATTTAAATAATGGTGTTAAAAAAACAAAATTAGTCTTCAATCCTATTTCTATAATAGGTATGGAAACATTCCCACAACAAACACTTTTAAACGGAAACGATCTGAATAGTTGAATATAAAACGCTTCAAAAAATATATAATTTAATTTTCATGATGCTTTTCATATTTACAAAAAAATCGACAGTATTGTCATTTGTGAAATCACTATACCCCCTCTATTTGATTGTTAAGATATTTCATAGCATCCTCTTTTTCTAAAATATTAACAGCATTTTTCACATTTTTGGTTCTCTACTTATAATATTCTTCTATTGACTGCCACCTATATTTTCCTATTTTTAGAAGCGTTCGTAATTAAGAAAATAAGTAGCACCTATAGTTGTCGTTCAGTCCGTCCGTCCGCATATAACAACGCAAAAACTACCCAACTGAATCATTTGAAATTTAAAATGTATAATTATTACATAATTTTGTCGAATCACTTCAATTTTTATGAAAATCGGATGCATAAATCAATTACAGAGACAATCAAAATATTCCGTTACATTACGGTCAATGGGGAAAGAAGTTTCAAATGCATTTTAATCGTTTGAAATTTAAAATACCTAATTATTATATAATTTAATTGAATCATTTCAAATTTTATTAAAATCTGATGCATAGATCAAATACAGGGGCAATCAAAAGTATTCTGTTATATTGCGGTCAATGGGGGAAAATGTTTCAAATTCATTTTTAATGGTGTTACACTCATTCGAAGAAAAAATTTATATGCATCTATAAAGTACTTTTTATAATATACATTTTGTATAATCTGTGGTGCAAAGAACGTTTTTTATTGATTTTCAAGACCACACAAAATTATTCCATTGCATATTAGTAAAGGGAGAGCATTGTTTGGTGCGTAATTTATTTGTATGTAACTATTTACAATTTTATGAGACTGATATATGAGAATGATATTTTTAAAACTTCGTTATCATATGAACGCACCTCATTTGCTATGCTTCACGGGCAATTTCCAACATGTTCTATTTGTCATGAGCTACGCCCTTGAATCCGCTTCTTTCATGTACAATTGATCAAGTATGTATCATTCTTTGCACTGAGGACGGTGCACTAAATGCTACCAAAACTAGTCTGCTTAACATAGTCTACTTTTACATAGTCTTACACTTTTAATTAATCTGCTTTTACATAGTCTGGCAATTTAATCGTCATTTTAAATTTACAAATATAACTGCTGTTTGAATTATTCTGAAAGCAAATTAATTTATTTGTCTTATTTGCCATTTCTATTAAAATTTACGCTTATTACTCAAAGTTTTTAAGCATTGATTAGATTTTCTCTTATAAAAAAACGATATGGTGCCTTAAATAAATCAGCAGAAAATAAGAATCTAAATTTATCCTTTTCTCGCAGTTAGTAGAATTCATTGAAGTTTAACTAAATGTAGCTAATAAAGTATAATATAGAAATTATATTACTATATTAATATAAATAATGTCGTAAGCACGATATATAGTAACGTACAAATCTTACAATAACTAACTTAATTCAATTTATTTTCGCATGTCAGATGATATTATTCGAATAATTAAATTTGGCTAAAATTATTTCATATTTTTTAATAGAATAAATTATTCGTTAATGTAACTAAATGGTGTTTAATTCAATTATAAATATATGTATATATTTGTAATAAGACGATTAACTCAGAAAATGTTTCTGCAGAGTCATACTCCTAATTTTGTTTCTTCTGTTTAATTCTCAAGTTAATGTTTTTAAGCATCTTTCTTAATCTGAGATATGAGGATGATTATCTGCAAGTGGCGAATTAGCTATGTATTTAAACACTATATAAATATTCTATGATGTTGTAAATTCAGCTTCATGCGAAATGTAAACTTCTTTTAAGGGGCTGTACGTATATTATATTATCAATTTAGGAGGATAAGGGGGTGGCACATCTTATGGTAAGTTGTTTCTAATATCAAGGAGTTGATATTAAGACTTTTGGTGTCGTTATCATTTTTTGGCATACCCAAAATTTTTAAATAAAGCGCCATCAACTTGGCTATTTAGAATCATTATTTATTACTAGGTATATAAGTGATTTCATAACGTATGGCAGGCCGGTGGATAGAACGATAGAACGATAGAACTGGATAGAAAGAAGAAAACGTTTATAATATATTTTAGATACGTTTGTAATTATTTAAATAAGCAGTCGTATAGACATTTAAATCTATGATCGTCATTCAGCCTCTCCGTCAGTCTGTCCATCAGTCTGTCCGTCAGTTTGTCCGCCGTTTGTCAGCCTGCCTGTCCGTCAGCATATATCTTAAAAAATTACCCAACTAAATTACTTGAAATTTAATATATATAATTGTTGCATAAATTTATCGTATTATTTCAAATTTAAGAAAATCGGATGTATAGTTTTATTACAAGAGCAATTAAAACTATTCTGTTACATAAAGCCCAATGGGAAAAAATAGTTTCAAGCGCATTTGAAAGATGTTACACTCTTTACAACATAAAATAATAAATGCATCTATAAAGTTTGTATTATAATACACATCATGTATAATCTGTGGGGCATATAATATTTCTTATTCGTTTACAGCGCCACAAAAATATATTTCATTACATAATGGTATAGAGGTAAACATTTCCTTCTATATATTCCCTCCTTTTGGGTGCATTTTAGTTATATTAAATTATTGATATAAGTTTCTGAAGTTAACTCTAAGTTACGTTCTGTATAATGAAAAGCACATAGCACTTACAGGGACACACAAAAGATTTCCGCTACTATACTTTATCCGAAGTATTGTATAGTATTACGCCAAAATCTCTAATTTTTAAAACGTTATATAGCGAACGCACCTCAGTTGCTACGCTTGATATGTAATGTCCGACTTATTAACTTTTGATTCAATTTTAATAAAATGTGAAATGGCATGAAAAAAAATCTGCAACGATTTTATATTATAAATTTCAAACCATCCAACTAACAAGGAAGGTCTCCATACTGGTCATACTCAGAATTTTTTGAAAAAAAAAAAAAAAAAAAAAATACGAACTAAACTACTGAAGTATGTAACTACTGATGTATGATCAGTCAAATTTAGCGGGGAGTTACAGAAGAAAGTTAGTAAAAAAATAAAATACTTTCGAGTATTTGGCGCGAAAAGATGAAAGCGTAAAATGCACCTGAAAATTTCTTGTCAATGAAATTTTAGCAAACGTGTAAATAATATTTAATGAATTTAAATTTGAACAATGAGAGAGTTTGACATATAGATGTATTTTATATTATATATTTCTGTTGCTTTTTCTGCAGTTATTTAATTTTATCATTTTAAAAATAATTTCTTATATAAAAGATGCTTTCATATTGAAAAGTATTTTTCATATATTTAAGCGTATGACCAAATAAAGCCAGATGAAGAATGCTGCAGCAATGCATTTCAATATCGGAGACGTTTTTGTTTTCATAGCAACAAAACTGAATCGACAGAGATCAATTACATTGGAATTAATTTTGAGATTGAAACAATTTTAATAAATTTAAATTCTGTTTTAATTCCTAAAATTTCACAGTTAATTTTCATTTTAAATAGATTATGGCATAAATATAGTTAAAACAATTTAAGGCTGACAAAACTAACGTTATATAAGTAAAATTTCTTTAAACAAATACAAGATGAAATATTTTTACCTTAAAATTTTTTTGACATAAAAAAAGTATTTTTTGAAATTTTATGTTGTCGCCAACACTGCAAAAAATAATTGTTAGTTTTACGGTATAATACTGGCACCCTTGCTGCCCGTATTATACTGTGAAATCTACCGCAATAAACTGTAATATACCGTTAAGCAGTAATATAATTTTTTCTGTATTTAGAAGACGGTATACTACTGCTTATTTACGTTTTATTACTGTTAATTTTACGGTATATTACTGGCAGCTGCAAAAAATAATTGTTAGTTTTACGGTATAATACTGGCACCCTTGCTGCCCGTATTATACTGTGAAATCTACCGCAATAAACTGTAATATACCGTTAAGCAGTAATATAATTTTTTCTGTATTTAGAAGACGGTATACTACTGCTTATTTACGTTTTATTACTGTTAATTTTACGGTATATTACTGGCAGCTGGGACGCCAGTATTATACTTCAAAACTAACAATCATTTTTTGCAGTGAACCGATGATAAATCGCCAACTAAAAGAAATGTTCATTATTTTTTTTACGAACATTCAATCGGGGTTCCGCCAAATTTTTTTACAAACATATATATCCACATGAGAAGAACATTCTGTATTTTTTTCAGATTTTTCAGAGTATACCCGTATGGAGACCTTCCTTGTAAGTAGTTTTGCGCTGTTTTGTGCAAATAGACGGGCAGACAAGGCAATGACTATAGATACTGTGAATTTATATTATTATGAATGTACCCAAAGAACAATAATCTCTGTAACGATAAATATATAAAGATCAACCTTTTAATTTAATAACCGAGAAGTAAAAATAATATTAATTTATATTCTCTTTTTTTAATGAAAAAAATTTTTTTATCATACGTGACACGGTCTTTCTGAAGAAAGATTAATAACGGATACATTTGATACAATTATTTTGTAAACATTCAATTAATGGATTATTGTCAAGAAAAAATCCAATTTGTTATAAATGCAAAAGAGGATATAAAGTAAGAAATTACTCGTTTTTTTTTTTCATTTGTATTAAAAGATAATTAAAAAAATCGATTTTATTAAACGGTTCAATTATTTTGCCCCAATTGGTTCTTCTCTTGTTATTATATTACCGAGTTATATCACGAATTTAATTACATAATAAAAAAGTGCAATCAATTTGCAAGTAATTCTTTGTTGTATTCGATATTGGTTTGATAACGTCTTTGTTTTGGAATTAAAAGCAATTAATTTAATTTCTGTAATGAAACATACTTAATTTATTTTGAATAATTCATGAAAAAAAATACTCCATTTTTATCTTTCTGTCTGTTACATTATTTAATAAAACTTAACTTGCTTCATGTATCCAATATCCGTGTACCCTAGAGTAAGATAAAATTAAAAATGACACAATGTTACTAATGACAAATGTTACTTAAAACACTTTTGCATTTAAAAAAAGTTTTTGAGTTAAATGTGTTTTTATTCTAAAGTAACCCTAAAACTTAAAATAATTTTATATGCTTTTAGAATCAAATTAACGGAACTGTTTTAACTTAAATTTGTAATTATCTGATATAAAATTTCCATTCAAACGAATCGAGTAATTTATTATCATCAAACATACCTTTTATCAGTTATTTCAAAACAAAAGTTCGCATGAATATTTTGAGACTAAAGAATCTCGTGCATTCAAAAGGGGCTGAATTAATGATTGAGTGCTCTTATAGTACCGCATTAGGAATGAGTGTTAGTTCATCTCAAATAATCTTTATACATATGAAAAGTAAAAGTAGGATTCAAACTAAACATGTGAAATGACGATTTGCTTTTTGAAGGATTTTATTTTATTAATAAAATGAGAAGTGGGATTATTTTTTTTAAATATCAGAATACTTTAAAGGGGCAAAGCGCGATTAACTTGGTAATGGCGAATTTCTGCAAAATTATTATTAGTTTTTAAAAAGAGCTAATTGAGAAAAATTCGTAATTAAAATACGTTCTATTTTGAAAAATATGAATGAATGATTTCTAATTTAAAAAAAGAACTCTTATAAACTATGTTGAAGTATATAGCTAGACCCAGCCCTGCGTTGTGTAGTTTTATACAGACTATTATTATTCTTTTAGCAATGAGGTTTAATGAAGTTTCAATAGTAGTCACAATAGTTGTGATAATTTGTTAATTACAATGTATGCAGTGTTGTATTTTACCTATTGTTATGCAAGGTAGTACATCAACAGCATAGTGGGATATAAATATCCCACTTTCTTGTGACGTCAAAATGACGTATACGGGATCTTAATCAGTGGGACCTTAATCAGGGTCTCAACGACAGTAAAATTCTCTGTGACTTGATTTAGGTCCCGTTCTGATAGCGGGATGTATATCAGTGGGACGTTAATCAGGATTTCGTGAAAAGTGAAATGCACAGGCACTGGATTTATATCCCACTTTCTTGTGACGTCAAAATGACGTACCGGGACCTTAATCAGTGGGACCTTAATCAGGCGCCTCATTTCTATTTCTGATACAGAAAAGGTAAATAAAGGTTTTTCATATAAAACTTTCTCCAAAATATTATATATTTTTATTTTATCTACATACTTGTTTATTTATAATGATTGAAACGAGAAAATAGCCTTGAGATATAGTAAATTTATTATTTATATTAATAAATAATAATTAAAAAAATAATTATAATTTTTTTTTATTTAAAATAAACACGGGAAAAACTCTTAAACATCTAAAATCACTACTCACCTAGTTTTTAAGATTAAAGACTTTACATTTTGAAAATAAACCTATCATTATAATGTATTTTCTTATTTTTCATTTATTTTTAACCCAACTATCTAATAATTATGTAACATCAACTTTCATTAAAATGAGTTTCATTTCATTTGTTAGTGACAGGTAATTAATATTTAAACTAAGGAAAGAAATGTATCCCAACAAGAATTTGTTTCAATCAATTTCTTAATCTCAGAAAATTAATGTAATGGCAGAAAGAATAAATAGCCGAGTGGGAAATGAAATTTAATTTCATTTATCGAAGAAAAATGTCTTAGAGTATGGTGATTACGTTTTGGATTTGTTCATGAAGAAAGAAGGCTTGAGAGGAAGAGAATTTTGAATCATAAACTTATTTTCCCTTTTATTAACTACTTTAAATGTAAATCATCTTAACAAAACATAATAATACATATATATTTAATATTAATCAATTTCTCAAATAATTTTCAGCAGTGAAATTACGCTTGAAAATCTAGAATATTTTTTTTTTATTACGTGAATTTTCATATTGCTAAATAAGCTATTCCAATGGTTCCAGGTTCCGGGTACGATCCCCGGCTTGGACATTTTTCACGAAGTTGGTTCTACGCTTAGTTAATGTAAAAATTCACATATTAAAAATATTCTAGGTTTTCAAGCGTAATTTCACTGCTGAAAGTTGATTGAGAAAATGATAAATGTTAAATATATATGTGTGATTTACCGATCCTGGATTTCTTGGTGTCTCATGTTACGCCGCAAGATTGTGTGCTCATGAAGACGGTTCCATTTTGTGCTGTGAATTGCAGCCTAACCAACATAAGAATTGAGAAATGCTAAGCTGAATATCTTTCTCGTAGTTTAAATGGTAGAATACTTGGAGTGCTATTCCAAGGACTCCGGGTTCGATCCCTGGCTTGAACGTTTTTCACGAAGTTGGTTCTACGCTTAGTTTGCTATGTAAAAATTCGCATATTAAAAATATTCTAGGTTTTCAAGCGTAATTTCACTGCTGAAAGTTGATTGAGAAAATGATAAATGTTAAATATATATGTGTGATTTACCGATCCTGGATTTCTTGGTGTCTCATGTTACGCCACAAGATTGTGTGCTCATGAAGACGGTTCCATTTTGTGCTGTGAATTGCAGCCTAACCAACATAAGAATTTAGAAATGCTAAGCTGAGTATCTTTCTCGTAGTTTAAATGGTAGAGCACTTGGAGTGCTATTCCAAGGACTCCGGGTTCAATCCCTGGCTTGGACGTTTTTAACGAAGTTGGTTCTACGCTTAGTTATCAATGTAAAAATTCACATATTAAAAATATTCTAGGTTTTCAAGAGTAATTTCACTGCTGAAAGTTGATTGAGAAACTGATTAATGTTAAATATATATGTGTGATTTACCGATCCTGGATTTCTTGGTGTCTGATGTTACGCCGTAAGATTGTGCGCTCATGAAGATAGTTCCATTTTGTGCTGTGAATTTTGTGCAGCCTAACCAACATGAAGAATTGAGAAATGCTAAGCTGAGTATCTTTCTCGTAGTTTAAATGGTAGAGCACTTGGAGTGCTATTCCAAGGACTCTGGGTTCGATCCCTGTCTTGAACATTTTTCACTAAGTTGGTTCTACGCTTAGTTAACAATGTGAAAATTCACGTATTAAAAATATTCAAAACATTGTAACGGTTGGGTGCTCTCACTGGGGTTTAAATGCAGACATAACTCAGGAACTAAGATAAAAACAGTTTATTTAAAACGGTTAGGGCTCAAGGACAGTGGAGCAGTTCTTAATTTTAATAACTGGTAACAATGCTAAAAGATTAAACTCATACTCACAGCTCCGTCACTAACTCAATCGGGGCACTTCAGATTACTTCTCAGCTATCTTTCGGCTAAGCTGCTAGATAAAATCTTATTAGACAGCCCGTGGCTGTATATATTTCTTTACTAACTTTGAACTAGGCAACGTAATTACTATTAATTTCCTACCACCAACCAACTTCTCTAGTCGAATTCCAAAAGTCCTTGTCAACTCACTGGAGGCTCGTTAATATTTGATATCGCTTGCTCTAGATTCACTACTAGCTGTCCAATACCGCTAGACACACTCTTAGCTGGCTACTGTCGCCAGAGACACTCACACACACTCAAACTCGAAGCTTTTATATGCTGCAAACTGAAATACTACAAATTTACATATTCCTTCTAACCGCGACATAATTGTAGAACCGAGGAAGACACTCACGCTCTAGAAAGTTAAAGTAAAATAGAGGATAGATGTCGCTTTCACGCTTACACATGTTAAATCATTGACGTCACGATCTCAAAAATGCTAGAGTGCCTTTATTACAAAGGTCACTCCCTCACAACATAATAATTTAGAATATAGTTAGTGGAAATAATTCATTTTGCACCTTTTTCGTTTAAATTAACTAAGGGGTTTGTTTAATTAATTAAGGGGACACAATACCTAGAAATTGATCAAATAATCGCTTTTCTTTATAAATATAACTGAAAGCTTCTTTAATTGTGAATTATGTGATACCTCATTTTTATTTACACGATTATATTTACTTAACTATATTTTATTTCGTTTTAAAAATTATTCTACAAGAACTACATTGCAAACGTTATTACAAAGTACCGCATGAAAAATAATTGTGCTTAATTTCAAATAATTGACCAATATATATCTTCTTTATAGTACATATGCGCCTTTTTCATAAACGTCAGTGTTACTTTCATGTAACAGAAGAGATAAAACAATTAAAACATTATCTATTCATTTTAAATTTAGCACAAAAAAATTCCTGACGCAACACATCTAAATGTTGAAATTTATAGCAGACGATAAATTAATTCATTTAAAATCAATATTTAATGAGTAAGAAAAATCATGCGTTAAGCATAGTTTATGAAGCACTTTCCAACACTTAATGAAAGCTTCAACAAAATTTTGTTATTTAGGGAAATAATAGTGTATAGCCAAATATACCCAAATATGATTTCCAGTACATTAGAACAGCTCTGTATTTCATATGTCAGTTCATATAATCGGAAAATTTAGCTTAGCAAGAATATACCCAGTAGCTTGAAATTTCTTTTTCAGCAATTCATACTATTAGATGGAAACATACTTGAATACTTTTATTCAGCTCTGTAGTTTACACTGTACCTTTATTACACGTCAGCATTAGGCTAAAATTTATTGTAAATTAAAACACTTTTAAAACAACTGAAATCACATTCTCATAAATCATTATTCATAAGCGTCCATGTACGGAATTCTTTCCGTGGCGCTGTATATCCCTTTATCTATATTCTGCAAACATTTCTCAGTAAATTGAATGCAGCGCAGCTTAAAAATGCATAGCTTATTTAAGAACCACGTTTAAATAATTTACGCTCATATTCAGTAACGTTGGCGAGCTCTTATGGGTAGCCCTGTATATCAACTATAACATTTATACACACCATATAATGTGCAGATGTTTAGCGAAATATAAACGCGAATATCATAATTAAAATGCATTTCATCCATCCATCAGCCATCATTGGACACATATACGGTACTTCGGAAAGAACATACTATTTGAAATCTTTTGTATGGCCCTGTAAATGCTATGTACTTCATATTATGCAAAAGAGTACCGTATAATTTATATTAAGCTTCAGTGACATACATAAATTTTATTATACATGAAAATGCTTAATATAGTTAAAATATGTCGCACACAATTCCCCCTTTTACCATTATCTAATGGAATTCTTTTGTGTGGGCCTGTAAATGAATAATAACTATATTTTCACCTTATATTTTATAGAATGCATATTTTAATATGTTTGACAGTGTATAACATATTTAAAATTCCTTTGAAACGTTTTTTCCCCATAGGCCGTAATGTAATAGGAAAATTTTGATTCGCCCTGTAGATAAACTAATTATGGTAGAAACTTCATTTTCGATAGGACTTGTGCAAGGGTAAACGTGAAACACGTCCGAAAATTTCATGGCAATCCGAGTATATTAACGATTTTTCCCCATGGGCCGTAATGTCATGGAAAAATTTTATTTCGCCCTGTAGATAAACTAATCAGATTGGAAACTTCATTTTCAATAGGGATCGTGCTAGGGTAAATATAAATAACGTCCTAAAATTTAATGGCAATCCGAGTATATTAACGATTTTTCCCTATAGGCCGTAATGTAATGGGAAACTTTTGATTCGCCCTGTAGATAAACTAATCATGGTAGAAACTTCATTTTCAATAAGACTTGTGCTAGGGTAAACGTCAATAACGTCCTAAAATTTCATGGCAATCCGAGTATATTAACGAATTTTCCCCATAGGCCGTAATGTAATGGGAAACTTTTGATTCACCCTGTAGATAAACTAATCATGGTAGAAACTTCATTTTCAATAGGACTTGTGCTAGGGTAAACGCCAATAACGTCCTAAAATTTTATGGCAATCCGAGTATATTAACGAATTTTCCCCATAGGCCGTAATGTAATGGGAAACTTTTGATTCGCCCTGTAGATAAACTAATCATGGTAGAAACTTCATTTTCAATAGGACTTGTGCTAGGGTAAACGTCAATAACGTCCTAAAATTTCATGGCAATCCGAGTATATTAACGATTTTTCCCCATAGGCCGTAATGTAATGGGAAACTTTTGATTCTCTATGTAGATAAACTAATCGTGGTAGAAACTTCATTTTCAATAGGGTTCGTGCTAGGGTAAACCTCAATAACATATAAAAATTTCATAGCAATCCGAGTTTATTTACGGGAGTTAGAGCGCGGCCAGACGGACAGACAAACCGAATTTATAAGCACTTTTCAACTTCGTTGGAAAGTGCTAAAAAGAACTCTATACATTGTAATTAAACTCCGGCATCCACTTGATAAATCCTTGTAAATTCAAAATAGCATTGTTTCACTTTACAAATACTTTTCGTTTGAGTTTTAGAAAAATTCTTTAACTAAACATTGATGGAATTATCAGATAAAGTGTACAATTGTGTTAAAATTAGAAGTTCTTGTACCTTTTGGAAAAAATTAACAATGCTTTGCAAAAAAAAAAAAAAAAAAGAGCATTTGTAAATGCAAATGTTATTCAGATGTAAATAAGAAGCACAAAAAAATAAAAAAAACATTGTCTCGCAAGAATTATTTCTGTAAATGCAAGGCTTGTCGCAAAGTTTTAAAAGCTTTTCGTGTGTTTAAAGAATGCAATCATAGTAATTAAGAATCAGAAGAAAGACACTTTGTAAATAACTTATATAGTACGTGAACATAATTTTTTATCAAATAAACATGTGTGAAAAAGAAATGTTATTTAATAAATAAAATTATACACATACAACAATATACATAAATAAGTACTTTCTAACATTACAAGAGGAGTTTAACGAAAATTCGTTATATTAAAAGGCGAAAAAAGATACATAGATATAAGTAAAGAACTTGTAATGACTAGTATAGAAAAAGCGAAATAATTTGAAAAACCGTAATTTTCGAATTATTTTCAATAGTTTGTCCATAACGCTAATTATCTGATAATCCCCGTGTATTATCTACAGATTTATAAATGCAATACATAGTGGGCTAAAATTTTACTTAATTTACAAAACGAACAGTAATGCCAAAAATTCCTATTCAGCGATTTTAAGCAAAAAACAGAAATACACTTGGTTACTCACAACACAATATGCATCTGCAGAATTTTATACACGTCTAAAAATTATATGAAACATTAGTTCAGGATAACACACATAACAAAACTGAAAAAGCATTTAAAAAATTAGGATACACTATAAAAAAAATCTGTGAAGGTACTAAACATTTTCTAGGAAACTGGGATTCCAAGAACTTTTCATGTAACGATAACAGGAAAAATTCATGTAATCGATTCTGAAACTTGCTTTTTTGCTGTTACCGTTACAGGAAAAGTTCTTGGAATCCCAGTTTCCTAGAAAAGGTTTAGTACCTTTGCAGATTTTTTTTACAGTGTACGTAGCTAATACTGCATCCAGTTTTTGTGCAGTTCTTCCATATCAATTTTTTTGTATTCTAAAACATTTTTTAACACCATAAATATAGATTAATTTTTGAACACAATTTTTCAGTTGGTAAATAAATCATAACAGCTGTAAATATTCAATTTAGTGAAAACATTTATAATCGTTCTGATTTATTTACAAATTGACTAATTGTGTTAAAAATTAATCTTTTATAATTTCGCGTGCAACGGTTATCACAATTACCAAAAAAGCCTTCCATTTATTTAGTTTAGCTGATTAAGATGTCAGACGAGATCTTGTGAAAGTTAACATTGATTGGGTGAATTAATCCTTCAGATTCGTCCGGGATGCCTTAGTCGGTATAACATTGGCTGCTTCTGTCAAGATATGCCTAGTCCCAATAAAGGCTTCAGGTGGTTTTCATCCACTTGTAAAACTTACAACTTTTATGTACTAAGTATAGTTCGGCTGAAACAGTTCTCCCTGTATTTAGTTTAATTAGATTATACATAACTTACAGTGATTGAAAATGTATTTAAAGTCAAAACCACCACCCCTTCAAGCATTAATATACACTTCAAACATTTATTACTTAAAGTCACATATGGAACCAAAATATTTTGTGTGTCCATGTAAATGAACATTATTTGCTACGCAATTTATATTCGACAATAAGCACTTTGTTTTGTCCCTCAATAATGAATATAAATTTTATTATGTTTGAAATAGTTTGACATTATTAAGAATAATTGCTAATATTTTTTCTCGTAGACCGTGCGTATTAATCTTCTTGAAGCGTTGCAAAACAATTTAGCCTATAAATCACTTTTTAAGTTATGATCCTACCCTCAAATCGCTGTTTTGGTGAAAAAGATTGAAGTTTGCATTATTATTAGTAGTACTGCAAATGAAGGTTCGGAAAGATTTCAAAACTGTGTTGATTGAGCGATAATTAGAAGCAAAGTAACTGCCAAAAATCTAAACCAGAAACGAACTTTTTGAAACTGGAAATTACCATTTAAAAAAGAGTAATAAATACATTTAATAAATACATTTCAAACATATTTTCTAGTGTTTTGAATATGGAGAATAATTTTAGAAAAATACAATATTCACTTGAAAATTTTATCTTTTACAATTTTAATTTTCTTTAATGATATGAATCGCTGTTTTTTTGCA
This sequence comes from Maratus speculifer, assembly GCA_964019185.1. Classification (NCBI taxonomy): domain Eukaryota; kingdom Metazoa; phylum Arthropoda; class Arachnida; order Araneae; family Salticidae; genus Maratus; species Maratus speculifer. The sequence continues at coordinate 25,480,357 of OZ025292.1, forward strand.
ATTGTACTACTCTGATATAAATCTAAATTCAATTGAAAATAGAAATGAAAGGAACTATACCAATTTTTTGACATAAAGCTGTACATTAATTTTTGAGGTTTTTTTTTTTTTTTTTTTGTTGAAAAATACACATAAAAAATTGATGTTCTGCATACGAAATTTGACATGAATTAAAAAATTTAAGGATATCGTAAATTTTTGATTCATAACTCAGTTAAGTATTTTGCTAATATGTTGTTGAAGATAAAAATGAATAATAATTAGATTATAAATTGATTATATATCGTTATAGAAGGTTTAGCAAAAACAATATTATTTACTACATTTTATCTAAATATTGTCTGAATTTGAAAAGTTAGTTTTATGCCCTGCTTGAACTAGGAAAAATTTCTTTATAAAATAAAATGTCATCAATTTTAAAAATGTTCCTATAGGCACATACCTTAAAGGAATTCTTTTGTCTGCCACTGTAAACTAACTGTTAATTCTTGCCACGAAGGTAGGCAAAACCTAAAGGAATTTCTTTGTATGTCCCTGTAAATGAACTATAAATTCTACTTATTCGACAGACATTAAAAAGGTTGGTGATATGCATTTCAGTGAAGCATACAAATGTCATTGCGGTTGAAGTACGGAAATAATAATGTAACACAACTTAATCAAGATCTCAACGAGAGGAATTTGTCTCTGTATTTCTGTAAATGCATTATAACAGCTACATACTTTATATTCAACAGAGAACATTGTATAGTAGCACTAAAACAGTCAAAACATTTTATAAATTTCATAAAATCTATAAAATTTCACAACCTTTAAAGTATTATAAAGAGTTAAAGTACTTGATGTGTTTTGATTATAGAAATGTGGAATTGTTACGCTTGTTTGGCAATGCTTAGAAAAAAATAAGTAATTTATGTGTGTTAAAACCCTATGGTTGGTTGATCAAATGCGGTTTTATGACGAAAAGTCCTAAAGACCTAAAGAAATTACTGTTTAGAAAATGTATGGTCAAAATTACGTCAACATGATTATAATTTGACTTTATTTTGAACGTATTTGCAATTTACGTTCACTGCAATTTACACTTCCAGAAGCCATATTAAATAGACCTGTATCACATAGCAACCTGGAATCATTACCTATCATGAAATTTATGACATTTGATGAGATTTTATAAAATGAAGAAAATTGCATTAATATCCTTTAAGTTTTCTATCGATTTTCATCAAATTTTATATGATTCGACACAATTCTGCAACAATTCAATTATATTAAATTTTAAACCATTTGGTATGATAGTTTTTGCGCTGTTATTTACATACTTACAAACAAACAGACAAATTCGTAGACCAGAGGACGATTATACATGCTATGCATTTATACAACTGCAAATGCACCTAACATGATAGCAATTTCTGTCTTTAAAAGCGAAGACAAGAGAAATATGTAACTGGGTAACCATGGTAGCTAAGAGTTTTGAAAATCGCTGTTCAATATAAAAGTAAAGAATTGTTCCCTGAGACAAAAAATTTGCTTCCAAGAAAGTGTATATGCCATGAAAACTATTTTGAAGCACCAGCCGAGGACCACGATTTTTCTCCAAATTTATTCGACAAAGTATTATTGGCTTTGAAAATACGGAACTGCGTCAGGAGTTGTGTCAGATATTAAGAGCTACAAATGACATTATATTATTCTGACGGTTTATATACCACTCAAAATGTTTAACGACATTACTTTCATTATAAATTGATAATCAAATCTTTTTAATATTAATAAAATACAGGGTGTTCAGCAAGTAAGATACTAATTTCAAAATTATATTTCTCAAAAATAAAGATCGATAGAGTTATGCGGTAATCGGTTTGTTTATTAGGTAGACTGTAAAAATCATATTTAGAAGTTTTGAATGGTGAACACTTTGAAAATTTCTGATTGTAAAGAATGCTTGATTTGACACTTCTTCTTTTAGATTGTATGCGGAAAATGCGTTTTTCAGCGTACAGTGGCGTACAACCCATATTTTAACGACTTTTTGAACTAATTTTTTTGAATTTTGAAATTTAAAAAATGAATTCCAAAAATTGTTAAAATATGGCAATGTAAGCCGAAAATCTAGTTATCGTCAAAAAATCTAAAAGAAGGAAAATGTCAAGTCGAGCATTTTTTGTAATCAGAACACAATCTTTTCAAAATATGCACCGTTCGTAACTTCTATATAAGATTTTTACAGCTTACGCAATAAACAAACCGTTTACCGCGTAATTATATCTATCTTTGTTTTTCAGAAATTTAATTTTAAAATTAGGATCTTACTGGCAGAACAACCTATATATATTACAAAGACATCAAAATGTATATAAGAAATAATATAATTCGTTACAAGATGTCAGACTGAGACGTTTAAAGTTTGTGGAATACACATTTTATTGACCGTTTATGCAACATGAAGACTTTTCCATGTACACTGTAAAAAAAAATCTGTGAACGTACTAAATATGTTCTAGGAAACTGGGATTCCAAGAAATTTTCATGTAACGATAACAGGAAAAATTCATGTAATCGATTCTGAAACTTGAATTTTTGCTGTTACTGTTACAGGAAAAGTTCTTGGAATCCCAGTTTCCTAGAAAAGGTTTAGTACCTTTGCAGATTTTTTTTACAGTGTATGTTTAATAATTCATAAAATACTAGCAAAGAAAACTATTTGTAAAAGGAATTTATTTACGATTATCTTACATTTTTGTTTGCCTCGTGCATATTAACGCACTGCAAAAAAGCAACGTTAATATCATTTATCTCTTAAATCAGTCCTGCAATTCAAAAATTTTGTATTCGGTAAAAAAAAAAAAAAAAAAAAAAAAAAAAAAAAAAAAATCTGTAAAATTAATAATTTTTTCTAGGAAACTGGGATTACGGGAACTTGTTACGTAACGATAACCGCTAAAATTCATGAACCAGAATCTGTTAAATGAATTTTGTCCGTTACATGAAAAGTGCTAGGAATCCCAGTTTCCTTGATAAAGTTAAGTAACTTTACATGCATATTTTTTTACAGTGTAGTGAAAAAGCACAGTAAACAAACTTTCATGATTGATGTTACGATTAATGGACAGAAATTTAGATTTTTTTATTGTTCATAGTTGAATTCAGTGTAATACATAAATTTTTATCATGTGTTAACTTAGAAAGGTATTTTTCACTAGAAATTTATTTTATAGGTGTAAATCTATACGAATATTGTGCATCTTATTTTTTTAAGTAATTTACAAATCACATTTAGGTTGCAAGGTAAAAAAAGAGTATTTTAGACTTAAACCAAGGTGATTATTAAAAAAGCTAATGAATTAGTAAAATCAATAAAGTAAATCTTACTGATTAACCGATGAAAATATTTTGAATCATATGAATGAATTCAAAATACATTAAACAAATGCTGTACAATTTTTTGCATTGAAATTTATTCTCAATTTATAGAAACTATTTTTACAATTGATATGCATAAATACCACATAATTTGTGGTTTATTTAAAAGATCACAGGTCCTTTGAAACCATTTCTTTAATTTCGAAAAATATTGTATAATATGTAGTGGCACAATATTTATACTAAAAATTAAATACAATTTGTTAAAAAATCTTGTAGAACAGACTATTTTATTACTTATTATTATTTTTCAATTTTTCTAAAATTATTACAACTTTTATAAATATGAATATTTTTACTTCGATTTTTTCCGCATTGTTTTAGATGTACTACATAAAGCTTTGTATGAATTTTTAGATGTATCTGATTTTACATTTAATATGATTTTTTTTTCTCGTGTATATTAAAAATTGACGGAAATTCAACAAACTCTTAATTTAAATATTATATATATATATATATATATATATATATGTGTGTGTGTGTAATTGAATGCTAAAACCATGCACAAAAATATTATATAAACCATGGAGAACAAGTGAAAAAAATTAAATCTCCATCTAAATTACCAGAAAAGCCTTAGAATTTTTCGAACAAACGAGTTATAAAAATAGAACCTTGTGAAAAATCATTTGAAAGTTTTCATTTGTATGGGTCATTACTTTGGATCTATTAACAAAATTTAGAATATCTCACGATATAAGTATCGTATAGGTTAAAATGAAGTGTCAAAATATTGACAATAAAGAGCTTTCAGTTAACATGAAAAAGAAAATATCGATATTTTGACCAATTTCAAGTTATTGTGTCACATTATTCTATTTGATAGCTTTGACTCGAGCTTATTGCTCTGACACAAATAATCCATGATCGTAAAATTTTTTAGAATAGCCACGTCAAAGATCTCTGAGACTATTGGGTGGCTGTCAAAAATCATTTTAGTACTCTGAAAGAAAATATATTTTAAAAATCAAATATTATTTTTAAATATAGACAAAGTAGCGTTTTAAATGGTACAAAAATGTGTTATACATCAGAGCACTTTCTTGTACTGTAATTCCGAAGTGTACATTTTTTGTAATGATTTTGTCTTAGCAAAAGAGCAATATTTCTTTACTTTGCTCCAAAGATGCTTGTATAAGAATATAAAAAAATAAATAATAAATATAAAACAGTTGTTTGAAAAAATCTATTTCATTTCTGTAATCCAGCTTACTACGTTATTTGAATACGCTTCTATATAAGATACGTGCTTATCATTGAGCAATATGTCCCTCCAATATCAGTCGTAAAATAAATTTAACACTACCGTTCATTTTTTTTAAGGCATTTTATGTTTAGAAATATGCTGCCTGATACCTGTATTTTATATTTATAAGTTGATTTACTTACATTTTGCAGACCTTTCTTTATACATATGAAAAGTTACATTTAAACATTACTATTTCTTTGTTAACTTCTTTTTTAATTAATTTATGTTTACTGGGAGACTAAACATTTAAATGAATTTTTGAGACGTTAAGGGTGGAAGATACTCGTTTCTTAAAAAAAAAGAAAGGAAAAAAAAGATATTTAAATATATTTTTTACTATCGTAAAATATATTTTTTTAAACATCAAAATTTTTTCTTGTAATGATGAATATTTATTAATAATTAATTTTACAAAAATTAAAATCATAAAACTTATTTAAGCTAAAAATAATGAATTACGAAGATAGAAGAAAAAAAAATTCAAAAAATGTATTTTATGATCTACAGTGTATCGAATTTTAGAAAAATACACTTTTTTAAATTTTAATCATGGATTAAAAAAGTTTTTTCAGTACTTGTAAAAAATCTTTTGCAATGAACTGAAATATGAATATATTGGTGCAATAGCTATATAAAGATAGTGTCTATTTTTTTTTCTTGTGGGATTCTCCTGTTTTAAACATTTAGTATCTGTATAATGAAAATTTTGAAAATACCAGAAAATTTAAAATCATTAATTAAAGGAAAATATAAACAAGAACTTCAGAATTTAATCTGATTGAAATATTCATACAAACTTTACATAAAAGAATAGTTTTTTTCATTTATTTTATTAAGTATAAATTTTTACGCAAGAACCTCTTGAATATCCACATTCACAGATTAGGATTATCAAACCTTTCAAATAATACTAAGAAAATATTCGCACTCTTATTTAATTTTTTCTAGATTCTAAAAGCTATATTGCCTCAAAATTAGAAAAAAAATCTCGTATTATTCTTTCGTCAATTCAAATATAAGTATATTTCAAGAGGGAATTACCTACTATTATTTACTAAATTTTGGAATATTTACCAAATTGACTTTTTCACTAAAGAATGTAATGCTTTAAATAATAGGGCCAAAGAAGTCAAGACATCTCTAGCTCACAAGGAAAGTCTCCATACTGGGCATACCCAGAATTTTATATTAAAAAAATTAAAGTATTTATGTATGTAATAAAGAATCAGTCAAAATTAGCGGCGGAATCACATTAGATATTGTGAAAAAAAATAAAATATTTTCGAACATTTGGCGTGATATAATGAAACTCAAAACTGTTGGACATTTAGTTTACGTGTAAATGGTATTTAATGAATTTTAACATAAACAATGAGAGACTTTAATATATTATATACATCTATATACGTATTGTATTACATATATATATATTACTCGTTGAAGTAGTTATTTAATTAATCGCTGGAAAAATGTTTTCATAGCTAAAAAAAATCACATTCAGAAAAATTATCTTGATACATTTAAGCGTATTCAAAAAAAAAAAAAAAAGTCATATGTTTCCATAGCAACAAAATCTAATCGGGAATTCTCAATTGGACTTTGAGCTTGAAATTAAATTTAAATTATGAATTTCGTTTTAAATCTTAAATTTTGATGATTAAATTTCAATATAAATACATAGAAATTTCGATATAACAAAATTATACTTAAAACAACCTAAAACTTACAAAATTAAAGTTATTTAAATTAAACTTATCAAAACAAGTTCAACAAGAAACTTTTTTTTTCTTGAAGTGCATTTGACATAAAGTATTTTTTTGAAATTACATTCCATTGCCAACCGGCGATAAATCGCCAAATAACGAAATTTTCATTATTATTTTACGGTTACTGAATGAAGGTTCCGCCGATTTTTTTTTTTTTTTTTTTTTGGGGGGGGGATAAACGTATAGAACCTTCTGTAATTTTTTTTTCAGATTTTTCGGGGCATGCCCGTATGGAAACCTTCCTTGTGAGATCAGTCAGTCCGTACATTTTTCTCCCATCTGAAAAAATTGTAAGTGATATTATTATTTATTAGTTATAATGCTTGTTTCTAAACTAACGTCTAAATTAACGCTTGTATGTTAAAGTCTCCAGTATTTACTGGAGTTGCAAAACCTACTCTTTTGAGCTGATTTTTATACAGGGTGATTGTAAATTCATTGCATAAATTTTAAAGTTTTGTACAGGGCACTGCAGCAATCTTTTATTGTATGGGAATATGTAGGCAGAAGTGACGCGTTGAGGAATAAAAACCAGGGGGTCAATTTAACCCTTTTTTATCTTAATTTCTCTCATTCATAACAGAAAATTCCCATACTGTTCTTTGCTTTATTTAAGATAAACTGTTCATGATTACTTAAAGTAAATGTTCCATCTTGAAAATTTCCAGTACAAAATAGAAATTTTGAATAAAAATAAAAAACACCGCAAAACTGATAAATCTGTCAAAACACAGGAAACATAAATGTGCGTTTTTTTTTTTTTTTTTTTTTTTCAAAAATTTGGTTTTTAAACGAGAAATTTTCAAAGATATATTTCTTCTTTATATTCATGAAATGCAAGTCTTAAATAAATAAGGGAATGGTACAAGATTTTTTTTTTTTTTTTTTTTTTTTGGTATGAATGAGAAATTTTGAAATAAAAAAAGGCCAAATTGGTTCCCTATTGTTTGTTCCTCCACACGTCATTGTCGTTTATACATTCCTACGCACATTGTTACAGTGTGCTGTAACAACCCTTAAAGTTTCTAATATGTATTTAGAATCAACTTGGATATCAGAATGATGTTATGATCAATATAGTTGGTTGGGTGAATGGGGGTCCTTCAGATTCATCCAGTATAGTTCAATTGGCACATCAATTGCAGCTTCAGGCAAGACATCCCTTGTTCGTATCCTAATTGGGCATTTTTCGCCCAGTTGGAAAATATGAACTCCTACGCTACACATTCTCAAGAATACATTTTCCTTTTCCTATTTTAAAAAACCAATATGATAAAAGAATAACATTAACATTAAAATTGTAATTAAAATACATTTTTGTTCTTAAATAATTTTTTTTATCCTATAGCAAACGTTAATTGGAGATTTCGTTCTACGAAAGCCGATAAATACACTATAAAATGTTTTCGAAAACAATTCTGAAAATCAAGAACAGCAATAATAAGAATTATTTTTATAAATGACTGCCTAAATCTCGAAAATATATTGCTCTCTTAGGATTCAAAAGGTAAAAAAATATCTTATTGTATATGGGTATATATTCTATTGGTGTATTGCAATAGAGATTTTTGTTAATTTTCGTACGTGTTTATCAATTATATTTGCAAAGATTAGGAAACATTTGTCTGTTTTTACTGTGTACTTTACAACAATAATACTTTAGATACAAAATGTATTATATCTCCAAGCGCTTAAAAAATTACTTATTTTAACAATGTCTTTAGAAAAAAAATCTATACCTTTATTTCATTGCCGTCAAATTCTTTATTGAAACACATAATGACATCCAGACTAATTACTATTTTCGCTTGATACATAATAATAATGGTATAAAATACTAGTCCTTTATAACGGTTATTTTTTTGTAAGTGAAAAATTAACTATTAATGTATTAAATAATTTTCCGTTAAAAATTATTATTTAAAATCATTCATTTATTATTATTGTTGTATTAATTTTTATTATTGTTAATATAACTTTTATTAATATATTCTTATTATTTTCTTATTGCTATTATTATTATTACTCATTATGATTTTAATTATATTTCCTTAAATTTTTGCTAGATATTACATATATTAAATAAGAGTTAAGAAATTATTATCTTATACTCTTCTAATTTTTTTTACATTCCGTTAATGTATTAATCTGTAAATATTTTATAGAATTTCGTATTAATCCAAATGCGCCATTAATTATTTGCGAGTGATAAGCATTTTTCAAATGAAAATGTATTACACAAAAAAGCCCTAATTATTATTTCTTGAAAAATTTTGAAATCTTCAACTATTATTTCATACATTGATTTTTTTTTCCTGAAGTTTTACGTGCTAAGCTGCTTTGAAGAAAAATTTCTTTTAATTATTATCTCAGTTTAACACCCGGTCATAACTTTTTTATAAGAAATAAATCATATATCCTTACAAGTAATGTTTTTCCTGAATATAGATTTAAATTTTTACTTTTTAATTGAATTCTTTAATAAGAAAAAAAATATGAAATGTGTGTTAAAGATTAGTCTTAGTCTCATTAAATTTAAAAAATATTCACTCTTCAAAATAATTTTAAGAATACTACTTAATAAATAATCTTTTAGATAATGAATTTGTTTCGCAATAATTTATTTTTTCATTTTAATAAGAAAATATTCTTCATGAACAGCAAAAATTACAAAATAAATAAATTTTTATTAAAATAAAAGGCGACGACTATAATCTCTTGGCGAATTATTTTTTAATAAAATAAAGGCAATTATTTAAGATTTATGTCAGTGCAGATTCTAAAAACAAAATCTCTAAATTTCTTAGAACTGCAAAGTAATCCAGTTTTATAACTTCTTATGCTCTAATTTTGTGTTAATATATTTTTTTAAAGAAAAATTCAAAAGAACACACATTAACTTTTTAGAGCATTAATATTAAAGACAATAATCGTATTCTTTTTCTATTTTTTTAGGATCTCACATTAATTAAACATGCCTTTTGATAGATCATGCATACTTAAGTAAGATATTTTTAGTTTATTTTCTAAAATATACCTAATTAATCCATTTCAAAACTAATAAGTTTTTTTATATTTCATTCTAAGATAAGTTGATATTAATCTATGTTCAGTCCATTTAAATTTTCTTTAGTGCATTCTAAAATAAGTTGTTATTAATTTATTTTAAGTTTAATTAGACTTTCTTAAGTGTACTCTAAAACAAGTTCATAATAATCTTTCTTTAAGTCAGGTTACATTTTCTTTAATCTTTTTAAACACTTTAATAATAATCTATGTATTTCAGATCTCCATAGATTTCCTTCAGTTCATTCTAAAATAATAATATAATAAACTATTTCAAGTGTCTGTAGAAATTCGTTAGTGCATTCTAAAATAAACTGATAATATACAATTTCTACTCTATTTATATTTTCTTCAGTGCATTCTAAAATACATTAATACTAATGTGTTTCAAGTTTATTTAGATTTTCTTTAGTGCATTCTAAAATAAATCGATAATGATCTTTTTCAACTACATTAAAAAAATTTTAGTATACACTACTGGCCAATAAAATTGCTACACCAAGAAGAAATGCAGATAACAAAATGATATTTATTGGACAAATATATTATGATAGAAATAACAAGTGATTAAATTTTCAAATTTCGATACATAGATCTGGAGAAATCAGTTCCCAGAACAACCACCTCGGGCAGTAATAAAGGCACATATACGCCTGAGCATTGAGTCAGAGATTGTAAGGCATGTACAGATGCCCATGTAGCTTCAACACAATACAGTTCATCAATCGTTGTGACTGGCGTATGGTTATGAGCCATTCGCTCGACGACTATTGACCAGACGTTTTCTATCGGTGAGAGATCTGGGAAATGTGCTGGCCAAGGCAACAGCCGAACATTTTCCGTATCAAAGAAAGTCCGTAGAGTTCCGGAAACATGCGGTCGGGCATTATCCTGCTGAAACCTAGGGTTCGCAGGTCACGGATAAAGGGTAAAGCCACGGGTCGTAAAATATCAGAAATGTAACGTGCATTGTTCAAAGTGCCGTCAATGTGAACAAGAGATGACCGAGATGTGTATCCAATGTCACCCCATACCATCACGCCAGCGTATGGGCCGGTATGACGATGAAGAATCACGCTGCCAATGTTCTTCACCACGATGCTGACAAACACGAATGATACCATCAAGATGTTGAAAATAGAACCTGGATTTACCTTTGAAAAATTGACTCCTCGCCATTCGTGCACCCAGGTTCATCCCTGATTACACCATTGAAGACGCTTCTGTCTATGACGCAGCGTCAAGGGAAGTCGCAACCATGGTCTCCGAGCTGACAGTCCATGCTTCTGCAAAAGTCGTTGAACTGTTCATGCGATACTATGTGTCTTGCAAATGTCCCCATTTCTTGACTCAGGGCTGGTGACGTAGTTGCACGATCCATTACGGACATACGAATAACATGCATGTATTCTCGGCTGCTAATGATATGAGGCCATTGAGAACCCGTAGGGTGTTCCGTATTACTGGGCTGAATTCATGGATTCCATATTCTGCGAACTTTCATTGGATCTCGACCAAAGCGAGCAGCAATACTACGATACGATAAACTGCAATTCCGGTAGGCTACAATTCGACCTTTATCATAGTCATAAACATGCTGGTATGCATTTCTTCTTCTTACACGAGGAATCACAACAATTTTTCACCAGGCAATAATGCTCAAATGCAATTTCTGTGGGAGAAACCGGCTGAACAATTTCCTCTTTTAAACACATTATAGGTGTTGCTACCGGCACCTGCTTTGTCAGAATGCGGTGAAAATCTACACATTTGCATATCACAGCATCTTCTTCCTGTCATTTAAACTTCACGTTTGTAGCATTTCACCTTCATGGTTTAGCAATTTTAATGGCCAACAGTGTATTTAAAAATAAGTTGATAATTATAAATTAGAAATTTTTTAGTGCGTTCTAAATTGCGTTGATAGTCATCCATCTTAAATCTATTTTGTTCTTTAGTGCATTCTGAAATAAGTTTATACTATTTTTTTTCAAACATATTCATAAATTATTTAGTACATTCTAAAATAAGTTACTAATCTACTTCAAGTGCATTTAGGAATTCTTTAGTGCATTATAAAATAAGTTGATATTAATCTATTCCATGACTATTTAGATTTCTTTTATTACATTCCAAACTGTACTAAATAAATATGTTCTACTCTATTTATTCCACAGCGTCTCTGAAACAATCATATTAAAACTTGCTAGTTGCCTATTTTCAACTAGAAAACTTTTTTGATTTATCTTTACTATACCAATCACCGAAGGAACAGACAATTTTCAAGGGCTTTCGACACAAAATATTGAAAAATGAGAAAGAAAATATTTAAAAATAGTTTTCTGCTAGAATTTGCACAAATGAAATATAAAATGAGTAAATTAATTTATACTAACTTCCATATCCATTATTTTGCATGAGACAAGTTTTTATCATCTGGCATTAATTAATTAAAATCCACATCATATGATTTTAGATCTTGAAGGAAATTTCTATTTTGAAAACTTTATCTAGACTAATTATCTCGATGAATTTTCTGTTTTCGCAACCAATTTTAATTTGTGGTTGCTTTAATTACAAAATTAATATATAACTAAAACTCTGAAAGAAATGCAATATAAATAAATAAAATCGTTTGAAAGCCAAGCTCAATTTATAATTAGAAAGTCTTTTCACCTAAAGATTAATTTTCTATATAATGTTTATTCATTGATGAATGTTTTTATCATTACATTCAAGCGATATGAAAGATTGAAAATTTAATAAATATATTAAGTTTATACCATCTTAGAGGTGTTTGAATAAAAATATGAGAAAATTTTTAATTTTTCCATAATTACGTTTGAATATCTATGTCATCGCTCATTCTTATGAATGATAATGTTTATTTTTATGTAAATTACTTTACGTTTTTTAACAAGTAAAATAACGTACAAACTTAATTACCTTGTAATAAGTATTTTAAAGAAATTTACCATTCTAATTGAGTTTGATGTTTGTTGAAATTAAATATAGCATTTTTATTTTATTTTTAAACTAAATGCCAAGAGCTATGAAATAAATGAGGCATTGTGAAGTCTCATTTTTTATCCTATGGATCAGAAGCTACCTATTGAACGGTTTCGTAAATAGAAAGGTTAAAAATTATCTGTATTTAAACAGTATATTCGGAAAAAAATTAAAATTGCTGAAAAATTAAAATTATAAAAAATTTGATCATAAAGAAACGAGTAAACTTCTTTTTAATGAAGAAAGTATTTACTATTTTAAGATTCTAAGGAGTATGTATACAAAATACTAGTACTATATATATTTATATGTTATGCGCTCATGTTACTTCATAATTTAAATTAAAATTCCTAATGAAGGCTGGTTGCCTTTTTTTACAAATACAAATTCATACATCATATAAAACGTAATTCCTTGTGAAACGTCGGTTTGTGACTAAGAAATGATACTCTGAATAGGATGTCAGAGTTTGTAGCTAAAAATTTATAAAAATAAGGTCAATATTCGGTATGAGTTTAAATAATATGAGACTCTGTTATATCGTAATTTTCCACTTATGATTTCCCATTTTTCCCATGTAACAGGAAAATAATTGAAGACAAAAAACTGACAATAAAATATGTGATGACAATAACGAAATTAATAAAAAAACTAACAACTTCAAGTTTTTGATCATGTAACTCCCTTATACATTTGTGTAACATACATATATCACACTCTTCAGAAAAAAAGGAAGATTTTACTATAACTATGAAATAAAAAAATTACGTCGAAACAACAACAAAAAAAGAATTTAGACATCTTTGACAGAACTTCTTACGATATGTTTGCTTTAATTATATAATTCATATAAAAAATCATATAATCCTCCATTTAATAAAATTCGCAAAATATATGTTTTCAACGATTTTTATAAAATTCGACTTTTAATATTTCTTTTCTTTTTTATTAACTGTAAACTGTACTTTAAGTGTAAATTATCTCTATTATGCAGCACACTGCCATTAAAGCTCAGAAAAAAACTGCCATTAAAGCTCAGAAAAAAAAATTCAGAAAGATGCTCATTAAAACATGAATATAAGCAATTTAATAACAAAACAAGAAGTAATTTGCTTATATAAATCTCTCTTAACCCTAATTTTAACGATTTCTAATAAAACTATATTTCATTAAATATCTTTTCAAGATAGATATTACAAGTTTTTAAAAGTGATTTTTAGCCTTATTTATTCTTTGATTTCTCGGATTACGTAGAAGAAAATTTTTCTTAAAATGATTGATAGCCTGAAATCTAATAGATTTAGTAAAAATAACATTTTATTTGAATCATACCTGTACGGTCGCGCAATATGCGGTTGAACCGACACAATTATTGAACCCCAGACGTGTTTTAAAGCAGATTTCACAATATAATCTTGATATTTACTTCTATCTTTTTATGCTTTAAATACTAATTTTTATTTAAGCGTGTAAGAATGAGAGATTGATTAGGATATGTATAAAATCCTTAAACAAGCGAACACTACCTTCTAAAAAAATAAAAATCGAGATAAAATTAAAAAACAAAATAACGAAGAAATATTTTGCAGCGAAAAACTAATTACTTGTAAAAATATGTTTCTAGGGAATTAGTGACTGCTTATTTTCTTACATCTTGTATTAAATAACTTGTAACTAATCCTTTTTGTGCGAAATTCTTTAATGAGCAACAACAATGCTGATTAGTTTCAATTAGAGTTATTTCTTTTATGGAAATAAGAGGAGTAAAAATATGAGAGGCTGTATTCAGATGTAGCAGTATGTGCAATATTCTGTATGCTATACTCATACTAACAATGTATATGTGAATGCAGCATGTCATTTTTGCGTCATTTTAATAACAACGAATTTTAAGCTTATTCTATCTGTGATAATTTTCCGAATTTTCTAGCTATGTTTCTCAGAAGCTTTCACAAAAGTTAATGCGTATATTTGTCTGAAACCAGAACGTAAGTGTTCTACACGAGCGTGACATGTTCCGTATTGAATAGAAAACGTTTAATTGTGATCTTTTATGCAATTGGTGTAGAGTGAAAAATGTTTACCATGACGTGTACTGTCATAAACAGAAAGTGTTTAGTTGTAATATTCATGCAAATGATATTTGTTAATGATGCTTACCAGTTCATGTTCTGTATTGAATAGGGAATAATTAATGGGGATTTTCATGCATTGGACATGTTTTAATGATAGTCACCTCCATGACACGTTCTGTCTTCAATAGGAAGCTTGTAACATTAATAGTTCATTTACAGTGGCATTCAAAAGAATTCCGCACTATTTGGGTTAATAGGGAAAAAATGTTTCACTGAATTTTAATTACATGACGCTATTTAAACATGTATGAAACTGACTTTCAAGAAAACGATGAGATTTCATGAAAGAGTATTTGATACTATTAAAAAAAATGTATTTAAATTAGAATTCAGTTTCCTAACTTTAACATCACTTGGTTATATTTATAGCCCAAGACGCATATATATCTGCACTATTTTATTTCCTCGAAAAAAGTCTTGTTGCGTCATCGGAAAGATGGTTTACTCTAAGAAAATTTATTATCAGAAACATCCAACTTCTTTCACAAATTTCCATAGAAACAGATTACGTTTCTAAAGAGCGTTTATCTATTTTTATCACTTTCTCTGAAATCTCTAAATGCCTGCCTTTGAAACTTTCCGCAACCCGCCAAAACAATGAAAGAGGCGAAGAAATATAAAAAGCAAAATAATAATAATAATAAAAATAATTCGACAAAAAAAAGGTGTTTTGACAAAAAAAATATATATATATATATATATATATATATATATATATATATATATATATATATATATATTTTAATAAAGTTTTGGAATATGATTTACGAAAAAAAAGTAAAAAATATCATTAAAGTAAATGAATAGAAATAAAAAATATTTTATATAAATGTATTTTTTAAGAATTTGGTGTTTATCTTCGTAATAGTAATTCATGATTTTTTTATTTATTTTTTTATTTATTTATTTATTTATTTATTTTTTATTACAGAATGTTAATTTGGCGTGGGCAGTGATTTAGATTATAAACTTCTTTTATTTATAAATCTGCAGTTACGTTAATAACTTACATTTTTTTCTTGACTATTTATCAATTCTTGAAACATTGTTTAAAAGTGTTTATCCATCCGTTTTGCTACGGCCTAATTTGCTTAAATTTACTGGGATTTTCGTGTAATTTTCATGTGTGAATTAACGATGCTTGCCAAGACATGTACTGTATTGAATAGGAAATGTGTCGCATTAACAGTTCACTTACAGGTGTACACAAAGAATTACGTTACATTCGGTCAAATGTGGAAAAATCAATTCAGTGCATAATGACCCTATTTCAAATGTATAGAAACGGATATAAACCATTGAATTTCAAAACAAGATGATTACGATACAATAAGACATTCGTATTATTTTTCGTTCATTGTAAAGGAGACGCATAAGAAATTGGTTACTATACTGTCTTTCAGCAACATTTTTTGAAAGCATGCTTTCAGTTTTGATATGCGCTTTTAAATGCACCTAACTTTTTATACATTGCTCTTTGTGCATAAGTTCTTTATCGCGTACAAAGAGTTGCACAAAAGAATTCACGTTCTATTCTGCATATTACTGAAAATACCGAAGGGGGGGGGGAATTTCCAAGAGTGGTATGTATTTCCATACTGAACTCATTCAATTTTCGCATTTTGTTTATAGGTAAAAATTTACATCATATACAGGGCTTCTCAAAGTATTCGGGTCATTTTTCCGATTGCAGAAGGGAGTGGCTGAAATTCGAATTTTAAAGGTGTTGTGCTTTTTCAAATATTTCAATTTAGATATCCTATTTCTGCTTTTTTAGAGGCTACTTGAGCCAAGTGAAATGATCTGCTCGCTAATGTGGCTATATCAAATATGGTAGAAATCAATAAAGATAATTTTAAATGATTTTTTTCATTGAATAGCTAAAATCTATTTTAAAAAAAAACAGGTTTTATTGCTTTGATTTTCTTTGTAAATTCTGTTTGTGAAAATACTATAATTTTTTAAGCCAGTTCTAAAAAAGAAAGTTTTCTCTTTAAAAATACAGGAAAATATGTCGAGAGAGTACAAAAATGGCCTTTGCACACAGCAATCTTTGCTATACAAAGCACAAAAAAAAAAAAATCATTTAAAAATATTGAAATTCAACCGAGATATCAGTATAAATTTCTACATATGATAAACAGAGGGAATTCAGTTTTTTCGCCTCAATGAACATTGAAAAAAAAATAATCTGCAAAATTACTAAAAGTTTACTAAGAAACGGAGATTCCTAGAATTTTTATGTAACGATAACAGCAAAAATTCATGTAACAGATACAGATTTGCACTGAAAATCAAAAAACCTGTAAGGTTACTAAGAATTATTTAGGAAACTCGGATACTGAGAATTTTTCATGTAACAACAACCCATGTTACAGTTAAAATTTTAGCAAGATAATTGTAATTTTAGTAGACTCATTTGTGAAGTTATAGATTTCTGTAACTTTACAAAAATTAGTTTTGTAGATTTACATTTTTTCTTGTACAGTGTACAGATAATATGTTAGTAACCATACAGATTTCGGCAACATTACATCTGTAGGATTGCAGATTATTTTTACAGTAAAGTAATCTCTTAAACAGTAAAGTTTTGTTGCATTATTCTGAATAATGTATTGGAAAGCATATATCTATCTGATAATCTATCTTTTCCGCATGACTTTTTTATTTTTTGTTCAAGACATGGAAAATGAAACACAAATATAAAATGTTATTCAAACTATATTTTAAGGAATTCTCAATTGATTGATTAATATATAATCCTATTATAATTAATATGAAACAATTAAATCAGTTTTATTAGTATTGAGATATTTATATATATTGAGAATTATTTGTTTTTTTCTTCAAAATATATTACACTATTTCTCTTTATTCTTTTTATTTTCGAAATATTTTTTTGTTGCAGTTTTATAAACAGTTGATTTTTTTTTCTAGCGGAGTTTTGCGCAACATTAAATTCTTTCTAGCTGTGACCAAATACAATTGTACAAATAAACAAATGTGTACAATAGAGGATACTGAGCAAATTATCTCCTGCGACTGGCCAATTAGAAAAAACTACGTATCAATAAATTTATTGATTTATAATCAAGTTCTATAAACATAAAATGTATTTTCATTCACCTGATTTTATTTCGCATACATGTGCAGATACCATTTGAAGTACGACCATGCACGATGAGCGTTTTTATTATCTCAATAGAGAAAACGGTTACTTTTTCTTTTGAAATGAGCGTATGCTTTGTTTTACTTTGCTAATGAAAATCCTTTTTTTTAACCCTTAATTGCTGTAAAAATATTGTCGCATAACTACTATAAACGGTCTATAAGACCGGTGAAAAAATTGGAATACAAATAAATTCATAATAAATGCAAATATCAATTTAAGATTTGAATGTGTCGTTTTTCTCAGTTCAGTAATTTAGTCTCTTTTCTTCGCTGAATTTCCCTGAAATAAATTTAAATGTAAATGCATTTCAATTCGATTCAGTCGAATAAAACTGAAATTTCAAAATAAAAGCAATTCCACTAAATTATTTAAATTCTGGCAGTATTTATTTTTAATTTAAAAACTATTCGTTCTATCAAGATTTAATTTAAGATAAACATGATAGAAATTTAGACAAATCCTTCTCATTCTAAATGAAGCAATATAAATGATGATTTTTCAGAAATGTATCTTTGGAATGAAATTTGAAAGCATTTTTTGCAAATTTGCAGTTCAAGTACCTGATTTAAATTCATGGAACATAGAAGAACAAACAATTACTTAACCGATTTAATGCAATTGAAAAATTCATAACAGAGCATGATAATCATGTTAAAGGGCTTAATGAAAATTTTATCTTAGTTTATTATCCCTTTAAAAAATAAACAAATAATAGATATGGGCCACTTTTGCTGGATAATGAAATTTACTAAGGTACCCTGGGGTAATAACGCCAGGCGGGGTAATAACGCCAAGTGCTTATATTTTGCATAATTATGAAATAATCAGGTAAATGACACCCATGTGCTCTGCGCAGAAGGGTTTTGAGTCATATAAATCGCAAAAAACAGCTTCAAGTTAATTTGTTTCATTTTTAGGTCTTATTGTTTTTACAAGCAACTAAAATTAACGCTTGATCTAAAATTTGCGAGATAAGGTTTTTGATCTGAAGACTATATTTTTTATTCGGAAATACTTTGTTTATTACATAAATTTCTGGTGTATTTCATGTACTTTCAAGTTGTTGTAGAAGATTTTGGATATCTTCTCGAGATAATTTGTAGTTTAGGATTTACTGCTCAATAAGTATCCCGGGGTAATAACGCCAGGGATTGGCGTTATTACCCCGGTTGATTCCCAACAGTGGCCGAACTATATCCGAAGGGGGTTTATATATTAATATGGGACAGCATTATCATCATTGTTGAAATGGTAAGATTAAAAGGGGGGGGTGCCCAATACTTAAAAATAATCTCTCTATTTTATTTTTTATTATATTATTATATTTTTTTTACTAATGTAAAAAAAATATTTTTTAACTCTTGTAAATAAAACTATATCAAAATGTTTTCGAGATTCAAATTCGAACATATTTAATATCAGGTTTCTATTAAATTTCCACTGGATTGTTCAATTGAGTTCGAAATTTTAACTGTCCGCTTTCTCAGCGTTCGGTTTTTCAAAACTTTATAAATTTAACCTTTAACTGATGTGACAGAAATTGTAACATATGAATGTGATGCGGTTTGTGAGACCACAAAATTGAAAGATGAATAAAAGGCGGGAATAACTCATAGGATTGTGTTTTTGAACTAAACTTTTCATACAAGAGTATTACACTTAATATTCACCTATTTTGTCTCTGATAATAGTAGTAAAATTCCAAATGAAACAAAATTTCGGTAGTGTTTGCAGTTAAACTGAAAATTACAAGTTTAACTAAAAAATTAAAAGAAAAATAGCGGTCTACGAGACCGGTAACAATAGTTAAAGGTTAAAATGCGATCCATGATTAAACATCATGGAATACTGTTCCTGCGCTAAATTTTTTGTACAGAATTAATTCTAATTAAATTTAATCTATTCAAATATTTTTAACAATATTACGAGAACTCCAAACGAAAGAGAATTTCAGTTGTAACTATAGTTAAACTGGAAAATGCAAGTTAAACGCTATTTTTTTTTTTTTTTTTTTTTTTTTTGGGGGGGGGGGGGGTACAGTGTTCAGTCAGATTGCTAACAGCAGTTAAAGGTTAATTTTGTTGCTAATATAAACATAATGATATATAACAATATAAATTATGTATAAAATTGAATAAGAGATCTCTTTGGGATAATATTTTTTAATCAAACATTTTATTCAATTTATTAAAAAATTATTAAAGCATGCTCTTTTAAACGTAGACAATTTAACTGTAGGTTTGGAGAATCCGCATTAGTGTGGAGTTAAGGGTTAAAAACTATTTACTAGATTACTATAATAGTATTAACTCTTAACTGCTGTGACAAAAATTGTCGCATAACTTACTGTGAGCGACCTGTCAGACCGCTTAATCTAACGATGAATAAAATGTTAAATTAACTTTTAGAATATTATTTTTGTATTAAACCTTATATACAGGACTATTATAAATAAAATTCAGCAATTCAAAAGATTCTAGAGATAGTAATAGGACTCCAAATGAAACAAAATTTTCTCGGTATCTATAGTTAAACTAAAAATTGCAAGTTAAACTCTGAAACTTGAAAAACTCAGCGGTATGTGAGACGCTAACAGCAGTTAAGGTTTAACAAAAATATTTATTACATATAACTCTAGTTATTATAAAACTTCACATGTTTAAAATATTACAATATGAATGGTTAAAATCATGCAATGTTTCTTATAATCATATTTAAGCGGGACATTTTAAGCAAAGAGAGACACAGGGTGTTATATTCTGTTGAGGAACCCCCTCACTCCTTTTTCTTTCACTTTCACAAAAAAATCAATATTTTATATCGCATAGAATGCATACATGGGAATATAAAAACTGATTCAAATAATCCGTGCAATGTTTCTAATAATTCAATTTAAATGGTCATTTTTAAGCAAAACGAAGCTTAAAATCTGATATTCTTTTGCCTCCTCCCCCCGCCACCACCACAGCTTTCTTTTTCTTTCAGAGTCGCAAAAAAATTCACATTTTCAATAGCTTAGATTGCAATTTGTCAATTTCTAGAGCTGTACAGTTTGTATTTTTAGAATTGGGCAATCTACATGCCGTTATTCCATCTTATTTTATAGTTTTGTTTGCATGGCGTTATTACCCATATAGGTGGGTATTAACGCCAAATAGCTTTGGTCAAGAAAAAACGCCATTATATTTTATGAATACATATCTATTAAATTATTTTATTTTATATAGATAGTCAATGAGTTGCTGTATCAGATCCTATATTTGTTTGAAAAATACAATCTAAAACTAAGCCGTGAAAATTGGTAGAACCTTAACGTGGCGTTATTACCCCAGGGTACCTTAATTAAATTTACTGTAAATAAATTAAAATTAATTTTTTTCCAGGCCAACTTGTATAATAAAATTTTTTATGAGCAATAAAATGCTTTATATTTTTAATATACTGAAACATTACTAAATTAATCGAGTAACGTACTTATTTTTTATAAAAGATATAAAGTAACTAAGAAACTATTAAAAATGTCACACTATATTGAAGAAGATAATATCTCCTTGATCTTTAAGGGAAAATAAACGACATCCGTTTTTGATAAAATTAGATTTTTTTTTATTGCTTTTAGAAAATGATAGAACATTTCCTTTTTTATCTCATGGCTATCGGATTTCCTAATCTTTCGTTGACATATATTCTATATTTATGATTCTATGCTATTTGATATCTTTATCAGAGAATAAAGGAGGACGAATTCGGATTCTATTCCCTATGCAACAAAAATAGTGTGAACATTTTTTTATTTTATTTCTGTTTATATTTATACGTGATGTATTAATGGTTATTCACATGTTTCGAAATTATCTTCTTTTTTTCATCTACACAGGTTTTGTTATTCGCCAAATGTTTATATTTTATTAATTAATTAATTTATTTATTTTTATCTGTATACGTTAACATTGTATTAACTGAAATCTATTTTAAACGCGTAAATATATGTACACCGTGTTCTTAATTTCAACCGAAATTAAAGGGATGATAGTATTTATCAGAATAATAGAAAATTACTATCTGACATGGGGTCTCCAACCACGTAATCAAAAATACAAGTTGTTTCATCCTAATTTCATTTGGGTTAACGGTAAAAACTTAAAAAAAATGAAATATATTATAATAAGACATTTAGTTGATATTCTCATCTTTGTTGCAAATCTAACAATATCAGAAAATGCTATAAAAGTTTTCATTATGCGTGCCATTAGTATGCTTTTTTGGCGACCATATTTCAGGCTGTGATTATTAGTTAACCCTATATCTACTGACGGTCTTGTTTGTACCACTCGCTTTAAACTTTCATCGAATAAGGAATATTAATAATATTCTAATGGTACTTCGCAAAAACACACTTTTAGTTCTACTTTTTCTGTACACTGTAAAAAAAAATCTGCAAAGGTACTAAACCTTTTCTAGGAAAATGGGATTCCAAGAACTTTTCCTGTAACGGTAACAGCAAAAATTTAAGTTTCAGAATCGATTACTTGATTTTTTCCTGTTATCGTTGCATGAAAAGTTCTTGGAATCCCAGTTTCCTAGAAAATGTTTAGTACCTTCACAGATTTTTTTACAGTGTATACATGTCAACAGTAGTCCTTGATTCATTATTTTAGCTAGGACAGAGAATATATTTATCACAGTCGGAGAATTTTGGGCAGATTAAAAAAAAAAAAAAAAAAGATTTTGTACAGATTATCATGCTTGCCTTTTTAGTGCTGCAAGCATATTAAAGGGCATGGAATAACTGTAAGGTGTTTTTTTATTTGATCATTGTGATCTTAGAATGCAATTTCACTAGATAGTTTAGTCTTTTCATATCTTACCCTTGACTACATAGTTTAACCACGCATTATGAATTCATGAAAATTTTACATTCTAAAGCATTTTACGTAAATTATTTAAACTAAACTAAAAGATGTATTTAATCATTTAATAAATTTTTGAAAGATTTTAGGATTTAGAAGGATTAATTAAATTTGAATTTACAAGGATATTGTGCAATTTTTATAACCTCACTCATTTTTTTTTTAAATTGTTTTCTTAGTATTTTGTAGAATTATAAAATG
This sequence comes from Maratus speculifer, assembly GCA_964019185.1. Taxonomy (NCBI): domain Eukaryota; kingdom Metazoa; phylum Arthropoda; class Arachnida; order Araneae; family Salticidae; genus Maratus; species Maratus speculifer. Next base: position 25,503,294 of record OZ025292.1, read on the forward strand.
TACAAATATGATGTTCTTACAATATAAATATAGAAAATTTTCCAAATTGAAAAATTAACATCCCCCTCCCTCAGCTCTAAGAATGCTGAAAAGATACAAAGGCAAATGAAACATCCTTTTAAAAATATTTTTGTTTTGTGTAACCAATAATGCTTTTGAAACAAAATAAAGTATTGTATCTTTAACTTATTCTAAATAGCATTACAAAGAATTGACGTATTAAAAGAATTTTATAATAAGTAATTTTTGTGGTACTCATAACTACCGTCGGTTAACTACCGTAGATAAAGTGTTAAGTGAATGATTTACGCATTTGATGATTGAACGTTAATTTAAATTAATAAAAATAATTCAAACACATTGTTAAAGAGCACTGTTATAACACTGTTATAACTGTTATAACATTAATAATGATTAATTGTAATAAGAAGAGATATTAAGAAAAAACATTAATTTATATATTTTGAAAGTAAAGAGAAAAAAATTAGAGTAGAAGGCAAATATTTATTCTTTAGAAATGGCAGAACTGAAAAAATTAAAATGTAAAAACTTAAAATTATTAAAAACTCTTTAAGTTGAAAGAATTTTATGTTGAAAATGTGTCTCAAGTTGTGTTATATTACAGAATATAAATACTTCACAAACATTTCTAAATTGGTATGTATTATTCCATGTCACTGTAAATACTACACACTTACATTTATAACTAACAAAATTTATTGTTTGCAGACCTTGCGATTATAATATTTTCAAGGCCTACTTACATAAGAAACATTTTTGTAAGTAGTAAACCGATTTATTTTAAATAAAAAAATATTTTTTCTTTTTATTAATGTACTGAAACATTCAAAAAATAATCCAGAAACGGATTTATTTTTAATATAAAAGTTCATGCAGCTAAGAAACTGTGAAAATAGACACCCTATATTGAAGAGGATAATATCATCATGATCTTTAAAGGTGTTCTCATCTACTTTGCTCAACAAGCACAAAACGTTTTGACACATTTACTAATACATTTTTTAACGCAACGATACAAAACTGGAAGGCTTGACTATGGAAACGATTTCGAATCGCACTTAATTTTCCATTTTATGATAATTAAATCACCTATCGAGTTATAAGCAATTTCGATCACCTGATCAGGCTCTTTTCTCCCTTTGTAAGACTGGTTTTTCTGCTTTCGTCAGGAAATGACGTTTAAAAACGTCAATTTTGATAGCTTCTTCTGAATTATCTCTTGCGTTTGCAAGAAAAACCCGAAAATATGAGTGCGATTAGGTAGTTTCTGAACAACAACACCTTCTGATTTCATGCATTTCCAATCAAAAATAAATTAAAATTTCTGTCACAAAGTTGTTCTTTTTGATTGAAGAACACTTTTAAGATCAAAATAAAAGACATCCATTTCTGATAAAAAATAGTTTTTTATCTTTCTTTGGTTACTTTTAGAAAATGTTGGATCATTTCCTTTTTTATCTCATACCTATTGGATTTCGTATTATTTCGTTGACATGCATTCTATCTTTATGATTATGGTTCTCTGCCATTTGATATCTTTATCAGATAATAAATGGAAACGAATTTGTGTTATATGCCCTATGCAATAAAATTGGTTTGAAAATTTGTATTTTCTTTCTGTTTCATTTTATACGTGAGTTAATAAAGGTTATCCATATATTTCAAAAGTATCTGTTTTTCTCCATTGACAAAAGTTTTGTTTATTCATAAAAAGATTTTTTTTAAAATTTGTATACGTTAAGTAGTATGAACCGAAGTGGATCAGATATGTCTTAGACGCATAAATATACATACATGATATTCCAAAATTCTACCGACAAATTCAGAAGGGTGATAGTAGGTATCTAGATTATAGAAAATTGCTATGAAATATCCGGTCTCAAACCCCGAATTTAATGACAAATATAAAATTTGTTTCAATCTGTTTTTAATTTGGGTTAAATGTAATAACTTTAAAAATACTGAAGTATATTATATTAAAACATTTTATAGGCATTCTCACCTTTGTTGTAAATGTGACAATATATAAAAAAAGTGATAGAATTTTTTATTATACGTGCCAGCAGTAGGCATTTGGCGTCCTATATTTTAGACTGTGATTATCAGTTAACCATTTATCTACTGACGGTACTTTATACCTACCACTCACTTCAAACTTTCATACCATTGCGAATATTAAAAATATTCTAATGGTACTTTGCAAAACTACAATTTCAACTCCACTTTATCTGGATACATGACATCAATAGTTGTAAGTTCGTTATTTTAGCGAGAAAGTGTTTCATCATTGAAAAAGTAGAAGTATTTTTATTTTTGAAGACAAACATATTATTTTCAAAAATATTTTGACATCTATAAGTTCTTAAAATATTTATAAATTTGTCTGATAAAAGAAGACATTATCAGTTATTTTCCCCCCCTTGTCATATATTTTAAAACTTTTTGGCCTTCGTGTTTACGTTTTATAAACTTACTTTCCTTTTTCCTATAAAAAATAGGATTCCTTTTATATGAATGTCATCTTTCAAGTACTTTAACTTATTTAATTATTTGACATTATAAATAGATTTTTAATATCCTGGAGCCACGTTGAAAAATTGAGATGAATTTTTATAAAAAAAAAGAAATAAATTTTAAATCTCTTTCCCCAATAATTAACTTTTGTCATGGAAAAAATTTAATATTTGAATAATAAGTTAAGAGAAACAATTCAAAAGTTTTTTGTAACGCGTTTCATTTAAGTAAAATAAATTACTTCATAAAAGAAGTGCTTTTTTCTTCCCAAATGGAAATAAAAGTTGATAGCACTTAAAATGAAATGACATATAAAAAGATTAAAAGCTAAAGTTTTACTTATATACATTTTCTTCTTTTCTTTTCTGAAAACGATAATCGGATAAATGTATTAGAAAAAATTTAGCTTGATATGACGGAAAAAGTATTTAAACTGTTAAATAGGTTTTTGTGGTACAAAATATATTTTTGTGGTATAATATAGATAATAGCGAAAATAGTATGATGTTTCGAATCAGACATGCGGCTGATCACTTTGAGTTTCAGAAGCCTGTTTGTCATTTGCTTTGTAAAAAATTTTCTGGTTAAAACTGCATAAACGTTACATCTGTAAAAATACCATTAAATAGAATAATGTTGAAAAATGATCTACCTTATAAATTATTGGAGTTTTTTTTTTAAATTATAAATCCCATTCCTAACGCAAAGAAGCCTCTTTAACTCTTTAATTCTCGCATTTCTGACTTTCATAGTCAAAGTTGGCTACTAAAAAAATGATAAAATATGTAAAAAAAAATTAAAAAAATCAGATTGATTAATCCCACCAGTTTTTTTTTTTTTTTTTTTTTTTTTTTTTTTTTTTTTTTTTAATGTTGCGATTGGCTTTATTCTTGCATCATTTATCTATGACAATCAGACAAACTCTTTTTTTTTTAAAGTAGTCTACACTTAATCAGATGAGATGCTTAAGAAATTAAAAAATATTGAATTCATTTTTTTTTTCGTTTCGAAAAATATAGTGAGCTGTTTCCTCTTAGTATACTTGAAAAGAAAAAAAAATCAGTCAAAATCTTTGATATCATTTTTATGAAAAATTAAAGTAAAACTTTAGTTTTTGACTTGAATTTTTAGAAAAATTAAATCTTTTTTGCGTATTGATTTCTGAAATAGAAAAATAGATCATTATGTAAGGTAATGGCTATTACCTTGAACAGTTTCCAAAAAATAATTTCTGCAGCAAAATGTATTTCAAAAGATTTTCGGTTCTTATGAAAATAAGACTAATTAACGCTGACGATTTGATTATATATATTGTTTTTAATGAAAATGGGTTGTTTTGTAATATGAATACATTTAATGTTAAGGATTTTTCAAATAAATTCAATTTAGACAAGTTATTTTTATTAATTGAATAATTTTTATTTATTATATTTATTTTATTACTTGCGGTTCTGTATAAAAAAAATGAAAATTATTTGTTGTTGTTTAAAACATAAACTTTTTAATTAATTAACTCATATTCGTTTGAATAGTAGTCTACGTGATATGAAAATGTATTTTTTGCGCTTACTCAGTTCTATTTAGTTTTTCATTTTATTTTCAATTACTTGGCGTAATAAATTTATGCCTTATGCAGTGGATAGTAATACAATGAAATGAGTATTTTTTAAGGTGAAAGTCAATTATTTTATAACTCAAATGAAATCAAATGCGTTTTTTTATTTTACGTACCTATCTTATGTAATATGGGGTTAATTTTGCAATCGTTGTGAAAACTGACAGAAAATGTTTAACAAATTTACACGTTTTAGACATTGGTGATACTGGAAAACATTATTATAGGAAAAAATTTGCCGTTCGTCTGTCTGTGTGTGCGTTTGTCTGTTTGTTTGACCGTTTATAAACGCTCTATCTCCAGAAGAAATTGATATCGAGACTTACAAATAGTTGTGTACTTATAGTATCTAGTAGTAGGAAGAAGTTTTTTGAATATCAGTAACCTTGATTATCCGGAACTAATCTTTTAGGAATCTCAAAATATTCGTTCTGGTGAAAGGTAAAAATACTTTTTCGAATTTTTTACTTTAAGTTTTGGCTGTAAAAGACAATAACCAATATAAATTTTACATAAATCGATCGAATAATTGGTTGTTGAGATATTTATACTCCTATTTTCCACACTCTTTGATATTTTATGGTCATGTACTTTATACAAATTTCAATTCAAATATATATTTTAATGGGAAATAAGACACTTCATCCCATCTACTTTTATTAGACAACGAATTAAATAAATTTTACATTCAATTTTCTTTAATGCTACTTAAAAATACCGTCGCAGCGTACAGGGTTAATAAAATGCTCAAGAATCCATGGAATTCTTCTCCCTAACGTTATTCATCTGGAAATTTGTTTTTGAAGACGGATAATAGTAACAGCGTTACCATGAACATTTTTGGAAATATCTATGATCCTATAAGTATCATAAAATTGTTATGAACATCTATCCAAATGACGTCGAGGAGATTTAATAACTGATAATTACAAGGTGAAATAGCTTGAGTAATTGGATTCTGCTTTGAATGTAATTTGATAACCGCACTTTTCTGTCAAAAAGAATTGTTTTGAAATTTAACTACGAAATGGAATTTATCCTTTCATGTGTAAAAGTAATAGGTATTTAGATAACTGATATGTGCGCTTCATTATTAATGTAATGCAGCACTCATTATATCAAGCTAACTACCATATGGATGAAAATGTCGTGTAATAAAACGAATATCAGGTTATCTGGTGTAACCTTGATTTAAAGGTATTCAGTGTTAAGTATATATATTTATTTATTTATTTAAAAATAGAAAGAAATAAAAAAATAGATAAAATTTTAACTTTGATGGTTTTGGGTTCTGGTGTCATAATCGTAGTAGATCTGCAAAAGTTTGTAAAAAACTCCAACACACACTATTAATGAAGCAGATGTTTGTTACTTTACAAAAATGTGCAATAATAATGGGAAAAAAAACATCATAACCTCTACTGAGATACCGAAAATTTCGAAAAGCGTCCCTTTATCTTTGGAAACCTTACAGATAAAGTCAAAATCAATATCAGAATTCAATAAGTCAATAAAAATGTCAATATCAAAAAGTGTTTATAAAAATAACTGTTAACTAGTTGCCTCTATTTTTAAGAATGCTTTCTTGCAGCTTTTTAAGTGCATTAAGGCGCAACACTAGTAACAGAAAAAGACCCGGATGATAATGTGAAGTCTACGGGAGCGTTCTTTTCAAATATCTCCCTCAAATGTTAACATTGTTACATGATATTTTTTTTTTTTGCATACAGCTGAGGACGATCTTTAACCGACCTAGTTTTTACTCTTTCGATTTCACTTATATATCTTTTATATTATGATAGTTTCAATATCAGAACCGGTTTAAACCAGTTTTGAAATTTAAAGTATTTATTTAAAAAAAATCTGAAACCAAAATTGAACAAGTAAGAAAAATCATGCGTTAAGCATAGATTATGAAACACTTTTCAACACTTCCTGATGCCTTTAACAAAACTTTGTTATTTAGGGAAATGGGATACTACTGTCCATAGTCAAATAAATATTCAATACTTTTGAACAGCCCTGTATTTGATCCGTCGGTTGATATATATATATATACTATATAATAGGAATATTTAGTTTAGTAAAAAACGCCTAATTGGTTGAAATTTCTATTGCAGTATTTTATTCTGAAAGATAGAACATACTTGAATACTTTTGTTCAGCCCTGTAATTTACCTAGTCTTTTAATTACACGCCAGTATTTGTTAAAATTTAGGTCAAAGAAAAACATTCTTAAAACTATTTAAATCACATTTCCAGAAATTAGGATTTATGGGTGACTATGGCGCTAATTCTTTGCGTGACCCTCCATATCATTTTATCGATATTCTACAAATATTTCTTAGTAAACTAAAAACAGTTCAACGTAAAAATGCATAATTTATTTTAAAAAAAAATACTTTTAAGTTATTTACCCCCTCACATTCAGTAATCTTTATGAGATCTTTTGTGTAACCCTGTATATCTACTATAATTTTTATACACGCTATATAATTTGCAGACATTTAGTAAAACTTAAAAACGCATATCATAATCGAAAATGTATTTCATCCTCCATCAGCTGTCATCGATACTACACAAAACTTCGGATAAGAATATAAGATTTGAAATATTTTGTGCGGCCCTGTAAATGCTATGCACTTTATATTATGCGTTAAATATTAAGTCTCAGCGACATACAGTCGGCTCTCGTTAATTCAATCTTGTCGGGAACAAACCACAAGAAATGTTCGAATTATCCGACGTTCGAATTATGGAAAATATGAAATGAAAACTTGCTTAATATGGTGCAATTGGAAAGGTATTAATGTGATAGGGTTTTTTTTAATTTATTTCATCAGTTATCATTAGAATATGACTTAATATTAAATTACAATGTATAAATACATAAACTAATTAAAAGATTAGAAACAAGCACAATGGAAGAAAATTTTAAAGCGTCACTGATGGACAGAGGAAAGTGGATATCAAATCCATTGGATTATAAGTATGCTCGTTCGGAACAATTTTTACAAAAATAAAAGAAAGAAAGCTATTCAAATCATCTGAAATCCATGATAAAAGAAAGAAAAAAATTAAAAGTCGGAATTCTCGTTAGTTCGATTTAAACGAAGTCGAGAGAAAATGAGTTCGAATTAATGAAAGTTTTTAACGTTATTCTGCCATTGAAAATTTCAGGACTTCAAGTTTAGTTCGAATTAAGCGAAGTTTCAAATTATCCAATTTCGAATTAAGGAGAGTTGACTGCATATCAATTTTATGATACTTGAAATCGTTTAACATAATTAAAATATGTCGCAAACAATGTCGCCCTTTTATTATTATGTAATGGAATTCTTCCCGGTTGCCCTGTAAATAAACAATAACTATTATTGTCGCTGCATATTTTACAGAAGACATATTTTAGTGCACTTTGCGAATCCATGTAAATTTGAATATGCTTGGCAGAGTGTAACATCTTTAAATTTCATTTGAAACAATTTTTTACCATAGGCCGCAATGTATCGGAAAACATTTTACTATTCCTGTAAATATAAACTAATCGTAGTAGAAACTTCATTTTCAGAAGGATTCATGCTAGGTTAGATATCAATAACATATAAAAATTTCATAGCAGTCCGAGTATATTGGTGGGAGATAGAGGGCGGACAGACGGCCATCCGGCCAATCGGACAGACGTACAGACAAACCGAATGCAAAAACACTTTTCAATTTTATTGGAAAATGTTAATAAGTTTTAATATGTTTGACAGGATGTAACACCTTTAAAATTCATTTGAAACGATTTTTTACCGTAGGCCGCAATGTATCGGAAAACCTTTGACTATCCCTGTAAATAAACTACTCATAGTAAAAACTTCATTTTCGATAAGGTTCGTGCTAGGGTAAGCATCAATAACACATAAAAATTTCAAAGCAGTCGGAATATATTTACGAGAGTTAGAGCGCGGACAGACGACTATCCGGCCAGACGAACAGACAAACCGAATTCATAAACACTTTTCAACTTTATTGGAAAGTGCTAAAAAGTAAAAACTAGGCCGGTTGTGGATCGTCCTCAGATATACTATGCAGAATATATATATATATATATATATGTATGTAAAAAAATTTGAGGGAGATTTGAAAATAACGCTCCCGTAGACTTTACATTATCATTCGGATCTTTTTCTGCAAGAGAACCAACTTTTCGGATGCTATGGTCCTCAAGTAAATATTTTCATGTTCAGAAAATATGCTTAACTGAAAAACATATCGAATTCAGCATTGACATTAATATTAAAATTAACATTTCTCTCTTACAGTAGCATGTGTAATTTTAGTTGTGCATCTCAAAATGTTTAGTTGAAATCTGATAGAAAAAACGATTTTCCGAGAGAGAAATCTAAATAATGCATTGTGAAATTACTCGAAAACGTTTACAAAAATTACGGGCATCTAATAAAAATTTTATTTTATAAATTTATCTTTAATTGCTGAAAATAAATATTTTTCTGGGTTTACTAAAGATACTACTGAAGGAAATCTTTCTTTTTTTAACAATTTCCAACAACGTTGAAAAGTGTTTATGCTTTGGGTTTTTATGTCCGTCTGTCCCCGTTCTAAATATGGTAAATGTACTTGGATTACCATAAAATTTTTAGACTTTATTGACTTTTACCCTAGCACGAAACCGTATTGAAAATTAAGTTTCTATCAAGAGTAGTTTATTTGCAGGGACATTCAAAAGTTTTTCGTTACATTAAGGCCTTTGGGGAAAAACTTTAAATGAATTTAAAAGGTGTTACTTACTAAAATGATTTTCCTTTGTGTAAGACTTTTTTTTCAACTTTACGTTTTCTAGATTTTAGTGTTCTTTTGATTTATCAACAGCAAAGTCTGCACTTTTATCACTTATATCTTTTTTTTTTTTTTTTTTTTTTTACATGCTTAGATTTTCTATTTTTTTTTAATTTAAATTTTGAAAACTGCAGTAGAAGAAAAAGTAGTTAAAGTTAAATTGCACAAAGAAAATTCACTAAATAATATGATTTCACTGAAATACTTCTAATCAAAAATTGAATCTGTCTTTCATTCCAGGCCATCAGTAATTATCTTTATTTGTAAATCAATATTAATTTATTGTTGACACAGATAAAATCCTTTTAGCCATAAGCCATGATAAAACAATCCCATTTTTTATCATCTTCGATGTTAAATAAAATTGTATTTGATATATTTTTTATGAGTACTATTCTCTTTTTAGATGCTTTTGACATTATATAAATATGTGGCAACTATAGTCGCAGCCTGGTCCAGACATCTGTCTGTCCATTTGGCCGCATATAATAGCGCAAAAACGACTCAATCCAAATCATTTGAAATTTAATGTATAAAATTATTGCAGAATAATGTCGAGTCATTTCAAATTGAATAAAAATAGAATCAAAACTAGAATTAATCAAAAATATAATTAAAATGATATCTTCATTTTATTAAGGTATATTTTAAGTCATCGATTCAGTGATATCTCATGATAGATTGCCCATATGATGATATTTTATTTTAGATGGAATCTTATTATTTCCGTGTACTAAATTTATATAATCATAATAGATTTTTTATCATACATTTTTGTATTAAAATGCAAAAAATACTGCATCAAGATCTAAATATTTACAAATATAACGAGTACAACACATTTGCTTCATTTGAAATACAATTTATTGTATCATTATTTTGTTTTAGTAGATCGTTTTTCTCCAATACGTCAGAAAATACCATATATAATTTTACGAATAATACTTTTCTTTTATTTATCTAGGTATCTATTGTAAAATTTGAGAAAGAAGTCAGAGAAGAATTTCATTTTATTATATATCTTGTGTTACAAAAATAGATAAGAAATATATGTTGATAGCAAAAGTCTTCGAGATGATATATTTGAAAACCAAAATACAGCTTCCTCTAACCTTTATCTTGTGTAAAGGTCTTCTCAAGTTAAGAATTTGGAAAAAAAGGAAATTTTCAATATGTATAGATTTGAAATCGGAAGAACGGGAAGAATTTTGTTTCAAGATTGACGTTGGAGATATCGATAAAATAGGGACTTATCACATATTATCAACAAGACCTTGGAATCTTGAAAGTTAGGAAAAGAAAATATACAAGGAAATGTTTAACATTTGAAATATAACTTAATACAGTATCTATTATATATGTATACAAGTTACAAACAGAAACTTTTTTCCAAATACTTATAACATGACTGTCTAAGGAATGGATTATGATGACAGTTAAATTCTCAGATAATTTTGAGTGAATAGTTTTATTGAATCTCATCGTATATCACAGAGTAGCCTTAAATATAATTGTAGTACATGTAAGCGCTTCAATTTTGTTTAGTGAGGGTGGTATGGCACAAACTTCTAAAATTAGGTCGACCCTATCATAAACGTGAATGAAATTTTGAATATTTAGAATTCAAGTTTTACAATGCGGGTTTTTATGGAGCATACATTTCTCTTTAATTAATTTTAAAGGGAAGATTTCTGGGCATAACACAACGTTCTTCGTTGCTTAGCTATAAACATATGGAGAAAGCTCTATATTTAGGTGAATGAATGATTATGAATTAAAGGTGATTATGAATTAGTTTTTGTGAATTAATTTTAAAGAGAGTTGTACGATCGATTATTAACAAATAAAAGATTACAAGTAATCTTTTACTTTTGAATTGCAAGACTTAAATTATGCACTGTTGAAAATTTAAAGCAAAGTTTCCAGTCATTTGAAAGCTTTTATAGAAAACTGTTACACAAACGTAATTTAACTGTTATGGCCATTGTATCTCTTATATTATGATCAGAATAGAGTTAAATTATGGTTATGTAACTGTTTTATTTAAAAACAGTCGAATGAATGGATACTTTGCGGCAAAATTTTTATGTGCACAAGAAAATATGCGGGCAAAAAGCTACATATATTATGTTAACTTTAACAAATAAAACTAATGCACAGAGTGACATTTTAAAATTTATATTACTACAAGCATAAAATAATTAATGCACAAAAAATGTCTTTCAAATATACATACAATGTATATTAGAAAATCTCTTACACTACCAAGTGGTGAAACACTTTTAAAACATTAACTGAACATAATAATTAACACTTCTAACTAAGATCGATTTTGTTTGCCTTTTGAATGGGTTGTGAATGTGTAGAGTCAGAAAAAAGATTGTGCGAAAAATGTGTTTAAAAATTACATTTTTTTTCCAGAAATGCAGTTATTGATATTTATTGATGAAATTAGTCAACGCACTCTGTAATCGCCTAAATTATGTGCTGTTTGCAATGTGTTGTTAATTTGGTGACAAAGTGTTATGCAGCACAACACTACTGTAAGAGAATATTTTCATTAACACTATTTACAACACTACTTCAGCACAATTAACAACACAACTTTTGTATCATACTTCAAGATAGGAACACTTTTGTAACATAATAAAAACACAATCTCAATACAAAAAACAATTGTATATCAAGTTTTCTGATTCACAACACATTAATATGTTGTAACTTTGATGACAAAAAGTAATTTAAAATGTTTTTATTTTTGCGTATTCAGAAATTGCAGAGTACAAGGGAAAAAACTCTTTAAAAAATAGATGAACAAAACAGCCTCACACTGATTGATTTATATTGTATTTCATTTTTTTATGAAATAGTTCATTTATTTTCGATTTTGTTTGGACTTTTTATTGAAAAAATAAATTGGAAATTTGCTTAAGATTTTTTTTAATTAACAAAATGACAAAATTCATTCTATTATGTAAGAAGAAACTCTTTTATACCCTCAGTTGTTTAAACTTACTTGCTTTTCATATGTAAATAGGAATTATATTGTCTTTTTTTCCCTCATTTTCTGAAAGACTGGGATTAAAAAAATGTGCACACGCAGGTTTTCGATTACAACACAACATTTTTATTTTTGTGTAGCCTCAAATATAAATTAATGCATTTATTTTAAGATATTTTTGCGGTAGCACGCCGCTGATTATCAAGTGTTCAATATTCCCTGTAACGTGAAAAATGTATACATGTTGAAAAAAATGAATGATAAGCCCACAAATACTCGCAAAAGTATACCAAATGGTTGTGAGATTGCAACACTTAAATTTTTGGGACTCAAATTAAAAATTAATAATAAATTAATTTTCAAGCATTTCTCCTTTAACCTATCACAGATCATAAATTTCTCAATTTTCGCTAACGTGACAACTGAGTATGATGTGTTACAAAAACAATAAAAATATATGTAAAATAGGAAATAAACTTTAAAATTGCGAGAATGAATAATTTATGATTTCGAGGCGCACGGGAAACCATTATTGTAATTTCTGCATCAAAAGTTTATAGGCGTCAAGTTAATACCTATTATTTTCAAAAAAATATTTAAATAAACATTACTAAATTTGAAAAATAATTTATTGCAAAACCCAGTCTTTCTTTTTCTTAAGAATTGGTTTCAAAAGAAATAAATAAAGCATTTAAAAAAATTAAAACAAACATTTTATTGCGCACGGGAATCCATTATTGTAATTTCTGCATCAAAAGGGCCCCACCAGTGGCCGAGAGGTTCGGACCTCTCAACTGGTAGACGGCAGGTGCTGGGTTCGAACCCAATCGCGGCTGTCAGCCTAACCGTTCGGAGTTTTCGTGGTTTTCTTCGAACCTTGCGTAAATACGGGTTAGGTTCCCTTAGAAAGACCCCCACGAAGGGCATTCCCCCCTGGTCCTATATCCCTAGCGCAGATAATCGGACGTCAAAAATCAATCAATCAATCATCAATCTGCATCAAAAGTTTATTGGCGTCAACTTAATAAATATTATTTTCAAAAAATATCTAAATAAACATTATTAAGCTTGAAGAATAATTTATTGCGTAACTCACGCATTCTTTTTCTTAAGAAATGATTTCAAAACAAATAAATAAAGCATTTAAAAAAATAAAAGAAAAATTTGATTTATTAGTATAATTTTTTAAATTATTATTATTAATATTATTTGTTTTTTACAAATGCGTAATGACCTTAACCTCCTCATTTCTGAGAAAAATATTAAGAAGAAGCACAAAAACCAGTTTAAAATTATTATAAAACATCTTGAAATATATATCAGTCCATGCATTGATACTTATAGTATGCACACATTTATTTAAATAGTCTAGAAGTATTTCAGTTATTTTAGAAGGTTTTCTTAGTGTTTCCTGTAGGCAGCATGAGTACCGAGGGGGGTATCGATTAGAAGGATTTTGAAAAGTAATCTTATATGTTTGGTTATTGTGATTTAAAAAGATTAATTTTATTTTATTAATTGAAAATACTGTAGCGCTAATGAGTTAAAACTGTTTGATTAATTAATCAAACAAACTTTAACCTCTTCAGTCCCTGAGTACCCAAATGGGTACATCAGTTTTGTCCCATTTTATTAATGATACGCAAATATAAATGAAATTTCGATATAAGAATAATATGTTTCGAATTCTAAGATTTGAGCTAATGAAAATAAAACAAATATCTCGCTCTGAAGTCAAACGAGAGAAGAAATAATTCAGTAATAATTAAAAATACTGTAATAATCGCTGGTAGCGAAGAGATTAAGACAGTAAATAGATTAGACTATCTAAAACACATGTAAATATGTATAAATTCATGGCTAATACTAATTTCTATATTTGTAAATGTATTTTACAAAATATTTTACATATTATTTTTATTTATTTTATTATTTTACATATTGCACTATTTTGTAAAGAGATTTTTGAAAAAGTCTTTAAAAATGATTTCGCGAAATAGAAATTTTGTACAGTTTTTGTTTTTATATGCAGTTTGATTTTAAGAACTGCAAACATTATATCAAGCTCGTGCTAATTTTATGAATATTTGAAATTTTAACAACATTTTCCGAATATACGGAAAATTATTTTGTTAATAATACCTTAAAACTTATTTAAAAAATCGCAATTTTGATATATTAAGATAGTTTAAGTTGCGATTAAATAACTAGTATAGTTCCAAATTATTGAATAACTACTTTTACTATTACTGTTACAATATTATGAAATATCATAAATTGTGTTCTTGCCTCTTCGAGTCAACATTGTGATTATGTAAATAATGGATACACAGACTTGTGGAATATAAAATCGATGCCTGATACACGATGGAGCTTCAGATTTCGGTTGAGATCATCATGATATTTGAATTGGAATATGACCAAAATCTCAACCAGTGAAATTGGCAAATTAAATGAGAGTCGAGAAAAGTTATAACAAGCAATGAAATTTTTGATAATTCAAGTATTTATTGCTTTTTATGAAAATTATTTAAAAAAGTGAAGTTAATGGAGCTTAAAAGCTAATATTCTTTAAAGAGCTAAGCTGTTCTGTAATGTTCTGCAGTATATATTGTACTTTCATGATTCTGTTGCATATTTTTCCTGGGTTTTTTTCTGTTTCATTTTATAAAAAGTGGAATAGTTTCGAATGAAATGTAATTTTTGCTCTTATTGTATGTAATTTTGTTATAATTTAACCAACATTGATGTAAAAAACACAATACATTAAATGCTTCCGAAACCAATTTGTTCCAAATTTTACATAGTCTGGCATTTTTATCGTTTTTCTTATAGTTTATAAATATGATTTGTTTTTTAACTATGCTGGAAGCAAATACTTTAGTTTGTCTTATTTGCCTTTTTTATTAATGCTGAATACCTTTTACTCTAAAGTGTCTAAGCTTTTATGAGTTTAGATGTTCCCTCATAAAACTCCTATGCGGAGCCTTTATAAATGAATTAGCTAAAAATAAATATATAAATTCGTCCTTTTCCTTAAGTAAGTAATTTTCCTTAAGTTAAACTAAGTTTATGTAACAAAGAATAATTAAGAACTTTCATTACCATATTCATATAAATAACGCCGTAAGCGCGATACATAATGACATACAAATCCTATAATAACTAATGTAATTTAGTTTATTTTGCCTTGCCGGAGGATATTATTATAGTAATTAAATTTGGTTGTTATTACTTCATGTTCTTTTTATTGGATAAATTGTTCGCTAATGTGACTAAATGGTGTTTAATTCATTTATATGAGTACATATATATTTGTAATAAGACAATTAACTCAATAAATGTTTCTTCGTAGGCATCCTGCTAATTTTATTTCTTGTATTTAATTCTGAAGTTAATACTTTTTAGCATCTTTCTCAATCTGATCTTCGAGGATCACTGTCTAGAAGTGGTAAATTGGTTAAGAATCTAAATGCTACACATTCGATGACATGCTAAATTCAGATTCGTACAAAATGTTACCTCCATTAAAGTGAACGTACTTTGGGTAGATAGGGGTGATTGGCACTTCTT
Organism: Maratus speculifer; assembly: GCA_964019185.1. Classification (NCBI taxonomy): domain Eukaryota; kingdom Metazoa; phylum Arthropoda; class Arachnida; order Araneae; family Salticidae; genus Maratus; species Maratus speculifer. The sequence continues at coordinate 25,518,860 of OZ025292.1, forward strand.
ACGTTATCCCTTAGGCTCAAGGGTTTGTCTTTTGATATCGTTATCATTTTTAACGCAACCAAGATGTTCCTTTTTATTTTCTGTATATCAATATAATCTGTTGGCTTTTTAAAATTTATTCTATTATCTATTTTTAAGAAAATAAAAAGTTATTATTGATGCCGTTAAAAGATTATAACATCATATCATTTAAAAATAAGGAATAATCAAACGTTTGTCATTCCTTTTCTTCTGCCCTATGCGAATAGAATTTTTTTAAATAGAAATCTGGATTAAAATTATTTGTGTAATATTTGCTAGTCAAAAGAATGTTGTGCACCTGTTTTGATTATACGGTCTGTTAACTCCCATGCAGATAGCCAATGCGAGATGACAAGATTACTTTCGAATGCATTATATAACAAAAAGCTACTATGAAATACTTTGAAACAGCAAATATTTCTTTAAAGTCTACTTTGATACAGTGTTGTTTCATATTATATAAGAATAGTGATATTTAACTAAGTTCCCTTCATTCAAATCAGTGAAGTATGCGAAAAAAATGTGTAACTTTAGACACTGATAACAGTATTATTTAAATGAAGAGGCAGGAACGGAGGAGATACGAGGACTAATAATGCACGATATCGTAGGAAGGGAAAGGTTCTAAAATTACTAAAAAGTTGATAACGTTATTTATGTATACATAGTCTCTAAGATAATATCTCTATCTTTTACTTTCTTCCTCATACAACTAAGAAAGTATCGGAATCAGTTTCTGTTTTAAGTAGGTGGGGAGGCCTACCAAATGTCTTAAGCACAACAATCCTCACCTAGCAAGGTGTAACAACTATGCTAAAAGCCTCAACCATGAGCCAAGACAAGACTGGCAAAAAAAATCTCCTTATATGATACGGAGCCAACTCCAGGAGAGACCAGAGGCACTACAGAATGGTCCCCAGCCCGCCGTCAAAAATATATTAGATAACAAATGAAAGAAAATATTGTAAACACAGTGGCAACAGGCAGCCCTATCTATTCAGGGCGTGCCCAAAAAGTAAACATAATTTAATAATTCTTCACAGTGATAAATACAAAATTCTATGTAAAAATGTTTAATTTTTGATGCATTTGCTCGTTTTGAAATGTTTTGAACTCAATTCCACTATTTCTGGTAGATATATGTCTGTCTATCTGCCTCTGAAGCAATTTTTTACCACTTTACCTTATCTCTTTGCATCTAAACAAATCCTATATAAAGACGATTATTTACTCAGGTGTTAAAATATGTGTAATGTGCTTTAAAAACTGTGCATTAGGTAAAAACGTGTACATTTACAAGGTTTATGATATGCTGAGCTCGATTCAACTATATCTTGAAAATGTCTGTCTGCTTTCTGTGCATGACACAGATTTTTTCGCTCTATCTTATTCCTTGGTGAGCAACGTTCTTATTTGAAAAATATTTACTCACGTGTTAGAATGTATTTGACATGTGTTAAAACATGTATAACAGATGAAAAAGTGTGTTTTATCATGTTTTAATATGTCTAGAAGTCGAGTCTGCTGTTTAAAGAAAACTTCTCGTTGCTTCTCTGTGTGACATAAACTTTCCCAGCTAAAAATGAACTCTAGTGAAACTGCAAAGAAAATGCAGTTGCCAAACTGTGGTGATTTGGCACAAATCACTGCAGTTTTTTCGAAGTCAACAACTACAAAATCACTACAGTGAATGTGTAGTTCATAACTACGCATTTTCTGCAGTGAATTTGAAGTTAAATGCCCCTCCCACCCAAAAAATTGGCTCTGCTGGCGCCATCTATTGACCATACTGGTAAGCTTCCTTTTTAACATTTCAAAGGCAGATTTTGACTGTGGAAACAGTTGTACTCGAACTGACGATCCCAGATACAGGAGAAACACGCTTTGACCACTTACCCGTGGAGACTTGTGTGGTTAGCGTTGTGCGAGGTATAAAGGGGAGGCATTTCAATTAAAGGTTACTTGTTGCAAAAGCTGAATGGCAGGCAGAAAAATTGGATGTTTTAAAGTGCTTTTATTTTATTATTTATTTATTTATTTATTGTAATTCGTTTATATGGGCGTGTATTTTAAAAACAATTTAATATTAAATGAATTAAACAAATACTTTAGCGAATTAGCTGAAGCAAATGAATTGGTTTTTCTTCTGAATTTAAAAATCAGTAAATATTTATTAAAATAATTTTATTTTTAGGCTAATTGCGAAAAAAATAATTTTTTTATTATGAATTATCATGTAATTACATGCGTTGTGTTAATTTTATAAAATATGTATTTTTGACATGGAAGTACTTACTTTAATAAATTATGGGTCGGTAATTAATCTTTTTTACTTAGAATAAAAATTCATTTTATGTCGTTTAATGATACGGTAAAACATATTTTTTATTATTGTGTTAGAATAATAATTTGTTATTTATAAACATTTTTTAATTTAAAAATTAAATTTTATATATATATATATATATATATATATATATATATATTGTGAGTTTTTTAAATAGGGAATATTTCTGAATCTTTCTTGCAAATAAAAAAAAAAAAAAAAAACGAATTTTAGAGGTTTTTCTGACAATATAATTTTTTTAGGAATTATAATGAAATTAAATGTGTTAATTTAAGAAATACATATTTGTAAAAAGGAAAAATTAATTTTATAAAATAAGAAGTTCATAATTAATAACTTTGAATTAGAATAAGGACTCATTTTATATCATTTTTACTTTTTAATGTAGCATATGTTTTTAATGATTCTGTAGATATATTTGATTGTTAACTTATCTACATTTTTACCTAAAAATAAAATAGAAACATTAATTTAATTTTCTTCTTTTTTTTCTTTGGTAAATAATTTTTTACAAAGGGAAATTTCTGATTTTTTTTTTATTTTAATATAAAAAAAGGCCCCACCAGTGGCCGAGAGGTTCGGACCTCTCAACTGGTAGACGGCAGGTGCTGGGTTCGAACCCAATCGCGGCTGTCGGCCTAACCGTTCGGAGTTTTCGTGTTTTTCTTCGAACCTTGCGTAAATAAGGGTTAGGTTCCCTTAGAAAGACCCCCACGAAGGGCACTCCCCCCCAGGTCCTATATCCCTAGTGTAGATAATCGGACGACAAAAAATAAACCAAACCAAAATTTAATATAAAAAATGACTAGATTTTTCAATATATTTATGACTTGTAAAATAATTTTAAACACTTTTAATAATTTAATATTTGCATGAAGTAAGAAACTTTTATGTGCTTTTAAAATGAATACATAATTAGAAAATACACTTCAAATAACTGATGAAGTATTTTTTTTTCTTTCTACGATTCATTAAGTATAGATCGAATAATAATTTTAAAGAGCGATTTAAAAAATTATTTGATGATTCAAATATTTGTGTGTCGATTTCAAAATAAAGTAATAGTAAATTAATTGCAAGTAATTTTCAGTTATGAAGATGGAGATGTATGAGGGCAGGAAGCAGAGGAGCTCGTTGAATTTCAAAATTTAATTAAATAAAATTTCCTCTTTTTTTTCAAAAACCTGATGTAAATTTTTCGAGTAACTTTGAAAGAAAGAAAAAGAAATTTTCAATTAAGGAGGGGGTTGTAGACTCATTGCCCCTCCCTGGATTTTGAAATTTAATTAGCAATTTTTCCTCCAATTTACAAAAGCATAATAAAATTTATTCTTTTAGTGTGATTTAAATAAAGAAAAGAAGAATTTTCCGTGAGGGGTGGAGGAATAGATGAGCCATTTTCCCTCATTCGATTTTGAAATTTAACTAATTTTTTTCTCCGATTTTTGAAAAAATACTAAAATTCAATCTTTTTCTTTAACTTAAAATATAAGAACTAAGAATTTTCTGTTAGGGGGAGGAAGGTAGAGAAAGGTATTTGCCCCTTCCTAAATAAAAAAAAAACATATATATACATTAACAAATTTTTCCTTTTCTGATATTTTCAAAAGCATAGTAAAATGTATAATTTTCAAGAAATTTACAATAAAAAGTAAGAAGAAATTTCGCATTAAGGGGCTGGTGAGTGAAAGGCCCATTGTTCCTCATAACTTTTGAAACTTAATATATTTCTCTCTGATTTTGATAAACCTCGCAAAATTTATTCCTTTAGAGTAACTTAAAATAAAAGAACTAAGAAATTTCCGTTGTATGCAGGGGGCACAGGCAGTCACTACCCCTCACTGGATTTCGAAATGTAATTTAGTGAAATTAATTTTTTTTCTCCTAGCTTAAAATAATAAAGCCACTAAGAATTTTAAGTTAGGGGGAAGGAAGCATAGATAGGGACGCCCATGTCTGAATTTTAAAAAAAGAAATTTATTTTAATGTATTAAAACTTGTAATTTCCAAGTAACACAAAACAAAGTAGGAACTGATAAATTTTTTACTACGGAAGTGGTTCGATGGGATGAGAAATCCCTAGTTCAATTTTGAAGCATATTTGAAATTATTTTTATCCGATTAAATTCTGTGAATTTATCGGACAATAACTACAGTTATACGAGAGATGCATCGGAAATGTACTTCTAAATTAATAGTTGGATAATAACTTCAAATTCACTGCAGTGATTCTACGGTTATAAAGTCTTATATATTTTTTAATTTTTGATTATAAAATGACTTTATAAAAACTACAGTGTTTTCAAAGTTAATAGCGCACAGAATGTTGAAAATAAATTACTGCAAAATCACCTTTAATTAACTACAAAATAACTGAAGTGATTTTATAGTTGAGATTGCACTACAGAAAGACAAGAGAAATTTTAGAAAAACCTCAAAAACACTTCACTTCTACAAAAAAACTGCAGTTCATTTTTAGCTGGGTTTACCCACTGCGTCTTAATCCTTGGTCAGTAGACAACTTTGGTTTGAAATAAAAATTACTCAGGTGTTAGAACATATATAACATGTGTTCGAAAGCGTTAACTAAGAGAAAACGTGTGCACTTACGCGTTTTATGATACCCTGAGCTCATGTTCGGTTATCTCTGGCAAACGTATATTTCTGTGTGCAACACAAATATTTTGCCCAGCCTGTGTAAACCCTTTGTTACACAATTGCGAAATAAAATATACTTGCTCAGATGATAGACTACCTATTTTAAGCTTTTAGAAAAATATAGTTTAAAATGGAGTTTTTTAAAATGTGTAATAAACAAAAAGATACAACCTTTTCATAAGTAGTGTTCATTGTATAACACAAAATTGTATATACTTACAAAAAGCATACTAACTCAACTTTATAAAAATCTACTATTGGACAGCTCTAGCTCTTTTAATTTTACAAAATTTGTGAAGCTATTTTTAGTAATAACGCTGCGAAACTGCTGAAATTATGAATAAAATTTTGATGCAAAATATAATTAAAGTTCCCGTCTATTTGGAATTCTATGCATATTTCAAATTAATTGCTATAATGGTAGATAACAGCAAATAATGAAATTGACTTTTAAATTTAACTGCGTAAGTAACACTGGCTTTTGATTGTATTGCTGGTACGCAATGGGGTAATACAAAGAATTAAGACCTGTTGGTCTGAGATTTCTACAAAGTTTATATTCCGTTAAACCTTGACATGATTTGGTGCTGATTAGATTATTTTGGTGTATATCATCAAACTGGTGGCAGTGCTATGTAACGTATTTCCTATTTCCTAAATTTATATGGAAATACGTTTATCAGCAATTTATTATATAAATATGAAAATCGTAATAAAACATCTACTAAATCAATCAATAAAGAAAAGCCCACTAATAAATTTTGCAGAATGAAATGCATTCCAAAACTTTTTGAAAGAATTAAGCATATATTAAAGAAATATAACACAATTCTTATCGCTAAACCACGAAAAAAGTTAGAAAATGTGGTGCACAGAAAGAGTGATCCCATAAATAAACAAAATAAATATGAAGCTTACATTAAACCTTTTAAAGTCATTAGAAGTATGAAAACGCATACATATGTGAAAAAAATAAAGAGCATAAACACAGATATAGCAAAAGGTAAAATATATACCGCTCTATCCTGATTATACCAAGATATTGATATTGATATTCTATATAAAGAGTTTTAAATAATCGCAGAAGCTTTGCAATATAATATTTGTACCACTAGAGAGTATTTGGAGATATTAACAGAAAGCAAGAGAGTTTGTACTGATGAGTTATCCTACAAAACACAGGATATGCGTTTTAATAAGAATTTTGATTTTTCTTAAGAAAGGTGTTATAGTAAAAATAAAATACATTGACATGTTTCGGAACCGTCAAATAAGTTCCATAGTCATAATATAAATTATGATTTATATTATGACTATGGAACTTATTTGACGGTTCCGAAACATGTCAATGTATTTTAATTTTACTATAACACCTTTCTTAAGAAAAATTAAAATGTTTAAAACTAAAATGTTTATATAAAAGGTGAATATTTTAAAATCTGATGATTTAAAAAATCATTTAGATTTAATTAACTTTTTATCACAGCATATGCGGTTTCGCATACTTGGATTATCTATAGTAAGTTTGGTCTTGAATAACCCTTCCTAATCTTCCCCCTCTTCCCTCTTCTTTCTTTGTTTCGCCGGTTTTTATAGCAACCGCCTCATTTTCGTTCCTTTCCCCATTGTTTATGGGGTGGAGCTTTATCCAAATTAATAATAAAATATTTATTAAAAATTATTTTGTTTCAATTTGGGCTTTGTCAAAATAGCCCCCTGACTGTCCAGCCAAAGGGTAATATTGTAATGTTGTTTTCTCTGTAATTTATTAAAAATATTTAAAAAAAAGATGTTTTTTTCCAACCTGATACAAAATATGTTATTAGTGTATAATCTTTGATAGCATCAATCCTAACTGAATTTTTCAGAACTGGGTTTTATTTGTGGAATTATACTAATTTAAATATTGCTTATGTTGCAGTGAAACCTGCAGCTTCGTACGTGAAAAAATCAGCCGGCGGCAGTCAAGAGGTTTTAACTGAGCCACAAAACTTTTGAATGGCTATACCCTTTCATCATGGGATAGAATTTGGCTCAATTTAGTATATAAAATAATTATGAAATATAATGTTGATTCGATTTTGAATTTGTTAATCCACCGATGTACTGTTAAAAGTTTGAAACTTTTGCTGCATCGTCACTCCACCGCTTATACAGAAAATGATTATTTCAATGCATTGTGGAGGATTCTCATTGGTCAAAATAGAGATATTCTATAAAAGCGATGGAGTTATGATGCAGCAAAAGTTTAAAATTTTTAACAGTGTGGCCTTTTTTTTTTTTTTTTTTTGAGTATTTTCACAATTTCTCTTATGCCTATATTTTGTCATGTATGAAATGAATCTTTACTTAATTTAACATGTAAAGTATCCATAAAAAGTTATTGTGCTTGAATTTTCCATTTTTTTTAAATTTTTACTTAATAGTCGTCCTGCTATTCTTATTTGTGTGTGTGTGTGAAGTATATTATAGCTATATCTCAGTTTCCTTTGGCTAAAAATGCATTATATTCTATATGTGAAATTATTTACTAGTGAATTGTTGCCATTACTATAATTCATTTAATATGAATCGAATCAACTGTAACAAAATTAAATGACAATCACTTGCTGTTCAGATAATGAAATTTTTTTAAAAAGAGCATAACAGCAACACATGTCGAGTGGTGTACACACAAACGCAAAATGTATCTTTTTATGCCAACGTACAACAGAATTTCAAGCATAAAGAAATATGTCATGCATTTGTTCGTGAAATATAAAACAAATTTTATTTGAAAAGAAAAAAATCACTCCTAAGCAGTGTCCGCTAATATAGGATGTACCATTTAAACTATTCAATATTTAATTATTTCAAGGTTTTTTCAAGGTCCAACGTAATCTAAAGTTTCATTAAATTTTGCGCATGCAGGCAGACACATAGACATACTGATGGGCAGGCATTTTCTAAAACAGATATTTTCTGTTTTAGAAAACTAGTTCAGAACTAGACATTTTCTAGTCGTCTTTAAAAATTTCTAATATATCTGTCAAATATGTGAATTATCATTCTTATAAAGGTAAAAGAAAGCAATAACTTGTAGGTGTTTCAATTTCAAAATTGAATATTTTACAAGGCGCATTGTTGAACTGCTTTTATTTTTATTCATCGATGTTATAATTCTGAGATTTAACTCAATTAAATGCAATCCACTGCTTGGTTGTTGATGCTTAAGATCATTATTTAACCCTTGGCACTCCCTTGTCTCTGCTGCGAAGACATTATCTTTCCTTCCAAATTTTGTTTTCGGCACCAGTAATAAAGGAAAATAAAATTTTCCTTATATATTGAGAGAATTTTTCAAATTGTCTACTTCAAGGAAAGTTCTTTTTAAAAAAGTAGTGCTAAGCGAATAAAATTTGTGCAAGAGGCACCGGAGTCTGAAGGATTGAAATTATATAATAGAATAATATATATAAAAGTTTTATGATGGTCACAGCATACCAGATTTTTAATCTGTTTAGCTCAAGATTACGTATTTAAACAATTTGAGAAAATGCTTGTAGAACATGTCAAATGAAGTGAATTCGTAAATTTATAAAAATTCAGATCTTGGTACCTTAGCCATTTCACTTCTAAGAAAAAATGCATAAATACAATTCGTTATGATTATCTGTATATTAAATCAAGTCATAATAGAAATAATAGAAATATATGCTAGAGGAATTCATTATATTGGTAACCTAAACCTACTGTGGTATATCATTGGATTTATTGCATAGGATTTAATAGGATGAGGTCCATTTTTACCAATAGCTTTTAAGTTATGATTTAATTTTCATAAAATTTGAAAGAATTCAATAAAATTCAACAATAACAATTAAATTTCAGACAGATCGACAGATTAGATGACGTCTGTAGGTGTAACGCATTTATATAATTATGAACCTGCCCCAAATCCATCTTTATATTATTCAAAGTCAAAAGAACCTTGAAATAAACAAGTTAAAAAAATATATACAATTTTATTGCCATATATACTTCTTAATAGAAAAATAATGCATGTTTATGCGATTCGATTATTAATAATTACTTCACCTTCCTCTTAAGGAATGAGAAATAAATATCGGCCAAACCAAATCTAAGATTTTCGAAGATTTTCAATTAAGCTGCTTCTACAATTAAGATGTCATCACAGATTCCGCTATTGAACATCTGCTTTTGATAATTTCCCGTTTTCAGTTCGAATTCTTAAGACTCTATTTGCATATGAATGATATGGGACCATCGATATTTCCTGAGCCCATCATCCCGCATCGTAAGCAGAAAATGCTTTTCTAATTTTGAAATCAAACAAATCATTGGTATTTTCTAATTTGAAAGTAAAATTATTTTCTGATACTGGATAATGATTCGATTGCATTTGCAAGTATTTGATTACAAAGTGGAGATTTAACAGCTTTTAAAGTAATTACAAATTTAATCACAGTAATTACACAAATAAAACGCGACAAATGAAAGTAATTAAAAATCCTTAAAAAGCAGTTACGAAGCATGTTTCGTTTAGAAATTCTAATCTAAAAATTAAAATTCAATGCGAGTAAAGTAACCAAAATTGTAAGTTAAAGTAATGTTATAAGGCATAAGTTTCCTTTTGTATCACAAACGTTTCAATTTAAGAAAGGGATAAACTTTGCCAAGAATTATATAATACAGAATAAACAATTTCAGATTTTAAAACGAAATAATCAATCTAAAAAATAATCACCAGTTTTCTCGGCAACAATGTATTTGGCCTTGGATACCAAAAAATCTATCAAACAAAGCCAAGTAAATGGTAATCTGATCATACATGATCGCAGATTAGTGGCGATAATATCATTTGATAATTCATAGCTGAGATATTTTAAACAAAGTAAATTAGCAAATCATTTGTGGCAGTGAAAAGGTATTGAAAAATTTTTGGAAGCATAGTACGTAGTGTATTCGGTCAGAAGTGTATAGAGTCTACGAGTGTTTCAAATAAAACTTATATTGATCTAATTTTACGTTCTTAACAGGACGGGGGACGCAGCTATGCGGATATATTAAGATTTCCGAAATTGCCATATCTTCGAATGCATGGAATTATCCAAATTAATATGTGAAAGATTTAATAAAAGTAATGACGATTAAAAAATATTTGAAGAATTTGATTTGTAATTAAATTTACAATGATTTTTTTCTGAAAAGAATTTTTTTTTATTTAATGCTCCGTCTGCATTCAAAAATGAAAATTCATAAATAATATTAGATAAAGATCTAATTATTTTTCTAATAACTTAAAATATGCTTTCTTTATGTAATTTCGTGTTAAAAATAAGAGCTGAATATATGTAGCAAGTATGCTATCATGGACATTAGGGGATTAAACAGAACATCATCAACATGTAATCATTATATTTCGAGTGACATCATTGAATTAATTACGTAGGATAAGATTCAATTAAATGAAGAAAACTTTTATTATAACATCTTTTTTAACACTCTCCAACAAAGTTAAAGATTGTTTATAATTCCGTTATTAAAGGTACATATTAAGACAGACATTAAGGCAGAAAAATTAGCCAGGGCCAGGAATCGAACCTGGGTCCACAGCGTATCGTGCTGTTGCTCTTCCATCTAAGGTACTCTGGCGATATCTGCCTCCCAGTAATTCCAAATTAATAAACCATGTTGCAGAACGCCATCGGCCTTCATCCTCATGGCACGCGATGAACGTATACCGGCCGATGGCGTTCCGAAAATGGTTTACTACAGAACATTCAGTTTACTTAGAAATTTTCGTAGAATTTCGATAGAATGTTATACAGAGCCGCACAAAGAATTAGATATATGGTTGCCTTTGGATGATAATTTCTGAAAATGTAATTTTAGTAGTTTTAAGAACATTTTAGTTTAAACGAAATTTTAGATAAATAATGAGATGTAATAAATGTACTATGTAATCTACAAGGCTGTAAAAATGTATTCAAGTGCATTAGTATTAATTCCTGAATGAGAAATTTCAACCCATTAGGTATTTTCTTGTTAAACTAAATTTCTACATTATATAGCATACATCAACCGACAGATCAAATACAGGGCTGTTTAATAACGAAGTTTTTGTTAAAGAATTAAGGAAATGTTGGAAAGTGTTTTATAATCTATGCTTAAAGCATGATTTCTCTAACTTGTTAGTTTTGGTTGGATTTTCATAAAATTTCAAAATGACTCGACAAAATTCTGCAACGATACCATACATTAAATTTCAAACCATTCATTTGGGTACGTTTTGCGCTGTTTTAGACAAAAAAACAGACAGGCGGGCAGAACGGAAGACCACTATAAGTTCTACGTAGGTATCTAATTACGAACGCACCTAAAAGAACAACAATCTGTGCAACAGAATAAATAAAGTTTAATCAGTTACGTTCATAGTAAATTAAATTCATAAGATTCATAACAGTTAAACCCATAATTAAGTTCCTAAAAATATCAATTATACGTAAATATGATTAAAGATAAATATTTTCATGCTATTAATTTTTTTATCGAATCATTTTTTCCAATGAAAAAAAAAAAAAAAAAAACCACGGGTACATTTCATACAATTATCTTCTAAACATTAAATTAATTGAATAGTCTAAGGAAAAAATCTGATTTGTTACATTAAAAATAATAATAATAGAAAGTAAGAAAATACCCGATTTGTTCCATTCACATTAAAAAATAATAAATGGTTAGACTTTATTAAATGATTCAATTATTTTACCCAAATCAATACTTCTCTAGTTATTATACTTCTAAGCAATATCATCAATTTAATTAAATAATTAAAAAATGCAAATAATTCTTCATTTTATTGAATATTGACTTTACAAATTTCTTGATAAGAAATTCCAGGCAGTTCACTTCAGTGACAATTTGCATTTTAATTAAACAATGCATGGAATAATCTCTTTTCTTTACTTTCTGTTTTTTATACATTTTTTTAAAACTTAATGCATGATATAATTTATCGATATAAATGAATATATCATGCGCGGAACTATTTTGCTGATAAGAATTGTTGACATTATGTCTTAAAATGTATTGTATGGTTACAAATATGCCAGGTAGACATTGTATTACACCTTATTAAAAAGAAAATTTTGTTACATTATTTTGTATGTGAAGGAAAGTGTTTCATAATCTATGCTTGACGCAAGTTTTTCCTTTCTAATTTTGCAATTTATATTCAATTATGTAAGTATTTTGTATAAATATTGGACAGATGGTGAACATTCTCCATTTATTTATTTATTATTATTTTACTGAATAACAAACATAAATGAATGAACAAAATTGAGAGGATTTATAGTAAACTTCTTTTAACTCTGCTACTGAAGAAATGAATTTTTGAAACAAAATCTTAAATAATTTGAACTTCAAAATTAATTTAACGATCAATTTAATCCTGTGGAACAAATAAATCATAATAATAATATGTTCTACCAGTATCTACTTTCAGTATTCCGCCTCCATGGTAGATACAAAATATAGGTCCTCTGATACAAAAATCAATATTTTATTCGCGAATGTATGATAATAACTGATAATGGTGTTTAAACCATATGCTATGCTTGAAAAATAACTTATAAAGTATTTTTATATATTTATAGAATCATGTTAATGGACTTGTTTCAACTTGTGTTTGTAATTATCTGATTTAAAATTTCCAATCTAACAAGTCGAGTAGTTTGCAGACATATCATCAAACATATATTTTTCACTTTTTGCGAAACAAATACCCGGATGAATATACAGGGTGTTCAAAAAAATCTTTGCCGGTACATGGAGCTCTAGCGGCCAGTCCGTTCAACCGATCGAGGTAAAATTTCAGATATAGCTATTCAGAAGTATGAGCTCGAGATTTTCTGAACGGCAACAAAATGGCACTCGCGGTTACGGTTATAGTTACATAAATACGAAATTTTCCAATGGCAACACCCATTTTTTTTCATCGCAAAATGCTCAGCGCATGCGAAAACCCTAAAAAGCGTTGGAACCGTACGTGTATAGCAAGAAACGGACACTTTATGCACGCACAAAAAACTGTTCTGCGAATCCCCCCTCCCATAAAAAACACAAACGGGGAGCAAGGAGTAATTTTGCATATGACACAGAGTCAGTACACCAATCTCTGATTACAACACAGATCGGAGAAAACTTTTATTTTGATTACACATTTTCCACATGGATGAAATAACAGGCAATTACACATTGGATGGTGGCGACTGTGGACAATACAACCGAACGTTACATCGCATGAGGGATGTTTGCAATCTCACGTTTGATAGAATCTTTCAAATCCGGCAAAGTTTGCGGATTGCACATGTACACTCTAGATTTTAGATATCCCCTGAACCTGAAATCCATATGAGTGATGTCGGGGGATCGCGGAGGCCATTGACGTTACCAGTTAAGGTGAAATGTCCCTAGTCCGTTCATAATATGCAAAGAGGTCGATCGTTATCTCCATCATATTGGATAAGAAATTCACTAACTATGTCTATATGTTGTTGGTGGTCTAACGTCTAACATCTGGGCGCGCTGGTACCGGTAAAGAAACCTGCGGTTTACAGAGCGCAGTAACTTTAAGATCATTGATTTTGGTATGTCAAATACACGAGATGCTGACTTTTGTAGTTTGCATGCATCCTCTGATCACTATGTAATGCACTTCCATAACAGTATCCTCAGGAACAGTTGGTCGTCCGGATCACAGACTATCACAGATGTACCCAATTTCTTCGAATTTCATTACTAAATCACTAAAAGCTTGTGAAATGCATAGGCTACGTATTTGTCGATGGTTTCGGCGGTAAACGCGTCAGGTTTTCGCAGCATTCATCTCATTTTGATAATAGTTTTACCATCTCACCACGAACGAAGTCATTTTGTTGACATCTGCGAGCTCCGATTGAAGGACTAACATTCCCACCCTGCTTTTTATCCGTTTTCTACGCTGACTATCTGGCAAACGATGCTCCGTGATTGGTATTTTGCCTCTGTCGTTTCAAATTTTCTTCGTGTGCCTTGGTCGTGTTTCATTTTTTTTATTTTATTATTTTTTTTTTGGGGGGGGGCGTTCGTAGAGCTTATTTTGTGCGTGCATAACGCGTCCGTTTATTGCAATAACCATACCGTCCCAACGCTCTTTAGGGTTTTCCCATGCGCTGAGCATTTTGCGATGAAAAAAATGGGTGTTGCCATTGGAAAATTTCGAGTTTTTGTAACTATAACCGTAACCGTGAGCGCCATTTTGTTGCCGTTCACAGAATCTCGAGCTCATACCTCTGAATAGCTATATCTGAAATTTCACCTCGATCGGTTGAAAGAACTGGCCGCTAGAGCACTATATATCGGCAAAGTTTTTTTTATGACCACCCTGTATTGAGAGTAAAGTATCTCATACATTCATAAGGAGCTAATATTAAATACTTTTTCAATAACACAAGGGTAACAGCAAAAATTCATGTAACGGAATCTGTTACATGATTTTTCGCTATTACCGTTACATGAAAAAGTTTAGCAACTTTGCAATTTTTTTTTTTTTTTTTTTTTTTTTTTTTTTTTTTTTTTTTATACAGTGTACCAAAAATTTCACAATCTGAAATTTATCACTTTATTAGTTTTATTAGAAATGTAATGTTTCTTGAAGATACTTCTAAGAATATGTTTTATTAGAATGCAAAAATCAATAAATAAATAAATTACATTACATAAAATTTAATAGAAATTTTATTGTGCGGACTGCAATTTTTGTATTTTGTGATATTCTCCCATAATAAATTTTAACTAAATATACATGAATCATTCCAAATTCAATATATATATATATATATACGTATACATATATATATATAAATTGGAAGTCAGCTAATTAGAGGAACCTGTATAAAAAGCCTAGTAAATTATTGTAAACTTTCAGAGAAATAGAGACAATAAAGCAACTTCGTTTTATTATAAGGAATTTTTCACATTATAAAATTTTCAAAACATTTTGGCTGCTCAATTTATAAGCTTCTTTAAATAGCACATTACCAAATTATACATAAAAACATCAACGTTATGAACAGCTGCTGTCAGCCAAAATAATTACACCTATATATTTTTAGTATATTCCTTTCTTGAAACGAAATATTAAATAGCTTAATTTAGTCTTTTACTGTACGATCTTTTCTATTTTTAAGAAAAATAATTATTTAAAATATCGATATTAATCTATTAATGGAAATAATATAAATAAATGAGTTAGGCGAAATATCGAAATAAGCAAGTTGTCGATGCAATATATTATACTGATATCATAGATTTTTTTCAAGCATACAATCGATTATGTTAAAAGAAAAAAAATTGGAGTGACTTTATTAACTAGAAAGTTAAAAAAACATTTTTTATTTTAATATCTGACTCACAAGTTGAATCAAATAGGGCATTCAACCTAATAATATTACATGAAATAATATTACATTTCTGCCGATTCGTAGGCAAAAAGGTCCGAACACGAGCATGTTCCTGGCACAAACTTCAAAAAACAATATGTAAAATCACTAAACATTTTGCAGAAAAATTGGGATTCCCAGAACAATTTTATGTAATGGTAACAGGAAAAATTACTGTAATCGATTGATTCTGTTATTTGAAATTTTGTTTTTACTGTTACATAAAAAGGTCTAGAAGTCCCAGTTTCATAGAAAAAATTTAATAATTTTACACACACACACATATATACATATATATATATATATATATGTATATATTTATAGCGTAGGAGAATATCCTCCGATATCGAAAATTCACAAACATAACTTGGCTGGCTGTGCTGAAGATGGAAACAGTAAGAAATCCTTTTAACTTTCTATAAAATATATTTGAGAAATTAACATTACAGTAAAAAATGTAACATTGCACTAACGGTGACAGTTCTCAAGATTTATACTAATACAAATATTTTAAATAATAATAATAATTGAAAAACTGGCAAACAAGAATCGCATGAATTCACGCATAAAAAAGGAACTGCAATATTAAAAACTGATATTTGAGAACGTGAATTATTTTATTTTATTATTTAATTTTTTAACAGATAATCCCTTTCTAATTTTTAGGAAGCTTATACAGGCTAAATAATTAATCAGTAATAAAAAATTATGCTTAGTTTGGCAACAAAATAGATATATTTTTCCATAAATACTTTTAAATGTAATAAATGAAACACAATAAATAAGGCGGTCTGGTGTAATGATCCCATGTGCTAAGCGCAGAAGGGTTTTGAGTGATATAAATCGCAAAAACAGCTTCAAGTTAATTTGTTTCATTTTTAGGTTTTTACAAGCAACTAAAATTAACGCTTGATCTAAAATTTGCGAGATATGTTTTGTGATGTGAAGACTATTTTTTTTATCCGGAAATACTTTGTTAATTACATAAATTTGTAGTACATTTCATGGACTTTTAAAATGTTGTTGAAGATTTTGGATATCTTCTCGAGATAATTTGTAATTTAAAATGTACAGTGCAATAACTATAACGGGGTAATAACGCGAATCCTTGGCATTAATACCCCGGTTGATTCCCTACAGTGGCCGAGCTACATCCTAAATACTGACTCAAATAAACACAGTTAAAACTGTGCAATGTTTCTAATACTTCTGTTTAAGCGGTCCTTTTGAAGCAAAAAGAAGCTCACGGTCTGATATTCTTTTGCCTCATACCCCCCCCCCCCTACACACACACCACACCTTTATTTTTCTTACATTTTCACACAAAATTGAACATTTTCAATAGCTTTGAATGCAATTTGTCAATTTCTAAGTTTGTAGAGTTTGTATTTTTAGAATTGGGCAATCTACATGCAATTATTCCATCTTATTTCATAGTTTTGTTTGCATGGCGTTATTACCCATATAGGTGGGTAATAACGCCAAATAGCATTGGTCAAGAAATCACGCCATTACATTTTATGAATACATATCTGTTAAATTATTTCTTTTATATAGATAGTCAATGAGTTGCTGTATCAAATCGCATATCTGTTTGAAAACTACAAGCTAAAACTGAGCACTGAAAATTGGTAGAACCTTAATGTAGCGTTATCACCCCAGGGTACCTTATGTATTAATTTTGAATGATTGAATGTAGAAATTTATGAACTTAACTATACTATCCTAAATTTAGAGATTATTTAAATAAGGATGTGTGTATTTCTATACATTTTTTCGATGTTCGGATCATAAAGGTTGACACAAACCATGAAAAATCTGAAGAAATAAAACAGTACCGGAAAACATTAGGAAATAATTCAAACTAGCTAAATGTAAAGAAAAAAATCTAATAACAGAAGATTAGTTAATTCATCATTATTATGGATTTACATCATCTTGTGAAAATCATTTTAAAATTTTTATACATATTTAATTCTTTTTATTGTTTAGTAGCAAAAACTTAACTCTTAAGAATCTTTTCCTTTTAAGGCTATAATGCAGAAAGTTCTTATCGGGAAAAGTTAAATATTTAAAATTTAAGGATCATTGAACAAAAAGTTTATGCGTCCAAAAATAAAATAAAGAAAAGCCTGAATTTTTTTTTTTTTTAGTCTGAAAAAAAATATTGTTTTCAATAGAACTTTGTTTACATATCGTTTAAATTTATCATCTTTCAATCTTAAGTATTTTTCAAATATTAAAGAGGAGAATCTGGGTGCTTAATTTTTTTTGTTTGTTTGTTTTTGTTTTACTGTATGTTCATTATTTTAAATTCTAAACATAAAGTCTGTATGACACAAACATGACAAAAATTTTACAAAATAAGCAAAGTAAAGAAGAGAAAGAGAGAGAAAATATGCATAGTGAATACAGATATAAAATATAGTTCTGTATGAAAGAGAAAAGTATCAGATTTTATAAAGTATGCTTATAAAAATTGTCTGAAAAAAGAAGATAAAACTATAGACAAAAAGTAAGACAACGATGAAAAGATAAAAAATATATATGTGCGGAGAAGACAGGCATCATATCCAAATTTGTGTTTAAAAAAATCAAATTTTAAAATCAAACAATCAGATTTTTTCTAATCAAAACTAATTTGTATGGAGGATTTTTATCATTTCAAACCTTTTATTCTTTGATAAATGCGGTATCTAATTTTAATTTTTCAGATTATACTAATAAAAACTACAAATAAATTAGTCTTATCTGTCTAGTAAGAAATGTGTTTACCGAAAAAAATGTAAGTAACTTGGTAACTAAAATTGATGATTCGATGGTTAAGGATACATATAGAAAGATTTTACAATTTTTTTTGTTTTGCTTTTAATTACTGATATACTGTTTTTTTTCATACAACAATTAAAGTATCGTCACTAAAAATAATGGTACGTTAATATGCCAGCCGTAACACGAAGAAAAAACATAATTTTTAGGTTGCACACTGATAATTCCTACTGTAATTTTTCATGCTTTAAAATCACTGCACATTTTCAATTTTTATACTTTCATACAAGAAAAAAAGTACTATCAACTGCAATTTGCTGGGAAACTGCATATTAAATTTATTTTTGAGATATTATTGTTTTATTTGCTGTAGTTTTTAATGCAATTACTCTACTGGTGACAACTGAAATATATAGTTTATGTTGAAAATAAAAGGAAAACACGTAGTTGGAGTATAGTAGATTACTGTTGTAGTACTAGACTGTAGTAGATTCTTTTTGTTGCTATTTTCTAATAATAACAATGAATAAATTATAAATAAAATACATGTTAGTTTGAAAAATATAAATGAATGATTTCCCATAAAACACTGAAAAAATTAAAAATTATATTTAAGTACACCCAGTCCTACATTGTATAGATTTTTTTTATTATTATTATTACAAAGTGTTATTAATTTTTTTTTAGCAACGATGTTTTTCAATAATCCAGTTACTGGTTGATACGGATATAGTATGCACTGTTAAAATTACAGGTGACACATTGCACCTTTTAGGGGTGAAAGGCTTGTGTCACTGGTGACACCCCTACCAGAGCTAGAATGGCATATTTAATTATGGTGAAAAGATGGCACCCCTTATCAAGAGTGCCAAATAACAAAAAGAAATTATGAAAACGCCTTTGACCCGCGAGATTCGAACCCACAACTTCTGATTGCAAGCTCAACGCTCTAACCGTTCGGTCATCGAGCTCACCTTCAAAGTCTCCTTGAAATGTTTAAATGTCCTGAAATTCAAAGGTTGCTTTATATAAAAAGCTCGCCAAATTACCAATCCGAAGTTCTAAACGAAATTGCGATAGGGCACGAGCGGTGATAGTCTTCGTAGGGAGAAATTGCTGTTTTGATCCTTTAGTGATGGCCAGTTGAACGGGAAGTACACACATGACAGAGCATGCGCAAATGACTAAGGTTTGAAAATCTTCCAACGGTATGCATTGCGCAGCACCCTAATTAGCGTGAATCACCCAGTGCACGATCAAACAGCACCCCAAACACATTTTCAAGCCCGCGGGTGTCAAGTGGTAACTCCTTTTCATCCCTGGGCGTCAAATGCAACTGGTTTGTCACTTTTATTTTTAAAGTGTCTATACATATATAGTACGTATATGTACAGAACACTCTGTATACGGATAATACTTGCACTTAGCTGCTTATTTTTTGGGATAATTAGTTATTCAAATGTATCCGATATTTTCTCATGGAAGACTGTACATAAAAATCAAAACACATAGTAAAGGTTTTTTTTCTCTGTACACCAGTATACATCTAAGAATGTGTATTAGAGTGCTCAGATCAACGCAGAAACTAAATTGTTAATTCTAAAAACAGTAAAAAAAAGGGAAAAAAAGGCTTTCTTACAGAAAAGGCTTGTTGCTTTTCTGTAAGAAATTCTTTTAAAGTGCGTGACTTAGAAGATTTAGGAATTTGATGGTAATTCTTTTTCGGTTTTTGTTCGAAAGATATAACTTTCAATGTGTTTCTTTCAATCCCGCACAATACGTGTTGCTGAGTAACTGTTTTTTCACCATTTGGTTTCTTGTTTGTGTTTCACAAAGTTCTTTGTAAAGACATACAAAAGTTTCAATGTTTACAATGGCTTAAAAATATTTTAAATAAAAATTTAATTTTATATTTTATAATTTCTTAAACAGGAATTATATATAAAACAATTGCTAAGGTAAAAAGACATTTTGGTAAATTTATTATTACGGTTGATCTAATTAAAAAACTATTTCTTTTAAAACAACGCATTTTACTATTCCTTTCATTTGCGGTACAAGTACTGTATTTATTTTATTTATGTTTCTTGGCGTTTTATAGAGAATACATATGTATACAAATAGCTTCTGAAATTTTCTATCAAAGCTATGAAGGTCATTCGTATACTATACGGGAAACACCAATACATCTTACGTTAGGAAATGTGTCAACACTGATAATTAACATAATTAAAAACATTCTTGTAAAGAGCTTACAAGTTTTTTAAACAAAGTTTTTTTTCTATACCCATTTTATATTTATTTCTATTTCCTTGTTATTTTTACTCTCCATTAAATTTTTTATAACCATTAAATATTTGAAGGAATGATGCTACTTAAGTTTTTTTTTTATGTAGAAGGATACTAGGCATTATTTTAAAGTTTTATGAGGGACTTCTATAGAGCGTCTTTGTTTTATTTACATGGAACTTCATGACATGTTACTGAAACTAGTAAAATAAACATACCTATATGTTTATAAACATACCAAATGTTATGGAAGAAACACTGGGGAAATTGAAATTAAAATACATTAAAGCTAAGAGAAAATCTGAACAACAATAAAAAAAATTCTGTAATGATAAATTATACATGCAACACCAATTAAGAAAAATTGCAGGAAGTAAAAAAAAAGTATTACTACCCTCATGGCATGCATGGTCACAGTGACATTGTGATGTCACTGCAAGTCACTGTGTTCACATCACATCTCTGAACAAAAATGCCTCCATTATATGACGTCAAATTGTAATTGAGTTGTGAACTTCTTGGAAAACTTTCAAAAATTGCATTTAAATTGTTATAACTAAAGAAACATTAAAAAAGTGTTCAAATTTGGAACATGGCTTTTCAATGAGTTTACTTTAATTTTAATTCAGTAAATTTATAAAAAGAAAATGCTTGCTTGTACAAACATATGTATTTTTTAAAGGGTTAAATCACATTTTTAAAGATTTTTAACTTAAGTATTTTATTTATTATTTTTTAATGCTGAGTCAAAAGTAAAACGTATTTATTTCTGTTTACATAAGGAAAAAAATTAAATTATATTAATAATATTTAGAGTTATAATGATTTCAAATTACCCAAAGTTTTTAATAAATTTTAAATAACTTTTAAAAAGATTCCGAGTACTTTACCATAAGATTTTGTTAACAGATAATATTGTTAATTTTCACATGCACACGAAAGAAAAAAAAATCGGAGTTTTAACTGAATAAATAAAAAAAATTAAATGTGTATCGAGTCCCCTTAATTCGCAATGTTTTTAATTTTACTCGAAATTTCTAAAACTTTTAAATGCATTAATTCCGTAATAAATTTTTCGAAATGGGTATGTAGACTGTACAGAAAGGTAGCTTATTATGTATCCACGAACGAACTTATACAGTAACTTATCGCAAATTCAATTCCCTTTTGATACCAAAATGTCTTATTTTTCTTTTACAACTTTAGAAATTAATATACTTTTCCGATTTATGAAGCTTTTATTAAAAGAAATTTTGTTATCCTGCCACTGGATTTCGAAAATGTTTTCGAGTTGTCTTGCACTGCAGTAATCCGTCCCCCCATCCCCCCACCCCCGCCACACACAGAACACCAGTTTTTAGGTTGGTATCCATTCACAATTAGACATTGAGTTCATACAAGCATAAATAACAAAAAATTACTGATTTTAATCTTACTGCTGTTAATTTATCATTGTTATCTGCAAAGCAGGTTCCTTGATCGCAAAAATATTCACTTGTAATCAAATATTACCCATAAATTCTATATTCGGGTATAAGAAAACGGATTAATTAACTATGAAAATGACTTAAAATTTTTTTGAAAATCAGTGGCAAGAAAAGAAACATTGGTTTTATAAATACCTCTTCAAATCTGGGAAATGTTTTTGTTTCTGAAGTTTCCAAGGATAATGAGTGCTTTAACAGTTGGCACTCCGTTGTTTCCGCTGCGGGGACATCATTTTCCTTTCCAAAATTTGTTTTTGGCACCAATAAATAAAGGACAATAAAATTTTTCCTTATTTAATCGGAGAATTTTTGAAATTGTCTACTTCAAGGGAAGTTCTTTTTAAAAAGTGGTGATAATCGAATAAAATTTGTCTAAGAGGCGCCGGAGTCCGAAGGGTTAATATATTTTTAGATATTTCAAGAGTGTTTATTGTACACACAGCAAATTCGTGATACACTTCATTAAAACATTTATTTTAGATAATAGTTAACAGTTCTAGCTAAATTTGTTTTTGATTGCCTTATTAATTCGTTTCAAATGTGTTCTAATAGGAAGCAAATTGCGTAAAAGTATTGTTAAAAATAGAAATTTTTTTCCAAAAATGCATTTATTGATATTTATTGGAAAAATTAGTCAACTCACTTAATAATCTTCAGCAACTTTTTAGGTGTGTCCGTAATTATATAAATACGTAGCACCTTTAGTTGTCGTTCAGTCCGTCCGTCTGTCCGTCTGTCCGCCCGCATATAATAAATTCCTTAAAAACTAACCAACAATATCGTTTGAAATTTAAAATACATAATTATTACATAATTTTGTCGAGTTATTTCAAATTTTATCAAAATCGGATGCATAGTTCAATTACCGGGACAATCGAAAGTATTCCGTTACAATATGGTCAATAGGGGGGAATGTTTCAAATGCATTTTAATGGTGTTACACTCATTCGTTCATAATGAAATTAATATGTTTCTATAAAGTACATATTATATTATAAATTTTTCATAATCTCTGGTGCAAAGAACATTTGTTATTGATTTACATAGCCACACAATAGTGTTCCCATATATAAGAGATAGGGAGAATATTGTTTGGTGCGCATTTTAATTGTAGTTAACTATTTGCAATTTTATGATATTCATATATGAGAGTGATATTTTAAAAACTTCGTTATCGTACGGACGCACATGATTTGCTACGCTTCACGATCAATTTCGAATTTATTTTGTATAAAGCAAAATGTCTTTTTTCCTCTATAAAAAATGCGTAATTTTAAATTTATTTTGTATTCATGTATCATTTGTATCATTTGTATTCATGTAGAAAGTATTTTGAAAGTATTTTGCCTGTATTGTTCTAAGTTGTGCGGTGTTTACAATATGTCGTTCATTTGAAGACAAAGTGATTTGCACCACAGCACGAACACAAATATTTTTATCAACAGTATTTCAACAAAATTAACAAAAACTATTTTTTAGAACAAAATTCTCGATATCCACACTTTTGCAACACATTAATAACACATTTCTAGTTTGCAACAATTCTGGAGCACGTTCAGAATACAATTACAGCATAAAAACGTTTTTTATGAACATTTATATTTTACAACACATTAATGTGTTGTAAATTTGATCATAAAAAGTGTTGTAAAATGTGTTAGTGTTTCTTTTTATGGGTTAAGAATTTTCAGAATAAAATTTTTCTTCTTGAATATTGCCAATAAAATTACACAAGAAATTTTAATTCTTTGTTTTGAATTACAGATTATAACGAAAATATTTGAAACTAAAGACATGTAAATCCCAACATGAACAATTTAAGAAAAGGTAAATGCCTGTGAAATTGTGTAGTTTTACTTGTGGTTCCATTATAGCTTCAATCATGAATAAACACTTATCTTTTTTACAGAATACTACATCTGTATTGTGACGGGCATATATGTGATACAATATTTTCCCCATAACTTTGTCTAAACTAACATAATCCATGTATAAATGTCTAACACCTGTTTTATAAAACGATGTTTTGGAGCTTTGTATTTTAGAAAAAAATTGATATTGATATACATAATTTGGATTTTTTTTTTTTTTTTTTTTTTTTTTTTTTGTAACTAGAATACAATTTTTTATTCGATAGATAATTTTGACTTTCAGAACCACGTTTCTCTTTTTGTTATCACAACATCCTTATCCTGAAACGAATTTTATTAGAAATTTCCTTCCTTTCTTATATCTATAGATTTGTTTGTAATAGAAAAGAAAATTGAGTTGTGGATTTTTCATGTGATTTTGACTGTTTTCAATAAATTCTTATGATTTATTTTATATAATACGCGCTGTCTTTATTAAATTTAATTAATTGTTTTTTAAGCTTAATTGAGCTTCATTAAGTTTCTGTTTTTATGTTTTTTTATCAATTTCTAATTTAATCGTTACTGAGATATTTAATTTTATATATTTAATTCATAATATTTTATTTTTATAAGATATGAAACTTACTGAAATCAGCGAAAGAAAATGTTTTAAAATGGACTGCCAGTTTGAATTTATAATAAATCTAAAAAAAAAAAAAAAAAAAAAAAAAATTGCAAAAAAAAAAAAAAAAAAAAAAAAAAAAAAAAAAAAAAAAAGAATTTGATTCCAGCTTGTGTAACTTAAAGTATTATTTTAAAATTTATTTTATTTTAATATTATCTGAATATTTTAATATTATCTTATTTGTAATATATCTGAAATATAATTTTAAACTAAATTTACCAAATTATTAATTCCATTAATCCTAATATTTCAAATTAGTAAAAAATGAAATTTTGTTGATACACTGTTAATAAAATAGAGAATTATAGAGAATCTACTGATAATGCATTATCAGTATCAGTATGTAGTTAACTCTAATGTAAAATTAAAGAGTTTAGAAAAAAAGATTTTGTTAAAAAGTAGATAAATTTTTCGGTAAATACAATAGATTTTGTAAATTTACATAGATAAAAATGCACTATGAATCTATTTAGTGTATTTGTTTTTATTTATAAATATTTTTTTTTCTTCTTTTTTATTTTCAAAATTAGTAAAATTTTATCTTTGAAGAACTAGAATTTTTTTAGTACATTTAAACTGTTATACTTTTTATTTTATATATATTTATTCTTCCAAGGAAAAAAGAGACTGGAGAAGGAAAATGATGAATCATGACATTGATATTTGACGGGCCAATTAATTCTTCCAGAGTGTCCTGGGGTGGAGACGAACATTTTATCGACTGTGCTATTGGATCTATTACTATCAGATTGAAAATATGTCTTTCCAATATGGAAATACTTTTATTTTAATTTTCTTTCTTTTTTTCAAGCAACATAGATATAGTGAATGAAATAAGTGAGAAGAGATTGTTAATAAATATATCCGCTAGTTCCACAAAAACAAATTTTCTCTTTCTACAATATTATATATATATATATATATATATATATATATATATATATATATATATATATATATATATATATATATATATATATATATATATATATATATATATATATATATATAAAAAGAATTTTCACGAACACAATTTTTTTCTTTAATATTACTAATAAAATTGCAAAAGAGTTTTTAATTTTCTGTTTTGAATTATAGATTAAAATAAAAATATTTGAAACTAAAGACATGGAAATACCAACATGGGCAAAGGTAAATATTTGTGAAATGACGTCTGAGAAATTCATGCGAGACATTTAATTTAGAAATTGTGTAAATTCATAATCTTGCTTTTTTTTCTTCATTTTAACAGAAATGTTTTAAAATGCATAAGTAATTAGTAAGTGTAGTCAAAATAAATGAATTTGACCCAGTTGTCATATAAAGCTCTAATATAGACATAAAGCTATTTTCATCATCGCAAAGTTACATAGGTTGTAGTTTTCATATTCCTATATGTCAATTAAAAATATTTTGATAATAGATTATTAATTAACAACTTTCCAAATGTAACATCACGTTTCCAAGTTAGAACGTCTTGAGTTCCAATTTGAATACCAATATGTAAAAATTCCAAAAAATTACATAATTTAGAAGTATTCATAACAAACTATTGAGTTTTATTAATAAAAATGCTTGCCATTAAAATTCATATAAAGCGCAAATAAAGTGTATTAAAACTCCTTGCAGATGCATAGATAGATATCTAATGTAGGTAAAATACATCTAATGTAGTAACATTAAATAAATCAAATGTAGTTAAGTACATTAAAAATACAACAATCCATTAAAATCTTTAAAAGTTTTTAACCAAATTCACATGACCAATGACCATCTTCAATCGTTATTTTATAACCAGTGCATTTTTGTGCATAATTTCTCAAAGTGAACTTAATAGTAGAATCAAATTATTTTATATGATTTAAGTGATCCATTAAAATAAAATATAATGGCAAAAGCTACTGTAGGGAAAATTTTCTTTTATCATATTTTGTTTTTGAAAAAGTTGCCGTCAGAGAACACGAAATATGTAAAATTAAAAGGTATTTTTTGCCCTTTTTTATTTTAATGGATCATGTATAGCATATATAAATAATTTGATATTTTAAAATGATGTTTTATATTTTATGTAATAGTAGAATGTTAGTATATTTATCACACATCGCGGACATATTTCAATGTTTTCTTTCCGTCTAAAAGATTTCACTCCTTCACTTCTCTAACTTCTGACTTTTGATCTAAGAAATACATCAGAACTTCTCCTTACTATGCGTGATTTATTTCTTCTACTTTGACTTACATCGCTGAACTCTTCCGGAAAAGAAACATAAAAAGATGCAGAAAAGTCTATCTTTCTGAGTAAAGCTCATATCATCTGCTTCCTTTGCGAAATCTTTGGATGTTTATCCTTTTTCCTACAGAATTCAAGTGATTTTTTTCTGCATAAAGTTTCAGAGGAACGATTCTCGAGAATATTTTCTGATTTTATATTATGATATCGCTTTATAGCATTTTTGTTGTAATATTGCTTTATTCTTACTTAAACATGAAGAGCTTGAAATCATGGGATAATCTAGGAATTTCTTATATTTTTATTTTTAGCCCACAATCAATCACAACCCGAAAGCTAATATGCCCTCATGTTCTGTACATACCTGCGTATAATCCGTGGATGAAACAATCATTTTTCGACCCAGAAATTTAAAAAAATAAAATACAACTTTTTAGATCGCTGTAAACATTTGGATCCAATTACAGTAAATAGAATTTCTGGGTCAAAAAAGAATTGTTTCATCCACGGATTATACGCAGGAAATTACGGTACGTATCTATGTACGTATGCATGTACGTAACACGAAAATTGGATAAAAATTTCCAATTTGGCATGCAGGTTTATCCTAATATGACTCTTCCGTGGTTAATTTTTAGATTTAATTTATTATGTATAAAGGGGAGAAACAGGAAGCGAATCATCCCATTCATATAAATAAATGACAAGTTTATTCAGAATTATCCAATTTGCTTCTTGTTTGATTTACCGGTTTATTCTCAATAGGAGCTTCCCTGATTAGATTTTGAGGTCCATTGTTTAAATAGAATGGAAAGGACGGGGGAGCTAACCTCCCCATTATTTAACTATTTTTTTTTTAATTTTTTGAGGGACATTCCTTTTCGAATGAATAGTGTATAATCTCAACGGTATAATAAAGATTCCATTATACATTTTTTTAATTAAAAAAAATAAATTGCATTTTAGTTAATCTTTTTATGTTAAGAATTATGAGTTCATTGCGCCCTATTCCCACATTATAATATATTCTATTATGTATGTGAACGCTTTTGTTAAATGCTTTCTCCCGCGTGAAACTTATCCGCAGATATAATATTTAACAGAAATAAAATAAAGTAAAACAAATCTTTTTCAATCTGCGCCTCTCAAGGTACCGCTGAAAGCTATCGCTGCAATTTTAACAACTAAAATAAAAAGTAAATTTTGTACAGCTGCAGACAATATTCTTTCTCCTCAAAAACATGAAGTCCTGCAAATTATTTCATGAGTGCGTCTAACGATCTTCTATTTTACGACATAATATTTGTCTGTCAGCAGATTATTTTCTCGGTTCCGTTCGAGAGAATTTCGGTTGTCATGAAATAATTCTTTTAACCTTTTCGAGCCTGCCCCCATGATCTTCACATGTATCAGTTTGACTATGTTATTTAATAACGCGTTTCTGTCTCTCTCTGCATGATTAGGTCAGCAAATATACAAAGAGTTTTGGCGCAAACCGCAAGCCAAATTGGTATGTAACATCTACACTGTTAATAACGACACTGCTGTCGTGTAAAGACGTATCACAATATGTAGCTCTAAAAACTGCGTCTTTCATGGGTCACTCCCTGAGGGGATATAATTCATTTTCATCTATCCTCAATTTCTAAATAAAATTTAGAAGATATATATTTCTGATGTCTTCATTGCTTCTACGTACCTGTGTTCATTGTGCACAACGTTGCATTATATCAGTATAAGAAATTATCCTTTTAACAGTATTTACGTCATCTGCCACTACTCGACACCCCAAATCTATATTACAAACGCCATCAATTTAACCAATTCGAGGGTGGTGGTTCAATTTTGGACCACATAATTTTAATTCCTAAATGCTTCATTGGCACCTGAAAACTGAAAGGAACATTTTCCTTTTATTAAGTACGTAAACAAAAGCTTTTGTTTATTAGGATGAGCGAAGCGAATCCTCTACTAGGCCACTCAAATTACAATTTGTCGTACACTTTACAAAAAAACTATTCAATATTTTGACTTCAAATTAAACACAAAAATAAAATATGATCTGTAGCTTTGCAGAATATAATTTTTTTACAGTAAAACGTTAAAAAAATATTATTTTAATTAATTTATTTTACATGCATTTTCAATACGGACGCATTTTAGCAAATAAATAAAAAATGAAACGCGTATATTTTCAGAAAAAAAATATAAATCATGGAGTAAGTAATTATAGATAGAATCACGATTAATTTAATAAATAAAATATGTTTTCATTATTCAGGAAAATCGTTTGCACAAATGACACTTAAACATTTTAAAAGAATTGTATTATGGATTTTTTTTTTGTAAAGTGGCAACAAAAGAATTGTAAACAAATAAAATGAATTGTTAAATTTGTTATATAAATGAAAAATTAAAAGAATTGCGTGAACTGGTTGCCTCGATTCAAGCTCTTTATAAATGTACTAAAGGAAAAGTTGGCCGATTCAGAAATGACAAGTTGACTTCAACCATTTCTTACTTTATCATTTGCATCGAAAGTAATGTTACGTTCTTATTTGTGGACCGAAAAAGGTTTAGTGAACGGGACTTTAGACTTTGTTACACGTATTAAAGAAAATCACAAGCCACAAGACTAGATACCGCGAATAATCATGGATAAATTCGAATACTACAATAATTTATCTTAAAAGAATTGGTGCGTACCAATTCCCCCAATACAGTAGACTCCCTCAAATCCGCACAGCTTGGGTCCAGAGATTTTGCGGATTTTAGAATTTTGCGGATTTCTGGTCATTGCTTTGTTTACATTTTTTAAACAGTAATTTGAATGCAATTAATAATCCAATTGAAATTATAATGTATGCTTACAATATAATAAAATATTAAAGTAAGTAATAAACTAAAATAATAAAAAATTAGATCATTTTTAAAATGATTAAAATATTAAAAACAAAGGTCTAATTAATAATGTATGATTAAGTGTTCATTATAAAGATGAAATGTATTTTGAATAAATTATTCAATGAAACTTGCCTCATAAATAATGTACAATACTAATTCAGATCAAAATAATAAAGTAAGGAGGTTTTATTCCAGATATAGTCACACTTAGTGTCAAAAATAAAAAAAAAAAAAAAAAAAAAAAAAAAAAAGCTTGATCAACACATATATATTTGGTAAGATTATGATTATCATTGATAACAGGAATATCTTGAATTTTTTCAGAAATAAATTTATTTTTTCTTCAAGAGAAAACTTTAAGACAGTAATAGTAACAAAAATTACAAATTAAAATATATTTGGAATTGATATGAAACAAAAAAAGTAAAATTTTGTCCTTATATCTGAACTGAATGCTTCATTGTTTACATCCTTAAATTATGTGCGGATTTTAGGTTTGCGGATTTGAGGGAGTCTACTGTAATTGAATTCTGGAAATATGGAAGCATAAATTGCTCAAGAAAAGAATTTCTTCTGCAGTTAGCTTTTGCTGTTACAATACATAAATCCCAAGGTTTAACATTAGATAAAGTAGTTGTAGATATTGAGGATATATAGGCACCAGTTGGCTTAAAAACATACGTAACGTTGTCAAGAGTGAAAATCCTTCAAAATTAAGCATTCAATAGAAATCTTCCTTGCGAAAAATTCTTTAATATCAAAAATTGTCATGCACTAACATGTATAAAAACGAAGAAATTAGACTAAAAAGTTTTACAGTTAAAAATTCATAGTATCGACGAGAGCAGATTTCAAATGTTTTTCCAGAAAATAGGATTTTGAAAAAGTAACTTTCTTCAAGCTTTCTTCAAATATATTATTCTAAAATAGCTATCAAAGATTATTTGATGCTAATTACAAAGATTGGAAACATGCATATTTCAAACAACTTTAAAAAACACCAGTGGCTACTAGAAATTGTAAAAAAAAATCTTTAAAAGAATTTTTAGTTGAAAATTTAAAAATATTTTGTAAAAGTTTGCTTCGAAAATATTTTTTTATGCCAGTCTTAC
Organism: Maratus speculifer; assembly: GCA_964019185.1. Taxonomy (NCBI): domain Eukaryota; kingdom Metazoa; phylum Arthropoda; class Arachnida; order Araneae; family Salticidae; genus Maratus; species Maratus speculifer. The sequence continues at coordinate 25,549,702 of OZ025292.1, forward strand.
ATCATAAATAGAAAATTCCTAGGAAATTGATAGTTATTTGGCTGAACTTACATTTGTAGAATTAAAATGCGCCAAAACATAAAATAAAGTTTTTGTTTAATAAAGATGCAAAAATAATATTAAAAAATATTGTTACTTACAAATATATGCTTTATAAAAAAAATGCTTCGCGAATCCAAACAAAGCATGGCTTTTGCTAGTTTTTAAATAAATTTCTTTGTATTTTCTGGTACCGATCTTATTTCAGCATTTTGAGCATAAAAATACTTTACCCTGAAGGGGTTAATTGGGTACTTTTCATTTAATTTATGTTCATAGAAATCGAATATAATTTCACCTCTTAGCGTTTATTTGAGCTAAAAACACAGATTTAATTATAATTTTATGTCAAAAAATTTCCTTATCCCATCTAATATTAATTAGCAAGGAGTAACGCATGTTTAGTAGCTCGTTATTACTAGGAGGCATTTGAATGATCTAGATAAAGAACAGTGTTATGCTCTTACCACAGGTTTTATGACATTCTCTTATCCATCTGGAATTAATCCTTAAGGTTGTTCTCAACTGCTCTACTCAACAAGTGCAAATTGTTTTGACACATTTACAAATTCATTTTTTAACGGAATGATATAAAATTTAAAGGCCTGACTATACAGCTCATATTCAAAATATTAGAATAATTACCTTTTTTTTTAGAAATTGAAAATATCGTTTGGTAATTTAATGTCTTTTAGTGAAAATATGCAAACGATATTTTTATCAAGAACTTATTGTTGATTAAACTTACTTGTTATCTTAAATTTAATATCATTTTTGAAAAGATTAATTGCAAAAAAAATTATTTTGAAAAGTCAAAATATTAGAATATTTATTCAAGTGGTTCAAAATATTAGAATATTTCACATTAATTCTCCTTTAATTATTACCAATTCTTAACTGGTGGCATCATTGATTAAATTCAGACTATTTTATTTAAAATCAGTATTCTTTTTTGCAGTTTGTTTCTTTTTCGTCTTAAAATGGGCCGTCTGAGTGATATTCCTGAATCTACTAAACTTCGTATGGTTGATTTGTATCGGCACGGTAAAAATCAATGTTTTATAGCGAATTATTTACATTGTTCGCAATCGAGCGTTAGTAAAATACTAACACAATATTCAAAAATTGGAAAATTTCAAAATAATCGCCGAAATGGTGGCCGAAAACCAAAAACATCTGCTAGAGATGACAGGAAACTGAAGCGTATAGTTAAGAAAAACCGTTTTAAAAGTGTGCGATTCTTGCACCGAAAATGGAAAGAAGAAGGAGTTGAAGTTTCTACATCGACAACATTAAGACGTCTCCATAAATTTAAATTTTAATCTCGTGTACCGAAAACAAAACCTCTCATTACTGCAAGACAAAAGCGTATAAGATTGAATTGGTGTAAATCAAGACGTTTATGGGGCAATGAAGATTGGGAAAATATATTATTTAGTGATGAACGTATGTTTTGTGTTTCATATGGTAATCAAGGTATTCGAGTTTGGAGAATGAAGCAAGAAGCATTTGATAAAGAATGCCTTAAACGTTCCGTAAAATTTGCTGCTAGTGTCATGGTTTGGGGTTATATGAGTGCAGAAGGACCTGGAAAGTTATGCATCGTCTACGAAAAGGCTAACTCTCTGATATATCAAAAAATTTTAGAATATTACATGATTCCATCATCAGAAGATTTATTTGAAGATGATTTCATCTTTCAACAAGATTTAGCGTCCCCGCATACCTCGGTGTCAACTAAGAATTGGTTCCGCCAACGCAACATTAAGGTACTTCCTTGGCCACCAAACTCACTAGATCTTAATCCCATCGAAAACTTATGGTGTATAATGAAGAAAAAACTTCAAGAAAATCCTCCTTCAAGTAAAACTGAGTTAGTGGCACGTATAAAGTCTATTTGGGTTAATATTGATAGAAATGTTTGTAAACACCTTGTATATAGTATGCAAGATCGATTGTACTCTGTTATGAAAGCTAAAGGGGATGCTACAAAATATTAACTACCATTTACTTCATATTCATAAGGTAATATTGTTGCGTAAAATAAAATATTCTAATATTTTGAACCAATCTAAATTTTATTCTAATATTCTGGTGTGTTTAAGGAAGCTGTATACCTAATTTATTGTGCTGTATTTTATATTTTATAAATGTTAAAATCTTATCTAAACATTCCAGATTTAATTTATAAGAAATTTAATTGCATTTACTTAGTATAAAAAATAAATAAATGACAAATAATTTTTTCTTATTACTATTTCTCAATTATTCTAATATTTTGAATATGAGCTGTAGAAGCGATTTCGAATCGAACTTAGTTTTTCATTTTATGATAATTAAATTACCTATCCAGTTATAAGCTATTTAGATCACGTGATCAACCGTTTTTCTCGTGCTTTTAGACCGGTTTTTCAGCTTTCCTCGGGAAATGTGTTCAAAAACGTCAACTTTGAAGGCTTGTTATGAAATATCTATTATGTTTGTAAGAAAACAGAAAATTGAGTGCAATTAGACAGTTTCTGAATAGCGACACCAGCTATTTTTATGCATTTCCAAACAAAAATAAATTTAATCATATGTCACAAAGTTGCTCTTCGGATTTAAGAACACCCTTAATTTGAAGTTCCTTTTGATTTCTCTCAAAATTTTCGATTTTTGTACTGGAAGATTGAAGATTCGCTTTTCTGACTAAAGAGTAAAATGCACGTCAAAATCACTAAGTACTGATAAATCCAATGAGAGTACATGTCAATGAAAGAATAATGCTGTATGAGATTAAGCCTATTAGTTGCAAATATTTTTTTACTTATAAAAGCTAAGCAAGAATTTTTTTTCCACGAAATTGACTTTTCAAGATAGATTTCGTTTTCGTCATTTAAGAAGTTTTAATATCAACTGCTTTTAGCAACTGTTGTAAAAATCATTATTTATTTATTTTGTTTTTACTTTCTTCTAACTTTACAAAAATAAAATATTGAATTCGAGAATTTTTTTTAATTCCAGTTTTTGACGGATTTACACGTTTTGGGGTGACAGATTCCAAAATGCGTGTTTTTACAAAATGTTTGTCTGTAAGTCTGGGATTTCCGTTAGTCCTTGACATGAAATAATGCTGTTTACCGTTTGATATTATTAGCTCAGCATATAGCGTTGCTATGCTATCTTTTTCACGGTTTCTTCAACAGCTCTATCTCAAGAACTAATGCACTGATTTTTATCATAATTCAGATCCGGTTAGCACTTGACATGAATGGATACTGTTTGAATTTTCTGTCATTCCCTTTTTCAGGGCATCACCCTTTCCAATCAGATTTAAATCAGTTTTATACGTAATTAAAAATTTATTACTTTCATCAATTTTTGGCTTCGTATATTAAAAGTACCTATGAAAATTTATATTTAATAAGACCGTTTCACTTATCTGTAACAACATGTTATTTTGCAAAGAGGTTATAACTTTTTTATTTACTTTTTATGTTCGTACTGGTTGGCGATTTCATAATTACGGCTACCCCTTTTTAGGTGCGTTTGAAAATATGTAAATACGTAGCACCTATAGTTGTCGTTCAGTCTGTCCGTTGGTCCGTCCGCATATAACAACGCAAAAACTACCCAACCGAATCGCTTGGAATTTAAAATATATAATTATTACAAAATTTTGTCGAGTACAAAATTTTATGAAAATCGGTGCATAGATCAATTACAGGGACAATAAAAAATATTCCGTTACATTACGGTTAATGGGAAAAATGGTTCAACTGCATTTTAATGCTGTTACACGCATAATAAATTTGATATGCAAATATAAAATACTTATTATAATGTACATTTTGCATAATCTGTGGTGCAAAGAACATTTGTTATTGATTCACAAGGTCACACAGAAGTATTCTTTTACATCATGGTATAGGCAGAACATTGTTTGGTGAGCATTTGAATTGTAATTAATTATTTACAAGTTTATGAGATTGATATATGAAAGTGATATTTTTAAAACTTCATTATCGTTCGAACGTACCTCATTTGCTACGGTTCACGTGCAATTTCCAACTTGTTTTCTCGCTGTTTTTGAAAATCACGCTAGTACGGCAGAGACAGTGAGTTTGGCTTTGCCATGTGTGTTCGATTGTTAAAAAAAAGATCGTCTGCTCTTGAAAAAATGGGGCGGAATGTTTTTTTTCTGGAAGAGTCCCTTAGAATTTTTGAATTATGATTTTTTTAGCTGGCTTGATGAAATATTAGTCGTTTTTGAAGTGTCTGCTATTAAGAATTTTGTTTTCACTTTGGCCATATGAAAAAGGGGTAAGGAAAATACAGAGGTAAAAATTATTCCGGTTTCCTCACAAAATAGATTTGGTTTTTCAATTGAAGATTGATCTATCATTTAAAGTGAAAGAGAAAATATTTTGTAGAGATAATTTATCTATATTAAAAGTGAGTAAAATATCTTCAAAAGGTGGTTGGTTAAAAAAAAAAAGTTTTTTTAAAATGTTTCCATTTTTTCAATGTTTTTGTGCTCCACTTCCAAAAAGTGATGTTTCTTTATGTAGAAGAGTTCTCAAGTAACATCTTTCTTTTACTTCGTTTTACTGGTTACCTAAGTTAAATATGAATATTTATTTAATAATGGATATAGAATTTGTTTAACAAAAAAGCTTTGTTCGTTATGTGTTAAATATAAAATATCGTCGTTGTGATTGCTTTAATTATAAAATAAAATAGACTGTGATGAAAATTTTTTTAGATATTGTCCTTCTGCATCAGTGTATAATTATTATTTATTAAAATGGAATTTTCCTACTAAAAATGTAGTTATTAAAAATACAACACATTGCTCAATGGTGCACAAAACAAGAATTTTAATATGAACTTGTACAATTAAAATAAAATAAAAATATCAACGTTTCGCGCCGTCTTCAGGAAAATATGATAATGAAAGGACTAAGTTTGCTTCCTCATCGAGAGATAATATTTCAATATTATATATTATATTAAATATTTTCTCTCGATCAAGAAGCAAACTTAATCCTTTCATTATCATATTTTCCTATTTTAATTGTACAAGTTCATATTAAAATTCTTGTTTTGTGCACAATTGAGCAATGTGTAGTATTTTTAATAAATAGATTATTAGTGGATAAATTTTAGGGTGTAATTGTCCAGTATATATTTATGGAATGTTCCGTCATTGTCATGAAATGTCCTCGTCAATATTTAAATAATATATTGGTAAGTTTTCTTTTCACATTCCGCTGAAGAAACAGAAATTAAAAAATCATCATGTTTGTTGATGGATAAAACAAAAATTGAACCAAGAATATAAATTATTTTATTTTTTTCCGTGTACTTTTTTTTCAGGAAAAGAGATTAATTTTCGATAATTTTTAGCGAACAATAATTCTTTGCCTTTGACAGTATTCTTTTGAACATTTGTATTTGAACATTAAGTTTGAAAATCAGCACAGTTATTCATCATTAATTGAACAACTCAATTTTAAAAATCCCAACAATTATATAATATCAATAAAAATATCAAATATTAATATAATAATATAATAACATTTTGAGTATTAATAATAAGTTAAAGAAATGCCAAAAAAAAAACCAATAAAATTTAAGCAAATAAGTTGTGTTTCTTCATTAGACCGGGAACTTATCAACCCATATATTATATAGAGTACATGCTATAAAATATCCAATTTTAGCTGAAAATGCGAAATTTAATTTTATTTACTATTTTACCATAATTAGATCGATATGTATAATTTCAAAAATATTTATCTCATAAGACTAGAAAAACCATTTTCAGTAAAGGATTAATTTATAGTTTTGATTTCTCTCCTTGAGCTTTTTTAAATGATTTTTTGATAAAGTTTCTATCACATTAAGGAAAGTTTAACTGAAGAAAAAAGCCCCAATAAAAGTTATTATTTTCTTATAAGTTTTCCAAAACTTACAGCAACTGTTTTCTTAGCTTAAAAGTTATCTTACTTCTAAAAAAATTGTTGGACTTATCATGCGAAGCTGAAAAAACGTAACAGAACTTTTCTTTAAATTGTACGTTTTGCATTGAATAAAGAACATTATTTTTTAAGCAATACGAATGGAAGATACTTGATTTTTAAATATAAAGGAAACACTGAATGTAAATTCGACATTGTAAGTTTTTTTTTTTTTTTTTTTTTTTTTTTTTTTTAAGACAGTAAACGCTAAAGATGCTATATAAGATTATTCTTTAAATGTAAGAAATATTATGACTGGGTTTTTGAAACTAATATAGACCAAAAAATACGGTATTTAGATTAAAAGATAATTTTTTTTTTTTTTTTTTTTTTTTTTTTTAGAAATCTGATCTAGGATGATTTTGAAAATTTTAATGTTTGGTATGGAACTGTTATAGTTTTTATATTTTTAAAATTATTAAAGCTATTTTTCCTAGTCAAATGGCTACATCTAATAAAATTTTGTAAAATAGGGTTGGAATAACAACTTTTTTTCCAGTGGAACTTATTACAAAATTTATAAACTTTGAACTGAACAATGTGTTTATTTTAGAGACAATTTACTAATGTTATGTTTAATGAGTTATGTTTTCTACATTTCTGAAATAAAAACATTAAAAAATCTAATATATATATATACACAAGGAAAAAATGTAACATCTAAAAGCACTATTCACCAAGTTATTCATAATAAAGATTTTTCATTTTGAAAATAAAGCTACATCTATAAAGTTTTTCCTTATTTTTTATTTATTTTTATCCGACTATGTTTATAATTATGTAACATTTTGTTTCATTAAAAGGAGTTTCATTGCACTTGATAATGACAGATCATTAATATTTAAACCAAGTAAAAAAATGTCCTAACAAGAACTTGCTTCCATCAACTATCTAGTCTCAAGAGATTAATGTAATGGCGGAACGAATAAATAGCCGGATGGGAAATCAAATTTAATTACATTTATCGAAGAAGAAAAGTCTTGATGTAAGGTGATTATGTTCTGAATTTGTAAATGAAAAGGGAGGGAGTGAGATGAAGGGTTCGAGTTTTGAGTCATAAACTTATTTTTATTGTTATTTATGCCTTTAAATTTAATTAAGCTCTCATAACCGAAAATGATGTTATTTAATAAAATTAATTCATTTTTACGCCATTTTTTGTTTAGATACACATAAGGGGACACAGTATATTGAAATATTAAATGAAAAATTCTTTAACTAAGACAATTTTGATAACTCGTGTTTACTTATACGGTTATTGTATCAACATATATTTTAAATTTATTAATAGATCCAGCGCAATGACCCACACAAATTAAAAAATTAAATTGATTTTTCTCCCTCTTGATATTTGTACAATTTACTTCTTGGAAAAATACTAAGGCTTTATTGCTAATTTAGATAGATGATTGTTTTTTTTTTTTACATGTTATTCATAGTAGAAAGTGGGAAAAATCGAAATAAAGATATTCATATTTTAAAAATAGTACACTCTTAAAACGAAAGAGCTGATTTGGCTTCTCATGAAAGATCTGTAATTTTTTCAAACGATTAAATCTTCTTGATCTAAATTGCTTTTTTAAATAGCTCAACTTCATTTAAATTGGTTAAAACTCGAGTTATTTCAACTCTTTTTTGAGAAACTGTCTTTCAACTTTGAGATGAGTGGATTTCAGCTTAACTTGAGCTATTTTGTAGCTGATTTTTTAAGAGAGTAGGAAATTTTAAAAGAAGTTAATTTTTTTAGATATAACAACATTGTTTTTAAGAATGAAATTTGTAAAATGGGTTGTCTGTTCTAATATTTATTTAATTTTTAACATTAAGTATTGTGCCAACACATACCTCACAATATTATTCCAAACTGAAGAGATGGTTTCAAAGATACCGTGTCCCCTTAAGAAAATTCACTTTGTTTGTTCATTCAATTCAGCAATTTAATATAAAATTTAAAGCAGAAAAAGTTTAAGAGATAATATGCATTAAAAAAAGTATTTAGATTTTTTATTAAACATTATTATTATTTATTTATAACACTATTTACTATTTTTTACACTCTAAAAATATAAATGCGTTAATTTATACACTTAAACAGATATACTGATGACACAAAAACGATTTGTCTAAAAGTGTAAAATGGTGTATTCGTTGCCAAATACACGCCTGGTGCGTCCATATTATAATACATATTATTTGGTGCATTTTTTTATTAACATGATGATGAATTTACTTAAGCGTGCTCTTAAAAAGTTATTAGATAACAATGGAACGACTAAACTGCATATGTGCATACATATATGTGTATAATATACAAAAACGATGTATTTTGCGTGCATAATACTTAATCATATAAATTGGGTTGAAAATTTAGGAAAACTGATCTAACAGTCAGTTGTAGGTTTTGTGCAAGATTGTTGAAAAATATGTGTTTATTTTGAATATAAAAATACTCTAGGTGTTCCACTCTGATAAAGTTTCTAACAAAAAATTATTAATATAAAAAATTTATGAGAAAGTGTGAGAAATTTGCAAAATTAGAATTATCTAAATAATTACTTAAATCGAACATAAGTTATTAGAGGCCCACCAGTTTTACCTATAACATCATTAAGAGAATTTATTTTGTATAGAAACCTATATCATGTTTCGTCATATTGAGTTATTTAGACATTTTTCTAAATTGATGTTTAATTTTGGACATTTCTATGGCAGAATTCTAGAATTCTTATTTCCATCCATAATCCTTCGTCAAGGTCCGAAAGGATATGTAATTAGAAAAGATGCAGTGCATTAATTCTTAAAATATGACTATCATTAAAATTGTACAAATCCTAGAAAATGTGGTATAACAGCGCCACCTATTCGGAGATTCACACCACAATTTAATCAACATTAATTCATGTCCATGTTTAACAGAATCTGAAGTTTTATGAAAATTTTTGCTTTAATTCTTGGAACAAAACAACTGCGGAGGTCTAAAATATACATCATAGAGGCTCTTTGATTAACTTCATTTTTAGCACTTTCCAACAAAGTTGAAAAGTGCTTATGCATTCGGTTTGTCTGGCCGTCTGTCCGTCTGTCCGTCTGTCCGTCTGTCCGTCTGGCCGGATGGCCGTCTGTCCGTCTGTCCGTCTGTCCGTCTGTCCGTCTGTCCGTCTGTCCGTCTGTCCGCGCTCTAACTCCCGTAAATATACTCGGATTTCTATGAAATTTTTATACGTTATTGAGGTATACCCTAGCACGAACCCTATTGAAAATGAAGTATCTACCATGATTAGTTTATCTACAGGGCGAATCAAAAGTTTCCCATTACATTACGGCCTATGGGGAAAAATCGTTAATGTACTCAGATTGCCATGAAATTTTAGGAAGCTATTGAGGCTTACCCTAGCACGAACCCTACTGAAAATGAAGTATCTACCATGATTAGTTTATCTACAGGGCGAATCAAAAGTTTCCCATTACATTACGGCCTATGGGGAAAAATCGTTAATATACTCGGATTGCCATGAAATTTTAGGACATTATTGACGTTTACCCTAGCACGAACCCTATTGAAAATGAAGTTTCTATTATGATTAGTTTATCTACAGGGCGAATCAAAAGTTTTCCATTACATTACGGCCCATGGGGAAAAATCGTTAATATACTCGGATTGCCATGAAATTTTAGGACGTTATTGACGTTTACCCTAGCACAAGTCCTATCGAAAATGAAGTTTCTACCATGATTAGTTTATCTACAGGGCGAATCAAAAGTTTCCTATTACATTACAGCCTATGGGGAAAAATCATTTCAAAGGAATTTTAAAGATGTTATACCCTGCCAAACATATTAAAATATGCATCCTATAAAATATAAGGTGAAAATGTAGCTATTATTCATTTACAGGGTCACACAAAAGAATTCCATTAGATAATGGTAAAAGGGGGAATTATGTGTGACATATTTTAAATATATTAAGCTTTTTCATGTATAATAAAATTGTGTATGTCACTGAAGCTTAGTATAAATTATACGCTACTGTCTTTCATAATATGAAGTACATAGCATTTACAGGGCCATACAAAAGATTTCAAATAGTATATTCTTTCCGAAGTACCGTATATGTCTATGGTATATGTCTACCGTATATGGCTGATGGAGGGATGAAATTCATTTTAATTATGATATTCGCGTTTATATTTCGCTAAATATATGCACATTATATGGTGTGTATAAATGTTATAGTTGATATACAGGGCTACCCAAAAGAGCTCACCTGAATAATTATATGAAATTTTATTCAGGATATGAGCGTAAATTATTTAAATGTGGTTCTTAAATAAGCTATGCATTTTTACGCTGAGCTGCATTCAATTTACTGAGAAATGTTTGCAGAATATAGGTAAAGGGATATACAGGGCCACGCAAAGAATTCGGTACATGGACGCCTATGAATGATGATTTATGAGAATGTGATTTCAGTTGTTTTAAAAGTGTTTCAGTTTACAATAAATTTTAGCCTAATGCTGACGTGTAATAAAGGCACAATGTAAACTACAGGGCTGAACAAAAGTAGTCAAGTATGTTTCCATCTAATAGTATGAATTGCTGAAAAAGAAATTTCAAGCTACTGGGTATTTTCTTGCTAAGCTAATGTATATACTAACATATGAAATACAGGGCTGTTCTAATGTACTGGAATACATATTTGGGTATATTTGGCTATACACTATTATTTCCTTAAATAACAAAGTTTTGTTAAAGATTTCATTAAGTGTTGGAAAGTGCTTCATAATCTATGCTTAACGCATGATTTTTCTTACTTGTTTTAATTATTCTACGATAACTTAATTACAAATGTTACTACAAATTACTGCCTACGGACATAACAGTGTTTAATTTTAAATAATCGACCAATATGTATGTTGTTTATGATATATAAGCGCCTCTTTCAAAAATGTCAGTGTTACTTTCTTGCATAACAAGAGATATACAACTGAAACATTACATGTTCCTTTTATAAAAACTTTCAGATACAACAGATCATAATGTTTACATTTATAGCAGACGATAAAGTAATTCATTTAAAATTAAGATTTGAAAAGAACTGTATACATTGTAATTAAATTCCAGCTTCCACTTAGTTAAATCATTGTAAATTCAAAATGGCATTGTTTCAGTTTTAAAATACTTTTCGTTTGAGTTTTAGAAAAAATTCTTTAATTAAACATTGATGAGATTAACTAACAAAATTTGCAATTGAGTTGAAATTCCATGTTCTGCTAACCTTTTGTAAAATGTTAACAATGCCTAGCAAAAAGAAAACTTTTGTAAATGCTAATGTTATTCAGATGTAAATTAGAAGTAAAAAATAACATTGTCTCGCAAGAATTATTTATGTAAATGCAAGATTTATCGCAGAGTTTTAAAAGCTTTTTGTGTGTTAAAAGTATTTGATGATTGTTTAATAACTGACAATCAGATGAAAAGCATTTTGTAAAAATCATTTACACCAATACATTAACATACATTTTTCAAAAAATAAAAAATATATAAACCAGAAACTTTATTTAACTAGCAAAAGCCATGTTTTGTTTTGATTAACGAAGCTTTATTTCATAAGATAAATATTTGAAAGCAACAGTAGTTTTTTATATTATTTTTGCATCTTTATTAATCAAATATTTAATTTTATGTTTCGACTCATTTTAATTTTGAAAATGTAAATTTAGCCAGATAACTAAGAACTCCCTCGGAATTTTGAATTTATAAAATAAGACTGGTCTAAATAAAAAATATTTCGAAGCAAAATTTTACAAAATATTAATTAGTTTTATATTTTTACAATTCTTTTGTTGCTACAAAAAATGAAGATCGTAAATTTTTTAAATATAAGTATCAATTGCGTCAGTGATTTCACATAATAAGAAAAAATTGTGTATTTGAGTTCTTAACACTGAAAAACAGAGTTGAGTCTAATTAATTGAATTTTCACAAACTTTAATTCCTTAAAAATGTGCTATGATTTTCATAAAAAAGGTACTTTAAAAATTTCGCAAAACCACATACACTGTAATAAAAGTTTGATAGAAAATAGAAATTTGAATATAATACAGAAATAGAAATAAATAAAATGAAGAAAATTGCCATTAATATCTTTTTAAGTTTTATTTCGATTTTCATCAAATATCAAATGACTCGACAGAATTCTGCAGCTATTCTGTTCTATTGACTTTGAAAACTATTGAATTTGGTAATTTTTGCGCTAATACATGAGGACAGATGAACAGAAAAACAGACCGACGGACCAGACGACGACTATACCTGCTATTTATTTATATAAATAAAAACACATTTCAAAATGATAGAAATTTTACTCGTAAAGTGTAAAGAGAAGAGAAATATTTGAATAGATAACCATGGTAACAAAGAGTTTTTAAAACCGCTGTTCAGCGCAAATTTAAAGAATCCTTAGTTAAGCCAAAAGACCCGCTTCTAATAAGATATTCAATTTATGCCCCTGAAAGGGATTAATGCAAAAAAAAATATCAAGAAACGAACATTCCTTTTCGGTTGCATTTGTCGCACAATACATGAATTTGCGATTAATTAGATTTCGCACTGCAGTGGCGGAAGTGTATAAGCGAAAGTAATTAAGGTGATGCAAACAGTTTTGGAGCATTGAAATTGCTTGACTCTGCGTTTTCCTCCAAAAATATTAAACAGAGTACTATTCGCTTTGTAAATAAAGGAGTGCGTCAAAAGTTGTGTGAGATCATTGAAAGCTAAAAATTACGTTATATTGCTCTCGAGGTAGATGTTCCATTTAATGTATATATTCCAAAAATATAAAAATGATTACTTTAAAGACGTCCGATATCAATTCATAAAATTAAAATATTGGCATTTTTCGATTGGTTCCCTCAGTGATAATCAGAATGCATAAAAATCACCAGTATAATATACATAAAACACTGGAATCAATCTCTATTATAAAGTAAGGATACATTGTCCTCTGTTTTTTCGGCATTGCCCGTTGCTCTATCCATAGTATGTTTCCCAAATCTGTTTATCCATTCTATCCAAATACTCAAAATATAAAACGACAAGATATAATTACGTATTTTTGAACCTCTTTTATATATTTCATTTGATTTCATTGTAAAATTGTTGTAAATAAAAATATGATCTATACCTCAATTTACTTTCATTGAATAGGATGTTGATAATCTCATTTTTGCTATGTCTTCATAAAATCGAAGTCGCCCGATTTAGTGGAGTACGGACTGTGATGGTCTTTCATTGAACCGATCGAAATGTGTCATTATTTTTTATTGATATGTGACGCATTTAAGGGATTAAATTATTTTTTGTATATATTTATATATTTGTGGAATACATATTTTATTAATGTTACGATTAAAAAATTATTATTTATAGTAAATACTAGGGGGTTCTATTAGGGGGTACTATTCTACTAAAGCTTTCGGTTTATTTAATCTATTCGACAGCCTTGACTTGTGTTTATAGCTCTGACTCCAATAGTTCATGTTAGTAAAGTTTTTTAGTCATATCAAAGGTCTCTCAGCCTATTGGGCGGATGTCGAAAGTCATTTCAGAGTTCTAAAAGACAATACCTTTTAAAAATAATATAAAATATCTGAAATGTATACGAAGTAACGTTTAAAATGGTGCAAAAATATGTTATACATAAGAATATTTTCTTGTATTATAATTCAGAGATACACATTGTTTTAAAATGTTTTTTGTCATTGCAAAAGAAGTATTTTTCTTTACTTTGTAATGAAAATGGTGATGTAAAATTAGAAAACGCCTAATTGTTTGAAAAAAAATCTATTTTATTAATGCAATCCTACTTACCCGTTATTTCAATATTTTTTTTATACGACACCTGTTTATCATTGTAAAATATATTTATCTATTTATAACTGTAAAATATTTTTATCACTATGGTTATTTTTTACAACATCTTATTTCTAGAAATAGGCTGTCTAAAATCTATATTTTACATTTATCCCCCCCCCTTAATTTATTTACTTACATTTTGTATTCCTTTCTTTATGCATATGAAATGTTACATTTGATAATTTTCGATTCTTTATTACATTCGCTTTTATTTTATATTTTCTTGAAGGCTGCATATTTAAGAGAAGCCATTAAAGATGGATGATACTTGTTTCTTAAAACAACAAGAGAAAAGTTTGAAATCATCTTTCCATTTTTTAGACACATTTGCCGTTCAACTTTTTACAATCAATTATCTCACTCGACGGGAACATTTTGCTTAAAAATAATTCCTTTTTAAAAAATGTGGTTTTTTTTATATTATGAAATATCTTTTTTTTATCAAAATATTTTTTCTATTTATAAATATTTATTAATATTTAATTTTGCAAAATTTTGGAATTGAATTTTGGAAAAATACTTTTAATTTTCAATTTTTTTAGTGTTTGGTAAAGAATGAAAAAAAATCGACACATTTTGCAGTACTTGAGAAAAAAAAGTCTCCTACGATGAAATAGAATATGGATATAACATTACAATGGTTATATTAAAATAATACTTTTTTTTTCGTGTGGGACTGTTTCTTCTGTTTAGAACACTTCATATCGGTATAACGAATTTTTGGGGGAAAACCAGAAATTTTAAAGGAATTAAATAAAAGAAAAAAATAAACAAAAACTTCAAAACTTAATTTTATGGAAATATTCATATGAAATTTACAAAGGAATTTTTTCATTTATTTTATTAAATATAAATCTGTTCATAAGAGTCACTTGGATATTCAAATTCATAGATTAGACTTATCACAATTGAAAAATAATACTGGTATAGCACAAACTACTATTAAAAATCAATTGTGATTTCAAAAGCATTATTTTCTCAATATTAATAAAAAACTCGTTAAATTATTTGGCCTGTATTTTATTTACAGTTTAGATGCATGAGTGCATTTCAAGAAGGATTTCCCAGATGTTATTTATCAAATTGATTTTTCCACTAAAGAATGAATTTTGAATTCTAGAGAGTCAAGGGAACCAACACATTCCTGGTTTGGATCAAGTCTCGGACATTTTTAGTCGAGCTGGAAAATTCTTTCAATTTTTTACAATTAAATTTTTTAAACACCAGTAATTTCTTACAAAATGATTTCTTTCTTTATTTGTAAAAATTGTGTGATTGTATAAAATAATTATGTTTTATTTTGATAATTCCACAATTTGAATTCTGGATAGCTTCACCAGTGGCCGAGAGGTTCTGACCTCTCAACTGGTAGACGGCAGGTGCTAGGTTCAAACCCAAATCTCGGCCTTCAGCCTAACCGTTCGGAGTTTTTGCAGTTTTCATCGAGACTTGCGTTAATACAGGATAGGTTCCTTTAGAAAGAATTCACGAATGGCACTCCTCCCCAGGGCCTATATTCCTCAAGCAGATAATCGCCCATCACAAAATAAACCAAACCATATCCTACATAAATATATTGGTATTCAAAAACTTGGGAGGTTGGCATCTTATGCAATTCACATTAATTAGTTAACAATTGTAATGATTCATTTTTAAATTAAGTTAATGTATGTCAACGTATGCAGAGTTTAATGAAGTTCAGAAACCTACGATTTATCTTGTTGAGGTGATTCATATATAATATCAGATCGGATGCTGTGATCAATAAAATTATCTGGGAGAATAAAGCCCTTCGGATTCGTCCAGCATAGATCAGTTTCCAGACGCACTGGTAGCTTCAGCTAAAATATCCCTGATTCGAATCCTGGACCGAGCTTTTTTTGGCACGTTACAAAATTAAAAGGGACACGCTGTTCATTCTCAAAAAGGTATTTTCATATTCAATAAACCTCCTTTGCAGGAAAGCATGATAAATGATCAGCATTCACTTTTATATCAAAACTAATATCAATTTGTTGTTCTCCCGAAGATAAAATTAATTCTATTGCGCAATTGCAAACGTTAATGGGGAATTCCGGGTTGAGAAAAGTGATAAATACCCTATTAAAACATCTCAGGAATATTTCAAAAGTTTACCAGCTTTATTTTTATAACTGATTCTCAAAATCTCGAATTTATACTGTTCTCTTAGGTTTATAGAGATTAAAAAAATATTGTGTACGGCGTATTTTATTTGAATACATTGCGTATTGATATTTTAAGGATAAAATTTCCTTTTTATTTTCGCCCGTGTTCTCATTTTATTTTCAAAGATTAAGAATCATTTGACTGTATATACAATACATTTTACAACAAAAATATTTTAGATGCGAATTTTATTACCATTCGGAAATATTTCTCCAAACGTTTACATAATAAATTATTATTCAAGTTCTTTTAGTTAAAAAATCAGTGCTTTATTTAATTGCTGTGAATTACGTTACTAAAACACATAATGCCGTAAAAAAGGGAAATTTGTATAAATGGCATATTTATAATAATTTCCGTTTTTTTTAACACTACATAATAAGCGTGTAAAATAACAATCCTTTGTAGTTCATATTGTAAGTGAAAAATTAACTAGTAATGATTTAAATAATTCTCCGATCAAAATTATGGTCTTGCATCGTTCATTATTATAATTATTATAATTATTTATTATTATTATTATTATTATTATTATTATTATTAATATTTATTACGATTTTGAATTATATTTCACTTAATTTTTATTAGGTATTAAAAAATTTGAATAAGAATTAAGAAATTATTAACTTAATTTTTTTTTCAAAAATTGTTGCTTTTAATGTATTAAGCTGCAAATATTTTTTTATAGAATTTTGTGTAGTTAATTTGGACATTCCAAATGCGCAATTAATTACTTGCAATTGATAAGAACTTTTGAAATGAATATGAATTATATATATATATATATATATATATATATATATATATATATATATATGTATATATATATATATAAAGCTTTAAATATTTCTCGAAAAATTTTAATCATCTTCAACCATTGCGTCAATGTTTTTCTGACGATAACGTTCTGAGCTATGTTGAAGAATTTTTTAAAAAAAGTATTAACACTGTCAGGCACGTTGAATTACTTTCAGTTTAGAAAAATACATCGTAAATCCTTGCATATGATGTTTTTGCTGTCTAAATTAAGTAAATTTTGTTTTTTAAATGAATTCATTAATAACAGATAAAGCTTAGTCTCATTATATTTCATAAATAGGTCACTCTTTAAAACAACTTTCAGAATCCTACTTAAAAGTTCATCTTTTAGATCATGAAATTTATTTCGCAAAAATTTATATTATACTTTTAATAAGAATATACTCTTGAACAGCAGCAAAAATGATTAAACATATTTTAATGAAAATATAATGCGACACCTACAATGCCATGACGAAAATTTTTCTGTAAAGCAAAAGCGATTATTTAAAATATATGTGAGTAAAAATTCTAAAAAAATATTCTAAATCGTTTAAAACTGTTAGGTAATTTAATTCTTTCATACTCATTGCTCTAATTTTGCTTAAATAGTATTTTTTTCATTATCCAAGGAAACACATACATTATATCTCTAAAGAATTAATGTTAAAGACACAGAAACACACTATTATTTTAAATAAATGACTTAAACAAAGTTTAACAGTTTTTTGAAAGTTTCATATTTATTAAACATATCTTTACTAGGTAAGTGTAGTTAAACAAACTACTTCTAATCTATTTTCTAAAATATACTAAAATAATCTTTTTTGAGATTATTCAGATTTTCTTTAGTGTGTTTTAAAATGATTTGATAATAATATTTTTCAAGTCTATTTAGGGGTTTTTTTGTGTAAAATAATTTGCTAATAATCTATTTCAAGTCTGTTTTGCGTTTCTTTAATATATTTTATAAACACAGTGATAATAACATATTATGAATCTATTTAGATCTTTTTAGTTCATTCTATTTGTTAATTAATTAATAAATCAGTTAATTATAATACATTCAAAATCTATTTACATTTTCTTCAATACATCCTAAAATAAGTTGGCAATAACGTATTTCAAGCCTATTTACATTTTCTATAGTAAATTCAAAAATGTACTAAAATAATCTGTTCGATTTTATTAATTTTACAGCCTCTCACATACAAGTGTTTTAAAACTTGCTAGTTTGCATTTTTCTACGTAGCAAGTTATTTTGATATACCTGAATTGCTGTAATCACTAAAAGATATAAGGAAGTTTTAAAGATTTTACACACAATGTATTGAAAGATTGTGAAAAAAAAAGTTTTTAAATACTTCTTTGCTAGAAATATGTAAAAACAGTATATAAAAAAATATTTTCTACAAACTTTAGTATCCATTATTTTCCTTGAGACATAAATGATTTCGTTTATTTTAACTCTACTTAGATTTTCTTAGATGTATTCTAAAATAAGTCGATAGTCATCTGTTTGAAGACTATTTAGATGTTCGTTAGTGTATTTTAAAATAAAATAATAATAATCTATTTTAGATACATTTATAAATTATTTAGTATATTCTAAAATCTGTTGATAATAATCTATCTTAAGTACATTTAGAAATCCTTTAACTATTCTAAAATACATTGATATTAATTTATTTTAAGGCTATTTAGATTGTCTTTCATGCATTCTAAAATGTGCTGAAATAATCTGTTCTACTTTATTTATTTTACAGAATCTCAATAACAAATACTTTAAAACTTTCTAGTTGCCCATTTTCAACGAGAAAATTCTTTTTATTTATCTAAATTGCAACAATCATTGAAGAAATAGGCAAGTTAAAGAAAATTATTTTTTACAAACTTCCACATATGTTATTTTGCATGAAACATCGATTTCATCAATTTAAATACACAACACGTAACTTTAGCTCTTGATGGAAATTTCTATTTCGAAATTTTTATCTAGACTAATTATCTATTAATTAATTAATGTGTTTTCGCATTTTGCAACCACCAATTTTAACTTGTGGCTGATTTAATCACAAAAATAACGTATAATTAAACTTGTGAATGATATGATTCATAAAAAAGTAAAGCCTTTTGAAATCCTAACCCAGTTTATAATTAGAAAGTCTTTTCATATGAACTTTAATTTTCTATATCATTCCTGTTCGTTAATGAATGTTTTCAGCATTGCATTCAAACGCTATGAATTGAATATTTAATAAATATTTAAAGTTTATAACATTATAAAAGTATTCGATAAAAATATGAAATTTTTTTTAATATTTCTATAATAACTTTTAATTTAAGACGCGTTAATTTCTATCTAAATTATATTTTTTAACAAGAAAATCATGTATAAACTTAATTACGTTTTAATGAATATTTTAAAGAAATCTCCTAATCTTATTAAATCTGATTTTTCATGGCATTAAAGCTCACAATTTTTTTAAATTTTTTTTTATAAAGAATGGCAACATCTACAAAATAAATCAGGCATTTTGACATGTAATGTTTTAGCCTATTAATTAGAAGCTACCAATGAAAACTACTGAATTAATAAATATGTAAGCAGTTTTTTTTTTAATTGAAACAGGACATTCGGAAAAAAATCAAAAATTTCGGAAAAAAAGAAAAATCTTTAAAAATTAATTGACTGAAAAGAAACCAATAGAGTACTCCTTAGTGATGAAGGTTTATACAATATTGAAGATTATAGGGATATACATAAGCATATACATATACATATTATAGGGAATACATATTCAAAATACCAAACTATTTATTTATTGTTACGCGCTAATGATACTTTATATTTTTTATGGAGGCCAGTTTCCTTTTTTACGATTACAAATACATGCATCCTATAAAAAGTAAAACATTATTTTTCCTACTGAGGGATAATTCCATGAGTATAGTACAGAGATTTATAATTAAATAATTTTAAAAAATGGTTTTTAAGAGATTTTAAGACATAGTTAAATATTTCTAATAAATTTTAAACGTCTTCTGGAAAAAAAGGTCAAGTGTAAGTATTACACTCGCGCTTAGAGGTTTTCTTAAGACAGATATATAAATTACTAACTGTGTTATTAAAAAAATCGTTGCTAAAAGAAAAATGAGGCTTTATTAAAAAAATGTACAACATAAGGCTCGATATAGCTATGCATACCTGAAACATATGAACAGGTATACCATAAAATTTTAAAGAGATATTAAGCCTAAATAATATGGAATTTCGCTATTCTGCATAACGCTTTTTTTTAAATTTATCATGATTATCTCTTACTATATATAACCAAATTGTCAGTGTCTTTAATGGTTAATATCTCGACTGATTACCTTCGATTTTTCCCGAAAATTTTTATTAATAATGTTTTCGTTCTTCTGCTACTATAAGTACTTCCAGCACTCAACATCTTTTTTGAATTTCCATAAATTAAATTTCCATAAAATTTGTGGGTAAAGAAAAATGTAGGGGTTTTTTTGTGATTTTGGCCACTGGCTATTTTTTTTCGGCAATGTTTAGATTACCGTTTTACTACTTCTAAATTTTTCTTAATTTTAATTTCAGTAGATTCGGAAATAGATGAAGGGCATGAGATAAACATATTTTTTCATTGCATTTTCAACGATACCTCTGAGAATATACGATCAACGATATTTATATTATATTTTTGAGTTCAGCATTACGAAATATTTCCCACGATAACCCAAACAATATACAAACAAAAGATTTTATTTCAAGCAACTTATTTTGCTTCTCTACATTTATCCTACATGTATTAGTTAATATTTAATTATCTGTAAATATGTAGAGTATGGTGAAAATATATTATTACTTCAATTTGAACTTTCCATGTTTCATAGTTTATGAGTAAAATGGCTGTGACAAACAAACACAAGCGTGATTCTATTATAGTTCTGTTTTTACTTTTTAAGTACGGAACCCTATAAAGGAAATTTTACTCTATTAATCAAAGTAAAAAATGACATTAAATCAGAATAAAAATTTACAGAAAACAGACTATTTTACATAATTTTATTTAAAATGTTTATTTTACTTGCGAAATTTTTGTAAAGTATTTAAAAAATCATATACATCTTTATTTAATAAAATTCGTTACATATATATATTACGATTTTTCACATGATATTCTTTTTTTAAGATATACAGTGATCAGCAAAAGTTTAGACAATGATAGATTACGCTTCTGTTTTCAGAAGTATGTACAAAATGTTTATAATTCATCTATCATATATTACTTGTAATTTATCCTTTATTCACAAACAATAAATTTTGAATTTTACCTTTTACATAAAATATAATGACAAAAAAGTGAAATTAATATTATGGCAAAAGTATAGACAATTTGTATATTTACAGAAAAATAACTGCAAAACTGATCCTTTTGCCATCTCATTTTCTCGTCACACAAGGTCTTCTAGATTATGTTTGGTTTTGAAGGAGTCATCCTTAGACTATACTTCATAGACAGACCACTTTGGGCGATTCAATGCTGCTGAAATTTCTGCAACAATCTTCCCTTTCCATTTCTGCTTCCCTACTTCAATTACCTCATCCAACTGAATATTTTTAGCTTGCGGCATCTTGACTAACTGATGCTATATCAAGGTATAATTAAATACTTCAGACATGTGACATCATAACTTGGAAATTTGCATTTTTCTATGAACAGTTGGCTAAAAATCAAAAAAGTGTCTAAACTTTTGCAATATGCAAATTTTGCTTTTTTCAGCTAAATTAAATATTATCTTATATTATAGCCATTATTTTTATTCTAAATTGTTTTAAATATATTTAAAATAAGTATAGCCATTTAAGTAACACACGTGTTCGTATTTTTTATTTAAAGGTTAGAAAACACCAGTGCACTTTTGCTGAGCACTGTATATGTATATATTAAAAAAAAAAAAAAAAATGCGCCCTTTTGCCCTCTTTGAGCTATTAATTCTAAATTTGTAGAACATATTTTCCAAGCAATAGATATTAATAAGTTAAATAAAATAAGAAAAAGAACTTTAGCTATTAATATATTAATACTTTACGAAACTAAGATTAAAAATATGTTCTACATATTTAGAATTAATAGCTCAAAGAAGGCGAAATGGGTCAATTTTTTTTTAATTACATGTATATAATTTTTATATCCATCGGTATATTGAAAGGGAAAATTACCTCTATTGTAAACAAACTAACATTAAAACTCATTAAAAAGAATTCAACAAAATGTTCATTTGAAATGTGAAAAAAAGAAATTCAACGACAATACGTGAAGTAATGTGCATGCACATGTACATCATCTCTCTTCAATTTACTGAATGATTTGTTTTTAAGTTACATATATTTTTAACCGACTTCCAAAACTAGTCGTTGGGGGCCACCGTAATACTTACCCATTATGGATATGTATATGAAAATAAAAAATGTGAAAACTATTTATACAATGCATTGCAATTCATAAACAAAATTTAAATATTGTTAATATACATAGTAATGCTTTATTAAAGAACTGCTGATGTACCAATTTCGACAAATTATATAAAACGCCAAACTACTTAAGTAGTACCGAACAGCGTAAAAGAAACATCCTTATAACTCCAAAAATAATAATTATATTAACTAACAATTAACTGTGTCGGATTAAGCGTCTCATTTCCAATTAAAATATACCTCTGAATTGAAATTTGAATGAAATACAGGGTCATGAAAAATCGAAGAATGTGGAAAACAGGATTACAAATATCTCGGCAACTAATAATCCGATCGACTTCGTTCTATATGCAAAATGCGTGTTATTTTATTGCCTTTTACGATTCTTCCTTAAAATAAAAAAATTCGAAAGTTTTTGTATACCTTTCATCAGAACGAATTTTTCGAGGGTACGAAAAAAATAGTTCCGGATAATCGAGGTTGCTGATATTAAATAGGCTTCGTTCCATTCTTACAGACTAACTACATACAAAATTTCAAGTCTTTATCTCAATTTGTCCGGGAGATAGAGCGTTTATAGGCAGACAGACAGACGGACGGCAAAATTTTTTTCTAAAAATATGTTTTTCGGAATCTCCACTATCTAAAACGTGTAAATCCGTCAAAAAAATATTTTCGATTTTCAAAACGATTACAAGACTTACCCTATACTACGTATGATGGGTAAGTAATAAGAGGAGGTTATCAATTCAACGCGTATGTATTTTCTTTTATGACACCTCTGTTCACCGATTACTCCGAAAATATTCAACCGATTTCTGTTATTTTTGTTTTAAATGAAATACGATGCTCTCGAATTGGTACCACGTCCGTTTCATCGAAATTGGTTCAGTACTTTTTTAGCAATTATGCAAAAACTAATAAAACTAGTGATTTTTCGCTAATTAAAAGTATTCAATACGTTCGCTGAGTGGAGTGTAGACAGCATGGCCGAGCAGTCTAAGGCGCCAGATTGAAACTCTGTTTCTCGAAAGAGAGCGTGGGTTCGAACCCCACTCCTGCAATAATTTACAATTATGAAAATTTTACAAATTTTTTTTCCGTATTACAATTTTTATTGTTAACTGGCTTCAGAAAAGGAAGAGGAAGTTATCAATTCGACTCGTATGTATTTTTTTTTCTACGTATGTTCACCGATTACTCCGACACTATTCAAACGATTAATTTCATTTATGTGTTAAATAAAAAAGACTACTCTCGAATTTTTACCACTTCATTTTCATTGAAATTGGTTCAGTACTTTTTTAGTAATCACGCAAAATTTAATAAAATTGGGATTTTTCGCAAATTAAAATAACATGGACTTTGAATAAGCCCGCCGATTGGGGCGCAGTTAGGATGACTCGGGGGTTTAAGGTGCCATATTTAAGCTCTGGTGCTGGAAAGAGAGCGTGCATTCGAACCCCACTCCTAACAAAATTTATATCCATGTATAATTTACAATATTTTTGTCCGTATTATAATTTTTATTAACTGACTTCAAAAAATCGTTAACTTTTAACTAAAAAGAGAAAAAAAAACTTTTCTACCAAAAATTGAACTGACTTCAAAAACTACTGCAAAGTGAAAAATAGCTTTTTTACATAATAGTAATAAGAAATCAAATTAAGAGCATAGTATTTACCATGCGTATTATTACATTTATGTTTATTAATTTATCTTTTGGAGTCGGTACCAGCCAAGCCAATTTCAAAATTCAAATTAAGTATCCAATGCAAATCCTAAAAGAATAAAGGCTTGGCTGGCACCGACTCCAAAAAATCAAATTAATGTACATAAATATAATAATACGCATGGTAAATACTATGCTCTTAATTTAATTTCTTATTACTATTATATAAAAAAGTTATTTTTCACTTTGCAGTAGTTTTTGAAATTGGTTCAATTTTTGGTAGAAATGTTTTTTAAACTCATATTCTAAAATGAGACATTGCAAATTTTTAAAGGTGATTTTTTTTCCTTAAATGTTCTTTGATTTATTCGATTTCTTAAAAGAATATTTTTATTAAAACATATTCATGTCCCGAAATTTATTAAATTTATTAAAGATTTAATTTTATTTCAATCATACCTACCCGTTGCACAATATATGATTTAACAAACACATTAGTCGGGTTCTGAGGTATAACAGACATAAGTTTCCACTGTATCCCCTTTGATATTTAAAGTTATACAGGGTGGGTCATAAAGATCTCCCCATTTTAAGATGTCAATAAAAATATATAGGACATCGAAAAAATTATTTTATGTTTGCATTCGAAAAGAATAATGTATACCATTTAATAATTTTTACAATCTGTAACAATTTTTGCTATTAATTAATTTCGATTCTTTGTTGTACGAAAAATTATATCGTTCAAATGTTTTCCTTCGTTCTTTATAAGTCTCCGTGTCTCGAATATGGCGTGATATTCGAACATGACATGGTCTATCCGACGAGTTTCGTTTTAAACACGAATCTGTTTCTCGAAAATTAGCAACCCATAAGGATAATGTTTATCTGTCGGGTATTTTTCCATGCCTTCTTATTTTAAAGTAGTGCCTACGAAATAACTGTTGCGTTTGAATGTTGGAATCCACATTCTTAAGGTAAGTTTTGGCAAAGAACTCACAATGACATCAAGACATACTGCCAACTAAAATAGCATAACCAGGGAAATATAACAGGACTAATTCGGACCTGCCCTCTACACTGGCACCACCGCAGTGAAAGCAACAAATTAGAGAGATCTTTATATCCCACCCTGTATTTTTCATGCTTTAAAAACATACACTTATTTAAACGTGGAAGAAAGGGAGAATGGTTAGAATATAAGTAACGTCATTATGCATGGCAAACATAATACATCCTTCTGATTAAAAATTGTAGATAAAAATAAAAACAAAATCATTGAGAAACATTTTACAACAAAAAACTAATTATAAAATACTGCTTCTAGGGGATTAGTGGATTTTTGTTTTCTCACATGTTGTATTAAATCACTTGGAACTAATCCCTTTTGCGTGAATTCTTTTAATGAGCTACATCAATGCTGATTAGTTTCAATTCTAACTATTTCTTTTTTATGAATACTAAGTCATAATCTTCTTACCAAATAAATCTCTATTTACGTTCGTTATTTTTACAAGAGCTTGAACGTGGCTTAGACTTTCTCTTAAAAACTAATTTATTTATTAAAAATTTAATGTAGTAATTTTTTTAATTGCGTCTCATTTTATATTGTATGGTCTACGAACTCGCGAAGGTATAGAAAGTAGTAATTATTTTGCTATTCAAAATTTACACTGTTGCATCTGTTTTACGTTAAGAAAGATTTTCTTTTGAAGTTTTTCTTAATACTGATCTGAAAACTCGTCAAATATCATTATTATAGAGAATCTCATTACTTCTTACAGATATATAATTATTTATTTATTGACGATAGAATTTTTCGGGGACTCTGTCCAATTTTAATGGATATTCTTATAATGTGCAATCAGAGCATATCGTAAAGTGAAATGTATTTATTTATTCATTTATTTATATATTGGATTGGGAAAAAAGTATTTTCGCTTTTTTGTATTTTTCAAAATGAATTTATTTATATAAATAACAAAAAATAATCAATAATATATGTGCCGTTTTGTCCTATGACATTTTGCCATTTTTCTGGCAAAACCACAATTCCATCACTGTAGAACTTCTGAACTATCTGGGCGAAAACTGAACAAGGTGGTTTTTGCAAGCCTCCTTTAAAGCCAGCTTAACACCATTAAAAGAGTTGTGCAAAGAACGGAACAAATGATAATCGGTCATGTCAGGGTCATGTCCGGACTACATGGTGGGTGCATGAAACCCTCCCAGCCAAGCTATCTAAGTTTTTGCCGTGTTACCAAAGACGTGTGTGTTTTAGCGCTGTTGTTATGGAAGACAACGCCAGTAATATTGATCAATTCTGGCCTGGTTATTTTGGTCACCTGTTTCAATCGCATTAGTTTTTCACAGTAGATATTCAAATTAATGGTTTTGCAAGCAGTTTAGGATAGACAAGGTTCAAGCAGTTTAGGATAGACAATACCTTTCCAATCCTACCATATACTCAACATCATCTTCCTTGGGGTCAATCCGGGCTTTACCGGCATTTGTGAAGTTTCTCCGGGCTTCGACCACGATTTTTCGCCCATTGTTGTTGCACAGTCTGGCACAAAAGTTTAAGCATAAGCATAAAATCTCAATTTTAAAAGAATTACAAAAAATTTGACTGAATGACATTTTTTATTTTGCAGATTTCTCAACATTATTGAAATAAATAATATCAAAAATAGAAAACAATAAGTTACATAATTATAAAAAATATAGTTCAAAAAAATGTAAAAAAAAAAACTGTCTCAAAAGTTTATGCACAATGTCAAAAAGAACCAAATTTATAACTTTTATAGAACTTTTACTTACAAATTATTTTTCCGTGACTTCGGATTAGTTCAAATAAACGCAACCCCATCGAAATTGTTAGTTTTTGTAGGGCTTCTGGTGGCAAAGAGTACTATGTTTTCTCCTTGGAAACTTCAAGCTCTTCAATAGAGTCATACTGCTTTCCATTGTCGTAAACCTGGTGGGAAAATAGCCCAGACATTCTCAATCAAGTTTAAGCCTGTACTTAAAGCTGGACAGTCAAGAACTTTAGCATTTTTCTGAGAAAGACAAAGTTTTGTAGAATGTGATACGTGGTTTGAGGCTTTGTCTTATTGAAAAGTCCATTCATTACCCCCCAAAATGTCACCGAATGGAAGCAAATGTGGATTAAGCGTCTCTTGATTTTTTTTATTATCTTGTCTTTCTTTTAGAAAAACCATAGAGACCTGTCATTGAATCCAAACGCCTCTAAAACCATAACAGATTTGCAGCTTTGCTGACTCCTGAAAAATGCCCTAGGTTACGTACGTGAATCATGCCAAGATGCGTTCCAAACATCAATGGCATCTAAGTTCCACTTATTCTCATAGCTGAATAAAACAGTAAGCCCTTTGTCCCCGTAGGACATGTGTTTTTTAGACCAGTTCATTCTTCCCTGTTTGTGATGCAATTTGAGAGATTGTTTGCAAGCCATTTTTTTAGTATAATGTAATCACACTCTTATATATATTTATGTACAGTGTTTTTGGACACCTATACACTGAGATTATTTTAAATTGGTATTTAGACAAACATATGTCCATACGGCAAATCTCCGTACTCCCCGATCAGTCTGAACAGTCGTCATACGTGGTCTTCGACATCTTCTTTTCCACTTAAAATTACCATCTATACAGAGTACTTGATATATACCTCGCTTTTATTGAATTAAATTTTTTGCAACTTCAGAAACACTTTTATTTTGCAGTTTCAATTTAAAAACTTTCAAAATCTCACATTTTGCGAATTATTTACCATTCGGCAGCTTTTTTTAAAAAAGAGGAAATAATTTCTCTACCTTTTATACTTTTATGCAAGTGCAATATGATGTCATACAGCGTCATTACACACGGTCAATCACGTGTTTCTAGAAAAAATTGCATAAAATGCTTAAACTTTTGAGACAGCATTTTTTCAAGAAAAAAGAAAAAATTAAATAAGAATAATTATATATTTTTTTATTTTAACCACCCAAAATGGCTTATTCCATTTTATTTTTATTAAATGTCGAGTATTAATTGTAAATTAGTATAAAATATTTTCTTCATTTCTTTTAAACCAGATTTGCTGAGGGGTTAAACTTTTTAAAAAGACTATACGCGATCTACTTTTCATCGCCGGCAATCATTCGTTTCAAAAATGGCTCGATTTCGTTACGTAGTAGTACCTACTGATACGTAGTTACGTATCAGTAGAGATTTACAAATTGGAAACTCTGTCCATTTAATTTTTCATTGTAAATTCATGGGGAACCCAAGTATCGAATTTCTTTTGGTATGCAATCTTATGTAAATGGTTGAAAAGTGTTTTTTCAATGTTTATTTCCGTAGCAATGTCGCGGGAAGAAATATGTCGTCCTACCTCGATTTTTTTAATTTCTTCGACTTTTATGCAATTTTCGATGAGCATGCGCCGCATTTTTTTATTTTTGGAATTAAAAAACAAAATGTGACGAAAATGATCTTCTGGAATTGCCATTTTTTTAATGCAATAACTTTTGACTGATTAAACAGATGACGCTACCTTTACATTTAGAAATTTCTAGAGACTGTTACTTTCAAACATTGCATAGTATGGGTTAATTGGTAAAGTAATACTCGAGATATGCGACTTTAAAACCATCTATTGGGAAAAAGCAAAATTACTTTCTCCGAAACCCAATATATATATATATATATATATTTTACGAGAATATAATTAATAAAAATATGCTTTATCATACTAAAATAAATACAGATTACTAAATGGTATACTTATAAAAAGAATATATTTAAAATACACTTAAAAATTATCAACGTTTCATTCGTTTTTGTAGACGTCGTCAGGGTACAAGTGAAATATGTTAAAGGTTCATAAGTGTACCATTTAGTAATTTGTATTCATTTTAGTGCATATTTTTAGTATAATTTATGGTGCAATTGTCCAATTCATAATTGCTTTTTATTATATTTTCAGTTATTAACGATTTTTGCCTGCTTTTGCTGGAATAAGCTACTCTTTATTTCTATGTTGTTTCAACACTCACCAAAAGAATTCTGAATTAAAGAAATCTGTATTTATAAACACTGCTAGGGGCTAACAAATTTATAAGTCACAAAATTTAAAAATAAATTTGAAAATTAATAAATTCAAAAAATCCAATAGATTCAAATGAAACTAAAGAAAGAATTTTGATTCAAAAGTAAAACAAAAGATTTCAAAAAGAAACATTTAAATGTGACGCTTTCTCTATTGATACAATAGAATTACTCTAAATAACGCGTGCGTACTTCAGTTGTAAACTGCACGTAGTCATCATTTTATTCAACACAACTTGTTTCTTCTATGTAATTTTTTTAATCATTATTAGCCTGGTAAGCGACAGCACGAACAACCACCTCATCGAGTTAACAATTGAAATTCCAGAATTAGTTAAAACTCGATTCTGATATTAAAACGCAATCGGTCTGCTAAATCCTACCTTACTGGAACACAATTAAAAATTTGATTTTAGCAGTTCATTCATGGGTGTAACATTGTGTTTTCTTAAACCCAAAAGTATGCAAACATGAGAACTGGGAGCATAAAAACATAATGGTAAACCTGAAAGTCAACTACTAAGATCTGTCATTCAGGTATTTTTAAGCAAGATTGACTTGGCAGACCGATTGCCTTTTAATACGCGACTCGAGTTTTAACTAAATCTGCAATCTCATTGTCTATGCTACCATCTTTTGCTTGCCTATTTTGCTGTTTTTTTTTCATATGCCAGATGTATAAAATGTATACTAAAATGGAAGTTATAAATGACAAAACATTTTTATATTTTAAAAATTTAATTATATATTAATAAGTAAATTTAAAACTTTTTAAGGTATGCCACCCTCAGCTAACGAATCGCCAAATACTACTTCCTTTATAGTTGCGGTTGTAGGCGGCAATAATTACAAAATATTTAAAGATGCGCTAAACCCCGATAGCCAAAAAATCCCAACTGACCGTAAAACTACACCAATAAAATATATTTCAAACAATACAAAGAATTACATATAAATAGTGAAATACATTCTGGAATAACGTTTTTTTAAAGATTTATATTAGTGAAATTAGAATTATATGTTGATCAATTGATTGAGAATTCTCCAAAATATAGTTTCAATATTGTTTCATTTTTTTTCATTTAATAATTAAGTAATCCAAAAGCTAGGACAGTGGCTAGCTGATGCTAATTCTTTGAGGTAAAGTTAATTTCACTTTCGAAACGGGTTCCAAAAATGGAAGTGTCATTATAAGAAATATTTACAATCAAAATTGGAAAAGTTAAAAAAAAATGTGGTGTAGTGATGTAGTGATAAACATCAGCTATCTGATGCACTAAGAATTATTTCAAATTTTTGAAAGGCAAATAAGATATTAGAAAATAATTTCCACATAAAATTAGCATTAGCTCGCGAGTGTCTTTGCCAGCAGGGATAAGAGCCTTTGTAAGAAGAAATAGAATGTTTAATTGATCTATTTGAATATGCATAGGATACATTTAAAAAACAATTTCAACCTTTCCCATTCTGCAGTCGGAAAATGGCCTGAATTCTTTTAGAAGGTCTTTATATAACATAAAAATTTCCATTTATAGACAACAAGCAAAAATTTAGTTCACTTAGGAAATACATATCACAGTTTAAAATTTATTTTCACTAACTTCAGTAATATGCAGAATTATACATAAATTCTTTTGTGCATTATTATATACGGGATATATCATTCATACACAACGAGTAACATGTATAATGTGAGATAAATTTCAACAGCGCATATCGAAATTGAAAGCATGATTAAGAAAATTATTCCTTAAATACATTATTGTAGCTGATTTTAGCTGATATTTTATGTATTCCTGTTAATGAACAGCAAATTCCATATTCTATAGCCATCAATTTCAATACATTGGAAAAGCGTAGCGTCATTAAAAGACATCGAAATGGTTTTTTCACGTTTGCCCTTATGTACGTAATTTGTTTTACTACTTGAGTAAATGAACTATTAAGGATAGAGATTTCCTTTTCAATACGGTACATGTCATGGTAAGCATAATTGGTAGATATAAATTGTATGAAAATGAAAGAAGATTTAAGCGATTTAGAATATGGGCAGTCATACAAACCGAATGCATAAACAGCTTTTCAACAATATCAAATATATTAACAAAAACCAGCAAAAAAATCTTTTTTGATAAGTTACCTTGGTAACTGTTGATTCATAAGTAAGAGGAATTTCACAATCCAGCTCGTCGCTCATGCCAAATTAACATTATATTACAAAAATTGAACGAAGAAAAAATATGAATTCCTGTTACGAAATTAAGCGTTATTTTCAACAAACTCGGAATTCTAAGAAAAGAGAGATTAAAAAAAATAATTTATATACATATATAAAACCATTAATTGTATTACAATATATGAACCATTGAGTTTAATAACTTATACAACATTGAACATGGAGGGAAAAATAGGGGAGGGAAGAACCAAAGCAGAATCTTCTGGCCCCAAATATTTTAAAACTACAAAGGAAGCGTGTGGTTTCATCTTCGTATTTGCCATGAAAAAGCAAAATAATATGAATTTGGGGCTACCAACATACAGAAAACCAAAATTAAACGAAGAAAAAACTTCAAAAACAAGGAACATCGAAATTACTAAATTGGATAGTAAAATGAAAAGAAAAAAAATATTTATCGTAAACATGATAATATATATATATTACAGTAGGATTTTTACATTAGGATTTTTATTTTCCTAAATGTTACTCTATAAATAAATATCACAATGCTTTTCATTCATTCAACATAATTTTTTTTCTGTAAAGATAAATATGGAATTTTTAAAGATATAAATTTATTTTATTGATTTACTGATTTTATAAGATTTTGGTTTGGAAATGTTATCTCAAAACCTTTTTCATAAAGTTTATAATTTTCTCATTCATTCAGCTTGATTTTTAGTTTAAATATCAACTCTAATTTTATATAAAAGAGAGAATTAAAAAAATAATTTATTTATTTTTATTTATTTTCATACGATTCTCTCTCTCTCTCTTTTTGATAAATATTACTCCAGTTTTTAAATAAGTTTCACAATTTTACTCATTCATTTAGTAAAAATATTTTCTTTAAAGATAAATACCGAATTCTTATAAAAGAGCATTTTAATATATATATATATATTTGTTTATATGTATTTATTTTAATAAGATTTTTTTTTTCATTTTTTTATGTTGATAAATGTTTTTCCTAAAAACTACAAATACATTTCATAATTTTTCTCATTCATTCAGCGTGAAAATTTTCAATCAAAAAACTTTTTTTTTCTTTAGTGATCCACTTTCTTTTTTTTTGTCTATTTATATTTCAACACTTTATTATTGTTTTCAGGGATTGCGGAAAGACTCAAAGGCAGACATGTATAGATTTCAAAGAAATAGTTAAAAATAGTTAAAGTCTCTTTAGAAAGTAAAGCTGTTTCTATGGAAAGTTGTGAAAGAAATCGTATATTTCAGATAACAGCCTTTTTTACTGCAATCCATCATTCCAATGACGCAACAAGAAACTTTTCGACGAAATAAAATAGTGCCTACATCTAAGACTGTAAGTATAATAAAGCGAAGTTAAAGTTAGGAGACAGAATTTTAAAATAAGTAGAAAAGTAAAAATACCTTTTTTAACACACTTTTATAAACGTTCATTGTTTATCATGAAAGTCACGCTGCTTTATTTAGTCAATTTTATACTTGAATGATTTCAATATTTGCTGTAAGCTATTAAAAATATTCGAAAAGGAATAAAATGCCTTTAATCTATTTACATCTTAATATCTTCCATTTCGTCGGATGGCAACATTCTCAAGAAAATTAAATATTACTAAAGTTTTCGCAAAAAATTCAAATTGAAAAACAAGTAAACCAGAATGCTGCGAACACTACACTGTTAAAACAAAATGTTGTAACAGTGTAGTAGATGTGCCTCAAGGCACCCATACTACAATTAGTGGTGCAATTCTGGTGCAAGTCTTGTGGTGCAGTTCTGGCCTAGTGGTGCGATTCTGGCTTAATTAGGGGAGCAATTGGCATTAGTGGAGCATCTGGCTGCAATTAGGGGAATCGCTGACGGAACAAGCATTTCCCCCGTATGAGTGCCATATGCAACCTTTAGTTTTAACAGTATACCATAATGAAATTAACTGCAATATTAAAAAGAAATTTGTGAGCATAAATTATTTTTTATTGTCGTTTTATTATTCGCAGTATTTCTGTCCAAATTTTAGGAAGCTTCGTGGATACTGAATCATTGCAAATATTATCGCTGCCTATGAAGATCTCCATTGAATCTCTGATTATGGAATGCCTATAAAATCTTCGTGTTTAAATTATTCTACTATCTTAAAAATGCATTTGAAAATGTTTTTTTTTTCTGTTATATAATGTGACCGGAACTATGTTTTTCCTTTTCTTCTTAATAATTTTTCAATATATAATTTACATTTTTTTCCAATTAATTTTCAGACATTACGCTTGAATTTACTGAATATGTATTATGAAATCTATCACACGCTAACACATCGTAAAACCAACAGAATTAAAAATATTCAAGCTGGGAATAAATCCTGTAACTCTTGCAATAGCGCTCCAAGTGCGTTGAAAACAATGTCAAGACGAACATTTCTCAATTTATATCCCTTTGTTAGCATGTCTACGCCTTGTTAGCATGTGATGAATCACGCATTAAATATTCAATTCATCAATTTGATTTTTTTGCTAAAATAGTTTATCTTTTTTTTTTCTTAAAAACTTGGAATGAAACATGTTGAAATATAAATGAGTAAAGGCATTTTACCTGATTGAAATTTATTTTTTATCGCTTATAGCAAATATTACATACTTTAATGTTTTGCAGTGATATTTATGAAATTAGCTAGATTTTTTTTGAAAAAATTCCGTTACAGTACATGAATTTCGCGTAGTGATCAAAACTTGATTTTGAAAAATATACCTTTTTAACGATTAAGAACGCATTTTTTTTGTAAATTTTAGATATGCTAAGGTACTGAAAAAAAATTAAAATGACATATCAACAACACATTTAATCAATATAAAACTATTATTCTGTAAAGAGTTTTTAAAATATATTACACTCTTTTTTTAATGTTTAAAATATCCAGTTGTTGCAAAATCATAGCTAATAGGCCGTTTTCCGTGCATATGGTTTGATTCGAAATTGAACCCATTGCTGTTGTAACTCATATACATTTACAGCCTTATAGAAAATTTGGAATTTGATGCTTTTATCATTTATTTCATTTATGTCATTGAATTTTCGGTATTTTTTTTCAGCCTTTTAGAACAAATTTAGAATTGTCATACTTTAAAAAGTCATCAAATTATTTTATAATGTAAATAAATAGCCCTTATTATCAAATTGTCGTAATTTGCATAGATTGTACTGAATTGTGATATAGTAAACTTTAAACCACAACACATATATTGCAACTATTCTTTCATTTGAGTATGCAAAAAAAGTCAAACTTAAAAGATAATTGAAAACAGCAGAAAGTTGGAACTAAACAAGAACGAAATAACATACATTAGGTATAGATTTAAATCTCAATCGTAAATGGAATATTGTTAAGAAATTTCATTTTTTTCCATAATCAAATAATATATCTAAACAAGCAACTGAA
Organism: Maratus speculifer; assembly: GCA_964019185.1. Lineage (NCBI taxonomy): Eukaryota > Metazoa > Arthropoda > Arachnida > Araneae > Salticidae > Maratus > Maratus speculifer. Next base: position 25,584,553 of record OZ025292.1, read on the forward strand.
AGAACATATAATTCAATAAAAATCTAGTTTCCGCATCCCATACTCTCTCATGTGTGAAATTCTTTCTTGCTACATTGTATATAATCTGCAGAAATAATACATACCACGTAATACACTAATTAGATCATTCCAAAATGTAACCATAACAGAAAAAGCATTTTAATTAACTAGCATATAGCAAACTGGAATTCTGGAGCATGGAGTAATATAAACTTAAAAGATAATACTTAAAAAATATAATTTTATGTTTATTGCTTAGTCGTATAAAAAAAAGTTTGAAATGATAGCCGTCGAATTTCAATTTTCAAGTTTTAAATTCAATTGCCCATTGTCTCAGGTAATGTTCAAATACTAATCAATCAACAATCGCTCCCATCCTTCTGATTTGGCGGAGCCTTTTCTTTGGAAAAAAGCACATTAACGATACTTTCCTATAAATGGCAAACTGCATTGTAGAATTTACTGTATGCAACAAATCCTTTAGACCAATGTCCACCGCACTTTTTGATAAAGAGCATGCCACTAATAAAGGCAAGTGATTTTGTCAGCGTTGGCATTTTAATTTTTTCGAAGATTTCCAAATAGGTTTTATACGGAAAAGTCCTTCAATTAGATATGGTCCAAGATATTCATCAAAATGTACCCTTACAGCATTTTGACAGTATAGAAGCTGAAACCCTAGGTTACAAAGTCATCTTTTACTATATTGTGTGCATCTTTGACCAATCCATTAATAAAAATTTATTATTACTGTTATTATAATCTTATTGATAGTATTATTATTACTTATTATGTTGTTATGTTGTTATATTTAACTAAATACTTGATAGATATTAGAAATTTAATACAAGAATTAAGAAATTAAGAATCTATCACTTTAAATTCTTTCAATAATTGTTAGGCTCAGTTATTGTATTAAGCTGCAAATATTTTTTACAATTTTCCGTATTAATCCAAATGGGCAATTAATTATTTGCAATAAATAAGAATTTTTGAATTGAATACAGATTATACAATGCAGAAAAAAAGCACTAATTATTTTTTCTTGAAAATTTTTGAGCATCTTCAATCATTACTTCCTGCGTATATATATATATTTATATATATATTGAAGATTTACGTTCTAAGCTACTTTGAAGAACATTTTTTAAATTATTATCTCAGTTAAACACACGGAGTTATTATTTTTATTTTATAAAAAATACATCATAAATCCTCACATGTAATCTTTTTTCCCGTCTAAAAGAATTAAATTTAATTTTTTAATTGATTCTTTAATAAGCGAGAAAGCTGAATTCTTGTTAAAGATTAGTCTCATTATGTTTAGTAAATATTCACTCGTTATTTTTTTTTTTTTTTTAACGATACTACTTAATAAATAATCTTTTTAGATAATAAATTTGCTTCTCAATAATTTATTTTCAATTTAATAAGAAAATATTCTTACCAAAACACCAAAAACTACAAAAAAAAAATCATGCGACGATTTTAATCTCTTAGCGATTATTCTTTAATAAAGCAAAGGCAATTATTTAAGATGTACAGTCACCGCAAAAAAAAATTTTGACAATTGCGATTTTAGACGTTTTGTTAAATATCTAGAAATATACATAAGGAATTATTCTGAAACTACAGGTGTGTAAACAAAATAGTACGCGTCATATATTTTCGCGAAGATTTTTCCACGAAATCGAACAGGGGACAGTCAACAAATTGAAAAAGAAAGAAGATCTTTTGGATAACCCTGTCGAAACTAATTTAGCAAAAGTGTTCAGACTGCACATTATGATTTAGTGGCTTATTGTAATATACTGTGTTTATTTTTATAAGGATAGCATGCATACTCGTAGAGAAATAAAGGTTTTTATAAAAACAGTCCTAAATTTTTCAAAGTTTTTTGCTTATAATTTGCAGAGTTCTTAATATAAAATAATGTTCTTTTCTAAAAATATGACAAACAACATTGTACACAATGCCCTACCGTCAGAATTTAAAAATAATAAAAATTGTATGAAAAGTGAGTAGGTTTAGTAGATAAGTTTTCATTGCGCATGCGTCAACGATATCAAAATTCCATTTACATATTGTGTGAGCTAAATGTATAGAGCAACTTCTGAAAAAGTTTCAAAAACATAGCTTGAAAATTCTGAAAATAATCGTCTATAGAATCAACTCAAAATTCGTTATTCCTAAAAGGAAGCAAAAAAATCAGGGTTTTTATACAAATATAACTGTACGTGCAATATTGTGTAAGCACTAAATCAAATGGAATATGGATACAGCCCTTCATATTTTTGCTTCTTTTATGGAATAGCGGATTTTGATCTCATTCTATCAACAGATATTTTAAACTATGTTTTTGTGATTTTCGCACAAGTTGCTCTATACATTTAACTAACATAATATGCAAATGAAATTTTAATAGCATTAACGCATGGGCAGTAAAAAATTACTTAGTAAACTTAATCATTTGTCATACAATTTTTATTATTTTTAATTCTGATTACATTATGTTATGTACAATATTAATTTTCATATTTTCTGAAAAGAACATTGTGTTTTATGGAGAACTCTGCAAGTTATAAACAAAAAACTTGGAAAAATTTGGGACCGTTTTTATAAAAACTTTAGTTTCTCTACGAGTTTACATGCTATATACATAAAAATGAACACAGTTTATTAAAATAAGCCACTTAATAATAATCTGCAGTTTGAACTCTTTTGCTTCATTAGTTTTGACAGGGTGTTCCAAAGGATCATCTTTCTTTTTCAATTTGTTGACGGTGTTGGATTTCAGGAAAAACTCCTCGCGAAAATATATGAGGTGTACTATTTCGTTTACACACCTAGAGTTTCAGAATAATACCTTATGTATATTTCTAGATATTTAACAAAACGTCTAACATCGTAAGTGTCAACATTTTTTTTTTTTTTTTTTTTTTTTCAGTGACTGTATATTAGTAAAAATTCTAAAAGGAAAATCTTTAAATTTCTTTGAACGGTTAAGTAATCCAGTTTTTGAATTTCTAATGCTCTAATTTTGCGTAAATGTATTTTTTCTTTTTTATAAAAAGACTCTAAGAAATCATGTACAATAAATCTAGAGAACATTAGTACTAAAGACATAAAACGTATTTTAATTAAGTGCACTAAACACGGTTTAACCATCTTTTTTTCTTCTTCCTGTCTTTGATTCTTTCTTTTTTTTTCTTACTTTTTCTTTTTCTCTTTCTTCTTCTCTTTTTAGAATCGTTTATTTATCAGACATATTTTTTGAAAGTTCATGTTTTCTTAATCAAATAATGGCTAATTTATTTTCTAAAATTACATAAAGTAATCTTTTTTGAGGGAATTAAGAATTTCTTTGTTACATTTAAAATAAGTTGATAATAATCCATTTCAACTATATTTTGAAATTTTTTTTACATTCTAAAATTATTTTATATTAATCTATTCAAAGTCTAATCATATTTTCTTTTGTACATTATAAAATGTGCTAAAATAACCTGTTCTACTGAATTTATTTTACAGCTTCTCATAAGCAAGGACTTTGCAACTTGCTACTTGCCCATTTTTCAACTGGGAAGTTCTTTTGACTTATCTAAATTGCTAGAATCACCGAAGAAATAGATAAACTTCGAAGACTTGATGCAAAAAATATTAAAGAGAGAGAAATAAAATATTAAAAACAAATACCTTTTTTTGCTTGAAACATGTAAAAATAATACATAAAATAAGTAAATTGTTTTCTGCAAATTTTTATATCCGTTATTTTGCATGAGACATCGCTCTCCTCTGGCAAATTAATTTAAATCCACGACACTTGACTTCAGCTCTTGATGGAAATTCTATTTCGAAGTTTTTATCTAAACTAATTATCTAGATGCATTTTCGCATTTCGCGAACAATTTTAATTTGCTGTTGATTTAATTACAAAAATAATATATAACTAAACTTACGATTGATATGCTTTTGTGAAAAAGTAAAATCTTTTAAATCATAGCCAATTTATAATTAGACTGTCTTTTACCTGAAGCTTAATTATCTGTATAATTCTTGTGCATTATGAAACGTTTTTATGATTACATTCATGCTCTAAGAATAATTGAAATTTTAATAAACTAGGGCTTTTGGTGACCAGTTTGGTCTCTCTTGAATATATACTAAATATTAAATCATATTGCTTTTATTCATTATTTATTTTAATTGTTTTTCTTTTTTTTTCCAAATTAGAAGATTTTGCTTGAGAAACAGTCACACATGCCATATGCGCACCACATTGGCACGATTAAAACAAAATGGCAATTATATGTATCTCACATGGTAACCTGGCTATTGTTATTTATTTATTAATAAACTGTTTTTTTTTTCTTTAATCGATATAAATTGTAATAGTCTAAAATAATTAACTACACATTTTAAATTATTATTTTCTTTTTACAATAATAGAAATTAGTTTTAAAATATGTAACTGGTATTTGAAAACGGAATTCTTGTGAAATTGTCTCCAGAAAAATAACACGCCAATGTGGTGCGTATATGACATCTGTGCTGATAAATCTAGATCTCAATATTTTTATTCTATCCCAGCGCAAATATTGTACCCGTGGCATTTGTTTCGTATTTCATTAATTATTTAAAATATTATAATATAATCCGGTTATACTTGGTTATCCCGTCGACCAATTTTGCCAAATTATAATTAATAATTTGAATAATAATTGACAATAATTGACTAAATATTGACAAACTTTTAAAAAAACGAAAAATAAATAATTTGTAGAATATTAGTAAAAATACAAGTAAAAAGATTAAATAAAAATCTCGTAATCAAGTTTTAAAAATGTTTATCGTATTTAATGCCGTTGAATGTAACATTCACGAATATCCGTTATAGGGATTTAATCTTATAGTTTAGCGATCATTTTTTGGTCGACGGGATAGCTAAGTAGTACCCATAATCCTTTCACTCATTTAATTTATAATACATAAGTTTAATTTGAAACTGAAAAGTTTAATATTCAAGACTTTTATTATTTTTTTAAGTAAAAAGAATAGAAAAAAATAAAAATAATGATATTTTGCAGTTTCATAATTGCAGCGCAGAAACAAAACAAAAATAAATCCAATTTACCATAGCATAAATCTCATTAAAGGTCTTTCGTATAGCAACCCACAAGATGTGTTTCATTTGGATGTTGCCATTAAACAATCAACAAATAATCGCGATATTTGTGCCACATACATTAGCGTGATTTAAATATAGATATTTAAAGTTTATAATATTATTGAAGTTTTCAAATAAAAATATGGGAAATTTTTTAATCTTTCCAGAATAACGTTGCAATATGTCAGTCACCGTTCATTATTATGAGACTGTTTTTTTTTTTTTTTTTTTTTTTTTTTTTTTTTTTATCTGAATTAATTTGAAATTTTTAACAAGCAAGTCTATACTAATAAAAGAACAAAACGCTCTGTCTGTCTGTGTGTGTGCGATGGCTAGCAAAATCTACGGCACGTACGAAGCTCAAAAATTTTTTGAGAGTAGCCCAATGTCTCTCCTAGTGCACCTGAAGCTCAGAATTTCAAAATTCTATTTATTAACTGAGTAATTAATTAAATTCCAAAACTCACTCTCATTAAAAATCGCCTTTTTTCGCTTTTTTTCCCTTTTATTTTCTTATGGTTGATTTGTTGCATAAAATTTTCGAAATAATTAAAAAGGCTTGGACAGACCTTTAAAATTCATAGACTGGAAAACTGTCAATTTAAATGAGGATTTTTTTTAAATCACAGCTGCTGTACACCATGGAGAAAAAGATAGGTGGAGGCGAAGTAAATCGAAAAAAAGGTTTGCAATATTACCATTTATCGCTGAAATTTTAATGTCTCAAACAAAAGAACGAGGAAGGAATTTTTTATTAATAAAACGAATTGAAAGAAATGAATTGCAGCTGAGACATATTTTACGAAGAAATAGCAATTTTTTAAAATGGTTTTTTTCTATTATATTATGTGGTTAAAGTTAGATTAAAGTTAAATTGCATTTATGTTATGGTTAGAATAAGAATATGTTACAATAAAGTGAAGGCTAGGTTACATTTCTGTTATATTTAATTTACGGTAGGGTACTGTTAAGTCGCTGTTAGGTTACAGACAGGTTCTGGTTACTATGCAAAAGTTTAAGGTTAGGAATTTATACACATAGTGAACATTACGCAAGATTTGATTAAAAATAACACTTACTTTTATTAAATAGCTCTGTAATTATAATACTATATACCAATCTTTTAGATACCATCGTGTATCGATTTCATTCATGATATACTCGGATTTAAAAGTGATATAATTAGTTTGAAATTCAAAATATTTCACTTGGGATTTGTACGTGAAAATAATAATTAGTTACGTAACTTAAGAGTGATTTTTACGGGTAAATATCAACTTTTTAACACGAAAACCATGCAATCGTTAGATACATATTCCCTCCCGCGTTTTTCATTGCTCATTTTCAGTATTTTTAGAGCTTAATATTAGTTGTTGTTTTTAAAACAGATTTTTCACACAGTCAGTGGCTACGTATTTCAGACAATGCATTTCTGCATGTAACGAGTTAATGATAAAATCATACAAATTTCAAGTTCGTTTAATATTGTTAATACGGACCCGGGCAACGCCGGGCGGGTCAGCTAGTATATGATATAAATGGAATTACTAATATTTATTTATTATGAAATATGTAATTAATTTTAATTAATATTTTGAAGAAAGTTTCCAATCTAATTAAATCTGGCTTTTTTAAAAAAAATTTATATTTTTGAAGAGAATGTCAACATCTATGAAATGAATCAGGCATTGTAAATCCTTTTTTTAACCTTTTGATTATAAGCTTGCTACCTATGAAAATTGTATTATTCATAGATAGGTAAGCAGTTTTTATATTCAAACAGCGCATTCACAAAAATTCTTTTAATGAGCTACAACAAAACTCATTAGTTTCAATTATAGCTATTTCTTTTATAAGAATACCCAGATAAAATATGCTTGCCAAATAGATCTGTAATTTACGTTCGTTATTTTTTCATGAGCTTCCATTATAAATTAATTAATTTCTTTAAATTTCAATGCAGTAATTTTTTTAATTATAATTATTTATCATTTTATATTGTGTCTTCTATAAATTCATAAAATACTGTAAAACATGATATGTAGAAGCACATAATGTTGTTATTTTGTTCCTCAAAAATTATAATGTTAAATTATACATATATATATATATATATATATGTAAGTATAATTTAACATGTCCATGAGTCCATGGCGAGTTGGACTGATTTTTAATGCAAAGCTCAGGGAAGCTTGTTTATGCTAAGTTATATTTGGTTCCACTGTTATATATAAATGTTACGTATATATTTTATGTCTATTAAACCATTTTATATTTTGAAGAATATTAATTTTGCTTAAATCATAAGTTATTTACTTAAAATCCCACATACACTATCTACCAAAAAGTATTTGTACACTTTCAGTTTTTGACATTTTGTCAAATATTTAAAAATATACTGGTCGGATTCTTCTGGAACTTCAGAAATATAAAGATTATGTTTCACTTTATATTTATTTACATTCATTTGTTAAGCGGGTAATTAGGGGGCCGGCAAAAAAACAAAGAATAATAGAAATATTTGGGATCGCCCTGTATATGAAAATGCACGAAACGACTTATCGCTTTAGAATACAAATATATGAATACAGTAGAATATGTGCACTAATTTTTGTGAGAATAACATGTATATTTATGGCGATAGAGCGATTTTTTTGAAAAATTCAAAAAATTCTGGTATGTTTTTTGTTTATATCATGCTGGGTTTTTGACCAAATTTAACGCAAATTTCAGAAAAATTGGCAAAATGCAGTAGAAAAAGTGTAGCGCAATTGGAATATAAATATATTAAATATTTTATGAAATATGAGTAGTTTTATGAAATAATTTTTATCTGCGCATGCGCGAACGATAAAAACAATTCTTTTACATCATTTAATAGTCAATTCTATGGAGTAACTTATAAAAAAAATCCAATGAAATATCGAGAAAATTCAAAAAGATATCATTATTATAAGTAAGCTTTTTTTACATTGCTCTCTAAAAACGGCTGAATGATAAGGGATTCTCCACAAATTGACATTTTTTATTGACTGACTTTTAGGAAAAAATTAGTATTTAATGTATACAATATCTAATACAATATTTCTGTTAATAAGTATCTTGACATCTGTGATGGAAAAGAATAAAAGCCCTTTTCCTTTTCTATCACAGGTGTCAAGATACTTATTAGCAGCAATATTGTATTCATTAAATAGTAGTAATTTTTTCCTAAAAGTCAGTTAATAAAAAATGTCAATTTGTGGAGAATCCCTTATCATTCAGCCGTTTTTAGAGAGCAATGTAAAAACAGCTTACTTATAATAATGATATCTTTTTGAATTTTCACGATATTTCATTGGAATTGTTTTATAAGTTACTCCATAGAATTGACTATTAAATGATGTAAAAGAATTGTTTTTATCGTTCGCGCATGCGCAGATAAAAATTATTTCATAAAACTACTCATATTTCATAAAGTATTAAATATATTTATATTCCAATTGCGCTATATTTTTTTGAATAGATTTTGCCAATTTTTCTGAAATTTGCGTTAAATTTGGTCAAAAACCCTCTATGATATAAACAAAAAACATACCAGAATTTTTTGAATTTTTCAAAAAAATCGCTCTATCGCCATAAATATACATGCTATTCTCACAAAAATTAGTGTACATATTCTACTGTATTCACATATTTGTATTCTAAAGCGATAAGTCGTTTCGTGCATTTTCATGTACAGGGCGATCCCAAATATTTCTATTATTCTTTGTTTTTTTGCCGGCCCCCTAATTACCCGATTAACAAATGAATGTAAATAAATATAAAGTGAAACATAATCTTTATAATTATGAAGTTCCAGAAGAATCCGACCAGTATATTTTTAAATATTTGACAAAATGTCAAAAACTGAAAGTGTACAAATACTTTTTGGTAGATAGTGTATATATATATATAGTTTTATAACATATTTTAGACTGGCAGTCATCGGTGACAGACACGTTCAACTGGTAAGTTCAGTGTCAGTCAATGAGTGAATTGGAACTCAACATCTTGAAACAAAATCAAAAGGCATAACAGATTTTAAAACCCAATTTCAGCCATTGGGAAAATTATTTGAACTGTTTGATCAGCTCTCGGGATTTCTTTCTATAAACAACAGGCCAAAAGTTAAGTTTAGTTAGGAATTACGTACCACAGTTGAAAATTCTGCTTCAGTAACTTTAGTAACATAAACAATCGTAACTGAAATCTTTTTTGCAGTACTGTATACGAGTTATAGAATTTTTACATACCATGTAACATACATAAAATGAGACACATTTAAAAGCACATAACGAAATTGAAAGAACTTTTATAAAAATAATTAATGAAAGGTAGTACTGTAACTGATTTCTTTTGTATGTCTTTGTAAAAGTACGATTAATACTATGAATTTCCTTTACAACAGCAATTATCTTGTACTTAAATCAATTGATTTCTACCAATTTAAGTACATGTCAAATAGCGCAATGTAGAGAAAATACTCTGTAAACGTTTTTTCCCCATTGACCATAATGAAATGGTATCATTTTAAGTATCCTTGCAAATTAATTATAAATTCCGACATTTTATAATTTATACGAAATGTGACAAACATCATTAGCCTATATCAATCGATAAAATGTATTTAAGCCATTTACAGAATGTACAGGTAGACGATCAAATTCATAAACATTTTTGAACTATCTGCTAAGAAAGAGGAGGAAAGAAACAGGAGAAAATTAATTTGAAAACAGGAATTGTGCTTTTTCAGAGTATAGTGTGACCTTAGAAGATGAAAATTACATATATGTGATATAATGTGTGTGTGTAAGTGTGTATTTCATAAAAAGACTTCAATTGCTTCCCTTGAAGAATTATAAATTGAGGATTAAGTGAATCATTTAAGCATCATCTACATAAAAGTATGTATAGAACATTACTATAGCAGAATAACACACGAGTTTTTAAACGAAAACTAAGTGATGAATCATGTATAGCGACTAAAAATGTCGTCTGTCTATTAACTTGTCCTTTTTTTCTAACATTTAAGTGGATATTAAAAATTAAATGTTTTTAATAGCTCTATGTTTTATAAGAAATTTATACATATTTCATAAAAAAATCACTGTTTTTTTTCTTTTTGTTCATTGCACTTTTTTAAATTACATTTCTTTTTTCAATTATTAATGGGAAATGACAACAAAACAAATAATAATCTATGATTTTCCATCAATTTTCGGTTTCCTTTGATCAGAAACAAAGTACTTCAGTTGCCAACATTAAACCAGTCGAATGTGGCTATTCCAAAACTTGCTTCTATCTCATGCATCTTAACCTATCAAAATTCGTCTTCAAAGTGCCAAAATTAAATGACAGTCTATGCTCATTATGAAGATTCTAAAGACATGAATTTTCGTGCATTAGTTCTTGAAATACGACTATTCCGGATATTCAGAGAAAGGCAACATAAAAGCGCAACCAATTGGGAGATTTATAGTAAAACATAAACAATAACAATACTTATCAAACTCTACCTGAACAAAAATGATTTTGATGAAAATTTTGATGAAATTGATGAATTTGATAAGTTTGATTAATTTTATGAAAATTCCAGCATTTAGCTCTTGAGGTAAAACTATTGCAGGAATCGGGAAAAAATCAGCATATCATCAATTGCAGCAAACTTGGGCGTTGGACATCAAAATTTAAAGAGAAGTAATTTATGTGATGAATTTACTGAATCTGAAGTTTGATGAAAATCTGTGCCTTAATTGTTGAAGTAGAGGTAATGCGGAAATCGATAAAAATGTATCATAGAAGTATGACCTTTTGAGAGATTTACAGCAAAATTTTAAAAACATCACTGCGTGACAAGGACTAACTAAATCTGAAGTTTTATCGAAATCCGTATAATAGTTATTGAGATAATGCTGCTGCATAAAAAATACAACATAGTGGTGCCACATTTTAAGCAATTTACACAAAAGTTTAATCAGCATCAATCTACAACAGAGACTATCTGAATTTAATTTTTTATTAAATTTCTTACGTTTAGTATCTGAGACAGAGCTATTAAAATTGTGAAAAATAAAGCATTGCAGCGCCACCAGTTGCGAGATTTACATCGAAATATAAACAACTTCATTAGATGTAAAGGATTAATTTAATCTGAGGGAGATCCGTGCATCAGTTATTGATATATAGCTTTTGCGTAGATCATAAAACAATCACTTCATCAGTCCATATATTGAGCGATGTATGACAAAAAGGAATCACTGTTAATTTATATCAAGGACTACCTGAATATATTTTTTTAATTAAATTTTATATATTAGATCTAGAAATAGAGTGTCTATAACGTTTATGTCCCATACAGACAGACATTAACAGAGTAACAGATTCACAAACAGACAATTTATAAAAATATGTTTTTTGTAATCTCTGACTACTAAATCTTGTAAATCCGTTAAAAGAGGAAATTTTAACATTTAATTTTAATTTTAAAATTTAAAAGAATTTCTTTTTCTTAATCTTTTTTATCTATACATATAGTATGTATCTTTCTATATGAATAGTTGATCACTGTCATACGACTGCGACCGTATTTATAAAAGAATTTGTATGTGATTGAGCACATGTTACGGGTTTATAAAGATCTCGACCAAATTTCTTGGAAATCTTGATCTGCCGTCCTGTTTTTAAATGGTTACCACTTAAAAAGTTCAAAATAAAGTAAAACAAATACAAAAAAAAACAATAAATTATAGTTTATTTCTTGCATACTTGCTTAATCTAGATAGTACAAATCAAAAATCTTTTCGGTTTCTTTGCTATCTCAAAAAATGGTAAAACAATATGAACTTATAGGTTGGCTGGCATTTTGAAACAGGAGTTTTTTTCATAATAGGGCGAATTTTAGCAGTTTTAGCAAATGTGTTTTTATTATTATTATTATTATTATTAACTTATTTTCAATGTTGCTACGTCCACATGCTTAAAATAAATCAGTCATATGCCGAAACATCTTAATATGTTTTCAAATTCCCATACAAATATTAATAATTAAAATAAAATGTAGAAATCTTATATAATCGGGCTTCACGCATTTTAGTTTCGTGTGTTAAAAAAGTGCTGAATCCTTAAAAACAGGGAGAAGTGAAGTTGCCATTTCCTTCCACTAACAAGCCAAAGTACTTTTTTTTTTCATCTTTGGGATACAAGTTCAAGTTCAACTAGGTGGGAAGGTCTACCATATGTCTTGAGCTCAACAAGCCCCACCTAACATTTATTTAAAAAAATATTTTACAAATGGTCACCCAATCTGTTCAGGACGAACCTAAAGTTAATACAACATTAAAATATATACATTTTAAAATTTTAAGTAGAAAATTCACATAATTTTTTCCAAAGCGATGTCCCATCTTCAATATATCAACAAATGGAATAATGTTTATCTATTGATAAGAGGATAAAGATATTTTTATTTATTTAATTTTATTTGTTTATTTGTATTCCTCGAGTTGAATAACTCAGTTGAGTAAGTCTCTAATTTGATTAAAATCACTATTTTGAGGAGTGAACAGCACATAACATGGTTATTTTTTCATTTAGGAGGTGGGTGACAGGGAGCGCAAAAAATCTTCTTGACCCAGGTGACAAAAAAATGTAGCTATGACACTGTTCGAAAGCATACTTATCACGACATTGAAAGTACGTGAAGAGATCAGGATACAGATCAAATAATGCTATTTAATGCGATTTCTATAATAAAGAAAATTGTGATGTGCTTTCATTATTCGCCTATTACCTTTTATAAAAATATGTTGTCTTAAAAAAGTAAAATTACAGTGTCTAGATGTATTTTGTCACTTCCAAAAAAAAAAAAAAAAAAAAAAAAAAAAAAAAAGAAGAAGAAGAAGACTTGGCTATATAGAAGAAAATAAATTTTCCAGTTCTAATTTTATCGATTTAGCGACTTCATATGTCCAATATTAGGATAGCAATTTCCTTATCCGTAGTCATAATACAGGATCATAAACACATTATCATGAATAATAATAAGCTTTGAATTACTTCAGAAGGAATATCATGCTGTTTACATTTTTCCTTGTTGCCTGTTCTTGAAAAGAAAAATGCCCCATAAATCGTGAACTAGACTGTTTAAAAAAAAAAAAAAAAAAAAAAAAAAAAAAATCTGTAATCCTACAGATTTAAAGATGCCGAAATCTATATAGTTACTAGCATATGGTAAAAACTTAAATCCAAAAGATTTTTTTTAAATCACCAGATTTGAAAATTGTTGCCATAAGTCTATTATCAGAGAGTCCTTTGAAATTTATACGCGTAAAAATTTTGTTTGCAATTATACCGTTTCTTTTATTATTCCTAAGTTACGGTTAGAATTAATGAATAAATTCCTCGTGAGAGCTTGAATGGGATGAACCATGTTGGAAATTCTTTTAGATCATGCTCAATTTTAATTTAATTTTTTACAATAGAGCGCCTGTTTTTTATTTTTATTTATTTATTTATTTTTATTTTTATTTTTTTGCTGGTGTTGTTGTTTATATCTCATTGTCGCGTGCCTTTTGTATTGACCGTGAAAATGTTTTGAAATTCTATTTTTATTTTTATTATGATTATGGATCTTATTAGACGGATCTAAAACATGTCAATGTTATTTACTTTTAATTAGTATAACACCTTTCTTAAGTAAAATAAGATTTTTATTAAAATGGTTACTAGCATTTTATCTGTACACTGAACATGAACAAATCTACAAAACTAATTTTTGTAAAGTTACAGAAATCTGTAAATTTACAAACGAGACTACTAAAGTGACAATTATCTTACTAAAATTTTATCTGTAACTTGCGTTGGCGTTACATGAAAAAATCTTGGAATCCCAGTTTCTTAAAATACTCTTAGTAACCTTTCAGTGCAAAGCTGTCTCTGTTACATGAATTTTTGCTGTTGCCATAACATAAAAAGTTCTAGGAGTCCCAGTTTCCTAGAAAACTTTTAGTAACTTTACAGATTTTGTTTTACAATGTACTGGATTCCGGTATACAATTTCTGTATTTTCTTTTTATCCGCGAGTAAAAAAGACCACTCTTGTAAAATTTCGGAAATGACACTTTTGATGGATCCCTAATTCGTGTCCAACTCGTAAGACACGGCATAAAAAATTGTTTTAATGTAGTAACGTTGTATAAAGTTAGAAATCGTCACAACATTACACTGTAAAAAAAAAAAAAATATGTAAAGGTATTAAACATTTTCTAGGAAACTGGGATTCCAAGAACTTTTCATGTAATGATAACAGGAAAAATCCATGTAATTGATTCTAAAACTAGAATTTTTGCTGTTACCGTTACAGGAAAAGTTCTAGGAATCCCAATTTCCTAGAAAAAGTTTAGTACCTCTACAGAATTTTTTTTTTTTTTTTTTACAGTGTACAGGACTGTGGACTTTAGTATTTTATATTAATTTCGATTTGATACTTTTTAGAAAGGTTTGAACAAACATACACAAACTAAGACCTATCAAATACTTTGCTTTGACCTAGAATCTTTAACTTTGGCAAACAAGAGGTTAATATAGTACAAATAAAGAAAAAATCCGAAAATCTTTAAATCATATTAAGTACATTTTAGTAGATTTACTTCTAACTGTTAACATTAACTGTTAATGAAAATTATCTTGACAGACAGACAACAATCCAATCCTATTAGGATTCCATTTTTTTTGTGCGTTCGTAACTATGTAAATGCGCAGCATCTATAACCGTCGTTCAATCCTTCCGTCTGTCCGCATACAAGAGAGCAAAAACTACCCAAGCGAATCATTTGAAATTTAAAATATATAATTTTTGCAAATTTTTTGTCGAGTCATTTCAAATTTTATGAAAAACGAATGCATAGTTAATTACAGAGATAGTAAAAAGTATTCCGCTACATCACAGCCAATGGGGAAAATAATTTCAAATGCATTTTAAGGGTGTTACACTCTTTCAAACATAATAAAATTTATATGTATCTATGAAGTATTTACTAAAATGCACCTTCTGTACAATCTGTGATGTAAAGAATATTTTTTATTCATCTACGGGGATACATAAAAGTATTCCATTACATAATGGTACAGAGGGCGGCATTGTTTGGGGCGTATTTTAATAATATTAAAATATTTCACATTCTATGAAATTGTTGCAGTTGCTGAGACTTAATACAAGTTACTTGCTCTATAATAGAAATAATATAGTATTTACAGGGACACACAAAAAATTTTGGCTACTATACGGTATCCGAAGAACTGTAAATTATTATAATAAGACCTGAATTTTTTTTAAACTTCCTTTTAGTACAACCTTCACCTCATTTGCTACGCTTTACGGGAAATTTTCAACTTGTTTAATATTTTATGTATAAAACATTGATAAACGTATAAATCTTAGATATTGTGTATAACGCCATTCTTTAACTTTAAAGGGTTTAAATTTTGAACATGTTTCAACTATTTTTTACTTACCCATCATACGTAGTATAGGGTAAGTCTTGCAATCGTTTTGAAAATCGAAAAATTTTTTTGACGGATTTACACGTTTTAGATAGTGGAGATTCCGAAAAACATATTTTTAGAAAAAAAAAATTTGCCGTCCGTCTGTCTGTAAACGCTCTATCTCCCGAACGAATTGAGATAGAGACTTGAAATTTTGTATGTAGTTAGTATGTAAGAATGGGACGAACCCTATTTAATATCAGCAACCTCGATTATCCGGAACTATTTTTTTCGGACTCTCGAAAAATTCGTTCTGATGAAAGGTATATAAAAATTTTCGAATTTTTTTGTTCTAAGGAATGGGCGTAAAAGGCAATAAAATAACACACATTTTGCATGTAGAACGAAGTCAATCGGATTATTAGTTGCCGAGATATTTGTAATCCTGTTTTCCACATTCTTCGATTTTTCATGACCCTGTATTTCATTCAAATTTCAATTCAAAGGTATATTTTAATTGGAAATGAGACGCTTAATCTGATGCAGTTAATTTTTAGTTAATAGAGTTATTATTTTTGGAGTTATAAGGATGTTCCTTTTACGCAGTTCGGTACTACTTGAGTAGATTGGCGTTTTATTCAATTTGTCGATATCGGTAATCAGCAGTTCTTTAATAGAACATTACTATGTATATTAACAATTTTTAAATTTTGTTTATGAATTGCAATGCATTGTATAAATAGTTTTCACATGTTTTATTTTCATATACATATCCATGATGGGTAAGTATAACGGTGGCCCCCAACGACTAGTTTTTCTTATGCATTAACATACGCATTAAACAGGGTGTATCAAGAATGATAGTTCGAATTTGGTGAGAAGGCAAACAAGTACAATAAACAATAATAAATAGGAATGTATTGGTGCAGACTAACGTATGGCTTTGTAGAACGCGCTGTGTATCTACAAATTCTACATATGTGTGAAACTCTCTGGCAAGTCCAGTCGGTTGTCATACGATAAAATAAATTTGCATAAAAAGCAACACGAGTCATTATCTGTTAAATGAATACGCATCCAACTTACGATGTGACATGGGACAGCAGTGAGAGATTTGCGTAAATGTGTGGAGAACTCTTTTGAAAAGATCGCAAACCATGGGATCTATTACATAAGTTAAAAAATACAACGTTATAACGCACAAATTTCATAAAACACAACCCCCCTCCCCAAAGAATTACATACGCCGTTTTAAGAATGCCTTGATCCCCTTCCTCAGTGAAAAAAAAAAAAAAAAAAAAAAAATGGGCTCAAAAACCCATTTCATCAAAAACAGTCAGTACTCGGGGTTAAAACCGAGCGGGGTTTTTGAACCCATTTCATATTTTTCTTCTTTTGCACTGAGGAAGGGAATCAAGGAATCCTTGAAACGGCTTATATAACTCTTTGGGGGGGGGGGTTGTGTTCAATGGCGGATCTAAGGGGGGGGCGATGGGGCGATCGCCCCCCCCTTGAGCCCAGTAAAGTGTTTGAAAACGTTGCCCGCACGGAAAAAGGATTGGACTTAAACTCGAGACCGGCGCGGCCCGGGTCGGCCCGCGCCATTTTTAAGTCACGGACCTGGGTCAGGTCTTTACACTTTCAGAACCGGGGCGGATCGAGTCTTACTTTTTTCTGTAGAGCGGCATCGAGCCACACTTTTCTTTTGAGGGCGGGCCTGGCGTGGATTTCGTTCTTCCTTGAGGTAAACGCTCGGTCTAAGATCGAACCAGACCATAAGGGAGGAGAAGCAATGGCGGATCTAAGGGGGGGGGGCAAATGGCAACCGCCCCCCTTAGATCCACCATTGGCTTATTCAAGGAAAATGCGCCTTGGCATTTTTCAAAGCGAAAGGGCGATCTCCCCCCCCCCCCTTGGGTTAATAAACGTTTCCTAAAAAGACATGCATTCTCGCAGGAAATGAATTAAAGCCTAACTCGAGTCCGGGGCGGGCCGCACCTTTTTAATTTCGCGAGGCTCGGGTTGGGTCAGGTCTTCTCGCTTTCAGAACCGAGCAGTATCGTGATCATTATTTTTCTGCAGATTTGGGTCGGGCTCAATGGTGGGTCTGGGGGGGCGATCGTCTTCACTTCTTGGGCAATAAACGTTTCCCAAAAATACATGCATCCTTGCAAGAAATGAGTTGGATCCTAACTAGAATTCAGCGCCCCCCCTGGGCCGCGCCTTTTTAAGTTCCCGAGGCTCGGACTGTGTCTGGTCTTCCCGCATTCAGAACTCGGCCGTCATTTATTTGATACTATCAAGATCATCATTTTTCTGCTGATTTGGATTGGGCCTGACTCTTTTTTCTTCCAGATCGAGTCTGGCCTGTAGTCATTCTTCTTAGATGTCTGCATTATAGAGATGACACAGGTTCAGACTTAGCCCGTGTCCGATACGAATCGTGCTCTGTTTTTATGCTGGTCTACTGATTTGATTCGGACTCATTTTTTCTGAAATCTGAAAGTGTTACTTATCGATGAATAGAACTATGTAAAAAACTTTTTTTCTCTTAAAAATTAGTACTTATTCCTTTTCAAATCAATGGCTTGCTATTTTGATAAAAATGAAAAAGAGGCACAATTTTTTTTTATTTTAGTATTTGAATGCTATTAGACAAACAAAACAAAACAAAACAAATAATTTGTCATATCTACATCTGTAGATTTATGTTCAAGCATTGCCGACGACCGCCGATCTGGCGCCTACGAAAAAAGGCGGGAATAATGAATTTGTGTTTAGTTCGATTTTTGTTTGTGGCAGAGATTGTTTTGCAATTGGATCTTTTATTATTATTATTTACGCATG
Organism: Maratus speculifer; assembly: GCA_964019185.1. Taxonomy (NCBI): domain Eukaryota; kingdom Metazoa; phylum Arthropoda; class Arachnida; order Araneae; family Salticidae; genus Maratus; species Maratus speculifer. The sequence continues at coordinate 25,603,070 of OZ025292.1, forward strand.
TAACGCGAAAAGAATATTTTCTTTTGATTTTATTTTGCGGTTACCGGATAATTTAAATTTCTAGTGTATGCAACGTATACAAGTCGTAATCGCTTTTCATATAGAAATAACTGTAGTAATTATCATTTCTTTTGGGATCTCTGCTGATGCCGTAGCGGTAAGTAAATGTATTTACCATATTATTGCGATCGAGTAGTGTTTCCACTGTTCCTAAAAAAGTTTTGAACTTTAAAATTTTTAATTTGAGGTTATTTTTTGGGTCATGCTATAACGAAGGCTTGTTATGAAGAATGAAATGGTTATAGTTAAAAATGTGCATTTTTTACAGAAAATTTTAAAATGTTGTTCAATTTGACAGATAATAGACAGTATTTTCTACAGGTTCCATGCATTTATTTATGAAACACACTTCATTAACAAATCCATTGTCCATAATATTTTTTTTACTAAAACAGAGGCAACATATGAAAATCCTTTTATGCGTAAAGTATATTTTTATTTTACATCAAACTGTTCTTTTGATAATATTAAATTTAAAATGTTTCGTTTAACAACCTTTTTTTAGTATAAAAATAGCTTTAAAATTATAATTACTTTTGGAACATTTTTTATTAGTATTATGCAATTTTTCTATTGTATAATTTCATTATCGGGTTTTGCTCTTGATGCCGCAAAATGTTTCTGCCTCAGGCGGGACCAGGCTGTGGAATAATAGCCCAAATTTATCTCTAGTCCGCACTGACCAAAATTTCCCTTATCGGGGTTCGGCTCAGAATAAAAGTTAAATTTCGGTCCGTGTCCGACCCAGCCTAGACGTATACATGTGCCCGGGCCTGTCCGAGTCGGCGAAATGGGTCCGAATTTTCTAACGGGCCAACAAAATTTGAATAATTTTTCCAACAGGCCGGGCCAATAAACAAAATAAACGGGGCGATCCGGCAAAAAAATTGAAGGGCCATATGGGCCGAGCCCATAAAAAAAAATTGCGGGCTCACTGGCCCTTTGTAAAGATTTAAGCAAGAACGTTAAAATATGAGCTATTTTTAATTATATGTGTTTAATAAGAATAAATATAAATGTGCGTCATCAGTCGAAAGTAGTTTGGCAACATCAATACAGAAATCTAACTTTTACAGTGTAGAGATCAGCATCGGAGAATTATATTGTGTGTAACCCGGGTTTAATATTTTTTTAGCTGGCTCGTACCGGCCCGAGATCAGGCTTGCATTGCTTTTCTACATATAGACGAGCTGGGCTGGAACCTGGAACTACACTTAATTGTTCTCAAGATGTGTATCACAGACAATATGCAGTGCCGCGCGAAAGGGGAGGCGAAGGATGCGGTTGGCCCGTGCGTGGAAATTTAGGGGGCGCCAAATTTATGCTACCAGCGTAATTTTTGTCCTGTTACAAGAAAAAGCTGGGTCGGAGGGGGGGAGGGGCTCCACATTTTGCTTTGCCCCGAGCGCTGTTTTCTCTTCGCACGTCAAATGATTGCGGATTTTTCTACTTTCTCATGCTGTCGCTTCCAGAAATTCTATTCAAAACGATAATTTTTACAGTATTTTCTTAAACTGCTTATCAAAAAATGGATCACATCATAGTTTTTGAATAAAAACACCTGCTAATCCTGCTAATGTGATCCACAACATAAACATTAGTTAACCCGACCAGCAGCAAAAGAAACGAAGTCAACCGGACCCAAACCCGACCTACTGCAAAAACTAGAAGTCAACCGGACCCAGACCCGACCCACATCAAAAACTAGAAGTCAACCGGACCCAGACCCGACCCGCAGCAAAAAATAAAAGCAACATGACCCGCAGTGAAAAAATTAGCCCCTACCCACGCATTAAAGTCGAGTCTCCAAATTTCTAAAATCGCCCCCCCCCTTGAGGACTCTCCAGATCCGCCCTTGGTTGTGTTTTATGAAATTTGTGCGTTATAACGTGGTAGTTTTTTAACATATGTATTAAAATTCGTACAAAGTGTTACAATTTTACATGGGATCTAATGTTTGGAAATATTCCTCAACAAGTGATTTCATCAGTTACTGGCATCTTTCATAATAAAAAGGATCAACCCGTCGCGCGTCGGTATGGAAAGTTCTAATCGAGAAAGGTTTATTGCGTATATTTACTCATCTCTCCGATCATTTTCCTCCAACGTAAAATCGATGCGAATCTCCATATCCATTTAGTATTTAGTGGTTCATGTTACTTTGCCAAAGGCACATTGTTCAATGACTAGCAGATAGCAGAAAGGTTTGTGATGAACAAATTTTTTAGACGCACAGCGCTCTCTACAACATCATCACTGCAAAAAACTAATCGGTGGGAGCCACCGTAATACTTACCCATAATGGATATGCATAATATATTATGTAAAAATAAAACATTGTAAACTATTTACAAAATGCATTGCAATTCCAAGACAAAATTTTAACGCATATTCGAAAATTTTAATATACATAGTAATGCACTTTTAAGGAATTGCTGATGAATCCATTTCGAAAATTTATATAAAACGCCAATCTGCTCAAGTAGTACGAGATTGCGTAAAAGAAATATCCTTATAGGTACAAAAATAATAATCATATTAATTTACATTTTACTGCGTCGGATTAAGCATCTCATATCCAATTAAAATGAATTGAAATGAATTTCAATTCCTTGAATTGAAATTTCAATAAAATTACAGTCATGAAAAATCGTAGAGTGTGAAAAACAAGATTATAAATATCTCAGCTCTGATCGACTTTGTTCTTTATGAAAAATTTGTGCTGTTTTATAGCCTTTTACATCCATTTCTTAAAATTAAAAAAAATCGAAAAATTTTATGTACGTTTCTTCAGAACGAACTTTTCCAGGGTCCTGAAGAAATAGTTCTGGATAATCGATGTTACTGATCTTTATTAGGCTTCGTTTCATTCTTATATACCAAATTTCAAGTCTCTATCTCAATTTGGTCCGGAGATAAAGCGCTTAGAGACAGACAGACGGACGGCATTTTTTTTTCTAAAAATATGTTTTTCGGAATCTCAGGTATCTAAAATGTGTAAATCCGTCAAATATTTTTTTTTCGATTTTCAAAACGATTGCAAGGTTTACTTTATACTACGTATGATGGGTAAGAAAAAAAAATCCATTAAATTTTCGGTAAAAACTGCTGTCAGTAAAATTAGGTGTAATTTTTCTTAATATTTAATTTTACAGCAGTTTTTAAGACAAAAATATCTGACAACATTGCTGCCAGCAGTTTTTGCCTTAAATTTAACGGATTTTTCTTTCTTTCTTTCTTTCTTTCTTTCTTTCAGTGATTATTCCCTCACACGCATACATCCCTATGTGAAATTATCTTCTTTTGCTATTTTCTACTTCTTCACAATTTTCGGACGATAATTCCTGATACATTCTGTATATATATTCACCCATAATCTAAATACATACGAATCATATATATATACATATCATTTATATTATAAAGCAGAAGTTCTGTAACTTCCAAACGGGTGTTTTCAAAAACTACCCGATGGATCTTTTTGCAGATTATATCATTCGATAGGAAATATTTTTGCGGAGGTTTATGATACAAATATACAGGGATAACTCTGATTTTTCGTACTAAATTTCGTATTTTTCGGTTATTTTTGACAGAAGGGTTGCAACAACTAATTTTTTGGCGATAATTATATTTCAAAATAAGAAATAAAATGCTTTCTCTAATGGAAAATAATATAAACATTTCGAAAAAAGAAAAAAAACTGTTAATTCATTGATTTAAAATAAATAATGATAAAAAGAAAAAAATCCGTTTAATGCAAAATAATATTATGAAAGGAAAATATTTATCTTTAACGAAAAAAAAAAGAATATTTATAATATTTAAAAAGTAACTCAATGTGAAAGAAAGTTTTGAAGTGACACATTATTTGGCTATTTATTTCTTTCGAGCCAGATTAAAAGAAAACAACATATCAAAAATTTCATTAGGTGAAACATAAGTTTTTTTTTCTTTCTTTCTTTCTTTTTTCTTTTTTTTTAAATATTTTTAAATCTAATTTTTCCGTTATGTGTTTTACAGAAGAAAATCGCAGAATTTTTTTTTTAAAGGCTCTAATTGTTATTTGTATGTTGTTTGTTCAATTCTGTGTTTCAATCTACTTTTGTCGCCAATCAATGCGATTCTAAACCAAAAAAAGCACAAGATGGAGCGATGTTCGCAAGAACTATTTTCTCTCTCTCTCCTTTTTAATGAGTGAGAGCATTTTTAGGAAAACATTTTACATTTAACTTAAATACATATATATGGGAAATCTCCTCCACTATTAGATCTGCATATTATTTTCTACGCATCGCAACTCTGATGAACAGGCTCTCAGTGAGGCAGACGATTTTGAAGAAACTATTAATTCCTAAGAAGCCAGACGATTTAAGCGGTAGAAAAAAGAACTGAACGGAAGAAAGGAGAATGGAATGTTTTTAGTTTTAAGTTGGTGTAAAAAGAACGTAAGATGAAGACGAGTTCCCGTATAAGATGTAATTGATTAATTAGAGTTATGATTGTTTGCTTTGTAAATAGTCTTATGTAAATACCTTTTTTGTAAATATTAACGTTTAATATAAGTCATTTAAAAGTTTAAAAACGGTGTCAGAATTTAATTTACCTCCGAGTTTATTTACTTATGTGTTCAAAAGAACTTTTTAAAGAAGAATCTCCATAAATTTTGGTCTCAGTAAGTGAGATACAGACGCACGCCCACAGAGATGGAAATATATATTTTTTAATATCTTGGAAGCCGATATTTTTTAGAACTGTGATGGAATGTCAAGCCTACAAAGCTATTTCAGAAGAGGTAAAATTTTGCGATGAAAGTGAAATCAAAGTGTGTGAAGCTGAGCATCTGATTATGAAGTGAGTTTATTATTTCATTTTTCTTTTCAATAATGGAAAAATTAGTTGATTTAAAGGAATTAGAGTTTTCTTTGAAAACTGAAAAATCAGCTAGTATTAAGACATTGCACAAATTAATTTTTGGAGAAATCGGTGACAGAAATAATCGACGTAGAATTCGGAATTTTACTGGGTTTACGTTTGAAGTAGATTCCGATGAATATCAAACTAAATTCAAAGAAATTAAAGATAATTTTTCTGTTAACGACTTAATTACCATTTGCAATGTTTTGTGTATAAATAATTCGGGAACTTTTGATGAAATTGCTGCCAGAATAATTTCTAGTTTATGTGATTTTAATATTTTAAAAAGTAATATGATAGCCGATGTAGGTACTCTTAGTGATGACGAAAGTGTCGATGAATTTAATGATGATTTACAAGATAAAACTAAAAATATTTCAACTGTTTTTGAGAATAATATGAGAAATGATTCTGGTAGTTCTAATTGTGAAAGTAATGAAAATCAGAAAATTCTGATTCCTGATTATGTTATTAAACCAAGCATTTCTATTAATGATATTGAAAGTATGATTACAATGTTTGAAGGTACTCAAGTACAAAATATTAATAAATGGATTGCCGATTTTGAAGATATTGTTTCATTATTTAACGTTAGTGATTTGCACAAATTGATTTTGGCTAAACGCCGTATGACAGGCAAAGCAAAATTATTTCTTGAAAGTGAAACAAATATTAATTCGTGGTCTAAATTAAAAGCCCTACTCATATCTGAATTTGGTCAAACGTGCAATTCAGCTGAATTACACGAATTGCTGTCCAAAAGAAAAATTAGACCACATGAATCGTTAGATGAATATTTTTTAAATATAAAACAATTATGCTCAAAAGGCAATATTGAAGATTCTGCCCTTATTCAGTATGTAATAAATGGAATTAATGACCCCATTTCTAAAAAATCTTTTTTGTATGGTTGTCCCAATATTGCTGAATTTAAACAAAAATTAAAGATTTATGAAAAAATAAGATCGGAGTATGAAAATGCAAAATTTCATAAATATGAAGGAGCTAAGCCTAAAATTAAATCCGAAGTTGAAGTTAAGAACAAATTTAAGCCTGTAAAGCCAAATATGCGTTGTTTTAATTGTGGCGGGAATAATCATAAGAGTATTAACTGTGTAAATAAAGATAAAGGGCCGGTTTGTTTTGCTTGTAACGCTTATGGTCATAAATCATTTCAATGTAATAAATCTAAAGATACAAGTGTTAAAAATGCTCAGTCACAAGTAAACATTATTACATCCCAAGATTTAATTCTGAAAGAGATAAAGCTTTATTCTTTGCGTTTAATCTCTTTAATAGATACTGGTAGCCAAAAGACTTTGTTAAAGAAAAGTATTTATGATAATTTGAAGAACTTTGTAGAATTAAAACCTACGAGTATCTCTTTGACCGGTCTAGGAAAAGCCTCAATTAAACCAGAAGGTTGTTTCAATTCAGAAATCGAAGTAGATGGTTCAAAATTTAAAGTTACTATTTTTGTCGTTAAGGACAGTTGCATTAATTTCGATTTAATTATTGGCACTGATGTTATTCATCAAGGTACATTAACTATTTCTGAGAATAAAGTGAAACTGTTTAAAGCTGAAGTTCAGTCTAATGACTTTTTAGTTAATATTGTAAATGTTTTGGATGAGCCTAAAATTGATTTAACTCACATTGCTGACAAAAAATTACGTTCAGAGTTATACTCTTTAATTGAAAATTATGTACCAATTAAAACTAAAACAGTAGATGTTAAAATGAAAATTAATTTAACTGACGAAATCCCAGTTTGTTCTTCTCCTCGAAGATTACCGCCATGCGAGAAAAAAATAGTCGAAAACCAAATTGAGGAGTGGCTAGCTCAGGGAATAATTCGAGAAAGTTCTTCTAATTTTTCTTCGCCGGTTGTTTTAGTCAAGAAAAAAAATAACACAATGAGACTTTGTGTTGATTACAGATGTCTTAACAAAAAGACAGTACGCGAGCATTTCCTCTTGCCAGTTATTGATGATGTAATAGACCAATTACATTCTGCCGAAGTATTTACCACCATAGATTTGAAAAACGGTTTCTTTCATGTAGATGTTGAAGAAGACTCGCGGAAATACACCTCGTTTGTTACTCATGAAGGACAATACGAATTTTTGAAATGTCCATTCGGGTTGACCAATAGCCCTAGTGTTTTTCAAAAGTATATTTATAATGTATTTCGAAACCTATTAAAAGATCACATTGTTGTCATTTATATGGATGATTTAATAATACCTGCTAAAAACGAAGCTGAAGGTCTAGAAAAATTAAAACTTGTACTCGAAACTGCATCGGAATATGGATTAGAATTAAATCTTAAAAAATGCAATTTTTTGAAGCGTGAAATTGATTTCTTGGGGTATAGAATCATAAATGGTAAATTGTATCCCACTCCACTGAAGACTAAAGCAGTAATAAATTTTCCCGAACCAAAGTGTACCAAAGATGTTCAAAGTTATTTAGGATTGACAGGATACTTTCGAAAATTTATAAGAAATTATTCGGTTATAGCTACACCGTTAAGTGACCTGCTAAGAAAAGATTCAAAATTTAAATTCGATATAGAAGAACAAAGAGCTTTTAATGAACTCAAACGTATTTTGTCGTCAGAACCAGTACTTTTAATTTACAATCCCAAAAGTGCGACCGAAATCCATTGTGATGCCAGTATTGATGGCTATGGAGCTGTTTTAATGCAACAATCTCCAGTAGATAATCAATTTCATCCAGTTTATTTCGCAAGTAAAAAAACCACCGAAGCTGAACGGAGGTGCACTAGTTACGAATTAGAAGTTTTAGCTGTAATTGAAGTCCTGAAAAAGTTTAGAGTATATGTGCTAGGTATCCCATTTAAAATTGTAACCGATTGTAATGCATTTAAAATGACTATGGATAAAAAAGAAATGAGTACAAAAATAGCTAGATGGGCAATAATGTTATCCGATTTTGATTATGTTATTGAACATAGACAGGGTAGCAGTATGAGACATGTCGATGCATTAAGTAGGTATCCTATTTGCATGGTAATCCAAGATAGCTTAACTTTAAAAATTATCCAAGCTCAAGAAACCGATGACCATATTAAAACAATAAAAGAAATCCTAAAGGTGAAATCTTATGATGATTATCTAGTTAAAAATGATGTTCTTTATAAATGTGTTAATGGTAATGATTTATTAGTTGTACCGGAAGACATGCAAATGAATATAATCAAGGCCGCTCACGAAAAAGGTCATTACGCAGTTGCAAGAACAGAGAAAAGTTTAGAAAATGATTTTTACATCCCTAAAGTTAAACAAAAAATTGAGAAATGTATAGCAAATTGTGTTCCCTGTATTTCAGTTAATAGAAAATGTGGTAAACAAGAAGGCTTACTTCACCCAATAGAAAAAGAAGAATCTCTATTACATACGTACCATGTTGATCACTTAGGTCCATTAGAAAGCACTAATAAAAATTACAAACATATCCTTTCGGTCATTGACGCATTCACAAAATTTGTTTGGTTGTATCCCACAAAATCTACCGATGCTGCCGAAGTAATTTCTAAATTAGAAATCCAAAAATCTATCTTTGGAAATCCAGTTCGAATTATATCAGATAAAGGTCCTGCATTTACCTCTAAAGCTTTTGAAGATTATTGCATCAATGAAAATATTAAACATATCCCGATTACCACTGGATTACCCAGGTCTAACGGCCAAGTTGAGCGTCTAAATTCTGTCATAATATCTGTTCTGTCTAAATTGTCTGTCGATAATCCTAAAAAATGGTATACACATGTAAGCAACGTCCAACAGGTGATAAATTCGACTTTTCAGAGAAGTATAAGCACAACTCCTTTTGAATTGATGTTTGGTACTAAAATGAAACTAAAAAATAACATTGAAATTACTAGTCTTCTGAATGCTGAAATACAATCTGATTTTACAAATAATCGCGAAGATATGAGAAAAAATGCTAAAAAACAGATTTTAAAAGTCCAAGAAGAGAACCGTAAAACTTACAACCTCAGACGAAAGAAAGCTAACAAATTTAAGATTAATGATGTGGTTGCTATAAAACGCACACAACAAGGTCCAGGTTTGAAGTTAAAACCAAAATATTTAGGTCCGTACAAAGTCATAAAAGTAAAAAATAATGACACCTACGATGTAAAGAAACTTGGATTCAACGAAGGACCCATGGTCACCAGTACATGTGCAGAGTACATGAAGCCGTGGACGGACGAAGCTTGAAAAAAAAAAAAAAAGAATTTCACCGATTGTGACACTATACCAACTATGACAAACCTCTGGACTGACAACTAATAGAATTTTAACTTTATTCTCGAAAAGACGTAAGGTAAAAGAAGATGAAAAGACGTATGAAAGAAGACGAAAAGACGTAAGATAAAAGAAGACGGAAGACGTAAGAAAGAAAAGACGAAAAGACGTAAGGTAATAGAAGATGAAAAGAGTATGAAAGAAGAAGACGAAAAGACGTAAGATAAAAGAAGACGGAAGACGTAAGAAAGAAAAGACGAAAAGACGTAAGGTAATAGAAGATGAAAAGACGTATGAAAGAAGAAGACGAAAAGACGTAAGATAAAAGAAGATGAAAGGACGTAAGAAACAGAAGACGAAAAGACGCGAAAAAAAAATATATGATTTTTTTTCAAGAAATAATCTAAGCTTTGATAAACAATTTGAATGATGACTTCTTTTTTTCAATTTAGACTTTGGATGCTGCTGTGTTTTTTTTCTTTATCTTTTCAGATGATCCAGCTGCTGTTTCCAGCCAACAAGAATACATTCGAGGACGAATGTCTCATCAGTATGGCCGAAATATGGGAAATCTCCTCCACAATTAGATCTGCATATTATTTTCTACGCATCGCAACTCTGATGAACAGGCTCTCAGTGAGGCAGACGATTTTGAAGAAACTATTAATTCCTAAGAAGCCAGACGATTTAAGCGGTAGAAAAAAGAACTGAACGGAAGAAAGGAGAATGGAATGTTTTTAGTTTTAAGTTGGTGTAAAAAGAACGTAAGATGAAGACGAGTTCCCGTATAAGATGTAATTGATTAATTAGAGTTATGATTGTTTGCTTTGTAAATAGTCTTATGTAAATATCTTTTTTGTAAATATTAACATTTAATATAAGTCATTTAAAAGTTTAAAAACGGTGTCAGAATTTAATTTACCTCCGAGTTTATTTACTTATGTGTTCAAAAGAACTTTTTAAAGAAGAATCTCCATATATATAGCAGTTAATACTACAAAAATGAATAATATTTAAATTTTAGGGTAAATGTTTTTCCACATACATAGATATTATAAAATAATTTAACTGTAACTTTTAATTTTTTTTGGCACAGATATCTCATACGCACTACGTTGGTGCGATTTGTCTCTTACGCCAATACTACATATACATCTGGGTAATTAACTGACGCCAAAGTGTCATTATTTTGCTTGATATGGCAACCCGGATGTTATTGTCTATTTATTAATAAATTGTCTATTTACAATTATTTTCTTTTTTTTTCCCAATTATATAAACTATTTTAATCTAGGCACATTTGTCATATATGCGCCACATTTGCGCGACTGGAATAAAATGGCAGTTTTATGCCTTACTTGGTAACCTGGCTGTAGTTTATTTATTAATAAATTTTTATTTTATTTTATTTTATTTTTTAAAGGATATAAATAGTTTTGTTTTATAATTATTAACTAAACTTTTTAAAATTTATTGTGATTTTCTATTTAAAATAACAGAAAATAATTGTAAACTATATATGTAACTGGTATTTGAAAACAAAATTTTCTCCGAATCGGCATCAGAAGAAAAAAAAACTCGCCAATGTGGTGCGTATATGTCATGTATAAATTGTTTCACTATACTACAGTATTTAAACATGCTGTATAAATAACGATTATTGTTTTTTTCCAAACATGTTTGGCACAGATATTATATACACATTGAGGTATCTGACTATCGCCAAAACGTTCTTATTTTGCCTGATATGGTAACCCAGCAATAGTTGTTTTTGTATTAATAAATTGTTTATTTACTTTCAATTTCTTTTCGGAAATTCTATAAAATGTTTTGTGCTATAGTAACTTTTTTTATTCATTAATATTTTCGTTTTAAAATAACGAAAATAATTTTTAAAAATGCACATTTCTTCGCTATTCTAAAACGAGGATTTTGCCGCATTGGTATTGGAAAGAAATCTTGCAAATCCGGGTTTGTGCCGGAGTTTTTTGTGAAATATGATATTTTCAAATGTAAATTGAGTGCTACTTGATAAACACGTCGGCCAGTTTCGCCAAACTATTCGAATTTACATAAATTTATTTTAAATAACGAAAGAATAATAAACATAAATAAAAAATACAAATTAAAAGTCGAATTAAAAAGCACTTATGATGTAAAAAAATACATGTATCACGTGTAATATCAATTGCTATCATACTTACGACCATCGATTATTGACATTTATTCCTATAATCTGCTATTAATTTTTTTCTCGACAGAATAATCAAATAGTACCATACATTGTACAAACTCCAGTTAATATTACAAAAATAGAGCTAAATAACAAAATTTAGGTGCAAATGCATCATATATGCACCACGTTGGGGTGATACATTTCTGGCGCCACTTTAACGGAAACTTCGTTTTCAAATGACAGATGCATTTTTATTTTCTATTTTACTTTTCTATGTATAGAGCATAACTTTTTGTATCATTTTAAAATGCAAATGAAAGTAAATAAATAGTTCATTAATAAACTAAACACAAAGTTGGATTACCATAAGAGGCATAAAATGTTCATTTTGTTTAAATCACGCCAACGTAATGCGTATATGACATCTGTATCAAAAAATGAATTTCACTCATTCAAAAAACATTCACCTTATTTTTCTATGGAAAACTTTATTTAACTTTATTTATTCTGCTGCATTCCAAAAAAGGAACACTGTAATAGATTTGTCAAGAGCAGATGTATGTTGCGAAGTATAATATTGATAGAGGATGTATTAAGGTTTCCGCAGATACCCATATTCTCAAGTTGAGAAGTTTAGAATTCAAAAACTATCGAATGAAAATGAATCACTTGAAAATTGTTTAAATTCAATGGTCAATCTCTGCGATCATAATGCTCGCTATTTTAGAAGTATGGTGAATAGACAATATTTAAATTGCTCTTTTCATAATTGCCTCATTTATCTATCAAACTCTACAATAAATGGTCAACTGAAATATTTTTTTCTTAAAAGCCCGAATTTTATCGAATGCATAAGCTGATAGAACAACATAATATTTTATTATTATTTTAATATATTTTGGCGTCAACGGGCCTTGATTCCATTGTTGTTGTTTTTATTTTTGGCTCGTTTTTGTTTTTTCTAGCTCGCTGAGCTTTGCACTGATGAAGAATCTCGACAGTAGATTCGAAACAGCTGTTTGCTAACTTTTAATGCATTTTTGGTGCATTAATAATAATTGGTTTTCTATCTTTAAATACAATGGCGTTTTGTATGATTTTTAGAAATGTGTAAGAACATTTGAGGTGAAGTTGCTTTAAAAAATACAATCGTATTCAATATTTTGTTTGATTCATGTTTTGTTTTGAAAAATAGATCAGCGCAGCGGGCTTAGCCTGGTAGTCTATAATATAAATACAGTTCAACCTTGTTAACATGAACCTCAAGGGAAATCAAAATTTTGTTCATAGTAACAATAATTCATTTTATCAGTATCAAATCTTTGTATTGGTTTTATATGAGTCTGTGAAAACAATTCATGTTAAAAATAATTCATGTTAAGCGTGTTCATGTTAACGAAGTTTGAGTGTAGTTACGATTTATGCATTCTCCTACTTCATAGGATCAATATACAAATATTGAATGTCTAAAGTTTTAGCTGCTTATCAAACATTTTCTTATTCTTCCTTTATTTTTTAACTGCATAGTAATTAAAATCATCCGTTTACAACATTTGTAAACAGATTGCTATTCAGAATGTTATTCATATCCAAAGATAAAATATTTTTTAAAAAACACAGCGTATACGTACATATCTGAATAAACAATTTAAGAAATTGAGTCCCCCATCATTATTTTAGTCTCTTATTTCAAAAAGTACTCAAAAGAAGTGAAGCAAAGTAGAAGATCAATTTACCGCAGGCACAAAATAACTTTTAGCATGAAAGATCTTCTCTCGAAAATCTTATTTTTTACCTTCCAAATTGTTATCGACATTTTTTTTCCTTCAAGTACCACAGACTCAATTTCTTTTCTTATAGAAAAAATTATTTTATGTTTCGGTAGATTAAAAAAAAAAAAAGCAACGCAAAGAAACTACAACTGCAGTTTGGTGCTTTTTTTATATGCAAATGTTTTTTAATTGTACAAAAGACCTTTTTTTGTAAAAGTAAATACAGTAAAACCCCGATAATTCGGATTAATTGGGACCGGACCCAATCCGGATTGAAATCAATGAAATAAAATAGAGTATATTTACAGAAAATCACCTTTATGTTAAACTTATTGAATATTTACAGACAGTAAAAATGTTTACTTTGCTAAATTGTTCCTAAAAGATTTCAAAAAAAGTTTTTATTCAGAATGCGACAATGAAACAAGTTAATGTTATGGAAATTAGCCAATCGCTTCTCAAATTTGAAAAAAAAAAATGACCGAAACCAATCCGGATTAACGAGGTCCGAATTAGCGGGGTTCTACTGTAAAATAGTTTCTATGAAAGTTTTAAAAATGCATAAACCGTACATGATTTGGAAAAAAAAATGTCTGAGAAATACACAAAACTACAAAAAAAAAAAAAAAAAAAAAAAAAAAAAAGCTATAAACTATAAAATAGTGAAAAAGCGATTTAAAAAAATGTAGATCGGAGAGATATGTGGTTTGCAGATAAATCTTAAGCATAATATGGGATTTTGTATAAAACAAAACAAAACAAATAAATAAATAAAGAAAAATAATACTTAAAAATATTCACAATAGAGGGTGCTTCTAAAGATAATTACATGGAATAGTGAAATTTAGTAAACAATTTAGTAACAATTTAGTAAATTAATTCCCCCATCATTATTTTTAGTTACTTTTTAAAATAAAAATAATGATGTCCTGTTAAACTGATGGCACAGAGCTCACAGGCTATCCAGACTAATTATATATTACAGCCTTATATAATAATGCCTTTCGAAAAAAACTAAGGAAGGAAGTACCCCCCATTTCCTTTCTTTATAATAAATCATCGAAGCCCCAAAACTAATAAGGGATACGCCTTATCATATAATAAACCTGTTTCCAAAATTCGAAGCAAGTCGAATAATTCTGCATAATAACCCATTTATGTAATTAAGAAAGGTTTTCCCCCGTTCCCTCTTTTATAATTAACCATTAAACCTCCAAAACTGTTCAGAAATTCAACTTATCACAAAGAATCTACATCCAAAATTTAAAGCAAGTCGGATAAATCTGCATAAAACTCTATTTAGCTAACTTAAGGGGGAGGTAATCACGGATACACCTCATTAGAATGATTCTGCATCTAAGATTTGAACGAAATCTAATTATTCTGCATGAAAACCCCATTTATATAAATTAAGGAGAGGGACAATAGCGCCCGTTCCTCTTCTATTACTTATCGAATGAACTCTCAAAACTAATCAGGGAAGCCTCTTATCATAATAAGCCTATATCCAAAATTTCATGTAAATCGGATATTTTTATCATGAGTTATAGCATTACGTACGCATGTACATACCTACAGAACAGGCGGACACATAAACTCTCAGGCTATGATAGCCTGTGAGCTAAAAAGTACACAGAAGAAGTGAAGCAAAGTAAAAGAACAATTTACCACAGACACAGAATCACTTACAGGATGAAAGATACTTTTTTCATCTCTCAAAATTTTGCTTTTTATCTTTGAAATTGTTATCGACATTTTTTATTTTATTTTTCAAATACCACAGATCACTTCTTTTTTCTTATAAAAAAGTGTTTTTTCTTCGAAAATATTTTTTAAAAGGTTTAATGAAAAAGTCTTCTAATGTCCATTTATCCATGTATCTTTTATTATTTTGGTAATCTGCCACTTCAAACTTCAACTGTTTTTACTAATATGATTGTAAAAATACTGGTTTCATTGGTTTATTTAATGGTATTGTCTGATTAACTTTGGATGTATTTATAAAAGTATTTATATAAATTAAAACTACAATATATATCTAAATTAGGTCATTTAGAAGGTATTTATCATAATAATAATAATAAAACATATCATAATAATAACAATCAAATATATATCTAAATAAACAGTTTCAGAAATTGAGTCCCCCATCATTATTTTTAGTTCCTGTGGGGTTTTATATAAGTGTTTTTTATGTTCTAAAATATTTAAAAAATGTAAATTATTACAACTGCGGTTTACTGCTTTTTTTGTACACATGTTTTTTTTTTCTTTTTTGTAACGATACTAAAAACACTCTTTTTTTGTAAAAGTAAGCAAAAGAGGTTACGCATAAATATTCAAAATGTATATGGCGTATACGTTTAGAAATTCAAAAGTATTTCAAGAATATTGAAAATTATATTGAAAAACATTGAATAAAATATTATTAAACGCTATTGTGTAAAATAAAAACTAAAATAAGAAAACTTTCATAGTATTAATAATTAATAATTTTTATTTCTATCTTTTGGGATTTTTTTTCATATAGAAATTGGTAAAAACCATTTTTGGGTGCTCCCTTGAGGCTTCGGGATGCCTTCAAAAGCGGTTAGTGTTGCAAATAACCATCGCGTCTGAGATTGTACAAGGGGTGATCAAATCAAAAGGTACAAAACGACGTAAAAAGTAACAGTTAAATATTTGCACATTCCGCCATGAGAGAACGTAGCCAGACTTCTCGGGTTGGGACTGGAGTCTCTGATTGGGATCGAAGCATGCCCGTAGAAAGCAGAGGCTCTTATCAAAAGCGGCGTCCAAATGATGTGGCACTCCGTACGAGTACAGAATGGCGTTCGCTTTGCAAAACTCGACGATTGAGGCGCAGCGAGGTGTTATCCTTTTCCTGGCAGCGGAATGTGAGAAACCGGCAGCTATTCATTGCCGGATGGTGACAGTTTACGGAGAGAAATGTTTCTTTGACAAGACTGTCAGAAAATGAAATGACCGTTTTTGTGCAGTCACACACATGGAACTGGCCAAGTGGGAGACGTTGTCCGTCCGCCTTACAGTCCGGACATGTCGCCCTGCTAATTCCACGTGTTTGGTCCACTAAAGAAACACCTGAAAGGAAAGCGTTTCAACTTGGACGACGTACTGAAGGACGCTGTGAAGGACTGGGTCTCGTCACGGCCACAGAAATTCTGGGAACCAGGAATCCTGCGGCTTGTTCATTAGTGGGATCGTTGTACTCAGGCCTATGGTGAATATTTTGAATAGCTTCTAGATTTGTACCCAACGTGTCGTTTCGCACCTTTTCATTTGATCACCCCTTGTAGTTTAAACGGTTGAAATCTCCTTGCTTAAATCGGTATATCTGGAATGTGAACACTATGAAAGCCTAAAAAATAAAATATTTAGTACGAGGTTTAAAATTGCTTCATTGTTTTAGTTGGTTTTCTTGTGATGTCTAAAAATCATTGTTGAAACCAAACTGCTAATTGAATTATCTTCGCTTTGATTAAGGACAGTATTGTACAAAATAGACAGTGTTGTGCAAAAATGTTGGCAGTTACAGAATATGAAAACATGTTCAGATTACAGAATAAAATATAATCCAAAAAGAAATCATTTTCAATGAGTGCAGAATAACAAGCTATAACTGCAATTGTAGTTAATTGATTATAAATGATTACTGTAAAGTTTACAAGTGATTTATAATAGTAAGATAGTAATAGTAGTGGTAGTAATGATAAAGTTTATAATAGATTATAAATGGTTACTGTAAAGTTTGGAAAATAGCGCCTTACCGCCCTATGACAGCCTGAGATATGAACAAAATAATGTATGATATTAGAATCGAAATTGAATTTTTCGAAAAGCGCGGAATGCAATTAAAATGAGATATGAATTCTCTTAAATTAATTGTATGAACTCTATTTAAATAATAATTTATATTTAAAAAGGTTACTATTTGACTATATCGTCAACCAATTTTTCCAAATATTACAAATAAACATCATTTTGATATTAAATAACGAAAAAAAGACGCATAATCGTGAAACAAATCATTTTCAACCGGTAAAGATTTGAAAAAAAATGTCCAATTTAAAATCTTTTAATGTACACTGCTCGACATTGAAAATGCAACACCAAGAAGGAGTGGTCAGAAATTCATGCAAATTTCAGAGTAGGCGCATGTCACTGAGTTATGCAAATGATGTGAAATGCGTAGGTCTCCGACGCACGTGATGTAAGATATAAGGGAAGGAACTTGTAGAATGGGCAATATTCGTGTCGGTATTTCTGCCAGACGAATTATCGAAGAAATTTTGTTTTTGTCTCGGAGGATACGTGTATAGAAGAGAATGCCAGGTCGCCGTCAACGAAGGCACTTCCAGCAGATAGACGATTTTACGAGAGGTATGGTGATGGGACTGAGAAGGGGGGTTGGTCTTTACGTCAAATCGCAGCTGATACCCACATGGATGCGAGCACGGTGCATTGGTTATGGCTTGGTTATGGTTGGAACAAGGAAATGTGGCAAGAGTGAGGGGTGCAGGTACAGCCAGAGTGACGTCAGCAGGCGTGGATCGAAGCATTCACCGACAAGCTGCGGCGGGCCCGCAAGTCACTTGTACCTCGATTCTGCAGCATGTACAAGATACCCTGGATATGTTCCGTGTTGACCAGAACATTTCCCATCGATTGGTTGAACATGGCCTGCACTCACGGCGTCCGTTAAGAAGACTGCCATTGACTCGACAGCATAGGCGCCAACATTTGGAATGGTGCCGGACTAGAGCGACTTGGATGACAGAATTTCGAACCGTCGCGTTCTCAGATGAGTCACGCTTCTGTTTATCCAGTGACAGTCGCCGCATACGTGTGTGGCATATACGCGGAGACAGATCAAATCCGGCAATAACTGTGGAACGCCCCACCGCGCGACAACCTGGCATTATGGTTTGGGGCGCTATTGCGTATAATTGCATGTCACCTCTAGTTCGTATTTAGGGCACTATGACGGCCCAACGATTCTTGGATAATGTACTGCGGCAATCCGCTACCTTCAGGGGCAACCTAATGCAATTTTTCAGCAGGATAACGCCCGACCACACATTGCTCGCATGTGCCAACGTGCTCTGCAAGGTATACAGATGCTTCCCTGGCCACCGTACTCTCCTGATTTGTCACCAATCGAACATGTGTGGGATGTGATTGGACGCCGTTTTGCGGACTTTGCCCCTGCCTCTTTCAGAAGATAAACTGTGTCAAATGGTTGAAAGGGAATGGAAAGCGATCCCTCAGGACACCATCCACGCTCTTATTGACTCTATGCCTAGACTTGTTTCTTCGTTCATCGCAGTTCGCGGTGGTCCTACATCCTACTGAGCCGAAGCCGTTCACTTTCTGTATTCTGACTATCATTTTGAAATAAAGATCACTTAATGCTCCTTGCTGTCTCTGTCTTTCCCCCAAATTTCATCACTTTCCGACCACTCCTTCTTGGTGTTGCATTTTCAATGTCGAGCAGTGTAATAATAATAAAAAACATTTAACGTATTTAATATCAAATGTATGTCACATTTACGATCAACCATTTTTGGCCTTTAATCAAATAATTTGACGATAATCTTTTGGTAACTTTTAGGTAGATTTCGTAAGAAATACTACCTATTGCAATCGCACCAGTTTATATATCTATCTATCTATCTATCTATCTACATATATATCTCACTTTTTTATGGACACGATAACTTCTATAATTCTTCACCTATCTCCACCAAACTTGTACATAAAATCAATGGGGATAAAATCTTGGCTGAGTTCGTTAATGGGCGAAATCGGAACAAGGGAGGTCGGAATAGAGGGCGTTTTTTTGAAAACCCAAAAAACGCCATAACTTCTTAGTTAAAGTAGATATCGAATCAGTTTAAAGTTTATATTACTTCTTAAAAATGGGCCAAAAGTATATACATGACAGATTTTTGATAAATTTAGAATTGTGCTCAAGGGGCAAAAAAAAAAAAAAAAAAAAAAAACAGAGATTTTGAGAGAAAAAAATTCATAACTTCGTCAATTTTCAAGATATGAAATCCAACTAAATTTTTTATAAATGTTTTTAAAATTATCTAAAACTTTTGTATTTACAAGTTTTTGATAGGACCAACTTTTACCGATGAAAAAAAATTAAAAACGAAAAGAAAAAGGGCTCTGATAAAAGAGAAAAATCCATAACTCCGTCAATTTTTAAGATATCAAATCTGATTAAATTTATTTTACATCTTCTCAAAAATATCTACAACTTTTATATTGACAAGTTTTTCATAGGACCAATTCGTATAGAAAAAACATTAAACAAAAATAGGAGTTGGAGAAAAAAAACTGAAATCCAAATGGCTTATATTCTGACTAATTTTTAAATTCATTTTTGATTTTAAACGCATCCAAATGGTAGATTCTCTTATTTAGAAACTGTATAAAGTGACGCATTTGTCAATTTTCTGATAAAGACAGAATATATTTTAAAAAAGGCTACCAAAAAGGGTATTTTGAACAGAATTTCCGAAAGTCATCGGGACTGAAAATTAAAGGAAGTATTCAAATAAGAAACTGCGTTTTTTTTCTGACTCGTTTTTAAATCCATTTTTGTTCTCAAACGCATCCAATTTACAGATCCTCTTATTTAGGAACTATATAATGTGATGCACTGGTCAGTTTTTTGATAAAGACGGAATATATTTCAAAAAAGGCTACCAAAAAGGGTATTTTGAATAGAATTTTCAGAAATCATCTTGACTGAAAATTTAAGGAAGTGTTCAAATAAGAAATTGCGTTTTTTTCTGACTCGTTTTAAAATCCATTTTTGCTCTCAAATGCATCCAATTTACAGATCCTCTTATTTAGGAACTATATAATGTGATGCATTGATCGGTTTTTTGATAAAGACAGAATATATTTTGAAAAAGGCTACCCAAAAGGGTATCTTGAACAGAATTTCCCGAAGTCTTCGCGATTTGAAAATTTAAAGTTTTCACATAGCAAATTGCGTTTTTTATGACTCGTTTTAAAATCCATTTTCGCTCTCAAATGCATCCAATTTACAGATCCCCTTATTTAGGAACTATATACTCTGACGCATTGGCCAGTTTTTTGATAAAGATAGAATATATTTTTAAAAATGCTGTCAAAGTGAGTATTTCGCACAAAATTTTCCGAATCAATCATGATTAAAGAATTAAGGATGTATTCAACCAACAAATCGGTTATTTTATGACTCATTTTTAAATTCAATTTTTTTCTCAAATGCTTTCAACTGACAGTTTTTTGTTATTTAGGAACTGTATAATGTACTGTTTTGGTCAATTTTTTAATAAATTTAGAATCTATTTCAAAATATGTTGTCAAAATGGGCATTTGAGCTGAATTTTTCTTAAGATGATTCTGATAAAACCAGTTTTTGCAGAAAAATGAAATTAAAACTTTTTCATAAACGGCCAAATGAAGTTAACTGGGTTTATCTCTAATCATATATATATATATATATATATATATATATATATTGCTGAAATGAGCACTCTTCGAAATCTACCTCCGCCTGTAGGCCCAGCCGACAGGGATTTTTTTTTTTTTTTTACGGAATAAAATATACTTCGCAAATCTTTAAGATTGGTACATGGGGAGATATTAATTGATGAATTAATTGATATTAGTTGAAAATTAATTAATTTTGGTGATTTAAGATAGGTGTATTTTCATCGATCATGACCCCCAGACCCCAAAAGCAACCTCCGTTCAAACGATGATATATATATATATATATATATACATATATATGTATCACAAAACAACCCTCCGTTCAAATGTTGATATATATATATGTATATACATATCTGATCTTTAACATGCTTTAACTATCGTATTTATGAACCGATTTGAATGAAATTTGGTGTGTACATTGTACATACTAGTGTCTCGATCGAATTCGTTGACTAGTCTCATCCACCATTTAGTTTCAAAATGGTTGCCCTTTATTTATTTTTTTAATTTAAAATTCAAGTTTAACTAGAAAAAAATAGAAATTGAAAAATATTTTTCTTCTGTGTTTTTGATTTTTATGCTAAGATTCCAGAGCATATTTTGTTTTGTCTATATCTTTAAAATTGGCTGAGTTATAGCACTTTGAATTTCTAGTGCGGCTGACATTTTGAAACGGTCTGATTTTTATCAATTAATAACATGCGTATTTATGAATTAATTTGGATGTAACTTGGTTGGTACATAGTATATACTGATGCATGAACTGAGTTCGTTGGTAGTTTCATCCGCCATCTTGTTTTAAAAAGTTGGCCATTTAATTTTTTTTTATTTAAAATATAGGCACACAAAAATTAGAAGTTAAAAAAGATTTTACTTTTATGTGTTTTAGTTTGATACAAAGATTCTAGAGCATATTTTTATTTCGTCTGTACTTTAAAAAATGGCTGAGTTATAGCACATTTAATTTCTGCTATGGCTGACATTTTTGAATGATCTGATTTTTGTCACTTGATAACACGGGTATTAATGAATTGTTTTGTATGTAGTTTGATACGTACATAGTACATACAAATGTTTCGACCAAGTTCGTTGTCCAGTATCATCTGCCACCTTATTTCAAAATGGCAGCCATTTTTTTTTATTTAAAATTTAAAATGAAGTTTTTAAATTGAAAAATATTTCTCTTCTATGTGTTTGACAATGATACAAAAATTCCAGAGCATTTTTTGCTTTGTTTATATTTTAAAATGGGCTGAAATATAACACTTTGAATTTCTAAACAGCATGACATTATGAAAAATCTATTTTCCAGCGAAACACTCGGATATATCTATCGATTTCGATACGAGTGAGCATGAGCTCAGGATTTACTAAGATCTTGATCAAAATCATTGGTTAATTTTACCCATCACCTTGTTTTAAAATTGAGGCACTTATTTATATCGTCGAATTTGGCGATCAAATATAAATCGCTTTAAATAAGACCAGATTGTATAAAGATGATTAATTTCTCGAAATTCCCATTCATATTCAGTATTGATATAAACATGTAATGAATCTTCTATTATAGTGTTACACTAATTTGAGAGTTGTATAATTAAATAATAAAACTTTTTTCTCTCTCTCTTAAACAAAAAATGTGAAAGCTACCTCTTCCTCCTGGTACTGGCCGGAAAGACATTTCTATGACATTCTTTTCTGGATTATATTTGTAAAAGAAATGAAACTTTGCGCAAATATTATAATAATGTAAAAAATTATCTCATTTCTGGTACAATTTGATTCTTTTGTAGTTATCATTTCATGTGTAATCGAAAGAAAGTTAATAAGCAATTAAAAAAAAAGAACAACTCACAAATGGACTTCAAACTCGTGGAAAAACCAATTTAAAAAAACTAAATTTATTGGACAGTTTTGGCAAGGTGAGGAAGCTTGCCAACTGATTTTAACTCAACAAACCCCGCCCAATTTTGTTGGAGAATATTAAACGCTTATTATTGATTTTTGCGGTACTTCCTATTATTCAATCTTCGTATTTTTCGTCACGCCAAAAATGGTTGTAAATCACAAATTCGATTTCAATCGTCTATTTTCAATCTTAGTTAAAATGTAAATTGAATGTATATTTAATAAATACAAATGACAGTACAATCTATAAGTAATATAAATTTAAACAGAAATCATACAAAACAGTCATTCAATATATGCATTTGTTAAATACATAGCATCATTATCGGCTTTTAGCATTAAATGATATTAACGATTGTAGTTTTGTTTCCAGTGGTTCATTATTATCATCACAATTAACTTAATGCAAATACAATGTATCAATAAATACAATATTATATACATAAATGTTCAGTGTGGTATTATAGAGTTAAATGTATATAAATAATTGTGAATTTCCTTTAATATGCAACTATATAATATTAACTATGTAATTAGAATGTAGGGGTAAAATAAGGATTACTGTAATAACAATTTTTGGTGCCGTTGTTAGCTTGACCTGGTTCATATAATTGTAAGTGTTTTATATGTATACTAGTTGACCCGCCCGGCGTTGCCCGGGTCCGTATTAACAATATTAAACGAACTTGAAATTTCTATGATTTTATCATTAACTCGTTACTTGCAGAAATGCATTGTCTGAAATACGTAGCCACTGACTGTGTGAAAAATCGGTTTTAAAAACAACAACTAATATTAAGCTCTAAAAATACTCAAAATGAGCAATGAAAAACGCGGGAGGGAATATGTATCCAACGAATGCATGATTTTCGTGTTAAAAAGTTGATATTTACCCGTAAAAATCACTGTTAAGTCACGTATCTAATTATTCTTTTCACATACAAATTCCAAGTGAAATATTTTGAATTTCAAACTAATTATATCACTCTTAAATCCGACTATACCATGAATGAAATCGATACATGATGGTAGCTAAAAGATTGATTTATAGTATTATAATTTCAGAGCTATTTAACAAAAGTAAGTGTTATTTTTAATAAAATCTTGCGTAATGTTCACTATGTGTATAAATTCCTAACCTTAAACTTTTGTACCCTAATCAGAACCTGTCTGTAACCTAACAGCGACTTAACAGTACCCTACCGTAAATTAAATATAACAGAAATGTAACCTAGCCTTCACTTTATTGTAACATATCCTTATTCTAACCATAACATAAATGCAATTTAACTTTAACCTAAATAATATAATAGAAAAAAAAAACATTTAAAAAAATTACTATTTCTTCGTAAAATATGCTTCAGCTGTAATTCATTTCTTTCAGTTCGTTTTATTAATACAAAATTCCTTCCTCGTACTTTTGTTTGAGACATTAAAATTTCAGCGATAAATGGTTTAATATTGCAAACCTTTTTTTCGGTTTACTTCGCGTCCACCTATCTTTTTCTCCATGGTGTACAGCAGCTGTGATTTAAAAAAAAAACCCTCATTTAAACTGACAGTTTGCCAGTCTATGAATTTTAAAGGTCTGTCTCAGCTTTTTTAATTATTTCTGCGAAAATTTTATGCAACCAATCAACCATAAGAAAATGAAAGGGAAAGAAAGCGAAAAAAGGCGATTTTTTATGAGAGTGAGCTTTGGAATTTAATTAATTACTCAGTTAATAAATAGAATTTTGAAATTCTGAGCTTCAGGTGCATCAGGAGAGACATTGGGCTACTCTCAAAAAAATTTTGAGCTTCGTACGTGCTGTAGATTTTGCTAGCCATCGCAGACACACAGACACACACACACACAGACAGACAGAGCGTTTTGTTCTTTTATTAGTATAGATATATTTATACATATAAAACACTTATTAGAATTAAAAAAAGGTTTCTTGAAGTGGCAACAGCAGGGCCAAACGCCATCATGGAGGTTTCTTCTCGGGTGTTGAGAATTAAAAAAAGGTTTCTTGAAGTGGCAACAGCAGGGCCAAACGCCATAATGGAGGTTTCTTCTTGGGTGTTGAATAGATGAGGATCTGTGAATGAAAATCCACTTATGGAGAGTTCACAGGGCGATGGTTATCAACATTTAGGATTTGACAGACCAGGTTTGAATATGGAGAGAGCTGAACAACGGAAGGACAATTCAAAGAACTTAAAAATTTTTATGCTAGCCTGCTATCATCCTAGGCCTAACAGTTTTCCCGCTCATGCAAGTATGGAGGTGTGATGTGATAATTTTTAACAGGTAGCTTTTTTCTTTTTTCTTCACAGGTAAAGGTGGGGGCATCACATTGCTGCATGTCTATTTAGTTTAGTTTATTGTTCAGTTAATGAGATTTTTACATTTGGTATTTTTTGAAATTTCAGTATATTTTATGTTACGAGTTGATTTATGTTATGGTTTTGTTGTTTTGAAAGTTAATTCATTTATAATCTTGGTTTATTAAATTTTGGGTTTGTTATATTCAGTTACTTTCTTTTAACATTTTTTATATAATTGGAGTATGCGGTTTTCTGATGCCTTGCGAAACCTGTGAGGATACAATAATTTTTAATAACTTTTTGATGCCTGTTGCTCCTCCCACCTTCTGAAGAGCAGGGAGTTTTTTTTTATGTTGTTCTTTTACAGTTCATTGTTGTTGCACCCATTTTGTCATCTTTTCATCATTTTCATATTTTTCTCATAAAAGAATATATGAATTTTGCGCACAATAGAGCTGCTATGCGCCAGTTGCATGAAGATGGTAACTTTTTACACTCCGTTAAGATATATATATATCTATATAAAGCTATCCTTTGCTGGTATATTTTAAAATGATATAATAAATTATTAATTCCCCGATTTTTGCTTTAAAGAAATAAGTAACGTAATTTGTAAAATGTAGCTCTCACGGCATTATTTAATCATATTTAGAAAATAAAGATGGCTCCACTGCTATTTTTGTTCTATTATTAACTACAACAGATGGCGCTCTGAGTAGTATATTCATATTTAGTTTACATAAAGTAAATATTCATCGATATTTAATAGATTTAAAGTAAATTTTCATCGATATTAATTAAAACTTGTTATTAGTATAAAATATTTTAACTGTTTTTATTAAGTTCATAACATTTTTGTTTACTAATGTTTTGTAATTAAATATTTTTAATAATAGTTATTTTAATTATATATTATTGATTATGACTTTTTGGTTTCTGATATAACTTTTGTTTTTAACTGCCAACTATAACTACTGGCAAAGTGAGATTGCAAATTTGAAATTATCTCACATGGTAGCGATTGATATTTGTCAGTTTATCTTTTTGATAATTCAATTATTGTCTCATTATTTTTCTAATATATTTATTGAACTATGTTTTCTATTGCAATCAATCTTTTGATAATTCAATTATAATCTTGTTATTTTTCTAATATTTTCTATGAACTATGCTTTCCACTACAATTAATCTTTTGATAATTCAATTATTGTCTTATTATTTTTCTGATATTTTTCTTTGAACTATGTTTTCCATTGCGATTAATTGGGCAATATAGATGTCATTTTTAGGTTTATCCTGATTTCTAATCAGAAATTAATCACAATTAATGTGTCTATTTAGCATTGCCCTTGATAACGAGCTAAATACAACATTTCTAATATTATTCCAAATTTTGCAAACTCCCATGTTTGATATAGTTGGTTATTAACGAGTTTTTCCATATATTTCCATATTTTCCATTCATAGGCTTTTTCATGTTATTTTGAAAAAAATTAAGCGCTCAAACACACACATATATACTAGATGTTTTAAAAGTTCGTTATATATATGTATATATAGACCCACTTACAAGAGATACATGTAGTTAGAACATAAATATTGGGAATTGTACGGGATTTTGTATTATATAAAAAAAATTAAAATAAAAATATCCACAATAGAGGGTGCTATTGCAAATAACATATTTGAATACAAAAAAAAAAAAAAAAAAAAAAAAAAAAAAAATGTACATCCACGGATATTTTTTATCACATTTTATTTTTGCATCTAACTGTTGAAACACCCGGTACAGGGTGTCCAGTTAATGACTGACACATTCTGAATGAAAAAACAAAGAAATAGTTTGAGATAAAAATGCACAGTTTGATGTATTGTTATTAGAAAATCAATAAATTTTAAAACATTCACTTTGTTAATGTAATATAATAATATTTAAAATAATATCTCAGTTTCAGGACTGAGGAGGTTAATTATAATACAGATTGTCCAGTCATAACTATTATTTTAAATCTCTTTCCAACCAACGTACCCTATTTCTGAAGCTGAGTCGAGAGTCCATTTAACATATAGACTCAAATTCGACAACATATAGACTCAGATTCAGCCGAAAAGCTCATACCTGTGAAAATAAGAGTTATGTCTGCATTCAAACAGACTGTTGCCGCCAACGCAATATTTTGGCCGAAACTCCAACTATATTAACAAATCACATGTTTAAAAATTTATTGATTTTCTAGTAACAATACAGCAAAGCGCGCATTTTTATCTCAAAGTTTTTTTTTTTTTTTTTTTTTTTTTTTTTTTTTTTTGTTATTTACATTTAAAATGTGTCATTTATTGGACACCCTGTATATACACAATTACAAGATATATTCAGGATGTATTTTAATATTTCAACGAAAATAAAAATTTATGTAAATAAAACAAAACAAGTTTCCTTTACTATGATATACATGTAAAAAAATCAACATAAATTTATTTAAAAGAAGATGCATTTATTTTATACTGAATAACGGATATTCTCCTACGTTTAGCAAAATGTTTTAGGAAATTTCACCACATCTTCCATTAATTTGATTTCCCGAATGAATTATTGCAAGATCAGAAAAGCACTACAGCCAAAAAAATAAATGTATGTGTTGAATATTTAAACACATACAAATGAGATAGTGAATCAGCAATAACTTTTATATCTCCCCTCATTCTGTTTGTTTTTTCAGTATAAAAAATAGAAAAAGGTTGTTTAAAATAATAATTTCAACTGAAACACTTAAATTTCTATTATCTTATTCTATCCTAATTATGCATGGCATTTGAGACTTGTTAATAATTTATGTTCCATTCCTTATTCCTAGTTCTTCACAAAATTTATTCTTCCATTATTATTATTTTTTTACTGTCAAATAAAAAATTCTAAAAAGGTCTTTGAAGTAATTCCTTTAATTTATTCATATATAAAATAGCTTTTCCTCATACTGAAGAAAATAAATTTAATTTAGCTTAAAGTCTTGGTTATTTTTTATTTACTTTATGCAATATTTGTCATTTTGTTTATTTGTTTATCTATTTTTTTAATGTCGTTAAATGTAGAATTTTAAAAAGTGATCTGTAAACCATTTAATTTATGAAAAAATAATTTCAAATAATTTAAAACCCATTTTAAATAATGACTTTTTTCTGTAAAAAAAAGATGGGTTTATTTTATAAAGTATTTTTTTTTTCAAAGAAGAAATGTAGAGAATATTATAAAAATAAATCATCAAAATAAAAAGTTTTAAACCCTCTTTTTATACTAAAGTCAATCGTTTAATTTTACCATCAGAAGCATATGATTACAGATAATTAAATTTCTCTGTAGTGTTCTGTGTGCTAATATTTCTTACAGCGATATAATATATATATATAATAAAATTTCTCACACTCCTTTAATAAAATTTCTCTCAAAAAATAAAAAATAAATAAATAAATAAATAAAAATAAAAGTGTATGCAGCTAATTTTGGAAACATGAGATTATTCCGTTGAAAAAATTTCGTGTTTTGAATGGAGAATTTCAAGAAATTAAAAAAATATTTCGTGTTGCGTTGAAAGAAAATTGTTAAACTATTTTTCTAACACGAAAAAATACTTGGAAGCACTGGTTGCGGAACACTCCTGTGACATGTGGAAAATGTAGCTTTAAACAGGAAAATTTAATAAAATGATTAGATTGTATACGGTTTATTTTCTGCACTTTAAGAGAAAATGCTCAAAATATAAAGTATAAACGTTTGTTTTCTTTTAAGAAATACAACAAATTGAAATATTCGTCCCATTCAGGGATTTCTCTACAGTGTAGCATCCCTTCAAATCCATGCATCTGTCTTGCTGTCAAAATTCCATCTATCGTTAGAGCTATTTTTTTAGATAAAAAAATATAACCCACACAAGAATTGCTCGAAATATAATATATTATGAAGTACAATAGTAATCTTTATTCAGCCAAAGATGTTGTACATCTACATTGATATACATAAAGTTATAAAACAGAAACTTTATAATCTCGAGGCATGAAAATGGCTAGAATTGATTTCTAACCTCGAATATGTCAAATTTATCAATTATAATCTGTCCAATTTCTTAGTGATCTGTCTCAAAATAGTTTGAAAATAGATCTAAAGATTAATTCGTCGGTCGATGTATAATGGAATTCTTAAAGTATATAAGTCATTTGTCTGTAATATGTTCGTTCAATAGGAGATAAAACAAAAAAAATCCTTTTGGAAGCAGTGTTCACACATACATACACACACAAATCGGAATTATGCTACTTTCGGAAATTAATATCAACTATTTTCTTTCACAAGAAAAATTTTGTTAATACTAGAAAGACGGGAAGTTTAACACAAGTTTTATGAAAAATATTTAACAACAGAATTTTTATTTAAAACTGTTTAAGTTATTTAATTAACCATTTATTCTTTTGTTTCTTTTAAACATATTTTAGAAAGAAATTTATGGTTTGAAGCGAAATATATTCACTTAGTAGGGGCCAAATTGGCCCCTCGTCGTCATTCTAGTGTCAATTAAGGGTAATTTTATTTTAAACAATATTTGTACAAGCTAATGCATCACGGTCTATCAGAATCTTTTACTTCCTTATTTCCTAATGCAAAAATTCCATAATTTCTACATCTTCCCTTTCTGTAACTTCAGATAATTTCACTTCTTAAAGAAAGAAATGGAAAGTTGGATAATTATCTTAGCTTTACATTCTCCTTCTATCTGACTATTTGTCATGTTCCCCCTTCCAATCTGAATCTTCATTTGCTAATTAAATTATTATAACTCCTTCAAACGTTGGGGTCAATATTTTCAGTCAGAGAGTTTATGCAATTATGCAAATGAAGGTGGTTGGGTATGATTGTACTGGAATTTTGAAAGAGATATTTAATTAATACCTTTTCAGAGTGATTTTCGATGCAAAAAGGAAATAATCTAAGAATCACTGATAACAGACTAATTAAAACTCAATTTATATTAGGATATTTTTTTAGTATTGGAGTATTAGTTGTAATTCGAATATAAATCGAAGAAAATGATTGCCAGTGACCTGCCTTATTTTAAACTCTACAATAATAAGAATTTAATAGACACATAAACTATTAGCAAGTCGGAAATTAAGCGGTGAATGAAGTGCGTCGCACTGTAACTAGTTTTATAAATAATTATTCGGATCTTAGTTCCATAGCAGTTACAGAAAAATGTATGAACACAAAATTTATGACGATTTTGTTTACTAAATTTAGCAATACGGAAATAATAGGACTCCATCTTAAATAAAATGTCATCATCATGGAAACCTAGAATCATGACTTATCATGGATATGAAATTACCATTGAGTTATTGACATAAGATAGGATTTAATAGAATGATCAACAAGATAACCCAGAATCATTAACTATATTATTGAATTTATCATGTTAGATTGGATTCAATAGAATGAAGAAAATTTCTATTACTGTCTTTTTAAAATAGAATCCGATTTTCATGAAATTTGGAAGGATCGAAGAAAATCTAAAACAATTCTCTGGTTAAAATTTCAAACACTTCATTTGGGTAATTTTTGCGCTGTTACATGCGTTACGGGCGTTTAGATGGACCAGGCGTCGGAAATAGATGTTGTTGACGTGTCCTTGTAGGGCAAGAGACGTGCTAACGCTTCCATTGGACTGCACCCAAGGGGGGAAGGGTAGAATTCAGACTATTGCAGCACAGAATGTTCCGCAAAAACCCAATAGATGGCAGCACCAAACATCTCCACCTCCTCAATTAAGTCTCTGAATGTAAGGGAAGGTTTCTCCAGCGATCAATACCCATGGTAACTGCTACGACCAACCACAGGACTTTCAGAACCCCTTTATTTAACGTGCGCGTACACTGCATACGCTCGAAGGGTCTTTGGTGTTTTCCTAACATCGAAGCCTGGACATTTCAATCTGGAGTTCGGTGCTATGGCCACTAGGCTACCACCGCCCTGGTAAAAATAGATGCTTTCTATTTATTTAATTAAGGACGCTCATAAAACTTGCAAGTAATAAAAAAGTCCTTCCGGCAATGCCGGGAGGAAGAGGTAGCTTTCATATACTTATATATTTATTTATTTATTTTAAGGTAAGTTACATTGTTCAAAAATACTAAGCTCAAATTAGTGGAAATAATCATAAAAAATTAGTGATTTTATAAGATTGAAACTAGTTTTGTCAAGACTGAATATTAATAGGAATTTTTAGAAATTAGTCATCTTTTATTCAACCTGGTTTTATTTTAAGCCATTTAGAGAGTCACCAAATTCCACGATATCATAAAGTGTATGCCATTTTAAAGCAACATTGTGGATCGTTCAGATCAGACCGTTTCAAAATATCAGCCATAAGCAAAATTCAAAGTGCTATAACTCAGTTATTTTTTAAGATATAGACAAACTAAAAAGTGTTCTGGAATCGTTGTTTTAAGTTCTAACACGTAAAAGAAAAATATTTTTCAATTTTTAATTTTTCGCATTTAATTTTAAATTTTAAATTTTTTTAAAAATTTAAAATGGCCATCATTTTGAAACAAAATGGTGGATGATGCTGGCCAACGAACTCGGTCGAGACATTTGTATGTACTATGTACATCACAAGTTTCATTGAAATCGGTTCATAAATACGCGTGTTATCACGTGACAAAAATCGGATCGTTTCAAAATGTCAGACATAAGAAAAATTCAAAGTGCTATAACTCAATCATTTTGTAAGATATAGACAAAATAAAAAGTGTTCTGGAATTTTTGTTTTAAGTTCTAACACGTAAAAGAAAAATATTTTTCAACTTTTAATTTTTTCGCATTTAATTTTAAATTTTAAAATTTTTTAAAAATTTAAAATGGCCACCATTTTGAAACAAGATGGCTGATGATGCTGGCCAAGGAACTCGGTCGAGACATTTGTATGTACTATGTACATACCAAGTTTCATTGAAATCGGTTCATAAATACGCGTGTTATCACGTGACAAAAATCAGATCGTTTCAAAATGTCAGCCATAAGAAAAATTCAAACTGCTATAACTCAATCATTTTTTAAGATATAGACAAAATAAAAAGTGTTCTGGAATCTTTGTTTTAATTTCTAACACGTAAAAGGAAAATATTTTTCAACTTTTAATTTTTTCGCATTAAATTTTAAATTAAAATTTTTTTTAAAAATTTAAAATGGTTGCCATTTTGAAACAAAATGGCGGATGATGCTGACCAACGAACTCGGTCGAGACATTTGTATGTACTATGTACATACCAAGTTTCATTCAAATCGGTTCATAAATACGTTAGTTATCGCATGACAAAAATCAGATATATATATATATATATATATATATATATATATATATATATATATATATATATATATATATATATATATATATATATGGTTATATATATATATATATATATATATATATATGTCAACATTTGAACGGAGGGTGGTTTTGGGGTCTGGGGGTCATGATCGGTGAAAATATACCAAAATTTTCCGGAAGTGCTTTCCTCCGGACGGCTGCAATAGGTAGCTTTTTACTTTTTGTAATGAAAGCTACCTAAAAGCAAATTAAATTGTTTGCTGTATACTACATTTATTAAATACATATCATCATGTTTCAGATACACATTCCTTAATTTGATAAGCAACCGAAGATTTTATAGGAAATGAATTATGTGAGAGAAAATCAGACAAGGTGCTAACTGTGATGAAACTTTATTGATTACTCAGAGATTTTGAGATTTTTCACGCGATCGTGATATCTTTAATTCTAAGGATGGTGCATGAATGAACATAGTTGGAATTAAATTCGATAACTTTTGAATTCTTCTCAAGAATAGATAAACTAATTATAGATTATGAACGTCGATTTGTACAGTTATTGTTTGCAAGCATGTGTTTTCTCATTAGCACTTTCAGATAGAATCTATTGTTGTGGGTTTCGTGAGTGTGGAAAAAATTTCACTTTCGTATTTCTGATGCATCGGAACACAACACTATAATTTTGTAGTGACGTTAGAGTAATTACATTCACATTTTCATAATTCTTTTGCAGTGCTAAGTGTAGTATTTTATAACCGGCCTCCTCTTGCGACCAACTTTGGTTTCCCTTAAAAGTATATTTAACATTTAAGCATGTTACTTTCAGCAGAAAGTTAATTCTCTTACTTAAATCGTATCAAAACCGGATTCTGATATATAAATCAAAAATTCTTTGCTATCATGACAGCAGTTAAGTATTTTTATGCCATCTTTTTTGGCAAAATCCGCCTTCAACCACCTTAAACGCCTTCAACGGCTGGCAAAAGCTGCGCTTTTACCCCCTTCATCAAATACAATGTTCATCAAATACAATACGCTCGGTAATGGGAGGGGTTTTAAATCTAGTAAGTAATCTTTCGTAATTGCATTCATTACTAATAGAAATTAATCAACGAGAAAACATGATGAAAAACCTCTAATGCTATCTATATTACATTAAATCATATGGCTATTTTTACATTTCGTATTATCCTTTGGCTTACATTATTCTTCTACATTATCCCGTCGATCACTTTTTCTGAAAAAACTATCACCAAAGTATTCCGCAAACACTAACTTCTTATTAAAAGAATGGACATCAGTGAAACTTTTGAAACTGATCTATTGTGCGAATGTGTCGATACATTGCTTGTAAAAAGTAAAAATTTTGTTCACGTAAAAATTTTGTTTGCAATGATAATTTTTCTTTCAATATTCATAAGTTATGGTTAGAGTTTATAAATAAATTCTTCGTGAAAGCTTGAATAGG
The DNA here is from genome assembly GCA_964019185.1 of Maratus speculifer. Lineage (NCBI taxonomy): Eukaryota > Metazoa > Arthropoda > Arachnida > Araneae > Salticidae > Maratus > Maratus speculifer. The sequence goes on from OZ025292.1 coordinate 25,636,863, forward strand.
ATGAACCAAGTGTATAATTAATTTTGATCATGGTCTATTTTAATTTATTATTTTTACAGTAGTGCGCGAGGTTTTTAATTTACAATTTATTGTCGCGAGCCGTTTGTATTAACCGTGAAACGAGTCGTATTTTTATTTTTATTTTGTTATAATTATGTTTCTTATAAGATGAAATTAAAACATGTCAATATTTCCTTTTTAATTTTTCGTTACACCTATAAAATAAAATAGAATTGTTTATTGAAATTGCTTGTTCTATTTTAATATTCAAAGTCACCATTTGATAACGTAACTGTTATCTTTAATTTGCAAAAAACTAATAAATCGGTAAAAACATAATTAGAAATATATGTGAACTTTGAAATAAAAATGTCTTTAAGACGTTACAAATCTGAATCCCAATGAATGTGATGTCATAATAAATTATTTTTTTTTATGTGTTTAGTAAATACATACTAAATTATTGCTTTTTATTATTTTAGTTTGCTCTATTTTTATCAAGATATAATGTATTTAATAAATTACTTTTTATATTGAAATTGTAGCACCTTGACTAACAAACTTTTACAAGAAAATACAATATCTCGTAATGTATTCATGTGATTGCCGTCCGGAACCTCTCCAATCCACTCGATCCTGGCGAGACTGTTGGAATAAGATGTTTTATCTAAGTGTACTAACTTTTTATTTCAGTGTAAATCGCATTAATTGTTAAATCTCCGAAGATGTATTATTTTTATTATAATAAGTGTATTAGTAAAATAATGTGTGTGTTTATGTGTCGACTAGTGTTTCAAAATCGTTCATTGACAATATTAAATGCCATTGGCTATTAACGATCATTTTCTGTGTCTCATTTTCCTTCCACAGATAGTGGGTAATTACCATATTTACTGATGATGAGTTTTAAACTTTGGTTAATTAAATGTTATAAACTAAGATTTTTACATATTACTTCATATGGAAATGATTGTAAGCCGAGTTGTACACCACCTCATTTAACAAAATAATGAATAAAACTTCGACTGGCTTTCAAACGTAAAAAAAAAATAAAAAAAAAAAAGTCGTTGCGACACATTAAAAGATTTTATAAATTTTTGTGTGCGATTTATCGCAGATAGAATAGTTTTTGGAAATTTTGTGCATAAAAAATTCTAAACGGATTTATACTCTATAAAGACGAATCTGATGCGTTTTTAAAAATTAATGCAGCTAAATGAAATTTTTATATAAATATACCTTTAAATTTGGATAATATATTGCTTTTTTACATTTCTAAATATAGAAAACGCTTTCACTGATTAACTGGCAAAATATTATTGTATATTATCATTCGTGTATATATTCCACTATCATTTATATAGAATTTTTTTTTTCATTGCGGTGTTAAAATTTTTCGTTCCCAGTTCATTCCGTTTTGCCATATTCTCTTTATATAAAAAAAATGCGCTTCTAGAAAAACCTACGTAAAAACAGTACATATATCTATCGCAATTAACTTCTCTTTTCATGTTATGATTTTTTTCTTTAAATGTGCATCGAAAGCTGAAAAGTAAAGAAAAATTGAAAAATTTCCCGAAGCTTCCCAAATAAAAATGATCTGTTGTTACAAATCGTAGCATAAAATAAATAATAACTAATATTTTATGTATTAATAATAAGACAAAACTAATATTTTTAACTTGCTTTTTCTTGCAGGTTGTCGCCAAAAGAAATCAATTTCAACAATGCACCACATTATGTGTTCTCGATCATGGTGAACGCTGTGCCTATCAAGATATCATTTTCCGAAAGCGAGTTTTTTTCCCCCATTTCTATTATGTGTTATTGAACAATTTGTTTCGCATCTTTCTACATTATTTATAAGTCTATGTAAGATGAAACGTAAAAAAATATCACAGAAATAATGTATATTACTATTAAATGCATTTTTTTCTTTACTTTTTCATTGAGAATTCAAGCAAAACTTGGTAAAGAAAAACTCTTGGTAAGAAGATTTATATGAGAGATTTTTTTTCTTTTTTTATTATTTAAAAAATATTTGAGATCTAAAATTATAAATTTAATAAATATGTAAATATTATATTAAAAGCAATTTCAAGACAATTCATTTCATTTATTTAATGAGACTTTTTCATTTCCATTGAATAATTCACTGGGAAAAAAATTCCGTTCATTTCTTTCTGTTTTTTTCACTACATTATAAAACTTAATTTTAGACATTTAGCTAAATTTTACGGGAAGTATTCGAGTATTGTAGAGTAAGATAAAGCTAACAAGTCAGAAATTGTATGTCAAATGTAACAAATAATTACCGTTCGTAGTCTGACTAATTTTATAAGTATTTAGATCTCAATAGGAAGGTCTCCATTCTGGGCATAGTCAGAATTTTTTGTAAAAATGTTTATTACACTACTCATGTATGTTATAAAGGATCAGTCAAAATTAGAGGCGGAATTACAGTAGAAAACCAATAAAAAATAAAATATTGTCGAATATTTGGCGTGAAAGGACGAAAGTGTCACGCGATTTGGCGAGCAGCACTTTTCTCCGCTAAAAGTAAACGATTTTATTGCAACTCAAAATTTTTGGATTTTTAGAATGCTTGTAAATGGTATTTAATGAATTTAAAAATAAACAATGAGAGAGTTTAATACATTATATAAATATATATATACATATAACCATTTCCGGCACGGACAAATTCCGTTAGTAAAATGAGAAATTATCGACTGACACCTGAATTTACAAACGACTTTTTAAGAAATCAAGAACTCCTTAATTTAAGCTTTTATTGTAAAAGCATGATTTTATTAAAATATTATTGGTGCCAATTACAAGTTTAGAATTAAAAATAGGTGTGTCCGGAACGGACACACTGCTCCGGAAAGGGTTAACCAAGCGTATTAAAAAATAAAAGCCAGATGTTTCCACAGTAACAAAATCGAGTAGACAATGCTCAACAGGACCTTGAACGTGAAACAATTTTAATTAATTTAAGTTTGTATTTCGTTTTAAATCGCAAATTTTGATGGTTAAATTTGAATATAAATACATATAAATATCGATATAACAAAATTATATTTAAAGCAAACTAAAATTAACAAAATCAAACATATTTAATTTATTTAAAGAAGTTGAATCTGAAACCTTCTTCGTTTAAAATATATTGGACATAAACAAAAGTATTCTTTGAAATTGCTTTCCATCACCAACCGATGATAAATCGCCAAACAACGAAAATTTCATTGTTTTTTTTTACGGACAGGGTACGAAGGTTGCGCCGAATTTTTTTTTTTTTTTTTTTTTTTTTTTTGTTATAAACGTACATGTCTTCATGAGAAGAACATTCCGTATTTTTGGGTAGCTTTCATTTTAAAAAGTAATAAAAAGAATATTGCAAGTTAAACTGATGGCATTGAGCTCACAGGCTACGCAAACTAATTTTACATTACAGCCTTGTATTTTCGTTAATTCCGTTCGAAAAAAAAATTAAGAAGGGGAAACAGCTCTCCCCTTTCTCCTTTTTTATACTTAATCATCGAACTTCCTAAACTATCAAGTACATGTTTATCATATTAAAAAATCTATATCCAAATTTCAGAGCAAATCGGATAATTCTTAATAAAAACCCATTTAGCATTTATATAATTTAAGAAGAGTTATTACCCTCTTTTATACTTAACCATTAAACTTCCAAAACTTTTGAGAGATTTGAACGGAATCTGACAATGCTGATTGAAAAATCCATTTATGCAAGTTAAGGGGAGGGGCATTAGAACCCCCGTTCCCCCTGTTTATATTTATTCATTGAACACCTAATAACAGCCACGGACTCGCATCGTCAGAATGATCCTATATCTAAATTTTGAACGAAAACTGTTAATTCTGCATGAAAATCCCGTTTATATCAATTAAGGGGAGGGGCATGAGCCCCCCGTTCCCCCTGATAATACTTATTCAATGAACACCTAATAACAGACACGGTATCGCCTCATCCGAATGATCCTATATCTAAATTTTGAACGAAAACTGTTATTTCTGCATGAAAATCCCGTTTATATCAATTAAAGGGGGGGGGGGCATGAGCCCCCTGTTCCCCCTGTTTATACTTATTCAATGAACACATAATAACAGTCACAGAATCGCCTCATCAGAATGATCTTATATCTAAATTTTGGACAAAAACTGTTAATTCTGCATGAAAAACCCGTTTATATCAATTAAGGGGAGGGGTTTGAGCCCCCCCGTTCCCCCTGTTTATACTTATTCAATGAACACCTAATAACAGCCACGGTATCGCCTCATCCGAATGATCCTATATCTAAATTTTGAACTAAAACTGTTAATTCTGCATGAAAATCCCGTTTACATCAATTAAGGCGGGAGGCATGAGCCCCCCGTCAATAATTTAACAAGTGTAAGCGTAAAAGCGACATCTATCCTCTCTTTTACTTTAACTTTCTAGAGTGTGTGTGCTCTTTCGGATTTTACAGTTAGCTCGCGGTTATTAGTAATATGTTAATGTGAAGTATCTCAGTTTGCAGCATATAAAAGCTTGGGTTTGAGTGAATGAGCAGTGTCTCTGGCATTAGCCAGCAGCCAGCGAGTGAGGCTCTCTGCCATTAGACAAGCGAAGTGAATTATTGTTCAGCGAAGTGCTAGCGAATAGGAAGTAGCGACGGCCTCCAGTGAAGTGGAAAGAAGTTTGGATAGTTGATTTGAGATTCGGCCGTGGTAAGAGAATTTACAGTAGTTCCATTTTTGATTATTTGTAAAATAAAGAATTACCCACAGCCACGGGCTGTTTAAGCTTTGTTTAGCAGCTCTGCCTGAAGAGAGTGAGAAGTGTTAGGTGGTGCCCCGACTGAGCTAGGCCGAAGCCTGTGAGTATGATTTAGCTGTTCATAGTGTTTTCAGTTGTGTAAATTTAAGACTGGCTCCACTTCCCTTCAGCCATTATCACTTTAATAAACTTTGTTATTTTATCTTAAATTACTGAGTATGTCTACATTTAACCTCCACCACGACCAACCTAACGTTACAAATGACGCTCACCGTTGGTTTACCGTTACAAGATAACGACAGAGATATTTAAAATCTAACATTAGATTTCGGAAAAAGAAACAACATAAAAATATGGAAACTGATATTTTAACTGTAGCTTCACCTTTTTTTAAGCATTGTAAAAGTTAAAGGTTAAAGAAAAAAACCTAGAAATATAAGACATTTGTTTTCGTTTCATTATATGATTATATCCATAAATGAATATTGCAAAGAATAATTTAATGCTACCATACTTAACCAAACAATAAGAAACATTTTTCTACTTTTTGCAAATAGCTTTAAGACAAAAAAAAAAATCACATGTTCATATAGTAAATCATATAAGAATTTCCGACATACCAGCATGCTGGTGTAAGTTCTCTGTCACGAAACTTATCTTGATGTAATTCGATCTTTTGCAACTAAATTTAATTGACAATATATCCATTCTTCTTAAGGGGCTGCTTCAGTGAAACTCCTCGATTATATTGTCCTATGTTAACATATGGGAAAAATTTGAAGCGCAATAACTCATTACCTAATGTAATTATTAAAATTCCGTTTTTAGCATAAGAAAGTAGATGTGAAATGCTGATGATGTGCGTTTTTGAAAATTGGCTACGTGAGTTTTAAATATCTTCAAGAAAATTATGTAACTTAATCAAGTGGAAACTTCAAAATTTATAGCTATTTTTTACATACTTAAAATTTACGGAGAATATTTAAAGAACGCACATCATCAGCATTTGACATCTACTTTCTGATGATGAAAACAATATTTTATTAATTATACTCAGTAATGAGACACCGTGTTTCAAAACTTTCCGATAGGTTAACATAGCAGGATTTTGCGATGGGGGTATTTCACTGCAGTGGAGCCTTAAGATATCTGTCTTGGAAATAATACAAAAAAGAGCATAGCATCGATATTATGTTGGGCGGTACACATGCAAACTAATAAAGATCTGTACATGTCAAGGTCATGAAATATGTAGAAGTTCTGTTCATAAGATAGAACTATATCCAAAATACGTTTTAAAGCAATATAATTGCAATAGCTGTGAGATTATATACACATAAACCTAATAAGAATTGATTTATGTTAAGATATTACGGTGTATGAATTATAATGAAATTCGGTGAAAAAAAAAATTCAGATATGTCGTTCACGAAAAGCATAAAAGATACAGCATGGTAGCTGTACTTGGTGAAAAAATTACACCAAGAAACTAATCAGCGCCAATTTAAGTCAAGGTCTAACAGAATACGGATAAATCCTGTACATGTCTTCTTGGGATGTAGCTATTGCTAAAATCTCGAGAAAACTACTTGTCAGCGACCCCTTTTGGACGATTTATCCCCAAAAGATAGTTAGAATTACCTTATATCAAGATCTAACTGAATCTGAAATTTTATTCTATTTTGTTCATTCGTTGTTGAACAAGAGCGTCCACAAAGTTCGCAAGAGGCAGATAGATATCCGACAAATATTACCTAAAATGAATCAAATCGTACTTAGGACCATCTAAAACTAATAAAAAAGTGAAAAATAAAAAAATCCAAATTTTATATGAATAAAATAACTTTACTTGTAAATTTAGAAGAAATTGAAAACCATCTGAAAAAAAAATATATTGAAAAATATATCCTGTATATATTTCACAGAAATGAGCTTGTTAAATCTGGTAATCAGATATTCCAACGGCAAAAAACTTTCTGGCTTTATACCATTTGTAATGTAATAAACAAAGCTCGAGATTTTCGTTAAAAAATGCTAGTGACTTATTATAACTTTTCTGTGTTTATTTATTTACTTGTTTAGCTCTTTACTGGATTCTTTTGGTTCGAAATTATACTTCGTTATTCGGTTGATTTCTACAGTTATTAAGCAAACGAAAAATGGATGTTTATTTTTGCGAATATTATTTACTTTTACTCAGTGGATTTGCCTCTAACTTAATAAGATGCAAATTTGCATTCCAGAAAAACATTGTAGAACTTTTTCGAAAAGTAAGTTTCGTATTTCATCATTTACGTATGCAAATGTTGAAAGAAGATAAAGTTTGAAACGAGTTAACTAAATAACTTGATATTTATATTTTCTTTTTAATAAGTAAATATTTTTATATGGTTGCTATCTGATAAGAATCGTTTCATGCATTGGTAGATTCTTTTAGTTTTAAAAGTCCAGTGTTGCAATTGTTGTAGCGTTGACAAATGCTTGTGAAACTGTCCATTAAATAAAAAAAGTATTTTAAATGAAAAAAAGAAGTTTTTTACTTGAAAAAAAAAGGAAAGAAATTCGTTAAATATTTAAAATAAAAAATATGCACCTGAAATATAATCCCGAAACTTTTTGAAACATGACCTTAACTGTAACGAGGTGGAACCCACCGAAATTCGACAAAAGAAAATCGTTAAAAAATGTACTGTTTTATTTATTTATCATAAATCTGCAAAATTAGCTACAATAAAAAAATGCATCTTATATTGGTCTCGCAAGCAAATATTATTTTAAGCTAAAATTAACAAAATACTATAAAACTCAATTATTTAAATTATTAAACGAAATAAAACCGAAATTCACGGGATTTTATAACAGACGCATTTAATTTTTTTTTCTTTGAGAAAATGGAACGATTCTGTTGCCACAATTACAAAATTGATACTAAAAACAAAATTCTGTTTCATCGCCAATCGGTGAAAAGTCGCCAAATAAACGAAAATTTCATTATTTTTTTACAGATGCTCTATCGAGGTTCCGCCAAAATTTCTTTTACAAACGTATATATCCTCATAAAAAGAACAGTCTGTATTTTTTTTTTCAGATTTTTATGATTATGCACGTATGGAGACTTTCCTTGTGAAGAAACGAAAGCTCTTTTGATAATGAAATAATTTATTGAATCCTCGTATGGATATAAGAATAACATTTTTAAAGCGGTGAGTGTACATTCTATTTCAAAGCAATTATTGAAATAAAGGTATATCGATTGTCATCGATCTCGCACGAGGATTTTGTAGATTATAACAATTTAGTCAAATAAGATTATATTATTAATCATCATCTAGATAATAAAAAAAATGACTAATCAAAAAATTATTGTAATGTATGTGGAAGATAATTGAAAATCCTAAATCTTGTTTTTAAATAAGCTATCAGTAATTTGCATCTTTATATTTCGCATTTTTTTCTTTTTCTTTTATTTTTAACGCCAGCTTTATTTGATTTATATTTTTTTTGTTATTACTTCTCTATAAATATTGTTTCAATATTTGATACAGATTTAGCATGAGTATTAAACTTATAAGAAAAATATTATTTGCGTTACATTTATCATTTGTAGAAAAAAAATGTGAAAATTTTTCCTTTTGACAAAATTTCTAGTTTGTTTTACAACATTCATTCTGTGAACAATTAGAATTAGTTTCATTCAATAGAATAGTTTTTTTTTAATAGACAAAGAATAAGACAATTTAAAATAGTTTTTATTCTTATAAATATTATGTATATATCTATATCTATCTATCTATCTATCTATCTATCTATCTATCTATATATATATATATATATATATACATATATTATTTTTTTTTTGCAAGCCTTTTCACAGTCTAATTTCTATAAATATAGATTCATACCTTTTATAAACTTTATTTTGGGTCATCTAGGTGGGATTGGTATAGTATATAATTTATAATAGTCTTAATAATGATAAACAGTTCATTATCAGGGGCATCCAAACAATTCCTTTACATTACATTAAAGATGAAAAATCGTTTGCAGAGTGTTTTTCTAACATTTCGCTATTTCAAATGCATTGAAACTGATATAAATCAATGAAGTTTATAACAAGATGATTGCAATAGGATGCGGCATATATAGACTTTTCCGTTCTTTTACAGGGACAAGCAAAAGAAATCAGGTACAATGCTACCTTTGAGTAAGAATTAAACAAAGTTTTTTCTTTTTCAATTTTAGCATACACTTTTATATTTAAATATTTTTTGAATGTGTTCATATCAAAATTTGGCATTAGGCTACAAAAAAAAAAAAAAAAAAAAAAAAAAAAAAAAAACAGAACGCATTTTTAACACTGTAAAAAAAAAATTTTATAGAAATTTTATAAAATCTGTTTGTCTTAAAATAGCAAATAAAACCTTTGTGTAAAAATGTTTAAAGATAAAAAACCAGCGATAATAAATGCTCAAATAACATATGAAAAAGTACTACTTGTCCACCTAGCTGTTTAGGCTACTTTTTTCCCCTTGGTTGCTTTTCTTTACGTGGGGTCGTTTCCCTAGTGGGTATATAATGAGTATATAAGTGGGTAATATATTTTTTCCTAATTCCCAATTATAAATCAAGGTAAAATAAACAAGCTGGAAATTGCACGTGAATCGTAGCAAATGAGGTGCGTTCGTACGATAACGAAGTTTTAAAATATTCAGATCTTGCTGATATAGTAGAGCGTACTTTGGATACAGTATAGTGGTCGAAATCTTTGTGTTCCAGTAAATATTCAGGGAGTAATTTTTATTATACTTCATTAATGTATATCTTATTCATAAAATATCAAGTAGTTTAACATAATTAAAGCACGCCCCAAACAATGTTTCCATGTATAACATTATTTAGTGAAATACATTTGTGTGGCCTTGTAATTTAAAAATAAATATTCTTTGCGTCACTGATTGTACAAAATGTATATTTTAGTACATACTTCATAGATTCATGTCAATTCTGTTATGTTCAAATGAGTGTAACACCATTAAAATGCATTTGAAACTTTTTTCCCATTGATCGTAAAGTAACAGAATACTTTTGATTGTCCCTGTAATTGATCTACGAATCCGATTTTCATAACATTTGAAACGACTCCACAAAATTATGTAATAATTATACGATTTAAATTTCAAACGATTAAAATGCATTTGAAACTTTTTCCCCATTGACCGTAAAACAACGGAATATTTTTGATTGTCCCTGTAATTGATCTATCCATCCGATTTTCATAAAATTTGAAATGACTCGACAAAATTACGTAGTAATTATGTATTTTAAATTTCAAACGATTCGGTTGGGTAGTTTTTGCGTTGTTATATGCGGATGGACAGACGGACAGATAGACGGACAGACGGACTGAGCGACAAAAATAGGTGCTACGTATTTACATAATTACGAACGCACCTAAAAAGGAACCATAAAAAAAAAGACAAGAAATTTCATCTAATAAGTTATGTTATTTATCAACATTTCTAACTTAGTTGGAAAGTGTTTTTATATTCGGTTTTGTCTGTCTGTCCACGTGCTAATTCGCGTCAATATACAAGGATTTTCATGAAACTGATCGATGTTATAATGTTTATCATGGTATTTTCGGTATTGAATATGAATTGTTATAGGGAAATTGTTCATTTACACGGACATTCAAGAGCTTTTTGTTACATTGAGGTCAATAAGAAAATAACGTTTACACTGTATTTTAATGATATGATATTACGCTATTTTGAATGTAATGGAATGGATGCAAATCACCGATTTAATTTACAAGCTGGTTACTGTAGAGTAAGGCATTCAGTGCATTTAACCTTCTTTTACAGGAACACTCAAAAGAAATCAGCCACAGTACTGTCTGAGTAATACTTTTCCCTTATTAGTGGAAATTGCTGAAGATGAATTTTAAACTATATTATGTGCTAGCTGAACTGAATGTTTAAATGCATGTACATGATAGATACAAATCCATATGTTATATAGAGGGCTGCTCGAAGAATTCGGTTAAATTTATGACGGACGAAATGCGTATTATTTTATAGCGTGGTGTTATAATCTGTTTAAAAAAAAACCTAAGCTACTTTTAACTGTTAAGGGAAAATGAAGCAGATAAAAAAAGAGCCTTGTCATTTAAATATACAGATTATACATGAGTTTATCAATTAAAACAATACAGTTAGAGGATATATATATATATATAAACAGAAGCAGGTGTTAACGAAGAAACTGTGTAACGGTTGGGTGTTCGTACTGGAGGTTGAATGCAGACATAACTCACAAGGAAGGTCTCCATACGGGCATACTCAGAAAAATCTAAAAAAATTACCGAATGTTCTTCTCATATAGTTATATATGTTTATAAAAAAAATTCGGCGGAACCTCCTTATAACGTGCATAAAAAAATAATAAAAATTTCGTTTATTTGGCGATTTATCTCCGGTTGGCGAAAAAACGAAATTTTGAAAAATATGCTTTTACACTTCGATTACTTTTTAAAGAAAAAACTTTCTATGTTCAATTTATTTAAATAAGTTTAGTTTAAGTAATTTTAGTTTTGCATTTTTCTTTACTTTAAGTATAATTTTGTCATATACGTTTATATGTACTTATAACAAAATGAAATTAATATATTTTATCGTTTAAAACACAATTTAAATTGATTAAAATTGTTCCAAATTGAAAAATACACTGTTAAAAATCTGCTGCATTTTGTTGCAACGCACTCCCTTGCTTGTATAGAAAACGGTTACTTGGCCGTGAAATGGAGCTTTCTCATTGGTTGGAATAGAGATATTATATACAAGCGGTGGAGTGCGTTGCAACAAAAAACAACAGATTTTTAACAATGTATGACACGGTCAATTCACCTTGCTATGGAGCATTCTCATTGGTCAGAAGAGAGATATTCTATAAAAGTAGTGGAGTGACGTTGCAGTAAATGCTGCAGATTTTTAACAGTGAAGTTAATTAAAATCAATTTTCAGATTCGTTAAAATCGTCTGCTTTTGGCGAGGAAATGCACTGCTCGCCAAATCCCGCGTCGCTTTCAGCTTTTCACGCCAATTATTCCAAACTATTTTATTTTCTTACATATCTAATAATGTAATTCCGCCGCTAATTTTCACTGATCCTTTATTACCTACATGAGTAGTTTAATTCGTATTTTTTTCAAAAAATTCTGAGTATGCCCCCAATGGAGACCTTCCTTGTCAGAACATAAGTTAAAAACAGTTTATTTAAAACGATTAGGGCTCAAGGGACGTGGAGCAGTTCTGTAATTTTAACAACTGATAACAATACTAAGAGATTAAACTCATACTCACAAACTCAATCGAGGCACTTCAGATTACTTCTCCTTTAACTTCAGCTGAGCTGCTGGATAAAACTTTATTAGACAGGCCGTGGCTGTATAGATATTCTTTATTAACTTTGAAACAATCAACGTAATTACTATTAACTTTTTACAACCGGCCAACTTCTCGAGTCGAATTCCAAAAGTCCTTGTCAACTCACTGGAGCCTCGCTAATCCTTGATATCGCTCGCTCTAGATTCACTACTAGCTGGCCAATGCCGCCAGACACACACTGCTAGACGCCACTAGCTGGCTAATGCCGTTAGACACCCACTGCTAGACGCCACCAGCCGGCCAATGCCGTTAGACACACCCTACACACACTCAAACTCCAAACTTTTATATGCTGCAAACTGAGATACTACCAATTTACATATTACTTCTAACCGCGACATAACTGTAGAATCCGAGAAAGTTAAAGTAAAAGAGCTCTAGAAAGTTAAAGTAAAAGAGAGGATAGATGTCGCTTTCACGCTTACACATGTTAAATCATTGACGTCACCATCTCAAAAATGCTAGAGTGCCTTTATTACAAAGGTCACTCCCTCACAACCCCCCCTCGGACTCTACAGAGAAAAAAGACTGGGCAAAATGCATGCCCAGGACTTTTTCTTGTTATAAATTTCAAACCGTACAAAACAAAGTGATGGGTGAAATTAGGCACCGAAACATAATTTTTAAAATAATAACTTTAGCCCACCACTACAAAAACATCAGTTTGCATCAAATATTCACATATTCAATCCAATCATTCTCCTATCTTAAAAATAACCTCCATAAAACTTTCAAAACTTATAAAACTTCCAAAACCAACTACTTCTTTTTAAGAATAACCCACTCCACCGGGAGTGCTAAAATTCATCAAAACACTAAACTTACAAAATTTTCCTCAATACTGAAATACAACTGTAACTTCACCAAAAATTCCTCCATAAAGCTTTCCTAACACTAGAATTTGCACCAAGTCCAAAAAACTCAATGCGCAAAAATTTTCCTCAGCAAAATTCAGAACTCATCTAAAATTAAATTTACTTCATACTATAATAACTCTATGCTACAATAACTCCGTGCTACTTCGTAATACCTAATACCCGTTAGCCAATGAACTAACTTCCCAAAAATTCGTTTTGAGTTACACACTTACACATGTTAAATCATTGACGTCACGATCTCAAAAATGCTAGAGTGCCTTTATTACAAAGTTCACTCCCTCACAAATGTTAATACTAATAAATCGTCTATAAAGTGTCAGCTTTATAACCATTGATAGAAATAATCTTTCATTTAAGCGCATTTAGTAAAAAAAAACACCGCTTACGAGAAACAAAACAATTTAATACGTAATGCAATGAGAAAACTTATTTTATTTATTTTTAATTACTGTATTTTTGCGCCTAAAGTAAACACGGAAGTGATTTATGAATAACAACTGGGCTACTTATACATAATTAAGCCCTAACAATTAAAAAATAATTAATGGTAATAACATTCTTTGGAAAGTACTCATATAAATTAACATTGAAAGTTAACATGAAAATAATACATTTTTTCCATCTAACAATGGCTTATAACAAGTTTATCAAAATTAATTAAGGCTAAAATAAGACATAAAAGAAGGTATTATGATTAATTCTGCAGAAAGATCATTTTATTGTATATTTTAGAAGTGATTTAAAATAAAGAAAAAGTCAATGTATTTGAATTATTATGCAAATGATTGTTATGAATTAGTTTTTAAATTTCTTTTCTGCTTATTTTAGATATTTTGTGTAAATCATCTTCAATTTCTTTATTATTGTTTTAAGAATGGGCAGATTTTCAGTTGGAGATTTGCTCGCATTATAATGTATTTTAAAGTACAAAATAATGTCGCTTAGTAAACTTCATTTCAAAAAGGCATTGAAAACTCACATTTATGTACAGAAATATTAATAAAAATCTCGTCTAAAGACTATTAATAATAATAATCATCGAAACTAAAAATAAGTGAGACACAGTTGCGGTCGTTTGGTTGCTTTATATCCACGAGTCCAAACCTTCCCACTTTTTTATGTCGTTTATTTGTAATATTTTCCTTTTAAATTTCTCAGGTATCAATTTCTCATTTTTTTTTCATTCTTCTAGAGAATCGGGTATTCGAGACATTTGGAAGTAAACGTCGGATATTTGGAATTACCTTGTTCACTCATTGAAACACACGAATAATTCTTACACTGTTTACGGAATTTAATAATGACTATTTCTTTCTACACTTTAATTTTATTACACGATGAATTGCGTGAATGAGGGAAAATGTTATTTTAAATCAAATTTGTATGTGTGAATTTGTCTCAGTTTTTCAGGATCTTTTACTTCCTTATTTCCTATTGCAAATATTTTATAATTTCTACATCTGCCTTTTTCAAACTTTCTAGAGATTTTACTTCTTAAAAAACATAAGAGAAAATCTAATAATTGTCTCTGGATCGCATTCTCTTTCTCTTTGGTTATTTGTTAGGCTTCCCTTCCAATCCGAATCTTCATTTACTAATTAAATTATTGCGACTCTTTCAAATGTTGCGGCCAATATTTTCAATCAGAGAATTTATGCAATTATGCAAATGAAAGTTATTGGGGAGGAGTATACTAGGATTTTGGAAGAGATATTTAATGAATGCTTCTCGAAATTAAATCCCGACATAAACTGAAATTAATAACTGAGGGATGACAGAAGACTAATTAAAACTGCATTTTAAAGTAAGAGATAGTTTTTGGTATTGCTGTATTATCCGTTCTGGGACAATACCTCGTCGAAAATGAATGGGAATTATAAATATGACATTTAATCTAAAAAATATGCTGACTTTACATGTTTCTGAAAGGGAAGTATACTTTTCGAAATACTAAGATTATTCGTAAGCGGCTATTGTGTGGTTTTATTGGTAAATATACTGCATTTTTATTTCATTTGAACATTTTTTTACTTTTAGAATGAAAAAAAATCGATTGCAGAAAATTTCATTTTTTATAAGTCTACAGTACAATATGAAAGGCAAACGTGTCCGGTTGTAACGTGACGTCATTTTGATTTTCGCAACAGCAATCTATTAAATTTCACTTTTCTCAATATTTTTTTTAACTTAAACATCGCTCAGTTTCCATTTTTGCACCGTTAAATATGGAAAGAAATATTTTCAAGTAGAATTAATTTAAAAGCAATTTGTTTGAAAATTTTTGTCGCAATTGACTCATTTTTAAGGTTTTTAATATACCGTAAACTGGGATTACTATGTCATATTCCAGACTAATTTTTGTCGCCTACGTTTGCCTACAAGGGGACAAATATACCCCTAAGTGTGAAAGAAACCCCGGTTTATGGTAATTTTCGAAGCTGAATTTTTCTTTTCATTCACTTCTATAGCCTTCAGGCTAGATTTCAAGAAATTAAATTTAAAGATCGTGAAGTGGATGCTTAGACAATTACCTCATAGAATTCACGGATGAAAATTTAGGATTAGTTAAATCTTGATTTAAATATTAAAACACAATCGCTCTGCCAAATCCTTTCTTGGTAGAAAAGACATAAAAATCCGATGTTAATCATTTGACTTGTAGGTTTACCAATGTGCTTTCCTACAACCAGAAGTATCAAAACAGGGAGAATTGGGAACAGGATAACATAATTGTAAACGTATATGTCATCTGCTAAAATCGTGTTTTTAGATGTTTTCCACTAAGATGACATGTCCACTGACCTTTCCACTAAGCAGACATGTTCGTATTGTAATTAGCTTTATAGTTATTCATATCTGATTGCAAAATATTCAAGAATATAAGATTTATTAAGATTCAACAGATTAAATTCATTTATACGGAAATAATAATCCTCCTTTTTAAATAGGACATCATTAGTATGGAAACCTATTTTGCATGTTTTATTATGGAATACCATTGAATTTATCACGTAGCATAGGATTAAATAGAAATAATAAAGCTTTTATTAATATGTTATTTGACTTTTGATTTGATTTCCAAAGTTTTTTTTTTAAATCCACAAAATTCAGCAAATATTCTATGTAAGGTAAATGGGGTGAAAAAGCGGTAGTTTTAGATTTAATTGTCTTAAAAATCACCTATTGAATTCTTGTTAAAATTTGCATTCTGATGTATGAATAAAACATATTTCTTTTTATAGATAATATAGAAAATATCAAAACTTTTGGTCTTTATCTTATCCAATATTTTGGAACTATACCCCAAGTTATGAATAAGGTAGCCAACGACAAGAACCCTATATACCAATGATGTGAAGAAATTAAATCCGGCGACCGTTTACGCTTTGCAGAAGGGTCGGGTACAAGTAGTTTCTAAAAACATTAGATTTATTTCTGTGGTATTTAAACTACGACTTACATAGGAAAATGAGAAATGCCGAAAATTTTTCTGTGCAGTTACCAGAAGTGTTAAGGCGAAATAGCTATAAAAAAAGAACCGCTAAAAAGTTTGTAAAAAGAAAGCAAACGGAAATTAAAATAGCAATAGGGAACATTCTTGCACATAATTGAGCAGCGCGGCTTTTCATTACAGCGCTTGCGTATATATAAACTACGTGATATGGTACGTTGTGCAACACGGCATATCACCTTAATTTATCCTATTTAATTTAAAACCATTCGGTTGGGTAATTTTTTGTCGACAGATGGACGGACGGGTCAACCAGACGACGAATGTAGCTGCTAGCTATATATATAATAACGAACGTACCTAAAAATGTGCGGTAATAGTATTACTTTCATGTACTTTTCTTTTCAAAATACCTACTGAAGCATACCTCATATATTGCTATTTTTTCTCTATTTTTTTATTTAATCTAAAAAAATAAGTTTTCCGTTACCCTTAAAAATAAAGGAAAAGAAAACTTAAGGAAGCTTCCCGAATCAGAAAGATCTGTTATTACAAAAAATAGCATCAAGTGAATAATAAAAGAGCAAAACAATATTTCGAACATGATTTTTTATTTTAGGTTGTTGCCAAAAAGATGGAATTTAGACAATGTATCATATTATGTGTTCTTGATCATGGTGAAATCTATCCCAATTTCAGGATACCACTTTTCGAAAATCAGATGTTTTCCCTTTTCTTTCATATGTTGTCGAACAAAATGTTTCGCTTCTTTATCCATTGTTTATCTATCTGTGTAAGAAAAATGTACATAAAACATCACAGAAAAAGTGTGGACTGCCATTAAATGAGTTTTTATTGAGGAGTTAAAACAAAACTTGGTGAAAAATGAGTCCTTATAATATTATTCTAAGAGGTTTTTTTTATGTGTTTCATCTACTATAAAAAAATTAATTAAAAACATCAGCAAATAAATTAGTAAAATGCTACATTCATATTTTAAAAAGCTTAATTTAAAACTACACTCTGAATATATTACTTAAATAGATGACATTATACATTTAAAAAGGTGTTAAATATTTTAATCCTCAGTACTTTTTGCACTGTAAACACTGCTGTTGTGAATGTATAAAATTGAAACTGGTGTTATACACAATTGAAATGAAAAAAACTTCATTAAACACCATAAAATAAGTTAACTGCGCAAGGCCTTTCGAAAGAACTTAGTCTTTCTTCGTCAGGCGCAAAAAAGACGTGCGTCCACAATGAATGTAGCGGCACGACTCTCAGTCGTGCCGCTACATTCATTGTGGACGCACGTCTTTTTTGCGCCTGACGAAGAAAGACTAAGTTCTTTCGAAAGGCCTTGCGCAGTTATTTTATTTTATGGTGTTTAATGAAGTTTTTTTCATTTCAACTGCTGTTGTGGTTACTCTTAACCACTACCATATATTTTATTTTATTTAATTTATCGTCTATTTTTGGTTTTAATCTTTAGTCATTTATTATATATTTCGCATTCTAAAAATTATCTTAATTCTCGCTTTATTTAATCTCCCCTGTAAAGTCCTTTTTATTACCTAACTTTTTGTTGATTTCAAATGTTGAAATCAGTTAGCAATTTTGTTCCTTCCAGTTTTGGAAGTTTCCTGTCTTTTCTAGAATGTTCGATGGGGTGTCTTCTTCCGTTTTATGACTCCTCCTATTGTCCAATCAGGTACTATTCTTCTGTTACGTAATTTAAAAGTTGGTGCGTCCTGATATCAAGGTTTGGCTCCGCATCTTTCTGTTGATATAAAGGTTTATTCTTAAAATACTGTTTCCCTATTCCGCGTTGCGCTTGGCCTCTCTATTGTTTCGCCACTTCCTTTTGACCTGCCAGTTGGCGTATTTTTTAATTTTATGGCAACCCCTGCCTTCTTTACGGAGCGGCTACTGTCGTTTCGTCAGAAGAGAACAGAACAGAAGGGAAGCGGTTTCGCCTCAGAGCGGAGCGAACGTCTGCAGATGTACGGAAATAAACGCCTGCAAAAATGATGTGTGGGATCCCAATACTAATGGTTTGTTCGTTTTTTACGACTAACATTCAGCATTTTTTAAATGCGAAAATAATGGAATTATTTAAAAGGCAAGGAAAGACTTTTATCCCTTTGTGGAGATACTTTAAGACTTGTTCGTCTATGAAAGATGCATCTTATGATTTCCAAAAAAGAAGAAAATTTCGTATAAGAAATATGTGTGTCGATTTAAGAGAATGCTGTATTTTCCTGAAGGAATGATTATTTTTTAAAATTGTTGGAACATCGCTCACTTAGAATGCCCGTTAGCGTTACATTGTATGCTCAATACAGGAAGGAACATTTTTTTGTTTTATTGCGTATGTTAATATTTTGCCCCTTATTCTCCAAGAGAATCCCGAAAAGGTATAACCATTTAAAAAAAGTTCTTCATAAATTTTTGTTCAAATGATAATGTGCTTTCCATGCCTGGCTCTAAAAATAAGAGAGTCATATCTTCTAAAAGCTATAATATGCTCCAAGAATTTATGATCATTTATCTTCATAAAAAAATAAATAAAATTTCTTTACTAAAAAATGTTATGAACTTATTCTTCTGTGTGTTTCTGCTCACTTTCTCATTCAAGTTTATGCAGGTAAGCTCTATTTTTATTTTTCAATCATATTTTCTTGCAAATGATTCCAAAAAGTTGTTGATCTATATTACTTCATGTCTTGTGGTCGTTTGCGGCCAATTCAATGCAGTGTACAACTAAAATACGATCACGCACTTAATTTTCTTGTTTCGGAAAGTCGTTAGAAACGTTCCCCCCCACTGTACACGACATATTATTCCTGGTACCGTGATCTTGTCGAAACCATTCGACATGACATTCTTCAACATATATTTCCTTTATTATAGTGATAAATAATAATAATAATAATATATAAGTAAAAATGTTCTCAACTTTCTTTCAAAATTCAGAAGTGAATATATTCTCATCATGCAATGCTTACATTTTTAATTTATTTATCATGTTTTGTGTTGAAACTTGCTTATATAAGTAATCAATTTCATATAATTTGCTATTTTTGTTTTCATGAATTTGAGAACAGATGTTATATAATTGTTATAGAACTCATTACTTTAAAGTGAATTGTTTATCTTGTTTTAACAAGTTTGAGAACATGTGTTATCCTGTTTGCATAAAGATTCTGAAATCTAATATTTTTTTTTCTTCCAAACTTGGGAGATTAGAAACTAAAAATAAATATTAGGGTCTGTTTTTCTTGATCTGATGCTCAGAAAAATATGTTGGCAACTTCTTCTTTCTTTTTTGTTCTTGCTATATTTTTGTTAACATATAAAAATGATGTATAACATAAATGAAGTTCGTCATTATTTTAAAATATATATCAAATTAAGTTCATATATTTTTCATGTAACTAATTTATAACATATTATTGTCACATTTAGTGAGACTTTATTTCAATTTTTCTCATCATGCCTCCGAAATCGAAATTAAATATTGCGATTCAGCCGTTTGATGGAAATCCACAAACTGTAGAATTTTTTTTCGATCAATTATCGGACTTACAATAATTAAATAATTTTTCAGATAAAGAACTTTTTGTTCTCTTTAAATCAAAACTAGAGGGCAGCGCTTTAAACTTCTTCCTTGAAACACAGTCTCAATTCAAGAATGCTAACTTTCAAGCCATTCGAAAAGTGTTTTTAGACTATTTTATGCCCAAAAGAAAAGTCAACTCACTTTAATCTCTGCAAAATTTAAAATTAGAATCCAATGAATCTGTTAATTTTTTTTCTTTCCGCCTGGATAAACAACTTCGGCTTGCCTATCCCAAATTGGATCCAGCTACTCTAGATTCTCTAAAATTCACTC
Source organism: Maratus speculifer (assembly GCA_964019185.1). Classification (NCBI taxonomy): domain Eukaryota; kingdom Metazoa; phylum Arthropoda; class Arachnida; order Araneae; family Salticidae; genus Maratus; species Maratus speculifer. The sequence continues at coordinate 25,657,321 of OZ025292.1, forward strand.
ATTTTCTTCAGGCTTTGCCTAAACAAATCAGAAGAAAAATTCTCGAGGAAAATATTTCCACATTTGATTTAGCTCTTGAACGAGCACACTTTCTACAAGAAATTTATGACTCTCCACCTTCTCGAAATTCTCATAAAGATTTTTATCAAATTTATTGTATGGATAGTGACTATACTAATGAAAACTCTACTTTTCCTGTGAATATGGTCCAACAAACTTCTGTAAGACGTACAAGGGATAGAATTTTTGAAAATTCACATAATGCATTCTCACCACCTGAAACAAACAATGGAAAATCGTACACTTTTAATAATGTTAAGAGAAAACTTAGCGTCCATTCACCTTCACCTGTCAAACAAAATATTACGGATAAATATAAAACAAACTCTCGTCAACTAAAATCTCGTCAAAATAAACCTTTTTTTCAACCTAAATTTGACAAATTTTCTCACAAGAAAAATTCTACGGATTCCTACCCCAAACAAAATATCATTCAATGTGCATTTTGTGGACGATTCAATCACCGTATGGAAACATGTTATAAATTTAAAAGGATTCTCAACGCACCTAAACAAAGTTATACATCGAACTTTTCATCTGATTCTCACAGAAAGAAAAACTCTACTTCTTTTTCAAAAAATAAAAATAATAAGATCTATCTTTAAACAAATAGGGGAGATTGGTTTTACTGACCGCCCTCTCTCGCGTACCTGTTCTTCAGGGTCAGTACATTGTTGTGACGAGAAAAACAAGCGTCACATTGCCAAAAGTTCTTCAACCAAATTATTGTCAACCATTGCTGTACAAACATCCCCAGTGAATCCTAAATTTCATAGGTCTTGCTGTTCTCATAATTCTTTGGCATCGAAAAATCATTCTGAAATTGATGAATGTGTACAAAAACGACACATCATTTATAGTTCCTTTGATAATTTTTATTCTTTGCGATGCATAATTATGAATGTACAACGTAATGAAATATCTACTCTTATCGACACAGGCTCAACTTTATCTCTTTTGGATCAAGAATGCTTTAATAGCATTAAATCTAAAATTCATTACAAAGTTTTGTATAGAAATGTTTCAGTATCTACAATAAATTCTAAGGTTTTCTTTAAAGGATGTATTGAAATGTCATTTAAAATTGACAAGTACTTTTTCCATCATGTCTTTTATCTTACTGACATAAAAAATGTCAATTTTCAAGCCATACTTGGGTTTGAATTTATTAATAAGCATTCCATAACCATTTCTCCAACTTTTAAGTCTATCTTAATTAAAGATAAACCCATCCCTTTTCCCATAATGAATCCATAATGAATCTCCTACTTGCTATTATATGAATTCTGAGTGTACTTATGATAATATAAATGTGCCATATTCTTTTGATGCACACAAAATGCCTTTTTATGAAAATTCTATATCAAATAATCTAAGTAATGGTACTTATATTGATAATGTGTATGGAAATTCTGGTAACACCAATTTACAATTAGTCAATAATTATGCAACCTATCCTTACAATTATAATTTTCAAAATAGTGATTTATTTATAAATAATGTTGCTAATACTGCTATGAATTATCATAATTCATATATTGATGGTAATTTTACTTATTTTTCTAACTATTTTCCAACTGATTATGATAATGTTGTAAACTATTTATCTTCTAATAATAATATAGCTGACAGAAATTTCACATCTGAAAGTGCTAATGATATTAGTTATATTGGTTAAAAGCATACTAATTTGAATGATGGTAATAAAACTTTGGTGAATTCCAACATGGTACAAACAGTTAACAGAGAATTAATCCCTCCCAATTCTTTTGTTTATTTACATGTCAAATACTTGAACTCTCCATCTGAATATTTTATTTTTAAGCCTGCTTTAAAAAATAAAGGTCTTGTTTTGCATGAATCACTGCATTCTAACTCTTCAATTCAAAATAATTTATTTTTTGGTTGTATGTCAGAATATATCCAAACTGGACATTCATTTAAATAAAAATACAATCATTGGTGAATGCATTAATGTAGATGAAAAGGATATTGAGGAATACTCTTTTGAGTTAGATTTTGAAAATGAATATTGTAATTTAATTTTACCATCTGAAGAAATTAAGAGAAAACGTGTTCAAGAACTTTCACCAAATGATTTTGACCTAAAACACTTACTCCCTCATGAAAGTGACTCTTTAACAAAATTATTGTGCAGTAAAGCCCTTGCATTTTCTAAATCTTTGGACACTTTAGGTCATACAGACTTAGTGAATCCTCAGTTTTCAATGTTGAACTCTCATCCTGTAAAAAACCTACCTTTTCCTGTGCCACAGGCACTCGAGCAAGAAGCTCTTGATCAAATTAATCAAATGCTAAATGCAGGTATTATAGAAAGATCAAATTCATCCTGGGCTTGTCCTATGCTTCTAGTTAAAAAGAAAAGAACTGACATGTCGAAACCTCAGAAATATCGTTTGGCCCTAGATTTAAAATTGCTAAACTCCATCATCATACCATCATCATATCCTCTTCCTAGAATTCAAAATCTATTAGTACAGTTATCAAAATTTAAATATTATACTACTCTTGACTTGCCATCTGCATACTGGCAGATTGCAGTACCTAAAGAAATGCAAGACAAACTCAGTTTTACTACTCCATGGGGAATTTTTACCTATCTTCGTCTCGTTTTTGGCCTGAAGATAGCTGCGAGCACTTTTCAACAATTAATTGATTCAGTTATTCAATTATCTGAAATTGACTCGTGTTATGCATAGCAAGATGACATTGTGATTGGCGCTAATTCCTTTGAAGAAGTGGTTACGAAACTCACAAAGCTCTTAGACACTCTCATTGCTAATAACATCACTCTTTCTCCTGAAATATGTTCATTCATTAAAACTAGTATTAACTTTTTAGGCTTCCAACTCACAGATCATAAAATTCTTCCTATTACAAGTAATATTGTAAAAATCACTTCCTTCCCAAAGCCTAAAACCAAGAGGCAGACAAAAGGTTTCATCGGATTATGTTCATTTTATAGGTCAATTATACCTAATTTTTCTAAATTGATTACTCCTCTTATTGAAGTTACCAAACCTAAAAATAAGTTTTGTTGGAAATCTGAACAAGAAAATGCATTTAATAAATTGCAAGAAATTTTCTTTCAAAAACCTATGCTAAATCTCCCAAATTGGAATGAACTTTCTATGTTAATACTGATGCATCAAAGACAGCAATCTCAGCTGTTCTTATGCAAAAATTTGACGGTGAACTTCGACCGATTTCATATTATTCAAAAACTTTATCTCAGTCTGAAAAACAGTATCCAGCTATCAAACTGGAACTTTATGCCATTTATAAAGGAGTAACAGCTTTCAAATATTACATTTTTGGTCGACCCTTCATTCTCTTATCAGATGCTAAATCCCTTAATAATTACAAAAAAGCAGCATCACCTGCTGACATCACTACTCGTTGGATGTTAGAACTATCTGAATATTCATACACATTCCAGCATATACCGGGCAAAGAGAATGTGTTAGCAGATTTTCTAAGCAGAACCCCTCACATTCCTACTGAAGATCTTCATACTAATCCAGATCTTATTTCTAGCAAGAACCCCTACCAATTGCTGATGATCAAAATGATTTACATAATGAAATTGCTCACTTTCCATGTGGTTTAATTGGCAAAACACACCACACCTGTCATCTTCAAAGTGACTCTCCACCTCCAAATAATGATAATAATGAAGATCCATTATTAGAAATTTTTGATCAAACCATCTTTTCTGAACAAAAAAAAGACCCTAAAATTAAGAAAATTTATGAAGATCTTAAAGCTAACAAAAAATCTAAAAGTTTAAATGGTTATTATATTAATCCAAATAATGATTTACTTTGTTACAATGGACATTTTTCTTCAGAAGATATTGAACTACATAAAGCAGTTTTACCTTCGTCATTTAGAGCAAAAGCTATAAGAATTGCTCATATTACTCATACTGGAATTCATAAAACTATTGTTAATTTAAAGAAAAGATTTACCTGGAAAACCCTTGTTTCTGATGCCATTAATTATGTCAACTCTTGTGAATTTTGTTTAGTAAACAAAAATCATAAAAACAACACCGCTCCATATTTACCAGCATCACTACCTACAGCTCCGAATCAAAAAGTTTCGATGGATTTACTTGGCCCATTGAGAAATCGCCAATATATGATGACAGTAATTGATCACTTTTCTCGTCATTTAGAATTATATGCCTTGAATAACATTAACGCTGAATCTGTTACTAAAGCTCTATTACATTTCTACTCATTCAAGACATTACATTTCTACTCATGGAAAGCCCGAATTAACACTTACTGATCATGGCTCTCAGTTCACTAGTGATATGTTTTCTTATTTCAATAAAAAGCTTGGCATAAAGTTGGAACACAGTTCTGTAGCCCATCCCCAGGCTAACGGATTAAGTGAGCGATGTAATACTCGAATAAAATCATCTGTGAATACAATGGCTTCCCAAGGATTTGATGTATCAACTGCTTTAAAAATCCACCAGTCCATATACAATGCTACGCCTCATCCAGCTACAAAATTCACTCCAAATCTTCTTCATTTAGGAAGAGAAGTAAATGATATTTATGCCAATTATAAAACCCAATCTTCCTGGAAAATTATTAACACAGCTTATGAAATTCTCAAATAAATGGATGTTATTGAAAAGAAATACTATCAAGCTTATAAAAATAACGAGTCTTCTAGACAAAAGGTATATCAAAAATCAAGGGAAAAGTTAAAATTTGCTAATATCAAAGTTAATGATATTGTTTATGTAAAATTTCCCAGTGTGTTTAACAAAAATGCACAAGGCCCTTACATGGTAAAGAAAATAATTTCACCTGTACTTATTCAAATTCAAGATTGCAATAATAATCAAGCATTACCAATGTTGATACATACTAACAGAATCTTGAAACTTCAAAAAAGAGATGAAGCATTGCGGTATCCTTCGGATTCTCCTCAAGGTGCAACACATGATCAACCAGCTGTTGATAATGCATCTTCTTCTCCTGTACAACAACATGTTCCTGTTCAAATTTCTAATTGTGATTCTGCCTGTAATACATCTCCTCAAATTCCTACTTCTTCTAAATGCCAACAAACATCTTCACATTCATTTAATTCAGTGCGTTCACAGGCATCTGGTGATAAAACTCCCGCTGCTCTTCTAAATAAATCCACTCAATATAAAGATCATTATGATCTTCGGCCTCGCACCCATAAACATTATAAATCATAAACTAATCTTCATTTCTTTTTTAGGATGACTTTAGCGTTGTTGCAGAATCTGAGGCATGCTAGCTGTCTTGGATTGTAAGAGATGATGTTTGTATATTTTATTTATTTTTGCTTTCTTCTACCAAAGCTGCAGGCAGCATTTGTGTAATTTTTTTAAAGTCATCTTCTCCTTGAGACAATGAAACTGTCATTCTATGAAAGTATGAACTTTTTAAATTTGTTTCTTTTCAATCTGTTTTTCATTGAAATATTTTCTTCACAACCATTCTTAAATTTTTTTGTTTATGCTTCATCTCATACGTAGAGTGTATTGGTACTTTTAAGTTTTCAAAGCCTACAAATTCAATAGTTGGTAAATAATGAGAAATATTTTGTTTTTGAAATAATAATTGAAAATATGTCATTCATTGAATTATTTTGATAAATGTTTATTCTAAAAATAAATAAACAAATAAATTGTTACTGATATAAGGTAAAACATGAGTACTCATGTCATAAAATTTCCCTATTGTGTCTATTATAAAAATTGAAATGTTACTTTTTATTTATTGACAATTTATGCATGCTCTAACATCTAAACTTTTTAACATTTCAAAAAAAAAAAAAATAATAATAATGATCAAATTGTGCATACTAATTGCTTCGACTTAAATTTTTGATTTATTGTAAAAAAAAAAAAAAAAAAAAAAAAAAAAAAAAAAAAATGAAATGATGATTGAGTATAGGTATCTCTGTGTATCTAAGTGTTAAAGTATTCAAAGAAAAAGGTTTATATATATATATAATAAGTATATACTTTGGATCCAAAGATATTTTTTTGTTTAAATCATTACTGGTATATAGAAAAGAAAATATTTGTTTTTTTACAGATAAAACATGATCACATGTTATTTACAAGAATTTGAATATTTGAATTAAACATGTTCAACATATTATAAATATTTTATGTGATAATTTTTGTAAAGTGACATTTTTCAAGTTATTTACTGGATTGATATATTTATTTAAATACTTTTATGAGAGTGTAAATATCCTCTCTTTGCTCTTTTTGATAATTTTGTAAGTGGTATTATTGCAGAATAGCATTTTCTTCTGAGAGTTCAAATATTCTCTCTTTGGTATTTACCTTTATTTACTTTGAAAATGTTTTTGTTGATTTGCAACTTATATTTACTTTGAAAATATTGTTGAATTATATGACATTAAATCTATTCAGTTAAGATATGTTGACATATTGGAAGGTATTGTATGTATATGGATATATATATTTTTTTTTTGAAAATCTAAATATTCTTCCTTGAGCATTGGTATACATTGAATTCTGAAAAATTGAATTTATTGAATGTAACATGATTATTGATTTGTGAATTTTAATATCATGTACTTATATGCACATTATTACAAATTCTTTTTCTTTATACTATGCTGACCATATATGTATATTCTTATTATACGCAACAATTTTTATATATGCTGGTATATTTATATTATTGTACTTACAATTTCACGACTCAATCAAGAGACTCTCATCTAAAGACTGTGAACATTGTCCCTAAATACATAGATTATTATAAACCTTTTTTTTAAACAAGATAAGTTCTTTTTTTGTGAACAAACAGTTATTTTAAATGTTTGCCAGTGTATTGTGCATTATTATTTGAACTATAACTATGATAGTAATTTTGTTCTATTATTATTGAATGTCATGCAAGACAATTATTGATATTCAAGTAATTCTTATTTGTTTATTTATATTTATGACTGTTTTATATGTTCATTGTGCATAATTTAGAAAATATTGTCTCGATGTAAAGATTATTTAATTTGTATATATCACCAATATTTTCTCTTGGGGAAGCCGGGGTAATATGTTGTGGTTACTCTTAACCACTACCATATTTTTTATTTAATTTAATTTATCGTCTATTTTTGGTTTTAATCTTTAGTCATTTATTATATATTTCGCATTCTAAAAATTATCTTAATTCTCGCTTTTTTTAATCTCCCCTGTAAAGTCCTTTTTATTACCTAACTTTTTGTTGATTTCAAATGTTGAAATCAGTTAGCAATTTTGTTCCTTCCGGTTTTGGAAGTTTCCTGTCTTTTCTAGAATATTCGATGGGGTGTCGTCTTCCGTTTTATGACTTCTCCTATTGTACAATCAGATACTATTCTTCTGTTACGTAATTTAAAAGTTGGTGCGTCCTGATATCAAGTTTTGGCTCCGCATCTTTCTACTGATATAAAGGTTTATTCTTAAAATACTGTTTCCCTATTCCGCGATACGCTTGGCCTCTCTATTGTTTCGCCACTTCCTTTTGACCTGCCAGTTGGCGTATTTTTTAATTTTATGGCAACCCCTGTCTTCTTTCCGGAGCGGCTACTGTTGTTTCGTCAGAAGAGAACAGAACAGAAGGGAAGCGGTTTCGCCTCAGAGCGGAGCGAACGTCTGCAGATGTACAGAAATAAACGCCTGCAAAAATGATGTGTGGGATCCCAATACTAATGGTTTGTTCGTTTTTTTACGATTAACGTTCAGCATTTTTTAAATGCGAAAATAATGGAATTATTTAAAAGGCAAGGAAAGACTTTTATCCCTTTGTGGAGATACTTTAAGACTTGTTCGTCTATGAAAGATACATCTTATGATTTCCAAAAAGGAAGAAAATTTCGTATAAGAAATATGTGTGTCGATTTAAGAGAATGCTGTGTTTTCCTGAAGGAATGATTGTTTTTTAAAATTGTTGGAACATCGCTCACTTAGAATGCCCGTTAGAGTTACATTGTATGCTCAATACAGGAAGGAACATTTTTTTGTTTTATTGCGTATGTTAATATTTTGCCCCTTATTCTCCAAGAGAATCACGAAAAGGTATAACCATTTAAAAAAAGTTCTTCTATTCATTCATAAATTTTTGTTCAAGTGATAATGTGCTTTCCATGCCTGGCTCTAAAAATAAGAGAGTCGTATCTTCTAAAAGCTATAATATGCTCCAAGAATTTATAATCATTTATCTTCATAAAAAAATAAATAAAAGTTCTTTACTAAAAAATGTTATGAACTTATTCTTCTGTGTGTTTCTGCTTACTTTCTCATTCAAGTTTATGCAGGTAAGCTCTATTTTTATTTTTTAATTATATTTTCCTGCAAATGATTCCAAAAAGTTGTTGATCTATATTGCTTCATGTCTTGTGGTCGTTTGCGCCCAATTCAATGCAGTGTACTACTAAAATACGGTCACGCACTTAATTTTCTTGTTTCGGAACGTCGTTAGAAACGTTCCCTCCCACTGTACACGACAACTGCCATTAACTAAGAATAGAAAAATACAATTATTAGCATCTTAATTTTCAGATGTCATGTAATTGGTTTAAATAAGGAGTAAAAGTGAAAATAAATTTTTAGATCAGAAAACATTGGGAAAATAAAATGAAGACATTGAGGAAAGTGGAATATTATTTGTATTATGTTTCTTTAAGTAAACTGATTCAAATTCTTCGTATGTTGTAGGTCAAAACATCATTACAAACAATATTTTCTTTAGTAATAATTTCTATTGATTCTCATATGATTAATTTACGGTAATTCTTTAAGGGACATGTAATTTTTGCATCTTCAAAATTAACTTGAATTGTTTGCTTCTGGCGGAGTCTTAACGTGGCTGTTACTGGACGACTGTATTTTAAATCTTTCAAATGCTTTTTAATACGATTTTTCAGTTTTTGAGAAATCATTTCTATTTATTCCAGATAAATATTTTCTATTTTAAGTGATATTATATATACTGCAGAAATTTCATCTTTCGTAATCGAGTTCATTTTGGCATTAATTAGAACTTTCAGTTTTATTTGAGGGATGGCGATATACTATTCGTAAGATCTCGGAAATAGGCAAATAAAGAAGCATAGGTGCGCTACCGTTAGGTTATATATACACAAAACTAATTAGAATGTATTTATGTCAAGGTCTAACAGATTATGAAGCATGAAGAAATTCCGCGAAATAGTTCTTGAGGTGTAGATATCGTAAAAATTATGGAAAGTACAGCTGGTTATAAATATCAATTGATTTTTATATGGTTATAGTTAATATTACTTGGTAGGAAATTTGCACTAAAAATTATCTAGCATCCATTTATGCGAAAGTCCAATAGAAGATGGTTAGAATACCTTACATCTCTTCTTAAGATGTAGCTATCACGAACATCTGGAAAAAGTTGTGTAACAGCGACCGCTTTTGTGGGATTTACACAAAAACATAGTTATCATTAGCTTATGTCAAGATCTGACTGAATCTGAAATTTTATTATATGCTGTTCATTTGTTGTTGAGATAATGTGCATACAGATCTCGTATGAGACAGACAGATATGCGGGAGATATTATCTTAAATGAGTCAAATCGTGCTTAGGGTCTTCTAAAACATATAATTGAGTTGATAATCAAAAATAAAAATTCGTTATTAAAAATAGTTTTAGTTGTAAATTTACGAGAAAGTAAAAATCATCTAAAAGCAAATAAACTTCAGCGAAAAAAATAATATATATATATATATATATATTTCACAGAAACGGACTTGTTAAATCTGATAATCAGATATTCCAAAGAAAAAAACAAACTTTCTAGCTTTATACCGAAACGTAACTTAATAAACAAAACTTGAGCTTTTCTTTAAAAGTATGCTAGTGACATATTATAATTCTTCGCAGTTTATTTATTTACTTGTTTATCTCTTTGCTGGTTTCTTCTGATTAGAAATGCTGCTTTGTTATACGGCTGATTCCTGAAGTTATTAGGCAAATGAAAAATGAATGCTTATTTTTGCGTGCATTATTTTCTTTTTCTTAGTGGATTTGCTTCTAACTTAATAAGAGGCTAGTTCGCATTCCAGAAAAAAAAAACTTTGTAGAACATCTTCAGAAAGTAAGTTTCGTATTCATCATTTATTTACTCAAATAATGAGAGAAATTAAGTTCGAAACGAGTTGACGAAATATTGTGATATTTATGCTTTCTTAATAATATGCTAATAAGTATTGTTTTTTAGAATGATATATTGTTTTAGCTCTAAAAGCATAGTATTGCAAGCATTCATTTATAATTAAAGTTTAAAGGAAAAATTTTAATAAATATAAACAAATATTAAGTAACATTTTCCTAAAAACACGTTTTTATTAAAATTCACTTAAATGTGGGAAAAATTTAGATTTTCAATGCACTGCCACATCTGTCAATATTTCGCCAATTTGACCAAAATTTTGGGCTATTGTGGTAAAATTGTCATTAGAATATTTCAACAAATATTCATTGCTGTAGGAAATGTTGATTTCTCTATACGAAATAATTGAACAATCTTTAAATTTAAGTGTTGTTTTGGCGATATCTTTCAAAAAAGAGCATGTGTTGTCCTCTTCCTATGTCCTTTGGGGTCGAAATTTTAAAAATTTCAAAACACGTGTTCACTAATTTGATTTATACTATAGGGGTGTCAAAGTTCAATATTATATTTATATTGGTTTATGAGACAAAGGGGTTTTTGTAACTGTAAGTTTGCCTCTCGTTGCTCTCCCTTCATTTGGAATCAATTTTTTAAATGGATGTATGATTCCTGGACTAACCTATAAAATGCATATACATTCCAAACTTTAAAGCTCTATGTTCAACTCAAAGTGGACGAAAAACGAATACACGATGTTTCAACGTACAAACAATCAAACAAATTTTAAGATAAAAGATAACATGCAAAAAGACCTGAGCATCACAAAATTAATAGAAGCAGCATGAAATACAGTTTTTACATCATTAAAACATTTCAATTTAAAATTTTTGTCCAGAAAAAAAATTAAGAAGGCATAAATTTTCATAGTTATAAAACTGAACAATAAACTGTTTTATCACCTCAGGCATGCGGTCTATCGGATATGTTTGAGCTTGATTTTAATTAAAGAAAAGTGCGAAGACAGAACATTTATTTGTTTTCAAACGGAAAGCTTAAGTCAAAATCTTCAAGTAGATTACTGTTAAAAATAGTATTGTTATTTTAAAGTTTTTTATATTTCTAAACGACTTAAAAATTATAGAAGAGGTTTTGCATTCAAAACGCATGTTTTTTTTGGTTTTTTTTTTTTTTTTGGTTTTTTTTTTGTAAATGTACCGGGTGGTCAAAAAGTCCGTAAAAGCTTTAAAAGTACCGGGTGATCCAGAAGTCCCGGGACTTTTGAAATGCTAATAATTAGAAAACCATAAACAATAGAAATATGCGGTTTTCACAGAAATGCTGAGAAACTTGTGGGATTTGTTTTTTCGATGAAAAAAACATATTATGTTAGTTGCACTTTTTGACAGCAGGTGGCGCTAAAATTGATAGTATTGTTTTTATAGTATGATACAGCTCATTTAAAAGAACGAATTAGTGTCCAAGGGTTACAAAGTTTAATCATGACGCTCATGGCTTATAAGTACCGCCGTGAGCCGATGCAAAACAGCGTGCACAGTATCCTCAGAGCGGAAAGAAATTTCAGTTCATCGTGATATCACAAGTTTACTGCACTCACCATGAACTGGTGATTTCTACAGAGTATTGGCATAGAATCCTACCTAATTTACGATTGTAACAGACATTTGGGATCTCTTGTTTCTATTACGATCTTCCAATGAGCCTTTTTCTCAAACCTTGCTTACCACAGCATTTCACATTTGCAATGGCCATCGATTCTTTTGCAGTTTTAACTTGACGATTGTACGATATGAAAACAACGCGACATGCAAAGATGTGTCTAAACATAGTCTAGACAATGTCTAAACACTGCAGTTGCTCATGAAATTTTGTATCAAATTTCCGTTACAATGCAATTTCATTTACCTTACAAAAAATGTTTGAACATAAACCACCCTTAAAACGAAATCTCATCACTATCATAGAAAAGAAGTTTCGCAATGAACTCATGTGTATATATAACGCATGGTATAGGTACATCCAGTCTTATACAACAGCGCCACCTGTTGCTAAAAATGGTAACTATATATATTTAAAAAATTTCATTCTAAACAAAAATCCCACATGTTTCTGAACATATATCTGAAAACAGAACCTTTGTATTATATATAGTTTCCTAATTATTAACTTTTCAAAACTCCCGCAACTTCTGGATCACCCGGTACATAAAATCCAGAAAAATAACATAAATATAAAACGGTTAGGAGAGTTAGCATCTACAGATGACGGGATTCTTTTTTAAAACAAGTTTTAAAAAGTCCGTAAAAGCTTTAAAAGTACATAAAATCCAGAAAAATAACATAAATATAAAACGGTTAGGAGAGCAGCAGGTCTAGATCTATCCATGGCACCTGTATGCAGATCATGTCTTTGTCAATGTGACAGATTGGGCGGATCGAGTCGCATCCGAGATTTTAAATACCCCCATTAACAAAAGTTTACTGGTGTTAAATATGGAGACTGAGGAGCACATGGTAACCTTCAATTTCCTCTAATGACTTTGTTTTCCCTAAAAGTCTGTATCAGGAAGTGTTTGTGCGGAGAATCAATCCGACTGGATGCTTCATATTTCATAAACGCTCATTCTTGCATCTAAATATTTAGTAAGGGATTTGGAGACATTCTTTTCGTTTTTTGCGTATATTTTCTTTGACTTAACCTTTTGATCTTACTTGATCTTTTCTTTGACTTAAGATCGCCACACATTCTCCCAATGCTCCCTGTATTATTATGATACCTATCTAAGTTCTGTACCTTCTATGCAAGTCTGTGCATAAAGTTTTCAGAAACCCTCTATACTATAATTAAGGTTCCGCAATAACAAATGCTTGCATTTATTATTTTGTTACATTCATGTAATTTTGATGTACACTGGTGCGCAAAAATTAATGACGAAGCAAATGAACTAGCAGAAAATTCAAAAAAGGAAAAGAATGAAGTGAAAGACTAGTTAATAGATAGGCTTAAAAGAAATGCAGTAGGACATGCCCATATATGGCATATGGTGTAAAAGGAGGAAGCGTTAAGGTGATAAATCATAAAAATGGCGAAGACAAAATGTTCAGAAAATTGATGAAATATATAGCACCCTGTAAAGTTATTTCAACAACGTTTCTTTGCTATTATTGCATGATATAATCAAGACACAATCCAAGAGATGCCATATGGATGACATTACACAAGGTCAAATCATTGAGAAGTTGGACGAAGTTCGAAGTGTAGCACAAGAGTTCAGTACGGCTCACAGCATCGTTGCACGAGATAGAATGCATTGCAAACAATGGGAACAGCTGTCCGAGCATTTAGCAGTGGTCAGCCATGAGAAAAAATAACAGCGGAAGTCCATTATATTGTCGTACAAGAAAAAAAAAACAGACGTCAGACAGATGGAGAAATCGCAAGGCAGATGGAGCAGAATATTGGACATCGGATATCACGTTTTACCGACGCATGGAGGCTGCAGAAAGGTAGTCTTTTTGCACGTTTATTATTACGATGTGTACCGTTGGCATCTGCGTATCAAATACGCCGGTTTCTGTTGTGCCAGGAACACAAGAAGTGAATACAGCAAGTATAGGCTCGAGTATTCTTTAACGATGAGAGTTGATTTAGTATGACGAGTAATTCTGCATATATACATATCTGGAGACATCAGAGGACACATAATCATTTTTCAATATCTTCGAATGGGACAATTTTGTAGGTGCCGGAATTCTTATTTGAAGTGGTATCATGCTTGGTAATTGTAAGGACTTCTACGTCTTCCTAGGGAGTTTCGCCTCTGGTGCCACTATTGCGCCGACATTATCTTGTCTCACGCGTGTTTGTTTAGAGCTGCTGTGGATCCGGACTTATTTTTTATGAACGATAATGCTCCTCCCCATCGTACAGCGGTTGTCGAAGAGCTCTTCGTGGGTGAAGATATTCAACGCATGGACTGGCATACAAAGTCCCTGGACGTTAATCTTATAGACACATGTGAGAGCTTCTCGGAAGATATTTGTTATCACATGACCAGGTGTTATCAACGATTACGGAGCTGAAATTGACGTTACAAGAAGGATGGGACTCGATGCCTCAACAGCTCTTAGACAACATTGTCTTCAGCTTAGACAGACGTCATAAATCCTGAATCGCAGACATTGGTGAACTGATAGTTTAAATGAAAATCATTGCCACTATTAGGCAATGAGTTTTTCTTGCCAGGTGCCTGTTAGATAGACGTTTTGGTCTCCTCTGTATTTGTGTTCCAAATGAATTTTTCAATAAAGTGCTTTTGTATCGAAAAGATTCTTTATTTAGGTAATTTTTAAGACTTGTGCTATATTTCCACATAATGAAGATCTCATGTTATGACTTTGGTCCATATGGAAAGCTTTTGTGCTACGTTACATACAAAAAAACCCTGTCTTCTTTAATTTTCGCACACCAGTGTATTTTATCCGAAAATGATCCTGACATCGATAAATCATTTTCAAACCGTCTCAATTCTTTCGAAATTAAATACCAATCAACATTGAAGTAAATAACGGTATCCTTATAGGTATTGGAGATCAATATTTCTAAGATATTCATATAATGTGAAACATCCAAAAGACTTTCGTTACATTGAGGTCAGTAAGAAAAATCGTTCTAGATGTATTTTAATGAAATTACTTATGGATAAATTTACGAAGGTGGGAAATACGCATTTTTTATAGCGTGAACCCAATATCTGCTTTAAAAGAAAAAAAAGCTACTTAATTGTTGAGAGAAAATGAGGCAGATGAAAAATAAAGAGCCTTGACTTTTAAATATATAGATTATACATGAGAGACATCAATTGAAATTAAACAGTTAGGGGGTCAATATAAACTGAGCACACATGTTGTTAAGTTGTTTCATAAAGAATTTGTTAATAAATATTTTATCATGCGTAAACTTTATGATTAATCACTGTAAAACATTTGTGTAACGTTACTCCATAAAACTGGTGGCAGCCTTGCTGCCTCCAGTTTGGTGGAGTATTTTAACCGATATAATCGGTGTAACATTGTAATGTTACACCAGTAATGCATGTTTTTATTACACCATTATGTAAGTGAAAAATTACTCAATGAAGTGTAAATCGTAGCTGCCACCATTTTTATGGAGCAACATTACCACAAATGTTTTACAGTGATGATAGAAGCATTATTTCCTTTTTAAATATATATATATATATATATAAAACAGGAATACGAAAACATACAATTCAATAAGTAATGAATAGAGAAATCTTGTTTCGTTTGTTTTTAATTACTGTATTTTTTACGCATAAAGTAAACAAGGAAGTGAGTTATGAATAACAAAAGAATTTCTTATACATAATTAAGCCTAACAATTAAAAATAATTAATGGAAATTAACTTCTTTAGAAAATTCTCATATATATTAACATTGAAGGTTAACAAGAAATAATAATGCATTTTTTATACCGAAAATGACTTATAGCAAGTTTATCCAAAATTAATTAAGCATAAAATATGGCACAAAAGAAAGTTTCTTAATTAGCAGAAAGATAAATTTATTGTATATTTTAGAAATGATTTCAAATAAGAAAAATAAACAGATTCCAATTATAATGATTTTTATGCATTTAATTTTTAAATCTCTCTTCTGTTTATTTTTGAGAGTTTGTATCTTTCATTTTCCTTATTATCATATAAGATAGGAGAGATTTTCTGCGGAGCTTTCGACTTGATAATTATTATGCAATTTTAACTCCTCAATGCACAAGTTTTTCTATATATATATGTAAAAAATTATTTGATGTCTTTTTGGCGGTGTAATAATGAAAAAAAAAAAAAAAAAAAAAAAAAAAAAAAAAAAAAAAAAAAAAAAAAAAAGATCTAAATTTTGATATTGTATGGTGTGCGCCGTAAATACACAATCGAAGTTTTAAAATATTGTATTGCTGTATTTTGCAACTAAATGAGATTTAAATTAATTCATTTTATCTGCTTATCACTCTTTAACTTTTATTATTCATTACAAATAATGAGAGTAAATCTTACGTTAATAGTTTGATCGAAATTTCTTTTCTTTCCGAAGAATAATTTTTTTTTGTTTAAATATATTCAACATGTAGGCAGTGGCGGTGGCTTGCTTCATCAACCCCCCCCCCCCCCCCCCACTAACCGTTTTTCAATGTCTTTAATTTGTCTACATTTTCTTTTAAATTTGTCGGTTTCAATTTCTCTTTTTTTTTTTCCTTTTCTATTTTGAGTGCAAGGCATACGCGTCGTAAGTGAAGCATTTTGACGCTATTCGTGTTCGCTTTCCAACAACAGCGCTTCTCGCAAGAAAGTAGGACAGTTCGGGACGTAGGTAGAGAATTTTCACGCTTTTCGGGATCGCTTGTCAGCTACAGCTCTGTCGCCCAAAAGAGTCTTACTGTTTAGAACGTAGGTAGGGATCGCCGACGAAGATGGGTTGCTCATCGCGGCGGTTGTCATCTGGCGTGGACAAAAGAAGTGTTATTCCTTTCTTTCAATTATTGTTGGTCAGGGAGAGGGATTGTATTAGTCTAATTCATGTTTATATTGCATTAGTCTAATTCATATAAACGCAGAATGAAAATTATAATGCTTTTATGTATGTGCCAGATATGACATATGGTACAGTAAAAGATTAAAGTGTTATTTTATTTGGTAAACATGTAAAGACTTTGGCATAGATTTTTTTATTTTTTCTACATTAATTTATAACTTTTCTTATAAAATTGAACATACTCAGTGTTATGATACAGAGAACCCATTCTCTTTCGAACCCAAATAAAGAAAAATGTATTACCAAATTTTAGTATTTTAAACAAATGATCTTTCAAATGAATTAATTATAAATTAGGAGGCTCGGTTCCCTTTGAAAACAAAATATTCATGATTTTATTATTATGATTATTATTTAATTTTCATTACAAGTTCTCAAAAAAATTGCTAAAGACAAGTATTTTTCACGAAAATGAATAATACCGTATCGAAAAAAAAAGTTTAAAATAACGTAAGAAAATTTAAAAACGTTTAATATGTAATTTTTTTTTTACAATTTTTCGACAGTTTTGTTTTATTTAGAAGGGAATATCTTTTATTATATCCTTCTAGTGGCATTGTGATAAGCACGTCGTCCATGTAAGCACGCCTGACGGATACGCTGCAGACTTCGATTTCGAATCCTTGCTAATCAGGTTTATATAATTTTTCATCCCTTAGGTGTCGATGAAATGCATACTAAAATGTGTGTAATTAGTCGAATTACTGTATTAATACCTGTGTTTTAATGGAACTCTACACCTTCTTATTAATCTTAAAATATACAAATAAATGCTTTAAAAGTGTTGCAAAAATATATATTATTTATTTATTATTTATCTTAGATCTTTCGGATGCCCTCGCCTCCATTTTCGAAGAAATATAAAAGAAGATAATTAATTAGAAATAGAAAGCTTAAAAAGAAAACAAAAAGGGACTCAAATGGCATTTTTCTGATGTACAATATAACAAACCAAGTACAGCCTTATCTAGACTACAAGGAAAAGAAATTATTTTGATAAATTTCGACAAAGCTAAAATATTTTTTTCAATATCGAGTCATTACTGTTCAGTTATCCGTGAATCCATTGATATTTTGATTAGGAATAATTCTGTTTGTAATGACGCCATTTCTTATAATATTCTACTTAGGAATTATACTCTTTGTAAAGACGTCATTTCTTATAATATTTCCGCACTCTGGTACAATATTTTTGGTGTTTCGATGAATTCCTCGTAACTTTGTTTGTACACGACTGTTTTTGTTTTTTGTTTTGTTTTACGTTTTCTATTTCTAATCAACTATCTTCTTTTATATTCCTTTGAAAATGAGTGCGAGGACATCCGAAAGATCTAAGGTAAATAATAAATAAATAATATCTATTTTTGCAACGCCTTTTAAGTGCTTATTTGTATATTTTAAGATATAATGTGTACTGTAACTAAATTACCGAAGGTCCAAGGTTAGATTTACAATTTCACAGCGAAGTGTGACTTATAACACCTCGAGAACTAGGATCTCAGGAAACAGGTATGGGAACTATACGCCTTGATTCATGGTGATCCTTCATGTAACCTCAGCTTTAGTTTACATCCTTTATGAAGTTAGAGATTTTTCTATAATCCTATTAGTTAGTGGATTAAGAGTAAAGCATTTATAAAAGAAATTATGTGCTTTCTTTTAGAAAAACTGCAAAAAATAAAACAAATTGGTTTATTATACATCAAATTTGGCATACGATTTGTGTTTGTACAATAAATAGTTTTATAGCTGCTCAAATCTTGGCGCAACAGCAGCTGCATTCTTAAACAAAAACAAATGGATACAAAATCCATCACGGTTCTATGTATTAAATTCATTTGTACGAAAATAATAGGAGTCCATGTCGAATAGCATGTCATCACCATGGATACACATCGAATCATTACCTAACAATAAATATTGTTGAAATCATGACGTAGGGTAGGCTTTAACAGAATGAAGTAAACATTTATATTTTTTAAAGTTCTGAGTCGATTTTCATAAAATTTCAAAGGACTTGAGACAATTCTGCAACAAAATTAAATATATTAAATTTTTAACTGTTCGGATGTGTAGTTTTTGCCATTTACCTTTTAAACAGATGAACGGTCCAGATGGTGAATGTAGGTGCTATGCATTTATGTAGTTATGATTGAAGATAAAAATTTTAAACTAAAGAACTATTACGAAAGTGATAAAATAATATTATGCATAAAACTCTTACATCCGACTGTTTTACATTATACATCAATTTCCATTAAATTATGCTATCATTTTTCTCCTAATACCATTATTTATCTTATTACTTATATTGGTCTACAGATTTCAACGGAAAATTTATTTAAAATTTTCTATATAAATAAATTTCACTTTGTAATTTAGTTCGTATACTTTTCAATCTTACAGCGAATTAGCTTTATATGGGTGCTACGAAATTCGGCTGATAAATTTTGAGGTTTAAGAGAAACTCAAAACAAAAGAATGAAAATATCAAAAGCATATAAACCTATCACAGAACACGGGATCGCAACCACATATTGAATTAAAAATCCATATCATTCTATACTAACTCAATTGGGATTGACGGTAATAACTTTCTGGAAACTCAAATGCATTATAATAAAGTTTTTAAGAGCGATTTTCATCTTTTTAAAATGTAACAATATAAAAAAAGTGGTGAAGGTTTCGATTATACGCGCCAGCAGTATGCACTCAACGATCCACATTTTACACTGTGATGACCCGTTTAAACGGTATCATCGATTTTTTAAATACTCTGATTTTTCCAGAAATCTTCATGACATTATAACAGTTCATATGAAACAAGAAACATATCGTTGCATTTTCATTGCAATGTTTCTATTTTTCTCAAATTTATTACCATTAACCCAAGATCAGTTCCGATGAAACATTTTGTATATGTTACGAAACATTAGGTTTGAGACAGGGGTATCTACGCAAATTATACATCTTCTTAAGGCCCCACAATAGTCAATGAAAAAGATCCAAATGATAATGTAAAGTCAATGGGAACGTTCTTTTCAAATATCTCGCTCAAATTTTAATATTTTGACATGATTTTTTTTTTTTTACGTAGGATAGATGAGAACGATCTACAACCGATCTAGCTTTTACTTTTTAAATTTTGGTTTCAGATTAAAAAAAATACTTTAAATTTAAGAACTGATTTAAACCGTTTCTGAAAATTACAACTATCATACTATAAAGATGTATATAAGCAAAATCAAAAAGTAAAAACTTGTCCGGTTGTAGATCGTCCTCAGATATTCTATGCAAAAAAATCATGCAAAAATATTAAAATTTGAGTGAGATATTTAAAAAGAAAGTTCCCATGGACTTTACATTATCATCCGAGTCTTTTTCTTTGACTAGTGTTGCGCCTTAATACCTTCTATCACCCCTTTTAATATTTTGATCAAATTATGGAATACCCTGTATACATAAACATCAAAGATTTACTGAAATGACAGAATAAATGCAAAATAACCACAAAAGTTTTAATTTCACACCTTGACAATTTCAGTTGACTTTTCAAATATACAGGGTGTTTCGCTACCAGACCGACAAACTTTGAGGGATGATAGTACACCTGAAGACAAACATTATTAAATAGGAAACCATGGGGCGCAAACGTCTTCTGTAGGAGCTAGGGGCCATTAAAGTTTAGGGTCCAAAACTTCAAACGATGATAGAAAACAGAAAAAAGGGTCGATTCGTTTGCGGTTTTCACTAAAAACATTCTTTATATTACGATTTCTTTAGAAAAAAATTTTAAAAGTTACTTTCAAAAATTATCGATAGAGGGCGCTTTAGACTTTAAAGTAACGAACAACTACTTTTTACCGTTATTTTCTGCATGGGGTTGAAAATTTTCCAAAGACTTTAACTTAAATTTTAAGTCCAAAATCGAAAACATTCGGGTCGGGTAACTAGCGAAAATTGAACTGTGAACATAGGGGGGGGGGATTCCAAGCGCTCATAAACATTGTACAAACTGATTGATTTTGTTGCGGTTTGCTTGAAAGTCATTTCCTTGGAAACTATTTTATTCAAAATGACGAACAGCTTTGGTGTCCTCATTTTTTGATAGATGGCGCTTTCGACACATCTCCGACATTTCAATAGCATTACTCCTGGGTGTTTTACTACCAGACCAACTTACTTCCAAGAAGTGTTAGGGACACAAAGAAGACTCGGAATCACATAGGAATGTAACGTTGTAATTGCCTTTTTTGCGAGTTATGGTTAAAGGAAGCGGAAAAGATAGCAACAGAAACAGCTGAGAATGAGCAATACGTTAATGTGACAGAAAACAGTTTATTTAAAGGTTTTACTACAAAAGGTGTTCGAAATTACGACTAGAAGTAGTCCGGCAAGTTTGACAGCGACGGTAGATGGCGCTGCGGTTTCCTTGCAGTAGATGGCGCTAAACGGTAATGCGTGCGAGCAGCGATCAATTTGAAGTGATCATTCGCGAACCGGCTCCAAAGGTAGCAGAATGAAGTATTTGAAAGATGAACACCCCGATGGGGCACCTCCACATTTTATCTATGCCATTTGCCGCCACTTCAAAGCAAGATCTGGGAAACGGTGGATAGGTCGTGGTGGTCTGCCAGATCGCGGGACCTATCATGTATCGACTTCTTCTGCTGGGGTCAAATGAAAAGTTGGGTGTATGAGACTCCCGTACCATCAGTTAAAGACCTCGCATCTAGTATGTCTGTAGCTTGCCAGAAAACTATCAGAGATGCCAGGAATCTATCAAAGCGTGAGGAATTCCATGCGACGCCGCTGTCAAGCATGCCGAACTACTTCTGGTCGTAATTTCGAACACCTACTGTTGTAAAACATTTAAATAAATTGCTTTCTGTCACATTAACGTGTTGCTCTTTCTCTGCTGTTTCTATTGCCTTTTTTCTCTGCTTCCTTTAACCGTAACTCGCAAAAAATCATTTTCAACATTATATCCCTATGTAATTCCGAATCGTCTTTGCACCCCTAACATCTCCTGGAAGTATGTTGGTCTGGTAGTAAAACACCCAGCAGTAATGCTATTGAAATGTCGGAGATGTGTCGGAAGCGCCCTCTATCAAAAAATCAGGACACCAAAGCTGTACGTCGTTTTGAATAAAATAATTACCAACGGAATGATCTACACGCAAACCGCAATAAAATCGCTTTGTCTGTCCATTATTTATGAGAGTTTAAAATCTCCCCCTCTGTTCACAGTTAAATTTTCGCTAGTTACCCGATCCGAATGTTTCCGATTTTAAACTTAAAATTTAAGTTAAATTCTAAACTTTAAAATAATTTCAACCCCATGACGAAAATAACGGTAAAAAGTAGTTGTTCGTTACTCTAAAGTCTAAAGCGCCCTCTATCGATAATTTTTGTAAGCAAGCTTTAATTTTTTTTTCTAAAAAAATCGTAATATAGAGAATGATTTTAGAGAAATCCGCAAACGAATGGACCTTTTTTTCCGTTTTCTATCATCGTTTGAAGTTTTGGACCCTAAATTTTAATGGCCCCTAGCTCCTACAGAAGACATTTGCGCGCCATGGTTTCCTATTTAATAATGTTTGTCTTCATGTGTACTGTCATCCCTTAAAGTTTGTCGGTCTGGTAGCGAAACACCCTGTATAGAACAACTTTGAATTGGCAGTTAAACAAAATAGCTTTTTTTTGTTCTTAAGCAACATACCAAATTGTCAAAAACGAAAAAATGCATCATAAATAAGAATATTACAAATCCAGATGTGTCCGTTTATCACATTCTTTCTAGAAAAGAAAAAAAAAATACTCATTATTTTTCAAATAATATAGTAATATAATATACCTGGAGAAATCTAAAAATGCAAATGTGGTTTAGGATGTAATATATTTTTGTATTTCATTATTTATTTGATTACGCTGTTTGAATAACGACATGTGGCTACATTTAATAGTACTATCGGATCCAAGATCTGTGTTTTAATTTTTTGCATTTTTTCTACTCTGAATTTGATTCATTTTGCGCATTTTATTTCCAGAACGCTCGATAATCCAATGTTGCGTCAAAAATAAGGGAAATGCAAAAAAGTAATAAATGACTTTTGAAATTTACTCATATGATTTACGCTTTGTTTGGTATATATTTCATTCGGGCGGGATGCTAAATTTAAATTATATAAAAGTAGAAAAACATAAAATAATAGTGTTTTTATTCATTGGTATATAAATAAAAGAAGTTTTTTTTGCAATTTTTTCCCGGAAAAGTATATTTACTAGTCAAAAAAGAAGAAAAATATCATTTACCACTTCAGTGACACATTTTAGGCTTTTTCTTAATATATCAAACTTTAGATTTTGTTAAAGAATATTTACTCAATAGTTTATCTTATGGTTTACGATTAGGTACGTATTAGTTGGAAATTTAGTAGGATATTCCCTGATGTAATATAGTTTTCTGTTTAAAGTATTTTACCAGAAAAGATGTAAGCATCAGTAATTTACATTTCTTTCTACATAGTTGTAAAATAATATTTTATAAAAATAACAATTATGAGTTTTGCAGTTTTCTGTCTCAGTTTGGATATCAATAAAATATTTGTTGTTTGAAACTTATTTTTGCTTGAATCTGGGTATCAATAAAATTTTTGCTATTTTTAACTAATTTCTGCCCGAGTCTGGTCATCAATAAAATATTTACTATTTTAGACAGATATTTACCTCAGTCTGGGTATGAAAAAACAAATTTGTTAATTTAAATAGATATTTAGCAACTTAAAAAACTATTTAACATTGTTATAAGGAAAAATTTATTACATTTTCCGATCTAAAAAAATATTTTAATACATTGTGTGATCTGCATCGGATTAAAAATCTGAATTTTCCAGGTTTCTCGTTTATAATTCTTTAAAAGACAAATTTCTGTTCACAATTCACAATGATTTGAAAAACTAAGTAAAATATGTTCGAAAATTAATGCTGAAAAAATATTATAAACGTGACCGAGGATTGTTTTCGTTTTTTTCCCTTACTCTCTCTCTCTCTCTCTCTCTCTCTTTTATTACTTTTTGCAGAAAATATTATCGAGACGCAAAAAACGCGACACTGTGATATAGGAACATCTTTATCTGACCCTCAACATGACTTCGATAAAGAAGAATGGAAGTTTTTTATAATCCCTTAGGAACCCTTATGTTAGAATTATTGCACGTAATAATAAGCCCTGCAACAATAAATCTATCCTATAGTATACCAAAATATTATTTATCTGGCAAAATATTATTTATCTTAAATTTGGCATAATGCCATAAAGTCTTAAATCTGTATCTGTTTGCAATATTTTGGTTTTTACTGGTCCGTAACATATTTAAACTTTTAATTTATTTCGATTTTATTAAAAATATTCTTTGATGTTTACTGGATGGCGTTGCATTTATATCATTGGTAGAGGCTCGAGAAATTGCCTCTCGTGGAGAAAGCATTCATCATTGACCTTTTAATAATTTCGCTAAGATATTTTCCTAAAGATGACTGCAGAAGACGGTTTGAAACGTTGATTTTACTTTTTAGTTTATACTTCATTATATAAGTTCATAATAAACTTTTTTATGAATAAATCAGCAATATTATGTGTTTTTAACAAATACATTCTTAGTAATTTGAGAACTTTTTCAAATGCACGTACTATCTGGGTCTGAAGTTATTATACCTGTAAAAAAATTAAAAACTTAAAAAAACACTTTTAATAATAATAAAGACTTATAAAGTATCTGGAATTCCGTTACATGTCTATAATTCTGATCTGCAATTCTGTTGCCAAAAATTGTCACGCAACGGAAAAATGCATTAAAAAAACTATGGTACGTAATTTAATCGCTGTTGTTTTCCTTCTAGGTTTAAGTAAACTTCCATTGGTCCTAATTTTTTTCATAATATTAGTTTAAGTAGATTCTTAAAATGAGGGGGCACATATATTTGTACCACATTTTTGTATGAATCTCTGAAAATATAACGCCATAAAATTAAAAGAAATGTACTTTTTATTTCGGCGTGAAAGCAACTTCCAGACGATATCCCAAACGATATACAAATAAATTATTATTTTTTTTGGGGGGAGGGGGAGGAATTTAAATAAACTCCCTGCATTTTAAAAAATATACTTCTGAATGCTTAATAATCTATAAATATTTGGGTAAATAGCATTCATTACTTCTGCCACGTTTGACCTTTCCATATTCGATAGTTCACGAGAAAAACGGCAGTGATACGACAAACAGACACATGAGTGATCTTATTATGATTCTGTTTTTTACTATTTAACTAAAGAACCCTAAAAAGGACAAATATCTTATAATCAATAAAAGACATTACTTTGTATATCAACTTTATCTTTACAAATACCAAAAACCAATCTACTTTTGAGATACAAATAAAATTTTATAAAAAAGAAATTTCTTTGGCTAACACAATGTTTTTAAATTCTTTTCAGAATGTATTAATTAGCTACTTCTAATTTGGATCAAATTTTTGCATAAAATTTTTCATCATCAAGTAATCATTGTAATAACATGTTTGATAACACTAACATTGACAGCATTAGCATTAAAATGAATACTGTTATATTACTCCTACGTGTTTAGAACATTATATAATAGCTTCTTGTTACTAAAGCATTCAACAATAAGATTGTCTTCTGCATTTGAATCCTGTATGGGAAAAGGACAGGCAGAACATATTGGCAAGAAAACAGCTGGTAACGTTCTTTCCCCTTTTCTTTTCTAGCATGTATCATTTCGGACCTGGTTTCTGTAACAACGCATTTTGTGCGCATATGACAGAAGAATAGAAATATGAATGTTGGGATATTCCATGTCTTGGTACAAAGTGATTTTATAATAACTTCAAGGATTTAATAACAATTTTGTATTTTCATAAAGTAAGTTTATTGATTAAGAATAATGTTAACAAACTTTTTTGATGTAAAAAAAATAGTTATTCATAAAAGAAATTTTTGTTAAATAAAAAATGATAACGACATTCTTCTTCTGCAGCTATCTAACGATATCAAGTGCTGGCCGCCCCCTTCCTCCCTAAAGTGATAAAGTTATGTATGTGCAACTTCTAATCCCACTTGAAATTTCTAATTTTACTTTCTTCTATCTTCAATAGAAGAAAGTATTGTAATCGAAATTTTTTTCGACTTCCGGTTTTCGACGATTTTACACGTTTTAGGGGTCAGAGATTCCAAAAACATGTTTTTACAAAATGTCTGTCTGTCCTTGTGTCTGTGTGTGTGTATGTCGCCATTCTACCATCAAAAAGTGTATGAAGTTATGCATAGAATTGAACCAAATGTTTTGTGAATGTTTTTGGCTATGGCAAGCAGATCCTCCTTCAGTTTTGAAATATTCCGCCGGAAGGGGGCGCTGCAATCGCGATTTTTATGCCATTTTCAATATTTTACCGACCAAAAGTATATGGAGTTATGCATCGAATTTAAACAAATTCTTTGCGAAAGTGTATGACTATGGCTTGTTGGTGCCCCCGGAATTTGAAAATAATCCGCCTGAAGAGAGCGCTGCAATCGCGATTTTTGTGCGATTTTCAATTATGTACTGACCAAAAGTATATGAAGTTATGCATCGAATTGAACCAAATTTTTTGTGTATGTGTATGATTATGGCTAGTGAGTCCTCCCTAAATTTGAAAAAAAAATCCGTCGGAAGGGGGCGCTGTAATCGCGAATTTTGTGCCATTTTCAATATCGTACCGACCAAAAGTATATGAAGTTATGCATCGAGTTGAATCAAATTTTTTGTGTATGTTTATGATTAAGAGTAGTTAGTCCTAACTGAATTTGAAAAAATCCGTTGGAAGGGGGCGCTGCAATCGCGATTTTTGTGCCATTTTCAATGTTGTACCGACCATAAGTACATGAAATTATGCATCGAGTTGAACGAAATTTTTTGTGTAAGTGTATGGCTATATCTAGTTGGATCGCCCTGAATCTGAAAAAAATCCGCCGAAAGGGAAAGGTTCGAATTTTATGCCATTTTCAATATTGCACCGCATAGAAGTGTATGAAGTTAGTTCTAGAAAAGAATTAAATTTTTGTATAAGATTTTTTTTTGGTAAGGCAAGTAGGTCCTCCCTGAATTTGAAAAAAAAAAATCTGTCTATCATTCATTGTCCATCGGCTCGTGCAGAGACGGAAATTCGTTTTTACTCCAATTAATTGGTTGAAGCAGAAATTTAAGATGATAATCAAAGTTGATATGGTATTGAATTAAAATTATTGAAGCATTAAAATGAGTAACTATTTTTTTTTAAATTCTAAAATGTACATATGAGATAGAAGAAAGTTTTGGGATTGGCACATCCAACTAGTTTAATATTATAAAAATCTATTTATCCTTCAATGTTTCTTTTTACTCATTACCTATTCCCTTTTTTGCGACTGTTTCTCTATTTCATCTCAAAATTCAATGGAAATTAAATTGTGATTAATCTCCCAAATCCAAAATTCAATAGAAGATAATAAAGTCAGATTTTAAGCACTTTTAGGAAATGTTATTAGATTTTTTTATATATATCCTAGATAATACTAAAAATGTTCTTCGCTAAAATTTTATTTTAAACTAACTTTTAAAAAACATAGCATTTTTTTCTTACTAGAGAGGAAGTTATATTAAAACATTCTAGAAATAATTGAAACAAAATAAAATAGATCGTTGTAATAAAAGGTTTTTAAAAAAGAAATTCATTTTTGTGTTTGAATATTTTTATTACATCGGTTAGAGGTTATTTAACTTTAGAATATTTAAACAGATTTAAATATAATAAAAGTCACAATAACTGAATAACAGAGTTTTAAAAAACTAACTTTAGTTTGTGCATTTTTTTAATGATCTTGGTGAGAGATAATATAATACCAGAATGTTTAAAAAACTTTATAAAATTATAGTAATATATAAAATTACATACTATTATTTTATAAACTTTGCAAAGTTATTGCTTTAACATAATAGCTAAATTTAATGAATGATTTTTCATTTAATTTTTGTTCGTCAAAAGGAAAATAATTTTAATTTCAAGAAAGATACATATGGTATATTATTAACTTAAAATAGCCATGTATATGTATGGATCGTAAAATTTAAAAACACTCGCTTTCTCAAATAAATAAATAAATTGTGTTCTGTCTACTTACTTATTCTATTATTCAAAACTAAAAGAATTGTGTATTTTTAATATTGTGAATTCTTGGTTTTCTTTTAAAACTTGCTTTATAAGCTTGAAGTAAACTGTTGAAGTAAGCCCCTTGAAGTAAGCCGTTCGCATGGTCATTACCCAAAGTTCTGTCAAATATCTGTTAAAGAGTAGGTTTCACAGTATAAAATACAATTAACAAGTTCCACTTTGACCCTCAGCGCATTGAAATACAGGGTCAACAAAAAGACTTTTTTGTTTCATTCGATACAAATTTAGCTATTTTCCGGCAGCACTGAGCGTAATCCCTGAGCAAGCAACTGATGAGCTAATTCAGTTAATAGTGATTTGTACTACACAAGTTAACCCCCATAACTGTGGCTGATCCTCAGTGCATGGGCCCATGAGGTCTCAAATATGGCGTTTTTTCACTTTCCGCGGCAAACTTTGACGAACCATGTTGAGTCACTGAAGGTCAGCCATGAAATTTACAAAATAATTCAATTTAGCTACTAAACGTAATTTCTAATCACAAAAATAAGTTTGGTTGATGCTCAGTGCAAGGGCCGGTGAGGTCTCAAATACGGCGTTTTTTCACTTTCCGCGACCAAATTTAACGAACCACGTTGAGTCACTGAAGGAGCCATGAAATTTACAAAATAATTAAATTTACCTACTAAATGTAATGTTCTAATCACAAAAATAACTTTGGTTGATTCTCAGTGCACTGAGTAATAGAATACAGAAAGATGTCGATTCGAAAAAATACTGGTTCGTGACCCGCATTAGAAATTTCTGTGGGTCACAAAAATGTTTTGGGGGAGAAAACAAAATATACATATCTTCTAAAATCATTAGAAGAAACCGCTAAAAAATTTCGGCAAAATCAAAAATGGTGTGTATAATGACCTTCATGACTCTTATAAAACTTGCCTCTTAAATGTAATTGAAATTTAACTGCCATTTAAAAAAAAAAAAGTGAACGTAATTTATGGAATTAGGGTGAATTAATTTAATAGCATTTAAAGTTTTAAAAAGCGCGAAAATTGCACTTAATAACTATAAAAACTTTTGTGTTTTACGAAAAAAAAAATTCAAATGCATAGAAATAATATACTTCTAAAAGGAAAAAAGGAAAATCACTAGTAATTTAATAATAAAAGACAAACTTGGCAGCCAAACTTCATTTGCATTTTACATCTAATTTTTAACTCTTAACTTCAAAGCATACATAAAATTTGAGTTTCAAATACACCCTTATATCATTTCCCTTTTCTGTTCTGCTTAAACTTATTTTATTCAAAACAACTTAACATGGTTTCATGAAAAAATCTCAAATTTATTCAAATTGTCAAGTATATCTGGTTAAAATTTCTTTTTGAAGAGAATCAGTGAATAGTAGTTTTAAAAATTTATCTGGAAAATAAAAATTAGATGCATGAAAATTTCAAAAGAGGTTATATCGTGCAAAATTAGTATTTATGTTATTTTTTATATAGTTAAAGAATCAAGAATGAAATTTATGTGTGAAAATTAAAAATAAACAAACACAAAAATTCTGAATACAACTTTACTTGTTTGTGAATATTTAAAAGTTTCGTTTGAAAGGAAAAGCGACAAAATTGAAAAAAATATCTTTAAGAATCTCATTAGCTTGAATAATTTGCCATGTATTTTAGCTTTTGAGAAATTATTCTTATGCATTTTGTATAAAATTTTGTATGCATTTTGAATATAAAAAATGATATGCATACACTGTTAAAAATTTTACCCTTTTGCTGCATCGTCACTCCACCGCTTATAGAGAAAAAGATTACTTCGGTCTATTATGGAGCATTCTCATGGGTCAAAAGTGAGAAATTCTATGAAAGCGGGGGAGTGACGATGCAGCAAAAGGATAATTTTTTTTTTTTACAGTGTATGATAAATATGTATTATTTTTTATTGTCGCTTAAGGTTTTTTTCAAATCGTAAATTTAGAAAATAAAAAAATAAAAATCTCATACTGTAAAATAAATGTGGTTGTTGTGTTTTTTAACATATTTTTAAAACTTTATTTTGTCGTTGAGTCCGATAGTGACTCACAATTTTAACCATTAAGTCACGATTTTTCGAAAATCATAAATTTTATATTTAAAAATTTACCTTAAAATGAAACCAATCTCCCAACCTCATCAGATTCCTGAACTGTGTAGCTGTAAGAATCTCGAATATAGGCCGAAAAGAGAATAAATTATTAAACTAAAAAAAATTATAATCAATAAAAGAAGTTTTACATCTATCTTATTGCGTCAGATGTTCACTATTTTTTAACTTTGAAATTTACGATTAGAAAAACATTATGATATGACGGTTAAAAATGAAAATCATTATCAAATTAATTTCTAAAAAGTGCATGAAAATCTATTACCAACTATTTTATAGTATCAGATTTTTATTATTCTTTAACTTTAAAATTTATAATTATCGAAATATCTTGACATTATATAGTTTAAAATGAAGTTCATTTAGGATTTCGCACTAAAAATACATGAAAAAATGTATTTGAAGTTCAAAAATACAGTTAGCTTCTGTAATTTTTAGTATCAGTTGTTTGTATGTTTTTTACTATATACATTTAAAATTAACGGTTTGCAAAAACACTTAAATGATGGTTAAAAATAAAGTTTCATTTCGGAATCATAGGTAGAAAAATACATACAAATCAATTATTAAAAAACAAAACAAAAAACAAAACACAATCTTTCACAGGATCCTGAAATAATAATAAAAAAAAGATTTAAAATTTAAATGAAGCTAGCATATTATTAATTTAATAATGAAATTCTTTAAGATATCCTCATTTTATCTAATTTTCTTTAATTACTTCACACTTAATTAAAAGTTTCGCATATTAATAGATTAGTTGGCTCTTAATCAGACAGTCTCTTAATCGGACTGATTTTCGTTAAAAATTTGGATCTTCGATAAAATCATTAATGATCTATTTAAAAAAGTATAAACGAAGAAAACAACATCATTAATACGAAATTTATGAATAAACAATTTAAAATATATGAAGTCATCCACTCTCTTAGTTTTAGTTATGCTCTATACATACGCATATATCCTGACCTCTCCATTGGAGAATAACATATATTTAATGCCAGTATTTTTTATTAGTTATCTTCGCATTATTCAAAATTAAAAATATTTGCAAAATTTGCCATTAAATAAGACTTTTTGTGTATTGGTATCCATTATGTCATTTCTCTCAAACTTGATATCGGTTTGTATATGGACATATTCAATATGCAATTTACGAGATGAAATTTTTTTCTCTAGATTTTCTGTTAAATATTAAACAGGGTTTGTTCTATTTTTATTTCAAGTATTGTGATTTAAATAGAATCAAAATAATACTACAATCGCGGAAAATTTTACTGTTATTTCATACAAATATTTCACATCATTTTTTTAGTTTAAAACTAATTAACCTATTTATTTTAATTATTTTACTGCAGAATATATTTAATTATTTTACTGCAGAATATATTTAATTACTTTTAAAAAGAATTTTCTGGTTCGGATCAACATATGCTCACTTAGTATAGATCAATAACGCCCAATCACAGCGATTATAGTGTTAAGAATTGGATATGCGTAAGTAATCTTTTTTTCCTCTTCTTTATTCTAACCCTCACTGTAAATCATTTTTGAAATATTACTCCATAAAACTGGTGGCAGTTTTCCTGCCACCAGTATTATGATGTGATTTTTTTCACTTATATAAAGGTTAATTTAAACATATGTTACTGGTGTAACATTAGATATTAGTATAATGTTACACTTGTTATCTTGGTCAATCGTTGTTCCACTATAAACTTGGTGGCAGCTTGGCTGCCACCAACTTAATGGAGTAACGTTACACAAATGTTTTACAGTGCTATAACTCTAGAGGTAACCATCATTCACCACTAGAGCTGTCAAGTGTCTCTCTACGCCAAAAGCTTTGGACAGTAATATCTTACAGATTATTTCACAATCTTTTATCACTGATTATTCGACCATTAGATAAGGCGAAGAAAATATTGTCCCACTTACGCGAGGCACTTGTGATAAGTGAGAATTCCCTGCTCAGTGCAAAAAAATTAATTTGTAACTTAAATTTGTTGTAAAATGTTGATAATTCCGTACAACAAAGAATAACAAATGTGTCTTCATCTATGAAAATTCATAGAAACCAAGACGAAAATAAAAAAAATAACTTCTTCTAATAGTTTGAATTGGTTATCAATTGAAATATCCAAAACCAATGTATATATATTAATTTATAGATAAATATATATACAAATTCATTTAAGTTTTTATAAATATAATAAATAATAAGTATATATAAGTATTTATAAAAGAAAATGTTTCGTTTGCTGCTATTGGAAACATTTCCCAGTGGTTTTATAAAGTTTTCTGAAACAGGAATTATCTATTTCTAGAAAGCTTCCTATTTTCAACTGAACATTTTCAGCTGCATAATACATTTCATAAATTTCACAAATGCAGAAAAAAAAGAAAAAAAATCTTAGACGAGCGTCTTTTACAGAATTTTTAACCTAAAATCTCCCGATTTTTAGAACAGAAATTTTTGCATAATTGAATCGGGAAAATGCGCATATTAGGTAAATTAAATGAGGCAGTATTTACGTAAAATAAAATTTCATTGGTGAGAATAAACGATGATTCTGAATATCTTTTGCGGCATAGTGATACACCGGTTGCTCGTCTCCAAGCGGTTAGTCTTAAGAGACTGTTTCAGTCCCGCGAAAAAACTCGATCGATATGGCTAATCTTATGGAAGAAATGTTTAAAGATATATCGTACTATTTTAAATGTTTTAAAACTATTTTTTGCATTCCATAATTCAGATCGATTTCTACAAAGGACGTTTTTGTAAATTTTCATTTTTTTGTGTGTGTTTTTAATTACAACACTTTCATTTTTGGAACCGGTTTCGGTAAGGAAACTCGAAAACTATTATTGTATCCTTTTATTCCTGGTCGCATTGTAGTTTAGTATATGAAGTAACATGTGTCTTTTTTTAGAGAACAGTATTGTACTTCGTTATTTTTTAAACTGTTACTTACATCATTTTTAAAAGAGTAATGATGTATGTAGTAATTTTTCGGCCTGCTTATTAAGTATTGTTTTTTAAACCTTTATACATGTACGCATACTCGAAAAATATCTCTGTTAAATAAAGGGATATATTATAAAGCTTCTACTGACTGTATCATTCCAGTCAAATCGTTATCCGATTTAAAGCAATGTTTGCAATCATACCTAACATCAATTTTTGTTTCTAGGAAATAAAGAATGTATAATTTTGAAAAAGAAAAATCTGACACTTTCTGTATTATCTATGTTATATTAATTTTGAACTAAAAAAACTATTACATTTGAAAAAGTAACTTTTAAAATTAGTTATAAAATTAATTTTAATGTGAAAATACAACTATACTCAAAAGTTTTCATATTCCATATTGCATCAACAAAATCTAAGGTGTGAAAAGTATAAAGGGAAATCCATTTTAATAAATAAATCTTAATTACAAACTCTCCTCTAGTTTTGGAGAATGTAATTTTGTCTAATTATTATGAAATATGGGGTCATTAGCTTCCCTAATTATCTGTATTTGTTCATTTAATCTTTACTTATACACTACCAAGTTTACGTAAAATAATTTTAATAACAATGAAAAAAAAGATCCATTAATGTTATTTATAAAATTACACTTATCCTGCAGTAGTCACATTAGACTTATATCATAAAGTCATATTTTTATTATTACAAATATGCAGCATCTATAGTTGTCTGGTCCGCCAGCCTGTCTATCTTTTGACATACTGCCCGTGTATAACAGCCCTTAAAACATCCAATCGAATGATATGAAAGTTACTGTATAGAATCATTGCGTTATTCAAAATTTTAAGAAAATTTAATTGAAACTGAAGAAGATATTAATAAAAATTTTCTTTAGTCTATGAAATTATATCACACGTCATGATTTCAGTACTATCCCCTGATAGTTAATGACTCAAGATTGCCAGGGTGATGACTTTCTATTTAAGGCAGAGACCTATTGTGTCCGTACAACTGAAGTTAATTTATAAAATCGCATTTTTTTATTCGTTCGTTTTTTAATGGCAGTGCAACAGCTATTACATCAATATTTAAATATTTGTGAAACTAGTTTTAGTACGAACGTACCTCATTTGTTACATTTGACATACAATTTACTACTTTTTACTAGTATTCTAGGCTTAAAGTATCCACAAATTGCACATAAACGCGTTATTATCCTAAATCTTTAATCGAATAATTTTCAGCTCCTTTGTAAATGAATAAGCGAAAGCAGCACACTCAATTCTAGTATATAAGTTCATCTTAGAGAAATTAAGACATGAATTCGAATATTCTGAGAAAGGTAGACACATGAAAGACTAAACACCAGAATGTGTTGACAGCATACACATTATTTAACATTAAATTTATATAAAAGTATCCCCATTACTTCTATACTCGATTTTTGTGCTCTAAACAATCTCTTCATAGACAATAAACTTGTTAACGTCAGCACAAATCAGAAAAGCTATAATAAATATATCTCATTAATAAGGCATTTGACTCTCTTGGCTATTGAATTTAGGTGTCATTCAGTATAAAACAAATCTATTGGTCATCGACATAAAAAAAGAGAAAACTTTGTTTGCCAACTTTCTTCTTTCTGTTTCCATCATCGTCATTTTTTAAACGGTGAAAAATTTCTTGTATTAAGAAACTGAATTGGGCCAGCTCCATTAAAATAAAGTATCTGTATTATCGAAAGAAGAGAATAAATGTAGTCTGCGATTCAATAACCCAATACGTTAGTAAATATATATACTTAAAATGTTTTTGCTCTGATGTTTTAATAACAATGTCTGAGACATTTACTGATACGGTTGAATTCGAATGCATTATCTGAAACATTATTAAAATATTTTGTTATGTGCTGGAGATGGACTTTAAATTTTATTTCTGGATTTTACGTATCTTTCTCTCTCTTTTTTTTTAAGATGAAGCTATTTTTGTCTCTTCAAATAATCTCTTATAATGTAATACGTCAAATAGATTATTTACCATACAACTGTTTACCGTGTTATAAGAAATTTTTTATTAAAAAATAACATCATTCAATTTTTGAAATCGTATATATATTTTACTGATTAAATTATATATTAAATGTTACCAAAAACGGTATATGTCTACTTTCTTTCTTCATTATAATCATATTATAATATTTTTAAAAAATATATTCATAGTAATATATATAAAAAAATTTCTTATAGCCGCATGGAATTCTTCTACTTTTAAAGATTTTAAATTGCCAAAAATATGTAGGGGAAAAGAAATAAAAGAACAGATTATAACATATTGTAATATCGCAAAATAATATCTTTGCTTGAAAGAAAGATTGAAGTATCACAGATTATTTAACTATAGAAGTCAAGCTTGGCATCTTTATCAGCATTTTGAACCATGTTTGCAACTTTTATCCTCATTGCGTGCTTAAAAATCGTGTTTGAAATAACATATATATGTCATGTTTTACTTCTTAATATGCTCTTTTGAAGACTTATTTTATTCAGAGCTTGTCAAAATTGTTTTGTTAAATATTTAAAAAATACTTTAAAAAATTTAATCCAATCGTAAAAGCATAGCTGGTTAAAATTACTTTTTTTAAAAAAAAAAAAAGAAAAAAAAAAGAAAAAGAAAAAGAAAAAAGAAAAAAGACCAGATGCATGAAACTTTCGAAACAAAATGCAAAATTTTCATTTTTGTAGGATTTATATTCATGATTAAAAAATCCAGAATTCAATTTATCTCAGCAAGATAATAATAAATAAATGTAAATATTGATCTAAACTTGTTTATTTATAAATATTTAAAAGTGATAACTTTAACTAATGCTTTTTTCTAAAAAAAAGGGAACAAATTTGGTAACCATTCTAAATACTACTTATAACAATTTTGAAACAAAAAAAAAACAAACAGAAAAGAAATTACAAAAAGAAATCAGGTAAGAAATTACAATAAAGGAGCAGATTTTAAAATGCAAATGCACTGTTAAAAAAAACTAAATAGATAAATTAAAAAAATATCCCGACGAATTTACGGAACTTGTACTTCTATTCGGGATGCATTTAGAATTTATTATTTTTTAGTGAGAAAAATTTAAGAAACCTGAAAAATTTCTGGAATTTACGGAAACTTATTCGTTGAAAAACAGCAAGTTGTAATGGCGTCCTGATTACCAGTATAATGTCCGTAAAATCGCCAGTGTTTTTTTTCTCTTCTTTTTACAATATGGTGTTTGCACTTCATTATTTTTTCATAACATATTTAAAGTTTACAAATTTCTCACCATCTTGTTTAATTATTTCTCGCCAATATAAAAGTCTCAAATAATGATAGCTTGGTTGGTTTATAATCACACAACTTAGATTAATTTTCCCTTAAAATTCGGGTCTTCTAAAAATCATTAAAGATCTTTTTGATAAAATTATGAACGATGAAAAAGATTTTATTAACTCTTGGTTCCAAGAAAAAATAGTTTTAAGTATGAGGCGTGAACTATTCTCCGATTTAGGGAGATTTGTGATTTGTGGGGTAAATTTCCTTTCTCTTATTTCTCTGTTGAAATAATAATTATATTTTATTACAGTTTCTTCCAAGTAATTTATGACGTACATAAAGTCATTTTAAGAACTAATTTGAAATAATGTGTTATTATTTGATTCTTTGTTTTATTATTTGAATTGAAATTAGTTACGAAATAAATTTTCGAAAACTGTTTATTTAAATCGGCTATTGATTCATTTAAATTTTCTGGGAATGCTTTTGACAATTATGCAAATCGGAAAAGGAATTCTGACATTGATAGTATTCAACAAGTTTTACCTACTATGAACTGGAAAAGATTAGTTATGTTTGGAAAACTAACTTTAAAAATTAGGTTTCATTCTATTATAACGTTTAATGCAAAAATACAATTATTCAATATCAGCTTTGATGCTCCATTCTGAATCAAGAAAATCTAAGCTCTGGAAACTTAAAAAAAACTTTATCAATAAATAAATATTAATTATAACCCTTCTCTAGTTTAGGAAAATGCAATTTTGTACAATTATTTTGAAAAATGGATTCATAAGCTTCATTAAATATATTAAATCAGATGAAAATATTAAAAAAAATGCCATTATACAACAAAATTTATAAATAAATAAAGTAATAGTGCCAACTTTTTCGCCACGACAGCTGTTTTTGCATTATTTTGGAGTCAGATTTATGCAAAGAGCATATAAAAATCTTAAAGATTATCTTAAATCTACAATCAAATTACATTCTGTGCTTCTGTAAATAAACAAAAAAATGCTATTCACTCATTTCTAGCTTTTAAAATTATCTTATTAAAACCAAGGCTCAGATTTTCTGATAGTTTTTCCTAAGAAGAAAGAAATACACGGAAGGTTGAACAGACCATGCTGACCATACACATTAGATAACATTTATTTCATAAAAATAAATTACTATGAAGCGAAATTCTATATTAGGATCACTCAAGACTTTTCTGCTCTAATCAGTCACTTCATTTTCGATAAAATTTGCTAGGAAAGAACAATACTAGGTAAATGGACTAAAAATAACATACTAACGAGGCATTTGACGCTTTTGGCTATTCAATTAAGGTACCATTCGGTAAAGACAAATCTATTGGTTTTTGAGAGAAAAAAAAAGTTTGTTTGCCAACTTTCTCCTTTTCTTTCATCATCATTTTTTCAACAAGGAGGGATTATTTTTCATTAAGGTTTGATAATGGAGCAGAGCCAAAAAATAAAATGTCTGCTCAAACGAAAGGAAAGAAGAAATGTAATTTGTGATTCAATAAGCTTATGTTTTGTTAAAAATTTTTATTTGCGTTTTTTTAACATATGTAAGGATATTTTAAGATTAGCGGCGGAGATTTTCACGATGCTGTTTGAGTATAAAAAGAAGGAAGGAGTGCAAACTGTGATTGAACAAACATATACTTATTAAACATTTTTCACAAAATTATTTTTTAATATGTTATGTTTCAAAATGGGCAATGATGTCTTTCATTGTAATGTCATAGAAGTTTTCTGATAATGTGTAGCTCGAATATATTTACTGAAATAATATTAGAATTACTTATATGCTGTAGAAGGGGAGAGGAGTACTTAACATAAAAAAAAAAAATCTAGGATTCATATGGATATATATAGTTTTTTTAATTTAAGAAGCTACATTTGCTTTTTTACATTATCTCTGACTATGAATTATTTCATAAAAAATGCGCTTGTGGTGCAATTGTTTTTGTCGCTACAGCAGAATTCCAATTCAATAAATGATATGGAATCGGATTGATTATTTTTTAATGTAATATATAGCTTTACTGATGGAATAACATATCAAATGGTACGAGAAAATAGTACAAGTTTAATTTATTTCTTCATCGTAATGTAGTTAAATAAAAAATACATGTATATTTTTTTCTTTTGTAGAAATACACAATTTCTTTGCTTTTATAGCTTTTTAAAGTAAAAAAAAATTTAAAAATATTTAGTAAATTTTAAACATTTTGTATTAGAATACAATTTAAAGTAGAAAATCATCAGTTGTATCTGTATAAAAAACAAATTTGGTAACTAGGTTTTATCTGATTTAAATCATAATTTTGAATCATGCTTAAAAGACAAGTTCTAAATATACAATGGCATATCTTAATTTTTTATTTTAATTTTCACAGATGTATTTGATTCAGAGGTTCTTAAGCTGAAAAATACGTTATGCTTAAAAGACAAGTTCTAAATATACAATGGTATATCTTAATTTTTCAAAGACGTATTTGATTCAAAGGTTCTTAAGCTAAAAAATACGTTATGCTTAAAATTCAAATTTATATAAATGATAAAAGTATATCTGGTTAAAATTTCATTTAAAGTAAATAACGGAAAAACATTTTAAAGCGTTTTTTGGAAACTGTAAATTAGATACAAGAAAACTTCAAAATGAATTTAAAAAAACTTTATTACACATATTTTTTACACAAGAATCTAGAATCAAATTAAATACGCAACGTAATAAGTAAAAAAATATCATAGAAAATTTATTTTTTTGTGTACATTTAAAAATACTTATTTTGCACATTAGCTTATGTTTATTATTGGAAAACGATGCAAACTTAAAAATATTTTTAATAAACTTTTGCACAAGGAATGATGTTTAAATCTCAAGTGATGTTTCCACTTAGTTAATTTTCCGATTTGTATCTTTAAAACATATAAATTTTGCCACTGTTATTAAGTCATTTCTCACTTAATTAAAAAGCAATATTGGTTATAGATTATGGTGATAGCTTAATTGTCTCTTAATTACACAACTTGAATTAATTTTCACATAAAATTTGGATCTTCTACAGAATTATTAATGATCTTTTTGGTAAATTTAAGAACGAAAAAAAAGCGTTGTCATTGACACGTGATTCGTGAGCAAGCTATTTAATGTATTGGAAGTTAACTAGTTTCACAGTTTATGAAATTTGTGTATTTTGAAGTAAACTTACTTTTCTCTTAGTTTCTTTTTAAATATTGAATATATTTTACTTCATATTTATTCCAAATATAATATATAGACGACGAAATAAAATATATAATTTATATGTCCTAGATATATCTAAGAAAACTCTTTTTATTTCCGTCTATTTTTTTTCTTTTTTTGTGCAAAATAGCACAGAAATATAGTTATACGTCAATAATTCTGCACTGTGATAACAGAAAGATGTTTCTTAATGTACGTAAGTTCAAAACAAACACGAATGAAATTTTACATTAACCTCTTTAGGTGGTTCCGAAAAGTGTTCATTATCATAAGAAAACCTCAAAAGCCAACACATATATTAATGTGAAAACTTTTACAGCAAGACGAACATATTTATAACAGTTTTACATTTCCAGTTTTTCAAGTGAAAAATATCCAGGCCAGAATTAGAACCAGGTATGTCTTGGCTGAAGTCGCCAAGCTCTAGCAACTGTGCCTTCTAAGACGAAAGTGGGGGAATAATTCGCCCAATTAAACTTCAGCTATCACAGTATCAAGTGTGTTATCTGAATCTGTTCAACTAAATAAATCGAAGCTAATTTTTGGAACTGCAATAATTGCCGCATGCGTATTTATTTATGAAAATATTTTTCTTGCCTGTATGCCATTGATTTTATAATAAGTTTTGCAGTTCATTTAAAAGTAAGTAATCCCTTTTCTAAAACCGGAATATAGGATTTTAGAACGTTACAGTATCTCAAATAGAGATTTTCAATTGCGTAATGAAATTCATGGAGGCAAGAATAACAAAATGATATTAATTTTAAACGAAGTTATCGTAATTAATACGCTTTCTTGTAATATATTTATTATCATAGCGCCTTAAAATTTTATATCCCGCTTTCTTAAAACTGTTTGATGCAAAATAAAAATTTCTCGGAAACTTTCTAGAAAATCGGTGACAACAAAAAAAAAATTTATGTATAAACATAAATTGTATTGTTAAATCTCGAAAATACACTAGTTTCTGGAGATAATGAACACTTTTCGGAATCTTGAGCTTTTTGAAAAAAGATAAAGTATATTTTCGTGACTGGTTGTATTATCCCTTCGTGCATTAAATGAAATATATGTTTTCTTAGAGTATAGTTAATTTGCTTGAAATTGTTTGCAAAACATTAAAAAACAAATTGCAAAACATTCTGCAATTTTCTTTTTTAACATTTCTGTATACACGCATGAACATGAAAAATACAAACTGAATGGAGAAAATAAGTGCCGTGCTTATAATCTTTAAAATAAAATTTCTAATAAATGTATGATTTCAGCCGATACATTATTCAATTATAGAAAATATCTCGTAATTCGGTCTAACGAATAATTAGAAAACTACTTATTAAAATGTATTTAAATTACTATAGAATGTTTCTAACATATTCAATAAATTTAAATTAAAAAAAAGCATTATGCCACTTTTTCTAATTATTCAGGTTAAACCTATTTTGAACTAGGAAGCCTTAATTACGTATGGAATTTACCTTTTTTTAATTCGTTTTTAATATTTTTTAACTTTAAATGAAAAAATAAAACCAAACACAATAGATTCGTTGTTGCATTCTACATTACGAAAATCTAAACTCTCGAAAAGCATTCTAAAAAGAAATCCAAAACGCTATATCTTAATTAAAATTTCCCCATGAACTGTGGATAATGTCATTTTATCTAATTACTAGAAAATATCGTGTTATTAGATTCGGTAAATATCTGTGTATCATCCTTTAAGTTTCCAGTTAAACATATACAAATTAACAAACGCAAATAATTTACAAGAAAATGATGTCTTAGAGTACCAGCCACAAAATTATACTTTTTCTGGCCGTAAAATTATACTTTTACAACTTTTCTTAATAAATCACTTTTGCGTAATTCACGTTAGTTCAGCAGTTAAGTTATATTTAAAAGAAAAATTAAACAAACACATACACAGAATGCTATAAATATTTTATACTTTTGATGATCATTTCAATACGGGAAGATTATACATTATACTAAAAAAGGTACCTTTATAGTAAATCTGTAATAAAATGCTATTTTAACATTCCTCTAAATGAACAAATATAAATGCTATGACCTTAGTTCTAGATTATAAAGTCCTCCTATAGAAATAAAGGCACGGATTACTTTTTTCTGGCAGCTTTTCTGAGAAAACGCAAACTAAACAGAATGTGCAATCAAAACATGCCACTTAACAGTTAGTCTATATAATGTAAATATTAAAATATGTTACTTTATCTATGAAATGTGCAATAATCACGACCACCATGTTTACATACCTATTCTCAGTCAGCCACAATTTTAAAAAGTGTTTCTTTATCTTTTGAAATTCGGAAAAAACCTATTTTCAAAGTTTAAAGAAGAATTTAAAAAAAGCAAATTTTCATTAGCTGCCATTAATTTCAAAAATGTGTTTAGTAGAATCTTAAAATGCATTATTCAGCTTTATAGTTAAAAATCGGCTTTACGGATTCTATTAATTGTCAAGTAGACATTTTCAACTGCATAACTTAAAATTTAAAAAAATTTCAATTGTCGAAAAAAATTCAGTCTTACATTAGTGTTAATGCAGTTGATATTTTATATTTGCCATTTAAATATGTATTATAAATATCAACGTATTTACTTGAAAATTTATAATATATGAAAAATTGATTCTCCGATTTAAGAACACTGCAATGTTAAAGATACGTTTCCAAAAAAGACGACCCACTAATTCAAAATATCTCTATATATTTTTATTTCTTCTTCAAATTTTGAAAATAAATATATTTTTTTTTAGGTTTACCTTTCTGCAATCTTCGTTGACTTAGAAGAGGTTATTGTACGTTTATCTTCTGATTATAGTACATTTTTGTTGTATGAAGAGTACCTGTCATTTTTTACATCTTACAAATACAACTTAAATAAATTATATTACCATTTACTACTAATTACCAGTGTTTAAATCAGTGTAGTAATTACAATAATTTAGTGCTGTAGTCTAGGGTTGACGAACACGTGAGACAATTTCTCTGGCATGCGAAAAAAATATATATACCTACAATATTATACAAAGTATCATAATTAATACACTTTTGTTTCATACAGTCAGTGTATGACAAATAACGCAATTACTTGTGTATGCATTTACATAACAAAAAGGATTTTATTTTCTTATGATATTATGAAGCATTTTCTAGTTTTATTTTGTTTTTCTACAAGATTTTATAACTCAGTATTTTCCAAAATTTTTTAGATAATCACTGTAGTAAGAGAGCTATGTATCCAATCGATACACACATTTATAAACTATCAAAATAATAATCAGGTATAAAGAATTCTTCATCGAGCACACTACGACAAAAATCTCACCAATAATTTATTCTTACATTGTTTAATGCAAATTGATGTAACTTAGATTTTATATTAATAGTAAAGTAAAAATATTCTGAAACAAAGTTTCGTACTTTTATTTCCTATATTTTTAACATAATGAAAATGATTCCATAAAT
This sequence comes from Maratus speculifer, assembly GCA_964019185.1. Classification (NCBI taxonomy): domain Eukaryota; kingdom Metazoa; phylum Arthropoda; class Arachnida; order Araneae; family Salticidae; genus Maratus; species Maratus speculifer. The sequence continues at coordinate 25,700,594 of OZ025292.1, forward strand.
AAATAAATTATGCTTAAAAATTATAATATTATTAATTTGATAACTTACTCTAATATTGAAAACTGTATTTTGATTTTTAATACTTTTTTAATTATTAATAAACGGAACGTTAATTAATAATTAATAGTAACGACTTTTTTGACTAGTATTTTGTATAAATATAGGGTGTTGCTCAATTATTTTTTGTCAAAGAGTGACATCTTGAAGATATTTTTTTGAAATTTTGGCATATGCACGTATAAAGGTTCGCCCATCCTGCTCTAGTCAATCTATTCATGTTTAATAAAACTACTACTACTACTATTAGCTACTACAGCGCAAAACTGATTCGATGTAATACAAAATAATATATTAATGAAGCATATGAATTATCTCATTGGAGGTTTATTTCCTAGGAATAAAATCTACTAACCATTCACAAAAAAAGAAAATCTTGTTTGGCAACTTTATTCTTACTGTTTGCCTTTATCGTCCTTTTTTTCAGTATCGAAGAACAAAACATTATTCTTTTTATTAAAGAACAGAAGTGGGGCAGTGCCATAAAAATGAGATATTTCCACAAACGAAAGGTAAAAGAAATGCAATGTTTAAAACAATGATCACTTATACTGCATTAAACATTTTTTAAATAAAATGTTTTCACGATGTTGTCTTTAAAAATAGTGGTAGAAAAATTTTCTGATAATGTGTGACTCAAGTATATTAACTGAAAAATTATTAGGATAATGTTTTTGTTCAGATTCTAGGATTTTTATTTTTCTATATCACTGTTTTATTAGGAAATTCACATTTTACAGAATAGCTAATACATAATAATAGCAATAACTTATAGTTTTGCAATACAAGTTATCACGGAGTTTTGATTAATTAAATTTATCATTAAAGTATTTTACATGATGTCTGTTTTTATTAAATAACTTTGTAAAATAACATAATGATACATGATACAGTATAATTTCACTTCATTATTTATATATCTTTCAGGCGTTTATCATTCAGGGATTACAATGCATGGGAATCGTTTTAATGTCCTTCTAAGAGAAATATGATTGTTAATAATTTCATTTTTTTTTCAGTTGTTATTCTATTCAGAACAGTTGTTATTCTCGACAATTTTTCCTTTTTTCAGACATATTTATTTTATTTTATTTTATATTTATTTTGGTTTCCTCAGCTTTCCGATTTTTTATTTGTTATGTATGTGGAGAAGAGGTTAAAATATAGTTTTAAAAAATTTCTATCTGAAAATTCTGTTTGATTCGAATTGCTGGCATACAACTGTTTTGCACTTTTTTTTCTTTTAAAAAATATAATGATTTATAATTTTTTGCATTCTTTGATCTAATAAAGATAAGCAATGAAAATTGCAAAAGTTCTAAAACTTAAGCATATTTTTTTATTACGTTTACGCAATTATCTTGTATCTAACATTATTCTTCAAAATAATTGAGAATCTTTAAAAAATACTAAAATGTCATCAAAATATCCGTTTTTAAACCGATAATATTATCCGTTTATAAACCATCTAAGAAATATATTTAAAACCCTTTTAGAATAAATTTAAATTTTAAAACTGTTTTAATTGTATTAAAATAATACTAAATTTCAGCTCCATGTTTTTTTTTTTTTTTTTTTTTTTTTTTTTTTTGTATCAGTATGTTTGATTTTACTTTACAGTAAAACTTTGTACTATAGGATGAAGAAACTGCTTAAAAGCGCTTAATAGTGTAGCAGTTTTGAGAAATTTCTGAGGTGGTGAAGGGAAGAATGGTATAAAATATATAAATTAAAAAAATATATATCCATGTTCTTTTGTGGAAGATACCTCTTAATAATTTTCTGCTATAAATATATGGCGATGATTATTTTCCCAAAGTGTGTTTCAAATAGAATTGAAAATAGTCGTTAGGAAGCATGGTGTGCCATGCTCACAATTAAAAAGTTTAAACAATTGCAAGTGTCAACAAATTCTTTGCAAAATATAGGATTGCTAGAAAAAAAATTAAGTTAATCGAAGCATTTATCTTAACATAAAGGGCAGGGGAAGATGAAAAACCAGAATTAATAAAATCAATGTAGTGCGTGTATAAAAATATTCATTTGATTTAATTACGAGTGGTAATTATATAGCTTATGCACAAATAATGAAGAAAATATTATTTTTTTATTTTCTTCTGAAGGCTTTTCCTTTAATGCACTTTTACAGACATAAAATAAGTGATTTTAGAAAACAGGATAGGCAGCAAAGTAAAGAATATATTTAAAAAAAAGAGTATATTTATAAGAGTAATCATATTGTGACATTACCTGAGAGCAGCATAGTATTATGAAGTCATACTTTGAAATAAATAATAATAAACGTTCATTTTCTTTTCAAAAAATCTCCAGAAAAAAAGAGAAAAATTAAAAAAAAAAGGTATTAGCTTTCAGAATTATTGTAGTTTTTAGATTATAAAGAAAAAATTTGTTATGCATGATTCTATCTTAAATATTTTTTGTATTGAAATACGTTGCTATAAAACGGTAAAGTATATTTGAAATAGTTGGAAAAAAAAATTGCTTGAACGATTGCGAAGTTAAAAATGTAATGAGTTTCATTTATCCTGTCTATTAAACAGGCTGAATCCGTTGTGGAAAAAGAAAGATAAGGAGTGACTTATTGCCAAAAAGAAATACTTTTCGGAATTCCTGCTTTCTTTAAGCATTCAAACTTAGTTTTAAGTCGCAAAAATATTTCAAACATAGTTCAATGAAGTGTACATAATTTAATGAAAAATATATCGAGAAAGGTAATTTTAATAGAATGAAAATAACTCCCTGTTTTTCTACTTTCTTTTCTTTCTTTTAGGTAGCTTTCATTACAAAAAGTAAAAAGCTACCTATTGCAGCCGTCCGGAGGAAAGCACTTCCGGAAAATTTTGGTATATTTTCACCGATCATGACCCCCAGACCCCAAAACCACCCTCCGTTCAAATGTTGACATATATATATATATATATATAACCATATATATATATATATATAACCATATATATATATATATAACCATATATATATATATATATATATATATATATCTGATTTTTGTCATGCGATAACTAACGTATTTATGAACCGATTTGAATGAAACTTGGTATGTACATAGTACATACAAATATCTCGACCGAGTTCGTTGGTCAGCATCATCCGCCATTTTGTTTCAAAATGGCGGCCATTTTAAAATTTTTAAAAAATTTAAAATTTAAAATTAAATGCGAAAAAATCAAAATTTGAGAAATATTTTTCTTTTACGCGTTAGAACTTAAAACAACGATTCCAGAACACTTTTTATTTTGTCTATATCTTACAAAATGATTGAGTTATAGCACTTTGAATTTTTCTTATGTCTGACATTTTGAAACAATCTGATTTTTGTCACGTGATAACTCGCGTATTTATGAACCGATTTCAATGAAACTTGGTATGTACATAGTACATACAAATGTCTCGACCGAGTTCGTTGGACAGCATCATCCACCATTTTGTTTCAAAATGGTGGCCATTTTAATTTTTTTAAAAATTTAAAATTAAATGCGAAAAAATTAAAAGTTGAAAAATATTTTTCTTTTACGTGTTAGAACTTAAAACAACGATTCCAGAACACTTTTTATTTTGTCTATACCTTAAAAAATGATTGAGTTATAGCACTTTGAATTTTGGTTATGGCTGACATTTTGAAACGATCTGATCTGAACGATCCACAATGTTGCTTTAAAATGGCATACACTTTATGATATCGTGGAATTTGGTGACTCTCTAAATCGCTTAAAATAAAACCAGGTTGAATAAAAGATGACTAATTTCTAAAAATTTGTATTAATATTCAGTCTTGACAAAAACTAGTATTCAATCTTATAAAATCACTAATTTTATAAGATTTTTTCCACTAATTTCAGCTTAGTATTTTTGAACAATATAACTTACCTTAAAATAAATAAATAAATAAATAAGTATATGAAAGCTACCTCTTCCTCCCGGCATTGCCGGAAGGACTTTTTTAATTTATAAAACAAATTATTTTAATTAATCTCTTGGAAGGCGATTAAAACTTTTTTTCAATATTTAATGATAATTTAACCACTTAAAGGATCAGTATGTTTGAAAAAATCTTTCAAATAATGCTTATTTTTTCATGTCTTTTACTGAATTTTTCAATCTTTTATCACATATTTTTCATAACAGAAATTTTTCCTTATTTGAATTAAATAATGCAAAACTTACCATAAACATTTACTGGTAAGAATTATAATTCATGATTTGTAAAAACACGTTACCCGTATAACGTACGGACAAATCAGGGAAGCGGTTAAATATACAGATTGATAAAAAAACCGCGCAACTCTTCAAAAATATTTTGTTTATTAAAATACAAAAATGATTCACATTATAAACATAAACTAAATTGAAAGATTAACAATACGGAGTGAAAATTAAGATTGTTACGGAAGATACAGAAATGGGAATCTTTTTCTCGAATACAAATACGCATGTTTATATATGTATATATATATATATATATATAAATGCATGGCTTTTTCACAAAAACATATATAAAATATTATAGAAAAAAGAGGAAGTTATAAAAAATAACTGTTTCAACGTTGAAATTGTAGCCTCTAATTTGAAAAACGCATACATATTTGTAATCGTTAAAACGGTCAAATTTTCAATATATTACATGTAATAATTTTAATTTTCATTAAGTTTTGCGTTTCCGTAACCCCTTGAGGAGCAGTGGATTATTTTATATCCCACTTAATTTTAATCGAGATTTCTACCAGAAAATGTTAATTACTTTCTTCTATCTGCAATAGAAAAAAGTATTGTAATCGAAATTTTTCTCGACTTCCGGTTTTCGACGGATTTACACGTTTTAGGGGTCAGAGGTTCCAAAAAACATGTTTTTTAAAAAAATGTCTGTCTGTCCGTGTATCTGTGTGTCTGTATGTCGCCATTCTACCATCAAAAAGTGTATGAAGTTATGCATAGAATTGAACCAAATTTTTTATGAATGTTTTTGGCTGTGGCAAGCAGGACATCCTTCAGTTTTGATATATTCCGCCGGAAGGGGGCGCTGCAATCGCGATTTTTGTGCCTTTTGGTTATTGTACCGACCAAAAGTATATCGAATTTAACCAAATTTTTTGTGTAAGTGTATGACTATGGCTAATTGGTCCTCCCTGAATTTGAAAATAATTCGCCGGAAGGGGGCGCTGTAATCGCCATTTTTGTGCCCTTTTCAATATTGTACCTACCAAAAGTATATGAAGTTATGCATCGAATTGAACCATTTTTTTGTGTATATGTATGACTATGGCTAGTTGGTCCTCCCTGAATTTGAAAAAAATCCGTTGGAAGGGGGCGCTGCAGCCGCGATTTTTGGGCCATTTTCAATATTGTACCGACCAAAAGTACATGAAGTTATGCATCGAATTGAACGAAATTTTTTGTGTAAGTGTATGGCTATGGCTAGTTGGATCGCCCTGAATCTGAAAAAAATTCGCCGGAAGGAGGCGCTGCAATAGCGAATTTTATGCCATTTTCAATATTGCACCGCAGAAAAGTGTGCGAAGTTAGTTCTAGAACTGAACTACATTTTTTGTATATGATTATTTTTTTCTAAGGCAAATAGGTCCTCCCTGAATTTGAAAAAAAATCTGCCTATCATTCTATTGTTTCTCGGCTCGTGCAAAGACGGAAATACGTTTTTACTCTGATTAATTGATTGAAGCAGAAATTTAAGATGAAATTCAAAGTTGGTATGGTATTGAATTAAAATTATTAAAGCATTAAAATGAGTAACTATTTTCTTTTAAATATTAAAATGTACGTATGAGATAGAAGAAAGTTTTGGGATTGGCACATCCAACTAGTTAAATTTTACTTTTATAACGCTATTCGACAAAAGTTAAAAACATACTTTCTCTTATTTTGAAACAAAATTTTTCGAACATAATTTTGTGAGTTCACCATTACTAAAACTTGCTCATGATGCAATTAATCTTTCAATTTAGTTTATGTTTGTAATGTTAGTCGTGTTTTATTTTAGAAACAAAGTATTTCTCAATTGATGTGCAACTTTTCGATCACCTTGTAAAAAATTAACACTGTTTCTACCAGTGTCAAATGACTCTTTTCAAGATTTTGATTCATATTTATTTTATACGTAATTGATTTTTTTTTAAAATCACAAATCTTTATTTCAAATGCTTGATTTTTGATAATCTTAGTTAAAATATTACAAATAATGTAACCAGAAACCAAAGTCTAAAAATGTTTCAAATGACACCCATAGAATTAGTGCTTACGAAAACATTAAAGAAAAAATATTTTTATTATTGTTTTGGCCTTTTATAGCGTTGAGTAACGTCACTGAACAAATTAAATTTATATTTTCATAATCTTCCTTGAAAAGTGAGTACATTTTATCTTCAATACAAGCACATAATTGTAAACATTTTCACAAAATTAACTGAATTTGAAATCCCCTCTAAATTTCTAATGGTATCTATTTTTTTTAATGTAAACTAAAATTTATTTGTATGATATCTTTCTAAAAATATATTTATCTTAAAATAGAGTCTGTTAGCATAAATGGACTTCTGCTATATTCGCCCATTATTTTTTATCTAACTTATTTTGTTTTATGGGATATGGATATAAACATCTAAAAAATACAACATGTTGTCAGTAATTTTATCTAGCTATAATACAAGTTAGCATGCAATGAATTTTATGAATAATTTGCATTATGAGTACTATTTGTACTATTCATAATCAGTTCTGAATGATGCTTTGAAGAATTTAGAAAAATAACTAAAAATTACATACTGATCATAAGATCTTAAAAATGTGTTTATTTAAAATATGCATTTTTCAACAATAATTTTCGGAAATAAACCACAGATATTAACATGTGATATATTTCACTTTATTGGATTTGTAGAAGCTTTGAAACATTGATATCAATGGTGGCCACAACACCATTTTCTGACTTAGAGAAGTAGAATTTAACGATGCATTAATTATGAAATTTTAAACGCAGCAAAAACTTAGGGTATGACAAGTCTGGGCATGTCTTATGGAAATATGCGAGATTTTAGGAACCTAGAATCTACCTAAACGATTTTGATGAAAATTAGCATTCATATTCACTGAATTATGCTCAAGACTTATGACAGTTTTTTTTTTTTTTGCGACGAATTTTATTTTCCTTTATTTTAGAACAATGGAAAATTAATCAGATTTTTTTTCTGAAACTAAATAACTTTTTTAACTGTCTACCATACATGATTGTATATTCATATCTTACCATAAAAATCGCCCAATTACTTTAACAGTTATTTATTTATTTGACAAGCACTATCTTTTGGAAACCAACAGTTAATCACTTCTAACTTGTGTGAAGTTCTTATACAGTTTTATGAACCACATAAATTAAAGTATACATAAACGCTTGTATAAAATTTAGTTACATATAATAAATAATAATAGAATGTTAGAGTAAAATTAATGTGAGTGAGCATGATATCCCAGTCATGTGTTCATTAAGTCTACAGTGCAAATGTAAAAATAATAGTTTTGAAATGCTCGGAATTTGAAAACTAAGATAATCTATTATAAACATGATTTCAAAACAAGAAATTTGCAATATTCGAGTATCGATATCCAATGAAAGAGTTTTCAGATTAACACGGTCAGTTCAATTTTGTGTATGCGTTTCCACAGTTTATGCTTCGATTACGAGGATAATAAATCTAACCTGAAATATGACACTAGAAATAAAGCGTAGAACAATGTTATTACACAACCTTTTGACATGTGTTTGACAAATGAAATTGATTGCCATACATTGAATTCCTTTGTTTCATGTCAAAAGAGAGACGTTTATTTCTTTATACGAACTAACATTCCCTCTTCTCCAAATAAAAATTTTCTTTTCTTAGATTTCTTCTCTTGCTTCTAGATTATCGAAATACTTTAGTTTTGGTAAATATTCTGCCGTATAATTCAAAAGAGAGGTCACGGCTATGACGTCTCAAACTACACATGGGGAAAATATACTTACAAAAAAAGTGTTTTAAAATAATATGAAGTTTTTACACACTGTTACAATTGATTTTATACATATATATATAAATAAGGAATTCATTATTTGCTCCTACACTTCTACAACTTGTATTTGATGTTTTTAGATGACACTTTAGAAACATACGAAGATCTGGGAGGCAAATCATACAATCATCATTTTGAGAAAATTATCTTTAAAGTTCTAAACAACTTTATAAGTGTATAGTTACTATGGTAACAGATAAAGATATGTAATGTTAAATTTGGCAAGTGACAGAATCTTCATTTTGAGAAAATGGCCTGTGCAATTCCAAATGATTTTACACCGTCTTACTTTGGTAACACATAAGGATAAGAAGTGTTTAATGTCCATATCTTTATTTGTTTTCTGTTACTTTGGAAAAACTCTATCAGCTCCGATGATATAGGTGGAAAGTTTTCATTTAAGCTTGATTTATTATTTACAATTTACTCTCTTATAAAGTAAGTACATTTTTTAACTGTGACTGTTTTGTTCAATGTCTTATACTGGTGCGTAAAATTCTCGTCCACCTATATATGTATATTTTTTTTATATTCGCAAGTTCAATTGCGCCTTCCTGAATTTCAGTTTCAGGCTTATTTTAAGCAGTTTTTTGTTAATTAGGTTGTGGAGGTAAATCCCAGGGTTTAAATATGGGGGTTAGCAAATTTGAGACTCCTATTTTTTTAGCAAGGTAATTTGATGTGGAATTTTCACTTTGGATTGAAATCTAGTTTTCCTACCACATACTCGAAGATTTTTGTTATGTTTTAGCTGAAGAATTTATTATTTATTAATAAGTTTATTTAATAACAGGATATTGTGGAAAGCATGCGTTTCTAATTAATAGGAATATTGGATATATTAAGACTGTTCAAAATGTCTTTTAACAAAGTATTTTCAAAGATATAGATTCTTCGTATAGATCCTGCGTACCAGAAACTATTAAGAAAGGCTTTGAGCTTAAGATTTCTACTTGCAACTGACTATTGGAGTTCTTGACAATAAACTGAACATTTTAGAAGGAAAAAAGCTAAGATTTCCTGAAAGAATCAAGATTTGAATATGTTGTAGTCATCAAGAAATCGGTGAAATTCACATTAAAGAGCTTTTTGAAAAAAGGCGTTAAAAATTATTTCCGAAACCTATTCAGCCGAGCACAGAAGTGCATTGCATTACGATAGGTGGGAGTTACTTCGAAACATATTAACTATATAAATATTTCAGATAATATTTTCTGAAGTTCGTTTACCATTCCAGTATTTAATGGTCATACAGCGTAAAAACACAATATTCACATTTTATTCTGAAAAATACATAATAAGGTTCGACATCATTTTTTGATTTCATATTTCTTTTGCTATTAACATTTTAATAACATATTTAACTTTTTGAATCGCATGATGAAATATTTATCTACATCAGCTGCATATTTTAAATGCATTACATTTAAATAAATTTTCTAATACGCTCAAAAAGAAAAAAAACCCGTTTTTTGTAGTTTTACATTTTCTAAAACATTTTCAGATGTTACTCTTTCTTGTTTCATTATTAAATATACCCTCATTTGAATTCCGAATAATAGTTACAAAGGAATTTTATTCAGTCACTAACGAGAAAAACGTCAAAATAAATTTTCGTAATCATGCATTACTTCAGAGTAAAAAAAAATCTTTATTCAAGTTTTTATTTCAATTTCAATTTTCTTGCTTTCATTCTCCTGAAACGTTCATTAAGATTAAATGAAATTGTTTTTCCTCGAATAATTTTGGATGAGAGGAATTTCTAAAAAGAATATATGCATTTATTCGTAGGATAGACAGTTTGTGAAAGAAATGTGTACTTTTATTTTGTGTTTTCAATGCCTTTTAATTTTTTCTTTTTTGTGAATTTTAATGTTTTTAAAAAGCAAAGATTAATAACTATCTATGTCCTTTTGAATATTTTAAACGATTTATCGTGTATGATGAAAATATTTCCTTTTTTCAGGAACACAAAAACATTCAAATAAGTTTCATAATATAATTTTTTTCGTAAAAAAATTGCAAAATTAAAAAAATATATATGGTATTTTTTATTTTTTTAAATTTATATTTTAATAAAAATGTAGTTAGATAAAAGAATTTTAACAAGTAGCCTATTCAAACTTTTTAACTTGCATCGCATTTTTAATTTTTATTTCTTTACGAGATTTAAATGTTTATGGCATAAAAATTCATACAGTCGAAGAACAAGATGAAATTCCAACACTAAAAATAAACAACTTAATTTCCCTAAAACAACCGGATTTACATCAAAAAACATTTCATGCTTTAAACAAGTAAGCAAAATCATGCGTTAAGCGTAGATTATGAAGCACTTTCATCAATTACTTAAATGATCCAGAAAGACCGAAGGTTGTTCTTCACGAAAACTCCGGTCTTCAGAATGCGCACTGACCAATGCACGTCACGCCTGCCTATCTCACAAACAAAGGGACGACTAGTCAATTTCGATTGGTCTCACAACCAAGTACAAACAGAGCTATTTGGGCCTTTTGTTCAGTAATCAGCCCCTCGTTCATCCCAACGATCCGTATGAAACAAACACTTATGAAATAGTCCGACCCAAGAGCCAAAAACGTGGTTTCTCGAAGATTAGTTGATTTACGAAGATCCTTCAAGTTCAACTATTATGAAAATAAAGACATTTGTGAAAAACAATTTATAGAAAAAGATGGTGCCTCTAGCGGAAATCCTGGAGAGTCAGATAAATGCTTTCCAGACGGCAGAATCACCTTCTCTCTCAGGGGATTTTTCTGATATGGTACCGCTACCAATTACGTGTTTTTTTCTATGTTACGCAAATATATTCCAAGTGTGATCTCATAAAGGTGTTTAAACACTTTTTTAATAATTTGATTTTTTAAATAAAAAAGAGACACTTAGATATTGCTTTTAAGATGAGAATATAATTAAAAATTAAATTAAATTAAATAATAAAGTTTTTTTCTACGATGAAGATTCAAACAATTGTAAGGCCTTTTTTTAAAATAAACCCTCAAAAAGTTAATAAATAAATGTAAGCTATAACTTGAAAAATTTCTCTTTATTACTATTAGAATTATATGCAATAAATGCAATCTCTTACCAGAACCTTAAATCGAACTGTGAATTTTTGTCTTGTAAGTGTGAAAACGGCGATCCACCAGCGAAGCATATTATTTTCCCATATATTATTATGTTTGCGAACTGACAAAAATATATAAATAAAGATCTTTAAGAATACACTAACAAATATTTTTAACTAATTTTTAAGTATTTTATATTATTATTTATTCATTTGACAAAGTTTTGTTATTTTTCATTTAATTGTTCCTTACTGAATACATTTTATAGGAAATAACTGTCATTAAAAACTTTCAAACACGAAAATGTGCAGAAAATTTTTAATTTCTATGTTACCATCTCATATTTATGTATTTTGTTTTGTTACAAAAACTGTAACCTTTTCACAAAAGAAAAGCCATTAAACTTTTGCCCTTGAATATATCTCAATCTCTTCCATGTAATTTCAAAATTCTCTTAAAATACCTCAAAATCCGTCTCAAGATATGCAAACGATGCTATTAATTCCCCCTTAAATACAATAATTCCATTTTAAAGTCTATTTACACTTAAGTCTTTAATAAGAAATTTTTAATCTCCTCAGATGCGTTTTCCAGATATATTACTTTACATATTTATTATTCTGAAAATATAACTGTTTCGAAACTAAGTTGTGTGGATATTCAATTATAGTCTTTGAAATATTAAATCATTGATTCTCGTGCTTTGTCAATACATTGTATTCATGTATTAGCAAGAAATATTTCATTTAGTTAGATTTTTAGATCATTATTAGAACATCATTTAAAATTACATTACTTTCTTTTAAAAATATCTTTGCATAAAATTACCTTTAAGTATTATTTCAGCATATAGTATTTATCAAAATAGGGCAATGCAAAAATGCACACAGGGCAATGATCTTCCTGTTTTATATCTAAATAACTTGTTCATTATTTATCCTCATGCGAAGTGGAGGTTACGGGTTATAGTAGTTTAATAAAAAGGAAAAAAATGAGGCTGCACACGTTTTTCAGCACTGAAGATACCGAAAGAAATATTTAAAAAAAAATTGCCGTCCGTCTGAGTGAGTGTAAGTAAATGCTCTATCTTCGGAACAAATTAAGATAGGGACTTGGAATGGGGTGCATACTTAGTAAGTAATAACAGAAAGAAACCTATTGAATATCAGTAGCATAAATGTTTCGGAAGTATATTTTAGGGCATTTGAAATATTCATTATGATAAAAAATATATAAAAAATTCCAAAATTGTTTGTTATAAGAAGTAAATATTAAAGACAATTAAAAAATAAGTCAATCACATAATTAGTTTCCAGGGTATTTCTAGGTTATCCCGTCGACCAAAAAACGATCGCCAAAATATAAGATTAAATGGCAATAATGAAGGATCGTGAATGTCACATTCAATGATATTAAATACGATACACGCATTTAAAACATCATTAAGTGATTTTTATTTATATTTTTATCAATATTCTACTAATTATTTGATTTTTTCATTATTTTAAAGAAAAAATATGTCAATATGTATTATTTGGCTATTAGTTTCGCGATTTGTATAATTTGGCGAAATTGGTCGACAGGATAACCTAGAAGTACCGTTTCCAAAATATTTGCAATCATATTTTTGACACTACTCGATTTTTAAGATACTATATTTGAAATAAGCTTCAATTTAAAGATATATTTTAATTGAAAATGAGACGCTTAATTTGACAGTGAACACTATTATGCTAAGATGATTATCATTTTTGGAGTTATAATGACATTTTTGAGCAATTTGGTGCTACTTATTATCTGTCGGCAAAAATTATATCGCCAAACTATAAAATTAAATGCCAATTATGGTTTATCGTAAATGTCACATTCACTTTACTTTAAACACGTTACACGTCTTTCTTACCTACTCAAATGATTTCTAATGTTATGATTTAATTGTATTTTTATTAATCTTTTACTAATTTATTTGTTTTTTCGTTATCTAAAATAAAAAAAAATTCCAATTGTATAATTCTGCAAGTAAATTGCCGATACATATATAATTTGCCGAAATGGGTCGACAGGATAATTAAGTAATACCTGAATAAAATCCGTGCAAGAGACAGCGGAGTCTTAAGGCCCCACACCAGGCATAGAAAAAGACCCGGATGATAATACAAAGTTTATGGGAGCGTTTTTTTTTTCAAATATCTCGCACAAATATTAATATTTTTACATGATTTTTTGCATAGGATAGCTTAGGACGATCTACAACCAGCCTAGTTTTTACTTTTTCGATTTTGCTTATATATTTTTTATATTACGATAAATTCAATTTTAGGACAGGTTTAAATCGGTTTTGAAAGTTAAAGTATTTTTTTTAAACCTGAAACCAAAACTGAAAAATAAAAACTATGCCGGCTGTTGATCTTCCTCAGCTATTTTGTGTAAAAAAAACATGTAAAAATATTAAAATTTGAGCGAGATATTTGAAAAGAACGCTCCCATGGACTTTACATTATCATCCGTGTCTTTTTCTGTGCCTAGTGTGCGGCCTTAAGGTTAAAGTACGAAATTAAGAGATAATAAAGTGAATTTATAATGATAGGAGTATAAAAATGGATTATTATTATTACTATTTGAAAATTAATGAACTTCAGTGGTGGATATAAAAGCGGAGAAGAAATAATTAAACATGTATTTTATTTTAAAAAATTAAATCAATGATTAAAAATTTCTTAATTTTCAAGAATTTTTACCAGGGAGTTGCAATACTTCTAATTATCATAAAACTTAAACGCGCGATTTTGTGTGTTATGCATAGTAGATTCCGAAAATAATAGTTTTTAATTTTAAAATGTATATTTTACACGCATATCATTACATGAATATAATTTACATGCATATTTTCCTCTTGAATTAAGGTATTTATTTATTTATTTATTAACTGGATTAATACTTTTCAGTCCATTTTTTAGATGCTTTCGTAGATATACAGGGTGTATATAAACTCTTGGCTAAAACTTTAAGGGGTGATAGTACACATCAAGACAAACAATATTAAATGGGAAACTAAGGGTCCCAAACGTCTTCCGAAGGAGGTGTGCGCCATTAAAGTTTAGGGTCCCAAATTCCAAATAAACATAAAAAAACCGGAAAAATTGGTCAATTGATTTGCGGTTTTCACTAAAACTATTCTTTATGTCAGTATTTTCTTGAAAATAAATTATAAAGATAAATTTCAAAAAATGTCGATAGAGGACGCTTTAGACTTTGGAGTAACGAGCAACTATTTTCTCCCGTTATCTTTTGCATCTCATTAAAAGTTTTCGGAAGCTTAGACTTAAATTTTGAGCTAAAATCTGAAAAGTTTTGATTGGACAAACAGAACTGTGTTCAGAGGTTCAAATTTCAAATAATTTTAAAAAGCGGAAAAATTGGTCTATTCGTTTGTGGTTTTGCTAAAAATAATATTTAAATCAGTATTTTCTTAAAAATAAAATTGAAAGATAAATTTCAAAAAATGCTGATAGAGGGCGCCTTAAACTTTGGAGTAATGAACAATTAATTTTTACTGTTATTTGTTCATTAATTTTTTTAGAAGCTTAGATATAAACTTAAATTTTATGTTCAAAATCTGAATCGCGGGTGTGGTTAAGTAGCGCAAAACTGAACTGTGTTTAAGGGAGGTGTGGGGGGGGGGTTCAAATTTCAAATGATTATAAAAAACGAAAAATAATCGATTAGTCGATTCGTTTTCCGTTTTCGCTAAAACTATTCTTTATGTCAGTATTTCCTTAAAAATACATTTAAAAAATAAATTTCAAAAAATTTCTTTAGAGCGCGTTTTAAACTTAAGAGTAACCAACAACTATTTTTAACCGTTATTTTTGAGAACCGGTTGAGTTTTCAGCCGAAGATTAGTCAGCGTTTTTACCTAAAAGGAATTTTTGGCCAATCCCAGTGTTTGGACTGAAAACGAAACCAAAATTTATCTATTATTCGATGGTTAGTGTATATTTTCGTTCGTTCCTATAATATATTCTCCGTTATTATTTCGGGTTCGAAATACAAAAATCTTCAAATTTACTGAAGAAATTTAAGTGAATTATTGTTATTTTTTTATTATTTTTGTTTTTCTGTTTTTTATTTTCGGCTTAAATTGAAGTTTAAGACATTTTTATATCCAAACTGAAATTTGCATTATTTACATTAACATTTTGTTTTAATTTTCAAAAACAGTTTCCCATCGAAGGTTATTACGAAGAGAATTCTTGTGAAAGTGCGTTTTTCTTCATGATGGGTTTTTCATCTTTTCTATTATTTAAATTATTATAAGACAAGAACGGGAAAATATAAATGGTCCAAACTGGGAAAATGTCTTTTTCAATTGTTTTAATTTGATTTTGATTCAGCAAATTTGAAAACACAATAGATTTTAAATGTATGTTTTCGTTTAATTACATCATAAGCTTTCAATTTTTACTTTAACTGTTTTTATTTTTAATTAAAATTAATATTTTAAAAAGTGCTGAATAAGAATTAAAGTTTATATTTTTTGTTATCTAAAAGGTAAAAAGATTTTAAAAGAAGTTTACAAATAAAATTTCGAATTATAGCGATTTTAAATTACCTCATTATTTAAATTTTTTTTAATTAAAAATTAATTTTAGAAATTTTATCATGTGATTTTATTTTAAAATAATAGTTAACCACTACAAAAAGATTCAACATTTTAACTCATTATATAAAAAATTATTTTAAAATATGTCGTCTATTTTCTCGCTCTAAAATATATTTTAAAATTTCTTTAACTGTATTCAACTACGATTTAATTTTCTGTCTTAGTTTATCTCAAGTATGAGGTTCAAGCATCATCAAATATACTCCGCTATCGGTAATTTTCTTGTAATCCTTCCTATTCTGATTTGACTAAATCATTTTCACCATCTGGAAATTATTCAAAGCAAAGTCTGGAAGATTTGCCTCAGTTTATATAGTAAATGAAAATTTTCATGTGATGGAACTGCGCACGAAAGAAGCAGTTAAATGTAATTAAGAAGTTCTTCGTTCAAGTTCATGGATTGTATTCTTCAAACATTTGAAATACGTTAGAATTTAAATACATATAATTCAAGCATATACACTGTAAATAAATAAATAAATAAAAGATATTTCCTAAGTTACAAAAATCTAATATAATTACGAAAAAATATAATGGATAACCGCTTCCAACTCATCCAGTATTCCGAAAAGCATTCTTTTACCTTTAGAAACCCCAGAAAACAGCGTACAGTTCGTGAAAAAACTATAAAAACAGGAAAAAAATCTTAATATTTTTGTATAAATTTCAAAACAAAGGAAATTTTTTTATTATAATATGAATCATCAAGCTGAAAAGCTAATACAAAATTCAAGCGTGAGTGTTTCATTATGAAAATAAAGTAATTGTACAAAGAAAAAACGATATTTTTGCCTGTGTAAAAACTTTAAGAACACTAAAATAAATTTAACGTAGTAACCAAAGAAACAAATATATAATGCATTATGTACTCATCTATGAATTTAATGATTGCAAATATTCCATGATTTCGCGACATCATTATTTTTTGACGCAGTTTGGGATTGTTTCTGTACTACTCATCTTCAATTGTAGATCTGAGTTCCGATACTGAAGAAAAATGTCTTTCATTTTTATAAAATCACCTTACTAGATATCCCCATAAGTTATCGATAGGATTAAAATCAAGATTTATGAGCGTTCGTTGCAAAGCTTCAGAAATTTTCTTATAGAACTAAAATTTTTCCTCACAATTTGTGTGGGTAGACGAGTTATTTCGCTGTTATATCCGTCCTTTTTCTTGCCAGAAGTGTTGCAACAAATGAATGATAGTCAGAAAGAGTTTGTGCATTTGTCATTGAATTAAAGTTTTCTGAAAGAAATGTAAGTGACACCACGTCGTTGAATGAAAAGCAGCCCTATGTTGAACAAAGCTGCCACCTAACTAATGTCTTAATGAAATCTCTTTTTCTTTTATTAAACCATCCCAATATTATTTCTAGATATAAGGACCAATTAAGTTTCATTTTTTTTTCATCGGAATAAATTAATTAAATTGATTTAAGAAAAGAAACAGAGATTATATTAAAACAGCAGTTGTGTAGCATATTCATTGCAACATGGGGCTGCTTTTCAATGAACGACGTGGTGTCAATTGTATATTTCTTTCACGATAATTTAATTCAAAGACACATATACAAACTTTTTTTGACCAACTTTCATGTGTTGCAACACTTCTGACAGGAAAAAAACGGATGTAACAGCGAGATAATGCACCTATCCACACAAGTCGTGAGATAAAACTTTAGTTCTATAAGAAAAATATTGAAGTTGTAGTTAGAAATCCTGATTTTCGTGGGTATTTAATTTTAAAACTGAATAAAATATGCATTTTATTTTTTCCTAATAACACTTAAAGCCGTGATAGAATAGATTGTATTTGGATATTTAATTCTTAATCACACATTCCTTTATTATTTCAGCATCACAAACAAATTATGTGAAGATGATTAACATTATTAAATTATGAATTGCGTTTTCAATTCATAATTTAATAATGTTTCCCAAAACATTTTTCGTAACCTTACGTATGTTTTCTTATTTACAGGCTAAAAGTATATGTCTTACGTAATTTTTTGCTGTATCTGTTGCATAAAAAGCTCCAGAAACCTCAGTTTCCTAGTAAATCTTTAGTAACTATTTTTAATAGCTTTAGTTTTCTTTTTAACTATGTACTAATTATTCTTATGGCCGAGCTTCCACATATTGCAATTGCAATACATTAAGTGACAAATGTTTCAAGTATTATTTAACTTGCTTTTTACTAATATTTTCTGTGATAAAGAGAATTGTATCTCATAAAAACTACTTTTCTTAAATACTATATTGATACATCAAACATCTTGAAACGTTATCCAACTGAAACAATTTCTGATTTTAAAATACAAGATGATATTTTCTTTTCTTTCAAAATATAGCAAATAGTTCAGAATTTTTTTTCTAACAATGAAATGCAAATGGTTGATTAATTTACAAAAAGTGTGAAATACATCTTTTTTAGTTTGTCTCTTTTTAACTAACACAACTTTTGAAAAAAAAAAACTTCAACATTTTGAAAAGTACATATCGAAAGATTACAAGAATAAAACTTAGTAGTATCCTTTTTTCAGTGTTTTTGTACCTATTTCCGCGATTGCGTTTGAATGGTTCAATACAATAATAAAAGAAAAATATATACAGAAACAAATGATTTAACCAATTTTTCTTAAAGAATTCAATGAATTAACTGCAGTTTAAAAGATTATTTTTTACTATATAATTAAAAAATTCTTAATATCTTCTAACGAATAAATTGAAACCATATTACTGACGTACTTTTATTGTAACAATGTTCTTTCTGTTTCTTTTTCTAAGAATGTTTTAATAAATTTTATGAGTATTTTGTTTGCTAATCTGTATCAACTTAACATTTTTTTTCATCAATTATACGGATAGAAAGAATTGCAAACAATGGCATTATTCGTTTTAAAACAAGTATTTTTATAATCCCAAAAATTTTAACTTTAAATTTCTTATTATTATGGCTGTAAAATCAAGATAAGGTACATTAAGCAAATTATAAGAATTTAAAGAAATGTTATGAAACTTGAGTTTTTCTAATTACATTCATTTCTTTTACACAAAATAGGACTTTTTGTATGAAAAAAACCCTGTAAATATGTAACTTTACAACTATTCCATTTTTATGTACACGTGCTATTTTCTGAAAATATGTAAAAATGTCACACATTTATAAATTTTTTAAGTTTTTTTTTCTTTATTATGAGAAAGTTATTTTTACAAAATATGATGCATAAGATTCATTTTTTTAGTTAGAGCTTTTACGGAAGACCAAAAAGTTGCCGGAATAAAATATGAGAGTGTTGCTGTTTCTTTATTTTTGCAGCTGTTTCGCTCGATGGTGTTTAAATAATTCACTGCATTGATTAAAAAAAAAAGAAAAAAAAAAGAAAAGAATAGAAAATTTGTGTAAAAAAAAAACAATGTTCAAACGCATTTTATTCAAAGATCCAATTAACTGGATTTCAAAAGGCACGTTTTTTTACTGTATAACTAATTAAAAAAAGTCTTAAAATTTGCTAGCGAATAAATTAAATCCATTGTATTGACATAACATTTTTTCTTATTATCATCTGCTTCAAATATTTTATTTTTAACTAAGTAAATATTTAAATGACTTGTAGCAACATAATATAAAATCAGTTTTACCGGGGATTAATTTAAACAAAGTTCTTGGGGTTTTTTCTAAGAATTTTGTTATAAATTTTATTAGTATATTTGTTTGCCAATCTGTAACAATTTAAGATGATTTTTTTCATCCATTACACGGAAAGAATTGCACCCAATGACATTATTTGTTTTAAAATAAATATTTTTCTGATCCCAAAATTTTCAAATTTTTTTTCTTATTATTAGGGCTGTAAACGTAAATAAAGTAAATTAAAATAATTACAAGATTTTTAATATATTTTATGAAATTTAATGTTTTTTAATGACATTCATTTCTTTTACACACAAAAATAACTTTCCACATGAAAAAAAAAAAAAAAAAACTAAATAAATAAAAAATAAAAAAGTCAATTCTGTAAATATGTAGCTTTTCAAGTATTGGACTTTTACGTACATGTGCCTTTTTCTGTAAAAATGATACACATTTTACGTAAAATCTTTAATAAATACACACCTTTACGTAAAAATGATAAACTTTTATAAAATTTTCAGTTAAAAAAAATTAATATAGCTGAGTTTTAGATATGAAATTTCAGTTTATATATATATATGGGTATATATATATTACTGGCACCCGTGTAACCAAAAAGTGAAACATTATATATATATATATATATATATATATATATATATATATATATATATATATATATATATATATATCCCTCGTAGGCTAGGTGGCACAAGTCAGGCAAGGGACGCCATACCTACAAGCTCACAGACACTTTAAATAATATCTAAAAGGAATTCACTGCACTTTTCACAACTCTGTGAATGTGGCAAAGTGGTAACCCTAGACCATACATATTATCACTTTAAGCTGACTGGAGCCTGCCATCTCAGATATCACAATGCTCCCACTAAATCCTGGCTACAAGAGGTGTTGTCTCGGCCAGCGTTGCTGGCTAAACTAAGGAACGTATATAAATAATGTTTATTTCCATCCTAACTACTTAGGGGGTCCGTCGTGTACCAGGAGGTCAAGAATGCTCCATCACATCTCACTAGCTGATTGTGACAAGGGGGCAAGGGCCTCAACAGACATCTCAAATGACTTGCTTACTCTAAATAAATTGTATAAATTTCTAACAAATTGCTTGAGTATATAAAATAAGGAATAAGTTGCACGAAAATATGCCTTCCAATATCAATTTATTCGCAAGTCCATTTTCTACACCTTACTATACTAGAAAAGTACAAATATCATCTAAAATACTATAAAGAAGAAGAAGAAATGTTGCATTATACTAAAATATATGTGTGTATACATATATATATATATACCCAGCAAACACATAGCTATCGGTAAGCAATCGGACGATAGCCGCTTGCCACTGCCATCGGTATCGGACCGATGCCAGTTGCTGCTATCGGTTCCGTATCTTTTTTGATACGCCGCGCGAATGCCGCCCGATCCATGAGGCACGCAGCCGGTCCTGTATCGGCAAAAAACTATGCCGATAGCTAACCACACGAATACCGGCTGAAGCCCGGCACAAGCAAATAGAAAAAAAATTGGTGGCGCCATCTGTTAAACATTCTAGCAAGTATTTTGAGGGCCAATGGGCATACTTCAGCGGGAACAGGAGGGATTTGATCGCGCAACTCCTAGCTCAGAAGGTGAACGCTTTAACCACTAGACAAGTCAGAGCTGGTTAGGGGAGGATTATGTGTGGTAATAAGGGTGTGGTTTTTCAGTAAGTGCTACGTGAATGGCAAGTGTTGTTGACGTAAATGACAGAATGGAAAATTGTAATATTAAAGTGTTTTTATTTTATTTTTTGTAATCATTTACTTGTAATTGTCTTATGCGCCTGATTTTAAAAATCAATTTAATATTTAAATTAATGAATTAGCAAATAATTAAAGCAAACGAATTTTCTTATAGATTTTAGAATCATTAAATAGTATATTTAAAAAAATTAAAAATAATATTTTTTGTTCAGAAGTATAGTTAAATAAATATAATTTTTTATTAGAAACTATAACATAATTACATGCTTTGCGTTAATTTCTAATGTGTATATTTTTAACTTAGAAAAATCTTATTTTAAAATATAATAAATTGGTAATAATTAACTTTTAAATAGAATAAAATATTATGTTATGCCATTTGATGATTCAAAGTAGTATTTATGTTTTAAACCTATGTTCCAATGTTATTCAGTTGATAATGAATATTTATTAAGTAAAAAATAAAATAAAAGTAACATATATTATATATATATATATATATATATATATATATATATATATATATATATATATATTATTTTTTTATACACATTTTTCTTTAAATAGGAGATATTTCATATTCCTTTTTATAAATTTAAAAATGCTTATGTAACGTATGCGTACTGGATATAATAAATGAATTTTAGAGGTTTTTCTGATGCAATTTCCTTTTTGGGAATTATAAAGTAATTAAATGTAATAATAAAGTAAATTATGATGTAAAAAAAAAATTAGGAAATATATATTTGTAACATAAAATAATTAATTTAATAAAAAATAAGTTGGTAATTAATCACTTTTAATTAGAATGAGAATTTACGTTAAGTGATTTCATAATTTAATGCAGAATATTTTTTTAGCAATATTAATTCCGAATAATTGTTGCAATAATAATTTTTAAATCTTAAAATAAAATAGAAATACTATTTTTTTTCGTTTGTGAGATAATATTTTGGGAAAAAAATCTAATTTTTTATGTAAAAAAAATGTGTAGATTTCTTTTATATGTTTTACACTGAAAAATAATGTTAAGCACTTTTTAGTAATTATTATTTTTTTTTTAATAAAATAAGAAAGTGAGTTATTGCTTTTAGAATGAATAGATAAATAGAAAATAAATTCAATTACCTTACAAAGTATTTTTCTGTTTTTCTATGATTAAGTTCCTAATAGTGATTAACAATTTAAAGGAGAGAATTTAAAAATTATTTTGTGATTAAAATAATTGTAAGTCATTTTAAAAATTAATTCAAAAACAATATTTTTAAATAAATAAATATAGGTTATTTTTGACATATTTTCGGTTTCTCACTGACAGAATTTTTAATGAAATACGTGAAATATACATTTCTTATCAAAAACTCAAATTCGAATAAAATTCAGAAAAATAAAAAAAATCGGTTAAGACTAAATATTCTGAATTCGGACCGATGTTGGCAAATCTGATTGGTCCACTATAAGAACTCAGATATCGGTCCTGTGTCACTTGCCGGTATAAGTCGCTTGCCGATATATAACCAAGTGTGGACCGATTACCGTAACCGGCTGTCAAAATAGCAGTTTCTTAAGTTTTAGCTGCCAATCTGCTACCGACACTTAACCGATATTGCCGGCTCCGGTCCGATCGTATTCCGGAAGTTATGTGCTTGCTGGGTATATATATATATATATATTTAACACCAAGGAACTGTTTCAAATGCGAAATATAAAAGATGATAATGGCTATTACAAAATGCTGTTGTAAAGATTATCGAAAAATCAGAAATACTAAATTAGTATGACTTTTTTCTTTTAAAAGATCAACAGCAACAGCAACAAAAAAACTAATAATCAAATAAAAAAAATAGAATAAAATAATTGTATATTATTACTTTGTTTAATAAGCTATATATTATTATATATTAATACTTTATTATTTGTATATCTGATTTTGATTATTTGATAAAAGTAAACTAGTTCTTGAGATACAGTCATATCAGGAATCGCTAACTGATGGGCAATTAACTCCAACACATTAGCGGGATTAGTTCATATCATGGATTTACAGAATCTGTAGTTTGATGAAAATCAGTGCATTAACTCTTCAGATAGAGCTACTGCGGAAATTGTGAAAAATACTTCACAGCAGCACTATCTACTGAGCGATCAGTGCAAAAATGTAAAGAACATCTATCCATGTCAAGGACTAACTTAATCTGGAATTTGATAGAAATCCAAGCTGTAGGTCTTGAGATATAGCGGTTGCATAAATCGAAAATAATACAGAATACCAGCACCGCCTGTTGAACAATTTAATCCAAAATTTAAACATATCCAATTCATGTCAAACAATACCAGATTCTGGAGTTTGTAAGAAATCTGTGAAATATCGCTTAAAATAGAGCGATTGCCGAAATCATGAAAAAAAGCATCATAGCACCGCTACATGTTGAATGATTGTCACCAAAAACAAATCAGCGTCAATTTATATCAAAGACTACTTAAATATAAATTTGTATTAAATTCCATGCATTACTTCTTGAAATAGAGCGCCCACAATATTTAACACAGACAGACACGGAGACAGACAGAGTCCCACAGCCACAGACAAACATTTTGTAAAAACACTTTTTTTTTAATTTCTGATTCTTAAAACGCACAAATCCGTCAAACACTGGAATTAAAAAAATTTCATGAATATTTTCTTCTTCCAAAGACAGAAGAAATAAAAGTATTAGGTAAGCTCATTTACGAATCGTTTGCTTCAAAATATATAGTTAACGTAATTATAGAAATCTCAGAATTTTTCTTTTTATAGAATTTATATAACGAATAAAGATTTTCTAAAAATATTTATTGTGAAACCCCAGTTTATAAAAGTATTTTTACAAGATCGGATTTTGCTACTTTTGTAAAGAAATCAGATTAATATTTTGGTGATTTGAAAAAGTTAAAAATCCTTTTCAATTTAGAAATTCAAGAAAAATTCTAAATAACTCATTCTTTAAATATTTTACAGTTTATTTCAAATTTTAATAATAAATCTGTTGCATTTATGCAATATATTACGGAAAACAATAGGTACTTAACAAAAGAAGTGTTTGTGAATGAAGCAATTTACTTTTTAGTAGGAGTAAGATTCACGAGGTTAGGTGAAAATGAAGTTTTAAATGGATAGATCCTAATTTATATACATAAAAGACTTTTTAAAGCAAAGTTTTATAATTTATTCATAAACTGAAAGCATTTCAATGCTAGTATTTATGACATTATTTCTGATGAATTTTTTCCTTTAAAACTTACAATTAAAATGGTTATTAATCTTGTTTCCCATAGAATACAGATAATTAGATGGAATCATAGAACTTGTTGCTTTTTAAAAAATTACATTTTAAATCATATTTTTTGAAATGTAAAGCAAAGAAGGAGACAATATAATATATAATTTATAACAAGTTCTTGCAAAAGAGAGCACATTAAAAAAGGCATTCTAAATAATAATCTAAAAATGAAAATGAAAATTTCTATTAATCTAGTTTGTTTATTTTACAAATAAAGGTACTTGATCTGATGTTCAGTTATGTAGGTATATTATAAGCAGAAAGAATACTAAAATTACTGTAAATACTTTCGATAGTATTCCAAGTACCGTCATCAACATATGAAAGGCTGAAATTTTCCTATAAATGTATGATAAAAAGCGGATTAAATTAAGCATATATATGAGAAAAAAACTATCATATTTTGTGATGGTAATGTTACGATAATTACAAACGTGCAATAGAGGTAACATATGTGATTTTTTAAGAAGTTATTTTTTTTCTCTGTGATGTGCATTGTCAAATATTCTCTCAATTTTAAAGAATTTTTTTAACTAAATAAAAATTTTAAACAATGAAAAAGAATTGAAATAAAAGTTTTCGAATAAACCCTTCAGCTTAGTAGCCGGTATATAATGTTAGTAGATTACAACTATATTAGATGCAGCAATACACATCCGATACTGCGAACAGTTAAGTGAACTCTTTAATTATAGACTTTAATTAATAATTATTTCGTATTATTTTCTAATTCATTTGCATTTAAAATTCCTATTATGTTTTTTATATAAATTTTGCATATTAATAACCTGTTATTCTTTTATTTAGATAATGTATTCTTTTTTCTGCAGTCTAATTGTTTTGCTGCAGGACTGTCTTCAAACGAATGTTTTGATTCCAAGGAATTCTGAAATTTCAATTCTAATATATTATTTCATTAAAATATCCAGAAACTTTTATAATCATATTTATTTTGTATCACTGATCGAATTTAGATGGTATACAAGTAGTAAAGCAAAGAATCTAAAATAATCATGGAAAAGCAATCAACATTTAGTAAAACAAAATTCTTATACCGGACAAAATTCAGAATAATTGGTAACGCCGTCGAATGACATAAAGCGTATTCTACCGTTACAGTATTCTGATTAAACTTAAATAAAATCTCAGTTTTAAAGCTCTCCAATTTTTACAGCCAGATTTTTAAATGTTCAGCTAATCGAAATATGCTTAAAAATACCACATTTATCTCTATATAGAAGTATTCACATTAAATATTTCGTATTTCATGCATACATCTTTAGCCTTAACTTATTGGTTTCAGAACAGTAAGTTTTAACAGAAATATACGACCTACAAAGACTACACGACAAGATACATACACTCACCAAATTTGTCTCCGCCTCATGTCTCGCGTGGTCATTAGGTGTCATGCAGGTTCGCATCACAAGTGATATGACGGACATTGACAGAAATTTGTTATTAAATGTATGGACAAAAATGAATTATCATTGGGATGTGTGTCGGATGACTTAGAATGCACACCCTTGTAATATCGGTCATAAACCTAGTGAGTATGTCGATCTTTTCATGTCACCCGTTTTTGTACGGCATATACATTAAATAAAGTTTTTTGAAACGCGATGAAGTCATTTAGGCTAGTCCTGTAAATATTGCGATTTTCTGCGAAAAAAAAGGATCAACAATAAAATTTCTAATTTATTTCCTGGAAATATTTTGTGGAAAGTAATTACCTTCTATGGTAGACCAATAAATGTTAAATTGATCTGTTTTTATTTTTCAAATAATAAAAATCCGAACAAATTTCAAATACATACCCAACGTTACTATTTTTCCTATCATTTTTTAAATGTTCCAATTTTAAGCTACTATGGGTAAGTATTAGTCCCTCTCAGCCAACAACTAAATTTTTTAAAGCCTTTATTAATTACTTGTCATATTGAATTTATTCTTCTTACCGGGCACTTCTGCAGAAAGAAGTGTTTTATTGTTTCAATGGATTTCATTCATTAAGGCAAAAACAAATGGAAAGAAATACAATGCAAAGAACTTCTAGTTGCAGGTGAATCACATAATTTATTTATCATTGGTTCTTTACGAAAGTGGAATCATTTCGCTAATGTACCATTAGCTGCATTTGTTAACACTGCCTGGATGCTGCTATCGGCAACTGAACTTTATTAAAATGACAGCAATACTCAAGTTATATAATGCTGCACAATCACCATGAATGAATATTTACCATGTATTTGTCATATACATGAATACAAAATACGAAAAATAAAGTAAAAAAATATACTATCTTCTTTATTTAAAAAATAAGTGCGTTTTGGTTATTATTCAAACTGAAAATTCACAGAATCACGAAAGCACTATTGAAAATTCAGTAGCCATTTTTAAGAGCATTCTTAAGCATATAAATACGAATATATATTCGCCGTCTGCCTGAATACAACAGTGTGAAAAAAATACTCAAACAATTGTCTTAAAATACAATATATGGAATCATCATCATCAGTCGGCATCATTTAGTCTTTTAAAATTTTATAGAAATCGAGTCAAGAATCAAAGTGTATTAAGAAATATTTTCTTCATTGTATTATATCCGAAATAATCTATTAATTAAGTTTAATGATATTCCCCGATACGTAATGGCTCTCGGTCGTCAAAATGATGAGGTCCTGTTAAAGATGGTGTCCCATTATTTCCGTATAAATGAATGTAATTTATGAATATAATGATGATGAATATGGCATATATAAATGATATTTAACTGCGAAGTAATCATTTAATTTCGTTGTTCGTTATATTTTCATAGTTTAAGAACCATGTGTGTCTTTTGTTGCAATGCATAGATATACAGCCTATGCCGGTTATTATGAGAGACAAAACAATCAAACAAGTACTTGTATTAACCATTTTTTTTCATACCAATGAACAGAATAATCATCTTAAAATACACGCGTGAATAAGCTAATTGCAACTATTATTATGTTTAGTAGTCTCAATATTGCAATTACCTTCAAGAGAAAAAAGATTAATCCTAGCATGAGAAGTGCTTATCTTTTTCATCCTTCTCTATTTAGATAAAATCATGGTTTAAAGTTAAAGCCTCTAACAGACAAGTATCTTCCAATTTACAAAAACGCCGTACAGTAATACAGCTGATCACTTATAATTTTTTTCCTGAACAATTCAGTTTTAAGCACAACAGTCACTGCATTTTCCAAGCTATAGATTTTCCATTAACTTTTCATTTCAACTGCAAAATAACACGCATAAAAAGACTAGCTAATAAAATAGCCCATAGTCCTGATTTAAAGAAAAGTATAAATAAAGACTTTCTTCGATGTATCTTCCTTTTTATGACTCAGTTATAAACCTTACGAAATGGGGAATATTTGTCATTTTTTTCACACTCAGGCCTCAGCATACTATTTTACATATTATAAAACAATTCGAAATGTTTCTAAAAATTATTAATTCAACAAAAGAACGAATTTTTCTATAAATTTAGGAAATATTTTGCATTTTGTTAATTCTAAAAATAAAAATAAAAACTGCCTTTTGTAATTATGGTACACTCGGATAATGTTATTCTGGTGTTAATGTTTGTTGTTTGCAGTGAAAACTGTTTTACAGATTTAAAAAAAAAATTAATTCAAACAAACTTACCATAAATTAAAACTTCTCAGTATCGAATGATGTTTTTTATTCAGAAATCTTTTTTTGTGTGTGTGTGCACGTGTGTGGCACTATTTGAAGTAAAAAGTATTCAACTTTGATCGAGATGTTTGAAAAGAACGCTGTCATAGACTTTACATTATCATCCGGGTCTTTTTCAATCAGTAGAGTAGGCTCTTAACAAAGAAAAAAAAACGGATGGAAGATTTCAGTGACACAGACAAGCTGCGTCATCTCTTGAAAAATAATGATAATGCAGTCTTTTAAAAAGAATGAAAAATATCAAAGAGGGAAAAGAAAAAACATCGATTCCTCAACGCTGTACGGGCTAACCGATTTGGGCCAACTTCTAGTTGCCCGAACGCTGTTCGAGCAAATCAGTTAACGGGTTAAGGCACAATACTAGTCACAGAAAAAGACCCGGATGATAATGTAAGGACTATGGGAGCGTTCTTTTCAAATATCACGCACAAATTTTAATATTTTTGCACGATTTTTTTTCACATGGGTAGTTGAGAACGTTCCACAAACGGCCTAGTTTTTACTTTTTTAATTTTGGTTTTAGATTAAAAAAAAATACTTTAAATTTCAGAACCGGTTTAAATCGATTCTGAAATTGAAACTATCATAATAAAAAAAATATATAAGCAAAATGGAAAAAAGTAAAAACTAGGCCGGTTTTAGATTGTCCTCAGATATCCTATGCAAAAAAATGATGTAAAAACATTAAAATTTGAACAAGCTATTTAAAAAGAACGCTTCCATAGACTTTGCATTATTAACCAGGCCTTTTTCTGTGACTAGAGCTGCACTTTAAATATAATTAAGAAGTTCTTCTTTCAAGATCTTCGATAATTTTCTTAAAACATTTAAAAGACTCTAAAATTTAAATACTTATAATCCAGCCTCATACTCTGTAATATATATCCTATAAAAACATGAATGTGAAAGAATGCCAAGTTCGTTAAAGGTTTTGCTAATAAAAGAAGTGAGATCTAACTGCAAACCAAGTTCTTTCGAAGGTTCTTAAATTTTAGCTCCTGTCATGCATAATATTCTTCAATTGCTTAAAATGATTTTGTATGTTACTTGTTATTCAATAGAGCGACTTGGCAAGTTTTCTCGTAATCAAATTTCTCTATTTAATTGATCAGAACTTAAAGTTGATCACTTAATTAATTTATCAATACCTTAACTTCAATGTACTTATTCGAACACTCGATTGACTAGATCTTTGCCAATCAGATTCTAGGTTAAATTATGATAAACTGTGAATAATGTTAAATTATGATAAATCTCTGACTAAAACATTAAAGTTGGTGGCTGAAAACTTGCCAAGTCGCTCTATTGAATAACAATAACATACCAAATCATTTTAAGCAATTGAAGATTATTATGCATGACAGGAGCTAAAATTTAAGAACCTTCAAAAGAACTTGGTTTGCAGTTAGATCTCACTTCTTTTATTAGCAAAACCTTTAACGAACTTGGCATTCTTTCACATTCATGTTTTTGATAGGATATCATTATTTTTTTGTCAAATCATTTCTTTTATTAGCGAAACCTTTAACGAACTGGGCATTTTTTCACACTCATGTTTTTGATAGGATATCATTATTTTTTGTCAAATCACTTCTTTTATTAGCGAAACCTTTAACAAACTTAGCATTTTTTCACATTCATGTTTTTGACAGGATATCATGTTTTCTTTTCTTGTCAAATAAATAGGTATTTGTTTGTTTTTTGAAATAAATAAGCTTAATATTAAATTAGGTTTATTTAATATTAATTAATCTTACAGCATTTTCTTGCGTTTATTCACTGTTTTTTTCAATCAAATTTAAAAATTTTAACATTAGGACTGCTTATTAGGGTGGTGCAAAAAAACAAAAGTTTTTATTTCCGAATCGCTATAGTGCGGAAAAGTTGCGATTGGTAAATACAAGAAAAACTAAAAAAAAATTTTTGAAATCGGACATTATCTTCCGATCGCGCAAACCACTTAAAAATCCAAAAAAATTGAAAAATTTCGATTTTTTCAAAAAATTTTAAAAAATATTACAAATACATGTATTTTATCACTATAGTGAAAAATATTTACATATTGTACTATTTAATAATAATAAAAAAATAAATTGCGTTTAGAGAATATCTTCCGATCGCGCAAGCTCATTAAAAATCGGGAAAAATTCAATTTTCAGTGATTTATGATGCATTAAGAAAATAATTAAATAAGTTCAATTTGCGGTGTCATGTTAAAATTTAAATGTAAATTAATACTATTGTGCATGTTATGCTATTTTTGAACAGCCGAGATCTTACCACGACGAGATCGCTGCAGGGTTTCGCGCAACTCCTGTTAGCTACGTTGCGAAACAGCGTTGAAGTCCCCCTATGTGTCCACATCCTTTTCTCTCCCCAACCTCGTCCACTTGTACAATGCGCCATTTCGTATCAGTGAGCCTGTGAACGAATTTCGTTTGTTAATTGTAGATGTATTGTGTTATTTAAAATACATTACCATGTGACAGGTACACGAATCTGCATACGTCGTTGACAAAGAAAATTACTAGACAATCTTTTCATTGTCCTATATTTTGTCATCCCCAAGAGATTTTTTGTCAAATATTCTTCACGAATATAGCGCCTGTACGAGAAACTAAAGAAAATCCTTTAAAAGAATTTAAATACTTCTAAAATCGTTAAAAATACTTCTAGACCTTTTCAATAAATGCGTCCATATAACACGCATTGATATGTAGAATGATACATGTTTGAAGATGGTTTAGAGTAATTTTAAAGAGTGTATGTTGTCCATCGTGATATTTGTGTCAGGACTGAGGAGGATAACTAAATAATCGTCCTTTTTTTCCATCAAAATGTATGTAATGTGGTTCTTCTGATTCCACTTGACTTTGCCGTAATTTTTTTCTTTCTGTTTGTTTTCTTCTGATTCAATAACTTGAAAAGCATCTGTTTTAGTTATTACAGGAATATCTTCTAGTACACTTAACGCTTCAGCAGCACCTGCACTTTCAGACACACCATTGCGATCGCAGTGTAAAGATGTAGATTTTAATTCCACTTTCATTTGCCATGTTAATTTCTTCTTCTTAAATCTGATAGGCTGTATCCGTCATGGTAATGATATATTGCATATACCTACATTAGCATTAAAATTCTCATGTATTTCATCTAAATGCTCAAGGTCTTTTATTTTCGCTTCAACAAATTTGGAAGGTTGCCTTTTCGATATATAGTTTCGTCTTCCAAGTCTTGTACTCAGTTTTTTTTTCTTTTTTTTTTAAACTTTAGTACCAATTTTTCCCGTTCCGTCCTTTCTCTGGAAGTAGATAAATCTATGCTCAATGACTGGAATTTTGTTGTGTTTTTGAGACGTACAATTAGTCTCAATTAGACACTCCCTCAGATCTGGTGACTTTTTACAGGAGCAATATAAATTCATTACACGTTTGCAGGCTGAAATATCACACAGTTGAGTTTCTTGTTTTTTAAATTCATCAAACTTTTTTATAAGGTTTGGCTATTCCTTGTCTCGAATATAAGATTTCGTTAGTTTAGAATATTATCATAGTAGGCATTAATTAGCTAAATGATTCTACAATAAAACACTTTTGGGATTGACGCCTTCTAATAAATATATTTTATCTTTTGTACCACTGTATTGCTGACAAATGAGAAACTCACTTTAATGATGTTGAATTTACTTGATAATAGAGACCTCTCCTCAAGGTAGCATTGAAGAACATCTTCGTGTGTTGGAAGAATATTTGGCAGAAAATCTCTTGGATGACCAAATATAGGACAATGAAAAGATTGTCTAGTAATTTTCTTTGTCAACAACGTATCCAGATCCGTGTCCCTGTCACATGTTAATGTATTTTTAATAACACAATACATCCAATTAACAAACGAAATTTGTTCACGGGCTCTCTGATATGAAATGGCTCTCTGTGCAAGGGGACGAGGTTGGGGACAGAAGCATGTGGACACGTAAGGCGACTTCAACGATTTTTCGCAACGTGGCTAACAGGATGCGAGCGAAACTCTAAACCTTGAAGAAACTAAACCTTGCAGCGATCTCGTTGTGGTAAGATCTCGGTTGTTCAAAAATAGCATAACATGCTCAATAGTATTAATTTACATTTAAATTTTAACATGAGTGTGCAAACTGAGCTTATTTAATTATTTTCTTAATGTATCAAAAATCACTGAAAATTGAATGTTTCCCGATTTTTAATGAGCTTGCGCGATCGGAAGATGTTCTCTAAACGCAATTTATTTTTTTATTATTATTAAACAGTACAATATGCAAATATTTATCACTATAGTGATAAAATATGTGTATATGATATATTTAAAAAAAATTTGAAAAAATCGAAATTTTTCAATTTTTTTGAATTTTTAGGTGGTTTGCGCGATCGGAAGATAATGTCCGATTTCAAAAATTTTTTTTTAGTTTTTCTTGTATTTACCAATCGCAACTTTTCCGCACTATAGCGATTCGGAAATAAAAACTTTTGTTTTTTCGCACCACCCTACTGCTTATGTTCCTTTAAATTCCACTAATAAGAATGATTCTTTTGTGTGATTAGGTACTACTTGATTATCTCGTCCAAAAGATATTGTCGCCAACTAAACGATATATTGCGAAATTGACGCCAAAAGTGATGCAAATTTGGCGCTATTTCTCGTATTTCGCCAAATTTCCATAGACTTTCATTTTAATCTGGCAATTTATCCAATACTTTTGTTAGAGCAAGGACTGTCGCCATCATTTTGAGATTTCTTTTTAACCGGTTCGCTAACTTCACAATATTGCATAAATATTGCTATTTAAAAAGTTTTTAGAACGCTTTTCGTGCATTTTTAACCTTCTAAATTTTGTATTTGTTAACAAATGTTCTTAGTGATAATTTATATCTTATAAGTAATGAACACGGCAAATTTGATGTTTCTAAGCCCTTAACATACAGACATAGCATTTTTAGAAATTTTTTTACTCTTTTAACTCTTTTGGATTAGTGGCATCGACATAAGATATAGCCTACATTAGAGCAAGGACTGTCACCACCATTTTGATATCATTACTTTTAAAATCGGTTTGTTGTTTGCCGAGATTGCTTAAAAATCCAAATTTTAAATCGCAAAACATTTTTAGAATGCTTTTCGCGCGTTTTCACCCTTTTTGAATGCCGTATTTTTTAGCAAATGCGCTTAGAGTTCATTTATATTTTATAAATAATTAACATGCCAAACTTTATGTTTCTAGGTCCTTCAGTATTACAAAAGTTGTATTTTTAGAATGTTTTTTTGCTTTTTTACTCTCTTAAGGTTAATGGTATACTCATAAACTATAGCCTATGTTTGAACCGGAGCGAATACCATCATTTTGGTACGATTGATTTTGAAATCGGTTCATAGTTTCTCAAATTAGCTTTGATACTCGCGAAAAGTGGCGCCAACTTGGCACTATTTCTGATATTTCGCGAAATTCCCATAAACTCTAAAATGCCAAACTTTAAAATTCCAGTCCCTTAACATAGAGACAAAGCATTTTTAGAACGTTTTTTGCTCTTTTACCCACTTTGGGTTACTGGCACCGATATAAGATATAGCCTATGTTGGAGCAAGGACTGTCATTATCATTTTGATATCATCATTTTTAAGATCGGTTTGTTGTTTGCTGAGATTGCTTAAAATCGCTATTTAGAAAGTTTTCAGAATGCTTTTCGTGGATTTCCACTCCTTTTAAATTTCGTATTTTTTAGCAAATGTCATTAGTGAACATTTATATCTTATAAATAATTAGCATGCTAAATTTTGTGCTTCTAGGCCCTTCAGTAAAACAAAAATCACATTTTTAAAATGTTTTTTACTTCTGAAGATAATTTTGGTTAGTGGAACAGACAGAAAATATAGTCTATGTTTGAACAGGGGCAAATACCATCATTTTGGTACCATTACTTTTGAAATCGGTTTGGTAGTTTCAGAGATTACCCCCCGATACTCGTCAAAAGTAACGCCAACTTGGCGCTATTTCTGGTATTTTGTGAAATTCTCATAAACTCCCATCGTAATTGAATATTTATCGCCTAACCAACCATTAATATTTAATTAATGGTGATTTCTGATTTTTTCCTATTTATAGATCCAATAACCTACCTCCACACCAAATTTCAACTTTCTAAGTTATCTGGAAGCAGTCAAACATTTCTATGAGTGAGTAAGTGAGTCAGTGGTAAAAACAGTGATTTTCAGACGTCAATTTCTCGTGAACGGTAAAATATTTTTTTAAAAATTTATAAAATTGGGAAATTAGAAGATGGTCTTACACGACACGAAAAATTGCAATTGTGTAGGTCAAATAGAATTTAAATTATTGAGGGGTCAAAAGTGTCCCGAAATGGTTCGGGTAATATAACCCACTGCGGTGTGTCGCCTTTTACTTTGTGAACTTGGCTGACACACTGCCGTGTGTCTAGATATGTATCTTAAGCTACGAAAATCTATTATAATCACGAACGAAAATATTCGATAACCACTTCCAACTCACCTAATAATCCTAAAAGCATTCTTTTACCTTCAGAAATATCAGAAAACAGCTTTTTTTACAAATTTAAAGAAGAATTTTAAAAAATAAATTTTTATTAGCAGCCCGTTATTTTCTGAATAATATTCGAGTAGTTTTTTACAATACTTGAATCAGTTCTCTCTACCCATAATTTCTGCTTTTCGGATAATATTATACTTGAACTTAATATTTTTAGCAGCATAATTGAAATTGTATATGCAATTGAATCAGATTCTATTTTAAATTTTAATAATAATATCAATGCTGTTAATTCTATGCCTTTTTCGTTTAAACATGTTTCTTGATAATGAAGATATTTA
Organism: Maratus speculifer; assembly: GCA_964019185.1. NCBI lineage: Eukaryota > Metazoa > Arthropoda > Arachnida > Araneae > Salticidae > Maratus > Maratus speculifer. The sequence goes on from OZ025292.1 coordinate 25,735,816, forward strand.
CTTGACACATCATACTGTCCAAAAATCCAATTCTGGATTTTCTGGATTGAGAGAACTGAGGAATACACAATTAAAGCTAGTTTTTTGCAATATTTTCGTAAACTATGGGTCGCCAATGAAAATTTCTTTTTGTAAATCTTTTTTTTTTTTTTCGAAGATAAATTTTCTTTATTGATGTTTCTAAAGACAAAAGAATACTTTTCGGAATCTTGAGTAATTCGAAAGGGGTTATAGAATATTTTCAATCGCAAGTATAAAACGTTTTCGTAAAAAAAGTAAAAAATAAAATAAGAAAATAAAAAAGAAACTTTTTTATAGTGCATACAGTTGTGCACTGTAAAAAACACACAAATGTTTTTTTTACCCTCTAGGGACGTATTCGTGACCAGAGCATTGCTTGCACTCTTTGATAATTCCCTATTGTTATTTTTTATTGAAAAGTTTTAACTTATTTATTTAGGGAGTTTTCCTGAATCAATTTGACAAAAAATTCTATTTTGAAAAACTGGTGATAAACTGTTAAAAACTTTGAAAAACACGATCGTCGCGAAAAAGGCATGTCTACGAAAATACAAAATAACCAGGAACTAAAATGTACAAAAGCCTGTAACGAGTTTCTCATGAATTCGTAAAAGGTTCGTTGTCATTAGAAACTTAAGAAATCAATAAATTTTTTAACTTTAAACATGTATAAAAACAAAATTTCTTTTGCTGTCGCATATTTTCGGAAACATTTCCGAGTCGTTTTTAGAGTGATTTAAATCGTTCTCTCAAACCCAAAATATCATGGTTCAGGACACGATTCATTATCAGTTAAGCATTTTTAGTTGCAAAATTGAATTTGACATCGAATTTATGCATAATTCTTTTTCATGTTATGTTAATGAAATTAACTTATCACCTTTGTGTGTTGAACATGTCAGTTCAAAATGAACAAATAACATTTTTTCCGAATAAATAATATCTAAAAACTTATATTATGAGCTCAGAAAAAGGCTTAATATGCTTTAAAAACGAGTCGCAAATGTTTTCAAAATTCAGTGGCAACAGAATATTACTTTTTAAATGTTCTTTTAACTATTGGAATTAGCTTTTGAGAATTCTACTCATAAAGAAAGTTTTTTAAAATTTTGGGTCACTCTTTATTGTATATTTATGCTCATGTTTATTTTATATTTTTCTAGATTAAAGAAAATTTCTCTATTTTGGCAGATTATGAAATAATATGAAAAGCAGACAAAGAGAATCTGAAAATTCATTATTCAAATTCGTACGCATAATTTTCAATGGCTTGATAGAATCTTTAACTTGGGAAGTTTTAATAGTAATATACATACATTAGACCGCAAAGCATTAGAATGCTTTTTTTACTAAAAATATAAACGTCTATTAATTTACGATTACATAATGCAACAAAATCTCGTTACAACGAAACTCTTAGTAGCAGTATTTAAATTCGCTACATTGAAAATTTTGGCAAAGTGAATATATTTTTTTTATGAAATTGATAACTATTTTCGAATTGCAAATGATTATGAAAAGCATTCCTTTCGTTTCAAACTTTAGTAACTAATGGGTTTTCGAGTTCTAAAGAAGCATTTATAAATATAAATTTCTTTTTTTGTCGCTGATTTCTGTAGACATTTATCAGAAGTTTTTAGTATGCATTAATTCCTTTTCACATACCAGAATTATGACATTAGAAACCTCATAGAATGCTTTCTGCAATCGTTAGTCATACGGAAGGTGTTATTGTTTTTAGGTCATGGTTATATTTAAAATTCTTAGACTTAATATTGTCTTTTTTTACAGAATGAATGCTCTCACATTCTTCCTAGCCCCTCTTAAGGCCAAAACAGACCCCACCACTGTAAAGTTCAACTGAATTCCTGGAAGTCCCTTCTTTTCTACCTACTGGCGGTTTAATGACAATAGAAAACGGAGGAGATACAATGGCCAGGAAGATCAAAGATCACTGTCTTAACCCTACTTGGGGGAAAAATTCCCGCCCTACACTTGGATTGAAGTTGAACCACAAAATTCATTAACATTAATCGCGCCAGCTGCGGACATAAAACGCGTCGCCTTAGTTGAACGGAAAGTATTGCAGTCTGAATACAGCCTGAAACCTATTTAACTATCATCGATTCTTCTCTAATTTCCAGTCCGACTTTAGTTCAAAACGTGAATCTCAATATCGTAGAATAATCGCCTCTTTCTGAAATTATCATGCAAATCTTAAATCCACATTTGATAAATCGGTTGCACCATCGGAATATTTATTTACTGCAAATTCCAGAGGAATGCTTTCATTTAAATTAGGAAATGAATAATATCATGATTGTAATGTAAATTCTCACGGAAGAATCTGAAAATCAGGTAAAGATAATCAAGAAAATCTTTACTGATGATCGTCGGTAAAAATCATTTTGAAAGAGTATTTATGACTTAATAAGTGGTTTGCGGCCGTATGTTACTATATAATTTTTTATCCTTGTCGTATGCCAGATACTTCATATGAATTTGTCCACGTTTTTTTAAATCTCCCAGTATATGTATATGAATGTATGTGTGTATGCGGGTAATGCAAATTTTAAATTACAAGCGACTTCTAAAGATGTGCGGTTTACGGCATAATAAATAGCAAAACAAGACGTTTATTTGCTGATGTTTTTTTAGCTTGTTCACGATGCTTATGATCAAGGACAAGCTTTCGATGTAGTCACACCTGATGTGGCCGCAACACGCGGGTTGTTTCAAATATCGAATGAACATTTGGAGAGCTACGAACGGTGCGCATATCAAAGCGCAACAAAAAAATATCAAAATGCCATGGACAAAAATGTAATTTTCTCAAACAAAAAAAAAAAAAGGTTTGCAGCAAAATAAGTTTGTTGTCATATACAGGGTGTTTCGCTACCAGACCGACAAATTTTGAGAGATGATAGTACACCTGAAGACAAACATTATTAAATAGAAAACCATGGGCCGCAAACGTCTTCTTTAAGAGCTAGGGGCCATTAATGTTTAGAATCCAAAACTTTAAACGATGATAGAAAACGGAAAAAAGGGTCGATTCGTTTGCGGTTTTCCTAAAATCATTCTTTATATTAAGATTTCTTTAGGAAAAAAAATTTACTTTCAAAAATTATCGATAGAGGGCGCTTTAGACTTTAGAGTAACGAACAACTACTTTTTACCGTTATTTTCTGCATGGGGTTAAAATTATTCTAAAGTTTAGAATTTAACTTAAATGTGAAGTTCAAAATCGGAAACATTCGGATCGGGTAACTAGCGAAAATTTCACTGTGAACAAAGGGGTATATTTTAAACGCTCATAAACATTGGACAAACAAATCGATTTTATTGCGGCTTGCGTGGAGATTATTTCCTTGGTAACTATTTTATTCAAAACGACGCACAGCTTTGGTGTCCTCATTTTTTGATAGAGGGTGCTTCCGACACATCTCCGACATTTTAATGGCATTACTCCTGGGTGTTTTACTACCAGACCAACATACTTCCAGGAAGTGTTAGGGGTGCAAAGATGATTCAGAATTACATAGGAATGTAACGCTGAAAATGTCTCTTTTGCGAGTTACGGTTAAAGTAAGCAGAGAAAAAAAGGCAACAGAAACAGCAGAGAAAGAACAACACGTTAATGGACAGAAAGCAGCTTATTTAAATGTTTTTCAACATTAGGTGTTCGAAATTACGACCAGAAGTAGTTCAGCATACTTGTCAGTGGCATCGCATGGAATTCCTCACTCTTTGAAAGATTCTTGACATCTCTGATAGCTTTCTGGCAAGCTACAGAAATACCAGATGCGAGGTCTTTAACTCATGGTACGGGAGTCTCATACATCCAACTTTTCATTTGACCCCAGCAGAAGTCGGTACATGATAGGTCCGGCGATCCGGCAGGCCACCACGATCTATCCACCGTTGCCCAGATGTTACTTTGAAGTGTCGGCAAACGTCATTGGTAAAATGTGGAAGAGTCCCATCGGGCTGATCATCTTTCAAGTACTTAATTCTGCTACCTTTGGAGTCGGTTCGCGAATGATCACTTCAAAGTGATGGCTGTTCACATGCATTACCGTTTAGAGCCATCTACCGCAAGTAAACCGCAGCGCCATCTACTTTCGCTGTTAAACTTGCCGGACGACTTCTGGTCGTAATTTCGAACATCTTTTGTGGTAAAACCTTTAAATAAACTGTTTTCTGTCACATTACCGTGTTGTTCTTTCGTTGCTATCTTTTCTGCTTCCTTTAACCTTAACTTTCAAAAAAGGCATTTCCAACATTACATTCCTATGTGATTCCGAGTCATCTTTGTGTCCCTAACACTTCCTGGAAGTAAGTTGCTCTGGTAGTAAAACACCCAGGAGTAATGCCATTGAAATGTCGGAGATGTAACAGAAGCGCCCTCTATCAAAAAATGAAGACACCAAAACTGTACGTCATTTTGAATCAAATAATTACCAAGCAAATGATTTTCACGCAAACCGCAATAAAATCGATTAGTTTGTCTAATGTTTATGAGCGCCTAAAATCTCCCCCTCTGTTCACAGTTCAATTTTCCTAAGTTACCCCACCCCAATGTTTTCGATTTTGGGCTTAAAATTTAAGTTAAAGTCTAAACTTTAGAATAATTTCAACCCGATGCAAAAAATAACGGTAAAAAGTAGTTGTTCATTACTCTAAAGTCTAAAGCGCCCTCTATCGATAATTTTTGAAAGTAACTTTTAAATTTTTTTTCTAAAGAAATCGTAATATAAAGAATGATTTTAGTGAAAACCGCAAACGAATCGACACTTTTTTCCGTTTTCTCTCATCGTTTAAAGTTTTGGACCCTAAACTTTAATGGCCCCTAGCTCCTACAGAAGACGTTTGCGCCCCATGGTTTCCTATTTAATAATGTTTGTCTTCATGTGTACTATCATCCCTCAAATTTTGTCGGTCTGGTAGCGAAACACCCTGTATATCAATAATGTATACAGCAAAAATGAAATCCATGAAAAATATACATATGTTTAGTAAGATAAAATTTTTGAGTATCTTTTACGATACCTCAAACTATTCAAATCTCTAGGTATCATAGTTTCAGAATAATTAACATGTGAAATCAAGAAAATTTCATACGGACACACATCATAATTTCGTAGAATGAGAAGCATTTATCTTTTCTGCTTTTTTTTTCTCCACACGAAACGTATTTTTGATTTCTCTATAATCCTATTGAATTATAATTTCCTTTTCTAATTTAAATTTTCTGTCCGGCTTAGCTTCGAAGCGTGCGTAAAATACACAGGAACGTCGTTTCTGAAATTGTCGTGCAATCATTTCCATCCTCATTTGAATGCATTCGCTGCCTGAAAACCTTTTATAACAAAATCTGGAGAGGTCTTCTCAATTTAATTTTGAAGGGAAAATTTTGATTGTAGTGGAATTGCGCACGAAAGAGTCTGAGAAGCAGGTAATCGAGACAGGGAATATATTTTACAAGATCGTCGGCAAAATTATTCGTCTGTTCTGCAGAGTTTATATTTAAATATCAGAATTTTATTCTTGACACGGACTCTGCAATGACACGGACACTACAATGGCACTGTAATAAAGCAGTTTTTTAAAAATGATGTTTCTGTACAATAGAAAATATTACATTTATATATGCCTGATTAACATTGATATAAGAGGTGAGTGTCTTAGTAGTAAAAATTGTTAAATAAGTATGTTTGCAAATATTTTCTGTGTATTCCTGAAAATTATTGATTGAGCAAAACATCGCTGAAATAAATAATTTAATGAAAATCGCTTTCAAATGTACAAGTTAATTGATTTGACGATTGTTCCATGGTACAATGCAGGCGACAATGTTAAACACGTTTATCACAAATGCTTTAACTATTTTAACAGTTGAAATCACCTAAAAATTTATCAGTATTATTTTTTCATTTGTGCTGGGGGGGGGGGAGAGACTATTGACTAAGCATTATATCGAACGAAACATTTTTCAAATAAGGAAGTTAATTGAGATGACATTTTTATCACAGTAAATAAGATATATATTTATTTATATATTATAATTATAGATAGCAAGTTATTTTCCAGATGACATGCCATTATTTTTTAAAGATAAATAATTCTCGTTCAAACACGCGATATTTCACTTTGTTTAATCAAAAATATTCTATAAGAAAATACTGGTGCCGAAACATTTTTGATCATGATATTCCAGGACTCGTACGAATCCTGCGTAGAAAACTCTGTAGCAGAAAAAAGTCAATAAAATTACTTACATTTCTTTTACATATGATGCATTTTAAAAAGGATTTTTTAAAGCTGTATCATTTGATTTTTTCAGACTGGAAATTGCATACCTTGTGTTATACAATAAATTTTGATACATCTATCTATTTTTTATAATATTACTGACACTTATACTTATAAATATTGCTTGCTGCTTCAATCTGTTACGAACATTTACACTTAGTACGTATTTTTTTTTTTTTTTTTTTTACAACTGAAAAAAAAAAAAACATTTTGCGCATTCCTAATATGACTTAAAACTGAGATAGAATAAATTGTATTTGAATGTTGAATTCTTAATCACACATTTGTCGATTATTTCAACATCACAAACAGATTACGTAAAGGGAATAAATGTTATTAAATTTAGGATTATTCTCTTGCGTTTTCAATTTAAAAATTACATTTAGATCTCCATTACTACTAATAAAAATAAATAGAAGCGGAATTAATTGAAGGATGATTATAGTACATCTATATATCTTAAACTGCAAATACTAATCATGTACTAAAGAATGTGTCTTTGTAAATAGAATCATGGCTAATTATCAAATGTTAAAATTAAACCAGAAAATTTTTACATTACTTATTGCGGAAATCGCAGTGGCAGTCTGTAATCACAATTATTTTTAGTGCTATGAATTAATTTATTAATAATAACATTTCTAGAACTCAGTACATGTGGAGGATCATATTTCCATCAGAACTTTAGTTTTCAGGTTCATTATAATAACAAAAGGGGAAAAAAGATAATAATGTTCCCAAATTTGCTAATGCTTATAGGCATCAATACATTAAACTTCATATTCACATACTTAATCTTCAATGCATGATGCTATATTAATCATATACATTAATATATTACACATAAGTTCTTGTTCACGCATTAGTTATTAGATGTTTCGATTTTCCCATTTTTATTTCAAAATATCGTATTTCTTAAAATAAAAAAATATTTATAGTAAAAATGATACCATAATAGAAAAAAGATATTTTTTTATAAACAGATCTGCTAAAAAAAGATTATATTAGACATAAAAGTATAATAAATTTCAATAAGTACAACTTCTAAAATTGGTAAATATATTAAAAGTTATAATAATAGTACTATACAAAGGTTTGTAAAACGATTTTATAAACTGATAAGTTTATTCAAAAATTTTAAGCATCTATATTTTATTTATATAATCATTTTAAGCATTTATATTTTTATTTTAATTATAAGTATTTTTCTTATAGATTTTATTCCCGACTAACCTGTGCAAACTCCAACAAAGGCAATAAGTTTGCCACTAAATTTGAACACACTATTAAAGCGTAATAAAATATTTTTATTTTTGCTTAAGACCACAGCTATTTGCAAAGTGTAAATAATAATAATAATAATAATTCTACAGGTGTGAATTTAGAACTGTTGTTTAAGAAAATTTTATTTTAACATTTTAAAATTTATTATTTTTTCGCCAGAATTAACCTTATACTATTTTAATTTACTTTTAATGATCTTCCGTTTACTTATCTTACTTTTAACGCTTATGAAATTCGAATCTTACTATTAGATCCAATTTATTAATTTTTATAGAAACGCTATAAATTCTTAATTCCATTTAAAAAACATTTATTCCAACATTCTCATTTTTTTTCGTTGTTGTTAAAATTCCTAATAAGACTCATTTTCTCTCTGTTTTTATCAACCCCTTTTTAAAAGTTTTATTAAATTTATTCGAAAAAAAAAATTACTTATACGAAACATCATTATTTTTTCCCTTTCTTCGCGTTCTATATTTATTTCTTTTCTTGTTTAATATTTTCCTCTCCATATGACTGCATTTAAATAAATATTTTGGAGTTGCAAATGATTTGTTTTCTATGAAGTCCACATTCTTTTATTTATTTATTTTTTTTTTAGCTAACCACGAATCTTGTTTTGAACTTCGAAACCTTTCGTCTTTTACTTACCCATCATACGTAGTGTAGGGCAAGTTTTCCAATCGTTTTAAATAAAAAAAATTACAAATTTATACGTTTCAGATACTGAAGATTTCGAAAAACACATTTCCAAAAAAAAATTTGCAGTCCGTCCGTCTGTATGTCTGTGCATCTGTCTGTCTGTAAACGCTCTATCTCCCGAACAAATTTAAATAGACACTTTAAATTCTGCATGTAGGAATGGGTCGAAACCTATTTAATATCAGTAATCTCGTTTAACCGGAACTATTTTTTTCGGACTCTAGAAAAAATCGTTCCAGTGAAAGGTATATAAAAAAAATCGATTTTTTTTAAGGAGTGGGTGTAAAAAGCAATAAAATAACACAAATTTTACTTAAAGAACAATGTTGATCAGATTATTAATTGCCGGGATATTTGCAATCCTTTTTTTCACATTCTTCGATTTTTCATGACGCTGTATTTCATTCAAATTTCAATTCAAAGATATATTTTAATTGAAAATGAGATGTTAATCCGGCGCAGTAAATTGTTAGTTAATATGATTATTATTTTTGAATTATAAGGATGTTTCTTTTATGCAATTCGATACTGCTTGAGTAATTTGGCGTTTTATATAACTTATCGAAATTGGTTTATCAGAAGTTCATTAATAGAACACTACTACGTGTTAAAAACATTTAAATACAGTAGAACCCCGCTAATTTGGGTCCCGTTACTCCGGATCGATTTGGCCGATTTTTTTTCCAGTTTGAGAAGTTGTCGGCAAATTTCCATAACATAAATTTATTTTAGCCTCATATTCTGAATAAAAAAGTATTTTCTGAAATCTTTTCGGAAGAATATCTCAAGCTTTCTTATTTAAACTCTTTAATGTTATCTATGAGATGAACAATCATGCATCCTTTAAGCTTTATCAATTCCAATTTTCACAGTTTTCTATTTAATCCATTTAGAAATGTCATTAAAAGTTCACTCCTTAATGAAGTTTTACTCAGAACATTGCAAGAAAGCAAAGTAAAAAAGTTCTTATATACACACTGACTAATAAGGTTCACCTTCCGATCTTTGTCAGCCAGTCCATAGGTTTCTTGGGACTGTTACTTTGTCTTCGTGCCAAAACCCTTCTACAAATCACTTGTAGAAAATCGAAATAAAAGGAGGATTAAACGAGAATGAAAGAGAAATTACATCTAAAGATTTTGCCAGCTTCTTTTAAAAAAATGATGGTTGCTCAGATTTTGATATCAGTGGCATTAACGATTAGTTGGAAACAGAAAATGATGCAGAGTATGCTTCACTTACAGATGACTTAATAATCGCTTTGTGCACAACTGAAGAAAATATTGATGATGCAGACGAAAACCAATATCAATGATGATCAACCAGAAGTTATAAACTATAATGAAGCAATTTTCCATTTTAAACAATCAATGATTTATTCTGTACGTCACGTGGAAACTACATCGAACGTATTATTTATGCTCAAGGGACTATGTAGCCATGCGGTCTGAAAAACTGGCACAGCAGAATATGACAAATTTTATAATTACAAAGTCAAAATTTTTACTGTCTGTAAATATTGAATATGTTCAGTATAAAGGTGATTTTTTGAGAGTATGTTTTATTTTATTTCATTTGTTCACATTATCCGGGTAATCAGGATTTTCAACAATCCGGATTGAGCCTGGCCACATTTAATCCGAATTATCGGAGTTCTACTGCATACGCTTACGTTTCATATTGGAATTGAGATGAAATTTGTAAATAGTTCACGTATGTTTTATTTTCATTTTTTTATATTATGCATATCCATGATGGGTAAGTATTACGGTGCCCTCCCCCCCCCCCTCCAACGACTAGTTACTAAAACGATGTGTTCTCTGCCTCCCAATATCATAATATCCCATGTGTATAAAATTATATGAAAATTTACGAAATTAATTGTTATAAATATTGTTTCTTTATATTTTATTTTTGTAAAAAGAATCTGCAGTTTTACAAAAGAATCAATGAAAACAACAGAAATTTTTATTAAAATTTTATATATAACCCTGGCTAGCATTTTTAGTAACCTCAAAAAAAAAAAAATTATTAATTTTTGTTACTTCTGTTGCAAAAAAGTTCTAAAAACCTTGGAACATTTTAGTAAATATACAAATTTTTATTTATTTTTATTTTATTTTTTATTATAATGTACTAAAAATTTTCATGGCCATGTGCAAACATATTGTAATTCCTATGAGTTAAGTGATAATCTGTTCAAAATATTATTTAACATATTTTTCACTAACGTTTTCTAGGATAAAAAAATGAATCTCATAAAAATTACTTTTCGAAAATACTATATAGATATTAAAAATATGTACTAAAAGAAATACAGATTACTAAAGGGTACAGTTATAAAAATAATATATTTAAAATACACTTAAAAATTCATCTACGTTTCATTCGCTTCTGTGAACATCGTCAAGATACAATATAAAGATGTTACATGCAATTTAAAGTTTCAAAATGTAAACACATATGTCCACAAGCATAGTTGAGTTGAGAGTGCGCAAACGTGCTTAATTAATTATAGCATATTTTGTCAGATTTTGTGAACGAAGTATGATAAATGACCGTTACAAGTTCACGGCCCGAGCTTAATGATTGTAATGGATTATAAAATTCTTTGAGGTATGGATTTTTTGCATGAAATTGTAATTTTTATAATTGCACCATTTAGTAATCTGTATTTATTTTAGTACATATTTTTAGTATAATTTATGCTTCAAATATACAATTCATAAGATAACTATATAGATATATCAAAGAACTTGTAAAGTTATTCAACTTCAATAATTTCTGATACCAAATAGCCCAGTAAATTTAGACCAAAAAGGGGGTCGATAGCTAAGAAATTCATAATGAGCTAAAATTTTCAGGATTAGTTCCTGGATATGTATAGAATGGATCCTGAAAAGTCTAAAAAAATTCGATGTCGGCTTCCATCCAAAATGGCGGATCAACTGTGGTCGCCAAACTGTTGCGTCTTGCTGGATGTTTTTCTGCGTATTTACGTCAAAAGTGAACATTTTTCACTTCTAAGGAAACCAATGCAGTCAGCAAGTATGCTAATTTGAATATGAGCTTAGGTTTATAAAATAAAGAAATTATAAATAAACTGAAATTATTGAAAAAAAATAAAAATCGTTTTTCCCTTTGGATTGTTCACCTGTATTTTCACACACAGGCATTTTTTCAACAAAAAGGCAGATGAGAATAAGAATAAAAGGTAGTGAATGAAGGAATTTCCTACACATGCGCTTCATACACACATGGGAGGGGTCAAATGAAAATCTTACGAGATTATCTCAAATACGAATTGGCTCCTCAACCTCCCCCTTTGATGAAATTTCAATGAAGAAGAATGTTAAATCAAGTTTAGCTGCTATCATTGAAACAATTGAGCCTTGTGTTGAACATCCACCAACTTGCTCGCTTATTGTAGATAAAGGTTTTTTTTTTTTTTTTTTTTTTTTTTTTTTTTTTTGCATGCATTGATTTGGAATGAGTCCGACACCTACAGACATATATGTGTCAAATATTTTAGATTTGTCCAGAAACGCTTCTCTCCATGTGAAGCAGTTGTGTTTGATGAGTACACTTGTGCCTTATCAACTAAATGTGTGGAGAGGCAAAGAAGGTTGATGTCGAAATTGCCTGGAATTATTGTTTTTCACGAAAACATGGTGGTTACAACCAAACAAGCTCTTTCACGGAACTCCGAGAACAAGGCTAGGCTTACTTTGGTACTGACACAGATCTGCTGAATATTCACATCGCATGAGGTAACCCAAGGAAAACCGCTCTTCTTTCTATGACCTCACGATCAAAAATGCTGTAAGCTATTTAAATTCAAAAATCACTTGGCCCAATGAAGGATTCTATTCTCTTCCTACATGCAGCAACTGGATGTGATACCACATCCGTAATTTTTAGGAAGGGGAAATCCCCAGCTTTTAAATTGATAAAGAAAAAACATGAGCTGCTTTCTTTGACTTCTTTATTCAACAGTCCTCAACTTAAACACCAAAAGGTAATTGAAATTGGGGAGATATTCATGAAAAACCTTTTGGATGGAGAGAAAGTTTACTCCCTAGATGCGCTACGATATATCTGCTAATATAAAGCCATAACCAAATATCTCTCATCAAAATTTAACCTGGCCGTTCTTCCACAAAGAAGTGCAGCAACTTCGCAGCATTCACTTCGGGTTTATCCTCAAGTCCAACAACAGCTCGGAAACAACCTAGATCCTACTGAAAGGGGATGGTTCATGAAAGAAGGCAGATTAAACACTTTACCTCCAACACTTCCCGCAGCGCCCGAAGATCTTCTGCAGCTTATCTCTTGTGATTGCAAAATAACTACTGCAAGGGACTATGATGAAAAATGTCAGTGCCAGAAGGCAGCTCTTGTTTGTTCTATGTTTTTTACCTCTTGCTTAAGAGAAACATGCACAAATTCAGTTTGTCCTACTTATGGATCTGAAGACGACGATAACGGTTACGACGTTAAATGAGTGGCATTCTGGTAATTTTGTTTTAAGTTTATTTACCACAAGATTATTAGCTTATTTATTACTAGCATTACTATAATGTTTAATTGAACTTTTACTATAGATTTAAATTTTTGTGCCTTGTAGTAAATACTTTAAACTTTTTCTATCTTTCTTTCTTTTTTTTCCATCACAGTCCTCTGACAAACATTTCTGTATAGAAAAATGGAATATCTGTCGTATTTAAAACAAAATTTTAAAAATAATCTTCACAAATAGGGATTACAAACATACAGATGACTTGTCAATAATTTCTTAGATTCGAGGCAAAATAGGCTAAGGGCAATGAAATTATATTAATTTGACGACAAATATATGAATGTTCAAAATATTCGTAGATTTTATTTTGATAAAAACTAGTTACAGGGCTCGACTAATCGACTGAGGCCTAAGCAATCATCTCTTTGCGGAACCCCTACACCTTAAGGTTCTTTTACAAGACCAATAAAAAAACCTCAACAGATATGAGGTTTTTTAGCAATTTTATTCTTTTTAATTTTTGAGGCCTTTTCTGGTCCGGGGGCTCGGGACACGAGCCCCACGTGCCCCTGCTTTAGTCAGGCCCTATGTATACATTAAAACAGAATGTAAGTAGAAGTCGCAGAATTTTTCAGAAGTAAAAATATATTGATATATGACTTAGAAATGGAAAAAATATTGGACGATGCAAAAAGGTCTTAGCGGCCATCTTTGATCGGCTATTTTGGATAGGAGCCCACATGACAACTTCTGAGACTTTTAAGGTATTTTTTTATTTGTCTTAAAGAGCTCATTCCGAAAGTTTCAGCTCATTATCAATTACTTAGCTTCAAACCCTAAATGACGATGAAAAAAGGTCTTAGTGGCCATCTTTGATCGGCCATTTTGGATAGAAGCACACATAAGAACTTCTGAGACTTTTAAGGGTTTTTTTTACTTGTTATAAAGAACTAATTCTGAAATTTTCAGCTCATTATGAATTACTTAGCTATAAAACCCTAAATTTACTGGGCTAAAAATGCAATAGTGATATTTTTTTCCTTCAAAAATAAGGAACTCAGAACAGAGAGTTTAGATCTTTCTTTTCTAACAACAAATTAGTTTAAAAAATGTATTGAGTGAAAACATTTTAATATTAACTTCTAAAAAATGTAAAGTAATTCTTTTATTCTTTTTAATTGAGGCAACCTTGAAAAAAAAAAACAAAAAAAACTTCACCATTTTGAAAAAAAAGATCAGAAGATTGCGAGAATAAAATTTACGATGTTGCTATTTTAGTATTTTTGCACCTGTTTTGCATTAAAAAAAGAAAAAAAGAACTTTTGTAAAGAAAAATCACGTACAGACGCATTTTTATCAAAAGATTCAATTAAATGGAATTGAAAAGGGACATCATTTTTCACTGTATAATTAAAAAAATTATCTGAAAATTTTTCAGTAAATAAATTGAAATCATGGTATTGACATACCTTTATTCTTAATATCTTCTGCTTCAAATATTTCATTTTAAACTAAGCAAATATTTAAACGACTTCTGGCAACAAAATAAAAAATCATTTTTACTTTGGATTCAATTAAAAAACGTCCTTCATTCTTTTCTATTCAAGGAATTTTGCAATACATTTTGTTATTATATTTGTTCGCCAATGTGCGTTAACGTAACTTTTTTTTAAATTGTCCATTATATTGACGGAAAGAATTGCACCCAATAACATTATTCGTTTGCAAATTAAATATTTTTATAACTCAGATTTTTAATTTTTTTTTGTTTTATTTCCATAGCTATAAAAGTGATATAAAACAAAGTAATCACAACATTTTAAAGATATTTTATGAAATTTAACATTTTTTAATTGCTTTCATTGTTTTTACTCTTCAAAATGTCTTTTTACATTCAAATATATATAATGTGTGTATGTATAAATGTATATTTCAAGTATTGGACTTTTGTACACATGTGAATTTTTCTTTAAAGACATAAAAATGCCACACATTTATAAAAATTTTAAGGATTTTATTTTATTTTATATATTTATTTATTTTTTTCCATGAGGAAAATAATTTTGACAGTCGAGTGCATTTAACTTATTTTCTCGGCGGAGGGTTTAGGAAAGATCAAAAGATTGCGGTAATAAAATTTGAATGCTATTTCATTATTCTTGCATCCGTATCGTTCGATGGTGTTTGAATGATTCGGTGTAATGATAACAAGTAAGAGAAATCAAACGTTAAGCATACATTATGAAATACTTTCCAACACTTCCTGATATCTTTAACAAAACTTCGTTATTTAGGAAAATATAGTTATTCTATTCATAGCAAAATATTTACCCCAGTACATTTGAACAGCCTTGTTTTTTATTTGTCGATTGATATGTATGCAATACGATGTGAAAAATTATTATCTAGTTGAAATTTCTCTTTCAACAATTTAGACAAAAAGATGGAAATATACTTGAATACGTATGTTTATCCCTGTAGTTGCCTACAACTTTTATTACACACTAATATTTTGCTAAAATTTAGTTGAACAAAACCACTCTTAAAACTACCTAAATCGTATCTCCATAAATTATTATCCATGGATGACCTTTATCCAACTCTTTGCGTAACCCTGTATAGCGTTTTATCTATATCCTACAAAAAAGTAAATTGAAGGCAGATCAACGTATAAATGCATAACTTATTAAAAACATCTTTAAGAAAATTACTGTGATATTCAGTAACTCTTACGAGCTCTTTTTTGTAACCATGTATATCAAATATAGAATTTATACACACCGTATTATATGCATACATTTTAGTGTAATTTAAAAACACATATCATAGTTAAAAATGCATTTCATCCATCTATCAGAGTCCATAGATAATATACAGTACTTCGGATAAAATATAATATTTGAAATATTTTGTGTCTCCCTGTAAATACTATGCACTTCATATTATGCATGAAATATTAAGCCTCAATGGCGTATATTAATTTTATTGTACAAGAAATCATTTTACATTTTAAAAATATTTCGCATGCAATCCACCCTTTATGATTGTGTAATGGAATACTTTGTCTGGCCTTATAAATGTATAATAACTATTATTTTCAAAGAATATTTTACAGAATGCAAATTTAAGTGCACTTCGCAAATACATATAAATTTCAATTAGCTAGGCAAAGTGTAAAACCTATAAAGGATTTTTTCCCATAGGTTTTAATGCATCTGTAATCTTTTGAGTTTCCCTGTAACTGAACTGATCATGGTTCAAATTTCAGTTTCAATAGGATTTGTGCTAGGTTAAACATCAATATAATCTAAAAATTTCATGGTAATCTGAGTTTATTTACGAGAGTTGGTTCGCGGAAAGGCGGATCGATGAATAGAGGAACCGAATGCATAAACACTTTTAACTTTTTTGGAAAGTGCTAAAAAGTATACTTGTCGTTGGGGGCCACCGTAATACTTACCCATCATGGATATGAATAGTGTAATATATGAAAATAAAACATGTGTAAACTATTTATGAAATGCATTGCAATTCGAAAACACAATTTAAGCGTATATTTAAATATTTTTAATAAACATAGTTCTATTAATGCTCTAATTATTAATTGCTCTATTAATGAATTGCTGATGAATCCATATCGACGAATTATATAAAACTCCGAACTACTCAAGTAGTACTCACCAAGTTTAAAGCTCAGCCTCTCGATTTGTGTGCAAGAACCCATCACCATTGATGTGACGAACATGCTTTTGAACGTATGGTTGGAACTGTAAAATCATTGCGATACGTGCCAGATGACTAAACACGCAAACATATAATTCTTGTATTACTCTTATAGAATGAACCACAAAATTGGTTATTTATCTATGTGTCCCCCGTTTTTTACATAGTGTACTTGTAAATAAACAGTTTTTTGAAACCCGTTGAATCATTTACTATAGTACATTGCGAATGTATTGAGAATATGTATGTTGCAAATTTCAACGAAACATGGATATGGATAAGATTTCTAATTTATTTCCTGGAAATGCTCTGTGGAAACTACTTAATTTTTATAAAAAATTATTTCAAACTGTCAAATGTTAATTTTGATCTGATTTTATTTTTCAAATGCTAATAAATTCCAAATATATCTTTAAAATATATTTTTGCTAAAAATTTTCTATTTCGGCCCCTCCCCTTTTTTAATATTCTCAAAGTCCACATCCTGCTAACGGAGACTTAATTTTAATATTTTGCAGTAATTTATAATTACATTCTGAAAATATTAAAAAGTTACATTGACATTAAAACCAATAATGTGATATATTATTACTTACCCATCATAAGTAGTATAAAATAAGTCTTATAATTGTTTAAATAAATAATAATGAAATAATTTTAATAATAATAAAAATTGATGGATTTATACGTTTTAGACACTGGAATTTCCGATAAAAAAAATTTTAGAAATTTAAAATTTCCGTCTATCAGTTTGTACATCTGTGTGTGTGTCTGTAAACACTCTATCTCATGAAAAAATTCAGATAGAGACTTAACTTTGTTATGTACTTAGTCTGTAATCATTAAAAAAACATTGAATTTCTGTAACTTTGATTATTTGGAACTATTCTTTTTGTTCAGACTCTGGAAATTTTCTTTCTGGTGATACGAGAATAAAAATTTTCGAAATTGTTTATTTTATGGAGTGAATATAAAAGACAATAAAAAAATTGCATAAAGAATAATGTCAAAAAATAGTTTCCGAAATATTTGTAATAATTTTGTCTACACTCTTCGATTTTTCATGACCACCCTGTATTTCATTGAAATTTTTATTCAAAGATATATTTTAATAAGAAATGACACGCTTCACTCGGAGCAGTAAACTGTTAATTAATATGAGTATCATTTATGGATATAAAATGATATTTCTTTTGCACAATTTAGTAGAGGAGTATTTAAAATTTATGATGTCATCTAGCTACGATTTTAAATACTCTACGCGTCAAACAAATTGAGATAGAGGCTTGAAATTTTATGTGTATTTAAGGATGTTCTTAAATCAAGAAGATAAAGATAAGTTTTGCTTAAGTTTTATTTTATTTTATTTTATTATATATATATATATCTATATATCTATATATCTATCTATCTATATATATATATATATTGTTCGGAAATGCTCGAAACTAGAAGGTGTTGTCGTTCAGAAACTATCAAACCTCACTCCGCCTACTGTTTTTTTTTTTTTTTTAACGCATGCTGTTTTGAAGACAAGCCGTTAAAATTTGCGTTCTGAATCGCATTTCCCGATGACAGCTAAAAAACCAAATACTGAAGGGAGTATAGACGCGTGATCATGTGATCGAAATCGTTGATAACTTGATAGGTAAATTAATTATCATAAAATATAAAAGTAAGTTCGATTTGAAATCGCGACCATAGTCAGGGTTTCAATTTTTTTATCTTTCTGTCAAAAATGTTTTAAATGTGTCAAAATGTTTTGCGCTTGTTGAGCCGAAAAAATAAGAACAGCTTTAAAATGTAATAGCATGACAAACTCTATTATATTTCAGTAACCTTAATTATCGGCAACAATTTTCTATTAAATTATATGCATATATATATTCCAAATTAAAATTTTTTTCGTCAAAATTAACCTTTATACTATATTAATTTCATTTTAGTAATATTCCGTACTTAGTTCAACTTATTAAATTAAAATCTTGTTTCTAGATCTAATCTATTAATCTTTGTGGGAATGATATAACATCTTAATTCACCTTAAAAAACATTTATTCCAATACCAAACATTTATTCCTTTATTAAATTTTAAAAAGATGGCTCTAAATTAAAAATATTCTTAATTAAACGTTATTTCTTAATATTCCAAATAAAACTCATTTTTTCCCTGTTTTTACCAACTTTTTTTTTAAGAAAGTCTAACTAAATTTATTCCAAAACCATGCCTTTTAAAAATATCATTCTTTTTATTTATTTTTATTTTTCCTTCGAGTTTGATATTATTGTGTATCAATAAATTCATTTATTTTCTTTTTGTTTAAAAATTAATAGTCTGTAATTGAATATCGTCTGCAGAATATAAATTTTGATTTCGGTTATAAATTAGTTAAATAAGAATCTTTTAAAATAAGAACTATCGTCTGAAAGATTCGAGAATGATATGTTTAATCTAGACGATGGTCATGAATTCTGTTTAGATGTGAAAATCATGGTTAGAGATTAGAGAATTTTCTAAAGTTTTTTTAGATTTAGAAAGGCCGAGAGATAAAGATAGATATTCTTTACTTTTTCGTCGATGAGTCCGTTAAAGATGGCTTGCGAAAGTAAGGATGGAATATTCTTTTCGATGAATCGGTTCAAGACTGCTTGCATTTCCCTTTCTACATGACTACAGTTTAATAAACTAAGTTGCAGCAGCCAATGTGTAATTTAATGAACCTTCTGCATTTATTTATTTATATATTTTTTCCCTCGCTTGCCCGACTCTGTGTTTAAAAAAGGGAAACCAGTGATGATATTTCAGGTTTTTCCTTAATTTGCCACACATATATATACAGGGTGTATCTAAACTATTGGGCAAAACTTTAAGGGGTGATAGTACACATCAAGACAAATAATATTAAATGGGAAACTACGGGTCCCAAATGTCTTCCGAAGGAGATAGGCGCCATCAAAATTTAGGGCCCAAAATTTGAAACGATTATAAAAAACGGAAAAATTGGTCGATTCGTTTGCTGTTTTCACGAAAACTATTTTCTATGTCAGTATTGTCTTGAAAATAAATTATGAAGAAAATGCCGATATAGGGTGTTTTAGACTTTGGAGTAACGAACAACTATTTTTTACGGTTATTTTTTGCATTTCATTAAATTTTTTTTAGAAGTTTAGACATAAACTTAAATTTTAAGCTGAAAATCTGTGGTTAGGTAGGGCAAACGGAACTCTGTCCAATGGGAGTGGGTAGGTTCAAATTTCAAATGATTATAAAAACCAGAATAATTGGTCAATTGATTTGCAGTTTTCACTAAAATTATTCTTTATATCAGTATTGTCTTGAAAATAAATTATAAACATAAATTTCAAAAAATGTCGATAGAGGGCGCTTTAGACTTTGGAGTAATGTACAACTATTTTTTAACGATATTTTTTGCATCTCATTAAATTTTTTTGAAGCTTAAACATAAACTTAAATTTTGTGGTGAAAATTTGAATCGTTGAGAGTGGTTAAGTAGCGCTAACTAAACTTTTTTCAATGGGGGTGGGAAGGTTCAAATTTTAAATGATTATACAAAACAGAAAAATCGGTCGATTCGTTTGCGGTATTTCTAAAACCATTCTTTATATCAGTATTTCCTTGAAAATAAATTTTAAAGATAAATTTCAAAACATTCCGTTAGAGGGCACCTTAAACTATAGAGTAACCAACAACAATTTTTAACTGTTATTTTTTGTATCTAATTAAATGCTTGCAAAAGCTTAGTCTTAAATTTTGAACTCAAATTCTTAATCGTTGGGAGGGGTTAGGAAGCGCAAACTGAACTGCGTTCAGGAGTTGAAATGTTACCCTGCCCACCCTACGAACACAGTTCAATTTTTCGTTTCTTAATTACTCACAACGATTCAGATTTTGATCTCAAAATTTAAATCTAAGCTTTAAAAAAATTTATTTAGATAAAAAAAAAAAATAATAATGGTTAAAAATAGTTGTTAGTTACTCTTAAGTTTAAGGCGCCCTGTAACGATTTTCTTTTTAAATTTATCTTTAAAATTTACTTTCAAGGAAATACTGACATAAAGAATGGTTTTAGAGAAAACCGCAGACTAATCGACAAATTTTTCCTTTTTTTATAATCATTTGAAATTTTAACTTCCCCACTCACATTGAACACAGTTCAGTTTGCGCTACTTAACCACTCTCATCGATTTAGATTTTCGATTCAAAATTTAAGTTTATGTCTAAGCTTCTAAAAAAATAAATGAGATGGAAAAAATAACGGTAAAAAATAGTTTTCGTTACTCCAAAGTCTAAAGCGCCCTCTATCGGCATTTTTTGAAATTTCTCTTTATAATTTATTTTCAAGACAATACTGACATAAAGAACAATTTTAGTGAAAATCGCAAATCAATTGGCCAATTTGTCTGTTTTTTATAATCTTTTGAAATTTTAACCTATCCACTCCAACTGAACACAGTTCAGTTTGCACTACTTAACCAGGCCCGTAGCCAGGATTTCCTTTCGGGAGGGGCTGAATTTTAATATTTTTTCTGATCTTACTAAAGTAATTTGTATAAGTTACAGCAATAAATTTAAAAATAATGAAGGTTTAACCTAAAATGTGTTCCGGTGCGAATGCAGTTTACTATCCTTCTTGGCGCGATTTTCAAAAATCGCCAAATTGGCGCGTTTTTGCGTCTTGTCTCCCGGAGCAACTTGCTCCAAGAGACACTACTCAAAAACGCACTGTTCCAAGATGGCGGTAATCAAAATAAACAAAAAGCACATAAAATACAAATCTAAAGACAAAAAAGGACACATTTACACACCAGTCAATCATATACTTTTTTCCGCAAGCTTTCAACAGCGTAAAGTATCCATTTGAATACTTTACTTCCTCATTCAAACAATCAACAACATTCTTTCTGAAATCAACAACTTCCATAGTAGTTACTGAACGGTATCTAACTAAATATAAAAAGAGGAAAATGCAAAAAAATAAACCCACTCCTTGAATGCAACACGCAACTCCAAAAAACAATGCTACCGGAAGCAATTTCTAAGCGGGAATAACGATTTTTAAAAATTCAAACGCTCCCTCTCTCAGTTCTCTTCTTTCGTCCAATAAGAAAACATTTAACAAAAAGGAGCGTCCAATCAGGAAACGGCTTAAAAATCGGTAGGATACGTAAACCGGAGCAATCCTTAGGGTTGCCAGATTGAAGATGCGAGAGGAGAAAATGAAAATGCAAGGTTGCCATATTGAAGCATTTATCGCGGAAAAAAAAGTCGCCTTGGCGAAGTAGAGTAAACTGCATTTCACCCTGTGTTCCTGCATAGGATACTTGATAACCATGTCAAATATTGTTATTTCGTATTCAATTTTTTTCAATTTCTGTTGCAATTTTTGACATTCAAAAGCATCTCTAATTTCCAAACCGATTCGGAAACCGGAGAGTTTTAAAAAAAATTCCTTGAAACCTAAAAATCACAAAATAACAATGTTTGAGCTGAGCCTTGAGTACCCTATATGAAAAAAGTTTAAAAATATTGAAATGCAAACAAGTGACATGAACTGATTTAAAACACATGATTAATATTAGCGTGGAAGAGTCTGGCTTGAAACTATTGAATTATAAATTAAATTAATTTATTTCGCTTTATTTTTTCCAAAGAAAAATTAATTGATGCAGTCATATTTAATCATAAAAATTATATTTGTATTTCACATTCTTTGACAATAATCATTATAAATGTAGTACTCTTAGTACAATAAATTTACTAATGCAACAGAGGCAATCGTCGTAATTTCTTCTTAGCCATGATGCTGATTAATTTATCAAGATCTACTGTAATGTCAAAATGAATGGAAATGATTGCAAAGCTATCAGTTTCTCATCGGCCATAATGATTCGAGGCAAAGGTTGAAATAATTTCACTGTCGAAAAAGATCTTTCAACACTGGCTGTTATTACTGGGTTTTCAACCAAGACTGTGAACAAATGTTTGATATTATTGTAATACGTCACATTAAAAGTACTAAAACTTTTAGAACCTCTGTGCTGGTGTCAACAATTTCTTTGCACCCTAATTTATATTCAGTTTCACTTGCTACATTGACACTTTACCATGAAAATATTGCGCCAGATTCTCTAATTTGCTTGCTTTTTTCAGTTAAACAAATCCTGGAAGACATAATAGAAAATCTCTTAGTATGTCTTCATTCGAAATTAGATCCTTTAAAATTTGAATAAGACTTCCTACACGGAGAATAATGACCGTGATATTGTAATACTCTTCGGCGGATGTAATTTGAGGGTTTGTACTTGTTGTCTGTGTAAATGTTAGTCTTGGGATCTTTATTTTAATTTGAAAGATGTCTTCCCGAAGTTTTGATGCACAATAAAATATCTTACGAAAGATTTCTACTGCATTTTTCTCTATATTTATGTAAAACAATTAGGACATCTTTAACATAAGTCACAGCCGATATCATGTCACGAAATGTTTCTTGAAGAACTCACTAAGACTTTGTCAGACAGAAAACCTTCTCACAAACAGATAGGCTTATGAGAAAATCATTCATCTCCCGACTGCCAAAAAAGCTCCAGCTCAAAGAAATTGTCCATGTGTTTTTCAAAATAAATCCTGAGCTAAAGCAAATGTATGTAGCTCAACAAAAGTTAATATGCTTTCATGCCTCTCGATAAATTTTGTATCACAAATGCGGAGAAGTCATTTTCTTTTTTTTTAATGCAATTGCTTCTTAAAACACTAAATTTGCCTTTAGGTGATTTTTAAAAACCTTTGCTTTAACAAGTCCATGATACTTTCGGATTATGGGAATCAGCACGGTGTTGGACAAGGCAAGATTTAACAGATGGCTTTGAAAGTTGATGTATCTAATTTTTGGATACTCTGGGAATTTTAGAATGGACCCGCAAACATGACCAGACTTATTTGCTGCTTCATCATACGCCTTTGTAACTCATTTATACATGTCAAGGCATAGTTGATCACAATTACTTTTACTTACAGTATTACTTTTCTTGAATTTTTGGCAGAGAAGACATTTATTGGAACATAACCTAAAAGAATTTTCTGAATTATTGGGATTTGTAAATATTTTAATAATCCGCATATCTAACACAAAAGTCAAGCTGTTCCGTGCCTGAGTTTCATTAGCAATTAAGCTACGCTTTTTGTTTGCACTACCTAAACAGATCACGTTATTTATTTTGACAATTAATACTTCGGTAAATGTATCCGAGGATATTTGAATGATTTTATTCTAAATGTCTTGGGTGAAGTAAATAGCATTTCTACGGATATTTATAATATCGCGTTTCAATTTATTCTCTCCAGACTTTGCTCAAAATTTTCAAAGAATTCTAAGATAACAGTCTTTTTTATATAGATTTCTCTAACGTTAGAGGATCATCATCGTCGTCATCTCAAAGTGGCATATTTTTCTGTGTGGTCCAAGGGCTGCTCTGATTTCTTCTTTTCCTGAAGCTCTTTGAAAACAATAATAAAATATTAATTTGCTATATTCATGAAATTTTTTTAATTTTGTTTCCTAAAATAAGATACGGTTTGTGATAATATAAATGCATATGTTATAAGAATTGCATAAGAAAACACATTTCGTGTTTTTCCAATGTCTGAAACATGTAGAAATTAGTCTTCTTCTTTTTTTGTACCTATTTTTCAAGAAAAAACAAAAAACAAGGCTAACAATAAATGCGTTTTGTAATATGTAAGAAAAGGGAATATTATTTCTGGATCTTTCTTCCATTTTTCTTATTTTTATTTCTTTCCCACAGTAATTGGAAAACTATATGGCTGTTTGGAAAGTAAAATGGAACCAAAAGTGTCGTGGCATCATCGAAGTCATCTCCAGTTGCATAGCAATATCGAATCCAGTTGCTTGCTATACTGTATGCTCATATCGAGTACTTGACAAACCCCCAACAAAGTCAAATTGTGATAAAAAGTTAATTAAATCCAATTGATTTTTTAAATCATCAGATTTTAAAACATTCACCTTTTATATAAACATTTTAATAAAAATTTTAATTTTACTTAAGAAAGGTGTTATAATAAAAATAAAAGACATTGACATGTTTCGGAACCGTCAAATAAGTTCCATAATCATAATATAAATAAAATAAAATTTCAAAATATTTCACAGTCAATACAAATGATACGCGACAATGAGATATAAATAACAAAAAACACAAAAACACGCGCTCTATTGTAAAAATTAAATTAAAATATAGACCACGATCTAAAATATAAATAAAAATAAAATTTCAAAATATTTCACGGTCAATACAAATGGACACGCGACAATGAGATATAAAAAACACGCGCTCTATTGTAAAAAATTAAATTAAAAATAGACCATGATCTAAAAGAATTTCCAACATGGTTCTTCCCATTCAGGTTCTCACGAGGAATTTATTCATTAATTCTAACCATAACTTAGGAATAATAAAAGAAACGGTATCATTGCAAACCAGATTTCTACGCTTATAAATTTCAATGGGCTCTCTTATAATAGATTTACGATTACAATTTGATATGAAATATAATTTACTTTTACTAAACAATATTTTTATCTCCTCATTTAAATATGTTCTTGATAAGGCAATGTTAGTACGTCCAAATTTAATATCAGATTCGTGCTCCCCTTTTCTAATTCCAAACTTTCTCCCAGTCATGCCTATGTAATAATTTAACTCACCATTTTCAGTAATATAAGGTATTTCATAAACTCCAGCAAGATCATCATGTCCTATAGGATCCACTTGCTTATTAAGTAAACATCTTAATTTTGGTGGAGGAGTTGCAATCAATCCAATATTAAACTTTTTTAATTTCTCAAAATTGCCTTTCAGATATGGAAAAAAAACTCTTTTAAAATTTTTAGAATCATCCCCCTTTATTTAATCTTCCAGTTAACCCTGGATATTGTTGTTTAGGCTTCCCTTTTCTGTAATAATTAATTTATTTATTTATGCTACTTATTTTATACCCATTAGAACCTGCAATCTCACGGATCTTACACAACTCTTCATTTAAAAATTCATCAGAATAGACTTTAAACGCTCTATCAATCATGAAACGGAAAGTATAGAATTTATAAGAAAAAGGTGAACAAGCGGAATTTGGAATAATGTGTTGGCTATTAATTTTCTTTTTATAAATTGATCTTTTCAAAGAATCCCCCTCCCTATTTAAAAAAGTGTCTAAAAACGGTAAACTACAATTCGCTTCTAATTCATATGTAAATTGAATATTTTTATCTAATTTATTAACTTTATCAACAAAATTAAGAAAAGAATCTACCCCCCTTTCCCAAACCAAAAAAAACATCATCAACATACCTTTTCCAAAATATAGGAACTTTGTCAAAATTTTCAAAAATTCTTTTTTCATAGGGTCTCATTTTGAATTCCGCGAGAAAACCTGAAATGGGAGAACTAATTGGAGCCCCCAACTTTTGCTCATAAATTTTCCCATCAAACATAAAGAAATTATTATTTGTGATTAACTGTAAGCCAATTTTCAATGTCTTTTTTATATTGTCACTATACTTTTTTGAATTATCTATCAAACTACTAATATAGGAATTAACTTCACTAATGTCGATTGATGGAAACAACGATTTGACATCCATACTTGCCAAAATACATTCATGAGAAATCTTAAGTATTTTGATATGTTCTACAAATTCTGCTGTGGAATTAACAACAGAGTCCGAAGGAGGTAGTAAGTCTTTCAACAATAAGACAAATGCTTTTTCCAAAAAATATGTTGGCGCTTGACATCTCATTACTATGGGGCGCAATGGATATCCTTCTTTATGATCTTTTACTCTACCAACAAGACGTGGAATGACACCTTGCTTATTAATTCTTAATTTTACTTTCATATTATCTGGCCAGTAGCCTTTCTCTATAACATCTTTTAACTTACTGTTAATTTTATTCAATGGGCATTTCATGATTAAAGTACATTTCATCTCACCAATAGCTTTAAGCATTTTATCACAATAATCCTTATGATCCATTACTGCAATCCTGTTAGATTTATCCGTCTGTGCGAACAGAATATCATTTTCTTTTTTCAGCTTTTTAACTATTTTTAAATCATATAATTTTTATTAAAAGTCAAATTGTTTCGAACGCTAACATCCAAACAATCCTAAATTTTAATTTCTAAACAAGACTTGCTGCCAGAAAAAGTTGATATTATTGGAATTGGTTTTACATAAGTTAGTTCTAGATTTAGTGTACCTATGGTGCTATTTTGTAATTTTGAAATTAAAAACATGGTACACGTCTAAAAAAATATTTTTGCCATTTCATATCATACTTTCTAGTTACTTAAAATATTCCTTTAACAATCATTAACATTTTTCTTTCCATCTTATCTAGGCAATGACAAAAAATTGTATTTTCCGTCATTAAATTTGCAGTTCAGAAAGTTTTTTTAGACCCAGAAATTGTATTTGATAAAATTCGCTTTTTTTAACTCAGAGTACTCTTCATTTCAATTACTAAATTACATTTCTGGTTGTAAACTGAACCAGTCTTGTTTAAATTTTTACTCTGACCCTAGAAGTAACTCAAAATGTCTCTGTACCGACTATATAAATAGCATCCTCTAACCCGTCAGCACACACACCTAGATTTGTAGATAGGCCTCACAGCGTAATTGGGGTAAATTTTATCCAAATACGTGTGCTGAGAGGATCAAAAACTTTCTCGGTGATACTATGAAAAACTTAAAAGAAAATCTCAACATAGGGGTATCCATCCCTGAAGTTGATAGTTCTACAAAATACAAAGAAAATTAAAAGCAGATAAACCAGCTATTTTACACACATTTTCTGACTATTAAAGAGTCACATACAAACGATTCACAGAACAGTTGTTCAGTTAAGAGACTGGTGATGCCGCCGTGGCATCTCTTGAAGGCTTTTCGATACCATATTTTTTTCCTCGCATCATTACTTTTCAAAAATGCATTCTAATAGTTTATTTTTAATAAAAAGTATTTTACAGTTATAACATCATTATCAAAGGTACTTTCTTTAAAATTATATTTTTTCACATGATTTTACATTACAGGCGCCTATAAAAGTTTTTGGCTCCTTTCTTTGTAAAACATTTTAATATTGACACCGCTCTAATTTTCAATTATATCCATGAAGATAAAGAAAATTAATTAAGATCATAACATGCAAGTACATGTTTAATATCTGTCTCCTAAAGTAAATATGCCAAATCTGTACTACACTAATTTTTCTTAGGCAAATTAATGATACGGAATTACACTTGATCAAATTTTATTACTCATAAAGGTAGTTAGAGATGCATTTTAAAAAGAATTTATATTTTTTCTTGTAAATATCTATTAAAGAAACAAATATCCAAATAACCGATATAATAAAGTATTACTGTAACTGTGATTGAATAAATGGATATTTTTACAGCTAAAAATGCAATTGATTTTAATGTAATGGAAGATAAAAACAAACAAAACTTATTTTATTATCATAGAGGTAATTTTGTAAAGTCTTTTCAAACTTTCGGGAGGGGCTTCAGCCCCCTTAGCCCCCTCCCTGGCTACGTGCCTGTAACCACAGATTTTTAGCTTAAAATTTAAGTTTTTGTCTAAACTTTTAAAAAATTTAATGAGATACAAAAAAATAACGGTAAAAAATAGTTGTTCGTTATTCCAAAGCGACCTCTATTGGCATTTTTTGAAATGTATCATTATAATTTATTTTCAAGACAATACTGACATAAAGAATAGTTTTCGTGAAAACCGCAAACGAATCGACTAATTTCTTCGTTTTTTATAATTATTTCAAATTTTGGACCCTAAACTTTGATGGCGCCTATCTCCGTCGTAAGACGTTCGGGACCCTTAGTTTCCCATTTAATATTATTTGTCTTGATGTATACTATTACCCCTTAAAGTTTTACCCAGTAGTTTAGATACACCCTAGATATATAAGTTACAATGCATCTTATAAATAGTGTACATATGAATTATTCTCATATATTTCATTATGCACATCTATGATGTAGAAAATTTACGCCCAACCCAGAGACTAGTATTTTTTTAAATGCCTTAATTACTCTCCATTTAAAATTTATTCCTGCTATCGTGTACTTCTTCAAAAAGAAATGTTTTGTTGTTTCAATTGATTATATCCATTAGGGCAAAAATAAATGGCTAAGAATTAAATACAATACAAAGGACTTCTTGGTGCAGCTGAATCATACAATTTATTTATCAGCAGTTCTTTAGTAAAATGGAATCATTTCCTTATGTGCCATTAGCTGCATTTGTTCATACAGCCTCGATGCCACTTTCGACAAGTTAAATGAAGTTGCTTTTATTACGTTAAAACACTGGCAATATTCAAAATAAATATTTATGTACGATCCACATTATCTGTATGTATTTTGACCATGTATTTTTGATATGTAAATTTTAAAGACGAAATATTGAATAAAACTAAATACTAATATTATATTTTTATTATCAAAATATTTTTATTTTGAATATCATTCAAAGTAAAAATTGTGAGAATACAGGAATATACTTTTGAAAAATGTAGTCGATTTTTTTAAAGTGCGTTCCTAAGTATATAAATACGTAGCAGCTATATTCGCTACCAAGTATGTCCGTTTGTCCAAAAATCAACAATGAAAGAAAAAAAAAAAAAAAAAAAAAAAAAAAACGCAATCGATTTGTTTGATATTGAATACATAGTATTGTTCCCAATTATGTTGAGTAATTTGTAATTTTATAAAAATCGAATCAAAACTTAAAAAAAAGATTAGTAATGATTTTTCTTCATTCTATTAAATTCCTACGAATTATTAATTACAGAAGAATTCATCCATGAAATTCAATGATATTCCCCGACAGGTAATGGTTTTCGCTCGCCATGGGGATGATGTCCTATTTAAGATGTAGTCAGTCATGTTATTTCTGTACATTAAATTTAATTTATATGTGTCATAATAATAAATTGCCTCTATCAATTATTTCTAAATTTTTATAATATGTAACTTTTCCGTTGTCTTTTAATAACATCTTAACATATTTATTATATTTTAATTCTATATCTTTAAACAGTTAACTGATCGATATTTTTTTATAAAAATTTCAAATAATGGCAATTTTTCCATGTCTTATATTGAATTTTTGATAAATTATCATAGGTTTTTCAAAACTAAAATTTTGCCTGTTTGTATCCAAAAAATTATCGGAAAAAATTGCAAAAATAACACTAAAAATTTACTATTGAGAATAGCAAATTATGATTGGCAAAATGATATTGCCCGTATGATGTACGGGCAAATCTGGAAAGCGGTTAAGCTACGAAATCTGTATTTTCGTGTTCTAAAAAGAGTTAATCTATTAAAAGAACCGATTACCAACATTACATTGTTCTATTCTTTCAAAATTTGCATTTATATAATCATTAATTACACTAGATTATTCAGTTCCTAATTAATGTGTATTTTTTAATTGTTAAAAATGATTCAATAAATACATAATATATATATATTCAGATATTAAATTTAAAAAAGAAAAATTCTATAAATCCATATAACAAAACTTCAGAGTTATAAATATTTATTAAAAAAGAGATAAAAAAAGAAAAAGAAGATGAAAAGCACTCTTTTTACCTGTTAAAAACTGATACAATTGTACTAAAAAATGCACCAGAGAATAAGAAATATTGCACCATAAACAATAATATTTTCTTAAGTTTATAAATTTCAAATAATGAAACACATTGCGCATGAATAAGTTCTAAAAAAAGATTTTTAATTAACTAAAAGACACATTAATATTAAAAAATCCCTGTCGGCTTGGCCTATAGGCGGAGGTAAATTTCGAAGAATACTCATTTTAACATCAAAAAATAAAATAGGATTAGGAATAAATCCAGTTTAACAACTTTATTTGTCCGCTTTTGAAAAAAATTTAATTTCAATTTTCTGTGAGAACTAGTTTTATCAGAATCATCTTAAGCGAAATTCGGCTCAAATGCCCATTATGACAACACATTTTGAAACATGTTAAGACTTTATTAAAAAATCGGCCAATACGGCACATTATATAGTTTATAAATAAGAAAAAAACTGTCAACTGAATGCGTTTGAAAGCAAAATTGAATTTAAAAACGAGTCATAAATTAAGCAATTTCTTATTTGGATACTTGAATCATGATCGCTCACAACTTTATAAATGAAATTAATACTTTTAGAAATCCTCTTTCGTTATAATGAAAAACATTATTTCTTTCTCACCCTTCGTTTTATTTCTGCATTTTCACTTAGAGAAGAATGCATTAATATTTCTTAACTGCATTGCAATAATTATTGCCTGCAGTAAAGAAATAAAGTAAACTAAAATTCAATCAGGCTAGCGATTGCACATATTTTATATCTTTTTCATGAAACAGTGCAGCTGCGGTCTATGACACATACTCTTTTAACTTTGTTCATCCCGCGTTCAGCTAATCATATTAAATTTCCCAGATGCGGTGACTCAATCGGCCGTTAAAACTTTTAACACAATCTAAAAACACATGCGTCAACAACCAACACTCCTTAACCGCAGGATTTCAGCTTACTACAACCCTTAAAATTCTGTTCTATGTATGTAACTGAACTGTTTTCACATAGCCATGAACACCAGTGAATCTCTGTAATTTTGTCTATTCCACATTTTTTGTAACCGCTATGCATATTTGGACTCTGAGACTGTCGCCAAGAGTCAAAGTGTTGTAAGTTTATAACTGACACCTCGGTGTTATCACTGGACGTGAAAAGATGTAGGCAAAAGAGCTCTTCACAATTCTTATGTCCTTCTCTTCCCTTTGGGTGGAGTGGGGTAAGTTTTCCCTGTGAAAATTGCGTATTCTCGGCCTTTTTATTTTTGTTAAATAAATCTACGTTTTGCTAGTTATTCTTGGAGTTTTTTTAATGCACAATCGAACCTGGGCACCCTCACTCTCTATATGCAAACTACTCTACACTAGGCAATCGTGAAAAATACAACATAGCAACGCCGCCTTTTAGACTATTAACACCAAAAACCAATCAGCATCAATTTACATCTAAATACTATATTTTTATTAAATTCTATGCATTAATTCTAGAAATAGACCCACCGTAAAATTTGTATCACATAGAGACAGACAGACGGAATCATAGACAAACATTTTGTAAGATGTTTACAGAAGCTCCGATGCCTAAGAAATGTAAATCCATCAAAAATCGGAAAATGAAAATATTTACAAATTCAATATTATTATATTCTTCTAAAGACAGAATAAAGTAAAAAAAGCTGTAAAGAATAATTTTCCGCTGAATCTAAAATTTACTTTATTTTAAATCAATGCGTATTAAATCGATCCTATTTATTAGTTTTGTATTCCACTTCTGTAGGTTAAATTATGATTTCCTCTTAAACGTATATATATCTAAATTTTATTTGTGGGATATTATTATGTCTTTTTGAAGTGTCTTCCTATTTCAGGCAAAAGAATCATCAATAATGTCAATGCTACTTCCCCTACCATTTCAATAAAAGATTGCAGGAAGACGAAAAGCATTAGACTACGGAAAAAATCCTTTCATTGATAAATGTACAGCATATAAAGCTTTTACTTAATGTCCAGTAAGTTATGACATCATTCGTACCGTTTATTTGGCTTTATTATATTCAATTAAAAGCCCAGAAATTATACATACGCAATAAAAGCATTCAATTGTTGTTAGAAATAATGTTTGCTTAGCCACAGATCGTTTAAGCTTTATAAAATTAATAGAATAGTATAAAAAAGCTGAATGTGTTAAAAGGTGCTTCACTTGTAAAAAATATACTGGTTGTATCAAAAGTGTTGACCTGATTATAATAACATACTATAAATTTACCCATTTGTATAATAGTGTATCTTCCGGTGTCATTGGATAGGTCAGTTTTAGTAGTTTTTAGTAGCAGTACGTGATATCTTAAAAGAAACATTTCCGTATAGGTGGATTGAAAGAGATGGACCACCACCGCTCTTCGGACATTACTTTATTTATCTATATATCTATTTTTATTGGAATTTTTCTCTTAGGGCTATATCAAGAAAAGTATCTCGTCCATACCAATTACTGATGTCGAAGAATTAAACACCAGGATACATGCTTCTGTGTGTACTGTAACAGAAGGCAAGTTAAACTTGGTGGAAACTAGAATACTTCTTTCATTGTAAATTCGAGAAGCATTTTTGCAAAATTAACGGAACATAATAATTAACACTTCTGACTGAAATCCAGTTATGAATGCATTCCGAATATGTTGTACCAGAAAGAAGAATGTGCAAAAAGTGTTGTTAAAAAGTACATCATTTTTCCAGAAATGCAGTTATTGGTTTTTCTGGGTAAAAATTAGACAACTACCTCAGTAACCTCCAGCATTTTTTTGTATAAAGTAAACTGACTAGTGTTTCATTTTTTAAATTCCGTAAATTTAGAGGCACCATGTAAAAAACGTTTTGAAAGTGTTTTGCATGTGTTCTTTGATACTGTTCTAAACTGTGTGGTGTTTACAATCTGTTGTTAATTTGGGGACAAACTTTTGTGCAGCAAAACGATGTTGTAAGAATATTATTAAACTCATCATATTTTGAAATTAAATAGATGAGAAAAGAAAGAAATTTAGCCGATTTATTTTATTATAAAGCGAATTTACAACGGCTAAGAATCGAAAGGAATTGTTACTCTCGATTAGTTATACTGTTTAAAAATGTAAAGTTATTAAATTTTTTTTAGAGAACCTGTATTCTAAGAACCTTTTAAGTAGCGGCAAGAAAACAGCATTTCATGTAACAGGTACAGATTTGCATTGTAAATCAAAAACTTTTACGGTTGCTAAAAGGCTACTACTTTTTTTAGAAACTTTGGGTGCCTATAACTTTTTATGTAACGGCAACCATGGTTACAGATAAAATTTTAGTAATATTACTGCCAATTTAGCAGATCCTTTTGTAAAGTTACATATTTCTGTAGCTTTTATTTTATGTTTTGTAGATTTACATTTTTATTTTGTAAAATATACCGATTCTATTTTAATAAGTATACAGATTTCTGTAACTTTACATCGGTAAAATTACAAATATTTTTATTAGGTTTATTTTATTTTATTTTTTTTTTTTTGGGGGGGGGGCAATGTAGATTATCCAAATGGGAAGGTTTTTATCATTTCGATTAACAAGAACTTATTTTTTAACTTGATTATTTATATATTTATCTACCCTTTTTTTGCCTTGTAGAATTATGGTATGTATGATATTTCATTACATTATTATGAATTTCCATGAGGTTTGTATGATACTTCATCATCATTATTTAATTATTACATTATTATACTTTTTCTTTGTTAAAAAATCAAACCCCCAGCTAAATCATGATTTACATTGCAGTTAAAATTTTTAGTCATGATTTATTATTTCGGCTTTCATTTTTGTACTTTTTTATTGTCGCTTTTCAAAATTTCTTGTATAGGAAATGGTACATTTAAAGAATGTAGCTGAAAGTTGAATGTTTTTATTTTATTGTACATTTTGTTTTCGATAAAATTATTAAAGTGTATATTTTTAGAATACTATGTTGTTTTAAATTCAAATGTTACATAAAAATATATAATTAAAAGGTAAAAATAAAAATATGTTTTAAGTTTAATAGTATAAATATTTTCCTTATAAAATGTTTTCTCCTAAAATATAAATTCTCAGTTATTTTGTAAAGAAAAGGGGAAAAAGGTAATTCCGATATATTTTTTAATTCTACTATTCATAAACAACCTATTGATAATATCTCTTTTATTTCAAATCCATGGGGAAGGGGGGGCAGTGTAGATTATCCAAATGGGAAGGTTTTTATCATTTTGATTAACAAGAACTTATTTTTTAACTTGATTATTTATATATTTATCTATACCTTTTTTTTGCCTTGTAGAATTATGGTATGTATGATATTTCATTACATTATTATCAGTTTCCATGAGGTTTGTATGATACTTCATCATCATTCTTTAATTATTACACTATTATATTTTTTCTTTGTTAAAAAATCAAACCCCCAGCTAAATCATGATTTACATTGTAGTTAAAATTTTTAGTCATGATTTGTTATTTCGGCTTCCATTTTTGTACTTTTTTATTGTCGCTTTTCAAAATTTCTTGTATAGCAAATGGTACATTTAAAGAATGTAGCTGAAAGTTGAATGCATTTATTTTATTGTACATTTTGTTTTCGATAAAATTATTAAAGTGTATATTTTTAGAATACTATGTTGTTTTAAATTCAAATGTTACATAAAAATATATAATTAAAAGGTAAAAATAAAAATATGTTTTAAGTTTAATAGTATAAATATTTTTCTTATAAAAAGATTTTCCCCTAAAATATAAATTCTGAGTTATTTTGTAAAGAAAAGTGGAAAAAGGTAATTCCGATATTTTTTTTAACTCAACTATTCATAAGCAACCTATTAATAATATCTCTGTTATTTCAAATCCGAAATTTTTCTCGTTATTGTATCCAAAATTTTTATTACAATGCACACAGATATATAGCTGTATTTACAGCTTATTCCTATTATTTTGTTGTTATTGTAATTGAACATGTTGCATCAAAACATTTTATACATAACCATTAACAATAACATGGAGGAAGGCATTTAGTCGAAAGTTAAGGGAGCATGGCATAGAGGAAGGCATTTAATTGAGTATTTAGTTAAAATTAGTGGAAATATATTTCGATACACGAGTCACAATACTTATACATTTTTTTAAAAAATATTTTTATACTAAATAAGGTACCCTGGGGTAATAACGCCAGGCGGGGTAATAACGCCAAGTGCTTATATTTTGCATAATTATGAAATAATCAGGTAAATGACACCCATGTGCTCTGCGCAGAAGGGTTTTGAGTTATATAAATCGCAAAAAAAAGCTTCAAATTAATTTGTTTCATTTTTAGGTCTTATTGTTTTTACAAATAACTAAAATTAACGCTTGATCTAAAATTTGCGAGATAAGTTTTGTATATGTGAAGACTATCTTTTTATCCGGAAAATACTTTGTTAATTACATAAATTTGTAGTGCATTTCATGTACTTTTAAAATGTTGTTGAAGATTTTGGATATCTTCTCGAGATAATTTGTAATTTAAAATGTACTGCGCAATAGCTATACCGGGGTAATAACGCCAATCCTTGACAATAATACCCCGGTTGATTCCCTACAGTGGCCGATCTACATCCTAAATACTGATTCAAATAAACACAGCTAAAACTGTGCAATGTTTCTCATATTTCTATTCAAACGGTCCTTTTTAAGCAAAATGAATCTCACGGTCTGATATTCATTTGCCTCATCCCCCCTCCCACACCACACCTTTATATTTCTTACACTTTCGCAAAAATTGAACATTTTCAATAACTTAGAATGCAATTTGTCAATTTCTAATTTTGTAGAGTTTGTACTTTTAGAGTTGGGCTATCTACATGCAATTATTCCATCTTATTTCATAGTTTTGTTTGCATGGCGTTATTACCCATATAGGTGGGTAATAACGCCAAATAGCATGGGTCAAGAAAAAACGCCACTACATTTTATGAATACATATCTGTTAAATTATTTTATTTTATATAGATAGTCAATGAGTTGCTGTATCAGATCCTATATTTGTTTGAAAAATACAATCTAAAACTAAACCGTGAAAATTGGTAGAACCTTAACGTGGCGTTATTACCCCAGGGTACCTTATTAATAAAGGAATATTACTGATATGGATTATTATCATTCACTCAAAAACTATTTGTAGAAATAACAAGTTTTAAATTGCACGTGAACGTAGCAAATGTGGTGCGTTCGTCTGATAACGAAGTTTGAAAAATATTCAGATCTTGCTGATATAGTAGAGCTTACTTCGGATACAGTAGTCGAAATCTTTGTGTTCCTGTAAATATGCAGAAAGTAATTTTATTACACCTCAGCAACGTATATTTTTTTCATAAAATGTGAAGTAGTTGAATATAATTAAAACACGCCCCAAACAATGTTTAACCGTATAGCATTATGTAGTGGAACACTTTTGTGTGGCCCTGTAATTTAATAATAAATATTCTCTGCATCCCAGATTGTACAGAATGCATATTTTAGTGTATATTTCATAGATTCATGCCAATTCTATCATGTTCGAATGAATGTAAAATCATTAAAATGCATTAGAAACTTTTTTCCCATTGACCGTAATGTAATGGAATACTTTTGATTGTCCCTGTAAATGATCTATGCATCCGACTTTCATAACATTTGAAATGACTCGACAAAATTATGTAATAATTATATGTTTTAAATTTCAAACGATTAAAATGCATTTGAAACTTTTTTCCTTATTGACCGTAATGTAACGGAATCATTTTGATTGTCCCTGTAATTGATCTATGTATTCGATTTTCATAACATTTGAAAGGACTCGACAAAATTACGCAATAATTATATGTTTTAAATTTCAAACGATTAAAATGCATTTGAAACTTTTTTCCCCATTGACCTTTATGTAGCGGAATCCTTTTGATTGTCCCTGTAACTGATCTTTCCACCCGATTTTCATAAAATTTGAAATGACTTAACAAAACTATGTTATAATTATGTATTTTAAATTTCAAACGATTCGGTTGGGTAGTTTTTGCGTTGTTATATGCGGACGGACAGACAGACGGACGGACGGACGGACTGAGTGACAACAATAGGTGCTACGTATTTACATAATTACGAACGCACCTAATAATAATAAGAAGAAGAACAAGATTTTTACTTATTTATTTAACGTTAAAAATATTTTATTTTTAAATTCAATATTTTTTTCTTTAAGACATTACATGCGTAATTTAAAATTTACCAGTAAAATAACCAAAGAAAAAAAAGGCATACATAAAAAAATGCATTCCAAAGAACATGCAGACTAAAAAATAAACAAATGGTGCAAACATTAATCATAATTAGAGCAAAAAAAAATCGCTTACACAGCGAGTTTTTTAATACTTAAAAAAGTGAGGCCTCAGCAAGAAAAAAATCCCCGCATCTTTTTTAGTAATTGCATTTTTCTGTCGCGTTTAGAATCTGAGTAATCGACCGAAAAATATTAAAAAGATAAGCTTTAGAAAACTTTTCCTCAGGTGGTTCTGTTAGTAGTGGGGTGTTTAGAAAAAAAAGGGGTGGGTGAGTCCTTTATAAAGAGTCCTTAAATTTTCGTCTACCCCATACTAATATTAGGCTGCTTTTCCCCCATGTTCATATAATTCGATTAAATAAAATATTTGTGCTCATAAAAAATAGGGATATAATTAAGGTTATTAATGAATACAAGGAATCCCGCTCGTATAGAATAGTGTTCGTTTATCCACGTGTCTATTAAGTTTCATCGGATCAATAGAATTACATAAATGTGCTGAATGTGCTATAAAGGATTTCGCAAGCTAAAAATGTATTATCTGATACAGTGTTAATAAATGGAGATCCTTTACCTACGCAAAGTTTTCTATTTAAGAGCATAGTTCAATGAAGAATGATCATATTTTTTTAAACATTAGAATACTTTATTGCACAAAAATTACAATTTTTATTCCGTTATTAACTTAATGTGTAATGAATTACATAGTAGTTTTTTTGTTGATTCATTTCCATTAGTACATCAGCGATAGCCATGAACGATGATTTAGACACTTTCATTTTCGACTGCAATAATGATGGAGGGAACATTGTATGAGCAATGAACAAGTATACCACTCCTTAATGGAAACAATGAATTCGTAAGAAAAAATCGTCAGCAGAAGTACATTATTACATTAAATGATTCATCTATTGTTCATCTAATGTTACCTTCAAACTCGAAGAACCCCATGCGAACGTCCGTATTTCCGGTATGAGGAGTCACCGATTTCAAGGAACGCAAGCACGTCTCATGTTCACTTTTCAGTTACCAACATGTGAATGTCACGCCATTATAACTGAAATATTTTTAATAAGTTGTTCTAAATTAAAGGTGATGATAAATGAACATGAGATGAATCCCCTAATGTAATAATATGCATCGGCCATACTTCCTAATTGTTTTGTCTTAATCGTTATCCATTGGTGTTACTGAAAGCATTTGAACTTTCATAGCTACCACTGATTTACTACTGGAAGTAAAAAAAAAAGAAAAGAAGAAAAAGAAAAAAAGAAAAAGAAAAAAAAACACTCAATATCATTGGGCATTAAGCGACAATGGAACATAACTGTAAGTTTGTACCCCTCAAATGCTTTTTTTTATATTATTTTTGCTTTATTTTGCAAAGTGAATAAAGTTAATCCTGAATATTTTTTGCACTATGAAATTCAGAAATAAGCTAAAAATAAATTTTTATTTATTTTAGATACAATTTTTTTCTTGTTATAAGAATTTAATTTCAGAGAAATTATTGAACTATAATTGCACTTTATTCCTAAGTTTTTTGTTTTTCTCAATGGACATGTTGCATCTAAAACGGATTGAACTATTACATGTATAGCTAGTATATGTGTTCGAACCTTGAACACTACCATAAAAAATAAAAAAGGCCTTTGATTGAAAGGTTTAATTGAAACTCTGGGTAGGAGAATCTAATGGTAACTAAATATACATCGATATTTCCACACGACACAATATTACTGTTATATTTCTCACCCTAACTTCAAAAAACTGTATTCGAGCTATATAGAAGATTCAGTACCGTAAAATGGGGTGAATAGGAACGAAACTTCCCGGTCATACAAATAAATTCATTATAAATATATGTGTTGATATTTTTAGTTGCCGATTTTTTTATAAGAAGGTAATAACATTAAGAGTTGGGGAATTTAGTTTTGACATGTTTGCACCGCTACTGGGGTATATAAAAAAACTCCAAGTGGATCCTTAAAAACCTCATTTTTTCAACGACTTCAAAACTTTGTATGTAACTAAAGTATTTTTCGTATTCTAAACCTAAGAGAGGGGATTTTTAATTAGGGATAGACCTGTAAACGATATGCTGTATTAAATTCTACTTATTTCTAAAATAAAAAAAGGATAAATAAAAAATGGCTTGTAATATTAGAGGTTTAAGATTTACGGGGTGAATCGGAACACGTTTTCTCTCATGGTTTATTTTTCTATGCAGTAATAGTTTCATGTAATATATGAAAATATATGTATGAATATGTATTGTTATAATACTTTGTTTGTTCTAATTTCTTGAAGAGTTTAAAGGTTCTAAGAAATTACTTGGTTAAACAAAAAATTCAACGCCTAATCCAACAGACATGGAACACACAATGAAATAAATTAAAAATAGCAAATTAGTTAGAATAACTGCATAGAATTATTCTCTGACATCCACAACATTACACAAACATCTCAAAATGAAAAAACAATCAAAAAGGAGAGGGATGCAAAGAGTACTAAGGGCTGGGGATGAGGGCGTATTAGTAGGTCGCATTAATACATGCAGCGATTGGGGCTACTCAATAGATTAACTTACCTAGAGACTTCTAGTAAAGGATAACACAGAACAGGGCTGAATTTGTATTAAATTCTACTTCTGAAATTCGAATATAATTTCATAAAATAAATTTTAATTTTTAATTTTTCAAAGTTGTTTTCTAATTTTTAAAAAGGCATATCTTTACTTGTATATAAGATAAAGGCTTGGTATTACAGTAACTACGTGTTTCTATTCCTCCCTCATCATTATTACCTGTTTTAATTAGCCCTATTAAAGTTTGAATCGGTATAAATAAAGGTTATAACATTTGTTTCGATTCACCCCTATCTGCGGGGTGAATCGGAACATCATTAAAAGAGTAACTAATGCATATATAAACAGTAAAAATGTTTCATTTTTGCTTAAAAAATAAAGAACAATAAGTGTATGTACATAGTTCAACTTATTAAATTAAAATCATGTTACTAACCTATTAATCTTTATAGAAATGATATAAATTATTCATTCGCCTTAAAAAACATTTATTCCAATATGCGTAAATTTAAAAAATGGCTCTAAATTAAAGATATTCTTAATTAAATTTTATTTTTAAAAACTCCCAATAAAAGACATTTCTTCTCTGTTTTTATCAACCCTTTTTATAAAAGTCTTATTAAGTTTATTCCAAAACCATACTTTTCAAAAATATCAATATTTTTATTTATTTTTCTTTTTTCTTCGCGTTTGATATTTATTGCGTATTAATAAATTCTTTTCTTTTCTTTTTTGTGTTAAATTATCGTCTGTGTTCGAATATTGATTTCGATTATAAATTAGTTAAATAATAATATTTTAAAATAAAAATTGTCGTCTGCAAAAGATTCGAGACTGCTATGTTTAACCTCGATGCTAGACATTAAATTCTGTTTACATAAAAAATCATGGTTAGAGATTATCGAAAATTCTAGAAGTTTTTTATTATTAACTAAAATGGTGATGCCCAGAGATGATGGCATATTTTTCTTTTTCTTTTGATGATTCGGAATTAGACGACTTGCGGAAACCGTTTTTTTATGATGGAATGTCACTACAGGAGAGGATTTACCGCTCAATATGAATACTTTTTAATAAACTAATTTGGAACCGGAAAGGTGTAGTTTTATAAAGCTTCTAGATTTATCATTTTACTTATTTTTTTTTTTATCTCGCCACGATTCCTGTGATATAATATGGGGAAACTTACAAATAATATTACTAGCTCCCTATCTAAAAATGTCACGTGTATATGCATTTTGTTTGGAATTTTTTTAATAGTAGATGCCGGATAGTGCATATGTGAAAACAATAACAATAAAAAACTATTCGTCTTCGTACATTTAAATAGGAAGAAATTCATTGTATCGTCAATTGTTTATAATTGTTTATAAAATTGTTTATAAAATCATTTTATCCCAAGTTCATTATTTTTACTGTCACTGAAATATTACTTTACTCATACTTTTTATTTATAAGCTAATAAAATTTTATGTACACAAGTTAACTGATGTGTCTGTAATTAGTCATTTTTTTAGTTTATTTTTAAAATATATATGAAATGAATGGTTAAAATAACTGAAATCGAAATTTCTAGTTCAAAGAAACCTGCATCTTCTTTGCCGTACTATACTGTAGTCGAAAATTATAATTCTATGTATGTAAAATTATGAAAATCTGTGTACTTACTAAACTTTTATCCGTACATTGTACAAAAAAAGATGTAAATCTACAAAACTAGTTCTTGTAAAGCAACAAGAATCTGTAGTTTTGCAAAAGAATCTACTAAAATCACAGTAATCTTACTAAAATTATCTGTATCCCGGACTGCAGTGACATAAAATGTTATGGGTATCCCAGTTTTCTAGGTAATTCTTAGTAATATTACAGATTTTTTTATTTAGAGTGCAAATATGAATCTTTTACATGCATTTCTTTTGCTACAGTTACACAAAATGTTCTACGAATCTGAGCTTCCTAAAAAATTCGTAATATTATATATATTTTTTACAATGTATGATAATACTTTTTCTAAGTGATGTTCTTTTAAAGTAACGGGATTAATTATAAAAATTTAAAGAATAACTGTAATTTTAAATTTAAGGTTTAATACAGCTTGTAATGAAAATATCACATTGAATAGAGTAGTTGAACATCTCTGACGTCGTAATGATTAAAAAAAATTCAAACAAACCTATGAGTCTAAAAATATATCCATTGTTCTTTTTTCTTAGAAAGATGACAACATAACGTTCTGAAAATATAGTGTTTTCTTTTAAGTCAAACATAGATGTTTTTCAAATATAGGTAGAATTTTTAGATTCTTAATCTGGATTATTGGAATATATAAAGAATCTATAATTGCTTATTGGAATAACATAATTAATTTTAACAAAACTATACACTGTTCAATAATTTTAAAATAATAATAATAAAATATATAAATCAAATACAAGACTGAATAAATTAACAAGTAAGAAAAAATCATGCGTTAAGCATAGATTATGAAGCACTTTCCAACACTTCTTGAAAAACAAAAGTTCGTTATCCAGGAAAATAACGTATTATTGTCCATATCCAAATACGTATTTCAATACTTTTGAAAAGCCCTGTATTTGATCTGTCGGTTAATATACAGACTATATAATGATAAAATTTAGTTTAGCAAGAAAGCCCCTAACTTTCAACAATTTATACTAATAGATGGAAACACACTTGTATATTTTTGCTTAGCCATGTAAAATTCATAAAATAAAATAAAATGAACTGTAAGTAACCTGAATAAAATTACTATTTAATTTTATGGAAGGGAATTCTACAACGCTTTAGAAGCATCCTAAGAAAAGTAAACTTCTATTAGAAGAAGAAAAAGCAGTTACACCAAGCAGTATGACCTTTCTGAAACAGATATGGTTTGGATTATTCTATGCACCCAATTCAACTTTTTGGAAAACTACACACGCGCAATAGAAACTCTATCGAATATTTTTTTTCTGAGCCGTGTCAACGCGCAGAAAGATATATAGGCAAAATTTTAGTTTACAATAAAAATCATTAGACGAAATCAAAGGTTCTTCGCGATTTTTCAAAATTTGATTTTCATTAAAAGGCGAGTTTTGAGACTCGTGTCGTTATACATGCTGATAAACGTTTACTTAACACACATACCTATTGCATTTTATCACCCCGTTTTTATTGCCTTGCCTTTCTGACTATTCTAACTTCTCTACGCGCCGTTAGAATACGTACGCTCTGCGCTTTTTATCACATTGCCAC
Organism: Maratus speculifer; assembly: GCA_964019185.1. Lineage (NCBI taxonomy): Eukaryota > Metazoa > Arthropoda > Arachnida > Araneae > Salticidae > Maratus > Maratus speculifer. The sequence continues at coordinate 25,779,276 of OZ025292.1, forward strand.
ATATCCAAAGGTTTGTTTATCATAGTGATGGGCGATTCTGGAAATTTTGAGAATCGATTAAAATCGATATCGTATAAAACAACATCGATCATAATAAGAATCGATTTCTCAGTTCTAGAATCGATACTAGAATCGATATTTCGATATTTAGGTTCACACAGAGAAGATCCAAATTACTGCATAATTACTCCAAATACTGCATAATTACTCCAAATACTGCAAAAATTGTATGCATACTTTGAACGGCCCATTTAGTAAAGATTAGCGAGGAAGGGGAGGGGGGCAAGGGATTAGAACGGACGAACTTGAAAAAAAAAATAATTAACTAATATCCCAAATAACTGAGCTTCTAAACAAAAATATAGTGTTTAACTTAGTGTTGAATTCATGGGGTGGCCCGCGGGGAACATGCACTTTTTGAAACTATAAAAAGTGCCAAGAGCATGTAACTAGGTGGTGAGAGGGGTAGTAACAGAAAAAAACGAGGAGATAAAACCTTTATAACGATATGTTACATGAGATGGTGTGGAAGAAACAAAAAATATGCCCCCCACCCAAGGGGGCAAGGTGAATCCCAACCGGACAGAAGGGCGACCCCGGCCCAAATGTATCTTTTGTTGAGGTTTCAAAATATGGATTTATAACAAAATAGAACGAGGATTAGACTTTTTTTAAATCGCAGTCATAATTTGAACGAACCTGTAAATTAACATTGGTGAGGAAGGGGGGGGGGAGTAGAACGGGCGAACATGAAAAAAAAAAAATAGTGGCACTCTGACAGTGCCGATAGAAGTGAAACCTTGAACAATTACGTGTGCATTTTTGAATCGTTAGGATGTATAATTTTGAATCGCCAGGAAATACTTTTAAATGAATAAAAAAAGGTTCTATAATATTAAAGAAAATATTAATGTCTATATATATATATATATATATAAAAAAAAAAAAAAAAAAAGACGCGCGATACCATATGTCCAGCTATTGTAGTTAACTCACTATAACTACTTTCCTACATTTTAAAACGCGATAAATACACCAACCAAATTTAGACCATACTATCGATACATTAATCCTTATCCAAATAAATCATTTTGTATTAATGCCTGTTACAATATCTGTAGATTACTTTTTGAATTATTCAAATCGGACATTCCATTCAAAAGATATTACGAATTTAAAGATGACAATCTAAAGAAATAATAGCGCTGTTGAGTACTCGGTGGCCAAAAAGCTTAGGGATTATGTGTGCAATCAAACGATTGCGGGTTCGAACCCCAGTTTCGCTAATATGTATCAATGTTTTTTTTTTTTTTTTTTTTTTTTTTTTTTTTTTGAAGAAGTTTGAAAAATTAAAATTTTAATACATTATGGGTCCTTAATGTGACCTGAAATGATGAGAGAAAATTTCTTTTGCTAGATTTGTAATGTATGAAGCATAAGCTTTCAATAGACATATTGTATCAACAAAAACCCCCTCTGCCCCCCCCCCCCAAAAAAAAAGGTCCTATAGGGAAAACCGGGAAACTGGAAAAGCAAAAAGAACAGCGAGAAATGGTTAGCTATACTAGAATTTTTCTCATCACTGTAATTCCTATAGAAGCAAAGTTATAGCCTTTTAAAGAATGAAATGAAGTGAAGAAATAAGCAAAATTAGGGGAGTGATCGACAGGGGGGGGGGAGAGAATCCACAGCTCTGGGGGTGCCATGTAGCTTAAACTTTTAAGTTAAAAATGGTAGAAAATTAAATGAGCGAAATTTTAAGATGTATATTGGGGGAGGGTGCAAGCCCACCCCCCTCAAATTTTTTTTGTTTCTTTTGAAGAAACAAAAAAATATGCCCCCCGGCGGGGCGCAGATAAACCCCAAATGGGCGGAAGGGCGACTTTTTATTTATCTTTTGTCAAGGATTTAAAATGTGGATCTAAAATAAAATAGACCGAGAATTGGACATTTTTAAAACTATGCATATTTCGAACGGCCCTGTAAGTTAAAACTGACGTGAAAGGGGGGATAAGAAGAGACGAACGTAAAAAATAAAACATAATAAACTAATACTTCAAATAACTGGACTTCTAAACAAAAATATAACGATTTAACCTAGTGTCGAATTAATGGGGTGGCCCCCAGGGGATTATCCCCCCCCCAGAAGTTATGAGATTTTATGCTTTTTAATGCACAAATTGCGATTCCCCAGTGGTGACCATCCCCCTTCAAACCTAATGACGCAAATCCCCCCCCCCGCAAAAAAACCCTTCATACTTTAACATTCCCCCCCAAACATAATACAAATTGTAAATTATATTCTACCTATAATCTACTGCACATTCAAGAGATAGCGAAATGAGAATAGCAGAATGAGCTAATATTGCCCTTATCTAGAATTTAAAGAAAGAAAACATAGGAACATTTCTGGAATTAAATTTTGAAATATTAAAAAATTAAAAATCTCCCCCCCCAAAAAAAAATGTACTTTTTCTCAAATTCCCCCCCCCCCCAAAAAAAAACTAAATTGTATGACGCATCTTGCGTCACCAAACCCCTCTCTGGGCACCCGTGCACAAATTGCGATTCCCCCTCTCTTACAGAGCTCTAAAACATGATGCCTTTCTCCGGAGTCGCAGAAAAATACTTGCATTCAACACTGATTTAGCCTAGAAAGAAAAAAAAAATCGAAATCGAATCTAAAGATCGAAATCGAATCTAAAGATCGACATCGAATCTAAGATCGACATCGAATCTAAAGATCGAAATCGAATCTAAAGATCGACATCGAATCTAAGATCGACATCGAATCTAAAGATCGAAATCGAATCTAAAGATCGACATCGAATCTAAAGACCGATCTTACGGGCAGAATCGATTTTACAGTTTTACTTTCTTTTGTAACTTTACAAGAAGAGAGTATTAGATTCGTGAAAAATTTTGACTTCCCGTTTTTGATGGATTTATATATTTTAGAAGGTTTTTAACACGATTTCATGTTTTTTAAGGAATATCTGTCTGTGTGTGTGTCTGTCACTCTGTGCGTCTGTATACGACAAAAATTTCTGACCGTTCTATCTGAAGGAGAAATGCATGGAATTCCACAAAACTTTAGATTTAGTTTGACCTTGATATAAACTGAATCTAATTAATTTTTGGTGCATATAGCCTAACAGGTGGCGCTGCTATACTGCATTTTTTGCGATTTGCGCAACAGCTATATCTGATAAACGAATGAACAGATTTTCATCACATTTTAGATCCAGTTAGTCCTTGACATGAATTGATGTTTTCTGCATTTTGATGTATATAGCTTCTCAGATGGCGCTGCTATACTGAATTTTTCACAATTTCCACTCAGCGCCATGTGAAAGGGGGGGGGGAGGCGAAAGGAAGCGGTCGTTCCGAGCACGGAAATTTAGGGGGCGCCAAATTTTTACTACTAACATCACTTCTAGCCTATCACAAGAAAAAGTTAATGGGGGGGGGGGGGCTAAATTGGAACTTTGAACCGAGCGCAGTTCTCTTTTCGCACGCCCCTGTTTCCATTTTAGCTTTATCTCAAGAACTAATGCACGGGCTTTCATAAAAATTTAGATTCAATTAGTCCTTGATATTATTTGATGCTAATTACATTTTGGTGGAAATCGCTTAAGAGATGGCGCTGCTATACTGCATTATTCATGATTAACGCAATAGCGCTATTTCAAGAACGAATTTTCATCAAAATTCAGATTCAGTAAATCTCTGACATAGATTAGTGTTATTTAGTTCTTGGTGTAAATTGCCCAGCAGGTGACGCTCATATGCTGCATTTTTTAGCTCACAGGCTATCATAGCCTGAGAGCTTATGTGCCCGTCCGTTCTGTATGTTCGTGCGTAACGCGATAACTCATGATAAAAATATCGGATCCACTTGAAATTTTGTATATAGGTATATCCTGATAAGGCGCTTCCCTGATTAGTTTTTGGAGTTCATTCGATATGTAAAGCGAGAACGGGGGGCTCATGCCCCTCCCTATAATGGATATAAATGGGTTTTTCATGCAGAATTAACAGTTTTTGTCCAAAATTTAGATATAGGATCATTCTGATGAGGCGATTCCGTGACTATTATTATGTGTTCATTGAATAAGTATAAATAGGGGGAACGGGGGGCTCATGCCCCCCCCCCTTTAATTGATATAAATGGGATTTTCATGCAGAATTAACAGTTTTCGTTCAAAATTTAGATATAAGATCATTCGGATGAGGCGATACCGTGGCTGTTATTAGGTGTTCATTGAATAAGTATAAACAGGGGTAACGGGGGGCTCATGCCCCTCCTCTTAATTGATATAAACGGGTTTTTCATGCAGAATTAACAGTTTTCGTTCAAAATTTAGATATAGGATCATTCTGATGAGGCGAGTCCGTGGCTGTTATTAGGTGTTCATTGAATAAGTATAAACAGGGGGAACGGGGGTTCTAATGCCCCTCCCCTTAACTTGCATAAATGGATTTTTCAATCAGAATTGTCAGATTTCGTTTAAATCTCTGAATAGTTTTGGAAGTTTAATGGTTAAGTATAAAAGAGAGGAATAACTCCTCTTAAGTTATATAAATGCTAAATGGGTTTTTATTAAGAATTATCCGATTTGCTCTGAATTTTGGATATAGATTTTTTAATATGATAAAGCATGTACTTGATAGTTTAGGAAGTTCAATGATTAAGTATAAAAAAGGAGAAAGGGGAGAGCTGTTTCCCCTTCTTAATTTTTTTTTTCGAACGGAATTGACGAAAATACAAGGCTGTAATGTACAATTAGTATGCGTAGCCTGTGAGCTCAATGCCATCAGTTTAACTGAACAATATTCTTTTTATTATGATTTCGCAATAGCTGTATCTCGCGCTTTCATGGATTTTCATCAAAATTCAGATTCAGCTGGTACTTAATAAAAATTGATCCTGATCAATTTTTGGTGTACATCACTCAAAAAAAAAAAAAAAAAAAAAAAGGTCTGAGGTTTCTTTAATTTTTCTATCTTAGAAACTAATACACTGAAATTTTGGAATTGGCACATCCGTCTATTTTATCTTCGACTTTTGAAGGAAAATGAAAATTATATTACCTTCAGAGAAATCGATTAAAAAATTTAAAGTATCGATTAAATCGAGTTGGCCGTAGTATCGATTAAATCGATTTAAAAAATCGAAATCGCCCATCACTACAACCAAAATATGATTTACAAAAATTTAACTCAATATTTTCGCTTTTCTTTCAGTTGAAAAGGAACTTTTTGCTTTTGTCTGGTAACGGAGGTATACTTATTTCTGGATACTCAACTAGTAAAGATAAAAAGAGAAACGTAAGGGTCTTTTTAAACATTAAAAAGATTTCATCTTGAATTATTCGATCATTATCGAATTGCATTGTCGTGTAAAATGCAAAAATAATGTTCAAAGAAGCAAAACTGTCCAACACTTTAAAAAAAAAAAAAACAATAAAAAATTACCGCTAATATGCCGATATAATGTTAAGAACCAAACTATATAGGAATAAAAATATTTTTTTTTTCTGTAGCAAAATTTATGTCTTGATACACATTAAAAAAATTGAACTTTTCTAAAAGACAATCTATTGTCTTTCTTTTCAGTAAAAACATTCTTATTAACTTTTAGACGGTCTCCTTCTCTGTCTTTCCTCCATTATTAATGATGTTTATCTTTATATATTCTTTATGCAGAGATTACATTTTCATTTATTCTCATTTATAAGCATTTAAATATAGAATATCTAAATTCAGCTAAAGTATCTGAAGAATAAACGATAGAAATATGCTAAAAAATGGAATTCAATAAAGTAGGTAACCACAAAAGCAATTTATATTAATCATCATCGTGGAATAAATCACGGTTACTTTTCCTAACTGTGTATCGGCTGCGTGCCAAAAAATAAACGAAAAGTGAAAAACAGTGAACCACAAGATTGAAAAATAGTTATTCATTAGGAAAGTTTTAAATTTGATTGAAGTGTTCAATTTAAAATAACACTTACTTTTCACGTCATTCTGTCATCTAAAAAAATTAAAAATGAAGAAACAAAATATTATGTCCGTTCTCAAACGTATTATTTTATTATTTTTTGGAAAGGTAATTAAAAATCGATTTGTGATTTGAAAAGAAACAAACCGTTATTGCAATTATAATCATTATTTTAATGGCGCATATACAGCAGTAGATAAATACAAAATATTTAGATAATTTCTTAGTTGCTTTTAAACCTCAGTGAGGTCTTCATTACAAACTAATAATAAGTAAATATTTAATTACCGGTAATTTTCAATTAAGATAACATACGACGATCATCCATAGAAAAATCCTGAAAATTGTCTGAATATCTTTCAAATCTAATTTTATGTATAATTATCTATGTCTGTCTAAGTTTATCTTTACCTATCTCAACAAAAATACTTTATTTTTATTAGTTTACCGATAATAGCGACATTACTGCTGCTTTATTAAAATGTTTTTGATTTCTGTACATAAAACATTGCTGGAAAACACACAAATTTTAAAGAATTTTCTGTACCTAAACGTGCATTGAGTGTTTCTTATAGATTTAAAGGTAATGAAAAAAGAATTAAATCCATTTTTAAGGAATTTGAGAAACATATTTTGGATTATACAAGCTATGATGTTATGATTATAATCATATTCCATTCTTCTTTTACATGAATTTAATTTTCAGACACATTTATGTTTACTTATTATGGGGAACTTACAACAACAAAGTAGAAACACATTTAACTATGACAATTGTTTATAAAAAGGAAAAAAAGTCATGTATATGAAACGTACAAGCAAGAGTATGATTGCAATATCCATATGATATGGCACGAGCCGTAGAACTGTACAAATGGCTGCCACTTTCGTATTACAAAAGTTAAAGGATCTCTGCAAAAAGTAATCATAAAACTTAGTACTTGAACTTACATTCTGAAATGAGATCTGTATTTCGTAATGCTAAATTACAATAATCGAAACTTCTGGCGAACTTTACGTATGACGATGACACTAGAGAAATGGAAATAAGTAAAGTTGAAACATCCTCTTCATCTGATATAAATTATTCTCCTGATGTAAATGAAGATTCATCTATAATTACTAAAAGAAAGTTAAATGATAAGAAGTTAAAGATCAAACACATACTATAAAATACTATGTTCAATGTTTTCAGAATACTGTAAGAAACATTCGCCGTTTAATTGGGCAAATTTAGAAATAATATAGAACACAAGTAAACCTAGTTTTTTGAAATACAATCAACAGTACAAGAAAAATCCGAAAGCTTTTGTGCATGCCTGTATATAACCTAGATTGATTTATATACAAATTTACCCATTAAAACTGCAACACCATGAAATAAAGAAAACGCGGAAAAGATATTGAATGTACTTAGCATGAAAGTAAAAATATTAAATTATAAGCAGTTAGGGGATTTACAAGGGTGCGAAATTAATAGAAAACGCTGCAGCACGGGGCAGCTAAAGCAACACTTAAGCTAACAGGTGAGGAGTTGAAATAGGTTTTGATGACAGACCTATGTAGTTGTCTATCCACACTTCATCAACCGTATTAGCTGGGGAGTGGTGGCAGAGCAGTCTCTCAGCAACACATGATAAGAAGTTTTTAGTGAATGACAGATCTAAAACCTGTGCAGAACAGGAAAGCAATCGTCTTTGTGTGTCACGGAAAGTTAGAACACGACGTGTGGAAGACGTGGTTCTGCGTTATTTTGCTGGAAAATGCCGTTTGGCAAGCTCCGAAGGCAAATCACACCCACTGAACGTAAAATGTCAGAAATGTACCTATCTGCATTCAAACTACTGTCCCGTCGATTCAAATTAGAAATGTGTGTGTCTTGTAACCAATGGCTTCCCAAATCATCATACCAGGTGCATGGACCCTATGCTGACATCAAATGCAAGTAACAGACGATCGTTCTCCTGGAAGCATCCATACACGTATGCGGTCATCAGAATACTGCACGAAAAACCGGAAGTCGTCTGAAAAGACAGCATTCTGTCACTTCTGTTCTCAGCTGTGGAATTCGGTGTACCAGAGTAGCCGTCTATCTCTATGCTGCAGTGTCAAGAGAATTACTAGTAATAGTCGCCGTGCTGACAATACACACCATTGCAAATGTCGTTGCACTGTACGAGGGGATAATGGGTGTGCTGCAAACATACCGATTTCTGAGTAATGATTCGTGAAGTGGTTCATAAAAGTAGGGTCAATATCATTTCACAAAACATGCGAAATGCAATACACATGCCTATGCACACACTATAAAAAAAGAAAGCTGACAGCCGGTACAGTTTGTTGACTGTACCTGCGGGAAAAGATACGATAAGGAATTGGCAGTAACACACACACGTACACATCAGCAGTTGAACGTTATATGGTTTTCGGGTGCTAAGCTACAAATCTGAGCTGATCAAAAATCTGATTAATCGAATAAGGACTATGATTAACACAGTTAAAAATTTTAATCAATTTATATTAAAAGTTATATACACATTACTTATAATATATATACTGTACAAAAATGAATAACTTAGAGTAGACTCAACTGGGATGGTCAAAAAAATGACCCGACTAAGCAAACATCCCAAATAGTCTACTTTGTGTAAATTTTTATGAAATGTTTTAAAAAAGTATAGAAAAATGTCCAATTAATATATAGTTTGACATTACTATTTTAATTAAGAGAGAATAAAGATATTGATAATTAATTTTAATATTTTTTATATTTACATTTTGTGCAATAGAAATTATTATAGTTTACCTCATGGTTTGTGAAGAATGAAATGATAGAGTGTTCATGTTTTTGATTTATTTTTTAACGAATTTTATTATGCAAATTTCTCAACTTCATTTTTTCAACAGGTGAGCTGTTATTTTCCTGCTCCAAGTAATTCAATACCGCGTGCTGTGTACTAATGCATCATCGTCATTTAATTTTGGATGAGTTATAAGACTTTTTTTTCATAATTTTCGAGACATTCTTAGGAATTTTTTGTTTCTTTTAAACCAAGTGTGGCACGCGATACAACATCATCGTTACTTAAAAAAATCGTGATATTCTAATTTTGAATCATCGTTAATCGATTATTGTACTTCTTCGTTAACATTTTCAGAAAAGTTTGAATTTCACATATCGTCATAAATTTATCCATACAAATTTATTATTATTTATTATTTATTTAGTATTATATATTTTAACTTATGTAGGAATATCATTCTCTTCATCCTTATAGAATTAAAAATAATGGACAGGCTTATAAAAAAATTAATAGAAAACCTGTGTGTTAAGTATCAATACAATAATCAATTCCATGACAATCCGAGTATTTTCGAGCGTTATTTATTCATTTGATAATTGGAGATCAAAATCTTAGATAAATTTAGATTATGAAATTTCGATAAATTTATATTTAAATATTAGATACATTTTTGCTTCATGATTTCTTAACTGTTAGTCCTTCTCACTAATTTCTATGCAGCATTAACATAATAATTAGCACCCAAAGTTTGTAAAGATTTTATCCTCCCGGATTATCCGAACCCGGTTTATCGAGAATCTACTTTACATATCATATGTAAAGACATACTTGCATTCTTCTTTGCTAAACTGAAAAAGCTAATGTCCACTGTCTTTTTAGGTGTTTTTTCAAAGTATTTATGATATTAAAGATTTCCTAATTACATTGACTTATGCTATACTACTAATATAATTTTTTTGTTGCTCTCTATAATGTCCTTTTAAATTTCAACAAGGAGATCTAATTGGACGAGCATGAAATTCTTTTACGATTTCTGAACTTTTTCTCCCTTTTCTACATGGACAATCATTAGAATAACAATGGACTAGAAGACAACGAACAGACAAAATAGTGGAAAAATACACTGTGTGACAAAATCTAATTAGCTGTCAAAATAAACCAAGTTTTTATTCATCGGAATCTGATCGACTTTCCACTCATTGGGCATCTGAAGTAAGAAGTAATATTTTGAATTCACTAAGGACTGCTGAAAGAGAAAATAATTTGTTTTGCAACCAATTAAGTTCCGTGAATGTAGGTTGTGTTTAACTTAAACTCTTTTGTATATTATCTTCATTAAAAAAACTATGCGAAAGAAAATATTGAGTAAGGGAAATAAAATGTAATTATCGATGAAAATAACATAACTATATTATTACTGGGTAATACGTATTTCAAGGTGAAATAAAATTACAATTTGATATTTCTATTGATACTCTTCATAAAGCCATTAATCACGAATAAAATTTTTGTATGTGACATCAGAATAATCTTTTATAAAAGTCGAAAATAGATTGGTTCATCTGTATATTTTGTGATTAAAATAAGGTAGAATATTGTATTTTGTCTTATCATTTTATTTACTTTACAAGAATGTTCTTTTTTCTATGTAAAACGCATCTTATCCTCATTCCGCCCTTTAACCAAAAATGAAAATATGCACGAAATAGTATTTAGAAAATGCATCTAATCAATTTGAATGTAAGTATAGCTTCATTAAACTAAATATATTTAAATACCACTAACTTAGACAGCTAATGTATTTACATAATGGAAATATGTGGTTATGAATAGCAGTCGAAATGTGCTCTCTTTCGAGAAGATTTATTAATAACTAAATACTACTCGCTGCGCATGGCAGTCAGTGAAGAATATTTCAAATGAATTTATGAGAAATAACATATTTAATTATAACACATAGAAATCCCATTAGATTGTGAACTAAATACTACTCGCTGCGCATGGCAGTCAGTGAAGAATATTTCAAATGAATTTATGAGAAATAACATATTTAATTATAACACATAGAAATCCCATTAGATTGTGAACTTGCAACAGGAAGATACGTGGTAAAATATTTTCAATTGAGTTATTAATAAATTTGTTTACATTCTACATTCCTTTAGAAAATGAATAAACAATACTAAAATTCAATTGAATTTAGGGAAACAACGAATAAAAAACTCAAAATGTTTCAGATATTAAAGACACAAAAGAATATACTTTGACTTCTAGAACATAGAAATTTGATGAAAACCATTTATTTAATTGATAACTACATTAGATTTTCTCCTTTTAATATTTTTTAGAATGCGCACTAAGAATACCAAAGATCCAATTTTCATAGTAAAAAAAAGTAATTAGTGTTTTGTAAAACAGTAAATAATAGTTTTAGCAATTAGAAAATAGTATTTTTTTAATAAAATTAGCAATTATTAATAAAGTTTCCAAGTTTACTAAAAGCCTCTAGTTGGCTACTGAGGCCAATAGTTAAGTATTGGCCTCATAACAAACGTTTATAACAGAATAAATCGCTAAAGATCACTATTTAAAACAAACATTACTTACTTCTCCTTCTTTTAGTGTTTAAATTGCATAGTTTGTATTTTATTTATATTTTTTTCTATTATTCATCTATTTATCAATATTTTAATTCCATTCTGGAATGTAAGCATCCATAAAATTTATTACAAAAGTACTATAACTTGTATGAATAGCGATGCATTTTTGAAAAAAAACTGTGATAGACTTTTCAAACAAATTTCATGTGAAAATACATTTTTGACCTATTCGATGGTGTAAAAATTAAAACTATGCGATGTTCAAAAAGTTGAAAATTTAAATAAATATTTTAATTAATAATTGATTAAATATTTCACCATTACTCTATAATATAAAATCAAACAAGTACCAGTGCTAAAATGGCATCAATATTAATCATGGACACGGTGGCTGTTTATAATATATATTGAAATATTTGGATGTTGCTCAATAATAAAATTCGAAATAATTCTCTTTTTAAGCCAAAGACTATGAAAATTTCATCAGAATTCTATACAAATTAACATCGTTTCAGAAGTAGGGATACAATTTGTTCAAATTATTACACTAGTTTACAGTACATCTGTTGCCGAAAAAATTTTAGCTATTGCTGAGTACATATGATACGCTGTTTTCAAAAATATAATTAGAATATTTTAGTCAGCTCTAGTTTCTGAGTTTCAGCTATGTGGGTATTAAACAGAAAAACATGTATTTACTAAGAAAAACTTTACTAAAAAAATAATTAATCATTGAGTTCTAAAAAAACTTCATTTTAAAGATCTTCTCCAATGTGTAGACTTTCGAAAATGACGTATCAGAGACCAACAATAGTCAGACATCATATTCGTATCCCAGAAACTCTAATAGAACTCTTCAATGACAAGTATACCCTGATGCATACGCTTTTTTTGCTCTTCGTCATATCTCCTAAATTTTCCGGAAACCTGTCCAGGTGACTACGGAGGAAGTGGAGTTTTATGCTCATATTGCACCCCAGATTTTTTTAATTGTAGCAGAAAATCTTTCATAAGTTCAATATAATTTTCAGATTTTTTATTTCTGAAAAACTTATTTTAATATCTGAAGAAAGTATTTTTTTTTCTTTTAGTCTTGATGCTAACAATTCTGAAGCTTGTTTAGAAAGATTTAAGGGAGACCCGTAAGAAAAAACACAAAATTTTTATTATTGATTTTAAAGTAATGAATTTTGGTGTACTATTTAAGAATCTTCTTGTAAGGAATAATTAGCAAAAAAATTCACTTTTTATTAAAAAGTATATTTTTTAGGGAGGTTTTTATGATTTTTTTTGGTAGAAAAATACACTTTTTAAAATTAGTACTCCTCATTCAATTTTCAATATTTTGGTATTACTAAATTTCTTAAATAGTGTTATAGTATATAGAAAAGAACTAAGGAGAGATATTTTTAATTTTCTATTTTAATCGGCTAAAAAAAAAAAAAAAAAAAAAAAAAAAAAAAAAAAAAAAAAAAATACGCATGGTAAATTTCTTTGAATTCGTTATAATTTTCATGTTTACCAATTTATGTAAAATTTTCAGAAATAGTTAAAAAAGAGATAGAGAGTTCAGAAATAGTTCTCTCCTTACTTTTGTTGCAATTTTTTGTAAGATTCTAAAAACATTAACACTGTGTTTCTAAATTATTTTACCACTGAGCCTTAGTACTTTGAACTTAGGCAAAATATGAAAAAAGTCATTCTCAGGAAAACACGTTTTAAATGGCCACTAGTCCTTTAAAATCTATATTGAGTACAATTTAAAAAGATCATTTTCAACCTGTTCCAAGTGTCCTCGAGTTCTGAAATTTTGCATGGATATTCGCAAATATGTATTTTATCGTTTTCTGAGAAAATTTTTTTTTGAACTTTCGATGATTTTTGGCCGAAAATGGGGTACGGGTCTCCCTTAAATCTCTTACAAGATCATCTAACTCATTTTGGGAAAAGCATTTTAGCTCATTTGACATACCTTCAAAATCCGCATCATTTTGTGATGAGCTTGGTCCTTCAATAACTTGTTCTAATGGTTCGGATATATTTTTGGACTCTGAAGAGTCAGGTAAACGCTGCACTGGACGTTGAGCATAACTAGTACTTAAGTACTGCCATTAAGCTCGATTATTAGTGTTCAACCGTTTACGTTCACGCTACAAAAGTAACAGTCTTCGAGATGATTTCGTGGTTCTCGCCAAATAATCGGTGTTCTAAATTTAAAGGCACCACTTTTCCATAATCTTAAATATTCCACGCACGATTTACAAACACAATTGGGAGCCCAAGACTTCTCATTTTCATTCAAGAGCATCCCAAAATACTCAAAATAGGTATTTTTCTCCAACTCTGATGTAACTTTTCTACAATTGTTAAACACATATTCTTCGCATATATAGCAAAAATGATCTGGATTATTTAAACAACGTCTCCTTGAATTACTCATGATGCAAAAACTTGAGAAACTAATTTTAACACAGTAAAACACGCCTGTTATCGATTAATATATATGCCCAAATGATAAAAAAAACAAAGTAATTCGAGCTGCTCAAAAGATTTTTCGGTTAGATTTGACAAAAACAAGTCGTAAGTGAACATTATCAACCACAAAATTCGCGGCAACAGACAAAAAGTTTAATTTTGAAAACTAGTGTTATAAATCTATAATTTTAATTCTTTTTTCTATTAACTACCAACAATAAAATTACATTCATTTTTTTTAAATTATTAATACGTGATTTATTGCATTATTAACTAAATTCAGAACAAACAGAGTGAAAAACCGAACTCGGAACAGTTGGAATAACGATCCAAATGCTCTACCGTTTAAGCTACGCGGACGATACCTAGCTTAGCATATCTCATTCACTAATGTTGGTGACTCTGGAATTGCAGCACAAGATGGAACACTCTCTATTAGTACACAATTCTTTGACAAAACATGAGACACAAATAAACCCAGCATGGGTGAACTCATATGTACTTATACTTATTTTTTGAATTAATTTTCAGCTGTAAAATTAAACTCGAAATTGTTCTAAAAGATATGAACACGATAAATCTATTATTAAAACTTCGATTATTTAAAGCTAATCAAGTACGTAATAACTGCATATCAAACATTATCCCCAATATATGGTTAAATATCTTAAAAATTTAAGAGCCCATTTTTTCATCCTCTATGTAATCCGGAGCAAATACTTTTGGCAGCACCTTAAGAATAATACAATCCCCCACCTCAAACGAGGAATCGCGTTAGGATGAATATGGCGAAGTGAATAAAAATTTCTGCTTTATGAAAGCTACATATGCAAGACAAAAGTATTCAGGACTTCAAGTAGTATTTAGATTGCATTAATCAGTTTCCTCAAGCCGAATATCAGCTTTTTGGACGTTTTTAATTAAAAATTCAACATTTTCAGATACGTGGATAAATTTACACATCTAAGTTTTTAAAAGTAATATTGATTTTAATAGTAATTTTAAACTTGTTAATTTTGCAATTTTTCCGCAAAACATGCTTAATGAACATGAAAATGTTTACATCAAATGGAATACATTCGAAAAACCTACATTCCAGAATGCGAAAATTGATAACTACGCCATAAAAAACGACTCGGAAAAGATTCCCAAAACCAATGGCAGTGCAAGAAATTTTGTTTTTATAAATGACATTTTAAATCCCTACGATTTATTAGATTCAGATGCTTCTAAACATAAAGAACAATTTTCGGAATTGTTGGTAGCTCAGAAGAACTGTCTGTCTTCGTTTGAAGAACTGAAGAAGATATTATATTTCCATATATTCAGATTATTATTATTATTATTATTATTATTATTATTATTATTATTATTATTATTATTATTATTATTATTATTATTATTATTATTATTATTATTATTATTATTTACAGTTTATTCAAATTAGAAACAGGTGTGAAATTGTATGTCAAACATGCACAATGATGTGCGTTCATGTTGTAACTAGTTTTATAAATATTCAAATCTTGTTGCCATACCTGTAACATTCAGCAATACTAAAATAAAAGGTCTCCATCTTGAACAAGGCACCATCTCTATGGCAATTTGGATGCATTTTCTGTCATAAGATATTGTTTATTTGATGACGTATTATAGGATTTAACAGAGAAAATCACCATGGCAATCTAGAATCACTAACTATCATCGGATATCACTTAATGACATATGATAGGATTTAGTGGGATGATGAAATTTTTTACTAATATATATATTTTTTAATTTTAATTCGATTTTTCTAAATCTTTCGGCAATATTTTGCAGCGATTCTACAGATTAAATTTCTTTTAATTTGTTTATGTAGTTCTTACGCTTTTATATGAAGTTAGATAAACAGAAAGAAAAGAAGGGCGAACCAGACTTCCATTATAGGTGCTATGTATTTATATAAACACAGACGTGTTACAACTCGGAAACGTTTCGAAAAATAAATGGCAGCGGAAGACACTTTATTTTTGAAATCGTCTATTTGAATCCTGAATATTTACTAGTTTCTGTGGCTTCTAAATTTAAAGAACGCTTTTCGGAATTGTAGGTAAGAGACAAATCTTTATTTTCGTTCACTGTTGTATTTTTTTGCCTCTAGATTCAATAAATTCTGTCATTTAAATAATGCAATTATAAATCGAAACAAATCACAATAAATATAAAAATAGTGTTTAAAATCCGGACAACCACACAGCGACAAATTGAATCTTATCTGACGGTGACTAAATTGGTAAACTTCTTTGATCGGTCAGATTGAATTGAGATTCAGCTGTCTGCATACTTCACTAAAGACAAAGAATATATGTGATATATTTGACATCGTGTTCGACTTTTTGGGGTAAATTTTTCTTTAAACTACTAATATGGAATGACATACTTTGCAGATTTAAGAAAAGGAAGAAATATAAAATTTTCCGTGGAACAGTACTTCTGTGTTTGTTATTCAGTGAAAATGTAAAGATTAAAACGTAAGTGTTATTCTTCTTTCTTCTTTTTATACTGTATATATCCATTGATTAAAAAAAATATCCTGTCAATTAATTTTATGGTACTTATTCGTTAATATTAAGAAAAATATTAAATGCGAAAATATGCAAATTGGGTACATTCTAGAGAAATGTTTCATAAATACGCTTGTTCAAAATTTTTCCATTAAAAAAAGGCTTTGAGGAGTTAAACCTGCTAATAAAAAATTAATAGTTTATTTTTTTTTATTTTTTTTTTTATTATTATTTTTTTTTTAAGGATATACATTGGAAGCTCTCGATATGCAAGCTGTATTTATTTTTTAAGTTTGACTCATTTCTCAAGAATTTATATCTATTTTAAATTCAAATCTTCAGTACTTTCTACAGATATTTTTTAGATTTATTAGAAAAAGTTCGATTCTTGCCGATTATAAAAAAAATCTCCCAGAATAGGATTTCCCTTAAATTAAAACTTTATTTACACATGACAATATTTAACAGACAAACCCCATGGAATTATAATTAGATGATTACGTGTCAAAAGAAGAACAATAAATATAATTACATTAATTAAGTATCGTTTTCATGCGTGATTATAAAGGCAGAAAACTATAAAATAATGAATTTTTTAGTATATGTTAAAAACATTAAATGCGGATTATCTGATTTTTGACACGTTTCGATATGTACATTTAAGAAACAATTTGAATATAACTTGGTGTGTGCATAGAACAAACCAATGTCTTGACCGAGTTCGTTGTCACCTTCATCCGCCATCTTGTTTCAAAATAGTGGCTATTTAAAATTGTCAAAAATTTTAAAATTTACAATAATGTGCAAAAAAATTTAAACATAAAAAAGGTTTTTTTCTAAAGTGTTTGATCTTAATACACGGATTACAGAGCATTTTTTCTTTTGTCTTTATCTTAAAAAATGACTTCTTACATGTAACAGTTTAAATATCTAAAGTGGATGACAGTTTGAAAAATCTGTTTATCTGCAGAACTCGCATGTATCAACCCATTTCGATGTGAGTAAACATGTGCACAGGACATACTAAGTTCTCGATGAAGCTGATTGGTTAATTTCACCCATCTTATTGTTTTAAAATAACAGATACTTAATTATATCGCCAAATTCGGCGATCAAATATAAATAGTTTTAATTAAACCCAGCTTGTATGAAGTTGATTAATTTCTCGAAATTTCCTTTCATGTTCAGTATTGAAAAGTCTTCTTCAAGTCTTCAAGTCTTCTATTATCGTGTTCCACCAACTTGAGCTTTATCTAGTTGAATACTATAACTTGATATTTTTTTAAAGAAAGGAATATGAAAGATACATCTTCCTCCCGGTACTGGCCGGAAGGAATTTTTTTTAATGTTCAAATCTTGCGATAGTAAAGTTATTGTTGTACTAAGAATTTTCTTTATTACTTTGCTTTGTTTTGTTGGCAACTGTAATAATGAAAAACGTTATTTTTCTCCTTATTGTTCTGTAAAATATGGTTTTGACAGAGCAATATTTAGGCTGTATTCAAACTGTTTAACCCTATCCATTTCTACATGATTGTGCCGATTTTGCTCATTAAAAATTCCCGCCGAGATATTAGCCATCTCAATGCATTTGGCGAGTTTCAAGACGATTCTTTCATAAATTTGACTTTTATCGTGTGGACAAAATTTAGTACCCACACACACATATATACAGGGTGATTCTAATTTTTTTTTTACAATAAAAGAGGGGTGATAGTACACATCAAGACAAACAATATTAAATAGGAGACCAGGGGTCCCAAACGTTTTCCAAAGGAGATAGCCGCCTTTAAAGTTTAGGGACCAAAATTTCAAATAAACATAAAACTAGTCGTTGGGGGCCACCGTAATACTTACCCATCATGGATATGTATATGAAAATAAAACATGTGAAACTATTTATACAATGCATTGTAATTCATAAACAAAATTTAAATATTGTAAATATACATAGTAATACTATATTAAAGAACTGCTGATATACCAATTTCGACAAATTATATAAAACGCCAAACTACTCAAGTAGTACCGAACTGCGTAAAAGAAACATCCTTATAACTCCAAAAATAATAATTCTATTAACTAAAAATTAACTGCGTCGGATTAAGCGTTTCATTTCCAATTAAAATATACTTCTGAATTGAAATTTGAATGAAATACAGGGTCATGAAAAATCGAAGAATGTGGAAAACAGGATTACAAATATCTCGGCAACTAATAATCCGATCGACTTCGTTCTATATGCAAAATGTGTGTTATTGTATTGCCTTTTACGTCCATTCCTTAGAACAAAAAAATTCGAAAATATTTATATACCTTTCATCAGAAAGAATTTTTCGAGAGTCCGAAAAAAATAGTTCCGGATAATCGAGGTTGCTGATATTAAATAGGGTTCGTCCCATTCTTACATACTAACTACATACAAAATTTCAAGTCTCTATCTCAATTTGTTCGGGAGATAGAGCGTTTACAGACAGACAGACAGATGGACGGCAAATTTTTTTTTTCTAAAAATATGTTTTTCGGAATCTCTACTATCTAAAACGTGTAAATCCGTCAAAAAAAATTTTCGATTTTCAAAACGATTGCAAGACTTACCCTCTACTACGTATGATGGGTAAGTAAAACGGAAAAATCGGTTGACTGATTTGCAGTTTTCACTAAAATTCTTCTTTATATCAGAATTTTTTTGAAATTAAATTATAAAGATAAGTTTTAAAGTTTCCGATAGAGGGTGCTTTAGATTTCGGAGCAACGAACATCTATTTTTTGTCGGTATTTTTTACATCTCATTGAATGTTTTTGTAAGCTTAGACTCAAACTTAAATTTTGAGCTCAAAATCTAAATACTGGGGAGTGCTTAAGTAGCACAAACTGAGCTGTGTTCAGAGGGTTCAATTTTCAAATGATTATAAGAAACGGGAAAATTGGTCGATTGATTTGCGGTTTTCACTAAAATTATTCTTTATGTAGGTATTTTCGTGAAAATAAATTATAAAGATAAATTTCAAAAAATGCGGATAGAGGGCGCTTTAGACTTTGGAGTAACGAACAATTTTTTTTGGCGTTATTTTATGCATCTTATTAAATGCTTTCGTAACCTTAGACTAAAACTTAAATTTTGAGCTCAAAATCTGAATAGTTGGGAGTGGTTAAGTATAACGATTATTTCGTTATATATTGGTTATTTTCTTAAATTATTCCTTTACCCCCCGTCTCTGTTCAATTCAAAATTAGTTTTAAGTGTCCTTCATTCACTTTCCATTTTTTTTCCCTCGCCTAGTTTTTTCTCTAACCGAAAAATCGGCAGCTGCTTAACTTTGTCTGTGAGAAATACACTCACATATTAATCAACCGTTTAAAGCTATTTCCAGATGTCTGCTATTTCCGATCGAGGCAATTCTGCATTACCTTATATGGACATCATCTCTGTTTCCCAGTTAAAATTTATGCTTACGCTTCTTTTCTTTCTCGACAAAACCCTAAAAAGAATTTAACATCTGCGCAGTAAAATCTGATGTCCCTTTGGTGTGCCTCTTTATTAGACATAATAACACGTGTAACATTTTATCGTTTGGCAACCTTGCCTTTCCCATCCCAGCTTGGAAACCATATTGAATTCTTATCTTGCCGGCTGCATTTTAACTGTATTTGGCGTATACTATCCATTGTGCATGGGCGAACTTGTGTATGTTGGCGATTTTATATCATGCCAAAAGTGGCAGTTTGTTGCTATGTACGAGGTCACTTGACTCTCTGCGCTTGTCTTGTCAACGTGCTAATTTTGGTTCGGAGATTTTCTCCGAGTGCTGTAAGTGTGCCCCCCTTAGTAATATATGTCTAAATAAATTGTAACTTAGCAATCATCGTGGGGTTTTTTTTCGAGCATCCGAACCTGGACTGATTCTATACTGATCATGCCTCTTCTAAGTATTCCAACGGAATAACAGCTACTAATATACGTGATCATACCTCTTCTAAACCTTCTAACAAATATATGCAACTACCAAAATCCCTCAAGAAACTCTTCTTTATAGTTAAGTAGACAAACTGAAATGTGTTCAGAGGGTTTTAATTTCAAATGATTACAAAAGACACAAAAATTGGTCGATTCGTTTGCGGTTTTCGCTAAAACTAATTTTTAAATCAGTATTTTCTTGAAAATAGATTTTAAAGATAAATTTCACAAAATGCCGATAGATGGAGCGTTAGGCTTTGGAGTAGCGTATAACAATTTTTAACCATTATTTTTTTAACCTCATTAAATGCTTTCAAATGCATAGACTTAAATTTTGGGCTCAAATTCTGAATCGTTGAGAGGGGTTAAGAAGCTCAAACTGAAGTATAATCAGGAGTTGAAATTTAACCCTCCCCCTCCTCGAACACAATTCAATTTTTCGCTACTTAAACAATCCGAACGATTCAGAACTTGAGCCCAAATTGTAAGTCTATGCATTAGAAAGCATTTAATGTGATTAAAAAAATAACGATTAAAAATAGTTGTGCGCTATTCCAAAGTCTAAGGCGCCCTCTATCGGCATTTTTTGAAATTTATCTTTAAAATTCATTTCCAAGAAAATGCTGATTTAAAAAGTAGTTTTAGCGAAAACCGCAAACGAATCGACCAATTTTTCCGTTTTTTATAATCGTTTTAAATTTGAACCTTCTGAACACAGCTCAGTTTGTGCTACTTAAGCACTCCCCACTATTCAGATTTTGAGCTCAATATTTAAGTTTGAATCTAAGCTTACGAAAACATTTAATGAGATGTAAAAAATACCGGCGAAAAATAGTTTGTCGTTGCTCCAAAGTCTAAAGCACCCTCTATTGGCATTTTTTTAAATTTATCTTTTTGATTTTATTTTAAGAAAATGCCGACATAAAGAATAATTTTAGTGAAAACTGCAAATCAATCGACCGATTTTTCCGTTTTTTTATGTTTATTTGAAATTTTGGAACCTAAACTTTAATGGCGGCTATCTCCTTTGGAAAACGTTTGGGACCCCTAGTCTCCGATTTAATATTGTTTGTCTTGATGTGTACTATCAGAATACATATCAGTTAGAATTACCCTGTATATATATATATATATATATATATATAATTTTTAGATGGCGGTGGTTTCGGGTTCCTGAAGTCATATAATGAAAAGTTATGAATTTTTTTTTCAAAAATCGTACCATGTTAACGACTACATTAAGTAGTATTTCATAAGAAACCTACGTAAAAGAAACCCTCCTCAATTGTAGTTGGAGCACTGAAAAGAATCAACGGGATTAAAAACGCTAGTAGATGGAGTTATTATCCAGGTACATTTATTGCGTAGTACATTTTAATTTACGTACTACCCCTTGAGGCACCCAAAATCTTACAAGATATTTGAAAAGTACATGAAAATACCCAAATTTATGCAATAAACAAAGTATTTCCAAATAAATATTCAATCTTGAGATCACAGAACTTACTTCGCAAATTTTACACCGGGTGTTGAATATTGCGATCTTCTTACAACGATAAGGTCTACAGAGAGGAAAAAGTAGTTTTAAGCAGGTGTTTGTAATTCAAATGATTAAGGGCCTTCTCGGAGAATTTCATTGATTCCTTTATAATTACACCTAATATTAGAAATTTGCCTTATTATCCATCCTGGTGTTATTATTCCCTATACAACTTATGCATTTCCTATAACAATTTAATTCAAATACAAAAACGTTTTAATAAACGTAAATGTTTATGATAAGGCAATGTTCGGTTTTTTAAAATTTAAAAATTTTAAAAATATTAATACGAATTGTCAAATTAATGGATATACCAATTTCTAGGCTTGTTTATTTTCATTCAACTCCATTATCGATATTTACATTCCACATCCTTTTGCATTATAAATTTGCATTTACAAAAATTTGGCTTTCACCTTATCTGTATTCTGACCTCACAAATTTATCTGCTTCGAATTACTGATTTATTTCGAATCTCATATATTTAAATTCTTATAGAAGAGAATTCGAAACAGATTCTATTTCAGCTACAGAAACTCGAAAGTTTATAAAAGTGATTTTCGCAATGATATTAAATTCTTTTTTTGGAATCCAGTTACATTTGAATGGAAATTCTTGAAATAGCGATAATGGAATTCAGGATACTTTGTATTGAAATGTATGTAAGAATTTCATGTGAATAAATCGTCTAAAATTAATCGGTTCAATTGATTTCAGTTTCATGTGAACAAGTGCATTAAACAAATTTTCGAAGTATATTGTAATATTGATTTTAAACCCAACCGTCTTCCTCTGTTTTAACCCTTAAATGACTAATTTTACAAAAATATATTTTTTAATTGTTTTCAGGATTTCTTTTTTTTTTTAAATAAATCATGAGAAGAATACTTCAAAAAAATCATATTTTGTTCCAAGTGTATTTTACGCTTGAAAAACTGTTTGTTAGTAATCGGCAATAGTATTTTTAAATAATAAAACGATTTACCTTGATAAATTCTATGACATTAAACACAGATGAATTTAAAGAACTATGATAAGAAAAAAAAATTACTTGCTTACTATCTATCTATATCATAAAGGCCAGACGTATCTGTGCGTAACGTATATGTGATTTTGTGAATGGCAACACTTTCCTTCGCAATTTCGGTCTTGCAATTTTCGCTTTTGCAACTTTTATTCTTCTAAACATAGCACATTTTCAATTTTTAAACGTCGTCCTGTAGAAAAAAAAAATGTACTTTTAAATGCAATTTGTTTGAAAGCTGTATCTCAATTTATTTTTGTTATATTATTTTTTAAAATAGTTTTTAGCACCAATTTTGTAATTGGGGCAACAGAAATACCGCATTTTCATTTAAAATTGAAAAAAATTAAATTGAAATCTGCACTGTGCCAAAAATACCTTATCTTATAAAATCTTGTTGCTGTTTTTCATTTTGGATTACCAATACTATAAGGACCTTAATTGTTAACTTTGTTTAATAACAGGTTTTTATTATATTTAACTGCATAAATTATGATTAAAGTTTAATTTTAATAATTTCTAAAACTAAGTTTTATGGAAGTAATATTTTTATTTTAGTTTAAAATCATTTGTTTAAGAGTTAAATTTACCAATATATGGTACATTTTTTAAAACAACTAATTTTGTAATATTCTTATAAATCAATAAAATAGTTTCTTCTTAAATATTTTCTTTCGCCAAAATTCGATGGGTTTTACCTTGTGGTCAATAATATTGTATTTTTAAACTTCCAAACTATATAAAAAAGCAAATGTAATAACAAATTATTAAAAAAATCTATCTTTATTTTTAAACAGCACACGTGTTGCCATCTGCATGTTGAAAATTGATTTAATGATATTGTCAGCATACAGTTTTTCGCAAAATTAGGCATTTACCTTCAATATTATTCTAATATTATTTTAAAAGCCTAAGTTGAGTATATTGTCGAGCAGCAATGCTCTAAAATATAAAGTTATTTTTTTATGTGTTTCTAATCATATAATTGCCTAGCATTTGTCTGGATCGCATAGCGAGTAGTATTTCGTCTGGTCCGTACGTTTGTCCATTTATAACAGCTTTAAAAATTTTCCAATTAAATGGTTTAGAATTAAAGCTTTGCAATCGATGCATAATTGTGAGTAGTTATTTCAAATGTTATGAAAATCGAATGAAAACATTAAAAATATATTAAGGGAATACAAGAAAAAAGTTAAAAGAAAAGACTATTTAAGTGTTTCGTTCCACTGATGAAACCGTGTTCTACTCAGTCCTCAGTCTGATTGTTTGACATAGGGCCTATACACAGAAGCTGTGTACGTCAGAGGCTTCAAATTTTCTATACTTACAGATGTGTATCTCGTGTCACACGAAAAGTTATAAAATTTTGTAAAATAAAAAAAAATCTATTATTTTAAATAGATATGTTTTTCAATGTCATCCGTTCATTTTTGCGGTTTTATTTTTTGAAGAGAATCTTAATTTAAACGCTTTCCGTGAAGACATCATAGCTTGGAGTTAAACCTATTTGCTAGTAAACAGAAGGTTGTTTGTTCAAACCGCCGTTCTGAAAGTTAAAACATTCACATTAAAATAGATTTAATTAAAAGAAATTTTATACTTTCAGTCAATTTAATGATTAATAATGCTGTGATAAATAATAACTGACTTTCATAATATGTTTTAAAATTCATTTTTCTTTCTTTTTTAAAACTATTTTGATTTTGAATGATTCAGTTTTTTAAATTTCGTTTGAATAATACTTTTTATATTTTTATATTTTTAGATATTTATAATTTTATTTATATCACTGTTTTTTTTCTTTAATTTCGGATTTTCAAAAATTTTAGAATTTTATATTTTATTTAAATAATTTAATTTGAGCATTTTAATTTGATTAAAAAAATAACTTCATTTTATAATTATTTCAAAATAAAATTTATTGGTGCTACAATCTGTTTAAGAATTGAATCGCTATAAATTGAGAATTTTGATTTATTAATTAAAGGATAAGATGTTTTGAAAAATTATTAAATGAAACCCTCTATACGATATATGATTACACTAAATCAATTGCTTTTTATTAGCTTAATTTTTTTAAACTTTCCTAAATCCATGGGTATGATCAGTTTTTTTCCCTGACCATTATAAATAATTGTAAAAAATCAAGTAAGACACGCCCAGGACGCCACGCTCTTTCATATTAATTTATGGCTAATATTTTATATTTAACTCCATTTTTATATGCTTCTCGCACCACAGTATTTTTAAAATAATTTTTGCAGTATGTACATGTTGTCAACAATGGCATCTATTTTATAGTATCATGTTTTCCCTTTTAAATATTATCATTTTTAGACAACACATTAAATATGCTATTTTCAGTAATTTCTGACGCGATGATGAAAAATGAAGGTCATTTTTAAAATTCAGTACAAAAGTTTACTTTGGATTAAATTATTTTATATAATTTAAATTATCTGAAAAAAAAGTTACATGTATTTTATAGTACCAAATTTTTGCAAAATTTCGACTTTTATAAGATTTTAAAATATGCTATTTTCAATAAATTTTGACGTGGTGGTAAAAAATGAAGTTCATTTTAAAATTCAGCATTACAGATTATTTTAGAATGAATTATCAGAAACTAAAAAACGCAACTATCCGATCTGTTTTAATGTAGCAGACTACTGCTATATTTTTTTACTTTTTAACTTTGAAAGTTACGATTTTTTAAACAACCTGATATCATGATTAAAACTGAATGTCATGTTCGAGCTAAAAATTGCACTAAACTATTATGGAAATTACTAAAAATTTTCATAATTTTCATTATTAAAAATCTAATATAAAAAGCTAAAACACATACATGACATAACCCAAATTTTTCAGGTTAGAATAATTATTCAAAATGTCACTTAAGTGCAATTTTCATATATTAATTGTATTAAAGGTCTAGTATCTGGGAAAAATAAATACAAACATGCATTTTATTAAACAAATGAATTAAGCGATAATTATATTAGCTAATAAATATTTCATCGAAATAAGTATAAATTTATTTTTTAATAATGTAATCCTAAACTTGGAAACTTAATTATTGTAATATTACCCAATCATTTATGCAAATAAGTTTCTTCTTCAAAACATTTTAGGAAAATTAACATTGTTAGAAAGTAAATGGCATCTTATAGGAACTTATAATAATGCAATATCATCTAGTTAAAGAATGTAATCTAATTTCAGTGAATAAAGTAAAAGCTAATAAAATAATTAGTTAATAAATATCCCAGATTAAAATACTGTTATATAATTTTTATTGTTTGGAATAGAAGAAACGAGATTTCGGTAATTAGCGAAAATAGAAATGTCAGTATAATTCAATCATAATTGAAGAGAAAAAATAACAGCAATGTTAGAAATCACTAAGAATTTCATATTTTAAATACGCAATGCTAAAAAAATAATGTTCCGCGTATTTAATCCTGAAAGACCTACACATAAAAAAGCAAAATTAGGCATTCGATTGATATTTATGCTTTCTTTTATGCGCTCAAATTTTCAATATGAATACATAATTTTGACAACATATTGGGCATTTTCAGAATTTATTTTATTGAACTATAAAACGGGAAATTATACGGCCACATAGTTTAAAAATAATGTATTTTAAATTTGGGATCGCGTAATGTTAACTTCATTTGTAATCATTACAAATCACATTGGGTAGTGGACATTTTTTTAAGCTGAATTAAAAACCTACATAAGAGAATGAACTGCATTTTTAAGATGTTTGAAACAGTTAGAAATAAATTTCTGTTGTAAAACTCAAGGATGACATTTAATATAGATATTTTTAATTATATTTCTAAAAATATTATTTATTGAAATTAAATTTCGAAAACAACAGTATCAATTCGAAGAAATATGTTTTTTCACAAGCTAACTATCCACACTGTAAAAACAAAATCTGTAAACATACAAAACTAGTTTTTGTAAAGCTGCAGAAATCTGCAAGTTTACTAAAATTTTATCTATAACCGGGGTATTTTATTTACCAGCGCATAGTACAAATACATGAAATATCTTAGTTTCACCTGTCAGCCAATCAGAAAGTGCTTCAGTAGTGACGTGATCATTGTTTATGTGACCACCGGAGCGTAAAGGACTTCCATCTTGAATCCCTTATTGAGAAGGATTTCTAGTTAGGAAGTAAGTAAATAGTTGCTCTTAATGTGTTAAATTTTGTTTTAACCTCTTCAGTCCTGATTTCGCCCCCAGCAGACACTAATGAACACTCTTTAAATTAATTAAAATGCTTCTAGAATTGTTAAGATTACTTTTAGACTTCTTTTAATGAATGTGTACATATTATGAACATCGATATATTGACTGATACATCTTTGGAGATTTTTTATAAAAAAAATTAAAATGGTTTTTATGGTCGTTTGTAATATTAGTCTCAGGGCTGAGGAGGATATTTCCGTTCTACTTGATTTATAATAACTAAAAAAGAAAACTCGGATCAGATTGTTTGATTTTTTGTTATAATGTAGCATGATCTAGCAAGTAAATCTTTCTATTATTTTCTGTTAATTACACATATATCTTTGTCAGATAACTATTCTATACGTAAGCGTTTATTACAAGTGCGAAATTTATAATGTTTAATGTAATAAATCAAACTTCCTTTCTCTTTTTTCTGAAATTTCCCTTACCCTTTTTGCCTCCTTCTCCAAAATACATGAGATTAAAGTGATTAATACTTTTTTCTACTCTATTTGTTACTTTATAGTGAATAGTCAATCCTAAATTTCATTAGCAATTGATTACATCAGTTTCATTTCATTAAAAATTTCATCTGAATTTCATCCTCAAAATTTTGAATTTTCTCCATCACATACAGTAACAGAACTTAAAATTTAAAAATTCTGTAAAACTTTTTAATTTAAAATAAATAAAATCTGCTGTATGTGTATTTTATTTTCATAATAAATTGCCAAATAAGATTTTTCTCAGTACTCAAAATTTCCATTTCCCCATTCCTCCCTCACCCCTTCATATTGTGGTCTATGCTATATATTCTAAGCGCTCTTCATAAAAAACGCATAGAATTTTAAAGTCTATAAAACTCTTTAGAGCCTAGTGGTTGAGGGGTGGGAGGTCGAAATCTGAATCAATTAGGGGAAAGTTCAAAATTGTTTATATCCCTGTAGGTCTAGAATGAATATGCTAAGTTTTTCCCTTCCTTATTAGGTTAGCGTTAGAAAAATGAGTATAGATTTATAATCGAAAAAAAAACGCTTTTATTAATTATCATAAAAATATCTAAAAAAAAACTATTTTTATCAAAAGCATTCTCAATTTAAATGTTATAGAGATTAAAATTCTGAATAAAATGAGTACCGATTGTCAATATTTTTGTTGAATTTTTACATTTCTATTTCAAAGTTTTAGCTAAATTACTAAGCAATAGCTATAAATCCCAGTAGACGAAGTTATCAGTTCAAAGTGCTTCAGATTTTTATGTACAAGTATTTTTTAAAGATATTGAACTATTATTTAGGGTGGATGTATTAAGAATTTTTTATGTGTTAACCTCATGATTACGGGTTATAGCCTAATAGTAAAAAAAGTCCAATGTCGTAACTAATTATGAAAAATCTAAATATGTTTTAATCTATTCGAGATAAATTTTCAATGTAGTAAGTTTCCTCCTACTGCCAGAAGAGCTTTTGCTTCTACAAACTTATCAATATCTTAAAATTTGCATTTTTCATTATTTTTAAAGTTTTTCAAAAATGATTCGTAAATGAGGGTAATAATGTTTACCCTCATTTCCCTCATTCCCGGCCTGGGCAATCTTTCGATCAGCTGGAAATAATCAATTCGAAAGTATTGTAGTATTAACGTAAAAAACTAAAACGATGGCTTAAGATTGGTGATATCAGTTGGACATGTAAAACAGTTATCATTCATCCACCTCTTTATCGATAATTACTAAATTATAATCCTCAAAATATACAAAATAAAGCCCTAGCATAATTGCAACAACATCGTAAAGGCTTTAACAACTTAAAACATGTAAAACAAATACAGTTGGCAAAAAAGTATTTGTACACTTCATTTTTTTAAATTATAATGAAATTAAACAAAAGATTTAAGCAAAAAATACTGTAATACATTAATGCATTATAATATTATAGAAGCAAAAACAAAATTAAACGAATCGATTTTTTACATTATAATAAACAAATATACAAAAATATAATGCAAAAAAGTATTTGTACACTATATTAATGTAATATAATTAATGAAAATTTAGTAAAATGATACAAATTAATATTGTGTGCGAATTCATTTAGCGTTTATGACTACTTCTAGATGGTGTGACATTGATTCCACGAACTTTTTTGTATCGGTCTGGTTAATGTTATTCCATGACACAATAAGAGCTTCTTTAAAACTGTTTTTTACCAATACATATTTTTTTCGGATTTTTGCATCCAATAGCATCTGCAAATTTTCTATTAGATTCAAGTCTAGAGATTTTAGAAGAGTTACCAGTCGTCTTGGAGTATTGTCGTAAGAATGTGCTGGTGATCACAGCAGTATGCTTTGGTCGTTATCCTGCAGAAAGTGAAAAGCTTCCTCTATGCATAATTTCTTGACACAGTTTTATAAATTATGGCGCGACACATCAATGTATGTTAAACCTGTCTTTCCATTGTCAATAAATTT
The DNA here is from genome assembly GCA_964019185.1 of Maratus speculifer. Classification (NCBI taxonomy): domain Eukaryota; kingdom Metazoa; phylum Arthropoda; class Arachnida; order Araneae; family Salticidae; genus Maratus; species Maratus speculifer. The sequence goes on from OZ025292.1 coordinate 25,808,950, forward strand.
TAAATGTCCTGCTCCATTAGAAGCTATGCACCCCAAAAGTGTAATATTCCCCCCCAACATGCTTGATAGTTTGAAGTATACGTTTTGGATCTAGAACAGTTTTTATTTTTACGCCAATTTTTTCGAATGCTTGATGGTAAGAAAATTCCGAATTTTCCTTCATCAGAAAAAATTATTGTTTTCCAAAAATCCAATGATTTACTTCTGTATGCGAAAGCGAATACTATGCGTTTTCGCCTATTTGTTTCGCTGATGAATGGATTTTTTCTTGAGGTTCTTCCTTTTAAATCTGCATTGAGAAGAATATTTTTTATTGTTTGAGGTATTACTCTGATGCGAGAAGATGTCGCAAGGTCTTCAGCAAATTTTTGAACCGAACGCATAAGATTTTTTAAAGCTTTTTTAACAACACTCTTTTTTCCCTCATTGTTAGTTTGTTAAGAAGTCCTGGTTTTTATTGAATGTCGATGCTTTTAATTTATTCATAGTTTCTCACTATACATCCAATAGTTGTAAATGGTAATTTAATAGCTTTTACAAAATCTTGTTGCGAGTTTAAATTTTTATTATGCTCAATCATAGGATTTCATATATCTAGGACCAGAACCTAATACTAGAGAGGTACCTCTCTAGTATTAGGTTCTATACTCAATTATTTCAAGAGCAAATTCGATTAAATGTCAGACAAATATAATATGAACTAAAAAATTACTAACAGCTTCTGTAAAAGTAGTCCTTTGAACCATAAACACTATAAAACACAGTACATATCAGGATGGAGAAATGTACAAATACTTTTTTTGCAAGAAATTTTTAAACTTTTCCTATTAAAAAATTGTTTTACATCTTTATCGAAATTTTCTGTTGTGTAATTTAAAACGCACGGTAAACAGACTGTATTAAAACTATTTTTGACAAAATATCTGTTTTTATTTAGTTAAAAATTAAAAATTTTAGAGTGTACAAATACTTTTTTTGCCAACTGTTGATGCTAGGCAGACTGATAATTTGGTCTTTCCTTGCATCAATATTTTGTTAGCAATTAAGGCAAAATTTTGAAATAGAATTCGAGAAAAATAAGAATATGGGTACTCGTTTTATTTGTAATATCAAATTCTAAGACATCTGTCTTGACAATGATTGTTTTTAATAGAATCAGTTCTTTTGGGATATTCCAAAGATAATTTTTTAAATGGTTTTTCGGCTATAAATGTGTTTCTGTTTTCTATAACGTTGACCTCGAAGGAGGAGGGGTAATCAGTGCGTTCATTCTAGACTTAAACTGAAGGGATTAAAACAACTTAGTTTTCTCTTAATTAACTTTGAGTTTGACCTCTGAATACTAAGCTAAAATTTTTAAATAGAACTGTGACATTTAATATCCAACAAAAAATTTAACTGTAGGTATTCATTTTATTCAGAACTTTAACCCTTAACTTCTGTGACAAAACTACTGTGAGTAGTCTGTCAGGCAGATTAATCTAAAGATGAATAAAATATTTAAGTAACTCTCAGAGTACTATTTTTTTTATAAAACTTTATATACAAGACTATTATAAATAAAATTCAGCTATTTAAAACTCTCTACCGATAGTAATAGGATTCCAAACGAAACAAAATTTGACCAGTATGTATAGTTACACTGAAAATTACGAATTAAACTCGGAAACTTTAAAAACTCAGCGGTCTGTGAAACCGCTAATAGCAGTTAAGGAAAAAGGTCTATAACATTTGTTTTAATGTTTTTGATAGTTAGTTGTTTTTGAGGTATTATTATATTTTTATGAGTTTTTAAAGAGTTTTATTTTAATTATTTTTATTGTAAATATATATATATTTTATAACGCTCGCCTAGTAAGAGAAAAAAAATTAATATATTCATTGAAGACATAAACTGAAATGATTAAACCAATTTCCTGTTTCCCCTTTACACGTTCGCTACCACTCACGCGAAAGCGTGTGATATGGCGCCAACGTTAAGGAGCCACTCATGCGCCAGCGCATGATAAGGGGTGTTGTCCAATAGCCAGCCACGCGCTGCCGCGGGAAAATCTTTCACTGATTCTTTGTTATTAAAAATAAATCCGTTTCTGGAAAAAATCCACTGCTACAGTGCGGCATTACGTATATATGCGGTACTTTAGGTATATTTGTAAATTTTAAGTAATGTAAATAAGTCATCTAATAAATCTCCTCTCTTCTAAAAAATAAAAAAAAAATACTTTTCTTTTTGGCCCTTTAATATCTAAAGTTAAAAATCTTAATAATCTATTGCTTTTTAAAAATATTTTCCTCATTTATCTGTTACTTTATTGTAACAAAAGATAATCGATGAAGAACTCTTAACTTGTTTATTTTTCATTTTTGTGCACTATTTGTAAATCTAATATTGTAGGTTATCAGTTGTTTGGTAACTCCCTTTCCTCCCTGTAAATAAAATATCGTTATCTTTGTCTCCTATTTCCACTAGCAAAATTTAATTTTTTTAAATGTCTTCATCTTTTTACTCCTTTATTTAATACTTTATTATACAGCAGTTAACCACTTAAATCTTCCCTCAACCCAAGATTTTTATACTTGGTACCAGTGTTGAATTCAGGGGCTTGCCCGGGGGAGATATCCCCCACCCGGAAAATTTGAGATTTTGGGTTTTCATTGGACAAAAAGTGCAATTCTCCCCCTGGTACTCTATAATGTTCCCCCCCCCACACACACACACACACCAGAGCCACAGAAGTCCCTCTCGGTGAAAAGTCTCTGAATTCAACACTGCTTGGTACATCTTTTATATTCTGATAATTTCATAGATTTCAACGCGTAGCTCAATTATATGTCTGTTAAATTTTGATTTATTTATATTTTTTAATTAATTTTATAGGAAGTTTTATCTTTTTTTAGGGAATATTAGCCTTAAGAAAATGATAATAAAACCTTAGTTTTAAGAGCAAGAGATAGCGTGGAATGCATTTTTTTAATTTATCTTTTCAAGTTTGTTTTTAAAACCATGTACAATCAGTGAACTCGAACTTTTCAAACAAATTCCATCTGAATGATTTTTTTTTCTATTTTGCTGCCTAAAAAAATTAAATTGTTCAATTACAAATGTTTTAAATTTGTGTGTTTTTAATATTATTAATTGAATTATTCATACAGGAAGTATTAATTTCGTTATGGAAAATTAGTCAGAAATAAATATTGAAGAAATTTTGTTGCTTTATGTACAGAATGTTTATATACTGAAGCCGGCACGTGATAAGATAAGTTACGAAGAATCGTACTTGAAAATTATTTTAAAAAACATAATGTACCGGCCATTTAAAATAGTTTATAAACAAATATAATTTTAAAATGGATTGTATCCATATGACGTTCTAAAAATTGAAGAAGTCCGATGTTAAGAAGTTTAAAAATTAGCAGTAGCAAAAATTGCAAATCCAGTATTTTATTTCAAATTGTTACCATTCGCAAAATGATGTCTGTGTTACGCACAGATGTTTGTCCTTGATAATATAGATATGTTTTTACATCAAAATCTAGTTATTTTGTTTTTCGAAATAGAAGTTTTTCACCCTTAAATCCGCTTATACCTGAACCAAACAAATACTAAATTGTTGGCTAAAAAGTCAGCATATAATATTAAAATTTCAAAACTATAGTGTATAAAATTGAGTGTAGGGTAGAATAGGAAAGATGGGACAATTTTTACAAAAATATTTTTCACCGATTATGTTTCCCAAATATAAAGTGGAAAATTTCAGAATAACATTTTGAAACATTTTGACACACTTTAAAATTATAAATTTGTTGATTCTAAATAAAATTTTAGACTGATAAATAAATTAATTTAATAAGAAAGTCCCATCCCTCCCTCACGTAAGGGTGGAATGGGAAATGTTTTTATAATGAAAATTCATATGTAATTTTCAATAATGTGGTAGAAAAAATGGCAGATACTGTGTGATATTGTCGTTTCTAGGGTTTATTGTAAATTACAACAATTATTTTATGTTAAATTCTGTTTTGTGAAAATTAAATCTAATGAAAAGTATTCTTATATACAGCTAGTGCCGACAATTGTTTTTGGAGGATGTACAATAATGGATAAAGGTACATACAAATAATATACTAACAAAAAAAACATTAAATACAGTAAACCCAGCTGGAGTGAAATAATAGCCAGAGCCAGGAATCGAACACAGGACCACAACATTCAAGCTGTTGCTCTATCCACTTTCCGGCTGATGCCTGAGTCTGCAAGTTGTCTCGTCATCCCAGGCTGTCTATATTATGGAAGATAACTTTATCCAACTTCGTTTATTAGTGAGAAACTGCAGACTCGGCCATTGGCTGAAGTAGCTTAGTGCATAGAGCAACAACCTGGTATGCTTGGTATCGGGTTAGATTCCAGTCTCTGGCTAATTTTTTACTCTAGTTGGGTTTATTGTATTTAATGTTTGTATATCAGTATATTATTTGCATGTACCTTTTTTATAATTTTGAAGTATTTGAAAAATTCATTTATTTAATACGAAGGTGAATGTAGATTTTTTTATACTATCAAATTCATTATAAATTTTATTAAATGTTTCTTTACTTTTCATGTTAACATATATTTTTCTTCTATAGATGCATGATTAAACTGAAGTTCAATTTAAAAACAGTGCGAGCTTCCCTGACGGTGAAAAACTGATAAAGTCAGATGAGGAAAAGGAGCCATTGTCTATGAGAAACATTCCCCCCCCCCATACCTCATTCAGACCTTGTAATATGTTCTACACTGTAAAAAATAAAGAGTTTTATCACATTTCCTTCGGTTGTATGAGATGTGAAATAAAGTGTAAATGTATTATTTTTTGAGCGCCAATACCAAAATAAATGTTACTTTACACTTTCAATGACATATCACAACTCTTAAAAAAAAAAAAAAAAATAGGCGTTCTGAATCACTAGAAATTGTTACAATGCGCTCTCTAAAAGACTTTATTGAATTTATCAACACAACGGCAGGTGTTTTTTTAATCTAGCAATAGGAAGTCGGTGATTATGAAATCCAGAGCGGGGGGTGGAATTATTGGATATGCAAAATGGCGCTTAGTTGAAAACGTTTTGTTTTGTTCTGTGAATATCAAATATATTTCGTAGTAATAAAATGATTAAAAAATATCTGACATAGTTCATATTAAGAACTTTTATCGACTTACAGTTTTGATTATTTCAATTAGTTTGGACACTTTAAGAAACAAGAAATAATCTATTCTACGATGAATTAGAGTTTATTCTAATGATGGCCGTCAGATGCAACACAGTGTTGTTGCAAAGTTTTGGATTTTTTTCAAATAAGTAAGTGACGTTTATTTTCTTTCTGTTTTGTATACAATCACTCTTAATTCTCTGTAAAAACCTGTATTTGTGTTATATATTTTAAATAAATGCATGATACTTGCAAAATGTGATTTTGCAGTCTAGCTTTTTCGATATTTTAAAAATAAAAATTAATAATAAAAGAAGTCGTAAAATTGTCACTTTCGTATACAGAGCCAAAGCTCTGTAAATATTTAGTTTTGATTTTATAGTGTTTTACTGCTTTAAATTCCGCATAACTTGAACTAACACGAAATTAAATAAACATAGTGTTATATCTTGTTTTAAACATTCATTTTTTTCAATTTATATTTGTATTTTGATGTGTTTTTAGATTATTAGAAGCAAAAATTTCATTATTTTTATTTCGTTTATATATATATGTTGATACTGAAAGAGTTAAAGAGATTGTCATGATTTTATTTTTCTATTTATTAAATTAGTACAACATAATTAAAATCATCATTAATGCCTATTTGAATTTGAATACATTTAATGGAAAATCTTAGAACTTCAATGAAAGGGGGGGGGGGGGGTGGCGGTATGTTCATTCAGAGCTGTGTGAAACGGGGGGCGAAGGGGGCGGTCGCCCCGGGCGCGGAAACTGAGGGGCCGCCAAATTTATGTTAATATCGTCTTTTGTTTCTTCGCTTTTTTTTTGTAAAAAAAAATTATATATATAAACATATTGGGATTTTTTGTGTGAAAAAAACATACATTTTCAAAATAGCATGTTACTTCATTCTTGAAATCCAAAAGTGGTCATACAATACTGTTAGATACATTTTTTTCACAAATGTTTTCCAGATCACCTTTGCCAAAATATAAGCGTAATGTTCTTTTATAGTATTTAGTTGTAATATTAAATCTTTTAAAGTTTCAAAATAAACGAAAAACATGAACTTAATAGAATTTATTTGTGCTTTTACACTTTTCAATTTTGTGACACCTGTGAGAAACAGTAATAAAACTATACTGAAATTTAGAGATGCTGCAGATACATTGTGCTCCCTCCTCCCACCAACCCCCAAACACACTATGTGACCCATATAACTATGTTTTTAAGTATGTAAATATACTAAATTACATTGTTTAATAACTGAGTATTATGTTTAAAATGCATGTTATAATAAATTACCTCAATTAAAAGGGAGTTTAGCAGCCTTTTTGCATGAAACTAATTATTTTAATTTATGGCTGTGTTAAATTTAAAATGTAATCTTTAAATTATTTTTTATTTTGCTGTTAAAATCATGTAAATATTAGAAAATTTCCTTTTTTACCGTCTACTTATATAGTGTACTTTAATAAATGGTAGCAAAGTAAAAAATAATTAAAAAATTACATTTCAAATTTAATACAGCCATAATTAAAAAAATAACTTCACGCAAAGAGTGTGCTAAACTTCCCTTTAATTGAGACAATTTATTATAACGTACATTTTAAACATATTACTTACTTTACACCCAAAAGGGTGGAAACTAAGTTGCCACTACAAATGGTGTTTGTCTACCATTTGATAGTTGGTGGCTCATTACACCAATTTACAAGTGGAATTTCATTACACCACTTGGGGTGGCAACTTAGTTGCCACCCTTTTTGGTGTAAAGTAAGGGAGTTTTTTTTTACAGTGTACAGCCCTGAAATTTTCAAATATTTAAAAATAATATTAGTTTATCAAACATTTTCTAACAGTATCTTAACAAGCATATAAGTTTGAATATTGATATTTGAAGAAAATGTTTCCAAAAATACTATCAATAAGTATGATTTTCATAGGTATTTGTTTAAACTCTAGTTATGTAATATTTTAAAATATGAGTCCTATTAAAAATGTATATGTAAATCATTTTTATTGTGTAGAATGTAATAAATCGTTATTTGGAAATGAACTTTATTCATATTTCATTGTATTATGTCATTTAATCACATCGCGTTTATTGGATGTACATGTATGCATATCGCATTTAAAATAAAAATGACTATCTATACTAATATTATAAAGAGGAAAGATTTGATTGTTTGTTTGTTTGTTTGTTTGTTTGAATTGAATAGGCTCCGAAACTACTTGACGGTTTTGAAAAATTCTTTCACCATTGGAAAGCTACACTATTTCCGGTGAACATAGACTAATTTTTAATTGATTTATTCAAATATTTTCCTTAATAATTCAAAATTTCATTATTTTTCATACAGAATCAATTAAAATTTTTCCGATAAAAAATAACCATTTTCTTTCCCGTTGCCAAAAAAATCAAAATATGGAAAATAATTTCTCCTCGGCAATTAATTTTTAGTTTAACAGTATCCACGTGAAAAATAAAAATAATTCAAAGGAAAATAAATATGACGTCATTTATTATATTATCGGAAGTTTTGTTTGCACAGATATCATATACACACCGAGGTAATTAATGGACACTAAATTAATGTTATTTTGCCTGGCATGACAACCCGACTATTGTTATTTAATTATTAATAAAATGTTTTTTTATTTTTTTCTCTTCTTTAAAATTATGTAAAATGTTTTGTCCTATACTTATTATTTAAGTACTAATTGTCATTATTTTTTAAATAATAGAAAATAATTTAAATATATATATGAAACTGGTATTCGAAAACGATTTTTCCGCCAAATTAGTCAAAAATTATCGATCATATAATTATCGATCTTTGAGATCATAAATCCGATTACAGAAAATTAGTCAGATTATTTAATTAGAAGTTATTAAATTTATGTTTTTTTATTGTGAAACAGACGAAGAAAAGAAAATGTACTATTGCTGCCCGACTGGAGAATTAACCTTGATGTTATTTTAAAAAACTATCGAAATGGCGAATTTTTAATTATTTGTTTACTTTTATTTGTTTATATTATTGCAAACATGTTTCCACTTTTATACACGCATCACCTTGGCGTGATTTTTTTTATGATGCCAATTTGGAGAACACTGCGTTTTCAAATACCAATTACATTTATATTACTCTTATTTACTTTTTTAAAAGGAAATAATAATAATAAACTAAGTCAATAAATATCTATGGAACAAAACAATTTATATAATTTTAAAAGAGAAAAGAAAAATAATGAAATAGTTTACTCAAAAAGGATCAACTATTACCGGATTACCACGTGAGGCATAAAATTGCAATTTGCTGCAATCACGCCAACGGGATCCGTAGATGACGCCCTACATATTATTGGCAATATTATTGTTTATACAATTTGTTTATATAATTTGGTAATACTTGATAATCCCATCGACCATTTGACATTAAATTTGTTATACGTAATTTTTACTTCATCAAGCAATTTTAATTCGATGTTTATTTGTATTTCTATTAACATTTTAGTAATTTATTGATTCTTTGGTTATTTAAAAAAAAAATTATGTCCATTTGTATAATATGGCGAAATTGATCGACGGAATAATCAAGTAGTCGAACAAAAAACTATCGTCAAGCTATAACATTAAATGCCAATAATGTATGATCGTAAATTTCACATTTATTTGAGGACAAACATGAAATAAGTCTGGTACATTTGTAACAATATCGTTTCTAGCACTCCTAATGTTTGACACTAAAAATCATAATGGAATCGATTACAGAAGGTAGAAAGATTTTATTAGATGCAAACTAAAGACTTATTTTTCTACAAAATTTAGTCATCAAGATTATTCTGATTTAACGGCTACATGTTAGCAACTGTTTTATAAAAGGAAGAGGCAGTGAAACTGATGTAATTTTAATGTTATTCAAATAATACAGCTTTAAAACATACTTTTTATGCTTCATTGTTCTACTAAATATATAAGTGAAACACCCTTCTTCGTCTGCCACCCCCACGGAGGGCATCCTTTCCTTAGGGCCTATATCCCACGTGTAGATAAATGGCCGTCATAAATACAAACAAACAAAAACTTTTCTTTATCTGTCAATAATTCTTTACATTTTTTACTCTATGTATTCTTGCTGGAACAGATTAAGGTAGATAGGAAACTACAGTAGACCTACTAGAAGAGGACGTTTATTAAAAAATGTAACATGAAATGACATTGTATGTAGGCTACCAGAACTACACATAGTGCAAGTTCAGATGTCGGGATTTTAAGAACTAAGAAATGATAATGTACAATCCGAAAGTTAATCGAGTTTGATAATCAATCTCACTAATCATTGCAATGCCCTCTAATGTAATAGTGTGATGACTCGAGAACATTTTGATTCCTGTTGTCATAACGGTGTCATGTTCATACGAAACTCTACTATAAATGATAAAATAAAAGAGATGGTGCTTAATTGCCCAAATTTTCGCCAAGACTTACAATAGTACAATATTGCAATGGCGTTGGCATGATTTTCAGCAATACGGAAGAACATTCCAGGGTGGTCTATACTGCTTTAAAATAAAATTTTTAAATCACCTTTTTTTTTTTTTTTTTTTTTTGAGTCAAGGTTCGTTTGGAAATATGGACCAGCGAAGCGGGCATAGCCTGCTAGTTCATAATATTTTCCAAAGCATTATATACATTTCTATTTGTTTCAATTCCTATTTCCATACATTTTCTGCTTTTAGAAAGTCTTCTTAGCCATCTCTAGCGTTTATAGCATTCTGATAAGCACTAAAAAAATGCGAAACCTGCCCATAATGACTGTTGATAGGTCTAATATGGATTTTTGCGCACATATGTTAATGTGTGTTCATCATCTCAGTTATATGCAATTTTTTGAGTTAGAAATTCTAATTCCAGAGCTGAATTAACCACAGTTGAATCCTACTAAATTCATGCATTTAGATCCATTCTTCCGGATCTTTAAGCCAGTTGAGAGTTTTAAAATTGTGGTCCTATGAATAATTAAATTTTCCTTTTCACTATTTCAATATTAAACATAACTCTCAAGCAAAAAAATTATTAGAAAATGTCTAGTGTATTAAGTGTACACAATGCAAGAAATTTGTGAGGAAAAAATCGAGGAAAAAGACAATAAAATAAATTAAGAAAAGTAAGAAAATTCCTAGTGATTAATGACAACTATACGTAATATTCAGCAAAATATAGAATAATTGGTTTAAAAAAAAGAGATATTTTCTTAAATATGGCATTCAGGTAAAGACATTTCTTTTTAAAGATGTTACATATTTTTAGCTATAGAACTTACATTATTGTTTTTATTGAATTTTTAGATTAACTGAAAATCGTAAGATCTCTTTCAGATTATATCCTCATTTAATGTTATTACAATGCTCATTTAATATAAAAAATGAATTTGTATCTATTTAAATATCTATAGTAAAACTTCAGTGAGTTTTCTCATGCCTAACTTACAAATACTTACGGTAATTGCTGTATTATTACTGAAACACATGCCAGACCATATTACTTATTTTGTAAAAAAATATTTTAATACATGAGGAAAACTCCATTGTGAGTATTTAAAACTATAAAAATTCAACTTCATATTGGAAAAAGAATACTATAAAAACTCCAATTAATATAAGTATTAGAATATAAAAAACAATTACTTAAAATCTTTTGGTAATGCTGCTGAAGAACTATTAGTAATACTACTGAAAAACATTTATAGTTACAAATACTTTTTGGTAAGTGTAAATATTTTGGATACAATGCTAAGAAAACATTAGCAAATTTACTGCATTAACTCATTTGTACGTTGTAAAGAAGTTTTTGCGATAATACAAAAAATGTTTTAGATACAATATATAATAATTTTTTGTAATCTTTTTCTCTATACCTTAAAAAATTTATATTTCTAATGATTTTCAGTACAGTTACAAGGGATTTTTTAGTATATTTGCTTAAAATTTTTGTGGATTTGTAAAGGATTTTATAATACATTTATTTTTAATATTATTCTTATTTTGAATGCATACTCAGTATTTTATCTATTTTACCCAAAAAATGCAAATTTTATTAAGGATATTTGATAAAACACATAAAACACTTAGTGTGCATAGCTAAATAAAAATAGTAAATGTACTTTAAAGTCCTTCACAAACTCACAAAAAATCTTAGCAACTGTACAAAAAAATCTTTGTAAGTGTACTAATATTCAGTAGAAAACCTACAAAATATTTTTTAGAAAACACCCTTCAAAATCGTTAGCACGTTTACTAAATAATCCTTAGTAAATATACAAAAAAGTATTTAGTAAACTCTTTAAAAAATCCCCAGTAAGTATACTAAACAATATTTAGTACATTTACAAAAACTAATTTGAGAAACTCCCTTAAAAATCCTAAGTAAATCTGCTAAACAATCCGTAGTAAGTTTAGAGAGAGTTTTTCGTAAAGCTCCCTAAAAAATTTTTACTACGTTTACAACGTAATCATTGGTAAATTTAATGAACATTATTTACTAAACTCCCTAAAGGATTGTTAGTAAGTTTGCTAAACAATATTTAGAAAACTTACAGAAGTTTCTTTGGAAACCTCCCTAACAAATCGTTAGTACGTTTACTAAACAATATTTAGTAACAGTTACTAAAGAAACTTTAGTAATTTTAAAGGATTATCGTTAGTTGTGGTTACTTAAAAAGTTCTAGGCATCCCAGTTTCCAAGAAAATTTTTAGTAACCTTACAGAATTGTATCCAAATTTTAAATTAGTAAAAATGACTATTTAGAACTACTTTGTATGAGCTTTAGGTTAAATCGAACTAGTTATAAAGTAGCTAAGGTATTGATTAGAATAAAAACAATTGTTTAACTTATTATTATATTAAATTATTATTATCTCATCATTTACTTGGAGCGTAAAATTTATATCTTCAAGAAAAAAATCATTAACCAGATAATATTTCTTCCCGAACAGTGCTTGGTCAATATACTTTTAAAACTACTTTGTTGTTTTTCTCCATAAAATAAGTTTTTTTTCGCTTTTAACAAAACTAAGCATATGTTAAAAAAACGTTATGCATGATGCAATTTATTTTCCTTTTTAAAATTTATATAACTCATTTCAATACCAAATTATTCACCAAAACATCATGACAGAAAAAAGATTCAGAATGGAATACGTGCAATTTACATTGTAAAAAAATGCATTTATATCGTAATTTTTCAAGCACCGATACTTTGAAATTGAATCCAAACATTGATAGTATGAAAGCAATTTCAAGCATCAAAGGAAGTAAAAATCAATTTTGTTTTCTGTCACATGCATCTTGTAGCCAATAGCATTGCGACTTTCCCCGAATTTCAAGAATTTTACAGCACTTTTAAAGACAGTAGCTTACAAATAAGTTTTAAATCAAATGATTTGGAAACCTGAATGCCAGCACCGTTCGTTGTAAAATACGACTTTTCATACACTATGCTGTAATGTTTTTAGCACTAATGGAGAGAAATTGAGTTTAAGCATCCAGTTAACTAAAAGTCGATTTTTTTAACTGTCACATACATCACATAGCCAATAGCAACACTACATTCTCTTAATACAAGAAATATTACGGCACTGAAAACAGCAGCATGTAAATTTTACAGAGTTTTTATTGAAATCCAACATTAACTTAAAAAAAAAACTCAAATGGGCTAACTATAGAGATTCATTGAGAAACTGGAAGCAATAATAAATTACAACATGCTACACTTGAACTTTTAGTCTAGTAACATTTCATTCTAAGTTTGAGTCTTTCTACTTATTAAATCAGTTATTTTTTTCTCTTTACGACAATGTTGCAATTTTAAGAATAATATGCATATAATAATTTTAACCCTAGGATGTGCCATATTTTGAATTTAATATGCTTAACAATTCAAATTATAAAAAAATAAATGTACTTCAGTTTTATGTTTATTTCTCATTTTATAACATCGAAAAGTCAATTTTCATTTAAAAGTCACATATTTTAAACTTTTATCGTTGTTCCCAAAGGACCGAATTAAATAGTGTCAACTGCAGTCAATCTTTTCCAATTTTATTCTAAGAAAAGTAATTTCATTTTCTCCTAATAAACGCACGACACGAACAAGAAAAGGAAAGATCTTTAAATAAGTGATTTTTTATTCCGTAATCATGTGCGCTTACGAAAAGTTATGTTAAAATTTTTCTCCTTGGTGGTTTAAGTAAAATCTCTCTCCTCTTTTGATTCCGCATTCAAATGAAGTCATAAATTATAATGAGAGAAAAGAGAGTATAATCAGGAAAATGTTTCGTAAGATGTGAGAGTAAAAAGTGAATTTCCCCTTGTTTCACTTTGGGGATTTATTCAAATGAAATGCTTTCGAAAAGACGTAGTTGAATAATTATGAAGTTAAGTCTGTCGCTATTTGTCGGATTCACAAATTTAAATATGTTGTTATAATAGTTGCCATAAAGGAACTGTCGAATCCGGAGAATATATTTTGTAACTGCATCTTTCAGGAAAAATATAAAATTGTGACTTTATACAATGTTAGTTAACTATAAAAATTATTTAAGACTGAATAAACAGGGAAGTACAATTCTGAAAAATTAGAAAATTTTAACATTTTCCAACATAGTAGACAAACATTTATGAATATGTTTTGTCTAGCTGAACATACTTTAAATCGTATAAATATAATATGGTTCTCATGCAATTTTCATTTCTTATTAAGGTTTATCATTGATTATTTGCTCTTGAAAATGAAGTATGTAAGTTAAGGTAAGGAAAGATTTTACAGAAATGTGTAATAATGGTTAAGGGTGGGACAAACATTTGGACACTTTTCGTTATTTAGCCTATTTGACCCCTTTGCCAAATATTCGGTTGGCCAAATATACAGCCTTATAAGCGAAAAGCTTTGGCGAAATATTTTGAGATATGTCGCAAAATATTGCTAAAATCTCACCGAATATTGCAACATACCTTGCCAAATAAATTCAGAATTCAGAATTTTTTTCTGCAATTTCATTCCCTATTCCACACAAGTTTCTTGTTTATGCATTCATGTAATCATTTTCATTCGTAATTGCATAACTCGGATAAGCATTTTCTTGTAAAATTCTGCAATGTAAAATAAAATATCTGTAACTGCGGGAGTTCTTTTTATTTTGAGGTCAATTTATTTACCACAAGCTCCAAATCAGCTCCAAATTTACTTGAAAAGCACTAAAGTTACGAGATTTTTACTTATGCTTTTTTAGGTAAGGTTAATATGATGAAATAATTTATTATTTTCGGCTTGTGTACATATTATTTTTTTATTTCGCACATTCAGAAATCCTAAATAGACTCAATACTCATTATGTGAAACATGAGAGTAATATGAATTTTCCATTTTTTGTTTAAAATGTATGACGGAATTTGACGATATGTGACGAACATTCTTAAAGAGACGGTGATTAAAAATACGTGAATGACGAAGTGTAATGATACATAGTGAGCAAAATATGAGTAAATATTAAGATAACAGTAATTATCTAGTTGTAAATACATGATGATTAGAATATCGTGGATAAAGACTTTTTTTCGCATTTTTCTTATAAATGTATCAGAATTCTTTAAACTTACACAACCGTAAAAATGACATATAATATTTTTTTGCGAATCTAAAAACGCATATTCAGATAAATTAGAATTGATTTTTCACGAAGTTGAATAACTTGTTTTTTGATTATAAAATTTTAAAAAAAATGTCACTCAATATCTAACGCAAATAATTTAGTTTAATTTTTTCCTCATAAATTAATCGACTTTAGACAAATTGTTACAATTATGAAAGATATACGCTTATGAATATGAAAAAAATTGTAAAAATGATTATGGTAAGCATGAAAAATTAGCTGTAATAGTGATTTATGAAATACAAAAACTATGAAAACAAATATAAAATGGAAAACCAGTATAACATACAGCAAAATTTTTAGAAATCAATACTTGTCTTTCCATACATCTATTTTCAAAGCGTCTAAAATAAATAAAGATCAGAAAAGTAGTTGAAAGAACAAAACAATTGCTGACTGAAAACAAACACGACAAAAGAATAATCGATTTTCATTTTTTTGTCAATTTTGTTTTTGTCTTTAAACTAAATCTTCTGGGTTTTTTTTCACAATATTTGTGGGCACAGGATAGCGAAAATCAGATCGACAAAACAGCTTAAATAGTTATACTAAGTTATAAAGAAAGTTTTACAAAGTTCTTCTGAATAATATTTTCAATAATGTTTTAATGTATTTACTTAACGGTTTTTAATGGATTGTGTAACTAATGATATGAGTAAAATCTCACTTTTTAAAAACTCTCGCAATTTTTATTACAGAATAAAAAATACTCTTCAAATTTCTACTTAAATTAAATTAAATTAAATATTTAATAATAAGCATAATTCAATTCAAATTGCACAGCCTCTTGTCAGTTTTTCATATCAACTTTTTAATTAACTTGAACAAAAATATAAATTAAATTAGTATTTTTCTTCGTATTTTGTAAAATGATTAAAAAAAAAAAAAAAAAAACTCTGCGAGAATAGTAAAAGAAATCTATTGTTGAATACATCGATCAATAATTCGGAATTGACATTGGAAAAAAAGCAGTATTTTACAATTATTTATTTTAATTTATGAAGAAATTTTACTTAAAATAAAATTCCATACATGCTTTATATTATACTTTTACGTTTTATTGTTTGCTGGAATACTTATTGCACGACTATGAGTATGTGTTTTTATAATAAGTACATTTGCAATACATTACTTAAAAAGTTTACACATCAAATTTCTCTTTACACAATTAATTATTACTCTTTTTAAAATAAATAATTTTCGTATTAGTTGAAAACATGTTTTTTTCTCTAAATTCTTTTCAAAAGTCTGAAAAAGAGGGGAAAACTCCATTTATTCCTTGCACGCTTGCAAGTTGTCTACATTAATACTAATGATTGAATTTATATTTTAATTGAAAATCAAAAAACTCAATAAATTATTATGTCTAGCTTATTTAAAACAAGTGTGTTATTCAAATGAAATGGATATAGCCGCTTAAGAATGGCAATTATCTGAGAAATCTTCTGGCTTGTTTTATGAATTTTCAAGCTGAATTAAGTTTTCTTACATTCTATGATATGTAAAAAAATATCCGTCTTATACAAGGGCTGGACAGACGATTTTTAATTTAAAAAAATTAAATGTAATTTGGAAATAAATCAATTATGAGTGGTTATTACAAAAAAGATTTTTTACTGTCTTATGCGATTTCCAAATTATTTATTTAATATTATTTTCATTCACCGTATGAAAAAAAACGAAGTTTTTGAAGCATTATCTTGTTGTATTTGAATGCTTTACAGAATCTATTAGGGACGGATAATTTGTCTTTCTCTGTTTATTTTTTAATCCATTATTTTTTCTATCGTATCTCGAAAATGCTGAGCACTTAAAACTGTATATACTAGGTCTCTCTTATAAGAATCATTGTCACAATGATTTTTTGAAATGCTAAGACAAATTGCGATTCTAACTAGGGAACCTTCCCTACCATGATTCGTGGATTTGGACGAATGTGACATCAAAAGAAAAATCTCGTCATGTACGTTAAAAAGTGCAATACAACTGCCCGTCCAAATCCAACCTTTATCTAGATATCAGCACTTGAAAATGAGAATGAATTAATAAATAAATTGATAGGCAGATATACAAAGGGTTCGCAAGTTACAAATATATTTGCATTGTTTTAATATTTCTGCCAATACTTTTTCCCGAGCTAAAACCAAAATTCTTTACCCCCCACACATTGCTAATTATTTCCTGTCTGTTAGACAGGCACTTAGCATTAGCCATAGTCTTCGCGTATGGTTGCATTCCGAGAGAATTTCCATCTGATTTTGTTATCTCCAACACTTTCTTTTATGCAAGTTTTTCGGCTAATGTGTGGCGTGACGTAATGGATAAACTGTATGCATATATAGTCAGGAAAATATAACGTTTTACTCATATTGGCTTCACCTGTGAATAATTTATATGCCTGCATGTCAATTTATTTATTTTTTCATTAGCATTTAAAGTACTGATATCTAGAAAGCGGTTGGATTTGGACGAAAAGTTCCATTGCACTTTTTAACGTATATGAATAGATCTTTCTTTTGATATCATGCTCGTTTAAACCCACAACCTGGAAAGTTCCCTAGTAAGATAAATGAAAACATTTGAAGGTGACTGCTGGCTTTGCATGCTTGAATTTTTTACAAGCGTTCATTATCTTCAGTCGTCGCCTTCTGTTCGCCAAGTGAGATTCTGTCACAGAGTTTTAGTTTTTCATAAGAAGTTTAAGCAATTTGAGCAACGGTACTGCATGAAATTTTGTCAAAATTTGGTAATTTTTAAAGCAAAACAATTTGTAAAATTCATTAGGTGTCGAATTAAGCATCGATACTCCAGCTCATTCATCACATGTGATTAAGATTTTATGGGATTACATGGAATTCCAAATCTCCCTACTCTCCAAACATGGCTTCTTACAACTTCTGCTTGTTTCCGAAATTAAAGGCGCAAATACTCCTATGAAAGCATCATACTTTAAGAGTAGAAATGAGATAAACAGAGCGTGATGACGGAGCTAAACAATCCAAAAGAAGTTTTTTTGCCTATGGATAAGGAACGGTCGGCTATATATGTAAAGGCGCAAAGGACCTAATTTGAAGGAGATTAGGGTACAATTCTTATCAGGAACTTACGAATGAAGTTGGATACATTACAGACATACCACGTTGAACTGTTTATTGTTGTATATTTCCGCTATTAAAAATACTTAAAAAAACAAACCCATGAAAAATACTCAGGCATCTTATTAGTAAGCTGTATACTTAAAAATAAATTGATGTTTTATTTATGCTTCACACTATAGAAATCAAAAGTATATGTCAAAAATATATTTTATTCATTTATTTATTTATATTGGAAGTTTTACGAGCAAAAGAATTAGCAAAATTTTAATGTTTCAGAATTCGAATACTGCTCAAAAGTGTATGTTATTTTTTAACAATTCGAAATTTAATATCAGTTTTCTTCTTTTTCTTTAAAGAATTAGGGAGTTCTGCCCCCTACGAGCTACGCTTGCCAACCCTCTTTCAAGGATCCCAGATTCTAAAAGCACGCTCATTCGAACAGCTTTTAAAATATTGAATTATAAATTTAAAAACATTAGCAACCTCCCTCAAACGGATTTCCCTTATTTTTTCATGATAGGGGATTTTTAAGGCCAAATCAGCTCCTGTTAGGATATACAATGATTGTTCTCGTCTTTGATTTAAGAAAGTTAGTTAAAAATGCAAAATAAGCTAATGGAAAATGAGTAAAGCAAACAGATTTTTTTCTCCCGGTAATTGTTATCGAGATAATAGAAAGTTACGTCAAATGCACGTTTTAAATCTGACGTAATTTTCACCAATTCAATTTTACTTTTAATTTTCACGCGAAAATTTTTTCGTCTTTAGAAAGGAAGTATTATTTTTGAAATATCAGAATTCAAACAATAGTTGAAATATTTTCTCAACATATGAAATAAATATCTCGTTAAATATATTTTTTAGCACTTTCCAACAAAGTTGAAAAGTACTCATGCTTTCAGTTTGTCTGTCCGTCTGTCCATCTGTTTGCGCTCTAACTCTTGTAAATATTCTCTGATTGCCATGAAATTTTTGAACGTTATTGACATTATAGCACGAACTCTACTGAAAATGAAATTTCTACCATGATTAATTTAATTACAGGGTCAGCCAGTAATTCTCTGTTCTATTACGGGCTATGGGGAAAAATCATTTCAAATGAATTTTTAAGATGTTACACCTGATAAAACGTATTTAAATTTTTATACATCAACAAATTGCACTAAATTTTGTATTCTGTAAATTATGCAGAGGAAAGAATAGTCATTATTCATTTTCAGGGACACACAAATAATTCCGTTACATAATAATATAGGGGGAAATTGTTTGCGAAATATTTTTGTTATGATAACCGAATTCATGTGTAATCAAATTGATGTAAGTCGCTGAGGCTTAATATAAGTTATTTCATGCACAATTGGAAATGCATAGTATTTACAGAGACACACAAGATATTTCAAACCATGTATTGTATCTAAAGTTCTGTTTATTATAGATGTTGGCAGTTGGATGGATGAAATGTATTTTCAATTATAATATACGCTTTTAAGCTTCACTAAGTATATGTACATTATATGCTGTGTATAAATGCTAATAGTTACAAAATGTAGATATACAGGGTTACACAAAAGAGCTCGGAAAGTTTAATGAATATTAGCGTAAATTACTTAAAAGTGATTTTTAAATAAGTAATACATTTTTATGTTTAAATGCACGCATTTTACAAAGAGATATTTGTAAAATATAGGTAAAATGATATACAGGGTCAGGCAAAGAACTGTATAGAAAGTATCCGTGGATGATTTATGTAGTTAAGGGCTGAACAAAAGTATTCATGTAAGTTTCCATCTATTAGTATAAATTGCTGAAAGAAAATTTTCAACTAGATAGACGCTTTCTTGCTAGACTAAATTTACTCATTATGGAATATATATATATATATATATATCAACCGACATATCAAATACATGGCTGTTCAAAAGTATTGGAATACATATTTGGCTATGGGCAGTAACACCCTATTTCTCTAAACGAAGTTTTGTTAAGGGAGTGTTGGAAAGTGCTTCATAAACTATGCTTAAGGCATGAATTTTCTTAATTGTTTTAATATAAACTGTTTTGCATTATTTTTTTTTTTTAATAATAGTGCCTTTTGCATTTTGATTATTTTAAACCAGTCATAATTTCATCCATTTACGACTGCTATGCAATGTATGACTGATAATGTAATTAATAATTATTTTTTCTTTTCTCATTTAAAGTTCACGTATATGTATAATTTTTATGGCGTAATTTTCAGCATTTTCAATCGTGCTTAACACGTAATCATTTAAATCTAATTTGAAAGATTTTTTCTCAAATCAATTCAATGAAATTTATAACTCTGTGCATGCATTGTTGTTATTTTTTTATTTATTAATTTATTTATTTTAATAAAACTTTTTACTTTATCCTTCCCCTTCCTAAGCAAAAGCTTCACGCAACTAAGTTTGAAAGTTTCGCTTTTTAGCAGACATTTTTATTTTTCTCATTTTTCCCCCATAAACAAAAGCTTCACACAAATTCATTTATCTCTTCGATCGGATATTCCAGACAACATATATTAATATTTGTAATTACTTTAATGCTATATAATGACAATAAAAACGATTAAACAAATTCCAGGCAGTCAGAAAACAATAATGTGTTTAAAGTGTTACCTCCTCAATAAACGATCCTCAATTTTTTTTTCAACAAAGAATAGTATTTACTATTTTTTTCGACAAAAAATACTAAAAGTAATGGCGAAAAAACATACAGGGTATCACCTCTCAACGGTGGCCAATGGCTAATTTCTATACCGTTAGTCATAGATACATAGTTCCAATTGCACAAATGCTTTAAAAAGGGTAACTAATTGTTTTTTAAACGATTTAGGTCAAAAAATATTTTTATCAAAAAATTACGAAAATTAAATTTTTATACCCCGGTCCCATAATTGATATTTAGTAAAAATTCCCCAACACTCTAACAAGCAATACAGAAAAGAACCCATTTATCTAACATTAAAATTGACCGAGTTATGAAACTTTAAATTTCATGACATAAACCACGTTTCTATAACTGAAAATGGATGAGTTCGACAAAGTTTTAAGCGAACGTACACTAAGTCTTAAAGTATTATAAAGGGCGTCGATTTCCAACGCTGTCCAAAAGCTAATTCCTTAACCATTTGTCACAGACCTATAGTTCCAAATACAAAAATTTTTTTAATGAGTTAAAAAAAATGTATTTTTAAAGCGATTTAACTGAAGGTGCTGTCACCGCATAAGTTTTACGGTTGTGTTAGTTTTAATTAACTTCTAGATTGTTTATTAAAATAATTGACATGAATTTCAAAATTCTCTTTATCGTCAAAATCAATTTTTGAGAAATAGCGAAAAACCTTTGAATGCTTCCTTTGTTTTACATTATAAATTCGGAGAATGCAGAGTTACAATAGTGCAGATTTGTATAGACTAATAGAATAAGCAAAAGCGATAAGGCGCGTTTTAAAATTCCTATCCTCAATTGTATTTTTTCATATGTTTTATTTATTTAAGAAAATGGAGCTGATTTTTTACGTGATTTTATTTTTAAAAGGTATGTTATTTTGATAAACTTTTACTTTACTTATAGTTTTCGTATGTAAGTTTTCCTAGTTCAAAATTTATATTAAAATTTTAACTCACTTCTAACTATCCGATCGAGGTTCAATTCGTATACTTATTTATATCCAATGTAATGTAATATTAATACGATTTTTAGTGCCTACCATTTATTTATTTTATAAGACAATATCAAATTCTATTGGGTTAAGTAATCTAATAGAATTTTAAATATGTATCATTTTGTAACGATTTGTGACTGTTGCTTTTCATGATTTAATTTAACAAAATTTCTCTTATTTTTTTACTGATATTTTTAGCACAAATTATATATTTTGCTTTAATATGTAAACATCAACATAAATTCAGAAACAACATTGTAAAAATTATTTTACTCTCAGTGTTTAAAGTTAAATTTCCTATCTGACGTTTATTTTTATTTCCAGTAAATTTGTGACTGACCCGTATTTTTCAGCAAAAAAGATGCTTCAACTTTAAACAGCTATAACTCGGTCAGTTTTAATCGCAGAGGGATGGGACTTTTTTTGTCTTTCTTGTTAGAGTAATAGTAAAAATTTTCTAAATATCGCTTATAGGACCGTGGGACCGTATAAAAATTTAATCTTCTTAGTTTTTAGTGCAAGATTTTTATGACCTAAATCGCCTAAAAAACAATTCTTTACCTTTTTTAAAGCATTTTTGTAATTGGAACTATATGTCTATGACTAACGGTTTAGAAATTAGTCATTGGCCACCGTTGGGAGTGGAAACCCTGTATAAAGTGCAAGAATCTCTTAATGATAAATTATTTATTACTTCGTAATTTATAAAAAGCCACTCATTTCATTTGTGGAAAACATTTCTGATAAGGTTATTAAAATTTCATTTTATAAAAATTTTTTGTTTTATTTTCAACAAGAAGGTTTTATGTATACAATGTATATATTTTGAAAGTATTTTTACAAAGCTAGTAGTTTTAAATCCTCGCAATTCTAGAAATTTTGTTTTGATAAAAGCATTTTGTTTAGATGCAATAGTTTAGTTTAGTTTTGTTTAGATGCAAATTTTGAATTACAACAATAAACTTTGTTCCGTTTTTGCAACTTCAATGTCGCTGTTTTGTAAACAAAATGCATGAATGTATTCATGAAAACAATTTAAATTATATCTAACACTTTTTTTTATTTCAATGTATTAACTATTTGGAACGGATACTTTCAGAAACACATTTTAAAGCAACATTTTATACACTTAAAAAAAGCCAGATTGATGAGATGTAGTTGCCATTTTAAAATTAATAACTCAACAATTATTTGAATTTTAAAATTCTGAGCCTCAGGTGCATTAGCAGAAGACTCCAATTATTCTCACATAATTTTGGCCCTCCTACGTACCGTAGATTTTGTTAACATCAGAAATTGATAGGCACACATACACTTTGTACGAAACTTTCTATCATTAATATACATATGATTTTAAATTTACAATGCAAATATTTTTTAATTTAACTTTTCTCATATATATAAGGTACATCAACAAAATTAAGAGGCAACTTTTCATTCAAAACAATTTCACCCGTTAATGTAATAAAAGAGAAAAAATATATATACATGAGAAAAATTTACGTTGCAGGTGAATCCTATAATTTATTTATCAGGAGTTTCTTTACTGAAAGAGAGTATTTCCGTTAATGCGCCATTAGCCGTACTCGTGTACAGAGAAAAGTATGACGTGATCGATGCCACTCTCAAATAGTGAAATGTAGTATTCTTCATTACCAGAATAACATTAATGTTTGATCAAAGCCTTTTCTTATAATTACGGAATTCTCCATTTATATATATATATATATATATATATATATATATATATATATATATGTACGGGTGATTCTCAAAATAGGGGACAATTTATGTTTTTCAGCATACAAAAAAAAATTGAGAGGTTTTCTGTCATGTTTTTATACTTAGATATGGTTGTCTTAATATTATTCATTATTTGCACTCAAGAATTACTCACTTTTTAGTTAAAAACACCTTAAAATAACAGAATAAATGTTAAATATGTCATTAGCATGGATGTCCACAGCAGCTGTGCCTTGTATATACTAGCTTTTTCAAGAGTTAATATCATGTTTATAAAATAAAACAAATGTTATTCTTTCTTTAAATTAATCAAGGAGAGGATTTATCCAATAAATTTCTTTTTTAAAATAAAATTATAGTATATAAAAAGAGAATTAAAGTTTGTCCTCCATATTCTGTTTTCAAAACAAGGTCATACTATAACAGCTGTTTATTACTCAAAATTTCATTTTCACATATGACAATACTTTGAAAATATAAAGTTTCTCCATGGCAACAAGTAGCCATTTTTTTCCAGCCTGAAAATAGAAGCATGTATTGTATTTTAAGAATAGAAGTTGAATATTAGGCGAGTACATCAATTGTATGTCCTTAGAATGGATAATAATTTTCATGTTTATTTTATAGTTAAAATTTTTATTTTACTAATTTGCATAGAACTTTTGTGTTTTAAAAAGCCCCAGAAAGGACTATTGCATTGTGATTATATTATGGCTCATAATCTTATTTAAATTAAAATTTGTCATTAGCATAGACAAATATCAGTGTCATTAGCATGGTTTTTCTGTCCATGCTAAAGACTCCTGTGTGCATAAATGTAACCAGTACTTATATTGTATCCTTTTTAAAGTTTAATTTTACATATAAATTTAGGTATTACATTTATTATCCCTAAAATATGCATTAAATCTGTCAGAAAATCACTAAGACAGCTTCTTACACTGTTAGTGTCAGAATGTTGTTCATGTAAACAAAGTTTGCTCTTTGGTAATGTTTTTATTCTCCTTATATGTATATATGTAAAAATGGAAACTATTTGTTGGAAAGGAAGGCTAGTAAACGTAGAAAAAAATGTTTAAACAGGAAGAAAATAAAAATTTCTTAATATATTTATTCCATTCAATTTGTTTTGTCATTAGCATGGCTCAAAAAATACTAATTATTTTTTTAAAAGTTAATTTTTAAATATTTAGCTCTGCTGACTACATGTAAAGTATACCTAATACTATATTAACAATACATATTTTTTTCAGAAATTTTGCTAACAGTAATTTTTTTAAGATTTCATTTTTGAAATTGTCCCCTATTTTGAGAATCACCCATATATGTATGTGTAAACGTCTAAAGTTAATATTAGAAACAAAAAATAATAAAAACATATAAATATATAATATGTAAAATATAAAGCTACTTCTATCACTGATTTTTGTTTTCATTATATATTTTGGTATTATTCAAATAAAAATTGTCAGCATTTATGAGGAATTGGAAAATTTGCTTGAGGATTTTGTTTCTTTGTTAATAAATAATAAAATATTGTTACAATCATCAGATGAGGCGAGAGCTTCTATAAATTTAAGGATATCAAATTTTAAAAAAATCTCACCGTAGAAATGAGTTAAGGCTTTAAAACATTTGAAGATAATTTACTAACGACGCATACTAAAGGGTACCAAATAATGAAACTTTAAAAGTTTCTGGTAACTATTCAAGTGAAAGTTAATGCAAAATAAAATTATCAGGTGTAGCCCGAAATCTCACGGTTAAAATCTCGTAAACCATAACTAATTAGCTAAACCGAATAAAAATAAGAAACTATTCACTTACGGGCTTAAATTGATCATACACAGTGAACGCGGCTAAGACCAGATATTCACACAGTCAAATAAGAACTAGTTATCATCAAAAAGAAGGTAAATCGTTAAAATACGATATCATATAAAACTAATAATTTAATGAATATCCAAAAATATACAGAAAAGAAAACTACTACCTCCTTAACCCGGAATGATGCGCACAGGGTCTAAAAGATCCGGAGTGCGTATAGTTTTTAAAATTGTAACCGCTAATTTTTTAAAGTAATCTTCAATTTAATTTATCACAAAATTTATAAGAAATGCCTACAGCTAAATAAAGTGACTAATGTAATTTTATTTTATTAGTGGCAAAGTTAAAACTATTTATACCCTGGGTAAGAGCGCGTTTTCCCGGGTTTTTAACTGTAAGAGAAAACTGAATTACTATAAAACTAGTCGGATGTGACAATCACAAAACTTTCTTCTAAATCATACATTTTCATATTTCAAAATTTGCTATCACAGTGCCACGATTAAAGTTAAAGGACAATCTATGTCCAACGTGAGGATTATAAAGGTATGATTTTATGTGCCTTAGTTCTTGAAATAGGACAACTGCGGATGTAAGAAAGATGTGCAAAAAATAATCAATTGTTGTACATTTACATCACAATATAATTAGCAATAACATTTATCAAGGTATACAGGAATCTGAAATTGGATGAATATTTGTGCTGTTCTGGAGTTAGAACTATTGCGGCAAACGGGATTAATCAGCATAGAAGCGGTACCTGGTGGATTGGCACCAGAACGTAAATAGAACCAATTTATGTTTAAGATTAATTCAGTCTGAGATCTGATGAAAATCTGCGCATTTATTCTTGAGATAGACATATTGCGAAGATGGTGAAAAATGCAGCATAACCGCACTACCTGTTTAGAAATTTGCACCAAAATATAAACAGCATCAGTTTATATGAGAAACTGACCGAAATAAGTTTTAATTAAATTCCGCTCATAAGTTCAGGAAATAAAGTGTCCACGAAAGTTATGTCACTTAAGACAGTCTCACAGACAGTCATTTTAAAAAAACATGTTTTTTTTTTTTGTTTTTTTTTTAATCTCTAACGTAATTAAACGTATAAATTTAACAAAAACGGAATTAAAAAAATTTTGCGAATCCAACGCTTTTTTCTAGTAAAGATAGAAGGAAGTATAAATAGTAGATTAAAGACGAAATAATAACAAGAATTTTGATTTCCTTTTGTACTTGCTTGATATCTTAAAATTTGTCTTAACAATTTTTATGCTTTTCAAGATTAAAGACAGGATTTTAAGAATGTGCTCAAAATTTGGAGTCTAAGCGTTATTTTTCTGATTTAAATATTTTTTCTATTCATTTCTTATATAATTTTAATTTTATTTTCCCATTATTCAAGAAATATTTCTGTGATTAAAACATGAACACAAATCAAGACTGTTATCATTGATTTTTCTGTTAAATGGATATTTCACACATGTATGCGTTTTAATAAAATGAAACATTTCTTTATTTAAAAGAAGATGCATGTTGTCGAATTATTTTTAAAAGAGTGTGTAGCACACAATTTTAGATGTATGAAATGATTCAAATATTTGTAGGTTTTCAAATAAAGACAAAAAAAATAATAAATTCAAAGCAGCTGCAGTTGTGCGACACTTACAAAACTCGGAACATGCCCTTCCCTATTTTCGATGACTTTTATTTAATGAATTTTCTTTTGAATTTTTTCGATTTCAATTTAATTTTTCTTTTACACCTAGCTTCCGCTAGGATTTCTTACAGTTGGAAATTTACAATTAGATGTTAGAACGCAAATTAATTTTATGTGGATACTTTTAAACACATTTAAAATACATTTTAAATCACAAACATCGAAATTTTCCTTTTCCCTATAGATCTCTTTTTTTCCATCGAATGAGAAAAAATTGCCACGAGTTACCATCAATGGATTGCATATGAGAAAAAGCTTTACTTATTTTTAAATAAATTCGTTCCCGGTGTTAAACAATTATTTTAATATTTAACACGTTCGCTGCCGAAGGCTCAACAGTACTGAGACTACATGCTATTCTCATAGCTCGCAGCAAACGTGTTAAACAGCAGAAGTACTTTGAGCCGGAAAGGGTTAATGGGTCCATTACATTATGGCAAATGAGGGAATGGTCCCTTATTTGCCATAATGTAATCAAATTCTTTTGAGAGTTGCTGTGAATAAACCATTAATCGTACATAATTCATATGCAATACCAAACATGCTTTGATGTGCTAAATAAGCTTTTTCAGTTTTATGAAAATCCGACCATAATTACGGGAGTAAGAGTTTATACAGATACACATAGGGACAGACAAACCGAAAGCATAAAAACTTTTCAACTTTGCTGGAAAGTGCTAAAAATGAAGAAATTCAATACACTCTCAATTTAAATATATATATGTATTTTAAATAAACATTCATGTTTATACATGAATATAAAATTTATGCAATAAAGTATTACATACATCATAAAGAACAAGTAATAAACAAATCAAACCTCTATCTGAATTAATATAAAGACTTAGTATTTATCGAACAATTTATAAAAATATAAACAGGGAAAAAATCAATTTAAAGTTTTAATTTGTATGGGACATTGCACTGGATCAATTAAGAAATTGTAAACCATCTCAATATAATTGTCATATATGTAAAAAATGAGGTGTGAAAACACTAACAATTAAAGACATTTTCAGTTATTATTAAAATAACAGACAAAAATCGATATGTTGACCAATTTTAAGGTAAAGTGTAACCACAATAAAATCGTAAATTAGGACTTATTAAAAATTTCAACTTTTCTATGATTTGTATAGTTACATACCCCCCCCCCCTATTTTAGTTTTTAAACTAAGAAATAAATAACTAAAAGTAACACCTATTTATTTTAAACGGATATATTTACAACAAGTTGAAATTTGAACATAAAACATAGCGTTTGTACTATAACTAATTTTATGAATTGACCGTAATGTAATGGAATCCTTTTGATTGCCCCTGTAATTGATCTATGCATCCGACTTTCATAAAATTTGAAATGACTCTACAAAATTATGTAATAATTATGTATTTTAAATTTCAAACGATTCGGTTGGGTAGTTTTTGCGTTGTTATATGCGGACAGACAGACAGACAGACAGACGGACAGACAAACGGACAGACAGACGGACGGACTGAGCGACAACAATAGGTGCTACGTATTTACAAAATTACGAACGCACCTAAAAATGCTGAAAAGGATTTCAATTTGTAGAAAGAAATTCTGATTTCTTTTTATAAATTGTTACTATGCATAAGATTTTTACTTAAAAGTGACAAAATAATTTTTAAAGTATTTTTCCCTACCTTTTTGTTTAACAATTTCTAAGATTACTTGAAAAAGTAAAAAAATAAATAAATAAATAAATAAATAAATAAAAAACAGAAAAAAGTTTTTTGTTTATTTTTTGATATTGAATAAATACCAATTCAATTTCGTAGCTGACATTTTTTGAAATTCACTTATTTACTACTTAAAAAAATCAAAACTTTCTTTTTGCTTGAGATATCAGCTGGCGCCATCTATTATCAATAATTGCGTGTGTCATATCATTACATACTATTTTCTCATTTTCTTCTTGTAAGGTTTTTATTTCTATTGCTTCTCTGATCAAAGCATTGTGAAGGCATCCATAATTTGCAATTTTTTCAATCTCTATTGTCTTATTTTTAATCGGAGTTTCTATGTTTTTCCTTGCCAATGCTGTTTTTTGATTATTGTATTTTAAGTCTCGAATATGCTCGCTTAATCTTTCCTCAATTTTCCTTTTGGTCATCCCTACGTATACAATATCTTCATTATTATTATTTTTACATGTAATTTTATAAATCCCAGCTGTTTGTAGGTCATCGTATTTTTCTATATCGTTGCGTATTAAATTGAAAAGGGAGGGATTTGGTGTTAATGGTACTTGTTTTCCTAGTTTTTTTATTTCTCTTTTTATTTTAAGTGAGATGCCGTTTAAGAATGGAAAGGGGGGTGTGAAATCATTTTTCTTCTTCTGTGCTGGCTGGATTAGGTCAAATTTATCTTTAGTTTTCTGTATTAATCTTTTAATCGTTTCTTTTGAATGTTTTGCATTAATTCCTATTGTTTCAATTGTTTTTAGTTCTTGATTTAATAATTTTTCGTTCAAACATACATGCAGTGCTCGATTTATATAGGTATTTAACGTTGATAGCTTATAGGTGAGGGGGGTATTGGCTGCATTTGAGATTATGTTTAGGTTAGCTGTGGGCTTTCTGTAAACGGTCGTTTGTATTTCGTTTTCGTCGTACATTAGTTTAACGTCTAGGTATTCTAGGGATCTGTTTTTTTCTTCTTCTATTGTAAATTGGATATTTTTATCGTATAGATTGACTGCGTTCAGTAATGATGTAAGATTTACTTTATTGTTCGTTATTATGAATATGTCATCCAATGAAAATACGAAATCCAATGAAATTAATAAATGTTTAAGGCATAACTGTTATTTCTCTTAACATTTCAGCATTATTTAAAATAAAATTACAGAGAAGCAAAAAAACATCAAAGTGCATATATTTTACAAGTAAAGGGATTTAACCCTTTCACAGACAGTTAGTCAATGAAACCACAAATTACTCATTACGAAATGCAATAATGACATAAAATTTTTTCCATTTATGTATGTGAAATATTGTATTTTCTTACTTGGAAATAATTTTATTCTTTATTTTAGGTGTCATTT
Organism: Maratus speculifer; assembly: GCA_964019185.1. Lineage (NCBI taxonomy): Eukaryota > Metazoa > Arthropoda > Arachnida > Araneae > Salticidae > Maratus > Maratus speculifer. The sequence continues at coordinate 25,839,011 of OZ025292.1, forward strand.
ATTTATATCAACTTCTTATTAGTGGAAGTGGTTTGTTCATGAAAGAATTAACTCCTTTATTTATGAAACTATTTATCAAGGTATTGAATCACATCAATAATTATCTTATTTGATATCAGACGTTATAGTCGAATTTTTAACTAGTAATAAACTGAAATTTAGAAAATTTCTTACCAATGTAAATAATTGACAAGGAAGGTCTCCATACGGGCTTACTCCGAAAAATGTCAAAAAAGTACACAATGTTCTTCTCATGAGGCTATATACGTTAATAATTTTTTTTTGCGGAACCCTCATATAGCGTCCGTAAAAAAATAATGAAAATCTCGTTATTTGGCGATTTTTCATCCGTTGGCGATGGAATGCAGTTTGAAAAAAAATTTCAAGTCAAATACACTTTAAAGGAAAAAAAATCATGTTTAACTTGTTTAGGTAAATTTAATTTAAATAACTTTAGTTTTGTCAGTTTTAGTTTGTTTTAAGCATAATTTTGTTATATAGATATTTATGTAAATATTTATTCAAATTTAACCATCAAAATTTGCAATTTAAAATAAAATTTATAAATTTAATTAATTAAAATTGTTTCAAGCTCAAATTCTGATTACGCATCGTCGATTCAATTAGTTTTGCTATGGAAACATCTGGCTTTTAATTTTGAATGCGCTTAAGTGTATGAAAATAATTTTTCACAATATGAATTTTTTCCAGAATTCAATTTAGTATCTACAGCATCAAGCAAAATATATATGTAATACAATATATACATGTAAATATATAACATATTAAATTCATTCATTTTTCATCTTTGCATTCATTAAATACTATTTACATGTATTCTAAACATTTACTAATAAACAATTTTCAGTTACATGAAAATCGTTTGCTTTTGGCGAGGGAAAATGCTGCTCGCCAAATCGCGTTACGCTTTCGTCTTTTCCGGCCAAATATTCGAAGTATTTTTTTTTTTTTTTTTTTTTTTTTTTACAAACTTTCTACTGTATTTCCGCCGCTAATTTTGACTGATCCTTTATTACCTACATAAGACTGTTTAATTAGTATTTTTTCTCAAAAGATTCTGAGTATACACAGTATGGAGACCTTCCTTGTGAGAAAATTATTATGTTTTAAAAATATATAATTTCGACTATTTCTCTACGTTTTGTTAAATTGGTCAAGCAGAGTATTTTGTGAAGAAGGAAACTGTACTTTTATTAGATCGTGTAAAAAATCTTATATTGAAATTCTTTCAATGATACTTAAACGAACCGTCAGTGTATAAACTATATAAAGGGGAAAAGTTATTAAGCCTGTTCGTAATTAATTAAATTCAAATACATAAATCCCGAAAATTTAATTTAAACAATTAAAATCACTTAAAAATATTTACTAAATAACAAATTACTCAAGCTTGCTAAGTTCCATCTGAATATGACAGTTCAATTTGAATCAAACGCTTACCTATTTGTTTAATTGTTTGTGACACACGCTCTGAACCATAATTTATATTTAAGTCATCTCTTGCAAATTCGCGTTTATTTACACTAGTGATCAAGAATTTCATATAGGACGAAACAGTTATTACTTTTTTAAAGATTTTTATGTGCTTTTAAACTGTTTAATTAAATGGCTTTTATTGCTTGTTGATATTCTATTTATGTATTTTTTATTGATTAAGATGATATTTTCCGCAATATAATATAAAAATTGTTCCTTTAGTTCAATATTAAATGCTGAAAAAAAAAAGATGGTTCGTTCTCTCTATCACATGTGCAGATAAAAAGAGCAGCTACTCGTATTCCACCAAATATTTAAAATATTTCTAATATTAATAATATTATGTTTCTACGAAAATTTTCCAAAATTTACGGAAAATGGCATAAAATTTGGTTTAAAACCTTGTTCATATAAGCAAAACACGTGCATTTTTTTATTTAAAAGAAATCGCTATATTTCTATGGATTTACGTGCTATTTTTACATAAATCAATACATATATTTGCAATGTTTACATATTTCTATGATGCAGTGATGGATCGTTTCATGCATATTATTTTAGAGCGTGGTTCTAAATATTATTATTTTTCTATGATTTTTTGTTGTCCTCCTAGATTTCCCCCTTATTTTATCGACGTTGAAAAATAACAAGTCACTGATAAATTCGAGTTCCAAAACATTGTGTATAATTATAAAGTTCCAGAAAATCCCGACAGCTATAGTTTTAAATATTCGTCAAAATATGTAAAATTTAAAGTATCCAGTAAATAAAGGCTAATCTATGTATAAATATTCAGTTAAAGAAATAACTACTCTTGGTAATACTGTAAGAGCTGTTAAAGATAAACATTAAAATAAACTACTGCCACTTTCGCAGTGTAAAGTTTAAAATACATATACACTGGTGTCCAAAAGTTAAGCATAATTGGTAATTAAGTAATTATTTTTAAGTAATGAAAGAAATATCAATCGGAATGTGCTGAAACTCCAGGTGTGTAAACAAAATAGTACGCGTCACATATTTTAGCGAAGAGTTTTCCCCGAAATCGAACAGGAGACCGTCAACAAATTGAAAAAGAACGAAGATCTTTTGGATAACCCTGTAAAAACTAATGTAGCGAAAGCGTTTAAACTGCACATTATGATTAATTGGCTTATTGTAATGTACTGTGTTAATTTTTACAAGGATAGCATGTATACTCGAAGAGAAATTAAGGTTTTTATAAAAACAGTCCTAAGGTTTTTGCTTATAATTTGCAGAGTTCTTAATATAAAATAATGTTCTTTTTTGAAAAAATGACAAACATCATTGTACACAATACCCTATCATCAGAATTAAAAAATAATAAAAATTGTATGACAAATGAGCAGGTTTACTAAATAATTTTTTACTGCGCATGCTTGAACGCTATTAAAATTTCATTTGCATATTATGTTAGTTAAATGTATAGAGCAACTTTTGTGAAAGTCTCAAAAACATAGCTTAAAAATTCTGAAAATTATCGTTGCTAGAATGAGATCAAAATCCTTTATTCCCTACCCATATAGCACAAAAGCTCCTCAGTACCTCCCCAGGAGCTCCAAGACATCCCATATTCCTCCTAAAACTAAAATGACAAGATCAGGACGTCCTGGGGAAGAGTCTTTTACGGTGTCCTCAGGAATGAGCTCCCAGTAACGTCCCACGGAGCAACTTCCCAGGGACGCTACTCCTGAGGAAGTACCTGGGAAATCACTCCTGGGGATGTACCCGGTTATTCATCCTTGGGGAAGTGCCCAGGAAGTCACAGTGCTGGCGCCATCTTATGAATGATTCTGGAGTACAATACTCAATTGTTTTTTTTTTTTTATTAAAATGGTGAATTCAATTTAATCGGTATCGATTTCGATTATTAATGAGTTAATTTTATTATATTAATTATTCGATTACTTATTTTTAAGCAAATTAGATAATTGTTATTAAATTTTTATAATTTTTAATTACTGCAATAACTTTTAATCTTTTTTAGTTAAATTAAAAATTTTAATTTATTATTTCAATTAATTCTTTTTTTATATACTAAATACTATTATGTATCTTCTAAAATAAATTTGGTCCATTTATCAATATTTTATTAATTATTAATAAATAACCTATTGCGTTTTGGTTTTTTATTATTATTCCTTTTTTATTAATTTAGAAATTAATTTAACTTGTTTAAATGAACTAAATAGTAAGCTTCTAAATTAATACTCTAAAATTTTTTAAATAGAAGACAATTCTAGTTCATATATTTTTTCTGAAATTCAGAGGTAAAGGTATTTATGGAAAGAAAAAAAAAGAGATTTTTAACGTAAGTTTGATTATAAGTACTCGTTTAAAACTTTGTTATGAAAATTATCTAAATCGACTTCTGATGCATTTTAATATCAGATATTAAATATTTATATATATATATATATATATATATATATATATATATATATAATTAGCTAACATACTTACTAAACCCTATTTAAATAAATAAATAAACAAACAAATTTGTCGCGACGAAACTAGATATTTTTATCCCAACACATAACAACAACTGAAAGATAGCGCAGCAATTCATTTTAAAATGGCATATTTGGATTTAAAATATATAAATATTGAGCTGCACCTTCCCCCCCCCCCCATTTCCCAAATATATATCAATATGTGGTTTATTTGAAAAGATTTTCTGTTTAAAAATGTAAATTCACGCAACTTAAAAGTTTAATTCAGGTTATTATCAATTACCTACCGAATGTTGAGGATAAGAAAATGTTAGCTAAATAGAAGCATCAATTTAAATGCCATTTCTGAAGGCTTAGACTATTTTGTTTTATTTATCATTAATTATTTTTTTTAATCTAAATAGGACTGATTAACAATTTATTTTTCTAATTTATTTTATAGATTACAAAACATAATATTATTATTGTTATTTAAATTCTGAAAGATAAAATGAATTTTTCATTAAGAAAACTTCTGAAATATCAATAACGTTATAGATTTTGAAATTACAGATAAATATTTATCTGTATTTCATAAATAACATATAGTATAACACAATTTTTAATTGAAGAGTATTTTGACATCACTTAAAACTTTCATTTAAAAAACCGATTTTCTGTTCTATTTCTTCGGATAACTTTAGTTAGGTGACAATAAATGTTGCAATGAATGCAACTGCATTTTTCAGCATAGACATAGTTACCGTTCCAACACTCAGGCACTCAATAGGCTAATCACGCCCCTCCAATCAATTTTGACAGCGAAGAATTTTCGCGGGAAATCATTGAATGAGAGGAAGAAAAAAAAGAGTGTTTTTCCAAGAATTAGAAGTGAAACTGAGTTAGTAAAACAAATTTGTTTGTAGGTGTAAAAGAAAGTATATGTATACATGTATTAGTTTGGAATTTTTTTTTAAAAAATTAGTTGATAAAAACATCTTATATTTTAAATAAAGATATCAGTTTTTTCAGGCTTTTTAAATTGCCTAAAATCTTAGTTACTAAAATTACACTTCAAGTAATCAACAAAAATATTTCCCGTCGTTAATTAAATGAAAAATGGTGCATATTTTTTATGATCATAAAAATTTCATACAATTTTAAAGACTGCTAAATGGAGATTTAACTGTAAATTAATTTTATTTATAACAATAAGAAAATAAGAAGGTTTTGTGACAAATTCAAATTTTATTAATAGTTTCTATTTTATGCCATTCAAATTCAAGCAGTGTTTCAGTGTAATGATGGAATTTTACAATTGATTTTCACACCAAATCCTGTTATAATTAAATTATACAAATTTGTATAATGGTATGTTTTCAATGACAATGCAGAATTTTAATATTTTTACAATGTTATAAAATAATACAGTGCTTTTACCGTATTTTTTAATCCCGCGACAAGTGATAAATATCCAAACATCTGTAATTCGTACCGTCCCGTAAGAATTTCATTACTAACGGATTTAATTATTCGTTAATAAATACTCGCCAAAACATACCTAATCACTTTAAAACGTGTTTGTTCATTGGTTGTATTTATGACGGCTAATTATCAACATGAGGGACATATCAAGGGAAGGGGGGGGTTGCCCTCAGTGAAGGTCTTTCTAAAGGAACCTAACCCGTATTTACGCAAGGAAATCCAAGATTCGAAGAAAACCCGGGAAACTCCGAACGATTAGGCCGATGGGTGCGATTCAGCACTTCCTATCTACCAGTTTCGAGAGCAGAATCTCTTCACTGCTAACTATGAAACGAACTAGAGACTATCCCACTAGGAAAAAAAGACTAAGCAAATTTATATATATTTTTTCATAAATTTGTATAGTAATAGTACCTTTTACCAAGCGTAAGAAAAAAAAAAAATCGATAAAAATTTCTGTAAAAAAAATAAGTGCGAAAGAGAGCAAAAAAAGTTTCATTTTTGAAAGGATTTACTTAGATTTTATTTGTCAATCATAAAAAAAAAAAAAAAAAAAAAAAAAAAAAAAAAAAAAAAAAAAAAAAAAAAAATCAAGGACACATTAAGGAGGAGGGTTGCTGCCCTCCGGAGGGTCTTTCTAAAGGAACCTAACCCGTATTTACGCAAGGAAGTTTTAGATTCGAAGAAAACCGTGGAAAACTCCGAACGATTAGGCCGACGGCTGCAAACTCAGCACCTCCCATCTACCAGCTTCGAGAGCAGCATCTCTTGGCCGCTATGAAACTGAAACAATGAAATATTTCAAAAAGTAAAAATTAGGAAAGAAAAGACTAAGCAAATTTATATATATATATTTTTTTTTTCATAAATTCATTTAATAAGAGCACCAAGAGAAAAAAGAAAAAAAATCGATTAAAATTTCTGTAAAAAAAGTAAGAGAGAGAAAGAACAAAAAAGTTTTATTTTTGAAAGGATTCACTTAGTCTTTATTTGTCAATCATAAAAAAAAAAAAAAAAAAAAAAAAATTCATAATTTTAAGGAAACTATGTGTTTTAATCTCTTGCTATTTTAATCTCTGGAATTAATATTTTTACTAACTAAAATTAAATTTTATAGGGGATATCATCAGAAACGTTTTACATCATTCGTTGTGTGTTAAAATATATAGTTCATAATCAATTTTCTAACTAAAGAACGATCTTAATGGATTTGTAGTATTAAAAGCTAAAAGGATATTTTTATCATTTAAAAATACAATTTCATTTAAAAAAATTTAATTTCGAAGACATTTATGTTAAAACAAATAATTATTGATAATTTATTTAGAGTTATTAATTTAAATTTATGTCGAATGTATGAAAAAGACACAAAAAATGAGGACATTTCCTAGTTTTATATTTCAAAAGCGGAGTAAAAATGCATGTATACCTTAGAAATCTTTATTCCTTACTGACCCTACAGCACAACGGTGAGAGCGCGCGTCCAGAATACCAAGGTACTCGGGTTCAAATCCAGCAGGAAAAATGAAGGTGAGAAATTTGTTACTGAATAATCTCTGTTTATGTAAATGCGTCTGAATAATCGAAAAAAAAAAAAAAAAAGCATTCGTGTTTTCTTCTAAAAAAATTTAAATTAAATCATAGCTCTAATTTAAATTTTTTTAACATATTAGTGACCTTGAAGTTTCCCAAAGTCCTCCTATATCACCTCCTCAAAACTTCCCCAGAACCTCCCGGGGAGGACCCTGAAGGAGGTCCTGGGGAGCGTGCCAGGATGCTGTAAAGCGGACATTTTCGGTTCCTGAGGACCTCCTGGTGACAATTTTCTGCATCCTCAGGGATGCCTGGGGGATGACGATCCTGGGATGTGAATCCTCCCCAGGACATCCTGGGGAGGCAAATGTGCTATATGGGTAAATGAAGCAAAAAGATGAGGGGCTGTATCCATATTCCATTGTTTAGTGCCTACACAATATTGCACGTACAACTATATTTAGGTAAAACCCCTGATTGTTTTTGCTTCCATTAGGAATAACGGATTTTGAGTTGATTCTATAGGCGATCATTTTCAGAATTTCCAAGCTATGTTTTTGAAACTTTTACAGAAGTTGCTCTATACATTAAGCTAGCACAATATGCAAATGACATTTTGATATCGTTGACGCATGCGCAATGAAAAATTATTTACTAAACATACTCATTTTTCATACAATTTTTATTACTTCTAAATTCTGATGACAGGGTATTGTGTACAATGATGTTTGTCATATTTTCAGAAAAGAACATTATTTTATAATAAGAACTCTGCAAATTATAAGCAAAAAACTTGGAAAAATTTAGGACTGTTTTTATAAAACCTTAATTTCTATACGAGTGTACATGCTATCCTAATAAAAATAAACACAGTACATTACAATAAGCCAATTAATCATAATGTGCAGTTTGAACACTTTTGCTATATTAGTTTTGACAGGGTTATCCAAAAGATCTTCGTTCTTTTTCAATTTGTTGACGGTCCCCTGTTTGATTTCGGGGAAAACTGTTCGTGAAAATATATGACGCGCACTATTTTGTTTACACACCTGGAGTTTCACCACATTTCGATTTACATTTCTTTCATTACTTAAAAATAATTATTTAATTACCAATTATGCTTAACTTCTGGACACCAGTGTATTTCGCACTATTGTGAATTTTCTTTTTATTTTTTATTCTTTCACATACACAATGGAAGTCATACTTACGCGGTAGTTTTGGAAATGAGAACAACAATAAGTTCGAAGCAAAAAGAATCAGAAAAAATGCTGATCAAAGAACTTTAAACAAATGTCGTACTTATAAGAAGTAATAAGAGAAACGGAAAATAATGAACCACAGATGCTTTATTTTATTTTTTAATAACTACTCTAAAACAGAATGTCTCAGCAAAAAGTATACTAAAAAGTTTTTGATGTAAGATTTTTTTTTCTTGTCGGTATAGCAGTATTTCTGTTCGCATTTACGTAAATAACGCAGGTCATAAATTGAGAATTCGTAAAAAAAATTTTTTTTTCATCACCGAAGTGATTGTAACGAGAATATCATTTAGGAGTAGAAGCAAGTTTCAGAGATTTTTACTTAATTATTTTTCAGTAGAAAGATCATATTGAATTTTATCAAAGTATTATGTTTTAAACCAAATTTGTAAATAACTTTTATATAATTGAAATTTTCTTCCGAACAGTGTATGAGAGGCTCTGCTTCCAAAATTGGTAGACGGCAGAAACTGGGTTCGACCCCGATCGCGGCCGTAGGCCTAACCATTCGGAGTTTTCCGTGGTTTTCTTTGAACCTTGGATACGAGTTAGGTTCTCCGTGAAAGGCCTCCAAGGAAGGCAATTCCCCTTTAGAGCCCATATAACAGGTGTAGATAATTGACCGTTATAAACACAAACAAACAAACAAAACATAACAGTGGTATTTTTAGCACTTTCCAACAAAGTTGAAAAGTGCTTATGCATTCGGTTTGTCTGGCCTTATGGCAGTCTGTTCGCGCTCTAACTCTCGTAAATATACTCGGATTGTCATGAAATTTTTGGACGTTAATGATGTTTACACGAGCACGAACCCTATTGAAAATGAAGGTTCTGCCATGATTTGTTTATTTACAGAGATAGTCAAAAGTTTTCCGTTACATTACGGCCTAAGGGGAAAAATCGTTTCAAATGAATTTTAAAGATGTTACACCGGATCAAACATCTTCAAATTTATATGCATCAACAAAGTGCACCTAAATCTGAATTTTGTAAAGTATACATCGAAAAGAATAGTTATTATTCATTTATAGGGCCACACAAAAGAATTTCAATACAAAAAAATAAAGAGGGGAATTGTTTGCGACATATTTTGATTATGATAAACGATTTCATAAATAATTAAATTGATATACGTTGCTGAGGATTAATATGATTTATTTCATGCATAATACTAGTGCATAGCATTTACAGGGACACACAAAAGATTTCAAATAGTATATTCTATCTGAAGTCCTGTATATTATAGAAGATTGGTGTTACTGCTAGATGGATGACATTCATTTTAATTATGAAACACTTTTTTATGTTTCACTAGATGTATACATATTATATGGTTGATATAAATGCTAATTGTTACACAATTTAGAAATACAGGGTTACACAAAAAATCTGGGAAAGGTACTGAAGCGCAATTTACTTAAATGTAGTAATTAAATATGTTATGCCTTTTTACGATGATCTCCATTTAGCACTGTGTAATAAATGTTTAGTGTTGTGTAGAAATGTTTATAGAATATAGATAAAATGATATACAGGGTCACGCAAAGAACTGTAGATATGGTCGCCTTTGGGTGATAATTTCTAGAAATTTGATTCAAGTAGTTTAAAGAGAATTTATTTTAAACTAATCTTATACAAAATACTTTCGTGTATTAAAGGTACTATGTATTTTACAGGGCTAAACAAAAGTATTCAAGTATGTTTCCATCTATTAGCATAAATTGCTGAAAGAAAAATTTCAACCAGATTGACGTTTTCTTGCTAATTTAAATTTTACCATTATGTAGTATATATATTAACCGACCGATCAAATACAGAGATTTTTAAAAGTATTAGAATACATATTTTTATATGAACAATAATACGTTATTTCCTTAGATCAGGAAGTTTTAATAACGGTTTTAAGAAGTGTTGCAAAGTGCTTCATAATCTATGCTAAATGCATGATTTTTCTTACTTGTTTATATCTAAACTTGGTATCTGTATATCAGACGGATTTGTTTCATGTGAATGCAAACGGTAATAAGGTCTTTAATAAAATTTGATAATAGGGAAATTTTTGTATTAAATTTTATATCATAATGCATATTTCTAAAAAAATCATTTAACATTGACAATAAGCATATTGTATAAATGCGTAAAATTTTTCTTTGTATTTCACAAAGTGAAATTTTTTGTGACAAATATCAGTTAATTTCCCCTTTGTTAGGAATTTTAACTTTTATTTGGGAAAAAGGCTCACAAAAATTTTAATGTTTTTTATTATTTAATAATTTTTTGAAGGATTCGATTTCCGGGGATTCCCGATGGATATAAAGAAAACGAAGGGATGCGATCTGCTCTTATGATTTGGTATGTGAATAAAGATATCAGGCACGAATAAAGAGAAAAATAGCTCGTAATATTTCTGTCAAAATTACATAAATATTGACAACTTACAGTTTGTTTGTTTTTCTTTAAAATTTTTCAAAAACAGAGCAATGGAATGTATTTGGAAGAGTAAATTGTTTACTAATCATTAAGCAATGTAAAACACACATTTTCTAAACTATACTAAAGTGTAGTGAATTTTTATGCTTTTTTATTAACTTTTATGAAAGTAGAGTTTTATTAATTCGTAACTCGCTGTGGATGGACACCTACAATGCAGTATATCCAGTAAGCAAATGGAGAATTTTTTTAATTAAATCCACCTTACTTTAGAACTGGCTTGTGTTCTATAGTAAAAAGTATTTTGAACTGATCTGATGATCTAAATGAGCATGCCCCCAAGCTTTGATTCAAACACTAGTAATGTTAGCAGAAATATGGAGCTGATCGTGCTCCTTGTATTCTGTTAAAGTGTGTAAAAAAGAGCCTAGACAGTTATTGATCTCAAGACCTTAATTTAAATTGTAATACTCCTGAAACTAAGCTATCAAGAGTAAATTAAGAGGTTACAATTCACTCAGTTAATCCTTTTTATAAGATTATCTGGTCTATTATCTGAAACAGTTGGACCAGAAATACCTGCAAAAAAGAATTCTGATAAAAATCGGATACATAATCAAACTTGTAATTGCGAATTTTACACTACACGTTTTTACACTTGTCACGAGGTGGTAAATGGGCAAAAATGTAGGCAGATATTATGAAGTTCCAGAACATTAAGTTCAACTATATTACTTGGAAAATATAAAAACCATGTAAATTTATCAGCGCAGGAGATTGAGCATTCTGTTGCATGTGAGTTTAACTCAAGTAAAACTTTTTGTCAATCCACTTTTGTATTTTACATGACCTCCATCCCCACTCCAAACTCATGCACGTTACGTTTAAAATTTATCGGCTGTAATGAAATATCCTATTTCAATATGTTTAATAGTATATAGAAGCGCTCACCGTGGCCGAGTGGTTAAGGCACCACACCCTAATCGCTTGGAAGCGTATGTCGGTTCTTGCTGACCCCATTGCACACTCTTTGTGGAGCACCTGGATGTATTTCTCTGGTGTTATAAATTTCGCTGTGCTATCTCGTCCTTGAAAATGGATGGTGACTTATAAACGGGCTTTAGGTCAAATACGCAAGTTAGATAGATGTTTGTATTCAATAAATGAATAAGTATTTAGAAATAATCAACCTTGTGTTCATTGAAAAACTAAAATACAGAAGTTTAGAATTTTGTTTACAATTTCATAAATATCTCATGAGATTTTCCATATTCTGATGTCTTTATGTGACTAAAATTAAAGATCAGTATACTTCGTCTGTAAAAAATTATTATCAGACGCATTTTCTAAATCCAGTTCAATTTACATTAGAAATGTTTATTCCGTTCTTTTCAGTGCAATAATTAACTGCAAAAGGAAACGCATATGCAATTCATATATACATACACGATGCTACCATAGATTCTTTGGTAACTGCAAATTCTATCCTATCGAAACCCAACATGTATTATTTTTCAGCTGTGCTTTGTAAACAGAAATTCTGATAAATAATTATTCTGCATCGTACTACACTTTCAATGCCTTTTATTCCGGTGAATTGTATTTTGAATTTTATGATAACTGTTATACATCAGTTTATATGACTCGTGGTTGCTTAATTGAAAGTTTTAATAATTTTTCGCCCATCGCTTTGAATTGCGAATTTTGGAACAATTTATTTCTAAATATTGATATATTTAAAAACAATTTTAATAAGAATAAAACAATCTGCATTAAAACTCTTATTCAATACTTATTAAAGATTTCCATTAAAAATTGTTTAATGCTCTACTTTTATCAAAATAAAGCTAAAGAATCTGGAATAAAGAAACCTGTGCTTCCTTCTTTCAAACTTTAGAGCATCTAGTTTGAATACTAGAAAAAAAAAATATGACAATTGTTTGGAAAAAATAAAAAAAATGCCTTTCTAAAATATATTTTTAGAAAAAAAGTATGAATTATAATTGATGAAAGTTTAACACAAATCTATGTCTAGAGGGTTTAAAAAACATGCTTAACCTTCGGAGCCCCTTTTTAAAAAATATAAAATTTTCATTAAACAAATGTGTTTTCAGTTAAAACAGGGAATTAAAATAAATGAATACGTTTAAATTTTTAATTGAATTTTAGTTGACTTTTCAAATTTATGCAATATTTAGTAAAATTTTAGTGAAGAATTGCGTTTATGCCAAACCTTTTGTTACAAAATCTATTCAATGTTTTTAATTTCCATGGATACATAACAAACCACTTATTTGTATTAAAAAGCAAAATATTTACACTGCCTTTTAAATTTACTAACATATACCACATTTTGCATACAAAACATGTATTTTGCGTGCATTTATTGGTAAAATAGTTCTTAAATTAATATATTGAAATTTACAAACTACATTTTGCTTCATAATATATAAAAAGATGATCAAAATCTTATGATTTTTTTTTAATATTGTATAAACATTTCAGAAATGATTTCTTCGTAAATATGAAAGAACAAAACGCAAGCTAAGACATTTATAGAGTAAAAAAATTTACGTGTAAAGTTTAAAAATTTCAAATACACTCTATTTGTACCTTGTAGCATTTTAAGTAGTCATTTATGGTTTCAGAAAATTCATTTCCGGTTTATATTTTGGGCTATAATGTGGCTTCTAATTATCGCTAATTCAAAAGTAATGCATTTTTGGAATCTTAAATATTTGAACTTTTATTTAAAATAATTAAAGAAATCTAAATTTTTGGCAATAAAAGCGACTTGAGGATTAACACATACCCTAAATTGGTGAATAGAAGATTAGAGCTTATTCCTGCAGCTGTTGATTTATGTTTAAAAAACTAACCATTCCATGGAACATGTGGGACAACTTTTATCCATATTACTATTTTTTTTTTTACTAATGTTATTTTATCCCCATATTAAATTAATTGCGCTAATATGAAAACCTACATTTTTTCTTTACTTATAATGTATATTTTATATTTTAACAATATATAAGATAACAGATATAGGATTTTATGCAAGTGTCACGCGCAGGATATTTTTCTTTCTTGGAATTACACAGAAAATTGATAGATTACACAGGCCTACAAAAAAAATTTTTTTTTTTTTTGGTGCCTGAGATTTTACAACTGATTTTGGATATTTTTGGGATGCTGATTCCAGATATGCAATCAGTTTTTCTCTATCAGCTCTACTTTTTTAGATATGCAAAGTGAACTAAAGATTTTTTAGAACTAAAGTGACCTTGAACACTTAAACTGACCTTATGATACATAGCCCTGTAACGACGCTCAAGTCGATTAGAAGGACGTTGAAATACCACAAGATCTTGAAAAAATGAAATGTGCAAGCAAAACTGAAGATCTGCGCATCCTTATGATTTTGCGCAGCTCATCCATAAAGCCAAATGTAAAAGACTCCAAGAGATAAGGTTAGTTTCAGAGTTCGCTCCATGGAAACAAAACTGGCTTTCTTTGACTTTCTAAAGTTTTTGAACTTCCATGATATTTGTGTTTAAGGTAGAATTCGTATCAATTTAACGTAAAACTCGTAGCGTTGTAGATTGTTGTGTTTGCGTTGTAGAATGGAATTTAAATGAGTTCAAGTAGAAAAAGTTGTATAAATCATCCAGATAAGTTTTGTTACATACGCGGAGAATAAAAGTTGAAAGAACACAGAAAATATGTTACTGACTTTGTAAAGAGAGCTTATCTTGGATACTTTGGTGTTAGACTTGGTGATCAAGATAAAATCTGCGCACTGCAACAGGTCTGTAAAACTTGTACAGAGCATTTATGACAATGAGCTGACGGAAGAGAATAAGCCTCAAATTCGGTTTACCAAGAATTTGGAGAGAACCCCAAAACCATTTCTATGACTATTATTTCTACTTAGCACTGGAATACTATTTGAATTAATCGAAACAATTGTAATAAGAAAACTTATCCTGATTTAGTGTCTTCAAGACTCCCACTTCCTCACTCAGAGGAACTACCGATCCCAACGTTTCATCAGATACCAGAGCTTAGTGATTATGAATATTGTCCTTCTGATCATCTTTTAGATAGCTGTGAAGGTTACAGTGATTATGAGGAGACGTCATCAATGCCTAAATTTTTCAACCAGGTAGATTTAAATGATTTCAAAAGAGATTTCAATGTTTTAAAAGAAGCTTCTGAATTACTGGTTGGTTTCAAGATTAAAAGACAAAAATTTATTAGAACAAAGAGCCAAACTCACATTTTATCACACAAGACAAAATTGTCTACTACCCTACTTCTCTTAAAAAAACATTCTTGTATTTTGTCATGAATTTAGAGGACTGTTAGAAAAATTGGTTCTTCCTAAATATTCTCCAGATGATTGTCCTTGGACAGCAAAGAAGTTATACAAAATACTATTGTTTTTCTATTTTTGGGATAGCAGGGATAAAACACACCACTAGATTAGAAAATAGGGGCCTAAGAAAGAAAACATGGATGTTGAAGAAAATAATGTCATTACCGTAATTTCGGGTGCATAAGCCGCGGATCAAACAATTCTTTTTGGATCCAGAAATCTTATTTAGTAATTGAAGGCAAATATTTACGGCAATCTAACTAGTTATATTTGTTTCTTAAAAAATTCTGGGTCGAAAAAGAATTGTTTGGCCTGCGGCTTATACACCCGAAATTACGGTAATAACACTTTAGTTGGGCGAAAGAAAATCATACTTTCTGCACTGCATATCAAGCTCGGTCCTATGAAGCAGTTTGTGTAAATTCTCCATAAGAACGGGTTATGATTTGAATATATAAGGTAAAAACACCCGAATTGAGCTATGAAGATATTAAAGCAGGAATGTTTAATGGACAACAAATAAGACAACTGATTAAGGATCCTACTTTCGTAAATTCAACAAATGAGGCTGAATAAAAAGCCTGGACTTTTTTTGTGGCAGTTCACAAAAACATTCCGGGCAAATGCAAAGGAGAAATCTATGCAGAACTCGTAAATGAAAAGCATAATAGTTTTAAATCTCTTGGGTGTACTACTAGAAGCATTAAAGTGAACTAATTACATTGCCACTTAGAGAATTTTCTTGAAAATAAAGAAGGCACAAGTGATAAACATCCCGAAAGATTTCACCACAATATTAAGACTATGGAGGACCGCTACCAAAAAAGATGAGATATGCAAAGGGTTTCAGATTTCAGTTTGAGTTTAAAAAGACAGTGTTCTAAAATATATTCCAGAATGTCACGGAAAAGAAGCTTCGGAAGCATTCAATTGGTATCACTTTCATCAGTGACGTTTTTCTCTATTTTTGTAAGTAAAAATATTTGTACAATATAATTAAAAAATTATTATTTCAATATGTGTATATCATAATAATAAAAACTAACATTTGTGTATTATAAAAAATAAAAATCCTGTATTTATTTTATTTTTACATACATTTTTTAATACATGGATTTACCTTAAAATAATGAAACATATATTTCACAAAAAGTTGTTTATCTTAAAAAAACTGAGCTATAGAGAAAAACTAATGCCATATTTGAATTCAGGACATCAAATTCATATAAAATCAGCTAAAAATACCCCGGCACCAAAACAGCTGTTGACCAGTGTTATTCAGGTGTAGTGTTTAAAACGTGGAGTTTTTTAAGCCTATTAAGGGAAACCCGTAAGAAAAAACCCCAAATTTTTATTATTGATTTTAAGGTAATGAATTTTGGTGTACTATTTAAGAATCTTTTTGTAAAGAATAATTAGCAAAAAAATTCACTTTTTATTAAAAAGTATATTTTTTATGTCGATTTTTATGATTTTTTTGTGGAAAAATACACTTTTTAAAATTACTACTCCTCATACAATTTTCAATATTTTGGTATTACTAAAATTTCTTAAATAGTGTTATAGTAGATGGAAACGACCTAGGGAAAGATATTTTTAATTTTCTATTTTAATCAGCTAAAAAAAAAAAAAAATTACGCTTGGTAAATTTCTTTAAATTCGTTATAATTTTCATATTTACCAATTTATGTAAAATTTTCAGAAATAGTTAAAAAATATATATCTCCTTACTTTTGTTGCAAATTTTTTTAAGATTCCAAAAACATAAACACATTGTTTCTAAATCATTTTACCACTAAGCCTTTGTACTTTGAACTTAGGCAAAATATGAAAAAAGTCATTTTCAGGAAAACACGTTTTAAATGGCCGCTAGTCCTTTAAACTCTAGTGACTACAATAAAAAAAAAAGTTCATTTGCTACCTGTTCTGAATTTTGCAACTGTCTGAATTTCGCATGGAGTTCTGAAATTTTGCATGGATATTCGCAAATATGTATTTTATTGTTTTCTGAGATTAAAAATTTTTCGAACTTTTGATGTTTTTTGGCCGAAAACGGGGTTCGGGTCTCCCTTAATAGACTTTTCCATATCACATGTTGGACAAAGTCTATTCTACATATAATTGCTCTTTTAACTATAAGCTTGTTAAGAAATGAAGTGAAATGAAGCTGGCAACACGGGCAGTTCTTTATACAAAAGAAGAAAAATTGTAAAAATCGTTTGATGTTTATGTTGCAATTAGAAGAATGTGATGAATGATTCTGAACCAGCTGTCTACAGTTCTCTTGATGTATGTTAAAAATGCTTTTATAAAAATAATCAAACATTATTTTACATAACGTATGGATTTTTATATGAGTTTTGTAATTTAATGTCAATTCCAAAACTTTCAGCATCAAGTAGATGCAATTCAAGAAAGAATAATAAAAAGATTAACGTTAATATAGTAGGCTAGGTCTACTTCGAATTATCGCAATTCCTATTGTATCCTCAAATTAAAACAATTTACGTAACCTGAAAATAAAAAGTCTTTTTTTCCCCCCTTTTAATGCATAATTTATATTTTAACAACTTATCAATTAATAGATATAAAGATTTCGGTAAGTCTCACGTGCAGGATTTTATTTTATTACTTATTTTTTTAACAATTTGAAAAATGGTTATTTCTGTCGGTCGAGAATAGGTATCTGAAACCTTGCAATGACCGGATTTTATGAGTTTTCTTATTGGTCCGTGTTTAATGTCCAGAAATGAAATATCGTTGTTGCAACAATGAAAAAAAGTATTAAAAAAAAACTACAGAAAAATCTATAACTGATAAACAAATAAAGACACAGCTTTCAAATAAATTTAAACTTTGAAATGAACATTTGTGTAAGAGTATATCTTTACTCAGATTATATGCATAATTTTAATTCAAATTACATATGTAAGCAATTTTATTATTTCCCAAAAAAAGTTTTATAAACAATATTTAATAAATAATACAATTAGTTTTAAATTGATGCAAATTAAATTATACTCGCTTAAAAACTAAATAAAACATAAAGACATTTCCAACTTGCATGAGAATTCCAACTACAGAATAAACACTTTTGTAAGTGCATGTCGATTGTCGATAGCTCACAAATAGGACTTCTGAAAAATAGGCGAATAATAAAAATAACAGGATAACTTGTTAACACAACATAAAATAGTTTATTTACATAATATTAACGTACGACTGGCTGTGGTTGGTACACTGCGCTTACATTCATTCAACTGTCGGGAAAGATTCCCGTACATCAACAACATTCTGCGCGCAGTTGTTGCCCTCTAACGATAATTGCTAAGTGCGGAGGAAACAGTGCATATTTACACAAGATAAATGTAAAAGATTTCGCTTTTAAACAACCGTAAGTATATAAATGAAAATCTTATTTTTGTTCCAATTTAAGTACAAAATTAATTAAAATAGCAAGTTCAAAGCTAGGAACTTTATTTATAAAAATACAAAAACAAAACAGACACAGTGCCATATAATTAGCGCTTAATATGCCTGTGAAAAACAAATATAAATATTACACTTACTTTAAAAATAATACAAATTAAAATATATGCGTTAAGTAATTTCAAAAGCACATACATTTTCATAGTGTAAAAGATTTTAAACTATTGAATGTGCACTTGTGTAAGTGCATACATACACAAGATATAGACAAAAGATTTTTATTTTAAACTACCGTAACACATAAAACGATATTTTTGTTCAATTTAACTACAAAATTAACTAAATTTTTAAAATTCAATGTTAGGAACTTTATTTATAAAAGCACAAAATACAAAAAAGAGACGGTACCGCATAAATAGCGTTTAATACGCCACGACTGGAAGGATTTGATGATAAATTATGCTATTAGTTTAAAAATTATACAAATTAAATTATATACGTATATAAATAAGTTAAAAAACAAATACATTTTCAAAGTGCAAAAGGTTTCAAACTACGGAAAGAACATTTGCTTAAATGCATATTTACGTAAGATATAAACAAAAGATTTCGCTTTCAAATATCCCTAACAAAATAAATAAATGTTTTCCAAACGAATTAATTAAATTAAATATTAAGTTTAAGGCTAAATATTTTATTATTAAACAAACATTTCATAAAGGTTCTTTTGAGCCACCTTTATGATACTAGTTTACATTTCTAGGAAAATCTTTAAAGACTTTTATTCAGAGGCTGTTTGATGTAATAAATTATTTCTCAATTTTTTAAATTCACTTAGCGAATTTTCAAAATTCTAATGACGCTCTAGAATAAATGAATTCTCATGAGATGAAAAATAAAGAAAAGACATCATACCGTCGAGTATTTCAAGCAAAATTTTTGAATGCGTTTTTACGTTTAATGATAAAGTTTAAATCAAAATGGCAATGCGATCAATATGCTTTTCTTGACTTTGACATTTACATAACCGCTTATTTTATTTTATTTTATTTTTATTTTCAAAAGCCACATCATAATTTTTGAGTATTTGAATAAACAGTATTCTAAAAATAAATATTACTTAAATAAATGTTTACCTACTGAATTCATTTAAAACAATGCAGAGGTAACTTATGAGTTGTTGGTATTTAATTTTCTGTAACATTGTTAAGTGATGCTAAGATTAGTACCTTCTGCTTCTGTTTGTTATGTATGGACGGATATATGCGTAAAAATTTCTCTCTTTTTCTTCTTTTTCGGACCAATGGACGGATTAGAATGAAACATTTTGCGCTGCTCAATATAGTCTGTAAAAATATTCACTATACAATATCACTTCATAGAAACTGTGCCAAATCAATTCAAATAAAAATATATTTATTTAAACATTTACATATAATAATAAAATAATAATAAAATATAAATTATAATACACTGTAATAGGATAATATTATGATAAAATATAATAATTCCATTCGGTGAAAACATTCTGATTTCTATTTCTGTAAAATATTGCATGATAATATGTATAATATCACATAGTATTTTAGCATAATCTATATTTACATTTTTTTTTAAACAAGGAGTACTAGAGATCTGTACGGGCCTAATTTTATAAACGGAATTCGGTCCGGGCCGAGCCGGGTTAGGGCCTTACTTCTGGCCCGGCCGGACCTAGTTATTAATACTTTCAGGCCGGGCTTAGTCATTAATACTTTCGGCCGGGATCGGACCATAATTTGTTTCCTGGAGTATCGGTCCCGGCCAAACGCATTTTTTCTGTACGAAGCCGAGACTAATTTCATTCTTCCTAGAATTTTCGGATCAAAATAAAAAGTTCCTATTGAATCATCCCGTACAAAAATTCTTTTCTCTACGTCGCCAAGTCTGTTCATAAATCAGTAAAATTTGGCTTTGTCCAAAAATTTTTTCAAAAAAGACATATACTATTAAGTTGTCATTATCCTACAATGAAACTTTAGAATTTATTCTTTTTCAAGAATCGTAGATTACTAAGCTTATTAAAACAGAGTTTGACCTATGAAAAAAAAACTTAACATGATTCTGGAGGAATTTTCTTTTAAACTGAAAACTGCAAATTTCTTTGAAATTGTTCATCCATGCAAAATAGATACAACAATACGTAAGAAAAAATATGTTAAACATTTACATCTGCTAAGAAGAGAACGTATTTTCACTTGGGGCGGGACGCGTTCGGTCAGAATTTTTAACTTTTTTTCCTGGCCAGGCCAAGCTCAGGTCGAAATTTTAACTTTCGGACATAGATCAGATAGAGAAATAAATCTGATGTTATCAGCGATTACTGGTTCTTGGCTTTTCCTTTCCTTTAAAAGCTTAAATAAAAGCAGGTTTGCGCTTTTTCACGTAAAGCGTGATACAGGTCTCTTATCTAATACTTAAAATTGAGTTGGCGAAAATATTTTCAGGTAAGATGCCGGCTATTCTCCGTTACTGTCAAATGCTTCATTGCTTTTTCATTTTTTAAGCCCAAAACAGGCCTGGCTATTCTCCGTTACTGTCAAATGCTTCATTGCTTTTTCATTTTTTAAGCCCAAAACAGGCCTGACCACTCTAAAGTTGAACTTAATTCCAGGAACTCACTTATCTTTTATCCCCACTTGCGGTTTACTGACAATAGAAAACGAGGGAGATACAATGGTCAGGAGATATCACTATCTTAACCTTACTTAAGAGAAAGATTACCGTCCTACACTTGGATTGAAGTTGAACCACAAAACTCTTTAACACCAAACGCCTCGCTTGCGGACATCAAACGCGCCGCCTTAGTTGAACTTAAAGTATAGCAATCTGAACGGAGCCTTAAATTACTTAAGGGTATTAATTAACGTAACAAGCATTTTAAACACTTTATTTAAATCAGTGATTAAATCATGGTTTTAAACAACAGAGTTTACAAAAACTGAAATGTTATTATTATAATCTTTTGATGTTTAAACAGAAAAAAAAATAAATCAACGGTGAACATAACTTCGGTGCTTTAGAAATAAATGTTATTTGCCTTGTAAAAAATTGTTAATTGTAATTATTGTTAACAAAAATTGCGTTAATAACTTTCATACCGTTACGTCATTAATAACTTTACTCTGGCCCGGGCTAACTTTTTGCCCCATGTTGGGTTGATAAATTATTTCTGTTTATGTCTGTCTTCATATATAAGTACTTTTAATTCATGTTGCCTGTTTTTATGAAATCTTATGAAAATGAAACGCACGTCAGCATTACGTCAATTTTGACGGATGTTATATACTACTTATTAAAAATATGGTAAGTCTCATGAAACTTTAAAAAACATTCTTCTTTTAACCCTTTGAAAGACAAAGCATTTCTTTTCTTAAAATACTAAAATGATTGAATGACACTAGAATTTAAAAACGAATTTATTTCAAATAGATAAAAGATTTTCTTCCCGTACTTGATAAAATTATAAATCTAAACAGAAATTGCTGTTTTCAATGTGGTATTTTGCAATTAAAATTAAGTGTGATACATTATATACCAACGTTCTTGAAAGGGTTCATGAAGGCTACTATTTATTAATTTTTTTTGCAAAAGATATATTATAAATTAGACAGGTCTAACGTACTTTAATAAAATGAATCTACGCAATTCTGCAAAATTACCATTAGTCTTGTATCTAATTCTATTAACATTTTTTACTTTTAGAAAAATCTAGATTTACTTCGAAATTCACACTCAAGCAATGCTCTTTGAAATCCCTTACGCAATTGTAAAACACTCCTTTCTTCGAGCACCGCTATTTGAATAAATCAATTCTTCCGTCTCAAAATATTAACCGCAAAGTTTGAGGAAATCTCATTTAAATAGCAAATGAGAGGATTTCATTATTGGGATGATGAGATGAAATAGACAGAAGTGAAGAAAAATCCCCTCCAAATAATTAAAATCTCTCTTCTCTACTCCTAAAGAACTTAAGGGGAATGTTTTAAAAGCTTCTAGTGATGAGGTAAATAAATCGTAAACTATTTGTCGCCGAATTAAAAAATTAAGAAAAGTTTGAATTAGGTTGAAAAGGTTTTATTGAAGTGATATTCAACCTTTTGAATCATATTTATTTAACAGTGTTTTCTACTACATTCCTTAAAATTATTTTATTACCGTTTTTTCCTAAAAATATGATCGAATCTTATTTAATCTTTGGTTCTGAAAACTCACAAACAAGGGAAGGTTCAGATGTTGGTGACACAAAATGCGGTTAATGTTTGTACATCGATGCAGTAAATTAGTGTCTAAATAAATAACAATTATAAAGGGCAATATGCACTGCATATTGCCCTTTAAGGTTGTTATGCAGGGAACTTAAGTGGCAAAGTTTACGCTACAGTTTAGAATTGGATAAATTTCATACTTGGGCAAGCAATTCAATTGCGAGGTTGGCAGCATTCGGGGTTTGAGATTTTAAAATGTAAGTTCGAATCCTAAACAGATTTATTTTTTGGAATAAAAATTTCTATCAATTATTTTCGAGCTTCAATTGAAAAAATATGCATTTATGTATATTTTAACTATGATATTTTGCATATTTAAAAGCTAATAAAAAGTACATATTTTCGTACAGATCAATGCGATATATAACCAAAATAAAGAACAGATTTTTTTA
The DNA here is from genome assembly GCA_964019185.1 of Maratus speculifer. Lineage (NCBI taxonomy): Eukaryota > Metazoa > Arthropoda > Arachnida > Araneae > Salticidae > Maratus > Maratus speculifer. The sequence goes on from OZ025292.1 coordinate 25,862,177, forward strand.
AAATCCTTAAAAAAGAAAACAAACGGAGAGAAATTATTAGTTTTTCAATTAAATTTACATCCTTAAAAAAACTTCGAGAACGTATTTATTCTATAAGGGTATGGCATTGGCTTTAATTTGCTTTATATACTTCAGAGAAAATGATTTTTTTATTTCAATTTAAAAAAATGTATTCTAGAGATTAAGCATAGCAATATGATATTATTTCCAAAATATTTGTGTTTGTTACTTTACCTAAAATATCATTGGCCTGTATAAAACAGTTGGGGTGCTACTGAAATTTAGCAATCACAAAATCTCAATAAATTATATTTTAATCTTTTAACATTAAATTAACATAAAGTTATTTTAAATATCAATTAAATTATCTTTGCCATTACCTCTATCTTTCTTCCCATTGTACTGGAAAATAAAGAAAAAATCTGCTTCCTAATCTGTAAAAATAAAACACCTTGAAACAAAAACCCACCAAACCCCTTTCCGTGTTATTCTCTATTCTGGAAACGTATCTTTTATCTTTTGAAATGAGATATCAGAATCAAACATATTTTCTATGCTTAAACAAAAGTTTTTAAAAACAAAGATATTTTTATTTGCCACTAATTTTAAAAAAAAGTTTCGGAGTCATTTTGTAATACTTTAATTCGTTATCATAAACTACAACAGTGGTTTTTAGAATAGTCCTTTTCATTAAAAGATTTAAGGAGTATAGTTCAATTTATATATGAAAAGATATTAATTATACTGATACGATATTAATTATACTGATAATGAAATGATAATGATAATGATAATGCTGTAAATGTATCATGTTCCTCTGTAAGATATGTTTTAATTTAAAAGTGTTTAGCTGAAGATAAATAGCATAACGAATGTAGGTATCCTTGTTTGAGAAAACTGGCAATTACACTAAAAAAAGATAGGGAAACGTTTTATTTTTATAAAAAAATCTATGGTAGGAAAAGAAGCTTTGTTTTTATATAAAGCATTTTTCTTTCTCGAAAATACAATGATTGATAAGAAATTACAGTTTCTTTACCTTCCATTGAATTTTGAAAATGCAGTTATATTATTACATTAATTCATTTTCATGAACTGGAACAGTGGCTTTAAGGGTTTTTTTTTTTCTCATTTAAAAAATTTAAAAATACATAGTTGCATAGATTTTCTTTCGTGATTATATATATTGTCATATCAAGGAGCATTTGAAAATTTCGTCTGCGCAGTTCATTGATTAAACGAAAACCATAGCTATCGGAATATAAATAATTCGCTGAAAGAGGAATCCGAATAAAAGTCAAGTGTAGTAAGCTAATCACATAAACATTTCTTCTACATGGTATTCATTATCAATGGTGTCAAATGAATAATTCATAAATCGTAAACACATAGATGCAGTTACAAAAATGATTTGCATTAGGTTAAAAAAAGTGTTTTTAAAATAATTTAGGTTAGTAAAAGAATTCTAAAGCAAATACAGAGTTCTAAATTTCATACAATTTTATAAGTTATATTTGGTAGAAGCATCATATTACATAAAAAAAGACCCTCTCTATTCGGTAGTTACCCATACAAAGTAAAAAATCTACCTAGGTAGTAACCTCCTTTCATTTAAGATGATTAGAATTCACGGAGAATATTGTTTAAAACTGAAGCTTCTTTTTTTCTGAGAAATAGCGATCACTTACAAATTTATTGTACATATAAATAATTGTCAGATATAAAAATAACAATAGTATTTGAGAGCAAAATTAACATTGCACTATAAATTGGAAATGTATTTCATTACGACGTATTAAAAAATGCATGCAAGTTGTAGTCAAAACATAAATTTGAAAATGTGAAAAACTTTTGTTAAATAAACTGATGAAAAGTAACAAACGCAGTTATTTACAAACTCATAGTACATGTTTTTGATTTCTATTAGATTATCTAGTTTAAAGTTTAATTAATAAAAGTAAATTTATTTTGAAAAACGCCCCAAATGATTCATTTAGTCTGCAAAGCAAAAATGTATACGCGAAATAAATATATATTTTTTTAAATTTAAGCACTGTGTATAATCGAAGGATTGTCCAACTCATCTATGTTATGAATCAGAAAATTGCTATATATCATGCAATTCAACATTTTATAACTCGGTCAAATTTAGTGCTAAATGGTTGGGATTTTGTTTCACTTTAAGAACAGGAACAGCGAATAAAAATTATAATTTTATAAATTTTTCGCAAATGTTTTTATTTATCAAAAGTTCTTAGATTATTTTTAAACCTCATTTAAAATATTTTTGCTAATGGAACTATATGCCTATGACTATCAGTTTAGAAATTATGCAAATGACACCGTTGAGAGTGGAAAACCTGTATAACAGTAATTAATTACAATTGATGTCATATTTGTGATAGTATTTATAGGCGGTTTTATCTTTTAACATGTTTTTTTTATTATTATTTTTTTGATTTTTATTATAAATAATAATTTAGATAAACAAAAAAAAAATGCGCATGGACACTTCTTTTGCGCTTCACTAAGAAAGACTTTTTCGCATTTCTTATTCTTTATGTATAATTATGAAATTTTTTAAAAAATATTTATCAGTCTTTCAACATTCTATCGTAATTGATATATTTTTCTTCTCTAATAAGTACGTGCAAAATTTATATATCTAAACGTATTGAAGTTTGTTTAAATGTAGAGCGTAATATTTAGTGTTGAAATTCCATAATCAAAATTTACAAAAAATAATAAATGGAAATTTAATTGTAAAACGCGAAATTGTTATTATTGTTATTATTAATATTTCAATTAAATATGTCTTTAAAAAAAAAAGCATTTACCAACAATTTCTTAATCAAATATAAAAGTACTATCCATCTGAGATTTTGAAATCAATTTAAACAGGAAGAGAAAACTAATTAAGTATAAAATTGGCTGCATGTAGAAGAGATAATTATTTTATATTCAAGTAAGCCCTAAAACATGGAATGTGCAGTCCTTTCGAAGAAGATCATTTGAGTGTAAATTAATTGCACAACTATTATGTATTTGAAGTCTGTGTTTGGAAACAATAAAAATCAATATGATCGGTAGTTTTATGCACATGACGTTCTCTGTTTTTTTAAATCCATAGATTGACTATTACATTCTCTTTCTATAATTGTCGATTTTTTTAAACTTATAATTTACAGAAAATTAAATTGGAGAGAATTTAAAAAAAAGCTCTCAACAAATTTAGTTACATCGATGTTAGTTAACAAGATCCGGTAAAACAACAGAATGATTTAGTATACTTTCACTTCCAGTCATACTTAATTTATCTTTACTTTTCCATGGTTTAAATCAAGCAATTCATAATTATAAGTTTTAGCAACCAAAAAATACATGAAAATAATAAAAATACCGAAGCAATATATGTTTGCATTTTCATTTTCCACGTACTTTAGATAATACAAACATTATTATTGTCTTAACGTTGTGCAAAGAAATACAGAGGGAAGCATTTTGCGCCCATTATGGATTATGAAACACCTTCCAACATATTTATAACATTGTAACAAAACTTCACTATTGATGAAGAGGAAGATGATGTATAAATAACTTGCTTGGAAAGCACATAACATTTATTACATAATTTCAAAAACTACCATCAATAGACCGAAAAAACAGCGAATTTTTCTTCGACGGCGTATACAATCTAAACATTTTCATGTATACTACATAGTATGCAAAACGTGAGTTGAATTAGAGGCATAGCACTGTTTGACGTTACAAATCAAACAATTTTCATCAGCAAATATAAATACACTTGAAATTTTGTAGAGCCTTCTATAGGATTTGTAATATCTATGCATATGAAATAAAAATGCTCGTACAGCAACCATTGTTCCGAAGGTTTAAAGAGGATAATTCTCAGTCTAAATGATACGTTTCATCAAAGTATGTCATTAATTTAGTAAAATTCTTATAAAGAACGAATGACATTTTTATGCTAGTTTGACGTAAGTGATAAATCGGCAAACATTGCTCCTTTCGTTATCTTTTGAATTGCTTTAATTTGTCCTTAAATATAATTCAATGGACACATTTCTTCATTTAAAATACATAAATTATATGTATTTAATAAATATGCTTTTAAATCATTTCATTTAAGGTATGATAATAACAAAAATAATAATATCATAAACTAAAAGCAAATACTGCAACATTTAAGAGTTGTTCTTAACTTACATACGAAAAATAAAAGCTATATTGATTAAAAAAAGTAACTATTGGTAATATTTGAGGCCGGAAAACATAAAATTGCCAAATGTATTATAATAGACAGGTGTCTGGCGAACTTCAATACATTAAACATGACTAATTATTTAAATCCTTCTCTCCGTTTTATTATTTGTGCTTACTTTTATTCATTGTATTCAAGCTATTTTTCGCAAGGCACATTCAAATGGCATTTATTAAAATACCTTTCCCTATTCTATTATACACCTCCCTCTCAAAATGTGTCCATCTGAATAAATCAATTCTCTCGTCAGAAAATTTGAAGGAATCTTCTCATTTAAATAGAAAATAGGCATTTAGATTTTAATAGAATTATAAAAGAGACAGAAGAGGTAATAGATCCCATCGAAATAATTCAAATCTACCACACAAGAAATTCAGTGGAAGAAGACATGAAATGAAGAGTTATTGAGAATGTGCCATCTAAATAAACGATGGAATTATAAATAAGAGGTAATTTGCTTTAAGAGTTCTGAGACCCCCTTTAATAGCAACAAAATGAATTTTGATAATTAAGTTATTTTCTGTGCTCTGTTTAACAATTTCCGATACTTTTTATTTAGAATATACATCTCAACTCAAAACGATGTCTTCCTTAATAAAGATTAGCTGATATAGTTATGAGGTTTTAAATTTTTACATACCCTCTGTGTAAAAAATACCAAGAATACTTAAATAAAACACAAAAAAATCTTTATTCATAAAATATTTTTTGCACCTTCAAAGCAGACCCTATCTAATGTAATACCCCTGTACCAGTGCACAACCTGGTTTATTATACTCCTTTATCCAGGAAAATTTTGGAATGCCATTTGGTTCCTTCTGAAAATTTAGTTTTATGGCCGCATTTGAGGCTAAACATTTCCTAAAATGATACTTTTAGTTTTGTGAACTGAGAAATGTTATACGGGTCAATATCAGGTACATACGACCATTTGTCGACGTTGCGTTTTTGTCCAAGAACTCTTTCAGAACAATAGGAGCATTTTGAGATATATCTAAACCAATCGTAGGACGATGCGTCTCACGCCTAAAATGTCAATTTTAACGTAATAGACCAGGAAGGGACAGCACAGACTATCACGTCATCAAGTTCACAGATGGAAATCTAGGATTAGTTAAATATCGAATCTCATATTAAAGAATAATCGGTCTGCCAAGTCATATCATATTGAAAAACACTTGCGATCAAGAACCGCGGGACTTTAGCGGGACACTAGAACCGCGGGACTTACCTAGAACCGTGGAGCCGTTCAATTTGACCCGAGATGTAAAATGTTATATAAATATGCCCAAATACTTAATTTGGTTAGTTAAAATATTATATTTTCTTGCAATAATCAACATTTCTTAGTATTTACATTATATTTTACACATAAACACAACAGAAATTACCTACACATCAGAAAATACTATCATTCAAAACTACATTTCATTAAATAAGATGAAAAGATATTTGACAAATACTGAAAATATATTTTAAACATAAATAAACTTGGAATTAATGAACATCAATAAAAAATTGATTATCGCATTCAAATAAGTTTAGATATAAAATCGAAGAATAATCGAAAGTTACTTATTAGTTATACCTAATCCAATTTATTGTATGCATTGCTTGATAAATATAGTTAAATATCTTACACATTTACCAGAAACGTGCGGTGCATTATATTTTGAATAATCATCTTTAGTTTTATTTTCATTTTTTAATTGTGATAAAGTACTCTTTTATGCTTAGTTTGTGTTTTTCATCGTTTTCAGTTTCTTCAAGCCAAAATAACACTTTTTTTTATAATTTTTTTCTTTTTGACAGAGAAATAACAAACTGTTCTAGTACGTCTTCAACTAAGTCTTGAATGAAAAGACGTATACTGATAGATTATAGACATATACTAACCATATTTCCGGTTAGAGATTAACATAAAATCCAAGCATTGATAGTAGTATAATGCAAAATATTAAAAATTGCAGTTTACCGGCCTCCTATAAGAAGCAGACTTGACATATACAGACTGTATTTAATACCTTTAAATGCATTAGTATACATAAGTGTACTTAGTATTGTTTTGGATTATCTAAAATTTCAACAGTTAGATGTAGACTGCTAAGAAACAAATCATTTTTACCCTTTTCTCTTTGGTAAATAGTTACGCTGAAGCCTAAATGTCTTAGAAGAATAGCCGCATGCAATTCCGATTTTGATATTTTTACAGAAACTTTTATTTCTCGTCGTAGATATTTTACAGTTTCTATAAGGTAAGTTTTTTCTCAACATCTGCAAGCAACTAGAACATGATATGATACTGAATTTATCTGGTTTTGGTATACATATACTGAGTAAACCTACTCACAGATTTTGAAAGAAATAATTGCTCATCTACACTTATGTTAAGCCCTATTATATAATTAGTCTTGCAGTTTTCTTTTCATCTTTTTTATTTCCATGTATGAATGCGCAAGTTATTGCTTATTAATTTTTTTAGATTTTCATGAGTATAAAATTCAAATTTTGTCACTTTTGTTCAAATTCTTAGTTCTTCCTTTTTATATCCGATTTTTTAAATGATAACTATCACAAACCTTTGTTCATTTCTGATAAATTTTCACCAATATCCTGATGAAAAATATCCCACAATATTAAGTGTATAGGAAGAGTCGTTGTCATTTCCATTTTTATTATTAGAATTTAGCTTTCTTCATTTACAAGCAGATATACATTTTCAACCTTTTGCAATCTCAATCATTTTTAGATAATAGGTGCTATTATTCCAAATTTCTTTCACATTAATATTAAGACATCGGAAATCGTATCTATACTTTTAATAAATGAAGAATTAAAGCAACTTCAATGCTGCTTCTAAATATTTGTTGTAATTTTCCACTGCAATCATCCATTCTTCACATCATGAATATAAGATCTTGATTGAAAATTATCACTATTCCCCCTTCCAATTTATGCCTATTAAAGGAATTAGGTGAGAAACAGATATACTTCCTCATTACTTCAGAAAAATGCATCTCTATTTTGTCATTTATGCGTAAAAACTTATTACGGGTCAAATTGACCCGCTTCGCGGTTCTAAGTATAATTAGTTATAAATGAAAAAGTATTAAATGGAAAAGTATGTTATTAGCTCTTAAATACGAAAAGTTTTTGCTTACCTTAAAGTATTAAAAGTCAGAAAAGGGAATATTTTTTCAATGACTACCTTTCGCGCGGCAAGAAATTAAACATAGATTCGGGTCAAATTGACCCGCTCTGCGTTTCTAGTGTTAACGGTTGGTAGGTTTACCACTGTGTTTTCCTGCACTCAAAAGTATGAAATCATGGAAGATTGATAATAATGGTAATATAGAAACATAATGGTAAATCTATAGAGTGCCAAAATCGGGTTTTTAGATGTTTCCACCAAGATATGATGTGACAAACCGATTACATAGTAATATGGCAACATAATGGCTAATCTATGATAATCTAGTTAAGCGCTAAATTTGGATTTTTATATGTTTCCACCAAGTTATTATGTGACAAACCGATTACGTAGTAATATGGCAACATAGTGATAAATCTATGATAATGAAGTCAATCGCTAAAATCGGGTTTTAGATGTTTCCACCAAGTTATGATTTGGCAAACCGATTACGTTCTAATATTCGGATCGAGATTTAACTAATCATAGGTTTTCTTTCTTGATTGTTTGCTCCGCAGCCTTCCGGTCTGTAATAAATTGACTTAAAGCATGTATGAGATACCTTGAGCTAATTCCCTAAAACATAAATAATTATTTTCACCAGTTTCTTGATTATATCTATATTTGAGCCATTGTTAGATGTTAAAGGACAGCAAGAACATAGCAAATTAACAATGAATTCTCGACAATATTTGCATATATTATAAGGTACCCTGGTGTAATAACGCCAGGCGGGGTAATAACGCCAAGTGCTTATATTTTGCATAATTGTGAAATAGTCAGGTAAATGACACCCATGTGCTCTGCACAGAAGGGTTTTGAGTCATATAAATGGCAAAAAACAGCTTCAAGTTAATTTGTTTCATTTTTAGGTCTTATTGTTTTTACAAACAAGTAAAATTAACGCTTGATCTAAAATTTGCGAGATACGTTTTGTGATGTGAAGACTATCTTTTTATCCGGAAATACTTTGTTAATTGCATAAATTTGTAGTGAATTTCATGTACTTTTAAATTGTTGTTGAAGATTTTGGATATTTTCTCGAGATAATTTGTAATTTAAAATGTACTGCGCAATAACTATACCGGGGTAATAACGCCAATCCTTGACTTTAGTACCCCGGTTGATTCCCTACAGTGGCCAAGCTACATCCTAAATGCTGATTCAAATAGACACAGTTAAAACTGTCCAATGTTTCTCATATTTCTATTTAAGCGGTCCTTTTTAAGCAAAAAGAAGCTCACAGTCTGATATTTTTTGCCTCATCCCCTCCTCCCACACCACACCTTTATTTTTCTTACACTTTCACAAAAAAATTGAACATTTTCAATAGCTTAGAATGCAATTTGTCAATTTCTAAGTTCATAGAGTTTGTATTTTTAGAATTGGGCTATCTACATGCAATTATTCCATCTTATTTCATAGTTTTGTTTGCATGGCGTTATTACCCATATAGGTGGGTAATAACGCCAAATAGCATTGGTCAAGAAAAACGCCATTACATTTTATGAATACATATCTGTTAAATTATTTTATTTTATATAGATAGTCAATGAGTTGGTGTATCAGACCCTATATTTGTTTGAAAAATACAATCTAAAACTAAGCCGTGAAAATTGGTAGAACCTTAACGTGGCGTTATTACCCCAGGGTACCTTACTATTTATATGCCTACGTGTTTGGCATGCATGATTCATCCTAGGTCTTCTGAAATATTTTCAGCAATTTCGCACACAATTTTCTTTTCCAAACTTAAATTAAGGCTAATTCTTTGTTCAACGATTTTTTGCATTCTTAAAATAGCAAAGCACTCTAAAGTATGTATGGGAAAAAACTGCTGTTAATACAGATGACACCCAAACTCTGCATTGTAACTTGGCACAATGGTAACAAATTACAGAAAAGAATTGTTCGGACATTTCTACAGCATTAATTCCATATATTGATGTTTGATATGGATGATAATGTGTCATGTTTTATAATGATTATATATATGAAGGCACTGTTTAACAATATTCAAAATTTATCTATAAAAGTTACACTAAGCTGAAAAAATTCCCTTTTTCAAATTATTTTTTTTTCGAAACTAATTAATTATAATTGCTTATATTTTAAAATATCCCCTTATTAAAAAAATGAATGTGATAAAACATATGCTTTGTACATAATAAATAACTCTTAAAATATTATAATTATACATGGGGTTAGCGAACAATTCAAACAAATATCACAAATTCCCTTTTCCTGTCTCAAGATAAATAAAATATTTAATTCTAAAGTGAAAATAAGCCGAAGAAATGAGATGATGAATATTTTATAAATAGTGAATTGACAAAAAAGCGAATAGCTGCTATTTAAATCATAAATTATAATCTAATTAAAAAAAAATTTTCATATAAAATAATTCCGCCTTAAAAATAATCATTAATATTGTAGAAGAAAAATAAATTAGAAAAAAATCTTCTAGTCATTTTACCTTTTAAAAATCGATAATTAGGTTTATTTTTCAACCATCATTTTTTTTCAATTACACGCACATGCAAAAAGTGTATTTAATTATGAATAAAAGCTCGAAATGTTTTTTTGAAATACATGAAATAAGAGACACTTTTGATAAATAAGAAGTTAAACCATTATTCAAAAAAATATATTATGAATTTTCAAAAATAAACAAAAGATATAAAAATGAAAATAAATTCATTAATTTAATCTTTTTAAGTAGCATTTTTTTTAAAATTTTAAATCAAAATGCATCTAAAAAAATTGAAAAGATAATATTTTTAAAAGAAGTCTGACAACTGATTTTTTTCAACATGGTTTCATATGAAATACAAATAGATAACAAGGATATTGGGAAGACTTAGCTAACCCTTCGAACTCTGATGGGTAAATTTCTTTAAAGTTCCTAATATCACATTCGCAACGGTATTTTGTTAAGAAAAAAACCCGTTTTTGATATACATTAAAAAAATGCATTAAACCTTTCTCACAAAAGCTCGTCGAATATTCCTGTGGAGTTGTGACACTTCGGAATTAAAAATAAACGGTAGAAAATTCAATCGTCAGAGATCAAAGGATTAAATTTAAAGATTTAATTAAAAACCAGCAAACAATTTATATACATGATTTCCCAGAATTACTGAGACAAACTTTAGGGGAGATAGAGGACATCATAAGAATAATTCAGATTCTCCGTACTCGGAAATGTTTTCCTGCCGCTTTATGGATGGAACAAAGCGCAAGAAAGAAAGACCACGAACAGGGTAGGAGAACACGTTTATTATTCTTGGAGCTACAAAAAAGCCAGAACAATGCTGAAAAAGCTGAGGAACAGCTGTTGGGGAACGTCGGGATATTTCCAGTATTTTTCAGAACATTAGACCTTCCGTGCACCAGAAGTGCGCTTTAATGTACCCAGGGGTTGTAATTTAAAACACCTACATTCATGGCGATTGTTGACTCTTTGATGTTCTTTTTTCTTCTTCTGTTTTCAGTACTAAGGGTAGAAATGATTTTTTTCTCTCATACAAGTTCCGTCTTTCTTGTGTTATTGTCGTCACTACTGCGCTAAGAAAGCATTTTCAACTATTGGCTGCGATGCATATCTGAATCCTTGTGATGCATCTTACCTTCCCTTAAATTTTGTACCAATATTTCTGTGACACCCTGTATACTATTCGTATAAAAACTTCAAGGATAGCAAAAAACATTAATTTTGTTTCTAAATTTCAAAACAAATGAAACTTTTTCACATATAATATGTATCATCAACCTGAATAAAAAAAATAATTCCCAGTTAAACTGATGGCATTGAGCTCACAAGCTACGCATATTAATTTTACATTACAACCTTATATATATTCTAGAGTTAATTCCGTTCGAAAAACAAATTAAGTAGGGAAACAGCCCCCCCCCCCTTTTCCCGTTTTTATAATTAATCATTGAAACCCCTAAACTAATCAGGAACATGCTTTATCATATAAAAAATCTATATCCAGAATTCAGAGAAAATCGGAACATTCGTAATTAAAACCCATTTATATAATTTATGAGGAGATATCCCCCTCTTTTAAATTTAACCATTAAACTTCCAAAACTAATGAGAGATTTGAACGAAATCTGATAATTCTGCATGAAAAACCTATTTATATAAATTAAAGGGAGGGGCATTAGAACCCCCGTTACCCCTGTTTTTACTTACATAATGAACACCTAATACCAATAACAGAAGCGCCTCATCAGAATGATCCTATATCTAAATTTTGAACGAAAACTGATAATTCTGCATGAAAAACCCATTTATATAAATTAAGGGAAGGGGTATGAGAACCCCCCCTCGTTCCTCCTCTTATACATATCGAATGAACTCCAAAAACTAATCAGGGAAGCGCCTTTTCAGAATATACCTATATACAAAATTTCAGATGGATCGTATATTTTTATCATGAGTTATCGCGTTACGCACGTATGCACGCACGCACGAACGTTCATACATACAGAACGGGCGGGCACATAAGCTGTCAGGCTATGATAGCCTGTGAGCTAAAAACTTATAAAAACGTCAACAATTCGATTGTGAGAATTTTATTATGAAAAAAAGTAATTGAAAAAAAAAAACAATATTTTTGCATGTGTAAAAACTATACGGACACCAATATAATTTCAATATAGTAACCAAAGAACGTAATATTTAATGTATTATGCACTCACCTATGAATTTAATAATTGCAAATATTCCACCATTCCTCGCCATCATTAATTTTTGGCGCAGTTCGGGATTGTTTTTGTACGATTCATCTTCAATTGCAGATCTGAGTTAAAATTTTGAAGTAAAATCCTTCCATTTTTAATAACTTATCTTACTAGATCTCATTATAAGTTAGTGATGGAATTAAAATCAGGATTTATGAGAGGCCATTGCAAAGTTTCACTATTTTTGTCATAGAACTAAAGGTTTTTCTCATGATTTGCGTGGACAGGCGCTTTATCTCGCTGTTATATCCATTTTTTTCGAGAAGAGTTGCAACAAATCAAAAATATTAAGAAAGAGTTTGTGTATGCGTCTTTGAATTACATTTTCCTGAAAGATTATACAAGTGACACCATGTCGTTGAATGAAAAGCAGCCATGTGTTCCAATGGATCCGCAACTTAACTGATGCTTAAATAAAATTTCTTTTTCTTTTTTCAAAAAATCCTTCGAATAATATTTTCTGTCATCAGAACCATTTAAGTTTCATTTTTTTTCACCCAAGAAAGTTAATTAAGTTGATTTAAGAAAATAAAAAGAGATTGTATTAAAACATCAGTTAGGTGGCGGATTCGTTGCAACATAGAACTGCTTTTCATTCAACGACGTGATGTCACTTATATATTTTTCAGAAAAATATATTTCCAAGACACATGTGCGAATTTCTTTTGGCCATCTTTCCTTTGTTGCAACACTTCTGACAGGAAAAAATAGATATAACAGCAAGATAATGCACTTATCCACACAACTTGTGAAAAAAACTTTAGTTTTAGAGGAAAACTATAAGAACCTACTTTAGTTTTAGAAGAAAACTATAAGAAGTTGTGCAACGGCTGCTCAAAAATCCTAATTTTAATTCTATCAATAACATATGGGCATATCTAAAAGACGAGTTTATATAAATGAAAGACTTTTTTTAGCATCAGAACGCAAATCTACAACTGAAGATGAATTGTACAAAAACAATCCCGAACTGTGCCAAAAATTAATGATGTTCAGGAATGATCGAATATTTGCAATCATTAAACTCATAGATAAGTGCGTAATACATTAAATATTTGTATCTTCGATTACTATATTGAATTTATTTTGGTGTTTTTATAGTTTTTTCAGAAGCAAAAATAGCGTTTTTTGTACAATTACTTTTTTCTCCATAATAAAATACTCACAATCGAATTTTGTTGACAGTTTTATTAGCTTTTCACCTTGATGATTCATATTATAAAGAAAAAAGTGTGGTTTGTTTGGAAATTTATAATAAAAATTAATATTTTTTATTGTCCTTATAGTTTTTACACGCACTGCATATTTATATTAAAAATATATCTCAAAAAGTAGGTCTCCCTATGGACATACTCCAAAAAATCTGAAAAAATGTAGAATGTTCTTTTCGTGAGATTATACACGTTTGTAAAAGAATTTTTGGCGGAATCTCGATAGAGCGTCCGTACAAAATAATGAAACTCCAGTTATTTAGCAATTTTTCTTAGGTTAGCGCTGTAATACAATTTCAAAAAATACTTTTTTTATGTTTATATCTCGAATTTAAAATTTTTATTTTAGAGAAAAAATGCTTCATCTTGAACTTGTTTAAGTAAATTTATTTTAAATAATTTTGTTTTGTCAGTTTTAGTTTTTTTCACCCCATTTTTATCATATTGACACTTATATGTAATTATATTGAAATTTAACTATAAAAAACTACGATTTAAAACGAAATTCAAAATTTAAATTAATTAAAATTGTTTCAAGGGCTAAATTAAGTCCAACTGAGCACTATCGATCCAAATGTGTTGATAATTTGGCATTAATTTTAGAACACGCTTAAATGTATAAAAGACAATTTTTTAGTAAATATTTTTTTATATATGAAAATATTTTTTCTAGTGATAAATTAAATAAATAAATAACCGCAAAAACAAGCAATATACACGCGCATTTTAACAATACATTAACAAACAATTCTTAGTTAATCAAAATCCTTTGATTTTGGAAAAGAAAAGTGCTGCTCGACAAATGTATGACGCAATCGTCTTTTCTTGACAAACATTTCAAAGTATTTTATTTTTTCTATAGATTTTTAACTGTAATTCAGCTGCTAAATTTGACTTACAATTTATTACACGCATGAAAAAAATTAGCATTTTTTTTTCAAAATATTCTTGGTACTACCAGTACCGTAAAATGGGGTGAATCGGAACACTTTTCAACTTTGACGTTACAAAAAAACAACAACTGATTTTTTAATTTTTAAATTTTTCTACTAGAAACTTCGACCTTGTTTTGTTCTTTACTTTTTAAGCAAAAACGAAACATTTTTACTGTTTATATATACATTATTAAGATTTTTAATGGTGTTCCGATTCACCCCTATCTGCGGGGTGAATCGGAACACCATTGTTGCTATAGAATGCTATAATCTTTATTTATTCCGATTCAAACTTTAATAAGGTTAATAAAAACAGGTAATAATGATAAGGGAGGGATAGGAACACGTAGTTACTGTGAAACCAAGCCTTTATTTTATATGCCTTTTTAAAAATTAGAAAGCAACTTTTAAAACAAGAAAACTTAAAATTTATTTTAAGACATTATATTCAAATTGGAAATGTAGAATTTAAAATGCAAATCTAGCCCTGTTATGTGTTATCCTTTACTAGTAGTCATTGGGTAAGTGAATCTGTTGAGAAGCTCCAATCGCTGCATGTATTAATACGATCTACTAATACGCCCTCATCCCCAGCCCATAATAGTGTTTGCATTCCTCTCTTTTTTAATGGGTTTTTCATTTTGAGATGTTTGTGTAATGTTGTGGATATCAGAGAATAATTCTGTACAGTTTTTCTAACTAATTTGCTATTTTGAGTCTTTTATTGTATGTTCCATGTCTCTTGGATTAGGCGTTGACTTTTTTGTTTAACCAAGCAATTTCTTGGCACCCTTAAACTCTTAAAGTAATTAAAACAAACAAAATATTGTTACAATACATATTCATACATATGTTTTCATATATTACATGAAACTATTATTGTATAAAAAAATTAACCATGAGAGAAAACGTGTTCCGATTCACCCCGTAAATCTTAAACCTCTGATGTTACAAGCCATTTTTCATTTTTTCATTATGTAGTTTAGAAATAAGTAGAATTTAATACAGAATATTGTTAACAGGGCTATCATTAATTAAAAATCCCCTCTCTTAGGTTCAGCATACGAAAAACACTGTAGTTATATACAAAGTTTGGAAGACGTTGCAAAATTGAGGTTTTTGAGGATCCTCTTGAAGTTTTTTATATACCCCAATAGTTGTGCAAACATGTCAAAACTGAATTTCCCAACTCTTAATGTTATAACCTTCTTATAAAAAAATTGGCAACTAAAAATATCAATACATATATTTATAATGAATTTATTTGTATGACTGGGAAGTTTCGTTCCTATTCACCCCATTTTACGGTACCTTCCTTATAGGTCATTTTTTATTTAAAAAAATGCATTACATTACACAAAATTTTAAATTTGGCAATTCTTCTTAAAAAATATACATTTAAAATGACTAAAAACTTAAAACCTACAGTGACTTTAGTTTATTCGTAGGATACATTTTAGATAAATTAAAATGCAAACAATGTTTGTTCTCAGAATATGATTTTTTATTTTCTAAAAACAGTTAAAAATATCGCAAAATGTTATCAACAAATTCATTGAAAACAATCTAATTTAAGAATGTTTTAAAATATTTTTTAAATACTTGTTAAGATAATCTAAGATTGCTAACATTCATATAAACTCCCATAACAACAAAAGACAGCTAATATTTGCATAAAATTGTTTTTTTCTTAGAATTTTAATTCAAAATAAATTCAAAATGTTCAGTAAATACACAATGATTTTTAAGAGAAATATATTTTTTAAATCTATAAAATCTATGAATGTTTTTGAAAATGAATAATGTAAATATCAATGATGCGTACAAAAAGTCCTTTACACAAATCTTTTGCTTTTTCAACTACACAAACTTTTCTAGAATGACTTTCAAATATCCATGATGTAATTTTTTGTGGAATCTTGTTTATTCGGAAGTATGATTAGGGTTTTCATTAAAATTTTTAAAAAAGTAATAAACAAATTTATTTAAATTTGGAAAAAATTCAATTAAAGTTTTAAAAGGAAAAAGATTCACTGCAACAAGCTTTACCGTGCTATCGGAGAAATATAAATGAGATGATAATAAGTTTTTCATAAAATATAGTTCTTAAGACTTTTATATTTAATGTGTTTACTTTATAGGGAAATTATTTGAACTATAAAAGTTTAAAAACAAAACATTTCTACAGCTTCAAGAAATTTAAAAATTATGTTATACTTTTCGTATGAAAAATAAATTATTATTGATCTTCGACATGGCTTGTAAAATACCTTAAATAATTTGAAGATTCTATATATAAACACTGTTTCATTCTAAAATTTTATAATGATTCATAAAAAAAGGTTATTTAAGCACTTTTCAACATAGATTTTAAAAATAAGATTCTTTTTTAATTTGCGTTAACTTAATTATTTTTCAAAACTGTTAAAGAAACGTTTTCTATAAACATTAAAGTAATTGCTATTGAAAGTAATTACAAAATGCCAAAAAATATCCTTGATGATATATTTACGTCTTTTAAGTAAATTATTTATCTTTCCCTCAAGGCAAATTTAATTCCCTTTTTACCAAAGATCATATTACCAATCATCATAATTGCATCCAAATAATAATTACAGATAAAACGAATAAAATATTATCCATTTTCTTCCAAATTAATATTTTTTGTTTAATAAAGTTAATGCTTTTCCTTCAAGTAAAAAATATACGGTACTTTTTACCAAAGGAAAGATCTCTGCAATTACAACCAAATAATAACTAAGGATTACAGGAATAAAAAGTTATACATTGCTAATCCTAAAGATTCATTTTTCCTACTGCATTAATATTGTCTATTTTCAGGTGTAATTGGTAATAACTAAAAAGAAGAAATGTGTCAAAGAAAAAGAAACCTTAAAATTCTTCATCAAACATACATTATATTTGAAATTTAAAGATTTCAATTTCAGAAAAAAAGTGGTTTTCGTTATCATAAAATAAAATCTGTCTCATAAACCAGAATCGGCTGCACAAATAATCACCTCATCGAATTTATGGCTGAATTAATTAAAAATCGAATTAATTAAAATCAAATTAATTAAAACTAATCAAGAATTAATTAAATCTCGATTTACATATTACAACGAAATCGGTATCACCAAGATAGGACTTGGCGGAAAACAGCTGAAAACCCGATTTAAGGAGCAGTCTCCTATGTTTACTATTATATTTTCCAGCTTCCACACGAAAATATGCAGAACACTGGGAGCAGAAAATCACGATGGAAATCCTAGTGTCAACCGCTAAAATTGGATCGTCATGTGTGTCCTACCAAAATAAGACTTGGCGGACCGACTGCGTTTCGACATGCGAACCTAGTTTTAACTCGTTCTGGAATTTCAGCCGTGAACTGGATATGGTGATTGCCTTTACTGTTGCTGCCTAGAATTTTTAGTCTCTTGTCTTCTAGGTGACGGAATGATAATAGCGATTATGGATATCAGAACCACAATTTTGTCTGAGTGTGGTACCGAAGAATTCCCTTTTCTGAAAACTCCAATACGCGTACGAGCCCTGTAGATTCGGAATCTTTGAAAGGGTACACAAATCATATGCTAAACGTTGCCAAATATACGTCGACGTTGGTGGTGAAACTTTTGTGTACTTACTGTTAATGTTATGTCAAGAAACCACTTGTTTTCATTTCATTCGCGCTTCTTAATATTCTCCAATTTTTTTCATTTCATACTCCACATTTTTATATCAAAATTGTTTCTTAATAAGTACGTTACCTTTCCTCACAGTTTGACCCATGAATTCGTAGACACCACGTAAACAATTTGACTATCCCTTAATTAATATCTATATTAGGCTGCATGATTTAATTCCGATTTCTACCATTTCAACTCTCTTAAAATTCCCTATTTCCGAACTAAATTGTTTCCTTGTATTCTCCTTTTCCATTAATTACGTTTGCACTACTATTATTACATTACTATACAATTTGTATAATCCCTTCCATTATTCAATATCTTAAACATCTCGATTTCCTTTGATAACCTACAAATAATCAATAAGAATTTTTCCTTTAAAACCATCGGAATAAGAATTTTCTACTGAACGGAAAAGTAGAAGTTTTCGGTTTTCGAAATGACATTTCGGATTTGAAATCATTGTCATGCAAATATTTGCAGATCAAACAGATTTCTCTTCTCGACAACAAAGAAAGCGGGTGGAAATTTTACAATGGTTTTCAAAAACATGTGTTTTATTGAAGGATTTGGAAAGATGTTTAATATTAAATGCGATCTCATTTACAAGTTCATAAAATTTTAAATTATTTTATTTGAGATAAAGAAAAGATGGTTTTTATTTGTCATACTATTTTTTTATTTTTACTTTTATTTTACTTTTTATGTAATTAATTATATAATATCGTGCAATTTTTTCCTCTTTTGTACAGTAGCTGTTTAAAAAATAATTAAATTACCTTTAGATTTTAAAAGATTTATTTTAGCGTTGCAAAGTCTTTTTGCTCTCAGAAAGTAATTTTTAAATGAATGAATCTAATTCAACGGAATTATATATATGTATACATATTCTTACATGTTCTTTCGTAGAACAAGGCTGAATTAAGAACCAGGGTGATTCTTATATTCTCTATTGCATTACTTACATTTTCGCAACTTACATTTTTATGCAATTTGTATAATGTATTTAATGATAAATTATTTTAAACATTCCGATTTCCTTCTGTACCCAACGAAAAATGAATAAGAAATATTTCTCTAAAACTATCGAGATAAGAATTTTGAGCTTAACTGAAAAGCAAAATGACTCTGTTTTGGAAATGACATTTGAATTTGAAATCATTGTCATGCAAATAAATGCAAATCATACAGATTTCACTTCTCGACAATAAACAAAATGGGTGGAAATTTTACAATGATTTTCAAGGACAGGTGTTTTGTTAAAGGATTCGGGATGTTGCTTAAGATAAAAATTGATCTCATTTAACAGGTTTATAAAATTTTATGATATCATATATGACGATTATGTTACTATATTTGAAAAAAAACGATTGTTTTTATTTATCTAAAAGAAAAAAATAAATTTTATTAATTTTGTATCGTTGTACAATTTTATGATCTTTAACATAATTACTGTTAAAAAAATAAAAATAAAAATACTTTTTAGATTTTAAAATATTTATTTGAAAACTATCAAGTGTATTTCCTTTCAAATGGTGATTTTTAACTGAAATATAATTCAACCGAATTATATACATATTTTTTTACGCAGTAATTGTTCCATGTATATGAATCAGAATTATGTGTGATATCTAGAGCTCAAATGTTTTTCAGGTATTTATCAACGTTGTTGCTGGCACATTTAAGCACTGACTGTAATTGTTAATAGTTTGTTTTTGAAAAATTGTTATTTCTAAATCACATTTATTCTTCAATTTGCTTTGTGAATGACAGTTTATGCTTTGGTACCGAGACTGGGCATACAATTTGATATGCAAGGTAGATGTGGATGTGAATAGCACTATATCAGGGAATGAGTAAAGATCACTAAATAGGAATGTGCGATTTAAAACTTGAAAAGAAAAATTTTTATATAATAATAAGAAAAATGTATCGAGTTAAATTTAAATTTAAGCAAGTCGTAAATTATTAATCAAACTTCTCAAATACAGGGTTTTCGTACTAGAACTAGTTTCAGACTTCGTACTATAACTATTCAGAATTTTGTCAAATTGCTGTAGGAATCTTATGTAAAAGATGCATGTATACAAAATGTATTACAATTTTATGCATTAAATTCAATCATACGAAAATAACAGCACTCCCTCATAAATAGGATGTCGTCACGAAGGCAACTAATAATCATTACCTATCATGAGGCATTAATAAATTAAATTAATGACGTGTAACAAGATTTAACGGGATACAGAGAGCTTTTATTAATACCTCTTTAAGTTTTGATTCGATTTTCATTAAATTTGAAGTGATTAACCGCAATTATGAAACGTTTCTACATATTAAATTTAAAACCATTAGGTTGTATAGTTTTTGCGCTGTTATATGCCAACAGATGGACCGAGAGATAGATCAGGCAACGATTATAGTTTCTTCATATTTATATAATAGCGTACGTTTCTTAAAAATAGATGACGCTATAAAGCAACGCACGGTTGTTTCGAATTTAAAGGTACAAGAACTTATACAAGAATTTTTTAGTCGTTTTAGTGCACAGTTTGATATGTTTGAAATCTAACCGCACATTCATACATAAATCTTATTATCTAGGATTAGCTTTTAGAAACGGATATGTTATATAATATCATGCAAAATTAACTAGGCTTTTTGTGGCTGAAAGAGTTGTTCTGTATGTGTTAAAGAAAATTCTACCTATTAGAGCGAAAAAGAAAAAAAATATTTAATGATTATCAAATCTTATTTTTTCGCATGCCAGAGCATGCCGTTCCACCTCGTACTCCACTCAGAGCTTCGCCACTTCTATACTATTTATATGCAAAATTTAAATTTTATGTACAAAACTAGTCTCAGTACCAAAAAACCTGTTAAATATACAGAATTTTTTTTCATTTTGGTAAATAAGGGAGGTTTTTCAAGAGATTTAGTTTTGAAATTAGCAACACTTTTTCTAATAACATTTTATTTGACTGTTATAAGACGATTTTTGCACACTATATTTTGCTAATTCACCATGTACAGATTTACGTCTAAACAAAGCCAGCGAATTTACCTTAACACCATCAATTTATTGAAGGAGACATTCGGAGAGCGCAGAATTTCAGGTAATTGACTCATGAACTTTCCTCAACAAACTTGTGATCTCACACCAGAGTTTTATTTTGTATTTTATTTCTTTGTGCATGTGGATAAATCAGGTAGAAATTTGGCGGTTGAGCTTTTTTTTTTTTTCGAATACACCTTTATCAAAGATTTTTCTATTCAAGACACGGCAGTGACAGGAGTATTTTAAAGAGTACCCAATTTTATGAGCGACAATTTTTAGAAATCTTAAGATATAGGTAAACTAAAAATGAAATGAAAAGATTTTTTAATTGTTTATGATTTCAAAACTTTGCATTCCCCCACCTCCACCCATTCGTGCATATAAAATATTTCAGGTTCAGAAAATAATGTCACCAACTCTTAGAAAAAAATGATTTGAAACTTTAAAAAATTAAAAAGGATATTTATAAAACAATATCCCATTTTCAGTGGCATATTACAACAGTTTAATTTATATTGTTCATAGCAAATCATACATCGAATGAAAAGTAATTCGATTAAGTTTTTCTTACACATGTTCAATAGGTGCACGTTTAGTTAAACAACACAAACCCAACTCTTTCCATAGTTTGATTAACAAGTCCAGAGTCATGAAAGCAATTGCTTTTTCCAATTTATATCTCAACTTTGAGAAAGCATTAGATAAATACAGGTAAATTCAAAATAAATATAGCGATTACAAACGTTTATAGCTATTTAATACAGTGGAATTTTTCGATTATTACACAGAATTTAAAAAAGACGTTCAAAATTTTGTTTACATAATTCTTATAAGTATTCTATGGGATTACTGTTGAACCCATGGGTGACATCAAAATATCACTTTTGCTCAAACATCCGATACCAAATGTGTATGTTGTTAGGATTTAGAGGTGTTTAACTATACCGCTGACGAAATCTTCATTAAGCCGATGACACAAATGACAATTGTTAAATTTTAACGCACAGAATTCCCCAAATTTCCAAGAAAATATGCAGATGATATCTGATGTTTGGACAAAAAGTATGGTTACATTTTGTACGTGTCACTAAGGAGAGTCCCGTAGAACATCCACAAAGTGTGTAAACAAAACTCGGAACGCTCTATTACATTTTGTGCAATTCTTATTATTAAATTATTTTTGATTAAATAATTATAGATATTTGTAATCGCTATATTTATTTTCAATCTCCATGTATTTTGTAGTTTATTAAGTGCCTGATATTATATTTATTAAATTTCAATTATTGTCTTAAAAAAATCAACATTATTTCAGACGTAAAGTTTTTTTTATGGTACTTGAAATAAAACAGCGATGATAATAATGTTACATTAATTATGCCAATACTACCTATGTATTTTTTATTTTGTATGTAACTTTATATCGTTTACAGTATGGTAAGTTAGAAAAAAGCAAATATACATAAGGATAGAATTTTTTAATATGTATATAATAATCGTGGTTGGAATTTAGTCGATATATCTATCTAACATACCTTATAAGGGAAAGAAAGTACCGGTATCAAAATCAAATCTCTATGTTTTTATTGTGGATAATTTATCTCGAATATGTAACTTTACTCTCAAACATTAAAAAAGAGATACATCAGACTCGAACAGCGAATATCCGAAATTTATTTCGTTTGCTGCTTAGTAGAATATTGAAAAAGAGTCAGCTTCAACATTTATTTCCAATAAAAATATAATTTTGACATCGTATCTTTTGTTTAAAAATTCAAATATTTTTAATTTAGGATTGACTATTTGAAATATTTCTTCAGTGTAACACATAAAGTTATTTTTTATTCATTGAAAAAACAATCAAAAGCATTCATTTAAAAAAAAAAAACTACAAGCGACAGAAAAAAAACTTAAGACTTTCAAGTGTTTCTAAAAATTTCAAAATAAAAGAAGTATAAATCACTTAAATTTAAATTAAATATTTTAAATTAGTTCTAAAATGTTAGCATTTATCTGAAATTAAATAGTCCTTAAATGTTGGAAAGACGGGAAATAATCAGCTTAGAGAACTGGTTATAACTATCAGTAAAACGATATACGAATGGAAATTTTATTTATTTAGTGTCATTTCATGAAACAGCTGTTTTATAGAAACATATAAACATTTAAATTAATATCTCTGACAAAATACAACCTTATTCTACCGTTTCTATTTAAAATGCTTATATTTAAAAATTTTATATGAATTATTATCATAACTCATAAAAACAACGATAATGTTTATTCTGTCATTATCAAGCGTTAATTTGCGAAATAAGAAAGAGAAACTTACTTTATAAGTCCCCATAAAAGAGGTACATTAAGAGATTCCACGCAAGGTCGTCTCTTATTGATTTAGCTCAGAATTTATAGACTTATAAAAACCTAAACTTAGCCCATCTCTCCTTCCCCGTTTTGCACAGACTATTTGAGCTTCCTTCAACCACATGTTTAGTTAATTTAACAAACCATTAAAAGGTTTAATTCAGAGAACTTAATAGTATTAGCTACAATCCATTTCCTAATAAAATTTTAGGCAGTTTTTTGTCAAAAGCTCCATTTCTTCCTACTATTCATTTAGCTTATAAAAAATAGACTTACAGACACCGATGTACCTTCCCTTCACATTCTGGACAGATTCTCACAAATGCATACCAGAACATGCTTATATTATTCGACTAAACTCATTTTGGTTTAGCTTCGAGAACATAATAGGAATAGTTGTAATTCCACTTATAATAAAAATTTATGCGTTTCTACGTCAGTAGCTCTTATGTACGACTGGTAACAGTTGAGTGACAGCCAGTATTATGGTGCGAGTAGACGATCCTTCTAACTTTTATTAGTATCGAAAAGTCTCTAACGGCTTTTAAATCTTCAGCCCAACAATAACACTTTATGTTCAGGAGTCGTTATTTTATTTACCTAACTCTGCAAATGAATAAATGACAAAGCAGTACTCGCTAAAATTGATTCAGTGACTCTTCATCTGTATCATTGATCCAAACCTTAACAAATTTAATATTTAGTACTGTAACAATTTATAACAGGGTTACTGTTTTAAGGACACTATGTATTAATATTTGATAGATTAAAAAACGTTTGTTTGATTCATATTGCAGAAAAGTGTGTAATTATGATTTATAAAATCACCGTTCACTTAAAGAATTTTTATCATGAATTTCAATAATTTACGGTGCCAAATATAAAATCATCATTGTTAAAATCAAGCTTTTGTATCTTTTCAAGAATGAAGTCAAGTCAATCTTTCTCCCTAAAAATACGAAACTGGCAATCTCTTAAAAAATAAATAAGATCATGTTTGGATGTATTTTTTTCTGTTTCCTTTCATTCACAGCAATACTGATTCGAAAATAAAGAGCATCTCCTACTAAAAACATCCACCTAACATTTAGGCGTAACAATAGGCGTGTCTTATCGACACAGCCGAAATTGACTTGGATAGAATGAATCTGGCACTTCACCACTTCTTTCAAAAAAGAGACATTTATTTCGTTATCCAGACTCCAATTTATCTTCCCCGAATAAAAGTTTTCTTTTGTTAAGTTACAGCTGAAACATCGACCCATTTGCTTTTATTTCTGACAACAATTTATATAAAGCCTTTTATAAAAAGCAACAATATAGGAAATTGAAGTACTGTTCAGTGTATAAGTTGCCCTTGTTAAACAACCCTATTTTAAATTTGTCTAGAGAGGAAATTATTGTTGCTTAAATCGTGCAATTTCGTGAAAGACAGAACAAAAATATAGAGTTTTGTTTAAAAAAAATAGTTAGATTTTGGCGCCAGAGGACAATTTTTAATGAATTATACTTTTAGCGTACATTTACGATAGTTTGCATCTTTGTTTAACTTTACCTGATCCCAAAGCCAGCATTTCGAGTGATGTTCTTTGCATTTCCCATAACTCATATGGATCCTAATAATGATGGCCATCATGTAGAAAATATTGGATCTTAATAAAATTCATAAAATATTATTAATATATGCTAAATGTGTAATTCGTTAAAAAACTCCCTCTAGTAGCAAAATAATTTTTATTTATTTATTTATTTTATTTATTTTATTTTATTTATTCTTTTTATAATGTTTGAACAAAATTTTATACCTTCATTATGCTTTTTACAAAATTTTACTATTTTCTGAACAATAGTGTCTTTTGTTCTTTACAGTAGTGTTTTTGTTCTGAACAATAATAGCAATAGTAGTTCTGAACAATAGTGTTTTTGTTTTTGAATCTTTTGTCAACTTTAGCCTCTTTAGATCCAGGGTTTCAATATGTACTGTTTAACACTTTTCAACAAAGTTGAAAAGTGTTTATGCTCTCTGTTTCTCTGGCCATCTGTCCATCAGTCCGTCTATCCTCGCTCTAACTCTCTGAAATATGTTTGGATTCCAGGAAATTTTTAAAAGTTATTGACGTTTAACCTAGCACAAACCTTATTGAAAATATAGTTTCTACCATGATTAATTTATTTACAGGAATAGTTAAACGTTTTCCGTTACATTACGGCCTAAGGGAAAAAATCGTTTAAAATGTATTTTAAAGGTGTTACACCCTGTGAAACATATTAAATTTACATGCATTTGCGAAATGCACTAAAATATGCATTCTGTAAAACATGCAGTGAAAATAAGTGTTATTGTTAATTTTCATGGCTGCACCTAAGAATCACTACACAATAATAAAGAGAGGCGGTTGTTTGCGGCATATTTTTATTATGTTAAACGATCTCATGCATAATATAATTGATATACACTGCTGAGATCACTGAAATTTCACGCATATCATGAAGTGCATAGCATTTAAAGGGACACACAAAAGAATTCAAATATTATATTCTATCCGAAGTAGTGTAAATTATCGATGATGGCCGATGGATGAATAAAATGCATTTGTCATTGTAATATACACTTTTAAGTTTCATTAAATGTGTGCATATCATAGGTGCGTATAAATGCTATAGTTGATATTCAGGGTTACACAAAACAGCACGTAAATATTACTGATTATAACAGTAATTTACTTAAAGTTGCTTTTAAATAAGTTATGCATTTTTATGCATTATAGTTCAGTAAACTGCTTTCAGTTTACTGAGAGATGTTTGTAGAAAAGAGATAAAATTATATACATGGTCAAGCAAAAAATTGGCTACATGGTAACCAATAGATGAAATTTTCTGGAAATGTGAAATAAGTAGTTTAAGAGTGTTTTTGTTTGAACTAAATTTTAGCAAAATTTTCTACGTGTAATAAAAATATCATTTAACTACAGGACAGAACAAAAGGATTCAAATATGTTTCCATATATTTGTATAAACTGCTGAAAGAGAAATTTTAACTTGTTAGGGGTTTTCTAGCTTAACTAAATTTTCCCATTATATAATATACATATCAAGAGACAGATTAAATACAGTGCTGTTGAAAAGTACTGGAATACATATTTTGCTATGGACAGTAACACTTTAAATCTCTAAATAAGAAAGTTTTGTAAAAGATTTCTGGAAGTGCTGGAAAATGTTTCATAATCTATGCTTAACGCATGATTTTTTTTATATTTCAGTTATGAGTTTATATTAAAAACGGATAACTAGAAGAGGTTGAACAGGGAAAAAATATTACTTTTTTGTTCATAAAATTTGATGATATATGGGACCCTAAAAATACATTATTGGACAATTTCTCAGGTTTTTGTTTTATTTTACTTTATGTGAATTGCAAAAACACTGAAAAAATAAAAATAACATACTATTAATAACTTTATTACTAATGATCTCTAAAAATTTATTTTAATGCATCGTAAAGTTATTTAAGTATTCCTTTTTGTACTATTCGTATATTTCTGCTGCAAACCTTTTTTATATAGCAAAACACTCGTTAAAAAAAATAGCGCTGTAAGAAATAAATTGCAATTTTGTTTAGTTCGGCTATATTCTTAGCTTCATTCACACCAATTCCTCTTTTTGTAACATTTTTATTATACGTGAATTTTTTTTTTAAATGTGTATCCCATAGTATACACCGGAACTACAGAGTTTAAGATAATATTGATTAATTATCGATACCTTGTATAGGAAGAACTCTCATAAGGAAGGTGGAAATTAACAAATTGAGAAAATAAGCTGTCTTTCGTCTATTCTTAAAAAAATTCTTTTTTATCAATTAAAATCTCTGTGAATATTAGGGTTTTTGTTTTTCAAAAAGCATTTTAACACAAGGTAGATGACGTTGATTATCGTCAATTGTATAATTAAGTTATTTATTTATTTATTTATTTCAAATACCCGATTTAAAATTTGAGCTATTTGTATAAACTCAAAATAATATTCGCACAAGATCTTATAAATCTTTAATCTTATTCAAGATTTAAAACATAAATTCGAAGGAAATTTGGGAATTTTTAGAAATTTTTATGCTATTCAAATTTTAAAATATAATATGTTTGTCTCCATAAAAATTTTACCGAAATGACTAGGTAACGAAAATTTAGGTGATTTATATTTCCGTTTATTTGTTGAAGTATTGCTGACAAGTTTCATTTTAACTTTATAAATGTTTCCAAATCTTTGAAAGCACATCATTAAAATAAATCCTCAAAACAAAGTGAGAAAGATTTCAAATTTATTCTTCAAATTTTAAGCATAAATTTCGAATTTTAATGAAGTCGACCTCAAAATAAAAAGATAATACATCTGACTCGTCGAGAAATTTCCTAACATATCCAGAAATAATGATTTGCAGATCTGAAGAGAAAGAAAGAGCAATTTTAAATATTTATTTTAAGTTGTGTGAATGTGGCTGCATTCTATGTAAATATACACTGTAAAAAACAGGTTTGTTTCTACATATGACAAATTTTTATGCACATATAATCTTTCCTGGTTACCCTTAAATAAGAAAAAAATACTTTTTTATCTTCAAAAAGTACATAGATTTCCGAGATTTAATGAATATCATTTCTGAAAAGAAAATCTTTCAATCATATGAAAATAAAATAAAAAGTGGAGCGTTCTCGAGTAGTTTTGTAAAGTAAACTACCACTATTTTAATGTTATTTCTAGGTTATTTTGTAATTATGTAAATATGCATCACCTGTAGCCGTCGTGCAGTCTATCCGTCTGTCCGCATACAATAGAGCAAAAATTACCCTACTAAATCATTTGAAATTTAAAATGCATAATTGCTGCGTAATTTTATCGAGTTATTTCAAATTTTATGAAAATTGTGTGTTTAGTTTATTTACAGGGTCAATCAAAAGTATTCCTTCAGATGACGGCCAATAATAAAAAAAAAATTGTTTCAAGTGCATTTTAATGGTGTTACACACTTTCGACCATAATATAATTGGTATGCATCGGTGAAGTATATACTAAAACATAATTCTGTATAATCTGTACTGCAAAGAATAGTTGTTATTTACTTACAGGGTTACACAAAAAGTTTTTTATTACATAATTGTATAGGAGGAAGCATTGTTTCGGGCTCGGTTTAATAGTATTAAATTATTTCACATTGTTAGAAATCGTTGTACGTTGCTGAGGTTTACTATAAGTTACTTCTTGTAAAATAAACTAATGGTTGTGGGCCCCCGTAATACATAATGAATATGAATATTATATTGCATTAAAATAAAACATGTGTATTTATAAAATGTATTTCAATTACAAAATAAAATTTAAACGCATATTTAAATATATTATTATACATAGTAATGCTCTATTAATGAATTGCTGATGAACCATTTTCGACAAATTATATAAAATGCCAAACCGAATTGAGTAAAAGAATCATCCTTATAGCTCCAAAAATAATAGTCATATTAACTGACAGTGTACAAGCGTAGGACTGAACATCTTATTTCCAATAAAAATATACCTTTGAATTGAAATTTGAACGACGTATACGGTCTGAAAAATCGAAGAGTGTGGACGACAAGTATTTTTTGACTTCATTCGTTATGCAAAAATCATGTTTTTATTGTTTTTTTATGTTTTTTTACAGACAGACACATAGACGAACAGACTTCATTTTTTGCTAAAAATATGTTTTTCGGAATCTCCAGTATCTAAAACGTGTAAATCCGTCAATTTTTTTTTCGATTTTCAAAACGATTGCAAGACTTACCCTACACTACGTATGATGGGTATGTAAAAGCAGATCTAAACACACGGATGTGTGTCAGCCAAATTTACAAAGTAAAAAAGTGACACACTAGTCGTGGGTTATATTACATGAACCATTTCGGGCCAGTTTTAATACCCTCCCCCCCCCTTCAAAAAAAAAAAAAAACTTAAATTCTATTTAAGCTACGCACTTGATATTTTGCATATCATGTAAGACCATCTGCTAATTACCGAATACTATAAATTAAATAAACTTTTCAAGAATTTCTTTTTCAAAACATCTGCTTTAAATATGTTACATTGACAGGACCTGATTAATGCACGTGCCTCCGTGGCCTCGTCCCTAGGCCCACCAATTTCAGGGGCCCACAAATTATCCGAGTGCTTTATTCCCTTAATAAAATACTTTTCAAGTAATATTGGTTTATAAAATATGAAACGTAACATTAAAATATTTTGAATGACTCAATGAAATTCTTAGAAGCTTTTAACCTAGGCACTCTAACAAATTTGTTTTATGGAAATTTTTCAAATTTAAGTAAATTTATGGAAATTTTTCGAAATACTAGAAATCTTCCCACGTTCGCGTCTTTTTTGGAGTGCATCAAGGCTATTTTCTGAAACTACCGAACCGATTTCAAAAGTAATGGAATCAAAATGAAGGTATTCGCCCCTGTTCAAATATAGGCTATATCTTATGTCCATGCCACTAACCAAAAAAGGGTGCAAAAGCAAAAAAAAAAAAAATCAAAAAATTCGATTTTTTATGTAATTGAAGGGCCTAGAAACATGAAATTCGGCATGTAATTATTTATAAGATATAAATGGTCACTAAGAACACTTGAAAAGAAATTAAAAGGGATAAAAATCCACAAAAAGAGTTCTAAAAGCGTTCTAAATAAGCGATTTTTAAACAAACTCCGGAAGTAACAAACCGATCCTAAAAGTAATGACATCAAAATTATGGTGACAGTTTTTTCTCCGACATAGGCTATACATTATGTCGATGTCATTAACCTAAAAGGGGGGGGGTGCAGGAGCAAGAACCGTTCTAAAAATGCAACTTTTGTGTTACTGAAGGACCTAGAAATATAATATTTGACATGTAAATTATTTATAATTTATGAAATTTGCTAAAAAATTCGGAATTTAAAAGGGGTGAAAATGCACTAAAAGCGTTCTAAAATTGTTCTAAATTGCGATTTTTAAGCAATCTCAGAAAGTAACAAAATGAACTTAAAAATAATGATATCAACATGATGGTGATAGTCCTAGCTCCAACATAGGCTATAACTTATGTCGATGCCACTAACACAAAGGGGATACAGACTGAGCCCCATTAAAGTTGTGCGAGGCCCAAGGCCCTGTACATTTTATGGGGCTTCTCGCAGCAAAATAGTTGCTGTATTTATTTATTTGTTAGTGGGAAGGTACTATTTACAGGGATACACAAAATATTTTGGGCAATCTACTCTATCTGAAGTACTGTATAGTATTACACCAAGTTCTGAATATTTTATAACTTTCTTATCGTACAAACGCACCTCATTTGCTACACGTGACGTGCAATTTCCAACCTGTTTCGGATGCTATCAATTCTCATGTAATAATTTTCTTTTTAAATCGGACTGACTATTAAACTATCATTGCTTTACTTTAAAAATGTCTTGAGATAAAAAATTCTTTATAATGCTGTGAAATTTTGTGAAAGACAAAATAAAGGTATTAGAATTTCATTAAAAGAAAAAAAACTCTTTTAAACATCACTACCCAACTGCACTTTTATTAACTATACTTTCAGAGGACATTCTTGAATGAATTATACACTACACTTGGTCACTGATACAAAAAACAGCAACTTTATTATGAACTTGTGCAGTTAAAAATGAAATAGCATTTAAAATCTACATTTCAAAACTGCATCTGCTTTCGTTCTCGGGATAAATTACATTGGTAATCGTATCATTGGTCAACGCTCAACAAATTGTCTCTATCGTGGGAATCATTCATCAATTTTTTTAATCACTTTTAATCACTTTATCATTGTATTTTATTCCTAGGATGAATGTAGATACAGCTCGAAACGTATATTTTAAATGATATTTTATTTTTAACTGTAAAATAACTTATGAGTTTACAAGTTCATATTAAAGTTCTTGTTCTTGTGTACTAATGAGCAAGTTTATAAGTTTTTTTGATGAATAAATTCTTAATTATTTTATTTTTTATATTTACGTCATTTTAAAGATAGTATTTCATGACAGGTTTTTAATATTTCCCAAAACACGATGCGGTCAATTGTGGAACATGTCATGTTAAGATTCATGATGGTATCTGAAAATTAAGACCCTCATACGGAATATATTTAATTGTGATAAAGTTTGTAAACTATCGTAAATTTATGTTAAGTGTGTAATTCGTTAAAAAAAAACCCTTTGACATGCTCTGTGACGAAAAATATTTAAAATATTTATTTTGCTGAAATTCCCAAATATTTGTAATATACTCAACAAAATTTCCTATTTTACTGAAGAATAGTATGTTGACAACTTTAAAATTGGTCGTTTAATTATAGACATTCTGTAATTTAAAAAAAAAACTCTTTTATAAGCATTTAATGCTTACTTACAAATAATGCCTCGTTTTTTAAAAGCAAGTGGTATTTTTTCCCCAAAAGGCCCGTTACAATACATTCATTTCACAATGGTCTTGAATTTATAGAAATTTTTTAACGTTTGTTATAAAGCGTAGTCAATTGAATTAATTAACGAATGCATATTTTTTGCCCTGCTTGTTTTTGAACCTCTTCGCTCACCGGGTCAACATATGCGGACATCTATTCTTTTCATTATAAACACTAGACTGATTTACATTTATTATTTACCTTGACGATTCACTATTTAATTCCGTAGGTCTAAGAGAGGAATATTAGCCTTAAAATAATATTAAACTAATAAAGGATTAAAAACACTTTACTAATTAAATTAGGAATAAAAAACTTCCTTCACCTAAAAAGTAATTCTCTTCAATAAAATTGCCGTTTTCGTACACATTTTCGCATTTTTAAAATTTTTATTTATTTATTTTGAAAGAACATTGGTTTACGATTTCGAAAATCTTTAAATTTTGTTTCTAGGATTACTAGAAGTGGAGTTATGGCCTATTTAATAAACAAAAAGTATTGAATCAAATGGATGAAATGGACATAGAAATGTTAGGAAAAATGCAGTGAATGTTTGTATTCATACATTATTTACTTTTATATTAAAAAGACACATGCATTTAATTGAAACTTCTTGATTACAATTATATTTATCTTAAAAATATAAAAAATTTCCTTAACGATCCCATTTCTGGAAAATCCATTTTTACTTTATCAACCGGTCAATCCACGTAAAATTAGCAAAAATTTTAAAAAGTCATGGCCCCCATGGTAACCCATTTTAATAGAATTTGATACACAGCTTCGATTCGATTCATATTCATATAGAGCTCTGCAAAATATTTTGCCAAAAAATAAATTATTTTAGCAGTTGTGGACTTTTAAAAAACTCAGAATGGCATGCGTGCAATTTTCTAAAGTTGCAAGTTTAAAGTTTAATATCTTGAAAATTATTTATCAGGAATAAATTTTGTTATAATATTATAACTTCTGAAAAATTATTTTCTTATCTATTTAAGAATAATAATCTGGCTACGATTAATTTTAAATTAGACGAAAAAACTGAAAAGTGTGAATTTTGAGAAAATTTGAAATGCTATAAAAATTAAAGGAACTATAAAAGTGAAGTTGATGTCTGGATGTAGTATTACATATAAAGATTAATTTCCCCAAGTTTGAAAGTTACTATTTATTTTCATTAGCTTCAATAAAACTTAGAAACATTTAAACATTGCAAAATCAAAATTTTTTCCTCTTCTGTATGCTCAAAAAATAAATAAAGGAACGATCCGACATTAATAATATTGCACAGACTTGAAAATTAATAAGTCCATAATATGTTTTAAAAATTTCAATGATTGATTCTTAAAATTAAAAAAGGGGTTTAAAAAAGTAATATTGCTGTTTCTACACAAAATTTCTCTTCAAATTTGCGAGGTTTTATAAACATATTGCACGATTTCAAGGGATAAATAGGGCTGCCATCTACAAGAATTTAATATTACTAGATAATTAATTCTTCAATTTTCATCACTTTGACATAAGCCTGTAACAAAAAGACAAAAAAAAAAAAAAAAAAAAAAAAAGGCGAGTAGTAGCGTTTGAATATTTAAAATAAACACTTTTATCTATAATAGTATATAAAAGCTTTCTATCTTGCGTAAAATATCAATATCAATATTGCCTTTTCACGTCAATCTTTTCCACATTTTTCTTTTTTTAGCATTGAGGATTCAAAAAGGCATACAAGAAAATTTATGCATTTAAAATACGTAGTTTTATCTACAGCGTCAAAAAAATGACACTTATAACAGATGTCCTTAATATTTAATTAAGCAATAGAAATATTTAATTTTATCCTTGAAAATTTTTCTTTTCTTCATTATTATTTTTTTAATTAAGGAATAATAATCGGACCCTAAATTATGCATATCTCTTACTTATTGTCCATTCTTACCTAAAATTGATTTATGATATAGTCTTTTCATTCCTAAGCTAATTATCAAGATCTAAATTTCAAGCATGTTGAAAAAAACTCGATTTTGTATCAAAATTTAACGTGAGAATACATACTTAAATAAACTGTCCTGAAATCTATTATTTTGCCTTTACTCATAAATAAATATATTATACTGATATGCCAACTTTCATTGAAATCTGTGACATGGCAGCAACAGCTAATTTACTCATTTTGTATGGAATGACCTTACATGTTTGATAAACTTCATTATATAAAATGGTCTGAACATTGCCCAATTTTTTTTTTCTCAGAATTATTTCCGTATTTCTCACGCTGTTATGAACTAAATTCTATGTATTTTCTCTAATAATTAATATCTGTAATTCCATAGCTTTTACAGGTATTCTGACATAAAAATTGGTAGTTTTTAATAAAAATGTGCATTTTGATATGTTTCAGATACTTTTAGTTAACAGAGATATTCTAAAACTTTTCTATCAGTGCAGTATTTACAAAAGTAGTGAATTGAAACTTTGTTGAACAAAGTGAATTGAAACATAATTTGTTGATTTTTCTGTACACTATTTGGCCTAAACATGAAAATTTGCTTAATATATATATATATATATATTAAAAGTTATCAGATGGCTACCACTTTTAAGTATTTATTTTTTATTTAATTTAATTATGTATATGCATGTATATATATATATATATATATATATTATAATTTAACCGTATTATAGACTGTCTTTCTATATTACAGTTGAACTAAGACTATGTGAGTTTTTTCAGCAATGAATATTAAAAAAATTCTCCTTACGTAGGCAGATATTTCAATATCTCAGGATATATTTTAAGCTTTATGTGACAGTAATATGAAATTTAGATAAGTTCATTTTCAATAAAACCGATTTTTTTAAATTAGTAGCTATAGCTTACTTTTATTTAAAAAAATTACATGAATAACTACAGATGGAGGACAAAATAACTTGAACACCTGCGAAATAAAGGAAAATATTTGTTTATGGGGGGGGGGGGGTTGGACCACCCTTTGACTGAAGTACAGTTTTATTGCGACATGGGATACATGCATAAAGGTCATGGACAATGTTTAAAGGTATATTAAGCCATTTCTCCTCCAGAAAGGTCTCTAATTCCGAAAGGCTGGATGAAGGAGGAAATCGGGAACGAAGTTTGAACTCCAAATATTCAAATAAATGTTCTATAATATTCAAATCTGGAGAGTAATGGACCAGGAAAAATTATCAACTTCATCGCCATGCTCTTCGAAACAAGCTTGAACATACCTAGCAGTGTGGATATGGACGTTGTCGTATTGAAAATGCAGACGCTCTCCAGGGTATACAGTCAGTACAAAATGGTGAACATTATGCTCTATAATGCTTAGATAGTGATTGGATTTTATTCTTCCATTGCAGAATAACAATTTGTCCAAGAACGCACTAAAATTTTGAACCCCATACTATAATGGAGACTCCCTCATGCTTCAAAGTCGGCATGAGGCATTCAAGCTCTGGGCATTCTTCAGACATAAAGGCGTACGATCGTCTAAAATTGGATGAATGACGATTCATCTGACTAAATTTATTGTTAACACTGCTGTGGGGATCAATCTTTGGGATCTCTGCACCATTGGAGTAGCTCGAAAGCACCAGTTGCTGTCACCAAGTGTTTTCGAATTGCCACTCTGCTATAAATGCTCGCAGCATGAAATTACCTTTTGACAGTTTTTGTTGAAACGGGATCCTGGAGATGACTGTTCATTTCGGATGTTATATCGGAAAACAATTGTCTGTGATTTTGGACTACTATGCGTTTCAAGATTTGTCTATCGCCATCAGCAAGTTTGGACTGTCGGTCACTGTTGTGACTTAAAGACGTCGTATTATCCTCTTTCGTTCATGCTGTTATAAAGACTGATACCGTACTCCTTGCAAACCCCTAAAAAGTTCGCTGTTTCCGTAAGTGATGCTCCACTGAAACGCGCTCTGACAATCATTCCTCTTTGGAACTCTGAAAGCTCTGACATTTCAACTTATCAGAGACAGTTCGATAGACGTATGCAACGCAGATCATTGCTGGTTGAGAGACTGATACCTTCCTCTATTACGCTCAATATGTGGCAAACTTCTGTAGCGGATTACGCGGCTGTACTGAAAGTGTAAAATACATCAGCTTTTTCACAGGTGTTCGTATTTTTTTTGTCCTCCGTCTGTAAATTAATTAAAAAAATTATTAATATGAAAAACTCACAATGCTTATAAAAAAGTTGCAATCATATCTGCAAATGGAATATTTTTTTGAAATTTCCAAATCTTCAAATAATATTTTTAAATAAGAAAAAAAACATATGCTTAAGCAAATTGTTCAAAAAATTAACACATTTAAAAAAATATTTATCTTGAATTGTTCCACTGTGCTTTATTAATGTGATCAAACAAAGTAGTTTATTTGAAAAATAAAATCTACTTTTGGTAATAAATGGATTATTTATTTAGTTAATTTTCTCTACTTGTATCGAATATATTTTACGTTTCTAAAGGTCAATTAAAATACTCATACGTAGCATCAATTGCCAAAGAGATGGTGCCTATATTATGTTGACAAACGAATTTGCATTTTGAGAATGATTATTTTTGTTGTCAAACAAATTTTGTGTGAAATAATACAACATTTTACCATAATTTAAAAATAATTTTTTAAAAATATATTTATAAAACCAAGCAACTTTCCATTCATAAAAAATAACTAAATAAATAAATAAAATGCTCTTCAAATGGAAACAAAATATTATGTATATATATATGTCTTTTTTCATTTGTCAAATAGTATCTGTTTTTCTAAATAAAAGTTCGAATCATCTGAATAAAGTCATCTTAATTTGTATAATAAAAGTTCTGAAATCCTCAACCTTCTTCCTTCCCATCGAGTCAGTACAATAAAATGACTCTTAAAATAAATCTCTTGTAAAATGTTTTATAAATTTTCAAAGAAAACCAAATTATTTTTAAAAATTTTCATAAGAGGAGATTTCAGTTGGAAAAGTAAAAATGGTAACGTAAATTATACATATAAATCCTTATTCATATCCTTTCGAAATATCATTCAAATCCAGAAATTGAATTTAAAATGTAAATTAAGCTTCTCTTTCATAAAAGTCTGATGACATTTTAAGAATATTTCTTTATTTTCTTGTTATTCTGTTTCATATTACTTTTGTACTGAAATAACTGTCACAAGGACTGTTAGATGTTTCAAAAGAATATAAGGCATATTCGTTAAGTAGTTTATTTTATATTATATTATAATAGACATGCTCTATAATTTTTTTATATTAATAGAGAAGATTTTTTTAATGTACATTATAAAAGAATAGTGCTTGTTATTTAGTGTGTATCAGCATTTGTTCGATGGCAAGGGAAATCTATCGCACGTAGATGTCTGAAAATTTGGTTTCGTGCAGACCACAGATTTAAATGCTGAAGTATTATAGGGGGTGATGGTGGGTCATAAGGCATATGGGGACCTTTGAGACTGTTAAGTGTTGCAGCCTCATGGTGAACCTATTAATTTGAGATAGTAATGTAATATAACTAGATGAGCTCCCCTTAGGTAGTCTAAGCCATTAAAAAAACTGAAATATATTTTTAATTAAATATATATATACAAAGGAATCGAGAGCTGATCCTTAAAATCGAATTTGTTTTATTAATGTCAAAATATTGGGCAGATATTGATGACCGTTCATTACAGATTCAGAAAGTTGATTAAAGTTAGAGAAAGAACTCTTGTGTGTGTGCAACTCACCAACTAATGAAGAATTTACAGTAAAGTACAGAAATGGATAGTTCTGGCTCCATTAACGAAATTGGAACTTAATATTAACAAATTGTTATCTGTTAATATAAAACTGTAGCTTCATCCATCTCATTTTATTCATTAATTATTTTATGTTTATTTTTAAACATTTAACTAAAAAAATTCATTTACTTCTATTTTATGTTTCTTAATAAATATAGATAATTTTATCTATGATCGTAAGTATAGGTAATATCAAATAATAGTTTATGTTTTATATAATTAATTACTACGGGAAAAAAGCATTTTTTTTTTTTTTTTTTTTTTTTTTTTTTGTAAAGAGGAGGGGGAAATCGTCCACAAATACATGAGAACCTATGGTATAATGGACGAAGACAGACCAAACTGCATCTGAGTTTCAGATTTTGGATATTTTATTTAGGCAATTTTCAACCACTTATAGAAGCAATCAAAATCAGTTTTTTATCTCATAATAGATATTTTCCCTTTTTCTAAGAAATTATTTTTAATTCGTATAAAAATTATTTTTAATTCACACAGAGGTTTCTGAATGTTTGTACATTTTTATAGGTCCAACTTTTACTGAAAACGAATTATTTTAGTTTTATTAAATTGATATCCTGAATGAAAATATCAAAAAAGTACCCATTTATCATTATTTTCGCTTTTAAGAGAATTTTTGTCAATAGAATTATTTATTCTTACAAAATTAAGAAAAATAAAACGTCCTATTTCAAGACGAAAAATCGCTTATTTCGCCGACTTTTCAAGTTTTCCAGTGATTTTTATTCTCTTATTAAAGCAGTTCATATTCAGTCTTTTTAACTGATACAGTAACTTTTGTTATAAGGTTTATTTGGAATTAATAAATCTTTGGACAAACTACACAATATGAAATTTAAAATCAGACAGTTTTATTAAAAATATGACCATGCTAATAATAATACTGATGTCACAAGTATACATTTTATTTAAATTTCATAGTATTTTAGGCCGAAAATACCACGATCATCGCCAGGGAAATATTTTTATTAACTTCTGTTTCATTCATTCAAATATGCCCCTGCGTTTGAAATGGGAGAGTCTGTAATTATTAGGATAGCTGGAAGTACAAACAACTGTGCCGTGGTTTGAAATGTTGCAGAGAAAATAGTTATCTGCTGTTCTGTTTATTTTAATATATCACTTTCATTTTAAATACGTATCTTGACAGCAATACATGTATCATTGTATCAGTATAAATTTAGTTAGAGAAAAATATTTTTTGGCCATACTATTCTTTTTAAAAAGTCATTTTATTCCTCTATTTAAGTTCGTTTTAAATGGTAAGTATTAGAAGGAGTTTCGAATTTCGAAGTTTTTGCGATTTTATTTTAAAAAATATTGATTTTTGATACAAGGTTGTTTTTATCAATTAGTAAACACCCAACTTTATATTTCATATACTCGCATGGAGTGGACTTTCAGAAAATGATTAATTATAATTTGAATTTATATGAAAGCATTTGGGCTGATAAAGGATATTTTTGGCGCATCATATACTTGAAAAAAAAGTTTCGAATTTCGATAACTGTTCAGTGGCTTTGCATAATTAAAGATATGTATTTTTGTTTAGTATAAGCCTTACATGATAAATAAAATGATAAGTCATGGAAATTATTGCCCGAACATAGAGTGTTTTGGCTTTTTTCAACATTTTTGTCGTTTTTTGCATTTTTGAGTTAATTCTTTTTTAAGAAGCGCTCGATGAACCCAAATAATTTTGGCATGAAATGATACTACTATTTATAGGATTGCATAGGAGCTTTATTTTATTTCGGTTCCGTGTGCGCTTCTACCTTTTAAAGAAAAAATATATCGTGCGGGAGAATCAAATGCAGTGTTATCGGAGCCTTCAGATTTGCTTCGCCGTAAATAATAATAATAATAATAGTAATAATAATAATAATAATAATAATAATAATAATAATAATAATAATAATAATAATAATAATAATAATAATAATAATAATAATAATAATAATAAAAACGTTGTTGAAAAGTAAATGTTGTTTTCTGACAATGTTTTTGTAAATATTTATTAAAGAAATTATTATTAATAAGTAGTGCTTGGATGTCAGTGTCTTTGTTGTAAAACGTGTCGAAAAAAATTTCGTATCTGTTCTAAAAAAAAAGTTATATTCACTCTTTGATATTCGAAAAACTGCGATCCACAGAGTGGTTCTAAGCAGTGCTCTAAATGTAGATAGTATGCATTTCGTGATCTTCACTCTCGAAATACTTTTATTTCTTCTCCTGATGTAACAATAAGAGATTATGCTTAAAGGATTACTGCAGACGAGAGCACAAATGAGAAATCCAATATTCATTTATCAATACCTCATTGTAAAGTCTCAAACGCTCGTTGTATAATATGTAAAGGTAAGAATTGTCTCATTATTACGGCAAAAGCTATTGAAATTCAAGCCTTTATAGAAACTTGAATTTATATTTCGTCTGGAAAACGATGCTGTAAAGGGGACAAGGGACCTTGAAATCCTTAAAAATAACTTTTTTTATTTTTTGTAAATTTCACCTAAATATTATTCAAGGGTACATTATATGCATTAAAACATGCATTTATCACAAAAAAAAATTCAAAAAAAAAAATTATTTTTGACAAAAAAATGGCATTTGAAAATTTTGAAAAAATTTTCGAAAAATTTTCAAAATTTCAATTTTTTTTACCTTTAAATTCAAATATTCAAAATTCGATGCACAATTTTGTTTATATATATAAAACAAACTTTCATAAAAAATATTGGGGATTTTCATTGATATGGAATGCTCAGGGGGCATTTCGAAGATTTCGAAGACGCTGCGTAAAATGCCATTTTTTTGTCAAAAATAATTTTTTTTTGCATTTTTTTTGTGACAAATGCATGTTATAATGCATATAATGTACCCTTGAATAATATTTAGGTAAAATTTACAAAAAATAAAAAAAAATATTTTTAAATATTTCAAGATCCCTTGTCCCCTAAAACTCATATTTCTTGATCTGTCTTCAGTAAATTGGCTCTGTAGTAGTTATCCTCTGTAAGTGTGAATACATCGACTTATGAAATATATATTGAAAGTATTTAAAACAATATCAGAAATGTACAAATCAGAAGGCGTTGATTTTGATACACCTGGACAGTTTTCCAAAATTGATTATTATACTCCCATGGGTATATCTATGCATCATTTTAGCTATATATTTAAACTAATAAAGTTCAAAATATGTTCCTCAAAGTAGAGGTCATCTCGTACTTACTTTGCAGTGTTACTTGTAAAACTTAGAACTGTCTAATGATGTTCTGTCCACATTATTCAATATAAGAAAAATAATAATATCTTCTGTAAAATATGCAAAAAAGACATTGATTAGGAACTTTGTCCCACAAAACCTTCGAATGGAACATATCACCAGAACACAGGTTATTGAAAAATATATGAGGCCTTTAGAAGGAAGATTTTTTATTCCGGATGACAATAATGATACTGTGATGTTTATTTTCTATATAACATATATTTATATCGAGAAGAGTGAGAACTAATCCTTTCAGAAAAATTCATACTCGTTATACAAAGAAAGACCTTTCATAAAGCGTACGGTATTCGTCACTACTTCAAATCATATTTTGGATGTCTTCGGCCCTTATTTCGCGGATTGAAAGATCAATCATGCTATTGTACTAACACGTATATTATAAAAAGATCCACATAATGTCAGAGAGATGCTGAAGCTAAATGATGTTGGGGGAATTGATAGATTTTTACGGGATTATTTGGAACTTCTGCAAGAAATGAATATCAAACATAACACGCCAAGATTCCCAAATAAGTCGCAACAGTTTTCAACAGAGGATGTTAAGGGACACCTTTCGTGACCAAAGTTTGATTGTTCGACACAAATGTGTTAAAAACTATATTTATATTACCTGGATAAAGATGAACAATGAAGCAACATCATATAATGGCACTTTCAATGCAAAGTAGGCGCAAGTGTCTTAGGGTACTAGACGCATGTTGCTTTCATTACGTTTTCTGGCTTACTTGTGCCATATCTCAACCAAAATTTAAAAAAAAAAAACAATTATTGAATAAGCTCATATGCTATAAAATGGGGCCGCTAGATAGTCCATTAGTAATTCTGGTGAAGCAACCAAGGAGAAAAATATTCTGAAAGATATTGCCAAAAGTGTCTAAAACTGAATGATTATATTTTCTGTTATTGATTATTTCCGATATTTTATATATTGAAATAAAAGTCTTAACAAGGTCCATTCATCATAATTTTGCATTTAGTGTTGTATTTACTATTGAATTTTTGGATTAAAACTAATGACAATAGTGTTTATGCTTTATTAATATACAAATATTTATTTAAATATATATTTTATTTTCCCATCAATTATTAAATTTTCATCCAAGATATTAATATTTTCTTATTTGTTATGAGGTATACTAATGAAAAAAAAATGTCACATCTAGGTGTGGATGGTTTGAAAATGGCCCTTATCAGCCCACCTCCTTTGAATGTCTTTTAGCAAAGAGATATTCTGGAAGACTAAAGACATTTTTGAAAGGGGTGATTTATAAGATTTCTGTACTATAAAAAAACTGCGAAAAAATACATATTGATGATATTTAGCTAAAACAAGAAATTTTCTGTTTTAATTTACCTACTTCCTTACCAAAATATAGAAAATTCCATTTGAAATAGCGCCATGTGATTAAAATACATCATAAGGATTTTTTTCTCCAAGACAGTAATTTAACGGAATTCATTTTACTGTCCTCCTAGTAAACATCATTA
Organism: Maratus speculifer; assembly: GCA_964019185.1. NCBI lineage: Eukaryota > Metazoa > Arthropoda > Arachnida > Araneae > Salticidae > Maratus > Maratus speculifer. The sequence continues at coordinate 25,904,786 of OZ025292.1, forward strand.
GCATAAATATTAGTTACATGAAAATCAGAACATATTTTCGTGAGTTAGAGCAAAGACATACAGAAAAATAGACAAACCGAATATATAAATCGTTTTTAACTATGTTGGAAAGTGTTGACAAAATAAATAAGAAAACGTAATTGAAACAGTGAAACTGTTCTTACATTAAATATATTAATACATCTTAAACCCGATTGTATGAATTCACCGATCCATAATTTACCTCCTTCCCTTTTCATTTAAAGTTATTTGAAGAAAAAACAATTTCACGTTCTCTTAACGAACATTTCAGGAGAATCCTTTGAATGTATTTGAATATTTGTTAAAACAATTTTGAGACGTTAACCATAAAAATAAAGATAAAAACCGTTTCTCTTTTACTCTGTAATTATATGTGATTGCGAAAAGTTGCGTTGTGAACATTGTCGTTTGAGACTAGCTAGAAATTCCTTTCATTTTATAACAATGAGTTCATTTATAATCTATGTCAAAACGTATAATAAGACGAAAATAGCGGTAAATATTTTGAATAAGTTTCATATAATAAAAAAGTGTATAATAAAAGCGGATTTTCCACGTAATTTCTTTTCAAGATTTAGATAAAAAGAAACTGTTCTGAACAGGCGCAGCTGATGCAGATAAATGTTTCAATAACAAAATAGCGGAGTTAATGATTTTATAAAAGAATAAGGTTATTCATATAATAATAAAACTCATTGTAAAATGTGTTTATCCGATCAAAATTAAAAGAATTCATTTATAAATGAATATTTGTTGGGTAAGTATCTTGTTGTTTTTAAAGGATTTTTTTTCATAATTCTTGAGAAAATTTATTTTAAATTACTGTATAACATAAAAAGTGAGTAGACATATTTGAAATTTAATATGATTTTCCTCAAAACTTCTATAACAGAATTTTATGATGGTGTTATAATTTTCAATAATAAAAGAGTTCTGCTGCATATAAACTGAAGATTTTATTATTTCTATGTGCGTAGTTATTAAATATGGGATTTAATAAAAAAGAAACACTTTACAAGACTTAAACATTTACAAGCTTCATTTAAATCTCAATATAAGATATAGATTTGCATCGGTGGATAGAGTTTTAGCTCACGAAATAAACTAAACTGAGATTATATCTACGAAGAAGGGTTTTTCATTTTTGCTTACATAACATAGAACAGACCTATGTGAGTCACATAGAATATTCGTAGCTCATAGGCTATCAAAGCCTTAGAGCTACAGTGCCCTGCAGATTCTATATCTGCTTATTTCAGTAATAACCAGGTAAGACACATTTTTGAAAAAAAAAATGAGATAATTTGGGAAAATGTAGCTTTAAAAAAGTACTTTTATCTGTCATAGTACTGAAAAATAAAAATCGAATATTTCCCGTTACAGGGCGACTATAATTTTCATTTAAAAATTGAAAATATTTTTAATTGGGTCTCAATTAATGAAAAACAGATTTATAAAACTATTTCAGCAGAAAAAGAGGTTCTTATATCCTAACTGAATGTAGTGAAAATTATTAAGTTCTAATCTATTTTATAAATGTAACGATAAAAAGATAATTTGAAAACTTTAAACATAAATTACTCAAAATGTTAAAAATGTGCCTTACATGGTTATTACCGGAAGCCACAGATATGTACGTACATAACGTAATAACTCTGGACAGAAATATCCTATTTGGCAAAAAGTTTAATATTGATCGTGTTTGGAAGTATCCAAGTTGTTCCATAGCTGTATAAATGCCACAATTGCAGCAATTGATAGAAACAATTCATACATTTGAAATGTTACACCTAGAGTCATTTTTTGTAAGAAGTTATTTGTAAAATCATCGGAGAATTAAGCATACTTTTCTGTTCATTTTTTTAGTCGCTCCTTTCTTAACCGCTATGGGACGAGCGACACGTATACGTGCTGCAAAAAGGTTAAAGAATCCTCGTTGATCCTCACCAGTAAAATTTTACTGTAAAATTTGTCTTATTTAATCAGAGCATTTTCTCGAAGCTCAAATTTCCGATTTTAAAAACCGGTGAGAAAGATTAAAAATTTCGCAAAAGACTCCCGTCGCGAAGGGGTTAACTTATTTCAATGTGTATTTAATTTAAATCATATCATACAACTATTATTAATTTGAATCATAGTGTACTGATGTGATACTGATGAAAAAAATCGTATATAAAATGCCTCTAGTATTAAATAGCTTTTTTCTTTTCTCAGTACTATGGCGCTCGGCGTCTGTTTAGAGGCTCCTGGTTCATTATCAGCCAACGTCATTCTAATCTCTACACTGTATATCTAAATCAAACACGTGACAGAAACGTCGAATTCAACTCCAATATGCAAAGCCTCACAGTCAAAATCCAAAGAATACAAGTTAACATCCGAATAAGATGTCTTCGTTACTGGGGATGGAGTGTTTATAGCCATATCGGAGCTGTCTATACTGCGACTCCAGCAAGGAGCAAGCAACTTAGCTATACTTTTTTATCGCTTCTAGGGAACTTGTTTTCTATTCGGTGATTTTGGTTCGATCCCAGTCAGCTTCTTTCTGATTTCTACATAGTTTCATTTCAAAATAAATCTAAATTAGAAAACTATGTAATTTTACAACATATCAAACCTAACTCAACATCATGTAAAATTTTAGTACTAAATTATCATTTTAACAATGCTGCTATAATTCTAAAATTAAAGTATATGTATAAATATTGAAATTTAAGGAACATGTTATACATTTACGAATATAAGCGGTTTCTTATTACCCTCCTAAAAAAGCATCGACAAAAGTGAAAACAATTTTTTCTTTTATTCATTATCCAAGCATTGTTTTTGCATTTTAATAGCAAATTCTAATTAGAAAGGTGTGTTGAATTTCAACGCGTTTGCAAATCCTGTGAATTTGCATTATTTCTTCTATGACAATGAAGAACAAAAGAGGTAGATGATAATAAAATAATGGAGTTTAGTTACTGAAATAATCAACTGTATGCCATTAATTAGTCCACACATATTCAAAATAGGAAAATTCTAAAAAGGACGATTTGTCAAAGTAGTATTTGTCGACATTCAATGTTGGAAGGCTGATAAAAAAAAATTTCAACACCGATTTTAGATTCAGGTGACGCAATCACTATCAAAATAGGAGTTTGAATTTAAAATACTGAAAAAAAATATGTATCATAATCACTATACAATTGATTTAAATGTGAATTTTCTGACTTATTATGGAAATGTTCTTTTTTTGTCAAAATTGTAATTTTTTCAGTGTAAACTGATAATATGTTTTTAAAAATCTTTAGTCGTTAGATTTTAAATCGTAAAAGTTTGTATATGAAGAGAAACATAAATACATCCGTTTCTTTTAAAAGATGACGGGAAAATTCCAGTTACCTTTTCAAATGGTGGTTTGACACTAGAACAAATCGTTAGATGGGGGCAGCTAGTGTAGGAAACACAGGTCTTTATTTTTTATTCAGAAGAATGGAAGGCAGCAAAAAACGAGTGTTATAATATTCAGTACATATTGTTTCATGGAAATACACATCAGTATACATGATTATTGATGATAAGAAATTACTTGTGCAGTACAATAAGATCAGATAAGAAATAGCAGTTATAGCAGCAGAATTCTTTCGCTCATTACAAACTTTTTTTCTGTGGACTCTGTTTACCGTCTTTAGTGGTGTCTGACAACGGTATGCTGAGGCTACGAAAACTGATATGCATTGAATGAAAGAGTTCAGTAACTATAAACTTTGTTTACTATCTGCTTAAAATTTTATTTAGATTTAATTTTAATGATGTGCTGTTGCTCACATTTGTTTCTAAAACCAGATAATTTTGATCATGGATAGCTGAAAATTTCCATCTTGAAAACAGAAGAATACGAATACGGAAATGTTTGTAAAAACGTAGAATACACAGTTAATGTGGTACAACGCTTTTTTAGTTTTTTAAGCCTCAATTCCAGTTTTTATTCAAAAATCTTTTCTGTGAATGTGTATAAATGATAGGATTTAAAATACAGAACATTCTTTGGAATTCCCATATATAAATGCCTAAAAAAATACATATGAACAAAAGAGATTTAATAGTAATCACATTGAAATGCTATGCATGATTCATATTTAAAAACCATTAACTCGCTTTATCGTCAGGTAAATAAAACAATGCTTTTTTTCCAATACAATGTATTAATAATTCATACTATTTAGATCAAGAACCGATGGATAGAAAAGAAAAAGGAACAAGTAAGAAAATTGTGATACCCGTATTTAATGTAAAAAAAATATCTTGAAATGAAGTAATACGTTTTTAACCCGCGAGTAGTCGCGACTTTTTTCACAACGTCATTAGTCGCGCTCGGTCTTTTCGCCGCTGGCCCCCCGCATACCAAATATATAAAATAAGAAATATTTTTCACCTAATATACGAAAATAACATTACAACAAACAAATAAATTTGCAGTTTTCTTAAATTATGCATTTTATTCATGAGATCTTGAGTAATTAGCAAAAGTAAAAATGAACTGACATTATTATTTTTACGTAGACTTTTTCGCCAATTTCAACTTTGTTTCTAAAAATATACCTGAAAGAAAAACAGAGGTGTCCTGTTACTTCATTAAGGTGGTCGAGAAAGCTTCAAAGTCAGCTACATGGTAGATCTCCGTTGTATTTTTATTGTGATGCAAGTTAGGAGAATATAAGTTATACGGGCGGCGAAAAGACCGACACGCGACTACTGACGGGTTAATACCACCATATTTCAAATTTGTGTACATTATTCCATTATATATATCATTTGTTAGTGACGGTTCACTAATGTTTCCCAGTCTAAATATTAATGATATTTTTTAAAATATCAAGTCAGAAATTGCTCGTCAAACGTAGCATATTCTTATATTCATACTCTATCTAGTTCTATAAATATTCAGATCTTGTTCAAATAGCTGTGGCACTCTTACGTAAAAAGGCATGAATACAATATTTATTACGATTGTATACATTAAATTCAGTATTGCGGAAACACAAGGACTCATTCTTCAACATAACGTCATAATCCTGACAATCTAGAATCATTATTTATCATGTGATATCATTGAATTAATTCCGTATGATACGATTTAACAAAAAGAAGAAAACCTTTTTAAGTTTTTATTCGATTTGCATATAGTTTTAAATGACTTTACAAAATTCTACGACATAGGTATATATTAAATTTCAAAGTGTTCGATTGGGTAATTTTTGCCCTGTTATGTGCAGACAGACAAATGGGCAGATGGACCAGATGACGGCTATGTGCTAAATATTTATATAAATACAATAGTAGCTAAATGAAGTAATATTTTAAACTCTAGATATCCATTAAATCATATTGAATTCTGTATTTTATCTGTACTTAAAATTTTAGTCTAAAGATCAAGCCTTTTAAGTCATGGTTGACATTTTTTAAAGAAAAATATATTTGGCAAAAATCTATTTCAATTAGTTTTTTTCATGACATAAAATTTATTCTTGCCAGCGATTTTCTCAATAAAAATCTAACACGAGTTAATTGTATAAATCTTAAAAAATTATTATTTTTTTTCAATAATTTTTCATCTTGTTTCTTTGCCAACTTTTAATCGAGCAATACAAAGTTGAACTCTGCGATGCAAAACGAAAATATTCTCTTTATAGACATTTAAAAGTTTTGTATGATAAAATGTATGTAAGAACAACAGAGCGCATTTCATTTCTGCCAGAAATAGGGCGTGGTCCGTTGAACAATCCTAGTTTGGCAATTTTCCTAATCCGAAATCGAAAGACTCTCTCTTGGGTTTCTTCAGAAACTATTCAAATAATGCTCTCTTTCGATCTCTAGGGCGAATTCAGATTTTTATAATAAAGGAAGGATAAAAACAAACATTCCTGTCTTCTTTTTGTGAAAGTTACAAAATAATATATTGAAATGTTGTCCCGTTTTAACTGTCTTCTTAGTTTAATCAATATATTTTTTTATTTCCAGTTTTTGACTGGTTTACACATTTTAGGAGTTAGATATCCTACAAAAATATGTTTATAAAAATGTCGTCGACTGTCTACATATTGCAATTGTCCGATCAAAAAGGAATGCAATTATGCATAGAAGTGAACAAGTTTCTGTGTATGCTTTCGGTTATGGCAATCTGATCTTTTCTCCTTCAATTCCGCCAGCCGGTAGAGGGTGCTTTAATTGCGAATTTTGTATATTGTTTCTTAGTTCTGTTGTATCGATGTATCAATGACTCGTGTAGTAGTGTGAACGATGAGAAACTATGGCTGTACGAAAATACTTGATGTAACAAAAGAATAGAAAAAACTATAGACTGAATCATCAATCAAAACCATTTGACTTTAATCAAGTTACGTCTGATTTAAATATTCAGCAGTGCAATGTTCTCTTTGATGTTTCGGCCACCAAATATCTGAAATTCATTCAAGTTAATAGTGAAATATCCAAAATCTTGAAATCAAAATGGCTTATTGTGACTTAGGCTTGAGTGCATGCAAGAGGGTTTTCTTTTTCCAGGCATTCTAATACACTATAGAAATTTAGGAGAATGTATTGCTGGGTAAAAAATAAATACATACTAAATTTAGCGGATGAATAAAATATTGCATTTTTTATTTAAATTAAACGATAAATTTCTTAAATCCTTACCATATTAGTGGTTGGTATTTAATTATTTATAAATTATTTTAGTAATAAAAGTAACATTAGAATTCAAAGAAAAAAATTCACAGAAAAATAATATCAGTTATAGCTTTCAGAAAAAAAAATCGTGATTTAAAAAATAATAGTTTTGATAAAAAAATAATTAAATAGTAATTAACATATAACATAAAGTAATATAACATTAACATAAAGTAATTAACAAAAACAAACACAAGGAATAAAAAAAAATCGACTTTTTTAACCCAATATCTATATTTATCAGCGGAAGCAAAACAAAATATGATGTCAAGCTGTATAAATGATCTCCTCTTTCATGCTATTTATTGCTATCAGATTATCTATTCCATAACTTCATCTTATTTTTAATACAGGAAGATGCAAAAAAATAAAATATGTCAAAATAATGCGATAGGATGCTAGAGATACAATTTTTGTTGAGGGTAGAATTTCATCAATGCAATTTAAGCAATAGATTCAATTTAGGTAAAGTAAAAAAAGTACTATCGTCAACACCCCACATTTATTTCAGATAATTTATGTAAGGTTGTAACTTTAATCTTAAACGCATAAAAAAGTGAAATTCATCACATTCAAATAGGAGTCTCGCTGAATGTTATGCTGTTTGTTGCTGAAATACGCATGGACGTTGTTGAAAAAGATTAAGACAAATTAATTGTTTATTAATATTTTTTTAAAATATGTACGGCATGTTTTTGGCATGTATTATAAAATAAAATTATTTTTATATGTAGTTTCAAAAGATTTTTTGGTATTGTATTAAATCGTTGTTTGTTATTGGTATACGCAAAAACCAAAACAATCGAGATTTCAATAATAAAAAGTCCTTCCGGTAATGCCAGGAGGAAGAGGTAGCTTTCATATACTTATTTATTTATTTTTTATTCAGTTATATAAATCAAATCGGTGTATAAATACGCGTGTTATCACGTGACGAAAACTAGATCATTTCGAAATGGGAGCAACACTAGAAATTAAAACTACTATAATTCAGACATTTTTTAAGATACAGACGAAACAAAAAGTGCTTTGGAATCTCTGTATCAAGGTCAAATGCATAAAAGAAAAATCTTTTTCAATTTCTCACTTTTTTGTGCCTAATTTCAAATTTTAAATTTCTTTAAAAAAATTAAATGGCCGCCATTTTTAAACAAGATGGCGGATGGAACTGGTTAACGAACTCGATCCAGGCTTTATTAATTACTATGTACACACCAAGTTACTTCTAAATACGAGTGTTATCACGTGACAAACATCAGATCGTTTCAAAATGTCAGTCATAAGAAAAATTCAAAGCGCTATAACTGAATCACTTTTTAAGATATAGACAAAGTAAAAAGTGTTCCAGAATCGGTGTTTTAAGATCTAACACATAAAACAAAAAAAAAAAAATGTTTAACTTTTAATTTTTTCGCATTTAATTTTAAATTTTATTTTTTTTAAAATTTTTTAAATGGTCGCCATTTTGAAACAAGATGGCGGAAGATGCTGACCAACGAACTCGGTCGAGATATTTGTATGTACTATGTACATACCAAGTTTAATTCAAATCGGTTCATAAATTCGTTAGTTATAGCATGACAAATATCAGATCGTTTCAAAATGTCAGCCACAAGAAAAATTCAAACTGCTATAACTCAATCATTTTTTAAGATATAGACAAAATAAAAAGTGTTCTGGAATTGGTGTTTTAAGATCTAGCACATAAGAAAAAAATATTTTTCAACTTTTAATTTTTTCGCATTTAATTTTAAATTTAATTTTTTTTTTATTTTTAACTGGCCGCCATTTTGAAACAAGATGGCAGATGATGTTGGCTAACGAACTCGGTCGAGATATTTGTATGTACTATGTACATACCAAGTTTCATTCAAATCGGTTCATAAATACGTTAGTTATCGCATGACAAATTCAGATATATATATGATTATATATATATATATATATATGTGTGTGTGTCAACATTTGAACGGAGGGTGGTTTTGGGGTCTGGGGGTCATGATCGGTGAAAATATACCAAAATTTTCTAGAAGTGCTTTCCACCGGACGGCTGCAATAGGTAGCTTTATACTTTTTGTAATGAAAGCTACCTAAAAGTTCATTAAATGCAATAGATTTTTTAAATTACCAGATTTTAAAAGATTCACTTTTTATATAAACAATTTTAATAAAAATTCTGGAATTATGGTTCGAATTAATCAATAAATTTCTCGTGAGAGCTTAAATGGGATGAACCATGTTGGAAATTCTTTTAGATCCTGGTCTATTTTAATTTAATTTTTTACAATAGAGCGCGTGATTTTTGTTTTTTGTTGTTTATATCTCATTGTCGCGTGTCATTTGTATTGACTGTAAAAAGTTTTGAAATTTTATTTTTATTTTTATTATGATTATGGATCTTATTAAACGGATCCGAAACATGTGAAGAACATTAATTTTTAATTATTAAAATAACTTTCTTAAGTAAAATAAAATTTTTATTAAAATCGCGATTTCTTTCATTTTAGTCAAATTTGATTTTAATACCTATATGTATGTGTTACAAAACGTTTAATTATAGTTTCATTAAATTTCACGAAATATCAGTTATGCTATTATCATGTTAAAATCAGTATGGCTAATATGACCAGGAAATAAGCAGGGTACAAATACACTTTTCCAAATTTAAAAATTCATCTGATTCATGCTTTATTAAATGTTGCATGCATGATAAAGTTCTCAATTATACATATAAAAAACATTTTTTAGCAAAATAGAACTATAAAATGCTGCTTTCTCACATGAAAAGAAAATATACACAAAAAGTTTTTTAATTGAATTTTTTAATAAATCCAATTTTTTCAACAAAAACAAAAACAATTTTGAATTTTTTTTTCAAGTTTTTCAATCGCAAAAATATAAATAACCAAAACAATTATTTTTATTTTAGCTTGTAGAATATACAGAAGTATGTATGTGGCTATTTTTTTAAGCTGTTGCTTACATAGTTTAAAAGTTACATTGAACACAATCTCCAAATTTAATCTCAGAAAATACTTTCTAAAGTTTCAATATCTACGGACATTCAATTATATCCAGTTTCTAATAATGATTATAACTCAAGAAATGAGGGATATTTTTAAATGGGGGGGGTTTTGAATAATGTTGAGGAATTTTTGAATAGTTAGAATAAAACAAAAACCGAAAACTAATTTTTGGAAATTTTAAAGCTGCTATCATCCTCTAAACATCAGTCATTTGCAGAATGTCAATCAGAAGCTATCCGATGGCTATTTGTATGATAATTTTAATTATCAAGAAGTAAACCGTAATGAACACATAGATTGACAAATAAATGTAAAAAAAAAAATCCCAAATTTGTTAAATGTTGTACAAATTGGTGTAAAGTCTAAAAGCTATACAAACATTGAAATAAAGTTAAGATAATCAACGTTTGAATCTTCATCAGTAAAATCCTGTAATTACTGATTCCAAAGCAGAGTAAAACCTCCTTGAAATTTAAATGTTCATTATATTATCAATCAATTGTTTCTTTAAATAATCATAAACAGGTAAACATGCATTGCTGTCATTTATCTAACAAAAAATTAAAAAAACAAACATTCAAATGGTTTAAGGACGAAGATCACGCGATGAAGATCGAAACTGTGATTATCTTAAGTTTACTTCAATGTTTGTATTGTTTTTAGGCATTACAACAAGCCATTATTTGTACGCAGTTTAGTAAATTAGTGATTTTTTATTTTCATGTTTATTATTAACATTTTATCATGTACATATCCAGCTCTTTCACTGCACAGGTTGATTTATTTTATCACACTAAAAATATTTGGTTTCTAGTATTAGTATTTTTTTAAGTTAAAATTACTATATTTCAAAAGAGCTAATGAAGTACCCAATTACATTTGCATTAAATTTATTTAATCTATGTAAAATTTATTTTTATTAATTTTATTTGCAATTCTATATCAGGCTTTTATTAAATAGTAATAACGTTTCTCTGTAATTACATTTTACATCAAGATTTGGTATACATTATGTGTACACAAAAAAATTCAATAGAGTTAAAATGTAATGTTAATGATGAATTTTATAAAATTTTCATTTTAAAACGAATATGTATTCTAACATTTTTTTTGTTAGTTTATATATATATATATATATAGGGACAACTGGGGTACATTGATACTTGGGGCACATTGATACACCCCCTGTACAGCACACAGGGTCATTAAAAGAATTTTCACAACAGCTCCAATAGGTGATACGAGTGAAATTAACAACATACAAAAAGCTTTGGAATGATTCAATAGTTTGATGAAATGGGATGGGTGATTAATTGTTTTTGTAGGTCAAAAGTAAATTTGAGTTGTACAATTGAAATGGTATGATACAACTGTTCCAGTATTTTCAACCGAAATGAATACCCTCCCTGGCAAGTAACGCTAATCTTTATCAGTTCCTCATTCTTTATTGTTAGATAAATTATGATGTGTTGGATTTGCGACTCATTTTATTTAAAATGGTTGCATGGGGCACAATGATACAGTCTTTGTCGGGGCACATTGATACAACCTAAATCGTTCTCTAGTTCATTTTTTCATTGCCTTTTATTTTTATTTTTACAGTACACTCCTTAATTCAACCATTTTTCGCCAAAAATTTCTACCATTAGTTTTAATTGAAGTGAAATAGCTCTAATTTCTTTGTATTAGAACATTTTATAGTATTTTTGCAAACAGAAGACTTACAAACTTACACAATATCTAGTGCTAGTAGAATTAATAAAAGAAATGGACGGCAGCCTGTCAAATCTCAAGTTTATATTGATTCTCCAGAGAAAAAAGTATTATCGACATGAGAAATGTTAAGTAAGAGAAACAAGCTGCAGAACAGTACATGATAATTATATTATAAACATATTTTTTAATATAATTATCCTTTATTTTCTGTTCGTAAACTGATTTATAAACAGAAAACATGGTAATTCTTTCACCTTTCCTAAGAAAGAAGAGAATTCTGGGGTTAAAGTGCCAGATATGACAAAGTTACCACAGCCAACAAACAGACAAGAAACAGCCAGAACATCAGGTCATTATACATTTCATTTTGATTGCTTTAATATCGCTTACAAATAAATTGTGTGCGATTTTAATGTCTATAAATATATATAAAAAGGTTTGCTAACTATTTTTCTGTGAAAAATGTGCATTGGTGTTATTTTGTTTCCATTTTTCCCAGACGTTTGAAAGTGTATCAATCTGCCCCGGGCATGGGGCACTTTGACACAAACTACTTTTTTTGATTTTTTTAAATTACATGCAAAAATAATATATAAAACAACGATTGCACATTTTTGTAACACACTACACAGATTTTTCTGACATCACATGGAAAAATAACTTGAAATTTCTGCTTTCTAGACACCAAAATTTTTTTTTGAAAAAAGCTGTATCAATGTCTCCCAGTTCCCCCTATATATTAACAACATTTTGGGACATTTCGTATGCATGTATTTTTTTTAATTATTATATTTATCTCTTAAATAAGTACTTGAATTTAATAATAATAAATTTTATTTTTAATTTGAAGCAAAAATTGTAATGAAAATTTGGCTTTTCGCTTTTACAATTTCGAATTATAAATGAGTTTGAGTGTGCAGACTTAAAATCAGTGCATGTTATAATGTCTCGCCGTGACCGTACTTCCATTACATAATGTTACAGGATTAGATTGTTCGCATATTTTTTTAAATACCTTCAATATTACAGTGATGATATTTATCTATTTAAATTTTCTTAAATAAATCATAAACAGAATAAATAATATGAACACATTTTTAGAAATCTTGAAGAATCTGACAATGAAGTATTACAATACAATAATAAATGAGATAGATTAAAAAAGTCTCCAAATCCTTTTTTTTATTCATAAAAAAACAAGGTAAGCACCGAGCAAGGAGCATTTTACGCCAGGGAAGATTTAATTAAATTTAGATTACCACCCGGCTATTTCTTCTTCTTCTATATTCACCTGTTCCGACGAAGGAAGGAATTTGCTGTAAATACTTGCTCCTGTCTTTTTGTTTATCTATTTACTTAATTTTCAAGCTTTAAAATATTTTCTTAATATGAAAAAATGTTATAGAGCAAAAGGTACGAATTTTATTTATTAGCTGGATTACCAAAACTAACACAAATTTAAATAAAATAAATCATAGAACGAAATGCAATATTCCACATTTATCCAATAAAAACAACAAAATATGAAGATACAGTTCATGGTTTACTTAAAAGGAGACAAAATATAATAATAAAGATGTTACATACTTAAAAATATAGGTTTTATTTAAATTTCAAAATACTTTCGGTCTACATTAATCTTGTTTAGAGGTAAATATTTAACTACCTTGCCATTCATTTTAATACGTTTTACAACGTCTACTATTTTCTTACAAAGTCTTTTATACAAAGAGATGTGATTAAAGAAAATGACCAATTTAAAATGATTGGAATTACAGATAATTATTTTTCTCTACACAACTTTAATCTGAAGAACTACTACTTCTATTTACAGGTAATGAAGTTTACTTCTATTTTCAGGTTTGTATTTCGAACAAAGGGACACATTTGAAGAGTATAACGATAATTTATGAAAAAATTCCAGATAATGGCTCTGGAACTACAGACCAAATTTGCTCTTGAAATTTAAATAACATGCATATTCTAAATCTTGTAACATATGTATTATTAGAATCCGTCACTTTTTAATTAAACAGTGATTTTTTTAATGTTCATATTATCTAGCACGTAAAACAATAACTTTGAGTTTTATAATTATAAATTCTATATATTTTTTTTCTCGAAAACACCTGATAAATAGAATATTTATATAATAACACTTTAATTTCCGGTGAATTTTTTATCGATGCATTCTTATCTTTAGAAATATGGATGGTACCATTTATCTGCAAATTGGGCCTAATACACGCATTTTTTTAATAAGTTATTGTTTCAGTTGAAATCATTAAAAAAAACCTTGTTATTTAATAATTTTTCACTGAAAGTTTAAGATGAAGATTAAGAATTAAGCTAGAATTTTTTTCCCGAGAAGGTAAACTGTATAAATTTTCCCTACAAGTTATCTCTTTATACTGTCAGAAAAACTCATCTTTATGCACTTATATATCTGTCATTTTACGAATTAATTTCCGTGCTGTTAGAAAACATACTTTTTCCGTTAACTCTATACGTAAATTTGAAAATGAGAGAAATTTCCGCTTATCTCTTGCACTCATACATATTGCCTGTATTAATACCAAAATTTGAATTTATTTTTAAAATGAAAAAAAAAAAAATCAATAAAATGAAATTTCCAATTTCTTTTTTTAAAGCAAAGCTATTGCTTTCGAATTGAATGAAGCAGTAATTTTCTCAATCACTTAAAGTTCTTTGTAATGTGTTTTTTAAACATAAAAAAATATATTTGTATGTAAAATTTATTCTGAAATTACATATCCAAAAAATATATATACGTAATAGTTCAATTAAATTTCAATAATCGATTATTTTCTAAAAAATTAATATATCTGCTCGTTTTTAATTCAAAATATAATACTCATATTTCTCATCTAACATTTAAATCATGTCTTATTAAAAATATGTCGAACAATTTTTCCATTCTATTGTTTCATATGTGTTAAAATCCCCATCATTATTTAATAATGAGGAAATGTTGCTGCAATTAAGTTATTTCTTTGCTTTCTGGATAAGAAATTTCACAAGTCTTACCAACCACCTATTTAAAGAAGCAAATATGTTAATTTTAAACTTATGTTTTATCAAATGCTTTCTGATCGATGATTTAAAATGATCCATCCTAAATGCGGAATCCCAGTTCCAAAACCAAGTGGATCCACCGAAGAAACTTAGATGTATTTTAAATAAATCTGCGTTTTTCATATTACATAATTTATCTGTCCTAAACCGGATTAAAAAAACAAACATTGAAATTAGTTACTACAAAATAAACAGCAATCTTCAATAATGCATTTAATTAATAAGATAGTGCTTAAAGTTTTTATTACCTAAATATTTCTTTTATTTGAAAATAAGCATTTTTAAGTTATGATGTAGTAAAATTCAATTTAGAATGTTTGAGTTAAAAGAAAAAATTTAAATACTATTAATATTTGTAAACTATTATTCTACATGTAGCTTTGCCTACATAAATCTTCAAATTTTAAATATTTTCACAGTTTTCAGATTTGTACATTCTTGTAGAAAAAAAGAGCAATATAAAATGGATTCACTATAATATTAGATAAAGCAATATTTCACTAAGTATAATAAATTTTTAAAAATGTGTTTAGTACAGAGGTTTTGATTTTAAGAAAGTTTCAGATCATAAAGGGCAATTTAAATTCAACATCACTAAAAGCCCCCTAATCGCGGAAAAGTATCATAAAAAATAATCACTTTTTTTTTTCGAAGATTTGCCACTCGCATAAATAGATTAGTGTTTCATTAACGTCATCACTTCACTTCAGCTCTGTTTTAGAAATGTGCATGCAGGAGAAACAATGGAGGTCTAATTGTTTTTGGAGAGAATACATTAATTTCCCTTCACTTTTCTCCACTGTTAGTAATACGATTATCAGACAAAACACTGTTCGCTGTTCATGACATGGCATCGAGAAAGTTCATTAAGAGTTACAAATGACTTCATTTTCTTTTTTTACAGTGAAAACTCTGTTGTCACCGTTAACTACCATTGTTTCCGTAACACATTAATTTATCAAACCTAAGCAAATTCTAAATTCTAAATCACCAATTTTAATACTGAAACGCATTTTTATACTGTCATTTTGTTTTCTTGGAAGTACAGTCGTGGAAAAAAAAATTACCTATTAAATATTCAACTAGTTATTGTAGAAAAAAATGACTGGTATCAAACAACGTGAAATAGTCTAATTTTTAATTTTGTATGTAAATTTTGCTTAGGGGAGGAATCTACATTTTAAAACCAATCCACGCTTCAACAATATCCAAATCTGATAGCATATCAACATCATGTATTAAGGCCTAAATACAAATTTTTATGAAATTCATAAGATTCGTTTCAGAAAATTTACTTTGTTAAAAATTAGCCTATTTTAGGGTATGTATCCAAATTAAAGTTCAAATTAAACACATCTTGAAATGCTACAGAATGACTATTTAGCTTCTATCAAATGCATTATTTTTTTCCATATTACCATTTTACACCCTTAATATGTTTTGACTATTCTCAGATCAAATATTTCAGTAAAAGGAATAAAATATATTTTTTATTCAAATTATGCTTGTGGGCATATTATAGTTAGTCCCTTAAACCATCATTTTCACGTTTGTTAATCATAATTCAAAAATTAGTTGAATTTTTTTTTTTTTTAATATGGAAAATTAGTATAAGCAGGAAATAAAAAATATTAACTCATAAAAAAACTGTAGGTTGCAATACGTAATTTTTTCTAATATTAATTTCAGAAATTGTAATTCATTCTTCAGTGTTTATAATTCAAAAATTAACATCACCTAACTAACATGACATTTTGTTTCTGGGGTATATTTTAACCAAAGGTTTAAAATATACTTTCTAAATTGTGTGTTGCTGTCGAAAATGTGTGTAAATTAAAATAAAATATAGATGTCGTTCCAAGTTTTAGCACTTCCCATTTGTGAAGTGAAGTGAAATCACTTATATATATTTTTTGTGTGAACCATCATATGTGTATGAAAATGTAAGCTTAAAGAATGAAGCTTAAAAATTTTATGTTCTATCTATAAAATGTAGGAGAGATCCTTAAAATATCTTAGAATGTGATGTCAAAAATAAGAATAAAAAGTGTTCGCCATTTGATTGCAGCTTACTGGAAATAAAATTTCATCAGAATATTTAATATATCGGGCATGGCGATAATCCAGAAGGATTACGAAAGTTGCTATTGAAATATCATCTGAATTAAGAATTTATGAGATAGTGTTTATGTTTTCATAAAATTTATAATGAATTTTGCCTCATTTACTGAAGATAAAGGACGCAAATTACATTAATCATGTAATAGTTTCGAAATTCTTATTACCAAATTGTTTAATAAAAATGCTTTTAAATAATTTGATTTATTAATTCTTAAAAATTGTTATAAGATTATATTTACAAGGCAGCAAAAAAAAAAAAAAAAAAAAAAAAAAAAACTTTATTAGATTGACATGAGTCATCACTAAGAGGGTGACATATTCAAGATCTATAATGACTCAGTTATTTTTTCAAATTGTTCGAATTCAAGACTTGTAATTAAAATTTCGCGATACCATAACCAAAAATGTTTAATCAGAAATTACTACTCATGTCTAATAAAATAAAGTGCAATAATGGAAAACTATATCTGTGGATGTGCAGTATTATATACAATTCTTTCTTTTTCTGCAAAGAGTCTCTTTACAAATCATAGTAACTTCATGAAATCATTGCGTATATTCGCACTGTTCGAAGAAAGATTCAGCCTCCTTAGAGTTGTCTAAAAGTTGGAAAGGGATGATTGCATCTTTTTAAACATTGTGGTGTTAAAACAAACGAAACAACCAAACAATAAAAACAACAACAATTGTTGAAAGTGTGCATAAAACATCCGAAAAACTCAAGAATTTCCAAAAACTGAAGATTTTATCTACGAACACTAAATAACTCCAAACTTTTTTTAATTCAACAGACATGCAATGATTTTAGTTTTATGCACATGATCTTATATTCGCTTTCCATTTTGGTGCATGTCGCTAGCGTGTTTATCGCCCTCCATCAAATTATTGTAGTACTGAATAATCGGACTGTAGTACTGAATAATTATTGTAGTACTGAATAATCCTTTCGGATTATTCTATTAAATATGCAAGTCTCTAGAAACTCATGAAAGATAAATTGTAAAAACCATACAATGTTATCTAAATCAGAAATAATTGAAAACATTAAGGGGTACAAGATAATAATTAAAACATTATTAGAGTTATTTGGTATTAAAGAGAAAATTACGCTTAGACAATTCAAAATTACAGTTCATCTGTATTAGAATAACGGGAAAAGTCATAATATTTCGCATCCGGTTTACTTTTAATTATCTATCAAATAAAATAATTCACTATTGACGCTGGGTATTCACCTACATTCGAATTTTCTTACGTTTATTGCGTTACAAGCAGTGATTATAATCTTATAATTATTCGAATGACAATTCGATAAATAATTGATTAACTATGTTTAAGTTTATAAGCTTATTCTCTTTACAAAGTCCTTTATATATAGATTCTTTGCAATTGAAGTATTGATTGTAATTTGAAATAATATTGAACCCAGACTGACCCGAGGAGTAATATTGACTATTTACTCCTCGTAAGATTTGATAAATATGAGTAATTTAATGGAAAAGAAAAAACTAAAGTAACAAGCTTGTTGAGTTGAAAACAGTTCCACATTAGTTGAAAACAGATCCAAGTTAGTTGAAAACAGTTCCAAATTAGTTGAAAACAGTTCCAACTAACTAGGTGGCAACAATAATGCCAATCCGTTTCTTTAAATGTATTAAAAGTCGATAAAAAACAGAAAATTAGTAATAAAAAAACATCTCTCAAGCCTAGACTATGGTGTAATTTCTACGTGTTGCTATAACAAAAGTTTTCATCATTTATAAGGTGGAAGATGATAATTAACAAGGAAGGTCTCCATACTGCTTATACTCAGAATATTTTAAAAATAATAATAATTGAATTACTCATTTATCAAATAAAAGATCAGTCAAATTTAATCGCGGAATTCCAATAGAAAGCCTGTATAAAAATAAAATACTTTCGTATATTTGGAGTGAAAATACGAAAGCGTCCCGCAATTTTACGAGCGGCACTTGCCTCGACAAAAGTAAACAATTTTAATGTTATAGAAAAAATGTTTGTTAATTGATTTTTAGAATTCGTGTAAATGGTACTTAATCAATTTAAACATAAAATGAGAAAGTATCATATATATATATATATATATATATATATATATACTACATTGCCATTGATTATGGGATACTTGCGATTTTAGACATTTTACTAAATATCTAGAAAAATACATGAGGAATCATCTCGAAACTCTTAGTGTATAAATATAATAGTATACGTCATACATCTCCGTGAAGATTTTTTACCGAAACTCCATAGGGGACCGTCAAAAAATTAAAAAAGAATGAATATCTTTTAAATAACCCTGTCAAAACTAATGTAGCAAAAACGCTCAAACTCAAGATTATGATTGAATGTCTTATTGTAATACACTGTGTTCATTTTTATGCAAATAGCATGCATACTCGCAGAGTAATTAAGGTTTTTATAAAAATGGCCCCAAATTTTTCTAAGTTTTTCCCTTATAATTTTCAGAGTTCTTAATATAAAATAATATTTTTTTCAGAAAATATGACAAACAACATTGCACACAGTACCCTGTAATCAGAATAAAAAAATAATAAAAATTGTATGAAAAATGAGTAGGTTTACTAAATAATTTTTTACTGCGCATGCGTTAAAGATATCAAAATTTCATTTGACTATTATGTTAGCTAAATGTATAGAGCAACTATTGTAAAAGTCTCAAAATTATAG
This sequence comes from Maratus speculifer, assembly GCA_964019185.1. Classification (NCBI taxonomy): domain Eukaryota; kingdom Metazoa; phylum Arthropoda; class Arachnida; order Araneae; family Salticidae; genus Maratus; species Maratus speculifer. The sequence continues at coordinate 25,924,192 of OZ025292.1, forward strand.
CTTGAAAAAATTCTGACAGTAATCGTCTATAGAAAAAGGACAAAATCCGTTGTTTCCAAAATAAAGCAAAAAAATGAGGGATTTTATCCAAAAGTAGTCGTAACATCCCGTATTGTGTATTCTATATTGACACTAATCAATGAATATATGGATACAACCCCTCTTGTTTTTGCTTCATTTTGAGAATAACGGATTTTCAGCTTATTCAATTGACGATTATTTTCAGAATTTTCAAGTTATGATTGCTCTATACATTTAGCTAACATAATATGCAAATGAAATTTTGATATCGTTGACGCATGTGCAGTAAAAAATTATTTAGTAAACCCACTCATTTTGTATACAATTTTCATTATTTTTTAATTCTGATTACAGGGTACTGTGTGCAATGTTGTTTGTCATATTTTCCGAAAAAAATATTATTTTATATTAAGAACTCTGAAAATTATAAGGAAAAAACTTAGGAAATTTAGGACCATTTTTATAAAAACCTTAATTACTCTGCGAGTATGCATGCTATTTGCATAAAAATGAACACAGTGTATTACAATAAGTCATTCAATCATAATCTAGAGTTTGAGCGCTTTTGCTACATTAGTTTTGACAGGGTTATTCAAAAGATATTCATTCTTTTTTAATTTGTTGACGGTCCCCTATGGAGTTTCGGTAAAAAGTCTTCACCGAGATGTATGACGTATACTATTATATTTATACACTAAGAGTTTCGAGATGATTCCTCATGTATGTTTCTAGATATTTAGTAAAATGTCTAAAATCGCAAGTGTCCAATAATCAATGGCAATATAGTGTATATACATTGCTTGTTTCTCTAGTTACTTAATTTATCACTGCAAAAAATATTTATATATATATAAATAAATAATGATACTGGATTTTTTATTCATTATACCGTGTTCAAAATTAATAGCTAAATTTAACAAAAATAAAGTTTAAAATTAAAAGGTTTTAAAAATTAAAAGTTTTAAAAGTTAAATTAAATTTATCGAAACAAGTTCAACAAGAAACATTTTTTTCCTTAGAATGTATTCGACATTAAAAAGAATTTTTTGAAATTACATTCCGTCACAAACCGATGGAAAATCGCCAAATAACGAAATGTTCATTATTTTTTTACGGATTCTCTATGGTGATTATCCCGAAATTTTTTTTTCATACTCATGATAAGTACATTCTGTAATTTTTTCAGGTTTTTTTCAAAATATGCATTTATGGAGATTTTTCTTCTAAGTAATAAATTTAGAAAACGCATATCGCATTAGAAAATCCAATTTCAGAAATTATCATTTACACACACACACACACACATATATATATATGTATATATATATATATATATATATATATATATATATATATATATTTATATATATATATATATATATATATGTTGGTTAAGTATGGTGTTTGGTTGGTTAAATATGGTGTGCGATTTGAGTTTAATATATCAGTCTTATTTAAATATATATGTATATATATATATATATAATAGAAAAAAAGGTTATGTGGGATAGAAAGCCTAGATGATTTTTTTAAATGATATACCTAACAGAATTCTTACATTTAATATTATTTTTAATTATATTAAATTTTATACTTTTTAGTCAATTAACAATATAAAAAAATTATATTTATATATTAAAGAAACAACTGTGCATCCATGTAAAAATTTGCAATTTATTAACAGCGATTTTATTGGCCGTAATCAGCAAAATTGTATACTTGTTAGATAAAATATGGAGAACTATACTTTTTGATTATACTTCTTTTTGTCAGGGTAATATTTGCAAGATAACAAAATTATAGAAGTATTAACTCAAAAAATATTCCGTTTAGAATAGCATCGAAGATTCAAGTGCACTATTTCTTAAAATATTCTTAAAAGAATTAAAATAAATTGTCTGCCAAGACATGAAAATTCCTCGATGAAAAGAAATGCTAATAAAGACAAAAAATTAAACGAATAAACGAATTGACTATACATTCTCAGAAATTTGGACATTTTCTAAGAAAACACAAGGAATTTACTTATTCTAGACTCTTATCTAGACTGTTCCTATATTTATTTAATCTGTTTAGCATACATTTTACTGTCTTCCCTTTCATGCCCATTTGAAGATTTTTTTAAATTTCTCGAAATTCGATAACGATTTCCCAATCCTCCTTCATTCACTTTCCAGAATTCTCTTGCACAGTTACATTCCAAACAGATATTTCATTTTCTAATTAAATTTAGACTATACTTTTAAACTTGTGGTGAATTATTTAAAGACGGAAGATTTGATTTATTCAAATTGATTTGACTGCGAGGACCGTTGTATTCGAATTTGCGGGAAAAAAAATAATTTATGACGTTCGGATGCATGTTTTAAGGACAATTGAAAAGCATTGATGTCGGTTTTAAAGTAAAAAGAAAATGATAGTTGAATAAAGTCATACAAAATCAGAAATTCTATACGATGTTGCAGAACAAACGCAATAAAAGAGGTCTACTGAAAACACTGAGAAATGCTTTAGTATGAATTCTCTGACAGATGCTCTCTGCACTCCCGTTCCCCCATGTAAAGGTTTCATTATTAAAAAAAATCAAAGACTTTGTAACTTTTTTTTTTAATGGAAAGAAAATTATAAAAAAAGCATTAATATCATTAATTCAATCAAAGGATATGAAAAATCAAGAAACAAAAACGGAAAAACTGTTTTAATCATTTTCGTATTTTTATTTATTTATTTATTTAAATTACCAAAAAAAGTCAAACCTCAGCTTTCTGATTTATAAAAATTCGATTTTTAACACTTTTCATTAAAGTTGAAACGAATTAGCTACATAGTCACCCATTAATGATAATTTCTGGAAATATGATTTAAATAGTTTAAAGAGTGTTTTTGTTTGAATCAAATTTTGACAAAATACTGGCGTGTAATAAAGGTATAAATTAAAGGGCTGAACAATAGTGTTCAAGTATTTTGCATCTATTAAAATGAAATGCTGACAGAGAAATTTTAACCAATTAGGCAATTTCTTGCTAAACTAAATTTTCCTATTATGTAGTATATGTGTATATCAACTGACGGGTCAAATACAGGGTTGTTCAAAAGTATTGGAATAATTATTTGGCTATGGACACGGACAGTAGCATCTTATTCTCCCTAAATAACAAAGTTTTGTTAAAGATTTCAAGAAGTGTTGGAAAGTATTTCATAATCTACGCTTAGCGCATGATTGTTCTTACTTGTTAATCTTATGAAACAGATGCTTTCTCACAGAAACAATAGACGGGAATTTGATAAATTCGAAAAACTACAGAACTGATCTTTTTTTCGTGTAGTTTTTTTTTTTTGTTTTTCACTGTTTCTTTCGGATCAGCTTTTTATTGCGTTTTGAATGAATTTTTTCACTTAGCATTCAAATAAATATTATTTTTTAACATTAAAAATTTGAAAGATTGGAAAATTGAGGGATTGAGGGGAAGGGGGGGGGTATTTCAGACAGAGGTTATTTTATACATTTTTTTTTGTTTTTGTTCGTTTCTAAAGAAACGATCGAATTCCCAATGGTTCGCATCCCTAAATATAACTGTGCTTACCATTTATGCAAAGAATTATTGATTTACTATTAGATATTTTAATTTGTTAATTTAATGATAAAGTGTTTTGAAAAAGATGTTAAACAAATTCCTTTATGCAATATGCGTTTACATTTACATACTTACCTTTTAAAGCAAAAAAAAATATTTAAAGATGTGAAAAGGCAAGAATCGAAATAGGATCACATGATGTCTGTAATGAGAAACTAGTGTTTACAAAACGTATATTTATATTAAAGTTTATATTTAATACTTTGCCAGAAAAGTACGAAGAACCAGTATGAAATACAATAAACAGGATTTCTGGCACATAGATAAACTTTGAGATATTATTTCACTTTTAGATGCATTTCTTTTATAAAAGCCATTTATTAAATTTCTATTGCTATTTTCCACATAACTGAAACATCTCTGTCTTTGCAGCAAACCTAAACAAACGAAAAATACTTTTAATGACTTTTGCAGCTGGATTATATCTAAACTTAACAATTAATTTCAATTATTACGCTTAACACCAAACAAAATCTATTACTGGAGGAAAGATAAAACTCTGCTCATTAATCATAAGGACATACATATCTCTAAGATGAGGGGGAAAGAGGCTGTGTTTTTCTCAACTAAGATGAAATTGTGTTCATTTTTTATCATTGAAGGTGAACAAGTCTATTCTTTTTGGACGAGAGGACAATATCTTCTCTGAATATTAATTTAGCAGAAAATCCCTGTCATAGTGCTTTATTAATTTCGTATTGGGTTGAAAAGAGAGTGCATTTCCAAAAAAAAAAAAAAAAACCTGCTAGAAAAAGCGTGAAGGACATTTTTTAATTTTTTATGTATATGCTTTTTTTTAAACAATCAATTGTATAATCACATTCAAGATTCACTACTTTAACACAAAGCTCATTCATTTATGCAATAGAAAATATTGATAAATGGTTTTTACTTTTTGTAATGATATTATAACCCTCAAGTTTGCAAGATGAGACTGATTTATTGTGTTTGAAAAATAATAATCCTATGAAAAGTCCATGTCAAATAGCAATAAGTGATTGAAATTTCTTCTATATCCTGGCTCTTATATTAACTGTGTGGAAACAAACTATATTTTACAAAGTCAAACACTTCATTAAAGTTCGTAATAGAAATAAATACTTGTTCGGAATCAAAAATACTACAAATTTTCAAAACTTTTATTTACTTAAATTCTTTGAACATGCTTTAGACGCTCAAAACATTCTTTAGATTTTTTATTTTTTTTCCTAGAATTTGGAATTTCTGTTTGCAAGTGATTTAGAAAATCCTTTGATCTGCCTCTTGCAAAGAATTTGCTTCATTAACTTGAAGAATGGGAAAAACAAACTGATTAGCATTTTAGCACTAACATGAAATAGCTTAGTACTAGAACCACTTGAGAGAAATAATCCAATACACATTAATTAAGACTTAGTTTTGTATCCTTAAACGGTAAAAAAATAATAAAAAAATTAGAAAATTAAAACTTTATTAGAATCACTATAAAATACAAAATTACGCATAGTGTCTTACTTTGTATGAAAAAATATCCACTTTATTAAAATCACCGTAAAATAATGAAAGATTACACATAGTGTTTTATTTTATTGATTTGTGATTTATTACCAGCTTTTTGCAGCTCCTTCATTACAAAAATTAACATATTTCAGGTGCGTTCTTTTCATCTTTTAGGTGCGTTCGTAATTATGCAAATATGCAATATCTATAGTCAACTTCTAATCCGTACATCTATCTGTCTGCCTGTCTGCAACAGGGCAAAAAATACCCAACAGAATGGTTTGATATTTAATATGTGTAATCATTACAGAATTTTGTGAAATCATTTAAAATTTTGTCAAAATTGAATCAAAACTTAAAAAAATATATAAATATTTTTTTCTTCATTCGATTAAATCCTATGATACATCAGTAATTCATTTATATTATCTGGTTGTCATGCCTAGTTTGCCATGGTGATTATTCTAATCTATCCAATCTACGTAAGTAAAGAAATGATATCCTATAATAGGTGACTGGTTCTAGATAAGCATTTTAAAGACGTCCTACTTAAGATAGAGTTTTATTATTTATTTACTATTTCGTATGACTGAATTTAAAATATAGAATCGCAATTAATATTGTATTCATGCCTTTTTTCATAAGAATAAAACTGCTGTAGCACCACGGTCTGAATTTCTCAACTAGTTAGAGAATGAATCCACCTCTTATGCCTCACTTTTTAATAGCATTTAATGAACGGTACGCAGCGTTAAATTTATGCAGATTACAAGGGATACTTTAGTAAAGCAATTAGATAAAATATGTTTTACTACAGAATTTTCATAAAAAATGTAATATATTTAATATCTATAGACAGCGACATGAATGGAAAATTTTTTATTTCGCATAAAAATTATTAAAAATATAATATATAATTTATCATTATTTTTATTGCATGTTACTGACTGCATGTTATTCACTGTTTACTAATCCCGAGGCTGCTGAGTTTAAAACTATTTTATTCTTTTAATTTTCAGTTCAAGATTTTTAGGTAAAGTTACCTTCTCGGTATTGACCGTTTTACATATTTTAAAGATTGGTAACTGTTATAATATTACAAAGGTTAAAGAAATCTTACAGTGTCACCGTGAAAAAGAACCTGTGTCAACAGACCGAATTCTTTTTGTTATATTTGTAGAGAATAACTCTTTAAAAAATCGCTTATTTTTGTTTAACATTGTAAAACTTTTGTGTTAAATAAAAAACAAACAACAAAAACATGTATTCATAATGTGTAAAAAGTTATGTAAAGTCCTTATGTTTATGGGCTGCTATAAAGAAACCACTTTTCAATTACCAATTTTCAATGATCTGGCATAAAAACGTAAATGATCACGATGTTTTTGTGTTGTGAATCCAATAGGAATTAAGAAATATAAAATTTCTGAAAGGCATCACCCGATCATACGATCTACTATTGCACTATATTCCTAGAATGAATTTTTATGGAAGCATTTTTGATGAGAATTGCTTGAACTAAAAAAAAGTCTTACGATAACGTTGATCACATTCAAAATATGTTAATACATTCTCCGATGCTTCGTATCATTATGCGTATTAAGATCCTTCATATCCTTTTTAATTGTTTCCTTGATAATTTTGATGATCTCTATGAAGCACGAGGCGTATGCTTCCATCTACATTTCCTCACCAGTATAATTTAATTAACGCCTCATATTCGGATTAGATACATAAGTGATGTTTTTATAATGTGGGAGTCTTGTGGAAATCAAGATAATTTCAATTGGCAATAATATTAAATTCACTATTGGAATTGATCAAAATAATACTATTTCGTTCATTGATATAATGTTAAAATGAATAAATCAACCTATCAACAAGTGTGTTTACAGAAAAAGTATGGCTAACCAGGCTGCTATACCAAATAGTCCATGTTTTGCATTTACCTATAAAATTTCCACTTGCTGATTTTCTATAAGATAGGCTTTTCTAGTATATACTGAAAATAATTTAAAGAATGACAAACAATAACTCTAGAATTGTTTATAATAAAGGCAATACCATTTATATAACAACATATATTGACATAAATATGACTATAGCCAATAATAATTGGCCTGTTCAAAAATACCAATTTTATTCTATTCAGCATATCCAAGCTATTTTAAGATAGTAAAATACAATCTTAAGCGTTTCAAATATCTGCTTAGTAGTCAAACCACCTCGGATATTGAGGAATATCATATGCACGACAATTGAACCGATTAATTTTTAGACTCATTCAAAAGTATATAAAATACAATTAATTAGAGCAGACGAATGAAAAAATTACTGTATTGGAATAACTAGCAGAAAATTTAAATATAGAAAAAAAAGAGCATTTAGCTTATATTGAAGTCATAGATAAACCATAACACTTTTAAGATTATACTAAAAATAAATATACATATAAATTTTAAAGAAAGTAAAATAATTTTCCCTCCAAGCAATATTATCCATCCATTTTAAGAGAAACAATAGAGATTCAGCCATGTGAAAATTCTATGTGTAGCCATACAACATCATTCAACTTACCAAAACCTGACTAGAATTGCTAAATAACTTTTAAAATAAAAGCAAAAATCTGAGTAAAATAAAAAATAATGTGCTTTCTATGTAAAACTGAATTTTGGCACTTTTGTCCATTACATCATTGACCTTGCAATTTTAGAATATCATTTTTTTTTTTTGTTTAAAAATTGAATCAGTAACACAGAGGAAATAAACATAAAAGAGGAAAACATAAAAGAGGAAATAAAATAGTTCTGGCATCTAGATTCTAAATTGCGGCTTGGGGATAAATAGTTTCATGTCATCCTTATCGGCTCTAAATAGTTCTAGGAAAAATAGTTCCATGTCATCCCTATAAGCTATAGATAGCTCTAGGAAAAATAGTTCCATGTCATCCCTATAAACTATAGCTAGCTTTGCTTGTGAATTCTATAGTCTTCTACTAGAATTAAAGAGCGTTTTTCTATATTCTAGTGATCAAACTTATTTTGAAATCTGTGCAAATAAATGCGATCACAAGAAGTCAGATTTATTAGCTACAATTCTAGTTTATGAAACCATTCCAGAAATCAAGCGATAATTTTTCTTAACTCCTTCGTTTCTTCACCTAGAAAACAAGAGATTAGAAATTCTAGATAATTTCATATATTCAACTTATTTGTTTAACCTTTGCGCATAACACGGAAATCTATATTACTAGTTTAGGAATTCAGAAAATGACTGCCTATTCAATTTAGTTTAAGACGGTATTTTGTTTCTCAGTGATGTGTTAATATATGTCACAAGTAAGCAAAAAGCTATTTTATTGTTTTAAAATTATAATCTTACACCATTTTTACAACTGGAAATAATGAAATAAATCTCTTACTTCAAGGAATATATATTAACATATTTGTATATTTTAACATGCAATATATTAGCATGGTATGTTTTGTTTATTTATAAATAAAATTAAAAAACTGTAAATGACGTTTCTTAATAAGCATTCTCTTAAGTTAATAAAAAAGTAAGTAGAGATCATTATCGTAGGAAAATTGTGTAATATTAATTTTTAGCACTTTCCAACAAAGTTGAAAAGGTAAAGCTTGTCAAGGTAATGAAGTTTCTACCTTGATTAGTTCATCTACAGGGAGAATCAAAAGTTTTCCATTACATTACGGCCTATGGGGAAAAATCGTTTCAAAGGAATTTTTCAGATGTTGTCATCAGATGCTGTCAAACATATTAAAAATTATATGCTGTTACGAGGTGAATTAAAATTTAAGGTGAAAATATAGCTATTATTCATTTACAGGGCCACACAAAAGAATTACATTAGATAATGGTAAAAGGGAGAATTGTGTGTGACATATTTTAAATATTTAAACTGTTTCATTTTTAATAAAATTAATGAATGTCAATGAGGCTTAGTAAAAATTATACGATACTGCCTACCTTAATATAAAGTACATATTATTTACAGGGGCACACAAAAGATTTCAAATAGTACATTCTTTCGGAAGTATTGTATATGTATCCGAAGATAGCTTATGGATGGATGGATGATAATTATGATATGCGCGTGTACGTTTCACTAAATTTATGCATTTTATATGGCGTGTATAAATGCTACAGTTAATATACAGGGCTACGCAAAAGAGCTCGCCAACGTTACTGAATATGAGCATAAATTGCTAAAAGGCGATTCTCAAACAAATTATGCATTTTTACGCTGAACTGAATTACATTTACTAAGAAAAGTTTACAGAATATAGATAAAATAATATACCGGGCCACTCAAAGAAATGGGTACACAGAGCCTATGAATGATAACACTAGTTTACAAATTTCAGCTTTTTTTTTATACCCCGAAAGAAATGTATGTAAATGTATTAGTCTACCTTTCTTAAACCTAAAAGTGTCAGCAGAAATATTCTATCATGTCACAGTTTTCTTTCTACAGTTAATTGTTTTTTTTAACTACCGAACGTGGGGACGACAGTTTAATGTTCATTCGTTCGCTTCAAACAACAAATATTTTTTTTTTTTCAGATTGAATTAAAATGTCGAGTAGAAAGTGTAAACAAAGTTCTGATCGTTTTTGCTATGTTTATGGGCAGTTTATATTTTTTTTTTAAAAAAAAGAAGACCCACTGTAGATTCGTTTAAAAGCGCATATCTTCACTACTTTGGATTTCCTGTTGCAAACCAAGATAAAAAGTGGGTGCCTCATATGTTTTACGAAAGCTGTAGAATTGTTTTACTCTAATGGTCATCAGGAAAAAACGTACATCTTCCATTTGGTTCACCAATGCTATGGAGATACTCTAGTAATCATGAAAAGGATTGTTACTTTTTTGTTACGAAGACAGTGGAATATAATAAAAAAAATAAGGCGTGTACTATATATGCCGAAGTTCCGTCTATTACTAAGCCCAATTCACATTCGAAAGATCTACCACGTCCAGTTTGTTCCGGTAATTCGAGTGTAAATATACAAGGAGATGACAATGAAAGTGATGTTGAATTCAAATTGATTTCTAGTGATTCTGACGAATTCTCTCTTCAAGAAAAGTCCCCACATTTAATTAACCAAGCCGAATTAAATGATCTTATACGATATTTTCAATTATATAAATCTAAAGCAGAGCTTCTTGGTTCTCGCCTACAACAATGAAACTTATTAATACTAGAACACAAAAGTTACGTTGTCTAAATCAGAAGCAAAGTTTACTCAGAAGTTTTTTAAAAAAGAAGGTGAATATTGTTATGGGATGTACAGATGGAAGTAAACATGTCATTAAAGTTTCATTTCCTGCATTTGCATCATAGTTTTTCCCTGAAAACTTAGGAAGTATGAGTGACGAACAAGGGGAATGATTTCACCAAGATTTAAAGGTTTTTGAAGGGGGTTCGTCAGGGTGTTTTGGATACAAACATACTAGGGGATTACTGTTGGTCCGTTATAAGTGTAACTGATCCAAATAACTGTAAAAAAAGACAAAAATTAGCCGTTTTTAATTTTTTTTTTATATTAATACCAAAATTATGTAATCCTGTTAAGTAAATAAATATTTCTTAAACCAGACGTGACAGAATTTTTTTATTATTTTTTCTGGATACCTCTATCTAAATAAACAACAAATTAACAACTTTCAGCTGGAATATAAAAACCGTGTAAACTAGTGTAAATTATGAGAAAGTGACTTAAGTTGTTTTAAGAGAGTTTTAGTTTAAAATAAATTTTATCTTAACACTGATGTGTAATAAAGGTACCAGGCAAACAACAAGGCAAACAAAGTATTCAAGTATGTTTCCATCTATTAGTATAAATTGCTGAAAGAGAAATTTCAAAGTATTAGGCATTTTTTGCTAAACTAATTTTTCCTGTTAGGTATATCAGCTGACAGATCAAATACAGGGCTGTTCAATAGTACTGGAATACACATCTGGCTATATTTGGCTTTATATCGTTATTTACCTAAATAACGAAGTTTTGTTTAAAATTTCATGGAGCGTAGGAAAGTGCTTCATAATCTATGCTTTACGCATTATTTTTCTTACTTGTTTCCTTTTGTTTTGAAACTAACTGCATAAAAATTAAATTTAACATTCTCATTATTGGAACTTAATGCCAAATCCTATCTGTACAAGATCCAAATAGAGACACAAGAGAGTCTTTCAATTTATATTTAGGAAGGTTGCCAAAAATAAATAATCTGACTACATAGTTCTCCCTCAGAGAACTTAATACCTTATTCAGAACACACAATTATCTAAAATTGTGTGGCAAAATTCTTTTGTAAAATTAAGAAATTGGTAAAAAAAAAAAAAACATCTGATAGGAAAAATCTTAAATAAACATTTCTTTCCACAGAATTTACTAAAAAAGGGGGGATTTTCAAAACTGAGTGAAAAATAGTAAATTATAAATTTATCACATACTCAAAATGGCTCCAAAAGAAATATGCTCAAAAATTAGAAACAAGGGATTTATTTTGATCCTGATCGAATATCAATTGTTTGTATACCTCATTAGACTTACCAATATTAAATTAAAATTGTATTAATATTTATTTCCTCTCAAAATTGTTAATTATTTTTTAAGAAACACAATAAAATTAGTAGCAAGATACTCAAATCGAGCATTTTTATGCCATGAGCATTATTTTCAAGTTATTTTGAATTATTTTACCATGCTATGCATAGTTTAATCATAGTAATATTTTAATGTGCCATAATTAAAATAAATATTTAAAAAGTAAAGAATTATCATTTTCTTTCAATCTGATAACGTGTGATATTGCAAAATTAAGAAAGTATAGATTCATTTTTGATCCAAAAATATTTAATTCGATAGGAACACGTCAACGTATTCATTTATTATTATATCTTTTTTTTTTCAGCGTCATTTTATATTTTCTTAACTTTTTTTCAGTCTTTTTCGTAGAAGAAAATTTATGCAGTCGATAGTAATTTTGAAAAAAATGAATAGAAGAAAATAAAGTCCGATTCATAAAAATCATTCCCTGTTTAACACTACAAAAAATAAAACAATTGTTTAATAATTCATGCATACATTTTATATTACTAATAATTTATAAGTTAATACAAAAATTATTGATCTTGAAACACTATTGGAGATACAAATCATAAAGATTTGCAATTTAAGAATTTCTGTTTGAAGCGCTTTGTTTTGTATATGAATGCAATGATATGTCTAGAACCGTAAAATTGAAAAAGCATATATGTGAGTGGTAAAAAAGATAGATATTTAAACAGTTTATAATTATATAAATCGCTAGCAACATAGTCGTCGTCTGTCCGTTTGCACCCGTATATAAAAAAAAAAAAAAAAAAAAAAAAAAAACAATTGAATGGTTTGAAATTTAATACAGGAATCAGTGCAGGATTGTCTCCAGACATTTCAAAATTTATGAAAATAGAATTGACACTTAAAAAGATATTAATAAAATCTTTCTTTATTCTATTAAATTCCACTAAGCGTAATTAATTTAGTGATATGTCACGATAGATAATGATTTTAGATTTCCATGACGATGACGCCTTATATAAGATTGAGTCTCATTGATTCCATATGACTAAAAATATGAGTTTTATATTCCTGCATTTTTGCATAAGAGTGGAATAGGTATTACACCAAGATCTCAAAATTTCTAAAATTTAATATAGTACAAATGCAGCTCATTTGACTTAATTTAATATACAATTAAAACAAAATAATTAATAATTGTAATATAATGTACAATTTACGACTAGTTTCAATTAGCAAATTCTGGAAAAAGCAGAGGAATTTAATAAATAAATAATGAAATGCGCACGATTTTACAAATTCTACTGCAGATACATGTTTAAACCTTTGTATTACCGTAATGCTGATCAACTGCTTTCCCAAAGTCTGACATACCCAAAAAGCCAATGTTGTTTCGACATTAAACTTCAAAAGACGATATTATTTATTTATTGTTAAACTGCTATTAACATAATTATTTCATGAAATCTGCAGCAGATAGCGGAAGCAATTATTTTCCCCCAAAGTTTTATTTATCGCTCAAACAGCTACACTTGAGTTTTGCTGAATTTATCTTTTAGATAGTGAAGTTTAAAAAAAATCATAAGATGTCTACAAGTATATTTTTTAGAAAGGTACGTTTAAATTATCTATTTAAAGACCATTTTGAAACTAGAAAATTTATAATATGTATAAGATAAAGGTAAACTTTTATTTGTTGCAGATCTGCAAAAAATCGACATTTCTTTGAAAAAAATCTATGTAATGGAATTTTTTTTATATAAAAACAGCCAAGGTCTAAAACTTCATCTAGTGCTTATTTAAGTTGTACTTCTTTAAGAAACACAAAATTATTGTAAAAACGAAACATTACTTAATATTTATATTTTTTACTTGCTACAAGGGAAATTATAGATTCTTCGATCCTATGAAAAATTAATACGAATTCCAAATATAGCAAAAAGAAGTCGCATATAAAAATGAATTTAAATGAAAAAGCTTATAGTGCTTACTCAAGATATATCACAAAAATAAGTGCGTCTAGACACTGGACATATTAGTAAAAAAATCGTTGTAAAACCTTGATTGTAGAGGCTTTATTAAAACTGTTTTTGATGTGGGAATGTGCTGCAAAAAATTAACAATTGTTTCAAAATTTTATGTAAATTACTATTTTAAACATTTCCAGTTTTTGTGTGAGTTGGCAAAATGTTGCAGCTATGCAACAATCCCATTTTCCCAAATAAAATTTATTTTTCTGTTCTGAATTTTTTATCACTTTTTCCACACTTAAAAATATGCATTTTAATATATATGTCAGAATTTTCAAGTCGGAGTTGTTGATCTACAACGGGTTAATGTTTTATATTTTGTTACTCGTATTCCTATGTTTACATTGAAACTAAATTTGAAAGTATATTCAAATTCTTTAGCATAATTAATGGCTTCTCTAATCATATTCTATAAATATCGCCAAAAACATGTACCCTTACTTCTTCAATGCACAATTTTCTGTAACAAAAATCAGTGTAAATTGTGGTTCAACATAAATAAATGCATGTAATTTAAGGATATACATTATTTTCAGGTTCTATGATAATTAGTTTTTAACTGAGGATGATGACGATGATTAATGAGGATATTACATAAAAAGTGAATTTTTAGAAAAACGGATTCAAAGTTGGCTTACAAAATTACAATACATGTTTTCAAGCAAGATATTTTTAGCCTACTTGGAATTTTTGTAAGATTGTATAAAATTTATTTTTGTAGCGGATTTATAAATTTTGAAGGTATTCATTCTGAAATGTGTGAAAAATCAGTTTTTTTAAAGCATTAACGTGATCTTCCCTTAATGATTCCCTTAATTCTCTTCGAACTTAACAGACTATTCTAGTAAAGAACATTTCAATGATAACCTTGGGAACATTTCTTTTCGAATTTAACGGTAGTATTTCAATATTTATTTTTATATTATCATTATTATTAGTAGTAGTAGTAGTAGCAACAGTAGTAGTTGTTAAATATTAAAAGTTAAGCAAGAATTTTTGTTAAGAACGTTCACAGAGATTTAATATTGATATTTATGTTTCTCTACATGACCAGAGTAGACAGTTAAAATTGTTGTGAGAAGCGTACTAACAAAAAAAAATATCAATCATAATCTCAGTCACAATCACTGGTAATCGTCATTGTGACATGCTCCTTGCAAAAGTTAATTTAAATTTTATTATTATTCAAAAATTTTTCATTTGTTTTCTCTCATTGTTAATTTTTTTTATTATTAATATTGAAGTAAAAATACTAACATTTTAAAAATATCATATGAAAAAATACTAATAAGGAATAGAAAAAAAAACTACAAATTATAAAAAAATAGAAAAAAAACTGAATTAAAGAAACAGAATAAGAAATGCAGAGACGTTAAAATGAGATTTATTCTCATTATTATGGCATTTCTTCCATACACTAACAATACTAAAAAGAGCAAACACGCATGTAAAATGATCCATAAGGGAACTGTAAGCGAAAGCATTTGGAACATCTCTAATGGAATAATTTGTTACAGTGAAGGAATGTACTTGATTTTCGAGGTAACAGACATTCGTAAGAAAATATATTTGGTAGATTTCGTAGCATTGTTCTTTATTTGAAATACTAATAGAATATTATTTTGACAAAGAAGATGAGAAATTTAGTTGTTTCTTTGTCGAGTCCTATTTTTAAATTTACTTTTCCACAAAGGTATGATAACGAATTTCTTGAATTACCATACACTGTAAAACATTGGTGTAACATTACTCCATAAAACTGGTGTAATAATTTACCAGTTTTGTAATACCAGTTTTGTAATACCAGTTTTAATATAATGATGTAATTTAAACATATATTACTGGTGTAACATTACAAATTAGTATAATGTTACACTGGTTATCTTGGTTAAACCGGTATTGTCGTTATTCTACCATAATTTTGGTGGAAGCTTGGCTGTCACCAACTTTACGGAGTAACGTTACACAAATATTTTAAAGTGCATTAATGTGAAAATCATTTTAGGTGCGTTCATAATTACACAAGTAAAAATCACCTAGAATCGTCTTTTGATTCATCTGTCTCTCTCCATCTATAAGCCTGTAACAGCTCAAAAACTATCCCACTGAATGATTAGAAATTTAATCTATGTATACTCATTACAAAATTTTGTATTGTACTTCCAAACATTATAAAAATTAAATTGAACCTTAAAATATAATAATAAAAGTTTTCTTTATTCTGTAAATCCTATCATACTTAAGGAATTCAATGAATTGTAATAATTCTAGACTGCCATTTGATGTTGACGTTTTATTTGTAACGAAGGCCTACTATTTCCGTATAACTGAATTCGATATCTTTAGATATTCGTAATAAATTTTGTATCCATGTATTTTTGCATAATTGTTCAACATCCATTGCACCATGATCTCAATACATATGAAATCAGTTTTAGTACAAACGCACATCTAAAAAACAACAACGATAAAAAAGAAATCTCACTAAAGAAACATAATTAAAAATTCAGAGAAGTTGTAAAATGAGAATTTTTATGTAATTATTCTCATTATAATCGGATTTTTATTCTACAGTGAAACCCCGATTTTACGTTTCTCAAGGGACTGAGTAAAAAAACGTAAAATACGGGAAATACATAGAAAGCAAAAAATCGTAGAAAAAAACTAAAGGTAGTAAAGATGACTCTTTCAAAATGTATTACAATTTATATTTTACGAAAAGAACATTATTATACATACCATTTTTAAGATGATTTTACTAACACATTTAATTGCGAATCCTGGCATTTAGGTTGAAAATAGTCCGTAATAGTAGATTGTTTTTTAGTCATTGAGTTCAAAGTGAATGCAGCATCTTCCAGGATTGAAATACTTTACAAGTTTTTTCCTGGTCTTTATGAGGAAGAAAATAGTTTTTCACTGTTTGTAAGCTCTTCAATGCAATATTAAAAGAAGGGACGGGCTGTGCTTCTGTTTCTTGTTCTTCATCTTCATCGGTGGACGAAAAGTCCATAACGTCGGCTACGGATGGAGCAGTAGCTCTTTCAGCTTCACATGTTGCTAAATTTTCCGGAATGTAATCATTGAAATCATAGATAACTGTTTCGTTGTCATTGTCCGAGTCTACCGCAACTGATTCCTCATCTGTTCTCGGTTCATTAGATGCTACGAATCCGCTTTCTTCAAAACAATGGGAAATGCAGTGTTGTGTAACGTTTCTCCACGACGCAGAAATAAAATGCATAGCCTCTAGAACACTTAACTTTCTTGCAGGCGCCATTTAGGTTTCCATTTTCTATTTCAGCTACAGCTTTCCGGACAAGTTGCTTTCTATAAAAAACCTTGAAAGACCGAATGAAGCCGAGATCACAAGGCTGCAATTTGCTTGTGCAATTTGACGGAAAAAAATTCGACATGCACATTAGACAGCTGCAAAACCGGATGTGCACTGCATTGATCAATAAATAAAATTATTTTACGATTCTGCACTCCATTTTTTTGTTTAGTTTGCGCAAAAAGTCTTCGAAAATCGGTTTGGTCATCCACGCATTTTTGTTTCCTCCGTACTTTGTCGGATAACTTCTCCCTTTTAGAAGCATCGTGGGTTGCGCGACTTTCCGACAACAAGAGGCGTCAGCTTCTCACTTCCATCAGAATTGCAGCAAAGTAAAACCGTAAGACGCAATTTAGACATCTTCCATCCATGGCAGGAGTCTCCTTTTGCAACATAACTTTTATCCGGTAGGAGGTTAAAGAAAAGTCCGGTTTCATCCGCATTGAATATGTCCTTTGGCTTGTATCCTTTGGTCAAATTTGGTAGATTTTTCTTCCAATCTTCTATTATAGCTTCATTTATACTTGATGATTCCCCCGAAAGCGATCTATATACAAGATTATGTCTTTTCTTCATTCGGTCAATCCAGCCATTTGAAGCTGTGAAATCTTTCAAACCACCAAGCCTATCGGCGATTTCTAGAGCTTTTTCTCTTAGTATCGTGCCATTTATAGGTACATTCGCGGCACGAGCTTCTTTAAACCACTTTAATAAGATACCTTCCAGCTCGTCGTACGGCGATTTTTTCAATGTTCTCCGTTTCTTAGCATTTTTTTCTCCGACTTTCTCGATGTTTTTTCAATGCATTCTTTTTTCTGTAGTATGGATTGCAGGGATGGACAACATTTGAAAACGTTAAGAAAGGTAAGGATCCCTTTCCCTCCCTGACGAAAGAAATGAGCCACCCCATCTGATTGGTAACTGGATTGTCTCTTCCCCCCCCTCCCATCTCATCCCTACACCAATAAAGTGTGTTGTTTCTTTACTTTGCTCCCCCGCCAGCTACCCTGGAGAGGGAAGGGAGCAGTCCGCGACAGCAGGTGTTCAACAAACTCGGGGGGGGGGACCAGTTTCAGAAGACAGGAGACTTTAGAATGCGTTTCTGTTTTCATAGATTGCATAACATTTAACAACGTGGATTAAGTTTAAAAAAGCACAAAAGGAAAAATTATTGCTTATTTTAGAACATTTTTTCCTTTTTTTACTTTCCAGAAAAAACGTAAAATGCGGGAAATTCCATAAATAACAAACTTACGATCCGGGTTAAATTACCATTACAACTATACGGAAAAACTGGGACCTGAAGAAAAAAACGTATAATGCGGGGAAAACGTAGATTCGGGGCACGTAAAATCGGGGTTTCACTGTATACACTAACTATATTTATGAGAGCATTACGCATGTAGAATGATGGAAGAGGAAACTGATTTTGGTAAAGTTAAGTATTTCGGAACATCAACAATGGAATAGTTTGTAACGCAAAACGAATGCACTTAATTTCAGAAGTAAGAATTTTTTTTTTTAGATATTTTAGCATTGTTTTTCGTTCTAAATATTAAGGGAATATTGTTTTTATGAAAAAATTACTTGCCCTTTCGTTCAATCCTTTTTTTATATTTTTTAAATAAAAATATAAACACGAACTTATCGAGTTACATCGTTCCTAAATGATCCGCCAACTGAACATCAGTATTTCCTTAGAAAGATTTTCGTTGCATATTTTTCTTACAAATTATGGAAAAATCATCTTCGGAGGTTAGTTTTAGCACAAATGTTGTAGAAACCTACAACGAAGTTTTCTATTAAAAAATATTGGTGTTCAGTTCGCGCAATATTTGAGAGCCCTGACTCATCACAAGAATGTGAAAATCATTGTTAGGTGCGTTCGTAATTATGCATAACACATAAAATCTATAGTCATAGTCTGGCACCTATAGACCATCTATCTGCCCGCTTATAACAGCTCAAAAAACTACCAAATCGGATAGTTTGAAATTTGATATACTTTATCAATAATCAATGCAGAATTTTATCGTATATTTTCAGATTTTGTAAAAATCAAACAAAAACTTATAAAGATATTTAAGAAAAGTTTTTTTTAAATCCCGTCACACATATTTAGTTCAATGCTATCTCATTATAAGAACATCATGGTAAAGACTTCCTATTTATTATGTTATGCTTTTATTTCCGTATTGCTGAATTAAGCTAGTTAGAGTTACTGAATTACATAATTAAGAAGTTAAAGTTTTAAGCAGTTTTTCTTCACTAAGCTTTAATTCCTTATCATAACATAGGTAAAATTGTTGTATTTAAACGTTTTTAAAATAAATCTTAAATCAATAAAAAAAGTTTTTGCTTCTAAGAACTTTAAAAATAAACAAAAAAATCAAATAGGATCAATGAAAATCCTCTATTTAAGACTTAGAAATCTTTTAAAAGGTCTGGAAGATTACGCACTGTTTTTAAGTTCTTTTATTTTGAATACTTTTATCGAAACAATCTTACGACAAATTTGTTTTGTAAAAGATTTCAATCTGCTTAGTTTTATTTTTTCTGTGCTATCTGAAATATTTTTTTTTGCGTATTTTAGAGCATTTTAAAAAAATGGAGTTAACTAATAAAAATAGAAGTGCTCAGTTAAATTGATGGCACTGAGTTCACAGGCTATTTAGATTGATTGTATATGATCTTCATATTTAAAAAAAATAATGCTCAACTAAAAATAAATAAATCAAGGAAAATCGTATTTAGCTGTATTAAAGCAGATGGAATAACTACTTCATTTCCTCCTTTATACTTGAAGAACCTGGATATTTAATTACAATAGCGCCTTATCAGATTAAACCTGTATACTAAATTTGAAGCAAACCGGATAATTAAATATAGAAAAAACCATTTGTCTAAATTAATGGATGTTTAGTCCACTTTACGCTTGTTTACTTAACCAATGAGCCTATAAATCTAGCCTATCGAAAATAAGTTGATATACCTCATCCTCATTTCTTAGTTTTTATTACTTAACAGAAAAAATTACAGCGCATTTCCTTTGATTTTCCATGTTCGCTTGCGATTTTGACAAACTCATAAAAGCATTTCAAAATCAAAATTTTATCCCAGTTTAGAAAAAATTGTTCTCTCATAAACAAAGTTCATTGGAAATCCATGCTGTGATTTTTTTCGTTTTGCGTTGTTTTTTATAAATTCCTTTATTAGACTAATAATTATAATTTGATTTCTATTTGTATCGTAACTTCTTTATGTTACAGGTTATATCTCAGATTGAAAAAAAGAAAACTTTCTGAAATCCTTAAGAAAAAAAAATTACATCCTGAATTTATAACATTTTTAAAGTAAAAAGGAAAACAATTCAACAGAATAAACGATACAAAAATTTTCTACAATAACCTTTTTTTGCTAAACCCTATTGCTACGACGACGAAATCCGTTCAGAAATGAGAATACAAAAGAAAAAACGATACCTCTTCATAAAAACAATGAAATCAATGTCAGTGTCCTTTTAGCTTTGTTTTCCTCCGAAAAACATTAATTGATTTCCTGTTTTAATGAGTTATGAATAAATATGCAATTTTTATTGAAATAATTTGCTTTAGCGAATGGTTTTTAGCGATTTCTAGTCACATAATTTCTAGATGCATCTTGCTTTTCTGTTATTAGACGAACTTTCTAAAAAACTCTGATGTTCGAACCTGAAGCAATTCGCGAGACAGGTTTCGTTCGATTTTATCTCGATTTCGAATTTGTCCAAATCAAGGTTTATTATTGTCATAATTAATATTACCAAGAGAGTTTTATTTAATGTTTATATCAAGTCTGAGCATAATGGTATGAAAGTGAATACATAAAACTAAGTTTCAACTTTCAATTTGTTATTTACTGTATCTTTGCTTATTAAAATACATTTTATGGCCATACAAAGACTAACAGTTTTTAATAAGAGTTTGATAATGAAGTTTCTGCCTGCTTGATTCTTAAGATGTAATATTTTAGAGAAACTTTATAAGAATAGTTAGTGTACCGTCTTTTATCTTTATAAAGAATGTTCACTTATTTCTATCCTTTATAAAATTTTGCACACTCTTAAACATAGTGAATTTTTTCCTAATATTTAGTAAATAAAACTTTAAAATTTATTTCCATACAGAGCCATTTTTTAATTTTTTTTTTAATCTACTACCCATTTGTACATTAAATGGCCATATGATGTTTAGAGAATTTACCAAAAGGAATTTTTATATCATCTTTTTTCGCTCTTATTAATGAAATGCATTTTAATGTAACATGATCTTGTCTCCTGTTATCCGGGCTTATTATTGTGCACCTCTTGTGCAATATATTTCCATAGCCATCGTGCATATATAAACACATAGATTAAAAGACACACATGTAGTGTAGTGTTCGTTTATAACTACTTTCTTATGAGGGTAAGTCTCTGGTCGAGTGAATTTTGATATTTGACAGCGACCGTAGTGTCTTGAGGAGTAAATATATCTGCGTAAATAATTTATCT
Source organism: Maratus speculifer (assembly GCA_964019185.1). Classification (NCBI taxonomy): domain Eukaryota; kingdom Metazoa; phylum Arthropoda; class Arachnida; order Araneae; family Salticidae; genus Maratus; species Maratus speculifer. Next base: position 25,945,808 of record OZ025292.1, read on the forward strand.
ATTGTCTCATTTTTTAAATTCCGCCATGTATAACTTAAATTTCGAGAAATATAATTTTATATGTTATTTTGTGCAATATCATGACAATTAAGTTTCTCTGGGCGCCTATCTACTACATATACAGTGGTTGGTAATACATTCTGCATAATTTATTTCATAATATGAAACAGTTTTAAAAATGAATTAGTGAGCTATCATTAGTTTTAAAAAATGAAATTTCAAATTTTTATCATTCAATAAACATTTTCTGAAACAATTATTGTATTTCATGGGATCGTTAGTCTTCCACCCCTAGGAACAAGATGTTTGAGCATTATAGTATTTTTATTTAAATTAACGTTCTTTTTTTAAAAAAAATAACTTACTTCCATCTTAATTTATCCACTAGACGAAATTAACAGTTTTCTTTTCGCATGCTATTCCAAACGTCTTTAGAGTCAATCATTCACGATTTTTCAGACAATTTGAGAATCCAAAATATACGGAATCAATCTCAAAATGGATCATACTCGAAAAGTTTACACGAAAAAACTTACTACCAATTACTACAAATCATAATCTAAAAAATATGTCTCACTTCAATGCTAAAATATGCTTCAGATGAAAGTAACAATCTATTTCGTAATTTTTTTTGAAACTTCATTATAATACTTTTCAATCATTCATTATTTTAAGTGTCGAATACATATGAATGCAACAGTAAAACAATGTATTAAATTAGATATAAAACTTTGCACTGAAAAACTATCGAAGCAAACGAAATACAAAATTACAATACAAAATTACAAAAAATCGAAATACAAAATTACAAAAAATACAACTTTTCTCAGTAAGAATAGTCATGGGAAAAAAACATTTTTTCTAACGCATTAACGGAACATTTTCCCCCTTTACAAATAATTTACTTAGTGAATCACACGCCGATGACGTGCTTATTGACTATGATAAAACTTTATTAAATCCAATAGATTTTTTAAATCACCAGATTTTAAAAATCTATTGGAAAAGGGGAGCACGAATCTGATATTAAATTTGGACGTACTAATACGGCCTTATCTATAACATATTTAAATGAGGGAATAAAAATATTATTTAGTGAAAGCAAATTATCTTTCATATCTAATTGTAGTCGTAAGTCTATTATAAGAGAGTCCATTGAAATTTATACGCGTAAAATTTTTGTTTGCAATGATACCGTTTCTTTTATTATTCCTAAGTTATGGTTAGAATTAATGAATAAATTCCTCGTGAGAGCTTGAATGGGATGAACCATGTTGGAAATTCTTTTAGATCATGGTCTATTTTAATTTAATTTTTTACAATAGAGCGCGTGATTTTTGTTTTTTGTTGTTTATATCTCATTGTCGCGTGTCATTTTTATTCACCGTGAAATTCTTTGAAATTTTAATTTAATTTTTATTATGATTATGGATCTTATTAGACGGATCCGAAACGTGTCAATGTCATTTATTTTTAATTATTAGAACACCTTTCTTAAGTCAAATAGAATTTTTATTAAAATGTTTAAAGTGCTTATTGACATCTAACCTCATTTAGCCTTTAATTTCTCTCCCTTTTGTCTCTTAAGGTATAATGGAAATTATTCTACAATGTAATTTATTCCACCCAACCTTGCCTTTCATCACTGAGTTTTGCCGAGAAAGAAATGAAAGAGTTGATAGAAAGTTTACGTTTCTAGGAAAAGTTCTCGTTACATACTTTGCGTGATATAGGATGTTCACTCCTATTTCTACAGAGCTCGGCGAAGAAGGAATTTAACGTACGTTTTTGAAAAGTATAAAGTGACATTGCTTTGACGCATTTATGTGAAGATACCTTTTACTTTTTATAAATATGCTTAGTAAGCTTTATTCATATCATTCTTATTATCTCATTCATATCATTCATATTCATATCAAGCATATGCTTTATTCAATAGCAAGCTGTCAGATATTAGAAATAAATAGGAGAAAGTAAATAAATAAAAATGTTATAAGAAAATGAAATAAATAAAGAATATCAATTTATTTTTAAATGCTTCAGTGATGAATAAAAAATAACAAAAGACCTTAAAAATTCACGATCAAGTGATAAAATATTTGATCGTGAACTTTTAATGTTTTTTGTTATTTTTTAATGATCACTCAAGCATTTAAAAATAAATTGATTTTTTAAAGTGATGTTTTATATTATATGTAACAATTCATCGATGCTGGATTGATTATGTGTGAATCTTTTGATAAGAGGATATTTTCGCGTTTTAAATATGAAAGGCTACGTCTTGATCGTGAACTTTTAAGGTTTTTTGTTATTTTTTATTGATCACTCAAGCATTAAAAAGTAAATTGATATTTTAAACTGACGTTTTATATTATATGTAAATAAAGAATAGGAGAAATATATGAAAATATGTGAAGAAGGTTCACGCCGTATGTCGCCACATGTTCTCTTTCAGTGATTAAGGAAGTTCGCTCCTCGTTTTACAGATTTACAATTAAAAGAACTTTAACCCACTGACCCCAAGAAAAAAGCAATTTTTTTCTCTATACTTTTTTAAACGCTGAAAAATGATATATATATATTTTTCAATAAGATCCCATCATTAAAAAAATTCATAGATAATTTCGGCGAAATCCCTTAAAAAGTTCGTAAAAAAACAATATTGAACATTTCGTTTCTTTAACGTTTATCACCGGTTGGTGACGAAATAAAATAAAAAAAAATACTTCTTTATGTCAAATACTTTTTAAGGTAAAAATGTTTCAAGTTGAACTTGTATTTAAGAAAATTATTTAAATAACTTTAGTTTGTCAGTTTTAGTTTGTTTTATCTGTAGTTTTATCATCTATATATTTAAAAGACCTGGCTGTTTTTTTAGTCATCAGCTATGAGCTTTCTACTGGCCCCATTTTGATAATTATTTTTTTAAATGAAAAGTGTTTATGTGTAGATGTGCCCATTCTGTCTAACTTATTTCATTTATATATATATATATATATATATATATATATATATATATATATATATATATATATATATATATATATATATATATATATATATAATTATTTATTTATTTATTTTAAAAGATTTTTCGTAACAGTTCTTCTAACATCTCAGGTTAAGCTTTTCTCATTATAATAAAAATTTATTTTGCTTTATTACTTTCCACCAATCAGGAGCTTGATCTCATCGGTGAATGTGTAATCGCATTTTAAAGAAAAAAAATAATGGCCATTTCTATTTAATTATAATAAATATTTTGTGAATTAATATATTTTAGATAGTTTAATATTTTGAGTATTTTTAATGGAAAAAAAGGGCTCTTTTAAATTTTCCAACTTTGAGAGATTTTTTAATAATGTTTTTTTTAAGTGATAGTTATATCCATAATTCATTCTCTAGATAATAATGTTATATGCATGCAAAAATAATTTAAGTCATTCCATCAAACAGTTTTTTTTTCTTTAATTTGGTGTTAGTCGTCAAAAATCAAGTTTTGAGAAAACTTGACTTAAATTTGGAATTATATGGATGCGGCTATGAAAGTATTGATACATAAATGCTTATAACTCCGTTAAAATGCTAATATTTTTATGCGGTTTTTTGCATTGAGTTAAGAATTAATTGAATAATCAAACTATAAAAAAAAAAAATTATTGATTGAAAAGTTTTCAATCCCTGAGCCCCCTTAAGTTATTATTTAAAATAAAAATAAATAAAAAATTTTCTGCATATCACCAACAAGTACAAAAATTTTTATTCTTTTTAATAACAAATGTATTGATTTTCTTTTCGTTGCCATAACAAAAAAAATAATTTTGTCAAGTTCATGGAAGCTACATACCAATTTATTGCAAGTGCTGTAAACGTGTAGTGGGTTGGTTATGCAGTTTAATAACTCCCTGTTTCTGTTACAACTAAAATGTTTTATTGATATTATAATTATTGTACTGTTATCAAGCGATATTTAAGCGAAAAAAAAAATAAACTATGCAAATATTTTTGAATTCGTCTTCTGAGGTATTATATTACCTTCCTAAATAATTTCGGACTTAAATAATGTTTAAGGTTTAGATACCGCATCAAAAACGATTTGTAGTTGAAGTTAAGTCCAACATAATAATTTATGAGTTGTTTTCCTTATTTTTTGTTATTTTCTGAAGTTTGTGTATTTTCATCTTGAAATGTTATGCTATCCCAATTTTAAGGGGTGGCAATTTTTTACTTCGCTCAGTATCTTATTGTGTATATAAGATTCATATATACGCTAGGGAGTGATAGAATACATCAAGACGAGTAATAGTAATTAGGAAACCAATGGTCCCAAACGTTTTCCAAAGGAGATAGCCGCCATTAAAGTTTGGGGTCCAAAATTTCAAATACACATAAAAAACGGAAAAATTGGTCGATTGATTTGCGGTTTTCACTAAAATTATTCTTTATGTTGGTATTTTCTTGAAAATAAATTATAAAGATAAATTTCGAAAAATGCCGATAGAGGGCGCTTTAGACTTTGAAGTAATGAAAAACTATTTTTTGCATCTCATTAAATGGTTTCCTAAGCTTAGACTTAAACTTAAATTTTGAGCTCAAAATCTGAATAGTTGGAAGCGGTTAAGTAGCACAAACTTAACTGTGTTCAGAGGGTTTAAATTTCAAATGATTATAAAAAAGGAAAAACTGGTCGATTGATTTGCGGTTTTCACTAAAACTAATACCTGAATATGTGGACTGGATAACGAAAGTTGTAGTGTTGATGTGTGCTAAGGTGATTGCGGGGATGAGCTTACCTATTTTATAAGTTCATAAATAAAGAACTTGAAGACTGATGGTGTTTGTTTTTATAATGGGGAAATACCCCAATGAAATTCGATCACTGCTCGCCAACTGTCGGAGCGACTACTCTGCTCGTGCTGCTGCGGATTCCTAGAGTTTATGCAACATAGCTATTTTCGTCGAATTATATATTTATTATATATATATACATATATAATTAAAGTTGCTTCATTCTCAATATTTAGAACAAACGAATACTGTTGATTCAACTTTGTGCTATGAAAACAAAAACTTCTTCGATATTGAAATGCATTACTGCAACATTTTTCATCTGGTCTTAATTTTAGAATACGCTTAAATAAATGAAAACATTTTTTATATATGAAATTATTTTTACTGTGATAAAATTAAATAATTGCAGCAACATAAATATGTAAATACAAAAAGATCATATATGCATTAAACTCCTTAATTGTCTAAATTTAAGTTCATAAATACCAATTACACACATTCTAAATATCCATTAACAAACAATTTTCAGTTTCATTAAAATCGTTTGCTCATTGCGGGTAAATGTGCTGCTCGCCAAATTGAGTGACACTTTCGTCTTTTCACGCCAAAGATATCCATTCATGTTTCATTGAAGTTCAAACGGAATCACCTCTTTCATCTTATAGAAAATTAAATATCTTTAAATAAATAAGTTCAAAATGCTTGAAAACACACACACAAGTAGTGATCATAAATCATTCAGTTTTAAATTACAAATGCATATTTCTAACAAATCTCAAGTATCGTACTTGCGAATCGAGATTAGATTTGATTAGGTATGGCGTTTAAAATATAACCCCAACAGCACTTTAAAGTATTTTTTACACGGAAAAATTTTGTTTAATAGAGGCTATAACACTGGGGCATATCAATGTTTAATAAACATAATAAAACTTTGTTTATATTTTTTGGCAATATGGAGGTAGTTCGGAAATTATGGATTAGGCGAACATTAAAAAATGGTTCAATATCTGATGCATAAGATGTCGCCGCCAGTAGTAAGGGGGTTCGCTTAGTTTCATGTAAGCCGACTTCTTAAGCCATGCATTTTTCGATTCATCCGAAGATTAGCACCGTATTTTTTATGATACTTCCCAAACGAAAGTTGCTAATGAACACCACATTCTGAAACATTATGTGTATTATCGATACACAGGGTGATTCGAAAGTTTTTCTTGTTTTTGTTAGCTATTTAAAAAAATTGTGAAAGCTACCAACACAAGATTTTCGACATCTTCAAGGAGAATTTCTCAAGATTTGTTATATAAAGTTGCAATTTTGTAGTTGTAGCATGTCAACAATGCTTCCAGATTTATTGAAAAGTAATAATTTCAAAATGATGGGATTCATTTCAAAGCTAAAAAAAATATGTTTGTAAATGATTTTTTCTTGTTCTAAAGGCACCTGTTATTCAACGACATGATTTTCTTTGTATTATATTAGGAACCTAAAGCCCAGGCATAAAATCGTGCCATACTAGCCTGGATGTAATATCGCCAAGGAAAGATTATGAAATCAACTGATCTAATATTGGGTACTTATCTGTAGTGAATTTACCTGTTACAAAAATAAGCATAGTTCATAAAATTTTGTATCGCTTAATAGAAATACAGAAAATGTACAATGTTTCTTTTGTAGCAGTCATAATGGATCAAACACTGTGTGTCGAGGTTTAATACGTGAAAAGAAAACACTTTGATCGGTTCCAACTGATTTTTAGTTGACAGTAAGTTTTCATTCAATAAGAATATTATCGTTATCATTGGAAATCACGTTTGTAATGCTGAACAGCAAGACTTTATATTAATAGCAGAAGTACTACAATCATTCCATGGTTACTTACGTTACATTTAGAACTATTTGCAGTAATTTTAATAATGTAACACAAACAAACAAAAAATATTCAAAAGTAAATTTGACAGGGTTTGCTAATTAAACTTATTCAAAACCCAATTTAGATGACAATTATCCAATTTTAGAGTTATTACATAAATTTTCGAAATTATATACTAAGGTAAATACTAAGGTAACTGACATTGCTGAAAGAGGAATGTAAGTTTTCATATAAAGTAATCATTTTTTAATAATTTTCATCTCAATTGACCCTTAGATAAATTTCATTGACAAATCATGTTAATTTTTCATTTGGATAGATTTTAGGGCTGTATTACTAAAATTATTGCTGTAAATTGTTCTAAATGTAGCATAAGTTAACATGGAATGACCCAGTAGCAAACGACTCTTTTCTATAACTAAATAAAATACTAAAATTAAGCACTTCGTATGCGTAAGATAAAGTAGGAGACCTTCTATGAGAATACTTTTGGTGATTTCCTGTAGATTTCTGCTACAAGATATGTTTTTCAGTAGCCGATGATCTATAAAATTTATACTCGCCGCGTAGAATGCAAACATTTCGTTAAACTTAAAAACGCCGTTAATTCGCGTTTAGTTAAACCTAAACACGATTAAATAAATCCCGAAACTATTTTTCTTCATAGATCATAATATAATGGAATGCTTTTAAGATCCCCTATACGCGCATTGTAAGCACTGCAGACACATAGAGTAACTCAACTCTTGTCAGTAACTGTATATTTAATTGAAATAACTACTTTCTAGTTTATTTAATATTATAAAAAAATTTTGTTACATTTAAAATATTGTAATATTATTCAAATACACTACATATGGTTTTTTGATGACGCTCCATAACTGAATTCTGAATGGTGTACACTTAATTTTCAATACAAAACATGAAATGATGGTACTCAATTTTTCATATTTATTATATAACAATACAAATGGAATTACGCAGGACAGACGGAGAGACAGGTGAACAATGAATCTAATTCATAAAACTTTTTAACGTTGTTTGAAAGTGTTAAACCGAAATTTTGCATAATTTTTAAGTAAAATAAATACATTTTATAAGATCTTAAATTTTCACGTTTTGCCACAATCAAAAGTAATTATTAATGACAAATTGATTCAAATTTCCTGAACAGTCAACTTCTTAGGCCTTTTTCTTTTTAAAAATATCCCTGAAACAGCGTCAAAATAACTAAAGAATTTTTTAATGCAAATATAAATGAATTTATAATTCACCTAGGAGAAAATTCTGACAGCTCAAATGACTAAGAATGATGAATAATGGCCCTGAGAATATGAATAAAAATATCATCTCTGTCATTAAATAGAAATGAATGACATTCGGTTTTGATAAAAATGCTCATTTATCGTTTTTGATTAATTTTTTAAAAAATTCTTAAGACATTTCATTTTTTCTTATTTCATTTGCATTTCTAATTTTTTTTCTACAACAATAATTCTTGAGGTGCTTCTGAAGTGTTTTTTTTATTTTTTTTTTTTTCGCTTTAAGCTATTTCGAATTATTTCATCTATTATTTTACTAGACATCTTTATCTAAAAACAGAGAAAACGTTTTAAATTCTTCTTTTCAAATTAAGTTAAAAAGCTCTAGTAATGTAATTTATGTGCGCGCAATCAATCGCATTAAAATTTTTATTTTTGATAATAGTTATAAATAATTAAAAAAATATTTAAAAACAAACACAATTCCAAAATTTTTAAATGAAACATAATTAAAGAAATATATTACAGACATTTTAATTACTACAGTCAATTATATTAATAAAAATAAAATATGCTATAGTTACGTTCATTATTACGCAATTTTGAACATTTTTTAAAAAACAAACATACACAGATACTGAATGTTTGTTTTATTTTTTATTTATATATGTATATATATATATATATATATATATATATATATATATTGGAACGATTAGTCCGTAACTTCCACTGTCAAAAACACTAAAAACATAATGAAATAACTTCAATAGTTCACAAAAAATAGTACATCAATGTAATGATAACTCAATGTCGGATGTTTCAAGTTAAAAAAAATTTGTATCCTTGCAGAATCAAACAGTTTGTTAGATTATCAAGATATTTTAGGAAACCGGGATTCCTGGAACATTAATTTCAACTCTAATTACAGATAGAATTTTAGTAAAATTGCTGTAATTTTAATAGATTCTTTGCAAAGCTACGAATTTCTATAGCTTTTTTAAAATTAGTTTCATAGATTTACACCTTTCTTCGAACAATGTACCAATAAAATTTGTGTAAGCGTAGATATTTGTATAATTTTAAATCTTTAGAATAACATTTATTTTTCTACAGTGCTTAGGTTCATTTCCATGTTTGCGACTCTTATTTCCGTAATTTTATCGATTACTTTTTCCATTTTGTAATAATAAAAGTAAATCATATAGCTTCAGTATAAATTTAACACTCTGCAATATCTGTCAATCATTTTATCTTATTATATGCATAATTTCTGCATTATATCTGAAATCTGCAGTTTTTGAAGATTCAACGAAATCACGTCCGTTTCGAGGAAAATAATTCTGTAAAAATACAGAAATTGTATACTGGTAATCAAGGAAAGAAAAGTAATAGCGGTTATTTAATCAGTATTTTCCTTAGACAGATTTCCATCTACCGGAACATACTTTTAAGACCGAAACCGAAACAGAATTTTTCTAAACATATTAATTTGGGGCAAAACGGAAACGAATTAATTGTAAGTGTTTAATAAATTACCTATTTATTAATTTTACTCGTTCTCCGAGATCGCTTCTAAACAAAACTTTTTATTTTTATTTAAAATAAAGTGTAATTAATTCATCAACCATGCTGAATGGTTTTAAAATTATACAAAACTTATATAATTAAAAAAATATTTTATGTATGAAACTTCGAATTATCTTTTATAAAGATTTTTGAAATTAATAGGCTGTGATACTGTTATGAAATTTGCTCCATGAGTATTCGAAACTTTCACACTGTTTTAGACTAAATATTTTATATACTACCTGTATAAAATTTATAATGATTCTATAAGTCTCCAACTTTTCTTGAGAACGGAAAAAACCATTTTCACCGCTGAGTCTTTCATGCATGGATGCCAATATCTCTTAATTATTCCGAAGTTTTACCGAAGAAAAACATACCTTAATCAGTAAAGTGACATGACATTTTTTTTTGTTGCAGTTGCATAAAAAGTCCTAGGAATCCCAGTTTCCAAGGAAAATGTTAGTAATTTTACAGATTTCTTTTTACAGTATATTTCATAAAAATATTGCAGATATGTCAAATATATTAAGTTTTGATAATTTGTCGAAATATTATTTATAGAAATAGTATTATTTGTAGAAATTTGTAGAATTATTATTTGTAGAAATTGAATTTTTTTAAAGAAATATTTTCACTCATGAATTATCATTGATACTCAGCGACTACAAATTTGATGTCATTTTTTGTAAATTTTTATTATTTATCTTTCTTTTTTTTTCTTTTTTGAGTGCTGTTAATATAAAATGAATAAATAGATAAAAAAAGAATATTTTTTCTCACCATAAAGAATTGCCCTGAAAGACGTTACAAATACCCACAAAAAAGAATATCAGCAATTATTTCTTTTCATATAAGAAAAAAGCATTTTTTTGTTCCGATTTCTATTCACCGGATTATTTAAACTGTAACCTTAAACCAGAATGAAAATGAAGTTAACAAAATAATCTATCACTGTACGTATCATTAACTTAGTTAAAATTTGTCGCTAATCACTAGCTAACGTTGATAGCTAGCAGTATACATGGTGGAGTTAACGAGGCGTCGTTCTATCATTGACATTGCGGTTCGTGTATAAACTATGTTAGTAAGTAACTTTGTAAAGTTCAGTACACTGTTTAAAATCAGTTATGTGTGAGTATATGAAAATTATGGTATTTAAGCGTTGGATTAATGAATTAACTTAGATATCGTAACATAATATTGAATTTTACGTAATAATTAAGGTCTCGCATAAGGGTGGCTCTGATAACAGGGACTAATAGAAAAATGCGATAAAAAGAAGTTGCATGTACTGAGATTTTGGTTTCATAAAAACTACATTCAGAAGATGTCTCTTAATCCGATGACCACTGTATCACCATTATCTGATAACAATAATAGGTTTATTACAATAAGCGATTTTATAAAATATTTAGTGATTAAATATGAAATAATATTATTACGAAATTTACAATACCTTTGACGACATAAATAGAAATAGAAAACAACGTATAAGAATAGAAAATCAGCGATTGAAATGCATAAATAATGCATAAAAATATAGCAAACAGCCATTTCGAATCTGCTTTCGAGATTTTTCATCAGTACAAGTCTAGGCAGGCTAGAAAAGGCAGAGCTGAAACATGCATTTATAAATTTCTAATCATTGGTTTTCTATCCTTATACATTTTTGTACTGATGCATTATTTCATATTTTAGAAAACAACGATTAAATAAAGTGGTAATTTTGTGTTTGCAATATACGTACATGACATCTGAAACATTTCCAAAACTAAATAAAATAAATAATGAGAGTCAGACAGGAGTACAATTAAAAATAAAATTTATAAAATGTTTATAATACTGGAAACATTAAAAATACATTTACAGTAGAACCCCGATAATTCGGATTAATTGGGACCAGGCCCAAACCTAATTGTCGAAAATACGGAATATCCTGAGAATGTGAACAAATGAAATAAAATAAAACACACTCACAGAAAATCATATTCATACTGACCGTATTCAATATTATACAGTAAAAATGTTTACTTTGTAATTATAAAATTTGTCATATTCTGTTGTGCCAATTTTATCGTGCCGCATTGTCACACACTCCCTTGTGCATAAGCAGTTCGTTGGATATAGTCACTACATGACGTTAAAAATAAATTATTAAATGTTCAAAATGCGAAGTTGCTTCATTATAGTTTATAACCTTTGGTTGATCATCACTGATAATGGTTTTTGTCTGCATCATCTTTATTTTCTTTGATTGTGCACAAAGCAATTATTAAGTCATTTGTAAGCGAGGTATACTCTTCATTATTTTCTGCTTCCAACCAATTGCTAATGTCACTGATAACAACATCAGAGCAATTATCAATATTTTAAAACAATTTTAAAAATCTTCAGGTTTAAGTCCTCTTTTATTCTCCTTCATTTCTCTTTTTTTTTCAAATTTCCGCAAATGATTTGTAGAAAGGTTTCGGCAGGAAGACAAGGAAACTGACTATGGACTGGCTTACAAAGATCGGAAAACAATCCTTATCAGTCAGTGTGTCTATAAGAGCTATTTTACTTTGTTTTCTTGCTCTGAGTAAAACTTTATTAGGCAGTGAGCTTTGGATGACATTTCCAAATGGATTAAATAGAAAACTGTGAAAACTGGAATTGGCAAAGCTTAAATGATGTACAGTTGTTCCTTTAATAGATAACCTTAAAGAGTTTAAATATAAGAAAGATTGAGATATTCTTCAGAAAATACTTATTTATTCAGAATATTTGGCTGAAATAAATTTATGTTACGTAAATTTGCCGATCATTTCTCAAACTTGGAAAAAAAAATCGACCAAACCGATCCAGGTTATCCGGAGAACAGGATTAATGTGGTCCTACTGTAATAACCATTTTCCTGTACTTGCAAACAAACCATTGCTAAACAAATCGAATACAGAGAACAAATCGAATACAGTTAGTGGTTTATTTTCAGAAACAAACATTATTCATTCGGAAAAAAGAAGGCTTCATTACTGCAATCACTTCTTTATCACAAATCTGCATATTTGTTTGGTTGCAATTTGCCTTTAAAACACCTTTAATACAATGTTGGTGTGTACATTATTTTTTAATGATTATCTGAGCAATGTTGTACTCCAGATTAAATATGTATATATATATATATGACTTTCATATTTGTAGGTAGTTTTACAATCGATTTTGCCTTTATCATAAACTTTATTGCCATCATTATGTTTTATTTTTAAGCAAATGTTTTCAAGATTTTCAGTGTATGTGAGATTTTGAGTTAACTTTATCTCTGATTCCCCAGGGCCCATGGACTTCTTCAAAGTTTCTAAGTCAACTTCAACAATTTCATAGTGAAAAACAAAGTACTTAAACATTTTACATTATGTCAGTATATAGTAGTTGTCGCATAAATGGAGTCAAGTTTTTTTTTTTTCTTTTTTCAGAGCGTGTTGCCAGACACCTAATATCTGTGACATGCATCTTCGTTTCTTTTACTTTCTCGTATGGTTGTGCTTTCTTCAATGCGAACCTTTCTGCGATTATATGTTTTAGCTTACTCTGGTTGCCTGGCAAAGTATAAACAAGTAAGAAAAATCATGCGTTAAGCATAGATTACGAAGCACTTTCCAACACTTCATGAAATCTTTAATAAAACTTCTTTAATTAGGGAAATAAGGGTATATAGCCAAATATGTATTCCAATGCTTTTGAACAGCCCTGTATTTGATCTGTCAGTTGGTAGATATGTTATATAATGGGAAAATTTAGTTTAGCAAGAAAAAAGCTTAAAATTTCTTTTTGAGCAATTTGTACTAATAACTGGGATACATACTTGAAAACTTTTGTTCAGCTCTCTAGTTTACCTTGAATCTTTATTACACGTCAGTAAGAAGTTAAAATTCATTTTTCTCTAAGACACTCTTAAAACAACTGAAATCACATTATTATAAATTATCATTCATAGGTGTCTATGCACACAATTCTTTGCGTGGCCCTGTATATCATTTTATCTATATTCTGCAAACATTTCTTTGTAAATTGAATGCAGTTCAGCGTAAAAATGTATACCTTATTTAAGAACCATCTTTAAGTAATTTACGCTCATACTCAGTAACGTTGGCGAGTTCTTTTGGGTAACCCTGAATATCAACTATAACATTTATACACATCCTTATAATGTACAAAGATTTAGTGAAAATTAAATGCGTATATCATAATTAAAATGCATTACATCCATCCATGGTGTCGGTAGTATCTCCCTGAATTTTATTTCATTCAGTCGTACTTATTTATTAAAATATTTTATCTTACTCCATTAAATTAATATCATTTACCTTAATATTTCAAACTTAAGCTTAACGTACGCATTAACCAGCCACTTAAAAAAAAGACATTTTTATTCCATCAAAAACAAAACCATGCCGTTGCCAACAACACAAAAGAAATAACAATCTATTTTCAACATCCTCCCACCTTTTGATAAATGGAATTTATCAAAACAATAAATATTCAAAATAACCAAAACATAATATTAAAAATATCTCTGTATAAACATAGTAATGAAATTAAACAGTTAGAACTAAATATTATATTATACAAACACTTCTAAATAAATAAGTTTAAAATTTCTCTCAAAGATACATTTATAATAAGAAGTTCAGTCAGTCCTTACAATGTTTCGGAAATTTTACTGTTCTTTCACATCTAGTTTTAATACTTGAGAAAATGTTTTTGTCAGGACTATTCTTAAATTCGTAAACAGCTTTATGAACTTTATGTGTGGGTTTGGCATCATCAACCTTAGCACCTCCAGTCTCATTTATAGTAAAATCGGCTTTCTTGCACAATTCATCACTACAAGAAATCTTTAAAGGATACAAATTTTGCATAGGCCGGGTAAGGTCTCCACTGGCACTTTTAACTTTTACCACCCGAATACAATTGTCTCGTTCTGGAAAAACAGTAGCAACACATCCAAGCGGCCAATCTGATCTTTCTTTATTATCGCATTGTACCAGAACGACATCTTCTTCCTTTATTTCTCTGATCAGATGTTTTTGCTTCACAGGTGATTGCACCAAAAGACTAAGATATTCATCTCGGGATCTTCCTCTGGATTCTTCTCGTAGTCTTTGCTGGTATCTCAATCCTCTTGATATGTTGACTTTATCCAAATGATCCAAATCGGGAACTTCCACCGTTCGAATATCTTGAATAAACAAAGATGGAGAAAGCGAAACTTCTTCTAAAAAATTTGGTCCCATTTCATGACAATCATTCAATGATGGGTGGCCCTTTTCATGACACGAAGTATCAAATGCAGGTCTAATCTTTGTTGTAGAACTCTCCTTAAAATTTTTTGCTTTATACTGAGCTCTATCTTTAGAATCTACATACCTATTTTTCCTGTAATTTCTTTCTGGATTTTGATCTCTGTCTTTAGAATCTTCACACTTATTTTAACGGTAATTTCTTTCGGAATTTTGAACTCTATCTTTAGAAACTATATATCTGTTTTCTATAAGATTTGCTACTGATGCATCTTTTGAGAACAATGAAGTTATTACATTAGTTAAAGAACAGTCAAATTTTTCTCCAGGTACTTTGCCCATGATAAGCCAACCTAAAAACGTTTCGTATGCAACTAAGCCACATTTAAGCTTATGCATGTTTCCGGTAAATAGTTTACCACAAAAATCTGCTCCTATCAATAATTCTATATCAGGACAACCTTTTCCATAATCCCCAATCCATATTTTCTTCTCAATTAATTCCTTATTCCACGATCCTTTTTTAAGCCTAGAAATTTTACTACAGATTTTTGGCTGATACAGCACCTCTATATTACAGGAAAATTTTCCACTGAGTGCTTCAAGTTTTAGTTTGTAAAGATTGTGATTCTTTTCTTCAGTTTTAAATTCACCAAACAATGAATGTCTTAAACTTTTCCTTTCTATTGGATCCAGATCCAAATTTTCAGCAGTACTTTGTAAAATATACGACTTCTGAGAACCGCTGTCAATCAATACTCGGGCTTGACGTTCTTTATCTTTTGACTTCAATCTAACTATCAGTGTTTGAAGTAACACGTTCTCTGGTACACAATGACTCGACAAACTGACGTCTGAAGCAGCAGAATCAGAGTGATGTTCAGTCGGTTGAATTTCAGTCAATTTGTTAGCTGGCAATTCAGGACACATCAAAACTAAATATCTTTTATTGCATAAAATACATTTGATGTTAGTTTTGCAAAATTTCGAACGATGCCCGATTTTAAAACAAAGGAAACAGAATTTTTTGTTTGTAAAATTTCGTGTTTTTGTGCCAAATTAAGCTCTTGAGCATTAAAGCATTTTTTACTATTGTGTAACTTGTCACAAAAAACGCAATAATTGTTTAATTTATTTTTATCAATGGTTCCTGAAAATAAATCACTAGTAGTGGGTGGCGCAAAATGCTGCGATATTTCTTTCCGTTGACGATATTCATTTATAAAACTAGATTTTGCCAAGCGAATTCGTTCGTCACTTTCAACTTCCGTTTTCAAAAAGGATAATAAATTTTTCAATTTTTCACTGTAAATATTATCAGAAGAATCGGTTGTAATATTGCTAGTATTTCTTAACCATACTCTGAATAACTCTTCCGGAATACAGGATTCCACAAGTGGAAAAAGCATTGCAGAATATTTATCTGAGGTTAAGCCTATTGATTCTAGAGCTCTTAAATAAGATTCTAGCTTAACATACAAGTTACTAGTGTGCATTCTATTTTTAGACTCTGTAGAGTTTTGAACAACAAGTTTAAGAAGTTGTCTGACATAAAACTCAATTAACAGTTCATCGCGCCCAAATCGCGATTTCAAACTTTCAATAGCCTTTTCATAATTTTCACTAGTCGGTGGAAAGCTATCAATTATTTCGCGAGCTCTTCTACCTTCACTTATGCACTGAATTAAATATTGAAATTTATCTTCATTTTCGATTTCATTATCTTCATGAATTCTTTTGAATTGGCTCCAAAAAGCGAGCCAATCTTTAATATCCGAACTAAATTTGATCAACTCTATTTTTGGTAATTTTAATTTCTTTTTCATTACAGACGAGTTAGTTACTGAGTTCGTATACTGCGATTTTAAATCTTTCTCTAAATAAATTTCTACACTCACGCTAACTTTATCCATTTTTTCATTATATTCTTCTATAGCGTTGTATTCAGCTTCATACTCTGCCATATCGCAATTTTCTAACATGTTATTACTTATCTCATTGTCTAAATCTGCCAAGCGACTGTAAATTCTTTTTAAACTCGCAAAAGTAGATTTAATATTTTCCTCCTTAGGATTATCTTCTTTTAATAAATTCGTTAATGCGTTGTAAGTTTTAGAAAAATTAGCTCTAACAGGAGAGCGCTTTTTAATTAATAGATCCATATTCATTAAACTAAATAAAGTAAAATGGTACCTATTTAAATATCACGTCCTCTGTTCACCAGTAATGTCGGTAGTATCTCCCTGAATTTTATTTCATTCAGTCGTACTTATTTATTAAAATATTTTATCTGACTCCATTAAATTAATATCATTTACCTTAATATTTCAAACTTAAGCTTAACGTACGCATTAACCAGCCACTTAAAAAAAAGACATTTTTATTCCATCAAAAACAAAACCATGCCGTTGCCAACAACACAAAAGAAATAACAATCTATTTTCAACACATGGGCTTCATCATAAACATGTAAAGTCCGTCGGAAGGAATATAATATTTGAAATCTTTTGTTTGTCCTTGTAAATGCATAGTACTTCATATTATGCAAGGCAGTATCGTATAGTTCGTATAGTTTTTATTAAGCCTCAGTGACATATATCAATTTTGTTACACATGAAAAAGTTTAATATATTTAAATAAATGTTGCACACTACCCCCCCCCCCTTTACCATTACCCAATGGAATTCTTTTGTGTGGCCATGTAAATGAATAATTTTCATTGTTTACTTTATAGAATGCATATTTTAGTGAATCTCTTAAATGCATGTAAAATTTATTATGTTTGACAGGGTGTACATATTTAAAATGCCTTTGAAAAGATTTTTCCCCATGGTCCATAATGTAATGGAAAATTTTTGACTCTAATAAATTTTTGACATACTAATCATCATAGAAACTTCATTTTCAATAAGGCTGTGCTTGGTGAAATTCTGTGCATTAGTTCTTGAGATATAGCTATCATGAAAATCATGAAAGACGTGGCATAGCAGTGCCACCTGCAGGCCAATTTACACTAAAACTTAATCAGCGTCTATGTATATCAATGTCTCACAGAATCTTAAGGTTGATGAAATTCTGTGTATTAGTTCTTAAAATATAGCAATCATTAAAATCATGAAAAACATAGTATAGCAGCGCCACCTGCAGGCCAATTTACACTAAAAACCAATAGGCACTAATTCATATTAAGGTCTAACTGAATATAAAATTTTATGAAATTTCGAGCATTAGTTCTTGAGATAGAGCGCCCACAAAGTTTTTGTCACAGACAGACAGACAGACAGACGGACAGACTAACAGACAGACATTTTCTAAAAATAGTCAAAACGTGTTCAGGACCTTCTAAAACGTATAAATCCGTCGAAAACCGGAATTTCAAAATTTTCATGAATCCAATACTTTTTTCTTGCAAAGATAGAAGAAAGATTTTTTTTTTAATTCAGAGTGTATTGGCCATTCTTTTCCCTTGACATGGAAAATACCTACGATATGGGAAAAAGCAGTAAAAAACGCGGTATAAAAAAGGCTAACATAATGGCTGTAATTTTTTCAGGAATATTTCCATGTTTTCAGTGGGTTTCTAACGAAATTTTTTCTTTCAATCATGCATTGCTTAGAAAGAGGTCTGGTTAAAAAAAAAACGATATCATTATACAAAATATCTGGTTTGAATGAGGTGTAATACTGAACACAATTGTCGATTCGCACTAGTTACGATGATATTAAGCGATTCAGAACATTAATCAATTGATACAATTTACCGTGGTCATACTAAACAGGATTTAATGCAGTTTGGACCTGCCTTGCTATTTACGTTGAGAGAGAAAACTATATTATAAAACAACATGAATTGTGATGGTGGATTCAGTATCATAGTATCTTTTTTTTTTTAAAAAAAATAAAAGAAAACAATATTATATTATCTTGTCTTTTTATTTAAAGTTTAGTTTGTCGTTTTATTTAAAGTTGTCAATTGGATTTACAATGTAGGGAAATCATATTCGGCACATTTCACTATGAGAAAAATTTAAAGGTATAAATTCTCTAAAAATTAAAATAAAGATTAGGTAATTAAAACAAGGAATACGTTAAAGTGCTGGCTCAGAAATTATCACTCATTTGGAAATTTTAAATATTATGATTTATTTACGAGTTGAATAATTGTGATAAAATTATTCTAATATATAGAGCAATAGTACTTAATATAGCGAAAAAGCACCGAAAAAACTGGCGATAAGCTATAATTAAGTGTATAAATTTTATATAAATTACCATAAAATAAAATTAATGCATTACGCGTTTTGAACTAAAAATATTAACAGGTCACCATCAGCTAAAGCTAACACGTGTCCGTAAAAGAACAAAGTCAAAAATGAACTAAAACAAATAGGGTAGAGATTGGAAAGAAAGAGCTAGTTGAAAGGACCACATTCAGAAGACGAAATTTTTGCTAAAATGATAAAATTATAAAAAAAACGTGAAAATTTTCTTTTGTTTTGCTCCTTTTTACTTCATTTATTTTGTTTTCTTTTGCATTTTTTGCACCTTTTTCTCTTTTATGATTTTTGCAAGAGTTTCGTCTTCTTCAAATGACCCTTTAAAATAGCGCCACCTGTCGCACTCTTTCCATATTCTATCCTTTATTTTTCAATTCATTTTCCCCCTTATCTTCTCACGTACACGCTTTTGCTTTAACTGATAGCCAGGTGTTATTATTTTTAGCTCGAAAAGCGCGCTGCATTGTTTTTATTTTGTGATATTTTTTACAAAGTTTGATATTTTAATTAATATTGTTTAATGTGTTTTGAAAAACAATGGAGTGCCGTGTATAAAGTAACCACATTTCATCAATGTTCTGTTTTCTATGTGTGGAATAGCAGCAAAGATAAAATGTTTCAGTTGAAAAATAAATTAATATATTAAATTTTTTTTTATTTTTAATTTATAGTTTCAAACATCATGCATCCTCGAATATTATTCATATTCGTATTTATTTTAGCTACCTAAGTGACTTATTTAATCTCGAGATAAAATTGAGGTTAGTATGAAAGAATATTTAATTAATAAATTTCATTAATCAAAAATATCTCATTCATTCCATTAAAAATATGCTTTTTAAACAAAATTTTGTTCAACTTTGATTCATTTTCATTCAAAAATTTTTAAAATGCTTAGTAATTCAAACTTCTGTTTTTTTTTCTTTATTCAAAATGTTTCTTATTTTAACTTTTTCGACTTTTTTGTGGTATTAAAAAAAATCCCAACAAAAAAAAAGAGAAAATAAAGAGAAGAAAAAAGGTTAATGACCATTCCGTTGAAATTTAATAAAGTGTTTCAACTATACGATATATCAGTAGTTTTTAAAGCGTTATTGGGCAAATGCCAGATCTGAGAAAAAATAAATAGAATATAATGAATGAAAACTACAAAATTCTCTCCAAGATAAGGAATATCTCTTCCTTTTGAAATTAAAAAGATATTTAAAAACATAATTAACATTTTCCTTTAGAAATTGAGACCAACAAATCATTTTGAGAATAAAAATTAAAATCTTATATCGTGAATCTTTTACATCTGAAAACAATTTACATTTTGCACTGTATGCAAAATTGGCTCATTTTTTTTTCGTTTTCGGCCTAAAATATGGGTATCGCCGAATATTCGTTTATCTGCAGAAATTCTACGGAAACTTTGGCCTTCCGAAACTATCAATATTCTAAAAAACTCTGTCCTTCAATCTTAAATTTTTAAATTAATCTCTGATTTCAATGTATCGGATCACGGGAGGTACTATTTTTTCATTGATGTTTTCAATTATGATTCAATACTGATTCAAGACATGGGTATAAATTATAAAGAAAGCAATGCCTATATGATTAATTTTTGAAATATCTTTTCACATGTTCATTAAAGGCATTGCTATAGTTAATTTGCAGACTTACAAGGAAGGTCTCCATACGGGCATACCTCGAAAAATCTGAAAAAAATACAGAATGTTCTTCTCGTGCGGATATATACGTTTATAAAAAATTTTGGCGGAAGCTCCATTCTGTATCCGTAAAAAATAATGAAAATTTCGTTATTTGGCGATTTATCGCCGGTTGGCGAAGGAATGTAAGTTCAAAAAATACTTTTTGTTAATACACTTCAAGAAAAAAAAAGTTTCATGTTGAACTTGTTTTGATAAATTTAATTTAAATAACTTTAGTTTTATAAGTTTTAATTTGTTTTAAGTTTAATTTTGTTATATCGATATTTATATGTATTTATATTCAAATTTAATCATCAAAATTTGAGATTTAAATCAAAATTCATAATTAAAATTAATTAAATTTGCCTTCCGCTCAAAGTCCAATTGAGAATTGTCGATTTGATTTTGTTGCTATGGAAACATGTGGCATTTATTTTTCAATACGCTTAAATTTATGAAGATACTTTATTTAAATATGATTTTTTTTATCTATTGAAACGTTCTTTCCAGTGATTAATTAAATAGGTGCTTCAACAAATAATATATATATGCAATATAATATGTATATATATATATGTATCTAATATATTAAAGTCTCGCATTGTTTATATTTATTCATTAAATACGATTTACACGCATTCTAAATATCCAACAGTTTTGAGTTGCATAATAATCGTTTGTTTTTGACGAGGAAAAGAGCTGCTCGCCAAATCGAGTTACTCTTTCGTCTTTTCACGCCAAATATTCGAAACTATTTTATTTTTTTACATAATTTCTAATGTGATTCCGCCGCTAATCTTGACTGATTCTTTATTACACACATAAGTACTTCAATTAGTATTTTTTTTTTCATAAAATTCTGAATATGCCCAGTATGGAGACCTTCATTGTTAGTAGTAGTGAGAAATGATCAGCGTGAAACCGCAGAAGTGTTTCGAATAGTCTATGAGAAAAATCATTATAAAAGTTAAATCGAAGTATGTATGGCTGAAACTATTTTACAATCACATGAAATTGTTATAGTAAGAAAATCATTCTGCGTCTTTGATGAATTAATTACGTTTCATTTTATATGAAATTTAAAGGGTTTTATAAAAGGCGCAATGATGCAACTGATGCCACAAGCATGATTAAATAGTGATTGTGTACATTTAACAAACACGCGTAATTATTAATAATGATGTATAACTATGTATGTATTGATTGTCAAATTTCGTTTTTCTTTTCAGAAAAATAGAAAAATTGATAAAATCTGTTTCAATTGAGGTTACGATCAATCATTAATAAAAAGTAAAATTATTTTAGAATTAGTAAAATTTTCCAAAAATAAAAAAAAGAACACTTCCGAGTTTTCCATGGCTCAGTAAATGCGTTATTTAAAGTATTTAGAAACAGACAGATTTATAACACCATTTTTCTTTTCTTTTATACACGACGATGTAAAAATTGAAAATGTAGGATGTTTAGAAGTTAAAAAATTTTCAGTGGCAAAAATTGCAAAACCGAAATTTCATTTCATACATGAAAGTGTTGCCATTCGTAAAATGACGTTGCCATTCGTAAAATGACGTTGCCATTCGTAAAATGACGTTGCCATTCGTAAAATGTTACGCATAGATAGGTTTGGCCTTTATAGTATAGATGGATTCTTCCAGACCCATGTTCACTCGACATTTTGTTCATGAATGAGGAGCTATACTTTTAAAGTTCATCGGTTTGTATAAACTTGTTTCTCATATTCTAACAGAAATTGTCTTCCAAGTTATATCCCGATAGAAAACATCTTGAAACCTTATTTCAATGGTTTATTGGTAGGTTGACCATTTACTTTCCTGCTTCCAGTCTTCCACGTTTTCATTGGATGCAAGAAAAAACAATAGTAAACCTACTAACCAACCACCAAAATTGGCCATCTAAAACGACTTTTAAAAAATACTTAATGGCTTTTTGACACCGGATCTACTAGAGGTTTTTTCATTTTTTTTAATTAAATTAGTTTTTCAGCCTAATAATACGTTTAATTCTGGCAATATCAAATTTAATTTTCATGCTCTATAACATCTAATTTCCATTTGCGTAAATCAGTTATCATATCATTCATTATTAAACGGATGATCAAAATAATGGCATTACATTAAAAATTATGATCAGAAATCATTTGCTGTGTATATTTATGATGTTATGATCCTTTGCAACATAATTTATGTAAGGATCGGCCTGAAGTGTCAAAGAAAATTTCCATTTTTTTTAAATAATTCATATAAAAATAAATGCACATGGTTATTAATTAATTATGCATGTATTTATACGTCTGGTCCATTTTGTGTTTCTCTGACAAAAACCCTATTTTTCACATAAAATATGTTGTTAAAAATTCATGAAAAATAGAAAATGATTTTGAAACTATTTGAATTTCATCTAATTAAATATATTATACACATACATTCCTATATTTCTCTCTTACAAGTATTTTTATAAATAATCATCTGTTATACTAGAATTTTCTGAAGAAGTATTCGAAACTCGACTACTGTTTTAATCTAAAGTTTTTCTATTCTTGTTAAGTCTGCAGGTTTCAATGGACACGTAAAAAGAGTCTTCAAAAATTAGACCAGCATTCATTGCTTTCTTTATAATTTGCACTCAAATCTGACACCCAATTGGTGAAAATTACCGTAAGTAGAAACAAGACTTTTGGAATACAAATACATTTGGTCGATTTTCGGTCTGGCCAAGTCTTTGGTACTATTTTTGACAAAACATGGATTTTTGGACGAAACCGAATTTGTGTTCTATTTCACGATAGATGCATGTAAAGAGACGATAATTCGAAGAAGTTATATTTTAGCACTTGTGACGTTCGTGCATACTTTCAATGTTTTTTTGTTTTTTTTAATACAACTAACTTTTGTCGAGTTTCGGTCCGGCCAAATCTTTGGTAATATTTTTGGCATAACATAGCTTTGTGGTCGATACCGAATTTGTGAAATACCGTTGAACATTTTGTACCGAAAATTCTATTTATATATAGATACGTATGTAGAGAGAATAATTCGAAAAAATTTTAATTTAATACTTGTGATGTTCGTGCATATTCTCAATACACTAACAGCGCCCCTTTTTTTAGAAAAATTAAAAACCAATAAGAAATTGAAATGGCTATGAAAGAGTCGTGTGCTTTCATAGTAAACGTGCGTCTTCATTGCGCCTGATGAAGAAAGATTTAAATCCTTAATAAGGCCTGGCAAATTTAAGTATTTTGCATGATATTATATGACAATTTTTTCGGTTCAAGGTATTTTATTTCAATATGAAAAGTATCGTTTTTATTCAGACAATAAAAAAATTAAACTGCTGATAAAGGGAAAGAGGAGGATGCTACTTGAGAGATTTACTCCCAAGTAACACAAAATATACATTCATTTTTACAAATATTGACTGGACTCAAAATTATTTTAATTTTATATTTCTAAAAAATTCGATAGTTAACACAAAATTAATGTGAAATTAAACGTGTGTTCCTTATATTGTTCATAATTATGGCATATATTTTTATAGTTTTAAAAAATGAAGAAAGTGATTTCCTCAAGAACATGATGCTTTGAAATTGAACGATTTTTTAATGCTTTCCTAAACAGCTGGATTTCACAGCCTGTAACCCAAAGAAAAACTATTGCTCAACAGCTTGAAAATTACGAAGTAGAAATAAGATAAATTATAAATATTCGAGTAAAGTTAACGTCAATTACTTGAATTGAAATAATAATATCAAATAGCTCTAAAAATGAATTATTGAGATATCTTTAATTTTAAAGAATGACATTTCAAATTTTTATCGACCAGCAAACATTTTTTAACATAATCTTTGTATTTCATCTTCTAGATAATGCTTTAAATATAATAGCAATAATCATATTTTTTCATGCTATAGTTAGTCTTGCACTACTAGAAGCAGGGTGTTAGAGTGTTCTATTGTTTATATTTGGATTAACACAGATTTTTTTAAATGACTTACTTCCTTCTTAATATATGCACTAGAAAAATTTAAAGGTCCTTTTGGCATGAAACCCCAAACTTCATTATAATCAATGATTCAAAATTTTTAAGACAACGTTGAGAATTAAAAGTATACGGAATGAATCTCAAAACACTGTATTAAGTTTGATTTGAAAAGATTACACGAAAAAAAATTACCAATTACTACCAAAGTCCATTCTTAACAAAATATCTGACTTCGATACTGAAATATGAATTAGACAAATTTAACATTCTATTTCGTATGATTTTTAAATATTTTTTATAATCCTTTTCTTCCATTCAAAATTTTTAATTTCATTTTAAGATTCCAATATATATCAATGTCTTAAAACAGTGCATTATATTAGATTTAAAAATTTTGCACTTAAAAACTTCAATTACTGCCAGTGCAAACAAAAAAACAAAATTCAAATTTTATCAGTAAGAATATTAATGTGAGAAATATATTTTGTTTCTAACAAATTAACTGAATCATTTTCAACTTTTAGAATTAATTTACTTAGTGCATCCGCCGCAGTTGACGTGCTTATTAACATCTAACCTCCCCCAGTCTTTAATTTCTCTCGCTTTTGTCTTTAAACGAAAGATGGAAATTAAAAGTTATCAGCAGCCACCTTATTTTGTTCCTCTCAACTTCGCCTTTCATCACCGAGCTTTCCGGAATAAAGAAATAAAAGGAGATGATACAAAGTTTACGTTTCCAGGAAAAGTCCACATTGCATGTTTGCTTTGCGTGATATTGGAAACTCACTCCTCTTTCTTCAGAATTCGAGGCACATGCAATTTAATGAACATTTTTGTATAAGAGTGAGTATAAAAGTGATATTGCTTTGACGCATTTATGTGGAGATGCCTTTTACTTCTAGTACACAGATGATAAACATACTATTTAGATTAGGGAGTCGAACCAGAGAAGTAACTTGATGATCTATCTCGTGGATGATAGGTAGGTATTTCTTCGGTGTTTTGAATAAGCCTGTTAAAATTACGCACCTTACATAATTGTCAATTATACTCTGATGTTGTAATTAAAAACTGATCATTATTTTATCTATGTTTCGTTTATTTGAGGAAGCTCTGGTTTGCATATAGGACAACGAAACACATTTGATAGAATATCTTTGAACCAGGTGTTTGCAGAGACACTAAATAAATACGTTTGTTTCAAAACTCCATTAATCCAAACTCAAAAAATAATGTTTTCTTTATCCATCAATTATATTAGTTAAACTGCACCGAAAAATATATTAATCTAAAAAAAATCCTTATGAATTACATTATAAAATCTCAATTTACAATGAAAAGTAGGGAACACAACAAAAGATTTTTCATACAGACAATTTTCGAAGACGACTTAACAAAACTGGGTTTTCTGTGTAAGGCATTTTTTTAAGCAAACGCCATTAAATAAAGACTTGCAGGGATGAAAAGATACAACGCAGTTCACTCAAAGTTGCCGCAGTTGACAGATACTATCAAAAATTTGATATGAGCGCAGCGTTTCTTCACATGACCTCTTGAAAGAAGAAAAATCAGTTCTTCTAAACAATTTGTTCAACATCCAGATATGTGTTTGTGCGGGATCCAGAAATACCAACGTGATATCTTTTAAGAACACGATCGCCAGTGAATGGAAAAGTGCATTAAAAAAATCAGATATGGTAAAATTACCATCTGGATCATGGTCAAATCGAAAAGTCTTCGAAGACATGATCAAAGCTCATAAGGTTGGGGATGAATTGTAACAGAATTTCCAGAGAAAATATCTAGTGGGTTAAAACCAGGTGGGATTTTACACCTCGTAAGAAACTAAATACATTTTCAGTCTTTAAAATGAAACAGAATGTAAAGTTCAATAATTAAGAGTTTGTTTTCAAGGTAGAAAGTAATATGTTTAATCAGATGTCAATCATTGTTAAATGAATAAAAGGACAGCAAAATCTCAAACTCATGGATGCAATGACAAAAGACGCCGCGACAGCTAAAAGATTTCCAAATGATAGTGTTGTTAAAACTATTGACAGCAAATTTTTGACATGCAAGGAACGAAGGAGGAGCTACAAGATATGTTTTTAAGTAGCCGATAATTTTTTCATTTGTAAACTCTGTAATGTTGAAAGATTTGTTTGAAAATATGCTTCTCAGTTGTGTTTGTGTACACATAGGGAAAAAAATGTAATCATTTATTTTAAAGTGCTGAATTATTAAATTATTTTTTTTTCTATTTAGAAATACGGTAGGAAAACAGATGTGCAATTTGGTAACTATTCATTAATAAAATGTAGTCAAATAATTTAATAAGAAAAGCATTATTATTTGCTGAATATCATATAAATAATTATTATTAAATAAATTGCAGACTTTTGCCTTGACTACATCATTTTGAATTTTAACAGTAGATATTAAATCATTAAATATACATTACATATAAATTTAAAAGAATAGCTACTATAATGGTTTTGTTTATTGTTTAAAGCCATGTATCATCTATCATGGTAAAAATTGTGACACTTTTAATATTAACCTCATAAATTACAAGTGATTAAAATCTCTTTCTAAAGCTAGGTAAATGTAAATTTAATTACATAAATAACGATTACATGTTACATAGTATCGAATTTATCTTTCTAAGCAAAATGGGATAATTTGTTACGAAACATGTTCATTAAGCAAATTATTTTGAAAGTTAATTAAGTAAAGTATTGACTTACTTCCTTATTCAGTATTTCATTTGTTTTATGCTATATACATAAATCTCCTTTTTTTGTTATTCGTGTTGATGTATCGCGTTTCTGATTAAGTTAATCTGAATACATTAAACAATTCCTTTCTTCTACGTTCATTTTATATCTTTTTACTATTCCACTTTAGTTTATATTCGGGGATCCAACACGTGCTTACATATAAACCATTTTTCAACTCTAAATAGATATTTTACGCAAATAATATATTTAAATAAAGTTTCGAAATTTTATCGTACTATCTGCCTACTTCGAGTTATTAATCGAAAAAACAGCTTTTTTCTGGTAACTTGAGTGATTGAAACGTGTCGTTAAGTTACACGTCAGTTAAATTTTTGTTTTGATTTTATTTTTTATATTTTTGTTGATGAAGTTTTGATTTCTTTATGGAATATTAGGCAGAAACAAATTATGAAATATTTTTATTATTTTAAGTTGACATGGATTAATATTTTGTAACTGAGCGGTACTGATAGAAAAACTGATAGAAAAATATTTTTAAAAATTCCTCCTTAATGGAGAAGTTAAAAAAATAATTTAGAAAAAAGCTGAAGAAAAAAAATAAATACCGAATATTCTATATTCTTTTAATTATTTCTATCAAATTTTTGGTATTTCTGTTCTTAATAGAACATTTAAAGAAATAAAAAAAAATTATATTCCGTTCACACCTATATTCTCATTTACTTCTTAAATAGCTTTTCTATAAAAAATCACTTTAAAAATAATGTCCCTCGAAATTTATGATAAAGTGTCAACATGTTTCTTATTCACCATCTTTCATAAATTTTTATAGCGACAGAACCGAGTTTTTGGACACATTGCGAAAGAAGGGCTCAATTTTTAAAATAAATATTGAACAAAACATTTTCCTTTCTGACTGTCATTTACATCACATGAGATGTTTGTGAAAAGAGAAATATTTCCATTGAACAGTTTCAATTTTACCACAAGGTTTGTCTGTCATGAATTCCCGTTGGTTCAACAATTTCCATCATTACCAATTTTTTTTATTTATATTTGGAACTCAAGTTGTCTATAATATTACAGTATTATTCATACTACTATTTTAAAATATGTCGTTCATGTTTTATAACATAATATACACTGTATGTCTTAATCTACAAAATATAACAACATAATTTAACTGATTTAAACAAACAAATAAAACAGGAAAGAGGAACTTCGTCTTTGATTTGAAGTTTCCTCTCATTAGCCTGTGAGTCTAAGGCCCGGGTCTCTATTGAAGCTAATTATAAAAGCCTACATATCGAAATAATTAGAAATCATTAGAATAGAATTAGTCATAAGAGTTACAACGGTTACATTCGATTTGCACTATCCATTTACAGCTTTTTAAGCATTATTTAAAGATTGTCATTATAGAATTAATTTAAATGTTTTTTGGGTAGCATTTATTTTTTAATTTCTTTTGCGTTAAAAAATATGAAAGAAATATCAAATTTTAATATTTTTTTTTTTTTTACACAATTTAAAATGTTTCTTTTTTTATATAAAAAGAAAATATATTTATTTATCTCTTACAATTAGTTTTCATATCGCTAAATTTCATTATTTTTTTCCTTTAATATATCAATTTCTATTTCTGTGATGTGGAAATATAAAAGTAAAACTTGAGTATATTATTGTGACTAAAATGGCCACTCTAATGTAGCCATTCTGTGTCGTATAGTTGTTATTCGGTAGCTTACAAATAAAGCAATTTTTAAATTATCAGAACCGAAGAGACCAACATGTCAAAAATGAAAACGAACTGATGATTCTTGACGGAAAATTTAAATGAGAATTATGGGAAAAATACAATGAAAGAACATTTTGATAATTTTCAGTTCTCAAATCAAAATTCACAATCAAAATGATGACACATACCTTTTTTGCTTTCATATACACTGCTGGCCGTACAAAATACAACAACAAGAACGACGACAGATATCACAACGAAATTTACTTGGCAAATAGCATGTTGTACAAAGATCAAACGACCAAAATTATAACATCTTGTGACGTGTTGATGATGACAAAATAACTAGTTAGTGTAGCCGCCACTGTTGATTATAACCATTGCTAAACGCTTCGGCACAGATTGAAAGAATCTTCGGACGTCTCCTAGGCCTACAGCAGTCCATGCGGATTCCACATATAGTCAAAGTGCATATGGTGTTGTTGCGGGTGGTGTATTCCAGGCCAGTCGTTATGCAAGCATGGACCACATGTTTTTGATTGGCGATAGATCGGTAGAACAAGCAGGCCAAGGAAGCAATTAAATCTGATGTGTATAGAAGAATTATTGAATATTACGTGACACGTGTGGCCGCGCATTATCCTACAGGGATATAACTGATGTCAAGCGCTGAATGTAATGGAAGACCTCGGGCTCTAACACCTCAGAGATTTAGCGCTGGCTGTTCAGTGTGCCGGTAATAGCACTAGAGGTGTGAAGTGCACTAGAGGTGTGACAGTGGAATCTAATGCCACCCCAAAACATGATACGTGGTGTAGGACCAGTGTGACGATGCATAACGCAACAATTCAGCAGCCTCTCATCCCAATGCCACCAAACGCGAATCCCACCATCGCGGTGTCCCAGACGGAAGCGGAATTGGCCAATAAATACAATGTCATTCTGTTTTGTTGTCCATAACCGCGTTCCTCGCACAGTTGGTAGCGCAAACGCCTGTGCTTTGCAATTAAGAATAAACGGAGCAATGGATACCTTGCAGACATTCCATTATGCTGCAAATGACATCGAATGGACACCGAATTATGCGTAAAAGATTGAATTTGTTGTGCTATTGTTCATGATGTGGCTGCGTGATTCATGACTGCCATGCGTACAAACCGCTGACATGACGGGCAATGGTGAAACGACAGGGGAGCGATCGGCCCCGTTGGCCCGTCGTTCCCTCCTGCATCCAGCGATTACAGATCCTCATCATAGTCGCTTCGTTTCGACCAATGCATTGACCGATTTCTCTAAAGGATAATCCGCTATCCCTATAAGCTGCTATTCTTCCTCGGTCGAATTCAGAAACTTAGTCAAAATACATTTGATATCTTTCACGACGTATCAGTAAACAACTTACGCCAAAAAAAAAAAAAAAAAAAAAAAAAAAAACGCATGAAAAAAATTGCCATATTTCCAATTTGTTATCCCTTTATATAGCGCTTGCGGGTGGCGCTACGGTCGTCCGTGATGTGCGTCTGTGCTGCAATGCTAATGATTTGCATATTTCATCGCCACAAACCCATGCTGTAAATTTCACATGATTTGCATACTTCCTTCAGGTTGTTAAATCAAATGATTTAATGGTTCTGTGAAATTATGTAATTTCTTTTTATCGTTTCAAAATGTGGATTTCATTAAACAGAAAAGCGTTCCCATAAAAGTTAATTGAAAACTTTTTTTAGTAAATTAAAATTTTAATATAAATGTAAAGTTTTACCAAATGAAATAACATTAATTAGTTCCTTTTCCTCTTCAAATTTTTGAAACGGCATTTTTTAAAAATTCCTGTATTATGTCACATTACCACGTTGCAATAACATTCATCAGAGTTCTGTACCACATGTCTTACATTATTTATATCAAATATTTTTTTAAGATTTTACATTTAAAGAATGTATATTTTTGCGTTTTATAAAAAAATCCTGCATTTTATTTCTTTATTTAATTTTTTTCCTATACAATTAGTAAAATTATTTTTACTCGAATGCGTTACTTGTTATCACCCTTTGGTACTAAATGACGAACACTTATTAACTATTTACACAAATCTAATCCGCAATCACTCTATGCACAATATTATATCGAGCAATAACTATTCCATTCATAAAAAAATAGAAGTTTGAATTCAAGAGAGTCGATTATACGACGCATTTGAAAGGATATGATTTATTAGATATTTTATTTACAAGATTTATTTAGAGATTGTGTTTTCCTATTTATTGTGATTTTATAATTATACTCAACGTCAACAATGTGATTGAAAAAGTAAAGAAATGTTAACAGTGAGGATGTAAAATGGTTAATTTACTTTATTAGGAAAACTGGGTTTACGTAATGTAATGAACAACAACAAAAAAAAAACCTCTTCGCTATTGTCGTCCACATTTGTGGATCTTGTATCTTTATCCATAGTAATAAAGTAATGTAAAATATTTAAATTTTGAATATCAAATAGCATTTATGGTAGTTAAAACTTCAAAATAAATCCAATAAATTTCAAGATTTAACTTACTTTTATGGTTAAATCGTTGGTTAAAAATGAGCTTTTTAAAAATGTTCTCAGTTTCAAGATTGCATAGTACTAAGTAATATTTATCTACCGTATTTACTTGTGTATAACGCGCACCTCGTACTTTGCAAGAAACAATGACGAATTTTAAAATATCGTATATAACTAGCACCGCGGCATTCATGTGAAAATGAATGAAATGTTAAATAATGTAAAAAACCCTTTTCTATTTGTTAAAATACGAAAAAAAACAGATTTTTTGAATTGGATTTTTTTGTAATTACAGGTTAGGTTTCATTTGAAAGACCCCCTAAAAAACCCATGTCCAACTATAACTACTAATACCTACTAAGTCTACCCTGAACTCACTGAGATCCCTGTATCCTTGTGTAGATAGCTGGTCGTCATAGAAAAACACATTTTTTTTACGCTATAGCACGTATTTTTTAAACAGAGGTTGAAAAACGAGATTTAAGTTATATTAAATTATTATTAAATTCTATTAATTTATATTAATGAATATATGTTGCGACTACGAGATTGCCCTATACGATGAATTAATTATTAAGTAGGGATACATATTCAGAGACTTTTCAATAGATTAGTACTTCTTGCATAAACATACTTTCCCACTTTTTAAATACGCTGAGTTAAATAAATCGAAAAATTTCAGTATTAGTAAAATGTAGAGAAGTGCTATGATATGCGTGAAAGTATTAAAGAACAGTAAAAGAAAATTAATAAAAATAATCAATATGGGGACCAGACTGTTTAAAGATTTTTCTCGTAAATTTTAATTTTAATTTTATTCAATCATCAGGAAAATTGATTATTAAAGCACCATTCTATGGGTACTAAATGTTTTGAAAAAACAATTATTTGCTTAATTTAAACTTTTATCTGATATGTTTAGGTCTTTCAATGTGTATGAAAAGCACTTAGAATACGTATTGTATTTTCTTATTACATTAAGTCATAAAATGTATAAGATTAATGTAAGATTAAGCATTAATGTCTTACCCGATGCCGTGCGATAAAATATCCAAAAGTTAGACAGTTAGAGAACGAAAAACTTTTTATCTCGATTGAATATTCATGGAACAATTCTAGTAGAATTTTCAAAAAAGTTACGCTAATTGTAATTTACACATTATTTTCTTTTTTTTTATGCAAATGCTTTATAGATTGTATGTCATTTGCATAAATTTAAAATGCTAATCTCTAATAAGGACGAAAATACATGAAATTTAAAGAAAATTGTTACAGCAAGAAATAGAAAATATATTTTGAAAGACATGCCAAAACATGTTTTTTCTAATTTCTACTTGTCTTTCTCGATAAAGTATATGAATATTTTTCACTAAATAAAACCTTTATGACAATGAATTCCATTTATTATAATTTCATTTTCTGATACATTTTCATCGGTTTTCGACATTTAAAAGTACGTTATGGTAACAATTCAACATGAATTTCATAATAACTGATTTAATATGAAAAGAACATTTGTTTTCAAAGAAGACGAATTTCGACGAAATTTAAAAAATTGGAAATGATGCGTGAAACGAGCTAGTAGCGGTTTGAATAATGATACAAGTCGATTTGGGAAACCATCTACATGCAATACCGCCAACATTTAGAGCGCAGTTGAAGATGAAATCAGGATGGAAGGTCACATATTGATTTTTGCACGTTCAAAAAATTAGAAAATCCTTAAAATGAGATAGAAATATGCACCAGTGTGTTTTGGACTTCTAAAAGCAGAATGTGTAACTTTGCCAAATGGGTATATTCAACCTGTTGAAGCTGTGGTATACTTTCTTAAATGGTGAAGGCGATATTGCATAACTCGTCTTTGAACGGAAACTTTGATCAATTCTGTCTTATATTACCTTCATAGGTTTTCATCTCTATCCGGTTGCATTTTAACTAGAATTATTGGAGGTTTCTACAGTTAGTAAATGTGTAGAAATAAGCAGATGCAGCTGTTGAATTTACAAATGATTGACCTGGCTCTAGTCAAGTTTGAAAACCTCGTTGTTACATTATCGGAAAGGGCAAACATTAATTAATATAAATAGAAATAATTCCAAATACAAAACCATACTTATTTTTCTAAATTTCAAATTTTATTATAAATTTTCTATAAACCTAAATTTGTTTTTCCCTTTTTAATCTCACATAATTCCATTTTTCCATGCAGTCATCTGATTTATTTTTGTTTAATTATACCGCATGTTTGTCCTACAAAAATGAAATTTTTTTCGTTATTCATTATTTATATTCAAAAGCAGGATATTCCTTACTGTTTGTAATTAGGCGAAAAAATACAATATGTTCAAACAATAATTCTGAATAAACTGCAATAATAATAAAATTATACAAAGAAGTCATGAGAATGCTGAAATTAAAATAATGGTTACGATCTCTTCCAGATAAAATTTTATTATAATTTATCCTAGAATTCTGTAGTGAACCAACATTACCATTTGTCATGTTTTACAACCATGGTAAATGGTAATGTTGGTGAAACATAATGGTAAAATATAATGTTGGTAACTAAAATCATTGCGTAGAAAAATTATGAAATTCTGTTTAAATATAAAAAAAAAGTTTTTCAGAGCTTTAGAAAGAAAATAAGAAATATTAGAAAGAAAATACGTCGTAAAATAGACAAACTATTTCTTAACTTGCGAAAATGTAATATAACCAAGAGTAAAAAGAAATAGCAATTTTTTTCGAGTTTACTAAGATTCCGGAATGGTTATTTATTTTTTTTAGTTTCAGAAAACAATAAATTTTCGAGGTTTGTAGAAGAAATTACTTAAAAAAAAATCATTTTCGGCCACTTATTTTTAGAAAATAAGAATTGAGAATAATTTTTACGATGCTTACTCATACCCAATGAAACATTTTCAAATGCGATACTATGTCTACCAAGAGAATATAAAATAATTACAGGTAAATGATTTTAATTTATCTTGTTTATCCGTAAACCATGTTTGTTGACCATAAAAATGTTTACGTAAAAATTCATATCGTCCAAAAAACACATATGCTATGTTGAGAAAACGGATTAAAATACTCTAATTACAACTAGCAAACATTTTGGAAAAAGTAGGACAGCAAAATATTTTTTTATAAAGTATCCTGGGAACTATAACATCAGGTTAAGTTTCTGCAAATTTTCTAGGATTGTTTCTGGGATTTTTTTCTCAAAAAAATATACATTGTGATGTAACAGCTTTTTGATTATGTATACAAGAAAGAATATTTTAGCATATATATATTCATAAAATGTAGGGGTGTGGTATCTTGACCAATGCTATTTCGAGATGACACTTACCTATGGGTTTAATGATACCATGCAAACCAAACTACAAAAAACTATCAAATAATAGCACGTGAAATGCCCAATTCTAAAGATATAAACTCTAATTAAAATTGATAATGATTAATAATAACTAAATTGACAAATTACTGTTACGTACCATTTACTACGATGTCAAGATGATGAAATATTAATTTGGTATTTTATTTTTCTCTCATGAAAAAATAAGCAGCATTTAGAACATACAAATATATTTATATCCTGTTTAGTTTTCAACTGTAACAGTAATGGGCTCTCCTGCTTGAAATGAAATAAAATAATGTAAAATGAATGCGTAGTTCTGACACTGAAATGAATCAACTGGTGTTATTACCTCCGTAAACATTTTGCACATATTTTAAACCGTAAGTTACCTTGAAAATACATAAAAAATCTCTAACAACATTGTTAATGAAATACACTACAAATGTATATAATTAGCAAACTGTTTCTTGGTACAAATATAGTCTTCGCATGATGAAACAACTCGCAAATGTTAGATTGGGCATTGGCATTTACGTGTACGTTAGTCAACTTTGACACTTACGTATCAACGTTCTTTGTGTTTCAGGTCTCACATAGCCTTTCCGCGCAGAACTTGTAGTGCTTTTACGATTTCCTTCATAGCGACACGTTATACATTTGCTTGGCGTTATTACCTTAAGACAATAAAGGCATCATTAACTCTTAAAAATACATTACTTTCTGGGGTTAATAAAGATACAGAACGTTTTCCGGAATTTTGAGTAAATCGCAAAGCGTTATTTTTTGTTTATATAATATTTACCACAAAAACATTTGTCTTCATTTTATACAGTTTCAGAAATATTAGAAAGAAAAAGATTTCAGAACTTTAGGTACTTGAAAGTACTACTGAACTATCTGTATATGAAAGTAATATAATAGAAACGCTTTTAAATGCAATGTATGAAACAGCTACTACCTAAATAGAATTAAAAAAATATTAAGAATCACCTAAAATCTCTAAAATCAAAATATGGGAAAAAAGTAAAGGATTGTGTATAAGAAACAATGATACTTCTTGACTATTACGTCGATAAATTTCACCGAATTATACATTTTGCCTAGCTATTATCTAAATTAAAGAAATAAAAGAATGTACAATTAAATATTTTAAAATAGGAAAATTGATGAATTTAATAGAAAAAGCAACAATAAAGAATAAGTTTACTTCAATGATGTTCAGTTATAAAGTAGCGAGATACAAAACAATTTAAATTATTCAGATGATTTTGGGCAAGTAATGCTACGAATAGTGTATGTATTTTAATACAGATTTATTAAATTAAACTATAAAATAACGACTAAATTAAAATATTGCATATAGAATAAATTATAAGTATTTTAATCGGATTTTTTAAGTATATATAGATATCAATGATGATGGAAGATTGAAAGAAACTGAATACTATTTATTTAGTGAAAAAAAAACATAGAAGGATATAACTATGAAATACACATAAAGAATGATTATCCATAAGATCATTAGCAACTTTTTAAAGCTCAAATATGCAAACATATGGCACAAAAAGTCACGTACGGCAACTTCGACTATTCTTGGACCCCTTCCTGAGAGAGAAAAATAAAAAAGATTAAAATAGTTCCAATGAATCTTTCTTTTATAGCCCCGAATACTGGTTAACAAACACTGAGAACTCAGATTCATACTACTTCCTGCTAACATTAAAATACTTATTTTTTTCTCTAACAAATTGAGCCAAATAACAGATAAAAATTTTCAAGAAACTGAAAAAGCCTGTTAAAAATTTATTACTTAACTTACTTTATAAATATTTTTATCTGGTTTGCGGCATTAATGTTCTAGAAAAAACATTTTAACAAATCGAAATACTTTTTATATTCCCTTCACATTCAAGTTCTCTTTTGCCTTTTAAATCTCAGCACTATATAAATTCACTTTATAAATAATATCCCTTAAATTTTATGTGTGTGAAGATAAAATGTCAACACGTTTTTTATTCACCGCCTCTCATAAATTTTTATAGCGAGGAAACTGAGTTTTCAAACTTCTTTTTTTTCAAGACGTTTTTTTATAGACATACATTATACAAAACATTTTCCTTCATGACTGTCATTTACGTCCGAGAGAAGTTAGCGAAACTTTTTTTCACCTAAAGTGTGGCATTTTCTTTTAATCGTATGCTGTCCAAAGCTGCAATTTCCCAACAGCATCTTGCTATCATTATCTATTTTATATTATTTCTATCTATTTTAGAATATTTGTTTGAGGCGTTTATGCTCTCTTATGTGCGGGCAGACAAACATACAGACGGATGGATCAAACGATTACAATAGGTGCTGCGTATTTATATAATTACGAATACACCAAATGAAAGATAAATAAAAATACACATATCATGACCAAGCATCGAATTCAATTTTGATGAAACATTCGAGAAAATTATTTTCGTCTTAGAATTGCTTGCTCTCAGTAAAGTTATATTATATATTGTGAAACGCATTTGTGTTTTTGTTTCTCTTTATTTGACTATGATGTTACATGTAAAGCCAAAATGCAAATTTTATTTTAAAGATTCTACTGTTATTTCCTTAACTTTTTTCAACGTCCATTATTTGCTAAATTTTGGCAGCATTATATTTCCATACTGTCGCATACTATCTGAAGAATTTCTTTCTTTACCAGCCCCTCCCCACCTTTTGTTTTAAGGAATTTCTTATTTTGACATCTCCCTTTATTTGACTGTGACTTAACATATAAAGCTGAAATGTACATCCGATTAAAAAAAAAATCTACTGCTTTTTCCTTGACTTCTTTCAACGTCCATAATTTTCTATATTTCGGCAGAATAATAAATCCATATTGTCGTGTACTATCTGAAGATTCCTTTGTTTTCTAAATCTCCCATTTCTTGCTAGGAATTTGCTTTTTTACCACCAAAATAGAACAAGGATTTAACGTATCATTTGAGCACTGTTCGTTAAAAAGGCACAATACAGTCCCTGGCCAAATTATTAGACGCACTCATATTTTCTTGTGTCGACT
This sequence comes from Maratus speculifer, assembly GCA_964019185.1. Lineage (NCBI taxonomy): Eukaryota > Metazoa > Arthropoda > Arachnida > Araneae > Salticidae > Maratus > Maratus speculifer. The sequence continues at coordinate 25,984,007 of OZ025292.1, forward strand.
CATATTACAAGTTTCGTAGAGATATTACTATGCCAATAGTTACAATTGATTATATACATCATCTGTAGGATTATAATAAATTAAAAGCATGCCAATGACTTTAAAATTATTTATTTTTGTAAATTAAATTAACAATTGCTAAAATTGTAAAACTTAAAACATGAAATTACAAAAAATCTCAATATTTTTTGGAGTCTCCTTTGGCGGCAATCAGTGCCTCTATTCTTCATGGCATGCTGTTAGTACAAAATTGAAATTTTTCTTGCATGTGTGAGTGATGTTTCCAGACAAGGATAAGTTTTTCTTTGAGGTGTGTTTTGCTCGTTATGAGCTCTTTGTCCAGTTTTTTCTTCATTAGCTCCCAAACATTTTCTATGGTATTCATGTCTGATGAATTACCGGGAGCAGTTCAACACAGGGATATTTTTTTTATTGAAAGTAGACCTTGACGGATCGTGCTATGTAACAAAAAGCTTTACCTTGCAAAAATACAAATGTTTCTTCATTTGGAAACCATCATTTTAGCTTTAGAATAAACCGATTTTGAAAACCTCTTTATATTGGTCTGGAGAATCAACAAAGAAGTCATAACAAACAAAACCAAGCTCATAGAAAATCTTATCCATATCTAGAATCGTCACCCATGCATACAAGAAACTCTTCAATTTTGTATTAACAGCATGCCGCGAAGAATAGAGGCACTGATAGCCTCCAAAAAATATTGACATTATAAAATTTTTTTGAGCTTCAAGTTATAAATTTTACAATTTCAGCCATTTTTAATTTTATTTGTAAAAAGAAAGAGTTTTAAAGTCATAGACATGTTTTTTATTTATTATAATCCTACAAATGATGTACATAATTAATTGCAGTTATTCACACAGTAATATTTCTATGAAGCTAGTAATATGATTCGACACAAGGAAAAGGGAGTGCGTCTAATAATTTGGCCAGGGACTGTAAATAATACATGAAAGTAATTTAAATCATAATATCTCGATAAATCCAATTTTAAATCATTCCTTATCACACAGAGTAAAATATTAAAATATTTTCCTTTTTGGTTAGTACTTGTTTGACAGATACGAAAATTGCTAAAAAATACACAATCCTGCAACGGTTGTGTTGATTAACTTCATATAATTGGATTTTATGTATTTTTAATGCAAAATTCGAAAAGGATCTACATTTTTAACCAAATAATATATGAAACTGATTTGCATCATAATATCTCAATAAATCCAACTTTAAATCATTCCTTATTACACAGAGTAAGATGTTAAAATAGTTGATTAACTTCATATAATTGAATTTTATGTATTTTTTAGTTCTAAATTCGAAAATGATCTGCATTTTTAACCATCACTTCGGGATTTTTTGCAAATCGTATATTTTATAATATAGCGAAAATATCATACTAAAACCGGTAAATATTGGTTACGTTGTTAACGTTTGATAATTGATATGTATGTATGCTTTAGTGATGAATATGAAAATGACCATTTTTTTAACCATCATGTCACTTAAAGAAAAAAATAACTAAAATATGGTACTATAAAAAATGTGTGGTGGTTACAACTTTCTGTTTGTTTGTTTGTTTAACTAAACTTTACATATTTTTTTGGTGTGACTCCATTTTGACCATCACTTCATAAGTTTTTGATAAACCAAAATTTTAAAGATTAAAAGTAAAAATAGCAAAATTCTGATATTGTAATCTAGAAATACAACTTTTTTTCGTAATATCGTAATATTTCGTAATTTATTATTATTGTTATTGTTATTTTTTTTTGCTTATACTTGGCATATTTCAGATTTTTCATATTCGGTATATTTACAGCTAAACAGCTCAAGGGTCCGGGTATGGTGGGGAGGGGATAGAGTTTATTGCTACTGTAGATGTATGTAACATGGCACTTTTGATAAGATTGGGGTAATTGCTCTTGACAATGTTCTAAAGACTAATCCATTAAATGGCTTCTTCAGCTTTCATTTATTTATTTGTTTATTTTTACAGATAATAGAAAGCATTAGTGCACTTCATTCGGAGTAAATGCGATACAACGTTGTGATACAACGTAGAACAAGACGCAAGTAAACATGGGCATATGTCACCTTACGCTTCATGGTTTTAAGTCACTGAACTTCCAGGCTTTAAAAATTCCCAGATCGAGCTCAAAAATGTATTAAATTGTTATGAAAAAAGAGCTTTATATACATTTGATAGTATCAGATTTTCGCTAGTTCTCCACTTTAAAATTTTTTAATTTACATTTGCGAAAATATCTGACGTGGTGGTTTGAAATGAAGGTCCCTTTGAACACCAAGAAATTTCATAAAAAATCAACTATAAAACTAAAAAACACAACGACATCCATTTTATAGTATTTTACAGTATTTTGTAGTTTTGTTTTATGGTGCATTACAGTATATAGTTGATTTCTAACTTCTAAAATCCTTTTTTACGTAATTAAAATGATTTTTTCTAAAAGAAAATATTTTTTAAAGTGGAGTGGCTGAGTTACAAAGACAAACTAATTTTTTAATTGTTGTATTGCCATTATTTTCTTTTTTGCAAAATTTACGAGTAAACCTCAAAATTTGGAAATTTTGACATTCTGTATTGACATTCTATATATAACTTTTTATTCTACATTATAACCCATGTAATCCTTCTTTTCATAGCTATATTTATTTATTAGTCGGGAATGAAAGCGCCTGGATCGATGCTCTCAAAATACTCTAGCAAAAGAAAACTTCTATTTCAAGAAGAAAAGCCCGTTTGAATAAAGAAATAAATTGCTTTTTTCTGAAAAAGGAATTTAAGTGGCAGACGATATGTGTCGAAATCCACTTTTTACAGAACTATCATCGTGTAATAAAACATCACTTGGACGTTTGAGTTCTTTACCCTTCAAGTTTCATTCCCTATTTCCTGTATGAAGAAGAAAAAAAGAAAAAGAATGCTCAAGTGTACTCCATTTATGACAAATCGAAGTACTCTTTTCCTATTATCAAGGAATCAGGTTTTTTATTTTATTTCTTATCTATTTTACTAATTAATATTTGTTTTCTTTATTTATTATTAGTTTATTTGTATTCAATCAAAAAGGAAATGAATATTCGAAACAGATTTTTACTTAAAAAATGCCAATTATCTTAATAATAATTCCTTGGTATACTTAAGATGAAAAACATATTGACAAAATAGTTCCTCAGAGGGATAATTAATAAATTATTCAGGTTAACATTTAACAGGCTAATTTCATGAATTTTTTTACAGACAAGTTTTAATTAAACTTTTTATAATGCTCAAAAGAAGCAGTTCAATTAAAAAATATATATAATGTATAACAGATGTAAATTTTCCTTTTGTTTTGTGAAAAAAAGTCCGGGCCAAGATCTGTACCAAGGATGTATTGGCTGAAGCCGCCAATGCTCTTTCAATTGGCGGCCTCTGCCAATACGCTCCTGGTTCGAATCCTGGCCCGAACTTTTTCACCCCCCCCCCCAAAAAAAAGGAAAATTTACATCTGTTATAGTTATTTTACCAATTGAATAATCGTGTTTAAAATTAATCTAATATATAATATATACTGGGTACCCTTTGCTAAGATGTAACACACTTAACACAGGAAAAGTAAGGTACACCCTAGACGACTCCGAATCACATAAAAATTCCGGATGTAGAAACGCCTTTCTGACTCATTAAAAGCATTGACAGCCTTGCCAGGAAGCTATTTTTTTTAAAAATTAAGACATTTGATTGGCGCCACTTTTTTAAAATGGTAAATTTCCTGTTTTTTGGTCTTTAATTAAAATGTCACTGAAAAAAGAAAACTTTACCATTTCAAAAAAGTGGTGACAAACGAGAAATTTCAATTTTCTTTAACCCTTTCCGGCACACTGTGCCCGGCCTGGGGGATACCTAATTTTAATTCCAAACTTGCAAAAGGCACCAGTAATATTTTAGTAAAATTTTACTTTTATAATAAAAGCTTCAATTAAGGATTTCAAAATACTAAAAAATTCATTTGCCAATTCCGGTGTCAGTCGATCATTTCTCATGTTAATAACAGATCTTGCCCGTGCCGGAAATTTTTTTAAAAGTTGTCCACTGATAAGGCAAGATCGTACAAAGGTGATCTTTTATCCTGCCACAGTTCTCAGTGCGCTTAAACATTTTAATTTCAACATCTTGATTGTCACCTCTGTTTTGAAATAATAAAACTCCCATTGTTTAATTACATGTTAATTAAGATGAAAACAAAGCAAATTTTACCATTTCAAAAAAGTGGTGTCAATCAAGAAATTTGATTTTTAAAAAGGTACTCACTGGCAACACTGGTCATTGAAAAAAGTGGATGACAGAAAGCTAATCTTTGGCCGTGGAAGACTTGCCTTACCTTTAATAAACTCCGATTTCTTGATTGGCACCACAATTTTGAAATGATAAACTTTTTCTTCTTTAATCACGAGTGAATTATTTTAAAAACAAAGGGAATTTCACCATTTCAAAAAAGTGGTGCCAATCAAGAAATCAGAATTTTAAGAAAGTAGCCCACTGTTAACAGCGCTATTATTGGGTCAGAAAAGTGTTTTGGACATGGCCTTCTTATGTTATCCCGAATCGTCTGGGTCTACCTTAACTCTCGTCGAAGTGTTTAACATCTTAGAAAGGACACCTGTACATAAAAATATATTATAAAAATTATTTTTTTCGCCAAAATTAACTTTATACTATATTAATTTCCTTTTAACATTATTCCGTATTAATTCCCTCTTATTAAATTAAAATCCTATTATTAGATTTAAACTATTATTCTTTATAGAATCAGTATAATTTCTAAATTTACATTTAAAAAAATATTTATTGCGGTCTACAAACGTAAAATTGTCTTTAAATTAATAATATTCTTAAATAAACTTTAGTTCTTAAAATTCCCAATAAAACTCACTTTTCCCGTTTTTATCAACCCCTTTTTAAAAGTATTATTAAATATATTCCGAATGTCTGTCATACGGGAATAATAGGACTTCATCTTAAATAGGACATCATCACCATGGCAACCTAGAACATCATTGCATATCGTGAGATATTATTGAGCTAATGATGTATGATAGAATTTAATAGAATGAAAAGTTAAATTTACCAGTATCCTTTTTAGGTGCGTTCGTAATTATGTAAATACGTAGCACCTATTGTTGTCACTCAGTCCGTCCGTCTGTCTGCCTGCTTGTCTGTCTGTCTGTCTGTCTGTCTGTCCGTCCGCATATAACAACGCAAAAACTACCCAACCGAACCGTTTGAAATTTAAAATACATAAATATTGCATAATTTTGTCGAGTCATTTCAAATGTTATGAAAATCGGATGGATAGATCAATTACAGGGACAATCAAAAGTATTCCGTTACATTACGGTCAATGGGAAAAAAAGCTTCAAATGCATTTTAATCGCTTGAAATTTAAAACGTATATTTATTACATTATTTTGTCGAGTCATTTGAAATGTTATGAAAATCGGATGCATAGATCAATTGCAGGGACAATCAAAAGTATTTATTCCGTTACATTACGGTCGATGGGAAAAAAGTTTCAAATGCATTTTAATAGTTTGAAATTTGGAACGTATAATTATTACATAATTTTGCCGAGTCATTTCAAATTTTATGAAAATCGGATGGATAAATCAGTTACAGGGACAATCAACAGGATTCCGTTACATTACGGTCAATGGGGAAAAAAGTTTCAAATGCATTTTAATCGTTTGAAATTTAAAACGTATAATTACTACATAATTTTGTCGAGTCATTTCAAATGTTATGAAAATCGGATGCATAGATCAATTACAGGGACAATCAAAAGTATTCTGTTACATTACGATCAATGGGGAAAAAAGTTTCAAAAGCATTTTAATGGTGTAACACTCATTTGAACATAATAGAATTGACATGAATCTCTGAAGTATGTACTAAAATATAAATTCTGTACAATCCGTGATGCAAAGAATATTAATTATTAAATTACGGAGTCACACAGATGTATTCCACTAAATAATGTTATACGAGGAAACATTGTTTGGGGCTTTAATTATATTAAACACTTCCCATTTTATGAATAAGATATACGTTAATGAAGTATAATAAAAATTACTCCCTGCATATTTGCAGGAACACAAAGATTTCGACCACTATACTGTATCCAAAGTACGCTCTATTATATCAACAAGATCTGAATATTTTAAAACTTCGTTATCGTACGAACGCACCTCATTTGCTACGCTTCACGTGCAATTTCCAACTTGTTATGTTTTGATTTAATTTCTCCAAAATTTGGCTCTAAAAGTCTCTGCAACGATTTAATATAACAAATCTGAAACCATTCGATTTGATAGTATGGTAGGAAAAAAGATGTACAAGCTGGTAACTATTCAGTAGTAGAATGTAGTCAAATAATTTAATAAGAAAAAAAGAATCCGTCATTATTTACTAAATACCATATAAATACTTATTATTAGAAAAATTTCGGAATTTTCCCTTCACTACAGAATTTTGTATTTTAACAGTAATTGTTATATGCAATTAGTATACATTACATATAAATTTAAAAGGGTAGTTAGTATAATGGATTTGTTTATCGTTTATAACCACATATCATTATCATGGTAAAAATTGTGACATTTTTAATATTAAGTTCATAAATTACAAACGATTAAAATGTCTTTCTAGAGCTAGATAAATGTAAATTTAACTATAAAATAACACGATTACGTGTTACATAGAATCGAATTTATCTTCCTAAGCAAAATGGGATAATTTGTTACGAAACATGCTTATTAAGAAGGCGTTATTTTGAAAGTTGAGTAAGATATCGACTAAATTCCTTATTCAGTATTTCGCTTGTATTTTGATACATAGATAAATCTCTTTCTGTTTTGTTATTCGTGTTGATGCATCGCATTTCATATTAAAATAATCTTAATACCTCAAACAAATGAATTTATTTCTTCCACGCCCATTTTCTGTGTTTTCACTTTTCCGCTTTATTTTATGTTAATGGTTTTAACACACGTTTACATATAAATCAATTTTTTAAAAACTCTAAATAGGTATTTTACGCCAATAATATATTTAAATAAAGTTTCGAAATTTATCAAAAGGAATTTTATCGTATTATTCGCATACTTCGAGTTAATAATAGAAAAAATAGCCTTTTTTTATTCTGGTAACTTGAGTGATTAAAATGCGCACTTAAATTACATGTCAATTAAATTTGTGTTCTTTTTTTTATTGTTAACACTTTTGTGAAGTTTTAATTTGATTATGGAATACTAGGCAGAAACAAATTATGAAATATTTATTTTGTTTTAAGATGATATGGGTTAATCTTTTGTAACTGAATATGACACAATAGAAATGGATTTTTTAAAAATCATCCTTAATAGAGAATTTAAAAGAAAGAATTAAGAAAAAAGCTCAAGGAAAAAAATAGCAATTAAACACCAAATATTTTATTTTATTTTAATTATTTCTTCCAAATTTTCGGTGTTTATTTTTATTTAGAAAACATTTAAAGAAAACAATAGAGTTTTTATATTCCTTTCACAACCATATTCTCATTTACTTCTTAAATAACTTTTTAATAAAAATTCATTTTTGAAATAATTCCCCTGGAATTTTATGGATCGAAAGCTAACAGCTTCGGATCGAAAGCTATGGATCGAGTGCTAACACATTTCTTATTCACTGTATCTCATAAATTTTTATAGGGAGAAAACCTAGATTTTGGTCGCATTTCACGAATGAAAGGCTCGATTTTATAGACAAATATTGAACAAAACATTTTCCCTTTTGGATGTCATTGACATCATATGAAAAGTTTGAAAAGAAACATATTTCCATTGAATTGTTTCAATTTTTTCGCATCATGTCGTCTCTCGCGAATTCCCGTTGGTTCAACAATTTCTATCATTACCGATTTATTTATTTCTATTTTGAATTCTAGCTGGCTAGAACTTTATAGTGTTGTGCATAGAGGAGAGGGGGCACATTTGAACTGGGGGCAGCTTTGCACACTGTAAATATTTTCCTTCAAATTAATTATTTTTTTAATGTGGCCACACATTTCTTTTGCTTCAATGAAATAAGTATACAAAACTGCACCATTTTATATGCACAATACTGTCTAAGCAAGATATGTACTTTTTTCCTTCAAAGGTGCCCCTAACTTGTTCTAAGATTTCCACACATGGGGCAAGTTTGAACAAAAATCATTCATCTTTAAATCATCATAACTTATTTAATTAATTTGGAAAACTTTCAAGTAATGGTTCATAGATGAAGAAATACATTTGTGTTACATTAAAATGTTATATTTCATTTAAAAAGCGAGAAATATAATTCAAATAAAAAATGTATTGATTTTCTTTAAAAAAAATTTCAAACATGCCCCACTCTCCCATACTACCAAATTTAATTTTAAAATACGTCGTTAATGTTTTATAACACCGTACACACTGAATGTCTTAATCTAACAAAATATAATAACATAATTTAACTCAGTTAAACAGAAAAAAAACAGACACAGAAAACAACTTTATTTTTGATTTGAAGCCCCCCGAATTAGCTTGGGAGCCTCTGAAAGGGGTTCCTTTTGCGGGTAACAATAGCAGTCTATATATCGAATAATTAGAAATTATTATAACATACTTAATCACAATGAATGTTTACAATATTCTATTTCCTGTATCAGTTTACAGCAATTTAAATTATGTTTAATGATTGCCTTCACAGAATTTATTTTAATATTTTATGGCTGGATTATCTTTTAAATTTAAAATCACTTTTGCGTTAAAGATATGAAGGAACTATTGATTTTCAGTATTTATTAATAATGACATTCTTTTCCAATGACACTGTGGTGATAGCTAGCAAATGTTTTTTTTATGTTTATAATTTGCATTCTACTAAAAGAGCCACGTTAACGTCATTCATTTTTTTTAAAAATTTGAAAACAAAATGTATCTGTTTATTTTTATAATGTTAGTATTCATGTCTCCAATTTTTAGTTTTCTTATACTATTTTTTTAACATTTCTATATCTGTAATTAGAGTTGAATTTGAGTATGTTATTCTTTCAATTATGGCCATTAATGTTACCTTTCTGTGGCATAGGGTTGTTTTTTGATAAAGCAATAATAAAGTAATTTCAAATTACCACAACCGGAGAAGCTAACATGCCAAACAACAACAACAACAACAACAACAAAAAAAAAAAAAAAAAAAAAAAAAAAAAAAAAAAAAGATGATTTTTTACGTAAAATTTAACTGCGAATTGTGCGAAAAAAATACAAGAAAAAAGTTTTTGATATTTTTTTCTCTTAAAATAAAAATCACAATAAAAATGGTGACAAGTACTAATTATGGATTTATACATATTATGTAATAATTTAAAATTAATTTCTGTTTTTTAAAATTAATAACACAAGAACAACCATAAAGAACATACTCTGTCATATATTGTATCCACTTAATTTTGTGGTCTTTATCAATATCAAACTGATTTAATAACGTCTTAGGTGAATCGGCTGTTTTATAAATACATTTTCACTATAATGTAACTTAATTTTACAGAGTGATGCTATTTCTGGAACTATACATTTATCTCCCCAAACTCTTTATATTTATTTTCATTTTATTTCTTGTCTGAATTGTGCAGATTCATTAAAATTTATTTATATTCATATCTTTTGAGTTTTATTCATTGAATGACACTTCCGGCTCATCCAGATGCAAAACCTTTTTTTTAATTGTTACATCCCTAATTCATATATAATAATAAATAAAAAATACATTATGCTTTCAAAGCCTATTAAATCAAATATTAAATCTAATGGTTCTGGGAAATTATGAAATTGCTTTTTATCGTTTCAAAAAGTGGTTTTAATAATACAGAACTTTTCTCTCCTCATAAATGTTAATTGAAAGCTTAATATAATAAAGTAAAATTTTATTATGAATGTATTTTATCAAATGGAATAGCAATAAAAGAGTTCTGTATCACTTTTCTAATGTTATCTATATCAAATACAATATAAGGTAAAATACGCAGTGTGTAAGACATTTTTAAAAATGTAAATTTTTGCTTTTTTTAAAAATGTCCTGCATTTTATTGCTTTATTTAATTTGGTACGTATCAAATTAATGTATTTTTTAAACAAATACTTTACTTGTTATCAACTTTTGAAACTAAACGACTAACATTTTTAATTATTTAGACAAATCAAATCCGTCATCAGTCTAAGCACAACATTATGTCGAACAATAACGATTCCATTCGTCAAAGTAAACAAAAGTTTAAATTCACAAGTGCCACTATTACCAGGCAATTGAAAGGATATGATTTATTATTTATTTTTGTTACAACAGTTCTTTAGAGATTGTGATTTCCTGCTGATAATGGGCTTGTAATTATAGCCAACGTTACTTATGGGACTGTAAAAAGTGAAGGAATGTTAACAATGAGAGTTTAAAATGATTAATGTATTTTAATAGGAAAACGGAATTTTCATAATGAAATTAAGAAAAATGTGTTTCAATAAAGAACGAAGAAATGATATTTTTGTTTTTATTTTTCTGATATTTCGCGCTTGTTTTAATACTGCAGGTTGAATGATTGCAATGACACATTTTAGACATTTGTGATTTTAATTATTATGCTGTTTACTTTCTAATGTTAGGTATATTAAAATTACGAATGTAGAATGCCAAAGGATTTTCTCTGCTTTGGAGGAAATATTGTTTCAAGTTAATTTGCATTTCGTCAGAGCTATTGATTTATTCAGGATTTTACTTTTACCGTCATTTTTAGTTTTCTTTCTGGAATTCTGAATTTTGCTATGTTTAATATATGTTCATAATTGCAAATACTCACACTAAGGAGGAAACGCATAAATTACAGATCGTGTTATTAGGGATAAAGCATTATTGTCACAATCTAGCAATGTTCAAGTTTACCATAACAGATGAGATTTCTGAATTTAGAATAATAAATATCACATTTATTAGAGACTACTAGTTTTATTCATGGCTGAACTATTATTCATTCTATGCAGATTTATTATTTTTTTTATTAGAATCATAAATATTTCTGCATTTCGTAATCTTCTTAAACTGTGTTAAACTCTTTTTGCTATTTGTTAAAGGACAAAAAACAGTTTTTCAGTTTGGATATTCTTGTATAAATACGAGTTAGGTTCACTTAAAAAGATCCCTATGAAATACATTCACCATTCAGGTCTATGTCCCTCAGTAACTGGCCGAAGAAAAAAACGCAGAGTATTTTTTATGTTACATCACATTTTTCTTTTACCTAAACTGTGTAACGAATTTTAAGTTCTATTAAGTTATATAGAGCGTATCCATTCTCAACGGTGGCCAATGGCTAATTTCTAAACCATTAGTCGTAGACATATAGTTGCAATTACAAAAATGTTTATAAAAAGGTAAAACAGTATTTTTAAAATGATTTACATTAAAAAAAATTCATTAAAAAATTACGAAAATTACATTTTAATATGATTCCTCGGTCGTATAAGTGATATTTAGTCATTTTTCACCACTAGTCTAACAAGTAAGACAAAAAAACGCCATTCCTCTGTGATTAAAACTGACCAGTAATAGCTGTTTTAATTTGAAGCATCTTTTTTGCTGCAAAATAGGGGTCAATCACAAATTTACTGGAAATAAAAATAAACGTGAGATATAAAATTTAATATTAAACATTCAGAAAAAAATAATGTTTATGATAATAATTTTAAATTTATGTTTATATTTACATATTAAAGCAAAATATAAAATTTGTACTAAAAATATAAGTAAAAAATAACAGATATTTTGTTAAATTTAATTAAGAATAGCAGCAGTCACAATTCGAAACAAATTGATACATATTTAAAATTTTGTTAGATTATTTAACTTAATAGAATTTGGTGTAGTCTTATAAAATAAATAAATGGTACTCATCTAAAATAATATTAATACTGGTTGGCGGATAAAATGAATAAAAACGAAGAAAGAATGGAACAGTTGACAAACAAAATTGACAAATGCCAAGAAGAATTGACCGAAAAGATTATTATAGGCCAAGAAGAAATGAAGAAAACTTTAGAAGAAAAGTTCTCGTCGGTAGAGAGAAGAATAGAGGAAGTAGAAGAGAAAATTCAGAATGAAGTTAGTAATGTAGAAGAGAAAATGGAAAGGAAAATAGAGGAAGTAGAAGAGAAAATTCAGAATGATGTTAGAAATGTTGAAGAGAAAATGGAAGGGAAAATAGTTGAAATAGATGAAAAGCTAAATAAAAGTGGGTGTATCAGTCACAATGTTCATGATGGTCAAACGGGAGAGCGAATTAGATTAATATATAGTTTATTAATTAAATAAATCCACATTAGAATATTAAAATAAGTAGCCAGAATACAGAATGTTGTCTAATATGCAGAGCTAAATCAATATTCCCTTTGTACAAGGCCATGAAATTTCACAATTTTAAATTGAATACAGAGTCAATTTACATGTGTACTCTGCCTGATTGCAGAGCCAGGACCTACATGTTTTATCTGCTTGGTTGCAGATCCAAGACTAAAAAACCCCCTTTGGGGAAATATAACAAGAAAGCATAGAGCTAAAATTAAAATTATCATAAATTTAAAAATATATCATTAACTTGACATAAAATAATTAAGAACTCAATAAATCTCTAATAATGATTTAAAAAGTACTCAAGTTGACAACTTATCAATAAATAAAACATTAATTTTGACATAAAATAATTATAAGATCAATAAATCTCTTTAAATGAATTTAAATTAAATTAAGCTGTCAACTTATCAAGAAATAAACATTAATTTAATAATAAATCAATATTAAGCATTTTTAAATCATTATTTTAGTCATAAATATTAATCAAGACTTTTATTTTGACAGTAATTGGGTTTTCTCAAGGTCAAATCCATTAATATCAAGAATTATTATTTGACAGTAATTATCCTGTCAAGGTCAAATACATTACTATCAATAAATTTGTTTCTTTATTTAAGGCTTACGCCTAAACATCCTCCGCCTCCATGAACAGAGTTCATCAAATTTAAAATAATTAATCTTACCAGTTTTCTTAATCAAATATCAAAACAATAAAATGAAAACATTTTACCTGTAAAGTTTTTTTTTAAGTATTTAAATAAATAAAACAACTTCAATATGAATTCTAACAATTCTAACTGTCCTCAGGCGTTAAAAATTGTATAACTAAAATAGAGAAAGAAAAATTAATATACATTATAATCACAAAAATTAAACATACAAAAGAAAATAATAAATCAAGTACAGTTATTTTCTATTGGTAAAGGAGAGAGTTTTTGTATGGGGCGTTTCAGTTCCCCGTGCAAAGTTTTCAGTTTAACAACCCGAACATGACTATCTTCACCAGGGAAAAGTTCAATTATTCGGCCCAATTTCCACCTTAATGGGGGCTGGTTTTCTTCCTTTATAAGCACTAAGTCATTGATTTTTAAGTTCGGGTTACTCTTCAACCACTTTGTTCGTTGTTGCAATTGTGAGAGGTAATCTGAAGACCATCTTTTCCAAAAGCTCTGGAAAATCTTTTGCAGCAATTTCGAACGTTCCAAGGGAGTAACATATGTAGAGGAGATGTCAGGTTCAGGCAAGGATGTCATTGGTGCTCCTATAATGAAGTGTCCTGGTGTCAAAGCAGTAAAGTCATTGGGGTCAGAAGATTCAGCCACGAGCGGTCTCGAATTTAAACAGGATTCAATCTGTGCAATCAATGTTAAGAACTCTTCATAAGTTAAAATTTGTTCACCAATTGTTCTTTTTAAATGATTTTTCATTTGTTTTATTCCCGCTTCCCAAAGGCCTCCAAAGTGGGGGGCAGAAGGTGGATTAAATTTCCATATTATCATTTCGGCAGTCAGATATTTGTGAAAATTTTCATCAGAAACAATTCGAGCCATCATTTTCTTCATTTCTCGGTCAGCTCCTACAAAATTTGTACCTCTGTCTGAATATATTTCCTGAGGCTTTCCACGTCGAGCTACAAACCTTTTCAGCGAGGCTAAAAATGTTTCAGTGGTAAGATCTGTGACAATTTCAAGATGGATAGCCTTTGTTTTAAAACAAATGTAAAGGCAAATATAATGCTTAAATGGTTTCACACCACGCCCCTTACGAGGTTTGATCAAAAAAGGGCCAGCTAAATCCACTCCTACCTTCGAAAAAACTCGAGCTTGTGTTACACGTGATGATGGAAGATTTCCCATTATTTGAGATGAAAGGTGTGGCATATTTCGGAAGCATTTAATACATTTCCTTATTTCTCTTTTTACAGCTTCTTTAGCATTAACTATCCAAAAATTTTGTCGAATGGCCGAAATTGTTAACTGAGTACCACTATGAAGATGTTTTTCATGAAAGTATTTTATGATCAAATCTGTAACATGATGTTTTTTAGATACGATTATTTGGTGTTTTTGGTATTCAGAGAGGTTTGCATTTTTTAACCTACCTCCTACACGAAGAATACCATTTTCGTCAAGAAAAGGGTGTAAAGGAAGTAATTTACTTTTAGAATTTAGGTCCTTTTTTGAATTTAGCATTTTCAGTTCTTCTCTGAATTCATGGCGTTGAATCAATTTCACAATAGTGTTTGTTGCCCCTTCAAGTTCTTGAATAGTTAAGAAACCACTGATTTTTTCAGATGGACACCTACTGTTTTTAATGAATCTGAGACACCAAGCCATAATTCGTCTCAATTTGGTCCAGGATGAAAATTTATACAAAAGTTCGAATTCAGGAATATTTTGGGATACGGAGCAAACAAGCATTTTACGTTTTTCCTGCAGTGCCTCTTCGTCAGACAGATTTATTGGAATTTCATGCGTAAATATTGGTAAAGAATTTTCCTTCAACCAGCAGGGACCATTTAACCACACAGAGTTATTAATCAATTCAGATGCAGAACAACCACGAGAGAGAACATCTGCAGGATTTTCTTTTCCCTTACAAAATTTCCATTGCACAGGAGCAACAAGTTCTTGAATTTCACGTACGCGATTTGCGACAAAGGGTTTCCATTTACTGGCACTGCCCTTTATCCAGTGCAAAACAATTTGTGAGTCGCAAAGACAAAATATATTTTCATTATCAATTTCAAGTATCCCCCTTAAATAATTTGCTAATCTTGCAGCTGTAAGGGCTCCAAGAAGCTCAAGGCGAGGTAACGTAACCTTTTTTAGAGGTGCCACTCTAGATTTTGCAATAACAAATGATGTTTCACAAGAAAGGGGATCACGAATATAGGCTACTGACCCATATCCCTTTATACTAGCATCAGAAAAAATAAAAAGCTGAGCAGTTTCAGGATTTAGTTTTACATTATTTACAAAATATTTTCTATGCATTTCAAAATTTACTAACTCCTTAACCTCATAAACCCATTTTCTGAAATTTTCACTTAAAGGATCTGGCAACATAGAATCCCAGTCCATTCCATGTTCCCAGATTTCTTGCATCAAAAACTTCATTCTTATTACAAAGGGAGAAATGAGTCCAAGAGGGTCATAAATTTTCGCCATGGTTTGTAAAACAAGACGCTTAGTGATAATTTGACTATCAAATTCTACCAAAAGTGGTTGTAAATCTAATTTTAATGTGTCACTTTCTGTCATCCATTTGATTCCCAATATCTTTGAAAGATTTTGTTCAAGGGTGTCTTCCTCAAAATTTATCCCATGTTCTTTCCATAAATTTTTTAATTCCATTGAGTTGGTTTTGAATTTTCTTAATTTCATATTGGCCTCACTCAATATCTTCTCTGCACCTTTCGATAAAACAAAAGCTTCATTTACTGAATCTGCGCCATGGAACAAGTCATCAACATACAATGAAGTATTTAACATATTAACTATTTTCTCAAAAAGATCTTTATATCCCTCAATGTGATGTTTGATGGTTGCAGAAAGGAGAAATGGTGAGGTTGTTACACCAAAAGTTACACGAGTCATGCGGAAGACCTTCAAGATGGGATTATTACTAGTGATATTATCAAACCACAAGAACCTCAAAAAATTTCTATCTTCATCTTCTATCTGAATTTGTAAAAAT
The DNA here is from genome assembly GCA_964019185.1 of Maratus speculifer. Classification (NCBI taxonomy): domain Eukaryota; kingdom Metazoa; phylum Arthropoda; class Arachnida; order Araneae; family Salticidae; genus Maratus; species Maratus speculifer. Next base: position 26,000,187 of record OZ025292.1, read on the forward strand.
GCCTTCTCTATGTCTGCTGAGAAGGCAATCTTGTGAAGACGGAATCTTAAAATAATATCCAAAATATTGGGATTTAAATTGGGACCAGAAAATAAGCAATCATTTAAGGATTTTGCTCCTTTATCTTTAGATGACGCGTCATATACTATTCTTACTTTCGTTGCCAGTTTGTCTTCCCTTATTACTGGTCTGTGAGGCATATAATATGTGTTCACTTCGTTTTTATCAAATTTACATTCTTCAATTATCCCCAAATCAGACTGCTCATTTAATATTTTCTTATATTCATTTAATAAAAATCATTTTTGCATAATTTCGATTTTAATCCCCAAAGTCTCTGTTTAGCTACATCAAAATTGGATTCCAATTCATTTTTGTTTACCTTCCACAAAAGTTTCGTTTCATATCTTCCATTAACAAAATTTAAATTGTACTTAAATAAATCCATTGCATCTAAATCCTTTTGTGAAAATAATTCACTTTTACTATCAGAAATACCCAATGATTCTAGATCCCAAAATCTTTGCAAATCAAAATTTTCCCTTTCATTCACCGATACATGATGAGCATTAATTGTTTTGTTGCTTTCAGAGTTAATTTTTCCCACTATTGTGTAACCAAAAAGTGTATTAGTTACATATAAATGCTCATTAATTTCTTCTACGATGCTCTTCTGCACATTCCAAAAATAATCAGCTCCAAGAAGGATTTGCACTGCTGATTCCTGGGGGGGGGGTAGGATCTGCTAATTTCCATCCCTTACTCTCAACATATTTCGTAATTAAAGGATCAGAATTTGGAACCTTCAAAGTTGTTGCGCTTATTAAATCCGTAGCTAATACCTCAACATTTATGAAACGGCGATAATTCAGTTTACTTCTTAATTTAATTTTGAAAACATCATATTCTTCTTCCCGACCTTGATCAATACCAAAGGCAAATACAGTTAAATGTTCTTTTCGTAAAACAGGCAAATTTAATTCACGAGCTAATGTTTTTGTTATGAAGCTTTTCTCGCTTGCAGAATCAAGCAATAAACGAACTAATTTTGATTTCGAGTTACCTTGAGCAGTTACACAACATGTTTGCAATAAAACAGCATGATTAGAATTTTTCAAATTACAATGAGAATTAGATACAATTGTTTGATTTTCGGATATTTCTGGTTTCAAGTTTTTCTTAAAACAAAATAATTTGTTATGTTCAGTGCTTTTACAATTTATACATGGCTGCAATTTTACGCGGCACTGCGAAGATAAATGGGATTTGAAAAAACACCGATAGCATCTACCTTCTTTTTTTAACATTAATCTTTTCTTTTCATCAGCTAAATTTTTTCACTCTGACGATAAATGTTCATTACTTTTACAGAAAACACAAAAAACTTTAATATTAGCATTTAGAGTATTAGCATGTTGATATTTATTTGATTGTTTTCTTTCACGATATTCAGTTTTATTTTTATATACAAACGAAGAAGTTGTATCAGTTTTAGAACTAGTCATAAGCAAAGCTTTTTCTCTGCATTCAATTTCTGATTTAAGAAAGGCAATTAGATCTGTTACATCAAGGTCTTTACTAGTATCACGTCTTCTGTGATATTCAATTACAAGTTCATGGGGTAATAACTTAATCAAAACAGGATTTAATAAATGCCCATAGGAATTAGAAGTTACTCCTAAATTTCTTAAACTTCTTATGTTTATTTCACAAACGTCATGCAATCTTCTTAACGCATTTAAATTTGAGCAATTTTTCACGGGTTCCATGTTTAACAAATTAGACATATGTTTATTTATAATTACATCAACTTTACCAAATCGGTCCTTTAATAAATCAATACAGGTATCATAATTTTGTTCTGTCAATGGAAATCCTTCTACCACATTGTATGCACGATTACATAACAAAGATTTTAAATATGCAAATTTCTCTATCTTTGACAGTGATTTATTCTGGTGTATCGACGTTTCAAAACAATTAAAAAATTCTACCCATTCTTCGATTTCACCAGAAAATTTTGGAACATTTAATTTGGGTAATTTCATGGCCGAATAAGAACTTGCTTCTGTTCCACTGACAGAACTATTCAATGCATTCACAGAACTACCTGATATCATAGTAGAAATATTGCCTTTATTGCATTTACTTAATCTATTTTTAATTATAAATTTAGCACTTATCAACTGATCATTATACTTTTCACTGCTAGCAATATCCTTTTCATATTCTTTTAAGTCTGATATTTGAGCTTCAATTTCATGATTTAATTTTTGAAATGCAGATTCTTTTAAAGACAATGTTTCGTGAAGCTCTAATAATTCATCAGTTTTTGTATTATCAATATCATCTGCTAATAACGTGTCTAATTTTGTTAATAACTTTGTAAAACTTGTTCGTTCAACAGAACGCTTTGCTTTAAGTTTTTCTAAATTTTCCATAACAATAATAAAATCTTAATTTCTAATTGAATAATAAAGCTTCTTACCTGTTTATTTCAGGTAATCCTTAGGTAATCCAAGTCAAATGTTCATTCGTATTATTCCAATTATAAGGAGAAATCTGTTTTCATGCACAAAATTCACATTAGTCACACAATTCAGTCACTATTTAACACTACCGGGTTGAGGCGCACCAAAAGAAAATGGGTGTATCAGTCACAATGTTCATGATGGTCAAACGGGAGAGCGAATTATATTAATATATAGTTTATTAATTAAATAAATCCACATTAGAATATTAAAATAAGTAGCCAGAATACAGAATGTTGTCTAATATGCAGAGCTAAATCAATATTCCCTTTGTACAAGGCCATGAAATTTCACAATCTTAAATTGAATACAGAGTCAATTTACATGTGTACTCTGCCTGATTGCAGAGCCAGGACCTACATGTTTTATCTGCTTGGTTGCAGATCCAAGACTAAAAAACCCCCTTTGGGGAAATATAACAAGAAAGCATAGAGCTAAAATTAAAATTATCATAAATTTAAAAATATATCATTAACTTGACATAAAATAATTAAGAACTCAATAAATCTCTAATAATGATTTAAAAAGTACTCAAGTTGACAACTTATCAATAAATAAAACATTAATTTTGACATAAAATAATTATAAGATCAATAAATCTCTTTAAATGAATTTAAATTAAATTAAGCTGTCAACTTATCATGAAATAAACATTAATTTAATAATAAATCAGTATTAAGCATTTTTAAATCATTATTTTAGTCATAAATATTAATCAAGACTTTTATTTTGACAGTAATTGGGTTTTCTCAAGGTCAAATCCATTAATATCAAGAATTATTATTTGACAGTAATTAACCTGTCAAGGTCAAATACATTACTATCAATAAATTTGTTTCTTTATTTAAGGCTTACGCCTAAACAAAAAGAGTACAAGATCTTGAGAAGAAGCTTTCAGCGTCCAGTGGTAATTATGAAGAATTTAGGAGAAGCGCCTGCTTCTCCCGTGCACATCGAGCTGTCGACATAGGACGGAAAGAGTTCCTGGCAAGTTTACAAGACCCAATTCACCATTGTAGCCGAAGCGAACAAATGGAGTGACGAGGTGAAAGCTTGTCAACTGGCAGCATCTTTAAGAGGAGAAGCCGCCGAAGCTGCAAACATTGCCCGATATGACGCAACTCAATTTTGAGACTCTAAGTTGTGCACTTGAAATGAGATTCAGAGAAAAATTCTTGAAGGATTATACGAGAATACAAATGAAGAGCCGCCATCAAAAATCGAGTGAAACACTTCAAGAGTTTGCCTCAGAAATAGAACGTCTGGCAAATTTAGCTTTCATCGACTTCCCAACAAATGTACGGGAAATGCTCTCATTGCAGTACTTTGTAGACGGAATAAAAGCTCCAGAAGTGCAGAGAGCGGTACGAATGGCAGTTGTGCAGGATTTAAAGGCTGCATTACTATATGCCTTAAAGTTGGAAGCAGCTACACAAGCCAGCCGAAGAGATCGTCATTCAGTCCGAGGGTCAACGGTGAACAAAAGCTCAGACACTGAGAGCGACGTCTTGAAAGAAATTAGGAAATTAAATCAAGAGATTGAAGCTTTAAAATATGGAAAAACAAACTCAAGAAGACAGAATCTCACGTGCTGGGGATGCGGTGATACAGGACATCTCCGAAGAAATTGCCCCAAAATCCGAGAACGGGAGATAAAATCAAACAGTCAGCAAGGAAACTAAATTTTGGCCATCTCGCGGGGCGGAGGTTGCCAGAGAATGAAAAGCCCCACCTGAAGATCCTCCAGATATCAAAAATGAGTGGCGGTGATAATGAATTATATGTGACAGGCTTTATTAACGGAATTCAGTGCCGTAAGATTTGGCTCGAAAATTGAAATGTAAACTCATCTGGATTCCACCATGCGTTACCCTGCAAACTGTGACGGGCGACAAGATAGGCATATATGGAAAGGCAAATTTAACCATCAACTTTGGAGGAACGAAATATTACCATACGGCATATGTGGCTGACATAAAAGATCCTTGCTTAATCGGGCTAGATTTTCTGAAGAAATTCGGCTTCAAACTTGATTTCAAAAATAACAAAATGCTCTCAAAATTTGAAGAAATAAGTCTTTTTGGATTAATTAACGAAATTGAATGTAAACAAACAGTAATAGCCAAAGAAGACATCAATCTAGATTCAAGAACAGAATTTTTAGTTCCAGCTGTAATTAAAAATGAAACTAATTACCGATTTGGCCATATAGATTATCCAGAAGACAATAGAACACAAGCAGGAGTATTGGTGGCTTTTTCTGTAGTAGACCTCTCGAAAAAGACCATTCCAGTCAGAATTGCTAACATCAGTGATAAGACGAGGACTATCAAGAAAGGAGAGGTGATAGCATCATGTGCTCCTGTGACGTGCATAAGTCAAAATTCCAGTCACTCTGAGAAATCTTCAGATAATTTAGTCAAGGATTTGTTACAAAATACGAACTTAGATCCAAACCAGAGAGATGCTGCTGAAAGTTTAATTAGAGAATTCCAAAGTTTATTTTCCCAAACATCTGAAGACTTTGGACGAACTAAAATGACACAACACCGAATTGACGCGGGAGATCATTCTCCTTTTTAACAGCACCCTAGGCGATTACCTTTTGCCAAGCAAGAAGAGGTGCAGAATTTAATTAAAAATATGGAAGAAAATGACGTCATCGAACTATCGACAAGTCCATGGGCGTCTCCCATTGTATTAGAAAGAAAGAAGGATGGTCCTACAAGATTTTGTGTAGACTACCGCCGACTGAATGATGTCACTAAAAAGGATAGTTACCCTCTGCCAAGGATCGACGAATCTCTCGACACACTTGCGGGCAACACTTGGTTCTCGACTCTGGATCTGAAGAGTGGTTACTGGCAGGTAGAGATCCATCCCGACGACCGCGAGAAGACTGCCTTTACAACGGGACAAGGATTATGGCAGTTCAAGGTAATGCCTTTTGGTCTATGTAACGCACCTGCAACTTTCGAACGGCTTATGGAAACGGTTCTCCGGGGGCTGTCATATGAAGCATGTCTTGTTTATTTAGATGACATCATAATCATAGGAAAATCTTTTGATGAACATCTTAAAAACCTCAGGCGGGTGCTACAAAAATTAAAGGAAGCTAATTTGAAGTTAAGCCCTTCGAAGTGCAGTTTGTTTCGAAATGAAGTCGCCTACCTTGGACACATCGTTTCGGCGGAAGGAGTTAGGACTGATCCAGAGAAGATATCGGCTGTGAAAAATTGGAATCGTCCAGCAGATGTTCACCAGCTGCTGAGTTTTCTAGGATTATGCACCTATTACAGAAAATTTGTCAAAGGCTTCTCAATGATTGCAAGACCACTTCATAAATTAACAGAAGCCAATCAAAAATTTATGTGGACACAGGAATGTGACGCTGCTTTCGAAAAGCTTAAGGAGGCCTTAACATCCACTCCAATTCTGTCATATCCTCAAATCGATAGACAGTTTATACTTGATACGGATGCAAGTAACGAAAGCATTGGCGCTGTACTGTCCCAGGAAATCGACTGCCAGGAGCGTGTTATCGCCTATTTCAGCAAGTGTTTATCAAAGGCAGAGCGAAACTACTGCGTAACAAGAAAAGAGCTTCTTGCTGTAGTGAAAGCCATAGACCATTTTCATCACTATCTTTACGGTCGAAAATTCCTGATCCGAACTGATCATGCTTCTCTAACTTGGCTATTGAATTTTAAGAACCCAGAAGCCCAGATAGCCAGGTGGATACAAAAGCTTCAAGAGTACGATATGGAGATACGCCATCGAAGAGGCTCATCACTTTGAAATGCAGATGCTCTCTCAAGAAGACCCTGCTCAGAGAATTGTAGATACTGCGACCGGGTTGAGAAGAAATTTAATGCCAAAGGTCCTATAATAAGACAAGCTACAACTGGGTCTACATCATCGCAAGATCCGTGGAGTGACGAGAGCCTGCGTAAAGATCAACTTGCTGATCCTAAAATTAAGCCAATTCTAGAGCTGAAAGAGGAGTCCAACAGGAAGCCAGGTTGGCAAGACATGGCCCATTACCATCCGACGACTAAACATTATTGGGCTCTCTGGGATTCCCTACATTTGAAGAACGGTATTTTGTACCGAAAATGGGAGTCTGACGATGGAAATACATGTAGATGGCAACTACTACTCCTTAAGTCGAGAATTTCTATGGTCCTTCAAGAACTGCATGGTAGTCCCACAGGAGGTCATTTTGGTGTAATGAAGACCCTGCAAAAGGTTCGAGAGCGTTTCTACTGGAATAATGTTCGCAGTGACTTGGAGAAGTGGTGTCGAACTTGTGACACCTGTGTAGCACGTAAAGGTCCAAAGAGGCTCACCCGTGGACGATTGCAGCGTTATAATGTAGGAGCTCCTTTCGAACGAATTGCTCTAGATATCCTGGGTCCTCTTCCTAGAACATCTGATGGCAACAAGTACATCCTCGTTGTCATGGACTACTTCACTAAGTGGCCTGAAGCCTACGCCATTCCTAATCAAGAGGCGGTAATCGTAGCAGACATACTGATTCAACACTGGGTATCCAGATACGGAGTTCCTCTTCAAATCCATTCCGATCAAGGTAGAAATTTTGATTCGGCTGTGTTCAAGGAAATGTGTGAACTACTCGGCATGGACAAAACTCGAACAACACCTCTACACCCTGAATCGGACGGCATGGTGGAGTGGTTCAATCGTACCATCCTAAATAGCCTCTCTCTCCTGGTGTCTAGAGACCAACAGGACTGGGATAAGAAATTTCCTCTTTTCCTGCTTGCCTACAGGAGTGCCACTCATGAGGCCACTGGTTACTCCCCTTCTCAAATGCTCTTTGGTCGTGATCTTCGTCTGCCTGCGGATCTTTTGTTTGGCCGTCCTCCTGACGCTCCTTTGTCGCCTGAAGAATACGTGGATGGACTCCAGGCACGGATTGAGGAGATTCATCGTCTAGCGAGGAACCGAATCGGACTGGCATCGGAAAAGATGAAGACACGGTACGACACAAAGGCAACTGGACATGAGTTCAACGAAGATGACAAAGTTTGGTTGTGGAATCCCATACGTCGTAAGGGACTGTCGCCAAAACTACAAAGAAACTGGGACGGTCCTTACACAGTCGTCAACAGGCTGAATGACGTTGTCGTTCGCATACGAAAATCGCCACACACCAAGCCCAAGGTCGTACATTATAACCGGCTAGCCCCTTATTTTGGCCAAAGTGATTAGAAATTCAAAACTGGAATTTCAGACCATGGTCATGAAAGTAACTTTTTGTAAATATGTAAATAGTAATTAGTTCTTATTTATGTAAATTGTATTATTATTGTTATTATTATTTATTTATTTATTTATTTGTTTATTTATTTTAAGTGTTCTCCTCCAACTCAAGGATTGCACTGCCCGGGACGTGCAGTCTTTGAGGAGGGGGTAGTGTTACGAATTTTGTAAATAGTTAGTGTTTGTACTGTAAAATAATGTAAATAATCTTATTAAGCTCCATTTCTTTAGTAATATTAGTTTTTGTTACATTGTCTCTGTTATCAAGCAAACTTGTCTATTATTTTCAGTGAATGTCTATGGCAGCTTTGCGAAATATTAGCGATATCGCCAAGTTGGCGTCACTTTTGGCGACTAATTTTGGTCGCCAAATTTGGCGATATATCGCCAAGTTGGTGACAAACTTGGCGATTGTTGGCGATGGTAACCCTTCCCTCTTAATGGTAACCCTTTCTTAGACATACTGATACATTGTTTGTTGTTCCGTGGATTTTTCGAGATGGTTCTAGAAATTTCCAGCACATGCTACGAGCCTATATAAGGAGAGCAGTACGAGCTGTTGTTATTATTATTTACCAGTTAGTCATTGAGTGAACAACGCGTTTGTTAAGCAAGTTTGCTTGAGTCTTATTTACGTTATTTTGAATGTGATTTAGTGTAGAGACGTTGTATAAAGAGTCTCTGGAACCTATATCTGCACTTATACGATAGATTTGAACAGTTATTTTTGAATATTTAGAAATATTTGTGAGTTTCGAGGACTCTGTTGTTCTGAAGTTCTGTAAATAAATTATTTTCTACTTTTCTAAGAGCAAAGAGTTTGAAGTTGTCTAACCATAAGATCGAAAGAACCCTATAAACGCAACAATACTACATTGTTACTGGATATGAATCCGAATATCCGAACCACGGTCGGATATTCGGAAGTGAGTTAAAATTTAAATAAAAATTTTGAACTAGAAAAACTTACATATGAACTGTATAAGTAAAATGTAAGCTTACTAAAATCATACACTTTTTAAAAATAAATTCATGAAAAGAAACAGCTTCCCTTCCTTTTAAATTAAATCATATATGGAAGTACGACTGAGGATGAGAATTTCAAAACTCGCCTTATTGCTTTAGTTTTGTCTATTAGTGTATGCCAATCTGCACTAATGTAAAACTACATTCTCCAAACTTATAATGAAAACCAATGTAGCATTTACAGAGTGGCGAGTAGTCAGGGAAAACCGGGAAAACCACATTCAAGAAAAGAGAAACTAACAGTATTTTCTTATTAAAAATACTTCAAATAATATAAAGAGATTATATAAACTGAATTTATCTGTATCAAAATACTGGTATTTATCATCTGGTATATACTGGTATTTATTAAGGGACATAAAACATATCAATGTTAGCGAAAGTTTATAAGGAGTCAAATGCTTCTTATTTAGTCAAAAAATGTAGGCGAATATAACCATAAAATAACATTAATAAAATATATTATATTTTTCTCACCTAATATCAAGAGCTATTCGTTTATTGGCATAAAACTTATTTTAAATAACAAAAGAACACATAAATTAGTAAAACATTAATAAAAATACAAATAAATAATTGAATTTAAAATCATTTGTTGACTCAACAAAGAAGTATAGAGTGTTTAATGTCAAGTGAGTGTAACATTTATGTTCATCCATTATTGGCATTTATCTTACAGTTTCTGTATAGTTCTTTGTCGACAGGATAATCAAGTAGTACCATAAATACTTTGTACTGACATCAGAAAAATAAATGCTTGTGTATATGAAACAGTAAATAGGTTGCTACACTGTAAAAAATAAAGAGTTTTATCGCATTTACTTCGGTTGTATGACATTTGAAATAAGGTGTAAATGTATTATTTTTTGAGTGCCAATACCAAAATAAATGTTACGTTACACATTCAATGACATATCACAACTCTTAAAAAATAGGCGTTCTGAATCACTAGGAATCGTTACAGTGCGCTCTCTAAATGACTTTATTGAATTCATCAACACAACGGCAGGTGTTTTTTTAATCCAGCAACAGGAAGTCGGTGATTATGAAATCCAGCAAGGGGGGTGGAATTATTGGATATGCAAAATGGCGCTTAGTTGAAAACGTTTTGTTTTGTTCTGTGAATATCGATTATATTTCGTAGTAATAAAAGGATTAAAAAATTGCTGACATAGTTCATATTAAGAACTTTTATCGACTTACAGCTTTGATTATTTCAGTTAGTTTGGACACTTTAAGAAACCAGAAATAATCTATTCTATGATGAATTAGAGTTTATTCTAATGATGGCCGTCAGCTGCAACACAGTGTTGTTGCAAAGTTTTGGATTTTTTTCAAATTAATAAGTGACGTTTATTTTCTTTCTGTTTGTATACAATCACTCTTAATTCTCTGTAAAAACTTGTATTTGTGTTATATATTTTAAATAAATGCATGATACTTGCAAAATGTGATTTTGCAGTCTAGCTTTTTCGATATTTTAAAAATAAAAATTAATAATAAAAGAAGTCGTAAAATTGTCACTTTCGTATACAGAGCCAAAGCTCTGTAAATATTTAGTTTTGATTTTATACTGTTTTACTGCGTTAAATTCCGCATAACTTGAACTAACACGAAATTAAATAAACATAGTGTTATATCTTGTTTTAAACATTCATTTTTTCAATTTATATTTGTATTTTGATGTGTTTTTAGATTATTAGAAGCAAAAATTTCATTATTTTTATTTCATTTATATATATATATAAATATATACAGGGTGATTCATAAAAGATGGGCAGAACTTTAAGGGGTTATAGTACACTTAAAGACAAATAATATTATATAGGAGACTAAGGGTCCCAGACGTATTCCCAAGGAGATAGGGGGCATTAAAGTTTAGGGTCCGAGATTTCAAATGATTATAAAAAATGGAAAAATTGGTCGATTCGTTTGCGGTTTTTGCAAACAATTTTCTTTATGCCAGTATTTTCTTGAAATAAAATTTTAAAGTTCGATTTCAAAAAATGCCGATAGAGGGCGCTTTAGACTTTGGAGTAATAAACAACTATTTTTTAACGTTATTTTTTGTATTTCTTTAAATGATTTCGAAAGCTTAGACTTAAACTTAAATTTTGATCTAAAAATCTGAGTCCTAACGAGTAGTTAAGTAGCGTAAACTGAAATTTGAAATTTGAAACCCTTCTCCCCCCAGAACAAAAATCAGTTATTCCCGATCTTTGTGTCGTAGATTAGGCTCTAACTACTGCCGCGTTTTGCTAAAATTATTCTTTATGTCAGTATTTTCTTGAAAATAAATTTTAAAGAAAAGTTTCAAGAAATTCCGATAGAGGGCGCTTTAGACTTTGGAGTAACGAACAACTATTTTATACCGTTATTTTTTGTGTCTCATTAAATGCTTTCTAAAGCTTAGACTTAAACATAAATTTTCAGCTCAAAATCTGAATCGCTGAGCGTGGTTCAGTAGCGAGGGGAGGATTTTCAAATTTCAACTTCTGAACATAGTTCAGTTTGCACTACTTAACCATGTCCAACGATTCTATGCTGTGATACGAGGCAAAAATACAACTTTCGTCAAGGACTGCATAGTCGGAATTCACTCATAAAGGCACTGGCACAGTTGGAAACGTCGCTCATGCAAACGTTAAAGCTCCATTCCTGACGCTAGTCACCGGGTGAAGAAGGAGACAGAAAGTATGCAAATGTCAAATGGGGAAGAAGAAGAACACGTATGCAAAATTTCGACACGATTCAGGCATAAAAACCACTGAACGGTGAGTCAAGTGTAAGTCGCTGTAGTAATGAATCGGAAGATGGTGCCCTTCACGAATAAGGAAAAGGCTGAGATGCATTTAATTTACGGAGCGGCAGATGGAAATGGTGCAGAGGCACAACGAATGTACGGAGAGCGATTTCCCAACAGGCGGTTGCCTAACCGCAAAACTTTCGAGCGCTTGCACAGACAGTTGTGTGAGACGGGATCATTTCTCGCTTCCCGGTCGAATGCAGGTCGTGCAAAAAAGGACGAATCAGTAGTTGTTGCAGAAGCCATTCTGGATGTAGTAGCGGCGCAGCCAAGTACAAGTACACGAACAGTGGCTAGGCAGGTGGATACCTCACAGTCCATGACTTGGAGGGTACTGAAGGATGAACATTTGCTCCCGTTTCATGTGCAACGAGTCCAGAAACTGTCTCCAGGGGATTATCCAAATCGTATTGAATTCGCCCGCTGGTTTCTGCAGCAGAACGCGCTAAATCCACATTTTGGACGAACTGTGCTTTTCACCGATGAATGTACCTTCACACGTGAAGGTACATTTAACACACACAATGCACATGTATGGGCGGATGTCAATCCACATGCTACGTATCCACATGCTCATCAGAGACGCTTTTCCATCAATGTTTGGGCAGGAATCCTCGGAAACCACCTAATCGGACCGTACCTTCTTTCTAAACTCCTCAACGGTAAAACATACCTCACATTTCTGCAACATGTGCTGCCAGACCTGTTAAACGTTGTTCCTCCACGCATCCGGCGGGTCATGTGGTTCCAGCACGATGGAGCGCCAGCCCATTACGTACGAGACGTCCGCAACTATCTGGACATCACATTTCCGAACAGATGGATTGGTCGAGGTGGTCCTGTTGCTTGGCCTGCTCGCTCGCCAGATCTTTCACCCCTCGATTTCTTTTTTTTGGGGACAATTGAAGGCTCTTATGTATGAGACACCGATTGAATCCCCCGAGGAACTGGTCGCCAGACTTTCCGCCGCTGTAGGGGAAGTGCTCGAAAAGCCTGATGTTTTCGCGAATGTTCGCCGTTCCATTCTTCGCCGTTGTTCTGCGTGCATAACCTCTGGTGGCCACAATTTTGAACATTTATTGTAATTACATGTTAATAAATATGCTTTGGTAACATAATCCTAATTTGTGTCTTTTTACCTCGTATCACAACTTAACCACGTCTAACGATTCAGATTTTGGGCTGAAAATTTAAGTCTAAGCTTTAGAAAGCATTTAATGAGACACAAAAAATAACGGTATAAAATAGTTGTTCGTTCCTCCAAAGTCTAAAGCGCCCTCTATCGGAATTTTTTTTAAATTTTCTTTAAAATTTATTTTCAAGAAAATACTGACATAAAGAATAATTTTAGCAAAACGCGGCAGTAGTTAGAGCCTAATCTACGACACAAAGATCGGGAATAACTGATTTTTGTTCTGGGGGGAGAAGGGTTTCAAATTTCAAATTTCAGTTTACGCTACTTAACTACTCGTTAGGACTCAGATTTTTAGATCAAAATTTAAGTTTAAGTCTAAGCTTTCGAAATCATTTAAAGAAATACAAAAAATAACGTTAAAAAATAGTTGTTTGTTACTCCAAAGTCTAAAGCGCCCCCTATCGGCATTTTTTGAAATTGAACTTTAAAATTTTATTTCAAGAAAATACTGGCATAAAGAAAATGTTTTGCAAAAACCGCAAACGAATCGACCAATTTTTCCATTTTTTATAATCATTTGAAATCTCGGACCCTAAACTTTAATGCCCCCTATCTCCTTGGGAATACGTCTGGGACCCTTAGTCTCCTATTTAATATTATTTGTCTTTAAGTGTACTATAACCCCTGAAAGTTCTGCCCATCTTTTATGAATCACCCTATATATGTTGATACTGAAAGAGTTAAAGAGATTGTCATGGTTATTTGAATTTGAATACATTTAATGGAAAATCTTAGAACTTCAATGAAAGGGGGGGGCTGCCGGTATGTTCATTCAGAGCTGTGTGAAACGGGGGGCGGAAACTGAGGGGCCGCCAAATTTATGTTAATATCGTATTTTGTTTCTTCGCTTTTTTTTGTAAAATATATATATATATATATATATATATATAAACATATTGGGATTTTTTGTGTGAAAAAAACATACATTTTCAAAATAGCATGTTACTTCATTCTTGAAATTCAAAAGTGGTCATACAATACTGTTAGATACATTTTTTTCACAAATGTTTTCCAGATCACCTTTGCCAAAATATAAGCGCAATGTTCTTTTATAGTATTTAGTTGTAATATTAAATCTTTTAAAGTTTCAAAATAAACGAAAAACATGTATTTAATAGAATTTATTTGTGCTTTTTCACTTTTCAATTTTGTGACACCTGTGACAAACAGTAATGAAACTATACTGAAATTTAGAGATGCTGCAGATACATTGTGCCCCCTCCCCCCACCAAACCCCAAACACACTATGTGACCCATATAACTATGTTTTTAAGTATGTAAATATACTAAATTACATTGTTTATAACTGAGTATTATGTTTAAAATGCATGTTATAATAAATTACCTCAATTAAAAGTTAGTTTAGCGGCCTTTTGGCATGAAACTAATTATTTTAATTTATGGCTGTGTTAAATTTAAAATGTAATCTTTAAATTATTTTTTATTTTGCTGTTAAAATCATGTAAATATTAGAAAATTTCCTTTTTTACCATCTACTTACATAGTGTACTTTAATAAATGGTAGCAAAATAAAAAATAATTAAAATATTACATTTCAAATTTAATACAGCCATAATTTAAAAAAAATAGCTTCACGCAAAGAGTGTGATAAACTTCCCTTTAATTGAGACAATTTATTATAACGTACATTTTAAACATATTACTTACTTTACACCCAAAAGGGTGGCAACTTAGTTGCCACTACAAATGGTGTTTGTTTACCATTTGATAGTTGGTGGCTCATTACACCAATTTACATTTGGAATTTCATTACACCACTTGGGGTGGCAACTTAGTTGCCACCCTTTTTGGTGTAAAGTAAGGGAGTTTTTTTTTACAGTGTAGAATATACATTGCCAAATTTTTGTTCCCGCCAAGAACTTTTTCGTCATGTATAACTGCTGAAAAAGTACATTAATTTATTTACTTATAGTATTTTTAATAAGATGAAAGAAAAACGAATAATTTAAATGTATCAGATATAAATATATTTTAAATTTATGTGTTTTTAAATGAAAGTTGTATATTTTAAATAAAGTCAGCGACAGCTTTATATTTAAAATAAAATAATGGCGAAGGAAACCTATTTGGCGATTGAACTATTTGAGCTAGCTAAAATAAATGTAACAAAATAGCCACCTGGCATATAAAAAATGAAGCAGTCAGACGGGAGCTCTTCATGACAGTCACATAACTTATATAGGTATTTATATAGATACTATATTAAAACTGTCAGCATCTCTGGTGGAATACTGGGAGTTTTGTGGTAAAGTATTTAGCGGGTAATGGTACTTACATCCCATTGGATGCAAGTTGCGTAAATCCGTTTTTGCTTAGAAATGCTTTTGTGTTTAGTTCTTATTTTTTCGGGAATATTCTTATGTTAATTGTTATTCAATTTCTAGAATTATTCAATTTCTTCATTTTTTTGTTTCGAGAAAGTACCTTGAATGTATTTAATTATTATAGTTTTCAATTCTTTGAATAAAATTGTGACCACATTATTTTTCGTTCGACTCCATGGTTTATTTTTCATATCATGATTTTATATGGCAATGCAATGACATGCAATAATTTTTTTGATTATTCTAATACAATTAAAGGGGCCTCCGTGGCCGAGTGGTTAAGACACCATGCCGCTAATCGCTTGCCAGCGTAGGGAGTTGTGGATTTAAATCCCGTTGTCCCCATTGCACACACATTTTGTGTTGAGCTTCCGGTTGTAATGCTCTTGTGCAGTTAAAATTTCTTTGTACTATCTCGTCCCTGCATATTGACGATGACTTTTAAGCAGGCTTTCATGTAGAACACACAAGTCAGATGTATGTTGTTCAATAATAACAATGCGTCAAAATTTTCTGCTGCTGTCATCATTTTATAATTTTTTTACCTCAGCAATTTTTTTAAGATATTAGAAAATCTTGAGTATTTCTCAAAAAAACTAAATGACTAGTATTACAAAATGCTCTGACGAGCACAAAAATTGGTTAATATGTTTTTAAGTATAAAAAAGGATTTGACAAGTGGTTCTGTTAACAATTGAGCATGAGGAAGGACTAGGGATCCCTTCTTGGCTTTAACTCACTTCAATGCTAACTTTGAAAAAATCATATTTGCACTTTTTCCATATAAAAGAATGTTGCGGTACTTTAGTAGAGCTTCCCATTGAGTTTTACGTGTTAACTGCACTGTTCACTCTGCAGTATACTATAAATAAATTTTCTGTGCAATTCTACTCTGCAGACAAGGTTAGTGGCAGTGCATGAATGTGATACCTGCATAACTAGGTTTTTGGCCCTATGTCGCCTTGCCTTACATTTATGTCTAATCAAGTCGCATCTTTACTTTTAAGGTCTTTACACTGCACATTTTTATAGCAACTGTGACTGATCTCTTTTATATGGAAAATGTGCAAATATGATTTTTTCAAAGTTGGCATTGAAGTGAGTTGTAGCGAAGAAGGGATCCTTAGTCCTTCCTCATGTTCAATTGTTAACAGAAGCACTTGTCAAATCCTTTTTTATACTTAAAAACATATTAACCCTTTTTTGTGCTCGTCAGAGCATTTTTAATACTAGTATCGTATATACACGTATTACATACATATGTTGCGGCTAAAACCCGAAATTGGCCAATTCTAGAACTGGCCAGATGCGATTGGGCAATTCGCAAAATAGATATAGGTAGTCGGCTTAATCCTTTCTAAGTTAAATTGAAGTGTCTATGAATTCAAATAATCTAGCAGTCAACCTGTCCCTGCTCTAACTCGAGTAAAGGTTCCGGTTAACTTGTAATTGTCATTATTTGGTTTATCAATTAATTTCGATATTGAAAGGGAATTGTGTACTTTTCTTCGTTAATTTAGTTGGGTACACAAAAATATTTCGTTTCAATATAATCAATGGGAATCTTTTTTACTGAGCATTTTAAGGTTGCATTATCTTAACTACAAAAAAATTGGTGCCTATGCATCATAGTTCGGGTGTTGGCCAAGGCTTCCCGGCCAGTTCGCGAATTGGCCGGCTAAAACCCGAAATACGCTATTCATTTCATGTATTTCGGGTTTTAGCCAGGAAGCTTGACCAGTTCGGGTATTGGCCGGCCAGTTCTAGAATTGGTCAGGCTCCGGGTATTGGCCGCAACATATACATTATCATATTCAGTACGAAATCGTACAATAACTTACAAAATATGAAGCACATATATTTGTTTATCCGAAACAAGTATTGCACGATAATATTTGTATCATACAAATATTTTTGTATTTAACATATCGTGCGAACTACGATATTCTACTAGATTAATTTATGATACGATTTTTCAATCGGTAAATTAATTATAAGAGACGTACATTTTCCATGTGGGTGAAAAACGTCCGGCCAAGATTCGAACCAGGGATGTATTGGCTGAAGCCGCCAATGCTTTTCCAACTGTGCCACCCCGGACACGAACACTGATGGACTATTTCACTCCAAATAGCCTCAATGGTCTTATTATCTAGTCTGATAATATGGATCAGCTCAACAGAGCAAATTGAAGGTCAGTATATGGAAACTGCAGAAAACACTGCATAAGATATTATACTAGATTAAATTATGACATGATTTTTCAATCGGTAAATTAATTATAAGAGAAATCTCTTATATTTAATTTACCGGACGTTTTTCACCCACATGGAATATTTACGTCTTTTACGATATTGTATTTTGTATTTACATAAGATGTTTTTCGTCTAAGATTTCGTACATAATAACATGTACAATAATATTTAGCAAAGTTAAAGTTTTTTGTATTTTGTTTTTCAAAAAAAAATATTTGACCTAAATGCAATAACTCTGTGTGTTTGAAAATAAAACATGTTTGAGTATAAGTGTAAACGAAATAATGTATGTAACTGAATGTTTTGGACATTTTTCTAAACTATATTTGCATAACTGCTTTAAACGTGCATCGATATTTCAAAGAAT
Organism: Maratus speculifer; assembly: GCA_964019185.1. Classification (NCBI taxonomy): domain Eukaryota; kingdom Metazoa; phylum Arthropoda; class Arachnida; order Araneae; family Salticidae; genus Maratus; species Maratus speculifer. The sequence goes on from OZ025292.1 coordinate 26,017,998, forward strand.
TCATTTCAACCTGAATTTTTTGCAATAATATCATGTTTTCCATTCAAAATAAATTGTAATTGTCATGCAGAATGCTTAAAATAAAAAAAATCTATTTCAAATAATGAAACATTACACTCTCCATTCTTTTAATTGTGTTTTATTCATGTACTTTTTTCATATGTAAAGATAAAATATTAAAATCGATTTTTGATTTACATTGTAAAAAAAAGTAAAGTTAAACCTGTAAAGTTATAAAACATTTTTTAGGAATTTGGAATTCACAGATCTTTGCATGTAACGGTTACACAAAAGGTGCATGTAACTATTCCTATTACATGATATTTTGCTGTTACCGTTACTTAAAAATCTCCAAGGATTCCATTTTTTTAGAATTAGTTTAGTAACTTTACAGATTTTTTTTACTGCGTTAATGCCTGTTTTACATTACAAAAATGAAATTACTTTTTGCGATTAGTTGCATTAATAATAAACAACTAAATATGAAGAAATGTCTCAGAAATCAAATCAGATATCATAAGGTTTAGATTAATCAAAATACGCTTTATAACACGAAATAGTATAATATACGAAACAGTTAAATATTCCATAAAATAACTGAGATTGCTGTAACATTAATGACAATTGAGACTGATATAGCATTTATTAACTGTTGAGGTTGCTGTAACATCTATGCTGAGTTGTACGCAAACAGTAATTACTGACTGATATTAAAAATAATTCACATCTTTGTTTTTAAAATATATTATTAATAAATTATTTTAATTTTTAAAATTATAAAATTTTGAATAACAGAAATCTTCTAACTTATGACTCTTCTTTATTAATCATAATAATAAATGAACTTTTACCTTGGAGTAATTTCAATCCCCTTTAATCCACTATTAGTATAATTTAATATTGCATTATATCTTCCATTGACTAATTTAATACAACATAAATTACTTCTAAACTCTTCTGATTAATATTTTAATGTACGTATTTACGTATTTGCATTCATAATAAATTCGCAAGAATACGATTAACGAAGTTATGTATGAATTTATCATTATCAAACGAACCGCCAAGCAGATATTATAAAACTTCGTAACTCGTCACACTCAAACTATAATGACTTACTCTAATGAGTTAACTACACTGTTTGGTACGAAACCCCCTTCACTATTATCAATATGTTAAAAAAATGATTTCTAACAATAATGTATATATCTGAAATTAATCGAAATATCTATAGAGAATTTCTATTAATGAGCTTGAATAAGATATCCAGTAATTTTTAACTTTTTGTATCACCGTATTGTAAGTTTGCAACATTCATTAAGTCAATGTTGCTTACTTTTTATTTTTTAAAAGACGGTTTTTTATTGCTCTCATTTCACAACTAGGGTTTAATATAAATTGATCGTAAAATTTTAAAGAAGGACCGATATTTAATTTTTCATACAAAATCTTTTTATTATTATTATTATTTGAGAAGTTAAACTCCGATATTTCCAAAGTGTACTTTGTCAATTTTACCAAATTATTATAATTATATCCTCCAAATTCAGTTTTTTACAGGTAATTTTATATATTTTACACTTTTGTATCAGTAGAAGGACACTATTTAATTGAAGTATATAATTTTTTCTTTACTGTTTTTTTTTTTTCAATACATTTTTCAGTTTTAAGTTCTAAGATTTTTTAATTATTTTTACATATTTAAAATAATGTTTTCTGACGCTTGAGAAAATATTTTTAAAGTTAGAGTTGTACAGTATTTGTATTTAACATTTGTTTTATTGTTTATCATTTCTTTCAATATTTACTTTTTTAAGCCATTTAATTCATCTTCCTTTTCAGAACTGTCTATCTATTAGTTGGAAATAAAAGCGGCTAGATCATTGCTCTTGAAATACTTTTGTTACAAGAAGAAAAATCAGTTTGATTAAGAACTAAATTCATTTTTTTCAGAAAGCGAAGCATTAGTGGCAGACGATTTGTGCAGAAATCAATTTAGTATAAGACGACTAGACATATGTAATAGAATATCGCTCGAACACTTAAGGTCTTTGCCTTTCAAGTTTCATTCGCTGTTTTTTTTACGAAGAAAATAAAAAAGAAAGACAAATAAAAGACGTAAAAATGAGTTAATTTCGATCAGAATATATATATGTATACATATGTAGAGAGAGAGAAATCTTGCAGTCTTCGCCTGCTTCTCTGGTCTGTTTTTCTAAAGGAATCTTGAATCAAACGAAATAACATCTAGTAAAGATTAAAATACTTTATATCTAAACAAACATCCATGATTATGGTCTTATTAGTATAGTCTTACATTATACTTTCCAATGATAATAGACAGAACAGCACTAAAATGATTGAAGTACCTATTTTTAACTATATTTTTAGTAGATGTCATATCTAATTTCCGGCGTCTACCTAAACGCGACCATGCCATTAAACCCGTTTGGGTGAAAATATCTAAAATAGATAAAATACATGTTTTAGTTTATTTTAGTAAAATAGGTAAACTCAAATTCATTATTCTATCAATACTGCTGCTAGGGTATGCTGGAATAACTTAAATTTTCATACCTCTTGTTAATCCTTTTGGATGGGGAGGGGGATGATTTCTAATATCACTGTATTAAATGATTAGTAATTTTTTGATTGGATCGTTATTTTGAATTTCACACTTCTACCTGAAATCGCCACTAGGATAACTAATAGGGGGCGGTTCTCGACAATTTACAATCGAAAAAATCGTTATTGTAAAAGAAACAATCAAAACAGTCATTCATTTTTTCCTAAAATCTTGTATTAAGATGTATTTTAATCGATCATGGAAACATTTGTTATTACATGCTTTTAAAGTAGTTTAGCATATACATGGCAACTAAAAACGTATGGAATTAAAAAAACAACACGCTGAAGAAAAGCTAAAAGGGAAGAAAGGCTAAAAGTCAAAACAGACAGAAAGTTATGTGACGGTATCCCCTAATTAAAAATGTTGAAATGGTGCGACGAAGTATAAAAATATAAGAAAGTTTGTGTATCAAAGATTAGAATTTTTGAACAGTTATTAGCAAAAAGCAAAGTTCAAAAGGAAACCAGGCAGAGTTCAAAAGTTCAAAGCCAGTTCAAAAGGAAAAAAAATATTAAAGGCACACCTGGTGGCTGAAACAGAAACTAAATGGATGATAACTGGTATCAATATTTTTTATTGATTTTTCAATGTCGTCGAGATCAGTTCAATAATTTTCCCATAATTAGAAATCCTCCTGATGGAGTATGATAACTGCACTCCCCGAGAGGGACAAATTAGGGAAAAGAGCACAAGAAATACATAACATGAATAAGGGTGCACAGAGCTTTCCAGCAATATATAACATGAAGTTTTTCGGTTAAATTTTGAAATGTGCACTCCACGGGTAAAAGAGGGGAAGAGAGATTCTGGAGTTATATAATTTGAAACAATGTTTAGATAGCTTTACGTTAATGTGTTACATGAGGAGTGTCGAAAAATTCAGCGAGAGTTCCAACTGTCATGCCTTACTGGTATAAAATCTTTCCACCTCTTTAAAATTTTCTTTTATTATAAATAATATTTATCAGAGAAGCTCGTAAAAAAGATCCGATCTGTATTATTAATAAAACGTTAGAATTTCAAAAAATTTAGGAAACTACCACCGTGGTGGCAGGTAAATTAAAGTGCGGTCAGAAAATTGCATAATATGAAAGAGCGGTCAAAGTCTTGTTCTATCATAAGGTCACAAAATATGGAAAAAAATATTGACTATCTCGACACCCAATTTACACCCCTCTTGTGTGAAAATTTTTGATAGATTTATTTTTTGTCGTTCCACGTGTCTACTGAAACAATTGCCTAGATGTGTCAAATGTTCTAAATTGTCAGTCACCCTTTTAATCCGCCTCATTGGAGGAATTTCTGTAATCGCTGAAATATGTGTTTAATTATTTTTTTAGTAGATTTATTTTCTGGATTTTAACACTGCTACCTTAAATGGCAACCAAGAAACATCAAAATGTTTCAAAATTTTGTCCCCACTTTGTTCCCCTTAAGGGGGGGGGGGTTCAAAAATCCCATTTTAGTGCACGTTTACATCATAAAAAATATATTTTCTCCGATTTTCATGTTTATCTATGTTCAGTAGTTTGGACTGTGTGTTGATTCTCATTCAGTCAGGACGATCTATTTTATACACAGAGTGTCTAACTAAAAAGAGCCTAGTATTAAAATTAAATTTCCCAAAAGCAAAGTTCGATAGAATTATGCGATAAAAGCTTTGTTTGTTATGTAAGCTATACAAAGTATTGCAGATGTTTCGATTGGTAAATAATTTGAAAGAATTGTGTTTTGATGGCAAAGATTACTGGTCTTGACGTTTATCTTGTTTTAGATTGCTTTCAGAGAACGTGTTTTTCGACGTACAGTGGCATATTTTAAGGATTTTTTCAAACTTTTCAAACTTTTCAAAATTTTTTGTAATTTTTAAATTTAAAAAATTCCAAATATCGTTGAAATATGGCACGGTAAGCCAAAAACTCCTTCTCTACAGGCAATGTGAAACAAGAAAAACGTCAAGTCAAACATATTTTCCAATCAGAACACAATCTTTTCAAAATATTCAACCTTCGAATTATTTGCATAAGATTTTCAAAGCTTATCTAATAATGAAGTCGTTACCGCATTATTATATAGAACTTTATTTTTCAAAAATTTAATTTTAAAATCAAGGACTTATTCGCTGAGCACTCTGTACGTATAGATAGATAATCAATATGTATACCAGACTGTTTAAAGGTTTTGCCGTAGATATTGATGTTAAATATATTCGTTCATCAGGAAAATTCATCTTTGAAGCGCCATTCTTCAGATATTAGATGTTTTAAAGAATAAATTTATTTGCTTAATTCAAAACTTTATTCGGTGTATCTTATCCTATCAACGTGTATGAGATTTTCGTTTAACACGAAATTATAAAATGTATAAGATGTCATATTTATTTCCCTGACGTTACGCGTTTTCTAAATACTTTAAATTAAATAATTTTTCTAATGATAATGTCTTATCCGATTCCATGCGATGAAAAATCAAAAGTAATACAGTTAAAGAACGAATAACTTTTTACATTGATTAAAAATTTATGAAACAATTTTCTACCGCAGTAAAACATTTTTAAAAGTTATACTAATTGTATTATACGAATGAATTTTTTCTTCTTTTTTATGCAAATGCTGTGAAGGTTTCATGTCATTTTGTTATATTTAAAATGCTAATGCCTTACAAAGGAGAAAAATACAAGAAGATTAATGAATATTGTCACTGCAAAAAGTAGGACATACAATTTGATAAGAAATTCCAAAACATGTTTTACAGATTTCTACTTGTTATCATCGATAAAGTATCTGAGTATTTTTCACTAAATAAAAGCTTTATGATAATGAATTTAATTTATGATACGTATTTTTTTCTTATACATTGTCGTTGGTTATCGAGAATAGAAACTTTCGCGATGATAAAATTTCTACTTGAATTTTATAATAACTGATTTACAAGGAGAATAATATTTTTTTTTTTCAAAGAAACCGTATTTTGACGAATATATTAAAAAGTGGGAAATAATACGTCAAAGGAGCTAGTCGTGGTTCGACTCAAGTTGCAATTTGATCTGAAAGGTCATCGACATGAAATACTGACAGTTCATAGTGGGATTAGTGCGGAACGTCATACATTGATTTTTGCACTTTCAATAGATCAAGAGCCAAAAGATAAAAAAGTCCTAGAATTTTCGACGCGACGATTCTAGTTGAATGGAGAAATGCACCAGTCTGTTTTGGAATTTTTCAAACAGCAGAAAGAGTAATTTTATCAAAGGGATATATTCAACCTGATTGAAACAGTTGGATACTTTCCTAGATGGCGAAGGCGATATTGCATAACTCGTACACCAAATTTAGATGATACAGTCTTCCAAAGGAAACTTTGATTAATCCTGCTTTTTATTACCTTTATACATTTTCATCTCTATCCGGTTGGATTCAAAAATAGTCTGTTGGAGGTTACTAGAACTAGTTAATGTGTAGAAATTACCAACTATGACTGATGAAATTGCATAGGATCTACCAGCAGCTAGTCAAATTTCAAAACACCGTAGAATCTTTATCGAAAAAGGGAAGTCACTAATTAACAGAAAGAGAAATAAAACCGAATACGAATTTCTATTTTATTTCTAAATTTCAAGTGTTTGCATAAATTTTCAAGAAACTGAATTTTCGTTTTTTTTTTAATCTAACGTAATTCGATTTTTTCAAATAATCATCTGATTTTTAAAAAAATACCATATGTTTGCATTACAAAAATATAATATTTTCTGTTATTCTTTATTTATATACAGGATATTCATTTTCTTATAAGTTCCAAGCTGGTTGTATTTAGGCGAAATCCAAAAAGAAAGAAAAAAAATGTGGTTTATAAGAAAAACTTTTTTTATGCAGCTTCAGATAAACAAAGATTTACTTATGCATAAAAACATATATTTGAGCTGTTTTCTTGCTGGAATGTCTCCAATTTTTGTTTCTAAATAAAGAGCAATAATAATAAATTTATATAAAGAAGTTATGCGAGTGCTGAGATTAAAATTATATTTAAGATTTCTTCCATATAAATATTTGATTATAATTTATCCTAAAATTCAGTACTGAACAAACATTACCATTTATCATGGCCGTAAAATAAAATTATTACGCAGAAAATGCATGAACATATAAAATATTTGAAACAAAACATAAACTTGATAAGGTTTTCACAACATTTTAATGAAAATAAGATATACTAGAAAAAAGTACACCGTAAAATAGATAAATATCTTTTAATGCGAGAAAGGATAATATAATTAGGAAGGAAAGTTTGCACTTATTTTATTTGAGTTTACCAATATTCCCAAAATTTATTTATTGTTTCATACATAGGAAACAAATACATTTTCGAAGTTTATAAAAGGGTATTTTAATCACATAAATAAATAAATAAATAAATAAATATTTGTTGCCACTGATTTTTAGATTTAGAAAATCACATTTTAAGATGGCTTTTATAATGCTAATATATACTTATTTAAATTGCGAATTTTAACGTTACTACTTAGTGAAATACTAATTTTAATGTTACTAATTAATTAAATATTCATTTTAATCTTAATATTTTTAATTCATTCTGTTACTCTGCCAATCATGTTCGTTGACCATAAAATATTTTAATTAAATATTCATAGCATTCAAAAAATACATATACCAGGTTGTGTAAAGAGATTAAAACAGTTTAATAAAAACTTGCAAACATTTTGAGAAATGAATGACAGAAAAAACTTTTTTATAAGGTACTGTTGGGGTAAAAACATTATGTTAAGATTCTGTAAATGTTTACGGCTTTGTTATATTTTTTTCAAAGAAATATACCATTTGATTTAGCAGTGTTTTGACAATGCATACAAGAAAAAAATATTTTAGCATATGACAATAAAGCCTTGTATATAACACGGATATTAACAGGGATTCAGATCCGGGTTGCCCTGTATATATCCTATACTATATAAGATGGCTGTTAGATGGATGAAATGCATTTTTAATTATGATATACGATTTTAAGTTTCACTAGATATATGCATAGTATATTTTATTTATATATGGTTATTGTTACACAATTTAGATACACAGTGTTACACAAAAGGTCTCGGAAAGGTTACTGAATATGAGCGTAATTTATTTAAAGAAGTTTTTTTTTTATATATTTTATGCCTTTTTACGATCGACTTCATTTAGTTTACTAAGAAATGTTTTTAGAATATGGATAAAATGATATACAGGGTCACGCAAAGAACTGGATACATGGTCGCATTTGGATGATAATTTCTGGAAATTTTATTTAAGTAGTTTAAAAAGAATTTATTTTTAAACTAAACTTTAGCAAATACATACATACGTAGTACTTTTGTACTATGTATTTTACAGAGCTAAACAAAAGTATTCAATTATGTTTCCATCTATTAACATAAATTGCTGAAAGGAAAATTTCTACCAGTTAAGAATTTTCTTATTAAACAAATTTTTACCATTATATAGTTCATATGTTTAACCGACTGATCAAATACAGCACTTTTCAAAAGTATTGGAAAACATATTTTATAGGGACAGTAAAACTTTATTTAATACAGTAATAAGTTAAAGATTATAAAAAGTGTTGGAAAGTGCTTCAGAATCAATGCTTAACACTGGATTTTTCTTAGTTCTTTGCGAATGACATCGATATTTGGCGTCGTTATCCGCATACGTAGTTAATAACGCCATGCAAACAAAACTATAAAAACTATGGAATACTAGCATGTAAATTGTCCAATGCTAAATATACAAACTCTATAGTCTTATAAATAAACATTTTTTTTATATTTACGTTTAACTGCGATGTCAGGATGCAGTAATAATCATTTAATATTATATTCTTATGACATGAAACAATTAGCAGCATTTAGGATATACAAATATCCCTTTGTCCTTTTTAATTATCAATTATGACAATAATGACCTTTCGTGCATAAAAGAAAGAAATAAAATATGTAGTTCTGCCACTGCAAAAAATACAACTGGTGTAATAAAACCAGTGGATGATTTTATTAACTCGACATATATCTTGCGCAGTATATTTTAAAATATAAGCTATCCCTAAATATATTGAAAATCTATAACAACATTTAAAAAGTACATGAAACACATTGTAAATTCATGTATTAAACGAAGTATTTCATAATAAAAATAAAGTCTTCACTTAATAGAAGTTACCGAACAAAACAAATCGCGGATATACACTTATGTATCAACGCCCGAATAGCACCATCATTTTTACAAATTAAATTTCAGCGGTTTCTTTGGATTCGGAAGACTCAGAGCCTTTCAGGGCAGAACCTGTAGAGCCATTCTGCCAAATGCATTCATAACTACACGTAATATAATCGCTTAGCGTAATTACCCTAGGACAACTTCTATAAAGGCATCTTTAAATTTCAAACATACATTATTTTCTGAGCTGTCTAAAGATACAGAACGTTTTTAGGAGACGTGAATAAATAGAGAAAGATTATTGCGAATTTTTGTTTGTAATTATATTACTGTAATTTCGGGTGTATAATCCGCGGATCAAACAATTCTTTTTTGCACCCAGAAATCTTATTTAGTGATTGAACAGAAATATTTACGTCGATATAACTAGTAACATTCATTTTTTTAAATTTCTGGGTCGAAAAAGAATTGTTTGATCCGCGGCTTATACACCCGAAATTACGGTATATTTACCACATTAATATATATATATATTTTACAATTTAAGAAATATTAGAAAGGAGAAAAAATTAAAAATTTTAGAAAAGAAATGCAAAATTCTATGTGAAATAATAGAAACTTTTTTATGTGTAATACATTAAAGATCACTATCTAAAGAGAATATTTTTTCCAAGATCACTTAAAACATTTAAAATAAAAATATTCGTACTAATGGATTGTCACACCCAGCACTTTCACCAAGTTACACATATTGCCATAATATTAGCCAAAGCTGAAAAAGCATCAGTAATGAATAGGATTACTGTAGTGATGACGGTCAATTATTAAGTAGCGACATACAAAACATAAAATATAATTTATTCGTATGATTTTTGATAAAATAACGCTGCGAATAGTTTGCACATTTTAATAAAGATTTATTAAATTTAACCATATACAAAAAGGCTAGTATTAAGATATTGTATTTGAGAATAAAATATGCCTATTTCATGTCTAATAATCTATTTTATAAAATCAATGGTAACAGAACACTCAAAGAACGTTCTTTATTTAGAGAAAAAATATATAAAAGGATAAAGCTGTAAAATACATGTTGTACATAAACTAAAATCTTGAAGTTTTACCGCACATGTAAAAGCAGGAACGCAACGCATTCTCAAAACGCCTTCTTCAGTGAAAAAAAAAAAAGATTAAAATGATTTAAAGATATCTTCTGGTTTAGCATCGAGCATTGATATTTTAGTTTGACAGTACATTTGGCTAATATAAAACTGATATTTTTTTCCTGCGACATACCGAACCTCGTAACACGCAAAAAAGCTCCAGAAACTAAACAAAATAGTCAAAAATTAAATTAAATTATTTTATTTTTTAATTATTTTTACCTTATTATTGGCATTAAATTTGATGAGAAAACGTTTAAATAAACCAAAATACTATTTATTTCCCCTTCACATTAAAGTTATATTTTACCTTTAGAATTTCTGCTCTGTATAAATACACTTTATAAATAATATCCCTCTGAATTTTATGGGTCGGAAGATAAAATGTCCACACATTATTTATTCACCACCTCCCATAAATTTTTATAGCGAGGGAACTGACTTTTAGACGGTTTTTTTTGAAAGACGTTATTTTATAAATAAATATTGAACAAAATATTTTCCTTCATGACTGTCGTTTACTCCGAAGAGAAGTTAGCGAAAAGAGATTTTTTTTCTCTTGAAATCAGATTGAAATGATGCAGTTTTTTCGCATTGTGACATGCGCCACAAATTCCGTTAGTTAAACAACAATTTTCTGTCTTTTTTCCTTTTTTTATATGTTTTTTATTAAACTATATGTAACTTTATCGTATTATCTCTGTGTATAATTCGAAGTGTGTTATACTCATCGTACATATGTGTTATTCCCAATATATACTATATGATGTATATAGCATCGTATTGGACGATGGTCGTTTAAACAATCGTATAGTCGATATATCTATATATCGTATTACATGTATTATACTTATATATACAAAATTGTATACAATACCATATTGTATTGTTCCTTACAAATACAGACACCGTAGAATATATATATTTGCACAGAGTATACAAATACCATATGATAATATTTGCACTGTACAAATATCGTAGTTAATACTTCGTATAAAATACGTTATTTTCTTCCATATTTACATGAAATCTTTTGCCTAAGATTTCGCATATTACACACTTGCATAGGAATATTTATCAAAGTCAAAATTTTCTACATTTTGCCCTTCCAAAGTATAAATATTTATCGCAAATTTAACAACTCTAAATGCTTGAAACTGAAACATTTTTGAGTAAAATGTAAACAGGTTTTAAATGAAACTAAATGTTTCAAACATTTTCCAAAACTTTATTTGCATAACTGCTTAGGACATGCCTTGCATGTTTTAAAGAATTCCTGTTATTTGCAAAATGAAAATTTCTGATATGTTCCTTCATTTCACTTTAAAATTCTTGCAAAAATGTAACGTTTTCTATTTAGAACAATGTGATAATCTTGAAAATAGCTTAAAAATCAGCATATAAAAATCAAGCACAAATTTTAAACTCTACTTAATATAATGAAACACTATTTGCTGCATTCGTTTAACTTCCATTCAATTAACTCTCTTTTTGTATGTGTTAACATAAAATTCTGCAATCAATTAAAAAAAAGAAAACAAATCTGGAAAGTTACAAATTTTTTGTTGAAATCTGGGATTCCTAGAACTTTTGACATAACGATCACAGTAAAGAGTCATATAACTGTTTCTGCTACATGGATTTTTGCTGTTACCGTTACAAAACAGTTCTAGGAACACAACGTTCCTAAAAAAATATTAGTAGTTTTACACATTTTGTTTTTACAATGCACTTTCAGATAAGCTATAACTATAAGATGAAAGAAAAAATCATACTTTAAGCACAGATTATGAAATATTTTCCAACAAATTCAGATTAATGTAACGAAAACTGTACCGTTTAAAAAATTAAAATATTACGTCGCATTTGATCCCTGTGCCCATGGCCATTACAGCTCATATTCAAAATATTAGAATAATTACCTTTTTTTTAGAAATTGAAAATATCGTTTGGTAATTTAATGTCTTTTAATGAAAATATGCAAACGATATTTTTATTAAGAACTTATTGTTGATTAAACTTACTTGTTATCTTAAATTTAATATCATTTTTGAAAAGATTAATTGCAAAAAAAATTATTTTGAAAAGTCAAAATATTCGAATATTTATTCAAGTGGTTCAAAATATTAGAATATTTCACATTAATTCTCCTTTAATTATTACCAATTCTTAACTGGTGGCATCATTGAATAATTCAGACTATTTTATTTAAAATCAGTATTCTTTTTTGCAGTTTGTTTCTTTTTCGTCTTAAAATGGGCCGTGTGAGTGATATTCCTGAATCTACTAAACTTCGTATGGTTGATTTGTATCGGCACGGTAAAAACCAATGTTTTATAGCGAATTATTTACATTGTTCGCAATCGAGCGCTAGTAAAATACTAACACAATATTCAAAAATTGGAAAATTTCAAAATAATCGCCGAAATGGTGGCCGAAAACCAAAAACATCTGGTAGAGATGACAGGAAACTGAAGCGTATAATTAAGAAAAACCGTTTTAAAAGTGTGCGATTCTTGCACCGAAAATGGAAAGAAGAAGGAGTTGAAGTTTCTACATGGACAACATTAAGACGTCTCCATAAATTTAAATTTGAATCTCGTGTACCGAAAACAAAACCTCTCATGACTGCAAGACAAAAGCGTATAAGATTGAATTGGTGTAAATCAAGACGTTTATGGAGCAATGAAGATTGGAAAAATATATTATTTAGTGATGAAAGTATGTTTTGTGTTTCAAATGGTAATCAAGGTATTCGAGTTTGGAGAATGAAGCAATAAGCATTTGATAAAGAATGCCTTAAACGTTCCGTAAAATTTGCTGCTAGTGTCATGGTTTGGGGTTGTATGAGTGCAGAAGGACCTGGAAAGTTATGCATCGTCTACGAAAAGGTTAACTCTCTGATATATCAAGAAATTTTAGAATATTACATGATTCCATCATCAGAAGATTTATTTGAAGATGATTTCATCTTTCAACAAGATTTAGCGTCCCCGCATACCTCGGTGTCAGCTAAGAATTGGTTCCGCCAACGCAACATTAAGGTACTTCCTTGGCCACCAAATTCACCAGATCTTAACCCCATCGAAAACTTAAGGTGTATAATGAGGAAAAAACTTCAAGAAAATCCTCCTTCAAGTAAAACTGAGTTAGTGGCGCATATAAAGTCTATTTGGGCTAATATTGATAGAAATGTTTGTAAACACCTTGTATATAGTATGCAAGATCGATTGTACGCTGTTACGAAAGCTAAAGGGGATGCTACAAAATATTAACTACCATTTACTTCATATTCATAAGGTAATATTGTTGCGTAAAATAAAATATTCTAATATTTTGAACCAATCTAAATTTTATTCTAATATTCTGGTGTGTTTAAGGAAGCTGTATACCTAATTTGTTGTGCTGTATTTTATATTTTATAAATGTTAAAATCTTATCTAAACATTTCAGATTTAATTTATAAGAAATTTAATTGCATTTACTTAGTATAAAAATAAATAAATGACAAATAATTTTTTCTTATTACTTTTTCTCAATTATTCTAATATTTTGAATATGAGCTGTATATGGCATATAATCATTTCATAACCGAATTTCAACTGTCCCATTTTTAAACGGAAAATTATCCGAATTTGTTAGCAGCCCTGTATATGTTATGGAAATTAGTATATATTAAAAACATATATTTAGTTCTTTTAAGAGATAGATATACTTCAGTTCTTTTTTTTTTTTTTTTTTTTTTTTTTTTTTTTTTTTTTTTTTTTTTTGACAAAGACAAGAAAATACCCCTGAAACAATTTCCTCTAATAAGAAGAATGGTATGCGATTAATTTTTTGCGGAGAGAGAGATAAAGAGAGAGAGAGAGAGTATTTCTATATACAGGGAAATTGGAAATGTATGACGTTTAGAATTAAAAATATTGCGGTAGCGAAAATCACAAAATTTCATCATGAAGTTTTGCCGTTTCAAAATGACGTGAGCGTCACGCACATATATGTTTGTCTTTTATCATATAGATAAATAATTAATTTAAGAAAAAAAAATTAAGTATTTTGAATAAAGATAAATTTGCTTTTTAAAAGAACATAAATAAATAAAACAAATATTAAGTAATAAAATGAAAGCTGACGCCAGGATAAGACTAAAAGAACACTCTCATAAATGGAATAAAGTTGAGCCGTATTTCCTTCATAAAGGAAATAGCGAATGAAACTTGAAAGGCGAAGCTCTCAAGTGTCCGAATGGCATTCTATTACACATGTCTAGCCGTTTTATACGAAACTGATTTCGACACAATACGTCTGCCAATAAAACATCTCTTTCAGAAAAAAAAAGAAATTTATTTCTTTATTCAAACGGATTCTTCTTCTTGTCATAAAAGTTTCCTTTTCCTAGAGTATTTCGAGAATATCGATCCAGTGGTTTTCATCTCCGTCTAATATATAGGTGTAGCTTGGAAAAAATCCCTGTCGGCTGGGCCTATAGGCGGAGGTAGATTTCGAAGAGTGCTCATTTCAACAAAAAAAAAAAAAAAAAAAAAAAAAAAAAAAAAATGATTAGAGTTAAACCCATTTTAATAACTTCATTTGGCCGTTTATGAAAAAAATTTAATTTCATTTTTCTGCAAAAACTGGTTTTATCAGAATCATTTTAAGAAAAATTCAGCTCAAATGCCCATTTTGACAACATACTTTGAAATAGATTTTGAATTTATTAAAAAATCGACCAAAATAATACATTGTACAGTTCCTAAATAACAAAAAACAGTCAGTTGAATGCATTTGAGAAAAAAATTGAATTTAAAAATGAGTGATAAAATAACCGGTTTGTTGTTTGAATACATCCTTAATTCTTTAATCTTAATTGCTTCGAAAAATTTTGTGCGAAATACTCACTTTGACAGCATTTTTAAAAATATATTCTATCTTTATCAAAAAACTGGCCAATGTGTCATAGTATATAGTTCCTAAATAAGAGGATCTGTAAATTGGATGCGTTTGAGAGCGAAAATGGATTTTAAAACGAGTCATAAAAAACGCTATTTGCTATGTGAAAACTTCCTTAAATTTTCAAATCACGAAGACTTCGGGAAATTCTGTTCAAAATAACCTTTTTAGTAGCATTTTTCAAAATATATTCTGTCTTTATCAAAAAACCGATCAATGCATCACATTATATAGTTCCTAAATAAGAGGATCTGTAAATTGGATGCATTTGAGAGCAAAAATGGATTTAAAAACAAGTAAGAAAAAAAACGCAATTTCTTACTTGAACACTTCCTTAAATTATCAGTCACGATGATTTCAGAAAATTCTGTTCAAAATACCCTTTTTGGTAGCCTTTTTTGAAATATATTCCGTCTTTATCAAAAAACTGACCAATGCATCACATTATATATTTCCTAAATAAGAGGATCTGTAAATTGGATGCGTTTGAGAACAAAAATGGACTTAAAAACGAGTCAGAAAAAAAACGCAATTTCTTATTTGAATACTTCCTTCAATTTTCAGTCCCGATGACTTTCGTACATTCTGTTCAAAATACCCTTTTTGGTAGCCTTTTTTGAAATATATTCTGTCTTTCTCAGAAAATTGACCAATGCGTCACTTTATACAGTTTCTAAATAAGAGGATCTAACATTTAGATGCGTTTAAAATCAAAAATGAATTTAAAAATGAGTCAGAATATAAGCAGTTTGGATTTGAGGTTTTTTCTCCAAACTCCTATTTTTGTTAAATTTCTTTTTGCTATACGAATTGGTCCTATGAAAAACTTGTCAATATAAAAGTTGTAGATATTTTTGAGAAATTGACGGAGTTATGTGTTTTTCTCTTTTTTCAGCGCCCTTTTTCTTTTGGTTTTTAATTTTTTTCGTCGGTAAAAGTTGGTCCTATCAAAAACTTGTAACTACAAAAGTTTTAGATAATTTTAAGAATATTTACAAAAAATTTAGTTGGACTTGATATTTTGAAAATTGACAAAGTTATGATTTTTTTTCTCTCAAAATCCCTGTTTTTTTCGCCCCTTGAGCCCACTTCTAAATTTATCAGAAATCTGTCATGCATATACTTTTGGCCCATTTTTAAGAAGTAATAAAAACTTTAAACAGATTCGATATCTACTTTAATTAAGAAGTTATGGCGTTTTTTTTGGTTTTCACAAAAACGCCCCCTATTCCCACCCCCTTGGTCACATTTTGCCCATTAACGAACTTAGCCAAGATTTTATCCCTTTTGATTTTATATACCAATTTGGTGGAGATTGGTAAAGAATTATAGAAGTTATCGTGTTCATAAAAAAGTGAGATATATAGATAGATAGATAAATAGATTGGTGCGATTGCAATAGATAGTATTTCTTACGAAATCTATCTAAAAAAGACATATTAAAGGAGTTAAAATGTAGCATTAGTGAAAGCACAAATGTCGTAGCACAAATGCAAAAGTGATTATTTTTTCTGTTTCTAATGATTAAGGTCTACTCAGAAAATTTTCAAGAAAAAAAAATGTAAATAAAAGAAGTGAAATAGTTATAAAATTAGTCTAACATTTTGTTACTCGACAACTCTGATTTGAAGAACATCGACTTGCATGTTAGGATAAGTTCTTTTAAGCATTTTCAATAATAATAAAAAAGGTACTTTGGTCTGAAAGGTTTTTCTTTATTTACAATAAATAAAACTTTATATACTTCAAGAATTTAATGTCCATTTTCTAATACAAAATTATAAAGTTTACACAATTCACCGACAAAAAACTGTTCTTGGAAGTCTCCAGTTTTAAAAATTTGGCATAATTTAGGAAATTTATTTTGACAATATGGGCGTGAAATTTTCCAAACTTTAAGAAAAATATTTTGTTATGAAAAATTGGTATGAATTCGTCATCGACATCTGTTTAAAAGTTTAGGGTCAATCAATATTAACTGCTGTGTTAAGAAGAAGCAGCAATAAAAAAATCGCGTTTTAAAGTTTACTATGTAAGTAACGTTGATTTTTAAGTATGTTGCAGATGTGCAATACTGTGAGACAAGGGTTAAAATTTACGAGACGTTATTAAAGCTCCTTGGTAGAAATTCTATTATACATATTTTCATTCATAACAGATACATTTACTTCACTGTCAGAAATCATTTTTTCCTTATCAATAATTTACAGTTTACGATGACGACTTAAAGTTCAAGACGTTTATATATGAATTATTATTTTATAATTTTCAAATCTTTTTGATTGTTGCAGTTTACATTATGATTGAGTTATTTCAGCGGGCGAGTTGAAAATCATGAATTCCATTGGTGTTGTAATTATAACCAGTATTTCGATAGTGCTCACTTATTAAAGGTAGATAGAAAATGCCTTAAGTCGTATCTTTTAATGTACAAGGTTAGCTTAAAGGATTCTTATGATTTCAAAACACTTTGAATTGACAGGTGTAGGACCTACAAAAACGGAAGATACATGACAAAATACATGCACTCATCATGTTAAAAAGTCCCCTGCGTGGTTCGCAATGCCGCTATGACGGACATTGACGGAGTCGTGCTTTCGAATTTATAGACGGAGCTGGATTACCCTTGAGATGTGTTCCGGATGAGTAAAGGCGCACACATTGAACATTTGTAGTATGGACCAGAATTTTAGTGAGTGGATGTAGTTTTTCATATGTCAGCCATCTTTGTATTTGGTATTACTTGTAAAATGTCTCTTTTGAAATCCGATGAATTATTTAGGCTAACCCTGCAATATTAAGTTCTTCAATGATTAGAATTACACATTGGTATCGAAATGCACCTGTGTACGTAATTTTTATATATCTAGCATGTCAAGAAGCGGGAGAAACCTCGGTTGAAAAATCCGTCTTCATAAGCCTAAAGCATGTTAAGTGAAGAGTTTGCCTTAAATTTGCTTTATTCGATTTTGTGTGAATATTAAATGAATGCCTGTTTAATTTCGGAAATACCTTGTTTTTATCCAAACAGCATTTATAGTGCAAAATTTTGTAAATTTTGTTACTTCACTCGATGCAATGACCCACATAAATGAAAACTTTAAAATGATTTTTTCGCCGTGCTACAATTTTCTTCATTTTCATGTTTTAAAAAGGCAAAGAGCATTTCAGTATTTGAGTATTGAAATTTTTAGTACATGTTCTTTTTAAATGCGTTCTCAATTAAGTAAATACGTAGCACCTATGGTTGTCGTTCAGTCCGTCCACATACAACAACGCAAAAACTACGCAACCAAATTGTTTAAAATTTAAAATATATAATTATTACATAATTTTATCGAGTCATTTCAAATTTTATGAAAGTCGGATGAATAGATCAGTTACAGGGACAATGAAAGGTATTCCGCTACATTACGATCAATGGGTAGAAAAGTTTCAAATGCTTTTTTAATTGTTTGATAATTAATGTATGCAATTATTACATACATTTATCGAGTCATTTCAAATTTTATGAAAATCGGAAGCATAGATGAGTTATAGGGACAATCAAAAGAAGTTTGAAAAACATTTTAATGGCGTTGCACTCACGCGAACATAATAAAATTGAATCTATGAAGTACATAATATAATGTACATTTTGCACATACTGTGGCACAAAGAACATTTGTTATTGATTTACAAGGCCACACAAAAGTATTCCATTACATAATGGTACAGGGAGAACATTGTTTGGTGCGCGTTTTAATTATATTGAAGTGTTTAACATTTTATCAATATGACTTACGTTTCTGAGGTTTAATACAAGTTACTATTCCTGTATATGTACAGGAACACAAAAAAGATTTCGACCACTACACTGTATCCGAAGTACTGTCTATTATAACAGCAATATCTGAATATTTTTAAAACTTCTTTATCGTACGAACGCACGTCATTTGCTACGCTTTAGATGCAATTTCCAACATATTTATAAATGCGATAAATCTGCAAATGGAATTATTATTCTGGTTTTTTTTTCTTATTTTAAAATAAGAAATATATGAAGACGTGTTATATTTCATTGTTTTGTGCTATATATATACAGTAAAGCCTCCATAACGGACACTCCCGAATAGCGGACACCTCTATTTAACGGACATTTTTCCAATCCCTACTCTCAAAATCTAAATTTTTGTATGTTTAACCTCTGAATAACTGACATTCGGAATAGCGGACAGTAATTTTGGCGATAAAGGATAATAAATTACTTTTTAGTGAAAAAAAAAAATTAAAATAAAAAGACTTTAAATTTATTAGAAAATGTGTGACAAGTTTTGTGATCAGATAAATGCAGGTAGTGGGCTTGAGAAAATGAAAAGCACATTTCCGACACAAATTACGAATTATGCGAAATAAGTGAATGATTGAAATGCTTCAGCAGAGAAGAAATTGCCGAATGTTGCACTAATATTGTTGATGAGTCACCTGGTGAAGAAGAATCAATTGATGTATGCAATTATATTTCTTCAAAATTTTCGATCAAATCTGACTCTATCAATGGTGATGAAACAGATACTAAACTAAAGATGTTTCTTGCAGTATCAAGAATTTCCAAGAAGCGTCAAAATAAAATGTGCAATTACACAAATATTTTATGGGGGGGAGATTATTTAGAAGGATTAAAACTATTGGCAGAGTGAAAACTTCACATTGAAAAACCAATTACATGCAATCACAAGCAAATACAAAGTTTTGTAACAGATTTTTTCCCCTAAGAATGTAATAAATAATGGATATCGGTATGCGCTAAATTTAATTTCAGTTTTTAAGCTTAAAACAATAGTTTTGCATTTCTGATTAATCAATAACAGAGGTTTTAGGACATACAAAAGTCAATTATGAAACATTAACAATTTTTGAATCTCTGAGGTTTTCCCAATATCGGACACCTCCGAATAGCGGACAATTTACTTGCTCCCGAGCCCTCCGTTATTTAGAGGTTTTACTGTATTTGTAATAATATATATAGGTTAAATGTAATATTAGATATTTCTAAAACCAATGTAAAATTTTATGTAATGTACATTTGAAAATATAAAAAGAGGACAAAAATATTTACATTTCAAAAACTGATAGAGATTTTAATAGGAGAAAAATAAAAGGCAATTAGTGTATGATGACGATCAAACACTTACTCTAATTACCAGCATGTTGCAGATAATTTTTTGAAAGCATGTCATGAATTTCATTGATAGTGGAACACGTAATCAAAATAAAAATTCTTTTTAATACTTTATCCGCTTCGGTATAACTAAAACTGAATTGAATGAGAAAATACTATTTATATTCTATAAAATAATAAACAATTTATGTTATGTTGTTATGAAATATTTTAAATAAAGATAGATACAATCAGGTTTTTAAGAAATTAAACGAATATTTGGTAGATTTTAAAGTCAAATATGTAACCAAAAGGTTTTTAATACTTTATTTGTTTGAAACTACTAAAAAAGCGTTGAACTATTTATTTTTTATAAAATATTACGGCAATTTACATTGTGTGAGAAAAGAACATTAAAAAGTCACATTTTTTAGATATTATGATGTGATTGAGTTTCTTTCTTAATTTATTTTGTTCTAAAAAAAAAATGGTGCTTAAATAATTACATATTTTATTGCTCTCTTATGGGTATGAAAAATGAAAATCCCTACAACAAAAGGGGAATTTAATAAAGAGAGAAATCCCTAAGCTAGCACGCCACGGTGCGGATTTATTGTTCTGTCGAAATTTGGAAAACGATCAACATCTTGAAAAGAAGTTAAGAGAAAAAGTGAATAGTTTAATAAGTCGAATATAGGGAAAGAAAAAACATTGGTGATATTTGTGATAAGTTTTTTCAATTCATTTAAACGCAAGCAACTCTAAGATGAAAATAATTTTCTCAAATGTTTCAACAAAATTTAACTTGATTTTACGTCTTTAAAATTTTTAAAAATCTGAATTTTAATGATGTTAACAAAACGTAGAGTCACCAGAGGGGGTAATTATTCAGACCAGTGTCCAAAACTGGGTGATTGGCAACCAGGAAAGGATAATTGTTCACTATTGTTCTACATCTTTCTAGAAATATATATTAAACCAAAAACATTGAAGGATGTGCACTATTAAAAGAAAGTCCTGTACTGCCTCATCTAATCTATATTTCTATTTTATTTGCAGTAAGGATTTTTTTATATCGCTGCACATTTGAATAATAACTGTGTCTTGATATTTCTTCAAGTATTCTATCTAAATATGAATATAATATGAAAATCCTAAATAATACGATTATAATTACCGGATATCTTCATCAATTCAATTATAACGTTCAGTTGTTGTGAAAGCACGCTGAACCAATTATTACATCGCGGCGTGAACCATTCGCTTACAGAATAATTTGTCATCGTTATCTCATTAAAGTGGGTGATTATAGCATGTATGTGATAAGTTATGAAGCATTATAGCATTTGGTTTGCGGTTCTTTAGATAATGATAAATTCACTCATAACGTCTATAAACTATTTATTGCGAAGTAATTATCGATGCAAATATGTAAATAAGTTTTTTGAAATAATAATCAGAAGAGTTTAGAAGTAACGGATGCTATATTAAATGACTCAATGGGAGACATAATATTGTATAAAAAAATACTAATGGTCGATTAAAAGTGACTAAAATTAGTAAAGGTAAAAATTAATTTATTATTATGATTGATAAAAGCGAGTAATTAGTTCAAAGATTTTCTCTTAACTATTGTACAATTAATTGTACATATTGCAGATAAGATTCGGCAGTTTATCCCCAATCGCCAGTTAAATTATTTATGCAGAGTTTCTGAATTGTTTTTTTTTTTTCAATATATAACCTCTATCGAATATGAAACTTTTGATTTATAAAAACTTAATTTTAAAAATATATGTTTTACCTTGCTTATTGTTTATTGATATATCATTTTATACTTTTGTTGTTAAAAATATTTCATCAGTGTAGTTTCACAATCATTTGTCCTATTTTAGCTAGAGATATTAGGGAATTTGTGAACTTCATTCCTGTTAAACCCTTAAATGTCTAATTTTACAAAGAGGAATTTAAAAATGTTTTTCGTCTTTCATTTTAAAAAAATCATGGAAAAAATACGCTAAAAAATCCTTTTTATTTTAACTATGGTTAATAATTTTAATATGGAATTAAAAAGAAACCAAAGACTAATTAGCAACAATGGGCCTTAATTGAATAAATAAGGTTCCTTTATAAAGTTCTATAATAGAAAACACGCATGAGTTTTAAGATTTATAAAAAGGAGTAAACTTTACTAGCACACTGAAAAACAAAATAGGATATTTCGCAAGCTTCTAAACAAAACCAAAATGGCTTGGAGCAACCATCCTTATCATTAATAAAACACAAGTCCTACTATGTGCATGCATAAAATTGATTTAAGAATGTTTTCAGTATATATTTTATTGATAACACTAAGCATTAGAACTTCAATCCCGTCGACCAAAAAACTATCGCCAAATTGTAAGATTAAAGGCCAATAATGGATGATCTTGAATGTAATATTTAATGAGATTAAATACAATACACATGTTTAAAATGTTTTAAGTGATTTTTATTTAGACTTTTTGAAGTGAAAACTTCTTTAGCGGCGCTGAGCACTTTTTGTATGGGTAAAAATTTCCAAACTCGCGTCAGGGTCACGTGATGCTGATCGAAAAAGCGTAAGATCGAGGGGAAGGGAGAGGAACTAGTATCTCCCACTCTTTCTACCGTGCCTGAGTGTGCTGCTCCGTTTAGGCGGCACAGGGCGCTTGCGCGAATGTCCGTGTGTGTTTTTTTTAAGTTATAATTGTATTTAAGTTTAACAACTTATACTGTTAATAGATGGAATAAAACGTTATGAAAGAAAAAGTATGACATTGTTGCATTGATTATGCTGCAGTTTCCAACTACTTTTTTTCATTTTTTTTTATTGTATTTAAATAATAACAACATAAGTTGATACCAAATGGAATAAAAAGTTAAGAAAGAAAAAACATGACATTGCACATCAATTTTGCTGCACTTTCCAACCATTTTTTTCAATTCCTTAAATTTTCAATTGTATTTAAAGTTTAACAACTTACATTGTTATCAAATTGAATAAAAAGTTAAGAAAGAAAAGACATGACATTGCTCATCGATTATACTACACTTTTCAACCAATTTTTAAAATTATAATTGTATTTAAAGTTTAACAACATATACTGTTACCAGAAGGAATAAAATGTTAAGAAAGAAAAAATATGACATTGTGCATCAATTATGCTGCACTTTCCAACCACTTTTTTCAGTTTTTTTAATTTTTGATTGTATTTAAATAGTAACAACATAAATTGATACCAAATGGTATAAAAAGTTAAGAAAGAAAAACATGACATTGCACATCGATTATGCTGCACTTTTAAACCTTTTTTTTTATATACATATATTTTCAATTGTTTTTAAAGTTTAACAACTTATATTGTTATCAAATGGAATAAAATGATAAGAAAGAAAAGACATGATATTGTACATTGATTATGCAGTACTTTCCAACCAATTTTAAAAATTGTAATTGTATTTAAACCTTAACAACTTATACTGTTACCAGAGGGAATAAAATGTTAAGAAAGGAAAAGTATGACATCGCGCATTGATTACATTGCACTTTCCAACCATTTTTCTCTCTTTTTTTTTTAATTTTTGATTGTATTTAAATAGTAACAACATAAATTGATACCAAATGGAATAAAAAGTTAAGAAAGAAAAACATGACATTGCACATCAATTATGCTGCATTTCAAAAACAGTTTTAAAAATTTTATTTTTTATTGTATTTAAATAATAACAACATAAATTGATACCAAATGGAATAAAAAGTTAAGAAAGGAAAAACATGACATTGCACATCAATTATGCTGCACTTTCCAACCATTTTTTTCAATTCCTTAAATTTTCAATTGTATTTAAAGTTTAACAACTTACATTGTTATCAAATTGAATAAAAAGTTAAGAAAGAAAAGACATGACATTGCTCATCGATTATACTACACTTTTTAACCAATTTTTAAAATTATAATTGTATTTAAAGTTTAACAACATATACTGTTACCAGAAGGAATAAAATGTTAAGAAAGAAAAATATGACATTGTGCATCAATTATGCTGCACTTTCCAACCACTTTTTTCAGTTTTTAAAATTTTTGAATGCATTTAAATAGTAACAACATAAATTGATACCAAATGGTATAAAAAGTTAAGAAAGAAAAACATGACATTGCACATCGATTATGCTGCACTTTTAAACCTTTTTTATATATATATATATATTTTCAATTGTTTTTAAAGTTTAACAACTTATATTGTTATCAAATGGAATAAAATGATAAGAAAGAAAAGACATGATATTGTACATTGATTATGCAGTACTTTCCAACCAATTTTAAAAATTGTAATTGTATTTAAACCTTAACAACTTATACTGTTACCAGAGGGAATAAAATGTTAAGAAAGAAAAAGTATGACATCGCGCATTGATTACATTGCACTTTCCAACCATTTTTCTCTCTTTTTTTTTAAAATTTTTGATTGTATTTAAATAGTAACAACATAAATTGATACCAAATGGAATAAAAAGTTAAGAAAGAAAAAACATGACATTGCACATCAATTATGCTACATTTCAAAACCATTTTTAAAAATTTTAATTGTATTTAAAGTTTAACAAAATATACTGTTACCAGATGGAATAAAAAGTTAAGAAAGAAAAATCATGATATTGTGCATCGATTATGCTGCACTTTCCAACTATTTTTAAAAAAATTGTATTTAAAGTTTAACAACTTATATTGTTTGATTACTATTCAATTTGTTGCAAGTTTCAGAAGATACGGTCGTCCAGCAGCAGGAGTAGCTATTTATAAAAGGTTGTTTGATGTAATGGGCATATATTTCCACAATTCATATGAATGTGCATGTGAGGTACACCAGTATGTTTAGTAGTAATGTTTTTGATATCAGTGATATATGTGTTTGTTGTTGCCACTCTGAAAATGAAAAACTAATTGTATTGGTTGCCATTTATATTTCACCGGATAAGTCTTTAAGTGCAAATGAGAATTTTTGTATGAAAATTTATTTATTTGTTCTAAAGAGGCTTCTGCATTACTTCAAGATAGAATTGGAAAGAGATTTGATGATTTGCCGATGATTTTGAGTAGGGATTTCAACATCAACTTTGTGGATGATGAAAATCTACAATTAATTGAATATTTAAATAGAAAATTTGATTTAACAATGACCAACCATCGCAATCTTAGCACAGAGAGATAAAAAATTACAATTGATGCAGTCATTACAAGATATTTAAATAGAATTGAATCAAAATTGTTTGCTATATATTTTAGTTACCATAAACCTATAATATCAAATCTAGAATATAATGATAATAATGATGATGATGATGATGGAAGAATTGTTGAAATGGGGATGAAAATTCATAAGTTTTATGGGTATTTATTTCAAAGAATACCAACTGACTATATTTCATATTTCATGCATTTGTAAATTTATGTTTTAAGCAATAGATTGCAATTTTTGTATGTAAAATAATATGCATTATTTTTCATGTACAATAGCGCATTAAATGAAAATTGTAATATAATTTTTGTAGCAGTAGTTTATAATAATGAATAAAAAACACTTCATTTAAAAGTATTTTCTGCACAATAAAATATGTCCAGACGACTAAAAAAATACACACATAATTGTTCAAGTTTTCACTTCTGTCGGCACTCCCGGAGTGCCCTTTTTTTATTTGTATTTTTATTAATATTCTACCAATTATTTGTTTTTTCATTATTAAAAATAAAAATTATGTCAACATGTAAAATTTGGCTATTCGTTTGACGATTTGTATAATTTGGCACAATTGGTTGACGGGATAACCAAGTAGTACTTCAATAACATTGTAATATATTTTAAAAGAATATATTGTGTATGTCTCCGAAGATCAATATCCCAATTTAGTTAGAGGGTTTAACATTTAAACAGTTGTAATAATAAAAAATAATTGTCGGTGAATCTCTTCACTGAGAAAAAATGCTTTAACTTTTTTTCTTTATCTATACATCGGTTTTCAAAATATTAAAACGACTTATTGTCGTCTGAAACACACAGCTATGACTATTATTTGTTGCGTGCACAGTTATATAAATACGTAGTCTTATGTACAGTTTTAGTATGTCTGCCTGTTCGCATATTATAGCGTAATATCTACCCAATCAAATGTCTTGAAATTTAATATGCATATATATAAGCAAAATATAATATTTGCAAAATTGTATCGAGTATTCTCATTTTTTTTAAATCGTATCAAAATTCAAAAAGATACAAACAAAGTTCTTGCTTCTATTAAATCCCATCACATATCATGGATTCAACGATAACCATGAAAGATCATGATTCTATGTTGTCATGGTAATTTCGTATAAACTAACGGTTCTAGTATCAGCTTTTAATATTTTTGAGGATACTTAGTTTTACATAATTTGAAACAGAAATTTATTATTTTTTCATGTGTAACAATTTCTTGGAAGGTGTTTGTATATGAAAATATTATTTATTTTGTTCTGGTTTAATACATTTAAAATGTCAAAATAAAAAACAATTGGGGTCAAATAAGAACCCAATGTTACGAAAAGGCTTACGACAGAGTACTATTATTTTCGTAATACTGAATTGATTTTATAGAATCATAATAAATTTTGAATTTATGTATTTTTGCATTAGAGTCCAAGAGCTATTGCACCGAGGTCTGATTATTTATTAAGCTAGTTTTGTATGAACGCTATTTATTTGTCACCTTTGACGTAAAATATCAAAATTGTTTTTAGCTCTTAACAACTAAATTTAAAAGTGTTTATTCATTCGGTTTGTCCGGCCGTCTGTGCATGAAGAAACAACCATAAATAGACTCGTATTTTCATGCAATTGATAAAGCTTACTTAAAGTCACCAAAGTATGTTTCATATTGAATATGAAGTATGTACGATTAATGGCTCATTTTACAGGAACATTAAAAAGAATTCGATTATATTAAGGTATATGGGGCAAAATTGTTTGGAGAGAATTTTAATGACATTACACTATCTCGAATGTATTGAAACTGATATACATTACTGAATTTTACTCGACCACGTTAAAATAGTGCAATTATAACATTTTTATTAATTTACAGGGACATAAAAAAATATTGCCGTACTGTCTTTGCGTAATAATTGCTAGAGTTTAAAATTCTCTATGCGCTTTTAAATTTAATTAATTTTTTTGCATATTATTCTTTATATATGTTACAGGCCAAACCCGATTTTAGGCCAAACTAGATTGGCCTAGTCCAAACTAATCTATCCTAACGCCCATCGGATAAACTAGTTTTTCCTAGGCCAAACTAGTCTATCCTAACGCCCATCGGATAAACTAGTTTTTCCTAGGCCAAACTAGTCTATCCGAATGCTCATCGGATAAACTAGTTTTTCCTAGGCCAAACTAGTCTATCCGAACGCCCATCGGATAAACTAGATTTTCCTAGGCCAAACTAGTTTGGCCGAATGGTCATTAGGATAAACTAGTTTAGCCTGCTATTCATTGGTTTGAACTAGTTTATCCTAGGCCGAACTAGATTGTCCTAGACCAATTCAGTTTTGCGTGATTTTATTGAATCTAAAAACCGCCACGGCGCCAACTTTCTAGTTTTGATCTAATTTAGCCTAGGTCGATGCAATTTGACGCGATTTTAGCTCACAGACTATCAAAACCTGAGAGCTAATGTGCTCGCAGATTCTGTGTGTGTGTATGTAACTATGTACGTACGTATGTACGTACGTATGTACGTACGTATGTACATACTTATGTACGTTCGTATGTAGGACTAATATAACGCGACTAATATAACGGACTAATGTGTAACTAACATAACGCTAGCACTCTGGTGTTGGAATTTGGACGCGATTTAGTTCAAACCAGCCGGCTTCGCCCGCTATCGGGCCCCTTCTTATATATAAAATCTTGAAAAGGACGTATGTTGAATCGAGCGAACTTCGAAGAGAAAAAAACA
Source organism: Maratus speculifer (assembly GCA_964019185.1). Lineage (NCBI taxonomy): Eukaryota > Metazoa > Arthropoda > Arachnida > Araneae > Salticidae > Maratus > Maratus speculifer. The sequence continues at coordinate 26,046,100 of OZ025292.1, forward strand.
TGATGATAAATATTTAAGAAAAAGGATTCTGCATCAAAATACCACTATTTTCTAATAGTAATTTTTGTAAAAATGTTATATTCTTGCTGGACTTTTTGAAACTTTTTGATAGTTTATGGCATATGATATAAATTTATTTTAAAAAAAAGTTACATTTCGGCGTGAAAATCATGTGGTTGCGAACAAAATCAGGAAATATAATGGAAATTCTATGTTTTAAAGCACCGCGACCTCAAGTAACATATCTACTAATAGGTGGTTTAACGGAGTTTCATTCAGATACAGTTTTGTTAATAATAGAGTACGCTCCCTGGTGTTGGAATGAGGAACTAATATAACGTGGCTTAGTTAAAACTTGCTGGCTTCGCCCGCTATCGGACTGGCGTGGACAGCGAGGATATGGTTCGAATTTCGTTCGCTTCGAGGTTCTTTCGAAAAGGAGGGTTACATTCGGTGGTGCGTGCTCAGCACGTTTGCTACGAATTAAATTTTGTTCGCTTCGAAGTTCATTCGAAAAGGAAGAGGGCATTCGGCAGTACGCATGCAGCACACCTGCTATACGCTGCCACAGGCTGTGGGGACGCGGCTGAAGAACTAATGCACGAAATTTAATAAAAAATTATATTCAGGTAATCTCTGATCTAAATTGGTGCTGATTAGTTTTTGGTGTAAATCGTTCATCAGGTGGAGCTACTGTTTTGCATTTTTTACGATTTACGCATCAGCTTTAACTTAATAAATAATACCATCAAATTTCCATCGAACTTTAGATTCAGTTCGTCCATGACATGAGTTGGTGTTGTTTCTATTTTGAAGTAAACCACTCAACATGGCTATGATATGCTGCGTTTTTCACAATTTTCATAATAGCTGTATCTGAAGAACTAATAGACGGAATTTAATAAAAATTTATATTCAGATAGTCCCTGATATAAATCGATACTGATTACTTTTTTTTATAAATAGTTCAACAGATGGCGCTTCTAAAGTGCGTTTTTACTGATTTGCATTAACACTATTTCAATAACTAATTTACGGATTTTCATCAATCTTCCGAATCAGTAAATCAGTGATATGACCTAAATATTTTTACGTATTTGTGTTAATTGCTCAATAGGTGGCGCTGTTGTGCTCAATTTTCCCGATTCCTGAAATAGTTTTGTCGCAAGAATTAATGCACGAATTTTCATCAAACTTTAGATTCAGTAAGTCCCTGATATAAATTAGCATTCTGTAGTTTTTGGAGTAAATCTCTTGAAAGGTAGCGCCGCTATACGGTATTATTCGTGATTATTGAAATAGCTCTATCTCAGGATCTAATGCATGAATTTTCATGACACTCCAGATTCTGTTAGTCCTTGATATAAAAAAGTACAAAAGTACGTTTTAGTTTTTGAAGAAAATCGTGCAACAGGTGGCGCTGGTATGTGGCATTATTCATGATTATCGCGATAGTTCTATCTCAAGAAGAAATGCACGGATTTTGATCAAACTCAGTTAGTCCCTGATATAAATTAATATTCTTTTGTTTTTAGAGTAAATGGCTCAATAGGTAGCGCTTCTATCCAGTTTTTATATAATTTCTGCGATAATTCAAGTATCTCTAACAGTACTAATACACAGATTTTCATCAAAATTAAGATTGAATTAGAATTTGAAAGACGTTGTTACGGATTTTTCAAAAAGTTCTGGCAAGAATTTAACTTTTTTACAAAAATAGCTATTAGAAAATAGTAGTACTTCGATGCGGAATCCTTTTTCTTAAGTATTTATCATCATGTTTCTTTCTCTTCGATTCAACATTCGTAAATACCTAAATCGCGTTGTATTAGTTTCAAATTCCAACACCAGGGTTCTCGCATTAGTCCCACATTCCATCACCAGGGAGCACACCCTATTACCAACCAAACTGTATCTTAAGAAAACTCCGTTAAAGAATCTACCAGTAGATATGTTACTCGATGTCGCGGTGCTTCAAAACAAGAATTTAAGATTTTTGCAAAAATCACTATTCTTCAATAGTGGCACTAAACGCGAAATATATTTTTATAAATTTATATCATATGTCATAAACTATCTTAAAGTTTCAAATAGATCAACCTAGAATTTCCGTTATATTTCCTGATTTTGTTTGCCCCCCCCCCCCTTTTTCCCTTTTGTAATGGGACTTTTTATACAATTTTTATCACACTGCAAAAAATAATTGTTGATTTTACAGTATAATACTGGCAGCTGTGGTGCCAGTTAAAATCTGTAAAATTTGCAGTAATAAACAGTAAAATTAGCAAGTAATATACCTTTAAGCAGTAATATATTGTTGAATTCATTTATATGATGGTACATTACTGCGTATTTTACAGTTATAAACTGGCGCCACAGCTGCCAGTATTGTACTGTAAAATCGACAATATATTTTTTGCAGTGCACGTGTTATAAACTATCACAAAGTTTCAACAATTCCAACAAGAATTTAACATTTTTACAAAAATTACTTATAGAAAATAGTGGTATTTGACGCGTTAAATTTTCTCTTAAATATTTAATATCATGTCATATTATGTTTCTAAAGTTTCCAAAAAATGGTGATATTTAATTAGCAGCTAAAACTTTAAAAAACGCTGAGCTTTAAAAAAAATATCTAGAGCGTCCTTACTCTACCCCCCCCCCCCGTATTCTAAATTTCAAGTTTTATGTTTTATTTAAGCTTTTTCTTATTTTTAAAAGGATTCGGATATTTACTTTTTTAATATGAACAATTTCGCGTGAAGTAATGTGTGTGAAAACCAAAATCTGTTACGAAATTAAAATCTTTTCATAAAACCAAAAGTTTCTATCCGATTGAAAAAATAATCCGCTCTATCTTTATATTTAAACTCAGAACCCCCAAAATTAATCAGGTAAACGCCTTATCAGAAGAAAACTACATCCAAAATTTGAAACACATCGGTAAATTATCCGTGAAAAACCTATTTACATAAATTAAGAGTGTTACCGCCCATTCCTCCTTTCTTTATATGTAAACAATGAACTCCCACAACTAATCATGGATGTACCTTATCAAAATGATATTGTACCTAAAATTTTAATAAAATCTGATACTTTTGCATGCAAAACTGACTTAACGAAATTAAGGAGGGGGTGCGAGGGGTGCGGATTAGCCTTTTGTTCCCCTTCCTTTATTCTTATCCAATGAACCCTGAAACTAATCAGGAAAGTTCGTTATCAGGATAAGTCTATGTCCAAATTTTGAAGCAAATTGGGTATTTCTATCAGGATTATCGCCTTACGTACATACGTACGTACATACGTACATACATACGTACATGGTTACATACACACACACAGAATCTGCGAGCACATTAGCTCTCATACTTTGATAGTCTGTGAGCTAAAGTCGCGTCAAACTGCATTTTCCTAGGCTAAATTAGATCGAAACTAGAAAGTTGGCTCCGTGGCGGTCTTTAGATTAAAAAAAATCAAGCCAAATTGAATTTGCCTAGGACAATCTAGTTCGGCCTAGGATAAACTAATTCAAACCAATGAATAGCAGGCTGAACTAGTTTATCCTAATGACCGTTGGGCCAAACTAGTTTGGCCTAGGAAAATCTAGTTTATCCGATGGACGTTCGGATAGACTAGTTTGGCCCAGGAAAAACTAGTTTATCCGATGGGCATTCGGATAAACTAGTTTGGCCTAGGAAAAACTAGTTTATCCGATGGGTGTTAGGATAGACTAGTTTGGCCTAGGAAAAACTAGTTTATCCGATGGGCGTTAGGATAGACTAGTTTGGACTAGGCCAGTCTAGTTTGGCCTAAAATCGGGTTTGGCCTGTAACATATATAAATTATACATAGCATGGCCAAAGATGACCAGCCACTTATGATTTTAGACATTTTGTTAAATATCTGGAAAAATACATGAGGAATTATGCTGAAACTGCAAGTGCGTAAACATAATAGTAAAAGTCATACATTTTCGTGAAAATTTTTCCTCCAAAACTCCTTAGGGGACCGTCAATAAATTGAAAAATAATGAAAATATTTTGGATAGCCATGTAAAAACTAATGTAGAAAAAGTGCTCAAATTGTAGATTATGATTAAGTGGCTTATTGTAATAAATTGCGTTTATTTTTATGCTGATAGCATGTATACTCGTAGCGAAATTAAGGTTTTTATAAAAACAGTCCCAAATTTTCCCAAGATTTTTGCTTATAATTTGCACAGTTCTTAATATAAAAAAATGCTTTTTTTTCTGAAAATATGACAAATAATGTTGCACACAATATACTGTTATCCTAATTACAAAATAATAAAAATTGCATGAAAAATGAGATTTACGAAATAATTTTTCTCTGCGCATGCGTCAACGATATCAGAATTTCATTTGTATATTATGTTAGCTAAATGTATAGAGAAACTTTTGGGAAAGTTTCAAGATCATACCTTCAAAATTCTGAAAATGATCATCTATAGAATAAGCACAAAATCCTTTGTTCATAAAATGAAGCAAAAAATGAAGGGTTTTATCCAAATGTAATAGTACGTCCCATATTGTGTATTCTATATTGACACTAACAAATGAATATATGAATACAACCCGTCTTGTTTTTGCTTCATTTTGGGAATAACGGATCTTCAACTAATTATATTGAATATTATTTTCAGAATTTTCAAGCTAAGATGTTAAGACTTTCGCAGACGTTGCTCTATACATTTAGCTACAATGATATGCAAAGAAATTTTGATATCGTTGACGCATGTGCAGTGAAAAATTATTTAATAAACCTACTAATTTTTTATACAATTGTTTTAATTTTTTATTTCTGATTACAGGGTATTGTGTGCAATGTTGTTTGTTATATTTTCAGAAAAGAACAATATTTTATATTAAGGAACTCTGTGAATTATAAACAAAAATCTTGGAAAAATTTGAGACTGTTTTTATAAAAACTTCAGTTTCTCTACGAGTATACATGCTATCGGCATGAAAATGAACCCAGTTTATTACAATAAGGCACTTAATCTTAATTTACAGTTTGAGCACTTTTTCTAAGTTAGTTTTGACATGGCTATCCAAAATATATTCATTCTTTTTCAATTTGTTGATGGTCCCCTATGGAATTTTGGGAAAATGACTTATACTATTATGTTTACTGTTATATGAATAATGAACTCGTATTTTCATTGCAAATTAAGTTTTTTTTTTTTTTTTTTTTTTTTTTTTTTTTTTTTTTTTTTTACTAAAATGAAAAAAAAGAGTAACATTTAGTTATATTTTTAGTTGTTGTTTGTCAATTACAACATTTATCCAATATTAAATTCAAGCTCTTAAATTAGTCGGATGTGGCGGTCCCAAGTTTCTGTCTCATCCATGTTAAAATTTCGAAATTTGTTATCAAAGCGCCAGAATTAAATGTCATCATTATTCAATAAAAAAGAAGCATTAAAATTGGCTTAAAGACCTCTTCTGTTATATCTCCGAGTACTGGTTAATGAACATTGTTAATTTAGTTTGATATTACATTCGCCTAATATAAAAGTGCCTATTTTTTCCTCCGACAGACCGAACCTAATAACCCTAAAAATACTCCAGAAAATAAACAAAATATTCAAAAATTTAATTATCTTATTTCATTTTTTAGTATTACTTTTTCTTTATTTTTGGCATTATTTTTCATGAAAAACGTTTAAATAAACCAAAATACTATTTATTTTCCCTAAACATTCAAATTATCTTTTACCTTTAAAATCTCTGCTCCATATAAATACACTTAAAATATAATATCCCCTCAATTTTTTGGGTCGGCAAGTAAAATGTCAACACATTTTCATTGACCGTTTTTCAAAAAAATTATAGCAAAGGACCTGAGTTTTTAAACGTATTTTTGAAAGACATTATTTTATAAATAAATTTGAACAAAGCACTTTTCTTCATGGCTGTTATTTAATTCCGATGAGAAGTTAGTGAAAAGGAAATTAAGCAAAGAAGCTCCAGGAAATTATGCAGTTTTTTCGCAGCATGTCAAGCGTCACAAATTTCGATATATCAACAACAAATTTCTGTCATTATCTTTTTAATTTTTAATATATTGTATTAAGCTGTATGTAACTTTATCATATTATCTAGTGTGTAATTTTATGTGTATTATACTCATCGTATATGATCATCGTGCTTGTCCCAATATATACGGTATCATGTATAACATCGTTTTACACGATGATTGTTTAAACCATCGTATTGTCGATATGTGTATATATCCTATATTACATGCATATACAGTATGGTCTGCCGAACAGTATTGTACTGTATTGTATAAGAACAGATGCCATAGAGTACAAAAATTTGTATATCATATACAATTACAGTAGGATAATATTTATATTGTACAAGTGTTACATACTCTATACAGCGTAGAAAATACAATATTTTCTGTCGTATTTACATGCGAATTTTCTGTCTAAAATTTCGTATATAACAAACGCATTCTAGCTAAGTCAATTTTTTCTAAATTTTCTCCTTTCGAAGCATAAATATTTATCAAAAATGCAATAAATCTGTGTGTTTGAAAGTAAAACGTGTTTGAGTTTAAATGTAAATAGGCTTTATGATGAAATCGAATGTTTCATACATTTTTCAAAACTTTATTTACATAACTGCTTAAAACATGCCTTCGACATTTTAAAGAATTCCTGTCACTTGCAAAATAAATATTTTTGATATATTCTTTCATTTCAGCTGGAAATTTTTTTAGAATATTATATGTTCTATTGAAAGCATTGTGATAGTCAAGGAGAATGTTTAAAAATCTGCATTCAAAAAATCAAGTACATTTTTTAAATTCTACTTAATTTAATGAAACACTGTTTATGGCATTCATTTAACTGCAAGTCATTCATTGCAATAACTTGCTTTTTGTATATGCAAACAAATTTGCAATTGATGTTTCATCTGCACTGCAAAATAATAATAGTCATAATAATAATAATAAAAATAATAATAATAATAATAAGAAGAAGAAGAATTTCGCCAAAATGCTAAACTTTTTCTAGGAAACTGGGATTTTTAGTTATTTTCATGTAAAGCTAACAGCAAAAATTCATGTCACCGATTCAAATCTCTTTTTTTTAATCTTAGTAGACTTATCTTTAAAATGATAAAATTTCGAATAATAGCTAGAGAATCCTTAACTTATGAATCTTCATTATAAAAATTAATTCACTATCGCCTTGCAATAATATTAGCAAGTTTTAACCGACCTTTAGTGCCATTTGATACTATATAATTCCTTTCATTAAGTTATTTAATACGACATCCATTACTTCTAGACTCTTCTGATTAATATTTCAAAATACTTATTTACATCCATAATTACTTCACAACAATAAGATTAACGAAGTTATGAGTAAATCTATTATTATCTAACGAACCGCAAACCAAATGCTCTAATACTTCGTAACTCGTCAAACACAAACTATAATCACCTACTCTAATGAATTAACGATGACAAATTACTCTCAAAGCGAATGGTTCGTGCGGCAATGTAACGATCGAATACGTGGACTTGCTTGTTTTACTTGTTTTTTTATTGTGATTATGGATCTTATTAGACGGATCCGAATATTTATTTTTAATTATTATAACACCTCTCTTAAGTAAAATATTTTTTTTTATTAAAATGTTTATTAAAGTATACTTGCACAAGAACAGAACGTTAAAATTGAATTAATCAAGAAATTCGATAAATATAATCGTATTGTTTAGATTTTCATATAATATTCATATTTATATAGAACACTTGAAAAAATATTAAATCACAGCTGCTATTGAAATACTTAGCAATATGAAAAAATATATTATTCTTATTGTAGATATTACAATGATACAAATATATTAATATGCTATACTATGTTATTACAATGCTATAGATATTACTATGATGTAAATAAAATAGAAATTTGGGGTAGATGGGGCAGTAATAGACATCCTTTTAATAGTGCACATTCTTCGAAGTTTTTGGTTAAGTATATACTTGTAGAAAAACTTTGAACCATGCAAATGAACAATTTTCCAGACACGGATGCCAACAACCCAGGTTTATTTTCTGACATCAAGAACTGTTCACTCTGCTGGTTCTATGTTTTATTAGCATTATTAAAATTCACGGTCTAAAAATTCAGATTTAAAAATTTTAAAGGATAAAGAATCAAGTTCAATTTTGTTGAAACTTTTGAGAAAATTATTTTTCATCCTAGAATAGTTTGCGCTCAATAAAATGGAAAAAAAAACATTGCAAATGACACTGATGTTTTTTTCCCTATATTGCACTGTGACTTTAAATATAAATCAGAAATGTATTAACTATTTATAAAGCTCATCTCTTTTTCTTTTTACATCTTTTCAATATGTTGATCACTTTTCTAAATTTCGAACGACAAATAAATCCGCATTGACACATACTACTTGGGATTTTGCTTTTCCATCCTCAAAAGAGAGAAAGGATTTATCTAATCCTTTAAGTACCATTATTTAAAAGAGCGCAATGAATTAAAAAAAACTCATTTACATCATAATATCTAAACAAATATAATTTTTATAACATTCCTGTCTCGCACAATATTGATTGTGCAATATTTTATAAAATATAATTAGTTTAACTCATTTTTTAGTTGTGTGGAACGGATAAAGTATCAAAATAATTTTATTTTTCAACTTACCTATTTGACTTTGACAATCGAGACTTAGACATCTGCCGAATATTAGGTTTGTTTTGCATTTTCGGCCTAAAATCCGAATTTCGTCAGAAGATCGTTGTCGGCGAAAGTTCTATGTAAACTTATTCCTTACCGAAATTTGATCTAATCAATATGAATTCAAAAAATCTCGTTTCGTCCCTAGAAAATCTGCAACATGACTCATTTATTTGATCCTGTATATGTTTAAGTGAGATACGTTGATTGCTATGAACTTTACAGTTATTAATTATCAGTCGTAATTGTCTAAGACGAGTAAAAATTTTAAAACAAAAAAGGCCTATAAATTACACTTTGAAGACGCTTTTCAAGGACTCATTAAAAGTTGAAGACTTAACAATAATGCGATTTTTTTTAGTTTGAAACCGGAGAAGCGTTTCGAATTAGTCTTTGAGAAAGTTCTAGCATAACAAATGATCATTTATAAAAACCATTATAGAAGATATTTTGAAGTGCATGTACATAAAACCTTTTTCAATAAAGCGATGAAATTCGTACAGTTAGAAAATAATTTTGTTTCGTTGATGAATTAATTACTTTTTTATGGAAACATTAAAAGTTTGGGTCAGAGACGCAGAGAACCAACTTTGGCCATATGCTAACAAATGGCATGCACATCGAATTAATAATTATATTTATATATATAAAGTACTTTTTACTTACTTTGTATTTATTAAATAAATTTTCCTTTTCGAGTGAAAATAGGACGATTGCGGAAGTTCATTTTATATCTTAAAAACATCTTTGGTCAATCTTTAAAATGTTCCATAACCACACAAGACAATTTGTGCATTATTTTATAGAATATAAATAGTTTTCACCATTCAATTCATTTTTAGTTATATCAAAGCGCGTAAAACATTAACATATTTTTTATTTGGTTATCAAGGTTTGCAGGACTGTCAGTGAAAATCACAACATGGTTTTAAAAAAATTATTTTCTTAAAAAGAAAAAAAATCTTGAAAATTTATGCCATGAGCAGATTTATCAACGATTTAATAAAGATCATGTACAAAAACAAGCAAATAAATAAATAAATATTAGATAAAAAAGGGTGCTAGTATTTTTAAAACATGGAAGTGAAGAAAATACTAACACAAGAGAAAAAGACTTTTAATGTTTTCATTTGTGTGGGTAATTGTGCATTAACAAAAATTAACAAAATGAATTAACGCAATTTACAAATTTTTTCAGCGTAATTGCCGTATGGATTAAAATGAGGCCTTAAAAAATTTCTCAATTAAACAGGTTTTTATTTAATCACAGCAGCAATGCAAACCACGATGATGCGAGTATGTATTTTGTCATGTACCTTCGGTTTTTGTAGGTTGAATACTTGACAATACACAGTGTTTTGAAACCCGAAGAATCATTTATACCAACCTTGTACATTAAAATTTTCCATTACAGACGTTTTCAGTCTGCCGGTAATAAGTGAGAAATATTCAAATATTGGTTATGATTAGAACGCTAATTGAATTCGTAATATGCTAAAACCACACTCACTCAAATATCTCAATTAAATTGTAAACTTCAATAACGAAAAACTTTCGAAAATTATAAAGTAATAATTAATAAAAATTTTGAACTATAAGTCGTAATCTTAAACAATAAATTATCTGAAAGTTCTAAATAATAATAAAAAGAATGATAATTTTTAACAGTAATGTAAATGTATCTAAAATAAATCGAAATATGTATATTAGAATTTCTAACAAGGAGCTGGAATAACATATCTCGTCATTGCCAACTCTTGTATCACCGTGTTGCAAATCTTCAGCAGGCCTAAAAATCTAGGTTACTTACGTAGTAAAAGTTAAAAAACTTTTTTTTTCATTGTTACTATTTCTTAACACAAGAGTTAAATTGATCGTAAAATTTTAAACAATGAGTGTAAATCTGATTTCATACCAATTTTTTATACCAAATTCTTTCCTCAATATTGAGAATCTTCAAGCCGATATTGCCAGAATGAACTTTGTAAATTTTGCCAAATTTTTAAAATAGAAAACCGAAAACAGAAAAAAAAGTCAGTGAATTATATATACCTTACCAATTAGAAATAGAAAATGGACTTAAAATATGTATTTTTTCTTTATTATTAAGTTTTAGAAAAAGTAATTTTTAGTCAGTAATATTTTTCAGTTTCATGCTCTAATTTCTTTTATTATTGAACATGCTTAAAGGGGACGTATTCTAACATCTCAGTCAATGATCTTCAAATCAGAATTGTTAAATAACAAAGGGTTAAACTAACTTTGTAACTATTTCATTGCTATTATTTACATTTTTTTTCTTGGAAAATTTCCTTCTAAATAAGCAGTAGTTTCCAAGTGACCTTATAAATTAGAAACAAAAAGGGAAAAATTCACTGTCAAATGAGAACCGCTGGATCGATGCTTTTGAAATACTCTAGCAAAAGAAAACTTTTATTATAAGAAAAAGAATCTTTTTGATAAAGAAATAATTTCCTTTTTTCTGAAACAAGTGTTTTATTGGCAGACGAATTTTGTCGAAATCAATTTCGCATAAAACGACAAGACACGTGTAATATAATGTCACTCGGATACTTGAGTTCTTTGCTTTTCAATTTTCATTCGCTGTTTCCTTTATCAGATAAAAATGAAAATACAGCTCAACTTTATTCCATTTATCAAAGTGAACTTTTCATCTTATCATGGCGTCAATTTTTATTATTTTTCTTATCCGTTTTATTACTTAATGCTCGTTTTATTTATTTATGTTATTCCTCCTTGACGTCCGTTTTCAGTGGCAACACTGGAAGATGAAATTTCAGATTTGAAATACATTGTTGCTATTGCATTTTTAAAAAAAAATCTAAGAAAATTTAAGAATATTCCTAAATCTAAAAAATTTCCTCTGTATATAGAAATACTTTCTCTCTATATATATGTATATGTATATATTTATATATACATGCATTACCATAACAAATCGAGGTCTCTTTCTAAAATCGAAATAAAGAACTTAATATTTAGGCATAATTATAAAGGTTTTTTGTCAGATACAACTTTTACACAAAAGTAAAGTCAAACTCTTAGAAAAATGTGCCCTTTTTATATATATATATAAAAAAAGGGAAATAGAGCTGAAAATAAAACTTATGCGTTAAAGGGGGTACACTTAAAAGTTTTTACAAATATTCACTTTTATTTTATTTCACTTAATGCTATTTGTAATTTGAACTTAGAAATAAATATTTAAAAACGCTACATTTTTCCTTACTTCTTCACCGAATATCAAAATGAGAAAAAGAAATTTTATGTAGCTTTGTCAATAAAAACTAGTTAGATGTGCCAGTCGTAAAATTTTCTTCTTTCTCATGTATTCAAAAAATTGTTGCAAATGTTGCAATTCTTCAAAATTATTATTACAATATTATACCAACATTGAATTTCATCTTCATTTACACTTCAGTCAATTAATGGCCATAAAAATGAGTAATTTTCTATCAGAATATTTAAAAAAAATCAACAAAGTTTGTTATTTTTTTATGCGTTAATTGTTTGCGAATAGTAATATTTTCAGGTCGCGAATAATCTGCCACTGCGCGAGCCGCCAATGTACAACAAAATTCTAATTACGAAAAATCCAGAAAAATGTACATAAATCACGATTTTGGCTCCATTTCCAGTTTGTTTACAAACTTCAGTTTGTTTACAAACGTATAGAAGTTCTGCTACCCATTGAGAAAATCATATAATTTTTTTTTTTTGAATTACATGTTTGACTTCGTAGATTATACGTTTTAGTAGATACAATAATGAAATTAGCATAAAAGTTGCTATTACAGCATCCTTTTTCCGGTGACACATTTTCAATTTCACGAAGGAATTTCTTACCATGGTCATAAACATATTCACCAAATTTGGTTTATTTCATTACACGCTTTTGTATGGTGCAATAATGAAAATAGCACAAAAACCATTATCACAGCTCCCTTAACTGATGGAATATTTCCAAAGTTGAGAATCCTGGCAAAATATGCACAACAAATTGGTTCAGTTCTGTGCATTGAAATACTGATGAAATACTCCTGAAATTAAATACATGATTGTGACAATGCAAGCCAAATGCAGATTTACAAATAAAACTAACACGGTTTTTTAAAAAGAAATACATTTAATAAACATGTAAAATGTATTTAGAATGTGATATGATTAAAGAAAAAATTAGCATATTCAACTAGATATTTTTATTAAAATAAACTTTTACTTTGTTTTATGTGTTAATTGTGCTAGTAAATGTAAATTTGCTTTATAATATGCCTTAAATGGCTCCTGTATGCAATTCGAGTCGTATTTAATTTGGGACTTAGGTGCAAAAAATGTGCATATCAAGGCTTCTAATAAAGTTCATTTTACATGTACCAAATTCAGGGCTCTCTAAAGACTTCTTATTATAATTTTTTCGTATCTAGAGCCACTTTGAAAAAAAAACCGCTACTGCGGCAATTTGCCACTAAATGGCACATCATTGCGTTTAAACGCCTGATCGTGTAGGTTTACTATACCTAGCCGATTATGACTATTGCAATTATTATCTATTATGATTATTACTATTATGGCTATAGTGGCTCACAGAGTACAGTTAGGAGGGATGACAAGACTACAGGGGGCAGTATGTACAGAGTAGAGTGTCTATTAATTATTGTTGAAATTTCTTTACCTGATAAGTTTACATTTAAGAGCACGACAAAAATGTCATTGCACATTTTTTAAAACAAAACTCTAAAGAATGATTTGTTAACATATACGTATGTTTAGAACTCAAAATTTTAATAATCAAGTATTGATTATAATGAAATCATGTTTAATGTTCAATTTTTAAAAAATATATCCATCTATATGTCTACCTTCGGGAAAAATCGAAGCGTGAGAAAAAAGTATTACAAATATCTTGGCATTTAATTATTCGATTATCGTCCTCATCTTTGTAAAATTTATGTATTTTTTATTGTCTTTTACATTCACTCCTTGAAATAAACCATTTCGAATCTTTTATGTACCTTTTATTAGAACGAATATTTGGAGAGTCCGAAAAAATAGTTCTGGATGATCGATGTTACTGATATTCAATGGACATCTTACCTCTATTACATGCTAAGTACATACCAAATTTTCAGTCTCTATCTCTATTTGTTCTAGAAATAGCGCTTTTACAAACACACAGAGGGACAGACAGCAATTTGTTTTTTCTAAAATATGGTGTTTAGAATCTCCACCAACTGAAACCTGTAAATCCGTGAAAAAAGTGTTTTCCATTTTCAAAACGATTGCAAGACGTACTCTATGCTATGTATGATGGGTATGTAATAAATGCCACTGCATAATTTTAAACTGTTAATTACAACTTACTTAAATTTTGAAAATAATTGAAACATTTTTGGGGAAATTAATTAAATATTTACTTAAGAGAAGCTGTATTCGCTCCTCTGTGTAAAACGGTAAAAGGGCACCAGGCGGGCGCGCATGTAATTGTTTTGTTTTTTCTTTCCGTCGGTTGTGTCATCAGAGTTTGTTCGGCACCTGAGAGTGCAGGACGTAATGTCCGATTAATAAATTTTGTGAAAAACGAAGTATGTTTTTAATGGTGTCGTCATCAGTTGGCCCTGTCGAGCGTGAGGGCCGGAGACCTATGGATTAAAATTAATGTGTTTTAATTTGCGAAAAAAAAAAGTAATCAATATTGTGAAAGTAATTGTGAAAAAAGAACAATTTGAAGAATAACAAAGAGGTTTCGTGAAAAATAAGTTATTGTATTCGAATTCAAGAGTTGTGATATTCATTATATGACATGAAGAGATTAATGTACGTATAGGATTAAGAAAGATAATGATTAGAAGTGGTTTCGAGGTAACGGTCAGTACGCTTTTTAGATAAAATTATTATTATTTAATGAGTTTCGTTTTGACTTTTAAGTTGATTTTGTTAGTTTGTTTTCAGTTTGAAATTTAATGTTGAATTGATTTTGATTTCGAATAAGTTTTATAACTTTGACTTTAGTTTTGTTTTTTAATTTGAATGCTTTGAGTTTGATTTTTATTTAATGAAATTACTTGGGTTCTCTTGTTAAACAAAATGTCGTTAACAAAATTAAAGAAAAATGAATTAATTGAGATTGCTGAAGAACTTCAGTTTACGCTACCTGCGAGGCCGACTATACTGTCGATAAAGGAATTAATTGAAACGAGTGAGATTTATAAGAATAATTATGACCTTTCGGAGACTGTTGTTGAATCGGTGACTCAAAAGGAAAAAGACAATGAAAAAGGGCTGAACGGGAGAGAATAGAAAGGGAATCGGCACTTGAATTAGAAAAAAATAAACTTGCGCAGTTAGAATAACAATTAGAACTTAGTAATATCCAGAAAGAAACATCGAATAAATTCAGTGAAGTAGCAATAAAAAGCGATTCTGAATTATCAAACTGTAGTTTAGAAAATTTGTTAAAAAGTGTTAAAACATTAACCATTCCACCCCCTTCGCGCGCAGAATCGTATAATCTTTTTTTCCAGTCACTAGAAAAAGCGTTTAAAACAAAGAATGTTCCGGAGGAATTTAAAGCAGAAATTCTTTTAAATATCTTAGGAGAAAAAGCCGCTAATAGCCACTATATTTGAGTGAGGATGATTTAAGTAAATATGAAAAACTCTAAGAAGTTGTGTTAAAAGAATTTCAATCCATTCCACACGAAGTGTTAAACAATTTTCGGAAAGCACAAAAGTTCCAAAACGAAAGTTATGTCCAATTCGCGTCGCGATTAACAGCAACATTTGATTATTATTGTCAGTTAAGAAAGGTTAATGATTTTAAGGGATTGTGTGAATTAATGAATTCCGTTAAAATCTTAAATTCGTTAGATCGTGAACGCCAAGTTCACATAGGTGTAAAACAAGGAGAAGATTGGTACACTCCAGAAGAATTATCGAGATTCTGTGATATTTAGGTGTCATCTAAGAATAAATGTAAAACCGAAAATAGCGCGTTTTCACGTCCGCAGTTTGGAAACTATTCTAAAAAATTCCGTAATGCATACAGTCCACAAAAGAATTCTAAGGTGTTTGTGTCGGAAGTTAAAATTCCGAAATGTGTTCTTTGTAAATCTAATGGAAATCATTATCTTGATATGTGTCCTATTTTCAAAAAAATGCTAGTTAGTGAACGAGTTGAGTTCGTTAAAAATAATCAATTATGCTTTAATTGTCTTAATCACCATAAAGTTAGCAATTGTTCTGCCAAATTCAATTGTGCTATTTGTAAGAAACGGCACAGTACGTATTTACATATAGAGAAAAAATTAGATGAAGGGCGTACGCAGGGTGATGCAAGAGGTACCAATCAGGAATACAAACCATTTGGAATGTCGGGAGCCGAGTTAGGTCCAAGATCAAATGTTTTTTTATGCCAAAAGGAGCATGTGGTGATAACTTATCAGCCGAGAATAGAGAATCGTTATCTTTCATAGCCACAAATATTAATGTTAACAAATCTCGTATGGTTTTGCTGAGTACATCTAAAGTAATGATCGCGAATAATTTCGGAATATTCCATGAAGCGCGTGCATTATTAGACAATGTTGCCAGTCATGCTTCATATCGAAACAGTGCGCTGACAGATTTAATTTGAAGAGGGAAAAATAAATCTTGTGGTTTCTGACTTAAATAAACCGTTGTCAGTGATTAATTCGGTGGTGAAAACAAAAATTGCAAATCATAGCAGAACTTTCGAAAAAAGAGTAGAGCTTTTGTTAGTTTCGAATATAACAGATTACACACCCGCTAAGAAATTTAGTATTGATAAGCTCGATTTAGAGAATTTAACATTAGCAGACGAAAGTTTCAATAAGCCAGGTGTTGTGGATATTTTATTGGGCGCACAATTATTTTATGAAATTTAAAAATCCGGTCGAATGGAAATCCCCGAGACAGACATAATTTTGCAAAATTCAGTATTTAGATTTATTGCAACTGGGAGCGTTGGGATTGAAAATGAAACTTCAGTTCATTGTGGGTTAATTTTGGAAAATTTAGACACAACGTTGAGAAAAGTTTGGGAGATTGAAAATGTGAGGCAGAAAGGGTGCAAACCGATGAGAATTTGATATGTGAATATCATTTCATGAAAACTCATTTCAGAAATGACGATGGTCGATATGTCGTTAGAATGCCATTAAAGGAAGACCCGCCATGTTTGGGAGGATCAAAAGAGATTGCGGTAAAAAGATTGAATTCTCTTTGACGACGTTTGAGAAGAGAACCTGAGTATCTAAAATTGTATTGGGAATTCTTAACTGAGTATGAAGAATTAGGTCATATGCATGCAACTAACGACAATCCAAAATACATTATGCCTCATCATGGAATTTATAGAGACCGAATAATAATACTTCAAAATTATAGGTCGTATTTAATGCTTCTCAAGCAACAGCATCTGGACAATCTCTTAATGATAAGCTATATTCTGGATTTGTTGTCCAAGATGATTTACTTTCAATTTTGTTGAGATTTGGGAAGCATAATGTAGTGTTTACTGCGGACATAAAAAAGATGTATAGGCAAATTTATATTAGTCCCGATCAGTGCGATTTACAATGTATTTTATGAAAGGGTAATGAGAATGAAATTATACGCGTTTTTAAGTTGCTCACTGTTACCTGCGGAACCAAATGTACACCTTTTTTAGCAACGAGAGTGCTTCAACAGCTATGTCACGATGAAAAGGAGAAGTACCCTTTAGGTGCCGCTGCTGGCCAGAATTTTTATGTCGATGACATCCTCAGCGGTGCAAATGACATATCTACGGCCATTGAATTTCAAAGACAGTTAATATCTCTATTAAATGCTGGTGGACTGGAACTTCACAAATGGAGCTCTAACAATGAATTGTTATTGAAAAAAGTTTCTTCCTCAGAAAAAGAGTATGATTTTGTTTCTGGTGAATCGGAAACTGTGAAAACTCTCGGACTTCTATTTAATCCTAAATATGATACATTTTGTTTTAAAATTCAACATTTTGAGAATTCTATAACTAAAAGAGCAGTGTTATCAGATATTGCACGGTTATTTGACCCTTTGGGTCTTTTAGGTCCTGTTATAGTTACAGCAAAAATTTATTTGCAGAAATTGTGGCTCCTTAAGCTTGATTGGGATGAAGAAATTCCACTGCGAGAAAAAAGAGCTTGGAACAAATTTCGTCAGGAACTGGCAGAGTTGACACAGTTGCAAATTAATCGTCACGTTTTATGACCAAATTCACAAATAGACTTGATAGGATTCGGTGATGCGTCTCAAGGTGCGTATGACTGCGTTATTCACCTTCGTTATTTCTCCGAATCAGGTGAATCCATGGTAAATCGCGTATGGCACCCCTCAAGAAGATTACGATCCCAAGATTAGAGCTCTGCGCCGCAGATCTGCTTTTGAAATTAACGGTGAAGGTACATTCATCCTTAGATGTTCAAATTCGTGGAGTATATTTATACTCAGATTCGACAGTAGTGCTGACATGGATTGCTTCACCACCTCAAACGCTTAAGGTTTTCGTATCAAATCGTGTCTCGAATATTTAAAATAGTACTAAAGACTTCTCTTGGAACTATGTAAAAACTTCTGAGAATCCGATTTAATTTCACGTAGTGTTAGTCTGACGACAATTCTCGATTTAAAACTGTGGTGGAACGGGCCTGATTTCTTGCACAGTCAGGAAAGTTATAATGTTGAGAAGGAACTGTTAACTGTAGCTGAAACACAGGAGTTCCAGCAAGAGCTCAGACCGAACTGTAATTATAAGAACTCTGAACTAAGTTTTATTAATGAAATTTCAGACATTGATTATTTATTTAATATCACTAATTCATATATAAAATTACTTAGAGTCATCAGTTTTATTTTTAGGTTTATTTCTAATGTGAAATCTTGTGCAAAGGAAAAGGGACCTTTATCTCCTGCTGAATTGAAGAAAGGTAAAATGGTTTTAATAAAATCTGTATAATTGCAGGTATTTTCTAGGGAGATAAAGGCTTTGAAGGAGAAAGGGAGAATTAAAGAATTTAATGTAAGTAGTTTATCTCCTTTTATTGATGATGAAGGAATTCTTCGCGTGAGTGGCAGACTTGTAAACTCTAATTTACAAGGTGATATTAAACACCCCATATTATTGCCTAAGAGTCACGAATTTACTCAAATGATTTTCAATTATTTTCATTTAAAAAATTATCATGTGGACCCCCAAACTTTGTTATATGCTGTTCGCCAAGAATATTGGCCTCTGGGGGGACGATCAATTGCAAGAAAAACTGTACATAATTGTGTAGTATGTTTTAAGGCTAGGCTAAGGCAAACAAGCTAAATTATGGCACCCTTACCAAAAGAAAGAGTAACCATTATTCCACCTTTTTCAAATTCAGGCCTAGATTGTTGTGGACCTTTCTTAATAAAATATAAAAATCAAAGAAAGAGTGTTTATCAAAAAAATTATGTATGTGTATTTGTTTGCCTTGTGACTAAAGCAGTTCATTTTGAATTGATTACAGAGTTATCGGCTGAAGCCATGATAGCATATTTAAAGAGATTTTTTGCACGCAGAGTTTTGGCAGCTCATCTTTTTTCTGACAATGGCACTAACTTTCAAGTTGCTGCTTCCGAAATAAGGGAAGTATTTGCCTTATTTAAAAATACTAATGTAATTAATTATTTGTGTTCTGAAGTGGTGTCATGGAACTTTATCCCTCCACAGTCACCTAATTTTGGGGGACTTTGGGAAGCTGGAGTAAAGTCTTTCAAACACCATTTCAAAAGAACTATGTAGGTGAGCACAAACTTACATTCGAGAAATTTTTAACGGTGAGCAATCAAATCGAGGCAATTTTAAACAGCCGACCTCTGGCACCGCTTTCAGTTGACCCTAATGATTATAATGTTTTAATTCCAGGGCATTTTTTAATCGGTAGGCTACTTAACGCTTTACCTGGGATTGACTTATCATGTGTAGAAAATAATCGATTGTCCAAATGGCAACTATTAACAAACTATTTGGAAAAAAGGGACCAGAGATTACTTAATTAACTTACAGCAGAGGTCAAAGTGGCACATAAGTAATAATAATATTAAACCAAATATGGTTGTACTATTAAAAATAAGCTACTTACCAGTATGTACCTGGGTAATTGGTAGGATAGAAAGTGTAATTCGTGGAAATGATGAAAAAACAAGAATAGTTTTAGTAAAAACGCCTAAGAGCATTTATAAGAGAAGTATCCTAGTGTAGCAATTTTACGTATTTCTGATAATGTTATGGAAACTTGTTAAATTTTGTTATTGTTTAATTATTATTGAATTTGATATTTTATTCGTATAATCTGGTTGCATATCTATTGTGTTATTTTCATTGTATCTATTGTGTGTGTAATTGAAATTGTATATCATTAACAGTGTAAGTTAATTGAAATCTTTGGGTTTCAAGGTGGGGGGTGTATTCACTCCTCTGTGTAAAACGGTAAAACGGCGCCAGGCGGGCGCGCAAGTAATTGTTTTGTTTTTTCTTTCCGTCGGTTGTGTCATCAGAGTTTGTTCGGCACCTGAGAGTGCAGGACGCAATGTCCGATTAATAAATATTAATTTATGAAAAACGAAGTGTGTTTTTAATGGTGTTGTCTTCAGAGGCTTTTAACCAAAAGTCATTTTTGAGACATTTTGTGCACTTTTCAGCTATTTATATAATGTTACATAGGTAAGGTAAGTTAATTAAAGTCTATTATACATTTATTTATTTCTGGTTAAAAACGTTTTAGTGCATAACTGTTATAAAATTTAATAGTTTTTGTTTTCAGCAATATAAAAAAAACTTTATTTAAAAATAGTCTTTCTAAAATATTTTTATTGAATATTCATCCGCTAAAACTATAAACGGAAAAATAGAAATACTGTTTTTTCATTTTTTTAATTGTTTATTAATTTTCATTTTTTAAAAGAATATTTTCACTTTTAAAATATAAAGAAACAATAAGTATGGGATAAAAATAAATAAAAATCATTATATGTTCTAATCGAGTTCTTATAAAATACAACTAAACAAACTATGTAAGTCACAGTGTATTAAAAAGCATTTTAATGAAAAAAAATTTATTTTGATATAGCAATATAAAAAAGTAGTTTTTTTAATGTGAAGTTTAATTTGCCAATAAATTTAATCGTTTTTATGCCTGTTAATTTCGATTTAATCGGGAAAGAATGTTTAATGTTTGTTTTTTAGTGACTTCAAGAATACATTGTTATCAAATGTTTATCTGGAATGTGCCTTGCATACCATTTTACTCCTTCTTCTTATTATGTTAGATTCCTTTTTATTCAGAAAAAAAACGATTTTCAAAAATAAAGAAAATAATTCCTTTCTTTGCTTTATAAATAAGTGTCTGTTTACATAGAATTTTGCATGCAAAAAATTTTGTCTGTGAAGCATGAACTGTTTATTTATTATTGTTTTTCTTTTATTTCGCTACAATATAAACAGCTTGGAGCATTATAAGGTAATAAATATTACACATAAAAAAAGAGAAAGAAAAATGTTTTTTTTATGTCATGTATATTTCAGACCAGTTTAGTAATGGAGCTGTATAGAGCTCCATTTGAGTGTGTATTTTTATGCATGTTAGAACAAAGAAAAAACTAGTCGTTGGGGGCCACCGTGATACTTACACATCGTGGATATGCATAATATAAAATATGAAAATAAAACGTGTAAAATATTTATAAAATGCACTGCAATTCCAAAATAAAATTTAAACGCAAATTTAAATAGTTTTAATATACATAGTAATGCTTTATTAATGATTTGCTGATGAGCCAAATTCGACAAATCTATATTATAAAGGCCAAACGTATCTGTGCGTAACGCATAAGTCATTTTGCGAATGGCAACACTTTAAAATTTGAAATGAAATTTAAGTATATTGCATTTTTTATTTTGCAAAATTTTTAAGTTATAAATACCGCACATTTTCAATTTTTGTACCATCGTATAGGAAAAAAAATTCTTTTTAATGCAATTTGTTTGAAAACTCTATCTTTATTTGTTTTTGAGTTATTAATTTTTTTGTAGTTTTTTTACCGTTTTTGAATCGTGGCAACAGACATACTCCATTATTATTAAAATGAAATTGAAAAAAGAAAATTAATGTATCTTTTTGTTGCCATTTTTTAAAGTGAAAAAGAATTAGTTTAAGTTCGTTTTTATTTATAACTAAAGGGGAGTTTTAGTTTATTAAAAACTTTCTTTAAGTTCGATACTACACTTTCTTTTATACTCTGACGTCACAGGAATATTTAATATTGTATTTATTGCATGCAGGTCATTTCAGAAATTTTCATTTATACTTAAAAGAATATAAATAAATTAGTATCAGCTTATAGATAATAGCAATCGAGATTTCAAGTTTTGAATTAAAATGATTTTGAAATTATGAAATTAAAATACCATTTTTTTAAAACGTGAACACGGATAAGATAGGTGCATATGTAAATTTTGAAGTGGTAAAAATAATATCGTATTTAGATTTCATGGGGCAAAAAATTCTATGATTGAGTCAAAGTGGAGTACATTTTGCTATTTTACATTTTGGAATACAGATGTAATTGATAACTTAATAATAATACAAGATCTTTATTATATTTTTTTGTTTACTTATCGATTAAGTTTAATTTTATTAATTTCTCTAACTGAGTTTTATAGAACTCAGTTGTTAACTTTATGCTAAATATAATTTGTTTAAGAATTAGACTTACGGACATAATGTGCATTTTTTATTGAGACTTATTAAGTAGATTTATTATAAATCAATGAAACAGTTCCTTCTTTAATATTTTCTGTCGTCGAAATTCGACGGGTTCTGCCTTGTTATATAAAACGCCAAAATACTCAAGTAATACCGGATTTCGTAAAAGAAACATCCTTATAACTCTAAAAATAATAATCATATTAACTAACAATTTACTGCGTCGGATGAAGCGTCTCATTTCCAATTAAAATATATCTTTGAATTGAAATTTGATTAAGGGTCATGAAAAATCAAAGAATGCGGAAAACAGGATTGCACATATCTCGGCAACTAATAATTCGATCGAATTCGTTCTTTATGCAAAATTTGTGTTATTTTATTGCCTTTTACATCCACTCTTTAAAATTAAAAAAATCGAAAATTTTTATATACCTTCCATCAGAATGAATTTTTCGAGAGTCCGAAAAAATAGTTCCGGATAATCGAGGTTACTGATATTAAATAGGCTTCGTCCCATTCTTACATACTAAGTACATGCAAAATTTAAAGTCTCTAACTTAATTTGTTCGGGAGATAGAGCTTTTACAGACAGACAAGCTGACAGTCAGACAGACAGACAGACGGACGGACGGCAAAAAAATTTTTCGGAAAAATATGTTTTTCGGAATCTCCAGTATCTGAAACGTGTAAATCCGTCGAAATTTTTTTTTCGATTTTCAAAACGATTGCAAGACTTACCCTATACTACGCATGATGGATAAGTAATAATTAATAATATTCTACAGCTCATATTCAAAATATTAGAATAATTGAGAAAAAGTAATAAGAAAAAATTATTTGTCATTTATTTATTTTTTATACTAAGTAAATGCAATTAAATTTCTTATAAATTAAATCTGAAATGTTTATATAAGATTTTAACATTTATAAAATATAAAATACAGCACAATAAATTAGGTATACAGCTTCCTTAAACACAAAAGAATATTAGAATAAAATTTAGATTGGTTCAAAATATTAGAATATTTTATTTTACGCAACAATATTACCTTATGAATATGAAGTAAATGGTAGTTAATATTTTGTAGCATCCCCTTTAGCTTTCATAACAGCGTACAATCGATCTTGCATACTATATACAAGGTGTTTACAAACATTTCTATCAATATTAGCCCAAATAGACTTTATACGTGCCACTAACTCAGTTTTACTTGAAGGAGGATTTTCTTGAAGTTTTTTCTTCATTATACACCATAAGTTTTCGATGGGATTAAGATCTGGTGAATTTGGTGGCCAAGGAAGTACCTTAATGTTGCGTTGGCGGAACCAATCCTTAGTTGACACCGAGGTATGCGGGGACACTAAATCTTGTTGAAAGATGAAATTATCTTCAAATAAATCTTCTGATGATGGAATCATGTAATATTCTAAAATTTCTTGATATATCAGAGAGTTAACCTTTTCGTAGACGATGCATAACTTTCCAGGTCCTTCTGCACTCATACAACCCTAAACCATGACACTAGCAGCAAATTTTACGGAACGTTAAAGGCATTCTTTATCAAATGCTTCTTGCTTCATTCTCCAAACTCGAATACCTTGATTACCATATGAAACACAAAACATACTTTCATCACTAAATAATATATTTTTCCAATCTTCATTGCTCCATAAACGTCTTGATTTACACCAATTCAATCTTATACGCTTTTGTCTTGCAGTCATGAGAGGTTTTGTTTTCGGTACACGAGATTCAAATTTAAATTTATGGAGACGTCTTAATGTTGTCGATGTAGAAACTTCAACTCCTTCTTCTTTCCATTTTCGGTGCAAGAATCGCACACTTTTAAAACGGTTTTTCTTAACTATACGCTTCAGTTTCCTGTCATCTCTAGCAGATGTTTTTGGTTTTCGGCCACCATTTCGGCGATTATTTTGAAATTTTCCAATTTTTGAATATTGTGTTAGTATTTTACTAACGCTCGATTGCGAACAATGTAAATAATTCGCTATAAAACATTGATTTTTACCGTGCCGATACAAATCAACCATACGAAGTTTAGTAGATTCAGGAATATCACTCACACGGCCCATTTTAAGACGAAAAAGAAACAAACTGCAAAAAAGAATACTGATTTTAAATAAAATAGTCTGAATTTAATCAATGATGCCACCAGATAAGAATTGGTAATAATTAAAAGAGAATTAATGTGAAATATTCTAATATTTTGAACCACTTGAATAAATATTCTAATATTTTGACTTTTCAAAATAATTTTTTTTGCAATTAATCTTTTCAAAAATGATATTAAATTTAAGATAACAAGTAAGTTTAATCAACAATAAGTTCTTAATAAAAATATCGTTTGCATATTTTCATTAAAAGACATTAAATTACCAAACGATATTTTCAATTTCTAAAAAAAAGGTAATTATTCTAATATTTTGAATATGAGCTGTATTTAAAAAAATAAAAATGCCTTCAGGTATTTTATAAAGAATATTTTATACTGTAAAAAGTCTCAGAACTTTGCCTTTTTTGAGCTAAACCCGCCTATATTTTACATTATATTTTAAGTATTTAACATTTTTAAGCAATGTTTAAAAGAGTTATAGTAAAGGTGTTTATTATTATTTCAGTTGGCCAATCTATCAGTTCCCCTCTAACTATTTTTTTTTCATGTATAAATATGGTTTATAAAATAAAATTCATTATTGAATACGGAATCTATAAACATTATGGTTATTTTTCAGATACGCATAAAAAAATTCTTTTTTTTTTTTTTTTTTTTTTTTTTTTTTTGTATATGAAGAAAAAGTTTCCGGAGTTATAATGATATTACACAGCGTCAAACATCATGAAGTGGAATATGCATTACTGCGGCATGATGCATCGCACATTCTGTGGAAAATAATGCGGATAACAATTATTGTTCTTTTATAGGGACACAAGTAGAAATCGGTTATTCCAGGGCTAGTGATATTTGCTGAAATTGATATGGTATGTTTTATGTTGCGTGCATATTATATTAAGCATAAGCTGAGCTTATGTAGATTTATAAAAATTCCTCTCGGTGGGAGTTATTAGCTTAATAATGGTTTTTATTTTAGCTATGAATTTTATCGCAGAACTATATTTAGCGTTATAAGAGGTGTTTATAGAATTTACATAAATTTATATACAAGCGCACGAGTAAAGCTGAATACACTGCAGTCTATTGATGCTTATTGCTGGAAGTCAGTTTTATTAGTCTTATGCTTTTTAGAGCTTATATAAATTATTGTTTAACAAAGGGATTTTCTTTAGATAATGTACAGAATAGTTCAAAAAATTTGAGTGCATTTTAGCTTTTCGTTGAAAATTGGCGAAATATGAATTTTTAACTGTGTTGTGAATTTTCTAACAGCATTTTTTAAGCATTAGCCAAACTTTTGTCTATACTATAGCATATATATTTAACTACAGATCTCTGCAGAGATTTACAAAAGAAAAAATACACTGAGGAAAAAATAAGTGTTTTTCTAATGTTGGAAAATGTAACGTAATCAGTTAGATTTAAACACGATCCGGAAAAACGTTCTTTACCTTTAAAAAATACCATAAAAATGTAAACGTTTAAAATAGAAAAAAAATGGAACAGTTCCTATATTCACAATTTCTTAAAATCCTTAAAAATCATGATTTTCAGACTATTTTGGCATTATCTGTCTAAAACTGTAAATATAATTTTTTAAATAAAATGATAAGAATTTTTTAATACTTTCCGTGCTTTTGAAGTGCAAACAAATGTCTGATATTCTGTTTAAAAGCAATTTCCCTTTCTTTTTGTCCTGCCAAACAATTTAACTTCGACCGCTTTTTGACATTAGCACGTACTTTCAACAGTATCGATTAATGAGGAAATGATACTTTTTCGGAATAATGACAACTTCTAAACGACTTTTGATATCGGTACATACGGTTAAAGTAATCGTTTAGATTTTATGATGATAGCTGACGCAGTTAAAGATCCGATCGTAAACACTGCAAACTATTAAGGCAAATACAGGTCGAAGAGTAATAATAAAATATATAAATTTCAGTAACAAATATTTAATAACGGAATGAAAAGAAAAAGTGTAGATACGTCAAAATACATTAAAATGTGGATGTAGTGCGCAGTAAGAAACATTGTAATATAACTGAATATGAAATAGTACAGTTTAAGCAAAATATACTTTTTTGCGAATTCAACATAACCCTTTGCAACGCAGGACAAATTAATTTGAAAAAGTATTGAAATTAAGGGTTTACACCGGAATTTGAAGAAAAAAATTATATTTTACGCATTTAATAAACTGCAAATATTTGTAGCAAAACTCTGGTGCCAATGTGGCGCTTGGGAATTAAAATAAAGCAGTTTTATAGGCATACAACCGTGCCGCAAGGGGTTAAAGTCTGAATTTCGGAAAAAATTGGTTTTAATGCCTGCACTTTAATGGCTGCACTTTTATTGCATATCGTAACTGTAATCGGATTTTAGATTGCACAAATGCTTGCAAACTGGAAGGTTGTGCATAGCTTGCAGTAATTTTGAGTGTATTTGTATCATTCTGCAAATGTTTGTCGTTTTGGACAGTTTTGATAAAAAAGTATCCCATGAATATAAACGTATTTTGCGTATGTTATTGAAACTGTCGGAATCGGAACACAACGGAGTATAACCTGGCGACTTGATATACGGTGACTTAACTATGCAGTCTACAATCTTAAAATTTTTGCCTACAAACTATTTAATTGATGCTATTGTTGTCAAGTGGTTCACTAATTGCACTAACGAAAAATTTAGCCAAGTGTTCTGATTAAAATTCATTTGTGAAAATTGAAGTCGCAGATTGATTTGACTCTAAAATTTGAATTCCATATATATTTTTTCATATTTATTTTATTCATGGCTCGTGCAAATCTTGAAATTTCCAGATTAGAAATTTCTTCGACACTGGTACTTTCTTATGGAAAATATTTCAATAAGTAAAGAAAAATTTCACGTGTTTGAACTTTTTTTAAATTTTGAATTTATTTTTTGACAAAAGGAGTATTGGTATTTGACTTGGAAATCTAATGGTACCCGTACTAGTCCTGCTATTATTAATAATTTCTGAAGTGTACATATTTCCTACAATACTTACATTTTTTCCTTAAAATTTTAATTGTAATGTTTAGAAGGCATATAAAAGTATTAAGATAAAATCATTGAAAACACTTCAGCCTATTAACACTAAATAACGAAAATCGATCCAATGACCATTATCAAATTATTATTTTTATTGCTTTTGCTGCAAAACTTCTAAACAAATTTAAAGAGTTGCATGTTTTATTTATTTATTTATTTATTTATTTTTTACGTAAAAATATAGTTTTCTACAAAGTACAGAAAATAGCTATAATAACAATATATATATATATATATATATATATATATATATATATATATATATATATATATATATATATATATATATATATATATATATATATATATATATATATATATATATATATATATATATATGTATATGTGTGTGTGAGTATTGAATTTTTCATTATAAACAGTGGAATCCAACTATGTCGAGTATCAAGGGAGTGGAAAAAACTGGCAAACTAAGCTGGATCGGGTATTAAACGGGATTTGTATGATGTTCAAGGAACTGGATTTCTATGATATTGAAGGAACTGCGCTTATTCTCTACATAAATCTCTACATAAACTTTACGTCTTTCATTTGCAATGGCGGAAAAAAACTGCATCATTTGTGAATAACATAAAAGTGTACGAATATAATCTTTTATGTTTGTATTTTATGTACGGATAATGTTATTATATTAAAATAAACTTATAGTGTTAATTTGCCGTAAAAATCAGTTGGTATTAAAAGAAAAATCTAAACGGAAAATCTAAAAGGTATTAAGTGATCCTTTTACGCATGACCAAATTAACACTTCTGCAACATGTCTCAGTTATGTGAAATTTATTATTATTAACTGCATTTATTGTTAAATACTGTTACGAATTTCGTAAATAGTTAGTGTTTGTACTGTAAAATAATGTAAATAATCTTATTAAGCTCCATTCCTTTACTAATATTAGTTTTTGTTACATTGTCTCTGTTATCAAGCAAACTTGTCTATTATTTTCAGTGGATGTCTATGGCAGCTTTGCGAAATATTAGAGATATCGCCAAGTTGGCGTCACTTTTGGCGACGAATTTTGGTCGCCAAATTTGGCGATATATCGCCAAGTTGGCAACAAACTTGGCGATTGTTGGCGATGGTAACCCTTTCCTCTATATGATAACCCCCCCCCTTAGGTATGCTGATACATTGTTTGTTGTTCCGTGGATTTTTCGAGATGGTTCTAGAAATTTCCCGCGCATGCTGCGAGCCTATATAAGAAGAGAAGCGATGCGAGCTGTGGTTATTATTTACCAGTCAGTCATTGAGTGGTCAGTCACGCGTTTGTTAAGCAAGTTTGCTTGAGTCTTATTTACGTTATTTTGAATGTGATTTAGTATAGAGACGTTGTATAAAGAGTCTCTGGAACCTATACCTGCACTTATACGATAGATTTGAACAATTATTTTTGAATATCTAGAAATATTTGTGAGTTTCGAGGACTCTGTTGTTCTGAAGTTCTGTAAATAAATTATTTTCTACTTTTCTAAGAGCAAAGAGTTTGAAGTTGTCTAACCATAAGATCGAAAGAACCCTATAAACGCAACAATACTTTTTGTTTTGACAAAATAGTGCATTTTTTCCTTTTAGGAGTTTTTCAGTGTAATTATCATTTGAAGAAACTAACTTGTAAGGCAAATTAAAATGAGAAGTTTTTTTTAATGTAACAACGTCATCTATACAATGAAACACAAACATAAAACATGTTATTTGAACATTTTTCCGTTTTTTCGCAAATGATGAGGTTTTTTCTATTTGCCATTATATATATCTAGGCCGAAAAAAGTGACATTTTTGCATATGTAAATTAAAATTGTTTCATAAGAACGATTCGAATAATAATTGAAATAAACATGGATTCAAAAAACCGAAGAAAATATAAAACAACATATATAATTTTCGTATAGGATACAGGATACTATTAGTACTATTGAACAAAAGTAAATTTAAATGAAGATCTATATATTAAATAAAAATAAACCACATGAGAATGATAAGAATAACTAACATATGACATCCTGAGCAGTGTTTAGAATAATGATTAAAATTAATTTTGTGGAAAATTTTAAGTTTCATTATGACAGGCATATTCAATTTTTGCTTAACTATATTCAAAAAAGAAATATTCAAATAAATAAAAACATGAAAGTTAGTTACCAATTTTAAAATATGAATTTTGAATGCAATTTTATTATGTCACCACAACATGTAAGTATGTATGAAACAATCAGTTTCTTCACCAGATGTTAAACATGCATTAATAATGTATGGTTTTGACGTTTCTCAAATGAAAACTTTACAATACCGCATTGTGTATTTTTCCCTTAAAACATTTTCATTTTTCCTTTAAAACTTATAGTTGAATGCAATCAGAATTAACTTACGGATATTTTATCTAAAATTCCTGCTATATATTTTCCCCTTTTATGATGATTCAACTTTTCCATTAATTTTTGTTGTAGATTTTTCGAAAAAATTTTCGGTTAAAAATATAGTTACGTTAAATATTTATTTTATTTTATTTTATTATTATTTTTTTATTTTTTATTTTTTTACATTTCAAGACAAAGTTAAGTTCTTACAAAAGCAAAACAGATGGTAACTCTCTGGCAAAATTAATTCGAATAAATAAGAGAACAATGCGTTTGCGTATGAGTTACTCTTGAAAAACTTTATTTTTAATATAATTAAATATTATTAAAGCAAATAATTCTCAAAAGGAACGCGTAATATATTACAATTTAATTTAAAATATTCGAATTTCTGTTATTTTAGGGAATTAAGAAATAAATAAATAATATCAAGAAAAAACAAATTAAGCAAAAAAACATAATTTTATATGACTTTAAATAGCAATAAAATTTTAGTTTTTAATTGTTATTAAATTTCATTGATTGAAACTAATTCTATAAAAGTTGGTGGGCTATAAGTTACATTAAATTAAAATACCAAATTTGTGTTACTGCATCAACTTAGGTAAAAATTAATATCATCATCATCAAAAAAAAAAAAAAAAAAAAAAAAAAAAAGACATGATTTTATTTGATTTTCCATCTCATCAAATTTTATTTTGATAATACACATGGTAAATATTATTTTTTGTTATTTCTTTAATTGTTTTGAGTACATCAGTTTCAACCATTGAACTGAAATAATGATCTTGCACTTTTTTCAAAAATACAGTGATACAATATTCTGAAATCAAAGGCATTTTAAAAAGTAATCAGATTCATCACAAATATAATGTTTCTTTACACAGAAATTATTTTTAAAAAGCACTTTCGGAGTAATTTTAAGTATTTTGGAAACATATGTATAAAAACACAAAAGTTGCGTTTGACATTGACAAATATGCTGAACAAGCTTTTAGGCATAAAATATCACTACGTCAGTGATACGTACGAGATACCCATACTTTTACGACAATAAAATGGACGTTGAATACCAGTTTACCTTGTAACTTTTACAATAATGAAAATAAAATAACAAAAGTTTTATCAGAACATGTGATTTTTGCATGAGATATGACATCACATATCGCATCCTAAATTCACAGTGTAATCATCGGTCATTGATGATGCTCATATTATAAAGCGCATAAAAATATGAAGTATCTAATTGAGCGTTTATTAAAAAGATTTATTCCATTTCTAACAGAGAATTATTCTTACAATATCATTAATAATGTTAAAAGTATTACGAAAACTGTAGATGCAAGTAAATGAAGCAAATGGATTTGTGGAATAAACAAGCAGTTCTGACGTAAATTTTATTCATATGTATTGTTATTTTTCGATTTTAATGCAACTTTGACATGGTTTCTGTCGGTTTTGGGAATTACTACTCCAAAAATGCTTTATTCTTAAGAAGTCCCAAATACGTTTAATGTGTCATGTCAAGTCAACTGAACGTGAAAGGCGTACTTCAGTTGGTCGCAACATATGTTAAAACTCCATAGAAAGGGAAAGAAAAAGTTAAATTTCATTAAAAAAAGATTTTAGCGAAACGTTAGGCAATGTAAAGTATTGTAGGCATTGTAGGCATTGTGAGGTGATTAAATGTAACGCTAAATTGCTCAATGACTATTTAATCATTATTAGTTAATCATTGCTTCGTTGACATACTGAAATGGTAATGTTGCAAATTCGTGAAACATTTTTGCAACACGAACGGAACATAAAATTAACACTTCTAACGAAAATCGTTTTTCATTGTGTAGTGAATGTGTTGTCAATGATATCTGCCAAATAATAGATTATGCAAAAAGTGTTGTTAAAAATTGCTAGAGAAGAAAATGTGTTTTCAAAACTTATTTTAAAACATTCATTTTTAAAAAAGTGTAATTTTAATGTCATAATGTAGAAAAATGTTTTGATTTGTTTCACGTGTTGTTTTGTAGCTTTGTAAATTTTATGCTATTTACAATGTGTTATTAATTTGGTGACAAAGTGTCAGAAGTGTAAGTTTCAAAGTTTAAGAACATATTTTCACCAACACTGTTTACAACACTATTTCAACATAATTAACAGCATTGTTTTTAGAACACACTTCTAGATAGCAGCACATTATTAAGAACACATTTCTGGATAGCAACATATTAAGATGTATTAGCAACATATTAAGAAAACAATCACAACGGAAAAAATGCTTTGTATCTAACGTTTTCTAATTCACAACACATTAACGTGTTATTAATTTAGTGACAAAAAGCGTTTTAAAATGTATTTGTGAGAATTTGCAGTGCAATTAAAGGTGCAAAAGATAAGCGCAGAGATTTGCCAATATGCCCAGAAAAAGTTCTGTAAGTCCCTTAAAATACTAAAAAAAAAGGTTCGATTTAAATTTTAAGGATATGTATTAGAATAAAAGACATTGTCTAGAATGGATTAGAATGCCTAGAATGTCGTTTTTCTCTTTTTGGTTACATTTTTTTTTTTTTACCTGGAGAATATAATAGATTACTTCCTATTCCATTTCAATATATCCGCTCCTGTAACATCTAACTGAAAACAGTGCATTGGTGCAGTGCAAGGGATATTTAATATTAAATCACATTAGAAAAAAACAACGTGAATAACAAAATAAATTTTCTTTCACTAAATCCTTACTTGTAGAAACGTGCTAAAAAAAAATCACGTAGCAACTTGCTGCTTAATCTCAATTTCCCTTTTCTTCTTTTTCTTTTTCTACTTTCATTTCATTCTAAAGAAGCAGCTTCTTTAGCAAAGCCTTGAACTCACAACTAGTGAAGGTAATAATTAACTATTAATAAACTAGTGAACGTAATTGTAATAATTAAGCTTTTCTCAACACTAGAATTCCTACGTCAGCTTTCTGACACAAAAGTTTTCCTTTATCAGTAAAAAAATAATTCTTTTAGTTTTTCTAGTTTCATTATATAAGAATAACTAAAACCTCTCTGAAATTCTACTACAATCCTACTTAAAAGGCGATATTTCTCCCCTTTGAATTTATATTAAGAAAATCCTTAATTTTACAAGATTATTTTATTATAGAGTACTGGTGCCCAAGTTTAAAATTAGTAAAACAAGATAATTAATTATATCTGAAATATCATTTATTTTCTAGATATTTCTTTATCACTTTACTGTTGATAAATATGTTAAAACAATTACATTTTATTTTCTCCTATTAATAAAATTTATATTTATTTCGGCAACCTAATATCGATAAACAAGAAAAAAACTTGAGTTTACCATTGTTATAAAAAAATTAAGATATTTTTAGGTCTCCCCCATACAGTGCAAATAATCCCGTGCGCTTTTCAACAAAAACAACAATTGATTTTTTTTTCTTTTTTTTTATCGCAAAATTTTCCATTGTCTTCTCACCTAAAGTTCGTTGCACCTGAACATTAGTCATGTCGGCTGTTGAATCTATTTTAATGCCAATACTTATCTCTTGGCGATAATGTATTGTAAAATTAAACTCTTTAGTGTAGATGGTGCAGGAGCAAAGGCCAACGCTCTGCCCGACGAGGAATATTTAAAAAATATATAATGATGGCCAACGTACATTACAGACCATAATCCATTTTTTTCGGCAATCTATAAAAACTTTTATTTAGGTCTTTCATCAGAAAATGATCCCTTATCGCCATTTAATTCCTCAAAACAGTGACTTTCTTCTTTTTTATATCTTTTTCACGTGTCATGAGAAATTAAGTGACGTTTTTCAATTGCTAATTGCATTACCATAAAATACAATCATCCCTCGAAAATATTCATTTATTTATTATAATTTAAAAAAGGAAAACCAATGTTAAAAAACATTTTAAACAAAAATAAATCATTTAAAATAATTATAGTAGTTCTCCAGATATCTAAACCTTTGATCTAGAATAAAAGTCTTTATTACTTAGACTTCTCTAATTTTTAAATGATAAATTAAATGAAAAAATATATTGCGTAAAACAGCTTTTAAATCTCTTTGACAAAATAAAATTTCTTATGGTAATCTTTTATCGTACTTTACTATTTTGTTGTTATTCTAAGTAATATATTAAATATGATAAAAGCGAAACATCAATTTTTACATTTTATTAAATTAAATATTAATATTGAAAAAAAAATCCTTAAAAGTCTTAAATAATAACAATAATAAAAAGAGAAAAATAATGCAAAGAAATAACACTTTTAATGATTCCAGTTTATGAATAAATAAAATATCTTTCGAAACGTGTTATTAATTCAAAATACACGTTGAAATACTAATGAGGTGTTTGTCAAACCATTTTTTCATTATTTCCTGAATACATTTTAAATTCACTAATCTCTAATCTAAGTGCTTTATAAATATTTAATACTTGCAAAAACTGTTACTGATTTCAATTTTTTAAGTTGTTTATAAATTGTCATCAATAATGTGACTAAAAGTTAAGAGAATAAAATATTGTGAATTTATTTGATTTGAAATTTATAAGTTGCAACTGACAAAAAAAAAAAAAAAAAAAAAAAAATTCTATAACAAATTTTTTATTCCTTTTTCATTTATCCTTTTATTTACTATTAGTAAATAAAGAAAGACAAACAATAAGAATAGTATTGTATTAGAATTATTAAAATTATGTCTTACTATTTGCCAGTTCTTAATAACTAAGTATGGCAATCGACATTTTGATGCTACGTAAATGCTTTTTCTTTAAAAAAAATTATATTTCTAATTACGTAAGCAGTGTATTAAACTGAAAACTATTCTTACACAAACTTTCATAATAATACTGTGAGATATTTTAGAGAAGGTTGAAAATCAGTTTCAAAATCACAGTTTTTATTTGTCATATTCAAATTAAAAAAATA
This sequence comes from Maratus speculifer, assembly GCA_964019185.1. Taxonomy (NCBI): domain Eukaryota; kingdom Metazoa; phylum Arthropoda; class Arachnida; order Araneae; family Salticidae; genus Maratus; species Maratus speculifer. Next base: position 26,081,177 of record OZ025292.1, read on the forward strand.
ACATAGATATTTTAAACCTATTGAATAAATTATCATCTTAAAAGAAAACTCGAACAACTTTTTTTAAAATTTTAAGAATTTTTTTCTGAAGTTTAGATATTTATTTTTAGTCCTTGATATGCAATTACAATCAGACAATAATTAATGTGCCGTCCTCAAAAAACAACGTTACACCTAAACATAATCCATTCCTAAAATGAAACAAGTATATTACGCTTAATTAGTCATTATCTATCACTAATTAAGGTTAAATAGTGACAATCAACAACAATTTTTTTAATTTCTAAATGTCACAAAATTTTCAATCTTTACAAAGTCGTATATGTGAAAAAAACTTTTAACTGTAATTTTTATCAAAACTGATATTTCTGTATTTATTTATTTTAATATTTTTTATGGTAGCAACTGAAGTGTTTCATTTCTGTAGAAGTAAAGTCAAAATTAATAGATCATTGCTTTTTGTTGTCATTCATCACAAAAACTAAAAAATGTAATTAAAATATATTGTATGTCAAGAATATTGTCTGCTTTAAAAGTACATTTAGTAATATTTTTGTAACTTATTTCCTTTTCAGTTACTTAATTCCTTACAAAATGACCTTCTATATATCCTAGTGGGATAACATTTTTCGAATTTGGAAAAAATATATAAATAAATGATTTGTGAGAAAGCATAGGGTTATTTTACACTACATTGAATTTTCAGTATCCCTATTAATGTAACAAATAAATGAAGACATGTGAATCATTAGATATACGATTTGTTTTGCCGAGGTTCTTGAATGACGACATCGATTTTTGCTGGTTTGATTATAATTCCGCAGTAGTGACGTTCTTTGCATTCCTTTCTGTAGATGTTTAAGTCTGGATTGACAATATGAAATTCTTCATCTGATGCAAATGTAGTTTTATCCAAAATAAACGTCGATATTTTAGATCTTAAAACTGAAATATCTTTTGTACTGTCTACATTTTTTCATTTTGTTTCATCTATGTGACACGAAATTATGAAAAAACAGAATTCCAGTTTTCAAATGCTTATATAGTCGAGCCTCGCTACAGTGAACATGGGATATAGTAAGCACTTGGATGTAGTGAACTTCTTTTACTGGTCCCCTACAAGCTCCTATTTAACTAATGTTATCTTGTATGTTTATAGTGGACAACTAAGAATTTGAATGTTCGTTTATGATGGACTCAAATTTTATTTCAACAGATTTTGTTTCAGCTTTCAACTTTAAACTTGCACTAATTTTGACAGGAAATGATGGCATTACTCTATATTATATAAAATATCTAGAAAAATACATGAGGAATTATCTTGATACTTTAAGTGTACAAACATATTAGTGAAGGTCATACATTGCCGTGATTGTTTTGCGAAATTCCGACTGCAAACAAATTAAAAAAGAACGAATATCAGAATAATTCTGTCAAAACTAATGTATAAAAAGCATTCGAACTGTAGATTTTGATAAGTAGTTGTATAAAAAATATTCAAACTGTAGATTTTTATTAAGTAGTTGTACAAAAAGCATTCAAACAGTAGATTACGATTGAACAGTTTATTGTAATAAAATGTGTTTATTTTTATGTGGATAGCATGCATATAGTCTTAGAAAAATTAAGGTTTTTTTGAAAACAGTCCCAAAGGGCATAGCCGGATAAGCAATGGAAACATGCCTTTCAATCAAATTTCTTGATTTTTTCCCCATGTGTGGCTGCTTATCTGACAATGTATTTCCCTTATTATCACCTTATAAATATTGATATTTTATGAGATAAATATGTTTTTTCGATTTTTTAAAAACCTCATTTTCTCAAAAACTACCAAACCGAATTATATGCTATTAATTGAGTTTATACAGATGTCAAAGATGAATATCTGGAAATTTTTGTATAAATTTCTGATCGTAAAAAGTGTGTGAAAAATTGATTAAAAAATTTACAAAAATAAAAATTATATCTTATAGTTGTCCGAAAATTACCATTTTCTTGTAAAAAATTTCTCTTTTGAGCCTGCATATTATATAAAAATTTCAAAAGTTTGAGTAGGGTACTTCATATAAATATTTACGAAAATATGTATAAAAATTCTTAAAATTCATTTAAAGGCGTCATTTGGGGCGGAGCTACTCATCTTCGATGTCTGAAGGTTTTTGGGACTATAAACTTACAGAATTGCTGGTTTTTAAATTTTAATGAGCACATGGGCATCGTTCTCAACGCTGACAATACAGTTTCAATTTCAAAATTTGTTGTTGTCGTGGTATACAAGAATATTTTTGGTATAGAAACAAAACTACATTCTTCGATATCAAAATGTAACGACAGTGATCGTAAACAATTTAATTAAAAACGTTTCTCACCAGTTTTTATAAACAGAAATTATAGTTAATAGTTTCAATCTTCTTCATGAATTATGTGCTCTGTTTTGCATCGTGTAGACGCGCATGCGTATGTTATTGCTAAACTCTGCGACCGGAAACAAATTCGATTTAGTGAATGATTTTTATTTGTTACAATGTCATCTAAGAATGATAATACGAAATAATGATTATTGTGGAAGTTTCTTAGGGGGAAAAAAAGGTTACAGGAAAAAAACTATTTATTTTTATGTATAAAATAATGTAATACATTATCAAGTGTCAACTTTTTTTCCCCATAAAATGTAACTGTTCTTTAAAGTGTGGCCTAAATATCTGAACAGGACTATGTATTTTCAGAAAAAATTAGCTATGTCTTTACAATATTTTAATCTCCTGGTAAATTTTCCATTGTTTCTTTAAACTGATATTTATTTATTAAAATAATTACTTAATTAAATATTAAACAATTCAAAATTACAGAAATATAGTTTTCAGTACAAAATATCATCCAATGTTATCAGCTTTCTATTTTTTCTTTTAACTCAAATTATGTATATTTCGCTAATATTTATCTTCGGATTAAACAGCCTCAGTAATCTACCATAAGGATAAACAAAAAAATTCTAGTAGTATAGATCTTAAATAAAAAATTGTCTATTACTACACATTCCAGATAATATGTCAGAATTTTAAGAACTGATTAAATTTTAAATCTAGCTATGAATCACCCATATTAACGCAGTAAAAAGAGTAACTACTTATTCTTATTATCCTTCCTTAAAAGTGGTGAAAATGTTTGAACAACATCATAATATAACAGTCGTTACATTTCGATACCAAAGAATGTTGTTGTTTTCTAGGCAAAACTTTTTTTCTCTATTGTTTCCAAAGCAAAACACCAGTTTTCAATATCGAAATAGTATCGATAGTATTGAAAATTATGGTTTGTATGCTTAATGAAATCTATAATTTATTAGTTCACTCATTCTCTGATGACATTGTACCAAACAGACTGCGGATGTCGAAGTTAAATAGCTCCGCCCCAAATAACGCCTTTAAATGAATTTTAATAATTTTTATACATATTTTCGTAAATATTTATATGAAGTACCCAACGCAAACTTTTGAAATTTTTATATAATATGCGGGCACAAATGAGGAATTTTTTACAAGAAAATGGTAATTTTCGGACAACTATAAGATATAATTTTTATTTTTGTAAATTTTTTAATCACTTTTTCACACACTTTTTACGATCAGAAAATTATACAAAAATTTCCAGATATTCATCTTTGACATCTGTATAAACATAATTAATAGCATATAATTCGGTTTGGTAGTTTTTCAGAAAATGAGATTTTTAAAAAATCGAAAAAACATTTTTATCTCATAAAATATCAATATTTATAAGGTGATAATAAGGGAAATACATTGTCAGATAAGCAGCTACACATGGAGAAAAAATCAAGAAATTTGATTGAAAGGCATGTTTCCAATGCTTATCCGGCTATGCCCTTTTATCAAGTTATTTGCTTATAATTTGCAGTGTACCGAATACAAAAATATTGTCTTTTCAGAAAATATAGCAAATCTTATTGTATACCATATCTTGTAATCAGAATTGAGAAAAAAAATGAAAATTGTTTTAAAAAATGAGCAGATATAATGAGCAGCTTGAAATAACTCTATCTCCGCTACGTAATTGTTTTTCATAATGCATACTTTAACACTAGAACCGCCGGCTATTTTATAAAAATTTTATAAAAAAGTGTTTGACACCAGAATTTTTATTGAAAACTATCTAACTTATTTAATTAGTTTAGTTTTGTATTTCACATATTTAACAAATCTCATGAAAAAATTTCTGGTTCGAGTCGGCCGTTTTCAATTTGACAGGGGGTCAAAATGACCCCTAATGTCGGTTCTAGTGTTAAACACCGTTAAAAAAGAAATACTAATATATTACTTAATTTTCAAACACACAAATGCAAAATAAATGCAGTCACACGTGTGCAGATAAAAATTATTTTGTAAACCTGCTCATTTTTCGTACAATTTTTGTTATTTTTTTATTCTTATTGTTGTTATTGTGTGGCATATTTCCTTTAAAGATTTTTTTTTATATTGAAAAATCTCCTAGTTATAAACAAACAGTTTGGCAAAATTTGGAACTGTTTTCATAAAAACCTTAATTTCTCTACGAGTATACATGATGTCCTCTTGAAAATGAACATATTTTATTACAATAATCGAATTAATCGTAATCTACAGTTTAAACGAGTTAGTTACATTATTTTTTTACAGAATTATCCAATAATAATTTATTATTTTTTAAATTCGTTGACGGTCTCCTATGGAGTTTCGGAAAAACATCTTCATGGTAATATATGACATATACTATTATGTTTATGCACCTTGAGTTTAAAGACAATTCCTTATGTATTTTTTTAGATATTTAACAAAATGTCTAAAATCGAAAGTGGCCTATCACCATTGGTCACATATTTAATGACCGAATGTGATAGTTTTTGTAGCCCGCATAGTTCGAGTAAAAACTAACCTAAATCATCTCAGAAAATTAATTATAAATCATAAAGGTCATTTAAAGTTAAAAGTCAGTAGTTAGGAACAGTTTTTGAAATCACATAATAATTCTATTTAATTGCTTTCACATGCTCGATGTTACAGATGAATTTCATTGTTATAGAAAAGATTCATTGTTTAACAAAATACGCTACATTGATAAAAGGATTATGAAACACACTATAACAATTCACAAATTTAATACTAAATTTTAATTAAAAAGAAAGATTTCGGCTTGTCAATTGTTGGTCATACACTTTTATAGCAAAGAACATATCATAAGTGCTGACATACTATTTCTGGCAGTATATTGATTTTCATTAAAAAGTTAGAAATGACCAATGCCTGCTTGAGGACATCAAGCAATTTTTTTAATTATTTCAAACAAATCAGTTCAAATTAGTATCGATTTATTTCAGCGAAGTTTTGTTCAATTTCCTCATGTGCTTTATTAGCAAATGTCATTTTCCACTGATTGAAATATGAAATATGTTTCCGTCAAAACCAAAAAAAAAAAAACTCTAAAATATGAACATTACAAAATTTTCGACTTCATATTAGATATTCATATTACAAAATAAAATAAGTTTTATATGCGAATAATAATATTGAAAAAGCATTACCTTTTTCATTTTGACAAAATTTATTTCATCAAAGTACTTCTCCAACATCCGCATTTCATAGAAAATATTTGCTAATTTCCATTAAAAAATATACTGTTAATACAACATTAACTATATATCTTTATATACCACACCAGTTATTGCTAAAACCAAGTGTTTAGAATGTATCATTAGATATATAAAAAAGAACAAAATAACGCATGAGCTTTTTAACGATAACAATTTGAGCATGGCTATATGAGTTGGTTTATCTTAACAACGAACCTGGCAAGTTTCTACTGTTAATTCTTGCAAAATACTTAACAGAAAAATTTAAAATATCATAATCACAACGACGCTTTAGACTAGATAAGAATATAAATATATATTTCGTACACAACGACTGATAAAAAATTTAGAAAAATGAGTTTACCTGCGAACGTAATGTCTTAAATTGTTAAACGAATGATAATTTATTGTTATTTTTGATGATTTTATTACATGTTTAACAACTTTTTCATAATATGCCTTTTTCTTGCTAAACTCAAACATAATCCTACGAACTTGTTTAGAAAGACTTCTTTTTTAAAAATATACATCATAATATCTTTATTGCGCAACTATAGAATGATTTTACAAAGATGTGAGCAAACACTGAATTTCGTAAAAAAGTGCTAAATATTTTCATGTAAATCTAATATGTTTGAAAATGAGGTATTATAAAGATATCTATTGTTTAGAATTTAAAAAAATATATTTTGGTAGATTAATTGCAAACGAAATTTTTTTTTTTACTCGAGTATAGAGTCGAGTTATTTTTAAGTGTGTTAATTTAAAGAACAAAAGACAGGAGAACAAGAGCCTTGATTACGCAACCGTGAATAAATTAAAGAATGTTTGACACATAAAAATAAAATAAGGTGATACTTCATGTGAAAAGTTATCTGACAAATAACTTAACGCTATTTAAAGTTTCTAAAATTTCTAATTATAAAAATTCTTTGATAAGGATTTTTTTGTTAGAAGTTTTAGGTATAAGTCAAAAATATTTATATTATGTTTCAAGTTTACATTAAGGGATGAAAATAATTATATCCTTTCTACGTAATTGTTATTTGTATAATGCATATCTTAAAAATCATAAAAAATAAATACTAGTATATTACTAGTATATTTTCAAATACACTCATGAAAAATAAATGTGTGAAATATCTTAATGCATTTTTAGCTTATTAGTAATTTTAGGGGTTACACACAGTCAAATATCAAATATAATCCATAGTCAATTACAATCAATAACAGTCAATAATCAAATATCATCCATAACAATTAGCAGAGATAAAAAAATGGAAATATATCTGCTTTCAAAAAGTTATTTAGCAGAAAAGTTTCGATAAAAAAAAATATTATTGAACACTCTTTAAACTTATAAAAAAACATACTTGTAGATGATCCGTTCACTAAAGAGAAGCTCATTAAAACTGTTAGTTTCAAACAACTTTTTTTTTTTTTTTTTTTTTTTTTTTTGTCAAATTACAAGCAAAAATTTCAAAAAATTACGTTCACTAGAACAGGGATAAAATTGCTGAACCAAAAACGGCTTATTTTCACCTCTAGAATTTAAAATAATTCTTCACTTTGTTCAGTCTGATAAATTCTACCATTAAATAAGGTGAGGAATAAATACTAAAAAAGAAAAAAAATAATGCAGCTGTCAGCCATGCGTGTCGCAATACTTGCATTTCTGCTAGAATATTTTCTTCTCTTATTCCAACGTTATCCAAAAAATTTTTTGCATATCATCAGAAGTGTGATAATCTGTGGATAAACCACAAACTCTGGGTTACGACTCACAGGCTCGATTAACTATCTTGTGAAGTTCGAAGCAGTGGAAGTTTTGTTACAAAGTATTTCTCATATTTAATAAGCTAACATACAATATAATATATAATATTTCAGTATATACTAATGTTGAATGTTTTTATGCTTTTACTTACCCATCATACATAGTATAGGGTCTTGCAATCGTTGGAGATTCCGAAAAACATATTTTTAGAGAAAAAAAAAATGTCGTCCGTCTGTATGTGTGTCTGTGTGTCTGTCTGTCTATAACCGCTCTATCTCCCGAGCAAATTGAGATAGAGACTTGAAATTTTGTATGTTCTTAGTATGTATGAATGGGACGAAGCTTATTTAATATCAGTAACCTCGGTTATCCAGATCTATAATTTTCGGACTCTCGAAAAAATCTTTTTGATGAAAGCTATATAAAAATTTTTGATATTGTTATTTTAAGGTATCGACGTAAACCGCAATAAAATAGCACAAATTTTGCATCAAGAACGAAGTCGATTGGTTAATTATTTGTTGAGATATTTCTAATCCCGTTTTCCACATTTTTCGGTGTTTCATGACCCTGTATTTTATTCAAATTTCAATTCAAAGATATATTTTAATTGGAAATAAGAGGTTTAATCTGAAGCAATACATTATTAGTGAATATGGTTATTATTTTTGTAGTTATAATGATGTTTCTTTTATGCTATTCAGTACTACTTGAATAGTTTTACGTTTTAAATATTTGTCGAAATTGGTTCATCAGCAATTCATTAATAGGGCATGATTATGTGGTAAAAATACTTAAATATATGTTTAAATTTTGTTTTGGAATTGCAATGCAGTCTATAAATTGTTTATACATGTTTTATTTTCATATATTATAGTATGCATATCCATTATGGGTAATTATTACGGTATCCCCTAACGACTAGTTTTAAAATGTTCATGAAATTTTAAATAATTTAGCCAGAATGCATTTTTCACTTTTCTTTTGCTTAAAATACTACTTAGCTTAATGCTAACTGAAATGTTAGAATATACTCCTTTAAATTTCTATTTACTGCAGTAATAAATAGAAAAAATATTTACTGCCCGAATCAGATAATTCTATAGTCAAAATTAAATACGAGTTAGAAATAACAAGAAAAAAAAAACCATTTTTTTAAAACTGTTCTGGGAGCTTGAAATTAAATCCAAAAATTTTTCAGCAAATATATTATTTTGAGAAGAATGAAATATTGTTATTTATTATGTATCGTTTAAATATACGGAAAGAAAGATTTTTGTCAGGAAATGAAACTCATTTAATTTTGTAACTTATTTTTCGGAATATGAAGAAAGGGATAATATTATTTGTTCTTCATATTCTTCATATTCAGGAAAAAAATTAATACAGCGTCTATTGTCTATCATTTATCGATATGTATTATATATTTAATTATATTTATTATCGTCGTTTCACATGCAATTTAATGCAATATGAATCTAAGTATTTCCAAAAAAGTATTTTTCAATATGCATAAACTATTCTTAAGCATTTATATTTTTCTAGACTTTGTAAAAAGCTCATATAAAAAATCATGTTAAAAGCTCTGCTGCTGCTCAAAAATCCTTTAACTGTGTTTAAAATATATGTTACCATTTTATAAATGCGTATAACTTGTCCATTTTTACAACGTCAATATAAATCTATTATATATATATATATATAATTTTTTTTTAGAAAAAATGGAATTTTTTATAATTTCAGTTCTGTCAAATTATTTATATTTTCATATAAGTTCAGAAAAAAATATAGAAATTACTTTAGGTTGTTTCCAAATTGCTGCATGTACCCATTTAATATCATAAAATAAAAACTGTTTGACTGAACTAAAATAATAAGTAGTTAACGAAAATTTTAAAACTCTTGTATAGTGTGAAAAAGTGATATTCTAACCCGTCAAAAAACATGCGGCAATTATTGAATTTATAAAAATAGATTAAATTTAATTAAATTGTATGCTATCATTCTCTCATATTGGACTCTCTGATGAGCAAATCAATGTTCAAGATAATTTGCTACTACAGAAGCATAAAATAAAGTAAATAAATAAAAAAAGAAGCAATAAACCGATTAACTATTAAGAAAACGAGGTAGAACCCGTCAAATTTTGACGAAAGAAAATGTTTAAGAAGGGACTGTTTCATTGGTTTATAAAAAACCTACAAAATTAGTTATAGTAAAAAATGCATTTTATATTGGTACGTCTAGCTCTTAGACAAACGATACTTATTGTCAAATTAACAAAATATACTATTTCTATAAAACGCAGTAGTAGATATTGTTAAAATTAAACTTTAATTGTATATGTAAGCAGTAAAAAATAATAAAGTTATGTTATTATGATAAAGTTATCAATAAAAGTTCTTATGCTAGTATTCCAAAATGAAAAAAAAAGCAAAATTTATTCAACTTTGACTCAATCATAGAATTTTTCCCCGTGAAATCTAAACCATGCATAATTTTCACCATATCAAAATTTACAAATGCTTCGCACCTGTATTCACATTTTCAAAAAAATTGGCATTTTAATTTGATCAGTTTTATTCAAAACTTGAAGTCTCAAACAGATATTAAACTGTTGATATTCTTTTATGTGTAAATCAAATTTTGTAAATTAAATCAAAATTCACCGGGTTTTATAACAGAAGATATTTAAATTTCACTTTTTTCCCCTTTTAATGAGAAAAGTGGCAACATAAAGATACAGCAATGAATTCCCCTCTACCCCTTTTTTTCCCCTTTTAGAAATGGGGTACTCCTGTTGCCACAATTAGAAAAGCAGTATTTAAAGAAGTATTAAAAAATAATATTTCAAAAACAAATTAAGGTCGAACTTTCAAACAAATTTCATTTAAAAGTAATTTTTTCCCTACACGATGGCGTAAAAATAGAAAATGTGCGGCATTTAGAAGTTTAAAATCTTTTAATAGCAAAAATTGTAATACCGAAAGTTCATTTAAAATTTGAAAGTGTTGCCATGCGCAAAATGACGTATGCGTTACGCACAGATACGTTTGACCTTTATAATATAGATTTAGAGAATAGCAGTATTCAATTTCCCCTACTTCAAAAAATGAGTCTGGCCGAATTCTAATGAACAACTACAAATAACTAATTAAAAGTTTAAATTAGGACGAAACTCTTTTGTAAAAGAAGTAATAGCATATTATTACAATGATCTTAAATTAATTTTATATCTTTCCCAGAACATTTACTGATCTTTTCTCATAAGAAGATGTATGCATAATAAAAAATATTTTTGGATGTAGTGTTATTAGGTTATTTAATAAATGTTACAAGAAAAAAAATATTTTTGTTTCTCATCAGAAAAGAAGTATTTTTTTTTTTCATCCTTATATAACATTTAAAGAAACAAAATTTAACTTTCGAGAAAATGGTAAAAATGGTAAATTGTAAAATGTATCAAATTTCTATTTTATGTTTTCTCTTTTTCGTAGTTATAAATGTAGTATATGAAATATTAAATTTAGCGCGATATGTATTTTTCTTCGTCGTATAAAAAAGTGCACATTAAAATATTTTTACCCAATTTTTATTAGTGAGAATTTTTATTTCGTGGAGTTGAATTAAACTGCATATTTCTTTGTCAATAAAAAAAACTATATTACTATAATTTGCATAAATTTATTGAATAAACTTTTTCTATGCTAAAGGGATTGCTTTTGAATTAAAATAATGTAAAAAAAGTAAGACCTCGTACCTTAGATTAATGTTATTACATTTTTTTACATTAAACTATCCCGGGAAAATATCACAAGGGCTAATATTACGGATAAATATGAAGGAATCTGGGAGATGTTACCTATGGGTTCTGCGCAGAAATGCTCTGTCATATGAATAAAAAAATGATCGCAAAAATGAATTTGTTTCATTTTTAGACCTTATCACTGGAAGTAACACGTAAGAGCCATAAATTGATTTAAAATTCTATGATAAGTTCTGCGATAACTATATATTTAATTGGAAATACTTGGTTTATTACATAAATTTGTAGTGCATTTGATGTAATTTCAAAATGTTGTAAAAGATTTTGGATGTCATCGCGAGATAGTTTTTGGTTTAAATTATACTGCGACATAAACATACCGGAATAATAGCACTATCCACTGGCGTTATTATTCCAGTTGATTATCTTTAATGCTGAAACTAGATCCGAAGAGGATTTGTTTTTTATTATATGACAAGAAAAAATTATTGTTATTGTTTAGTACAAAAAAAGAATAAACAGAAATTAGTATATCTTAAGCGTGGCTAAAGTGAAATATTTCAATCTTTAGGTCTGTAGATTTTGAATCTATAGAACTGAACAATTATTCCATCTTTTTTAATAATTATCTTACTTTATAACTGATTCTTCTTCTTTTTTCATTTTTTTTCTCTTGTAAATGGAAAATTTTCTATAAAATCAATCTTTTTTTTTTCTTAAACAGGCTTTTATAAATACGAATGAAAAAGAAATAACCATATCAAAGAAGGAATCAAAGTTATCCTTCAATGAAAATATATATGGAAAAAAATGTAGTATAACAGAAATGGAAAATAACAACTAAAAGTTTAAATGCAACATAGTTATAATTGTTTAACGTGCACCCTTTCAGAAACAGGAACGATATCGAAGTGGTACAACAACTTATCACAAACTCTCCACTTTTTTTTATTATCATGCCCTGTGTCACTGATTGAAAGATTCCAGTTTTTCGATATCAGTTGATAGCTGTTAAACAAACACCTAACATTTGATGACCCCCCACAAAAAATAATAATGCTGAGAAAAGTATAGGAAGAATTATTACACCGTCGTAATATCGTTCTTATTTCTGGAAAGGCTTACATTAAACAATTGAATCTGTATTGAATTTAAGTAAATTCATTTTTCTGAGCGAAGGTATAAACGTTTCAGGCCTGATTATGAAAGCGACTTAGAATCGAAATAAGTTCTGCAATTTTTTTAATGAGTTATTTACCGATTTATAATCGATTTTGATTACTGACAAGTTCTTCTTCTCTCTGAATAGACTGCTTTTCGGGCTTTTACAAGTAAATTTGATTCAAAAAGCCACCTTTAATAGTATATTCTGAAATTGCGATGACGTGGAAAGAAGAAAACAGTAAAAGCATAGCTGCCAACTTTTACGGCCTTTTTCTACCACTAAAATTGTACAGAAATTTTCTATTTGCTTAATTACGACATAGGATTTCGACGATTAAATGAAAAAATATTCACTATAAAATTTTTGTGGTAGGAAAAATCCACAAAATTTGGCAGCTATATAAAAGATTATCGATCACATAGTTTCAAAGTTACAATGTCTGGCAGTTTCATGCATTTCCGAACAAAAAGTAATCAAATTTTATGCCATAAAGATTCTTGGATAAGTCGTGGATAAGAGAAGAACATAAAAACGGAAATTGTCTTGAACTCTAGCTCTTGGAGGTATTCAACTTTAGAACATGGTAAAAAAATCGTATTTAATTTAATTTTTTTTCTCTTCTAAGGCTTAAAAAAAGTTTTTCACAAATGTGTCATTGATTTTTTATAAGACAATCTTTTAAAAGTTACGACTTACATATTTAAAGTACTTTAAACTATACTCAAACCCTAAATGTTTGAAAATAAATATTCGATTATATCTAGTATATACATAAATAAATATAAAAATGTGTATTATTTTTTATTTTTTATTTATATTATATTTATTTATTTTTGCCTTGACTGTATTTTTTAGATTTATGAAGAAACATTCTGGCTACCTACCAGAAGTGGATGGAAAAAATATAAAAATAATCCAATTAAAAAAATAATAAATGCTTGAATTTTTTTTCTGGTAAAAAACATGCATTTTATTTGAAAAGCGTACTTTAATATTTAGTTTTTCAGTTAATGAACGGAATGATTTAGTGAAGAAAGATTTAGAGGAGGAATTGTAAAAGTCCCAGTAATTTCCTTTCTGGGAGGCTATCCACCATAAAACATATTTAAAAAATACAAATGTTTAATCCCTTTTTGCTAATACATATTTATTTTAAAATTAAATTTTAACTAACTTTTAACAGAGAAAGCAGTAACTCTATGATCATAATAGTAATCATTTTCTCTCTCTCTCTCGCTCTTTTTTATATAATGCAGTTAACTTAAAGACAAATAATATTAGTTAGTGAAGTTAGCCATTTGTGCTTAATCGCTATTTGCCCTTCCTTTAGAATATGTCTGCTAATGCGGAAATTCGAAAACTAAATGATTCCAATGCCAATTCACGTATTTTAGCTACTAGAATGTTATGCAACAAAGTGTGCTTTTATGAAAAGCATTTATTGGTGGCCACATTTTTATTAAACCCGATATTTTTTTATGATAAACAGTTTACTAAATCCATTAGAATTTTTAAATCAATAGATTTAAAGAACTTCACGTTTTTATATAAACATTTTATTAACAAATTATTTTATTTGAGAGAGGTGTTACAAAAATTAAAAAGAAATAACATTGACATGTTTCAGATCCGTCTAATAAGATTCATAATCATAATAAAAAAAAGTTATTATGATTATGGATCTTATTAGATGGATCCGAAACATGTCAATGTTATTTCTTTTTAATTTTTGTAACACCTCTCTCAAATAATATATTTTTTTATTAAAATGTTCATATGTTTTTTTAATATGGTCTCTCCTTCTCGATAAATTTAGCAATAGACTCGATTACGTAAGACGAGAAAGACAATTATAACTTTCATATAATTGCTTTGAATATTTTGTTATATTCGGATCGCATACTAATTCAAATACTTTAAGGAGTACGGTTAGAGGAATCATGAAACTTTTAGAAGCTCCTTGTATGTCAAAAAATTAATTTTAATACATTATTTGTGTTAATTGCTTCCACGATTTGCAATTGACCTGCAATGTTTTTAAATTTCGACGACTTTCTTTTAGAAAACGATTTCTGTATAATTCTGTATTTTTTGCTCTCTTCTCTTGATACACGTAGGATTTTTTGAACTTTTATATAAGTTTGGCGCAGGTAAGAAATCGTCAAATACGAACCAAATATTATAATTCTATTGAATTTTTTTTCAATTTAAAGTACATACCTTCCACATATGTAACTTTAAAAACGTGCCTTGAAATCATTTCCTTAAAATACTTTTAAAAGAAGAAGAAAAAAATAGAAAGAAAATATAATCCTATAAAGCATTCTAATTTGACAGGAAATAATTACTTCCAATTCGCCGCGAAATATAATTGTTGCTATTGGTGTTAGAGTGTAAGCTGTACTATTTTTTAAATAAAAGGCGAAATACACGTTCAATATCTTTTTTTACAAATTTACTCTGCGTGCTTTTGACATAAATGATAGAACTTAGACATGATAAATGAGAAACTCTGTCGATAATTCAGTGGTCATATATATTCATTTATATCCATTAAAACATAAATAACACAATAAAGAATTATTCATCCAATATCTGTCATTATTGATTATTTTTTCATATTTCCGGTTGAAACTTACGTGATAAATAACCTTAAATATAGGTTACTTATGGTAGTATGGTAATAAATATTTTAATGTACTTAATGCGGGGGTGATTTATCACCAACATAGGGGAAAATGTCGAAGCCAGGATTTATAATATTCTTAATTTTCAATAATATTAAGCAGAATTTTACTGATGAAAATTGATCTTAAAATTAAATATTATAATATAAGTAAATAAAAAACAACATTTAAAGCACCAAAACACTTATTTTTTGTTACAAACCAGTTTCAGTAGCCATAACTTTCAGTCATCAGTAAAAAAATATGATTGCTTAGAAAAGAAAATTGCCGAAATATATGTTTTATATGCGAATAGGAGATTTTGAAATGACATTTGTGTTTTAGTTGATGTGAACAACTTAGATGAAGTCTAATTGGACAGGCATTTGTTATTTTTTATTCAGTTTTTTCCTATGTTAACTCTCTCACTGACAAGTTCGAGTTAACACGTTCACTCAGCTTTGGATTTCACTTTAATATAAGCAATATTTAAATAATTGTTTGGATTTTTAATATACTTAAAAATGATTAATAATCTGAAGGATGACATTCATATATACCCAGCTAAAAATGAACTCTAGTGAAACTGCAAAGAAAATGCAGTTGCGAAACTGTGGTGATTTGGCACAAATCACTGCAGTTTTTTCGAAGTCAACAACTACAAAATCACTACAGTGAATGTGTAGTTCATAACTACACATTTTCTGCAGTGAATTTGAAGTTAAATGCCCCTCCCACCCAAAAAAATTGGCTCTGCTGGCGCCATCTATTGACCTACTGGTAAGCTTTCTTTCTAACATTTCAAAGGCAGATTTTGACTGTGGAAACAGTTGTACTCGAACTGACGATCCCAGGTACAGGAGAGACACGCTTTGACCACTTGCCCGTTGGGACTTGTGTGGTTAGTGTTGTGCGAGGTATAAAGGGGAGGCATTTCAATTAAAGGTTATTTGTTGCAAAAGCTGAATGGCAGGCAGAAAAATTGGATGTTTTAAAGTGCTTTTATTTTATTATTTATTTATTTATTGTAGTTCGTTTATATGGGCGTGTATTTTAAAAACAATTTAATATTAAGTGAATTAAACAAATACTTTAGCGAATTAGCTAAAGCAAATTAATTGGTTTTTCTTCTGAATTTAAAAATTAGGAAATATTTAATAAAATAATTTTATTTTTAGGCTAATTGCGAAAATAATTTTTTTATTATGAATTATAATGTAATTACATGCATTGTGTTAATTTTATAAAATATATATTTTTGACATGGAAGTACTTACTTTAATAAATTATGGGTCGGTAATTAATATTTTTTACTTAGAATAAAAATTCATTTTATGTCGTTTAATGATACGGTAAAACATATTTTTTATTATTGTGTTAGAATTAATAATTTGTTATTTATAAACATTTTTTAATTTAAAAATTAAATAAAAAAATTATATATATATATATATATATATATATATATATTGTAGTGAGTTTTTTAAATAGGGAATATTTCTGAATCTTTCTTGCAAATTAAAAAAAATAAACGAATTTTAGTGGTTTTTCTGACAATATAATTTTTTTTAGGAATTATAATGTAATTAAATGTGTTAATTTAAGAAATATATATTTGTAAAAAGGAAAAAATAATTTTATAAAATAGGAATATAATATTGTGTTAGAATAATAATTTGTTATTTATAAACATTTTTTAATTTAAAAATGAAATAAAAATAATATATATATATATATACATATATATATTTTTTGGTAGTGAGTTTTTTAAATGGGGAATATTTCTGAATCTTTCTTGCAAATTAAAAAAAAAATAAACGAATTTTAGAAGTTTTTCTGATAATATAATTTTTTTAGGAATTATAATGTAATTAAATGTGTTAATTTAAGAAATATATATTTTTAAAAAGGGAAAATTAATTTTATAAAATAAGAAGTTCATAATTAATAACTTTGAATTAGAATAAGGACTTATTTTATGTCATTTTTATTTTTTAATGTAGCATATGTTTTTAATGATTATGTAGATATATTTGATTGTTAACTTATCTACATTTTTACCTAAAAATAAAATAGAAACATTAATTTAATTTTCTTCTTTTTTTTTCTTTGGTAAATAATTTTTTACAAAGGGAAATTTCCGATTTTTTTTTAAATTTTAATATAAACAATGACTAGATTTTTCAATATATTTATGACTTGTAAAATAATTTTAAACACTTTTAATAATTTAATATTTGCATGAAATAAGAAACTTTCATGTGCTTTTAAAATGAATACGTAATTAGAAAATACACTTCAATTAACTGATGAAGTATTTTTTTTCTTTCTACGATTCATTAAGTTTAGATCGAATAATAATTTTAAAGAGCGATTTAAAAAATTATTTGATGATTCAAATATTTGTATGATTTCAAAATGAAGTAATAGTAAATTAATTGCAAGTAATTTTCAGTTATGAAGATGGAGATGTATGGGGCAGGAAGCAGAGAAGCTCGTTCGGTTTTAAAATTTAATTAAATAAAATTTCCTCTTTCTTTCTTTTTTTTTTCAAAAACCTAATGTAAATTTTTCGAGTAACTTAGAAAGAAAGAAAAAGAAATTTTCAATTAAGGAGGGGGTTGTAGACTCATTGCCCCTACCTGGATTTTGAAATTTAATTAGCATTTTTTCCTCCAATTTACAAAAGCATAATAAAATTTATTCTGTTAGTGTGATTTAAATAAAGAAAAGAAGAATTTTCCGTGAGGGGTGGGGGAATAGATGAGCTATTTTCCCTCACTCGATTTTGAAATTTAACTAATTTTTTTCTCCGATTTTTGAAAAAATACTATAATTCAATCTTTTTCTTTAGCTTGAAATATAAGAACTAAGAATTTTCTGTTAGGGGGAGGAAGGTAGAGGAAAGTATTTGCCCCTTCCTAAATTAATATATATATATATATATATATACATTAACAAAATTTTTCTTTTCTGATATTTTCAAAAGCATAGTAAAATGTAAAATTTTCAAGAAATTTAAAATAAAAAGTAAGAAGAAATTTCGCATTAAGGGGCTGGTGAGTGAAAGGCCCATTGTCCCTCATAACTTTTGAAACTTAAATATTTTTTCTCTGATTTTGATAGACCTCGCAAAATTTATTCCTTTAGAGTCACTTAAAATAAAAGAACTAAGAAATTTCCGTTGTATGCAGGGGGTAAAGGTAGTCACTACTCCTCACTGGATTTCGAAATGTAATTTAGTGAAATTATTTTTTTTTCTCTTAGCTTAACATAATAAAGGAACTAAGAATTTTAAGTTAGGGGGAAGGAAGCATAGATAGGAGACGCCAATGTCTGAATTTTTTAAAAAAAGAAATGGATTTTAATGTATTAAAACTTGTAATTTCCAAGTAACAAAACAAAGTAGGAACTAATAAATTTTTTACTACGGAGTGATTCGATGGGATGAGAAATCCCTAGTTCGATTTTGAAGCATTTGAAATTATTTTTCTCTGATTAAATTCTGTGAATTTATCAGACAATAACTACAGTTATACGAGAGATGCATCGAAATGTACTTCTAAATTAATGGTTGGATAATAACTTCAAATTCACTGCAGTGATTCTACGGTTATAAAGTCTTATATATTTTTTAATTTTTGATTATAAAATGACTTTATAAAAACTACAGTGTTTTCAAAGTTAATAGCGCACAGAATGTTTAAAATAAATTACTGCAAAATCACCTTTAATTAACTACAAAATAACTGAAGTGATTTTATAGTTGAGATTGCACTACAGAAAGACTAGAGAAATTTTAGAAAAACCTCAAAAACACTTCACTTCTACAAAAAAACTGCAGTTCATTTTTAGCTGGGTATAATTAAGTTTTTTTATGTAATGTTGAAGGAATCATATTTTGTTTTAACGTTTTAAACGAAATACAGAGAAAACAACATTATAATTTTGCCTTTTTAAAAAACTGTCATAGACTTGATGAAAATGACGATAAATCGCTATTTTATTTATAAATTGCCTCTTTTATTTGTCAAAGAGGCCTAATTTCACTCAGGTTTATTAAAATACTTTCAAGATAAAGAGTGCTTTTGCATAAAAAATAGAAGCAGAATTAGCAGCTTAAAATGCTCAGAAAAGGTTTAAGAAAATTATTTTGTTGAAAAATTTTACTAGCGCGTCTAAGTACCTTAAGTTACTAAATACTTCAATTTATTTTTAAAAACATATTTTTTATCAAGTGCAAAAATATCTGTAAAATAATGCACACACTACACAAATTATTCCATAGGCACTGGTTCTTTAAAAAACTCTTTATTAAAGGAATAACACTCACTCGCAGCTCACTGCTGCGTTATCGTCTGCACTTATCTCAAACACAACTTTAAAATAAAAACAGAAAAAACACTTCAATTCTCTTCAGTTTCTCAACACTGACATTTTAATTTAGGTAGCACGGTATCGTCTGCCTACATGGAACAATATCAATAAAACCTGCAGCTCAGGCAAATTTTTTATATTTTCCGAGCTTTATCCAGCTAAGATGGATTCTAGTATAAAACTGATTATAAAAATTTATAAGAAAATTCAATAAAAATTTCTGTCAATAAAAATTTCTGATAATTCAAAATTTTAAAATTGTCAAAGATTTATGCCGAGAAGACGAACTCTCAGCTAAAATTGCATAAAAAATATAAAAAAAGCTTCATTATCAATAAAATGTTCAGATAATTCAGAATTTTAAAATTGTCAAAGATTTATGCCGAGAAGATTGCTCTAAAATAAAATTACTTAAAAGAAAATATAAAAGAAAGCTACTTTGTCAACAAAATGTTCAGATGATGCAGATTATTTATGTTTTCCTTCACTGTAAAACATCTGTGTTACGTTACTCCATAAAATTGGTGGCAGCTACGACTTCCATTTTACGGAGTAATTTTTCACTTATATAATGGAGTAATTTGAACATATATTACAGGTGTAACTTCGCAATGTTACACCAGTTATATTAGTTAAAGTATTCCATAAAATTGGATGCAGCAAGGCTGCCACCAATTTTATGGAGTAACGTTACACAATTGTTTTACAGTGAATTACTAAGTAGCGAAAATGGATTGATGAATGGCAATAACTATAAAAGTTACGCAAGAAAATTTCTGTATTTTGAAAATTTGTGGTGGAGGCCTATTTTGTGCTCTTTTATAACTTAAAAAAAAGATTATTAAATGATAATAGCCATATACATAAGAAAACATGTTACATTGGCAGATACGATTTATATTCTTCATTACCTTCAATTTATAATTACTTTGAATTTAATTTTAAGAAGTAGCGTACTTAAAATTAAAATTTAAACGGTCATAGAGCAGACGTATGTGTTTTTATACATTGAGTAAATAGTAATATTTTAATGTAGAAAATATGTATTTTGCACATTTCGTCATAGAATGCAAGGGGACCTTCAATCATAAAAGTAAGCAAACTATGCTAGAAACACTACAATATTTCTAAATTGACACCAATAAAAATAAGCCTATATGGTTGTGTCTATTTTGTGCCCCGTTAGAAAGCTTAACATTTAGCCTGAATTATGTATGTATGCTAATTTATTAGTCTTAATTATTAAATAAGCGCGTAATTTCGCTGATAATTCAGTTGACTGTATTAGATATTTATGCATTTTTCAGCAACATATCATTCCTAGCTGATGTTGTCGAAAAAACTTAAATTTGGTTTGTCTGCAGATATTCTGCAGATTTGTACGATAAAAGGAGGCAGATTCTATCTATGAATTTCAAAAAATGCATTATTTTAGTAGCATTTTTATTTAGTTATCCATCTGTTTTATGTAATGCAAAATAACGTAAGATAATTCTCAAGCATTAACTAACGTTGAAAAATTAGCTAGTATCCGTTAACTATCAAATACTTGGATTGTTATTTACTTATTAGTCGTTAGTTTTGATGCACACTATCAAGTTTAGTTTTCTTTAAATCATCGTATTAGAGCTTCATAAATTTGTATCAGCTTTACTATGCTTGTATATCAAGAAATCTTTTTTTAATTATATGAAAACTAGTAAAATAATCAGTTTATATATAAAAAATAAATAAATGCATATTTCTTTTAGATATCTTATAAACCTACTAAAAATGTCGATAAATGAAACTTTCATTGCCCAAAAAAGTGCAGCTTACATTACTAGAATAAAGTTAGTAAATTTTTTAATCTAATTTGCCACCTCTGATAGGTATAATTATTTTAAAGACAACAGAGTAACTATGAGAAACCGTTATCTTTTTGTAAAAAACAACCATTTACAATTATTGTTAAGGTATAGTTTTTAATTAATTTCGATATATGCTCATTCTAATGTGACAACATTAACGATACATATAATAAATACTATTTTTAATTAAATTTCCTGAATACCTTTAATTATGTTTATATAAAAAAAAAAAAAACTCATAAAATTTAGGAATTTATAGAAGACGATAAAATAATTAATGAATAAATTACGAAAACAATGAACGAAATTTCTGAAACAATCAAATTCATTTAGGTTTGTTTGTCGTCAAAGACATATTTTAAAATAATATTAGCAATGTAATCAAATTATATGGAAATGATCAATAAAATGAGTCTACTTTCTTTGTTGTTGGGGTCTTCCTGAACGTAAAGAAGTAACCTTTCACATGAAAAATTCAATGTATGTCATTATTATTATAATTTCAAATTTTTAAACTTAAATGCGAAATGTCTAAAATTTAATTGAGAGTTTGTTAAAGCAAAAAACTAAAATTAAATTCTTATATTTAAGAGGACATTGAAATATATATAATTATGAGTTTTATAAAGTAACTTCTTGGTGAGATTATTTTTCGTACCGTTACAGCATACCTACCTATCATATCGCTAAAAATGCCAAAAATGGCTATTTTTCACGATGAAACAACACTCTTACGCGGACTATTAAAGAGCTTCTGTCACTTTCTTTAATATTGTTACTGTATAAAAAGTACAGGATAACAGTGTAAAAAAATGTAACTGCAAATAGTACTATAAGTACTATTGTTACCGCAATGAATTTAGTTGGAATGCATAATATGTAAATATCTAAATTTTCGCTTTATTTTTATTTATTAATTTATTTTTGAGGGCTAGTCTGAAAAAAAAAAGAGTAACTTAAAATCGCATAATACAAGAAAAACTTGTACTTTATTAAATAACATAGCATTTACATGTATTTAAAACCACTTTAAAAAATAGAGCATATCTCCATCTTGGACATTAAAATGTTAAGTACTGCTACAGTCACTGTATTTCAAATTGAATATAAAATTCCGTTTATTCTCTTTGAAGAATCCTTCAACAAGATTTGCATAGTATTTAGTCCTTTCCAAAATGTGGATTATATTGCTAGAATGACTTTGATCCTAGCCTAGGAGGAATTGAAGTATAAAAACCATTCATTTTTAATTTAAATAGAAATTAGAAACAAAATACAACAAATAAGAAAACAAAACTTCATTTTATGTAAAATTAACGTGTATTTCATTTTATGTAAAATTTTAAATGGAATGTCACACGAAAAAGTCTTTCACAAATATTTTATTCAGTGAAAAAGAATTTTTTTTGTTTGATAAGTCCATTTAAGATTTATTTAACATGAGACAGCATGAAACTGTGTTAAAACTTTATATATTATTCCATTTCAGTTTTCCTCTATTGTTCCGTTCTTTTAAGACGAGATAATTCATCCGTTGTTATTTTTGAGAAAAAAATATAGCTGTAACAGTCTTTTACTTGTTTTTATATTTTTAAACTACACTAAATTTTACAAAGGAACATATTTTTCTAAAAGAAGATTGAAGCAACTATTTAAAAAATTCTAAACTAAAAAATCTTATTTTTTGAATATGCATTTCCGAAGAAAAAATCTAAAATTGGTTAAATAAAAAGAGACGTTGTAAAATAACCTTTGCTTCTCTCATGAAGAAAATTATTTTTAATGCACTATTTAAATATATTTCATATTAAAAAAGAAAAATATTTTTAAACCTTTTTTTTAAATATTTATCATTTCAGCAAAACAACTTTTTTATTTCATGTTTACTCTTAAAACGAAAGGGTGGATTTGGCTTCTCAGAAAAGATCTCTAATTTATTGAATGGTGAGTGAGATGTTTTTAAAATGCCTTACTCATCTTGATTTAGATTGCTTATTTAATTAACTCATCTTGATTTAAATTGTTCAAAATTTTAAAAAGGTTCGATTTCAATGTTATTTTTTCTCCTGTTAAAAAAATTGCTTTTTTCAAATCTTAAGCACACCATTGATCGCTTAGATAACTGGGGTATTTAACAAAATTTCTTGCCAATGTGGTCTTTCTTATATTGGTCAGACTAAACGTGCTCTCAGATTTTGTTTAATGGAACATAAAAGGTACGTCAAAAATCAAGAGCTTAAACGTTCCTCTATTGCTCAACATTGTTGGTAGTTAGTACAACATAAGTTTAACTTTTCTTCAGTCACCATCATCCATAAATGTCCTTCCATTCTTGATCTTGATTTTTGGGAAGCTTACCACATCATAAAAAATTCTCACTCCTTAGTCAATGACTTATCTAGTACTTTTTATTTTCCAAGTATTTGGAAATCTTTAATTTAATACTTTTTTTCACTCGCTTTTTAGTTTTTGTTTTGCTTGTTCTCTGATAGATGTCGCTACTTGTCCACCCAGTTGGTTTGACTGCTTTCTTCTCATTGGTTGCTTTTCTTTAGGCGGGATTGTTCCCATAGCGAGTATATAATCTGGCGTCTCTCTGTCTCTTGTCTCAGTTTTGCTATTTTTTAGCTCGCCGAGTTTTGCACTGATGAAGAATCTCGATTGTAGATTCGAAATAGCTATTTGCTACCTTCTCATACTTTATTTGTGCATTTATAATCGTTGGTTTTCTATCTTTAATCGTTTGTGCACAAAGGCTTTATTTGCTGTTTTAAGGGCTTACCTTAATTTCAAGGGTAAAGATGTGTAAAACATAGCTGAACACTTAATAAGCTTGTACGATCATAATTACATGGCATGTAGCATCATAAAGAGGAATGTAGATTTTTCAAAAATATGCTTGAGCCTCTTTTATCAATTAATCGATAATTCATACAATTAATTCTAATTTCATTGAACTGGAGCATACACACATTAAAAAACATCGAATTTGATCTGTTGTTAAGCATTCTTATTGTTCGGTTTCGTAGTTTCATAATTTTTTTGCAATTAACAAAACTTTTATGTATATAACATGATTAACCATTGAAGTACCACTGAAGAAAACTTTATTTTAAACTTATTTATTCTCTGTATTAATGAAACTTTTTATTCTATCCATACACAACACTCTTCTTGATCAAATTTTGGTAGAATAGGGAAACAATCGAAGCTAAATATTTTTTTAAAAAGTGGTAGTTTTATTATTCATTTTTGTAGGTATTTCTTTTTTTTAAATAAAATTTTACGTAACATATTCAACAGCAAAAGCGTTTTCATTTATAGGGAGGATCATGAGGCATTTAAATTCATTGCCTTTTTAAGAATAGTGATATTTTCAAAAGAGTAATTTTGGTTAATTAGTCTGATTATTTTTGTAAATATTGCACAAAAAAATTATAACTACCGATATATTTAATACGTTTTAATGATAAAACATGTCTAAATTTCACAATAGTATTATCTAAAAATTTCCATATACCTTCAGATATTAAAGAAGGTAATTATTGAGGTGGATCACTTTCTTGATAAATGATTCGGTAGATAAAGGGTTAAACAGTGAAATAAACTCATAAAATATTAACACCTACTAATTATGTACAAATTTTCATTGCTAAAATACGTAAAATAAAACTTTAAAAATAGTAAAAATGGATTTATTCAACTGTTAATGGGTTTCGACTTTATCCGTATCATCTTCAAAGCAAACAAATACAAATATTGTAAAATTGTACAATCTGTGAAGTGACATCATTCAAGTTTTCACGTAATTTTTCATTCTTTGCATGTTCTTCTTATATATTTTTTAGATGTTTAATTTTATTTTTGTAACTATTGAGTAGTCATAGCTCGGTCATTTAATCTATTTTGCATCGTTACAGATTGAATTATAAGATCAATTATAGGAAATACAATGGAGATTGTACCACGCAACAATTTAATATTTAACGATGAAGTATCTTTTATCTTATCAAAACTATGGCTCGAGTTACTCAGTGGTTACAAAAGTAGAAATAAACAAAATCCAAGTAAATGAATAAAAATAGCATTCATAGCATATTTTTATTTATTCTTTATGAAAATGACACGGATAGATTCAAAGTATGTAAACAAGCTGTAAACAGCATAAAAAGCCATGTTGCAAAAACAATATGTAAACAGCATAAATCTATTTTTACTGTTTTTATACTTTCAATTTACGACTTTCAGCAATTAAAATTGGTAAGTGATTTAAACATCATATACAGTACATTCTGCTTATTCCTTAAGAAACGAGGAAATTTCCCTCTGCATAAATATTAATTTTGCAATATGGATTTATTACTGCTTGCATATCTAGAATTAAGAAATCCCACTGATGACTTTGAGGGTGAAATTGAACATTATCTTGGAATAACACTATGGACACGCTGTGAAAAACTTCGACTTTTACTGATTAAAGAAAATATATTCTTACTATATTTTTTTTCTCAAGCTTCTGATGACAGTTGCCTGAAATAAAAAAATCAGGGAAAATCAATCGATCTATGCAGTTGCTTTCTGTGAGGTTTATATACACATTAGTATATAAATAACTAAGTGTAAAATGATTTATGTATTACAATAATAATTCGTTACACTCTCATCTGTTCTTGTTTGTATTACAAAAAAGCAGATGATAAATGATATCTATATATTTATATAATGCTAAGAGTTTATTGCGATGGTTTATAGTTCATATTCTTCATAGCAAGTTTTTATGATACTAATATTAGCAGTTTGTTTTTTGTTGGTTAGTTGGTTAGTCAGAGTAGTTTTTAAAAAAGGTATGAGAAGGGATTTTATGAATGGTGCACTATAAATAACATACGCTATGGGGGAAAATATGCAAAAGTTACATGCAGACTATCATTCCGTATTAAAAAAAAAAAAAATCCTCTAGAAGGAAGGCGCTATTAAAAGCTACTGAAAAAATAAATTTATTATGATAATATTATAAGTATTTCTGTAATTAATTTTAGAAAATTCTTTATTAAATTAATTTTAATCATTTTAATTAGATTTCTGTGTTAAATATATAATCCAAATTAAGATACTTTTAATGTCTATTTATTTTTTTACTCTTAAGTGTTTTCAGTTTTCTTGCGTCTAATATTTTTATGAGCGTTATGGTAAAATGTTGCTTTTCATAGTATTTAAATATTAAAAGCAAAAAATATGTTCTTAACCTGGTCATCACGCTTGCATTCCTGTCGGCATTAAGAAATCTTCTATTTGCCAAACCATTAACCAACAAAAAGTTCGCGAACAAAGACCCAACATTGATCTAACTAATAGCTGCTCAAAATCCTTCTGAGATGCGATAAAAATTAGAGATTTTTATCGCATAGTAATCACAAGTAACATTTATCAAACATTTGGGAAATCTTTTTTTTTTTCGATTATACTATTTCTCATCACATTGCTGAAGTTTGCTATTCGAAAATGCTTTCTTTATTGTATCATATGTCTGTATTGGAATTTTGAGTTTTGGAAAGACCTCTTGCATAAACGAAAGAGACATATAGCTCTTTCAAAGAGGTAGGATACAAACTGTTTGATTTTTCTTATTTCTACTCTCTCTTTTATTATCCTTAGAGACGTTACAACAACAAGAAATTCTACGTCAAAGGGGCAGAAGATGTGTGTTCTTATCCAAATTTGTTTTATAAATATTCAGATCTTCGTGTAGAAGCTGAATATACGAAGACAATATTTATTATACGATTCTACAGACTAAATTTAGTCATACGGATATGAAAGGATTCCATCTTAAAAATGTAGTAATCGCCATGCCAATTTAGAATCAGGACATACCAGGAGATAACTTGAATTAATTACGCAAGATAAGACATTATAGAATAAAAAAAGTTTTATTATTATCTTTTTAAATTTTGATTCAAAATTTATAAAATTTAAAATAACTTGACAAAATTCTGCATATTTTACATGTACTACATTTCATATTATTCGATTTAACTGTTTTTGAGTTATTTTAGGCAGAAAACTGAACAAATAGACATTCGGATATACCAATGGACAACAATATGTTTTACTATTTACATATTTACGAAAGCATGTTGTAATAAAGGAAAATCGTTTGATTTACTGCCTTTCTTTTACGTTAACGCCAAGCTGATGTCATATAACTGCAACGATTTTATTTTAATATTGTTGTTGGTGTAAAATAATGTAGAATTTATATATTTCTAATCTTAACACATCTTTAAGGTCTGATTTTAAGATAAATAAATATAGTATATATTTAAACGAAACTTAGTACCAATGTCTCTTAAGGATCAGCTATTGAATTAAATTTTTTGAAGAAAATACATAAAGCAACGGAATTCTGTTCTTTCCGTACAATTTTAGTCGCATCTTGATTCATTAGTTACTTCTACGATTGGACCAAGCTGTAACCTATCAATAATCGAACTCGATAATAATTGGATACTTATGTGTTATTCGTGATGGTTCTGATACATATATGTCAAGCATGAATCCTGTTTTTATAATTAAAGTATCCATTATTTTTTTACAACATTAAGAGCATCTAATAAGAACTATAATAAAATAACAATAATACACGATATACTTTATGTATATCTTATAGTTTATTCATTTTTTTCTATTCAATTATTATATATTATTTAATGATTTATTTATTTACTTATATAATAAATATTTACCATTATTAGCGATGTTATCCATTAAATAAAATTAAGATTCTGTTTTCAGCATGATTGGCAATAATTTGGGTAAACTCTTTCACGGCCCCCATTGAAAAAAATCATACCGCCTTCATATAGAATGAATAAGTAGTCGTTTTCTAAATCCCTAAACCAGAAATATAAATGTCAGAGTTATGCGAATAAATCTAATAAATAAACCGTATCAATGAACTGATCGAGAATTTCTAATCTGTTGATTTATAAATGACGAAACTAGACTTTACGAATTATAACTAATACGAATCATTTGAACTGCGAGAATTTATCGCTTAATTTCCGGAACAGATTCATAAACTAGAATTCTTGTAATTGGATTTTTTTTCTTGTGTTCGCATTTATTTGCAGAAATTTTTGAATAAGTTTGACAGCTATAATGTAAGGAAATGCTTGATAATAAGTATAATTAATTCAGCAAGAATTTACAAGAATGTTAAAGCTCTTGGGTTGCTTTCTGTTTTAAAATGGCGTTTTAAAAAATTAACGACTCTAAAAATGAAAACCTTTCTTAATTTGTTTACCATCCATATCAGTATAATTATTGTTATATTTGACAAAAAATGAAGACCGGAGCTTTTTGTAAAACTTGAATTATTTGGAAACAAGTCGAAAAAAGACATAATTTATTTATTTATTTATTTATTTATTTATTTATTTATTGAAATCGGATATTTTAATTAGAGAACTTTTGTAATATTACTACAGCATACAAACATTTAAGAATAGATGAGGTAAAAATATCACCTGTTCTCACAAACCGACAAACCGGAAACGACAGACGATATGTAAAAAGCAACAATTTTCGAATACGCGCAGTGAGTTTACAGAATAAAATGGCTGTCTCGTGAGCATATAGTTAGTCTTGGTTTAAAAATGTAACTAAATAATTTTGCAAGAATCCTTAAAAGCTTAATTTAGATGAAATATGCGCCCGAGTAAACTAAAAGAGCTGTGGTATGTTAAAAATAATTCATGACATTGTTATTTTAGTTATTATCGGAACATATACAATTGTTCTTCAAACTTTCATTCATGGATTACATAAAAAAAGATATGAAAAAGTTATTATTTTTCTTGTTTTTCTTTAAATTTTATGATTTTATTCAAATAAATAACTGTCTCTCAATAGCTGCAATCCAAAGATAGAAAGCAGTTATGTAAATTACATTTTGATAACATTTGTATACTTGTAAAATACCATTCGTTAAAATCATATGTTTTCTCAAATTTTAAAATGATGTGGAAAATTTAATATTATTAGCTAATATTTAAAGATATTTAAATTACTAATTCAAAAGCTATCTTATTGAATAAAATTATTTGCAAGCTTAATTTTTAAATTTTATATTTTCAAAGGAAAGTTTTCAAAGTAATATCCAAGTCTGAATTCGTTAATAAATGAAAATATAGAAGTTTGGAACCAGTGATAATTTAAATATTATTTTGCTGAAAGATCTTATTTATTAAAAAAATAATGTATATATTTGAAAGAATGGAACATAAAGAATTAATGATTGAATAAAGCAATATAAATGTATTATTATTTATCTTTTTATTCTGGATTCTAATTCTATTTGGTATTCCGTCTGGTAGGCGTAAGGTTAAAATGAGGTTTAATATTTATAATTATCCTCTAATCCTGTAAATAAAATAATAATAATAATATACCAATGTGAGTTTCTATTTTGTGATTAAGTTCTGAATTTTTATATTTATTTACATTAAAAAATGATTAACGTGATTATTTAATACTGAAGAATGACAATATTGATGTGAAGTATGTAATTTTCTACTTATTGCAAATTTGAAAAAAAAATCATTTGTTAGTTTTATGTTTGAAATCATTTTTTACATGTTTAAAATTACTTATTCTAACATTCGAGCAAATGTTTGCATTTTTAACGTTAAATATATTTAAAAAAATTATTTGATTTAAACACTGTTTCTTTTAGCATGTTTATCATATATTTTACTATAAAACTGCTCGGTTTCATATATTTACATGAGATAGTTTTTTAAATATAGGCAGTGAAAATCGAAAATTTTCAATAAATTCAATTATAGAAGCAGCAGTTTTTTTTTTTTACTTTATTTTTAGAATAGAGTGATAGATGACAAATCAGTGTATATTTTAGAATCGAAATATTTTAACCTTTTTTTAGGTAGTTTTGTGTTATAGCAGAGCCCGAGGATGAATTGTCAAATTATAAAACATGTATCACTATACAATAATATTCGAGGCAAATAATATTTCATGAGATATACGGTCCAGTTGTAATCATACAAGACGTGTATGATATATGTATAGAACATGTACTTATATATAGTATATGGATATGGATATACATAAATGAGATGTTCAGAAGTGAATCCGACTAACTCCATTTTTTCATGGAAATTAATGTAAAGACATGATTAAACTTTTCTATGTATCTATAATGTGCTTATGAATTACCCTTGATTATAAGACTATTAATCAAAGTATATTAAAAAACATGGTGAAAAAATAGTATTTTTTAATAGATAAGTAACTTTAGATGTTTAAAAAATGCGTTATTAGTTGACGGAGTTAATCGGTTTGACTTCTGAACACATCATGTGTGTGTGTGTGCATATGTATATATAGGATATATATGAATGTATGTAACATATATGGCACAAAAGAAGTAAATGATACATATATAATGACGTGGCATATAACAGAGTTTGGAGTGTATTCATATCATATATATATATATATATATATATATATATATATATATATATATATATATATATGTACATACAAATTTCGGGATGATCTTGGCGAGATCATAACTTAAATTTTGTCATAATGAAATTTATAGACTGTTATGACAAAAAAGTACCATATTGTCTGTGTCCCAAGTTGTTTCAATTAAGTGCGTTTATTGTATTACAAAGAAATTTAAATATATTTTATAATAAACTTTATTTTGCTATTAAAACACATAAAATATAATTAATTAATATCGAATTCTCTGTTTATCCATCACTCTTTTTCTAATTGTTGTGTAGCTGAAAGAATCACCAGTAACATATAACTCGTAATAAGTATATTAAATGAGAGAAATTAATTTCATTCAGTCTCTCTATAGTTTAAAGAATACAAAAAATATTGTATAGAACAGGGTATTATTTGTATATAAATTTATTTCGATCATTCTTCAAGAATTAAACAGAAATGTTTCTTTAGTAATAATAACTTTTAAAGTATGAGATTTTTTAAAAGGCAATAAATAACAAATAGATAATTTTCAAAAAAATGTGTCAAATCGAATTTTTAACCATTTAAATTTTTAACATTTCCACTTATGACCGTACTTTTTGCTTCAGGATATTATATTTTGTAGTTAATGTGTGTTTAATTTCTAGTTCTAATACCTATCTTAGAAAGTCAGGGAACTAGAAATTCCGATTTATGAAACCAGAAGTTATTGTTATGGAAATCTAGCTCGAAGTCCGTTTATTTTCTAGTTCTGGGAACAAGAAAATTTTGGTCTACTCAATCAGACTATATACTAGAACACGCTAGCAAAGGGAACTAGAATTTATAAGGATGACATGGAACTATTTTTTCTAGAGCCACAATTTATTTTCTAGATGCCAGAGGCAGATTTTTTTTTCAGTGAGGATAACATGTAAGTATCAAAACTGTAACATGTGATTTATTAAAAAAAAAACAACGATGTTTCAGTCTTGAACAGATTTCACAAACAACAAATATTTCTTCCAATAAACTAAAATTAAAAATCTTAAGGAAAAAATACTGGTGAGATTGCAATTTTTTTTAAAAGGAAATTATTCTTTCAATATCCTCCTTATTGAGGACATTCTTTCAATATTAACCGACAAGAAATCTTTTTCAAAAAAAAAAAAAAAAAAATCTTTTAAGCATATTTTGGGATAAAAAAATCTTTTCCCTTTATTCAAAAAAAGTAAAAGGATCAGATGGGATGCGTTGAGCTTTTTTGAAGAAATTTTAGAAGATCCAAATTCCTGGGAAAATATTTATTTTCTAATTTTTACAGAAGACATCCTGAATTCTAAAGAAAATGGATTAAGTTACATATATCATATATAAAATATTTTTCTTCCCAAATTGCAAAATAAAAAACAAAGCTTTTAAGAACGATTAAATTTAAAAATTACATATACATATATCCGTTGTTATTTGAGATTTAGATTTTTATAAATTCTCTACATGTTTTTCTTATAATATTATTTAAAGGAAGTTGAAAACAAACATTTTGGAACATTTTTAAATTGTATCCTTTTTATTAATAGAAAATGAAGAATTAGAAAAAAACCTATTATTTTTATTTTTGGCATTTTGCATCAAATTAGAAAGAGTCCTACACTTTATAGATGCAAGTTTATTATTTTAATTAAAATGATAGAAAAGGCAGAGAAAATAAAGCCAGAAAGTTTAGATATAATTAAAAAAAATACTTAAAAATCTCAAAATAATATTTTTAATCTATATTACAGCTTCGTATACAATTTATTTCCTATCACATGAAATATCTTACACTTGAACATTTAATTGTCTGAGAATAGCAGTTTTAAGGTAGTTGTACTACCAACATTTTGAAATATTTTTAACAAATATATATATATACAGGGTGTCCGAAAAGTCTGGAAACGGTCGAATAACTCGAGAAATACATATGAGATTGAAAAACGTAAATATACGTGTTAAATATTTTTAAATAAGCTACTCAGTGATACCAAATTTGACCTTCGTAACCGTCCCCCTGGGGGACAGAGGGGGTCCAACTTTGAAATCTTAAATTATAACCCCCATTTTTTATTGCAGATTCGGATTCTACGGACAAAAATACGTAACTTTTGTATTTGATGTTTATTTCGAATCCTCGTTTATCACGGTGTAATTGAGCATATTAAATCGATACATATTTCGGCTTTTCCAACGGGATTTTCCCTAATCGAAACTAATTGGGGAGAATTTATGACATCAAATTATTCGTCTTTTGCAATAATAGCGTTTCCTGAAAATCACCCGTGCCGATTATTTCGGTAGTGCTACACAGTTAAAAATTTGATCCATTTGCTGTAGCATCACTCCACAGCTTTTATACAATATCTCTTTCATGACCAATGAGAATGTTCCATAACACAGTAAAGTACACTGTAAAAAAATGACCCTTTTGCTGCATCGTCATTCCACCGCTTTTATAGAAAACGATTACTTTACTGTGTTATGGAGCATTCTCATTGGTCACAAAAGAGATATTCTATTATAGCTGTGGAGTGACGCTGCAGCAAATGGGTCAAATTTTTAACAGTGTAGCACTATTGAAATAGTCGCCACGAGTGATTTTCAGGAAACGCTATTCCTACAAAAGAAGAGGAATTTGACGTCAAAAATTCTGCCCAATCAGTTTCGATTAGGGAAAATCCCGTTGGAAAAGCGGGAATATGTATCGATTTAATATGCTCGATTACACCGCGACAAACAAAGATTTGAAATAAACATCAAATACAAAAGTTACGTATTTTTGTCCGTAGAATCCGAATCTGCAATAAAAAATAGGGGTTATAATTTAAGATTTCAAAGTCGGACCCCCTCTGACCCCGAGGGGGTCGGTTTCGAAGGTCAAATTTAGTATCACAGAGTAGCTTATTTAAAAATATTTAACACGTATATTTACGTTTTTCAATCTCATATGTATTTCTCGAGTTATTCGGCCGTTTCCAGACTTTTCGGACACCCTGTATACACTATATTGCCATTGATTATGGGACACTTGCGATTTTAGACATTTTACTAAATATCTAGAAAAATACATGAGGAATCATCTCGAAACTCTTAGTGTATAAATATAATAGTATACGTCATACATCTCCGTGAAGATTTTTTACCGAAACTCCATAGGAGACCGTCAACAAATTAAAAAAGAATGAATATCTTTTGAATAACCTTGTCAAAACTAATGGCGCAAAAGCGCTCAAACTCTAGATTATGATTGAATGCCTTATTGTAATACACTGTGTTCATTTTTATGCAAATAGCATGCATACTCGCAGAGTAATTAAGGATTTTATAAAAATGGCCTCAAATTTTTCTAAGTTTTTCCCTTATAATTTTCAGAGTTCTTAATCTAAAATAATATTTTTTTCAGAAAATATGACAAACAACATTGCACACAGTACCCTGTAATCAGAATTAAAAAATAATAAAAATTGTACGAAAAATGAGTAGGTTTACTAAATAATTTTTTACTGCGCATGCGTCAAAGATATAAAAATTCCATTTGCATATTATGTTAGCTAAATGTATAGAGCAACTTTTGTAAAAGTCTCAAAATTATAGCTTGAAAATTCTGAAAGTAATCGTCTATAGAAAAAGGACAAAATCCGTTGTTTCCAAAATGAAGCAAAAAAATGAGGGATTTTATCCAAAAGTAGTCGTAACATCCCGTATTGTGTACTCTATATTGACACTAATCAATGAATATATGGATACAACCCCTCTTGTTTTTGCTTCATTTTGAAAATAACGGATTTTCAACTTATTCAATTGACGATTATTTTCAGAATTTTCAAGTTATGATTTTGTGACTTTCACAAAAGTTGCTCTATACATTTAGCTAACATAATATGTAAATGAAATTTTGATATCGTTGACGCATGCGCAGTAAAATATTATTTAGTAAACCAACTCATTTTGTATACAATTTTCATTATTTTTTAATTCTGATTACAGGATACTGTGTGCAATGTTGTTTGTCATATTTTCTGAAGAAAATATTATTTTATATTAAGAACTCTGAAAATTATAAGGAAAAAACTTGGAAAAATTTGGGACCATTTTTATAAAAACCTTAATTACTCTGCGAGTATGCATTCTATTTGCATAAAAATGAACACAGTGTATTACAATAAGGCATTCAATCATAATCTAGAGTTTGAGCGCTTTTGCTACATTAGTTTTGACAGGGTTATTCAAAAGATATTCATTCTTTTTTAATTTGTTGACGGTCCCCTATGGAGTTTCGGTAAAAAATCTTCACGGAGATGTATGACGTATACTATTATATTTATACACTAAGAGTTTCGAGATGATTCCTCATGTATTTTTCTAGATATTTAGTAAAATGTCTAAAATCGCAAGTGTCCCATAATCAATGGCAATATAGTGTATATATATATATGTTACAGGCCAAACCCGATTTTAGGCCAAACTAGATTGGCCTAGGCCAAACTAGTCTATCCTAACGCCCATCGGACAAACTAGTTTTTCCTAGGCCAAACCGGTCTATCCTAACGCCCATCGGATAAACTAGTTTTTCCTAGGCCAAACCGGTTTATCCTAACGCCCATCGGATAGACTAGTTTTTCCTAGGCCAAACTAGTCTATCCTAAGGCCCATAGGACAAACTAGTTTTTCCTAGGCCAAACTAGTTTGGCCTAACTCTTATAGGATAAACTAGTTCAGCCTGCAGTTTATTGGTCTGAACTAGTTTATCCTAGGCCAATTCAATTTGGCGTGATTTTATTGAATTCAATGACTGCCTCAGCGCCAACATTCTAGTTTATCCTAGGCTGATCTAGTTTGTCCAAGGCCAATGTAATTATCCGTATTTTTAGCTCACGGGCGTCAAAGCCAGTGAAATAAAGGGCTCACAGGTTCTGTATGTATGTACGTACGCTTGTATGTACGTATGAATGTACGTAACGCTATAACTCTTGATATAAATATCCGATTAGCTTCAAATTTTGGATGTAGGTTCCTTCTGATAAGATACTTTTCTGATTAGTTTTGGAAATTCACTGAATAAGAATAAAGGGGGCGAACGGGAGTCTAAATCCCCCACCATTAATTTAGAGAAATGCATTCTGCATTTATCATGCAGAATTATCAGTTTTCATTTAAAATGTTAGATATAGGATTATTCTGACAAGGCGCCTCGGGATTAGTTGTGGATGTTTATTGTTTAAGTGTTAAAGAAAGGGCAATGTAGGTACCCTCCCATAATTTAGGTAAATGGTTTTTAACGCAGAAATTACGGATTTGATTCAAATTTTGGTTATAGGTTCTTTCTGATAAGGCAATTCTCTGAATAGTTTTGAGGGCTTAATTGTAAAGTATGAAGGAAAAATGACGGATTTTCCTCTTATCTAGTAAAAACTAGTTTTTCCTACGGGCATATTAGATAAACAAGTTTGGCGTAGGTAATCTAGTTTATATAATTGGCGTTAGGATAAAATAGTTTGGCCTAGGCTAATCTAATTTGGCTTGAAATCGGGTTTGGCCGGTAATAAACATGTCTTTCACTAGAATAAGTATAAATGTGTGTCAAGAGTTCTTGCTTATAACATCAATACAGGAATTTCACATGTCCACCCTAAATACATAATGCATTTTACATGGTGTTTTTTTTTTCCTGCAGACTCGTGCCAACTGAGATCAGGCTTGCATTTATTATTTTTATTATTATTATTATTATTACTATTATATTTGCATATTCGAGCCAGATTGGAGGTGAACATAATTTGGAATCGAACAGCGTTTTCCATTTTTTAGAAATTAATTTCTTGTCGACCTATAAGCTATTCTTGTCACGGCGTGAAGTTTTTCTTTTCCGTGAAGTCGTAACCGAAAATTCGATTCAAAACGTAGCTTTAATAGTATTTTCTCAAAGGTACATCGGTTTTATGGAAAAATGGTTAACGCCATTCGATTACATATTTTCTGAGTGAGAATGCCAGTTAATCTTATGCCTTTCCGAAAATGAATTAATTCTTAAATGTGTTAGGATGTAGCTCTTTTGGATTTGAGAAAAGTCTTAAGGAATGACAGAGAAACATATTCACAAATTTACTTTTTACTGAACAATTTAGTTATGATGTTTATAACTCTCTTTTTTTTCTTTTGTTCTAAACTATATTAATTATTTAATGAATCCCTATTTCAATATTGAAAGGTCTAAGAAACTAAATAATTAATAATACCTTATGTATTTTTCATTCTGTGAACACCTCGTAATTTAAAAATACATTGTAAATTTATCCAATATGTATGTATGCAGTGTTTTTTAAAGGAATCCTAATTGTATGTTAAGTAAAATCTGAATTTTTTGCAGAAATTGAGTAGTGCCAGATTGAGCGAGACTGAGTCTTTTTTCACATATTTTTGTAGAGGCAAGGCTCGGCCTGAACTTTTAATTTTTACACAGGGTCACGGCAAAATAACTTTCCTTCGGGAAAGGCGGGGCCCGGAACTCGAAATTCTGGCCCTTGCAAACCTCTAACAGTATTGTAAAACGCATCGAATTAAATACATTATAATGGTGATGACAAAACCACTTTGCACAAGGTTAGCAATGGAGCAATAGTCGGGATCAATATTAAAAAGAATATTGCCCAATTAAACTGATGGCTTTGCATTCACAGGCTGTTTACAGTCATTGTGTATTTCAGCCATTTTTTTATAGAATAACACCCTCGAAAAATGAAGTAAGTTGGATTACTTTTTTCCATTTCCCCCACTTATATTTAACCATTGAACCCCCAAAACTAATCACCGATACGCTTTATAAAATTAAACAATTATCCGAAATTTGAACCAAATCAGATAATTCTGCTCAAAAAAACCATTCATCTGATTTAGAGAGTGTAATCCCACATTCCTCCCTTTATCTACGAAAAAACTATAAGCTATATTCAAAATTTACGGCAAATCGGATAAAACTGCATAAAAACCCATTTATCTAATATAAGGAAGGCGATAAATCGTCCACTAATCCATTATGCATAACCATAAGAAAAGAGCCAAATTAATTAAAGAAGCACTTGATCAAATGAATTCATGTCCAAAATTTTAAGCAAATTGGGTAATTCTGTATTATAACAAATTTATATATTTTAAAGAAGGAAAAAAATTGCTGGTTCAGACCAAAAACCAAAGAACAACCAAAATTAATCAGTGAAACGCTTTATCAGAAAGAACAAATCTAAGATTTGCAGGAAATCGTTTAATTCTGCATGAAAAACCCATTTAACAAAATTAGGCGGGATTCCCCCGTTCTTCCCTTTGTTCTTATTCAATTAATCCCCAAAACCAATTAGGGAAACGCCTTACCAGAGTGAATTTATTTCTAAAATTTGAAGTAAATCAGTAAATTCTGCGTGAAAAAAACATTTGCATAAATTATGGGGCGTTACCCCTATTCTCCCCTCCCTTTATACTTAAACAATTGACCCGCACAACTAATGAAGGCGCCTCAACAGAATACTCCTATATCTAAAATTTGAATAAAATATGCTAATAATCCATAGAAATCCATTTATTTGAATTAAGGGAAGGGGCGAATCAGCCTCTCGTCCCCTCCCTCCTTATTCTTCTCCAATGACCTCCCAAAATTAATCAGAAAAGCTCCTCATAAGAATAAACCTATATTGAAAGTTTGATGCAAATCGAGTATTTCTATCAAAAATTATTCCGTTACGTACTTACGTACATACATAGATACAGAACCCACGGGCACATTAGTTCTCAGTCTTTGGTAGCTGATGAGATAAAAACATGTCAAATTACATTATTTCTATCAAAAGTTATCGCGTTACGTACATACATACGTACGTACATGCGTACATACATACGTACATATATACGTACGTACATACATGCGTACATACATACATACAGAACCTGTGAGCCCATTTTTCTTTGGCTTTGACGCCCATGAGCTAAAAACACGTAAAATTAAATTAGCCTAGGATAAACTAGATCAGCCTAGGACAAACTAGAATTTTGGCGCTGAGGCGGTCATTGAATCAAATAAAATCACGCCAAATTGAATTGGCCTAGGATAAATTAGATCGGCCTAGGATAAACTAGTTCAGACTAATAAACAGCAGGCTAAACTAGTTTATCCTATAAGAGTTAGGCCAAACTAGTTTGGCCTAGGAAAAACTAGTTTGTCCTATGGGCCTTAGGATAGACTAGTTTGGCCTAGGAAAGACTAGTTTATCCGATGGGCGTTAGGATAAACCGGTTTGGCCTAGGAAAAACTAGTTTATCCGATGGGCGTTAGGATAGACCGGTTTGGCCTAGGAAAAACTAGTTTATCCGATGGGCGTTAGGATAGACTAGTTTGGCCTAGGCCAATCTAGTTTGGCCTAAAATCGGGTTTGGCCTGTAACATATATATATATATATGTGTGTGTGTGTGTGTGTGAGTGTGTGTGTTTTAAAATCTTATCGTTTTAAAGAAAAATTTTAGATCGTTCAACGATTGACCCTGAACAATGTAACTTATAGATCGCTCAGAATATGTATTTTTTTCCTGTGTGAATGAAGACATTCTTATTCCTTTTTATCATCAGTGCATATTCGTTAAATTTGAATAGGCTTCAAAGGAGTATTGCCATATTCCATAATGTATTGAAATAACTGATTTATTTTGTGTGTCCCTATAAAAGAACAATAAGTGCTATACACACCCCACTGCCTAGTGCACTTCATTGATGTATGTCGATTTCAATCTCTTTGAAACAATGTAACAACCAATGTCACTCTTTGAAACAATATCAATAAACCGTATGGATAAATCCTTTTAAATATGTAAACACACATTTTTTTATCCCAATATATAGAAAACTAAAGCTACGATTTTTACTTTAAGTTCCACATAACTTTAAAAATGCATGAAGAACATGAAAAGCATTTAAGTAAACAATGTCTCGAAAAGTTTTTGAAATATTAACGGTTTCAGAGCAGAAAATATTTACATTTTTGTCTTAAAGCGAAATGTGAGGGATATTTTAAACAGTGAAGTTTATTTGCTTTCCGGACAAATACGTATTCTTTCTAAAGAACAAGAGAAAAAGTACTTGACTTTGCAAAATAATATGCCACAAAATTTTCTGAAATAAAACGAAGCTTATATAACATCTTATTTATTTCTATCAGAAATCTTTTCATAGAGGTAATGTATTATGTGTGTTAGAAATATTCATATGCAATAGCTGCTGCACTGTTGCAAAAAATTGCATAAATACAAAATATATTACGATTCTATTAAATTCAGTAACGCAGAAATAATAGGATTTGACGTTCAATAGGACGTTGTCACCATTTAAAATCATCGGCAATCTAAAATCATGACCTGTCATAAATATCATTGAATTAAATGCATATGATAGAATTGAATATAACTAAGAAAAGTTTAATTAATATCGTTTTAAACTTTGCTTCAATTTACAAAAAAAAAAAAAAAAAAAAAAAAAAAAAAATGAAATGACCGGACACAATTTTCTATAATAAATTTGAAACCATTCGATTAGGTTGTTTTAGCGCTGTTACATATGGACAGAAGTACGAACGAGATGCATTACGTGTTTATATAATTATGAATACACCTAAAGTAATCCAGATATTTCTTAATCTATGTGAGTTATAAAATAGCTACGAATGGAATTATACAACCTAGTGCGGGCTACTAACAATTACGGATAACCGACATTCAAAAACGTTTTCAAGTTGAATACGTAAAGGGTTAAATAGTTTTCTTATACTGGAATTTCTCTGAATAGCATGATATCAATTTTAAATCAATCAATTATGGCTCATAACTGAATTTATACACTAAGGAATAACTAAATAGTATTATGTTGCTTCTATTTCTTTCTATACCTGCGAGGTTTTTGTGCAGCATTTTGAATATTCTTTTCAATATTAATGAATTGTTTTGGTTATGTAATACAGAAAATACAACTGATCCTGTTAGTTTTATAAAATATAGAAAGGTTCACTTTAATTCTGCTGCTCGGATAGAAAGCAGTAATACTCACGGCATAATACATTTTCGACAATATTTATGATATTTTGCGATACTTAAATAAAGAGATCACTGTTGAGTAAGTTAAAAATGTGGCACTGGCATAATAATATCTGTATTTGCTCTGTTTGACTATTACGCTACGTTCAATTTTTACAAATATAATTGAATAATCGGACTATTACTTACCCATCATACGTAGTATAGGGTAAGTCTTGCAATCGTTTTGAAAATCGAATTTTTTTTTTGTCGGATTTACACGTTTTAGATAGTGGAGATTCCGAAAAACATATTTTTAGAAAAAAAATTTTGCCGTCCGTCTGTCTGTCTGTCTGTAAACGCTCTATCTCCCGAACGAATTGAGATAGAGACTTGAAATTTTGCATGTAGTTAGTATGTAAGAATGGAGCGAACCCTATTTAATATCAGCAACCTCGATTATCCGGAACTATTTTTCTCGGACTCTCGAAAAATTCGTTCTGATGAAAGGTACATAAAAATTTTCGAATTTTTTTGTTCTAAGGAATGGACGTAAAAGGCAATAAAATAAGACACATTTTGCATATAGAACGAAGTCGATTGGATTATTAGTTGCCGAGATATTTGTAATCCTGTTTTCCACATTCTCGGATTTTTCATGACCCTGTATTTCATTCAAACTTCAATTCAGAGGTATATTTTAATTGGAAATGATACGCTTAATGTGATGCAGTTAATTGTTAGTTAATAGAGTTATTATTTTTGGAGTTATAAGGATGTTTCTTTTACGCAGTTCGGTACTACTTGAGTAGTTTGCCGTTTTATGTAATTTGTCGAAATCGGTAATCAGCAGTTCTTTAAAAGAACATTACTATGTATATTAACAATATTTAAATTTTGTTTATGAATTGCAACGCATTGTATAAATAGTTTTCACATGTTTTATTTTCATATACATGATATACATGATGGGTAAGTATTACGGTGGCCCCCAACGACTAGTTTTTAAGAGCTTTTATATCGTTATTGCTTTCCTAAAATGCTGCCGAACGTATTCCGTCTTTTCATTTGCATAAATAATTATGATACTGTTGGAGCGGTTCATTTATTATTATGT
Organism: Maratus speculifer; assembly: GCA_964019185.1. Classification (NCBI taxonomy): domain Eukaryota; kingdom Metazoa; phylum Arthropoda; class Arachnida; order Araneae; family Salticidae; genus Maratus; species Maratus speculifer. Next base: position 26,123,109 of record OZ025292.1, read on the forward strand.
GTCTGCAAAGAATGTTTGTAGAAAAACTATGTTTCAGAATTAATACCTATATTCCAAGTTGAGAATATCGTTTAGAAAATCCTTACAGATATTTTGAGAACAGTGGTAACAAAAAAAATAAAAAAATCTTTTATAAGTGTAAATCTCGAAAATGTAATTCGAGTATTTGTGCACCGAAAAATCTATGAAATGTATACAGAAATGTTTGATTAATACCAAATAAATAAAAACTTCAGTAAAAATGCAACCTAATGTTAGGTACATTTACTTATAAATGAAATTTAATTTAATGTTTTTTTTAAGAAGTTAAAAGTGTAACACTATTTTTTCTCCTTGTTTATGACGTAATTACATAAAACTGGCTTATTTTCTCATAAGTGTTTCAAATATGCGGCATATCAACTTCAAACTACTTTGACTCCTAGATTAGGTAGAAATATATATTTTATTTCTTTGATATACAAATTTTAATGATATCCTTTATATATTTTATTTGTTTTATAAAATTACAAAAAAAAAAAAAAAAAAAAGGAAAATAACTTTTTGTTTTGAGCTTAAATATGAGAGATTCTTTTTTAATTAATTTATATATACCATTTTTTAAATCTCAAATAGTAATTAAATGTTTTCCGCAGAAATGGTTACATTATTACGGACGTTTTCAATTCGGCATTCTGAAAATGTAACTTAATTTCTGGTGGAGTATGAATTGGTATAAAAAAAAAAAAAACCTTCTAATAAGGAAAGTCGTTTAACTTGATAATATGGATATTATTCAATTGGGAATCAATTAATGATAAATGTTTAAATTGTCGAAATGAAAGCATTTTTATGATACTTAAAAGAATAGCTTTAATTGTGACTGGAAAAAAGTTTTAAATCTTAACTTATGTCTACAATATTAAAAAAGTTACAAAATTGCACGTGATGCTTAGCAAATAAGGTGCGTTCGTACGATAACGAAGTTTTAAAAATATCACTCTCATATACCAATCTCATAAAATTGTAAATAGTTAATTACAATTAAAATGCGCCCCAAACAATCTTCTTCTTATACCATTATGTAATGGAATACTTTTGTGTGGCCTTCTAAATTAACAACAAATGTTATTTGCACCACATATTATTCAAAATGTATATTATGATATGTACTTTATAGATGCATATCAATTTTACTATGTTCGAATGAGTGTAAATCCACTAAAATACATTTGAAACATTTTTCCCCGATTGACCGTAATGTAACGGTATACTTTTGATTTTCCCTACAATTGATCTATGCATCCGATTTTCATAATATGTGAAACGACCGAACAAAATTATGCAATAATTATGTATTTTAAATTTCAAACGATTAAATTGCATTTGAATTTTTTTCCCCAGTGACCGTAAAGTAACGGAGTGCTTTTGATTGTCCCTGTAGTTGATCTATGCATCCGATTTTGCATAAAGTTTGAAATGACTCGAAAAAATTATGTAATAATTATATATTTTAAATTTCAAACGATTCGGTTGGGTAGTTTTTGCGTTGTTATATGCGGACGGAGAGACGGGCACATGGACAGACGGACGGAGTGAACGACAACTATAGACGCTACGTATTTACATAATTACGAACGCACCTAAAAATGATAAATGCAAATATTATAATGAACAAAATAAATTTATTATTGGTACGTTAGGTTTCTGTAACTGGACTAAATAATTAAAATTGGCTTAAGACGCAAATAAAATGTACTAAAATTACTTGTAGGTACATACAAATTTATAAAATTATTTCATGTACATTAAAATTCCTTGAAATCAGAATAAGGTAATTGCTGACAAGGAAGGTCTCCATTGGGGGCATACTCAGAATTTTTTGAAAAAAATACGAATTAAACTACTCATGTAGGTAATAAAGGATCAGTGAAAATTAGCGGCGGAATTACATTATTAGATATGTAAAAAAATAAAATCGTTTGGAATAATTGGCGTGAAAAGCTGAAAGCGACGCGGGATTTGGCGAGCAGTGCATTTCCTCGCCAAAAGCAGACGATTTTAACGAATCTGAAAATTGATTTTAATTGACTTCACTATTAAAAATCTGCAGCATTTACTGCAACGTCACTCCACTACTTTTATAGAATATCTCTTTTCTGACCAATGAGAATGCTCCATAGCACGGTGAATTGACCATTTTCTATAAAAGCGGTGGAGTGACGCTGCAGAAAATGGTACAGATTTTTAGCGGTGTTGTAGCTTGTGCAACACCTAAAAATTTGCTGCATTTTGCTGCAACGCACTCCTTCGCTTGTATATAATATCTCTATTCCAACCAATGAGAAAGCTCCATTTCACGGCCAAGTAACCGTTTTCTATACAAGCAAAGGAGTGCGTTGCAACAAAATGCAGCAGATTTTTAACAGTGTATTTTTCAATTTGGAACAATTTTAATCAATTTAAATTGTGTTTTAAATGATAAAATATATTAATTTCATTTTGTTATAAGTACATATAAACGTGTATGACAAAATTACACTTAAAGTAAAGTAAAAATGCAAAACTAAAATTACTTAAACTTATTTAAATAAATTGAACATAGAAAATATTTTCTTTAAAAAGTATTCGAAGCGTAAAAGCGTATTTTTCAAAATTTCGTTTTTTCGCCAACCGGAGATAAATCGCCAAATGAACGAATTTTTTATTATTTTTTACGGACGTTATAAGGAGGTTCCGCCGAAATTTTTTTATAAACTTATATAACTATATGAGAAGAACATTCTGTAATTTTTTCAGATTTTTCTGAGTGTGCCCGTATGGAGACCTTCCTTGTGAGTATTAACCCATTGCACTCGAGAAGTGACTCTCACTCACCACTAATGTTGTCAGGTGTCCTTCGTAAATCGGTACGCCAAACGCTATGGACATCACCAATATTATAAATCACATTTTATTTCGCCATCATTTATCACAGAATATTCGACCATTAGATAAACTGAAGGAGTATCAGTTTAACAAGTTGGGAATTGCACGTGAAGCGTAGCAAAGGGAGTACGTTCGTACGATAACGTAGTTTTAAAAATATCACTCTCATATATCTCATCATATCTCATAAAATTGTAAATATTTAATTACAATTAAAATGTGCACCAATGTTTTCCCTATATCACTACGAAATGGAATATTTTTGTTTGGCCTTGTAAATTAATAGCAAATGTTCTTTGCACCACAGATTGTGCTAAAGGTATTTTATAATGTGTGCTTTATAGATGCATATCAATTTTGATATGTTCGAATGAGTGTAACATCATTAAAATGCATTTGAAACATTTTCGCCGTTAACCGTAATGTAACGGAATAGTTTTGATTGTCCCTGTAATTGAACTATTCTTCCGATTTTGATAAAATTTGAAATAACTCCACAAAAGTATGCAATAATTATGTATTTAAAATTTAAACGATTGAAATGCATTTGAAACTTTTTCCCTATTGACCGTAATGTTATGGAATACTTTGATTGTCTCTGTGATTGATCTGTGCATCCGATTTTAATAAAACTTGTAATTGCTCGACAAAATTATGTAGTAATTATTTATTTTAAATTTCAAACGATTTGGTTGGGTACTTTTTGCCTTGTTATATGCGAGCAGGCGTACGGACGAACTGATCGAAAACTACACTATATTGCCTTTGATTATGGGACACTTGCGATTTTAGACATTTTACTAAATATCTAGAAAAATACATGAGGAATCATCTCGAAACTCTTAGTGTATAAATATAATAGTATACGTCATACATCTCCGTGAAGATTTTTTACCGAAACGCCATAGGGGACCGTCAACAAATTAAAACAGAATGAATATCTTTTGAATAACCCTGTCAAAACTAATGTAGCAAAAGCGCTCAAACTCTAGATTATGATTGAATGCCTTATTGTAATACACTGTGTTCATTTTTATGCAAATAGCATGCACACTCGCAGAGTAATTAAGGTTTTTATAAACCTTAATTTTTCCCAAATTTTTCCAAGTTTTTCCATTATAATTTTCAGAGTTCTTAATAAAAAATAATATTTTTTTCAGAAAATATGAGAAACAACATTGCACACATTACCCTGTAATCAGAATTAAAAAAGAATAAAAATTGTATGAAAAATGAGTAGGTTCACTATATAATTTTTTACTGCGCATGCGTCAAAGATATCAACATTTCATTTGCATATTATGTTAGCTAAATGTATAGAGCAACTTTTGTAAAAGTCTCAAAATCATAGCTTGAAAATTCTGAAAGTAATCGTCTATAGAAAAAGGACAAAATCCGTTGTTTCCAAAATGAAGCAAAAAAATGAGGGATTTTATCCAAATGCAGTAGTACATCCCATATTGTGTATTCTATATTGACACTAATCAATGAATATATGGATACAACCCCTCTTGTTTTTGCTTCATTCTGAGAATAACGGATTTTCGACTTATTCAATTGACGATTATTGTCAGAATTTTTAAGTTATGATTTTGTGACTTTCTCAAAAGTTGCTCTATACATTTAGCTAACATAATATGCAAATGAAATGTTGATATCGTTGACGCATGCGCAGTAAAAAATTATTTAGTAAACCAACTCATTTTTTATACAATTTTCATTATTTTTTAATTCTGATTACAGGGTACTGTGTGCAATGTTGTTTGTCATATTTTCTGAAAAAAATAATATTTTATATTAAGAACTCTGAAAATTATAACGAAAAAACTTGGAAAAATCTGGGATCATTTTTATAAAAACCTTAATTACTCTGCGAGTATGCATGCTATTTGCATAAAAATGAACAAGGCTTATTACAATAAGGTATTCAATTACAATCTAGAGTTTGAGCGCTTTTGCTACATTAGTTTTGACAGGGTTATTCAAAAGATATTCATTCTTTTTTAATTTGTTGACGGTCCCCTTTGGAGTTTCGGGAAAAACTCTTCACGGAGATGTATGACTTATACTATTATATTTATACACTAAGAGTTTCGAGATGATTCCTCATGTATTTTTCTAGATATTTAGTAAAATGTCTAAAATCGCAAGTGTCCCATAATCAATGGCAATATAGTGTATATGTGCTACGTATATACATAATTACGAACGAACCTAAAAACTGGTGTCCAGAGCATTTTTAGCATCCATTTTTTTTACGCGACAGTGATCAGTGAGAATCACTTCTCGCGTGCAAACTACTAACATTTATTGGGGTAACCAAATTAATAACCCTCAAAAAAAGAGTTTTAATGATTTTTTAGGCATTTTAATGTTTTTAAATAACTTTATACTATAAGCATGCATCTACAAACAATTTTATTACATTTTATTTCAGCTTTATATAAAATGAAATGAACTTATTTTATGATGCCCAAAGAAATAGCTTCAAGCTGTGACAATAACCTAAAATTAGTGTTGATAAACAATGTTATTATGCCAAAAGAAGGCAATTTAAAGCAACAATTTTCTTTGACATCAATAAAAGTATGAAATTTGGAGTACAGAGAATGAATCTTAACTATATGATGCTTGAATTCAAGTAACTCCTATAACAAATAAATGCGAATGTATGAAAATTAAGTATAGAACGAAACCAAAACAGCAACTGGACTTCGGTGATCTTTCTGCTTCCGGCCGAAAACGAAAATCATTGAATTTTTTTTCTTGGATTTTTTATTCAAGTAATTATAGCATACATAAATATGCATAATTTTTAATAAATGAATTATACATAATTATTAATTTTTATGGCACAAATTTTTATCTCTATGTCTCGGAAAAAACTTTTAATTTTGATATAAAATAAAAATTTACTTTAATTCATAAAAGACACTAAGTTTTTCTAAATAACGAATTTCATTTAATTAGAAAATGCCTTAAATGTACCTATCTACGCATATCTTTTATAAAAAAAATTTCAAAAAGAACATTTTTTTTTACAAGAACATTCTTAAAAAGTATTAGAAAGAATTTTGATGCGTCAAACTATAAATTTCCATTACTGTTAAATTTGACATTTTTAATGAACCCGTAAAAAAGTGTCTTCAATGTTTTATGCTTGTTTGCTTTATAATTTGCACATCATGAGTTAGTGATGAATGATAATTCTAAACAGCAATTTCATAGTAATAAATATTTGAGCCGATACAGCTCCAATCAAAAAATAACATAGAAAATTTCCAAAGCATCAAATGAGACTTTTAAAATACAGATTGCCCCATCGTGTTTTGGTTCTGCGAATTCTGCCTTTGCTTCGAAAGTGAATTTTTGCTTAACTCAGATTTACGGCCGAAAAAGAAAATGTAAAGAAACTTTTTAATCAATCCCTAATAGAAACAAACTCGTCATACGTAAATATAAGGGTGCTTAAGATCACGTGAAAGAATATTTCTCCGTTGAAGAATCACTGTTGATGAAAACACGTTAAGCAATAGCAATTAAATTATTTTTGAAAAGTCATTAACTAAGTGGAATTCCGTGGATGCTTATTTTTTTTTAATTTGTGTTCGTTGATTTAGACTCCTCTTATTGAATCTTAAATATCACGTGGCTTCAAAACTCCGGATTCATAGCAGCGAATGCTAACTTGATGAAGATCAATGCGAAGTGCGGATTTTCAATATTCAGTCTAAGATCCTTAATTGTACGCATTTAATGTTTAACTTCTTCGTTACTGAGTATTAAAGAAGTATTATTGATTAAAAATGATTTCTTTCATTTCCCATTTGAATTCAGAGAAATATTTTTAATTTATTTGTATTTATTCTTATCTTAGTGAATACAATACAATATGATCTGTAACTGATTGTTTATCATATTGCTATTGTATATTGGTTGTATTCCATATTGAATGACATTATATGATATACAATTTATATATCATTCTGATATAGAAATTGTATTCATGTGTGAGTATCATCAGTAAAATGGAATAAATCGGAGGTCCAAATATATGTACCTATGGAACGAAGACATTAATACTTATTTTAATTTTTTCTATCTTAAAGAAACAAATTAGATTCCCCCTACTCGAAACTATTGAGACTGAACATAGTTCGGTTTAGCTGGAATTAAACTTTATTTATTGGCTTGAGTTTATTAAGTGGATTTCATTAATAATAATCAGCGATGTCAGTTATTACAACATAAATTAAATGCGGATACCTCTGCAAGAGTCAGCTTTATACATCGTTGATCAGCTGGTGCTGAACAGGTTTTCTTATTTCTTGTAACTTAATTTAAAATTCACCGTTAATATGTAACAGACTCTTCAAATAAAAACTACATGTTTAATTTGCTTATTGTGTGTAATCGTCAGGATAAAAATCAGAAATTCTCAAAATACCGGCTTAGTTCCGACGATACCGGATTTTCGAGGTTACACAGAAACACATAAAATTGGTACAAATGGAAAATTGTCATACATTTTCTGCTCATAAAAAAAGAAAAAAAAAAGAAAAGTGCTGTCGTTTTCACGTTAACTCTTTTGTCAATGACACTCTCTAAAGCGCTGGAAATAAATCAATTGTCTTAACAAATGAGACCATTATCTCGGAGACATTTTTAACTTGCGGTTCATTATTTTTCACTTTACGTCCTTATTTCTTGTCTTGGCATATTTCCAGAATTTAAAATATTAAAAAGATTACGGGAATTTAAATAATGTCTCCTTTTTAGTTATTGTATTTCGATAACCGACAGATTGTAGCATTTTTTTCTGATTTGCATTAAGTTTTTAAGAAAGTAGAGATATAAAAAAGAATGTGTAAAGACAGAAAAAATGTGATTCTTAAGTTAAAAAAAAATACTTTAAAGGTAGATTGTTATAAGTTATGTTGAAAAAAATCAGATGAAAAATTTTAAAACATATTTTTCTCTTCTTTTGGTTTACGTGGTATAGTTATGAACAAATGAATTTAAATCTTAAGTGCATTATGATGCAAAATGCAATTTTTAACTCAGGCTAATATTATTTATTGTATATATATATATATAAATTTAGTTCAGCAATTTCAAATTTTGATAAAAATACACTAATTTGATAAATATTCTATTTATTCAAAATAATGCAACAACTTATTATTTAGATAGTAAAAATCAGAATAAAATAATGTTTTTACTTTTTACATGCCCTAATGTTTTTCCGCAGCCGCACGGCTGCCATAATTAATCATAATATACCTTAACTCAATGTATTATTAAAAAAAATGATTTAAATACATACATTAGAATACATGCAAAAATATTTAATTTTACACGAAATAAAAAAAATCTATAAAAAATTTTGATAAATATTTGAGTGTGTATGGTGTATTTTTGTCGGCCGATTATCTACGCTATGGGATATAGGCGCTGTGGGGTGATTTGCCCTCCGTGGGTGTCTTTCTAAGGGAACCTAACCCGTATTTACGCAAGGTTCGAAGAAAACCACGGAAAACTTCGAACGGTTTGGCCGACGGTCGCGATTGGGTTCGAACCCAGCACCTACCGTCTACTAGTCGGAGGTCAGAACTTCGCGGCCACTGGTGGGGCCGATAAATATTTGAGAATGATAAATTTTCTATAAAATGAAAACTTTGCTTTATGAAAGAAAATTAGAAAATTATGTTACATAATACAATGAGTATTTTTTAAAAAATAGCAATTTTTGGTGTTTTTACATTAAAGAAGGCATTTTAAAATAAAATAATGAAATAACAAAACTCGGTTAAAATTCCTGTAACTTCTTAAATGTAAGAAAATCAATGCCTTTTATTATTTAAATAAAATTTTAAAGTGTTAAATTTATACACTGAAACTCCACATTTGCTATATTGTTATGATAAGTTTGTGTTACTCATCTGAATTTTCAAATTATAATTTTCGGTTTTCTGAGGGCTATTTTTGAATGAAACAGATCCAAATAAACCATTTTTTTTATTAGTTTTGGGTGCAGATGATTTGTTTGGGTTTCATGAAACTTATTGGATTCTATATGCATATGTGCAACATTGTAATACACAATTTTGAAGTTTTTTAAAATGAATGTAAATCCAATTTAAATACAAAAAATTTTCTTTTTATCATATTTTATTAAATCTATATTGATTTGAAAAACGCCTCATTCATGTTTGTAGTCCCATACAATAAAAAAATCCTTCTGATAGTTATGCATCATAATATATCCACTTAAATCCCAAATAACTGAGCTGTTTGAAAGAATTATGAGCATGCTTATATTAAGGTCATTAATCAAGTAAAAATAAAGAAGGCAAAATTTGAAAAAACAGTTTGTTACGGCGCTTACCGCAACAGTATGAACTCAAAAATAATTATGGAGATACTTTAAAAGGATTAAAAGGAGCTTTTCTTTTACCCTTGTGTTTTATTTAAACCGTCTTTGATGCTTTCGTCTCGTATAATCTATTAGAAAATGTGCTAAAAAAGAAATGCATATAAAAAATAATGATGCTAACATATTTTTCCCGTCACTTTTTAAGTCTTATGGATAAAAAAAGGATTAATGAAGATTGATTGGTCTAAAGTATTTTCAATGGTAAATTATATACAGGGGTTGGACAAAAATATGGAAACACCTTAAAAAAAACACGTTTCCTTAACTAGTATGGTGTATGGTACCCGTTGTTATTCAAAACAGCTTGCATTCTTCTCGGAATGGATAAATACAGTTTCTGTATGTTTGCCAAGGGAATATTGTACCATTATTCTTGCAAAACGGTGGCAAGTTCAGATAACGATGTTGGCGGTGGATAGCGAGAACGCACTTTCCGCTCCAATGTAGACCACAAAGGTTCGATAATATTCAAATCTGATGACTGTGGTGGCCTAGGGAGATTCGAAAATTCATCCTCGTGCTCAGAAAACCAGTCCTGGACAATGTGAGCTGTGTGAACGGAGACGTTGTCGTCTTCGAAGATACAATCGTCATTGGGGAACGAAGCTTGTACCATTGGATGAACTTGATCGGCCAAAATGTTCACATAAGTCTGAGCAGTAATACGCCCTTACAGAGTTATCATGGGGTCAGAAGAGAACCACGATATGGCTGCCCAAACAATCACCGAACCCCCGCCATGTTTCACTCTTGGCAACAAGCAGTCTGTTTTATTGGCTTGAGATGGCGTTCTGCAGACGTAAACTCGGCCAGAAGTGGGGAACAATGTGAAAGAAGACTCATCAGACCATATTGCGCTGTTCCACAGCTCTATAGTCCAGGCTTTATGACTTAACACCACTTTTTCCTGTTACAGGCATTAGCATTACTGATGGATGGCTTTTCAATTGCAACATGGCCAGCAATTCCCTATTTATGAAGCTACCTTCTAATTGTTTTGGTACTCACAGGATTTGGTAACACGACACTCATTTCAGCAGTAACTTTTGCAGCTGTGGTCTGCTTATTTTTCGAGATAATCCTCCTTAATGATCGTCTGTCACGATCACAGCACACACTTTCGTCAGCGCGGGATTTAGCGGATGATATTTTTTCCGCATTTCAAAAATGGAGAATAAATCTGCAACACAGTACCTCTTGAAACACTAAAAACCTCGGCTACCTTGCTTACGGAAGCACCCACCATACGCGCGCCAACAATTTGTCCACGTTCGAAGCCTGTTAACTCTGACATAATGCAATGATAACCTCACATAACAGTGCTCCAACAACGACTGAACGGTGCAGCGATTTTACGAAGTTGTATAGGTGGCGTCAGTAGGCTAAAACTCCAGTGCCATCAACATAGTTCATTATAATTAATCTTTCTTTTTCAAGCATGCATTTCAAAAGGTGTTTCCATATTTTTGTCCAAACCCTGTATATATGCATAATTTGGAGAGGTATATTGATCCATTGCTGTTTTTGTTACTGTTTTTCCTTTATGAGGGCTATAGGCAAGAGATATGTGAGGGGTATAATGCTGTCCATGCGGTGCCTTTATTGGGGCACCTAAACTGTATACGCAAATTTCGGGGAAAAACAGGGGAAACTCTGAACAGTTAGACCAATAAGCCTCTCAGTGAGTACGAATGTAGAAATGAATTTGGATTTTTGTTGCTCTATTTAACACACACACACACACAAAAAAAAACACTTTACGTTAGAAACTTGAACTGCAAAACAAGCTGTAAATAAATATTTTTTCCCTTTGAATTTTTAGTACATGAGGAACTTATTTCAAGACATTTCAAACTGATAAAAAGTTTTTGACGCTTCAGTCAATTTTCCAATTCAGCCAATATATCAGTATTTTTTTATATAGAAATCCATATCTAGATTAAATATGCGACATTTCCTTTTGTTTATAGAGAGATTCTCTGAAAGATAATATTCGTGCCGAAAAATTCCCTGGTCTGGAAAATCCTGGCATCTTGGCAACCTTGTAACTTAAACCTGAAAAATTTGACTTTTATGATGTAAATTCTTAACTGTAAGTAATATCGTAGTTACACCGTTGATGAAAAATGCATCATGATTTCTCAAACATTTCCATTAATTACTTGCATAAAATGCTCATACCTGCATCCGCTCTGGTAATCAGATTTTTTAGAGGACTTGCGGCTCTATAATATGCTTCGTGTTAACGATATATATTTTCATTACGGGTGTGTTTGAATTTTATATTTTCGATTTAATATTTTTCTTTTAAGGATTGTGTATTGTTTGATGAAATATCTATAAAAATATGAAAAATTTTCAGATGAAAAAGCTTTTATATTAATATAAATTATATAAAGAATATATAACTCTCTCTAGATCTGTATTATATAACAATAAACTACACATATTGTGCTTTTTTACATAAAAAATAAATTTGATATTCGATATGTATGTCACTGTGTTTTATAGAAAACTATATCTAGATTAAATGTACGAAACTTTGGCTTTTTTATAGAGAGATTCTCTGAAAGATAATATTGGCACCGAAAAATTTCCTTGTCCCGAAAATCCTTGTAACGTGGCAACCCTGTAACATAAACATTAAATATTTGGTTTTTATGGTGTAAATTCCTTATGGTGTAACTGTTAATAATATCATGGTTACTTCATTGATGAAAAATGCATCATGAATTCTCAAATATTTCCATTAATTAATTGCATAAAATGCTCATACCTGTGCTGCTACTAGAGTCCTGCATCAGGTCTGGTAATCAGATTTTTTACAAGTAGTCAAAGAGCTAGCAACGTTTTCGTCACCTGATTTTATCAAGACTCATTTTTTAATGTTTTTCCCTTTTATGGTAGAATACGTTTGCTAGTGGTCTGGCTGTAGGGAGACATTGCGTTTATCTGTGGCAGAAGGGGTTATGCAAGTCAAAAATCTTCAAAATAATGTCATTTTATCAAGGCTCATTTTTTAATATGTTTTTCCCTTTTATGGTAGAATACGCTTGCAAGCGGTCTGGCAGTCGGGAGACGTTGCGTTTACATGTGGAAGAAGGGGTTATGCAAGTCAAAAAGCTTCAAAATAACGTCATTTTATCAAGGCCCAATTTTTAATATGTTTTTCACTTTTATGGTAGAACACGTTTGCAAGCGGGCTGGCAGTCAGGAAACATTGCGTTTACCTGTGGCAGGAGGGGTTATGCAGGTCAAAAAACTTCAAAATCACGTTATTTTCTCAAAGCTCATTTTCTAATATGTTTTTATCAAGCTTAAAAATTACAAGCTATTACACTTTGGATAGCACACAACCTATAATTAATTTTCCAGACCTAAATTCGGTTGCAAAGTTAATGCCAGACGGCTTTAAATATTTCAACGAAAGTGCCTGTTCCTAAAGTGGTTTATAATTTAAAAATTATAAGACCTCTTTACGTCATTTTATCAAGCTTAAAAATGACTCTTTGGATAGCCATAACTGTAATTTTTAAGCTTGATAAAATGACCTAAAGAGGACTTATAATTTTTTTTAATTACAAACCAGTCTTGGAACAGGCGCTTTTGTTGCCATATCTAAAGGAGTCTGGCATTAATTTTGCAACCGAATTTGTATCTGGCAAATTAATTACAGGTTGTCTGCTATAAAAAGGGTAATATCTTAAAATTTTTAAGCTTGATAAAATGACCTAAAGAGGTCTTATAATTTTTAAATTATAAACCACTCTTGGAACAAGCGCTTTTGTTGCCATAATTAAAGCCCTCTGACATTAATCTCTCAACCGAATTTATCTGTGGCAAATTAATTGCAGGTTTTTTTGCTATCCAAAGAGTAATATCTTCTAATTTTTAAGCTTGATATAATGACGTAAAGAGGTCTTATATTTTTTAAATTTTAAACCTCTCTTGGAATAAGCACTTTCGTTGCAATATTTAAAGCTGTCTGGCATTGACTTTGCAACCGAATTTGTGTCTGAAAAATTAATTATAGGTTGTCTGCTATAAAAAAGTAATATCTTGTAATTTTTAAGCTTGATAAAATGACGTAAAGAGTCTTATAATTTTTAAATTATAAACCACTTTAAGAACAGGCATTTTCGTTGCCATATTTAAAGCCGTCTGGCATTAACTTTGCAACCGAATTTGTGTCTGGAAAATTAATTATAGGTTGTGTGCTATCCAAAGAGTAATATCTTGTAATTTTTAAGCTTGATAAAGACATATTAAAAAATAAGCCTTGAGAAAATGATGTGATTTTCAAGTTTTTTGACCTGCATAATTCCTTCTGCCACAGGTAAACGCAACGTCTCCCGACTGCCAGACCGCTTGCAAACGTGTTCTACCATAAAAGGGAAAAACATATTAAAAAATGAGTCTTGATAAAATGACGTGATTTTTGACGTTGCTAGCTCTTAGATTAAAGACTTGCGGCGCTATATGCATCGTGTTGATGATAAATATTTTCATTAAGGGTATATTTGAATCACATTTTACGGTTAAATATTTTTCTTTTGAGGGTTGCGTATTGTTTCATGTGACATTTTATTAGAAAAAAAATCAGATAAAAAAAGCTCTTACATAATTATACTTCATATATAGAATATATAAATTTCTCTACATCTGTATTATATAACAATAAACTACAAATATTGTGCGTTTCTTACATAAAAAATAAATTTGATATTCGATATATAATTGTGGACAGTTTTTCCATAATTGCAGTTTTATTTAAGAGATTAGACTTGTTCAATTTCGGATTCAGGTTAGTGCGGATATACTCATTTTGTTTCTTCTATATTTCAAATTCTTGGTCAACGAAAATATTTTGCCCGTTTGGGACGGAGCCCGTAGAGACATGAACTTAAAAATGTTTGTTCCGACAGGCGCAGTAATCTAACTGCTACAGCAGAAAAGGAAAAAAAAAGTTGATTATAATATAAACTTTCTAGTTTTTTTCATTGACACCTCATGTTATAGATAATTTATTGAAAATTAATAATAAAGCTACTATGCTTTATTATTTTCAGTTTCTTTTGTTAGAAATAGCTTACACATTTTCTCTTGTGTAATGGTGTCAGTATGAAATTATTTCTGGATTTCGTGTCTAAAACAGTACGATGGTCACTCTGCGTTTTTCAACACCAAAAATATACAAAATTTAGATTTTATATTTTTTTTCTGAAAATAACCAGATTTGCACTTAATACATAGACTGAATCTTTGAAGTTAGATAGAAAATTAAATTAATCGAGGTTAATTTCTTTTATGAAGTTTAAGTAGCGTTACAGTGCAATATTCTCACTGCTAAAGGTTGCGCCAAAAAGACATTACTTGGTTTTGGAAAACAAATAACAGTCACATGGAGAAAGGTGAAGAATGTATAATCGATGCAGAACGAACTATAATTTATTTAATTTTAAAAAGTATTTTGAATACACTGACATTGAGACAATATGCTAGTAAAAAAAAAAGAAAAGAAAAAAGTCTTCACTCTTTTCTTGTCGATGCTTTTCGGCCTCTTGACTTTTGTTGGCGGTTAATCATCTTTAGATAAATCTATTCTTCTTTCCTAATCATCTTCATTAACACGTTTGGAGGTGTTAGTATCCAAATTTACCAACATGTCTTAATAACATGTGTCCTATGTCTACTTGAAAGTGCAAAACTTTCACAAGTCATTAAAAGGAGGAAATGGACAAAGTTTTTATATTTCATTAATTATTAATCATTAATAAAAATCTTGAAATTTCTGAGCAAAATAAGCATCATATTTTTATTTGCCCCCCCCCCTCTACCCTTTAATTTCGTAGAATTATAACTTCCAAAAAGAAAAAAAACGAAAGTAAAAAATAAAGAATGAAACTAGATTTACCTAAAAACAATGGTATTCATGATTCGAAAAAATTTTATTCGCTACGTGTTTGGAAAATAAAAGTAAAGGGCTCATCAATTTGCATAAACACATTTACTTAATTACTTTTTTTAAATGGTAATTTTATTTCATTTTAGAGTTTTTCTTTTTATGTTAGATAATAGCGTTTTAAATAGCAAAAACAACATCGATTCATCACAAAATTTGCATGGCAGAAAATGAAACAGGAAATTCATCATGAGTTTCAGAGTCCTTTGTCATCCTGTACGTAAAAAGAAAGAAAAAATTCTATTACATTTTAATCAATACGTAACAAGATTTTTATTACACAAATGAATTTGCTCCCTCTTTTTAAAAAAATTCAATTTTGAGATTCTCTAAGACGCTATTTTTTTCATACTAACAAGTATACAGTACTTCGTATTTCAGTACTAACAAGAATCTTAATACAATGAATTTCAAATTAAAGAAGTTTTCAATTTAATAATTGTAATTTGGATTGTTAAAAAAATATTCTCGATAAAGAAATTTCATTATAGTGAATTTAATCAGTGCTCCCCAAAGACCCGTTTTAGCAACATTTTATTAAAGTGAATTTCACAAAACATTAACTAAAAATGAAATATTGAATATTTGCTTCATATCAACCTGCTATGCTTCTTTTAAATTATCTTAAGTTTTAGTTTGTCTCAATCTTTTTGCAGAAAATCAGTCTAGATTCGTTATACAAATATTTAATTTTAAACCAAACGATATAAATTTATTGTTAATTTCATAAGAAGTTATGATAAAACCTACAAAATACCGGGTGATCCAAAAGTCAGGACGAATTTTAAAAATGAATAATTTGAAAATGAATCAGGACATAAAGATACGGTTTTCACCAAACGAATGTAAAAGAAATTGGGTTTTGTGCGGCAACGAAAAAATATAATTCTGTTAGCGAGCAACTGACGGCGCTATAGTGATTTAAGGCACGAAAAGATGATTTACAAAGTTACTTCTGTAAAACAACTCATTTTGCATCTATGTCTGACATTTTTAACTTCACAAAATATATGAAGTTCATTGTTACAATAAGGAAGCAAAACTGATGAGATGATAAATAAAACTATGGAATGATAAATGAACTCAGTAACTTCGTCCCTTGACGCTCTAGCTGTGTTGGAAGATAGCAGCCATAAACAATAAACAAGAGTGAAATTGTTCGTCAAGCAATTCTTTTAGATTGGAGAACATACCTTTATCAATTAAATTTTGTGATGCAATCCAAATACTTACGTGATTTCAAATCATTTTTTCATAATCATTTGGATTTATGACGGTGCAAATTGATGATCACTTTAGGAAGGTTGAGATTTCGTAAAGCATTCATGATTTACTCAAAAGCAAATATCCAAATTAACATCTCGAGCATCTAACACATTCTTAAGCGTTTGATTAATAATTTATTTATTGTACAGAACTCATTTGAGAATACATTTACCGCCTCGTAAATGATTTTGAGATAACAGTACACTTCAAATATATAGTTGGAAAAGCATATTTTACACTCATGCCGAGTTCAAATGAAATAATCAATTTGTTTTATTAGAGTGAAGTAAAATATTTTTAGGAAAAGATCTTGTTTCTTTTATAAATTTTCAAATGCATGCGAGGTTTCAAGAACATCATTGGAATGGATGCTTGGAGTGAAATATTTACATTAGCAGATAAATGTTTCCAAAAATGTATATGATAATGAATAAAAATACATTTTACTGACTTTCAGTTCGATCTAATAGCTGTGTACTAATTCCATCTTTTAAATAGTTAATTACGATGTGACGTTTGAGATTTTTCTTGAATTTTAATCAATTAAGAAACCCTTTTTTTGTAATTATGTACATTTCTTTTCATCTTATTGCAAAATTAATATGTTTATGTTATGAATAAGCAATTTAGAAAATTTATATTTTCTATGATTCAAATTGAAGCTTATGTGAATTTTTTTGACTTAAATAAAATAAAACATTTAAAGACACATATTCATGGAAGAAGATTTTATTTTTATATATTTCAATACATTTTATCATAGCAGGTTAATAACGTTGAAATCTAACTTTCTCAGATAAAAGCTTAATCTTTACATCCAATTAAAAAAAATCCCAACCAAATGACTTAAACAACATTAAGTGTTATGCTACTTGTGTTCTTTTCTTTAATGACGAAAAGTTTCAACAGATGGATGCAACCACTGAATCAACATACTATTTTTAATGAACAGAAATTTGCTATTTTATGTTCTTCCCACTCTCTTTTTTTAACTCCTTCAACTCATTTCTGTAAACGTAATTGTTTAATTTATATGGAAAATTAAGTGCTTCGAGAGAAATTTCAGTTAATATCTAATTTCTAATCGAAATGTAATCATTATCGCTCAAAATATACACATAATCAAAAAGCATGTTCCTTTCTAGGAAGAACTGAAGTGATCTTGAATTTTTTTTGCAGAACAAGCAAATCTGAATAGATTTGCTTGTTTTTGTTTCGTAAATTTCGATGTTAAAGATGAACCCTGCCCTGGCCGGCCAGTCGTTGAAAAAGTCGATGAAATTAAAATAAAAATTCGAGGCAACTCGACATATTTCTTCCTTCGACATTGCTACAGGACTAAACATTGACCATTAAACAGTTTTGAACCATTTACATAAGATTGGATTACAAAAGAAACTCGTTTCTTGGAATCTCTATGAACATACAGTGAAAAATTTAATAAACAGAGTTTTCATTTGTGAATCTCTACTGAAACGGAACGAAATGGAGCCACTTTTGAAATGAATGATTATGGGTGATGAAAAGTGGATCACACATGACAACGACGTGTGAAAAAGTTCGTGGCTGAAGCCAGGAGAAGCTTCATAAATGGTGGCAAAGCCCGGATTGACTCCAAGGAAGGTGGTGCTGAGTGTTTGGTGGGATTGGAAAGAAAATGTCAATCATGAGCTGCTCGAACCTAGCCAAACCATTAATTCAACTGTCTACTGTGAACAACTAATGAGATTAAAGCAGGCGATTAAATAAACTAGCCAGAATTGATCAATAAGAAAGGAGTTGTCTTCCATCACGACAACGCTAAACAACACACATCTCTAGCCACTCGGCAAAAACTGAGAGAGCTTTGCTGGGAAGTTTTGTTTCACCCACCGTATAATCCTAACCTGGCTTTGACCGATTACTATTTGTTCCGCTCTCTGCAGAACTCTCTCATTGATGTTAAGCTGGATTCAACAGAGCCTCATTAAAATCACTTTGTTCAGTTTATTGCCCAAACGTCCCATAAGCTCTGCAGTGGCAGAATTTAGGTTTTAACAGAAAAATGGCAAAAGGTCATCGAATAAAACAGAACATATATTATGGATTAGTTTTTTTTATTTATATAAATAAATTCATTTTGAAAAATACGAAAAAAAGCGAAATTACTTTTTTCCCAATTTAATATAAAAAATGTATAACCAAAATCGAAAAAGTAAAAACTAGGCCGATTGTAGATCGTCCTCAGCTATCCTATTCAAGAAAAATCATGTAAATATATTAAAATTTGAACGATATATTTAAAAAGAACGCTCCCATAGACTTCACATTGTCATCCGGGTATTTTTCTGTGACTAGTTTTGTACTTTAATTTACTTCAGTTTCTTTATTTATTTTATTATAATTTCCCACAGTCTTTTAAATGTATGCACAATGCAGACTGGTTGTCTCTACGGGTTTCTGTCGATTTTGGAAAATATTTAAAATTCACTGTTATCTTTAATCAGAAACAAATTTCCGAATTAACATTTCGAGAATCATAAGCTCTGGATCGGACTAACTATTAACTTTTCTTATAGAGCTCTCTTGAAATAGCATGTTTCGTACATGATTTTAGATAACAGTCTTTTTGGCATTTGGTTATTATAAAAACATATTCCAGACTTACACACGAACTTATGAAATACTCAATTTATTTTATTAGACAGAAGTGGAATCATCTTAATGGAAGAGAATGTTTTGGTTATCAATTTCTACGCTAGATTTCAAGATTTAACAAGAGCATTTTAAAGTTTTATAACTTTCGTCATGAAATTTTCAATAAGTAAGCAAAGTTTTAAAGGATCCATATTTCTTTTTGCTACAATTAACCTATTCTATCTATCCGTAAAATTCTTTAATTTCTTTGTTTTAATTCATTTTAACATTTTACAATTCATTTAAGTATTGTGCAATAACCCTCCCCTTTGCTTATCCATTACTCTTTAGTTTAATTTATACCGTGCAAATACGTTTAATTTTTACTTCGTTCTCAGTAAGATATTTTATTGATTCGAATAGAAAAAAAGAATGATAAAAAGGTAAGTAAGTATTCATTTAGGTTGATATTTTTTTTTCTTTTCTTTTTAAAAGAAGGAAACAAATTGTCAATCAGAATTTGTTAAAATGTTTTTATGATTTTATGTTATTCTCATAAGATATGTGTTTATTTATTTATTTTTCTTGTTGTTGATTTCGCAAGGTAACAGAATAGTTTAGAATTTTTCTTTGAAATTTATATTATGGAATTTAAATTATTTGCCTTATTTGTAAGAAAAAATAGTGATTGATTTGAAGGTTGTTAAAGGATATTAAAATTAATTTGAGATTTGCATTCTTTTATAACAAAAGGCGGAAAATTAAAACAACTTCTGTTCTAAAGGTTTATAGATATAGAATAACTTTTAAAGACTCATCAAAAGCTACTTTATGTAAACCGTTATAATCTTACTGTGACAATGATAATATTTTTTTCTTTATAATGCTCCTTTTTTGTAACACAACTTTAATAATTATGCATTTGAATATTATTTATCCCATTCTGTATACTTTTTTGCCTTTTTTTTATTCGTTCAGATCAAATTTCAATATTTTTCTTTTAATTTGAAAATTTTTTAAATTCAATCTTTTATTATGTACTAAATGGAAATAAAAAGATGAGAAGAATATGAAATGGAATGTTAAATATTTTTCAAGTTTTCATAGAAAGTCAATTTTTAAGATTCAGATCGGTCTGGTCCTGAAAAGTGCAAATATGTTTAAATCTATATTTTTGCTTACAAACATATACAGTGTGGTTCTTCAAAGCAAAAACATTTTTAACAAGATTATATAGCTAAGAACCACTACAAAAGGATTTTTAAAATAGCACAATAATATATCCTTCTACATGATATTTTCGATAAATCATCAGAGAATCAATAGAAATCTTCATACGGAGACAATATTTGCAATGAATTTGCCTCCATGGAGCTCCCTAAAATTTGGAAGGAAATGCTTCAAAAGTTTTTAAGACAATAATTTATAATATTTCACGTTCACAATTATTTTCATTTTTATTTTTTTCTACTTTACTTCACTATGCTCAAGTTCACATGATTTATTTTTTCTGTTTATTTTTAATTTGAAGCTATTTTAGCGAAAAATTTCTTTTATCACTTATTGTTTTTGAAAACGTTGCCGTCAGAGCAACGAAACATGTAAAACTAAAAGGTATTATTTGCCATAGTATGTTATTTTAATAAATCACTTATAACAATTAAAAATAATTTGATAAATTTAAAGTGATGTTTTATATTATATGAAGATAAAATTATTTAATAGAGTATATTCTGAAACAATGACATAACAATTTTTATTATTTTTTTGTATAATGTCATTGTGAAAGTAATTAAAGAATAACAGAAAATCGATATTAATTGTTTTTCCTGTTCTCTCGATTTAGAGATTTCTTTGTGTTTTAAAGGTAAGTAACAGTATAATTCGTTGGGCAGAGACAGATTTTCAAAGCGAGAGGAAAAAGTTTGGGCCGAATTGTGTCTGAGTTTAATCGGTTTAAAAATTCCATTTTTTGTTTCAAACCAAACCAACACATCTTACCATAATCTGTTTTTGAAATCTGCAGATTTGTGTGGTTCCAATTTAATATTTATATGAGAAGTTAAATTCTCGATATCGTCATATATGGAGCTTTATGGGAGAGATTCTGCGTTCTTAAAGTGCTATTACATGTAAAAGTGCTATTACACGTGTGCTGCTGCAGGCTTGAAATTGCAGGCGTCTCCATGTTATCCTATGGGCGAAGAGGAGTCCCTGGAGAAGAGCGCACTTCTCTTGTGTTGGAGCGTCTTTGACGCCTGGAACGAAGCGAGTTGCTGGTAAGAGCCAATCAAATGCTTGGAAATCCAAATGATGATAAAGCCTCTTCTTGAACAGCCAATGAAATGCTAAGAAAACGAAAAAAAGGCAGGCGATTTTTGCCGCTTGCTATTTTTACGTGTAATAGCACTTTAAAAATTGCAAGCGACAAAAATCGCCTGCGTTTTTTCGTTTTCTTAGCATTTCATTGGCTGTTCGAGAAGAGTGTTTACCATCATTTGGATTTCCAAGCATTTGATTGGCTCTTACAGGCGACTCGCTTCGTTCCAGCCGTCAAAGACGCTTCGACACAAGAGAATCGAGTGCTAACCATGCGACTCCCCTGGTTCCATAGGATAACATGCAGACGCCTGCAATTCGACGCCTGCAGCACGACACCTGTAATAGCACTTTTAGGAGGCATAATATGATTTTTTGTTTAACTTAAAAAAAATGTTTTTAGTTTAATTGAAAAAATGGTATCAGTAGGAATATAATCAATAAACATCAATAAAAATGTATACTTCTTTTTTCCATCTAATAAAAGAAATAATCCGATTCGCATATTTTTTATGAAATTTAACAAAAAAAAAAATCTTAAAATATAAAATGAAAGCATGAAAATTGATTATATATATTAAAAAATAACTAAAGTGACAATATCTACCGATGGGCATCTTTCATTCTAAACAATATTTAGAAAAATGGATTTAGCAGAAAAACCAGACGGATAACTAGAAACGAGTCTCATCTTTTAAATATAAAATTTATTACACAGCGGGATACAAAAGAAAAATAACGTACCGAAAATTATAAAACTAAAATCAACTTTATTGTAATCTGTGCGCTTAACTATGCATCTCAAAAATTTGAAAACAACAGGGCAAAATGCTACGAAATTTGGCACAAGGGTTGCAGATAAAGGACCCATGAATAATTGAGGGAAAAAATTCAAGAAATTTAAATAGATTTTTTAAACGAATTTTTGCCCTTTTTAATGATTTGAAAAATAGCTGTTGTTCTGGGACAAGAATAGATATATCTGACAAGGAAGTTCTCCATAGGGGCATTTTTTGAAAAAAATACTAATTAAAATACTTGTATATGTAATAAAGTATCAGTCAAAATTAGCGGCTAAATTACAGTAGAAAGTATGTGAAAAATAAAATATTTTCGAATATTTGGCGTGAAAAGACGAGAGCCTCATGTGATTTGGCGGGTAGCATTTTTCCTCGCCAAAAGCAAACAATTGTAATACAACTGAAAATTATTGAATTTTTAGATTGCGTATAAATGTTATTTAACGAAATTAAACAAACAATTACAGAGTTTAATATATTATACGTATTATATATAGAGATAGATAGATAGCTTGTTGTTATATTTAATTAATTTATCATTGTAAAAAATATTTTTATGCATAAAAAAATTTTTTTGAAAAAAAATTATTTTAATGCATTTAAGCATATTCAAAAATAAAAGCCAGATGTTTCCATAGCAACAAAATCGAATCGACAATGCTGAACTGAACTTTGAGCTTAAAAGATTAATTAATTTAAATGATGAATTTCTTTTTATACGATGGTTAAATTTGAATATTAATACATATAAATATCGATATAAAAACTATTTCTAAAACAAACTAAAACTGAATAAACTAAACTTATTTAAATTAAATTTATCTAAATAAGTTCAACATGAAGCTTTTTTCGCCTTAAAATGTATTTGACATAAAAAATATTCATTCCATCGCCAACCGATAAAAAATCGCCAAATAACGAAATTTCCATTACTTTTTTAAGGCTGCTACAAGGAGGTTCCGCCGAATTTTTTTTACAGACATATATATCATCAAGAGAAGAACATTCTGTATTTTTTTTTCAGATTATTCGGAGTATGCCCGTATGGAGACCTTCCTTGTGAGACTTAATTGACATATTTCTGTTGCCACGATGAGAAAAAACTATTAAAAACTATTAAAAAAATTAATAACTAAAACACAAATTGATATACAGGTTTCAAACAAATCGAATTTAAAGGAATATTTTTTTCTTTATACGACGGTGTAAAATTTAAAAATGTGCGATGTTCAGAAATTTAAAATTTTTAGTACCAAAAATTGTAAAACTGAAATTCCATTTAAAATTTGTTTATTGTTGGTATCTTAAAATTAATGTTTAATCCACTGCATATGTAATGTATCATTCTGTTATTATGCAAGCCACTCTTTGATCATCATAAAAATGATGTTTTTTAATTTTATTATTTTAAATATAGAATTTATTTGTTTTAGATTTTAGTCTTTGGAAAAAATCATCTATCCTATTAAAATCCTTGCACGTAACTATGTAACCTCAGAAATTCGGAAACCACCGAGTGCAAAGTTACAAAATTTGGAACAAGAGATGTTGGTAAGGGACCCATGTATTACTGACCAAAAGTAATGACTATTTTTTGTCTTTTTGTTTGTGTTCGACCCGAAAACCAGTTAGAAATATTTATTGCAATGCAAAATATGAATATTACATACGCCACGTTGCAATACTGGGAAGCGTATACGATAATTCTTCTACCTCGAATGCAAATTGTTAGAGATTATTTAATTTCGCTTATAGTCCAGGAGCCGGCCGTCGATTTTCTAATGTATCGAGTACAAGGACCGACATGAAAATGTAGGTTTCAATGTGCACATTAAGAATATCACTGGCTGCAACATATATCAAAATGTAGGTTTCAATGCGCACATTAAGAATATCACTGGCTGTCAGGTCCTATCCTGCCGGAACCCGGAGGCTGCCGCACTTTTATGACGTCAATTTTGAGTGTTTACCTATGTATCGAGTACAAGGACCGGACATACATCAAAATGTAGGTCTCAATGTGCACATTACGAATATCACTGGCTGATAGGTTTTTTCCTACCGGAACCCGGCGGCAGCCGCACCATTTTGACGTCAATTTTGAGTGTTTGCCTATGTATCGAGTACAAGGACCGGACATACATGAAAATGTAGGTTTCAATGTGCACATTAATATCACTGGCTGCTAGGTCCTATCCTGCCGGAACCCGGTGTCAGCCGCACTTTTATGACGTAAATTTTGAGTGTTTGTCTATGTATCGAGTACAAGGACCGGACATACATCAAAATGTAAGTCTCAATGTGCATATTAAGAATATCACAGGCTGCCAGGTCCTTTCCTGCCGCAACCTGGTCGCATCCGCATATTTTTGACTTCAAATTTGAGTGTTTACCTATGTATCGAGTACAAGGACCGGTACTTCCACCGGGTCCGGCAGGACAGGACCTGGCTGCCAATGATATTTTTAATGTGCACATTGGAACCTACATTTTGATGTGTGTCCGGTCCTTGTACTCGATACATAGGTAAACTCTCAAAATTGACGTCATAAAAGTGCGGCTGCCACCGGGTTCCGGCAGGATAGGAACTGGCAGCCAGTGATATTCTTAATGTGCACATTGAAACCTACATTTTGATGTATGTCTGGTCCTTGCACGCGATAATAAGTAAACACTCAAATTTGACGTCGTAAAAGTGCGGCTGCCACCGGGTTCTGCAGGATAGGACCTGGCAGCCAGTGAAATTTTTAATGTGCACATTGATACTTACATTTTGATGTATGTCTGGTCCTTGTACTCGATACATAGGTAAACACACAAAATTGACGTCATAAAAATACGACTGCCACCAGGTTTAGGCAGGATAGGACCTGGCAGCCAGTGATATTCTTAATGTATACATTGAAACCTACATTTTGATGTATGTCCGGTCCTTGTACTCGATACATAGGAAAATCGACGGCCGGCTCCCGGACTATTTTTTTTTTCATAACCACTTAACCTTTTTTCATAAAAATAAAGAAAAATATTGTATCACAAATATCAACAAAACTTTTAACTATATTATTTCTGTTATTTCAAAGATATCGTTTTATCGTCTGCTGCCATAGCAACATATTTTTCTAAATCAAATAGTCATTCAAAAACTCAACACTTTAACGGGGAAATTCTTATTTCGTATTTAGAATTTTTAAAGAAGTTTGTTGTCATTACGTTGTTATGCTAATTTTCGTTTCATCTGTCCAGAAATTAAAACTTTCAACTCCCGTGCTTAAAACAGGTTTAACAGCTAGTATTCTTATATTATGTGCAATTTATGACTTAAATTAATATGTATCCCTGATAGGATTGATTATTAAAAACTCAAAAGTATTTAAGAGGATTCTAAACAGTGATATGCATCTACTTATTATATACACATATTATTGTAGGTAATGCTTAGAAAACTGATTTTGACAAGAAACTATTTAAAATATTATTTTCTTTTTATTATTTATTAAAAGAATGTTAAAGTTTTTCTCTTATTTGATACAATTCTGTGTTCAAAAGTCTCAAATTTCAATAAATACTTATCAACTTTTTTTTGTCCTCAACGTGGTGAACTGAATAAAATCAGGGATTAATTTTACAGTTAATGAGTATCTTAGGTGAATAATGAAATAAAATATACAAATATAGCTAAAAACGCAATTTCTTCAACTTTCCAACATTTCTTTTAAGACGTATTGTAATATACACCTCTAATTTTATTAAGTACATACTACTGAAATACAAAAAAGTAATGGGGCGATCTGACAAATATTTTTAGAAAATTTAGTGTTTAAACACAGCAATGTAATAAAAAACAGCAAATTTGAAAATTATTAATCTTTACTCACAAAATTAGTAATTTTCAAGTCCACAACAGTTTAGAAATTTTTATCTAAAAAAATTTTTGCTTATAAATAACTACCTGTACAGGAGTATTTTTTTTCTACATTCTTCAAAGAGTACTGATAACCCTTAATCCTTTTGGCCCAAGTGGTCAAAAATGTATTCCTTAATTTGCCTTAAGATATAATAAAGTTTTTCAGATACATAAAATCATCAAAATCACATTTACGTATAATCATAATCACTTTTTTATAATCACTTATGCTTCAGCATTAAGTAATAATAATACTAATAAAAGTTTTCTTAATTATTAGTAGTTTTCTTTTAATACAAAAATATTTTTCACGCATTAAATTTAAATTATTATTGAAATTAAATATTAATTCATTTTCCTAATTAGTAATATGGGATAAAAGATAAAAAATACAACGCCTTTTTATGTTCAGTTAACCTGATTGTAATACTAAATTCTTCAAAAATGTTTCCTTATATTATTGCTATATAGAAATCATTCAAAATAATTATATTCGTCATAGGCCGGGAGGCAGCAGTACATGTAATCACCTCATCGAGTTCACGGATGAAAATCTAGGATTCGTTAAATCTTGATTTGCATAGTAAAACGCAATCGGTTTGACAAATTATATCTTGGTCGAAACACCTAAAAATACAAACAATAAAATACCTAACCGTTGACTCTTAAGTTTACCATTGTGCTTTCCTGACCCAACAGTTTGAATACATGAGGAATGGAAGCAGGAAAACATAATGGCTAACATCGGGTTTTTAGGTGTTTTCTACCAAGATATGACTTGGCAGACCGATTGCGTTATAATATGCGACTCGAGATTTAACTAGTTCTGTATTTTTATCCGTGAACTTGATGAGGTGATTACCTGTACTGCTGCATCTTTGTCTGTTTGGGTTTCCCTAAAGAATGCATTCGCTAAATTTCAGTAAACCGTAACTCCTGTGATTTCAATAGCTACTTTTTAATTACGACCAAAAAGGTTAAATATTTTAAAAGAATGTGACTACGTAGTGATATTAAAAGTTTTCCACACACTCAGAAGACCACTATTTCAAGTTGAAAATACCCTTTAGGTGCGTTCGTAATTATATAGCGTCTATTGTCGCCGTTCAGTCCTTCTGTCTACATGTAACAGAGAAAAGTCTATTAAAAATATATAATTCTTGCATAAGTTTGTTGATTCATTTCACATTTTATGAAAATCGAATGCATAGTTTAATGACAGAGACAATCAAAAGTTTTCCGTTACATGGCGGCCAATGGTAAAAAATAATTTAAAGTGCATTTATATGGTGTTACAGTTTTTCGAACATAATGAAATGGATATGCATCTATGACGTATATACTAAAATATAAATTCTGTACAATCTGTGGAGGAAAGATATTGTTATTAATTTACAGGGCTGCACAAAAGTATTCCTTTAGATAACAGTATTCTGGGCACATTGTTTAAGGTGCGTTTTAATAATATTTAACTATTCCATACTTTATGAAATTGTTATATTGTCAAAAACAGGTGTACAAGTTTACTACAAGTAAACATACATCCTGTATAACAGAAAAAAGACAGTATTTACAGGGAAACACAAAATATTTCGGATACTTTACAGTATCTGAACTACTGCATTCTATTACACCAATATCTGAATATTTTTTAAAAACTTCCTCGACGTGCCGAACGAACGCCTAGTACGAACGCGCCTCATTTGCTACGGTTGACGTGCAATTTCCAACTTGTTACTATAGTGCATCTGGAATAAAAAAGATTTCAAATTTAAGCGTGAAGGAAATCGTCTGATGTGAATCAGCTTACATATATCAGTCATTTTTATAAGTTTGGGAATTTTGCTGTAAAGCAACTTAGTAAACAGTTAAAACTGAGACCCAACAGATAAAGTTTTAGGTGAAATGGAAAATAATGAAACCTGAAACTTCGTTCAGTTCTTAAAAAAGATTTAATTTTATTATGCAAAACTTCACCGCATAAAACAACACATGTGTGAAAATTTTTTTTTTTTTTTTTTTTTTTTTTTTTTTTTTTTTTTTTTTTCTGGATAAATTTCGTTAATTGAAAAAAAGAAGAAAAAAAACATATAATAGCTTAGATTCACATGATTTTTATATTTTTTCGTTTATTTGATATGAGTTTTATTTCTTTACCATTAATTGATTTAAAAATTGTTTTAAAAATAAGGTACCCTGGGGTAATAACGCCACGTTAAGGTTCTACCAATTTTCACGGCTTAGTTTTAGCTTGTATTTTTCAAACAAATATATGATTTGATACGGCAACTCATTGACTATCTATATAAAAAAATAATTTAATAGATATGTATTCATAAAAAGTAATGGCGTGATTTCTTGACCAATGCTGTTTGGCGTTATTACCCATTTATATGGGTAATAACGCCATGCAAACAAAACTATGAAATAAGATGGAATAATTGCATGTAGATTGCCCAATTCTAAAAATACAAACTCTACAAACTTAGAAATTGACAAATTGCATTCAAAGCTATTGAAAATGTTCAATTTTTTGTGAAAGTGTAAGAAAAATAAAGGTGTGGTGTAGGGGGGGGGATGAGGCAAAAGAATACAGACCGTGAGCTTCTTTTTCCTTAAAAAGGACCGCTTAAGTAGAATTATTAGAAACATTGCACAGTTTTATCTGTGTTTATTTGAATCAGCATTTAGGATGAAGCTCGGCCACTGTAGGGGATCAACCCGGTATTAATGCCAAGAATTGGCGTTATTACCCCGTTATAGTTATTGCGCTGTACATTTTAAATTACAAATTATCTCGAGAAGATATCCAAAATCTTTAACAACATTCTGAAAGTCCATGAAATGTACTACAAATTTATGTAATTAACAAAGTATTTCCGGATAAAAAAATAGTCTTCACATTACAAAACGTATCTCGCAAATTTTAGATCAAGCGTTAATTTTAGTTGCTTTGAAAAACAATAAGACCTAAAAATGAAACAAATTAACTTCAAGCTGTTTTTTGCGATTTATATGACTCAAAACCCTTCTGCGCAGAGCACATGGGTGTCATTTACTTGCTTATTTCATAATTATGCAAAATATAAGCACTTGGCGTTATTACCCCGCCTGGCGTTATTACCCCAGGGTACCTTATATAAAGCTTTTTTTTTTATTGTTAATAAATTGTTGAAGAATCCGCCCTCAATTTAACGAATCCGCACTCAGAAACACTTCAATTCCACATTTAGACAAACTTTCAAATAATTTCTATGTGCTTTTTTAAGATGTTTATTTTAGAAAAATGTACAAGACAAATTTTAATAATTAAATTTCCTTGAAATATTAAATGAATAAAAATAAATTTTTTCATTACATATACAGGGTGATTCCAAATTTTTTTTACAATAAAAGAGGGGTGATAGTACACATCAAGACAAACAATATTAAATAGGAGACCAAGGGTCCAAAACGCTTTCCTAAGGAGATAGCCGCCATTAAATTTTAGGGACCAAAATTTCAAATAAACATAAAAAACGGAAAAATCGGTCGATTGATTTGCAGTTTTCACTAAAATTATTATTTATGTCGGCATTTTCTTGAAATTAAATTATAAAGATAAATTTCAAAAAATGCCGATAAAGGGCGCTTTAGACTTTAGAGTAACGAACAACTATTTTTTGCCGGTATATTTTGCATCTCATTAAATGTTTTCGTAAGTTTACACTCAACCTTAAATTTTGAGCTCAAAATCTGTAGTTGGGAGTGGTTAAGTAACAAAAACTGAGCTGTGTTCAGAGGGTTCAAATTTCAAATGATTAAAAAAAACCGGAAAAATTGGCCGATTAATTTGCGGTTTTCACTAATACTATTCTTTATTTAGGTATTTTCGAGAAAATAAATTATAAAGATAAATTTCAAATAATGCCGATAGAGGGCGCTTTAGACTTTGGAGTAACGGACAACTATTTTTTGCCGTTATTGTTTGTATCTCTTTAAATGATTTAGGAAGGTTAGACTTAAACTTAAATTTTGAGCTGAAAATCTGAATAGTGGGGAGTGGTTAAGTAGCACAAACTGAACTGTGTTCAGTGGGGAGGGGGAGGTTCAAATCTAAAGTAATTATAGAAAATGCAAAAATTGGTCGATTCGTTTGCGGTTTAAAATAAAACTATTCTTTAAGTCAGTATCTTCTTGAAAATAATTTTTAAAAATAAATCAAGGGCGCCTTAAACTTCAGAGTAACCAGTAATTCATTTTAACCATTATTTTTTGGTTCTAATTAAATGCTTGCAAAAGCATTTTAAATGTTTTCGGAAGCTTAGATTTAAACTTAAATTTTGAGCTCAAATCCTGAATCGTTATGAGGAGTTGAGAAGCGCAAACTGAAGTGTGTTCAGGAGTTAAAATTTAACCCTCTTTCCTCCTCGAGCACAATTCAATTTTTCGCTACTTAAACACTCCCAACGATTCAGAATTTCAGCCTAAAATTTAAGTCTATGCATTTGAAAACATTTAATGAGATTAAAAAAATAACAGTTAAAAATAGTTGTACGCTACTCCAAAGTCTAAGGCGCCCTCTATCGGCATTTTGTGAAATTTATCTTTAAAAATTATTTCCAAGAAAAAAATTGATTGATGAAGAAAACTGCTGATTTAAAAATTAGTTTTAGCAAAAACCGCAAACGAATCGACCATTTTTTCCGTTTTTTACAATTATTTAAAATTTGAACCCTCTCAACACAGCTTAGTTTGTCTACTTAACCACTCCCAGCTATTCAGATTTTGAGCTCAAAATTTAAGTTCAAGTCTAAGCTTACGAAAGCATTTAAAAAGATGCAAAAAATAACGCCAAAAAAGAGTGTTTCGTTACTCCAAAGTCTAAAGCGCCCTCTATCGGCATTTTTTGAAATTTATCTTTATAATTTATTTTCACGAAAATACCTAAATAAAGAATAGTTTTAGTGAAAACCGCAAATCAATCGACCAATTTTTCCGTTTTTTATAATTATTTGAAATTTGAACCCTCTGAACACAGCTCAGTTTGTGTTACTTAACCACTCCCAACTACAGATTTTGAGCTCAAAATTTAAGTTTGAGTCTAAGCTTACGAAAACATTTAATGAGATGCAAAAAATACCTTCAAAAAATAGTTGTTTGTTACTCCAAAGTCTAAAGCGCCCTCTATCGGCATTTTTTGAAATTTATCTTTATAATTTAATTTCAAGGAAATGCCGACATAAAGAATAATTTTAGTGAAAACCGCAAATCAATCGACCGATTTTTCCGCTTTTTATGTTTATTTGAAATTTTGGTCCCTAAACTTTAATGGCGGCTATTTCCTTAGGAAAACGTTTTGGACCCTTGGTCTCCTATTTAGTATTGTTTGTCTTGATGTGTACTATCACCCCTCTTTTATTGTAAAAAAAAATCGGAATCACCCTGTATATTAGATAGCATTGTACCTACACAATAATTGCACAAACTTGCTTTAAACACCTTTACTTTCCAAGATTTGTTTCTAAAATGTCTTCATTTTTAATCCAAAATTTTTATGTTCTTTAGCATAAATTTTAGTGTTTTAAGGAGACAAACGGCCCTTAAGATTCAAAAAATCGATTTTTCACAAAAACATATATGCGACGGCTGAACATTTCTGCGCATTTAAAGAAATCATGAAAATATACCAATTATTTCCAAAGATATGATACAAAACATAAAAGTCATTCCTATGGTTAATTATTTTATAATTTAACTTTAAAGCCATTTATCACAAAATGTGTTTTATTTAGGCTGTAAAAGTTGCAACAGTCTTAATCGAGCGAATTTCCTTCCTGAAATATTTGGCGTGTACCACAAATTTAATAATGGGTTTTAAGCATTTTAAAAATTATTTTCAATTGTAAATAAAGTAGCATTTTTAAATTTAGGATGAAAGTAGTTATCGCATCATTAAAGTTCATTTTAAGCATTCATTTCAACGAAATACAGATAAAACACACAAAGGATTCCTCATTAATTATTTTTTTTAATTTACATACGTCCATAGTTCTTTTTGTATAATACGAATATTTGCCTTAAAGAAGATTCCTTAGAAATCGTGTTTATCATAGCTGGAATTTTTCTTTAAGAATCGAAGTAATTAAAATGCTGTAGAGTTAAATGCAGATAGTTTAATGGATTGAAATATTGCACTTTTCCTCCAGTCATTTTTTCTTCTTGAAAAGATCTTACTAATGGCAATGTTTTCAGAAATATAAAATTCTGAAATATGTTCTTTATATTTCCTATTTAGGTGCGTTTGTATTTGTATAAATATGTAGCATCTATAGTATTTGAATTGCCCGTCTTTCTGACTGACACTCAGCACGCAACCGAATGGTTTGGAATTCAATATACAGATTTGTTGTAAGATTTTGTCGAGTCCTCTAAAATTTTTATGAAAATCCAATCAAAACTTAAAATAATTTTAATATCTTTTGTTTTCATTCCATTACTCACTATTATACATCATTAATTCAATGATATCCCGTGATAATTAATAATCATAAATGTGATGGTCACCATTCTATTAAATACAATCATAAGTCATTAATTCTAAGATATTTCGTGACAGATTATGATTATAGATTGCCAATGTGATGATATCTTGTTTAAAGTAGTGTCCTATTGTTTCCATATAACTCTAATTTTATGTATAAACACAATATGAATACATTTTGTATTTATGTATTTTAGCATAAAAATACAACATGAGACACACCATTTTTCATAATTAAGGAAAACATTCGGTGTGGTGTTAAATGGTTTTCTTATCGAATTTTTATAATTGATGTTTGATCCACTAAAATACTGATCATTATATCTCATTATAGCTTCGGAATAACGATCGTATTCTATTTATCATTTTTCCACTTATGAATAAATTTTGCTTAAAAATTATAATGATAATAAAACGAAACAAATGACATCCCGAAAGCGATTTAGATTTCAAATATTTTGACGGTATTCTAAATTTTTATTTCTTATATATATCTTATATTCTTATATTATATATATATATATATATATATATATATATATATATATATATATATATATATATATATATTAATATAGGATTGAATTAAAAAATAATTATCTCCTGTACTCTGCTTTGACGAATAAATTATCCCTGTCCTAAACATAGTCATCATCAACTAATTGACTGATTAATTATTAACCTATCATCAACCAATTTCCCTAATCATTGTTGTAAGCAACATTAAAAGAAAAAATAT
The DNA here is from genome assembly GCA_964019185.1 of Maratus speculifer. NCBI lineage: Eukaryota > Metazoa > Arthropoda > Arachnida > Araneae > Salticidae > Maratus > Maratus speculifer. The sequence continues at coordinate 26,156,584 of OZ025292.1, forward strand.
TCCACGAATTGTTCAATAAAATGATTCTACTGGTAACCAAATACTATTCCAATTTTTTTTTTTTTCAGAAGATTCCGGGCTGCATTATATTTCGTCATTTCTCGATTTCCTGTACCTGCAATGCAAATATTTCCAGTTCGATATGGACCTACGCGGAAATATTACCGTCAACGATATTTCATTCCAAATGTTTTAAAACATGTGAGATATGTCTCAAGGAATTCTTAACATCATACCGGAAGAGTGAGTTGCATTTATATTTATGCAAAAGCACAAATCAAAAACTATTTTAGATAGCTTTTTGGTATTTCTCTCACTATAACTCCCCTCCCTCCCCCCCAAAAAATAAATTAATAAAAGGAATGAAAATAAAGAAAGAAAAAAATTTTTAATTTGTTTTCTGTTTATAATTTAGGAAGTTAAAACTTATTACGCTTCACATATCTTAAACATTTCAGATTATTTAATAATAGTCTTTAATCCAATATTCAAAAAAGTTAAGTTTCTTTATTGCAGGTTATAAGAAACTTTCGAGTGCGCACTACTATTGCCTGGTTGTGTTTTTATTTTATTTTCATTATTTTATTTTTATATAAATGTATAAATTTATTATGCGCTAATGTAAAAGTTTGGAAATAAACTGAGGATCTTGATGAATATTGCAAAACATTGTCACTCATGATGATGATGATAATAATGATGATTTACTCATAAGTGTTATAAACAAACAAAATTTTTTTTTTGTTTCATCGTTATTTTTCTAGAATTCTCGAATGAATACTTGTTAGTGAGTTATTAAAAAAAATAAAGAGGGGAATGCAATGATTTTATAAGTTTTATCAGAATTTTTTAAATAAGAGTACGGACCGTACAAGACTGTACTGTACATCATTTTTAACAAATAATGTGTAAACAATTTAGAAAAACTTACAAAGCAGTTTCCTTATGGTATTCACAAATAATCAAGTTTTTACATATGAGGATAGTTTGCATAAATAGATACATGCATGAAGAACCCTATTAACTGGTTGAAACTCTGTCTTTTTAAAATATTAATATATATTTTAATACAAACTAAAAAAAATCTCCTTAGTTTGCATCCATATTAGAAAGGTCAAGCTAATTTTGTAGATTTATTGTAGATCAATGAAACTGTTCCTTAATAAACATTTTCTTTTGACGAATTTTGATGGGTTCCATCTTGTTATAATAAAACATATTTGTCGCGTACACCACCTGGGTGACATTTGGTTTTAATATCACAGACAATCAACGGGGATTCCTTAAATAAATTCACCAATCTGCGAAAAAAGAGAAGCAATTTAAATCATTTCGAAACCTTTTTAGGTAATGACCTTACGTTTCGAATGTATGCAACAGTGTTCCTTGGAGGATTGAAGACACCATTTAAATAATGAAAAGTTGTATTTGTATGAATTACAAAAAGGAAAAATGTTTAAACATCTCATTTCCAAAAATCGATGAGTATCTTTTATTCTATGTTTACGCATAATTTATGGATAAATGCCTCAATTTACATTATTCTGTGAGGGGACATTTAAAAGATAATATTGATAGGATAAAAGTATTGCAGTTTTTTTCATTTTTTAATGTATTATATCGCTTAACACTGTTCCCATTTGTGAGTATTGTCCCACGTTCAATGCATCACAGAATCTTGGTTTATTTGATTCATAGAGACGTCTGACCGCGCTCTAACTCTTGTAAATATTCTCCTGAAATTTTTTGACATTAATGACGTTTAGCCGAGTACGAAACCTATTGAAAATGATGTTTCGGCCATAATTAGTTTATTTCCAGGGACAGTTAAATTTTTCCATTACATTACGGCGTATGGGCCTATTATTACGGCTCTGCCGTATGTACTGGTATAGACATGAATAAATAAATAGGTAGTAACTTCGCATTATTTTTAATTTATTAATTAACATTATATAGATAGAAATTTCCGTATTTAACTTACGAGGTGATGATATGCGACCTGGGATAAATCCATCTCTGAATATGGCTACCAACGGTTGTCATTGGTTCTCATCATTATTATTGCTACTCGTTTTCCCGGTCTAAAACATATATATTGTTACGAATTTTGTAAGTAGTTAGTGTTTGTACTGTAAAATATTGTAAATAATCTTATTAAGCTCCATTCCTTTTCTAATATTAGTTTTTGTTACATTGTCTCTGTTATCAAGCAAACTTGTCTATTATTTTCAGTGAATGTCTATGGCAGCTTTGCGAAATATTAGAGATATCGCCAAGTTGGCGTCACTTTTGGCGACTAATTTTTTTCGCCAAATTTGGCGATATATCGCAAAGTTGGCGACAAACTTGGCTATTGTTGGCGATGGTAACCCTTCCCTACTCTATGGTAACCCCCCTATTGATATACTGATACATTGAATGTTGTTCCGTGGATTTTTCGAGATGGTTCTAGAAATTTCCAGCACCTGCTGCGAGCCTATATAAGGAGAGCGATACGAGCTGTTGTGGTTATTATTTGCCAGTCAGTCATTGACTGAACAACGCGTTTGTTAAGCAAGTTTGCTTGAGTCTTATTTACGTTATTTTGAATGTGATTTAGTGTTGAGACGTTGTATAAAGAGTCTCTGGAACCTATATCTGCACTTATACGATAGATTTGAACAATTATTTTTGAATATCTAGAAATATTTGTGAGTTTCGAAGACTCTGTTGTTCTGAAGTTCTGTAAATAAATTATTTTCCACTTTTCTATAAGCAAGAGTTTGAAGTTGTCTAACCATAAGATCAAAAGAACCCTATGTACGCTGCAACAATATAATTGCTTATCTAAAAAAGTGTTATGTAGATTCCCAACTTAAGATGGGTGGACACTAACACGTGGTAGAATAAAATATATTCTACCGAACTTCAACATAAAAATAATTAAATAAATCTTCAAAGAAAATCATATCATAATTTAGGATCGTATAGTGAGGATTAAATATATCATTTGCAATTCAAAAGTATTCTAAAAGAAATAAGCTGCAGTGGGAAAAGATAAGTAATGACTTAAATTATGGATTAAATTAAAACTTACATTTTATTTAAATTTTAAATAAGAATTAAATTATCATTAAAGAAATACAAACGTAATACTAGTATTTAACACGTGCTAAAAATATACATTTAAATTACGACCCCGGGGAAGAAATACAAAATATACAGGTACCTAAATTTTACATATACTGAACATCAAGGCCTTGAGAAGTAAACTCCTCTTTCAGGAAGATAATGGTGTGACATCTTTTTAAACGCATTTTCTCATCCACGTTCTTCGGCTCCGATCGTCTCCTTTCCTTGCAGCTCACCAGGTTTTCTTTCGATGTGCCTCACCGCTCGAAGTTTCCCGTCACGATCGACGATTCCTCGCTCCACCGCCGCCGTTTCGCACCGAAATCTCCGAAGTCCGAAGCCGCTAACCTTCTCGTCACTCGACGACCAGATCAAAAACCAACCCCTATCCGATCCGTCCGTTCCTTTTTATCTACGTGCCCAATCACTCCATTTCCGTAGCGTAGACAAAAGAATCCATTTGATGTCCAACATGTATTGTTAGTTATTTGGGTTGTTCAACAAAATTTCTCATTTATTTAAACAATTGAACGGCAATTCCGTTTAAAATTTTTGTTTGCTATCAATTTTTTTTTTTTTTTTTTTTTTTTTTTTTTTTTTTTTTTTTTTATGAAAAGAAAATCAATTTGTCCGTCAAAGCATCGAACACTTGCCGTGTATGAATACATTATTCGATGTCCGGACCACGTGTGTCTAAAAATAATGAAATATGAAATACCTTTGTATATTTTCAAATTACACATTACTACAAATTTCCAAAACAAACTTTTTTATTATGATTATTTTAAATCAGAATTTCACATACATTATTTTAAATATATTCCGAGGAAAGATTGCACTATCGGCCGGCGCCATGCCAATATAACAAAACCTCCTCAAAAAATATTAAAATATTATTAAACATTAAATATATTTACCAGATACAATATGGAGTAATTTGTAAATTGTTTGATGAAAAGCGATATATCCTATTAGCAAGCAAAGACTAATTGTTTAAATAAAACAACCTATTATTATTATTTTTTTTTATTATCAAATTATTTAAGACCCAAAATTATCAACATAACACATTACATTTTCGTCCCCTCAAAAAAAAAAAAAAAAAAAAAAAAAAAAAAAAAAAAAAAAAAATATAGCCTAAAGAAAATTTTTTTGGAAACAAAGCGAAAGTACGTCTTTTACTAAAGGAAACTATAATTGGAAACAAAAACCCGAGAGACTAATTTAATGAAATTCAAGTAACATTATTCTATATCACCCACCATCTCCGACAATTGACCCAACTAGGATTCAGATACAATGTACACAATATGAAATATACAGTTGATTATAAGGTAAATTTGTTCCTGATTAACCAATGTATTACACAAAAAAATCATGATACAAATACACTAGTATAAAATATATATATATACACCATACTATACAATACATTATTATTACAACTATACTATATGTATTTAATACAGCTAAGAGAACTATTGTCTCACAACAAAAACACGAGTGTCTCTGGGACGTAACTGATAATCACTAACAATTTCAGTATTCCTATACTGCCTCGACTATTGTCCAGATCCCATATGCGACTGAGAGTGTACGTCTATATTTATTTGTTCATTATCAGCACTAATATCAATATCTAGCAAATGATTATTATTGTCCCTAGCAACAGTGTTTTGTTCATTATCATTGCTACTATCGATATCTAACAAGCAATTATTACTGTCCCTAGAATCAGTGTTATAGTCACAAATGTTATTGTTATATATGACATCAAATACCGGGAGTTGATCATCAACGTGAACAAATTGAAAATCCCAGACAGAAAATAGAATTCCATCTCATTCTTTTTTTTTTTTTATTGTAGCGACTGCAACAGTTATGATTAAGCCAAAAGTGTAATCAATTTCATTAAATTGTCGCGAAAATCGTGAAGAAGGAAGGTAGTGAGCACCTATGCACAAATATAAAAAATAGGTACTTCTAGGTTATCTCGTCGACCAATTTCGCCTAATTATACAAATCGCCAAACTAATAGCCAAATTATACATGTTGACATAATTTTTATTTTAAATAACGATAAAACAAATAATTAGTAAAATATTAATAAAAATATTAATAAAAAGTCGAAATAAAAATCACTTAATGACGTTTTAAACACGTGAATCACATTTAATATCATTGAATGTGACATTCACGATCATCCATTATTGGCATTTAATCTTATAGTTTGGCGATAATTTTTTGGTCGACGGGATAACCTAGAAGTACCAAAAAATAAATAATATAACGTTAAGTAATGTATTATCATCTATTAATAAGAATATATTACAGTGTTTTATAATAATTTCTTACAATGTTTCAAAAGAATAAAAGCATTTTTGTGTTACGCCCTTCCTTTATGAACCATATTTCTAAAATAAATTTCAATGACTTATCAAAAAGAAATATACTGGTTATTTTTTACCATAAAAATTATCTAAGATATCATTCAAAGAGATATCGACTCGTGCATTGTTGTTTTTCTTACGAGATTTTTAGAACCTCAGATTCATTCAATGTTTTGTGTGGTTTCGTTGTTACACCAACAAAATTGTAAGTATGGTCCATAGTAAAGTATTTGTAGTCTATAACTATTTTTATAATTCTATAAATTCTTTATATTTATACTCTTTTCTATTTCGATAATTAATAACTATTTTTAAACCGCTGAATTGCAACAATTATTGCAATCTGTGTAGATGTATTTTTATATGAATTCTACATCTACATGTTCACAATTTTTCCCCATGAGCGTATTAGCACCTGCCTTTGAATTCGCAATGATAAATTGTCGTTTTTTCGGCAGATCTTTATCAGATGACCTTTCAAAAACACCATTGGATGACATTAATTTGTAGGTATAATTTTGAGGTAAGGTTCCTCAATCTATACCGTAAATATTGATTCACAAGAGAAACATACTTAAAAATAATTAAAAAAATCTCTAGGTATGTAATTTTTAGAAAAATATTCTTATAAAGAAATTTTTAATCAAATTGATAAAAGTTCTGTAACTTTAGTCAGTACGTAAAAAACATTATTTCAAGAAGAGAAATAAACAACTTAGTAAGTACAACTGATTAATTAAGAGAAAATTAACATTTTCTATTTATCTTAAAATTGCTTTCGGTAGATCTTTTTATTGTGGGGGGGGGGTTAAAAATATTATGTAACATTAAAAAGTATAATTAAAAGGGAAAATTAATATTTTCTATTTATCTTCAGATTGCTTTTTTCGGTAAAAATATTATATACAAATAAAAAGTATTTTGCTTCGTCATTTAAACTTTTAAAGAATAATTTATAAAAATATCACTTTTGGTTATAAATAAACATTCTTTGTCTTATTTCAACTTCTTTTAATATCGGTTTCTATTTTATACCCGAGGCGATTTTTGACTTCAAAAAAATCTAAATCACTTTCTGTCTCCAGTTCTTCATATATTAATCTGTTAAGTGAATATATAAATTTCTGTTTCACCAAAAATTGAATCCACACGATTTCAAAACTAGAAATACACTGTAAATTTAAAATCTAAATCTTTCTTTTCTATTCCTCATATAACATAAGTTAGGAACGTGACATAAAATTCTTTGTCGTTAAGCAAGTTGAAAAAAAAATTCGTATGTTTTCCTAAAAACTAAAAAAATGCATTCCTCTCAGTTAACAGTAGTTACTTGTGAAAACAAAATACCTGAATATTTCACATATGCATGAAATATGAGTACATTGAAATCTAGAAATAGGTACCGAACTGATTCCGCAGAAAAATATGTTGGATTTACGACTGAGCTTTATCACCTTACACATAACACTGTTCATATGTATGTAGTGTTCTGTATTTTGCATAGTTATAAAGAAATATAAAATTGCAATCCGCTATACGGTTGACCGACACTTAGTTTTTAGCTCACAGGCTATCATAGCCTGAGAGCTTATGTGCCCGTCCGTTCTGTATGTACGTTCGTTCGTGCGTAACGCGATAACTCATGTAAAAAATATCCGATCCACTTGAAATTTTGTATATAGGTATATCCTGATAAGGCGCTTCCCTGGTTAGTTTTTGGAGTTCATTCGATATGCATAAGAGGGGAAACGGGGGCTTATTCCCCTCCCCTTCATTGATATAAATGGGTTTTTCATGCAAAATTATCAGTTTCCTTTCAAAATGTAGAAATAGGATCATTCTGATGAGGCGCTTCCATGACTGGTACTAGGTGTTCATTGTATAAGTATAAACAAGGGGAACGGGGGTTCTAATGCCCCTCCCCCTAATTTATATAAATGGGTTTTTCACGCAGAATTATTCGATTTCGTTCAAATCTCTGAATATTTTTGAAAGTTTTATGATTAAGTATAAAAGAGGGGATAACCTTAAATTATATAAATGGGTTTTTATTAAGAATTTTCCGATTTGCTCTGAATTTTGGATATAGATTTTTTATATGATAAAGCACGTTTCTGATTAGTTTTGGGGGTTCAATAATTAAATATAAAAAGGGGAGAGCTGCTCCCCCTTTAATTTTTTTTTTCGAACGGAATTCTTGACAATATAAATCTGTAATGTACAATTAGTATGCGTAGCCTGTGAGCTCAATGCCATCAGTTTAACTGGGCAATATTCTTTTTATTTTTTTTCAAAATGGTTAGTAACATACCTAAAATTTTAATAAATCGAGAGACGTCCAAAACTTTAATGTTTACAAACATATAAATATTAATGTAATGCAAGTAATAAATCAGACAATATTTATATTGTTTTTTGGATGACTCATAAAAATCCCACGCATTTCTGAGCGTAGGTATCATCATTACTAAATTCTTATTATCAACAATAACACACTTTCAAACTATTGTTTCGTATTTTTAAAACTATTATGAAGAAGAAATAGTATGAAAAATGTCTTCTTTAGTACATAATACATCTCAATACTTTTTGACAAGGGACTATAGGAAAACAAAAAAGCAAAATACATTAATCTGTGCTTATTTCTAAAGGCAGTAATAGAAAGAAAAAATAACTACTTTTATCGGAAGCGGATGTCATTCGCTTCTATATTAAAGAGAAAGGTGATAATCATTAATCCAAATGATACATCATTATTCATAGTTCATCTTTTGTGTATCTTTTTGTATGAAAAATTTACCGGATGGCAATAAACTTATTATTCAATATATCATTGCATCTTTACATCAAAATTTTTCCAGAAAGTATTTTAAAAATGCGTCTTAGGAAAACGATCTGTTTTGAAATTTTAGCAAATGATAAACTTTGTATCTTAAAAAGAAAGTTTCTTCCAATAATGCTGTCAACAAAAAAAATATATATAACATCTTCGTAAGAAATTTCTTATCCTTTTCTCTACCTTAATCCACGTATGTGAACCTCTATTCTTTAAATCATAAAAAAGAAACTGATCGATCTTTTTACATTTTGATATCACTTCTTATTATCTGAATTTTTAGTCTTAAAAACAAACCAATACAAGAGAACATCTATGCTGATTACTTTATAAATTAATTGTTATTTTCATCCGAGATCGCAAAATATAATCGTCTATAATTTAAGGGTGTAGTTACTCAGCGGTCGAATTTCCCTCGGTAATGTTAAAGTCTATTGGCATTTGATTCATGTTTATATTCAAAATATGTCATCTGGAAATTAAAATTCTTCACTTCTTTTTTTTTATGTTCCCTCCAGGATGGCTATTTTTTCAGTTTTCAAAATACATGTATTTCTAAAATTTATGCATAGTTTTTTATATGACGCACTAAACTTTTACTCACACTTTGTCAGTTTTTAAAGCACAAAAAATTAATTTGAGCCTAAATTTAAGAAATATTTTGAGAACTAAGAAAAAAATGACATTCTTTCAGAAAAGAACACTAAAAACATAATTTAAAGTTTTAATTCCCTGAGGAGATGGTTTCAATACATAAATGCATCAAATGCCCAGAGATTTAACATTACCGAGGGGGATTCAGCCAGTAGGTGACTAGCACGCTTAAGGCCTTTACAATTAATTTTTTTTAGGATTTGTATATTATTCGCTTGTTTACATCCTGTTGTGGTTTCAGACTCTCAACTGTGAAACTCCTTGGTGCACGAACATTTTGTAAGCTGTGTGAACTAATATGAATTTTTTTGTATTGTATTTTGATTTATGTTTTCGTTGTTCTATGTTTTTTTCTTAAAACGAGACGTACGATTGCACGGATTTATGGATCGCGATGTAAAAAAAGATAATTATTGTAGTATTTACATTCGTTTTGTCATTAAATGTTGGTGTTTTATGAAAATGCATGTTTTCAGTAAAATAATTCTTAGAATTAAGATGAGATAAACCAAATAAAAACGTAGATAACCTACATCCAATGAAAGAGGTTTTGAAATAAAACAGATACTAGTATTTTTTACAGAACACATCCCTTACCTTTGTGATTGCGTAAATTTAGGTAGTGATATTACAGTCTGAGATAAAAAAAATCGTTTGTGTCTTATTTTATCGATGTTATCTTTGGACAAATATAATGAAATCATATGAATTTTTCAAGTGCACTAAAAAAATAATTTATGTACAACATATGCTAAGCTTTTGTTCATTCTTTGTAGGGTCTCATGTAAGAGTTCGGTTATGTAATGTTCTACGGGGAAAATGTCCGTCAGATATTTTATTTATCCTTAGCTATTTAACTCCTTGCGACGAGGTGGTATATCAATGAAACCACTTAATTTTAATTCATAAATGCCACACTGACACCGGAATTTTGGCAAAAAATATTCGGTTTATTGAATTCGTGAAATCTAACTTTTTCTTATCTAAAAATAAAGTTCTTTTCAAAATCCTGTGTCAGTCATTAATTTCAATACTTGAGTAATAAATTTGCCCTGTGTCGCAAAGGTTTAAAAATGATGGAATGTATACTACACATTATTGACATTTACTACAATACACTTGCTATAGAATATGATGCTCAACGAATTATTCTTAATTATTATTTGCAAGGGCTCATGAAATATTTCGGATACAATACAGCATCTAAAGTTTTGTCTGTTAAGGATTCTTGCTCAAAATGCATATCCAGTTATGGTATGCATTTTAAGTTTAACTAAATTTTACCTCACTACGAGATATGTATAAACCATGTAGAGCATACGAAAGGATTCAGAAAAGAATTTATACGTATTCTAGAGAATGAACATGATATTCTAAAATGTATTTTTTTTTTCATAATTTGGTTTTAGGTGCGCTCGTAATAATATAAATCTATAGAAAGTATAGTCGTCCCCTGCTCTGTTCGCCCGTCTTTCTGTTATCATATAACAGGTAAAAAACTATCCAACCGTATCATATCAAATTTAATGTATATAATTGTTGCAGAGTTTTGTCGAGTCATATAGATTTTTATGGAAATCGAATCAAAATTTAATAAGATATTAATAAAAGTTTTCTTCATTCTGTTAAATCCTATCATACTTATGTCATGACAGGTAAAAAATGTTTCTGGGTTTCCATGGACATGATGTCCTATTTAAGAGGTATTTCTATTATTTCTGTATGACTGAATTCAATCTATATAGAATCGCAATACATTTTGTTTCCATGAATTTTAGCATAAGCGTATAACAGCTATTGCACTAAAATCTAACTATTTATAAAACTAGTTATAGTATGAACTCACCTCCTTTTCCATGTTTTGAGTTACAAATTTCGACTTGTTCATCTTGCAACTGCCTCTTTATATCTTTTTCATTCATCATTTGCAACAATCCTACCAATGACTTTTATGCCATAAAAGTTCAGTTTACGTAACGCAACTGAAAATCAACGTATTGTTAACTGAGTTTGTGCCATAAAAGTTAGTTTTACGTAACTCAATCGAAAAAATAACGTATCGTTAACTGAAAATCGAGAAATCGATAAGTTTTACTAATTTCATGAACAAACATACGATCGTTCAAATTGTAATTTTGTGCCACACATTTTAAGTTAAATTTTGTATAGCAGTTTGGAAGTGAAAAACCGTCTTTAAACTAAAAAACGCAATTGGTCTCTTAGGAACTTAAATAATAATATTTGCAATAATATGGGAAATTGTACAACTTGAATTATAATCAGTTGTTCCTAACTACGATAATTCTCCATGTCTTCACCATTCTCCATGTCTCTCCTGTCCCAAAATTCGACTTGAAATGCTACATTCGAAAACATTGTATTTTGAACGTCATATAATTATGACGAAAAATTCCGAAACTGTTCGATTTCATGGTTACCAATTACAAAAAACTTACTTCATATGTTCGCAAATAAAAGTTATTTTAGAATGACGAGAATGCATTAGCATGTCGATACTTTGGATTTTAAATATGTACTAATTACATTGTTTTTTGCAGTTTTTTTTTTCGTAATTTTAGTATTTATAAGTTTTTAATTTTAACATTTAAAAATTATTAAATTTCAGTGTGTTTTAGTTTCTTAGCTTAAATAACATGGGTATCCTGCTTTCGAAATGCTGCTTTCAAGCTAACTCCCCCGCCGCTAAAAATAAATATATAAATAAGTCTATTGTGACGGAAACTGGAGTTAAACATGTATTTTATTTTCCGTAACTGGGTCGTTATTTTAAAATACACAGTTTGAATTTTAAAATACTCACCGTTTTACTTAAAAAGGCAAAAAAGTAAAGAAACAGACGTTAAAAGTATGCATTTTATGTAACAGTTCTTAATAATTTTAGCCTGCAATTCTCGAGACCATCCTTAGAAGCATATCTTTATTACATAAATTTCCGTTAAATAATTCAAATTTGTCACTTCGTTTGAAATGAGAGTGTCAAGTTAAAAGGTAGTTGAAAGAATCGAGGCTAACGAGAAAGACACGCTCCCGCCGTGTATTCCTCGTATATTTTTTTACAGACCGCTGGAGTCACGTGATGCTCAAATATACCAATGCCAGTGCAGGAATAGGGTACTACGTCATTCTAGTGGTCTGTAAAAAAAGATACTTGAGATGCACCGTGGTAACCTGTCTTTTTCGTTAGCCTCGTGAAAGACGATGTGACGTAATTTATACGAATGGAATGGCAATAATAATAAAAATACTCATTGTCGATTGCCGCAGGATTTGTTAGCCGAAAGAACGAAGAAATTTAAATGAAATGCATATTTTTAACTTGTCACATCCATATCGTTATTATCTTTGTCGCCTTTTAATAGAAATGGTGTGCTTTTTGAAAATTTTTGTGTGTATCTTGTGATTGCATTAAAGTGGAATCTCACATTTCGTTTGGATTCTTGTGAGTCGTTTTATTTATTTATTTATTTTTGGGAATTGCAGCAACTTTTTCTTTTAAAATAAATAAATTTAAAAAAAGTTGATAAATCAAATTAAAAATATTACATGAAATTAGTGATATTCTTCTGGTTAGTGATTTTTACAACATAATGCATGTCAAAAGTTAACTTAGAAACTGTGCATGCTGAAATCAATTAAACTACACAGTGTGAAAATATTTTATTAAAGTGAAAAAATAAAAGACACAAAGGAAATCTTCTAACGGACACTGAAGGTATTTTTTATTTATTTATTTTGAATGTGGATAAAATCTATTATTGAAATTAAATATATTTTTGGTATGGTAAATGGATTGTAATAACTTGCCTCAAATAGATTAAAGCTAAGTGGTTGGTAGCGTAAGTGCCGCTCGGCAAATAATCCAGGCAATTTAATGGAGAATCAATTATTTATTTATAACAATAAAAATGGTTCTCTGTATTAAATTTTATGTACAGCATAAATTAATTTAGAACACGTAGGATCTTAATCCACCAGCTCCAAGTCCAAAGTTCTGTTCTATTTCAGTTCAGAGAATATTCAGTTTATAAACCACATACAGTTTCTACCAATCAGCAACACGGCGTACTCTAGTCACCGAAGATAAGACTTGACACCGGCACTCTCCTAGCGAGAGTCCTTCTCTTCCGGCTCACTTGGGTGATGTTACCCTCTACAGCTCTCGATCCGAGCTGATCCACTTTTCACAGAGAACAAATCCGAGCCCTGAGCTCTGTTCTCCCTTCTCTCACTCCGAGATCCCAATCCTCTCCAAAAAAACTTGGCTTCCTCTTTTTCGTCTCAGCCAAGACCTCCCCTAAAGGTCACGAACCAATCATCAACCTTAATGATCTTTTCTCATTAAGAGATTCGTAACATCGTCTTCTCATTCGTACCTGAAAATACACACCCATGGCGACAATATGTCTGGACGTCTGGACTCTTTCGCTTTCATTTCTGCGTCGGCGTGCTATCAAAGGTGCGACTCGTGTGGTCCTCTATTCAAGTTAGTGTCGCCCGCCTGTCTTTTCAGCTGATCGATGATGATTTAGCGATCCTTTTAAATGGCCGCTCTTTTCATCTTGAGAATGAAAGCCATTTTGTGTTTTCCGTTCCATAGTGAAATCTCTTTTCAGAAAAAATGTCTTTAAAAGCCTGTGATAAATCTAAATTATCACAACTACCCCCGCCTCTAAGATGATTTAACGTCTGAAAGGCGTGAAATCTAAAAAGCAGAACATGGTTAGCTCATTCATTTTGGGTGGCTCCTTGCACTCAAAATAAAATTTTAACAATTCTAAAAAGACACTTTAAAAAAATATTTTCAAACTCTTTTAACGACTTTGCTTTGCTTGGAGAACTTTAATAATTTAAAGGTGTTGAAACCAGTATAAACACATTAAGAAAACCTTATATATACAATAAAAGAAAACTATTTACAAATGTGAGAGAGAAAAAAAAAATTTGAGCTTTTTTTTTTCATTTTATTGCCCTGCTCAGACAATCAACGTGCGGTATATCCTTGCCCGCTCTGTGTTTTATGGCATACAGGAACGGTTGCAGTGATAAGGACCATCTTAACAACCTGGAATTGTTACCTGCATTGTTTTTCAGGAACACTAAAGGATTGTGATCGGTTTCGATACTGAACTCTTGTCCATCAATGTAGTGACGTAATTTTTTTATGGCAAAAATTATAGCTGCACATTCTTTCTCTGTTGCGCTATAACTTTTCTCTTGTTCCGAAAATTTTCTGCTCAAATATATAATGGGATGCTCTTCTGAGCCCTGTCTTTGTGCTAAAACTACCCCTATCTCTTTATCTGACGCGTCCGTCTGAACTACAAATTCTAGATTATAATTTGGCGCATATAGGATGGGTTTTTGGGTGAGTTTAGATTTTAAGGTTTCGAAAGCCTCTTTCATCTCATCGGTCCATATGATTTTTTCTTTTTTGTTTTTTTCTTTTAATGCTCGTGTGAGCGGTTCTACGATGGTCGCATAATTTTCTATATAACGGGAGTAATACCCTGCCATGCCGAGGCATCTTCTAATTTCTGTTTTATTTTTAGGGTCTGGGAGTTCCGTTATGGCGCGGATTTTTGCTTCTGCTGGTTTCCTTTTTCCTTCCCCTACTATGTGTCCCAGATATTTAACCGTTTTTTGTGCGAATCTGCATTTCGAAATTTTAACGGTAAGTTTCGCCTCTTTAATTCGACTTAGTACCGTGTTTAGATGCTGAATATGATCAGACTCCCCTTCCTTAATTATATTTAATTCAAGCATGCGCTTTATCTCTTTTTTCAGTATTTCATTCTGTCTAGGAGATACCCTATACGGTCTAATTTTCACCGGTTTTTCCTCAGTTAGCTCAATATCATGAATAGTCAGGTCCGTTAAGCCCGGGTCATTCGAAAAAACTTCCCTGTATTCGTCTAATACCTGTTTTAACATTTGAATTTCCCCTGCTGTGCACCGCTCGTTTAATGCACTTTGTTTGATAACTTCGTCAAAGTCATAACTATCTGAATCTGCTAATGGGAAAGCTATCTCCAAATCCTGAGATTCATCTGTCTCATTAAATTCTTTTGTCAGAATATTTATTTTACCTACCCTGGTGATGTAGGGTTTTAAAAGATTTACATGATAGATTTGCGATTTTTCTCTTCTCCCTGGTATACTCACAATATAATTCGTCTCAGAAATTTTAGACTCTACTCTACCGGGGCCTATCCAACCTACAGACATTTTGTTTTTCTTGTTAGTTGCTAAAACTAACACTTCGTCTCCTGGTTGAAATTTTCGTTCTTTAGCATTTCTATCATACCACAATTTCCGTTTATCTCTAGTAATTGTCATGTTTCCGACCGCTAGCTCCTGACAGCGTTTCAGTCGGTTGATAAGTTTGAAGACGTACTCAGTAACTAATTCATGCTCATCATTTTCTCCCGTCCATTGTTCGAAAAGTAGGGTTTCCGGAGTACGGAGATTTCTCCCGTGAACTAGCTCTGCTGGGCTAAAACCTGTAGAATCATGCGTTACCGTCCTAAGAGTTAAAAGCGCATGGGGCAGATTAGCTTCCCAGTCACTACCGTTTTCCACGCATAGCACTTTTAAAAGCCTTTTTACTGACCTGTGCCATCTTTCGATAACGTTTGAGGAGGGGTGACATACACTTGAATGGTTTAGTTTTACCCCAAACCTTTTTAGGAAAGCTGTCGTTAAATTCGAAGTGAAACTCCTCCCAAGGTCCGTTTGTATGCTAGACGGGTAACCAAGTCTACTAAAAATCGTGATCATCGCTTCAATGATCGTTTCCGAGAGCATATCTGGTATCGGTATTGCTTCTGGATAACGTGAATAAACACATATTGCTGTGAGTAAATATTTATTCCCTTTTTTTGACGTCGGTAAGGGGCCTACTAGATCGCCCGATAATTTTGAAAATACTTCTGAAATTATGGGAACTAATTTTAATGGGGCTTTCTTAGTTTCCCCCGCTTTTCCCACTACCTGGCAAGCATGGCATGACTTGACAAAATCCTCGATTTCCCTAATAATATTAGGCCAGAAAAAATATCTCAATATTTTATCTTTTGTTTTTGATTGGCCCATGTGAGCCGCTATACCTTCGTGACAAGCGCTAAGTATCGCTTCCCTGTACTTAGTTGGGACAACTAACTGTTTTCTTTCGAATCCGTGATGATCCGTTACTTTCCTCATTACTAAATTCTCTTTAATTTCGAAATTTGATTTCTTTTGTTTTGCTTTTTCGCGAATGTCTCGTAGCGAGGAATCCGTCTCTTGTTCGGTTATGAATTCTGCCCTTTTAATTCTCGACAAGCCGGTCCCTGAGTCTTCCCCTGCTATCGGTAAAAACTCGTTATCTGACCTTTCCGGATCTGCCTGTTCCGTGAAATCGTTTTCCCCTGCCCCTAAGTTAGTATCGGTTTCTTGTTCGCCTCCGTCACCCCCGGAGCAAGTTTCGCTTTTTTTCGCCTGCGCGCGCGTCATTACTGCGTTCAATGTTTTGATTTCGCGTTTTTTTCTCTCGTCGATGAGCTTCTGCGTATCATTCCCTAGTATATAATAGGACATATCTACGTCTCTATCAGTTACTATAGCCTTCGTCGAGATACTTCCTATTTCGTCAATTTCAAGCGTTATATTAGCGGTGGGCAAACAGCGAACATCATTTAAGAGTGGTTGTTTTATCCACATAAATTCCCCATCTAATTGACTGTGGTTTATAAATTTACTGGAAATAACGTCGACACACGTACCAGAATCTCGTAATACCGTAATTTCCTCCCCGTTAATACGAGCCTTACTTAAATATGGCGAAAAACCTTTTTCAAATTCTTGATTTTTATTTAAATGCCCTACTGACGTGGCGTTATTTTCCCTCTTGTGTTTTTCCGGGCACTGGGCACGATAGTGCGAAAAACTTCCGCAAATAAAACATTTGTTTGCTCTCTTTTGCTTAAAAACACGGTTTCTTTCTTTATCGGGATCCTTGTCTCTCCAATTCGTTTTAGTTTCGGCCGATTTCTCAACACGCGGTTTATCTTCGAGTCTCGGTTTTTCTGATTTTATGGGAAAATTTCTCGGGTTCCAGATTTTTTTCGAGGGTCCTTTGACTGCCTCAAACTCGTCTAAACACTTAACTAGAACTAACGGGTCATTGAAATTTGCCCAAGAGTCAATAAAATGCTCTTTACATTCTATCGGCGTACGGCGCTTAATTTGGTCTGTTACCAATAATTTCTTTAAGTCTTCGAAATTTGAAATTTCTAGTCCGGTTAACCATCCTTCTAGATAACTATTTAACTCGAAAATAATATCTTTCCAAGGGGTGCCTGGTATCCGAGAATGCCTTGTAAATTTCTGGCGATACGCTTCAGGACTTAGTCGAAAGCGTGCTAACAAAATTGATTTCACGTGCGCGAAATCGTCGATTTTATCTGTGGGCTCGCGCAAAATTAATTCTGCAATATCTGCCGGGAGAAGCGATAAAAGATGAGTCACAAGCTCTTCTGTTTCTATGCCTGCACGAGAGGATTGCCGTTCGAAAAGGTTTAAAAACAGAGTAATATCTGATCGTTCTGGATCGAATTTGTGCATTAACGCTTTTAAAGGGGGTTTCTGACTCCTCTCAGATCCGCTACTTGACGTAGATTCACGTCTATTTGCATTTTGAGTTAATCTCAATTGTTCTAATTAAAATTCCCTTTCTTTCTGTTTTTCTTCGCTGTCCCGCGCCGCCCTTTCTCTTTCTGCTTCTAATTCTCGCTCGACCCTTTCTCTTTCTTTTTGCTCGACTGCTTGAGCCTCCCTATCTTGTACAATATAATTAGCCTGCGACAAAGTAAGCTCTTTATCATAATCTGCAGCTGATTCAATTTTCTGTATGATTACAGCTATTTTATCACTCTTATCAATATCAATTCCCAACTCGTCTGCTAACATTTGCAAATCGATTTTTCTACATTGCTTTAAATCAGTAATGATTGTCATTTTTAGACTGAGTTGCCCTAACCGAAATTTCTATTTATTTCCTAACAACCTATAAAATTACCCTAACATATATGCAATGTTAATTCTATACATACGCTTTACTACACAATTTAAACACAGTAAATGAGAATAAAATGAAAAATATATACATGAAAAGTACACAATTTACCGATTCAACACTTTTTTTTTTTTTCAACCGACCACAATACCAGTACCTGTACTTATTTCTAATTCTAGAAAAATATTGCCAGTTTTAGCATTCAGATTTTCGAAAACTACACTTTAAAAATGTAAACATTAATAATTTTAGATCAACAGGTAATAATATCCCTCTCTGTTTAGAAGCCTTTAAAGGAAATTTAAATTTATGACTAACCTCATAACATTTATGCTGCTAAAAAAAATTTTACAATTGTACAAGAGTTTACAATTTTACAAAAGTTTTACGCTCTTTTTTTTTCAAAACTTTCTAATTTGTTCCGTTTTGTCCGGAAAAAAAATGCATTTAACATTTAATGTTTTTATCATTAAAAAAGAGAAGAAAAATTTTTTTTTTTTTGCAATACTTTTTACTAATTTCTTAATTTTATATTAAAATAATAAAAGTATAGAAACATAGTACATACATTTCCTCACTGAATTTACTTTTGTGCAATAATTATGAAACAGAGCCACTCAAAATTTAGAATGAATGAGCTTACCTATTTCCGTCGTCTGCATCTCTCTTGGGGCATCTTTCCGTCGGAGGGTGTTGGGTGCTACAGGCAGGTTGCGGCTGGGTGGCCTTTCGTCGGTTAGGCGTTGTATCTCTGGTTATGGCTGGGTGCCTTCGTCAGCTAGGCGCTGGGTTTCTCTTAGCAGCTGGGTGCCTTCGTCAGCTGGGCGCTGGGTTTCTCTTGGCGGCTGGGTGCCTTCGTCAGCTAGGCGCTGGATTCTATCGATGATTAACTCTGGAACTGCACGGCGAACTATAGTCCTGGGCTAGTGGCTCCCGCTGCCACCAGCTGTAATAACTTGCCTCAAATAGATTAAAGCTAAGTGGTTGGTAGCGTAAGTGCCGCTCGGCAAATAATCCAGGCAATTTAATGGAGAATCAATTATTTATTTATAACAATAAAAATGGTTCTCTGTATTAAATTTTATGTACAGCATAAATTAATTTAGAACACGTAGGATCTTAATCCACCAGCTCCAAGTCCAAAGTTCTGTTCTATTTCAGTTCAGAGAATATTCAGTTTATAAACCACATACAGTTTCTACCAATCAGCAACACGGCGTACTCTAGTCACCGAAGATAAGACTTGACACCGGCACTCTCCTAGCGAGAGTCCTTCTCTTCCGGCTCACTTGGGTGATGTTACCCTCTACAGCTCTCGATCCGAGCTGATCCACTTTTCACAGAGAACAAATCCGAGCCCTGAGCTCTGTTCTCCCTTCTCTCACTCCGAGATCCCAATCCTCTCCAAAAAAACTTGGCTTCCTCTTTTTCGTCTCAGCCAAGACCTCCCCTAAAGGTCACGAACCAATCATCAACCTTAATGATCTTTTCTCATTAAGAGATTCGTAACATCGTCTTCTCATTCGTACCTGAAAATACACACCCATGGCGACAATATGTCTGGACGTCTGGACTCTTTCGCTTTCATTTCTGCGTCGGCGTGCTATCAAAGGTGCGACTCGTGTGGTCCTCTATTCAAGTTAGTGTCGCCCGCCTGTCTTTTCAGCTGATCGATGATGATTTAGCGATCCTTTTAAATGGCCGCTCTTTTCATCTTGAGAATGAAAGCCATTTTGTGTTTTCCGTTCCATAGTGAAATCTCTTTTCAGAAAAAATGTCTTTAAAAGCCTGTGATAAATCTAAATTATCACAACTACCCCCGCCTCTAAGATGATTTAACGTCTGAAAGGCGTGAAATCTAAAAAGCAGAACATGGTTAGCTCATTCATTTTGGGTGGCTCCTTGCACTCAAAATAAAATTTTAACAATTCTAAAAAGACACTTTAAAAAAAATATTTTCAAACTCTTTTAACGACTTTGCTTTGCTTGGAGAACTTTAATAATTTAAAGGTGTTGAAACCAGTATAAACACATTAAGAAAACCTTATATATACAATAAAAGAAAACTATTTACAAATGTGAGAGAGAAAAAAAAAATTTGAGCTTTTTTTTTTCATTTTATTGCCCTGCTCAGACAATCAACGTGCGGTATATCCTTGCCCGCTCTGTGTTTTATGGCATACAGGAACGGTTGCAGTGATAAGGACCATCTTAACAACCTGGAATTGTTACCTGCATTGTTTTTCAGGAACACTAAAGGATTGTGATCGGTTTCGATACTGAACTCTTGTCCATCAATGTAGTGACGTAATTTTTTTATGGCAAAAATTATAGCTGCACATTCTTTCTCTGTTGCGCTATAACTTTTCTCTTGTTCCGAAAATTTTCTGCTCAAATATATAATGGGATGCTCTTCTGAGCCCTGTCTTTGTGCTAAAACTACCCCTATCTCTTTATCTGACGCGTCCGTCTGAACTACAAATTCTAGATTATAATTTGGCGCATATAGGATGGGTTTTTGGGTGAGTTTAGATTTTAAGGTTTCGAAAGCCTCTTTCATCTCATCGGTCCATATGATTTTTTCTTTTTTGTTTTTTTCTTTTAATGCTCGTGTGAGCGGTTCTACGATGGTCGCATAATTTTCTATATAACGGGAGTAATACCCTGCCATGCCGAGGCATCTTCTAATTTCTGTTTTATTTTTAGGGTCTGGGAGTTCCGTTATGGCGCGGATTTTTGCTTCTGCTGGTTTCCTTTTTCCTTCCCCTACTATGTGTCCCAGATATTTAACCGTTTTTTGTGCGAATCTGCATTTCGAAATTTTAACGGTAAGTTTCGCCTCTTTAATTCGACTTAGTACCGTGTTTAGATGCTGAATATGATCAGACTCCCCTTCCTTAATTATATTTAATTCAAGCATGCGCTTTATCTCTTTTTTCAGTATTTCATTCTGTCTAGGAGATACCCTATACGGTCTAATTTTCACCGGTTTTTCCTCAGTTAGCTCAATATCATGAATAGTCAGGTCCGTTAAGCCCGGGTCATTCGAAAAAACTTCCCTGTATTCGTCTAATACCTGTTTTAACATTTGAATTTCCCCTGCTGTGCACCGCTCGTTTAATGCACTTTGTTTGATAACTTCGTCAAAGTCATAACTATCTGAATCTGCTAATGGGAAAGCTATCTCCAAATCCTGAGATTCATCTGTCTCATTAAATTCTTTTGTCAGAATATTTATTTTACCTACCCTGGTGATGTAGGGTTTTAAAAGATTTACATGATAGATTTGCGATTTTTCTCTTCTCCCTGGTATACTCACAATATAATTCGTCTCAGAAATTTTAGACTCTACTCTACCGGGGCCTATCCAACCTACAGACATTTTGTTTTTCTTGTTAGTTGCTAAAACTAACACTTCGTCTCCTGGTTGAAATTTTCGTTCTTTAGCATTTCTATCATACCACAATTTCCGTTTATCTCTAGTAATTGTCATGTTTCCGACCGCTAGCTCCTGACAGCGTTTCAGTCGGTTGATAAGTTTGAAGACGTACTCAGTAACTAATTCATGCTCATCATTTTCTCCCGTCCATTGTTCGAAAAGTAGGGTTTCCGGAGTACGGAGATTTCTCCCGTGAACTAGCTCTGCTGGGCTAAAACCTGTAGAATCATGCGTTACCGTCCTAAGAGTTAAAAGCGCATGGGGCAGATTAGCTTCCCAGTCACTACCGTTTTCCACGCATAGCACTTTTAAAAGCCTTTTTACTGACCTGTGCCATCTTTCGATAACGTTTGAGGAGGGGTGACATACACTTGAATGGTTTAGTTTTACCCCAAACCTTTTTAGGAAAGCTGTCGTTAAATTCGAAGTGAAACTCCTCCCAAGGTCCGTTTGTATGCTAGACGGGTAACCAAGTCTACTAAAAATCGTGATCATCGCTTCAATGATCGTTTCCGAGAGCATATCTGGTATCGGTATTGCTTCTGGATAACGTGAATAAACACATATTGCTGTGAGTAAATATTTATTCCCTTTTTTTGACGTCGGTAAGGGGCCTACTAGATCGCCCGATAATTTTGAAAATACTTCTGAAATTATGGGAACTAATTTTAATGGGGCTTTCTTAGTTTCCCCCGCTTTTCCCACTACCTGGCAAGCATGGCATGACTTGACAAAATCCTCGATTTCCCTAATAATATTAGGCCAGAAAAAATATCTCAATATTTTATCTTTTGTTTTTGATTGGCCCATGTGAGCCGCTATACCTTCGTGACAAGCGCTAAGTATCGCTTCCCTGTACTTAGTTGGGACAACTAACTGTTTTCTTTCGAATCCGTGATGATCCGTTACTTTCCTCATTACTAAATTCTCTTTAATTTCGAAATTTGATTTCTTTTGTTTTGCTTTTTCGCGAATGTCTCGTAGCGAGGAATCCGTCTCTTGTTCGGTTATGAATTCTGCCCTTTTAATTCTCGACAAGCCGGTCCCTGAGTCTTCCCCTGCTATCGGTAAAAACTCGTTATCTGACCTTTCCGGATCTGCCTGTTCCGTGAAATCGTTTTCCCCTGCCCCTAAGTTAGTATCGGTTTCTTGTTCGCCTCCGTCACCCCCGGAGCAAGTTTCGCTTTTTTTCGCCTGCGCGCGCGTCATTACTGCGTTCAATGTTTTGATTTCGCGTTTTTTTCTCTCGTCGATGAGCTTCTGCGTATCATTCCCTAGTATATAATAGGACATATCTACGTCTCTATCAGTTACTATAGCCTTCGTCGAGATACTTCCTATTTCGTCAATTTCAAGCGTTATATTAGCGGTGGGCAAACAGCGAACATCATTTAAGAGTGGTTGTTTTATCCACATAAATTCCCCATCTAATTGACTGTGGTTTATAAATTTACTGGAAATAACGTCGACACACGTACCAGAATCTCGTAATACCGTAATTTCCTCCCCGTTAATACGAGCCTTACTTAAATATGGCGAAAAACCTTTTTCAAATTCTTGATTTTTATTTAAATGCCCTACTGACGTGGCGTTATTTTCCCTCTTGTGTTTTTCCGGGCACTGGGCACGATAGTGCGAAAAACTTCCGCAAATAAAACATTTGTTTGCTCTCTTTTGCTTAAAAACACGGTTTCTTTCTTTATCGGGATCCTTGTCTCTCCAATTCGTTTTAGTTTCGGCCGATTTCTCAACACGCGGTTTATCTTCGAGTCTCGGTTTTTCTGATTTTATGGGAAAATTTCTCGGGTTCCAGATTTTTTTCGAGGGTCCTTTGACTGCCTCAAACTCGTCTAAACACTTAACTAGAACTAACGGGTCTTTGAAATTTTCCCAAGAGTCAATAAAATGCTCTTTACATTCTATCGGCGTACGGCGCTTAATTTGGTCTGTTACCAATAATTTCTTTAAGTCTTCGAAATTTGAAATTTCTAGTCCGGTTAACCATCCTTCTAGATAACTATTTAACTCGAAAATAATATCTTTCCAAGGGGTGCCTGGTATCCGAGAATGCCTTGTAAATTTCTGGCGATACGCTTCAGGACTTAGTCGAAAGCGTGCTAACAAAATTGATTTCACGTGCGCGAAATCGTCGATTTTATCTGTGGGCTCGCGCAAAATTAATTCTGCAATATCTGCCGGGAGAAGCGATAAAAGATGAGTCACAAGCTCTTCTGTTTCTATGCCTGCACGAGAGGATTGCCGTTCGAAAAGGTTTAAAAACAGAGTAATATCTGATCGTTATGGATCGAATTTGTGCATTAACGCTTTTAAAGGGGGTTTCTGACTCCTCTCAGATCCGCTACTTGACGTAGATTCACGTCTATTTGCATTTTGAGTTAATCTCAATTGTTCTAATTGAAATTCCCTTTCTTTCTGTTTTTCTTCGCTGTCCCGCGCCGCCCTTTCTCTTTCTGCTTCTAATTCTCGCTCGACCCTTTCTCTTTCTTTTTGCTCGACTGCTTGAGCCTCCCTATCTTGTACAATATAATTAGCCTGCGACAAAGTAAGCTCTTTATCATAATCTGCAGCTGATTCAATTTTCTGTATGATTACAGCTATTTTATCACTCTTATCAATATCAATTCCCAACTCGTCTGCTAACATTTGCAAATCGATTTTTCTACATTGCTTTAAATCAGTAATGATTGTCATTTTTAGACTGAGTTGCCCTAACCGAAATTTCTATTTATTTCCTAACAACCTATAAAATTACCCTAACATATATGCAATGTTAATTCTATACATACGCTTTACTACACAATTTAAACACAGTAAATGAGAATAAAATGAAAAATATATACATGAAAAGTACACAATTTACCGATTCAACACTTTTTTTTTTTTTTTCAACCGACCACAATACCAGTACCTGTACTTATTTCTAATTCTAGAAAAATATTGCCAGTTTTAGCATTCAGATTTTCGAAAACTACACTTTAAAAATGTAAACATTAATAATTTTAGATCAACAGGTAATAATATCCCTCTCTGTTTAGAAGCCTTTAAAGGAAATTTAAATTTATGACTAACCTCATAACATTTATGCTGCTAAAAAAAATTTTACAATTGTACAAGAGTTTACAATTTTACAAAAGTTTTACGCTCTTTTTTTTTCAAAACTTTCTAATTTGTTCCGTTTTGTCCGGAAAAAAAATGCATTTAACATTTAATGTTTTTATCATTAAAAAAGAGAAGAAAAATTTTTTTTTTTTTTTTGCAATACTTTTTACTAATTTCTTAATTTTATATTAAAATAATAAAAGTATAGAAACATAGTACATACATTTCCTCACTGAATTTACTTTTGTGCAATAATTATGAAACAGAGCCACTCAAAATTTAGAATGAATGAGCTTACCTATTTCCGTCGTCTGCATCTCTCTTGGGGCATCTTTCCGTCGGAGGGTGTTGGGTGCTACAGGCAGGTTGCGGCTGGGTGGCCTTTCGTCGGTTAGGCGTTGTATCTCTGGTTATGGCTGGGTGCCTTCGTCAGCTAGGCGCTGGGTTTCTCTTAGCAGCTGGGTGCCTTCGTCAGCTGGGCGCTGGGTTTCTCTTGGCGGCTGGGTGCCTTCGTCAGCTAGGCGCTGGATTCTATCGATGATTAACTCTGGAACTGCACGGCGAACTATAGTCCTGGGCTAGTGGCTCCCGCTGCCACCAGCTGTAATAACTTGCCTCAAATAGATTAAAGCTAAGTGGTTGGTAGCGTAAGTGCCGCTCGGCAAATAATCCAGGCAATTTAATGGAGAATCAATTATTTATTTATAACAATAAAAATGGTTCTCTGTATTAAATTTTATGTACAGCATAAATTAATTTAGAACACGTAGGATCTTAATCCACCAGCTCCAAGTCCAAAGTTCTGTTCTATTTCAGTTCAGAGAATATTCAGTTTATAAACCACATACAGTTTCTACCAATCAGCAACACGGCGTACTCTAGTCACCGAAGATAAGACTTGACACCGGCACTCTCCTAGCGAGAGTCCTTCTCTTCCGGCTCACTTGGGTGATGTCACCCTCTACAGCTCTCGATCCGAGCTGATCCACTTTTCACAGAGAACAAATCCGAGCCCTGAGCTCTGTTCTCCCTTCTCTCACTCCGAGATCCCAATCCTCTCCAAAAAAACTTGGCTTCCTCTTTTTCGTCTCAGCCAAGACCTCCCCTAAAGGTCACGAACCAATCATCAACCTTAATGATCTTTTCTCATTAAGAGATTCGTAACATCGTCTTCTCATTCGTACCTGAAAATACACACCCATGGCGACAATATGTCTGGACGTCTGGACTCTTTCGCTTTCATTTCTGCGTCGGCGTGCTATCAAAGGTGCGACTCGTGTGGTCCTCTATTCAAGTTAGTGTCGCCCGCCTGTCTTTTCAGCTGATCGATGATGATTTAGCGATCCTTTTAAATGGCCGCTCTTTTCATCTTGAGAATGAAAGCCATTTTGTGTTTTCCGTTCCATAGTGAAATCTCTATTCAGAAAAAATGTCTTTAAAAGCCTGTGATAAATCTAAATTATCACAGGATCTTAAAACTTTAAGATTCAAAACTAAATTTAAAGTACGTTCTTTTTTCGATCTATTTTACTAAAAGATATTTTAATATATTTAAACAAATGAAAACTTTTAATTTTTGCTTGTATTGTTTAAAGAAAATTATCCCTAATAATTTCAATTCTTCTTAAATTTAAAATAAAAATAACGATAAAAATTATGTTCCCTGTATTAATTATATTTATTTATGTATTCGTATAATGTAACTTAATATAATTTATAACAAGCTACATAAATATACGAACAAGATTAGATTATGTATTCTTGACTTATATTTTATAACGCTTAACTCCCCGTAATTACTTCAGTTTCAGAGTGCTTCTCAGCTTCAAAAAAATAATAATAAAAATAAATAAATAAATAATAAAATAACAATAATAATTTGAATCTGTGCTTTGTTGAGAGTATTGTCGTTATTAAAAAATACTGAAACATGCAGTAACATGACAGTAATGGAACTGCTCAGCCCTTGCAGACCGACTCTCATCACTAAATTTTAATAGTATCTTTCGCCACATTAACTTTCACAAATTCTGTAAATTATATTATGTGAATTAATTATTGTGATGTGAATATGTGAATATTAAATATGTGAACATTAAATGTCAATTAATAAATTTTATTCGAACATAGTGGTGATAAATGGCTCGCTTCATTACTGTACTCTAATAATGACTTATGATTTTAATAACTTATCTACTTACTCATAAAACAAAGAATCATGGAGAGTTTGTATTTATTAGATCAAATTGGTTGATATTGTATAGAAGAAATTATTTAACATCTAGTTTCGACTTTTTGTTACAGATTTTCAGAAAAGTTTTCACAGCATTTTGATTTTCTTGAAATTGTATATATTGTTAAACTTCTTCATCTTGTGTCCTTGCTTTTTTCAGATCAACATTTTCATAGAGGAATCCTAAAATTAACATATTGAAAGACTTCGGCCGCATTCATTTATCTCACCTTTTTTTTTTAAACCCTGTTCCCCCAAATTTCAACAAGTTATTTTTTAAAGTAACTAGATACCTTATCTTTACACATTTTAAACGGTCTCAATTTTTGTTTTTTTTATTATATATATCGTTTTTTTTCACTTTGTAAAGAAGCTCGACCTTTTTTTGTCAAGAAGCATTTCGATTATTCAAAGTTTCTTTATTTTCTTTATTATTGTGAATATTAATAGAAATATGAAAAACTTTCTTTTAGCATACGAAATAGAATGTAAAATTCTTTTAAGCCCAAAGCCTTACGATAATGCCGCTCCTTTTCTTTTTGTTCTGTTTGTTCTTATATTTAAGGATTTATGTTATTGCGGTGGGTTGCTTCATTATTATACATATTATTTTCTTTAGGTTAGTCTTCTTTATTACTTTTATATTTCTCTTTCAGTTTAGAGCTATTATTGTTTTTCTTAATGATTCTATTGGTTATTTAGATTGAGTATGATTTTCTTCATGTTCTAGCTGTAGTTAGGCATTTCTTCTTCTATTACACATATTATTTTCTTTAGATTAGGCTTCATTATTGCTTATATATTTTTTCCAGTTTATTGTTCATTTTCTTCATCATTTTGTAGGTCGTTTTGATTGAGTTTGGTTTTCTTCATATAGTAGCTGTAGTTATGCATTCTATTTCTTCTTCTATTATTCTGTATCTTTATTGAATTCGATTGGATGAAATATATTTATAAGATGGTTAAAACTGTACTTTGCTGTCTGAGATTGGATTTATTTGGGATGTTGTCATACGTAGAAATATACGTAATCATGGATAGATATACGTAATAATACGTAACATCATATTGTTTGTTGTTGTAGTGAATACGTAAAATTACGTAACAAAATATTGGTTCTTGTTGTTGTGAATACGTAAAATTATTTATAATTTAATATTTAATTTTTTTGGTGCTGATCTTCATTATATTTGGTTTTGTTTTTATGTTTATTTGATTTCTTAGGACATCTGGTAAAAATGATTTAAAGTACACACGTAATAAGGTACGTGTACCTATTTCGATTGTAATGTCTCTTTTCTTTATGTTTTAGTTCCTGGTTTAGCTTCTTTTTTTTTCCTTGTTCTGTTTTATTTTCTTAGTAGGATTCGGGCTATTTTTTATCATGCAGATTGTTTTATAGATTGGTTTTCTTCATATTTTAACTGTAGTAGTACTTCTTCTATTATTCTTCAGATTTTCTTTTTACACCCAGTGTATTTTAGATTTTTATTATTATTATTTTTTTTTATATATACAGACTTTTGTTGTGCTTAATATTTTTGCTTTATTGTCGGTTTTATACATCGGCTTTCTTCATATTATAGCTGTAGCAGTACTTCTTCTATTATTATTCAGATTTTCTTTTTATATCCAGTCTATTTAGATTTTTTTTATACAGACTTTTGTTGTGCTTAATAATTTTGGTTTATTGTCAGTTTTATAGATCGGTTTTCTTTATATTTTAGCTGTAGTAGTACTTCTATTATTCTTCAGATTTTCTTCTTACATCCAGTCTATTATATATTTTTTTTATACAGACTATGGTTGTGCTTAATACTTTTAAGTTATTGTCGGTTTTATAGATCGGTTTTCTTTATATTTTAGCTGTAGTAGTACTTGTTCTATCCCCACAAACACATGACTTACGGCCGACAGGCGATTTCATTGCGGCCAAAAGGAGTTAAGGCCATTTGCAACAAAACAATGCGGTACCGCAAATGACCCGCCGCTAGTTGCGGCAGCTACCGCCGAGCCAGTAACGGATCGGCGATGAGAGAACAGTTACATTTACTTTGCCGGCCAACTCCTAAGGGTCAATTTCTGGCAGTAGTGTAATGGCGTTTCATACTTTAGAAAGCAGAGGGCCATTATAATCTAACCAGCATTTTTATTTAAAAGAGAAAGGGTATTTTTGGTCTTCATTTCTTTCAAAAACTACTTCAAATCTGAGTTTTGCTAAACATGTAAATATGTTGTAAGGTTTATATTTAAGACAGTTAAACACATGACATAATTTTATTTAATTTAAAAATATTTTTTATAAATAATAAATATTGTTCCCAAAATGTATACATATTCCAAATAATTTCTTCAGGTGCCCTTTTGCATTCATTATTTATAAAAAAAATAACTAAAAGAATATAAATAAATTTTTAAAATACATTAAAATAATTTAAAATAAATATTAAAATAGAAAAAGCCTTTAGATTGTGCCTAAATCGTCTCTGTCTCTCCCCCCCCCCCCACCTATCTGTAAAGCAAAAGAAAAGCTTTATTTTATTTTATTTTTTTAAACTCAAAAATGGAAAAATTTAAAAAAAAAAAGGGAATTTTGATTTTTTTGCCTCTGCAAGTGGGTTGGAAGGCAGAGGTTATGGGGCTGATAATTTTCCCTTAAAATGAATAATGTTTCAGTAGAACAATACATTTTTTTTCTTTTGTTCATTTTGTATCAAAAGTGTTTTACTTTTTTCCTGCGTAAAAACATGCTTTTGATATATTTTGTTACATAAATTACTTTCTTATACATTTAAATATTTTTGTATAGAAATGAATGAAAATTGTTTTTGCAATCAAACAACTTTTTTCATTTCTTTATAAATGTGTATATCTGAAATGGTATCCACACTACCATACATTTTTGTTCACCGGCGCCTTTTTACACTCATCATTAAAAAATAACAGAAAGAAAAGGGAAAAATATTTAAAATAGATTAAAATAATTTAAAATAAATATTAAAATAGAAAAACGTCCTTCTATAAAAGTAAATTTCAGAAAAGGTAGCAGATCTTTTACAATATGCTGTCAAGTTTGAGGTTTTGTACCAAGTATCCGGACGCGACAGCGCAGGAAATGGTGAAAAATGGAAATCATAAAAATTTAACAATATGTAATTCATGCATATCCTTCTGTGATGCCCGCGCATACCTCTGTTCTCAAGCGCCCCCCCCTCTTGTCTTGTAGCGCCCCCTCTTGGGAGCTGAGAGAAAACTAGTAGAACGAGAAATGGTCTCCACCTGAGAAGGTGCGATAAAGGGCGGTCCGGATACTCCGACCGTAGATGGAATTAATGTGGAACGAGATGTAAATGTTATCTGTATGTTGGTGATTTTGTGTCCCTGTTAGTGCTTTGTTGTGTTCGTCCAGTGAAGTCCTGCAAATAAAATATATTCGTAGAATAGAACTGTTCCCAGAATTTATTGGCCCACAAAGAAGCACCCACACCTAAGGAGTCTCACATTGGCGTCAGATAGAGGAATATGTGGGTCTGACTTCCTCGAGTGTGCATCTACAGCATCCTAACCTTTGTGCGTTTGGAATAATTTGAAGAATCGATTTTATAGTTCAGGTAAGCCATTTTAAATATTATTCTGAATATGGCCGATAAAATTGCAAAAATTAAAAAAACTCGTGGGGTCACTAAATCCGCGATTACTTCTATAATTAAGAAAATTGAAGAATTGTTTGTAGCAGACCCACCCGATTTAGACGAATTAGAAGGGAATCTCGCCCAGTTGGAACAGAAAGGGTGCGATTTAAAAGCGGATGATAAGGAAATTTTTAATTTGTTAGACGATTTAAACGAAATAGAAAAAGGTGTGAAAGCGTCGGCAGAATACCACGATAAAATTAATTTATGGAGGTTCAGAATCAACAAAAAACTGAAAGAAAAACAAAACAATAAAAAAGAATCCCCCATTATAAACAACGAGAACAAACCCGTAGACGCGATTACAATTAAGCTTCCAACGCTTAAAATTGAAAAATATTATGGAGACGTAACCCTTTTTCAAAATTTCTGGAATTCTTTTAAAATAGCGGTACACGATAACGAACAACTCTCGAACGTAGAAAAAATGAATTATCTGTTAAGTTATTTAGGCGGGAATGCATATAACGCGGTTTCTGGTTTCGCTTTATCCGATAAAAATTATTTGGAAGCAATTGATGTTTTAAAAAGTCAATTTGGGAGAACAGATTTAATCGTATCCAGTCACATTAACACTCTTTTAACTTTA
Source organism: Maratus speculifer (assembly GCA_964019185.1). Taxonomy (NCBI): domain Eukaryota; kingdom Metazoa; phylum Arthropoda; class Arachnida; order Araneae; family Salticidae; genus Maratus; species Maratus speculifer. The sequence goes on from OZ025292.1 coordinate 26,187,724, forward strand.
CGACCTGTTACAAAGCAACATGATATAATCGGTTTAAGAAAACTATATGACACGATTCAAACGCAAATACGCAGCTTAAAATCCTTAGAGATTGAATCAAATAGCTTTGACTCTGTTTTAACACCAATAATATTAAAAAGTTTACCCTACAGCTTGTCACTTAGCTTTGAAAAAGAATGTATTAAAAGCCCCGAACAATCGCAGTATAGTATTGATAAATTATTATCTTTCATCCGACCTGAATTGGAAGCGCGCGAAAAACAGAATCATCTAATTAATGCTTTCGATTCGAGAACGAAAGAATATCCATCAGATTTGTTACCTGAAATAAAATAAAAAAGCAATAAATTCAAGGCCAATCTAACTCATGTCAAAGTTGATGAAAATATTTGTGTTTTTTGTAATTCGCTTAGTCATTTATCAGAGAATTGCGACAAATATTCAGTTGAGGAAAGAAAAAATAAATTAAAAAGTGAAGGCAGATGCTACGCCTGCTTAAGGGGCCGCCATTTAATTAAACATTGTACCGTGAAAACTAAATGTAGGCTTTGTTTCAAATCGCATAATACCGCAATTTGTATTTATTTACTTGGAAAGGATAAACAGAAAAAAGAAATAAGTGATACGAATGACGCATTCATCGCAAGAGTAAATTCGAAGGTGTTATTTGGTTTAAAACAGCCACGGGGAAAGGGAAAATTAATCGAATCACTTCAAACGGTAGAAGTCGAAATAGAAAATAAAATACTACAAGGGGTGATTGACAGCGGAACTCAAATTTCGATTATAAAAACAGAGTGCGTACCAGAACATTTTAAAAATCCTTTCGGGTCGATAATACTTAAATCTGCTTTCGGGCATGAGTTGAAAGCACCATTAATAAATGTTCCACTAAGTTTAGCGGCTGATAATTTACGTTGTAAGGTGTTTCCAAAAATGGTAATAACATGTGCGATGGTTGATAATTTAATAAATGATTTATTATTGTCTTTGAATGCATATAATGAATTGAATAGTATAAGTGAATGTACCGAAGCTGACAGTGGAATAAATGATTGTAATAATGTAAATTTGCCCTGTACGAAAGAAATTAGAACGGCAGACGTATTCGGCGCTGCCACAGATTTAGTTCCAATTGAAATAGGGAATGCAAACGAGAACATTGATCCCGATCGTAGTAAAAATACTAATAATTTTTTGAATGATTCGGAAAAATTTAAATGTGAGCAGAGAAACGATGCATCACTTAAACAGTGTTGGATAGATGCTAATAATAATCGTAATAATTATTTTGTTCATGATAATCTTTTGTATCACCGAGATAAAATAATGGGAGAAACAGTGCATCAATTACTGGTACCCGAACCACGTAGAAAGCAATTGTTAGAGTTAGCACATTCAAGTCCTTGGGGTGGTCATTTAAGGGTAAAGAAAACTACGCAAAGGTTAAAATATTTCTTTTTTTGGCCTAGTATTAAGAAAGATGTGACCGATTTTTGCGAAAGATGTTCATCCTGTCAGCTTCGAGCGAAAACAAATAGGTTCGATAATGTACCTATAACCCCAGTTACTCGTCCTGATGAAGCTATGCAAATTATGAACATTGACATAATTGGTTCAATTGAACCCGCCAGTGGAGGATTTAAATATGTACTGACCGCGATAGATCAGTCTACGAGGTGGCCGGATGCTGTTTGTTTACGAAACATTTTTGCTAAACCACAAGTCAAATTTCTTGGACATGTAATAGGGTCTGGCATACATGCTCCTGATCCAGAAAAAGTAGCAGCGATCCAGAACTTAGAAATTCCGAAATCGAAGAAAGATGTCAGAAGCCTTTTAGGTCTTCTATCTTATTACAGATCCTATGTTCCTACATTTTCCGAAATAGCTCGTCCTTTGATTGAACTAATCAAAAAACGAGCACCTAATGAAATTATATGGACCGAGCCATGTGAAAGAGCTTTCAAAGATCTGAAGCAGGCCATTAGCGAAACGCCAGTATGTTATTCTCCAAACTTTGAGAAACCTTTTATTATTCAAGCAGATGCATCTTCATATGCGACAGGTGCTTGCCTATCCCAAAAAGATGAAAATGGAAGAGAGCATCCCATAGCTTTCTTAAGCAAAAAATTGTCTAAGTGCCAAGAAAGATATGCCACCATCGAGAAAGAAGCATATGCAGTGATTTTCGCCTTGAAAAAGTTTGAACATTACATTTACGGATCACAAGTGACTGTCGTAAGCGATCACAATCCCTTGAAGTTCTTGTCTGATTGTGCCTCTCAAAGTGCGCGTCTTCAAAGATGGGCTCTTGCATTGCAGAGATTTCAAGCCCAAATCTCCTACCGACGTGGAACCCTCCATGGTAACGCAGATTCCCTGAGTAGACTGTATGCATCACACTGGACTTTGCATGTGAAATACACCAGGATACTGAACTAGTTCGCATGCTGATCCTGTGTCACCTGCTGACTTTTGCTTGTTATTTCTTGAACTCTTTTATTTATTTTTCTTTTGAACTTTGAAACAAACTTTTGAACATTCTAGAACTTTAAAGTTTTCATATTATTAGTGTTGTCATATTGCATAGTATATTAGATATTTTTTTTTTTATTATCTTTGTATTAAGTAAGTATATAATTTTTATTTTTACTAGTGATGTGTATTACTGAATATGTATAGATATGAGCCAGATTTTGATTAGTCATAGGGACTAAATCAAAACTTCGAAAGGGGGAGGTGTGATGCCCGCGCATACCTCTGTTCTCAAGCGCCCCCCCCTCTTGTCTTGTAGCGCCCCCTCTTGGGAGCTGAGAGAAAACTAGTAGAACGAGAAATGGTCTCCACCTGAGAAGGTGCGATAAAGGGCGGTCCGGATACTCCGACCGTAGATGGAATTAATGTGGAACGAGATGTAAATGTCATCTGTATGTTGGTGATTTTGTGTCCCTGTTAGTGCTTTGTTGTGTTCGTCCAGTGAAGTCCTGCAAATAAAATATATTCGTAGAATAGAACTGTTCCCAGAATTTATTGGCCCACAAAGAAGCACCCACACCTAAGGAGTCTCACACCTTCTATAGTGATGATGCTGATGTGGAAGATTTCCGGAACTAACGAATCCGGGTTGTTTACTCCTTCCATGAGTCGAATAGACCAATCAGGAAATGGCTCCGTCTATGCATCGGCGTATGGGTTACCATAAAAAGAGGAAAGGTTACCATCGTCAACAATCGCCAAGTTTGTCGCCAACTTGGCGATATATCGCCTAATTTGGCGAGCAAAATTAGTTGTCAAAATTGACGCCAACTTGGCGATAACTGTAATATTTCGCCAAATTTTTAATTTCTTTACAACACCAGTCATTTGATACATCATTTGAGAGGTTTGCAACTGCTTATTCATATAATGGATGTCTTGTGTATTATCCCCCATTCTGCTCCCCAGGGTGGACACATTTTTCATTTCTTTACAACACCAGTCGTGTTACACAAGATTTGAAAGGTCTGCAACTGCTTTTTCATATTATGGATATCTTGTGTGTCACCAGCACACTCTGCTTTCCCCTGGGGGGGGGTCACATTTTTAATTTCTTTACAATACCAGTTGTGTGACACATCATTTGAAAGGTCTGAAACTGCTTATTCATATTATGGATGTGTTGTGTGTCATCCCCCACTCTGCACCCAGGGGGGGCACATTTTTAATTTCTTTACAACACCAATTGTTTGACACATCATTTGAAAGGTCTGCAACTGTTTATTCATTTTATGGATGTCTTGTGTGTCACCCCCACTCTGCCCCCCCAGGGGGGCACATTTTTAATTTCTTTACAACACCTATTGTGAGACACATCAATTGCGAGGTCTGCAACTGCTTATTCATATTATGGATATCTTGTGTGTAACTCCCCCTCTGCCCTCAGAGGGGGCGCATTTTGTAATTTCTTTACAACACCAATTGTGTGACACATCATTTGAAAGGTCTGCAACAGTTTATTCATTTTATGGATGTCTTGTGTGTCACCCCCACTCTGCCCCCCAGGGGGGCACATTTCTAATTTCTTTACAACACCAGTCGTGTGACATATCATTTGAGGGTCTGCAGCTGCTTATTCATATTATCGATGTCTTTTGTGTCGTCCCCCACTCTGCCCCCGGGGGGGCACATTTTTAATTTCTTTACAACACCAGTCGTGTGACATATCATTTGAGAGGTCTGCAGCTGCTTATTCATATTATGGATGTCTTTTGTGTCGCCCCCCACTCTGCCCCCCAGGGGGGCACATTTTTAATTTCTTTACAACACCAGTCGTGTGACACATCATTAGAAAGGTCTGCAACTGCTTATTCATACCATGGGGTATTAGCGAGCGCAGCAAGCAGGGGTAGCGAATAATTTGAAATCGCGAAGCGATTACGCGGGGGGTTGGCGAGCATAGCGAGCAGGGGGGGCGGGGCCCCCCTAGTATTTAAAAAAAAAATAAACGAAAACTGCTCGATGAAAAATTGCTTTAATGAACATTCAACTTAAAAATACAAAATGTGTCATAAAGTTTCGGGCCATTGAGTGGTGAAAAAAAAAAAAACATTTTTTTTAAACATTTTTTTTAATTTAAAACCTTAGCCCACTAGAATCTCAGTTTAAGGAAGGATTTTTCAATGATTTCTTGAAATTCACTAAAGGTCGTATTATCATTTCTTGAAATTGTTTTCTTAGAGAAATAAATGTATGCCTAAAACTGTGATAAAAATATTTTATAGATATGCATATTTTTTAACTTTTACTTCTATAATATGATTTTTTTGTTTTGTTTCAAAACATCATATAATCTTTTATTTATAAAAAGGTGATTCAACTGCAGTAATACCTTTGTGAGGCGAACACTGTGTAAGACGGAAATCTATCTATCTCGCAAAAATTTTCAAGTCTCTGCGAATCTACAGACATAGAGTAAAATTTGTTTAAGGCGGAATATTGTCTACAACGGGAAATTTTCTCGATTCCAATCTATTTCGCCTTAGACAGAGTTACTGTATTTGAAATTCTGAAGAGTTCTTTGTAAATTTGAGAAACGTCTCGTTAAAAAAGGGTTGTAAAAAGATTTCCCATCTTCCTCCCTCTCTCACGGTTTTCAAGGGCACGCCAGTGACCTTATTTTTCACTGACTCATCCCCCCACTCCTCTAACCACCCAGATGTTGTCAAGTATCTATTTGTTATTTGGACTTCATTCCTGCGTCCTGCCGGTCGCATCGCTAGCTCGCAGGTGCTAGCTTGTGGTCGCTTTATCTCTGAAAGTAAGAGGTATTTACACGGAAAATATTGTAAGTCTTAATTTTTTGTCTATTCATTAAAGATTTTTAACTCTGAAATATTTTTTGCATCATTTTATTGTACTTGTTTTTGTATTAGAACGGCATAAAAAAGGTAAATGTTAGCATTATTAGCTTTTATGATTTTAGAGGACGCAAAGTAGCTTTTGTCTGCTACTTTTTGATTTTTAAACATATTTTGGTTTACGAAAAGGTAGAATAACATTTATTTAATATTTATTAATTGTAGTTTTCTCCAAAATAATGCAAAATTTTATTTAGTTTGTAGCAGTAAATTGATTTTTTTTGTTTCAATAAATGTTTTGTAGTGGGGATTATATAAATCGATTTTAAACATTGTGAATTTTTGGTACTACTTTCCTAATATTTCAGTTTAATTAATATTAATTGTTTCCATATGATTTTTCTTTTTTTTTATTGAACTTTCAAAGAAAAGGGTTTTTACTCCCCCTCTAAGTCAGGATAATAATTTATCGGTGGTGAAAATGCCATTAAAAGCAACAACTAAATAATTTTAATGCACAAAAGAAATTGAGTAAAGGAAAAAGTCAATATTAATTGCTCGAAATACTTTCGAAATAGGAAACATGATTTTATCTATAGATATATATATATGTTGTCGATATAGCGACCCATAGCAACAGGCTCGCTTCAGATGCATTTGGCCGACTCGACATCCGCCCCATAGCAAAGTACAACACGTGTACGACCTTGTTACAGCCACGTGTGAAATAATTGTTGCATAGTCAGCACTCTTCCCACGAAAGGGCCTCAGCAACAAGTACAGAGAGTTAGAATGATGCCGGATCCAGCCTGATGAAGACGTGCTCAGCCGAGCCCCGGTCGAAAAGACCGAAGATGCCCCTTAATCTTAATCTTTTACTCATTTTTCCCTTGTAAATATTTTATATTAATCAAGAGTATTAAACTTATGTACTATTACCCCTAGACTTCTTAATTTACATGTATACAAAAAAAAAGTTTTGTGACTTATGTAAACATCAAACTGTATATTTTATTTATCTTTAAATAGCTGTGTTATTTTTTTTTCTTTTTTTTTTTCTTTTTCTTTTCTTTCTTTTTTTTTTTTTTTTTTTTTTTTTGAAAATGATGCAAAAATTATTGTGATTTTATGTACTTTAATGAATGGACAGACTTAACAATAAGCTAAACAAAACACCACATACATACATAAAAAAGATCTATTTTAATATAAAGTACATAATAAATCATATTAAGAATATATGTTATTTAGGCGTAAGTTCAAAATGTGTTGAATAAAAAATAATTGTTGAACAATTGCTTGAATAACAAATGTTTTTTCATGAAAAATAAATATAGTAATAATGATTTAGGTTCATTTTTCAAAAATGTATAAATTTATTTATCTTGAGCTTATTGAAAATACAATGTTTGGCATACTAATTTTATTTTTCAAATTGTATATGAAATGCAACTGTTTATAAATTGCATTATTTATATATTTAATGCATAATAGAATAAATAAACAAAATATTAAATTCAACATGCGAAGTATTGCATTTTGGAAAATTTTCGAAAATTCAAGAAAAGTAAATTTATATATACATATATTTTATTGTGCCTAAATTATTCTTAATATATTTAATTTTCATGCAAAAACATTTAATCATTCAAGCAGTTCTTTAATAGATATTTTTTATTAAATATATTTTGAATTTATGCTTAAATAATTTTTATGGCATGGTAGTGGCAGGCTTTTGGATAGAATAAATTGGCCGAGTGTCGATATAGCGAGCCCATAGCAACAGGCTCGCTTCAGATGCATTTGGCCGACTCGACATCCGCCCCATAGCAAAGTACAACACGTGTACGACCTTGTTACAGCCACGTGTGAAATAATTGTTGCATAGTCAGCACTCTTCCCACGAAAGGGCCTCAGCAACAAGTACAGAGAGTTAGAATGATGCCGGATCCAGCCTGATGAAGACGTGCTCAGCCGAGCCCCGGTCGAAAAGACCGAAGATGCCCCTTAATCTTAATCTTTTACTCATTTTTCCCTTGTAAATATTTTATATTAATTAAGAGTATTAAACTTATGTACTATTACCCCTAGACTTCTTAATTTACATGGGGGCGTCGGCCTACTTGTACCCCTAAACAACCTGCGCCAAAAGTTCTTATTCGTGCATATGGATTAATGTGCAGGAGTTCTTATTTTTGCATGTGGATTGACGTGCAGTGTGCAAGAGGAAAGATTATATTTCCCCTAGTCCATCCGACAGCGAGATGATGTTTATGCTTTCTGCTTATCAGCGCGGTTCCATAGCTCACTAGAAGGAAGAAAAAGAAAATGAAGAAAGTGTGTCAGTAGTTCGCTGCCTGTGATTTGTGATGTTCCTATGCATACTGTGGATTTTATTTTTTTTCATTGAAAAAGTGGCATCGATCACATTGGATTACACTTAAATAGCAGTAAGTGATATTTTTCTTACTATACCTGATTTCTTTGCTGTGAGTAATGGAGCTTCAAGCGATCCCAGTGATCAGACAGCAGTTAAAAACTGCCAGAGACGATAAAATACAGCTTCTACATTTGTTTATTTTTGGAAAAGACGAAGCGAGACGAAATCGTTCTAATTTAAGGGTTTATACCGGATTACCGTTTAAAGAAGGTAGCCCTGAATTAGCCAACAAATTGAAAGAAATTACTGATACTTTTGATCATTTGCAATTGATAACAGTCGCTAATCTGCTAGCCATAGAGATAAATGGGAATAAAGATGAGATAGCGACTCGCATTTTGGTCGCATTATCAGACATTGCTGCTTTTAAGGAAACATTTGGGAATATTTCGGCTTCGGAAACGGACATTGAGCATAATCAGAACGACAGTAGTGCCAGCACACAATTAATTTCCCCCTTAAAAATACAACCACAGCAAATGGTTGTACATTCGCAATTCACTGCAAGTAAACAAAATATTTCTTTCACCGACATAGAACAATTAATTCCGCCGTTTAGCGGGGATAAATCGGAAAACATCCAAACATGGTTTACACGATTCGAAACACTTTTGGAATCATTGAACCTCTCAGATATTCAAAAATTTGTTAACGCAGAACGGAGTTTAAAAGGTTTAGCATTGATAGTAATTAGAGCTGAAATTAATATTAATTCCTATTCCGCACTAAAGGAAGCTTTATTCCGCGAATTTCACCAAACGGCTTCGCCCGCACAAATACATCAAATATTAGCAAACCGCGAATGTCAACCAAACGAACAATTATTGGAATATTTTTTGAAAATGAAAGAAATCGCGCAGCGAGGAAATGTGGATGACATCTCTTTAATTCATTACACGATACAAGGTATTAGAGATACACCCCAAAATAAATCCATTTTATATGGCTGTTCCGATTTAGTAGAGTTTAAGAAAAAATTGCTAATCTATGAAGAAATTTGCGATTCGGTCCCGAATTTCGAACCAACACCAGGATATGTTCAAAGGGACTCTCGGAAAACCCACACTAGTGAAAAATACAATCAAATTATCTGTTATAAATGTTCGGAAATAGGTCATAAACAATTTCAGTGTAAACGCGCGGAGCGAGGTCCCAACGGCTCTAAACATTCTCGCCCCAACTACCGTTCGTCCCATTCGATGGGGCGAAATCCCGAAAATATGCCTTCCCACGAAGACATTAACCCTGTTTCAGAAACTGTCGTACACATCAATACGATACATATCCCTTCCAAAGTGTGTAGTACGGCTGCGATCGTAAAAATCAATAATATTTCTTTTGTAGCGGATGCGAACCCAGTACATAACTTAAATTTTGTTAGTAAAGAAACGTATCAACTGTTGGGATCCCCCCCTTTAAATGATTCATCTATAACTATTTTCGATGCTGAAATATCCCAATTAAAGCCACTTCAATATTTTGTTGCACAGACTGAATTTAACGGTAATAAGTTCGAAGATTTTTTTTACTTAAATTTATCATCTATGCAATATTCCATAATATTCGCTTACGGTAATAATAAACAGTTTGTAGAACGGAAATCGTTAACAAACATTTCTGAAAAACATTCGCCCTTACATATGCATCCAGCTCCCAACTCTCCCCTTCTCAACGAAATGACGTCAGCTCCTGTCTCTTCGGAAAATGAAACTACCGACTGTGTGGTTGAAAACGCAACTCAGACAGACGGGAAACAGTCAGCTGTCAAAAATTGTATCACCGTAGAACAGCTGCCCAATAAAGTTGAAAAGTTGACTTCAGATACTAAGGGTCATCTGTTAATGACCTCTACTTTTCCGCTATCACACCATCGTCCAGATTTAAGATGCCAACTCGACGTCATAATTCGATTCTTTCTTTATTTTTGGGTAGCAATGTGGTTAGCACCAATAACGCTGCAAAAAGAGCCGAGCTATACAAACATTGAAAAGTACGGATTCGACGTACTTGCTACCGTGCTAATGAGCTGTTTATTTCCGGATTCCCTCGTATCAACACCTTACTCACACGTTCGTATTATGAAAACAAAATACGAAGTAATAAGAAAATTTTCTCGAAAGAAACAGTTCGCATTACAGAAGTTGGTGTTACCTCGTGTTTTTTTTAACTACAATTCCTGAGTTCTAAACTGCAGTATTTGTTTTTTTTTCCCAAGATGGTGTGCGAAGAAATTTCCCTTGTTTGTGTTTTTAGGATAATTATTTTTAAGACTTCCGAAATATGTGAAGAAAACCTGATCAAGAAATGTTGGGTTAAGAAACAAAAGAAAGAAACCTTTTGTTTTTTTTCAAGTATACAGAGTTGCACCATTACAGTGTTTTATTTTTTTTCCCAAGTTTTATTTTTTCTAGTGTGATTTTACAGTTGAAGACTTTTGTGACGAAGATTTAATTTTTTTTCTCTCCATTTCGTCTTTTGTTCGTCAAGATTTTATAAATTGTGGAACAAAGAGCTTCAACAGTGTACCTGCGTGTTTATCTTTTTCTAACTATGCAAGCTGTGCTTTTTTTTAGCTTGGCATAAAATATTTTTTATTATTATTTTCCGGTATGCAAAGTAGTGGTTTTTTTTTGTGCTTTGCCTATATATTTTTTTTTACATACGCAACACGTGATTTTTTTTATGTTGCGTCAAGTGGATATTTAATAACTTTATAACATTTTAACAATACAAAACAGTGACGTATATTTCTTTTGCATACGCAACAGGTGTTTTTTTTATGTTGCGTCGCGTGGACAATTGGAAACTGTACTGACTATTAACTTTTTAGTGCAGATGAACAGTTCGTGACCCCCATTATTGCCGGCAATCATCTGCAACGTTTTTCTGTATTTTGCTTATTATTTTCATTATTTCTAGTGTATTTGTTTTTTAGTTGGCTAACAATTTTTTTTTTCTCTTTCTTTTACTATATGATTATTATGTATGTCAATTTATACTAGGTATATGCATATTTAGATATTGTGTTTTCTTTTCGTACTTTCAAGGTTTACAATGTTTTATGTAGATGTGTATGTATATTATTATGATTGTTTTTGGTAATAGTTTATCTTAAGTATCCCTATCATTGTACACGTTCAGCTGTGGTCAGCTGAATGTCGGATTGGCCGAGTGTCGATATAGCGAGCCCATAGCAACAGGCTCGCTTCAGATGCATTTGGCCGACTCGACATCCGCCCCATAGCAAAGTACAACACGTGTACGACCTTGTTACAGCCACGTGTGAAATAATTGTTGCATAGTCAGCACTCTTCCCACGAAAGGGCCTCAGCAACAAGTACAGAGAGTTAGAATGATGCCGGATCCAGCCTGATGAAGACGTGCTCAGCCGAGCCCCGGTCGAAAAGACCGAAGATGCCCCTTAATCTTAATCTTTTACTCATTTTTCCCTTGTAAATATTTTATATTAATCAAGAGTATTAAACTTATGTACTATTACCCCTAGACTTCTTAATTTACATGTATACAAAAAAAAAGTTTTGTGACTTATGTAAACATCAAACTGTATATTTTATTTATCTTTAAATAGCTGTGTTATTTTTTTTCTTTTTTTTTCTTTTTCTTTTCTTTCTTTCTTTTTTTTTTTTTTTTTTGAAAATGATGCAAAAATTATTGTGATTTTATGTACTTTAATGAATGGACAGACTTAACAATAAGCTAAACAAAACACCACATACATACATAAAAAAGATCTATTTTAATATAAAGTACATAATAAATCATATTAAGAATATATGTTATTTAGGCGTAAGTTCAAAATGTGTTGAATAAAAAATAATTGTTGAACAATTGCTTGAATAACAAATGTTTTTTCATGAAAAATAAATATAGTAATAATGATTTAGGTTCATTTTTCAAAAATGTATAAATTTATTTATCTTGAGCTTATTGAAAATACAATGTTTGGCATACTAATTTTATTTTTCAAATTGTATATGAAATGCAACTGTTTATAAATTGCATTATTTATATATTTAATGCATAATAGAATAAATAAACAAAATATTAAATTCAACATGCGAAGTATTGTATTTTGGAAAATTTTCGAAAATTCAAGAAAAGTAAATTTATATATACATATATTTTATTGTGCCTAAATTATTCTTAATATATTTAATTTTCATGCAAAAACATTTAATCATTCAAGCAGTTCTTTAATAGATATTTTTTATTAAATAGATTTTGAATTTATGCTTAAATAATTTTTATGGCATGGTAGTGGCAGGCTTTTGGATAGAATAAATCATAAAGGGCTCTTTTGTGGGCAGTTTTTGGCTGAACTTAATTCTTACAAAACACAAATGGCATGGCTAGGGCACACTTATGGCTAGCTCTGATTGTTAATGGCCTTTAAAAGAATAACTGTGGCAAGTTTGAGGCTGTCTGATATTTTGATAAAACTTTTATGGCACATTTGTGGGCCTCATCTTGTGGGCGCATTCTGGCCGGCGTGACAGTTTTTTGACGGAGCCGTTACGGCAAAGGATGGCGGGCCGTCAACAAACAATTTTGGCCAACATTAACGACACCTTTAATGGCCCACAAGTTATGTGTTTGTTGGGATTATTCTTCAGATTTTCTTTTTACATCCAGTATAGTTTAGATTTTTTTATACAGACTTTTGTTGTGCTTAATATTTTTGGTTTATTGTGAGTATAGGTCTTTAGATCAATTCATTTGTTTTTTATTTTATTGATTAATGCATTTTATTTAAGTTGAATCCTGTTTTTTCTTCTTTAGTGCTTTGAATTTTTTTCTTGTATTGATTTTACTGTAAATTAACATGACTCCTTTTATTACATTTAATTTCACAAAAGTGGCATTTTTTTATCGATATAATTATTTCGATTTCTTCCTGTTCTTCTACTGTCGAGCCTCGTGAAATTTGGAGCCTCTCCTTATCTTTTAGTTTTTTTTCTTTTATTCCTTTTATACTTTTTTTTGTATTTTCTACATTTTTTACTTTTTTTGTGATTTTCTATTTTTTTTTTAATTTTGTGATTTTTTTTAAATATTTTTGTGATTTTCTTTCTTTAATATTTTTGTGATTTTCTTTTTTTTTAATTTTTTGTGATTTTTAGTTTTTTAATTAATTGTGATTTTTATACATTTTTCATATTTTTATATCAATACTTTATCTCATTTTTTAAATAAATACATATATCGGGGGTGAACAGGTGTCCTTTACTATTTATTTTTACGATTGAAAATTCTTTTTAAAATGGATCGGACACCCTTTTTCCGTATTTCAGGCTTCTGAGGAGGAATCGCGGGAATGGGGGTGCTGGTCGAACGGGTGTCAGTGCTGACATATATGCATTCACTTAAAACCCCCCCATTCTCCTTTACTTCATTGCCTCTTCTTCGAATTCCTGATAAAAGGGCTATCGCTGAATATCCTTTCATTTCATTCATTTTCGATCTTAGAGCTATATTTATGTTAACTTCTGTCTTCTGCATTTGATTTACCAATGGAGGTGGCAAGGGTGCGCGTCTTTTTTTCCTAGATGGACGCACCGATGGAGCAGTGAGACCGAAATTCTTTACGATAGACGACTTTTGCAGGCTCCTCTATATTGTGAATTTCAATAGCTTTTGTAACCGTACAAATATCTTTAGTGCCGTCTTTTTGCTTTTCTGCTGATGGTGAGATTAGTTCATCATCAGTATTCTCTACTGGGCTCCGAAATGGTGAGCCTTGTTCTGTTTTATCTCTGACTGATGGTTCAAATATATTTCTTATGTCTTCAATGTTGATTGGTGAACTTTTATTTTTGAGGTAATTTTCGGAGTACTTATCGTCGGATTTATTTTTAATTTCATAGGTTTCTCCCAGACTGTCTTTAGGATTTGCAATTTTTGATGAAGATGATTGTGGACTGACTTCCGATTGTTCTCGATCATGAAGCAGCATCACGCAACCCACGGATATAATTTTCCTGTTGTTATTTTCACAATTGTTTTTCCTCTGCTCTTCATAACCTTTTTCAGAATCCTTGCTGTGTTCAGGGGCACCCCTTTCTAAATCCACTACTGGTATCTTTTATCTCTTATCTGCATTTGAAGGATTGGAGGGTGCTGTAAGAATCGACCGATTAGGAACATCTGATGAATTATTTTCCAATTCATTACTGATGATAATTGATGACGAAGGATCTTCTAATATGTTTTTTCTTCACTAATATATATCTGCACGTTTATTTCTGAAATCTCATTCTCGTTACTGATGTTATCATCTCGAAAAGGACTCAATTCATCCGGGTACCCATCCCCCTCATCTGAGAAGGGGTTCATTTCATCCGGGTACTGTGCGTCTTCAGTCTATCAGGATATGAATCATCCCCCGTTGCCAAGTTTAAATGTTGAGATGTCTTGAAAGAATTATCTTTTGTAATCTCATTTCTGATGTAAGGCTCAGCATGATACGGAACTCTATGAAGTCGGTTGCTGCGAGCACTACAATCATCATGTTGGTAATCAAAATAGTATGGCCTAGGAGATGGACTTGATATTTTGATACACTCGACTTTGGTTGTTTCCAATTCTCTACGATTTTTACTAGTTCAAAGAAAATAATGTTTTACAATGAAGAAAAAATGGTTACAAGACAAATTAAATAAATCTAAAAAATCATTACATACATAAAAAACATCATTAGTTTAATGAATTAAATAGTGATAAAATATAAAACATTTTTAAATTATGGAGAATTATTTTATGAAAAAAGTATTTTGATAAAAAACCTATGAAATGTATAGTTCCTTTTTCTTTTAATAAAGTATACCGTTAGTTACCCGACTCTTGCTTATTCGACACGCAGTATTAAACACCAGATCTCGCATATTTTTTTCTCTTGCTATATTATCGAAATTTGCCGCTGTTTTCAGAAATTTATGAAGAACTTACTTGAACTTTTAATCAATTGTACAAAACTCTTAATATAGTAGAAATGCTCATAAAAGATTCAATTAAATTATCACAATACATAAAAAAATTGATGCGTTCGACTTTGGTTGTTTCTAATTCTTCACGATTTTTACTAGTTCAAAGAAAAAAAAAATTTCTTAATGAAAAAAATGCTGACAAGACAAAATTAAGTAAATCTAAAAAATCATTATATATACGTAAAAAATCATTAGTTTTATGTTTTAAATAGTAATAAACGATAAAACATATATAAAGTAAGCAATAAAGTCAATAAAGTTATTGTTTATTCCTGGTTGTTTCAGTCTTTAAAAATATGTTATTGTTATAATTTTTTTGTACTCCGATTTTCATTCGACTGAACATTGTTAACTTATAACACTATTTCAGTGTTATATCAATTCTCATTGTAGATATTTGTACTGCAGCAGTCACGCTCTGGATAATTGAATATTGTGATTGTTTAAAATGTCGATGGAAAATAAACAACCGGAAATCAAACTTTTTCACGAATCAAATACTTTTCTTTTGTAACGATAGAAGAAAGCAAAACGATCAGAATGATCACTGGATTGAAATATTGGAATGAAAGCTATCAGAAACCGTACATTATAGTATGCGAAATCTTTTGTATGTCCATGTAAACACAATCTGCTTTGTATTATACAGAAAGTAACATGTATCAATTTCATAAAATGTTTAATAGTTTACTGCAATTAAAACGCGCCACAAACAATGTTTCCCCTTATCTCATTATATAATGGAATAGTTTTGAGTTGCCCTGTAAATTAATAATAAATATTCTTTGCACCACAGATGAATACAGAATGTATATTTTAATACATACTTCATAGACTCATATAAATTTTATTATGTTCGAAATAATGCAACACCATTTAAATGCATTAAAAATTATTTTTCCCCATTTAATGTAACGAAATACTTTTGATTGTATTTACTTCCAGTAATTAAATTATGCATCCGATTTTCCTAAAATTTAAAACTTGATAAAATTATGCAATTATTATGCATTTTAAATTTTAAATGAATCGGTTGAGTATTCGTTTTTGCTTTTGTTGTATGTGGACAGACCGATGACTTTAGGAGCATCATATTTACATAATTATGAACGTACCTAACATGAAGCCTTTAATTAAGTGCTACAGTTTCAACGCTTTTGCAACATTAGTTTTTATTGGTTTGCCAAAAAAATATTCGTTTGCTTTCAATTTATTGACGATCCCGTTTAGGGTTTCGAAAAAAAAGTCTTCGCGGGAATATATGACGTCTATTTTTCTGTTTACACGTCTGAAGTTTCAATGTAATTATTCATGCATTTTTGTAGATATTTAAACAAAATATCTAAATTCGCAAGTTGTAACGTGAGAATGAACAGACTGGGTGTCATTTGTACCGGTAGGGTGGTTATGTAGATGAAATGAAGACATAATTCTAGATATAAGTTAAAAACCACAGTTTCTTTAAACTGCTAGGACTCAGGGAAACTGGAGCTTGTGTTCGATAATTTCGATAACTAGTCACAATACCAAAAGATTAAACTCATAACTGTACTCACAATTCCGGCACTAGACTCAGTCGGGGCACTTCAAACCAGCTTCTTGCTCAGACTTCAGCTAGACGCTAGATTAAATCTTTATAAGACAGCCCGTGGCTGTAAACACTCTTTATTATTTAAAATACTCAACGTAATTAGACTATCTCTTATCACCGGCAATCTCCTTGTATAGCTCCGCTCTTAATAAACTAAATCGATGCACACTGCTGGCTGTATCACTCTTAAAACATTATCTCATTCACTGGAGGCTAATAATCTAACTTACTATAGCGAAATCCAATTCACCTGGCTGGCCTTCGCCACCTTCTCCTCACACACACTGCACTCAAGCTTTTATATGTTGCAAACTGAAGTGAATACTATAAATTTGCGGTACTTCTAGGTTATCCCGTCGACCAATTTCGCCAAATTATACAAATCGCCAAACTTTTAGCCAAATTATACATATAGACATATTTTTCCTTTTAAATAATAAAAAAAACAAATAATTAGTAGAATATTGATAAAAATATAAATAAAAAGTCGAAATAAAAATCACTTAATGATGTTTTAAATACGTGTATCGTATTTAATATCATTAAATATTACATTCACGATCCTCCATTATTGGCATTTAATCTTATTTTTTGGCGATCGTTTTTTGGTCGACAGGATAACCTAGAAGTACCAAATTTGCATATTACTTCTAACCGCGAGGTAACTGTAGAACCGAAGCGACACACACGCTCTAGAAAGTTAAAGTAAAATAAAGGATAGAGGTCTTTCGACGCTACACATGTTAAAACATTGACGTCACGATCTCACAAAAATGCTAAAGTGCCTTTATCACATAGGACACTCCCTCACAAAGTGACCTGCTATTATGGGACTTATAGAGATGAAAGGCATTTTTTTTAATTGAGGATTTTCTTAATTTTATTGGAATTTCAACCAATTCATAGGATTAATTGCAATGAATTAAAAAAAATGTATTTTCAAAATAGTTCTTTAAGCTCAGTTATTATGCTTTTAAATTTTCTTTATTAATTTCTTTAAAAAAATATTCTCCACTGTCATTATCAGATAAATATCTTCTCATAATACAAAAAAATTACGGATGGTAATAATATTTACTTCCGAATCAACGCCGTTAAGTTTTTATAAAACAAATGCAAGGATCCAAATAAAAGTTGAAATAAAATTCCCCGTTTCAAATATTTAAATATTTTGATGAAAGTCTAAAATGGAGATATAAAGATTTCGGTTATTTCCTTCCGGATCTCTGCTATACAAATATTGAGTGTTATTTCGTTCCAAACTAAACTCCCATTCGCACATTGAATGAAAATGCTCCTTCAAACTTTTCTGCAAATATTTATTGACAACGAAATGGTTTTATTGAAATGGAGATGAATGATTATAGCAAAAATGAAGAACTGTGGATTTGTATTCGACAAAGAATATTTAATGAATATCATTTGAGTATTGGGTTTAAGTTGATAGAAATTCATAATTGAATGAAATAGAATATTCATTAGAATTTCATTTTAAAGTTTTGTTTCGCTCGATTGATGTAATTTTGAATCTACTAAAAATCTGAAACAATGTTTGAAGATTAAAATAAAATCTTTAAATTTTTAGAAAATTTAAACAAATCTCTAAAAAAATATTCGTATGAAAATTAATAGTATAATAAACTCGTAATTATGATAAATTGTCGTTGCGTCAGAATAAAAAATCTGACTGAATTAGCTGTAATGTATTATGTGGCTGTTTTAATTTGTGATTAGAGCAACAATAAGATTTTCGTGTTAAAATTGAATAATTTTATGAATTTGAATAATCAATTAAATGATTTCATGAATCATCGTGCATGAGATGATGTAAACTCTTTATTTTTTGAATAAATATTTTGGAAGCTTATTTTATATATTTTGAAAATGCCATTTATTCAAATTTTAATTTTATGCAATTTTTTAATTAAGGCAAATTCTCAATTATTTTGAAGATGATACCTTTAGTTAGGTAGAACTTTTTAAGGCATTTAAATCATGCTTGTTATGCCGAGGATTTAAATGGCTGCTACGATACATAAAATACACATTAACGTTTTGAATCTTAATTCAGGATGAGTGAAATGAAGATCACACATAAGAAAAAAATTATATTCCCATTTAATAGCCGTTTAGGAAATAATTCCCCTTTAGTAATGCATGTGTATTTCCAATCGAATTTTTAAGTAAAAAATTAAAAAACAACTATAATAATAATAATAATAATTGTTATTATTATTTATGTTGTTGCTATTATGACAAACATTTAAAACGTTGTTTAATTGTAAAAAAGTCATTAACTTACGCACATAAAATCTTTAACTGATGTACGTAAAATATTACTATTGTTTTTAAGAATTAATAATAAAAATATATACCGAAATTCTTTATTGACATGTTAAATAGATAATAAATGCGTTAACTACACTCTAAAGTATATATGAAAATTCTGATGTTTCACCAACATGCAGCCAATTTCGACAAGTTAAATACATAACAAATATGCTTATTAGTTATTACTCATTAATGTAACTATTAAAGATTTGCCGTTTTACTGACATGCGGCCGATTTATCTACTTTTTTCTTAATTCTATCATCGTATCAAAAATGTCAGTTTACTGATACTTTTAATGAATAATTGAAATTTGGATAAAAATATTTTTTTTCATGAGATTGCACGTCAAAATTTAACCAGATCCAAAGTCTTAGATTTTGCAGGACTGCAAAGCAATATTTGAGTTTTAGAATCTATGTCTAATCGTTGTTTATTTTTTATTATCTTGAAATAGTGTATTGAACTGATTGAATAAAAGTTTTTCAAAAAAGAAATAATGAGTCACAAGGGATTAACAGAAGTAAAAAATAGATGTTTTCAGGTCATTTGTTAATAATTTTATCATTTAGTCAAAACAGCCATGCTAATTAACAATGTCTTCAGAACTTTGTTTGAAAACACGCCGCAGTGTTCCTTTTCGTTAATAAACTAATACCACATTCATCGGGAAACTCTTGAAAATCACATGAGCCTGCCTAAATTTAAAATTAAACTGAATAAATGATAATGTCTCAAAACATAACGTGAAACAAGAGAATTGAGATAAGCGTGTGTGCTTCAATTTATTATACGTGAACATATGGAGTAGACGCAAATGAACGGAATATTATCTGCGCTACTGTTCATTCGCCGAAAATACTTCACAATTATGTCTCATAAATATTGAGTAAAAATATTAAACTGAAGCAAAAATTTCGCTTTTTGTGACAGTCGTGATTAATTGTTCTTCAGTGTTTAACGCATAATTATAAAGTTTTACAATAAATAATGTAATTAATTATAAATTAAAATAATGTATTCAGTGAATTTGAAATTTGCAATAATTCAAAGAAAAAATATGTATATTTTTAATTGGCATAAACTATCTAATCATCTTTCTACAAGCATTTTGGAAATATTGAAGCTATGTGAGAAGCATTTAAGTTTTAATACAAACTAATATTTTATTGACAAATTATCTAATTTAATATAATTTTACTACTACTGATTTGTTCTTAAATATTGTTACTGTTACCTTTACTTTAGACGCATTCGAAGGCAGCAGTATCGATTTATTTCAAAAATATTGATTCTATATTCATTTGAAATGATAGCAAATAATTTCTTTTTTTAATATTAAGACAGAAAAGCACCTTATTTAATATTTATTTAGGTAAATATAGTTCAAGTAAAAATATTTAAATTTCTTTTCCTTTTCATGATATAATTTTACTGATATTATGAATATCTTTGGATGTTTTGAAAAAACTTTCAAGCGACATTTTTTCAACAATATTCGTCAAATTAATACAGATATTCATTGATTTAAATTTTAAATGTGGAATATAAATATCATATAATGACAAAAAAAAATAATAAAAAGTTTCTTTAAATAAATGTTTAACAACGAAAGAATGATTAAACCTTAAACACGTTTGCTAAATATTTCAGTCTTGTAAGAAAAGGCAATATCAGTTTACCTGTGCCTTTTCAACTTTGACATGATAAGTCACAGAAACTTTCATTTTTTAGTGAAAATAACAAAACAAATATCATTTGTGATTGACAATATTAGTTTAAATGTGTTTAAATAAGATAAAACGTTTAAATTGGTAAAAATTAGGTTTTGAATCATGCAAACACGTAGTTAAAAAAAATGTCTTGAAGGTGATGGCTGCAGTTTTTTATTTTCCAGCGAAGTTCTACTTTGTACATACTAACATTTGTAACCGAATTCGAGCCATTTCTTGTCGAAGTTTAAGGTTTGTACAAAGATGTTTAAAAAATCTCTCTTGAATTATCCTACAGAGGAAAGCTCAGTGCCTCAGAGCCGCCGATTTGCCCTTATAATCGATTTTATTGGTTGTTGGAAAAATAAAGCCGTTCGGAATCACATGTTACATCCTGGTCATGATGCAAAACACAGCCTTCTGCGATTAGTGTGTTAGCCAATTCCTATACTATATGACCTTTTCTTTTCTTACAAAGCGCCTTTAAATATAATACTTTCTTTTGTCTCAACCTTTGTTTTCCTAACATACAGGTAATGCTGATAGTGACTTGAAAATGCGTCAGTCTATTTAGAATACGTCATTTTCAAATTTAATGTATTGTTTGTATAATGTAAATCTCTATACATGTCCTGATGCCTTGTACATTATACATTATTTGCGTTTAAATTATGTTAGTGGATAAGAACTCATTTAGGTATTCGGTACATTGCTCCGTTCAGTAAAAAAACAACAGTAATCCAATGTAATTAATTACTTATAAGTATATTAATCAGTTCCAATATGGGTGAGCATTTGAAAACAATCGAATAGAGTGTTTTCAGTGTATTATTACAATGAGAAAAAAACTGCCTTCATCTAGAGTGAATATTTAGTCCATTTTTGAATACCTAAATTAGAAATATAGATTTCCGTGCTACGGAAACAAGGTAAACAACTAAGTTGAATAGAAGAAATGGTCTAGAATTTTTATTCTCTTGTTCCTAGGAGACGAAACGATAATAAATACCTTCAGTAGAGAGAAATTATAGCTTGATTTCTGGAAAGGTATTAAAAACTAGAATTATTACTGAAACTAACCTCTTGTGCTTGCGTCTATTTGGAGAGATTTTTAAATAAATTTGACCCCGAGAATATAGAGAAATGCTCTTGAATTCTAGTAGGAGACTCTAGAACTCTCTTGGAAACAGTACGAGAATTTAAAAGGGTGACACGGAACTATTTTTTCTTGAATCACAAATCACATTCGTAGATTCCAGAAACATATTTTCTTAATGTGCAACAGGCACTCGACGTAAGAAAAGTTCAATTCTTTCATAGAAAACGAAATATAACTTTTTAGGGTCCCAATAGCAATGTAGTAATAATTATGTACGAAATATGTCAAGTGAGTATCATTTATGATAAACTTAAAATCAGTCTATTAATTGAATAATTAAACCGAATCTATAGTTCCATCCATAATCATTTTTTCAATAAAACTATTAAAAAGAATAATTTTTCATCGTTTACTTTTTCAAACATTTTTGTCTAAATTTGTTTTATTTTTCTGCTACACTTCATTTAAAAAAAGCCCAGTTTTCACTTTACAAAAGTGAGGCATTTTACTGTTATTTCGCCAATGTAGCGGGTTTTTTTCTGATTAATGTTTCAGCGAATTATGGGCGCGAATGCTTTATTTTAAGTTATTGCACTTTTACTTGTGTAAGTCCAGAAGACTCCCAAGATTAAATTACGCGGTTCATCTAAATTTATATTACTTCCCTAATAGCATGCATGGTCACAGTGGCGTCACAGTGACGTCACTGTGAGTTACTTTGGTCACATCACATCTGTGACCAAAATGCCACCACTCAGTGACGTCACATTGTGACTGAGATGGGACTTTCTTAAAAATCTTTAGAAATTTATAAATATCCTTCAAAACATGTTATTTACTTTAAAAACATGTTTGTGGCAATTTAAATATCGTCGCTTTTGTCACAGTTTCGTCACAAAGTTAATGTCAAATTAGTCACAAATGACACCTTTTTATACAAAATTGTCACATTGTGACCACTTTGTGAAACGTCACAAAAGAGCTCTAAAGCGGCCATAACGACTTCACATTTTAGTCACTGTGACTTCACATCGATGTCACGTGACTTCACATCGACAATCGATGGTCACAAATTCACAATGTGACTTCACAACGACGTTGCAGTGACGTCACCATGCTTTACGCCTGCGTTTTCGAAATCTGCAACTATTGACCAATGTCAACTATAAATTGAAATGCCAAAATTTTAAAAATTATAGTTTCTCGTAAAGTATAAATGTTTAGTAATTCAGGTCATGTGCTTGAATTGTTAATAAAGAAAATCTGATACTTTTATAAATAAGCTTTAAACATCGATTTTAGTTTGCATGCACCTTTATTTATTTTTTAGGCAGATCATCTTCCAGCATATATCTCACAAGACGATTATAATAATAAATTAATAATTTTTTTCAAAAATATTCGTATTACAAATTTTTATTATACTTAAGTCGCGGTCTAATTCATTTGGTTAATAAGAGTTTGGTAAAGAGATTTTATCGTTAGAAACAAATAACAACATTAATGAGTAAACAAAACTAATCGGTGATTTTATTTCATCATTATTTTTAAATCAACAAGAAAATTCGTGTAAAAGAGATTAGTTTCGAATACTTATAGGGGATGCGATAAGAAAAAGCATGATGAAAGTAAACATACAATAATCTCATACATCGTATATACAGAATTAGTTTTAAAAATAATATTTTTTTTTATCTGCTATTTCTTTTTGCGTTTATTTTACATTTACGAATTCGTATATGTACTTAAAAGAAGTACTGCTTCAAGAATAATGGAATTAAAAAAACTAATGTAATAAATACATTTTTGTCTTTTTCCTTCCCTTAAATAACGTATAATGTAACAGCGTAATGTGTTTCAAAATTATAAGACACAGACAATGAGAATGCATCACACATTAAAAACGTAGTGTTGAATTTATTTAATGGGATATTCATTTGCTTGATTTTATTATGGTATGTCATTTTCCATTTCCCTAGTATTTTCTTTAGGAAGATCTCTGTGCTTGTAGAATTATATAGCGCTAAATATTAGTTTAATTTTTTCCGAGAATGACAATTTCTTGATTATGTTCTTCTTATACCACTGGTAAAATTCGCAGTTTGCAAATTATAACTTTGTGACGTTAACCGGAATCAAAATACTTTTAAATAAAATTACACATTCTCAGGTTGTTTAGAAAAACCTGTATATTTAAAATACTAGGCTGTTATTTTAGTCATCAACTCTGAGTTTTCTAATAATCTGATTTTGATAAATATTTTTTAAAGTGAAGTCTGTTCATTTATGGAGTGCTTGTACTACCAATTTTTTTTTATTTATTGCCATTTTCTATTTAATTTTGAATTTTAAAAGCTTTTTATGATAATTTGACAAAATGGTGACAAATAGATTAAGATTTTATCTTTATAATATAAATTTATTTTGCTGTAACACATTCCACCAATCAGAAGCCTGATTTCATTGGTGAATGTATCATCGTATTTCAAATTTAAAAAGTAATGGTTTTATAAAATTTAACCAAACTATAATGATTTAATGTGATTATATATTACTTGGAGAAGATCAAGTTATTTATTGAAAAAAAAATAATAAATAATCTACAGAAACAAAATAACAGAAAATAATATATTCTAAAAAGTAATATCTAAAACGGAATACTTTAGATGAAAAAATTATCGTCATTCAGAAAACAGATAAATTTGTGCCATGATTATAATACATGTTTTTATAACTGTTTTAGCGGTGACATCATGTTCACAGACATGTATTCTTACATCTAAATAGATTAAACGTACTCAATTTATTTAAAGATCTTTATCATTAGGCCAGTCCAATTGTCATAAATAGATGCAAAAATTCTGCTAGAAGATTTTATGTTTTTAAACTGTTTATGGGGATGCTAGTAACAAGAATTAATGGTTTTCCAACAAAATATCTCGAGGCTAAATTTTGTGGAGCCAAACAACTACAAAATTTGGGGACTTTTTTCAGTTTTTTGCCTATAGCTGCAAAATTATAAAATTTTTGCGTACCATATTCAATTACAAAAAGAAAGAACATTAAATTCTCTACAAATTTCATAGCAAAACTGTTTTTCTAAAGCCAATATTAAACGCGCTACAGCTTTCTGAATGTGACTCTTTTTTCTAACTTTGTGGAAAAATTGCAATAACGAAAATTTGACACATTTTTCATTGTTTTATCCTCTTTCATGAACTTATTTAAATTACAGGTATTTGCATGATAACAATCATGATGAATTACAACGGTAACATTGTATAAGAATTAAGAACAGTATAACTTTTTTGTATTTAGAGCTTTAGTGGTGAACATTAATATTAAGTATTTAACTGAATGTAAGTAAAAAATTCTTACAGTGACACTTTAAAATCCCTCCTTCCTGATAAATAATGTCATCGACATTTTCGTAGTTGATCCCATTACTTTTATTTTAGAAACGGCCGAGCATTTGAGTCTTAATTTATGAAAATAATATGCTTTGCTGCACCGTTTTCTACAGCTACATGACACAACATAGAGCAAGGATTCAAGTGCCGGGTCTTGGCACATTTGAACTGGCTGAAAGAGAACCTGTGAGCCCACCCACATTTTCAGGAGGGATGTTGTTTCCTAGCCTATCTTGTACCTGATGATAACATCGGAGGAAATGACGTTGCGCAGCCTCTTGTGTTGGTGGTAGTCTTGCAAAATGAACTTTGCTTTTTTGTGGGAAATTTAGAAAATAACTGGAGCCTTAAGTTGTTCAAATTCTGTGTGGTTGCTATGCATCCAATATAGTGCAATATGGATTTTTTCAACCTTGATGATTTCTTGACGGGTAGAATTTATTTTATTGAATATGCAGGCTATTTCTCTAAGCTGGTCATGTTTTTTCAAAGTGTTATAAAACTTTGACTTTATTTGCCCAAAAAGAGCAGCGGATGTTGTATCGCATCCGCAGATTGCATGAGTGGAAAGAACATTGTTGTAATTGTATTTGAACGACATGGTTGAAAATCACTTGGTTTCGATGTTACTTCTTCCTGGCTTTTAGGAAAATAGATTTTTGTGCTGATAGCCTAAGCTCGTCATTACCACGAGAAGGTCAATGTCTTCTCTGACAATTAAATGCTTTCAAAAGATTGGGCTCTTGAAATGGCTGAGGTAAATATCATGACATTAGCTTCTTCCTCTGCCTGCTCAACTTGAATTCTGTTATTGTGAAATTCTTGTTTTGAAATTTTTAATTTGTTTTAAGCAATGAAATAAAGCGGCTCCTGTTTCTGTTATTGGCTTCGTCAACGGATGATGCGGGTCGACGCCCTGTTTTTTCCCTACATGTTACAGATTATCTTGTTTTACGCGACAAAAACTATAATACCATGCATCTGAAAGTCAGGTTCGCATCTGCAAGTCAGGTTCGTGCTGAATACGCTCAATTACTTTTTAGGACCCTACATCCCCACGTTTTTCAGCAGCTTTCAAAAATGTAATTTTCGTTTCTAATTTCATTACTTTGTGAATGAAATTTCTCTTTGCGTAGGGCTTTTTACATTGTTTTTCATTGAAGTCACCGGGATTATCTTCGTGACATAAGAAGCAATTATTTTGAAGCTTGAAAGAAGAATTTGATCTGAGGGACAAACTATAGTCTGTGTAGAATCTTCATCCCGACGAACGTATGCTGCTATCATTCTCTGATTCGCATATGTTTTTCGGCAATCATCCTGTATTTTAACTTCCTTGCTATTTTTCAAAAAACTGATGAATATTACTTTTGATGAATATTACTTTGACGCTAAACGCTATGTTCAAAGAGCTTGGCAAGTCCTTTCTGGCTCACAAATCGAGTATCACTATTCGAAGCCGTTTGGCAAATGAAACACAATTTTGGGTAGAGCTCGCTCATTTTTCATTACTGTACGTGAAGAGATTCCATAAACTTAATAGCAGCATATATGAAGAGTATGTATTTAAAAAAGAACACTTGCATCTGAACGAAAGCGGCTCGGGAACGTCACTGACCACAATCTTCCATCTGCATTCTCTTTTTTTATCCCCAGCAATCCCTTTGTAATTTTTTTTTATAGGGATTCTAGAATTTGTGCAACTTTTGCCTGCCTTTCTTAAAAAAATCACTTTTCATCAATCAACAGGTCTGTTTAATTTTTAACCGACTTCCAAAAAGGAGAGGAGGTTATCAATTCGAAGCGTATGTATATATTTTTTTTATGTATGTTCACCGATTACTCCGAAACTATTCAACCAATTTCTGTTATTTTTGTTTTAAATGAAAGACAAAGCTCTCGAATTGGTACCACTTCCGTTTCATCGAAATTGGTTCGGTACTTTTTTAGTAATTAGGCAAAAACAAATAAAATTAGTGATTTTTCGCTAATTAAAAGTGTTGTATACGTTCGCTAAATGGAGTGTCGACAGCATGGCCGAGCGGTCTAAGGCGACCGACTGAAGTTCTGTTTGTCGAAAGAGAGCGTGGGTTCGAACCCAACTCCTGACATAAATTACATCCATGTAAACTTTACAATATTTTTTTTCCGTATTACAATTTTTATTACTAACCGGCTTGAGAAAAGGAAGAGGAAGTTATCAATTCGACGCATATGTATTTTTTTAACCGACTTCCAAAAAGGAGAGGAAGTTATCAATTCAACGCGTATGTATATTTTTTTTATGTATGTTCACCAATTACTCCAAAACTATTCAAACGATTTCTGTTATTTTTGTTTTAAATTAAAGACCATGCTCTCGAATTGGTACCACTTCCGTTTCATGGAAATTGGTTCAGTACTTTTTTTAGTAATTAGGCAAAAATTAATAAAATTAGTGATTTTTCACTAATTAAAACTGTTGAATACGTTCATTGAGTGGAGTGTAGACAGCATGGCCAAGCGGTCTGAGGCGTCAGATTGAAGCTCGGTTTCTCGAAAGAGAGCGTGGGTTCGAACCCCACTTCCGACATAATTTACATCCATGTAAAATTTACAACTTTTTTTTCCGTATTACAATTTTTATTCCTAACCGGCTTCCGAAAAGGAAGAGGAAGTTATCAATTTGACGCCTATGTATTTTTTTTCTATGTATGTTCACCGATTACTTTGAGACTATCCAACCGATTAATTTGGTTTTTGTGTTAAATAAAAGAAGCTACTCTCGAATTGGTACCACTTCCATTTCATTAAAATTGGTTCAGTACTTTTTTAGTAATTAGGCAAATTTTAATAAAATTGGTAATTTTTCGCAAATAAATAATAACATGGACTTTGAATGAGTTCGCCGATTGGAGCGCAGTCAGGATGACCCAGCGGTTTAAGGAGCCAGATTTAAGCTCTGGTGCTGGAAAGAGAGCGTGCGTTCGAACCCCACTCCTGGCAAAATTTACATCCATGGATAATTTACAATATTTTTACAATATTTTTTCCGTATTATAATTTTTATTAATTGATTTTAAAAAAACGTTAACTTTTAACTAAAAAGAGAAAAATGAACTTTTGTACCAAAAATTGAACCGACTTCAAAAACTACTACAAGGTGAAAAATATTTTTTTTTTTTTACATAATAGTAATAAGAAATTAAATTAAGAGCATAGTATTCACCATGCGTATTATTATATTTATGTACATTAATTTGATTTTTTAGACTCGGTGCCAGCCAAGCCAATTTAAAAATTAAATTAAGTATCCAATGCAAATCAAAAAAAAAAAAAAAAAAAAAAAAAGGCTTGGCTGGCACCGACTCCAAAAAATCAAATTAATGTACATAAATATAATAATACGCATGGTAAATACTATGTTCTTAATTTAATTTCTTATTACTATTATGTAAAAAAAAATATTTTTCACTTTGTAATAGTTTTTGAAGTCGGTTCAATTTTTGGTAGAAAAGTTTATCATTGTTAGTGATGAAAAGTTTTTTTGGGATGGGAGGCGAAAAATAGGTCATTTTCTGTAAAGTTAAAAAAAGAGTGACATTTTCAAAAAACCATAGTGCGTTTAGTAATGGGCTTAGAAAAACGTTTTTATAACAAAATTATAGAGAATTTAATGATCTTTCTTTTTGTAATTAAGTATACTACGCAAAAAGTTTATATTTTCGAGTTACAGGCAAAATACCGAAAACATTTTTTACGTACCTTCAGTTAAATAGCTAATATTAATGTTCTTTACTAAAGCTCTAAATACAAAAATGTTAAAATGTTCTTAATTCTTTTACAATGTTACCGTTGTAATTCATCGTGATTGTTATCATGCAAATACCTGTAATTTAAATAAGTTACATTAAAAAGGATAAAATAATGAAAAATTGTGTCAAATTTTCGTTTTTGAAAATTTTTCACAAAATTTGAAAAAAAGAGTCACTTTCAGAAAGCTGTAGCGCGCTTAATATTGGCTTTAGAAAATAAGTTTTAATATGAAATTTGTAGAGAATTGAATGTACGTTCTTTTTGTAATTGAGAATAGTACGCAAAAAATTTATAATTTTTGAGTTATAAGCAAAAAACTGAAAAAATTCCCAAAATTTTGTGGTTTTTTGGCTCCACAAAGTTCAGCCTCGAGATATTTTGTTGGAAAACCATTAATTCTTGTTACTAGCGTCCCTATAAACATTTTTAAACATATAATCTTCTAGCAACATTTTTTGCATCTATCGGCCCTTTTTTCTGACAATTTGACTGGCTTACATGCAAAAATGAAAATATTTCCGAAAAGTACGTAAATTCCATAAAATACCCCTGATTCCTGTGATGAAAGATATGGTAAAATGGTTATTTTTACATATTCAAAACGAAAGCAAGTATACGGCCGATTATATTTTATATATTTAAAATAATATATGTATATATCGGGTGTCCCAAAAATGACTGATGGAATTTAAAATTCAATAACTTGCAAACGGTGACAGCTATTTAAAAATTTTTTGCAGCAGGGTTATGTACAATGTCAGGAGTTTTTTACCGTAATTTTTTATTTTAGTTCGCATATCAAACAATAGGTGGCGCCTATTGTAACAATAGGTGATTGAAGGCCAGATGATCAATGCTGAGTGAAGCGACGACCTGGCCTTCAATCGCCGTCAGCGCCACCTATTGTACGATATGCGAACTAAAATAAAAAATTACGGTAAAAAAACTCCTGACATTGTACATAACCCTGCTGCAAAAATTTTTAAATAGCTGTCACCGTTTGCAAGTTATTGAATTTTAAAATCTATCAGTCATTTTTGGGACACCTGGTATATATATATATATATATATATATATTTGATAAAAACATTTGCTATTCGTTTAAATGAAGGCAGTTTATTTGAGCCTGAACTCGGTATTTTAAAAAAATAACCCCGTTTCATATTTTATTTTTATATGCTTTTTATGACATACCTTCACATTGATGACAATAGAGTTAAATCCAGTCTTGAAGAGAGAAGAGAAATAACGGCAAATTACCATATCATCAGGGAGACCATTTCCTTTTTCATTTGAAAATAACTTTTTAAATATTTTTGAATAGAAAATGTCTTCACGATTTAAAATAATGCACGCAATCAACACAACTAAAGATCATTTTATTAATATTAAAATTATTATTTTTATAATTTATTTATTTATTTATTTTTCATTCCGCTAATACTGAGATTCAGTTGCTAATATTAGAGTGCTTCAGTGATTGAAAACGGCGTCATATTAAAAATGAAATAAATACTATATTTGATAAAATCAAATATTTCTCTGCGAATGTATCTAAAAGTAATTTTATGGATTTTGTTGTTTCTTATATTAAAACCTCAAGTGGATAATCAAGATTGCGAATAATTACACGCACAATTATTATAATGTCAGTTGCAATCTAATGCAACTGACAAACACGTTATAAAGATTGGGAATATATTTATTAATAATCTATTACACGTTATAATATTTTAAAACTAGTGAATATAAAAATATGTATTAAGTTTGGCGAAGATGCAAACGGTTTTATTTTTAGAACCAGACAGAAATAAAAATCATAACTGCGTCATAGTGTCATAAATTTTGTTGACTTTTGATTCCTGATGCTAAAGATCAAAACATTAATTGAAAAATTCAGATTTTCTTATCTTAATTGCTGGTTACTGACTGCGTGTAGGAAGAAAGATTCATTTTCCTGTAATATGAAATGTTGAAATTAATTTCGGATAAAATAAATATTTGTTTCAAGAAATTGTTCATCCAATATAAGTTTTGCGTATTATGGTTTCTTCCATGGTTTAATTTAATCGTTTTTATTTTGCGACTCACGCAAACGATAATATTTTTTTGTTTACATTTTGAATTTTGCTAGAACTTTTTTGAATGGAACTTTTTCTTTGAAATGGAAAAATGCAGTACGAATTTTATTAATATATTATATTGAAGAAAAGATAAATGTGCACATTAATGTTATTATTTGTATTGTGAAAGTTAACATATATATTGTTCATATATTTTGAGCTTGAATTTACTACGAAGACATGAAAATTTATTTACTTAAGGGAGACCCGTATGAAAAAACCCCAAATTTTTATTATTGATTTTAAAGTAATGAATTTTGGTGTACTACTTAAGAATATTTTTGTAAGGAATAATTAGCAAAGAAATTCACTTTTTATTAAAAAGTATATTTTTTATGGGGATTTTTATGATTTTTTTTTTTGTCGAAAAATACACTTTTTAAAATTACTACTCCTCATTCAATTTTCAATATTTTGGTTTACTAAAATTTCTTAAATAGTGTTATAGTATATAGAAAAGAACTAAGGAGAGATATTTTTAACTTTCTATTTTAATCGGCTAAAAAAAAAAAAAAAAAAAAAAAAAAAAAAAAAAATTACGCATGCTAAATTTCCTTAAATTTGTTATAATTTTCATGTTTACCAATTTATGTAAAATTTTCAGAAATAGTTAAAAAATATATCTCTCCTTACTTTTGTTGCAAATTTTTTTAAAATTCTAAAAACATAAACACTTTGTTTCTAAATCATTTTACCACTAAGCCTTTGTACTTTGAACTTAGGCAAAATATGAAAAAAGTCATTTTCAGGAAAACACGTTTTAAATGGCCGCTAGTCCTAAACTCTATAGTGAGTAAAATTAAAAAAGCTCATTTTCTACCTGTTCCATGTGTCCCCGAGTTCTGAAATTTTGCATGGATATTCGCAAATATGTATTTTATCGTTTTCTGAGATAAAAACTTTTTTGAACTTTTGAAGATTTTTGGCTGAAAATGGGGTACGGGTCTCCCTTAAGATATTAAATTCGCTTGATCTCCCTTATACATGATAATAGCTAAGCTGAATGCATTCATGCTTTTGTTAAGACATTTTAATTTATGAAAATGAATAATGATAATTTAAACATCAGTATAAGTAATATTGAAAAGTTTTATAAACAAAGATAGATTCAATAATAAGATTACCGTAATTTCGGGTGTATAAGCCGCAGGCCAAATAATTCTTTTTCGACCCAGAAATTTTTAAGAGACAAATATAACTAGTTAGATCGCCGTAAATATTTGCCTTCAATCACTAAATAAGATTTCTGGGTCCAAAAACAATTGTTTGATCCGCGGCTTATACACCCGAAATTACGGTAATTATTTATTATAGTTATTTTTGTATCTGTTCTATAAACTCATTAAACAAGTTCTTTTAAACATTTTCATCCCTCGAATTAAATTGCTTTTGACTAGTGTACTTTAAACTTTAAACTTTAAACTCTGAATTTTTATTTTTTATTTTTTTTATGTTTTTTGGAAACTACAGAAAAAAAGTCTTGTTTTTGTAATGTTAATTATGCTTCATGCGACTAAAATGATCAAAGCGTTAACACAAAGAACAATTCATCTATAACCTATTGTTTAAACTACTCACTAATAAATTATAAAAACATGGGTGAAGTATTTAATAAGGACATTTTTTGTGTTAGATTTAATAGAGAGCTTCATTACGAGAGTAGATTAAAATGACGCAAGTTACCTTTACATAGTGAGAAAAATGTTATAGTGCTATAAAACATCAACCCAGAAAACCTCAGAACGTGTAATTTTTGGATTGCACTTCATTGAAATTTGATTGCATCTCATTTGTGTAATCCCGTAAATAGTTTCTTTAAATAGTCTGTCTTAATTTTATTTAAATTACGATGAATGAAATTATCGATTGCGCAATAAAAATTATGATTGAGAAGGCAATCAATCATTTTTTTAAAGACACAACAATATTTTTTAGATACAAAATAGAACAAATAAAATCGCTTTTCTCTGTTCTGAGAACGGGCATTCAGAAATACAATTAGGCTTTTTTGTGTCAAAACAAAGTGGGTAACCAATTTTGAAGTTATTTCGTTTCAGAAAAATAAATTGGGTGACATAAAAGATGGCCGTTCGTCTATGGTGCCAAAATGTCCCAAATAAAATGGGATTTTCAACCTTCCTTCAGTTCTAGGCTATTTTTCTAATATTGTTATTGTTCAGACAACTGAGTCGAATTTTGTAACAAACAAAGCATTCTTGTATTCTTGCATTTTTTTATATATTCGAAATAAAAAGGACACGTGGTTTTTAAAATGAAAGAGTACATAACTTATTAAGTAATATAAAGGAATTCCTACCGTTTATCATTCTGATCAGATGCCATGATATTGTGAATTTAATGTAGAATTCATTCGTATAGATTTCATTGTTAATTAAAGATTTTTACTACAACTTCTCTTACAAAATATACATGCTCCCTTTTTTCTTAATTTTTCATAGACAATTAACAAAGTTTAATTTACTTAAAATTAAAAAAAAAAACATTGTTTTTCTCTTTATATTATAAAAAAAACTTATATTTAGTTGATTTAAGTTTATTCTAATTCTCTTCATTTAAATTTATCCTGGCATGCCAATGAGGTTAAAGAAAGCAGATAATAGAAGAATTGAAGAATCTAATTAGTCGGCGAAATAGATACCTCGCATCTCTATTTCCCGCTTTAAATAAATGTTTTTTTTAGGGAAAAGATGTGTTCCATGTTTGTTGTCATGCAAATTTGATACAGTCAGTTTAAAATGCGACACCGAGTTTAATATAAGGGGATAGCTGGGAGTTTGGAATTAAACTAATTAGCTTAACCGCGCTCAGGTTTCTTAGTTTTTTTAAATAGAATTTTTTATGTAAAGTTATTTTAATTCGTTAATGGTAACTATAACGATTTCTTAAGAAAATTAGTCTTTAAAAGTAGGTGAATTCCATTTTGTGACAGACATGACTGAGAGGACATTTTTGCTCATTTTTAGGTACTAAATATTAATTGATAGTTAAAAAATTGCATGGGGTGATGCAAATATGTGCTTTAAGTTATAAAAAACACTAAAATTTTAATTTATGAAAAAACTTAATTTAATAGAGGGTTAAAGCCTGCCGTGACAAACATGACAAAATTTAGACACAGATTTTGACTGGCCATATATTATTACCATTTGCTCTTAATTGGCATGCATACCAAGTCCAGATTTTTTTAGGAATCAAAATAAGACTTAAATATATATGAAGCATAAAGAAAAATATTAAAAAATTTGTAAATAGAAAAAATTATAAAATATTTATCAGCGTGACAGACATGACAAAGTTTTGTGACAGACATGACACGTGTACAATTTTTTATGAATTTGAATATTTTTTCTTAAATATCACTTTCTTTTCTTGTATCACAACTCGGAGATCACAATATGTTATAAAATTGGTATATTATGTTACAGGAATCACAAAATGAATAATAAAAAATATTTAAAATTTATCACTAGTGTCGGAGCTGAAACATTTACTGATATTTGGTCCTTCTCATACCAGATATGATTTTCAGGTTCAAATTTAAACATGCTTTTAATTTTAGTTGGTACTAAGCATTTTATTTTATACTGTGTCTGTGCAATTTGTGTTATTATTCCATGATAAATCTTATTATCGTATTGCACATTCACCCCTTGGCAGTATTACTTTGATGCATTTTCCAAGAGGTAATTTTCAGTATAGGCACCAGTATTGAAATTGAAAAGAGTATTCCCTTTTTTTATACTCAGAAATGAGGCTATAAAATATAATGCCGAGTACACATGATCGGAAATATTGAGACTTTCTTGTTCCAGGCATTGTTTTGATTACTTGCCATGTCAGATTAAGTTTTATTTTCATTATTTGTATTTTTTCTTGTGATTCATGCAAGACATTGATTCCAGGACTAACTTTCCTCGCAGCTTCAGCACACTTACATGATGTTCTAAGATTTATACTTTTGGCTTGAGTAGCATCACGGAATTGATGCTTAATAGTCCCACCAATGCCATTAATGTACTCTTTTCTGTGTGATGTTGCTGAAAAATGCCAGACTGTTGGGAATTTGTTTTGTGTCATTGAAAATATCATACCTTTTTATCTGAAGTGTTGTTGTTCCATCAGATTGGAATTCAATCTCTTTGATTTTTAACTTAGAATTATTTATCATAAATTTTTCACTGATCAAATTGTTAAACATTATAACAGCATATTTTTAATGATTACCATAATCAGATATCAATATATAATGCTCTGAAGAAACAGTTACTGAGTCTCTATCACAATAATATACCATTGTTGTATATATAACAGAGGAAGTATTCTGCCAATGAGCAGATTGAATCTCGTCCTGATAAATATGCGAATAGTTTTTACTGAAATCGGTTTGTATCAGAAGTTTTTTATTTGGCAGATTTTCTTTTAAATTATAGAAAACTTTAGATTGTGTTCCGTTTCACATAAAGAAATACCATAGTCATCAATACTAAATTAAATAATAATAACTTTCAAATCACAAGATTAAAGTAAAACTGCTTGAAAAAATAATTGTGGCAGATAATATATCCATTACAAAAAAATTGGTATCAACATTATTATCTGGTAATTATTACATGCGTTCTAAATTTAAGCATTTTGTTGAGTTGAGTTGTAAAGAAATATTATTGCCATCAACACAAAGTTAAATAATTACAACAATAACTTTCAAAGCAAAAGATAAAGTTGCTTGAAAAACTAATTGCGACAGACATGACTAGCGTGACACACATGAAAAATGTGACAGACATGACAAAATTTAATGCTTTATATTTCACTCAAATTTTAAATTTATCTTTCAATTTTTTTATCAACTGTTTCTTTTGACATATAAAAAGAGAAAATAAAATATTAATAATTTTTATCCAGTATATTTTCTTGAAAATAAAAAAATCGACATTTTTTGTGACGACATGACATGAAGACTAATATAAAGTTTGGGGGCAATAGCAAAATAATTAAAATGTTTTGGGTGAAAATTTTGGTGTTTTTATGCATACTGTTAGCCATTCTTTTGAACGATATATTTGTTTCAAAAATCTAAGCAGCATTAAAATGCATCAAGGGATATTAAATTAGAGGTAAAAATAGCAAATTTTTGTCTTCAAGTTTAGTCTTCAGAGTAACAAACTAAAAGAAATTATTTTTACTATTATCTCATTATATCTTGTTATTTTCATTAAATTTGACTTATTTTCTATCAACTGGAACAAAAAAATACAAATTTAGTTCAAATTTAAAAAAATGATGTCCATGTCGCATTTTCATGGAATACGCCAGTAGAAAAAAATAGATACGAAGTGTTCATTAACAAAGCAAATTATTCAAAATTGCGAAACAACTATTCAAAAAGGAAAATAAATTTAATTAATGTCTTATCAGGTAATTGAAGAAATAAGTAGAAAAAGAAAGAAAGGAAGAAAGAGAAGAGATTAAGTTTGATAATGATGAATGTGAGAGTGGTGATATTACTGTATTGGGAAAAAGAAAATGTAAAGAAAAGTACCGGGTGATCCAAAAGTCAGGACGAAATTTCAAATGAATAGTTCGAAAACGAAGCCAGATACAAAGATACGGTTTGCACCGAAAGGATGAAAAAGAAACCGGTATTTAGTTTAACAACAAAAAAAATAGTTTTGCTGCCAACCAACAAATTACGCTATAGTGTTTTATTGCACCAAAAGATGATTTACAAACGAAAAAATGTTGACATCTTACAAATCAGCTTAATTACAGTTAATTAGTACTACAGTAAATGTTCACTATGCTGTATATTATCCATAAGTGCAGCTGCGAGACTCGGCGTTACACTGCACACAGCATTTAATAGCATTTCTTGCGTTATGAAAACAAGCAATGTTATGGCAGACACATTTTGGCAGTTGGCATATTTCAGTGCTGCTAGTGGTGCCGTTGGTCACCAACAAAACTAAATTTTTTCGTTGCTTCACAAAATCCAATTTCTTGTTCTTCCGTTTGGTGCAAACCGTATCTTTGTATCTTGATTCGTTTTCGAATTATTTATTTTTTAAGTTCATCGTGACTTTTGGATCATCCTGTATAAAAGATGATGAAAGAAAGAAAAAAATATGAAAAGAGGGGAAATGAGAAAAAATATTTTACAAATAGAGATTTTTATTATTTATTCAAAAATAAGAAAAATAAATTGAAATATTCGAAAAAAATACAAAAAGAAATTGAATACATTTTAAGTAAGTTAAGTTTTTTATAAATTTCAAACATAAATAATTTCAGTTCTTAAACTTATTCCTACGACTTTTCTCTCTATTTAAGCAAAGTAGTCACCATTATATTCGATTTTTAAATCCAGATTATAGGAAACAAATTAGGGACACTATAAAGATTATTTTAGGTCATTTATATTTAAATGCAGGTTTAGAAAGTAAAAACATCACGGGAAATTAATATATATGTATGTTTATCTGGAAGTGTCACATATAAACGGTTAGGTTAATAGTTATGGTAAATTAAATATATTTCAGAAGCAGTAAAATTAAAGTTCAGATGAAAAAGAAAATTAATAAGATTAATATAGTTATTATATGTTTACATATAAAGTGATACTGATTTTCTGTATACGCTTACAATGAGAAAAACTGGAGAATATAGTTTTTCTTTTATCGAAAGTATTTTGAATTTTGCAGGAATTTTGGCTAATTTTGGACAAACTTAAAAAAGGAGGAAGTTATCAATTAAAAATTATCACTGATAACATTGAAACGATGTGACCGATTCAAGTGTTTTTGACGTTGTTTTTCAATGAAAATGAATACTCTGTATTGTGTCCTAGTTAAATTTTATTAATATTGATGCAGTATTTCTTTGTAAATTCAAACAAATCCAATGAAGACGATGGTTTCCTAATTTATTTGTACGTTGTTGTTTGCAAATCACTGAGTTAACTTTATTCAAAGTGCCCATTTCTGCTGGAGTTTTTGATGTACAAAACGGATACTAAAACAATTCTTTATAACATCTTATTATAATTTTTCACCGATTACTTCAAAATTACCTGACAGATTTATGTCAATTTTTTTAATTGAAACTGGAATGTCTCAAATCGGTCTCTTTTTAATTTAGTCTAATTTGGTTCCTTACTTTTTAAAAAAAATAAAAATAATAAAATAAACATTTTCAATTCCTTTCATTTTCAATGATTTTAATCAAGTAACACCACGCCATCTGTTTCAAGTTCATTACTCGATGATTTTTCTAATGTTTTAATACGAATTTATTTCTTAAGATTGCTCAGCTATTGCTAGTCAACTTCTGAACAATAAATTAACATGTACTCGAAGATTCACGTAGATCAGGAACTCTATGATAAATAAAAATATTATTCTCCCTCATCTATCCATTTTTAAACGTATTTAATATTCTTGTTACAATAACAAACTCGTAATGTTCAAAATGTTTTTTTCCTTACAATGTGCATGTACAGGCCGGACATTGCCGGACTTCATGGTCGGCTGAGATGCTCCGTTGTATTAAAAACCATAACGGCGGACGCATGCGTTATGAACGGTTTATTTCCTTTAGACACGTTCAAATAACCTTGCATCGACGACAATCCAATTGACTATTTCAACAAGTGGCATAAATCACAGGTGGCAGCTCAAGCTTGAATGCTCTATCAGATGGCGTGCATCACCGGTGGGTCACGCTCTACTGTCACATGAAATGACATTCATCACCGATGGAAAACACTCGACTGTTCCATCGGACGGCGTACTCTAGCGATGGACTAATCTAAATATTCTAAACATCAATAATTTCTTTGTTTATCTGTCAATTTAAATTTCGAATTGCAGATCATTCTGCAATTATTTAATGTAAAGAAGAAATGTATTTTAAAATACTGGCGTTGAGAGTATTTGGAGCCTCATTTATGAGGTAATCTTGCAGCACTAGATCAAATAGCGTGTGTAAGCAGCATTTCCTGCTGACAGATGGAGTGAAGCATGAATTCGGGCGGCATCTCACGGTCTAAAAACACGAATATCAACGCAGGCGTGAAAGTGTTAAATAAACTAAAATATATATTCAAAGACAGAAACCGTTTGTAATCCGGGACGCTTAAATTTTTTTAAATCTTTACTTTTTAAGACATATTCTATTATTTCTATAATTATGATAATTGTCGATGAATTTCAGAAATTTAATATTTTCACGCTTTCTATGTAAAAAAGAGTTTATGTACACGGACTTTGCGAATGCCCATTTAAATTGCTGAGTAGTGCTATAAAATTGAAAATGGTATTAATTCTTGTAAATCATTCCTTATAATGAACTATTGAAATCTGAGGACATTCTTTCTTTCTTTACTTTTATTTTTATTTTTGCATCTTTAGTCTTTTTTAATACTTTCAAACTTTGTTATAATGTCCTTATGACAGGTCAGTTTGGAAACATGCAAACAAATGTAAATATAGGCGGACTCCTTACAATTGCTGTATATGTTACTGATGATTATTCTAGCATGGTCTCTATTGGCAGTGAAGTGAGTAGCATTCTTATTTTGTTTACAAGGATACTCAAAAGAAATTCATCACATGTTGGTGTAACAAAAAAAAATGTTTGGCAAGTATTTTACTTACTTGTTGCATCTTTTTCTTTTCAAATGCACTTAAGTTAATATACAACACCGATATCTCCTATAAAATGTTTATTGTAAAATACAATGTGCATAGAAATTATCGGTTATTTATATTATAGGGACATACAGAATGATTCAGTTCTACTGAAATAATACCAGTGAATTATGATTGCATGAAAAATGATTTTAATTTCGATGCGAGTTTTTAAATTTCACTAATTTTTGCATTTTATTTGGCATAAATTGTATAGATCTATAACTAGGTGCACAAAACAGTTTAAGTATATTTCCCATTTGAGTAAATAATGATACACCGTTAAGGAGCACAAATTATATAAAATAATAGATGTTTAAAAGGCATATAGCCGTTTCGGGACTTTAGAAGTCCCGAAACAATGATGAACAGTATTGTATTAACGAGGCTTCGGAAAAATTTAAATTGTGACTATTGGACCAACAATGGTTAGCAATAGCGGATCGTTTTATTTCACAATTTTTAACGTAAGCACTGTGTTCTCCCAAACGTTTCTTCAAAGCTCGCTTCGTTTGACCGATGTACATTCTATCGCATTCGCAAGAAATCTTATAAATACCCCAATACCCTATTTATTGCGAATGCGATAGAATGTACATCGGTACAATCCTCCTTCTCTTTCTTATATTTCCCATTACTGGCAACAATTTTCATCTAACCTTAGTATTAATTTTGTAAGTAAGCTAAATTTTAGCATATTACATAATATTTACATAAA
Organism: Maratus speculifer; assembly: GCA_964019185.1. NCBI lineage: Eukaryota > Metazoa > Arthropoda > Arachnida > Araneae > Salticidae > Maratus > Maratus speculifer. The sequence continues at coordinate 26,227,990 of OZ025292.1, forward strand.
TCTTTAGGTAATAGGCAGGGCTGAAAAAAAGATTAGAGACGGTAAAAATTTTAATTGTTTTTTTAGATATATTCATTTTCCAAATTGTTCACACATATATCATACTGCATTTGGTTAAGCTAGAAAATTTTTTAATCAGGGAGGAAACTACTGATTTAGGGTTTGTACGCTTCAGGAAATTTTCCAGGAGTAATATCAATATATTTTATAGAAAAATAAATCTAGGTTTAGTGCTCAAAATTTTCTTTTACTTTATCAAAAATATCTATAAGACGTTACTGATATCGAAGAATTTCCTGCTGAGAATTTTCCATAAGGTGCATGAACGCTGAGAATGTATATATATATATATTTTTTTTTACCATCAGTAAAAAAGTTTATATATATATATATATATATATATATATATCTGTCTATCTATCTATGTATCTATCGGTGTATATCACTTTCTTCTAGACACGATAACTTCTATAATTATTCTCAGATCTTCTTCAAACTTTTACATAAAATCAAGGACCTTATAAAATCTCGGTCGAGTTCGTTAATGGGCAAAATTGGACCAAGGGGGAGGAAATAGGGAGGGTTTTTGTGAAAACCGAAAAAACGCGATAACTTCTTAATTAAAATAGATGTCGAATCAGTTTAAAGTTTATATTACTTCTAAAATATGGGCAAAAAGTTTATGCGACAGATTTTTGATAAAGTTAAAAATGGTCTTAAGGGGCGAAAAAAACATGGTTTTTGGGAGAAAAAAATTCATAACTTCGTCAATTCTCAAGATATAAAATCCAACTAAATTTTATATAAATATACTCAATATTATCTAAAACTTTTGTATTTACAAGTTTTTGATAGGACCAATTTTTACCGATGAAAAAAATTAAAAACGAAAAGAAAAAGGGGGGAGGAAAAAGAAAAAAACCTATAACTTACTCAATTCTTAAGCAATCAAATCTAATTAAATTTATTTTACATCTTCACAATAATATCTACAACTTTTATACTGACAAGTTTTTCACAGAACCAATTTTATAGCAAAAATAAATTAAACAAAAATAGGACAGTTGGAGAAAAAAACTCAAATCCAAACTGCTTATATTCTGACTCATTTTAAAATTCATTTTTGATTTTAAACGCATCCAAATGACAGATCCTCTTATTTAGGAGCTATATAATGCGACGTATTGGCCCATTTTTTGATAAAGACAGAATATATTTTTAAAAAGGCTGCCAAAAAAGGTATTTTCAACAGATTTCCCGAAATTATCGTCATTAAAAAAATGATTAAGTATAACAAATTGCGTTATTTCTGAGTCATTTTAAAATTAATTTTTGTTCTCAAACCCATCCAATTTGCAGGTCCTATTATTTTGGAACTATATAACTTGACGTATTGGCCAGTTTTTTGATAAAGGCAGAATATATTTTTAAAAAGGCTGCCAAAAAGGGTATTTTGAAGAGAATTTCACGAAGTTATCGTGATTGAAATTTGAGGAAATTTAAGAAATTGTATTTTTACCGAGTCATTTTTAAATCTTTTTTTGTTCTCAAACGCATCCAATTTACAGGTTCTCTTATTTAGGAACTATATAATGTGACGGAGTGGCCAGTTTTTTGATAAAGGCAGAATATATTTCAAAAAAGGCTGACAAAATGGGCGCTTCGCACAAAATTTCCCAAAGCGATCATGATTAATGAACTGTGGGTATTCAAATAACAAATTGGTAATAACAAATTGGTTATTTTATGACTCATTTTTAAACCCAATTTTGCTCTGAAACGCATTCAATTGACGGTTTTTTGTTACTTAGGAACTATATAATGTGTGTATTCGTCGATTTTTTGATAAAGGGTGAATATATATATTTTAAAAGCTGTCAAAGCTGTCAAAGCTGTCACTTCGCAAAAAAAATTTCCAAAGTGATCATGATAAAAGAATTGAGGTTGCATTCAAATAACAAATTGTTTATTTTATGATTCATTTTTAAATTCAATTTTGCTCTCACACGCATTCAATTGACAGTTATTTGTTATTTAAGAACTGTGTAATGTGCCGTATAGGTCAGATTTTTGATAAAGGATAAATATATATTTTAAAAAAATCTGTCAAAGTGGGCACTTCGCACAAAATTTCTCAAAGCGCTCTTGATTAAAGAATTGTGGATGTATTAAAATAATAAATTGGTTATTTTTTGACTCATTTTTAAATTCAATTTTGCTGTCAAACGAATTTAATTAACAGTTTTTTGTTATTTAGAAACTATATAATGAGCATATTGGTCAATCTTTTAAATAAAGTAAGAATATAATTCAAAATATGTTGCAAAAATAAGCATTTGAGTAGAATTTCGTTTAAAATGATTTTGATAAAACCAGTTCTTACAGAAAAATGAAATTAAAAATTTTTTAAAAGCGGCTGAATAAAGTAGTTAAACTGGGTTTATCTCTAATCATTTTTTTTTTTAGATAAAAACATTTCGAAATCTACCTCCGCCTATAGGCCATGCCGAAAGGGATTTTTTGTTATTGTTATTACAAATGCAATAAATATGAGAGATATTGCAAATTCTTTTTCATCTCGTTATCGTGTTTTTATCTCTAATCGTTCTTATTTGTAATGATAAGAGAATTATTTTATAGCCTATTATACGAGTACGTTAACTATTAAATCCTCATATTAGTTGTTACTATCCAGGCCATTAAATAAGCGACACTTTAATCATTCGGTAATTCCAATAACTAATCCACGAGCATTGGAATCGAGATTTTATGTGCACAAATTTAGGATGGTATCTCACCTATTTGATCGCGATTATTCGTATGTTTATGGAAGTCATTCGGATTAGTTTTATGGTTAATTTCATTTTTATCTTTTATTTATTTATTTATTCATCAGAATATACAATATTTTAATTTTTTATGTTCTTTACTATTATACTAATGCATGTAAATATGGTATTAGTGATAGATTTTTAAAAATAACAGATATGATTAACTTACGACGCGGTTATACGCTGCTATTAAATGATACGCTAGTAACCTTTTAAGTAAATAAAACAGCAATCAACATCAAAATTATTAACTATCTAGAAAAGTAAATGAGGTTTTCTTTTAATGCACAATAATATATATACATGTGTATATATATATACAGGGTGTCCAGTAAATGACTGACCCATTTTGAATGTAAATAACTAAAAAACGGTTTGAGATAAAAATGTGCGAATTGCTACATTGTTATTAGAAAATCAGTAAATTTTTAGGTATGCAGTTTCTTAAAATAGTTCGAATTTCGACCAACACGTGGCGCTGGTGGCGGCATCAGGCTGTCGAAATTCAGACATTACTCTATTTTAATGCGCATGAGCTTTTTTAACTCATTTCGCAGAGTCGAATCTCAGTCGACGTATTGAATCGACTCTTCACTCACCTAGAGAAATAGATTTTGTTGGATGGAAACAGATTAAAAGTAATATTTATGACTGAATAATGTCTATTATACTTAATAAAAAACAGCAAAAAAGACTTTTTAATAAGCAAAGACTTTTCAAACATTTACAGTAAGTAAATTGTATTTAAAAAATGTTTTTGTAACCGGTTAACTGATTCTCTTTTTACGTACAATAATTTAAAAATATGGCATAAACACGGTTCTTTTATGTTAAAAAATCGAAATATTTCTTTTATTAAATAGTATGAAACTAGCAGTTTTTGCCCGCTACGCTGGTCGATTTTTCTAAAGAAACTCTGATTCAAACCAAATATATCGGTGAATTTTATCATGAGTTTTACAGCAATATGGACATTTATGTGGAATGTCCGACAGAGTTGCTGAAAACAACATGAACGTCATTACGCTGCTATCTTTTATTCTGTCATACAAAATTTAAGCGGTTCATTTAGCATAAGATTCGGTAAGGACGATAAAACTACGTGTAATATACTTAAAGCATCGATGAAAAATTATTATCAATGTAAATCACACAGAATTCAATAATTTGACTTAATGAAAAAGTTAATCATCTTAATAACTTGGTTCGCCTAATTCCAGAACGTTCACCTATGATTTTACAATCAAACAACCTGGCGATTAAGAAACAAATGAAAATGTCAGGTTTTTGTGCCGAAGACATCGCCAAATTCGAGAAATGTTAAATATCTGACGAACACTTAGACTTATAAAATTTTGGTTAGTACCATACGATTTAGCATTAAAAAATACGCTATATTATGTAATCAGTTAAAAGATAGCTATAAAACCGGATTTTTAATGAGTTTGTTTAAAAATGCGCTCTTTTATTTAACCCTTTAGGGGTGGAATTTTAGAAAATCCTTTCTTAGCGGCACTCAATGCTATAAGAAGTATTTTTAACCCTATTTTCAGGATTTTTGGTTCGGCAGATTTTTTTGTGGTGCGATTAATACGAAATCTAGACTTTCTTTTATATACAGTAGACTCCCTCAAATCCGCAAACCAGAAATCCGCAACAGTCTAAAATCCGCACATATTTTATGGATGTAATCAATGAAATTTTCAAATCGGATATTGAGACAAAATTTGATTTTTTTTTTTTTTTTTTTTTTTTTTTTTTTTGTATCAATTCCATATATTTTTTAATTTGTAATTTTCTCAATAATACTCTATTCATGCTTTTTTTCATGAAGGAAGAATAACTTTTTTGGAAAAAATTCAATTTATTGCTGATATCACTGGCAATCACAATCTTCTTACCGAATATATTTATGCATTAATCAAGATTTCTTGGTTATTAATCCTGGGTAAACTTTAAAAAAAATCCTTATTTTATGATTTTGATGTGAATTGGTAATGTACTTTTATGATACAAGTTTTGTTGAATAACTTTGGAAAAATACATTTAATTTTTATAACGAATATTTAATCATACACTATTGATTATTAACTTGACCTTTGTTATTAGTACTTTAATCGTTTAAAAATTATCTAAATTTTTATTATTTAAGTTTATTACTTATTTTAATATTTTGTTATATTATAAGTATTCATTATAGACATGAATGCACTAGACAGAAATGACCAGAAATCCGCAAAATTCTAATATCCGCACATCCTCTGGTCCTAAGCTGTGCGGATTTGGGGGAGTCTACTGTATATAGATTGCATTTAAAAAATTAGTGATATCAAAAATCTTTAAAGAATGGACCAAGCAAAATCTTATTGCTTGTACGCCGTGTTGTGAAATCAGAAGTTAAAACAGTGGTACGCAAATAGAGGTGGCAAGTTTCCTGTCTAAAATAAAAGCGGGACAGTGACTTATAAATCGGCACATAAAAATACATTAAATCTTAGAATAAAGGTTCGTCTATTAAAAACCTATCTTAAACTTAAAAAACTATAAATCACGGCAGTGAAAGTAACATACGAAACTACCTGCTAATATGGAAACCTGTCTAAAACGAACTATTTTTCATTTTTTCCGCAAACCGTATTTATATCTACGTTATATTCATATTTTGACGTTTAACATATCTGAAAATTTTATAACGAAAGCCACGACAGATTTTGAGATACTTTTTACACACAGCCATTCCCTTTTCTTCCCCTGACTGCAAACGCATCTACCTGAAACGGAAGGGTGCTTAAAAGGAAAAAAAGCGACTTACCTGTTTTGATATCCTGCGAGTCACCCCTTTTCAAAATTTCATTACAGAGAGCATAATAGATCCTGAATCATCATAGAATCATTATAGTTCTACTTATTTTAGTTCAAGTTTACAAAAACGTTACAAATATACAAGAATCTTATATTCAGATTATAAGAACCCTGTGTTCTTAACAGGAGTTACAGAATACAGGAACATTTCTGTAAATACAGTAAACACATCTGTATTTACAGAATACAATACATCCAACAGGAATATGAAAAACATTACTGTTTTTAATATATAACTTTTAAAAAGATATTAGATTCATTTTTTTTAAATATTCCTTATTTCAAATCACATGCATTTTCAGAATTTTCCTTCTTTTTTTTACCTCAGGAAGAATAGTTAAGGAAAAAGGGGGGTAAAGGACGGAAAATATATTTCAGGATCTATGATGCTCTTTGTAATGAAATTTTGTAACAAAGGCTACTCGCAGGATATAAAACAGGTACGATGCTTTTTTTCTTTTTAAACATCCTTCCATTTCAGCGTAGATGTGTTTTCACTTGGAGGGAGGGAGAACAGTGAGGTATGTATAAAAGTCATCTTAAAATCTTTCGTGGTTTTCGTAATAAAATTTTTAGATGCGTTAAATGTCAAAATATGAATATAAGATAGGGATGATTTTGGATTTCGAAAAAATGAACAATGTTTCGTTTTAGACAGGTTTCCGTCTTAGCAGCTGGTTATGTATGTTACTTCCTCCGTCAAAATAATTTTTTATGTTTAATACAGGATTTGTTATAAACCGATTCCTTCATTCTCAGAATTATTATATTTTAATAAGACGATTTATGTGTCACTGCCCCGCTTTTTTTTAGATAGAAACTTGCCAACACTATTTCCGAACCACAGCTTTAATCACTTAACTAATTTCACTGCACGACGTAGGCAAGAAGAGTTTGCTTGATCCATCACTTAAAGCTTTTTCACACCACTAGTTTCTTAAATGCAATTTCATAGTATTTAATGGAAGAAATGTGATTAAAAACTATGATTTTTTATCTTAAAAAAGCGGTGCTTATCCCATATTTTCAGTTTATTGTACGCAAACAGAGATTCAGTTAACCGGTTACAAAAACATTTATTGAATATAATTTATTTATAGTAAATGTGTAAAAAATCAAGGCTTATAAAAGGAAGTTTTGTTGGTTTTTATTAAGTATAATAGACCTTATTCAATCATAAATATTATTCTCTTTCAATCCAACAAACACTATTTCTGCAGGTGAGTGGAGAGTCAATTCAATATGTAGACTGAGATTCGACTCTGCGAAATGAGCCAAAAAGTTCATACGTATGAAAATAACGTCTGAATTTCGACAGCCTGATGCCACCGCCAGCGCCATGTGGTCCGAAATTCGAGATACTATTTTAAGAAAATGGATACCTAAAAATTTACTGATTTTCTGATAACAATGCAGCAAACCGCATGTTTTTATCTCAAACCGTTTTTTTTGTTTTGTTATTTACATTCAAAATGGATCAGTCATTTACTAGACACCCTATATATATATATATATATGTGTGTGTGTGTGTGTGTATATCATTACTTCTTCAATTATAACAATATCTTAAATCACGTTAAAAAAGTATATGTTGTGTTCATCTGAAAACTTTCGTCTATATAAATGAAATCATCTTCAAGCGAAATTAATTGCCTATCGTTTCGTTTTTGAGAAACAACTATTGCGAAAATCATGTAAAACATATAGCAGAAGCGACATCTATCATGCAGTATACTCCTAAACCTAATAAAAATATAGTTATAGCAAAGTCTAATGGAATCTTGAAAACATTATTTATCCATAGTTACTCTCGGAACATTTAAAAAAGAGAAAAAAATTGTCTTCATTCCTAGCACGTGTGCGCATTGGGTCTATTATAAATCCGAATATATTTTCTACAGGAAAAACCGAAAATTCAATAAATTAAGATTTATAATTAAAAGAGCCATAAAGTTTTCGAATTTAAAAATAAATAAGGAATATTTTTTGGATTTCTTCAAATGTACTCATAATATATTTTTTAACGTTGAAAAAGTTAAATAATATTGAATAAAGTTAAATTTATAAAGTTGTTTATAAATAAATATTCGCATTTAAAATATACTTTAATGAACACATTTAAAATATAATCTATTTAAAAAAAATGCTATGTTACAAAAAAAGTAACATTTATAATTAACCTCTAGTAATCTTTGTAAAAGTATTTAAAATTAATATATTATCGTATATTATTATTTAAAAAACTCCAGCAGCAAACTAAATCTTCCCAAAATTAACTTCAAAATTAAAAGTTTTTTGAAGAAATTGGTCAAGCCATACCCACCTAAAGCAGCTATATTCACTTAGAAACGTTTCCCTACAACTATCACATATTGCTAGTGTACTCGCCTTGTAAAGTTGAGATGGCTGGTTCGAATACAGCGAATGGTTCGTATTCAACATTTTTTAATTTACGTATATTTCACTGCTTGATTATTTTTATAATAACTTCTATACTTCTTGATTACTTTTGATACATATAAAAATTGATATTCGTGAACTCAAGCAATATCCCAGCAGCACTGCTGCCAGTAGTCTTCCATGAACTGAAGTTTATTCTTATTTATATTTTTTATTTATTTATTAAGAATTTAAAGTACTACAAAATTTGTGTTCAATGCGGACAAATGCGCATGCTTATGGACATATATTTATAAAAAGCGTCAATAAGTGTTTAGAATATTATAAAACGCACAATTCTGTTGATACCAGAATTCGAGGTTTTTTACGAATCCGTCAATTTCTTCTTAGAAATAAAGAATATAATAATAATTTGTATGCATGTCTCGTATGTGTTGTACGAAAGTTTTTTAATGATTTTTTTTAATATATTAATCTAAGAGGCTCTATTTTACACAGAGCAATTGCGAAATAGAATGCATTTTTTAAACGTACCTCTGAATAATAGGGTTCAGCTGATATAAAAAAGAAGAGTTCAACAGTACTCCTTACTGGATATTCAATTGAAAAATGGAAACACAAATATATATTTAATGACAAACTTTAAATATAAAATATGGTGCATATCTTTCCAACAGAAATTGAGATGCTATTTTATAATAGAAGAAATCAATTTGTGAAAGATAATTTATCAAGTTATATTTACGAAATTTAAAACATCTTCTTTTTACGTTTACTTTAAATGGAAATTTGTACATTTTCCTATGTTTTCAAATTTCTCGGGAAACCATTGGTGTTGATAAACACAAATTCAATTTCTTGACGTAAAAGAATTCAATTTTGAAAATCCAAACCGTCTCCTAACTTCTTTCTTTTTGTCTCATCAAACGGAATTTATCGAAGATTCTTTTCTTTTTAAAATCTTCCCTGCAGACAAGAATGTGACTTTTCTACTTTTAGCGCAGAAAAACAGCAGTCAAAAGATTTTTTTTTTCAAACTGCTGACATCATATGTTTTTTCTGTATCTTTTCTGTACAGAACAAAAGTTTTAATAAATACCTGGATTTAATGGAATGTTTTTTGTTGTTGTTGTTGTTTTGAGAATTTTTTTTTCTTTATATTTCATTTTAATTTCCAAAGCAAGATGTTATGATATTCTTTTATCAGGGGCATTTATGGCATACTATGTGTATGTCGTATTTTTCATATATAATTGTATTTTGCACCAGCGATATCCAATGCATTTCTTAAATCATTTGCTTCATGGTTTTATAAAAATAAAGGTCGAAGAAAACTGAAGTCAGTTTTTGAATCAAGTGTGCAAGTATATGAGGTTAAGAAAAAAAAGCGATCTTAATTTTCACATTTTTTGCTGTTTATTTATGCCTGGAATTTATTTGATTTAATAATGATTAATACAGATCTGTAGCTAGTTGCTAGCTTAGAACCTGTCCAAGCCAGCTGGTATTTCTGAGGAAATGCATCTACATCCAAATCATATTTCTCATTTATTTGATAGTTTCTTATTCCATTTGTCGAATCTGTAGTTAGTGTTTAACTTGGGGTTTTTCATATGTGTAATTGTCTACATTTCACGTTTAGTATACAAGTTTAATGGTTTATTATTTTGTATATACATACATATAATATGAACTTAAACAATTTTCCAAAACTCTGAATGTTTCAAATTATATTGATTTTTAAGAGCTGCTAAATAGCGCTAGTTATTAAAATACAATTGCCTCCAAAAGTAAAGTTACAACATGTATTTCTAAGCTCACCAGAAGAAAAAAATGGCAGCCAGATTAATCTTCCTAGTTTTAATGAATGAGAATAATAAGCTTTAAAAAAACGTACGCAACAATTACGGCTACCATTATTATTTATGTTAACCTCTTTAGACCTGACACATTTTAAGCCATCGTAAAAATTATTTTACACTCTGTTCCATCTATTTATACGTATAGAAACATAATTTTGTGATAAAAAGTAAAATAATTATTATTAGTTTAAATTTACTAGCAGGTACACTTATGTGTACCTCAGGTTCATACTGCAAAAAAATACTTCATTTGTCAAAAATTTATTTAAACGAGAAATTTGGTGGACAATTGATACATATAAGCTTATTTTACGTGCTATTTTCGAAATTTTTTTTTATATAGAGAGATATATATCGAATTTTGTACAAATAATCCTCGTTCTTGATTTGCAGCCTACATACTTACATTTTGAAGCAAATTATCATTTGTTGAATGAGGAAACTGTTCAAGTTTGTCATATCTAATGTAGTAAATTGCCTTTTAAATACCCTTACGTTATTTTCGCTGTGGTTTATTTGCGGAATCGTCTTCAAAATCGTTTTCAGATGAATAAATTTTGCGTGATGTCCATGGTCGTCGTTCTTCACTTACTTTGCTCTTATATTTCACCAATACTTATGCAGTCTCAAAAAATACAGCAGGAGAGACAATCTGTCTTGTCGAGGAACTTCACCTGTTTTGCAATTTTTGATATACATTATCCAACAAATGGAAATAATCAAAACTATAAGATGTATAAAAACTCTTGTTGACTACTTTTTTATGTGAATAGAACAACGGAAGTAAGCTAAACACTTATCCTTTAAATCTGCACCACCCATATACGTTTTGTATTCACAATTGCAGGTTGTGTTACATTAATTTTACACTTTTGATCTTTAGACCACCTAACACAACTCCTCTCGGGATTGCTATCGATGCAAGTCGAAAGCAAAGTTACACATTTGCTATCATTCCAGTTTAGTATACACATATCCTTCCCTACCCTTTGTCTCTCATCCCACTCTCCGCGTCACAAATCTCGATCATTGATTTTTTTATCTTTTCCTCCAAGTCTTTTGTTCATAATCATTCCAGTTTGGTAGATATTGTTTCTTAATAAAAAATCGACACATTTTACACTAGTACAAAAAAACTGTCCTAGTAAATCACCCATGTATAGTAGAATACATCTTTTCGTATAAATTAAAAAAATTGCCAATGCCTCCACCTATACCTAATCATATTTATTTTGAATCATCAGCTGGTACAATTCCTTTCCCATGATATGTTTGGCAGTCAAGGGTATGGTCATCCCTGGCGGATAAAATAAAGTTTTTTTTAATCTTAACGAATTAGGTTTTAATGGCACATAATGTCTATATCCACAACGTCCAGCAAATGGGATCTAGTGATCTCTGTTCATCTAGTGATAAAAGTTTTGGCTTGGGCAGGGACGAACATTTAGTTCTTACTGCATTCAAGATTAGATTTATTTTCCATAATTTGTAATCCGCTTATTGATCAATTGATTTATCTACAAAATGAAGAAATTTTCTAATCTCAAAAAATCGAACACGTGACATAGTGGCTGAAATTCTATGTCCTGACAAGTCTTTTTGGCAATAGAAGCGTGCTTGGAGATATATTAAAGTTCCCATGTGTATGTGTACGGCTGCAACTTTTATAACTTCACATTTAGATGCATTTATTGAGCGGCGGTTTCGTGTTTGAACAGAATATAACAGAATTGCAATTGTTTGGATGGAATTTGTTTCATATGAAACTTTTCCCCCCAAATCTTCCTTTATCTAATTTAGAAATGATTCAAAAGGATTTACGATGCTGGAAAATCTGCTTTTAGATAATCCTCATCAATCAGTGATCCTCGGAATACTATTAGAAGAAAAAAAGATTAAATAAATGTTTGCGAAACGATAAAGTTTTATTCTCAGCATTATTATTCTACTGTGCTGTAACACAAGTTTTAAAAATTTACTTATTTTCAGTTTTCCATAACAAAGGATTTTTAGGTTAAACTTTATTGTTATATGGATTCGGGATAGATACTGGAGGAATATCCTCAATAGTTATATCTGTGCGATCTAAATTTTTATTTCCAGAAGACTCACCATCACAATCGGCCTCATCAGTTTATTTACTCTTACAAAGATATAATAATTATGATTTTTAAAAATTAATGTTTAATTTAAAACATCAACAAAATGAATTCTTATTTATAATTAAATATAATTTTTTAATAATTCCACAACTTTAGCACTGCACCAATTAGATATCATTCAGTACAATTTTTTTGTGTGAGATGACTTTTTTCCAAAAACACAGAATTGAAACCGGAGGTGCACATATGTGTACCTTACAAATTACAACTAATTTAAACAGATATTATGATCTAGCTAAAAAATTTAAATGATTTATGAAATACTGAAGAGTTTATAAGCATTTTTAAAAATTATTATGAATAAATATTAATTTTGTAATTATAAAAATGTATTTACTTTTCGACATTTTATATTTTTCGTCATTGCTCGTTTTTTTCCTCCAAAATCATATGAATTAAGACTTTTAGCGCCATTTCTTGCCGAAACTAGAAAGAGCTAACGTACACAAATAATATCCACTCGTCTCAATAAAAAAAATTCAAATATTAAGTGAGATACCCAGCATGCACATAACTTTCGGCATACGATCGGGCCGAAACCGCCAGTGTCGGTTAAGTATCGGTAGCAGGTTGGCACCTGAAACTTAAGAATCTGCTATTTTGACAGCCGGTTACGGTAATCGGTCCAAATTTGGTTGTATATCGGCAAGCGACCTATACCGGCAAGTGACGCAGGACCGATAACTGAGTTCTGATAGTGGACCGATCAGATTTGCCAACATCGGTCCGAATTCAGGATATTTAGTCTTAACCGATTCTTTTTCATTTTCTCAATTTTATTCGAGTTTGAGTTTTGATAAGAAATGTATATTTCATGTATTTCATTAAAAATTCTGACAGTGATAAACAGAAAATATGTCAAAAATAACCTTTATTTATTTATTTATTTAAAATTATTATTTTTGAATTAAATTTTAAAATAACTTACAATTATTTTTTTCACAACAGAATTTTTAAATTATTTCTTTTAATTTGTCATTAACTATTAGGAAATTAATCATAGAAAAACAGAAAAAATCTTCGTATGATAATTGAATTTATTTTCTATTTATCTATTCATTTTAAAAGCAATAATTTAGTTTTACTTTTTATTTTAATATTAATTACAAGAAAGTGCTTGAAATTATTTTAGAAGGTAAAACATATAAAAAAAATCTACCCATTTTTTTAACATTAAAAAATCTTTTTTTTTCTAAAATATTTTCTCACAAACGAAAAATCAATTAATATTACTATTTAATTTTAAGATTTAAAAATTATTATTGCAACAATTATCCAGAATTAATATTGCTACATAAAAAAATATTCTGTATTAAATTATGAAATGTCTTAAAGTGAATTCTCATTCTAATTAAAAGTGATTAATTACCAACTTAATTTTTTACTAAATTAGTTATTTTATGTTACAAATATATATTTCTTTTTTTATAATTTTATTATTTACTTTATTATTACATTTAATTACGTTATAATTCTCAAAAAGAAAATTGCTTTAACAGAAAAACCACTAAAATTCATTTATTATATCCAATACTTATGCATTTTTAAATTTATAAAAAGGAATATGAAATACCTCCTATTTAAAAAAAATTGTGTATAAAATAATAATAATATATATATATATAGAGAGAGAGAGATATGTTATTTTTATTTTATTTTTTACTTAATAAATGTACATAATCAACAAAATAACATTCCAACATAGTCGTAAAACATAAATAATAATTTAAATAATCAAATGGCATAACATAATTTTTGATTCTACTTAAAAGTTAATCATTACCAATTTATTATTATTTAAAATAAGTTTTTCTACGTTAAAAATATACACTTTAGAAATTAACGCAAAGCATGTGATTATGTTATAGTTTTTAATAAAAAAATTTATTTATTTAACAATACTTCTGAAAAAAAAAAAATTATTTTTAAATTTTAAATATATAATGATTCTAAAATTTATAAGAAAAACAATTCGTTTACTTTAATTAATTTTCTAATTCATTAATTTAAATATTAAATTCATTTTAAAAATCCGGCGCATAAGACAGTTACAAGTAAATGAATACATATATAAAATAAAAACACTTAATATTACAATTTTCCAATCTATCATTTACGTCAACGGTTTTTGCCATTCACATAGCACTTACTGAAAAGCCACACCCATATTACCACACATAAACCTCCCCTAACTAGGTCTGACTTGTCCAGTGGTTAAGGTGTTCACCTTATGAGCTAGGGATTGCGAGATCAAATCCCCCTGTTCCAGCACTGAAGTATGTTCATTGGCTGTCAAAACACTTGCTAGAGTGTTTAACAGATGGCGCCACCAGGGAAATTTTTTTGCTTGTGCCGAGATTCAGCTGGTATTCGTGTGGTTAGCTATCGGCATAGTTTTTTGACGATACCGGACCGGCTGCGTGCCTCATGAATCGGGCGGCATTCGCGCGGCGTATCAAAAAAGATACGGAACCAGTAACGGAAAGTGGCATGGGTCCAATATCGCTTGCATTGGTAAGCGGCTATCGTCCGATTGCTTACCGATAGCTCTGCGTTTGCTGGGTATGCAGTTGAAATCACAGGTACTGAAATGTGCACCTTGGGTCTCAAGAGGATAAAGAAGTATAACTAAGGTATATTATGCAGGAAAAGGAAAATTTTAAAAAGACTAAAGGAAGATAAAAGGGACAGTGGGCTCAATAACTTAACTACTGCTCTCTCTAAGCTAATACTGATAATAAAATCAATAGCATTGACTTTAATAGAGCTATTGTTATCTCCAGTTAACAAAATATAGTCCAGGCATTTGGTAAAAAATAAATGCAAGTTTTGGTGTAGTTTTGATTTTTGGCTCTCTTTATGTTTTTGGGGTCGCTGAACACGAATCTGGCATTATCCAACAAAATTTCTCCCCGGAAAGACGTTTTTTTGGCAAAAAACATGCAAAAACCGTGGCTTTTTTTGTTTTTTCTAAATAACTTCAAAATTATGCATTTCACATAAAAGTCATCAATACATAAATTAAAGGGCACAAAATTTCCTACATTTTATGTATTTAAAGTTTTTTTCTCTGATCAATGGTTTAGCCGTGAGAGAGCCGCAAAAATAGGTGTGAAAAGCAAAAAATTCTGAAAAACGTGAATTACAGCACCGTACGTCGATGAAACTTGAAAAACAACCATTTTACGCAAATTTTTCCCACTTAATAATACTAAATATATTATTATTGACTATATTTTATTAATCTGATGTTCATTGTTTCTTTCATAACTAAAAAATAAATAAAAATGAGCATATCTGTGAGTAAAATCTTCATTTGTTATTACAAAATAACAGTAGTAATAATTTCTTAATTTGACTTTTAAATAATGTAAATAAAATAACTAAAACAGGCTTTAACTGATCCATCTGCACTTTCCCCTTTGATTGAAGAGGTGCAAGTATGAAATAACGTTGGTCAAACGCCCACCCCCGCATCCCATGTCCACGTTCAGTGGAATACTACCCCCCCCCCTTTTCCACCAGTCTCGCCTCTATTAGAAATATGCGTCACTAGCTTATCAGGAGGACACATTCCTCTCAGTTTCTACATGCAACTGCTTACTTATAATCGAGTAATTCACTGTTTGAGTCTTCGTATATATAGTGAACATCTAAAATGATTTTGCGCGATATCGCTGAGTTTTATTTGTGACTTTCCTTTAGAAGAGGCGTCAGTGAAAGTTAGTCGAAGTATTGCAGCGTTAATCAAGGCAAGTACAGAAATCTTCTTAAAGTTCTCAAATTTTAAGATCATCAACTCCTCAGTTTAATTTTCGAAGTAATTGTTTTATATGTAGACTGTGCATTTCGGAAGAGTTCATCGTAACACAAGCGAATGCAATATTGTATACATTCTGCGACACATGGGATTCAAAAGTACAATTGTGAAAGCAGCAAGAGCTAGCAATGATGATTATGGGCAGGCTATAATTCAGCGCATCGAACCAGTGATTGATTTGATCGCAGCAAATGCTCAATACCACATCAAATGTTTTAGATATATTTATGGGAGGCCGAAGGTCCAAGAACAGTAGAAACGTGGCCCATTTGCCGAGGCAATCGACAGAGCAATGCAAAGTATATTACGATTACCTTGAAAATCATGATGACGAGTGTCAATTCTCCATGGAAGAGCTAATGAAACAGGTTACAGGGAGTTATCAACCTGATATGAGAACTGTAAAGTTTAACCTCATTGAGAGATATGGAGACGACATACTGATCACAAAGAATCAGAAAAAAAGTCCATTGTGTGTTTCAAGAATATAGGAGGGAAGATACTGACTAATGCATGGTATCAGCAAACATGTAAATCTGATCGAGATGAGAGGCTGCGAGTGGTTGAAGCAGCAGCAAAAATTATTTGCGAAGATATCAGATAGAAGATTTGCTTCGGGAAACTGCAACAACATCGCAGTTGTGTGTCAAGACAAAGAGGATCAGCTAGACTTTGAAACCGATCTGGAAATGGATTGCCCACACAATGAATCAGAGGTCCCAATGGAATGGAAGGGGACATAGTTATGCCGCAAGGTATCAAATATTTACTATTAAAAAAATTATGTATAATATTAATAGTTATAAAAACACCCACTAATTCCATTCGTCTATTTTCTATTTTGTAAATGTCGGTAAAAAGCAGAGACCCACAAATAAAAGAAAGCGGAAATAGTACTTTGGTTTTTTTTAAGTAAATGTACTTACTAATGTACATAATTATTTATAATTAAGTAATAATTCATAAAGAGTCGTCTTTTTTATTGTTAGCAACTTCATTGTAAAATATAGTCGATCATAATATCTTCAGTATCATTTAGAGTCAATCTTTGCGAAAAATTGTCAGTTTTCATGTTAAATCTAATGTACAGTGCCATATAATTCTTATTTTCCGGATTTTTTTTATTGTCACACTACATTTTGAACTTCGAGAATTTTAAGAACTGGAATCCGTGCCAGCTTTTATATGTTAAAGCCTGTGTTAGTTATTTCATTTACATTATTTAAAAGTCAAATTAAGAAATTATTAGTATTATTATTTTATAATAGCAAATGAAGATTTTGATCACAAAAATGCTCATTTTTATTAATTTTTTGTTATGAAAGAAACAATGACCATCAGATTAATAAAATATAGTCAATAATAATATATTTAGTATTATTAAGTGGGGAAAATTTGCGCAAAATGGTTGTTTTTCATGTTTCATCGACGTACTGTGCTGTAATTCACGTTTTTCAGAATTTTTTGCTTTTCACACCCATTTTACGGCTCTCTCGTGGCTAAACCATTGATTAGAGAAAAAAACTTTAAATACATAAAATGTAGGAAATTTTGTGCTCTTTAATTTATGTATTGATGACTTTTATGTAAAATGCATAATTTTGAAGTTATTTAGAAAAAACGAAAAAAAGCCACGTTTTTGCACTTTTTCCCCCCCAAAAAACGTGTTTCCGGGGAGAAATTTTGTTGGATAATGCCAGATTCGTGTTCAGCGACCCAAGAAACATAAAGGGAGCCAAAAATCAAAACTACACCAAAACTTGCATTTATTTGTCCTTTTTGAGCTCGTAATGCCTGGACTAATAACTACATTTCTTTAATTAGAGAGTCTATTGAGATTTTTACGCGTCAACATGTAGTATGTAATGATATGTCTTTTACTATCCCTAATATTCGGTTAAACTTACTAAAGCTTATATAGCCCACCTCTTCTTTTTTCAGTCTTAATATCTTTTTTCATATTTTGTTGTCCTCTTAATTTTTTTCTTTCACTCTCCATGTTTTTATCGCGTGTGGCGAATCTTGTTGAGTTTTTCTCCCCATGTTTTCTTTTTCATTTTTGTCCTTGGTGTTTTACCTTCATCTCTCGTCGAGCTAAATAGCGTACCTTTCTCAGTTCAAATCTTTATTTTTCCTTGAAATAATACCTCGTAACCCGTAACGAGTAGTTCGGTTGAAACCGTCGGGATAATTTTATCATTGTTTCTAATGATTAAACGTCATACTATGGCTGCAAACTACTACGTCTATTTGAAGTCAAATAAACATGTTAAAAACAGAAATTTTTGGAAATGATTAACAATATGTGCTGTAATGCATAACATTGAATATATTTGGCATACATTTTACTAAAACATTTTTGTGGTTTCAAACATGTTCATATGATTTAAATAGGCGTAGAAGTTGGCAGCTCTGTCATACAAAATTGTATGTTGATTTTTAACTGTTATATTTTATCACATTGTGTACTATTTAGCAAATTTATAAATAAAAATTTTGGGCTTGTCTCAATATTTATATAAAAATTATTCATAAGTCACTTTTGACTTATTTTTAAAAATATAAATTTTGAGAGTATGATTCGCGAGCTGTTCTAAAAAAATAAATGTTATTAAGTATAAGTTTTAATGAGTGTAAAAATTCAAGGTAACAATATTGTCTAATAAATAAATTAAGAACCAATTTTCTAAGACAAACAGTTTTCACTTAATGAAAGAAAAAGTACATTTGTTTTTGCCAAAAATCGGAATTTTTCGAGATTCCTATCTCGATGTGGTACGGGTTAAAATCATTCAATTAAGCTAAAATTTTTCCAATAACATTTTTTGGTACTACTTTGTTATCCTGTCGACCAAATTATACAAATCTCCAAACAAACAGCCAAATTATACATATCGACATAATTTTTTTTAAATAACGAAAAAACAAATAATTAGTAGAATATTAATAAAAATATTAATAAAAAGTTGAAATAAAAATCCCTTAATGACATTATAAACACGTGAATCGTATTTAATGTCATTGAATGTGACATTCACGATCATCCCTTATTGGCATTTAATCTTGTATTTTGGCGATAATTTTTTGGACGACGGGATAACATAAGGTAGTCTGGTGTAATAACGCCAGGCGGGATAATAACGCCAAGTGCTAATATTATGCATAATTATGAAATAATCTGGTAAATGACGGCCATGTGCTCTGAGCAGAAAGGTTTTGAGTCATATAAATCGCAAAAAACAGCTTCAAGTTAATTTGTTTCATTTTTAAGTCTTATTGTTTTTACAAGCAACTAAAATTAACGCTTGATCTAAAATTTGCGAGATACGTTTTGTGATGTGAAGACTATTTTTTTATCTGGAAATATTTTGTTAATTACATAAATTTGTAGTACATTTCATGGACTTTCAAAATGTTGTTGAAGATTTTGGATATCTTCTCGAAATAATTTGTAATTTAAAATGTACAGCGCCAAATAACGAGGATTAACCGGGTAATAACGCCAATCCTTGGCATTAATACCCCGGTTGATTCCCTACAGTGGCCGAGCTACATCCTAAATACCGATTCAAATAAACACTGTTAAAACTGTGCAATGTTTCTAATAATTCTTTTTAGGCTGTCCTTTGTAAGCAAAAAGAAGCTCACGGTCTGATATTCTTTTGCCTCATCCCCCCCCCCCACACCACACCTTTATTTTTCTTACACTTTCACAAAAAATTGAACATTTTCAATAGCTTAGAATGCAATTTGTCAATTTCTACATTTGTAGAGTTTGTATTTTTAGAATTGGGCAATCTACATGCAATTATTCCATCTTAATTCGTAGTTTTATTTGCATGGCATCATTACCCATAGAGGTGGGTAATAACGTCAAATAGCATTGGTCAAGAAATCACGCCATTACATTTCATGAATACATATCTGTTAAATTATTTTTTTTATATAGATAGTCAATGAGTTGCTGTATCAAATCATATATTTGTTTGAAAAATACAATCTAAAACTGAGCCGTGAAAATTGGTAGAACCTTAACGTGGCATTATTACCTTAGGACACCTTAGGAGTACCCATTTTTTTTAAAACTACTTGGCAACTTTAAGGGGGATGCTCACTGAAGATAAGATTAAAATAAATTTTTCCCATACACCTTGTGACCACCCTAATGATTAAACAATTCATGATGTACCGTTTGGTATCACAATATAAAATGTGAAGCGTCAATTAGATACTGCTAGCGTATACAATGTAAACTTCTACCACTTTCGTATGCTATCACATTTTCAACAAAATGAAGCACGTATTAAAAGTTTCATTATAATATACTTCAGTTTTCCGTATATTATTACTGGCAATTCAATTAGAGTTAGTGTAAAAAACCCTGAATTTTTATTTAAATAGGTGGGTTTGCGATACAATCTTCCAGTGTTTAATTCAGACAGTTTTTGCGGGAAAAACTTGGGGGCTCTGGGGGGAGGGCTGAGTTCTAGAGTGGCGAATTGAACCTTTTAAACCATTGTAAACAAAAAATCTCAAGTTCTTTGGAAAGTCATTTCATTGCAGCAAGATCATTTGCTTTCATTGAAGTCACTGCTGCCATGTTTCCTTACAATTTCCGTTTCTGTTGATGTCTACTACTACCTTTTGAATTTGTCGGTAGTTTTGGCAACACCCTATATATTTCGTATGTTCATGTATAATTTTTGAATAGAAGTTCCGGTTTTTTGTTTTTGAGTTTTATTTCTGTAAAAGAAGCTTTTGTTGTAATGATGATGGCTCCGTTCAATTTCACTAAAATTCAAATGTGATATATTTCTCCATTTGCCGATTTTCATGTTGTTTTGAGGGTTTCGTTCATCTGACGAAACCCTATTTATCTCTGTCCTCTGTCTGTCAGTCACAGAGTCCGTACACAAAAACGATATATGCCAGAGAGTTCAAATTTTGTATACTTATAGCTGAATACCTCTCGTCACACAACAAATCATAGAATTTTGAAAAAGACAATTATTTTAAATTAAATATTATTTTTTAAATCATCAGTTCATTTTTTTTGTTGCTTTATCTCGTCTAATTTTTGCCACGAAAGTTTAAATAGATATAATAATTATTTAATTTTTTACACTTTACTTTTTAAAGAGATGGGGTACCTCTGTTGCCAAACTTACAAAATTGGTATTACAAACTACAAAAAAATTAATATTTCAAAAATAAATTAAGATACAGCTTTTAAACACAATGCATTTAAAAATACATGTTATTCTCTATACGATGGTGTAAAAATTGAAAATGTGCAATATTTAGAAGCTTAAGAATTTGCAATAGCGTAAATTTCAAAATTGGAATTTCTTAAATAAATATAAAATATATGACGGAATCAAAATTTCGCCTCGTTTTAACATAAAAAGTATAATATGAACTTTAAAATGCTCAGGCTTATTTAAAAGGCTATTAAATAATCAAATATAGATGATAAAAATTAATTTTATTTAAAGAAACTTAGTACTTTCAAAGCTTTAAACAGTTTCTTTCTCAGAGAATATTTTCTTTTATAAATACAAATATAAGATTTATGAAATCTTATATTTGTATTTATAAAAGAAAATATTTTCTGAGGAAGAACCTGTTTAAAGGTTTAAAGAAAATATTCTCTGAGGAAGAACCTGTTTAGAAAAGGTTTGAAAGTACTAAGATTTTTTAAATAAAATTAATTTTTAACATCTATACACTGTCAGAAAAATTCGTCAATATACACTAAGTTATCGTTATTTTTTCACAAATAATTTCTGTTCTCCCAGAAAACGTATTTGTTCTGTGAGTTCATTCCGAGCGTCGAAGAATGAGGAAAAGTTTCCGTTTATATCCAGCACGCATGCGCATTGGGTCTGTTAGTAATAAGTTCGAATTTATTTTTAAAATGAAAAACAAAAATATTCTATTGATTAAAATGTCTAATTTAGTTTTAAAAGACAAAAATGTTTTCGAATTTAAAAATAAATAACAATTACTTTCTTTATTCGTTCAAAAATTCTCACAAATAGAACATCCATGTTTTTTCTCTAACATTCTACGTAATATATTTAAAATTCACATTTTTATACTATATTAATACTAAACGTAAAAAAAAAACCCAGCCACAGTTTCATTAAAGATGAAATCTTTCCGAGATTAACTGCATAATTAAAAGCTTTTTAACGAAATACACCAACCCACACCATATGAAATGAACGGTTCTATTTTAACGCACAATCATCATGAGCAGCCGTAGCGCCGTGGATTAGCGTTGGTCTTTTAATCCTGGGGTCCTTGGTTCGATCCCCGCCTCTTCCGCATTGATTTTTTCCAAACTTTTTTCAAGTGACGGATATTTTTCCTCTTTTGACAGAGAAAAAAATAAACAGAAAATCGTCAATATACAGACAATTTCAGGCAGCAGTGCTGCCAGTGCATTTTCTGTGAAAAGACGGAAGTTTTTTTGAGAGTGTAGTTGATCATTTAATCGCCTTTTAAGTAAGCCTGAACATTTTAAAGTTCATATTATACATTTCATTGGAATTTCTTTTCTTCTAATTGTTGCATGTAAGTTTAAATAAAATTATTAGTATGCAACATGAATTAATGTATTAAATAGATCACGTAAAAACGTGCTTATTTGTTTTTATTTCATCATAATAAATCATACTTATCATCTATTTTGACACGCGAAATGAAATATTTTTTAATATTCATTAAATTATTATTCATTTAAATTAAGAGCCACCTCTGGTGATCAGTTTGTTCTCCCTTAAATTTATGCTCAGCTTTGCAGTATTTTACTTTTATTTATAATTTTATTTACTTGCGTACCTTTACTAAATCTGCAGACTATGATAGATAAATCAACAAAGCTATGCAATCAAGGCAACATTTAGGAGAAGATTGTATTAATATTCTGTTCTAATTGATGCGATTAGCGTTGAAATCCCAAAATAGTGCCGAAAAACCGTTTTTCATTTGTTAATTTAATGGAAAAATATGTTTTGAAGGAGATATTAAGCGAAACACTTTGTGTGGTCTCCGATCACACTTACCCACTTGTTTTTAATTAACTTTCAATTTTCCTAAATACTGACCATTATTGGCGAATTCAGTTATTCTATTCAGAAAATTTTCTTGAAGGGGAACATAGAAATCTTTTTTTTATATTTTTAAATATCAGATTTCAGCTTATGATTCGGGACAGGGAAAAACAAGTAGAATAATCCCTTTTAGCAATTTTCTTTTTCTGCAATTTTGTTAAGAGGTAAATTTTATTAGCGGCTTGAGTATTCAAGGTGAATAATTTTTATATGACTGGAACAATTTCGGAAATGCATAGTCCCCTTTTACATCCATAAAGCTGAGAAAATATTTTTCATGTAGTTCTTGTTGGCATAAATGAGATAGTTAGTCAAATATTTACATCCCGTTTTGTTATAGAAAATTAAGATGGAAAAATTACTTTTAAAATATTTATTTTGTCCTCATTTATAAATTAATGAAATAGATTAATGAACTTTATCATACATGTGTGAATGATGCTGAAACATAAGAAGATAAATAACAAGACGATTCCGACTCCACTTTACTTTGGTTAGAAAGTTTAAAGTGAAATTAAACAAATTTTATATAATATATCATTTTGAAAATGAACTACTATTATTATTTTTGGAATATATCAAACCCTTCGAATCTAAGATGGCCGGTATACAGGATTTTCTATGCATACTCGGGACGGACCAAGCCGTACCTGGAATTAAGTATATCCAGTTCGTATCTGATTCAATTTATTTTGCAAATGTAGTTATATAGTAATAAATTTTAGTCAACGGAATCTTAAAAAATATACTATAATAAACTACAGATTATATTTTGAAAATAATTTCATTATTGTTTCAAAATTTATGACGTTTTAAGGAATGTTTTCTTTTCTGCTAAACTACATTAAAGTTCTTGAATGTTATAGCCTAAAGGACTAAGTAATAATTAATTTTGCCTTTTCTACATTCTATGGCATGTAAACATATCTGAATCTGAAATATGTGGTATTTCTTGCATACATATGTAAGCAACATTATTTAAAAGTACCTTAAGTGTATATTACAAAAATCTGAAAATTCTGTAGAAATTCAGTCGGGTTGGGCCGGATATCATTGATTTTTACATGGGGCTTGTTTTCATTTACTTTTCGATGGGCCGGACGCACACTGCAAAATTATAAACCAATTTTCAAAGTCCGGTTTTAGAAATTTTTACTCATGCAAATTTTTAAACTGGAGGCAATGTGAAAAATTGAAAATTTCTGTTCATTTTACAGTCCAGGGAACTCAAAATAATATTTTAATAGAAATATTTTTCCATCTTTCCCTCTCAAATTCTACAGGTTTATAGGACCAGAAATAACACTAAAACTCCCCTATCCCCTTTATTTCGTGTGCAAAAGATTCAAAGTGAATTTGTGATTATTTTTTCTGAATCGGTGATATCTAAAATAATGATAAGATAGTGAAATTTATTTTCGATTTTTCAGGTACGCACAACCCAAATTAAAACCGAAATTGTAGAAATAATGCTTGAAATATAATTTTCAGTTTTTCTTTAAAATCTGCAGAACCCAAATTATTTTCGTAATAGTAAAATTCCCGGTTTGTTTTCTTCTGTATAGTTGGATTTGCGAAAAGCGAAATTGTAAGATAAAGATAATGGAAAATAAGGTACCCTGGGGTAATAACGCCACGTTAAGGTTCTACCAATTTTCACGGCTTAATTTTAGATTGTATTTTTCAAACAAATATAGGATCTGATACAGAAACTCATTGACTATCTATATAAAATAAAATAATTTAACAGATATGTATTCATAAAATGTAATGGCGTTTTTTCTTGACCAATGCTATTTGGCGTTATTACCCACCTATATGGGTAATAACGCCATGCAAACAAAACTATGAAATAAGATGAAATAATTGCATGTAGATAGCCCAATTCTAAAAATACAAACTCTACAAACTTAGAAATTGACAAATTGCATTGTAAGCTATTGAAAATGTTCAATTTTTTGTGAAAGTGTAAGAAAAATAAAGGTGTGGTGTGGGAGGGGGGGGGGGGATGAGGCAAAAGAATATCAGACCGTGAGTTTCTTTTTGTTTAAAAAGGACCACTTAAATAGAAATATGAGAAACATTGCACAGTTTTAACTGTGTTTATTTGAATCAGTATTTAGGAAGTAGCTCGGCCACTGTAGGGAATCAACCGGGATATTAATGTCAAGGATTGGCGTTATTACCCCGATATAGTTATTGCGCAATACATTTTAAATTACAAATTATCTCGAGAAGATATCCAAAATCTTCAACAACATTTTAAAAGTACATGAAATGCACTACAAATTTATGTAATTAACGAAGTATTTCCGGATAAAAAGATAGTCTTCACATCACAAAACGTATGTCGCAAATTTTAGATCAAGCGTTAATTTTAGTTGCTTGTAAAAACAATAAGACCTAAAAATGAAACAAATTAACTTGAAGCTGTTTTTTGCGATTTATATGACTCAAAACCCTTTTGCGCAGAGCACATGGGTGTCATTTACCTGATTATTTCATAATTATGCAAAATATAAGCACTTGGCGTTATTACCCCGCCTGGCGTTATTACCCCAGGGTACCTTATTATTTATTTATTTACTTATTTTGGAAGTCCTAAAAATAGAATTAACGTGAAAATAGCAAAATTTTTACTTTATTTTTCTAACATTTTCTCATAATTTTAACCAATAGGCAATACGAATATATCATCCAGCCAGAAGTCGATGTCGGAAGCGTATAAATTTCAGGAATCGGATCCGTAATTAAAGGTTGAAACAGCGTTGGGGTCCTTCACAAATGACGTCATGTGGGAAGGGGATTTGTAAAACTATGACAAGTTAACACAAGGTGGTGGTTGGGGCTAAAAAGAAATATGACATGGCACATTTTGATTAAAATAAAAATTTTAAAATTAAAAATATTAAATTTGAAATGATTTTGAAATTTAAGTGTTTTGTGTGCACAAAATAAAGATAAAATTTAAAGCGAAATATATTAATTTCCATTTAAAATTCCAAAATACTACAGTTTTCATTTGGTATTCCATATTAATGTTGTATATATAATGTTGTATATAATTTTAGCTGTAAAACTTAATCTTACTTTATACCTAATAAGTGCAATTCTTTATATTTTTAAGCTAACAATCAAACGCACACCGTTAAACACACATAGTTAAAGTTTAAATATGATCTATAACGTATGCTACATGATCTTTGTTTCTGAAGTGAAAGCATATGTATATAGTGGAAGTATATGTAATGTAGCGTGACATGTAACAAAATGGAGAGGGGGGTTATGAAGTACGGCACTTGGATACAAAGTGTGAGAGAGAATCAAAAAGTTGAAAAAAAATGTGTGATATCATTTGTTATAGTAGCCCCACTATCCAAAAAAAAAAAAGGCTATGAAAAAAAATTAAAGGAAAAGAAAATTATTTATGTAAATATTAAAAAGGTAACTGAAGAGAAATTTTCAATATTTATTCTTATATACAAGTCTCTGATAATTCCTTTTAAAATATTAATCATAATTTTCAAAAATCGATTACTTACTTTAAAATAATTATACTGTTTCGCTACACAATTTATTTTTACTTCACTAATGATTAATAAGATTGTCTCCGTCAATTTAAGTATTATAACCCGTAAATTCCCTGTACAAATCGCATTAAATCATTGTCGGACGACAATTATTTTAATAATTGTTCCGAGATTTACTTCATAATGAAAGTCTTAGAAAAATCAATGTCCCTTTTACCTAAGAGGATTTTATTCATTATTTCACTGTCGAATGAAATCCCATTGGCTGCGAATTCCGCCACTTTCAAAACGATTTGAGATAGCAGACGTCGTTGTCAGGATTATTATCGAATGGTACGCATCAAAATCTCAAAGATTAAATAGGATGATAAATCCAGTACACTGAATCGTGGAAACACTTGATTGTTCATTGTGTATATAAATAGTTCCCTTGTCCCAACTTTCTAATTTTTAACGTAATTTTATGTAATTGCACAAAAGTAATTTGCATTATGGCTAAAATTAATTTCTAAGGATAGATAATATTTATGTTTAATATAATATTTATGTTTTACGTTTAATTCATACGTTAACAACATAATTAAGACGAACTTTATAAGAAGATTCAATTACAAATAATTATTGTTAATAATTATAAATATACTTGTGATACTATAAACATAGTAAACAGTAACATAAAATAGAAAATTGCAGTTTATTGTTAGATCACTATTTATTTTTTCAGTTAATCTATGTTTTGAAATGTTTATGTGTATCAGAAACAGATTTGTAATAGTGTCATATAGGATAGTATTTCAGCTATAATGAGTGTGTTACTTTTGATGTCGTGCGCCTCCATGGTACATTCTACTATACTTTATTGCCGTTTTGGCAACACATGAAAATCGTCTGTTGTTTGTTTTTATCCACAATCATAGCGGACCTACCGTGTGTTCGCTGGATCCTTATTCGTTAATTAAAATGTAAATATAATGTTTAAATAAATTGTATATAAAGAATTTTAAGTAACATTAGCAGTAATAATTGAACCAGCGACCAAATGAGTATTTTACATATACTCGCATCATTCGACAATTCGTTCCAGAGTGTTCTCAAATACTCGCCGTTACCCTTTTATTCTGATATTCTATTATGTTTCCCTTTTATTCTGAAAGTATAAAGAACACAACTATCAAAGTTTTTGAATTAGTTTCTTTTTATTAAATTTTCATTTAAATAAAAAAATGATAAATGAAGTGTGCAGCTCATTAGAAATTAACGAAAAAACGTATAAGTAAATACTTTCAACGATTGCAGTGCGAAATCTCACAGAGGATTGCTGGTTTAAAGATCCCAATTAAAAGTTGTATGAAAAAATCATGTAATTGATTTTTTTACTTTATTTATTGTTGGAAATTAAGAAAATAAACAGCAGACACTTTACTCACAATGTCGGAAGAAAGGATTGTTCCGCTTTTTTTATTTCATCCATGTTTCATATTTCTTTCATAAGGAACGGGGACTGTACCAGAAACGCCCTTTAAATTTCAAATGATGAAACCAGATTAAAATTTCTGCAACATATAATACACATAGATTTAAACTATTATAATAAAAGAAAAATTCCGAATATCGAATACATGAGCAAATCAAAATTGGTAATGCCGTAAACTGTTTTTGAGATTTTCTTTTTCAAAAAATTACCTATACAGCATATTTTAATACATTTTTTAAAAATTTATTTTCTAATTTTAAGAGCAAGATTCACTCAAATACTCTGCACATAAAAGGTATTACAAATTTATTTAACTTATTTGATTGGCACAGCAAATGCGTAAAACTGATTAAAACAAGTGCAAAAAATCTTTTGCAAATTATAAGAACAGAATATATATATAAAATAATAAGAATAAATAAGAATAACTTTACGGCTATTGTAAATTAAACAACGCAAACTGCTAGACGTAATTTTTTCGCAAATAAGCAAAGAAATTATAATTGTTAATAATATTTCATTTGGAGTTCAAGGTCATACACATAATGCAGGACCATAAGATGTCCAAGACTAAATATGCCAATACAATACAATATTTTAGCTATTGTGGGTGTAAAGTATGAGAATATCACAAGAAAAACATAGCAGGGTGTATAAGTTTTCTATAATTTCATGGGAAATATTTTTCCCTATGGACCATAAAAGTAAACAAATGTAGAGTTAGGTTTATTATATCGGTATTTTATATTAATGCTTTGTAATACAAAAAACATAATAAAAGTTATCAGAAAAGTAAAATACACTGATAAAATACAGTTATTTTATTTTCTCAAGTCCAAAACACTTTCAAAATATTATTAGTTCAGCCCGCGAATGTTTTGGTTTTGGCGCAATAAAGTTTGACTGTTCTTTTTTTTTATTCGTTCAGAAACATATTTGTCGCCTTGGACATACGTTTTATTTTGACATTCAGTAAAATAAAAGTATCGATTCAATAATATTTGAACAATCGATAACGGTTTTTGTAGAAGGGAAACATATTTCCCTTGAGCATGAATCGGTTAAAAGTTGAAACGGTATTATCAAGAAATGAAATCGAAAAGTCTGAAAAAAGGACAAAAAGAGACGAAATATTTCTTTGAATAACAAAAAGTTAACTTATGAGAAACATACACTATTTATATGGAGATCAACCTCTGATAATTCACTTAAAATGGTGAATCACAATTTTCAATAAAGATTTAAACACTCTAAAATAAATATACTATTTCGCTACTCAGTTTATTTTCATTGGCAATCTTAAATCATAAAAGGCAACATTGTGACATATGCTTTAATTTATTTTTGTTCGGAAATGCATGAAAAAAGCAGGTGTTGTTATTCAGAAACTCTCTAATTGTACTCAGTTTTCTGTTTTTGTAAACACAATGGAACTTTTAAAACAACCCTTCAAAATTGACGGGTTGCAACTTTGAATATCTAATTATAAAAGCAATATTTTATAATTAGATCATTGTTTATTTCTATAATTTTATGTAGCAAAAACGGATTTGTAATACTGATGTACAGGGTAGTATTTCACGTATAATATGTATTCTCAAATAGCTGACGAACTTTGTTATCTTTTATTCGAGTACATTTCCCGACAAAGGCAGAAAAACCAGTCAAAAAAGAAGAGAAAAAAGTCCTATCACGTGATTCGAAATAGCTTATAACTGGATAGGTAATTTAATTATAATAAAATGGAAAACTAAGTTCGATTCGAAATCACTTCCATAGTCAGACCTTCCAGTTTTATATCTTTCTGTTAAAAAATGATTTTGTAAATGTGTCAAAAAGTTTTAGGCTTGTTGAGTGGAACAGTTGAGAGCACCTTTAAATAATGATTGCAAATATTTTCTCCTTCTATTGATGCTTTATTATCCATAAACTTTTTTGTACGGAACGAATTAAATCAACTTGGAACGACTTTTGTTTTAATAATTACGTCGAAATAAACTTCATATTGAAAACGTCTTAGAAAAATCAATACTCCTCATCCCTAACAGGATTTCATCCATTATTTCATTGTCGAATAAAATCATTTTTGCCGCAGATTCTGTAGCTTCGATTATCAGTTGAGGTAGAAGACGTCGTAGCCAGGATTAGCCGAATTAAGTACATCGAAATTTCAAAGGTATAAAACATATTTATAAATACAGGGCAGTTTAATATTAGATATTTCTGATTGCATTTAAAAAAATAATAATTGAATTAATAATTGAATAAATAATTGAATTTCATAAACGTTCTGTACCAAAAACACCCTTTAAATTTCAAATGATGAAACCAGATTAAAATTTCTGCAACATATAATACACAGAAATTTAAACCATTATATTAAAAGGAAAACCTCGAATATTGAATACAAGAGCAAAACAAATTTGGAAATGCTTATATTATTTTTAAAAGACTCAAAAATGTATTTTGCATTTAAAATGGGTGTGATTAATTACTAAGGATGAATAATATTGAAATATGCAGAAACTCACATATAATTTGAAATTATTAAAATTAGTCTTTTAGGAAGTTTGCAAGGACAAAAAAAATATTATTAATAATTGTTAAATATATCTTTGATAGTATATATGCGGTAAACAATAACATAAAAAGCAATATTTTATAATTAGATCGTTGTTTATTTCTATAATTTTATGAAGCAAAAACGGTTTTGTAATACGGATGTACAGGGTGGTATTTCACGTATAATGTGTGTTCTCAAATAGCTGACGAACTTTGTTATCTTTTATTTTAGGCTTATAAAACACGCAACTAATTAAAGTTTTTAATATAATTTATAATTTAGTAAATTTCAATTTCATTTAAAAGAGTTTTGATAAAAGAAAAGTGAAGCTTATTAGAAATGAATGAAAAAAACGTATCAGTAAATATTCTCATCGACTACAGTGAGAAATCTCTGATTCTGAGTACTAGAAAAAAAGGGAAAAACCGTGACAAAAAAAAAAAAAAAAAAAACTCAGTTTTTTACTGATTGCTGGTATATAATCAAAAACACATATAAAATGTATGGATGTGTAGTATCAGAATGTAATTATTTAGAATAATAAAATGTAATGTTCTGTTCTAAATCACACAATTTAGTAAGAAAATTCAATCAAGAATATTCGTTCATTTAACAGTCGAGCCACACAGGGTTCTAAAGCAACAAATAAGTATGCTTTGGCGTGTTTCCCATTTAAATTATGCAGAAGCGACTTCGGATAATCTTATCACCTACAGAATTTATTAGGCAATGTAGTCATGTTTATTGGGAAATCTGATTCGTTTGCATTTTTATAGATTAACCGTGGCTATTAACTGAAATATTTCAGTTTTGATTAGATTTTTTTTCATTATTTTGGTTTTTTATTTCGTAAATCTTACAAAATATAAGAATAAGAACATTTTTGAGTATACCATATTTTCCCAACTGAATGAATGCATGCTGATTCAACCTAAGAAGGCTTACAAAATCTCTATTAGACCTTGTTGCGACAGTATTTTCCCACAAAGATTAACTCTTTGGAAAAATGTTATAGTGCAATAGATACACTTAAACATTTCGTTATAAAGAAAATTCGTTAAACAGAAATTAATTCCACATCATGAAACTTGTATAATAAAATGCGCATGCATGAAATAAAGAATTGACATAAAATGGAATTATCAGGAAAATGTATTTTAAATCAAGTATTAATGTTTTGTATGAAATGCGCCTATATGTAAATAAAATATTTGAACGATGTGTTTAAAAACAATCTATAATTAAGAGATTTAAACAAAATCTGATGCCAGGCGTATTTCTTAACTTTAATCTCAGTTTTCAATTCTTAACTTAAAAAATGTCTTTAATACTACTTTAAATAGTTTTTTTACATGAAAACTACATTTGTTCCTGAAAATTTTCAAAATTTTGTAAATACCCAAACAAGTCACCTGTAACATATTTCTGCAACTGAAATCTACGTTGTGTTGTATGGAAATGTTATATCGAAGGCTTTTAGCATTTCTTCTTTTGAATATAAGTGATACAAAAAGTTGTTTACACAAGGTTCGTACACTCCTTTTTATTTCCAAGGTTTATGTCAACACTATTAAAAATAATAAAATTTACATTTAATTTTTAAATCACAACACTCGTAATCCCCACCTTCATTCACAGATTTTGCAATATTTTCTGCAGTAAAGCACTTTTAAAATATTCTTAAAATTTAGTGTTAAAACTGTGCGGATCCTGTATAGAATCCCCTGAAATAAATTGATACTTTCATCGCAACAGAAACTTCACCGATTGAATGATGTACACGTACGAAAGTTGAATAAGCTTCGTTATATAGAAAACATTTTTCGTAATTTAGAGATTAATCCTTGCATGTTAATGGTGTTCAAAGTCAAAGTTAATCAAAATATTTTGTTAAGTATAAATCCTTGTTAAAGGGAAGTGCGCCTGTATATACATGTTAATTGATTGGAAGCTACTCGTTCTTAGTTAGTTACATCAATTTTTTATGTCAATCGTAGTTTTTAATAAAATATTTTGCATTTTTTATAAAAATTGCTTTAATTGTCACAAGAATATTTAATAGATGTTCCCATATACATGAATTGTGAATATATAAAAGTCTAGAAACGAGTACCCCCCAAAAAAACCGCTGATATCAGGATGAATTTCCATTTTGTCCTTGAAAAAACAGTAACTGCTCTTACCTTTTTCATAGTCTATAGTTTTAAAAAAATATGGCAGCCAGTGAAGTTGATGTCTTTGTCTGAATATATTTTTGCAGGACGACCTCGTCAAGAAATAAATCTTTTAAGTCCTGATATAAAACTTTCTGTTGAAACAGCCGTTAATAATTCAAAATTCCACAGCTCTAAAAACTGCACATGCGACTATCAATATCCAGACATTAGATTGATTCTTCAAATAAAGAGCGCCACACAGATCGACTCCTATTCTTTCAAAAATCGCGGCATCTCTCACCCGATCAAGAGGTAACGTACTTTTTCTTTTACCTCATGTGGTTTTGCTGAGTGCCTTTTACAAATGATGCATATACTGATTACTTTTTTAATTGTTCTTCGACTTTGCAACACCCAGTAATTTTCCCTTAATGTAGTCATCAACAATGGTACTCTACAATGACCAAATTCAAAATATAAGTTGCTCTACAACGTAATGATTTGAAGGGAGTAATATTGTTAATCTAAAATTAAATTCATCTTTTCTTTGAAATATTTTCGTTTTTATGCGTATGCTTCCTTCCGAATCTGTAAAAATATGCAGACATTTCAGTTTTTCATCATGTTCATTCACAAAGGATTGTCTTTGATCTAGTTTTAATATCAATATTTCTGCCCCTTTTAAATAGTTGTTGGTTTACTGACAGATTATTCTGTCGATACTACCTCTTTTCGAATTTTGATAAAATCGCAAAATTTTAATATGAGAGGAATAGTGATTATAAAATTGTGGCTTGTTATTCTCTACGTTATAAGCGGTCACAATAGTTTTTCTTTTTTTCTAGAATTCACTATATCCATATTAGAAACAAATGTTACTATTAGGCCAATTTTCCTTTGAATCCGAAAGCCATTTTGCCCTAAGCCCTAACAACCACTGAGATTTAATAAGGGATTTCGCATTACAACCACGTGACGGTAAATCTGCCAGATTCATATGTCCCGGTACGAAATTCCTTGAAGTGTTGGGGGTAAACTTTCGAATTTCCCTAAATCTATTTTCTACAAATGTAGCCCCAGGACCTTATCGTTTAATTCAATATAATACGTCCATTAAATCTGACTAATAAAAAAAATATTAACATTTTCTAATGATTTTTAATGCTATTAGACAATCTAACTCCAATGCAACAGGCCAGTAATTCAAGATGTGGAATTGAAATGACCTTCAAAGGACTTACTCTAGAATAAAGTGGCAAGTAACACGATTTTCTTCTTCATTTCTTAGATAATTGCATGTAGCGTACGAAAATTTATTTGCGTCACAGAAAATACGTAAAGATAATTTTCTTCTTTTTACTGATAAGCTAGACAATCTTTGCGGGATCTCAAGATTTCCCAAATCTTTAATTTCCTTAGTCCATTTTCTAAATTCTTTAACTATCTCTACGGGCAACTTAGAATTCCATAAGGTCTTTATTTTCCAGCATTTCTGTAAAAGTAATTTTGGAATTAAGATCATAGGGCAAGTGAAACCGATGGGATTGAATATTTTATATGTTAAGGACAAAATTGTTCTTTCAGTGATGCACTCATTTTGCAATTTAAAATTCTGAAAATGACACGACAATGTTCCCTCTTGGTGTCCTATATTAAACCAAGCAACGTAATTTTATTCTCATCCGCATTACTCAAATGATCTTTCTCATTAAGGCCTAATCTAATTTCTTCGCACTGATTATGACACCAACCACGAAGATCAAATTGTGCCAATGCTAAAAGTTTTTGTGCTACATTTCGAAAATATTCTAACCCTTCTATAGTTTCTACACTAGCTACACAGTTATCCACACAGAAAGATTCTTTATGTTTTACAGCAATGTCTTTAATATTCTCCGGTGCTTCATCAAAGTGATGTGTAAGAGTAGCGGCCAAAAGGAAGGGAATACAACTAATCCCAAAAACCACCCGACAATGTCTATAAATTTCAAGGTTTTCGGAATTCCCATCTCTCCACCAGAAAAAAAGAAAATAATCTCCACATTTTTCATTTAGCGATATCTGTAAAAATGCCTTACGAATATCTTCCACAATACTTATCTCCCTACTCTAAATCGATTCAGAACGGAAGGAATTAGTTCAATTAAATTAGATCCCTTCTTTATACAATCATTTATGGAAACAAAACCCTTAACATGTGCTGATCCATCAAATACTGGCCTAACTTTGGTCGTAGAAGTAGGTTTTATTACAGCTCTTTGAGAGAGATAATGGACTTTAATGTTATGTTTTTCCTCCAGTTTCACTCTCTCAATAATACCTTCAGTTTCCAACTCATTTACAATTCTCTCGTAATCTTTCAATAAATCGCAATTTTTGAGATTCTTAATATTGTTTTGAAGCCGCTTTATCGCTAATTTTTTATTACTTGTAATAGGAGGATGATCACTTAACCATGAAAGACAAACTTTATACTTTCCATCAGTTTCGCGACTTACCGTTTCATTAAAATGCTCCAAAACAAATTTCTGGACATCTTCCTTAGATTGTTTTCCGCTGGATCTACTATGCCTAAAGAATCTAAATTCCACAAATCTGTAATTTTGGCATCGTTTACACATAATGAAAGGACCAAAAGAAAACTATCCCTTTAATTTTTGCCAATTTTGCCCATAGTAGTCCAACCTAGTGTTGTTTGCCGTTAAACTACAAGAAAATTTTATATTTTGCCTGTAAACAGACCTCCCACAAAATCTGCCCCCAAAAGTACATGAATTTCATTTGTATTTCTTTTATATAAACAATTTCTACTTTCAAGACAAATATTGCTCAAAAATATGTTTTTTTAATTCTGTAATACAATTAATGTCTCTAATTTTAGATACATTAGCACAAATTTTTCTTGTTTCATGACCTGAATTTTAACCTTTTTACCTTCCCTTAAACCTCATAAATTAATAAAATAACAGTTATGCTCTACCGTTGTTTCGGTACTTTTAAACAATCCGTGAGTCATTCTGACCTTCCTTAAACTTTTTAATTCCATCTTATTAACTACGAATTTTGAAATATACGATTTAGAAGAGGCTGTGTCTAACCATACATACTCACTTATTATTACACTCACTATACATAACTACATACTCACAACTGTTATTTCTCATATAAACATATAAAGTTTGCAAATTAACCATATTCGGAAATTTTTCATTCGCGAAAAGAGCGGAATCCGACACTTCGGTCTGTAGTTTAGTTTTTTTCCTTCTTTATGTTTCTATAAAAAAATAAGGTGTTTTGGTTTATGTTACAATTTCGACATTTTATGTTTTTTTGTTTGTCTGTTTGTTTTTTTACAAAAGCGTGATAAATGTTTTCTCATTTCTAGGCATTTAAAACCAGCCCTCTTCTTTATAAGAATATTTTTTCTTTCTTCGATAGATAAATCATTTGTAACTTCGCAATTAACCGATGAATGATTAGCAGCTTCACAAAAAACGCAGTTTAGCACATTTAAATCCTCCGTTTTCCTTGTTCTTATTAAGTCTTTAGCTGTGGGATAAATTTTCTGCTTAGTAGCTCTAAAACAATGAAAGTTATTCTTTCCAGGAGGTGAATTTTTTTTTCTATCTTCGTTAATTGAATCTGATACTAGATTGGTCTTTTCTCTTGCTTTTAAACAAGCAGATAAAATATACATTAATCCTTCGATTTCATAAAATCTTTTTTCATTTTCAGATTTATTAAGTTCGATTAACAAATCTTTCGGAATTGTTTTTAATGTAGCCGTCCACAATACACTCGAAATGTTATTTATTTCTGTGCCAAGGCTTTCCAAACTTCTCAGTTCAACGGATAAATTATCAAAATATCGTCGAAAAGCATAAATATTTCAGAATTTTTTTACGGCTTGACAGCCAAAACATTACTCATGTAACTATGTATTAATAATTGCTTGTTACCAAACATAGTTTTTAATAATTCTATAGCCGCATCGCAATGTTTCTCGGAAGCAAGAGAACCTTCAATTGTGGTTAAAGTTGTCGATCTTAATTGCGGTCTTAAATAATTAAATTTATAGACTTTAATTAATGGCTTATTATCATGAATGGCCGACTCAAAACTGCTCCAAAAGGACAACTTTTTATTTATATTTCCATCAAATATTGGTATATTTAGTTTCGGAAGTTTTACTCTTATAAAATTATTTACTTTTTCAGTAATTGCACCTTCTGAAAATTGTTTATTATTTTCTTCTTGTTCTGACTTAAAATTAAAAAATCCTGCATTTATTTCTCTAATTTTTTTTTTCGCGCGTGATTTCCATAAAATTACGTTTTCGCTATATTTTTTAGCGGCTTTTAATTCCTTCTCTAAATCATCCGGATTGACTAAAAATTTAATTGAATTATCAGTGGTTTTCAGTGACTTAAATTTGTCAGTAACTATTTCAACATATTCTTGTAGTTCTTCAACAGACACATCGTATTATTTAATCAAAGTTCAAATTTTATTTAAAAGTTTAGTAACAGAAGATCTAAAAGTAGTTCTTTTTTTAACAACTTCTAATATTTCTGTCTCAGACATTTTTTTTGTCAAAAAATAATGCAGAACAACTAACTTTCTAATTCCTTAATTGAGCCTTTCTAAATTGAAGTATTTTTAAATTGTTTCAAAAATTTTACCACCACCGTACATCCCGCGGAGGGATGCCATACCAATTTTCTAATTATAAATACAGGTAAAAATAATATAGTTCTAATAAATAATAATATAAACGCTTGTTACTTTCCGGGTTCTATGGGATGCACGACGGAGTTCCAATAAAATTTTTGACGTCTTCTTAAAATTAATAAAACTACAGACATGAAATCACACACAATTCACACACAAAAATTATTTATTTATTTATTTATTTATTTATTTATTTTGAAATGCACACTACAGAATAACCCATTTACAGTGTTGCAAGAACATCAAGAGACACAAGACTACAGAAATATATAAAACACAAATAATTACAATAATATAATTACATGTACTAAACATGAATAAAACAAAAATTAAGAGATTAAAAGTTCAGAACATTTATCTTTGAAGACATGAAATGACATATCAAAAATATCAAGATGCACAGAGAGTTCATTAAACATTTTGTAAAATTTATACAAAGAGAAATTACTAATGTAATTATATTTGAGAAATGGTGAGGCAAAGAATTGGTTGGACCTGAGGGATCTATTTGGTACATTGAACTTAATAGAATTAAGAATTTCACTACAGTCAATCATGTTATTTATAATCTTGTAAAAAAATAAAACACAAAAAAGATCCCGTCTAGATTTTAAACTTGGAATGCCAAAAATGCCGCGTAAATAGGAAGCAGAAACATCATAGGAAAAAATAAGATCACTTTTGAACAATAAGTAACGAGTGAATTTAGACTGCACCTGCTCAAGAATTTTAATTTTATTAAAATAATAAGGATCCCAAATGAGACTGCAATATTCAAGCTTAGGACGTATCAGAGCAAAATATAAAACTTTTAATGCCTGTTGATTGGTAAAATCTTTAGTTTTACGCTTTAAAAACCCTAGTTTTTTATATGCCTTAGAAACCATGTTATTAATATGAAGTGAAAAATCAAGTTTAGAATCAAAAGTAATACCCAAGTCTACAACAGTACTAGGACGAAATAAGGCAAGATTATTAATTTCATAAGAGTAAATTAAAGTACCAGTTCTACCTGAATAACTTAAAACACTACATTTTTTAATATTAAGGAATAATTTATTATAAATGCACCAATTATATAAGCTATTTAGATCTTTCTGCAAAAGTGCAGCATCAATAACAGAACGTATTTGTTTATATAATTTTAAATCATCTGCAAATAAAAGATAATAAGAAAATTTCAAAATAGAGCACAGATCATTTATAAATAAAATAAAAAGCAATGGCCCTAAATTAGAGCCTTGTGGTACACCAGATGTATTGGTAAATTTATGAGACATAGCACCATTGAAATAAACGTAAAGCATTCTATTATTTAAGTAAGAAAAAAGCCAGTCAATAAGATTAATATGAAAACCCATACCCATCAACTTATTCAAAAGGATACCAAAATCAATACAGTCAAAAGCCTTAGAAAAGTCAGTATAAATGACATCAATCTGATAACCCTGTTCAAATGATGACATAATGTCATTAGTTAAGCAAAATAAATTGGTAAGAGTGAACCGTTTTGGAATAAAACCATGTTGAGCTGACGAAATAAAATGTTTTACCTGTTGAAAAATTTTATTATGGATTATAATTTCAAATATTTTAGAAAAAGGACTCAAGATTGCTATGGGACGATAATTTTTACAATCATTAGGATCACCTTTTTTAAAAACTGGAATAATTTTAGTTTGCTTCCAAACATCAGGAAAAACGTTATTTTTTAAAGAAAGATTAAATAGAATAAGAAGGGGATAAATCAAGGCATCAACACAACCTTTAACAATAAACGAAGGGACATTATCCACACCAACTGTCAAAGTCGATTTTAACTTGTTAATCGCCAAAATCACATCCATATATGTAACCCTGTCAATTTTAATAATGTCACCAAAACAGTTGTCGAGTTTACCAGTATTTTTATCATAATTTGTACTAGGATTATAAACGGAACTAAAATAAGATGCAAAAGCATTCGCAATATTATCATCACCATCATAACAATTGTTGTTGTAGAATACACTGTTTGGCAATGTGTTATGACTTTTAAAGTACGACCAAAACTTTTTAGGATTAGAAATCAGATCATTTTCGGTACTCTGCAAATAAGAAGCATAATCATTCCTGATACTGAGTTTAACAGAAGACCTTAAACACGAGAATTCTTCAAAGAAAAGTGGATTCCCACTGCCTAACGCCATCCTACGAACTTTACTTTTATGTTTAATGAGTTTAATAGTTTCATTGGAGTACCATAAGGGGAATTTATTATTAAAAGTCTTTACAGGAATGGTTTGGTTAAAAACATCATTTAAATAACTATAAAATTCACTAACTGCTAAATTAACATTGTCATAAGTATTCAGAAAATTCCAGTCAATTTCAGAAATCAAATACCACATAGTTAAAAAATCAGACCTTTTAAAATCATATTTCACAGATTTGGCATTGTGATTACTGATTATATAAATAAATAAATAAATAAATAAAATTTTACAAACTATTTTTTTAATTTTTAACTAAAAGTTTTAAAGGTGTTTTATATTTTCCAATAGCCTCTGGTGTTATCTGAAATGATTTGAAATAGTTATGTTTTCGATCTTTGTAATTCACATCAAATAATCTTTGATAGCAATCTTAGAATAATACATTCAAAGAAGGTTATTTCTTTATTTTATTTTTTTTTGGCGGGGGGACATTTGAAATCTGCTCTCGTTGATACTAAGAACTATTAAATGTATTTTTTTTCATTCGCTTCTTTTTTTCTGCATACCAGCATATGAAATTTTTTTATATTGTAGAATCTCTCGTAAGGAAATTTTCTATTAAATGCTAAACCTTGAAGGGTTTTCACTCTCGACAACGCTACGTGCGTTAAGCAACCTGGTGCCTCTTTATCCCCAATATCTACTACTGCTTTATCTAATGTCAAACCTTGGGATTTATGAATTGTAACTGCAAAAACCGATTGCATCGCTAGAATAAAAAGTAAGCAAAATAATTCATGTATGAACCTTGCATCACTTTTTACAAGATATGAAAAAGATATGTAACTGGCATATGTTTACAAGATATGTAACTGGCAATCAGCTCCAAAATTTTATTCTTAATTATTTATAGATTTGATGAATATTTGAATGCATTTTGATTTCAAAAAATTCCTTTTATTTTCAGACATTTGGTTATATTTGATTGTTGCTTCGTTTGATTATTTCATTAATCGACAGTTTCCTTTTTGTAATATTAGTTATACTCTCTACTGATTAAGACATTCGAATATTATATTGACCAATTTAGGAGACTGGGTGTTCAACTTAGGTAAGAAATTTCTGAATTTGGAGCACTACTGACATTTTTTTCCTTTAAAATAAATCTTAAGCTATTCAAAAAGAATTTGTTCTAAAGATTTATTTAGTTAGTAAAGGAATATATTGAGCAGGTTCAGTGATACTTTGCAGGTGTTTTAATAATGAAAAGAATTGAATCTTAAAATGAGTTATGTGGTCTAAATTTGGCTACTTTAACTAAGCTCATTCCATATGTCCTTCATTATAAAACTTAAAATAATAAATGTTACTCATTTGTACGATTAACTTACCGTCATTTAAAAGTAGACGCATTAAAACTCTATTATCGTTTATGTTAGAGTTTTATGTATGCTGAATAATTATCTATTATTAGGATGAGCGAAGCGAATCCTCTACAAGGCCACTCAAGTTACATTTTGTCGTATACTTTATAAAAAACTTTTCAGTATTTTCACTTGAAATTAAACATAAGAATAAATTATGATTTGTAGATTTGCACAATGTTATTTTTTTTACAGAATAACCTTTAAAAAATATTATTTTAATAATTAATTTATTCTACACGTTTTTCTATTATGGACGCATTTTTGCAAATAAAAAATAGAACCGGTATCTTTCTATTTTCAGATGGAAAATAAACCATGGGGTTAGTAATTATAGACAGAATCGTGATTAATTAATTAAATAAAATATATTTTCATTATTCCGCCAAAATCATTTGCAAATAAAATATTGAACCCGTATCTTTTTATTTTAAGAAGGAAAATAAACCATGGGGTTAGTAATTATAGATAGAATCATGATTAATATATTAAATAAAATATATTTTCATTTTTCCGCCAAAAATATTTACACAATTTATACTTACGGATTTTAAAAGAATTATATTATTTATTTATTTAGGTATTTACTTTGGTAAAGTGGCAATAAAAGAATCGTAAACAAGTAAAACTAATTCTTTTATTTGGTATTTAAAGTGTTATTCGAATTGAAAAAATGAAGAATAATTGAGATTGAAGAAGAATTTAATTGAACCATAATTAAA
Organism: Maratus speculifer; assembly: GCA_964019185.1. Taxonomy (NCBI): domain Eukaryota; kingdom Metazoa; phylum Arthropoda; class Arachnida; order Araneae; family Salticidae; genus Maratus; species Maratus speculifer. Next base: position 26,269,840 of record OZ025292.1, read on the forward strand.
TATATTAACTACGTTTATAAATAATTTCCGGAATGTATTAGTAATTTAAAAATGCCCGAAAAAAAAAACACTTACTGGCATGTAGAAAAAAAGAAGAAATTAGAATGAAAATATTTACAGTTAATAGTCTTAGTACACAAGAGGGTATTGGAAAATGTAAAAAATCTTTAAAACGTTCAGTTAAAAATTTTTAAAATATTTTGTAAAATTTTGCTTCGAAAATATTTTTATTGATACCAGCCTTATGTCTTAAATAAAAAATTCCGAGGAAATTCTTAGTTATTGGGCTGAATTTATATTTCTAAAATTTAAATGCGACAAAACATGAGATAACGTTTTTGCTTAATAAAGATGCAAAAATAATATAAAAAAATAATGTTACTTTCAAATATTTATCTTATGAAATAGTGCTTCGCGAATTCAAACAAAGCACGGCTTTTGCTAGTAATATTTTATTCTACATAATTACAAAATCTCCCGAATTTTTTATTTCGAAATTCAGAAGTTGTGCCAGAAAATGTTTAACATAATTTTATTTTTCTTTTAATCAGAGAGCGTCCACCTTGATATAAAATCAGCTATTCAATTTTTTGAATAAGAAATCAGAATTTTTTAATTAAAAAAAAATCACCAGATATGACAGTGCTGTACAATTTAGTACTCATAACTATATTTTTAAACATTTTGATAAAAATATCTGAAATAGTCAACTGCTTTAAGATTATTATAGAAGATGAAACACAAAAGTAATATCATTTTGCTGGGAAAAAATAAATATGAATATATAAATTTGTAATAAATTCTGAAGTATTGAAAATACATCATCGAAAATACAGAACCTATACCAAAAACTTTTGAATAGTATTTTTTCCTTGTTTTACATAGGATGTTTATCAACATGTAATATAAAAATAACTATTCAGATTTTATAATAAAAATTCAAAATTACTGAAAAATATGCAGCGCTATATGTCTTACTTCTTACTGATGACAGAATTTTATATCTTTATATTAAAATTTCTAATACAGTAAACACTTGCATTAATATTATTAAGATTATTTTTAAAGTGAAATGTAAAAGTAATGTTGTTATATATAGAATTAAATAAGCAAAATACATTAATATGTAAAATAGTCTCAAAACTTCCAAATCAATTTAATTTATTAAATTTCTATAACGTACTCCACTACATTCTGTGTAAATAAAACCATAATAGATTACTTGATAACCATTAACATCATAGAATAAAATCGATGAAGTAGTTTTGACAAGTACTTTTGATAAGAAAGACTAATATACAGAAGATTCATCATTATCAATTACGTCACTTAATTATTTTGTGTCATGTTTCAAAACAGACCTTGTACGTTTAAGGATTGCATCTATATATTTCAATTTTATATAACAATAATAAATGTCACTTGATTAATCTTAATTTCTGTCTTCAAATTTAAAAAATTCATTTGAAATAACTGACTTCCTAAATCAAATTATTTATTGGTATTTCGTATAAAAAAGGGAGATATCAGATAATTCCGTCCATCGTGTTTTATTCTTAATTTGATCATTAACATTGGGTGAAATTAATTTTTTATAAATTAGTAAAGAAAAGTAAAGAAAAATAAATAAAGCAAAATAAAGTGTTGGCAACACTTTCCGAAAAAAGGAAAATCCTGACTCATATTATGGTCTTACATTTACTAAAATAAATTGACACTTTTTGATTATTTTATTACTTTGCTCCTGGGTATTCTTTTTATATAAATTTAAAAATATCAGATACAAATATTTGACTCCATAGTTTACAATTTCTTTATAAATTGGTACAGATTGTAAATATCCATTATCCTCAGTTTTTTTCCGTACCACTTCCATGATGAATGCAATAATAATAATAATAATAATAATAATAATAATAATAATAATAATAATAATAATTAGGATAAGCGAAGCGAATCCTCTACTAGTCGACTCAAATTACATTTTGCCGTACGCTTTACAAAAACTATTCAGAATTTTGACTTAAAATTAAACATAAAAAAAATTTATGATCTGTAGATTTGCACAATATTTTTTTTACAGAATAACATAATTTTTTTTAATAATTTATTTTACATGGTTTCTTAATACGGACGCTTTTTTGCAAATAAAACATTAAACACGTATATTCTCAGAAGGGAAAATAAATCATGGAGTTGGTAATTATAGATAGAATCATGATTAATGGACAATATTCCTGTGACGTAATATAAAGTAAAATAGTGATTTTTATAACCTCGAACCGAAAGAGAAAAAAAGCTCCATTTCTTTATGGATTATTAAGTGTAAACAAAATTTCTGCAATTATCTGCTTGCAATGAGTTCAATTGATAACATTCCAATGCAGTCACATAAAGTAAAATGGCAATTTCTGTAGTCTCGAACCGAAAGAAAGAATAAGATCCATTAAATAAAATGAATTTTCATTATTCCGCTTAAAAATACATTTTAATAGAATATTTTAATAAGATTGGTTCGAAGTTGCACATATTTTGGTACTCATTCCTTTTAATCATATAACAGTTCCACAATTTATTTTATGAAATTTTTAAAATGCCTTTTTCATGAAAACTATTGCATATTTTTAAGAAATTAAAATTTGTGAAAATTAAAATACTTACATTCAACTATAAAAGTATTTTTCATTGTTATGAATTCAAATACACAATTTATTCTTATTATGTGAAAACTTTTATGCAGACGATATTTAAGACTTAAAAAATAAAATAAAATAAAATAAAATAAAAACCATATATTATGATTTTTTAAATTTTTTTGTAAAGTGGCAACAAAAGAGTTGTAAACAAATAAAATTAATTGCTCAATTCATCATGTAAAGTGTTATTTGAATACGAAGGTTGAAAAAGGAACCAAATGAAATATATTTAACTACTAAGAGGTAATTACTATTAGTATTATTTTTAATATGCTTGGCTTTAAAAATAATTCTGGAATTTGGATGAATTTTCATTTCTAAAATTAAAATGTGTCAAAACATATAATAACACGGTACTGCTTTGTTATCCCGTCGACCGAAGAACTCGCGCTAAACCATAAGATTAAATGCCAATAATGGATGATCGTGAATCTCACATTCAATGACATTAAATACGATGCACGTGTTTAAAACATCATTAAGTAATTTTTATGTCGACTTTTTATTTGTATTTTTATTAATATTCAACTAATTATTTGCTTTATTCGTTATTTAAAATAAAAAATTATGTCAATATGTATAATTTGGCTATTAGTTTGGCGATTTATATAATTTGGCGAAATTGGTCGACGGGATATCCAAGTAGTGCTAATAAGTTTTGCTTAATTAACATGCAAAAAATACACTATTACTTTCAAATATTTATCTTATGAAATAAGGCTTCGCGAATCCAAACAAAGCACGGCTTTTGCTAGTAATAAAAAAAAACCTATTAATTTTTGGCTTTTGCTAGTAATCCTAGTAAATTTTAAGAGATCTAATAATATTCATCAAACAGACATGAATTGTACCTAGTAAGAAATTTGCTCATTAGGATGAGCGAAGCGAATCCTCTACTAAGCCACTCAAGTTACATCTTGTTGAACACTTTATAAAAAACTATTCAGTATTTTAACTTCAAATTAAACATAAGAATAAATTATGATTCGTAGATTTGCAGAATGTTATTTTTTTAACAGAATAACCTTTAAAAAAATTTATTTCAATAATTAATTTATTCTACATGTTTTTCTGTTATGGACGCATTTTTGCAAATAACAAATTGAATGTGTATCTTTTTATTTTCAGAAGGAAAATAAACCACGGGGTTAGTAATTATAGATAGAATCATGATTAATTAATTAAATAAAATACATTTTCATGATTCCGCCAAATCGTTTGCAAATAAAAAATTTGACCCGTATCTTTTTAAGAAAGAAAATAAACCATGGGGTTAGTACTTATAGACAGAATCATGATTAATTAATTATATAAAATATATTTTCATTATTCTGCCAAAATTATTTACGCAGTTTATACTTACGGATTTTAAAAGAATTATATTATGATTTATTTATTTATTTCGGTATTTACTTTGGTAAAATGGCACCAAAAGAATCGTAAACAAGTAAAACTAATTCTGATATTTGGTATTTAAAGTGAATATTTTGTTAAATTTGGTAAGTTTCTTAAGTTTGGCATTCGAAATGAAAGATTGAAGAATAATTTAAGAATATTTTAATTGATTGAAGATTAAGTTAATTCAACCAAATTAAATATATTAACTACGTTTATAAATAATTTCTGGAATGTATTAGTAATTTAAAAATACCGAAAAAAAGAACACTTACTGGCCAGAATGAACGCCATTACAGGCCATTCGATAATGTAAAAACAACTTTAAAACTTTTAGTTAAAAATTTTAAAAAATATTTTGTAAAATTCTGCTTCGAAAATATTTTTATTTATATCAGCCTTATATCAAAAATAAAAAACTCCGAGGAAATTCTTAGTTATTTGGCTTAATTTAAATTTATAAAATTTAAATGCGCCAAAACATGAGATAACGTTTTTGCTTAATAAAGATGCAAAAATAATATTAAAAAAATGTTACTTTCAAATATTTATGTTATGAAATAATGCTTCGCGAATCCAAGCAAAGCACGGCTTTTGCTAGTAAATACATCATGTATGAATTTTAATGCTAGCAACTTATGCTGCATCCTCTTTAGCGCGCCAACAGATTCGGGCATGTAATCTAAAAAAAAATGAAGGTTAATGAAATAAAGTAAATGTGCCATACTTAAAATATACGCGGTGTATCTAAATGAATAGCGGGAACTTAAAGCTTGAGAGTATTTATTACATGAAACTTAAAATTATAAATAATATATGAAATGAGAGAGAAACACAAATGTTCTGAAGATGACTCGATCAAAAAGAGTTGAAACATGTAAAAAATTTTTTTATGTATATTAAATGCTTTCATTTATACAGCAACGTCTTATAAGCAAAATATTTATTTATAATTTAGATTCTTACTTTTTCATTGTGGAATATATATTATTAATATAATGATATAGTAGTTAATGGTCGTAATCAAGGATTACTAATGTTTTTCACATTGGAACACAAACAGTTTTACCTACAAGCTTACAAGTGAGCATCTTTCGTAATATGGCGCACATCAATTCAGTAGCTCAGTTCTTACCAGTTCATCCTTGTTCGATTATAATTAAATATATATTTAAGTAATAAAGGCGAAAGGTCAATATTTTGGGACAATTTCTATAAATTCGAGAAAAATGATTAAAAAAAAAGAAAAGAGGGAGAGAGAGAAAGAAAAAGAAAAGAAGGAAAAGCTGAATAAAGCTTTTTAAAGGTGTATTCAAAAGACTCTTTTCCACCTTCAACAACTCGAAATTTTCCGATACAATTTCAGACACATTTTTAAAAGTAGAAACATGAAACTTGCTGAGGGGATTTTTGGAGAGACGTATAAGGTGCCGTGTGATGTTATTACGCTCAATTCATTAGAATTTCATTTATAAACAATTACCTTCTCAGTATGACACTTTTTCCCGTTCCCCAGATCTCCCGCTTAGGAAAAATCGGTTTAAAATGCCGTTTTTGATTGCTTTTTTAGCAATATTTTCTGCATTTATTTAAGAATTGACAGGCACGGCACTTTGTGTATTTTCTAAATAAGACAATTTGCTAGTTTGATGCATATGAGAGCAAAAATGAATTTAAAAATAAATCTGAAAATAAGCAGTTTGAATCGAAATACACCCTTCAGAGGAGGCATAAAAATACAATAAAAGGGATAAGGTAGGATTATTATCAGAATATTAAAAATGCAAGTTCCTAAAAAAAGTAACCTATCTAAAACGACCATATTTTTAAAAGAAAAAATATTTTGATTCCTACTATAGGAATACCGTATAACTGTGCCTGTTAAGACGGATACCAACGTAGAAAAGCATTCTGAATGTTTTGAGATTCAGTCTAAGTGGGTTTTACTGAATTACAATAAATAATAATATTACACAGTAAAATTTGCGAAAATGAAATTACAATCGAAACAAAAGATTTTTTTGGAATGATTTTCTATTGATTAGTTATATTTATATTGCAAAAAGAAATTCCCTTAAATTAAAAATAATTTTTTTTTAAATTCAAGATAGGATTTCGATGAAATTCTATTCTTACATATTTCTTTTAAACGAGTGCAATAAATAGTAGAGAATCTGAAAAATATTCCATTTTAGTTGTTAGACCTGTACAGAATTCCTTTTGGCGGATTATATTTTCCATTATAGATAGGTTATCTCTTTACAGGTTTTGTTACATTTAATTTCAATTGATCCAGATTCAACCTAATCCATTATCTAGTATTAAAATCAATTTTAAAGAATTTGTGGCAAATCAGGAGTTTCGATAGACCATGCAGTGGTTCTAAAGGACGGGTCATAGAAGGCCTAAAAATTGAAGTGTTCAAATAATTTAAATCGGACATCTGGAAACCTTCGTCGCAGCACATCGGTTGAGAAATATTTTTACTTTTATTTAAAAAGAAAAAAACAGCTGCATTTGAATTTCATAAAATATACACTTAGAAATTTAAATGTATTCTTACCTTATTACCTCTTATTGATGCACAAAATTATTCACCATCAAAACTGTAAAGAAGATACAATTTATCTACATTCTTTCAACTTTTACTAGAAAACAAGGCTGACTAAAAAATATATCAGTTAGAGCTCCAGGAACTAAAAAGGAAGTTCGAAAATGTTTTCAACCCCCAGTGTCAGTGATCTACCTTATCAGGATTGTAGCAAGTGTTTAAAAAGAGAGAGGGGGCTCAGAAAAGGGAAAAGAAAAGCAACATAGTTCTATTCCGTGAAATTTATTTGGCCTTGCTAAGGTAGATCAGAGTCATTCCGAAGCTATTTACGATGTGCAATGTAGACGTAATACCACCCTCACTCGGGCCCTCGTGCCCCCTGCTTGACCGTCCCCTCAAGACAAGGATCCACTGAAGACTGGTAGATATCTCCTTTCTCGCGCTTATTCCAAGAATATTGTGATAGTTTAAGCTGTACAGAAGAGAGGTGGAAAGAAACAAAATAACGTTTTTGAGAATATTTTCATTCCCAAACAAGCAGCAGTACTGCAGTTTTAGTAACATTTTTTCTATTTAATTAAAATCATTTACTTTACTCAATTGTTTAAAAATCCAAGTGCAAAAATATCTTGATAAAAAGGAAGATACTTGCATTGAAATTTATTTTTATAGCATAGGTTTTATGCTATCCTTGATACACCTTGTTAAAAGTTTCGGGGTGGGAAGGGGATCAATCCGAGTGATCCTCCCCTGGCTACGGTATTGATTGCAGAAAATAAGAACACAAAATGCTCCTTAAAAAATAAATAAACGAATACTTATAGTTGAATAAATTCAAATAACTATTTTCACACCAATTTTAAGATTTACTTTCAATGAAAAAAGTCTATGAGACTTGACCTAATTTTAGTTTGAATATTTTAATAATCTTCTTTACAAAGTTTTTCATATTAAGTATTATACACCTGATAAAAGATGGAACTTCTGTACACATTTGAAAAAATAACATAACGAAAAATAATTTATTTAAACAAGAGAATCCAGTAAATAAACTTTTTTTATTAAGACTAAAAATCTAAAATGTAATTAAGTCAAAACTAGCACAGACTATATTAAAATAGTGAAAAACACCGTAATCACTGGCGATAAATTGATAAATAAACTAAAACACTTTGTAAAATCACCATAAAATGAAAAATTAAGCAGGACGCTTTTCGAGCTACAACAAAGTTGCAGCTCTGTCGTAACGCGTCCTGCTTAATTTTTAATTTTATGGTGATTTTACAAAATGTTTTAGTTTATTTAGATTATTAAAAACTTTTTACATATTTGTATTGTTATTGTTCGATTACTGAATTAAGATAGATGTGATTTTGATTTAGAAAGATGCGCTTCTGTTACATCAGTACAACTCCCCCCCCCCCCAACGTGAATTATAGAGTACGGAGTTTCCTGCATTTATTCGAATCCAGCTGTGGGTATATGCACTATGGGTATGCACTTTTCATTGTAGGTCGATTTGAAATCTACTTTTTCCCTGTGGATCGGGTTAATTTTATTTGTTGCGGATTGGGTTAGATAATTGTGGGTCTGTTTCGATTTGATCCAATAATTCGAAAGAATGCCGAAATATTTAAGATTAAAAATCTATAAACAATAAGATCCTAATGCGATTAATATTCCCGAACACATCTATTCGGCGAATACTTTTCAATTCTTAATATTTATATATTTATGCAATAATAATGCTGAATATGAACATTTTCCAATCTATACACATGTAACAGGTGTGAGAACACTGTCAAAAACGCTATATATGCATTTTGTGCGCATAAAAATTAATTGATGATAATAATTTTCATATTCCGAGATAAGAAAAAGTTCTTAATGCTCTTAAGTTCTTAATTGTAAGGTAGCGAAAGAATAATATATAATCACATGTTTTGTACATTTTATTTCTCATCCAGTAATTTGAATACATAAATATAGTTGTGCAGAAACATTTTTGTGAAAATCCAAGCAATCCGATTTAAAGGGGAGGGGAAAGAAAGAAAAGAAAACTAGACACGTAAGAATTATTCTAGGCTATCTCAGTAAGGAAAAAGAAAACTTAATATCATTAACGGCAGAAACGGAAATTTATAGGTAATCTTACTTGATGCAAGATTCCATTCGATGATCTCGATGCCTCTGTTATCCAGAGAATTTAGTATATTTGAATATTAGACCCGGCCCGTTCTGGCCCGACACAAATTCTACTGTTTCGAAAAAATTCCGATTTTTATCATATAATATATATATATTTAAAAGAATACTGCATACATATTTATGGGATGATTTTACATTATATTTTAAGGAAATATACAATATCAACATTAATGATTACTTAGATTCTTAGACTTCCAACATTCAAATAAAGATTCATTAAAAAAATTAATATAGTTTAGAATAACAGAAAAAAAGGTAAAAACATCAGAACTTTTCAAGCCGTATAATAAAAAGTAGTTTTATGAAAATATTTCTATATCATTTTAACATAAATTTTCTGTAATCCAAAGGAGCTAGTTTCTGATACATTTCTGAATTCATTTCTTTTCAGAAAAACATAAGATTAGAAGGTGTTTTTATTCAGAAACTATATAATCGAATGGTGTTATTCATTTTTTATGCAAGCAGTTTAAGAAAACACTGTCAACGTTAGCGTTTTAAATCGGAAGCGATAGCATGAGAAGGGAGTAAAATCTGCACCCACATAACAAGAATCTCTTATATCTCAACATGTATATACAAATATACTTGTGTATACAAGTATACCAAAAATGGAAAACGCTATTCGATTCCAAGTCCCTTCAATAGTGTTCATATAATATCCCTTCATGCAAGTTTTCTACCTTTCCAATTAAAGATTATTCAGAAAATGCGTCAAACGTTCGAGTTTTTGAGAAGTGAATTTAAAAACCACGTATATTTATTAAAAGTATATTTCCAATAATACTTTGACAAACCATGTTGTATGGCCTTCAGATCTTGAAAATAGTTATGTCTAGTTCCAGCCCAGCTCGACTAGATGTAGAAAAGTAATGTAAGTCTGGTCTCGTCCCGGCTCGAGTCTGCGAAAAAAAAATACTAAGCCCGGGATTGAAACAAAGTAACTCTCCGATTTGTGCAACTATACAAGTTGCATTTCTATATTGATGTTGTCAAATCGTATTGATGTAGTATCGGCTTGTGACGCACATTTAAACTACTCCTCAAAGTCATGTTCATTCAAAATATCTCATATTTTACTTATTTATCTCGAAAGCTTAATAACGGGCAGGTAGGCCCACTAAATTTTTTTATTGGCCTGGCCAGTTGGACCGTTTAGTTTTTTGGCCGGCACGGTCCGTTTATTTTGTTTGTCAGCCTGTCCCGGCACAATGAAAAAATTATTCTAATTTTGCGGGGCCCGTGCAGACATCTAAAATCATCTAGATATGTATAATTCTTTAAAGGAAATAAATATTAATTGTAGAATAATAGTAATTTAAAAATATATTTATTTTTGGCAAAATTGTTGACCCCAAAAAATTATTCCTTAAAAAAACACGAATTAGGCAGAGACGGGTCAATGATTTCCATACAAACAGATTTTTGACTATGGCAGAAAATTTTCGTCGGTGCACACTACTGTGGAAAAAAAGCGCGTGGGAAAAAATTAAATCGGCCGTTCCTGACCGGAGCCTTCAGAGAAATCGAGACCTGGGCACGACCCAAAAAAAAACGGTTGATCAAAATCGACCCGTTCCGAGTTTATGTAGGCCTCTAAATAGGATTCGAATGGAAAAAACGATTTCTTAATTTTTCTTAATTATGAAAAAATTGAGTTTTAAGCTGTAAATTTCGTTCAAACTCATGGATTTTTTGAGCTAAAGCTCAGTTCACATTCGTTTATAAAAATATGAACTAAGTTCAGTTCAAAGTTCACAGAAAACGAACTAAGTTCGTGAACTTACGTTCAGTGAGCGCGTTCATACCCAACACTGATTATAACATTGTCCAACTGTTTTATTGATAAGTTATCCCCATGTCCCTGCGTTCTCCCTACCCCTCCTCGTGTGGCAGCAAGGAGATACATTATGTTTGAATGCATTATATAATGAAAAGCTAATTATTAAATACCTTTAACTAGCAATTATTTCTTTAAATGCTATTTAATAAAACAAATATGATATCGTAACGACGGGGGAAGAAGGGGGGGGTGCCCGAAAGTACTAAAAATTGGTAACATTATAAAAGGTATCCTGGGGTAATAACGCCACTTTAAGGTTCTACCAATTTTCATGGCTTAGTTTTAGATTACATTTTTCAAACAAATATAGAATTTGATACAGTTACTCATTAACTATCTATACAAAAAAAATATTTATCAGTGTTTTCTTGACCACTGCTTTTTGGCGTTATTATCTACCTATGCGGGTAATAACGCCAAAAAAATCTATAAAATAAGATGGAATAATCCCATGTAGATTGCCCATTTTTAAAAATACGAATTCTACAGCCTGCAAATTGATAAATTGTTGACAAAAAATTTTCCAGGTGTTTCCACAATATCTACTGTTATCCAGGTATTTCCAGGTCTCTGAACATTATCTACTGACATCTCTAATGAACCTACTACTAATATTATTATTACATAAACATTATACATGCTAATACACTATTACAAACACAAAATTCAAATATAATTACACATACACAAAAAAAATTAAACACGTGATGACTGAATACTTCAATTGTTCGAAAGTTTTATTATTAATTTCTTACTCAACTCAAAATTAATTACTCATATCTGGTTTTAAACAGTTTATTCTCATGAGAACACTCATCTCAAATTCTTTCGAACATAGATAATTTAACAAAACACAACTCCAATAAAAAACCGTAGCATTTTTTCACATATTCTCATAAAAAAAAATTCTAATCAAAACTCAAAAAAATATATTGTTTCACACAGCTTAGGTAAAAGCTGAAGAAATAAAGCAGATAATGTATTTACCACAACTTATCGTTTGCACAGAAAACTTTTTACATTTTGAAAGAATTAGATATATCTTGGTTGCTAGCCGACACCGCCAGTAGAAATTTAAATAGCATTTTATCAAACATACCGCCTACCGCCCCTCTTGAAACCTCTGAGGGGGGTTTCAAACTAAAACACTAGAATTACAACCATTGAAAAAAATATAAATAATAATACGCTTAAATACAATATAAATTAGTCACAGTTAAGTTACATTTAAATAAATATCTAAACAATTTTACATAATACATAATAAATAAGCAATTTTACAACAATGTACACTTTCTTATAAAAACTGTATTACTTTTCAAGAGGTAATACAGCAATTTTGGATACTGCTCTTTTATATATTCCATTTGGGGTTTTTATATTTACAACTCTTACTCTATTATCATTACCAAAAAATACCCCAACAATTCTTCCTAATAACCATTTAGGCACTGGAAGATCACCTTCCTTTATTACAACCATATCTCCTATTTTGAGGTTGTTTTTTGATATCATCCACTTATGCCTTTGCTGCAATGTACTTAAATAACTATTTTTCCACTTTTTCCAGATGGTCTGAACCATTTTAGTGGTCTTTTGCCCTAAGTTAAGTCTATTATCTTCAATATTACTCAGGTCAGATTCAGCAATGGCATTAAGTGGGCGACCAATAAGAAAATGTCCCGGGGTCAAGACCTCCAAGTCATCAATATCTGTACTCAAGGGAGTAAGCGGGCTCGAATTTAAGATACCCTCAATTTGGACAATTATAGTTAACATTTCTTCATAAGTTAATTTAGAGTTGCCCACAACACGTTTAAAGTGGTACTTGAAAGACTTGACTCCCGATTCCCATAACCCTCCAAAATTTAGAGCTCTAGGGGGAATAAATTTCCAAGCAATACCTTCAGATAACAAGTAATTAGTAAGGTTCTGGTCTAGTTTGTTTACCAATTCATGCAACCTTTTAAGCTCTACATTAGTTTTCACAAAATTGCCTGCATTATCACTGAAAATTTTTCGTGGTTTGCCTCGTCTGGCAAAAAACCTCTTTAATGTGGCAATAAAAGCCTCAGACGTTAAATCGCTAACTAATTCCAAATGCACTGCCTTTGTTACCATACAAATAAAAATACAAACATAAACTTTATGAAAAATACCTTTACGCTGACCTTTATATCTAATCAAAAATGGACCACAGAAATCAGTTCCTGTACAATTAAAAACAAAGTCTACATTTATTCTTTCTTTCGAGAGCTCGCCCATAATTTGCTCTAACAATTTAGGTTTGGCCCTAAAGCATGTAATACATTTATGTACAATTTTTCTGCAAATTTAAAGGCCTACCATTTAAAGGCCAAAATTCTCTTCGAACACAATAAAGCAAATTTTGTGGTCCTATATGTAGATATTTTTGTGATAAAACTCAATAATTAATTCTGTTAATTTGTGTTTAGAGGGCAGTACAATTGGGTGTTTTGGGGCATAATTTACCGTGCTATTTTGGAGACGACCTTCAACTCTGATTAAATTATTTTTATCCAAGAAAGGATTTAATGAAAGTAATCTACTATTTTTTGGTAACTTCTTACCCTTGGACAACAATGTGATTTCAGAACTGAACTCTTTTTCTTGAACAGATTTTATGATAAACTGCTCAGCTTTCTTTAATTCAGCAGATGTTAACTTACCTGAATACCTTTCTTTTGGCTTCTTGACATTCTGAATGAACCTGAAAACATAGCTAAGAATTCTTATTAATTTAGCATAATTATTACTCAATTGCAAAAAATAGTCAATAAAAGATGAACAGTCTGATATTAACCTCCTGACTGCCGCCGGCATATTTTTTCACACACTAAGCTGCAGGTTTCACTGCAACATAAGCAATATTTAAATTAGTATAATTCCACAAATAAAACCCAGTTCTGAAAAATTAAGTTAGGATTGATGCTATCAAAGATTATACACCGATACTAATAACGTATTTTGCATCAGGTTGGAAAAAACATCTTTTTTTTATATTTTTAATAAATTACAGAGAAAACAACATTACAATGTTACCCTTTGGCTGAACAGTCAGGGGGTTAAAAGTGTAGTCTCTGAAAAAGTTTTTGAAGCTGTATTTTTAAGTTCACTTATGTATAGATCCTTATCATTTTGCTCAAGTTCAACAATATTTGAAGAGCATTCAGTTTGTTGTGTCAGGAATAGTTTACCCTTCCACCATAAACTACACTGGAGAAGTTTGTCTGTATCTACACCTCGTGACACAAGATCAGCAGGATTGTCAGCAGAAGCCACATGTCCCCAATGACTGATATCAGAAAGATTCTGAATCGTACCCAGGAAAAAAAATCAGCAAAAAACCTTTAAATATTTTGAGATTTTGCAGGCATATTAAAGGTTTTTGCGGGTATTTATAAGGAAAATGAAAGCTAAAGGTTTCCCTAAGAGAAATATACAGCTTTTAAAAAGTTTTCATACAGGTTCTTATGAGCAAATTATTACCTTTAAATCACCTTTATTGACTTAGAAGATTTTCATGAAATCACTTGAGGTAGTTTGAAGGAAAGTGAAAACTGTTTCTCACGCAGGTGATATAAAGGTTTTACTTGAAGGTTTTATTGAGGTTTATCATTGCACATTATGATATCTAAGATTTTGACATGTTTGCATTTCCTCATATTTATTATTATTATTATTATTTTAAATTAATATTTTAGATAATTCTGAGAAATCTAATTTCTTCCACCGGTTCAATAAAAAATTCTTAATTATCCTTGTTAACATTTTTAATTATTTTAAATTATAATTTGAAATAGCGATATAAAAATTCCGTTCTAAGAAAGGAAAAATCTTCATATTATTTTAAAGTCCCCTCATTAAGATTCTTAATTACCATTTAAATTACAATTTTCCAATCCCATCCAAAAATCCCGTTAGCGGTTAAATGGAAAATTCTTAAAGCCCTTCATTCAAATTTTTAATTAAATTTCAATTTAAAATAGCGATATAAAAATCCCTTTCTAGAAATAAAAATATCTAAATTATTTTAAGGCTTCCTTGTTAAGATTTTTAATTACCATTTAAAATTATTATTTTTCATTCCCATCCACAAATCCCTTTAAAGAAAACAAAAATCTCAAAATTATTTGAAAGTCTCCTCGTTAAATAAATAAAAAATAAAAAAAACCCACGAAATTTTCTTGAAATCTATTTTTTACCATAAAATTTTTCATAATTTTTCCTCAAATTTCCGCAGTAACATAGCCCCTCGAATTCTAATACATACAAAAATTTCAACTAACAAAAATTCTCCCTAAGAAAACCTTCAAATTAATTTAAAATCCCTTTCATTACTATTTAAAATCGTATTCAAACACGCACGAAAATTCCCCAAAGAAAATTCATCCCACCTCCAATAAGAAATCCTTTTGAAATTTCTATATTTGATAAATAATATTTAACAGAGAGATCCGTCCAAAAACTGCATCTGAAGTTTTAAAAATATGTTCCCCCCCACCCCTTTTCATGCCCCGAAATTCAACTCTTGTCACATAAAATGTCCATACATTTAGTGTTATATATATCGATATTTTAAAGAAAATCCATTTATATTAATAGCTCAGTGGGTGGCGCCCATGATTAAACTTCTTTTCTATCAGACATGATCAATTTTACTTTAAACGCTTCCAAGATGGTGACGTCAGGACAATTGCTATCTTTAATTTCTTCTTAAATATAAATTTAAATATAATTTGTAGTTTGATTACTAGCGAAATGTCATGACTGATGTCGCGACTGAAATCTTCTCAACTCCACTCCACTTTGTAAACAAACTGACCGCTCGTTTGGCGGGATGATAATCGCTCTCGTGTCTAGTCGCGTTGCGTTCGTTTGATTATTATTTTGTTATTCTTTTTTAGCTAACATTGGAGTCATTCTTTGTA
The DNA here is from genome assembly GCA_964019185.1 of Maratus speculifer. NCBI lineage: Eukaryota > Metazoa > Arthropoda > Arachnida > Araneae > Salticidae > Maratus > Maratus speculifer. The sequence goes on from OZ025292.1 coordinate 26,285,485, forward strand.
CTTTTATTAATCTTTTTAAATGTATAAACCGACAAGTTTAAAATTAATACTTGGCGAAAATTTAAGCATGAAAAGTACCACGTTTCTTAAAAAAATCCCTTTGGAGAAATGAACATTTAGTGTATTTTTAGCTATTCAATATTAAAGACTATATATAAGAATATATAATATAATATATAAAGAATACTAATAGTGAATTTTTAGATTAAGTTTTTTATTCTTATTATTTAATTTTAGATTTGTTTTTTAATATTTTAATAGAAGAGGAGGTAATTAAATGTCAGTTACAGGGAATTCAAATAACCCATACGTAATTTAGCCCTGTTCATTGCAAAGAATTTCATGTATATATGTATTTTTTTATTTATTTATTTTTGTATTGATATTGATTTTACTTCTCCGATGTATTAAAAATAAGTGTCAATCAAGTTATCGAAAATATCTTAATCTTTTTATGCATATTATCAAATATTTCTGGTAAAATTATTAATCTGTAAATAGTTTTATAGATAATTGAAAAAATAATGATTTAAAGTAATTGTGTTGTAAATAGTCAGCTTATAAAATATGATAAGAAATTGCCTGCACCTTCTGTGTAATATATTTTTTTGTAGCCTGCAAATTATTTCAAAAAAATATGTTCTATAATATAAACTTTAAATTTTTTAATCAAAATTGTTACAGCAAGGAATATGTAAGCCCTTTTTTTAATGCAAAAGGGAACTTTTTTTTATTTATTGAGAGGTTACAAGCGTGCAAATTTTTTAAATGAAGGACAGAAATAATACTATTTTGTAAAGCAATGGGCAGGTAGGGTTCAGCAGCTGCACCCTTCTAAAACAGCGTGAGAAACAAGTCCGGATCCAGCCCAACCTCCAGGGGGGGGGGTCACAACTTTTGTCAGATGATTTAATGAAACAATTTTAAAATACAGTAAATCTTGTGGAAACGGAATTACGATAAAAAGTGGCAAATTTCGCCAATCGGGCATGAAAAAAATTGTGAATTTTGTCGATTAGGCACGAAAAATCTCAGATTTCGTTTATCGGGCAAGGAAAAAAAAATCTAATTTTTTTATAATACTTGAAATAGGTTGCGGAAAAGTTGCCTGTTTACTGCACAAAAAAAAACGCGAATTTCGTTGATCGGACGCTGAAAAATCGAAAATATCATCAACTGGACATTGAAAAATTGCCAGTTTCGCCTATCGGCCTTCAAAAAATCTCGTATTTTGTCTGTATGTCTCTGAAAAGTCGCAAATTTTGTCGATCGAGCACAAAAAATCACTGATTTTGTATATCTGGTACAAAAAAATCGCAAATTTCGTTACTAAAGCAGGGAAAATCTCCAATTTCTCGATCGCTTTGTAAAAAGCACAAATTTATTCGATCGGGAACAGAAAAATCGCGAATTTTGTTGATTGGAAATAAAAAAATTGTTAATTTCGAGTTGATATGGAATGCAAAAATTTCCAATTTCGTGAATCGGGAAAGAAATTGCGAATGTAAGTCGATTCTCTTCATAAAAAGAGCGATTTGGGAGATTAGGTACGAAAAACTCATGAATTTTGTCGATTCGGAACAAAAAAGTCGCTAATTTCGTTGATAGGGCATGGAAAAATCGAAGACTTTATCGATGATGCGAAAAATCAAAATTTTTTTTTGAACGGCTGCAGAACAATAGCGAGTTTCATTAGTTTATCGCGAGAGAAAAAAAAAAAAAATCAGATTTCATCAATTTACGGCAGGGAAAAAATGCAGATTTCATCAGTCAGTTAAGAAAAATGCGTATTTCATGGACAAGAACGGAAACAGACTCGAATCTCATCGATTGGGCACAGAAAAATCCTGAATATTGTCGATCGCTTTCGTAAAAAGCACAAATTTAGTCGACCGGTAACGATAAATCGCTTTTGGTAGGGCACGGAAAAAACGCGATCTTTGTCAATCGGGAACGAAAAAGTCGCAAATATGGTCTATCAGTTTCATAAAAAGCGCAAATACAGTTGATCAGGAATGAAAAAAATTGCGAATTACGTTGATATGGCGAACAAAAATTGACAATTCTATCGATAGGGAAAGAAATTATCGTGAATACGGTTGATCGCCTTCGTAAAAAACATGAATTCGCGTGATCGAGTACAAAAAACTCCCGAATTTTGTTGATAGGGCACGGAAAAACCGCTAATTTTGTCGATGATGCGTGGAAAAATTAAAAAAAATCTGAGTGGCTGCGGAACAATCGTGAGTTTCGTCAGTTTATCGCGAGAAGAAAATCACGGATTTCATCAATTTACGGTAGGTATAAAAGCAGATTTCGTCAGTCAATTAAGAAACACTTATTTCATGGTTCATGTGTGGAAAAGTTCGCATTTCATCGAACAAGAACGGAAAAATGTGCTAATTTTGTGGATTAGGCCGGAAAAATCTTGAATTTTTTCAACCAAGTGAAGAAAAATCTCAAATTTCGCAGACCATTCGTGGAAAAAATCTCAAATTTCGTCGATTAGGCATCGAAAAATTATGAATTTCGTGGATCAGCTTTGCAAAAATCGCAAATTTCACCAATCGGGTGTGGAAAAATTGTGAATTATGTCGATTAGCCGTAGAAAATTCCTGAATTTTCTTGATTAGTTTCGAAAAAAGCGCAAATTCTTTCGATTAGACATTATTTTGCATTCTTGTTTTAGAACTTTTTACTTACACTGTGCATCACTCTTTGAAGAGCTCCAGGGGGGAGGGTCATGATCCCCATGACCCCCCCTTAGATCCGCCACTGGTGAGAAAAATTCTGAAATAAAATTTTTATTTTGGAACGGGCACAAAACAGACTTCAGAAAAACATTTATCTGTTTCATTCGTAGAAGAAAAAAAAAATTCAATAAATGAACCACATATACAATATCTGAATTCCAATAATAGTAATAATAGCTGTTTTTATTTATTGTGTGTTAAACGTTGATTTTAATTATTGTAACCAGAATTCCACTTTGTATATCACTGTTAAATTCAAATACTTTTTTGCAGGAAGGGATTTCTGTGCTTGTGGGCAGGGACATTATAAAGTTCTTATGTGTGTGGGGGTGTGGAGAGAAATATTTCATTGCTCCAATGGGGAATGTCTCCCGGGCTTGTCCATGAGTTCAACACTGCTTTATACACTTAAATGATTTTGATATGTTTGTTTTCAAATAAAATTATATCTGGGCTAGATGTTGATAATTCGATAATATAATGAATAAATATAAACTTGAAAACAATGTTAATTACATGACAAAAATCTAAAAGTAAGATTTTAGAATGCATTTTCTAAAAATTTTTGAAAGGTTGTACAAGTATTTAAAATAAAGGTAAGTGAATTTTTATTTATTTTATAAGATAAATATTGTATTTTTGGAATTAGCGAATTTCCATGTTTATGATTTTATCTTTCTTTAACCGATTAACAAATTTCACTATATTTAAAAGCAATAGACTCCAGAATTTCTTTCGATGAAATTTGCTGGGTTTTTTTTTTTCGTGATCTGTTTACAAAATTTGATTTTTAGGGATTTTTTGTCAAAACTTGCCTTTTTTCGCGATCCGTTGACGAAATTCACATTTTTTTTTGCGATACATGGACAAAAATTGTGTTTTTTTTTTGCGACCTCTTGACGAATTTAGTAGTTTTTTCACAATATTTTAACAAAACAGTCATTTTCTCATCGTTTTTTAATGAAATTTGCCTTTTTTTAGATTGTTTACAAATTTTGTCTTTTAGGATTTTTTGTCAAAATTTACTGTTTTTCTGAGATTTTTCACAATTTTTTAACGAAATTTACATTTTTTTCTCCGATACCTATAGAAAATGAGGTGTTTTCTCATGATCGTTTAATGAAATTCACCTTTTTTTTGCAATCTGTTTACAAATATTGTCTTTTTTTTTTCAGGATTTTTGTTGAAATGTGCCGTTTTTGGGGGATTTTTTTAACAAAATTTATAGTTTTTTTCCCAATTCTTTGACAAAATTAGTTGTTTTTGTAATCTTTTTACAATATTTACCATTTTTAGCAATCTGCCTAGAAAATTTGCAGATTTTTTTTCAGCATCGCTTGTTGAAATTTGTCTTTTTCTCGGGATCTTGATGAAATTTGTTTTAAATTTTCCATTTTTTTCACGGTCACTTGTCAAAATTTGCATTTTTTACAACCCATTTTATAACATGGTGAGTTTTTGGATTTATCTTTGTGGGTTGACTTACGTATACATGCTACTTTTCTGTAGAAATGCTGAATTCCGCCTTTTTCGGCGATGAATTTTATCATCCCTGGGATCGATGCAAATATGCATTATATTTTGTTGGCCTTCTTATTGAGGGAAGGAAGGTGTAAATACAACAAAAACATGAATACTAACCGCACCAAATTGAGAAAATTTCTTCAAAGGACTGTAGGAAAAAATGCAAATTTCTCTAAAGGATTGCAAAAAAACCTATAAGTTTGTTTAACGATCGTGGGAAAAAAATAGTCAGTTTCAAACAGTCAATTAGCGGAGTTTTCTTCAACAGATTGTGGAAAGAAAAATGCAATTTCGGTCAAAAGATTACGGAAAAAGACGCAGCTTTTGTTAAAGGATTAAGAAAAATACTCAAATTTTTGTTGAAAAATCGTGGAAAATACTCAAACTTTTTGGAAGATTGAAGAAAATATTCTAATTTTGTCGAAAAATCAGGGAAAATATGCGGTTTTATTTGAAAGATCAGCAGAAATATGAAAATTTTGATGAAAGAACTTGGAAAATGCACGAATTTTTCCAAAAGATCACGGAAAATTGCAAATTTTGCCGAAAGATCGAGGAAAATGAGACTTTTGTCGTTAGATCGAGGAAAATAGAAGTTTTTTGTAGAAAGATAACAGAAAATAGACGTATTTTGAAGAAAGATCGGTGGAAAATCACGAATTTTTTGAAAGATTGAAGAAAACTCACTAATTTTATCGAAAGATCGTGGAAAAAAGGGAAATTTCTCAAAAGATCTCAGAAAATATGTGGATTTTGATGAAAGATCTCAGAAAATATGCAGATTTTGACGAAAGGTCTTGGAAAGTATGCAAATTTGGACAAAAGATCACAGAAAATACACGAATTATGGTGTAATATCGCAGAAAATACTCGAAAGATTGTGGAAAATATGTGAATTTTGTCAAAAACGGTGAGAAAAACTGTGAATATCGCTAAAGGATTATGGATAATATAAATTTCATTGAAAAAATCGTAGAAAAAAGTGCAATTTTTGTAAAATGTTCACAAAAAACACTAATTTCATTAAAAAATTACAGAAAAGTGCTAATTTTGTTAAAACGCTGCGAGAAAATGCTAATTTTGTCAAAAGTCCATGAAGCTGTGAAAGTTCAGCTTTTTTTTTTTTTTTTTTTTGCTGAGCCAGTACCATGTCTGCTTACATATTGCATTACTTATTTTTATTTATTTATATTATACCAACACTTGTATGACTTTTTTCATTTTTTTTCTTCCCACATGTGCCCATGGTGGCAAAATGAAAGGCGGGGGGGGGGGAGTGGTAAATGAAGAATATGTTAGTCATTCCATACAAAAATGTATATATTTATGATATACAAAGAAACTCGCAAGCTAATGTTAAACCTATGGGAGCAACCTTTTGAGGTATGTGAAAAAGTAAAAGTAATTATATATATAATCTGTAATAAAAATTAAAAAGCATTCAGTAGCCCAAATATAATTCAATCTCAGCTGTTCTGAGCAAGAAAAAAAAAAAAAACATTTAAAATTATCAATATGCAAGTGAGAAATTTTTTTAAAGAATGCTCTCATAGGTTTAACATTAGTGATGCAATTTCTTTGCATGACCAGTTTCGATTTTTAATGTTTAAACTAATGTTAATCTTATGGGGAAGTTTACATATTTTTTGCTAGCATTTTAGTTATTATTTATTTTTTGGGGATTTTTTTTCCATTAAGCTCTTACAGTTGATCAATTTTATTGTGTATGAGGACATGGGAGGTGCAGGTTCCCCACCCCTATGCAGATGGTCAACAAATTTCATTTTATCTTGTAAACAGCTGCCGAATTTCCCTATTTTTCTGCACAACTTACTGGATAAACTTGTGAGTTTCCTTTCCACATATAATCAATAAGTAAATCAGGCATTTTTTTTTTTTTTTTTTTTTTGACAGATTGAAGAATGTTTTTTTTTATCATACAAAAATGTATATATTTAAATTTATGATATGCAAAGAATCTCACAAGCTAATCTTAAATCTATGGGAGCATCCTTTTGAGATATGTGAAAGTAGAAGCTTTATATATACATAATCTGTAATAAAAATCGAAAAGTAAACAGTAACCCAATTTTTAACATTAGCAGTTCAATTTCTTTGCATGACTATTTAAGATTTAAAACACTCAAGCTAATGCTAATCTTATGGGAGTGTTCACATATATTTTGCGAGCATTTTAATTATTAAAAAATTTTTACTTTTTAAGGTTTTTTTTTTTTTCACATTAGGCTATTACGGTCAATAACTTTAATTGTGTATGAGGACAGGCAAGGTGCAGATTCCTCTCTCCCCCCCCCCTCCATCAGGTGGTCCAAAAATTTCATTTTAACCAGTAAACAGTTGGTGAATTTCCCTGTTTTCCCTCGCGACTTACTGGCAAAACAAGTATTTATTTTCGACGGACTGAATATTTTTTTTTTCATCATAGCCAACTGTTTGGTGAATTTCTCGATTTTTTCACAAAAACGATTGACAATTTTGCAAAGCTTTTCGGTAGCCTAATGACAGAAATAACATTTCTAAAAAAAAAAAAAAAAAGCAAAATTCTTTATTTGATTACAGGCAAAAAAGGCTGAAGGCATGGTGATACACAGGTGCTTACAGGCTGAATTCATCAGTGAATTGGGAAGATCTCCAAAAAATCAATCAGTCACAGAAAATATTAAAATTTATTGTGAAAAATGAACTTTAAAAAAATATATATATGTATAAATTATTTAACAAGATACAACTGCTCCCTTTTTTGAAAATTCTCCCCCCCCCTCCGATATTTTTATCTCAAATATATACTAAAATTATGTTGTTTATATATATATATATATATAAAAGAGCTGCTCTAAAAAAGAAAAAAAGGCATGAATTTTTATAAAAGGGCTATTATGTACCTTGTTCAGAAAAAAATATTTTGAATTGGTTTGTTTACACTTTTTTTATCAGTAAAATTTTGAAATGTTTTCCTGTGGTAGATGAATTTTGTGACTTTTCCCTATTTAAAATGTTATTATGCAATATTTTTTCTTTACATTAATTATTATTCATTATGCAATATTCAGTGTGACTCATTTAACGATTTTTCACCAGAAATCGGCTTAAAATTTTTGCATTTTTTTTCTCCTGCCACCGACTAAAAAATCTCAATATTATTTTTTTTCTCACAATTCACTGGTGAGTTTCTTTTACTGCAGCAGATTGTTAAATTTCTCGTTATTTTAAAGTAACGGAATAAAGAAACTGTCTCTCTCTCTCTTTTTTTTTTTTTTTCTTTTTTCAAATAATTGACTGGGAAATATTGTGAATTTTTTTAAAGAGTGAAATATTGTATAAATTTTTTTCGCATTACTGATTTATGAGTTTTGAAACATTTTATTCCTACATGTTAAAAAAATTTGCAGCTGTAATTGATTTACAATTTTTTTCATTGGGTCAACGGATAAATTTCGCAGATTTTTCCTGTGGACGAACGAAGAATTTCATTATTTTTTCTGCTTTTCATATGCTTTTGAAATTGTAGCGTTTTTATCATTTTAGATCCTTTTTTTATGGTGTTCTGATAAATATGTATAATATCTAAAAATTTCAAAGAAAGGGGGAAAGAGGACATTTCAAGGGGCATAATTTTTCGAGGAATTCAAAGCAGGGCTCTTTTGCTGATATCCCTGTTGTGACATACCTCTTGAAAGGCATGTAACTACTTAATCTTGTTATGCATCAACAGTTTTTCTTTTCTCATTTATTTCCCCCCCCCCCCCCCGAAGGGGACAGTTTTCTAAATTTTGTTGCCCCCCACATGTGACATATTGTTGGAAAACCTGTGACTCCTTATACATGTTATGCACCTCCTTTCCCCCTACCCCCATTTTGCCACCCCCCAGGGGGACATTTCTCAGGGTTTCCCCTAGTGGGGGTAAGCGGGGCTAAAGGCTAACTTCAGGTATTTCGGGCAAAGTGTCAAGGGATTACGCAGGTTTTATTACCTTCAGGAAAGTGTAAGGTATTTCGGACAAAGTATCAAGGGTTTACGCAGGTTTTATTACCTTCAGGGAAGCTTAAGGTATTTCGGACAAAAATGTAGAGGGGAAATACAGGTTTTTTACCTTAAGGTAGCTGTCAGGTTTTTTTTGTCCGAAATACCTTGAGCTTCCCTGAAGGTTTTTTTTAAAGGTTTTTTGCTGACTTTTTTACCTGGGTATAGCCACACGTGATGGCACAAAGGTTTTTAAGTCACAAGGCTATATTCGAATCCAACATAATACAATAGTACTATCTGAATAATAGTAGACAGCTTCTTTAGGAACTTTTAAGGTTTTGGCAACCTTATTCATCAATTTGGCTAATAAAACTGCACCACAGAGCTCCAAGCGAGGAATAGTGATTGTTTTGATTGGTGCAACTCGACTTTTACTGCAAACCAACTGAGAAATTTGCTCTCCTGAAGAATTTGAAGACACAGCATACAATGCCACACCGTAGGCTTTCTCCGAAGCATTTGAAAAGCCACAAATTTTAATTTGCACTGGATTATTTGAAAAAATGTATCTAACAGCACTTATATTGTTGATTACTCTTAATGATTCTAGAAACTGCAACCAATCATCAAGCTCATCTGTAGGGAGATTTTCATCCCAACTAATTTGCAGTCTCCACAGTCTTTGTAGGAAAATTTTTGCTTTCGTCACAACTGGTCCTAGTAGACCCAAGGGGTCGAAAATGCGAGCAATATTTGACAGCACACTTCTTTTAGTTACCTTGGTTTGCTCACTGAATCATACACTAAAAGTAAAAGTATCATTATTGGCATTCCAACAAAGTCCTAGTGCCTTAGTTTCACTCATATTTTCAAAAGTGTAATTCTCATTTTTAAAGGCTGGCTCCATTAATTCTGGATGGTTACTAAACCATTTATGTAAATTCATGCCGCACGTATTTAATAGTTGAATAAGCTTAATTCGCAATCTCTTAGCCGATTTTAGGTCAGCTGCTCCAGTCAAGACATCGTCCATATAAAAACCTGATTGTACCACACCAGAAGCATACGAAAATTGAGATTCACCATCTATACCAAGCTGTTTAAGGCAGCGCATGGCTAAATAAGGAGCACTAGTTGTGCAATATGTGACTGTACATAGTCTGTAATATTTCATCTCACCACTTACAATATCTTTCCAAACTATGCGCTGTAAATCACGTTGACTTTTATCGATAAGTATCATGCGATACATCATTTTTACATCTGCTGTAAATGCATAGCGGTGTGTACGAAATCTACGTACTATGCTAAACAAATCATCTTGAATGACACCTCCATTCAGCTGTATGGAATTTTCCGCAAATTGCTTTGATTCTCCCAAAGAACTAGGATCTTTTTTCAACGGCATTTGTACTATGAATTTGCCCGTTATAGCTCTCTGATGTGTGTTTATAAAGTGGGTGTCGCATGCTAATTCTTCTGTATTTCTCAATGGTGTACTTTCTTCTACTCTTTCAATTTCCCAAATTTTTTTCATTTCGAAATTTAAATCTGTTTCAGTAATTAACCCACAATGTATTTGTTCCTGATCGTTACGATCGTAAACACTCCCACGTACTATGCAGCCGAACACCGTATTTTGCAGTATTAATTTAGAATTTGGTAACTTCATACGACCCACCTTTTTTTATTCTAGAAATACTTCAGCTCCTAGCAAATGATCTATTTTCCCTGGTCTATTAAATTCAGGATCAGCAAGAATAATAGACTCTGGAATTCCTAGCTCTGAAATATTAATACATTTCGAGGGCATAATTTGCGAAATCTTTGGTATGATAAGGAAATCTAACTCCCGACTATAATCTCCCGAATTATTACTGATCAAGGCAGTAGTTTTATTTTTTACCGCTACAGAGGATCCACTTAAACACGATACCGAAATATTACTTTTTTCTTTTCGAATTCCTAATCTTTCAACTAACTGCAATGTTAAAAAATTACTCATTGAACCATTTTCCAATAAAGCACGCACCGGAACTTTATTTCCGAGTTTATCTCTCATATAAACAATCGCAGTGGAAAGAAGAACTGTTTTAACATTACTCGATTTCACATTTGAAGTACCAGTGAAATTTTGAATTTGGTTATTTAACTCAAATGATATGGCGTCAGCATTTAATGTTGGTTTACTTTTATTCGTTGACAATGCATTTGGCACTTCCTTATCACTATAATTTTTTGTGTTTCCCACCGCATTGGAATTTCTCTCACGCCTATCAAAACAAAGAAGTATATTGTGGCGTTTATGGCATTTTGAACACGAGAATGTTGAGTTACATTTTTTGACGCAGTAGAATTCTGAAAGACAGCTAAAGCACATATTGTTTTTTTTAACATGTTCTACTCTTTTCTGAACATTAAATTTTTGAAATTTGGGACATTTAAAAACACTGTGATTTTCCTGGTTACATACAACACATTTGCGCATATTTTTCTTATTTAAACTCGCAACCATGGATGTTACCTTTGAAAAGCTATGCTTTGTTTGGCTTTCGATTTGAAAATTTCGTTTTGTATTTACTTGTTTGGACGCACTTAGTGTACGCGCGTGGTCTCTGAAGAATTCTAGCAATTCAGTTAAACTCGGTAAATTATCTCGCTTAAGATGTCTTTCCCACCACATTTTTGTATTTACATCTAATTTTTGAGCCAAAATATAAGCAAACATAGTAGTAGAAAACCCCTCAACTTTTTGTTCTAAAATCTCTAACGACCTAATACATTCATTTGTTATATCTATTAGATTTAATAATGCTGCTGGGGACTCATTCTGAATAACAGGAATATTTAAAAAACGTTTTAAATGCGCGTAAACTTGTTCTCTCGAATTTGAAAACCGTTCTTCCAAAAGCGACCATCCAACTTCATAATTAGAATCCACGACTGAAATAGATTGGATTATACGAAAGGCATCTCCTCTCAATTAAGACTTCAAATATTGTAATTTCATTGCCCCTGACAAATTTGAATTTTTATGTATAGTAGCCTTAAATATATCCTTAAAAGACATGCAAATGTCTCATGCAAATTACCCGTAAATACAGGAAGAGTTAACTTCGGCAATTTTATGTTATTTTCAGCCTTTGTGGCGTTTTCTAAATTAACAGTTTGCAATTTCACTTTTGATAACTATTTGGTAAGTTCAAATTCCATTATTTCTAATATTTCATTTATTTCCTCGTTTTCCGTAATAAAATCCTCAATTTTATCTTCTTTGCTTATCTTATAAATAGACTCAAATAACTCAACAAAATTTTGCTCTAATTTATTCCGTTTCTTCTTTATGAGAATTAATTCATTTAATTCTAGCTCAGAATTCGTTAATTTTTCTTCTAGTTTCCTCAAGTTTGTTTTGTAAATTTTCTTTTTCGCATTTAATTCTTTCATACTCATTTTTAAAGAATAAAAATTAAATGGGTGCACTTACCCTTCTTGACTCTTTAAAAGATTATTTCTAGATACGAAGAATAGCAAAGCAGAACAAAATATTCACCAGTTATCCTTCAGTCATTGACGTCGAACAACAACTCGCTGATTTTTCTCCGTAGAGACGGACCATATGAATACTTTAATTGTTCGAAAGTTTTATTATTAATTTCTTACTCAACTCAAAATTAATTACTCATATCTGGTTTTAAACAGTTTATTCTCATGAGAACACTCATCTCAAATTCTTTCGAACATAGATAATTTAACAAAACACAACTCCAATAAAAAACCGTAGCATTTTTTTCACATATTCTCATAAAAAAATTCTAATTAAAACTAAAAAAAAATATTGTTTCACACAGCTTAGGTAAAAGCTGAAGAAATAAAGCAGATAATGTATTTACAACAAATTATCATTTGCACAGAAAAGTTTTTAGATTTTGAAAGAATTAGATATATCTTGGTTGCTAGGCGACACCGCCAGTAGAAAATTAAATAGCATTTTATCAAACAATGACATCCCTTTAAGGTTGTACACTATTTAGTCATTGATGCTGATGGGCTAGCAACTGGCTGTTCTTCCCAGCTCTTCCTATGTAGCTTGGAAATTGCATCAGCATTCAAAAGTTGCACTCCTGGACGATGAGAAACACTCATATTCCAGTGTTGCAAGGTAAGAGCCCATCTAGTGAATTTGGGGGACCTTGGGGTTGTTTCAGTGAGAAATCTTAATGGATTATGATTCGTTATGATCTCAATTTGAGATCCATAGGACCACTTTTCAAACTTTCGCAACCCGAAGAGAATACTCCGAGCCTCTTTCTCTATACTCGGCCAAGCACGCTGAGCCCCTGACAATTTCTGACTGTCAAAATCTATCGGTTTAAACTGACCCTTTTCATCTTTTTGAGTAAGACAACATCCTACTGCCAGGTCGGAAGCATCGGCGTGAAGCTGATATTCCCGGCCTACGGTAGGTGTAGCCATACTCGTCACTTTACATAACTCATCTTTAAGGGTATTAAATGCTTCTCCCGCCCTTTCATCCCATGGTACAGTGTTTTTAACCTTCCCTTTAGTTAATTCGGTTAAAGGTATAGCTATTTCGGCATAATTTGGAATATAAGATCGGTAAAATCCCATTAGAATCCAATCCCCACAGATCTAAATTCCTTTTTAGCTCACAGGCTGTCATAGCCTGAGAGTTTATGTGCCCGTCCATTCTTTATGTACGTGCATTCGTGCGTAACGCGATAACTCATGATAAAAATATCGGATCCACTTGAAATTTTGTATATAGGTATATCCTGATAAGGCGCTTCCATGATTAGATTTTGGAGTTCATTCGATATGTATAAGAGGGGGAACGGGAGGCTCATGCCCCTCCCCTTAAATGATATAAACAAGATTTTCATGCAGAATTAACAGTTTTCGTTCAAAATTTAGATATAGGATCATTCTGATGAGGCGATTCGGTGACTGTTATTAGGTGCTCATTGAATAAGTATACACAGGGGGAACGGGGGGCTAATGCCCCTCCCCTTAATTGATATAAACGGGATTTTCATGCAAAATTAACAGTTTTCGTTCGAAATTTAGATACAGGATCATTCTGATGAGGCGATACAGTGTCTGTTATTAGGCGTTCATTGAATAAGTATAAACAGGGGGAACGGGGGGCTCATGCTCCTCCCCTTAATTGATATAAACGGGATTTTCATGCAGAATTAACAGTTTTCGTTCAAAATTTAGATATAGGATCATTCTGATGAGGCGAGTCCGTGGCTGTTATTAGGTGTCCATTGAATAAGTATAAACAGGGGGAACTGGGGTTCTAATGCCCCTCCCCTTAACTTGTATAAATGGATTTTTCAATCAGAATTGTCAGATTCCGTTCAAATCTTTGAATAGTTTTGGAAGTTTAATGGTTAAGCATAAAAGAGGGGAATAACTCCTCTTAAATTATATAATTGCTAAAAGGGTTTTTATTAAGAATTATCCGATTTGCTCTGAATTTTGGATATAGATTTTTTAATATGATAAAGCATGTACTTGATAGTTTAGGAGGTTCAATGATTAAGTATAAAAAAGGAGGAAGGGGAGAGTTGTTTCCCCTTCTTAATTTTTTTTCGAACGGAATTAACGAAAATACAAGGCTATAATGTACAATTAGTATGCGTAGCCTGTGAGCTCAATGCCATCAGTTTAACTGGGAAATATTCTTTTTATTCGTTTTTGGTCTCTTTAAGTCCCTTATTGCTCCTATTTTCTCCTCATCAGGTGCATGCGTTGCACCCCCAATTACATGACCTAAAAACTTTCTCTCAATTTCTCTCCAAATTTACATTTATCTAGCCTAATTGTAAAATTTCTATTTTTAAGTTCTTCTGTGACAGACCTAACATGCTCACAATGCTCTTCCCAGGTGTCGGAGAAAATGATGACATCATCAATATATGCTTCCGCATACCTCAGATGACCCATTCATATCTTTCTGGAACGTAGCAGCCGACCCTGATAAACCAAAAGGCATAGTACGCCACTGATAAGTTCCGTTATGCGTTCTAAAAGCTGTCTAATGTTTACACTCCTCAGCAGTTTTAATCTGCAACTAACCTGTCATTAAATCAATCAAAGATAAATAATTCGCTGGCCCCGCAGGATACATGATTTCTTGGGAATCTTTCATCGGGAATGTTGGAACCTGAGTTACTGAATTTAAAGCTCTATAATCTAGACAAAGCCTAAGAGTTGCGTCTTTTTTCGCCACGCAAACAATTGGATGACTAATCTCAGCATTTGACACATCGATTAGATTTAATTCTAATAACTCCTGAATCTGCCTATCTATTTCCTCTTTATAAGCTTCCGGTACACTATATAACTTTGGTTTTTTTTCTTGCCACACCCGGTTTTAGATCAATGCGATGTTCCCCTACTTTTGCTGGTCCTACAGGACCCATAAATAACTCTTTATTCTCCCTCAAAATGGACTTTATATCTCTGACTTGAATATTAGATAACCTTTTTATTTCGAACCTCTCTATATCTCGTTCTAACTCTTGTTCCCGGTTTAAAATAGGAATTTCCCCAACTTCTCCAAATTCCTCATCCCCTTCGAAAACAATATTAACTATATTACACTTAGCAATAAATTCCCTTATTTTATTTTGGTGCACGTGCTTCCTACACCCGTCGACTAATTCAACTATAAACGAATGCTGGTTTCGTTTTTCGACGATAGTTGCCGGCCGTTGCCACCTAGAATATAACTTATTAGTTGAATCCGGGATTAATAGTATTACTTTATCGCCTATTTCAAACGTTTTTTCTTTTGACCTTAAATTATAATGATAGGCCATTCTGTTTGTTGCACCTCGGGCGATAATTTTGCCTCATTTGCGGCTCTTTCTAAGCGTCTCCTAAGTTTATTCAAATACTCATGAATCGGCATAGTATCTAACTGTGCTCCCTTATTTTCTCCTGCCCAGGATGACTTGAGAATCGATAAAGGACCCTTCGGCGCTCTACCATATAATAACTGGAAAGGTGCGAGTCCCGTCGTAGAATTTGGGACTTCCCTATACGCCCATAATATAAATGGTATTTATTTGTTCATGCCATCTTTTCCATTCTTCCCCAATAGTGTGATGTAACATACGTTTAAGAGTCTAATTAAAGCGTTCCACCAGACCGTTAGACTGTGGGTACTGTGGGGTCGAACATCGTGGACTAGCGCCTAACCTTTTCTCATATTCTTTCGTTAAGTCGGCAGTGAAATTGGTTCCATTATCACAGGTGATAATAATATGAATTCCTGTCCTCATAAATATTTGAAGCAATGTATCACACGTGATTTTAGCAGTTAAACTTTTTATGGGGATTGCATCCGCCCATCTGATATGTTGATCAATTAAGGTTAGTATATACTGATGCCCTTGTGAACTTTTAGGATCAATAGGCGAAATTAAATCAATATTAACTACCTGAAATGGGAGTTCTGGCCGCGATACTGGGGAAATAGGAGATCTGCCATTCACTTTAATCCCTCTAGTCAATTGGCACTCTAAACATGACTCACAAAATTGTTTAGTTTCTTTCGCTATCCCCTCCCAATAAAACGAATACCTGATTCTCTGTAACGTTTTCTTGGCTGCATGATGCCCTCCAAATACCGAAGTATGCGCTAATTTTAGGATTTCTTCCCTTCTTACCTTGGGTACTACTAAATGCGCTATAGTTTCGCCTAATAATTTCACTTTATGATACAATAACCCATTTACAATATAATAATCCCTTTTATCCATTTTAGCTAATTCCCAAGCTCTCTATAACTCTTTACATTCCAATTGGGATTTCTTAAACATATCTGAATTGCTAACAATAGCTTTATTATTTTTCTCTACTTCTTTTTTTTCTGTATTCTGACGTTGTACATTTTCCAATCTCGCTTCTATTGCGTAAACATTACAATTATCGCTATTCATATCTTCCTTTTTACTCGTGTTATCAATAACAATTTCTGAACTTTCTAATTCTTGGGACTCTAGCAATGGCTCCTCGCGGTTGATCCCTGACAACTCATTAATCACCTCGGGATGTAAAATTACCTGCTCATTAATATTATCGATCACTACGCAAAGTACGTCCTGATGAATTATATTAGTTTGTTCGAAATGCGGAATAGCTAACGGTAATTTAACCAACGGTGATTTAACTGCTTCACCAAATAATCCTTGTAAATAAATACTACTCGCTCCTTTTAATTTCTCTTCCGTCACCAAATCTTTATGAATAACACTAATTTCACATCCAGAATCAACCAATCCCTTTCCTTTTGCCCATTTACACTAACTTCAATTTTCTCAAGTTTATTTAATTTTTCACCAATAACATTAGTTCTCTGTTCGGCCTTTGCCGATATCCTCGCCACAATAGCTCCATTAGGTAACTCTTTGTTTCCTTTTACAGCAATCTTATTTACACCCGCTTTCTGTTGTCGCCTTTATTACCATTATTATTTCCCTCATTACCCACTTTATTACAAAAACGTTGGTAATGACATCTCAAACCACATTTAAAGCATTTAGGAGCTGAAACATCACTAGGTTTCTTAACATCTATTTTCCTATCCGAAAAAGAATTAGTCTCATTACTCCCGTTTTGCTTCCAATTACCACTAACTTTACTATCCTCCCTCGGTCTCATTTTTTCATTATTTACATACCTATCTTTACCTTTAAAACTTTTATACGTAAGTGCATAAGACTTGTTTTTATGGTCAAAATAATGGTCACATCCTTTAGCAATTTTAAAAGCTTCTAACCATTTACCCTGCTGAGTTAACCCTTTTCATATGAGTCAGCACCTCTAATCTTACAATAATTTTCCCATGTCGCTATTAAACGCGATACAAATAATACATGAGTTTCGATCTGGTTTGTCCTAGCCTTCTTAAAATTTTCCAAACACACCTTCGGTGTCGGCTCTTGTTCCCTTAGAACTAACTCCTTTAATACCTCATAATTCTCCATTTGTTCCCTAGTGGTATAAATCAACAAATTATCCGCCTTATCGCCTAACATATTTAGTAGAATTTCGGCCTGCTGGTTTTCCGGTACATTTTTAGTTTTGAATGCCCTTTCTAAACTGTTGAAAAATAAATTCCATCCCTAAGTCCCTTCTGGTACTTTGATAGATAGAGTTTTAACACTTTTGATCAATTTTTCTATGTTACTTTCATTATTAGATTCCCTAGACCCATTAGAATTATTTGTCGATCCTTGCACCCTTAGTCTTTCCATTTCTAATTCATGTTCCATCCTTAATTTTTCAACCCTCTCTTCTCTTTCTAACTTTTCGCGTTCTAACATTTCCTGTTTTTCTAACTTTTCGCGGTCTAGTTTTTCCTGTTTTTCTAACTTTTCGAGCTCTAGTCGTTCCGTAACAATAGTGTTAGATAATTCCATAATAACTCCTTCGTCATACTCATCACTGTCCATTATCTTTTTCCTAAGCTGAATTCTGGTATCATCTTCCTCAAATTCAACACGTAATTCTTCGGCTATCATCTGAAGATCCACCTTTTTTAGTTTCAATAAGAAAGCCCTACCTTCACCTATTGTTATTACCACCCTACAGTACAATAATATTTAAACCTACCGAATGAATATTTCTTAAATTTCTACCTTAGTACAGTTATAACTGCACTTATTATACTAATTAATAACTTTCAGATAATCAATGTATTACATTTCTAATTAACCTACTGTATAATCTGATTTTCCTCACCCATTGATATCACACAATTTACTTCCAATAAAACAAAAGGTAAAACAGTAATTTCGAATTGATTAATATGCAATACAGATTCCAATTTATACACTTAGATAACAACATATAATTTACATAATAATACTAATGCGTTGCAATTGAATAAAAGTATTGATGTCAATAGAAATATTCACATAAAGAAAAATTGTATTACATACACATATAAATTTCTACAATTATCCTCACAAAAATATTTCCAAATTCAATATTGGTTCTCACACTTAAAACAATTATACTCAAAACCTTCCCTTTTATTTTTCCTCACCGCGGCCTTTATTTTTCTCTGAATTTTTTTTCCACCGTGAGCCTTTTTTTTCACTACTTCTAGCCAATTAAAATTCTAAACAAATGTTCATTGCTCGCTTGTTATCAACTCTTCAAAGTTAAACAATATTGCCTCATTTAAATATTACTTTAATAACAATTTAAATTTAAGTAAATTTAATTATTCCTTCCGAATACAAAACACAATTCATTAATTTTGTTCATTACCATCATTAGTAAAAAAAAAAAAGAAAAAAATAGAAAATCAATATTAGCTCAAGTTACTATGACCTTTCCTTAAAACAATAGAAAATATGGTTATTAATACTTCCTACCTATCTGAACACACTTATTTAATTGCACATAAATTATCTAGATAATTTATCTTAAATTACTATTAATTATACAACAACTAAAATTGGTTCGAGATGCCAGCAGAAGGAAATGATCAAAACACCTTACCTTATACTCTATCTGCTGGTACTCTTCTGTTCACAGGTAGTTCCACGATGTAGCGATGATATGGCCCAAACAATAATTCTGTTCTCCGTAATAACTCTAGGGCACAACACTTTGGTTCATTTCGCTCTAACGATGATACGGCACAACATTTTAGTTCAGCTCTCTCTAAAATTCCGCTCGACGATCCGGCATTACCACGCAAGAATTCCACGGGTGCTCCGGCATTAACACACTGCAACACGGCTCGTTGGTCACTGGTCTCAGACGATTCTATCCCGACGCTGCCATCAATTTGTCGGTTGTTTCCTCTTAGTCCGCACAACTTTGAAGAAAGTCCGTAGTAGTTATTGCTGCCACCACCGATATTATTAGGTGATATTGGTCACCCACTGTGAGGATTGTGTAAATGAACACCAACGCTGTCAATTAACTGAACTAACAGTTTATTTATACTCTATGTACACAATATAATACACTATTTACATTTATAACTCGCATATAGGTGATCCAGTTGGCTGTACGGCTACGGTAAAAAGTTGGCTGTGTACTGTTCAAATTACATCTTCTCCCTCTCACTCAATACTCGTTAGATTAACTCTATCGGAGATCAATTTCGAATCTCCCAACACATGGGTTCTCAGCCTACACTGTTCGACCAGAGCATTACACACAGGGACATCCGTCCACACCTGCTCTCGCGGTCCGAACTGACTATCTCTCAGCCAAACACTGCCCTTCTCAATTCCTGCTTTTCCCGTAAACCCCCCTATTCGCCGAAATCCTTTATTTTCTCTTCTACAATAGACATCTCAGAAAGTCAAACACTCCCCTCTGCAATTTTCTCTTTTTTTCCTCACCACCTGTTCACTCAGGCTTTAAACAAAGAAAGAATGTCACCTTGAAACTTCAGTACACAGACCATACAATACATAAAATATTAAGATAAAAATAACATAAATTTCAGTTCTATAGCAGATGTTTTCTCAGAACCTGACAGGCTTCTTATGCTAAGATGCTTCCCTTATTAGTTTTGAGAGTTCATTCGATAAATATAAGAAAGGGAACGGGGGATATTGCCCCTCCCCTTAATTTTTATAAATGGGTTTTTCATGTAGAATTAGTAGATTTCGTTTAAAATTTTAGGTATATCATTCTAATGAAGTGCCTCCATGATTAGTATTGGGTGTTCATTGAATAAGTTTAAAAAGGGGGAATGGCGGGGAATCCTCCCCGTCTTGATTTAGGTTTTTCACGCAAAATTTACCGATTTGCTTCAAATTTTGTATATAGGTTTATTCTGAAAAGGTGCTTCCCTGATCTGTTTTTGGAACTCGCTGGAAAAGTATAAAGGGAGGATAGGGGAAACAACCCATCATAATTCATGTAAATGGTTTTTCATGCAGAATTAACCGATTTGTTTCAGTTTTTTTATACAGGTTCATAGTAATAAGTAGCTCCGCTCATTTGTTATGGTGTTCTTTTCTTAATTATAAAAGGGGTACGGGCGATTACCTCCCCCTTAAGTTAGCTAAATACAGTTTTATACAGAGTTATCCGATTTGCTTTAAATTTTGGATGTAGTCTCTTTCTGATAAGTTAAATTTCTGAACAGTTTTGGAGGTTTAATGGTTTAATAAAGGAGGGAACGGGGGACAACATTTTTTAAATTACGTAAATGGGTTTTTATGCAGAATTATTCGACTTGCTTCGAAATTTGGATACAGAATTGGATACGAAATTTGGATACATTATATGATAAGTCTTCAATGATTAATTATAAAGAAAGGAAATGGGGGGAGAGTACTTCCTTCCTTTTTTTTCGAAAGGCATTATTATATAAGGCTGTAATTTACAATTAGGCTGTGTAGCCTGTGAGCTCTATGCCATCAATTTACCTGGGCATTAGTCTTTTTATTTAACTTTAAAAAGTAAAGTAAATGATACTTTTAAAAAGTAATCAATATTTACGGGTATCTACATTTCTGTTTTCGATATGTGAAAAGTACAGTATGATAATGTCTGTGGTTCATAGTAAAGAGTTTGAATTAAGTTTCGAACGAAAACAATTTTTATGGCCAAATTTAGATAATCTTTCTATTTTTCATTGAAAACATCCAAAATTTGATTTTTGAGTAATTAATACGTACTCCCTGTACCTTTGACCAAATCTTTATTTTCATACAAAATGTATTATAATCAATTTATCAGCAACACAAAAGTATTTTCTAATTATTTGAATTTCGTCTAATAAAAATGCTTTAGATATACAGTGATTTGGTTTAGATGATGACACGGAGATTGGTTTAGATATAAATCATTATAAAATATACCTCAATGTATATTTTATAATGGTTTTTGTAAGTGACCTTTCGTTATACTAGAATTTTTCCAAAGAATATTCCAAATCACTTTTGCCCTAAAAAAATCCTATTACTGTTAACCCCTTCGTGACAGACCTTTTACGAATTTTTTAATGCTTAGTCACCTGTTTTTAAAAAACAAAAACTTGCGGCTTATCAAAACGAGAAAATGCTCCGATTAAATGACAAGTATTACAGCAAAATTTTACTGATGGGGATAAACAAGAATTCTTGAAAGCTTTTTTTAAGGCAAGTATACACGCGTCATCCGTCCTCAACGGGTTAAGTCTCAGTTTTAAATGATCATGTAAACAGCGTCTAAAAAATTTAGTAATTTATGTATTTTTTGTTTTATAATTTACATTCTTTTTTGAGTCAGTCCTGACATTACTTATAATTATAAAATGTAATGTAAATATCAATAAATACACAGTATTTCATTTGAATCGAAACACTTTAAATAAATGAGTCACGTTGAAAATTTACGAAGGAATCAACGAGAATTTTAGAACACACAGTTTCGATCCGGCTGAAATTTCAGCATCATTTTAGTTGAAAACGAATTTTCGGCGAAATTCAGATATTAGGCCGAAAACGAAAACGATTTTTAGAATCTCAGATTAAAATCAAAAATACGATCCGTTTCGTAGGTGCCCAGCGAATGTACTTGGATTAAGGTTCATGTCAATGCTGGCGAAGACATTCACGAGCTAATGCTGTTTCTATGTGAATGTTAGTTTCTAATATCTCGTTTGCATTTCAATATTTTTAAATATTTTTTTCTTTGATAGCTGAGTTCCCTCTCCACATCATTCCTTTTTTTTTTACATTTCGATTTTGGTCGCAGGCATTTTTTATAAAATTACTTTCACTTTCGGAACTGATTTTGAAAGCGAAAGTAACGTTATAAAATATATCTGCAATCAAAATCGAAAAAGTTAAAAAATAGTGTAGCAATTTTTTTATGTTTTAATGTTGGAAGAGACCTGAGTCACCCAATGAAAGGAAATATTTAAAAATGGCTAAATACAAACGGGTTATTAGAAAATAACCTCCACATAGGAATAGCATTAGTTCGTGAGTGTCTTCGCCGGCAAGGACTATAGCCTTCTGAGAGTATTTTTACAATGTATCTATATCTATCGTTGCAGAATATGTGTCTACTTTTAAATTGCATTTAAGTTTGGTACGTACGTGCCCTTTTTGGTTTTACTGACTGGATCCCCTACTACTTTATTATTACCATAATGTTATACATTTTTAATCCTATTTTATATGATCATCCTCTAAAATTTTTTTAATTTTATTTTTACTTTCTTCTATCTTTACAAGAAGAAAGTATTGGATTCATGAACATTTTCGACTTCCGGTTTTCGACGGATTTATACGTTTTAAAAGGTCCTGAATACGTTTTGACAATTTTTCGAAAATGTCTGTCTGCGAGTCTGTCTGTCTGTCTGTATGTGACAAAAAATTTGTGGGCACTATCTCAAGAACTAATGCTCGAAATTTAATAAAATTTTATATTCAGTTAGACCTTGATATGAATTAGTGCCTATTTATTTTTGGTAAAAATTGGCCTGCAGGTGGCGCTGCTATACTACGTTTTTCATGATTTTTAAGATTGCTATATTTCAAGAACTAAAGCACAGAATTTCACCAAACTTCAGATTCCGCGATACCTTGAGATACATAGCCACTGATAAGGTTTTGCTGTGAACTGCCCTATAGGTGGCGCTGCTATGCTACATTTTGCACGATTTTTGCTATAGCTATATCTCAAGAACTAATGCAGAGAACTTCATCAAATTTTAGATTCTGTTACACTAAAATATGTAACATAATTAGACGCTCATTACATTTTGGTATTAACCTTGCAACAGGTGGTGCAGCTATGCTGCATTTTGCACGATTTTTCTGATAGCTATATCTCAACAACCAACGCACAGAATTTCATCAAACAGATTTTGTTACAAAGTGACATATAACATAATTATACGATGATTACGTTTTGTTATAAATCCTACAACTGATGGTGCTGCTGTGCTATATTTTACACGGTTTTTTTTAAACTAGCTATATCTCAAGAACTAATGCACAGAATTTCATCAAACTTTAGATTCTTTTACACCATAACATAATAAGACGCTTTTTTACGTTTTGGCATAAATTGTCCAAGATATGGTGTTGCTGTGCTACGTTTTGCAAATTTTTTGTTATACCTATATCTAAGAAACTAATGGACGAAATCCCATCAAATTTTAGATTCTGTTAGGTCTTGACATAAATAGATGCTTATTAGGTTTTAGTATAAATTATCCAACATGAGGCACTACTAAGCTCATTTTCTAAGAATATTAATTAAATTTTGCATTTTAGGCTTTTCGGATACCAGAATCTCATTAGGCTAGGTCAAATGTTCGAGGAAATTCGATAGTGGGTAACTTTGGGGTCACCACGTTTATTTTTTAAATATTAAAATGTACTTATGAGATAGAAGAAAGTTTTGGGATTGACACATCCAACTAGTTTTTTTATTTATTTATTTTTGTGTGTGTAGGGTGGGAGGGGATCTGAATTAGTAAACTGCGATTGGAGATAAACAAATCTTGTAGAAAAATGTTAGAATTGAATGATACCGTTAGGAGGTGCTCATTGAAACTGCATTAATAGCGTAATTTTCGATGACCTTCAAAACATCTTATCTCTAAAAATAGACTTAATCACAAACTACTATAGTTGAGACGAAATTTTCGCATGAAATTTAAAAGGCCACTGCAATTATCTTATGAAAAATAAATTTAGTTGAGATATTAAAATATTTCAAAGACGTATTTACTGCAAATTGTAAATTAACTACATGTACTTATCTATAATTGAAAAAATATATCAATGCAATGTTAATAGAAAATATTGATTGTCGTTAAATTTCGAGAAACCCTTTTTCAAACCTTTTTACCCCGAATAATCTCAAGGAGTTGCTAACTTTTCTGAGTCTGAAAAATCAAATATCAATTTTTTGGGCACTGCCGGGTTTGATCAAATGCTAAAAAAGGTTGATCAAATCTGTACAGAGATTGTGTGTTACATCGCACCATTTTTCTTCCGAAATTCCGTCAAGGAGCTAGCTTTTAGTGGTCCGCACTTAAAAATATCGATTTTAAGGGCATGTTTGATAAAACGCTATAAATTGTTGGTCAAATCTCTTCAAATGATTACACGTTAGATTGCACCATCTTTGTCCAGAAATGCCGTTCAAGGAGTGGCTAACGTTTAAGGGTCCGCATCTAAAAATATTAATTTTAGGGGCATTTCCGGCTTTGATAAAACGCTAAGAAGAGTTGATCAAATCTCTGCAGACAAATTCACGTTAGATGGCACCACTTTTATCCCAAAATTCTGAAAAGGGGTTACTAACTTTTAGTGGCCTGCATCTAAAAATGTTTAATTTAGGGGCATTTCAGGATTTCACCAAACGCTGAAAATGGTTAAAGATATTTGAACAGACAATTTTAAGTCAAATGAAACCATTTTTGTCCCAAAATTCTGTCAAGGGTGGCTAACTTTTAGGGGTCCCCACCTAAAAATATCGATTTTGTGAACTTAAGTGCTGAATACTTCGTGTCACATGAGAAATCATAAAATTTTGAAATGTCTATTTTTTTAATTAATATAATTCTCTTTCAGTCCGTCTTGTGACACGTATGCTTCATACTCTAAAAGAAACAAGTAAGAAAAATCATGCATTAAGCATAGATTATGAAACACTTTCCAACGCGTCATAAAATCTTTAACAAAACTTTGTTATTTAGAGAAATGAGATGCTACTGTCCATAACCAAATATGTATTGAAATACTTTTGACCAGCCCTGTATTTCATCCGTCGGTTTATATATATATATGAGTGATTCTACGATAAGAGGTTTCAAAAACATAGCAAATTCGTCCAAAAAGAAAAGTTTGTGTTTGATCAAAAACCTTTAAATTATGATTTTTGCCCCGTTTATTTACTTTTTCATATAAGGGCAAGTCACTTTATACATATTTTATAACTTTTTCTGCTAAGTGACTCGCTCCCCTGGCAGTTATCTTGCCAGGGGAAATACGGCAGAAGAGAGGCATTTTCATGTAAATTAAAAATTTTTAACTGACTGAATTAGTTTTTGGGTTAATTGTGTATTTCACTTTAATTACTACTTTAATTATATCACTTTAATTAGGGCAGTAAATGCAATTGAATTAAATAAATATTATAAGTTTTATGACTTATCATGGGAGGTACATGATGACCGTGCGAAACCACTACACCGCACGGTCGCGTCGCAACAACTAAAAATAGTGATTCAAGCTTATTACTAAAGAAATTATTGTGTAATTATTTTTTTCAATACATCTGTTTTTTGTAATGCTATTTAAATTTCTAAAGAAAACCTTAATTTCAACGTTTTCATGTTCACATCATAGCATAGAGGTAAAGCCCCTCGCTAATAAATCGAAAGTACTAAATCCAAACCCCGGTGTAATTTTCTTAACTGTTTCTTTCTTGTCTCAGTTCGTCCATTTCCAGATGCATTTTCACGATTTTCATCCTTTAACCCTTTAACGATCATAGCATTTTCATTGCTAAGATATCGAAATAAATGAATGACACCGGTAATTAAGAACAAATATATTTCTAAATAAGAAAACGTGATTTTTCACATACAAAATAAAAGGGATATTTTTAGATAAAAATACCGGTGTCAGTGTTGCGTATCGGAATTAAAATTTTGTGGTTTCGTGGCGAAACCAATGAACGTTAAAGGGTTAAACGTCTTTTGCAATCCCATGTTTCATTCCATTTTTTTTTGTATTGATGAGTACTTTCATTTCTCTAAGTTTAAGAAAAATACCTATACAGGGTATAGCCTGTACAACTGGTTTGATACTATTGTATTGAATACGTTTTAATTTTTGGTTTATTTTTGCTTTCTGCAATTGAAAATAGAGTGTAGTAAAACTTTTTTTGACTTATGATTTTCGGCAGATTGACACGTTTTATGAAGTAGAATTCCACTCCCCCCTCAAATCAAGTTCATACATAATGTCTGTCTGTCCACACAAGTGTCCATATCTCTCCGTATGTCGCCATTCTGTACCAATGAAAAGTGTATAAAATTATGCATAGAGTTGAGCCAAATTTTAGTGTATGTATTTGGCTGGGGTAAGCAGTTTCTCCTTCATTTTAAGGGAGTAACAATGACTCTATTGAAATAAAGTCCTCGGGATGTATCCATTAGGCGGTGGGGCAGGGATTCTCTTCGGGGAAATTTTTGTTCCAGTGTTCTGATGGGGACTCCGTAGTTACATGGAACAGTGATGCGAACATGCTATGCATGATAACATAGTCTGGTTAACGCCAGACCTAGCCTCTCCTGTCTCAAGTTTGACCTGGTGCCTCCAAGTTGGTTCCACCGGGGTGTAGCGGGTTCGCCCATTTGCAAGTGCAGAATCCAGGCGAGCGCCCCCTTCATCCTCCTGGCCCAGCAAGCCAGCAAGACCTTTGACTTGATGTTGCTACGAGTAAAAATTTGAGAAAAGAGGCTGGTAGTGATGCTACTGACTTGTCAAGTCCTCGAGGTTCTGCGGAGGAGGGGGTTCAGGCTGTAACATCTTTCGGATGCACTGTGTGCACGAGGACATTTAAGTCGTTTCTCGGCATGCGTAAACATCTACGTAGTGCCCATCCGGAAGTTTACTTCCGTGAGTAGAAGCCTAAAGTTGATGCTAGTACCCATCATGTTTGGTCCGATTTAGAGACCGAAAATATAGCCCGGCTTGAGGCTCAGTTGGCTATTGATGGTGTACGTTTCATGAATACGGAATTGAAGAGACTGATTTCAAATCGTACTACTGAGTCGATTAAAGGAAAGAGGAAATCAGAACTTTACATAAATCTTGTTCTAAAGATTAAAAGCGAACTTTTAGCTGCTGGCGCTAAAAAATCTCCTTCCCAGACCGTTAGCAGTCTTGACGATTCTCGTCCTGCTGATTCCAATTCGATTCAAGTTCCTCTACTTTTTGTTGATCTCGAAACTGACTCTGCTCGCTCTGTTGATGACTTAGCTAAATCAATGCCCTTATTAACTTCTGATGTTAATAGTCCTTTGGATGATACCTTGATTTATGACACTTTGCTATACTACGTCGATGATTTAAATACAAACCAGACTCTTAGGCCGTTGCCATCTGCAGCTGAGAGAGAGTTTCTTGATGAAACTCTGTTAATTTCTGACCGTGATCCAGAAACTGCAGAGTCTTTGTCTTAAATTTTTGTTTAATGTTCTTAATATCGATTGCTCTTACAGTAGTGTGAGGAGAAGACGTGTCGTTCGTAAGAAACCTGCGCGTGGTGGTAAAACACCTTCATCAAAGCGTAAGGCGAGAAGGGAAAACTATGCTATTTTTCAAAAACTGTACCGTAAGAACAAGAGTGCTAGTATACACCGTATCTATAATAATAGTATTTTTTCTGATCAGCTAAGCTCTGCCGATGTTTTTAATTACTGGACTGAGTTTTTTAAAACCAGCTCACATGTTAATGGCGAGCTTCCGGATAATGCTTCAAATCTTGATGTGGTTCAGTTCGATGAGTTGCTTTCTTATATTACTATTGATGAGATTTTGAATTCTTTCCCTCCAACTACTAAATCCGGTGTTGGCCTTGATGGCGTGTCAGCAGCGCGGCTGTGGCGCATACCGGCTCGGGCTCTTGCTAAACTTTATACTCTTTGGTCCAGGTTGTGCTGAGTTCCCCAGCTCTTCCTGTTCTCTAGAGCAATTTTTCTTTTAAAGGTGGCTAACGCAGATTCTCCCGAGAATCTACGTCCGATCTCTATTTCTTTTGTCTTTTTAAGACAATTTCATAAGATACTTAATAAACATCTTATAAAAATCATTCCTTTCTCACCGCAGCAATTTGGATTTCAATCAGTGGACGGTATTGCCCGTGCCATTGATCAGCTTGATTCAGATTTTAATAACTTTAAGACTTCCCATAACTCTTGCTCGGCTAATTTTATAGACCTGAAAAAAGCTCTTGATTCAATTAGTTTTGATGCAATCTATTCTGCTCTTGCAAAGCTGAATGTTCCACTTGGTTTTATTAACTATATTAAATTTGTGTATTCGATTTCGAATTAGTGCAGTAGAAATAGCGTTAGAGGTGGAACTAATTGGAACACAAATAATTCCTGTTGCAAGTGGCAGGTAACACGCTCCTAATGAACATACTAAAAATATACATTCGTACTGTTGCGCAAAATTCGTTTTTTGGCGGCCATCTTGAAAAAATGCGCAAAATTTTTAAAAATCGAAAACAGCCATGTGGGGTATCATATTAAAGGAAATTTTGAGCTGATAAAGAATATGATATTTGTTTTTAAAAGTAGAAGTAAATAAAAAAATATGCCAAAAAAATGAAGGGTTTCGGATTTTTGAAAATCATGATTTGAAGTGTTAAATAATCATGTGGGGTATAAAATTACAGGAAATTTAATGTTTAAAAAAGATTGATATTGGTTTTTGAAAAAAAAAAAAGTTTGTAAGGATTAACTAGCGGGAAATTTTAGAAAAATGATACCTACATGACTCCATAGTTAAATGTACCTTAAATGTAACTTTGTTGCATTACATTACAGAAAACATTTGATACTGTCATATGACAACTCGCACTGCAACCCTAACTGTTATTACAAAATTAAAATATAAATATTGATCAGCTTTTATTTTTACTAAATAATTTATACAATATGAAATATAAGATATAAAATTTTCTTATCTCCAAATTTCCAAAGGATCGGGATCGTTTATACCATATTAATTTAAAATTTATAATTCTAATGTCATACTATAAAACTGTCTCTATTAAAATAAAAATCATAACGATACACTTTAATCTTTACACTAAATGTTAATTTTACAAAAAGTAAAAAGGCTCATGTGCAAATAAATTTTTAGAACAGCAAACTGCTCTAAAATTTTCTGTTTCTATTTGTCCAAAAACAACAACAACAAAAAAAAACTAATACTGAAAATTTTGTTCTTAACCTGAGCAAATGTTCAACCCTCCTACAAGAGAGCATGCGCCATTCTTTTAGGCGCAGGATAAAAAAGTACGTTTAAAAGATTATGTAATATTCTCTTTACATTGCATGGGGAAGAAATCTGACGCATAAATAGTTTTCTGTATTGCAATAATAAAATGCAGGTGGTGAGATGATGAAATATTATTATGAGTTACGACACTGTGAGACTTATTTTTAATTGCTTACTTATTCTTTTCAAATATGCAATCTTTGTTCTGAGTTTTTAAAATCAGTATAAGGAATATGGAAAAAAAATCTTGCATTTTGTGTTCTAATGAACTTTGTGACGATACTCCCTATGTCACATTAACAGCAAAAGGCCTGAAAGGAATTATTAATGCAAGCAAGAAAAGAATTGATAAAATTCATGAATTTTTCAATCCTACTTCTACAGGTACTTTTAAAGTACATACGGAATGTCGACGTGTATATGTTAACCTTATCAAAATTAAAAGTGACAGAAAACTGAAAATATCGCAAGATGATGCTAGTTCAACCAGCTCAAGAACGCTACGAGGAAGTGTTGGATCCTTCAATTTCAAAGAGAATTGTTTATTCTGTGGTCAGATTATTACGGATCATCAGAACCGTAAAAAAGAGCAGTCTTTCCAGTACGTACTTTCCAGTTTCGTGATACAGTTTTGAAAATATGTAGTGCTAGAAATGATTTATGGGCAGCAAATGTACATACGAGGTTGCTTTCAGTCATAGATTTACCTGCTGCAGAAGCTCAATATCTCCAAGTATGTAGTATCATTTTTAGGAACGGAAAACCCATTCCTGTGAAATACACATCTGAAGGTAGCAGTGGAGAATTGTCCGCAGCAGTAGGACGTCCAACTAACACTGAGAACTCCGATGCTTTTGAAAAGACATGTGAATGGTTTCAAGAAAATTGTAAAGAGCCAATATCTGTCAATGATTTAGTCGAAAAAATGCGTAGTTTTTCATCAGAGGAAAGCGAGCCTTACATTTATAGACATTTGAAGAAAAAATTGCTAGACAGGTTTGGAGACAACATTATAATATCAAGTAGTGATGGGAAAAGTGACATGATAACGTTTGGAAAAATTGTATCAAACATAATACTGGACTATCATAAGCAAAAACGACTTGATGATTCCGATGAAGAAAAATTTAGATTAATAGAATCTGCAGCGAAATTGATTAGAACAGAAATAAATTTGCTGTACAAAAATAAGGACTTTTATCCTAGTTCATCAGATATTGCATCCATTGAAGAAAATAAGACATAGTTACCCCCTGTTTTATTAACTTTTTTAGGTATCCTAATTGGTGGTAAACGGAACGATCTGAAGCAGATTTCAATAGGTCAAGCTGTAATGCAAGCATGCAGGCCTCGTTCTCTGATATCTCCTATTCCTCTTGGTGTAGGCATTCAGATTCATAGAGATTTTGGATCTCGTTTTCTAATTGATGAACTTTATAGTCTAGGATTCAGTGTGTCTTATGATGAAATACAGAAATACATACACTCTTCTGTAATGGATGAAAGTAACCAAAGCATTGTACATTCAGGTCACTTTTCTCAATGGGTTGCTGACAATGTTGATCATAATATCGCATCAATAGATGGCAATAATACCTTTCACGGGATGGGAGTTATGTGTTCATCAGGAGAATCTTTTAACAACTCTTTATTGCTCACAGACGCAATAAAACGACTCAAGTCTCGCCCTCTAGCACATGACATTATTAAAAAAGCAAAAATTCCTCTTTACTACATTCAATCTCCTAGCTCAATAGCGATGAATAAATTGAAGTTTGAAAAATTATCTTTTGCACCAATGCAAATTAATCATTTTGATGTTCTTTGGAGTACCAGTAAGTTATTTAAAACGCCTCAACCAGGATGGTTAAGATATATGCAAACTGCTTCAGAAGGTGAAAACAGTGTTACAACAGTAACTAAGTTTCTGCCAATGTTTGATCTAAATCCCAATTCTTACAGCTGTGTATACACTACACTTATGTTCATCAGCAATGAAGCAAAAAGACTAATTGTAGAAACTCCGATTGTAACCTTCGATCAATGCTTGTGGATAAAGGCACTGGAAATTAAATGCGCTGATCACAAGAGAGAGTTTGATAATGTAGTAATCCGGCTTGGTGGGTTTCATACACTGATGTCTTTTCTTGGAACTATTGGAGGATTGATGGCTAGATCAGGCATAGAAGAAGCCCTACAGACAGTTTATGCTGAAAATTCAATACCGCATATGTTGAAAGGTAAAGCATATTCGCGTGCTCTTCGTGGACATTTTTTTATTTCTTCATCTCTCACTGCTTTAATCGTAGCCAATATACTGAAATGCAGCCTCCCAGTTGAAGTTACTACAGATTCAGATTCAGATTTTAGCGAGATTGCATAAAAAAGGTGCCGCGTTTCTGGTGACGGAATGGAAGTGGGGTTAAATAATGATTTTAATCTTCAAAAATTTATTCACCTTTTCCAAAAAGTGCTCAAAGGTGATATCAAGGCAGAAAAAGTTATTCCAGATCCTGATCTTCATAAACTTTCAACACTAATACATGAACGGAAGAACCTTCTGAAATCCCAAAGCCGCACTGCTATACTCTGGCTGTTGTATCTGAACATGGTGGATATTGTAAAAATGTTTATTTCGGCTGAGCGATCAGGAAATTTTGAAATGCACTTACAGGCGGTTGAGCAGATGCTACCATTTATTGCGAGTTCAGGTCATAACATTTATGCCAAATGTGCAAGAATTTACCTTCAACAAATGCGGGAACTAAAGACAACGAAACCAGAACTCTACAAAATGCTTAATGAAGGTCACTTTACAGTACGAAGAAAGGGCAGAGAATGTTCTGGTGTTTGGACCGATATGCACATTGAGCAAACGCTCATGAAATGCACCAAATGTCGTTCTGGTATAACTCATGGAGGAAGTATGACTGAAAGTCAACGTGCAACTTGGATTTTGAGTCATTCTCGATGTAGTGAAGTAGCATGTGCAATGAGTTTGCTGACCAATGTTTCACGTGTTGGCAATGAACAACATACTGATTTAACTGATGCAAGGATGGCGAGAGATTTCGAAGATATGAAAAAGGTAATGCAATTTTTTATGGACCACAATCCATTTATTGCTACTTCAACTGATTTATGGAATATTTTTAATGGAATTACAGATAGTAAAAGGAAAGTAACTGTAGAAAATGCTGACTACATTGGAAGAAGCATCCAAGATAAACTTACCGGTAAACTTTTTAAAGGTGAAACTTTATTGAAATCAGACCAAGCAATAACCATGAAAGTATTGAAAAAAGGAATTATTATTGCTGGTGAGACTCACCATGTAGATTCTCGTCTTTTAACACAGAGGATGCTAGCTTGTATCTCCTTGAATAATAGCACTCAGGATACAAGAGAATTTTTTAATAACGAATTATCTATTCTACCACCTTCATTGTTTGACCATAGTACGCAACTAATGAGAAAAACAGATAAATCATCATTAGCACACTCATTATATAGTCTGAATGTCAATGAAATACAGCGGTCTCATTCAACTACTTACTACCTTCTTGATGGTGGGGCATTAATTCAGCAGATACCATGGTCCACTTCTGCAGTATTTGGCGATGTCGTAAGGCAATACGAATCATTTGTAAACAGAAAGTATGGAAAAGTAACAATAGTTTTTGATGGGTATGAAGAACCTAATATAAAAGATATGGAGCATAGATTGCGCTGGAAGCACTCGTCCGTCGTAATATTCTTTGATGAAAATTCACCCGTCATCGTAAAGAAAAGCCAGTTTCTTTCTAACCCTGCAAACAAACAACGCTTTATCAATATGCTGGGAAATTATTTTCAAGAAAGGGGTCATTCCGTCATTTATGCAAAAGGAGATGCAGACGTGGTAATCGTCAGAGAAGCTCTAAAGTTAGCCCAGGAAAAGCATGTCACTGTAGTAGCTGATGACACTGACATTTTAATCCTACTACAATATCATTCTTCGAAGAATATTTTCATGCAGTCTGCGACACAATCTGAAAACGTTCGTGACATTCAAGCCATGCAAGGATCTATTGGAGAGAAAGCTTGCAAAACTTTACTTTTTATTCACGCATTAACGGGATGTGACACCACGAGTTCATTATTTGGAAAAAGTAAATCTTCTGCTTTCAAAAAAATCATTCAATCGAAAATTTTATGCGAATGGGCTTCATATTATGGATCAACCAAAGATATTACTATGGAAGAATTGATTGAAAATGGCTGTAAAGTTATCATGTTTCTTTATGGCGGCAACATCGAAAAAAGTGACCTAAACGTCCTTCGTTATGAGCAGTACATGAGAAAAACAGCTTCAGCTAAAAAAGAATTCGACATAGCTCGTTTGCCTCCTACGCAAAATGCAGCTAAATATCATCTACTTCGAGTACATTTGCAGTGTTTTATATGGCAAAATCTAAATATACCAACTCCTGATCCTACACTGTGAGGTTGGCAGTTAGTTGATGGATATTTCCAACCGATATTAACAGCCCCCAGCTGGAATTACGTCCCCAGATTAAACCCAGCACCAGACAAACTGTTAAAAATGATTAAATGTGCTTGTCTAATTACAACTGAAGATCCATGTAACACTGCAAAGTGTACATGTCGCCGATATGGACTTGTATGTTCAGTAGTTTGTAAAAACTGTTGTGGAAAGGACTGTGCAAACACAGGAGACAATTTAGATTCAGATGAATATGGAGAGGTTATTTAAATTTGGTTAGATAAATATAATTTTATAGACAAAATCCCTTTTCTTGTGTACTTATTTTGAATTTTTAAAATAAAACCATGTTTTTCAAAAAACCGAAATCCTTCATTTTTTTTGCCACAACTTTTTTATATATTTATACTTTTAAAAACAAATATCATATTCTTTATCAGCTCAAAATTTCCTTTAATATGATACCCCACATGGCCTTTTTCAATTTTTAAAAATTTTTCGCATTTTTTTCAAGATGGCCGCCAAAAAACGCATTTTGCGCAACAGTACGTCTGTATATTTTTAGCGTGTTGATTAGGAGCATGCTACCTGCCATTTACAACAAGAATCATTTGTGTTCCAATTAGTTCCACCTAAAGGTGTTTTTTGCGTTATTTCTACTGCACTAAATACATATTTGCAATTTAATGGAACTTTTTCCGAGTCCGTTTCACCTAATAGGGGTGTTCGACAGGGCGACCCCTTATCCTTCACGATATTTTTAATCGTTTTTTATTTTATTCTGCGAAGTCTTCCAGATCGACTTGGTGCGATTCTGCTTGGCTCTACCCGAATCTCATTTACCGCTTACACTGACGATTTATTATTGTTAGCTAGAGATGCTCGCTGCTTGCAGGAGCTGCTTAATATTCTGAATTTGCATCTCCCGTCTACTAGTCTTTCAATTAACTGTAATAAATCTTACTTTTTCATGAATTTCCTTTAAAAAGCAAAGTAAGATCATCTTTGATTACGATGCTGAGTTCTTTGTTGGTGCCACGCCTTTAAAGGCGTGGTGTTTGCCTTTAAAGGCATGTTTTAGTGTTGGGTAAGCTTTATGCAGGAAACCTCAGAAAGATCGATCTGAAGGTGCGCAGGTTCGTCCGGGAAGTACTCCATCTACCGCACGACATCCCATCAAGTGCCTTCCACGCTCGCGAGAGAGAGCGGTAATGGGATTGCCGTACATGCGGGGGATTGTGCCCGTGATGACCCTGCGTCGTCTTTCAGCTGACCGCGAAAGAATTCTTCGGCTCATGACTGCCCCTGATGGTAGTCGTTTGATATCCAGGAGCAAGGTCGATTCTTCCTTTATGAGGGGCCTGCATAGCCGGTGGGATGGGACTGGCCTGCGATATTGCAGTGCCGTCCCTGTCGCATCGAGCTGGTTTTATGATGGCAGTTCTATGTTGTCTGGTGCTGAATTCATTTCAGCTTTTCATGTACGATTTAATTGTTTGTATTCCAAGTCCCGGGCTGCCCGTCGACGTGATGCACACAAGCAATGTTCACGTGGCTGTAACGCATCCGAAACACTTAACCATATCTCACAAAATTGCTATGCAACTCATGGCCTACGTTTTATCAGGCACAATACGCTTTGTAATTACTTCGCTCGCTCTCTGGAGCAGCGAGGTTATGAACAGAGGTTATGAGTCAGTCATGAACCAATTTTCAAAGTTAATAACAAAAACTTTAAACCAGGCTTGATCGCATACTCGCCAGATCATATTCTACTGGTGGATCCACAAGTAATAAACGACCAGTTTTCCATGTCCGATGCTCATCGGGCTAAAGTAAACAAGTATGAAATTTTAAGACCGCAATTGCAGCAACTTCAACCCAATGGAGTCCACTTTATATCTTTGACGTTTAATTGGCGTGGCCATCTGTCTGTTGACTCCTACAAAACACTTCTAGCCTTCCATGTAATACGACCTGTTGGTGTCAAGATTTTAGCGATCAAGACACTCCTCGGCACGTGGCGCATCTGGTCGGCGTTCCAGAGAATGACTCTTAACAAGAGAATGTCCTGTTCTCCCTCCATCAAAGTTCCTTGACTGTATGTTGTTTTGTCTTCGGGTGAGCCTGTACCCATTGTAAAGTGTGCTAAAGTTAATTTCGGTGTTCACGCGATTTTTGTAATGTATATTTGAAATAAATTATTATTAGAAGTTCTTTGCCGGAGGGAGACGTTTTAATAGCAATTTTTCTGTCATTTTCTTAATTGTACCATTGGAAGTGCATGAAATTACGCATAGAATGAACCCCTATTTTTTGTGTATGTTTACGGCTACAGCCAGTAGGTCTTCCCTGAATATATAATAGTTGCTATGGAAACGGGTGCTGTAATTGCGATGTCTGTCGCACTTTCATTCCTTCTCATTCCTGCGAAAAGTGTATGAAGTTGCTTATAGAACTGAAACATTTTTTTGTATGTATTTGGGTAGGACTAGCAGGTTCTCCATAAATGTGAAAAAAATTGACGGTTGTAATAGACATTTTTGTGCCATTTTTATTAATGTAACATCAAAAAGTGAATACTCTATGCACAGAATTGAACCAAATGTTTTGTGTATATTTTTGGCTATCGTCAGAATTTCTTGTTGAAATTGGAAAGCAAATTCTGCCAAAAAATGCGCTGTAATAAAAATTTCGGTGCCATTTTTCTTATTGTACTATCAATAAGTATAAAAAATTATGCATAGAATTGAACCAACTTTTTTGGCGTGTGTATTTGTTTGAGGGCAGAAGTTTCTACCTGAATTTGAATATATTCTGCCGGAATAGGTGCCTGTAATACCGAATTTTATGGCATTTTCTTTATTTTACAATAAAATGTATATGAAGTTATGAATAATACTTAACAAAATCGTTCATGTATGTTTCTGGCTATAGCCAACTGGACGTAATTGTCGTCCCGGAAAAGATCGCTGTGATAGCGATTTTTGCATAAATTTCTGCATTTTTGAAAGTACTGTTGTTTATCGGCAGGTCGTGCAGTGATAGGAATTTGCGTTCTCTTAAGCCAGCTGTTTGCAATCCCCTGGTGTACAACGGAATAACGAAAATCTGCTGATATTAATAAATATCATGGTCGAGATCAACTTGTTTTTAGCCCGATTCCTTGACTGAAAACAAAAACTTAAAAAGAAAATTGAAGTTAGTATAGCACTGATTTAATTATATTGTAGTATTAACATGTGCAGCTACTTTTTGTAGCATTAAGAGGTATGAGATAGAAGAAAGTTTTGGGATTGATAATTCCAACTAGTTAAAAGATACGATTGCCGAACACGTAGCTCTTCATTTCAATTATGAGCCATCTGTATAGATTTTTATATCTTTAAACTCATTTCGTTTCTTTGAATCACTTATTTCTTAGATGTGTATGTGATTTATAATTTTTTTTTACTTTATTTTATCTTAACAAGCATTGGATTCGTGAAAATTTTCAATATTAATTTTTGGACGGCTTTACACGATTTAGGGGTCAGATAACTCGAAAAACACATTTTTTTTTTTTTTTTTTTTTTTTTTTTTTTTTTTTTTTTTTTAACAAAATGCCTGTCTGTATGTGACAAAAATTTTGTAGACACTATCTCAAATACTAATGCATTGAATTCTACAAATCTTTAGATTCTGTTAGACCTTGATATAGAAACTAGATCCGATTAGTTTTTGGTGTATATCACTCAAAAAGTTGCGCTGTTACGCTGCAATTATTTAAAATATTACTGCATTTTGCACAATACCTATATCTCAAGAACTTTTGCTTGGATTTCATAAAACATTAGATTTAGTTAGTACTTGATATACCATGGTACTGATTACGTTTTGGTGCAAATCTCTCAGAAGGTGATGCTGCCAAGATGCATTTTTCGTGATTATCGCTAAAGCTCTATCCCAAGAATTAATGCATGGAATTACACGAAACTTTAGTTTCTGTCAAACCGTGACACAGTGTAGATCTGATTAACTTTTGGTCTATATCGCTCTACAAGTCGTCACCTGAGAATAATTTTCTATGTGTGTTTTTGGAAAAAAATTGACTTATTGACAAAGAAAGGCTCTATTTGTATCTATAAAGGCATATTTTTGTATCAAAATGATGTTATATGTAATTCATATATAACATTACAATTATAATATGACGTTATTTTAATCCAGAAATGTCTTCATCGATACAAATAAAACATTTCTATGCCGATAATTCAATTTTTTTCAAAAACGCTGATAGAACCTTATTATACTCAGGTAGCGAAGTGGCGATGCTGTGCTGCATTATTTACAATTTCCTCAAAAATTATATCTCAAGAACTAGCCCATGGATTTTCATAAAACTTTGCATTTAGTAAGTATTTGATATAAAATGGCGCTGATTACATCTTGGTCCAAATCGTTCAACGGGTTGTATTGACATGGTGCATATTATTCGTGATTATCGCAATAGCTCCATCTCAAGAACTAATGCACGATATTTTCAAAAACTTCAGATACAGTTAATTTTTAGCTCACAGGCTATCAAATCCTGGGAGTTTATGTGCCCGTCCATTCTGTATGTGCGTAACGCGATAACTCATAATAAAAATATCCGATTCACTTGAAATTTTGTATGTATGTATATTCTGATTAGGCGCTACCCTGATTAGTTTTTGGAATTCATTCTATATGTATAACGGTGGAAAAGGGGGCTAATGCTCCTCCCCTTAGCTTGTATAAATGTATTTTTATGCAGAATTAACAGTTTTCATTCAAAATTTAGATGCAAGATCATTCTGATGAGGCACTTTCGTGATTAGTATTAGGTGTTCATTGGATAAGAAAAAACAGGGGGAATGGGGGCTCATTCTCCTGCCCTTAATTGATATAAATGGTTTTTTCATGTAGAATTATCAGTTTGTGCAAAATTTAGATGAGGCGCCTCCGTGATTAGTATTATTCATGCAGGTTTTTTATATAATAAATCACATCCCTGATTAGTTTAAGGATTTCAGCGTTTAAGTATAAAAATAGAAAATGGAGGTAGCTGATCTCCCTTAATTTGTTTTTTTTTATGGAATTAACCCTTGAAAATATAAGGCTGTAATATACAATTAGAATGCGTAGCCTGTGAGCTCAATGTCATCAGTTTAACTGGCCAATATTTTTTTAAAATATAGATTAATGCTGTTTAGTTTTGTATAAATTACCCTACACATGGCGCGGCTATGCTGCAATTTTCACGATTTTCAATATATGTATATCAAGAACTAAAGCATGGATTTTCTTAAAACTTCAGATTCAGTACCTGATAAAAAAAAATGATCCTGATTTGTTTTCGGTGTACATCTTACAGCATGTTGCGCCAGTGACGCCAACTTATATGGACCCATGGGAAGCGAGCCCGCCCAGTAATTTGGAATTGGACCATACCTCTTGGAATTGGAACTCTACTCACCCGCTATTTATTGAGCCCACCCAATATTTCTGTATTTGTTCAAAAATGTTTTGAGCCCACCTAATATTTTTCAAAAGTTGGCGCCATTGTGTTGCGCTGTTATGCAGTTTTCTTTTTCAAATTTTGCAATAGCTTTATTTAGAAAACTTATGCATGGATTTTCATCAAACTTTATATACAGTTTAAAATTGACTTAAGTTGTTGCTAAAGGGCTGTGCAAATATAACGTTTCATTTTAGGGGGCATGGGGAGATCTGGCGAATGATATCGTAAGATATC
The DNA here is from genome assembly GCA_964019185.1 of Maratus speculifer. Lineage (NCBI taxonomy): Eukaryota > Metazoa > Arthropoda > Arachnida > Araneae > Salticidae > Maratus > Maratus speculifer. The sequence goes on from OZ025292.1 coordinate 26,325,035, forward strand.
TCTAGGGGGAAGAGAGGTTTGTCTTTTGATATCGATATCAATTTTCATCCAACCAAAATTTTCTTATTTCATTTGCAATATGGTTTTTGGTTCAAACTAGCGTGTTATCGATTTTTATTCTTATTTAATTTTTTAAAAATACAAACTCTTATTAAAATCGCTAAATTATTATAAAGATATTTAATTTTAAAATATGAAATACCAAAACATTTGATATCCCTATTCTTTGTTATATGTGTATGTATATACAGTTACTGTTCCAGAAACCATATATGAAATATAGCTTGCGTTTACTAATAAATAAAAGAGAAGAATGTTGTTGTCCATGTGTTTTGTTGATAAAAATTTCTATCTCACCACCACACTCCTTCGTGCGGGGCAAGTGCAACAAGACATTATTACTGTTCATTGCCTTATGTTACAAAAAGCTATTATAAAATACTTTTGAATAATAACAATTTCTTTTATCTGCTAGATGATTAAAAGTGCTATTTTATTGATTTCTCTTCATTTGAATTAATAAAGTATGAGAAAAATAAATGTAACCAATTTTTAATATCACTCCAAAGAAAAAAAAATTACCTGTTGATAACGATATCACTACCGGGGGGGGGGGGGGAGATTTCGAAGAATGATAAGGTATGATATCGGAAAGGAGGAAAGGGTGTCCAAAATTACCAAAAATTTTATAACGTTAGGCGGTGCTATGCTGTATTATTCAGGAAGTATTAACATGCATAAAATAGAATAACGTTTTAGGATTGTCCCATCTAAGTAACTTTTATATAGTCTGTGTGTATAACTCATAAAAATACCCGATTTGCTCGAAATTTTGGATGTAGGTTTCTTCTGATAAGGCGCTTCTTTGATTAGTTTTGAAAGTTAATTGGATAAGTATAAGAGGGAAAATTGGGGGAGAGGTAATAATCCATTTAGATAAAGGGGTTTTCCATACCGATCTATTAGTTTTCAAATTTATTCAAATTTTCGATTCGAGGTTATTTTGATAAAGCACCTCAAAAATTAGTTTTTAATATTTTTTGGTTATAAAGGGAGTAACCCCTCTTAATTTAGGTAGATTTTTTCACGCAGAATTTAAAGATTTATTTCAATTCAGGTAAGTTCATTCTTATAAGGTGCATCCCTGATTATTTTTTAAGATTATTTTGTTAACTGTAAAGGAGACGGGGTCGGGCGATTACACCCTTACCCTTAAAAAAGATAGATTTTGCCTGCAAAATTTTAAGATTTCATTCAAAATTTCAATATAGCATCATTCTGATAAGGCGCTTTCAAGATAATTTTTGCGTGTTCTTTGGTTATGTATGAAAGGGGAAATGGGGGTAGACTTCCATAATTTAGATAAAGGCTCTTTTCACGCAGAATTTACAGGTTTGCTTAAATTTTCGGATCTAGGTTCATTGTGATAAGGCGTAAACCTGATTAGTTTTGAGAGTTATTTTGTTAAGTGTAAAGGAAAGAACGGGCTATTACCTTCCCTCTCCCTTCTTTTATTAGGGAGAGTATAAATGCGTTTTATATAAATGGGGATTTATGAAGAATTATCCGATATTCCAAAAGTTTTGGACATGGGTTTTTCCTGATAAGGCAAATCATATAATAGTTTTTTTTTTTTTTTTTTTTTTTTTGTTTTGTTTTGTTTAATGGTTGTATAAAGAAGGAAATGAGGCTTTATCCCTTTTCCCCTTAAATTAGTTAAATGGGTTTTTATTCAGATTTATCCGATTTGCTTCGATTTTTCTATATGGATTCATTCTATTAAGGTGTATTCCTGATTAGTTTTGGGGTTTCAATCGTTAAATATAAAAGAAGGGGAAAGAGCTGCTAATAATAAGCTTTATTTGTTTTTTTAGGGGCATTAGTCTCTGAAATATAAGGCTGTAATGTATAATTAGTATGAATAGCTTGTGAGCTCAATGCCGTCAGTTTAACTGGGCACAATTCTTTTTATTTAATTTTTCCGTTGCATAAATAAAGTTCTGTAACAGCATTTTCAAAATATATAGCTGAAAATTTATTTTTTAAAAGGATTTCCTTATCATTTTATATATATTAAAAACATTTATATAAAAAAACATACATAAAAAATAATATATTATACATAAATATACATTCACAAAAAAAGGGATTAAAGAAATGACTTGCAAGAAATTCAAGTGCAGTTGCGGGGATCTAGAAAGGTTGTTCTGACATTACAAAAACGAGGTGGAACCCGTCGAACTTCGACGAAAAAAAATGTTTTAGAAGGAACTGTTGCATTGATTTATAACAACGTACAAAATTAGCTACAGTAAAAAATTCATCTTATATTGATCAGTTTAACTCTTAAAGAAATAATATTTTAAGCCAAAATTAACAAAATACCATTTCTATAAAAGTCAGTTGTCCAAATTATAAAAATTAAACTTTAATCGCATATGTAATAAATAAAACACGATAAAGATAAGTTATTATGATACAATTTTCAATTGAGGCTCTTATACTTGGTAAAAATGAAAAAAAAAATGAAATTGTCACGATCATAAAATTTCACGTGAAATCTAAATCCGTCGTCATTTTTATCTTCTCAAAATTTACATACGAAACTTAAATTTCTTTTTTTTCTCTCAATTTTAAGAGAAAGTGTCACAATTCTGTTGCCACGAATGCAAAATTCGCACAAAAACTATAAAAAAATTAATATCTCAAAAACAAATTAAGATGCAGCTTTTAAACAAATTGCATTTAAAAAGTAAATTTTTTTTCTCAATACGACGATATAAAAATTGAAAATGTGCTTTATTTAGAAGTATAAAATTTTTAGTATCGAAAATTGTAAAATCGAATTGCATGCGGAAGTGTTGCCATTCACAAAATGACGTATGCGTTACGCACAGATACGTTTGGCCTTTATAATATAGATTTCGTCGTAATTATTCATTTATTATAGCCCATACTTACTCTATAGTTACTTAGAGAAGTCTGGGATAGGTAGATAGAAGAGTTTTTAAACTACTTTAGATAATTGAGGAAAAACATATTGTAATTATTTCTTTTTCACTATCAAAGATTAAATGAACAAAACTAAAATGTCAAAATTTAAGAAAAGTATGTCCACTGACAATTTTTAAATTAAACAGTGTTGTCATTTTGATGATTAATATATATTTTTTCAATTCAGACTACTTGATTACTACAACATTCTTGACTCCCTTCTTTATTACTCCATTCTTATTTAATGGCTGAGTTAAGGGTATGGTGGACGTTAAATTTTTTTTTATAATTTTCATCATAGCAATATGAAATTTTGTGTACATATACATTTCACCTTAAGCATGTAGAACACCTTCAAAAAAATTTCCAATATTATTAAAATTTATAATTTAAATTTTTTTAAGTGCTCCTCGTGTCTTTATTTTTGAGATACTCTTGCCCTTTTGCATTTTTATCACTTAAAACTCTATTATGAACAAATTTGTGTAAGATTTCTCTAATCTCTTGAATAGTTAATATTTTATAGATTTTCTCTATATTCCATATCTATTTCAATCAAAATTTTGCTTTTTAATAAGTAAAAAATCAAATTTGAGTATCTTAATGAATACGAATTTTTAAAAGCTTACACAATTTTTTTTAACAATATCAGGATACTTCCTTATCGATTTTATAAATATTGATCTAAAATTACGTTGGAAGGAGCATTTCAAAAATCTAAAAAGGAAGAAATATTAGTTTTGCGAAAAACATATTTACAGTATATAAATATACTTACCCTTATAATTTACATCTTAAAATCCTCATAAATGGTAATTTAATAAGAAAAAACTGTTTTGGTAATATTATACCAGAGAAATGGACGTTTTTTGCGACTATTTTGCTATAAACGATTTCGCTCAAATAATGGTCCACTGTCCTCTTGATATGATAGATATTACTATTTCCAAAGAGCATTTTTCATTCAAGCAATTTTAAAATAAATATCTGAAAATAGCTCACCTGCCCGGCGTTATTCGGGACCGAGATGTTGTTCACTTTTCAAATATGTTACATGATTTCTAAATAATCCTTAAATGAAACTCAAATTTGCACGATTTTGTATCTTCGGTGCATTTTGTAAGAATTTACATTTTTAAATTGAAAAATCTTTTAAAAAAAAGATATTGAATTAAAAGCCTATGCCGTTTGGTATTTCATTTTCTACGTAATTTGATATTTAGAATCTATAAATACCGAAAGCGAACGACCGACGCACATTGGGGGCAAAAAATCGTAAAAATGAAATTTTGTTTTGAATTACCGGCATACGTCACTATATTAGAGCATATGTCAGAGAACATCTGCCTAGAATTAAAAATCGCGGAAAGTTATCTTGGTCGTCATTAAAGGAAAAAATTAAACTGCAAATCGCACTATGCTAATAAATGAAAAAAAAAAATTTTTGCTTAAGCATTCGTTTGGTTATTTCGCTGTATTAATTTTCAAAAAAATGACTATGACACTTTTATTGAGCCATTATTAGCTGTAATACACGATCTGAAAATGCAAAAGGAACTAATATATCGTTTCACAAGTAAGAATTCTTTCATTATTAGGTGCGTTCGTAATTATGTAAATACGTAGCACCTATTGTTGTCGCTCAGTCCGTCTGTCTGTCCGTCTGTCTGTCTGTCCGTCTGTCTGTCCGCATATAACAACGCAAAAACAACCCAACCGAATCGTTTGAATTTTAAAATACGTAATTATAACATAATTTTGTCGAGTTATTTCAAATTTTATGAAAATCGGATGGATAGATCAATTACAGGGACAATCAAAAGGATTCCGTTACATTACGGTCAATGGGGGAAAATTTTCAAATGCATTTTAATCGTTTGAAATTTAAAGCATATAATTATTGCGTAATTTTGTCGAGTAATTTCAAATGTTATGAAAATCGGATGAATAGATCAATTACAGGGACAATCAAAGGTATCCCATTACATTACGGTCAATGGGAAAAAAGATTCAAATGCATTTTTATGATGTTACACTCATTCGAACACAATAGAATTGGCATGAATCTATCAAATATATACTAAAATATGCATTCTGTACAATCTGTGATGCAAAGAATTTTTATTTAAAAATTACTTCCTGCATATTTACAGAAACACAAAGATTTCGACTACTATACTGTATCCGAAGTACGCTCTACTATATCAGCAAGATCTGAATATTTTTAAAACATCGTTATCGTACGAACGCACCTCATTTGCTACGTTCACGTGCAATTTCTAACTTGTTTTATTATGTGTTTCAAATATCAGTATAGAAATTTCTTACAAGATTTTGCTTGAAGAGATAATATTCTTCTCTTAAAATTGCCTGCAGTCAGATTTTAGAAGGGCTTTGATTTTTGATCAATATTTATTACTTAAGTTTTCATACATGATTTTAAAAGAATGTTTTCATAATTCTGTTTTAAATATTTATTTACATGAAATTATTAATAGGTTGTTAAAAAGAAATAAAGATGTTTAAGTATATTTGCAGCGAGTGAAGTAGGCGAAATGGAGATCTATTTGAAAATTTCATTCCATAAAAGAAACTCCGTTATTAATTAGTTTGAATTAGTTGAATTTTTTATACATATTGTTATTTGCAAACAAAATAAGTTCATCTACGTTATATAGTATTAAAAATTTCTGTAAAGAAGGAAACTTTTAGCAGTACAATTTTTTGTTCTTATCAAATGTTTTCATTATCTTATTTATTTTTAATTTGACATTTAATTAATGCTAATTTTTCAATTTCAATTATTTTTAAAAGAAAACATTTATTTTATAAAATAATAACAGAAGAAACATCATTTAAAAAAAATTACTATTTCTTCTAAAAATGTGCTTCATTTGTAATTCATTTTTTTCATTTCGTCTTATTAATACAAAATCAATTTCACGAGCTTTGTTTGGGACATTAAAATTTGAGCGATAAATGGTTTTATATTGCAAACCTTTCTTGAGGCTTAATTCACCTCTACCGATATTATTCCTCCATGGTTTTTATTGATAAAAAAAAACTTATAAACAATGCAATGGAAATCACCTGCTTTTCACGAATGCCACCATGGTGCAAGCATTTTCGCAGACGATAAAGCCAAAACTGTCAGATGTTTATAGATTTGTGGCTTAGAACAGTTCTTTTTAGCCAATTTTAGAAATATTATAAAAAATATATTTAATGCCATTCAATCTAGTTAATAATTTAATATAATTTTAAGTGTAAAGAAAAATTGGAGAATGATGTATTACAAAATCTCCAGTGGTAGCTGTTTAGCGAATAATGTTTACTTTCTTTGTAATATTCAACGCGTACATGGATTTTATTCTACTTAAAATTTGTTGGATCTTCTTTTATCGGAGGTATAAAATCGGATATACTATTAAAGAGGTATGTAACAATTTTAATTTAGTGAAAAAAATGTATGTAAAAAAATTATTTAAAAAAAGTAGTTTAATAATAATCAAACAGAAATTTCAAAATTTGATAGGAATGGCTGTCATTCTTTTAACATTAGTTGGAAAGTGTATCCACGTTATTTGTGTAGTTATGATTAAAAATGTGCGAGTTGCTTTTACATTAAAAATAAATTAAATTAAACGAAGTTTATTTCAAAAAGGGCTTTTAATTGCTCTCGAGATTTCAGTTAAACTGCTCAATTATTTTTCTACAGATAAGCGTTTGGAATTTATTGATTGAATAACCAAAATTTATTTGTGATTTTGTTCTACAAATCAAAGTAAACTTTAGAAAAGTATGCAATAATTTTATTGATTGAAATTTCGCGAAAATGTACTCAAATGTATGCCCATCTTACACGTAAGTACCCACATAAATTGCAGATTGATAGAACCGGTAATTTCATAAAAGTTGCATGCAAAAATATTAACTACTTTAAAATAAATTTCGCGTGTTAAAAAAAAAATCGCATTTTTTATAAATAAATAAATTTATCCTCATAAATTACAGTGACAACTGACATACTTTTTACTTTATAGGCTATCAAAGCCTGTGAGCTAATGTGCCCACTCGTTACGTATGTATGTATGAATAAAACGCGATAACCCATGGTAAAAATTTCCAATTTGCTTCGAATTTTGTTGTAGGTTTATTGTGATAAGGCGCTTCGCTGATTAGTTTTGGGTATTTATTAGGTAAAAATAAAATGGGTTGGACGGAAGTTTAATTTTGCCTTCTTAATTTAGATAAATGGGTTTTTCATAAGGAATTGTCAGATTTCATTCAGATTTCAGATATTGGATCATTCTGATATGGCGCCTCCCTGATTAGTTTTTGATGTACTTTCGTTAAGTATAATGGGTGAAGGGGAATAGGGTATAATCCCCCCCCACACCTTAATGTAGGTAAATGGGATTTTTTACGAAGAATTTACCGATATGTTTCAAATTTTGGATATAGGTTCATTCTGATAAGGTGCTTCCCTGATTTTTCTTCTTTTTTTGAGAGATTCATTAGTTAAGTATAAATTGGGGATCTGTGAGTTATTCCCCTTAATTTATGTGAATGGATTTTTCATGCAGAATTATCCGCTTGGTTTCAAATTTTGTATGCAAGTTCATACTGATAAGACGCGTCTCCGATTAGTTTTGGGGTTCTTTTGTTAAGTATAAAAGAGAAAATGGATGATTAATCCCCTATCAATTATATAAATGAGTTTTTTGCAGAATTATCTGATTTGCTTTAAATTTTGGATATAGATTCTTTCTGATAAGGCAAATACCTGAATAGTTTTAGGGTATGATGTTTTAGTATGAAGGGAACATGGCATATCTTACATTAAATAAATGTGGTTTTATGCAGAATTATTCGATTTGCTTCGAATTTTTGATATATGTTCATTATAATAAAGTGCATCTAGATTAGATTTGGGGATTCAGTCATTAAGTACAAAAGATGGAAATGGCAGAGCTAATACCCCTTAATTTGTCTTTCGAGAGGCATTATTCCTTGCAAAAATAAGGAGTGATAAACAATAAGGGTGAAGGAGATTGCGAGCTCAATGTCATCAAGTTTAAATGGACAATATTTTTATTTTATTTATTCATAACTTGCATACCAACAATAGGAATAGTTATATACAAGTTGTCTTAAATTGCAATGAAATATTTTCTTTCATACATATTTTTTCTAATAATCATTACTTTTTTAAGATTTAACAGTTCTATGCCTCCTTAAAATTTCATTATATTAAGATTTGGTACTTCTAGGTTATACCCGTCGACCAATTTCGCCAAATTATACAAATCGCCAAACTAATAGCCAAATTATACATGTTGACATAATTTTTATTTTAAATAACGAAAAAAACAAATAATTAGTAGAATATTAATAAAAAGTCGAAATAAAAATCACTTAATGGCATTTTAGACACGTGAATCGCATTTAATGTCATTGAATGTGACATTCATGATCATCCATTATTGGCGTTTAATCTTATAGTTGGGCGATAATTTTTTGGTCGTCGGGATAACATAGAAGTACCTAAGATTTCAATTGCTTTGGGACGAGGAATTCTTTATTTCTTTTTATGATGAAGAATATTTTAATTATGTATCCAGGTATATCTTTTTTCTTTAAATATGAAATATAACTTATTTTAAAATCTATATACATAAAAGTAAGTCTGGATTTCGTATTAACCTTCCCACTGCCACGACTGGATATACCCGTTCACTAAGCTGCAGGTTTCACTGCAGTTGAAACTTTATTTAAATTAATATAATTCTACAAATATAATCCATTTTTAAGAAATTAAGCTATGATTGATTCTTGCGAGGCTTATAAGCATATACGTAGCGAAAAATTTTTGCCATGATAGATAATCCCTCTTTTATTAATATTTAAAAAAATGATGCAGAGAAAAAAAATTTAAAATTTTACTCTTTTGCTTAACATTCAGGGGGTTAATATCACAAAAAAAAAAAAAAAAAAAAAAAAAAAAAATCTACTGAACCGACAATTTGGAAAATAGGAGTAAAAATACTTCTTATATGATTGAGTGCCGGTAATAAAGGATTTTGCGAAATTCTGCCCTTAAAGGTTAGAACAAAGTGAATGAACTTTAAAAAAAAAATCATTAAAAATCGGATTTTTTATTTATTTTTCATCTAATAACATATTTTAGAGTATTTTTTCATGCTGAATTGAATGATACTAAGCAAATTCTTGTAAGTTCAAGAGTTCGTGAGATAATTTACATTTTTCTAATTTATATGAAAGAAAGTCTGGATTTCGTATTAATCATCGCACAAAAAAAAAAAAAAAAAAAAAAAAAAAAAATTACTAGACCTACAATTTTTTAAATTGGGGTAAAAATACTTCTTACATATCATTGAATGCCGCTAAGAAAGGATTTTGCGAAATTCCACCTGTAAAAATTGTAACAAAGCGAAATAATTAAAAAAAATTCCTTTAAAATCAGATTTTATGGCTACTTTATAACTGATAACATATTTTAGTGTATTTTTTCATGCTGAATCGAATGGTATTAAGGAAATTCTTTTAAATCCAGTAGGTTCTGAGATATTTCATATTTTTCTAATTTGACAATGTCTTTGGCGCCAATATCTCAAAATATAATTTTAATGTCTAAAAATATATATCTGTTACTATAGCTAAATAAAAAATTCAAACTGAATATTTTTTAACCACTTCTTTTGGTTAAATAATTAAAACAATTATGTCAGATGGGGAAAAATTACAACTGCCTCAAAACAGAAAAAATATTATACTTTTTGGTTTTATGAACACAATGGCAAAATATGATATCGCGCCTTACCGTGCAAAGGATTTTTATTGCAAACCGTGCCAAAGTTTCAAATTTTCTATTTATTGTGCGTAAATATATTTTACTAGCGGCCCGCCCTCGCTTTGCTTCGGGTAGTCCCGTGTCACTACTGACACTGCAAATTGTTACTACCACTTCATCCTATTAAATTCAACTACGAAAACCATTACCCTCCTTTTAAGTAGTCGGGTAAAAAGCAGCCTATATGTTAATCTAAGGTGCCAGATAACTCCATACAAAGTTTCATAAAAATCTATCCATCCGTTCTTAAGTTATAAATGGTGTAACTAACACGACTTTGTTTTATGGATATTAGATTATAGCAGCCCGCCCAGGCTTTGCACGGGTATTAAAAAGGGGTTATTAAAAAAGTGTAAACTTATAAAAGAAAATTCGGATATTAGCATTATTTTTTATTTATTTGTAATAATGTTTGTAAAAAATGTTACGCCTACAAAACAAAAGCCATTAAATTTATTATTCGTTTACAGAGCTTCCCTGTAAACGATATTAGATGTTTTATTTTGTGGCAGCAAAATAAATTGATTTTCAGGGGCTCCGACCCGCGATAGGCCAACATACAGTTGGCCACGAGTAAAACATTCTTTTCGTAGGTCGATCCCGACTAATTCGAAGGTTTGACCTTTGGACTTATTAATAGTTAACGCGAAAGATGTTTTTACAGGAAATTGAAGCCGTTTAAATGGGATTAGTAGATCAGTTGGGATCCTCGGTATATGAGCTAGTTGACCAGCTGCTACGCCGATGATAATGGTTGCTACAGTTAAATTGTCCTTAAATTTCTTTATAAGTAGCCTCATCACATTGCACATGTTCGAGGGCTTAAATTTCTCAAAAACATGATTGGAATTTCAATTTTTAACGTCAATTCATGTGGTGGCAGTCCAGAAAGGTTTAGTGAATTTAAAAATTCCTGTAGATAATGGACTGCGTCTTGGATATTAGTTGGTATATTGTTTGGATAGCGCTATTTCCTGTTCCGTTCCGTGTCCTGAGTCGTATGGTGTATTATCGCGTCAGGCTTGTTTATGTAGTAGTTTATTTTGATAAGGATTAATACCAAGATAAAAATAATGAACTTTTACTGAGACGACATTTTAATTATTTTTTTAAATTAAAAAAAACCCTTATTGTGACGTAACTGTAACAGTTAGACATATGCTGTCGCGGCATTTTTTGTAGATAATTATACGTTCTGCAAGGTCGTAGTACATTATTTTGTTTTATAATCAATAGTATTCGCAGTGAACGCGATGTAAGGATTTTTTAAGGCCATTTTTACACACGTTGGGTTACATTATTGGCATTTTAATTAAGATCCCTATCTATATAATAAAGGCCAAACGTATCTGTGCGTAACGCATATGTCATGTTTTGAATGGCAACACTTTCCGATGAAATTTCGGCTTTGCAATTTTCGCTATTGTAAATTTTTAAACTTCTGTACATTGCACGTTTTCAATCTTTATACCATCGTTTAGAGAAAAAAATGCACTTTTAAATGCCGTTTGTTAGAAAACTGTATCTCAATTTGTTTTTGAGATATTAATTTGTTTGTAGTTTTTGGTTCAATTTCTCTATTGGTGGCAACTTGAGTATCACATTTATGTGGGAAAAAGAGAAAAAATAGCCATAGAGTAAAAAAGAAAAAAAAATAGAGATGCAGTTTAGTGGCTGGAGGCGACGCCAAAAATGTAACTCTAAAATTCGCTGCATTGCATCAAATACAACGGCGTGCTTTCACAAAAAGAAAAACTTTTAGCGATGCAATTTTAATTTATAATACAATGAAATGCTATTTTATAATACTAAAATTTATTCAGATCTTTTTCATTTATAGAAAAAAATAATGTTAAAAAATTCGGTCTCTGTTCCATTTGATTGTTTTTTTTTGGGCCGAATGAGAGACTTATATTGGAAGAATAACGCCCATCAAACCCTTTTTAATCGCATACTGCACCTCCATCTATCTCTTTTCTCCATGGAAAATAACAGATCACTGTATATTTTAGTTGTCATTTTTTCATAGCAACTGAAAAAAAAAATAGTAATTAAAAATCTGTTATGTCAATATATGGTTGGCTATAAAACCCGGTGAATGTTGTTGGTTTTATTTCGTTTTTATCTATGAATTTAGTGACTTTTAGTTCGTTGTAAACTTACTTTACAAAAGATACATCAATTAACCTTTACAAAAATGTATTTTAAAGAATATCCGGGTGTCATATTTTCTTAGTTGTTTTTAAAAACTGAGAATGCAATTTTATTCTTTGGCGAAATCTTTGGCTAATAACTGCTATCTTGCGTCTAATACGCAGGTCCGTAGTGAACAATAGGGAGGGCTCAAGAGAATGTAGGGCAGGGGGGCTCATAGTTTTTTTTTTCTCTCTCTCTGATGCAGAAAGATAAATTGGTGCATATTCATATTGTAGGTACTGTGTTTCATATTAAACTGTTAAAATAACTTCATTTTATGCTTAGAAAAGTATACGATGATGACGTTATGAGTGTATAACTGGTGCAAAATAGCCCATCATGTTAGCTACATATGTACAAATAGGATGAGGGAGTATTGAAACACTTATTTTAAATACAGTTTAGTAACTCTACAAAACTGTGAAAAGGTCTCAAAACTGAATTAGATTTATAAACAATATTTCATTTGAATTTTCGGAACAGAAATTCATTGAGTGATCTTGGAATCTTTTCCAGGGGGGGCTCAAACTATTTCAGGGGGGGGGGCTGAGCAGCCCATAGCGCCCCCTTAGCTACGGCCCCGCTAATACGGAAGTACCGATAATTTTTAAAGCTGTATATGATTACGTAAATAATATGTTTCATATAAAATTGGTATTTGGAATGTGTTAGCAGTTTAAAAAGCCTATTACGCAGAAAAAATTTATTAGACTTTCCAATTTTAAATTTAAAAAAGTTTTTCACCTCTACTTTGTGACCCGGAAACCCCGGGTTCGGTGTACTAGTTTTTTTAAAAATATAATTTAGCCTAGGTTTACCGGAAATAGTGTAGCTTTCCAACGGCGAAATAATTTTTCAAATTCGCTAAGTAATTTCGGAGTCTACTCATTTCAAACAAACAAACAATCAATTAACTAATTTTTTATTAGTTACATATATCCATTCCTCTTGTTCTATTAACAAATATTTCAAAATCCTGTGTTATTTAAAGTATGACGCCATATTTTTCCAAATCAAATATTTTATTAATAATTTAATTCTTTCCCGTTCACTTTACTTGTAATTATGTTCCCATTTTTCACAGAGAACCTCTTATTAAAATAACCGATTTTCGTGCGTCTTATATGATAAAATACTTTTTTTTTTCAAGTATAACGTCATATTTATTTTCCTTTGAATTCTTTTTATTTTAATTTTTCACGTGGATACTGTTCAACTGAAAATTAATTGCCGAGGAGAAATTATTCGAGATTTTAATTTTCTTGGCAACGTGTAATAAAAATGGTTATTTTTTATCGGAAAAATGTTAATTGATTCTGTATGAAAAATAATGAAATTTTGAATTATTTAGGAAAATATTTGAATAAATCAATTAAAAATTAGCCTATGTTCACCGGAAATAGTATAGCTTTCCAACGGTGAAAGAATTTTTCAAATCCATCAAGTAGTTTCGGAGCCTATTCAATTCAAACAACACAAACAAATCTTTCCTCTTTATAATATTAGTATAGATGACTATTTTTCAATGGCAATTACGGAAAACTTTTTATTTATTATTTTATTAATAGACAATTCTTTATTAATAATTATCCTTATCTATACGTAAGAAAGTCTGGATTTCGTATTAATCAAAGCAAGCCCAAACTACTGAATATAAAATAGTGAAAATTGAAAAAAAAATATTCAATCAATTTCTTTCATTAAATAATTAACAATTTTGTCAATTAGGAAAAACATTAAAAACGCCTAAAAAAAGGACATCTTTTTGTTTTACCAAATTTATGCCAAAATGTGGTCCCGCGCCATTTTATTTCAACCCTAACCGTGAAAACCGTGAAAACAATTTTATTGCAAACCGTTTCAAACTAACATTTGCTTTTTATTGACATGAATATTTTCTTATGAGCATTATTCAATCGGAATCCTGCAAAACTTTTTAATTTATTATTTTTTGAATAGATTTTTTTTAAATTAATAATTGTAACTTACATTTATTACTGTTACTGACATGAACTTCCCTATTTGTCAGTTATCCAATGATGAGAAAACTACAATAAAATTATTTCAGAACTTAGGAATTATACATAAAAAAAAAAAATTTTGTTCAAAAAAAAACCATGAATGTCATCATTCAAAAAATGAAATGCTTACTGCAATGTGAGACATGCGTATTACATACGCCCCACTGCAATACTCAAAGACATTAACACGTTCGCTGCCGCTTACGTGAAGATGTGATGATAGTTAATGCCGCACTGTAGGAGTGTTTTTTTCCCAGAAGCCGATTTACTTTTTATAACAAAGAATCAGAAAAGATTTTACCGCGCCAGCGCGTGGCTGGCTATTGGAAATCACCCCACATCACGCCCTGGCGCGTGAGTGGCCCCTTAACGTTGGAGCCATATCACGTAATGGCGCGTGATTAGCAGCGAATGTGTTAACAATTTCAAACCTGCAGTTTAAATTCACTATGTTTTATTACTTGCAAGATATTTACAGTAAACTCATTGTACGACGAATTATGTGCAAGACGAAAATCCGTCTGATACTACTTTATTATACCGTTTGCCCAAAAACCATCGCCAATTTATAAGATTAAGTGACAATAATGTATGATCGTATATGTCAGATTTACTTTATGTTAAACACGATGCGTGTACTTTTTACGATTTTTCTTTTGTGTGTTTGACCTTGATACAAAGATTCCAGAGCATTTTTTGTTTCATCTATATCTTGAAAAACGGTTGAGTTATAGCACTTTAAATTTCCAATGTGGTTGACATTATGAAACGGTCTGAAATTTGTCACGCGATAATACGCATATTTATAAACTGATTTGTGCATAACTCCACGTGTACATAAAAATGTCTTAACCGAGTTCACTGGCCAATCTCATTCGCCATGTAGTTTCAAAATGGCGGCTATTTAAGTTTGTCAAAAAACTTTTAAATGTATGATGGTGCACAAACAAAAAATAGAAATTGAAAAGGATTCTTTTTAAAGTGTTTGATATTAATAATGAATTCCGGCGTATTTTTTGCTTTGTCTTTATCTTAAAAATGCCTGAGATATACAGTTGGCAAAAAAAGTATTTGTACACTTCATTTTTTTAAATTATAATGAAATTAAACAAAAGATTTAAGCAAAAAATACTGTAATACATTAATTTAATGCATTATAATATTATAGAAGCAGAAACAAAATTAAACGAATCGATTTTTTACATTATAATAAACAAATATACAAAATTATAATGCAAAAAAAGTATTTGTACACTATCAATGTAATATAATTAAGGAAAATTTAGTAAAATGATACAAATTAATATTTTGTGCGAATTCATTTAGCGTTTATGACTACTTCTAGATGGTATGACATAGATTCCACCAACTTTTTTGTAGTGGTCTGGTTAATGTTATTCCATGACACAATAAGAGCTTCTTTAAAACTGTTTTTTACTAATACATATTTTTTTTTCGGATTTTTGCATCCAATAGCATCAGCAAATTTTCTACTGGATTCAAGTCTAGAGATTTTAGAGGAATTACCAGTCGTCTTCGAGTATTGTCGTAAGCATGTGCTGGTGATCACAGCAGTATGCTTTGGTCATTATCCTGCAGAAAGTGAAAAGCTTCCTCTATGCATAATTTCTTGGCACAGTTTAATAAATTATGGCGCGACACATCACTGTATGTTAAACCTGTCCTTCCATTGTCAAAAAATTTTAAATGTCCTGCTCCATTAGAAGCTATACATCCCAAAAGTATAATATTCCCCCCAACATGCTTGATAGTTTGAGGTATACGTTTTGGATCTAGAACAGTTTTATTTTTACGCCAATTTTTTCGAATGCTTGATGGTAAGAAAATTCCGAATTTTTCCTCATGAGAAAAAATTACTGTTTTCCAAAAATCCAATGATTTATTTCTGTATGCGAAAGCGAATACTATGCGTTTTCGCCTATTTGTTTCGTTGATGAATGGATTTTCCCTTGAGGTTCTTCCTTTTAAATCTGCATTGAGAAGAATATTTTTTATTGTTTGAGGTATTACTCTGATGCGAGAAGATGTCGCAAGGTCTCCAGCAAATTTTTGAACCGAACGCACAGGAATTTTTAAAGCTTTTTTAACAACACTCTCTTTTTCCCTCATTGTTAGTTTGCTAAGAAGTCCTGGTTTTCATTGAATTTCGATTCTTTTAATTTATTCATAGTTTCTCACTATACATCCAATAGTTGTAAATGGTAATTTAATAGCTTTTACACATTCTTGTTGCGTATTTAAATTTTTATTATGCTCAATCATAGGATTTCATATATCTAGAGGTGCCTCTCTAGTATTAGGTTCTATATTCAATTACTTCAAGAGCAAATTAAATTAAATGTCAGACAAATATAATATGAACTTAAAAATTATTAACAGCTTCTGTAAAAGTAGTCTTTTGAACCATAAACACTATAAAACACAGTACATATCAGGATGGAGAAATGTACAAATACTTTTTTTGCAAGAAATTTTTAAACTTTTCCCATTAGAAAATTATTTTACATCTTTATCGAAATTTTCTGTTGTGTAATTTAAAACGCACGGTAAACAGACTGTATTAAAACTATTTTTGACAAAATATCTGTTTTTATTTAGTAAAAAAATAAAAATTTTAGAGTGTACAAATACTTTTTTTGCCAACTGTAGCAGTTTCAATTTCTAATGTGAGTGATTTTTTTTAATCAATTTGCCCGTGACAGCACTCATATATATTAATCGATTTCGATGCGAGTTTGTATGTGCACATGAATTAAGATTTCGACCGAGCTCATTGGTTTGTTTTATCAATCATATTTCTTTAAAATGCCATACACTTCATGATATCGTAGAATTTGGGGACCCTATAAATCGCTTAAAATAAAACCAGGTTGAATAAAAAATGACTAATTTCTAAATATTCCTATTAATATTGAGTATTGACAAAAACTAGTATTCAATCTTATATAATCGGGTTCCACCAATTTGATCTTCCTATATTTGAATAGTATAACTTAATTTAAAATAAATAAATACATAAATAGGGTACATGAAAGCTACCTCTTCCTCCCGTTACTGCCGGAAGGACTTTTTCAAAAACAAATTGACTATTTTTTTAATATCTGCGGTGAAAAATGGCGACCTTTTAAACATTTTATAAGACAACCAATTGACCAGTGAAACAACATCAATAACACTAACAAAAAAAATTTCTTTCATTTGCGAAAGAGGGGATATGGGCGCCTATTTTTCGACTATATATTTCTTGATATTCAAAAAAGAAGTTGCTAACTTTTACCAATTCCCGTCGCCAAAATTTCAACAAAATATTTTATAAGCTGTAAATTAAAGAAGAAATTCGAAAACACAGGATTAATTTAAAAAATATGTTTTTCTTTTTGACACGTGAAATACACTTACAGGGGTTTTTAAACCATTTCCCAAGCAAATATCAAGGACTTAATATAAAACACCCTTGAAAGGAGGATTACATTTTTAAAAAATGTTAATATCAGGAAATCTTCAAAAGGGTGTCAAGAAAACCTTCAAAGGGCGCCGCGTTTGATAGCCCTCTAATACGATATACCTCCGAAATAAAGTTATATGTGTGATACATACATCTTTACAAAACATTGAATAAATTGAAATATTATGCAACAAATTATTGATAACATTTTAAGAGCTCACATAATAAACTCAACTGTGCATTTGAAAAAATGAAAAC
This sequence comes from Maratus speculifer, assembly GCA_964019185.1. Taxonomy (NCBI): domain Eukaryota; kingdom Metazoa; phylum Arthropoda; class Arachnida; order Araneae; family Salticidae; genus Maratus; species Maratus speculifer. The sequence continues at coordinate 26,342,844 of OZ025292.1, forward strand.
TGAACTACTCGAGTTGATTTCTTAATTAAGAAACTTGGTCAGGTGACGACATCTTAACCTGGCAAGCCGCCTCCATAGGTGTAATTCAGTAGTATCTTGCAGAACTTTTTACCCACAACGGAGTTTACATGCAACACGTGTTATTTCCCGTATTTTCATGCTGTATTTTATTAGGCAGTAAATCTTGATACCGACATTTTTCAGCTGCGAAATCGATGCTCCACAAACTGAAACACCACCACACGATATAAATGAAATTGCCTGGCGTTTTCAAAACCCCATTTTTACAACAGACATTTCAATTAAATCTTATTTTGATGAAGGAAGAAAAAATAGGGCTCCTCAGATAGACAATATTTTTCGTAAGTTGATTTTGGACAGAAATGCTAAGGAAAACCCAACATTGCAGTGCGGAAACTCCGCCTTTCTGGGGGAAAAAAACTCTGTAGCGTAGAAACTTGTTACATATACTTCCCATTGGGGCAGATTCAGTAGATTGTGCAGGGTACACCATACGTGCTCCTAATAAAGAGACGGCAGTTAGGGAAAATACCTGAAAGGGAAGGGGGTTAGTTTGCACATGTTATTTACACTATAAGTGTTATATTTAGCTATTTCATTCAGCATAATTTATTTAATACTGACCGAACAAGTAACTTTAGATTATTTTAATAATTCCTGGCTATTTAAAATGCATGTAGAGTTTTACTATTTCTTGTGCTAGAAGCTAATAATCAATATATCTTATGACCAATTAACTATGGAATAACGCACTGTTAAGTAGAACTATAACGCAGAGTTGTACAGCATAGACGCACGCGCGCATGCCGTGCGCAGAAAATTTTATAAACTTTGCAGAAAATTTTGGGAAAGAAACAATTTTATTTTTGTAAAATGTTTTAGTGCCAAAAAATTGAAATTATTCTCCTAGTTTTATGTACAAATTATTTACTGTTAGTGCACAATTAATAACAGGAACGATTTTCGAATTTTCCAAAAATTTAAGGCATTTGATGCTGAAAACTTTAAAAATTCATCAGTTCGAAATTTCGGACACCAAAAATTGCGAATTTTGACAGATGGTTGTAATAAAAAACCAATTTCGTGAATTGTTCGCAGAAAAAAAAATTTGCAATTTTGTCAAATTATCACGGAAAAAAACACGAATGTAGTCAAAGTTCCGCAGAAAAAGCGCTAATTATTGTCGAGGGCTCATGAAAAAACACAAATTTCGACAAACGATAGCGAAAAAAATACAAATTTCGCCAAAAGATCTTGAGAAAAATGAGACTTTCGTCAAAAGACTTCGAAAAAACTTCAACAAAGATTTACGTAAAAAAGCACATTTCAATGAAGAATTGATTAAAAAAATCGTGAATTTCAGCAAAGAATCACGTTAAAAATCGCATTTTAACAAAGGATGGCGTAAAAACTATTATTTCGAAAAAGGACTGCGTGAAAAACGCAAAATTAGTCAACAGATTGCTCTAAAAATGCGAATTATGTTCAAGAATCGCATAAAAAAATGCAAATTTCATCCACATCAAAATAATATACCACGTAATTTTATTAAACTTTAAATTAATTTGCAGAAAGTTTTTGACCAAATATTTATGTGCACACAAAGTTTTTGGTTTTATACAAGTTTCGCTATAAGTGACTTCGGAAGAGATTAACGAGCTGATTTAATGATATTAACATTAATGAAGTTATTTATAAGTAAGCAGGTAAGTAAGTGAGGTTGTAACTTAAAAGCTACCGGGGTTTAAGCTTCACATAAATTAACAATTAATTTCATAATTAACTATATTATTCTAATACATTTGCTTACCTCATCCAGTGGTATTCTTCTTTTGAGGGGATCTCCTCGGTAGTTGGTCACTATTGTGCTGGTTCTTTTTTCTCTTGCTTGAAAATCAAGAAAACTTGAAAGCTTGTCAAATTCGATAAGATGCTTGATTCTGTCGTATGTCTATTTTTACAATTATATTCCTTGTGGCTGTTGAAATTTGTGGCTTTGGCACTTTCCAAACTTGTCGTCACTTGTACTGATTTCTAGATACTTTAATTTGCAATTCTCTTACTGGGCTTTGTTTTACGGTATGCACCACTTAAGTTTTGACCACTTAAGGTATGCGCCAACCTCCAATCGCCATTTTTGCGAATAATTTCTTTTCATTATTATTATTATTTTGAATTGAAGTTGAAACACTTAGAATTCGAAAAATACCTTAATTTTGGAACCCCAGTAATCAGAAACAAAGTTATAGTCCAAAATATGAACCTTCATACATTAATTTTTAAATTACATTAAATTCGTTATTTGTGTTTTCTAGAAAATGCGTTTTCCGTTGTTTGCGTTTACAAGAAACCGCATTTCTTAAAAAGATCTTAAAACATTGAAATACAAGCTTTTAAATATGTATGTATATAAACTCAAAAGCTATTTTAATTAAAAAATACATTTTCTTAAATGAGAAAAATCATGTTTTGCATGCAAAATTTGATATACGTTAATAAATTTAAGAGGCACTGCAAATGTTATGCTTTAGAACACAAGTAAGTGGTAATGTTACAAGAAAAAGTGAAACATATTAAATAAATTTCGTTATCGAAAGCATTTCTTTGCTAAAATTTGACTTATCTTTATATGGATGATTCTATGATAAGAGGTAATTTGTACGGCAATCCTTTTAAAACAGATTTTTAGCTCACAGGCTATCATAGCCTGAGAGCTTATGTGCCCGTCCGTTCTGTATGTATGTTCGTACGTAACGCGATAACTCATGATAAAAATATCCGACCCACTTGAAATTTTGTATGTAGGTATATCCTGACAAGGCGCTTCCCTGATTAGTTTTTGGAGTTCATTCGATATGTATAAGAGGGGGAACGGGGGGCTCATGCCCCCCGTTAGTTGATATAGATGGGATTTTCATGCAGAATTAAGTTTTCAAAATTTAGATTAGGATCATTCTGATGAGGCGATTCCGTGACTGTTATTAGGTGTTCATTGAATAAGTATAAATAGGGGGAACAGGGGTTCTAATGCCCCCCCCCCCGTTAGTTGATATAAATGGGATTTTCATGCAGAATTAAGTTTTCGTTCAAAATTTAGATTAGGATCATTCTGATGAGGCGATTCCGTGACTGTTATTAGGTGTTCATTGAATAAGTATAAATAGGGGGAACAGGGGTTCTAATGCCCCCCCCCCGTTAGTTGATATAAATGGGATTTTCATGCAGAATTAATTTTCGTTCAAAATTTAGATTAGGATCATTCTGATGAGGCGATTCCGTGACTGTTATTAGGTGTTCATTGAATAAGTATAAATAAGGGGAACAGGGGTTCTAATGCCCCCCCCCCCCTTAATTTATATAAATGGGTTTTTCAAGCAGAATTGTCAGATTTCGTTCAAATCTCTGAATAGTTTTGGAAGTTTAATGGTTAAGTATAAAAGAGGGGGATAACTCCTTTTAAATTATATAAATGCTAAATGGGTTTTTATTAAGAATTATCTCATTTGCTCTGAATTTTGGATATAGATTTTTTATATGATAAAGCATGTCTTTGATAGTATAGGAGTTTCAATGATTAAGTATAAAAAAAGAGGAAAGGGGAGAGCTGTTTCCCCTTCTTAATTTTTTTTCGAACGGAATTAACCCTTGAAAATATAAGGCTTTAATGTACAATTAGTATTTGTAGCCTGTGAGCTCAATGCCATCAGTTTAACTGGGCAGTATTCTTTATTTATTCTATATGTTGCTATTTTTTGCAATGTATCGCATCATCTTAATATATTTTATTAAACAACATCACGATTGAATGCCTAATTAAAACACATTTTTCTGAAATTTCTTACAAAGTCTAAAAAAGTCTCTCCCCTGGTACGTCCCCTTGCCAGTTTCAATTTAACTTTCAAACAATACATATATTTTTTCCATCAGATGCTTAACTAAAGTATGTTTAATTGGAATTTAAGTAATTACACTTACGTATTATAAAGTAAAATATAAAATAATTTTGTTAATTTCAAATATTTTTTAAAATTAACTTTTGTCCCGTTTTTTGTGTATCTACCCTGTCAAATTTCGTTCCGCTGAAACAAATATAAATTCAAGGATGGCTATATCGGAAGTAGCGCTTAAGAACATCTATCGGCTTGAAGTTAGCAATACACTCTCAAAAAAAGTTCCGTCTTTTTACAGAAAATGTACTGGCAGCACTGCTGCCAGAAATTGTCTGTATATTGACGACTTTCCGTTTATTTTTTTCTCCGTCAAAAGAGGAAAAATATCCGTCACTTGAAAAAAGTTTGGAAAAATCAATGCGGAAGAGGTGGGGATCGAACCAAGGACCCCAGGATTACAAGACCAACGCGCACCCACGGCGCCAGGATTGCTTGTGCAGATTTTGCTTTAAATAGAAGTGTTCATTTCATATGGGTGTGGTTTGGTGTATTTCGTTAAAAAGCTTTTAATTTTGCAGTTAATCTCGGAAAGACTTCATCTTTAATGAAACTGTGGCTGTTTTTTTTTACTTTAATATTAATATAGTATAAAAATGTGAATTTTAAATATATTACGTAGATTGTTAGAGAAAAAACATGGATGTTTTATTTTTATTAGATAAGATTTTTTTTAATAATATCAATTTTTTTTTGCATTTTATTTTTTAATTAAAATATTTTTTAAATGTGTTCACTTAAAGTATATTTTATATGCGAATATTTATCATAGAAATAACTTAGTATGTTGAACTTTATTCAACTTATCCAACTTTGAATAACAGATTGTGAGAATTTTTGAACGAATAAAGAAAGTAATTGTTATTTATTTTTAAATTCGAAAACATTTTTGTCTTTTAAAACTAAATTAGACATTTTAATCGATAGAATACTTTTGTTTTTCATTTTAAAAATAAATTCGAATTTATTACTAACAGACCCAATGCGCATGCGTGCTAGATATAAACGGAAACGTTTCCTCATTTTTCGACTTTCGGAATGAACTCACAGAACAAATACGTCTTTTGGGAAAACAGAAGTTATTTGTGAAAAAATAACGATAACTTAGTGTATATTGACGAATTTTTCTGACAGTGTACTAAACGCAAAAGCCATTTAAGTGTCGTCATTTTTAGTTGTTGCGACGCGACCGTGCGATGTAATGGTTTCGCACGGTGATCGTGTATCTCCCATGATAAGTCATAAAACTTATAATATTCATTTAATTCAATTGCATTTACTGCCCTAATTAAAGTGATGTAATTAAAGTAGTAGTTAAAGTGAAATACACAATTAACCCAAAAACTAATTCAGTCAGTTAAAAATTTTGAATTTACATGAAAATGCCTCTCTTCTGCCGTATTTCCCCTGGCAAGATAACTGCCAGGGGAGCGAGTCACTGACCAGAAAAAGTTATAAAATATGTATAAAGTGACTTGCCCTTATATGAAAAAGTAAATAAACGGGACAAAAATCATAATTTAAAGGTTTTTGATCAAACTTTTCTTTTTGGCCGAATTCTCTATGTTTTTGAACCTGTTATCGTAGAATAACCCATATATATATAAATCTTCTGTGCGTGTGTATGTCACTGAACTCCTCCTAAACGACTGGACCGATTTTAATGAAATTTTGTGCGTGTTCCAGTGGACTCGAGAATGGTTTAGATTCACATTTCATCGAAATTGATTCGGTACTTTTTTAGTAATTACGCAAAAACTAATAGTTAGTGATTTTTCGGTAATTAAAAGTGTTGCATAAGTTCGACGAAAAGAGTGCGGACGGAATGTCCGAACGGTCTAAGGCGGAAGATTTAAGCTCTGCTTCTTGAAGAAAGACATCGCGTGTTCGAATCCCGCTCTTGACAAACGGTATGCTTTACACTAATATTTCCTGTATTGTAATTTTTATTAACCGACTTCAGAAAATCGTTAACTTTTAACTAAAAAGAGAAAAATAAACTTTTCTGTCAAAAATTGAACAGACTTCAAAAAATACTGAAGAGTGAAAAATAATTTCCTTACATAAATGTAATAAGAAATTAAATCAAGAGCGTAGTGTTTATCGCGTGTATTACTATATTTATGTACATTTATTTGATTTTCTGGAGTCGGTGCCAGGAGGACAACGTCTGTCGGTGTCGGGTTCGCTAGTTAATACCTAAATTTGAAAAGAAAATTGAGATTCCCTTCAAAATTTATTTAAATTCATTTTTTTTATTTCCTGTTTTAACTAAAAACATAAATGCGTAATAAAAATTTCATACATTTTTTAAAGAAGTGCCCGAAAATAGGCATAAATGTTAAAAGATATATAAGCCTTTATCCCGATTTGTCTATTATCTTGATACGTATATGCGTGCTTGGAGATCAGTCCGTTGTAAGTTAATGGCTATTACCACGATTTTATGCAATATTGTTGCGAGCTATTTTTAAAAGTTTGCATGTTACTGGAGTAAGGTTCATTTTGTCGCTGTTTGTCCGTCACTTGTTTTGCGCAGTCTGTTGCTGTAATTTCTCTTTTAGGTAGATTTCGTAAAAATTATTACATATAGCAGTTGTTACTATGGTAGAAATTTTGAAAAAATTCTTCGTAACTTTTCATTATATGGATCCAGGAACTGAAAATATCACCATCTAGAAAGTTTATGTATATATACATAATTAATGTATGTATTACATTTTATCTGCACGATAAAATTCGCAATTATACACGAATTGTTTTAACACTTACCAAATACATTGCGATGGTTAAGTATATCTCAGTTGGGCAAAATTGGCTGGAAATCATGAAAATGAGAAAGAATCAGAAATTGGAATAGCGCCTTAATATGACTAAATCTCAGTCTTTGCGAAAAAACTGTATTATCTCGGATTTTTATTTAGTTTTGCTGTTGAAATTTGTACCTAAATTCGAAATCTAAATTCTCCTGCAGACCGAGCCGGCAGGGATTTTATTTTTGCAGCTGGCTTGCTTTACTGTGTAGTTGGTTTTCTGTTTCTTTAAAAATGTATATTTTCTTTATCTAGTTAAATATCTTTCGATGAATCATTCTGTTAACATGAATAAGCCGTAGTTACATGTTTATCATAAATGATTTTCCCTTCCCAGTAATAAAAGATATCGTATTTAAGGTTCCGACGAATCCTATTCGTCTTTGTCCGTTATAGAAACCAGAAACAAAAATTATATAAGTCAAAGACTTCAATCTCTGTGTACATATAGCTATCTCCCTCGTATCACATGAAAATTCGTAATATTTTGAAAAAGGTCCAATATTCTAATCAATTTTTTTATTACCATCCGTTCATTTTCGAGATTTAAATTTTAAAAGAGAACCTTAATTGCAACGTTTTGCATGCAGATATCAAATTTTACTTGTAAGCAAAACGTTTTTTAGTTCGACCGCCGGTGCTAGAAGTTGAATTTTTCATATTAAGATGGATTTCATTAACCCGGGAAAACTCGCTATGAGAATTTCTCTCACAATGCCCAATTCTTTTCTTTTACTTTACAGTCACTTAATATAAATTTTTTTGTTTGGCTTGGTATTTTTATTCAAACTAGTTGGATGTGTCAATCCCAAAACTTTCTTCTATCTCATAAGTACATTTTAATATTCAAAGAAAAAACGTGGTGACCCCAAAGTTACCCACTATCGAATTTCCTCGAACATTTGACCTAGCCTAATGAGATTCTGGTATCCGAAAAGCCTATAACGCAAAATTTAATTAATATTCTGAGAAATTGAGCTTAGTATTTCCTCATGTTGGGTAATTTATACTAAAACCTAATAAGCGTCTTTTTATGTCAAGACCTAACGAATCTGAAATTTGATGGAATTTCGTCCATTAGTTCTTGAGATAAAGTTATAACAAAAAATTTGCAATACGTAGCACAGCAACACCATATCTTGGACAATTTTTGCCAAAACGTAAAAAAGCGTCTAATTATGTTATGGTGTAAAACAATCTGAAGTTTGATGAAATTCCGTGCATTAGTTCTTGAGATATAGCTAGTTTTAAAAAAACCGTGTAAAATATAGCACAGCAGCACCATCAGTTGAAGGATTTATAACAAAACGTAATCATCGTCTAATTATGTTATATGTCATTTTGTAACAAAATCTGAAGTTTGATGAAATTCTGTGCTTTGGTTGTTGAGATCGGAAAAATCGTGCAAAATGCAGCATAGCTACACCACCTATTGCAAGGTTAATACCAAAATGTAATCAGCGTCTAATTATGTTATATATTCTAGTGTAACAGAATCTAAAATTTGATGAAGTTCTCTGCATTAGTTCTTGAGATATAGCTATAGCAAAAATCGTGCAAAATGTAGCATAGCAGCGCCACCTATAGGGCAGTTCACACCAAAACCTTATCAGTGGCTATGTATCTCAAGGTATTGCGGAATCTGAAGTTTGGTGAAATTCTGTGCATCAGTTCTTGAGATATAGCTAACATGAAAATCATGAAAAACGTAGCATCGCAGCGCCACCTGCTGGCCAATTCACACCAAAACATAATCAGCGTCTATGCATATCACGGGGTTACAGAATCTGAAGTTTGGTGAAATTCTGTGCATTAGTTCTTGAGATATAGCAATCTTGAAAATCATGAAAAACGTAGTATAGCAGCGCCACCTCCAGGCCAATTTTCACCAAAAATCAATAGGCACTAATTCATATCAAGGTCTAACGGAATATAAAATTTTATAAAAATTTCGAGCATTACTTCTTGAGATAGAGCGCCCACAAATTTTTTGTCATATACAGACATTTTCTGAAAATAGTCAAAACGTGTTCAGGACCTTCTAAAACGTATAAATCCGTCGAAAACCGGAAGTCGAAAATTTTCATGAATCCAATACTTTCTTCTTGTAAAGATAGAACAAAGTAAAAAGGGGTAAAGTAATCGAAATCACATTTTGAAATTTTATTAAAATGAAAAATAGGCATGAGATTTTCTTTCTCCATCCTACCCTTTTCAAGACTATTTTTAAGACTGAGTTCTCGCGAGTTAAAAGAAACAGTTTTTTTTTCGATTTAAGGATTTTTATTATTTTTTACTATTGACATTCATAACATGTTTTTTTAATTCATTTTTTTTTCTATTTTAAAACTTTTGCGTTTTATGTATGACTTAACATTTTAAATTTCTTTTAAACATTTTTTTTCGGTTTTAGAAATTTAAAATTTTATTTATACTCCCGCTAATTTTTTTATTTCATATTTTCAAACAATTTGGAGTTTTGGATTTTATTTAAAGAATTTTATTTGAACATTTTTAATATGATTAAAAACAAATAACTTCATTAAAAGGGTTTTTAAATAAAATCTATTGGTGCTAATTTATTGGTGCCAGACTTTAATAATTATCAATTTTTGTTTATTAATTAAAGGGTGAGTTTTATGAAAGAAATGTTGAACAAAACCCACTATGCGAACTGCAATCACATTAACTCCTTATTACTTCTTTCTATCTTTACAAAAATTAACGTGACCATTTTCGAATTCTGATATTCGACGGATTTACACGGTTAAGGGATACCAAAATAACAGAGATAACAAAAAAAACATGTTTTTACAAATTGCCTGTGTGGGAGTATAGCACCTATTTTGTGTGCGCTCTATATCAAGAAATAATGCACGGAATCTAATAAAAAATTATAATAAGTTGTCCCAGAGTTAAACTTGTGCTGATTAGTTTTTGGTGAAAATCACTGAACAGCTAGGGCTGTTATATTACATTTTGCAAATTGACGTGATTTTAGCTGTAGTCATATCTCATGTACTAATGCACGGGATTTCATATCAGTTTCCCCAGCATAGGCATAAATTATCATTTAATTTTGGTACTGTGATAGTGATTTTTGAAGCATTAATATACATGAGATAGAAGAAATTTTTAGGATTGCCGCATTTGATTAGTTTTTAAAGTGAAATTCAGAGCCGTGCGAAGCGGGGCGCGAAGGGGGCTGTCACCCCGTGCCCGGAAATTGAAGGGGCGCCAAATTGATATTACCATCGTCGTTTGTTTTTTCCTTTTTTTTGTAAATAAAATTATATATATAAACATAGTGTGATTTTTTTATGAAAAAAAGCACACATTCTCAAAGTAGCATGTTTCTTCTTTCTTGGAATCCAAAAGTAGTTATACTGTACTGTTAGATTTTTTTCTCTCATATGTTTTCCACTTAGATCCCTTTTGCCAAAAATATAAGTGCAATGTTTTTTACACTACTTTGCTGTTAAAATTAAACCTTTTAAAGTTTCAAAATAAGTGACAAACATGTATTCAATAGAATTTATTTGTGTTTTTACACTTTTCAATTTCATGATACCTGCCACAAAGAGAAATGATGATTGGGGGGGAGGAAATGCCAAATTGGAACTTCGCCCCGGGCGCAATTTTCTCTTCGCGCGCCGCTGGTGAAAGGCTCTTTCACCCGCTATCCCGCCTAAATTGGTGCTTTTATTCGGGGTTTTGTTTATTTTAAAAATTTGAAAATTATTCAGTTAAATAGATTGGGTGGAATTGTCTGTTTGAATAGTATGGGTTTAACTTTGTTCTTTTATGGGTTATTGAGAGAATTTAATAATAAACTGATGTTATCGGTCTCACAGATCGCTGAGTTTTTCAAGTTTCAGAGTTTAATTCGTAACTTTTAGTTTAACTATATATACTGGTAAAATTTTGTATCGTTTGGAGCCCAATTACAGTCTCTAGAGTCTTTTGAATAGCTGAATTTTATTTATAAGTAGCTGTTACCCGTGACATAATGTCTTTGAATAGTATCTACAACTTTTATGCTGGCAAGTTTTTTATACGACCATTTCTTATAACAAAAATAAAGGAAAGTAGGAGTTGAAGAAAAAACCGAAAATCCAAACTGCTTATACCATGACTCATTTGTAAATTCATTTTTTATTTTAAACGCATCCAAATGGGAGATTCTCTTATTTAGGAACTATATAATGTGCCATATTGGCCAGTTTCTCGATAAAGGCAGAATATATTCCTAAAAAAGCTGTCTAAAAAGGCACTTTAAACTGAATTTCCCAAAGCGATTGTGATTGGAAAATAGAGGAAGTACTCAAATAACAAATTGCTTTCTTTATAATTCATTTTTAAAACCAGTTTTGCTCTCAAACGCATCCAATTGACAGGTTATCTTATTTAGGAACTGTATAATGTGTCGCATTGGTCAGTTTCTCGATAACGGTCGAATATATTTCAAAAAATGCTGTCAAAGTGGGTATTTGAATCAAATATAGCTTAAGATGATTCTGATAAAACCGTCTCTTACAGAAAAATGAAATTAAAATTTCTTCAAAAGCGGCCAAATTAAAATTGTTAAACTGGGTTTTCCTCTAATTACATTTTATTTTATTATTTATTTCTGTTGTTGTTGTTGAAATGAGCACTTAACGAAATCTAGCTCTGCCTATAGTCCAAGCCGACAGAGTCGGAGAGAGGCTCTAAGACTTGCTTAATTATTTGCTATTCAAGTACATACAATAAGTTACAGAAGTTGTAAAAATCTATTTTCTATCTTAAATGTCTTTTTATTATTATCTCTGAGAATAACAGAATATTGTAATATTAATGGTAGTTATAGTCATCATAAAATTAGTAAACCTACGGATCATTGGCCTTAAAATTCAGTCATAAAGTTTGCATTTAGAAATTATTCAGTCTAGAATTTACAATATCCAACTCACTGTGTCATTCCTTTCATATTTGTAATATTAATTATATTACGTCTCTAGAAGTTTAATTGTTAAGAATAATGAGACGGAACTATACACTCCAAACCTTTTTTTTAATTACTAGGGGGTTCCACCCCCCTGCTTGCTACGCTCGGCAACCCCCCCACGTAATCGCTTCGCTATTCCAAGTTGCAGGCTACCCCTGCTTTCTGCGGTCGCCAATACCCCGTGGTATGAAGAAGCAATTGCAGACCTTTCAAATGATGTGTCACACGACTGGTGTTGTAAATAAATTAAAAATGTGCCTCCCTTGGGGGGCAGAGCAGAGGGGGACACACAAGACATCCATAATAGGAAAAGGCAGTTTCAGACCTTTCTAAAGATATGCAACACGAGTGCTGTGGATAAAAATTTAAAAAGTTCCCCTTTGGAGGGGGGGGCAAAGTAGGGTGCGGCGCACCAAACATGCATAATTGGAATGAGCAGTTACAACCCGCCGCGTAATCGCTTCGCGATTCCAAGTTGTAGGCTACCCCTGTTTGCTGCTACCCTATGGAATCGCTTCACGATGCATAGACGAAGCCCTTCCTGATTGGTCTATTCGACTCATGGAAGGAGTGGTCCACCAAGTTTCGTTATTTCCGGAAATCTTACACATCAGCATCATTCCAGGAGTCATTCCTTTTAAGGCTATTTTTTTCACTATAGAAGGATTACTTTTTTAATACCCCATTATCTCAATTTGATTGTTGTAAATGCCTGATATTTAGTATTTTACATTATTAATCAAAGAAATTTAAAATATCGATCTTCTGATAATTACAATAATTGAACCAAACAGTGAATGTTTATCACAAATATGATACTTATTATTAGTAGACTTGAACCCTAATTGTTAATTTTATTTAAAAACAACATTTTCTTTAAAAAAATATGCTCATATATTTACGTAAGTTATACTTCCGAAAAAAATCGATTCTTAAGCAATATGTGTATATATGTTAAAACTATTCAGCTATCAGTATGTGTTGGGTCGGGAAGGGAATCCATAAATGTATCTGATAAACAAAACAAAAATCTTTTAAAAACAGTATGAGCTGTTAAATTTGTAAATCTGAGTAAGGGAAATTGTTTGTTTAACTTTAAGAGACAGTTGTATATGGTATACAGACATTGTATATGGAATTGTTTACAATGCACAATTTAAACTATGCACAGTCTGCGCCCAGATTGACTATTGATCAATTTTAGAAATAATAAACAACTTTAAAAGGAAAGTGGTTCTGTTAGCCAAAATTTCAGATTATCATACTTTATGTAAAAATGGGTATATCAATGATAAGAAAATGATATGTCTATGTATTTAAAGTGGTACATAAATTGCCGAAATACATTGTTTTCTGGGCTTCAAACAAGGCTGCCAAAAAGTGTACTTTCATTCAACATACGAGATTGTGACTTGTTTTTATGAAAAAAAAAAAATAAAAAACACTTTAAACATACAAATTATGTATGAGAATTATGATGTATGAATTAGAAAAAGTTTTGGGATTGGCAACTAATTTGCAATAACACACAAAAGGGAAGGACAATAATTAAATCAGGTCTCCAAAAAATGAGCATGGTTTTAAGAATGCTAAAGCAAGTTGGTATTATTTAGACTTCCAATCAGGGTTGGCAAAAAACCTGGTTTTTTTGAAAAAAAAACCCCCAAAAAACGGTTTTTTTGGTTTAAACCGGGTTTGTTTTAAAACATCCTTTCTTATTATATATACATGCATATTTATTGACAAAGAATTTTTTTGTTGGATTATAAGTAGTGTAATTTCATTTTAAAATAATTTAAATTTAATAATTACAGTAAATTTATGTAGAAAATTGGAAAAATTCATATTTTAACTTAAACAGTATTAGCAAACAGTCTTATATTCAAAGAATAAGCTGCTCTACACAAACATTGATATACTGAAAGTCTATAAACAATTTTTTATTACTAATAATAAGCATTTGGATGTAGTTTGATAAATGTAATATTCTTTTCCACAGTTATTAAAATAGTGAATTTCAAATACTTCTTAGCATTTTGTTTTTTGGATGACAATTTGAAGTCAGTATTTTCGGTCATTAGATTTAGCAGATAACAGAAAAAAATAATAAGACTTATAATTAAAATGCTATAATTAGTACCCAATCTTTGAATAGTCTCTTATTCAACATCATATTTTGATTTCAATTCTTCAAAATAATCTCCCCATTTTAGAAAAAAATTCTTTTAGAGCTTGGACAAAACCTTAAAGATCATTGTATTAAGTAAACGTTATTAATTGCATTAAGTAATCTGCATTAAAAAAAATTATACTAAATATTGAATATTTTTAATCTATTTTATATTTGATCAATTAACATGTTTGAAGCTTTTTCTTTAAAACAATAGATATGTTCACCAATGCATAGTGATTTTGATTCTATAATTAAAAAAATGACCTAAACCCACTATAGCTAATGCTTATTGCTGAAATAAAATGTTAAAAGTAGAAATTATTTGTATCCAATAATCTGAAACATGTAAATTATAAAGAAAAAAGAAAAAATGTCGTACGATTATTTCTAAAAAAAAAAAACATTTGGTTTAAACCGTGGTTTAAACCATGGTTAAAACCAATTGGTTTAAACCGTGCCAACCTTGCTTCCAATGGAGTAAAATTTCATAATCTCGATTCAACTTCAGGACAGATGCTTTCTTCCTTTTTTGTTTACATTTAATTTAATTAAAATTCAGAAGACCACAATTAATTATTGTATTGTGTATTCAAACCTGAGCAATTCTTATAATTGCAGCTCAATTTACCATAATTCCATATTTATTACTATTTTGACAGTATGAACTGCCTGTGAAGACAAAACAACGCAAGATGCAATGAATATCAAAACTGTAAATATGTAGCACTTTATCCGACTCTGAGAATTCTATGTGCTTTTAAACTGGGGTAAATGGCAAAAAATGGCACAGACTATTTGCTGCAGATAGAACATTGCCACTCAGTATCTAATCCACGGGTGGCCCAGGGGGGGGGGGTCATGTCCCTCCCGGAAAATTTGAGACTGTTCTTTGGTCAAACCCCCTGAAATCTAAATCTCCCCACCGGAGCTTCAGATGCACCTCCCGGAGAAAAGTGTCTGAATTCAATACTGCTGCCACTGTACCTTGTAAACTTTCTATGTGAATGAACATGAGTAAAATTTTTACCTCGTAGTGATGTGCGACTGGTATACGGTCCACTTAATGTGCTCAGAATCCTTCCCTTTTTTTAATAGTTTTTTTTTTAATTCAAAAGTTTAATTTATTTAGCTTTAGCAAAGAAAGAAAAATTCCACTCATGTGCACTATCTGCGTTGAAATCGCGAATAAAAAACTGTTACCTTACTACGTGAAATACTTTGAAATACGAGTTTTAAAATATATATATATATTTACGTTTTTTTTTTTTTAGGTTTATGTTTTATTTGTGATGGTCACTTAATAGGATGAGGGATATAAGCTCTAAGGGGTGGGGTGCCCTCCGTGCACATATTTTGAGGAAATTACTGTTTAATATGATTAAGTTAGCATCGAGTCACCATCGGCTTAGAATTAATCCCATCTACCAGTAAAAGAAATATAAAATAATAATATCTGATATACATATTAGAATACATTTCATGCATCGAAAATTTTATATGCATAAGCAAACGTCGTGTAAAATTGCGAGATAGAGAATTCACAATGTCTAAGAGGCAAGAAAAAATCTAAATATTACTTTAAAAGTGAACATATTGACTAGAAAAAATAATACGAAGTGTAAAAATGTGAAAAAGATGAATTAGTGAAGTGCAAATTTTCTTTTAAAAAATTTGTTAAAAATGCATACAAAAATCATTTAAAATTTCTGACTGAAATTAACACGAACGACTGTCATTTTTGAGTACTATTTTAAATGAAACTGTGTAACATGAGTAAATATGTGGGTGCATGTTTGTCCAATTGAATATGAAACAACAGAAAATAGGTACACAAGCTGGAAAAAAATATCTAAGATGGAAAATAGTGTATTTATGTTACTAAAGACAATCAGAGTCGAAAGCGCGAGTTTGTGCAAGACGGATTTTTAAAATACAGTCTTAACAGCTAAAGAGAGGGCGCTGCTGTCTTAAAAAAATAACAATTGATAATCTGCATCAACTATCCTACCCCTCAGAATTGGACTTCAACTTTAAAGCGTAGACTGAGTTTCTCAGATCTCTGTCAATCTCTGTACACACTCTCAACTATGTAACTATAAGTGATCGTGTACAGATGAATCGTGCAAGTAAACGTATTCCCTTTTTCGACTGAGTAAGCGGCCGACTCACTCAACCAAAAAATTGAAATACATACTTCAGACATTGTACTACCTTCGGAGAGTAGCCCAATTAAAGAAGAAACTTACACGAAACGGAAAATAGAAAACACATAAAAAGATATTTTATTTTTAGCTCACTGGGTATCATACCCTGAGAGCTTATGTGCCCGCCCATTCTGTATGTATGTACGTTCGTGCTTGCGTAACGCGATAACTCATGATAAAAATATCCGATCTACTTGAAATTTTGTATATAGGTATATCCTGATAAGGCGCTTCCCTGATTAGTTTTTGGAGTCCATTCGATATGTATAAGAGGGGAACGGGGGGCTCATGCCCTTCCCCTTAATTGATATTAATAAATTTTTCATGCAGAATTATTAGTTTTCGCTCAAAATTTAGATATAGGATCATTCTGATGAGGAGCCTCCGTGATTGGTATTAGGTGCTCATTGGATAAGTATAAACAGAGGGAACGGGGTTCTAATGCCCGTTCTTTAATTTATATAAATGGGTTTTTCATGCTGAATTATCAGATTTCATTCAAATCTCTGAATAGTTTTGGAAATTTAATGGTTAAGTATAAAAGATGAGGATAACTCCTTTTAAATTATATAAATGAATTTTTATTAACAATTTTCCGATTTGCTCTGAATTTTGGATATAGATTTTTTTATATGATAAAGCATGTTCCTGATTAGTTTAGGGAGTTCAATGATTAAGTATAAAAAGGGAAAAGGGAGAAGCTGTTTCCCCTCCTTTAATTTTTTTTCGAACGGAATTAACCCTTGAAATCAAAAGGCTGTAATGTACAATTAGTATGCGTAGCTTGTGAACTCAATGCTATCAGTTTAACTGGGCAATATTCTTTTTATTTCTGAATACAATAAAAAGGACCTACGGTGTAATCTAAACAAAATATAATGTGTGAACACATGCTGTAAAACCTTTAACTAATGTGACAAAAATTGGCTGAAAACTATTGCATAGTGGTCCGCGAGACCGCTTGGTTAAAAGATGTGTGCATGTCGCGATTGACTTACAAGATTGTTTTTCTCAATTTTTTTCACAAGACTAATATAATTAAAAGTTTCCTATTCAAAAGAACAGAAGTATTAGAGCCTGTCGATTGTATTAGAGTCTCAAACAAAACACAATTTCAGTAGCATTTGTAATCAAACAGGTAAATTACAAGTTTAAAAAAATGAAAAATGCAGCAGTCTGAGATTGCTAATTTCAGCTAAAAGTTACACTTCAACAAGAGCTGAAATATTTATATCAAAATGTCCTTTACCTTTTAAAAAGAAGCGAAGTAAAAAGTGACACTGTTTTTAGAAATGGTGACTCGATAACAAAAGAAACTGAAGACCAAAAATGTGCGACAGGAATATATAATGTTAAATTTTAAGAAAGAATTTTTGAAATAATGCGGTATAACCGACTTCTGTCTCTCTTTTAAAATTTTACAAAATGTAAGACTTTGTATAAAATTTCAGCTGTAACTAGTTGAACCACTTTAAATTTGAACATTATAATTACTCCAGAAAATTTATTACTTCATTCAAAAGCATTGGTGTTCTTTATGAGGGTCAATTATCTGCACGAAGGATAGAGGCCCGGGGGTCTTTCTAGAGGAAACCTAACCTGTTGGAAGGTTCACACTCAGGAAAACTCAAGGAAACACTCAAGGAAAACCAAGTTCGAGCCATAGTCAAGCCGGTTGACCAATCACGCATCGGAATATTTGTCCGCTTAATCGCCATCCCAATCGCAAAGTCTAGTATTTTATATATTATGAACAATGGCTTAATTGATTTTCTTATTTCGGCTTCTGCACATTAAACACATGAATCCTATTTGCGATGGGGTAAAATCTGGTATTTCGTTCACAGGCTATCAAAGCCTGAGAAATCATTTGCCCAACGGTTCTGTATGTACCTACGTAAGCATATAAAGCAGTAACCCATGGTAGAAATTTCTGATTTGCTTCATTTTTAAATATCGGTTTATTCTGATTAAATGCTTCTCTTTTAGTTTTGTAAGTTCATTGGATATGTATAACGGGGGAGAACGTGGGCGAATCCCTCCCTCTCTTTATTTTAGATAAATAGGTTTATGATGCAGAATTATAAGATTTCATTCAAATTTTAAATATAGGATCATTTTGGTGAAGCACCTCCGTGATTACTTTGGGGTCTTTATAGTTTAAGCATAAAGGGAGGGGATGTTGGGGAATACCACTTAATTCAGGCAAATGGGTTTTTCACACGGAATTCACCAATTCGCTTCAAATTTCGCATATAGGCTCATTCTGATAACACACATCCCTTCTTTGTTATGTCGATTCTTTGGTCAAGTATAAAGAAGGGGGCATTGGAAAGCTACCCCTCTAAATTTAGGTAAATGTGTTTTTATGTAGAATTAAACAATTTGATTCAATTTTTGGGTATAGATTAATTCTGTAAGACGCTTTCTTGATTAGTTTTGGGATTCTTTTGTTAAAAATAAAGAGGGGGGCGAGCGATTATGTCCCACCCCTTAAATTAGGTAAATAGGTCTTCATGCAGAATTTTTCTATTTGCTTAATACTTTGAATATAGTTTCTTTCTGATAAGGCTAATCTATTTGATCAGTTTGGTGGTTTAATGGTTAAGTATAAAAAGGTAGAAACGGGTATAACCCCAAAGAAAATTACAAAAAATGGTCTTATGCAAAATTATTCGATTTTCTTCGAATTTTGTATGTAAGTTCGTTATGATAAGACGTATCCATTTTTGATTTAGTGGTTTAATCATTAAGTAAAAAGGGGCAGCTAAAGCTACCGCTTATTTTTTCGAGAGGCATTATTCCTTGAAATAAGACGGCTATAAATGCGGAATGTAAATAACCTGCAAGTTCAATGCCATCAGCTTCACTGGATAATATTCTTTTTTATTATATTATCTAATTGACAGTAGGTTCTTGTTGTGAGTTTTCATAAACCAATTTAGATTGGGTGGAAAGAGAACAATGGTTGCCACTGAAAGTCAACAATTACCACTGAAAATTTGGGGTTCGAAAGCAAGGCAAGCATTATTGCTGGAGGGGGCGAGATTTCGTTTTTCTACCATAACTCACCGAGTAAAAACTGCCTCCATAGGCTTTCTCATAAGTACTGATCCGGTATCTCTTTCAGGATACAGCATAAATACACATAAGAAAAAGCTGTCAGAAAAAAAAAAACCTGAAAGGGAATGGTGTTAGTTGAACATATTTATTAAACTTTGTAACTTTAAGATTTTTATTATTATTATTATTAAATAAGTTACACTATGCACTAGATCAGTGCTATCTAAAAGCAAATACTGGATATTTACCTAACTTACTAATTGCTTGATATTAGTTAAAAATCCTAACTTGATTTCACAAATACTATGTCTACATACTATAGAAGTGAATTTATAATTTAACAGAGAATGGGGTACTGAAATTGCTTTCATCTGGCCTTGTAAATAAGATATCGTTTATAATTTAAAATTAATCGTTAATTATTACCGGAAGACTATTAGATTAAAACTATTGGGGCGGGGGATCTGGGCTTTGACCTGGGATAACAGCCCCTGGGGAGCGGTGCAATTATTGTTGCAAGAAGACGGAACTACTGAAAATGAGCTTGGGGCATGGACAAACTATTGGACAGGTCCGATAAAATATATTTTCGCGGAGATATCCCTTGGACAGCAGGTCGTATTTACTTACATGCCTCTCCCCCAGTTTTAAGCTGCTTACTATTAATAGTTCAAACATGGTTAGTGCCCGGGGCTGGTGCAATTGTGAAGCAGCCTCTTTCCAGAAGTGTCAAAGTGTCTATTTTGGGTGAATAAATTGACCACTCCTCACTTCGTTTTGGCTTTGAGATAGTTCCACCTTGTATTTGCTAGGATGTGGACACTGGCCATTTTTCTTGCAGTACCTGCACCTGGCTTTACAATTTCTGTGTCATTCGAGTGGGTATTTTGCGAGTTGCTTAGTTCTAGGGTGAAAAAGAAAAGGGCATGCATACGAGCTTCAAAAATGACATAAATGGACGAGGGGTGTAGTGCATGCTGAGTCTGTCATTGGCTAATTTAAAGCCACTTAATTTTTCTTTAGGTAGCTTATTATACTTAATTGGGGGTTATCATAAATTGTCTTTAATTATTTATATTAAAATAAGATAATTAAACTATATAATTATGTTTAACTTTAATTATCTTGTTAAAATATTTAGATTGTACTCACCCAATGGTCTTGTTCTTCTGGAGTGTCTTGGGTTTCTCTTCTTTGCACTCTGTATCTTATTTTTTAGGAGACGTTTCTATCTGTCATTGTTTTTTCGCAAGTCTCTATTTTTACTTTGCAATCAGGCTACACGAACGTAATGACTGTTACTTAAGTTTTATATCAACATCATTGAGAGTTTCGGAAATTGGTTTCTCCACTACTAGGATGCAGCAGGTTCCCTACTTGTTAATCCATTGTTTTTTTATGATGTCTTGTCACAAGATGTATAGTTGAGTTTTCTTCTAAATTATTATCTAGCTGTTTTTCCATTTCATATGGAGTTGCTTTGTTTATTAATGAAGCACATTTTGCCTTACTACTTGCTTATCAATCATGGTTTAGTGAAGCGGTGTAGATGGCTAAAAGCTAAACTACTACAACCACTGTGCAATGCGAGAATAGTTTTTTTTTTTTTTTTTTTTTTTTTTTTTTTTTTTGCAGGTGAAAGGTTCCCACACTCGCGGCTGCGACTAACTTGGATGTGTAATACTCGGGACGTTATTTATTCAATGACGTCGGACTGATAAATATTTAACAATCATTTTTGCTTTGTCTGACGAATTTTGATAGATTAAATAAGGTATAAACTTCTGTCACTTCTACTGAATGTTTTCAGATTGCATAAAAGTCATTCGTCGAAAAAGGTGTTAATTATGATGGTATTAAGAGAGCTTGACCGTATACATTTCATTTAAAGAGACGTTGAGATTTCTTCAAAAAACAAAATTTAATATCTCCTTTTGTGATAAACTCGGATCCCTTCCCCCCCCCCCCCATTTTTTGTTCATTTTTTAATTGTGTGCAAATGGGGACACTTGCGTTTTTTAATCTTTTAAATTCATACAAGAAGAAGTTATTGGATTCGTGAACATTTTCGAGTTCACGGATTTATACGGTTCATGGGTCAGAGAACCCGAAAAATGTATTTTTACAAAATGTATTGGTCAGTCTCTGTATGTATATATTTATGTACGTGACAATTTTTCTGGACGCTCTATCTCAAGAACTAATAAATGGAATTTAATGAAAATTTATATTCAGCTAGACTCTGATGTAAATTGGTTCTCATTTTTTCTATAAAACTCGCAATATATCGATGACTCTACTATGTGAATTTTTTTTCTACATTTTGGTGTAAATCACCCAAGAGATGGCACAGCTGTGCCGCATTTTGCCCGATTTCGGCAAATACCCAATCTCTATAAGTAATGCACGGAATTTCATCAAAATTCAAATTTAGTTACATATTGACATACAATGCTGAAGAGTAGATTTCGGTGTCAATCACCCAAAAATTAGTGCTGCTATGCTACACTTTGTATGATATACGTGATTGTAACGATAGACATATCTCAAGAAATAATGCACGGAATTTCATATCATCAGAATTCCAATAATGGGCATAGACTGCTGTTTAATTTTTGTACTGCGATAGCGAATTTTGATGTTTCTATACGCATGAGACAGAAGAAAGTTTTGGAATTGCCACATCAGACTACTTTAGTATAAGTTTTGTATTACAGTTACGATTCTAATTAGTTTTTTGAAGGTGGTCACCGGTATTTTCTACAAACAAGCACATATTTGTGCAATTTTAAAGCCCATTTCAATAAAATCACTCAAAATCTATCGTTTGCCGCTTTAACAGAACCCAAAAATATCTGATTGGTTAGTAAAATCCATCTTTAGTCATAACAACATTAAAGTCTTCTTGTAAAGTTCTCTTGAGGATCTCACTTCAACAGAAGCAATAAGAATTGTTCCAGTACACTGCAGAAATAAGTTAGAAATAGATTTTGCCTTTCTCGTATTGTTCCGTTTCAATTTAAACTATTGCGATTAAAAAAGAGTGACGTTGATAAATTCGTAAATAACTTGCAAATTTTCCTGTCAACAGGTTGCAACAGTCTTAATGCCTCATCATAACATACAAAAACAATTTATGAGGATCTGATGTAGATTGGCTTAGCAAATATACAATTAAGCTATTTCAATCCTTAACTGACGATACAGAAATTGCTGCATAACTACTACACTGACTGTCTACGAATTTACTTAAAACCGTTTAAACGCCAATGTTCCCAAATGGGAACATTGCATTATTTGTAATACAAAACACATATTTTCCAACATTATAACGATGTTCTTATTTTTCCTATAAAATATAAGGATGATTTGAACTTTTGAAATGAAAATATTTATGTTTAAGCATTTACCACAGGTATTAAGATATATGTAAATTCATTAATTTGCATAAAAATTATATTATTTGCTTTTATCGTTTTCTCTATATTACTTACATTTGTCCGCTAGGAATCTAAATGCTTTTGAAATTCGAGAAAATACTCAAGAACAATATACAATAGCATATAGTGAAAAATAATTTGTCATATTTGCATAGGTTTTCAACCAAAAATCATGTTCCAAAATGCGAACACTGAAATGAAAACAGCCAAAAAACTGCGGAAATATATATTTTTTGCATTTTCTCAATTTGTATGCATAAATTAAAACATTTGAAGCTGTAATATAGGAAAAACAAAATTATTATTACATTGCGATATTAACCTTCCGTCTACCAGACAAAACACCCATTTATCTACGGCAACACCTAATTTTAATTCCAAACTTGCAAACGGCACCAGTAATATTTTAATATAATTTTGCTTTTACAATGAAAGCTTAAATTAAGGAATTCGTAATATCTAGACAAGTCCTTTATAAATTCCGGTGTCAATCGACAATTTTACCATTGACACCAGAAATATTGCTGTCGGGTCCAATGGACCCTTCTGGTAGACGGAAGGTTAATTCGGCGTCTAAACGGTTAATATATAAAAAGGCAGGCATAGCATATTTTTTATGCTGTAAACTTCTATACAAGATTAACATTAACATTTTCTCATTTTAAATTCTCTGCGTAATAGTGGTTGAATTTCAAAGGCAATATATATATTGCATCTTTTCTTAAACTAAAAAAAATAATTTAAACACACCAAACAAAGATTCAAACTGCTTTGGTTCATTATTTTCTCTTTGAGCTTTTTCATACATTTACAAACTGATCTAACTCGGAAATATTAATGACAAAATATTAACACGATAAATGAATGCATAAAATAGTTTTGATCAATTTTTTAACTTTTTTAGAATATTTGTTTTACGGAAATTTATAATTCAACCTATAAATGCTGCTGAAATATGATGAAACAGCTAAACCTACCTGAACCCCTTTTTTTTACTACCTGACCTTTATTTTCTAAACTCAGGTAAAGGGGCAATTTTCAAAACTCCTTTTCCTTTGCTTGTCTAGATAATAATCAAAACATACAGACTAAATTTTGGAATCCTTCTTGCCTCCGAGTTTATGATTCCGGAATTCTTTCTTTATTATACTAGTATAAATAGTATCCAGATATTCTAATGTTTTCTGACACTTATAAATCATTACTACTTAAATGTAAATGATTTTTGATATGAAAATATTATATAAAAATGTTTGTACTTAAAACAATACCTATGAAAAAATATATTTCGAAATTGACTGTTTGAATAATGATAAAACAGCAACGAACCAATGGAGAGAAAGAAATTATTGGGTATATTTCGAAAGTAAAAGAAATAATTAATAAATGTAATACTAAGAAATTTGTAATTTTTTTCAGGTGAAAACTAAAACAAAAACTAGTATTTTGACCCAGCATTATGATTTTTAAAATTCATACAGTAAAATATGGTAAGACGTGCATTCTTTGCATTTGACATATTTTTTTCTTTCTTAGCAATTGCATTTATGTGGTATTCCGTTTTCCGCGTTAATATCAGTTTATCCCAAGAATTTAAAAATCCTTCCTTATGATTTCTTTCTTTCTTAACTTGAAGTCAGGCCGTTAGGCATCATGTAACAACCCATTTTTACGGGTTTCATTGTCTGAAATCGGGACGATCGCTTTAACGCTGCGATCCAATTGATGGACACACTTATGCCGTCTTAATGTCAGTACTCTTTAACATTGTTTTGGTTATACGTTGGCCATTTACTTTAAATTATTTTACTAATTTAAATTCTCGTCTTTATGCGAACCTCCTTACACTGGTCTCGTAATTTTAGAGCTTTGATCAGGTGACGAGACCTTCACCTGACTAAGCACCCCCAAGCATAGATAACTTGGAGGACTTTGCACTCACGACGGATTTTACATGCACCAGGTGCCATTAGTGTACATGGGGGATTTTAGCTACCAGCGAGCCACGAACCCGCACGTTTCGGCTACTGCTGTCATTGGATATAGAACAGTTTTTCACAACTTTTTTTCCCCTTGCTGCGCATTTTAATCCGTTGTTCAGCTTCCATGGCCTGATATGTAAGCATCTTGGAATGATTATTTTGCATAGGTTTTGTCACTTTTGTGTTTTGTCTCTATCGATGCTGATGTCAAATTAATTTTATAGAATCTGTCATAAGATATGTTCTTTTGGTTTCTCTTCAGTGAATCCACAACTCCTTTTTTACTCTTGAGCTCTTCAATGGAATGACTGAAGATAACTCGATTATCAGTTTCGGGGTTAATATTAGTATTTAATGCAAACACTTAGTACTGGTGCCAAATGGATATGTTTAAGGAAAGAAAATTCTTGTATGAAGTTTGAATTTCATGGAATGCAAATTGGCACGAATTACCTTTTCAGAGTTTTTGAGACAGACTAAATCTTAATATTTTATATCGGTATAATTTGATGAAATATACTTTACTAGCATCATGTACTTACAAAATCATCACTTACACTTTAGCTATCGTACCTACAAAAATGTTATAATTCAAATCTAAATTATTTTTTTTTAGTTTTACCTCAAGAATTATTTTATGTTCTCATTTAATATTTCTAGATTTTATTAAATATTTTGACATTCTTACCTTAAGATTTTATATTATCATTTTAAATGTGTTGTTAATTCATTATTGTCAATAATTATCATTATTAGTAACAGAAGTTTACAAATTATTAGACCTCATCTTTTGAAAACTAAGCAACTTTTAATATATCTGGTATCTAAAGAAAAAAAATTTGTCTCACACCTCTCTATGTTTGTCTGTCATGTAGTCCATTTCCAGAAACTGTATAAGTTAGATACTTAAAATTTTGAATACCTCAATAATCTGAATGTCTCTATTCTGAATACCTCGAATCATAAAATTTTCACTTCCATCTATCTTTAGAAGAAGCATTGGATTCGTCAAAATTTTCCAATTCTGATTTTTGACGGGTTTACACGTTTCAGGAATTTTTTACAAGGTGTTTATCTTTGGTTCTGATTCTGTGACAGAATATGCAACTTTCCGTCTGTGGCAGAATTTCAGTGAATGCTCTATCTCAAGAACTAATGCACAGAATTTAATAAAAATAAATATTTACGAAGTTCTTGATATAAATTTATGCTGATTAATTTTTGGTGTAAATTGCTAAAAGAGTGATACAGCTATGCTGTACTTTATACGATATACGCAAATAGTGAATCTCAAGAAGTAATGCACGGATTCCCATCAAACTTTATATTAAGAAATTCCTTACCATGAGTTGCTGTTAGTTTCTTTTACCTTTAAAAGAAAAAAGTACACGAAAAATGCTTTAATCGTCAGATACCGTAAAAAGCATGTTTTTATAAAACGTTTGTCTGTATGTGACACAAATTTTGTGGGCACCATATCTCAAGAACTAATGCATGGAATTTAATAAAAAATTTATATTCAGTTAGTCGATAATATAAATTGGTGCTAATGAGTTTTTTTTTGGAAAATTCTTCCAACATACAGCCCTTTTATGCAGTGTTTTTCGGGATTTTCGCAATAGCTCTATCTCAAGAACGAATACTCTGATTTTGATCAAATTTCGGATTCAGTTAGTCCATAACATGAATTGGCATTTTCTAGATTTTGTTGCAAACTGTTCAACCGAGGAGCTGCTTTGCAAAATTCACTTTGATTTTCTTAATAGCTCTATCTCAAGAATTAATGCTTGGATTATCCTTGATATGAACTGGTTCTACTTAGTGTTGGTGACAATCGTACAACAGGTCGTGCTGCTATGCTGATTTTATTTTTCAATTTCGCAGTAGCTGCATCTCTAGGATTAATGGACAAATTGTCATCAAATTTCCGATTCAACCATACCTTGATAAATATTTTTGCTGATTATGTTTTGATATAGGCCTCCTAACATTTAAGTTGAATTTTTCCTGATATCTTCATTAGTCTTATTTCAAGAAATAATGCAAGGAATTTCTGGCCTTTATATTCCTCACGTTGGATATAGACTGTTATTTAATTTTGGTACCGATGCACCGAATTTTGAAGTTTTAACATGTATGAGATAGAAGGAAGTTTTGGGACTACCACATCCGAATAGCTATACATGTTTGAAACTCGATGGTAATGCGTATGCGTGCTAATGGAAAGGTTGACCGTTCGAGATTCTGTTTAAGATTTTAAAATTATTTTTTCGCGATACAAATTTACTATCTTATAGATTAAATTTGAAATAACTTTAGTAACTTTCCTTGACATTTTAAGACTAAAAGTTGCTGTAAAATATTTGTAAATTATATAAATTTCTATGCTTTTCAGATGTGCTAACATATTCAATTTCAATTATTTTTTAAACTGATACACGAGTAATTTTAATTTGATTTTTAAAAATTGTCTTATTTTTTAAATTTAAATGTAATACTGCACTGCTACCATCTGCAATTTAAAAAAGTTGAAGATTTATAAACTAATGATTTGGATATGTTAACAGATAAAAGATTTTGAAGGGTATTTAACGAAATCTTCTGTGAAATCTTCGATCACGTTTAAACATCTATCTGTAAAATAGTATTGGAAACTATTTGCTGACCCAACAAAAATTGACAAGCTTGGTTAATTTATGAAGTGTAAAAAACAAACTTTATGAATACCCTCTGTACATAGCAGTGTATCCAACAAGCGTTGACAAACTCACAAGTTGACACATATCCAACATTATCCACACATCCAACAAGCGTTGACAAACCGCGTTTCCACGTGTAATTCACCGAATTTCTTCAAATTTCGGATATATGTTCATTCTGTCAAGAAGCTTCCCTTCTTTGTTTTGGCGATTCGTTGCTTAGTTGGGAAGGAGGAAGGGGAATGAAGGGCTACCCGCAAAATTTAAGTAAATGGGATTTAAAGCAGCATTTAACGATTGGATTCTATTTTTGTATAAGGGTTTATACTGGTAAGACTCTTTCGTGATTAGTATTAAGGTTCTTTTATTAAGTATAAAATGAGAAGCGGGCGATTACGCCCTACCCCTTTAAATAGATAAATACGTTTTTTTTGCAGAACATTCCTATTTGCTTATTATTTTGGATATATTTTCTCTCTGATAAGGAGATCTATGTATAGTTTGGAGGTTTAATGATTAAGTATAAAAAGTGGGAATGGATATAATCCAACATTAAATCCAACAAATGGTTTTACGCAGACTTATCCAATTCTATTCGAATTGTGTATGTAAATTCATTATGAGAAGGTGTATCACTTTAGATTTAGTGGTTCGATAATTAAGTTGAAATGAGGGAAACGGGAGAATTTATTCCACCCTTAAATTGTGTTTTGAGAGGCATGATTCCTAAACACAGTTGGTGTAAATAACTCGCGAGTTTAATGCCATCAGTTTAATTAGACAATATTCTTTTTATTAGTAATGTAATTGTCAATGGGTTATGGTCATGAGTGCTTCATAAACCAATTTTGACAGAATGAGAAGAGAACAATGGTTGCCGCTGAGAAACAAGCATCACCACTATAGATTTGGTGTTCAAAAGAAAAGCAAGTGCATATGCTTAGAGGGGGGGCACGAAATTTCGTTTGACTACCGTCCCCACCGAGTAAATTTGGCACCATAGGCTAACTCATAAGTGCTGATCCAGTAGCTTGAAGGTTGAAGTGTAAACACACAGAAGAAAAAGCAGTCAGAATAAAACCTGAAAGGCAATGGTGTTAGTTGGACATTTTTATTAAAAATTTTAACTTTAAGATAATTTTTTATTAGTTTTAAATAAGTTATACTATATACTATGTCTTTGCTGCCGAAGAGCAATTATTGCGATATTTACCTTAATTACAAATTGTATGATATTAGTTAAAAATCCTAACAAACATTTGCTTAACTTCACAAATACTATGCTCCTTATTATGAAGTCAAAAAAGTAACAGAGAACGAGATACTGAATATGTTTTTATCTGATTTAGTTAATTAGAAACAGTTTGATTATTTAGAATTACACATTAATTATTACCAGATGAATACTAGATTAAGACTATTGCTTTTGGGGGGGGGGGGGGTCTGGCCTTTGATCTTAGTTAACAGGCTATGTGAGCGGTACATAGCCTGGTTTCGTACATAAATTGGTACACAATGGTACACAATTGGGTACATAAATTGTTGCAAGAATGGGGAACTACTGAAAATTAGCTTAAAGCATAGACATACTATTTAGATAGGTATAAGTACAATAAAGTGTATCTTCGCGAACCTGACCCTTGGGAGAGGACGTCGTATTCCATGACATGCTTCTTCCTCTAAATTTTGTCTACTCGCTATGAATAGTTCAAAGGTGGTTCTTGCTGCATACAAATTGTAAATCAGCTTTTCCCAGAATGTATCAAAGTGTTCATTTGGGGTGAACAAATTGTTCACTTCATATTTCTTTTTGGCTTTGAAACATTTATGTGACAAGCTATGTGTAGGCTATGTGTAGGTATATGTAACAGGCTATGTAGGCTATGTGTAGGTATGTGTAGGTATATGTAACAGGCTATGTGAGCGGTACATAGCCTGGTTTGGTACATAAATTGGTACACAATGGTACACAATTTGGTACATAAATTGTTGCAAGAATGGGGAACTACTGAAAATTAGCTTAAAGCATAGACATACTATTTAGATAGGTATAAGTACAATAAAGCGTATCTTCGCGAACCTGACCCTTGGGAGAGGACGTCGTATTCCATGACATGCTTCTTCCTCTAAATTTTGTCTACTCGCTATGAATAGTTCAAAGGTGGTTCTTCCTGCATACAAATTGTAAATCAGCTTTTCCCAGAATGTATCAAAGTGTTCATTTGGGGTGAACAAATTGTTCACTTCATATTTCTTTTTGGCTTTGAAACATTTATGTGACAAGCTATGTGTAGGCTATGTGTAGGTATGTGTAGGTATATGTAACAGGCTATGTAGGGTATGTGTAGGTATATGTAACAGGCTATGTGAGCGGTACATAGCCTGGTTTGGTACATAAATTGGTACACAATGGTACACAATTTGGTACATAAATTGTTGCAAGAATGGGGAACTACTGAAAATTAGCTTAAAGCATAGACATACTATTTAGATAGGTATAAGTACAATAAAGCGTATCTTCGCGAACCTGACCCTTGGGAGAGGACGTCGTATTCCATGACATGCTTCTTCCTCTAAATTTTGTCTACTCGCTATGAATAGTTCAAAGGTGGTTCTTCCTGCATACAAATTGTAAATCAGCTTTTCCCAGAATGTATCAAAGTGTTCATTTGGGGTGAACAAATTGTTCACTTCATATTTCTTTTTGGCTTTGAAACATTTATGTGACAAGCTATGTGTAGGCTATGTGTAGGTATGTGTAGGTATATGTAACAGGCTATGTAGGGTATGTGTAGGTATATGTAACAGGCTATGTGAGCGGTACATAGCCTGGTTTGGTACATAAATTGGTACACAATGGTACACAATTTGGTACATAAATTGTTGCAAGAATGGGGAACTACTGAAAATTAGCTTAAAGCATAGACATACTATTTAGATAGGTATA
This sequence comes from Maratus speculifer, assembly GCA_964019185.1. NCBI lineage: Eukaryota > Metazoa > Arthropoda > Arachnida > Araneae > Salticidae > Maratus > Maratus speculifer. The sequence goes on from OZ025292.1 coordinate 26,373,120, forward strand.
AGTACAATAAAGCGTATCTTCGCGAACCTGACCCTTGGGAGAGGACGTCGTATTCCATGACATGCTTCTTCCTCTAAATTTTGTCTACTCGCTATGAATAGTTCAAAGGTGGTTCTTGCTGCATACAAATTGTAAATCAGCTTTTCCCAGAATGTATCAAAGTGTTCATTTGGGGTGAACAAATTGTTCACTTCATATTTCTTTTTGGCTTTGAAACATTTCCTCCCTGAGTTAGCTTAGATAGGGACTAATTGGTAGTTAGACTAAATTGCCTTTATTTATCTATATTCACCTAAGATAGTTAAATTTTTTAATAATGGTTAAACTTTAAATAGCTTTATTAAAATTTGGCTTTGAAACATTTCCTCCCTGCATTAGCTTAGATAGGGACTAATTGGTAGTTAGACTACATTGCCTTTATTTATCTATATTCACCTAAGATAGTTAACTTTTTTATAATGATTAAACTTTAAATAGCTTTATTAAAATATTTATATTGTACTCACCCAGTGATCTTTTTCTATGGTGCCTTGGTGCTCCTCTTCTTTGTTTTATGCTTCTTATTTTTCATACAATGTTACCCTTCTGTCGTTGTTTTTTCGCTAGTCTCTTTGCTCTTTGCTCTATTTGCAATTGTCTTAATTCCACATTATAATATACTAAAACTATTTATTACGATCAGACGTAATTAGCTTCGCAAATATAAACTAAAATTTAAATAAATGTCATAGAAATTGCAGCATAACTACATGGAGACATCTCCAAATTTACTTACTGCAAGATATATATATATATATATATACATTGCGTCTCTTATTAAACTAAAAAGTAATTTAAACGCAACAACTAAAGATTAAAACTTCTTTCGTTCCTGTTTTAGCTTTTTTATGCTTTTTAAACTGATCTAACTCAGAAAAATTAATGATAAAATATTAACATAACAAATGCATGCAAAAGTATTTTTGTTCAGTAGTGCAATTTTTTAGTATATCTTTAGGCGGAAATGTACAGTTCTCCCCTATAAATGCTGCTGAGATACGATGAAAGAGTTAAAACTTTTAAACCCCCCTTTTTTAACTTCGTGACCTTAACTCTTAACTGCCTTACAGGAGAATTTTCAAAACTCCTTTTTTATTGCTTGTCTAGATAACAATCGAAATTTACAGACAAATTTATGTGATCTAATTTCTGTGAATAAAATAATTCCTTTGTAAGAAGTGGTGTGGTAGTACAAATAGCAGAGGATATATGCTCACGGGAGAGGGATTACTATCGAGTGAGTATACAAAAGTTTTCTTATAAAACAGATACAAACAACAGTATTTCTTTTTTAAAAAATGCAGAAGGTATAAGGCATGTAAACCCATAAATCCTTCACTATATTGCTATGTGTAAGATTAGAGATTGTCACGTTCACCTATATGAGGCACCAATTAATATATGGCATAGGTGTGTTCCTTTCGGAGGAAAACAACACCTGACAAATCAATATTACGACAATAGGCTCGAAAGCTAAGGGCCCTAAAAATTACAACTAATAATAAAAGAAAAAAACATGCCCTAGAGCTCGAGAAAAATTAGATGCAACTTTGAAAATGTAATATACAATCTTCTTTTCTCTCTCTCGTTTTTTTTTCTGTCTCTTTTCTTTTTCCTTTTATCAAGGCATTTCACTTACACAAAATATGTCAATTTAATGGCCGTATACACAGAAAACAGACATGTAAATTCAGACATGTAACAAAATTCATTAATCATTCTGGTAAGAAAATTATATGAAAAAACTATAATGTGTACAATGCGAAAACAAAGATGGTATTTCATATGCAAGAAAAAAGTACTATGAATAGATATGTACATAACTTTAAAAATAATTAAAGTGTGTAAAATTAAAGCTGAAAACTGTACAATTAACTCAAAGAATATCTGAAAAAGGTAAATGTCCCAGTTGGTCAGGCTCTGTAGACAGGGTTGCCGGCTTTTAGCCGGGCCAAAAAAAGCCGGCCGGCTTTTTTTGGTTTTATCCACTTAAAAAAAGCCGGCTAAAATTGAAAAAAGCCGGCTTTTATTTTTAAAGTGTTAATTTGTATTGAATCCATATTAAATTTGGATTGATTTATTTTAAATACATTTTTAATAATTTACTACTAAAAATATTATAAATTTCTATTTAATTTTTCAAATAAATAAGTCTTTATAACTGCTAGGATTCAACTGTGAAGGCATTATGTCTGAAAAATATAAATCTTGGAAAAAAGAAAATATACTCAAAAAATGTGTTTTAAACTTCTACATTTCATAGTTCTACATATGTTACACATTCTTAAAAATTATATTTAATAGAAATATGACAAAATTAGTGTTCTCTATAGATATAAAAAGGGATGGTGCTATTCACTAAAAAGGGCACTACTGCATCATAAAAGGGCACTTTTGCAAGAAAAATTGTTATTGCCTTTAGAAGGGGAAAAAAGAAAGCAGCAAAATACATAATTTTAAAATATGATAAATCAAGTAACATTAATTTCGAATGATTTTATGACATAAAAATTAGAAATACAATTAAATTAAAACATGATTGAATAGTTTCATGTTCTTTTTCTTAAAGAAATGAAAAAATTCTATCATTTTTGGGCACACAAATATAGAAATACTATGGAAAAAAAATTATCAAAAATCTCTGGGTAAAATCAGAGGTGCATTTTACTACTTTTAAAAAGGGCAGGGTGCTGCACCCTTCAAAAATGACCTAGAATGATAACTAACAAAATGAAACATATCAAAGCATTCATGGAAACATTGTTACAGGTCAATATGTAAAGATTAAGTCATAAAATGAACAATGTTGAAAGAGAAATTAGGAAGGATTCAATATTTGAGGAAAGTTTAATACATAATTACATAAAATTAAACAACAAAAAATGTTCTAATAAAATTTGCTGGATTAAAATTTTGAATAGCTCTTTGTTATTTAAAAGTGCATATATGCCTACTTGCATGAATGAAAATATTCATGCATATGCTAATTGAGAATACTGAAATAAATTGTGAAATATAATATATTATGAAATCTGCATAATTCGAAATACTATTTTCAATAGTGAGAAATGGTGTTTTTTTATATGTATGATTTTAAATGTTTATAGCGAATAAAACATGACATTTTAATAACTCTTAAAATTAGTTAAGTAATAAAACATGTAACTAAGTAACCTTTAATTTTATAAAGCAGTAAAAATGGAAAAACAAAGGTAGGATTATAGGTCAATGTAAATCAGAAAAAGCACTTAGTATGGCTATTTTATAATTTAGCTAACATATTTGCAATTCTGACTATAAACCACTAGCAACTCCATCAATGTGTTATTCTAGTATTAATGTCTTCATTATTGAAAATTTGGGCTATAACCCAATTTCTCATAATGAATCATAATTAAAATCCCAATTTTTCATATTAATAAATAAATTTATTAAACTCAAAGTAAATTAAACATCATTGAAATTAGTTAAAAGACACTTAAAAATGTGTTGCTTATAATAAAAAGGCTTCACTGTATAAAAGCCAATTATGGCCAAAAAAGGCCAATTTTGGCCAAAAAAAGCCGGCTAAAATCAATAAAAGCCAACCGGCCTGGCTTTTTTTAATTTTAGCCGGCTTTTTTGCAACCCTGTCTGTAGATGGCTTAGTTCGCAACAGTTTTATCCAATGCTATTTATGAAAACAACACCAGAATAAAAGCAGAATTAGTCTAAAAAATTACTTTCAAAAAGAATATTTAATCAACGAAAAATTCCTTTTAAGTTCACTGTAAATTTCACACAAATTTCGGTAGTTCAAACAGGATATTACTACATTTCTAATGTTCCATTCAAGAGGACGATTTTTAATGCAAGTAAAAGAATATGGCACAACTTGGCATCTATCAAAAAGAAAGTGGCGAACATCTAGACGAATTTCGCAAATGCTTTTATCAGATTTCCGTTTTCCAGTCTTACGTAAATGAGCTAGAAAATCATCATGCGTCGAGATAAAATAAGCGCAAACTTAGGAATAACATAAAAAATCCTTCTTGACTTGTTTAAAAACGCCATAGTTATCTCTAGCCTTCGTGCTGTTAGTCCATTGATAGATATTGTCACCATTGATTCGAAGCTATTTCATTTAAAATCGGTTTATTATATCCTGATATTCCATAGAAATATTCATTTAATATTTTTAGAACGTCTTTCACTCCTTCCCATCACTTCATAACATTTACGTTTCGAATGTACTTTTGGCTATTCTTAAAAGACAACTATATTTCATAAACTGCTATCATGCCATATTTAAATTTTCTAGCCTTTTTAGCATCACAGCAGATGAATGTCTTTTGCAATTGCAATATTCTGATGATAGTGGAACATATAAAATATAGCTTACGTTTGAATACGTTTTAACCGATTTTGTATTTCATAAGCATAGAAATTTTAATTTAAAACGTTTTTAGAACGATTTATGTTCCTTTCACCTTTATTAATTTGAAAGTTTCTTTCCGACGGTTATTGGAAAGCATTTGAATCTTACGTAATTATAATTCCAAGTTTCAAAATGTTAAAGACCTCAGTTAAAACTAAAAACGTATTTTCAGAATATTTTTGACTCTTGCAACCCCCAGTGGAAAAGACAACATGAAATATAGCCTATATTAAAGCAGGGACTGTCACCATGAATTTGCAAATATTACTTTTGAAAGCGGCTTGATACTTCCTGAACGTAGAAGCGCAGTTTAGAACGCTTTTCATGCATTTTTACTCCTTTTAAAGTTTTAACTTTTGCGAAACATTTCTTTAAAAAACATGTATTTTTCATTCTGTGCCAAATTTTAAGTTACTTTGTCAAACTGCTCCCAAAACGGCTTTTGGAATACTGTTCGCGTATTTTTCATCCTTTTTAAATTTCGTTTTGTTTTTTAAGAAACTTTTTTAGATAGCACTAAAATCTGATATGTAAATACCATGCCAAAGACATGAACTGACTCCCTTCAATAACATAAAAATCGCATTTTTAGAACTTTTTTTCCTTTTACAACCCTTTAGCGTAGTAGCAAATCACATAAAATATATCTTATCTTATAGCAAAGGCTGTCATCATCATTTTCACAACATTATTTTTAAAATCGTTTCGGTATTTCCTGAAATTGGGTAGAAATGGCATTTTTTCTTTCGTTTCTTTTTTTCTAATTAGAATGCTTTTATCGTATTTCAGCCCCCTCTTTAAATTTCTATTTTTTAAGAAATGTTTTTAGAAATTATTTATACGACGTAGAACCCGTCAAATGTTGACGAAAGAAAATGTTTAAAAAGGAACTGTTTCATTAATTTATAAGAAAAATACAAAATTAATTACAGTAAAATGCATCTTATATTAATAATTCTAAGTCTTAAACGAATCACATTTGACGTTAAGTTAACAAAATACTATTTCTATAAAACTCAGTTCTAGAAATTGTTAAAATTGAACTTTAATCATACATATAAGCAGTAAAAAATAATTGTTAAAGTTATCAATTAAGGTTTTTATGCTAGTATTCCAAAATGTAAAAAAAAAAAAAGCAAAATTTATTCAACTTTGACACATCTCCGTGAAACCTAAACCCAGCATCACTTTCATCATATCAAAATTTACAAATGCGTATTTCGTATCTGTATTTAACTTTTCAAACATAAAAAAATGGTATTTTAATTTTATCATTTTGATCCAAAACTTGAAGTCTCAATGTTATTAGCTGAAAGTGTTGATATTATTTTCGTGTAAATGAAATTTAGTAAATAAAATCCAAATTCATGGAGTTTTCTAACAGGCGATCTTTAAATTTAAATTTTTTTCCTCTTTTGATGAGAAAATGGCAACATAAAGATACAGTAATATTTTTTCCCTCTTTTTACCTGTGCTTTTAATAAAAATGGAGTACGCCTGTTGATTTAATTATTAAAAACAACAAAAACATTAATATTTCAAAATTAAATTAAGATACAGTTTTCAAACGAATTGCAATTTTTTCCTTATATGACGGTGTAAAAATTAAAAGTATGCGATGTTCAGAAATTTAAAAAAAATGTAGAAGTAAAAAAAGCAAAACCGGAATTTTACTTCAAATTTCAAAGTGTTGCCATTCGCAAAATGACGTACGCGTTACGCACAAATACGTTTGGCCTTTATAATGAGATAAGTAACTATAAACCAAATTTTATGTTTGTGTATCCTTCTATAATAATAAAGAATACTGCCCAGTTAAACTGATGGCATTGAGCTCACAGACTACAAATACTAATTGTACATTAAAGCCTTATATTTTCAAGGGTTAATTCCGTTCGAAAAAAAATTAAGAAGGGGAAACAGCTCTCCCCTTTCCTCTTTTTTTATACCTAATCATTGAACCTCCTATACTATCAAAGACATGCTTCATCATATAAAAAATCTATATCCAAAATTCAGAGCAAATGTGATAATTCTTAATAAAAACCCATTTAGCATTTATATAATTTGAAAGGAGTTATCCCCCTCTTTTATACTTAACCATTAAACTTCCAAAACTATTCAGAGATTTGAACGAAATCTGAAAATTCTGCTTGAAAAACCCATTTATATAAATTAAGGGGGGGGCATTAGAACCCCCGTCCCCCCTATTTATACTTATTCAATTAACACCTAATAACAGTCACGGAATCGCCTCATCAGAATGATCCTAATCTAAATTTTGAACGAAAACTAAATTCTGCATGAAAATCCCATTTATATGAACTAAGGGGAGGGGCATGAGCCCCCCGTTCCCCCTCTTATACATAACGAATGAACTCCAAAAACTAATCAGGGAAGCGCCTTGTCAGGATATACCTACATACAAAATTTCAAGTGGATCGGATATTTTTATCATGAGTTATCGCGTTACGCACGAACATACGAACATACATACAGAACGGACGGGCACATAAGCTCTCAGGCTATGATAGCCTGTGAGCTAAAAAACCGCAATTTACAATGTTTTTTGCTTTTGCAATCTCAAGGAGGTTTTAACATCGACATAATGTAGAGCTTATATAATAGAAAGTACTGTCACCATCGTTTCCGCATCATTATTTGTTAAATTGGCTTTGTACTTCCTGAGACTGCATAGAAATCGTCTTTTAGACTTTTTTGGGGTGCTTTTGTGCGGATTTTCACTCCTCTTAAATTTCGTATTTTTTAGGAACTATTATTTATATCTTAAAAGAACTAACATGCCAAACTTCATGTTTCTAAGCTCTTCAGTAACAAAAAAATTGCATTTTTAGAACATTTTTTGCTCATACACACCCCTTGGGTTAGTGCATCGACATAAGCGGAGGTTAGGAGGCTCAAATTTTCTCATGCAGCTCCCTTACATGAAACCAAAGTAATTTTTTTTAATTACTGCATCAGAAAGTGTTTTCTTTTTCGAAATACATTAATGTATTTTCAACCCCATTTGATTTCATGTGTAAAAAAATCCTATATTTATCACGTTTCGTTCCATTTACACAATTTTTTGGTTTAGAATTTTTATTAAACCATGTATGCTTGCTTTAACGAATAAAATTTATGTGTTTAAAAATGCACTTGAAAAAAAAAAGGTAACTTTTAAAATTAAAATATCAATGATCATTTTATTAACGAACAGCAAAATTGCAGAGACATTTATTTCGAAATGCACCAAATAATCTTTAACTATTTAAATGGTAGCATCTACTGTGCTCCTTATGAGACCAAGATAAAATAAACTACAAGTATTAAAAGCATTTTAAATTCGATAACCGCAGTTTTCGTCGCTGACACGAAATGCAAGTGGCATGTTGTTCAAAAAAGCCCCTGTTTGACATCGATAGCACTCGAAAATGATGCATCAATAGTCTATGCACTCGATCGCCGATTTTACACTAAAGGGCCCACACTATTCACTGAAAAAGACCCGGATGATAATGCTATGTCTATGGGGACGTTCTTTCTTTTTAACATTTTTACTTGATTTATATATTTCGTTTTTTTGGCATAGGATAGCTGGGAATGATCTACAAGCAGACTAGTTCTTAATTTTTCAGTTTTGCTTTCAGATTTTTCTAAAAAAGTTGCTTTCGAAACCGGTTACAACTGGTTATGAAGTTGAAACTATCGTAATATAGAAAATATGAAACCAAAATCTTAAAAGTAAAAACTAGCCCCGGTTGTAGATCGTCTCCAGCTATCCTATGCCAAAAGAAAAAAAAATCATGTAAATATATTAAAATTAGAACAAGATATTTGAAAAGAAATCACATGTAGACATAACATTACCACCTGGATCTTTTTCAGTGACTAATGTTGCGCCTGAAGTTTAAAATACTGTAGTTAATTTTCGGATAACCAATTCATAACTATACGGGTTATATTAGTGTAAATATTAAACATACATGGCATAGGGATATTAAAATTGATTCATTTCGATGCTTATTCTATCGTATCTAACATCAGCAGTATCTTAAATTTCCACACTAGTCACGCAGAGAAACTCGCACGCCAAGTTCGAAAGGGCGCGTTATTTTCAAATATCTCTCTTTATTTGAATATTATTTAGCGATTTTTGCTTATGATATTCGATAATGATCTGCAATCGGGGTATTTTTAACTTTTTCGATGCGTGTTTTGGTTAAAGCATATATCATAATGCATTTCATCCATCTAACAGCTATCTTCCATAATATACAGGACTTCGGATAGAATATACTATTTGAAATCTTTTGCGTGTCCCTGTAAATGCTATGCAATGTGTATTATGTATGTAATAACTCATATTAATCACTTTATAACTATACCAATTAACTATATCAATTGGACTAATCAATTGGATTATATCAATCGTAACTATATCAATTGGATTAAATATGAAATCGTTTACCATAATTAAAATATGTCGCAAACAATTCCCTCCCCCTCTATTTTTATCTAATGGAATTCTTTTCTGTAGCCCTGTAAATAAATAACTATTCTTTTCGCTGCATACTTTAGAAAATGCATATTTTAGTGCTCTTTGTAGATGCATATAAATTTGAAGATGTTTTACAGGTTATAACATCTTTAAAATTCATTTGAAACGATTTTTCCCCATAGGCCGTAATGTGATGGAAAACTTTTCACTGTCCTAGTAAATAAATTAATTATGGCAGAAACTTCATTTTCAATAGGGTTCGTGCTTGGGTAAACGTCATTAATGTGCAAAAATTCCATGACGATCCGAGTATATTTACGAGATTTATAGCATGGACAGACGGCCAGACGACCAGATAAACCGAATGCTTAAGCATTTTTGAACTTTGTTGAAGAGTGCTAAAAATGAAAATCTAGTTCAGCTGCGCTATCCTATGCGAAACAAAGCATTTAAAAAATAATGAAATCAGAGCTAGAAATTTGAAAATAATTCCGTAGACTTAACATTAGATTTTCCCTCTTTTTCAAGTAGCAATTTAAGGTGACATCACGCTTCCCATTTAGCTTTGCGTTTTATTACAAATATAACATTTTATCAATTTTAAAACTTGTTTTCCTCAGTAAATGTTTAATCTTTTATCTGTTGACGGTACTTATAAGTACTATAAAAATAACTTATTATAAAATTCAGTGAATACGTCTTTGAGTTGTAATGCAGTTTAGAATGAGTTATAGATACATTACTTTATCTTGTTCCAAAAGCATTATCGGTTATACAAAACTAAAATATTTTTAAAAGGGTGTTTTCTTTTATTTTTTCTTCTTTTCAATTTTCTTAGCGTTGGGGGAGGGGGGGGGAGTGATTTTTCAATTCGGAATTATTTGTGTATTCATATTGTAAGAACACCATATTCGAACATTTCATAATTCTACAAAATACTAAAAAAAATTTAAGAAAACATTAAATTTTCATCAATTCATAATTTGGTAGATAAAGGGCTGAAATGTAAATTAAGCCAGTATATTCCGAACAAATTCCAAAAGAAATGACACTAACTTAAAGGCTTGTTTCTTAAACGTTTGCTCTGATAGCTACTTGTTACAAGCCAATTGAGTTTTATGAGAAATGATTTTGTAGTAAGTAATCCGTTATCATTATCCTAATGCATTTTGAATGACAGTGTTTTAATATAATCGCGGGTGTAGTCGTAAAAATAGCAGAGCTCAAAATAGAGGGCATACCTTAAAGTGTGTATACTATAGTTTTTTTGAGAAACAGAGGATATACGATAATCCTTTAAAATATCCAGAAGGTATATGACGTATACACCCGTGTACACTCCACTACATCCTTGAATATAATTGATTTCGAAGTGCAATAGGCGACACCATATTAAAACGTTTTAACGCATTCCGTTAAAAAAAAAACCATACTTAATACGAATTTTTAGTATTTGACTTTATAATTTATTAGATTGTATATTAGTATCACATATTATATCACAGGCTATTTTCTTTTAAACAAAATAGTACTTTATACCTTAATTTCTATTAAGATATACAATAAAGTTATACAATCCAAATTTTGTGGCAAGTGTCTAATTATTTAAAATGTATGGACTTTGCAGTACAAAAAGGAAAGACGAAATGGAGATTCAGAAAAACATACAATTTTCAAATCTTGGCAAAAATTATATTGGTTTGTCATCAAAAATAGCATTTTTAATTTAAAAAGAAAATGCGGGGGGGGGAGGGGTAGTAGAATGATCCAAATCTGTTCTAAAACGTATACGCGCATTAACAATAAGAAACATGGAAACAGTGTATAATATCCTTTGTTCAAATTCTGCTGGAAATATAATTTTATTTTAAACTAAATTTTAAAGGCGTATAACATATATCGCATTAACTTATTGGCTGTTCATCATATTAATCGAATTTTATGTTATTAAAAATATTTTTTATAATTTTTGAAATGGTTTGTATTGGACGGAAATTTGTTCCTATTTTATTATTTACAGCTATCCAAGTATCTCATCTATCGATTTTCATTATCATTTTGGAACAAGGAATCAAAATTAACATCAAATTTTAACTTAAAAGTATTTTACTTCTTGAAAGCGTGACTCCAAAAAGATATACTTTATTATTTTCCTGCTTAAGAAGCTACTTCATTCAAATGAAAAAACCCGTTCGCTAATGCTAATCCAAAGAAGAAATTTATAAATGTATCTCGATTGCATTTTAATATTTTAAAATGATTTTTTTGCATTGGATAGTTGAGACCGATCTGTATGCAAGCCGCTTTTTACTTTTTTGAAAATGAATGGTGTAGAAACAATCTTAAAATTTGAAGGAATTCATAAGACTTTAAATGGTATCAATTTTTCATTCGATTTACATTTCTTGACCTCAAATATGCAATTAAATGAACAAATTAGAATTTTATTAGGCGATATTTTACCTTTGTACCACCGGGTATGAATTTGATTATAGCTTACGTATAAGAGGTTCAAGCCTAAGGTCCCCAAAATTATTCAAAAAACTTAAAACAAAAGTTGTTTTTTTTTAATCGACAAAAAAGGCACAAAAATGTTAAGAATATTCCAAATAAAAATTTCAACTATTCAATCAAAATCATTGCGAAATTGCACATTACTAAATAAATATCGAGAGAAGCTCAGAATATTTTGAGCATATTACAAATATTCTGAGCATGTCTTAATATTCATATAGTAAACTACAGTGTAATGTCCACTCTTAAATATTAGCACATTACTAGTTATTCTTTGATACAGCCAAGCATTACCACCCATCAAAATTAAATAAAAATAATTATTAAATTAATCTAGTTAAATCTAATAACTTAAAACAATTTGTTTAATAAAATTTGTTTAATAAAATTTAATTAGGTACTGATTAACTTTATTATAGTTTTGGCTGGAAGGAAGGATATTGTCCTTATGGCCTGTAAAAACCTTTTTTTGGAGGGGGGGGGGTAGGGGCGGCTCTATGTCTGGTTTTGTAACATGTCACTTTTCGAAATTTGGGGGTTTCGGTTTCTGCGAGTAGGAATTTCGTATATTTCATGATATTTCCACATTTTAAAGTCCGCTTTGCTTTCAGTTTAGTTAACTCACATCATGTTAATTACAAATTACATCCACATATAATTGCTTTTCACAAGCAATTAAAAAACGCGATTTTTCGTTGTTTTGTTCTTAGATAGTTTTTTAAATAAACTGCAAAACGCAAGATCAGAAAAAGGAGTAAAAAGTTTAGTCAATTTGAATCGTTTATTACTTGAATAAACATTAATAAATTAATGAAATACTTTTGAGTAGTGGTATACTGGATGCCATGTTTATGGAATGACGAATAATCTCATCCGTAAGGATTAATCAATGAGTATCGGGGTACGCTACATTAACTTTTGATGTTGCTTTGATTGTCTTTAAACATTAGAGGGTCAGGGCGGTTTTGGGTTGAGTTCTGGATTTTCCCACCTTTTATCGATGAAGAATTTCGATAGTAGGTTCAAAATGGCTGTTTGCTGCTTTTTCGTGCATTATTTGTGCATTTCTAATCATGGATTCTCCATCCATTATTTGTGCATTTCTAATCTTTGATTTTCCATGCATTATTCGTGCATTTCTAATCGTTGATTTTCCATCCTTATATGTACATTTTTGCACAAAATCTTTTATTTGCTGTTTTAATTAAATAGATATTGCATAACACCACTTTTCCATAATCTTGTAGAAATTTGTTTTCTTTCACTTCGGATCGATTTAAGATTCAAGTGTGACGGATTCGGGTCGTAGATTTTTTTTTCTATTCGGGGTAAGGGCGTAGATATCAGGTTGACTTTAAGCAGAATGAGTTTGGAAGCATATCTACCCGTGAGGAAACTCTAAACGATTCGTCTTGGGGAATTTTCAGATGCTTTAAATAACATCGCAATACTATGTGCATGTTTCGATAGAGTTACGTTTACATTAATTGTTCGGGCATATAAACACTTTAAGCATATAAAAATTTGAGAAAATCAATTTTTCAAAGTTATACCAGTTTAACATTTTGAGGGGCAAAGCACTTGTATTCTTAAAACGCTGAAATGATTGAACAATACCAGAATTCAAGAACAGATTTGTTTCGAAATCAATAAAAAGCTTTTCTTCACGTACATGATGTAATTAATATTTTTGCTTTACAATTCTAGCATCAATTAAGTATTTTCTATATAATTGTAAATTATTCAATTAATTTTCAGCCATGGATTCAGGTTTGATTTTTTAAAATGAATATAGAATCGCCTATGTAAAATGTAGATCAAAATTTTTGATGAGAATTTAAAATTGCTCCATTCAACATGCAGAAGTCCGGTGTTAAAATGTACATTAAAAAGAACGAAGAAAAAAGCGTTAAGAAAATAAGAGTTAATAACATGTTAGTTACATATTAAAATTTTTAATACCTAACGTCATTTCCTACTTTATGATTTAACCTAAAATATTTTCTGTTTAACAATATCATAGAATATACACCTTGAAATATTTAAATGTTGGGATAAATGTCTCTTTGTATGCCAAAATATATTTGGCATTTCATATTCTAAACTTCAAGTCTGTAAATTTCAAATAAAGCTGGTAATTCTGCTAACATACACATGTAATTTTAAATAATCAGAAAAAAAGATTAAATATTTAGTACTGGACTTCATAAAAGACGTTTAACATTGTCTCTCTCAAAGCTAGTTTATTTTTTCCTTAGCCACTCAAATATTCTAAATACTTATTATTTTTTTTAATAATATTTTACAATAATTAAAAGGGTGGTTAAATTGAGTAGATTTTATCAGAATGACGCAAATGTCATGAATACACGAGTGTTAAAATAAAATCTCGACGAAAACCAATTTTGAATATTTTTAAATAACTTAAGATTTTCATATGTGGCTAATCTTAAAAGGAAGGGGGTTGGGGTTAAAAGAGAAGAATTGCCGTACGTTTTTGCGACGGTTTTACATTTTTCTTCTCGCTAACTGACTTTGCATTTTCTAAATAAATGCCATTGTTAACGAGAAAAATGCTTCTATTTCCATTAAATTCAAATTTTCAGATATTCACGCAAATTATATATACATTTATAACACAACTCCTGTAAATGATATACGATAAAAAATAACACTTATTTAAATGCAATACTCAAAATTATATTTACTAGTAGTAATCAGTGTTGCCAATGGGCTATTTTTAAATTGAGATCTCTTGATTGCATTACTTTTTTGAAATTTTAAAAGTAGTCATTGTTTAGTGATAACTTAATGATGAGATGAAAACTAGGTTCGGGGTTTGAAAACGCCTTTAGACTTCTTCAATCAGATTACAAATTGGCTAGATAATAATGATAGTCAAAACTTCTCTAAGAGTTAGAAATATTAATTTTACTTTTTCGCTAGTTATTCTTTAAGTAATTGATCATAACTGAAACTTTCATTCATACAGACTGGAAACTACAAAACTTAAAATAAGGAAGTAATTGTATTACTTTGTAAAAACATTATCCCATCCCACAAAAGTATATATAATGGCAACATAGTAAAAATATTTCAGTTTCATACAAAAAATCTGCTGTAAATATTGTTACACTTGATATATCACCAATAATTCAAAATTATGAACAATCAATTATGGATTATATATGAATATTTATTTATGTTTACGCGCTTAATATTTTTCTAAATGCTGGCAAAATATAAATTTTCTGAAAATGGCTCTAATACATCGCCAAATTTACCCAACTTTCATTTAGAAAAACAAGGGAAATATTAGACTTTTTTTTCACAAAATATATCACGATCCATAAAACTAAACTGTACATAACATAGAATACAAGAAACTAATGTAATGAACGCAAGAAAATATTTAAAATCTTCCAGAGTTCATAAAATTTGATTTTTATCAAATTTTATGAACTCTGATTTAATGAACATAATATTTTTCATTATTATTCATATTATTCTATTCTTCTATTATTATTCATAAGTTCATAAAATTTTATGAATTTATGAATATTAATTCAGAATGAAACAACTTTTTTAAGTTGTTTCATTCTGAATTAATATTACAATTATACGATGCAGAACAGATGTTACAGATGTACATTATGTTATACGTTGTTAATCAGCTTGAATATTGTTACACAAAAATAAATAAATAAATAAATAAATAAAATAAATAGTAAAACACATTTCAGATTTTTAGATATACAAATATGCAATTTAGAAAAACACTTATTTGTAAAATGTTGAGAATTATATATATATTAGATTATAGTATAATTATAATAGTTTGTAAAAATAAGAGGTTTTTTTTTTTTTCTTTTTCAAATTAATATGATTTTAAATACACAATGTATAGAATTTGACATTTAACAAATTGTTGTATAAAAAGTATTAAAGTACATTTAAAATTTTTAGCTATAATATAGTTAAATTATTTGGAATAGTACAATTGTGATTTCTTGAATGTTTAGAGTTGTCACAGTTTATACTTTTTCACAATTTATAAAAATTTATAGCTCAATTTCAATTAATTCAATTCACATCAAAATCACAATTTATAAAAAGCAGATTCAAAACTTTCAAATAGGCTACTCAACCCTCAATAATGAACACCCTTAGAATTATTTCTTGTTCACATTATTATTGAGAAGTTTCAAATCTATATTATCTTTATTTTTGAAAGTACAATAATAAATATATTTTAAAAACTTTGTTGACAAAAATTTTAAAACACTATGCTTTATTATTAAAGATTATTTTCAAAAGATATATTCAATTATTCCAGTGACGACTAACACTATTTTTTCTCAAAATCAATAACTGAAATGTAAGTTATAACAGCGAAAGTTATCACATTATAAATTTTTACATTTTTGTTACATTTACATTTTACATTGTTACATTTTTGCTGAAGTGCCGATTGCTTGTTAGGTGTTCATAACTGTAGGATTTCAATCAATAAAACGATTTAGTTATTTAAAATAGCACAAATGATTTTTTTAGTATTAAAAGATCCAATACACTTGGACATCTAAAAAACAATTTTAAACATAACAATTTATATAAAAAAAAAGTTTTCGAACCAAAATCCATTTTTTATTTGAAAATTATGTGAGAAAAACAATGTATAGAATAAAACAAAGTAAATTATTGGATAAAAAAACTTTAAAGTAAATTTCAAATCTCAGATACAACTAAAATTAAGTTACTGAACATAGTACAGGTATAAGATCTTAAAAAGTTTTAAAATTTAAACAATTTCCTCGGTAAATAATTTCAAACATAATATAAGGTTGTTGCAGATGAAATGTCGAAAATGTTAAATAAACTTGATATAATAAATCAATTAGTAATTTACTAATTAAAATAGGAAACAGATGAAATACATCTCTTCTATGGAGATATGGATCTCGTATTCTAATTATACAGAGGTCTGGAATTCTGAACTCCGAAGATGTTTTGAAGACTGTTTCATAAAGTCTTTTCCCCCAGGCAAGATGTAACACTTATCCTTAAAAGGATAGCCTTCTGGTGAAAATCTGTGGAATATTTGGGCTAGAAAGTTTTTCAGAGTCTAATTTTTTAATAGTTATGCAGAAACGTGCCTTCTCATTATAAAGCAGTACCTTCCTCTCCTGTGACCAGTTCAGACCACAAAACACATTTTTTTTATTTATTTTGCCAATCTGCGGGTGTCTTATATCTTTGCATTTTTCTAATAGTCAACACAAGTTTTCCAAAGTAGAGTACGGATAACATCAAGAGTACATCAAACAGTCACATTTATCATCTTCGTACAACTAATTCGTTTAACCACGTATTTCAAAGCCTCAGACATCTATTTATGCATTGAGCAAAGTTTCATTGGGCAAAATAAGAAACTTTATGGTTAATACTTCAGAAAAAACATGTGTTTTTCGTTGTCTTAAAACAGCTGATCTCCATTTCTGTTTACTGTCTATACATCATATTTGATTTTTTTTTTTTTTTTTTTTTTTTTTTTTTTTTTGCAGTATTTTTTAGACTGTTAATAAGGAGTGCAGCTTTTTTTCAGCAGTAGATGAACAGCTCACTTTAAGCTTGTCTGGCTGAATTGATTTTGTAAATTACTGTAATTTTTTTATGGAAATACGACATTTTGTCTGCAACAACCGCATAGTAGAGAGCATTTTTGAACATTTAGTACACTTTATAAAATAACCCTTTGCATCGAATAACACTTTTTCAGCTTCCTGTACAGTTACACAGTAATACATTAACTAGGCTTATAATTATAAAAAAAAGTACAATTTACATTTTTATAAATATTATAAAACATGTTTTTCTTCGTTATTATTTTCTTTTTTTTTTCTTTTTTTCTTTTTTCTTTTTTTTCTTTTTTTTATCTTTTTTTTATTTTTTATTTTTTTACTTTTTTCTTTTTTCTTTTTTTTTTATCTTTTCTTATCTTTTTTTCTTTTTTTTTAATTTTTTACTTTTTTTTCAATTTTTTTCAATTTTTGTAATTTTTTTCTTTTTTTTTCAATTTTATTTAATTTTTTTTTCTTTTTTAATCTTTTTTTTCTTTTTTAATCTTTTTTTTCTTTTTTAATCTTTTTTTCTTTTTTAATCTTTTTTTTCTTTTTTAATCTTTTTTTCTTTTTTAATCTTTTTTTTCTTTTTTAATCTTTTTTTCTTTTTTTTTAACATTTTTTACAATACGTACAATATTTAACATTTTTTTTTCATAAAATAAAAAAAAAGTTTATATAATTTTTACAAAGCATTATTTTACATTTTTTAAATCAATTTTTTTACAATTTTTTTAAGTTAATATTTTTCAGTACACAATATAATTATACGAACATTCAATTTTTTTTTCACAATCTTACATATTAACAGTTAAACATTTAATTCTTAATACAAAAGTGAAAACACAAAACGTTTATCTTCAAAAATGTATAAAAATATTTTGTATATTTTTATGTAGAATGAAGTATTAGTATTTAATTTACATTTTTTGTGATTATATGAGTTATAACTTCAACTTATAATTTAAAAAACAAACTACATTAAATGATTCAATCAGCAATTACAAACAATTTGGATATAATTCAAGAATCTTGAATTTAGGAGAATATCCCTTTTCATATAATGAACGCTAAAACATAACGCTGGTCTAATGCAGCAATATTTATAATGAATAAAAACTCATTTAATAATTGTATAAATCTTATAAAGTTGAGATAACCATTCCAAGTTTGTTGACATTGAAATCACATATAGAAGTATTCGTTTTCTCATCGATTCTTCTTTCGAAAGGATTTTTTTTTTTTTAATTTAGTGAAAGCTCCAAATTTGCTTTATTTTAGTAGAAATTTTTTCCATCATTTCCATTCTGAAAATTTCTATTACAAATATTATCAAAAATTGACACACTAATCTACTAGACGCATGTTTATTAATTATACAAGTTGTAAGTTAACCTGTCTTAACCCTGCTTTAGGTTCGCCAGTATTTGTCGCTCATTTGGTCGCACGGGGAAATTATGTCACCCATTTTCAATATGCTGATCTTTCAAATTTTTTTTTATTAAGAGTAGTCATAAAACAACATTCCAAGAACGACAAAATATACATTAAAAAAGTCTACATTTAAAAATTATAACTGCTTACGAACAATACAATTATTAATAACAGGAAAAGAAATCGATAAAGGGAATGAAAAAATACAAACTCAAAAGACATGAGTGACATACGTCGCCCGCGAGACTAACATAAGATTAAACGTTTATAATTCACTAAATACATCCATTCTTAAATGACGGATTTTTAAAATATCCGTTAAAAACTGGTATTGACTTTTTTTTAAAACAAGTTGACGCTTAGCTTTACTTTAAAATAAATCATCCAGCAAACATTTGAAACCTAAAGCAATTAAATACAAATTTTAACAAATATCTTTCTGTTAAAATGGATGCTTTAACCTAGAAATTTCTTTTTGTAATACAAGTTGTAGTTCAACATCATTTTTTTAAAACACAGAATAAATATCTGAATTCTGAAATAGTTAATGATCGATCTTTTCAAAAATCGTTAGTTATATTGAATTTATCAACCAATAAATTTGTTTTATTCATTTTAATATAGGTTACTTTTATAACAATCTATATTTCCAATTTTAATAATTACTTTTAAAACAATCCTTCATTAAATACATTCATTTTATATTAAAAAAGAGAATTACATATTTTATCAAACATTAATCTATTTACCAATTACAATAACATTTGGTTAGCACTGTTTAAACATAAATAATACACTATATACCTTCATTCTAAATCGATTACAATTGCATATTAACTGTCTATAATCAGTAATTCCAATCACTCGGTACAATTAATTTTTTTTCCTTGTTCGTGTTACTTTGTTTGAAAAAAGAAATATTAACAAGAATTCATAGAATCTAATAAAATAAACATTATACCACATATAATTCATTGCGAATATTATACAGTATATCACAGTATAAAATAGTAATAATAGTATAAAATATAACTATTATAAAAAGATCTACATTGTAATACAATATCATACAATCTGTAGTAAAACGGACGACTCTTTAAAAACCTATATTTTTAAACTGAATATATTATCATTCAAAATGGTTGCATGTATAGTGTGCTACTATTCAGATTACA
The DNA here is from genome assembly GCA_964019185.1 of Maratus speculifer. Classification (NCBI taxonomy): domain Eukaryota; kingdom Metazoa; phylum Arthropoda; class Arachnida; order Araneae; family Salticidae; genus Maratus; species Maratus speculifer. The sequence goes on from OZ025292.1 coordinate 26,392,821, forward strand.
ATAAATTAAAAAACGATAACTAAATATAATTTTTTCCTTTTTTTATTTTTGCAGGTAAGAATTTTTTTTAGACAAAGGATAAGAGAATGCAACTTGATTGAATTATATATAAATAGAATGATTCTGTAGATAATCATTTTATAATTGTAGGTTTTAACCCGCATTTAAGAATTGGTATTCTATAACACTATAAATTTCATCAAGTTTTTTTTTTTTTTTTTTTTTTTTTTTTTTTTTTTTTTTTTTTTTAAGCATTTTTTATACATGAACCATTTTTCATTAAGTGCATCATTTTAACTAAAAATAAAATTTTAAAAATAAGCAAATATTAGAATTTTTTTATGCAATGATTTTAAATTAATATTCTAATATGTTCTTTTTTAGATACAAACCTTTAAATATAAATTTTAGCATGATACAATGATCTACATACACATAGATAAATATGAATATATAGATGAATTACCAAATACATGAATTTAATTTCATTGTAAAATAATTTATCTAAAGATTATTTTTCAGAAATATTACATGCATTTAAGAACTTAATTTTCAAGACCAGCCTTATCCAAAATTTTTCTCTACCAATTTATTCCACTGGTGAACATCATTTGAAAAAACACACTACAATACACATAATTAAATAATTTTATCGTGTATTTCTGGCATTGTAAAAAGATCTTTTACAATGAAAATCAATACATGTAGCGAGACGTTTTTCTCGATTTGGTAAAGTTTTATTCCTTGGATGAAGCTAGTTTTGAAACACATAACCTCATATTTATAAATAGTATCCAAAAGAGAACAGTCTATTTTGAAAACTAAATCTGAATTAAATGATTAGCTATTCAGATGCATCGTTCGCTGCATGAGAATACAGTAAATTTTGAAAAACAAAATTTTAAGTAATGTAAATTTAATATAAAAATAAATAATATTTGTAATATTTTCAAATCTTTCATTCTCTATGTAAATCCATTTCATTCAAGATTGATATTCATACTTTCTAATATATAGATTTTTAAAGTTTTTTTTTAATTATGAATTTCTTTCAAAATGTTTTAAACCTTTTTTTTTACAATTTTCTCAATTTATTAAATAAAATGATTTTTAGAGATTTTATTTAATGATATAAAGAGTACTTTAATTCTTGATAATACTTTTAACAATTTCAGTTATTTCGAGATAGCTAGTAAAACGTGAGTAAAAAGGAGTTAAACATTTCTTATACACCTTGTGTGAAATCTTTCCGAAATTATTTTACCTGGTTTTTAGCAAACAGAAATTAGGTAGCTATTGGCGATAATATTGAAGAAACTGGAAATTTACATTCTTCTATAATCTCGAAAATATAAAGTAGTTTCCAAATTTGAGGACTCCATTTGCCACAGTTTATTTAAAAAGCTTATTAAATTTTGAAAAGATGATAAATTTCTTGTATTACAAAAATTTTGAGACGTTATGAACGCTAGTTTTGAAAATTTTAAAAATGTTAATATTTGAAATTATAATAACGGCGCTATTAATACAAGAAACTGCGGGGGGTTTTTTAATGCTTTCCCGAAAGTTGAAACACTTAAATTCTAATGTGGTTTATCGCCAATATCTTTCAGGCATTGCATATAAAATTATATTTTCATAAGAATACCTTCAGAAACATTTCACTTTGAAGAATTTTAATTATTAAAATAATGCAGATAATTATGCACAAATTTATTAAAAAGATACAAATATAAAATCAGTATTATTTAAAAATAATTAAAATATCCAATGACAAATACGATGCAGATAATACACGATATCGTATTATCCAACAGTACGTTAGATAGTGCAATCCAATATGACTATTTTACAATGTATAACAGTATCATGCATTCTTTCAATTTTGTACAGCAATATTTTACATTTTTAAAAACATTTAATTATCATATTGACATTTCAAATGCTTCTGTGTATGACATAGAAATATTCAAATTTACACAATAAAATTTATAAAAATTTATACAGTAAAATAAGAATAATATAGATAAAAATGCCTTTATTTTCATTGTTAATAAATGTCCAAATATCTAAAATGCTTGATACGATGTTATATGATTATAATATACTCTTTATTAGTAGAATTATTCTGTCATTGCAATAAAAATACGAATCAAAAGCATCATTACCTTATGTAACATTAACAAGGTTATTTTCATACAATGAATCAATTTAAAATAAATGTTTCAAAATCCATATATTATAAAATGACTGCAGATTTTTTTTCTTAATTCTTGTTAGGCAACTAAAATATGGGCATTTCCTTGCGAATTTGTTTGTCTGTTACGCAACTAAAAATCACTATGCTTGTTGGCCACCGTTATTTTCGAAAAGTTTGGTTCGCCTTATTCAATTGATGATGTATCTTCGATAAACTAAGTCACATTTTCTCGCATTAAAATACTGGTAGCCAAAATTCGTAGTATGTAAGAGACAAACAAGTTCGCATGGAACTGTGTTACATACGATTAGAGCTTTCTTTAAAGAACTACACTTTAAGTTAAATTTTTAAACAATATTAGTTAAAATATACAACATGAACTTCAAACAGTTTGTAAGTGACTTTGACAAGACGGTGGTGCAAATAAAAAATGAACTGCAATAATATATATATTCTCTATTTAAATTCAATTGAAGAGAATACTATTTCTATTTTAATGATTATTGGCTCTCATTTTAAAACGAAAGTGATCAGATAAATAAACGGCAATTATTAAAATAGTCTGTGATAAAGAGTCTTGGAAAGCTCAAAAGTACCAGGAAATTTTATATAAAATGTATTTTTAACTTGTAACACCACTTCTATTATTGTTGTCGCCTTTTAAGTAAAGCAGAATGAATTTATGAAGTTCATATTGTATATTTGAATCAAATTGAAATACCAAGTTAAATCTCATTTTGTTTAGTGTAAGTAGAATTTCATGTTGCTTATAAATTTCACCTGAATTTTAAAGTAAAATTTGCTTATAATTTTTTTTATATAAAAATGAATATATATGCATAAAACGAATCTATTTTAGTTATGATCAATACTGACAATTTTCAATATTTGGATTTTGAAGTTTTAAATTTCTTACACAATCTACAATTCTAAGTATACATTAAGAAGAATTACTTTTACAAATTTCTCAAACTATTAAGTACATTTATTTGAAAGATAATATTATAAATGAAAATTTAACAAAAAATATTTCAATAGGATACTTTATATAGTTTGATTTTCAAATAAGTGAAACATGAATAAAAACACTTCAATGTCAAGCATGTTTTATGGATCGTAGGAACACCCTTAAAAATTATTTTAAATAGCTTTTTACCATGTTGAATGCCATGTCAGTCACCTGTGACCAACATTGGACTTTTTTTTTTGGCCACTTTCGTCACTGGTGACTGACAGTCATATATAAAATTAATATTTATTTTTCTAAGTATTTACTGAAAAAAATATTTAAAAATTTGTATAATATCACATTTTACATTGTCAGTCACCGGTGATTAATGCGGCCTAAACGGATAGTTCGGTAACACTCAAAGTGCTAAGTAAAAATTTTGGTAAATATTGATGATATATTGGAGAAATTAGATTTACATTTTGCCAGAGTTTTAGAAATATTAAATGGTTAAATAGTGCTAAATATCTAAAATAAATATATTATTCATTGGAGATGTATCCAGTGAAATAATATAACAGGCGATATTTGGATTAAAATTGAAATCTTTCCATTATCTATATCTATAGTTGTTGACTAACCTTTTTTTAAAGTCAATTTTTACCAGAATTTTATAAGAAAAATAAGAAGTAAGGAACGCCCAGAAATAAAGCATTAAAACCACACTATGGCAGGAGATATACATACAGTGCCTATATCTTACTGGAAAGGCATAGTTTTACAACACGCAAATATTAGAATAACGGTATATTTAGAACATTGCTAATGATGACCAGTAAGTAATAATGACATTTTATCAGTTATGATCATTAAAGAATAACTTGCAAAATGAAATAATCATAGTAAATAACTATATTTGCCTTTATTGGATAGATACCGTCATCACCTTGAGTATATTTTCTATCTAAAAGCAATATTAGTCACTAATATGTAATATACGTTTAGAATTATATTCATCGAAGTATTATAATTTTGAAGTATCGATTCTCGCAAGTTCTGTGTTAAATTTATATGTAACTCATATAGAAATCGTTAAAAAAATTGAATGCAATCGAAACAGAAGCAAATTTAGCATATTTTATGAATAATTATTACAATGAGATACAAAGACTCTAAATTTAATACAAGAAAAATAAAATAAAATAAAGCAAAACAGTAATATAAAAACCTGCAGTAGTGTCTCTTTGTCTTGTTTGGGGGAGGAGGGGAGTTGAAATTGTAGAGTTTCAAGGCTTTTTAGAAAATAAATTAGCTTCGAAAGAACTTAAAAATCTTTCTGTGAAGTCCAGTAATAACTAACAGTTCTAATAAAAAGTATTAAGCATTATTATAATTCTACATATTTTTAACCCTTCAGAATATCATTGATGTAATCTACCCCACTTAATTTGAATCAAACTTAGAATTTTATAAAATTTTACACCAGTAATAAGAGTAAAAACTAAATTATTTCGGGGGAGAAGAGGGGGGTGGTAAAGTTTTCAAATAATTTTTTTTTTTATGTTTTAACCTCGAATTCAACATTTTAGAAACATAATTATATACCACGTAACTGATTAAATGTATTAATTTTTTGAAAATGTTTAAATGCACACGATTATACCTATCTTAATGCTTTTAAAAAATTATAGAAAAGGAGCATTTAAGTTTTTAATTGAATTTTTTTTAATCAAGCTCTTTGTTATGAAAAGCTTTAAAATAGTTTCTGGTGTTTTGTTTTTGGACAAGGTATTAGATAAACAAGAAAATTAGCAACAATTGACGAAAATGACAAAATTTGAGGCACATTGCATACAAGATGTCCCAAAGTCACAAATATGCTTTCACTGTCCAACTGCTGGAGGGATGTAAGCAATGTAACTTGCAAAAGTGTTCAAATTAAGGCAGGAATGACAAAATAAGTTGAAATAAGTATGAGATTAATTTTCAAAAGGATTACAATTTAAAAACATATAAAAATGATCTCTAATTTTCATAAGTCTTTATTTAAAAAAGTGAAATTTTATTCCATGGTACAGACAAATCTCACCGAGTGCCAAATTTCACTCTTTGAATTTCGAAGATTTCCAGTACTATAAAATAATTAACCCGAAATTTCTGCTTAAAGTTAACCCAAAGGCCAATACAAACATTTCAACCCGAATCTTAAGAAGAGAAAGAAAATTCTATTTTATGATAATTATAGATAAGCAGTCTGCAATTAAATCTAAAAATTTTATTATTTTTTATAAATATACATATATGCACAAATTAATATTCATTTAGACTTTTTATCCATTTGAAAAATTTTCATAACTTTTTCTGAAAAATCAGGTCAACCCAAATAAGAATCGAAAGAGTAAACCTAACTTGAACTCTAAACATTTAAAGTCAATCGGACTTGCAACGAAAAAAAAAAAATCAAACCAACCAGAAAAAAAAAAAAAAAAATCAATCCGATCCAAACCGAGCCGCAGGTTTAATCGGATAATAAAGATTTATTCGACCCGATCCATTGCTGTACCCAAAACCTAAAACGTAAGTAGCCCAATGCGTCGATGTACTATGAAAGAATAAACAATTATATCTGTACTAAATTATTCGCTGTTGGCTAAGTTTAATATATTCAATTTTCGCATTTAAAACTGGATTAATCTGGACATAAGGGGAAATATCAGATATCCAAAAAATTTTATTAGGAACAAAAAAAAAAAAAAAAAAAAAAAAAAAGGAAAGAAAGAATGAAAGAAAGAAAAAGAAACACTTGAAATTCAAAACGGTAAAAAAAGATAACGTAAATCTAATGCGTCTATTGAGTTCAGTTAAAATCTATGTATCTGTACATGATTTATTAATTTCCAATTTTCTTTATATTACATAGATGCAGTCAAGAGATGAAATCTAAATGTGGATGGAGGTAATGGCACAGACTGTTACAATCTATTAACGCGAGAGTTCGTCCTCTTTTGAATTCTATTTGAGGTAAAAACTCCAGTTTTGAATAAGTCGCACTAAATCTTGAACGGATTCATTAATTCCCGTTTACCGAATTTCTGAGAAGAACCACTCAGTCATTGCTAGAGCAATTTAAAACATAAGAATATCAATAACCTGAAAAGTAATTATTTCTATGAATGGGAAATAACACATAATCAAAACCGATAAACATACGACTGGGGTTTAATATTTAAAAAAAGCCTAAGAATTTAGTTTTAAATAGGATTACATTTCTCATTATACAGTGGCACGATGTTTTTATATATATTAGTTTTTTCGATAGAGTTAAAAAGTATTTATGAATTCGACTTGTCTTTCCATGCGTCAACTCTCAGAAATACAATCCGATTGTCATAGGATTGGGATATGTTAAAGGTTTACTATGGCATGTTTGGCATTGAAAATGAAATGTGTAGCATTTATAATTCGCTTACAGGGAAGCTCAGAATAATTCAGTTAAAATAGGATATGGAGACTGACGTTATGTTACCGTAACATTATGTTTGCGAATTTATTTCCTTGTGGATAGTTTTTCAACAAAATTACTCGATTATATTGGATTAATTTACAAAAAAAAGTTAATAGATTAGAGTTGTAAAAATTTTTCAAGCATATTGAATTTGATATGCATTACTTGGTTACACTAATAGTTTAATAGATTACGGCGTGGCTAGCATTTAATATTCATTTTGAGGAACACAGAAAACAAAATCCTTTTATAGTACTATACTGTCTAGGAATAAACTTACTACGTTTTCAATTGCCGTGCGAATTTTTAAATTTTTCGCGAATTATTTCTTCTGTATAAATTCTATATATCATACTGATAGGCTATGAAATTAAAAATTTCTTCAAAAGAGGCAAAATAAAATTGTTAAACCTGGTTTATATCTAATTACATATACATATGTTTTTTATTGAAATGAGCATTTAATTTCAAAATCTACCTTCGCCTATAGGACAAGCCGACAGGAATTTTCTTAAAAATTGTTTCCTTACTTCTCAAGGTTGCTTTAAAGTTGCAATATTGAGCGATTTTTATAATCTCTTTTAACCACTTTTATTTTTTATTTTTATTTTTATTATTTATTTATTTATTTATTTATTTATTTATTTATTTATTTTTAAAAAAGTTCTTGGAGATCATTTATATTTTATAAGTATTTAACATGCCAAACTTCATGATTCTACGTTTTTCAATAACACATAAATCCCATTAAGATAAAGTTTTTTTGTTCTCTCCCCCCTACTCCCTTTGGAGTAAGTGATGGTGATGCATAGCCTATATTTGAACAACACAATCCAACACAATCATTTTGGGATCATTCCTTTTGAAATCGTATCTGTAGTTGCAGAGATCCCCCTTCCCTACAAGGAATTAAAATTAAGCTCTTTACAATATAAGTATAGATAAATTAAATACTTTCATTCATTTTTAGGTGCCTACTATTAGGTAAATACGTAGCACTTATAGTTGTCTTTCAGTCCGTCCGTCCGCATATCACAACGCAAAAACTACCTAACCAAATAGTTTTAAATTTAAAATACATAATTATTACATAATTTTGTCGATTCATTTCAAATTTTATGAAAATCAGGTGCATAGATCAATTACAGGGACAATCAAAAGGATTCCGTTACATTACGGTCAAAGGGGAAAAAAGTTTCAAATGCATTTTAATAGTTTGAAATTTAAAACATTTACTTAATTTTGACGAGTCATTTCAAATTTTATGAAAATCGGATTCATAGATCAATTACAGGGTCAATCAAAGTATTCCATTACGTTGCGATCAATGGGGGAAAAAAAGTTTCGAATGCATTTCAATGGTGTTTCACTCATTCAAACATAATAAAATTGACATGAATCTATGAAGTATATATATATATATATATATATATATATATATATACTAAATTATACATTCTGTACAATCTGAGATGCAAAGAATATTTATTATTAAATTACAGGGCCATACAAAAGTATTGTACTACGTAATGCTATACGGAGAGACATTGTTTGGGGTGTGTTTTAATTACATTAAACTATTTCATATTTTATGAATATAATATACGTTGATGAGGTGCAGTAAAATGACTTCCTGTATATTTACAGGAACACAAAGATTTCGACCACTATACTGTATCCGAAGTACTGTCTACTATATCAGCAAGATCTGAATATTTTTTAAAAATCTTATTCGTACGAACGCACCTCATTTGCTACGCTTCACGTGCAATTTCCAACTTGTTTTAATTATGTATCTTCAGTAAGCGATTTCATAAACTTTCCTTGTATATTTTCGGCCGTAGCAACCACGTTTTTCTTTCAAGTGCAAAATATTCCGTCTGAAAGAGACGCATTAATAGCGATTTTTGAGCCATTTTTAATACTGTACACCATCGAAAAGTGTATGAACTTTTAAACAGAATTGAAACTTTATTATTATTTTTTTTTTGTTTTGTTTGCACAACTTCGATTATGATAAGCAAGTCCTACCTAATTTTTTTTTTAAATCGAATGAATACGGAGGGGGAAGGCGCTGTAATAGTAATATCTGGTGCAATTTTCATTAATGAATAATTGAAAAAATTATAAAGTTATGAATAAACTTAAACAAATATTTTGTCTGTCTTTTTGGATATAGCTAGCAGTTTCTCCTTGAATTTTTAACTTTTCCTTCAAAAAGGGGTGCTGTGATGCACATTTTTGTAAAATTTCATTTTTCGCAGTTATGTTGCCCATTAGCGGCTCATGCAGTGATAGATAGCGGTGTTATGATAAGCCGGTTATTAGCAAACAGCTGATGACAAGAGAGTAAGGAAAAATTATCCATAAAATAAAAATTATGATCTAGATTTACTATTTTTCTTAACTTCGATTCATTGATTGAAGGAATAAATTTAATATCTAAATTAAAGTTTATGTAGTAATGAGCTAAGATATTGAAGTATTAACGTGTGAAAATACTTTTAGAACTTGTGTTAAAACTTTTTAGTTTCATTTATGAAAACTATCCTCCTACTTTCGATATATATAAACGAGTTTTTCATGCAGAATTATCCGATTTGTTTAATTTTTTTTTTTTACAGATTCAAAGTACCGTGCGAAAGGGGGGAGGCGAAATTTATACTACCAACTTCATTTTATGGCCTGTTACAGGAAAAAGTTGGTTTAAAGGAGATGCCAAATTCTAACTTAGTCCCGTGAGCAATTTTCCCTTCGCATGCCCCTGCAGGTTCATTCTGATAAGGAGCTTTCCCAATTACATTTGGAGTATCATTTATTAAGTATAAAGTATTGAACGGAGGCTAGTCACCTCTTTAATTTAGTGAAATGGAATTTTCATGAATTGGAATGGAATTATATCAATTTGCTTCAAATTTGGTAGATCGGTGTATTTTGATGAGGCCCTTTCCTGATTAGATTTCACGGCTCGTCAGTCAAGTATAAAAGGAGTATGAAGGAGGGGGCTAATCCACCTTAATTTCTTTTTTCATGAGCGTTATCCATTGAAATAACTTTATTATATGCATTTGTGTGTATAGGCTATGAGCTCAATGGCATCCATCTAACTGGGTACTTTTGTGTTTATTTTTATAGTGTCATAGTTGTTTATAAGACTAAAGCATTTATGCAAAAAAAAAAAAATAAATAAATAAATAAATAAATAAATAAAATCAATAAGATGCTCTATTTTTCCTCAACATTCGTGTAAAATAGCCTATAACAGTGTAACCTGTGTATAACAGAGTGAAATATATGATTTGTAACCGAATAACGGAGATTAATCGATTCAAAAAGATGTAGACTTTGAATAAACTTTAACTATGAACCGAAAAGATTTTAGGAATTAAAAATGCACAAAAATCATTTCATACATTTTTAAAAATATTTTAAAATCTCATAAATTAGTTACCTTTTCTGTTCTCTGGAGTAAAAACACCATCTCATGAATTCGAGTCTTTAATTAAACTCCATGTTGCAGCTAAATAATCACTCCGTTGCAGCTCTGTCATCCGCCGACTTGTACCAAACAGATGGGGACTGCCTAGTTGCACCGAGACTTGGCAATTTTTCGAAAATTCAGCCGTTCTTATCTACTTAAAATATACTTTTACAAAGATAATATAATAAAGGGAATAAATATTATGAAATATTTCTTGCACATTTAAGCATACATACGGAATATAAATGGAGGTATGTATATAAGGCCAAACGTATTTGTGCGTAACGCATACATCATTTTGCAGATGACAAAATTTTCCCTTGCAATTCGGTTTTCCATTATTTGCTACTGCAATTTTTATACATCTAAACGTCAAACATTCTCAATTTTTATATCGGCGTATAGAGAAAAAAATGTTCTTTTAACTGCAATTTGTTTGAAAGCTGTACCTCAATTTATTTTTAAAATATTAATCTTTTTGTAGGTTTTTTTTTTTTTTTTTTTTTTTTTTTTGCTGATTTTGTAATTGGTGCAACAGAAATGCGCCACATTCTTTTAAAATTGAAAAAAAAGGAAATTAAAATTTTGTATAAATTTTGAGAAGACGAAAATAATAGCGCATTTAGATTTCAAGTGAAATTTTATGATCGTGTCATTTTTTTTTCATTTTTACCAAGCATAAGAGCCTCAATTGATAACATCATCATAATAACTTATCTTTATCATATTTTAACTGACAACAAGCAACTGACAACCACTTAGCTTTAGGAGGTTCCGAAGGCCATCTGATAGGTATCTTGGGAGACAAACTTCATTCAATTAATAAAGTTAATGACAATATTTCGTGAGCTAAATTTTTAACTTTGTGCGATATTTTTTTTTTCCTGAAAATCTGTTTATGAGGTATTATCACTATTGCACGATTGCAGTATAGGTCAGCACTTTAGGAATCTGATTTATCGTGACCTTCTGCATGTGTCCCACTTTAATTAGTTATCTGCTGAAAAAAGGATCCATTTTAAACAAAATGCCAATAAGAGACGAATACTTATACCAAATTGTACTTATACCAAAATACATGATAAGTACCTACGACACTTTAAGGGAAAGATGCGTTTTCTGTTGTACTATGCTATTGAAAATCAGGGAAATTTAACGAGTTCCCTGATAAGACCTCAGTTGTGACAATAAAAGTTTCAATCTGTTTTTCAAGCCTGCTGTAAAAAGGCAAAAATGCTCATTGCATGTATTTTTAACCCAAACGATGGAAATTTTACGCAGAGCAATTATCTTTTAAAAAAATTGCAATCTCTCATAAAACAACTGTTTGACATATTTCTGGTTGATGGTAGTACGTGCCTAATGTTCTAATCTAACATTTTAGTCACTCTTTATATATAAATTTTAGACCAACGCGTTAAAAATCAAAATTTATGAAAGTTGCATACTTTCACCCTCACCTACTCTTTAAAGCAGAACCGACCACTGCTCAATTTATTCTTTAGATTACTTTTTAAGATCTAAAAAATTGGTCTCCAAATTTGATCTGTTTACGAATGCGTTTCAAATTTTGCTGAACAAAATTAAAGAAAACTTCAGGATAATAAATCTAATAAAACAATATAATTCATTGCCTATATTTTTTTTTATTTAAATTTGTAAGATTTTGTAATATTTTCAGCATACTTAATCTCGTTCATACTTAAATAGTTTTTTCTCATTCTGCGGTGACCTTTTTGATAAATATGAGAGAATGCCTGTTACAATTTATTCTCAATCTACCCTAAACCTACTATTAACCTGGGGTGAGAAAAAATAGACCGCGTGTAAGAAAAAAACTAAGAAAATGCTTTCACTTATTGCTTTATAAACATTATTTTAACTATTATATCTTTGAACTTATTTAATCATTAATGCTGAGAAATTTGAAACTTTACATATGGCTCCACAATTTGCAGCTTAAAATAATAAAATGTATTACAAAGAACTTAAAGGCAGATATTAATATGAAAAACAAAAAAAACTTACCAGCATACTATTTGACTCACCCCTTGCACCACTTGATAAACAAAATTGCCAAAGTCGCAATTCTGAATGTAGGTTTCAGATTTATGCTTTCCATTGCTATTTTGTTTTTAGCTACCTACAATGAAATTTAACGCAACAGAAGGAGAAAATAAAAACATCCATTTTAATGGCCGCAGGGGATATATGAACTTACTATTAGCGGCCTTCGCCCGCTACGCTGGTCGGTTTATCTAAAGAAATCTTGAAGAAGTAGTTAGATAAGGTTCAGACATACATTAAAAAAAAAAAAAGCAAGTCGATCATTCAAAAAACGTTGGGAAATATCAAATATTTACTGTAATTTTTTAAGAAAAACAAAATTTCGAAAAAAAAAATTAATTCGAAAAAAAAATTACACTGACATATTAATGCAAGGAAATTTTCCCAGAGAGAAAATTCGCCTTGAATACAATATTTCAAATTCTTTTAATTGCTTATAGGCGTTAATGCCAACATAGTGAAAAAAAATTCCATGCTGGGAATCGAACCCGGGCCATCAGTATGGCGCACTGACGTTCTACCGACTAAACCACATGGAACGACAGCCAGCTTGAAACTTTCTCATACTTAAGTAGACTGGCGAAAACATAACGATAGCGCGTTTTAAAATCGCACAGTGACATCTATTGGATTTTATATGTACTAAAAAACGTTATGTACTAAAAAACGTGAGCAGCGCACCTAATAGTTTCTTTTGTTTCTTTTTGTTACTTTTTTGTCTGTTGTCCGATTTTGATGAAACAAAGCCTATACACTGCCCGGGAGTGTGCATTCTTCATTAGTGAAAACCGCATAAAAATCCATTCAGTAGTTACGAAGATAACCTCGAACAAACAGACAGACAGACAGACAGACAGACAGAGACAGACAGACAAAAAATTCAAAAAAAATTTTTTTGTGTTTCATTGGTTTTCTTTTATCGCCCTGACTCCATTTTTGTCAATTATCTTCAATGTACAGACACACCGGGTCCTACTGTTTTATTATATGTATAGATTACAAAGAACTTAAAGGCAGATATTAATATGAAAAACAAAAAAAAACTTACCAGCATACTATTTGACTCACCCCTTGCACCACTTGATAAACAAAATTGCCAAAATCGCAATTCTGAATGTAGGTTTCAGATTTATGCTTTCCATTGCTATTTTGTTTTTAGCTACCTACAATGAAATTTAACGCAACAGAAGGAGAAAATAAAAACATCCATTTTAATGGCCGCAGGGGATATATGAACTTACTAGCGGCCTTCTCCCGCTACGCTGGTCGGTTTATCTAAAGAAATCTTGAAGAAGTAGTTAGATAAGGTTCAGACATACATTAAAAAAAAAAAAAAGCAAGTCGATCATTCAAAAAACGTTGGGAAATATCAAATATTTACTGTAATTTTTTAAGAAAAACAAAGTTTCGAAAAAAAAAATTAAATCGAAAAAAAAATTACACTGACATATTAATGCAAGGAAATTTTCCCAGAGAGAAAATTCGCCTTGAATACAATATTTCAAATTCTTTTAATTGCTTATAGGCGTTAATGCCAACATAGTGAAAAAAAATTCCATGCTGGGAATCGAACCCGGGCCATCAGTATGGCGCACTGACGTTCTACCGACTAAACCACATGGAACGACAGCCAGCTTGAAACTTTCTCATACTTAAGTAGACTGGCGAAAACATAACGATAGCGCGTTTTAAAATCGCACAGTGACATCTATTGGATTTTATATGTACTAAAATACGTTATGTACTAAAAAACGTGAGCAGCGCACCTAATAGTTTCTTTTGTTTCTTTTTGTTATTTTTTTGTCTGTTGTCCGATTTTGATGAAACAAAGCCTATACACTGCCCGGGAGTGTGCATTCTTCATTAGTGAAAACCGCATAAAAATCCATTCAGTAGTTACGAAGATAACCTCGAACAAACAGACAGACAGACAGACAGACAGACAAAAAATTCAAAAATTTTTTTTTTGTGTTTCATTGGTTTTCTTTTATCGCCCTGACTCCATTTTTGTCAATTATCTTCAATGTACAGCACACCGGGTCCTACTGTTTTATTATATGTATAGATAAAGAAAGCCCTTATGAGTATCGAAATTACCGTTTGAACTTTAAAACTAGAATATGAATATGCGAATGAAGTAATCTCATTGAACCTTTGGGCTGAGATAATGTTTGTCTAACCTTTTTAGAACATTTTCCCTATTTTTGAAAATTTCAACACATAATATCATTCATTTTGCATGAAAATAAAGGACTTCTCAAGTTGATGTGGTTAAACTTCAGTGGTCGCGTTGCAAGGATTGCAAAAGATCTTTGCAGTTAAGTCAAAGACTGCGACGCATATTTCAAGCCTAGCTGAAACATCTTTTTGTGTAGGAGAGAGGGAGAGGGTCATTATATTTGAAAAATGGCGTTTAGACATTTGAATACAGTTTAGGAATCTGAGTGTGATATTTTAAGTATTGCATGAAGTCGTCATCCAAATCAAATTTTTTATGTGTTATAGAATCATGGCGATTTAGCTGTATAACTTGCTTATTATTATGTATGAGGATTGAATTCCCGATAAATCGACATATCTACCAATCTTGGTAGTCGAAAGTTTAAGTCATAGATATTATATCTAACACATTCTAAAAAAACATTCTATGCACCTCTTGTTTTGGGCAGCATATTCCTAGACAACAATAAGAAATCTTAATATCTAATAATTTAAATGGATAAAGTATAGAATTTTAATGGCTAAAATAACAGTCAATTTATTACAAATTTCCAGCACAAAGTTTTACTTACAAATTTGGGTCAAGCTAAGAAACTGTTTACGAAAATATTTTTTTCATAATTATCTTTTTTTAAGATTCTTCAGCGAATCTTTTCAAAATTTACATTTAATATTTACGCTACAAGTGAGAAAAAAATACAAATATTTTGGTTACAATGAAACATTATGTATAAAATTTTAAGGTCAAAAACTTGCCTATCTACTTTATGTAAATTTAAAGGCAACTCGGAATTGAATCGTTTCTTTCGCTGGGCCTTTGCAATCAATGTTATTCAAGCTTTCAAACATTACACTAACTGTTTGTTTCTTTTCATTTTTAAATCAAAATACATTTAAAATAACTTTTTTGTGGAGACAGGCCTTTTGATAATAAGCAAGAAAAATATATCAAAAGATAGTTTAATATTTTTTTAATCAAAATGAAATTCAACTGATAAAGTAAAATAAGAAACTCATTGCGCTTAAGGGGATGTACTTTTATAATACGAGAGCACAAGAGAAGTGTTAAGAATAAGACTGTGGAAGAAATGTAACATATTTTATGATTATTTACCAGGTCCTTTTTTTTGGAGGGGGGGGGGAGTTCGGGGATATCCTTACAAAACAAACAATAGTTTAAATATAAAAATTCTAATATTCAAAATACAAATAAAAGATATCACGAAATTTCAACTTGAGTATATTTATAAAAATTCAAACGATAATATCACCTATGTTTTTTTTTATTTTTTATATATATATATATAAATAAGAATTATTGCTTGCATATCCATCATGTTTTAATTATTTTAAAAAAAAAAGATATTTTCACTGTTAGATTTCAAATTTTACCTCTAACAACTGTACTGAAGCAAGTCCTAGTAGCTCAGTTGGAAACTTTTTTAACTAGATCAGATTCAACAGAAATTACGTATTGGATTTGCTTCCAATTTAGCTGTTATTTTAATTTATTTTAAATTTGGTATACCAAATTTTACTGAATGGATATAGATAGTTATCTTTTTTAATCTAAGCTTGATTTATACAAGTTTTAAATATTACTTACAGACTGTATTCTGTTTCAGTTGAAAATTTTTAACACGAACCATTTCATCAAAAGTGCATGTCCATTATTTAACTATAAGATATCCATGTTTGACAGAAATTCATGCTAAATACCTGAAAAAATAAATATGCTATTCCACTTAAGTTCAGTATCTTGTATTGTATTACACGTTTTGCATATTTTGATATTTTACGTCTCTATAAAACTTAAAATCTCTCACTTTACTAATGAATACATTTTATATGCTATCAAGAACTGTACAATGCGTCATTTGAATTTGCATATTATTTCGGATGTTCTAATGATAACATATGCATTGCTTGTAGTGTAATAGCACAGATGATTATAAAAATGAAATTCTGCGCGGCTGGAGGTATTTTCATGGTTTAATTTATTTTTCTTCCTACGCTTTTTTAAGCAGATTTCACAAAAAACGAAGACATTCTCAATTTGACGCGTGCAATTATTTTAGTGCATATTTAAAGAGCAGCTGGAAAACTGTGCGACCGTTTCATGAGATTTTAACTCCCTGACAGCTAATCTTAATAGCAAAATGGTAACATTTTTTGTACTGAACTTTTTGTACAATACTATTATAATTAACATTTGCCTATTTAAAAGTATCTGGCAATAGTACTAAAGTTCCAAATGAAACGAAACTTCGGTAGCGTTTGTCGTTAATCTGAAAATTACACGTTAAACTATAATAATTGGAAAAAAAGCAGTGGTCTGTGAGACCGGTAATATTAAAGGTTAATAAAAGTTAATCTAATTATTTACAAAAGCTACAGTTGGCAAAAAAAGTATTTGTACACTCTAAAATTTTTAATTTTTAACTAAATAAAAACAGATATTTTGTCAAAAATAGTTTTAATACAGACTGTTTACCGTGCGTTTTAAATTACACAACAGAAAATTTCCGATAAAGATGTAAAATAATTTTCTAATAGGAAAAGTTTAAAAATTTCTTGCAAAAAAAGTATTTGTACATTTCTCCATCCTGATATGTACTGTGTTTTATAGTGTTTATAGTTCAAAGCACTACTTTTACAGAAGCTGTTAATAATTTTTGAGTTCATATTATATTTGTCTGACATTTAATCTAATTTTCTCTTGAAATAATTGAGTATAGAACTTAATACTAGAGAGGCACCTCTAGATATATGAAATCCTATGATTGAGCATAATAAAAATTTAAATTCGCAACAAGAATTTGTAAAAGCTATTAAATTACCATTTACAACTATTGGATGTATAGTGAGAAACTATGAATAAATTAAAAGCATCGAAATTCAATGAAAACCAGGACTTCTTAGCAAACTAAAAATGAGGGAAAAAAGGAATGTTGTTTAAAAAGCTTTAAAAAATCCTATGCGTTCGGTTCAAAAATTTGCTGGAGACCTTGCGACATCTTCTCGCATCAGAGTAATACCTCAAACACTAAAAAATATTCTTCTCAATGCAGATTTAAAAGGAAGAACCTCAAGGAAAAATCCATTCATCAGTGAAACAAATAGCGAAAACGCATAGTATTTGCTTTCGCATACAGAAGTAAATCATTGGATTTTTGGAAAACAGTAATTTTTTCTGATGAGGGAAAATTCGGAATTTTCTTACCATCAAGCATTCGAAAAAATCGGCGTAAAAATAAAACTCTTCTAGATCCAAAACGTATGCTTCAAACTATCAAGCATGTTGGGGGGAATATTATACTTTTGGGGTGCATAGCTTCTAATGGAACAGGACATTTAAAATTTATTGACAATGGAAAGATAGGTTTAACATACATTGATGTGTCGCGCCATAAATTATTAAACTGTGCCAAGAAATTATGCATAGAGGAAGCTTTTCACTTTCTGCAGAATAACGACCAAAGCATACTGCTGTGATCACCAGCACATGCTTACGACAATACTCCAAGACAACTGGTAACTCTTCTAAAATCTCTAGACTTGAATCCAACAGAAAATTTGCAGATGCTATTGGATGCAAAAATCCGAAAAAAAATATGTATTGGTAAAAAACAGTTTTAAAGAAGCTCTTATTGTGTCATGGAATAACATTAACCAGACCGATACAAAAAAGTTGGTGGAATCAATGTCACACCATCTAGAAGTAGTCATAAACGCTAAATGAATTCGCACAAAATATTAATTTGTATCATTTTACTAAATTTTCATTATTTATATTACATTAATATAGTGTACAAATACTTTTTTTGCATTATATTTTTGTATATTTGTTTATTATAATGCAAAAAATCGATTCGTTTAATTTTGTTTTTGCTTCTATAATATTATAATGTATTAAATTAATGTATAACAGTATTTTTTGCTTAAATCTTTTGTTTAATTTCATTATAATTTAAAAAAATGAAGTGTACAAATACTTTTTTTGCCAACTGTATATTGTATTTGAAATAGAAATATGTTTTACTTAGAATTAAACGTTGCACGCCTAGATAAATTAATACTTTATTTTTCTTATTGGCGGGAAAGGAAATAACCGATTTTAAATATTTTGCCTTTTTAAAACAGCCAATCCAAGTTTTGTATGTTCATTAACCAGAATAAAATTAGAATGGTTCCAATTAAAAAAAAAAATCTCTTTGTTAAGTGTTCAATTTCTTCTTCACTCCTGAGACAAATTTTACGTGAGACCTCTAAATCCAGTTTAATA
Source organism: Maratus speculifer (assembly GCA_964019185.1). Taxonomy (NCBI): domain Eukaryota; kingdom Metazoa; phylum Arthropoda; class Arachnida; order Araneae; family Salticidae; genus Maratus; species Maratus speculifer. The sequence goes on from OZ025292.1 coordinate 26,411,528, forward strand.
TGAATGCACAATAATTTTAAAGATATATCACTCTGTAAATCAGTGCATTTATCAACCTTTATCTGATATGACACAAAATGTAATGTTATTAGTGTGAAGCAGTCTGTAAGACCGCAAAATCTAAAGATGAATAAAAAGGCACGTTTAACTCATTGCATGGTGTTTTTGTACTAAACTTTTTGTACAAGATTATTATAATTAGCGTTCACCTATTTAGAGGTGTCTAGCCAAGGTATAAATTTCCAAATGAAACAAACATTCGATAGTGATTGCAGTGAATCTGAAAATTTTAAGTTAAACTATAAAAAATGAAAAAGACACTGGTCTATGAGACCGGTAACATTAGTTAATGGTTAAAAATAAAAAAGCAATTTTTACCATTCTAGAAACATTTCACTTAACTTAAACGGTATTACCGTCTTCTCCAGGTGGCACCAGGACTGAGGTGGGTAAAAGCAGTTGAAGCTTAGGATCGGTTGGAATAGGATAGGTTTATAGGTTGTTAGGATAGGTTGAAATTTGAATCGGCTTAGCTAGCCGATTTCAAATTTCTCAAAAATTCAAAAATATCTTTAATTTTTTATATTTCAGCTGCATTTGATGTTATTTATGCACAAAAGAATGGAAAACTGAGTTTGCGTACTCCATACATCGAAATTGCAGCTCCTTCCAACTAGGGCTTATTTAGATACAGATACACAAATTCCTAAATGTTTAAACAAATAACAGTGCATAAATAAAATATATTTATGCTTTTTTAAATAACTTTGTCTTTATTCTTATTTACTTAGTATTAATCTTTAATATTATGTAAAAAAAAAAAAAACTACAAAAACTTTTTTCATTATTTTACTTTTAAATTTTTTTTTTGGTTTTTTTATTTTTAAATTTTTTTTGTTTTTTTTTTATTTTTTTATTTTTTATTTATTTATTTTTTTTTTTTTTAATTTTTTTTTGTTTTTTTTTATTTTTTTATTATTTTTTTGTTTTTTTTTTATTTTTTTAATTTTATTTTTTGTCTTTTTAATTTTTTTAAAGAATTTTCTTAATTCTAATGTTACAGAAATTAAAAAACAAACAAAAGAAAAAAGGCTCCGCCATTATACATTTTATACAAGTACTACCATTTTCTTTGTAGTAAAAAGAAAAATAAAATATACAAAAATAATGTATTTTTTATACATTTTCTAAATATTTAATTTTAATTTTATTTAAAAAAAAAATGCCTTCATGTAATTCCTTTACACTAAATTCCTCAGCATTCTACAGCCCAGAAGCCGCAATTTCGGGTATCTAGCCGCAAGTGTCGTTACACGAATCGTTACACGTAACACGAATTAAGCGGTGCGTAGTCGCACCGCTTAATTCGTGTTATATAATCCTAAACACCCAACATTTTCACAAATGACAGAAAAAAAGAGCATAAAATGGAATTGAAATCTAGGATACTTTGCATTTTTGTTAAACATATTTTCTTTTGTAATAAAAAATAACACGTCTGTCGGCGTGTCTTATTCAAGCATATTGAAACAGCAGTCTAAATCTGTAAGACATATTAGCACCCAGACTGACGTGTCTATGTCATCCAAAAATTCAGCCAAAACACAATCAACAAACACTCCAATCAAAGAATCCCGTGATATCTGTTTACCTTCGTCAGAACCTGTTACTACTTTACACACACCTATTAAACCCCATTCAACCAACCAACCAACCCAGTTCTCTCTAACTCTCCCCCTTCCGGTTTTCTGCCTGCCAAACTGTCCAACTCTGTCTCTGGTTGATTGTCTCAATCTGCCCTGCAACTCTCACCCTCTCTCAATGCTTATGTGTGTGTCTATGCTATTTCATAGTGTGTGTACCTTTCTTGCGTGCATCTCTGTCACAGAGTGTGTGCGTGTCTATCTGACTGTATGCATGTCTGTCACATTGTGCATTCATCTGCATACATGCAAATCTCTCTGTGCATGCATCGATCCCTCCATATGTATCTTTCTCTCTCTCTCATGTGTGCGTATGCATCCGCCTTTGCATGTACTACTCAATCCCTCTACGCCTGTCCCCCGTCACACACACACTCACATACATACACATATACACTCCCACATACATAATCACACACCCACATACACTCCCACATACATACATCACACACCCACATACATTCCCACATACATACAACACACACCCACATACATGCATCATACACCCGCATATATCACACGTACACACACTCACACGCACATTCACACATACACACCCACATACATACATCACACACCCACATACATACATCATACACCCGCATACACGCATCATACACCCACATACAACACATGCATACCCACATGCATCCCATGCACACCCACATGCATCACACGTACACACCCACTTCACACGCATATCACGCGCGCCTCATACACGCACAGGAGAGAGTCGCAGATAGGGAGAGAGCAATACGTGCAAGGGTGGCTGCATCCACACACACATGAGAGCGAGAGATAAGGATGCATACAGAGGAGTATCGATGCATGCAAAGAAAGATCTGCACATATACAGACAAATACACACCGTGACATAGGTGCGTACAGTTAGACAGACGCACACACGCTCCGTGACAGAGATGCGTAGCAAGACGGGTGCACACACTGTGAAACAGCATAGGCACACACACGAGCACGGAGAAAGGGGGGGAGTGACAGACAGAACGGGACAATTAGTCAGAGAGCGAGAGTTGGGCAGTTTGGGAGGCAGAGATCTGGAAGAGGGAGAGAAAAGAAACAGTTATGTTTTCAATTAAACATCAGTTAAATTATAAAAACTGAAAAACATAGTATAGTTGCATTAAATATTTAGCGGAATGGATGCAAAGTATCCTAAATTTCAATTCTTACCTCCTCACCTTCCTCTTCCTCTGCCGCATAGCCCGAGCTATTGGAGGGTCCCTGAAGTAATCATCCACGTTATACTGCGGCCTGTTGAATGGCGCCGGACGAACTATAAGAAAAAGAAAAAAAATGTAGGGAGGCATGAAAAAACAAAAAGTTGATAAAAGAATACAAGCATAAAATGGGAAATGTATACATGAGAAACAGAGCACTCATTCATTAACAGCCTGAATTAGTCGAGCGACGACATTAGAAAGTTATTAAACTAAGTGTTCTTATAATCTGTGTACAAAAATGTAAAACAGGGTGGCGAGTGGTTAGATAAAAACACAGTCAATATAGATGATAAATACCAGTATTTTGTTAAAGATAAATTCAGTTTATATAATCTCTTTATATTATTTGAAGTATTTTCTGTAAGAAAATACTGGTAGTTCCCTCTTTTCTTGACTGTGTTTTTCCCGGTTTTCCCTGACCACTCGCCACCCTGTAAAACTGTATGTTGTTTTAATCAATTATTTTTAAACGATGGCAGTTAAACAACAAGAAGCATTTTTTCATCGGGTTAAAATGATGTAATATATTTTGGTGTAAAGCATTCATTTTAATTTGAAAACAGTAGTATATATGCATTAAACTAAGTGATGTCACCTACTTCGAAAAAATAAATCCTAAAATAACAATATACATTTCAGAAATAATATTTCACATTAATTTTAGTTTATATTTTTAATACATTCTCTTGCTTGGAATTTAGCATTAAAAAAAATAACATTTCAATATTTTTCCTTTTTTTTTTTTCGATAGTTATCCGCCACTTTAATTACGTATGAAAAACTAACCTGGTGACGTCGTCGTCATATTTTAAATCATTAGCCATTTTTTTTTCTTTTTTGTTTTTTTTTTTAATAAAATATTGACATTTTATAGCAGTTACACAAAATAACGTGATTTTCACAGAATTTATTTATCACAAATACATGTTTGACACTCTTTTATCTTACAATCTCTAGAATGCTGGTTTCAATAAAATTCAGTAAATGGAATATAATATTCAATGTAAGAAAGTTTAGAAAATAATTCTGGCTGGAGATATAGCTGGATAAATCTGGATTGAGATTTGACATGTAAGGAGGAGGCAAAACCACCGATTAAGCAATAAATTCATCTTTCACTTCATATCCCTCTGATTTCTAAAGGATCATTGAAACGCGGAACAGGAAAAAAGAAATTTAAAAATATATAAATCTACAGTTTAAAATATCTCTGAAACACAATCTTTTTTTCTCCCCATAAGATTGTCCATGAAAATATTTAGCCATGACTGGGATGCTTTTTCCAAAAATTGATTTTTTTTTTTTTTTTTTTTTTTTTCACGATTGAAAGCCACAAGCAGCTTTATTGCTTAAATAATAAGCATTGAAGATTCCAAACACGGAAAAGGGTGTCTGTAAATATAACTTTATTAACTTTTGCGCAATTTTGGACCCCCTCACCCCCTTTTCGTTATCTTACATTCTCATTCGACGAATTTCCCTCCCCCCCCCCCTCCCGCCCGGTAATTATATCGTTGTCAAAATATTAAAAACTTTAAATAACAGAATTTAATTTTTTTTTTTGTTTGGCGTGATATACTGTGCTATATTGATTCAAATGAAGATAAGTTAATAAAACATCGTTTTATATCAAAAAAGACCCGGATGCTAATGTAAAGTCTATAGGACATTCTTTTCAAATATCTCGCTCATTTTTTTAATATTTTGACGTGATTTTTTTTTTTTTGGACAGATGAGGACGATCTATAAGCAGTAGGGTGGATCGAAATTTTTTTTCACAGTGTCAAAACCTACCTATGCGGAAAAGATGTTGTCTTGGATGGAGATTAAGGTAAAAATAATTAAAAAAATTAATTTTAAATTTTACTACTGCCACAATGAGGTTGAATTTTGAAAAAAAGTGAAAAAAAAACCTAATTTTGGCTAGATGATTTTTGATTCAAAATAATAGTTTAAAAAATTATCCAAAACCTACCTATGCGTAAAAGATGTTATATGTTGAGTATGAGAAAAATAATTAAAAAAAGTAATTTCAAAATTTAAAGCTGCCGCAATGTGGCTCAAATTTATGTATTTGAACTTTTTTATGGTAAAAAATCATTTTTTTTTTTTTTTTTTTTTTTGTAAAATAAAATATGAATTTTAAAATTTTTAACATTTATTGCAATGAGGGGATATTTGATTGATTACAAGATAAAAACTTTAGTTTCTTATTTAGCAGCTTCATTAGTATTAAATCCAGAAAAATCGTCAACATTGCAATTGGCGATAATGACGTTCGGTATTGAAAATCGACATGAGATTTTGTAATTCAATTTGATTTTTATAAAACCGTCTCTTATATACTTGGTCCATACACAGCAGAGATACTTCCGTGACTATTTTGATTATTAGTTTTGTAGAATGAGCGTTGCGTGAATAGATATTATTGATAGTAGATGTTATTGCCACTGGAATGATTGCTGGATTTACCTATTGCTTCTGAAATCATGTCGTTACTAAATCCGTCATGTAGTAGAGGTTCGACACATTTTCCTATTTAATTAAATCTATGTAATCCGTCGCAAAAGGTCAAAAAGCTGGTAAATGGCAAACATAGATATTTTTTAATGTAATGGTTAGGATTACAGCAGACCGTTTGATTTCACTCGCTCGCTTTTAGAATTCATATACTGACCTAAATGAAAATACAAAAAGCTTCTAACATGCTGCGAATAACCTTTCTATTTCACCAGTGAAACATTTGTGCCCAGCCGCGGTTCCAACCACTCTGCAAAAAGATGACATAGTGGAACCTCATTAGTCTGTAACTAGCACAAAAACCATTGTAGTGGACGCTTGAAGATCAGTTCCATATTTCACATAACACATCCTTTAGCATCTATATTAACAGATATTCCGTCACAACCGATCGCAACCAACTTTGTTACATGTATATTATTATTAACACGTGACAAAAAAATGTACGTCGTGTTTTCAAATTGTTTGGTACTCTCCCAGAATTTACATATATGTGGCTGATGTATTCAGAACCAAGTTCTTTTTTCAAGCTCAAGTCTGCTTCTATTATGATTTTTCTTCTGTTGTTTTCTAGTGATGTAGTCTGTCTTTACACCCATCAAAGTTTAAAGAAAATGGCCATGATCATAATCTTTTACAAATGACTAAAGAGAATGACTAGAACGATTGAGTGGTCTTTGGCCTGTTTTGTCATGTCCATTTTTTTCTGTCAATAGCATTCGATTCATAGTTTTGTGAGATAATGCCCACATATAATGTCCACATCTTTAAGTGCACCAGACACGATGGCAGCACCTGCTTGGTCGGAAATGCCCAAACTGTCCAACATTCTGGCTGTTGCCAATCTTCGTCACTACAGGTGATGTGACACCTAGCTTGGCAGCATTTTGGCTTTTCAATGACAGCTGATGATGCAGAAAGGTGAGTTTGCTCTCAATACGTCGGTTTAGTTTACACTCAATATTCATATTCATATTCAAATCTATTGAACTGAAAAAAATAGAAAGTACTTTCGAAAATGGCCCAAAAGACTAGTAGCTTTCAATATCTTATTTTGTTTTACAAGAATTGAGAAGAGCGCAATATTTGTCGTGAAACCGTTTAATTTTTCTTAAAATGCTGGTGTGGTAAATTATTGAGATTAAATCTCATTTACAGGTCACTTGTAACTTATTAGCAACTCCTTCACATTGGCAGGAAATAAATAGATGTTGACCGATTCCTTTCTTCGGTTATTTCTTAAATACCAATATATAAGTTTTATAACTTTTTGTAATAGGGAGCATATTTACTGGCAAATAAAAGCCAGACCCAAATAGGGTGTAATTCATATCTCTCTGTCTCTCTCTCTTTTTATTTTTATTTATTTTTTTAACAACGCTCTGGTACAGTAATATTCAAGATACACTAAGCTACACAATACACAAGCAGACAAATCCTAACTGAAAAAACAGGAACTGCCAGTTTTTCAAAACTTTAAATCATTTGCAGCAGTATTAAATTTCGAAATTAGTTTATTTATTTATTTTTTTTTTACTTATATCCATGCAATATAATATTTCTTACGCAAAGGTAGGTTTTGATTGATATTAAAATGATTATTTTGCGTCAAAAATAAATCTAACCAAAATTAGATCTTTTTCCAATTTTTCCATATATTATCGAATTTTCAACTTTTTTGTAGCAGTATTAAACTTTGAATTTATTACTTATTATTGTTCTTTTACTTAACCTCCATACGATATAACATCTTTTCCGCATTGTTGGATTTAAAAAATTATTAAAATAATTAGTTTTTGACAAAAATAACCTAACCAAAATTCGGTCTTTTTTCAATTTTTTTCGAAAATTCAACCCTTTTGTGGCAGCATTAAATTTTTAAATAAATTTTTTTTATTATTTTTCCCTTAATCTCCATACAATAGAACATCTTTTACGCATAGGTAGATTTTGATGAATTGTAATTTTTTTTTCGCCATAGACAATCGATCCACCCTAATAAGCAGTCTAGTTTTTTATTTTTTTATTTTGGATATATTCTTTTTATATTAGAATAGCTACAGTTTCATAACCGGTTGAAACCAATTCTAAAAATTAAAGTTTTTTTGTTCGTTTTTTTTCTTTTAATGCGACACTAAAATCGAAAAAGCAGAAACTAGTCCGCTTATTGATCGTTCTCAGTTATCCTTTGGAAAAAAAAAAAATCCTGTAAAAATATTAAAAAATCAGTGCGATATTTGAAAAGACCGCCCCCGTAGACTTTACATTAGCATCCGGGTCTTTTTCAGTGACTAGCGTTGCGCCTTAAAAAGTCTATGAGAGAAGAGAATGGTTATACGTACGGCGTCCGCCTCTATTCCAAGCCAGGCGGGGTCTTTGCGGGACCACTGCAACAGCTGGCTGCGGCGGAGGTGGAAGGGCAGGCTGTACAGGTAGAGCCGGTTGAGGTGGCGGGGACTGAGGTGGCGGGGACTGCGGTGGCGGGGACTGCGGTGGCGGGGACTGATGTGGCGGGGACTGCGGTGGCGGAGATGCTGCATCTCTTGATGTTCTCCGTTTCTTCGCCTGATCCTAAAAAGCATAATAGAATAACACAGCATTAATTAGATGAAGTATAAATATCTAAAATATCTGTCGCGGACTGAAAATATCTGTACAAAGTAGCAAATAAACCGAGTGAAAAATTACCTTGCCGCCGGACGAAGAGGAGCGCTTGCGACCCCGTCGTCTGCATGGCCCAGGCGATGATAATGGACTAAGTCCATCCGAGTCACCCCCTGCAAAATCAAACAATTGTTAAGCATTTCAAAGAGTGGGGGTATTTTATTAAATGGGTCGTACAAGTTGATTGTACTTTAAATCTCTTAACATTCGACATTTAGGAAAAATAATAGTAATAACTTACTTGCTTCGGGCAGATCATCCGACCCATCAGCTCCTCCATCTTGTCCTCTGTAAATATATTATTCAAAATGTAAGACATGCTGTTTCATTATTATATAAAAACACTGTTCAAACAAGATTAAAAATAACTTTTTTTTTAATATTAAAATGTACGTGTGAGTTGTTGTTGTTGTTGTATTTTGTGTCGGCCGATTATCTACGCTAGGGATATAGGCCCAGGGGGAGGGATGCCCTTCGTGGGGGTCTTTCTAAGGAAACCTAACCCGTATTTACGCAAGGTTCGAAGAAAACCACGAAAACTCCGAACGGTTAGGCCGACGGCCGCGACTGGGTTCGAACCCAGCACCTGCCGTCTACCAGTTGAGAGGTCAAATCCTCTCGGCCACTGGTGGGGCACATGTACGTGTGAGATAGAATAAAGTTTTGGGATTGGCACTTCCAACTAGTTAACACATAAAATATTTTTTAGAAATGTGAAACCTCCAATGCAAAATAAAGTTACAATAAATTGAAAAACATTTCGAAATGTTTAAAACCTGTGGCATAAATCTTTAACATATATTTCTGCTTCGATATTCCCTAATTTGCTTCAGATCAACGACACTTATTTCCGATGTCATTTTGAATCACAACAGTGTATAAAATAAAATAAAAATAGTTTTTGAGAAATTCTCATCATTGTCTGTCATCAACTGTTTTTATAGGGTGTGCAAAAAAATTATTGTACTCAAATGGGTCCAGCGGCTTTACAGATGTATTAATACATATGTAAGCATTTTTTTTTAAATGTTTTAAGTAAGATTTTAAGAAAATCTTCCTTGTTAGGAAAATTACTTACCCGCTTTGAAATGCTGCAGCAGACTGGGCCATGACGTCCTCGAGATTAACTTCGTTGACTATATCCTGCGCTGCAGGACCAAATCGCTCTATCATTCTATTGATCGTCCTCATGGCACGATCATAGAATTCTTGCAGCCTTTCTTTCTCCGAAATCACTGCTTCTAAGTTTTCCTAATTTCAAAGAAAAATAAACATTTAAATAAAATTTATAAACACTGCTATGTTTATTACATTTACAATGTGCCCCACACAAATAAAGCTACCATGATTTCGAGCCGTAATCGGTTGGTTGGTTGGTTGTTTAGGGTTTTGTGGCACAAAATCCCTTGAGGGACATGCTGCGCCAAGACAAAGACAAAAAGAACAATATCAGGGTGTCTGGATGGGGTACCCCATCCAGACGAGCCGTAATCGGATACGAAACAAACATATTAAAGGAAGACTATGCAGAAATACATATTAAAAAGGAATAACTCCACACTTGATCAGGTAAAAAATGAATGCATAAAAAAGAGCGAGGGGGGAATATCCAGCTGAAATAAAGCCACACTACTTTTAACAGCAATCATATCCGTCATGCTTCCTTACAAATTGGAATGTATGATGTGGCAAACCTTTTACTTTTCCCTGGAAGACATCAGTCCTCAGTGATGGCGGTTTCAGTTCTGCCACAAACTTGAACTCTCTGCCTTTGGCATTTAAAGTTCTACTAAGGATAATGCACGCATCTGGTTGGAGATTGAAATGAAGATACAGGACAGGCCATTCCAAAACTTGTCAGAAATTATCCGAAAACCACTCCGAGGAGGATTTTGCAAAAGCTGTGGCGCTTTTTCCTGCTAAAAAAATCTAACTTAGCCCATTAATTCTCTTTTCGGGCAATAAATGAGTTTCTAGCAATTCTTGGTAATTGGTAGCCTACATGCTAGGTTAAGTTTACCACCACAGTCGAAACCTCCGAAATCCACTAATAAGACTCTATCGTGCTCTCTCCTGCCACACCAATACAAAACAAGACAGTAGGTGCCATCCAAACTAATTTTTTTCTTATGTAGGAATATATCAAGATGCCACTGGTCCTTCCAGTTTGATGATATTTGGCCCCATCAATATGGGTGGATGGAGGTTTATCAATGGTGTTTGGAGGCTTCGACTATGGCTGTAAACTTAATCTGGCTCTTCTCTCAGACTGTTTGAAAGCCCACCAGTTACCAAGAATTGCTAGAAACCCATATACTGCCAACTAAAGACATAATTGGTGGGCTATGTTGTACTTTTCAGTAGAAAAAAGACCCCAAAACCTTTTCAAAATCCTCCTAGGACTTATTTTTGGATAATTGGGGACATGTTGTGGAATGACCTGCCCTGTATGTTCCTCTTAAATCGTAAGAAAATGCGTGGAATATCCTCAGTAGAACTTTAAATGCCAATGGCAGACAGCTTAAGTCTGTTGCAGAATTGAAGGCCGCCATCATTTAGGCCTTCTATAGTATTAATGCTAAAGTCTTCCAAGGATTGGTAAATGGTATGCCATATCGTATATTTCAACTTATATACAATCATGGCGGATATAACTGCTATTAAGGCTTTCTTTCAGCGGAACACTCTCCGCCTCCTCTTATTTATAGATTCATTTTTTACCTGATCAAGTGGGGCAAGAAGTGAATATCTCCTTGTAAATATGCTTTCCTATATATCCTTCTAAATATCTCTTAACATATCTGTTTCGTTCTCCTGATTTTATTTCATCTTTCTTAGCGGCACAAAATCATGGTGGCTTTAACTGTGTGGGGCATGCTGTAAGGAAAATTTTCACAGATTTAAGTAACACTTTTGACTTTATGAGATTTAAATTTAAATGAAAAAAAAATAATGAAATCTATATCGTATCAATTCTGATTACGTTAAAAAAAAATTGTAGCTTTGAAAATTAAATATTGGATGTACACATGTGTATTTACGCTTTAGAAAATAGAATAATTTTCTCGATAATAATTTTAAAAAAAAGTGTGAAATTTACGGTTGTAATAATTTTACGTGTAAAGTAAGTGACTTAATTAATAAAAGGAAAGAAACACAAGTGTTTTTTTTTGTTTGTTTTTGTTGAGAAAATGAAAAAAGTGCATGTCGAATAAATGTAAATTTTTCGCTCATTGCATCACTGCTGTCCAGCAATGAAATTGATCCAAATTTCAAGATTTATTTTGCATTAAAATGCATTAATCTGTTATCTAAAGTTGCATTTTGCTGTTGGAAAAATCTTACAAATGTAGTTATGGGGAAAAAGGCTTTTCTGGGCTACATGTCGGTTACTGATCAGATAAGAGGAAATTTCATACTAGATCCTGTGTTTCCACTCCCGTGAACTTTACTTTTGTCGAGATGGGTCATTTTTATGTGAGTGGGAGTATATAATGTCGCATCTCATGCTTAAAAAACTATAGAACCTTTCATAAAAACTATCACATAATCTTTAAGAGCAAGAATCTGAGAAAGTGTCACACCTAGCATTATGGGGTGATTCATGACATCTCAGATTTATTTTCTCCAAAAAATTACCAGTTGTTACTTATCTTGTTAAAAGACCAAATCCAGAATTTTTTGCTCCAAAGTTGAGTTGTTCATTTTTTATGGCCCCCCAAAGGTCATCATGTCGTGAAAAAAATAAGCGTTTTTTTAAGACATGGATATTGCTATGACTCACAGCTCTTTGAGCATACAACTTGCTACAAAATTCTTTTTATATCTGGAATGTAAGAGGGTTGAACTTTATATAATAGATGAAAAACCCGTGGCAAGTTTTTGCCGCAAGGTCACAGAAGGTCACAAAAAGATTCATTTTTGCTGTTTTTTTCCAATTTTAAGACCCTATAACAGCTTGCGCGTTCCAACTGCCATGAAAAAAGAGGCGGCAATTGAAAGCCATGCATTAGCACTTTTAAAAAATGTATATATAATTGAGGCAAGTTGTATGCGCTTTTAGCTACAGAGTGCCAAAATCTGAAAAATGTCATTTTTGACCAATATTCAAACTGTCATAATTCCTTGCGGCAACAACATTTTGAAATAATTCTTTTGCCATTGTTTTATTCTATTATTGCCCTTTTCAAAAAAGTAAACTCCATTGAGGCAAGTTGCTTTAAAAAAATTTAATGTTTTTTTTTAAATATGGCCTTTTTTAGTAGTCAGAGCTATTTTATTATTTGAAATAACTGGACTGGATAACAATATTTTATACATTTGTTTGTCTATATAAATTGATGGTCTAATATATTGTGAGATATATATGATGCTAATGGCATTTATTTAATTTTAACTCTTTCGAGTCCGATTTTTTTTCAATTTTAGAAAAAATTACTTTTACTTTAATAATATTGATACTAACTATCCTAATAGATTAATTAGAGTTTAACAAATATTTCATTGTCTGAAACATAACAAATGTTGTTTTTTGCACTATTAAATTCATATTCATGCAACAATAGGCTAAGGAAGAATTTTTGGAGAGGGTTTAAAAATATTATACTGCAACAAGTTAGTGACATTACAACTTTCTAATATTTTTAGTGCTTTATTACACATAATTCTTTCAGGAAAGTAACTTTTATTTTAAATTACGAGGGAACTACATTTAAAATAAAATAATCACAAACAATACTAAAAAAATTAAGCAAATATTTATTATTACTAAATGTCTTAACATTAATGAAGTCATATAATAAATGCACAGATACATACTAACATTGCTACATGTAATTAGTAACAAAAGTATTTCCTAAAAATAATAATACTCAAAAGACAGGTATTATTAATAGTACACCAGCCCTGAAAGCGTTAAAACGAAAATATTTGACATTTACAAATTACAACTTGTAATTAAAATGCAAATATAAATACAATCAGCCAACACTGTTAATATTTTTACATTGATTTATCAGTATGAGAAAAAAAATCAATAGAAGTACAACAAAAAATGGCTTCGATTTCCATATTATATTTAAAATTAAACTTATTTATCAGTTTAAAAAAAAAAGTTACTCGCAATTAAATTTTTCAATAAAACAAAAAAAAAATTGCCATTCTGATGTTGTAGATCAAGATCAATTGTTTGTGAATCGATGGGCTAATTAGATGTGAATAACTATTCGCTTTCCAAGCAGCTACAAAAAAACTCGAGCAAAGCGCACAAATATAAAATTCAAATAACTTGCTGCTGTGAAAATATCCCCGTTTTCAACTGGGACCAAACTTGTATATGCTAAAGCGTACACATTAAATTTTGTTTAGCTCTATCCGTTATTTCATTTATAGAATTAAAATTTTTATAATGCATGCAACCAGTTTTCGGCGCTCCAGTACCTGTAGCCGCTAAATATCTAAATCTTCAGCCAACATTTGGAACTAAGGTTTGAACGGAGCTGCAAATCTTTGAATGAAATTTCACCATCTTACGTTACAGATACTGTTACACCAAAAATTTCTTCAACCTACTACAAAAATATTATTAACAGTGAACTTTCTGTAGCAGCAAAAGTCACATTTTTCGATGATATATAACGGGCATACACATTAGTGGCGGATCCAAGGGAGAGGTCACGGGGGTCATGTCCCCCCCTCTGAACGAAGAAAATTTTTTAAGGAAATTAAAAAAATTAAATGTATATTGGATTTTTTCAATTTTATCGATCGTTTAAAATCAGAATCTTTCTAATTCTTTCAGAGCCGTAGTCTTTTTAAGCCGTCTACCCAAAGCAAGTAATTTCTGACCTAACCGTGAAGAATTTTTTTTTATCTTAGATGCGAGATGCATTTATTCAAAACAATTGTGGTTGATTACCGTTTTCCCTTTTTCGATAAAAGCAAAGAATCTTTCGCGAAATCACCGTAAACTGTAGAATTTTAAAATTAATTTCAGTCCGTGACAGTCAATGGCTCTCTTATGACGGCTTTTAATAACTGTCAAGTCCTAAAAATTTGCATATGAGGCTCAATTTCTAGAACGATTGATATTATATAAAAACGAAAAAATCTTCATTTTCTTGGCATCTGAATAAAATGCATGCATTTATATTTTTACGAATATTTATGCAACTTCCTTATTACGAATGAAAATAACTTTCCAAAAGTATCAGAAATATGGCTATTTTGAATGTGGGGACAATCTTACATAATCTTTATGAGCAAAAATTTCTTTCTAAGAGACGTGCCAACCACTAGAAGAAAAGAAGCATGATTACCCTCTTCCTCTAAAAGGAAAGCTGCGCCCGTTTTTGATACACACCGACACATAGACAGACAGACATTCATGTTTTTCTGCAACAGTGTCTACTGAAATGTGTTAATCAGTAGAGAGCAAGAAGTATACAAAAGTAAGATTATAATATTTAATTCTATAATAGAAGAAAGCAACGAATGATAATTCTAAAAATGTAATTGAGACGAGATAGGCTCTATAAATAAGTTTCTGTTAATTTAACTGATTTGCGGGACCGATTTGTATTACCTGGTGCTGAAAATATTTTATTTTCTATTAAATCTTTACCTTTTTCAATATTCTGTGCATTCGTATCCGATATTTTTTATTTATTTTTGTAAAATATTCCTTTTTTTTTTTGCAGAAACAAGCAATTTTTTTCATGAATTAGGGGATGTGCATACATAACGTTATCATTTCAGAGGGGAAGGGAGGGGGATACGACACATGAAATAGTAAGACATCGCTAGAGGGAGGGAGGATAGTTTTTTATCATTTTTGATCCAAATCAAAAGTTTCTCTTTTTATTTGTCAAATAGTCTTTGATTCAAAACGATATTTTATCTGTTTTAATCTGTTAGCTATTTTTTGGAATAAAAAAAGGTATTAAAATCCCTAAATCATTATAAAATTATTTCGTTTCAAAATATAGAATAGTCCAACATTTGATATTCTATTTTTAATATATATATTACAAATTACAATTTTTTTTGCCAAAACTAACCTTTATACTACCTTAATTTTCTTATAATAATATTCCGTACTTACTTCAACTTATTAAATTAAAATCTTGTTTCTAGATCTAATCTGTTAATCTTTATGGAGACGATATAAATTCTTAATTCGCCTTAAAGAACATGTATTCCAGTATGCATAAATTTAAAAAGATGGCTCTAAATTAAAAAAATTCTTAATTAAACTTTATTTCTTAATATTCCAAATAAAACTAATTTTTTCTATGTTTTTATCAAACCTTTTTAAGAAAGTCTTATTAAATTTATTCCAAAACCATACCTTTCAAAAAATATTATTTTATTTTATCTATTTATTTATTTTACCTCAGTCAACATTTGATAGTGTGCATATCAATAAATTCATTTCTTTTCTTTTTCTCTTAAAATTAATCGTCTATAAAAATCATCTGCCTAAGATATTTAAAATTCTGAGTCGATTATAAATTGGTTAAATAATTTTTTTTAAATAATATTGTTGTCTGTCAAATGTTAATCTCGACTCTGGGTATGAGTTATGTTTACATAAACTAATGATGGTTTGAGGCTAGAGAATGCTCTAGAATTTTCTTTTTAGATTTAAAAGCGGAAGCCTCGAGAGGTGGTAGGAAGAAGAAGGATTCTTGGGTGCTCTCTTGCATGAGTACGGCTGGATGTAGTAAATGATAAAATAGTTTTTGGAGGTTTCGGTAAAATATTGTCTGCAACAGGAGCTTTTCTCTCTATTATAGCTACAGTTTAATAAAATGAACTTGCAGCAGCCAAGGAGTGATTATTTGCACCTTCTACATTTATTTACTTTTTTCTCGCTGGCCATGTCTTCTGTGCGGAGAAAGGGAAACCTGGCGATGATGTTTCTGCCCCCCTAACTTTAAATTGTCACAATCTATTCAAGAGTCCGACAGGGTAGCTAATGCCTGTGCTGCCTTTTTCGGATTTTAAAGAAATTTGCTATGGCACGAAGCGATAATAAAAACTGTGGATCGCTGAATAATTTTCCCGTCATTATTGGTGTGTTCTTAAACAAGAACTGCCATATTCTCTTGATTTCTGGATTGAAAAACAGAGAAGTTGTTCCTGTAAAGTGTTTTGTTTCTGTATGATTTGAAAGAATTAGTACTTGCTTCGAGTCTGATTGTGGATTTCCTGACGCTTGATGTCGATCTGTCGCCGTCGATGCATAATTTGTGATTCAGTATTCATGGTCATAGTGACCAATTTTTGAAAATTTATGACTTCAAAGTGGTGAGTATGCGAGAAGTATTTGATGAGGAATTTAAAGACGATTGAATTTTATTGAAGATTTTTCGAGAAACTGTAAGTCATTTTATTAAATGTTTTGATTATTATTTCTATTCTTTTTATAATTGAGGAAAAATATTTATTATGTATTTATTTATTATTTTATTGATGAGAGTAATTTGAAGTTAATTTATTAATTTGCTAATTTATATATTTATTTATTATTTATTGCATGTTATGGATCTGATATAGTAATTTTGAAAAATTATGTAATCGAAAGAAATTATTAACTTTGAACTTTATTGCGAATGATTTTACGATCAGGATTTAATAAAGAAAATAGAAGTTCTTCATGTATTCTAATGAGTAAGAATAAAAAAATTATGGAAGATACTAAATTTGTACCGTTTGACCCGAGTTCTGGAATGAACATTTTGTCTTGGTTAACTTATTTTGATACAACATGTGAAAAGGAGAAGAAAAATCTAGAATGGAAATTTAATTTTATTATTGCGCAAATTAAGATCAAATATTGCGCTTGAATATTTGAAAGGGGAAGCGCAAAAAATTTATATCAATGACTGTTTAAATTGTGCGGATTATGAACAATTTAAGAAATTTTTGATGGAAAGATTCATTGAATTACACATCCCGAGTTTTTCTGATTTTTCAAATCTGAAATTAGATTATTTAGACAATTTAGAAACTTATTTTCGTAAAAAAGTGGAAATTGGTAGGAAATTACATCTTAGTGAAAGTCTTAGTCAACCTTTTCAACCAACTAGGCCCTGGATGCAGCCAGTTAGGCCCAATAATACACCTAGGAATTGGATTCCCCAAAGACAATCTTTCAAAGGCTAGAATTTGTCAAAATAATTATATTCAGAATTCATATCTTTCAAGACCTTGTAGGATATGCACAAATAGGGGTGTGAGTAATGCTTTTCATTGGGAAAGAGAATGTATTTTTAGGAATGAGTTGCCATCCTCTGATACTCTTCCAAGTAGCTCACAAAATAATTCTCATAATATTTGACAATTAATTGTGTATGGATATACAAATAATTATAATTTACCATGTGTTGTAGATACTGGCTCAACTATTGCAATATTGCCACTTAAATTTTTTAAAAAACTTAATGCTAAAATTGAGACTATACCCTCAATAACCATTGGTCAGGCAAAAGGATTTTTACATATAAATAAAAAATGTAGTGTTTTTCTAAAAGTGGGTAAAATTAAAAAATATGTTAGGGTCAATCCATTTCAAGTGGTCCAGAAAATATTTTTTTGGTCGCTCGACCATTTTTAAAAAATCTGAAATTTTTTGTACAACAACCCTAACATGATGGAAGTTCAAAATGACCGTTCTTTTAATTTTACTATTTTTTGTTTGTGCATGGCGGCCATCTTTGTTTCATCGCGTGCAGCGATTTTCTCAGATACTAGGGTACACAAAATTGTAAATATCTCGTCTTCTCTTTTCCCAATTGAAATGGGGTTTGCAGCATTTTGTTCAGAATAAAATAGGCTAAATACACAGTTATAGAAAAATTTTGAAAAATAAATTTTTACAGGTGAAATTTTAGCACAAAATGCACGATTTTTTCCAAAATCTATCCGTTTGCAAGAGGAAAATTTTCGTGCAAGAGAAACTGTCAACCTTACACAATTTTTTCTACAAATAGGTCAAAAGTATGTGTACTCATACACCAAGTCCCAGATCTGGGAATTAATTTCTCTTTGCGAAAAAAATTCCGAAATTCGTCAAAAATTTCAAAAATTGCACTTTTTAGGCTTTGATATCTCTGGTGGGGCACGAGATAAAAATCTGAAATTTTGGCCTGTGATAATATTGTATAGTAGCGTTATGTACAAAAAATTTCAAGAAGGAGATTTGACTACAAGCTGAGATATGACATGGAAGATATGTGAAAACAATACTGTCAAACTATTGTAAACCTACTATGTAATTGTTCAACAAGACTGTCAACCTTGCACAATTTTTTCTACAAATAGGTCAGAAGTGTGTGTACTCATACACCAAGTCCCATATCTGGGAAATGATTTCTCTTTCCGAAAAAAATTCCGAAATTCGTCGAAAATTTCAAAAATCGCACTTTTTAGGCTTTGATATCTCTGGTGGAGCAAGAGATAAAAATATGAAATTCTGGCCTTTGATAGTATTATGTAGTAGTGTGATGTACAAAAAAATTCAAGAAGGAGATTTGACTACAAGCTGAGATACGGTGATTAAAAAAATGTTAAGAAATGCTATTACGAGTACATTAGGAGAAATGAGATTAGTCTCTTTTATTACAATATTTACACAGAAAATATCGTTTGTTGAAAACAGTTAAATAATAAGCATTTAATTTACAAAATACTATGTATGCTCAACAAAGAGCTTAACAATATTTACGAGAGATGTTATGAGTTCGACCAGTTACTGTTGTCAGTCCATCAGGCGTTCTTTCAAAAAATTTTATTTGAAGCCCCCCATGTCTTGTCATCCCTTGTTAACTTGAATGAAATTCTCTAGGTTTATAATTGAAGCCATGTCAACTCGATCAGTTGCAATTCATTGTCTGTAAGTTACTTTTCCTGAAATGTGTTCCGAGTAAAATTGTTGCAATAGCATTTCTAGTAGATTTGTTCATCTGGACAAATAGTGTATTGGCTTAGCATACATTCTGAATTGTTTAAATCACACAGAAGCATTTGAAAAAGATATTTGTAACTAACATTTAACTTTGTACCATAAATAATTAATTTAAAATTTTGGAGGTATGAACAATTACATAGTATGTTACAATAGTTTCGCAGTATTGTTTTCACATATTGTCCATGTCATATCTCAGCTTATAGTCAAATCTCCTTCTTGAAATTTTTTGTACATAACACTACTACACAATACTATCAAAAGCCAGAATTTCAGAATATTATCTCTTGCTCCACCAGAGATATCAAAGCCTAAAAAGTGCGATTTTTGAAATTTTCGACGAATTTCGGAATTTTTTTTCGCAAAGAGAAATCATTTCCCAGATCTGGGACTTGGTGTATGAATACACGCACTTTTGACCTATTTGTAGAAAAAATTGTGCAAGGTTGAAAGTCTTGTTGATCAATTACATAGTAGGTTTACAATAGTTTGGTAGTATTGTTTTCACGTATTTTCCATGTCATATCTCAGCTTGTAGTCAAATCTCCTTCTTGAAATTTTTTGTACATAACGCTACTACATGATACTATCATAGGCCAAAATTTCAGATTTTTATCTCGTGCCCCACCAGAGATATCAAAGCCTAAAAAGTGCGATTTTTGAAATTTTTGACGAATTTCGGAATTTTTTTTGCAAAGAGAAATTAACTCCCAGATCTGGGTTTTGGTGTATGAGTACACGCACTTTTGACTTATTTGTAGAAAAAATTGTGTAAGGTTGACAGTTTCCCTTGCAGGAAAAATTTCCTCTTGCAAACGGATAGAATTTGATAAAATCGTAAATTTTGTGCTAAAATTTCACCTGTAAAAATTTATTTTTCAAAATTTTTCTTACACTGTATATTTAGCCTATTTTATTCTGAACAAAATGCTGCAAACCCCATTTCAATTGAAAAAATAGAAGACGAGATATTTACAATTTTGTGTATCCTAGTATCTGAGAAAATCGCTGCACACGATGAAACAAAGATGGCCGCCATGCACAAACAAAAAATAGTAGAATTAAAATAACGGTCATTTTGAATTTCCATCATGTTAGGGTTGTTGTACAAAAAATTTCAGATTTTTTTTAAATAGTCGAGCGACCAGTGCTGGACCACTTGAAATGGATTGACCCGTTAACTTTTTAGTATGCAATTCAAATTTGGATTATGCTATTTTGGGGTTAAAAGAATGTTCTAAATTTAAATTAACCATAGAATGTAAAGATTGCATTGTAAGGCAGGGATGGAAAATTATAACTAACAGTATATCCATATATAATGAGAGATCCCTTCATTTCAATACAGTAAATATGGACTAAGTACAACAAAACAAGGATCAATCTAATGAACTTGTAACCTCAGATACAATTACAATCACTAGATCAAACTAAATTCAAGACAGTACATTAAATTTTAATTCTTATTCTTTAAAAATGTTCCCACCATAATTTTCAACATCCGCAGGTATGTTCTTGGAGCGCTACTAGAATATTACTTGTTTTGGGAGTTTTTGGGGTTAAATTGGGCTCCTTATGCAGGCATAAGGTGTACACTTTGATTGTAAAAACTTACAATTGATGTTGATAATTTAATTTAGAGTGTATTTAAGTCTAACTATATTTACTCATTTATTTGACATTAGTATTATTCTATTTATTCAACAGATATTTATGTGATAACAGTTATAAAATCTGATGATTCTACTCAAAACTATAACATAATATATGATTTTCAGTGATTGTGAAAACTACAGATATTAAAGGTTTTTCAAAAAAGCAAACTATTTTTATTTCCATTTCTCAATTAAGAATGACAACTTTTATTCTTATTTGTTTTTATTATTGAAGTTTATAAACCATGTGTGGATAAAACATTATTCTACATTTGGCATTTGGAAACTTATAACGAAATTTGACAATTTTGTAAAAGAGTATCAGAGAGGAATTATTGTAATTAAATACTGGTTGAGAGTCCATTTTCTAAATAGATTTAATTCTATTTGGATTTTGGAATTATTATTATTTTTTTATGTATACTTTCGGCCAGCAAAAAATACTTTCTTATGCTATTAGAAGATAAGAAAATTATTTAGTTGCTATGTAAATATTTTTATCCTCAACCAATATTTTCCCCATCAATAATAAACAAATTGTGATATTTTCTTTTGATAATACTCTTGTTTTACTATTATTATTTTTATTATGATTTCTATAATGAAGTTTAATATTAATTATACTCTTATTGAGAAATATTAGGATATGGAGTCTTATTATGCTACTTATTATTATTGTTATTATTATTATTTAAATTTTTCTATATTATTTATTATTAATTTTTGAAGTGATAATATTTATTATTAGAAATTTGACATATTAAAAAATGTTGGACTCCAACAAAAAACATAAGATTAAAACCAAAGATTAAACAAGATTTGAAGATCTTTAATTAACCTCTTCGCTACTGGCGAATATTACCGTATTTTTAATTATTACTGAATTATTTCCTCTCGTTTGATTTCTGAGCGAGATTTTTGTTTTATTTTCATTAGCTCGAATCTTAGAATTCGAAACATATTATTCTTATATCGAAATTTCATTTATATTTGAGTATCCATTAATAAAATGGGACAAAATTGATATACCCATTTGGGTACTCAGGGACTGAAGAGGTTAAAGAGACTGTATTCACTGGACATTGAAAAATACTCTTTTATACATTTTTGAAAGACTTTTTTCACTGAAGGACTTTATTTAAAATAAACTACTGATTAAGACAGTGAAATTCTATAAACTCCCATGAAGGAGATTTCTGATTGTTTTTATTGTCTTTTTAATATTTCTTGCTTATTAATATTTATAACTTATCTACTTTTATTGTATGTATTATATCCTATGCACTTACAAATAGTAAGTGATATTGTAACATTATTGTATTTCTTTTAGGGAAATGCTCCTACCTAAATTTAATTCTATTTAATTTTCTGTTAACTATTTTTTTTTCGCTAATATTTTTTATATTGCGTTAAATTTCTTTTCTTCCATCTCTTGGCTTCCTGAGTTTGACAGTTTTATTCCAAAATTTAACTTTTCTAAATTATTATATTTCTGTTGTCTGAACTTGTAGTTTTATTTAACTATCAATTTCATACAAATTTTGGGGAGGGGAGATAATATTACAAATTTTAAATTTTTTTTCGACAAAACTAACCTTTATACTATCATAATTTTCTTATAATAATATTCAACTTATTAAATTAAAGTCTTGTTTCTAGATCTAATCTGTTAATCTTTATGGAGACGATTTAAATTCTTAATTCGCCTTAAAAACATTTATTCCAGTATGCGTAAACTTGAAAAGATGGCTCTAAATTAAAAAAATTCTTAATTAAACTTTATTTCTTAATATATTAAATAAAACTCATTTTTTCTATGTTTTTATCAACTCTTTTTAAGAAAGTCTTTTTAAATTTATTCCAAAACCATACCTTTCAAAAAATATCATTATTTTATTTTATCTATTTATTTATTTTACCTCAGTCAACATTTGATAGTGTGCATATCAATAAATTAATTTCTTTTCTTTTTCTCTTAAAATTAATCGTCTATAAAAACCGTCTGCCTAAGATATTTAAAATTCTGAGTCGATTATAAATTGATTAAATAATATATTTTTTTAAATATTATTGTTGTCTGTCAAATGTTAATCTCGACTCTGGGTATGAGTTATGTTTACATAAAAGAATGATGGTTTGAGGCTAGAGAATGTTCTAGAATTTTCTTTTTAGATTTAAAAGCGGAAGCCTCGAGAGGAGGTAGGAAGAAGAAGAAGGATTCTTGGGTGCTCTCTTGCATGAGTACGGCTGGATGTAGTAAATGATGGAATAGTTTTTGGGTGTTTCGGTAAAATATTGTCTGCAACAGGAGTTTTTCTCTCTATTATAGCTACAGTTTAATAAAATGAACGTGCAGCAGCCAAGGAGTGATTATTTTGACTTTCTACATTTATATATATATTTTTTTTCTCGCTGGCCATGACTTCTGTTCGGAGAAAGGGAAACCTGGCGATGATGTTTCTGGGTTTCTGGCCCCCTAACTTTAAATTGTCACACACGGTCCAGAAAATCACGGTCCAGAAATCTTAGGTAAGTATATCTGAAAGGAATATTGTGTTTAATATAAATAAAACCGAAACAAAAAGAATGTTGTCAATTTGTTATATGTATGAATGCACCCTTTCTCCGCTTGGGACAAGTGCAATAAGACTTTATTACTGTTAAATGTTATTACCTAACAACAGCTATTACAAAATAATTTTAAACAGTACCTACTTCTTTTAAATGTTATTTGATCTAAATTAATATTTTATCGACTAATTTTCATTTGAATCAAAGCATGCGAAAAATAAATGTAGCCAGTTTTGTACATTATTCCAAACTAAATAAATAATTTCTAAAAGTAAAAAAAAAATACAATTTGATAACAATATTATTATTGGGGGAGGGGGGTAAGGCGTGATAACGTATGATATCGAAATGGGGGGGGGGGCTCTAAAATTACGAAAAAGGTGATCCCGTTATATTTACACAGCTCTTTATATGATAAAACGGTGAACTAATTAAGCAAATGCCATTGACACATTCAATAATTTCTACGAAATGTGGCTACTGACTAACAAGACAACTGCTGATACAGAAGAACTGCGTATGCATCAAATTTTTAGCACAAATAGTTGCGTAGCACAAAACATCATTAATCGTATATCGTCTCGAAATTGGCTGCATTACAATTATTTTGGCCGTGAATTTAATTTCCGTGAATTTAAAGTTTTGGAATAGAATGTTTATCTAAATTTATTAAGACTAAATTTGTCTGGATTTCATTTGTGTTCATTTCTTTTAGATTTTTGACGGAAAAAATGTTAAGTGTTTAAAAAAACAACAAAAAAATTACTGTTTTTTAATAAACTTTTATAATCCGCTACTGAAACTCTAAATTTGTAGATACAATATACGGCAATGAATTTTTATTATATTCATTGTAAGAAATTGCGTATTTGTATGAAATTGAAGCGTTTCCATGAGGGCCTAGAAACCATTAAAAGTAATATTTGCCCAGGACGCCCTTCCACACCAACCACGGATAAAATTTAGGATATTTATACGATTGAATACTTCACTGTATTCCTTAAGACCAGACTAGTAATCGAAATTATCAACTTGTTTCTTGATAATTTCCGTAAAAAATTTTCTGAATTAATTAAGAATTGCTCTGCTGGACTATCCGCTTTATTAGTCTGGTCTGGCACCATGTGACTTTCATGTGATGTCGAAGATCAGTAGCGCCGACTTCCGGGTCTGCGCTGCATACCCTGAAAAGTATCTGTGGATCTTGCAGTATCTTGTCAGACCCTGAAAAATGCATGCATGAGATTCTTCCGCGGATCCGCGATTTTAAGGTTTTTTTTTCTTTTGTCGCTTTCTGATTTTTGCCGTTTCGAGCGCGAGGGATTTGTTCCGGGATTTAAAAAAAATCCGTGTCGGCTTGGCCTATAGGTGGTGGTAGATTTCGAAGAGCGCTCATTTCAACAACAAAAAATAAAATTTCATTACAGATAAATCCAAATAAAGTTGACAAAAAATCGACGCGCGGCAAGAAAGAGCTCACACTGTAAAAAAATTGACCCATTTGCTGCAGCGTCACTCCACCGCTTTTATAGAAAACTGTTAATTTATGGTGTTATGGAGCATTTTCATTGGGAATAAAAGAGATAATCTATAAAAGCTGTGGGGTGACGCTGCAGCAAATGGGTCAGATTTTTAACAGTGCACGGAAGGCAACTCCAGCACTGTTTCAATCGATGGAAAATTCGCACAGAGCGTTACAAGGATAAAGGTGGGTTATATATTGAAAGGAGATAACAACTGAACATGTAAAAGTTAAAAATAAAATATTTTGCAGTGTTAGACTCACTATTTGCCAGCCAACCATCTATTTTTAAAATATTGTTTTTAATATGGCTATTTTTGGCGTTAATACGCGGTGCTTAAATAGTATCTTTACATCTATCATATATATGAAAAATATCTATTCTAAAATTGGTTTCAAAAAATTACACTGTAAAGATAGATAAAATATTCAATAGGGAGTGGCTTTGGGTTCTATGGATCCCCAGGTAAAAAAATCAGCAAAAAACCTTTAAATATTTTGAGATTTTGCAGGCATATTAAAGGTTTTTGCAGGTATTTATAAGGAAAATGAAAGCTAAAGGTTTCCCTAAGAGAAATATACAGCTTTTAAAAAGTTTTCATACAGGTTCTTATGAGCAAATTATTACCTTTAAATCACCTTTAATGACTTAGAAGATTTTCATGAAATCACTTGAGGTATTTTGAAGGAAAGTGAAAACTGTTTCTCACGCAGGTGATATAAAGGTTTTACTTGAAGGTTTTATTGAGGTTTATCATTGCACATTATGATATCTAAGATTTTGACACGTTTGCATTTCCTCATAATATTTATTATTATTATTATTATTATTATTTTAAATTAATATTTTAGATAATTCTGAGAATTCTAATTTCTTCCACCGGTTCAATAAAAAATTCTTAATTATCCTTGTTAACATTTTTAATTATTTTAAATTATAATTTGAAATAGCGATATAAAAATTCCGTTCTAAGAAAGGAAAAATCTTCAAAATATTTTAAAGTCCCCTCATTAAGATTCTTAATTACCATTTGAAATTACAATTTTTCAATCCCATCCAAAAATCCCGTTAGCGATTAAATGGAAAATTCTTAACGCCCTTCATTCAAATTTTTAATTAAATTTTAATTTAAAATAGCAATATAAACATGCCGTTCTAGAAATAAAAATATCTAAATTATTTTAAGGCTTCCTCATTAAGATTTTTAATTACCATTTAAAATTATTATTTTTCATTCCCATCCACAAATCCCTTTAAAGAAAACAAAAATCTCAAAATTATTTTAAAGTCTCCTCGTTAAAAAAAAAAAAAAAAAAAAAAAAAAAAAAAAAAAACCACGAAATTTTCTTGAAATCTATTTTTTACCCTGAAATTTTTCATAATTTTTCCTCAAATTTCCGCAGTAAAATAGCCCCTCGAATTCTAATACATACAAAAATTTCAACTAACAAAAATTCTCCTTAAGAAAACCTTCAAATTAATTTAAAATCCCTTTCATTAATATTTAAAATCGTATTCAAACACGCACGAAAATTCCCCAAAGAAAATTCATCCCACCTCCAATAAGAAATCCCTTTGATATTTCTATATTTGATAAATAATATTTAACAGAGAGATCCGTCCAAAAACTGCATCTGAAGTTTTAAAAATATGTTCCTCCCCCCCCCCCCTTTTCATGTCCCGAAATTCAATTCTTGTCACATAAAATGTCCATACATTTAGCGTTATATATATCGATATTTTAAAGAGAATCCATTTATATTATAGCTCAGTGGGTGGCGCCCATGATTAAACTTCTTTTCTACACTGTTAAAAATCTGCTGCATTTTGCTGCAACGCCCTCCACCACTTGTATATAATATCTCTATTCCAACCAATGAAAAAGCGCCATTTCACGGCCAAGTAACCGTTTTCTATACAAGCAGGGGAGTGCGTTGCAGCAAAATGCAGCAGATTTTTAACAGTGTATCAGACATGATCAATTTTACTTTAAACGCTTCCAAGATGGTGACGTCAGGATGATTGCTATCTTTAATTTCTTCTTAAATATAAATCATAGAAAATGTTACAACTGCCTGTAAAGCATAAAAATACTTAGCTACGGGATATAGTTATAATATACAAGCAAAATATAAAATACAGCCTAGTAACCGTTTGTTTGTAGTTTGATTACTAGCAAAATGTCATGACTGATGTCGCGATTGAAATCTTCTCAACTCCACTCCACTTTGTAAACAAACTGACCGCGCGTTTGGCGGGATAATCGCTTTGCATTCGTTTGTTTATTATTTTATTTATCTCTTTTAGCTAATACTGAAGTCATTATTTCTACTTTTATTAACCTTTTTAAATGTATAAACCCACAAGATAGTTAAAAATTAATATTTGGCGACAATTTATGCATGAAAAGTCCCACGTCTCTTAAAAAAAAAAAATCCCTAATCCCTTCCGAGAGATGAATATTTAGTGTATTTTTAGCTGTTCAATATTAAAGACATAATGAGAGTATTTTCGGGGGAGAATTTTTCGATGAAATTTTTTATTCTTATTATTTAATTTTAGATTTGTTTTTTTATATTTTAATAGAAGAGGGTGTAATTAAATGTCAGTTATAGGGAATTCAAATAACCCATACGTAATTTAGCCCTGTCCATTGTAAAGAAATTTATGTGTATATGTATTTTTTATTTAATTTTTGTATTGATATTGATTTTACTTCTCCGATGTATTAAAAATAAGTGTCAATCAAGTTTTCAAAAATATCTTAAGCTTTTTATGGATATTTTCAAATATTACTTGTAAATAGTTTTATAGATAATTGGAAAAAAAAATGATTTAAAGTAATTGTGTTGTAAATAGTCAGCTTATAAAATATGATAAGAAATTGCCTGCACCTTCTGTGTAATGTATTTTTTTGTAGACTGCAAATTATTTCAAAGAAATATGCTCTATAATATTAAACTTTAAATTTTTAAATCAAAATTGTTACAGCAAGGAATATGTAAGCCCTTTTTTTTAATGCAAAGGGAACTTTTTATTTTTTATTGAGATGTTACAAGAGTGCAAATATTTTAAATGAAGGGCAGAAATAATACTATTTTGTAAAGTAAAGGGTGGGTAGGGTTTAGCAGCTGCACCCTTCTAAAACAGCGTGGGAAAAATTCTGAAATAAAATTTTTACTTTGGAACGGGCACAAAACAGACTTCAGAAAAACTTGTATCTGTTTCATTCGTAGAAGAAAAAAAAAATCAATTTATCAAATGAATGAACCATATGTACTGTATCAGAATTCCACTTTGTATATCACTATTAAATTCAAATACTTTTTTGCAAAAGGGATTTCTGTGCTTGTGGGCAGCGGCATTATAGAGTTCTTATGTGTGTGTGTGGGGGGGAGAGAAATATTTCATTGCTCCAATGGGGAATGTCTCCCGGGCTTCTGCTTTTTACGCTAATTGATTTTGATATATTTGTTTTCAAATAAAATTATATCCGTGCTAAATGTTGATAGTTTGATAATATAATGAATAAATATAAACTTGAAAACAATGTTAATTACATGACAATAAAAGCATAAAAGTAAGATTTTAGAATACATTTTGTAAAATTTTTAGGAAGGTTGTATGTGGGTGTATATTTTTAGGAAGTGATGTATTTAAAGTAAAGGTAAGTGAATTTTTATTTATTTTATAAGATAAATATTGTATTTTTGGAATTAGCGAATTTCCATATTTATGATTTTATTTTTCTTTAACCGATTAATAAATTTCACTATATTTAAAAGTAATAGACTCCAGATTTTCTTTCGATGAAATTTGCTGTTTTATTTTTTTTCGTGATCTGTTTACAAAATTTGTTTTTTTAGGGATTTTTTGTCGAAACTTGCCTTTTTTTTTACACGATCCGTTGACAAAATTCTCATTTTTTTTTGCGATACATGGAGAAAAATTGAGTTTTTTCGCGACCTCTTGACGAATTTAGTAGTTTTTTCACAATATTTTAACAAAACAGTCATTTTCTCATTATTTTTTAATGAAATTTGCCTTTTTTAGATTTGTTGATAAATTTTGTCTTTTAGGATTTTTTGTCAAAATTTACTGTTTTTCTGAGATTTTTCACAATTTTTTAACGAAATTCACAGTTTTTTTTCTATGATACCTATATAAAATGCGGTGTTTTCTCATAATCGTTTAATGAAATTCACCTTTTTTTGCAATCTGTTTACAAAATTTGTGTTTTTAGGGATTTTTTGTCGAAACTTGCCTTTTTTTTTACACGATCCGTTGACAAAATTCTCATTTTTTTTTGCGATACATGGACAAAAATTGAGTTTTTTCGCGACCTCTTGACGAATTTAGTAGTTTTTTCACAATATTTTAACAAAACAGTCATTTTCTCATTATTTTTTAATGAAATTTGCCTTTTTTAGATTTGTTGATAAATTTTGTCTTTTAGGATTTTTTGTCAAAATTTACTGTTTTTCTGAGATTTTTCACAATTTTTTAACGAAATTCACAGTTTTTTTTCTATGATACCTATATAAAATGCGGTGTTTTCTCATAATCGTTTAATGAAATTCACCTTTTTTTGCAATCTGTTTACAAAATTTGTGTTTTTTTCGGGATTTTTGTTGAAATGTGCCGTTTTTTGGGAATTTTTTAAAACAAAATTAGTAGTTTTTTCCCAATTCTTTGATAAAATTAGTCGTCTTTATAATCTTTTTACAATATTTACCATTTTTAGCAATCTGCTTAGAAAATTTGAAGATTTTTTTTCAGCATCGCTTGTTGAAATTTGTCTTTTTCTCGGGATCTTGATGAAATTTGTTTTAAATTTCCCATTTTTTTCACAATCACTTATCAAAATTTGCGTTTTTTACAACCCATTTTACAACATGGTGAGTTTTTAGATTTGTTTTTGTGGGCTGACTTATGCATACATGCTACTTTTCCGCAGAAACGCTGAATTCTGCTTTTTCGGCGATGAATTTTATCATCTTTGGATCGATGCAAATATGTATTATAATTTGTTGGTCTTCTTATTGAGGGGAGAGGGGTGTAAATACAACAAAAACATGAATACTAACCGCACCAAATTGAGAAAATTTCTTCAAAGGACTGTAGGAAAAAATGCAAATTTCTCCAAAGGATCACAAAAAACCTATAAGTTTTTTTAACGATGGCAGAAAAAATAGTCAGTTTCAAACAGTCAGTTAGCGGAGTTTTCTTCAACGGATAGTGGAAAGAAAAATGCGATTTCGGTCAAAGGATTACATAAAAAGACGCGGCTTTTGTTAAAGGATTAGGAAAAATACTCAAATTTTTGTTGAAAGATCGTGGAAAATACTCAAACGTCAAACTTTTTCGAAAGATCGAAGAAAATATTCTATTTTTGTTGAAAAATCGGGGAGAATATGCAGATTTACTCGAAAGATCAGCAGAAATATGAAAAATTTGATGAAAGATCTCGGAAAATACACGAATTTTTCTAAAAGATCACAGAAAATTGCAAATTTTACCAAAAGATTGAGGAAAATATGCAAATTTTGCCAAAAGATTGTGGAAAATAAGAATTTTGTCATTAGATCAAGGAAAATAGAAGATTTTTGTAGAAAGATGACGGAAAATAGACGTATTTTGAAGAAAGATCAGAGGAAAATAAGAGAGATTTCTCAAAAGATCTCAGAAAATATGTAGATTTTAACGAAAGATCTCAGAAAATATGTTGATTTTGATGAAAGATCTTGGAAAGTATGCAAATTTTGACGAAAGATCGCAGAAAATATACGAATTTTGGTGTAAGATCGCAGAAAATACTCGAATTTTCTCAAAAGATTGTGGAAAATATATGAATTTTGTCAAAAAGGGTGAGAAAAACTGAAAATCACTAAAGGATCATGGATAATATATATTTCATTGAAAAAATCTTAGAAAAAAAACTGCAATTTTCGTAAAATGTTCACAAAAAACATTAATTTCGTTAAAAAATTACAGAAAAGTGCTAATTTTGTTAAAACGCTGCGAGAAAATAGCAATTTTGTCAAAAGTCCGTAAAACTGTGAAAATTCAGCCTTTTTTTTTTTTTTTTTTTTTTTTTTTTTTTTTGCTGATTATTTTTATTTATTTATATGTTACCAACACTTGTATGACTTTTTCATTTTTTTTTCTTCCCACATGTACCCAGGGTGGCAAAATGAAAGGCAGGGGGGGGGGGTAAATGAAGAATATGTTAGTCATTTCATACAAAAATGTATATATTTATGCAGTTTCCCCCAAGTTTAAAAAGGGGCAGGGCGCTACTGTTCTGAAAAGGGCACTTTTTACAGTCTTCAGGGCACTTTTTTGATTTTTAGGGGCACTTTTATAGCATTGAATCTAGAATTTTGTACTTCTTTGACAAAATTTGCATTTTTTGCGATCTTTTGAAGAAATCAGCTGTTTTTTCGTCATATTTTGGAGAATTTTGCGTTTTTTGACAGAATTTTACGTTTTATTGCGATTTATGGACGAAATTTACTGTTTTTTTTCGCAAATCTTTTGACAAATCTGCCGTTTTATCGAAATTTTTTGATGAAAGTTGCCGTTTTTCGTGATCATTTGGCGAATTTTTCAGTTTTTCGTGAATCGTTTGACAAAATTTTCTGTTTTATCGCAATTTATCGACGAAATTTGTCATTTTTTACTATCTTTTGAGGAAATCGGCCGCTTTTTCTGGACTTTGTGACGAAATTAGCCATTTTTTCGCAAATCTTGCCATATTTGCGTTGTTATTTTGCGATTTAACGAAATTTGCTGGTTTCTCGCGATTTGTTGACGAAATTACGCGTCCCGTGGGATGCGTAGGAGCAATATTTTGCGTTCCTTCGCCAATTTCTTGCGTAATTTACGTGCTATATAGCACGTTCGCATCATCGCTGTAGGGCTGCGTATTTTCAAATGTGGGGCAAGAAGGAGATTATTTTTTTGAATGAGCGACCAGAGGAGTTCTAATTTTTGGATGAGGGGCAAGAAGGGCACTAGTTTTTTAATGAAGGGCAGGAGGGTTGCTGGTTTCTCGCGATTTGTTGACGAAATTACGCGTCCCGTGGGATGCGTAGGAGCGATATTTTGCGTTCCTTCGCCAATTTCTTGCGTAATTTACGTGCTATATAGCACGTTCGCGTATTTTCAAATGTGGGGCAAGAAGGAGATTATTTTTTTGAATGAGCGACCAGAGGAGTTCTAATTTTTGGATGAGGGGCAAGAAGGGCGCTAGTTTTTTAATGAAGGGCAGGAGGGTTGCTGGTTTCTCGCGATTTGTTGACGAAATTACGCGTCCCGTGGGATGCGTAGGAGCGATATTTTGCGTTCCTTCGCCAATTTCTTGCGTAATTTACGTGCTATATAGCACGTTCGCATCATCGCTGTAGGGCTGCGTATTTTCAAATGTGGGGCAAGAAGGAGATTATTTTTTTGAATGAGCAACCAGAGGAGTTCTAATTTTTGGATGAGGGGCAAGAAGGGCGCTAGTTTTTTAATGAAGGGCAGGAGGGGCGGCGTGCCCCCCCCCCCCCCCCCCTCCCCCGAAACCCCCTGGGGGAAACTCTGATTTATGATATACAAAGAAACTCGCAAGCTAATGTTAAACCTATGGGAGCAATCTTTTGAGGTATGTTAAAGTAAAAGTATATATATAATCTGTATTAAAAATCAAAAAGTATACAGTAGCCCAATTAGAATTCAATCTCAGCTGTTCTGAGCAAGAAAAAAAAAAACATTTAAAATTATCAATATGCAAGTGAGAAATTTTTTTAAAGAATGCTCTCATAGGTTTAACATTAGTGATGCAATTTCTTTGCATGACCAGTTTAGATTTTTAATGCTTAAATTAATGTTAATCTTATGATGATGTTATTTACATATTTTTTGCTAGCATTTTAATTATTATTTA
Source organism: Maratus speculifer (assembly GCA_964019185.1). Taxonomy (NCBI): domain Eukaryota; kingdom Metazoa; phylum Arthropoda; class Arachnida; order Araneae; family Salticidae; genus Maratus; species Maratus speculifer. The sequence continues at coordinate 26,444,304 of OZ025292.1, forward strand.
TTTTTTTTAGGGATTTTTTTTTGTCCATTATTCTTTTACAGTCGATAAATTTTATTGTGTATGAGGACATGGGAGGTGCAGATTTCCCCCCCCCACCCCCAACCCCAGATGGTCAGCGAATTTCATTTTATAAAATTTCATTTTTTTCACAAATTTCTTTCTTTCTTTTTCTTTTTTTTTTTTTTCTTTTTTTTTTTTTTTTTTTTGACAGATTGAATAATGTTTTTTTATCATACAAAAATGTATATATTTAAATTTATGATATACAAAGAATCTCACAAGCTAATGTTAAATCTATTGGAGCATCCTTTTGAGATATGTGAAAGTAAAAGAAGCTTTATATAGTCTGTAATAAAAATCGAAAAGTAAACAGTAATCCAATTTTTAACATTAGTGGTTCAATTTCTTTGCATGACTATTTAAGATTTTAAACACTCAAGCTAATGCTAATCTTATGGGAGTATTCACATATATTTTGCTAGCATTTTAATTATTATTAAACAATTTTTACTTTTTAAGGTTTTTTTTTTTTTTCACATTTAGGCTATTACGGTCAATAACTTTAAATGTGTATGAGGACAGGCAAGGTGCAGATTCCTCCCCCCCCCCCCCCCCCTCAGATGGTCCAAAAATTTTATTCAACCAGTAAACAGTTGGTGAGTTTCCCTATTTTCCCTCGCAACTTACTGGCAAAACTAGTTTTTTTTTTTTTTTTTTTTGACGGACTGAATAATTGTTTTTTCAACGTAGCCAACTGTTTGGTGAATTTCTCGATTTTTTCATAAAAACGATTGACAATTTTGCAAAGCTTTTCGGCAGCCTAATGACAGAAATAACATTTCTAAAAAAAAAAAGCAAAATTCTTTATTTGATAACAGGCAAAAAATTGCTAAATTCATAAGTGAATTGGGAAGATCTCCAAAAAATCAATCTGTCGCAGAAAATATTAAAATTTATTGAGAAAAATGAACTTTAAAAAAATGTATCTTGTTAAATAATTTATACATATATATATAACTGCTCCCTTTTTAAAAAATTCTCCCCCCCCCTCCCATATTTTTATCTCAAATAATACTAAAATTCTGTGTTTTCTAGGGAAAAAAAAAAAAAAAAAAGCTGCTCTAAAAAAGAAAAAAGGGTGTGAATTTTTATAAAAGGGCTATTATGTACCTTGCTATGAAAAAAATATTTTGAATTGGTTTACACTTTTTTTATTAGTAAAATTTTGAAATGTTTTCCTGTGACAGATGAATTTTGTGACTTTTCCCTATTTTATGTTATTATGCAATGTTTTTTCTTTACATTAATTATTATTCATTATGCAATATTCAGTGTGACTCATTTAACGATTTTTCACCAGAAATCGGCTTAAAAATTTTGTATTTTTTTCTCCTGACATCGACTAAAAAATGTCAATATTTTTTTTTTTTTCCTCACAATTCACTGGTGAGTTTCTTTTACTGCAACAGATTGTTAAATTTCTCATTATTTTAAAGCAACGGAATAAAAAAACTCTCTTTTTTTTTCAAATAATGACTGGGAAATATTGTGAATTTTTTTTAAAGAGTTAATTATTGTATCAATTTTTTTCATATTACTGATTTATGAGTTTTGAAACTCCTACATGTTAAAAAAATTTGCAGCTGTAATCAATTTACAAAATTCTTCGGATTTTTTTCATGGGTCGACGGATGAATTTCACAGATTTTTCTTGTGGACGAACGAAGAATTTCATTATTTTTTCTGCTTTTCATGTGCTTTTGAAATTGTAGCGTTTTTATCATTTTAGATCCTTTTTTATGGTGTTTTGATAAATATTTATATCTAAAAATTTCAAAGAAAGGGGGAAAGAGGGTGCACATTTCAAGGGGCATAATTTTTCGAGGGATTCAAAGCAGGACTCTTTTGCTGATATCCCTGTTGTGACATACCGTTTGAAAGGCATATAACCACTTAACCTTGTTATGCATCAACAGTTTCTCTTTTCTCACTTATTCACCCCCCCCCCAAAGGGGACACTTCTAAATTTTGTTGCCCCTCACATGTGACATATTGTTGGAAAAGTCTGTGACTCCTTATATATGTTATGCACCCCCTTTCCCCCTACCCCCATTTTACTACCCCCCAAGGGGACACCTCCCAGGGTGTCCCCTAGTGGGGGTAACCGGGGCTAAAGGCTAATTTCAGGTATTTCGGACAAAGTGTCAAGGGATTACGCAGGTTTTATTACCTTCAGGAAAGTGTAAGGTATTTCGGACAAAGTATCAAGGGTTTACGCAGGTTTTATTACCTTCAGGGAAGCTGAAGGTATTTCGGACAAAAATGTGGAGGGGGAAATACAGGTTTTTTACCTTAAGGTAGCTTTCAGGTTTTTTTGTCCGAAATACCTTGAGCTTCCCTGAAGGTTTTTTTTAAAGGTTTTTTGCTGACTTTTTTACCTGGGTCATGTCGCAAATCCGCTTTTTCTTTTAGAAACTCAACCTGAGGAGGCGGGGGGGGGGGGGAATTTAGTAAGTAAATTGTTTTACGATATCTATTTATCTTACTTCTAACTGGTTAATTCGGACGCCTCTGTCGTGGTACAGTTTCATGTATCGCCTAAGTTCCTGCAGGTGATGTTCTTCTCTGTCTGGTGAAGCTAAAAAAAAAACATAATAAAAGTTATGAGAAAATAAATCTTAAAATTCATTTACTTCCTCAATATACTGAATAACTAATGAAGCAGTTCAAAGTTAAATCCAGCGAAAAATCAAAAACTGTTTTATTTATTTATATTAAAATGTAGTTCAAGTCCAAAACAACTCGTCAAATGGGACCCAGTTGTTATTTTCATTTTACATATCATGAAACAATATAGAAGGATTCATGTAAACAATTTTTACTATTTTGACCAATTCTCAAAATTCGTATGAGCTATTGAAACAGAAATCGATATATATGGATATTCAAATTTTGTTTGTTCTTTTGATAAGTCTTTCAATGCATTTATACGGGATTTTCTATTTTAGATCATACTTCTATAAAATTTCTAAATTTGTTCAAATGTGCCTCGGTGGAGGTAGTTTTGAACTTAAGTGGATCACATGTGAACTCATGTGTAAATAAGGCAAAAATAACTTTTTGTGAATAAAAACTATGATAAAAGCTAATCAAATGCGTTCTTTCCGGCTGTGTGAATAACTCAACAAATATTTCAATATAGTTACAAGAAATCATTCGAAAAATTATACACAAACATGCCGAGGAGTCCTTGAGCCAAAACTGTGTTACTTTCATACACTACCTGGCCATTGATGATCGTCCACTTGCGATTTTAGACATTTTGTTAAATATCTCAAAAAATACATGAGCAATTATCCTGAAAATCTCAGTGTATAAACATAATACTACAGGTGATACATTTCCGTGAAGATTTTTTTCCCGAAACTTTATAGGGGACCGTCAACAAATTAAAAAATATTGAATATCTTTTCGAAAACCCTGTCAAAACTAATGTAGCAAAAGCTCTCAAACTGTAGATTGTGATTAAATGGTTTATTGTAATAAACTATGTTAATTTTTATGTCGATAGCATGTATACTCGTTGAAAAATTAAGGTTTTTATAAAAACAATCTCAAATTTTCCAAGATTTTTGCTTATAATTTGCAGAGTTCTTAATGAAAAATAATATTATTTTCTGAAAATGTGACAAACAATATTGCACATAAAACCCTGTAATCAGAATTAAAATCTAATAAAAATTATATGAAAAATGAGTAGGTTTACTAAGTACTTTTTCACTGCGCATGCTTCAACGATATCAAAATCTCATTTTCATATTATGTTAGCTAAATGTATAAAGCTACTTTTGTGAAAGTCGCAACTTCATAGCTTGAAAATTCTGAAAATAATCGTCAATAGAATAAATTGCAAATCCGTTATTCCTATAATTAAGAAAAAACATGAGGGGTTGTACCCATATATTCATTGATTAGTGTCAATATAAATTAAAAAATATGGGACGTACTTCTACATTTGGATAAAATACCTCATTTTTTTTGGTTCATTTTGGGAACAACGGATTTTCAACTTATTCTATTGACGATTATTTTCAGAATTTTCAAGCTATGATTTTGAGTCTTTTACAAAAGTTGCTCTATACATTTAGCTAACATAATATGCAAATAATGAAATCTTGATATCGTTGACGAATGCGCAGTAAAAAATTATTTAGTAAACCTACTCATTTTTCATAAAATTTTTATTATTTTTTAATTCTGATTACAGGAAATTATGTTCAATGTTGTTTGTCACATTTTCATAAAAGAATGTTATTTTATATTAAGAACTCTGCAAATTATAAGCAAAAATCTTAGAAAAATTTGGGACTGTTTTTATAAAAAAAAACCTTAATTTCTCTACGAGTATACATGCTATCGACATAAAAATGAACACAGTTTATTACAATAAGCCACTTAACCACAATCCGTTTGAGCAATACAGTTTGAGCACTTTTGCTACATTAGTTTTGACAGGTTTATTCAAAAGATATTCATTATTTTTAATTTGTTGACTGTCCTCTATAAAATTTCGTCAAAAAATCTTCGCGGAAATATATGCCATGTACCATTATGTTTATACACGGAAAGTTTCAGGATTATTCCTCCTGTATTTTTCTAGATATTTAACAAAATGTCTAAAATCTTAAGTGGACGAATATCAATGGCCAGGTAGTGTATAAGTTATTGAATAATTCTGTTACAGTGTTTTAACTTTTTTCTAAATGTTATGCAATATGTATTGCAAAATTATGCACCATAAGTTAAATAAAAAAGAATATTACCCAGTTAAACTGGTGGTATAGAGCTCACAGTCTATACTTGAACGAAATCTGATAATTCTGCATGAAAAATCCATTTACATAAATTAAGTGTAGGAGTATTAGCCCCCATTCCCCTCCTTAATATTTATCTAATGAACACCCAATATTAATCATGAAGGTGCCTCTTCAGAATGATCCTATACCTAAGATTTGAGCGAAAACTGATAATTCTGAAAGAAAATCCCATTTATATAAATTATGGGGTGGGGCATTAGCCCTCGTTCCCCTTCTTATACTTATCGAATGAACTCTCAAAACTAATCAGGGAAGTGGCTTATCATAATAAGCCTATATAAAATTTCAAGTAAATCTGATATTTTTATCATGAGTTATCGCGTTACGTGCGTACAAACATGCGTACAGAACGGGCGGGCACATACGCTCTCAGGCTTTGATAGCCTGTGAGCAAAAATTTGGTAAAAATGTGACAAAATTTGATAAGTATCTTTTTTTTCTGTTAACTAAATTTTACTTTTATAATATAAAATATCTTATTTTTTTAAATAATTTTATTACTTAATATGGGCTAAGAAAAAATAAATGCGTTTAAAACTGGAAATCTTTAAATAACAAACATTAGCTTATACAAAAATCCACCACTTTTTAGCTCACAGGCTATCATAGCCTGAGAGCTTATGCTTCCGCCCGTTCTGTATGTATATACGTTCGTGCGTGCGTACGTAACGCGATAACTCATGATAAAAATATCATATCCACTTGAAATTTTGTATATAGGTATATCCTGATAAGGCGCTTCCCTGATTTGGTTTTGGAGTTCATTCGATATGAATAAGAGATGGGATCATGCCCCTCCCCTTAATTCATATAAATGTGTTTTTCATACAGAATTATAGGTTTTCGTTCAAAATTTAGGTATAAGATCATTCTAATGAGGCGCCTCCGTGATTGGTAATTAGGTGTTCATTGTATAAGTATAAATAGAAGGAACGGACGTTCTAATGCCCCTTCCCTTAATTTATATAAATGGGTTTTTTATGCACAATAATCAGATTTCGTTCAAATCTCTGAATAGTTTTGGAAGTTTAATGGTTAAGTATAAAAGAGAGGGGAGGGGGGATAACTCCTCTTAACCACTTCAGTTGCGATGGGTATAAGGAAACAGTGCTTTTAACCCCGAGTTATCTCGGGACAGACGGTTAAGTGGTTATTATATAAATAGTTTTTTATTAAGAATTTTCCGATTTGTTTTGAAATTTGGATATACATTTTTCATATGATAAAACATGTTCCTGATAATTTAGGAGGTTCAATAATTAAGTAAAAAACGTGAAAAAAAGGGACTGCTTCCCCTCCTTTGGTTTTTTTTCGATCGGAACTAACCTTTGAAAATAAAATGCTGTAATGTGCAATTAGTGGATATAGCCTGAGAGCATAATGCCATGAGTTTAACTGGGCAATATTCTTTTTATTATTGTTATCTAACTTTCAGTAAATTAAAACTGAAGAAATCTAAAGACATTAAATTCCTTTCTCAATATTTAATAAAGGCAATTAAATTTTAAAACAAAAAATAAAAATATACTGAGAGACCCAAGAAAAATACACTTGTGAACTGTTCCCATCTGCCTCCGAATGTTCTGTTCACAAGTGTCCTTTTTACCAAATTAAGCACAACATATACAGTAGACGCTCATTTTTACGAACCTCTTTTTTGCGAATACTTGCGATTTTACGAACTAGAGCGTGGTCCCGAATACATTCCCATAGACGCTATGTAAATTTTCGCTCCCATTTACGAACTAGAAATTATGAAAATCTCTTTTTTGCGAACTTAACTTTTATAATTCTGCAATTTTTTTATTATTTTTATTTTTTTTAAAATACCGAAAAGAAGTTTCAACGTCAATTATACTCTCAACAGGTGCAAAAGACAGCAGGTCCATTTCAAGAATGTGTTATTTTCCCCTCCCCCCCCCCACACACACGCTTTCGGGAGGGAGGCAACGTAGCAATAAGTTTATTTAACGTCACGTGGTTTATTGTGACTGATTTTAAAAGCACGTGTCTGGAAGGCCTGAAATTGGCGAGTGAAACTTAAATGTACAAGCAGGTGTCATTGTTGAAAAGGGAAACGAAATCTTTTAAAAGATTGCATTCTGTAATCGTCTATTTTCTCATACCTTCTGGACTACTCAATCTGTGAAGTCTCGTTAGTCGAGAGGGAGATTGGGCCAAAACATTATATAATTTTAGTATGTCGCAGTTACAGAAACGCATGTGATTATCCGTTGAGATAAAGAAGATAATTTTAAAAGAAGTAGATGAGAAAATCTTAAGTAAGACAGAAATTTCGAAAAAGTATGGAATTCCAAAGAATAGTCTCTCCACAATTTTAAAATCTCGGGAGAAAATCGTCGGAAATAGAAGCACCAATAAAAACCCCTCTCGTAAATATTTCAGAGAAGCAAAACACCCCCAATTGGAGAAAGCTTTGATTTCTTGGATGTGGAATATGAGAGGACTGAACATTCCCATAGATGGTAATCTCCTTAAAGAACAATCGAATTCTTTTGCTTTGAAGCTGAACATCAAAGACTTCAAGGCCTCAGACGGTTCGTTACAAAAATTTAAGTCCAGGCACGGTTTGAGCTTCAGAAAATTGTGCGGTGAAAGTGGAACAGCAAATACGACTTTGGCAAATGAATGGAAAGAACGCGATTTAAAAGCATTGCTAACTGAATATGCTCCAGAGGATGTCTTTAACGCGGACGAAACAGGTCTGTTTTTTAAGATGCTGCCGGAAAAGACACTTACCTTCAAAGGTGAAAAATGTAGCGAAGGCAAAAAGGCTAAACAGAGAATCTCAATCTTGTTGGCAGCCAACATGAATGAGAACACAAAAACTGCCCTTGCTTTTCAATGGAAAAAATTTGAAGCCTAGATGCTTCAGAAATGTTAACAAATTACCAGCTGCATACCATGCTAACCAAAATGCATGGATGACTGGGTACATTTATGAAAAATGGTTGAGAGACTTGGATCGTCAATTTGTTTTGGAAAAACGTAAAATTTTGATAATTGTGGATAACTGTTCAGCTCACGTTGAAGTCTCAGATATTAAATCTATTCGTGTGGAGTTTCTTACACCCAATGTAACTTCAATTTTACAGCCGATGGATCAGGGTGTGATTAATAGTTTCAAGCGCATATATAGAAGAGTGCTTTTGCAAAGAGTAGTCATGGGATTGGAGCTGAATCAGCCATATGAAAATGATTTTGTGGGTGCAATGCTTTTGTCAATACGTGCTTGAAATGATGTTCAAGCGACTACAATAGCTAAAGCATTTCAACACGCAGGCTTTAGTACTTTAATTAATGAAAACCAAGAAAATGTAGCCGATAATATCAGTGGAGATGAGTTACTCATAAATGAACTCCGCAAAAAAAATCCACTTTTGCCTGAAATTTCATTCCAGGACTTCTTGAGTGCAAATTCAGATGTGATTTGTACGGAAGAAATATCAGATGAAGAAATTATTGCTGACGCAATAAGTGAAAAGGAAGAAGAATTTTCAGATTCGGAACAAGAAGAAAATGAAATAATCCAACGCTCGACTGTCAAACAAGCAGCTCCATGGTTGTCAGGGCTAAGGCACTTTTTTGAAGCGAACAATAATCGTGAAATGATTTCAAGCATAGATAAAATTGAAACATGTATTTTCCAAAATGTGATTTTAAAACAAAAAAAGATAAGTGATTATTTCCATTCCTAATTTTTTATCTATGTATTTTCATCCATTAAGAACTAATACAGTTTATGTTTTCCCATGTAATGCTTTCAAAGCTTAACCTTCCGTCTACCAGACAAAACACCCATTTATCTACGGCAACACCTAATTTTAATTCCAAACTTGCAAACGGCACCAGTAATATTTTAATATAATTTTGCTTTTACAATGAAAGATTAAATTAAGGAATTCGTAATATCTAGACAAGTCCTTTATAAATTCCGGTCTCAATCGACAATTTCTCATTTTACCATTGACACCAGAAATATTGCTGTCGGGTCCAATGGACCCGTCTGGTAGACGGAAGGTTAATAACATATTCTTCTGAGTGCTAATTTTTTTTTTTTCTGTGCATAAATTTGTATTTTGAATTTTCTTATATATTTAAAACATATATGTATAACTTTATTTCAGAATAAATAATCTTAAAATATTGCATTATCTATGAAGAGGAGGGATATTGATAAAAATAGACATAAATAATGTACATATTCATGTAATTTTTGATGATTTTCCATTTTATGAACTTTCTATTTTACGAACCATTAGAGTATTCCCTACGAGTTCGCAAAAACGAGCGTCGACTGTATATATATATATATATATATATGTTGGGCATGTGTATATACCCCACATATATATATATATATATGGGGTATGTATGTATATATTATATATAATTCTATGAGGAAACAAAACGCTTTGTTAATTTACCTATTCAATGTTTCTGCTAAATATAATACTTATGTTCTACTTTTTAGAAAAGTCTTGAATGAATTTGTATTTCAATACAAATTGTTATTGTAATGTTATTGTAATTGTGTTTTAATGTAATTTTGGAAGATTTTTACATTACGTTTGTAAAACAAATGAATTCAAAAAACAGAACTTAAAATTGTTGATTGCTCTAAAAACTCTCAAAAGATTATATCAGTACTGACATCTTTTGATTATTATTTTTTTAACTTTAAATTAACTAAGTAAAATATGTAATGTTAGCAGGTGTTACCGCTTCCGGAGCTCAAATTCGTATTTAAATCTGAAAAGCAGGAAATATAAAAATCTTTTAAAAACTGACTGTTATTAAAATAAAGTGTACAATTTTTTTCAATTAGATCTGAAAATATATATATATCATTAAGAACTTCTTAAAATCTAAAGATTTTTATATATATATATATAATGATATGACGATTTGCTGTAATAATATATAGATTTTCGTCGAATAACATCTTTGCTGTAATAAGAAGTCGATTTACTTGAAATAATAAACAAGTTTAGCAGCCGTAGTTGGAAGCCATGGAATTGTGTTCCTTGGGAGTTTCTTCAATAAAAATAACAAGAAAATCAGTTTTTAGTTCCTTATTTTATTAGATCAAGCCATAAGTTATTCCACTTGTCACCGTTTCACACATCTATCACTACAACATTCGCTCTCCAAGTTACGTTATTTCGGTGTTCTAAATTAGCGGAAAAAAATGAGACGGGCGACCTAGCAGCTCAAGAGGCAGATGCATTCTGAATGCTCCGAAAACCTAGAATGAACTCCAACACTCACACGGAAAAACTAGCCCCTCCTCAGACTGCGTCAGTAAATTAAAAATCCAATTAGGATTAACTTCGAGGCTACGCGTCAGAAATCATCACCGCTGATTGGTATAAGAGGCATGGTCCTCTCATAGGAACTCAATAATATCTCGCAAATGGACTAACCTACTAACATATCCGCGCATTAACACAGAGCAGACGATCAATAAAAAATAAAATTAAAATCTCGATAATATTCTAAAAAGGAAATATTTTACGAAATCGTTTCCTGCACTTTTTGAGAAACAAGCAATAGATAATTAATAAGTTAAATGAAATAAGAAAAAGAATTTGAGCTGTTAAAATATTAATACATTACGAAACTAAGATTAAAAATATATTCCACAAATTTAGAATTAAAAGCTCAGAGAGAATAAAGGGGCGCAACATTTTTTTATTTTATTACATATATATATTAAATAATGAGAATCAAGATAGAAAATTTAACTCCACCATTAGTAAAAAAAAACATCATTATGGTTCAAAAATGGATAATACTATTATGAAATTCTTGGTAGAAAAATATTTTTTATAAAAAGGGAGTAGTAGAAATATGTTACCTGTACAAAATATACTATCTTTTCATTCCTCAATAAATATTTATGATAAAATAAAATTTATAAACATACATGTTTTTACCTTAACATACAGGGTGATTAAAAAAAACGTGGACAAATTGATATGACAAATCAAGCATAAAACAACGATCAAAAATCACATAGGAACATAGGGTCGCAAACTACTTATTGAGTCACAAATACAGGGTGTTTCATTCCAGCTACATCCGGTTTGAAAGTAAAAATTTCGAGGAAAATAAAAATATTGTAATGAAAATGCAACGATATGTACCTTATTTTGTGTGAAATGTGATAACGTTACGGAAAGATCTCCAAAAACGTATTGCTCGAGCAATCGACGATACCGCATAAACTGATTATGATAGTCCAAAATGTGAGGTGACAAATGCATACTGCTGGTGCGCATAATGCGAACTTCTACCACATTTGTTTGGTGTTATCACACTTAAAACAAAGGTGAGAATGTCTGTTAAATGTTTTATTATAGTATACTTCAGTTTTCTGAAATTTATTACCGTCAACCTAAATTGAGTTAGGATGAAACACCCTGTATTTGTGACTCAATAAGTGCTTTGCGGCCCTATGTTCCTAAGTGATTTTTTATCCTTGTCGTATGTTTAATTTGCCATATGAATTTGTCCACTTTTTTTTAATCACCCTGTATATATTTTTTCTAAATAACTGAATATATATTCATATATTTTTTAAAGTTTAGTATGTTTTAGTTTTTAGGAAAAGTCAGAATATCTATTTTTTAGTCTGTGACAATAGAAGCCGCCCTTAGCAACCAGGTTTTCTTCTAATGGAGACCACATATGCATGTATTCTAATTAACTTCTATATTAATGGCTAAATGCTATTTATTGATGCATGTAATCAGAGCTTGAATTTCAGGGCGGGATGGCGGGAATCGCGCCCGAAATTTTGAAATCCCGTTCAAAAAGTATCGTGAGCGAGAGGCTCCCGCCCCAAAAAAAATCACGAATTTTCGGAAAATTTCATATTTTGAAACTACGTTAACTTTCACAATCTTTTTGTGATATTTTCGTGCGAGTTTATTGCAAAAAATCGTTGGAATTCACGATATTTTTCCGCAACCGATCTTCAAATTTAGCATTTTTTTCTGCGATCGATTGACAAGTTTCGGGCGGTTTTTCGTCGCGAGAACGGAGTACTTCCGTTTCGAACTCTCCAAAAATTGACGCATTCAATTCCAAAAGTTATGAAACATCGTTTATCAGCCCGAAAATTCATATAGTTATGTCCGAATTTCCGGGCTAATAACCGATTTTTCATAGCTTTTGAGCCGAGCTGAATTGCATATTTTCACAATCAATTATATCAATCGTTCGCAGAAAATGGAAACACAGAAAATTTCGTTAGATTATCGCGATATAAATGCCAATTTTCTCAAAGAATTAAAAAATAATAAATAAATAAATAAAAAACTTGACTTTCCTTAAAAGATCGCGATAAAACAAAATTTCTTAAATCGCGAAAAAAAGGCTATTTTCTTCAAAATATTGCTGAATAAAAATCCAATTTTCGTCGGAAGCTCGCAAAAAAATCGCTATTTTTGCCGAAAGACCGGAAAAAATGGTATTTTCATCAAAATATCGCGAGAAAAACGCGGTTTTCGACAAGACATCGTGATTAAAACGCGGATTCCGTCAAAATATCGCGAGAAAAACGCGGATTGCTTCAAGAGATTGCGAAAAAAAACGAGATTTTCGTCAAAATATTGCGGAATAAAAATGCAATTTTCAACGTAAGATCGCGCGAAAAAAGCCATTTTCGTTGAAAGATCGCTGAAAAAAGGCATTTTCGTTGAAAGATCGCGAGAAAAATGCAGTTTTCGTTAAAACATCGCGAGAAAAACGTGGATTCCGTGAAAAAATATCACAAGAAAAACGCAGATTTCGCCATAAGATCGCGAGAAAACCGTGATTTTCATGAAAAGATCGTGATAAACCGTGATTTTCGTCAAAAGATCGCGAGAAAACCGTGATTGTTATGAAAAGATCGTGAAAAACCGTGATTTTCATCAAAAGATCGCGAGAAAACCGTGATTTTCGGCAAGTGAATCGTTAAAACATCGCGAGAAGAACGCGTATTTTGTCAAAATATCACAAGAAAAACGTAGATTTCGGCACAAAATTGCAAGAATACACGATTTTCGACAAAAGATCGCGCGAAAACACGATTTTTGGCAAAAGATCGCGGAAAAAATACAAATTTTGTGATAGAATTGCAGAAAATGTGCTGTAATATTGTTTTCAATAACTTTTTTGCAATTGAGTGGCAAATTAAACATTAGCTTGCCATGTTTGTTAATTGATGTTTTAAGTGAAAACATATTAAAATTTAAATGGACAACTAGCTAAGATTGCTGTGTAAAACATTGCGTCAGAAGTATGAACTTAAAATAGAAACTTTAATTTCAGAACTACTTACAATATTCTGCATAAATAAATTCACTCTTCCTTCATGACCTCTTCTCCCCCTCCCATTCACTCCTCAAAAATAATATAAATAAAATAAAGCTTCTTTATTGACTTACATACGTGCTATTTAAAATAGTTTCTCATTTTCTGGTTCACATGCTTTTCTTCTTTTTTTAACTTTTTGCAATCTCATGTCTGTTATTCTGAGTTATTGATAAAAATTGTTTCAGTGGTATTTTGTAATGTCTGTATTCGTGTAATTTTTTAAATAGCACATAAAATAACAGTAGCTTTTAAAGATTTTTTTTTCTCCCTCCCAAACAGGTAACCCCTCTCCATTTAGAAATGTTGGGCGGGAGACTCCCCTCTTCTGGAAAATTGAATTTCAAACCCTGATGTAATATAAATAATGTGTGCTAAGCAATACAACATGTTATTTTTATTCACATTTTAATTTACTTCCTCAATCCTTTCTCAAATCGCAAAATTCTGATAGAGAAATCAATTTTTTAGCCTCCGATGCTATTTCTTTCAGACAAGCTAAAAAGTGCCGTGTCAAAAATTGTGGCCCACGTTTACTTATCTGTCATACGTAGTATAGGGTAAATCTTACAATCGTTTTGAAAATCGAAAAAAAAAAATTTAATTTACACGTTTCAGATACTGGAAATTCCGAAAAACATTTTTGGAAAAAAAAAATTGCCGTCCGTCTGTCTGCCTGTAAACGCTCTATCTCATGAACAAATGGAGATAGAGACTTAAAATTTTGTATGTACTTAGTAAGCAAGAATAGGACAAAGAATATTTAAGACCAGTAACCTCGATTATCCGGAACTATTTTTTTCGGACTCTCGAAAAAATCGTTCTGGTGAAATGTACATAAAAATTTTCGGGTTTTTTTTTTTTTTTTTTTCATTTAAAGGAAAGGACGTAAAAGGCAATAAAATAACACAAATTTTCCACCAAGAACGAAGTCGGTCTGATTAATAATTTTTGAGATATTTGTAATCCTGTTTTCCACATTCTTCGATTTTTCATGACCCTGTATTTTCTTCAAATTTCAATTCAAAGATATGTTTTAATTGGAAATGAGACGCTTAATCTAACGCAGTAAACTGTTAGTTAATATGATTATTGTTTTTGGAGTTATAAGGATGTTTCTTTTACACAATCCGGTACTACTTGTGTAGTTTGATATTTTACATAATTTGTCGAAATGGGTTCATCAGCAATTCATTAATGGAGAATTACTATGTATATTAAGAATATTTAAATATACGTTTAAATTTTGCTTTGGAATTGCAATGCATTTTATAAATAGTTTTCACACATTTTATTTTCACATATTATATAATGCATATCCATGATGGGTAAGTATTACGGTGGCCCTCAACGACTAGTTTCGTAATCTGGCCGTTAAAACGAGACATTAATACAATTTCATTGTTAAAATGCATTTTCTTTTTCTCATAGTCTATAAAAAAGCGTTTAAACTAAAGAAAAAATCCGTTTTTGATGAATCTAGTCAAGAATCTAGTCGATGAATCTAGATTGTATCACTTTATCATTCCGCAATTCCAATGTCTCGGAGAGAAATTGCTAATCAATTGGGTATTTCACTCCGTTCTGTTTGCTATTATATTGATAAACACAAGAAAATGAAGTTAGTTCATTGCTTTCTAAACGGGGTCGCCCTTCTAAAAGACTTCTATCGATTTTTTTTTTTTTTTTTTAGTCGGAGGCGAAATTGAATTCTGCAATGGCAGAATCTACATTCAACTTGTATATAATTTTATTTTAGACAGGCGCAAATGATAAATTGCGAGACGTTGTTTACGCGGCATTTTGTCGTATTTTATTAATCTGATTAAATTATAATTCTTTCACTCATTTTATTCTACATACATAATTTAATTTAAAGCGGAAAATTTAAAAATTCGTGACTTTCACTTCTTTTCTCGTTGTTTATATATTTCCTTTTTTTTAAGAAAAGACGTTCTTGACTAACGTTCCATGTAATCGCATGGGTCTGGTAAAAGACAAATACGTTGCGACATTCTGCATGCCAATGTAGACAACACATGAGTTTCACAAGAACACTGGAAACGCGTGAAGCACGCATTGGACTAAAAATCGACACTTCTAACTACAATTGTTTTCGATTGTGTTGTGTGAAGGTGTCGTACAGAATAGAAGGATTGTGCAAATAGTGGTGTTAAAAATTACAAAATGGGAAAATATGTTTTCGAAATAGTGTTATGATTGTTTATAGTGCTCTAAAGTGTATGGTGTTCACAATGTGTTGCACAGCAGAACACAATTTTTTAAGAAACTATTTTCATCAAAACTATTTACAACACTATTCTAATACAATTAACATCAATATTTTTAGAACACATTTCTAGAATCAAGGTCTATTGCAATATATTAAGAACACATTCTAGATGAAAGGCCTAGAGACAGAAAGATTGAGAACACAATCACGACACAGAAAACGTTTCACAATACATTAATTTGTGGTGAATTTGGTGACAAAAAAAATTCCGAAATCTGTTTATTTTGAGCGTTTTCTCTCAATATACATATAGCCCAGTAAATTTAGACCAAAAAAGGGGTCGATAGCTAAGAAATTTATAATGAGCTAAAATTTTCAGGATTAGCTCCTTGATATGTATAGAATGGATCCTGAAAAGTCTCAAAAAATTCGATGTCGGCTTCTATCCAAAATGGCGGATCAACTGTGGTCGCCAAGTAATTTCGCCTTATTGGATATTTTTCTGCATATTTACGTCAAAAGCGAATATTTTTCGTTTCTAAAGGAAACCAAGTCAGCAAGTATGCTAATTTGAATATGACCTTGGCTTTATAAAATAAAGAAATTATAAACGGCACCATGCGAAGGGGAGAGGGAAGGAGGCAGTCACCATTGGCACGGAAATTTAGGGGGCGCCAAATTTATACTACCAACGTCATTTTTTAGCCTATCACAAGAAAAATTTGGGGGGGGGGGTGAGGGGCGCTAATGTTAATACTAATATATTTTGATATTTATAGAAATTAATATTATTAATATAATTTTCAGAAGATTATGCTACTTTTTCTGGTGACTTAAAAACTATATAAATACATATTACACATACTCTTCGCCAAGTCCATCTACCTGTCTGTCCTTTTAAAAACAATTATTATAACAACTAAATCCATATTAATCCTTAACTTCAGTGTTGAAACAAATTTTCAGAATATTAATAATCTTCAAAAATTCATTTTCTAAGGAATATATGCAATCGATTCAGATTACTTTAAGGTTTAGTCTCAGTAATTTTTTGAAAATTCACGACACTAATTAGATTAAAGTGCAGAAATTTAGGCTGAGTTATTAAAGAATGGCTGTAAATTAGTCTTGAGGATGTGCAATGTATCATATAACTCAGTTCAGTGGTGATATCATTTCTCCATTTATCCTTTGCTTGTCGAATTAGAGTGCGATACCTGATGAATTGTGTTTAAGACCAAAAGTTAATTTCTCTTTCGTGTAATTGATTTCAAATAATAAAGTAAGTTTTATGATAACATTTTAAAACATTTATTCAAATCTGAATTTTACTAGTTTAAAATATTTTGACATTTGCAGAAAAAAGCGAGGTTGAAATTATTAATATAATTTTCAAAAGATTATACTATTTTTTCAGATGACTTAGAAATGATATAAAAACATATGGAGGGTTGGTGATGCTAAAACAAACTGCGACAATGCAAAGAAAGTTGGCGAAAATTTACTGTATTCAGTCATAGGATGTTCATTTGGGTAAATTAAACTTCAACGGAAAAAGAGAGTTATACGAATATCGGCAACAAATAACACATTGATAATAAGGAATTCAACTGTGATATTCAATAATTCCACAGTTGTTTACCAGGATTGCTGCTGTACTCAAGTCAAATCAAAATTTACGAGATTACCTCAAATACGAATTGGCTCCTCAACTTCCTTCCCTGTTTGATGAAATTTCAGTGAGGAAGAATGTTAAACCAACTTTAGCTGCTATCATTGAAGCAATTGAGCCTTGTGTTGAACCTTCACCAACTTGCTCGTTTATTGTAGATGGAGGATTTCTTTTGCATGCATTAGTTTGGAATGAGTCCGACACCTACAGAGATATTTGCCTCAAATATGTTAGATATGTCCAGAAACACTTCTCTCCACGTGAAGCAGTTGTTTTTGATGGGTACACTTGTGCCTTATAAACTAAAAGTGTAGAGAGGCAAAGAAGGTTGATGTCGAAAATGTCTGCTATTATTGCTTTTGACGAAAACATGGTGGCCACAACCAAACAAGCTGCTTTTCTACGGAACTCCGAGAACAAGGCTAGGCTTATTCGAATGGTCATGGGCTACTTCCAGGCCGAGTGTTGTTGTTGTTGTTGTTGTATTTATGTCGGCCAATTATCTACGCTATGGGATATAGGCCCTATGCAGTGGGATGCCCTCCGTGGGGGTCTTTCTAAGGGAACCTAACCCGTATTTACGCAGTGTTAGAAGAAAACCACGGAAAACTTCGAACGGTTAGGCCGACGTTCGCGATTGGGTTCGAACCCAGTACCTACCGTCTACCAGTTTGGAGGTTAGAACCTCGCGGCCACTGGTGGGGCACCAGGCCGAAGGAATAGCTGCCCTAGAGGCGAATGATGATGCTGATGCGCTAATCTGCACAACAGCAACTATTTCAAGTAAGATCAATTGTAGATTAGTCACAGTAGTTGGTTCTGACACAGATCTGCTGATCATTCTCATCGCACGAGGTAACCCAGGAAAAACACTCTTCTTTCTACGACCTAACGAACAAAAATGCTATAACATACTTAAAATTCACAAATCACTTGGCCTCATGAGGGATTCCATTCTCTTCCTACATGCAGCAACTGGATGTGATACCACATCAGCAATTTTTTTGAAGGAGAAATCCTCAGCTTTTAAATTGATACAGAAAAAACCATGACCTGCTTTCTTTGACTTCCTTATTCAACAGTCCTCAACTTAAATCCCAAAAGGTAATTGAAATTGGGGAGATATTTATGAAAACCTTTATGGGAGAGAGAAAATTGACTCCCTAGATGAGCTGCGACATATCTGTTACAATAAAGAAGTAACCATACATCTCTCATCAAAACTTAGCCTTGCCATTCTTCCACCAACAAGTGCAGCAACTTCGCAGCATTCACTTCGGGTTTATCTTCAAGTTCAACAGTGGCTGGGAAATAACCTAGATCCTACTGAATGGGGATGGGTCATGAAGGAAGGCAGATTAAACCCTTTACCTTCAACACTTCCCGCAGCGCCCGAAGATCTTCTGCAGCTTATCTCTTGTGATTGCAAAATAACTGCAATAAGGGACTGTGATGAAAGATGTCAATGCAAGAAGGCAGCTCTCCATTGTTTTAGGTTTTATTCCTCTTGCTTAGGAGAAACATGCACAAATTCAGTTCGTCCTACTAACGGATTTGAAGACGACGATAGCGGTTAAGGCACTGGATGAGTCGCATTCTGGTATTTTTGTTTTAAGTTTATTTACCATAACATTATTAGCTTATTTATTAAAAGCATTACTATAATGTTTTATTGTATTTTTACTTTGGATTTAAATGTTGGTGCCTTGTAATAAATAATTTAAACTTGTTCCAATTTTCTGTCTTTTTTTTGACACAGTCTTTCACAGTTCTATTTCTATATAGAGAAATAGAATATCTGCCATTTTTAAAAACAAAATTTCAAAAATAATTCTCACAAGTAGGATTATAAACATACCGATGACTTGCCAATAGTTTCTTAAGCACGGCAAAACAGGCTAAGGGCAATGAATGCCTTTAATTAATTTGACGACAAATAAATGAATGTACAACTCATCTGTAGCTTTTATTTTGATAAAAACTTGGTACAGAGCTCGACTAATCGACTGAGGCTTGGGCAGGTATCTCTTTGAGGGACCCCTATATCTTAAGGTTCTTTTAGTAGAACATAAAAAGCCTCAATAGAGGAAGGTTTTTTTTACGAATTTTATGTTTTTGAGGCCTTTCTGGCACGGAGGCTCGGGGCACATACCCCGTGTGCCCTTGCCTTTAATCAAGCCTTATGTATACATCAAAACGGATGTAAATAGAGGTCACAGAATTTTTCAGAAGTAAAAAAATATCTATATATGATTTAGAAATGGAAATAACATTGGACGATGTAAAAAGGTCTTAGCGTCCATCTTTGATCGGCCATTTTGGATAGAAGCACACATGAGAACTTCTGAGACTTTTAAGGTTTTATTCTACTCGCCATAAGGAGCTAATTCTGAAATTTTCAGCTCATTATGAATTACTTAGCTATCAAACCCTAAATTTACTGGGCTAATAGAAAACATTTTAGAAATGATGGATTACTTACAGCTAAAAACATATATAGGGTATCCAAAAAAATAGGTTTCACCTTTTATTTTTTTATTTTTTTTATTTATTTTTTTTTTTTTTTTTACATTAAGGAAACACAGAATATTTGAATTTACAGAAAATACCAAAAACAACTTTTTCAAAATATTTAAATACGAATATCATGCAATTAAAGCGTTTGTGAGATGGAATGACACTGTCTGCTGGTGCCAAGAATTTGACACACTTGTGTTCCTGCGTGCCCCCCCCCCCCCTCATTCGGATTATCATGTTAGTAATATAGAGTGACCTCTTCCGTAATGTATCAAATAAAATCAGCGCTATGGAATTTTTATTTCATCTTCTACCTTTTACATTTTAGTAGTAACTAACAGGACTTGCGACAACCCTTAATGAATGTCCCATACGGGACAAAAATGAAAATCGATGAAATTAAATAGCAAGAAAAAAAAATTTAATTGCCATTTTCCCAGTGGTTGATATATCATGTAAAAGAAATAAGTTAAAAATTTAAAAATTAATTTTTAAAATTTCAGCCTTGAACTGCGAATAACAATAAATCTTGCAACACTATTAATTTAAATAAGCCAGATAGTAGTGAATTATTTAAACTTACCGTAATTGTTTCCAAATAATCTAAAACTAAATGTCTACATATTCTAATTAAAATAAGTCTGAAATTTCATGTCAAACGTAACAAACAAACTATGTGCATTTGTTCTATAACAAAGTTTGAAAAATATGCAGATTTTTGTGCTAGCATACAGTACTTCATATTACAATAAAATACCAAAAACCTTTTGTGTACCACTGTAAGTACTATCTGCTGTCTATTATATAGGAAGTAAACCTGAGCAATGCATAGCAATTTTATAAAATGTGAAACAGCGAAATACAATTAAAACGCCTCCAGAACAATATTTTCCCTTTAAACATTATGTAATGTAGTATTTTTGTGTGGCCTTATGAATTAATAACAAGGGTTTATTGCACCAAAAAATTGTACAAACAGTATATTTTAATACATACTTCATAAATGCATGTCCACATTTTATATTTGAATAAGCTTTAGTGTTGCATCATTAATATTCACTTTAATCCTTTTTTTTCCCTATTGTTCATAATGTGACAGAATAATTTAGATCTACATGTAAAGTTTCATCTAATTGAACTACACATCCAATTTTTGTAAAATTTGAAATGACTCGTTAAAATTATGCAATAATTATGTAAATTAAATTACAAACGATCCGGTTTTGCAGTTTTTGCTCTTTTATATGCGGGCGGAACAGGGATGACTTTAGGTGCTGCATTTTTATAGAATTACAAACACACCTAAAGATTAAAATTAATTATGAATAAAAGCAATATGATTTAATGCTTAGTATGCATTCAAGAGAGACCAAACTGGTCGCCAAGGACGGCTAGTGCATATATAAGTTTTGAACCGCATTTGTTTTGGATTGCGTGGTGATGATTGACGTAGATTTGGAAAAATGTTTAAAATTTCAACAGTATCCTTAGAAATTCTGGTTCATAAAGTATTATTTATAACTTTCAGGTACAGAATTTAGCTAAACAAAGGAAACTAAATATTCACCTTCGACACCTGCTGCTCCAGCCTCTGGGGACTCATCTACGTGCGGCAAACGGAAAACAGGTGGATCTTCTGGATCGGCTTGAGCTCCAACATAGAGTTCTAAAGTAGAGTTATAAAACAATGTTGTAAAAAGGGTCTATTATTACTCTCTAATTATTAAAAAGGTAAGCTAATAATAAAACAAATAACAAGATCTCTTTTCGTTATTCATTAGGTTATAAATATGTTTATTAGTAATAGTTTTAAAATTTATGGTATTTACGGAAGCCTTCCAAAATTAGAATTTTAGTAAATTTAATACTATATATATGTGTGTGTGTATTTTTAAAGGAAGTATAAAACAGAATTTAACTAACTCCCCCCCCCCTCCACACACACACCAATATATAGGGTAGATTTGCCAGTAATGGGCCACCTCGCACTTTTTGGTTTAGAAAAATATAATAAACAATAGTTAAGCTTTTGTTATTTTTTTCTGAACTCTATCTTTCATGTTTTATAAGCTGGATTAATTTTTTACACTTTTCGTCAAAACAATTAGGAAGCAGAAAATAGTTTCACAGTTTTTCTGTTTTTCGCTGAAAATCTTAATGAACATGCCAAGAGCAGACTTTACTTACTTAGTTTATATCTTTTTTATTTTTCCGTAAAAATTGAATGTTTTTGTTTGGTTAGCAATATAAAACCTTGAATTTAATATACCAATGGCCATTTACAAAATTTTATTTATCTTTGAGATTTTATGAGGGGTGGCCCATTACTGGATTGTTTATTTCGTGATTTTCCAATAATGGACCACCCAAGTGACCAATACAAAAAGTGTTATTTCAGTAAAGATAAAATATTTTGATTTAACTGAAAAGCTAAATAATCAAATTTAATACTTAAATTTTACCTATTAGAATTTAATAAAGGCAATTTCTTTATAAATAGTTGTTTTAAAAAAGTCATCCAAAATTGGTACAAAACACAAGCAGAACATTTGACAAAATCTAGATGTACCGTTACAAAAGAAGTTGTTTTAAATTGGTTCAGAAATGTAAAATCACATTTGGAAGAAGATATTAATATTTTCTCCCGAATTCTAAAGCATACAGAGAGAATTTTCAATAAGGTTAAAACAAGGTTTCTTTTGTGCTTTTAAAACAAAGAAAATTTTGGGATCAAAATCAGTTAAAGATGTGTATTATGTAGTACCAAATAACGAAAAAGAACAAACCACTGTTACAGGATGTTTTTCAGCAAATAATGCGATTGCTCCATTGGTGATAATATATTCATATAAGCATCTCTGAAGGGAAATTGTGGAATCAATCTGTGACAAATTGATGGGCTATATGATTATCTGAAAATGGTTGGATAGTGCAAGAACATTTACCATTTTAAATGCATTCTAAAATTCCGTATTGAATAGTTTGGACTATCGGAAAGGGACGATAAAATTGAAGATCTGTAATTTATATTTCACAGTTGCACAGCACATCATTTAGATAATGATATGAATGAAGATTGGAGACTTTTTTTAATGCCTTATTTTATCTAAACTTGATTTCAGTAAAACATTGTCTTTATCTTATAAATCCTTTAAATTTAAATATTTTGTTTTATATTTTTACAATGTAAATCCTTTAATGTTAGTTAATAATAAACAGTTAATAATATCATTAATACTTTGTTTTATATCCACATTATAAATCCTTGATTATAATAAATTTATGACTTAAATTTAAATATTTTGTTTTATGTTTTTTCATTATAAATCCTTTAATGTAATGAATTTCTAACTTAAGTTTTAATATTTTGTTTTATTAGTATGCTTTCATTAAGTTCTGGAGCAAAATGCAATTGAAACAAGTTGGAAATTGCACGTGAAGCATAGCAAATGAGGTGCGTACGATAACGAAGTTTTAAAAATATACAGATCTTCCTGATATAGTAGACAATACTTCGGATACAGTACAGTGGTTGAAATCTTTGTGTTCCTATAAACATACAGGAAGTAATTTTCATTACACCTCAGCAACGTATATCATATTCATAAAATGTGGCACAGTTTAATATACTTAAAACATGTCCCAAACAATGTTTCCCCGTATAGCATTATGTAGTGGAATACTTTTGTATGGCCCTGTAATTTAATAATAAATATTCTTTTCATCTTAGATTGTACAGAATTTTTATTTTAGTATATATATACGTCATAGGTTCGTGTCAATTTTATTATGTTCGAATGAGTGTAACACCCTTAAAATGGATATACAACTTTTTTCCCCATTGACACTGTAATGTAACGGAATACTTTTGATAGTCCCTGTAATTGATCTATGCATCTGATTATCATAAGATCTGAAATGACTCGACGAAATTATGTAATAAATATACGTTTTAAATTTCAAACGATGAAAATGCATTTTAAACTTTTTTCCCCATTAACCATAATGTAACGGAATCCTGTTGATTTTCCCTGTAATTGATCTATTCATTCGATTTTCATAAAATTTGAAGTGGCACGACAAAATTATGTAATAATTATGTATTTTAAATTTCAAACGATTCGGTTGGATAGTTTTTGCGTTGTTATATGTGGACAGACAGACAGACGGACAGACAGACGGACTGAACGACAACTATAGGTGCTACGTATTTACATAATTACGGACGCACCTAAAAACAATTATCTTATTTTTTGCAGGGTGGTCTATTACTGGGCTTTTGGGTGTTTAGACATATTTCTATTATTTAAAATTAAATTTTTATTTCTATTGGGAAATGTAACTGTGGGATTAGTTAAATATTGTTGAAAGATTAATATGAAAAAAATTTGAATACAATAATTATAACTATTAATAAAAAAATATTTTTTAGAGAAATTTCTTAAGGGGGCCTATTACTGGCACATCTACCCTATATATTTATATATACACAAATGCTCCGCAGTGCTGCTACGCATTTTGTTAAATTATACACATTTCTAAATCAATTAGTCGTGTAATTCGAATCAAGTTCAATAAATTAATACCGTTTTATAATGACGATTGTGCGTCCAAAACACAGAATATAAATGGCCTTCAATAGATTATCTTTATTTCAAATACCATATATGAAAAATGCGACAAGGAGTTCTGTTTTTGTACAAATTACAGAAAGTTGAAAGAACATGTCGGACGTATCAAGTGAGACGCGTTCCTACTGTAGTTAAATTTTAAAAATATTCAGATCATGGTGTAATATAAGACAGTATCCCTAATGTGTTCGAAATCTTTTTTTGTATCCCTGTAAATATTGTCCGATTTCCATTATACAGGAGTGAACTTTCAGCGACGTATATCAATTTCGTAAAAAGTCAAATAGTTTAGTAACAGGGTTCGTACAAACTCCTTGGACTCCTTAGAAACTACTTAGAAATGAAAACGCTCCCAAGTAGTACTTAGAAGTACTTAGATAAACAAAATACCCCTTAGGAACTCCTTAAATTGTATTGCGGTTTTGCACAAAAACAATAGTGCTAAAAAAAAAAAAAAATCGCAATTGTAAAATGCACGGTAAACTCTTTATGCACGTCATTCATCAGAAGCACAGCAGTGATTGGTTGGGACCATACTAAGACCCACCAAAGTGATTTACTTTTCACGGGGCAGATTCAGGGCTGATTCTTTTCCGAAAATTTGAAATTGGGTTATCAGTTCCGCATAGTTGCCAACTTGTACGGTTTTGCGAGCGGAAAAAACAATCGCAGAGAAATGCAAATTTCGTGAAAGGATCGCCGAAAAAGCTGACATTTCGGGAAAAACGACGATTTCGTAATATTTTTGTCGACGAACTTTGTCAAAATATCGCTAAAAAACGCGAATTTCCTGTGCGAATCGCAGTTAAAACGGCAATTTCACCAAACATCAAATATAAAACGCTAATATCGTCTGAAGGCTGTGAAAAAACGTCGATTTCGTATAAAGATTGTGGTTATAATGCCGATTTCGTTAAAAGATCGTGGGAAAAAAAGCCGATTTCATCAAAAGATTGCAGAGATAAAAGATCGAGAAAAGATCCGAGAAAAGATCGTGTAAAAATGCAAATTTTATCTAAAAATCGTCGAAAAAAGGTCAATTTCATAAAAAAAAAAAAAAAAAAAAAAAACAGGAAAACGCCAATTTCGTCAGAAGATGGCAGAAAAACCGCCGATTTTCCCAAAATATACAGATAAATCGCTTATTTCGTCTGAAAATCGCAGGAAAACACTGATTTTGTCTGAAGATCGCGGATACCCCCCCTCCTCTCGCGTTGGTAACTTGCGGAATCTCTGTGGAATTGGGGCTGAACAAGTGGCATTCCACATAAATAACAGCAAAAGTGGCAAGTTTTTAAAATTTCTTGGACTCCTTGGATTTTTCCTTCCCAACTCTGTATGAACCCTGAGTAATATTAAACGCGCCTCAAACAATATTCCCCCTATGCCATTTTATAGCGGAATATTTTTATGTAACGCCGTAAATTAATAACAAATATCCTTTTAACCACTGATTGTACAGAATTTATATTTCAAAATATATTTCATAGATGCGTATCAATTTTAGTATGTTCTAAAGAGGGTAACAATTAAAATTCACTTGAAACTATTTTTTCCCATTGGGCGTAATGAAACGGTGCACTTTTTATTGCCCCTGTATTTAAACTATTCACCTGATTATCATAAAATTTGAAATGATCCGGTTGGATATTTTTATCTCTGTTGTACGTGGAACAAAAGGACGGACGGACAAACTGAACGACGATTATAAGTGGTACGTATTTACATGTGTACCAATGTACCTAAAAAACTTCAAAAGAGTGTTTTTTTTATATATATATAATTTTGCATGATAGAAGCTTGCTTTAGTGAAAGTACTTTAGTATAAAATAGTGCTTGTGTAAAATATTTACTGTATGAATATTGATGCAAGCTCAGAATTTTATTTATAAATTTGCTGTAACAATGTACAATGGGATAAAATGCAACAGTTTAAAATCTACATACCATTTAGTATGACGTTTAAACATTAGAAATAATGACAAAATAATGCCGACGGTTTAAACCGGAATATTGTCTTTTTCAAGGGAAAATAAAGATTAAACTGACATAGGCACGTTATCTTGACCGATGAGAGATGGAGGTAAATGGTATGTAGATTTTAAACTGTTATGTTTTATCCCAATGTACGCCGTTATAGCAAATTTATAAATAAAATTCTGAGCTTACCTCAATATTCATACAGTAAACCGCATTGTAAAGTCCGCTCTTAACTAGTAAAATATTTATTGTTATTCATATTCACTTATATTCATATTCACAGATAGACAAAAGATAAAGGACTATGGAATTCCTTTGCTGACAATCTTTGGATTGTAGCAATCGGAGAAGCTAATAAATATCCTGTTACAACTTTTGCAAGAATCTTACTAGCTGATGCTTGCTGACAGAACTCACCATGTTAAATAGCCGCAAATAATAATATTTAGCCTATAGTACAGTTATGCAATGGGAGAAAAATAACAGTGATAAAAAATACTTACGCCCTGTTCTCCAAGATCTTTCCAGCTCGACTGAAAAATAAGAACAACACAGTTAGAATGTTTCATTAAAAAGAATACGAAACATCATGCTCATATTTAATATTGATCAAACATCCGTCGAAATTAAATGAATACAGACAAAACAAAACCATCAAATTATAAACTTACTTTGCTTTTAAAACGCTGCCTAGATTAAAGAATATATTTATATTAACATTAATTTTTTCCATAAATCATTTCAAAATTTTCACGATTATTACAGTCTTCAAAAATATTCATCAGCGATTCAAATAAAATAACAAAAACACTAAAAGTATCTAACTGTTTACATTCAATCTCATAAAATCTGCATTCAACTTTGAAAAGTCCTTCCGGCAATGCTGGGAGGAAGAGGTAGCTTTCATATACTTATTTATATATTATTTATTTTAAATTAAGTTATATTATTCAGACATACGAAGCTCAAATTAGTGAAACCCGATTTTATAAGATTGAATGCTAGTTTTTGTCAATACTGATTATTAATAGGAATTTTTAAAAATTAGACATTTTATTCAACCTGGTTTTATTTTAAGCGATTTAGGGCGTCGCGAAATTCCACGATATCATGAAGTGTACTAGAGGTCTGCACGGGCCGGGCCTCGGCCCGAAGCCTAGTCACTAATCCTTTCGGGCCGGGCCGGGCCTAGTCACTAATCTTTTCGGGCCGGGCTGGGCTCGGACCTTAATTTTTTTGCTTGAGTATCGGGCCGGGCCTAACTTTTTTTTCCGTACGAAGCCGAGACTGATTCCATTTTTCCTAGTTTTCATGGACCAAAATAATCAGTTCCTATTGAATCTTCCTATATGAAAATCCTTTTCTCGACTTTTTATAAATCAGTAATATTTGGCTTTGTCCAAAAATTTCTGCAAAAAAAGCATATACTTTTAAGCCGTCATTATTCTACAATTAAACATTAGAATTTATTCCTTTTAAAGAATCGTAGATTACTAGGCGTTTTAAAATAGAATTAAACACACACACACACACACAAAAAAAAAAAAAAAAAAAAAAAAAAAAAAAAAAAAAAACATGTTTATGACAGAATTTTTTTTAAACTGAAAACTGAAAGTGTCTTTTAAAATGTTCATCCATGCAAAATGAATACAACAATACGGGAGAAAAAAAATATATTAAACATTTACATCAGTTAAGAAGGGAATGCATTTTTTTTTTCGTTCCAAAGCGATTTCGTCTTTGGAAATTTTACCATATAACGCTTTTTCGATTTTTTGTCTCCATTACAGGGAATATGGATTAATAATGCTTGTGATAACTGAAACATTTACATACAACAAGCAAAGATTCATTTAAAAGCATAAATATCGCAGCCTACGGCACTTCTGCATAAATGGAGCTTATAAACATGGGAAAAAAAGACTAATATAATTTTTTTTGGTCAGAACTCTTCCATAAGATTAAAAATCAATGTACTGTAGAAATTCTCTCGAGCCGGGCCGGGTTCGGGCCGAATTTTAAATTTTTTCCTGGCCGGGCCGAGCTCGGGCCGAAATTTTAACTTTCGGGCCGGGCCGGGTCGGGCCATTATTTTTTTCGTTCGGGCCGGGCTCGGGCCGAAATTTTAACTTTCGGGCCGGGCCGGGTCGGGCCAATATTTCTTTCGTTCGGGCCGGGCCCGGGCCTGGAAATTTCGGCCCGTGCAGACCTCTAAAGTGTATGCCATTTTAAAGCAACATGATGGATAAAACAAACCAATGAGCTTGGTCGAAATCTTAATTCATGTGGACATGCACTCTCATATCGAAATCGATTAATATATACGAGTGCTGTCGCGGGCAAATTGATTTTTTTTTAAATGTCACCCACATTAGAAATTCAAACTGCTATATCTCAGGCGTTTTTTAAAGATAAAGACAAGGCAAAAAATACTCCGGAATTCATTATTAAGATAAATACGTTCGAAAGAATCTTTTTTCAATTTCTATTTTTTTATTTGTACATCATTATACATTTAAAAGATTTTTGACAAACTTAAATAGCTGCCATTTTGAAACAAGATGGCGGATGAAGTTGGCTAGTGAACTCGGTCAATACATTGATATGTATTATGTACACACGGCGTTATATCCAAATCAATTTATAAATATGCGTATTATCGCATAACAAATTTCAGACCGTTTCAAAATGTCAACCACACTGGAAATTGAAAGTGCTACAGCTCATATTCAAAATATTAGAATACTTGAGAAAAAGTAATAAGAAAAATTATTTTCATTTATTTATTTTTTATACTAAGTAAATGCAATTAAATTTCTTATAAATTAAATCTGGAATGTTTAGATAAGATTTTAACATTTATAAAATATAAAATACAGCACAATAAATTAGGTATACAGCTTCCTTAAACACACCAGAATATTAGAATAAAATTTAGATTGGTTCAAAATATTAGAATATTTTATTTTAAGCAAAAATATTACCTTATGAATATGAAGTAAATGGTAGTTAATATTTTGTAGCATCCCCTTTAGCTTTCATAACAGCGTACAATCGATCTTGCATACTATATACAAGGTGTTTACAAATATTTTTATCAATATTAGCCCAAATAGACTTTATACGTGCCACTAACTCAGTTTTACTTGAAGGAGGATTTTCTTGAAGCTTTTTCGTCATTATACACCATAAGTTTTCGATGGGATTAAGATCTGGTGAATTTGGTGGCCAAGGCAAGTACCTTAATGTTGCGTTGGCGGAACCAATTCTTAGTTGACACCGAGGTATGCGGGGACGCTAAATCTTGTTGAAAGATGAAATCATCTTCAAATCTTCTGATGATGCAATCATGTAATATTCTAAAATTTCTTGATATATCAGAGAGTTAACCTTTTCGTAGACGATGCATAACTTTCCAGGTCCTTCTGCACTCATACAACCCCAAACCATGACACTAGCAGCAAATTTTACGGAACGTTTAAGGCATTCTTTATCAAATGCTTCTTGCTTCATTCTCCAAACTCGAATACCTTGATTACCATATGAAACACAAAACATACTTTCATCACTAAATAATATATTTTTCCAATCTTCGTTGCTCCATAAACGTCTTGATTTACACCTGTTCAATCTTTTACGCTTTTGTCTTGCAGTCATGAGAGGTTTTGTTTTCGATACACGAGATTCAAATTTAAATTTATGGAGACGTCTTAATGTTGTCGATGTAGAAACTTCAACTCCTTCTTCTTTCCATTTTCGGTGCAAGAATCGCACACTTTTAAAACGGTTTTTCTTAACTATACGCTTCAGTTTCCTGTCATCTCTAGCAGATGTTTTTGGTTTTCGGCCACCATTTCGGCGATTATTTTGAAATTTTCCAATTTTTGAATATTGTGTTAGTATTTTACTAACGCTCGATTGCGAACAATGTAAATAATTCGCTATAAAACATTGATTTTTACCGTGCCGATACAAATCACCATACGAAGTTTAGTAGATTCAGGAATATCACTCACACGGCCCATTTTAAGACGAAAAAGAAACAAACTGCAAAAAAGAATACTGATTTTAAATAAAATAGTCTGAATTTAATCAATGATGCCACCAGTTAAGAATTGATAATAATTAAAGGAGAATTAATGTGAAATATTCTAATATTTTGAACCACTTGAATAAATATTCTAATATTTTGACTTTTCAAAATATTTTTTTTTTGCAATTAATCTTTTCAAAAATGATATTAAATTTAACCCGTCAGTAGTCGCGTGTCGGTCTTTTCGCCGCCCGTATAACTTATCTTCCCTTAACTTATATCACATTACAAATACAACGGAGATCTACCACGTAGCTGACTTTGAAGTTTTCTCGAACACTTTAGTGAAGTAACAGGACACCTCTGTTTTTATTTCAGGTACATTTTTAGAAACAAAGTTGAAATTGGCGAAAAAGTCTACTTAAAAATCACTACTGTAAGTTCATTTTTACTTTTTCCAATGACTCCAGATCTCATGAATAAAATACATAATTTAAGAAAACTGCAAATTTATATCTTCTTTGTAATGTTATTTTCGTATATTAGGTGAAAAATATTTCTTATTTTACATATTTGGTATGCGGGGGGCCAGTGGCGAAAAGACCGAGCGCGACTAATGACGTTGTGAAAAAAGTTGCGACTACTCGCGGGTTAAGATAACAAGTAAGTTTAATCAACAATAAGTTCTTAATAAAAATATCGTTTGCATATTTTCATTAAAAGACATTAAATTACCAAACGATATTTTCAATTTCTAAAAAAAAGGTAATTATTCTAATATTTTGAATATGAGCTGTATAACTCAGCCATTTTTCAAGATATAAATGAAACAAAAAATGCCCTGGAATGTTTATATCAAGATCAAATATACACAAAAGAAAAATCTTTTCCAATATCTCACATTTTTGTACCTAATTTTAAATTTTAAATAAAATTAAATGTTCGCCATTTTGAAACAAGATGGCGTATGATGCTGGCTAACGAACACGGTCGAGATATTTGTATGTACTACGTACATACCAAGTTTCATTCAAATCTGTTCATAAATACGTTAGTTATAGCATGACAAAAATCAGATCGTTTCAAAATGTCAGCCATAAGAAAAATTCAAAGTGCTATAACTCAATCATTTTTCAAGATATAGACAAAATAAAAGGTGTTCTGGAATCGTTGTTTTAAGTTCTAACACATAAAAGAAAAATATTTTTCAACTTTTAATTTCTTCGCATATAATTTAAAATTTTATTTAAAAAAAATTTAAATGGCCGCCATTTTGGAACAAGATGGCGGATGATGCTGTCTAACGAACTCGGTCGAGACATTTATATTTACAATGTACATACCAAGTTTCATTCAAATCGGTTCATAAATACGATTGTTATCGCATGACAAAAATCATACATACATTATATATATATATATATATATATATACCGGGTGTCCCAATAATGACTGATGGATTTTAAAATTCAATAACTTGCAAACGATGACAGCTATTTAAAAAATTTTTGCAGGAGGGTTATGTATAATGTCAGGAGTTTTTTACCGTAATTTTTTATTTTAGTTCGAATTTCAAACAATAGGTGGCGCTGACGGCGATTGAAGCCAGGTGATCAGTGCTGAGTGAGGCGTCGACCTGGCCTTCAATCGCCGTCAGCGCCACCTATTGTTTAAAATACGAACCAAAATAAAAAATTACGATAAAAAAACTCCTGACATTATGCATAACCCTCCTGCAAAAAATTTTTAAATAGCTGTCACCGTTTGCAAGTTATTGAATTTTAAAATCCATCAGTCATTTTTGGGGCACCCGGTATATGGTTATACATATACAGGGTGAGTCATAAATGTTGAAACAATAGGCTATCTCCATACTTCCAATTGCAAAGTTTCATAAAAAAAGGTGAATTTTTTGATAAGATAAGTTGCAACTCCACGGGGGGTCTATTTTAAAAAATACGAAAATTAAATTTTTATACGGCCCCCCAGAGGATAAAACATCCAAGAAATTAGAAAATTTTTCCTTATTCATTCCTGAACTGAACAAAAAAAATTTCATCTTGATATCTTCAAAACTCAGAGAGTTATGACAATTTTAATAAATCGTAAGGTTTCAAGGGATCAGACACAAATTGAAATGAGTGTAATTGAAGAAACAATGTTGCTGTAATGGGTTCAGGAAACATTTATTTTATTTATTTATTTATAAAGTTGGAATTTTGAATGCTTTGTGATGGTTAACCATATAATTTGTAAGCATTATCACATCATAAGACTTCTTAATATTTTTTTTTCAAAAAAAAAATAAAATAAAAATTGAGTAAATAAAAATTGTTATAACTCAAAACATTATTTGTCGCGTTGAATTTTTTTTCTTTTGATTAAACGAAAATGTCTAATTTTCAATTTTAATTTTGCATTTTAAATAATATGTCCTTCTATAGTAAAAAAAAACTAGCCTTAAAAGGAATGACTCCTGGAATGATACTGATGTGGAAGATATCCGGAACTAACTAATCCGGGTTGTCCACTCCTTCCATGAGTCGAATAGACCAATCAGGAAAGGGCTCCGTCTATGCAACGCCATATGGGTTACCATAAAGAGAGGAAAGGTTACCATCGCCAACAATCGCCAAGTTTGTCGCCAACTTGGCGATATATCGCCAAATTTGGCGAACAAAATTAGTTGTCAAAAGTGACGCCAACTTGGCGATAACTGTAATATTTCGTCAAATTTTTAATTTCTTTACAACACCAGTCGTTTGATACATCATTTGAGAGGTTTGCAACTGCTTATTTATATAATGGATGTCTTGTGTGTTATCCCCCATTCTGCTCCCCAGGGGGAATACATTTTTATTTTCTTTACAATACCAGTCGTGTTACACAAGATTTGAAAGGTCTGCAACTGCTTATTCATATTATGGATGTCTTGTGTGTCACCCCCACACTCTGCTCTCACCAGAGGGGGGGGGCAGTCACATTTTTAATTTCTTTACAACACCAGTGACACATCATTTGAAAGATCTGCAACTGCTTATTCATATTATGGATGTGTTGTGTGTCATCCTTCATTTTCGCTATTCCTATATTTACTAAACTTATTGCCTGCGCCAATAAGTTTTTAAGACAATTTTAATGAGAGTTTAATTAATATCACTTAATTTGTTAACACTTTTAATAAGTGTTTAATAAGACGGTCCGTTCAATGAGTCGTGCTAGATACGAAGTTGGTAGCAAGGTCGAAATATTGCAGACATCTAGCATAATTTCATCGAAGTTTAAAGCAAAAAGCTTTTATTTTATATCTAAAAGTTTAAGTGTTGTCTTGGATCGATATTTAACAATACGTAAATTTATGGTCGATCCCTTAATTGTACTTCAAATGAACTGATTTTGCTGCGCTCAGAGGCATGCTTAAGTGGTGTAAGTCAGGAATTTTGGAAAATTTTGGATATTAATATCTTTCGGGGATTTGCAGATATCGAGATGAAATTTTTTTTGTTCAATTCAGGAAGGGATAAAGAATTTTTTTTCTAATTGGAAGTTTTATCCTCTGGGGGCCGTATAAAAATTTGATTTTCGTATTTTTTAAAACAGACCCCCCCCCCATGGAGTTGCAACTTATCTTATCAAAAAATTCATCTTTTTTATGAATTTTTGCAATTGGAAGTATGGGTCTAGGGGCAATATTTAAGGAGATAGCCTATTGTTTCGATATTTATGACTCACCCTGTATATACATATATATGTCAACATTTGAACGGAGAGTGGTTTTGGGGTCTGGGGGTCATGAACGGTGAAAATATACCAAAATTTTCTGGAAGTGCTTTCTTCCGGACGCGACGGCTGCAATAGGTAGCTTTTTATTTTTTGTAATGAAAGTAACCTAAAAATACTGATCTTTATGCATTTATTTTTAAGACATTTTATTTTCTGCTATTTTAAATTTCTATATCTGATTCGTAAATGAATATACAAACAAACCTAATATACCTAACCTCATATACATCAAATATCATTTATAACAAAGTATTTTGTTAAAATATATTAATGTTAATCCTTTTCAAACGTTTGTTTCACTAACAAGGAAGGTCTCCATTGGGGGCATACTCAGAATTTTTTGAAAAAAATACGAATTAAACTACTCATATAGGTAATAAAGGATCAGTGAAAATTAGCGGCGGAATTACATTATTAGATATGTAAAAAAATAAAATAGTTTGGAATAATTGGCGTGAAAAGCTGAAAGCGACGCGGGATTTGGCGAGCAGTGCATTTTCTCGCCAAAAGCAGACGATTTTAACGAATCTGAAAATTGATTTTAATTGACTTCACTGTTAAAAATCTGCAGCATTTACTGCAACGTCACTCCACTACTTTTATAGAATATCTCTCGTCTGACCAATGAGAATGCTCCATAGCACGGTGAATTGACCGTTTTCTATAAAAGCGATGGAGTGACGCTGCAGAAAATGGTACAGATTTTTACAATTGTTGTAGCTTGTGCAACACTGCTAAAAATCTGCTGCATTTTGTTGCAACGCACCCCACCGCTTGTATATAATATCTCTATTCCAACCAATGAGTAAGCTCTATTTAAAGACCAAGTAACCGTTTTCTATACAACCAAGGGATTGCGTTGCAACAAAATGCAGTAGATTTTTAACAATGTATTTTTCAATTTGGAACCATTTTAATCAATTTAAATTGTGTTTTAAATGATAAAATATATTAATTTCATTTTGTTATAAGTACATATAAACGTATATGACAAAATTACACTTAAAGTAAAGTAAAAATGCAAAACTAAAATTACTTAAACTAAACTTATTTAAATAAATTGAACATAGAAAGTTTTTTCTTTAAAAAGTATTCGAAGCGTAAAAGCGTATTTTTCAAAATTTCGTTTTTTCGCCAACCGGAGATAAATCGCCAAATAAATGAAATTTTTATTATTTTTTTACGGACGTTATAAGGAGGTTCCGCCGAAAATTTTTTTATAAACATATATAACTATATGAGAAGAACATTCTGTATTTTTTTCAGATTTTTCTGAGTATGCCCGTATGGAGACCTTCCTTGTAAGTCACATTCACCATTTTTACGATTTTAGAAATATTTAGAAATAGCTTTCTATCTAATCAAGCCACGAATAAAATAAAAACACCAAGTCATAATGACGTTCATTTCCAATTCGTGACTTTCATTTGATTCATTGCAAAAAGTTCATTTCTAAATGTAGGGCGAAAACGATTTTGAATGGGGAGGGGGCTTTGAGACACTATCGTCTAAACAAAATCTAGCGATGTATCGAGATAATATCGAGGCCAGATGTTGACAAGAAATTGCATTGTTATTATTATAAGTCAATTGATCGGCAAGACATTCTATGCATGTAATCAAACTGAATCCCTTCATTTGAACACATTCATGTGTTATTGTTTGTTCTCGCAGTAAAGGTTCACCTGCTGTGATAATAGGGGGTGTGTATCATGTGAACAAAACTCTCCAATGCCCTGCAATCAGCGACGTGCAAAATGGGAGGCAAAGGGGGCAGTTGCCCCGGGAGCGGAATTTTAGTGGGCGCCAAATTTATATTACCAACGTCGTTTTTGGCCTGACACAAGAAAAAGTTGGGGGGGGCGCCAAATTCTAACTTTGCCCCGGGCGCAATTTTCTCTTCACACGCCCTTGCCTGCAATGTCTTATATCATTGCCGTTGAAAAGGCTTGGTTACGTTTCAAGGACACCCATTTGTAAGCGGGCATCAGTCGAAGGAGGAGAAAAATTATTTTCAATGAAATGCTTTTTTCAATGAAATACATTATTATTCGCAAATAAGCAAATTTTAATTTCTTCGAAATTTACAGATAGCAGAAAAATTAATTTAAAAAAATAATCATAAAAAGTATTTTTTCTCTCCCCCCCCCCACAAATACACACATTTTTTCTGTTTGTTTTTTAACTACTAGGGGGGCCCCGCCCCCCTGCTCGCTATGCTCGCCAACCCCCCGCGTAATCGCTTCGCGATTCCTAATTATTGGCTACCCCTGCTTGCTGCGCTCGCCAATACCCCATGGTATGAATAAGCAGTTGCAGACCTTTCAAATGATGTGTCATACGACTGGTGTTGTAAAGAAATTAAAAATGTGCCCCCCTGGGGGGCAGAGTGGGAGGCGACACAAAAGACATCCATAATATGAATAAGCAGCTGCAGACCTCTCAAATAATGTGTCACACGACTGGTGTTGTAAAGAAATTAAAAATGTGCCCCCCTGGGGGGCAGAGTAAGGGTGACACACAAGACATCCATAAAATGAATAAACAGTTGCAGACTTTTCAAATGATGTGTCACACAATTTGTGTTCTAAAGAAATTACAAAATGCGCCCCCTCTGAGGGCAGAGGGGGGGGGGTACACACAAGATATCCATAATATGAATAAGCAGTTGCAGACCTCTCAAATGATGTGTCACACAATTGGTGTTGTAAAGAAATTAAAAACGTGCCCCCCGGGGGGAGAGTGGGGGATGACACACAACACATCCATAATATGAATAAGCAGCTGCAGACCTCTCAAATGATGTGTCACACAACTGGTGTTGTAAAGAAATTAAAAATGTGACCCCCCCCCTGGGGAGAGCAGAGTGTGGGGGTGGCACACAAGACATCCATAATATGAATAAGCAGTTGCAGACCTTTCAAATCTTGTGTAACACGACTGGTGTTGTAAAGAAATTAAAAATGTGTCCCCCCTGGGGAGCAGAATGGGGGATAACCACAAGACATCCATTATATGAATAAGCAGTTGCAAACCTCTCAAATGATGTATCAAACGACTGGTGTTGTAAAGAAATTAAAAATTTGGCGAAATATTACAGTTATCGCCAAGTTGGCGTCACTTTTGACAACTAATTTTGGTCGCCAAATTTGGCGATATATCGCCAAGGTGGCGACAAACTTGGCGAATGTTGGCGATGGTAACCTTTCCTCTCTTTATGGTAACCCATACGGCTATGCATAGACGGAGTCCTTTCCTGATTGGTCTATTCGACTCATGGAAGGAGTGGACAACCCGGATTCATTAGCTCCGGAAATCTTCCACATCAGCATCATTCCAGGAGTCATTCCTTTTAAGGCTAGTTTTTTTTACTATAGAAGGATTACGTATAAAGATTCTTGTTTAAATTCACATTTTCATAAACGTTTGGAGATATTTTCTGAATTATAATCTAGAATTTATTTAAAATCTAGAATTTAAAATCTAGAATTTACATTATATCATAATATAAGAAATTGAGACTATTACAACAACAGTTTGCTCTAAATATATTTTGTTAATTATCAATCAGAAATTTCTCATTTAAAAATTAATTTTATTGGAGATTATTCAGATGAAGTTATTACATAAATCACATTATAAAGAAGTATATTATCTTTCTTTGCTTAATTAGTGATATCTTTTATACCATTTAAATTTCTAAAAAAAAGATTAAACGCTTTTTTTAATTAAAATAATTATTTATATATTAAAAATAAAGAGAAAACTGTATTTTTTAATACTGTCTGTATACATAAAACCAAAATAAAATACTCAGATTACTTAAAGGTGTTTTTTATTAATAAAACCTAGTACTTTCAAGCATGTCATGCTCATCATCAGGGTTAAAACAACAAAAGAGTAAAAGTCGAAGGTTGAGTTCTTTTATACGAAGTGGACTGATCCAAAGACAACGTAAAAAAGGTTGGAGAAGTCGGAATGTTCCAAATTCGATAGAAAGGAGAGGGTTCAATTTATTTTGAGCAGATTGTACCATATTCTTGGAATATCGTACAACAAAGTATCGTTACAAGTATTGTTAGCTCGACATAAAATTTCAATTGATTCCATGATTTTAATCTTCTGGTAATTTGATATTTTCTTTAGTAATTTAGCTTTTTAGAAATCTATTATAACTTCTTGTTTCTGGTACAGTTTAGAGAGAGCGGTTTTGCATCCATTAAGCTTGATATCTGCAATGTGTTCTGACAAACGCTTCTTAAATTTCCTGGCTGTCATTCCAATGTAATCTGCTTTCTTTTTGTTCTCCATTATTGTGGCTGGGATTAAATATACACCTGCTGAATCTTTCATGGGGATAGGATCGATGCTATTGTGAAGTCTTGTGCTTAATTTATTAGGGGGAGGGGAGCAATTAAATGTAGATTGTATTTCTTTAATTTAAACTTTAGACATTCAAAGACACCAGGAAGATATTGAAATTTGTGCAACTTTGTTTCGTTATAATTAAATTTACTATTACTGCTGCCGTATTGCCGTGGTCTCTTTGAATGTCTAAAGTTTAAATTAAAGAAATACAATCTACATTTAATTGCTCCCCTCCCCCTAATAAATTAAGCACAAGACTTCACAATAGCATCGATCATATAGCCCCATGGAAGATTCAGCATGTGCATATTTAATCCCAGCCACAATAATGGAGAACAAAAAGGAACATTACATTGGAATTGGGGACAATTTGGAGAACAAAATTACATTGGAATGACGACCAGGAAATTTAAGAAGCGTTTGTCAGAACACATTGCAGATATTAGGCTTAATGGATGCAAAACCGCTCTCTCTAAACTGTACCAGGAACAAGAAGTTATAATAGATTTCTAAAAAGCTAAATTACTAAAGAAAATATCAAATTACCAGAAGATTAAAATCATGGGATCAATTGAAATTTTATGTCGAACTAACAATACTTGTAACGATACTTTGTCGTACGATATTCCAAGAGTATGGTACAATCTGCTCAAAATAACTTGAACCCCCTTTTCTATCGAATTTGGAGCATTCCGACTTCTCCCCACTTTTTTAGTTTGTTTTTGGATCAGTCCACTTCGTATAAAAGAACTCAGCCTTCGACTTTTACTCTTTTGTTGCTTTAACCCTGATGATGAGCATGACATGCTCGAAAGTACTAGGTTTTATTAATAAAAAACACCTTTAAATAATTTGAGTATTTTATTTTGGTTTTATGTATATAAATAAAGTGAATTAAAGGATTCTACATATGTGATATTTTATATCATTTTAATCTTACTGTTTATATAGTATGAAAAGTTTTAAAACATGGAGCTTTTACCGTATAGGACGCAGTGTTATATGAGAATATTTTACATCGTAAAAATTGAAAGAATTGTAAAGTTAAAACGTTTAAAAGTTCGCTTTAATCCAAATAGTAAGCATTGTTAAATGGAAATAATTTCTTCTATATAAAGTAAAAAAAAAAGTGTTTCCATATGTGGATGTAAGTAATCAAAATGTAAGATACTTTGTTTAATGTAAACTCTAAATATTGCTGTTTATTAATATTGAAAAAAAATACAATT
Source organism: Maratus speculifer (assembly GCA_964019185.1). Lineage (NCBI taxonomy): Eukaryota > Metazoa > Arthropoda > Arachnida > Araneae > Salticidae > Maratus > Maratus speculifer. Next base: position 26,484,012 of record OZ025292.1, read on the forward strand.
AGTTATGATTTGTAAGATGTAAAAATTTTTGTATGTCAATAATATATGCAATCTATAATCAATAGTATAATTTCCAAATTAAATGTAATTTTATTATCAATTTACAATATAAAATTAAATGTAACTTGAATTGTAATTTTTATTATTAAATTATTCACAGCAATATTTTGACTTTAAAGCAAAACAAAATATCTTACATTTCAATTAGTTAAATCTTCTATATGGAATTATTTTTGCATGGAAATATTCCCATTTAGCAATAATTATCTGTTTAATTAAAAAGCCTTTATCCCCAACATTTTAAATACTAAATTACCTACCAATAAGTATTTCAACACTTTCAATGTTTGTGATTTTGTCAAATATTTAAAAATATACTTGTTGGATTTTTCTGGAACTTCAGGATCATAAAGATTGTGCTTGACCTCATATTCATCAACATCCATTTGATAGGCATGGCAGTTAGAGAGCCAACAGAAATTCAAAGAATAATAGAAATATTTGGGATCACCCAGTACATGAAAATGCACAAAATGATTTATCGCTGCAGAATACGAATATGTGGATACTGTATAACCTGCCCATTGATTTTTGTAAGAATAGCATGTATATTCATGGAGAAAGAGTGATTATCTTAAAATATAAAAAAAAAAAATCTGGCATGATTTTTATTTATATCATGCAGGGTTTTTGACCAAATTTAATGCGAATTTCAGAAATATTGGCAAAATGTAGTAGAAAAAATATAGCTCAATTGGAATATAAATATTTTATGAAACATGAGTAGTTGTATGAAATAATTTTTATCCGTGCATGAGAGAACGATAAAAACATTTTTTTTTCACATCATTTAATGGTCAATTCTACAGAGTAACTCATAAAAAATTCCATTAAAATGTCGTGAAAATTTAAAAAGCAAGCTGTTTTTACTTTGCTCACTAAAAACAGCTGAATGATAAGGGATTCTCCACAAATTTATATTTTTTATTAACTGACTTTTAGGAAAAAATAGTATTTAATGAATACAATATGTAATACAATATTGCTGCTAGTAAGTATCTTGATACCTATGATAGAAAAGAAAAAAGCTTTTATTCACATTCAGGGTCAAAAGTAAGAAAGGGGGTGAGGAAGGTCATGTGCCCCGGACGCCAGATGTTGATATTGTTTGGCGATTTTTTGCATGTCTTTGTTTAGAGTGATGTTATAAAAATCATCCTATCTGGGTTATGCCAAAGCATAGAGGAATCTAATGATGATAGTATAAAAATCCGGTGTAAAGCAGATTTTTTTTTTTTTTTTTTTTTTTTTTTTGATTTGGTTTTATGATTTTTAACAAAGCAGATTAGGTTATTTAGTATTATATATTTTAAGTTTTAAAATAAGTCGGCTATTAATAAATTAGAGAAGTTATACTTATAAATATACTTTACGAAGGAGAAGGGGATTTCGTCAAAATCCACATTTGCCTTGGGGGGGGGGAAATAGGATGATTGCATAAGGATCCTTAACACATTCGCTGCCGATTGCGAACCAGCGCGTGATATGACGCCAACATTAAGAGGCCAGTCACGCGCCAGAGCGTGATGTGGGGTGATGTCTCAACAGACAGTCACGAGCTGGCGCGGGAAAATCTTTCGCCGATTCTTTGTGATAACAATTAAATCGGCTTCTGGGAAAAACCCACTTCTACAGTGCGGCATTAATTATCATCACATCTCCCCGTAAGCGGCAGCGAACGTGTTTTAAAGCTGTTTTTTTTTTTTTTTTTTTCGATTCGGCTTCAAGATTTTAATGAATCAATATGTGACAAAGCAGATTACGTAGTATAATATTGGATTATTATGTATTTGGACACTTTCAACTTTAGGCATTTTGTCGAATAGTTAAAAATATACTTGTCGGATTCTTCTGAAATTTCAAGATTGTAAATATTATGTTTGACCTCATATTTATCGAAATATATTTGATAAGGAGGAAAATTAGGACGCCGATAAAAGTTAAACAATAGAAATATTTCCGAACACCTTGTGCATCGAAATGCATGAAAAGATCTATTTCTGCATAATAGAAATACATGTGAATATTGTAAAATAAGGCCAACAATTTTCTTAAAACTCGCTTTTATATTCATATAAATATAGCGAATTTTTTAAGCTAAAAAAATTCTAGTATTTTTTTTCTTGTTTGTTTATATCATGCAGGATTTTCAATCAAATTTAAAACCAGCTTCAAAATTTCGCAAAGTGTTGTAGAAAAAATAAAATGCAATTAAAATAAATATTAAATATTTTCTAAAATATGAGTAGTTGTATGAAACCTTTTTTTAAAAAATCTGTGTATGCGTAACAATAACACTTATCTTTTTACATAATTTAATATTCAACTCTATACCACTAATTATTTAAAAAAATCCAATCAAATTTCGTGAAATTCAGAAAGATATCGTCGATAGGAGTGAACTTATTTTTAATTGGTCTCTGAAAGCAGCTGAATGACAATAAATTTTGTGCAAACTGTGAAATCTTTTTTTTTTTTTTCGTTTTTTATTGATGATTTACTTTTTTGGTAATTACCAGAACGAACCTATTCCAGGATATAAATAATTCTAAAAATCGAAGCATTTGTTCCAAGTCAACTCATTAATACACTATCTGCCTATACGCATTTGGGCCATTCTGCAAATGCCGATATCTGTGATCCTGACATACACCACGCTCTCCACTTTTAAATATGTCTGATTTTGTGAAAAATGTCATCATCGGGTACCACCTAAATGTCCGATCTTTAATCGACATACCTAAAAAGTTTAATTACGCCAAATCCACTGTGGCCTATCTGATTCGAAAATGGAAGCTGAGCGGTGATTGTGGCCAGAGTGGGCAGACCCCCGAAATTGGTAGATAGAGACCGATGGACTCTATCCAGAGAAATTCGGAAAAACCGCAACCAACCAATGTTAAAAATACGCCAAGAGTTTCAACAAGCTTCGGGATGTGTTGTTTCTATGAATACCATCCGCAAGGAACCTCATCTACTTAATTTTTATGGTCGTGCTTCCACCATAATCCTTTAATCACCAAGTTCAACCGCGGAGCTCGGTTAAGTTGGTGCAAAGCACACCTGCAATGGACTGTTATACGGACCATAACAACAATGGAGACAGGTTCTCTGGATTGATGAATCAAGGTTCAATTTCTACCGTATCAATCTCTCGTACCAATCTCTACCAAGGTTCAATTTCTGCCCACAGTTAAATTCGGCGGAGGGGGAATTATGTTGTGGGGATGATTTTACTGGTTTGGACAAGGATCCTTGGTCCCAATTCATGGTAAGCTTAATGCCGATGCTTACTGCAATATATTAGATGACAGTGCACTTCCTACGTTGTGGCAATACTAGGGATCGGACCCATGTTACTTGCAGGATGACAACGTCAGTTGCCATATAGCCAGGTCCAGCATGGATTGGTATTCTGACAATAGAGTGAATCAAATCAACTGGTTTGCCCAGAGCCCAGGCCTGAATCTAATAGAGAAACTCTGAAACGAGTTGTATCGTCGAATTAAGGCGTGCGACACCCGTCCAAAAACAGTGAAAGAACCTACCTGTCTTGTACAAACCGAGTGGAAAAAATAGCATTACATATATTACAAGTACATGTAGAAGGCATGCCCAGGAGACTCACAGCTTTAATTGCCGCTCGTGGGGGGTCTACAAGCCATTAAATGTAAACCAAGCCAAAACAAGCATTTTTTTTTTTTTTTTTTGAGGGAATGCAGAGGTGGGTTTTGGCGAAGGGGGAAGGGGCTCCCCTGCACCTTCGCAAAGTATATTTGCACAGAAAATTTCTCTAATTTATTAATAGCCGAATTATTTTAAAACATAAAATGTGTAATACTGTGCAACATAATCTGCTTTGTTAAAGATTGATGCTTTAAAATCGTGAATTCGAATCGAAAAAAAAAATCTGCTTTAAAAAAGGATCTTTATGAAATCATTAGATTTTTCTATGCTTTGGCATACCCCAGATAGGACGATTATAATAAAAATATCGTCCTAATAATAGACATGGAAAAAATTGCCAACCAAAATCTACATTTGGCACCCTTTCGCCTTCGCCCGAGGAACATGCCCTTCTCCCCCCCCCCCCCCTCTTAGTTTTGGCTCTGAATGTGAATAAAAACTCTTTTTTCTATCATAGGTGTCAAGATACTTATTAGAAGCAATATTGTATTAGATACTGTATTCATTAAATACTAATATTTTCCTAAAAGGCAGTTCATAAACTAGTTGGATGTGCCAATCCTAAAATTTTCTTCTATCTCATACGTACATTTTAATATTTAAAGAACTAGCTACTCATGTTAATACTTTAATAATTTTAATTCAAAGCTATTCCATCTCTGATTTTCATCTTAGATTTCTGCTTCAGTCAATTAATCGGGATAAAAACGAATTTCCGTCTCTGCACGAGCTAATGACAATAGAATGATAGGCACATTTTTTTTCTCAAATTCAGGGTGGACATATACTTGCCATACCAAAAAATAATCATACTCTAAAATTGTAGTCCAGCTCTATGCATAACTTCATAAACTTTTTGATGGAAAAATAATGAATGAGGCACAGACATCATGATTATAGTGCCCTCTTCCAGCGGATTTTTTTCTAATTGAGGGAAGACAAACTAGCAATAGCCAAACACTTAAATAAAAAACTTGCTCCAACTCTATGCATAATTTCATACACTTTCAGGTGATACAATATTGAAAGTGGCACAAAAATTGCTATTGTAGCACCCCCTTCCGGTGGAATATTTCAAAATTGAAAGAGGACCTGCTTGCTACAACCAAAAACATTTACAAAAAATTTGGTTCTGTTCTACGCATATCTCCATACCCTTTTTAGGTGCGTTCGTAATTATGTAAATACGTAGCACCTATTGTTGTCGCTCAGTTCGTCCGTCTGTCTGTCTGTCTGTCCGCATATAACAATGCAAAAACTACCTAACCGAATCGTTTAAAATTTAAAATACATAATTACAACATAATTTTATCGAGTCATTTAGAATTTTAAGAAAATCGGATGGATAGATCAATTACAGGGACAATCAAAAGGATTCCGTTATATTACGGTCAATAAGGAAAAAAGTTTCAAATGCATTTTAATCGTTTGAAATTTAAAACATATAATTATTATGTAATTTAGTCGAGTCATTTCAAATGTTATGAAAGTCGGATGCATAGATCATTTACAGGGACAATCAAAAGTATTCCATTACATTACGGTCAATGGGAAAAAAGTTTCAAATGCATTTTAATGATGTTACACTCATTCGAACACAATAGAATTGGCATGAATCTATGAAATATATACTAAAATATGCATTCTGTACAATCTGTGATGCAAAGAATTTTTATTATTAAATTACAGGGCCACACATTCCACATACAGGGCCAAATATTCCACTACATAATGCTATACGGGGAAACATTGTTTGGGGCGTGTTTTGATTATATTCAACGATTTCACATTTTATGAATAAGATATACTTTGCTGAGGTGTAATAAAAATTACTTCCTGCATATTTACAGAAACACAAAGATTTCGACAAATATACTGTATCGAAGTATGCTCTACTATATCAGAAAGATCTGAATATTTTTAAAACTTCGTTATCGTACGAACGCACCTCATTTGCTACGTTCACGTGCAATTTCCAACTTGTTGATGTTAGAATGGCGACATACGGACACACACACAGAAACACAGACAGATATTTTCTAAAAACATATTTTTTGGAATTTCTGAAAATCTGTCAAAAGCCGGAAGTCGAATGAAATTTCAATTACAATGCTTTCTTCTATTGAAGATAGAAGAAAATAAAAATGGTACAGACGCCCCCTTCCGGCGTATTTTTTTCAAATTCATTGAGGGTCTGCTGACCCATAGCCAAACAGTTAAAAAAAAAATTGGTTTAATTCGATGCATTATTTCATACACTTGCAGTAGTGATGGGAGATTCTGGAAATTTTGAGAATCGATTAAAATCGACATCGCATAAAACAACATCCATCATTATAAGAATCGATTTCTCAGTTCTAGAATCGATACTAGAATCGATATTTCGATATTCAGGTTCACACAGAGAAGATCCAAATTAGTAATTCCAAAACTTAGACAATCAGAAGGACCGCAATTACCGCCTCCCCCCCCTCCCCAATTAGAGAGGCATAGAATTAAGCTATTTCAGATTTTAGAGTCGGATAATAAGAATTTCAAAATGATTGTCACTTACACAAAAACTTTGACAAATTTGAGAGACATAACTCAACTAATGATAACGCTGAGTAACTTGGCATTAAATTCGAGGATAAAGAGTGCCAAGAGCGTGTAACTAGGGAGGGAAACAAAGAATAAAAAAAAAACTTTTTTTTTAATGCCAACCAAATGTTACACGAGATAGTTTGGAAGAACAAAAAACATGCTCCATACCCAGGGGGGCAGGTAAACCCCACTCTTGACGGAAGGGTGACCATAGCCCAAATGTATCTTTTGTCGAAGTTTCAAAATGAGGATTTAAAATAAAATAGAACGAGATTTGGACATTTTAAAAATTGCATGCATACTTTGAACGGCCCATTTACCTAAGATTGGCGAGGAAAAGGGGGGAGGGAGAGGGATTAGAACGGACGAACTTTGAAAAAACATAATAAACTAACAACCCAAATAACTGAGCTTCTAAACAATAATATAGTGTTTAACTTAGTGTTGAATTCATGGGTGGCCCGCGGGGAACATGCACTCTTTGAAACTATAAAAAGTGCCAAGAGCATGTAAATAGGTGGAAAGAGGGGTAGTAACAGAAAAAAAACGAGGAGATAAAAGCTTTATAATGATATGTTACATGAGATGGTATGGAAGAAACAAAAAATATGCCCCCCACCCAGGGGTTCAAAGTAAATCTCAAGATTTACAGATGGGCGACCCCGGCCCAAATGCATCTTTTGTTGAGGTTTCAAAATAGGGATTTATAACAAAATAAAACGAGGATTAGACTTTTTTTAAATCGCAGTCATAATTTGAACGATCCTGTAAGTTAAGAAGGGGGGGGGTTAGTACGGGCGAACATGAAAAAAAAAATTGTGGCACTCCGAGAGTGCCGACAGAAGTGAAAGCTTGAATAATTTCGTGTGTATTTTTTGAATCGTTAGGATATATAATTTTGAATCGGCTGGAAATACTTTTAAATGAATAAAAAAAAGGTTCTATAATATTAAAAAACATATCAATATCTAAAAAAAAGACCGCGCGATACCATTATATATTGTAGTCAACTCTCTATAACTACTTTCTTACATTTTAAAGCGCGATAAAAAAAAACACCAACCAAAATTAGACCATACTATCGATACCTTAATCCTTATCCAAATAAATCATTTTGTATTCATGCCTGTTACAATATCTGTAGATTACTTTTTGAATTATTCAAATCGGACATTCCATTCAAAAGATATTACGAATTTAAAGATGATCTAAAGAAATAATAGCGCTGCTGAGCACTCGGTGGCCAATAAGCTCAGCGATTACGTGTGTAATCAAAAGATTGCGGGTTCGAACCCCAGTTTCGCTGAAATGTAGCAATGTTTTTTTTTTTTTTTTTTCGAAGAAGTTTAAAAAATTAAAATTTTAAGACATTATGGGTCCGTAACGTGACCTAAAATGATGGGAGAAAATTTCTTATGTTATATTTGGAAATGTATGAAGGATAAGCTTTCAATAGACATATTGTATCAAGAAATGAGAAAAACCCCCTCTGCCCCCCCCAAAAATGGTCCTATAGGGAAAACCGGGAAACTGGAATAGCAAAAAGGACGGGCGAGAAATAGTTAGCTATACTGTAATTTTTCTCCCCACTGTAACTCCTATAGAAGCAAAGATATAGTCTTTTAAAGATTGAAATAAAGTGAAGAAATAAGCAAAATTAGGTGAGTGATCGTCAGGGGGGTGGGGGGTCCACAGCTCTGGAAAAGCCATGTAGCTTAAACTTTTAAGTTAAAAATGGTAGAGAATAAAATGAGCAAAATTTTAAGGTGTATATTGGGGGAGGGTGCAAGCCCCCCTCAACATTTTTTTTTCTTTTGAAGAAACAAAAAAATATGCCCCACGGCGGGGCGCAGATAAACCCCGAACGGGCGGAAGGGCAATCCCTTATTTATCGTTTGTCAAGGATTTAAAATGTGGATCTAAAATACAATAGACCGAGAATTGGACATTTTAAAAACTGTATGCATATTTCGAACGACCCGGTAAGTTAAAACTGACGCGGAAGGGGGGGGGGATTAGAAGAGACGAGCGTGAAAAATAAAACATAATAAACTAATACTTTAAATAACTGGACTTCTAAACAAAAAATATAACGATTTAACCTAATCAAAATAATGGGGTGGCCCACAAGGTGTACCCTCTCCCCAGAAGTTATAAGATTTTATGCTTTTTAATGCACAAATTGCGATTGCCCCTCTCTTACAAAGGTGTAAAACATGCCTTCCTCCGGAGTCGCAGAAAACTACCTGCATTCAACGCTGATTTAGCTTAGAAAAAAAAAATACAATTTTATTGGCATTTAAGAATATTCCAAAATGCGCTTTCAATTTTAGTAAATGAAATGGATTCCAAAGATCGACATCGAATCTAAAGATCCGAATCGAATCTAAAGATCCGAATCGAATCTAAAGATGGACATCGAATCTAAATATCGAAATCGAATCTAAAGATCGAAATCGAATCTAAAGATCGACATCGAATCTAAAGATCGAAATCAAATCTAAAGATCGAAATCAAATCTAAAGATCGGCATCAAATCTAAAGGTCGAAATCGAATCTAAAGATCGAAATCGAATGTAAAGACCGATCTTACGGGCAGAATCGATTTTACATTTTTACTTTCTTTTGTAACTTTACAAGAAGAGAGAGTTAGATTCGTGAAAAATTTCGACTTCCCGTTTTCGATGGATTTATATATTTTAGAAGGTCATTAACACGATTTCATGGTTTTTAAGAAATATCTGTTTGTGTGTGTGTCTGTCACTCTGTGAGTCTGTATATGACAAAAATTTCTGACCGTTCTATCTCAAGAACAAATGTGTGGAATTCCACAAAACTTTAGATTTAGTTTGACCTTGATATAAACTGAATCTAATTAATTTTTGGTGTATATCGCCTAACAGGTGGTGCTGTTATGTTGCATTTTTTACGATTTGCGCAATAGCTATATCTGAATAACGAATGCACGGATTTTCATGAAATTTCAGATTCAGTTAGTCCTTGACATGAATTGATGTTTTTTACATTTTGAAGTATATCGCTTCTCAGATGGCGCTGCTATGCACAATTTTTCACAATTTTCACACTGCGCCATGTGAAAGGGGGATCGAAAGGAGGCGGTTGTCCCGAGCGCGGAAATTTAGGGGGCGCCAAATTTTTACTACTAACATCACTTCTAGCCTATCACAAGAAAAATTTAATAGGGGGGGGGGTCTATTGGAACTTTGAACCGGGCGCAGTTCTCTTTTCGCACGCCCCTGTTTCCATTTTAGCTTTATCTCAAGAACTTATACAAGGACTTTCATAAAAATTTAGATTCAATTAGTCCTTGATATTACTTTATGCTAATTACATTTTGGTGGAAAACGCTTAGAGATATGGCGCTGCTATACTGCATTATTCATGATTAACGCAATAGCGCTAACTCAAGAACGAATATTAATAAAAATTCAGATTCAGCAAATCCCCGACATAGATTAGTGGTGTTTAGTTCTTGGTGTAAATTGCCCTACAGGTGGCGTTGGTATGCTGCATTTTTAATGATTTCGCAATTGATGTATCTCGCGCTTTTATGGATTTTCATCAAAATTCAGATTCAGCTGGTACCTGATAAAAATTTATCCTGATCAATTTTTGGTGTACATCACTCAACAAAAAACAACGCTATTTTGCAAGGGAGGGGGGGGGGGTTCTGAGGTTTATTTAATTCTTCTATCTTAGAAACTAATACACTGAAATTTTGAAATTGGCACATCCGACTGTTTTATCTTCGACTTTTGAAGAAAAATGAAAATTATATTACCTTCAGAGAAATCAATTAGAAATTTTAAAGTATCGATTAAATCGAGTTGACCGTAGTATCGATTAAATCGATTTAAAAATCGAAATCGCCCATCACTAACTTGCAGTCGTTAAGATATTGAAAATGGCACAAAAATCGGTATTGCTCCGCCCCTTTCGACAATTTTTTCTTTCAAATTCAGAGTGGACCAACTAGCCATAGCAAAACACCTACACAAAAAATTTGGTTCAATTCGATGCATAATTTCATACTTTTTAATCGGTAAAATATTGAAAATGGCACAGAAATCGCTATTGCAGCGCCCTTTTTGCACGGATATTTTTTTCAAATTTAGGGAGGACCAACTAGCCATACATTTACACAAAAAATTTGGTTCAATTCGTTGCATAAGTTCATACACTTTTATTCAGTACGTTATTGAAAATGGCACAAAAATCGTTATTGCAGCGCTCCCTTCCAGCGGAATATTTCAAAGCTGAAGGAGAACCTGCTTGCCACATCCAAAAACGTTCATAAAAAATTTGGTTCATTTCTATGCATATCTTGATATACTTTTTGATGGTAGAATAGAGACATATGCACACACGCAAGGACACACACAGACAGACATTTTATAAAACCATGTTTTTTTAGAATCTCTGACCCCTAAAATGTGTAAATCCGTCAAAAACCGGAAATCGAAAAAAAAAAATAAATACAAAAGTTTCTTCTATTGAAGGTAGAAGAAAGTAAAATGTCAATTTGTAGAGAATCCCTTATCATTCAGCTGTTTTCAGAGGGCAAAGTAAAAACAGCTAACACAATAATTATATCTTTTTGAATTTTCACGATATTTGAATGGATTTCTTTTATGAGTTACTCCATAGAATTGACTATTAAAAGAGGTAAAAAAGTCGCTTTTATCTTTTGCGCATGCGCAGATAAAAATTATTTTATACAACTACTCATCTTTCATAAAATATTCAATATACATATATTCCAATTGCGTTTAATTTTTTTCAACTACATTTTGCCAATTTTTCTGAAATTCGCGGTAAATTTCGTCAAAAACCTTACACGATATAAACAAAAAAATTATTAGAATTTTTTTTAATTTTTCCAAAAAATCCGCTATTTCACCATAAAAATGCATGCTATTCTTACAAAAATCAGTGCGCATGTTGTATAGTATTCACATACTTGTATTCTGCAGCGATAAAGCGTTTCGTGCACTTTCATGTACAGGGTGCTCCCAAATACCTATATATATGCAGAATTTCCCCCAAGTTTAAAAAGGGGCAGGGTGCTACTGTTCTGAAAAGGGCACTTTTTACTTAACCATCATACTAGTATAGGGTAAGTCTTGCAATCGTTTTGAAAATTAATTTTTTTTTTTTTTTTTTTTTTGACGGATTTACACTTTTAAACTCGAGATTTCGAAAAACATTTTTAGAAAAAAAAAATCCCCTTCCTTCTGTCTGTCTGTCTGTAAAGGCTCTATCTCCCGAACAAATTGAGATAGAGACTTGAAATTTTGTATGTACATAGTACGTAAGAATGGCACGAAGCTTATTTAATATCAGTAACCTCGATTATCCGAAACTGTCTTTTTCGGAATCTCGAAAAATTCGTTCTGATGAAAGGTATATAAAAATTTTCGAATTTTTTATTTAAGGAGTGGAAATAAAAGGCAATAAAATAACACAAATTTTGCATGAAGAACGGAGTCGATCGGATTTTTAGTTGCCGAGTTATGTGTAATAATGTTTTCCACATTCTTCGATTTTTCAAGACTGCATTTCATTCAAATTTTAATTCAAAGGTATATTTTAGTTGGAAATGAGACGCTTAATTCGAAGCAGTAAAATGTTAGTTGATAAGATTATTATTTGTGGAGTTATAAGGATGTTTATTTTTTGCAATTCAGTACTACTTGAGTAGTTTGGCGTGTTGTATAATTTGTCGAAAAAGATTCATCAGCAACTCATTAATAGAGCATTACTATGCATAATAAACTAATTAAATACACGGTTAAAATTTATTATGGTTTTGTTATGTTTGTAATATTTAATATAGGCATATAAATGATGGGTAAGTATTACCGGTGGCACCAAACTACTAATTTGATTTTTAAAGGCACTTTTATAGAGTTGAATCTAGAATTTTAAAAAACTGCTAATTTTGTCACGTGTAAACACGAAAAAATACACATTTCAAAAAAGGGGCACGCGAAAAAAAAAAAGCACATAGTTCGTAACGAAAGTAGAAACGCTCCCTCTTTTTTCCCCACCTCCGTTGTAACCTTTCAAAAAATTTCCTGTTTTTTTTTTTTTTTTTTGGAGGGGGCTAAGGATTTCTATTGTGATTCTGTCGGATTTTTTTTGGCAAAAATTAGAAAAAATAAGGTAGTCATTTCTGAAAATTAAAAAAATTTGGTCTTAACTCTAAAAATTTTACGTAAAATATATCGCACATTTTGCCAAATAATCGGAAAAAATCATTTTCGTAAATTAGTGGGAAAAGATCGCAAATTTCATTATAGGATTGCGGGGAAAACGCGAATTTTGACAGAGGATCATGAATGCAAATTTCGCTCAGGAATCGAAAGCAAAAATCGACAAAGAATGTTGAAAAAAGGAACATTTCACCAAGAAATAGCAAAATACGACAAATTTCGTCAAAAGATAGCGAAAAAATGCGTTTTTTTCGAGGCCCTTCGATGAAATTGTGCTTTGATGAAAATCGCGTTTCTTCAGCGGCCCTTTAAAAAAAAACGTATTTTTTCTGCGGTCACTTGACAATATTTGTTTTTGTCGGCAAACACTTAACAAAATTCACGTTTTTTCCACAGCCCTTTGACGAAATTCGCGTCCTTTCGATGTTTCCTGTACGAAACTAGAAGTTTTTCAGATTCTTATTTGCATCGTTTTTGTGACTCTTTGATAAAATTCGCATTTTCCTTAGTACTTTGACAAAAATCACGCTTTTGACAGCTACATTTTGGTGCAATTAACACTTGCTTCCGCGATCCTCTGTTGAGATTACCTTTTTCGTTGAGATTTATAAACTTTTTCCTGCGAATCTTTAACGAAATTTATTGATGGAATACGCATTTTTTCCGCAAACGATTGACGAAATTTTTCGGCGACCATTTGTTGAAATTCGCGATACTTTTTACACCTGAATTTTTTGATTGATGACCTTTTTTTCTCTTGTCTTGAATTTTTGGAAATTATGGAACAGAAACATCCTTGGTTAGGAAAACAAAATTATTTTTCTTAAATTTTCAATATTTTTTTAAGCTTTTTTTAATTTTCTTAGTGATGCATGTTCTCTTTGTATCAGAAGGAATCGTGTTATCGATCGGGAATTCAACTTTTGCGATCTGGACCTAACAAGGCTTGTCTACTGCAATTCAAGCTTTGAAAAAGCATGATTCTAAGCGCATGAATGAGAAGACAACTAGCAGGAGCACATTCAGTTATGACACAATCACAGTAGCGGCCAGTCATGCAGCTTGACTTGAAAAATTCTGGGTCTCATTCTTACAAAAGCGTGACCCCATTAATAATAATTCATATTTTTAGACACAAAAATGAAATGCAATAATTATTGTTTTAATAATACTATATGAATAAATAAAACAGATATTTTTTTTAACTATTAAGAGAAATTTTCTTTACTTCTTTAAAAATAGCTGTGCAAGATTCAAATTTAATTATGAAACAATGCTTGTTTGAGTCTGACAATAACGCATTTCTTTTAAAAAGGGTAAAGACGGACTTATTGAAAAATACTTTTTTTAAGAATACTTTTGTCGAATAAACGGTTCTTTTTGTTTAATGAACACATGCATTTAGGAGTCACATTTAGAATGATTTGGGCAGTGAAAAACGGATTGTGAACAGAATTGTGCTGGTGGGGAGCGCCAAATGTATACTACAAACGTTCTTTTTGGGAGTCACAAGGAAAAGTTAGGAGAGGGAGGGGGACGTCGAATTCTAACTATGCCCTGTGTGCAATTGGTCTTCACACGAAAAAGATTGTGAATCAAGAAATCCGCTTTTGGAGCAATAAAAACACAATTTTGAAGCAGGAAAATAAGTTCATAGAACAGAAACTTTCACTTCTGGCAATTATTTCACAAATCGTTTGGCAAAACTTTCCATTTTATCGCGATTTTTGGACAAAATTTGTCGTTTATTTACGATTTTTTGAGGAAATCTGCCGCTTTTTCGGGATTTTGTGACGAAATTAGCCTTTTTTTTCGCGCTTCTTACCGGAAATTAGTCGTTATTTCGCGATTTTTTAACGAAATTTACCGTTTTTTCGCGATTTCTTGCGACTTGCTATTGCTGAGATTATTTGCTTGAATTGCTGAGCTATTGACAGCTAATGAGAGCTATTTTTTGCGTTCTGTCACCATATTTTTGGTAATTTACGCGCTATGGTGCGACCACATCATCGGTGAGGGGCTGCGTTTTTTTAAATAGAGGGAAGAGGAAGAGGGGGAAGAGGGAAGCCATTTTTTGACTAAAGGACAGGAGGGGCGGAGTGCCCCTCTGAAACACTCTGGAGGAAACTCTGTATATATTACGCTAACGTATGTGGCACAAAAATCACGGTTATTTGTTAATTGTTTAACCCTTTCCAGCGCACTACTCTTTAAAGTTGGAATTTAAAGAAAAAAAATTAGGCAATCTATTTAGGTCTAGAGGAGTACACAGGTATTTTTTTGTAAAGATTGCACTAACCATTTTAATTATACAGCTGTTGCCGAAGTGGTAACCTCCCATAAGTAAAGCATTGATAAGCTCAGTGAGAAGAGCATTGCTGTGAAGCGCGTATTACAGTAAAACATTTTACCTATTATTTAAAAACAGTAGAGTTTGATCTCTGTGGTGCTGCCATCTAGAACTCATAAGAAAGATTTAAAG
This sequence comes from Maratus speculifer, assembly GCA_964019185.1. Lineage (NCBI taxonomy): Eukaryota > Metazoa > Arthropoda > Arachnida > Araneae > Salticidae > Maratus > Maratus speculifer. Next base: position 26,499,060 of record OZ025292.1, read on the forward strand.
TAGCCATTAGAGTAGTTTTTGAAATATTCACGGAGTTTTTATGTCTCTAAACAGGGGTAAATTTAGGTGTTGCCGACCCGGCAACACTGCGCGTTAAGGGGTTAATGGCAACGCCCAAATAAAACGCATCTTGCCAGTTATTGTGTAAAAATCCTTTGGCATGATATAGTCCGAGGTAAAGTAAGTTTATTCACATTTTGTTCTTTCGCTGCAGTTATGGAGCTTCAAAAAATCGTTATCTTATTTTTCTTTCCTATTCATTTTTATTCTTTTGTCTTAAAAAGTAAATTAAAAATCATGAATTTTAAACATTTCAGTTCCAAATTGAAGTTATGTATTACACATAAAATACAAAAAAAGTCACTGTACAATACTTGGCGAGCCAGGTTTGCACAAAAATACCGAGTTCTTGATTTATCAGCACAGATGTCACATACACTCCACATTGTTGCAATTTTTTTCTGGCGCCAATTAGGCGAAAAAATCATTTTCAATACCAGTTACATATATATTAACTGTTTTGTATTATTTTAAAAAGGAAATAAACAAAAAGTTTAGTTAATAATTTTAGAACAAAGTTATTTTTATCATTTTAAAATAGTAAATAAAAGTAAATAAACAGTGCCATTTTGTTGCAATTGCGCCAATGTGGTGCGCATATGACATCTGTGCCCAATTCTTTAGCAGAACCATCTAATTTGGTAAAAAAAATGAGCAATTCAAATAAGTTATGAAGTAAAACAGTATGATTTCATGCTTAGTATACATTCAAAAGGAAGACCAAACTGGTCGCCAAAGGTATCTATGAATAGGTTTGATAACGAAGCGTCCTTTGGACATAGGTTTGTTAATAAACAAGTGCGCTCCTGCAGGTAAAAGGAGGCACTAACATACATTTTACAGGGTGTTCGCAGCTTGCCTTCTATTTGGTGAAGCAAATAGCAGCGAGCCACGTAGCAAGCTATTATATATATAAAACCCCTCCGTGTGTAACAATTCCGGGGTCAACCTATCCACGAGAAAAAGAAATTCATTCACCAATGAAAACGTTTCATAGTCGTAATGGAGCGTTCTCATTGGTAAGATTTACAGTAGGAGCTGTAAACGACGTCACTACATTTTACTTCGCTTTGAAATCTTTCCACGATTTCAAAAAGTACACTGTTAAAAATTTGACCCATTTGCTGTAGCGGCACTCCACAGCTTTTATAGAATATCTCTTTTATGACCAATGAGAATGCTCCAGAATACAGTAAGGTAACCGTTTTCTATAAAAGCGGTGGAATGACGCTGTAGCAAATGAGTCAAATTTTTTACAGTGTATATTTATACTGCTGTTTGTAAAAAATGCAACACCATGAAGGAGTCATCAGAATTAAATGAAATTTAATACACAAACGACTTGTATTGGTACAAATAAATGTATACATTTTCAAAGCAATAAAACAATATTAAGTGCCCGAAATTAGTATTTGGTGTGGCCACGCGCTGCAATAAGTGCTTCTATACGACGTGGCATGGAGTCAAACAGATGTTGAATGTCTGCTTGTGGAAGAGCAACCCAAAGTTCGTCTTTTGAAACTGTAGGACGCGGATCACGAGCGAGACGCCGACCAACCATATCCCACACATGTTCAATAGGCGACATATCCGGCGAATAAGCAGGCCAAGGAAGAAGTTGGATATGTTGGGCTGAAAAGAAGTCTCAAACAATCCGTGCAACATGTGGGCGTGCATTATCCTGTTGAAACACAGCTCCAGGGATGCCTTGAAGGAAGGGAACGACTTCGGGCTCCAGCACTTTACGGACGTACCTGTTGCTATTCAGATTACCCTCAATTCGTAGCAGCTGAGATCGTCTATGATACGAAATCGCACCCCAGACCATAACTCCAGGTGTTCGGCCGCTATGACTTTCGACAACACACTCTGGAAGGCAACGTTCACCGGCATAGCGTCTAACACGTATGCGGCCATCATGGTTCCACAAATTAAAGCGTGATTCATCAGAAAAGACAACTTGTTGCCAATCAGCCCGCCAGGTTCTGTGTTCATCAGCCCATTGCAGACGCAGCCGTCGATGATTTGCCGTGAGGGGGATCCTGTATAATGGAATCCTTGCACACAATCCACGGTGCAGCAGACGTCGACGAATTGACGAAGCTGACATTAATACACCTGTAGCAGTAGACCAACGTGCTGCCAACTGCCTGGAGAAAGCTGTACGGTCAGTCACCGCCATGCGGACCAGGTGTCTATCATCGCGCGCTGACGTCACCTTGCGTCGTCCACTCCCAGTTTTTCGAGTTGTCCGGTTCTCTTCGGTCCACTGCTTCCAAACTCGCATCACTGTGGAACTGTTCCGCTGCACACGAGCTGCTATTTCGCGATAGGAAAATCCTCCTTCACGCAGGCCGATAATTCTCCCCCTTTCAAACTCCGTAAGTTGTTGAAATTTAACCCTATTTCGTCGTGGAGGCATACTAAACGTTCGCCACTAACAAATAACCATGCACTATTTTCAACGTCCCGCTACAGCCCGTTACTTGTACGCTTTCAACATCCGTCCAGAGGGCGCTGCTCACACCACGCATGCGTGGTGTCTCTGAAACTTTACTACTTTGCATAACATCCTATAATTGACATTTGATGCAAATTTCATTTCATTCGGGTGATTCCTTCATGGTGTTGCATTTTTTACAAACAGCAGTTTAATTAAAACTTTTTATTAAAGGAAAGCGAAGGTGCGTTTTAAATGTAATATTGTTAAAATTTGTATATTCGGGTTGCTTTAATTTTTTTTTTCTTTACAGCCGTGAATGACTCTTGAGAATTTCAAATCTATAAAAAACATTATGAAAAGTTACCTCCAATTTTAAAGGCAATCTATTTCCTGACCACTGAAACCGTTCCATAGTCGTAATGGAGTGTTCTCAATGGTCATATTTACAGTGGGAGCTGTATATGACGTCACTACATTTTACTTCGTTTTTAAATCTTTTCACGATTTCAAAAACACTATTTAATTTAAACTTTTTATTTAAGCAAACCGCGGGTGCGTTTTAAATTTGATTATAATCCCCACCCCCATCTACCAAATAGGTTTACTATAGTTTTAAATGCAGATTTCTGTTGATTTTTTTTTTTTTTTTTTTTTTTTTTGTTAGATTTTTTTCCTCCTCAAATTTAATCGCTGTATTTATCAAAATTGTTTCAGCCTAAAGTGGCTGTGATTGACCACAGTTGTAATTTTTATCATCCTTTAAAATTGCAAACAAGTCATTTTGACGGGCTATCTTCTAGTTATAGATAAATATTGGGCACTTAATTAAGTGGTGGTTACCATTATTTCCGAATAGAAATTTAAGAAAATCTCTTAAATAGATGATTTTTTTTCCAATTTCTTTTCTTGCTATTTGTATCCCCACTTGTCGAGCAGTATATCCACGGATAGATTGAAAATCCGGGGTAATGTTCAGATTTAGGTTTATTTAGGAAAGTGTAGTCATCATGGTGATGGAAAGTAAAAGTGAAACATTCAGCAAAACATGCATAGCACACCTTCTGATTTATGGCAAGCAGAATGTTCATGTCGAATGTTCCACAAAACATAATGCGCCGCGGAGTTAAAAAGTGAAACTAGAGCACACTGTAGGACATGCATGGTTAGGATATTTAGATTATAGTTAGTGTTAAGTTATATTTGTTTATGGTTAGATAACAGTATGGTAACGGTTAGGTTGCGATTAGGTTGCATTTATATTACGGTCAGTTTTAGGTTATATTTAATTTTCGGTTAGGTTACAGTTAGGTTAATTTTAAGTTATAGTTACGTTAAGATTAAGTTGTAGTTAGGTTATGGTTAGATTACGGGTAGATTACAATAAGGTGACAGTTAGATTACATTTGTGTTATATTTATGTTGGGATTAGGTTAGGGTTAAGTTGCAGATAGGTTAGAGACAGGTTACAGTTGTGGTGTAATAAGGTTACTGTTAGAGTTTGTTCACAGAATGAACATTACGCTTGCTTTAATTAAACATACACACATATTTTTGTTGAATGGCTCTGAAATTATAATACTACTAGCGGACCCGACAGACGTTGTCCTTCCTGGCACCGACTCCAGAAAATCAAATAAATGTACGTAAATATAGCAATACGCACGATAAACACTCGCTCTTAATTTAATTTCTTATTATAATTATGTAACGAAATTATTTTTCACTCTTCAGTATTTTTTTAAGTCGGTTCAAAAACAATGCACATAAAGGTTTTCTTTTATTAATATAATAGCGTTAATATAAGAAGTAAAACTTACCGAGTGGAGGTACTTTAATAAAGCTTCCAACATCCACAACTGGTGGCCAGCTTTTGACTAAAAAGAAAAATTAATAATTCACAATGATAATAATTAATAACTAGCACTTCCCTCAGAGGGATTAGTCTGAGCGATATTGATGAGAACATATATTTAATAATAATTTGCAAAAAGAGAAAAAAAGAAAAGTACCATATTTTAAAAAAAATGTAATTTAACAAATAATAATAAAAAAAACAATAACATCATTTTTAAGATGATCAAAACTTAGCTTACGTAATAGCAGAGTTATATTAATCTGCCTGAACATTTACAGACACTTTAATATTCCTGAGTCAATCATAAAAAAATATTAAATGAAATTTCAGTTTAACAATTTTCAGTACTGTAATTTTTTTAATTTCTAAACATTGCACATTTTCAATTTTTAAATCGTTGTATAAAGAAAAAAAATTACTTTTAAATGCAATTTGTTTGAGACTTGTATCTCAATTTGTTATTAAGTTATTAATTTTTTGTTAGTTTTTAATACATTTTTTGTCATTGTGGCAACAGAAATATTTCATTTCTAGACAATAAGCATCGACCCTTTAGAAAACGAATGAAATAAAAAGCAGAAGTACTCCATTTTTGGACATTATACATAGATAGATAAGAAAACGAATAAAACGAAATAAGTTGCGGAATTCAACCAGTAAAAACATTCAGATTTACTTCAGATTTCCCAATTCTCTTCCGAGAACAACTATTTTCCAAATAGTTATTAAAAAAATGAGATGTTATTTTTAATTGATTATATAGTGCTACAAATTCAAATGTCAAAAATGAGCAAAGTAAATGGTAGAAATACAAACTATTATATAAAAAATGGGTACTACTTTGTTATCCCGTCGACCAATTTCGCCAAATTATACAAATCGCCAAACTCTTAACGCCAAATTAAACATATTGACATAATTTTCATTTTAAATAACGAAAAAACAAATAATTAGTGGAATATTAATAAAAATACAAATAAAAAGTCGAAATAAAATTGCTTAATTGAGTTTTAAACACGTGTATCTTATTTAATGTCACCGAATGCGACATTCATGATCATCCATACTTGGCATTTAATCTTATAATTTGGCGATCAATTTTTGGTCGACGGGATAACCCAGTAGTACCAAAAAATTCCTATTCTCGGTTAAAAAATGGGAAAGCAAAGTATGTAAATCAGCCATGCACGGGTATAAAATTGGAAGTACGCCTAAAAAACAGTTACATTTCAAAGCACATGCCGAAATTGAAAACACATGACCAGCAAATTATTGCTCAAAGACAGCATTGTAACCGAATTCTTTTGTGTGTTTCTGTAAACGGATTAAAAAAGATATGAATGTTCTGTTCAAACGTAATCATAAAGAAATTCATTGATTTATATAAATTTCAATACTTTGTAATAGTGTAATTTCATTAAAATACTCTGTTAACGATTTTTTTATAGACCATAATGTAATAGAAAACTTTTTGGGTGCACCTGTAAATAAACTATTAATCTCACATATTTCATATATACAATACCAAACATGCCTAGTGGACACTAAATAAGGTTTTCCAATTTCATAAAAATCAGAGTATATTTACGGATTTTAGAGTGTAGACAGACAAACCGAATGCATAAACGCCTTTCAACTTTGTTGGAAAATGAAAAAAAAAAAGCAACCGATTCATTTAATACAAAAAAATAATAGATAAATAAATAAAATTTCACCAAAAAAGCCAGAACAAGATTTAGAACTCTTCCACATAATTGGCGTCGAAATATCGTTATTTTGCATGACATGGTAACCCGGCAATTGTTTTTTTCTATATTAATTTAATCTGTATTTAATCGTGTTTTTATTTATTGTTACTTCCTTTTTAATATGACAGAAAATAATTCAAAATTGATTTTCGCCAACTTTGCGCCAAACCAAATACGGTACTATTTAGTTATCCCGTCGACCAATTCCGCCAAATAATACAAATCGCCAAACTAATAGACATCATATACATGTTGACTAATTTTTTATTTTAAATAAAATAAGAGCAATTAAATTAGTAAAACATTAATAAAAAGTCGAAATAAAAATCACTATGTTTTAAGCATGCGTATCGTGTTTAATGTCATTGAATGCTGAATGGGAAACAAGGTCATCTATTGTGGGAATTTAATCTTATAACTTGGCGATATTTTTTTGGTCGACGGCATAACCAAGTAGTACCCCAAATACGAATATGATTTTCTCTCCTATTTTTATGGTACTTTTCCATTAATACCTTCACTTCGGCGTTTTTAAATCTTGGTCCAATTTGGGTTTCAGAAAGTCAGATTTCATATCTGAACGTTTATGCTTATTTTTACACATAAATATGGCATAGATGTCTTATACGCACCAAGTTGGCGCGAATTTTTCTATCGCCAAATTGGTGAAAACTGATTGTGAATATTGCTGCAAGTGTTAATATTTTCGATTCATTGTGATATGTATATTTTTTTATTATATTTTTTTGTTATGTTTATAATTTATAACTTTTATTTAATGCTTCAATTATTGTTTCTTTTTTTATATTACTTGATTATACTGCCGAGCAAAAAAGTATCGCCAAACTATAAGATTAAATACTAATAATGGATGATCGGGAATCTCTTATTCAACCGCATTAAACACGATACATGTGTTTAAATCTTTCAGGGGCTTCATTTCTGCTCCAAAAATGGTCAAATAATTAATTCCCACCGATATTTACGAACAAATTTAATTGAAAATAATCAAAACTGTTTCGTCGCGTATGTTATCAGATCAAAATTTTACTAATGCCAGTTGGCAATTTAAGCATTAAAATTAAGCGTTTGTAGACTGCAAATGGCGCCCCTCAAGAGCTTAAAACGTCATCAAGGGATTTTTAATCCCACTTTTTAGTTGTATTTTTATAAATGTTTTATTAATTTATTTCTTCTTTCATCATTTAAAATTAAGAAAATATATCAAAATTAATAATATATCAATATAATAATATATACAATAATATATCAATATAATATATATGTGTAATTTGGCTATTAGTTAGCGATTCGTATAATTTGGCGAAATCGGTTGACAATTTAACCAAATAATACCAAAAAAAAAAAATTAAGTGATCGATGTGAACAAAATAACAATATATAATCTATACATATAATAAAACAGTAGGACCCGGTGTGTCTGTACATTGAAGATAATTGACAAAAATGGAGTCAGGGCGATAAAAGAAAACCAATGAAACACAAAAAAAAATTTTTTGAATTTTTTGTCTGTCTGTCTGTCTGTCTCTGTTTGTTCGAGGTTATCTTCGTAACTACTGAATGGATTTTTATGCGGTTTTCACTAATGAAGAATGCACACTCCCGGGCAGTGTATAGGCTTTGTTTCATCAAAATCGGACAACAGACAAAAAAGTAACAAAAAGAAACAAAAGAAACTATTAGGTGCGCTGCTCACGTTTTTTAGTACATAACGTTTTTTAGTACATATAAAATCCAATAGATGTCACTGTGCGATTTTAAAACGCGCTATCGTTATGTTTTCGCCAGTCTACTTAAGTATGAGAAAGTTTCAAGCTGGCTGTCGTTCCATGTGGTTTAGTCGGTAGAACGTCAGTGCGCCATACTGATGGCCCGGGTTCGATTCCCAGCATGGAATTTTTTTTCACTATGTTGGCATTAACGCCTATAAGCAATTAAAAGAATTTGAAATATTGTATTCAAGGCGAATTTTCTCTCTGGGAAAATTTCCTTGCATTAATATGTCAGTGTAATTTTTTTTTCGATTTAATTTTTTTTTTCGAAACTTTGTTTTTCTTAAAAAATTACAGTAAATATTTGATATTTCCCAACGTTTTTTGAATGATCGACTTGCTTTTTTTTTTTTAATGTATGTCTGAACCTTATCTAACTACTTCTTCAAGATTTCTTTAGATAAACCGACCAGCGTAGCGGGCGAAGGCCGCTAGTCTATTAATAAAACTAACATCTAAAGCACCCATATCAAACTCGTATTTTATTTAAAAAAGAAAGAATTGTTTCCAATTTGTTTCTTAAGTTTAAATATGTTATATTGCACTTAAATGAAAATTGTTTGCATATTTTCCTTGCTCCATGTGCTTGAATTCGAAAATCTAATGAAAACATCCGGCTTGTGAAAATGACGTGCATTAAATTTTCGTAACGAATGTAGCCAAATTGTATGTTTTTATCAGTTTTTTTAAATATAATTTTTAAACTATTTGGAACTTATTTTTCGTAATAAGTGTATTCAGTAGATTGCTTTCATAAGTACCTTCTGGTACAACCAGAATCAAAATCCGTCAGGTATTTTTTGAAATTTGCTTGACGAAAGAATTTTTTTATCACTTTTAATATCGTTACATACCATGTGCTTGTGCATTAGCCGTCTCTTCGCTTGGATAACAATTTACTCCATGTACTCTGATTCGGTTTTCTACGAAAATATCCAGCCGGTGAAAAATGACGAATACCAATTTCTGTGACGTATGCAAATAAATTGTGCTTTTTTATCAGTTTTTTTAATATAACTTTTAAACTATTTGGAACTAATTTTTCGTAGGTGGTGCATTCACCAGATTACCTTCATAGGTACCTATTGGTGCAAACAGAATCAAAATCCGACAAGTACTTTTTGAGATTTGCTTGACGAAAGAATTTTTTTGACTTTTAATATCGTTACGTATCTCTGAGTATAAAGACTTCGCTTCGCTCAGACAATTAACTTATATCTGATAGGCATTATTAAAACAAATATGAGCATGAAAAAAGCCCTAACAAATATTTTGAAATTCATATTTGAAATTTCATTTAAATATTACAGGAATTTTACGCGGAACATGAATTTCATTACGTGCTGAAAAAATACTTTACAGATTTTATTTATTTATTTATTTATTGTTGAAAATAATTTAAATAAAACATCTTAATTTTTTTTATAATTAAATTTTGTTTTTATGATTAGGGATACAGTGGACTCTCAAAACTAATTTTTACTTACCCATCATACGTAGTATAGGGTAAGTCTTGCAATCGTTTTGAAAATCGAAAAAAAAATTTGACGGATTTACACGTTTTAGATATTGGAGATAATATTGCCGTCCGTCTGTCTGTCTGTCTGTCAGTCTGTAAACGCTCTATCTCACGAACAAATCGAGATAGAGACTTGAAATTCTGTATGTACTTAGTATGTAAGAATGGGACGAAGCCTATTGAATATCAGCAACCTCGATTATCCGGAACTATTTTTTCCAGATTCTCGAAAAATTTGTTCTGATGAAAGGTACATAAAAATTTTCGAATTTTTTTTATTTTAAGGAATGCATGTAAAAGGCAATAAAAACACAAATTTTGCATAAAGAACAAAGTCGATCGGATTATTAGTTGTCGAGATATTTGTAATCTTGTTTTCCACATTCTTCGATTTCTCATAATCCTGTATTTCATTCAAATTTCACTTCAGAGGTATATTTTAATTGGAAATGAGACGCTTAATTCGACACAGCAAACTGTTAGTTAATATGATTATCATTTTTGGAGTTATAAGGATGTTTCTTTTACGTAGTTTGGTATTTTCTTGAGTAGTTTGGCGTTTTATATAATTTGTTGAAATTGGTGCATCAGCAATTCATTAATAGAGTATTACTATGTGTATTAACAACATTTAGATTCAGTTTTGGAATTGAAATACATTGTATAAATAGTTTTCACATATTTTATTTTCATATGCATATAAATGATGGGTAAGTATTACGGTGGCCTCCAACGACTAGTTTTGATTTTCAATGATTTTTTTTAAAAATTTCTGGAAATAATCATAATATATAAATCTCTTATTTCACAATTTAGAAAAAAAATATATATATTCAATAGTTTTTGAGATATATTTTTTTTAATTAACCAAAAAAGGCAATATTTCATAATGCTCCATGCGAAATTCTTTAGGCCCAATTTTTCTGATTTTTTATTTAAAATGCTCTCTATGTAAGTGTTAACAAATGTTACTACGCATTTTTAGCATATTACTTGTAAAACATTTTTAAAAAATGATTTTAACTTAATTCTTTTGTATTTTCCGTTAAAAAATCATTAAAAATTTCATATAACTGAAATTTAAAAAATTTACATGCGTCTAAAAAATTTATTTCTTGTAACATTTGTTAACACATACATAAAGAGCATTTTAAACAAACAATCAGAAAAATTGGGCATAAAGAATTTTGCATGGAACATTTTGAAATCATGAAAAAGACGAAAATATTCATTCTGAGAAAAACAGGTTTTAGTAACTACAGTGGTTGTAATTGCTTATAATTTTCCTACTGACACAGTTTCAGCTATTAAGAAATATAATATCATTTCTAGCTTATATGTAAGTGTTTTATGTTTTTATGGTAAATTCACATAAAATATGTGATTTCGACAGTAATTCATGCAAAGGACGTGAAGTATCTGAATTTTAAAAAATCTTCTCAAAAGTAACATTTTGTATTTTCTAATGAATTTTTTTCAAATTTTACTAGAAATACTAGCGAGCTACGCCCGCTAGCTGGACCACTTTTTCCAAACGAACCTCGGTATTAAGCAGTATATAATAAGCAAAAAATTCATTAAATAAGCAAGTCTTGGTGTTCGAATCCTCAGGCACAAAAAAAATAAATTAAAGAGCCATGGTCCCGTTAAAAATATGTGATTTCGCACTGTGGGCCACGTGCACTTGAAAAAAAAAATTGTGGATCGGAACTATGGTCGCTTCGCGCCCATAGTCCCGTTAAAAATATTTGGTTTTGCACGGTGGGCACTACGCGCCCTTAAGACATTTTTCCGTATTTTTTAGTTCATCAGAAGCAGATTTTTACGCAGATTCTGAATATGTAATCAGTTTTTTTCTACTTTAAAAACTGTCTGCATGATGGTTTAAGAAAAAACGCGCAAAAAAAAAGCAATTAGCGCCGGTAGAAAAAGCGGTTTTCGGCTGTTTCTTCTTTTAGCCAAAGGGGAAAAATTCAGGTTCTTCACCGCAAGGTAGCGCAGTGTTCTGCCTCGTAGCTCCGTTTGAGCGCCGTTTGGGATTTGAGATATTTTTCGTTCCGATTCCCAAGGGGTTTTTAATTCATAACTTTTTTAATTTTGGTCCCACGGTCTCGAAAATGCCCGAAATGACTTCCCCGGAATTTTTCCAATCGAAAGACATCTCTCGCGACTTCCAACTCGCCCGCGTTGCAAACTGTAATCGGCTTCAAGCAGACAGACAGAGGCGCACGGATTTTATTAGTATAGATTCATGATATAAATAACTCTTTTTGTTCAATTTTTTTAATATATTAAATATTTTTAATATTTTAAATATATTAATATTTTTTAATTTACGCTAAAAAGATTGGGGACAAAAAGCAACTCCTCTAAATACATTATAAACAAACGCTTAAAGACACAGTTAAAAGTTATACTTAAAGTATTTTTTGCGAAATCACAAAATCAATAATTTCAGTGCAAGATAATAACATTTTGTATTTTAAAACTAAAAACTAGGCTAAATTTTGCGGATGTGAATGGGAAAAAAGTAAACAAATGGGCGTGGCACAATCAGCTGATTGGACAAAAATGCTTATAACTCCAGTAAAAATAGTCGAAATTGAAAAATTCTTTTTGTGTTCAATAGCAGGGAGTTCATATAATGTTATTATGCTAAAAATGAAAATTCGACAGTTTGATTATTTTTGCGATTTTGAAAGTCCCCTGTTTACTACGGCATATTTGATGTGGAAAATGTCATCTCTTTAGTATTTATAGTTAGCTTAAAGTGATATTCGAAAGAACTCCGATATAGGTGGAAATGTTGTTTGCAATTTTATTTATATTTAATCGCTGAAATACGCAGCAGAAGGACTTACTATGGAACAGGGTGCGTCGCCGTTCATCGCTCATTTTAGAGGGATATACAAACGAATTCGGTTACAAAACTGTCTTTTAACAATAATGAATGGATGTGGGTTACCCGTTGCACTAACTTCCTAATTTAACTAATTTCTTTTGCTTGTTACTTGCGTGTAGGAATTGTATAAGTTGTCTAAGTGTAGCACGAAAGATCTCATCGTTTCTATTTATTGACGAAAATAGATAAAGGGGAATTATATATATAAAATTCCTCCGTGTATAACGACTCCGGGGTCAACCCATCCACGAGAAAAAAAACTTATTGTGACCAATGACAAATTAAATTGTGAAAAGTTATCTCCGATTTTAAAGGCTATCAATTTTTTGTCCAATGCAAACGTTCCAGAGTCGTAATGGAGCGTACTCGTTTGTCAGATTTACAGTTTGAGCTGTAAATGACGTCACTACGTTTTACTGTGCTTTGAAATCTTTTCCCTATTTCAAACACAATATTCACACTGTTAAAAATTTGTCTCATTTGCTGCAGCATCCCTCCACCGCTTTTATAGAAAACGATTACTTTGCTGTGTTGTGGAGCATTCTGATTGGTCATAAAAGAGACATTCTATAAAAGCTGTGGAGTGACGCTGCAGTAAATGGGTCAAATTTTTAGCAGTACACTGTTAAAAATTTTACCCTTTTGCTGCATCATCACTCCCAAGCTTTTAAAGAATACACTGTAAGTAACACACATAAAGTAACCGTTTTTTATAAAAGCGTTGGAGTGATGCTGCAGCAACTGTTAAAAATTTGACCCATTTGCTGCAGCATCACTCCACTGCTTTTATATAAAGCAATTACTTTTACTGTGATATGGAACATTCTCATTGGTCATACACTGTTAAAAATTTGACCCATTTGCTGCAGCGTCACTCCACAGCTTTTATAGATTATCTCTTTTATGCCGAATGAAAATGCTCCATAACACCGTAAAGTAACCGTTTTTTATAAAAGCGGTGGAGTGACGCTGCAGCAAATGGGTCAAATTTTTTGCAGTGTAAAAGAGATATTCTATAAAAGCTGTGGAGTGACGCTGCAACAAATAGGTCAAATTTTGAACAGTGTAATACGGTAAAGTAATCATTTTCTATAAAAGCTGTGTAATGACGATGCAGCAAAACAGTCAAATTTTTAACAGTGTTTAATTAAAACTTTTTATTTAAGAAAAGCGAAGGTGCGTTTTAAATACAATATTGTTAGAATTTTTATATTCTTGTTGCTTTACTTATTTATTTATTTATTTTTATTTATTTATTTTTTTACAGCCGTGAATGACTTCATTGTCACATAACGAATCACGATTGTTCACTCTTAATTGTCGACATTTGTTTTCGATCTTATAAAGTATTTTCTTTTAAGTATTAGCTAATGGCATAGAATAGTTAATTCACAAATGTTTTAAAATAGCATTATTAATACATGTTTTGCATTATTAATGCATGTTAATTTGCATGTTTTGTGTGAAATAATTACTGTAATTTTGTGAGTGAAATTCATTAGCGGCATATTCTATGCCATTATTTTACCCATTCACTTAATAATTTAGCTACCCTCTCATATTCGTCTGGAAATGGCCAAAATGGGAAAAAATTTTATACATTTTGGATATTTTTATTATTTTCTCTCAGTACGTTAAAATATTTTTGGCTGTAGTTTCACAATGTATTCTTTTATAATTGATATTGTTACGAATTTTGTAAATAGTTAGTGTTTGTACTGTAAAATAATGTAAATAATCTTATTAAGCTCCCTTTCTTTACTAATATTAGTTTTTGTTACATTGTCTCTGTTATCAAGCAAACTTGTCTATTATTTTCAGTGAATGTCTATGGCAGCTTTGCGAAATATTTGAGATATCGCCAAGTTGGCGTCACTTTTGGCGACTAATTTTGGTCGCCAAATTTGGCGATATATCGCCAAGTTGGCGACAAACTTGGCGATTGTTGGCGATGGTAACCCTTCCCTATTTATGGTAACCCCCCTTAGGTCTACTGATACATTATTTGTTGTTCCGTGGTTTTCCAGGTTTTTCTAGAAATTTCTAGCACATGCTACGAGCCTATATATAAGGAGAGCGATACGAGCTGTTGTTGTTATTATTTACCAGTCAGTCATTGAGTGAGCTACTAGAGATTGTCCAAGCAAGTTTGCTTGATGTATTGAGTTTTATCTACGTTGTTTTGAATGTGATATAGTGTTGAGACATTGTATAAAGAGTCTCTGCGACCTATATTTGTACTTGTTCGATAGATTTAAACAGTTATTTTGGAATATCTTGTAATATTTGTGAGTTTCGAAGACTCTGTTGTTCTGAAGATCTGTAAATAAATTATTTTCTACTTTTCTAAGAGAAAAGAGTTTGAAGTTGTCTAACCATAAGATCGAAAGAACCCTATATACGCTGCAACATTTGGTGTCAGGAGTCGGGATCTTATGGCGAAAACAAGAACAATGGATGGTCAACTGAAAGAACTGTTAGAAGCTATTAATGGAATAAAGGCAGAATTGACGAAAGGCCAAGAAAAGTTGGCGGAAAAAATGAATAAAGTCCAAGAAGAGTTGGCGGAAAAAATGAATAAAGGCCAAGAAGAGTTGGCGGAAAAAATGAATAAAGGCCAAGAAGAGTTGGCGAAAAAGATGAACAAATGCCAAGAAGATGTGACTGAAAAGATTAATAAAGGCCAAGAAGAAATGAAGAAAACTTTAGAAGTAAAGTTCTCGTCGGTAGAGAGAAGAATAGGCTCGGTAGAAGAGAAAATAGAGGAAGTAGAAGAGAAAATTCAGAATGAAGTTAGTAATGTTGAACAGAAAATGGAACGGAAAATGGCGGAAGTAGAAGAGAAAATTCAGAATGAAGTTTGTAAAGTTGAAGAGAAAATCAGTAACGTTGAAGAGAAAATACTAGGTGAAGTAGATGAAAAGCTAAATAAAAAAGTACAAGATCTTGAGAAGAAACTTTCAGCGTCTAGTGGTAATTATGAAGAATTTAGGAATCCACCTGCTTCTCCCGTGCACATTAAGCTGTCGACATACGATGGAAAGAGTTCCTGGCAAGTTTACAAGACCCAATTCACCATTGTAGCTGAAGCGAACAAATGGAGTGACGAGGTGAAAGCTTGTCAACTGGCAGCATCTTTAAGAGGAGAAGCCGCCGACGTGCTGCAGACATTGCCCGATATGACGCAACTCAATTTTGAGACTAAGTTGTGCACTTGAAATGAGATTCGGCGAAAAATTCTTCAAGGATTATACGAGAATACAAATGAAGAGCCGCCATCAAAAATCGAGTGAAACCCTTCAAGAGTTTGCGTCGGAAATTGAACGGCTTGCAAATTTAGCATTCATTGACTGTCCAACAAATGTACGGGAAATGCTGTCACTGCAATATTTTGTAGACGGAATAAAAGATCCAGAAGTGCAGAGAGCGGTACGAATGGCAGATGTACAGGATTTAAAGGCTGCACTACTATATGCCTTAAAGTTGGAAGCAGCTACACAAGCCAGCCGAAGAGATCGTCATTCAGTCCGAGGGGCAACGGTGAACAAAAGCTCAGACACTGAGAACGACGTCTTGAAAGAAATTAGGAAAATAAATCAAGAAATTGAAGCTTTAAAATACGGAAGAACAAGTTCAAGAAGACAGAATCTCACGTGCTGGGGATGCGGTGATACAGGACATCTCTGAAGAAATTGCCCCAAAATCCACGAACGTGAGATAAATTCAAACAGTCAGCAGGGAAACTAAATTTTGGCCATCTCGCGGGGCGGAGGTTGCCAGAGAATGAAAAGCCCCACCTGAAGATCCTCCAGATATCAAAAATGAGCGGCGGTGATAACGAATTATATGTGATAGGCTTTATTAACGGAATTCAGTGCCGTATGATTGTCGATACAGGAGCCAATGTGACAATAATAAGAGAAGATTTGGCTCGAAAATTGAAATGTAAACTCATCTGGACTCCACCATGCGTTACCCTGCAAACTGTGACGGGCGACAAGATAGGCATATATGGAAAGGCCAATTTAACTATCAACTTTGGAGGAACGAAATATTACCATACGGCACATGTGGCTGACATAACAGATCCTTGCTTAATCGGACTAGATTTTCTGAAGAAGTTTGACTTCAGACTTGATTTCAAAAATAACAAAATGATCTCAAAATTTGAAGAAATAAGTCTTTTTGGATTAAATAACGAAATTGAATGTAAACAAATAGTAATAGCCAAAGAAGACATTAATCTAGATGCAAGAACAGAATGTTTGGTTCCTGCTG
The DNA here is from genome assembly GCA_964019185.1 of Maratus speculifer. Lineage (NCBI taxonomy): Eukaryota > Metazoa > Arthropoda > Arachnida > Araneae > Salticidae > Maratus > Maratus speculifer. Next base: position 26,515,658 of record OZ025292.1, read on the forward strand.
TAATTAAAAATAAAACTAATTATCGATTTGGCCATATAGATTATCCAGAAGACAATAGTACACAAGCAGGAGTATTGGTGGCTTCTTCTGTGGTAGACCTCTCGAAAAAGACCATTCCAGTCAGAATTGCTAACATCAGTGATAAGACGAGGACTATCAAGAAAGGAGAGGTGATAGCGTCATGTGCTCCTGTGACGTGCATAAGTCAAAATTCCAGTCACTCTGAGAAATCTTCAGATAATTTAGTCAAGGATTTGTTACAAAATACAGACTTAAATCCAAAACAGTTGGAAGCTGCGGAAAATTTAATTAGAGAATTCCAAAGTTTATTTTCCCAAACATCTGAAGACTTTGGACGAACTAAAATGGCACAACACCGAATTGACACGGGAGATCACTCTCCTATTAAACAGCACCCTAGACGATTACCTTTTGCCAAGCAAGAAGAGGTGCAGAATTTAATTAAAGATATGGAAGAAAATGACGTCATCGAACCATCAACAAGTCCATGGGCGTCTCCCATTGTATTAGTAAGAAAGAAGGATGGTTCTACAAGATTTTGTGTAGACTACCGCCGACTGAATGACGTCACCAAAAAGGATAGTTACCCTCTGCCAAGGATTGACGACACTCTTGACACACTTGCGGGCAACACTTGGTTCTCGACTTTAGACTTGAAGAGTGGTTACTGGCAGGTAGAGATCCATCCCGACGACCGCGAGAAGACTGCCTTTACAACGGGACAAGGATTATGGCAGTTCAAGGTAATGCCTTTTGGTCTATGTAACGCACCTGCAACTTTTGAACGCCTTATGGAAACGGTTCTTCGGGGACTGTCATATGAGGCATGTCTTGTTTATTTAGACGATATCATAATCATAGGAAAATCTTTTGATGAACATCTGAACAACCTCAGGCGGGTGCTACAAAAATTAAAGGAAGCTAATTTGAAGTTAAGCCCTTCGAAGTGCAGTTTGTCTCGTAATGAAGTCGCCTACCTTGGACACATCATTTCGGCGGAAGGAGTTAGGACTGATCCGGAGAAGATATCGGCCGTGAAAAATTGGAATCGTCCAGCAGATGTTCACCAGCTTCGAAGTTTTCTAGGATTATGCACCTATTACAGAAAATTCGTCAAAGGCTTCTCGATGATTGCAAAACCACTTCATAAATTAACAGAAGCCAATCAAAAATTTATGTGGACACAGGAATGTGACTCAGCTTTCGAAAAGCTTAAGGAGGCCTTGACATCCACTCCAATTCTGTCGTATCCTCAAATCGATAAACAGTTTATACTTGATACGGATGCAAGCAATGAAAGCATTGGCGCTGTACTGTCCCAGGAAATCGACGGCCAGGAGCGTGTTATCGCCTATTTCAGCAAGTGCTTGTCAAAGGCCGAGCGAAACTACTGCGTAACAAGAAAAGAGCTTCTTGCTGTAGTGAAAGCCATAGACCACTTTCATCACTATCTTTACGGTCGAAAGTTCCTGATCCGAATTGATCATGCTTCTCTAACTTGGCTATTGAATTTTAAGAACCCTGAAGGCCAGATAGCCAGGTGGATACAAAAGCTTCAAGAGTACGATATGGAGATACGCCATCGAAAAGGCTCATCACATGGAAATGCAGATGCTCTCTCAAGAAGACCCTGCTCAGAGAATTGTAGATACTGCGACCAGGCTGAGAAGAAATTTAATGTCAAAGGTCCTATAGTAAGACAAGTTACAACTGGGTCTACATCATCGCAAGATCCGTGGAGTGACGAGAGCCTGCGTAAAGATCAACTTGCTGATCCTGAAATTAAGCCAATTCTAGAGCTGAAAGAGGAGTCCAACAGGAAGCCCAGCTGGCAAGACATGGCCCATTACCATCCTACGACTAAACGTTATTGGGCTCTCTGGGATTCCTTACATTTGAAGAACGGCATCTTGTACCGAAAATGGGAGTCTGACGATGGAAAGACATGTAGATGGCAACTACTACTCCCTAAGTCGAGAATTTCTATGGTCCTTCAAGAACTGCATGGTAGTCCCACAGGAGGTCATTTTGGTGTAATGAAGACCCTGCAAAAGGTTCGAGAGCGTATCTACTGGAATAATGTTCGCAGTGACGTGGAGAAGTGGTGTCGAGCTTGTGACACCTGTGTAGCACGTAAAGGTCCTAAGAGGCGCACCCGTGGACGATTCCAACGTTATAATGTAGGAGCTCCTTTCGAACGAATTGCCCTAGACATCCTGGGTCCACTTCCTAGAACATCTGATGGCAATAAGTACATCCTCGTTGTCATGGACTACTTCACTAAGTGGCCTGAAGCCTACGCCATTCCTAATCAAGAGGCGGTAACCGTAGCAGACATACTGATTCAACACTGGGTTTCCAGATACGGAGTTCCTCTTCAAATCCATTCCGATCAAGGAAGAAATTTTGATTCGGCTGTGTTCAAGGAAATGTGTGAACTACTCGGCATGGACAAAACCCGAACAACACCTCTACACCCTCAATCGGACGGCATGGTAGAGCGGTTCAATCGTACCATCCTAAATAGCCTCTCTCTCCTGGTGTCTAGAGACCAACAGGACTATGACAAGAAATTGCCTCTTTTCCTGCTTGCTTACAGGAGTGCCACTCATGAGGCCACTGGTTACTCCCCTTCTCAAATGCTCTTTGGTTGTGATCTTCGTCTACCTGCGGATCTTTTGTTTGGCCGTCCTCCTGATGCTCCTTCATCGCCTGAGGAATATGTCGATGAACTCCAGGCGCGGATTGAGGAGATTCATTGTCTAGCGAGGAACCGAATTGGACTGGCATCAGAAAAGATGAAGACACGATACGACACAAAGGCAACAGGACATGAGTTCAACGAAGGTGACAAAGTTTGGTTGTGGAATCCGATACGTCGTAAGGGACTGTCGCCAAAATTACAAAGAAACTGGGACGGTCCTTACACAGTCGTCAACAGGCTGAATGACGTCGTTGTACGCATACAAAAATCGCCACACGCCAAACCGAAGGTCGTACACTATAACCGGCTAGCCCCTTATTTTGGCCAAAGTGATTAGAAATTCAAAACTTGAATTTCAGACCATGGTCATGAAAGTCACTTTTTGTAAATATGTAAATAGTAATTAGTTCTTATTTATGTAAATTTTATTATTATTATTGTTATTATTTATTTATTTATTTATTTATTTGTTTATTTATTTTAAGTGTTTTCCTCTAACTCAAGGATTGCACTGCCCGGGACGTGCAGTCTTTCAGGAGGGGGTAGTGTTACGAATTTTGTAAATAGTTAGTGTTTGTACTGTAAAATAATGTAAATAATCTTATTAAGCTCCATTTCTTTACTAATATTAGTTTTTGTTACATTGTCTCTGTTATCAAGCAAACTTGTCTATTATTTTCAGTGAATGTCTATGGCAGCTTTGCGAAATATTTGAGATATCGCCAAGTTGGCGTCACTTTTGGCAAATAATTTTCGTCGCCAAATTTGGCGATATATCGCCAAGTTGGCGACAAACTTGGCGATTGTTGGCGATGGTAACCCTTCCCTATTTATGGTAACCCCCCTTAGGTCTACTGATACATTGTTTGTTGTTCCGTGGTTTTCCAGGTTTTTCTAGAAATTTCTAGCACATGCTACGAGCCTATATATAAGGAGAGCGATACGAGCTGTTGTTGTTATTATTTACCAGTCAGTCATTGAGTGAGCTACTAGAGATTGTCCAAGCAAGTTTGCTTGATGTATTGAGTTTTATCTACGTTGTTTTGAATGTGATATAGTGTTGAGACATTGTATAAAGAGTCTCTGCGACCTATATTTGTACTTGTTCGATAGATTTAAACAGTTATTTTGGAATATCTTGTAATATTTGTGAGTTTCGAAGACTCTGTTGTTCTGAAGATCTGTAAATAAATTATTTTCTACTTTTCTAAGAGAAAAGAGTTTGAAGTTGTCTAACCATAAGATCGAAAGAACCCTATATACGCTGCAACAATATTTTACCTTACTTTATTCTTTTAAAATTTATGCATTTACCATTTGTTCATTGCAATCCCTCCCCACCCACCAGATAGTTTTGTTATAGTTTTAAATGCAGATTTCTATTGATTTTTTTTTTTTAGATTTTTCCCTCATATTTAATCTTTGTATTTTTCAAAATTGTTGTAATGTTTTATCATCCTTTCAAAAATAAAAACACGTCATTTTGACGGGCTATATTCTAGTTTTTAATAGTTCTGTAAGGTCCCTAACTGCACTAAATGTTGCATATATAGGTGCCATGTGTAGATGTAAATTCATCTCTTCCCCTCTCCCTCTGTGTGTGTATCATATCATATCATATATATTATAAAGCAGAAGTTCTGAACTTCCAAACGAGTGTTTAAATAAACTACCCGATGGATTTTTTTTGCCGATTGTATCATTCGATAGGAAATATTTTTCCGAAGGTTTATGATTCAAATTTACAGGGTTAATTCTGATTTTTCGTAGTAAATTTCGTATTTTTCATTATTTTTGACAAAAGGTTTGCCAGTAGCTGTTTTTGGCGAAAATTATAACTGCTAAAAGAATTAAATTGGATATATCTATTAGAAATATTACAAATATCTTGCAAATAATAGCAGAAAATAACTACTGATAATAATAATAAAGAAAGACCGTTTAAATGAGGCGTAATATTATAAAAATATATTTATCTTGAAAATGAAAAAAATATTTGTAATGCTTAAAAAATAAATTAACTCGAAATATAACGATTGGTTCCACTTTTGGCTACTTATCCCTGGCGTTAGAATAAAAACATTAACTTCAGAAATTGATTAAATGAATTTTGAATGATAATTATTTCCCTTTTTATTATTGTATTTCTCTTTTGTATCGAATTTCTGTATAATATAACTTACAGTAGAAAAAAGCAGATCTGATTGTAAAAGACACTGTAAGTTGTGAATTACTATTCGTTTCTATACCATTTTCATCTTGCTTTTGTCGCCAAAGAATGTGTTTTTAAGCCGAAAATGCACTACTGACTTAATGCCTGATATAGGTTCTTAATGGTCGCAATAATGTTTTTTTTTCAAGTGAAGATAATTTTTAGAGTATATTTTAATATTCAATCGTAAATTATATAGATATGAGTATAACTCTTTTATTTCTTTTTGCAAATGTTTTTATTGTTAATTTAATTTTTCTCGCGCCATTTCGTCAATTTCACTTACAGGAAAAATTTCAGTTTTAAAATTTAAAAACTCAAGAAGGAAAGATTACCCCATCGATTAAAAATCTACCCCCAAATTCCAAGATTAAATGTCAATAATGGATGATCGTAAATGTCACATTCACTTGACATTAAGTATAATATAAATGTACTAATTATGTCATCAAGTGATTTTTAATTCGACATTTTATTTCTGCTTATATATATGTTCTGCTAATTTGTTTTTCGTTATTTAAAAGAAAATTTATGCTAATCTATGTAATCTGGCAAATAGTTTGGCGATTTGTATAATTTGGCGAACTTGGTCGACGGTATAACCAAGTAGTGCTGAAGGAAAATTTTTGCAATTCAAAGTAAATTTATGCAATTATGCGTTATTACTATAGATAAATTCAACATTTTGAAATAAAAAATTCCTGCTGAACAAAATTTACAAGTCTTTTTTAACTGACCATTTCCTCTTCCATATTTCTTTAATCAATATTTCGCTATTCTCTTTCGCGCAAGCTAAAAAAAGTGTTTTTTAAATATTTTATTAGATAAAACGTAAATAACATTTTTCTATTTTTTGTTTAAATATTTTTAAAATCTAATTCTTTCATTATGTGTCTTACAGGACAAAATAGCAGAATTACTTTTAAAAATGGTTTTATCTGTTAATTATATGTTATTTTTTTATTTGGGTGTTTGAATTTACTTTTGCCATCAAACAATGCGATTTTATACCAAGAGGGCATAAGCCGGAGCGATGTTCACAATCTTATACTATAATGCGAGCAAAAATTGTGTGTGTGTGTGGGGGTAAATTTTATCTCAAAAACGGCTCTAACGATTTTCGCAAAAATTTGGATTTTACCATTTTCGGGCACGAGAAGACCATTGGGCTAGGTCCCATGTTCGGGAAAATTCGATTACTGGGTCATTTTGGGTCACAATGGGTCAGGATCAAGCTATTTATATCTAGAGAACGGCTGGATGGATTTTAAGGCAATTTTGTATCCAATCGTTTTTTGACACGAGAAAACTATTGGGCTGGGTCACATGTTCGAAAAATTTCGATTAGTGGGTCATTTTGGGGTCATTATGGGTCAAGCCATTTTTATCTAAAAAACGGCTCTAACGATTTTGACCAAATTTTATATTGTATCGTTTTGGATTACAAGAAGACCATTGGGTTAGGTAACATGTTCGAGAAAATTCGGTAAGTGGGTCATTCATGGGGTCATTGTGGGTCATGCTATTTTTATCTAGCGATTTTCTCACGCAATTTTGACTAAAAATTGCATTCTATGGTTTTCGGTCACGAGAAAAACATTGGGCTAGGTTACATGTTCGAGAAAAAATTTCAATGGGTCATATTGGGTCATTAAGAGTCTGGGTCAAGCTATTTATATTTAAAGATCGGCACGATGGATTATAACGAAATTTTGTATGTAACAGTTTTTTGACATGAGAAAACTAATGGGCTAAATCACATGTTTGAGAGATTTCGACTATGAGGGTCATTTGTGGGTCATGATGGGTCATGGTCAACCTATATCTAAAGAACAGGTGGATCGATTTTAACAATATTTTGTATGCAACATTTTTTTGGCACGATAAAATCATTGGACTAGGTTACATGTTCGAAAAATTTCGATTAATGGGTCATTTTGGGTCATTAAGAGTCCGGGTCAAGCTATTTATATTTAAAGAATGGCGTGATGGATTATAACGAAATTTTGTATGTGACAGTTTTTTGACATGAGAAAACTAATGGGCTAAATGACATGTTTGAGAGATTTCGACTATGAGGGTCATTTGTGAGTCATGATGGGTCATAATGGGTCATGGTCAACCTATATCTAAAGAACAGGTGGATCGATTTTAACGAATTTTGTATACAAAATTTTTTTGGCACGATAAAATCATTGGACTAGGCTACATGTTCGAAAAATTTCGATTAATGGGTCATTTTGGGTCATTAAGAGTCTGGGTCAAGCTATTTATATTTAAAGAACGGCGTGATGGATTATAACGAAATTTTGTATGTGACAGTTTTTTGACATGAGAAAACTAATGGGCTAAATCACATGTTTGAGAGATTTCGACTATGAGGGTCATTTGTGGGTCATGATGGGTCATAATGGGTCAAGGTCAAACTATATCTAAAGAACAGGTGGATCGATTTTAATGAAATTTTGTATGCAACATTTTTTTGGCACGATAAAATCATTGGACTAGGTTACATGTTCGAAAAATTTCGATTAATGGGTCATTTTGGATCATAAAGGCTCTGGGTCAATCTATGTATAATTAAAGAACGGCAGGATCAATTTTAACGAAATTCTGTATGTAACAATTTTTGAAACGAGAAAACTAATGGACTAAGTCACATATTCGAGAGCTTTCGATTATAAGGGTCATTTGTGGGTCTTAATGGGTCAAGGTCAAGCTATATCTAAAGAATGGGTGGGTCGATTTTAACGAAATTTTGTATACAGCATATTTTTGGCATGAGAAAATCATTGGGGTAGGTCACATGTTCGAGAAATTTCGATTGGTGGGCCACTTTTGGGTCATTCTAATTTTATCTTGACAACGTTTCGCGCAATTTTGATTAAATTTTGTATTTTATCGTTTTCGGTCACAAGAAAATCATTGGGTTAGGACAGATTTTTGTGAAAATTCGATCAATGGGTCATTTTGGATTATAAGGGGTCAGGGTCAAACCAACTATATCTAAAAAACAGCTCAATCGATTTTATCTAAATTTTGTATCTAATGTTTTTCGGCATGCTAAAACTAAAAAGCTAGGCCACACGTTTAAGAGATTTCGATTATAAGGGTCATTTGTTGGTCATGATGGGTCATGCTAATTTTATATAGAAAATGGTACTCACCATTTTGACTATACTTTGTATTATATCGTTTTTGAGCAAGAGAAAACCATTTGGCTTGGACACATGCTCGCGAAAATTCGATTAGTGGGTCATTTTGGGTCTTAATGAGCTACGGCTATTCTAATTATATATAAGAACGACTCAATCAATTTTACCTAAATTTTGAAACAAAACGTTTTTTGTCACGAGAAGACTATTGGGCTGAGTCGCATGTTAAGCAAAATTATATTAGTGGGTCATTTCGCTTCATTGCTGAATGCTGCCAAGCTAATTTTACCTAAAAAATGGCTTGAACGATTTTGATTCAATTTTATATTCTACTGTTTTTGATTACCTGAAGACGATTGAGCTATGTCACATGCTTGATCAAATTTGATTAGTGGCTCATTTTGGGTAATACGGGTCAGGGTCACGAGAATATGGCAAAAGCCAATAACTTGGTGATATTTGACAAAATATTGGCGACATATGGCCAAAAAATCGACTATAAAAATTACGAAAACCAAAACACGTATTTGGAGCCAAATGAAAGAATGCCTCCAAATTTGGCTATATCTAGCAAAATATATTGTCTTTCAGAATGTAAAGAATTTTTTTTATACATTCTTAAGAGGATTCGAGATGCATGGTTAAACCAATCAGAGTCGAGCTAAAAATGTGATTTAGATCGATGTCCTTTCGTTGTAAAATTTAAAATAAAATAAAATTTATAAATATGCGCATAAAAACATAGTTTTCTTATTGATTGTTTTTCTAAATAATACTATTATAAACATGTTTTAAAGTAATAATACAGAGTTAATGATACAGTGAAAATACTATATCGAGTTGAACACAAAGTTAATTTTGACCGAGCAAAGCTCGGTCTCCCCTGCTAGTTAGTACTAAATTCTCTCACTCTCTTTTAAATGTGTGAGAGCATTTTTAGGATATTTTTTTTATGTTTAATTGTAAATATATAAATAGAAGTTATAGCAAAAAAAAAAAAAAATGCGTATAAAGTTTAAATTTTAGTATAAATGTCTTCCTCATCCAAACTGTAAAAAATTTTAATTGCAATTTTTTTTTAAGTTTTGGCGCAGATGTCATAGACGCACCACATTCGCACGATTGCAACAAAATGGCGATTTTATGCCTCACACAGGGTGCGTAGTCTGGAAGCACCTTGTAAGCACCTTTTACCAGAATTTTTATAATGTAAAATCTGTTTTATTTAACGAAAAAAAATTCTTTTTTATATGTAACAACCAGTACTTTGAAGAATTTCTGGTACTAAAATAATTAAAATCCTCTGAGTTTCTTGATGACTACGCACCCTGCTCACATGGTAAACCGACTATGGTTGTTTATTTATTAATAAACTATTTATTAACTTTCATTTTGTTTTTTAAAATAATATAAATCATTTTGTTCTATAGCTATTAATTAAACTTTTTTATTTATTATTTTTATTCAAATAATACAAAATAATTAAAAAATATTTATGAAATTGGTAATTAAAAACCAAGTTCTCCAAATTGGCGCCAGAAAAAAAATGCGCCAATGTGGTGCATACATGACATCTGTGTCAAAGTTTTTTCACTATACAAAAGGGAATGTACAATACGGAAAACAATACAATACAATAGGAAAAATGCAGTATAAATACCGAATAAAGTTTTTTTCCAAATATAGAAATTTTGTCACAGATTTGGTTACATACTCATAGAGGTATCTCACTGGCGCCAAAATGGCATTATTTGTCTCATATGGTAACCCAGCTATAATTGTTTATCTGATGATAAGTTGTTTATTTACTTTCATTTTCTTTTTTTAAAATGATATTTGTTGTTTTGTTCTACAGTTACTTTTTAGCTCACAGGCTATCATAGCCTGAGAGCTTATGTGCCCGTCCGTTCTGTATGTACGTTCGTATGTTCGTATGTTCGTGCGTAACGCGATAACTCATGATAAAAATATCGGATCCACTTGAAATTTTGTATATAGGTATATCCTGATAAGGCGCTTCCCTGATTAGTTTTTGGAGTTCATTCGATATGTATAAGAGGGGAACAGGGGGCTCATGCCCCTCCCCTTAATGGATATAAATGGGTTTTTCATGCAGAATTAAGTTTTTGTCCAAAATTTAGATATAGGATCATTCTGATGAGGTGATTCCGTGACTGTTATGTGTTCATTGAATAAGTATAAACAGGGGGAACGGGGAGCTCATGCCCCCTCCCCTTAATTGATATAAACGGGATTTTCATGCAGAATTAACAGTTTTCGTTCAAAATTTAGATATAGGATCATTCGGATGAGGCGATACCGTGGCTGTTATTAGGTGTTCATTGAATAAGTATAAACAGGGGGAACGGGGGGGGGGCTCATGCCCCTCCCCTTAAAGGATATAAATGGGTTTTTCATGCAGAATTAACAGTTTTTGTCCAAAATTTAGATATAGGATCATTCTGATGAGGCGATTCCGTGACTGTTATTATGTGTTCATTGAATAAGTATAAACAGGAGGAACGGGGGGCTCATGCCCCCCCCCCCCACGTAATTGATATAAACGGGATTTTCATGCAGAATTAACAGTTTTCGTTCAAAATTTAGATATAGGATCATTCGGATGAGGCGATACCGTGGCTGTTATTAGGTGTTCATTGAATAAGTATAAACGGGGGAAACGGGGGGCTCATGCCCCTCCCCTTAATTGATATAAACTGGTTTTTCATGCAAAATTAATAGTTTTTGTCCAAAATTTAGATATAGGTTCATTCTAATGAGGCGATTCCATGACTGTTATTATGTGTTCATTGAATAAGAATAAACAGGGGGAACGGGGGGCTCATGCCCCTCCTTAATTGATATAAACGGGATTTTCATGCAGAATTAACAGTTTTCGTTCAAAATTTAGATATAGGATCATTCGGATGAGGCGATACCGTGGCTGTTATTAGGTGTTCATTGAATAAGTATAAACAGGGGGAACGGGGGGCTCATGCCCCTCCCCTTAATTGATATAAACGGGATTTTCATGCAGAATTAACAGTTTTCGTTCAAAATTTAGATATAGGATCATTCGGATGAGGCGAGTCCGTGGCTGTTATTAGGTGTTCATTGAATAAGTATAAACAGGGGGAACGGGGGTTCTAATGCCCTTCCCCTTAACTTGCATAAATGGATTTTTCAAACAGAACTGTCAGATTTCGTTCAAATCTCTGAATAGTTTTGGAAGTTTAATGGTTAAGTATAAAAGAGGGAAATAACTCCTCTTAAATTATATAACTGCTCAATGGGTTTTTATTAAGAATTATCCGATTTGCTCTGAATTTTGGATATAGGTTTTTTAATATGATAAAGCATGTACTTGATAGTTTAGGAAGTTCAATGATTAAGTATAAAAAAGGAGAAAGCGGAGAGCTGTTTCCCCTTCTTAATTTTTTTTTTCGAACGGAATTAACGAAAATACAAGGCTGTAATGTACAATTAGTATGCGTAGCCTGTGAGCTCAATGCCATCAGTTTAACTGGGCAATATTTTTTTTTATTTATTTACTGTTAATTGCTGTTTAAAATGATAGAAAATAATAAATATAAATTTCTTTGGTATTCTAAAACGAGGATTTTGCCACATTGTAGTTGCTAGAAAATCGTGCTAAACCTATTGCGTATATGATGTCTGTGTAGGAATCTTTTGTGAAATATGAAAAGTGTAAATTGGCTATTACTTGATTATCACGTCAACCAATTTCGCCAAATCGTTCGCCAAATTATACAAATTTACATAATTTTATCTTAAATAACTATAGAGAAAATGATTAATTACGAAAGAGCAAATAATTTTGTTTTCATTTTTCAGGAGGAATTTTTGAAATAATAAAGTAATTGTTGTAATAAGAATTTTAATGTTTTTTTTTTTTTTTTTTTTTTTTTTTTTTTTTTTTTTTTATCGTTGGCAACTTGCTGTAACGAAAAATGTTTATTTTTTCCTGCCATTGTTTTTCCTGCCATGTTAAGATGGTATTCAAATTTTTGAACCCTTCCCAATTACCACCCCCTTGTGCCGATTTTGCTCATTTGCAATTCCCACTGAGATAATAACCATCTCATTGTACTTGACGAGTTTGAAGATTGTTCTTGCATAATTGTGCCTTTAATCGCGCGGACAAAATTTAATATATATATATATATAAACTTTTTAGGTGGGAATAGCTTTGGGTTCCTGGCTTCACATAATGAAAAGTTGTGAAGAAATTTTTCAAAAGTTGTACCATGGTAACGACTGTAATAATTAATATTTCTTCAGATAAGGGAAATTTTTAAATCCTGTTGCCATAATGGTCTCATTTCGATTCCAAATGTGCACTGTTAGTAATAAACTAAAATAGTTACTTCTAAACAGCTTGTTTTTGTGAGACGTTTAAGATAATTTAATATCACAATGGTGTCTGAATCGTTTTCAGCAATGAACAAGGTTCTGCTGGAGGTCCAAATTATTTAAAATACAAATTTAAATTTACCAGTTCATTTCACCCACGGTTGATTTTGAAATATTGACCAGCGCATCGGGCATAGCCTGCTAGTATATTATTAAGCAGAAGTTCTGAAACTTCCAAACGAGTGTTTTCAAAAACTACCCGATGGATTTTTTTGCCGATTGTATCATTCGATAGGAAATATTTTTCCGAAGGTTTATGATTCAAATTTACAGGGATAACTCTGATTTTTCGTAGTAAATTTCGTATTTTTCGGTTATTTTTGACAAAAGGGTTGCCAGTAGCTGTTTTTGGCGAAAATTATAATTGCTAAAAGAATTAAAATAGCTATATCTATTAGAAATATTACAAATATCTTCTAATAATAGCAGAAAATAACTACTGATAATATTAATAATAATAAAGAAAGACCGCTCAAATGAGGCGTAATATTATAAAAATATATTTATCTTGAAAATGAAAAAATATTTGTAATGCTTAAAAAATAAATTAACGCGAAATATAACAATTGGTTCAACTTTTAGCGACTTATCCCTGGTGTTAGAATAAAAACATGAATTTCAGAAATTGATTAAATGAATTTTGAATGATAGTTATTTCCCTTTTTATTATATTATTTCTCTTTTTTATCGAATTTCCGTATAATATAACTTACAGCAGAAAAAAGCAGATCTGATTGTAAAAGACACTGTAAGTTGTGAGTTACTATTACTTTCTATACCATTTTCATCTTGCTTTTGTCGCCAAAGAATGTGATTTTAAGCCGAAAATGCACTACTGACTTAATGCCTGACTTAGGTTCTTAATGGTCGCAATAATGTTTTTTTTTCAAGTGAAGATAATTTTTAGAGTATATTTTAATATTCAATCGTAAATTATATAGATATGAGTATAACTCTTTTATTTCTTTTTGCAAATGTTTTCATTGTTAATTTAATTTTTCTTGCGCCATTTCGTCAATTTCACTTACAGGAAAAATTTCAGTTTTAAAATTTAAAAACTGAAGAAGGAAAGAAGGACCCCATCGATTAAAAATCTACCCCCAAATTCCAAGATTAAATGCCAATAATGGATGATCGTAAATGTCACATTCACTTGACATTAAGTATAATATAAATGTACTAATTATGTCATCAAGTGATTTTTAATTCGACATTTTATTTCTGCTTATATATATGTTCTGCTAATTTCTTTTTCGTTATTTAAATGAAAATTTATGCTAATCTATGTAATCTGGCTAATAGTTTGGCGATTTGTATAAGTTGGCGAAATTGGTCGACGGTATAACCAAGTAGTGCTGAAGGAACAATTTTGCAATTCAAAGTAAATTTATGCAATTATGCGTTATTACTATAGATAAATTCAACATTTTGAAAAAAAAATTCCCGCTGAATAAAATTTACAAGTCTTTTTTAATTGACCATTTCCTCTTCAATATTTCTTCAATCAAACTTTTGCTATTCACTTTCGCGCAGGCTAACAAAAATGTATTTTAAATATTTTATTAGATAAAATGTAAATATCATTTTTCTATTTTTAAAAAGTATTTTTAAAATCTAATTCTACCATTGTATGTCTTACAGGACAAAATAGCAGAATTACTTTTAAAATGGTTTTATCTGTTAATTGTATGTTATTTGTTTATTTGGGTGTTTGAATTTACTTTTTTAATCAAACAATGCGATTTTATACCAAGAAGGCATAAACCGGAGCGATGTTCACAATTATTAAATTCTCTCACTTTCTTTTAAATGTGTGAGAGCATTTTTAGGATATTTTTTTTATGTTTAATTGTAAATATATAAATAGCAGTTATAGCAAAAAATGCGTATAATGTTTAAATTTTAGTATAAATGTCTTCCTCATCCAAACTGTAAAATAATTTAGTTACAACTTTTTAGAGTTTTGGCGCAGATGTCATATACGCACCACATTCGCATGATTGCAACAAAATGGCGATTTTATGCCACACATGGTAAACCGACTATGGCTGTTTATTTATTAATAAACTATTTATTAACTTTCATTTTGTTTTTTAAAATAATATAAATCATTTTGTTCTATAGCTATTAACTAGCACTTCCCTCAGAGGGATTAGTCTGAGCGATATTGATGAGAACATATATTTAATAATAATTTGCAAAAAGAGAAAAAAAGAAAAGTACCATATTTTAAAAAAAATGTAATTTAACAAATAATAATAAAAAAAAACAATAACATCATTTTTAAGATGATCAAAACTTAGCTTACGTAATAGCAGAGTTATATTAATCTGCCTGAACATTTACAGACACTTTAATATTCCTGAGTCAATCATAAAAAAATATTAAATGAAATTTCAGTTTAACAATTTTCAGTACTGTAATTTTTTTAATTTCTAAACATTGCACATTTTCAATTTTTAAATCGTTGTATAAAGAAAAAAAATTACTTTTAAATGCAATTTGTTTGAGACTTGTATCTCAATTTGTTATTAAGTTATTAATTTTTTGTTAGTTTTTAATACATTTTTTGTCATTGTGGCAACAGAAATATTTCATTTCTAGACAATAAGCATCGACCCTTTAGAAAACGAATGAAATAAAAAGCAGAAGTACTCCATTTTTGGACATTATACATAGATAGATAAGAAAACGAATAAAACGAAATAAGTTGCGGAATTCAACCAGTAAAAACATTCAGATTTACTTCAGATTTCCCAATTCTCTTCCGAGAACAACTATTTTCCAAATAGTTATTAAAAAAATGAGATGTTATTTTTAATTGATTATATAGTGCTACAAATTCAAATGTCAAAAATGAGCAAAGTAAATGGTAGAAATACAAACTATTATATAAAAAATGGGTACTACTTTGTTATCCCGTCGACCAATTTCGCCAAATTATACAAATCGCCAAACTCTTAACGCCAAATTAAACATATTGACATAATTTTCATTTTAAATAACGAAAAAACAAATAATTAGTGGAATATTAATAAAAATACAAATAAAAAGTCGAAATAAAATTGCTTAATTGAGTTTTAAACACGTGTATCTTATTTAATGTCACCGAATGCGACATTCATGATCATCCATACTTGGCATTTAATCTTATAATTTGGCGATCAATTTTTGGTCGACGGGATAACCCAGTAGTACCAAAAAATTCCTATTCTCGGTTAAAAAATGGGAAAGCAAAGTATGTAAATCAGCCATGCACGGGTATAAAATTGGAAGTACGCCTAAAAAACAGTTACATTTCAAAGCACATGCCGAAATTGAAAACACATGACCAGCAAATTATTGCTCAAAGACAGCATTGTAACCGAATTCTTTTGTGTGTTTCTGTAAACGGATTAAAAAAGATATGAATGTTCTGTTCAAACGTAATCATAAAGAAATTCATTGATTTATATAAATTTCAATACTTTGTAATAGTGTAATTTCATTAAAATACTCTGTTAACGATTTTTTTATAGACCATAATGTAATAGAAAACTTTTTGGGTGCACCTGTAAATAAACTATTAATCTCACATATTTCATATATACAATACCAAACATGCCTAGTGGACACTAAATAAGGTTTTCCAATTTCATAAAAATCAGAGTATATTTACGGATTTTAGAGTGTAGACAGACAAACCGAATGCATAAACGCCTTTCAACTTTGTTGGAAAATGAAAAAAAAAAAAGCAACCGATTCATTTAATACAAAAAAATAATAGATAAATAAATAAAATTTCACCAAAAAAGCCAGAACAAGATTTAGAACTCTTCCACATAATTGGCGTCGAAATATCGTTATTTTGCATGACATGGTAACCCGGCAATTGTTTTTTTCTATATTAATTTAATCTGTATTTAATCGTGTTTTTATTTATTGTTACTTCCTTTTTAATATGACAGAAAATAATTCAAAATTGATTTTCGCCAACTTTGCGCCAAACCAAATACGGTACTATTTAGTTATCCCGTCGACCAATTCCGCCAAATAATACAAATCGCCAAACTAATAGACATCATATACATGTTGACTAATTTTTTATTTTAAATAAAATAAGAGCAATTAAATTAGTAAAACATTAATAAAAAGTCGAAATAAAAATCACTATGTTTTAAGCATGCGTATCGTGTTTAATGTCATTGAATGCTGAATGGGAAACAAGGTCATCTATTGTGGGAATTTAATCTCATAACTTGGCGATATTTTTTTGGTCGACGGCATAACCAAGTAGTACCCCAAATACGAATATGATTTTCTCTCCTATTTTTATGGTACTTTTCCATTAATACCTTCACTTCGGCGTTTTTAAATCTTGGTCCAATTTGGGTTTCAGAAAGTCAGATTTCATATCTGAACGTTTATGCTTATTTTTACACATAAATATGGCATAGATGTCTTATACGCACCAAGTTGGCGCGAATTTTTCTATCGCCAAATTGGTGAAAACTGATTGTGAATATTGCTGCAAGTGTTAATATTTTCGATTCATTGTGATATGTATATTTTTTTATTATATTTTTTTGTTATGTTTATAATTTATAACTTTTATTTAATGCTTCAATTATTGTTTCTTTTTTTATATAACTTGATTATACTGCCGAGCAAAAAAGTATCGCCAAACTATAAGATTAAATACTAATAATGGATGATCGGGAATCTCTTATTCAACCGCATTAAACACGATACATGTGTTTAAATCTTTCAGGGGCTTCATTTCTGCTCCAAAAATGGTCAAATAATTAATTCCCACCGATATTTACGAACAAATTTAATTGAAAATAATCAAAACTGTTTCGTCGCGTATGTTATCAGATCAAAATTTTACTAATGCCAGTTGGCAATTTAAGCATTAAAATTAAGCGTTTGTAGACTGCAAATGGCGCCCCTCAAGAGCTTAAAACGTCATCAAGGGATTTTTAATCCCACTTTTTAGTTGTATTTTTATAAATGTTTTATTAATTTATTTCTTCTTTCATCATTTAAAATTAAGAAAATATATCAAAATTAATAATATATCAATATAATAATATATACAATAATATATCAATATAATATATATGTGTAATTTGGCTATTAGTTAGCGATTCGTATAATTTGGCGAAATCGGTTGACAATTTAACCAAATAATACCAAAAAAAAAAAATTAAGTGATCGATGTGAACAAAATAACAATATATAATCTATACATATAATAAAACAGTAGGACCCGGTGTGTCTGTACATTGAAGATAATTGACAAAAATGGAGTCAGGGCGATAAAAGAAAACCAATGAAACACAAAAAAAATTTTTTTGAATTTTTTGTCTGTCTGTCTGTCTGTCTCTGTTTGTTCGAGGTTATCTTCGTAACTACTGAATGGATTTTTATGCGGTTTTCACTAATGAAGAATGCACACTCCCGGGCAGTGTATAGGCTTTGTTTCATCAAAATCGGACAACAGACAAAAAAGTAACAAAAAGAAACAAAAGAAACTATTAGGTGCGCTGCTCACGTTTTTTAGTACATAACGTTTTTTAGTACATATAAAATCCAATAGATGTCACTGTGCGATTTTAAAACGCGCTATCGTTATGTTTTCGCCAGTCTACTTAAGTATGAGAAAGTTTCAAGCTGGCTGTCGTTCCATGTGGTTTAGTCGGTAGAACGTCAGTGCGCCATACTGATGGCCCGGGTTCGATTCCCAGCATGGAATTTTTTTTCACTATGTTGGCATTAACGCCTATAAGCAATTAAAAGAATTTGAAATATTGTATTCAAGGCGAATTTTCTCTCTGGGAAAATTTCCTTGCATTAATATGTCAGTGTAATTTTTTTTTCGATTTAATTTTTTTTTTCGAAATTTTGTTTTTCTTAAAAAATTACAGTAAATATTTGATATTTCCCAACGTTTTTTGAATGATCGACTTGCTTTTTTTTTTTTTTAATGTATGTCTGAACCTTATCTAACTACTTCTTCAAGATTTCTTTAGATAAACTGACCAGCGTAGCGGGCGAAGGCCGCTAGTCTATTAATAAAACTAACATCTAAAGCACCCATATCAAACTCGTATTTTATTTAAAAAAGAAAGAATTGTTTCCAATTTGTTTCTTAAGTTTAAATATGTTATATTGCACTTAAATGAAAATTGTTTGCATATTTTCCTTGCTCCATGTGCTTGAATTCGAAAATCTAATGAAAACATCCGGCTTGTGAAAATGACGTGCATTAAATTTTCGTAACGAATGTAGCCAAATTGTATGTTTTTATCAGTTTTTTTAAATATAATTTTTAAACTATTTGGAACTTATTTTTCGTAATAAGTGTATTCAGTAGATTGCTTTCATAAGTACCTTCTGGTACAACCAGAATCAAAATCCGTCAGGTATTTTTTGAAATTTGCTTGACGAAAGAATTTTTTTATCACTTTTAATATCGTTACATACCATGTGCTTGTGCATTAGCCGTCTCTTCGCTTGGATAACAATTTACTCCATGTACTCTGATTCGGTTTTCTACGAAAATATCCAGCCGGTGAAAAATGACGAATACCAATTTCTGTGACGTATGCAAATAAATTGTGCTTTTTTATCAGTTTTTTTAATATAACTTTTAAACTATTTGGAACTAATTTTTCGTAGGTGGTGCATTCACCAGATTACCTTCATAGGTACCTATTGGTGCAAACAGAATCAAAATCCGACAAGTACTTTTTGAGATTTGCTTGACGAAAGAATTTTTTTGACTTTTAATATCGTTACGTATCTCTGAGTATAAAGACTTCGCTTCGCTCAGACAATTAAACTTTTTTATTTATTATTTTTTTTTTCAAATAATCCTTACTAATATTATTATAAATCGGAAAGTGAGTTTGTTTGTTTGTTTGTTCCGCTTTCACGCCGTAACTACTGAACCGATTGCTTTGAAATTTTGCAGACTTAAAGTTAGAAGTCCGGATTAAATAATAGGGTTCTTTTTATCCCGGAAAAAATTTATATTTCCGAGGGAAAACAAAAATATAGTTTGCTTGACGGATGGATTGGAGATGGCGCTGTGTGTCGTTTAAAACAAGATAAAATAATGCGATAGATGGCGCTGGGTGTTTTTAAAACGTGGTAACGATGTGCAGTAGCTGTATGATAGTTAGGTTAGGTTAGTTTAGTGCTTTTTTTCTAGGTAGATATCTAAAGTAGTTATTGTTTTTTCGATAGGTAATTACGACGCTTTGTTGGTCGTTTAGATTGTTATAGTTTTGTTTGGGAAAAGTAAAGGTAAGGTTTAGTAAAAATACTGGTCGGGCCGCGATGCTGCGCCAGTGTAAGCTGTTAGTTTGGGATGAGTGTACCATGTCGCACAAAGGAGCTATTGACGCTCTCATTAGGATTTTGCTGGATATAAGGGACTGCAAAATCATAATGGGAGAATTGGTAGTTTTATTAGCAAGTGACTTCCGGCAAACACTGCCAGTCATACAAAGGGAAACTCCAGCAGATGAAATAAAAGCGTGCCTAAAATCGCCCAAGTTGTGGGACCATGTCATAAAGTTTCAATTAACCACAAACATGCGAGTGCGATTATTCAACGACATTCAATCGGGTCATTACGCG
This sequence comes from Maratus speculifer, assembly GCA_964019185.1. Lineage (NCBI taxonomy): Eukaryota > Metazoa > Arthropoda > Arachnida > Araneae > Salticidae > Maratus > Maratus speculifer. Next base: position 26,535,813 of record OZ025292.1, read on the forward strand.
GAAACATTGTTAAAAATCGGTGATGGGAAAATGACAGTAGATGCAGAGGGAATGATAATTTTAACGGAAGAGTTTTGTAATGTTGTGGGCAGCGAATCGGAGTTGGTAGCAAAAGTTTATACTGACTTACACCATCATATAAATGATGGCCAATGGCTCTGCGAACGCGCAATATTAGCACCAAAAAATGAAACGGTCACTAAAATAAATGAAAATATTTTGAATGAAGTTATGGGAGAAAATACTGAATATTTATCTGTAGACACAGTGATAGAAACAGAACATAGTACCTCATATCCTGTGGAGTTCTTAAATTCTTTGGAATTATCTGGGGTGCCTTCTCATAAATTTAAACTAAAAGTAGGTGTTCCGGTGATGCTCATGCGTAATCTCGATGCCCCTAGACTGTGTAATGGTACCAGGCTGCGTGTCACTCAGCTTGGGCGGAACATTATTACAGCCACTATTTTAACTTGCGCAGCAAAGGGTGAAAGTGTACTCATTCCTCGGATTCCGATTATTTCAACAGACCTCCCATTTCAATTTAAAAGACTACAATTTCCTATAAGGGTTTCATTTGCAATGACCATTAATAAAGCACAAGGCCAAACTCTAAGGGTTGCTGGAGTACACTTGGAAAAACATTGTTTTTCGCATGGTCAGCTCTTTGTAGCGTGTTCCTGGGTTTCCAGTGCCCAAAATTTGCATGTTTTTGCTCCACAAGGGAAAACATATAATATAGTATACCATTCAGTTTTGGTTTAACAACTAATCGTATTCAGAGTTACATCGCGCTTCTTACATTTTTCCGTGGAAATGAGTATTTTTCTTATAGTTGTGCATTATACCGCAATATAACCTAATTCCACGCAGGCGAAGCCGCGGGCGGAAAGCTAGTATATCTATAAATCATATATTTGGTATAGGTAAACGAATAGAGATTTTTCTTCAACTAAGAAAAGTTGAAACTAGTTTTCGATTGTATTTTTTTTTATGTCTCGTTCAAGTGACGGAACTCTATTCGTTTCTACCCTCTGTCTGTCTGTTCGTCGCAGAGTCCGTACACAAAAACTGTAAAAGTCACACACTTATGCAGTTTCGTGCATAAAAAGCTGAAAAATTTATTCAACACGACAAACCATAGAATTCAGAAATATTCATTTTATTTAAATTAATTTTTTCGACGTCATCCGTTCATTTTTGCGATTTAAATTTTTGAAGAGATCCTTAATTTCATCATTTTTCGTGTAGACGTCATTGCTTGGAGGCAAAGCACCTCGCTAGTATGCGGGAGCTTCTTAGTTCCAACACCGGTTCTGGATGTATTGTGGTATTCGGTGGATATAATTACAAAGAAATTTCGTACTTTTTTGCCAACCTAAGAGTTTATTATACTGCGATCAAGAGTCTCTGGCGTGCATAATAATGTTTGGAATTCATTTTTTTTTTCTTTTTTCTTTTTTCTTTTTAACTGTTTAGAAGATTTAATGATTCATCAACTTTAAATTACATTTAAACATTTTTTTAAGTTTTAAGCAATCTAAAATTTTATTTATATCGCCAATTTTTTTTCAGATTTTCAAAAAGTCGACTTTATTGAAGTAATTTCATTGGAACATTTTTAATTTGATTCAAATAAATAATTTTTTTTTATAGTTATTTTAAAATAAAATTTATTGGTGTTACCATCTGTGTAAGGATGTAATTATAATGAATCAACAATTTGGATTTATTAATTAAAGGACACACTACCTGGTCATTGATGCCAGTCCACTTGCAATTTTAGAAATTTTGTTAAATATCTGGAAAAATGCGCGAGGAATTATCCTGAAACTCTTAGTGTATAAATATAATAGTACAAATCATACATTTCCGTGAAGATTTTTTTCTCGAAACTTCATTGGGTACCGTCAACAAATTTAAAAACAATAAATGTCTTTTGTATAACCCTGTCAAAACTAATGAAACAAAAGCGCTGAAACTAATTACTATGCTCAAACTATGATTAAGTGGCTTATTGTAATAAATTGTGTTCATTTTTATGTCGATAGCATGTACACTCATAGAAAAATTAAGGTTTTTATAAAAACAGTCCCAAATTTTTCCCAAGATTTTTGCCTATAGCTGTCAGATTCTTAATATAAAATAATATTCTTTTCTGAAAATATGCCAAACAGCATTGCACATAATACTCTGTAATCAGAATTAAAAAATAATAAAAAGTATGAAAAATGAGTAGGTTTATGTTTTCATTGCGCATGCGTCAACGATGTCAAATATCGCGTTACGCACGCACGGACGTATATACATACAAAACGGGCGGACGCATAAGCTCTCAGGCTATGATAGCCTGTGAGCTAAAAAGTGGCGGATTTTTGTATAAGCTAATGTTTGTTATTTAATGATTTCCAGTTTTAAACGCATTTATTTTTTCTTAGCCCATATTAAGTAATAAAATTATTTAAAATAATAAGATATTTTATATTATAAAAGTAAAATTTAGTTAACAGAAAAAAAAGATACTTATCAAATTTTATGTCACATTTTTACCAAATTTTTGCTTACAGGCTATCAAAGCCTGAGAGCGTATGTGCCCGCCCGTTCTGTACGCATGTATGTACGTACGTAACGCGATAACTCATGATAAAAATATCAGACTTACTTGAAATTTTATATAGGCTTATTATGATAAGCCACTTCCCTGATTAGTTTTGAGAGTTCATTCGATAAGTATAAGAAGGGGAACGGGGGCTAATGCCCCACCCCATAATTTATATAAATGGGATTTTCTTTCAGAATTATAAGTTTTTGCTCAAATCTTAGGTATAGGATCATTCTGAAGAGGCACCTTCATGATTAATATTGGGTGTTCATTAGATAAATATTAAGGAGGGGAATGGGGGCTAATATTCCTAACCTTAATTTATGTAAATGGATTTTTCATGCAGAATTATCAGATTTCGTTCAAGTATAAACTGTGAGCTCTATACCATCAGTTTAACTGGCTAATATTCTTTTTTATTTAACTTATGGTGGGTAATTTTGCAATACATATTGCATAACATTTAGAAAAAAGTTAAAACACTGTAACAGAATTATTCAATAACTTATACACTACCTGGCCATTGATATTCGTCCACTTAAGATTTTAGACATTTTGTTAAATATCTAGAAAAATACAGGAGGAATAATCCTGAAACTTTCAGTGTATAAACATAATGGTACATGGCATATATTTCCGCGAAGATTTTTTTGACGAAATTTTATAGAGGACAGTCAACAAATTAAAAATAATGAATATCTTTTGAATAACCCTGTCAAAACTAATGTAGCAAAAGTGCTCAAACTGTATTGCTCAAACGAATTGTGGTTAAGTGGCTTATTGTAATAAACTGTGTTCATTTTTATGTCGATAGCATGTATACTCGTAGAGAAATTAAGGTTTTTTTTATAAAAACAGTCCCAAATTTTTCTAAGATTTTTGCTTATAATTTGCAGAGTTCTTAATATAAAATAACATTCTTTTATGAAAATGTGACAAACAACATTGAACATAATTTCCTGTAATCAGAATTAAAAAATAATAAAAATTTTATGAAAAATGAGTAGGTTTACTAAATAATTTTTTACTGCGCATTCGTCAACGATATCAAGATTTCATTATTTGCATATTATGTTAGCTAAATGTATAGAGTAAATTTTGTGAAAGTTTCAAAATCATAGCTTGAAAATTCTGAAACTAATCGTCAATATAAAAAGTTGAAAATCCGTTATTCCCAAAATGAAGCAAAAACAAGAGGGGTTTTATCTATATATTCATTGATTAGTGTCAATATAGAATATACAGTATGGGACGTACTACATTTGGATAAAACCCCTCATTTTTTTTTTTCATTTTGTGAAGAACGGATTTTGTGTTTGTTAGACGATCATTTTCAGAATTGTCAAGCTATGATTTCGAGACTTTCACGAAGTTGTTCTATACAATTAGATAACATAATATGCAAAGAAAATTTTGATATCGTCGACGCATGTGCAGTGAAAAATTATTTAGTAAAGCTACTCATTTTTCATACAATTTTTATTTAAAAAATTTAATTACAGGGTATTGTTTGCAGTAGTATGTCATATTTTCAGAAAAGAATGTTATTTTATATTAAGAACTCTGCATATTATAAGCAAAAATCTTGAAAAATTTAGGATTGTTTTTATAAAAACTGTAAATTTTCTACGAGTGTACATGCTATCGACATAAAAATGAACACAGTTTATTACAATTATCCATTTAATCATGATCTATAGTTTGAGTGCTTTTGCTACATTAGTTTTGACAGCGTTGTTCAAAAGATATTCATTCTTTTTTAATTTGTTGAAGGTCCCCTATGGAGTTTCGGGAAAAAAATCTTCACGGAAATGTGTGACTTGTACTATTGTGTTTATACACTAAGAGTTTCAGGATAATTCCCCTTGTATTTTTCAAGATATTTAACAAAATGTTTAAACTCGCAAGTGGACGGTCATCAATGGCCAGGTAGTGTAAGTTGTATTGAAAGAAATATTAAACGCAACCTTCTGTGAGATCTGCGATCCCAATTATTGACTTGTTCCGAAATGGTTTCCTTCCCCTTTATAAGGTGTGGAGCAGCTTTGTTTGCAGTATTCCGTAAATATTTCAAAACGTTTTTCTATTCTGTGCTGGGCATGCGATTTTTCGTTTTCGTGTCACTGCTAAGTCCAAACCATTTCATACATTTCAAAGAAAAATACTTCAAATGAACACTGGAATTCGAAATCAAATAAGCATTGGATTCTTCCAATCTTTTCAGCATCGAATAGCATTTTAAATTACAACTTACTTCATGAGTGGCATTTAGGGTGAAATCGGATATCCTCTTTTTCACTCTGTTTACACACACGACTCTGCTGTGTTAATCATTCAAACGTTTATCATTAGGTAAGAAAAAGGAGCAGCGATTAAAATAACTGCATACTGAAATTTGTGTGCATTGCATGTTCTTCAACTTTGAATAATATTGTAATACATATAGTGACAGTGACGCCAACTTATATGGGCCCACCCAATAATTTTATATCTCCATCGACCCAATAATATTTACCCATCATACATAGTATAGGGTAAATATTGTAATCGTTTTGAAAATCGAAAAAAAATGACGGATTTACACGTTTCAGATACTGAAGATTCCGAAAAACACATTTTTACAAAAAAAAAAAAAAAAAAAAAAAAATTGCCGTCCGTCCGTCTGTATGTATGTCTGTCTGTCTGTAACCGCTCTATCTCCCGAAAAAATTTAGATTGAGACTTGAAACTTTATATGTACTTTGTATATAAGAATGATATGAATCTTATTTAAAATCAACAACCTCGATTATCCAGAACTATTTTTTTCGGACTTTTGAAAAATTCGTTCTGATGTACATAAAAATTTTCGTTTTTTTTTATTATTATTATTTTAAGGAAAGGACTAAAGGGCAATAAAATAACACAAATTTTGCATCAAGAACGAAGTCAATCGGATAATGAGTTACCGAGATATTTTGTAATCCTGTTTTCCACAGTCTTCAATTTTTCATGACCCAGTATTTCATTCAAATTTCAATTCAAAGATATATTTTAATTGCAAATGAGACGCTTAATCCGACGCTGTAGTCAATATGATAATTATGTTTGGAGTTATAAAGATGTTTCTTTTATGCAGTCTGGTACTGCTTAAGTATTTTGCCGTTTTACATAATTTGTCGAAATGGGCTCATCAGCAATTCATTTAATGTATATTACAAGCATTTAAATATGCGCTTAAATTTTGTTTTGCAATGGCGGTGAATTTTATAAATAGTTTACATGCGTTTTATTTTCCTATTTTATACTGGAATATAGCCCGTCAAAATGACGTGTTTCCATTTTTAGAAGGATGATAAAACATTACAACAACTTTGGTCAATCATAGCCACTTTAGGCTTAAACAATTTTGAAAAATACAAAGATTGAACATGAGGGAAAAATCTAAAAAAAAAAATAATAAATAGAAATCTGCATTTAAAATTATAACAAAATTATCTGGTGGATGGGGAGGGATTGTAATGAACAAATGGTAAATGCATAAATTTTAAAACAATAAAGTAAGGTAAAATATCAATAATAAAAGAATACATTGTGAAACTACAGCCAAAAAATATTTTAAAATACTGAGAAAAAATAATAAAAATATCCAAAATGTATAAAAAATTTTCCCATTTTGGCCATTTCCAGACGAATATGAGAGGGTAGCCAAATTATTATTTGAATGGGTAAAATAATGGCATAGAATATGCCGCTAATGAATTTCAGTAATTATTTCACAAAAAACATGCAAATTAACATGCATTAATAATGCAAAACATGTACTAATAATGCTATTTTAAAACATTTGTGAATTAACTATTTTATACCATTAGCTAATACTTAAAAGAAAATACTTTATAAGATCGAAAACAAATGTCAACAATAAAGAGTAAACAATCGTGATTTCGTTATGTGACAATGTAGTCATTCACGGCTGTAAAAAAAGAAAATAAATAAATAAAAATAAAAATAAAAATAAATAAAGCAACACGAATATAAAAATTCTAATAATATTGCATTTAAAACGCACCTTCGCTTTTCTTAAATAAAAAGTTTTAATTAAACACTTTTAAAAATTTGAATGTTTTGTTGAATCGTCATTACACAGCTTTTATAGAAAATGATTACTTTAAAGTATTACACTGTTAAAAATTTGACCCTTTTGCTGCATCATCACTCCCCAGCTTCTATAGAATACACGGTAAGTTGTATTTGTTGCAGCGTCACTCCACAGCTTTTATAGAATATCTCTTTAAGTGAGAATGAGAATGCTCCATGGAGCATTCCATATGAGCTCCATATGGAATGCTCCAATAAGAATGCTCCGTATCACAGTAAAGTAACCGCTTTATATAAAAGCAGTGGAGTGATGCTGCAGCATCACTCCAACGCTTTTATAGAAAACGGTTACATTGTGTGTGTTACTTACAGCGTATTCTATAAAAGCTGGGGAGTGATGATGCAGCAAAAGGGTTAAATTTTTAACAGAGTACTGCTAAAAATTTGACCCATTTACTGCAGCGTCACTCCACAGCTTTTATAGAATGTCTCTTATGACCAATGAGAATGCTCCATAACACAGCAAAGTAATCGTTTTTTATAAAAGCGGTGGAGTGATGCTGCAGCAAATGAGTCAAATTTTTAACAGTGTGAATATTGTGTTTGAAATAGGGAATAGATTTCAAAGCACAGTAAAATGTAGTGACGTGATTTACAGCTCAAACTGTAAATCTGACAAATGAGAACGCTTCATTACGACTCTGGAACGTTTGCATTGGACAAAAAATTGATAGCCTTTAAAATCGGAGATAATTTTTCACAATGGCATTTGTCATTGATCACAATAAGTGTGTTTTCTCGTGGATGGGTTGACCCCGGAATCGTTATACACGGAGGGATTTTATATATATAATTATGCATATTCATGATGGATAAGTGTTACGGTGGCCCCCCAATGACTAGTTTTTATGTTTGTTCAAAACATTTTTGAGCCCACCCAATATTTTTCAAAAGTATGCGCCACTGTATGGTAGTACAATACTTATTACTAAAAATTAAATAAAATTATTATTATTACTACTGTTTTGTAAAATATCTTATTTTACTATTTTTTTTCTATATTTTTAACTTTTAAAAGAAATCTCTATTACTTTTATCAGTATAAATATTTTGGCTTTAGTTTTTTTTAATTTATTAGAATACACTATATGGAAATGCGTATCGATTTTTAGATGGATGGGATTTTACATTTAGTATGAACTCTTGGTACTTCTAGGTTATCCCGTCGACCAAAAATTTTTTGGCAGATTATAAGATTAAATGCCAATAATGGATGATTGTGAATGTCACATTAAACACGATACGCATGCTTAAAACGCCATGAAGTGGTTTTAAATTAACTTTTAAACTGTATTTTTATTCATATGTTACTAATTTATCTGTTCTTTTGTTATGTAAAATAAAAATTATGTCAACAAATATAACTTGACTATTAGTTTGGCGATTTTTATAATTTGGCAAAAATGGTCGACGGGATAACCTAGTAGTACCGAACTTTTTTCTCTCGTGTACATCAAAAATAGAAGGAAATTCAATTTATCTGTTCTTTCGTTATGTAAAATAAAAATTATCTCAACAAATATAACTTGACTATTAGTTTGGCGATTTTTATATTTTGGCAAAAATGATCGACGGGATAACCTAGTAGTACCGAACTTTTTTCTCTCGTGTACATCAAAAATAGAAGGAAATTCAATTTAAATATTTTATGGATAATAACTATAAACTTGAAAGTTAAATCCATACACAAAAATATTAAATACTCCATGGAGTTCGATAAAAAAAAAAGAAAAAAAAAAGAAAGAAAGAAAAATTCAAATCTATTTAAATTAGCAAAAAAGCCTTACTGCTTATCGAACAAGCACGTTATAAAAAAAAAAAGAACAGGGAAAAATCATTTTAAAATTTTCGTTTGTATGGGACATTGTGCTGAATGTATTAATAAAAGTTACGATGTATCGCGATATAATTGTCGTCTAAGTAAAAATGAGATGTCAAAATAGTCACAATTAAAGAATCTTTCAGTTAATATTAAAAAAAAATAGAAAATCTGTATTTTGACCAAATTTAAAATTTGTGCCACCTCTTAAATGTCGATTTGCTAGTTTTATAAATAACACAATTACAGTTAGTGAAGCGTATTTATTATCCATAGCATATTTTAAATGGGATGTATTTCCGACAATAATAATATTACTAACATTTTAAAAATTCTTTTATCATTTGGCTTTTACATCTTCGTAAAACCAGATGTCCCATGATTGATATTGAAAAACGATAAAAAAAAGCAAGAAAAATTTAAAAATGCAGACAAAAGAACAAGGACAGAACATATAATTATTCTTAAGCTGCTACAGATGTAAACCCCTTTTGTAAAAACCCAACATAATAATCAAATTTCCTTTTTTTATTTAGTAAAATATTATTTAAGAACTAATGTCCTTAAATCAAAATATCTTTGGTTAATTTTCAAAGTTAAAATTATAAAATAAAATTAATCATTCTTTTTTAAAATAAAATTTTGACCGATCAATTAAGTGTCCGAATAATATGACATGGCAATTTAGTACTGCCATTGGGGCAAGTTCGAATAATTTGCCATTTTCTTAAAAATAAAAAATAAAAAAAAAAACAATTATGAATAATTATTTTTATGAATTCACCCAATGTTTAAAATTGGGATTACAAAGATGTTATATTACAAAGATGGAATATTACAAAGATGATTTTAGAATGCGCACACAAACTTACTGCTTAAAATTGCGATTTTATCCTCCTTTCACATATTCTGACGAACAGTATACAGGGTGTATCAGTTAAACGTTTTAGAACTCCTAAGAGAGGTAAGGTGCATCTTGATGACTCAAAATCATACAGCAATGGGGGGGTCGGAAATGCTTTCCTGAAGCGGTGATGTACACAGAAGCACCATAAAGAAAAGACACCATAAGTGAAAAATCGTTTTATTAATGCATGTAAAAAACCAAAATGTAGATGGGTCAAAGTGAGTGTTCGAAATTTCTGTCACCGACTACAATGCACATCTCACATCTCCGGCGCATGGAAACCCGAATATTCTCGAATACTCCTGGCATATCTCGAATTTCTCGAATTCTTGCAACCAACTCATCAGCATTGTAAACAGGTGTGTCATAAACCTGTGTTTTCATATGATCCCAGAAATAAAAATCAAGATATGATAGATCGGGTGACGATTCCCTGCATGAAAGCTTGGCACAACGCTATCTAGGAAAGTATTACTGACATCGCAATGCTTTGTTATTTTCAGTTGTCAGGATGCACTCTACCCCTCTTAGGAGTTCTGAAACATTTAACTGAAACACCCTGTATATATATATTTTTTAAATTAAGAGTTATTCAGTTTAGCTAAATGGAGAGGAAAAAATACTCACATTTTTCCGCTTCTATAGTATCCACCGTTCTGACCAGCAGTTCTTCCATTGTTTGTTCAACTTCAGCTACTAAGGCAACATCAGCTGGCTCAGCAACATCATCTGCAGGCGCAACCTCTTCTACTATATCGTCGAAAGCAGGAGGAAATTCCTCATCTGAAACCAAATAGTTAAATATTAAATATCATCATTGCGAAAAGGGTCTATTATTACTCATAATTAAAGAATCTTTCAGAATAGTACAAAAGAAAATCTGTATTCTGACAAATTTCAAAGTTTGTGTCCCCCTCCCTTAAATGTTGATTTGCTAGTTTCATAAATTCTTAAGTTATAACACAATTGCAGTTAGTGAAACTTTTTTTTTTTAATCATATAGCACATTTTAATAGGGATGTATATCCAACAATGTATTAGTAACATTTTAGAATCTTTTATCATTTGGCTTTCACATTTTCATTTATTTTTATATAACTAGACATTCCAAAAGTAATATTGAAAAACATCGGTAAAAAAGCAAGAAAATTTTTTAAAAAATGCAGAAAAATAAACAAAGACAGAACATAATTATTGTTAAGCTGCTATAAATTTAAACTTTTCTGAAACCGCAGATTATAATAGTTTATTAATATACTAGCTGTTACCCATGACGTCGTTCACGTAGCATTAAAAAAAAGATAAACGCTTTAATTAAACAAAACGTTTAATTAACAATAATTTAAAATATCTATAACACATATCTTATAGAAAGCTATGCAGTAGTTTTTTTTTTTTTTTTTTTTTTTTTTTTTTTTAATAGGGGATTTAAAGAACTCAGTCAAATAAAAGGGAAGTGTGTTAGATAATATGAACAATCGCGAAAATGAAATTGCAACCACTTATACTGTAGAACAACTGTAACGCACCCCAATTCTACAGAAATAATGTTGTAGTGCATTTCAGAATACCATATCAAAGAAAGAAAAATCATGTGCTAAATCTAGGTAATAAAAAAAAAAATATTCAACATTTCCATAATACATAACTTCGCCAGCCCATTCTTTTCTGCAGCTGTGTATATGATCTATGTGTTTGTAAATATTCTAAATACACTGTTAAAATTTTGATTAGTTAGAAAAAGTATAAGGAAGACTAAAATTCACCTTTAGCAATTTTTAATAATAGACAGAAACTTACTCGAATTTTTTTTTACAGTCCTGTATATTACGTGCAAATATTTATACGACCGCATATTTAGCTTAAATTATTCAAGCAAAAAACCCGATTCAAATTATTGAATTCATATTTCTGGGAATCGCTATTGCACAGGTGACCCTATATCCAGTTTATTGTATAGTCCGATACATGATTTATTTAAATTCTACAAACATCTCTTATTATACCAAATGTAGCCGAACTTCAGGATGCATTAGTTTTCCTTAAAATACATACGATAATTGAAAAAGCTCTTCAGCAATCTTTTCTAATAGACCACACTTTGGATACAATATCTGAGATCTGGACACAGGTCCAAAATCTTTTATGCCTCTATGTAAATGAACAACAAATGTGATGCAAATCATACTTAACTGCGAGCATATTGAAGTAAATTTCAGTATTTATCATTGTATTGATTATCTCAGTATATTAATTTCATCATGTTTGAAATAGTGCAACGCAATTAAAATACGCTGGAAATATTTTTTCACTGTAGACTATTATATTACCGAACATTTTTCTGTGAACTTGTAAATGAATGTTAAATCTTTTCGCCCCATTTTCTACAGAAATCCTGTTTTAGTTCACTTCAGAAACTGATATCAATTTCAATATTATTAAAATAACCTTAATAAAATAACATTATTAAAATATGCTGCAAATGGTTTTTCTTCACAGACTATGATATATTGAATCTGCCTGTACGCACACTTAAGTACTACACTTAACGTATTCGATAGTAACCATGTTCTTGAGAACCTTAAAAATTCATGTAAATTTTATTACATTGTAACATTATCAAAATACACCACAAATGATTTTTTCGTCTTAGACCATAATGTAAAGTCTCCTTTTGAGTGCTCCTGTGATTCAGCTATAATTGCTACCTGGTTCATTTTCAATGTCGCAGATGCTATGGCAAATCTCAATAACGTATGTTATTTTCGTATGAACCCCACTATATTTACTCAAGTTGAAACACGGACAAACAGACGGCAGACCCCAGGCACTCGGCATCCGGTATACAGACAGGTTGAAGTTGTAAACACTTTTAGACCATGTTAGAAAGGTTCAAAAAGGGGATAGTTTCCGTAAAACGAAAAAAAAAAAACAGTGTTAGGAAAAATCTACTACAAAACTGTGTTTTAGGTGGCATTTTTGTATGATTTGTACATATATGCTTTGCATACCATAAAAATTTATAGAAATTTATTACAAAAAAAATATTCATAAAAGTGACAACATATTTTTACTTTTTAAGAGCTAAAAAAATGTGGAATTAATATCCATTTACAAACCTGTTTCTAGTACACTTCGAGCACATTATGCGAAATTGAGATATTGAATGAGGGAATGTATTTTCTCACAATTACATTATCTCTAGATTTTAAGCCCGAAAGTGCATTTTGAAAGTGATTTTTATTTATATTTCCAGAATTGAACAATTTTAAGTATTAACACACACAAAAACTTTTTTTTTTGATTAGTTGGGCTTTTCTTAATTTCTAAGAATGATAAAAAAGTATTTTTCATCGATCATTACGTCATTTACGATATTTATAAATTATTAACGTTTTCTGGTCATTTAATATCTTACCTTTAAAAAACTTATTTTAAAATTAAATATTTATATTAACCACGCTCAGACGATAAACTTAATTTTCATTTTAATAATAATTTTTGATATCATAATTCAATCTCATTTCAATGCAACATCAGAGTATATTTTATTTTTAATATGTGATGTCACAGTCGTCTCTTTTTAGCACTTATTCAAAATTACATTGTGTTATTAAGAGGGCTCAGGGGTTGAAAACTTTTCAAAAAATCGATTTTTTTATGATCTAGTTTGATTATTCAATTAATTCTTAACTCAATGCAAAAAGCCGCATAAAAATATGTGCATTTTTAACGGAGTTATAAGCATTTATGTATCAACACTTTCATAGCCGCACCCATATAATTTCAATTTTAAGTCGTGTTTTCTCAAAACTTGATTTTTGACGAGTAACACCAAGATTAAATAAAAACTATTTGATGGAAAGGCTTAAATTATTTTTTTTTTACATGCGTATAACATCATTATCTATAGAATGAATTAATATCGTTTAGATAGTTTAATATTTTGAGTAATTTTAATTGGAAAAAAAGTTGTATTTTTTAGGAGTTTTTTCAGTTTTCAAATTTGAGAGTTTTTTCATAATGTTGTTTTTGAGTTATATCCTTAACTCATTCTATAGAGTAAAGTTTCCGGATCATTTTAAAGCAAAAATTAGGTTCTTATGTAAATTCAATGTTAAGATATCTTGGTGTTGGTGATATAACACATAATTTTTTTCCGAAAATTGTGTTACATAAATTTTGCTATATTTCTTATTATATTACATTGAAGTACTTCATTTTATAATTTTATAAAACTACAAATTACAATTTGTTTTATCACGTGAAAATCTTTCAGTTGAAAATTAATTACAGAAGAGAAATAATTATTCCGGTTTTTTTTATTTTTTTGGCAACGAAAAAAGAAAGATGATTAAATATTATAGAAAATTTTTCAATTTATTCTGTATGAAAAATAGTGAAATATTGAATTATTAAGAAAAATATTTGAATAAAATAAGTAAAAATTAGCCTATGTTCATTTCAAGCCAATAATCTATCTATATATAAAAATTCAAAGACATTAATCCATCCGTTTTGAAGCCAACTTCATTACAATTTATCGGACACACTTTCACATTTATAATATACTAGCTGTTACCCGTGACGTCGTTCACGTAGCATTAAAAAAAAAGATAAACGCTTTAATTAAACAAAACGGTTCATTAACAATAATTTAAAAAATATATAACATTTATCTTATAGAAGGCTATGCAGTAGTTTTTTTATAGGGGACTTAAAGAACTCAGTCAAATAAAAGGAAAATGTGTTAGATAATATGAACAATCGTGAAAATGAAATTGTAACCACTTATACTGCAGAACAACTGTAACGCACCCCAATTGTACAGAAAGCATGTTGTAGTACATTTTAGAATTCCATATCAAAGAAAGAAAAATCATGTGTTAAACCTAGGTAATAAAAAAAATATCCAACATTTCCATAATGCATAACTTCACCGGGACATTCTTTGCTGCAGCTGTGTATATGATCTATGTGTTTGTAAATATTCTAAATACAATCTTAAAATTTTGCTTAGTGAGAAAAAATATAACGAATATTAAAATTCACCTTTAGCAATTTCTAATTATAGACAGAAACTTACTTGAATTCTTTTTTACAGTCCTGTATATTACGTGCAAATTTGTATACGATCGCAAATTTAGCTTAAATTATTCAAGCAAAAAACCCGATTCAAATTATTGAATTCATATTTCCGGGAATCGCTATTGCACTGGTGAGTAATTCAGTTTATTGTATAGTCTGATACATGATTTATTTAAATTCTACAAACATCTCTTATTATATCAAATGTAGCTGAACTTCAGGATGCATTAGTTTTCCAAATACATACGATAATTGAAAAACCTCTTCAGCAATCTTGTCTAATAGACCACACTTTGGATACAATATCTAAGATCTGGACACAGGTCCAAAATCTTTTATGCGTCTGTGTAAATGAACAACAAATGTGATGCAAATGATACTTAACTGCAAGCTTATTGTAGTCAATTTCAATATTTATCATTGTATTGATTATCTCAGTATATTAATTTCATCATGTTTGAAATAGCGCAACGCAATTAAAATACGCTGGGAATATTTTTTTCTCCGTAGACTATTATATTACCGAACATTTTTCTGTAATCTTGTAAGTGAATGTTAAATCTTTTCACCCCATTTTCTACAGAAATCTTATTTTAGTGCACTTCAGAACCTGATATCAATTTCATTACTATTAAAATAACCTTAATAAAATAACATTATTAAAATACGTTGCAAATGGTTTTTCTTCACAGACCATAATATATTGAAATACTTTGGAGCTCCCTGTACACACACTATAAGTGTGCGTACATTTAACATATTCGATAGTAACCATGTTCTTCTGAACCTTAAAAATGCATGTAAATTTCATTACATTTAAAATTATGTAACATTATCAAAATACACCACAAATGATTTTTTCGTCTTAGACCATAATGTAAATTTTCCTTTTGAGTGCTCCTGTGATTCAGCTATAATTGCTACCTGGTCCATTTTTAATGCCGCATATGCTGTAATTGCTCACTGGTAAATCTCAATAACGTATGTTATTTTCGTATGAATTCCACTATATTTACCCAAGTTGAAAAACGGACAGACAGACGGCAGACCCCAGGCACTCGGCATCCGGTATACAGACAGGTTGAAGTCGTAAACACTTTTAGACCATGTTAGAAAGTGTCAAAAAGCGGGTAGTTTCCGTAAAACGAAAAAAAAAACAGTGTTAGGAAAAATATACTACAAAACTGTGTTTTAGGTGGCATTTTTGTATAATTTGTACATATATGCTCTGCATACCATAAAAATGTATAGAAATTTATTATAAAAAACATTCTTAAAAGTCACAACATATTTTTACTTTTTAAGAGCTAAAAAAAATGTGCAATTAATATCCATTTACAAACCTGTTTCCAGTACACTTTGAGAACATTATGGCAAATTGAGATATTGTCTGAGGGAATGTATTTTCTCACAATTACATTAAATCTTTGGATTTTAAGCCCGAAAGTGCATTTTTAAAGTGATATTTATTTATATTTTCAGAATTGAACAATTTTCAGAATTGAACAATTTTCAGAATTAACACACAAAAATATTTTTTTTTGATTAGTTGAGCTTTTCTTACTTTCTAAAAATGATAAAAAATTTTTCATTGATCATTACGTCATTTACGATATGTATAAATTATTAATATTTTCTAATCGTTTAATATTTAATCTTTAAAAAAACTTATTTCATTTTAAAATTAAATATTAGCCACGCTCAGACGACAAACTTAATTTTCTTTAAATAATAACTTTTGATATCATAATTCAATCTCATTTCATTTCAACATCAGAGATATTTTATTTTCAATATATGACGTCACAGTCGTCTCTTTGTAGCACTTACTCAAAATTACATTGTGTTAGTAAAAATGAAAACTTGAAAACTTATACTTTGTTTCATATATGACGTTACATTGATATTTTTAAAATTCTTAATGGAAAGTATTCCTCTGACGTCACAATTGGTAAAAAGTTGAATTTAATAGCCTCGAACCGAAAGAAAGAAAAAGGTTCATTTTGATTACGGATTAATATCCGGAAAAACTACTAAAATATTTATATTCTTGTAAAGTGTGAAGTTATAATCTTGTAAAGTCTTCTAAGTGTAAAAGAAATTTTATATAATCGTTTGCGTAATATAAGTAGAAAAACAGCATTCTTCTGACGTCACAATTGGTGAAATTGCGGTTTTTAATCTCGAACCGAAAAACAGAATAGGGTCCATTTATTTATTTCATTTTATTTTATCACGTGAAAATCTTTCAGTTGAAAATTAATTACAGAAGAGAAATAATTATTCCGTTTTTTTTATTTTTTGGCAACAAAAAAAGAAAGATAATTAAATATTATGGAAAAATTTTCAATTTATTCTGTATGAAAAATAGTGAAATATTGAATTATTAAGAAAAATATTTGGATAAAATAAATAAAAATTAGCCTATGTTCATTTCAGGCCAATAATTTACCTATATACAAAAATTCAAAGACATTAATCCATCCGTTTTGAAGCCAAGTTCATTCCAATTTTCGGACACACTTTCACATTTATAATATATATAAGGATAAGGACTAGGTAGAACCCGTCAAATTTTGACGAAAGAAAATGTTTATGAAGGAACAGTTTCATTGACTTATAATAAACCTACAACCTATAAATAATATAAAACCTGTCGCTTAGTCCGTCCGTCTGTCCGCATATAACAACGCAAAAACTACCCAACCGAATCATTTGAAATTTAAAATACATAATTATAACATACTTTTGTCGAGTCATTTCAAATTTTATGAAAATCGGATGGATAGATCAATTACAGGGACAATCAAAAGGATTCCGTTACATTACGATCAATGGTGATCAAAATTAGTTTATAGTAAAAAATACATTTTATATTGGTAAGTCTAACTCTTAAACAAACGATATTTAACGTCAAATTAACAAAATACTATTTTTTTAAAACTCAGTTGTAGAAATTGTTAAAATTACACTTTAATCGTACATGTAAGCAGTAAAAAATAATAAAGATCTGTTATTATAATAAAGATCTGTTATTATAATAAAGTTGTCAATAAGTTTTTTTTTTTTTTTTTTTTTTTTTTCTAGTATTTCAAAATGAAAAAGCAAAATTTTTTCAATTTTGACTCAGGAATAGACTTTTTTCCTCGTGAAATCTAAACCCGGCATCATTTTCAATATATCAAAATTTACAAATGCACATTTTGTATTTGTATTCACCTTTTCAAAAAAAAAAATTGGCATTTTAATTTGATCATTTTGATTCAAAACTTGAAGTCTCAATGCTATTAGCTGTAACAGATATTAAACTGTTGATATTCATTTACGTGTAAATAAAATTTTGTAAATGAAATCGAATTTTAATTTCAATTTTTTCCCTTTTAATGAGAAAATGGCAGCATAAAGATATAGTAATATTTTTTTCCCTTTTTAGGTGCGTTCGTAATTATGTAAATACGTAGCACCTATTGTTGTCGCTTAGTCCGTCCGTCTGTCCGCATATAACAACGCAAAAACTACCCAACCGAATCATTTGAAATTTAAAATACATAATTATAACATACTTTTGTCGAGTCATTTCAAATTTTATGAAAATCGGATGGATAGATCAATTACAGGGACAATCAAAAGGATTCCGTTACATTACGATCAATGGGGAAAAAAGTTTCAAATGCATTTTAATCGTTTGAAATTTAAAACATATAATTATTGCGTAATTTTGTCGAGTCATTTCAAATGTTATGAAAATCAGATGCATAGATCAATTACAGGGGCAATCAAAAGGATTCCGTTACATTACGGTTAAGGGGGGAAAGAAATTTCAAATGCCTTTTAATCGTTTGAAATTTAAAACATATAATTATTACGTAATTTTGTCCAGTCATTTCAAATGTTATGAAAGTCGGATGCATAGATCATTTACAGGGACAATCAAAAGTATTCCATTACATTACATTACGGTCAATGGGAAAAAGTTTCAAATGCATTTTAATGATGTTACACTCATTCGAACATAATAGAATTGGCATGAATCTATGAAATATATACTAAAATATGCATTCTGTACAATCTGTGATGCAAAGAATTTTTATTATTAAATTACAGGGCCACACAAAAGTATTCCACTACATAATGCTATACGGGAAAACTTTGTTTGAGGCGTGTTTTAATTATATTCAACTATTTCACATTTTATGAATAAGATATACTTGCTGAGGTGTAATAAAAATTACTTCCTGCATATTTACAGAAACACAAAGATTTCGACTACTATACTGTATCCGAACTACGCTCTACTATATCAGCAAGATCTGAATATTTTTAAAACTTCGTTATCGTACGAACGCACCTCATTTGCTACGTTCACGTGCAATTTGCAACTTGTTTGCTTTGTTTTTAATAGAAATGGAGTATTCCTGTTGCCACAATTAGAAAAGCGGTGTTAAAAACTACAAAAAAATAAATATTTCAAAAGCAAATTAAGATACAGCTTTCAAACAAATTTTATTTAAGAGTACATTTTTTTACCTACACGATGATATAAAAATTGAAAGTGTGCGGTATTTAGAAGTTAAAAAAATTGTAGTAGCAAAAATTGCAATATCGAAATTTCATTTAAAATTTGAAAGTGTTGCCATTCGCAAAATAACGTATGCGTTACGCACAGATACGTTTGGCCTTTATAATATAGATATAAGGATTACTTAAAGATTAATGTCCTTAATGAAAATATCTTTTGGTTAATTTTTTTAGTTAAAATTATAAAATAAAATTAGTCATTCATTTTCTTAAAATAAAATTTTAATTGTTTTAGTTAAGTGTCAGATTAATGGAACATGGTGAAAGGAGTACTGCCATTGGAAGCAGTTATGAATAGCTTTTCTATAAACTCTCCCAATGTTTAAAAGTGCTCTATATTACAAAGAGGAGAAAAAAAAACTGACTATTCTCATCAGAGCTTTCTTTTGAACATGAACTGCTTTCTTCTTCATGGTGCTCACCTAAAATTAGTTAAATAATGAATATCATTATTAAAGATATCCAATACTACTCTCAAAAACAGTCAAAAGGCACACTAATAATAAATTTGATCAAATATTTCAAATAAATTTATTAAGATCACTAGAAAGGATCACTAGAATTTAGGATCACTAGAAAGTGATTCAAGAAATCCTTTGTATTCAAACTTAAACGGATCACTGATTTACAATTTGGGTATTCATAGATCGGGAGGCGGCAGCACTGACAACCGCTGAAATTCTAGAAATAGGTAAAATTCGATAGGTATCTTTCAAAACGCAATTCGCCAATCTTGGTGCAAAAGTGATTTTAGAAGTTGACTTACCATTGTGTTTTTCTTTTCCGAGCCCTCCCTGTTTTCATACTTTTGAGTTTAGGGGAAAATTACAAACCTATGAGTCAAGCGCTAAAATTGGATTTTCACGTGTTTTCCACCAAGATATAGCTTGACAGAAAGATCATCTTAATATGCGAAGCGAGATCTATTAAATTCTTGAGGCCTCTCTGTCTATACTGTTTATTCTTTTTCAGCTTTTCTCAAAGTGCATTTTTTATCCTTCTCTACCAGTTTTTTCACAATATGGGCTCCCCTCGATCCATTTCTGTTAAGCTTAATGTGCCCGTGTCATAAATATCCACTAACGATGTTTATCATAGCAAACGCGGTAGCGTTTTGTATAATATATTTAAGAAATAGAAAGTGCAAACAACTTTCTAAAATTTCTGGCGAACCAGTTAAGATACGGCAGTGAAATTTTTTTTAAAGATAGAACTTGACGAGACGAATAAAATGATAGCATTCAAAAAATTACTGCAGCTTCCAATAGTTTTTTATTTAATTTTTAAATGAAAAAATGAAGGCAAAAAATTCAACTAAGTCTAGCTAACGTTTCCGCGGATGGATTAACTTCGTTTTTGGTTTATTTTAATCCTCGTGGTAAAACTTAAAACAGTTTTTTTTTTCATCTTTGTATGTTTGACGGTTGTTGAGAAAATCGAATTTATGTCTGAAATCTCCAGCTGAACATAGTCTTTTTCTTATATTTGTTTCTTCTTGTAATTGTTGCACGTAAGTTTAAATGAACATAAAAATTGCAATGTATGTAACATAAATAAATAGATTAGATAAATCACGTGAAAAAAATACTTATTTGTTGTTATTTTCATGTATCATATTCCCTATTTTGACAAGCGAAGTGAAATATTTTTTATTTATTAAATTCCTATTTGTTTAAGCTACTAGCTGCCTCTGGCAATCAAATTGGTCTCCTTAAATTTAAGATAAGCATTGTAATATTTATTAAATTCTATTTTTTTAAGTTACTAGCCGCCTCTGGCAACCAAATTGGTCTCCCTTAAGTTTATGCTAAGCATTGTAATATGATACTTTATTCATAATTTTATTTATCTGCGCATCTTACTAATTCTGAAGGTTCACGTAACGAAATCAACAAATTTAAGCGACCAGGGCAACATTTAAGGGAAGAAAGAGTTCATTATTTCTTTTCTGTTGGTGCGTTTGGCGAATAAATACAAATTCCGAAAGACCATTTAGTAGATTCTTCTAAGAAGCTTAAAAATGTCCTTCTATAGTAAAATAATAAAAAAATAAATAAAAAATAAAAAAAAATTAGCCTAAAACAAATTTACAGGAATGACTCCTGGAATGATGCTGATGTGTAAGGTTTCCGGAAATAACGCGTCCGAGTGGACCACACATTCCATGAGTCGAATAGACCAATCAGGAAAGGGCTCCGTCTATGCTTCGACCAATGAGGAGAGGGATGAATTCCAAAATTGAGTGTACACTGTTAAAAATCTGCTGCATTTTGTTGCAACGCTTGTATATAATATCTCTATTCCAACCAATGAGAAAGATCCATTTCACGCCCAAGTAACCGTTTTCTATACAAGTAGGGGAGTGCGTTACAACAAAATGCAGCAGATTTTTAACAGTGTATGGAAAATAAGGTATCGCGAAGCGATTCCATGGGGTATTGGCGAGCGCAGCAAGCCGGGGTAGCCTGCAACTTGAAATCGTGAAGCGATTACGCGGGGGACTGGCGAGCGAAGCGAGCAAAGGGGCGGAGCCCCCTAGTGGTTTTAAATTTTTATAAACATATATTTGAGCCTTTGTGACGTAAGGGAAGGACATACCGGTAATATATCCGGTTTGGTGCGACACAAGAGCGGTGCACTCCCAGATGATTCGGACGTGAGAATGTGTCAGTTTTTTAAAGGTACGTTAGATGATTCTAAATCAATTATTACTAATGTTATGAGGGTCAGATTAATACTCATCCATTTGCCAAAGCTTGGTGCTATTCTGACTTCAAAAAGGGAGGATATAATGCCAAAATATATAAGAAGCTCTGAAAAAAAACCTGATGAACTTTTTATTGTGTTTTTGTATAAATTATTTCTGTCTCTATAAAAAATAAAAGTGCGGCACAAATGTCATAAAGGAACGACATTGGCGCTTTTTTTTTCCTCTCTCTGCCGCCAGTTTGACAAAAATACCGTTTTAGAATATCAGTTACATATATATTTTCTAAAGAGGGAATAACAATAAATAAAAAAAAGTTTATTTCATAACTATAGAATAAAACAATTTACATAATTTAAAAATATATATAAGTAAATAAATAATTTGTGGTACTACTTGGTTATCCCGTCGACCAAAAAAACTACCGCCAAATGACAATATTAAATTCCAATAATGGTTGATCGTAAATGTCACATTCAATGATATTTGTCACGAAATGCATGTTTAAAACGTCATCAAGTGATTTTTATTTCGACTTTTTATTTGTATTTTTGTTAATGTTTTACTAATGTATTTGTTCTTTCGTTATTTAAGATAATAAATATATAAATATGCAAAATTTGGCTATTAGTTTAGTGATTTGTATAATTTGGCGAAATTGGTCAGTGGGATACTAAGTAGTACCCAATTTATTAATAAATAAACAATAACATCCGCGTTATCATATCAAACAAAATAACGACACTCTGGCACCAGTTAAATACCTCGATGATACGTATATGACATTAGCAGATATCATTCCAACGTGGTGTGTTTATGATATGTGTGCCAAAAATGCGTATTTGGTTAATTTACATTACATACGATGCTGCTTGATTATCAGGTTGACCAATTTTATCAGTTTATAGAAATCGCCAAACTATTCGCCAATTTACTCAAAAGGAAAAATTTTGCCATTCTAAAATTTTAAGTTTAGAAAATTAATGAATTTAGATTAAAAATCCATAACGAAAGGGATTATTTTAATGATGACGTTTACTTATGGCATATATATGTACCAAATATAAAATTTGATTTATTTAGATGGTTTCGAATAAAATCATATTAATAAAAGTTTTCATAATTTAATCCAGAATTTATTAAATCAAACCATAAAGAGATATTTTTAAGATACCGCATATGTGAATAACATTAAAGTATTTTAAATGTATTAATAGAATTTATTAAGGGACTTAAAACATATCAATGTTAGCGGAAGTTTGTAAGGAGTCAAATGCTTCTTATTTAGTCAAAAAATGTAGGCGGATATAACCATAAAATAACATTAATAAAATATATTATATTTTTCTTACTTAATATCAAGAGCTATTCGTTTATTGGCATAAAATTTATTTTAAATAACAAAAGAACACATACATTAGTAAAACATTAATAAAAATGCAAATAAATAATCGAATTTAAAATCATTTGTTGACTCAACAAACAAGTATAGAATATTTAATGTAAAGTGTGTGTAACATTTATGTTCATCCATTATTGGCATTTATCTTACAGTTTCCGTATAGTTCTTTGTCAGCAGGATAATCAAGTAGTACCATAAATACATTGTACTGACGTCAGAAAAATAAATGCTTGTGTATATGAAACAGTAAATAGGTTGCTAGAATATACACTGCCAAATTTCTTTTCCCGCGAAGAACTTTTTCGTCACGTATAACTACTGAAAAAGTACATTAATTTATTTACTTATAGTATTTTTAATAAGATGAAAGAAAAACGAATAATTTAAATGTATCTGATATAAATATATTTTAAATTTATGTGTTTTTAAATGAAAGTGGTGTATTTTAAATAAAGTCAGCGACAACTTTATATTTAAAATAATATAATGGCGAAGGAAACCTATTTGGCGATTGAACCATTTGAACTAGCTAAAATAAAAGTAGCAAGATAGTCACCTGGCATATAAAAAATGAAACAGTCACACGGGAGCTCTTCGTGACAGTCACATAACTTATACAGGTATTGATATAGGTGAGTCATTCAAAAAATAAAGCACCCTTTGGTGTCCCGACACTTTGTATTGCTATATTTTCTAAAATTTTGTTTCAAAATTAAATTTAAATATTAGAAAATTTATTTTAAAGATATTTTTCTTTAATGCAATTTTTAAATTTAAGATAAATTCCATTTATTGTTATTCAAATAACTTTCATAATAATTATGTCTTTTAAAAAGCTATGTCCTAAGAACAATTTTTACTTTTTAAACCCTATTATTTTTTACTATATGTATCGTTTAAGTTATCTTTCAGGATATTTTTTATGTCTTTGTAGTCTATATTATCCCTATATACTTTAAATATTTTTTGTAAATATTTTTCTTCATTTTATAAGAAAAATTCCTGTGTCCCTTAATTTTTGTCCCCTGTGTTACCGCCACCTTTTTCTTCCGATTAAAATAAGAATTCGCAAGCTAAATGTTGTTAACAGCAGTCATTTATGTACTTTTAGAGTTAGCATTCATCCTAGGTTGTCATTTTCCTCATTTGTTAAATTTTGAAGAATATTATCTAAGTAAAGGTGTTTTTTGAAGGTGGGTGTGTTTTTTGTGTGTCCCCTGTGTTACTATTGATTAACTTCGATTAATTATTAATTTTCTAGTTTATTGGCATTTAAATTGTATGTCTTAGTTAAAAGAAAATATTCCATCTAACTTTGCATTGTTTCTATGAAAATAGTAATACATAGGTGATAATTTATTTCATTATGTCTCCTGTGTTACCATGATATTGGTTGATATGTTGTTAAGAGACAAAAAAACCCAAGTTTAAAAATGAAATGCAACAGAATATTCTGTTTTTTAATGCATTTGTTGGTCTGTATCAGAAATACATTTTTATTTAATACATAAGTATACTTTTAAAATTGTTACTTTTTTATGTTCAATTAGGATGCCCCCTTTGTTACTTTATTATCCCTATGTTACTGACATTTCCTTTATCAGAACAAAAGAGAAAAAACTTTCTTATTAATCAGTTTTATAATATGCACTGGCTAATACGTATAAATAAGTTTTACTATAATTTTATTATATTAGAGTAATTTTTACCAAGTTATATAAAGTTTCATACAGGGAGAATGCAAAAAAGGGTAACACGGGCAGGGCTTGAATTTCAGGGCGGAATGGCGGGATTCGCGCCCAAAATTTTGAAATCCCGTCCAAAAGAACAACGTGGACGGGAGGCTCCCGCCCAAAAAATTTTGCATTTTAAAACTATGATCAACTTCCACGACCGTTTTGCGAATTTTATGATATTTTCGTGCGAGTAATCGACACATTTTGCGAGTTTTTTTACAGAGAAAAATCATTGAAAATCACGATTTTTTCCGCGACTGCTTGACAAATTTTTCAATTTTTTTCCTGCAATCGATTAACGAGTTTCGTTGTATTTTCCGCGGCGAAATAGAGGTGATTCTGTTCGGAATTTCCCCTTTCTCCCCCCCCCCCCCCACAAAAAAATAACGCATTCAACTCCAAAAATTATGAAACAGTGATGCCGCGGACGCGCTATTGCGCATAAATTACGCAAAAGATCGGAGATGACACACAAAAGAAACAGCTCTTACACGTTTAACAAGACGCGTGATTTCGTAAAAGTTTGCTAAAAAACGGCAATTATTGTCAAAAGATCGCGAAAAAACAACTAATTTCCGGCAAATTTCGTCAAAAGATTCACGAAAGAATGCTTAACTTCGTCACAGAATTCAGTAAAACGGCAGTTTTCGACAAAAAGGTCGCGAAAAAACGTCAAGTTTTGTCCAAAAATCGCGACAAACGGCAATTTTCGTAAAAAAAATTACGATAAAACATCAGAATTCATCAAAAGATCTAAAAAAAAGGCAAATTTCGACAAAAGATTCACTATAAACGACAAATTTCCCCAAAATATCACGAAAAACGGCAATTTTCCTTAAAAATCGCGATAAAACATCAGATTTCATCAAAAAATCGCGAAAAAACGGCAAATTTCCTCAGAAAATTCACGAAAAAATATCAAATTTCGACAAAAGATTCACTATAAACAACAAATTTCCCGAAAATACCGCAAAAAACGGCAATTTTCGTAAAAAAATCGCGATAAAACATCAGATTTCATCAAAAGATCGCGAAAAAACGGCAATTTTTCTCAGAAAATTTACGAAAAAACGGCAAATTTCGTCAAAAAATCCCGAAAAAACGGCATATTTGGTTAAAAAAACGTAAAAAAGACAGATTTCATCAAAAGATAGCGAAAAAATGCAACTTTCGTCAAAGGGAACCTCTCCCTCCTTCCTCCCCCCCCCCCCCAAATAATATAATGGGGAGTTCATTTTTCTGTTCAACAAACTAATTTTCCTGCTTCAATATATTTTTTTTCTTTGCTGCTCTAAAATCAGTTTCTGACAGCTCCAAATCTTTCTGAGTGAGTGCAATTCCTGAAAGCAGCCATTCATTAAACAAAAAGTATCCCTTTACTCAACAAAGTGTTCATTTTTTAAGAAAGTCTTTTTCGATGAATTTGACTTGCTCCTTTTTTTAAAGAAATGCAAAAAATAGTGATGCTCCTTATTTTCTACATTCAAATAAGTATTATTTCATGATTAAATTTATATCTTGCACATTTAAAATACTGAAAAATAACATTATTAATTATAGTTATTAATCATTAATTATAAATTTATAAATATGAATTTATTAAATTAATTAGAAGTTTTATTAATTATTATTAAAATAATAATTAGACCTGTGAAAAAAATAATTAGCACCGGGAGGTAATTTACCACCAGTAAAAACTAGACAGTATAAAAGTTTTTTACACATTTCGCATAATTATTCTGAATTGTTGATAAAAATTGCTTCAGTGATATTTTTTTATATCTGTATTCTGATAATTCTTTAAATAGCACATAAAAAAATGGAGGATTTTAAACATTTTTTCTCCCTCCCAAACAGAGACTGTATTCTACAGCCAAACTCCCCTCCATTTATAAATGTTGGTAGAGAGACTCCCCTCCTTCGAAAAACTGAATTTCAAGTCCTGCACGGTGGACATAATATGCCTATATCATGAAAAAATATATACATAAACAAAAAACTATATTGCACTGAAAAAGAGCATTTATACCAAAGTGTTAATATTGTAAAAGCCATTCTCTATTTTAATAAGAAAAAATGAGAAGATTATTTAAAATATGGTAACACAGGGGACATTTTTCTGCCAATGTGTCTGTGTTTCTAAATGTAGTGATAAATATTTTAAAAAAAGTGTGCTGCTGATATTCAATTTCTACTCTTGAATATGTATATAACCCTCTCAATGATATTTTTATTTCATTTTAAATGAAAAAAATTTTGAAAAAAAAATTCTCAAAAGGGACCTTTTTTTTGGAATGACCCAGGTACTATATTAAAATTGTCAGCATCTCTGGTGGGATACTGGGAGTATCGTTGGAAACGTATTTAGCGGGTAGTGGTACTTACATCCCATTGGATGCAAGTTGCGTAAATTCGTTTTTGCTTAGAAATGCTTTTGTGTTTAGTTTTTATTCCTTCGGGAGTATTCTTATGTTAATTGTTATTCAATTTCTAGAATTATTCAATTTCTACATTTTTTTTATTCCTTTCGAGAAAATACCTTGAATATATTTAATTATTAAAGTTTTGAATTCTTTGAATAAAATTGTGAACACATTATTTATTTTTTGTTCGACTCCATGGTTTATTTTACATATCATGCATTTTATATGGCAATGCAATGACATGCAATGACATGCAATGACTTTTTTGATTATTCTAATACATTAAAAGGGGCGGCCGAGTGGTTAAGACACCGTGCCGCTAATCGCTTGCGAACGTAGGGTTTTGTGGGTTCAAATCCCGTTGGCTCTATTGCACACACATTTTGTGTTGAGCTTCCGGTTGTACTTCTTTTGTGCAGTAAAATTTCCTTGTGCTATCTCGTCCCTGCATATTGACGGTGACTTTTAAGCAGGCTTTCATGTCGAGCACACAAGTCAGATGTATGTTGTTCAGCAATAACAATGCTTCAAAATATGCTGCTGCTGTCATCATTTTATAAATTTTTTACAGCAGCAATTTTTTTTTCTTTTAATATTAGAAAATTTCAGTTTTTATCAAAAAAATTAAATGACTAGTATTAAAAAATGCTCTGACGAGCACAAAAAAAAGGTTAATATGTTTTTAAGTATAAAAAAGAATTTGACAAGTACTTCTGTTAACAATTGAGCAAGAGGAAGGAATAGGGATCCCTTCTTGGCTACAACTGACTTCAATGCCAACTTTGAAAAAATCATATTTGCACTTTTCCTATATAAAAGAATGGTGCGGTACATTAGTAGAGCTTCCCACCGAGTTTTACGTGTTAACTGCACTATTCACTCTGCAGTATACTATAAATAAATTTTCTGTGCAATTCTACTCTGCGGACGTGGTTAGTGGCAGTGCATGAATGTGATACCTGCATAACTAGGATTTTCGCCCTATGTCGCCTTGCCTTAAATTTATGTCTAATCAAATCGCATCTTTACTTTTAACGTCTTTACACTGCACATTTTTATAGTAACTGTGACTGATTTCTTTTATAATGTACTGCAGAGTAAACCAGGGCTGCGGTGTCGGTAGGAAAAATGGCCGACTCCAACTCCGACTCCGCAATTTTTAACGACTTCGACTCCGACTCCAACTCAGACTTCGGAAATTTTAATGACTCCGACTCCGACTCCTGGCTTCCTGGCTAGCTAATATACTAATATACTAAAGTCATTATTTCGGTATTCAGTTCTTAGAGCTTTGGAAAAAAAATTCCGTTTTACAAATTCTTTAATTTCACGTACCACAAACCTGAAAAATTAAATTACCGAAATATAAAAGAGATAACAAAACGGATATTTTACTATTTCGGATCCGCTGTCGCTGACTTTATTTAAAATACACAACTTTCATTTAAAAACACACAAATTAAAAATATATTTATATCAGATCATTTAAACTAGCAAAAGCCATGCTTTGTTTAAATTCGCGAAGCATTATTTTACAAAACAGATATTTGAAAATAACAACATTTTTCAATGTAATTTTTGCATCTTTATTAAACAAAAACGTTATTTTATCTTTTGGCGCATTTTATTTTTTTATTTATGATGTAAGACCGGCATAATAAAATATTTTCGAAGAAAACTTTTACAAAACATTTTTAAATTTTCAACTAAAAACCCTTTTAAATATGTTTTTACCAATAGCCTCTGGTGTTTTTTAAAGTTGTTTGAAATATGCATGTTTGTAAGCTTTGATAGAGTTATTAGAATAATATATTTGAAGGGAGCTTGAAGAAAGTTACTTCTTCAAAATCCTATTTTCTGGAAAAACGTTTGAAATCTGCTCTCGTTGATACTATGAATTTTTAACTGTAAAACTTTTTATTCTAATTTCTTCGTTTTTATACATGTTAGGGTACGAGAATTTTTGATATATTAGAATTTTTCGTAAGAAAAATTTCTATTGAATGCTTAATTTTGAAGGATTTTCACTCTCGACAACGTTACGTACGTTTTTAAGCCAACTGGTGTCTACATATCCTCAATATCTACAACTGCTTCATCTAACGCTAAACCTTGGGATTTATGAGTTGTAACAGCAAAAGCTAACTGCAGAAGAAATTCTTTCCTTGGCCAATTTATGATTCCAATTTTCTAGAATTTAATTATTGGATGAATTGGTACTCACCAATTCTTATAAGTTAAATTACTGTAGTATTCAAATTTATCCATGATTAGTCGCGATATCTGGTCTGGTGGCTTGTAATTTTCTTTAATACGTGCAATAAAGTCTAAAGTCCCGTTTACGAAATCTTTTTCGGTCCATAAATAAGAACGTAACATTATTTTAGATCCAAATGGTAAAGTAAGAAATGGTTAAAGTCCATTTTTCGTTTCTGAATCGGCCAAATTTGCTTTAGTACATTTATAAAGAGCTTGAATCGAGGCAACAACTTCACGCAGTTCTTTTAATTTTTCATTTATATAAAAAATTTAACAATTAATTTTATTTGTTTACAATTGTTTTGTTGCCACTTTACCAAAAAAAAAATATATAAAGAAATAAATAAATTCCATAATACAATTCTTTTTAAATGTTTAAGTGTCATCTGTGCAAACGATTTCGCGAAATAATGAAAACATGTTTTATTTATTAAATTAATCATGATTCTATCTATAATTATTTACTCCATGATTTATATTTTTTTTCTGAAAATATACGCGTTTCATTTTTTATTTATTTGCTAAAATGCGTCCGTATTGGAAATGCATGTAAAATAAATTAAAATATTTTTTTAACGTTTTACAGTAAAAAAAATATATTGTGCAAACTACAGATCATAATTTATTTTTGTGTTTAATTTGAAGTCAAAATATTGAATAGGGTTTTTTTGTAAAGTGTACGACAAAATGTAATTTGAGTGGCCTAGTAGAGGATTCGCTTCGCTCATCCTAATTATTCGTTTTTCTTTCATCTTATTAAAAATACTATAAGCAAATAAATTAATGTAATTTTTCAGTAGTTATACATGACGAAAAAGTTCTTGGCAGGAAAAGAAATTTGGCAATGTATATTCTTGCAACCTATTTACTGTTCCATATACACAAACATTTATTTTTCTGATGCCAGTACAATGTATTTATGGTACTACTTGATTATCCTGTCGACAAAGAACTATACAGAAAGTGTAAGATAAATCTATATTATAAAGGCCAAACGTATATGTGCGTAACGCATACGTCATTTTGCAAATGGCAACACTTTATGATGAAATTTCGCTTTTGCAGTTTTCGCTACTGTAAATTTTTTAAACTTAAAGATACCACACATTTTTAATCTTTACACCGTTGTATAGAGAAAAAAATGTACTTTTAAATGCAATTTTTTTGAAAACTGCATCTATATTTGATTTTGAGATATTGATTTTTTTGTAGTTTTTGATTCAATTTTTCTGGAGGTGGCAACTTTAGTACTACGTTTCTATGCGAAGTAAAGAGAAAATAGCCATAAAGTAAAAAGAAAGTGTAGACAGGACTTATAGTAGGTGGGGCAAAAAATGTAAATCTCAACTCTTCTACAAAAAGCCCAAACGCAACCGTGTGCTTTCCGAAAAAGAAGAAACTTTTAGTACTACGGGTTTTCTTTTATAATTTACGGTTATTTACAGTTATAGTTTATAATAAAATGCAATGCTACTTTAGAATACTTAAATATAAACAGATCATTTTCATTTAGTGAAAAAAATGCACAATTGATATTAGAGAATTCGGTATCTTGGACCGAATGAATGCATTTAAATTTAGTGATAATGCGCATTATATTGCAAATTGTTTTTACGTTATGCAGCACCTCCACCTATTTCTTTTCTCCATAGAAAATAGCAGATTACCATACATTTTTGTTCCAATTTTCTCATTTAAACATAAAAATTTTTTAACTAAAATATCTCAATTTCAAGAGTATCGTCTGCTGTAAAACCCGTTTTGGTTTTGGTTTTATTTCGTTTTTATACATCAATTAAATAATATTTAGTTTATTGCAAACATATTTTACAAAAAAAAAAAAAAAAAAGCACTCCGGGAGTGCCGACAGAAGTGAAAACTTGAACAATTATGTGTGTATTTTTTTAGCCGTCTGGACATATTTTATTGTGCAGAAAATACTTTTAAATGAAGTGTTTTTTATTCATTATTATAAACTACTGCTACAAAAATTATATTACAATTTTCATTTAATGCGCTATTGTACATGAAAAATAATGCATATTATTTTACATACAAAAATTGCAATCTATTGCTTAAAACATAAATTTACAAATGCATGAAATATGAAATATCGTCAGTTGGTATTCTTTGAAATAAATACCCATAAAACTTATGAATTTTCATCCCCATTTCAACAATTCTTCCATCATCATCATCATCATCATTATTATCATTATATTCTAGATTTGATATTATAGGTTTATAGTAACTAAAATATATAGCAAACAATTTTGATTCAATTCTATTTAAATATCTTGTAATGACTGCATCAATTGTAATTTTTTATCTCTCTGTGCTAAGATTGCGATGGTTGGTCATTGTTAAATCAAATTTTCTATTTAAAATTCAATTAATTGTAGATTTTCATCATCCACAAAGTTGATGTTGAAATCCCTACTCAAAATCATCGGCAAATCATCAAATCTCTTTCCAATTCTATCTTGAAGTAATGCAGAAGCCTCTTTAGAACAAATAAATAAATTTTCATACAAAAATTCTTATTTGCACTTAAAGACTTATCCGGTGAAATATAAATGGCAACCAATACAATTAGTTTTTCATTTTCAGAGTGACAACAACAAACACATATATCACTGATATCAAAAACATTACTACTAAACATAATGGTGTACCTCACATGCACATTCATATGAATTGTAAAATTATATGCCCATTACATCAAACAACCTTTTATAAATAGCTACTCCTGCTGCTGAACGACCGTATCTTCTGAAACTTGCAACAAATTGAATAGTAATCAAACAATATAAGTTGTTAAACTTTAAATACAATTTTTTAAAAAATGGTTGGATAGTGCAGCATAATCGATGCACAATATCATGATTTTTCTTTCTTAACTTTTTATTCCATCTGGTAACAGTATATTTTGTTAAACTTTAAATACAATTAAAATTTTTAAAAATGGTTTTGAAATGTAGCATAATTGATGTGCAATGTCATGTTTTTTCTTTAACTTTTTATTCCATTTGGTATCAATTTAGGTTGTTACTATTTAAATACAGTCAAAAATTTAAAAAAAAAGAGAGAAAAATGGTTGGAAAGTGCAATGTAATCAATGCGCGATGTCATACTTTTTCTTTCTTAACATTTTATTCCCTCTGGTAACAGTATAAGTTGTTAAGGTTTAAATACAAATACAATTTTTTAAATTGGTTGGAAAGTACTGCATAATCAATGTACAATATCATGTCTTTTCTTTCTTATCATTTTATTCCATTTGATAACAATATAAGTTGTTAAACTTTAAAAACAATTGAAAATATATATATATATATATATAAAGGTTTAAAAGTGCAGCATAATCGATGTACAATGTCATGTTTTTCTTTCTTAACTTTTTATACCATTTGGTATCAATTTATGTTGTTACTATTTAAATACAATCAAAAATTAAAAAAACTGAAAAAAGTGGTTGGAAAGTGCAGCATAATTGATGCACAATGTCATATTTTTCTTTCTTAACATTTTATTCCTTCTGGTAACAGTATATGTTTTTAAACTTTAAATAAAATAATAATTTTAAAAATTGGTTGAAAAGTGTAGTATAATCGATGAGCAATGTCATGTCTTTTCTTTCTTAACTTTTTATTCAATTTGATAACAATGTAAGTTGTTAAACTTTAAATACAATTGAAAGTTTAAGGAATTGAAAAAATGGTTGGAAAGTGCAGCATAATTGAAGTGCAATGTCATGTTTTTTCTTTCTTAACTTTTTATTCCATTTGGTATCAATTTATGTTGTTATTATTTAAATACAATAAAAAATAAAATTTTTAAAAATGGTTTTGAAATGTAGCATAATTGATGTGCAATGTCATGTTTTTTCTTTCTTAACTTTTTATTCCATTTGGTATCAATTTATGTTGTTATTATTTAAATACAATAAAAAATAAAATTTTTAAAAATGGTTTTGAAATGTAGCATAATTGATGTGCAATGTCATGTTTTTTCTTTCTAAACTTTTTATTCCATTTGGTATCAATGTATGTTGTTACTATTTAAATACAATCAAAAATTTTAAAAAAAGAGAGAAAAATGGTTGGAAAGTGCAATGTAATCAATGCGCGATGTCATACTTTTTCTTTCTTAACATTTTATTCCCTCTGGTAACAGTATAAGTTGTTAAGGTTTAAATAGAATTACAATTTTTAAAATTGGTTGGAAAGTACTGCATAATCAATGTACAATATCATGTCTTTTCTTTCTTATCATTTTATTCCATTTGATAACAATATAAGTTGTTAAACTTTAAAAACAATTGAAAATATACAGGGTGTTTCGCTACCAGACCGACAAACTTTGAGGGATGATAGTAGACATGAAAACAAACATTATTAAATAGGGAACCATGGGGCGCAAACGTCTTCTGTAGGAGCTAGCGGCCATTAAAGTTTGAGGTCCGAAATTTCAAACGATGATAAAAAACGGAAAAAAGGGTCGATTCGTTTGCGGTTTTCACTAAAACATTCTTTATATCACGTTTTTCTTAGAAAAAAATTTCAAAGGCTATGTTCAAAAATTGTCGATAGAGGGCGCTTTAGACTTTAGAGTAACGAACAGTTACTTTTTACCGCTATTTTGTGTGAGGGGTTGAAATTATTCTAAAGTTTAGACTTTAACTTAAATTTTAAGCCCAAAATCCGAAACATTGGGATCGGTTAACTAGCAAAAATTAAACTGTGAACCGAGGGGTAAATTTTAAACGCTCATAAATATTGGACAAACAAATCGATTTTGTTGCAGTTTGCGTGTAAGACATTCCATTGGTAATTATTTTATTCAAAATGATGTACAGTTTGGTGCCCTCATATTTTAATAGAGGGCGCTTCCGACACATTTCTGACATTTCAGTGGCATTACTCCTGCGTGTTTTACTACCAGACCATCATACTTCCAGGAAGTGTTAGGGATACAAAGACGACTTGGAATCACATAGGAATGTAACGTTGGAAATGCATTTTTTGCGAGTTACGGTTAAAGGAAGCAGAGGAAAAAGTAACAGAAACAGCAGAGAAAGAACGACACGTTAATGTGACAGAAAACAGTTTATTTAAAAGTTTTATGAGAAAAGGTGTTCAAAATTACAACCAGAAGTAGTCCGGTATGCTTGACAGCGGCGTCAAGTGGAATTCCGTACGCTTTGAAAGTTTCCTGGCATCTCTGATAGTTTCCTGGCAGCTACAGAAATACCAGTTGCGAGGTCGTCAACTGATGGTACGGGAGTCTCATACACCCAATTTTCTATTAGACCCCAGCAAAAGAAGTCCATACATGATAGATCCGGCGACCTGGCAGGCCAATGAACCAGGCTACCACGACCTATCCACCACTGTCCATATGTTACTTTGAACTGTCGGTAAACGTCATTGGTAAAATGTGGAGGAGCCCTATCCTGCTGTTTATCGTTGAAATACTTCATTCTGCTACCTTTGGAACCGGTTCGCGAATGATCACTTCAAAGTGATCTTTGCGCAGGCGCATTACCGTTTAGCGCCATCTACCGTCGCTGTCAAACTTGCCGGACTACTTTTGGTCGTAATTTCAAACACCTTTTCTAGTAAAACCTTTAAATAAACTGGTTTCTGTGACATTAACGTGTCGCTCTTCTCGCACTAACGTGTCTCTCTGTTTTTGTTACTTTTTTCTCTGCTTCCTTTAACCGTAACTTGCAAAAAATGCATTTCCAGCGTTACATTTCTATGCGATTCCAAGTCATCTTTTTATCCCTAACACTTCCTGGAAGTATGATGGTCTGGTAGTAAAACACCCAGGAGTAATGCCTTTGAAATGTCAGAGATGTGTCGGAAGCGCCCTCTATCAAAAAATGAGGGCACTAAAGCTGTACATCATTTTGAATAAAATAATTACCAAGTTAATGACTTACACGCAAACTGCAAAAAAATCGATTTGTTTGTCTAATATTTATGAGCGTTTAAAATTTCCCCCTCGGTTCACAGTTTAATTTTTGCTAGTTAACCGATTTCAATGTTTCGGATTTTGGGCTTAAAATTTAAGTTAAAGTCTAAACTTTAGAATAATTTCAACCCCTCACACAAAATAGCGGTAAAAAATAACTGTTCGTTACTCTAAAGTCTAAAGCGCCCTCTATCGACAATTTTTGAACATAGCCTTTGAAATTTTTTTCTGAGAAAAACGTGATATAAAGAATGTTTTAGTGAAAACCGCAAATGAATCGACCCTTTTTTCCGTTTTTTATCATCGTTTGAAATTTTGGACCTCAAACTTTAATGGCCGCTAGCTCCTACAGAAG
The DNA here is from genome assembly GCA_964019185.1 of Maratus speculifer. Classification (NCBI taxonomy): domain Eukaryota; kingdom Metazoa; phylum Arthropoda; class Arachnida; order Araneae; family Salticidae; genus Maratus; species Maratus speculifer. The sequence goes on from OZ025292.1 coordinate 26,571,808, forward strand.
ACGTTTGCGCCCCATGGTTCCTTATTTAATAATGTTTGTTTTCATGTCTACTATCATCCCTCAAAGTTTGTCGGTCTGGTAGCGAAACACCCTGTATATATATATATATAAAAGGTTTAAAAGTGCAGCATAATCGATGTGCAATGTCATGTTTTTCTTTTTTAACTTTTTATACCATTTGGTATCAATTTATGTTGTTACTATTTAAATACAATCAAAAATTAAAAAAACTGAAAAAAGTGGTTGGAAAGTGCAGCATAATTGATGCACAATGTCATATTTTTTCTTTCTTAACATTTTATTCCTTCTGGTAACAGTATATGTTGTTAAACTTTAAATACAATTATAATTTTAAAAATTGGTTGAAAAGTGTAGTATAATCGATGAGCAATGTCATGTCTTTTCTTTCTTAACTTTTTATTCAATTTGATAACAATGTAAGTTGTTAAACTTTAAATACAATTGAAAATTTAAGGAATTGAAAAAAAATGGTTGGAAAGTGCAGCATAATTGATGTGCAATGTCATGTTTTTTCTTTCTTAACTTTTTATTCCATTTGGTATCAATTTATGTTATTATATAAATACAATTAAAAAAATGAAAAAAAGTAGTTGGAAACTGCAGCATAATCAATGCACAATGTCATACTTTTTCTTTCATAACGTTTTATTCCATCTATTAACAGTATAAGTTGTTAAACTTAAATACAATTATAACTTAAAAAAACACACACGGACATTCGCGCAAGCGCCCTGTGCCGCCTAAACGGAGCAGCACACTCAGGCACGGTAGAAAGAGTGGGAGATTAGTTCCTCTCCCTTCCCCTCGATCTTACGCTTTTTCGATCAGCATCACGTGACCCTGACGCGAGTTTGGAAGTTTTTACCCATACAAAAAGTGCTCAGCGCCGCTAAAGAAATTTTCACTTCAAAAAATAAATAAATAAATAAATAAATGAATAAATAAATTTTTCTTTACAAAAATATAGTTTAACGGATGTTTTTGTGGATTATTTGCTGAGCATTTGTTTAATTCGCATCAAAATTCTGAAGGAATACAGTTTCATGGGAAATTACATTTTTCGGATTTTGGGAAAAAAAATAACAATGACATCTGACAACACATGGAAATATTAAAAGAAAAAAAATGAAGGCATATGAATCATTTTATTATCGATATGTCTTGCTGAGTTTTTTTTAAAGATGAAATCGCTTTTTTGTTGGATTTCTGACGTCAGATTCATATTTTTCTATGTATGTTGTATAAAACTTGACCGTAAGGGAGGCCACACACCTGTGAAACATTGAGCGAAAAAACATGAGACATGCGACAATTTTACCCTGATAACAAAGGAAAAACCGGTTTGACTGCGACATGTTGCACGATTTTTGACGCATGTCTCGCTAGTGTGTGGCGTGCCTAAAAGTCCAATGCGTTAGCGGATGCAAATGACGTCATTATACACTTATATAAACGTGTATTTAAAGTCTTAAAACTAAAATATATTTTGTAGAAATATATTATTTTCACTCCGGTGACTTTAAAATTCTACACAGGTGGAAATGCCTTATTTTTGAAAATAACATAATTGAAATCATACACTGATTAATCGCAATGTTTTAAAAAATTATCCCGTGTTTATGGAAAAGCTATAACATGCAGTGTGCATCATCAGATTGGAAGTCTTTGACCAAAATGCAGCGATTTATATTATAGAACTTGGTGATACTTTCCAGGGTTAATTTTCACTGCCGAATTAGACACGCAAACGAAGATGATCTTGGCAGTAATTGGAGGCATAAAAAATATAAGGGTCTCTAAATTTTTGTCCAAAAGCTTCTCAACTGCAATAAAAAATTATTGCTATTCTTTAAACATTCTATTGTAATTTTATCAAAATAACATAAGTTGCATAATGTTATATTTTATAATTTTCAGTTAAACATACTAGAGCAGATGATTTTTTAATTCTTTTTTTTTTTTTTGCCTGTAATTTTACCAGAAGGAAAATGCAAAACAAAATTATTTATTTTTTCTTTCTATTTTGGACTTTTTTATGTAATTTATTTACTTTATTTGTAGAATTATTTTATTTTTCAAATATGTTTTCTGAAACGTAAAAAAAGAAAAAAAAGATGCACATTTTTCACATAGAAAATTGATCCGAAAAGGAAAAAGAAAGGTGTAAATGATGAAAGGAGATTTTATAATTCACCATTATCTCAGGTTTTAATTGCAATTGAATAACTGTTTTGTCATCATATATAAAAATCAATATACGCGTGTTTCACGGAAAATATGGCATTCGATTTGCATATTGAATTGACGTCAGGCAGTGTTTGCACGCTTAATTTACATAACGAATTTTAAATTTGTCATAGAGTTAACTTTAGAACAAACTTTCTTTGAAAAAGCGCATGTGCTGTTGTTTCTTTACTGTGGTATAATGACATTAACTGTAACGTGACCTGGTCAAGAACTTTAACTGCAACCAAAATTAACCTAGAACAGGGGCTCAAACTAATTTTTATAAATGTGGTGTCGCGTCTTTGTTATGTGTAACCTGTCTAGAATAATATATGTGTGAATAAACTACATGCAAGTATTTCGCTGTATTCATCTTGGAAGCCTTCAACGGTACGCTAAACCACTAACATATAATTATAATAACAAGTATAAAGCATGGTGGCAGCTGGAAAAAAAAAGGATGTTTAATACAGTGATATTTTGAAAACGGATCCAAGCTTAAAGTAAGAAGTTTCCTTTTTCTTGCATAGTTATACGACACATTTTTATTTATTTTATTATTATGTAAAATGTCTAAAGAAAAGGAAAAAGAGTTAGAATTTAGAAATTGTTATCAGGTTACACCGCCGGAATCATTTAGTTTTTCACGGCCGGCACTTTGGCTAAAATGGAAGCAACGTTTCGAAAGATATCGATTCGCTTCAGGTTTAAAAAATCAGTCAGAGATAGAACAAGTAAATTCTCTTATTTATCTCATGGGTGATAAAGCAGAAGATATTTTTATGTCTTTTAACTTGTCAGAAGATGACCAACAGAAATATGATGTTGTTATGAAGCATTTTGACGACCATTTTATCGTAAAGAAAAACACAATTTTTGAACGCGCACAGTTTAATCAACGCATTCAAAACGAAGGGGAAAGTGTAAATGATTTTATAACTTCACTTTATTCGTTGGCTGAGCATTGCGATTACGGAGTTCTTCACGATGAACTAATACGCGATAGAATAGTTGTTGGTATTAGAGATAAATCATTAAGTGAGAAATTACAATTGGATCCAGACCTTTCTTTGAGCAAAGCTATAGAAAAAGTTAGGTTATCGGAATCAATTAAAAAGCAACAAGAGATTCTTACTTCTAATAATGCTTTTGTACATAGAGTTTCGAGTATAAGAAAAACAAAGCTAAATTTTAAGAAAGGGATTACCAGTCAAAATCCACAGTTTAAAGAAACTGATAAAAGGAATAATGGGAAAAAAGAATATACAAAATCTTTTGACCTTTGCAAATGGTGCGGTAAGTCTATGCATAATAGAAAAGTGTGTCCAGCAAAATACGCCAAATGTTTGAAATGTTCCAAATTAGGGCATTTTGCTCGTGTTTGTAGGAAAAATGAAAGTAAATCTGAAATTTCTTTCTTAGGAACAATTAGGGAGACCCGCTCGAATAGTAGTAATGATTCATTATGGTCAGTTCCTATTCAAATACGAGGTAAAACCATTCGTTTCAAAATAGATAGTGGAGCAGATCACACTGTTATTCCAGCTACATCACCAATCTTAAAGGGTTCAAAAATTTTAAAACCAGACAAAAAGCTTTGCGGTCCTGATGGGAAAATACTAAAACACAAGGGAAAACTTATTGAAGAAATCCAATACAAGGAAAAGAAAATAACTGAAGAAATCCATGTAATTGAAGGATTACAGAATTATTTGTTGGGAAAACCTGCAATACTAGCTTTTGGTTTAGGACCAAACATTATAGAAATTAACGCAGTAAATCCAAAGCAAGATTACCCTGAATTATTCAATGGCCTGGGGCTACTGAAAGGTTGTTACACTATTAAGCTTAAGCTGAATTCTGTCCCTTTTGCTATTTCAACTCCACGAAGGATACCTATTCCGTTGCTGAAGAAAACTGAAATGGAAATTAAGAAGATGATTGCCCAAAAAGTTATAGTTCCTGTGACGAAACCAACGGAATGGTGTTCACCAGTCGTTATCGTTCCTAAAAGTGACGGAACTGTTCGCTTATGTGTTGATCTTGTCCAACTAAACAAATGTGTGGAAAGGGAATTTCATCCATTGCCTTCAGTGGAATATTCATTAAATCTTCTTACAGGTGCTACAATTTTTTCGAAGTTAGATGCTAATTCAGGCTTTTGGCAAATTCCGCTTGATGAATCTTCGTCATATCTCACAACCTTCATCACTCCTTTTGGAAGATACCGATTTTTAAGATTGCCTTTTGGAATCTCATCTGCTCCAGAACATTTTCAACGCAGAATGTCACAGTTGCTAGAAAATATTCCAGGTACTATTTGTCATATGGACGACATCTTAGTGTGGGGAAAAGATCAATCTGAACATGACCAAACATTGAAAATTGTTCTAAATAAACTTAAGGAAGCTGGCATTACTCTAAATGAAAAGAAATGTAAGTTTTCAGTCAAGAGAATTAAATTCTTGGGGCATATAATTGATGACAAGGGGATTCATCCTGACGAAGATAAAGTTAGTGCAGTAAAAGAATATCCACCACCAAAGAATAAAAAGGAATTAAAGCAGATGTTAGGCATGGCAAATTTTCTAGCCAGATTTGTTCCAAATTTTGCAGAAATTTTTGCACCGTTAACATCCATGTTAAGTCAAAAGAATGAGTTTGTCTGGGACGAACCTCAAAAACAAGCATTTCAAAAGTGGAAGAATGTCTTAACATCTCAACCAGTTTTAAAAATTTATAATCCACAGAAAACTTCAATTGTCACTACAGACGCTTCTTCTTATGGAATTGGAGCCACCTTGAGGCAAGAACAAGAGAACGGGGAAATCTCGGTCGTTGCATATGCATCCAGAACTCTTACTCCTACTGAAAAGAGGTATGCTCAAATAGAAAAAGAGGCACTTGCTCTAGCATGGAGTTGCGAGAAATTTCGAGATTATCTCACTGGAACTCACTTTAGATTAGAAACAGACCATAAACCTCTGATTCCAATATTCTCAAAGAAAAACCTTGAAGACTTATCTCCACGGTTACAAAGGTTGAAGATGAGGATGATGCGATATTCTTATTCCATATTCCACATACCAGGAAAGAAACTTTATGCAGCTGATGCCTTATCAAGACAACCTCAAGAAACAAGAGAAAAGGATGAAGAGTTGGAAGAAGAAATTGATGCATATATTCGTATGATAATATCCACATTACCCGCTTCATGCAACAGATTAGAAGAATTGCGCCAATCACAACAGTCTGATGCAACATGCAAAGAGTTAAAAAATTTAATCCTAAACGGTTGGCCATCAAGAAAACATTTAGAGCCAAGTTGTTTACCTTATTGGAATCATCGATATGAAATATCGATCCAAGATGGACTCATAATGAAGGGCTGTCGAATCATCATTCCTGCAAATGATCGAAGAAAGGTTCTTCAACAAATTCATGAGGGACATTTGGGAATTACGAAATGTCGTGCAAGAGCAAGATCGTCAGTATATTGGCCTGGAATTAATAAAGAAATTGAAGAAATGATAAAGAATTGCACATCATGCATCAAGGAGTTCACTAATCGCCACGAATCTCTTATCCCTACCTAATTTCCTGAAAGACCATGGGAAACAGTGGGAATGGATCTTTTTAAGCTTAATGGATCTTGGTACTTGATCGTGACCGATTATTTCTCACGATATCCAGAAATCGCAAGACTGGAAAGATTAACTTCTGAGGAAGTAATTCTCCACTGCAAATCAATCTTTGCCAGACATGGGATTCCTAATGTCGTCAGATCTGATAATGGTCCTCAATTTGAGCCAATTAACTCATCTGAATTTTCAAAATTTTCAAAGTTTTACGGATTTTATCATATCACATCAAGTCCTAGGTACCCACAAAGCAATGGTTTCATTGAATCTTCTGTAAAAACCATCAAATTGCGACTCAAAAAAGCTGAAGATCCTTACCTTGCATTAATGGCATATAGAGCAACACCATTAGAAAATGGCCTCAGTCCTGCAGAACTTCTTATGAATCGTCGTATAAGGACAACTCTGCCAATTGCAAGATCTCAACTAGAGCCAAAAATTGAAAACAGGGATGAACTTCAAAGAAAGGAAGAGAAGAGAATAGAACGGCAACGAGACAACTATGACAAAAGACACGGAGTACGAGACCTCAAAAATCTCGAAGTTGGAGATGGAGTGTGGATCACGGACAAGAGAGCTACTGCTATAGTTCAGAAGAGATTAGATTCTCCACGATCGTATATTGTCAAATCTGGGAAAAAGCTATATCGACGAAACAGAATGCATCTTGTCCCATCAACTAACTTCCAACCAGAGGCTGAGGATGTGAATGATCTTGAGCCAGAAGATTCCCGTAATGAGTTACCAATATCGCAGAGTGTTCCTAGCTCAACCAAGCCAAGCTTTCAGAATCCGCATCCATCCTGTAACAATGGTAGAAGTAATTCTATGTCTCCAAAAAAGAGCCAGAATCTATATACCACCAGAAGTGGACGCGTCGTTCGTCCTCCGCAGAAAATGAATCTTTAAAGAAAGGGAGATGTGGTATAATGACATTAACTGTAACGTGACCTGGTCAAGAACTTTAACTGCAACCAAAATTAACCTAGAACAGGGGCTCAAACTAGTTTTTATAAATGTGGTGTCGCGTCTTTGTTATGTGTAACCTGTCTAGAATAATATATGTGTGAATAAACTACATGCAAGTATTTCGCTGTATTCATCTTGGAAGCCTTCAACGGTACGCTACAACACTAACATATAATTATAATAACAAGTATAAAGCATTTACTTTCGCATTTTTCTATGCGCGCAAGATTTTACATATGCGCAACATATCTATCTGTATTATAACTAACAAACGTGTTCGTGGGTAGCACTGACGTCATTTTGGCAAAATTTTACGATGTAATGATTTTTTTGCAATTTTTGTTACTGCAACTTTTTAATTTTTAAATCATCGTACATTTTCAATTTTTATTCCGTCGTATAGGAAAATAAATCTTCTTTCAAGTGCAATTTGAATAAAAACTGATTAAAAACGCACTTATTACGACTTTATATTTTTCAAGCATTTCTTTTTAATCTCTATTTAAAATTTTCAAAAAAAGCTAAATTCAGAGCATTATTTGATACCATAATTAAAATTAATATTTTACGTTTAATGCTTTAAGCAACCCTGCCGTGTTATTCCATCGTGCAATATTTCCATTCAAAAGCTTATTGAACGCAAGACTGACATTAATGTTAACATTTTTAATTGTATAAGATAAAAGATACGTAAAGTTATCAAATACAATTTTTCATAACAATACTTTTTACAGTTATTATTTTATGATTTAAACATGAATGAAAATATCTGCAGTACGCTTAAAGTATTAAAAATGCTTTTTCAGCGTTAGTTAGTAATCTAAAAAAGCATATTACACGTTAAAAATTTATTAGAGTTTTCTATTTTAATTTTAAAAAGATGGTTCTTATATTCACTATGTAACCCGGGAAGCCCGGGTTCAATCTACTAGTGTCAATAATGGATGAACATAAATGTTACACTCACTTGACTTTAAACACTCTATACTTGTTTGTTGAGTCAACAAATGATTTTAAATTCGATTATTTATTTGCATTTTTATTAATCCTTCTATAGTAAAAAAAACTAGCCTTAAAAGGAATGACTCCTGGAATGATGCTGATGTGGAAGATTTCCGGAACTAACGAATCCGGGTTGTCCACTCCTTCCATGAGTCGAATAGACCAATCAGGAAAGGGCTCCGTCTATGCATCGCCATATGGGTTACCATAAAGAGAGGAAAGGTTACCATCGCCAACAATCGCCAAGTTTGGCGACCAAAATTAGTTGTCAAAAGTGACGCCAACTTGGCGATAACTGTAATATTTCGCCAAATTTTTAATTTCTTTACAACACCAGTCGTTTGATGCATCATTTGAGAGGTTTGCAACTGCTTATTCATATAATGGATGTCTTGTGTGTTATCCCCCATTCTGCTCCCCAGGGGGGGACACATTTTTATTTTCTTTACAACACCAGTCGTGTTACACAAGATTTGAAAGGTCTGCAACTGCTTATTCATATTATGGATGTCTTGTGTGTCACACCCACACTCTGCTCTCCCCAGGGGGGGGGGGGGGTCACATTTTTAATTTCTTTACAACACCAGTTGAGTGACACATCATTTGAAAGGTCTGCAACTGCTTATTCATATTATGGATGTGTTGTGTGTCTTCCCCCACTCTGCCTCCCAGGGGGGCACATTTTTAATTTCTTTACAACACCAGTCGTGTGACATCATTTGAGAGGTCTGCAGCTGCTTATTCATATTATGGATGTCTTTTGTGTCGCCTCCGACTCTGCCCCTCAGGGGGGCACATTTTTAATTTCTTTACAACACCAGTCGTGTGACACATCATTTGAAAGGTCTGCAACTGCTTATTCATACCATGGGTTATTGGCGAGAGCAGCAAGCAGGGGTAGGTAGACAATAATTTGGAATCGCGAAGCGATTACGCGGGGGATTGGCGAGCATAGCGAGGAGGGGGGCGGGGCCCCCCTAGTGTTTTACAAATTTATTTGTTCTTTTGTTATTTAAAATAAATTTTATGGAAATAAACGAATAGCTCTTGATATTAAGTGAGAAAAATTTAATATATTTTAATAAAGTTATTTTATGGTTATATCCGCCTACATTTTTTGACTAAATAAGAAGCATTTGACTTCTTACAAACTTCCGCTAACATTGATATGTTTTATGTCCCTTAATAAATTCTATTAATACATTTAAAAAAATTTAATGTTATTCACATATGCGATATCTTAAAAATATCTCTTTGTGGTTTTATTTAATAAATTCTGGATTAAATTACGCAAACTTTTATTAGTATTATTTTATTCGGTACTTCTAGGTTATTCCGTCGACCAAAAAAATATCGCCAAACTATAAGATTAAATGCCAATAATGGATGATCGTGAATGTCACATTCAATGACATTAAATGCGATTCACGTGTTTAAAATGTCATTAATGGATTTTTATTTCGACTTTTTATTAATATTTTTATTAATATTCTACTAATTATTTGTTTTTTCGGTATTTAAAATAAAAATTATGTCAACATGTAAAATTTGGCTATTAGTTTGGCGATTTATATAATTTGGCGAAATTGGTCGATGGGATAACCTAATTGCAATTTTTATAATTAAACTGTAAATAATCATTAATGTTAAACTTACTTTCTTCTAAAGCTTCATTTGGATCTTTAATATTAGTGTTACCCATATTAAATACCTGCAAAGAAATACATAAAAATTATTAGCCAATTGTAAATTATTTTTCCGATAGATAAAAAAAAAAAATACACAATAAATAATTAATTAGACTGCTCAGATAATAAGCACTAGCGGGGAACACCGAACCATGCTCGGTTAAAGTAAACTCTGTATTAAATTTTATATAAAATGAAATTCTCGCTCTATTATTGCTATAAAAATTTTATTTTATAATATTCTTATTTACAGAAACTATAAATATCAATACTATGAACACATTTTTAAATTTTACATTAGTTAAATATTTCTAACGAAAGAATATCCTTCCATACTACATTTTTAGTTTTTTGGTGTCTTTCTTTTGGAATCAGAACTTTTAGACTTGAATGCCTTTTTACATGTGAGAAAGCAACATTATAGCCTTCCGTGCATAATGACGGAGACACTTAAATCCAGGCCCACGAAATCGAATGTTTGCCCTTGAGCTTTGTGGACAGTGATGGCAAACGCCGGCCTCGCAGGAAACTGATGGCGCCCCATAGTACATCCGAGATCGTTAGAAGCTTTTTTTTAGGTAAAATTGGTTTGACCTATAATGACCCAATAAAGAAACACTTGTCTAAATTTTTCAAACATGTAACCTAGCCCAATAGTTTTATCGTGCCAAAAAGAAAAAAAAAACGCTGTATACAAAATTTCATTAAAATCGATCCTACAATTTTTAAATATAAATAGCTTGAGCCAGACCCTTTATGACCCAAAATGACCCAGTAATCGAAATTTCTTGAACATAACACCTAGCCTAATAGTTTTCTCGTGCCAAAAAAATGTCGTATACAAATTTTCGTTAAAATCGATCCTCCTGTTCTTTAGATATAGCTTAACCATGACCCATTATGACCCACAAATGTCTCTTATAATCGAAATCTCCCGATCGTGTGACTTAGCACATTAGCTTTCTGGCTTTCTCGTGTCAAAAAACTGTTACAGGCAAAATTTCGATGAAATTGATTCTGCCGTTCTTTAATATAAATAGCTTGACCCAGTTTTTGATCCAATGTGACCCATTAAAAATTTTTCTCGAACATGTAACCTAGCCCAATGTTTTTCTCGTGCCCGAAAACCATAGAATAAAATTTATAGTCAAAATTGCGTGAGAAAATCTCTAGATAAAAATAGCATGACCCACAATGACCCCAAAATGACCCACTAACCGAATTTTATCGAACATGTTACCTAACCCAATGGTCTACTTGTAAACCAAAACGATAAAATGTAAAATTTGGTCAAAATCGTTTGAGCCTTTTTTAGATAAAAATGGCTTGACCCATAATGACCCCAAAATGACCCACTAATCGAAATTTTTCGATCAGGGGATCCAGCCCAATAGTTTTCTCGTGCTAAAAAATGATTGGATACAAAATCTCCTTAAAATCGATCCAGCCATTCGCTAGATATAAATACTTTGATCCTGACTCATTATGACCCAAAATGACCCAATAATCGAACTTTCTCGAACATGTGACCTAGCCCAATGGTCGTCTCGTGCCCGAAAATGGTAAAATCCAAATTTTTGCTAAAATCGTTTGAGCCGTTTTTAAGATAAAATTTACAAACACACAATTTTTGCTCGCATTATAGTATAAGATTTTGCAAGATTATCCTATTACTGTCATGAAAATTCTTACTTTATACACTATAAAGCCAAAAGTGACCAGTGACTTTCAATTTTTTTTTTTTTGGGGGGGGGGAGGGGGGCTTTTTTTAATATCTAGAGAAATACATGAAGTAATATCCTGAAACTACAGATGAATAGAGTAAAGGGAGTAGTATAGGTGATAATTCAGTGAAGCTCATTAGCAGATCGCCAACAACTTGCAAAAAAAACTAATATGTTTTGGATAACCCTGTCAAAACTAATGTAGCAAGATCGTTCAATCTGTGAATTAAACGGCTTAACTATGTAATAAACTGTGTTCAATTTCATAAGGATAGTAGGTTTAATCGTAGAGAAATGGGGATTTTCATAATAACAGTTAAATTTTGCCAAGCTGTTTCCTTATATTTTTACTGAGCTCTTAATATAAAAAAATATCCGTTTCAGAAAATATTACGAACAATATTGTTACCCAATATATTCTGTAATCAGATAATAAAAATTGTATAAAACATGCGCAAGTTTACTAAATATAATTTTTTAGTGGATGCGTGAACGCAATCAAAATATAATGTATAATCGTGGGGGGGGGGGAAGTTAGCACCCTATAATAACCCCTCAACAAATTATCGCGAAAAAAGTTGCTAATTCTAAATGAATAGAAGTAACGTTTTCTTTTAAATGACGCACACAAAAAGATTGCTTATAGAGCTACGTATTAAAACAAACACTTTTTTTTTCAACAGCAAAGCCCAATTCAGACAGCATAAATGAACTCCAAATCTTTTAATTAGTATAAAGTCAACATTACATGAAAGTTATTCGATAAGTTATCTTGGAACGAACATTATTTAGGGGTTGTATCTTGTATCCAGATCGAAATTGCGTAGTTTCTCGGGAGCTTCATTCTTGATCTAGAGGTCACAGGCACCCTTCAAGCAATCATTGACCAAATACAGGAAAGCATAAGAAGTTTCAAAATATCTCCTCTCTTTTTTAGTAGATGGCCCCTTAAACCATCATGTTGCGTTTATCTATCTTTCTTTCTTTTAATAGCATAATTTGAAAATTACTAGGAAGTAAATTCTGAAATTTTGGATTTCCATAAAGCACAACATAGCCCTTTAAGACCCGATGAAATTATAAACAAAGCTAGCCATGCTGATTGAAAGCAAAACACGCACTACACTCACTAGCTACTGATAAAAAATGATATTTTACTCTTTCTGCAATCCTGAATCACCGTTCGATTTGGGTTTTTATTACATACAACTGAGAAGCAACAATTTAAAAGAATGTCTAACCGCACGATCGTGCGGATTGGGTCTTAAAGGGATAGTAAATCTAATTCTATCAAAATATATATATATATATGTTGCAATTCATTTTTTTTTCGAATATTTGTTTCAGAATTCATATCATTCATAAAATTATGAAAATTGCAAATTCAACAAATTTATGTTCGAACATTTTACTATTATCGCTACATAAAAATTTAGCACAATAAAAGTATAATTTCAGGAGATAGTAATTATAAATATGAAAAGATAATTTAACATTAAAAGCACAAAATTTTTAATGTTTATAATTGAAAAATTTATCGATTCAAATGACTTCGGCATAATGTACACCGAAAATTTGAAAATCTAGGTAAATGCTATTGAAAGAAATTTAAGTTTGTTCATTTTAATATGTAGATGGTCCTCTAAGCAAATTCTATACACATTTAAAAGAAGATATTATGGCCCATCGTTCGATATAAGTCACTTTCTTCTACGGTAGTTTGTTGAGGAGTGAGTAGGGGAAATTTACTTTTTTAACTGTACATAATGTTTTAGCTAACAAGGAAAGGATTCCGAGGTTTGTGACCGGGGTCGTTGCTAAGGGGGTGCTATGGGCGGCTTAACCCCCTTAAAGCATTATGAGTCCCTCCTGGAAAAGATTCCAAGGTCACTCAGTGAATTTATGTTCGGAAAATCCAAATTAAATTTCCTTCAAAAATCTAATTTTGTTTTGAGACCTTTTAACAGTTTTACAAAAATACTAAATTATTTCTAAAATATGTGTTTCAACACTTGATCTTGCTCTTTACACATAAGAAGCTAACAGGATGTTTAATAATTACACTCGTTATACACTCGCGTGTTTCATCATTCTATTAACTTTCTTAGCCTAAAATGACGTTATCACAACAGTTTAATGAGAAACATAGTAAATACAGCGTGAATATGCAAACAATTATCTTTCTGTACGAGAGAAAATATAAGCCCCTCCGCCCCCTTTATCCTATCTTGATCCTTCCCCCCCCCTTATTTTATTTTGATTCTTCTCCCCTATCATTCACTTCTAACTACAGTCCTGTTTGTGACACGAAATCCAGTGACTTTTGTGCATTCATAGACTATAGTCAATGTATAAAAATATGATAATAAAGTGCAATATTCAGAGGGGGCTTAAAAAACGACCCCCCCCCAAAGTGCGCTTATACCAAAAACTAGTTGGATGTGCCAATTCCAAAACTATCTCATCGAATACACCTTAACCCTTTTATTCATATATAAAATAATTAAAAATCATATGTATGAAGATTTGTATTTGATAATTTTATATGCCTTTTTATCTTATAATATTCAAAAAACTAAAATCTTGTGTTAAATCAGCCTTTGAATTAAAATATTACTTAACGGAAAAACACTGAGACTGCTTAAAATATTAGTATTTCAAAAAGTAGTTACATATGTCAAAACTTCAATGCCACTGATTAAATACTATACAATCTTTAATTTTCCTTGTACGTTTGTTTTAGTAAATTAATGTAGATGGATTAGGATGTTTATTAACACAAGTTGGAACCCGTCGAATTTCGACGAAAGAAAATATTTATGAAGGAACTGTTTCATTGACTTATAATAAACTTACGAAATTAGTTATAATGAAAAAAGCATCTAATATTGGTCTGTCTAACTCTCATACACATATTATTTTAACTTGAAGATAACAAAATGATATTTCTATGAAACTCATCTGCCCGAATTATTAAAATTAAACTTTAATCGTAAACAGTAAAATATAATAAAGATCAGTTATGATGACAAAGTTATTAATTATGGCTCTTATGCTTGGTATTCTAAAATGAAAAACTGCAAAAATTATTCCATTTTGACTTAATCATAGAATTTTTCCCGGTGAAGTCTAAATCCGACATGCGAAAAAGGCCAATGATTAATGAGAAAGTGGCAACATAAAAATACAGTAATCAGCTATTTTCGGCTTTCTCCGCATTGCTTTTAATCGCTTTTAATAGAAATGGAGTTCTTCTGTTGCCATAATTAGAAAAACGGTATTAAATACTACAAAAAAATAATATCGCCAAAATACATTAAGATACAATGTTCAAACAAATTGCATCTAAAAACACTTTTTTTCCCCTATACGAAGGTGTAAAAATTGAAAATGTGGGATGTTTAGCAATTCAAAACTAGCAAAAATTGCAATCCGAATTTTCATTTCAAATTTCAAGTTGCCATTCGCAAAATGACGTATGCGTTAAGCACAAATAAATTTGGCGTTTATAATATAGATAGGATAGCTGTGCCAGTAATGGACCCCTTTAAGGAATTTCTTTTAAAAAAAAATTTATTAATAGTTATAAGTATTGTAATATTATATTAATCTTTCAACAATATTTAACTAATCCCATAGTTACATTTACTAATAGAAATAAAAATTTAATTTTAAATAATAGAAATACATCTAAAAATCCAAAAGCCCAGTAATAGAACGCCTATGTTCCATTAATGGGCCACCCTACAAAAAAATAACAGATAATTGTTTTTTCAATTGTATTTTGCTCCAGAACTTAATAAAAGCACACTAAACAAGTAAGAAAGATCATGCGTTAAGCATAGATTATGAAGTACTTTCCAACACTTCATGAAATCTTTAACAAAAGTTCGTTATTTAGGGAAATATGGCTATAAAACTCAATATAACCAAATATTTATTCCAATACTTTTGAACAGCCCTGTTTTTAATCTGCCAGTTGATATACATACAATATAATGGGAAAATTTAGTTTAGCAAGAAAATGCCTAGTAGCTTGAAATTATCCTTTCAGCAATTTATACTAATAGATGGAAACATATTTGAATATTTTCTTCAGCCTTGTAGTTTACTTTGTACCTTTATTACACATCAGTATTAAGCTAAAATTGATTTTAAACTAAAACACTCTTAAAACAACCGAAATCACGTTTTCATAAATTATCATTCATAGACATCCATGTACACAATCCTTTGCGTGTCCCTGTATATCATTTTATCTATATTCTGCAAACATTTCTTAGTAAATTGAATGCAATTCAGCGTGAAAATGCATAACTTTTTTAAGAATCACCTTTAAGTAACTTAGGCTCATATTCAGTAACGTTGGCAAGCTCTTTTGGGTAGCCTTGTATATTAACTACAGCATTTATACACACCATATAATGTGCATAAATTTAGTGAAACTTAAACGTGTATATCATAATTGAAATAGATTTCATCCATACATCAGCCATCATTGGATACATATACAGTACTTTGGAAAAAATATACAGTTTAAAAACTTTTGTGTGTCCCTGTAAATACTATGTACTTCATATTAGGCTAGGCAGTATTGTATAATTCACATTAAGCCTCAGTGATATACATCAGTTTTACTATATACATGAAACAATTTAACATATTTAAAATATGTCACAGACAGTTCCCTCTTGTACCATTATATAATGGAATTATTTTGTATGGCCCTGTAAATGAATAATAGCTGTATTTTCACCTCATATTTTATAGAATTCTTATTTTAATGCCCCTTGTAAATGTATATAAATTTTAATATGTTTGACAGGGTATAACATCGTTAAAATTCCTTTGAAACGATTTTTCCCCGTAGGCCGTAATGTAATGGAAATCCTTTGACTCTCCCTGTAAATAAAATAATCATAATAGAAACTTCATTCTCAATAGGGTTTGTGCTAAGGTAAACGTCAATAACATCCTAAAATTTCATGGCAATCTCAGCATATTTACGTGAGTTAGAGCGCGGACAGACGGATAGACGGAGAGACAAACCGAATGCATAAGCCCTTTTCAACTTTGTTGGAAAATGCTAATAAAAAATCAAAATATTAAAACTTAAGTTAGAATTTCATCACATCAAAGGATTTATAATGAAAAAACTTGAAACTAAATATATAAATTATGAATTTATTATAATCAAGGATTTATAATGTAGAATAAACAAAATATTAATGATATTATTACACTTTTAGTATTAGTCACTTGGGTGGTCCATTACTGGAAAATCATGATATAAGCAATCCATTAATGGACCACCCCTCCTAAAATCTTAAAAATAAATAAAATGTTGTAAATGACGATTGGTATGTAAACTTCGGAGTTTTATATTACTATTCAAGCAAAAACATTCAATTTTTACAAGAAAATAAAGAAATTATAAAATAAGTAAGTAAAGTCAGCTCTCAGCATATTCATTAAGATTTTCAGTAAAACTGTGAAACTTTATTTTTTGCTTTCTAATTGTTTTGATAAAAAGGGTAAAAAAATAATCCAGATTATAGAGCATACAAGGGGGAGCTAAGAAAAAAAAATAATAAAAACTTAACTATCATTTATTATTTTTTTATAAACTAAAAACTGCGAAGTGGCCCATTATTGGAAGTTGGTTCATTACTGGCACATCTACCCTATATAGTTTTTCTTTATTCTGTTGTCAACAGCTGATTGCCAATAGCCGGCTTAGTAGGACGCGAGTTCCGATCTCTGCAGAAGCCTGTAGACTGAGAATCGAGAAAGTGATACAAACGTCGCTACCACAGAGCTACTTTCCGTCGAAATATTTCCAAATCCTATGAAGATCTGCAAGCTATTGGCAAAAGCATGCACAAAAAATTTGATTAATTCACTGCATAACTTCATACACTTTTCAGCGATGCAACAATGAAAAAATAGGCTTGGCCTACAGGCTGAGGTAGATTTCGAAGAATGCTCATTTCAACAACAAAAAATAAAATTTGATTACAGATAAACCCAGTTTAACAACTTTATTTGGCCACTTTTAAAAAATTTTTAATTTTATTTTTCTGTAAGAACTGGTTTTATCAGAATCATCTTAAGCGAAATTCAGCTCAAATGCCCATTTTGACAACATAATTTGAAATATGTTCTGACTCTATTAAAAAATCGACCAATACGGTATATTATATAGTTCCCAAATAACAAAAAACTGTCAATTGAATGCGTTTGAGAACAAAATTGAATTTAAAAATGAGTTATAAAATAACCAATTTGTTATTTGAATACAACCTCAATTCTTTAATCATGTCTGAAATTTTGTCTGAAGTGCCCACTTTGACAGCATTTTTAAAAATATATTCAGCTTTTACCAAAACATTGACCAATACGGAACATTATACAGCTCCTAAATAAGAGAACCTGCCAACGGGATGCATTTGAGAGCAAACCTGAATTTAAAAAAGAGTCAGAAAAAACACAATATCTTGTTTGAATACCTCAATTTCAATCACGATCGCTTCGAGAACGTCTGTTCAAAATACCCATTTCCGCTGCCTTTTTTGAAATACATTCTGCCCTTATCAAAAAAGCGACCAATGCGTCAAATTATGTAGTTCATAAATAAGACGACCAGTAAATTGGATGCGTTTGACAGCAAAAATGGATTTAAAAATGAGTCAGAAAAAACGCACTTTCTTATTTGAATACTTCCGCAAATTTTCAGACACGATCACTTCGGGAAATTCTGTTCAAAATACCCTTTTTGGCAGCCTTTTTTGAAATATATTCTGTCTTTATTAAGAAACTGACCGATGAATCATATTATATAGTTCCTAAATAAGAGGATCTGCCATTTGGGTGCTTTTAAAATCAAAAATGAATTTAAAAACTAGTCAGAATACAAGCAGTTTTGGATTTGAGATTTTTCCCCCAACTCCTATCTTTATTTAATTTATTTTTGCTATAAAAATTGGTCCTATGAAAAACTTGTTAATATAAAAGTTGTATATATTATTGAGAAGACGTAAAATAAATTTAATTGAATTTGATAGCTTAAGAATTGACTAAGTTATGCATTTTTTTTCCTTTTTCCACCCCCATTTTTTTTTCGTTTTAAATATTTTTTCATCGGTAAAAGTTGGTCCTATGAAAAACTTGTACGTACAAAAGTTTTAGATAATGTTAAGATCATTTATAAAAAAATTAATTGGATTTGATATTTTGAGAATTGATGAAGTTGTGCATTTTTTTCTCCAACAACCCTGTTTTTCACCCCCTGAGCCCATTTTTAAGTTTATCAAAAATCTGTCATACAAACTTTTGGCCCATTTTTGAGAAGTAATATAAACTTCGAACTGATTCGATATCTATTTTAATTAAGAAGTTATCTCGTTTTTTTTTTTTTTTTTTGTCACAAAAACCACCCCTTTTTCCACCCCCTTGGTCCGATTTTGCCCATTAGTGATCTCGGGCGAGATTTTATACTCCTTGATTTTATGCACCAGTTTGGAGAAGATTGAAGCAGAATTATAGAAGTTATCGTGTCCAGAAGAAAGTGATATATGTATATACAGGGTGTATCTAAACTACTGGGCAAAACTTTAAGGGGTGATAGTACACATAAAGACAAATAATATTAAATGGGAAATTAAGGTTCCCAAACGTCTTCCGAAGGACATAGGCGCCATCAAAGATTAGGGTCCAAAATTGGAAATGATTATAAAAAACGGAAAAATTGATCGATTCGTTTGCGGCGTTCACGAAAACTATTCTTTATGTCAGTAATGTCTTGAAAATAAATTATAAAGATAAATTTCAAAAAATGCCGATAAGGGGCGCTTTAGACTTTGGAGTAACGAACAACTATTTTTTACTGTTATTTTTTGCATTTCATTAAATTTTTTCAGAAGTTTATACATGAACTTAAATTTTGAGCTAAAAATCTGTGGTTAAGTAGCGCAAACTGAACTGTGTTCAATGGCAGTGGGTAGGTTCAAATTTCGAATAATTATAAAAAACAGAATAATTGGTCAATTGATTTGCGGTTTTTACTAAAACTATTCTTTATGTCAGTATTGTATTAAAAATAAATTATAAACATAAATTTAAAAAACTGTCGATAGAGGGCACTTTAGACTTTGGAGTAACGTACAAATATTTTTTGCCGTTATTTTTTGCATCTCATAATTTTTTTTTTTTGAAGCTTAGACATAAACTTAAATTTTGTGCTGAAATTCTGAGTCATTGAGAGTGGCTAAGTAGCGCTAACTGAACTGTTTTCAATGGGAGTGTGGGAAGGTTCAAATTTCAAATTTTTATACAAAACGGAAAAATTGGTCGATTCGTTTGCGGTTTTTTCTAAAACCATTCTTTATGTCAGTATTTTCTTAAAAATAAATTTTACAGATAAATTTCAAAAAATTCCGTTAGAGGGCGCCTTAAACTTTAGAATAACCAACAGCAATTTTTAACTGTTATTTTTTGTATCTAATTAAATGCTTGCAAAAGCTTAGACTTAAATTTTGAGCTCAAATTCTAAATCTTTGGCAGAGGTTAAGAAGCGCAAACTGAATTGTGTTCAGGAGTTGAAATGTTACCCTGCCCACCATACGAACACAGTTCAATTTTTCGCTACTTAATTACTCACAACGATTCAGATTTTGAGCTCAAAATTTAAGTCTAAGCTTTTAAAACATTTATTTAGATCTAAAAAAAAATAATAACGGTTAAAAATAGTTGTTGGTTACTCTAAAGATTATGGCGCCCTCTAACGGAATTTTTTGAAATTTATCTTTAAAATTTATTTTCAAAGAAATATTGACATAAAGAATGGTTTTAGAGGAAACCGCAAACGAATCGACCAACTTTTCCGTTTTTTATAATCATTTGAAATTTGAACCTCCCCACCCCCATTGAAAACAGTTCAGTTTGCGCTACTTAACCAGTCTCAACGATTCAGATTTTCAGTTCAAAATTTAAGTTTATGTCTAAGCTTCTAAAAAAATTTAATGAGACGCAAAAAATAACGGTAAAAACTAGTTGTTCGTTACTCCAAATTCTAAAGCGCCCTCTATCGGCATTTTTTGAAATTTATCTTTATAATTTATTTTCAAGACAATACTGACATAAAGAATAGTTTTAGTGAAAACCGCAAATCAACTGACCAATTTTTCTGTTTTTTATAATCATTTGAAATTTGAACCTACCCACTCCCATTGAACACAGTTCAGTTTGCGCTACTTAACCACCGATTTTGAGCTCAAAATTTAAGTTTATGTCTAAACTTCTAAAATAATTTAATGAGAAGCAAAAAGTAACGGTAGAAACTAGTTGTTCGTTACTCCAAAATCTAAAGCGCCCTCTATCGGCATTTTTTGAAATTTATCTTTATAATTTATTTTCAAGACAATACTGACATAAAGAATAGATTTCGTGAAAACCGCAAATGAATCGACCAATTTTTCCGTTTTTTATAATCATTTCAAATTTTGGACCCTAAATTTTGATGGCGCCTATCTGCTTCGGATCTTCGGAAGACGTTTGGGACCCTTAGTTTCCTATTTAATATTATTTGTCTTGATGTGTACTATCACCCCCTAAAGTTTTGCCCAGTAGTTTAGACACACCTTGTATATAGATAGATAGATAGATAAACTTTTTTAATAATGGTAGTTCTGGAATCTAGAGTTCATGATCGGTGTAGATCTGCAAAAATTTTTCAGAAATTCCAACTTAGGAGCTATATTAATTGGTAGTATTTCATACGAAATCTATCTAAAAAGGCACAAAAATCGCTATTGCAGTGCTCCATTCCGGCAGATTTTTTTCTTATTAAAATTTATAGGAGATCCTACTTGCCATATCCAAGCACTTACACAGAAAATTTTACTCAATTTAGTGCGTAACTTTATGCATTTTTTGATGGTACAATATTGATAAGAAAGAAAAATCATGTGTTAAGCATAGATTATTAAGCACTTTCCAACACTTCTTGAAGTCTTTAACAAAACTTCGTAATCCAGGGAAATAACATATTCTTGTCCATATCCAAATATTCTAATACTTTTCAAAAGCCCTATATTTGATCTGTTGGTTAATATATAGAATATATAATGGTAAAATTTATTTTTTGCAAGAAAACGCCGAACTGGTTGAAATTTTCCTCTCTGCAATTTACACTAATAGATGGAAACATACATGAATGCTTTTGTTTAACCCTGTAAAATACATAGTACCTTTAATAAACGAAAGTATTTTGCTAAAGTTTAGTTTAAAAAATTTCCCTTTAAACTACTTAAACCAAATTTCTAGAAATTATCATTCAACGGCGACCATGTATCCAGTTGTTTGCGTGACCCTGTATATCATTTTATCTGTATTCTACAAACATTTCTTAGTAAACTAAATGCAGTTCATCTTAAAAAGACGTAACATATTTAAAAACCACCTTTTATAAAATTCAGTGATATTTCCGAGATCTTTTGTGTAACCCTGTATATCAAAATTGCGTAACAATTAGCATTTATACAAGCCATATAATGTGCATACATCTAGTGAAACTTTAAAGCGAATATCATAATTAAAAATGTATTTTATCCATCTAACAGCCATCTTCCGTAATATACAGGACTTCGGATAGAATACACTATTTAAAATCTTTTGTGTGGCCCTGTAAATACTATGCACTATGTATTATGCATGAAATAACTCATATTAACCCTCAGCAACGTATATCAATTTGATTATATATGGAATCGTTGACCATAATTAAAGTATATCGCAAACAATTCCCCCCTTTATTATTATGTATTAGAATCTTTTTGTATGGCCCTGTAAATGAATAATAACTTTCTTTTCGTTTCATACTTTACAAAATGCATATTTTAGTGCTCTTTTTAGATGCATATAAATTTGAAGATTTTTTCAAAGTGTAACATCTTCAATTTTGCACGAAATGCCCATTTTGACAGCTTTTTTTGAAATACATATTTTGCCTTTATCAAAAACAGTCGAATACGGCACATTATACAGTTCCTAAATACCAGAACCTGTCAACTGGATAAGTTTGAGAACAAAATCTCTATAAATAAAAGGAATTCTGAGGATAATTAATTGGATAATTAATTAAATAATTGAGGCACAGATAGGCTCTCATCCTCTATTCCTTTTATTTATAGAGATTTTACACAGCTTAGGTAAACGCAGAAGAAATATAAAACAGATAATGTATTTATCACAAAAAATCGTCTGCTAAGAAAATCTTTTTTCATTTTGAACTCTATAAATAAAAGGAATAAAGCAGAAGAAATATAAAACAGATAATGTATTTATCACAAAAAATCGTCTGCTAAGAAAATATCAACACTTTAACACGAAACTAACGCAATCGTTGGATACATGTTCCCTCCCGTGTTTCTCATTGCTCATTTTAAGTATTTTTAGAGTTTAATATTAGTTGTTGTTTTTAAAACTGATTTTTCACAAAGTCAGCTGCGACGTATTTCAGACAATGCATTTCTGCATGCTTCCAGTTATTGATAAAATCATACAAATTTCAAGTTCGTTTAATATTGCTAATACGGACCCGGGCAACGCCGGGCGGGTCAGCTAGTTAGATTTAAAGATGAATCAGAAAAAAACGCAATTTGTCAATTGAATACTTAAATTTTTCTATAGTGATCACTTCGAGAAATTCTATCCAAAATACTCATTTAGGCAACCTTTTTTAAAAAACATTCTGTATTTACCAAAAAACTGGCCAATGTGTCACAATATATAGTTCCTAAATAAGAGGACCTGTCAATTAGATGCGTTTGAGGGCAAAAATGGATTTAAACATGAGTCATAAAGAAAGCAATTTGTTATTTGGATACTTCCTCAATTTTTCAATGTCGATCACTTTGGTAAATTCTGTTCAAACAACTCAATTTGGCAGCCTCTTTTGAAATATATTCTGCCTTTATAAAAAAAAACTGGCCCACGCGTCACATTGTATAGTTCCTAAATAAAAGAACCTGCCATTTGGATGCGTTTTATCAAAAATTAATTTAAAAGTGATTCAGAATCAGTTTTGATTAGGTTTTTTTTCTTCAATTCTTATTTTTATTTATTTATTTATTTTACTATAAGAATTAATCCTATGAAAAACTTGCCAGTATAAAAGATGCAAATATTATTGAGAAGATATATCATAAATTTAACTGGATTTGACAGTTTAAGAATTGACGAAGATATGAATTTTTTTCTTTTTCTAACCCCCCCCCCCCCGCCTCCCCCCTTTTTCTTTTCGTTTTTTTTTTTTTTTTTTTTTTTCGGTAAGAGTTAGTCCTATCGAAAACTTATAAATACAAAAGTTTTAGCTAATTTTAAGAACATTTATAAAAAAATTTAAGTGGATTTGATATCCTCAGAATTAACGAACTTATAATTTTTTTCCCCCAAAAACCCTATTTTTTTCGCCTCTTGAGTCCATTAATAACTTTATCAAAAATTTATCATGCATAAAATTTAGGTCTATTTTTTGGAAGTATACAAATTTAAACTGCTTTGTTATCTATTTTAATTAAGAAGTTGCGGCATTTTTTCGGTTTCACAAAAATCCTATTTTTACACCCTTTGTCCAATCTTGTCCATTAATGAACTACACCGAGATTTTATACCCCTTGATTTTATGTATAAGTTTGGAGGAGATTGGAACAGAATTATAGAATTTATTGTGCCTATAAAAAAGTAAACTTTTTTACTAATGGTAGTTTTAGGGTCGAGAGGGTCATGATCGGCGTAGATCTGCAAAAATGTTTCGGATATTCCAACATAGGAGCAACCGCAATTGGTAGTATTTCATATGAAATCTACCTAAAACGAAATAAAATTGTATCATGTTTCATATATCTTTTAAAGAGCAAGTAAGAAAAATCATGCGTTGAGCATAGATTATAAAGCACATTTCAACACTTCTTAAAATCTTTCACAAAACTTCGTTATCCAGGGAAATAACGTATTATTGTTCATATCCAAATATGTACTTCTGAAAAGCCCTATATTTGATCTGTTCGTTAATATATAGACCACGTAATGGTAAAATTTATTTTAGCAAGAAAACGCCTAACTGGTTAAAATTTTCCTTTCGGCAATTTATATTAATAGATGGAAACATATTTGAATACTTTTGTTTAGCCCTGTAAAATGCATAGCATCTTTAATACACGAAAGTTTAGTTTAAAATAAATTCTCTTTAAACTATTTAAATCAAATTTCCAGAAATTATCATCGAAAGGCGACCAGGTACATAGTTCTTTGCGTGACCCTGTATATCATTTTATCTATATTCTACAAACATTTCTCTGTAAACTAAATGCAGTTCATCGCAAAATGGCATAACATATTTAAAAGCCACCTTTAAGTAAATTACGCTCATATTCAGTACCTTTCCGAGATCTTTTGTGTAACCCTGTCTATCTAAATTGTATAACAATTAGCATTCATATAAACCATGCATGCATCTAGTGAAACTTAAAAGCATACATCATAATTAAAATGCATTTCACCCATCTAACAGCCATTTTCCATAATATACAAGACTTTGGATAGAATTATGACATCTTTTATGTGTCCCTGTAAATACTATGCACTAATAATATGCATGAAATAACTCATATTAATCCTCAGCAACGTATATCAATTTGATTATACATGAAATCGTTTACCATAATTAAAATGTGTTGCAACCCCCCCCCCCCCTTATTATTATATCTTGGAATACTTTTGTGTGGCCCTGTAAATTAATAATTACTATTCTTTTCGCTGCATACTTAACAAAATGCATATTTATTGCACTTTGTAGATGAATATAAATTTGAAGATGTTTGACAGAGTGTAACATCTTTAAAATTGATTTGAAACGATTTTTCCCCATAGGCTGTAATGTAATTTGAAACTTTTGACTGTCCCGTTAAATAAACTAATCATGGCAAAACCTTCATTTTCAATAGGGTTCATACTCGGATAAGCGTCATTAACGTCCAAAAAATTTCATGGCAATCCAAGTATAGTTACGAGAGTTAGAGCGCGGACAGACGACCATACGGATAGACAAACCGAATGCATAAGCACTTTTCAACTTTGTTGGAAAGTGCTAATAAAACAAGTTGGAAATTGCACGTGAAGTGTAGCAAATGAGGTGCGTTCGTACGATAACGAAGTTTTAAAATATTCAGATCTTGCTGATATAGTAGAGCGTACTTTGGATACAGTATAGTGGTCGAAATCTTTGTGTTCCTGTAAATATGCAGGGAGTAATTTTTATTATACTTCATTAATGTATATCTTATTCATAAAATGTGAAGTAGTTTAATATAATTAAAACACGCCCCAAACAATGTTTCCCCGTATAACATTATTTAACGGAATACATTTGTGTGGCCCTGTAATTTTGTAATAAATATTCTTTGCATCGCAGATTGTGCAAAACGTATTTTTTACTACATATTTCATAGATTCATGTCATTTCTATTATGTTCAAATGAGTGTAACACCATTAAAATACATTTGAAACTTTTTTTCACATTGACCGTAATGTAACGGAATCCTTTTGATTGTCCCTGTAATTGATATCCATCAGATTTTCATAAAATTTGAAATGAGTCGACAAAATTATGTAATAAATATACGTTTTAAATTTCAAACGATTAAAATGCATTTGAAACTTTTTTCCCCATTTACCGTAATGTAACGGAATCCTTTTGATTGTCCCTGTAATTGATCTATCCATCCGATTTTCATAAAATTGGAAATAACTCGACAAATTTATGTAATAATTATGTATTTTAAATTTCAAACGATTCGGTTAGGTAGTTTTTGCGTTGTTATATGCGGACGGACAGACAGACGGACGGACTGAGCGACAACAATAGGTGCTACGTATTTACATAATTACGAACGCACCTAAAAAGTAATACTTTGTATGTTTTTTATAATGGTAAGTAATTGGTTCAATTCATTATTATACTCATTGAAATTACTTCCGCGTTTCAATATTTATTTAAGGTTTTTTCAGCAAAGAAAAATTGCTAGGTGTTTTTAGCATTGGAGGTGCAAGTTAAGAAGGCTATGGGAGTCTCTCTCTTCTCAACTAGTGAATTTAGATTGCAGCAACTATCGGACTGACAAAATCCATTGTTTTCTTTTACATTATTCTTTGAAGAAGAAATTTATCCAAATTTTTAAAATCACTTTATTATTCAAGTGCAACACTTCAAAGTTCTTCGCTCTACGAAATTTCATTTTTTTTTTTTTTTTTTTTTTTGTGTGTGTGTGTGTGTGTTTGTGTGCTGTTTAAGATGTTTTATTAAAGATACTTGGAAAATTACAGACGTCACACTACATAATTTAAGTGGTGGAGCGGTCGATTAAAGACTAATTCGAGGCTATATATTTAACAAGTCCGATATTGTCCAAGCGTAGAAAATCAGATGCCTTCGAACTATAACGAAATATAAAAAATATTCGGATCTTGGTGTAATGGTACACAGTACTTAGAATAGAGCATAGCAGCCGAAATCTTTCGTGTGTCCGTGTAAATGCTACCTGCCTCCTACTATACAGAAAGTGACTTGCAGTAACCCTCAGAAATGCATATCAATTTCATAAAATTTAATGTAATTAAAACACGCTCCAAACAACCCACACCCCTATTGGAATAATTGTATAGCTCTAAATAACATATTCTTTGATCATCAGATTGTACACAATGTATATTTTAATATATACTTCATAGATGCATACCAATTTTATTATATTTGAATGAGTAACATCATTAAACTGCACCTGAAACATTTTTTTTTCCGAATTGGCTTAATCTAAGGGAATACATTTTAGCGTCTCTAATTTTACTATAATCTGTTTTTCATACAATTTGGAATTATTCGACAAAATTATGCAAAATTATATATTTTAAATGATTTATTTCGGTAATTTTTGCAGTGTTATATGAGGATAGATGGACGGACGGACTGGACGACGACTGTAGGTGCGACGCCTGTACTTAATTACGAATTCATCTAAAAAATGAGTTCCCTATTCTAAACGGTAACATCAGTGTTACATCCATTAAATACTAAATTTCAATACTATATATAAATGATAAATCTATATAAGAAATTTCTAGAGCTTCCTGCATAAAATGTTGACAACTTCAAACACTTAAAACTCGAGCTGTAGTAATTGTAGAAAACACATATTTTATATCGTGGAAGTAAGTTTTATAAATGTGAAGATATGTCGGTTTTTCAACAGGAATCACTAAATTTTAATACAGAGTGAATATAAGGCCATTCTAACTACAAACACTTAACTTGGAGGTAAATTTTCACAGTCCACACAAGTGTCTTATGATAAACGTAAACGATTAGGCTAATTTGATTTTTTTTTTTTTAATAAATGCACTAGATTTTTTTTGTTGATAAAAAAAATAATCGATGCTCACAACTTAAACAAGTTGGAAAATGCACGTGAACGTAGCAAATGAGATGCGTTCGTACGATAACGAAGTTTTAAAAATATTCAGATCTTGCTGATATAGTAGAGCGTACTTCAGGTACAGTATAGTAGTGGAAATCTTTGTGTTTCTGTAAATATGCAGGAAGTAATTTTTATTACACCTCAGCAACGTATATCTTATTCATAAAATGTGAAATAGTTGAATATAATTAAAGCACGCCCCAAACAATGTTTCTCCGTATAGCATTATGTAGTGGAATACTTATGTGTGGCCCTGTAATTTAAAAATAAAAATTCGTTGCATCACAAATTGTACAGAATGCATATTTTAGTATATATTGCATAGATTCATGCCAATTGTATTATGTTCGAATGAGTGTAACATCATTAAAATGCATTTGAAACTTTTTTCCCATTGACCGTAATGTAATAGAATACTTTTGATAGTCCCTGTAAATGATCTAAGCATGCGACTTTCATAACATTTGAAATGACTCCACAAAATTACGTAATAATTATAAGTTTTAAATTTCAAACGATTAAAATGCATTTGAAACTTTTTTCTCCATTGGCCGTAATGTAACGAAATCCTGTAATTGATCTATCCATCCAATTTTCATAAAATTTGAAATGACTCGACAAAATTATAATTATGTATTTTAAATTTCAAAGGATTCGGTTGGGTAGTTTTTGCGTTGTTATATACGGACAGACAGACGGACAGATGGACAGACGGACTGAGCGACAACAATAGGTGCTACGTATTTACATAATTACGAAAGCACCTAAAAAGCCAACAAAGACTGTCCTTTCTTTTTATAACGGTTACGTTTACCACACGAGCGTGCTATTATGTATGCCACATTAAAGTATTTATAGTACATTATGTTACAATTGCTAGATACAGAAAAATCGAAAATTGCATCGATCAAGCGCGGAAGAATCTCGAATTTTGTCAATCATGTAAGGATAAAATAGAAAATTTTGCCGATCGGCTTTGTAAAAATCGCGAATTTCGATATCTGGCTTTCTAAAAATTGCGATTTTTGTCGAATCTTTATAAAAGTCATGAATTTCGTCGATCGGCTTTGTTTAAATCGTGAATTTTGTTGATAAACTCAAAAAGATCACGAATATTGTCGATCAGCTTCATAAAAAGTGTAAATTTTGTCGATGAGTTTCAAAAAAAGTGAAAATTTGGTCGATTAAGTATGAGAAAATAGCAAATTTCGTTGATCAGGCGCATAAAAATCGCAAATTTCAATAATCAGGCTCGGAAAAATCTTGTTGATTGACTCCTTCTCTCTCCTACGTTAATAAACTTCACATTTTCTTCGGCACTAGCTACTTAGGGGAGAGGGGGGTTAGTGTGGACAAGGGGTTAGAGTAGACATTCAAAATAACAATTTAAATAATGTAGAAAAATTACTAAAAAATTTACAGAAACTGTCAAAAATGTAATCTAAACTAAGCAAAAATTTAGTTGTAAAGGGTTAAAAAGTTTTTGAATAGTTGCAAGAAATTTAATTTCATGCATGAAAAAGTAAAAATAAGATTTCTTTTTCATTTTTGCAGCACAAAGAATTTAAATTTAGAATCCAATAAACAAGTTGCTATAAGACAAGTGTGACTTGTCTTCTTTATTTTTATAACCTTCATTAAGATATTAAATTGGTTAAATGAGTATAACTGAAGAATAACTTCACAATGTTAGCATGGGGTTAGTGTAGACACACTACTAGAAGTTAATGTAGACAGCTTATTGTACTGCATAATTTCTATGTTAAGTACTAAATTTATTATAATGTAAAGATTTACTGAAAGTATGCTAACTTACACATATAATTACTATATTAAACATCAAATAAGACTATTTTCCATATAAATAAGGATATGTATTGAAATCGTCATCAAATCGTTTCAAGCAATTTTTTAAATCACCAATTTCGCATTTTTAGCGGATTAATTTAGCCTTAATTTTAAATTAATTCAATAAAATAGAATATACATTTTTTCTATGCTGGTTAGAAGCATGAGAAATATCAACTGTTACATTGTTATAAACGAATCCCATCATCACCAACTGTTAGAGGTTGCAATATTGTATATTTTGTAGGCAGAGTGGAAAGTGTAAATGGTTCTAGTGTCTATGATGTATTTCTGCAGAAAAAAAGATCCAGCACATCATTTCGCTTTTCTTGATATGAAAAATAATTCCCTAATTAAAAATGGGGTATAATAGAAAAAAAAATCACACAACTTGTGATTGTTGGTGTTACTTCTTTCTCCATAAATCCTTTTAGACTGTAATTTAAACTTAAAAGTTTAGATAATAAGGAATATTTGTAAAAAAATTAACTGCTCACACTAGTCCCCAACATATTTTGGTTTTGTCCACACTAACCCCTTGTAGGGGTTAGTGTGGACACATGGATCAATGTTAAAAACTGCCAATTTTCTTATTGTTTAACTGTATTTATCATCATCTTTCCTGTATATTAATAAACAGAAAATATCATTATTCAATTTGAAAGGGTTGCGAAATTTTAAAAATGTTCATAGAATTTTATAAAATTAAATTAAATTTTTCTGTCCACAATAACCCCCCTCTCCCCTACGTTTGTCTTTTAGCACTTTTAAATGAAACAAAATGTGCTTTCCTGAATAAAGTCAAGGAATATTATTTCATACTGAGAATAATCCTTACCTTGTGTATCTTTGTGATAACAAAGATACACAAATATACAAACGTAAAAAACTGAGGATACCTCCTTACCAACTGAACTGAATATTTTGACAGTGAATTTAAAGGCAATTTGGAAGTAAATTTAAAGGTATAACACCTCACACCTTTCTGAAACTATATTTTATTTCCGATTATAGGCCTCGAAGTCGAATTCTCTCCTTATTAATGATGCGGCCCTCGACCACCCATTGAGTGACCCTTGTTTTCGAACGGTTGTGCACCCTTATCGTAAAGAAACAAAAAAGAACTTTTTTCCGACCTTAAAAATTAATCATTCCATTGCAAGTCCAATTCTTTTTTGTTTAGAAGGAAATGCAGATTTTAGTAAAAAAATAATTTCAATTTTTTTAAGACTAACATTCATCGGAAAGTCTGAGATATTTGATGATTTATCAAAGTAGCTGAACGTGAGTAGTAACCTGCTGAAGTTGAGAGTAATCAAAATAGGGCGCCATTGATGTATTGTTTAATTGGAATGTGTTATTTTTTAGGTGATTTAATGTAATGCAAAATAAATATTTCTTTTGTATCAACCAGCATTAGCTTAAGATTTGAAAAATTTTGTTTTTCTATTGTTTGCGAGTGTCATCGCACTTTATATGAAAATAAGGCTAGTAATTTTATTCATGCTTCTTAAAGTCTGCTAGTTCTATGATCCAGCTTATTCTGTGTTTTTGTGTTCGTTTTGATGGAACAAAAATTTTCGGACTCTGATTTAAAATAGACGGGCTCGGACGTGCCCGGGTTCTAAAAATGAGCCTGAACTCATCTCTTATTAGCACATCTGAAAATTTTAATTTTATTATGTTTATAACACATTAAAATACGTCATAAATATTCCTCATTTTCACTCTGTCACTTTTATACGCAAGTAGATAAAATTGGCATGCATTGTTATCCCCGAATTAACGCAATCTAACGCAATTCCCCCTTTTACTGTAAAAGTACCGGACCTTTCCGGTAATGGTGTCGAATATTTAATCCAAACTGATTTTGAAAGCCGTGAAAATTGGGTAAAATGTGCACTTTTTATAAAAAACAGACAACGGTTCATTCGATTCTTCGTCATATAAATCGTAATTTCTGCAAATTTCACTCATTTATTCATGAAATACTCTTTGCTGATGTGTCCAGAGTTTACTTTTTGCAACGATAGAAAAACTAAATGTTTTTCTCTCTTAAGGGAGTATATTTTTGATACAAGTGTCTCTTTTGATAATCTATACTAATAAAAGAACAAAACGCTCTGTCTGTGTGTGTGTCTGTGTGTGTGTCTGCGATGGCTAGCAAAATCTACAGCACGTACAAAGCTCAAAATTTTTTTGATAGTAGCCCAATATCTCTCCTGATGCACCTGAGCTTCAGAATTTCAAAATTCCAATTATTAACTGAGTAATTTATTAAAATCAAGAGGTCACTCTCATAAAAAATCATCTTTTTCCCAATTTTTTTCTCTTTCATTTGTTTACGGTTGGTTGGTTGTGTAAAAATTTTCGCAGAAGTAATAAGAAAGCTGAGACAGAATTAAAGAATCCCATGGAGGAATAAGATAAGTGGAGGTGAAGTATGCTCAAAAAAGGTTTGCGATATGAAACCATTTATCGCTCAAATTTAATGTGGCAAACAAAAGGACGTGGAAGAGATTTTGTATTATAAGACGAATTGAAAGAAATGAATTACAGTTGAAGCATATTTCAAGAGGAAATAGCAAATTTTTAAAATAGTCTTCGTTCTATTATTATTTATTAGAATAAATATTCGCTTTTAAAATGAAGGAAATTGGAAAATTAGCAATAATTATATATCAAATTAAAATTAAATAAGATATTGAAAACATTTGATACGAATTAAAAATTGTATAACTAAAAGTTTCCTTCATTAATGTAATTTTCAATACTTTATAATGTAGATAAAAAATGTTTATGACTTAATAATTGCATGTAAATAAATATTTAAAATATAATGATGAAAACATTCTTTTAAAATCATGTATGAAAACTTAAGTAATAAATATTAATCTAAAATATAAATTTCTGACTGCAGACGATTTTAATGTACTAACAAAATAATGTTATATTTTCAAGCAAAACGTTAAAATAATTTTCTATATTGATATTTAAAACACATATGATAAAATAATTAATAAATTTTTACCGGTGAAGCGATAAATTAGTTCTTTTTTTTAAAAACGAGAGAAAAAAAAATACAGGTTTAAACCTGTTTCAATTGATAGCGAAATTTTAAAATGGAGGGCCAAAATCACAGTCCGGTGAAATCCAAATACCTCATTGGTCATTGAGCCGCGTCCTTTTCAGAGAACAATCTCTTAGCAGTTGGGTAAATGTTGTCATACTCCTTTTTCCGAGAAAAAACCGCAGCGGCAGTTTTGAAGTAAATCTTAAGTCTTTTCATTTATAATCTAAATTTTTCACTCTCATTTTATAAAATGGCATTAAAATATCGTAATTGAGTTAATTTCGATGGTTTATCTTAAATAAGAACAGACGGTAACAATCGCTTAAAAAATACTTTCCCCCTCACCTTTTTCAAATGGAGAAACAAGTTCGTGATTTTCACCCTTACCACACGACCAATGGGGTGGCTGGATTTCACTTGACTGTGATTTTGGCCCTTCATTTTAAAATTTCGCCAATGGACCATATTCTCCCTTTTGGTTCGAGGCTACAAGAATTCGTCTGTTTGGGAATAACATTCTTAATCGCGCCATTTAAAAGCATTGTGATTAGAAAATTTATGCTTATATTTATTTTTATATGAAGTTTTAGACTTTTTCAGGGACATGTATGAGTTATATATGAATTTTTTTCTCTATTTTAAAGCAATTGCATTCATCTTTTTCATTTTATTTATAAAATAAAAATTTTAAATTTTAATTAATAAGCAAATATTGATTTTTATTAGTATGTATATAAATATTTATCGAAAATTATTCGTACAGAATAAATTTGCATTATTTTACACATGCATTTATCTGTTTTTTAGGCTTCATCAAATGATGAAAAAACGAAACAAACTCGCTAGCAGCCGCTTTTTTACCCACATGATTCCCACTGTGACGTCACGAGAATACTGTCCATTGATAGGCGTGTCAAAGCACGTGCTTTTGTTGGTAGTTAATTGGACTTAATGTAGGGTTACATCTTAAGCATCATCTCCAGAGATAATACCTCCACTCTATTAATTTCTTTTTACTCTATAAAAGAAACCAATTTGAGATTTTGACATTTCAAAAGTGACTGTTTTTTTCCCAAAGACCTTTAAAATTCATAGACTGGCAAAATGTTAGTTTAACTTAGGATTTTTGAACATAGCTATTACGTCAGATCGTTGGTACTTCGTACATTAGAATGTATTTGTGGTTGGCTATGTTGCAGTTAATATATGTATATGTATATATGAGGCTTTTTTAGCAGTTTTTTTAAATCATTGATTAAATTTGAATGCATTTATTTAAGTTAAAATTTTATTAAGACTTTAATTTGTTTTTAAAACAAAAATGAAATGGCTCTTTGACGTACAATTGTTCGAATAGGCAGACGATTCATACACAGTAATAAATTATCAAACAGCAAAATAAATTATATATAAAAAATAGTCACTAAAAGAATAGTAGCAAAACATAATGTTTAGGCGTATTAACACATAACCCGATCCCAACCAGAAAAAAACAGACTATACTCCGATCCAAGCAAGACAAAAATTTCATGAGCATAAACGCGACC
Organism: Maratus speculifer; assembly: GCA_964019185.1. NCBI lineage: Eukaryota > Metazoa > Arthropoda > Arachnida > Araneae > Salticidae > Maratus > Maratus speculifer. The sequence continues at coordinate 26,606,077 of OZ025292.1, forward strand.
CGAACCTAAAAATTCCATTTGAAAAAAAAACTATGGATTTGATATTTGACCCGAATCAAATCTGAATCCCACAAAAATATTCAAATGAAGCATACCCCAATTCGATCAAAGAAAAATAATGTTCGTGTATATGCAACCCGACCCGAACCTAAAATTTTTCTCTGAAAAAACCCAAAAAATGACCAGAACGAAACCTGAAATCGATAAAAATATTCCAAAGAACTATAACCTGATAAGAGCAAGACAAAAAAACTTCCATGACATAAACCTGACTCGAACCTAAAAAATTCCATTTGAAAAAAAGCCTGAAGTTTTATGCAAACTACATCTGAATCCGATCAAAATATTCGAAAGAACCATAACCGGATTCGAATAAGAGAAAATAACTTTCGTAGACATGAAACCGATCGGAACCTAAAATTCCATTTGAAAAAAATACCTGAAATTTGAATCGACAAAAATATTCCACAGAACCATACCCGGACTTGAACAAGACAAAAAAATTTCCATGAACATGAACCCAATCCGAACCTAAAAAATAAACTAAATCTGAATCTGACAAAAATATTCCAGAGAAGCATATCCTTATTCGAACAATGCAGAATAATTTCCGTTGATGCGCAACCAAACCTGAACCTAAAAATTCCATTAAAAAGTCGAAATCTGAATTGAACGACATCTGAACCCGAAAAAAATATTCCAAAGAACCAAAACCCGATCCGAGCAAGACAAAATAATTTCCCTGGACATGAATCCAACCAGAACCTTAAAAATCAATTTAAAAAAATACCTGAAATCTGAATCGAACCAAATCTGAATCCGACGAAAATAGTCCAAATAACTATAACCGGATACGAACAAGATTATAACAAGACAATATAATTTCCATGGACATAATCCCCATTCCAAACCAAAAAATTTATAAATAAAAGAAAAAAAATCCCGAAATTTGAACCAAACTTAATCTGAACCTAACAAAAATATTTCAGTGAAGTATAACCTCATTGGAACTAGGTAAAATAATTTCCATATAAGTACAACCCGACCCGAACTTAAAAATCCCATTTGAAGGGAAAAAAAACCCCCCACGAAATCTGAATTGAACCGAATCTAAACTGAACACAAATATTCCAAACAATCATAACCGTATCCGAAGAAGACAAAATAATTTCCATGAACATGAATCCAATCCGAACCTAAAATTCGGATGTTCTACAAAACATAATGCGCTCCGTAGCGGTGGAAAGTGAAACTAAGTACTTAGCGCGAGATGGTTAAAATATTTCGTTTATAGTTAATGTTAAATTAGAACTTGGTTACGGTTAGATAACAGTTAGGTTGCAATTACGTTCCGGTGACCCTTTTGTTATTTTATTTTCCGGTTAGGTTACAGTTAGGTCATGGTTAAGTTACAGTTAGGTTAAGGTTAAGTTGCGGTTAGGTTGTGGTTAGATTATGGGTAGGTTATGATTAGGTGACGGCCAAGTTACATTTATGGTATATTTAACTTGCAGTTAGGTTACTGTTAAGATACAGCTAAGTTACAGACAAGTTATGATTCCGATACAATTAGGTTACGGTTAGGATTTTGTTCATAGAATGAACATTACGGATGTTTGATAAAAAATATACACCTATTTTTGTAAAATGGCTCTGAATTTATAATATTATATACTAACCTTTTAGCGAATCATCGAGAATCGATTTCATTCACGGTATAGTCAGATTTAAGAGTGATATATAATTAGTTTGAAATTCAAAATATTTCACTTGGGATATCTATGTGAAAAAAGTATTTAATTAAGTCACTTAACAGTAATTTTAAGGATAAATATCAACACGAAATCGTTGGACACATATTCCCTCCTGCGTTTCCCATTGCAGTCATTTTAGGTATTTTTGCAGCTAAATATTAGTTTTTTTTTAAAACCAATTTTTGACATAGTCAGGGGGCACGTATTTAATATAATGTACACTGTAGAAAATTGGACCCTTTTGCTGTATCATCACTCCCCCGCTTTTATAGAATATATCTCTTTTGACCTATGACAATGCTCCAAAATAGGCTGAAGTAATCATTTTCTATAAAAGCGGTGGAGTGACGATGCAGCAAAAAGGTCAAATTCTTAACAGTGTATTAACACATATTTTGAGTTGAAGATAAAATCATAAAAATTTCAAGTTCGTTTAACATTATTATAACGGACCCGGGCAACGCCGGGCGAGTCAGCTAGTATTTAATATAAATTTCATAAAGTTGATTATGTGCTGTGATAAACATTAATAGTTGTTAAAAAATATATCTATTACATTTAGAACACGCCTATTTATTTTATAATATAACTTTTTTTACTTTTTTTATCGTGTATTTTTTCAGTATCAGGCTCTTGTACGTTATGATGGTACAAAATCTTTGAACTTGGATTTTAAATTGTCGGGCTGGTGCGAGCCCGAACAAATCTCTAATTAGCAACCCTCAGATATTTTTATCAATTTCATTATGTTTGCAATGGAGTAATACTATTAAAATACGTCACAAATATTATTTCTTCGTAGACCATAATATAACGCAATACTTTTGAATTCACCTGACATTTCTTTCTCGAAAATATGATAAACAACATTATGCAAAATACTCTATAGTCAGAATTAAAAATAATAAAAATTGTATGAAAAATGAGCAGATTTATTAAATAATTTTTCATTGATCATGCGTAAAGTCTATTAAAATTTCATTTGCATATTATGTTAGTTAAATATATAGAGCAACTTTTGTGAACATCTCGGAAACATAGCTTGAAATTTCTAAAAGCGATCGTCTATAGAATTAGCTCAAAATCCGTTATTACCAAAATGAAGCAAAGAAATAAAAGGTTATATCAAAATATAGTAGTACGTGCCATTTTGTGCATTCTATATTAACACAAATCAGTGGATTAATGGATACACCCCCTCATATTTTTGCTTCATTTTAGGAATAGCGGAAATTGATACAATTTTTATTATTTTTAATACTGATTACAGGGTATTATGTACAATGTTTGTGATACTTTTGGAAAATAACATTATTTTATATTAAGAACTCCGCAAATTAAAAGCAAAAAATTGAAAAGTTTGGGACTGTTTTTGCAAAAGCCTTAATTTTTCTACGTGTATGCATGCTAACTGCATAAAAATGAACGCAGTTCATTACAATAAATCACTTAATCACAATCTATAGTTTGAACACTTTTTCTACATTAGTTTTGACAGGGTGATAATGATAATGATATGAATGATATTCATTCTTTTTCAATTTGTTGACTGTCCCCTAAGAGGTGTAGAATAAAATATTCCCCGAAGTGTACACCCTGTACTATTATGTTTACACGTTTAGAGTTTCAGGCTAATTCTTCATGTAGTTTTCTAGATATTTAATAAAATATCTAAAATCGCAAGTGGACTGTCATCTTTGCCCATATACTGTATCTGAAATAGTTCGCGACAGTGTGAATTAACAAAACAGTTAATTATGTAACAAATTTAATAATTAGGATACCAATAATTAAAATATTTTTAGAATTATTCACTATATGAAATAACTATCGTAATTATCACAAAGTGAATATTTTAATTACTTTAGATAACTTAAAATAATAAGTGTTAGGGAATAGTAATTATCAAATTATTGAGACTGTATATTATTTAAAGGGTACTAATTTTTTTTTTTAATGGAAAAGAAGTTTTGGGGTATTAATGAATAAGACTCATATATTTTTCACTACTTTTCACAGTTAAACTCACTGAAACTACTTTTAGTAATTAGTACATATTACAAATATCATAGAATTTGATGCTGAGTGTTGAATGTTTCAAATACTAAATAAAATAATTTCAAAATAAAGCTACAGAACTAGGGCATTTGATGCCACTGATCTGCAGATTTATTTTTTAACTTGTACATAGAACCCCGATCCATCGTTTTTCAAGGGGTCCGGAGAAAAAAACGATGAATGCGGGAAAACGATGAATACGGGTTAGCATCAAAATAGGAAAAAACACAATATTTATGCCTTACTAATGCATGACATGTATATAGTGTACTAATAAATAATAATTTGTTTCTTACTAAACTGTAAAATAAATCAGTCGAAGTTACAGAAAATTGATATTTATTTTAAAAAATCAATATATATATTTTTGGTTTTCTGTTCTTTTTTTTTAAGTCAAAAAATAAATTTACGAGATATACAACTCTTTTCTGGTCATTTTCTGTAATTTCATATGCGTATATAAAAGTTCATACAGTTTCAAAAGTCGTAATTGCATCAGACAGAGTTAGAACTGTGACGGTTCAGCTTCATCGGCATGAGCGTTAACCTCTGCTTCTTCGCAATTATTTTAATTTTTTGCATTATCAAACATTTCTCCTAAGTTTAGGACACCACATGTCGCAAAATCTTGATCAGTGGAAACATAATCGCATCCTCTGCTATATACAACCACTCTTCATCCGCATTATTGTCGCCATTATCAACATAAACAACTCAAATGACTTATTTTAGGATAAAAAAAAGTAATTCCAGTTTGTGTTTCATAGGAATTCGCATGACTTTCAATTTCATTTCGGTGAGGAGAAAAGTTTTACAACGATGAATGCGGAAAAACGACTTTTTAAAGAACGATGAATGCGGGTTTCGTTGACATTATTTAAGTATAATTTGTGCAGGGACCGTAAAAATAAAACGATCAATGCGGGAAAACGATGGATGCGGGAACGATAGATCGGGGTTTTCCTGTACTATAAATTTTGTTAATTTTACATCTTTTTGTCTATAACAGATGAATAATTAAATGTTTAAGACTATGGTTAAGAATAATTAAATGTTAATGTTAATAGATTTTTAACAACTTCAATAACTTTATTGTTTTTTTTTAATTTCTCCTTTCTTAACAAGAATGAAGTAATGGATTCAGGAAAATTTCCGATGGATTTACACACTTTAAGGGTCAGATATACCAAAAAATGTGTTTCTAGAAAATGTTAGTGTATGACTCAGTCTATATGTGACACAAATTTTGTGGTCGGTTTGTTTCGAGAACTAAGGCACAGAATTTACCAAAAAAAATCATTTAGTCCCTGATATAAATTGGTGCTGATTAGTTTTTGGTTCCACTGCAGGAGAGAATGCTATGCTGCATTTTTCAAGATTTGCGCATTAGCTCTATCTTAAAAACTAATGCACAGATTTTCGTACAACTTAACATTCAGTTAGATATTGACATGAGCTGTTGAAAATTAGGTTTTGGTATAAATAGCATAACAAGTAGCACTGGTATGATGCATTTTCCAGGAAAGCTGTACCTCAAAAAGTAATGCACAGAGTTTCTTATTAGAATCCCAATGATGGGCATAGATTGCCATTTAATTTTGGCACTTTGATAGCCAATTTTAAAGTATTAATATGTATCGGATGGAAGAAAGTTTGGGAATTGTTACATCCAGCTAGTATTTAAATGGGGGGAAGGGATTGAGCCCTATGAGCCTCTTTTACCCCATGGCCTTAAACATAAATTCTATGCTTCCTGACTTATTATTGATATATAAATGGGTATTAAATAAATGGTAAGATGGGCAGATAAATGTTATTTAAATAGGGGAAGGGGAAATTGAGCCCAATGAGTCTGTCCTCCATGTTCTTAAAAATCATTTTCTGCTTTCTGACTGGTTTCACTGATTGAGCGATAAATACGTTAAATAAAGGCTTGATAAACTGATAAATGGTGTTTAAATTGGGGAGAGGGGTGAGCCCTATATCCCGGCATTTCCCCTATGCCCTTAAACAATTTTCACTGAGCAAAGTTTAAAACAAATAAGAAAAATCATACGTAAACCATAGATTATGAAGCACTTTCCAACACTTAATGAAATCTTTAACAAAACTTTGTTATTTAGGGAAATAATAGTGTATAGCCAAATATACCCAAATATGTATTCCAGTACATTAGAACAGCCCTGTATTTCATATGTCAGTTCATATAATGTGAAAATTTAGCTTAGCAAGAAAATACCCAGTAGCTTGAATTTTTTTTTTCAGCAATTCATACTATTAGATGGAAACATACTTGGATACTTTTGTTCAGCCCTGTAGTTTACATTGTATCTTTATTACATGTCAGCATTAGGCTAAAATTTATTGTAAACTAAAACACTTTTAAAAAAACTGAAATCACATTCTCATAAATGATCATTTATAGGCGTCCATGTACCGAATTCTTTGCGTGGCCCTGTATATCCCTTTATCCATATTCTGCAAACGTTTCTGCGTAAATTGAATGCAGCTCAGCGTAAAAATACATAGTTTATTTAAGAACCACGTTTAGATAATTTACCCTCATATTCAGTAACGTTGGTGAGCTCTTTTGGGTAGCCCTGTATATCAACTATAACATTCATACACACCATATAATGTGCATATATTTAGCGAAATATAAACGCGAGTATCATAATTAAAATGCATTTCATCCCTCCATCAGCCATCATCGGACACATATACGGTACTTCGGAAAGAATATACTATTTGAAATCTTTTGTATGGCCCTGTAAATGCTATGTACTTCATATTATCCAAGACAGTAGCGTATGATTTATATTAAGCTTCTGTGACATATATGAATTTTATTATACATGAAAAAGCTTAATATATTTAAATTATATTACACACACAATTCCTCCTTTTATCATTATCTAACGGAATTCTTTTGTGTGGCTCTGTAAATGAATAATAGCTACATTTTCACCTTATATTTTATATAATGCTTATTTTAATATGTTTGACAGGGTATAACATCTTTAAAATTCCTTTGAAACGATTTTTCCACATAAGCCGTAATGTAATAGGAAACTTTTGATTCGCCCTGTAGATAAACTAATCATGGTAGAAACTTCATTTTCGATAGGACTCGTGCTAGGATCAACGTCAATAACGTCCTAAAATTTCATGGCAATCCGAGTATATTAACGATTTTTCCCCATGGGCCGTAATGTAATGGAAAACTTTTGATTCGCCCTGTAGATAAACTAATCATAATAGAAACTTCATTCTCAATTGGGTTCGTGCTAAGGTAAACGTCAGTAACGTCCTAAAATTTCATGGCAATCCGAGTATATTAACGATTTTTCCCCATAGGCCGTAATGTAATGGGAAACTTTTGATTCTCTCTGTAGATAAACTAATCATGGTAGATACTTCATTTTTAGTAGGGTTCGTGCTCGGGTAAACCTCAATAATGTCCTAAAATTCCATGGCAATCCGAGTATATTAACGATTTTTCCCCATAGGCCGTAATGCAATAGGAAACTTTTGATTCGCCCTGTAGAAAAACTAATCATGGTAGAAACTTCATTTTCAATAGGACTTGTGTTAGGGTAAACGTCAATAACGTCCTAAAATTTCATGGCAATCCGAGTATATTAACGATTTTTCCCCACAGGCCGTAATGGAATGGGAAACTTTTGATTCGCCCTGTAGATAAACTAATCATGGTAGATACTTCATTTTCAATAGGGTTCGTTCTAGGATAAACCTCAATAACGTATAAAAATTTCATAGCAATCCGAGTATATTTACGGGAGTTAGAGCACGGACAGACGGACAGACGGTCAGACAAACTGAATGCATAAGCACTTTTCAACATTGTTGGAAAGTGCTAAAAAAGAATGCGATTAAAGTATAAAATATTTAATAACCCATATGAAATTAATTAACAAGTAAGAAAAATCATGCGTTAAGCATAGATTATGAAGCACTTTCCAACACTTAATGAAATCTTTAACAAAACTTTTTTATTTAGGGAAATAAGAGTGTATAGCCAAATATACCCAAATATGTATTCCAGTACGTTAGAACAGCCCTGTATTTCATATGTCAGTTCATATTATGGGAAAATTTAGCTCAGCAAGAAAATACCTAGTAGCTTGAAATTTCTTTTTCAACAATTCATACTACTAGATGGAAACATACTTGAATACTTTTGTTCAACCCTGTAATTTACATACTACCTTTATTACACGTCAGCATTAGGCAAAAATTTATTCTAAACTAAAACACTTTTAAAACAACTGAAATCACATTCTCATAAATTATCATTCATAGGCGTCCATGTACCGAATTCTTTGCGTGGCCCTGTATATCCCTTCATCAATATTCTGCAAACATTTCTCAGTAAATTGAATGCAGCTCAGCGTAAAAATGCATAGCATATTTAAGAACCACGTTTAAATAATTTACGCTCATATTCAGTAACGTTGGTGAGCTCTTTTTGTAGCCATGTATATCAACTATAACATTTATACACACCATATAATGTGCATATATTTAGCGAAATACAAACGCGACTATCATAATTAAAATGCATTTCATCCGTCCATCAGCCATCATCGGACACATATACGGTACTTCGGAAAGAGTATACTATTTGAAATTTTTTGTATGGCCCTGTAAATGTTATGTACTTCATATTATGCAAGACAGTAGCGTATAATTTATATTAAGCTTCAGTGACATATATCAATTTTATTATACATGAAAAAGCTCAATATATTTAAAATATGTCACACACAATTCCCCCTTTTACCATTATCTAATGGAATTCTTTTGTGTGATCCTGTAAATGAATAATAGCTACATTTTCACCTTATATTTTATAGAATGCATATTTTAATACCTTCGATAGGGTATAACATCCTTAAAATTCCTTTGGCACGATTTTTCCCCATAGGCCATAATGTAATAGGAAACTTTTGATTCGCCCTGTAGATAAACTAATGATGGTAGGAACTTCATTTTCGATAGGACTTGTGCTAGGGTAAACATGAATAACGTCCTAAAATTTCATAGCAATCCGAGTATATTAACGATTTTTCCCCATGGGCCGTAATGTAATGGAAAACTTTTGATTCGCCCTGTAGATAAACTAATCATAATAGAAACTTCATTTTCAATAGGGCTCGTGCTAGGCTAAACGTGAATAACGTCCTAAAATTTCATAACAATCCGAGTATATTAATGATTTTTTCCCATGGGCCGTAATGTAATGGAAAACTTTTGATTCGCCCTGTAGATAAACTAATCATAATAGAAACTTCATTTTCAATAGGGTTCGTGCTAGGGTAAACGTGAATAACGTCCTAAAATTTCATAGCAATCCGAGTATATTAACGATTTTTCCCCATAGGCCGTAATGTAATGGGAAACTTTTGAATCTCTCTGTAGATAAACTAATCATAGTAGATACTTCGTTTTCAGTAGGGTTTGTGCTAGTTTAAACTTCAATAACGTCCTAAAATTTCATGGCAATCCGAGTATATTAGCGATTTTTCCCCAAAGGCCGTAATGTAATGGGAAACTTTTGATTCTCTCTGTAGATAAACTAATCAAGGTAGATACTTCTTTTTCGATAGGGTTCGTGCTAGGGTAAACCTCAATAACGTATAAAACTTTCATAGCAATCCGAGTATATTTACGGGAGATAGAGCGTGGACAGACGGACAGACGGCCAGACAAACCGAATGCATAAGCATTTTTCAACTTTGTTGGAAAGTGCTAAAAACAGCGCTATTTGTGTACATTTTGGTGTTCCTAACATTCCAATAAGTGTAATTTAAAAATTAAATGTGCTACTTAACCACTCCAATTATTCAGATTTTAAGCTCGAATTTTATGTTTAAGTCTAAGCTTACAAAAAACATTTAATGGGGGGCAAAAAATAACGGCAAATAAAGTTGTTCGTTACTTCAAAATCTAAAGTGTCCTCTATTGGAATTTTTTGAAATTTATCTTTATAATTTATTTTCAAGAAAATGCCAACATAATAGCTTTAGTGAAAACCGTCAATCAATCAACCAATTTTTCCGTTTTTTATAATCATTTGAAATTTGAACCCTCTGAACACAGTTCAGTTTGTGCTACTTAACTACTCCCACTCTTCAAATTCTGAGCTCAAAATTTAAGTTTAAATCTAAGCTTACGAAAACATTTAATGAGATGTAAAAAATAACTGCAAAAAATAGTTGTTCGTTACTCCAAAATCTAAATTGTCCTCTATCGGCATTTTAACCGAATTCCAAAAAGGAGAGGAGGTTATCAATTCAACGCGTATGTATTTTTTTTTTAATTTATCTTTATAATTTGTTTTTTAGAAAATACCGACATAAAGAATAGTTTCAGTTAAAACCGCAAACCAATCGACCAATTTTTTCGTTTTTTAATGTTTATATGAAATTTTGGACCCTAAACATAATGTCGGCTATCTCCTTGGAAAACGTTTGGGACCCTTGGTTTCCTATTTAATATTGTTTGTCTGGATGTGATCGTCACCCATCTTTTATTGTAAAAACAATTTAGAATCATCCTGTATATATATGTATATATAAAGCATATGATCATAACTTTAGTATAAATTTTATCTTTTATATTAAAAGATAACATGAAAAGAGCCATCATGTATGGAATAGGTAGATTTTTATCTGAAGTAATTTAAACAGGGACGTGTAAAGAGAAATCTTCGTCCGGGGCAAAATTTCAATTTAGTGCGCTCGCCTAACTTTTTCTTATAACGGGCCAAAAATGACGTTGGTATTATAAATTTGGCGCCCCCTAAATTTACGCTTCCGGGGTAACCACTTCTTCCTCCCCTTTCGCATGTCGCTGGAAACCAATTCATAGATACACGGAAAAATTAATTTTGTCAATGGGATTGACTTTCAAAGAAAAAAAAATGAGTTCATCTTGACCTAACCCGACCGGACTGAAGTTCAAAAGTCAAAATGTTTTTCTCGAAGACATTGAATTTTGACCCCGATTATGGGAAGGAGGGGTGGGGGTGTCAGACACGTCCGACAGTGCCCATTTCTTATTCATAAAAAAGTACGTTATAGTACAATATGTTGCAAACGGACCCCCCCCCCTCCCTCCTCCTAAGAAATAAAAACAAATTACCTGCACCTTTAAAAGGATTGCATTTAACATAATGTTTCTGCAGTTACAGAATAATAGTAAAGAAACGTACTTAAATATTACCAAAAATATACAAAAATAAATTTTCATAAAAAAATGAATACATTTTGATTTTTTAAATTAACCTTTAAGCTCTGTGACAAAAATTGTCACGTAACTACTGTGAGGTGTGTCAGTTCGCTTAATCTATTGTATGAATGAAATATTACATTGACTCTTATAATGCTATTTATGTATTAAACTTTATAAACAAAACTATTATTAAAAAAAATCAGTTATTCAAAATTGTCTAGATGCTGTAATAATAAGACTCCAAACGAAATAATATTTGACCACTATCTATAGTTAAATTAAAAGTTACAAGTAAAACTATGGAGCTTGAAAACCTTAGTGGTTTCTGAGACCGCTAGCACTAGTTATGGGCTAAACTTTACTTTCCTTATTTTTTTTTTTTTTTAATTTTCTAATCAATTCCGGAAAAATAATGGGAATTCTAAAAATGTCAAAAAAATAATACGTGTGGCACTCGGGGACTGCCGCGGTAAAGCTATTGCATAGCATTTTTTATCAACTTATGCAATTATAATTATTTATTTTTCATTTATGCAGTTTTCTGCATAAGTCTGCAGAACTGAAACGACATTAGCCGGACTGTTAGGTTTTTCTCGTTACGGAATTTCTAGATTCGGTCGCCGCGCTCAAAGTCCGCGATAAAAGCTATGCAATAGCTTAAAAATCTATACGATTTGCGGCAGTATCAAAGTACTAGATTGGCGGTATGACTATTTTAAACAAGTTGGAAATTGCAAGTGAAGCGTAGCAAATGAGGTGCGTTCGTACGATAACGAAGTTTTAAAAATGTCACTCTCATATATCAATCTCATAAATTTGTAAATAATTACAATTAAAATGCGCACCAAACAATGTTCTCCCTATACCATTTTGAAATGGAATACTTTTGTGTGACCTTGAATATCAATAACAAATATTCTTTGCACCACAGATTATGCAAAATGTATATTATAATATGTACTTTATAGATGCATATCAATTTTGTTACGTTCGAATGAGTGTAACACCATTAAAATGCATTTGAAACATTTTTCCTCATTAACCGTAATGTAACGGTACACTTTTGATTGTCCGTGTAGTTGAACTATGCATCCGATTTTGATAAAATTTGAAATAACTCCACAAAATTATGCAATAATTATGTATTTAAAATTTCAAACGATTAAAATGCATTTGAAACTTTTTCCCCCATTGGCCATAATGTAACGGAATCTTTTGATTGTCCCTGTAATTGATCTATGCATCCGATTTTCATAAAATTTGAAATGACTCGACAAAAATATATAATAATTATGTATTTTAAATTTCAAACGATTCAGATGGGTAGTTTTTGCGTTGTTGTATGCGGACAGACAGACAGACGGACGGACTGAATGACAACAATAGGTGCTACGTATTTACATAATTACGAACACACCTAAAAAAGTATTAACAAGTTACAGAGTATCAAAAATAAAAGAACGCTATTCAAGTATCAACCGAATATGGGAAAAATTAATTTTACTTCAAAATGAAGTTATTAGCATATAAATTAAAATTCGATAAATTTGGAGTTAAAATAAATTTTAAACCTACTTTAAGTTTAAACTGAGAAATAATAGGAATACAATTAATGTCTCATCTTCCTTAAGATTAAGTTTACCTTAAAAAATACGAGTGCTGTACAGCAATTACAGCTCCAGTTTAAACTGTTTTATGTAGTCAGAACCTTATACAGTAAAATATGAGGAAACTTCATAAAAATTCCACTCGAATCTACTCATAAATGATTAAGATTACTCTACGATATTCGAGTGCTATACCATATGATAAGCTGAATTCGAATTATAAATAATACGATTTACCGATACCTAATATTCGCATTACTCTAAAACTTAGAAATCCTTGATTAAAAAACGCCCACAATGCTAACCTTTAAAAAATTTAAGTTTACCTTTCAAAATATGAATATTTTACGATAATTACAGTTCGAGTTGTAACTGTTTAAACTTTTCACCACCTCTTATTTATAATATACTATAATATGGCGAGTTTTATAGAAAATCGAAAAACCCCCAACCCCTTAAAAGGATTACTTTTGCCATACGTATTTTGTCTACTTTACGAAAATTTACATTAGAGCTCAAGAGTTTTGTATTATAAGGCCCTTTTATTTGACTATACTAAAACTTGCATACAAAAATCTGTAATATTGACAAAAAATCGTTGCTAAACGAAAAAACTTGAAATTTTTTTTTAATTATATCGAAAATAGCAGTAAAAATGACATTGAAATCGCTGAAATTCAAAAATCGTAACAGACAAAATTTAGTAAATTAGGCTGAAAATTTGTAATTTTTTTTATCAATGTCAAAAATAGCAGCAAAATGCGAAAAAAAAACTAAAAATTGCATTAACAAAATTGGTTAAAAATTCAAAAATTGCTCTAGGAATTCCGAATAAACTTTATTAAAAAGAGAATAAAATTTACAATACTGCATTAAAAGAATTAAGCCGTATTCCTTCCACTGATGTGGAAAAATTGCCTTCAAACATAAAAAAAAACGCTAAAAGTCGTCTAAAAAATTAAATTTAAAAATATCTAATCAAAAAATCTAAAGTCGGGCTACGAGGTGCAAAACTTTATGTATAGAGGTACCACCCCCCCCCCTATCTAAAATTTTGAATCTTTACGTGCAGCGGTCTGTTCAGAAAAGTGCTGACGCACTCACAAACTTGACTCTATATTATTATTATACAGTGGAACCTGTTTAAAGTGACCACCTTTGGGACAGGCTAAAATGGTCACTATATAGAGGTGGTCACTTTATGGAGTGTCTTTCAAAATGGTATATTAAAATATTATCATCTCAAAAAATAAAATATAAATAAGGAAAAATGCACTTTATTAAGTAATGAACTGATTAATTAACAATAATAATTGATTTATTAATTTAAAATATGCCGAATAAAGGATAATTTACTTAAGACTCACATTATTTTTTAAAAATACAGTTGAAAATCCGTAGTAATTGAGCTAAATAACTCATACCTACAAGGTACTCTGTAATTTATATGCATTTTTATTTTCATTGTAATTGCATAAAGGTAATGCTTCTATGACTGGGAAATAAACTTTCCAGTAAACATGACCTTAGACAAGTACAGATATCATTATAATAAGAGACAAATCACTCTCTTTGCAAATAGTAACTATAAGAGATAAACTCATGTACATTTTTAATGGATCATAATAAAATTTCAGAAAGTGACCACTTAAGACTTTTAGTTTGAAAATTTTCAACATACAGATAAATGGATGGTCACATTTTACAGGTTCAAATAACATTGACAAAAGCAGGCTAATTGGTCACTTTACAAAGGTAGACACATTAGGGTGGTCACATTACGGGACAATTCTCGTATTATTTTATATAAACACAACTAAAAATTTTTCAAAAGCGGTCACTTTAGCCACGTGGCCACTTTAGCAGGTTCCACTGTGATATGTATGCTTTCGAAAGCTTCAGAATTTAAAATTGTAATAATTTAAAATAAATATATTTTAGAACTTCCTTATTAAAAAATGTCAGAAATGTCACGTCAAGCGTTGCAAATAAGATGAGTTCGTAGAATAATGTAATTTTAAAAATACTGAGATATTGGTGTAACGGGTACTAATATAGTATAATATTAATAATAATATAATATAATAATAATATAATATATTATAAATAATAATATATAATAATAATATAATAATAATAATATAATATTAATATTATTAATAACAATAACAATAATATTAATAATAATAATACAATATAATATTACGGGTGCAGTATAATATGTAGAATATTATGTGTGTATCTGTAAATATTGTGTGCTTTCTACTCACAGGATGTAAAATGTACAAAACCTCAGCAACATATACAAATTTTATAAAATGTGAAATAGTTTAATATTATTAAAGCGGCTCGAAAAAAATGTTTCCCACTACACCAATACTAGGTAATGGAATATTTTTGTATGGCCCTGCAAATTTTGAAAAATATATTTTCCTTGAAATTCAGCATAGTGAAAAAAAATGCTCTAATTTTACACATTTCTAATAAATTTAGTTCGATAAATTAAAAAAAAAAGATTTAAAACAAGATAGTATGCCTTACGATTCTTCCTTACAGAGTAATTCTCTATAAACAACAACACTATAAATAAATTTTACTAATGTAAAATGGACTCACCAAAAGAAAAACTATTATCCTAATCGTGTAAATACGTAAAAAATAAAAGTAGACTACTTGTCGTAAAAATATATAACACTGAAAATCTTGTCTTAATAATGTATCACACTAATAATATCACTTTCATAAGAATGTAGCTAACAATGTTCAGGTACAACTGAAATAAGTTGGTTGGTTGGTTGGCAAGTACTGAGACGTATGCTACTACCTGTTAGGACAACTGAAATAAACTTGGCGATAAATGTTTTCGCCAATAGCCAAATTGTAACTCAAACTACACTGATAAAAATCTGCTGCATTTTGCTGCAACGCACTCCCCTGCTTGTATAGAAAACGGTTACTTGGCCGTGAAATGGAGCTTTCTCATTGGTTGGAATAGAGATATTATATACAAGCGGTGGAGTGCGTTGCAGCAAAATGCAGCAGATTTTTATCAGTGTATAATTTTTAAGCATTTACGTCAATAAAAGAGCGCGTCCTATGGAGTCATCTGTTCGCATCCGAGGATATCAGTGAGACACTGTTCAAAATCTGAAATATAGTCACTCCACCGCTCTCATAGAATATCTAAATTCTGACCAATGACAATGCTCCATATTAGAATCAAGTAATAGTTTTCTATAAAAGTGGGGGAGTGACTATGCATAAAAAACTACATCTTTTTAACAATATGCCGAAGTGTTCAGTGCTGCTAACCGATCCGCAACCAATGTTGTTCACTAGAAATAACTTAAATTATCGGCAAGAGACTGAATAAACCAGGTAGATGGTGGGAAATTTCAATTAGCTGGGTCACGTGATAAGTTACATGAACATTTATGACGACGACAGTGAAATAAAAATTATAGCAATGTACACTGTTAAAAATCTGCTGCATTTTGCTGCAACGCACTCCCCTGCTTGTATAGAAAACGGTTACTTGGCCTTGAAATGGCGCTTTCTCATTGGTTGGAATAGAGATATTATATACAAGTGATGGAGGGCGTTGCAGCAAAATGCAGCAGCTTTTTAACAGTGTAATACAGAATGCGCTACACTGTAAAAAATTTGACCCATTTGCTGCAGCGTCACTCCACCGCTTTTATAGGAAATGGTTAATTTACGGTGTTATGGAGCATTCTCATTGGGCATAAAAGAGATAATCTATAAAAGCTGTGGGGTGACGCTGCAGCAAGTGGGTCAAATTTTTAACAGTGTACCTTTAAACAATACCGATGGCGTCCAGTGGGTCTGTCAACCAATTAGAGACAGCCACTTACTGTGGCATTGATCACTTCGGTGCGCCCTTCTGGACACGCTCAAAGCTTAGAACAATATTCGCTTGGGAGAAAAATTGCGGCCTCTAGGGTTGGCATTTTATCTCTTTCTTGCTCTCTTTTAATATTGGATGATATTTTGAATGTGTTGAGAGACATTAAGCTAAAATAGTATCCTTGTTAATCGCTCACATTTCAGTCTCACGATCCAAATCAAGTTATGAAATAATGTAGTGATAGAATTATCCGATAGAGTGTATATGAGGACCCCATGGACACAAGTGACAAAATTTTGATTCGGAGTTAGTTGAGTTCAGAGTTGGAACATAAAAAGTAGATGACAGAAATAGAATGTAAAATTGATGTTTATTTCACACCAATTCTTATTTCAATACCTCTTATAAGAGGATGGAGTATATTATATTTTTTAAAATTTAAATAGAGATTAAAGAGCTTAAATAATTTATCTCTAGAACGCGCCATACGATTCAAAAATTACTTATGTTTCTTTCCCTTCAAAGAAATAGTCTTATTTCCGGTGCACTTAAGAGCCTACACTAGTCGCTTAAAAATTCCCGGATGATAATATTAAATCTATTTAAGAGCACACACTAGTCACAAGTCAAGGCAAATCAAGATGGCCGACTGTCTTTTTCAGCTCATTCAAAGGATGGACTAAAATTGAAATGATTGACATCTAATCATCCAATTAGAAAATAGAATTTTTTTAACCAATCATCTGTGACGATTTTTCTCCTCAAAGGCGTGTTTTCTAGACGGTGTCTTGTCTAAAGGATTTTTTCAACTGTCTTCCCATTACTTTCACTACATTCGATGATTTCAAGTTTATAAAAGTTGTAAAAGAATTTCAATCTGTTTACCTTTAGCGTCCCAAAATTAAACGGTTTGATTTTCAGAAAATAAACGAATTATTAATTTAGATAGATTACTATAAAATAAAAACTATTTTATTTATTTAACGCGATTACAAAAAAAAAATAAAAATAAAAAAGAAATACTATTGAATGAAGGGGTGGGGAAATATCAGGTACAAGTACTTTAAATAAATATTTTTTTTTTTTGGGGGGGGGGGAGGAATTCTTTTTAAAATACGAAACTTATCAAGATACTTATATAAGATAAATAGCACTGAATGTTTAAAGTAAGATCTTCATAAAATTATGAGTAAAATATTTAGACAAATTTAAATATTTAAAAAATTTGTATATTTTTTTTGCGGAGAGGGAAACAGCAAGGGAGAAAGGGAAATAGAAATTTTGGAGAAAGGAAATATAGGTGTTAATCCCAGCCTAGTCGTCGTTTATAGACATAAGATATTTTCCTATTGTTAGTAGTAACAAATGTGACAGAAAAAGTGTCGCAAATTTAAAAAAAACTGTGTGACGTTAGGTCAGTAGGTTAAAATATTTTGTCAAAATTTCAGGTGGAAGGAAATTTAGATTTTTGATGATTTTTACAAGCATTTTGTAAATACCGCAAGGAGCTCTAATAAATTTTGAGTGATGTGAAGGGGGGATGCAGGGAGTTTATTAGATGACTTGTCTTATTTACATGACTAAATATTAAAAAATAGTATTAAAAATAATAAACAGAAAAACGAATCTTTGTATGCTTTGCAAAAAAAGATAGAAAGGAAACGTCAATTTTGGTGGGTGAGAAGTAAAATTATATTATTGATTATTTATTATTACAATAAAAGTTTTAGAAAAATCAAAGACTTTTAAGGTGTGTGAGCTGAGGGAAGAAAGAAATAAGCACATTTATTATTTATTTATTTATTTTCGTGTATCTGCGGAGGGGAGAGATGTTTATCAGATGACTTATTATTTATTTGCTTTTAAAAAAATTTATAAATCGGTTTAAAAAATCATAAAAGTGGAAATATTTAAACAACTAAATTTTCTGCACTTAATAAAAGGAAGGGAGTGATAAAACCCAATTTCAGTCGTGGGAGGGGGGAGAATTTTTTTTATTGATTTTTTATTGTTACAATAAAGTGACTTATATGATACAAATATGGGTATTGTGGGCCTTTGTCTATTAAACGGCGAAATGATATTTTCGGAAAGTGCAATTTAAAAGATTGTGACAGGTTCAAAAGGCAAAGAAAAATTTTGATATAAAGGCAAGCTAAGGGCTGATCTGGAGAGTCCTCAAGGGAAAGGGGGAGCGATTTTAGAAATTTGGAAACTCCAATCTCATGAACGGGTCGTAACTCATTTTTTTAATGCGGGTCGTGTTTCGTCTACTTTTTTGCTGTGGGTCGGGTTTGGGTCCGGTTGGCTTCCATTTTTTGTTAATTTTTACTTGGGTCGAGTTTGGGTCCGGTTGACTTCTATACTTTGCTGCTGTTCGAGTTAATTTCTGATTTTTTGCTTTTTGGTTGGCTTTGGGTCTGGTCGACTGCTACATTTTGTTGTTGGTCGGATGGACTTTTAGTTTTAGCTGTACTTAGAGCATTTGGGGCAGTTTAGGATTTGGTTTTAATTTTGTGAGAAGGTTTCGGGTTGATCCGAATTGATTGGAATAAGTCCTTTGATAAAATTTTCGTTTTTTCCGCAATTTTTGTACGAAATGTGCGTTTGTTTCACGATCTTTTGAAGAAACTCGTGTTTTCTCCGCTATCATTTCACAAAATTTGATGTGCGTTTCGCTTCTATTTTTCGCTGCTGGTCGGAATAATTTTTACTTTTTTTGTGGGTCGCGTTTGGATCAGGTTAGCTTCTAGTGTTTGCTGCGGATCAAGTTAATTTCTGATTTTTTGCTTCGGGTAGGGTCTGGGTCCGGTTAACAACTGTATATTGATAATAGTCGGTTTGACTTTTACTTTTTAGCTGCGCTTAGTTCATCGGGGCAGATTGTCATACATTTCGGATTTGAGTCAGTTACAAATTCGATTTTTATTCTTGCGGATTGAGCCCAGTAAATAGTTGACGTCAATTTTGATCGCGATCCTTTCACAAAATTTGCGTTTTTCCGCGATCCTTTAACAAAATTCGATTTTATACGTGAATGGGATCCTTTGAAGACATTCACGTTTTCACCGTGATCCTTTCACAAAATTTGAGGGTTTTTTGCGACCATTTGATGAAATGCGAGTTTTTTTTTTTTTTTTTTTTTTTTTTTTTTTTTTTTTTTTTTTTTTTTGCAACCCCTAACGAAATTCGCGTTTTCTTTGTTTAATAATTTTCAAGATTAACAAGCAAAAAATTTTTCAATCCAATTTGGGCTCGTGGGAAAAAAAAATTAGAGAAGTGCACTTGTCGCTTTCAAGCCAGTAATGTTTATTATACAATCTAGATCAGAGTTGTACCGAAAGTTTATCTGCACGGGTTGAGATCGGGACAGTAATGTTTATCATACTATCTAGATAAGAGACGGACCGAATATTTAGCTTTTATTCCGGGCCTAGCCACGACCTGGAAATTTTGTTCAATGCAAACTTCTAAGAAAAATGATATCCAGACCAGGCTCGGTCTGGAAGAAAAAGAAACCTGTCACCACCCGAATCTCCAAAAAAAAGGAAGATCAGAACACGAACCGATTCAAAATGAGAGAAAACCTTACCCAGTCCAAGTCTCGTGGACTTAAACTGGCGCGACTCGTGCCAAGCCGTGACGGGCTCGAGCTTCTCCCCAAGTTATTTTTCGTGAGGATACATAATATCACTTTGTAAACCCTTTATCAGCCCAAGGGGGAGGGGGGACTTCGCGCCCTACCCCCACCCCTTAGAATCGCCACAGCATACGGGCTGTGTCGATGCTAGATGGAGCGTTTAGACTTTACACCGGATGCAGCCTGGGCTTGAAAATTTTTTCACGTATATACCTGTAGTAGGAAGGAAGTCCACACCAGACCCGACCTGGAAAAACCAGTGTGGCGCGATCCAGCTCTGCAGGAAAAAAATAAGACCCGACTAAAGCTTTTTTTCTGAAAGTGTAAAGACCTGACTCTGTCCCAGGATAATAAATTAAAGTTGGCGCCACCCAACCGGGGTCGCACCGGCCTAGAGTTTAGGACCAACAATTTTTCTCTGCTGGCATCTTGTGTCGTTCGGCAGATCATTTATTGGGACGTTAGGCCCTGCCCGATGTTCCAGGGAAAAAATATGGCCCGAGCTTGGCCCGAAAACATTAGTGATTAGGCCCGGTCCGGCTTGGTCTAAGTATTCACAAGTAAGGCTCGGCCCGGCCCGAATGCCGTTAATGGATTCGACCCCAGCCCGGCCCGCGGGCCGAGCTCTGGCTTTAGAGCGTGGCCTGGCCTGTGCAGATCTCGAAAGTGAGTACAAAGGGAGAAGGTAAAAAAAAAGTAGGACATTCTGCCTATCTGATTAGCCGTTTTAGCTAAGAGCGAGAAATTCAGGATAACAAACTTCTTAAAAATATAACTAAATAGTTATTTTAGCGGCTTTAGAAATTCCTTCCCTAAGAAGGTAATAAATGTGTGTGTGTAGAGAGGGGGGTGAAAATTGTAGCACATTTCGCCATATATCAGCAGCATTTTTAGGTATAAACAGGAAAATCAGAATAATAAACCGACTAAAAATATATTTAAATTTATTATATCAGTGATTTTATTCCTTTTGTGTTTATTATGTCATCAACATCGACTTTGTACTAGATAACGTAAGATTATACGAATAAGGCAGCAATTATGGTTATATGATTAGATATTTTAAAAAATGTTTATTTTATTTCACATCTGCTAGATATATTTCGTTGGATTCGAGACTCTTTAGAAAAACCGAATCAGCGTAGCGGGTGAAGGCTACTAGTTGGTTTTTACGGCCTTTAAAAAGAATAGTAAATTTAACGCTCCATTAAGAAAAAAGAATACTTCTACAATTTATTATACCAAATTAAATTTCTGAAGATTGGCATAAATATACACTAGCTATTATTTTCACAAAAATATTCCTCTTGCATATGGACCGGAAAAAAATTTCCTGAATCTAGGGAAACAGTACGTCAAGGTTTCCTTTGTGAAAATACTCTTGAATCATTTTTCAGTAGTAATTTATTGAAATTTAAAAAATAGATTATAGGAAAAATAAGTCAGCATTTGGAAATAACCCATATAAGCCCCTTACAATCGATGGACAAATTTCTACAAATTTTTCGCATTGTAGCACCATAATGATACAGATTCTGTGTCATCCAACCAACCTACCGAGATTCGATATTTAAAGGTAGCGCGGTCAGTTTCAAGAAGATTGGTTGACGTACGAGTGGAGACGAGTTTAAATTCAGTCGTAGGTAATCGGCCGCTTTTGCTAAAATTTTTACCAAAATCTTTCGTAATTTTGCTCATTCTAATTTTGGTAAAACTATAAAAAGCATATTACTAGAAGTTTAAACTCTGAGCTATTATTGTGCGTTTTTTTTCTTCTGAATTTTGCTAATATCATTTCGTTCGGCTGTAAAAGAAACATACCTCGATCATTTTCCGACTGATTGAAAAATGACAAACGAACTCCTCCAATTAGCAAATGGAATATTCATGTAGCGTGATTTTTTTTTCACGTTACGCACTTAAAAGAAGAATTTTGAATGAAGCGAAAATTATTATGTACAAATATATTAAAATAACTGTATTTTGGAAAATTCTTTTCAGAACTCGAGATTTATCAAGAGAATTACAAAAGCTAAATGATATTGAAGTATAAGATAGGATCTTCATGAAATGAGGAAAAAAAATATTAAAAAAATTAAACGATTTTAAACATTGAATATTTCATACTGTAGAGCGAGCAGGAGGGGGGGATCAAACGGTAAACATAAATTTCGAAGAAAGTAGGTATAGATCGAAACCCCAGCGTATTCATTTATGGGGCTGTCCATAAATGTTGCCACACATTTGTCCAATACTTTTTACCCCCTCCCTCCCCTTTGTCACATGTTACGCTATATTATATATACATGCAGTTCAGAAAGAAAGCACTATGCTATAGATCATATTTCAAATTTTGTTTTTAAACTTTAACTGTGTATTTTAATAACTTTTAAGTGAATAACTATAAAAATAATTTGTGTACTTATTTTGTATGAAATAAGATTTAGGTTTACAACAAAAATTATAATTAATATACGCTAATAATATAATATTAATATGAAAAAGTAATTAAAAAGAGTAATGTTTTGAAATTTGAAATGGAATTTTTAAACTTTTACTTTAATTTATGAACACAAAAATATTTTAATTCCAAAATAACTTCAAAACTTAATTTTCTAATTATTAATACTTTTCTTCCAACCAAAATATGTGATGTCACATTTCTTCTTAACCCCTCCCAGCCCTTTGTTATAAGCTGTCTCAATTTCATGTACCTCTCCTGCCCCCTTCCAGGCGTGACATCATTTATGGATGGCCCCTTTAGTTATAGTGCACAATTTATGATTGTTACAGTAACAAATGTGACAAAAAAATGAATTATTATTCTTTAATATTAAATTTTTTTATGTGTTCTTAGCGGAAAGGCCAAAAATTTATTCAAAATTTCGGGTGGAAGGAAATTTAGATTATCAATAATTTTTAAATAAATAATAATAATAATAATAATAATAATAATAAACAAAAAAAAAAAATAAAAAAAAAAATAAACAAGTAGAAGTTTTAAATTTTGAGTACTAACAAAAGAGTAAATTCGGGGGAGAAACTTCTAAATATCAAATATTTTTTAAATGATACATTCAGTAAAGCATTGTTTTGTAAAAAAACAAAATTGGAATAATAATTAAATGCTTTTATTTTCATTTATATTTTTTCCTTTTTTATTTCACATTTTCTCAAAGCCTGGAAGCTTATGTGCCCGCCCATTGTGTATGTATGTACGTACGTACGCCTGTGTGTAATGCGATAACTCATGATAATATTCGATTTGCCTCAAATTTTGGATTTAGGTCTATTGCGATAAGACGCTTCCTTTATTAGTTTTGGGAGTTCATTGGATAAGTATAAGGGGATAAGGGAGGGCTAATCCCAACTCTTAATTTAGATAAATTTTTTTTTCATGCTGAATTAACAGATTTCATCGTAATTTCAGATATGGGATCATTTTGATGCTTAATGGTGCCTACATGTTTAGTTTTGGATATTCATTGGTTAAATATAAAGAGAGAGAAAAGGAGCAGGTAACCCCGCTTAATTTAGGTAAATTGGTTTTTTAAGCAGAATTTACCGATTTCCTTAAAATTTTGGATGTAGGTTTTTGTGATACAGAGCTTCCCTGATTAGTTTTGAGAATTCATTGGATAAGTATAAGGAGAGAATGGGTGGCTAATCCCATCCTTTAAATTTAGATAAATGGATTTTTTATGTTGAATTATCAGCTTTCATTCAAACTTTAGATGAGGGCTATTCTGACGAGGTACTTCCATGATTAAATTTGGGTGTTCATTGCTTAGGTTTAAACGGAGAGAATAGGGGATAATCTACCTTAATTTATGTAAATGAGGGTTTTTACGCAGAATTTTACCGATTTGCTTCAAATTTTAGATACAGGTTTATTGAGATAAAGTGCTTCGCTGATTAGTTTGGGATGGTTAGTTAGTTGGTTGAATGGGTTTTGTGGCACAGAGCCCCGTCAGGTGTTGGAAAAATATTCCTAACATTTAATTGGCGCGAGTTCTTAACCTCATCATTAAATTGTAGCTTTAGATGTCTCAACATTTAATTCAGGTAAGCAAAAGGAATAAATAATATTCTCTTACCTTTTATAGATATCCAGTTCTCGTATACCGGCTAATCCAAGGGATGTGGTGCACTATCTATAAGTGTTGGCATTTTTATTTAACAGTGTATATCCATTTGTTGACGTTGAATAAATGATGTTATGTGCCCCGGGTGGGGATTAATTCAGTGTACACTCATGAAGAAGCAGTCGAAGTAATTACTACTAACTTTAAGGAAGAAAATAAAGAATATTTAATATAGTAAATTTAACGGAGCAGCAAACATTTATGACCTCTCGGTGCGAGAGTCAAATATAGAGTAAGTAACATATCCTTAATTACATTACAAAACATTAACAACAAGCACACTTACACATTATGGTGCAATCAACTAATTAATTTTAATGGATTATTTTTTAAAGTCAAAGAATAAAGCATACTAAAAAATGTCTATCAGTTCGTAATATTCTTTATGCATAAAGTTCTGGAAACGCTTTCTGATGACTGGAAATATTGCATATATCTTTTGTAACTTCCACATGGCGCAGAAAAACCCAGAAGTAAGTTTCGATAATCATTAGTGTGAATTCTAACTTAATGATGTTTTTCGTTCTTATCGCGCCAGATGGGAGAGTTCGTTAAGTATCTTGATTCGGGGATTATTAGATCGGAAAATATATTTCAACATGTTCCCTCTTAAGCCCCTAATCAAGATTGTTCCATAGTTTCAACCTTTCTTTGTTTTCTTGAAACTGAGGTTTGGGTTCTGGTTTGGTGAGGATGTCCGCCAGTATCAATTTACTAGGACAGTAACACATTTTTATTGTTCTATTTTCTTTCATTTGCTTGATCAAGTGATATTTTAAATCTATATGTTTTGATTTATTAGTGTATTTTTCTGTTTGTATCATTTTTATGCATGATAAATTATCTTCGTAGACTGTTATAGGAAGATTTTGTGGTAAATGCAAGTCTTCTAACAGTTTTAATATCCACATTAGTTCTTGTATGGCACTCGCTGCTGCTACATACTCAGCTTCTGCTGAGGATTGTGCAATGCATTTTTGACGTTTTGTGATCCACGGAATGGGAGTATTTCCTACAAGAAATAAATTTCCGGATGTTGATCTTCGAGTTTGCATATCACCGGCCCAGTCGGCATCGGTGTACACTTCCAAAATTGGTGCATGTTCGGTGCTTATTACTAAATTCAGATCTTTGCTGTGATACAAATATCGGATCAAGCATTTGACACAATTCCAGTCCTTTTCGGTCGGGTTTTCGTTTTTCCTGCTCAAGACATTTACGGCCAATAATATGTCTGGCCTTGTAATCATAGCAATGTATAATAACGCGCCGATCGTCTGACGATATTTTGTGTTATTAGGCATGGGATTCTCATCTTTATCTGATTTTAAGCAACCCGTTTCCATAGGTGTTCCGTAAGGTTTTGATTCTTCCAGATTAAAATTTTTCACGATTTCCAAAATTTTAGATGTTTGGTTAAGATTGAAGCCATTCGGTGTTCTCTTAATTTTTATCCCCAGATAATTATTGATTTCACCTAAATCTTCGAGTGTATACTGTTCCTTTAATTTATTTATGACATCAGTAATTTGCACATTGTTTCCTGCTATGAGTATATCGTCTACATAGACAACTATGTAGACTGTATTTTCCCCCTGTCCTCGGGTAAACAGGCAGGTGTCTGCCTTGCTTTGCGTAAAACTTAATTCTTTAAGAGATTCGCTAATCTTTGTGTACCAGGCCCGAGCTGCTTGTTTCAGCCCATATATTGCCTTTCGGAGCTTACAAACTTTTTCCGGTTCGTTTGCGTTCACATACCCTTCGGGTTGTGACATATACACTTCCTCTTCCAGTTCCCCGTGCAGAAACGCGGTTTTAATGTCAATATGCTTTACACTAAGGTTATGATAGGCTGCGGCAGTCAAAAAACACCTTAAAGTAGTGTGTGAAACTTCCGGAGCATACGTTTCGTCAAAATCTATCCCATATTTTTGCTTGAATTCCTGAGCTACTAATCTTGCCTTGTAACACTTTACCTTCCCCGATTCATCATATTTAGCCTTATAGGTCCATTTGGATCCAATAATTTTAGCTCCCTGTGGTGGTTTTACCAAGGACCAGGTTTCATTTTTCATAAGCGAATTCATTTCGTCGCGCGTTGCGTCAATCCAATTCATTTTTTCTTGTGGGTTCTCGATGCTTAGCATATCTTGCCAACTTTTAGGTTCATATACTGAATCATGCCGGACTGCGTAAGCAAACCTGTCCGGTGGCACGCCCCTATTATGTCTTTCTGATCGTCTTAATTGCTGTGTATCTAGAGACGCGGATGGTGTGTCCGAAGAATTTTGGTTTTGTGTTAGATCGAATTCGATTACGCTTGTGTCGCTCTGAGGTGTTTATTTGTTTATTTCTGACGTTAACTCATTCATATTTGAACTTTCACCAGCATTCGAGTCACGCATCTTATTTTCCGCAAATTTTACGTTTCTAGCTAAGATGACTCTTCCATCACTAGTATATATTCTGTATGCTTTAGATCGGTTATCGTAACCCACGAAAATGCCTTTTTCTGCTCTGTCATCCAATTTGCCGCGTTTAGATTTGTGAATATATGCGTAAGCGGTACAGCCGAATACCTTTAAATATTTTAAATTAGGTTTTCTGTTTAGCCAAAGTTCGTATGGCGTGGTGTTAATGGATTTCGAAGGTAAGCGATTTTGTAAATGATTCGCGGTGCAAATTGCTACTCCCCACAATTTGTGCGGAAGGTTCGCTTCATTTAACATACTTCGAGTCATATCTAGTAGTGTTCTGTTTTTTCTCTCAGCAACGCCATTTTGGCTCGGACAATATGGTACGGTGAGCTGGTGTTCGATTCCGTTATGTTTAAGATACTCTTCTAATTCATCGTTAATGTATTCTCCACCGTTGTCTGATCTGATGGCGGTTGGAAGTTTTCCGAACTTATTTTTGACGGTCGAGATGTATTTTCTTAATTTTTCAAATGCTTCACTCTTTTTCGACATAAGATAAATTACACAAAATCTAGAATAGTCGTCAATGAAAGTAATGAAATAACGCTTTCCTCTTATGGTGGGTGTATTTATTGGACCGCATACATCACTGTGTATTAATTCTAACTTTTTCGTGGCTCTATGTGCACCCGACTTGGGAAATGGGGAGTCGTTGATTTTGGATTTTATGCATACCTCACATTGTGTATTGTGTTTGCAGTTGTTTACTGTAATTCCGTTTACAAGTTGCTTTTGAACAATGGTTTTAATTGTTTCATAGCTTCTGTGGCCTAAACGCCTATGCCATAAATCGATGCATTTTGTATTTGTGCAGTTGTGTGTAATGTTGACATAATTACCTTCCCTTTGATTATAATTGTTTATTTGCACTTCATGAAAATTGTTTTTCAATTTGCCTTGTATAATTAATTCCCCGTTATGTATAATGTCACACGTATCTTTTTCGAATTTTACTTCACATCCATTTTTCGTGGCCCTGCTTACTGATAGCAGGTTAGTTTCTATTTCAGGTACAAAGAGTACGTCATGAAATGTGATTTGCCTGTTGTTTATTCCGGTGTAAATTATAATTTCCCCTGAGCCATATGAAATTAACTTGTTTCCATTCGCGACTGTTACATTTGTTTCGGCGGTGCTGGTCATTTTTGAAAACATTTCCTTGCTATTGGCAATATGGCTGGAGCTTCCGCTATCTATAATAAAAGTTTGTTTATTTACGGGATGATCGATTAACAAAGCTACGTTTTTATCTTCATTTTTTCTTTGATTTTCATCTTGCGGTTTCGTGGTTTTAATTGGGACATTTTCTTCAAAACACAGAGAAGTGGAATGAATTTTATTCTTGTAAAATTTATTATGTTATACGGGATTATTATTATTTTTCCGTTTAAGAAACCAGCATTCACTGTATGAGTGGTTTTTCATTTTGCAGAACGTGCAGAATTTATTACCTTTCTTGCGATCTGTGTTAACTAATTTCTCGCGAGCTTTGTATGCTTTAGTGCTAAGTTCCGAATTTTCGGAATTTTCAATTCTACGAGTGTACTCATCGACCAGTTTACTTTTAATAAAACTGGGTGTTAATTCTACTTCTACTCTCGATTCCAGAGCTATAATTAGTGTATCATATGACGGCGGCAACGAACACAAAAAGAGCGCCGAAATATGAGAATCAGTAATATTTTCTCCAATCGCCGTCAACTTATCGATAAGTTCCAGTAATTTCGTTATATGCACAATTAAATTCCCTCCTTCGTTTAGCTTGGTGCTATACAATTTCCGAAGAAGGTGTAGTTTACTGGATAGGTTTGATCTTTCATGAATATCTTTTAAAGTATCCCATGTTTCGCGAGCCGTGTTTAAATGTTTGACATTTATTATTTGCTCATCTTCAATACTTAAGTTAATAAGGGCCCTTGCCTTTTTGTCCTTCTTGACCCAGTCTGCGGTTAATGGGTCTGGAGCTGGGTCAGTAATGACATCGTAGTATCTTCTTTAATTAAAATCATTTCCAATTTAAATTTCCAATTGGAATAATTATTGGAATTCAGTTTTTCAATTGCTGCACTATCTTTTGCAAAGGCCATTGTTTTTCTTTCCTCAAAATTAATTAGATATTTTTTCCCTTTTTCGGATTACCGGGTTTTGTTTAGCTAATTTTATTATCTGACTGGATATCTATATTTATTTAACTGCAAAGTGAGACATCATGAAATCGGTCTCGTAATCAATATTTGTTGGAAAAATATTCCTAACATTTAATTGGGGCGAGTTCTTAACCTCATCATTAAATTGTAGCTTTAGATGTCTCAACATTTAATTCAGGTAAGCAAAAGGAATAAATAATATTCTCTTACCTTTTATAGATATCCAGTTCTCGTATACCGACTAATCCAAGGAATGTGGTGCACTATCTATAAGTGTTGGCATTTTTATTTAACAGTGTATATCCATTTGCTGACGTTGAATAAATGATGTTATGTGCCCCGGGTGGGAATTAATTCAGTGTACACTCATGAAGAAGCAGTCGTACGACTAACTTTAAGGAAGAAAATAAAGAATACTTAATATAGTAAATTTAACGGAGCAGCAAAAAATTATGACCTCTCGGTGCGAGAGTCAAATATAGAGTAAGTAACATATGCTTAATTACATTACAAAACATTAACAACAAGCACACTTACACATTATGGTGCAATCAGCTAATTAATTTTAATGGGTTATTTTTTAAAGTCAAAGAATAAAGCATACTAAAAAATGTCTATCAGTTCGTAATATTCTTTATACATAAAGTTCTGGAAACGCTTTCTGATGACTGGAAATATTGCATATGTCTTTTGTAACTTCCACATGGCGCAGAAAAACCCAGAAGTAAGTTTCGATAATCATTAGTGTGAATTCTAACTTAATGATGTTTTTCGTTCTTATCGCGCCAGATGGGAGAGTTCGTTAAGTATCTTGATTCGGGGATTATTAGATCGGAAAATATATTTCAACATCAGGAACATAGTGGGCGAAAACAAATTCAAAATGAAATCAGAAATAGAAAACCAAAAGCAAATGAGCTAAAAAAGATTATATAACTAATGAGAACAATAACGATATGTATAATTAAAAACGTTTAAAAGGGTCAAAAAATGATAGTTAAAATACAAAAGTTACATAAGTAAGAACTTTAAAGGTTAAAAGTGATAAATATCAAAATATGAGTTAAGTGTGAAATGTGCAAATACTGTATAAGAAAAACATTTACAATCACAAAGAATTTAAAAAACAATGTATAAAATTATTCAGGCACAAATTCTTTGTAGATAGTATTCTCTTCATCAGTACTCGAATCATAAGAATTGGATTCATTAGCTATTTACACAAAATTAATCAGCTGTATAGAATATTTCAAATTTGTAATTCATGGACTATGACATCATTTTTGCTGTTTTTCCCCACTGTTTGCCATCGTGAAGAACCCCG
This sequence comes from Maratus speculifer, assembly GCA_964019185.1. Lineage (NCBI taxonomy): Eukaryota > Metazoa > Arthropoda > Arachnida > Araneae > Salticidae > Maratus > Maratus speculifer. The sequence continues at coordinate 26,636,354 of OZ025292.1, forward strand.
AAATGTCTTGTTCTCTTTTGTTTTATGGATCGTTTCACAATTTGGGTAGCAGTAGGTATCTGTACATTGAATGCAGAAGGATTAGTTTTATTAATTCGATATAACTGTCTAAGTATTAGTCTGGAATTTGGTCGACTTTTTGAATTGAACGGAAGATTTCTATGATTGATTAGTTTGGGATTCTATTGAAATAGGTTTTGTCCTAATTTCCGACTTGCAGAACACTTAATGTAACAACAGCCATTACGGATTTGTTTCTTTGAGATATTGGGTAGAATAAAGGAATCTGTTTGTATGCTAATGTGCCTTACGGATTTTGATTGCTGTTTGAGTACAGTTGAATAAGAAACATCAACAGATAGGATTCTAGACTTAATAATTTTGCGAGCTTCATGGTAAATAAGTTTTTCTATTATTTTAATGGTAAGAATATCTTTTTCATAGATCCAGTTTGGACAAGAATGGGAAAATGCGGCAGACTTTTCACACGAGTCACTCTCGTTACCCACTTCCGCACATCTTGGACAGGTATAACAAAATTAAGAAAGATATATCTATATTACATATATACATCTATATTAGAAAAAAAATAATTTGGACCTTGGCCACACCACCCCCTATCGAGTCCAACAAGGGGATACACATCCGTGTAATAGTGTTAGCCATGGCCTATACAGTCATAAGACAATCCTATCTCATCTCCCCCATTAAGAGCCCACAATAGTCACAGAAAAATTACTCAAAAAGACCCGGATGACCATTTAAAGTCTATGGGAGCGTTCTTTTCGAATATCTCGTTCAAATTTTAATATTTTTGCATGATTTTTTTGCACAAGATAGCTGAGGGCAATCCACAACCGGGCTAGTTTTTACTTTTTCAATTTTTGTTTTAGGTTTTCTTTAAAAAATTTCTTTAACTTTCGAAACCGGTTTAAACCGGTTCTGAAACTGAAACTATCGTAATATAAAAAATATATAACCAAAATCGAAAAAGTAAAAACTAGCCCGGTTGTGGATTGCCCTCAGCTATCTTGTGCAAAAAAATCATGCAAAAATATTAAAATTTGAGCGAGATATTAGAAAAGAATGCTCCCATAGACTTTACATAATCATCCGGGTCTTTTTGCGTACTTTTTCTTTGACTATTGTGGGCTCTTAACGAGATGAAAGTAATTGCGCAGTCACTTAATCCCTAAAGCCAATAACAAAAGTCAGCTGACCAGCCGATTGATGCATACGTGACAAATATATACCTCCCGTCAACCTGAAGCAGAGGCCAAAGCAGTGTGTTAGTTTCTTTCAACTGACAGGATCCCCCTTTCCAGGGACACGGGTCGCCATGCTTGGCAAACACGTGGGTGGTTTACATTTTTTCCATTAGTCGATATACAGAGTGATATCGGCTCATACAAAGTTACCATAACCTCTAAGAAAAAACCACAACGAAAGGGAAACAAAGAAAAAAGGAAGAGAAATAAGAGTAAAAGGAAAAGAGAAAGATCATTCAGGTGCCTGTGGTTGTGAAGCCCGTAAATATTTAAAGAAGGTATCCCCCTAGGGCGATTAGTTTTAGGAATTCAATGGATAAGTATAAGGGGAGAAAGGGTTGTCTATTCTCCCCTTTAAATATAGAAAAAGGTTTTTTATGCTGAATTATCATATTTCGTTCGAATTTCACAAATCTACTAAATAATTGGTTTAAATTTATTTATATAATTGTTGGACATTTCTGAGGAGGAAAAAATGAAAAGTATTTATTTATTATTTTATTTATTTATTTATTTATTTTTTATTATTTTTTTTTTATTTTTTATTTTTTTTTTTTGAGAGGGATGCAGGGAATTTATTAGATGACTTACCTTACATGACTAAAGATTATAACAAATATGGTTAAAAACAAAATAAAGAGATTTAAAGACAAAATTTTATATGCATGGTAAGGAGACATAGAGGAAAAACATCATTTTTTGTTGGCTTAAGAGTAAAACTATATGATTGATTATTTATTATTACAGTAAAAGTTTGAGAAAAATCAATGACTTTAAAAGGTTTTAAATTTATGAGCTGGGGGGGGGGGAGAAGAAGCAAACAGATTTATTAATTATTTATTTTTGTGTGTGTGTGTGTGTGTGTGTGGGATGGAGAAGTTTTTAGATGATTTACTATTTAATTGCCATTCAAAACATTTACAAATGGGGTTAAAAAATAATAAGACATAAGAAAGTTTCAATGAATAAATTTTAGGCACTTAGCAATAGGATGAGAGGGAAAAATCTCATTTTCAGTTAGTGGGGAGGAGTTTTTGTGATCGATTTTTTATTGTTACAACAAAGTGGCTACATTCTGTAAACTGGATACAGTGAGATAGACAGCAAAACAGCGAAGTGATGCTTCTGGAAGGGGTAATATTGAAGACTGTGATGAGAGCAAAAGGCGAGGCGAAATTTTGATATAAAGGGGGGGGGATGGTGATATAGATTATTTTTTCTAAATCAGATTTTAGAGAACTCAGATTTTCATCTTTAATTAATAAATAATAAAAAAACTTAAATACTTTTAAGGACTTTTTGCAAATTCTGCATAAAACTAAGTTTTTTAAGGAGCAAAAATTACTTTTGAAAAATTGAACACTTTTTAAAAAATTGAAGAAACATAAGAAACATTTAGGATCACTCAAAATTATTCCGCTACATTATGGTCTATGTGGATAAATCATTTGCGATGTTTTAATGAACATCATGATAATTTAAAAGTAATAAAATTCATATACATTATTGAGGTACTCTGGAAGATAGTTATAAAAAAATATATGTATATCACTTGCAGTATACGTACAGAGGATCTCCATAGTAATCTATTATATTGTGGTCTAAAAAATTTTTCCGATGTATTGTTGTAATAATGTTACTCTCTTACAAACATTAAAATTGATACAAACTTCTGAGATGGACTTATCATTGCTTGCGGTATAATATTTGGTGAAAAGCATTTACCATTCAATTACAGAGTTACACAAAAGAATTCGGTTGTAAAAAGCTCTTCGAAGAAAAACTGTTTCTAGCGTATTTAAATTATGTTCGCTATTTCGAACATAAAATGCAATGAAATGCTGTTTCGAGTATACTCTTTGTTAAAACAATTTCCATAAAAACATTCCATTTGTATACTTAATCAAATGAAACTTGGTGAAATGGGTCATCTGTTCCCCACCACCCCTACTTTCTTCATCACTTACAGAGTCACTTCTTCACTGTTCGGTTTTTTTAAAGGAAAATAATGCACAGTCAATCTAGCTGTATCAATGTTACAGTGTTTTATGGTTAAGTTTTCTTTAAAATTTTATTATTCATTGCAGAACAATGTAATAATTCCCATGAACCATCTGTCGACTTATAAAAAGCTAAAGTGTGATTCAATAGCAAGATTTCAATATGGTGAACACTAGAAGCGATGGGGCGATCGCCCCACCCCTGCCTCATATGAGCCCAACGGAGGGTCCCCAAAATGGTATTAGATGTACACGAGATAAATGAATCGTATTTAAGATTGATAACTGTGCGACCTGACCGGACTCGACGAAGCTGTCTCAGCCCGGGTCGGGCCGCACCAGTTTTAATTCATGAGACAAGGACTTGGTCAGGTCTAGAGATCTGCACTGGGCTGGACCAGACATGCGAAATAGTTCCAAATTTTAAAACAGACGCAAAAGAATTAAACAGGCCGTACGGGACAGGCCGATAAAAAAATTTAACGGGCCTGCCGGTTTGTTATAAAGATTTCGGCAAAAATGCTAAAATGTGAACTATTTTCAATGAATATGGATTTAACGAGCATAAGTGTAAATGTGCATCACGAGTAGATACTAGTTTGACAACATCAATACAGAAATGTAACTTGTACAGCGTAGAGACCGACATCGTGATTTGTGTCTAAATGGGTTTAATAAATTTTTCGATCCGGGCCAAGATCAGGCTTGCACTGTTTTTTCTACATATAGTCGGGATCGGTAAGAACTAGACTTAATTGTTCGTGAGACGTGTAGGGCAGACAACATAATTTGTAAAAGCATTAGTTGGGATAAAGAATTTCTGTTAACGTACCCTTTGGAAATATACTCCTTGGTGTTTCTTAAATTCAGTTCTCAAAAACACGAAAGTTTGACACATTTTCTGACAAATTTTTAACTGTAGAGGCACAAAATTAACAAGCCTGACTATTGAAGGTTTTGGAATCGAATAGCATATTTCATTTTTAGTAAATAAGATATTTGTATATACTTGTTGAGATATAAGAGATTCTTCTCACGTGGTTTTAGATTTAACTCCTTTTGCATGTTGTCGCTTCAGGAAAATCGATTCAAAACGTTAATTTTCACAGTATTTTCTTAAATTGCTTGTATCAAAAAATAGAAAACGACATTTCATTAAATTGTTTCTGAATAAAAACATTTGTTAATCTCATGCGTTTCCGAAAAGAAATGAAATCAGAAATGCATAAGAAAATAGCTCCTCTAGATTTCAGTAAATCTTTGATAAAATGATAAAGAAGTATTTCCATAAATCTACTTTTTATTACAGAGCTTCAAAAGTTATGATAATTTTAAAATTTCTTTTCTTTTATTCTAAACCATATTAATTTTTGAGTAAGTCTAAGAACCTAAGTAATCATTAATGTTCTTATTGTGTATTTTCTGTAAAATCATCCAATAAATATGAATGCAGTAATCTTTAAAAAATCTTAATTGTATGATAAAAATCTGAATTTTTTCGAAATAATAGAAATTGTGTCGGGCCAGATTTTTCGGGACTGCTTTCACTGATTTCTGTACGGGCCAAACCAGGCCTAGAAATGTAAAAGTGTAAACGAGCGGGCCAGGCTCGGGCCAAATTTTTGAATTTTATACAGGGCCGGGACGAGACTGGAAATTCCAGACCGTCCACACCTCTAGTCTGGTCTTCACATTTTCGGAAACCGTTCTGAATTCGGATCTTACTTTTTTCTTTAAAACTTGACCACACTATATTTTTTCTTCCACTTCGGGCCTGGCGTGAACTTCGTTCTTTTAGAGGTCTGCCCGAACCTAAATTTCCATGCCCAGGCTCAAAAAGCAATTCAATTTTAACCCAACCCAAGCTCGCTAAAAATAAATAAATAAACAAGATGAATGTAGATTCTACCATTGCAGAATTCAGTTTCGCCTCCGATTAGAAAAAAAAAAAATCGATAGAAGATTTTTAGAAGGTCGACCCCGTTTAGATTGCAATGAACTAACTTCATTTTTCTTGTGTTTATCAATATAATAGCAAACAGAACGACGTGAAATACCCAATTGAATAGCAATTTCTCTCTGAGACATTGGAATTGCGGAATAATAAAGAGATACAATTTGACGTGCTACTTCTTCATTGACTAGATTCATCAAAAACGGATTTTTTCTTTAGTTTAAACGCTTTTTTATAGACTCTGAGTAAAAGGAAATGCAATTTAACAATAAAACGAATGGAATCCCGTCGAATTCGGCGAATGAATAGTTTAAAAGACCCGATCGATTTGGTTTTAAAAAAAAGCAAAAGTAATTACATTATTGAATCAATATATAATAAATATATTTACAAAGTAAATGTCAAATTTGCCAGTTACAATTTTGCATTCAAATATTCGCACATCTACAGTTAAAATTGTAATATGAGTGCCGGCGAAATCCAGAAATTTTATTTTATATGCACTCACAGAAAAATAGCTTTATTTAAAAAAAAAAAAAAGAAAAAAAATAATATCGGGTACTACTAGGTTATACCATCGACCAAAAACTTATCGCCAAACTATAAGATTAAATGCCAATAATGGATGATCGTGAATGTCACATTCAATGACATTAAATACGTTTCATGTGTTTAAAATGTCATTAAGTGATTTTTATTTCGACTTTTTATTAATATTTTTATTAATATTCTACTAATTATTTATTTTTTCGTTATTTAAAATACAAATTATGTCAATATGTATAATTTGGCTATTAAGGTGGCGATTTGTATAATTTGGCGAAATTGGTCGACGGGATAACAGAGTAGTACCTAATATCGTTATGAGTAAAAATACGATGTTTTAAATAGTGACGTCATTTTCTCTTCAAATGTTCTTTAAAAGTTACTGTTTATGAAAAAGGCATCCATAATATTATTGTAATTCTCTTTTATCTGGTTACTGAATGACATAATTTTCCTCATTTGAAATTTCTCTTATTTTGATTTAGACATTAATTTTTATCATAAATTACTTTCTGTCATTTTATTTACGTTATTAATATTATTTCTCAGTAAATATATATTTTTTTAACTCAATTAGTACATAATTATACGCAATCATTTTAGAAAATAAATTTTTACTATCGAGAGAAAAGCTAAACTGTGTTGCCACCATTTTGAAGAAATGTCATGAAAAAGCTTTTAAAATTAAAATTAAAATTAAAATATAAAAATGGAAATAAATTAAAAAATAATTAAAATGGGTACAACTATAAATAAATAGCTTTCATTTAAAAAAATAATTATCAAAATCGGTTCACTAGAAAATTCAGGGGTGATGACACGACATTTTTAGCTTGTCTGAAAGAAATAGCATCGGATGCTAATAAATAAAAGAAAAAAATCTGATTCAGTACCGAATAGCCTGATACAAAACAGATCAACAAATCCAAAATGAAACAAAATCAATCTAATATTTGAAGGAAATTAGGAAAAGTATCCCATATAATAATATCAATAATTTTTATTTTTATTTCAGTAGAAAAATGAATATATATGTAATGTACTCGTCAATATTCAACCATATAGATTTTCATATAAAAAATTGTCTGATCTATTGAAAAATCCAGTCATCAACCAGTTTATACCAGATCCGAATTTGTCAAAACCCAAAAGAAGAAAGCAGCAATAAAGAAAGAGAACCGGACCCCAACCCAACCCGCACCGGCAAAGTAGAATTTAACCTTACCCAAACACGACTCGCAAAAAAAAAAGTATTTAACCAGAACAACGCAAAAAATGAAAGTAAACCGGACCGAAACCCGACCTGCAACGAAAAAAATTAGCCTCGATCCTACTCACGATGAAAAAAATTGTCCCGACACGAGCTGCAGGTGCGATTGGAATCTCCAAATTTCTGAAAAGTCCCCCCCTCTCTTTTTTGAGGAGTCTCCATATCTGCCCTTGTACAGGACAAACAAAAACTGCTAAAAACTGTAAAATCGTCTAAAAGCTTTACAATGTTATATTGAATTGTCACCCATTAAATATATACGAACTTGTAAAGTTTCTAAATATCTCGACAAATCTTGTCCACGATACTTTGTATAATGTTTTGAAATATGCAAAAGCCTTCTGCTCAATAGAAGCTGCATTAGTTGAACGTCGACAAAAAACTCCAAAGAAGAAACAATTCTGAAAAATATTAGAGAGTAAAATTTTCTGAATAGCAGACTTTAAAAAAATTGCTATATTTTGCCTTACATTTTCATTATTTTTACTTTTGTTACTACCACTTCATTTCATTAAATTCAACTGCTAAAAACATTACCCTCCTTTTAGGTAGTCGGATAAAAAATAGCTTAAATGTTAATCTAAGGTGTCAGATACCTCCATACAAAATTTCATAAAAATCGATCCATCCGTTCTTGAGTTATAAATGGTGTAACTAACACGATTTTGCTTTATGTATGTATATTATAGCAGTCCGTCCGACTTCTCACGGATATTTAAGAAAAATTTCAAGTTATAAATTTTTACACACACTCATAACCTAATAATTAAAATGCCGTCTCTGACATTGACTCCCTTCCCGTGCCCCAGTGACGCCTACATCGCACATTATGATGCAGCCTAGCCGAGCGGGGTAAACGGCAACTATAAATCAGTCTTGATTTTGAAGTAATTTATTTTGATAGGAATTAATACCAAAGTAACAATAAAGAGCTTTTACAGAAACGGCATTTTAGTTATTTTTTTAAGTAAAAAACACTTAGTATATTACTTTATATTTTTTGAAGATAATTACATGTTAACAAAGTCGTAGTACATTATTTTGTTCTATAATCAATAGTATTCGCAATGCACGCGATGTAAAGATTTTTTAAGTTCATTTTTCTACACCTTGGGTTACAATATTGCCATTTTAATAAAGATCCTAATTTTTTTGAAAATATAATATAGCCTATGCTCCCCGGAAATAGTGTAGCTTTCATACGGTAAAAGAATTTTTCAAATCCGTCAAGTAGTTTCGGAGCCTATTCAATTCAGTTCAAACAAACAAACATACAAATCTTTCCTCTTTATAATTTTACATTAAATTAAATAAGTAATATTTATCCCTAGACTTAGTAATAGAAAGTCCGAATTTGAAATTGTAGAAAACGTTACAATTTTAAATATTTGACTGCTCCTCCTAAAAAAAAAATCCTCCCTCCCCATATTTGATGCTCACTACGCTTTAAAATATTTACTATCTGTTATAACTTTTTTGAAAACTCCAAAACAATCGTTTTTTGATTTGTTTTAATTTTAATTAATTTGCGTTTCAGCATTTCTTTTCCTTTTTTTTAGTAATTGCTAAATTGTTTTAAAAATTAAAAAACACGGTTTTATATCTGGTCGGGCTAAAAAAGTTTAAAATGTTTGTTTTTTTCGGGGGGGGAGGGGGTTGCACGATTTTCATATGTGTTTCAGTGATTGTCATGTGTCTAGTGGGTCAGGTAACCTTTAGTTTCTCAAATTGCTTTTGATTCGTTTATCCGGCGTTTTATTTTTACCCTTTTAAGCGGCGACTATAGCCTTTGTTCACCAGAAATAGCGTAACTTTCCAATGGTGAAAGGATTTTTCAAATCCGCCAAGTAGTTTTGGAGCCTATTCAATGCAAACAAACAAACAATCAAATCTTTCCTCTTTATAATATTAGTATAGCTGAATAATGATAAATATTTGCAATTCGTTGTCTTTGCAAATATACCTTTATATTATATTAAAATAAAATGCATTACGCAGGATAAATTCCTCATTTTTAACGACTTAAAAGTGTATCGTTTTCCTCAAAAGTAATAAATATTAAAAAATATTTCTTTAAAGTTTGAAACAAGTTGATCAACAATTTTAAAATTACCAATCTTTAAAATTTTCTAACTTTAATTTCTGCTTATTTTTGTTAAAAACTGTTTTTCGAACTGAAAATGCTTATTTTTTTTACTGTTTTACTTAATAATACTGTACTGAAAGTGGGCTGCCTAGTATCGTATAGTACCAAAAACAAACACAGGGAAGAGAAAACTGTGCCTGGGGCAAAGTTTCAATTTGGCGTCCCCTTTCCCAACCTTTTTTTGTAACAGCCCAAGAATGATGTTGATAATATAAATGTGGCGCCACCCCCCCTATAACGATTATTTCGTTATATATTGGTTATTTTCTTAAATTATTCCTTTACACCCCCCGTCTCTGTTCAATTCAAAATTAGTTTTAAGTTGTCCTTCATTCCTTTTCCATTTTTCTTGCTTATTAATTCTCTAACCGAAAATCGGCAGCTGCTTAACTTTATCTGTGAGAAATACACTCACATATTAATCAACCGTTTAAAACAATTTCCAGATGTCTGCTATTTCCGATCGAAGCAATTCTGCATTACCTTATAAGGAGATCATCTCTGTTTCGCAGTTAAAATTTATGCTTACGCTTCTTTTTCCTTTCTCGACAAAACCCTAAAAAGAATTTAACATCTGCGCAGTAAAATCTGATGTCCCTTCGGTGTGCTTCTTTGTTAGACATAATAACACGTGTAACATTTATCGTTTGGTAACCTTTCCTTTCCCATCCAGCTGGGAAACCAAATTGAATTCTGATCTTGCTGGCTGCATTTTAACTGTTATTTGGCGTATACTATCCATTGTGCATGGGCGAACTTGTGTATGTTGGCGATTTTCTATCATGCCAAAAGTGGCGGTTTGTTGCTATGTACGAATCCACTTGACTCACTGCTCTCGTCTTGTGAAGTTGCTAATCGCTGTTCGGAGATTTTCTCCGAGTACTGTATGTGTGCCCCCCTAGTAATGCATGTCTGAATAAAGAAAACTTAGCAATCATTGTGGGGTTTTTTCGTACATCCGAATCTGGACTACTATACGTAATCACGCTTCTTCTAATTATTCTAATAAAATAGCAGCTGCTACAAAACTACGCTGCAAGAATAACTATTACAAGAATAACTGGTACCGTTTGACTTTTTCGTTTTTCCCCACATAAAAAAAAAAAAATATGGAGGGGGGTACAATCAACTGCGACTTTCCTGCGGATGTGATGCATTTCGGTTCTTCTTTTTCTTCTCTGCATCCCCCGGTAGAATTGTAATTGCTATTTGTCTTGCCTGCTAAGTGTCAACAGATGGGGAATTGATGTTCCTATCTTAACCTGCGGGCGACGTTGAAAAGAAAAGCAGTTTTCCCGTCCTGAAAACCTTTGCTGTACACACCCCCTTCCTCCCCTGTGCCCTCCATCTCAAGTGCTTCGGAGTGTTTTCTCCTCGATATTCCATCTGATAAAAGGAATCTCTGCGGCCAATTGTCACCTGAGCGCTGGGCGCCCCCCCTTTTTCATCTCCTCGCATCGTCTGTGTGATTGACGTGTTTTAATCGCCGGCAGATATCATCGAGGGCTGCAGTAAAAATCTTCTACGATCGACACCCCTATTATTTTGTGCTTCTGTTACAGTGTGCTTATTTTGTGCTTCTATTACAGTGTGTCGTCAAAATTACAGAATATGCCATAAAAAAAAATTCACGGGCGATAAAGTGCATTGTGTTCGCTTAATACAGCTTCGAGAGTGTGAAAATATAGAGAATTTTACTTAAAATTAGTGCAATTTGTGTGTGATTACAGTGCTATCATCGACTCATTCATAGTGTGTGTTGTATGTTTACTCAACGTATTCTACTGAAATCTCATAAAGTCTCATAGAAGATTTTTGTGTGTCATAAGTGTGCATGTGTAGTTACGCATCGTAAAGTCATACATCGTGCAAAATAGTGATTCATTAATTGTTGTTGGCAAAAGAAAGTAAAAAAAATCCACATATAATACATATGTCTTCAAGTATTTCATCCAGATGTGCAAATGAAAAATATATCCACCTAGCAGGTGGCAAAGTTAAATAAATGTTATACAGGTGTGAAAATCCATCAGAAATAATTCATCGTATGTATCAGTTAACAGTGCACAAAATTAATATATAAATAAATAAGAGAATTACAAAAATTCTCTAAAAGAGGTGTCACCACCTTCGATAAGTGAATACTCAATTACCTGTTTACAATATAAAATTTCTGCTAGTCGTCAGTGATAAAAAAAAGAGAAAAAAGTGCACAACAACGAAAATCAACTTCGAAATAATCTACATTTTGAACGTGAAAGCAGATCTTGCCCCATTTCCCTAAGTTTTTGTGTTAGTAAATTAGTAATCATTTAATTATTTTTAAAACTAAATCAGTAAGTCAACCTACCCACTTTGTTTATTTCATGTTCTGCTTTCACATTCAGGACACAACGGTCAAAATTTATGTTCTGTTGTAGAGCATTAATATAATCCTGTTATTGTGTTTTTGCAATAATTTTTAATTTGCGAAAGCACGGTAACTGTTCTCATTTCTAGTTATTATTTTTGTGACATTTTATGCAGTTTTTTACCAGTTATTTACATTTATGTGCTATTGTTTCATATTTAACGTCCCATACCCCTTCGTTTTTTAAATTTTGTGTTTAGATTCTCTAATATGCTTAAATGAGTTTTTAACCAGTTTTGAACTTTAATTACAAGGTTAAAATAAGATTATCCTTTTTAATCTTAAAAAAAAAAATCAAAATATTTTAAGTTACGAAAAGGGAACTTTTCCCTTAGGTAAAGAAGTTAAAAGAAGATTTAATTTTATTGCTTGCTTGCTAACAGTTTTTGCGGTTTTCTATAGAGTTTTCTTTGCTTTATTATCTAAAGATAAAGTATGTATTTTTTTAAAGTGAAGGAATATATAGATATATGTTTCAAAGTGTAATTATTTTGTTAGCTTATTTATTCTATTTTCTAAATGATTTACCTGTTGTATGTGCTCCCTTGCTTTACTGTCATAAAAGGTTTAAATAAGATATCTTTAAGGTGAGGTATATTTTTAAGATCTTTTTATTTTGCTAGTTTACATAGTTTACTTGCTAGGAAATTTACTCGCTTTCAATGTGCTTTAGAGTATAAGTCCGGTCTGTGTAAGAATTTCTCTAAAACTTGTGAGCTTAAACATATCAAAACAACAACAAAAAAACTGTAATCATGGTGGCAAAACAAATTCCGATAAATATCATTCAATTTGATGGAGATCCAGATTTACTTAAATTTTTCTTTGACCAAATTAGAGTATGTGCGGAAATTAATAAATATAACCCACAGACAACAATTGCAATCTTAAAGGGAAAGTTAGTTGGGCCTGCACAAAAATTTCTAGCCCAAAACCCTGACCTGCAAAAGATAACAGACCTTGATTTGCTGGAAAAGGAATTTGCGTCATTTTTCGCCCCCCCTAGTAAATGTGTTGCTTCTGTTGAATTGTCCAGTTTAGCACTTATGCCTTCTGAGACCATAAAAAATTTAGCTCATAGACTAAATGTTCTTGCGGCGACTGTTTATGCAGATATCAAAGACGAAAATGCACGCAACACTATCAAACTCATGAAATTTCTAGAAGCCCTTCCTTCAAATATTAGAATAAAATTACAGGAAGAAGGCATTAATGATTATAAAACAGCAGTTGAAAGAGCGCAAACCCTTCATGAAATTTTAAGGAATGAGAAAATCTTACATTCCTTACCTTCGGTACACAGACCAGAAAATCTCATTGAATCGCAATTAAAAGAAATCTCTGAGAAAATAAATACATTATCTTTTGCCCCTCCTGATACTAAAACCGAAACTGAGCAAAAAAATCTGCAGACTAGACCAAAACATTCCGCGGGTGTTTCACGTTTCAAAAAAAATTACAAAAATCGGAGCTACACTAGACGTTATTCCCCACACAAGTTTTCACATAAAAAACCAGTTGTTTGTCAGTTATGTGGCCGAAACAATCACGACGCTCTCTCTTGTTTTAAATGGAAAAGAGCAAATACTCAAAGAAAAAACAATTACACAAATTCCACTCCACAATTTCAGGAAAACTGAATCAGAGATACAATTTTTATGCTGATGGTGTTGTGTCTCAATCTAATACTTCTACATCAGCAACTTTTGTTTTTGACCATGTTTTACCTAAAATTTCAAGTTCGAGACTAGTTAATTCAGTAGGTTCCCAAACTTTTGACTCCATTAAAATAGCAAATAACATAAGTACACAAACAGAAAGTGATAATGTTCAGATAATTTGTAGTGTAAACACTATGTCACCATCCCTCCCTCTTGTTAAAGCCATTATAGCAAAACATGATATTACTTTGTTGGCTGATTCTGGTAGTAGTATATCTTTACTTTCACAAAAATTATTTAATCAACTTAAACCTGTCTTAAAATATAAAAGACTGTCCACTGACGTCAATATTAAAACTGTCAATTCAGACGTCTCATTTTCCGCCTGCATCAGAACATCCATTAAGCTAAAACAAAAAGCTTTTCACACCACTTTTATATTGTTGACATACCCGAGTCTTCCAGTTTTGAAGGCATTTTAGGTTTCGATTTCATGACTAGATACAATGTTGTCATCGATACTTTTAACAAGTGTCTCCATGTCAACAATAATTTCTCTGTTCCTTTAAAAACCAGTAAAGAATCTTCTGGAGAGAAACAATCAAAATCATGCAATTCTTTGAGTGATGTTGTAATGAATCAAGCTGTGTTCTTAACTCGAAAAATTATATTGGAACCTCAACAACAAATATGGTGCTCTGTTTACACTTCCAATAACATTAACAATAATAGAAATTATCTATTTGAATATTTGGCACAAACAAAAGAATTAATAGGAAATGATGCCATTATTCAAATGAATAAATCATCCAATAAAAAAAGGAAAACTTCACAAATACACTATTTCTTCTCCATAACACTTAAAAACACTTCTGAAAAGGCCATTCATCTTCCTAAACATACAAAAATAGGTCAATTGTCTGAGATTGAGGAAATTCTTGATTATCCGTCTGAAGATTCTTGCAAGCAAAATAACTCAGAACAGCACTTTGTAAATTTTATTCAGGCGTCTAATGAAATCTTACAAAAAAGAAAGCAGGATTTATCGGCTAAGGATTTTAATCTTACTCACTTAAAATCGAATGAAGCAAAGAACCTAACTAAATTGTTACTTAATTATTATCCTGCCTTTTCCAAATCATTAGACACACCTGATTATACTGTTAAAATTGTACCTGATTTGAAATTCATTAATGATTACCCAATAAAGACTCTTCCTTTCCCTCTTCCCCAAGCTGTGCAAAAGGATGTTTTAAATCAAATCAAACAGTTGCTTGATGCCAAAATCATTGAACGTCATTGTTCCGAATGGGCCTGCCCCATGCTCCTTGGTAAAAAGAAACCAGACGGTACAGGTATACAGAAATATAGACTCGCATTAGATCTCAGAATGGTTAATACTATAATTCAAGGTTCGTCCTATCCACTTCCAAAAATTCAAACTATTATTTCAAATCTTTCACAATATCGTTTCTTTTCTTCTCTCGACTTTCATCAGGCATTTCATCAGATTGATTTGCCTGCAAAATTTCAAAATCAGCTCACATTCACTACAATGTTTGGTTCTTTTCGGTATAAGAGATTAGTATTCGGATTAAAATCTAGCGCCTCAATTTTTCAAGCTTTAATGGACTCGTTACTTGATGAATTAGAGTTAGAAGGTGTCTATACCTACCAAGATGATCTTATTGTTGGTGCCAATCCATATCAAGAAATGTGTGATAAGTTGAATAAAATTCTTGCAATATTAGTAAAATATAACTTAACGTTGTCCCCTAACAAATGCACTTTTCACAAAACCAGTTTAGATTATCTTGGATTTCACATAGAAAATCAAACTATTTCTCCTGTTCAGTCGAACATTGTAAAAATAACATCTTTTCCAACACCTACAACTAAACGTCAATTAAAAGCACTCATAGGTGTCATTACATTCTACAAATCTCTGGTTCCATCCTTTTCTGAACTTGTGCAGCCTCTCATAAACTTAACTACTCCAAAAGCCAAATTTAAGTGGACAAGTAAACATCAAAAAATTATGGACACCATACAGAAGATATTCTTTAATCCACCCATGGTTAGATTACCTGATTGGAACAAAAAGTTCTATTTAAATACTGATGCGTCAAATATTGCTATTTCTGGCGTCTTACTACAAGAGCATGATAAACAACTATTACCTGTTGCGTACTTTTCAAAATCTTTAAAAGCATCAGAAAAAAATACCCTGCACTAAAATTAGAACTCATGGCGATTCATAAATCAGTTACTGCTTTCAAATATTATTTATACAACAGAGAATTTGTAATCCTTTCAGATAGTAAACCTCTGGAAAAGTACAACAAAACTACAAATCCAGCTGATATTATCTCTCGCTGGCTTATGAATCTCTCAGAATACACATACAAATTTCAACATATTCCAGGTAAAAAGAATGTACTCGCTGACTATTTATCTCGCTGTAACTTTGAAAATAATCAACAGACTTTAGCTACAAACCCTGAACTCATTCATGATACTCAACCCTTACCTATTGTAGAATGTGATACTCCACACTCCAGCTCGAGTGATTCTAATATGCATGTTAACTGCCTTATTTCTGGTACACAAACAAATCCTGACCCTTTATTAGAAATTTCGAATGAAACATTTGCTACTGAACAACAAAATGACCCTACTTTGTCTGTTGTTTATAAAGAAATCTTAAAGAAAGGACCTTCTCAAAAATTTCCTAACTACTTCATTCATCCTGATTCGAAAGTATTAATGTTAAAGAAGGAAAATATTTTTAATAACACTTTTTCGTATCACATTATTGTTCCAAATTCACTTAAAAGCAAAGTCTTAACAATTTCACATTTATCTCATTTTGGCTTTAATAAAACTTATGAATTCTTGTCAGGTAGATATTTTTAGAAGGGTATGTATGTAGACACTTTAAACTTTGTTGCATCCTGTGTCAAATGTCTTCAAACTAAACATCATCAAACTCCACCCGCACCTTTGCAGCCCACATACACTCCCAGGTACCCTGGTCACACTATCAGTACTGATCTCCTTGGACCGTTTACTAATGGAAAATATGTTTTAACTATCACTAATCATTTTTCGAGACATATTGAACTCTTTCCACTTAATGACATATCTGCGAGTAAGGTTGTTAAATGCTTATTCTCTTACATAACCACCTTTGGGAGACCTTCGGTTGTCTTATCAGACTTAGGACCCCAGTACACTTCTCAGGTATATAACATTTTTAATGATATAATGGGCATTAAGGTATTACACAGTTCTGCCTCGAGACCACAATCAAATGCGATTGCAGAGCGAATCAATAAGTCAATCAAATATTCAGTTAATATTCTTTTACAAGAAGGTCATTCATTCGAAAATGCTGTATTTATACACAAGTCACTTTATAACGGCTCCAAACATGCAACTACATTGTACTCTCCTAATTTTCTTCATTTTGGACGCGAACTTTCTCTAATTTTTGACACTTTTGATCAGTCGTGCAACCAACCCTTTCTTGATAAACATATTGAAGTACACAAATTACTTGATGATTTGAGTAAGATATATCACAAAGCTTATAACAACATTAAATCTGCTCAAGATAAAAGATATAAATATTACGGTCAGAAAGCTAAATTAAGATCCATTTTCTTAAAAGATATTGTATATCTAAAATCAAATGACAAGTTTAAAACAAAGTATACTGGTCCATATATTGTCACTTGTAAACATTCCCCTGTGTCATTCTCAATTAAAAGGTTGTATACTCCTGATAACACAGCATTTCGGGTACATATTGATAGACTTTTACTAGCACCTCCTCGTTATGGACATTTATTTGATGCATCAGGTCATATAAACAACACTAACTTTAATACGTTTTATCAACCTCACACATACAATCTAAGAAACAGAAGCTAATGTAAAAACACTATTTATTTTTTTTATGTTATGTTTTATGATACCACATATCCAACCAAAGAGCTCATGGTTGTGTGTATGTTGTCTTTGACTGATCTTTAACAATATCATGGCTCGTCCATCACTGTTGCTCTGAAGATCTCTTAGGAACAATATTAGGTATCATTGTTATCCTTTAACACATAGATATGTCTTCATACTCACTTAAAATTTTATTTACTTTTTATTTTTTTTTTTTTTTGCAGTAAACTTAAAATTTCTTTGACAATCTTCATTAATTCAGTATTTTTCCACTACCTTTCCTCCCACTTAACAATTCCTGTACTATAAGTCAAACATATTATAGTTAGATAAACAGGTACTGTAGTTTAGAAAAGTAAACAAATGATTCATGTAGTTAAATAAAACACATTTTTCGTATATGACTTGTGCATCACCCCACTCGATTGTGACACATTTTTCGTCTCTCTTCACTCTAGGATTGTCTCCCCATATTAGTTGTTAGATGTGTTTTTCTTTTTGAATTCTTCCCTTTGAAGTCTTGTTCCCGTTCAAAATTAATGCCCTAAGGGTTCAAGCTTCATTGTGTTGAGAGACAAAGTTTTGGAATTGGAGTTTTAATTCAAATTTTTGAATTGTGATTCCAATTCACAACAATTCAAATTTTTTCATGTAATTCGACGTGAGCTCCTTCAGAAGACCGCTAGTGCCTTCGGGGGAGCGTCACTATTCCCTCCTCATCTAAGGCTAGGCCCTAAGCCGATGCCATAATACTTGTGTTGTACACAAGATTCAGGGTGACGCATATTTTTATGGGCGTGCTTGGAGCACCTCTTTTTTTTTGTCATCCTATGCTTCGGCATGAAACACTTTTTACAAAAAACATTTTTTTATTTTAATATACATCATATTACTCTTTTTTTAATTTTTTGAAAAATATAGTGCTATTATGTTATTTTTGTGTATTGCCATTTTACATTCATTTAGTATTAATTTCATGTTTTGTGTATATGTTTCAAAATTTTTACTTGTGTCATGATAACAATCAAAGCTGCAGTAATATTTTTGTACTGTCTGAGTCGACTCAACTTCTACATATAAAAATACAGTACTAGCTTGGATCCATATACAGAAATAGTAAAAAATATAGAAACTTTAGAACTGCTGACTGTTTTTGAATACAAATGTCTCCATTATCATGACGTCAAATTTCTACAGATACATATAAAAAAAAACTTTTGCATTTATGTATGTTTTTATGTTATAATATTGTATGCTAGCCTATGCACATTGGACAGCAAAAGTTTTTTTTGTGGTGCACCGGGTGATATATATAACGATTATTTCGTTATATATTGGTTATTTTCTTAAATTATTCCTTTACACCCCCCGTCTCTGTTCAATTCAAAATTAGTTTTAAGTTGTCCTTCATTCCTTTTCCATTTTTCTTGCTTATTAATTCTCTAACCGAAAATCGGCAGCTGCTTAACTTTATCTGTGAGAAATACACTCACATATTAATCAACCGTTTAAAACAATTTCCAGATGTCTGCTATTTCCGATCGAAGCAATTCTGCATTACCTTATAAGGAGATCATCTCTGTTCCGCAGTTAAAATTTATGCTTACGCTTCTTTTTCCTTTCTCGACAAAACCCTAAAAAGAATTTAACATCTGCGCAGTAAAATCTGATGTCCCTTCGGTGTGCTTCTTTGTTAGACATAATAACACGTGTAACATTTATCGTTTGGCAACCTTTCCTTTCCCATCCCAGCTGGGAAACCAAATTGAATTCTGATCTTGCTGGCTGCATTTTAACTAGTGCTCTCGATTATACGTTTATACGAGTATACGTATAATACGTATTATACGAAATACGGATTTGCTATACGTATAATACGGCATCGGCGATTATACGTATAGCACAAAAGAGCATATACGGTACATCGTATATACGGATCTTATCCAAGCGGTTAAACGTATAAACGTTTAAACGTTTTTCGTTAAAGGTATGAAATTTGATGTTTTAATGTTTTTCTGCGGATTAACGACATTGAGAAATTCCGGTAGGGTATCCCCATGGCGTTTCTTTGTTCAAAGAACTACGGTGTGTTTACTTAACTACTACTTGTTTTGCAGGTACTTAAAAAAATCTGAATACGTTCCTCAATTTAGATTTTTTTTTTTTTTTTTTTTTTTTCAAAAAACTAAGTTATTTATTATGAAATGTCTTACATTAGTTGTGGTAGAATCAAACTGTTCTTTGGAAGATCTGTGGCACACTAGGTACTTAGTTTTTTATATTTTCTTCTATCTTTACAAGAAGAAAGTATTGGATTCGGGAAAACTTTCGACGGATTTATACGTTTTAAGGGTAAGAGAGTCCGAAAAACATGTTTTTACAAAATATCTGCCTATGAGTTTGTGAATCTGTGACTTTGTCTGTCTGTATGTGACATGAAATTTGTGGACGCTCTATCTCAAGATCTAATACACAGAATTAAGAAACATATATGGGAGAGACTGGGGCACATGTGAAAATGGGGCATATAACAATCTTGCTATTTTTCACAAGTTATGTATGTTTTATTATTTCAAAAAAATACCAAAGATAGTAGCATCTATAGACATATGGAAAAAAATTGTTGAAGCTCTTCAACATTTTGCTTGTCCTCAGGAGTCAAAATACTGCTTACTAAACTCAAAAGTAAAATCTCCAACTTGCTAAGAGAATAATTTTAATTATTTATTCATTTTTTTAAAAATTTTTATATTTTAACATATACTATGGATACTAATAAATATTTATGATATTTTTTTTCTAAAATTGAGAAATGTTAATGATTTGTCATTTTAACTCTTGTGGGAGTGTGGGGCACTTATGAAGAGTCTAGTTGGGGCAGATCTGAAGATGTCATTAAATTCTCCAGTAATCATTCAGTGATCCTGTTCCTTCTTTTTAGTTAACTTCGTGAGAATAATACCAGCTCCATTATCTATAATTTTATTGGAATAGAAGACATTTCTGTCTTATAAACTTGATTTTGTACAAAAACTTCTACAAACATATTTGTCAGCAAATACATAAAAAGCAACGAGCTCGTTTTACGTTCAATTATAATTTAAATAAATTTAATGTTTTCTAAAATGCAATAAATGTTATATATTATTTTATTTAACGGTTTTCAATACTATTTTTATGCATAGTTAATGCAAAACATATTACGTTTAACAGCTTTGCAAATTTTTCTAATTCATTTGTTGGAAACTTGTAGTATTAGTTTACTTCCATTTCTAAAACAGCTATGTTATTTGATGCTTTGAAAATAGAATTATATTTTTAAAAAATATAATTTTTAAACTACTGTGAAATCTTCATTATTGACTTCTTTTAAAAGCAAAAGAAATTAAATTTGGAGAAAGCTTATTAACGGAAAACAATTTTTTTATCCTTAATTTATAGGCAAATAAGGCAAATATAGGAATAAGAATCTTTCGCCTTTCGGTATATTTCAAACAAACATTATCCAAATGCTCCCTCCCTAAAATCGAACAAAAAGCCCTAAGCAAAATTTAAATTCTATTATTTTCTCAAGTTTACTTCTTTAAGTTTTATTTTATTATAGCAATATTTTATCAATTATCTAAGCCCCTCCCCCATTTTTATTTTATGATATTTTGCTTAAACATATCACTCAGAAACTAAATAAATATACATATATTTTTCTTCGTTGGGGCACATATAAGCATTTTTTTTGAATTCATAAAACTATTAAGAAAAGTAAGAAGAACTATAATGGTAATTTAAAAAAAATACCATGCGTAAAAAAAGTTCTGTTTACTATATTGAATAGATTTACTTATAGAAATTAACCCAGTTATGAGAAAAAGCTATGTTTATGTGAACTGTTCATATGTGCCCTAGTCTCCCCTCTTGTGTGTAAATCGTTCAACAGGTAGTGCTATTATGCTGTTTTTTTTGCGATTTCTGCAATCTTGGTCGGAATCCAGATAGATATTTCACTATTAGTGAAACGAGATTGGCCAATCAGGAGTCTGATTTTTTGTGAACTTTTTGCAAACTGTTTTATAAAATATACGCTTTTTATTGCTCGATCTCGTATATATAAGACATACTATGCGAATTCCTGTCGTAACACCCCCGATTTCCAAATTATTCTCCATTCAGTGACATACGACTGATGAAGTCTACTATTTAAATTAGATACGATACGTGGTATATACGTATACATTAAATATACGTATTCTTAAATATACGTTTAATTGATACGCGTTATACGTATCCGGATACGTTTAAACGTATATTTTAAGGTATCCGTATAGCAGAAAAGCGTATTATACGGATAGACGTATATCGTTTAAACGTATAGCTGCTATACGTATCCCATCGCGAGCACTAATTTTAACTGTTATTTGGCGTATACTATCCATTGTGCATGGGCGAACTTGTGTATGTTGGCGATTTTCTATCATGCCAAAAGTGGCGGTTTGTTGCTATGTACGAATCCACTTGACTCACTGCTCTCGTCTTGTGAAGTTGCTAATCGCTGTTCGGAGACTTTCTCCGAGTACTGTATGTGTGCCCCCCTAGTAATACATGTCTGAATAAAGAATAACTTAGCAATCATTGTGGGGTTTTTTCGTACATCCGAATCTGGACTACTATACGTAATCACGCTTCTTCTAAGTATTCTAATAAAATAGCAGCTGCTACAAAACTACGCTGCATGAATTACTATTACACCCCCCCCCTTCGGACGGCGCGGTGTTGAATAAGCCTCCTCAAAATGTACTCCTTGCAGCGCCATGCGAAAAAGAGGGGGATGAAGGGGGTGGTTGCCCCGGGTGCGAAATTTAGGGGGCGCCAAATTTTTACTACTAACCTAATTTTTAGTCTGTCACAAGAAAAAGTTCAGGGAATGGGGCGTCAAACTGAACTTTACTCCAGGCACAGTTTTCACTTTGCACACCCCTGCCCCCCCCCTCATCCCCTGTTTCATATATTTTGCAGCTGTATAAGGAAATTTATAAATTCCAAATATAGCTCCTTGTCCTTTTAATGCTACCTATGTATTTCACAAAAGTTCCAATTACATTTTTAAATTAACAGAATTTCCTTTCTGCTAAAAAGGAGCTTACTGTAATTTGTATCAAAACTACCTTGTTTTGTATGGATTTGAAAAAATATATATAGAGAGAGATAAAATTTATAATTTTCTTCTTTGGAAGTTAGTTATAACTTAAAAATAGCGTTAGTTTTATAAAAAAAAATTAGAAGTCGTTGATTTTTTTCAAGACTATTTTAGTTAAAATTTATCAATAATTGTAGAAAAAATAAATCCAAACTTTGAAATAAGGGAGGTTATTTTAACCGTTTAAACGCCAATGTTCCCAAATGGGAATATTGCATTATTTGTAATACAAAACATATATTTTCTAATATAATAACGATGTCCTTATTTTTCCTGTTAAATAAAAGGTTGATTTGAACTTTTGAAAAAAAAAATATTTATGTTTAAAAATTTATCAAAGGTATAAGAAAAATGTAAATTAATTAATTTGCATAAAAAATATATTATTTGCTTTTATCGTTTTCTCTATATTAGTTACATTTGATCGCTAGGAATCTAAATGTTTTTGGAATTCGAGAAAATACTCAAGATCAATATATAATAGCATATAGCGGAAAATAATTTGTTATATTTGCATACGTTGTCAATCAATAATCATGTTCCAAAATGCGAACACTGAAAAAAAAAAACAGTTATAAAAAAAAAAAAAAAAAAAAAAAAAAAAAAAAAAACTGAGAAAATATTTTTTATGTTATTTTTTAAATTTGTGTGCATAAATTAAAACATTTTAAGCAGTAATATAGGAAAAACAAAATTATAATTGCATTGCGATATTAATTCGGCGTGTAAACGGTTAACACGTTACTATAAACCAATAACAGAAAGGAAATACAAGAAAAGAAAAACAGTTACTTTCATTTGCTAAAATGGATTGGTGTTAACCAATCAAATTTTCAAAAAGGGCAGGACAGGCGGAGTTCATATAATTAAAACGCTTTTTTGTTCCATTTCTGATCAAAATATTTCAAAATTTTGCTCAGCCTAATTGCAGTAGAAACATGGAAAGCATATCATTGGAAAGCTTGAACACTAATATTCCGTGAAGTGTTTTTAATTTTTTCTGAATTTTGCTCAAATAGATTTTATAAGACCAAAAAGGACACAACACCTCGAATTTCACTGAATCCAAAATTTAGAAGGTCCTCACAATTAAACTACAACGAAAATCAGAAAAGTACAAACTAGCCCGGTTGTAGATCGTCCTCAGCTATCCTGTGAAAAAAAAATCATGTAAAAATATTAAAATTTGAACGAGATATTAGAAAAGAACGCCTCCATAGACTTTACATTAGCGCTCGGCTTTCACCGCGTGACTAGTGTGTGTTCTTAAGAGCCCACAATAGTCACAGGAAAAGTACACAAAAAGACCCGGATGACCATGTAAAGTCTATGGGAGCGTTCTTTTCGAATATCTAGCTCAAATTTTAATATTTTTGCATGATTTTTTTGCACAAGATAGCTGAGGGCAATCCACAACCGGGCTAGTTTTTACTTTTTCAATTTTTGTTTCAGATTTTCTTTAAAAAATTACTTTAACTTTCGAAACCGGTTTAAACCGGTTCTGAAACTGAAACTATCGTAATATAAAAAATATATAACCAAAATCGAAAAAGTAAAAACTAGCCCGGTTGTGGATTGCCCTCAGCTATCTTGTGCAAAAAAATCAAGCAAAAATATTAAAATTTGAGCGAGATATGCGAAAAGAACACTCCCATAGACTTTACATGGTCATCCGGGTCTTTATGAGTAATTTTTCTGTGACTATTGTGGGCTCTTAAGATCCCACAATAGTCACAGAAAAAGTACGCAAAAAGACCCGGATGACCATGTAAAGTCTATGGGAGCGTTCTTTTCTGATATCTCGCTCAAATTTTAATATTTTTGCATGTTTTTTTGCACAAGATAGCTGAGGGCGATCCACAACCGGGCTAGTTTTTACTTTTTCGATTTTGGTTTTCGATTTTTTTTAAAAAAATTACTTTAATTTTCAAAACCGGTTTAAACCGGTTCTGAAACTGAAACTATCATAATATAAAAAATATATAACCAAAATCGAAAAAGTAAAAACTAGCCCGGTTGTGGATTGTCCTGAACTATTTTATGCAAAAAAAATCATGTCAAAATATTAAAATTTGAACGAGATATTAGAAAAGAACGCTCCCATAGACTTTACATGGTCATCCGGGTATTTTTGTGTACTTTTCCTGTGACTATTGTGGGCTCTTAAGAGGACACGCTAGTCACAAGCCAAGACAATTCAAGATGGCGACTCGATTTTTCAGCGGATTCGAAGGATGGGCTAAAATTACTTTGATTGATATGCAATCATCCAATTAGGAAATAGAATGCTCTTAACCAATTATCTGCGACGATTTTTCTCTCCAAAGGTGCGCAATTCTAGCCG
Source organism: Maratus speculifer (assembly GCA_964019185.1). Lineage (NCBI taxonomy): Eukaryota > Metazoa > Arthropoda > Arachnida > Araneae > Salticidae > Maratus > Maratus speculifer. The sequence goes on from OZ025292.1 coordinate 26,661,101, forward strand.
ATTTCATGTTTAAAGGATTTTTTTCAACTGATTTCCCATTACTATGGGTAAATGCAATGATGTCGAGATTCAAAAGAATTTCAATCTTTTTATGATTAGCGTTCCAAAATTAAAATGGTTTGATTTTCAGAAAATAAACGAATAATTAATTTAGATAGATTACTATAAAATAAAAACTATTTTATTTACTTAACGCAATCACAAATAAATAAATAAATAAATAAATAAATAAATAAATAATATTGAATGAGGGGGGGGGGATATCAGGTACAAGTAGTTTAAATAACTATTTTTTTTGGGGGGGGTAAGGGGGAGGGATTCTTTTTAGAATACTAAACTTATCAAGATAAATAGCACTGAAGGTTAAAGTCATAAATACTTCATAAAATTATGAGAAAAATATTTAGACAAATTTAAATATTTAAACATTGTTTATTTTTTGCGGAGAGGCAAGCAAGCAAGGGCGAAAAGGAAATAGAAATTTTGAAGAAAGGAGAAATAGATGTTAATCCCAGCCTAGTCGTTTATAGACATAATACATAATTTATTTGTAGTGACAAATGTGACAGAAAAAGTGTAGCAAATTTTAAAAACTTTGTGTGATGTTAAGTCAATAAAGCAAAATATTTTGTCAATATTTCAGGTGGAAGAAAATTTAGATTCTTGATGATTTTTACAAGCATTATGTAAATACCGCAAGGAGCTCTAACAATTTTTAATTTTGAGCACTGACATAGCAGTAAACTCTATAGGAGGGAGGAGGGGGGTTCCGAAAACTGTTTTTTAAATGATACAGTCAGTTAAGAATGGTTTTTGTTTTGATCCGATATATTGTACTGATTCATTTTTTTATGGATTTACTCAACTCAGCCGAAAACTCGGGTAATTTTGGTATTTATGTTTAGTGGTTCAATTCTGAGCTAATAGAAAGGAAATAATTGCGAAAAGTTGTGAAAATTTACTTGCACATTAATGGAAAATCACAATATTTTATTTAAATATCTCTCTAAAGATATTTTACTGTAAGAAATGCACAAACACAATACGCAAAAAATATAAACATGTGTTTTGTGTAGAATTTAATGCATATCTATCGCTTTATTTTTAACACTTTCCTACATAGTTAAAAAGATTTTGTTAATATTATAGTTAGCAGAGATTTATAATTAGCCCTTAAAAAAAATTAAACATATTTAAAGACTTAATTATTTGTGCAGAAGGAGGATTTCAGGTTTTAATTATTTTTTTTATTAAAATACGGAGAGAAAAAAGAAACAATTTAATTTTGTAAGTTGAGAAGGGGGGGGGGAGTAGAGGGAAAAAAAGGATTTTTTTTAGGGGGGGGGAGAGATAGTAGGACAGTTTTATAGATGACAGCTTATTTACCTTCTTGAATATTTAATAATATGATGAAAAATGTAACTTAAAAGTGTTTTAAAGATTTTTAATTTTGTGTATCTCAAAAGAATGAGGAGGGGTGGGGTATACAACGATATTTATGGGTTGTTTACGATTAATTATTTATTTTTAGAATAAAATATGTATAAACCTATGGAAAAAAAACAAAAAAAAAACTTTCAAAGATTTTAAATTTAGTGAGATATGGGTAGGGGAGAAAATAGTGCAATACCCCCCCCCCCTCAAAAAATGGTGGAATTTGTGTTTGTTTAAAATTTGTGAGCTGAGGAAAAAAAAAGAAATAAGCACATTATTTATTTATTTATTTTCGTGCGTGTGTGTGTAGGGGGAGATGTTTATTAGATGACTTATTATTTATTTTCCTTTCAAAATACGAGTATTTATAAATCGGTTTAAAAAAATGATAAAAGTGGGAATTATTTAAAGAACTAAATTTTCTGCACTTAAAGGAACAGAATGATAAATCCTAATTTCAGTCGTAGGGAGGGGGGGGAGGAAATTTTGTTATTGATTGTTTATTGATATACTAAAGTGACTTATATGCTACAAATATGGGTATTGTGGAGTAGAACTACAATACGAAGTGATATTTTTGTAAGGTGCAATTTAGAAGATTGTGACAGATTCAAAAGGCGCAGCGAAATTTTGATATAAAGGGAGGCGAAGACCAAGGGCTGATCTTGACCTTTAGAGTCCTCAAGGGGGGGGGGAGGATTTTAGAAATTTGGATACTCCAGTGTAATGCAAGGGTCGGAGCTCATTTTTTTATGTGGGTCGTGTTTTTTTTTTTTTTTTTTTACTTTTTTGCTGTGGGTCGGGTTCGGGTCCGGTTGGCTTCCATTTTTTGCTCCTGTCTGGGTTAATTCCTACTTGGGCCGAAATTGGGTCGGGTTGACTTCGACTCTTTGCTGATGTTCAAGTTAATTTCTGATTTTTATTTATTTATTTATTTATTTTTTTTTTTTTTTTTGTCAGATTTGGGTCTTGTTGACTGCTACATTTTGTTTTTAATCTGGCTGACTTTTACTTTTTAGCAGTGCTTAGTGCATTTGGGACACTTTAGGATTTGGTTTTTAGCACTTTCTAACAAAGTTGAAAAATGCTTATGCATTCGGTTTGTCTGTCCGTCTGGCCGGATGGCCGTCTGTCCGTCTGTCCGCGCTCTAACTCCCGTAAATATACTCGGATTGCTATGAATTTTTTATACGTTATTGATGTTTACCCTAGCACGACACCTATTAAAAATGAAGTATCTACCATGATTAGTTTATCTACAGGGCGAATCAAAAGTTTTCCATTACATTACGCATATGGGGAAAAATCGTTAATATACTCGGATTGCCATGAAATTTTAGGACGTTATTGACGTTTACCCTAGCGCAAGTCCTATCGAAAATGGAGTTTCTCCCATGATTAGTTTATCTACAGGGCGAATCAAAAGTTTTCCATTACATTACGGCCTATGGGGAAAAATCGTTAATATACTCGGATTGCCATGAAATTTTAGGACGTTATTGACGTTTACCCTAGCACGTACCCTATTGAAAACGAAGTTCCTACCATGATTAGTTTATCTACAGGGCGAATCAAAAGTTTCCCATTACATTACGTACTATATGGAAAAATCGTTTCAAAGGAATTTTAAAGATGTTATACCCTGTCAAACATATTAAAATATGCATTCTATAAAATATAAGGTGAAAATGTAGCTATTATTCATTTACATAACCACACAAAAGAATTCCATTAGATAATGGTAAAAGGGAGAATTGTGTGTGGCATATTTTAAATATATTAAGCTGTTTCATGTATAATAAAATTGATATATGTCACTGAAGCTTAATATAAATTATACGCTACTGTCTTGCATAATATGAAGTACATAGCATTTACAGGGCCATACAAAAGATTTCAAATAGTATATTCTTTCCGAAGTACCGTATATGTGTCCGATGATGGCTGATAGAGGGATGAAATGCATTTTAATTATGATATGCGCGTTTATATTTCGCTAAAAATATGCACATTATATGGTGTGTATAAATGTTATAGTTGATATACAGGGCTACCCAAAAGAGCTCACCAACGTTACTGAATATGAGCATAAATTATTTAAACGTGGTTCTTAAATAAGCTATGCATTTTTACGCTGAGCTTCATCCAATTTACTGAGAAATGTTTGCAGAATATAGATAAAAGGATATACAGGGCCACGCAAATAATTCGGTACATGGACGCCTATGAATGATAATTTATGAGAATGTGATTTCAGTTGTTTTAAAAGTGTTTTAGTTTACAATAAATTTTAGCCTAATGCTGACGTGTAATAAAGGTACAATGTAAACTACAGGGCTGAACAAAAGTATTCAAGTATGTTTCCATCTGATAGTATGAAATGCTGAATAAGAAATTTCAAGCTACTGGGTATTTTCTTGCTAAACTAAATTTTCCCATTATTTCAAGTGACATATGAAATACAGAGCTGTTCAAAAGTACTGGAATACATATTTGGGTATATTTGGCTATACACCATTATTTCAATAAATAACAAAGTTTTGTTAAAGATTTCATTAAGTGTTGGAAAGTGCTTCATAATAAATGCTTAACGCGTGATTTTTCTTACTTGTTACTTTATTGAGAAGGGTTCGGGTTGATCCGAATTTATTGGGGTGAATTCTTTGGTAAAATGTTCGTTCTTTTTTGCAATTTTTGTAGAAAATGTGCGTCTGTTTCACGATATTTTGAAGAAATTCGTGTTTTCTCCGCGATCATTTTACAAAATTTGTTGTCCGGTTCGCTTCTATTTTTTGCTGCTGGTCGGGTTTACTTTTTTACTTTTTGTTGTCGGTTGCGTTTGAATCCGGTTAACTTCTACTGTTTCCTACAAACACGTGACGTTACACACAGCAAACACGTGGGTGATTTACAATTCTCCATCGATATACAGAGTGATATCGGCTCATACAAATTGCCCTCACCTCCGCGAAAAAAAACCACAACGAGAGTGAAACAAAGAAAAAAGGAAAACAATAGAAATCAGAGGAAAAAGAAAAGAGAAAGATCATTCAGGTGCCTTGGGTTAGGAAGCCCGTGAATATTTAAAGAAGGTATCCTCCTGGGGGCGATTAGTTTTAAGAATTCATTGAATAAGTATAGGGGGAGAAAGGGTAGCTAACCCCCCCCCCCCTTTAAATTTAGAAAAAGGTTTTTTGCTGAATTACCACATTTCGTTCGAATATGATAAATCATATAAAGAATTGGTTTAAAATTTCATTTATATAATTTTTGGAGATTTCTGAGAAGGAAAAAATGAAAAGTATTTATATATTTATTTTGGAGGGGGATGAAGGGAATTTGTTAGATGACTTACTTTATATGACTAAAGATTAACAAATATGGCTAAACACAAAATAAAGAGATTTAAAGACTAAATTTTATATACTTGGTAAGGAGAAATAGGGGGAAAACATCAGTTTTTGTGGGGTTAAGAGTAAAACTATGATTGATTATTTATTATTACAGTAAAAATTTTAGAAAATCGGTGACTTTAAAAGTTAAAAATTTGTGAGCTGGGGGGGGGGGGAGAAACAATTTATTAATTATTTATTTTGGTGTGTATGTGGAATGGAGAAGTTTTTTAAATGACTTACTTTTATTTGCCTTTTAAAACATTAACAAATGGGCTTCAAAATAATAAAATGTGGGAAAGTTCCAATGAATAAATTCTAGGCATTTACTAATAGGATGAGAGGGAAAAATCTCATTTTTAGTTAGTGGGGAGGAGTTTTTGTGATAGATTTTTTATTGTTACAACAAAGTGGCTATATTGTGTAAACATGGATACAGTGAGATAGACAGCAAAACAGCGAAGTGATACTTCTGGAAGGGATAATATTGAAGGCTGTGATGAGAGCAAAAGGCGGGAACGAAATTTTGATACAAGGGGGGGGGGGGGGGCAAGGGTGATATAAATTATTTTTCTAAATCAGAATTTCAGAGAACTCAGATTTTCATTTCCAATTAATAAACAACAAAAAACTTAAATATTTTAAGGACTTTTTGCAAATTCTGCATAACACTAACAAAGTTTTTTTACGGAGCAAAAATTACTTTTAAAAAATTAAACACTTTTTAAAAAATTGAAGAAACAAGAAATGTGTAGGATCACTCAAAATTATTCCGCTACATTGTGGTCTATGCGGATAAATCATTTGCGGTGTTTCAAGCAGCGCCATGCCAATTTAAAAGTAATGAAATTCATATACATTACTGAGGTACTCTGGAAGACAATTATAAAAAAATATATCATGTATAGCACTTACAGTAACACACAGAGGATCTCCATAGTAATCTATTATATTATGGTCTAAAAATCTTTCGCGATGTGTTGTTGTAATAATGTTACTCTTTTACAAACAATGTAATTTAAACGACCTTCTTAAATGGACTTAAGAATGCTTGCGGTATATTATTTGGCGAAAAACATTTGCCATTCAATTACAGAGTTACACAAAAGAATTCGGTTGTAAAAAGCTCTTCGGAGAAAAGCTGTTCCTAACGTATTTAAATTATGTTCACTACTTTGAACATGAAATGCAGTGAAATGCTGTTTCGTGTATACTCTCTGTTAAAAAGAATTTCCATAAAAACATTCCATTTATATATATAATCAAATTAAACCTGCTGAAATTGGTCATCTGTTTCCCGCCGTCCTTGCTTTGTTTATCACTTAAAGTCTCTTCTTTTTCACTATTCGTTTTTTTTTTTTTTTTTTTTTTTTTTTTTTTTTTTAAGGAAGATACCGCACACTCAGTCTTTAAGTTTTCTTTCAAAATTTATTATTCATTGCCGAACAATGTAATAATTCCCACGAACCATCTGTCGACATATAAAAAGATGCGATTCAATAGCAAGATTTCAATATGATGAATACCAGAAGCGATGGGGCGATCGCCCCCCCCCCCTTTGAGCCCAATGAAGGGTCTGCAAAATGATATTAGATGTCTACAGGATAAATGAATCGTGTTTAAGATTGAGAACGGTGCAACCTGATCGGACTCGACGAAGCTTTCACTGCCCGGGTTGGGCCGGGCCAGTTTTAACTCATGAGAATAGGGCTTGGTTAGGTTTAGAGATCTGCATCAGCCTGTATCAGACTTTCAAAAAAAAATTTAAAAAAAAAATTAACAGGCCGTATGGGCCAGTCCGATAAAAAAGTTTAACGGGACTGCCGGCTTTTTAAAGATTTCAGCAAAAACGCTAAAATGAGATCTATTTTCAATGAATATGGGTTTAACGACCATAAGTATAAATGTGCTTCAAGAGTAGATACTAGTTTAACAACATCAATACATAAATGTAACGTGTACAGCGTAGAAATCAGCATCGGACAGTTGCTTTGTGTCTGTACGTGTTTAATAATTTTTTGGCAAACTGGAGCCGGGCCAAGATCAGGTTTGCACTGTTTTTCTACATATAGTCGGGGTCAGAACTAGACTTAATTATTCGTAAGACGTTTAGGGCAGACAACATTATTTGTAAAAGGGATAAAAATTATTAACGTACTGTTAACGTACTTTTTGGAAATATACTCCTTGGTGTTTCTTAAATTCATTTCTGACTAACACGAAAGTTTGACACATTTTCTGACTAATTTTTAACTATAAAGGCACAAAATTGACAAGCCTGACTATTGAAGATATTTGGAATCGAACAGCATATTTCATTTTTGGTAAATAAGATAATTGTATATACTTGTCGAGGTATAAGAGATTCATGTCACGTGGTTTCAGATTTTTCTCCTTTTGCATGTTGTCGCTTCCGGAAATTCGATTCAAAACGCTAATTTTCACAATATTTTCATAAATATCATGAAAATTAGCGTTTTATATAGTGTGTTGCGCATTGTATTTGCTTGTATCAAAAAATGGACAATGCCATTCCATTACATTGTTTCTGAATAAAAACACCTTTTAAACTGATGTGTTTCCAAAAAGAAATGAAATCAGAAATGGAAAAAAAATAGCTCCTCTAAATTTGAGAAAATATTTCATAAAATGATAAAGAAGTATTTTCATAAATGTACTTTTTATTACACAGCTTCAAAAGTTATGATAATTTTAACTTCCTTTTTTTTTCTTTTATTCTAAACCATATTAATTTTTCAGTGCATCTTTATTTGAATGTTGAAAGTCTAAGAGCCTAAGTAATCATTAATGTTCTTATTGTGTATTGTTAGTAGAAATTTTCTATAAAATCATCTAATAAATATGAATACAGTAATCTTTAAAAAATCTTAATTGTATGATAAAAATCTGATTTTGTTTCGAAATAAAGATGCAGGCCGATTTCGGCATGGACAGTTTTCACTGATTTCTGTACGGGCCGGGCCTGGCCTAGAAATGTAAAAGTGTAAACGAGCGGGCCAGGCTCGGGCCGAATATTTTGTTTTATACCGGGCCGGGCCAAAATAACATTCATTCGGTCCGGGCCGGGGCGAGACTGGAAAATCCAGCCCGTCCAGACCTCTAGTCAAGTCTTCACTCTTTCGGAAACCGTTCCGAGTTCGGATCTTACTTTTTTTCTGCAAAACTTGACCACACTATATTTTTTCTTCCACTTCGGGCCTGGCGTGGACTTTGTTCTTTTAGAGGTCTACCCGAACCTAAATTTCCATGCCCAGGCTCAAAAAGCAATTCAATTTTAACCCAAACCAAGCTCGCTAAAATAAATAAATAAATGAATAAAAGAAAAAAATCTGATTCAGTACCGAATAGCCTGATACAAAACAGATCAACAAATCCAAAATGAAACAAAATCAATCTAATAATTGAAGGAAATTGGGAAAGGTATCCCATATAATTATATCAATAATTTTTATTTTTGTTTAAGTAGAAAAATGAATATATATATAATGTACTCGTCAATATTCAAACATATAGTTTTTCATATAAAAAATTGTTTGATCTATTGATAAATCCAGTCATCAACCAGTTTATACTAGATCCGAATTTGTCAAAAACCTAAAGAAGAAATGTCCCGAATCCGAAACGTTTAAAGTCAACCCGACCCATAATACATCAATCCGAAACCAAAAATTACAAATTATGTCAAATCGAGCCCTTACCCGAACACCTGAAACTGAAATGAAAGAAAATGAGTTCATGTATTTTAATAGAATTAAAAAATATGTTTTACATCTTCAACTTGAATGTTATAATTTATAGAGAAAAAAAATCTAGTATTTGCTCTTTAGTGCAAAACCTATTCCTAAGTCAGCCTGCTCAAACTTGGTCCGTAGCAAAAAAGTATAAATCTATCCGGCCTACTACAAAAACGAAACTCAAAAAAACAAAAAAAATCCCTAACCAAACTTTCTAATTAACTCGAATCCCCACCTTGTTCTTTGTGCAGCATATATTGATGTAACTTTGCGCCATAAAACCCCATTCAACCAACCAATCAATCAACCTGAGTGCTACTCTCAGAAGTAAAATTTTATCCAGAACAGAATCGAATTTGAAAAATGTAAGTCAAACTGACCCAAATCCGACCCACAGCAAAAATGTCAAGCCGATTCGAACACGACTCACTACAAAATTTAGAAATAATCTCCACCAGCAATGAAAAACATCACCTCCTGCCCGAACCTCCAAATCTTGAAATCGCTCCCTCTTGAGGATTCTCGTGTTCCCCCCTTGAATCAGAAAAGAGCGTTCCTCTAAGAATTGCACTTAAAATAACTTCATTTTTCAAATATTCGACAAAAAAATTTATTTGACCCCTGAGCGTATAGTATTGCCCTGCTTCCGATCCGAACCCGAAAATACCATTGGAAATCAAATCAAAACCCGACCAAAAATTTTTTTTTGTCAATTTAGAATCGAAATGAAAGAAAAACAATCCATGTTTTAATGGAATTATTAAATGTCGACATTTATATTTCTAATATCAATTTTATCTTTTATATAGAAAATAAATATCTAATATATACTCATAACGGAATCAACCAAAGAGAGATGGCTAAATTGTTGAAAAGTGTTCGTTAAATAGAGGTATCTCTATTCGAGACATTCCGTATGGATATTTTAATGTACATGTTAACACTTGCGAATAGCAATGTTAACATGTAAATTGAAATGTAAAATCTTAAATATTCATAATTAACTATTTGGAAATGTCTGTTATGGCATTTATATAGTTTCATTTTATAGTGTCTTCGATATTTTCTTTTATAATACTCCTTTAAACTATTTTCTTCCATAACGGTGAAAATATTTACACTTTCATTTGAAATATGGGGTCGAATCGAATCCTTCTTGCGAGATTGAAAATCCACTATGAATCAGATCAGAACCCAAAATAGTGTAAATTAATTTCACCACAAAACAACTACAGCAACAAAAAATAATGCAGAGAAAAGCAGATAAAAAGTAGAATTCCACTCGGTCCGCAAGAAAAACGTAAAAATCCACTCGACCAGTAGCAAAAAAGTAAGAAGTCAACTTGACCGAAACCAAACCAGCGTCAATAGAATAGTACTCAACTTAACCCCCCCCCCCACACACACACACAAAATAGAAATCAACCAGACCCAATACCAAACAGCAGCAATAAAGAAAGAGAACCAGACCCCAACCCAACCCGCAGCGGCAAAGTAGAATTGAAACTTACCCAAACACGACTCACAAAAAAAAGTATTTAACCAGAACAACGGCAAAAAATGAAAGTAAACTGGACCGAAACCCGACCTGCAACGAAAAAAATTAGCCCCGATCCTACTCACAATGAAAAAAATTGTCCCGACGCGAGCTGCAGGTGCGATTGGAATCTCCAAATTTCTGAAAAGTTCCCCCCCCCTTTTTTTGAGGAGTCTCCAGATCTGCCCTTGTACCAAACAAAAACTGCTAAAAACTGCAAAATCGTCTAAAAGTTTTACAATGTTATATTGAATTGTCACCCATTAAATATATATGAACTTGTAAAGTTTGTAAATATCTCGACAAATCTTGTCCACGATACTTTGTACTATGATGTTTTGGAACATGCAAAAGCCTTCTGCTCGAAAGAAGCTGCATTAGTTGAACGTCGACAAAAAACTCCAAAGAAGAAACAATTCTGAAAAGTATTAGAGAGTAAAATTTGCTGAATAGCAGACTTTAAAAAAATTGCTATATTTTGCCTTACAGTTTCATTATTTTTACTTTTATACTATAACTAGCGGCCCGCCCTCACTTTTCTTCGGGTAGAGCAAGTCGCCCAGTCCCCCGCCACTACTGACACCGCAAATTGTTTCTACCATTTCATCTCATTAAATTCAACTACTAAAAACATTACCCTCATTTTAGGTAGTCGGATAAAAAATAGCTTATATGTTAATCTAAGGTGTCAGATACCTCCATACAAAATTTCATAAAAATCGATCCATCCGTTCTTGAGTTATAAATGGTGTAACTAACACGATTTTGCTTTATGCATATAGATTATTGCAGCCCGCCCCGACTTCTCATGGATATTTAAGAAAAATTTCAAGTTATAAATTTTTACACACACACTCATAACCTAATAATTAAAATGCCGTCTCCGACATTGACTCCCCTCCCGTGCCCCAATGACGCCTACATCACACATTATGATGCAGCCTAGTCGAGCGGGGTAAACGGCAACCATTAAATCAGTCTTGATTTTGAAGTAATTTATTTTGATAAGAATCAATATCAAAGTAACAATAAAGAGCTTTTACAGAAACGGCATTTTAATTATTTTTTTAAATAAAAAACACTTATTGTGACATAACTATAACAGTTAGACATATGCTGTTGCGACATTTTTTGTAGATAATTACATGTTAACAAAGTCGTAGTACATTATTTTGTTCTAAAATCAATAGTATTCGCAACGCACGCGATGTAAAGATTTTTTAAGTTCATTTTTCTACACCTTGGGTTACAATATTGGCATTTTAATAAGGATCCCTAATTTTTTTTGAAAATATAATATAGCCTATATTCACTGGAAATAGATTAGCTTTCATACGGTGAAAGAATTTTTCAAATCCGTGTAGTAGTTTCGGAGCCTATTCAATTCAATTCAAACAAACAAACAAACAAATCTTTCCTCTTTATAATTTTATATTAAATTAAATAAGTAATATTTATCCCTAGGCTTATTGAAAAAGTCCGCATTTGAAATTGTAGAAAACCTTACAATTTTAAATATTTGACTGCTCCTCCTAAAAAAAAATCCTCCCTCCCCATATTTGATGCTCACTACTCTTTAAAATATTTACTATCTGTTATAACTTTTTTGAAAACTCCAAAACAATCGTTTCGTGATTTGTTTTTAACTTTAATTAATTTGCGTTTCAGCATTTCTTTTCCTTTTTTTAGTAATTGCTAAATAGTTTTAAAAGTTAAAAAACACGGTTTTATATCAAGTCGGGCTAAAAAGTTTAAAATGTTTTTTTTTGGGGGGGGGGGGAGGAGGGGGTTGCATAGTTACGATTTTCATATGTGTTTCAGTGATTGTCATATGTCTAGTGGGTCAGGTAACCTTTAGTTTCTCAAATTGCTTTTGATTCGTTTATCAGGTGTTTTATTTTTATCCTTTTAAGCGGCGACTATAGCCTATGTTCACCGGAAATAGTGTAGCTTTCCAACGGCGAAAGAATTTTTCAAATCCGTCAAGTAGTTTCGGAGCCTATTCAATGCAAACAAACAAACAATCAAATCTTTCCTCTTTATAATATTAGTATAGATAAATAATGATAAATATTTGCAATTCGTTGTCTTTGCAAATATACCTTTATGTTATATTAAAATAAAATGTATTACGCAGGATAAATTCCCCATTTTTAACGACTGTTAACAGTGTATCGATTTCCTTAAAAGTAATAAATATAAAAAAATATTTCTTTAAAGTTTGAAACAAGTTGATCAACAATTTTAAAATTACCAATCTTTAAGACTTTCTAACTTTAATTTCTGCTTATTTTTGATAAAACTGTTTTTCGAACTGAAAATGCTTATTTTTTTTATTGTTTTACTTAATAATACTGGACTGAAATTGGGCTGCCTAGTATCGTATAGTACCAAAAACAAACACAGGGAAGAGAAAACTGTGCCCGGGGCAAAGTTTCAATTTGGCACCCCCTTTCCCAACTTTTTCTTGTAACAGCCCAAGAATGATGTTGATAGTATAAATGTGTCGCCATCCCCCCCCCCCTTCGGACGGCGCGGTGTTGAATAAGCCTCCTCAAAATGTACTCCTTGCAGCGCCGTGCGAAAAAGAGGGGGACGAAGGGGGTGGTTGCCCCGGGTGCGAAATTTAGGGGGCGCCAAATTTTTACTACTAACGTAATTTTTAGTCTGTCACAGGAAAAAGTTCAGGGAATGGGACGCCAAACTGAACTTTACTCCGGGCGCAGATTTCTCTTTGCACACCCCTGCCCCCCCCCCCCCCCTGTTTCATGTATTTTGCAAGCTGTATAAGGAAATTTATAAATTCCAAATATAGCTCCTTGTCCTTTTAATGCTACCTATGTATTTCACAAAAGTTACAATTATATTTTAAAATTATCAGAATTTCCTTTTTGCTAAAAAGGAGCTTACTGTAATTTGTATCAAATCTACCTTGTTTTGTATGGACTTGAAAAATATATATATATACAAAGAAATATATAATTTTCTTCTTTGGAAGTTAGTTATAACTTAAAAATAGCGTTAGCTTTATAAAAAGAAAAAATTAGAAGTCGTTGATTTTTTTCAAGACTATTTTATTTAAAATTTATCAATAATTGTAGAAAAAATAAATCCAAACTTTGAAATAATGGAGGTTATTTTAACACGTTACTATAAACCAATAACAGAAAGCAAATACTAGGAAAGGAAAAAAGTTACTTTCATTTGCTAAAATGGATTGGTGTTAACCACTGAAATTTTCAAAAGGGCAGGAGAGGCGGAAACTGGCTGAGGCGGAGCGCATATAATTAAAACGCTTTTTTTGTACCATTTCTGATCAAAATATTTCCAAAATTTGCTCAGCCTAATTGCAGTAGAAATATGGAAAGCATATCATTGGAAAGCTTAAACACTAATATTCCGTGAAGCGTTTTTATTTTTTTCTGAATTTTGCTGAAGTAGATTTTATAAAAATAAAAAGGGCACAACACCTCGAATTTCACTGAATCCAAAATTTAGAGGGTCCTCAGAATTAAACTACAACGAAAATCAGAAAAGTACAAACTAGCCCGGTAATAGAATGTCCTCAGCTATCCTGTGAAAAAAAAATCATTTAAAAATATTGAAAATTAAGTGAAATATTCGAAAAGATTGCGCCCATAGACTTACCATTAGCGGTCGGCTTTTACCGCGTGACTAGTGTGTGCTCTTAGCCCACAATAGTCACAGAAAAATTATTCAAAAAGACCCGGATGACCATGTAAAATCTATGGAAGCGTTCTTTTCTAATATCTCGCTCAAATTTTAATTTTTTTACATTATTTTTTTGCATAGGCTAGCTTAGGACGATCCACAACCGGGCTAGTTTTTACTTTTTCGATTTTGGTTATATATTTTTTATAATACGATAGTTTCAGTTTCAGAACCGGTTTAAACCGGTTTCGAAAGTTAAAGTAATTTTTTAAAGAAAATCTGAAACAAAAATTGAAAAAGTAAAAACTAGCCCGGTTGTGGATTGCCCTCAGCTATCTTGTGCAAAAAAATCATGCAAAAATATTAAAATTTGAGCGAGATATTAGAATAGAACGCTCCCATAGACTTTACATGGTCATCCGGGTCTTTTTGAGTAATTTTTCTGTGACTATTGTGGGCTCTTAAGAGCCCACAATAGTCACAGGAAAAGTACGCAAAAAAAAACCCGGATGATTATGTAAAGTCTATGGGAGCGTTCTTTTCTAATATCTCGCTCAAATTTTAATATTTTTACATGATTTTTTTTGCATAGGCTAGCTTAGGACGATCTACAACCGGGCTAGTTTTTACTTTTTCGATTTTGCTCATATATTTTTTATATTATGATAGTTTCAATTTCACAACCGGTTTAAACCGGTTTTGAAAGTTAAAATATTTTTTTTTTTTAAATCTGAAACCAAAATCAAAAAAGTAAAAACTAGCCCGGTTGTAGATCGTCCTAAGCTAGCCTATGCAAAAAAATAATGTAAAAAAATTAAAATTTGAGCGAGATATTAGAAAAGAACGCTCCCATAGACTTTACATAATCATCCGGGTCTTTTTGCGTACTTTTTCTGTGACTATTGTGAGCTCTTAAGAGAGAGCTCTTAATTGAGAGCTCTTAATATTTTTACATGATTTTTTTGCATAGGCTAGCTGAGGACGATCAACAACCGGGCTAGTTTTTACTTTTTCAATTTTGGTTTCAGATTTTTAAAAAAATAATAATTTAACTTTCAAAATCGGTTTAAACCGGTTCTGAAATTGAAACTATCATAATATAATGTTGCGCCTTAACAGAAAGTTAGAATACTCCTTGCAAGTTGAGTAAGTTGTGTACTCCATGCAAGAAGTCTGATCCGTTACTAATCATAAGAAATTTTCTATTTTATTTCTATAACACAGAATTTGCAACAGGCTACGTTTATTAAAAGAATTTTCAGTATATCTCTGCAGTTTTATCGTGTAATTTCCACGGAATACGCTCTTGAAATTCCATAATTCATAGAATCTGAAATCAACCAGAATATTTCAATAGTAAATTTCGCTTTATTTAATGTTATTTCTATTTAAAATTCCTACTACAAATCTGAAATACCCG
Source organism: Maratus speculifer (assembly GCA_964019185.1). Classification (NCBI taxonomy): domain Eukaryota; kingdom Metazoa; phylum Arthropoda; class Arachnida; order Araneae; family Salticidae; genus Maratus; species Maratus speculifer. Next base: position 26,676,311 of record OZ025292.1, read on the forward strand.
AATTTAAAAAAATCTACTAAATTGGAAAAACCGGTGTTATCGTATATGTTACCATGAGTACTTGATCAAGGATGCAAAAACATCTCGCCAGTTGGCAGTCTCACACCACTAAATTTTATTCGTTTTCTTTTTCCCGTCTAATATCTCGTTTAATTTTTTTTTCAAAAATGCTACTAAAACTGAAGCAAAGGACACCAGGGTTCGCACAGTTCTACACAATTCTTTTATACTACCTCTGACAAACAAGTTCGGTGAATGAATTCAGAACGGCCGATCTGGCAACACTGGGGAAACAAAACGTAGCACCTGCATAGAGGTGAGTGTTGATCATCTTTCCTCCTCGTTGTTCAATTGAAAATCGTTTATGTTCTGTGTAAAACTTGCTTTACAAAGTGCTTGTTCAGTGTGTTGGTTTTTAAATGAGAACAGGAAAATGAACGAACAATAGATCAGTTTTAAGTTTGGTTTTAAGCTTTGCAAGACACCGAAAGAAATTCTTCAAGGGTGGGGCAAATTGAATATCCACCATACTCGCCAGATCTCAATCCTCCAGACTTCTTTCTCTTGCCACGACTCAAATACAGTTTGAAAGAGATTTGACCATATTGCTGCATCCAACGAAGCTTTTGAACTCCAACCCAATAGAAGACTTCCTGCGAATTTTCCAGGACATGTGTAGCAGATCTCAGCGGTGCATAGTTATGGGAGGTGACTATTTCAATGGATGGTATGGTAACTTTTGTTAATATTTCATCTATTTTAATGTTAAAGGATTATTCATCGAACTTTATTGTCAGAGGTTGTATATTCTTTATCATTATACTAAAACATTTTTCAACTCCGAATAAAAATTTAAAAAAAATCTACCAAATTTTTTCATAAATGAATTTGTCCGTTTGATCACATCCCAAACAAATACGTATAGGGAAGTATAAAGAGAAAATATAGTGATCATAATTTCCTTACTAGTGGTCTTAAGGGGGCTTAGGGGTTGATCGATACAGAAAAACTTGTAAACAGAGCTCTCGCTTCGAGTCCATATAAAAACAGAAGTATTCAATGTAATTAATTTAAACTTTCTGATATTTTAAAAGTATGTTTGTAGTCTTTTAAAATTATGAAATGTACTTAAATGTAATATATTAAGAAATATAGCAAAATTTATGTAACACAATTTTCGAAAAAAATTATGTGTTATATCACCAACACCAAGACATCTTAACGTTGATTTGACATAAGAGCCCTTTATTCTGTAGAAAGAATTAAGGATATAACTATCACTCAAAAACAACATTATTAAAAAACCACTCAAATTTGAAAATTTAAAAAACTCCTAAAAAATACAACTTTTTTTTCATTAAAAATACTCAAAATATTAAACTATCTAAACTATATTAATTCATTCTATAAATAATGATGTTATATGCATGCAAAAAAATTAAGCCATTCCATCAAATAGTTTTTACTTTCTTCTATCTTCAATAGAAGAAAGTATTGTAATCGAAATTTTTTTTCGATTTCCGGTTTTCGACGGATTTACACGTTTTAGGGGTCAGAGATTCCAAAAACATGTTTTTAGAAAATGTCTGTCTGTCCGTGTGTCTGTGTGTCTATGTGTGTGTCTGTATGTCTGTGTGTATGTCGCCATTCTATCATTAAAAAGTGTATGAAGTTATGCATAGAATTGAACCAAATTTTTTGTGAATGTTTTTGTCTGTGGCAAGCAGGTGCTCCTTCAGTTTTGAAATCTTCCGCCGGAAGGGGGCGCTGCAATCGCGATTTTTGTGCCATTTTCATTATTGTACCGAACAAAAGTATATGAAGTTATGCATCGAACTGAACGAAATTTCTTGTGTATGTGTGTGACTATGGCTAGTTGGTCCTCCCTGAAATTGAAAAACATCCGTCGGAAGGGGGCGCTGCAATCACGATTTTTATGCCATTTTCAATATTGTACCGACCAAAAGTATATGAAATTACACATCGAATTTAATCGAATTTTTTGTGTAAATGTATGACTATGGCTAGTTGGTCCTCCCTGAATTTGAAAATAATCCGCCGGAAGGGGGCGCTGTAATCGCGATTTTTGTGCCATTTTCAATATTGTACCGACCAAAAGTACATGAAGTTATGCATGGAATTGAACGAAATTTTTTGTGTAAGTGTACGGTTATGGCTAGTTGGATCGCCCTGAATCTGAAAAAATACGCCGGAAGGGGTCGCTGCAATAGCGAATTTTATGCCATTTTAAATATTGCACCACATAAAAGTGCATGAAATTAGTTCTAGAACTGAACTAAATTTTTTGAATATGATATTTTTTGGTAAGGCAAGTAGGTCCTCCCTGAATTTGAAAAAAAAATCTGCCTATCATTCTATTGTCCATCGGCTCGTGCAGAGACGGAAATTCGTTTTTACTCCGATTAATTGATTAAAGCACAAATTTAAGATGAAAATCAAAGTTGGCATGGTATTGAATTAAAATTATTAAAGCATTAAGATGAGTAACTATTTTTTTTAAATACTAAAATGTACGTATGAGATAGAAGAAAGTTTTGGGATTGGCACATCCAACTAGTTTTTTTTTTAAAATCTTGGTGTTAATCGTCAAAAATCAAGTTTTGAGAAAACGCGACTTAAAGTTGAAATTAAATGGGTGCGGCTTTGAAAATGTTGATACATGAATGCTTATAACTCCGTTAAAAATGCAAATATTTTTATGTGGTTTTTTGCATTGAGTTCAGAATTAATTGAATTATAAAACTAAATCATAAAACATAGATTTTTTGGAAAGTTTTCAAACCCTGAGCCCCCTTAATTACTCCAAACTTTTGCGAATGCGAGGCTAATTATAACCACAATCTTAACTTAAAAAAGCAGCTATGCGAATTTAAATTTCAAAGTGGTGTTCTCCAAAAGACAGATTTACTACCTATGTGCAGAAAATTTTACTTTTCCAAATAGGAAAAAAGTAACAAAAAAAAATAACAACGTTCAAAATGTACAAAGTAGTCGTAACTACCCCTCCTGATCCTAATTTAAATATTCAGATAAAAGAAGTACCATAAACAAGTCGGAAATTCAGAACTCCCACTCGGTCCGGTTTTGAACACCACTTTTTCTAACAAAAATCAATTTCATAAATTTCGTAGACAGTTACATACAACAGCTGTTTTCTTGTGATTGACGTAGAAACTTACCAAGAATTTTTCTCTGAAATAATGCTGGTTTTTAACCCCTTGGCGACATGTTTACGTGTCGCAAAAAGGCTTAAGTGTCCTTGTTTATTCCTACCAGTAAAATTTTACAATAAAATTTACCTTATTTAATCGCAGCATTTTCTTGATTTAATAAGCCAAAAATTTCTGTTTTTTAAAACCGGTGACAAAACATTAAAAATTTCATAAAAGGCTTACGCCTCGAAGGGGTTAAAAACGGACAAATAGGAGCCCTGACAATTGCACGTTAACGTAACTATTGAGGTACGATCGTATACTGTAACGGAGTTTTATAAATATTCAGATCTTTGTGTAATTGTCTGAGCGAAGCGAAGTCTTTATACTCAGAGATACGTAACGATATTAAAAGTCAAAAAAATTCTTTCGTCAAGCAAATTTCAAAAAGTACTTGTCGGATTTTGATTCTGTTTGTACCAATAGGTACCTATGAAGGTAATCTGGTGAATGCACCTACTTTTAAAAATTAATTCCAAATAGTTCAAAAGTTATATTAAAAAAACTGATAAAAAAGCACAATTTATTTGCATACGTCACAGAAATTTGGTGTGCGTGATTTTCACGAGCTGGATATTTTCGTAGATAACCGAATCAGTTCATGGAGTAAATAGTAATCATTTACGCACTCAGAAACATTGAATGCAATGAAACATTTTAAAATTTAATCATGCGGGAAAATAAAACTTATTTTTTATATTAAAAAAAAGTCATAAAAACTTTGATTTTGAGATTTTGTGATAATCTCTTAATAGCATTTTTTGATCGCTAAAAGAATGTTTTATATATTTCGCGTGTGAAAATTAGAAACAATTACGTTTATAAATAAAAAGTTTCTTTTATGGCATCATTTTCCCTTATATTTATTTTTATTGCATGTTTTCTTTTAACTTATGTTTTGTTTGTGTGTGGAAGTCAATTCTGGTCACTAATTTTTCGGCACGGATACCACAAGCGCATGAGATTTGGCGCATTTTTTTTCAAAGCCCATTTGGCGAAAACTCCGTTTTCAAATAATGCTTACATGCACATTTTTAAATTATTTTCTATTTTCAAAAAGAACTTACAGTAAATAAAATAATAATAACAATTAATAACTATAAAAAGAAATATCTTATATAATAAAAAAAGGAAATGAAAGTAAATAAACATTTTATGAGTAAATAAACAAATAATAAATAAATACAGCCGGGTTACCATCTCAGGTAAAATAATGCCATTTTGACGCCAATTATGTACCCTGGTGCATATGTGACAACTTTTCCCATTTTTCATCCATTTCCTCTTGGCATACAACTTTGAAATTTGGAATATGTATGCATACCGGGGAGCAATACTGGAATTAGACATTGATTTTTTTTAATTCGATCCAAAAAGGGGCAATGGGGGCTATTTTTTAAAGATTTATATCATTTATACTGCATAAAGGAACCACTTACCTATTTTTATATACAAGAAGTAAGTGGTATGTAAAAACAATTATAGTATACATAAAAAAAATACTTGAGATAATGTACTAGAGATATAAGCACCGGGTTAAGCGAGATTTTTTATACCAATTAGGCAAAAACATCTTTTTGATTACCAGATACATATAGCATGCTATAATAACACGTTATTTATTTATTTCAAAATAAAAAAAAGGAATAAACAAAACATTTTCTGTTATAAAAAAAAAGAAATAAGAATAAAAAAATTATAATATTTTTAGAACAAACAATTTATTATTTTACCAAGTGTGTTTTCATAGTCACTTATATCTTTTTGCAACATAGCGCACCTTTCGAAGCCAAAACTGCACAAAAGAAAAAAAATTAATATTTGCAGTAATTTTTTTAATGTAATGCACATTTCGTAATCAGTAGGCTCGATAATCAGACCTCGTTTTTTGCTTTAAAAGATGATATTTCATACGACGTCTTTTTTGGATTCGTAGTTTTTCCATATTTGATAGTATGCGTCTACTCGTTTTGTAACTTTTTTTTGTAACTTTCTTCTTTATTAACAGTGACATTTGGATTTCCTATTTAAATAAAAATTCTTCTAAATACAAAGAATTTTGTTAAAATAAATAAATAAATGAAATGCGGACATCTATTGCCCAAAGCACAAAATTTTTCGAATTGAGTTAATAAAAATCAGTAAAAACATAATTTTTATGATAATAAAAAGGTGACTTATGTAATAATAGAGTCATATATTATGTACGTTATGGATTAAGTATGAATATTTATCCACCATTTATAAATAACAATAATAATAAAATAAAATGCGGACAGACCAAAGTCTATATTTGACTGAAAACAACAACCATTTTCTAAATACTTTAAAAAAATGGCCAATGAAAAGTGATATTTCAAAAGTATTATGAAATTAGTTAAAAACCATTTATTTTAAAATAAATGAATAAAAGATTTATATTTTTAATAAAATAAATGGGATTTGAAAAATTATTGGAAATTTATCACCATAGATGTATCAATATTACAATCAGTACCTTGTATGCAAAATGGAACAATTAGCAATACTTTTTGTACCCGAAAAATGGTCGTTGCTTCTTTTAAGGTAAAAAAGTAGATTACGAAATATTCCTAAACCGAGATGCCAAGCCCCCGCTTATTGCATAGCAGAATTTTCTTTTAGGAAAAGTTATTTTTTAAATCCGCAGAATTTTCCAATTTAATAAAACATTTTCTGTATTAAAATACCGGTATCCAAAATGCCGGAGACTTGGCAGCTCTGCCTATAACATTTTAATTAATCACGATACTTTTTTTAATCTGATTCAAATTTAGTGAAGACAACATTTTTTGGACAAAAGCAGCTTTTTTCCACATGTGTAACTACGATACAATTCCTTGATGCTGAAATAAAATGTTTTGACTTATGCTATTATTGCTTCCTCTTATTTATTTATTTGAATTTTAAATAAGATGACTCAAAATCGTGTTTTTTAAATGTACGGAAAAAATGCATTTCGAAAGAGGTCGAAAAGAACAATATTTGGCGATTTATTACCTGCGTTTGGCTGCCTTATGCTTATGCTTATGTGTTCAATATGCTTATTTTCATTATATTTTATCACAATGAATGACCAATTAAAGGTAACATCTCATTTTCTTTACTTATCGCAAGTTATTAAATGTGTATTCTCAGCAATATCGCTCAGACTAATCCCTCTGAGGGAAGTCCTAGTAGTATACAATACTTCGGAAATTATTTTGTCCCATTGACCGTAATGTAACGGAGTTTTTTTTATTGTTTTTGTAATTAAACTATACATGTGATTTTCATAAAATTTTGAAATCATACTACAAATTTATCCAACAATTATATATTTTAAATTTCAAATGATTCTGTTGGGTAGTTTTAGCTCTCTTATAGGAGGACGGGCTGAACGACAACAATAGGTGCTAACTTATTACATAATTACAAACGCAGTTAAGTAAAGAAACAAGCCTTACGATCCGATTGACTGTTATACTGTGTTTTAATTTCTAATGTTTCTTAAATTCATTTTTATTATTTCCAAATACAATTCTATTAAAATCAAGTCTAATTTTAATTTATTTTCCAGGAAATACGGGAAATCTATTCACCAATGCTTTTTTATTTGAAAAGTACTGATACATATATATTTTCTTTTTGGTGGAAGGTAGAACAAAGTTTAAAAAAGATAATATCGACAGAGTCTGCAAAATGTTACATAATTTTATTTTTTGTCATGCATTATTAATATTGAAAAAAGATTTGTCGAAGTAGTTTCGAAATTGGTTATTTTTCAGACTTTCAGCGAAGTATTTGCATGCAGAATAAAATATTATCAACCTAACCTACACGAAGAATATTAAGTTTTATATGTTTTTATGCTTGGAAATAAAATGTCTGGTAAATTTTATGATCGAAAAATAGCGTAGGAGGAAAGTTTTTGCAATTTAAACCACCTTACGAATATTTGATATTTTTTTCAGATATTTTTATACAAAAGAACAAGTTTTCTAACATTTTTCTTTTTTATAAATAAACATTTTAATTAAAAATATGTTGAAATTTCTGAGTGACCACCTTAATTTTTTGCATGTTAATATTATGAGATGTGATGTATATTCATTATCAATTTCAGCTTTCTACGTAGAGTGCATCATATGAAAAAAAAGACAAAATCATATTCCGGAGGAGATGGGAGGCACAAATCTTACATATTAGTTCAAACAGTAGTTTAAAAAGAAGGCGTGAAATAACATTATACGGTAGAACTTTCGATAGACCTAATATGTGAGATTTGTGCAAGACACGGATAAGACACGGATCCGCCGGAATATGATTTTCTCTTTTTTTTTAATATAATGCACCCTACGTAGAAAGTTGAAACTAATAGCGAATATGCATCGTATCTCATAGTATTTTATGGTCACTCAAAATTTCAGTAGATTTTTAATTAAAATGTTCATTCAAAAACAAGAAAAATGTTAGAAAACTTGTCCGTTTGTTTTAAAAAAATCTGAAAAAAATTGTAAAATATTCGTATGGTGTTCGTATATCCTTATTTTTTTCGTTGAAATCCACTTAGTAGTTTTGTCACAATGTGCTCTTTTCCAAAGCAGGCACTTAGGGTCATAACCCCCAGTGGTCTTAAGATATAAACTTGAAATTGGGAAGAAATGAATTTCTTTTTATGGACTATCGATTCATGTAGGACTCGATGTGGTTGATTTAAGGGCATATTTTACTAATAAAACCCGGCTATAGCATTTGTGTGAAAAAAAAATATTTCATTGATTTAGAACATTCATATTCGATCTGGAAAAAGAATAATTTTAATTATTTACAGGGCAAGCAATTCTGTTTATTTAATGGGGAATACAGACCAGTATTCTTTAAAATATATTATAAAATCGGAAAAGCAATCTTTGATCCTTTAAGTCTTCAACGATTGGAATGTAAAATTTAATTAAAATTTTCTAATGCGAGTTTTGATTAAAATTATTTGAACTATAATATACCCCACAGCTCCTGAAAGGGTTAAATGTATTACAAAACGTCCTATTTTTTTATTATAATTCTTTATATGTTAATGTTTAATTATGAGAAAGTGAAACGCCTACTATTACGTGAGAGCAGAGATGTAAAAATGTAGGAGCCAAGCCAGTCTCTCACCACTAAATTTTATCAGTTTTCTTCGTTAAAATCTTAATAAAATTCTTTAAAAAAAAATCGACGAAAAATAACACTAGGGTATTTCCATGAGCACTTGTCGTGTAAGTCACATTTCTAGTAACTGCTAAATTGTTGGCCACCGTTAGTTTTGAAAGGTTTGCATGGCCTTATTCAATTAATGAAATATCTCTGATAAAATAAGTCACATTTTTCTATTCTAAAATACTGGCATCCAAAATTGTAGTATGCGACTTACACGACATGTGCTCATGGAATTACTTACAAGGAAGGTCTCCATACTGGGCATACTCAGAAATTAATGAAAAAAAATACTAATTAAAGTACTTATGTAGGTAATAAAGGATCAGTCAAAATTAACGGCGGAATCACATTAGAAAAAATGTAAAAAAATAAAATATTTTCAAACATTTGGCGTGAAAAAACGAAGGAGTCACTCGATTTGGCGAGCAGCCTTTTTCTTCACCAAAACCAAACGATTATAATGCAACTCAAAACTCTTGGATATTTAGAATGTGTAAATGGTATTTAATGAATTTAAACATAAACAATGAGAGATTTTAATATATTATATACATATATATGCATATTGTATTACATATATATATTACTTGTTGAAGTAATTATTTAATTAATCACTGGAAAAATTATTTTTATAGATAAAAAAATAATATTGTTAAAATTATCCTCATAAATTTAAGCGTATACAAAAAAAAAGATAGATGCTTCCACAGCAACAAAATCTAATCTACTATTCTCAATAGGGCTTTGAGCTTGAAACAAATTTAATTAATTTAAATTATGAATTTCGTTTTAAATCTTAAATTTTGATGATTAAATTTAAATATAAATACATATAAATATCGATATAGCAAAATTATACTTAAAACAAACTAAGGTTACAAAACTAAAGCTATTAACATTAAATTTCTCAAAACAAGTTCAACATGAAATCTTTTTTTTTCTTGAAGTGTATTTGACATAAAGTATTTTTTGAAGTTACATTCCTTCGCCAACCGGCGATAAATCGCCAAATAATGAAATTTTCATTATTTGTTTGCGGTTACTGAATGGAGTTTCCGCCGAAATTTTTGAGAAGAACATTCTGTAATTTTTTCAGATTTTTCGGGGTATGCCCGTATGGAGACCTTCCTTGTTAGTGGTGAGAGACTGCCCCTATCGAATAGATTCTCACACCTGTGTGTGTGTGTGTGTGAAGATTATTTTAAAGTTTCAATTGCAGACGAATACTTTTAATGCTAAATCGCAACGACTTTTTAAATGAAAAAACTTTTACATACGTTTTGAGTACATTTGCAAGGGGAGTTTTTTTAAATAATGGTGCAAATAGAATAAAAAAAATAGTCGTCTGTAATTAAAACTTTACTACATGGGCTATTTTCAAATTTCGCTTACATATGCTGTCTAAGAATAAAAAAAGAGGTAAATTCAAACATAAATTAATATTTAAAGTTTGATTTCAACTATGACTTTAACTAAAGAAGCCTACATTGAAAATTTCTAACATGAAAAATTAAAACAATCAATAAAAATTTTTGAGATATAAATCTTTAAAATTGTTATTCTAAGCAATAATGCCTATATCAATCCAAATTTTATGTAATTAACTGTTATTTTTTTAACCCTCTGAAGACCAAACCGGCCCAGACGGCTTTTCATTCAGGCGACCAAGGCCGCCGGCCGAATGTCCGAACAACTTCCACCCCCTTTTAGGAGGACGGCGTTAAAGCAGTCAATCAATTCTCCGTTTGTTTACTTGGCATTTGGTTCCTCGCCTCCATTTCCAAGGAAAAAGTGATTCTTCATCGCAAAGTTTCCCCGCTTTACAGAGATTTTTTGTTTTTTGAGGGAAAAAAAATATTAGCTGATTCTAGTAAAGCATTATAAAATATTCAATTTTCGCTGATTTGTTAATTAGTTGAGTTAATAAAATGAGTGTAATTCATGCACTTAAAAGATTAAAAAATGTATTTATATTAATGTAGTTAATGCATGTTTCTTTATGCATAGTAATCAATGTATTAATGAAAAAGTTTTATTTAATGATATTTTCTATACGTGTTAGCGGATTTTTTATTTGAAAAAGTTTTTTTTCTTTTAATTCAAATTATCACAGTATGTAACGAAAATTATGCATAATATGTATAAAGATATTTGTTAAAAAATAATAAATTATACATTAGGGTTTACTGTTTTTTTTTACTTACTTTTCTATAATTTATATTATATATATGTGTGCGTGTGCGTATAAGTCACTGCCGGTTTTTTTCCATTTCAACCATTTTGTGAAAAAAAGGGATATTATTCTAAAATGTAATACATTATATATATAAAAAAGCCTCATTTAAATGTTAAATTTCAATAAATAAATCATTAACTCCATTTCGCATTTTTTTCTTTTTTTTGGGGGGGGGGAGGCGGGGAGGAGGGGTGATTAACAAAATAAATATAATTAATAAAGATAGTGGTTTATTGAACAGAATAGTAACAATACATCGTCTAATAATACATATACTGGGATTTAATATACTGTTTAAAGAAAATATTAGGTTTTTAATGTTGTAATAATTATTTTAAATATTAATTTTTTCCCTCCAAGTTCAATGTGTTATATGTTATTGAATTCAATGGTTCATATATTGTAATACGGTATACATATATATATATATATATATATAAATTTCTAAATTTTAGTGGATGATTGAAATTGATTAAGGATATTTGTTTTTATATACTATTACTGTTTATTGTTAAACTTTTTATTTTTAGAAAAAAAAAAACCACAGTAAAATATAAATTTTTCGACATTTTATAAATAGCAAGAAACATTAAATAAATCTGCTTATAAAGTTAATAAAGTTATGAATAAAGAAGGAGACATATCCCTCATAGCATGCATAGTCACAGTGACGTCACTATGCGTCACTGGGGTCGCATCACATCTGTGACCAAAATGCCACCACTTAGTGACGTCACATTGTGACTGAAATGTGATTTTCTTAAAAATCTTTAGAAAATTACAAAAATTCTTCAAAACATGTTATTTACTTTAACAAACACTTTTGTCAAAACGTCGCTTTTGTCATAATTTCGTCACGATGTTAATGTCAAAGTAGTCACAAATGACACATTTTCCCCAAATTTGTCACACTTTGACTTCACAAAATGGTCAAAATGTGACGTCACAAACGAGCTCGAAAACAGCTATAAAGATTTCTCATTTTAGTCACTGTGACGTCACATCGACAATCAATGGTCACAAAGTCAGAGTGTGATTTGACAACGACGTTGCAGTGACGTCACCATGACTTACAGGATATATCGTATTGCCTACGAGATGCAAGTGAAGTAACTGGGGAAATTGTCACAAGATGGCGCTAATGTTTTGCATCGATCAACAGTTTCAAACTACTGCCAGATCAAATTTCTACCAGTAAATTTTGATTCGAAAATTTTGTCTTATCTAAGCGCATTGTTCATAAAATATTTCTTCCAACTACCGCCGAAATAAAGGTCCTCTAGTAAAAATGAATATTAGTTTTTTGTCATCGATTGAAATTATACATTAACTAAGCATTTAAATAAGGAGGCTTTTCTGTTTTATTTTATTCTTTAAAGTTTTCAATGGCAAAAATGACTCCACCTCTTCCCAAAGTGAAATCGGATATAGTTGAAGCTTCATTATATTAACCCTTTGCACTCGAGAGATGAATTTTATACACTACTACACTGTAAAAAAAAAAAAAAAAAAAAAAAAAAAAAAAAAAAAAAAAAATCCGTTAAAAAACAGAAATTGTACCGGTAATCTAGACGCCAGTACTATTTCCGTATTTTCCAAAGTAAAAAAAAATCCGTAAATTCCAGAAATAGTTCCCTTTTTTTCACAAAATATTTCCTTTTTTTTTCTTCTGTAAAAAATTTTGTTTGAAAAGTTAAAAGAATTTTTCAAGGACAAACTAACCTTTTAGTTTTTAGTTTACAAGGACACGTTAACATCAGGGACACATTACATACATTTAATTTAAACAACAGCGAAGAAATTTTACTTACCTGCCATAGGGTTTGAAACCGGAACCTCTTCTGTCGTAGCTTGCAGTGTAATATACCATTACACCAAGGTTACACAAAGCACTCTTTCAAATATCGTTAGTTATTTCGGATGCATATTTCGTAAAGTAAAGATAAGATTTTGAACGCAGGTTTATTTTCTTTCAATAATTTCGAATATTTAGCTTATTAATTTTAGCTTTATATGCATATAAAAATTAGTTTTTAAAATATTACATTTATGAAACAATATATTAAGAGTTTTCTTTCTTTCTTTTTTTAGAAAAGTTTTAAAATTCTATTGTAATATTATTGATATTTAATTATTTATTTAATTTTGAAAAGATACAAACATACTGAAAAAAACGTGCATTTAAAAAAAAATTTATGACGATCTAATGTAAACTCAATACAGATAATTACAATGGGTTATAAAAATAAATTTCAGTTATTGATTTTTATAATTTATGTAATCGCCAAAATTATAATAATTTCGGTAATATATTTCGATATATTTTTAATTTTATGTGCGAACTTCTTAATTTGGATAAATTAAAATATATATATATTAAAATTAAAAGTAGATTTCTTTCCCACTGTAAAATATCCTACGCACTTTTAAAAAAATATACATGATATAAATAAATTAAACATTGTTTTAAAATCATAATCAACTTTCCTATTCAGCTATTTCTAACTTAAAAAGAATTAATATTTTTTATTATTATTATTATTTTCTTAATATTATAAAAATACGTTAGCTTCTTATTATTAAAAGAGAATGAAATAGAGAAATGTTCTAGCAAATTTAAAAAAAAAAAAACATAATCTCGGAATAATGCTTTTCTATTCCACGACATAGATGGCGCCACAACACTCTACTGTTTTTGGAAAATTGATGGAACATTTTCTGGATTTATAGGGATTTGTGCTTTCAAAATGTCAAATACGGAAATTCTACTGTTTTTTCGGAAAATTGAAACTATTCCGTAAAAGTTTACTTAAAAGTTTGTGTATATTAACGGATTTTTTTACAGTGTAGTAATGTCAGGTTCTTTGGTAAATCGGGACGCCAAATGCTTTCAATTCTAGATGTTTTTATACATGGTGTGAGTTATGTGACGTTTATAGTGGCAATTAAGAATCCTGTCGAATTCTAGGACTATATAGAAATCCATTGCAATTTATGAAAAAAAGAATCTCATTTGGAATAAAATTTCGGGCAGATTTATTAGAAGCCTATTATACGCCTAAAATTACTAAACTGTTAAACATATCAATAGATAAATGAATATTTAATTAATAAAATAAGTAAACCTAACAACACCTTGCGTGTTTCTATTTATAATGCTAAAATGAAAATATTTTTACGCACAAAATTAAGTGGAAGAAATTTCAAAAATGTTACTAACACAATTATTTCCTAAGACATCATTAAAATGTTTCTCTGCTGTTAAAAAAAAATAATTTATATGTATACTGCTGTTATTTTTTGTCAAAAAGAATATATATTATAGAAGCAGTCTAACATATTCAGATTTTGCTTTAATTTCAGCATGATGCAAAAATATATATTTTTAAATACTTACAATTCGTATTTTATAATAAAAGTTAAAAATTCCTCTACTAATGTTTTTGTAAATTAAATACGCGATAAAGAGAGTTTTCTTTTTTAAAACATTTATATTTATATGTGTAAGGTTAAAAAAAATATGTATTGCAAAAGATGCAAATAAAAACATTGTACTATTGACATAGATGTATACGAAGAAAATCTTATAAAATGCTACATTTCCCTCCAAGAAACAGATAAATTGCCACTTACAAAGATGTAGTATGTTAGCTAATTTAAAAGTCAAAATAGATCCCAGAAGAACTGATATCTTTTTTCTTTTATTATGTTTAGATAAACGTTTTAAATACTATTTTTACTTTTTTTTTTTTTTTTTTTTTTTTTTTTTGAATTTTCATTTTTAATGAAAAATACGTTTTTTGTAATAATGTTAATTTTAAAAGGTACAATTCCTATAAAAAAGAGCTCAAATGTATCATTTATATAAAATATATAGAAAGAGCTTCGTAAAAAACGTAAAGTGAAAATATACACATCTTTTAATTTACGAACGTTTAATTATTGTAATAACTTCCTATAAAAATGTCATTTTTAATGAAAAATAGCTCTTTTTTAATACCCTTAATTTTAAAAGGTACAAGAATAATTCATGTAAAAAGAGTTTAAATGTCTCTTTTACAGAAAATATACAATGGGTTTCGTAAAAGAAAAATGTAAATTTAATATTTACGCATGTTTTACATTTACTCTTTAGTTATTGTAATAACTTCCTACAAAATTGTCTTTTGTAATGAAAAATATGTCCTTTTTAATTTAATGAAGTATTTGAAGATGTAGTCCCAAGATGGCGCCTATTGTTTGTTTACATCGGATCAGAAACATAAGTGCAATTTTCAAAAGTAAAACTGAATAGAAAATTTTCCCATATTTATATCAGAAATTCTGCTTGAAGAAGACAGTTATTATGCAATAAGGATATTCTAAATTACTGCTGGAAGTTTCCGAAAGCAGTAAACCATGACCTCGAAAACCCGGCATCATCGGGATCGAGAATAAGCCGCTTTTTAAGAAATCCGCATTTCTTAAAGATTGCCAAAAATAATTCCGATTTCTTAGTGGCTTATGTGAAAATTTAATTTATTAACAAGTTGTAATTTGGGTTTAAAAATACAAAAAAGCAAAAAACAACTTTTTATCTTAATTAAAATTTTCTATGTTAAAAAAATAATAAAAAGATTAATATTTTTTATTTTAATATTTTATAACTTAGTAATAACGCGTCTTATAACATTATAGTAGAAATTTGAACGGTCAAAAAAAATTAACAAAAGAAGATGTAAATATAAAATTTTCACCAAATGATAATAATAATAATAAACTTTCTATGTTTCGTACGTATTGAAGACGATTCGATGTAAGCTCTATTTCTAGTCCTACACATATCTAAAAAATATTTAGATTCTTCCCCTACACAGTTAAGGACGTCTGCCGTAATGTACTGCCACCTGAACATTAGGCCTGAGGGCCGACGCAAAAACGGTGGCTAACGAAGGCGGATTTATTTTATTTTATTTTTACCGTATTTTCGGGTGTATAGTCCGCGGCTTATACAAGAAAAAAACCTCCCAAAAAGCCGCTGCGGCTTATACACGGTGCGGGTTATACAAAGATTTTTTTTTAAATTGGAAATCGTGAAATTTTTTCGACAATTTTTAAACCTTAAAAAATTTGAAAAAAAACATCGAAATTTGTAAATTTTTTTGCTATGCCTTGAAATTTAGAGAGTTCTCCCAGGTTTGTAAAGGCTTTTTTTACTAATTAAATACAGTTATTTCTGTATTTGGAAGAACTGTCGCAACTATCGCGAAGTATTGTGTTTGTCATTGTGTTTGTAGAGTACAAAATCCAAAATCCGGAACCCTTTCAATCTCGAAAATTCTGAATTTAAGATCATTTTTTGTTTATTTTTCAAAAAGATAATCTACTGTCCCTGTTGCAAAGAAGAAAAAAAGTGCATGATTTATATCATTTCGGAACAATTCAGAGCACTCGTTCTTTTTCGAAACGATTCCGAGGAATCGTTCCTTTACAGAGTCGTTTCATTTCGGAAGGAGTTCAAGGAATCGAACTTTTTCGGAGTCGTTTCATTTCAGATAGAGTCAGATGAATCATTCCTTTTCGGAATTGGTGCATTTCGGACCGATTCCCAGGATTCGATCCTTTTGGGAAACAATGACCTAAGATTCGTATACATTTTATGTCCGAAATTTTGAATTTATCACCGATTTTTTTTATTTTCGAATTTTTTTTTAAATATCACGTTTCATTGAAAAAAATGCGCGTAAAAGCCACATTGCTTGAAATTTTATCTTAAAACACGTAAACGCCGCGTCGTTTCTTCCGAAAATTACGGTACTGATAATCTTAATTTTTTAGCCCAATTACTTTAGATATTAAGCATCACGAAAGAATTTGGTAAATTTGTGTTAAAGATTATGACTAATGGCTTCTAATTTCGAACCCTGGCCGAAATATAGATTCGTAAATGGTGTATAGCCCGCGGACTATACACCGATGCATCTCCGCGGGTTATACATGAACTTTTTTACTGCACTGCTCGATTTAGGGGTGCGGGTTATACACAGGGTGCGGGCTATACACCCGAAAATACGGTATGTATGTACGGTCCGGTGAATTTTTGTTAATAGTATTTCATAAAATATTTGTTCGACTTCTTTAACCCTCTGAGCGTCTTTGAAATGGGAAAAATTGTGATGTTGTTTTCTTTGCCTTGGTTCGCATTGCAAATTTTAATGTAATCATTGAGAGTATAATGATGCTACAATGTATTGAAAATTCATCAAATGTATAGAATTATATTATCTTAAATATTGCTTATATTGCAGTGAAACCTGGAGCTTAGTGAGCGGAATATTACGTTCCATAACACTAAGAGGGTTAACCTCAGTAAAGACGTAAGAAAACGGAAAAAAACTTCTAAAAATTCTTGCTACTAAAACTCAAGAGACCGTACACATGCTGAAAAAAATCCGCATTCGGCAGCCGCTATCTTTCTGTCAGTGTTCACGCCTATTGGTCAAGGACTGGTGGTGTAACAAGTGAATGATGTTTGTGATTCTCTTTTTCCGATGGAGCCCTCAACAAACTGCAAGTATGAAATTTGGTGAGTTTTTGTTTTATTTATTGAGGATTTCATCTTTTAATCGTCTTTCGTTGATTTCTTTTGACCGGTCTAACTTGCACCATGACTTTGCAGATACAAATTATAGTACATAATAAAAAGCATAAAAAGTCTTATACATATAAGTATACAATGTAACTTATATGTAAAGTTTTCTTATCTTCACATTTTTATAAACTAAGTAATATTCCCAAAAGTAATATTCTTATTTTTTATTAAAATTTATTTACTTTAAATCCTATGTTTCCAAAATTTAATGACTAACAATCCGTCAAAAAGAATGAAATATTTTCTTAAACATTTTATTTCACTTGTTTAAGTATCCTTCCAAAATAAATTTTGCTAATTAAATACATTTTAACGTTAACGCTAATTATTATTCATCTCAAAAAGTTTCATGTTGAAAATTGTTGAGATTTCAAAAAATTTCTGCTCGTTTTGAACAACACTTTTTAGAGAAGTCTTTGTTTATAAGGATAATTAAATCTTTTAGTTAAATGTGAGAAAGGACTAAAATTAAGATATATACTATAATCAAATATCCTCTGTAAATCCGTAATCTGGGATTTCATTTGTTTTTGTTATGCATTTGTTATATTTTTATGCTGTTATTTAGAAGTTTTGTTAAGACATTTTATCGAATAAAAAGACATTTCAATTAGTACTTAAATATTTTTTATATTACATTTAAAAAGTAAAGTAGTATATTTAATATTTATCTCACCATCAAGAAAAATTAAATGGCACATTGCACTTTAAGAATTAACCAATTAAAAATTATTTCGAAAAAAACTTTTTATTATTTTGAAAAAACCAATTTTTTTTCCTTGTTTTTCCAGAATTTTTAATCCTTTATCTCTGGTTTTTCAAAACAGAAATTTTTACCTAATCAAATCACTTAATCCCTGATTAAAAAATTCAAAATTTACAATAAAAGTTTACTGGTGTGAATAATAAATCACTATTGGAATATGGATGCCCGCACGTTGTACGGATAAAAGATGATTGGCAAAAACACAAATAAGACAAGCGATTAAAATCAATTCTTACTATCCTGTTCCTTTTAAAAATCAATTCTTCTTATTCAAATCCTTAAAAAAAATCAATTTTTATATTAAAAATAGGAATAGAGTGACTTCAACTCTAAATTAATGTAAATCGGCAACTCTCTTGAACCGTAATTTATGTCTGACATGGCATGAAATATTTTATTTTTTGTGAAGTCTAATGATGTATACTTAAAAAGAAAAAAAAATATAAAATTTATAGTGATATTTAGAACTCTTCGGCTTGACTTTGTAACTTTAAAAACTTGGACAAAATAACTGATTTTTTACGATAAAGATAAGAATGAAAAATGACATTATGATAAAGGTAATAATGAAAAATGGCATTATGGGCAAAGACTACAAATGGCATTACGATAAAGACAATAACAAGAGATTGTATTCTAATACAGTGAGAAAAAATGTGAGAGGTATCTGGACGAAAAATGACGGTAAAAATACGGTATTATTTATACCATTTCATTTTTTTCTTCTGATTTTATGTGGATTTGTCGTAAATTAACCAGTTCCCTGTTCTTCCCGTACGTCGTACTGGCAACGTACTTTTTGACACTCTTGTTTGCCCGTATCAAGTGCCGGTATCCATATTCTGATCATGATTTTATATTGTCACCAGAATATTTTTATTGAAAATCTTTCATTATTTAATCCGAACATTGTTCTGATTCAATTAGACAAAAAAAATTATGTTTTGTGAAATCGGTGGTAAAATATTAAAAATTCTACAAAAGACATAAAAACATTTGCATTATTTGAAAAAAAAAATTCAAAAATATTGATCGGTTCAGTGGTTTATTGATTTTATATTTGTGAATTACAAAATAGTGTAGAATTTAATGTGTTTGTGCTGTTATAAATTGTTACTTAATATAGTCAGTGGTATACACTATAATAATAAATCGCATTAAAGAACTAATATAAAAATAAATCCATAATGCAAGAATTTGAAACTAATAGCTTAGAGATTTAGTTAGAGATTTATTACTCTTAGCTTAGAGAATCTATGTATGTGGTTATATTACTAGGTTCTTAAGCTTACTAATAATTTCCTTTAAAATGTTTCGCTTGTTTAAGTATCCCCTAAAACACATTTTTAGAATAAGTGAAACTATACTCCTCTACCAGGCTATACAGATTACATGTTGTCGTGCATTTTACATAACATAAATAGTTATTGCTACTTTCAAATATTTATCTTATGAAATAATGCTTTGTGAATCCAAACAAGGCATGTTTTTTGCTAGTGTTAATTAAATGAATTTTTAGCTTCAAAGCCAATTAGTATTATCTCAAAATATTTTATGTTGAAAATCGCATGATATTTCACATATTTTTCTGTTTTTTTTTTTTTAAAAAAAACTTTTTACTGAACATCCCTTGTTTATCAGACTAATTACACGTTTTTGTTAAAAAAGAGTAAAGGGAAAAATTAAGACATGCAATATCTTAGAATTTTCCCCGTAAATCTTAATTCTTCACTTTCATTTACTTTCATTACGTTTTTTATGCTTTCGTGTTAATATTAAGAATTTTTATTAATACATTCTATCGAATGAACGGTATATTAATTTGTGCTAAGAAAATATTTCATATTATCTTTAAATAGTACATTTACCTGTCGTACTTTTATACTAATCTCAATCTCAAGGAAACAATAATTTACACTTTGCACATTGAGAATAACAATTTATTTTTCTTATAAAATTATTTTTAAAAATGAAATTTTATTCTATTCCTTTTAATTTTTTTGGATCAATGGAAATGGATAAATTTTCTACTGTACATAAAATAATGTAATTCTTTCAACTATTCACTATCGCTATATATGTATTTCACATGACATAAAATTTTCCATTAAAATACCTCTTATTTCTAAAAATCTATTACTATATGTTTCGAAAAATAATGAAATTCGTAGTGATTTTTAGTACTCTTTTTCGTCACATTGTAACTTTAAACCTTTAACTGGTTTGCCCGAACGACGTTCGAGCAAGACGAATTTGCTTATTGCATCATTTAAAGCTTTTTGACATTTTATTATTTTTAAGAAAATTTAGATACTATTAAATGGCGGAAATGTTTCGACTAAATCTTACGAATATTTCATTTAAATAATAGTGGTGTGAATATGCTATTTTCAATTTATTGAACGGAAAAGAATTAACCAGTTAAGGGGTTAAAAGTCCACACAATAAATGGATTTTTGATAAAGATGACAATGAAAAATTGCATTATGATAAAAGTGACATTGAAAAAGGGCATTAAGATAAAGATGGTAATTAAAAATTGTACTCTAATACTGAGAGAAAAATTTCTGAGAAGTTTTCGAATAAAAAACAACTGGAAAAATAGGCTAATTTATGCCAATTCATTTTTATCTCTTGTGATGGGCCTCCATGGCTGAGTGGTTAAGATATCACGCCGCTGATCGTGAGGCTGTGGGTTCGAATCCCACTGGCTCCATTGCACACACTCTTTGTGTGGAGCTCCTGGTTGTATTTCTCTTGTGTTGTAATATTTTCTTGTGTGCTATCTCGTCCCTGTATATTGACGATGGCTTATAAGCAGGTTTCATGTCGAGCACACAAGTCAGATGTATGTTGTTCAATAAACAAACAAACAAACATCTCTTGTGCGTAAAGCTGCTCACCGGGCCAACAGTTTGGTCAATACAACAACAACAACAACAAACATCTCTTGTGATTTTATGTATATTGGTAGAAGATTAATAGATTTTATATTTCACGAGAAAAAAACAACAACACTGAGTAGAATTTAATTTGTTAGTAATGTTATATAATGTTATTTCATATGGACAGTGCTATACGCTATAATACTAGCTAAAATTTATAAGAATAATATAATAATGTGTTCATAAGGCTAGTTAGTGAAATGAAATGACTAGATGTCTTTAGAATTAACCAACAATCTATTTGAACTTAAATAAAAACTACGAATATTTTATTTTATTTTATTTTAATAAAACTTTTAGAAAAAAATATTCTTTGTAAAAAATTTTATTTAAAAATTCTGGCTGCCATTTAGCAGTTTAAAATAAAACGAAATGGGATAAATCATGTTTAATACCGAAGTTCAAAGGGTCACATTTCACAGTTGTTTCCGTTCGCATTGTATTAGTCATATATCTAATTGCATAAGTTACGTGTGATTTTAATTCTACCACATTTCGCATTTTTTTTTTTTTTTTTTTTGTAAAAACTTTAACTTTTACGAAATTTGAAAATATACATAAATCTACATACAGTAGAATCCCTCAAATCCGCAAACCAGAAATCCGCAACTCTCTAAAATCCACACATATTTTATGGATGTAAACAATGAAACTTTTAATTCACATATTGGGACAAAATTTGATTTTTTTAGTTTTGTATCAATTCCATATATTTTTTATTTGTAATTTTCATTATAATATTCTATTTATGTAGGAAGAATAATATTATTTTGAAAAAAATTCAAGATATTACTGATATCACTGGTAATCATAATCTTCTTACCAAATATATTTATGCATTAATCAAGATTTTTTGGTTATTAAGCCTGACTAAACTTGAAAAAAAAAAGTCCTTATTTTATGATTCTGATGTAAATCAGTAATGTACTTTTATAAGGCAAGTTTTGTTGAATAATTTTGGAAAAATAAATTTAATCTTTATAATGAATATTTAATCATATACTAATGATTGTTAACTTGAACTTTGCTATTAATGCTTTAATCATTTAAAAAATTATCTATTTTTTTATTATTTTCGTTTATTACTTATTTTAATACTCCCTCTGTCCCAAATTAGTTGCGACATTTGGATACTTTTGTACTGATTATTGATAATAATGATTTTATGGTTTTGATTGAACATTTTTCAGATACTTCAGGATGATATGCTATCAACCAATAACATTTACTTACCAAACATTCCATCCATCTTTTCTTAAATCAGTATCTAAATTAATACAAGGTTTGCGCTCTCTTAAGCCACGCCCACTTTTTAAGGATTCTCCCATGAGTAATCACACAGAACTATCTTCTATCTAATGGATCGGGATTTCATTAGGAAGAAAATAATTTTTGGCTGATATAATGGCTGCGGAATCCTTGGGAAATGGCACATGGGTTAAAAGCGTGCGAACCCTGCAAATTTTCTTCGAAAATTTTGTCGGAAAAAAATGGTCTTTTTGCAGAAATTAAAAAATGAGAATAAAAATACCAAGTTGTAATAATTTTAATCACAAATAAAGCAAAATTTAAATCGTATTTAAAGAATTTTTTGCACATAATATAGCTTCGGGATTACATACCAGGTTTCGCAGAAGAAGATTTTTTTACGACGAAGATTTTCCTTGTTGAGATGGATTATTTTGTACGAGTTGCCTCCACCTGACATCATAATGCTTTCCATACACGTTTGTAGGGTTAAAAAACATTATCAAGCTTTTCTACTTCTATGTTTTCAAAAGCAACTTTAACAGCATCAATTAAATTGTCAATATTGTTTACGGCATCTGATGTTGCAATGATTGTATTGCGTTAAAAAAAACCCAGATCAAGCATATTGAAATCCGGACTATTTGGAGGTTGACACTGTAATTGTAAATTCCATCCATCTTTTAAGCATTCTTTTGTGATACTAGGATCATTTTCTGACAAATGGGGCTTGGCATTGTCCTGTTTAATGTATATGGGACTCGATTTTTCGCTAATTGGAAACTTTTCACGTATTGCCGGCAAAAGTTTTTCTATAATCATTTTTTGGGTTTCTTCCTTATTAACACATTCGACAACTTTTGTCACAACAGTTTCTTTTGCACGATTTTTAGAATTTCTTTTGGCATTTTCAGAGTAAACAAAAGGCCATATTCCAATTTTTCCATCAAACATTTCGTTTCTATTTAGATCCCATCTTGGCCTTACTATAGTAAGGCGATATAGACAGCGGTATACCGCTGTCATAAACATTACTTTGGTAAGAAATCTTTTGCTTTTGCAATGCCTCAAAGGTTCGGTTTCATCCAGAGTGATGTAAAACGAATTACTAGTTTTCGTAATGTAAAACCATTTTTCATCGTTATGTATACGATCCAACATTTCCGAAAAGTGCCCATTATTTTGAACATGTTGTAAACAAAATCTTATTCTGTCTAACTTGTTTTTTTCTGTTAGACTAGGCCTGATTGCTGATGAAATGCGTTTCAAAACGTTTCCATCTTTGACAATTTTGTGTAATGATGATTTAGGAATATGAACAGCACACGATAAACTTCGCAATGTTTCTCTTCTTCTAAGTAGGACATCTTTGATTTTGTTCAGTCGTTGAGAAAAATCTTTTTTTTTTTCGTCCGCATTTACCAGTTTTTTGCGATTTTACACTGTAAATTTCATTATCATTTATTTTTTATGTCTTTGCCACCTTCCACAAACGGGAGATAGTACTACGATGAACATTAAATTTGATCGCTGTAGCATTTATAGCACCATGACTTAATCGATCATTCTTCAAACATTGGAGTAAAAATTGCAAAACAGAGTTGCGTTCTTTATCATTTAGTTCCTTCTTTACGGCAATTTTTAAATTATTATTCATATTTACTGTCATCATCACATCACTTTTTATTGCAAACTCTTCATATTTTACTTAACATCGCTTTAAACAACAAACATGCCTCGTTATACTCATTGTAATAAACTTTTACTGGTGTGTATGTATTAAACTGCATCGAAAGTTATTTATGACTCCGCCTACTTGAAATGTCGCAACTAATTTGGGACAAGATTTTCGACCAAAATGTCGCAACTAATTTGGGACAGAGGGAGTATTTTATTATATTGTAAGCATTCATTATAATTCCGAATGCATTATTAATTGCACTTAAATTACTTTTTTAAAAATGTAAACAATGCAATGACCAGAAATCCGCAAAATTCTAAAATCTGCAAAACCTCTGGTCAGAAGCTGTGCGGATTAGAGGGAGTCTACTGTATAAGTAAAATTAATCGATTTTGGGATTCGAGAGTCATGATAATCTCGTCGATTTTTCTTCTTCGGAAAGCCAATATTTAAAAAAAGTTATTGTACAAGAATGAAAAAAATCATGCATTTAGCATAGATTATGAAACAATATCCAACACATCCAGAATAACGTGACAAAACTGAATCGTATAATAAATTGAAGTATAATGTCTAAGTGGACCGTTTGAAAATTCCCAACACAGTCGAAAATCCAGTTTGAGTAATTAATATCTTCAATTGGAAAATTATATTAATTCTTTGAGAAGCCCTGTAGAGATATACAGATTTGTATCTATAAACTACATGAATGGGGATGTCGAAAATGATGTCATACTTTTTTTCAATATTTTTAACCCCCGCCCCCTTTTATCACAAAGCGTCACACTTCATCATGTCCCCTCACCTCCCCCTCCTTTCTCACTTGTCATGCTATATTATATAAGCGTGTATTTGCAGTTCAGAAACAATGCAAATTTTCTTTTTAAAGTTTTACTATGTGATCGATTAAACACGATTATTCAGTCGGTAAATCAATTGCAACATATGTAAATTTTCCAAGTGGGTGAACAATGTCCTGTCCGGGTTTCGAATCAGGAATGTATTGGCTGAATCCGCCAATGTTCATCCAACTGAGTAATCCCAGATGAAAACTGGAGGTCTAATTCACCCAAATAACCTTAAAGATCGCATAATCTGGTTTGATACTTTGGATCAGCTCAACAGAATAAATCTAAGGATAATATATGGAACTGCTGGAAACGCCGCATACAAAATAATAATCGATTAATTTATAACACGATTATTCAATCGCTACATCAATTATAACAGATGTAAATTTTGCAAGTGGGTGAAAAAAGTCCGGTCTAGTATTCGAACCAGGGATGTATTGGCTGAAGCCACCAATGCTCTTTCAACTTAGTCAACTTAGTCGAAAGCTGGAGGACTAATTCGCCCAAATAACCTTAACGATCACATAATCAGGTCCCATACTTTGTATCAACTGAACAGAATAAATCGAAAGATAATATATGGAACTACAGGAAACGTCGCATACGAAATTATAACCAATTAATTTAGTTTAAATTAATGTAGATGTCACGATGTAGTTATCACGTTTGTTGCCACAATGACAAAAAATATTAAAAACTACAAAACAAAATTAATAATTTAAAAACAAATTCAGTTATAGAATTCTTTAATCCCTATACCATATGTGTCAAAATTCCATCTGTGTAAAAATTGTAAATGTGCGACGTTTAGAAATTTAACCCATTAGTGCCTAGCGTCCCATTTTTGGGACAGTTTTTAAAAACAATCAAGTAAGCGCACACCATTAAAAAGGAGTATAAATAAATATTTTTTTTCTCGAGACAAAGACCTCGATAAATTAAGATAAAAGTTACTGTTGCTTTAAAAGTGGTGGGAAAATGTAAAATTTGAATTTTAACGAAGAAAATAATTCAGGCACTAATGGGTTAAAAATTTGTAGTACTAAAAAGACTAAAACTGAAATTTAATTTGAAGTTTGTTTATGATTGGTCTAGGAATATTAATGCTAAATCCATGGCGTACTTTAACTCAGTTATTACGTCAGCCAAGTTTTGATCATCAAGAAAGTCATGTTTCTGATTATATTAAATTTTATTCTTTGAAAAAATTATTTTTTAAATGGTCGCTGTAATTTGTTAAATAATTTTTTTTTTAAATTTAGTATACTATATCTGGGATCCCAGAATATCAATTTTACTTACCCATCATACGTAGTATAGGGTAAGTCTTGCAATCGTTTTGAAAATCGAAAAAAATTTTTTGACGGATTTACACGTTTTAGATACTGGAGATTCCGAAAAACATATTTTTAGAAAAAAAAAATTGCCGTCCGTCTGTCTGTCTGTCTGTCTGTCAGTCTGTCTGTCTGTAAACGCTCTATCTCCCAAACAAATTGAGATAGAGACTTGAAATTTTGTATGTAGTTAGTATGTAAGAATGGGACGAAGCCTACTTAATATCAGCAACCTCGATTATCCGGAACTATTTTTTTCGAACTCTCGAAAAATTCGCTCTGATGAAAGGTATATAAAAATTTTCGAATATTTTTGTTCTAAGGAATGAACGTAAAAGGCAATAAAATAACACACATTTTGCATATAGAACGAAGTCGATCGCAATTTTTAGTTGCCGAGATATTTGTAATCCTGTTTTCCACATTCTTCGATTTTTCATGACCCTGTATTTCATTCAAATTTCAATTCAGAGGTATATTTTAATTGAAAATGAGATGCTTAATCCGACGCAATTAATTTTTAGTAAAAAGAATGATTATTTTTGGAGTTATAAGGATGTTTCTTTTACGGAGTTCGGTACTACTTGAGTAGTTTGGAGTTTTATATAATTTGTTGAAATTGGTACATCAGCAGTTCTTTAATATAGCATTACTATGTATATTAACAATATTTAAATGTTGTTTATGAATTGCAATGTATTGTATAAATAGTTTCCACATGTTTTATTTTCATATACATATCCATGATGGGTAAGTATTACGGTGACCCCCAACGACTAGTTTATTGTTTGTATAAGAATTAGCTGAAGTGGACTCAAAAATTAGTAAAACAAGAAACAATACGGACACATTGTTATTATTTTTATATTATTACTATTGCTTTAATTATTTTCACTGATGAATTATTTATTTTTCCCCCCTGTGAAATCTCAAAAAAAAAAAAATAAATAAATAAATAAATAAATAAATAAAATAAAAAACGACTACAATAAAATATATAATTTCATCATTGATTTTTCTTATAAAAGTTAATATATATAAAAGTTATATAAGTTTTTACTAGTATGTTAAAGAAATGTATCGTACAATCAATTATAAAATCACCAATTTAAATGTATAGCTTTATTTTTTGAAACAAAAATATAAACACTCTCGTATCTTTTGCATAATAGTAGTAATGTATCATATAAAGTGACTTTGAATATTTTAAAAATATTGGAAGTTATCCAAAAAAGTTTACAGTTAGTATTTGTAGTATATTTATGACATCTATTTTTTCAAAGAAACTTGATATTTTTTAGAAATATAAAATGAAATTAGGTCATTTAAACAAAGGTGATAAATGACTTTAGCTTGAAGACATTACAAATAAAATTTGCCACTGACAGAAAAAGAATATTTCTAGAACAATTGTGTCAATGCAGCTATTTAAGATATATTATAGGAGAATACGAAATGTTTTAAGAATACAACCGATGTAAAAACACATGTAAAACTGCGGACATAGATGTATAAATGAAAAAAAAGAAAAAGAAAATTCCATACATTCCATATATTTTGATCTTAAACTTTTAAGAGAAGAAACAGAAATAGCTGTCTAAAAATTATATCTTTTTCCAACTTAAACTTTTTAGGAGCAAACAGAGCCTGATTAGTAATGCTAATATTTTTCACACTAATAACTAACACTAATATTTAATATTATAATAAGTAACACTAATATTTTTTCAAAGAAATGAACTGACCTATACATCGTATTTATAGAAAATTTCTGCTATGAATAAGTCAATTTTTTTACCGGTGGAAATATGCCCTACTAGCAGTCAAGTTCGGGGAGGCAAGTACTTGTATTTGTAACGTGTTGAAAAAATTATTGTTACCAGTATTTATAATATATATACATATACATATTTAAAAAATGTAAGCCATATTAAAAAATGTATAATTTCACGTACTCTATAAAAACGAAATTTTCATTACTGATATCCCATTGCGAATGTGGCAATTAGGGATTAAAATTATGATGTCAAAGCTGCATCATCCTCCTTTAAGCGTTTAAAAAGTAAGCTTAATCCTCCGGCTGCATGTTTAATTGCTTTGCAATGAGCGTGTTTTACAGAATTTTTATTCATCACCGGTTCTTCAAAACAGAATTTTTTGTCTAATTTAATTGGGGAAAATGCCCTGGTAAAATGCCTGAAGCTTACACCAGAAAATAACAGGTATAAATATTCAAAGAGGGTTAGATACACGGAAAAAATCGCACGCCCAAAAACATCTCGGGTTGTAAATCGAGAAAGTTTAAAAGTGCTGCGATCTCTGAAATTTTCACATCCCTAAACTAATTTCGCCATCATATTTGGTATTTTCAATAAATTTCACTCTAGGATACCAAACAAGAATTTATTCTCTCGAATAATTTAAGGATTATAAAGATTAAATAATAAAAGTTCATTAAATAAGACAATATTAACAATTACTGCAAACAAACAAGAAATATTTTACTAAATAATTTTTCTATTCAAAATTGCTTTCACTTATAAGGGGAAAACACTGAATGCTGACAGGTATGCAGTCTGACAGCCTACGAAAATTTCTGTTGGTTTATAATAAATGGCGATTCAATTGGACTTTATGATAGTCTCAAATCCACATTTGGTACTTTTTCATAAGTCATTTCATTTTACATACCACTTTCATCACGATATTTGTTAAGACTTGTTAAATTTCTTGTTCAGAAAGTTCGCTAATTCATACTTAAGCCCTTAATTCTTGCTCTCATGGTATTCACGGGGTTTTGTAGATAATAATAATAATAATAATAATAATAATAATAATAATAATAATAATAATTAGTATTATTATATTTTTATATTATTTTATTTCTACCAATTTTTAAAAACAGCGTAGTTGGCTTTATAGTATTATCCCTTTCGAGCATCTACTAGCAACTAATCCGGGATATTTAATTTTAATTCCAAACTTGCAAAAGACACCAAAAATGTTTTAATAAAAATTTGGGGAACGGGGAAAAAAATTTCGGTTCCTTAAATTAAGGGACCCTTAATTTCTAAAAAATTCATTTGTAAATTCAGGTGACAGTTAGTAATTTTTCTATAGGAATTCGCTCGTGCCGGGTAGGGTTAACCCGTCATTAAATAATGTACATAATTCTTTTTCAAAAAAGTGGTGGCAATA
The DNA here is from genome assembly GCA_964019185.1 of Maratus speculifer. Classification (NCBI taxonomy): domain Eukaryota; kingdom Metazoa; phylum Arthropoda; class Arachnida; order Araneae; family Salticidae; genus Maratus; species Maratus speculifer. The sequence continues at coordinate 26,705,633 of OZ025292.1, forward strand.
AACAATCTTAATTTTTAAAACGTAATTTAATGCAACCGTTATATGCTATTTGGTCTTTATCAAATAAGGTTGATGGTTTAAAACTTATAGGTTAATAGAGGGTAAAAAATCTTGCATATTAAGTACATCTTAACAAGTCATATTTGATTTTTAGATAAAAATGTGAATATCATACTTTATTTTAGATTCGAGAAATCATGTTTGTCTTTTTGAAAAAATAATTGATTATTTGACTTTTACGTTGATTCAACTATTATATATATATATTTAATGTGTTTGTTTAAAATATATTTCACATACGAATATATTTTTTAATATTTTAAAATATAAATTGCAAATAAGTTTGTATGAGTGAGAATTATACTAGTTTATATTCCAAGATATTTTAAGGTGAAAAATATAAAACCCTGTCCTAAAAGTTTAGACAATGAATAAAATTTGCATTAACATTAAAAGTAATAAGATACAATTAAAATTCCTGAGATAGGTAATAAATAATAGCTATTTTTCTGATATACACATCTAAATTATGATCAAAGTTTTGAAATTATAAAATATATATTAAATTATATAATTATGTGCTGTCCCAAAAGTATAGACAATTGTAACTTTGTTTTGGTTTTGCATCTATAAAACTACACTCTTAAAACTGTGCCTCTGATATGAGAGGCAAATTCGGAATTTTTTTGCCTCTGAATATTGAGAGGCACATGGTGCCTTTGAAATTAAGAGGCACACTGTTAAAACTGTGCCTCTGATATAAGAGGTACATTTTTAATTTTTGTGCCTCTGAATATTTAGAGGCACACGGTGCCCTTGAAATTAAAAGGCACGATCTTTAAACAGTGCCTCTGATATAAGAGGTACATTTTTAACTTTTGTGCCTCTGAATATTAAGAGGCACACACTGCTTTTGAAATTAAGAGGCACATTATGTGCCTTTGAAAGTCTATTTTGTGCCTCTTAGTAAAAGTGGCACCTTTTTTTTATTCTTACATTTTTACTTTCCAGTAAAAATAATTCAACTCAAACATTATTAAAATTTATACTGGGTGCCTTCCTTTATTAAATAATTTATTAATCATTATATAGTTTTAAAGGTATGATTCCAACAACAAAAATGTTTCAAGGATTGTCCTCCATCAATGATTTTTTATGGCAAAATAATTATTACATTTTAAAGTTTATACATCCCTTCCCGATATAAATTATATTTTGAAAAACTTTCTCCACCCTCTAATAATAATAAAAAGGGTTCCTTTTTCTGATAACAGAAATATTCAGTACTAAATGATTACTTTGAATTTTCAGTGTTCCCTGGCTTCAAAAGCAAAATTTCCTGCACCAGAAAATGCTGAAAATTCAAAATAACCTAACTTTGTATATTTTGTTCATAAACAGCAGAATATGCTCAGACGAAAATTTTTCTTGCTTCCATATTATTTTGAGTTTGAAATATTTAATATTCTTTCTAGCAATGTCAAATGATACTTTTCAAAGTTTATTTATGATTATTTTTCTAATTTTTAATGTTTAATAATAGAAAAAAATGACTTGTGGTTGTTTTAATCTGAAAATATTAATATTAAAAAAATCAAAATATTTTAAAAAAGTGACATTTGATAATGCTAGAAATAATGATATTGTTTATGTTTAGCTAAAAAAGAAATACAGAAATTTAAGCTCTGACACCAATTTAAAAAAAATAATAAATAATGAATGATCTTACTAGAAGTTATAAATCAAAATTTAGTTTGACACTTTGCAAATAAAAAATTATATCTTTTCCCCAAAAATAATCAAATTTTCTTGCATTTTGTATTTTATAGTAATTTATAGAAATTAGAAATCTCACAGGCAGTAGTTTACATTTTGTTTAAAAGGTTTCTTGTTTCCAATAAAGGGATAAAAAATGAATATCTTTTTTCAAAAATTTAATAAAAATATGCCAGAAATAAAATTCTTAGCTGAAAATATGTTTTTTCAGCTAAAAATTAACTTTTTTTTTGTTAATTTTTTAGTTTGAACATGTGAGAAATGAAGAATAATATTTCAACAATAAACTATTCTTAAATATACATACTAAATTAAATATAATTATTTAATATTCTCGTAAAACAAAACAAATTGAGGCAAATACTACTTTTGATTTATAGTTCTAGACAGTTTATTTTGTTTTTCATCATTTTATTAAAGTAAAGCACTTCTCAGAAGATACTACCAAAGTTAACATTTTAAATGAGTTTTAGCCACAATAAGATAATTGTAATGCAGTAAACAATTAACTGAGGAATAAATAATGTGCTACACTACAAAAAAAAAAGCTGTTTGATTTAATATCTCTAAATATCATTCATGTTGATATAGAGCTACTTTGTTCAATGGGGAACAAAAAATGTTTTGAGTAAAATCTAAGCCAAAGTTAAATAAAATAAACAAAATGGCATTGCTAATTAACTACTTAATACATAGAAATTAGACAAGAATAATACTTGGATTTAACACATAAGTAGGGAAAGTGGAAAAGTAAACAATAACGATGATTTGGATAAAGCCAACAATATTTATTTGCTTAATTTGTGCTGGATGTTAAATAGTATTTTTTACATTCTTTGACTTTATCTTTTCTCCCCTCCTCTCATGTTATTTAATCATTAAAAAACAATATTCTGAAAAAAAAAAAAAAAAAAAAAAAAGAACAGATAAACTTTAATTATTCTTGTTAATGCTGATGCCTAAGAACTTAAAAATAAATAAATAAAAATACAATATATATGAAAATAAAAATAGAGGACACATAAATATACAAATATATTTTATTGTAAAATATACACTTCATTCATTAAATTCTATGCTGTAAGAATATTTAAATTTAAACTGTAATATACAACATAATAATGAAACAGTTACACATTCTAAAACAGAATTATCTTCTAAATATTTGGTCCAAAGAGTAGTTAGTTGCCATTTGAAAAATAAATTAGCAGGTTTCTTCCATGGAGGAACATATCCTAGAGAGAAATTGATAAGAAAAATAATTAAATGCTTAATATTTGTTCATAAATAAATTCAAATACATGTTTTAAAAAAATTGTATTTGCTACAATAAACTCCCGATTATCTGGTAGCAGCAGATGGGCACATTGGATAATAAAAAAGCTTGATAGGGATGAGTTCTGTAAATATCCTTATCATGCCATCATGCTTCTGTTAAAAACACATTTTTGATACAAAAACTTATTCCTATTCATGTTTTCTGACTTGTTTCATAAAAACAGTCGCTCATATAAAATCATGTACCCTGTATATGAATAAATTATATATAGTTTTAAATTAAACAAATCCTTGATGTAAAAAGCCTAACTAAAAATCAATTTAAATTTATTTTATTGACCCATGATTAGAATTAAAATATATAATTACATACAAAAGTCAAGATTAAAAAATAATACAAATAATAATTAATTATTGATAAATGACTGCTTTTATATTTTAGCAGTCTTATTAAGAACACATGCAATATAGAAGAATCACAGATGATAGAAAACATCCATATCCATCACCAGGGAAGGTTTTTTGGCATCAAAAAAGGGTTTGTGACATGACAAGGGTTTAAAACGTCAAAAACCCAGAGTCACAATCTGCTGCAGTGCACTAGAGTTTGTTCAGGAAACAAATTTTAAAACTAGCTTCTATTGCCATACTTCATGTTGAAATTAATTATATTATGGGTAATTAGCAATGTCTTAAAATATTTTTAATTAATAAAAATTAAGGTAAAAATAACAAATTCCAAATCCCAGAAATTTATCTCAAAATGGACATGCAGAAATATTTGCACAAAAATTATGTTTAAATATTTTGTTTATTTATTGTTTTTATTATTTTAATTATTTGTAAAAAAATCTAAAGTTATTTAGTATGCATTTTGACATAGCTATATTTATAAGGAACAAGTTAAGTGTTATAAATGCAGGATTTTCAAAAGTGTTATACTTAATATACGTGTTTAATTTTTTCTTTTTTTATGCTTTACACATTATATACATATATCTAGTAGGTTAATTTGAATTTAAATACAATGCATGCTATGATTATTATCTATCTTTATAAACCATTTTTATATCAATCCCCCCCCCCCCCCAAAGCAGACAAACTAATAGTACCAAGAATACAAACAATGTTTACTTTAAAGAAGGTAAGAAAAATCAAATAGCGAGGTAAATAATAGAAGTTCTCAGATTGGGAATGATTGATGAATGCTCAACCTGATTAAAAGAATTTTCTTCAAAAGTGTCTAAAGTTCAGAAAATGTTAATATTTATCCTTAAAAATGTCTAATCTTTAATATTATTTTAACTATACACTAAGTTTGGTTATAAATAAATTTCTTAATAATATATCCCTGCAGATTTTGAATAACAGATTAAAATTTATTAAATAAAGTTACAAAAGATAAGTTTTCCAAAGTCTAAGATTTTGTTTACTCTTCAAAATATGTTTCTTCAAAAATTTAAATTTATTTTTTCTATAACATATTTAGAAACATTTTCTTTATTAAAAGCAAATAAATTTTACTTATTAAATATAAATAGATACATACATATGTAAATAAATATAGATTTTTGGCCATGGTTAAAGCCATCAAAAACTGTTGCATGTCAAAAACTTACCAAGCCTGTCAAACACCACCTTAAATCTATTCACAATTTTAATAGAGAATTTATCTTAACAACTTTAGATAGTTGAAAAGCTACTGGATATAATTAGGTGTAAAAAAATTAAAGTTAAAGAAATATGACTGAAATTACATCAACTTGGGGACATTAAAATCTCATTACATAACAATCAACCTTTAAAAAAAACGTATTTAATAAACTAAATAAAATATATAACACTTAATATGACGTGTTTTGATTTTAGGTAGTAATTATATAATTTCTTTAATAAAGGAAAATATATTTGTTTTAGAAAATAAAAACTGAAAGGTTGACAGCTATTGTTATCTTGAGTTAAGTTTTTAAAGAAATATTTTCAAAAGATTTAGTTATTTATAAGAGCAGTTAGCATGTTTATTGTAAATATTTCCTTCCTTTTAAATCAATGTACCATTAAATTAAATCATCTGTTTGAAAATAAATTGAATTTATGCTGAATAAGCACATTAAAAAAAGACTGTCTGATAAAGATAAGAAAAAATTCAAAAGGTAATTTCTACCATTTGTGTTTTTCCTGGTATATGCAACTTCTTGAGTGATGCAATCAAAGCCCTGTTGTCGCATATGGCTGATTTTCTATTTAGGCATCGTGAATTTTCACCAATAAATTTTAGTAGTTATTTTTACTTTATACGATGATAGAAAATCCATAAATAAAATAAAATAGTTATTCATAATTTTCTTTTCTGAATTCAATATTTTTAAACAAAAAATCTGCCAGATGCTAAAGCAGTGGAGCACATTATTCTATGGTTACAACCTAACTTTAAAAAATCATGGCCATAGGTATGTATAAAACTTCTTTTAATTTCTCATGCTAATTTCAACAAAAATATCAGTAAAAGATTCATGATGTACAGATTTCGCTCAATTACAGCACTACCTAATCCTACAATATTACAGCACCCATTTAAACATACATTGAATGAGGAGAAAACATTGTAATAAATCAATAACCAACCTTCTCAAAAAAATAATATGCATAAATAATGTAATATTGTGATGCAATTTTGAATGGAAACTTTTCTGACAAAGTGAAAAGGTGCCCAGGAAAGAGTTAAATAAAAGATATTTGACTTAAATTTCCAAATTTTGCCTCTTGAGTTACCTGTACTGACAATAAGTTGACACATTTGACTCAAACTTAATAACCTTATTGGAAATAGTATCAGATCTGACATGTAAACAACTCGACAGAATATATCATAGATAATGAAACTTGATAAAAAATAGATGCTACTGCCAATAAAGTTATCACAATGAAATTTTTGTCGACTAGCTGTCAGTCTAGGTATGTCAAGATTTTGAAAATAATTGTACATGTCTTACGTTCAACTATCAACCTAAATACTTTTTCCTGCAGATCGAAAAATTTTAATTTGTATATTTTTACCAATGAATTTAAAAAGAAAATTTAACAATGTATAATGATATTGTTTCATATTTATTATTTTTATGAAATAATACATATTAGAGCTTGATATGAAATTTTAAAATGAGTTTACCTAATTTTCATGGATTTCCATTAATATAAACAGGTGAGCTAATTTAGTGAGTAACACTTGATAAACATAGAAAAATCAAGTTTAACTTTGCCTTACTACAGTTCTTTAGGTTATCCATAATAGCTTAATTACCACTAGGTGTAATTTTAAGTTTTGATTTATAACATATTGTAATGCAATTAAATGCTTTAAACTTGCAAGAGTAGCAATTTAGCTAAACGAAAACCTATCAATTGCACAGATTTTTGGAATACATCTTGTAGTAACATAGCTAAATTTTTGCAAATTTGATATTTCCACTGATTCGTGTTGGTGGTGTGTGTGTGTGTGGCGGGGGGAATTATAGTATGTTGTTTAAAGAAAAAAATATAATTCAGAAAGAAATTTCTTAATTTTCTTTAACGTTTTACTTCTCAAATTAAATTTTATTAGACATTCTGAAATTACACATCACTTTGGTGGAATAAGAGCACCTGTTCTGTGCTTAGTGCACCAATAGAAATTTTGTTCATACTAATCAAGGAATCATTAAAATTGCCTGTATCTCGCCCTATTCAAAGTTTTAAAAAACTGAGTTATCTCTACATTGTTAAACAATCTTGTCCTAGTTTGAATCAAATTTTGGTGTTCAATAGCTGCCACTATAAGATGGTAAAATCAATATTTGGAGCTCCTGTTGAAGCATAGTTTCAATAGCTGAAATAAGGTCGAAACAAAAAGTTCCAAATGTTGATACGAGATTTCACCATCTTATGATAGCAGCTCCTAAGAACTAAAATTTGGTTCAAAATATGACAAGAGTTTTAACAAAGTCTCAACTGATTCTATTACTGAAAATACATAAAAAAAATCTGGAAACACTGAATTTATAAAATATCCCTGCATTCAGTTTACTTTTGAAGATGAATCCAACAATTGCCTTTCTTTCCTAGATGTCCTTGTTATTCGCAATGTAGTTAATATTTAGCATACTGTCTTTCGCAAACGTTTTGCGGTCAGTCTTCCACCTCACTCTCTTAAACAGTCAGCCACAAAATAGCTCAAGTTGAGCTGAAATCCACTCATCTCACGTTTTGAAAAGCAGCTTCTCGAAAAGAGTTGAAATAACTCGAGTTACGAGCTGTTTTTACCAATTTAAATAAAGTTAAACTATTTAAATAACCAATTTAAATCAAGAAGATTCAATCGTTTGATAAACAACTCTTTTATGATCGAAAAAATTACAGCTCTTTCGTTTTAAGAGTGCACACATAGTCATCTTAACCTCCTAACCAAAACGTTGCGGCTTTTAAAACTTTTGTTTTCCGGACTTCCAATATTTGTTGAACGCCTCAGTTACTCAATGATGAACTTAATTATTTATAAGCTGTTGCTGTTGATCTTGGTTATTCCCCTAATATTATAGATTAAATTCATAGAAAATTAGCAAAATCCACCCAATCTCAAAGAAACGTTTTTAACTCAAACTCCAATACTTTGTTTGTTTGCTATATTTCCCCAAAATTAGTCAGCAAGTTGCTAAAATTTATAAAAGGTTCGATTTCAATGTTATTTTTTCTTCTGTTAATACAATTACTTTTTCAAATCTTAAGCACCCCATTGATCGTTTAGGTAACTGGGGTATTTAGCACATTTCTTGCCGCTGTGGTCTTTCTTATATTGGTCAGACTAAACGTGCTCTCAGATTTCGTTTAAAGAAGCTTAAAAGGTATATCAAAAATCAAGAGCTTAAACGCTCTTCTATTGCTCAACATTTCTGGTCTTCACAACATAAGTTCAACTTTTCTTGAGCCACCATTATCCATAAGTGTCCTTCTATTCTTGATCTCAATTTTTAGGAAGCTTGCCACATCATTAAAAATTCTCACTCCTTAGTCAATGACATATTAAGTACTCCTTATTTTCCAAGCATTTGGAAATCTTTAAGGCTTTTTTTTTTCTTCTCGCTTTTTAGTTTTTCTTTTGTTCGTCCTCCAGTAGATGTCGCTACTTGTACACCCAGTTGTTCAGGTTGCTTTCTTCTCATTGATTGCTTTTCTTTAGGCGGGATCGCTCCCGTAGCGGGTATATACGGCTGCGTTTCTCTGTCTCTGCTCAATTTTGCTTTTTCTACCTCGCTGAGTTTTGCATTCATGAAGAATCTCGATAGTAGATTCAAAACAGCTGTTTGCTATTTTTTCATATATTTTTTGTGCATTTATAATCTTTGGTCTTCTATCTTTAAGCACCTACTGTCATCATCTGGTCCGTCCGTCAGTCTGCATAAAACAGCACAGAAACTACCCAACCGAATAATTTGACATTTAACCTATAATATCATTTCAAAATTCTATCGAGCTATTGTGAAAATCGTAAAAAAAGCTGAATAAAAGCTCCATCTATTGTGCGATTAGCACCAAACCGTAAAAAAATATAATTTATGTCAAGGACGAACTAAATCTCCAGTTTGAGGAATTTCTGTGCATTAATTCCTAAGATAGAGTTGTAGCAAAAATCGCAATATAAACGCATCGAAAATAATGTGCTATAGCAGCGCCACCTGTAGATCGATTACACCAAAATGTAAAAAACATCAGTTTACATGGACTAACAGAATCTGAAGTTTCATGAAAATTCGTGCATAAATTCTGGAAATTGAGTGATTGGGAAAATCTTAAATAATGCTGCACAGCAGTGCCACATATCCAGCTGTTTACCCTAAAACGTAAACAAACATCGATTCATGTCACGGAATAGCTGAATCTAAAACTTGATGAAATTCCATGCATTAATTATGGAGATTGAACCATTGCGGTAATCGAACCTAAATCAACATAACAGCGCCACCAGTTGAGCAATTTACACCAAAAATTAATCAGCACCAATTTATACAAGGGACTACATGAATATAACTTTTTATCAATTTATGTGCATTAGCTCTTGAGATAGAGTGCCGAAATATTTAAATCACATGCAGACAGACGGTCGAACTCACAGACAGACATTTTGCAAAATCATGTTTTTCGGGTTTGTGTGAATCCGTCAAAAGCCGAAGTTCGAAATTTTTCACGAATCCAATATTTTTTTCTTGTAAAGATAAAAGAAAGTAAACATGCATTAATAAACGTCTCTTCATTCGATTAATTCCTATCCAACATAATTCATTTAACAATATGCAGGTACAATAATGTTACAGGTAATGTTTCTATCTTGCTATGGTGATGACGTCGTATTATGATGCAGTCCTGTTGTTTCTGTCTGAGTAAATTTAATGTATACAGTTATAATGAAATTTGCATTCATGCATTTTCGTATAACAATATTTTTTCTTCATATATTTGGCGGTTTTTGCCTCAAATCGTTTGCGAGTTTCCAGATACAATCCAAATCAAATTTTGTCAGAACGTAGAATAATTAACCTTGTGTGCTTCTATTGAATTAGATTACAAATCTGAATATGTTTGTTAAGAATATTTCCTTCGGGATAATTAATGTAATACATATTCAAATTAATTAGTGTAATGCATATTTAATGGTATCATTATTTACGTAGAATGATCACTGATTGCTTTGAAGCATAAGTTCGAGTGATTATCATCGAATGGACATAAATGATGTAACAAATAAGAAATTAAATTATTTGGTTAGTTAGAAATTGCAACAGTTAAAGTATATTGATAAGGTGTCAAAAGTATTAAAATCAAAGCAATTTACTTTTTAGTCTGTATTAAGTAATTATTTTCACACATCATATACAATTATTTAATTCTTCTGCAGATAATAAGTTGAAGTTAAAAAAAATCTTTAAAACACCATAAAATAAATTAAATTGCCCAAGGCTTTTCGAAAGAACTTAGTCTTTCTTCGTCAGGCGAAAAAAAAAAAAAAAAAAAAAAAAAAAAAAAAAAAAAAAAACGTGCGTCTATTATGAATGTAGCGGCACGACTGAAGTGATAAGGCGGGAAAGACAGCAAGCTGAATGAACAGGCAATAGGAAAGTACTAGGCAACAGGCAATCGATGACGTCATTATGCAAATATAAAATAGGTTCATTTACAAACTTTTCTTATTAGATTTTTTTCTGATAGGGCAATTTTTAAAATTTACGTCCTCATGTCAATCATAAATATGAAAGGTAATCGCTTTTCTCCTCCGATAAGAAAATAAAATCTAACTTTAAATTTTAATTTGTTTTCAGTGTTTTAACATACTGAAGTAACCTATTTAAGTTCAATCAAAGAAAAATACCATAAAGGATGCTGAATGAGCAATTAAGTTTTCCTCTTTTAAAATAAATTGCAAGATTATTGCTATGTATATAATATGAGAAATATTTAAAAGACAAAAACAACCAGAGTCACTTTTTTTTTACAAAAATAGTGAATCACAGTATTTGTAAAGTATTCTTCAAAAGGTTTCACAAAAATAAACAAAAAAGAAAACGAATTCTTCTCTCAAAAACAACATTTTTGTTTCATATTTCGTGTGCCGTAACATTTTTCTTTTAAAAGAATTAAATGTACTCCACATGATTTTAATTCTGGATGTAAAAATTACTTTGTAGTGCTCAGTTTTTGTCTGGCGTCATTATCATGCAGATATATTTAGATCCTTCTTCTCTTGAATGAAATTGCAACATTTTTAATTTATTTTCTTAAAATTAAATGCGCAAATGTCCTTTTAAATTGTAGCTTTTTGAAGTGAACAAACCTTATTTTTTTAGACAATTTCATCTTTTTCAAAATCATAAAGAAAAATTTCTTAATTAAAAAGCTTTTTTTAATACATTAAATTTTCTACAGAAATTCCTGCCTTAATTTGCCGTCTTAATAAGAAAGAGCGCTTTATTATTTTAAAAACTTGTAAAGGGAAATAGCTTATATGAATATTTCTAAATTAGGAGATTACATTTACACGAAATTCTATTTCTTTTTCTTTTCAAAAGATACAATTTAAAGATACTCCAGGTAATGATCTAAATTAATTAGAAACATTTGAAGACATGTCTAATAAATAATTATTTTATAAAAAAAATAGATAAAAATATGTGAAGCATTTTATACATGTTCTTTTATTTATTATTATTATTTGTGTATTATTCCAGTTACAGCTTCCACTCCTTGGAGTTATAAAATGTCAGCATTTAATTCCTTTATTAAAAAAGCGCACATTGTTTGTTCAGATGAATTTTTGAAAGACGAACTTGACCACATCATTAAAATTGGAATTGATCATGGTTATTGTCCAAAAATTATACATAATTTAATCAGCATGTACAATAGTTATCCTCAAGATGCCCAGTTAACACGCAAATCTTATAGAAAAATTTCATATATTCCTATAATGTTTAAAAGATTAAAGAGAATTTTCAATAAATTTGATATTCATCTTGTAGCCTCCCCTACGAAAAATTTGTTTGCAGCTATAATCAAAAAACAAGATCCCGTTCCATCTTTTTTCCAGTCAGGCGTGTATGAAATACCTATAGAACTGAATAATGGTACTGTGACGTCATATGTAGGCAAAACTATGAGGTGGTTATTTGAGAGGATCAAGGAACATAAAGCCGATTTAAAATTTAATAGACCATCAACAGCTCTGTCCAGGTTATCGATGAAGGGGACTTTAAGAAATGTTTGTTTTGATAAAGTAAAGATTATTTCTCATTGTTCAAATCCGCAAAAAGCAGTCATAAGGGAATCTATAGAAATTGGTTTCAGAAAGAAAGAAGTCTGCAATGGCAATATGTCCTTTCAAATACCTAATGTCTGTTTTAATATTTTAAAAGAAATACTTTTGTAAGTTTCCTCCATGTTTTTGTCATTGTTGTATTGTCTACTGAGTGATGGCAACTGGTACATGTTTTTATTTTTGAATCTTGGCCTTTAATGTTTCTTTAGTATAATTTTTGACAATTTATAGTATGCCAATCTGTTTTTAATGTAAAGTATTTCTCCTTTAAAAATATACCTCTGAAGATGACTCATTAGATTGAGTTCGAAACGTTAGGAATTTTTAATCTTTAAATTGTTTTTTACGCTGATAAGTAATGATTTTTGCTTTTAACTTTAAAATGTGAAGGATTTTCATTTTTCTAACTAAATAAAAAGAATTTCACGTATCGGGGAAGAGGAAAATAAAAAATGAGAATTCGCTCAATAATAAAAGCTCCAAGTTGATTTAAGCTTTATTTTGCGGTTGGTATTTTTCTTTTTTATCAAAATGCTTCTGCAATCTTTTTTTGAAATTTCAGAGTTAACCACTTAATCGTCGCGTCCGCGACATTAATGGGCTGTAATCTTCACGGCTTTTATTCAGAATTGTTTGATTCCAAAAAGTTTTATAAAATAGTGTAATTGGTTTTATTTTGGTATCATTTTACTTGTCATTAAATAAGATGAATATTTTTTTTTTCAAAATAGAGGTGGCAATAATGAATTTGAATTTTTAAACCGTAATTTAATGCAACCATTAAGTGGATAAACAGGAAAAAATATTATAAACTTCAATCATATTTAAACTATTTAGTGAGTAAACGTGTATTAAATTTAATGTCTGATGTGGTTAGTTTGATCTACTTATGATATTTTATAGTTTAAATAACAGAAAAATATTTTCTCACCAACGTGAAATTCATAAAATATTTTAAAATTTATATTAACTTTACCGAAGTATTAAATTATAAAAGGAATAAAATAAGCTAGAACCGTACAATAATTATCCTAATTATTTAAAAATCAGGAAAAAGTTACTTGAAAATTTCCGGCCGAGCATTTTATGAATAGATGCGTGCAACATCATGTCGTTTTACCGTACATTGAATTTAGGTTTGAAATTTGCTAACAAAAGCGTTATGCTCCGGTTGATTACGGTGCTGTTTATAAAAACTAAATATGAAAAGAAAATGTAAACAATTTGAGTGAATGAAAAGCGGAAAATATTTTTTCTATAAGTTGTATAATGAAACAGTGCATAGTGCACAGTGATTTTGTCAATTAAAAGGAATTTTTAAGAAAGTGAAAAATTATTTCTAAATCAAACAACATCAGTGATTCAGATATTTACATTTAACAAAAATCTCAGAAACGGAATCCAATTTCTAAGTTAAAATAATTATTAATGAAGTATCTTTTTAAAGTTTTATATCAATTTAACTTAAAAGAAAGTTTAAATTGATATAATGCATAGATAATTTATTTAAATAAAAAAAAATCCATTTTATTTAAAGAACTAGAGTGTACTTTAAAGTGTTGAATAGAGATTATTTGAAAAGATTTTAAATGTAACTTTATGCAAAAGTTTGAGGAAGGAAATTTGTTTAAGTTTTTTCTTTCTGCATTGGGAATTAATACTGCAAACGGGAATTAAGCAAACGAAGAGTTAAATCACAAAGCAGTAATTTGCAACATGCCAGTTTTAACCCCTTGGCTATAGGTTTTTTAGTATCTGTACCAATATTTATTAAAGATTAGTAAGATTATAAAATGGAATTTTAAAGTGTAATTCAATGTCATTGTAATGTCAAAAGTAATAAAAAATTTTATATTTGATTACGTTATAAAAATGATGTATCTATTTGTTTAATTTTTTTAATTTTTGCTTTAAAATATTTTTATACTATATTTATCCAATATCTAAAGAATGTATTTAATTATAATAGATACACTACCTGGCCATTGATTATCGTCTACTTGCGATTTTAGACATTTTGTTAAATATCTAGAAAAAATACATGAGGAATTATCCTGAAACTCTCAGTGTATAAACATAATAATACAGGTCATATATTTCCGTGAAGATTTTTTCCCAGAAACTTTATAGGGGACCGTCAAAAAATTAAAAAAGAATGAATATCTTTTGGATAACCCTGTCAAAATTAATGCAACAAAAGCCCTCAAACTGTAGATTTTGATTAAGTGGCTTATTTTTATAAACTGTGCTCATCTGTATGTCGATAACATGTATACTCGTAGAGAAATTAAGGTTTTTATAAAAAATAGTCCGAAATTTTTCAAGGATTTTTGCTTATAATTTGCAGAGTTCTTAATATAAAATAATAATATTTTCTGAAAATGTGACCAACTACACTGCACATAATAACCTGTAATAAGAATTAAAAAATAATAAAAATTGTATGAAAAATGAGTAGGTTTATTAAATAATTTTTCACTGCGCATGCGTCTACGATATCGAAATTTCATTTACATATTATGTTAGCTAAATGTATAGAGCAACTTTTGTGAAAGTCGCAAAATCATAGCTTGCAAATTCTATAAATAATCGTCAATATAATAAGTTGAAAATCCGTTGTTCCCAAAATGAAGCAGAAAAATGAGAGATTTTATCCAAATGTAGTAGTACGTCCCTTATTGTGTATACTATACTGACACTAATCAATAAACATATGGATACAACCCCTCTTGTTATTGCTTCATTTTGCGAATAACGGATTTTTAAGTGATTCTATTGACGATTATTTTCAGAATTTTCAAGCTATGATTTTGCGACTGTCACAAAAGTTTTAAATTATTTCATTATTTAAGCGATCATTTTTGCTCATGTAGGATAGGATTGATAAACAAATTGGGAATTCAAACTGGAAAAATTGAAAGCTACAAATAAAAATAGGGATACAAGAATATAATATATTTCTGCATATAATTATATTATCCATCTTATCCTTTTTAAGAATAGGGTAAAAAATCTCAAGTGATACTGTTTAAAAATATATTAGGTGGACAATCTATATTAATAAAATAACAAATCGCTCTGTGTGTGTGTGTGTGTGTCTGCGATAGTTAGCGAAAACTACGGTACGTACGAAGCTCAAAATTTTTCTGAGAGTAGCCCAATATCTTTCCTGATGCACCTGACGCTCAGAATTTCAAAATTCTATTTATTAACTCAGTAATTAATTAAAATCGTGAGGTCACTCTCATAAAAAATCATCTTTTCCCAATTTCATTCTCTTTCGTTTTTTTACGGTTGGTTGGTTGTGTAAAAATTTTCGCAGAAGTCATAAGAAAGCTGAGACAGAATTAAAGAAACCCATGGAGGAATGGGTTAAGTGGAGATGAAGTAAGCCTCAAAAAAGGTTTGGAATATGAAACCATTTATCGCTCAAATTTTAATGTGCCAAACAAAAGAACTAGGAAAGGATTCTTTAATATAAGAAGAATTGAAAGAAATGAATTACAACTGAAGGATATTTTAAGAGGAAATAGCAAATTTTTAAAATGGTCTTTGTTGTATTATTATTTGTTAAAATAAATGTTCGCTTTTAAAATGAAGGGAATTGGAAAATTAGCAATAATTAAATACCAAATTAAAATTAAATAAGATATTGAAAACATTTTATACGAACTAAAAATTGTATAACTAAAAGTTTCCTTCATTAATGTAATTTTAAATACTTTATAACGTAGATGAAAAATGTTTATGACTTAATAATTGCGTGTAAATAAATATTTAAAATATAATGATGAAAATATTCTTTTAAAATCATGTATGAAAACTTAAGTAATAAGTATTAATCTAAAATATAGATTTCTGACTGCAGACGATTTTAATGTATTAACAAAAGAATGTTATATTTTCAAGCAAAACGTTAAAATAATTTTCTATATTGATATTTAAAACACGTATGAAAAAATAACTAAAATTTTTTACCGGTGAAGCGATATATTAGTTCTTTTTAAGAAACAGGAGCAAAAAAATACGGGTTTAAACCTGTTTCAATTGATAGGCGTGTTAAAGCACGTGCTTTTGTTGGTACTTAATTGGACTTAATGTTGGGTTACATTTTTAGCATCGCCTCCAGAGATATTACTTCCACTCTATTAATTTCTTTTTACTCTATGAAAGAAACCAAATTGAGATTTTGACATTTCAAAAATGACTGTTTTTTTCCCCCCAAAGATCTTTAAAATTTATAGACTGGCAAAATGTCAGTTTAACTTAGGATTTTTGAACACAGCTGTTACGTCGGATCATTGGTACTTCGTACATTATAATGTATGTTTGATTAGCTATGTAGCAGTAAATATATGTATATGTATATATGAAGCTTTTTTAGCAGTTTTTTTTAAATTATTGATTAAATTTGAATGCATTTTAATTAAGTTAAAATTTTATTAAGATTTTAATTTGTTTTTAAAACAAAAATGAAATGGCTGTTTTACGTACAATTGTTCGAATCGGCAGACGATTCGTGCACATTAATAAATTATCAAATAGCAAAATAAATTATATATCAAAAATAGTCACTAAAAGAATAGTGGCAAAACTTAATGTTTAGGCGTATTAACACATAACCCGATCCCAACCAGAAAAAAACAGACCATACTCCGATCCAAGCAAGACAAAAATTCCACGAGCATAAACCCGACCCCGAACCTAAAAATTCCATTTGAAAAAAAAATATGGATTTGATATCTGACCCGAATCAAATCTGAATCCCACAAAAATATTCAAATGAAGCATACCCCAATCCGATCAAGGAAAAATAATTTTCATGTACATGCAACCCGACCCGAACCTAAAAGTTTTCTTTGAAAAAACCCGAAAAATGACCAGAATGAAACCTGAAATCGATAAAAATACTCCAAAGAACTATAACCCGATAAGAGCAAGACAAAATAATTTCCGTGAACATAAACCTGACTTGAACCTAAAAAATTCAATTTGAAAGAAAACCTGAATTTTATGCAAACTCCATCTGAATCCGATCAAAATATTCGAAACAACCATAACCGGATTCGAATAAGAGAAGATAATTTCCGTGGGCATGAACCTGAAATTCCATTTGAAAAAAATGCCTGAAATTTGAATCGAACCAAATATGAACCTGACAAAATTATTCCACAAAACCATACCCGGATCCGAACAAGACAAAAAATGTCCCTGAACATTAACCCAATCCGAACCTAAAAAACAGAATTAAATCTGAATCGGACAAAAATATTCCAGAGAAGCATATCCTTATTCGAACAATGTAGAATATTTTTTCGTGGATGCGCAACTCAACCTGAACCAAAAAATTCCATTAAAAAACCCGAAATCTGAATTGAACGACATCTGAACCCGAAAAAAATATTCCAAAGACCCAAAACCGGATCCGAGCAAGACAAAGTAATTTCCCTGGACATGAATCCGACTAGAACCTTAAACATCAATTTGAAAAAATACCTGAAATCTGAATCGAACCAAATCTGAATCCGACGAAAATATTCCAAATAACTATAACCAGATACGAACAAGGAAATATAATTTCCATGGACATAAACCCAATCCAAACCAAAAAAATTTAAAAAAAAATTCCCGAAATTCGAATCAAACCTAACAAAAATATTTCAGTGATGCATAACCTCATTGGAATTAGGTAAAATAATTTCTATGGAAGTAAAACCCAACCTGAACCTAAAAATCCCATTTGAAGGAAAAAAATCTGAATTGAACCAAATCTAAACTGAATAAAAATATTCCAAACAACCATAACCGTATCCGAAGAAGACAAAATAATTTCCATGGGCATGAATCCAATCCGAACCTAAAATTTGGATGTTCTACCAAACATAATGCGCTCCGTAGCGGTGGAAAATGGAACTAAGTACTTAGCGCGAGATAGTTAAGATATTTCGTTTACAGTTAGTGTTAAATTGGAACTTGGTTACGGTTAGATAACAGTTAGGTTGCAATTACGTTCCGGTGAGCCTTATGTTATATTTAATTTCCGGTTAGGTTACAGTTAGGTAATGGTTAAGTTGCAGTTAGGATAAGGTTAAGTTGCAGTTAGATTGTGGTTAGATTATGGATAGGTTATGATAAAGTGACGGCCAGGTTACATTTATGATATATTTAAGTTACAGTTAGGTTACTTTTAAGATACAGCTAGGTTACAGACAAGTTAAGATTACAATACAATTAGGTTACGGTTAGGACTTTGTTCACAGAATGAACATTACGCATGTTTGATAAAAAATATACACCTATTTTTGTAAAATGGCTCTGAAATTATAATACTATATACTAATCTTTTAGCGAATCATCGAGAATCGATTTCATTCACGGTATAGTTGGATTGATTTAAGAGAGATATAATTAGTTTGAAATTCAAAATATTTCACTTGGGATATATATCTGAAAAAAGTATTTAATTAAGTCACTTAACAGTAATTTTAAGGTTAAATATCAGCACTTTAACACAAAAATCACGCAATCTATGGGCACATATTCCTTCCTGCGTTTCCCATTGCAATCATTTTGAGTATTTTTGCAAGTTTTTGTAAACCGATTTTTGACACAGTCAGGAAGCACGTATTTAATAGAATGTACACTGTAAAAAATTTGACCCTTTGCTGCATCATCACTCCCCCGCTTTTATAGAATATCTCTCTTTTGACCTATAAGAATGCTCCATAATAGGCTGAAGTAATCATTTTCTATAAAAGCGGTGGAGTGACGATGCAGCAAAAGGGTCAAATTTTTAACAGTGTATTTACACAAATTTCGAGTTAAAGATAAAATCATAAAAATTTCATGTTCATTTAACATTATTATTACGGACCCGGGCAACGCCGGGTGGGTCAGCTAGTTTCAAATACAATATATATTTGTGTTTTATTTTTTTAAATTTAAATTTAAAAACACTTAGTTGATAAAGTTGAACTAGTTGAAAGATATTTCTGATAACAAAAGGAATAATTGTGTGATAATTCTATGTTCAAAATCTCGAAGGTTAATTTAATTGTATCAAAATATATAAACTTTCTGTTAGCACATTTCTTCATAGCTATGTTAATATTTATTTAACAATATTTTATCAGTTTATCGCAAACAAAAATACATTACATTCGACATGTTGCACTTATTTCAGACGTACACAGTAAAAAAAAAGGGTCGATCTACTAAAAAAACTGTAGTAATCCTTGTAATTACTAAAAAATGTTTAGTAATCTTAGTCGGTTACTAGAAAATCTGTAAGAATTACTAGAAAAAAGTTAGCAACTAATAAGAGTTAATAGTTTTATATTTTTAATAGTTATTACTAAAACACACTTCGCGTGGCCTCGATAGCATAGTGGTTATAGTAACGGACTCCAGGCTAAAAGGTCCCGGGTTCAATACTGGACAGCGCCAAGTACGCCCCGAATGTATGTAGTGTAAGTACTCTATAATAAAGGGGTTATGAATTTCCTGTTAGAGCTGGTCGCAATGTTTGGTGCTGCCATCTATTGCGTTTTTGCCGAAAATCTATCGCTTCAGAAGTCTGGATGCAGCTCAAAGGAAGCTCCTGCCCTTCGGACGCACGTAATTGTTATTAAAAATAATTTTGGAGCTATTACTAAAATTTGCTTGGTGGCTCATACTAAAAAATTTTAAGTTAGTTATACAAAATATTCTTTTGTTCAGTTTACAAAAGAAATGCTTGTTTCACTTGCAAAAAAAAAAGTTTCTAATGGTTACTAAAAAATTCTGTGGAATACAAATTTACTAAAAAATTTTTAGTAACCTCTTGAATTTTTTTTTACAGTGTATACCGACATGAATTTTGAAATAGCCATATAGTTCCTTCATGACTTACAGTAATGACTTACGTCAGCTACTATAGGAATAATTAATATTTAAAATATTTTGTCTGGAATGCGTCTTTGGAGGGAAATTAACACTATTAAACACTTAAATTAAAACATACTTTAATAAACTAGTCCTCTTTAAGAAGTTCATTTGCATATTTTGAGATAGATTCTAAGGTATTTTAAGTGAATTTTCAAATTGTGTTAAACTGAAAACGACATATTTATTAAAGAAAATTTAAAGCCCTAATGGTAAAAGCAGAGGTTATTCTGCATTAAAAAAAGCAATTTGATTTCATTTTCCTTGAATTTCGATGAAATTTTTAAAGGCAAAAATTGAAATTACAGTTTTTAAGAATATGTCTCCCGCGTTTAGAACTCCCGTGTCCGTCACTTTCACGGGCAGTGTAAGCTAGCTTTTTATTAATTCGGTTTAGATTTTCCCCATCAATGTTTTTCTTTTACATAAAATAGTTACGTATGTTAATGCTTTAATAATTTTAATTCAATATTATATCAACTTTGATTTTCATCTTAAATTTCTGCTTCAGTCAATTAATCGGAGTAAAAACGAGTTTCCGTCTCTGCACGAGCCGATGGTCAATAGAATGAATGGCAGATTTTTTTCAAACTTAGGGAAGACCTACTTCCCATACCCAAAAATAATTATAAACAAAAATTTTAGTTCAGTGGTAAGCATAACTTTACACATGTTTGTATGGTAAAATAATGAAAGTGGCGCAGACCTCGTGATTACAGCGCTCCCTTACAGCGGATTTTTTTAAAAATTCAGGCAGGACCAACTAGCCATAATCATATATTTTCACAAAAAAAAATTAAATTTCGTCCATAACTTCATACAGTTTTAGGTGGTACAATATTGAAAACTGGCACAAAATCGCTATTACCGCGCCCCCTTCTGGTGGATTTGTTTTCAAATTCAGGGAGGACCAATTAGCCATAACCATACATTTTCACAAAAATTGGTTCAATTCCATTCATAACTTCATACACTTTTAGGTGGTACAATTTTGAAAATGGCACAAAAATCGCTATTACAGCGACTCTTTCCGGTGGATTTTTTTCAAATTCAGGTAGGACCAACTAGCCATAGCCATACACTTACACAAAAAATACTGGTTCGATTAGATGCGTAACTTCAGACAATTTTAGTCGATACAACATTGAAAATCACACAAAAATCTCTATTGCAGCTCCCCTTTCTGGAGGAATATTTCAAAATTGAAGGGGGACCTGCTTGCCATAGCCAAAAACATTCACAAAAAATTGGTTGAATTCTATGGATTTCTTCATACATCTTTTGATGGTAGAATGACAACTTACGGACACAGACAGAAGGCACATGGACATATAGACATTTTTTTAAAAACATGTCTTTTGGAATCCGACCCCGAAAACGTGTAAATCCGTCGAAAACCGGAAATCGAAATTTTTTTTTTATTACAATACTTTCTTCTTTTAAAGAGAGAAGAAAGTAAAAAGGTGGTAAAATGTTTACAATTAAAGAAAACTTCACTTAATTTTCAAAAAATCGATATTTTTCCCAATTTCAACATATTGTGCCCTCTTAATATAATACAAATTACTGAATAAAGAAAATAAAAAAAGAAAAGAAAAGGAAACAAAAGTTAATTTTCATTTATTTATAGCCTGAGTGTTTCTTTTTTTCTTTTTCATTTTGTATATGTGCGTGTATGAGAGAGAAACATAATTTTATTTAATTGCGCATTGTTATTAAAATTAATTTTTGAGCGGTATTAATTAAAAAAAGTCATACACAGAGAATATATCAAGCACAAGAAAACTTTTTCTTCATAAATAAATCTTTTTTTTTAATTAAATCATTGATTCAAACAATTTTTACTTTTAAACAATATATTATTGTCATTATTGTCATTACTCAGTATCATAATAAAATCCATTAAAAATGACTCTGCAACCAAAAGTATATCATCCATCAATTTCAAATAAATCTTTCTTAGGGGATTTCTTTAAGAAAAAAATAGTATGCCTTTTAGCAGAAAATTAAATTTATGTAAAAGTAATTGATCATAGGAGAAAAGGTTTTTATTCCATAAACAATATATCCGATAGCAGAATAAACAAATGTCGGCTTTACTTCCTTTTAAAAGTTCTCCTTCCATCCAAATTTGTTTAAAGGAAAATAACTGCACATTTTCCAAATGAACGTTTTAAAGCAGTTACTTTTATGCATTCAGTTACATATTAAGGAAATTTTACGAATTAATTAAATGAGAAAAATAAAGATAAAGATTCAATTTTTATCTTTTTTCCTATTACAAAAAAAGGCTAAAAAGTTTTTTTCTTTTTAATGAATATAATGAACCTACTGTTTTTCTTTTTTAAATTCACTTCATTCACAGTTCGAATGAGAACATAACTTGTTATAAGAGAAAAATGAAAAAAAAATAATCTGGAAAAGTCTTCTATAAATGAAAAACTCCCCGACTAAATGTGAATTTGTTTCACAATTACATTAGTGGAATCATTTTGATAAAATGATTTCGAAATGACGAAAGACTTCAACGTCGTCTTCAGAAAGATAAATATAACGTTAAAATGTCATTTTGTAAATATATTTATAATAATAATAATAATAAATCATAAAATAGATATATTTTTCAAATTTAAAATGAAATTTTCCTTTTAAGAAATTTCTATCAGTTGGATAAAATATCCGTCATTCTTTACATTCAGAGGTTTATTACATAAAAAATCCTATATGATTCCAAAAGACGTTGCTTATTAAAAGAGAAAGTTAAATTCGACTGAAATGTTCATAAGTTAAACTCATGCATCCGCATATCTAAGTATAATAATCATTATGCATGGATAAAATAATTCACTTTTCTTTTTAACGGAAATTGTTACATGACTATAATACTTTTCTGATTGGATACGTACTCTGTCAAAAAAGAATCATATATACTTTTTGCATGTGCATTTTAGAGTAGTGTTCGGTGTGATATTAATTTTAAACGCAAATTTAAAGTATGCAAACGTAAAGAGTGCAATAATATGACCAAAAAGAACTGTTGCATTTCCGTTGTGATTTATTTGAATTTATGCGCCAAAAATAGATGTACTTTTTTTTAAACGCCCTGTATTATGCATTGTGCGTTATGTATTTCCAACCTCTTCTTTGTAATTTTGGTATTTTGATGCCAAAATAAAGCAGTTATTTAAACGATCTAAAAATGCGAATTATTATGGTATGGGTATTAAAGATATGGGTAAAAATATATTATTTTTTTTAAAATTTTAGTCAATCGAACCGAAATTGGCAAAAAATGCTTAACCAAGTTCAGATGCTCAACCAACGAATTAAAAAAAAAACCCTCATTGAAGATAATATATCAACAAGAAAATGATAAACAATTTAATAGTCAATTTAAGGAGACATTAAATGTTCCCGATCATAAGGCAAATTCGTTTGGAAGAACACGATCTGCGAGGGCCACTGAAAATATCCAGTAACGCGAGAAACGTCTTATTTTAAACGTCTTATGTTGAACATTTCTTGTAAATCCATATCTGTAAAGTTCAAGATTGTCTCAAGATATCAGTATCCTTGAGAGAACTGTTTGAACTTTCTGCTATAAACATTTTTTGAGATTATCAGAGTTTCAATAGAAGATTAATAATGATTGATAAGGAAATGAGATCTGTTTATATCCAATGATATTTTTAGTAAACTGAATAGAATTAAAATCATTGACCAAAACCCATGTATGATTCTTTCTGACGGACTCTGTATAATACACAATAAAACATATTATGTAAGCATAACAAAAGCAACTATAATAGCTAACAATAATAAAAATAATAAGTATGTGTTATAAATAATAATTTTCTTTGTTACAAATATCCGATTGGGGTGCCGATGGATCCCTCACTGGGTGATTCAAACTAGTTAGGGTGCCGCGCAATGCATACCGTTGGAAGATTTTTAACCCTTAGTCATTTGCGCATGCTGTGAGACGTCTGTCCTTCCCCTTCAACTCACCGTCACTGGTGGATGAAACAGAAGTTTCTCCCTACGAAGACTATCATCGGGTATACGCTATCCCGATTGCGTTTAGAACTTCGGATAGCTAAATTTTGGTGAGCTTTTAATATAAAGCAACATTTTAGTTTCGGGACATTTGAAGATTTCAGGGAGACTTTGAAGGTAAGTGGATGGCCGAACAGCTAGAGCGTTGAGCTTGCAATCAGACGTTGTGGGTTCGAATCCTTCGCGGCCAAAAGTCGTTTTTTTAATTTCTTTTTTATTATTTGGCACTCTAAATTAAGGGTGCCATTTTTTTACTCTTATTAAGGGTGCCATTCTGGCTCCCGTAGGGTTGTGACTAGTGAGACAAGCCTTTCACCCCTAAAAGATGCAATGTGTCACCTGTAGTTTTAACAGTGCAAAGGCTTTTTTAAATAAAATAAATGTTAATGTGTTATAATATATAACGGGATCAGTGGGGGTATATATGGCACTGTATAATAGAAAAAAATACTAAAATGCCGAATTAATACTGAAATTAAAACTACTTTTTTAGCACATTCAATTCAGATTTAATGCGGCCGCAGTTTTTGTGGCCTGCATGTTATATTCTGTAGAAGGCTTTTACAATAGAAAAAATATGTCTTCAATAATAATACCTTCAGCCAATTATACGTCATCATGATATATAATCAGGTCCATTACATCTCCAAGATATACCTTGATAAATGCATAGCCTAACCGCAGATGCGTAAAATCAGGAGATCTCGAATATGATTCTTCACTGTCAATCATCATTCTTCCATACTGGCCTGCAACGTGAAAGTAAAAATCAAGTGCTAATTATGGTCTATGAGACGTAATTATGAGTGAATCCATGATCTTGGGTTCAAGAGAACTTAAATATTATCATAAATAATAATAATAAACGCATTGCGTTGAGTATTGTCAGTTGAATTATGACTATGAAAATGCTCACATATTAACCCAAAATAAAGATTCCGGTAACGTTTTCCCTAATTCTATTTCCATCTAATGCTTTGAATTCAATCCGTTGAGGCAAAGGTCTGATACCTCTAATCTTCTCACTGGTTTCTGGGGATTTATATATTTTGAAAAAAGAGACAAGATAAAAAGAATCTTTCAGAGTTTTCACTCATAAATATTTATCATGTTCCTCAATTTCTTATTTATCTTGTAGGTGGAAAAATAGAAAATCCGTAAATAATAGAACAGATTTGTTTTGAGTCCATTGAAAACAATTTAATACTTTTGTTTATATTTTTATTGTGAATCTATTTATATCTCATTTCTTTACGATAATGAAGCTAAAGAGAAATATTCTTGTTGCATCTATACAAGAAACTATGAACACTCCATAACAGAATTGCAATTATGTTTTTATTCGTACCGTGCAATGTTATTCTAGTTTATCGATGTTGTACGTAATCGGTGTTGTATTTAAAAGAAACAAGGATCAAAAAAATTAGTCAAGGTAACTTCAAAATAAAATCACTAAATCATAGTCGTACAAAAAATTTACGTCACACGAAATAACATACTAAAATCCTTAAAAATATCTTAAAATAGCAATAACACTTTTACGTACCTATCGTACGTAAAATAATGTAAAATATCATATTATTTAAAATATATATTTATTTCATGCGAAATAACAGTACTGAAATCCATAATATTGTATAATATCCTTTTTTGCGAAGCAATCTGCTCAAAGATTTCCGCAAATACCCAAATAATATTCCAATATAAAGATTCCGTTAACATGTTTCATAGTTCGATTTCCATGCAATGCTTTGCACCCAATCTGTTAAGGCTCAGGTTTGATACCTTAAATCTTCTTATCGGATTCTGGGGATTTACATAGTTTGAAAAAAGATACAAGATAGAAAGATCCTTTCAGAATTCCTTCCATAAATATTTCTCATGTTCTTTAATTTCTTATTTATGTTGTAGGTGGGAAAATAGAAAATACATACAGCATAAAACGACAATACGTATAACGACAGAATAGATTTCTTAAGAATCGATTTTGATTGATTTAATTTTTGTTGTCTATATTTTTGTTGTGAATAAATTTATATCTCATTTCTTTACGATAGAAAAAGGTAATAAGAAATATGCTTACCGTGCTATGTGTGTCATGCACACCATCTATTTTAGCGTTTATGCACACCATTTTTTAAAGAAATCAAATTCACAAAAATTCATCAAGGTAACACCACACTGATTTCAATTATCATAGTCATTAAGTGCCAATAAAAAAACACAGTTTGATAACCATTGCTGTTATGACGCTGTTGTTATGGTGAAGCTACATATAGTAGATGTTCTGTTATGGATGTTCAGCATTCTGCCAAGAAATCTTAGAATAACATCGACATGTGTTTAAGGGTTCTTGAGACGCTTAAATTTCAGAACTTTCGAGATTTTGCATTTTTTAGGTGTAAAACTCTTATATTTTCTGAACGTTTTGATGTAATTGCTTCCTTCAAATTCCCTCTAGAACAGAAGTTATGACATTTAGAATTATACCCGCTCAATAGCTGAAGCAATGTTTCCAAAAAATGTAAATCATTTTTTTTCAAATGACGTTTTTTCGGCATAACACAAAGGGTATTTCAAAAACTTGTGAATATTTTATCATGAAATTTTCAAACGTGTGTTTCAATATAGTCTGTGTAAACGGAGCCTATAATTTCACTTTCGTTGTTCAAAAAAAAAAAAAAAAAAAAAAAAAGGGTCTGATTATATTTTTACATTTTTCAAAATTTTGTACTAGCTAAATAGAAATTTGTATTAAATATATAAAAATGCTTTAAATACATATTTGTTTAATTCAGGGTAAACATTACAGTATGATGCAAAATTAGGTACAAAAAATATTTAGATTACAAAGTTTATTTTGAAAATCCTGTGCATAAGCTGTTACATTATTTTTTTCAGGAAAAATGCCCGAAAGTTTACAACGTATTTAAACAGTAATTCTGCATGTATGTGTGAAATGTAATGTAATAACATTTTTATATCTTTTATCCCAATAAAAATTGTGTTTTTAAATCATTCTCGCTTTAAGATATTAAAAGTTGAAAATAGTATTTTTTTTTGTCATTTTTTCCATTGTTAAGAGTCTTGTGACCCCTTAAGGCACAACACTAGGCACAGGAAAAGATCCGGATGATAATATAAAATCTATGGGGGCATTATTTTCAAACATTTCGCCCAAATTTTAATATTTTTACATGATTTTTTTGCAAAAGATAGGTGGGAGCGATCGACAACCAGCCTAGTTTTTACTTTTACAGTTTTGATTTCAGATTAAAAAAATTACTTTAACTGTCAAAACCGGTTTAAACCGATTCTGAATTTGAAACTATCGTAATATAAAATATATATAAGCAAATTCGAAAAAGTAAAAACTAGACCGGTTGAACATCGTCCTCAGCTATCTTATGAAGAATATATATATATATATATATATTAAAATTTGAGCGAGATATTTGGAAAGAACTTTCCCATAGAATTAACATTATCATCCGGGTCTTTTTCGGTGCCTAGTGTGGGGCCATAATACAAAATAGGCCACAGAAAGAAACTTTTAATTCATGTCCTCATTACACTCATGCATAGGATTGGTCAGCCTAATTTTAATCACACACGATCCGACAATTCCCGTTCTGTCCATATCATGGTAGAGAAATTTTTTTGTCAAATTGAGTTGTTTGAGAATTAAATTGTCAAAATTTTCGAAAAAGTATAGAGACTTTTTTCAGAGGTTGGAAAAAATTTGAGATTTGAATTCTAAAACGCAAATTATTTGTTCTTTTCTTTATTTTGGGTTTGGATTGTATTAGAGAATATATATTTTATGTTTGAGTTTGGTTTAGTGTTGATAAATTGTATTGAATGTTTTGTGTTTTGTTTGAATAAAATTTATAGTTATAATACGAAACGTAAAACACTAATTTTTATTGAAAATTGTTCAAAAAAGTTTTTTAAATAGAAATAAGTTAGTAAAAATCTATCTATATTTTCATTTATTTTCTTACGTTTTTTAGTTGAGTGAACTTATATGAAAATAATTTACATAAATGAAATAATGTATAAATGAAAATCGGCGAACATATTTTATATTTTATAAAACAGCTTTAAACTGATTTACAGATAAATGAGTAAAAGTATTTCAATGATAAACAAAGAAGAAAAAAATTCCCGTAGCCAAAATAAAATCCAGTAGCTTCATGATTAATTTTCACAACGTCATTGACCGTAAACTTTGGACTGCTATTTGAACATGATGCATAAAGTGCACAAACATTTAAATTTAAAATCTTATTTCTTATGTATATTTTTTTACTCTCATTTTAGATTTATTATTTTACCCACAACTTTTTGTATTTGCTGCTAAATTACTTTATTACAATTTACATTACTTTATCAATAAACTCGTTAAAAATAGTGTATTTGAAATTGTGTGCTCTGTGGAATTAAAACAATCGGTAGAATGCAAACGAGGATCAAGCTTTTTGTAATTATTAAAGTTAAACTTTTACATTCTGAATTGAAATTAATTAATTAATCAAATTCTTAATAAAGAAATAATAACAATTAAGAGATTGTAAATAATTTAATAAAGGGGCATTTCCATGAGCATTTGTCGTGTAAGTCACATCTCTAGTAAGTGCTACATTGTTGGCCACCGTTATTTTCGAAAGGTTTGCATGGCCTTGTTCAGTTAATGAAATATCTCTATAAAATAAGTCCAATTTTTCCTGTCTAAAATACTGGTATCCAAAATCGAAGTATGTGACTTACACGACATGTGCTCATGGAATTACCCAAAGGTAAATCTATAAGATATAATTAAAATTTTAAAAAGGATTAATTTTTTTTTTGAAAAATTGCATATTTGACTATTTTTTGTTCGTTTGAAGTACTTGCGCCTTTACTATTCTGACACCTAAGTGCGCTGCACACACTGTAGAATAGGTCAGTGGTGCGTCTCTGAAAATGTTAATTTTTTGTACATTTAAAAGTATAATGTTGCTACGAAAATTCTGCATTCGAAAAGAGCTCTTTTTATTTGTCTAAGTATATCCGATCTTTTTTTTTAATGTGTTTTATTTTAAGCAACTAAGGTTTCATTTAAAATTATTAAGTATATTGGAGACCATTTTGATGCTAGCAGGTGTTTATGTAATATTATGTATTTTAACAATATGTATACATTTTTAGATTTTTTTTAAATAGAAAGGAATTTTGAAAAAAAACTACGATCATAAGAAAGATACTTAACGCTTAATAAAACTTTAATAAAACTTCAGAACTAAGTGCTATGTTCAGCTGTTTTTCTAAACAGATTAGGGAAATATAAAATCTAGTCTCAGAACAACAAGTTTTGTAATAACATATAGAGAAAACATAAAACCAAATATTTTATTTCATCCTTTCATTATTGCATGAAATGAAATACACCCAGTGACAACATCGCAAAGAAAGCAATTTCCGATAAACTTGGTGCTACATGATGAATTTAGGAATCGTAAGAATTTTTTTGACAGTTGTTGTCGAGAAGGGGAAAGCAGAAACTTTGCATAGAATAAACGGATTGCCATGTATATTCAACAAATTCTAAAAGTATTAAAAGTTAGAAAGAGAAAACTGACATAAAATTCTCTACAAACTTACCGAACAAAAATTTATCTTGTTGATTTTTTTTCCGATCAGTTAGAAACATATACGTCTGAAGATTGGAATTTTTCTTCGATGCATAAATAAAGAAAATATCAGGGAAGATCTTTTTAAAGTATATCCATACTACAATCTTTTAAACAGTAAAAAAAAAAATCTGTTTTCGTTTAGTAATTTAAGTGTTTTTTATTATTAAAAGCTATATATTGTACGATACCCATGATTATAAAAAAAAAATATATGTATATATAAGTCTATGAAAACAATATGATTTCCAATATCTGGAGTATAATAATATGAAATATTTATCTTATGACATTGTGATTCCTTCGGACATTTCTTTATAAATTCCACAGTTCAAAATGTATGCAAATTTACTTTCATAATCATAGTAGACTTTGAGAATGTTACCGTTATATTGTGTGTAATAAACTAGTTGATTTGTTTAATATAATATTTTTAAGCGTTTTTATGTATGTATTGAAACTATTTTTAGCATCTATTACATTCTTTTATTCAACTCGATTACACCTTTGGATGTAAAAACGGAGTTTTGTAAGGAAATTTCAATCACTTAGTGATGGGCTATAACTATACAAAGTATGTACTCTGCAAAAATTTCCAATGACAGTATAACATTTTAATATATTTATAATGTAATTATAAATTCATCAATGAATTACCTTTCGATGACATTACAGTATTTTGCTATTTGTATAGTTCAGATACAAATGGATAATTGAATTACCTTTCCGAACACAATACATTTTACAATTTTTAGATTTTAGTTAAAAATTAATAAATTTATAGTATTTCCGATGACAATACAACTTTTAAATAATTTTGAGTTCAAATACAAATTAATAAATGAATTATTTTTAAATTTTTATTTGACAATACAACATTTTACTATTTTTATAGCTCAGTTACTAATTCATAAATGTATTACCTTTCCGTTGACAATACAATTTATTATATTTTATAGTTCAATTAACAATTAATAAATAAATTACCTTTCCGTTGCAAAAACAACATTTTGCTATTTATATAGTTTAAATACCAGTTAAAAATTAAATAACATTTCAGATAATAATACATAATTAAAAAAAAATGTAATGCAGTTACACATTAATAAATGAAGTGCCCTTTTGAGGACAATAAAATTTTTTATTATGTTTAGAGTTCATTTACAAATTAATAAAGGATATTGTTTTTCAAAGACAATAAAAAATTTTACTATTTTTATAGTTCAATTACAAATTAATAAATCAATTATCTTTCCTTTGACAATACAACATTTGCTATTTACATAGTTCAAATACCAGTTAAAAACTGAATAATTTTTCTGATAACAATACAACATTAAAAAAAAAAAATTATAGTTCAATAACAAATTAATAAATAAAGTGCCTTTCCAATAATACAAAGTTTTAATATGCTTAGAGTTCAATTACAAATTAATAAAGAAATTGTTTTTCAAAGACAATACAACATTTTACTATTTTTATAGTTCAGTTGCATATTAAGAAATCAATTACCTTTCCGTTGTCAATACAACATTGTCCTATTTTTACAGTTGAATTACAAATTAATTAAAGAATAATGGTTCAGGTAACATTACAACATTTTGTTATTTTTATAGTTTAATTACAAACTAATAAATTAATTACTTTTACCAAGACAACACAACATTTTAATTTTCTTAAAGTTCAATTACAAAATAATAAATGAACTTCAGGCTCTTTTCCGTTAATCAACCTCGGTTAATAAAGCGTCATAAATATTCATTAGATTTATAATTGTATACGAGTTAGAAAAACAAGATTTGATGCGCTTAACCGTATTTATAACATATGGTTAAACGGCTATGAAGTGGTAGGTATGCATATTTTAAGCATTAAAAATTAAAATTAAAATTAAAATGAAATCTAGTAAGTAAATTTTTCTGTTTTTTGTTGAGATTGACATACAATACCGAGTGGAAAATCCATTTACATTATTTATGAAGTAAAATTCGAATACACAAGAAGAGGTATATAAAAAGTTTTATCTCAATCTTAAAATTCAAAGATAAATTGTGAGCTTCTCCCAAAGATTTCATAATTTAAAAATAAATAAATAATTTTTCATAACTTTTGGTACGAATTTCAAACCAAATCATCTGAATCATTTGAACATAGTTGAACATTTTATTGAAATATTGGTTTGCCTGTAAATGATTAGCCAAATTTATCGATATTTTATATATATTTTTAAATCATTGTCTACATACGTATCTAATATGCTTTCATTATTTTGAAAATTGTTTTCTTAGAATTATCAATGTAATTTTTAGGTGCGTTCGTAATTATGTAAATACGTAGCAATCAAAAGTATTCCATTACATTACGGTCAATGGGGAAAAAAGTTTCAAATACATTTTAATCGTTTGAAATTTAAAATATATAATTATTACATAATTTGTCGAGTTATTTCAAATTTTTTTATAATCGGGTGCATAGATCAATTACAAGGGCAGTCAAAAGTATTCAATTACATTATGGTCAATGGGGAAAAAGTTTCAAATGCATTTTAATGGTGTTACACTCCTTCGAACTTAATAAAATTTATATGCAACTATAAAGTACATATTATAATATACATTTTACATAATTTGTGGTGCAAAGAACATTTGTTATTGATTTACAAGGCCACACAAAAGTATTCCATTACATAATGGTATAGGAAGAACATTGTTTGATGAGCGTTTTAATTGTAATTCACTATTTACAATTTTATGAGATTGATATATGAGAGTGGTATTTTTAAAACTTCGTTGTCGTACGAACGCACCTCATTTGCTATGCTCCACGTGCAATTTCCAACTTGTTAAAATATACATTAATATTAAAATATTTTAAACGTAATAAAGTTTATTTATCTGATTGAAATGCACTAAAAGATGGCTACTATGGTATATGTTACGCGTAGTACGGATACAGTACCTACAGTACGGATACAGGGGAACTTGAAAGCATTTCGTTATATTATGACCTATCAAGAAAAATCGTTTGCGAATTTTAATGATGTCACGCTGTTACAAAACTAAGAAATCGATATGAATTTCTCAGATGTATTAATACAATTTTTCTTTTTAAATATGGATTGCAATGCACTTATCATTCATTTACAAAGTCAAACAAAACAGTTTGAGTATATAATAGTCTATTTTTTTTAATTGTTTCTAACTAATTTCAGCTAAATTTCACTATGCAAAACATCATGAAATTTAAACACATTGAGGTACATTACAAAAGGCGTTTAGTTGAATATGATGTACACTGCACTTATTGTTGATTAATAGGGATAATTAGAAGAGTCTTCTTTGGCAATCCTGTTTACGAAGTTTTGCCTTTTAAGGATAATTGCCGAAAGTGCATTTTCAGTTTTGGTACAAGATTTTAAGTTTAACTTACTTTTTTCTGTAGACCATATACAAGGATACACAAAATAGTTCACAAGCATTCTTGAAAATGAAACTAAATTAAATAAAGTTTTCAATTCAGATTTCAAGTATCGTAATTCATGTAAATGTGATATCAGTTACTTAAAACATAATTATCGTAAATCGAATTTTAACTTATGACGTGTATAAATATATGAATGCATTGTACAGGTCTGTACAAAATAATTCAAGCACATTTCGTCTATTATGCGCTCCCCTATTAAATATCATTTTATCATACTATGTAATATCTGTTTGAAACTACAAATAAGATACATAATTACACAAAAGAACTAAAGTACCTTTCAGGCTATGATTAATAATGGTTGAAATCTGGCTTTCACATGCGTGGTAGATTTTTAAAAATGTTTATTTAAATATCTTCTTTATTTTATTAAACAGTCATGTTTTGTTAAATTAGTTTGAAAGTGTCGGAAAGTGTTTCAAAATTTATACTTAAAGCATGATTTGTCTTACCTGTTTCGTCTTAATTTTATTTTAAATGAATTGATGAAAGGCGTACATTTTAAATGTGCTTCCTATAAACATTTTTAATGTACATTTTTCAATGAATGTTTAGTATTTTGGATGAAATGTACTAAAGATTTATATTGTAAATATCATTATCAATAATATCAACCATTTATTAGAAATCACTCGGTAACTTAAAAATTGCGCTTTATTTATTAAGAAATTATCCATTCCTGCAGTTCCTAATGCAAGAATCTCATTTCTAAATCTTTTAAATTCATTAAAAATTAATTTTGTTCAAAGTTTACAGTAGTCACATTTGATGTAATTTTTCGAAATAGATTATTTAATGATAGGATTGGGCATTTATGTAACATTCACAGTGAGACTTTTCTAAACTACAAGGATTTTAAGTGAGCTTCAAAGGAAGTTTTGAAGTATCGGAAAATGAAGCATAAACTAGATATGTAACGTGATTCAAAATGTTCAGTTATTTTGAAAATATAAGAATAATTTAACTTTGAATAAAATGAAATATGGATGCGTCAGATTTATTCCATATTTTGCGTATTGTTATAATTACAATATCACAAAAAAGTAGTCTATTCTTAATTTATTTTATCAGAAAATTGGTTGTCTATTAAAAATCTGTTTCAGATAAATCCACACATTTTACATATTACTAGAAGTCAGCGATTTTTCAAAAATCAGTTGAAAGTATGTGAGTATGTGCATAAAATGGCCATGAACAAATGTGAAAAGTTCTGAGATTCCTGAGTTCTAGGGGTCGAAATGTAATATTATTTGGCATATCTGACGTGCATAGTGAATTGTGTACTTTTGATTTCTTTAGAAACAGTTCCAAAAGTTGGCAACAGGAAGAAAAATAGTTGAAAATCGTTAGTATTTGTATCATGTACATCACTAGTATTTGTATTTGGAATGCATTTGAAAATATAATCATTTGAAAATGAATGTATTCTCCTGACTATGTAAGTATCTGACCATGTAAGACTTAATGCTACTCACTATTCATAATTTAAACATAAAATCTATTTCATAAAAAAGAAAAACTGAAAAAAACACTGAAGAAAAAAAATTTAAATTAACGACAACTATTTGGAAAATGATATTTTCAAAGACTAAAATTTTAGACATAAATAAATTCCATATTTAAAATAATAATAATAATAATAATAATAATTTTTATGATAATCAAAACGTGGCTTACGTAGTAACAGAGTCCTATATTATGTAAGCCATGGATCAAAAATTAACATTCCTTTACCAATCATATACAAATTTTAAATGAAATTTTTGTTTTATTATTTACGTTACTTCAAATTTTTAAACTTCTAAAAATCACACATTTTCGATTTTTAGACCGTCGTATAGCGAAAGAAAAATATACTTTCAAATGCAATTTGTTTGAAAGCGGTAGCTTAATTTGTTTTTAAGTTATTAATTTTTTGTAGTTTTTAATACTTTTTTTGTCATTGTGGCAACAGAAGTATTTCATTTCTGGACATTAAATATGAACCAATCAGAAAACGAATACATTAAAAAAACAGAAGTATTCTATTTTTGGACATTAAACATGGAGCAATAAGAAAACGAATAAAATTACATAAGTTGTGGAATTAAACCAACAAAAATATTCAGATATGCTTCGGATTTCCCAATTCTCTACCATGGACAACAACTATTGTCCCAAATAGGTAACAATAGAAATTAAAAAAAATCATCAATATAATCTCTGTAAAACAAATTTGTTCCAAAATAAATAAAGTAACATATTTTCTTAATACATTGCGTTTATTTCATTTCATTGCGTTTAGTTACATTATGAGAATTTTTGCGACTGCTTTAAACAGAGAAATAAAAATAAAAATGTAACGTGTTTCGTATTTACTCCGTAATTGTATCTCATTACGAAAACTTAAGAACTTTCTATTTAAAAGACCGAATAAAAACTCTTTTTCACTTTTCGACATCACTCACAATTTTATTCACAATCCAAATAAAGATACTTGTAATTAGAGATAAGTCTGGAAAACGTTTCATAAAATGTGAAGT
The DNA here is from genome assembly GCA_964019185.1 of Maratus speculifer. NCBI lineage: Eukaryota > Metazoa > Arthropoda > Arachnida > Araneae > Salticidae > Maratus > Maratus speculifer. The sequence goes on from OZ025292.1 coordinate 26,741,182, forward strand.
GGAAAAATAAAATTGAATATTTTCTCAGTTTGTTTTGAGAATGCAATTAAATGAAGCTATTTCGAATTGAATGAACTGAAGTGAATAAATATTTCAAAACGAATAGGATTCAGGATTTTAAGCATTAAATTAAGACGGCTTTTTTAAAAATAAAGGTGAAATCAATCGAACAGTTATCTGAAGTTTCTGTCGTTAATGTGAATGCGTAATGAAATTTAATGCTAATTAATTTGAATTTTTATGCATTATATTTACCTGTATATCATTATTTATATACTGGGGATATTGGAATATATTTTTGCTATTTTTGTGATTAGAATTATTGCTTTTTTTGCATATATATATTGTATGAAAAGTTCTACTGTATAAAAGAAAATGCTACCATAGAATCTTTATATCGTAAAGTGGATAATAAAAGATATATAGACAGTTAGTAGCAATCATGATGTACAAAAGATAATCGTCCGTGATTTCTTTCCAGAGAACGAGTGGTTTCATGACACATGTGGTTATATTACACTTTATCCTCTGTAGTTTTAAATGGAGGAAATGCAGTTAGACAGAGGAGAGGAAGTCAACCGTAGATTCCTTGGGAAATGCAATTACTTTTGCTAAGTGCAAGCTGTATTTATAAAGTTTAGTATGTATGTTTGAAAAGCCTGTGGGGTTATCTTGTTGTATACGTCTTACTGTGTGTAATGAATAGAGTAGTATAGTGGGTAGTAAAATTATTGGTTGCACTACAATTTTTCTTGTTAACAATCTTAGTTTAATTTTTTTGCTCCGACAACACCAAGAAGTGATGTTTGACCGGTGTCGTAAACCAGTAAGGGGCCCTTGGTACAAAACATACGTCGAGGATATAATGGAATCACTTGGTGATTTAAATGTTTTCAATTGTTTATTATGAATTCTATTTTCTGTCAAATGTGTCAAAAGAATTTACGGAAAAAAATAATAAAATAAAAATAAATAAATAAATAAATAAAAATGATAGAAGCTTTGATTTGTCTAACATCATGTAACGAACTATCGAACGAGCGAATATATTTAAAACACTCATTTGGTCGCTGGTTCAATGATTACTACTAATATTACTTAAAAATTCTTTATATACAAATTATTTACACACTATATTTACATTTAAATAAAGAATAATGATCCAGCGAACACACGATAGGTCCGCTAAGGTCGCCGATAAAAACCAAAACAATAACAGACGATATTCTAATATTGCCAAAACGGCAAACCTAAAGTATAGTAGAATGCGCCAAGGAGACGCGCGATATCCAAGGTTATGGAGAAGCCGTAACACATCATAATGAGTAATTTAAATAACAGAGTAAAAAAAAATATACATAGCGGGTCCAGACGAATGCAAACCGTACACTGTTGAAAATTTTAAACTTTTGCAGCATCGTCATTCCACTTCTTTTAAAGAATATCTCTGTTTTGACTAATAAGAATACTCCATAATACCGTAAGTAATCGTCTTCTATATATGTATTGGAGTGACGATGCAAGAAAAATTTCAAATTTTTAAATGTGTAAAGAAAGGTTCGACGAAATATTGAGGAATATGTCTTGAAACGATTGTGTTCAGATTTTTCACGATACATTTCTACTTAATGAAGGAATGTTTGCTTTTGTTTATAAACCCATAATTATTAAATCTATGTATACCGAATGTAGTTAAATAATTCACCAGTTAACAGAAATAAAACATAACTTCATATACTTTCCAATGTAAGTTTAAGCATGTAACTGATAATTCGGCCACCCACTATCTATTTTTAGTGTTACAAAGTACGGATATCTGTTTCCAACACGTAATCCAATGTTAGACAAGAGCTGCCATATTCGTGCCTATAAATGTAATTAGTGGTTTAAACCCTACATGTGAATATTCGTACGTGAATTTTTATATGTCACCCATGACATTTGAAATTTTTTTTATTCCCTTTGTCAAATTCCCTTCCTCATCTTCATGAGTATATTGTTATATATGGTTGTAATTTTTAAATATAAATTTTAATTGTGCATTTTGATGTTTTAGGATTTTGTTTTATTACTACTTTTCTATAAAATACAAAAACAACATATTGAAAAAATAAATATAGTTTAAAAAAACTACAAAACACGCTTTTTAAGTATATCAAACTAAAAAGTGAAAAGTAATTCATACTATAAGCTGAAAACGAAAATAGAAGAAAAATACTATATTACTATAAAATCATTGTTATTATAGAAATCAATTAATAAGCAATAAATAAAATTATCGTGGAAAAAAGCGTGGGGTGCTCCATCTACCATGCTCCATCTATCAGTTCTTAAGAAGCACCCCACGCTTTTTTTCCACGATAATTTTATTTATTGCTTATTAATTGATTTCTATAACAACAATGATTTTATAGTAATATAGTATTTTTCATCTATTTTCGTTTTCAGCTTATAGTACGAATTATTTTTCACTTTTTAGTTTGATATACTTAAAAAGCGTGTTTTTTAGTTTTTTTAAACTATATTTAATTTTCACTTTTTATTTTGATTACTTTAAAAGCGTGGTTTTTAGTTTTTTTAAACTATATTTATATTTAATACAAAAACCAAATTAATCGGTTGGATAGTTTCAGAGTAATTGGTGAAAAAAAATACATATGCGTCGAATTGATAACTTCCTCTTCCTTCTCTGAAGCCGGTTAAAAATAAAAATTGTAATACGGATTTTTTTTTAATTTTACATAGATGTAAATAATGTCAGGAGTGGGGTTCGCCCACAATCTCTTTCGAAAAACAGAGCTCCAATCCGGCGCCTTAGACCGCTCGGCCATGCTGTCTACACCCCGTTCAGTGAACGTATTCAACACTTTTAATTAGCGAAAAATCACTAATTTTATTAGTTTTTGCCTAATTACTAAAAAAGTACTGAACCAATTTCGATGAAACTGAAGTGGTACCAATTCGAGAGCATCGTCTTTCATTTAACAGCAAAACCAAGTTAATCGGTTGTATGGTTTCGGAGTAATCGGTGAACATACATAAAATAAGGAGAGTTACAAACTCACAAACATACAGGTGAAGTTAATAAAAGCGTGGTAAAAAAAGAGTCATCCGTGCGACTAAATGCGTAAAAAATATTTGAGTGCCTAGAGCAGTGTTAATATAAATATTTTGTAAATTCATCTTCTATTAATATTATTCATTAAATCCTAACTATTAATTCATAACCTTCTCCCATCTTATCCGGTATTAAGTATCTATACGTATAGTGGCACACATATCAACTGAGAAATTTTTATTTATATACCTAATATCTAGTGTACTGAAGATTCAACTATATTTCGCTGCATTTTTCTCTATTAAAAACATATTCTAATTTTATATATAACTCTGACAAAAAATAATAATAAAAAAAAAAAATCAGATTTACAGCTAAAATTTGATATTTTATGGCACTTTCTCTACATACAGAATTGTGGGTGTTTAAATATTCTATTGCTACATTTTGCAACTAAATGAGCTTTTATCTACATAACGCTCTACTACTTATTTTATATTAAAAATTTTAAGTTTTCAGTTAAAAAAATGAATATGAAGATTTTAATTTTTTTTTTTTTTTCTCTCGAAGAACAGATTTTAATTGTTTGTCTGGTGCAGCCGTCTGACATGATAAAATAAGTGTAAATGCATTCCTTGGACTGTTCTTGAATAGGTGTAGCGATGGTATTGGTAAAATGCATGGTAGGTAATGATAATTATAGTGTTGCAGCGTATTTAGGGTTCTTTTGATCTTATGGTTAGACAACTTCCAACTCTTGTCTCTTAGAAAAGTAGAAAATAATTTACTTACAGATCTTCAGAACAACAGAGTCTTCGAAACTCACAAATATTACTAGATATTCAAAAATAACTGCTCAAATCTATCGTACAAGTACAGATATAGGTCCCAGAGACTCTTTATACAACGTCTCAACACATATAAAACAACGTAGATAAAACTCAAGCAAACTTGCTTAACAATCGCCTAGTTGTTCACTCAATGACTGACTGATAAATAATAATCACAACAGCTCGTATTGCTCTTCTTATATAGGCTCGCAGCATGTGCTGGAAATTTCCACAGGCTTCTCGAATATTCCAGAAAACCACGGAATAACATTCAATGTATCAGCATATCTAAAGGGAGGTTACCATAGAGAGGGAAGGGTTACCATCGCCAACAATCGCCAAGTTTGTCGCCAACTTGGCGATCAAAATTAGTCGTCAAAAGTGACGCCAACTTGGCGATCAAAATTAGTCGTCAAAAGTGACGCCAACTTGGCGATATCTCTAATATTTCGCCAAGCTGCCATAGACATTCACTGAAAATAATAGACAAGTTTGCTTGATAACAGAGACAATGTAACAAAAACTAATATTAGTAAAGGAATGGAGCTTAATAAGATTATTTACATTATTTTACAGTACAAACACTAACTATTTACAAAATTCGTAACAACAGTATTTTTATGTATGTACCAAATGTGGACATGGTGTAGTAAAGGGTTAAGTCATGATGATGAAAAACGATTACAGATTCATACAAACTATATTTTTCACATAAAAAATAAAACTATCTGTCTATGTAACTAAAAATTTATTACATTGTTATCAAATTCGATAAAATATCAGAAGTTGTTTTCTGTACTATTGTATGCTGAAAATATTTACGTCATGTCGGAATAAAATTTATGAGAAACATAATAGATTGAAAGAATTTTCTCTGTAATCAGAAATTTACTACAGTTATATATTGTTTAGGACTTATTCTCTTTATTTCTTATTAGCAATGAAAAGGCATTTTTAATCAAAAATCATTTTAAATCATTTACAAAAAATTATTTTAGATCCAAAAAAACATATACACGTATGTCGAAATATAATAAGGTATCGTAGGTATAAGTGCCCTTCCTGAGAATCCAATTCTTTTCTGTTTTATTGCAATGACAATGCAGGTTTAACATATTTACTCCGATTTAGCTGTAGAACTTTACAAAAACTAGTACTGTAACATTAGGAACCAGATTAAATGGTATTTTTATCAGAAAAGGTAATAAATGATTTCGATCGTGCAAAATTAATTGTACATAGTCGAAATCGAGTTCTTTTGCAGTGGTCCTTTTTAAAAAGTATATAAGGTAGTCTGAAATTTACTATCAGGTAACCAAGAAAGTTCGTGCGGTTTTTGAGAACAGCTACTTTTGTTGCGTAGGCGTGGTCATACTGATTCTGATGACATCATTTCTGTACATTGCCTTTAAATTGCAATCAGTAGAGAGTTGTTTAACGTATCTCATGTTTCGCTATCAGTTTTGTAGGAAGTACACTCGTTGACAAAGAATGTCGTTGACAAAGGAGATTTTGAGGTCTGTTTTGCTCTACGAGTTCAAATTAGAAAACAAAGCTGAGAGGCCGCTAGAAGAATATGCCCCGTGTTTGGAGAGACTTCAGTGAGTGAACGGACCGGCAAAAAGTGGTTCAACAGATCTTCAGGCAGAGACGAGAACCTCGAAGACAAGCCCCTTGTTGGTGGTCCATCTATCTTAGACTAAGTCCAGCTGGAAGAGGAAATCAAACAGAATCTTGATTTAACATGCCAAAAGCTTGCGCAAAGGTTTGGAGTATCTGACGAAACCATCTGATCGCATCTTCATAGCCTTGGGATGTCGTGAAAACTTGATGAAAGTGGGTTCCTCCTGTCCTGTCCAATAAAACAAGCTCTAACAATTGAACATCTGCTTGTCATTGCTGTCGCGCCACAACAAAGCCTCTTTCCTGGGTCAGATATTGACATGTGACGAGAAATGGGTAATGTATGATAACCGAAAGAGAAAACATCATTGGTCGACTTCTGGGTCCGTCTCATTGGTTGCTAAACCGGACATCCATAAAAAAAAGATAATGCTGTGTATTTGGTGGACTAGCGCTGGTATAGTTCACTATGAATTCTTAGAAAGCTGGAAAACAATCGCAGCCGAAGTTTACTCGTCGCAGTTCAAAAAGATTTCAGCTATTTTGCTCGAAAAGCAGCCAGCGCTGGTCAACAGGAGAGGAGTTCTTCTCCTTCACGATAAAGCCAGACCTCATACGGCCAAAGCGGCGTGGGACGTAATAAAAACATTGGGCTGGGAAGTTTTGCCTCATCCACCTTACTCCCCGGACATCGCCCCATTGCACTATTACTTGTTTGGCTATGGATAATCACCTGCGGGAACAGCAGTTCCAAACCCAAGTAAAAGTAGAATTTTTTTCCATTTTAAAATATCTTACGCACTTTTTAAAAAAATATGCTCTAAATGAGTTAAACATTATTTAAAAACCCTAATGGAAATAAACTAACTGAATAAACTAATCTCAAACTTAAAAAGGATTAACAAAATTTTATTATTTTTATTATTTTTTAATATTGTAAAAATATGTTAGTTTTATATTATTAAAACAGAAAGAAATAAAGAAAATTATTATAGAAAGTTGTTCTTAAAACAACTATATAATGTTTTTCTATCCGAGATATAGATGGCAACACTAGAGTTATTTATGGAATTTATGCTGTGTTAATACGAAATTTCTTTGTTTCCAGATAATTCACTCAAATCTTACTGTAATTATAATCTCAAAGTGTCAATAACGGAAGTTCTACTGTTTTTCCGGAAAAATAAAAATTATTCCGTAGAACTTTACGGAAAAATTTGTGTATATTAACGAATTATTTTTATATATTATATATTTTATATATTATATATATTTTTTATTATATTATTTTTACAGTGTATATATAATTTTTCGCAACAACAATTTAGGATTCAATACATATCCGCATTTTTCCCTCCGACTGTTTTTTTTTAAATTTTTTTCGGGATAACAAATAGTTACGGAGGAAAGACTTTTCCACTCTTCAGAGGTGAAATGGCTACATTGGTGATATGAAGACTTGCCGCAACCCCCCCCCCCCCCTTAAAAAAAATCTCTATTTCACAGGATGTTAAAATATAAAGAAAAATATTGGTCGCTAAATCGGAATTTTTTGCAGTACTTCAAATGAAAATGTTAAAAAGCGTTTATAGAAACATCAGAGTAACATAATTTTTAATTATTATTATTTTTTAATATCTGTTAATCCGTTCCAATCTAATGTGCTAGCAAAATCTTTAATTAATGAAATTTCTTATTGATATTATTTTTTCTTCATTAAAGAAACATTCTTCATTATATCTACAGTATTTCTATATTATATCCAGATTGTTCTTTGATATTGCATGTTCTTTTTGTACACTAAAATGTGAGTTTTCTTTAATTTAAATGTCCGGATGTGAGAAAAAGCAAAACTACATGGATGTTTAAAAGATAACATTACTATTTGCATCACATATTTTAAAAGATCTGTTCCTTTTTTATAAACTAAATGCGAAATTAAGTAAACAGTTTTAATTTTGAAATTTATTTGCCAAAACACTAATACAGAAAACTATATTCTAACGGTATACAGATAAAGAAGTAAACTATTGTCAAATAAATGATTTCAGTAGAAAAATATAATTTTTTAGCTCATATTTAAGATCTTATCTTCTGTTTGTTAATGAGTCACGTTTTTATCTTTTACCGTTAATGCTTTTTACTAGAGCATAAACTAAAATTAATGTCTAAGCATAGATATAACTCGGATATACGATTCGCTAATAAGTAATTTTTTTCAGTCTGTTATTTTTGTTTGTAATGTTGCTTTTATCCCTCTATTTAACAAAGAAAAATAATAAATGGCATTTGTAAGAAATAAAAGTATACAAATGAAAAATGTAATCCATCTAAGTTTTATCTAATCACCAGAAGATCAGTTTATTTAATTTTTTAATGTTTTCTCTTTATTTCATATATTAAAATTTATATTGTTTACTTTCATTGGATTCCTCTCACTGTATTCTATTAATTGGAAATATTTCCAATGTAACGCCAGCATATGTACAATATTAGGAATTCATCGGAAATATTTCCAGTGAAATGCCAATATATAATCAATATTGACATTTTGATAGCAATATTTCCAATAAATGAAATATTGACGCAACGTTGACCAATATTGGTTTGCTACTAGGGTTGTTCCTAAATCTTTTATTTATTTGTTTGTATTTAGATGAAGCAATAGAACTGGAATCTTATCGAAGGAAAGTTACTACGATTTTATCGAACGAATCGCAATGAGAGTGGAGTCATGCACAGGTCGGGTTGTACCTAACCTGAACCCAAAAATTCTGCTTAAACCCACCCAGAAGTCCGACCAGTTGAAAGAGTATCAATTAATATTTTAATACTATAAAATAAAAATTGTCTATCATAATCTTTCTAGTACGAATTTCATCTGATTTGTATTAAAAAAGCACATAAGAAATGCATACTCAGTTATATTCAAATATAGAGATTTCATTTTTAAATAATATTCTGGACTTTCTTTCGAAATATAACTAACCTAAACTCAAACCAAAAGAATCAAAATTCAATACAAAATATTGAAAATCAAACGTTTCGGATAAATTTAACGCCATAATTGTTACTGTTAGACAATTGCTTCTTTTGTACCAAAATCTGCCGCCAGATGGCAGCACCAGACATTATTCTGTTTTCCCTGGAACAGAACTCTTTAGAACAATTAGTTTAAAATGTGACTCAAGTGGTAGTAGACAGCAAACTGTTGTCAGGGATTAAGAATCCATTCTTATACATTATGATTCCAAAGGAATAATTACTATTCATCAAGAACTGCTTCAAACTGAAGCTAATATATGTTTTCAAAGTTATTTTTCTTTATTTGTTATGTTTCTGTAAATATTGGGAAGACCGTGCATCTGTTCTTTTGTTTTGTGAAATATTCCAAGTATTTGTTCGTCATTATTCTACTTTATTTCTTCAAATAAATGTGTGTCAACTAAAAGGTAAAGCTTTTAACTCTTTTTATTATTGAGGAACTCACTTATTCACGCCTTATGGAATAGCATTCCAACAGTTACATAAATCAATAATTGGATGTGGCAAAAAAATTATTTATCCTATCTCAGACTTGTTAATACTTCAAAAATGGCTATCAAAGAACCAAACTTTACTTGTAATCTATGCTCATCGTGAGGATTCTAAGGGAATGAAATTCCGTGCATTAGTTCTTGAGATGGGACAATTGCGAATAGCATAATAATTCCAACATAAAATTGTCAACTTTTGGGTGAATTTCACCAAAACATAAACAAAAATAAAATTTATTAAACTATACCTGACTCTTGTAATGTAACCTTGACCTGGTAATTATTCCACTAACATTATTTCATTAACATGCTACTTTAGTATAATTATGAATTAATTAAAGAAAAAATTTCATGTTATTCAGATAAAATTTTCATTAGCATTTTACTTATAGATTTACATTTTGGCTCGTAATCTCTATAAATAAAAGGAATTCTGAGGATAATTAATTAATTGAGGCACAGGGGAAAGCAAATCTTGGCAATGCGCCAACTCGGTCCAGAGGAAGCAAATCTTGGCAATGCGCCAACTCGGTCCAGAGGAAGCAAATCTTGGCAATGCGCCAACTCGGTCCAGAGGTATAAAAGCAAGATAGAAAAAAACGCGCAGGTCTGTGCATTCAAGTACAACCACCCATATGTATATGCTGAAAGTTTGTTCTGACGCTCACCCGACGCACGTGGAGTGCCGATGGTCCGGGGAGAGTCACCGGGGGATCCGTCGCCAGCTGAGAGAGAAGCGTAGAGTCACCGGGGGATCCGTCGCCAGCTGAGAGAGAAGCGTACCATACACATAAATTATTAAATAAACTTTCAAATTAAGCCCGGCGAAGCGGGCTGCGTATGCTAGTAATAATAAAAAAAATATGTCTTATGATATGACAGTGTATCAGAACACGGTGTATCAGGCAGTGCAAGAAGTGAATTTCTAGTCGGACAATTGTGCTTCTCCAAACCCAAATCGATTCTCTAAATTATAAAAGGGCAATACATTCTTTGGAGCTCAGACAAACAATAGTTTAGTTTAGAAAGACCTATTTTTTAAAAAAAGGCGGTCACAGAAAAAAAAAAGAGTCTTGCTTATTTTTTATCTTTTGCAAGTTTGACAGAAATAATAATTGAAAATTGTGCTTATTTGTGGAAGGCGAATTTTATTAAAATTAATAACTCTTATTTATTAAATTGTTGGTTTATTGTTTTAGAATAATGTTATATTCTATTACAAAAAAAAAAAAAATGCCTGTCGTTTTCGCCTATAGGCGGAGGTAGATTTCGAAAAGTGCTCATTTCAACAACAAAAAATAAAGTATGATTAGAGATAAACCCAGTTTAATAAATTCATTTGGCCACTTATGAAAAATTTTTAATTTCATTTTTCTGCAAGAACTGGTTTTATCAAAATCATCTTAAGCGAAATTCAGCTCAAATGCCCATTTTGAAAACATATTTTGAATGATATTCTGAATTTATTAAAAAATCGACCAAAACAGTACATTATACAGGGTGTTTCGCTACCAGACCGACAAACTTTGAGGGCTGATAGTAGACATGAAGACAAACATTATTAAATAGGAAACCATGGGGCGCAAACGTCTTCCGTAGGAGCCAGGGGCCATTAAAGTTTAAGGTCCAAAATTTCAAACGATTATAAAAAACGGAAAAAAGGATGGATTCGTTTGCGGTTTTCGCTAAATTCATTCTTTATATCACGTTTTATTTGTGAAAAATGTTTAAAGGTAACGTTCAAAAATTGTCGATAGAGGGCGCTTTAGACTTTAGAGTAACAAACAACTACTTTTTACCCTTATTTTGTGCACGGGGTTGAAATTATTCTGAAGTTTAGACTTTAACTTAAATTTTAAGCCCAAAATCGGAAACATTATTATCGGGTAACTAGCGAAAATTGAACTATGAACAGTGGAGGAGATTTTGAACGCTCATAAACATTTGACAATCTAATCGATTTTATTTGCGTGTAGGTCATTCCCATGGTAATTATTTTATTCAAAATGACATACAGCATTGGTGTCCCCATTTTTTCTTAGAGGGCGCTTCCGACACATCTCCGAAATTTCAATGGCATAACAAATGGGTGTTTTACTACCAGACCAACATACTTCCAGGAAGTGTTAGGGATGCAAAGACGACTCGGAATTATAATATAACGCAATATCAAAAATATCTTTTTTACGAGTTAGGGTTAAAAGAAGCAGAGAAAAAAACCACTTGATATTTCTACAACACGTTCTGTCGAAACTTCTGGTAAAAGCACATGTTCCTCTTTCGTTGCGCCACTCTATAGCACGATGGGGCTCCTCCGCATTTTACCAATGATGTTCGCAGACACCTCAACGTAACATGTGGACAGCGGTGGATAGGTAGTAGTGGCCAGGTTCGTTGGCCTGCCACTTCGTCGCATCTACATCATTATATCAATTACTTTTTGTTACCTACCTTTATTTTATTACTGTATAATTGTTCTGTATTTTTTTAAATAAACATTGCTGGGTGGGGCTAGTTGAGCTCAAACCAATTAGTTTGAGCCCACCCCCACCACCTGGCTCAATCTGAATCTGAATCTGTATGGACTTCTTCTGCTGGGATCAAATGAAATGTTGAATGTATGAGACTCCTGTATCGTCAGCTTGAATTTCTGTAGCAGCCAGAAAGCTGTCCGAGATGCCAGAAATCTTTCAAAGCGTAAGTAATTGCATGCCACGCTGCTGTCAAGCATACCCGACTACTTCTGGTCGTAATTTCGGATACCTTTTGTAGTAAAACCATTAACTAAATTTCTTTCTGCCACATTAATGTATTGCTGTTTCACAACCTGTTTCTGTTGCTTTTTTCTCTACTTCTTTTAACCACAGCTCCCTAAAAAGGCATTTTCAATGTTATATTCCAATGTGATTCCGAGTCGCTTTGCATCCCTAACACTTCCTGGAAGTATTTGGTCTGGTTTTAAAACACACAGGAGTAATGCCATTGAAATGTCGGAGATGTGTCGGAAGCGCCCTCTATCAAAAAATGGATACACAAGAGCTGTAAGTCATTTGAAATAAAATAATTACCAAGGGAATGAACTACACGCAAACCGCAACAAAATCGATCAGTTTGTATAATGTTTATGAATGTTTAAAATCCGCCCCTCTGTTTACAGTTAAATTTTCGCCAATTACCAGATTCCAATGTTTCCGATTTTGGGATTAAAATTTAAGTTAAAGTCTAAACTTTAAACTAATTTCAATCCCATGCCCAAAATAACTGTAAAAAGTAGTTGTTCGTTACTCTAAAATCTAAAGCGCCCTCTATCGACAATTTTTGAGTGTAACCTTTATAATTTGTTTTTTTTTTTAATCGTGTTATAAAGAATGATTTTAGTGAAAATCGCAAACGAATCGACCTTTTTTCCGTTTTTTATCTCGTTTGAATTTTTGGACCTTAAATTTTAATTGCTCCTAGCTTCTACAGAAGACGTTTGCGCCCCATGGTTTCCTGTTTAATAATGTTTGTCTTCATGTCTACTATCACCCCGTCAAAGTTTGTCGGTCTGGTAGCGAAACACCCTGTATAATTCCTAAATAACAAGTAACTGCCAACTGAATGCGTTTGAAAGCAAAATTGAACTTAAAAATGAGTCATAAAGTAACCGATTTGTTATTTGAATACATCCCTAATACTTTAATCATGATTGTTCGGAAAATTTTGTGCGAAATGTCCACTTTGACAGCATTTTAAAAAATATATTCTACCTTTATCAAAAAACTGGCCAATGCGTCTCATTATATAGTTCCTAAATAATAGGATCTGTAAATTGGATGCGTTTGAGAGCGAAAATGGATTTAAAAACGAGTCAGAAAAAACGCAGTTCGTTATTTAAATACTTCCTCTAATTTTCAATCAGTATGACTTCGAGAAAATCTGTGCAAAATACCCTTTTTGGCAATTGTTTTTGAAATATATTCTGTCTTTATCAAAAAACTGACCAATGCTTCACATTATATAGTTCCTAAATAAGAGGATCTGTATTTTGGATGCATTTGAGAGCAAAAATGGATTCAAAAACGAGTCAGAAAAAACTCAATTTCTTATTTGAATACTTCCTTAAATTTTCAGTCACGATGACTTCGGGAAATTCTGTTCAAAATACCCTTTTTGGTAGCCTTTTTTGAAATATATTCTGTCTTTATCAAAAAACTGACCAATGCGTCGCTTTATGCAGTTTCTAAATAAGAGAATCTACCATTTGGATGCGTTTAAAATCAAAAAATGAATTTAAAAATGAGTCAGAATATAATCAGTTTGGATTTGAGGTTTTTTCTCCAACTCTTATTTTTGTTTAATTTATTTTTGCTATACGAATTGGTCATATGCGAAACTTGTCAGTATAAAAGTTGTAGATATTATTGAGAAGATGTAAAATAAATTTAATTAGATTTGATAGCTTAAAAATTGACGGAGTTATGGAATTTTTTATTTTTTCACCCTCCTTTTCCTTTTAGTTTTTAATTTTTTTAATCGCTAAAAGTTGGTCCTATCAAAAATATGTATATACAAAGGTTATAGATAATTTTGAGAACATTTATAAAAAAATTTTGTTGGATTTAATATCTTAAGAATTGACGAAGTTATGATTTTTTTTTCTCCCAAAAACCCTGTTTTTTCGACCCTTGAGCCCATTTTTAAATTTATCAAAAAACTGTCACGCAGAAACTTTCGGCCTATTTTTAAGAAGTAATATAAACTTTAAATCGATTCGATAATTGGTTTAATCAAGAAGTTATGACTTTTTTCGTTTTTCACAAAAATCCTCCTCCCCCCCCCCCTTGGACCGATTTTGCCCATTAACGAACTTAGCCGAGATTTTATGTATCAGTTTGGAAAAGATTGGAGCAAAACTATAGAAGTTATCGTGTCCATAAGAAAGTGAGATATATATATATTGATATAGATATATAGATAGATTAACTTTTTTACTAATGGTAGTTTTGGGGTCTAGGAGTCATGATCGGCGTAGATCTGCAAAACATTTTCAGAAATTCCAACATTGGTGCGAACGCAATAGGTAGTATTTCATACGAAATCTACCTAACAGTAAGAATATAGAATATCTAAAAACCGCGTTAGGGCATCTATTAGTCCGGGTGTTACGCATCAGAAAACTGCAAATCGTGGTAAGAATACATACACTGATTGGTGAGTACTTACTTTACGATAATACAATGCATATCATAAAGTGGTAGGAACTCAAGATGGCGGCTGTTATTCAAATGGGCGTACCACCTGCATTTTCTAGTAACTGGAAATTTAAACCTAGCCATAACAGCGATTTTGCACATATTTTAGAGGAAACTGTTGAGAAAAAATGGCAATTTTTTCCAGGAACATGTGATGCTTTAATATATGATGGACCAGTTCTTACTAACATTTTAAAGCCTTAACAGACTTTAAAGACATTAAATGATTACTACATTAACATATTTTATCCTCACTTACGTAATGATATAGAGGTTTTAAATGTCAAAGAATAGATTTGATTTGGGATAGATACATTATACCAGGCATTAAAGGAGATACTAGCCAGAAGAGGGGTGCAGGGATCAGACGACAAGTGCACCCACATGTTAAGTTTTCTAAAAATTGGCAAGATTTCTTAAGAAATTCAAATAATAAAGAAAAGTTTTTTAATCTATATGAAACGCTAGCAATAAATACCATAAGTAATAAAAAATCTATAGCCACTTCAGGAGAAGAAGTTAAAAGCAATCTTACTGCCGTAAGTTTCTTTATTGGAATGACTTGCCCTGGTCATGATGAAGCTGATTCAAGAATAATAATATTAAAGACATGGTTAAAACGGACTGAAAAATATAGCTATACACTCCGTAGACACTGATGTATTAGTTTTAACAATATTATACTTCTTTATCCTTTCAGATAAATGCCTAGAAAATGTTTAGATTGCATTTGGAAAAGGGAAAAATACAGATATATTCCTGTTCATACCATAGCTGCAGAAATTGCAATAAAAAAAGCAATGACTATACTAGGATTTCATACTTTCACGAAATGCGACAGCAAACTTGGTTTCACAGGAAAGACGAAAAAGTCACATTGGAAAACTTGATCGCTTTTTAACCCATTAACGCCCAGCGTCCTCTTTTGAGGACGGTTGCAAAAAAAGCAAGAAAGCGGTTTTCCCACCAGTAAAGAGGAAGATAAATATATACCTTCTTTTATGAGACAGAATTCTCGATAAATTTAGATAAAAGTTAATTTGATTTTAAAAGTGGTGGGAAATACAAAATTTAAATTTTAACGAAGAAAATAATTTGGGCGTTAATGGGTTAAAGAAGCTACTGCTGCATTTTCATACCTATCAAAACCACAAACTTTTCCATTCCTGAAAGTATTTTAAATATTTTAGATAAGTTGGTAATATTGTTGTACTGTTCAACAAGCAATCGCAAAAGTCTCAACAATGCAAGACAAGATATTTTTTATAAGAAAAAATCGTTCTCTCGAACATCTTCCACCAACCAAGGGTGCACTTCAACAACATATTTTATGCAGTGCTTTCCAAGCTGGACAAATTTGGGGACAAGCAGAACAGCATGAAATACGTCTATCCTCTCCAAAAAAATGGGAATCGTGGTTGGATAATTTGACATGGAAAATAAAATGGTCGCAGTTGCCAGAGTTTTTAGACTCTTGTGAAGAGTTAATAAACTGTATGTGTAAATTCTGTAAAAATAAATGTTGCTATAGAAAGGTTGGACTTTTTTCCACATTATTGTGCAATTGCAAAAACGATTGTGCGAAATATGATGATACCAAGTTTCTATATTCATAAGCTTTATATGTAACATTCTTTTTTAATTTATGGTATAAGTAATGTATTAATAAAGGGGTATCTTTATTAATTTTTTATTCCTAATTTTCTACTGTAAATGACAAAAATACTTTAATAATTGTCTTATATTCTTTTTAGGGATATTTCTAATATTACAAAGAGAATTTTGGGGTTATAAAACGTGGAAATTAACATCAGAAATATTTCTGTAAAATGCAGCGAAAGAAAAAGATTTTAAATAACAGCCGCCATTTTGAATTCCTTTAAATTTATACGATGCTTCACTTTCTTACATGCATTTTATTAACATAATAAAGATATAGACTATTCGGGATATCCTTATCACAAAATGAAGTTTTATCCCTCCTAGCACCTTCACTAATAACACTTGAATTATACGGTGATCTTTATAAAATTTATGTACCAATTACAAGCCCATATTTTCTTGTTTTGGTGTGTCATTGTAAATAAGCGATAATGCTGTGCACACTCTATTATGTAGTAAGTATTTGATAGTTCACTAAGCTATTAACATTAATGCAAATTAATTTGAATGTTTTTAACAAGACTATAACATCATTAATACACATTGCAAACTGTTTCGCCGCATGCACAATATTGCAATGCAATTTTTTATAGCACCCTGTAAATGGACTATAAAAGCTTTACACTTTATTTTTTACTCCAAACATGCTATTATATATTATATTATTTATTACATATTTTATATTAAAACATATAAAATTTACATGGCAATCTGAGTATATTTAAGTGAGCTAGAGCATGAAAGGACAGGCGGACAGACAGACAACATACAGATATACGGAATTCATACATTCTTTTAAATAATGTTGGAAAGAGTTTAAAACGAAATTTTGAACTTAAAAACAACAAAATTGACATGAAATGCACATGACGCCATTTTGAATTACAGCTGCCATCTTGAATTCGAACACGACATTACGAGATGCCTTCCCCTCTACTATGCATTGTATTATCATACACACTCACCAAGCGGTATATTCTTATCACGCCTTGCAATCTTCACCTTATTTTTGTCGGGTCAGCACTCGGACAATATATACTATACGAATACGTACAATGTAAAAAAAGTAAAATTTGGATTCAATGAAATAGGTTCTCCTTTTTATGCACATTTCAGTTTTTATGTTAAAATGGCGGAATTTGAAAGAACACAAATTCATTAAACAGAGGTCCACTTTAATAACGAAATATATATATACATATGTAATTAAAAAAGCGTACTTTCAATTGAAATTTTACTATAAACATTATTAGATTTACATATGAAACTATGTAAAAATATTAAAATAGAAATTTCATTATAATATTTTCAGCTATTCAAATGTTAATAAAAACAGTCTTTTGTTTTTGTTTTTATTGAAATATTTATTTTCTTAATGATAAAAATAGAAAATATTATATAATTCGTATTGCACCTGATCCTTATTTTATTATAATATTGTCCACATTGATCGAAATATAAAGCAAAAATAACAAGCATATTCCTAATCTGCTTTAAAAAATTAACATTTAAAGGGAAAAGACTCCTTGATCTAGATGTTCATTCGGAATTAAGATTTAAATAATTGATCAATTAAATATTTCAAGAAATCTGCATGTTTCTAGAAATAATATAGAGTCTATGACAGAAAATTTGAATAAAATCTTTATACAATGGAATAATTCCAAATAACTTGAATTAAGATAATTATTGAATTTTGCTGAATTATCAACAATCCAATTACTACTGCTCATTTGAAATTACCATTATTAATTAATTTTCGCCCAAGCGTGAATAAAAGTATCGGTTATTTCATTTAAGTTCAGGGACGAACACACAAGTTTTGCAATAAGTTTCGAAAACTTGTTTTAAAACTTCAAATTGTTTAATGTTTTATTTAAAATATTAATAAATTGGTTGCAGGAATAAACAACTAGTAATTTTCGGTTAATTCATATATAAGTTATAGATATTAGTGTTGTTTATGATGCCAGATATCAAAATATTGAATATGGGTTTGAGGGGAGGGGGTGTTCTCCGTAAGGATCTCTTGAACCCCTTAACTGTTACATTGTTTTGAGAATATAAATTAAAAATAGGAGCTACGCACCTATTTCCATAAAATATTTGCCTTAATTAATTGAAAAAAATCAAAATTAATTGGGAGAATTTAACAGTTACAAATTAGTGGTATCAAAAAGCTTTTAGTAACAAAAAAAAGCAAAGTGTTTTTGCCCGAATCCAGTTAGAACGAAACAGTTAAATGGTTAGAAAAACCTAACATATATTTACTCAATCAATTTCAAGGTTCTAAAGAGTTTACGGACGATTGACCCGGTGGGTGCGATTTCGCTCGAATCCAGCACTTTGCATCTACAGAGAAGAACTTGCCGATCACTGGGTTGGCAAAACACAAAAAGGAATATCGACAATTGTAGGCATGAATGGCTAAAGAATAATGCACAGCTACATTGAAAATAAGGATTCCATTTACGCTGCATTTTAAAAGCTATAGAACTTCTACCAGATTCTGACAAATAGGTACAAAATAGTTAAAAAATACATTTGATAAAATATGTATGCACTTAAACTTTTTAAAAATGTTAAATCAAATACGCTTAGACCACATAATCACAAACAGATTATACGGTACAGTGACACTATCTTTTGAAAAATATTGGGTGGGCTCAATAATTTTTTGAATAAATACATAAATATTGGGTGGGCTAAATTAATAATGAGTGGATAGAGATATCAAATTATCGAGTGGGCTCGCGTCCCATGGGCCCATATAAGTTGGCGTCACTGATGCGGTATATTCAAAAATGGCAATTTGCTGTTACTCTAAAACATCTTTGATGTTGACGACGTACGTATGCACAATTTTTTTATTCTTTTTATTATTACATTGTAAGCAACATTGCATTTAATGTATTCAAATAAAATTTATCTTGGTGTATTTTTTCCGGCACAAAAATTTTGAAAGCTAATATTTTCAAAATTATTTTCCCTATTACTAACCCTCTATCCTTCAGGATTATAATACGACGTATTAGACATAGATTTTACCGTCGCCGGTTTTGGTATGCGTGAATAATTAGACAGTAAAGATAATGGAGTAATTCCATCTTTTTTTAGGGGGGGGGGGGAGCTCAGCGAGAGATGTTACAGCAGCTACATTGTATTCTCCAGTGCAATGTGAAAAGAATGGCATCTCGGTTACTGATATCCTGCCTGAGATCATGTTACGTCAGGGCATTGTGGTAGGATTTAAAAAAAAAATTATAACGAATGTATAAAAAAAAGATGTTTGGCTACTAGATTTATAAAGCGTAAACAAAAAAGAGAACTGTATAGAAATTAAAGAGCAATACAACTAAATTGAATTATGCTATATTTGGTGTTCTACTTTGTATGACACATCCATCTATTTATATGTGTGTGCGCTAAGGGAGTTATAATTTAAAATTACAATGTGTGACAAAAAAATGAAAATGGTAATTTAAAATGCCAACCTTATCCAATTTGCAGGCATTTAATAATTTAATAACTTGTTTCAATGTTTTATAGCTAAATCTACAGAGTTAAGGGCCAATCATATTGAAGATGAGATTATTTTTTGCTCTATTATGTACTTTTAAAGGAACCTTTTTAGAGAAATGTAATGTAGATATTTTTATTAAATATGTACAACCCTTGGCAAAAAATTTCCGATCAGTGTTATCAAGCCTATGATTTTTGCATTTTGTAGCATGTATTTCGCGACTTATGAGTGTAGAATCATTTTTCACCATGCCAAATAAAAGAACACGTATTAAAATATAAACAAAAAGTGAATTCATTATAACAATCATGTAGTTTATAATTATACTACAAACGAAAAAGTTTTCTCGTGGGAAAAAAATATCCGATCAAGACGGAAATTGGAAAATAGTAATCGATCACTGAGGAAAAAATTTTGAAATTTGCATATTGAAGACAGATGAGAGTGCCTGCGCATGTGTACAACATATGAATCCTATTTAAACGAAGAAATCTTCCAGCTCCGAGATCAAAAGCAGCTCTGAAGTGCTGGACAATGGCTTGTGTGAAATACCTATCTCGCGATTTGAAAATCCGCATGCTTAAATTGTTGTAAGAATTAAAATCACAAAGGTAAATGTCTGATTTATTAAACTGTGCTAAGAGTACGATATGCGATATTTGTAAAAAAATATCAGTTGACTAACAACTTGGAAAATTTACTTCGAAGTTGAGGTCCGCGAACAACAACGCCTAGGGAAGAGAGAAAAAGTGTAGAAATAGCGCAAAGAAATCGGCGAGCAACTTCAAAACAACTCAATTCCGAATTGTCTATGTCTAATATAAAGGTATGTGACCGCACTGTACGTAATCATCTAAATGCAATATGATTTATATTCTGTAAAGCTAAAGTGAAACCTTACTTAACAAAGAATCATAGAAAAGAGTGCTTGTAATCGTATAAAAAACATGTACACTGGCTACTTGATAATGGAATAAAATTATTTTTAGCGATGAGTCTTCGATATCTCTCCGAACAGGTGATGACTGTAGAATATTTGTTTGGCGGACTTTTGGTGAAAAGTTCAATGGTAAGTATGTCAATACGAGGACTAAATTGTCACCTGTATTTACAGTTTGGAGTTGTTTGACATCACAAAGCGTCAGTAAGCTATGTATTGTGTTACATACAGTAAACGATGAAGTTTACATTGACATTTTTGAGAATTTTTTAATTCCCAGCATCGATAAATGGTTCGCGGATCAAAATGACTTCTAACTTCAAGATGACAACGCAGCTCTACATCGCACCAAATCAGTGAAAAAATTTCTACAAAATGTAGGTAATAATCCAGTTATAATCATGACTTGACCGTCCAATAGTCCGAATCTTAAACCCATCAAAAATCTGTGGAATAAATTAAAAAGAAATATCGATTTTCGAAGGATCACAAATGTCATAGAAATACGTAAAGCTACAAGAGGATGCTGGAGTGAAATTGCTCCCAGTGAGTGTAAAAAGCTTGTTGAGCCCATTCCATGAAGAGTTTTGTCTGTCATCCGAGTAAAAGATTGATTTTCTAAATATTGATTACAGTGATTGGTTATTTTTTTTTTTCCAAATCAAAGCGGGATCGAATAATTTTATCTTAGATGTTTAAATTTCAATCACCATTTTTCTGTTTATAAATTGATGCATAGAGATTTTTATTTATTGCATATGTTAGTTTATTATGTATAATACAAATGTATTATCGAGAGTAATCGTATAATTTTTATGCAGTGAGAATAAATGATCTTTTCTTACGAAAAATGGTCGTGTTTCACTAATGATCGGTAACTTGGTGGCAAGGGTTGTACAATGTGCAGATATAATAATATACTTAATTTAATAAAAATAATAAATTAGAAATTTTAATCACATTTCAAAATTCATTTTTTTTTCAAAGATAAAGAAAAACCAAAGATTTTCTCAGAAAGTTAAAAAGGGGTGTGATATAATTTACTTACTTAATTCTTGGTACGTATTCAACTTTTCTGTTGAATAAATTACCCTTTGCAAGCCAAGTGACTAATTTGTTTCTCCTGCATCAATACACCATAATGGGTTTTAAACTGTTCAAATATATTAAAGTTATGCATAATGGGCTTACTGGATTTTGTTAGAGGGTTTTAAGCAATTATGTAAGGAAAATCTCAAAATATTTACTTTAGTGTTAATTTCTTATCGTAAAATATCAGTCTTTTTCAAATTATTTGTTCATACTTATAAGGAAAGTCTCCATACAGGGCATACTCAGATTTTTTTGAAAAAAAAAATAATAATTAAGCTACTCATATATGTAATAAAGAATCAGTGAAAATTAGCGGCGGAATAGCAGAAGAAAACGTGTAAGAAAATAAAATACTTTCGAATATTTGGCGTGAAATGACGAAAGTTTCTCACGGTTTGACCGAGCAGCACTTTTCCTCGCCAAAAGCAAACGATTTTGATGAAACTGAAATTTTTAGAATCCGTGTAAATGGTATTTTATGAATTTAAACATAAACAATGAGAGTGTTTAATATGTTATTTACACATACAGTGGCGGTCAAAAGTTTCCGGCAAGTTAGTTTCTTCGATTTATTTACCAAAATGTTTCAGCAAAGAAGAAGCAAAATTGCTTCAAAAGTTAGGAATATGTGAATGACCTCTGACCACGTGATCATTTTGATTGGATAATGAAGATGCTTCATGCAAATGGATAAAACTCGAAGTTCGCGTGCGAAAAAGTTTCCAGCCACTTATCATTCTTTAGTTTTTTTCAATCGATAAACTGTGTTTTGGTAGTGTTAATGAATGAATCAACGTGTATAGCATAGCTTGAATTCAAAATTGTAAAGTTCAACAATTATTGTTCATAAATGAGTGATTAGTTTGTCGCTAAAATGCCAATCTTCTCGAGATATTGCGGCAAATTTATCGACCGTAAACGATATTTAAAAATTATATAAAGATGGCCGTGGCCTTCAGGACTTTCAGAAGTCCGGGAGATCCCGGAAAATTACTATTCTTGTGGACAGAATTATCACGTGAAAACAATTGATAATCCGTATAAAAATTCCGCTGCAATATACTGCGATTTACGGAATACAAATATTGCCGAAATAAGTCCGTATACCGTATTAACATGCTGACATGATGCATAACTTTATGGAAGAGTCGGTATTAAAATTTTTTCAGAGTTAAAAAGATAAAAACGTACCCGACTGGCATTTTCCAAAAAACACAAAGCCTTGGTCAAGTGAAAACTGGAAAAAAGATCTCTTTTTCCATTAATCAAATTCGAAACAGTTTTGGAAATGTATTTCTCTTTTTTTTTTTTTTTTTTTTTTTTGCTAGAAATATTAATGGTTCAATGCAAAAGTAATTTTGATGTAAATCACCAAATAATTGAGTTCTTCCAAAAACTACAAAAAGTCTGCTGTTGATATATATATATATACGTATGTATATATATATATATTGTTTCTAGAATGACAAACTATTTTAGCTATATGTCAGCTTATATGCATTTTGTGTAAATATTCAAGCATATACGCATATAATAATAACCAAAAAGTTCATTTTATAATACAAACTGGTCTTGTATCATGTGTTTTCAACTTAATGAATGCTATCCCTAGGGAAAAAAATTAAAACAATTTTATGATTCTCGAGGATTGTATAGTAGTACTGAATTTGAAATTAAATGCAGTGCAGTTGGAACAAAAATGTTCATTTGTTTTTTGGATTTCTGAAATACCCTTACCAGTTTAGAAGTTGACATTAATGTAACTATATAATGTTCTTACCACATACTTATACCAAACTCGTTTTCCTGACGTACATTTAAATTTCAAGTTATAACTTTAACAAAAGCCAAAGAGGCCATAATTCACATATTGAGCGAATAATGCAGAAAATACTTTATTATTATTTTTTTTATAATTTTGTAGTTTACTTTTTATTATTTTCTTTTTCTCAACTTTTTGTTAAGCGCATGTTAAATTGTCTTTTAGAGAGATAACTGCAATTAGGCCACACATTTATAAATAATAATTAAATTGTAAGATTGTATAAATCTTAAAAAATACATTGCATATAAATGATTAATATGACAAAATGTTTGCCTTCTATCTTCCGAGAGGTTTAAAGTTAACAAGAAACATTCAACCCTGTAATGAAAACTGTGCTTAATAAAGTGATAATTATGTATTTTTTTCTTGTATTTTTTTTTCGATATCAAATATGATAACCCGAAATGTTCAAAATATTATGTACAATGTTAAGTAAAATGCAATTAACATTGATAATTGTCTTTTATTTTGAAATTCAGTTGCAATATTAAAATGGAATAAACTGAAATATATAATTCTCAAAAACAAACAGCAAATCCAGCAAAAAAAGAATGTTGTTGGTACAAAGATTTATTGGTGGTAAGGTGGTGGACTTTAATTGTAAGTAAAATGCAATTAACATTGACAGTTGTCTTTTATTTTGAAATTCAATTGCAATATTAAAATAGTATAAACTAAAATAAATAATTCTCAAAAATAAACAGCAAATCCAGACAAAAACAGACTTTGGTTGGCATAAAGATTTACTGTTGGTAAGTTGGTGGACTGGTAAGTAAAATGCAATTAACATTGATAATTGTCTTTTATTTTGAAATTCAGTTGCAATATTAAAATGGAATAAACTGAAATAAATAATTCTCAAAAATAAACAGCAAATCCAGAAAAAAACAGAATGTTGTTGGTATAAAGATTTATTGGTGGTAAGGTGGTGGACTTTAATGGTAAGTAAAAGGAATTAACATTGATAATTGCCTTTTATTTTGAAATTCAATTGCTATATTAAAATAGAATAAACTGAAATAAATAATTCTCAAAAATAAACAGTAAATCAAGAAAAAAAAAACAGAATGTTGTTGGCATAAATATATACTGTTGGTAAGGTGGTGGACTTTTAAGTAAAATGCAATTAACATTGATAATTGTTTTTATTTTGAAATTCAGTTGCAATATTAAAATGGAATAAACTGAAATAAATAATTCTCAAAAATAAACAGCCAATCCAGAAAAAAACAGAATGTTGTTGGTATAAAGATTTATTGGTGGTAAGGTGGTCGACTTTAATGGTAAGTAAAAGGAATTAACTTTGATAATTGTCTTTTATTTTGAAATTCAATTGCTATATTAAAATGGAGTAAACTGAAAAAAATAATTCTCAAAAATATACAGCAAATCCAGAAAAAAAAACAGAATGTTTTTAAAATAAAGATTTACTGGTATTTCAAAAGATATTTTTATGAATAATAATTTAAATGGAACAAGGAAGCAGTAATAATTAATAAATTGGTTTTGAATCATTTTTCTTTCTTCTTCATTTTTTTCCTAATATTGAATTAGGAGAAAGTGCAAGCGGTTTAAAACATAAGATTAAGTGAGAAATCAAATGCACTTGGCATTGAGCATTGCCCTTTTTTGTACAATTTGCAAAGCTAAAATGATATCAATTCACTGAAATGCTTAATAAATTAAAAAATAATAATTATAAAAAATGAAATGCAAATCCAGATTTAAAATTTCGACAGCACATCCTTTCATGAATTACATCGCTAATAAATAAATTACACAGGCCTGCAAATTGAGAGTCATAACTTCCTCTCTAGAATTTGAGAGCTGATTCTAGGGTATTTTGGTGCGCTGATTACGAATATGTACTTAGTTTTTTCCATCACCTTCAGATTTTTCAAAAAAGTTACAGATAGAAAATAGAAAAAAAAACACACGTTTTCACATTAAAAATATATATTTAAAAAAGTACATTACTTTTAACATAAAAAACAACTAAAATATAATAATAACTTATTACTAATCTAAATTACATGTAAATTTTATTTGTGGAACCTGATCCTTTTTTCTGGAAGCTTCGGTTGTACGATTTTCGCTTAAATTTCCGGTTTGGATCGTCGCGCTTCAACAACCAGCAGTAGTCTGCCATCATGCTAATATTCCATCTTCCTGGATACCGGACTTCTAGCTCTTTCAAATCTTGGTGAAATCTTTTGCCTTGTTCTTCGCTCACGGCTCCTAGATTTTCTGGGAAGTAACAATCTCCACTCATTAGGATCGTATTCAATGTCGTACATTTTCGTCAAGCCTGGAATATCTTTACATTACACTAAATCTTGATCTTCAGCAAAGAATGGAATAAAATCTTTTTCTCTGTGACGGTACCGTGAAAATGAAATACCAGGTGCAAGCATATTTCTTTCTTTTAATCATGATCCGAGAAGTTCCGCAGCATCTTTGGGGAGATTCAAATTTCTTGTCAAGTCGTTTAAATGTGACTGGAAAAAGAGCTGACACTCGTTAGAATCTACTTGAAATTCAGGAACAGATTGGTATACATCCTGTTCATCTGTATCACAGTCAGAATCTTCAATTTGTATAGTCGGAAACGGGGGCTGCACCATTTTTGAATCGCTGAAAATTGCAAGCGTAACTGATGAGACGTTTGGATAGTTTGTCCCTTTTATTTTTAGAATTGCATCCAGTTATATCACAACAACAAAAGTAGCAATCTTTAACATGGTCTTTAGGCTCTCTCCATAGCATAGGCAAAACGATTTTGAAGCTATTTTTCTGTCCTTTTGAGCACTTGCGAAGTTCTAATAAACAAGTAGTACAAATTTTATGAGGTGTCCAAGTTTTGTCTTGGTTACTTATAACGTATTCAATATAACTTTTGTAAATATTTTTTATAAAGTATGTAATGCTGTTTCGTTGTTTTTTCACCATAAATTTCCCGCAAATATAACAAAAACAATTCAGAGAATTTAAACAGCTTCGCGATGACATTTTAAAGGTTATGCTGCAAGATGCGCACTTCAACTGTTAATTTTCTAAATCAGTGCAGGTACTTATACAAAAACCTTTTGGTTTATCTTTATTACATCCTTTTCAACTAATATTTACAACAATTAGGTTATATTACCTAATCATTATGTATTAATGAGCTCATTACTAAATTAAGCCATTATGACCCGTTTTCAACATGGTTAATGTGAATTACTTATACTTATTATGTAGTAATTAACAAATTACTGTTTTGAAGTAATTTCTATGTCACCTTACATTAATTAAATGCAATAAAAATTAAGCTGAAGTAATTTAATGACGTTTTATAAATTTTAAAATGTAGACGCTTAGACATATTTCAGCAAAATCTTAAATATTCAATATCAAAAATTCCTGATGTGATGGAATTTTTTTATTATTTTTCTCGTTATCAGCACATCAGAAACTATAGAAAACGTTACTCAAATTTCAAAGAGGAAAACCATTGCAGACCTGCGTTATTAGTATTTAAAAATATTTTTTATCCGTAGTAATTTTATTGTTACAACTTTTTTGAAATAAACGCAGTTTTGTTATCAGAATAATTGTTTCAGTTAGATTCAAAATTATCTTAACAATCGTAAATTAATGTTTCCATTCCAGTGTCTGTAGTCATTTTTAATAGACTACTAGCATATTTTAATTCTAAGTTAAAACTTCGACCGAGTCCTTAAATCCGGCATTTATGAGTACTATTAAAAACGGATAAACAATGCTTCAAAATACTCGCATATATAATTTCTTCGTAACAATACAATAGACAGGTAACGACCAAACCACTTATGATTATCTAAAGCGTTTTCGAATTGGTATGGAGGCTTCCTTATTCACTCTAATCAGTTAATAACGACTAATTCTCTTTAACAGAATAATGCATTTGGTGATATAACGATCGGTCGAGCGTATTTCAGTAGCAAGTGAAGGTTATAATTGAACTGATCAAGTAATTGTGGTAACCATAGTGATATAATATTGGATTTACATATTATTGGCATTTTGGTTAGAACATTTCATAAGGCACTGTGACACAGCCGATATTCAAATGCTATCATAAAAAGATTATTTTTAGCAAATAATACAGCATGGATGAATAGAATTATGACATCTGAACCTCATAATTGAAATTATAATATCACTTAGACTGAAAATAATATTAATATTAATGATAAAAGTAGATAATTTATAATGTTTCATCTGTTTAATGTTTTATAACGTGTAATTTAAGTTTACTTCAAATGAATTAAAATCTTGTATTAATTAAAAATATATTTTTACTTTTTATTCATTCAATTATCTACATTACTAGAAATGAAAGTATTTTACGTCAAATTGCCTTGTCAATATATTTTAAACAGTTATTACTTCAAGTTTACTTACATATTCCACTAAAATAATATTATATAAATATTTTTCGCCGAATGCTAATGAAACACTCCCATCATCGCCACTTCCTCCTTATGAAATCAATTCTACAGATACTTACCGCAAATTTTGAAGAATCCTTCGCATTTAATGAGAAAATGACACTATATATTGCACTGAAATAAGGGAAAATGTGGATTAGATAGTTTGAAAAGAGATTCCGAAAACATAATTCCGAAATTTTCTCAAATATTCTTTAAAATTTCCATCAAAGTCTTTCGGAAGTTTGAAGAGGAAAGGTTGTTGTAGGAATTCATATTTAGCTAAATAAATGATTAAATAAAAGACTAAGAAATTTTACAATACAATGGGAATTGATTTCCTTAATCTACGATATATATAAATATTTTTTTCCGACAGTGATTCTTATTCCTTACAAAATTTGAGATTTCTATATTTATTCATATTTATATTATGTATTTTTATGTTTATTACTTTCTTTTATCTTCAATAGATAAAAGTATTGTAATCGAAATCGCTTTCGACTTCCGGTTTTCCACGATTTCCAAGTTTTAGAGGTCAGAGATTCCAAAAACATGTTTTTACGAACTGTCTGTCTGTCCGTGGGTCTGTGTGTCTGTTGTCCGTATTTCGCCATTCTAACATCAAAAAGTATGAGAAGATATGTATAAAACTGAACCAATTTTTTATTAATGTTTCTGGCTGTGGCAAGCAGGTCCCCCCTTCAATTTTGAAATATTCCGCCAAAAGGGAGGTGCTGCAATAGCGATTTTTGTGCCATTTTCAATATTGTACCGATTAAAAGTGCATGAGTTTATGCATAGAATTGAACCAAATTTTTTGTGTAAGTGTTCAGCTATTGCTAGTTGGTCCTCCCTGAATTTGAAAAAAATCCGCCCAAAGGGGCGCTGCAATTGTGACTTCTGTGCGATTTTTAACATTTCGCCATAGGAAAGTGTATGAAGTTAAATATAGAATTGAATATATATATATATATATTTTGTATACGTGTTTGGCTATAGTCAGCAAACCCTCCTTGAATTTGAAAAAAAATTCGCCTGAAGAAGGCGCTATAATGGCGATGTCTGTGTCATTTTCTTATATAATCATCAAAAAGTGTAATGAAGTTATGCATAGAACTGAACTACATTTTTTGTGTATGATTAATTTGGGGTATGGCGAGTAGATCCTCCATGAATTTGAAAAAAAAAATCTGTCTAACGTTCAATTGTTTATCGGCTCGTGCAGATATGAAAACTCATTTTTACTCCGTTTAATTGACTGAAGCATAAACTCAAAATTAAAATCATAGTTGGTTGTATCATTGTATTAATAATATTAACGCATTAACATGTGTAACTAAATTTTGAAATATTAAAATGTACACATGAAATAGAAGAAAGTTTTGAAACTGGCATATCGAAGTAGTTCTTAATATAACTATTACTTTCTTACATTTATTATTATAGTACAATTAATTTAATGTAATATAATATTATAATATAATATTTCACATAATAGTAATCAGATACTATAGGAAATGATTTCCTTAATACTCGAGAATTTTATTTCAACAGTGTTTTTTATCCCTTACGACATTCTTGTTTTATATTTATAAATATTAATAATATATTTTTATGTTTATTATTTTTCTAATTATTACATTTTAACATTTATTATTATGATTATTATATGCACATTTTTTTTTTGAATTACAATACTAATATTACAAACTCGTAATAATTAAAAAAAAGAATTATGTCCAATCATTTGGTGCAGTAGATTGTTTCTACAGTGTGACCATAGTTACTAAGGGTGTTTACTTTTCCCCCATGAATGTACAGTTACATTCACTAAACTCTATGAGATCTTTAACCATTCATCTATTGATGGTACTTATAAGTATTATTAAAATAACTTATTATAAAATTCTTCAGTACGTCAATTAGTTGTTATACTGTTTATAATGAGTTGTATCTACATTACTTTATCTAGTTCCAAAAGTATTAGTGGTTACACAAAACAAAAATATTTTTAAAAGGATAATTTCTTTTGCTTTTGCATCTTTTCAGCTTTCTTGGCGCTGAGGATAGAGGGTGGGGATTTTTTAATGCGGAAATATTTCTCTATTTATATTGTAGGGACAGCATATATGTACATTTTATAATTCTAAAAAATACTAAGAAAATAATTAAAGATAAAAAATTTGATAGGGGTTATAAAAATGCACAAAATTCCTGTAAATTCAAATGTAATTAATCCTTTTAAATCCTTCAATCCTTTTAAAATCCTTTAAATATTTATTGAAGGATTATGTAAATCTTTTAATTTAGTTTTAACAATTTGCGTAAAATGCTTGAAAATTTTCATAATGTGGTAGATAAAGGGTTAAATCAGATGAATGGCCTTGATATTGCTGATATTTATTCTTGTTTTAAATATCAAAATTTATAAGTATGACACATTTGTAAATGATCTTGTCTAATTACCTCATTGCAATCATTTTAAACTGAAATGAATATTTCTAATTGTAATAACTCAATATAACTTAAAGTTTTGTTTCTAAAATTAGTACAAAGCATAATAAATTTTAATTCTCTTAAGTACTCGAATATTTTGAAACAGCATTTTCTACATCTGCTTTAGTCAAATCCTAATTACTTATTTATTTTTATAATTAAATTCCTAAGATATACAAATAACAGAGGATTTCCAGAGTATTCGATAATTAATCTGTTTTTTAGCACTTGTATTTGGTTATACGCGATGTTATATTAAATTTTATTCTGTTAACAAATTTTTAAAGTTTGTATAATTTACAAGAGATCTTGGGCTTTTTCAAAACATAAGTTCAATCGAATAATCTAATGTATTTTATAAAATACATATAATTATGAAATGAAAGAGTTTGGCTCATTGGATTTTTAAACAATATCTAAGTTATTTCTGATCTCTCTTTATGATCATAATATGCAGTTTTGAGCTAACATCACCAAATCAAAGTTGTCCGTTACTAAATTAAAGATAGAATTCTTTTAAATTAGTTAAGAGGCACAAGAGCTATATTTCTAACTAGTGACAAGCTTTGAACGCAGCATATTTTGTATGCAATACACTGTAAATACAGACGCATAATGTTGCGAGATTTATCTTTGAAAAATGAACGTAAGCTTATACAACTGGAATAGGGTTATAATGGATGAAAAGGCAGACGTATGTTAATATTGAAATATATAGATGTAATGATTGTGGATCAATAAAAATTGATGTGATTAAAAAATTTTAATAATAATAAAAAAATTTCTTTACTACATGGATGTTTGATTAAATAATTTATTGAGATCCATTTTTTCGTATAATTTACATCTATTCTACATGTTCTATCCGATATTAATCAATTGATACATCCTTCTTATTTTATTCATTTGATCAATCATCAAAGCCAATAAAGTAATTCGATTCACTACTATGCATCAAAGAAAGATATCTTTAGAAACATTTAATGCAAACAGATTGGATATCCAACATAAAGTTTTAAAACTATGAAGCTAAAAATCATTGTCACAATCATTACTGGAACATGACACAAACTTTATTAGAGACAAAATAGTTAAGCTTATTGAACTGCACGATTTTGATTCAACAGTTATTAAATTTTTTAGGGTCGATGTGATGCATTGTTCCTGAATCAATTCAAGAAATGAATTAAAAACTTTTTTTTATATTTTACTTTTTAAACTGTGATAGAAAAAAGTTGTAAAATTTATATTTCATATTTTAAAATAAAGATTTTCGATAGTTTAGGCGTAAATTCAGCATTATAAAAAACATATACTTTTAATTGTTAAGTTAAGGAATTAAATTAAATTATCTACAATTCATAAATTGAAAAACTGCTGGCAGGAATGTTGCCAGCAGTTTTTTCCGTATAATTTGCAGTAAAATTAGATTTAATTTTTTAAAATTAGATCTAGTTTTAATGCAATTTTTACGGCAAAAAATATTAGCAACATTGTTTGCCGTAAGTTTTTTCCATAAATTCAACAGATTTTATTATTATTATTATTATTATTTTACTGTGAGACCAAATATTTAATTTTACCAAATTCTTTGATTTCACTGCATGCCTGACTTCTTGAATAGCATGCTTTTTTATTATATTGATAAGGTGTCAAGTATTAAAACAATTACGGTATTTTGTCGTTTCAATGCTTATATTCATCATCAAAACTCTAAATTTATAAACATAAACTAAGTGGATAAAATACAAATTTTAAAAAAGGAATGAGAAATGTACAACTAAATTCTTTATTATCGGGGTGAATGAAGAATATCCTATTTAATTTTGTTAAAGAAGCAGAAGCGACTAAAGAAACTATTTTACTCTTTTGAGTTATAGTGACTAATGCTGCTAATGAATTTAATTAATTAATGTTCTCTTAAAATTAAAAATTAAACATATCGTTCTCTTTTATTTCGGTTTATTCGTCGAATATGATTCGGTATTTATCTAAACACGGTTGTATAAGAAAATTTTTCATTACTGGATTGTTTCCATTCAAAGTATTTTCTTCCGGTTTAAATAAATCTTTTTCGAAGAACTATTAAGAGATTTTAAATTCAATAAAAAGATGTTTTGCACATTCATTCGCGAGATTTTAGAACTTTTCATTGAAAATAAAAATATTTTAAATATAATTAGAAATCAAAATAACACGCAAATTCAGAACTTAAGCATGTCTTTGTATTTAAAGTAATTTTAGTATATCGGGCTAAAATTTTTTTAAAACATAGGAATGAATCCACTTCATATTGAGAAAATTCCTTTCCTTCCAAATGCTTTTATCCTTTAAAAATTATCGGCATATACATTAGATTATCAGTAATTTTTATATTTGAAAGAAATGTAACTTCTTGAACTAACATTTATTTAGGGGTAATATATTTAATATTAGGGGTAAAGTCATACTTTTTAGGTATGTTGGTAATTATGTAAATACGTGGTAGTAAAATACTCGTCGTTCCGCTCTCTGTCCGTCTGTCCGCTTATAACACAGCAATAACTACCCAATCGAATCGTTTGAAATTTAAATATATAATTGTTGGATAACTTCGTCGATTCTTTTCAAATTTTATGAAAGTCAGATGCATAGTTTGATTAAAGAGACAATCAAAATTATTCCGTTACATAACGGCCAATGGGAAAAAAATAGTTTCAAGTGCATTTTGATGATGCTAAATTCTTTCGACCAAAATAAAATGAATATACATCTACGTATTATATACTAAAATATATTTTCTGCATAATCTGCAGCGCAAAGAATATTTTTCTTCAATTTACAGAGCCTCTCAAGAGCCTCCATTACATAATGGTATTAGCAAAACATTGTTTGGGGTGAGTTTTAATTAAAATAAACTATTTCACATTTTATGAAATTGATATGTTGCTGAAGTTTACTATATGTTACTCTTTGTATAATAGGAATTGAATTGTATTAGGAGGGGCATACACAATATTTCGTATAATGTACTGCATTCGAATTACTAAATAGCATTACACCAAGATCTGAATATTTTTAAAACTTCGATGTAGTACGAGCACACCCCACTTACTACGTTTAACTTGCAATTTCAAACTTGTTCGTATATGCAAATATTTCTTTTCACATTTTCCGGTGTCATTCATTTATATTTCAAGATATGTTATAATAAAAAGTGTTAAATTTGAAGATATAATACACAGCGAAAATATGTTTGACGGAAAGCTTCCAAAACTTCCTTAACTGAAATTATTACTATTTTTTGCCTCATATTTACTATATATCTCGTAATCTTGAACAATTATATAATAATTTTGTTAATTTGGATACTTTATGTTTTGTATGTCTATCTATATTTTTTTTTCTCTTTATACTATGATTTATATTTTATCTTGTCTCCTTACATCCTAAATATCGAAATCAATATCTATACTACAGAGCATTATGCACCATTAGTTATCTAATAACATTCAATAGTAATTGAGGTTAAGCTATAATTCACGCTCGATAAAATCTTCATCTCACATTCACTGAGACGATTATATCTCACTATTGATCCGTCTTACAGATCCATATATTTCTGATAAATTCATATAATGACTGATTAAATTCTTTGGAGATTATTTTTTGTTGTTTTATTTGACAGATATTTGTTTGCTTTTTCTGAAATTTAGAATTTAAAACACACATGATATATGTATTTAAGAATACTCTAAATAGAGGAAGTTGTGTGATAATTTATCTCCATTATCGCCTATCAATATCGATAACTTTTATATGCCTGTCTGTAGATGAATTCCAATAAATGTCATGTTAGGATACTTATAATATTGATAGAGCACAAAAATTATTTTTGGAGCATATTTTTTATTTGTTTTGAACTACTCTCTTGCATAGAACGTAAAATAACCAAAAATGCTGAATATAATGCGTATAAGTGTATTTCTTTAACTCTATACAAACATACCTTTGAAATTAAACGGTTATGGATTCGGTTCGAAGAAAGTTATATTTTTTATTTTTATGTAAGTTATTTTTATGTTCTTTTAATTGTCTCGAGGTGTGTATTTAGTTGTCTGAGCGAAGCGAAATCTTATACTCGGAGTACGTAACGATATTAAAAGTAAAAAAAAATCTTTCGTCAAGCAAATCTCAAAAAGTACTTGTCGGATTTTGATTCTGTTTGTACCAGAAGGTACCTATGAAGGTAATCTGGTGAATGCACCTATTTTTAAAAATTAATTCCAAATAGTTTAAAAGTTATATTTTAAAAACTAATAAAAAAGTACAATTTATTTGCATACGTCACAGAAATTTGGTTTGCGTAACATTCAAAGGCTGGATGTTTTCGTAGACAACAGAATTTGAGTAAATGGAGTAAATATAAAAAAATAAGCACGCAATAATATTGAAGTGCTAAAAAACATTTTAAAATTTATTCAAGCAGGAAAAGAAATCTGTTATTTTTTTCTTTTTAAAAGAAGAAAAGTCATAAAAACTTTATTTTGAGATTTTGTGATAATCTCTCGATAGCAATTTTCAATCGTAAAAAGAATATCTTATATTTCGCGTTTGAAAATTAGAAACAATTACGTGTTTTTGTAAAATATTTTTTTATGACATCACTTCTTCTTTTTATTTATTTTTATTGCATGCTTTCTTTTAATTTATATTTTGTTTGGAAATTAATTCTCGTGCCTCATTTTTCGGCACAGATGTGGCGCAATTTGTTTTTTCTAAAGGCCATTTGGCGAAAACCTCGTTTTCGAATAACGCTTACATATACATTTTTAAATTATTTTCTATTTTTTCAAAACAAACTTGCAGTAAATAAAAAAATAATATTTAATAACTACTGAAACAAACAATTTATATAATTTAAAAAAGGGAATGAAAGTAAATAAACATTTTATAAGTAAATAAAAAATAATAGCCAGGTTACTATCGCAGGCAAAATAACGCCATTTTGACGCCAATTAGCTATCCTGGTGCGTATGTGACATCTGTGCCAATTTTTCACCAAATTTCCTGTTATCATAGAGTTTTATAATTTGAATATTTATGTATTCCTGGGAGCAATACAGGAATTGGACACTGTTATTTTTTAAAAATTTTATCCCTAAGGGGGTCAGCAAGGGTAATTTTAAACACTTTCCAACAAAGTTGAAAAGTGTTTTTCTGCCGGTTCGTCGTACCATCTGGTCGTCGAGCAGTCTGTCCGCGCTCTGACTTTCCTAAATATACTCGGATCGCCATTAAATTTTTAGATTATACTGATGATTACCCTCGCACGAACCCTGTTGAAAATGAAGTTTCTACCATGATTAGCTTATATACAGAAATGGTCAAAAGTTTGCGATTCAATATGTTTATTTTCATCATTATATTTTACACAATGAATGACCAATTAAAGATAGTATCACATTTTCTTAAATCTGTGTTCTCAGCAATATCGCTCAGACTAATCCCTCTGAGGGAAGTCCTAGTAATATAATAGTTCGCTATGTATTATCTAAAGATGCAATTTCATCTTAGATTTTTTACTCATGTTCTCACATCATGTTCACATGTACGTTTCTGGTGATAATAAACATTTTAATAGTTTTGGAAATTAAATGTAAATTAGAAACTTATCTTTAAAGTATTTTTTCATTAGGGTGACACAAATGATAAATCGCCCAATATACTTTGGGATTGCAATTTTATACGAAAGACGAGAACAGTGGATTTGATAATGCGCTAAACCACGCTCGCCAAAAAACCAATTGGAACTGAATATGCAATAACGAAAGAAGTTAAGCACTAAAACACAGAAACAAAAAAAATATGTAGTATAATTTTTATTAATATTAATAAATTAATAATTTATTTATTTATTTATTTATTTATTTATTTATTTACACCTAAGTGGAACCAGATCACCAGTATCCTGTGTAGACTCTATTTGTCCTATCCGGTACGTTCCCCGGCCATCCGGAGATTCATTACAATAACTTCCAGTCCTCAAGAAAAAAAAAAAACATAATATACAGGCCGCTAGAGTACAAAGGCCTTTTGCGACAGACAGCGGCAAGCTGAAGGTGGAAACTTGACTGTTGATTGAAGGTAAGTCTATTGATTAAAAGAAAGTCTGTTGATTGAAAAGTCAATCGGCTGTACAAGAAAACTTGATCTGTACAACATCACTACAGTGGTATGCGCGCCGATGACCTAATATTAATTTAATTAACGAAATCAATTTAAATTCTTTTGAAATAATGCTTGCTTTTCGTTCAATTTCCATACATTAAAAGAAGAGCACAATAAAATTTTAGTTTAAAATTATTAATTCGGTAGCTTATGCTTTATTGCAAATGTTGAGAAATCGATGAATTTTCGATAACTGGGTTCAGTCTCACACCAAATTAATTTATCCGAGTTTAATACAGTTTTATACAGTGCTCAGCAAAAGTTTAGACACTGGTGTTTTTTAACCTTTAAATAAAAAAATACGAATACTTGAGTTTTACAAATAGCTATAATTATTTTTAAATATATTTTAAACAATGTAGAATAAAAAATGATTATAATATAAGATAGTATTTAATTTTACTGAAAAAAGTAAAATATGCATATTGCAAAAGTTTAGACTCTTTTTTGATTTTTTGCCTACTGTTCATGGAAAAATGCAAATTTCTAAGTTATGCTGTCATATGTCTGAAGTATTTAAGTATACCTGGATATAGCATCAGTTAGCAAAGATGCCAGGAGCTAAAAATACTCAGTTAGATGAGGTAATTGAAGTAGGAAAGTTGAAATGGAAAAAGAATACAGTTGTAGAAATTTCAGCAGCATTGAATTGTTCAAATTGGTCTGTCTATGAAGTATAGTCTAAGGATGACTCCTTTAAAACAAAACATAAATACAGAATACCTTGTGAGACCAGAAAATCAGATGACAAAAGTGTCCATAAACTGACATTTACACAAATGATGATTGCTAATCACATTAAAAATAAGTCAGGACATTCTGTGTTGACGGACATGATTCGTAGATGAATAAAAGAAACAGGTAAATCAATTTACATGAAAATTATAAAACAATCAGCTTTAAAATCTCTCTACAAATTGGCGAGAATGCAATGAACTTGCAAACATACGTCATATAGACCCAAACGGTACACTATGATAGTCGTAACAAAAAAAGTAAAATTTGAACACCCCAAATGGGTGGGCATACTCTTGGCATGACTTGCGTAAAGATCCCGAGACTTTCTTAAGTCGACAACAAGGAGGAGACTTTTTAATGGTTTGATCTTTGTTTTGCTTTAATGCTAGAGAATCTCTGGAGTTGTTCAGTGGTTGTCAAACAACACACGACTACTTACATACGCTGGAGATTACTTTCTAGTCATTTGGGGAAATTTTAACTGGTACAAAATATGGATTTAAGAAAGATAATGCGTCTTTTCATATAGCATACAAAAGAAGAACTTCGTTTAACTCTGAAAATACTACTGATCTCAAATTGTCGGCGTGTAGCTCTGATCTTGGCCCAATCGAAAACTTTTGTAACATCATCTGTCGTAAGATTTATGGAAATTTGTGCTATACTTTTCTGTTAAGGAGCTTTTTGCTGCTGTTGAACATGTTTGGTACAAAATAGCGGCCAAAAATGACGCAGTATTTAGTTTCTTCGATGAAAAGTCACATTCATGCACTAACTGCAAGCAAAGCGGGTGCAACTCGATTTTAATTTGTAGTTGATTTTCTGTAAATATACAAATTGTCTATATTTTTCCACAATGTTAATTTCTTTTTTTTTTTTTTGCCATTATATGTTATCAAAAAGGTAATATTCAAAATTTATTGTTTGTAAATAAAGAATAAATCACAAGTAATGTATGACAGATGAAGAACAAAAATTCGTTACATACTTCTGAATATAGAAGCGTAATCAATCATTGTCTAAACTTTTGCTGAGTACTGTAGAAAAATCATTAATTGTAGAGATTTTCAAGATATGCATTTAATGCTTGTAGTAATAAATAAAAAAAAAAGATTAAAAGCCTATTTTTCCTTTTGTACTTCTTTAAATTTAATTTAAATAAATTATATCACGAAAGGATTAGTTAATGTTATTGAACAGTAACTTGAATTTAAAAATAAATTGCTAAAACTTTTTCACTATTAAAAGAATTTTCACGCTTTTGAAAAGATTCACAGAAACATATTCTATGCTAAAGCGAAAATATTTATAAAAGAAAAAAAAATAATGTGATAATCTGAATATAGGGGCTCATATTTTGCATTATTGCTGATGTAGTGCAAATTTGATTTATATTTTGACACATTCTTAGTTATCTTTTAGTACTAAAACTACAAGAGAAAGAAGTAAATTGCTGAAACTTTGGATTTTAGCAGAAATTTCAAGTTATTTTTACATGTGGTGTCAGTAAAACTACTTGTGTAGTGTGTTATAAAAATTCACAATCGTTTTTTATGTAGTATTTTTGCATGTAATTTGAAAAGATCAAATAAAGTCGTTTGTATCACTATGCGCCATCCCCGGGGCAGATTGATACACTTCATTGGGCACTTTGATATACGTCTGGGAAATATTGAGACAAAATGACACCAATGCATATTTTTCATAGGAAAATAGTAAACAAACCATTTTATTTTTATTTATGGAATATCAAATCACCCACAATTTATTTGTAAGGATGATTAAAGCAATCAAAATGAAATGTATAATGACCTGATGTTCTGACTGTTCATTGTCTGATTGTTGGCTGTAGTAACTTTATCATACATGTCACTTCAACCCCAGCATTAGCTTCTTTATCAGGAAAAATAAAAAATTACCAGGTTTTTTGTTTATTAATCGGTTTATAAACAGAAAATAGAGGATAATTATATTAAAAATTCTGTTTATAGTATAATTAACCTGGGCGGTTCTGCATCTTGTTTCTCTTACTTAACATTTCTCGTGTCGAAAATATTTTTTTTTCTCTGGAGAATCAATATAAATTTCAGATTTTCCAGACTACTGTTCTTTTCTTTTGTTAGTTCTACTAGCACTAGATGTTGTGTAAGTTTGTACGTCTTCTGTTTTCAAAAATACTATAAAATGTTCTATTATAAAGAAATTAAAGCTATTCCAATTCAATAAAAACTAATATTAGAAATTTTTGATGAAAAATGGTTCGATTAAGGAGTGTATGGTAAAACAAAATAGTAAAAGGTAATGAAAAAATGAACTATAAAAGGATTAAGGTTTTATCAATGTGCCCCGACATAGACTGTATCAATGTGCCCCATTCAGACATTTTGAATAAAATGAGTCTCAAACCCAACACTTCATAATTTATCTAACAATAAAGAATGACGAACTGATAAAGAGAAGCTTTACTTACCGGGGAGAGTATTCTTTTCGGTTGAAAATACTGGAACAGTTGTATAATATCATTTCTATTGTACAACTCAAATTTTTTTTAACCTACAAAAACACTAAATCACCTATCCCATTTCATCAAACTACTGAATCATTCCAAGACTTTCTGTATGTAGTTGAATGCGCCAGCATCACCTTTTGGAGCTGTTGTTAAAATTTCTCTAATGACCCTGTGAGCAGTAAAAGGGGTTTATCAATGTGCCCCATGTATGAATGTGCCCCAGTTCCGCCTGCTTATTTTTACACCTATGAAATTTTTTTTATCACATTACTCTGTTTTTAATTTATATATTTATACATTATTATCATATTGACGATAGTTATTTTTATTTTTCCCTTTTCATTTTGCTATCCAATTCGGTAGTTTTGCTGTGTCTTGTTTTTGATGTTTTTTTTCTTAATTTGATTTTGGTTTTGTATGTGTTGGTAGTCCCAAACTCGTATTGTTTTGCTTTCTCATGGCAAATACGAAGATGAAACCACACACTTCAATTGTAGTTCCAAAGTATTTGGGACCTAAAAATTCTGCTTTGTTTCTACAATTTTCATTTGTATTCATATTATTATTTTTACTTTTTCCTTCCTTGTTCAATGTTCTATAAATTATTGAATTCAATGGTTCATATATTGTAATAGTATTAATGGTTTTATGTATATAAGGTACCTATACCCAATATGGACACCCTAAAGAAAATGTATTTTTTTCACCCCCATTTACAAGTCATAGGACTCCAAAAATTTGTGACGACTATCCTTGGACTATTGACTATCATAATTAAAATTAGTGACCTTGTAATTATTCTGGTTTTATTTAAATGATAAAAACAAAAAAAATGTTTACAAGTGTCTATATAAGGTACTATATGTCCTTATTATGGACAGGTGTTTCCTTGTTGACTTTCTACACAGTGTGTATGGAAGAGCCACTTTTCCAAGGCATTTTAGAGGAGAGGGAATAAAAAAATGTATCTTAAAGTATTGGGAGGAGGAGGGGGGAAAGTAAATATCTTCAGAATATGCATTTTAGAAAGGGGGGAGGTCATTCTCGGTTTTTACCCTTCGAAGACCATTGGTACCCATGATTTCGCCAACAGATATCCTACTGGGAGGGGGGCTTCTTTTCCTTTTGTCTGCAAGGGTGTTTTGGAGAAAGGTTTTGGGGAGATTGTTTAAATGGAACAAAGATTTTATCACTTTGATGCCTTTTCAATTTATTGCTTGGCAACGTTGAATTTCCTTCTTTCTTACAGTTGTAGTCGATGGCGACATAAGCTGTCCATATTGTGAACCGGGCGTAGTTTTACTAAATCTTGTAACAAATGAATAAGGAGAATATTTTAAAGCAAAATATGCAATAGCAGTCGAAAATACGTTTTATTAGCTTTCTAAAATACTCCACTTTTCAACATTTAATGCAATTTTACCATATTTAATAAGAATTTAAGCTTACAAATAATTAAGATCAGCACATCTCGAAACAACAAGTATCCTCCTAAATGGCGAACATCGTGCTTTTTTACACTTTCCAGCCTTAATTATCTTTTCAACTGCTTTTCTTCGCGGGAATGTTGAGCCATCTCTCGATCAAATTTATTACCTTTAAAAATAATAGGGGTGTCCATATTGAGAGTCCTGTCCATATAGGGTACAAATACCTTATATATATATATATGGAATAAAATAAAAAAAAAATGCGCCATTTTGTTCTCTCTTGGCTTCAATTCGAAATTTGTGGAACATATTTCAATCTTAGTTTCGTAATGTATCAACTTGTAACAGCTAAAATTCTTTTTCTTATTTTATTTATTAATAAATTATTGCTTGCTTCTCAAAAAAGGCGGGAGATATTTCGTAACCTTTTTACTTATTTCTGGAATATTCCCGGGATTTTAATTTAATTTTTTATTAACATAGCGTGACAGGTGTTAATGCGCGTTGTTAAATGGCTTGTTATTTGCGAGGAAAAATATAGATCCTGCCGAGGACACGCCTGCTAAGACCAATCAGAATTGATCATTTTTTTTTCGTTGAGGCTCCAGTTAATCCTAATTGGATTTGTAAATTGATTGACGCGGAGTAGGAGACAGCTAGTTTTGTCGTGAAAATGTTTCTTTTTTTCATTTGGTTTTTGAGGAGCGTTAGAATGCAATTGCCTTTTAAACTATCAAGGCGCCCGTTTCATCCCCCCGCTGAATTAGAATATCTGATGATGTGGACTGGATAACGAAGGTTGTAGTGTCGATGTGTGCTAAGGTGATTGCGGGGAAGAGCTTACCTATCTTTGAGTTCATAAATAAAGATCTTGAAAGCTGATGGTGTTTGTTTTTATAATGGGGAAATACCGAAATGAAATTCTTCCACTGCTCGCCAACTGTCGGAGCGACTACTCTGCCCGTGCTGGTGCGGATTCCTAGAGTTTATGCAACATAGAATATTTCGTCGAATTATATATTTATTACATATATATATGTATATATGTAACTTCAATATTTCGTTTACGATAACGAGAGACAATGCATATTATATTTTTACTGCAGTAGCAAATTTCAGATAATTCTCGAATGATGTCAAGTTTTACTGAAGCTTTTTCGCGGATCAATTGACAAATACCAGAAACAATGCTAGTATTCTGCAGTAAGATATCTGATGTTGGAGAAACACATATTTATCTCGAAACAATTTTTAATATAAATTCTAGAAAATCTGACTTAAATGTCGATTTAGTATTCAATCTATAAGAAAATCCTCATTTTCCACATAAGAATAAAAAAGCCAGACTAAAAAAAATGAACTGGGGACTGAAAATTGAAGGAAGTATTCAAATAAGAAATCGCGTTTTTTTCTGACTCGTTTTTAAATCCATTTTTGTTCTCAAACGCATCCAATTTACAGATCCTCTTATTTAGGAAATGTGATGCATTGGTCAGTTTTTTGATAAAGACGGAATATATTTCAAAAAAGGCTACCAAAAAGGGTATTTTGAACAGAATTTTCAGAAATCATCGAGACTGAAAATTTAAGGAAGTGTTCAAATAAGAAATTGCGTTTTTTTCTGACTCGTTTTTAAATTCATTTTTGCTCTCAAATGCATCCAATTTACAGATCCTTTTATTTAGGAACTATATAATGTGATGCATTGATCGGTTTTTTGATAAAGACAGAATATATTTTGAAAAAGGCTAACAAAAAGGGTATTTTGAACAGAATTTCCCGAAGTCTTCGAGATTTGAAAATTTAAGGAAGTTTTCACATAGCAAATTGCGTTTTTTATGACTCTTTTTAAAATCCATTTTCGCTCTCAAATGCATCCAATTTACAGATCCTCTTATTTAGAAACTATATACTGTGACGCATTGGCCAGTTTTTTGATAAAGATAGAATATATTTTTAAAAATGCTGTCAAAGTGAGTATTTCGCACAAAATTTTCCGAAGCAAGCATGATTAAAGAATTAAGGATGTATTCAAACAACAAATCGGTTATTTTATGACTCATTTTTAAATTTAATTTTTTTCTCAAATGCTTTCAACTGACAGTTTTTTGTTATTTAGGAACTGTATAATGTACTGTTTTGGTCGATTTTTTAATAAATTTAGAATCTATTTCAAAATATGTTGTCATAATGGGCATTTGAGCTGAATTTTTTTAAGATGATTCTGATAAAACCAGTTTTTGCAGGAAAATGAAATTAAAAACTTTTCATAAACTTGAACCGAAAGAACAAATAAATTAAAAAAGCATTAATTAAAATATAAATATAAATTCGAAATAAAAATTATTTGATAACATTTCAAACAAGTGTATCATATTTAAATTCACTGATTGTGACATTTATGATTATCCACTTATTGGCATACCATCTTACACTTTTGTGACAGATTTTTGTTCGACGAAATAACCAAGTACTACCAAAAAAATTAACGATATTTCTGGACAATATTTTTATGTAAAAAAATACAAAATACAGAATATAATAATAATATAAAAAAATTATAGCACCCTCATTAGGCGAAATATTTCCATATGTCAAATTTAGCCTACTGATTATCGAAGAAATTTATGTCCATGGAATCTGGTTTCTATATACAACTAATTTATGCAGTTTCTATGAATAAATTCATGCAGTTTTTGGACACAGATACACATGAAGAAGCAAACGGCAGGACAAACGTTTTGCAAAAACATATTTTGGGGATCTATGACTGCTAAAACGCGTAAATTCGACGATGAAGAAATGTCCAGAAAATTTCCGAGTACGATGTTTTCTTCTATTATAGATATAAACCACAAGTAACTGAAACCCCTTAAGCAATATAGTACCTGTACCTTATATCTACACCTTAAGGAAAATGTATTTTTTTCATCCCCATGTACAAGTCAGAGGACTCCACAAACGTGTGTCCACTATCCTTGGACTATTGACTATCATTATTAAAATTAGCGACCTTGTAATTATTCTGGTTTAATTTATATGATAAAAACAAAAAATGTTTACAAGTGTCCATATAAGGAACTACCTGTCCCTATTATGGACAGGTGTTTCCTTATTGACTTTCTACACAGTGTGTATGGAAGAACAACTTTTCCAAGAGATTTTAGAGGAAAGGGAATAAAAAAAATGTATCTTAAAGTATTCGGAGGAGGAGGATGACAGTAAATATCTTCAGAACATGCATTTTCGAAAGGGGAGGATCATTCTCGGTTTTTACCCTTCGAAGACCCATGCAAAGCCCCTTAGTTACTAACATTATGAAATAATATTGTTGGTTTTGCTTAGCTTTATAGAATCTGTCTGAGAATTTACATCTGTTATTACTCAGTCCTCACGGCATGGACAAATAGAAACTTTTTCACCATGGGTAGTAAGTCCCACATAATCTTATATGCATGGCCTTATGTTTGAAAAAGCAGCAATACTGCAAAAGAAGCAGTACAAGCTCTCCTTTGTTGAGGAAGTCATACCATTGGTGCCTACGATTTCGCCAACAGATATCCTACTGGTGGGGGGTGGGGGTTCTTTTTATTTTTCTGCAAGGGTTTTTTGGAGGAAGGTTTTGGGGGGTTTGTTCAAATGGCATCTTGTC
Source organism: Maratus speculifer (assembly GCA_964019185.1). Classification (NCBI taxonomy): domain Eukaryota; kingdom Metazoa; phylum Arthropoda; class Arachnida; order Araneae; family Salticidae; genus Maratus; species Maratus speculifer. The sequence goes on from OZ025292.1 coordinate 26,785,994, forward strand.
GAACAAAGATTTTACCATTTTCATGCCTTTTTAATTTATTGCTTGGGAACGTTGAATTTTCTTCTTTCTTACAGTTGTAGTCGATTGGGTCATAAGCTATCCATACAGGGAACCGGGCGTAGTTTTACTAAATCTAGTAACAAAGGAATAAGGAAATTATTTTTAAGCAAAATATGCAATAGCAATCGAAAATATGTTTTATTAGTTTTCTAAAATACTCCATATTTCAACATTTAATGTAATTTTACCATATCTAATAAGAATTTAAGCTTACAAGTAATTAAGATCATCACATCTCGAAACAACAGGTTTCCTCGTAAATAGGGAATAGCGCGCTTTTTTACACTTTCGAGCCTTAATTATCTTTTCAACTGCTTTTCTTCGCGAAAATGTTGAGTCATCTCTCGATTAAAATTATTACCTTTAAAAATATTAGGAGTGTCCATATTGAGAGCCTTGTCCATATAGGGAACAAATACCTTATAATAAAAGTTTGTTTATTGTTTTAACACTTTATACAGCATAATAAAATGTACGCCATGCATCTGTATCCAACATTGATAAAAAATTTCAGCAAACTTTCCTGTAATTCAATAATTTTTGTTTAAAAAAACGGTTATGTAACCGCAATCTAACTGTAATCTGACCATAAAAATAGCATTAATATGATCAGAATCGCATTAACATGGTTGTGTAATCAGTGTCTATAAAAACGGTCGAATGACTGGACAGAATGTTGCAAATTATAACAGTGAAGAATTCCCTTTTAATTAGCAAATATATGTGCATATAACTTTAACGATATTTTAAATTGAAAGAAGTACAAATTAGTCTGAAAATTTGTAAACAATTTTTAAACAAAACCTTAAGAAGAATTTTAGATAAAAACTTAAAAGAAAAGGGAAAAAACCTAGTTTATAAAAACACCCATAATAATAAAAAAATCTCAATTTTATAATAACAACTTGAATATCTTTTTTTTTAGTTTTAATGTCACAATACATTTAGGTATAACGGTTATATTATGCCGAAATATAACATGTTATTTTTTACTCAGAGCGTTTTCTTTTGTATTCCAGTATTCAAAGACAGCATGACAAATTATTTAAATTATGTTACGGCAGAATAATGTTAAAATGCAGATGTGTGTCATAAATGCATAGAACAGTAAGACTTTTAAACTTTATTTACATAAATGTAAATTAGATGAGCAAAGGAATCTGTCGCCTTACAATGTGGCACGCAAAGTTTTTTTTTCCTATGATTTATTTAATGCAGTAAAGTTTTCATTAAACTTTTACTTAATGATTCTTGAGATTTTGTCATTTTTCTTTTATGAAAAGAATATTTAAAACCCATATTTTCTCTATGAAATCCCTCTTATTACAAAAGGTGAAATTTAAAAAATTGAGAAACTATAAAAATATAAATTATTTCTTGTACGTCAATGATCAGACATGCAAAAAATAAAAAGACAGTGTGCCCATCATAAGTTTTATTGAGAAAATAATCAGAAAGTCTTTACGTCATTACATTTCGATCACTTATGGTGGTTTTAAATCTGAACATTTTTCAAGGAAGGTCTCCATACGGGCATACTCCGAAAAATCTGAAAAAAATTACAGAATGTTTTTCTCATGGGGATATATACGTTTATAAAAAAAAATTCGGCGGAACCTCCGTTCCCTATCCGTAAAAAAATAATAAAAATTTCGTTATTTGGCGATTTATCATCGGTTGGCGATGAAAAGCAATTTCAAAAGATGTTTCTTTTTTATGTCAAATGCATTTTAAAGGAAAAAAAGTTTCATGTTCAATGTGTTTAGATAAATTAAATATCTTTGTTTTTGTTTGTTTTAAGTATAATTTCGTTATATTGATATTTAGACGTATTTAATTCAAATTTAACCATCAAAATTTGAGATTTGAAATGAAATTCAAATTTAAATTAATTAAAATTGTTTCAAGTTCAAAGTCTAGTTGAGTATTGTCAATTCCATTTTGCTGCTATGGAACATTTAGCTTTGATTTTTAAATACGATGTTTGAAAATAATTTTACTCAATAAGAATTTTTTATATATAAAAATGTTTTTTGTCCAAAGATAAATTAAATAACTATAGCAACAAATAATGTATACATATGCAATTTAATATATATATGTATAAAATATATTACTGTCTCATACTCTCTCATTATTTATGTTTAAATTCATCAAACACCATTTACGTGGATTCTAAAATTGCAAAAGTTTTCAGTTGCATTAAAATCGTTTCCTTTTTGCTGGGTAAAGTGCTGCTCGCCAAATCGAGTGACACTTTTGTCTTTTCACGCCAAATATTCGAAAGTATTTTATTTTTTTTACGTGTTTTCTTCTTTAATTCCGCCGGTAATTTTCAGTGATCCTTTATTACATACATGAGTAGCTTAATTAGTATTTTTTTTTCAAAAAGAATTTGAGTATGCCCAGTATGGAGACCTTCCTTTTTAGTCAAAGAAATAGAATTTTCTTAATTAGAAACCTGTAATAAAACTTTTTTAAAAATATAAATATGAATTTTATTTTTAAATATGAGTTATTAAAAAGTGTTAATTTAATATTTACTTTCACTCCAACTGGTTTTGTGCATTTCAAGTTAGCTTATGTGAATGATGGTGGTGTTTTGTTACGTCGTGTAATGTGGCAGTCATACGATAAGTGTTTTTCGATCCAGTAAAAATGTTTTGATTGAAAACTAAAGCCCTTTAAGCAAAAAAGGTTTTCGTATTAAACTTAAGCTATTACAGAAAAAGCTACAAAATCAGGAAAATGCAATTGGTGGCATTGGAACTCATAACTGTTCGTGTTAGGCATAATGCGTCAATATCATTCATTATGTCTCAAGAAAAATGTCTGTCAAATGGAAAGGAGAGGCAATGACTTATATGTACGCCATATGTGATATTTCAAAAAGAAAATTTTGTTGAGAAGAAAACTGATGAAGATGCTGACAATCTAATAATTAAAAGTGCTTTGGAAATGGAAGACAGATTACAATGCGTTGTTGTAGTTGAAGTTTTTGTAATATTGACAGTATCCACTACTACTGAAAATATTTTATTCTTGAAGTCTGTAAAAGGTTAGACAGAAGATGTTTCCTATTGTACAGCTTTTCTGAACATTTCATCACACAGATAGCATTTTATTTCTTCATGCGTTGATTGGTTGAGATACCGCATTTACCCATTTTAATAGGAGTAGGAAAATGTTTTCGTGATTTAGACATATTTGTGATGCAACGTAAATATTTTCTGTGATAATAATATTTGTCCTGGTTATACCGCAGAAGCATGTTTTACAGTTTTTGATAGACTTTTATGGGAAAAGACGAGCAAAGAAATGATAATTTTTTTAGAGGAATTTCTTTCTCCTTTTGAAAAATCGCTGATAAAAAATAACTTCCGTTAGCGTCTGTATTCCACACTTCAGTCATTTTACGTGCCTGTCTGTTGATACCTACGAAATCAATGTTCGGGTGAAATTGACAAAATCCCTTCGAATTTGGATTGAAAAATCATGAAGATGAATTGCTCAAAAGGGAATAAATTCGCCTATAGTTGTAGGAAAGCTGGCATCAATTGTTCTGCTAATTGTTACGACTACTAAGGGAAGCTATGCTATGCGTACTAATACTTCGGTGGATGGTAACATCACTTATACTTTAAGGAACTAAACGGCAAAAATCAATATCAAAATGCAAGAGGCAATTCCTCAAGAACTTATTGGAACTAACCTGTGAATCGGTACAAGTGGATTAAAGTGAAAAAGAACAGACTGACATACTTCTGCATGTAAAACATAAATTATATATAAAATGTTTTACATAATTTTTATGAATATTTTGATAAATATTTTACTTTCTATGTGGTAATATAATTATATACATCATATATAATAATTTATCATATTCAATACAGGATTGTTATTCTAAATACTTTTACTTCAGATTATTTGTTAAATAATAAGTTCTCAAAATGAATATTGCTGTTTTGAATCTTCCTCTTTTGAATCTCCCTTTTTTCTCGAAATTTTTAGATGTACCTAATTTTAAAAAATATCATTTGATAGAGGGGATTTTTTTAATGTTATTGAAAAATTAAAACCACTTTTTCCTACTATAAACTGCACAGCGACAAAAGTTTACTTCGTGCTAGGGAGGAAAATTATTACATTTATTATAGATAAGAATGTTTTACTAACACTACTCTAATTTTTTTTTTTTAATTTGAGATAATTTTCGTCCCATAAACATAAAACATTTTTTTCGACATAATTTGCGAAATTTTTCTGAATCGTTTTTATATTGTATTAATCAGCTGTATTAGGTGTATATTAAAATACAGATAAATTAATATATTAAATTATGAAAATAATAGGATTATATTGAAATGACTTTTTCTCTTGTTATATATCTAAAAAATATCTGGATGAAGTTCATTATTTAGATATCTTTCTCTTACAAATGTTTGTAGCTACGTCTATTTTTATATTTTTTGCATTTTTCAAACTCACTTATTATAATAAAATGTAAACTAAACAAAACTGCTGTTTTATGACTCGGGAATGTTTAATTTTATCTAAGCTTAAAGATTTATCTTAATTATTACACGTAGTGTCAAGCAGAAACAGTTTAAAAAGAAAAGATAAAATTTCGTGCATCAGTAACAGGAAGATAAGATCTCTGAGATGAGTAAAAAAAAAGTAATTTAACTGCATTCATTAGTTCCAGAAAATTTTTCCTCACTTTTTTTAGAATTAGAGAGGTACAATGCTAGTGTATCTGAAACGAGAAGATAACATCCGCTATGCACTTTAAAAGAGCAATAAATTCCTGTTGCAGTGGCTTAATAATCGCTCATTTAGTAATAAAAAAAAGCATTTCTGAAGAACAATAAGTTCTAATGGTGTAAAGAATGTATTATCTTTTATAATTTGGATTAAAATTTTCTGTACGCTTAAAAGAATATTCCGATTGAAAAGTCATTAATATTTAAGTTTGTATATCTATATATTTATGAAATCCATAATGTACTCTACGATGTTTATAACGTAAGATCTTAAAGATTTTTTCCTTCTAAGGAAAAACTGAAGTATTATGGCCATTGCAAAACTCTCGTCTATGTCATTCTAACATATTAATCTTAATAGTGAAAGTATACGTATAGAAAAATAATTTAAAATACAAAGCTCAATGCACTGTTTTAAATTCAACATTTAGTTAAAGAGTATATGTAGAAGAGTATTGTAGTAGAAATTTTGCATGTCTCTGTAACTGAACGGTAAATGCTATCCACATTATGTCATACAACAAGTATCTTGGTTATAAGCTTTATATGGCAAATTTATTATATTTGAAATAGCGCAACAAAACTAATATAGGCTGTAAACACATTTCATCGTAGACTACTCTGTAACGGAATCCTTTTTTGTGGCACTGCAATTGAATAGCAAATGCTTTCCACACCATGTTCTGAAGAATGTATATTTTAGTGCACTTCATAATTGCATATAATTTTCATTATGTATGAAATGGTCTTATAGCATTAAAATTAATTGAAAGCGATTTTTCCCAATTGATAGTAATGTAACAGAATACTTTTGAAGATTTCAGTAAATAAACAGTAACTGGTATACGCTTTTCCTTTTAAATAGCTAGCATGCTGTAATAAACTACAATTACATTCACAAATTTTAGAGCTATCCGAGTATATTTACGAGATTTATACTTTGGGCCGACGGTCAAACAAGCCGAAATCATAAGCAATTTTCAACAATGTTGGAAAGTACTTACAAAATGGTATGCAAAGAAAAAAATCGCCAAAATAAAATGTCTATTTTTAAATTTTTGGCTGATTGCTCTTAAAATGACATTGTTTTACAAAAGTTAATTTATTACATTTAAGAGAAATTCGATAAACTATTTTTATTATCTCTCAGATTGCGATATTTTGAAAAGGCTCGGAAAAATGCATATGGATTATACTAGATAGCAAAATTTGGGTTGTGTGAAGTTTTTAATCTTTTAACAATTGTTTGTTATGGTTTTCGTGGTGCTGAATTAGAACATGGCTTCCATTTTAAACCATCGCGTCAAGTTTTCCAGTAAATCGTAAATTTCATCAAAATATATATATAATATTATAAAATGCACATGATGGTTGTCTTTTTAGCTTTCAATAATTGATTCATATGCATTTTATAGTTATCAATCCGAAATTGACCTTTATTTTTATAAATCGTAAAACAGGAAAAATGGACAAATGCTTGCGCAATCCCATATTTACCGCCTACTCTCATTGGTTGGCTGCTTCATCGCCGCAGATTGGTGCACTGTTGAGACGTTTTCTGTATGATCACTCCACCGCTTTTATAGAATATCTCTATTTTGACCAATGAGAATGGTCCGTATTACAGTGAAGTAATAATTTTCTATAAAAGGGTGGAGTGACGATGCAGCAAAAGTTTCAAATTTAAAAAGTGTGGCGGGCTGCAAATAACCACTAACCTGGCTGCTTCGTTGCCGTAAACGGTTGGAAGCTGCAAATATCTTCTTATCCAGTAAGTTTTAATTGAAAAAAAAATTATACTGGAATTTAAAAATACGGCTGCGAAGGGCACCTTCCGGTGTTAGCATCCACATATGACAAAAATTTCAGAGACTTGGGTGTTATAATATCGGCGTTATCCGTGGCAGGCCGACAAGCAGACAGACATCTCTTATTTTACATACATAGATTTCACATGCCATCGTGAAAAGCAGACCGTCTATTACGAGTATAAGTAATTTGTCACATAAATTAGATGAAAAACAGGATTTGAAACAAGTTTCTTTTTTATTTAAAATTTTGTTTTCTTCTGCCGTCTCTGTATTAGGTCTTCCTAATATTGGATTAGCGTTGGACTGTGTGGTGAATGATTATGGTGGCACACATCCACATTTTTCCTTGCATAAGAAAGTTGGTGAGTGAATGTATCTTTTTATATATCACCCATCTCTGTACGTTCGTATACATATCAATAAACTGCTTTATGACCCCCGATAAATAATTTAGGATATTCCTGTATTTAAATTGCTATTTATATAATTTTGAATAATTTTTTTAGAACTTCTAGTCTATCTTGATGCTTTTATCTTTTTGTAGAAGAATCTACAATCCTCAAATAGCTTTTATCTAAAGAGTATTTAAAACAGTTCCGCAGTTCGACGTACCTGTAAAAACTGGTACATTTTTGTGAATAAAAAAATAGAAATTATTATTCTATATTCGTTAGAAATATATTTAAAAATTTAATTTTGTTTAATATTAATAAAAAAATTATAACCTGAGTATTCGTTTAAAAAGATTTGACAATGTGTCCCCTTAAGTACACTCATTGCCATAAAAATTTGCGAACCAAGATATAATTGTAGAATCATAACGAAACTTGGCATGAAGGTACATATCAGGGAGATATGCAAATGATTAGAAATACCGTGTGATTGCGCATTGTGTAATGCCACTAGAGGGCGTTGAACTTCGTCCTCCTTGGTGTATAAAACTGGTAAACTGAACTTGTTTGAGTGTACCTTTTCTTTTGCAAAGGAAACGCTGAGGTAGACATGCGGTTACGCAGCCATCGAAGACAATATCAGCAGCTGTCAGAGCTGGAGAGGGGAAGAATCATCGGGATGATGGAAGCTGGGTGGTCAGCTCGGCGAGTAGCTCCTCAAGTAGGCCGTTCTGATTTTACTAAGAGGAGGTGTTGGGACCAGTGGACAGAAGAGATATTATTTACACGGCGACCAGGCTCGGGACGCCCTCGACATACCAGTCGTCGAGAAGACCGTCACATCATACGAAACGCACGCGTACAACCAACTGCCTCATTGGCCGCTATGCAGACACAGGCAGCACCTTCGCTTAAGATCCCTGTGTCTTCCCGAACCATCGCAAGGCGCCTGGCTGAAGGATATCTGGTATCGCGGCGTCCATTACGTGCGCTGCCAATGACACCGACCCATCGACGCCTTCGTTTGGAGTGGTGCCGCGCACGGCGACGGAATGGAACCAAGTCGTCTTCAGCGACGAGTCTAGATTCAATTTGAGCAGCGATGAGAATCGTGTTCGTGTTTGGAGGTCCCGTGGTGAACGCCCCAATCCTGCCTTCGCTTTACAGCGACGTACCGCTCCTACACCTGGAGTGATGGTATGGGGTGCTTCTGCTTATGATACATGGTCACCCCTAATATTGATCCGTGGCACTATGACAGCTCAGCGGTACGTCCAAGACATCCTTCAGCCACATGTGTTGCCATTAATGGCAGGGCTCCCAGAAGCCATTTTTCAGCAAGACAATGCTCGGGCACACACAGCAAGGATGTCACAAGCCTGCCTGCGCCACATTACCACCCTTCCCTGGCCTGCTCGTTCACCAGATTTGTCACCAATAGAGCAAAACTGGGATCATTTGGGACGGCAAGTTGGACACCCTACGAGTTTAGTTGAACTCGAGGCGTGTTTACAGCAACTGTGAAACGAGATGTCTCAGGACATCATACGGAATTTGTATGCCTCAATGCCTGCTCGTATCGCATCGTGCATTCGCGCTAGAGGGGGTCCAACAGAGTACTAAAATTTCTGTTCATTTGTACTTTTTTCTGGAATAAATGATCCTTTTTCTTTGGTTTTCTAAACACTTACTTACATCACAGTAGTATTTACGCATTCAAAATTTCGTTTGATTTGGACGTCTTTTTCTTGGTACGCAAATTTTATGGCAATGAGTGTATTTCAGTCTTCGACATAACTATAATTCTTTGAATAATTATCTATTTCAAAAACAAATTCTATAATCCTTCATAATCCCAGGTACTTTAACAAGTATTTATGATGTCTGAATAAAAAATTTTAACATTTTAAAATGAAATTTTTTTTATTTTTGCATCCAATTAATTTATAACATGCGTGAAATGTTTTACAAATGGATAATAATAAAATCGACATGTTTACATTTTATTTTTCGTGAGCACTTTTCGAATTCATTTTTAACTAATTTTTAATCAATAATGAAATCAAAATTACGGATTTTGAATATTTTGAACGTGTCGAGAAGAAATGTTGTTAGTGTTTTCAGATTGATGGGTGGATGTATTTTTTTAGAATGAATCCCGATATTTGGCAGGATAAGAAATGTTTGGACTGACGAAAAAATATTAATTTGTTATTATTTTATGCTTAAGCATAAAAAATATCTTATATTTTATACATTTTAAAACTTTCTTGTGATTGTGAATAATCATTCAAATATCATTACGATGCTTTCTTCGCTTGAAATAAATAATCATTTTCTGAAGAATGTTCTTTTGTAATCTAAAGGTATTGAGAAACTTTTTTTTCTTTTGACTTACTTTTAAAGTTTCTATATATTTCCATGCTTTTTAGTATCTGAGAAAGCCTTCGATGTTGATATACGTAAACTCGATTTCCTTATATAAAAAGTTTAATCTTGTAACCAAATTCCTCACCCTTCTTTATTTCTACTGTCGTCTCATAAAACGAAGTTTATTGAAATTCCTTTCTTTTCAAAGTCTTACCTAGAGACATGAATGTGACTTTTCTTTACATGTAATACAAAATGGCAGACAAAATAGAATTTTATTTCTTTTAAGTTATCAGATTATACTTTTTCTATTTGTTTATGGATTATAGATAAAATATTTCAATAAATATCTTTAATACAATTTTATTTTAATTATTAATCAAAACTAGCATGATATTTCGGTTATTTTATTTTAAATTCTAAATGATCGGTTTTATTTTAAACTCTAGTGAAGAGTTTAATTTTCTAAAGACGCACAAATTAACATATAAACAATTAATAATAAAGCTTAATAAATCATCTACGTTTCAAATATTCGTTATATACAACAACAGCAACAGAATACAGAACAGCTACAGTTTTCACAAAAACCCTCTTGTTTCCGCACCTATGGTTCAATTTTGTCCATTAACGAATTTGTTCGAGATTTGTTCCCTTGATTTTATGTATCAGTTTGGATGAGATTCGATCAGAACTATGAAAGTTATCTTACCCATAAAAAGGTAATATATACATATAGATAGGTAGATCAATATATAAATAATATATAAATAGAATTTTTTCTGATTGTAGTTTTGAAGCTTAGCGGTGATGAAAGTTGTAGATCTGCAAACATTTTTCAGAAATTCCAAGATAGGGGAAAACGCAAAAGGTAGTATTCACACGAAAATTACCTAAATTTGAAAATCGATTACAGTATAGACAGTTGTGAAATTTTTAATCCATACTCTTTCAGATTCATGCAAAATGCATTGTATGACGCGAAACATTTAAATTTTTTTAATTACGCGATCAACTTTTTGTTTTTATGACCAATCATATCATATTACGCTCAAACAGTATCGGATTCCATTTGAATATTTGCCGTTATCTATTTTTTAAAGAGGATTTTTCCCTTTCTTATTATTAACTGTAGTGTTTTTGCAAAGAGTATCATTCGATAATGAAGCATTCTCTAAGCATCATTATATGTACAATATTTTAGCTATTCCTACCAAATTCAATGTGCCTTTTTGCAATTTAATCTCAGATAAATATTATTTCCTTTAAAAAAAGATATTTTGTCCATTTTCAAATAATAATATAGCATAGATGAAGTTTTCACAATTATTTACCCTCAAATGCAAAAGATTTTAAACGATAGAGAATGATTTAGAGAAAATTTCGTTATAGTCGAGATATCTTCAGACATCCAAGAGGAGTTATGATAGAAAGTTTTGCTTGGAATTACATGTAGATTAAGGAATGAAAAATTGATATATTGATGGAACCGAACGTATAAGAAGATGAAAGTTATGGAGTGAACAGCTTAGTATTTTAGGTTGAAGGATATCAGTTTGAGTAATATGAATGAAACGCATCCTAACGTCGAAACTTTTACTATGAATACTACCAAACAAATACAATAAGCAAAACATGCCCCCTCCCAAAAAAAAATATATAATATAATGTATTGCTTATCCCCATACGTGAAATTTTATTCAATATATAAAAAATGAATCATTGCATATCATTAAAAATAGAAATCTCTATAATGTTAGCTTTTGTTTTGGACAAAACCTTTTTTATTCTAATTAGAATTTACAGAAATTGGAAACATATGAGTTAATATTATGCTAAAAAAAAATTAGGCATATAAATTAAATGAACTATCATTTGCATTTTCATTATTGAGCTGAGTTACCCAAAACTCTTAATTATTCTGCTCAGTTATGAAAATTATTTCTTATCGACGACTTCAATGGTATATTTGAACCTCTGCGCGTTGAAAACTATTGAGACAATTGCCAGATAGAGATGTCGCCGATATCTGATAGTAATCGTGTCCTTTTAGGTGTAATTACAGATCACAAATGGCATACACTTAGCGTTAAAATTCGCTACAACTTTCTACTTTAATTTCCAAATACTATTTCATTTCTCCTTTTACAAATATAAAATATATTACATTTAATATTTCACTTCAAAGTATGTTAAATATCTCCAATAAACTGGAATACGGCTTTGAAAGCGTTTTTTAAGTTATTGACCGTAAAAAATTAATCAAAAGTGTTCGTATCTTTAATGTGCTATCAGAAGCACGCTTCATGCTGCAAAAAATATTTTTTCTTTTAATCCATTTGACGACAAAATGACACAGAGCTTAACGACTGCTGCGAAACTCGGCATATTCGCTTTTTAACTTCTAACTCTTCTGCTGACCACATTAAATATAATTCGATACTGCGTCTTCACTTAAAAAGGTGATAAGGAGTACAACTTCGTTTCATTCATCATATTCTAAGACATGTTAAAAGCGTCCTTTAAATCCATCGAGACGGGAGACTTTTAATTATTTTTTTAATTTATTTACCAACAGTTTTTTCTGTAATTCAATCGGGAATATGCTCCGGTTAAGTAAGGTAAACTTATATACTTATAGGAAGTGTACATAAAACGGTCGCTCTTCTTCAAGGGGTTGATGCGGACTTCAGTTAGTGTGGGCGAAAAATGGCCGATCTTGGAAGTCGCATTAATCGCAGCTACTTTAATTTACATATTAGCACACATAAATATCATGAAGCTCAAATTGCGCGAGCTACAATCATACTTCCTAAAGTCAGAGAAATGACATGTAGATGGCACTTTCTTACACATGTGTTTCATGTCAAACAAAATGTTCACAAACTTGGCTGCTTTTATAAATGAGTAGCCAGACATTGCCATACGTATTGGTTCTCATTACGAAAGTTTGCAAGATAAAGAATCTGTATAAAAGGTCTTGTCATCTCCTGCGGATGGAACTCGGTTGAATAGAAGTGACTTTTAACACGTTCGCTACCGCTTACGTGAAGATGTGATGATGGTTAATGCCGCACTGTAGAAGTGGGTTTTTCCCAGAAGCCGATTTACTTTTTATAACAAAGAATCAGTGAAAAATTTTCCCGCGCCAGCAGGTGACTGGCTATTGGCCATTTCCCCACATAACGCGTTGGCGCGTGAGTGGCCCCTTAATGTTTGCGCGATATCACGCGCTGGCGCGTGAACGGCAGCGAATGTGTTAATTAAAATGTTAAAAGCTACAAATAATGTTGCTATGGATCAGGGAAATTTTAATGAATATATTAGTAATTTCTTATAAAAAAACTCACCATCTAGATCCTACTGAAAAATTTTCTAACCTGTATCAATGCTGTCGAACTATTACTAACTCGTTTACTGTACTTTATACTATATTTACATCTATAATATTCTTAAAATTTAACTATTACTATAACAATGCACGTTATTTATAATATATTTGTGGATTGAATCTGCCATTATTAGAAATCCATTACAGTTTGAATGCTCCTGTAGTTGTTTCTATTTATCTTACAAATAGTTGTGCACTCAGTTTTAAGCCTGCTAAAATGCGAACTTAATCCCGACTATAAAAGTATAGGCACGTAACGGCACTCTTATTCTATCACACTTCACCTATTTTAAAGAATTACAAATCAATTGAATAGTTACAATCTATGAGGTTATATTTTGTTTGAGAACAGATAGTTTTAATGGAGAGAATTCTCTTGCTTAAATTCTGAAATTATTCTGAAAAGCATTAAATTCGAGTGTTTCTTAACCCCTTACCGAAAGGGGCATTTTACGAAATTTTTAATCTTTTGTCACTGGTTTTTAAAAACAAAAATTTCTGCCTTATTGATTCGAGAAAATGCTGCGATCAAATAAGGCAAATTTTACTGGTAGGTATAGACACTGATTCTTAAGCCTTTTTGCGATATTTACACGTGTAGTTCGTCCCCAAGTGTTTTTTAAGGTAACATCATTTGTATTTAAAATTATACATATGTTTCCAAGGTTTTTATATAGATTTGATTGAGATTTATTTTAGGAGTAATTCATAAATTGACATTAAATTTGTTTCGGAAGAATAAACTTAATAAATAAAGTTATCAAAGTTAATAAATAAAGTTAATTGTTAAAAAAAGAAGTAGATCAAATGAGGTAAATGCAATATCATAAATAATTTTTTGCGCAATCTTGCCCAGAGAGCAGTAGGGTTATTCCACATAACAATGTTAAGCTGAATTACTTGCAAAAATCTATAATAAAATGCAAAACATTGTAAATTGGACGGTAAGCTAGGCAAATAAGGTGCGTTGGTACTATAACTTATTTTCTAATTTTTGTTTAATAAATGTTGTACACTTTTGCAAATATGCAAGAGTAAAACAAAATGTATTACATTTTGATATGTTAAATTCATATGTAAATAATAGTGCTCCTTCGTAAATAGACGTCATCACCTTTCCAACCTAGAATCATGACCAATCATGAGGTATCATCAAAATATTTATGTGTAAGATTTAACCACTTGAGGATGAGCGACCAGTATACATTACACTTAAGTTCCTTAGACTGCTTCTTTATTTTCACCAAATACAGAAGTTTTTCACTTCTGAAAAATGGGTGGTGAAAGATTTAAAAAAAAAAATGCTCCCGTTGCGAAGAGGATCATGAAGTGGAATTTTTTATTAATATATTTTTAAGTTTTTATACAATATTCACAAAATTTGGAATGACATGACAATGTTCTGCAGTGATTATGTAAGTAAATCTCGAACCAATCGATCTGGTAGTTTTTCAATGTTATATGCAGATAGACTGGCGAACCAGATAACGAATATTGTTGCTAAGTTTTTGTATAGTTACGAACATACCTAAAATCCCTTAGGTATTCTTTATTCACTTACTTTAGATTTTAAATGTTTTAGTACCCGAAAATTCGTAAAATTATGATCGCTATATCAGAAAACGGTTTTTTTGTTTTTTAAATAATTCAATATTACTTTACAAATATTCTGGTTAAAGGTGAATGAAAATCCTTTGAACGCTGCATAGATAATTACTTTAAAGATCAAGACTCTAGGATTCCATGGTGATGACGTTCTATCTATGAGGAAGTCATTTAATTTCCATAATACTGAATTATAAATATAGAATTGTTTCAGAATTTTGACAAGTCCTTTGAAATTTTATGATAATCGAATTAATACTCAAAATACATTAATAAAAAATATCATCATTTTATGAAATCCTGACATACATAATTCACTTATAATCTATGATAGGTCATATTTCTATCCTGCTATGGTGATGACTTCCTATTTAAGAGGGAATGTTTTTATTTCTGTTTGGCTGAATTAAAAATATATAGAATCATAATAAATTTTGTACTCATGATTTTTTGAGTAAGAGTGCAATAGGTATTGCACCAAGATCTGAATACTTATAAAAATATTTATAGTAAGAACGCACCTCATTTGCCACGTTTGACGTACGATTTACGATTTTTTTTTTTTTTTTTTTTGGTTCTTCTTCCTTTTTTCATTGATCAAGGCCACACTAAAATAAAATTTGCGCATTTCCATAGTAATGAAATATTTTCACTGTTGAAACACGTAGGTAGACACGTAAATAGTGTTGAAACACATCTTCAATTGTTTTCTTTATAGTCAAGTTAAAAGATTGTTATTTTCTTGAATTATATGCACAAAAAAGCATCTTCAAATAGTGTTACAAATTTGAAGCATCATTAAAAGATCTAAAGAATTATATTCAACTTTGTAAAATTTCAAGATTTCAGTATCAACAAAATCAATAAATTGGTCTTCAAAATACTAACCTGAAAGCCAAACAAAATCTTTTATCTTCTAGATAATAAAATTATTTTAAAATTATGAAATTACATCAACCCGAGAATGTAAAATAAGCGTATTAATTGAAATCTAAAATAAGTTTAAGTAACGGGATATGCCAAAATCAAAACTTTTCTATTCTACAAATGTTAATACTAAAAATAATCTACCCTTCCGTCAAATCATAAAAATACGGATACCGTAATTCCCCCTGCGGAAGAATATCTTTACATTTGTCTAGGACCTGCTGGAAACAAAACGTTTTTTAATTCAATGTAGACTGCATACACTTATCGATCATAGAATAATACGCCCTTTCTAGTGAAATATTTCCAAATTCGAGTGTGGCCTTCTGGTTATAGAAGAATACATATACGCATATATACAGAATCTGGTTTATATTTATAATTAATTCATTTAATTTCTATGTATAAATTTATACACTTTTCGATATTCCAAAAAATATATATATACACATGCTCTCACATGATCAGACAAACAGCCAGACGGACAATTTGCAAAATCATGTTATCAAGTTCTCTGACGTGTACATCTGACAAAGAAGAAAAGTTAAAAAAAATTCCAACAATATTTTCTTCTACTATAAACAAAAGAAAGTAATAAACAAGACAAAATTAAAATCCATTAAAGAATTTAATAACAATCTTGCTATTGTTCTAATATTCCATAAAGTTCAATAATCTGTATGACAAACTATTTTATTCAAGAAGAGCATTGTAATTAGAAAACCTATTCACTATATTTTAAAACGAGACAAGTATAAGTTATTCTAAAAGCTGCGTAGAGATTTTTTAAAGAAAACTTTTGTAAATAATATAAACAAAAATAACTTGTTTCAAAATATCCATTATAATCACAAAATCCGAAGTTTATAAAAAGCAACATGAAGCGTTTTTTTTTAAATTATTTTAATGTCACAATGCGGAATTATGCTAAAATGTCGCAAGCTATTTTTTACTCAGAACATTTTCTTTTGCTTTCAAGTATTCAGAGACAACATGGCAAATTATTTAAATTATGTCACGAAAAAATGGAGTTAAAATTTAGAAATGCATCATAAATGCACAGAACAGTAAGACTTTTAAATTTATTTACATAAATGTAAATTAGATGAGCAAAGGCATCTGTCGCCTGACAGTTTGGCATGCGAAGCTTTTCTTTTCCTATTATTTATTTAGCGGAGAGAGAGGTCTGCGTTAATTTTTATATAAAGACATTTTAGGGTTTTTTTTTTTTTTTTTTTTGTTATTTGTATGAAATTAATATCCATGAAATATCTCTTATGCAAACGTCTTGAAACATTTTGAGTATTAAAAATGAAGTTTTTAATACAAAAAATGTTTCAAAAGACTTGAGGACCTATAGAACCATTAAATATTTCTTGTATGCTGATAACACTGATAAACAAGGTTTCTGTTTCTAACTAAGCATGTGGTGACTTTTACAGCCGTCCGGAGGAAAGCACTTCCGGAAAATTTTGGTATGTTTTCACCCCCAGACCCCAAAACCACCCTCAGTTCAAATGTTGACATATATATATATAACCATATATACATATATATATATATATATATATATATATCTGATTTTTGTCATGCGATAACTAACGTATTTATGAACCGATTTGAATGAAACTTGGTATGTACATAGTACATACAAATGTCTCGACCGAGTTCGTTGGCCACCATCATCCGCCATTTTGTTTAAAAATGGCGGCCATTTAAAATAAAAAAAAAATTAAATTTAAAATTCAATGCGAAAAAATTAAAAGTTGAAAAATATTTTTCTTTTATGTGTTAGAACATAAAATAACAATTCTAGAACACTTTTTATTTTGTCTATATCTTAAAAAATGTTTGAGTTATAGCACTTTGAATTTTTCTTATGGCTGACATTTTGAAACGATCTGATTTTTGTCACGTGATAACACGCGTATTTATGAACGTACTTGAATGAAACTTGGTATGTACATAGTACATACAAATGTCTCAACCGAGTTCGTTGGTCAGCATCAGCAGCCATTTTGAAACAAAATGGTGGCCATTTTAAATTTTTAAAAAAATTTTTAATTTTAAATTAAATGCGAAAAAATTAAAAGTTGAAAAATATTTTTCTTTTACGTGTTAGAACCTAAAACAACGATTCCAGAACACTTTTTATTTTATCTATATCTTAAAATATGATTGAGTTATAGCACTTTGAATTTTTCTTATGGTTGACATTTAAAACGATCTGATTTTTGTCACCTGATAACACGCGCATTTATGAATGGATTTGGATGTAACTTGGTGTGTACATAATATATACTGAGGCCTGAATCGAATTCGATACTAAGTTCCATACGCCATTTTATTTCAAAATGGCGGCCATTTAAAAAATTTAAAATTTTTTAAAATTTAAAATTAGGTACAGGAAAGTGAGAAATTGAAAAAGATTTTTCTTTTATGCATTTGACCTTGATACAAAGATTCCAGAGCATTTTTTGTTTCGTCTGTATCTTAAAAAATGGCTGAGTTATCGCATATATATATTAACCGATTTCAATATGAATGTGCATGTGCACTTGAATTAGTATTTCGACCAAGCTTATAATCAGGTTCTACTAATTTGAGCTTAGTATTTTTGAATAATATAACTTAATTTAATATATATATATATATATATATATATATATATATATAAGTATATGAAAGCTACCTCTTCCTCCCGGCCCTGCCGGAAGGACTATTATATTTTAGGTAGTGCTGTGAAAGAATATGCCATTAAAAAATTTCCAACACCCACAGATTTTTGAAAAATTCAAAATCTTGAAAATCTGAATTTGGTAGTATTTATTCAACACATATACGTTATGAAATTTATCATTTGGTATTTTAGTTATGATAAACTTTTAAATAAACACTTATAAAGTTTAAAATTAATATTTAAAATACTGAAAGTATGCATTGTTTATAAAGTTTCAGAAAAATATAGAAGAATTTTTTGGAAAAAGAAATTTTATTAATAAGAAATTTCATACTTTATGTAGTGGTAAATATCTTATCTGTGGCTGCTCTCTTATAGGCCATTGTTAAGAGTTATATTGATAATTTAAAGGCAACATTAAGCCACTTATATCATTACAATATCATAAATCATCTTTTCTTGAAAAAAGTGTCGAATATTTCTTATGTCAATCTCGGTAAATAGATATCTTTGTATTGTTTTTCAGGAGATTCCAACCTTGAAATCTTGATCCAAGTAATTCTGAGTTTTTCTTTGATAAATTTAAATCTCTCACAAAATCATTTAATTCTTTTTGAGTAATTAGGTATGGTTCTTCATTTATGCCAGGGGAATAGTTCATATCGGATTTAGAGGAAGTTTCAGTTTCATTAATTTTCATTTCTACTGCTGCATCGTCATATGTAAAATTCTCTGGAGGTTTTGGTATTTGTAAATTATCATTATGTAATGCTGGTCGCATTGCTGAATCTAAGTTCGGGTACTTAATTTTATGTTTACTTCTTGCCGAGAATCCTGACCGAACAGTCAGTTATATGATCCTTCGACATGCACTATATCATGGGTATAGCAAAGGACATACATTTTTTTGTACCTTTCATCCACGCCCGGAGGTTTGTAGCACATCGTGTAAAACAAGAATGAGGTGCCCATTTCCTATCTTGATAACCTATTTTATATCCAAAGTACATATGATAGGCATTCTATATTAACGGCGTGAAAACGCATTGATGCTTTTTCAAAGTTAGCTCCCCGTACACATAGTAAAAAGAATCGGGTTCATTAACGCATCCTCTAGACATATTTTACATACTGTAGAGGAAAATAGAATAATTATAATCAAAATTTAATTAAAAAGTCTTGCAGAACAAAGACACAGCAGTACGCTCGCTCTGAAAGTTTCAACTGTCATGGATTTGCGTTAAAGTCAAATACTGTGGGGGTGGTTAGAGCTGTTTTTTCAATATCGCTAACATAAAACTTATTAGGGGGACATCTGTTTCTACTCTTTTGCTGTATCTTCTATCGTTGTAATAAGAAAAAGGAATGTTTATGTGAATCAAATACATGAAAGAGAATAATATAATTTAATTATAATGCCTATACAATGCCTACATACTCTAAGACGTATAAATGAAATTTCTCAAAATTGCAGGGTGATAGAAAATTTTTACAAACATATTCTTTTTCAGCATCTTAAAATCTATAAGAAACACCCAATGTATATAGAGAAACAGAAAATTCGTTAAAATTTGTTTATCAGTGTAATTAGGCGTGACTGAGATAATGTTCATCCGATTCAGGTCGGTCTTTGGGTTGAGTTTTGAAGGTTTTTTTGGTTTGAGGCCATATACATGTCGACCAAGTCATTACTTATGAAAATATTCTTCGTGAAAATAAATCTGACACTCAAGAAGAGTTACAGAGAATTTATTTTTTGTTTTACTTGGGGGGGGCTCCGCCCCCCTGCTCGCTACGCTCACCAACTCCCCTAGTAATCGCTTCGCGATTCTGTTCGGTGTTGCTTCGCAATCCCGGTTGGAATCGCTTCGCGATACCTTATTTTCCATACACTGTTAAAAATCTGCTGCATTTTGTTGTAACGCACTCCCCTGCTTGTATCGAAAACGGTTACTTGGCCGTGAAATTGAGCTTTCTCATTTGTTGGAATAGAGATATTATATACAAGCGGTGGAGTGCGTTGCAACAAAATGCAGCAGATTTTTAACAGTGTACACTCAATTTTGGAATTCATTCCTCTCCTCATTGGTCGAAGCATAGACGGAGCCCTTTCCTGATTGGTCTATTCGACTCATGGAAGGTGTGGTTTTCCCAGATGCGTTATTTCCGGAAACCTTACACATCAGCATCATTCCAGGAGTCACTGGAGATTTGTTTAAGGCTAGTTTTTTTTACTACAGAAGGATTTCACTAATAGGTCTATCTTAAGCATATCTTGCTTTATACAAAGAGTTTCGTAAGTATTGAGATGTGAAAAAGCACTTTATTAAGCTATTTGTCAATTTATGACCACAGTAGAAAGAAGGATTGTTTGAGGAGGTAAATTACCTAATCCTCAAACTCTCATCCTACGTCCTTATTTTAAAAAAAATGCAAGTTTTCATTCCTGCATGCAGAACAAATGGCTACAATTTCACGTTACAGTAAAAGTTCCGTTTGCCTCCCCTGTGAAACTTATTTTTGTCAAATTGTGTCACTTTTCTTGCGTGTGAGTAATTACGATGATATTGAAATTAGTATTTCGTTTATTACATATTGAAAATCAATCTGGATGAAGATCATTATCTAGATTCTTTCTCAAATAAATATTTTTGTTAAGTTTTTCTTTTTTTTATGTTTTACACATTTCTAAGACTAGCTTATTACAAAAAAATATAAACAAAATAAAATTACTGTGTAATGACCCGAGAATGTTAAATTATATCTGCGCTTAGTGATTTATTTTAATTATTATACGAAGTATCAAGCAGAAACAGTTAACAGCGTAAAGATAAAACTTTGTGCATTAGTAGCAGGAAGATAAGATCTCTGAGATGAGTAGAAAAAAGTATTTTAACTGCTGTCATTAATTTCAGGAAATTCTTCCTCTTTTTTAAAAAATAAAGGGGAACGAGGCTATTGTGTCTGGAACAAGAGAATACCTTGTTGCATTTTAAATGAGCGATGGATTCCAGTTGCAGTGACTTAATAACAGCTCATTTAGTAATTTGAAAGCGTATTTCAGGAGAATGTCGTGTTTTAAATGTCATAAAAGAAGCATTGTTACCTTTTATGGTTTGGATTAAATTTTTCTTCTCCCCTAAAAGAATACTTAAATTGAAGATCTATTAACATTTCAGTTTGTACATCCATATATCTAAAAATCCTTAATTTGTATTCTACAATATTCATCAAGTAATATTCTGAACATTTTTTTCAACCAAATAAAAACTTCTTAAGCTATCCCAAACCTTCTTCTATATTATTCTGCCCTATTAATCCAAATAATGATGTTTTACATTAATAATTTGAAACAAGAATCACACTGCACCGTTTAAAATTTAATATAGATTTAAGGAGATATGCACTGCATTCGAAAACTTTGTGTATTCCTGTAACTTAACGATAAATACTATGCACATCATGTTATGCAAAAAGTATATTTTAATTTTAAACAATGCACTAATGTTTCACACGTAGGTTTAGCATTGTGTTGCAATGTGTAATTGCCGTACAATCAAAAGTATGAAAACATGAAAAACTGGGTGCAGAAAACACAATGCTAAGCCTACGAGTCAACCACTATTTGTATTAATTTTTGGCTTATGCAACACTACTCTTCCTGCAGACATGGATCATTAGATTCCTCCATTACTACTCTTCCATAAAATAAAGGAATTTTTATTTTAGTTGATGACTTGGGACTTTGTGCGGCCGGCTCATGGACTAATAGGACAGAAAATAGATAGCCTTTAAAAACAGAGATAATTTTTCACGATATTTTTAACCAAGTACCTCTCCGAAACTCATGTTTACGATTATTTTAAAACATATAATGAAAAAAGAAAAACATAATAAAAAATTATCTTCCACAAGGGTTAAGAGGGTCATATCCTTTTCTCAAATATTAAATAACATTTATAAAGAATTAAATGTTTTTCATTTATATGTTCATTTATAAAGAATTAAATGTTGAAATTTAATGTTTTTCTTTTTCAAGGTCATCAGGGTAAAGGAAATTTAGTTAACAAATTGAACGAAAAGAAGTTGTGTTTCCTACAAGAAATTTGCAAAAATATTGTTTTAAGTTAAGGAAAAGCAATTTTTCAGCTCTTTTTTGCCCAAGTTATAAAAGAAACGTAATGAGAATTTTCTGGTGATAGGATATAATATTCCATGTAATTAAAAATAATATAATCTTATATTTCATCAAAGGTAAAATAAATAAAACTTGCGAAATTTATTATATCAAATTAAATCACAATATAGTAGATTACTGTTATCCCAAAAGTTTGTTCAACAATTGTGCAATATTGCGAAATTTTAGCTTCTATTTTAATGTTATAGTGTATTTTTCACACCTTATCATTTTTAACTCCAATTTTATTTGGCAGCAGTAGATATCGGAATGCTTTTAAAAAATAAATCAAGCCGGGCCAATATGTTTGTATGGGCGGCGGTGAAATCCATTTTTGTATAAGCCAGCACAATACATATTTGAATAAATGGGGTAGAGGCTGCAAATTTCAGCATGTGGTGAACTCTTTTTCAAACATACAGAATTTTTTTCTGAAAAAGTTTTTTTGACTTTTTTGAAAGATGAGACCAATGAGAACTTAAGCGAAAACTGAAACAAATAAAGTCAACCTGAAGCAAATCCTACACTCATAGAAACAATATTATCAATCTGACACGACCTAGTTATCCGATCCACTTCGGAACCACATTTTAGAGGAATAAAAGTCAATAATCGGACCCGCCAAAAATGGTTTAAAACCAAAGCTGTAGCGTCAAAACCAGGATATCATAAACATAAGCTATAAACAACTGAAAGACATCGTGAACGTTGGGTTGAACTGAGATAGTCTGTTGTTACAGGTTTCATCACTATTGACGCCTTTGTGAACTACTTAGCACTGCACCCGCAAGAAGGGACGTTCATTCTTATGCTTGTTCTACCAGCTCGTGCGATATTAGCCTCAGTTTCTCAAAAAGTCCAACAATCCGAATCAATCGATTAAATCAACCCATAAAACTGTCGTAATCTTTTCTAGAGCCACAGTGGTAGCATTCTTGTGAACGATAATGCAAAAAAAAAGATTAATTTCAGATAAAATTTTACTAAACAGTACTGGCAAAATAGCAAAAAATGTAACAACAGATGGCCATTCGCCAAAATTTGGGGAAAAATGTCGTTTTATGCCACTAGAAATGAAGATCTGATAATTCTTCTCAAAATGAAGTGTTTTACTCTGTTTTGACATGCGGTCAAAAGAAGGGGAGGGGGATTTCGGAAAAGTCATGGTAGGGAGAAAAAATGTTTTAAATTGGTAAAGTGAAGCACCGTTTAATATATATATTTATATTTTGAATAAAATAATACAATTCGCAATCAGATATGATCATAAAAAGTTACGCCAAATTTTATTAATACAAAACTGAAAATTTTAGTTTCTTATTGTTACATAGCTTTGTTGCATTTATTATACAATCAAAATATGCTCTTTATAACATTTTAAATAATCTAAACTTATTAAATATTCTTAAAATTGCGAATAAATATTCTTAAAATTGCGAAAAAATAGAGCCACCAGATTCTTGTTCAGTGACATCAAAATTGTCAAAATCCATGTTATAATTTTGTATTTTTAAAGAAAATATTATAACTTTGCATTCATAAGATCTGGTGTAACTTTGAAACGAATGAGCGTACAGGCTTTTCGATATGGTCATTCGATTCAGAATTAATAAATACATTTTGAAAAAAAAAGGAAGAAAAATATTTGTTTGTTGTGTGATTATGGGTGTGTCTGCGATAACTGTCGAGATTTACGGCAAAAAAGAAGCTGCATTTTTTAGTGAGGATAGTACAAAGTATCTTCTGATGAAGCCGAGGCACAGAATTCTAAAAATTCTATGTTGAATTACTAATTAAGCATCGCAATTTACTCTCATCAAAAAATCATCTATTTGATCCCTGCTTGCTCCCCGTTTACCAATTGATTTACGCATCGGAGACTAGCGAAGAAAAACTTTCGATTTTATTTGTATTTTTTAATTGTACTATTGTTGTAGCCTAAATTAAAAAAAAATGTTCGGTTCAGTTAAAATTAAAAATATATATATATTCCTAAAGATAGTACTCTTACTATTCAAATCTCCGATCAATTCGAAAAAAAAGAAAAGAATGGACCATTTATTCCAAAAAAACATTCATCCCTTTTTGCTATGCCCCTCCAGGATTCAAATTAAAAAATATCAACAAGCCAAAAAAAATGTTTCCTCAAAGATGAAGCCTTTCCAATCGATGGTTTAAAAAATATGAATTTTATCACTTTAGAATGCACCGACGAACACAGGTCACTTCACTGCTCAAGTAGACGATACTTTTCTACTCTAAAAGTAACAAGAAGTATGTTTGAAACACAATATTTTTAGAATATATCAAAAAACTAGATTTACATTATCTATAAAAAATTTAAACATTCGAGAAGTTGGAAATATGTTTTACAAAATAAAACGAGTGAAAATGTCGATAAAATCAATTAAAACCTGGATATTTAGTCTCTGATACGCTTGCTTTCGGTGCAGAAAATAAAATACAATTCAATATTTTTTCGAGACTTCTTCATATAAAATTATAAATTTAGACAATATGAAGTTAAAGTTTTAAAATCATATAAATTTGTGGTTCATCTAACACTGGCCCAGGCAACGTCGAAATGTTTCAGCTAGTTGATAATAAACAATTCCCATCGTAACCTATTAAAAAAATTAATTTTTTTCATTCCTGAATTAAAATGCTTACTTCCCATCCCCCCCCCAAAAAAAAACCAGAGAAAAACAACTTTAATTTTTGGAGCATCAAGGGTCAGCTAATTGATAATAAACGATATCCAACTTAACTTATTTAAAAGTTTGATTTCTCTCTTTAATCGAGTTAATACTCCTCTCCCCCCCCTAAAAACAAAGCTACATAATTTCTTCAACTAACCGGTTCTTCCGGTAATCGATTAGAAACCGGTCACTAACCGTAACGTCATGTAACCGGGTATATTGATCGCTTTAGTTAGGTCTAATGAATGCGCTCAATGTTTAATGATAGAC
Source organism: Maratus speculifer (assembly GCA_964019185.1). NCBI lineage: Eukaryota > Metazoa > Arthropoda > Arachnida > Araneae > Salticidae > Maratus > Maratus speculifer. Next base: position 26,811,142 of record OZ025292.1, read on the forward strand.
TTTGAACAAAAGGAATGCATTCAGGGACAGAAAAACGACGCTGTTAAAAATTTGAAACTTTTGCTGCAGCGTCAGTCCACTTCTTTTATACAATATCCTTATACTGACCATTGAGAATGCTCCATAATATCTGAGGTTAATCGTTTTCTATAAAAGCGGTGGAAGGACGATACAGCAAAAATTTCACATTAAAAAAAATGGGGAATAACGTCATACTGTTTTCTCGCGAGGCTAACGAAAAAGACATGCTATTGCGGTGCACTCCACTTATGATTTTTTTTATTTTTTTTACAGACGGCTGGAAGCATGTAACCCTCGAATACACCAATGAAGGTGTACGATAAAGCACATGTCATTCTAGAGGTCTGCAAAAAAAGATAAATGGGATGTAACGCGGTAGCCTGTCTTTTTCGTTAGCTGGGTTTCTCGGTGAAAGATTGGGTTCGGGAAAAGTTACGGGTATTTTTTATTTACATTAAGAAACACGGTGGTAGCTGGACTTTTGATTGCGGAAACAGATTATTACTCAGGTGAAAATATTATGATATTTTCACAATTATCACTCTTCTTAGAAGGAAAAATGTTCGAAAAGTCAATTTTTATGTGTACAGGGACAAGATAGCACAAAGAGATTTACAATTCGAGAGAAATATAACCACAAACAGTGCGTGCAATAGAGCCTGAGGAATTCAATCCCACAATCTCCTACATTCGCAAACGATTATCGGTGTAAATATTTCATTTAACAGTCACAATTAAGCTATAAAATGGTAAACAGATCACATTTCCCAACCACGTAATCACTTTACCCAAGAAAAGGGAGAATATACGATGTACATCACGAATTACGTGATCAAGGCAAAAACTTCTAGCGTAAAGAAGTTAAAGATTCGTTAGACGCAATGTAAATCGGAATCAGCCAATAGAACAGTTCAGGGGAAGGCAGTAGCAGTTTCCCTATTTATTAGTTAGAAGGTTTTGGTAAATTACCTGTACCACTTAACTTTTTCAGCCACGAACGCAGATTTGGAATATCCTCCATCTTATAAATAATGTGGGTTATCGAAGTCTGGATAATTTCCGGCTCTAAACACTAAGGAAAACGGAAAAAGTCACGTTATGTCCGTCTCTGACCGCTTCGGGTTCCCCATGGGCGTATTAATAGAATATCTATATCTGCTTACCCATGGGTACTCGGCGTAACGAAGGTTGTGGTCCATGAACGCGCTCAGAATATATCGTGAAATCTCATTTGATAGTTCAACAGCAGATGCAAGCAGCATCCGTTTCCAAAAAATACGAATTTTGAGTTAACCCGTCAGTAGTCGCGTGTCGGTCTTTTCGCCGCCCGTATAACTTATATTCTCGTAACTTGCATCACATTACAAATACAACGGAGATCTACCATATAGCTGACTTTGAAGATTTCTCGACCACTTTAAGGAAGTAACAGGACACCTCTGTTTTTCTTTCAGGTATATTTTTAGAAACAAAGTTGAAATTGGCGAAAAAGTCTACGTAAAAATTACTAATGTCAGTTCATTTTTACTTTTTCTAATTACTCCAGATCTCATGAATAAAATGCATAATTTAAGAAAACTGCAAGTTTATATGTTTGTTGTAATGTTATTTTCGTATATTAGGTGAAAAATATTTCTTATTTTACATATTTGGTATGCGGGGTTCCAGCGGCGAAAAGACCGAGCGCGACTAATGACGTTGTATCAGCAACAAATTAAAAGAGACTACAGAAGACTATAATTTTCCTAGCAATAGATGGTTTTCTATAAAAAGTAAAAACTATTTAAAATGCAAAATTTAATTAAAATATTTGATTCGAAGAAACAGAATTTTATATACATAATACGATAATTATAAAATTAGAGCAGAACAAACCCCCCTCTTGAGTGAGTACTCCAAATTTTATCTCCATTAATTTATTTGAAAATCCAAAATATGTAACTTTGTCCATTAGTTTTTAAGATATTGTTATCCCGAAAAAAACAGAAAAAACACAGCATAGTTGCGCCACCGGATGAGCGATATACACTAACAGCTAAACGGCAGATATGTAGATTTATATGCAGTTTTATGAAATTCTGCGTATCAGTTCTTATAATATAGCTATCGCGGAATAAAATAATTCCACATAGTAGCGCTATCTGCGAAGCGATATAAAATCAGAGCTAAGTTATTTTTAGATCTATCTTAATTTGAAATTTTATGATTATTGAACTCCATGCACTAATGTTTGAGACACAAGAGACCACTAAAATTGTATTACATAAAAACTAAACAAACATACCAAAATTTCGAAAAATGGTTAAATAGCGTTGAAGACATCCTGAAACGTATAAATCAAGCAAAAAATGAAAGTAAAAAAATTCCATGATTTCAATATTTTCTTATGTATAAGGAGGATGTAAAAACAAATCGCTTTAGTATCAGTCAAATATTTGAGGCACATTTTTAGATTCTGATGCTTTTAAAAATAATTTATTCGAAATTAAAAAAAAAAAAATCCCTTTCGGCATGGCCTATAGGCGGAGGTAGATTTCGAAAAGTTTTCATCTCAAAAAAAAAAAAAAAAAAAATGCCTATCTCTACTTAAATGCCCATTTTGGCAATATATTTTGAATTATATTCTTACTTTATTTAAAAAATTGACCAATATGCTCATTATATAGTTCCTAAATAACAAAAAACTGTTAATTAAATTCGTTTGACAGCAAAATTGAAATTAAAAATGAGTCATAAAATAACCAATTTATTATTTTAATACATCCACAATTCTTTAATCAAGATCGCTTTGAGAAATTTTGTGCGACGTGCCCACTTTGACAGATTTTTTTAAATATATATTTAGCCTTTATCAAAAATCTGACCAATACGGCACATTACACAGTTCCTAAATAACAAATAACTGTCAATTGAATGCGTTTGAGAGCAAAATTGAATTTAAAAATGAGTCATAAAATAAACAATTTGTTATTTGAATACAACCTCAATTCTTTTATCATGATCGCTTTGGGAAATTTTTTTGCGAAGTGCTTACTTTGACAGCTTTTAAAATATATATATTCACCCTTTATCAAAAAATCGAAGAATACGCACATTATATAGTTCCTAAGTAACAAAAAACTGTCAATTGAATGCGCGTCAGAGCAAAATTGGTTTTAAAAATGAGTCATAAAATAACCAATTTGTTATTTGAATACCCACAGTTCATTAATCATCTCGCTTTGGGAAATTTTTTGCGAAGTGCCCATTTTGGCAGCCTTTTTTGAAATATATTCTGCCTTTATCAAAAAACTGGCCACTCCGTCACATTATATAGTTCCTAAATAAGAGAACCTGTAAATTGGATGCGTTTGAGAACAAAAAAAGATTTAAAAATGACTCGGTAAAAACGCAATTTCTTAAATTTCCTCAAATTTTAATCACGATAACTTCGTGAAATTCTGTTCAAAATACCCTTTTTGGCAGCCTTTTAAAAAATATATTCTGCCTTTATCAAAAAACTGGCCAATACGTCAAGTTATATGGTTCCTAAATAATAGGACCTGTAAATTGGATGGGTTTGAGAACAAAAATTAATTTAAAAATGACTCATGAAAAACGCAATTTGTTATACTTAATGAATTTTTTAATGATGAAAACTTCGGGAAATCTGTTCAAAATACCTCTTTTGGCAGCCTTTTTAAAAATATATTCTGCCTTTATCAAAAAATTGGCCAATAAGTCGCATTATATAGTTGCTAAATAAGAGGATCTGTCATTTGGATGCGTTTAAAATCAAAAATGAATTTTAAAATGAGTCAGAATATAAGCAGTTTGGATTTAAGGTTTTTTCTCCAACTCCTATTTTTGTTTAATTTATTTTTGCTATAAGAATTGGTTCTATGAAAAACTTGTCAATATAAAAGTTGTAGATATTATTCTGAAGATGTAAAATAAATTTAATTAGATTTAATTGCTTAAGAATTGAGTAAGTTATGGGTTTTTTTCTTTTTCCTCCCCCCTATTTCTTTTCGTTTTTAATTTTTTTCATCGGTAAAAATTGGTCCTATCAAAAACTTGTAAATACAAAAGTTTTAGATAATATTGAGTACATTTATATAAAATTTAGTTCGATTTGATATCTTGAGAATTGACGAAGTTATGATTTTTTTTCTCCCAAAAACCATGTTTTTTTCGCCCCTTGAGCCCATTTTTAACTTTATCAAAAATCTGTCACGCATAAACTTTTTCCTCATCTTTTAGAAGTAATATAAACTTTAAACCGATTCGATATCTATTTTAATTAAAAAGTTATCGCATTTTTTCTGTTTTCACAAAAACCCTCCTAACTTTGACCCCCTTGGTCCGATTTTGCCCATTAACGAACTTAACCGAGATTTTATGCCCCTTGATTTTATGTAAAAGTTTGATGAAGATCTGAGCATAATTATGGAAGTTATCGTGTCTAGAAGAAAGTGATATACACCGATAGATAGATAGATAGATAGATAGATAGATAGATAGATAGATAGATAGATATATAAACTTTTTTACTGATGGTAGTTTTGGGGTCTAGGAGTCATGATTCGTGTAGATCCGCAAAAATTTTTCAGAAATTCCAACATGGGAGACAATGCAATAGGTAGTATTTCATACGAAATCTACCTAAAATGTATTACTAAATGCGAACATCGTAGATATTTTTAATACAAGCTGAATCATTATTATTATGAACAAAAGTACGAATTATCCGTATAACGTATTTTAAAATTAAAGCACTCTTGCAAAATATCAAACCATATATAAATGCTAAAAGATCATTTATACTTTCCTTAAAACTTTAATATAGAGCGGAAAAAAATATGAAAACTCTTACATACGTAAACAGAATGCACTTATAAAATATTCATAAAACGTATGAATAATTCTAATGCAAATTTTGCCAAGTTATAAATTTTATTTTTTCACATTCTCCTTTGAATTTTCACTGTGGCAATTTTTAAGTATATTGCCTGTTGTTTTTACAAATTTCAAATAATTAATGAAACGGCCAATTTTTTATGAGCATGTGTAGTAAGTTTTTCTTTTTTCCTCATTCCGTTTCATCTTCATAAAGCGGCAGTAAACTTTAAAAAATGTATAGCTATCTAGTAAAACAACGGATTTTTTTATTTTGATATTAACCTCTTGTGATTGGATGTATTTAAAAGCATTCAGATTTTTTAAATTTAATTTAAATGATTTTACTTTAAAAATTTTGATTCAGTATAAAAATATATATTTTAATTATTTTAAAATGAAATATGATGCAGTCGTTTATCTAACGGTTTAATATTTATAAGTTAAAAATTCTGATTATTTAATTAAAGCTAAATTGTTTTTAAAAATGATATAAAATGAAAACCTCTGAGCAATCTGAGATCACAATTAGCCAGCTGTTTTTACTCTCGAACCCGTAGCAGAAACATCACGAAGTTGTCACAAAATAGAAATGGCCCATTGCAAAAAACTTCCATCTTCAAATAACTAAATGCAGCTGAATATACAACCAGTATCTGTTATATGTTCACCCGTACGGTCCTGAAAAACCTTATATATGGTGTAAACAGGAATTTTTACTTTAGGTTACAAGATATCATTAATCAGTTAGTTAAATTAGTAAAATAATATAGAAATAAGCTTTGAAGATATAATTTATAATATGTGAGTTATAGACAAAAAATGTTTTTCATTTAAATTTTCGAATTGATGAGTATACTCGTGGTAGTAAAAACAATATTTTTTGCAGGTTTGTTTGCTTATATCGCAATTTTTAAAACTACCTTTTCTTATTCACGAACAGTTTTAAAATTACCTCTGTGCGTTTGGGATTGGCAAAAAATATCTGAGCATAATTAGTGCATTAAAAGCTTATTATTGCTGCAAGTTCACACTCACTGTAATTATAGTTTCCGTCAGTTTTTATAATTAAAACGTCGGACACTATTTCCAGTATAGAAGCTTCACCATGACCTTAACCCATGTAACGTCAGCTGCCAATATCTTGAAGGGGAACAGCAATATGCATGAGTATTTTAACACCGATTCCTCTTCTTTGAACAAGCAGTGTTTTTTTTTTTGTAAGTTGCATAACAGCAAAAACGTAACTTTTACCACTCGTGGGTTTAGTCCATTAGTAACAATCTCATTGTTAATAGCTATTTTAGTTATTTTGTCTTGTATCAATCAAACGGCATTCCATAATTTTTGTTTAAATTCAAATAAAGGTGCATTATCATAATTGTCTTCGTCTTCAAACGATAATTCATTACATTCTAGATGTCAAGAATGCCTAAAATGATCTTCAATTTTCTTCTATAATACCGTACTTTAACATTACGTAACGCGAGGCATCTAACATAATTACACGATGCTTTTTTTCCTTATTAATGGCAACGATGAAGTATTTTTTAAAAGTAGCTTTTGATAATATATCTTAAAGTTTTGTATAATCCCCTGATCTAAGATTTGTGCAACATTAGCTCGGTTTGGAGGTAAGAAAACAAGTTCTACTGAATTTAAATTGGGAAATCATGCAATTGGCAGTATAGTAGTCTGCGATTATAGTAGATTATCTCCTTTTTTATCTGTCCAAATTCTATAAAAACGTCGAATTTCATTTTTTAAAATGCTTGTTGTGATCCAGGTCTTTTGGTTCGCATAATATGATAGTCATGGATTTACAGTTTTCAAACAACGGGACTTGATAAATTTATCAATAACTAATGAAGCCAATTCCTCTGAGCCATCCATATTCGCTGCTAATAAAACGGCCAATCTTTTTTTTTCCTTATTTTCCACTTCTTCATTTTTAGGTGCGTTCGTAATTATGCAAATACGTAGAACTTATATTTGTCATCCAATCTGTCCGTCTGTCTGTCCGTCCGTACGTCCGTCCGCATACAACAACGCAAAAACTACCAAACCGAAACGCTTGAAATTTAAAATATATAATTATTACATAATTTTGACGAGTCATTTCAATTTTTTTGAAAATCGGATGCATAGATCAATTACACGGACAATCAAAAGTATTCCATTAATTACTGTCAATACGGAAAAAAGTTTCAAATGCCTTTTTAATCGTTTGAAATTTAAAATACATAATTATTGCATAATTTTGTTGAGTTATTTCAAGTTTTATCAAAATCGGATGTATAGTTCAATTACAGGAACAATCAAAAGTATACCGTTACATTAGTCCATGAAGAAAAATGTTTAAAATGCATTTTAATGGTGTCACGCTCATTCAAACATAATGAAATTGATACGCATCTATAAAGTACATATCATAATATACATTTTGCACAATCTATGGTTTAAAGAACGTTTGTTTTGATTTAAAAGACCACACAAAAGGTTTCCATTACTTAATGGTATAGGGAGAACATTATTTGATGCGCATTTTAATTGTAATTAATTAATTACAATTTTATGTGATTGATATGAGAGGGATATTTTTAAAATTTCGTTATCGTACGAACGCACCTCATTTGCTACGTTTCCTGTGCAATTTTCAACTTGTTTGTTCTTATAAATAACAGATTTATTTGGAAATGTATGAGGATCCCACAATCAATTAAATTAAAAACATGACAAGGACTGCTCCTATCAAGAATTTCGCCCAATACCCCCATTCTTCAATTCTTTTTATTACACTATTAGAAACATTAGAAGCTTCACTTAACATCTGTAAAAAATAAAAATATATTCTTTAAAATAAACCTTTGAAACCACACTTTGCTGGAAGTGAAACTGTTTTCCTTAGTTCAGCAGCAGTATCTAAAGACTGTTCTTTTACGATTAAACATGATATTAGGACACTCTGGATCTGGCATATTTCATTGGAGTGGAAAGGTCATCCTTAAAATTCCAAATGTTAAAAAACGTTACCGCTTCCTTTTTTTAATTGATTATTAGGCCAGTCAAATTGTCAGAAAAAAGGGCCGCTAGATGCAAAAATTCTGCTAGAAGATTTTATGTTTTTAAACTGTTTATAGGGATGCTAGTAACAAGAATTAATGGATTTCCAACAAAATATCTCGAGGCTAAATTTTGTGGAGCCAAAAAACCGCAAAATTTTCGAACTTTTTTTAGTTTTTTGCCTATAACTCAAAAATTATAAAATTTTTTCGTACCATACTCAATTACAAAAAGAAAGAACATTAAATTTTCTACAAATTTCATACCAAAACTGTTTTTCCAAAGTCAATATTAAGCGCGCTACAGCTATCTGAAAGTGACTGTTTTTTTTAACTTTGTGAAAAAATTGCAAAAACGAAAATTTGACATAATTTTTCATTATTTTATACTCTTTAATGTAACTTATTTAAATTACAGGTATTTGCATGATAACAATCATGATGAATTACAACGGTAATATTGCAAAAAAATTATGAACATTATAACTTTTTTGTATTTAGAGCTTTAGTAAAGAACATTGATATTAGCTATTTAACTGAATACAAGTAAAAATATTTTCGGTATTTTGCCTGTAACTCAAAAATTATAAATTTTTTGCGTAACATACTTACAAAAAGAAAGAACATTAAATTCTCTATAATTTTCTTATAAAAACGTTTTTCTAAACCCATTACTAAGCGCAATGGTTTTTTGAAAATGTCACTTTTTTTTAAAAAACTTTACAGAAAGTGACCTATTTTTCGCCTCCCATTCCCAAAAAAACTTTTCATCATTAACAATGAAAATTAAATAGATCTATTGATTGATGAAAAATAAAAGTTTTAAGAAAGGCAGGCAGAAGATACGCAAATTCTAGAAACCCTATAAGAAAACAATACAAAGGGAGGGCCGAGGATAAAAAAAGAGAATGCAGATGGAAGAGTGTGGTCAGTGACGTTACCGTGCTGCTTTCATTCAGATGCAACTGTTCTTTTTTAAATACATACTCTTTTAATATGCTGCTATTAAGTTTATTGCATGTCTTCTCGTTCAGTAATGAAAAATGAGTGAGCTCTAACCAAAATTGTGTTTTATTTGTCAAACGGCTTCAAATAGTGATACTCGCGTTGTGAGCCAGAAAAGACTTGTCAAGCTGTTTGAACATAGCGTTTAGCGTCAAAGTAATATTCATCAAAAGTAATATTCATCAGTTTTTTGAAAAGTAGCAAGGGAGTTAGAATACAGGATAATAGCCGAAAAACATGTGCGAATGACAGAATGATAGCAGCTTACGTTCGTCGGGATGAAGATTCTATACAGACTATAGCTTGTCCCTCAGATCAAGCACTTCTTTCAACTTAAGATAATTGCTTCTTATGTGACGAAGGTAATCCCGGTGACGTGAACGAAAAACAGTAGAAAAAGTCCTAACGCAAAGAGAAATTTGATTCACAAAGTAATGAAATTAGAAGCGAAAATTATATTTTTGAAAGCTGCTGAAAAACGTGGGGATGTAGGGTCCAAAAAGTAATTCAGCGTATTCAGCACGAACCTGCCTTGCAGATGCGAACCTGACTTTCAGATGCATGGTACTATAGTTTTTGTCGCGTAAAACTAGATCAATCTGTAACAAGTGGAGAGAAAAGAGGGCGTCGGCCCGCATCATCCGTTGACGAAGCCAATGACAGAAACAAGAGCCGCTTTATTTCATTGCTTAAAACAAATTAAAAAATTCAAAACAAGAATTTCAAAATAACAGAATTGAAGTTTAGCAGGCAAAAGAAGAAGCTCATGTCATGATAGTTACCTCAGCCATTTCAAGAGCCGAATCTTTTGAAAGTGTTTAATTGTCGGAGAAGACATTGACCTTCTCGTGATAATGACGAGCTTAGGCTATTAGCACAATAATCTGTTTTTTTAAAGTCAGGAAGAAGTAACATCGAAACCAAGTGGTTTTCAATCATGTCGTTCAAATACAATTACAACATATTCTTTTCACTCATGCAATCTGCGGATGCGATAAACATCCGCTGTTTTTAGGCTAAGAAAGTCAAAGTTTTGTATTACTTTGAAAAAACATAATCAGCTTAGAGAAATAGCCTGCGTATTCAATAAAATAGGTTCTACCCGTCAAGAAATCATCAAGGTTGGGAAAAAAAATTCCGTATTGCACTATACAGTCGATGCATAGCTACCAAACAGAATTTGAACACCTTAAGGTTCTAGTTAGTGGCTAAATCTGCCACACAGGGCCTAACTAAGGCAGGGGCATGCGGGGCAATTGCCCCGGGGCCCCTGGCTTAAGGGCCCCCCCAATGAATATAAGTTTTTCATTAAAGGAGTGTCAAATGATAAAAAATGGTCAAAAGTGACCAAAATTCTTTTTTTTCGAATTTTAAGGATCTTTCTTCTTCTACCCTCTCTGTTTCCATACCTCATGTCCATTTTCCTGTAATAAAAAAAAACTGTATTCTATATTTTTTTAAATTGTCTTTCTTCTGCTATTATGTATATAGATATGAATAGTACTTAGTACAAAATTTATGCGCTCAGACAATAATTATAAATTTCAGTTTTAGTCACTTCAGTATAATTTATGAAGAATTTTAAGATAGAAGGGGGCCCCCCTAATAATGTTTGTCCCGGTGCCCCCCACTGTCTAAGTCGGGCCCTGCTGTCACAAAAAATCAAAGTTCATTTTGCAAGACTACCACCAACACAAGAGGCTGCGCAGCATCATTTTCTTCGATGTTATCATCAGGTACAAGATAGGCTAGGAAACAACATCCCTCCTGAAGGATGTGGATCGGCTCACAGGTTTTCTTTCAGACAGTTCAAATGTGTCAAGACCCGGCACTTGAAACCTTGCTTCATGCTGTGTCATGTAGCTGTAGAAAAAGGTGCAGCAAAGCATGTTCTTTTCATAAATTAAGATTCAAATGCTCGACAATTTGTAAAAAAATGTAACAGGATCAACAACGAAAATGTCGACGACATTTATCAAGAAGGAGGGGATGTAAAAATGTCACTGTAAGTATTTTTTACTTACATTAAATTAAATACCTATTATTAATGTTCTCCACTAAAGCTCTAAATACAAAAAAGTTATGTTCTTAATTTTTTTTACAATATTACCGATGTAATTTATCATGATTGTTTTCATGCAAATACCTGTAATTTAAATAAGTTACATTAAAGAGTATAAAATAATGAAAAATTGTCAAATGTTCGTTTTTGCAATTTTTTCACAAAGTTAAAAAAAAACAGTCACTTTCAGATAGCTGTAGCGCGCTTAATATTGACTTTGGAAAAACAGTTTTGGTATGAAATTTGTAGAAAATTTAATGTTCTTTCTTTTTGTAATTGAGTATGGTACGCAAAAATCTTATAATTTTTGAGTTATAGGCAAAAAAATGAAAAAAGTTCGAAAATTTTGCGGTTTTTTGGCTCCACAAAATTTAGCCTCGAGATATTTTGTTGGAAAACCATTAATTCTTGTTACTAGCATCCCTATAAACAGTTTAAAAACATAAAATCTTCTAGCAGAATTTTTGCATCTATTTATGACAATTTGACTGGCCTATATATCTTTTTCCTAAACAAGATTTTAACCCTAAAACGTTACTCAGTGTCATTCTTCCTATTCGAGTCTTCTCAGAAACTGCTTCCATGCATTCAATTTTCATTGTTTTCTATCAATTTCTTTTTTTTTCTTCAGAGTCGTCAAATTTTTCATTTCGGTGGCATATTTTATTTACAAATGACAATTAACACATAAATGAACACTTTTCACGTTATGAAAAATAATGAATACAAAACATCAAAACATTTCTCGTGCATCGATTTCATTCAGTCACAAGAAGTGATGGCATTTTTTCAAAAATCGGTATCTAATGAAATCTGCACGGACCCGTGCCTGGCCAGGAGGATTAAAATTTCTTTTTTCAATGAGCCGAGCCCACAAACAAACTAAACGGGACTACCGTTCCGTTATATAGGTTTAGGTATAAACGATAAAATAAAACGAAAAATATAGCAGACACCACAAAGTCAATTCTCGACCGAAATTTTTTTTTTCCAAATGTTTAATAATGAATGAATCTTGTATTTTTATTATATTTTTTTCGACATTTTATTAATGGATAGCTTAAGAGTGTTTCAAGAATGAATCGTTAAAGACAATCAGTAATTTACTAAAATTTGAATCTCTTTTAGACTGCCCGAGAGCAGCGTCGACATGTCTGATTCAAACTCTGAGCTTGATGATGCTTTCCCCGGAAATGACAATGCTGATGATCAAGGCAATGACGAAGACCATCACAATGATGCGGACGATGAAGAGGATGAGGATGGTCACCAGCCGGAAGGAGAACTGGAGCCTGTTACAATGCACGTTCAAGTCGTTCAGGACATTGCCAATGAACAAGAAGATCATGATTGGCAAGAGGCTGATATAGAGGAGGAAATATTTCCTCAAAACGATGAAATGATGGATGAGGAAGAAAACAAAATTAATGATTACTCCCCACCCCCATCACCGGGACACAAAAGAGGCAGAGTGTTTTTTGTAAGTAAACATCTTTACAGACATCATTCATAATCTTATACATACAGACATTCGTTATGTTATTCATTCTCATTTCTCTTTCAAACAGGACTCTGATGAGGATGAACCATTGCAGTCTCCTAAAAGAAGATCCAATTCTCCAGAAGATTAGTTTCTTTTGAAATTTTCAAAAATTTCTATTTCATTCTCATCTTATTTATTTCGCCTTCCTTTATAAGGCCTCATAAATTAATACCTCTGAAATAGTGTTACCAAAGATAAGAAACGCAATGAACACCACAACCGATCAAAAAAACCCATTCTGTAAAGCTTCTAGACACTCTGCTTCCGAATTTATCTTTCTCGTGCTAAATCATGTGGGAGGTGTGATGCATTCGTCTATATTAAATATTTCATCGGGAAATTAATATATTTAACTTCATTTTTGTGCTACTCTTAAAAGATATCTCTTTTTTTATTAGATCCATTATTTTCTCTAAAATCTGTTTTATTTAATATTTTATGTGTTAAAATCTGATTAATTGCGTGTAAAATTTTAACGTAAAATTAACTATACACTATTAAAAATTTTGCGCTAATTTGAACCAAATTTTGGTGCTCAGTAGCTGCCACCATAAGGTAGTGAAATCTCAAATCAACATTTGGAACTTTTTATTTCAATATCGTTCCAAGTGCAGGGTGTCCAGCAAATAACATCCTGATTCCAAAATTAAATTTCTCAAAAACAAAGATTGATAGTAATATGCGGTAAACGGTTTTTTCATTGGGTAAGCTATAAAAATCTTATACAAAAATTTCAAACAGTGAATATTTTGAAAAAATTGTATTCTGATTGCACAGAATGCTTTGATTTGACATTTTTCTTGTTTCAGATTGTCTGCAGAGAAATAATTTTTCAGCTTACAGTGCAATATTTTAAAGATTTTTCGAAGTAAATTTTTACAATTTCGAAATTTCAAAAATTTAATTAAAAAAAACTATGAAATATTGCGCTTTAACCCGAAAAACCCATTCTCTGGCAGCAATCTAAAGCAAGATTGCTGCTCCATCTGCAATTCATTAATTGAGCATTAGTATGCATAATAAAAATATCAAATATAGATTTAAATTTGGTTTTTGAATTGCAATGCATTTTACAAATAGCTTACACATGTTTTATTTTTATATAATGTATTATGCGTACCCATTGTAAATATTACAGTGACCCCGAACGACTAGTTTTAAACGTAGCCAATTATAGAAGCATCGTAAATAATTGTTTCCTTCAAATTTGTATTTACACATGACTACAATAATCGGGAAAAAAATCAGATTAGAATTAAATGATCACATTTTAACCCTTAGTACTCTCACTTACCACTTGTGTTATCAGGTATTCTTCGTAAATTGAGACGCCAAATGCATTGGGCACCACTAAAATCTTAAAGTTTATTTCGCCTTTTTTTTTTATCACAGAATATACGGCCATTAGATAAGCTGAAAAAAAAACGTTATAATGCTGGTATCAAGAGCAAGTAAATTTATGCGGAAACTAGTTTTCAGTGAGAATCACCTCTCGATTGAAAAGGGTTAAAAGCAGCAAATCATTGAAAATTACTTCGCAAAGAATGTGTGTTTATGCCTAAATATGAAACGAAAAAGAAATTTATAAAATAACTTCATTAATATGCATTAAAAGCTGTGAATGTAGGAAATCAATTCACATTTAAAATGGCAAAATAATAATATTGCAAAGCAGTTTAAATCTAAAATTATGCTTATGCCAAACATTTATTTCATATTCTTTTTATTGATGATTTTAACCATTGTTATAAATTCTGAGACAGCAAAAATAATACCTTTCTAACGAGAAAATTGTTTTTACGTGACAACTAAAAAAAAAGATAACATTTACATAACATTTAAAGCAATACGATTAAAAGACTTTATTATAAACTATTTTCTTATAGTGTTAAAAAAATACCAGAGGGCATAAACTGTGTGTACTTCAAACTTTTATTTGGTCTTATTTAATCAAAGATGAAAATAGTCAGTAGATGTTTAGCAACTGCTGTCCGGCATTACATTATCTTAATGAAAGGAAAATGAATGGAAACCCATTTCCAGGGAAATAGACAGTTTGTTTTTTCTTTAAATTATTGTTCAATCTTCCGCAATCTTTTTACTGATGATCAAGTTAGCGTGCTTTATAGTTTGCGATGTTTAAATGAAAGTTGCTGTTTGTAATTTATACGTCGCATAGCTCCCTAGTATAGATAACAGAAGAATTTCGAGAGGAGATATTTTAAATATAAAATTCCACAGAACCTCCATAGGCTTAGCATTATTGAGGAAACCTCGTTCAGAAGCCTGTTTTTAAAGTTCTATTCACCCTAGTCATGTTAGTAATTTATCTTCTCCTTGGAAAGTACGCCCGATGTTGGCGATATTTTTTTTTCAAACGAATCCACCAATCTACAATAGTGAGATAAAAACATTAGTTCCAAAAGCCACCGTTATGGGAATATATGGCGCTGTGTAACAGAAAATAAATTGCAAATATCTATAAAATCAGTACTAAAATCATTAAATCTACTGAATGAAAGGTAAACGTATTTCAGTACTGATTCTTCATTATTTTAAACTATCTTTTCTGTTAAACAGTGCCTCATATTTCCCTAACTGTGACTTTTGAAGCTATTTTTTTTCGTGAAATACTGCGTCCCTTGCGTTTATCTTGTTTCATTTGCTTACAAAATTATTCGAAATTCTCTCATTAGATCGCGTTTGGCACTTAAGCCACAATCTCGTTTTTTAAATATTCTATTTCTTTTTTTTTCAGTTTTAAGCGGAAGAAGTGGGTGAAAAATTCTACCACTCGTAAGTTATGTGGAGAGGTGAACTTTGCTAACAAATGTTGAAAAACTTCATGCTTTGACTTTATTAAAATAAAATTTTCCTGTAACTTGAAAGGCCTTGGATTTACAAAAATTAGGGCAAACTATCTATGTAGAAAAAATGGCAAGTTTAATTCATACCATAGCAGTACAAGAAACGGTTCAAAAATATCCAGAATGTTTTAAACGTGACGCTTTGTTAATAACTACTATAACAATTGCAGAAATAAAAAAATACTAATGGATATATCAGAAAGAACCATCTATCACAAACTTCAAATTTTTTAAAGATTGTCAAGGTTTTTTTGGCACTGTAGTATTTGAGAAAAAACGACGTGCAATTCAATAAAATAATTCTTCAAACTTTTTTTAAAGTGCAAGTAAAAATCTGTAAAACTTTTTCAACCGGCTTTTCTTTTAGTATTCAAATTCATTAGATGGTAGAACCTCCCCTTATTCTATAACAAAATAGCGTACAGCGATGTTGAATAGCATAAAATGACACCTGAAAAGATCTATCTAAAAATGAAAATTTCAGTACCCCACATCAGCATAACTTGAAAATAAAGCTGATTTTTCATAATCAGAATGACTTAATTACTCCTTTTTTTCGCAAAATTCAGCAAAAGAAGAATGTAGAGCCATATTACACATTGAAACATATTCTAAAAATAAACAAACTATCAATGCGAACACTATCAAATATTTTTTGAAAAATTCCAATATTCAATAATCGTTTGAGTCATATGATTATAGAAATTACATTATTGTAAAACAATTTAAATTTTTATTATTAGATGATGCCGAAAATGAGGCTACCGAAAATAATCAGGCTGCCGGAAATGATGACTAAAATGTGAAAAATATTGGACAAAGGCTTTCATAACATCCCGTACAAGATGTAGTGGATGATGATGCGTTGCTCGATCTACTAGCTGCTCCTCCACAAGCTCCTCATCAACAAGCAGCTGCCATTGGGGCAGCAAATGTTCAAATCGCAGTGCAAATTCCAGTGGTTCAAAGGCATCCAACAAGGAGATATCTTAGAGGACGCAATGCCCGTCTCCTGCGAAGGCTCCGTGACCTCCAGGCTGCTACACCAAATGTCGATCCAAGCCGATGAAGTGAGCATTACTGTTGTCTTTCTGTTTGTTATGCTTTTCTTAGAACACAATTACGAGGCAATTTCTTCTTGTTAGTCTAGAATTTTAAATCCAATTCACAGAGGTGTGTTTTAAATTAATATTTCATAAATTTATGTAACGCTTAATTTTGAATTTAATTTTATGGTTTTTTATCCTGTTAGCTTTATCTCAGTAATATAGGGAATTGCATTTTTTACGAGCTAGAGAGAGAGGAGGGGGTGATGGCTCTATCACCAAAATAAGTCAAAAGTCTAGAAAAGTGCAACGTGGTGTTATTTTTAACGCTTACATGTAGAAATAATAAATAAAAATCATACTTTCAGGCGATTTCAATTTCTTTATTTTGCGAAAGCACGAGGTAGTGTTTGAGTTTAATGTAATGAATTTTAGGACAATTTTGGCGCCATCTCCAGCCACTGTACTTTATCTAAATTCTTTTTTATTCTGATTCAAACTATCTGATTAGAATTCCTTAATTGATTCCCCAACGTACAAGTTAAAAGTGTATAATAACAAGAAAAAGCCCAACCTTGTTAAATACAGTTTTTGATTACTTTAATTAATGTTTTATTGCAGTAAATCCTTAGCTTCAGGTTCAATGGATTTTATACACCGCGCTATTAGTACAAAGGGGGGAGGAGGGGGATCTAATATTTTGACACATCTTAATACTTACTTTGCAAAGAAAAACGTTGAACGTTATTCAGTTGACATAGCGTTCGCATTTGTCCAGCGCTCCGGGATTTGACATTCGATTGCGTTATGTTTTTTTTATCATTTTATTTTTTTTATAAGTGAGCTTGTAATTAGAAATAAATTTGCTCATATAAAAGTCTTTATATCATACCTTAACATCAAATAAACATACATTTCAAAATGTTTAAAAGTTTTAATATGCTTTTACAAATATTTTAAAAGCAGAATCGGATGTTAACCTTTTTTAATGAATCACACAAAGAGTAGTTTATTTGTTTCTAGATTTGGAATTTTGTATTTATGAATGGCACCATGCAACGGTGTTTGTTTATACTGGTAATATGTTGTAGTTAGTTGGTTATTTTAAATTTAGAATTTAAAACATTAAAAATTTATAGTTTTTGAAGGTTTCAGAGAAAATGAAAAAGAAAAGATGTCACCCAACAAAGGTTAAATAAAGCAGTTGTTCGACTTATAATACGACATTGAAATCTTAATACTAACATGGGCGCGATGTTTTTTAATTCCAAGGAACGGCGTGAACCGGTATTGACACGCTAGCATACTGTATATACAGATAATTACAAGTAAATTTATTAAACAAAAAATGAGAAAACAAGTTTAGCGTATCTGGGCCACAGCCAACTTCATTAGAGGCCTAGGAAGCTCTTGGTTGTTAAACGGAATTCGTGACATCATATCATGCCTAACCAATCAGCAAAGACATAATAAACTTGTCAATTTCATCATCATCATAAATTTAAATTGAAAAGTGAAATTTAATAATTATTGCATTGTATATATTATAGTACGAAAGATTGTAAATATTGTTTTGTACAGATTATTGCTTAGTACAAAGGGTTTTTATGTGCGTTTTCATTATGATTTTTTACTATTGAAAAGTACATCTAAAAACGTCTAAAGTGCATAAATATGTATGTAAATTTTAACTAATATTGTTTGATCTTACAGAATGCATATATATATGTACTGAATGTTGGTGTCCCATTGTGTCTCAGATATTAGGAATGAATTTAAAAATGTTTTTTTTCTTGCTTTTTTAGAATGCATTGAATTTTAAATGTATTTTGATTTATGTTATTATGTAGAGTTTTAATTTGCTCTCAAATTAGAAGTGCACACGTCTAGTTATAAAAAGGACTGACACCCTTTTTATTTTTCTTACTCAATAAAAGTACTTATTTGAAAAACGTTTGTCGTCTTTCCTACATTTTTTCATTGCTTCCATAGAAAATGTCTGCACTACAAATATTAAAGTACAAGATCATATATAGTACAAACTAAAGATCAACCAAAAAAGGTTTAAAAGCTGAAATCGATATTCAGTAATCTTTTTTATTACGAGCAAAAACAAAAATGTCCAAAATAGTTTTATAAGTAATTAATACATGCATAATTATATAAAATAATAAATTAATCAAGCGTATAAATATACGTGTGTCCCAAGTTGGCTGTCTGACCTAAATTTTTTGTTTTCATATAAAATAAAATATAATTCATTTAATTAAATATAATTGATTAATAACCTATATGTTAAATTTCAATCCATTTGGTTAAACCTTTCAGAGATTCCGCTTGCAGTCTGCATACGGTTAATTCTAACACCAAAACTGCCAAATGGCACCAGTAATTTTTTTATATATATTTTGGATCGCTTAATGTGAAAAAGAGCTATAAATTATTGTGAAATAAATTTCTTCGTAATGTGCGTTATGAATTAATTATTGTAACATATTTGGAGCAGAAATGCCATTGCCCCTGAAAGAGTTAAATAATTTTCGCTCTGTATATGTGGGCTCCAGTGTGACCGTTTTTTCAAGCTAAAAGCAGGATAGATTTGGACTAACAACAAGCTAAAAATAAATTCGATGGTCCTGCCATCTATTGATAGTCGGTATATCAATAGACTGACAACTATCTTTTAGCCTGAGTTTTTAGCTTGTTGTAAGTCCTACAACAGTCCAGATTTCTTACAACAATCCAAAAACGGTCACACTGGTGGGCTCTGTTATATAAGATAGACTGTTGATATCGATGAGGGTTTCCTGTTTAGTGATTGTGAGAACTTGTCCAGTTAAGATTTAGAACTATGAAATGATTTCGCACTTCGGAAATTTACTACAACGTTACTTAGCGTTCAAATTGAAATCTACGGACATGGAAGGAGAGCATCGAAAAGCTGAAAATCCGTCAGTAAAGTGTCCTTACGCAATCAGAGCGCGTTAAAGTGCTTCCGTGAGGCAGGCTACCGCGGTCTATTCCACATATCTTTTTCACAGACCGATGGAGTCATATAATGCTAGAATACACCAATATAGGTGCACGACTAGAGTACTACGTCATTCTAGCGGTCTGTAAAAAGATAAACTTGAAATGCACCGCGGTAGCCTGTCTTTTTTGTTAGCCTCGTAGAAAATCTGCAAGCATTCGATATTTAATTCGATAACTGAGTCTGAATCTAAAGACAGTGTCGATACACCATAGCAATGCACTTTAAATTCTTTGTGTATCCGGCATAGAAAGAGTCCTGATACTCACATTCTTAAAAATTTGACCCATTTGCTGCAGCGTCACTCCACTGCTTTCATGGAATATATCTTTTATGCCAATGAGGATTCTGCATAATACTATAAAGTAACCATTTTCTATAAAAGCGGTGGAGTGACGCTGCAGCAAATGAGTCAAATTTTTAACAGTGCAGACACTTGCGCTCTGACATATAAAGTTACTTTAAATGCGGATTTTCAGCATTTACACACCCATTTCCAATGTCTGTAATCATCGATGCAGATTTTCCATTTAGGTTGTATATTAGAATTGATCTAATTAAGATTTCGCCTTTTAAAAATAACTACAGTGTTAAAAATTTGACCTATTTGCTGCAGCGTCACTTCATAGCTTTTATAGAAAACGGTTACTTTATTGTTTTATGGAGCACTCTCATTGGTCATAAAAGAGATATTCTATAAAACTGAGGAGTGACGCCGCAGCAAATGGGTCAAATTTTTAACAGTGTAGCATCTCTGCAACATTGGCTATGAACCATATTTTTGTTTAACTATTTAGCAAAACGAGATTGACCAATCAGAAGCCAGCATTTTTGCAAACCTTTCACTGTTTGCAGTAAAAAGCGAAAAGATCACGAAAATACAGGCTTCTAATGGGCCAATATCATTTCGCTAACAGGAAAAGAGAACTTAGGCGGGATCTAGTAGATTTTGTGCTATTAACGAAAATATATTGACCAACTAGAAGTCTGCATATTTTGCGAAATCGCCATGTTTAAAGTAAGTAAATTTTCTTATTGATCAATCGCATTTTGCAATAGCGCAAAAACTAAGTGAATCCAGTCCTGTCAAAATTTCGCAAGATCATGTATCTGCATACACTATAAAGATTTGACACGTTTGCTGCATCGTCACTCCACTACTTTTATAGAAAACGATTACTCCACTCAATTATAAAGCATTCTCATGGGTCAAAAGAGAGATAATCTATAAAAGTGGGGGAGTGACGATGCAGCAAGACGGTAATTTTTTTACAGTGTAAGAGTAATACACTGTAAAAAAATTTGATCTTTTTGCTTCGTCACTCCACGGCTTTTATAGATTATCTCGCTTTTAACCCATGAGAATGCTCCATAATAGGGTGAAGTAATTTTTTTCTATAAAAGTGGTGGAGTGACGATGCAGTAAAAGCGCAAATACAGTAAAACCTCCATAACGGACGCTCCCGAATAGCGGACACCTCTATTTAACGGACAGTTTACCGATCCCCACTCCCAAAATCTAAATTTTTGTATGTTTAACCTCTGAATAACGGACATTCCGAATAGCGGACAGTTATTTTGCGAATAAAGTATGAACAATTGTTTTTTAATGAAGAAAAAAATAAAAAGCCTCTAAATTTGCAGGGCAATGTGTTCAAAATTTTGTGATCAGACAAATGTAGAGAGTGGGTCGGGAAAAATCTTTCCTCCCACGTTCAGTATTAAATTCAGGGAATGATCGGGAGAGACATTATTTCCCGGAGCATCACAATGCCCCGCCTCCACTCCCCCTCTGTAAGATTTGAGATTTTATGCTTTTAAAAAATGGCAAAATACAATGAGCAGTTACTTTTTTTTTAAGATGATTCAGAAAAATCAAAACTATTAAAAGGGTTAAAATTTCTCATTAAAAAAAATACATGTAATTTTTAAACGCAAATGAAACTTTTAAAATATATTTTTTCCGTAAGAATGTAATAAACAGTGTACAAAGGTATGCAACATTTTATTTCAACTTTATTGCTTAAAAAATTATTTTAATTTTTGATTAATCATATATTAGAATTTTGGGGCATATAAAAGTCAATTAATGAAACTTTAAGCATTTCTTAACAATTTTTGAATCTCGGAGGTTTTTTGCAATAGCGGACACCTCCGAATAGCGGCCAGTTTTCGCGCTCCCGAGCTGTCCGTTACTTGGAGGTTTTACTGTATTTTACAGTGCAGAATGAAAAATGAATGCTGCTAATTGAACGTCTGCTTGGAAAAAATCTGAATTTTAAAGTTTTTATTTTTAAAAAGTTCTAATCCAGAGACGGATGGATCATTGTTATTGGTCAAAATAGAGATCTGTACAAATGGTTGTGTGACTATGTAGCTATAGCTACAGATTTCTAACAGTATAAATTTTCATATGTATCAATCTTCTTTCTCTAAGAGCACAAAATCTATCTGTCTCCCGATCGATGTCCAGTCAATATTTTGCACTTTGAAATAAAAAGATCGGGTATTAGTATAAGAGTAATAGCCTGAAAAATTAACACATTGGACGACTGCTTTAAAAAGAATTTTAATTTTTAATTTTATTAAAGTCCTAATCACCAGAATTTGATACATTAAAATGAGACCACACGAGCATCTTACAGTTTCAAACAAAAAAAGAATTATCAAAATCGGTTCACACATACAGGCCAAATTCATAATCTCCTATTTGAAGTCGCTTAAAAATAAAATAAAATAAATACATACTATTACAATGTCATATTCACCTTAAAACACATTAAATAAACTTGCTAAAAGGGTGCTTTTAATACGTTAAAGATGTCACCGAATTCATTCTTACATTATGTACATATTTTGACATTTAACACATCTGAAAATTTTATTATAAAAGCCACGAGAGATTTTAAGATGGTTTTTGCATACACCTCTTTCTTCCCCGCTCCTTCCAACTGAAAACACATCTACGCTGAAATGGAAGGATGTTTAAAAAAAGTGCTTGTTTTATTAAAATTTTAAAACATTCGGTTGGGTAGCGTTTGCTCTGTTGTATGTAGATGGACAGACCGATTGACCGACAGTCATAAGTGATACGTATTTATGTAATTACGAACGCACGTAAAAATGGCTTTTATTCTTGTAAAGCATTCTTTATATTGCATTATTGAAATCTGGATTAATCTTTAACTGGTTTCTCCATATTTTGTACATAAGTCCAAATATTTTTATAATGTGTTTACTATCGATTTGTCTGACAGCGTTCAAACTCACGTAAATATATGTATACTGATTTGCGATTGCTATATACACTACCTGGCCATTGATGATCGTCCACTTGCAATTTTAGACATTTTGGTAAATATCTAGAAAAATACATGAGGAATTATCCTGAAACTCTAAGTGTATAAACATAATAGTACAGGTCGTACATTTCCGTGAAGATTTTTTCAAGTAAATTTAGAGGGGACCGTCAATAAAATAAAAAAGAATATCTTTTGGATAACCCTGTCTAAACTAATGCAGCGAAAGCACTCAAACTTTCGATTGAGATTAAGTGGCTTATTATAATAAATTGTGTTCATTTTTATGTCGATAGCATGTATAATAGTAAAAAAATTAAGATTTTTATAAAAACAGTCCCAAATTTTTCCAAGATTTTTGCTTATAATTTGCAGAGTTCTTAATATAAAATAATATTCTCTTCTAAAAATATAACAAACAACATTGCACATAATAACCTGTAATCAGAATAAAAAAAAATAATTAAAATTGTTTGAAAAATGAGTAGGTTTACTAAATAAATTTTTCAGTGCGTATGCGTTAACGATATCAAAATTTCATTTGCATATTATGTTAGCTAAATGTATAGAGCAACTTTTGTGAAAGTCTCAAAATCATAGCTTTAAAATTCTGAAAGTAATCGTCTATAGAATAAACATAAAATCCGTCGTTCCCAAAATGAAGTAAAACAATGAGGTATTTTATCCAAATGTAATACGTTTCATATTGTGTGTTATATATTGACACTAATCAATGAATATATGGATACAATCTCTCTTGTTTTTGCTTCATTTTGAGACGAATTTTCAACTTATTCTTTTGTCGATTATTATCAGAATTTTAAAACTATGATTTTGAGACTTTCACAAAAGTTGCTGTATACATTTAGATAACATAATATGCAAATGAAATTTTGATATCGTTGACGCATGCGCAGTGAAATTATTTAGTAAACCTACTCATGTTTCATACAATTTTTATTAATTTTTAATTCTGATTACAAGGTATTGTGTGCAATGTTATTTGTCACATTTTTAGAAAATATTATTATTTTATATTAAGAACTCTGCAAATTATAAGCAAAAATTTTGGAAAAATTTGGGATTGTTTTTATAAAAATCTTAATTTTTTACGAGTATACGTGATATGACATAAAAACGACCACAGTTTATTACAATAAGTCACTTATTTAAAATCTAAAGTTTGAGCGCTTTTGCTACATTAGTTTCGAGAGGGTTATCCAAAAGATATTCATTTTTTTAATTTATTGACGGTCCCCTCTAAAGTTTCTTGAAAAAATCTTCACGGAAATGTATGACCTGTACTATTATGTTTATACACTGAGAGTTTCAGGATAATTCCTCATGTATTTTTCTAGATATTTAACAAAATGTCTAAAATCGCAAGTGGACGATCATCAATGGCCAGGTAGTGAATGTCATTAGCGATTATCATAACATGTCCTCTATTGAAAGTGAAATGCTTTACTTTTGTAGTTCACTTACAAGGATACAAAGCATTTCATTATACAAGGGTCTTTCAGAGAGAATTAGATTTTAATGATTTGTGGAACATTCTTATTTTAAAACACACTGAAGTTGATATACACCGCTGATATTCACTACGCGATGTTTACAGTATACACATAATTTATCGTTTATTTTCATTACATTTACACACAAAAAAATCGGTTTTAATAAAAGAGTTCCAAGGTTTATAATTTCTGGAAGGCCGGTTTCGAATTTGGAGTAACTTTCTTTTTGCATTTTTTATTGACATACATTCTGTAGATCTACATATTTCCACTAAATGTACGTATATTTCCAATTATTGACTTCAATAATATCTCCGTTATTAATTCCCTAATTAAACTAATTTTTAACATACTGCGTGACATTTATACAAGTCTATATGTAATATTCAGGGCTACACAAAGAATTCTGATATTTTGCAACTATAGATGGCAATTGCACAGATTGGGTACTTAATGTTTACCAGAGTGTTTACTCAGCTAACATATTCCATTTGGTAAACGATAAAATTTCGTTAATGAATGAATAAGTGAAAATTTCATAATTTATTCTTGAGACAAGACATACAGGATTTTTGTTATTGCAGATGCAAAGAATATGGTAGATCTTGACACCTCTTTTAGATATCATTATTCTCATTTTTAATCTATTTGTTTTATTTGTAATGTTAATGGAATTATTTTATAACTTTTATACTATTACGTTACATATTAAATCCTCCTCTTCGTTGTTACTATCCATTAATCCCCTGTCCCATTATTTATTCGGTAATCCTCAATAACCATCGATGCAATGCTATTTCTATTTCATGTATTCTGGAAACGAAATTTAATGTACGCCGAGATAAAAAGTTTTCTTTCTTATCTATTATTGATAATGATTATTTGTGTGTTTATGGGAGTCATGAAAATTAGTTTTATGGTTAATTTGATGTTTATCTTTTAATTCTTTATGTATTAATCAGAATATACAAAAATATAGTTTTCATATTTTTGGTATTTCTGTACTGATGTATACAAACATGGTATTGGTCATAGATTTATAGAAAAAATAGATTTGTTCTCCTTACAACGCCAGTATTCACTGTTATTAAATAATACGCTTGCAACCTATTAAATAAACAAAGCAAAATTCAATGCCAAAATTATTAATTATCAGTACATGAAAATAAAATAAATGCCAATAAAGGAAGTATATTTCATTTTATCTAATTTAAAATAATAGCATTGAATTCTCCCTTTTGTTTTAACAATATCGTTGTTAAACTTTGGAAATTGTTTTCACGTGATTTCGCAAATAACTTTAATAATGCATATGTTGCGGCTAACATATTTTTCTATATCAAATCGTTTGCAACCGAAATTAAATGCCAATCTGATATATCTTAAAATATTTTGAAAAAATGTGTAAAACAGATCAGAATATGGACATCGATTGAACGATATATACTCAAATATAATAAGAAAATATTTAGAGAAAATATTTAGATTAATAGAATATGAAGTTTGGTGAAATTTAGTGCATTAGTTCTGAAGATATAACAATCAAATAATCAGGATTGATGCAGCGTCGAATCAGAACATGTTGCGCAATCCAAACCTAATCAGAACCAAACTCTGCAGAGTGTAACAGAATATTAAGTTTGATAAAATTTAGAACATTATTTCTTGAAATACAGTTAACGTGGAAATTGTGAAAAATGTAATACACTAGCGTCGCCTATTTTGTGCGATACGTAAAAACGTCCCTATTTTCTAATGAAAAATCTCAAAAGTTCTAATGAAAAGTTGAAAAGTCTAATGATTATAAAAACTCATTAAATTTCCTACAGTAGTTCTTTATAGAGAGTGCTACAAAATTTGTGTCACATACGACAGATACTCACAATCATTGACAGACATTTTCTAAAAATAGTCTAAACGTGTTCAGAAATTTCTAAAACCTATAAATCCGTTATAACTGTACTTTGAAGTTTTTTACAAAATCAATATTTCAATTCCTATTAGAAATTAAGAAGAGAGTAATAACGTATACTCTGCGGTGTTCACAAAAAGAATTTCCTTCCATTCTTTTAAAATATATTAATTTAAAAAGCGCTATTATGCATAACAACTACGAAATAAAGTACATTTTTAAAAACATAATCTTGAATTACTGGGGTCAGATATTAATTTTACGGATAGCATCAAAATACTGAATTAAAAAACCTATGAGTTTAAAGAGAAAAAATGTAACTTTTTAATATTTAATTTAATATATATTTTCAGAATATTTCCAGATCGACGAAAAAGAACATACGTTTGTCTAGAAAATAATTATAAACTAAAAAAATCAGAAAAAAGATCGGGAAGCGACAGCACAGACAGTTATCTCATTGAGTGCACGAATTAATTAAATCTCCATTAACATACTAAAATGCCAGTCAGTCTGCCAGTTTTAAGTAATTAAGAAATTTCATCCATGAACTCGATGAGCTGACTGTCTGTACTGTCAACTCCCGGTATAACTCTTAATTGTTTTCCCTACAACATTCTTAGAATAAAAATCGTACAAAGAATTCATCGCCTAATAATGCTTTTTTCGTCAAACAGGTAGCGCAACGTTACTTGATAAAAAAATTTCAAAAAGAAATAGATTAACAGGAAATAGATGAACACGTTTGCTTTATAATTTTTTTTTAAATGTACAGACACAAATTTCCTTAAATCTAAATGTGACCAATTCGAGACATTCCACTTTCATTTAAAAAATTTACAGGAATTGTTCGGGAAATTTCAAAGTAATTGGAGAAGATATATAAGAAGAAGATATAAAGAATAGTTTTAGTATTTTTGTATATCGGTTATTCGTGCAGCGATGGGCATTTTGGATTTCTCTAACCCAATAATTTACAAGCAGCTAATGTACAACTAAATGAGGAACAACATCGACTTCATTTGATTTGGTTGAATTCATAAAGAAATACTGAATTGATGTCTTTAATGTATTATTTCTTAAATTATTAATTTTGATAAAATTTAAAAGGAGCATATAAAAGAGTAGGGGAAGATGGGGATACTTGAGCCACTTTTTAAATTTTATATTTTTTAATTTTTTATAATTTCTTAAACAAAATAAAATATTAAAAATGAAAATTTGATATTTTTTCTTCAATTGAAAACCACTTTCAATTAATTTTTAACTATTTTTCTATGTCTAATTAATTTTTACTTTTTTTTTTACATCTTGGCTCAAGTATCCCCATGGAGGGGATACATGAGCCAGTACGGAAAAATACATGTTTTAGCTTTATTTTTGGACAAATATTTTACAGAATGATAAATTATGATGTATAAACTCCTTTAAAACCAAATGAGATTAAAATTCAGATGTTTCAGCTCTTTGACAACATGCATGAAGATCAAATTCAGAATGGTTGTAAAACCACACATCTTTTTTCTTTTACCTACATGGCAACTCAGTAGTGTCCTCTGTTGGGGACAATACAAGTAATTCCTTTGATTAAAAAAAGTTACAGTAACAGAGTTTACAATTTTAAAATAAAATATTAACTTTAAGTTATTACATTAAAAAATAAATATTTAATATGTTGGATTTAACTAATTAAAGTATTAGAGATTAGTTAGCATTTATCTAGACAGGCTATTTTGTTAGTCAAAATGAAAAATAAAATGGATATTTTCATTTAAAAAAATAAATTTTTAAACATTTTTTTCTAAGTCATTATTTTTTTTAAGGAAACAAAATTATGCTCCCTTTTATCCAGAAAAAAAATCTATTAGTGAATATAAAGACGTAATTTTATCTTTTATTTATTTTACCCATGTCTAATTTCCTAGTGGGGATGGTTAAGACATGGCTCAAATATCCCCAATCTTACTGGCTTAAGTATCCCCATTACCACTATTTTTGTTTATCAGAGTTTTACTAAGTAAAACATGCAGCTATTTGAGCTATTTAGGATTCAAAATACAATTGAGATTATACTTATTAAATTTATATATATTTATGCAACTTTAAACGAAACTTTGATAACAAAAAATGAAATAAACCATGCACCTAAGTACTTACTTTACAGAGAAAAACAACTTTTAATCACCATACTTTCAAAATGGTACCAAGGTATGTGATTTTTTTTTTACATGTTCAGAACTATAAGTATGTTACCGTATTGCCAGTTTTAGACAGAAAAATTAATTAACTGTAGAAATAATAGGGGCGGCTCAAGTATCCCCTATGCGCAAATATCCCCACTCTCCCCTATTCATTTTTAATGAAAAAAAAAACACATGAATCGCTTACCTTTTGTTTAATTAAACATCTAATATCTGAACTAATTTTATTTTTTATTTTTATCTTTTAATTTTGCTCTTTTAACAATTACAGTTGATTTACCATAACTATTAACGTAACCTTTTGAATGCCGAGTTCAGGTGTATGTTACGTGTTTTTGTATGTTACTTCTCCGTGATATTTTCTCATTTTCATTCTTTTATTTAAATATAAATGATATAAAATAAATTTTGGTGTCCCTGATTGGGCACATAAGTCATTTACGGTATGCTGGATTTAAAAATTAAATTTAGTGGGAACTATTTTGCTTAAATATAGAGAAAATTTGTAAGAATAAATTTAAGATCTGATACTATAAGTTTAAAATTTACAAACTTAAAAAGAATTATGGAGCAGCTGTTTATATTTAATTGCACATTTCTAATTTTTTTATCGAAAAGTTCATTGTATTTCAAAATACCAAATCATCAATCTGTTTGCTATTTTTTTTCGTTACTATTGTCAACATAAAATTTTTAAGTGAGTTTCCAATTCTATATTCATAAACTTTTAAAAGAATAAATAGCCTTAAAGCTTTTCAAATATAATCAGTTAATTTATATCAGTTTGTCTAAAATACATTCAATTTCTTTTTTAAATATTTTGAACTATTTTTTATTTATTTTTAAAATGTTTTAATTAAAAAATCTTCATTTATAAAATAAAATTTTAACATTCTTTCTATTTTAATTCTTTTTTTCTGTCATATGTTTTAATACCTTCTTTATAATTTCTTGTTCACAATACGGTGATTTTCTATTCTCATTCTTCCTCATCATTATCTTCCTTATTCTCTTCGCCCCACCAGTGGCCGAGAGGTTCGGACCTCTCAACTGGTAGACGGCAGGTGCTGGGTTCGAACCCAATCGCGGCTGTCGGCCTAACCGTTCGGAGTTTTCGTGGTTTTCTTCGAACCTTGCGTAAATACGGGTTAGGTTCCCTTAGAAAGACCCCCACGAAGGGCACTCCCCCCAGGACCTATATCCCTAGCGCAGATAATCGGACGTCAAAAATCAACCAACCAACCAACCAATCCCTATTCTCTTCTCTTTTTTTAATTTATTTCTCTCTCAACTTATTGCTTTATTTAATAATACATCGTACTATACATATCTAATAAGACGTCGATGTAATTTTATTTTATTTTTGAATAGTTGTTTCGAAAATTAAATAAATTCTTTTATTAGTTGGTCACTTGATATTTTTTCTTTTTGTAATTTAAAGAATCATTTCTTACGAATGCCCTGTAGTTTCCATCAACGATTATAAATAGCTTCACATAAAATATTCTAGATAAACTAACTAAGAAACTTCAGCGTGGTTAAGCTGATTAGTTTAATTCCAAAAATGTTTTTTCTTAAGGAATGCATCACCCTATACTATACTCGGTGCTGCATTTTAAACAGCTGTCTATAATTTGCATGTCAACAAAAATGGAAGGTATCTTTTTCCTCCAAAAAAATTCTCGTTTAATTTAAAAAGGAAAATAGAGATGCAAGGTATCTGTTTCGTCCTCTAATTAGATTCTGTAATTCCGCTTTTGTCTGCTTTCTTTAACCTCATTGGCATGCAAGAAAGAACTTAAATGAAGAGAATTAGCATAAACTTAAATGAGTCAATTATAATTTGTTATTCTTATATAAAAAAATGAAACCAATTTTTTTCAACTTTTAGGTTGATTTTCACCTTGTTAATTTTTTATGAAAAAATATTTACCTTTCTTGAGTTGTAGTTAAAAATTTTAATTAACAATGAAATCTATATCAATGAATTCTACATTAAATTCAAAACGGTATGGCATCAGAGAAGAATTATAAAAAAATTATGAAAACTCTTTATATTTCTTAATAGTTAATGTATTCAAAAAAGGCTACCAAAAAGGGTATTTGGAACAGAATATCCTAAAGTCATCGGGACTGAAAATTTAAGTTCAAATAAGAAATTGCGTTTTTTTCTGACTCGTTTTTAAATCCATTTTTGTTCTCAAACCCATCCAATTTATAGCTCCTCTTATTTAGGAACTATATAACGTGATGCGTTGGTCAGTTTTTGATAAAGATGGAATATATTTCAAAAAAGGCTACCAAAAAGCGTATTTTGAACAGAATTTTCCGTAATCATCGTGATTGAAAATTTAAGGAAGTGTTCAAATAAGAAATTGCGTTTTTTTCTGACTCATTTTTAATATCCAAACGCATCCAATTTACAGATCATCTTATTTAGGAACTATATACTGTGACGCATTGGCCAGTTTTTTGATAAAGATAGAATATATTTTTTAAAATGCTGTCAAAGTGATTATTTCGCACAAAATTTTTCGAAGCAATCGTGATTAAAGAATTAAGGATGTATTGAAACAACAAATCGGTTATTTTATGACTCATTTTTAAAATCAATTTTTTTCTCGAATGCATTCAACTGACAGTTTTTGTTATTTAGGAACTGTATAATGTACTGTTTTGGTCGATTTTTTAATAAATTCAGAATTTATTTCAAAATTCGTTGTCAAAATGGGCATTTGAGCTGAATTTTTCTTAAGATGATTCTGATAAAACCAGTTTTTGCAGAAAAGTGAAATTAAAAAATTTTCATAAACGGCCAAATGAAGTTATTAAACTGGGTTTATCACTATATATATATATATATATATATATATTTGTTGAAATGAGCACTCTTCGAAATCTACCTCCGCCTATAGGCCCAGCCGACAGGGTTTTTTTAAATATATTTACACATATTTAAAAAGTGTGTGATGGACCATTCTAATACATTAATGTCATTATCTTGAAACAGTTTCTTTTAAAAAGAAATACGAATTGATAAAGCAGGGGAAAAAATTGCGCAAAAGGAAGTAGAAGATATAGAAAAAAGGTTTGTTTTAAAACTTCTTCTTTGTATACTGTGCATGTATAGAGGATTAGAAAATGTTTACTTTCATTATGCTTTTTCTTATCGCTTCCCCTATAATTATTCCAAACTAATCTCTTTTACACGAGTTTTCTTGTTGAGTTAAAATTAAGGATGAAATAAAAACACCGATTACTTTTCCATTAATGCTGTCATTTGTTTTTTACGATAACATCTGTTTACCAAACTCTTCTTTAATGAAATGAATTAAGCCGTGACTCACGTTTATTACAGATTGGTAATACGAATATTTAAAAGTATATATATTCGTTTTTTATTACCATCGTCTGGTAAGATTTGTGCTACAAGATGACACGTTTGAAAAAAAAAATTAAAGTAAAGCAAAATCGATGTTTAAATCTTATTTATAAAGTAATCCCATTTTCTGTTGTAACATGAGCACATGTTCCGATTGTAGAAAAATTTTGTAGTTTCTATAATTGTAAACTGTAATTTACAAGATTTTTGGTATTTCAGTTTATAGGTGACTTCGGTCAAAAGTTGCAGATTTGTATAAGAAATACAAATCTTCCCAGATTAGAATCACCCAGGTTAACCTTGCGGATCTTCTGGACAAAACAAAATAAAAATGCAACTACGTAAATAACGTACTTGCGCCCATAATTCGTTGAAAAAAACGTAGTTTCGTTCGCCAAAAAAAAAGTTCCATTCGGTTTATGTGGTCATAGTAAAATGCCTCACATTTATAAAAGAAAATGCGGGAATTATTATGAAGTATAACAGAAAATTATTAGAATTATCTGATGAAATAATTTTAAAATGGCAAAAAGTAGACGGGATATTATCGACATAGAGTAGTTGATATAAGGGGGATGGATGAATTGTATGGATTCGTTTTAATCGTTCAATTAATTGATTTTGAGTTCATCATAAATTATACTCACTTGAAAAGTTTCACATATAATTACCACTACATTGCTATTGAAAACTGAAAATCGTATGTTTGTTTTCTATCAAATATTAATTCGAGTGTTGGTTGTACACTATGAAAATAAATATGCTTTTGACATCTAGAATCTTAATTTTGGATCAAGAAAAAATAGTTCAATGTCAGACTTATAAATTCTAATTCTCTTTGCAAGAGAGTTCTAGAGCCTCTTACAAAAACTCAAGAACATTTTACTATATTTTCGTGGTCAAACATACATAAAAATCTCTGCAAATACATGCGAGCACAAAAATTTAGTTTTAATAACTATAATTCTAGTTTTTGAAACCATTCAAGAAATCAAGCTTTAACGTATTTTATTGCAACCATCGTTTCGTCACCTCGAAAACAATGTAATAGGACTTCTAGATCACTCGTGTATTCAGCTTAGTTGTTTATCCTGTTTGCATAGTTCCGCTTTAGAAAATGACTACTAGGCCATTCTAGGTAAAAGCGGCACTTTATTATTTTTTTTTTTACTCTGTGCAATAATATTGTGAAAGAATTCCTTTTAAATACTTACCCATTTTTAAACTACTTAATATGCTAATAATGAATTAAATACTCTTGGTTACTGATGCTTTCTGATTGAAAGAGATAATGTATCGAATTAAAAACTGAGTGCTAATTCACTGATATAATTATGAATTACATCGTTACTTTAAATTTTTTTTTCAAACGAGTCATCTTGTAGCACATGAAAAAAGGTTTGTTTTGAAACTTATTCTTTGTATACTATGTATGTATACAGGATTAGTGAATTTTTACTTTTATTATGCTTTTTCTTATCGCCTCCCCTATAATCGCAAATAATGTAGAATGTACAAGACACTAGGGCACATATAGAGATTCACGTTTTAAAGATAATACATTAAATGTAAAAATAATGTATTTTATGTAGACTGGCGCATTTTCAAGTCACTATCTTCATTACCAGTATGTTAGGAAAATATAAGTTGAGATGAAAGAAAGTAAAAAAGAAAATGTCATAAAAAGATGTAGGAATAGGCTAACGCAAATCTCAAATGGCTGTGTTGTTTATCATTCAGTCTGAAAACCTGACATACACGAGAAAGAAGCACGTGATTCCTAACAGAGTTATTTTTCATACAACCACTCAAATCGATTTTCAGTTACAGCCGGCGATCGGCGCATTCGTCAGATCTGATTTTCTTCCCTCTGATTTTCTTTACAGTGGTATCTCAAGATAGATGTTTTTAAATGTTGTCCACAAAACTCAAAATTAACCTTCCGTCTACCAGACGGGTCCATTGGACCCGACAGCAATATTTAATGTAGATAAATGGGTGTTTTGTCTGGTAGACGGAATGTTAAACAGGAAGGAGCTCAAATTCGGTTACATATGTTTAGACGTACAAAGGAGAACTTCATTGGAAAATTGAAAACTGTGGCCATCATCTTCAAGATATTTTTTCTACTGTATGGTTACATGATTTAAATCCTTATTTTTTCTCAATAAAATCATTTACCTCATTTAACATATAAGTAATATTGTCTATCACATGTTTTCGTGCCCTAGCATGTCAAAGTTGTAAACGGAGAAACAAATAGGCATTGTAATTTTCTACAAGACTAAAATACTAAAACGGAGAACGGTGAACTGTAAACGGAGAAACAAACAAACATTGTCATTTTCTACAAGACTAAAATACTTAGCAAAAGTGTTTAAGGTTGAACCGTTCTTACATTAATAAATACTTATTTAAAGAATTTTAACCCTTTACTCTCAATTGGTGACTCTCACTCACCACTAGAATTGTCAGATGTCCCTCTAAAATGGGGATGCCAAATGATTTGGACACCACTAACATCTTACAGTTTATTTTACCATATTTTATCACAAATTATTCGGTAATGAAATAAGGCAAAGAAATTTAGTTTAAACTACTTTTTTTCCAGAGCACTTGGAGCACTCATTTACGCGTAACACTAGAAGTCTATAAAGAAACCCCCTCAAGTGGAAAAGTTTAGACTTTTTTTAGTTTGATATTTAATTTGTACTACACTTTAATAATTTAGGCTAGTAAATATATAGATTAATTTGACGAATATCGTTGAAAAAAAAACTGTTTGAAAAGATTTTCAGTAAGATCCGGAATAATTTGTAACTTTAGTAAAATTATTTTGATGATATAAAAAGGAAAATAAAATGTTTTTACTTGAACACTATTTCGCTAAATAAATACCAAAGAGAATGTATATATCTTAATAATAAAAAATGAAATTATTTGCTATAATTTCAAACCAATAATGAATCATTATTGGTTCATTTTACGAATAGAGATTGTATCAAAACTATGACCTTTTCGAAATAAAGAGATGACGCTGCCTGCGAATATTTCTAAAATAACAGTAACAATGTTTAAAAAAAACGAATAGTAACAAAATTATATTAAATATTTCGTCAATAACATGTTAGTTAAAATTACAGTTTAAATGCATCTCATAAAATATCAATGTCTCAAAATTATTGTTAGAAAACTGATTAGGTAGCTTATACCATCTAAGAAAAAATGTATTTTTGCAAACCTGAAATTCAGTGAATACATTATTTTAATTTATTACATTTTGTAATTAGAAATTTTGCCAATTATGTGTCAAAGGCTTAAGTTCAACTATTCATGAATGTCAGTGAAAGAAGAATCTTTGCTGCTGTTTAATATTTTGGCTCCGTGTTTATGGAAGAAATTTGCCAAGTGTTTTGAACCAATAAACAATAGCGCTGATAATCTTCCTTTCATTTGCGTCCACTCCATATGTTCACGCGTGACAAATTGAACAAAGCACGCGCATTATTCGAATCTCTTGTTCCAGCCAGGAAAAGAGAGAAAAGTGTTGTGAGAAAGGATCGTTTATTCAATTTCATTTTAAATTTGGACGCCTTCATGAGATTTTGAAGAGTTTCCAGTTGAAAGTGGTGTTAGTTCATTAATGATTTTCGTGAAAAAGGACACCGCGGTGTGTTTTAAAACAATGCTTTGAACACTGTGTTAATTAGCATCGCTCTTACGATTAAGAAAATTATTAACAAATGATAAATGGCCTGATAGCTCCTATTATTTACTTCTGTTAGTCCTTTGTTACTTAACGTCTCTGTTTAAAAAACATTTATTCTGAAATAAGCCCATCATTTTAATGATGTAAAAAATAGTCAACATCTCTGTTTAAAAAATATATACATTAATTATGAAGTTCATTACATCATTTTAATGATGTAAAAATATAATGTATAAGATCTAGAACTTAAAAATAAAAACACATTGGCTAAAATATACTTTTTTTCATGTATGCATTACATAGAAAGTTACATACATCTGATAAATATTGCGAATTTTTTAACACATAGCAATTAAAGGTATTAAAATATCCGAAATTTCCTTTTTAAAAGATTATTTTTGGACGTTTCTAGCTTTTTTTTTTAATGCAAAATGTACGAAGTTTGTTCGTGGTAAAACGATGCAAAACTTCTCAAATTATAAATAATATTTCATAATGAAAAAAAAAATCTTTATAACTCCGTCTGTTGAGAACTTTATGAACAGTTAATATTAACTTCTGAGTTGAAAGATAAGAGTAGTAAATAAAATTGTCTTTCTAATATCACTGTATAAGTAACATTGAATTTTGATATGTCTAAATTGTGTGATAAGGTCATACAAAAGGGTAACTATTAAAACTTTGTATTCAAAAATAAAATTTTATGGTAATCTAATATAGCTTAAATTACTATATCAGTTGTGTTTCCTACTTATAGAACAGTTATTTTGGCTGAGATAATTCATTATACCTTAATTTGAATGATTAATTTATGTTAGATGTAACTATTTTAAATCCTTGACTATATAAATACAATTTTATTTTGCTCTTTTGTTTCTTCACATTTAAATTTGAACTGTAAGATTAGTTTCTAAAGTCTAGAGATATTCAACTTGTTACAGAACATGTTTTTGTTTATTTTTGAAAGCTCTAAGTATTTTGAAATATTCATATTTTACGCTACTCGCAGTAACAAAGAGAAATTTGATATAAAAATTGCCATTTATGCATTCAATGTTTTTACAATTCTTTAATAATATCTTTTGTTTCAGCATCCTGATTGGAGTAACAGTTGAAGAAATCGCCAAAGGTCGCTATTGACGGCAGCATGTTTGATACCGATGTAGAATTCGAAATGGAATTAAACATTATTAGCTGTTGGCAATCTCACAAACCACTGCTTTTTTTTGACAGTTTAATTTGTATTTGTCAGTTAACAGTAATTTTAATTAAAATTTTTGTTCCTTTTAGACTCTAGTACTATTAGTAAAGATTTTTAAATAGCTGAATAGTAAGTATAATATTCCTGTACATAAAAATTTAAAACAGAAATATTGTTTTATTTCTTTAAGTCATCTTCCCATTAACCTGTCTTTGAGAATGGGAACAATTTTTTTCACAGCAGCTAAATGTTAAGGGTACTGGTCATTCGGTTTCCGAATTTCCCTCCGTAAAGATAACTTTATTGGCGTTTGATCCATTTGTATATTTAAAATATCTCCTGTAAATTAATATTTTAACTCTTTTTTTTCTGTGTACACCCTTTAAAGGATGTCTGTTTTTTCTTAGTTCTCAAAATATTTCTAAAGTATATGCTTAATTTCCCGTAGAATGCTAAAATATTATGCACAGTTTGTCAGCTTTTAAAACATAAAATATTAAATTAAGCATTTATTTTAGGAATATTTTGAGAACTAAGAAAAAGAAAGACATTTTTTAAGAAGAATACACTGAAAAAGGAGTTAAAATAATTAACTTTCCGAGGAGATACCTTAAACATACGAATGCACGAAACGTCCATACGCATAACATTACGGAAAAGAATTCGGTGAACAGCACCCATAAGGTCTTTCAACACAGGCAGAGAATTTCTGCGAGGAAGTATTGCAGAAAATTGTAGTGATTTATGACTCATGTTTAAACGTACAACTAAAATATGTATAAAAATAGAAACGTGTATGAAGAATCTTTTCAAAAATAAATCTATTAAATATACAATTTTTTATTGTATTCTGGGCCTTATTTAAAAAATACCCCTCGTACTGTGAATGTAATCACTCAAGAAAAATTAAACGCAAGTGACATTGAAATCTATTATAAATCTCTCTCATTAAAGTTTCTTTTAAAAATTAACTAAAAAGGTCAAGGAATGAAAATATTTGAATTTAAGGAAGTCAATAACTTAATTAAATGGTTTTTATTCGAATTGTACATATGATAGAACGTTTTTATTTTAATCTTATCAGTTTTTAACTTTTGTGAAGTGTGCTTTTACATTAATTCTTCTATAGAAAAAGGTAATTGAAGAAATTCGATTTAAAGATGCAAAAGTCAAATAATAAAAATGAATAAAAATAAAAAGCCATATGAGATATTACAAATATAAGTAAATAAAATTAAAAGTAGTCAAGGAAAAAATTCTCTTATAGATACATAATGGTCATCTGAAAAATATTGCCTTATTATTTTGTCTGAAATTTATGTTGTTTCCTAATTATTCCAGTTAGAATAGATTAATTCGGCTTTCACAACAAGCTCAACTAAAAAAAAATCTCCGCTTTTTAAAACTATATATAAAGCTTATAAAACGAAAAAAATACATTATTTAAACTATCTTTTTAAAATTTCGAAATACTTTTTTTTGACGGATTGTGCTAAATTAATTAATATTTAACCATTAATTGATACAAGAATATTTTTGTTACACTCTTCATGGTTATATTTATAATTTTTTCTCCATTCTTAAGTTATACAAAGATTTTACTGTCGCAGTTTCAAAGCCCTTTAGCCTATTTTGGCGAGTATTCACTGCCGCATCAGCAAATCCGTAGTAATTTCAACACATTCAATTGTATGCGTTACAAAATTTATTGTGTGATTTATCAACTGTGACAGAGTAATTGTGAATGCCTAAAAATTAATGTACTCATTAAGAATTAAGTATTAAAAACTTTAAAATGTCACACTATCATTTGGAACTTCTCGTTTAATTAATTTTTTTATAAATCTAGCCAATCAGTAAGTGGTTTAAAAGTCAACCGTTAACATTTCATATTTGCGTACAAATTACAGATTGTGTTAAATAATTAAAAAATGTAATAGCCATTTTATAAGTTATTGTAAATATGCTTCCATAAACAAAAACTTTTTTTTTCATATTTTTCAATTTATTATTACGTTATTTAATTTCCTGAACTAGAAACATTCCATATCATTCTAACAAATTTTATTTAGACAACGGTTCTAAAACTCATATACTGCTTTTTAATCCTGCAAATACTAAGCTTTAGCATTTTGTTAATAATAAAAATAAATAAAAATAAAAAGCCATATGAGATATTACAAATATAAGTAAATAAAATTAAAAGTAGTCAAGGAAAAAATTTTCTTATAGATACATAATGGTCATCTGAAAAATATTGCCTTATTATTTTGTCTGAAATTTATGTTGTTTCCTAATTATTCCAGTTAGAATAGATTAATTCGGCTTTCACAACAAGCTCAACTAAAAAAAATCTCCGCTTTTTAAAACTATACATAAAGCTTATAAAACGAAAAAAATACATTATTTAAACTATCTTTTTAAAATTTCGAAATACGTTTTTTTGACGGATTGTGCTAAATTAATTAATATTTAACCATTAATTGATACAAGAATATTTTTGTTACACTCTTCATGGTTATATTTATAATTTTTTCCCCATTCTTAAGTTATACAAAGATTTTACTGTCGCAGTTTCAAAGCCCTTTAGCCTATTTTGGCGAGTATTCACTGCCGCATCAGCAAATCCGTAGTAATTTCAACACATTCAGTTGTATGCGTTACAAAATTTATTGTGTGATTTATCAACTGTGACAGAGTAATTGTGAATGCCTAAAAATTAATGTACTCATTAAGAATTAAGTATTAAAAACTTTAAAATGTCACACTATCATTTGGAACTTCTCGTTTAATTAATTTTTTTTATAAATCTAGCCAATCAGTAAGTGGTTTAAAAGTCAACCGTTAAAATTTCATATTTGCGTACAAATTACAGATTGTGTTAAATAATTAAAAAATGTAATAGCCATTTTATAAGTTATTGTAAATATGCTTCCATAAACAAAAACTTTTTTTTTTCATATTTTTCAATTTATTATTACGTTATTTAATTTCCTGAACTAGAAACATTCCATATCATTCTAACAAATTTTATTTAGACAACGGTTCTAAAACTCATATACTGCTTTTTAATCCTGCAAATACTAAGCTTTAGCATTTTGTTAAATTTTGACGTGTATTCTCATGGAAAATTTCATTTTTATCCATACTCCATTTATTCGCTAAAAGCATCAGTAAACTGACTTTTTCGTTACGATGATATAATTAAGATGGTAGAAGATAAATCAGCCACATGTCTGTAAAACGGCAAATCTTTTATAGTCACTTTAAAGGGTAGTTAGCATATTTATTATCTATTTAACTTGTTAAAATCGGAAGAATGAAAAATAAATCATCTGATATTTCATATTTATTTTACAGTACTGTTAACTTATTTATTATCTATGTAATTTTAAATTAAATAGTAGCAGTAATACATTTTTGTGAAAAACATCATAATAGAACATCAGATATTTCATATTTACATTAGAGTGTAGTTAACTTATTTATTATCTAGTTAACATTAAATTAAATAACAACAGTAGCATATTTAATGTTCTGCTCTTAAAAACAGTAGAAATATTTTAGATATTTTAGTTAAGGTGTTATGTATGCAAATGAAAGACATTTTAATTAAACAGCACTTTAAATGTTTATCATGATGGAAACGCAGCAACAACAACATTATTATTTTGAATTGACAGTTTTTACGCGTGATGTTCATCTTACTTAACTTGAGTCATTATTGAATGCGGTAATGTTTATTTTATGTATTGCAGTAGCCACATAAACCCTCTACATGACACACATGATTTAAATGACTTAACAATTTTTATATAACTAAAGGTACATCTTAATAAACATCAAAATAATTCAGAATATACCATAATAAAAAATATATTTTGTTTTGAAAAAAAATAAAATAAAAATGGCATTTTTTAAATATGTAAAATATAATTTCAAAATATTTATTCAAGGACCATTATTTCTTAAGCACAATTAGATGCAGCTAAAATTATTCATTTTAACGCGAAAATCTCTTTTGTTGATTTAGTCATAAATTAAAACAGCCAAATAATAGTTTACAGCTAATTCAGTCAAATTTATTTTTCTGTCGGAATAGAAGTTTATCACAATTACAGGTTTATTATACTATTAATTTTTACTAGAATATTGTTTAAGAGATTACTTTAGATTTTCTAAAAAATAAATATGATTTTATTCTGATATTCAACATTGTTTCAGATTTTTTTGTAGATTCTAACGTACACCAACTGATAGATAAAAAATAACCCTACTTGAAAATGAAATTCTAATGAATATTCTATTTACCCAACTACGATTTTCTATTCACTTAAATCGAACATTCAAAAGATATTCATTAAAAATTCTTTGTCGACTGCGAATCCCCTGTTCTTCATTTTTGCTATAATTTTCATTTGAATAAATAAATTCCGTTGTCAATAAATGTTTACCGCAAAGTTTGAAGGACCATTTTAATTCGATATGCAAATAAAAGTTTAGTTTGGAACGAAATAATACTCAATATTTATATAGGACAGATCCGGAAGAAGGCAATCGAAACATTTATAGCTCCATTTTAAAATTTTATCAAAATATTTGAACGTTTGAAGCGGAGAATTTCATTTCAACTTGTACTGGGAACTTTGAATTTGTTTTATGAAAACTTACTGGCATTGATTTGGAAATAAATATCAGTCAATAAATATCAAAGTCATCAGTAATATTTTTGCATTATGAGATTAAATTAACCTCATCATGACCAAGGAATTTTTTTATAGGTAAAACGAAATTAATGAAGAAAATCATAATAACTGACAATATTATAAGTATAATAACGCATCGTATAGAACTATTAGAAGAATATATTATTTTGAAAAATGATTTTTAGTAACACTACAAACTGGTTGAGATTCCAATAAAATTAAGAAAATTATCTTCTTTTAAATCATATCTTTCATTTTTACTCTATATGTACAACGATGGCAGGCCAATTGAGGTTTCAGACATTTTGTAAAATATCTACAAAAATGCATGGGTAATTAACCTGAACTTTCAGGTGTGTAAACAACAAACTAGGCGTTATATATTTCTGCGAAGATTTTTCTCGAAATCTTATAGGGGATCATCAATAAATTGAAAGAAAACGATTTTTTTTTGATAATCCAATAAAAACAAATATAGCAAAAGCGTTGAAACTGTAGCACTTGACTAGAAGGCTTTTTGCTGTGAATTGCATTAATTTTAGGAGCATAGCACATATATTCAGTGAGAAATCAAGGTTTTTATACAAACAACCTGAAAAAATTTCAAGTGTTTTCTTTATAATTCGCAGAATTCATAATATAAAACATTTTTTTAATCATGACAAACGGCATTTCACACATTACTCAGTAATCAGAGTAGAAAAACAACAAATAACGAATTAAAAATGGGCAGATTTATTTTTAAAAAAGTTTCGCTGCGCATGAGTGAAACCAATCAAAATACAATTTATATGATGCATTACCTGAAGTTTTACTCATGTATGTTAATTATTTATTTATTTCTTAATATTTGGCAAACTGGCCATCGCTGGCCGTACACCATATGGTGTATTTAGTTAATTATTCTAATATGTATTACAAATTAGATATGATTTAACATAAAATTATTCAATTTAATATAAAACTGGAAAGTTTGAAATGAAAAAATAAAATAAAAATGAAAGTATAATAACGGATTTTAAAGAAAAATTGGAAAAAACATTATTTTAAAATTGGCTGTAAAAAAACTATACAGTAGGGTGGAGCTTAAAAGCCATGATTTTTTTATATTATTTTTTTACAAGTCTCACCCTTTTATTTTGTTCCTTTTGATACAAAAACATTATACAAAATGTTTGAGCAATAAATTTTTATATTTAAAAGTAGCTCAATTGACTCAAAATTTATAAAAATGGAAAAAATTAAGAATATTAACTATACATATTACAAATGCGTATTTGCATTTTTTAAATGTTTTAATTGTAGCAATTTACTTAATTTACCATACAACTTATTAACTTTTTATTTTACATTAAAATTTTATTGTCTTTGTATAGGTTGGGATAATCTTTTTCTTGCTATTTGGGTACAATTTACGGTGATCTTCAATAACTTGAAGCCTGAAATGTAGTTGCGTTTCATAATGCCTTTTTAATCCACTTTATTCCTGAGTAAGTCAAAAGCACGTTCCTCGTGGTCATTTATCTCTTGTGGGGATTTTATAATATCTTGAACCTGTTAATAATCATCCAGTCTGCCACAAGACAGGAACAACTACAAGATATACAACTGCAAATTCCAACAATTGGAACAATATCACCGACTTCACAGAGACAAAATATTCCAAATTTTTTAGGCTTGAATGTATAAAGAGCAACATTATCGTGCTTGGAGTAATTTTGAGCTTGTTTAATAACCATATAACTTTTGGTTGGTGAACTTACATGTCTCTCAAAAAAGGTAAATAAATAATTCCTTCTGAAAAGTACTGAAAGCGATTAGAAAATTTAGGAGATGAAGACTTAGAAATAGCTGAACATATTGATGGATATTTAAATAGAAATTTCTACAACAGGTTGTTATAGGAGTCACATAAAGCTTGGAGTACAGACATCCAAGATTTCAAATATACACGAACTGTGAAAACATATACATCAGGTATACCTTCTTCCTTGTTTAAAGCCAATTTAAAATAAGAATTGAACATCCAGATCTTGAGACAATATATTATTATAGACATGTACCAGGCATGGTGCGTTACACCTGGTGATATAAATCTAATTCTCCTTTCTGGAATAGAATCAATAAAAATAATCAGAATTTCTAAGAATTCTTTATAATAACCTCTTAGTTTTGTTTTTCTTTGTTCTTCTAGACACTTCTTTGCATTGTTGATCGTCTCTTACAATCTATCTTCTACTTGATTTGCGACATAATCAAAAGAATTTCCTCGCTCATACTCATATATCTCCTTAACTCCTAAAGCACTGATTATCAATTCCATAATGTGACGTCTGCAAGCATGAGACAAAAGTTTTTTTTTTAAACTTTTGCTCTGTAACAACGTATGCAGCAGAGATATAATCAGTGTTTCAGCTGGTAATGTCGAAGCACAATTCTCGAATATTATCTGCTATTGCCCAGTTTTGGATGGTTTCAAGGATAGTTTCTGCCTGAGCTTTTTCTGTTAAAGCTGTTGAACAATCAATAGTTTAGAAACACTTTTCCCAAAATTAAATACTGAAAATCGACAATTTTTTTCTTTTCTCCAGCCAAATCATACATTAAATTTTTCATCGAATGAATGACAAAATAAGTGTTGTTTTGAAACTTTATTTTTATTTTTTTCGTATTTTTTAGCTTTCTCAAACATATTTTGTTGATAAATTGATTCTTTGTTAAATATATTTTGTTTTTAAATATATTTTTTAAGATGGAATTTATTTTCTGTGACATATCATAGAAGTATCACTTTATCATTGCCTATACATTAAAAACTCCCCTCTCATTAAGCTACCTCCAAATATTGTTCAAATATATTACTATTTTGCCTGATATATTTTTTCATAAAAAGGAATAAATTTAGAGGGTGAGAAGATTACATTTTGAAACTTCAAAAATAAGCTCCACCCTACTATATAGCGATTGTGGTTCCAACAAATTTATAAAATTATTAAACGACTCCTGTTCCCATTTCCTATGCCGTAGGTGATAACTAGAAATTTTGGTGGAACCGTCTCATGTCCACATAGATTGCCTT
The DNA here is from genome assembly GCA_964019185.1 of Maratus speculifer. NCBI lineage: Eukaryota > Metazoa > Arthropoda > Arachnida > Araneae > Salticidae > Maratus > Maratus speculifer. Next base: position 26,855,660 of record OZ025292.1, read on the forward strand.
TTTTATCTAGTTCACATGCATTCTTTTGATAAGGTTATTGAAAACTCGACGTACAAACGTTTTCCATGTTGATCACGAGCTCTTTAAAATGGAGTCCTATTATTTCCGCGTCACTAAATTTAAAATATAGAATCGTAATAAATTTTATATTCATGTATTTTTACATATAAATGAGACAATATCTAAATATTTATAAAACTAGTTACAGTACGAAAGCACATCATTAGTCACATTTGACGTACAATTTCCATCTTGCTTATTTTCCAGCGGCAATTTAAAACAAGCATTATTTTCAAATATGCAAACAATCAGTGTTAGTGTATAGAAATCAATAATGACTTCAAAAAACTAACAATAAAATAGTTTTATAAGTTAACAATGTTTTCTTTCCAATAAGAATCGGATTCCAAGACAATCGCAACAATGAAATATTATAGCTGGCCTAAATTTCCAGTAAAAAAAACAAAATAAGAACAATCAAGAAGGAAATCAACAATATCATTGTACAAAAATGTGACATTCACCTACTTAACATTTACGGAGGGGCTGTGACAGCATCTGTCCGGGCTTACGTGTATTCTCAGGTAGACACTGAGCGAGCCCCTCCGTAAAGGTTAAAGCTCCTCCATATAAAGCCTAAAAGTCTCACACATAATTTATGTTCAAAAAAAATCTATAATATTTATAAAAGCTCTATTCCCTCATCTAAAATGAAGATTATTAAAAGAGTTCGTGAGTTGTTTCGACGAAAGAAGTGAGTGGAATAATATATATATATATATATATATATATATATATATATATATATATATATATATATATATATATATATATATATATATATATTAAATTAAATTATGTTAATCAAATAACACAAAATCTCATACGTTTAACAAATTTTTTCGAGTTATCTAAAACTTTATTTTTATCTTAACTGAAATAACACCCACCTAATAAGATTTTTGTTATAATTTTTTTGACGAATAGCGATCTTTCGCTTACCTAATCATATATATTTTTCCTTAAATAATATGATTACTATTCAGAAATACCTATCTTGAAAAGTTAAAACAGCGGGTATATAATTGTTCTTTGTAGAATTTTTAATTCATTCTCTTTAAAAATGAATTACACGGCTGCTGATGAAGATATTTCATGACATATAAAAGCGACACATTTTCTAGTAAATTCCATTGCAGTATTGGTATATATAATACTTGTGCCCGGCTAACCGAAAAGTACAAATTTATTTTCCTTGTCTGGTCTGCTTTTACAATGTCGAAGTACGTATGATAATATATTTTTTTCTTTTTAGAGTCGAATACACCTTGACGACCGAAATAAAAGGCCGAAATTAAAAACTCGTGGGTTTTATCACAAAGAATGCATATTATTTGTATTATAACAGCTAAATTTTTATTCATCAGGGTTGAAAAAAAAAAAAACGATTTTTTGGTCTAAACCAGGTGTTCCGCTTCTGTATTGTGTTCTTGTAACATCGCCTTGGCGACAAACACAGCCCACGCCAATTATACGCCAATCGGCAATTTACTGTAACCCTGCTCACGTGTTGTGTGACGCAGTGGATTGAGAGAAACAGTCTCTTAGCAACAAGCTCTAATGCTGCATCAAGCAGCGACTCTTAGAAAAATAAACATTCCATTAAATTTACAGTCTACTTGCTTTTTCTTTTTAGTTTTTCTTTTTAATTTAGTACACCTCCGTACATTTGGTCCTAGCGACCCGGAGGTATGAACGAATCAGTGTCTTTTCTATTGAATTAAATATTGAATTTATCGAATTTCGTCAACAAGATGAATAATGTCGGAAACTGAGATAAAAGCATTGAACAGAAGGCGAGGGAATATCAAGGCCCAAGTCACCAGGATATTTAACGCAACGGATGGAAAAACATTTAATTTATCCGAATGGAAAGCCCACCTGGATTTACTGTCGAAAACTGAAGAAAAGTTTGAAGCTCTTAATCTGGAATATTATAGAATAATAGAGGAAGAAAAGTTGGAAGAAACTGAAAAAATACTGAGTCAACTGGACGAGGATATTCTAAAACTAGAGGTAAGCTTAAAATCCTCTATTAATGCTTATTATGAAAATACTGATTCTAATAAAAAATCTATTGAACAGGACCAAGCTAAAACGTCTAGCATTAAGCTACCTAGGGTCATCTTGCCGGTTTTTAGTGGCAGAATTGAAGAATGGTCCGTATTTAAAAGTACATTTAACGAGCTTATTAATGATAATTCAAATTTAAAAGATAATGAAAAATTATTTTATTTGCGTTCTGCTTTGACTGGTGAAGCGAGGAGTTTGCTTACACCAGATGAAAATTATGTTTCACTTTTCAATGCGTTAGAACAAAGATACGAGAATAAAAGAGTTATGGTAGATTGTCATATAAAGAATATTTTAAATCTTTGTGTAATTAAACAGGAATCCGCTAAGGATCTCCGCATTTTATTGGATAACGTGAAGAAAAATTTAAGGGCTTTAAAGATCTTAAAGTATGATAGAGATAATTTCTCGAACGCAATTTTGCTGAATATTATTCTAAATAAACTAGATAACGAAACTCGTAAACAATATGAACTAACATTAAAGGATAATGAAGTGCCTAATTTTGATGAATTTTTAGAATTTCTTGAGCGAAGATGTCAAATCTTAAAAAATATAAGTTCTAATGTATCCTCTAAATATACTGCAAAATCCTTATTCATAAAAACAAACAAACCTCAAAGTAAATGTTGCGTAATTTGTAAAACCGAAAACCACCCCTTATATCATTGTGTTAAATATAAAAATATGAAGTTAAGTGAGCGAATTAACCTTGTTAAGAAAAATAAACTTTGCTTCAATTGTTTAAGTTCAGCCCACCTCATTAATTATTGTAATTCAAAAAGCACTTGTCATGTTTGCAAGAGCGCAAGCCATCATTCATCATTACATAATTATACAACACCAGTAAACAATCCTATAAACAATCTCCCAATACATGAAACAATAAATAGCAATTTTGTTTCGGAAGATTTATCACAAAACGAAACTACTGCTCATTCATTTTTTTCATATGAAAATGATAATAATAAATCTGTTTTAATTAGCACTGCAATAATTTATTTGACAGATGTAAATGGCATCAAAATTCCTTTCAGGGCAATATTAGATTCCGCATCTCAGAATTGTTTTTGTACATTTAAAGCAGCACAAATATTAGGCTTGAAAAAGGAGAAAATAAGTATTCCTGTAAGTGGAATAAATAAATTGCCTATTTACATTAAATCTAGAATCAAATCAAAGTTGTCAAATAAAATGAATAGTGCCAGTTATGATATTGAGTTATTAATCGTTCCAAACATTTGTGACTTCACGCCCTCGAAAAAGATAAACATATCAGATTTAAAAATTCCAGCAAATATTTGTTTAGCGGATAAAAAATTTAACATTCCAAGCAGTGTGGAGATAATTATCGGTGCTGAACTGTATTTTTCTCTTTTAAATGAAGAAAAAATAAAGTTAGGCAATAATTTATATTTGCAATCAAGTATTTTCGGTTACATTGTATCTGGTTGTATTTATGACAAAACAGTAAATAATAATAATACTAATAATTGTTTCTTAACAAAAAATCTCGATTTACTTAATGACACTTTGAAGTCTTTTTGGGAAATTGAAGAAGTGCAAAATTTAAAACCCTGTAACAGTGAGGAATTAGAATATTGTAATGATCACTTCGATAAAACGCACTTTAGAAAACCGGATGGTAGGTTTGTGGCCACGATGCCGTTTAAACCACAGGTTTTAGAACCCGATTTGGGAAATTCCAAAAATCTTGCTTTGAAAAGATTAAACTCTCTGTGGCAATGTTTAGATCGAGATCCTGTTATGAAAAATTTATACACAGAATTTATTAAAGAATATAGAGATTTAAATCACATGCATGAAATAAAAGAAAACACGAACTTTAATGATGGCTATTACTTACCACATCACGGCGTTTTACGACCCTCTAGTAAAACCACAAAACTACGCGTCGTTTTTGACGCTAGTGCCAAGTCAACCAACGGAAAATCTTTGAACGATTTATTATGTAAGGGTGGAGTTCTGCAAGATGATCTTTTTTCGATATTAATTAGATTTAGAAAGCATATTTATGCTTTTACTGCGGATATTAAACAAATGTTTAGGATGATAGAAATAAATCCATCCCAGTACAAATATTTAAAAATTTTGTGGAAAGACAGTATGTCATCCCCGGTTAAGGTATTTCAGCTAAGAACAGTTTCGTATGGAACATCTTGTGCTCCCTACTTAGCCACCAAAGTATTACAACAATTAGCTCTAGATGAGAAAAAGGAATTCCCGTTAGCATCGAAAATTGTTTTGAAGGACTTTTATATGGATGATTGCCTATCGGGCTCATCCAATTTAGAAGAATTCAGATTAATGAAATCGCAATTAACTGAACTCCTCCTAAAGGGAGGGATGGTTTTACACAAATGGTGTACCAATGAGGTCCAATCTACTGATAATCACATGTTTCCCCTGGACAGAAATTCTGAAGAAATAACTGTTAAAACATTAGGGATGTTGTGGAACAGTTTCAATGATACGTTTAGGTATAAAGTTAATATCAACACAAAGAGTGATTTCACAAAAAGAGATGTACTTTCGCAAATTGCCCGCATTTATGATCCTCTCTGTCTCTTAGGGCCAGTGATTGCTATAGCAAAAATATTCATGCAGGAGCTATGGCTTCTTAAAATAGAGTGGAATGAGAAGCTGCCCTCTCATGTCGCCAAACTATGGAAAACCTTCCTCGAAAGTCTTAAAGAACTGGAATCCATTGAAGTACCAAGATGCTTCCTAGCTGTGAACCAATCAGTGGTGCTAAATGGTTTCGCAGATGCGTCTTCCAAGGCTTATGGCGCAGTGATATACATGCAAACATCTAATTCTAGTGAAACCATCAGTTACTTATTATGTAGTAAATCCCGCGTGTGTCCAACCAAAGTAATAACAGTGCCACGTCTCGAACTGTCAGCATGTCTTCTTCTGGCTAAACTCACTAACAAGGTCTTAAATTCATTAGGCAAACAAGTAGCTTCAGTCAATTTGTTTTCTGATTCAACTATTGCTTTAGCTTGGATAGACACTGCTCCTCATCTCCTGAAAACGTTTGTGGGAAACCGCGTTGTGCAAATTAAGGAACAAACTAAGAACATTCCATGGTTTCATATTCCGTCAGAACACAATCCAGCTGACTTGATATCAAGGGGTGCAAGTGTGGAAAACCTGTCTTCTAACCAGTTGTGGTGGCATGGCCCGCCTCTTTCAATTCTTGAAGAAACAATAGCAAAAACTGACTCTAATATAAGTGACATTAAAGATGAACATTATTCTAGTGAGCTTAAAGCTCCCATCAACTTGACATTCGCTATTCATAATGACTCTAATTTCTGTGATAATTTAATTAATCTTAGCAATAATTTCCAAAAATTAATTAGAATTTTAGCTTATATTTTCAGATTCATACATAAATGTAAAAAAGTAATATCTGCAACCGGCCCTCTGTTGCTGGAGGAATTAAGAAAGGCAGAGGTTTATTTAATAAAAAATGAACAGGTAAAGTATTTCAAAAATGAAATTTCGGCCCTCCAAGCGGAATCTTCGGTTCATCGCGCAAGTAAGTTAAAATTCTTAAATCCCTTTTTAGATGGAGATAGCTTATTGAGGGTGGGAGGAAGACTAGCAAAATCAAATTTGAATTTTGATCATAAACACCCCATTATACTTCCGGCGAGCTGTCGCTTGACGAAACTAATTTTTCAATATTATCATAAACGAGATTTTCATGTAGGACCCCAAGCTCTTTTGAACACTGTGCGTCAAAAATATTGGCCTCTCGGTGGCAGAAATATTGCGCGTAAAATTGTACATGAGTGTTTACAATGCTTTAAAATTAAACCTATAACGGCTAGTCAAATGATGGGGGATCTCCCTCCTGAAAGAATAGTGCCCAGTTCCCCATTTTCAAATGTGGGATTAGATTTAAGTGGGCCTTTTGAAATAAAATATAAAGGTCAAAGAAAGGGTACTTTTCAGAAAATCTATGTTGCCATATTTGTATGTATGGTCACTAAAGCTGTGCACTTGGATTTTGTCTCAGATTTGACATCCGAGGCTATAATAGCGACTCTAAAAAGATTCTTCGCTCGTCGTGGGAAAAGCTCTGTAATCTTTAGCGACAATGCTACAAATTTCGTTGGGGCTTCAGCAGAACTAAAACATTTACGTAGACTTGTTACGAGTGATGAAGTTTCGAACTTTTTAGCTTCTGAAGGTATTAACTGGAAGCTCTCCCCTCCTAGGGCGCCAAATTTTGGTGGCCTTTGGGAGGCAGGAGTCAAATCTTTCAAATACCACTTAAAAAGAGCTGTGGGTTCAGCCCATCTCACGATCGAGGAATTCCTGACAGTTATCACACAGATAGAGGCTATTTTAAATTCGCGACCGCTTTGTCCTTTGTCAACAGATCCTGACGATCTTCAGGTGTTGACTCCTGGTCACTTTCTCATAGGAAAGCCTCTTAATTTAATTTCAGAACCCAATTTAAGTGAGGTCAAAGATAATTTGCTAAATAAATGGCAAAGGACTCAAAAATTAACGCAGTTAATATGGAAACGTTGGCAGAATAATTATCTGAGCCAGTTACAAGAAAGAAACAAGTGGCTATTTAAAAAGCCTAATATTCTGCCAGGAATGCTAGTTTTGCTTAAGGACTCACAATTACCCATTTGCACTTGGTCACTAGGCCGCATTAACAAGGTTTTCCCAGGCGCGGACGGGATAGTCAGGGTAGTTGAAGTTCGTACCGCTAAGGGTAATTTTAAACGACCTATTTCAAAAATAAGTATATTACCCATCGAGGACAACATCATAGATCCTAAACTTTAAATGTGCTTTATTATGTATTAATTTTTCATGTATTATTTGTGTTTATTTATTTTATTTATTTATTTTTGCTTATAATCTGTATCATATTGTATTGTTACGAATTTTGTAAATATAGTTAGTGTTTGTACTGTAAAATAATGTAAATAATCTTATTAAGCTCCATTCCTTTACTTATATTAGTTTTTGTTACATTGTCTCTGTTATCAAGCAAACTTGTCCATTATTTTCAGTGTATGTCTACGGCAGATTGGCGAAATAATGAAGATATCGCCAAGTTGGCGTCACTTTTGGCGACTAATTTTGGTCGCTAAATTTGGCGATATATCGCCAAGTTGGCGACAAACTTGGCGATTGTTGGCGATGGTAACCCTTCCCTCTTAATGGTAACCCCCCTTAGATATACTGATACATTGTTTGTTGTTCCGTGGTTTTCCAGGTTTTTCTAGAAATTTCTAGCACATGCTACGAGACTATATATAAGAAGAGAAGCGATGCGAGTTGTTGTTATTATTTACCAGTCAGTCATAGAGTGAACTTCTAGGTTTAAGCAAGTTTGCTTGATGTATTGAGTTTTATCTACGTTGTTTTGAATGTGATATAGTGTTGAGACATTGTATAAAGAGTCTCTGCGACCTATATTTGTACTTGTTCGATAGATTTAAACAGTTATTTTGGAATATCTTGTATTTGTGAGTTTCGAAGACTCTGTTGTTCTGAAGTTCTGTAAATAAATTATTTCTACTTTTCTATAAGCAAGAGTTTGAAGTTGTCTAACCATAAGATCAAAAGAACCCAATATACGCTACAACATTTTGGTGTCAGAAGTGGGATCTTATGGCGAAAACAAGAACAATGGATGGTCAACTGAAAGAACTGTTAGAAGCTATTAATGGAATAAAGGCAGAATTGACCAAAGGCCAAGAAGAGTTGGCGGTAAAGATGAATAAAGGCCAAGAAGAGTTGACGGAATAAAAGACCCAGAAGTGCAGAGAGCGGTACGAATGGCAGATGTACAGGATTTAAAGGCTGCATTACTATATGCCTTAAAGTTGGAAGCAGCTACAAAAGCCAGCCGAAGAGATCGTCATTCAGTCCGAGGGGCAACGGTGAACAAAAGCTCAGACACTGAGAACGACGTCTTGAAAGAAATTAGGAAGATTAATCAAGAGCTTGAAGCCTTAAAATATGGAAGAACAAGGTCAAGAAGACAGAATCTCACGTGCTGGTTGTGCGGTGATACAAAACATCTCCGAAGAAATTGCCCCAAAATCCACGAACGTGAGATGAATTCAAGACCAGAGAATAAAAAGCCCCACCTGAAGATCCTTCAAATATCTAAAATGAGTGGCGGCGATAATGAATTATATGTGATAGGCTTTATTAACGGAATTCAGTGCCGTATGATTGTCGATACAGGAGCCAATGTGACGATAATAAGAGAAGATTTGGCTCGAAAATTGAAATCTAAACTCATCTGGACTCCACCCTGCGTTACCCTGCAAACTGTGACGGGCGACAAGATAGTCATATATGGAAAGGCCAATTTAACCATCAACTTCGGAGGAAAGAAATATTATCATACGGCATACGTGGCTGACATAACAGATCCTTGCTTAATCGGGCTAGATTTTCTGAAGAAGTTTGACTTCAAGCTTGATTTCAAAAATAACAAAATGCTCTCAAAATTTGAAGAAATAAGTCTTTTTGGATTGAATAACGAAATTGAATGTAAACAAGCAGTAATAGTCAAAGAAGACATCAATCTAGATCCAAGAACAGAATTTTTAGTTCCAGCTGTAATTGAAAATGAAACTAATTACCGATTTGGCCATATAGATTATCCAGAAGACAATAGTACACAAGCAGGAGTATTGGTGGCTTCATCTGTGGTGGACCTCTCGAAGAAGACCATTCCAGTCAGAATTGCTAACATCAGTGATAAGACGAGGACTATCAAGAAGGGAGAGGTGATAGCGTCATGTGCTCCTGTGACGTGCATAAGTCAAAATTCCAGTCACTCTGAGAAATCTTCAGATAATTTAGTCAAGGATTTGTTACAAAATACGGACTTAGATCCAAGCCAGAGAGATGCTGCTGAAAGTTTAATTAGAGAATTCCAAAGTTTATTTTCCCAAACATCTGAAGACTTTGGACGAACTAAAATGGCACAACACCGAATTGACACGGGAGATCACTCTCCTATTAAACAGCACCCTAGACGATTACCTTTTGCCAAGCAAGAAGAGGTGCAGAATTTAATTAAAGATATGGAAGAAAATGACGTCATCGAACCATCGACAAGTCCATGGGCGTCTCCCATTGTATTAGTAAGAAAAAAGGATGGTTCAACAAGATTTTGTGTAGACTACCGCCGACTGAATGACGTCACTAAAAAGGATAGTTACCCTCTACCAAGGATCGACGACACTCTCGACACACTTGCGGGCAACACTTGGTTCTCGACTCTGGATCTGAAGAGTGGTTACTGGCAGGTAGAGATCCATCCCGACGACCGCGAGAAGACTGCCTTCACAACGGGACAAGGATTATGGCAATTCAAGGTAATGCCTTTTGGTCTATGTAACGCACCTGCAACTTTCGAACGGCTTATGGAAACGGTTCTCCGGGGGCTGTCGTATGAAGCATGTCTTGTTTATTTAGATGACATCATAATCATAGGAAAATCTTTTGATGAACATCTGAACAACCTCAGGCGGGTGCTACAAAAATTAAAGGAAGCTAATTTGAAGTTAAGCCCTTCGAAGTGCAGTTTGTTTCGCAATGAAGTCGCCTACCTTGGACACATCATTTCGGCGGAAGGAGTTAGGACTGATCCAGAGAAGATATCGGCCGTGAAAAATTGGAGTCGTCCAGCAGATGTTCACCAGCTTCGAAGTTTTCTAGGATTATGCACCTATTACAGAAAATTCGTCAAAGGCTTCTCGATGATTGCAAGACCACTTCATAAATTAACAGAAGCCAATCAAAAATTTATGTGGACACAGGAATGTGACGCTGCTTTCGAAAAGCTTAAGGAGGCCTTGACATCCACTCCAATTCTGTCGTATCCTCAAATCGATAAACAGTTTACACTTGATACGGATGCAAGCAACGAAAGCATTGGTGCTGTACTGTCCCAGGAAATCGACGGTCAGGAGCGTGTTATCGCCTATTTCAGCAAGTGCTTGTCAAAGGCCGAGCGAAACTACTGCGTAACAAGAAAAGAGCTTCTTGCTGTAGTGAAAGCCATAGACCACTTTCATCACTATCTTTACGGTCGCAAGTTCCTGATCCGAACTGATCATGCTTCTCTAACTTGGCTATTGAATTTTAAGAACCCAGAAGGCCAGATAGCCAGGTGGATACAAAAGCTTCAAGAGTACGACATGGAGATACGCCATCGAAAAGGCTCATCACATGGAAATGCAGATGCTCTCTCAAGAAGACCCTGCTCAGATAATTGTAGATACTGCGACCGGGTTGAGAAGAAATTTAATGTCAAAGGTCCTATAGTAAGACAAGTTACAACTGGGTCTACATCATCGCAAGATCCGTGGAGTGACGAGAGCCTGCGTAAAGATCAACTTGCTGATCCTGAAATTAAGCCAATTCTAGAGCTGAAAGAGGAGTCCAACAGGAAGCCCAGCTGGCAAGACATGGCCCATTACCATCCTACGACTAAACGTTATTGGGCTCTCTGGGATTCCTTACACTTAAAGAACGGCATCTTGTACCGAAAATGGGAGTCTGACGATGGAAAGACATGTAGATGGCAACTACTACTCCCTAAGTCGAGAATTTCTATGGTCCTTCAAGAACTGCATGGTAGTCCCACAGGAGGTCATTTTGGTGTAATGAAGACCCTGCAAAAGGTTCGAGAGCGTTTCTACTGGAATAATGTTCGCAGTGACGTGGAGAAGTGGTGTCGAACTTGTGACACCTGTGCAGCACGTAAAGGTCCAAAGAGGCGCACCCGTGGACGATTGCAACGTTATAATGTAGGAGCTCCTTTCGAACGAATTGCTTTAGACATCCTGGGTCCACTTCCTAGAACATCTGATGGCAATAAGTACATCCTCGTTGTCATGGACTACTTCACTAAGTGGCCTGAAGCATATGCCATTCCTAATCAAGAGGCGGTAACCGTAGCAGACATACTGATTCAACACTGGGTTTCCAGATACGGAGTTCCTCTTCAGATCCATTCCGATCAAGGAAGAAACTTTGATTCGGCTGTGTTTAAGGAAATGTGTGGACTACTCGGCATGGACAAAACTCGAACTACACCTCTACATCCGCAATCGGACGGCATGGTGGAGCGGTTCAATCGTACAATCTTAAATAGCCTCTCTCTCCTGGTGTCTAGAGACCAACAGGACTGGGACAAGAAATTACCGCTTTTCCTGCTTGCCTACAGGAGTGCCACTCATGAGGCCACTGGTTACTCCCCTTCTCAAATGCTCTTTGGTCGTGATCTTCGTCTGCCTGCTGATCTTTTGTTTGGTCGTCCTCCTGATGCTCCTTCATCGCCTGAGGAATATGTCGATGAACTCCAGGCACGGATTGAGGAGATTCATTGTCTAGCGAGGAACCGAATTGGACTGGCATCAGAAAAGATGAAGACACGGTACGACACAAAGGCAACTGGACATGAGTTCAACGAAGGTGACAAAGTTTGGTTGTGGAATCCGATACGTCGTAAGGGACTGTCGCCAAAACTACAAAGAAACTGGGACGGTCCTTACACAGTCGTCAACAGGCTGAATGACGTCGTCGTACGCATACGAAAATCGCCACACACCAAACCCAGGGTCGTTCATTATAACCGGCTAGCCCCTTATTTTGGCGAAAGTGATTAAAAATTCAAAACTGGAATTTCAGACCATGGTCATGAAAGTCACTTTTTATAAATATGTAAATAGTAATTAGTTCTTATTTATGTAAATTTTATTATTATTGTTATTATTTATTTATTTATTTATTTATTTATTTATTTGTTTATTTATTTTAAGTGTTTTCCTCTAACTCAGGGATTGCACTGCCCGGGACGTGCAGTCTTTGAGGAGGGGGTAGTGTTACGAATTTTGTAAATATAGTTAGTGTTTGTACTGTAAAATAATGTAAATAATCTTATTAAGCTCCATTCCTTTACTTATATTAGTTTTTGTTACATTGTCTCTGTTATCAAGCAAACTTGTCCATTATTTTCAGTGTATGTCTACGGCAGATTGGCGAAATAATGAAGATATCGCCAAGTTGGCGACAAACTTGGCGATTGTTGGCGATGGTAACCCTTCCCTCTTAATGGTAACCCCCCTTAGATATACTGATACATTGTTTGTTGTTCCGTGGTTTTCCAGGTTTTTCTAGAAATTTCTAGCACATGCTACGAGACTATATATAAGAAGAGAAGCGATGCGAGTTGTTGTTATTATTTACCAGTCAGTCATAGAGTGAACTTCTAGGTTTAAGCAAGTTTGCTTGATGTATTGAGTTTTATCTACGTTGTTTTGAATGTGATATAGTGTTGAGACATTGTATAAAGAGTCTCTGCGACCTATATTTGTACTTGTTCGATAGATTTAAACAGTTATTTTGGAATATCTTGTATTTGTGAGTTTCGAAGACTCTGTTGTTCTGAAGTTCTGTAAATAAATTATTTCTACTTTTCTATAAGCAAGAGTTTGAAGTTGTCTAACCATAAGATCAAAAGAACCCAATATACGCTACAACAGTATTATTACTTGTATTGCATATGTATCTTGAAATATAAAAATATTTCAAAGCCGGGCGGGATGTTCCGCTTCTGTATTGTGTTCTTGTAACATCGCCTTGGCGACAAACACAGCCCACGCCAATTATACGCCAATCGGCAATTTACTGTAACCCTGCTCACGTGTTGTGTGACGCAGTGGATTGAGAGAAACAGTCTCTTAGCAACAAGCTCTAATGCTGCATCAAGCAGCGACTCTTAGAAAAATAAACATTCCATTAAATTTACAGTCTACTTGCTTTTTCTTTTTAGTTTTTCTTTTTAATTTAGTACACCTCCGTACACCAGGTTTTTTTGGTTTAAAACGGGTTTTTTTTTAAATATCCTTTTTTATTGCATATACATGCATATTTATTTATAAAAGCAGACTTTATTGGTTTATAAGCAGTGTAACTTCATTTTAAAATAATTTAAATTAAGAAGTTACAATGCATTTATACAGAAAATTTAAAAAAAATCATATTTTAATTTATACAGTTTTAGCTTATGTTCAAAGAATTAACTGTTCTACACAGTGACCCACTAATGCCCTGAAAATAATTATAAACAATCATTTGATTACTAATAATAAACATTTAAATGTAGTTTGATAAACACCCTTTTCCACAAATACTCAAATAATAAATTTCAAATACTTCTTAGAATTTTCTTTTTTTTTTTTTTGGGGGGGGGGGGTGGTGACAATTTGAAGTTAACATTTTTAGTCATTAGATTAAGCTTATAACAGAGAGAAAAATATTATTAAAATGCTATAAATAGCAGCCAGTCTTTGAATACTCTCTTATTTGGCTTCATATTTTGCATTTAATTCTTCAAGATAATCTCTCCCAATCAAGAAAAATTTCTTTTACAGAATGTGCAAAATCTTAAAAAATCATTGTGTTATGTTATTAATCGCAATAAATAAACTGCGTTAGTAAAAAAATTTAAAATATTTTATGCTAAATATTGAATCTATTTCATCTTTCATCAATTCACATGTCTGAAGTTTTTTCTTTAGAACAATAGACATGTTCAACAATGTCTATTTATTTAAAAAAAAAAAAAATGTTTTAATCCTATGTATAAAAAAAAAAGACCTAAACCCACTATATCTAATGCTTATTACTAAAAATAAAGTGTTAGAAATAGAAATTATTTATATCCAAAAATGTAAAACACGTAAAAAAAAAAGAAAAAATGAGAAAATGTCATTAGATTTCTTCTAAAAAATACCAATTTTTTTTTTTTTTTTTTTTTTTTTTTTTGTTAAAACCAATTGGTTTAAACTGTGCCAACCCTGTTATTCACACATTAATTTTGAATATTGTCTATGTTTTGATTATGTTATACATTGATTTATTAAATAATCACCGCTTCAGAGCTTGTGAGAGGGACAGCTACGAAAAAAGAAAGAAAGGTCAAGCGGTCGACACGATAACTCAATGTAGACAAATAGAAATTAAACTAATAAATCTGCAGATCAGGAGCCTCAACGTGGACTCTGCAATTTCTTTTATTTAAATTTTATTTTATATAATATTCAACTTCCAAAAATTTACTTTTTTAACACATAAATATTTATAAGTATATAAAACTCTTAGAATTCTACAATAGAAATAAATAATAGAAGAAAATATCCAAATAGCAATATTTACTTAAACTCAATCTCTTATAAATTAAATTATATCTAATTTATAATAGTGTTTTAAATTTTATTTCGGAAATTCAGTTTTACGCTCATCAACTCATAACGCAAATTAAAACGCACTGCCGGCAATTATTATTCATAGGTCATCCAATTATTGCTAATTTTTTTCTATAGGCAATTTTTTGTATGTCCCTGTAAATGAATAGTATGTTTCTTGTGCACCATATTCTATAGAAAGAATCCTGTAGTAAATTTTAATGATGTAGATCAATTTCATATCATTTAAAATATCATTAAAATACACAACAGACGATTTTCCATCGTAGATCTTAGTGGATGGAATTCTTTTCAGTGGCCCTGTAAATGAACCGATAATGCTTCACATTTCATTTTAATTACCGAGTATGCCACAGTAAACCACAATAATATACATCAAGTTCATATCAGTCGGATTATATTTATGCGAGATAGAGCATGAATAGACAGACTTACGAACAGAAAAACTATAAGCACTTTTGAACTATGCAGGAAAGTGTTAAGAACGTAATGTTATTAATATAGTTAATATTTGACTCAAAGCTATATTGCTCATCACATTATTAAAAATCAACTAACATCTAATTTCTCCTTGTATATAAGAATAATATAAATAATATAAATAAAAGTGCACATAATATAAATAAATGTGCAAACGAAATATAAGCTTAAATTTCTGTTAAGAATATGGTATTAAGAATTATATATTTTTATATTAGATAGGCAACCTCTGTTCATTTTATTTTTACGCCAGATACTATTGATTAAATATATTTGTAAACTATTTCATCTGTTAAATTAATTAACATACATTTGATGTATGCCAAAGGATTAAATTTTTAACTACTACATGAAAAAAAAATCTTGTCACACTTTCAGTACCTTAGCATATTTAAAAAAGTACATTTTCCTCAAACCACAGCTGTATCCATACTACTTAAGAACCTAATATAACAATAATTCATAACCACACTTTATAGCCCCATAAGACGTTGTATGAAGATAACTATGTTTTCTGCATAGAAATCTGCTTTCATTTTGCCAGCAATATTATGGTCCTTTCCTATCTATATGCAATGCGTGCATTTATTTTCCATAAAGCTTCGGATAGATACATATTAATGTTTTTGGTTTCAATAAAAATATAATTCGAAAGAAGATAAAAGGGGAATATATATTCTCTGATACTTTTTTTCATAAATATTTATCTTCTGTAACTGTTTTGCGGATAAAATAATTTGAGATGTATCACCGATAGTTAGAAATTTTTATGTAGATTAACAGTTATTCACCTTTGGCTTAGATATCTAACCGAGATTAAATTTCCACACGTTTTATTTTCTTATGATGTAATTGCAATAGAAGACATTGAATTCTCAAATTTAGGGAGATTTCATTGACTCATTAGCGATGTGATCATGTTAAAATGCACCATTTTCATAAGAAACTTTTATTTTTCATAATGAAATATGTTTGGATGAATGCTGAGCGTAGTAGGACTACTTGGATTTTGATGCACAATTTTTTTTTTTTTGTTTTTTTTTAACGGACGGTGCCAATCAATCGCCTACTTTGGCGTACTCAGGTAGCCCTTGCCCAGTTTATTAAGTTGGTCATTGAACGCCATGTGGCCGTTACTCAGTATGAATGTTATAATAGGAATAAAATTTTAATTTTTCTTTAATAAAGTGTACAAACATAAAACTATAACTAACATAAATGAAACTCTATCCATAAAATGTTTATTAATAAAATGAAAAATAGGAAAATGGTACAGATGATTAAGTATATATTCAGAGACAGTAGTCATTATATATAAAAAACCCCTCCGTGTATAACAATTCCGGGATCGACCGATCCACGAGAAAAAATAACTCATTCCCCAATGAAAACGTTTCATAGTGGTAATAGGTCTCATTGGTCAGATTTACAGTGGGAGCTGTAAATGACTTCACTACATTTTACTTCGCTTTGAAATCTTTCCTCGATTTCAAAAAGTGCTCTGTTAAAATTTTGACCCATTTGCTGCAGCGGCACTCTACAGCTTTTATAGAAGATCTCTTTTATGACCAATGAGAATGCTCCATAACCAGTAAAGTAACCGTTTTCTATAAAAGTGGTGGAGTGACGCTGTAGCAAATGAGTCAAATTTCAAATTTTTTACATTGTATATTTGATTAAAACTTTTTATTAAAGGAAAGCGAAGTCGTCGTTTTAAATGCAATATTGTTAAAATTTTTATATTCGGGTTGATTTAATTTTTTTTCTTTACAGCCGTGAACGACTCTTCAGAATTTCAAATCTATAAAAAACATTGTGAAAAGTTACCTCCGATTTTAAAGGCAGTCTATTTTCTGACCAATGAAACCGTTCCATAGTCGTAATGGAGCGTTCTCAATGGTCAGATTTACATTGGGAACTGTAAATGACGTCACTACATTTTACTTCGCTTTGAAATCTTTTCACGATTTCAAAAACACTATTTAATTAAAACTTTTTATTTAAGCAAACCGCGGATGCGTTTTAAATTTCATTATAATCCCCACCCACATCTACCAGATAGTTTTGCTATAGTTTTTAATGCAGATTTCTGTTGAAATTTTCTTTCTTTCTTTCTCTCTCTCTCTCTCTCTCTCTCTCTTTTTTTTTTTTTTTTTTTTTTTTTTTTGTTAGATTTTTCCTTTCCAAGTTTAATCACTGCATTTATCAAAATTGTTTCAGCCTAAAGTGGCTATGATTGACCACAGTTGTTGTAATTTTTTATCATCCTTTAAAAATGCAAACACGTCATTTGACGGGCTATCTTCTAGTAATAAATATACGTATATCTGTTCACTGTCGCAGACAGAGAATGAATGTTATACAAGGATCGCCAATATGCACATCTCGAGTTAAGCACCCTATAAAATCAGAAATTATGTGCATTTGCCCTTCATTACATTGAAAATATTAAATGCAGACGGGGCAAATTGTATACCAGATTTGATATGTAATTACTCTTGCCTTGCTCACCGACATGACACAGGAAGAAACATATAAAAAAGGGACCCTTTTTTAATTCCAGGCATGAAAATAAAGTAAATTCAATGTAAACAGTACCCCTTCCTACAACGGAATTCTGGTTTAAAATAAAAGTTTCATGTATTATGAATAATATACATTTATACCGGCTTAGAAAAGTACCTGTTAAAAATGGAATTTTTTACCTTTTATTTGCGATTTTGTTCTAGTAGATTTTATTATTAAAAAAAATAAGTTACAGATTCTTACATAGAAAAACAACGATACTGTAAAACATGTCAAATCAGTATCGCTAGGAACTGATTCAAAATCGCAATTTAACAAGTATAAAATACAGCAGGTTTTTTTGTATCGTACTGACAAAAATATTTGCTGTAAAAATTACTGTGTAAATAGGTTTCAATAATCCTCATAAAAGAATCACATGTGTAAATAATTACGCAGCCTCTCAAAGCTTATATCGAATTCTAGATTATCAAAATATACATTCTGAAGTTTACCAATTATTTAAATATCGAATACTTTAATGAAAATTGAATAATCTTAAACAAGTCTTTGATTTGTTCAAAAGCAAACGGTAATTTCTAGTTACTGGTTTGAAGTCGAATAAACGTTTATTTCAAAAACCCGCTGATATATATTGGATAATTGAATTCTGCAGTAGAATATCGAAATGTTTTAATGAGAATGCCGTTTCAAACCGAAATAATTATTTCTCTGTTATTAAGTAATGTTGTCACGTTTTTGTTTTTAAGTTTCAATTAAATGCATTTTAACTATTTTAAAACTTTTGCAACATACTCAATTCGTTATTAAAATCTTCGTTTCTGAAGTTTGTTTTGAACTTATATTATTAAAGAGAACATTTCTGAGCCTATATAGGGATGAGATTTCCGCTTTTTTGGGCACCAGTATAATCTTAGAGAAAATGTTCAGTTAAATCACAAAAATGTTCCGATTACATATTGTAGCATTTTCTCTAAAATTTTACTGGTGTGCAAAAAAGCGGAAATCTCATCCCTGCCTATAATAAAATTAGGTCAATGAAGATTTTTAAATTAAAGTGAAATAAGGAGCAGCACTCACTGATAGAGCGTGAATCTATAAGATATCACGAATTGTTGTCTATGATGAATATAATCGTTTTCAATTATTCAATCTCATAAACATTATGTTTTCTCACAGTTTATAATCTTTATTGTCAATACCACTGAAGGTTTTTCAATACCATATTTACAGAAAATTTATTTTCTACAATCATAACTAATTTCTGAAACGTTAAAAAGATATTTCTGACTGAAGTTTAACATCTAATAACTGCCTCAGAATTAAACAAAAACATATGTTCTCCTATAAAGATTATAGAATTTTTCTGTCAAACGATCTTAGAGTTTCTGCTATCATAGTTATTTATTTAGTTTTTTATTTCGTGCATCCGAAAATTAATTCCCATGACATTAAGAAGATAAATTTGATAGAATTTTTACTCCTAATTACTGACTCAGAAACTGTCGCAGAACTAATGTGAGTAGTCTCTAGGATCGCTTGAATAAAATATGTTTAAATCATAAAATGCTATACGGGCGTAAGTTTCAAAACACGTTCTATCCAGAAAATCAAATTTTTTGAATTAGCAAGAATCCTAATTCTACGTAAGAAAACAAAAAAAGGGGGAAAAGTGGTTTCTAAATCGAAACATAAAAATACAGTAAAGCTGTGATCACTAAAACTAAAGCCACTAAAAATAGAACACCTATCTATAACGGAATCATACCTTATAAGCAAAAGTTTTACTATTCCTGGAATACCATTCAATTATACTTCATGAGGTGAAAATCTGTTTAAAATTGTTTTTTATTTTTCATATCCTGTGTGATAGTAGCTATTATTCTCCGTCTATAATCTCCGTCTTAGCCGTTATTACTTTAAAGCAAAAAAATAATTATAATAAGAAAATCTACAAATTCTTACCCGAAGAAACAGCAATCTTATTCCGTAAAATATGTGAAACCTGAATTGATATAAATGGAATAAAATTAATAATTAACTGGTATTGTTGAAAGAACCTTTTTCTTTCATAACTGAAATTATAGAGCCATTTATAGCCACTGACGCAGAATGTTACTAACAAGTTGTCGTAAAAGAGTTATAAAACAGAATCAGTAATAATCGCGAAAAGTATCGTTAATTCGGTAGGACGAGCTATTTATTTTAAGCATATACAGCATTACATACAAATCACAGAATCTGTTCAAGTACAATCAAAGTTCAATCAAAGTGTTCATCAAGTATCTGTTAATCAGAAAAGACTGACTGTTTATTCTAACGTTTTCAAATATCTGATGGAACAAATTGAAACAATAAACTTGTATGTATTTTTTCTTCTTGCAGTATCAGCTGCATCAACTTCAGAACAATTTGTCTGAAACAATACAAACTGTGTTGCTGTAAGGAAGCTGAATAAAGTATGTCAAATGCGTATTATTATTTATTTTGCTAACGTTTCAGACATATTCGTGTAATAGATAAATTTAAGATAACATGATCCGCAAGATAGCAATCAAACATAAAAACGCGACATGTAATGAAAATATGCGAATAAACATTTAAAATGTGAGTTCACAAAGTTTGGTTAAATGGATGAGGCAGTAATGTTAAAATAATTAAAAGAATAGATATGGAATAAGAAAATAATAGAGATTCCAAATAACAGATAATTCCTCCCTGTGAATTCAAGTGGTTAATATAAATCTTTACAAGAGCGTTACGCTTGTAAGTAATTAGACAACCTCTCACAGCTTATATCGAATTCTCGATTATCAAAATACACATTCTGAAGTTTGAGAATTATTGAAATAAGGAATATTTTAATGAAAATTGCATCATCTTAAACAAGCCTTTGATTTGCTTAAAAGGAAATGGAGAGAAATTCTAGTTACTGATTTAAAGTGGAATAAATGTTTGTTACAAGAATAAGCTGATATAACTTGGATAATTAAATGATACAGTAGATTCAAAATGTTTTAATGAGAATACTTTTCAAACTTAAATACGAGGGGTGATCCAAAAAAAGGTTACGAGGCAAAGGAAAAAGTATTTACTAACAATAGAAACAAGATACAAATGGCAATCAAGAGACACATCTGGCCTTTACTCTTCCACATAGTCGCCAAACTTGTTTAGGCATTTGTCAGAACGTTCGACCAACTTATTTATCCCGTCTTGGTAGTAATCAAGCCCAGCTCAATGAGCCATTACTTGGCAGCTGTTTTCACTGCATCGTCTGAGATGAACCGTGTTCCGTATAAGTTTCACTTAAACGCTGGAAAAAGGAAATAGTCACTTGGAGCCAAATCGGGGCTGTATGGGGGTGATTCCAGACCTCCCAGTTGAACCTTAACAACAATTCCTGAGTCTGGCGAGCTGCAAGGGGCCTGGCATTGTCATGCAGAAGAATGACTATGAATTTTTCTGTGAATTTCAGATGCGGCCACATTCTTGGCCCATAAGAATCGAATTACAGCTCGCACCTCTATGCGAGACCACTTTTCTAGACGTCGTGCCATTTACTGCCCTTTTAAATGTCTGCGTACTGACGCAAATTACTCGTAGAACCATTGTAGGACAACTAGCGCGATCTGTCAACCACTCTGGGTGAAAATATTCGCTCCACGATTATTACGTTTCAAATGCTTCTGCTTGTAAACTTTTTTTTGGATCAACCTACGTAATTATTTCTCTGTTTTTAAGTAATTTTCTCACGCCTTTACATTCAAGTTTTAATTAAGTGCATCGCAACTATTTTAAAACTTTTTTTACATGCTCAATTCATTTTAAAATGTTCACTTTTGAAGTTTGTTTCGAAATTATAGAAACAAAGAGAACTTTTCTGAGTCTGTAATAAAAATAAGTCTACTGAAATATTTTCAATTAAAGTGATGTAAAGAGCAGTACTGAGTGATAAAACATGAATCTGTGAGGTATCACGATTTGTTAGCAATTGTGATGAATGCTTTAAACTGTTCAAGTTCATAAATATAAATTTTTTCTTAAAGTCCATATTATTTTATGTTAGTTTATCTGAAAGATTTTTCCATACTATATTTAAAAAATGTTTATTTGATGTAATCATAACTAATTTCTGGAGTATTAAGATGATGCTTTTGGTTGAATTTTAACAATTAATAACTGCTTAAGAATTATTGATATCAGAATTGGTGACTGCTACGATGAAAATCATCGTCTGTGATAGTTGAAGTTCATAATTATACATTTTTGTATAAAGACTATAGTATTTTTCTGTTAAATAACCTTACAGATTTTTGCTAAAATATTTACAAAAGTTTTTATTCAGTGTATTCAAACACAAGTTCTATTACATTAACAAAATAATTCTGGTTGATTCTTAATTCCTAATTACTGTCTGAAAAACTGTCACAGAGTTGACGTGAGTAATCTCCAAGACAGTTTTAACAAAAGTGTAACAAAAGATGATTAAATCGTAGAGTATTTGAGGATCCAGAATTATCCAGAATTAAGATATTATCCAGAAAATGAATTTTTTTGAATTAGCGAGAAACCTCTATCTGCGTCTATTCGCTTTAACTGAAAGACAAGATTTTATAGGGCCAGAAATATATGATAAAAATACTTTATTTTCAACATATGGTGCATTTTTCGTGCAAGTTCAGCAATACGATGACAGAAAAACTCGATTTTTTCCCTTTTATATACAGCGAATTTTGTAACTGACGTCGTCATTTGTTTTCTTGTTAAAATTTACATACAGGACATTTGCAGTTATAATTAAACTATTCAGAAATTTCCAGCTATAGTACTAGGGTTGTAACCGAAAAAAATTTCAATAGCATCTAGAGTTAAATTCAATATTATCTTTTTTAATTCTAAAGCCTGAAGATAGTAGAATATTCAGAGAGACATCTAACAACAGTTAAAGGTTATATTTCAATAAATTAATAAATAAAAAAATCTCTATATCTATGTGCACACATGCATAATGACATAGTTTATGTATAACCTTTGAATGTATACTCGGACTCTGTTACGTTTTAGGGGTGTTCGTAAATATATAAATGCATACAAAAAATTTCTGTGTCATCATCTGATTCATCCGTTTGTCTGTCCACATACAACAGTGCAAACACTACCCAAACGAATGGTTTACAATTTAATTTAAGTGTCGTTTCAGAATTCTGTCGAGCCTTTTTTAATTTTATGAAAATTTGATCTAAAATTAAAAATATAATATTAAAAGTTTTCTCCATTCAATTAAATCATAGCATATATGCCATTATGTGGATGATATTCCATGATCGGTAATGACGAAGCTGCTACAGTGATAAAGCATTAATTAAGGATACCTATTTCCATATGGCAGAATGTAATGTATAAAATCGAAGTAAATTAAATTCTCATGAATTTTTGCGAAATAATGACAGTTATTTCACCAGATTGTGAATATTTAGGAACTTTCGTGGAATAAAAACTCGCGTGTCTGTTTTTAGTACCTGAAAGTTTAGAAACGTCCTATATTTTAAAGCAAGTTAACCATACGAATTTTATTGATTACACTGTAAAAAAAAATTCAAGAGGTTACTAAAAATTTTTTAGTAAATTTGTATTCCACAGAATTTTTTAGCAACCATTACAAACTTTTTTTTTGCAAGTGAAACAAGCATTTCTTTTGTAAACTGAACAAAATAATATTTTGTATAACTAACTTAAAATTTTTTAGCATGAGCCACCAAGCAAATTTTTGTAATAGCTCCAAAATTATTTTTAATAACAATTACGTGCGTCCGAAGGGCAGGAGCTTCCTTCGAGCTGCATCCAGACTTCTGAAGTGATAGATTTTCGGCAAAAACGCAATAGATGGCAGCACCAAACATTGTGACCAGCTCCAACAGGAAGTTCATAACCCCTTTATTATAGAGCACTTACACTACATACATTCGGGGCGTACTTGGCGCTGTCCAGTATTGAACCCGGGACCTTTTAGCCTGGAGTCCGTTACTATAACCACTGTGCTATCGAGGCCACGCCGAGTGAGTTTTAATAATAGCTATTAATATATAAAACTATTAACTCTATTCGTTGCTAACTTTTTTCTAGTAATTCTTACAGATTTTCTAGTAACCGACTAAGATTACTAAACATTTTTTAGTAATTACAAGGATTACTAAAGTTTTTTTAGTAGATCGACCCCCTTTTTTTTACAGTGTACGAAGAATTGAAAACTCTTTTCTAAATATAACTTATCGGACCAGAATTTAGAATGTGTATCTTTTTGAAAAAGAATGGCACAAATACTTCAACGATATAATGTAAATTGCAACCTTAGTTGAATATTTTTGCAATGCATATCGAATCCGTGTTTCCAGCAGGTCAAAAAAAAATTTAATCCAGTTTCAATATTTTTGATACTCCCTGTTAAATTCTTGAAATATTTTTGTAATTGTGAGAAGATTTTTGAATATCGTTTGTTTACATCTAATTTATTTTCTAAATTATTAGACACATTTTACTTCATACATAATACATATATATATGTATATATGTTTGCGCTAAATTACCCGGTGATATTTGATACAAATTCGGGATTTCCTATATATTTATAATTTTAATTACTTTTATCTTCATTAGAAGAAAGTATTGTAATCGAAATTTTTTTCGACTTCCGGTTTTTGACAGATTTACATGTTTCAGGTGTCGGAAATTGCAAAAAACATGTTTTTACAAAATGTTTGTCTGTTCGTGTGTCTGTGTGTCCGTATGTAGCCGTTCTACCATTAAAAAGTGTATGAAGTTATGCATAGTATTGAACCAAAATTTTTCTGAATGTTTTTGACGGTGGCAAACAGGTTTTGAAATATTTTGTCGCATGGGGCGCTACAATCGTGATTTTTGTTCCATTTTTAATAGTGTACCGACCAAAAGTGTATGAATTTATGCAACAAATTGAATCACATTTTTTGTTTAAGTGTATGGCTATGGTTAGTTCGTTCTCCCTGAATTTGAAAAAATTCCGTCGGAAGGGGGCGCTGTAATAGCGATTTTTGTGCAATTAATAATATTGTACCACCAAAATTGTATGAAGTTATGGATCAAATTGAACCAAGTTTTTTTGTAAGTGTATGGCTCTGGCTGGTTGGTCCGACCTAAATTTGAAAAAAATCCGCCGGAAGGGGGAGCTGCAATAGCAATTTTCGTGCCATTTTCAATATTGTACCACCTAAAAATGCATGAAGTTATGCATAGAATTGAACCATTTTTTTTGTGAAAGTGTTTGGCTATGGTTGGTTGGCCTGAATTTGATAAAAATCTACCGGAAGGGGGCGCTGAAAAAGCAATTTTTTGCGCCACTTTGAGTATTGTACCACCTAAAAGTGTAAGAAGTTATGCATAGAATTAAACCAAATTTTTTGTTAGCAATCGCGATTTTTATGCCATTTTCAATACTTCACCACCTAAAGGTATATGAAGTTATGCCTAGGACTTAATTAAAATTTTTGTGTATGATTGTTTTTCGGTATAGCAAGTAGGTCCTTCTGAATATGAAAAAAAAATCTGCCTATCATTCCATTGTTTATCGGCTCGTGCAGAGACTGAAACTCGTTTTTACTCCGATTAATTGACTGAAGCAGAAACTTACGATTAAAATCAAAGTTGGTATAGTATTGAATTAAAATTATTAAAGCATTAACATGAGTAACTATTTTTTTTAATATTAAAATGTACATGTGAGATTGAAGAAAGTTTTAGGATTGGCACATCCAACTAGTTATTATTAAGCGACTTCAAGTAGGAGGTTATGATTTAGAACTGTATGTATTTGTTGTTCACAAATAACTTTCGTAAATTTGAACGGATTTCATGATTATTTTTTTGTTTGAAAGTGTATGGGACCTATGTGGTCCCTTTTTTTATGAAAACCAAATCAAAAGTTTTGAAGATACTTTTAAAGCTTTCTTCTTTTTATTATATTCTACAATACGTCATTAATTCAATAATATTCCGTGACTCATAATGATTTTAGGTTGCTATTTTGATCACATGCTCTTTAAAATGGAGTCTTATTATTTTCGTTTTATTAAATTTAAAATGCAGAATAGTAATAAATGTTGTATCCATGCATTTTTTCATAAGAGTACAACAGGATCTAAATATTTATAAAACTATTTACAGTACGAACATTTGGCTCATTTGACGTACAATTTCATATTAACTTATAGATACCGTATTTACGCGTGTATAAGGCACACGTGTGTATAAGGCGCACCCCTACTTTACAAGTAAAAATGGCGATTTCTTATATAAGGCGCACCATAAATTTGATACTCTAATGAAGAATGACCAAGTGAATGTCAGTAAAAAAGAAATCTAAAGAAATATTACACCAGATCAGAAAACAAGATGAAAATGCATTTTTAGACTTCGGGTTGTAAGAGAATGACGGGAAATAGGAATGAGTGACGGTAAAGAGAACTGCTAATTATCGTTTAGATAATGTCATTAGTTCTGTTGTATAAAAAACTGCAAGGAATGAAATAAATATGCAGTAATACTTCAATTAAGTAACATTTTCCGAGTTTTAATATCTTCTTTGAATAATTTCTTGTTTCATATGTATATCGTTCAACTACATCCAACAGTAAAAAATTATTCAGTGTATAAGGCGCACTTAGGAGTTTTGCCCTATTTTTTTGGAATAAAAGTGCGCCTTATACAAGAGCAAATACGGTATAATTGATGACTTCAACAAAAAAAAAAATAACAATGAAACAGTGTTAAAAGTTAACAATGTTTTGGATCAAATAAAAATCGCAATGCAATGGAATAATATCAATGAAATATTATTACTGGCTCAAATCTCCATTAATAAACAAGAAAAGCAACAATGAAGAAGGAAATCAACAATATCATTGTAGAAAGATTGTTACATTCACATACTTAAAGCTCATCCATATAAAGTATAACAGTCTCACTATTAATTTCAGTTTAAAAAAATACATAGTTTATAAAAAAGTTATATTTTCTCACACAAAATGAAGAAATTCAAAAATCTTCGTCAGTTTTTCCGGGGAAAAAGGTAAGGTAAATTAAAAAAAATAATAATAATAAAATTACGTTAATCTAATAACACAATCTGACACGTCTAACTTTTGCGTTATCTAGAGCTTAAATTTTCGATAACTTTCGACACACAAGATGCTTATAATCTATTTTTTATTTATCAAATATTAATCTTTCCGTTATTTATTCACAAATATTTGCTATTAAATAACATGATTAATATTCAGAAATATTTATGGGGAAATGAAAGCGGTAGGTATATTATTATTCTGTTTATTCTCATAGAGAATAAATTACGCACAATGCTGCTGCTGAAGATATTTTGGCCATCACCATTCGCTTGCATTTCATGGTAACGAACTTGACAAGTAATGGACATGACATTTGAAATAAAACTATTAAAATGAACTAGCTTGTATATTTTCTAACTTAAATAATAATTTATATACCTTTTAAAACTATTTAGTAAACTTTCTTAGCAGCTTACATTTCATCCCTTACAAATATGGAAACAGACTTGACAATTAACGGACTTGACATTTTAAATAAAACTATTCGAAATAAACTAGCTTGCATAATTTCAAACTTAGATAATAATGCACATATCTTCTATAACTATTTAGTAAACAATATTTAATTACAAAAGTGGAAAAATCATTATTTTAATATTAAAATTTACGGTAACAGACTTGGCAGTGAAAAAATACCAACTTTGATGAAAACTTATTTTTGCCACTATTACATTGCTTCACTATTTAAGAGTAAAAAATCGCAAGTAGCTGTTGCGTGAATAGTTTAACTATATTGCCGAATATTTGCAGTTAACTTTAGGCAGAATTAGAAACCTATTTTGTCTAAAATAATCACAAGGTAACGGACTAGACGCAAAGTGAGGGACAAAAAATTTCTGTGAATTTTTTATATTAGATATATAAAACATAAGAAAATAATATATAAAAAAATAATATATAAGAAAATATTATATAAGAAAATATCTCTTATAAAAAACTTTTTTTTATTATAGAACACCAACATTTCATATTTAAAATAATTAAATCTCTTTATTTAAAAAAGTTAAATTAGGTATAAAAAATAACAGATAAATATATAAAACTTTGAATGTAACAATATTTTTGCTTAGAATCACAATTTTAAAATTTATATCTCCAAATATTTTATTGATTTTTTTTTTTATTTTTCATGTTAGAAATGCTCAATATAGTCTCCTTTAGCTAATGCATAACTGAAATCAAACTTTAAATATTAATTTATGTTTAAATTTTCTTCTTTTTACTCTTGGGCAGCATATGTAAGCGAAATTTAAAATTGGCCCGCGTCATATATTTGTTACAAGCGAAAAAATTTTTTTGGAAAATCTGGCCACGTCATCAGTTGATAGTTCTTCAACCCGGCAGGACGGGTGTACGGTGTTTTGACAGCCCATGCCTGAAAATACTCATCAGCAATCTCTCCTTATAACTTGTCAGGTCCATCAATATCTCCATCCATGTTTATCTTTCGTGTGCCAAGTATTTAAAGGGCGAATTCAGGCTATTTTTTAGTCTTATAGAACGATTTTGGATGTGCAGACATTCAAAAAAATCGAAAGTTTCTTATCCGTGTACACCTCAATTTTTATGAAAATTCATAGGTCTCAGTATTCTTGCCCACAATTATGCATAATTTTCTTATTATAAAAATTGTAAATAAAAATCTACAGGCGAAAAATTTATGATTTTCGATTAACAAAGCTATTGGAGAGAGTTTAATTTATTTTTATTATTATTATTATTTTAATTACAGAAAATTTAACATTTTAGCTATCATTTTGCATGATAAAGAATAATTAGTATAGAATCTGATTAATTAACGAATTCTAATGACTTTTTTTCATGCCATTAATTATGTTCAGAGTGTGCAGACATCCCATGCCCGTCATGGTGTTACATTTTATAGTTCCCATCCTGCGAAGTTAATCATGTATTTGCTTTCAATCAAAATAGATAATTGGATAATTTCCTGTCATGGGAAAGCTTCCATTCCTTCATAAGTACAAATTTTATTATGAAGGTCGTTGTTTACAATGTTGAAGAATGTGTAATTATATTTTTTTTCTTACGGGCAAGGTATCTTGACGGCAAATTTAAAAGCCCTTCATGAAAATTAATATTAAAATCTTATAGTTCTTATCATAACCTATGTACATTATTTTAATTATGATAACTAACATGTTATTCATATATTAATTGTGAATATTCTCTATGTTTTCCATAATTGATTTATTCAATAATGGCGGCTTCAGAGCTTGTGAGCAGAAGAGTTACAAAAAAAAAAAAAAAAAAAAAAAAAAAAAAAAAAAAAAAAATGTCAAGTGGTCCACACAATAATTCAATACAGGCAAATATAAATTAAATTCAAAGTGTATATTCAATAAAAGTCAAAAAAGTGTTCGTATTTCAAAAATAAAAAATTATTCATTGGTGTTACACGTGGTTTGCGTAATGTGGTATTATTGAAATCGCTACCCCTGCTCCGCCATTAAATATCAGGCCTGCTATGTAAAAGACAACAGCTTTCAAATGCCGATTTTTCTCAGTACTCGTACGGTTCATTCAACATGAGTACCAATATTTTCAATCTGTTTTCAATGCATTATTTTTTTCAATTAATTAAGACAGATTTCCGTTTGCAAATTGTGGTAATTAATTTCAAAGTACGGTGTGAAAGTTATAAATGTAAGTTTTCGGCACACGATTTTTCTTGTAATCTATTTTTTTATAGTATACTTTCCCTTATTTAAAAACAAATATTTCTGATTAACTAAATGAGTATTACTATTTTAAAATAGTCAGAGCAAAAATTGAAGCAGTTATGGAAAAGTTCTAAATGAAATACAAATTGTACCTGGAAAAATAGGCAATATTTTACAGGGTGATAAAAAGCAGTTATACAACCAAATTACACCACAGAATGTACGATTGGAACGTAAGCGGTTTTAATAATTAAAACAAATTTTCCAAGGACAATGGATTGGTCGAAGTGGCTTCGAAACTTGCCCACCAAGATAGCTGAATATCATCATTTTCGACTTTTCTTGTGGGTCCATATGAAAACTTGATGTACAAGTGCTCCATTGAAACCAATATGGATCAACTCGCCATGCTGTTATCGCCGTCAATATTTGAAAAATATCTGTTGTTTTCGTAAATGTGCATCAGTCCCTATCCCGCAGGTGTGAATCGTGCGTTAAACCTGGCTGAAAATCTTTTCATCAATTTTACTGAGCATGTACATTAATTGCATTTCATCTAATAAGTTGTTTTCTAAATTATCTCACCCTATTCTTATATTAATTCTTTAGCTGTGTCAGCGGAAAACTGCCTTTTAACTTTTCACCACTTGAGTTCTGACTATGTATTCTATGGCGAAGTTTGTTCATAAAGATGCGTTCAGCTATCCCGTTTTCGTTTACACACTGTATATGGTCCAAGAGTCGACCGCTCTAAAACTTAAGGTGTCGAAGAAAAAAAATATTTTTTTTTTTTTTTTTTTTAAATTGAAGAGTAGCAGTAGGAGAATCTAATTTATCCAGGTCTGCCGGAAGTGAAGTGGTGCATAAATCAAAAATTAATACCTCTAGGGGTTAAAAATTTATACCTCGTCTGCTTATCACTGTGTTTTCCTTACAGTCATTTAATACGTTTGATTGTACGACAAACAGAATGACAAAACATTGGGTTAAACGTCGGTGGTATTAATTTTTTTGTTTATGCAACACCTCATTTCCGACAGACGTGGATCATTAGATTTCCCAATTACTACTCTTCCATAAAAAAGTTTTTTTATTTTTCATTGTGCTCAATAATTAAAATTTTTGTGCGTTCAGTCTTAGATTAATAAGTCTACTATTGTAGACATTCTACTTCATATTTGTATTACAATCTAGAATTTCACACCTGCCTGGGGAAAATAATGTAGAATATTGGACGTGCAGATGATATTTAAAAGAGAATATTTTTTTTATTTCCCTTCATAAATTAGTTCTAAAAAGAGTCATGTAAACTTGTAATATGTATTTTCACAAATATTTCGCTATTTTCAAAAATATTCAAAAAGTGTTATCCTAGAATGAATCTTTTATCATGTCAAAATGACTTTAGCAAACGGGAATATTCTCATTTGTTTGAAAAGTTAATCTGATCAATTTTGTTTCAGCGATGTTTTAGTAATGTGAGCTTAGGTTTTAATACATTTTTTCAATTTTATTCTGTGTAATAGTAATAATTATTTTATTTGCATTTTTGATCGTTCAGCGCAATTTTAATCTCAGTTTTTAATGAATGGATATTTTAAATGCTCACATGCTGTCACTGTTGCTTTTTTGTACGTTAAAAAAGAATGTATATTTTCCTTTATGAAAAAATCCCTGTCGGCTTGACCTATAGGCGAAGGTAGATTTCGAAGAGTGCTCATTTCAACAACAAAAAATAAAGTATGATTAGCGGTAAAATCAGTTTAATAACTTCATTTGGCCGCTTATGAAAAATTCTTAATTTCATTTTTCTGCAAGAACTGGTTTTGTCAGAATCATCTTAAGTGAAATTCAGCTCAAATGTTCGTTTTGTCAACATATTTTGAAATATATTCTAAATTTATTAAAATATCAACCAAAACAGTACATTATACAGTTCCTAAATAACAAAAGACTGTCAGTTTAATGCATTTGAGAGCTAAATTGAACTTAAAAATGAGTCATAAAATAATCAGTTTGCTATTTGAATACATCCTTAATTCTTTCATCATGATCGTTCTGGAAGATTTTGTGCAAAATGCCCACTTTGACAGCATTTTTAAAAATATATTCTATCTTTATCAAAAAACTGGCCTATGAGTCACATTATATAGTTCCTAAATAAGACGATGTGTAAAATGGATGCGTTTGAGAGAGAAAATGAAATTAAAAACTAGTCAGAAAAAACGAATTTGTTTTTTGAATACTTCCTCAAATTTTCAATTACGATCACTTTGGGAAATTCTGTTCAAAATACCCTTTTTGGCGACCTTTTTAAAAATATATTCTGTCTTTATCAAAAAACTGGCCAATGCGTCACATTATATACAGTGGCGGTCAAAAGTTTCCGGCCAGTTTCGTCGGTATATTTACCAAAAGGTTTTAGCAAAGCAAAAGCACAATTGCTTCAAAAGTTAGGAACATGTGAATGACCTCTGACCACGTAATGATTTTGATTGCATACTGAAGATTCTTCATGCAAAGGGATAAAATTCGAAGCTCACGTGTACAAAAGTTTCCAGCCACTTATCATTCTTTAGTTTTTTCTATTGGTAATCTGTTTTTTGGTTGTGTGTATGAATGAAACAACGTGAATAGTATAGTTTGAATTTAAAATTAAAAAAGTTTAACAATTATTGATCATAAAGGAGTGATTAGTTTGTCGCTAAAAGTCCAATCTTCTCGAGATATTGTTGCAAAGTTATCGATCGGTAAAATCGAACGTAAACGATATTTAAAAAATATATAAAGATGGCTGTGGCCTTCAGGACTTTCAGAGGTCCGGGAGATCCCGGAAAATTACTATTCCTGTGTACAGAATTATCAGGAGAAAAACAATTGATAAACCGCATAAAAATTCAGCTGCAATATACTGCGAATTACAGAATGAAAATATTGCTGAAATAAATCCGTCGCCCAATCCACGAAAAAACGGACATGAGGATGAAAATTTAAATTTCTTTAAATATGATTGAAATCTTGCATATTAACTGTTAAGAGTGTACTATTTCATATTTTATCAAAAAAGAATAACATTTTTGCCATTAACATAATTATTTTAATTAATAAAGTGACATTATGAGTTTGTAAAATAGACTGCGACAAAAATCTTTACATTTCATGGTCTCGTACAGCTGAACAAACATTCTGAAAATCTCTAAACTTGGATATATATGATCTGACAGCTATTATTGAGAGTTTTTGTCTGCAGAGAAGTGTTCACTAATCTTCATTACAAAAGGTAAGCATATTTAATTCCTCTTAATTATTGTGTCACACCCGCAACAAAAAATTACATTTATATCTCTGCAGAAAAATATTTTTGATTTAAAGTTATGAAACTTTATATTCAAAAATAGTTTATTAAGATACTTTGAATTACAGACACAAAAGAAATTAATTAATATTTTAATTATAATTATTAAGCGTTGCGGGCGTGACATGTCCCTGTTGCGGGTGTGTCATTTAATTAAAGTCACACCCGCAGCGTCTTTTAAAATTGATTACAAATGCATATTTGAACAAATTATATGTAAATTTATAAAAGAATAATATGCTGTAAAACATGTACTTGGCAGCTTTAACTATACCTTTTGATTTAATAGAGGAAATTCCAGTTAATAAATAAAAATTTGCATCATCTGAGCATGTGACACTGTGTGCAGTTGATTTATTCAGTTTGGATTGATAAAATTGTTGCTTTTATACTGAAAGAAAATATTTTTATTAGTGATATATGATTAAGAAATTAATTTAAAAGGTAAGAGTTTTATAGAAATTAAAAAAAGAAAATTACGAAACAATATTTTAGCAATTTTCTTTAAATTTGTTAATTTTGTTTTGTTATTTATATGCATTTTTTTAACTTTGTTATTTGATAGTATTTATCTAATATATATATATATTTAGTTTTTTAAAATAAGTAAATCAATATTAGAGAAAGATTTTTTTTTCTCTTTTAATTCAAATTAAATAAAAAGCAGAAGTAAGAATAATAGAAACTGTTAAAATGTTTATAAAGTTAGCATAAAATGTATATAGTCAGTTTGAAATTAACCAAAATTTAACATAATTAACTTTATTTAAGATTACAAATTTCAAGGGATAACTATTAAAAATTTGTTAAGCTTATATTTTTGGACTAGAAGTGCTATATTTATTCAGTTTACACATTAATTTCTTCTTTTTTGCAGAGAATGAAAAGTACAGAAAGATCACGATATCATTGAAAAAAGATTAAGGAAAACCCTTTTAACTATGAAGCATATCTACAACAAGAGAAGGAAAGAGACAACGCAAGGAGAGAAAAGAAGAGACTATTTAAAAAAATCATGGTAAAGGATGGCAATCCTTTTGCATTTCATCTCATGGTAAAGAGTTGTCGAAGGGGTTGGTGCAGTTGCCAAGAAAATGGTAACACTAGCAACGCTCTGCAACAATAAATTAAGCTTCAGATTTTGCCATGTGTGTAGAAAAATTCCTAAAAAATATAAAAGAACTTTGCTGAATGTGAAATTTCAGAAGATATTGTTAAAATGCTTCATGAATGCTGGCACCAAGCACAATTGGAGCTGAACATTCAATCGATACATCATGTTGTTTTTATTGACGCAGGAACAATTAATGTAGCAATAACTTCAGAAAGTGATCACAAGAAAATTTGTTTGTTATCATATTTTGTCAAAAATATAATATCCAATGATAAGAGTGCAGTTGGGGATTTTGTAAAAGTTGTTTTATTCTCCACATAAAAAAAAGTCAAAATTTTGATGGACAAATAAGACAAATGAGTGGGGATATTATAGAATAAGAATATCGGAATAAAAATCAAGAAAATGTGTATATTTGGCTCAGTCAGTTAGATGTACCCATACTTTGACAAGGATATAATATCCAACAATGAATGTGCAGTTGGACATTTTGTAGAAGTTGTTTTATTCTCGACATTAAAAAAGTGAAAAATTTGATGGGCAAATAAGACAAATGGATGGTGACGATATAGAATTAGAATGTTTGAAAAAAATTTAAGAAAACGTGCATATTTGGCCCAGTCAGTTAGATGCATCCTATAAAAAAAGAGCATTTTTGTAAAAAGAGCTGCCACCACCAGAAATTATAAATTCAAGATTGGAAATGAAAATTTTTTTATATTTTCCTCTCTAGATATTATAATTGTAATATTGATTAATTCGTTAATTAAAAAAATCTCCCTTGAAAATATTTGTGTATGTCTTTTTTTTATTGGCTGTACAAGTCCCACCCGCAACAGGACGTCACACCCGCAACGAAAATTTTGAATATTTTCTACAAAAGCAGGAATTGAGTAAATAATTTAATTTTTTCATAGAATAATTACTTATGTATTACTGTTTAATATTTAAAAAAGTCAATTCACTCAGTTGTCATAATTCACAGAGTTTTGCGTTTTTGCACTGAAAGATGAAAATGCATGTCCTTTTTGTGTCACACCCGCAACAGGTAGAAATTATTTTTTTTTATAAATAAATGATACATCGGAAAATTTTCAGATTTGGATAAATGTATATGCAAGTGGTCTACATTGAAATTCATATAAATTGAAACCAATGCTCAAAAATATTTTTGCTGGTGACTAATGAAAGTTGTGTAAATGTCACACCCGCAACTTTGGATTGGGCGCCGTATACCTTATCAACATGCTGACTTGATGCATAACTGTATGGAAGAGTCGGTGTTAAAATTTTTTCAGAGTTAAAAAAAATACAAACGTACCCGACTGATGTTTTCCAAAAAACACAAAGTCTGGTCAAGTGAAAACTGGAAAAAAGTTCTATTTTTCCATCAATCGAATTCGAAACAGATTTGGAAGTGATGGCAGATACAACGTCCGATGACCTAACAACAAAAGATATGATTCGACCTATGTTATTCCTATAATGAAGCATGACAGAGGACACGTTATGCCGTGGGGAGTATTTTCTTTAAAAAGTGTCTGTCCGTTATTTAAAATCCACAGCCAGGTGAATGATATAATGTATAAGGATATCTTGCAAGACTATTTTCTGCCTTATTAGAGAAAAAAAATGGTCGCAACTATTCTTCTTAACATGATAACGTCATAAAAAATATATGCAAACCTCGATAAGCAATGGTTTTCGCACAAAAAAATTCGTTTTTGAAACGATCAGCCCAAGTGCCCAACATGAATCCAATAGAAAATCTTTGAAAAGAAGTTGACAAAAGTCTGTGGAACTATAAATATTCCAACGCAGCCGAAATTTTGCCAAAATTGCAAGAAATGTGGAAAAAACGTACCATAGATGATCTTTAACAGTTGATTGTATGAAAGTCACGTTGCTGCGCTACAGTACTTATTACTAAAGCTAATAAAATAGTAATAGGATAAAATACTAATTGTAAATGTTGTTGATCACTGTAATTTTCTTTTACAATAACACTTTTTTACAAACTTGTGAAGGTGGCCGGAAACTTTTGAGAACATGTGTTTTCCTTTATACTTAATTTTGTAAGTTAAATTTATTGATATTTACATGTTCTTCTATAAGTAAGTTCCTAACTATTATGTCAATAAAATGTCTAAATGCCACTTTTAGATTCCTCTTCATATGGGTATATTTACAAATTAACTGAAACATTTTTGCTGGCCGGAAATGTTTGACCGTCACTGCAGTTCCTAAATAAGAGGATCTATACATTGGATGCATTTGAGTGCAAAAATGGATTTAACCCGCGGTTGATCGCGCGTTGGTCATTTAGCAGAAAATAAATTATATCAAGAAAAAATAAATGCTCTGTATCGCCGTCCTTTTTTTTCTTTGTTGTAAGGATAATATTAGAAAGTAGAAAAAAAATCTACCGAGAACAAATGTACGACTTAGACAAGATAAAATTGTTTGCGAAACACCAGGAGTACGCGACAGCGCAAAACATGCATTGATAATATTTGTTGCCTGAAAACTGTTTTTTAATGATTCTGTTCTATAGAAAATTGTGAACTATACAAATATGTCAATATAAACTCAACGACTTTTTTTTTAATATAATATGTAAGAATATGCAAGGATAAGTAATAAAAAACCGCTCACTTTTTTTATTCCTTGCTTATGAATATTGCGGGAATAAATTTCAAGTTACTTTTCCGAAAAATACGCGTAAAATGGTTGTGTTTAATTTATTAAAGGACCATAGAAATGAAAAAAAGTTGTTCGATCTGCGAAAACTGAAAGATGTAGTTTTTGCACAATAAAGCAGAAAAGGAAGCAAAACAATTTTGTCAACACTGTACTTTGTAAATCTCCAAAGAAAATACCTATAATTTATTTGTCGAGTGTGCTACATAATACGAATTTTCTAATGTAGATTAGAACGTATGCAAGTAAAAAACTTTTTTTTTTATAATTCAGGTAATGTTTATAAAATACAAGAAATGGATAACCCCGTTTCTAAAATGGATATATTTTTTAAATGTTTGTTGTCAATAAAAATACACGTTATTTAACAACGCCCCTATTTTTTAATCCGAATTTAAAGAGTGCCTAGTGCTGAGTTCTAATAAAGCTAACTTTTTTGGCATTTAATTTCACAAATCATTCATTGTTCATTAATAATGTTTTTCTTTCCAAAAGAGAAATTCATTGAAAATAAATTATACTTTAATAAATATTGTATTTAATTACAAAATAATATTTATTTACATTAAATATTGCATCTTTTTAATATTGATTGGCGTCTAAAAATGAAACATTATCAAAATCAATGTTGACAGTTTTCCCCAAAAAACTCATTTATCTCTATCAAATTTAATATCTACATGTGAAAATTTATTCAAAATTTATTCTCTTTTAATTAGATATTTATTGTATCTTTATAATTTCAGTCCCATTATATAATAATTTTTACCGTTTTTACAAATTAAAAAAAAAAATATTAATACATTTATTACTTATTTTCTTTTTTAATATTATTCATATATTTTCATGTGTTGAATATATATTTTTCATAAAAAAAGTACTAAATTATCAAATCTCTAAAGTTGCACATTTCAAAAACGAATCAACGAAAAGAAAAAATAATTAAATAAAAATAAAGAAATAAAAAGTAACTACTGCTTTTATATTACTAATTACGAAGAAAGGGTTATTTTATCTGCATTTTTATATCTATATAGATAGGGTAATAAAAATATTTAAGATATATTTTTTCAACATTAATTGGCCCGTAGTGTCAGACCACCGTCGTAACCAACCTGAGTGCGTTGCTGTCTTTTGAAAAAAAGCTGTATCACGATTTCAATGTTATAATTGAAAGTACCTTTTAATTCGTTATTCATAGTATCTTTACAATTTAAGTCAGAGTAGATAGTAAATCTTATCTTTTTTACAAACTTTGAAATAAAAAAAGATGAAAAGAAGTTATTAAAAAATTATATATACATATATATATATGTATGTGTGTGTGTATAATAAAAAAAATTGCGCCATTTTGTTCTCGCTCGGGTTTTAATTCTAAATTTGTGGAATATATTTTTAATCTTAGTTTCGTAATGTATTATTCTTTTAACAGCTAAAATTCTTTTTCTTATTTTATTTCACTTATTAATAATTTATTGCTTCTTTCTCAAAAAATGCGCGAAGAGATTTCGTAATCTTTTTCCTTTTTAGAATATTCTCGGGATTTTAATTTTATTTTTTATTAACATCACCTGATCTGTGTTAATGCGCTGAGATGTTAGCAGGTTAGTCTATTTCCGAGACATAATATAGCTCCTACGGGAAAGCCACGCCTCGCATACCAATCAGAGATAATGATTTCTGACGCGTAGCTTCAAAGTTAATCCTAATTGGATTTTAAAATGACTGACGCGGAGAGAGGAGGGGCTAGTTTTTCGCACAAGTGTTGGATTTTCATTCTAGGTTTTCGGAGCTGAGAAAGCGACTAACTTTTTAACTACTAAGACGCCCATTTAATTTTTTCCAAGAATGTAGAACGCCGGAATGTTGCAGCTTGGTGAGCGAAAGTTGCAGTGTTAAATTTGTGCAATAGTTACCAGTGGAATAACTTTAATGCTTCATCTATGACAAAATCCATGGCTTATCCACTTACCAGAACGACTGCTCAGCTCATCCCGCTGTTGCGTCTTAGTGAATAGTAGTATTTTACAGTAAACATGGTATTCCACTAGAGCTTATACATTATTATAGAACATAGTAGTCATACCATTACAGTTAGTCGGCATGATGTTAAATGAACCGGCGTACGAGTTTTGAGAAAAGGAATTCTCGTGGCTTGACAACTACCGACTGAACCTTTGAAAGTTGCTTCACAACACTGATTGTGCACGCGCCATTTTCGCCGAATACGATAATTGTGCACGCGCCATTTTCGCCGAATACGCTGATTATGCACGCGCCATTTTCGCCGAGTTTAAAAACTAATTGCTAGAATTTTTGCCTTTGTTTATTCTCATCTTAAACCAACATGAGTCATCAAAGTAATGCTACTGGTGTTGAAAGGAATGCAGTCGATAAAGAAAAAAAATTTTCTCAAAAAGGTAATCTGAGAAAAAAATCTTTTCTTATTTCTACATCGAAATAGTAAGACAAATTATATTTGAGATGTATTTTTTCAACTTCAGTTGGTTCCTAGTACCAGACCACCGTCAAAAGTAAACTGACATCATTGCTGTCCTTTCAAAAAATATGTATCACGATTTCAAAATTTAAAAAAAAAATGAAAATATCTTTTAACTCATTGTTTATTGTATCTTTAGAAAATCAGTGAGATTATATAATAACTTTTATCATTTTTACAAATTATGAAAAGAAAAATAATTTAATAAAATTTAATAAATTTTATTTAAAGGTTAATCAAATATATACTTTACGTAATTGCGTACTAATCGCTATAACATATATCTTTTCGCATTCAAGCAATACTTTCTGCTTGAATTTTATGTTTTCGGTCTTCTAGGAATAACGGCAATTTTCCTCTGTTTCTTCGGCCAAAAGGGAACGCGGCGAATAGACCGAGCGCGACTAATCACGTTCGAAAAAAAGCTGCGACTACTCCCGGGTTAAAAACGAGTCAGAAAAAGCGCAATTTATTATTTGAATACAGGATGATTATAAGAACACTATCCCGACATTTGGGCTCCTAACTATCATACCATTCACAGAAACTGAATGAAATTTTGAGAAAAGCTATTTTGTGGTATGCGCTCAAGAATGATATGGAAAACAACAGTGCCACTCAAACAATTACGGTTACAGTGAGAAAATTTCGAAAAAGATCAAATGGCAACTCCCAGATTTTTGCATTGTAATGTGAGCTCCATTGTGAAAAACCTCATATAGCGTTGGAACGGCAATTTGTTTCGCAAATTTTCCACATGACCTCCTTCATATACGATGGAACTTTGCATGCGGCAGATGGTGGATAGCACTATAGTGCGTACCATGGCAATAGGAATATCTTGAATCGCAGTTCTGATGGCATCTTTCAAATCAGATGCAGTTTGAGGACGAAACGGATACACTTTGGATTTCAGATATCCCCACAGCCATAAATACATTGGTGTCAGATCAGCAGATCTTGGTGGCCATGGAAACGGGAAATGACGGCAGATAAATCTGTCACCAAACTGTTGACTTAAGACACACGTTTGACAGAAGACTCGACATGTGGAAGAGCTCCATCTTGCATCCACACAACTTCATACATAGCATTTTGCCGTTGCAATGCGGGAATCGCGTAACGAGTTAACGTGTCCCGATAGCGATCACTCGTTACTGTACACCACGTTTGCAGATTACCGGCAATAACCTCTTTTAAAAAGTAAGGGCCGAGGATGAACGTACTCTTTATACTACACCACATGGTCACTTTTTCCTCGTTTAATGGACGGGCAAGCACATCATGTTGATTATTCTCTGCCCAGTACACACAATTTTTTGAATTCACGCTACCAGTTAACAAAAAACGCACTTCATCTGTCCACAGAATGCGTAAAGGCCAGCTGCTATCTTCAATGTACCGGATAAGGAATTGATTTGCAAAATCCAATCGTAATTGATAGTCTCCTGCTTCCAACATCTGGAAACGCTGGAATCGATCCGGAAACATATTTAGAATAGAGCGCAGAATCTTGCATACAGTTGAATTCGACATATTCAGAACACGCGAAACACCGCGTGCAGTTTCGGGACGAATTGTGCTTATGGTTTGATGAACTTCTGGAACAGCTTCCACAGGAACGGAAGGTTGTCCAGACGAGGTCGATCGCATGTGCAACCAGTTTCTTCAAATTTATGAATCAAGTCCTGTACAGCTTTGACAGTGCACGGGTCTGGTCGTAATCCATGGTTGCGGCTGTTTGAAATGGCAGAAGGCAACATATGCGTCTCGCATTTCGCAGAGCCTCTTCTTTCACCTAGCGTAACGACGTCAATCGTGACTTTGTCTTACTAAAACTCGAAATTTGCTCGAAATACTCGTTTTGTGGAAATTAAATCAGGCTGGGATATCAACCAAAGAAACGATGTGACATGTGACGTAAATGAAACAAACATTAATGTTCGGTTGCACGGAAAAGTCCTTTTTACTTTTCCCTTGCCTAGTTCCGGGGATTTTCCCGCTACAGTTGCCATTCCAACGCTGTTTATGGTTTTTCACATTGGAGATCACATTCCAATACAAAAAACTGGGTATTGCTATTTGATTTTTTAGAAATTTTCTCACTGTAACCGTAACTGTTTGAGTGACACTGATGTTTTCCATATCATTCTTGAGCGCATACCTAAAAACACCTTTTGCCAAACTTTCAGTCAGTTTCTGTGAATGGTATAATAGTTAAAGGCCCAAATGTCGGGAAATTTTTTTTTATAATCACCCTGTACTTCCTTAAATTTTTAGTCACGACTTCGGGAAATTCTGTTCAAAATACCCTTTTTGGTAGCTTTTTTTAAAAATATATTCTGTCTTTATCAAAAAACTCACCAATGCGTCACTTTATACAGTTTCTAAATAAGAGGATTTACTATTTGGAAGCTTTTAAAACCAAAAATGGATTAAAAAATGAGTCAGAATATAAGCAGTTTGGATTTGAGGTTTTTTTCTCCAATTCCTTTTTTTATTCAATTTATTTTTGCTATACGAATTGACCCTATGAAAAACTTGTCAGTATAAAAGTTGTATATATTATTGAGGAGATGTAAAATAAATTTAATTTGATATGATAGCTTAAAAATTGACGGAGTTATGGATTTTTTTCTTTTTTCACCCATTTTTTCTTTTTGTTTTTTATTTTTTTCATCGGTAAATGTTGGTCCTGACAAAAACTTGTAAATAGAAAAGTTTTAGATAATTTTGAGAACATTTTTAGAAAAATTAGTTGGACTCAATATCTTGAGAATTGACAAAGTTATGAATTTTTTTTCTCCCAAAACCCCTGTTTTTTGCGCCCCTTAAGCCCATGTCTCAATGTATCAAAAATCTGTCACTTTTGTATACTTTTGGCTAATTTTTAAGAAGTAATATAAACTTTAAACCGATTGGATATTTATTTTAATTAAAATGTTTGGCGTTTTTTCGATTTTCACAAAAACACTCCCTATTTCCACCCCCTTGGACCGATTTTACCCATTAACGAACTTAGTCGAGATTTTATACCCCTTGATTTTATGTATCAGTTTGG
Organism: Maratus speculifer; assembly: GCA_964019185.1. NCBI lineage: Eukaryota > Metazoa > Arthropoda > Arachnida > Araneae > Salticidae > Maratus > Maratus speculifer. Next base: position 26,897,667 of record OZ025292.1, read on the forward strand.
AAGAAATTGGAGCAAAATTATAGAAGTTATCGTTTCCATAAGAAAGTGATATATATATATATATATATATATATATATATATATCACTTTCTTATATATATATATATTTCTATATATATATATAATATATTTCTTATATATATATATATATATATATATAAACTTTTTTACTGATGGTAGTTTTGTGGTCTAGGGGTCATGATCGGCGTAGATCTGCAAACATTTTTCAGAAATTCCAACATTGGTGCGAACGCAATAGGTTGTATTTCATACGAAATCCATCTAAAATATGCGGAAACACGAAAGAGAAAGATTTATGTGTCCACTGGACCTACTGCAAAACTATTTGCAGCTATCTGCAATATCATTACCATTAGTGCTTGTATAAAAATGTAGAGTGTATCCTTCTTTGCCCAATGTGTAATGTTATTTATGGGAACATTAAAACACGGATGATCTGCAATGTACTATACCCACAGAGTTTTGACCTATTTTTATAATTCCCAATCGACTCCAATTATCCGCGAATGCTTGCATTTATAATAAAAGTTAGTAAATTCATCCCTTATATATTTTTTCTTTTTTTTTTCCACAGCAAAATGCAATATTTATTATTTCTTGCATACTTAATTATGTAGTAATGTCTGGTATTTTACGTATAGAAATATTCAAGCCAAGCTTTTCAAAATTTCTTCTAAGAATCAAAAAGAAATTTTTTCTTGGTAAAGCACAAATACGCTGATTTTGATCCCTTGTATATTTTGCAAAGATGTTTTACAACAAAGAATATTTTTAACGATGCAGAAGATCTTCTAATCCTACATATAATGGATCACATTTTTTTCATTTAAATTTAAATCATACGAAATGTCAAAATCATTTTAATAAAAACTAGTCGTTGGGGGCCACCGTAATACTTACCCATCATGGATATGTATATGAAAATAAAACATGTGAAACTATTTATACAATGCATTGCAATTCATAAACAAAATTTAAATATTGTTAATATACATAGTAATGCTATATTAAAGAACTGCTGATGTACCAATTTCGAAAAATTATATAAAACGCCAAACTACTCAAGTAGTACCGAACTGCGTAAAAGAAACATCCTTATATCTCCAAAAGTAATAATTCTATGAACTAACAATTAACTGCGTCGGATTAAGCGTCTCATTTCCAATTAAAATATACTTCTGAATTGAAATTTGAATGAAATACGTTTACAGACAGACAGACAGACAGACAGACAGACAGACAGACAGACAGACAGACGGACGGCAAAATTTTTTTTTCTAAAAATATGTTTTTCGGAATCTCCACTATCTAAAACGTGTAAATCCGTCAAAAAAAATTTTCGATTTTCAAAACGATTGCAAGACTTACCCTATACTACGTATGATGGGTAAGTAAAAAAGATTTCTTTAAAATTAGAGGATCAAGCAGTATAGACAAAAATTTATCTTAGAACACTAAAAATTAAACTAAACTTGAAGTATAACTTATGTAATGTATTTTTTAAAAAAACTAAACAAAAAGTATAGAGATTTGACAGTAAAAGGAGAAAATTTAAAAAATATAAGTCTGAAAGTTGTAGATTGTTTATGCTTGAATATCACTGGAATTACGAACATGGGAAGTTGTTGCGATTTTTAAGATTATCTGATTTCTAAACATGTCTACAATTATCTATCATATGATAGATCATGTGATATAACAATCATTTTTATCAGGCCACAGTTCCACCTGCCGTACAATGAAGAACACTGGGTGCATCAAAGATTTTTATATGACGTATAGACTGCAATAATGACTGCAGTAAAATAACAATGAAACCGTATTTTGTAGGTTAACAATGAAATCAATTGAATGAAAAACAAAAAGCAGCTGAAACATAACAATTTAATATTATTGCAGGGCTAAATCTTTAATAGTTGAAAAACAGCAACAATCAAGAAAAAAATTAACACTATCATTGAACAAAAATTCCGACATTCACCCACATAAACCTCGTCAATATTGCATGTCTAAAAATCTTACAAATATTTCTAAAAAGGCGCAGATTATTTAAACGTTCTATTAAGTCTTAAAAAATGAAGATTATGAAAAGATTTCGCCAGTTGTTCCACAGAAATAAGTGAGTGAATTTTAAGTAAATGTGATTTTTTACATAAAAAATGCGTTAATCTCTTAATAGGAATTCTCACATACGTAGCAAAGATTTTTGAATATCCAGAAATTTACTTTTTTCATATTTTCGTATATCTTTTGATGTATAATGGCTTTTGTCATCCATTTTTTTCGATAGGAGACCTTTTTGAATCACAAACATTTCCGATTAAATTGATTCGAAAGTGCAACTGAAATAAATCGAAGCAGCCACGTATTATTCCTAATCATTCTCACATAAAATTTAATACATGGAGTCATTTTTCGAGCTATTGTACCATAAATAAATGAACACTTCGTATTTAAATACTATAGTATAATTTCAGCAAGTCCGGTAAAACTCGGATTTAAGCGGTGTGTAATCAAAATACCTTCTTAGACACTAAAATATTTAGCATATAAAGGCTACATCAAATAACAAAATATTCGTCATGAGCTAATAATGTCGCTTTCGATAAATTTACATATATCCATCATCTTTAACGTTATAATTTAAAAAGTCTTGAAGGAAAGATGTATCAAGTATAGTAGTAATTTCCAGTTATAGTCTGTCTCAAAATTTAAGCACTTCACAAATCTGGTTTAAAATAATTAAAAAAGAAAACATTTTATGCTAATTTACAATAAATACTCGACATTTAATAAAAATAAAATAAAATAAGCCATTTTGAGCGGTTAAAATAGATAATTATATATATGCATTTTTATTTATTTTTTCTTTTTTCTTAAAAAAACGCTCTATCAAATGTTTAATCACTTTATGCAATTTTTTTTAGAAAAACGGGATTGACCGTGTGTAATGATTTTATATGACATCATATTGCACTTTTATAAAAGTATAAAAGGTGGAGAAATTATTTCCTATTGTTTCAAAAATGCCGAATGTCAAAGAAATCACAAAATATGAGATTTTGAAAGTTTTTAAATTGAAATTGCAAAATAAAACTTTTTCTGAAATTGCAATAGATTCAAACCGATCAAAGCGAGGTATATATCAAGTACTCTCTAGAAATGATAATTTTAAGCTTAAACCAAGATGTGGACGACCTCGTATGACGACTGTTCAGACTGATCGGAGAATACGGAAATTGGTATCTAGACAAAAATATGTCCATATTGCAATTTAAAAATAATCTCAGTGTACAGGTGTCCAAAGACACTGTACATAGATGTATTATAAAGTGTGATTACATCATATTAAAGAAAATGTTTTGCAAATCGTCTTTTAAATTACCTCACAAACAGGCAAGAAAGTACTGGGCGATATACCTACACGGCACATATCCTACGGTTACAAATGACTTATTTTTTTATACAGCGATTAGAAAAAGGTGGAACTTAGATAACCATGATGGTTGGAATGCATATTGGCATGGTTTAAGGAAGGATCAGAGAATATTTTACAGCAGGCTGCAAGACAGTAAATCTGTTTTGGTTTAAGGGCATATGGATTCAATGGCTAAACCTCTCTGGCTTTTCTAAAAGAAAGCAAAGACTCAAAAAAGTATCGATATATGCTAAACCAACATTTGCTTTTATTCAGTGACATTTTGGGGAGTCCTGAATGAACTTTTCAACAAGACAATGGCTCAATCCACGTATCACATTCTACAAAACTTTGGCTTTTTCAGAAAAATGTTAAAGTTCTTGACTAGCCAACTTTAAGTGCACACTTAAACCCAATTGAGAATGTCTGGGGTAGTTTAACCAGCCAGGTTTACGGAAATGGAAAGCAGTATGACTCTATTGAAGAACTCAAAGATGCCATCGAGAAAACATTGTACTCTTTACCACCAAAAACCCTAAAAAAACTAATAATCTCTATAGACGCACGTTTATTTGAACTAATCTGAAATCATGAAAAAGTAATTTGTAAGTAAAACCTCTGTAAAAATTATAAATCTGGTTGTTTTTGATATTGTGCATAAACTTTTGAGACAGTTTTTTCTTTAATTTTTTTTATTATATATATATATATATATATATATATATATATATATATATTACAATTATGTAATTAATTTTTTTTCTACTTTTGGTATCATTTATTCAAATAATGTTGCGAAATCTGCAAATAAAAAATATTCATTCTAACGTTTCATAATTCTTTGAAAATCGACAGTTTATGCTTGTGCTTAAACTTTTGAGACAGACCTTACACATCATGAATAGGCTAGCTTACTTTCTTATTCTTTTCTAGTTGAAATACAAAAAATAAAAATACAATATATATTAATAATTACTTATATTTTTTAGGTAGAATTTGTTTTTCTAACAAAATTCTTATGCATAGATTTTGAAACAATTATATTTCACTTTCCTAACTGGTGCCTCTTTATCATGTTTTGTTCGCGTCCTATAATTTGTATATCATTACATAATTTTGATTCGTGTAATTATAAGAATTATATAGGTTAGGGCTGTTATTACATGATAACATTTTTAATACAAAATCAACCCCCTCCCCCCAGATTTTAAATTATTTTAGCCTGTTAAAAAAGTCAGCATATCATAATAATTCAAATGTGATTAAATTTTGACGTACTTTGAAGTTTTAATTTTATTCTGTGTAAACGCAATTATTTTATAAGCAGTTTCAATCATTCAGGGGAATTTTAATTTTTGATTTCAGTATAATTATTGAAATTAGTATTTTCAAACTTTATCTATTGAAAATGTTAATATATTAGCAAAGGAAGATGATTCAATCGGTTCGTAATTTGAGGGTTTTTAAGAAATAGCATACACTTATATTTTTTTGAACAAGCTTGTTTAACAAATATCAGAAAAAAAACTAATCAGATGTATTTTCAAGTCTGCAGATTCGATCAATGAAGCATAAATAACGTCTAAAAAATTAGTGATATTTGAGAACGATATTATAAAAATCACGTTCGGATGTAAATCTACAGTCACCGCAAAAAAAATCTTGACATTTGAGATTTTAGACGTTTTGTTGAATATCTAGAAATATACATGAGGAATTATTCTGAAACTTCAGGTGTGTAAACAATATAGCACAGGTCATATATTTTCGTGAAATTTTTTTGCCGAAGTCCCATAGGGGACCGTCAAAAAATTGAAAAAAATGAATATCTTTTGGATGACCCTGTCAAAACTAATGTAGCAAAAGCATTCCAACTGCAGATTATCATTAAGTGACTTATTGTAATTATGTGTGTTCATTTTTATGCGGATAGCATGTATACCCGTAGAGAAATTAAGGTTTTTATAAAAACAGTCCCAATTTTTTTCAAGATTTTTGCTTATTATTTGCAGAGTTCTTAATATAAAATAAAGTTTTTTCCTGAACTTATGACAAACAATATTATAAATAATACCCTGCAACCAGAATTTAAAAATAATAATAATTGTATGAATAATGAACAGGTTTACTAAATAAATTTTCATTGCGCATGCGTAAAAGTTATGCAAATTTTGATTGCATATTGTGTTAGCTAAAGGTATGGAGCAACTTTTGTAAAAGTCTCAGAATCGCAGCTTAAAAATGCTGAAAATTATCGCGGATGGAATCTGATGAAAATCCGTTGTTTCGAAAAAGACGCAAAAAGATAAGGGGTTGTATCCAAATATAGTAGTGAGCGCGATAGTATGTACTACATAATATTGCGCGCACTACTATATTTGGATACAACCCCTTATCTTTTTCGTCTTTTTGGAAATAACGGATTTTCATCAGATTCCATCCGCGATAATTTTCAGCATTTTTAAGCTGCGATTCTGAGACTTTTACAAAAGTTGCTCCATACCTTTAGCTAACACAATATGCAATCAAAATTTGCATAACTTTTACGCATGCGCAATGAAAATTTATTTAGTAAACCTGTTCATTATTCATACAATTATTATTTTTTTTAAATTCTGGTTGCAGGGTATTATTTATAATATTGTTTGTCATAAGTTCAGGAAAAAACTTTATTTTATATTAAGAACTCTGCAAATAATAAGCAAAAATCTTGAAAAAAATTGGGACTGTTTTTATAAAAACCTTAATTTCTCTACGGGTATACATGCTATCCGCATAAAAATGAACACACATAATTACAATAAGTCACTTAATGATAATCTGCAGTTGGAATGCTTTTGCTACATTAGTTTTGACAGGGTCATCCAAAAGATATTCATTCTTTTTCAATTTTTTGACGGTCCCCTATGGGACTTCGGCAAAAAAATTTCACGAAAATATATGACCTGTGCTATATTGTTTACACACCTGAAGTTTCAGAATAATTCCTCATGTATATTTCTAGATATTCAACAAAACGTCTAAAATCTCAAATGTCAAGATTTTTTTTGCGGTGACTGTAATGTCATGCTGACGGTGGAAAAAAACCTACGAATCCAGTCACATTTTAGTGCAAATTTACTGACTTCTAATAATTGCAGGTGCTGGGTTCGAACCCAATCGCGGCTGTCGGCCTAACCGTTCGGAGTTTTCCGTGGTTTCCTTCGAACCTTGCGTAAATACGGGTTAGGTTCCCTTAGAAAGACCCCCACGGAGGGCACCCCCCCTGGTCCTATATCCCACTAGCGTAGATAATCGGACGACAAAAATCAACCAACCAACCAATCTAATAATTGCATAATATCCATTTTCACATAATGGAATATAAGGAATACGTACATTCAAATAAAGTTTGCTTCAAAGTTTTATATTAATTTACCGTTTTTCTATTGTATGTAACCTATCTCCATAGTGTGCAGCAGAATTACCACAGATTAACCATTTTGCAATTAAAACAGTAATATAAGCTCAGTGCTGATTTCGAGCTGTTATACCATAGGTAAATTAAAACTTCATATTTTTATACTGTAATATAATACAGATAAAACACAATATTTAAGCTATGTACAATCAAATTACATGCTTAAGGGGACAGTGGACCTTTATTTCAGCAAAATCGTCGCAAAAAGGTCTACAGCTCATATTCAAAATATTAGAATAATTGAGAAAAAGTAATAAGAAAAAATTATTTGTCATTCATTTATTTTTTATACTAAGTAAATGCAATTAAATTTCTTATAAATTAAATCTGGAATGTTTAGATAAGATTTTAACATTTATAAAATATAAAATACAGCACAATAAATTAGGTATACAGCTTCCTTAAACACACCAGAATATTAGAATAAAATTTAGATTGGTTCAAAATATTAGAATATTTTATTTTATGCAATAAGATTACCTTATGAATATGAAGTAAATGGTAGTTAATATTTTGTAGCATCCCCTTTAGCTTTCATAACAGCGTACAATCGATCTTGCATACTATATACAAGGTGTTTACAAACATTTCTATCAATATTAGCCCAAATAGACTTTATACGTGCCACTAACTCAGTTTTACTTGAAGGAGGATTTTCTTGAAGTTTTTCTTCATTATACACCATAAGTTTTCGATGGGATTAAGATCTGGTGAATTTGGTGGCCAAGGAAGTACCTTAATGTTGCGTTGGCGGAACCAATTCTTAGTTGACACCAAGGTATGCGGGGACGCTAAATCTTGTTGAAAGATGAAATCATCTTCAAATAAATCTTCTGATAATGGAATCATGTAATATTCTAAAATTTCTTGATATATCAGAGAGTTAACCTTTTCGTAGACGATGCATAACTTTCCAGGTCCTTCTGCACTCATACAACCCCAAACCATGACACTAGCAGCAAATTTTACGGAACGTTTAGGGCATTCTTTATCAAATGCTTCTTGCTTCATTCTCCAAACTCGAATACCTTGATTACCATATGAAACACAAAACATACTTTCATCACTAAATAATATATTTTTCCAATATTCATTGCTCCATAAACATCTTGATTTACACCAATTCAATCTTATACGCTTTTGTCTTGCAGTCATGAGAGGTTTTGTTTTCGGTACACGAGATTCAAATTTAAATTTGTGAAGACGTCTTAAGGTTGTCGATGTAGAAACTTCAACTCCTTCTTCTTTCCATTTTCGGTGCAAGAATCGCACACTTTTAAAACGGTTTTTCTTAACTATACGCTTCAGTTTCCTGTCATCTCTAGCAGATGTTTTTGGTTTTCGGCCACCATTTCGGCGATTATTTTGAAATTTTCCAATTTTTGAATATTGTGTTAGTATTTTACTAACGCTCGATTGCGAACAATGTAAATAATTCGCTATAAAACATTGATTTTTACCGTGCCGATACAAATCAACCATACGAAGTTTAGTAGATTCAGGAATATCACTCACACGGCCCATTTTAAGACGAAAAAGAAACAAACTGCAAAAAAGAATACTGATTTTAAATAAAATAGTCTGAATTTAATCAATGATGCCACCAGTTAAGAATTGGTAATAATTAAAGGAGAATTAATGTGAAATATTCTAATATTTTGAACCACTTGAATAAATATTCTAATATTTTGACTTTTCAAAATATTTTTTTTTGCAATTAATCTTTTCAAAAATGATATTAAATTAAAGATAACAAGTAAGTTTAATCAACAATAAGTTCTTAATAAAAATATCGTTTGCATATTTTCATTAAAAGACATTAAATTACCAAACGAAATTTTCAATTTCTAAAAAAAAAGGTAATTATTCTAATATTTTGAATATGAGCTGTACTTCTGTGATATAATAGTACCAAAACAGTTTTTTTAAACTATCATTTATGAAAAGTTAAGAAGTAAATAATAAAGGTAAGTACATTTGTATTTTTAAAATCTGTTTTTCTCAAAACTAATTTTGCAGCGCTTTAAGAATTTTGTAATGCTCCTTGCGGCATAGTTTTTTATCATCATTTATGAAATTGATAAAGAAGTATCCTGACATTGTTTAGAAGGAAATTGTATAAGCTTTTTAAAATTCATCTTCATTACGATAGTTAAATTTAATTTTTTGCTTTTAAATACATAATTTTGATGGAAATCGATATGGAATTTAGGAAAAAAGTCTGTAAATATTAACTTTTCAAAAGATAAAAAAAAAAATCTTGCACAAATTTGTTTATAATAGAGTTTTAAGTAATAAACTTTCAAAAGCATGAAAATGTCTCAAAAATGAAGACACGAGGAGCATTTTAAAATTTTGTTTAAAAATTTAAACTTTTTAAAAAATGAAAAATAATAATAAGATTGGAAATGTTTTAAAGGTGTTCTATATGCTTTTGCTGAAATGTATATATGCACAAAATTTCATATTGCTATGATGGAAATAAAATTAAAAATAATAATAATAACGCCCACCGTCCCCTTAAGCACTGCATTATTCAGCATAATAAGACAACACAAGTAAAAACATGTTTGACTTGAGCTAATAATGCCATCTTCAATAAATTTTATAACTTTAATTTCAATACATTACTGATATTTAAAAAAAAAATGGCACTGGCGCAAGGCAATAAATATTTAATTAGAAATTATATGTATTAGATTTTTTTATTAATGTTCATTCTTATGTGTGATCAATATTTTGAATGCCTATAATGAATACTTCGTCTTTATACATAAATATTATACATGCATAAATTATATACGAATACTCTCTGATAATATAAAAATACTCTTTTATAATCTTTTCAAATATAATATAAAATATAATCTTTTCAAAAGCCAAATGACCTATCAGAATTTGAAATTATGAAATTTACTTTTTAATATTTTGAGCGGAAAGCTACCGCAACTTGCATAAAAAAGCATCTAGTAAATGTAATAGAACTTCCAAATGATTACTAATAACAATGGCAATAAAATACACATTTAAGCAATATGTAATATAACTACATGCCGTAAACACTGAAAAAATGGCCATGAAAAAACTGCACATGTAACAACATTTTTGGCATGAGCTAATAAGTCACTTTTGAAATAATAGGATTTTACATATTATAGAATTTCATTTATATATGATTAAAATTTTCAATATAGTTTCTTAGGTATATTTTTAATAAGTCAAGAAATAATTATTCAACTAAAAGTTCTTTTTAATAATGGGAAAAGAATTTAAAAAAAATTAAATCATCTTCGCATGATTTGTTCTTAAAAAAACTAATATCTTGCAGTTATGATTTTTTTCATTTAATTAACAATCTCTATTTTTTATATAATGTTTGCGTAGAGAAAGTTTTGTGTTGTCCGCCAAAACCTCTTTTTTTTGTTATCTGTTGCTAATTTAATATACGCTATTGGCAGTATGATGCACTTATATTTGAAAAATTGGTGACATGCGCACATCCTGAATTTTTAACTTTTTGTCTAGACTATAGCAGTTTACATTTCAGAACATAGAAATATTCCCCTATACAAGTTTAATAAAAAATTAGATTAGTAAAAAAAGAAATAATAAAGTCAGGCTTATTAAGGTTTTTCCATAGTCTATTTGAACTATAAAATGTTACTGAACATGCGTCGCCACTATAGTTTGTAGAAGTTATAGTGTGAAAATCGTCCAATCAAAGAGTGGTAAAAAATTATGTTCCATACATATTTAACGTTGGAGAAAAGTAAATGGCGATCTCATGACATCTGAAAAATAAAACGTAGACTTTGTATAAAAAGTTGAATAGAGTTGAGAAAGTATTGAGAAAGAATCGCGACCAGTGAAAAACTTGCAGCTATCATTGCGATTGCTATTATGTGTTTCAACATTATTCAACATTAAGGGAATAAAATTTTAGTACACTTTAAAGAACTGGGACACTCTGCCTCATTTGAGCTATGCTCGTCTACCCTTATTGAGACGCCAAAGGCTCTAAAAACAATAATCTGACTTTATAATAGTACGAAACATTGAACTATATATGTTAATAAAGAGATCTTAGACATTGTACTAAATAGCTATTTAATAGCTGTAGGTTATATGATATGGTTCAATATTTACAGTTAAAAATTAAGGGGAATTTAGGCCATTCTAGATTTGCAAAGATCTCGACCGGGACACCTTTCCCACCTCGAAGATAAAAAGATTTTTCTTTTTCTTTAAAATATTTCCAAGCCAGCTTAGATAAAGTTATACTCTGCATGAGTTGAATCTTACATTATTCGTATTCTGTGGGAAATTGCAGATGAGTTTTACACTAGGCATGGCGTGTTTTGAGAATCAAAAGACACATTACACACACTATATATATATATACATACATATATATATATATATATATATATATATATATATATATATATATATATATATATATATATATATATATATATATATATATATATATATATATAACAAAACCAAAAGAAATTCCATATCCCCAAAATACATGGAAGTCTTCATCAGGGTGTAATTTGTTCACCATCATCGGTTCGGTTCAGGACGAGCTCATTAGGGTAAATGTTAAGGCTTATTTCCTCAAAATTATTGCAGTTAAATACTATAAGATGCTTGATTTCAATTTAGGGCGAGATTGAAGCGCTAGTGAATGGCCCCACTAGCTGAAGAGGGTTTTGTATTCCTGGGGGTTTGTATTTTACAATTTTATTTTTTATATTTAGTTTTGTAGGTAATTTTCCTTCTTTGTTTGTGTAATTTTTGGTCTTGTGCTTTGGTATTTTTAAAAAATTTGTATATAATTATAATATTTTTGAAGGTTTTAGTTTGATTTCTGAAATCTGAGAAGTTGGGGGCTAAGGATGTAATTTAGCTTATGAGCCTACATCCTTTCAGAAACTTCTCTTTATTTACCCCTACATGGAGGGGCCTCCCTGATGAAGACTTCCATGTATTTGGGGGATATGGAATTTCTTTTGGTTTTGTTATATACATTTTTTACATTTCTTTTTGTAGCATTTTGCGCATTGGTCTGTAAAAAACTGTTTATTTGTTTCTTCATTTTTTTAAAAATTAATTGAATGGTTTAAATAAAAATTGTGTATATATATATATATATATATAGATAGATAGATAGATAGATAGATAGATAGATAGATAGATAGATATGTATATATATATATATGTATATAAATTTTGCTAGACGTCTACTGGTTTAATTGAATAAGATCAGTTAGATTAGTTAGACAATGAAATACATACCTGCCATTTTTTTAATCGGGCCTTCGTCATTTTAAATATGACGTAATTTCTGTTACATTCTGCTTTTAACGTGAGTTAATGAATTTATTTTATTTTCTTTTTGATATTCCCATAAAAATCTTTTAATGCTACGAAATATTTTTATTTGCGTTGCCTTAGAATTATCAACAATTGTTTGAAACATCATTTAGAAATGTGAAATGTGTTACTTAAAAATATTTTTAAATTTACTCTAATTGCAATATTATTGTTTTAATATTTTAAATATAACCCTTTTTTCATTTACGGTGGTTAACGCATTACAATAAATTGAATATTTTAGAATTTCCTTAGTTTTCTTAATATTCGCATTTAAACATTTTTTTATGACGTAATTTTCGATATTTTCTCGCTTTTAACACGAATCCTTTGGTTCAGATTTGAAATTTATATTTTTCAGTTTGTGAAATTCATGTAAAAATAAATTTTAATTTGAGGGAAATATTATATTTTGATTATTTGACAATAATTTAAAATTATTACCATTTTCTAAACTATGCAAAAGAATGTCTCTCACAATGTACTGTAAAGAAAAATAAAATAAAAATAAACACACATAAAATGATTCAAATTTAAAAATAATAATAATAATAATAAATACAGTTTGCACACCAGGAACGTATTTTGCATATGTTTAGAAAAAATGATGAAATTTCTGTGTCATGTTTTTGCTCCAAAAAACTTTTTTATTCGAGCAATTTTTCCAACTCTAATATTAAAAAATCTTAAAATACTTCTTGAATGTGATAATTGCCTGTCTCAATGTCTTTATACAACTTTCTCTATAATACTACCAATTTTCATATTTTAATGTACAGTAGTTTTTTAAATATTAGCTAAGAAATACCCTAGCTCACTAAAGATCCAATGCCAGCGGTGGTGACATTATTATTATTATTATTTTTTTTTTTTTTTTAGAACAGAAAGGTGACTGAAATAGTCGTTTTTCACAGCATGTCTCCAAGACTGTAATTGCCGGTTATTATTATTATTATTATTATTATTATTATTATTATTATTATTATTATTATTATTATTATTTAAAGGCATTCTTCTATCTCTCCAATTACGTTTGAAATCAGTAGACAATCTTTTTAAATTGAAAAGTTACGAATAAAATTAATTGAATCAACAATAATTGAATCTTCAATTGAATGCGTACTTATGCGTTCCATAAATTATGTCAGGCATTTTTTCGCACACTTTTGACTCCCTTCTACCTCTTTGTCACCACGTGTTACATTTCCCTTTATCCCCTTCCTCCTGTCATGTCACATGTCATGCTACATAACGTAAACATATACTGGCAGTTAAGAAACAAAACCGTATGTTTTCGATCACATTTCTAATTTTATTTTAAAACTTTAACTATGTGTTTTAATGACATTTTTTAACTACAAATGCACAATCTGAACAATAAAAATGATTCATATTTTACTTGAAATAAGGTTTACTACAACAAAAATAATTTAGACTAGTAATAAAATATTAATATGAAAGAGTAGTTAAAAACAGCCGTATTTTGGAATTTGAAATAGAATTAACATATTTGGCTTTAAATCTTACTTTTATGAACACAGAATATTTTAATTTTTAAAAAACTTCATACTTCATACTTAATCTGCTGAATTATAATGCTTATATTTTAACAAAATGTTTGATGTCACATTTCTTCTTATCCCGTTTTACCCCCTTGTCACAAACTGTCAAAGTTCAACTCCCCTTTCCCCCTTCAAGCATGACATCATTTATGAATGGCTTCTTACCAATGAAATCTACACTTTTAACTTTAAACCTTTCTGTGATTTTTTTTTATTATAATTATTGTGTAAAAGTAAAGTTACATTTGGATCCGCTAAATGAAATTTGAGAAAATTGACAACGTACATCAGTAAACGCATACGCACATAGTGACCAAAAACGGAGTGTACATACTAATGAAGTTTCTTAGTCGATTCGAAGTAGTCATTACCCTATCCTACATTCAAATTTAAATTCTTTTAAAACGAAAAGTGGCCCAAAATTATCTAAGTAACGTATTTTGGAAGAATTGCCTTTCTTTCAAATTTAATATAAAAATAAAATTCTTTGCCTGAAGAATATTTACAAATGTAAAAATAACTAGACTGATAGATATTTGCTTTGTACAGCATTTTTTTGAAATTATTGTGTAATTTTATAAGAAACATGATGATTACTCATTTAAAAAATTCTTTAAACTTACAATAAACCCAAATGAGAGACATTTGTGTTTGATTTTATCTCATTTCCGAACATTCCAGTTTTTTTCTTTAATGCGTGGGGGTTCTTGTACTTTTTCATTGAATCTCCTGCTACAATTGCACAAACTTATATGGGCTCGTGGGACCGGAGCCCACTCAATAATTTTGTAACATAGTGCAGTGTATTTTTCCTTGTTCTATTTATTTATTTGATTATTAATTTTTCTCCTTATAATAAAATTTATTTTACCATATGCGCATGTGTTTTAATTCCTTGATTAACACCTATAAATCCCAAATGATTGATATGCTTTGCTTCCATGTTTCATTTTCTGCTAATTCATTTTGTAGTGATGTTTATAAAATCATGACATTAGAATAAATATCAATGTCTTCATAAGAAGAAACGCATGAGAATATAATTTAATAAAATTGCAACTTTATTAAAACATGATAGATTGACTTAAAATTATCTTTTTTCAATATCTGTCAACACTTCGAAGAAAAATAAACTGATGACACCATTTTATAAAAATATTTTTGAGTCCACCCAATATTTTTGAGCTCATCCAATATTTTTCAAATGTTGGCGACACTGCATTCTACAATTTCAATGGCGTTAAACTGTAATATAAAGGTATTTAACGTGGAGTCACTCGCCTTCGAAATACAACTCTTCAAGAATTATAACTGATCTTATTCTCAGAAAATGTAATTTCAACAATAACGATATTCGACTGATAATTACAAATTAATTGTAACAAGGCCATATACATCACTCCTTTAAACTATGCGGTAAATATTTTTAGTCGACAGGATTCATTTGTTGAAATAGAGTGTCTGCAAAATTAGCTTAATTTATGCATTTTTTTTTTCACTTTGAATATGTAGCAAAATTATTCTCAATTACTGTCACTCCGAAAATGACAACTAATTATTATTTTATTATATTCCTTCTGGAAAAAGGAAGCTCGGTGAGTTAATCCATCATTTAAAGTACGTGTTTCTTATAAACATGTTCCCATGTTTCCTTATAAACAGTTTAATAATTTGAAATAATTTAAATAGGTTTAACTGATCCGTTTAAGTTAAAAAAGTTACTATTTTTTTAATTCATAACATTTTATTTTTTTATAGACATGTAACACTGGATGTTATAGCTATGTTAATATTAATAATAATAAAAAAAGTCAACTGTCGCACTAAGCGAAATAAAGCATGGGTTAAAAGAGCTTAATGATGTACTTGTGAAATGATGTTATTATGTACTGTCTGTAATTACGATAAACTCGAAAATCAGTAACAAATGAAGAGAAAGAGATTTTGTGTTGTTAAAAATTGTTAATTTTTTTTTTCAAATTACGCATTAATTAACTATTTTTAAAACACTACATTACCAACTATCTTACAGTGTCCAGAAAAGCGATTTATATTATAGTGAAAATGAAGGATTGTCAAAGACAATGTTAATAGATGAATTTTGTAATAGTACTAACATGAAACTATGGTTCAATATGATGTGGTTTTCATAAACAGATAATGTTATAAAAAGAAAAAACATATAATGTTTATTATAAAACAAATATTATCAATAAGAAAAAGCTAGAACTATTCTCTGAAAAGCTCACAACACATTTTAATTTAAAAAATAACAATTTTTTTTTTTTGAAATTTCTGAATGCAGAAACAAATTCAGATAGGATCGAGTAATTAATGACGTATACAATATATGGCGGTTAATCCCGTGTACTATATAATGGATCTTCAGATAACTGAGAGTATACTTTAGTAATGTTATAAAAAACTGTAAACTCCATAGGCTGCTTTATTAAAAAATTTTATAAGTGCAGTCTGTATTATTAATTAATTAATTAATTAATTTACAATTTAACGCCATTAAACTATAGATATTTTTAAAATAATTATTTTTTAGATTTATATAATTAGTCTTTTAATTACTTCGTTAATTTAGAAACATTTTTACTTTCAATTAGTTCTCATCGTGAACATTTGAAAACAACAAAGGCAGAATCTAAAGAAATAATAAGCCCACCTTCTAGGCCATATACTCCACAACATCAAGATGCAGATTGTAGTGCTCGCAGAAATCTACTTCATAAAATACCATATAATGCTGAGCCTTACAACGGAAATGAAGTTTCAAATAAAAGTTATTTCAAGTCTACTCAACATTTGGCAATGGAAGGTGGTGATTATCCTGAAAGTTTAAATCCCTTTAGTGATGATGCACATTACCCGGATACGCTTAACCCATTCTCGGATGCGGAAGATTGCTATCCGGATGAATTCAATCCTTTCAGAGATGATGATATCAACATGAAAAACCAGGATCCAGAAATAAATGTGCAAGTAAATAAAAGTGAAGAAAGAATCAAAAATGCCAATAATCAAAATATATTGCAGGAGTTTTCGCCATCGATTATCATCAATAATAAAATAGAAAAAAAAATCACCAGAAGTTCTGAATGAAGCCATTCATACAGCGTCATTTCCCTCTCTAAATACAGATAAGATAGTCCTTAAAGATAACACAGTTAATACAGATAAGACAGTCAAGACAGATACGACAGTCAATACAGATAAGACTGTCAAGACAGAATTTATGGATTTAGATTTGTTTACCCCTGACCACAGAAAATATTCAGCAAATGATTACGGAGATGAGGAAAAATATAAATATGAAAATAAGAGCAGTGAAAGTATTTTCGAGGAACGTGTGACGCTGTTTCAAGACAGAGAAAAATATGAAGTTAGTACATCAGCGTCCCCATTAAACATTGCAAATGCTGAAGTTAATGAAGAAGAAATCTATAAAGATAAAAATAGCTCAGATGTTCAGTACTCCAAAAATCAGCTCGAAAATGAAAATTGTTCACCACCCATCATTGAAGAAGTTGAAAATGTATTTGAATTATCAGTCACAGATGATACAGAATATGACGCAGCATTTCAAAATCCACTAGTGAATAATGATGACGTACCCCTTTCACAATCAGTAAAAGAACAAACAGATGACAATAAAAATAATTTAATAATTACAAAAGCAGTTGAATTCAATAATATAGAGGAGCCTGTACAAGAAACAGAAAACATACAGAGTTTGATATCCAGTCCTATGGCTGAAGAAAATCAAATCAAGTCGTCAATCGAGAAGAATTTCGGTCTCCCTGCTCCATTAGTGCGTCCATCCCGGAAAAAAAGACGCGCACCCTTGCCACCTCCACTGGAAAATCAAACGCAGAAGACTGAACGTGGCAGAAATATGGCTCAAACATCAAAAACAAAAGAAATGAAAATAGATTCAACAATATCCCTTTTGGAAGGTATTCGAAGCAGAGGAAATGAAGGAAAGGAGAATGGTGAAATTCAAGTGAATGCAGGTATGATAGCATTAAAACCCGTTCGACCAGCACCCCCCGTTCCCGTGATCCATCCTCAGAAGCCAGAAATGCGGAAAAAGGGTGTCCGAACCATATTGAAGAGATTTTTAGTCGTAAGAAATAAAATACAAGAGGACGCCTGTTCCCCCGATATATGTATTTATTTAAAAAATGAGATAAAGTATTGATATAAAAATATAAAAAATGTATAAAAATCAGAAAAAAAAATAAAAAAGAAAATGCAAAAAAAAGTATAAAATTAATAAAAGAAAAAAAAAACTAAAAGATAAGGAGATGCTCCAAATTTCACGAGGCTTGACAGTAGAAGAACAGGAAGAAATCGAAATAATTATATCAATGAAAAAAAAATGCCACTTTTGAGAAATTAAATGTAATAAAAGGGGTCATGTTAATTTACAGAAAATCAATAAAAGAAAAAAAAAATCCAAAGCACCTAAAGAAGACAAAAATAGGATTTAACGTAAATAAAATGCATTAATCAATAAAATAAAGTACAAATGACTTGATCTAAACATCTATACTCACAATAAAACAAAGCTCAACAAAATCTGTATAAAAAAATCTAAAATAGACTGGATGTAAAAAGAAAGTCTGAAGAATAATAGAAGAAATATTGCTACAGCTAAAATAAAAAGAAAGCCGATCTATAAATCCGGCAATAAACCAAAAATATTAAACAGAACAAAAGTCTGTATAAAAAAATCTACAATAGACTCGATGTAAAAAGAAAATCTGAAGAATAATAGAAGTACTGTTACAGCTAAAATATGAAGAAAACCTTTGTGGTGTTGTCATACGTAGAAATACACGTAATCATGATTAGAGATACGTAATAATACATAATATAATATTGTTTGCTGTTGTAGTGAATACGTAAAATTACGTAACATAATATTGGTTCTAGTTGTTGTGAATATGTAAAATTACGTATAATTTAATATTTAATTTTCTTGGTGCTGATCTTCATTATATTTGGCTTGGTTTTTATGTTTATTATATTTTATTTGTATCAAATAAACAGAAAACAAAATATAATGAAGATCAGCAGCAAGAAAATTAAATATTAAATTATACGTAATTTTACGTATTCACAACAACAAGAACCAATATTATGTTATGTAATTTCACGTATTCACTACAACAGCAAACAATATTATGTTACGTAATATTACGTATCTCTTACCATGATTACGTATATTTCTACGTATGACAACACCACAAATAAATCCAATCTCAGACAGCAAAGTACAGTTTTAACCATCTTATAAATATATTTCAACCAACTGAATTCAATAAAGATACAGAATAATAGAATGTACAACTACAGTTACAATATGAAAAAACGAAGCTCAATCACAACGACCTATAAAATCATAAAGAGAAAGAATAATAGCTAGAAACTGAAAGAAATATATATAAAGAATAAAGAGGACTGAAATAAAGAAAGTAACATGAAATAGAAGAGAAAACACCTAGCTGATGCTGAAATTTGAAGAAAATAAAACTCAACCAAAACAACCAATAAAATCATAAAGAAAAATAATAATAGATATAAGCAGAAAGAGAAATATAAAAGTAAAAAAGAAGACTAACCTAACGAAAATAATATGTATAATAATGAAACAACCCACTGTAAGAATATAAATTCTTAAATATATGAACAAACGGAACAAAAAGAAAAGGAGTGGCATTATCGTAAGGTATTGAGCTTAAAAGAATTTTACAGGCAAACATTCTATTTCGTATACTAAAAAAAGTTTTTTTCGGATTTCTAATAATATTCACAATAATAAAGAAAATAAAGAAACTTTGAATAATCGAAATGCTTCCTGAAAGAACAAATGTCGAGCGTCTTTACAAAGTGATAAAAAAAATAAGGAAATACGAAAATTGGGACCATTGAAATTTGTAAACATGAAGTATTTAGTTATTTTCAAACATATCCTGTCGAAATTTGGGGGAACAGGCGTGATAAAAGGAGGTGAGATAAGTGAATAAGGCCGAAGTCTTCAAATTTGTTAATTTTAGGATTCCTCTTTCAAAATATCGATCTGAATAAAAAAAAAGAAACAAAGATATCAGACAGAAAAGTTTAACAATCAATACCATTTCAAGAAAATAAAAATGCAATGAAAATTTTTCTGAAAATCTGTAATTAATGTCAAATCTAGATGATAAAATATTCCTTCTGTACATTATCAAATAATTTGATCTAATAAATACAAACTCCCCATGTTTCTTTGTTTTACGAGTCAGTAGATTAAGCTTTTTGGTTCTTATCACAAATATACAATGTTTTAAATCAGTCCTTAGTCTACTGCATTATTACAGTGCAGTGATGAAGCAGCTAAGCATCAGCTATCCAATTGTTCCATAAATTCTGATAGCATTTATTTATTTATGAGATTTAATACGGTGTAAGATGCAATTAGAATTTAGTGATGGGAGTCGATTTGCAAGGGTTCAGCTGTTCCATTGCTGCTATACTGTGGCCTGTTTCAGTATTATTTAATGAACTCAATACTTTCTATGCAGGGGAGATTCAAATTGTTTTTTTATATAGATATACCGTGAAGCACTTTGAAAAATATAAAAGAATAAGTCCATAATACTTTATTTAACACAGTACTTCTGTACAATTATGTAATATTTAACGTTATATTTATATAATTTTAAATCTCGTAATATTTAACTTGCAAGGAATTAAATTAAATATTACGAGTACGTAAATAAAATTAATTAAAGCAGGGAACATTCTTTTTATAGTTATTTTTATTTTCACTTTAAGAAGAATTAGGATAAATAGGGATAATTTTCTTTAAGGGATACTACTGGCAAAAATTAAAAGTTGGCATTTATTTAAAGATATAATAAAATAACAATTGGTAAAATCGATCGCAAAAAGAACGTATTTTAATTTGGGTTTTGAATCTTGACGTTTTTCGATCCATTTACCTTTTCTATTCTGACAAAAAAAAGCAATTGTAAATTTTATCCTTATTAAAAATAGATAAAATAATATAAAAAAATAAATAAATAAAATATAGTTTCATTGTCTATTAGAAATTTCTCTTTGTGTTTTTCATACCTTAATTATGTTTTTCCGTAGCGTTATTTAATTAATTTCAGCACGCATTACTTTAAAGTTAATTTTTGCTTGTTTTATGTTATATCACCAGTTTCACGGAATTTCTTTAGTTTGATTTGTAAATTTCTCATACATTTATTGTTATTTTTTCAAAAAGATAAGTTAACTGCGATTCCGTTCTAAAATAACAAATAAAATACATAAAATAAATCATAACAATCCAAACGAAATGCGAGATTCAACTTTATTCGAGACACAAAATACGCACTATGAATTTTAAACCGTTTCCCGGTTTACTTAGAAGGTGATAAAGTAAAAAGAATATAGATAATATAAGTTAATAACATACATTTTATTTCAACTTTCTTAGTACTTTCGGCATGCAATTCCCGCGGCCATCGCTCAGGACTATGCTTATTATTAGTTGCTGTTCCATTAATACAATTTACGCAACATCGTTCTTTTAGCTATCCAATATTTATAAATTCTTTCATTTTGTACGAAGTGACATATTTGATCACATATGATAGGATCTAATAGAATGAAAAAATCTTTTATTGATATATTTTTAATTTTTGATTAATTTTTTTTAAAATTTATATGACTAGAAAATTTTCTGCAGTGATTCTATTTATTATGTTAAAAATAATCCGTTTAGTCGTTTTTGCACTGTTGTATGCTAACAGACAGACAGACGGACCAGGTACCGATAATAGTTTCTATGGTTTTACATTACTTCGAGCACATCTAAAACGAATCTATGTAAGAAAAGACATCTTTAAAAATACCCATACTCATTTTCAGTATTACTTATAAATTATCCTGTCGATCGCTTTGTAAGGTCTATATAATTTATACGTATCACGTAGTCAGATAAAATTTAGTTAAACTTTTGTTTAAAAATTACTTTAACATTTCGTTAAAGGCACTTTCAGCAATCATCCTTAATAGACAAAACTTTACACACCGTATTGTATCCGAAATGTTTTATGTGTACTCGTAGATGAACAGTAATGCGATGTGCATCATATTCTATTGTAAGTATATTGCAGTAAGTGCCAATAATGTATATACATTCCATCAATTTTGAAATAGGTAAAGATAATTAAAAAACCTTGCGAACAAGTTTTCTCTGTAGACCGTTATGTAACTAAACTTTTATACGTGACATTTGTAAATGAAGGACATATGATTTGCACATATTCCACATAAAGTATGTTTCACTGCACCTCCAAAATTCCTATAATATGATTAAATCTCTAAAAGATTAACATCATTAAAAACAGACTCAATCGATTATTTTTTTTCTGATACTGAATATAATGGAGTAGTTTTAACTTCCTCTGTAAATGCACAGTAAGTGCTACACATAACTTATTCCATAGTAACCATTTTCCCGCGCATCTTAATAATGGATAAAATGTTATTAAATTAAAAATTGTATAACAATATTTAATTACACTGCAGATTATTTTCTCCCATAAAGCATAATGTAACTAAATAGTTTTGAGCGTAAATATAAATAAACTTTTGGTTAAAATTGATAAAGTTTGAAATGACTAGTCAAATTTCTGTAACAGTTTTATATATTAAATTTCAAACCATTCGGTTGAGTAATTTTTGTGCTGTTACATAAGGACAGACAGACGGATGGACAGGTGAAGACTCAAGTGATACGTATTTATATAATTACGAACGCACCTTATCAAATGATTATAATTTGAACAAATCATGTTGATAGTTATGCATTCATACAGCTCTAATATCTGTGGCTTCCGGTAATAACCAAGTAAGGCACATTTTTAATACTTTGAGTAATTAACGTTTAAAGTTTTGAAAAATACCTTTTTATCATTACTTTTTTTAAATAGATTAGAGCTTAATAATTTTCACTACATTCAATTAGGATATAAGAACCGCTTTTTTGCCAAAATAATTATATAAAAATGGTTATTATTAATTGAGAACCAATTAAAAATGTAACTTTTAACTGGTTATTACCGTTTTACATTTATTTTTAATAAATGTAAATAAAATTAAACATTTATTTTCTTTAAGAAATTAGTATCGAGGTTGAAGCGTTTTTGTTGGTATAATGCAAATGATCAGAAATCCTCTAGCGTTGCGGAAATCATATCAAGAAAAACCGTATCCAGGAAATCTGTTAATGTCGTAAATGATTTGTCGGAAACATAGGAAAATGATAGTCAACCTATACTGCGAGGATCTGCGCGATTGAAAAATTCACGCCTTGTTTGAATTGTGATTACGCAAAGTTTATTATTTCATTTTTTGTAAAATTAAAATTAATATATTTTTGGCATTGTCAAAAAAAAATAATTAAAAAGTAATTTAAATTTATAATTTCTGTTCTAATTATGATAAAAAAATTTCATTTTTATAAATTTTTATTTTTATAATTGTTTATTTATATTATATAAAAAGAATACATAGCATTAACCAAATCATTTATTTGTGTGATTATTTTGCGAAATAATCCACTAGCTGGTTGCAGTTTACCGCCACAGATATGTAATTTTTATAGTTTATTGACGTTAATTTTATTATTTTGAGAAATTTGTAAGTTATACAAGCCATTTTATGTTTTTTTTTTTTTATATAATTATAGACGATTAAAAAAAATAAATAGAAATTTTATCTAGTTATTACCGTTGCTTTATGCACTTACCCAACTATTGCTATTTTTCAATTTTTAAATGGAACTTTATAGTCGCCCTATGACCAGAAGTATTCGATTTTCATTTTTCAGCACTATTGTAGGTGAAAATACTCTTAAAGCTATATTTTTCCAAATGATCTCATTCTTTTTTTCAAAAATGTGCTTTACCTGGTTATTAGCGGAAGCCACAGATATAATGTATCGAAAATCTCTTCATTATTGGAGCTAAAATAATGTCACAAACTCTCATTTATTGGTTTTTCATAAAGAAAATGACATCATAGATGATAAAAGAAAAAAAAACTAACAGATTCTTTAGGGAACTAATTATTTAGGTTCACAAACAGGGATCTATAACTACCAATCCTCTTAAAATATTAATTTAATGATCACTAATTAATTTTACGCAATCACAGAGTTTAAAAATTTAAACAAGTGAATAATGTACAGATTCTCAAAATTTTTAATTGTAATGGACATAAGGGTGCTAGTCACTCAGTGACTGAATTTCCTTCGGGACATTTGATCCATTCTCATATTCAAAATATTTCCTCGGAGAATTGATACAACTTTTTTTAGAGTTTTCTCCTCAAAGTATGTCACTTTTTTCTTATTTCTTAATATATCTCTAAACTTTATACGGAATTTAATATTTTATAATTTAAAAACTGACAAAGTGGGAGTAAAACACTATCACGTCATATAAATCTATGCATAAATTTTAGAAATATTTTGAAAAATAAAAAATATAAATAGATGCTTTAAGTAGAGAATGCTTAAAAAAAGAAGTTAAAAATATTAAATTCCAGAGGACAAATTTTGAGTACAAAAAAGAATCGAGCACTTATAGACCCAACGTTACAAGGGAAATTCGGCCGCTAAGTAACTAGCACCCTTAAAAATATACTTATTAATTTTTTCCATTTTTTGGTCACATTATCTTGAAGGTATTTTGCAATCTCAGATGAAAAATTACAGAAATGAACATAGATGTTGTCCTTTATTAGTTTGATTTTAAGGCTAGATTCAGATATTAAGAACTGGTAGCAAAATGAAAACTAGTCGTTGGGGGCCACCGTAATACTTACCCATCATGGAACCAAATCAGTGTAAACTATATATAAAATGCATTGCAATTCCAAAACAAAATATAAACGTATATATAAGTATTTTTAATTTATAATCATGCTCTATTAATAAATTGCTGAAAAAAGAATTTCGCAAATTGTATAAAATGCCAAACGATTCAAGTTGCACTGAATTACATAAAAGAAACATGCTTATAAATCCAAAAATAATAATAATATTAACTAACGGTTTAATGCATCGTATTAAGTGTTTTATTTCCAATTAAAAGGTATATTTGAATTGAAATTTCAATAAAATACAGGATCACGAAAAATCAAAAAATGTGGAAAACAGGATTAGAAATATCTCAACAACTAATAATCCAATCAACTTCGTTTTATATGCAAAATTTATGTTGTTTTATTGGCTTTTACGTCCACTCCTTAAATCGAAAAAATTCGAAATTTTTTTATATACCTTTCATCAGAACGAATTTTTCGAGAGTCCGAAAAAAAATAGTTCCGGATAAACGAGGTTACTGATATTCAATAGGCTTCGTCCCATTCTCACATAATAAGCACATACAAAATTTCAAGTCTCTATCTTAATTTGTTCGGGAGATACGGCAATTTTTTTTTCTAAAAATATGTTTTTCGGAATCTCCAGTGCCCGAAACGTGTAAATCCGTCAAAAAAAATTTTCGATTTTCAAAAGGATTGCAAGACTTACTCTATACTACGTATGTTGGGTAAGTAAAAAGATCAAACAGTTTAGGCTTTCTGATTAGAAGACTAGAAGTTCACACATGTGTGCCCAGGTAACGATGGGATAGGAATTTTTTTACGAAGATGTCACACTTTTTTAATGACAAAATTATTGAAAGAAACTTTCCTTTTTTAAGAAACAAAGTTTATTATTTGCAAAAATTTCAAAACAGATCATTTTCCTAAGACGCATTTTTAAAATATTTTTGATGTAAAAATGCAATGGTATATTGAATTAATAAGCTTATTGTAATCCAGTAAATTTTTCGTACAAAAAGATACAGTAAAGATGAATTATGAAAAATGATGTATCATTTTAATAAATTATTATCACCTTCCTTCCAAGGTAGAAACGAATGAAATCCTTTTTCTTTCTATTATTGCCTTAAGAAGAAAACATAGATCCATGTATTTTGCTATTTTTGCTTTCCTATGATCCCTTGTCAGTAAACATTTAGATATACTATCTACTATAGAAGCCATTTTTAGGTGCATTCGTAATTATGTAAATACGTAGCACCTATTGTTGTCGCTCAGTTCGTCCGTCTGTTCGTCTGTCTGTCTGTCTGTATGTCCGTCTGTATGTACGTCTGTCTGTCTGTATGTCCGTCTGTATGTACGTCTGTCTGTCTGTACGCATATAACAACGCAAAAACTACCCAACCGAATCGTTTGAAATTTAAAATACATAATTATTACATAATTGTGTCGTGTCATTTCAAATTTTATGAAAATCGGATGGATAGATCAATTATAGGGACAATCAAAAGGATTCCGTTACATTACGGTCAATGGGGAAAAAAGTTTCAAATGCATTTTAATCGTTTGAAATTTGTAACGTATATTTATTACATAATTTTGTCGAGTTATTTCAAATTTTATGAAAATCGTATGGATAGATCAATTACATGGACAATCAAAAGGATTCCGTTACATTACGGTCTAGGGGAAAAAAGTTTCAAATGCATTTTAATCATTTGAAATTTAAAACGTATATTTATTACATAATTTTGTCGAATCATTTCAAATGTTATGAAAATCGGATGCATTGATCAATTACAGGGACAATCAAAAGTATTCAGTTACATTACGGTCAATGGGGAAAAAAGTTTCAAATGCATTTTAATGGTGTTACACTCATTTGAATATAACAGAATCGACATGAATCTATGAAATATGTACTAAAAAATACATTTTGTACAATCTGTGATGCAAAGAATATTTATAATTAAATTACAGGGCCACACAAATGTATTCCACTAAATAATGATATAAGAGGAAACATTGTTTGGGGGGTGTTTTAATTACATTAAACTACTTCACATTTTATGAATAAGATATTCGTTAATGAAGTATAATAAAAATTACTCCCTGCATATTTACAGGAACACAAAGATTTCGACCACTATACTGTATTCAAAGTACGCTCTACTATATCAGCAAGATCTGAATATTTTAAAACTTCGTTATCAACGAACGCACCTCATTTGCTACGCTTTATGTGCAATTTCCAACTTATTTATACTATATCTTCTTAATTATAGCTATAAAAATAGGAAACAATACCTCCTGTGTAATAAAATAGTTTGAAAGTGTGTTATTGGTGATAATAAGAATTTAGTAATGATGGTATCTACACTCACAAATGCTTATATTGTTGTATGGGTCATCGAAAAAACAATATAAGTATTATCTGATTTATTACTTCCATTATATTAAAATTTAAATGTTTGTAAACATTCAATAATCTTCAAATTTTGGATGTTTCTCCATCAATTAAAATTTTAGGAAAGTTACAAACCATTTTGAAAAACTGAGTGTCGGTCAACCGTAGAGCTGATTACAATTATATATTTCTTTGAATCATATTTATGCTATGCAATATGAGGAACACTACATACAGTTACATTGTGAATAGTGTTAAGTGTAAGGTGATTAAACTGAGTCGTAACTGCAACATTTTTTTTTTTTTTTTGCGGAATCCGTTGTATACCCATGTCTAGATTTGAATGATCTCATATTTCGTGCGTTTGTAAAATCTTCAGGTACTTTTATTCAAAGTAACTGCATTAAACTAAGAGAAATGCATTTTTGTTGGGAAGGGGGGGGGGGCGGGAAACACATACTTCCTCCAACTTGCTTAAACCCTTGAGATATGGTGGTATATCAATAAAACCGCTTAATTTTATCCCCACATTGACACCACAATTTTGGTAAAAAAATTACAGTTTATTGAATGTGTGTAATATAGCTTTTTCCTATTGAGAAATAAAGTGGGTCTTAAATTCCGGTATCAGTGAATAATTACGGTCAGTCAACATTTAAGCATTGAATTGCTCTGAGTCGCAAAGGGCTGACGAATTTTAGGTCACGTTTATAACACATCTTATGTAATGAGCAGAAAAGAAAGATTTCTATTTTAAAGTTACTTTGTATTTCTAGTTCAAAATCTGGGATTCAATTACTGGTGAAGTAAAAATTTATGTGTTTGCTTGATAACTGCATGATAATGCATGCAGAACTGAAGGCACCAAATGAATTTGGATTTTTCAGAAGTCAAAAATAGTTGAGTATATAAAACTAGTGAAAAATGCTCCAAGGAGCAGTGCAAAAGCAGAATATGATTTTAATTGAGCATTAAAAAGTAATGGACAAGTGCTTCTGTTAATTACTGAGCATGAGGAAGGATAAGGGATCCCTTCTTGGCTACAACTCACTTCAATGCCAACTTTGAAAAAATCATATTTGCGCTTTTTCCATATAAAAGAAATTTGCGGTTCTTTAGTAGAATTTTCCACCGTGCTTTAGATGTTAACCAGGGGTGTAGTCATAAAAATAACATAAGATATATGCTCTAAGCAGAGGGATATTCTAGAATGTGTATACTATAAGCTTTCTTGAAAAACAGAGGGTATATGGTTTCTATTAAAAAGTCCAGAAGGTGTGCGGCGTATAGCCTGTACTACATCTCTGATGTTAACTGCACTGTTCACTCTGCACTATACTACAAATCAATTTTCTGTGCAATTATACACTTAGGGTATGCTTGGTGGCAGTGCATGAATGTGATACCTGCAGGAACTAGGTATCTGGCATTATGTCGCCTTCCTTTACATTTATGTCTAATTAAGCTGCATCTTTAATGGTTACGTCTTTACACTATACATTTTTATAGTAACTGCGACTGATTTGTTTTCACGAAAAAAGCGCAAATATGATTTTTTCAAAGTTGGCATTGAAGTGAGTTGTAGCCAAGAAGGGATCCCTTATCCTTCCTCATGCTCAGTAATTAACAGAAGCACTTGTCCATTACTTTTTAATGCTCAATTAAAATCATATTCTGCTTTTGCACTGCTCCTTGGAGCATTTTTCACTAGTCCTTCTATTTTTCCATATTCCATAGGGATACTGCACAACTTGTTTTGTATTTTATATATAGAAAACAAAATCTTATTTGTATTGAAATTAAAAAAGGCTACATACTCTAATACTCTGGTGTTACAAATTAAAAAAAAATTTTAAACAGGTTTTTCTATACCAAAATTCTAAGGTGGTTTTCAAAAAAAAAAAAAAAAAAAAAAATCAGTTTTTTACTAAAGTGAATAAAATAATAAATTCTTTCAAAGAATAGATTTTTCATTCAAATATCCATTATTTTTGCCAAAAACAGAAACTTTTTTTATGCAAGAGTAAAGTTTGATACAAAAACCATCTTCTTTGTTTTCTTAATCCGTATTTATTACGGACTTATTAAAAACGTACTCCACCGCTTTTATAGGAAACGATTGCTTTACTGTGTTATGGAGCATTCTCATTGGCCATAAAGAGACATTCTATAAAAGCTGTGGAGTGACTCTGCAACAAATGGGTCAAATTTTTAACAGTGCACTGTTAAAAATCTGCTGCATTTTGCTGCAACGTCCTCCACCACTTGTATATATCTCTATTCCAACCAATGAGAAAGCGCCATTTCACGGCCAAGTAACCGTTTTCTATACAAGCAGGGGAGTGCGTTGCAGCAAAATGCAGCAGATTTTTAACAGTGTGCATATCCTTGGCGCTATAGTTTACAGGAGTGGTACATTGTTCAAAATTTGAAACTTTTGCTGCATCGCCACTCCATCGCTTTGATAGAATAACTCTATTTTGATCGATAAGAATCCTCGATAATGCATTTAAGTAATCGTTTTCTACTTATCTACTATATCGTTTCCGTATATTTATTTTTTCAATCAGCACCAAGGTGCGCACTTTATTAGAAGACGCGCTCTATTAGAGGGCGCATTCTATTAGAATAAATACGGTATATACTTATAGTAAATACACTTTGTTAAAGTACAGGGCGCCAATATTTGACAGGTATGCCAGGCATTTTTGCCATTGATGCCATTGTGCTAAAAACAAAATATAAATAAATGAAAAAAATGGATAAAATATAAATTTGGTATGGTGCAAAAAATTGCCTAATTTAAAATTAAAAATCAAATTTAACAGCCACCAGGGCTAGACACCGTGCATAATTATTCAGTAAATGATTCATTAACACTAGAACTCCCGGAAATTCTACTCAAGTTCGAAAATAATATTTCTCACCAGAATTTTTATTCAAATTATTTAATTGATTTATTTAACGTAAATTTGCGTAGATTAGATTTAAATTATTTCAAGAAAATTTTTCTGGTTCGAATTGAAATTTAGTTACATGATTGGAGTCAAATCGACTCCATCCGGGCGTTCTAGTGTTAAAAAATGACAAAAATCAGCATGTCAAAAATTTCAAAAAAATTCATAATTCATTAAAAAATTAAGTTAAAAATAAAAGAAAAATAAAGCATTCTGTATTTTTTATGCTTAATCGAATGGTGTAACTGGTTTTTCTCTCCGATGATCACAAGTACCTTAGATTGATGACTGCCATTCTTTTATTTCATCTTGTAAAAAAACTGTTTAACGTAAAGCTATGAATTTTTGCAGGATTTATTAGCATCGCAAAATCTTTAAAATAAACTTTACCGCAATATTCTATCTGCAATAGAACGTTAGATATACCCATTTATGACCAAGTTTGGAAAATACGCAATTTCAGAAAAACCGCCCAGCGAAATAACGTTTTCTCGATGACTACCCCGGGATAAAAAGTTTGTCTTTTGTTTAAAAAAAATTAAGTTTTTATCTTTAGTAGTTTTCGAGAAAAGTGCTGTGACACAAAATTTTTGTCCGATTTTCAGAATACTCTACAGTACACCTACAGTATGCCATAAAAAAAAAATAATTTTTGTGCTATGTTGTGCTTCTTGGTCAGACGAACATTTAAAAAAACAAATCATCAAAATTGGATAAGTATTTAGTTAGTTATTGCAAAAAGAAAAATTGAAAAATCCGTGTGCACCATCGCTCAATCATATTATTGTAGCGCGCTGCCGCGCGCACAATGATGAAAACTGATATCAGAAAGAGTAGGAATAAGACAAAGAATATTTCTTTATGAGGATATAATATGTTTTTTTTTGTTTTTTTATAGATTATTCTTCAAAAGTTTAAATGACGAAGAAAACTAACTTTTTATGTTGAATAATTTTTTCACTAAAAAAATCCACCTAGAAAGAATCTTGCGGTAAATGGACAATTTTGAGTCAGCTTAACAGAAACTTATATCAACAAATTATTTTTATTAATAGTGTTTTTAAAATAAGTAGTTATTCAAGATTTTTATGGCTTTTTGCAGATTTTTTTAATAACATGTGAGAAAATCTGTAATTATATATTTTAAATTTCATTTTCGAATTTCCTTGGTTTAAAATCTTAAGTAAATGAAAGGTAGTTATTTGTGATACTATTACATGTTAATGAAAATCAATCGCTAAGACACAGGGTATATTGCGAAATTAAATTGTTAAATATCATCGAATGTTTTGCCGCTCTAAAGCAATAAAACATGTTTGAGTTCTCGTACAATTACTTTTCCTTAATCTATATAATGTACTCACATTTCATAAATTTTTTAATTCTACGTTGTATATATTTTATAAATCGCCAGTATTTATTTTTATAAATAAGGAACCAATATTTCCCTATTATACCCCCTGAGATGGGGGAAAAGCCCCTATATAAGTAAAATGGTGAGAGATTTTACCCAACAAAAGCGTACAAAAAGTACGCGATATGAAACTCTTATGATGAAATTATATGAATGTGCAATGCAGAAATAAAAAAATAAATAAAAGGCAAACAAGTCAGGTTTAAAATAGATATATCTTCGAAAATCCATTAGACTAATTACAAAAATTCTACTACTTTAAAATCTATGTCATTGTTTTCACCCGCCCCGATACCAGGTATCTAACCCGTTAAGCTGAGGTAACTCGGCAGGTAGGGGCCTGGACATCGGTTAGAAAGAAAGAAAGAAAGAGGAATTAACATCCATAAAAACAACTAAATGTAGAAAAAAATATATGTTGGAAATTACGACGATTGGATCAAATAGTTCCATGGGAGAAGTGCACGCCTTATGTGTAATACAAGTATTTAAAGGCTAAATATGTCGTGCCAAAAAAAAAAAAATCCTGAAACTAAGTTTGTCCGTACGTCGAAAATACAAGAACAGTTTACTCCCACAATAGTGGCTATAAGAAGGCATCTACCGAAACAATTAGAAATAATTTCTCGTTCCGATCTAAAAAACACATACTGTTACGCTGATGGGAAAAAACTTGTGAACATGTAGAAGATAAATAAAAAATATCTGCTCTGATTGCTATGATGGTTGCAATTCAGTGGAGCTGAAAGAAGTGGATTACAAATATTTCACTATGAACCATACGTACAATTTTGTTGGTGCAATAATTAAACCACACAAAATATTAAAAAAAAATGAACCAAGCTGAGGTTCTGCAAATCTCGCAACAAAAAGAACGATGCACCTGTCGATATTTACTGGAATGATATGCTAGATAATTTATATGAAAAAATACCAATGTATATATTTTTATGAGTCATTGGAAAGTATTAGAGAAACATGGTCTATAAAATAAGGGTGTAAAACCAAAAAGTTCTCTTTCTTTTAAAACATTGTAAGAAATTGTTATGAAACATTATAATGTGTTCTTATTAGCAGAAGATATTACATTATTTAATTTTATACTATGTTTTATAACTTTGTTATACTTGCGCACTACCTTCCTTCTCGCGAGTTTGACTACGACTTGTCGAAATTTATTGCATTTTTTGCTTAACCTTAATTGTGGTAGGCAGTTGCAATAAAGAAGCATCATTTTTTAAAAATTTTAATCGCAATGTTTGATATTAGTAGGTAATTTTAAAGATACAAAACTAATAGCCCATTCACTTAATATTGATATATATTTAAGAACGGTATAGTTTAGTTCAGAAATATATTACTCATATAGTCACTGTTGAATAGAACTTATCTCTGTCGTTTTAATTTGCAAAGTTTCATATTTTTACGATAACCTTTATGAAATAGGTAAAAACTGTGTGTCGCATGTCAAATTTCATAATAAACAAAATTTTGATAAAAAAAAATTATGTATAAAAAATAGATCATGCATTCCTTTGAGTGTTTTTTCTACTTCCTAAATTTATTTTATAAAATACTACAATATAAAACAATTATACTAAGAAGAAAGAAAAGAATCTATATTGTAAACATTTCTAGATTTTGCATCGATAAGGTGTTTTGAAAATGAGTGTGATCCGATCTCTTGCAATGGTATTTAAAAAGGAATAGAAATTGTTAGGCTTTCTCTCAAATTTCTAAATATTTTTACAGTTTGTAAAGTACTCTAAAAGCAAATATGCAACAAAAGTTTCAAAAGCGCTTGAAATATACAGTTTCATATGTGAAGAAGTTTACATATTTATTCAAACAGAGAATGTTAGAGAAACTCATTTTGTTTAAAAACAGGGAGAAAAAGTTATTTGCTTTTCAATCTAATATTTATTTTCCTAGGAAGACAAGAGAAGAGTCAGCCTTTGAGAAATAATATGCCAAAAAGTTTACAGAAATAAAATGATTTCGCCACATTCGATATTTTGTGTTAGAAATTCAAAATAATAATCATAATGAAAACGTTAAGCAGATTGTTATATACAGTACTGTGAAGGAAAAAAACTGTTTTAAGGAAATTTTTTTAAATGTTCGAAGTAATTTCAAAAAGATATTTTCAGAAGAATTTTATCATTTTATCACTATTTATATCATGATTTAAAAGGAATAAACATCTCCGTGTATATTATTGGAAAATAATGTAAGTGATAATATTTAGACACAGTAGCAACCCTAATAATAGTAATCCGAAGCCTTGTAATTTCTAGTCGGTAATTAGGTATAGGGAAAATGGGAATACTTGAGCTATTTTTTAAATTTTAATTTTTTTTTTTTTTTTTTTTTTTTTTTATTTCTTAGAACAAAATAAAATATTGAAAATGCAAATTTGGTATTTTTTCTTCAATTGAAAACCACTTTCAATTAATTTTGAATTATTTTTCTATGTCGAATAAAATTTTACCTTTTCTTTTACATCTTGGCTCAAGTATTCCCATGGAGGTGATACTTCAGCCAGATTTCACATTCGAACCAGTATTTTGCAAAGAATAAAACCGATTTACAATATACGCGAAAAAATGCATTAAACCTCTTTCAAATAAATTTGGTGGAATTTTCTGGTGTCGTTGTCACATTTCAGAATTAAAATTATGTAGTAGAAAATTATACTAGCAGAGCTCAAAGGGTTAATCACCATACTTTCAAAATGGTTCCCAGGTATGTGATTTCTTTTTCACATGTTCAATACTATAAATATGTTACCATGTTGCTAGTTTTAGAGAGAAAAATTGACCAACTATATTGAAAATAGGGGTAGCTCAAGTATCCCCACTCTCCCCTATTGTTCTATTACAAATACTTGCTTACTAGCAACACGATGTAGTGATGTTCTTTCAAACATAAGTGTGTATATATTTTAATTAAACTTTACATAAAACAATTATTGATTTCATCATATATAAAATGAGATATCTTTATATAAATACTGGATAAAAAAAAATTACAGATTTTAGCTCTAGTTTTTCTCTACACTACACTTACATTTATTATTATTAATATAATTGAGTTAATGTATTAAATATATATTAAAAATTTACATGTAGGAAAATAACTTTTTGATGTCTGTTATGAGTGAAAAAACTAAAAACAAAATATGCATATAATTGTTAAGAAAAATAAACAAAAACAAAAAAGTTGAAATATTAGACTTTAACATGTTATGTGTTCCCATTTCTAGAAAAAAGGAATCCTGTTCTTTAGAATTTCTTTTTCATTTTGAAAAAGAATTATCTTAATTTCAACAACCTTTCAAAATATCTTATAAAATTATGCTAAAATTTCTTTTATGATAACAAAAAACATTAATGAATTATTCAAACTTTTATTGAACTTACTTATATAGATTTTTAAAATAGTATATTTTATTAAAGTTTTAAGTTTTTATGGGTTTTTTTCAATTAATGAATCCTTTCAAATAAAACAAAAAATCAGTTTAAGCAATAGCACATATTGGAAAAGTTCCTTTCTGTGCTTTGATGATAAAACTTATAAACCAGTCTTTAGTTATTTATCTTTCACATATTGATGTAAAAAAAGTAGTTGAAATTTACTGAATATTTCATAACAAAAATAAATAAATGTTTATTATTTATCTTTCAATATTTAATTTTTACTCTTTTAATATTTAATTTATTTCATACAAACTATTTTAATGTATAAAAACTTGATTTTTTTTTATTACAGTAACATACCAATTTTTTATGTCTTCATTAATTTTACATAAATTAAATATTAAAAACGGTCTAGACTCTTTCTTTGTGTATACTATTATTCAAATAAATCCTGATAAAAGTTTTAAAAATCCTTGCGCCACCTTAAGTTTTGAAAAACATACTAACATATATTCATCCAAAAATTTTAGGATGATAAAAAAAGAAAAAATATATATTGTTTGTTTTTTTATAACCCTTGAGTAAGTCATCATACGGTAATAATGTTTCGAGATATTTAAAAAAATCCTTAGTTTATTCTCAAATTTTTATATTATTGCATGCCAAATTTGTACAGCTTTCAATAAAAATAAGTTAATAAAAATAAAATCAAAGTATAACCAGTCAATGGTGGTACACACTCGAAAGTTTTCTTAAACATGCAAGAAAGTCTCTTAATTCTATTAAATATTTTATAATAGAGTATACACATATGAAAGCGAAACTTGTCTATAAAAGGATATTTTTTTCACACTTTCGGTATTGAAGTTCATGTATGAGACTACATATTATGAATATACATATATTTCTTAATGTAAGAAAAATACTTCATCCCGATACATTATAAAAAGAAAACTTTATTTCAAAATTTTGGCGTAGATGTGTCATAAAAGTTTGCATATATAATTAAGTGGTACATACAATCTATCGCCATTCTATCTTAAACGAAGTATTTTTATGTTCCTGACGAGAAGAACACTTATACACTTATAGTGTATAATGTGCATACAAAATAATGTGCATACAAAAACTAAAAATTACAGAAGAAGACGTTTTTTACAGATACCTTGCGGCTCCGTCATACAAGGTTTCACTGTATTAGATTATAAAGGGGAGAATATTAAATTCTCAAGTTCTTTTACTATATGGGATTTTTAAAGTATAGTGGCTGATATTTTAAAAATTTTATAGTAAGCATTTATAAAGAATATTTAAAAAAATGTTAAACAAAATAAAAACTCAATTTAAAATCCCTTACAATAATTAAGCGTGAGCAGCACGCCTGTAAGGACCACTTTAACATCCACCAAAGCTAACATAGTTTGCTATAATTATTACAATCGATTCAATTTGTTTTACACCCTTATTTTTTGTAATGTCGTGGTTCACTCTATTTGGTAACCATGATATGTTTGTAACGTTTGTGTACACTCTGTTCTGTGCTGGTAGACGTTTATGTCCTTATTTTATTTTTATCCTGATAACGATTACGGAAGCAGTTCGAAAGGTAGATTTTTAATGTATGTCTTTATAATATTACTTTTATGCTATATGCAGTACTTAGCAAATTGTATTTAATTCAAACATATATATATATATTTAAGTTTATTGTTAATTTATAAAGCTCGTTATTCCACCATACGCTCTCTAGCATTATTTAAGAGACTATATCAATTTAAGACTATATTTAATATGAAGAGTAAAACTTTTCTTTTAGAAATATCACGTACAATTTGTTTTTTGTTTTTTCATACGCAAGAGCAAGTTGCTTCCATTCATAGCCGAAATCACGAATCATAATATTTTGTTAATGGAATAATAATATCAAGTAGTTTAATTAAACTGCTTCGATAATTGGATAAATTAAACTTCTTCGATTATATCGAAGAATTTAATTTACTATAAAACGATCGATCATGGCGGATTTAAATTAAATTTTAAAGAGTGCCCATATTTGTTATGCATCATATTTATTAGAAAATATCAAAAATAATAAATCTTTCATTTGAAACATATTACATTGTCTGAAACATACACTGTAAAAAAAAAAGGTCGATCTACTAAAAAAACTTTAGTGATTCTTGTAATTACTAAAAAATTTTTAGTAATCTTAGTCGGTTACTAGAAAATCTGTAAGAATTACTAGAAAAATGTTAGCAACGAATAGAGTTAATAGTTTTATATTTTTAATAGCTCTTACTAAAACTCAGTTGGTGTGGCCCTGATAGCATAGTGGTTATAGTAACGGACTTCAGGCTAAAAGGTCCCGGGTTCGAAACTTGCCACAGCCAAATGCACCCCGAATGTCTGTAGTGTCTCGTTAATAAAGGAACTAAGAAAATCCGATCGGAGCAGTAAGGAATGTTTAGTGCTGCCATCTGTTGCGGTTTTGCCGAAAATCTTCCGCTTCAGAATTTTGGATGCATCTCGAAGGAAGCTCCTCTGCTTCGGTTGCACGTAATGGTTATTAAAAGTAATTTTGGAGCTATTACTAAAATTTGCTTTGTGGCTCATACTAAAAATTTTAAAGTTAGTTATACAAAAAATTCTTTTGTTCAGTTTACAAAAGAAATGCTTGTTTCACTTGACAAAAAAAAGTTTGTAATGGTTACTAAAAAATTCTGTGGAATACAAATTTACTAAGAAATTTTTAGTAACCTCTTGATTTTTTTTTTACAGTGTATGAGTAGATGAACAGAGGCATGCAAATTATTAAATTGTTTAAAGCAAAATTAACACGAAAAAGAACATTGCAAGGAAATAACATAAAAAAAATTATGAATTGTCTAACACTGAATTAAAGTAAAATCGAAATTGAAAAGAACCGATACGTAGCAATTAATAAGATCATTTAATCAAGAGAAAATATCGAGTGACTGGAGAAAAACACAATTCATTCATTAAACAATCCATTAAACAATGTCAATTCATTAAACTCTAAGTTAAAGTATCATTATAATTACTTTTTCTCTTAATAAAGAATTTCAACTATCATGAATGCCATTTTTGAAAGATCGTCATTAAGCCAAATATTTGCATTTAACAAAAACTATGGATTAATGTAAACTGCAAAAATTAATTAATCAGGAATTCTTTCAGTGTTTTACTTTATTTAATTTAAAGTAATGTTTGAAATGAAATTTAATAAGGCGATAACCAACTCCCTTCCTAAACTAAGCTAGACGGAAATTGTAAATGAAACGTGGCTATTGATGTGCGATCGTACACTAATTAGTTTTTTTTTTTCAGATAATGGTGCAACGGTTCTTGTATTTTTAAGCATATATATATACAGGGTGATTCAGCTCGTCGGTGACAAACTTTAAGGATCGATAGAGCACACCTAGACGAACATTTTTGAATAGGGAATGTAGGGTCCCTGACGCGATGGTAAGGCGCCAGGCGCTTTCGAAAATTTGGGTGCCGAAATTCGAAACGTCATAAAAACTAGGGAAATGGTTAGATTTTCTTGCTTGTTGCGTCGAAATGATTCTGTTTGTTTAGACTTTCTTCAGTACCAATTTGATAAGCGTATCTCTTAAAACATGGATAGGGGGCGCTGCAGACTTTGGAGAGCTAGACAACAACTTTAAGCCCGTTATTTTGATAATTTAACACATGCTCGCCAAAGTTTATACTCTAACTTAAAGTTTGAACCCAAAAGTAGAGCCCTGCAAAAAGCGTAAGAGCCGGAATAAAATGTCAAAGTACAGGGTGGTCGAAACTCGAAGGCTCCTAAGAGATAAACAAACACATTTCTTGACTTATGGCATGCATTTTCATGATTCTGTTTGCTGGGGCTCTCTGAAACTCAGTTGAACGGTACAAAAAGAAACATCGATAGGGGGCGCTTTGGGCAAAAAACATAATTCGTTGACATTTCGGACGCTAACTGGAAACGGGGCGCTACGATCAGTTAGTAATAATGAAAACACATTTTCTACCTCTGCTCAACACTTCTGAATAAATTTAGACCAAAAACATCAATGATACTGGAAATTTATTTACAAAAAATAACACTACAGAAGATGCTCGAAATTTCGACCTTGGGCCATGATGCAGGCTTCGCACCTCCGTCGCATTGAGGAGTGTGTGTTTCCAACAATGCCAGGAGTATCTCTGATCTGCCCTGCAGCTGCCACAATGCGCGCCACAAGTTCTTCAGCACTGCTGACAGGTGTATGGTATACCTCGGCCTTCAGGTAACCCCAAAGGAAGAAATCCAAGCAGGTGAGGTCTGTGATCGGGCAGGCCAGTGAACTGGACCCCCACGCCCGATCCACCGCTGGCCATACCTTGCGTTTAGATGGAGACGCACGTCGTTCGTGTAATGGGCCGGAGCTCCATCGTGCTGGAACCACATCTGGCGACGCGAACCTTCGGGTACGTGCGCCTCCTCCAGAAGCTGCGGCAGCACTTGATCCAGGAAAATCAGGTAATTTCCACCTGTCAGCCGTTCAGGTAACAAATAAGGGCCAATGAGGCAATCCCCCAGAATGCCGGCCCACACATTTACTGAGAAACGCTCCTGGGCTGCTCGGCTTCTGGTTTCATGTGGATTTTCATCACACCACACATGACTGTTGTGGGCGTTCCACATTCCCTCCCGGCTGAAGGTGGACTCGTCCGTAAACAAAATGTTGTTTACAAAACGGGGATCCCTGGATCTCATCGCCAAGTACCATCTTGAGAATTCCACTCGAGGGCCAAAATCCTGCTCTCTGAGCAACTGCACCCGCTGGATGTGGTAGGGGTGCAGATTCCGGGAACGTAAGATGCGCCACGCAGTTGCTTGCGAAATGCCAACATGTCTGGCGATATCTCTCGTGCTAAGACCTGGGTTGTCCTCAACCAGGTTAAGCACAGCCTCTTCGTTGTCGGGGGTGCTCACTGATCGCTCCCGTTCAGGCCTGCCTCCGTCGAAAGATCCCGTTGTGGACAACCTCTGGTGTACTCGAGCGAAGAAGGCATGGCAGGGGATTTGCCTGTTGGGGTAACGCTCGGCGTACAACCGCTGAGCGGCTCGTCCATTACAACCAGCAGCGCCATACGCCAAATGCATGTCAGCCAATTCAGAGTTTGTGTACCGTTCCATCCTACTACCGATCTGCAGACAAGTAACCCGAAGCTTAAGTAGGTACCGCACGTTCAAAAGACGTGTCTGCGCATACAACTACGTCATCTCGCGTTGTCGTCTACGCATTACGTATCTTTTGCATATCGATATGGTACGATATCTTTTGCATAAATCAGCAAAAAGCACCTTATGTAAATTTTATTGCGCGCATTCTGCATGATTGAAACCAGCTATGTTTGTTAAAAAAAACAAACAAACTGCAGTTTTAATAGCTTCTTATGATAAGTAAATTACTCTCTTGTTTTGTTTCTAACTGATCGTAGCGCCCCGTTTCCAGTTAGCGTCCGAAATGTCAACGAATTATGTTTTTTGCCCAAAGCGCCCCCTATCGATGTTTCTTTTTGTACCGTTCAACTGAGTTTCAGAGAGCCCCAGCAAACAGAATCATGAAAATGCATGCCATAAGTCAAGAAATCTGTTTGTTTATCTCTTAGGAGCCTTCGAGTTTCGACCACCCTGTACTTTGACATTTTATTCCGGCTCTTACGCTTTTTGCAGGGCTCTACTTTTGGGTTCAAACTTTAAGTTAGAGTATAAACTTTGGCGAGCATGTGTTAAATTATCAAAATAACGGGCTTAAAGTTGTTGTCTAGCTCTCCAAAGTCTGCAGCGCCCCCTATCCATGTTTTAAGAGATACGCTTATCAAATTGGTACTGAAGAAAGTCTAAACAAACAGAATCATTTCGACGCAACAAGCAAGAAAATCTAACCATTTCCCTAGTTTTTATGACGTTTCGAATTTCGGCACCCAAATTTTCGAAAGCGCCTAGCGCCTTACCATCGCGTCAGGGACCCTACATTCCCTATTCAAAAATGTTCGTCTAGGTGTGCTCTATCGATCCTTAAAGTTTGTCACCGACGAGCTGAATCACCCTGTATATATATATATATTAATTTTGATTAATTTGGAAACAGTAGGACTCCATTTTAAACAAGATGACATCACGATTGCAATCTAGAATCATGACCTATTCCGAGATATAATCGAATTAATGACTTATGATTGGACTTAACAGAAATATCATCATGACATTTATTTATATCACTTTTCATGAGATATCATTGAATTAATGACGTACACTCTGTAAAAAAGTAGAAGGACACTCGAATTTTTTAATTAACTTAATTGTGATTTATATTTACGGTCTGATTTTTTTAAGGGCATAATTTTATATGCATTCTTTTGTTGTGAAATGAAAAATTAATTGCTACCACAATTAATTTATAGAAAAATGAACTTTTCTAAAAATTTCACTGTAAAAAAAGTAGGACAGCTGTGGAAAATTGAATTTTTTGGACCCTTCTGCTATAGATAATGTAAGTAAGCATTATTATTTTATTGTTTTCATCAAAGAAAAAAATATATCTCCATTTTTAGGTTGATTTTTTTGTTTGTTTGTTTTTTAGAATGCCGAAAGGAATACCTTTAAATAATTTTCAAAAAGGCCAAGCCATAGCATTTAGAAAAGAGGGTAAATGCATCAGAGAGATTGCTAAGTTGCTTAATGTTAGTA
The DNA here is from genome assembly GCA_964019185.1 of Maratus speculifer. Lineage (NCBI taxonomy): Eukaryota > Metazoa > Arthropoda > Arachnida > Araneae > Salticidae > Maratus > Maratus speculifer. Next base: position 26,939,360 of record OZ025292.1, read on the forward strand.
AAACTGCAATATCAAACTATCTTAGAAATCCAGAGCATCACGGTACTAAAAAAAAGACAGGAAGACCTAAAACACTGACGCCTCGTGATGAAAGAAACATTATCCGAGAGTTGAAAAAAAAAAAGATTCCACAATTTCGAAGGTCCGAATACGAGCAAATCTAGCGCATGTGTCACGCCAAACTGTATATAACGATATAAAAAAGTCTAAAGTCTTTATTTTCAAGAAGAGACAACATCATCCAAAATGGACAAAAATGCATATAGCCAATCGCTTATCTTGGGCGAGAAACTACATGTCTTGGACCACGGAATGGACTTCTGTCATTTTCTCAGATGAGAAAAAGTTCAATTTGGATGGTCCTGATGGATATCAATACTATTGGCATTGTATCAAGAACGAGGAAGAATTGTATTCCACTCGACATATGGGAGGGGGGAGTTTGATGGTCTGGCTAGCAGTTGGATATGGTGGAAGAACGAGTCTAGTCATTTTGCATGGTAAACAGAACCATGAAGATTACATCCAGTTGTTGGAATCTGAACTTCTTCCTTATGGTTCAGAATTAGGTGGAGAAGATTGGATTTTTCAACAAGATGGAGCAGCGATTCACACCGCTACTGGCGTTAAAAATTGGTTCCACACAAATAATATCCGCGTTTTGCCATGGCCAGCTAAAAGCCCTGACCTTAACATTGTTCAAAATATATGGGCGACATTAGTTCGTCGCGTATACAGTGGAGGAAAACAATACGAATCTGCTGTCGAGCTTCAGAATGCACTTAACGATGTTTGGGACAATTTTTGCCAAAGTGAAATACAAGCACTGTACGATTCAATGCCAAACAGAGTCTTTCAAGTGATAAAGGCAAATGGAAAGAAAACTTCTTATTAATATTTTAATTTTCATATAAAATACTTATGTGTCCTTTTACTTTTTTTACAGAGTTTCATGTAAGCAACAGAAACTATATTATGAAAAACAAATTATCTTCTTAATTTATTTTGGATTATTATGAATTTATACTCATTTAGTTATAAATTGTTAGGCAAATAAAGATATTTGCGGTAACTTAATCAGTTGTGCTTTTATTAGTAAAAAGTCTAGTGTCCTTCTACTTTTTTTACGCAGTGTATCATAATAATTAATGTTATAAAAAAAACGTTATTAAAATCGTTTTAATTTTGATTGGATTTTCATAAAGTTGGAAAGGACTCCGCAAAATGTTGCAACAAATCTGGATACTGAATTTCAAACCATTCGGTTGTGTGCTGACTAGCAGCCAGATAGAGGAACGGACCAAACAACTACTATAGATACTACATATTTATGGAATTACCAACACACCTAAAAAGAAATATTAATAAAAAATGTTGAGAATTTTATATTTCTGAGTTAAAAGAGTATCTAAATTAAACAGAATCAGAAAATTGCCATTAATAATATTTTTTAAGTAAGAAAAAATGAAAAATGATTGAAAAAAAGCGCAACATTTCAATTCAGTAAACTCGATGCATTTAACTCTACAGCATTTTAATTACTTCGAATCTTAAAGAAAATTTTCAACTACGATAAACATGATTTTTAAAGCATCATCTTTAAGGCAAATATTTCCATTTTACAAAAAGAACTATTGTAAACTGCAAAACTTAATTAATGAGGAATGCTTTGAGCGTTTCATCTGCATTTAATTTAAATGAACGTTTAAAATGATTTTTAAAGATGCGATAACTACTTACATCCTAAATTTAAAAATGGTACTTTATAAAACAAAAGAGAAATTTAAAATGCTCAAAATCCATTATTAGTTTGAGGTACAATGTTGTTTGATTAAAATATTTCAGGAAGGATATTCGCTGTCGTGTCTTTTTTAGCGTTCCTGAAAATGTAAATTATAGAATGAATAAACGAAAGAAACCCCACTAAAAATATCTATAGAAAATCTGTATTAAATTGGGCCAATATTCTGTGGGAAATCCGTAGGTAATTCAATTCGCCCATTCTGCAGATATTTTAAAGAATATCTTTAAAAATTCTGCAGATATTATTCAGGTAAAACTAAGTCTAATAAATTTCTGTAAATTTTCTGAAGAAAGTGTAGATTTCTGCAGATAGTCTTAAGATTATTTTTAATGGGGAAGGTTTTGAAACCCTAAAATTTATACAAGAGAATATATAGATTTTCAAATAAAAAATGAAACTGCATTAGCAGTAAATCTAAGAAATAATAGTGAATCAAAGCGGCTTCATGTAATTATTGTTTAGGTAAAATGTTACCAAATATATTTGTAATGGTAGCATGCTATTTTATTTATTTCAAAATTCATGGATAATTTGTGAGTCATTAAATTTAATGGATATTACTCACTAAGCACGATGTTCGAAAGATGCATCGAAACGGGGAGAAATTCGTTCAGAATTAAAAGTATCCAGATCGCCGATTAAGCGGAGCGTAATAAAAAACTGCAAGGATTATTCTGCTGCAAAACTTCCGAAATTTTCGAATTTAATCCAAAGTTCGCGAAAAAAATCTTAGTTGGGGTAAAAATTCACCATTTTCATTAAAAAATTTAAAAAACCGGCAAATTTTGTCAAAAGCTAAAAAACATGATTTTCGTCATAAAACCACAGGAAAAATTCACATTTTCTCAATGAATCCCGGGTATAACGTCGAAATTCTTCGAATACAAAAATGCGAAACGAAAACAAAAATGCAAATTTTACAAAAAGATCGAAATAAACACAAATTTGGTCAATAGATCGCAGTAAAAGGCGAACTTCATCCAAAGAATGACGTTGTAAAAATGCAAATTGTGTCAAAAAATCACTAAAAACACCCGCAAATCCCCCATCCGCCCAACGAATGGCAAAAAAGACACAATTCTTGTCAAATGATCACCATTAATTTTATCCATGGATATCTTATGTTTTGAATCAATAATGATTCCATTTCGATAAGAAAATATATGTTAATTGAAATCACAAAATACGCAGTTTAAATTTATAGAAGTGAGTGGCAGGAGTCAAGAGAGTAAGATAAACATAAAAAAGCAAATTTCTTTTCACTAAGGGGAGCACAGTATCTTGAAATTGGTCAAAACATGGATTTTATTTTCTTTAAACATTAACTAAATGTTTCTTTAATTGTGAATATTTGACACATCCTTTTTATCTATACTACAATTATAGTACGAGATAGTGTAAATTTTGTTAATAGATTTCGCACACTGATCCTACAAATGAAAACTTTAAACTGGAAATTCTCCATATTCTTATTTTTATAACTTGCTTGATCTATAAACACTAAGGTTTTTTTTTTATTAATTTAGAATAGAGCTTTGATTTTTCTACTTGCTCTCCATAGGGTGTTTAATATTTTTGTGTATGGATTTAACATTCAAGTTTAAAGTTATTTAAAAAAAATATTTAAATTTAGAGTTTGTTGAATTTCCTTATTTTTTTCGTATACACGAAAGATGCAGTACATTCTAATAAATGAGGGGAAAAATTGAAGCCAAAATATTTATATTTATAAAAAAATGTAGATATTTTAAAGCAGTTAAATTGAAAAAAAAATAGTAAAATAGTCTATTTTATTATTTTTATTTAGTTTTTAGTATTATGTATTGTTCAACACATATAGTACAATATTATTCAAAATTAAACAGGTGGTTTCAAAAATACTGTATCCCTTTAGCTAAAAGGCTCATGATTCAGTGGTCACATCCATATGCTGAAATTCTGCATGTTTAAAGTGAGTAAGAAAAAAGCATAACACTTAATTCAAATGTTCTTTTGGTCCTTTAATTAGGATCTGTTCCTTTAATTAGATGTTTAGGTTACGCATTTATCTGAGAAATTTATACAACATTTAACCTGCTATGTTAAAATATATAGAAATATAGAAATAAATGGTGGTCTTTAATTGTTTTATCTTTTTAATTATAAATAATAAAAATATATATATTAAAAAGATCAAGAAAAACCTCAAACATTGCATCTTGATAATAAAACATTAATTGTTAAAAAGATGAAATTAGTATACAACTTTAATTCAACCTGAAAATTAGTAAACTTATTTATATTTACATTTTTTATGAAAACATTCAACTGCTAATGTAAATATTTCCGTTTAAAAGTTTGTTCCAATACTGTTCTTGAATCAACGCATGTTTTCGAAAATTGATAAAGAAAACAATCTGATTTCCTAAAAATATTACTCTTGTGTCAAATAAAACAAATCGATTAGTTCATTTGAGTTTGGTCTAAGTCTATAACATGCTTTTCTAATTATATATTCGAAGTGGACTGTTATCTGAAAATCATTTACGAGGCGGTAAATGTAATTTCGAATAAGTTGTGTACGGAAACTAAATAATTAATCAAACACTTAAGAATGCATTAGATGCTCAAAATGTTAATTTGGATATTTGTTTTTGAATAAAGATGATAATAATATCATGGATTCTTTACGGAATATGAATAAATGAAGAGAGAACGTAAATTTGCTCAAACACAAATCCAAATGTTTGTGAGAATTATTGATGAAATAAAATAAACAAGCTGAACTAATCAAAGCATTTCAATTGTATTGTAAATGTTATACAATACGTCTGTGTTTTCGAATCTAAACAAATCGCTTGGAAATAAAATAATAAAGCAGATTTCGTCATTTGACATTTATATGTGAAGTGATATTTAGTTATTAAATACTTAAATTCAGACAAGTGACATTCCAATTTATCAAGCGAAGTACTACAGCACTGAGTTCACTGTTAAAACTAATGGTGACAAAACCGTTGCATTTGGCGCCCGGGGATGAAACGGTGTTACCATTTGACACCCGTGGGCTTGGAAATGTGTTTGGGGTGCCCTTTGATCTCACACTGGGTGATTCACGCTAATTAGGGAGCCACGCAATCCATACCGTTGGAATATTTTCACCCCTTAGTCATTTGCGCATGCTCCGTGACGTGCATCCTTGCCCTTCAACTCGACGTCACTGGTGGATCAAAACAGCAATCCCTCCCTATGATGACTATCACCGCTATACGCTATCCCAATTTCGTTTAGAATCTCAGTTGGCTAACTTTTGACGAATTTTTTTATATAAAGCAACCTTTGAATTTTAGGACATTTGAACATTTCAGGTCGACTTTAAAGGTAAGCTTGATGTCCGAGTGGTTAGAGCGCTGAGCTTTTAATCAGACGTTCTGGGTACGAATCCTTCGAGGGCCAAAAGTTGGTTTGTATATTTTTTAATTTTTTATTATTGGGCACTCTGGATTAAGGATGTCATCTTTTCACCCTAATTAAAGGTGCCATTCTGGCTCCTTTAGGGGTGTCACCAGTGAGACAAGCCTTTCACCCCTGAAAGATGCAAGGTGTCACCATTAGTTTTAACGATGTGATTATAAATTCCTTATACACACACACATGCACACGTATATATATATATGCATCCATGTATATATATATAATATTGTAAGTACAATATCTCAGAAAATATATTCAAAATAAAAAATATTAAAATAAAATTATTTCTGCATTATATTTGCAAGTGGATAAATTATACGTAAACATTAAAAATATTTTCAAAAATACACAGTACATTTATAAATTGTTAAATTTAATTTCAGCCTTCTTAAAACTCACATAGATATAAGCTAATAATGTCAAAATCAATTATACGGATGTGCAAAAGGTACTTCATTAGCCCGTCTTATAATTCAGAATCATTATCATGTAAATTTAGTGATAAACAGAACATTAAATCGTATTGCTGCTATGTAAATAATTGAGCAATTGTGACACGCGTTCGCTAATAAATGTAATGCTATCCCCTAACGAACATTAATGAAGAATAACCCGTGCATTTTTCTGTATGTTGCGTCAATTTCTTACATTTTAGCGTCTACTGTAATATTGTAATTCGTACGACGCATGACTATTTTTTCTGGTTTCTGAATGTGTATCAGTTTGTAGCCGCATAAAATCTTTTGGAAACTACTTAGTATTTTTTTAAATCATTCCAAAATAGTTGGTAAATAGATTACAATTCGAACTTTACATACCGAATTTACAAAAGTATAAATACTGAAGGTAAATACTGAAAAGTAGTAAATACTGAGGAGGCGATATCTTCATTATTTTCATTACTTTCTAATTGTTTTCCCAGAAATTTCATTTTCAGAAACAATTTTTCAATCAACTTTCGGAAATTTGGTCCCAAGATTCTCTCACAAAATATATAGCCAACAAAACATTGACATTGTGAATTTTCTTGGCATTCTTTTCCAACAATGCTATGATTTTTCTCTTGAGCAATTTTCTGTGTTTATCTTTCCAATATTTTTCGACCCAAACTAACAAGTGCGAGAAAAAAAAAGGCTGATGGAAAAAATCGTTAATTCGGAGTATATTATACGTTAAATAGGGGGATTTGTCATTATTTTAGTCGGGGAAAGGGAAAAAATTGTTAAATCGCCAAATTCATGAAATCGGGTTTTGTTTAAACGAGGTCCGACTGTAGACATATATATTAGTGTTTAAACGTTTTTGTTGTTGCAGTTTACACCCATTTATCATTTTAAAGCTATTTTTTGCTTGGCATATTATTTAATTCATTTTAATAATAATATATCTAAAAATACCTTCATAAAATTATAGCAACCCAGCATTTGCTATAAATGATTAAAGTATAATTTAAAGGCCAAAAAAATAAAAATAAAAAATAAACTCTATTTATTTACATGTTTGACATGTTTATTTACATGTTTGACACGTTTCAATGCGATGGTAACATTGTCAAGAAATAAAATGGGAGAAATATTTTTGAAAAAAAAAATATTTAAATAACTAGTAAACAAAGTAGTTAAAAAAAAGCACGTGAATACAAACCTAATGAACTTAGATAATAGAAATTTGTGAACCATAGATCATTTATAAATTGATTTTTAAAAAAAGAAGAAAAAAATCCATAAAGGTTTTATTTGCTGTCTATTATAAAAGAATCAATAGAGATAATTGACTGAGCTTATCTTTTTTTACGATTGGGTGAATTGAAAGAAAAAAGGATCCTTAAATCGACCAATTCCGGATTTGTAATTCTTTTCAGAGATTACTCGTAATATAATGATAATAAATTTATAACACGATACTGTTTTAATTACTACAATTTTATTTTAAATTTTATTTGATTTCTTAATTTTAATGTTTAAAGTATTTCATTGTTGCTTTTTTACAGTCAGTTGTCTTGTTATGACGTGTGTTATTTCAAACATACTTTTTAATCCATTATTGTTGAGATTGATACACAATTGTAACTATAAAGTGTACTTAATGATTGATCACATGTGACAAGCTATTGGGAAATTGTCTTAAATTCTATTTATATTCCAGTAACATTAATATGTTACATTGGTATTGAAACCGCGTCTTTGGGCATACTTCTTATATTCTCAGTCTATCGGGAACTGAGTTAAAAATTGGTTACAAAATTTCAATTTTGCATACCAAAACAACGTTATTAATTAGTTAACAACTAAATTAAAAATGTGCAAAAGAAATAATTATATTTTGCTATGTTAAATTTATTTTTAGAGATTCTTTTAATAAATTCTTTTTTTCCTTAACTTCACTTACAATTCCTGAAGAGCGAAAAGTAAAACAAAAAAGTTTACAGAAATCATTATATGAGATAGACAGAAGATTTTTAAATAAATGGCGCAATGGGATATAAACGAACATAAACAGAAAACAATGAGCAACAAATGCTTAAAGAAAAAAAAGTGTCGTTTTTTAAATGTAGTGTAACAGCAAAAAAGAAAAAAAAACGCATGTGAAAAATAAGAAGCAATTGAGGATTGGTAAAATATAGCGCACTAACGAAATGACTTCAATAAAAACTTTTAGCAATAGAAATAGTTTTAGAAGCTTTCTCGTTGATGATTTTCACATTCAAATAAATGCAGCTTTTGTTTTTGATCGTTTGATGCTATGCAAGAATGAAAAATAATCATTTTTAAAGAAAAATTTAAAAAAAGTTTAAATCCGTACAATTTTTTAAAAAAGAAAATCATTTGGAAAGGAATTACTAAATTCCAATATGTATTTATATATTTATGTATATTACAAACTTTAATTTTTTCCGCCAAAATTTACCTTATACTATATTAATTTCCTTTCATCAATATTCCGTATTTTTTTCAGCTTATTAAATTAAAATCCTATTATTAGATCTAATCTATTAATCTTTATTATCAATAATATAAAAAATATCAACATTTTTATTTACTTTTTCTTCGCTTTTTATATTTATAGCTTATCAATAAATTCATTTCTTTTCTTTTTTTACTTTTGTGAAATTATCGACTGTGGAATATATTCGAATTTCAACTACTTTCGACTTTGTTGTTTTAATCTCGACACTTGTCACTATTTTTTGTTTTCATAAAGGAATTGTGTTAGAGGTCTAGATTTTTTTAACTTTAGCTAAGTGGCCCAGAGATGGGTAAATGCTTTTTATTCCATGATTCGAATTGAAACGACTTGCGAAAAATTATATATTTATTTATTTTTATTTTATTTTATATTTTTTTATGGAATGCTGCTAATGTGCAGCATTATGAAGCACTTGCATTTATTGATTTTTTTATTTCTGGTTTCCTACGACTTCTGTGCTATAAAACAGGGAAACTTGCGGTGATACTTATGGCTGCCAATCTCAAAATGTCACATATATATTTATATGGGGAGAAGTGAAGTTCTCTTACTTTATACAGTACTAGCATTTTGTAGTAAGTCACTTCTCGATTGTATGAAACGAAGACTCGATGACGTATTGTTACGAATTTTGTAAATAGTTAGTGTTTGTACTGTAAAATAATGTAAATAATCTTATTAAGCTACATTCCTTTACTAATATTAGTTTTTGTTACATTGTCTCTGTTATCAAGCAAACTTGTCTATTATTTTCAGTGTATGTCTACGGCAGATTGGCGAAATATTAAAGATATCGCCAAGTTGGCGTCACTTTTGGCGACTAATTTTGGTCGCCAAATTTGGCGATATATCGCCAAGTTGGCGACAAACTTGGCGATTGTTGGCGATGGTAACCCTTCCCTCTATGGTAACCCCCCTTAGGTATATACTGATACATTGTTTGTTGTTCCGTGGATTTTTCGAGATGGTTCTAGAAATTTCCAGCACCTGCTGCGAGCCTATATAAAAAGAGAAGCGATGCGAGCTGTGGTTATTATTTACCAGTCAGTCATTGAGTGAACAAGGCGTTTGTTAGCAAGTTTGCTTGAGTTTCATTTATGTTGTTTTGAATGTTATTAAGTGTTGAGACGTTGTATAAAGAGTCTCTGGGATCTAAAGCTATACTTGTTCGATAGATTTGAGCAGTTATTTTTAAATATCTAGCAATATTTGTGAGTTTCGAAGACTCTGTTGTTCTGAAGATCTGTAAATAAATTATTTTCTACTTTTCTAAGAGAAAAGAGTTTGAAGTTCTCTAACCGTAAGATCAAAAGAACCCCATATACGCTGGAACATTTGGTGTCAGGAGTCGGGATCTTATGGCGAAAACAAGAACTATGGACAGACAACTGAAAGAACTGTTAGATGCTATCAATGGCATAAAGACAGAATTGACGAAAGGCCAAGAAGAGTTGGCGGAAAAAATGAATAAAGGCCAAGAAGAGTTGGCGGAAAAAATGAATAAAGGCCAAGAAGAAGTGACTGAAAAGATGAATAAAGGCCAAGAAGAGTTGGCGGAAAAGATGACTAAAAACGAAGAAAGAATGGAACAGTTGAAAAATAAAATTGATAAATGCCAAGAAGAAGTGACCGAAAAGATTAATAGAGGCCAAGAAGAAATGAAGAAAACTTTAGAAGAAAAATTCTCGTCGGTAGAGAGAAGAATAGACTCGGTAGAACAGAAAATAGAGGAAGTAGAAGAGAAAATTCAGAATGAAGTTAATAATGTTGAGGAGAAAATGGAAAAGAAAATAGTTGAAGTAGATGAAAAGCTAAATAGGCGAGTAGAAGAGCTTGAGAAGAAGCTTTCAGCGTCCAGTGGTAATTATGAAGAATTTAGGAATCCGCCTGCTTCTCCTGTGCAAGTTAAGCTGTCGACATACGACGGAAAGAGTTCCTGGCAAGTTTACAAGACCCAATTCACCATTGTAGCCGAAGCGAACAAATGGAGTGATGAGGTGAAAGCTTGTCAACTGGCAGCGTCTTTGAGAGGAGAAGCCGCCGACGTGCTGCAAACATTGCCCGATATGACGCAACTCAATTTTGACACACTAAGTTGTGCACTTGAAATGAGATTCGGAGAAAAGTTCTTCAAAGATTATACGAGAATACAAATGAAGAGCCGCCACCAAAAATCGAGTGAAACCCTTCAAGAGTTTGCCTCGGAAATTGAACGGCTTGCAAATTTAGCATTCATTGACTGCCCAACAAATGTAAGGGAAATGCTCTCACTGCAATATTTTGTAGACGGAATAAAAGATCCAGAAGTGCAGAGAGCGGTACGAATGGCAGATGTGCAGGATTTAAAGGCTGCATTACTATATGCCTTAAAGTTGGAAGCAGCTACACAAGCCAGCTACACAAGCCAGCCGAAGAGATCGTCATTCAGTCCGAGGGGCAACGGTCAACAAAAGCTCAGACACTGAGAGCGACGTCTTGAAAGAAATTAGAAAAATAAATAAAGAGCTGGAAGCTTTAAAAAATGGAAGAACAAGCTCAAGAAGACAGAATCTCACGTGCTGGGGATGCGGTGATACAGGACATCTCCGAAGAAATTGCCCCAAAATCCACGAACGTGAGATAAATTCAAACAGTCAGCAGGGAAACTAAATTTTGGCCATCTCGCGGGGCGGAGGTTGCCAGAGAATAAAAAGCCCCACCTGAAGATCCTCCAGATATCAAAAATGAGCGGTGGTGATAACGAATTATATGTGATAGGCTTTATTAACGGAATTCAGTGCCGTATGATTGTCGATACAGGAGCCAATGTGACAATAATAAGAGAAGATTTGGCTCGAAAATTGAAATCCAAACTCATCTGGACTCCACCCTGCGTTACCCTGCAAACTGTGACGGGCGACAAGATAGTCCTCTATGGAAAGGCCAATATAACCATCAACTTTGGAGGAACGAAATATTATCATATGGCATTTGTGGCTGACATAACAGATCCTTGCTTAATCGGGCTAGATTTTCTGAAGAAGTTTGGCTTCAAACTTGATTTCAAAAATAACAAAATGCTCTCAAAATTTGAAGAAATAAGTCTTTTTGGATTAAATAACGAAATTGAATGTAAACAAACAGTAATAGCCAAAGAAGACATCAATCTAGATCCAAGAACAGAATTTTTATTTCCAGCTGTAATTAAAAATGAAACTAATTACCGATTTGGCCATATAGATTATCCCGAAGACAATAGTAAACAAGCAGGAGTATTGGTGGCTTCATCTGTAGTGGACCTCTCGAAGAAGACCATTCCAGTCAGAATTGCTAACATCAGTGATAAGACGAGGACTATCAAGAAAGGAGAGGTGATAGCATCATGTGCTCCTGTGACGTGCATAAGACAAAATTCCAATCACTCTGAGAAATCTTCAGATAATTTACTCAAGGATTTGTTACGAAATACGGACTTAGATCCAAATCAGAGAGATGCTGCTGAAAGTTTAATTAGAGAATTCCAAAGTTTATTTTCCCAAACATCTGAAGACTTTGGACGAACTAAAATGGCACAACACCGAATTGACACGGGAGATCATTCTCCTATTAAACAGCACCCTAGACGATTACCTTTTGCCAAGCAAGAAGAGGTGCAGAATTTAATTAAAGATATGGAAGAAAATGACGTCATCGAACCATCAACAAGTCCATGGGCGTCTCCCATTGTATTAGTAAGAAAGAAGGATGGTTCAACAAGATTTTGTGTAGACTACCGCCGACTGAATGACGTCACCAAAAAGGATAGTTACCCTCTACCAAGGATTGACGACACTCTCGACACACTTGCAGGCAACACTTGGTTCTCGACTCTGGATCTGAAGAGTGGTTACTGGCAGGTAGAGATTCATCCCGACGACCGCGAGAAGACTGCCTTCACAACGGGACAAGGATTATGGCAATTCAAGGTAATGCCTTTTGGTCTATGTAACGCACCTGCAACTTTCGAACGGCTTATGGAAACGGTTCTCCGGGGGCTGTCATATGAAGCATGTCTTGTTTATTTAGATGATATCATAATCATAGGAAAATCTTTTGATGAACATCTGAACAACCTCAGGCGGGTGCTACAAAAATTAAAGGAAGCTAATTTGAAGTTAAGCCCTTCGAAGTGCAGTTTGTTTCGAAATGAAGTCGCCTACCTTGGACACATCATTTCAGCGGAAGGAGTTAGGACTGATCCAGAGAAGATATCGGCTGTGAAAAATTGGAATCGTCCAGCAGATGTTCACGAGCTTCGGAGTTTTCTAGGATTATGCACCTATTACAGAAAATTCGTCAAAGGCTTCTCGACGATTGCAAGACCACTTCATAAATTAACAGAAGCCAATCAAAAATTTATGCGGACACAGGAATGCGACGCTGCTTTCGAAAAGCTTAAGGAGGCATTAACATCCACTCCAATTCTGTCATATCCTCAAATCGAAAAACAGTTTATACTTGATACGGATGCAAGTAACGAAAGCATTGGCGCTGTACTGTCCCAGGAAATCGATGACCAGGAGCGTGTTATCGCCTATATAAGCAAGTGCTTGTCAAAGGCAGACGAAACTACTGCGTAACAAGAAAAGAGCTTCTTGCTGTAGTGAAAGCCATAGACCATTTTCATCACTATCTTTACGGTCGAAAATTCCTCATCCGAACTGATCATGCTTCTCTAACTTGGCTATTGAATTTTAAGAACCCTGAAGGCCAGATAGCCTGGTGGATACAAAAGCTTCAAGAGTACGATATGGAGATACGCCATCGAAAAGGCTCATCACATGGAAATGCAGATGCTCTCTCACGAAGACCCTGCTCAGAGAATTGTAGATACTGCGACCGGGTTGAGAAGAAATTTAACGTCAAAGGTCCTATAGTAAGACAAGTTACAACTGTGTCTACATCATCGCAAGATCCGTGGAGTGACGAGAGCCTGCGTAAAGATCAACTTGCTGATCCTGAAATTAAGCCAATTCTAGAGCTGAAAGAGGAGTCCAACAGGAAACCCAGCTGGCAAGACATGGCCCATTACCATCCTACGACTAAACGTTATTGGGCTCTCTGGGATTCCCTACATTTGAAAAACGGTATCTTGTACCGAAAATGGGAGTCTGACGATGGAAAGACATGTAGATGGCAACTACTACTCCCTAAGTCGAGAATTTCTATGGTTCTTCAAGAACTGCATGGTAGTCCCACAGGAGGTCATTTTGGTGTAATGAAGACCCTGCAAAAGTTTCGAGAGCGTTTCTACTGGAATAATGTTCACAGTGATGTAGAGAAGTGGTGTCGAACTTGTGACACCTGTGTAGCACGTAAAGGTCCAAAGAGGCACACCCGTGAACGACTGCAGCGTTATAATGTAGGAGCTCCTTTCGAACGAATTGCACTAGACATCCTGGGTCCTCTTCCTAGAACATCTGATGGCAATAAGTACATCCTCGTTGTAATGGACTACTTCACTAAGTGGCCTGAAGCCTACGCCATTCCTAATCAAGAGGCGGTAACCGTAGCAGACATACTGGTTCAACACTGGGTTTCCAGATACGGAGTTCCATTTCAAATCCATTCCGATCAAGGAAGAAACTTCGATTCAACTGTGTTTAAGGAAATGTGCGGACTACTTGGCATGGACAAAACTCGAACTACACCTCTACATCCTCAATCGGACGGCATGGTGGAGCGTTTCAATCGTACCATTCTAAATAGCCTCTCTCTCCTGGTGTCTAAAGACCAACAGGACTGGGACAAGAAATTGCCTCTTTTCCTGCTTGCCTACAGGAGTGCCACTCATGAGGCCACTGGTTACTCCCCTTCTCAAATGCTCTTTGGTCGTGATCTTCGTCTGCCTGCGGATCTTTTGTTTGGCCGTCCTCCTGACGCTCCTTTGTCGCCTGAAGAATACGTGGATGGACTCCAGGCACGGATTGAGGAGATTCATCGTCTAGCGAGGAACCGAATCGGACTGGCATCAGAAAAGATGAAAACACGGTACGACACAAAGGCAACTGGACATGAGTTCAACGAAGGTGAGAAAGTTTGGTTGTGGAATCCCATACGTCGTAAGGGACTGTCGCCAAAACTACAAAGAAACTGGGACGGTCCTTACACAGTCGTCAACAGGCTGAATGATGTCGTCATTCGCATACGAAAATCGCCACACACCAAGCCCAAGGTCGTACATTATAACCGGCTAGCCCCTTATTTTGGCCAAAGTGATTAGAAATTCGAAACTTGAATTTCAGACCATGGTCATGAAAGTCACTTTTTGTAAATATGTAAATAGTAATTAGTTGTTATTTATGTAAATTTTATTTTTATTGTTATTATTATTTATTTATTTATTTATTTGTTTGTTTATTTATTTTAAGTGTTTTCCTCTAACTCATGGATTGCACTGCCCGGGACCTGCAGTCTTTGAGGAGGGGGTAGTGTTACGAATTTTGTAAATAGTTAGTGTTTGTACTGTAAAATAATGTAAATAATCTTATTAAGCTCCATTCCTTTACTGTCTCTTAGTTTTTGTTACATCAAGCAAACTTGTCTATTATTTTCAGTGTATGTCTACGGCAGATTGGCGAAATATTAAAGATATCGCCAAGTTGGCGTCACTTTTGGCGACTAATTTTGGTCGCCAAATTTGGCGATATATCGCCAAGTTGGAGACAATCTTGGCGATTGTTGGCGATGGTAACCCTTCCCTCTATGGTAACCCCCCTTAGGTATATACTGATACATTGTTTGTTGTTCCATGGATTTTTCGAGATGGTTCTAGAAATTTCCAGCACCTGCTGCGAGCCTATATAAGAAGAGAAGCGATGCGAGCTGTGGTTATTATTTACCAGTCAGTCATTGAGTGAACAAGGCGTTTGTTAGCAAGTTTGCTTGAGTTTCATTTATGTTGTTTTGAATGTTATTAAGTGTTGAGACGTTGTATAAAGAGTCTCTGGGATCTAAAGCTATACTTGTTCGATAGATTTGAGCAGTTATTTTTAAATATCTAGCAATATTTGTGAGTTTCGAAGACTCTGTTGTTCTGAAGATCTGTAAATAAATTATTTTCTACTTTTCTAAGAGACAAGAGTTTGAAGTTCTCTAACCGTAATATCAAAAGAACCCCATATACGCTGCAACAGTATCTATTTCAAATCGTCTCTCTTTCTTTATGAATAATACGTGGGTAAACATTAACGCAATAAGACAACGCAATAACGCAATAAGAAAACCTACGCTGTCAAATTACTTGATATAATAAAGAGCATTTATCGGCAGAGAGAACGCTTGTTTTTATTATTTGAATGTTTAGAGATGAAATTGCATTTTGAAAATTTTAGAATATTACTTTTTTGGTTCAATTAGTACTCGTATGGTCTGTCCGTCTGCCCGCATTCTCAGCCGTTTCCTAATCGTTGCAGAATTCTATCAAATATTTTTTAATTTTATGAAAACCGAATAAAAATATATTAATAAATGCTTTCGTCATCCTATTAAATTTTATCTTACGACTCGAAATCAAATCCTAGTGATAGGAAAAGAACCAACACTTTGAGACTTAAAACATGTAACATGAGACATCATGAGACATCAAGCCGCAGGTTTGTGTGCTCATGAAGACGGTTCCATCTCGTGCGGCGAATTGCAGCCAAAAGAACATATGTAAAGTGAGAAATGCTAAGCTGGGCATCGTTCTCTTAGCCTAAATGGTAGAGCCCTTGGAGCGCTATTCCAAGGGTTCCGGGTTCAATTCTCGGCTTGGACATTTTTCACTTAAGTTGGTTTCTATGCTTAATATAGAAATGTGAAATTTCATGTTCATTTCATTTCTGCTAGTCTAAGGATGTCTCCTTCAAAACAAAACATAATCTGGAAGACATTGTGTGACGAGAAAATGAGATGACGAAAGGATCCAGAAGCTGTCATTTACAAAAATAATGATTGCTAATCACATAAAATAAGTCAGGACTTTCTGTGTCGATGTTCGTGGATGAATTAAAGAAACAGGTAAATCAATTTACATGAAAATGTTAAAACAATCAGCTTTCAAATCTCGCTACAAATTGGCGAGAATGCAATGAACTTTTAAACATACGTCATATGGATCCAAATGGTACGCTATCATATTCAGTAACGAAAGAAAGTGGAATTTGAATAGCTGAAACGGGTGGACATATTATTTGCACGATTTGCGTCAAGAGCCTGAGACTTTCTTAAGTCGACAACAAGAAGGAGATTTTTTAATGATTTGTTCCTCACTTTGCTTTAATGCTCGAGTATCTGTGGAGTTACTCATTGGCTGTCAAGCAACACAAGTCTGCGTACATATGTTGGAGATTAATTTTTAGTCATTTAGGGAACTTTTAGCTGATCTAAAGTATGGATTTTAGCAAGATAATGTGTCTATTCATGTTGCACATAAAAAAAGGAACTTCGTTTCACTCTGAAAATACTACTTATCTCAACTGGCCGGAGTGTAGTTCTGATCCGGACCCAATCGAAACCTTTGTAACATCATATGACATAATATTGGAGCAAATTTTAGCTATGTTTTTCTTTTAATGGGCTTCGTGCTGTTGTTAAACATATTTGGTACAAAATAGACCCCTAAGTGACGCAGCATTTAGTTTCTTCTATAAAAAGTCACATTCTTGCATCAACTGCAAACAATGTAGGTGCAACTCGATTTTAATTTGTAGTTATTTTTGTGTAAATATACAAATTGTCTATACTTTTGCAACAATGTTAACTTCATTTTTTCTCATTTTATTTTATGTAAAAGGTAAAATTCAAAATTTATTGTTTGTGAATAAAGGTCAAATTGGCAGATGATTTACAAACATTCCGTATATTCTTCTGAAAATAGAAATTTAAACGATCATTGTCCAAACTTTTGTTGAGCACTGTATATGTAGTTTACAATACATCTAGAAGGAAAATTTTCTATTCTTTAAATAATGGATTCTTATATAAGGAAAATCAAATGCATAGCTTTTTTCATCTGAAGAAATATTTTGTATTTTCTTTTAAAGAATCAGATCAAACTATATTCAACACTCAAGAGAAAAATATCAACCCCAATAAATCAAAATCAAACACACCAAGATTGAAAACATTTATCGTCAACCAAACATCACATACCAAACCGAGAGTTTTGTAAAAATCGGATTATTCTAGTAGCAGAACATGCATGAGTATTTTATATAAATGATTCATGGAAGTCTCTGAAAATTCAAGAAACATTTTTCATCAACGAAGTAGCAATAAAAAAATCCAGTTATGAATTTAAACTATAAACAGAAAGTATTTAATGTTTATATTAGTTTGAAACGTTTTGAATATGTTGCTCATGTAATAAAAATTCCAAAGAAAAAAATTATTATCAGCTTCTTTTGTAGTTCAAGTTTCTAACGTAATTTTTTTGAGTATGTGTTTAAAATAGAGCAACAAAAATCCTAATTCATTTCCACATTCTTACTAACTGAGAAGTTGTAAGGTTCATTGATCTAACTGTTTAGAATTTCCCCTGTTTTTGTTTTTCTCAGAATTTTGCGTACACAATTTAAATTCCTTTATAAAGGCACCACACAGGCAACATTACACGCATCCACATATCTCGCGTATTGTTCTTGCATAGGAAAGCGCAGTCATAAAAAACAGCAACTGATCAATATGCCCCTTCAGATTAACAAGACATTTTAAATAAATTTTAACATTGAAGACACTGATCAATCTTCATTAATCCTTTTGTTCCCTAAGACTTAAAAATAATGCGAAAAATATGCTAACATCATTATTTACCATATTTATCTATGTTTAGCACACTTTATAATGCATTATACAAAACGAAATCATGAAGGCATTTTAAAGAAAACACAAGTGTAACATAAAACAATCTTTTAATCCTTATAAAATATCTGTAGGATTATTTTCTATTTATAATCTTGCGGTAAGTACCTTTAAAAACTCTTTAAAAATGACTTGATTAATGACCTTAAATAAGCCTGCTCATATTTCTTCCAAGCAGAACTTTTATTTGGGATTTAAGTGGATATATTCAGATGTACAGCTATCCAAATGATTTATTTATCTTATAGGACTACAAACATGAATGACGCGTTTTTTATAATGATGTAAATTTAATGAAATAGGATAATGAGAATAGGTTTTGCATTAAAATTGGTTTAACATTCATTTTAAAAACTTCTATCGTGTGTATAACAATGTTGCATGTATCCATATAGAATCCAGTGAGTTTCATGAAACACAAACAATCTGCAACCAAAATCAATAAAATAAACGGTTGATTTGGAATCTTTTCTTTCAAAAATAGTCCTCAGAAAACCGAAAATTTTATCTTACAAATTCGGATGAGTAGAATAGACTTGTCAAAGCATTCATGTTAATTTAGAGAACATAAGAGTTTAAATGTATAAATTTGAAGCTTTCAAGTCTAATTATAAAAATAAAAGACATTGATTGCTTATTTTTATAAGTTACTTCAATTTTAGCCAAATTTTGATATTTCCTTACTTTTTTTAAATGCAATCATTAATATTAAAAATACTGGAAATTGGTATTTATTAAAAATTATTCATTTTAATGTATAAAATTATATTCTAATTTTGTTAGATAGAGCAAAATTTTCATTCTATTGAAAATTTATCATTTTCAAATGTTTATAATTTTTATAGAGATTTTTTGCTTTCGTGTAATATTAATTATTTTTGTATGTGTTAGAATGTATGTATTTGAACAATTTTTGGAATAATACACTGAATTATGCGATTTTATAGTTAACTGTTACAGACACGGCAGTCCACGAATGCAAAAAGTAACCATATTTATTTCTTTTTATTTGATTATTGAAGTAATAGTTTGTTGCATTATTCTGAATAAATAGAATGTTTATTATATTAGTGCCTTTTCTGTTAACAATGAAAATCATTGAGCTGAATATATACATGTATTTATATACTTAATATTAAATAATCTTAGCCTGAGTATAATTTACATCATAAATTATGTATGATTTGAAATTAATTCGTTCGTAACAATATCGCGTAAGGCAATAGAAAAGAAAAATATGTTTAATTTTTTTAATTTTTTACATTTTTCTACCTTAAGAGTTACATTTTTCCATCTTATGATATTCTGTTTAACATTTCTGAATGCAGTAAAACTTTATATGAATTAGGAAGAAGCACTACCATGTCTCAGCCATCGAAAAAACAATAATCTACAAAAAAGCTATTTTTAAATGTTCCGTATCCTTCTTAATATTTTAAATTCTGGAAATATACCCAAAAAAATAATCAAGTATAATGGGAAATAATGAACCAAAAGTTTAAAGTGTCTCAGAGATAATGGTCCATTTGTTAAGACAATTGATTTATTCTCTACGCTTAAAAGAGTGCCATTTACTATAAAACTAACGTAAAAATGACAGCGCTTTGCTTTTTTCTTTTTTAAGAGTAGAAAATGTGCGACATATTTTCACTTGCATATTAATATTATGTATTATAGTGTAACCGCGAAAATCCGGCATCATCGGAACCGAGACTTAACCGGACTATTTAAAACTATTGATTTTTGATAGAAGTGTCAATAGTATTTGCGATATGTTTGATTGGGATTACATTCGGAATTTAATTGTCTTTGCGAAGTGAAGGCTAATACACAGCGCATTATTATTTTCTGGAAATAAACAGCTACGAACTATATTAATTGTCAAGTATAAATCATTTGTCAAACAAAGCTCAAAAAATATTTTTTGGATTTCGATTCCGATTGTACCAAAAGGTATCTATGAGGGTAACCTACTGAATACACTCCACTATATTAGAAAAATTCATATAAATGGAGAATCTTTATATCTGAGGCATATCTGAATCTTGTGATGTTCAAATTTGTGGAATATTTCTGTTGCCACGATGACAAAGGTGATGTAACAAATTCAAAATTCTTTGTGGAGTAACGAGATATAAATTCCAAAAAATGAATATTTTCAAATAATACTAAACATATCTTACCCGTCTGATTGTATAATCTTTATCACGTCTTGATGTGTAATATATATATATATATATTCAACATGCACTACTCATTTCATTAGTGTCATGTTGTACCAATCTCTCCAAAGTTGATTTATAGCATAAAAATATACCTGGAAATAATACTCTCACATTGTATAACTTGTTTGACTCAGACAAATTGATGTTATTTTGTAACTTAGTAGAAGAAATACACAACTTTTGTATGTTATCAGATTCAGAAATTCTCTATCTTTATTTTTTTTCAGTACAGCTTCCGTGCACAGATCCGCGTATTTTTTCACTTTGCGGTACTGAAAATTGATTCCATACTGTAGATCTCGGAAGACCACAGAAAAAGTAAGTATATACGATGAGTAAAAAGACATACCTCATGGCCGCAGAAACGATATTCCAACTTATTGCAAATATTAGGAAATGCTTCAGAGGTACATTTTAAACATCAAATGACCTAAAAGCTAATATTAGCTTTGCCGTTCCATACATGTTACACACCTCAGTCAGCTGACGACTAACGGTGAGCTGTGCAAATTGAAAGAATTAAGGTAAAATGTGGATTTTGATAACATTTCACATTGCCAGTTGAAGGTTTTAGAAATTAACCTATTAATTCGATAAATATTCAATAATTTATCACCTTTATCAAGTTTAGTGGTAATAATGAATAATAACCGAATTAATCACATTTAACGTTGCACATATTTAATCTTTACTTTGTTTCCAAGTGACATAACTCTAAAATAAACTGGTTGGATGTGGTAATCCAAAACTTTCTTTTATCTCGTGCATGTTAATATTTTAAAATTTGCTCTCGCTGTACCCAAACATGGTCATCTATGTCCATCATGAGAATTTAAATATATAAAACTTCCTACATTAGTACTTGAGACATAGTTATCGCTAAAGTCGTGTAAATATTGGAAAATGCAGCATATCCGTACCACCTATTGCGTAGCAACAATTTGTGTCAACCTCTAACTGCCTCCTCAATTAGATCCAAATTCGGCATTAGATCCTGATATAAAATTATTGCAGAAACTAGCGGCCTTCGCCCGCTACGCTGGTCGGTTTATCTAAAGAAATCTTGAAGAAGTAGTTAGATAAGGTTCAGACATACATTAAAAAAAAAAAAAAAAGCAAGTCGATCATTCAAAAAACGTTGGGAAATATCAAATATTTACTGTAATTTTTTAAGAAAAACAAAGTTTCGAAAAAAAAAATTAAATCGAAAAAAAAATTACACTGACATATTAATGCAAGGAAATTTTCCCAGAGAGAAAATTCGCCTTGAATACAATATTTCAAATTCTTTTAATTGCTTATAGGCGTTAATGCCAACATAGTGAAAAAAAATTCCATGCTGGGAATCGAACCCGGGCCATCAGTATGGCGCACTGACGTTCTACCGACTAAACCACATGGAACGACAGCCAGCTTGAAACTTTCTCATACTTAAGTAGACTGGCGAAAACATAACGATAGCGCGTTTTAAAATCGCACAGTGACATCTATTGGATTTTATATGTACTAAAAAACGTTATGTACTAAAAAACGTGAGCAGCGCACCTAATAGTTTCTTTTGTTTCTTTTTGTTACTTTTTTGTCTGTTGTCCGATTTTGATGAAACAAAGCCTATACACTGCCCGGGAGTGTGCATTCTTCATTAGTGAAAACCGCATAAAAATCCATTCAGTAGTTACGAAGATAACCTCGAACAAACAGACAGACAGACAGACAGACAAAAAATTCAAAAAAAATTTTTTTGTGTTTCATTGGTTTTCTTTTATCGCCCTGACTCCATTTTTGTCAATTATCTTCAATGTACAGACACACCGGGTCCTACTGTTTTATTATATGTATAGATAATTATAAAAAGTAGAAACAGTAGCGCCACCTGTTAGACGAATGATTTACACCGAAATCAGCACTAATATTGATTAAACTGATCGAATCTAAAGTTTGATAAAATTTCGTGCATTTGTTCTTGAACTAGAGCTATTACGAGAATAATGAAAAAAGTAGCATCTATTGGAGAATTTACATCAAAACGTACACAGACAGTACTAGCTCATATCTAGGATTAAGTAAATATGAAGTTTAATAAAGTCCGTACATTAGTACTTGAGATAAAACTATTGCGCAAATCGTAAATGATGCAATACAGCAGCGCCACCTGTTAGGGGATTTACAACACAATATAAACAGCATCATTTCATTTCATGGACTAACTGATCCTGAAGTATAAGTGAAAATCCGTGCATCAGTTCTTGAGATAGAACTGTTCGGAAAATCGTTTAAAAGACAGCACAGCAGCATCACCTATTAGTCAATTTACTCTACAAACTAATCGCATCAATATCAAAGACTAGTAGAATATAAAAGTTTATCAAGTAATCAGCTTTAATTCTTCAAATGAAATGCCCACAAAATTTCAGCCACAGACAGACACATACAATGTCACAGACTGAAAGACAGGCATTTTGTGAAAAGATACTCTTCGGAATCTCTGACCCGTAAAACTTGTAAATCCGTAATTCGTTTTGCGAATCCAGTGCAATCTTCTTGTAAAGATAGAGAAAGTTAAAAGCAGGAATATAATAACGAAGCACTTTTATTTGAAGAACTTTGTTATTAATCTAATTTGAAAAGGGATAAAACAATTGCAATTAACATTTTTCTACTCACAGAATATTTACTTTTAATACAATATTTTTAAATAAGTTATTTTCATTCATTATTGAATGGGTAAAATGACAACTTTGAAAAAATTACAAACCCTGCATTTCGAAAAACCGGGAAGGTATGTTTATTAGCAAACATAAAACACAAAATAAATACATCGAAACAAAATTTGTTCCAATGTTTGAAATTCAAGATAGATTTCTAAAATAATTAAAGTCATCAAAAGAGGTTTTTTGTAAAATTAAAAGTTATAATTAGTAAAGAATGCTTTTGAGATCATTATATAATACAGAAAATACTCCACGAGTTTCTCTTTTCAGTTAAAATCTTTCCTGAAATAAAGTGCGCTTCATTTAGATAATAAGAAGAGTTTTTTTGAGGGATGTTGACTGATGCGCACAATAATATTTCAAAGATAAAAATGTTTGAATTTAAGGACCTCGTTTAATGAACATATTTTGTTGGGAAATTGAGTTCGTAAACCAAAACTAAATTCAAAGCTAATTAAAATACAACGCTGCATAATGTAACTACCCCTCCCCATTAAAAAAAACCTGTAATTTGAAGAAAGATTTGTTAGTATATTTAGGAAAACACAGAAAATAGTGATTCTTAGCCGAATATCATGCTAAATGCAATGATATGTATCTTGTTTTGTGTGGAATGTTATATCATTACCAAAAAGTCTGGGAAAACAATTTTCTTAAGCAATTCATAATACCGTATGAACTGGTCATCGCAATCCAAAATGTGAAGCTTCAACTACCTATTGTTGGCGCGTATAATTAAAACTTATACCACTTTTTTATTATTTGATTATTTAAAACTAAAAAGGGAGAATTTACTAAATATGTTTTTGGAAAATATAACCCTACCCCTAATTGAATCAGGGTATAGCAGGGGTACCTGTATTTTCCATTTATATTGTTTGCGATCCAATATTTTTTAGTAATTTTTCATCCAGTTAATGCCTTCTATCACCTCTCGTAATTTATCTAATTCAGCAACAACATGTATATTAAACGAGCAGTAAAATTTTTTTCCCGATATTCAATAATCTAGATATTAAGAATATGAAAATATGGAGAATAAAAAATACATAAAATTTTTGTTGGCACGTTAAAGCTTGTGTCATAATAATCTATTTAATAATAGTTATAATTAACATTTCTCCATCAGCATATATCACAAATTAGAATATATTAGATATATTACATTAACATATAAAACATACTTAAAAACAATAATTTAACCAAATATAAATGAAAGTGATAATAATAAATAGAAAAAAACATCAAAGAATTAAAAAGCAACACGGCCAAGAAATGTTTAATCAAACAACAGATGGCTGCTTTAAAATCCGTATAAGTATGTTTCAAAACCTGTCGATTGTTCCATATTAATAGTGTCAAGAAGTAAAGTTTGTGTGTTTTAATTTATTTGTAGGGATAATCTCTGTATTATTTTAACCGATTTCAAAAGTAATGGGAGCAAAATGATATCTACAGTCATTGTTCCAACACAGGTATTTTATGTTAGTACCACTGTCAGCAGAGAAATGGTAGATATAATGCCATGCAATAATAAATATTAGTCAAATTAGGATTTATTTAGTCATTTGTAAATTGTTCCTAAAGATATTTCTATTTTCTAATTTAAAAAAAATCGTACAAATAACTACTTGGAATATTTCAACAACTAAGTGACCAAAATCGCGGGTTCTGACAATATAACAATAATTATTTAAAATATTTTGTATGGAATATGTGTCTGGTGATGCACTAAAAGTTTTTTCAGAAAAAAATTAAAATTGATCTAATCAATTCTAATAAAAAATAATGGCATCTTTATGAATAGTTGGCTGCAGGTGAATAGCGTAGATTGATGTATATGTTTGTGTGTTTGTACGCATGTATGAATGTAACGCGAAAACTCCGGATAAAGATACCCGATTTGCTTCAAATTTTTGTTATAGGATTATTCTGATAAGGTTCTTTTTTCATTAGTTTTGGAGATCATTAGATTATTATAAGTGAAAGAACTAGAAGGGGGGAGAAATCTCACCGCACTTGAGATAAATGTGTCTTTCGTGCAGAATTATCAGATTGCATTTAAATTTTATATATGGGATCTTTCTGATAAGGCGAATCCATTATTAGTTTTTGGTGTTCATTAGTGAAACATAAAAAAATTGAATGAGGGATTAATCAGGGAATGAGTTCATTCTCATAAATAATTTCGTGATTTGCTTTGAGGATTCGTTGTTTAAGAATAAAGAAGGAACAGGCGATTACTAAACACTTTTCGAATTCACTCCAAGAAATTATTCCTATGTAACAAAGTCGATGTCAGACAGTTGCTCGGGAAGCTAAGCTGTGGAATAAAAATAATATAGTAAAAATGGCTTTTTAAAACATTCTGAAATAAAAAAGCATCTTCTCTCAGAATACTATAGGTTTGAAAGATGATAAAAATTAATGAAGGGATTAAAAGTTTTAGATTAAGAATTTGAATAATATAATAATTAATATAGGCGTTTAAAAATTTAAGAAATTAGATAGAAAAAATAGAGATATTATAAAGAAACTCTGAAAAATAATGAATATGCCGTCAATTTACAATGATTTAAATGAGTGTTTGGAAAGTAAAATTTTTATATAACATATGTATTTTATAACATCTTCTGAATTATTTACGATGACGAAAAGCGATTACATTATCATCAGTAACTTAGCAGAATACTTTCGACATTTGCTAATTTAAAACGAAGTTTATTTTTCTTTCACTGTTCAGAAATGTTCAGAGATATTTAATAATCAATATTCTCCAGCTGTAATTATTAATTCTCAAGCGTATTTTTTCAACAAACATGTTTTGCAGGCGCATATGATAAATAAAGAGCTTCAAAAATAACATAAATATTTATGCAAGTGAATTGACGGAATATGTTCAGCAATGTTTTAGAACAGCAATAAAGGTATAAAAGTCAATATAAATAGACCTTCTCATCCATTTGATTTGTAACAATTGCATGTAGTGCATTCGAGAAATAGAGCAATAACAGCAATTATTATGTCATTGCAGCAATTGTAGCTTTCTCAACCGGTTTCTCTTTATTTAAAAGCATCAAAGTCTACAAAATTTTTGTTATAAATATTGTTGAAGAAATTTGCTGAAGATGTATTATGCAGTGAATGTTGTTTATTTCTAGCTGAGCAGCGGAGTTGAAGTTAAATTCCTTACATTTCGTAAAACTCACATGTATATATGTTACAGGCCAAACCCGATTTTAGGCCAAAATAGATTGGCCTAGTCCAAACTAGTCTATCCTAACGCCCATCGGATAAACTAGTTTTTCCTAGGCCAAACTAGTCTATCCTAACGCCCATCGGATAAACTAGTTTTTCCTAGGCCAAACTAGTCTATCCGAACGCCCATCGGATAAACTAGTTTTTCCTAGGCCAAACTAGTCTATCCGAACGCCCATCGGATAAACCAGATTTTCCTAGGCCAAACTAGTTTGGCCGAACGGTCATTAGGATGAGCTAGTTTAGCCTTCTATTCATTGGTTTGAATTAGTTTATCCTAGGCCGAACTAGATTGTCCTAGGCCAATTCAATTTGGCATGATTTTTTTTAATCTAAAGACCGCCACGGCGCCAACTTTCTAGTTTTGATCTAATTTAGCCTAGGCCAATGCAGTGTGACGCGATTTTAGCTCACAGACTATCAAAGTATGAGAGCTAATGTGCTCGCAGATTCTGTGTGTGTGTATGTAACCATGTACGTATGTATGTACGTATGTACGTACGTAAGTACGTAATGCCATAACTCCTGATAGAAATATCCAATTTGCTTCAAAATTTGGACATAGATTTATCCTGATAACGAACTTTCCTGATTAGTTTCAGGGGTTCATTGGATAAGAATAAGGGAAGGGGAACAAAAAGCTAAACCGCTCCCCCCCTCCACTCCTTAATTTCGTTAAGTCAGTTTTCATGCAAAAGTATCAGATTTTATTAAAAATTTAGGTACAATATCAGTTTGATAAGGTACATCCATGAATAGTTGTGGGTGTTCATTGTTTACATATAAAGAAGGAGGAATGGGGTGTAACACTCTTAATTTATGTAAATAGATTTTTCAGGGATAATTTACCGATTTGTTTCAAATTTTGGATGTAGGTTTCTTCTGATAAGGCGTTTACCTGATTAATTTTGGAGGTTCTGAGTTTAAATATAAAGATAGAGCGGATTATTTTTTCAATCGGATAGAAACTTTTGGTTTTATGAAAAGATTTTTAATTCGTAACAGATATTGGTTTTCACACACATCACTTCACGCGAAATTGTTCGTATTAAAAAAGTAAATATCCGAATCCTTTTAAAAATAAGAAAAAGCTTAAATAAAGCATGACACTTGAAATTTAGGATATGGCGGGGAGGTAGAGTAAGGGGACGCTAGATTTTTTTTTTAAAAGCTCAGCGTTTTTTTTAAGTTTTAGCTGCTAATTAAATATTACCAATTTTGTGAAACTTTTTCAAATATAATATAACATGATGTTAAATATTTAAGAAAAAAGATGCCGCGTCAAATACCACTATTTTCTATTAGTAATTTTTATAAAAATGTTAAATTCATGTTGGAAATGTTGAAACTTTGTGACAGTTTATAACATGTGATAAAAAATTGTATAAAAAGTCCCATTACGAAAGGGAAAGAGGGGGGGGGGCAAACAAACTTAGAAAATATAACGGAAATTCTAGGTTGATCTATTTGAAACTTTAAGATAGTTTATGACATATGATATAAATTTATAAAAATATATTTCGAATTTAATGCCACTATTGAAGAATAGTGATTTTTTCAAAAATCTCAAATTCTTGTTTTGAAGCACCGCGACATCGAGTAACATATCTACTGATAGATTCTTTAACGGAGTTTTCTTAAGATACAGTTTTGTTAGTAATAAGGTACGCTCCCTGGTGATGGAATGTGGAACTAATGCGAGCACCCTGGTGTTGGAATTTGGAACTAATACAACGCGATTTAGGTATTTACGAATGTTGAATCGAAAAGAAAGAAACATGATGATAAATACTTCGCATCGAAATACCACTATTTTCTAATAGCAATTTTTGTAAAAATGTTAAATTCTTGCCGGAACTTTTTGAAAAATCCGCAACAACGTCTTTCAAATTCTAATTCAAGCTGAAATTTGATGAAAACCTGTGTATTAGTACTATTTCAGATATTTGAATTATCGCAGAAGTCATAAAAAAACTGGATAGAAGCGATACTTATTGAGCCATTTACTCTAAAAACAAAAGAATATTAATTTATATCAGGGACTAACTGAATTTGAAGTTTGATGAAAAACCGTGCATTTCTTCTTGAGATATTGCGATAATCATGAATAATGCCATATAGCAGCGCCACCTGTTGCACGATTTACTCCAAAAACTAAAAAGTACTTTTGTACTTTTTTATATCAAGGACTAACAGAATCTGGAGTTTCATGAAAATCCATGCATTAGATCCTGAGATAGAACTATTGCAATAATCACGAATAATACCGTATAGCGGCGCTACCTTTCAAGAGATTTACTCCAAAACTACAGAATACTAATTTATATCAGGGACTTACTGAATCTAAAGTTTGATGAAAATTCGTGCATTAATTCTTGCAACAAAACTATTTCAGGAATCGGGAAAATTGAGCACAACAGCGCCACCTATTGAGCAATTAACACGAATACGTAAAAAGATTTAGTTCATATCATGGATTTACTGATTCGGAAGTTTGATGAAAATCCGTAAATTAGTTATTGAAATAGTGTTAATGCAAATCAGTAAAAACGCACTTTAGAAGCGCCATATGTTGAACTATTTACATGAAAAAGTAATCACTATCGATTTATATCAGGGACTATCTGAATATAAATTTTTATTTAATTCCGTGCATTAGTTCTTGAGATACAGCTATTGTGAAAATTGTGAAAAATGCAGCATATCATAGCCATGTTGAGTGATTTACTTCAAAATAGAAACAACACCAACTCATGTCATGGACGAACTGAATCTAAAGTTCGATGGAAATTTGATGGTATTAGTTATTAAGATAAACCTGATGCGTAAATCGTAAAAAGTGCAAAACAGTAGCTCCACCTGATGAACGATTTACACCAAAAACTAATCAGCATCACTTTAGATCAAAGAATACCTCAATATAATTTTTTATTAAATTTCGTGCATTAGTTCTTCAGCCGCGTCCCCACAGCCTGCGGCAGCGTATAACAGGTGTGCTGCACGCGTACTGCTGGATGCCCTCTTCCTTTTCGAATGAACTTCGAAGCTAACAAAATTTAAATCGTAGCAAGCGTGCCGAGCACGCACCACCGAATGTAACCCTCCTTTTCGAAAGAACCTCGAAGCGAACGAAATTCGAACCATATCCCCGCTGCCCACGCCAGTCCGATAGCGGGCGAAGCCAGCAAATTTTAACTAAGCCACGTTATATTTGTTCCTCATTCCAACACCAGGGAGCGTACTCTATCTTTAACAAAACTGTATTTGAATGAAACTCTGTTAAACAACCTATTAATAGATGTGTTACTTGAGGTCGCGGTGCTTTAAAACATAGAATTTCCGTTATATTTCCTGATTTTGTTCGCAATTACATCCTCTTTCACGCCGAAATGTAACTTTTTTTTAATATAAAATTATATCATATGCGATAAACTATCACAAAGTTTCAAAAAGTTCCAGCAAAATTATAACATTTTTACAAAAATTACTATTAGAAAATAGTGGTATTTCGATGCAAAATCCTTTTTCTTAAATATTTATCATCATGTTTTTTTTCACTTCACAGTTCGTTCGCCTCAACATACGTCCGTTTCAAGATTTTATATAAAAGAAGGGGCCCGATAGCGGGCGAAGCCGGCTGGCTTGAACTAAATCGCGTCCAAATTCCAACACCAGAGTGCACGCGTTATATTAGTTACACATTAGTCCGTTATATTAGTACGTACATACATACATACGTACGTACATAAGTATGTACATACGTACGTACATGGTTACATACACACACACAGAATCTGCGAGCACATTAGCTCTCAGGCTTTGATAGTCTGTGAACTAAAATCGCGTCGAATTGCATCGGCCTAGGCTAAATTAGATCAAAACAAGAAAGTTGGCGCCGTGGCGGTCTTTAAATTCAATAAAATCATGCCAAATTGAATTGGCCTAGGACAATCTAGTTCGGCCTAGGATAAACTAGTTCAAACCAATGAATAGCAGGCTAAACTAGTTCATCCTAATGACCGTTCGGCCAAACTAGTTTGGCCTAGGAAAATCTAGTTTATCCGATGGGCGTTCGGATAGACTAGTTTGGCCTAGGAAAAACTAGTTTATCCGATGGGCGTTCGGATAGACTAGTTTGGCCTAGGAAAAACTAGTTTATCCGATGGGCATTAGGTTAGACTAGTTTGGCCTAGGAAAAACTAGTTTATCCGATGGGCGTTAGGATAGACCAGTTTGGACTAGGCCAATCTAGTTTGGCCTAAAATCGGGTTTGGCCTGTAACATATATATATATTTCTAGATTGCCATGGTAATGATACCCTATATTGAAGATTAGATTATATTATTTCTGCGTTACTCACAATCAATTTTGTATTCATGCAATAAGTGACTATTGCATCTGAATATTTCTAACTGGCAGAATAATATATTAGCTTTATGAAAAAATTTCAAATAGAAATAAATAAAATGTTATATGAGCTTCATTTTATTTCAGAAAATTTTGTGGCATATTGTTTTCCGAAGTCTAACATTTTTTCTTTTGTTCTTTAGAAAAAATAAGCATTTGTTCGGAAAGCAAATAAATCTCCCTTTTTAAAATATCACTCACATTTCGCTTTAAGACCAAAAATGTAAATATATTCTGTCCTGAAACTGTTAATGCTTCAGTGACTTTTCGAGACTTTGTTTACATTAATGATTTCCTTATGTTTCAAGTATTTTTAAAATTGCGTGGAATGAAAAGTAAAAATCCTAGCTTTAGTTTTGTATATATTTGAATAAAATAAAGAGGTGTTTATATATTTAAATTATTTTATCCGTATGGCTTATCTTGTTACTTGTTTCAAACAAACTGAAATGGATATACATATGTGAGATGCACTACGGAGTATGGTTTTTTTGTATTCATCATTCTTTTAGAGGGACACACAAAAAAGTATATTATTGTTACATTTCTTTTGATGATCAACAATTAATAATAACATCAATCTTTATAAATATAATGCAATGCAGCGGCCCCCAAACTTTATTGGCATGCAATCTACCTTTAAGTTAAAAAAAAAAAAAAAAAGCGACCCACTTAATGTAATGGTATGGAAATTGTTGTATGACCTCTATAAGCTATTGGCTATCCTATCTTACGAAAGAGGCAAAATTTCGTACGAAGGATGCACTATCAATGAAAACAAAAATTCTTAATTCAAATTTGTGTAAATGGAATAATAATTAACAAAATACAAAAACTAGAAACACAATTAAATATATTTGATGACTATCAAAACATAATAAATGATCAGTGCGTTTTCTGGCATTGGAGTTTTCCGATGAAAACATCTATATCAAGGTTAAAACTTGGTAATTTCAACCTTAATTCACTTTCAACAGAGTTTTTTATACTTATTTTGCAAATACCGCAACGTACAAAAAGCATGTTAACACGAGTATGTTGTCTTTTACTCTATCAAGTAATTCAATGTTCATTTAAATGTTTTTGGATATTCTGCTCGTACTTTTCTTCATACGGAAATTAAGGAATTTCTTTTGAAATACATTTTCTGGTGAAAATGTTATATTTTTTTAACTGATGAAACACAAAGTATATATTTTTTTTTACAAAGCTTGATTGTTTCCTCGTCCCGCTGAGATAGCCACCGCACCGTGACCCATCAGTGGGACATGACCAATAGTTTGGGATACGCCGGTATAATAAATTTTTTAAAATCTAATTGGGAGTTACAACCGTCAGTGAATCAAAATTAAAACCACAGCACTTTTGCTTAATATTAAAACTCGAAATTAATTAAAAATACCTACTAAATAAACAATAAGATATAGCTAGGTATACTATTCATAGCAAACAGCATAAGGATAATATTCCATATTGTGGTTCAGACCCATGTGTTTTCGTTAAATAGGGGAGATTTTGTCATCAATATATTTAAAATAGTTTAGGTGTTAGTTAAAAATATAAAATTAATAATACTGTGATATGTGCACACCGAATTTCATAAAAAGAGTACCTTTTCTTGATTATGAAGTTTTAAAATTCATTTAAAATCCCAAATTAGTAAAAAATAGCATATAGCTAGGTATGATGTTTATCACAAAAAACATATGTACCTTTAAAATTCCGTATGGTTTAGAGCCATATGTTAGCTTCAAATATGGAAGCTTCTATTAACAATAGGATTAAATGTGAATAGAAATTAGTTATAAGTACAAAATTAATAATGCTGTCATCTTACCAAGTTCTATTAAAAGATTCTGTCCTGATTATTCCATATTTTAACAAAATGCCCACTTTGAAGGGGGTCATTTTAAATGAATGTAAATCATATTTAAGCAAGGATATGCAAGGTCCAAAGAAAATTCCGAACGTTTAGACCGACGGTTACAATTGAGTTCGAACCCAGAACCTCTCGTTTCTCACCTTTGAAAGCTGACCCAGTAATTCCTCTTTTTAAAACATTTGAAATTGCACATATAGCCCGTTTAATAACTTTGAAATATTATTATTTTAAGCATCTGTTCGATTTAATAACCAAATTTCGCAAATTTCACCTTCTTTTAATTTGGTACCTCGTGAAGTTTTGGTACCATTAAAGCGTAAAATAGGTTATCACCTGCTTTAGTTAACTACTGACATCATGACAGAGTGCAAAAAATTTCCATATTGCACATTATTTTCGAAAAAAGAGCAGGTGTTTTGATTAAAATGTTAGGGTGTCTCATAATTTTGTCCATGGTATTCTTTTTTAAATACTCTAAAGAAATATCATTTCTATAAAACAATTACCGGCGATAATAGAATAAATTTATGTTTTTGCCGTGCTTGATGAAGTGTTTTTATGCTCTGAATTTTGTCTTGAACTCTATGTCAAATTAGGTGGGTGTCTTACAAATATGTCCACCTCTGTAAGTGTAGATTATTTTACCTGATAGAAATAAATTTGTCTTTGAAGCTGTATAACCAATTAGAAAAATTATTTTTACATCATTAAATAATTTTAAATATATATATAACTGAATTCTTTTGTTTCATTTTGTGAATCTTTCCTGTAATTTTAATTTGAATAACCAACTTACATCTATAAAGTATAGGACTCTTTATAATTGAACACACAATACCAAAAATATAAATAATTGGTTATTTTTCTAAATCTCATGCTCAGTAATTGAGAAGGACATAATTTAAAATAGTTCCTAGATGTTTCTTTCTAATTTTCTCATAAACATTTTCTAATAAAATTATATGGAAAATTTGCAAAAATCCAAATCTCAAAATGCAGCAGAGGATATATGTATATGTAATTTATAAAATTAATCTTTCTTTCTAAACATTTATGTTTTCTTTTGGAATTTGTAGAAGAAAAAATAGTTTATATATGATATCTCTAACAAAATCTATTTTCTTTAGAATTCGGGCATGTCTTCTATAAAAAAGAATAGAACATAGAAATTTTTTTAAAATATTTTTTTTCAGGAATTTTAATACTTCTAAAACTTTTTTCAAAAAAGCTCAACACATCCCATCTTATCATTTTACTTCTCTGAATAAAAGAAAAAAATCTCTTTCTGGAAATATGATAAAATAATTTCTTCTGAAAAAAATTCTTGTCGGGGAATATAAAAAAATCAGGATATAGAGGATATCGAAAGAATCGTTTCTTTTAAAAAAAAATTCCCTTCCGCATCAACATTTTTTACTTGAGATTTTTACTTTTAGTTTATTAAATAGACAAAATTATTGTTTGTTAATTCTTTTCAAGCTTGAAACATTACTGTTTTTTAAAATAAATCACATATTACAATAAGCGTACTTACGTATTATCCGGACCAGCAATAGTTCGTCAAAAACTATTGCAAATTACTAATCTTGCTTGCTATTGACATTCATGTTAAAAACGGTAATTTAATTTTATTTAATGCATAAAATTGTCAATGATAAGTATTTATCATATCATAAATGAATCATTAAATAAAATCTAATTATGGAACTACAATCAATGAATAAAATTGTAAAAAATAGCATTATGTGAAACATTAAATATAATTGAAGCTTTTGTGATATGTTATTATACTTCTTATTAGATACGCTCAAATATGTAAAAATATAATGTTACTTTAATTACTGAAAAATGATCCATGCTTTATCCAGCTGCATCTGATCTGTTCTGGAAAACAAAGAAGTATTCAGTTTTTACTTAACTCAATTTTTGATAGCTTACAGAAACTCTGAATATTTTCTTGAACTGTATGTCGAATTGAGCAGGTTCAATCAGACATAATGGATGAATCAAGATGTGACATCGTTTTGTGGAAAAAAGGGAAGTCTGTTTTTATAAGTGATTTCTTCAAAAATGTTTATTCAATAGGACATCATTACAGACATTCGTATCAAGTTTCGTATCGACATATACTATATTTATTTAAAGCAGAAAATGTTTTAAGATAAGGAATGCATAATTTCTATGCAATTTCACGCCTACAGCATTACTAAAATAAAATCGTCGTACTCATATGACACCATCTTGACCTTGGACGTGAAAGAGAATTGTAAAATGAAACAAATTCCTTTATTATACATGAATTCGTTATGATAAAAATAATAACAATTAGATTTCTCATCTGATCTATCCGCGTGTCCATTTTTTCGTCAATATGCATACAATAACGCAAAAGCTGAAAAAATGATTGGTTTGTAATTTAATATACGTAATTGTTGCAGATGTTTGCGGGGCCATTTAAAATTTTATGAAATTTGAATTAAAACTTTAAAATATATTAATCTATACTGTCCTATCATGCATAATTCATTTAAACACATCCCATGATACATTATGATTCTAGATTGATATTTTGATTACTCTTTTAAGATGGTGTACTATTAATTCTGTATGATTAAATTTAATATATAAAATCCTATAACAAATTTTCATCTCATGTATAAGGGTTCAACAGCTATTGCACCAAGATCTGAATATTTATAAAACAAATTTGGTTACTAACACACTTCTTCTGCACGTTGCGACAGGTTTTTTCGTCTCTGAAGAGAATAAAAGAGAGGTTATAGAACAACTCTGCACTAATCTATGAAATAACGACAATAACAGCGTTAATTTGTACATTCTCATTATCCTTTTCCATAATAATTTTATAAATAGTATTCTATCGAGGCAATAACCTTAGAGAAATAATTTCAATTTTGAAAGAGGTCGTTTTAAATTCCAATTTTCACATACGATACTTTAATGAAAGTACATCTAAATAGCATATGTTATCCACAGTTAGCAAATTCAATAAATTGGGAAATAGTAGGGTATGTAAATGCAAGGTAAATGTTATTTGTGGAGACCTCTCTGATTTTTACCGTAACTCAAAAAGATATTGAGCAGCGATTGGGCGGGCAATTGTGGGAAAAACAGAAATTTTTTTAAATATAGAAGAACGTGGAATGACAATTAGTAAAAAATTAATTAATATAGGTTCAACCGTTTAATGCGTGTTTGTTGAGGTTTCGCTCTGTACAAAATGTGGCATTATGTTACCACATAAAACTAGGTGGTATCATGCTACGAACAATTTTATCAAGTATTTAATTGAAGTAACTGTTGTAATATAAAAACACTGAAATTTGAAAGCATCAGAAGTCATATTATTATCTTGTAAAGTTACATTGGTTAAAGTAAATCAACCCCTGATGGCCAGGCTGAGGACATAGTTTGTTTATAAAAAAATCTAGAAATTAAAAGTTTTTCAACATGAATTTGTACTTTACAAAAAGTCTAAATACAAAATAATTTAATATAAATTCAATACTTAAATCTCTAAGAATAAATACAGATCTGCTAATAGTATTAACATAATAATTTTATTTTCTCAAAAGCTTTTACCCGTAGCTTCCGTCATTGGAATGTAGTTTTTTAGGAACTTTTAATGTTAGTTTACATATAATTCCTACATTTTCCCCAATAATGTATCTAAACAATAGTTCAACATCCTTAAAATCCGTCCAGTACCACTTTATAAAAACTAATAAAACAATCTCTTTTAAATAATTGAAGAAATTTCTTATTTAGTTTCAAAACTAAAAAACTTTCAGTGTTGTTTCACATAGTAAAACCTATCTCCAACAAAATACAAACAGATTATATAAGTAGCATAAGAATTCGTTTTGCAGCATTTGAACCATAAATGGACGGAATAAATTCCTTTTGGATTTTATGTATATAAATATCATTTATCATCTACTTATTCATAAGAAAAGCAAGAATAGATAAAAACAAAATTAATCATTATAGTTATATATAAATCATTTTGCTCTTAGTTATTTATGTTCGTCTGAGTATATAAACGTCACAAAAGACGGCTGCATAGATCGATTGATCTGCTCTGACTTTTATTTCAGGCAACTGCCAGCGATTTTTTGTTGAGAAAATTTATAGTAAGCAATTTTTTCTTTAACCTGTTAAATTTCAATTTTTCCCATGGCGTCATGCTTTTACTTAGAGGTAATATACATTTTCTCCCAACATTTTTGGGTATTTTCATAATGCTATATCTACATGTAATAATGAATAAATCAAAATTTTCCTTATTTCTTGTATAATAAGCAGAATGTATTGTATAAGATGTTTAAATAATTAAATAATTTTAATTGGTAAAAGGTGTAAATTAAAATTTTAAAAACAGTAAAAAGAAAAATACGTAGCTTACATGTTGTTTTTGTAATATGTTTTTTATATTGTTTGAAACGTCTTTATTCTCTTCTATTCTTTCCGAGTCATTTTCAAATCAAAAAATTAAAAATATCCTAAAATTACACGATTAATGAAAATTCATCATTCATTAAACTACGTATCCTTTTATACTATACCCTTTAATTTTCTTTATTTTCTTAGTTTTTTTTTTCTTAGTTATTTTCTTAACCATAGAGTAACTCGCGCCATAGCTTTGGTAAGTTAAAAGATGTTACATCATTGCATTCTGATTTTTTCCGTATTACGATCTTCATGGTTTCTCTTAAAATGTATTATATTATTCAATGTATAACGGTGCAACATAATTTAATTTACAAAAAATGAGGATCGATTTACTCAATGGTTACGAAAATAAAAATAAACATCTAAGACAAACTAGTCGTTGGGGAAGTTTAATGGAAATGAATCTATAAAATATGAAAATAAAACATGTAAAAACTATTTATAAAATGATCGTAATTTAAAATTAAATTTTAAACATATATTTAAATATTTTTAATACATACAAATGCTCTATTACGGAACTTCGGTTAAAAATTGATTTTCACATCGACCAAAGAAAGGTATAATTTAAATCACCAAACCATTAGTAAATTATGCAATTTGGCATAATTTTTATTTTAAATATCGATGTAACAAATAAATTCATTAAAGATTAATAATAATACATATAAAACATCGAATTAAAAAAAAAAGTGACGACTTAATAAGTACATATTACGTGTCTAATGTCACGTCTATATGACATTTACGATAAGCCATTATTGGCATTTAATCTTACAGTTTTGCAATAATTTTTTGATCGACGGAATAATCAAATAATACCATATTGTTTAAAAGGAGCATCCTTTTATCTCAAAATAATAATTATATTAACTAAAAGTTTACAAAGTTAAATTAAACATCTAATTTCCAATTAATATATCTTTGAGTTGAAATTTGACTGCAATACCAGGTCATGAAAAATGGTAGAATGTGAAAAATATGTTTACAAATATCTCGGGAACTGATTGTCCAATCTACTTCCCTTTTCAAGATAAATGTATGTTTTTTTATTGTCTGTTACAATCACTCTTTAAAATAAAAAAAAATCAGTAATATAAAAAAATTTTTATATACCTTTCATCAGAATGAAAATTTTGAGAGTCTTAAAAAAATTAGTTCCTGATAATCGAGGTTACTGATATTAAAAACGGAGATGTACAAACAGACAGACATACGGACGCCATTTTTATTTCTAAAAGTATGTTTTTTAGAATCTCCAGTGTCTGAAACGTGTAAATCCATAATTTGTTTTCGATTTTCAAAACGAATGCAAGACGTACCCAATACTATGTATAATGGGTAAATTAATAAACAAAAGGCGATACGAATTCATCCGGAAACTCTTAAGTGTATTACCATTATTGTGACATGTTCTTTCTTTGAATTCTTCGGCTTTCTTTTTAATATAAAAAGAAAATGAGTCATTTTTTATGTTAGGTATTGCTTTGAATAATACAGAAAGGATATGAAAAAATATTGAACTTCATATTCGAATTCAGTGCCAGGGTACTTCATTTTTATTTAAAATGATAAAGGGGTCGAACACTTTTGAGATACACTGTTTTTTTTTTTTAAACTTTCCAACATAGTTTGAAAGTGTTAACCCCTTAACTGGTTAATTCTTTTCCGTTCAAGAAACTGGGAATAGCGGATTCACACCACTATTATTTAAATAAAATAATCTTAAAATTTAGTCTAATCATATCCGCCTTTCAAAAGTATGAAATTTTAAAAAAAAACAGTGGTGGTGTCAAATAGCTTCAAATGATGCAATAAGCAAATTCGTCTCAAAAACCAGTTAAGGGTTTGATAACTGCAATTTTTCTGTCAATCTACACCGGTCTAACTCCCTTAAATATATTCGGTATGCAAAGAATTTTTTAGGTTATTTTCTTTTACTTTATCACGATATCTATTGAGATGTATGTTCATAGCATGTATATATTATTTAAAGGGAGATGCAAAAGTATTTTTACAGATTACGGCAAATAGAAGGAAAATCGTTTCATGTGCATTTTCATAGCTATTACACTCTTTCGAATTTTATAAAATTGAAAACCATTCATGAAGTGCTTTAAAGTAATTATTCTCTAGAATATGGGGCGCATAAAATAATTATTATTTATTTACAAAGCCACGCAAAAGAATTCCGTTGCATAATAGAATAAACGGGAAACTCTTTGTATTTTAAGTATGTTAAATAGTTATATGAAACTCATATATGTATGTTGCTGAGGTTTATTACAATTAATTGATGTATAATGTGAGTGCATAGAATTTACAAAGACACACAAAATATTTCGGTTACTATACAGATCTGAAGTACAGTATGTTAGTGATGATTTCTAGAAGTGAATTTTTAGTTACAATATGCACAGTTAAATTTAACTAAATTTTTCCATAGTGTCTGGTGTATATTGCTAGAGACATAAATTAGGATACACAAAACAATCCGATAGTTTACTGGAATAAGCATAAATTGTTTATAGCAGATTTTTAAATGCCTTATGCATTTTAAAGCTGAAGTAAATCTGGGAAATGTATTTAGAACATAGATAAAATGTTACAGGAATTCTAGATGGCCACCCAAAGAATTGGTAATATGTCAGTCTATGTATAATAACTTCTGAAATGTGATTTGAGTAATTTTAAACGTCTTTCAGTCTGAATTATTTTTTTAAAGCATTGCATTTATATAAAGGTAATAAATAATATACAGGGCTATCGAGAATTATTCAAGTATGTCTCCGTTTAGTGGTTTAAATTGCTGAAAGAGAAAATTTTGACTCATTATATCTTTTCTTATTAAACTAAAGTTTCACATACTATATATATTTTCCAAGATGTAGATCAAATACAAGATTGTACAAATGAATTTGAGTTCTTATTTGGCGATAATTGCTGAAATCAGTTTTTTAATTTTTTCAGGCGTTTTCTAAACTTAAACATGTTATTTACATTATTTCTGTTAATCTCAAAATTTTGTTACAGAATACTAGAAGTACTAGAAATTATTCGTAATTTTTCTTTAACGCGCGATTTTTTTCCTTCATTTTTTCTATTAATGAATTTAAATTATTTCACTATCACGCTCATTAAAAACAAGTAAGAATTCAATAATTTAAAAAGCGTAAGAAGGGATTATTTATTTTTCTAAGAGATAATTTTTACTAATAAAAGGTTCGTGGTTTTAAAAGATTAAACTAAAAGTCAATTTGTAATGGCTTTCAAATTAAAAATGCAAATTGAAATTAATAAAAAGTGATTTGGAGGATCAGTTCTATGATTATTCATTCTTTAACTTTATTTTTAATAAAATTAATTCAAGTAAATTTTTTTACAAAAAAAATCGAAATAATTGAAATAAAAAATAAGGATAAAGAATTAAAAAAATCATTAAAGAATTTTAAAACGCAGTAAACACTTTTTATCGAATAATGTGTTATTCTTTTTATTTAAAGGAAGCATTAGTATATAGGAACAATATTTTTCATTTAGATATTAAATTAGTTACGCAAATGCATCAGAAATATGCACATAAAACGTTCTTTGATTTTGACTGTAGCAGGATGTTAAACTTGGATTTAGATTCACCAATAAATTAATGAACAAGGACAGAAAATATTGATTCAAGCATAAATTATGAAACCCTTTCCTGCAGTAAGAGTACTAGAAGGAAATGTGACCGTTTATTAAACTGATAGAATATATATCTGCAGTTTAGATGTATCGCACATTTTAAAAAACACTTTCAGTAATTATCATTTACAGCAGGAAAGGCATTCGAATACTTTTGTGTAGATTTGTATATGATCAGTAGATTTTTATATAAAAGCACAGCACGTTCAAATTGAAATCAGTTGTGAAATATATAAAATAAGATAATGCAACCTCCACCAATTCAAGTTCCATCAATACAGTAGGAAATACCTTGAATTCTTCCACATACTTTTATACACAAATTCAGAAGAATTTACAGCAAATTTTTTTATTCCAGTCATTTGGCCGTTTCTATAGAGTACGGTTACATAACTGTAATTTAACACGATTCTGATAATATCGTCTGTCAGTATTATGTTTTAAATACGAATTTACTGTTATCACATCTTTTCGATAAAAAAAACCCCCGAAAACATTGACAGTTGTTTGCATTTTTTTTTTTAACATTGCGCCAGGCATTAAACTGAAAGATAGTAAACATTAAAAACGCATACATAAACGCACCTTCAGAAATTGCCATACTCATAGTACAATGTGCAGGTCCAATGTACATGACCATTCAGTCATCTGACCCGGAATCAATTAACATACGTAAAATAGTGTAAAATATGGCTTCTTATAAACAACTGTTGGCCATTTAATAAAATGTTGGAAGAACTTCGTTTTGGAACTTGCAATGAAGATCCGATGAGACCCCAAAATATAAGTTGTTTTCCTGTATTCGGAGGGGCAAAGGTGGTACATTTTATCTCAAGAGGAAAAGCTTATTTTTCAAACGGTAAAATAAGGTATCGTTTATAAGTGCATTTTTTAAATTATGTTATGTTATTTAAACAAATGTTTCCGTGCGCAAGTCGATGCGATTATTTGTTGTTATATTTACTGCCTACTTTCTGAATACAAAGTCAAAAATTAACTTTTATGAGATATCAGACTTATATTCAACCTAACCATGTTAAAATAATTTTCATTTTTAGCAATTTATAGGACCTTCATTTCTGGTATCAAAACGAACTTCTATCAATTTTTTTGAGAAAAGACACTACTTGTTATATGTATTCAATTTTTAGTCTAGTTTATCTATGCTAAAATGGCAAAATCGACAAAAAATTTATAAACATGTCACACAACCGATCTGTCAATTATCCAAGGACAAAAAGTAGTCTTTTATCGAGCATTTTACAAATAATTCTTGGAATAACCTTTATTGTTTTCATACCTTTATTGTTTTGCGGTTTATAAAATTCGTGAAAATCGCAAATGAAATTCGTATTTTCGTACACATAGGCACATGCATATTTAAAAGACAACGGATTTTGTAGCTTTATGTTGCTAAAGAGGAATAATATGAAACTAAAGACAGAATTTGGTGAAAAATAGGAAATCTTGCCTATTATTATGGGATGAAAAGAATACTAATTATTTTTTCGTTAGCGGCTCAATATGTAATTATTTAAATATATTTTATATCAACTGAATTAATAATTACATCTACTTTTAATAATTTCACTGTATGCTAAATTATAATATTTTCTTTAAAAGTTTTCAAGATATAATTTATTTTGTTTTCATATTTCTTTTAAAATTCATTCCATTAAAACAATCTTTCCAGAAACATAAAAAAAAAACTGTTTTTTGAAATGCTAAACATGACAATTTAAAAAAAAAAATGTGTTTTAGATATGGAAGATCTTTAAATAAAGCATTAAAAATCAGAAAAATAGTTCTTTTAAACCGTATCTTTTTCTTTAGCTAATTTTTAGCTTTTTTCTGAAATGTAAATTCAAAAAATTCTAAGAGCTAAGTTTTTAAAATACTTGTTTCAATTTTCTTTTTCAAAAATATATTCTTTTACAAAACTTGGCTTAGTGAAAATTGAAACAAGAAAAAAAAAACTGTTACAGCTTTATGCTTTTCACAAGAATAACAACGGATGAATTATCTCGTTTTAAAAGAACAGAACAATAGCGGAAAACTGAAATGGGGAAACGTAAAGCTTTAACTGGGTTTTATGCTGTTTCATTTTAAGTAAGTCTTGAACGGAGGTATCAAGCAGAAGAAACAAGCTTTTATTTCGTTAAACAAAATGTCTGCGAAATACTTGTTTGCGCGACATTGTATTTTAAATTCCATATTGAAAGAAATGCTCCTCTGTTTTATTTTCTTATTTGATGCATTTTATTTCTAGCTTCTATTTAATATTAAATGGATGCTTTTTATGACTCTTTTTCTCCCAGACTGGGATCGGAGTCATTGCATAAGTGACATTTTTAAAAGAGATAAACACAATACTAATCTCAGGAAGGATTTTTCAAACAGAATAAACTGAAGTTTATATTTAATTTAATATACAGTGCCAGTAGCATTCCTTAGCATTCCTTAACAACCGTCCAAGAAGAAGATATGTTAATTCTTTTCAACATATTTTCGCTATTATAAATGCTAATGTTAAGTGCTGTTAAATTACATAATTTAATAAAGAGACATATCGTTTTCCCTTGTCTTACGCGATTTTTAGTTAGTAATTTTTTCAGACAAGCTCTCGATTTAAAAAAAGTGTAAATTTAGATACTTATATAACCATGCATACAAATATATATATTGCGCTAAAAAAACCCGTTCTAGGACTATTTTCAGTTACATTTCGTTTTACACTGTAATTCCACATTTATTATTTTGTAAAATTGGTTAACAAAATGTCAAAACCTCTTTTATATTTAGTTAACCCGCGGTTAGTCGCGCGTCGGTCTTTTCGCCGCTCGAATTCTTTGTCTGCTGATTAACCCATCTCCCCTTAAAATTACAATGGTGAAATGCCGCGTAGCTGACCTTCACTGTTCGACCTTCTGCCTAGAGAATTTACGAGTCATTCCTACGATTTTTCATGCTTTTATTGTATTTTAAAGTCAAATTCGGTCTGATTGACAGGCATGCGACTACTCACGTAGCCGATGTTTTTTTCGCCCTAGCAATCTTCTTTCCTACTCCCCCGAATTTCTCAGAAGGGGGTTTCTTGGAATCGGGAAGTCCCGTTTCCTCTCCCTCACTTTTTTTTTCTCTTTCTGCTGATAATATTTGACTTCTGAAAACTGTTTCTTAATGATTCTGCTCTAGGGAAAATTGTGAACTATATAAATATATAAATATAAACTCAACAACCTAATTTTTTAATATAATATGTAAGAATAAGCAAGGATAAGTAATAAAAAACCGCTTACTTTGTTTTTTAAGCTTATGAATATTGCGGGAATAAATTCTCAAATTATTTTTCCGAAAAATACGCGTAAAATGGTTGTGTTTAATTTAATAAAGGACCATAGAAATAAAATTAAAAAAAAAATTCGATCTGCGAAGACTGAAAGATGTAGTTTTTGCACAATAAAGCAGAAAAGAAGACAAAACAAATTTGTCAACACTGTAGTTTGTATATCTGCAAAGAACATACTTACAATATATGTGTCGAGTGTGCTAAATAATGCGAATTTTCTAATGTAGATTACAACGTATGCAAGTAAAAAACTTTTATTTTTTTGATAATTCAGGTAATTTTTATAAAATACAAAAAATGGATAACTACGTTTCTAAAATATGTTTGTTGCTAATAAAAATACTCATTATTGAACAACGCCATAGCAATTCTTTTTTTTAAACCCGAATTTAAAGAGTGGCTAGTGCTAAGATCTAATAAAGTTAATTTTCTTGGCATTT
Source organism: Maratus speculifer (assembly GCA_964019185.1). NCBI lineage: Eukaryota > Metazoa > Arthropoda > Arachnida > Araneae > Salticidae > Maratus > Maratus speculifer. The sequence continues at coordinate 26,983,872 of OZ025292.1, forward strand.
AATTTCAGAAATCATTTTTCATTAATAATGTTTTTCTTTTCAAAAGCGAAATTCATTGAAATTGAATTATACTTTGATAAATATTGTAAATAATTACAAAATACTATTTACTTAAATTAAATATTGCATCTTTTTAATACTGATTGGCGCCAAAAAATGAAACATTGTCAAAATCAATGTTGACAGTCCCCCCCTCCCCCCCTCCAAAAAAAACGATTTATCTATATCAAATATAATATCTACATTTGAAAATTTATTCAAAATTTATTCTCTTTTAATTCGATATTTATTGTATCTTTACAATTTCAGTCCCAGTATATAATAATTTTTACCCCTTTTACAAATTTTGAAAATATAGCTCTTAATACATTTATTATTTTTTTTCTTATTTTATATTATTCATATATTTTCATTTAGTGCATATATATTTTTCATTTAAAAAAAAGAATAAACGAAAAGAAAAAATATATAAAATAAAATAAAGAAATGAAATGTAGCTACTGCTTTTATGTTACTAATTACAAAGAAGGGATTATTTTATCTGCTTTTTTAATATCTGTGTAGATATGGTAATAAAAATATTTAAGATTTATTTTTTCAACATCAATTTGCTCCTAGTGTCAGTCCACCGTTATAACGAACTTCAGTGCGTTGCTGCTTTTTTTTTTTTTTAATTGTATCACAATTTCAATGTTATAACTGAAAGTATCTTTTAATTCGTTATTCATTGTAGCTTCAAAATTTCACTCAGATTATATAGTAATTCTTATCTTTTTTACAAACTTTGAAATAAAAAAAAAGATGAAACGAAGTTATTAGAAAAAAAATATTATATATGTATTACTTTATATTATTCATACATTTTCATTTGGTGCAAATATATTTTCTCATTTGAGAAACATTACTGAATTATAAAACCTCTAAGGTTTTACATGCAAAAAAGAAGTACGACGATACGAAGAAGATTTGGGAAAAGGAAAAAAATATGAAAAGTAGCTCCTGTTTTTATGTTAATAATTTAAAAAAGGGTTATTTGCTCTTCTATTCTTATATTTACGTCGAAATAGTAAGAAAAATTATATATGAGATGTATTTTTTCAACTTCAATTGGTTCCTCGTATAACATACGTCAAAACTAAACTGTCCTTTCAAAAAATATGTATCACGATTTCAAATTTTCAAAAAACTGAAAATATTTTTTTATTCATTATCTATTGTATCTTTAGAAAATTATTCAGATTGTATAAAAACTTTTATCATATATATATATATATATATATATATATATATATATATATATATATATTAAATAATTATTAAAACATTTATTTAAATGCTAACCAAATATATACTTAACGTAAATGCGTACTAATCGATATTACCCGCATCTTTTCGTTTTCAAGCAATACTTTCCTCTTGAATTCCCTGTTTTCGATCTTCGAGGAACAACGGCACTTTTCCGCTGTTTCTTCGGCCAAAAGGGAACGGCGGCGAATAGACCGAGCGCGACTAATCACGTTCGAAAAAAAGCCGCGACTACTCCCGTTTTAAGAATAGTGTTGCTTCATCGTCAGTAATAGCTATTGTAATATTTCAAACAATATGACAGAAATGCAATAACAGGATCAAAAATAATTTCACCATCATTATATATATTTCAATATCCTTTTCAAAATAAAAATTTAATTTTAGTATTCTCCTTTAACAATCTCTTAGTTAAAGTTTATTTTTGTTATGAGTTTAAAATAATAATAATAATTACTTTCAATGAATTATCAACATGATATCACCTCAAAACATTCAGGATTACGACAACAACAAAGAAAGTAGACTACTTTTATTGATCATTTTAATATAAATTGATTGCATTGTTATCATTATTTTAAAGTATGTCTTTGACGATAAACAAACTAAATAAGTTCGATTGTTTCAGAAATTTCGTTCATTGCTTTTATAATTTATTGAATAATTACATTATCGTCTTCTATATATTCCTGAATTTTATGAGTTTCTCTTTGTTTATAAATATAATTGAAGAAACGTGAACGTGTAATTAAATCGAGCATTTATTAACTGAATTGTACTTAAATAGTGTAGTAGCATCAGCCGAACATATACAAAAAATTAATTAAAAATTCAGATCTTAACAATATTTTTAAATCATTCGTCTTGGACAAACGATAAAGGTTTCTTATAGTTCGTTTGGGGTTTTTATTTTATTATTATTATCTTATACTATAATGCGAGCAAAAATTGTGTGTGTGTGTGTGTGGGTAAATTTTATCTCAAAAACGGCTCTAACGATTTTCGCAAAAATTTGGATTTTACCATTTTCGGGCACGAGAAGACCATTGGGCTAGGTCACATGTTTGAGAAAATTTGATTATTGGGTCATTTTTGGTCATAATGGATCAAGATCAAGCTATTTATATCTAGAGAACGGCTGGATCGATTTTAAGGAAATTTTCTATCCAATCGTTTTTTGGCACGAGAAAACTATTGGGCTGGATCACATGTTCGAAAAATTTCGATTAGTGGGTCATTTTTGGGTCATTATGGGTCAAGCCATTTTTATCTAAAAAACGGCTCTAACGATTTCGACCAAATTTTACATTGTATCGTTTTGGATTACCAGAAGACCATTGGGTTAGGTAACATGTTCGAGAAAATTCGGTTAGTGGGTCATTTTTGGGGTCATTGTGGGTCATGCTACTTTTATCTAGAGATTTTCTCACGCAATTTTGACTAAAAATTGCATTCTATGGTTTTCGGGCACGAGAAAAACATTGGGCTAGGTTACATGCTCGAGAAAAAATTTTAATGGGTCATATTGGGTCATTAAGAGTCTGGGTCAAGCTATTTATATTTAAAGAACCGCAGAATCAATTTCATCGAAATTTTGCCTGTAATAGTTTTTTGACACGAGAAAACTAATGGGCTCACACGATCGAGAGATTTCGATTATAGGAGTCATTTGTGGGTCATGATGGGTCATAATGGGTCATAGTCAAGCTATAGCTAAAGAACAGGTGGATCGATTTTAACGAAATTTTGTATACAACATTTTTTTTGGCACGAGAAAACTATTGGGCTAGGTCTCAGTTCGAGAAATTTCGATTACTGGGTCATTTTGGGTCATAAAAGGTCTGGGTCAAGCTATTTATATGTAAACTACGACAGTATCAAATTTAATGAAATTTTGTATGTAAGTTTTTTGACACGAGAAAATTAATGGGCTATCTCACATGTTTGAAAGATTTCGATTATAAGAGGTTATGGGTCATTATATTATGTGTCATGATGGGTCATAACGGGTCATGTCAAGCTATATCTAAAGAACACGTGGATCAGTTTTAACGAAATTTTGTATACAACATTTTTTGGCACGAGAAAATCATTGGGCTAGGTCACATGATCGAGAAATTTCGATTAATGGGTCATAAAGGGTCATAAAGGGTCTGGGTCAAGTTATTTATATTTAAAGAACGGCAGGATCGAGTTTAACGAAATTTTGAGTGTAACAATATTTATACACGAGAAAACTAATGGGCTAAGTCACATGTTCGAGAGATTTCGATTATAAGGGTCATTTGTGGGTCATGATGGGTCATGGTCAAGCTATATCTAAAGAATGGGTGAATCGATTTTAACGAAATTTTGTATACAGCATATTTTTGGCACGAGAAAATCATTGGGCTATGTCACATGTTCGAGAAATTTCGATCAATGGGTCACTTTTGGGTTATTCTAATTTTATCTAGACAATGTCTCGCGCAAATTTGACTGAATTTTATATTCTATCGTTTTCGGACACAAGAAAATCATTGGGTTAGGTCAGATGTTTCAGAAAACTCAGTTAATGAGTCATTTTGGGTCATAATGGGTCAAGGTCAAACTATTTATACCTAAAAATTGGCTCAATCGATTTTATCTAAATTTTGTATTTAACGTTTTTCGGCACGCAAAAAGGTCATTTGTGGGTCATGCTAATTTTATCTAGAAAATTGTTCTCACCATTTTCAGTATATTTTCTATTATATCGTTTTCGGTCAAAAGAAAACCATTGAGATAGGACACCTGCACGTAACAATTCAGTTAGTGGGTCGTTTTAGGTCTTAATGGGTTCGGGTCATTCTAATTATATATAACAACGACTCAGTCAATTTTACCTAAATTTTGCAATGGAACGTCTTTTGTCACGAGAAGACTATTGCGCTGAGTTGCATATTAAACAAAATTATATTAGTGGGTCATATCGCTTCATTGCTGAATGCTGTCATGCTAATTTTACTTAAGAAATGGCTTAAACGATTTTGATTCATTTTATACTCTACTGTTTTTGATTACCTGAAGACCATTGAGCTAAGTCACATGTTTGATCATATGTGATTAATGGATCATTTGGGTAAAAAAGGGTCAGGATCACGAGACTATGGCAAAAGCCAATAAGTTGGCGATATTTGACAAAATACTGACGAAATTTGGCCGAAAAATCGACTATTAAGGTTACGAAACCAAAACACATATTTGGCGCCAAATGAAAGAATGTGTCCAAATTTGGTTATATCTGGCAAAAAATATTGTCTTTCAGAATGTGAAGAAATTTCTTATACATTCTTAATAGTCTTCGAAATGCATAGTTAAACTAATCAAAGTCGAGCTATAAAAGTGATTTAAATTGATGTCCTTTCATAGTAAATTTTAAAATAAAGTAAAATTTATGAACATGTGCATACAAACATAGTTGATTGTTTTTATAAATAATGCTATTATTAATAACATGTTTTGCAGTAATAATACTATATCGAGTTGAACACAAAGTTAATTTTGACCGAGCTGAGCTCGGTCACCCCTGCTAGTTATTATTATTATAATACACGTTTTCGATTTCAATATAACTGACAAAATACTAGCTTGAACAAGTAATTATCTTGATTCTAGTGAATTATATGCATACTTTTTTGGTGATAATTTTTTTGTTACCTAAAGATTTTCAGTAATTTAAAATTAATATCTTATAGAAATATACATTGTTTCCAATTTATAAATTGACAATTATAATAGTTTCCTTGGATCAGAAGAACATATTCTTGATATGAAATCGATCACCATGAGGCTCATAAAAAATTAAGAAGTTCAATAAAAGTACCAGATAGGAGTTCACCTTTTGATATGGAGTATATTTATAGCAGTTTATAGTTTTATGTTAGATCCGCTATCTTGTTGGAAATTTTTTCTTATTGAAATCTTTTATACTGTTCGTTTGATTCTTATTCAATTATGTTAAATAACTCCTATTCAAAAAGGTTTTTCTTATTATTATTGTAAAATGATTTATTATTGTCGGAATGTTCATATCATGACTTTAAAACGGGGATTTAAGGAAAAAGAATTAGAATTTTCAGAAGAGCAAATAACTCTCCTAAATAGAAAATCAAATATTTGATGGTTAAAAATAAGAGCTCCTGCTTCATTTTTATAGATACTTGAGAATTATCTTACACAATTGAGCATTACGTGTAAAAGATCGATCGCTGAATGAAAATCATGATAGAAGAAAAACTTATTTTACTGGCAGCTTTAATATTTGGACTTATTGGAAATAATTAAAAAAAAAAAACTTTTTATGTATTTTGTTAGCAACATTTGACTCTTCTTACCATACAAATCTACAAAAAAACTCAAAACAAGACAAATTCATGTTTTTTTTTTTTTTGCTAGATAATTGTTTTTTACTAGATAAACTATTAATGATATATTTCTGAAATGAAATAAATAAATAAAATGCATCTAATATTGCCAAATGTCTTATCATCAAAGTTTGTACTCACGAAGGTAATAATAAAGATTAAAAAATACGTTTTTATTTTAAGACTAAATTTATCATTACTCCCTGCACATAAAACAGACAGACGCAAATAAAGCATATTTTTATTGTTGTCAGTTAAGAAACATTGCATTGTTTCTAGTATAGTTCGGATGTTTTCCTTTCTATTATTGGAGTTCTTTTGCATTTTATAGTGAAATGTGCAAAATATGTTTTTCAAAATTACAATATTATTATATACTCAATATAAGAAACACATAATGATACACTACGATTATTTTGATTTTAATTTTAAGTGCGCTACAGACTCAAAATTAAATTTAATGTATTCATCGATTTGAGGTACTCAAGAGCATAAATCTATCCTCTAATAAAGTTGTTTTTTATGTATATGACTATTATCATACAATTTGTTTCTAAAGGCTTCAAAAATATTCCAAAAATGCCTTATCCACCGATTTTCATAATATATAATTTTTTTCATATTTTAAAAATTATTTCCGTTTAACAATGCATCTTGACTTCGTGATATTACTGAGGAAACATTAAAAATCTGCATCATCTGCAAATTTCTTCTCCGCGTAATGCTTTCACAATATTAAAATTGTACTTTATTTATATTTTTATTAACGTAGAAGTTTTTTAATAAATAAATGCAGTTATTTTTATTAAAAAAAGTTCATCTTATCTACAGGCGTCTGAAAAAATGTAAAAAACTTGTTTTATCTGCAGATTTCATTGAAATTTCTACACTTGAAAAAATATATCCTTAAGAGTCAATTAAAGTATTTACTAACACTTAGTCTCAAAATACAAATTGTCATATGGTTTTCTTAATAATTTAAAAAGCATTTTGAACACCTGATTTTAATTTTTATAACTAAAATTAATTCCACACATTTATTACCTTGGAATTCTTGCAACAAACCTGAGTGAAATCTCGTTGGAGCATTGTGAACAGTAATTTAAAAAAAACCTTCGGTTCGTCGAATGAATTGCATTCGTATAAGTATGAAGGACATTGAAATTTATAAGCTTAAATACTTCTTTAAAGAGAGCGAGACGTACGGTGCTGACAATGTACTAAAGTTCTCTAGTTCAGTTATTCCTAGTGCTTGCAAGAATGCGTTTTTTCGGAATAATCTGAATCGCTACATGTACGTTAAATTCAATTCCTTCACGTATTTTCTGTACATCGAATGTCTAAAATGGAAGCTTACAGGCCAGTATAAAGTCGGTATAAGGACCGATCCCTACTATTACCCAATTTGATTTTTCCAAGGCTTCCAAGCAACTCCGTTTTTCCTGAACTCGGATTTGGATTTTAAAAAATGTACCTGCAACTCCTAGCAATGACCGTTTATCTAGTAATCCTCATTCAAAAACTGTTGTTGCGTTCTTTCAAAATACTAAAAGTTTTTTCGATATAGTGTGCCTGCTATGGTCAGGCCTATCTTGATAGTGCTAAAGTGCTTAATGTAACTATGGACAAACACGTAGGAGCATTCTTGGAAGAATTCTATGGCCAAGAAAATTTTAGTGCTCCGAACAACTGGTGCGGGTCATTAAATGACTTATTTACAAAGGAAGATAAACATCAAACTGCCTAGATTACTGAAGACTTGCCTGTTTTCAATTTAATTTATATGTTACATGTCATTTAGTCTGGATATATAAAGGCTTCAATTATGTTTAAAAATGAAGTACTTTGAAATTTTATGTACTTTGAAATTTTGTTATAAAATGAATACGTGTTCTAGCAATCTGAACTCAACACCTGTGTGTTATTTATTGTAAATTTTCTAGTTTTATTTTTATTTTCAGCCTGCTTAAAAAAAAGCCATCTTGAAGGTCTTAAGAATCTGATAACGCGGCTTGGACGCGGCTTCTTACAACTAAGTTGAATATTATCTTAGTTGGAAGGCGTCCAACGTCCAAGTGACCTTTGGACAGTCCAGATTCTGATGTCACTTCAGAGTCAGCCGTCCATTTTTTCACCCGGCTGATCACGCGACAAGTCCCAGCAAAGTGGCTATTTTTAGATCGACTCGTGAAGTATTCATGACGGTTCTGAGCATTTTCTAATTGAACTAATATTTGTTTGGCTCCTTGATCAACATATCAAAAAACTGAATAGAAAAGGTAAAATTCTTGTCAAATTTGCCTTGTTCTTTGCAAACAGTTTAGGCTATTCACAAAAACTAGAAAACAAATGCCATTTCAACATCTCCTTATGACTTTCTAAAGTGTTTTGCTCAACAAGCACAAAACGGTTTGACATATTTACGAATTCATTTTTAATAGAAACGTATAAAATTGGAAGTCCTCATTATCGAAGCGTTTTGAAATTAAACTATATTTTCCATTTTCATTACTAAACTATCTAATGATTTATAATCTATTTTGATTGTGTGATAAAGACATTTTATATCCTTTCGTTAGAAGTTATTCCTCTTTGGTTCAAAACGCTTACTTTGTTACTATTTTCTGACAGGTAAATTACATTTTCAATTAAAAAAATGGTAAAAACAATTTAATTTTAAAATTTCTGAACAACAAGATCTGCTAGTATCAAGCATTGACGAAGAAAAAATTATTAAAAATTTTATCATAAAGTTGTTTTTCTGAAATTAAAAATAGCCAAATCAATGCAAACTTTAAGCAATAATTTACAAATTGGCTTTTAAAAGTTTACCTTGATTAAGTAAATTTAAGGAAACATTTCATGAGAATGTTTTCAACTCACGCAGTATATCGGTGGTAACTAAGACTGGGGAAAGTACTAAAAAATTTTTTCACTAATATTAGTGAGAGTTCTCCAGAACATTTCAACTTAACATCCTGGAGATGTTTAATAAAAACCATATTATTGAACTTTAACTGATTTCACAATTAATTTTCATCAGTGAAATTACGCTTAAAGCTATTGAATATTTAATACGTGACTTTTTTTGTCTGTAACATTTTTCACTCTGTTGGCTCTACGCTTTATTAACAATTTCATAGATTACGTATTAAATATACCACAATATTCATAATCCTTCTGCCAAAATGATCTATTTTCTAAGGTTTTATATCATGTACAGTTCCAAAAGTATTCCAGAAAAGATGATAAGGTAATCAATAATGATAGATGTTAGATGATTTATTCTTCCTTGCGTTATTCATATTCTAATAGATATAAAGGATTATATATGGCTAGTGAATTATCGACAGCAGAGTTTCTCGTTGATCATATCTGAATTCTGTCGTTATGTCAAAAGCACACAGAGTAATTTAGATATAAGAAAACAATAATATAGATATAAGAAAACAATATATTGAACGTATATCTCCTTTTGCTTGATAATATCCTTTTTAACATGAATAGCAAAATTTATGTATTGCGTGTGTAAATAGGACACAATTATTTCATGTCAATTTAAAATATTTGAGTTTATATGATTATTTCTCACAATCCTTCTCTTTTCTTCATAATAAAATACTTTAAATGAAATAACAGAAAGACACTTTTTTAAGTGATATAAATGAAAGGTTTGTATTTTAATTAAAAAGACTATAATAGGAATATAATAGGCTAATAGTTTTTATTATTTTATAAAAGTACAAAAAATCCTAACTGTATCGAGAAAACAGAACAAAGATATACAAAATTGGACAGAAATCGGTTTCTAAAATAACCAACAAATTTTAATAAAATTCCAAGTTAAAGTTAAAAAGCGGAAGCTACTGAAAGTATTTATATTTTAAAGAGATATCTCTGACCAACATAAGAGGCTTCCAAAAGTTATATGTTACACTAAATAGAAATCATGAAAATACGTCCATTACCATGAAACCGAACTATAACACGTTACTTGAGGCGTGACAATAATTATATAGGGGGAACTGGGGTACATTGATACAGTTTTTTTCTAAGATTTTTTTTGGTGTCAAGAAAGTAGAAAATTCAAGTTTTTTTTCCATGAGATGACAGCAAAACTTGTGTAGTATGTTATAAAAATGTACAATCATTGTTTTATATAGTATTTTTGCATGCAATTTTAAAAAAATAAAAAAAAGTCATTTGTATCAATGTGCCCCATCCCCGGGGCAGATTGATACGTTTGAGAAAAATGACGACAAAATAATACCAATGCATATTTTTCATAGAAAAGGAATTAAAAAACCATTTTATATTTATTTATAAAAATTCAAATCACCCACAATTTATTTTTAAGCAATATTAAAGCAATCAAAATTAAATATATTATGACCTGATGTTCTGTCTGTTTCTTGTCTGATTGTTGGCTGTGGTAACTTTGTCATATCTAGCATTTCAATCCCAGCATTATCTTCTTTCTTATGAAAGATGAAAAAATTACCAGTTTTTCTGTTTATAAATAGGTTCATAAACCGAAAATAAAGGATAATTATATTAAAAATTCTATTTATAATATAAGTATCATTTTCTGTTCTGCAGTTTGTTTCTCTTACTTAACATTTCGCATGTCGAAAATACTTTTTTCTCTGGAGAATCGATATAAATTAGAGATTTGCCAGAATGGCGTCCTTTTCTTTTATTAGTTCTACTAGCACTAGATGCTGGGTAAGTTCCTACGTCTTCTGTTTTCAAAAATACTATAAAATGTTCTAATATAAAGAAATTAGAGCTATTTCACTTCAATAAAAACTAATATTAGAAATTTTTCGTGAAAAAAAAGGTTGGATTAAGGAGTGTATGGTAAAAAAAATAATAAAAGATAATGAAAATATGAACTATTAAAGGATTTAGGCTGTATCAATGTGCCCCGTCATAGACTGTATCAATGTGCCCCATACAGCGATTTTGAATAAAATGAGTCTCAAATCCAACACTTCACAATATATCTAACAATAAATAATGAAGAACTGATAAAGAGTAGCTGTACTTACCAGGGAGAGTATTCATTTTGGTCGAAAATACTGGAACAGTTATATAATAGCATTTCAATTGTACAACTCATATTTACTTTTGAACAACAAAAACAATAAATCACCCGTCCCATTTCATCAAACTACTGAATCATTCCAAGATTTTCTGTATGTAGTTGAATACACTAGCATCATCTTTTGGAGCTGTTGTGAAATTTCCTGTAATGACCCTGTGAGCGGTAGAGGGGGTGTATCAATGTGCCCCATGTATCAATGTACCCCAGTTCCCCCTAACGTAAATGATAGATTTCCTAATCTAACGTAATGGAGTGTTTTGTCCAAGTTATTGAAAAATAGAGAATATATTTAAAACAATATGGTTTAATGCAAATGTGTATATCGAATAAATGTTTTAACAAAAATAATTTCATTCCACAAAATCGTATTAGCTAAAATAGAGAACATATTAAAAACAATATGTTTTAATGTAAATGTGTATATCATTGAAAGATTTTCAGCAAAAAAAAATTCCGTTCCACAAAGTCGTATTAGCTGAAATACGTCAATTGACAGTGGGTCTAAATATCGAAGATTTCAAAATTTTCGCATTAGCAAATATATTACAAGTGAAAACCAAACGAAGATAAAGCACAAATGACTAAGGGAGGTTAGCGGTATTTGTTAAAAAAATATGAACTACATTCGGGTAAAAAAGTGAAAAGTTGCTATATTCGCAGTTATCCTGATTTTTCTGCCAGAATTTAGCTATTTGATTTTCAATCTAAATGCGGTTTACAAAAATGGTTATGATGTTAGTATAAGAAGAACTTTTTAAACCAAATTTTACTAGAGTTAGCTTCAAGAAAATAATACTATAACAGTTTTACTTCTAAAACGTCATGTACTGAATCATTGCGTTAATTAACTGAAAACTAAATACTAGATCATTAATTGGAAAAAAAAAAAAAAAAAAAAAAAACAAGTTTTTCAGCACAAAAAATTCAAATATTTCATTCTTTATGGGTTTATTTTTAATCCATTCCTCCCACTTCTGGTAGGTAGCCAAAATATTTCTTCATAAATCTGGAAAATGCAGAGATGCAAAAAATAAATAATTGCAGTAATAATAAAGCAAAGTTAATAAACACAGAATTTTTATATTTATTTTAGTACATATTACTTATTATCAAATATTTATTTCCAAACATTTTAATTTCTAGTATAGTTTAATGTATTTTAAATACGTAAATCATAACTTTTCAAAAATCTTATAAACTCTAAATGACATTTACCTGAAAAACTTATTTGAAGACTTAGAATAGAAGAACGAACTTACAATTTGAATTGTTTAAATAACACACAAGTACTTGAAGAACGTTTTCTAATTATTTTACTTTGAACCATCCAAACACAAATGTAACATTTTTGAGAAATAAACAAACACATAGTAAATAACAATAGTTTGGCAGTATTTTTTTATCATCATGTTCGTTCATGTCATATTTCAGCTTGTAGTCAAATCTCCTTCATGAAAATTTTTTTGTATATAATACTACCATAGAAAGGCCAGATTTCAGATTTTTATCTTGTGCCCTACCAGAGATATCGTAGCCTAAAAATTGTGATTTTTGAAATTGCAAAAAAAATTTCGGAATTTTTTTCGCAAAGAGAAATTAACTCCGAGATCTGCGACTTGGTGTATAAGTACAGGTACTTTCAACCTATTTGTAAAATAAATTGTGTCATGTTGCAGTTTTACTTGTGTGAAAAACTTCCTCTTGTAAATGGACAGATTTTGGAGAAAATCTTAAAATGTATGTTGTAAGAATTTATTTTTAAAACCTGTTATATTGATATACCTTTATCCTAATTTATTCCGAGCAAATTGCTGCAAACCTCATTTGAATTGGAAAAATAAAAGACGAGATATTTATAATTTCGTATACTCTAGTATATGCGAAAATCGTTGCAGATGACGAAACAAACATGGCTGCCATACACAAACAAAAAGTAATGAAACTGTAATAATAGTCATTTTGAGTTTCCATCATATTTGAGTTGCTGTACAAAAAAATTCAGATTTAAAAAAATCTGTGCTGGAATACTTCAAATGTAATACTTACCTTTGTTTTTTAAAGAATCAGTTTCTTACGAATGCGGTGTAGTTTCCATCTGCGATTTTAAATAGTTTCATATAAAAAACTACATTTAAACAAATCAAGAAACTTGAAGGCCATTAAACTGATTAGTTTAACTCAAACTTGCTTTTACTGAATCACCTTTTACTATATTCAATGCTGCATTTTAAACTGCCTGTCTAAAATTTGCATGTCAGCAAACACAAAAGGCATCTTTCCCCTCCAAAAAAATGTTATTTTTATCTAAAAGGGAAAATAGAGATGGGAGGATACTATTTCATCCACTAATTAGGCACTGTAATTCTACTATTATCTGCTTTCTTTAACCTCATTGGCATGCAAGGACAAACGTAATTGTAGAAAATTAACTTAAACTTATATCGGTCAAATATAATTTGCTATTCTAGTTTAAAACACAAAAACAATGTACTTTTTTAAGGTCTTAAGTTGATTAAGTTTTGTTTAATAAAATAAGGCATTTAAATTTCATAAGTGAAGGTGTAGTTAAAATTTTTAATTAACAAAAAAAATCTATATCAATGAATTCTAAATTAAACAACAATAATATGTTACATGAGAAGAATTATAAGCATTATGAAAATCGTTTACATTTATTAACAACTACTGTTTTATTTCCTTATAAAAGTAATGTTATATTTTTGTTTCGAACATTTAAATAATAACCGGAATGATTTATTTGATAAATAAATGAAATAAATTGTGAGTACAAAGCAATGTTAGAAAAATATTGTAGATCTAAAGGAGGATTAGAAATCCCGTTCATTTAATGAATATGTATGCCTCACTCTGGCACCATAAACCACCGGCCTTCTACCCAGTTAAAAATTGAGTGAAGGAACATACTATTACATTAATGGCATTATTTTTGAAACAGCGTTGTTTTTAAATGTAATTATGAATTAATAAATAAAAATAAAAAATTACTCAAAAAGAAATAAAATATACAGACAAATGGTTTGATTTAAAAGATACTTTATAGAGATATTGTGCTGAATAATTCCATCCCCTATAATTATTCCAAACATGATTCGCTCTTACTCGAATTTTCTTATTGAATTAAAAACAAAGATTAAGATTAATAATTAAAGAAAAAAAACACGAACACCGATATTAGAGTTGTTTTATCCATTAACTCTCTTATTTGCTTCTCATGATAAAATCTGTTCACCAAACTCTTCTTTAATTTAATGTATTAAGCCGTGACATACATTTAATAAATATTGATGATATGAATATATAAAAAATATTCGTATTTTATTATTAAGATTGTCTAGTACGATTTTAGTGATAACATGAGCCGTTGAAAAAAATATTTTTAAAATAAAGGTGGGAGTAAAGATAAATTGATTGATTTAACTGTTATTTTCTTTATGTAGATAAAAAAAACAGAAAACTTCTTATAATTAGCTACATAAAATCACGCAAGAAATAGCTCAAATTCGTTTACATTTGTTTAAGCTTGCAAATCAGTATTTTCATCGGAGAATAGAAAAATGTAGCAATAGAGAGCTATAGCCAGTATCTTCGAGATATTTTTAACTGCATGATTAGAAGATTTAAAACCTTATTTTTACTAAATTAAATATTTTACCTTCTTTAAATCATTCCATATTATATTTTCTATGACAAATGTTTTTTCTGTTATTTCCTCTTAAAAAGGGAAGTTTCTGGAATCTACCATGTTAAAGTTGAAAACGGACGAGCAAATGGACATTGCCATTTCTTACAATACCAATATACTTCGGAAAAGTGTTTGAAGAAAAGAAAATCAAAAGTAATAAAATTACATTATATTAGATATTTTGTCAATAAAATTTTATTTTGTATTACAGTTTTAAGGCTTTTCACATAATTTGAATATTTCCAAAATATTGGTAGAAAGCTAACTAGGTAGCTTAAGCCATATAAGAAAATAAATGCTTTGAATTATTTCAAATTTGAAGTTCAATCAATATTTTAATTTCAATCAAGTTCAATGAATTATTATAATTTATAATTGTTTGCAATTTGTAATAATAAATTTTCATAATTACGATTCAAAGGCTTGAAAGCAGCTATTCATGAATGTCACGGAAACCTTTGCTTCAGTTTAATAGTTTGGGTCTTTTGTCATGAATGAAATGTGTCTAGTGCTTTCGACGAATGAACAACAGCGATGATAATCATCCGTTCATTTGCGTTTACACAGCGCTTTCACGCATGACAAATTGAACTAACCCCCCCCCCCCCCACACACACACTTATCCGAATAAATAAGAATATTACTAAAATAAAAGTAAGAATAACAATATTTTGAAATAATCAAAAGTAATAAAATTATATTAAATTAGATATTTTGTCAATAGACATTTTGTTTGCATTTTAGGTTAAATGCTTCTCATATAATTTCAATATTTACAAAATATTGTTAGAGAGCTAATTAGGTAGCTTTTGACATTTAATAGAAAATATTTTCTTCGAACTATTGCATAATTGAAGTTTACTGAATATATAGTTTTAATTAATAAATAATTATATTTTACAGTTATAAATTTTCATAATTTTGTGTCAAAAATTCATGTTAAGATCAATAATTTATGAATGCCACAAAAAGCGGAATATTTTCTTCAGTTTAATATTTTTACCCGGTGTTCATGAGAAAAATATATCAAGTGTTTTCGATGAATGAGCAAAGCGCAGATAATCTTCCTTTCATTTGCGTCTCCCCCATTTGTTCTCGCATGACAAATTGAACAAAGCCCACGCAAATACCCGAATTCGAATGTTTCATTCGGGAGAAGAGGAACACGTTGTGTGTGAGAGATGATCGTTTATTCAGTTTAATTTTAAATGTTGACACGTTCATGAGATTTTGAAGAGTTTCCCTGTGAAAGTGCGCTAGTTCATTAACGATTTTCGCGAAAAAGGACACCGCCACGCCTTGTGTTTTCAAACAATGTTTTGAACACATTGTTAATTAGACTCGCTGTTTTGACTAACTGAGAAAATTATTAACAATTAATAGATGGCCTGAAAGGGCTTATTATTTACTTCTGATATTCTTTTGTGACTCAGCATGTCTGGTTTGAAATTTATTTCTTAAGCTGTTTCAATACATCCTTTTAAGGAGGAACAAAATAACTTTAAAAAATTAAACATAAAAATAGTAAAAATAATAATACCCAGTTAAACTGATGGCATTGAGCTCACAGGCTACGCATACTAATTGAACATTACAGCCTTATATTTTCAAGGGTTAATTCCGTTCGAAAAAAATAAGAAGGGAAAACAGCTCACCCCTTTCCCCATTTTTATACTCAATCATTGAACATCCTAAACTATCAAGGACACGCTTTATCATATAAAAAATCTATATCCAAAATTCAGAGCAAATCGGATAAGTTTTAATAAAAACCCATTTAGCGTTTATATAATTTAAGAGGAGTTATCCCCCTTCTTTTATACTTAACCATTAAACTTCCAAAACTATTAAGAGATTTGAACAAAATTTGACCATTCTGCTTGAAAAACCCATTTATATAAATTAAGGGGAGGGGCATTAGAACCCCCGGTCCCCCTATTTATACTTATTCAAAGAACACCAAAAAATAGTCACGGAATCGCCTCATCAGAATATTGAATCAGAATTATGATCTTATATCTAAATTTTGAACGAAAAGTTAATTCTGCATGAAAAACCCATTTATATCAATTATAGGTTGGGGCATGAGCCCCCCGTTACCCCTCTTATACATATCGAATGAACTCCAAAAACTAATCAGAGAAGCGCCTTGTCAAGATATACCTATATACAAAGTTTCAAGTGGATCAGATATTTTTATCATGAGTTGTCGCGTTACGCACGTATGCACGCACGCACGAACATACATACACATATAGAACGGGCGGGCACAGGTTGTGAAAGCCTGTGAGCTAAAAATGACTTAAAGATACTTTTTCATCTGTGCAATACCTAGAAAATTACATGCAACTCATAAATATTGCCAATTAATCTACCCAACATCCAAAAATGATTCGGGTTCAAAAACAGTTATTTCCGAAGCATTTTGTCTCGCTAAACACGAAAATCAACATACAAAGTTCAGATTAGCTCTTGTTTTCAAGATAAGAACCAACTTGAGAAATCTCACTAAGGCTGTTTTATGGGAAATCGAATGTTCGGGAGTTGGTATTCCATATAGCTGTAATTCCCCTCAACGGCATTCTCGGTGTAGAAACTTTTTTGACGTTCGTTTACCCCAGCAGATAGAAGAACCTTCCCTGGGATTATGGACATTTATGCGTCATTTTTTGTCACAGCGATTATGGGTTAAGGGTATTGGTCAATATGTTTTTGAATTCCCCTCCATAATGTTAAGTCGACTGGCGTTTGATGCATTTGTATATTTAAAATATCTCCTCTTAAAATTAATATTAGCTCCTTTTTTCTGTGTACACCTTTTAATGGATGTCTTTTTTTTTCTTAGCTCTCAAAATATTCTCAAAAGCACATGCTTAATTTTATATATAGAGCTAAATCACACTTCGTCAACTTTTAAAATATAAAATGTTAAGCTAAGCAGTTATCTTTGAAATATTTTGAGAAGTAAGAAAAATAAAAAACATCCTTTTAGAAGATTACACAGAAAAAAGGAGTTAAAAACATTTACTCTCCTAGGAGTACGAATACATTAAACGCCCATATACATAACATACGGAGGAGAATTTGGTGACCAGCACCCATAAAGTACATATTTCCTTTAAATGCGGAAAATTTCCGCGAGGAAGTATTACAGTAACTTGTAGTGGTTTTTGACAGATACATACAAGTAAATAGATAACATACAGATATATAATATAAAACTAAAATATGTAGAAAAGAAAGAAAAGCATATGAAGATAATTTCAAAAATAAATCTATTTAATATACAATTTTTTATTGCATTCTGGGCCTTATTTAAAAAATTTCTCAAAGTTTCAAATTAATTATTACGGTATTTAACTTACTAAATTATAAACATTCCATATCATTCTTAGAAGTTTTATTTAGTCAACTATTCTAAAACTCATATACTGCTTTTCAATACTGCAAAATCAAAGTCTTAGCATTTTGTTAAATTTTGACGTGGAATCTCAGTTTTAACCATACTCCATTTATTCATTAAAAGTAACAGTAAACTGACGTTTTTGTCAAGAATAATAAAATTAAGATAGAAGAAGATAAATCGGCGGCACATCAGTAAAACGTCAAATCTTTTGTAGTCACTTTGAAGTTTAGTTAGCATATTTATTATGTATTTAACTTGTCAAAATTGGCTGCATGCAAAATAAAACATCAGATATTTCATATTTACTTTAAAGTGTGGTAAACTTATTTATTATCTATTTAATTTTAAATTAAATAATAGCAGTTACATATTTTATAAAAAAATCAAAATAGAGCATCATATATTTCGTATTTACATTAGAGTGTAGTCAATTTATTTATTATCTATTTAATTTAAAATTAAATAATATCAGTAACGTATTTTAATATTCAGTTCTTAAAAACAATATAAATATTTTAAGTATTTTAGTTAAGGTCTTTATGTATTTAAATGAAAGACAGTTTACAATTAAACAGCAATTTAAAAGTTTATCATTAATGGCAACAATTATTTACCTTATAGTTTTGTTTTAAAATGTGTTTTCATAAAATTTCCTATGGAAGTACGCATACAAAAATAAAAGAGAAATATTTTCCTGAACTCGTTTAAATTTTGAGTTAATAGTTTTTATGCGTGATTTTCCTTTCACTTATCCTGAGTCATTATTGAATACGGTAATGTGTATTTTATGTATCTTAGCAGCCGCATAAACCCTCTACATAACACACATAATTTAAATGACTTAACAAGTTCTGAATAACTAAAGATATATCTGACAAAATAATTCAGAATATACCAAAATAAAAAAAATATAAAATATATTTTTTGTTTGAAAAAAAAAATATAAAAAGCATGTTTTAAATATATAGAACATACTTTCAAAATGTTTATTCAAGTATCAATATTTCTCTAGCTCATTTAGATGTTGCTAAAATCCTTGAATTTTAACAAGAAAATTTTATTTGTTATTTTACTGATTAATTGAAACAGCCAAATAATAGTTTAGAGCTAATTCAGTCAGATTTATTTTTCTGACGGAAAGGAAATTTATCACAATTACGAGTTTATTATACTATTAATTTTTATGCAATATTTTTATAGAGATTTCTTTAAAGTTTATAAAAAATAAACAAGATTTTATTCTAATATTCTAACATTGTTTCAGATTTATGTTACATTCAAAAGCACACCAATCGATCGAAATAAAGTATCTTACTTTAAAATGAAATTTTAATGAATACCCTATTTCACCCGACTATGATTTTCTATTTATTTAAATCGAACATTAAAGTGATTTTCATTAAATATTCTTAGTCGAATACTAATCCCAGGGTGCGTAGTCTGGAAGCACCTTGTAAGGACCTTTTACCAGAATTTTTATAATGTAATATTTGTTTTATTTAACGAAAAATAAATCCTTTTTCAGATGTAACAACCATTACTTTAAAGAATTACTGATGCTAAACGAATTAAAATACTCCGAGTTTCTTGATGACTACGCACCCTGTAATCCACAATTCCACATTTTTGCTATAATTTTCAAAGCCATTTCGAAGCCAATAAATATTTACTGCAACGTTTGAAGGAGCATTTTAATTCAATATGCAAATGAAAGTTTAGTTAGTAACGAAATGACACTCAATATTTAAACAGGACAGATCTGGAAGAAAATAATCAAAACTTTTACACTTCTATTTTAGAACTTCATCAGAATATTTGAACATTTAATGCGGGGAATTTTATTTTAACTTTTATTTCGAAACTAGTATTTGTTTTAGGAAAATTTACCTGCGTAGATTCGGAAATAAATATTATTGTCATCAGTAACGTTTTTGTATTATGAAATGAAATTCATCTGCTTTTGACAGTAGAATTTTTTTTTAAGCTAAAAGGAAATTAATAAAGAAAATTTGAAAGTGTAATAATTGACCGTAGTGAACTGTTGGGAAAATACATTATTATGAAAAAATGTTTGTAATTAACACTATAAACGGATTGAGTTCTAATATAATTTAAAAAATCTTTTACATAATATTTTAAAAATAGTTGTATAAATATTTTTAAACAAATATTCTTTTAAGTCCAATGGTGAGAAGTCACTTACAATTTCAGATATTTTGCTAAATATCTACCGATATGCATGGGTAATTACACTGAAATTTCATGAGTGTAAACAGCAAACTAGACGCCATATGTTAACGCAAAGATGTTTGCCGCAAAACCCTAAAGCGGATAATCAATTAATATGTATATATATATGTATTTTGGTAACCCATTAAAAACCTTGAAATTTTAGCTCTTGAGTGAAAGGCTTTTTGTTATAAAGCATGTTCATTTTTACGAGCATAGCACGTCGTATACTCATGGAGAAATTATGGTTTTTATAAAATATCTCAAATTTCACCAAGTGTTTTTCTTACAATTTGTAAAATTCTTAAAATAAATGATTTTTTTTTCGTTTTCTGGAATTATGACAAAAGATATTGTACATAATATGCAGCAATCAGAATTTAAACATAAAAAAATTAGGCGTCAAGCATAGATTCCTCGTACTTTCTAACATATTCAGAATAATGTGTCAAACTGCGCGATTTAAAAAAAAATAAAATATTGCTTCTTAATTCTGATTTTAGAAAACACCTGACGTTATGTGATGCTGCATGATACAAAAAAATTTTAGGCCGCTCTATCACAAAAAATAAAGCACGGGATTTCGCAAATTCTCAGATTTAGCTTGACTTTGAAATAAACTGGAGCCGAAAATTTATTGATGTACTAGCTGTCCCGCCCGGCGTTTCCCGGGTCCGTAATAATAATGTTACACGAACTTGAAATTTCTATGATTTTATCTTTAACTCGAAATATGTGTAAATACACTGTTAAAAATTTGATCCTTTTTCTGCATCGTCACTCCATCGCTTTTATAGAAAATGATTACTTCAGCGTATTATGGAGCATTCTCATAGGTCAAAAGAGAGATATTCTATAAAAGCGGGGTAGTGATGATGCAGCAAAAGGGTCAAATTGTTTACAGTGTACATTATATTAAATACGTGCCCCCTGACTGTGTCAAAAATCGGTTAAAAAAACCTAATATTTAGCTGCAAAAATACCCAAAATGACAGCAATAAGAAACGCAGGAGGGAATATGTGTCCCACGATTGCGTGATTTTCGTGTTAATGTGTTGATATTTATCCTTAAAATTACTGTTAAGTAGAGTTGCAAAAAGTCGGTTTCTTCTCGGGTTTATTTCCAATAAACCAGGTTTGTTCCCAGGTTTATTCCCAAAAAAACGAATTATTCCAAAAAATCCCGGGTTTTTTCCAGGTTTATTCCTAAAAACCCGGTTTATTCCCGGGTTTAAAGCCGTTTTTTTCTAACCTTTGCAATGCTACTGTTAAGAGACTTAACTAAATACTTTTTTCACATGGATATCCCAAGTGAAATATTTTGAATTTCAAACTAATTATATCACTCTTAAATCCGACTATACCGTGAATGAAATCGATTCTCGATGATTAGCTAAAAAGTTAGTATATAGTATTATAATTTCAGAGCCTCTTTACAAAAATAGGTGTTACTTTTTATCAAACATGCGTAATGTTCATTCTGTGAACAAAAACCTAACCCTAATCTAATTATATTGTAATCATAACTTGTATGTAACCTAGCTGTATCTTAACAGTAACCTAACTGTAACTTAAATATACCATAAATGTAACCTGGCCGTCACCTTATCATAACCTACCCATAATCTAACCACCAACCTAACCGCAACTTAACCTTGACCTAACTGTAACTTAACCATGACCTAACTGTAACCTAACCGGAAAATAAATATAACATAAGGCTCAACAGAACGTAATTGCACCTAACTGTTACCTAACCGTAACCAAGTTCTAATTTAACACTAACTATAAACAAAATATCTTAACCATCTCGCACTAAGAACTTAGTTTCATTTTCCACCGATACGGAGCGCATTATGTTTTGTAAAAAATTCGAATTTTAAGTTCGGATTGGATTCATGTCCATGGAAATTATTTTGTCTTCTTTGGATACGGTTATGGTTATTTGGTATATTTTTGTTCAGTTAGATTCGGTTCAATTCAGATTTCGTGGGTTTTTTTTCCTTCAAATGGAATTTTTAGGCTCGGGTCGGGTTGTACTTCCATGGAAATTATTTTACCTAGTTCCAATGAGGTTATACTTCACTGAAATATTTTTGTTAGGTTCAGATTAGATTTGGTTCAAATTTCAAGATTTTTTTTTTGTTGTTTACAAATTTTTTGGTTCGGATTGGGTTTATGTCCATGGAAATTATATTGTCTTGTTCGTATCTGGTTATAGTTATTTGGAATATTTTCGTCGGATTCGGATTTGGTTCGATTCAGATTTCAGGTATTTTTTCAAATTGATTTTTAAGTTTCTGGTCGGATTCATGTCCAGGGATATTATTATGTCTTTCTCGGATCCGGTTTAGGGCCTTTGGAATATTTTTTTCAGGTTCAGATGTCGTTCAATTCAGATTTCGGTTTTTTTAATGGAATTTTTAGGTTCAGGTTGGGTTGCGCATCAACAGAAATTATTCTGCATTGTTCGAATAAGGATATGCTTCTCTGGAATATTTTAGTGAGATTCAGATTTAGTTTAGTTTTTTAGGTTCGGATTGGGTTCATATTCATGGAAATTTTTTGTCTTGTTCGGATCCGGGTATGGTTCTGTGGAATATTTTTTCTGGTTCATATTTGGTTCGATTCAAATATCAGGTATTTTTTTCAAATGGAATTTTAGGTTCGGATCGGATTCATGTCCACGGAAATTATTTTCTCTCATTTGAATCCGGCCCCACCAGTGGCCGAGAGGTACGGACCTCTCAACTGGTAGACGGCAGGTGCTGGGTTCGAACCCAATCGCGGCTGTCGGCCAAACCGTTCGTAGTTTTCGTGGTTTTCTTCGAACCTTGCGTAAATACGGGTTAGGTTCCCTTAGAAAGACCCCCACGAAGGGCACTCCCCCCTGGTCCTATATCCTTAGCGTAGATAATCGGACGTCAAAAATCAACCAACCAACCATCAACCTCATTTGAATCCGGTTATGATTCATTCGAGTATTTTGATCGGATTTAGATGTAGTTTGCATAAAATTTCTGGGTTTTTTTTCAAATGGAATTTTTTAGGTTCGAGTCAGGTTTATGTTCATGGAAATTATTTTGTCTTGCTCTTATCAGGTTATAGTTCTTGGAATATTTTTATCGATTTCAGGTTTCGTTCTGGTCATTTTTCGGGCTTTTTCAAAGATAATTTTTAGGTTCGGGTCTGGTTGCATATGCACGAACATTATTTTTGCTTGATCGGATTGTGGTATGCTTCATTTGAATATTTTTGTGGGATTCCGATTTGATTCGGATCAGATATCAAATCCATAGTTTTCTTTCAAATGAAATTTTTAGGTTCCGGTCGGGTTTATGCTTATGGAATTTTTGTTTTGCTTGGATCGGAGTATGGTCTGATTTCTTCTGGTTGGGATCGGATTATGTTACGCCTAAACATTATGTTTTGCTACTATTTTGAACAGAATTTCCAGAAGTCTTCGTGATTTGAAAATTTAAGGAAGTTTTCACATAGCAAATTGCGTTTTTTATGACTCGTTTTAAAATCCATTTTCGCTCTCAAACGCATCCAATTTACAGATCCTCTTATTTAGGAATTATATACAGTGACGCATTGGCCAGTTTTTTGATAAAGATAGAATAATTTTTTAAAAATGCTGTCAAAGTGAGTATTTCGCACAAAATTTTCCGAAAGAATCATGATTAAAGAATTAAGGATGTATTCAAACAACAAATCGGTTATTTTATGACTCATTTTTAAATTCAATTTTTTTCTCAAATGCATTCAACTGACAGATTTTTGTTATTTAGGAACTGTATAATGTACTATTTTGCTCGATTTTTTAATAAATTCAGAATTTATTTCAAAATATGTTGTCAAAATGGGCATTTGAGCTGAATTTTTCTTAAGATGATTCTGATAAAACCAGTTTTTGCAGAAAAATGAAATTAAAAAATTTTCATAAACGGCCAAATGAAGTTATTAAACTGGGTTTATCTCTAATCATATATATATAGGACTGCAGCGTTCTCAATAACTTCAATACAGGAAGCGATCACAGATTGGTTAGATGCAAACTGCTGTTAAATACTAAAGTGGAAAGAATGAAGCTTTTGCTACACTCAAAGAAATCAATCGATATTATAAACCTCCAGAAACATAAAGAAGAATTTCATTTGGAACTTCAAAACCGTTTCCAAGTACTTCAATCAACTTTAGAAGAAGAGCAAGATGTTACAATAGTGAACATGAAGCTAACCAATACTCTACAAGAAATTGCTAAGAAGATAGCCGGTGATGCACAAGTAAAACAAACAAAGAAAATAACAGAAGAAACAAGAAGATTGATGAAAAAACGCAGAGAATTTAAAATGAAGAAAAATGATCCTAAATCAAGAGTTGAATATGCTGAATTATGTAAAACAGTAAGAAAATGCGTTACAGAAGATATCAGAAAATTTAACTGTGATCTTGTTAAAAAAGTTCTGGAAGATAACAAAAGTTTAAAATCAGCTAAGCGCAAGTTATGTGTTGGAAGAAAAGGCATTCTTGCACTGAAGAGTGCAGATGGAACATTCACCAAAATCAGCAACGAAATAGTACACATTGTTGGGAAATTCTATAATGATCTATATAAATGTGAAGATCAGAGGGATATCAACGTACACGATCAACGAGAAATCTTAACAGAAACTGAAGAGATAATCCCAGTGATGACAGATGAAGTTTTACAAGCTATTAGATTTATGAAAAAAGGTAAATGCCCTGGAGAAGATGGAATTACAATTGACCTTATCAAAGAAGCAGGAGAAGAATTTGCAAAAAGGCTATCTTTACTGTTTTCCAAATGTCTCAAAAAGTCAGATGTACCAGAAGATTCGAATAATGCTGTGATGATACTACTTTACAAGAAAGGAGAGAAGGAAAACATTAAAAATTACCGTCCGATCAGCTTATTGTCCGTGATTTATAAAATTTTCACCAAAGTTTTAACGACAAGACTTGAATCAGCTCTGGACTCGGCTCAACCTAGAGAACAAGCAGGATTCCGAAGTGGATTCAGCACAATGGATCATATCCAAACAGTAAGGGAACTCATAGAAAAGCATAAAGAATATAATTTACCTCTCTGCCTTGCCTTTATTGATTACGAAAAAGCTTTTGATTCCGTCTACACATCAGCAGTAGTAGATTCTCTGGAGGACATTGGTATAGACAAACCTTACATCAATATCATAAAGAAGATTTACAAGAAAGCAACAGCAACCATCCGTTTAGATAAAGGAAAAGCGAAGATCAAGCTCGGAAGAGGAGTAAGACAAGGAGACACCATTTCACCCAAGCTTTTTAATGCTGTCTTAGAAAATATCTTCAAGAAGCTGGATTGGGAAAACAAAGGGATTAGAATAAATGGAGAATTTTTAAGTCATCTCCGCTTCGCTGACGACATTGTAATTTTCAGTAACAGTCCTGAAGAATTGGAAATTATGCTAAAAGATCTTGCAGAAGCTAGCATCAATGTGGGATTAAAAATAAATTTAGAAAAGACTAAGGTGATGTTTAATTCATTTACATCAAAAAAGAAAATTGTCTACAAGAACACTGAGATTAAAGAAGTGCAAAGTTATGTGTACCTAGGACAGGAAATATCATCGGATAATAGTATCATGAATGAAATCAATAGAAGAATAAGAAATGGGTGGAGTGCTTTCGGGAAGAACAGTATTATTCTGAAGAGTAATATGCCTCTTTGTTTGAAAAGAAAAGTTTTTAATCAATGTATTTTACCTGCATTAACCTACGGAGCAGAAACATGGACACTAACAAAACGGATGATACAAAGATTACAAACAGCACAGAGAAGCATGGAAAGATGTATGCTAGGCATAACTAGAAGAGACAGAAAGAGGGTAACCTGGATAAGAAATCAAACAAAAGTTTTTGACATCCTTGAAAGAATCAAGCAGCTAAAATGGAAATGGGCTGGACACATTGCAAGAAGACAAGACAATAGATGGAGCACAAATATACTACAGTGGTATCCTAGAGATGTAAAACGACCAAGAAGACGACCACAAGTAAGATGGAGTGACGAAATTAGAAAAGTGGCTGGTGTAAATTGGATGACGAAAGCATTAGACAGAAAACATTGGAAAAATCTGGGGGAGACCTACATCCAGCAGTGGATCGAAAACGGTTGATGATGATGATGATGATGATGATATATATATATATATATATTTTTTTTTAAATGAGCACTTTTCGAAATCTACCACCGCCTATAGGCCCAGCCGACAGGGATTTTTTTTTCTTTATATTTGATGCCTCTTAATAAAATTTTAAATCATTCGCATTTTAACTTCAATAATAATGTGTATGTAATCATTTTATTTTATTATTATTATTATTATTTTGCTAATATGGTATTCGACAGTATATTTTTTTCTCATACATAGTAGTTCATTGTTGATTTACACGAAACTCAAGGTAGCTGGTTTAGAGTTTAACCAGATCCTTGTTACACTTTACACGCTGTTCATTAATTTTTTTTACACACATACTGTTGCTTACTATGTTGGCGTATTTTTTTTCTTCATGGCTGTATTTTCTTCTCAGGAAAGAAGGTATATAGTTGTTCCAGTTTTATTCCTTAAGGAAAAAAAACTTTTTTTTGTTTTAGAAAAAAGTACCGTAATTTCCTGCGTATAATCCGCGGATCAAACAATCATTTTTCGACCCAGAAATTTTATTAAATAAAATGTAATTTTTTAGATCGCCGTAAATATTTGCCTTAAATTATAAAATAAAATTTGTAGGTCGAAAATGAATTGTTTGATCCGCGGATTATACGCAGGAAATTACGGTAATGGATTTTTTTCACATTTTTAGGACTTATTGTGTAGACTTTACCTTAGAAATTTCATTTTTTTCCCTTAACAAAACTTTTTCGTTTTGTTTTTTTGTCATTCACCATTTGGACATTTCTTTGAACTTTTTATAACAAAATTACAGCTGTGTTTGTTTTTTCCCGTAACTTAATCCTTTACTGACTGCGTAAGCAGCGGTAAATTTCGAAACGTAACACAATGAGTTTTGTGCTTAGTGTACAGGAGGAACTTTTGTTCATAGAATTTACACATTTGTTCATTGCATGTTGTTCATAGGATATTACACACGTTGTTCATGGTTTGGGTCTCTCTGTACCGAAAATTTTGTTTTACACACACTACACGTTAGTTCACGGTTTACAAGCATACTACTTGTTTGTGTTTTCAGTTCTTTGTGTGCAATTAAGCAAGCAGGTACCTGCTTGGTGTCTGGAATTATAGTCCTTTGCATTTCGTTTTTTTATTTTTCTTCACGGGAGTTATCTTTGTCAGTTGCCTGTTGCTTTCACACACGATGATTTCTTTCAGATAGTTCATATGATCGTTTACACTTTTGTCAGAAACTTGTTTTTTTTCACACATTTTGTTGTTACACACACCGCTCATACGTTTTGCTTGTACGTCTTTAATTTGTAGTTATGGTTTCAATTTTCGGCTTTCTTCCATAATACACCGTGTTTAGCTTCATTTTGTTTTTACCGTTGGATAGCGGAAATTTGATTTAACAGGACTATTTTTTTCAATTTAACAGAAGTACACCATGTAAGTTTTTTTCTATTAGGCTCTTTTACTGTCCTTAAAGGTATTGCACGTGATATCCTTGTTAATTCTTCACAATTTCTGGTCAGTTTGTACACAGGTAAACGTCATTTCGTTTTTGTTCTCTTTTTCTTGTTCACATACGCAGCCGCATACTGATAGTTTTTAGTTAGTACACCGAATGGTGTTTCGGGTTGCATCTCACACACACATACATCTATTCTTTTGACGTCTGTGTACGGTTTACATTAAACTGCCTTACATTTTTCGCACGTTATACATTAAATTTTTGAAGAAGGCTAGTTTTCTTGCATGTTTTTTTAAGAACATCATTGTACCCCACCGTTTTTTTGCCTAAACTAAATATAGTCTATATCAGTATACAAACTTTTTTTTTGAAAGAGGGAACTATTGATAAAGTCAGGTTTCATCATATAATTCTACCATATTTGCTCCTTCTTTTATTGTAGTTATAAAACTCGTATGTCAAAGAGTTCTCAAAATGTTTGATTGTGTTCTTATATATATATATATTCAACATTTTATGTGTTATTTTACCTTTTAAATATAATTCATGTCTCAAAAAATATAATAATAAATTAGAAGTTGGAATGTAACTAACTCGTTTAAGCAATTAAAAAAAATTGCTTTGGCTTGAATAGAAATTTCAAGCAATCTGAATTAAAATCTTCTGGAATATTATATTGAGTGTGCACACAGAAAAAAAAGAAACAAGGAGAATATACAGCTGACCAGAAGTTCACTGCAGTTTAAAAAAAAAAAAAAAAAAAAAAAAAAAAAAACTTTGCAAATTCTATAGATACCTGCTTGCTTTACCATGCTTGTCAGCATATTTTAAAAATTGAGACATGATACCTTTTCTTATTTACTATTTAGTTATTGCATTATTGAACAACTTCTAACCAGGTTTCTCTTTAAAATATGTTTGTTGTTTATCTTTTAACGTTGAGCGGAGACATACGTTTATTTGTTGTTTTTCTGTATCTCCCGTGTTTTAAGTGTTTTCGTTGGTCGTCGGGGAGATGTATGTAAAGGCGTTTCCCTTTACATATTATTTAATAATGCCCCCCCCTTAATTAAAATTACAATATTCTCTAAATTTGTAACTTTATTTAATAAGCTATATTTTTAATCCCTTTAATTCTATTCAGTTGCTATCGACCATTTTTCCTTTAAAATATAATTCTATTATCTCTAAAATTGTTTCTTTAAAACCACAACATATATCCGTTTGTTCATGTAACTGTAAGTATTTTTCCTCATATCAACAACCTTTTAAAGAGTTATTTCTACGCGCTGTTTTTATTCATAGTTAAACGCTACTCGCTTGAGAAGCAGATGCGTTAAGTTTGTCTTTTATTTTCATTTGAAGTGCAACTTAAAAAAAATGATTTTAAAGGTCCCATGTCCCCTTAAGATCTCAATATTAAAATACCTTACTGCTATTATTTAACTTTGAATTGAACAGATAATAAATAAGTTGACTACACTCTAATGAACTGAAAAAAATGACGTTCTCAAAAACGAGTAAGTTGATGTACTCATATCGAATTGAGTACGTTTGGATCATAAATGAACACATTGTTTTCCCAATTTTGAAACAGCATATGTTGTCAAATCCAAATAAAAGATAATTTTGTACCCAGTGTTGGTTTATCTCATTCATGGTGGCATGAAAGATGCTTATTAATGTAACTATTAAATTTTGCACAGCATTTTAAAATAATTTTAAAGTATACTTTCAAAAAATGCTCTTGTCATAAAAAGGCTCAGATTGAATATTTTACTTATAATTTTGCTATTTCTCTTAATAAATAATCAATTAAATGTTTATTGTTCATAGCTTTGCGCAACAAATAAATGCCAGCATATTTTCGCTTTAATTTGTAAATTCAGGGGGCAGATAATAGTGACTTATGACACAACCATGGAATCAGAAATGTGTACATGTGCTTGAGTATATTTGGATCGGAGCTATTTTGAGTATGTGAAGTATATAAAATTGAATACTTTTTACTCAATTTTGAGAATTCATTTTTTGTGTGTAAATACGAAATATCTAATGCTCTATTTTAATGTTTTTTCATAAAATATATTATTGTTTAAAAATTGTTCAATGTTTAAATATTGTTCATAAAATATATTATTATTTAATTTAAAATTAAATAGGTAATAAATGCGTTAACAGCACGTCGATTTTGACAAGTTAAATAGAAAATAAATATTCTAACTATCCTTTAAGTGACTATAAAAGATTTGAAATTTTACTGACATACCGCCGATCTATCTTCTTCCATCTTAATTACATCATCGTGACAAAAAAGTCAGTTTATTGATACTTGTAATGAATAAATAGAGTATGGATAAAAATGAATTTTTCCAAGATATTACACGTCAAAATATAACAAAAAGCTAAGGCTTGAGCTTTTCAGGATCAAAAACAATATATGTTTTTTAGAATCGTTGTCTAAATAAAATTTCTTAGAATGATATGAAGTAATTCTAATTGAGGAAATTAAATGACGTAATAATTAATCGGAAAATTTGAAACAAAAATAATTTTGTATTTTTGCTTTACGGGAGCACATTTACAATAACTTATAAGATAGCTATTACATTTTTTTATTTATTTAACTCAATCTGTATTTTGTTTGCAAATATGAAAATTTAATGGTTGACATTTAAACCACTTCCCCATTGGCTTGAATTATACAAATTAATTAAAAGAGAAGTTTCAACTGACTTTTAGAAGTTTTTACTACTTAGTTCTTACTGAATACATTCATTTATAGGCATTCTCAATTACTCTGTCACAGTTGATAAATCGCTCAATAAATTTTGCAACGCATACAATTGAATATGTTGAAATTACTGCGGATTTACTGATGCGGCAGTCAATGCTCGCCAAAATAGGCTAAAGTGCTGTAAAACTGCAAAAATGAAACTTTTGTAAGATTTAAGAATAGAAAACAATTTATAAATAAAACCACGAAGAATGTAATAAAAATAATCTTATATCAGTTTATAGTTCAATATTAATAAATTTGGTTCATTCCGTCAAAAAAATGTATTTTAAAATTTTAAAAAGATAGCTAAAATAAGGTACGCTCGTTTTATAAGCTTTATATAAAGTTTTAAAAAGCTGTGATTTTTTGAGTTGAGCTTGTAGTGAAACCAAATTAATCTATTGTAAACGGAATGATTTGGAAAAAATATAAATTTCAGACAAAATAATAAGGCAATTTTTTTAAGATGACCATTATGTATTTATAAAAGTGTATTTTTTCTTGGCTAGTTTTAATTTTATTTACCTATGTGAGTAATGTCTCATATTTTTTTGTTTGTAGGAGTTTTCCTTTTTAAATCTAATGCTTCCAATTACCTTTTTATGTATAACAATTAATACAAAAGCACACTTTACTAAAGTTAAAAACAGAAGAAATTAAAATAAAACACTTCTATCATATATACAGTTCGAATGAAAAACATTTAATTAATATACCAACTTATTGACTCTTTAATACATTAGTGCCTTGCGTCTCTTTTTAGGGACGATTGTAAAAAAGGGCAATAAAACACTTTTCACACCAGTAAATAGAAAGATAAATAAACATTATTTTTCACGAAACAAATTTTTCAATAATCTAAGATATAAATTATTCTTTTTTTAAAAGTGGTGGGAAACCCAAAATTTCATTTTTAATGAAGAAAATAATTTGGCATTATTGGGTTAAGTAAAAATATTTTCATTCCTTTACAGCTTTATTTAATTTTTAAATATAACATTAATGAGAGAGATTTATAAAAGATTTTAATGTTACTTGCGTGTGATTTTTTCTTGAGTGATTTCATTCGAAGTATGAGGCGTATTTTTAAAATAAGGTCCAGAATGCAATAAGGCAAATGTTCATTTAATGTATTTATTTTTGAAAAGCTCCTTCATACATTTTTCTACATATTTTATTTGTATTTTTAAACATCTGTCATAAATCTCTGCAAGTTTCTGTAGCACTTCCTCGCAAAAATTCTCCGCCTGTGAGGAAAGATATACATTATGGATGCTAGTCTCCGGATTCTCCTCCGCAATGTTATGTATATGGACATTTTATGCATTCGTGTCTTGAAAGTATTTTCTCGGAAAGTTATTGTAACTACCGCGTGATTAATACTCTTAACAATTAACTGCTGAGACAAAAATTGTCCCCTATGTGAGAGACAGCTTAATGTGAATATGACTTAAGGGTGTATTAAAAAAAACGCGTTTCCACCTTCAGCAGCTCGAAAATTTCCGATTCAATTTCAGACTCATTTTTAAATATAGAAACATGAAATTTGCTGAGGGGATTTTTGAAGGGACATATAAGGTGCCGTGTGATGTCTTTTTACGCTCAATTCATTAGAATTAGATTTATAAGCAATTAACTTCTGAGGAAGACCCTTTTTTTCGTACCCAGATTTCTCACATCGGAAAAATTAATTCAAATTGCCGTTTTTGATTGCTTTTTTTCAATATTTTGTGCACTTATCAAAGAATCTTTACGGCACCTTGTGCACTTTCTAAATAAGAGAATCTGCGAGTTTGATGTGTTTGAGAGCAAAAGTGAATTTAAAAATAAATCGGAAAACAAGCCGTTTGAATCGAAATACACCCTTAAAGAGACAAAATAATGTTTTTGTTCTAAATTTTATGTACAGGAATAGTATACTTACTATTCATCAATTTAAAAATCTTTAGTGATAGTACGAGGGTTTATAATAAATAAAATTTAAACTGAATCTACTGTTAACTGAAAAATCCAAATTAACCTGTCAAAATTGTTTGTGAGATTTCTAACAGCTAATAAGGGTTAATTCCGTTTCGAATTCTACATCGGCATCAAAAACGTTCCTGTCATTAGCGACCTTTAGCGATTTCTTCCGTTGTTTACTCCTATCAGGATGCTGAAACAAAAGATATTATTAAAGAATAAAAAAAGAAAATTAAATGCATAAATGACAGTTTTTATATCAAATCTCTCTTTGTTACTGCTAGTAGCGTAAAATACGGACATTTCAAAACACGTAGAGTTTACTAATAAACAAAAAAAAAATTCTGTAACAATTTGAATACCTCTAGAATTTAGAAACTAAGAAGAAACGAAAACGTCACGAAACGTCAAAAAAGAAACGTGAAAAAAATAATGAGCAAAATTAAATTGTATTTATATAGTTAAAGTTTTGAAAAAATTACATCTAACGTAAATTAATCATTCAAATTAATGTATAATGAAATATTTCAGCCAAAATAACTGTTCATCTCTATAAGTAGAAAATACAATTGTTATAGTCATTTAAGTTATAGATTGACATAAAATTTTATTTCTGAATGCAAAGTTTTAATAGTTCATGCTTTGTATGACCGCATGACACAATTTGGACGTATCCAAATTCAATGTTACTTATACAGTGGGATTAGAAAGAAAGTATTTTATTTATTACTGCTATCTTTCAACTCAGATGTTAATATTAATTGCTCCGAGAATTCTCAACAGACGGGAATTTTAAGGTATTTCGTCATGACAAAATTTTATTGATAAAGCTTTGCATTGTTTTTCCACGAACAAACTTCTTATATTTTGCATTAAAAAAAGCTGAAAACGTCCAAAAATATTCTTTTACATAGGAGATTTCGTATATTTTAATAACTTTAAACTTATTTTTTAGCAACTGTGTGTTAAACAATTGGGAATATTTATCCGATATACGTAACTTTCTATGTAATGCTTATATGAAAAAAAAATATTTAGCCAATGTGTTTTTTTATTTTCAGGTTCTAGATCTTTAAAACTGTTCTTCTACATCATTAAAATGATGTATTGAATTTCAGAATAAATATTTTTTAAACAGAGATGGTGACTATATTTTACATAACTAAAGTTATGTATTGAATTTCAGAATAAATATTTTTTAAAGCGAGATGTTAACTATTTTTTACATCATCAAAATCATGTATTTATTTCTGAATAAATATTTTTAAACAGAGATGTTGAGTCACAAAGGACTAACAGAAGTAAATAATAGGCGCTATAAGGTCATTTATCATTTGGGAATAATTTTTACTGTCAAAACAGCGATGGTAATTAACAATGTGATCAAAACGTTGTTTGAAACCTCACGGCGGTGTTCTTTTTCATTAAAATCGTTAATGAACAAGCGCCAATTTCATCGAAAAACTCTTCAAAATCTCATGAACGTGTCAAAATTTAAAATTAAACTGAATAAACGATTATCTTTCACAACAAACGTGATCCTATTCTTCCTGCTGAAACAAGAGAATTCGGATAATTGCTTTGTTCCATTTGTCACGCGTGAACACATGCAGTAGACGCAAATGAACGGATGATTATCTGCGCCGTTGTTCATTCGTCGAAAACACTAGACAAATTTCAATCATAACAAAAGAGACAAAATATTAAACCGAAGCAAAGATTCCGTTTTCCATGACATTGATGAATAACTGTTCTTAAGCCTTTGACTCTTAATTATGAAAATTTATTATTACAAAACGTAAATAATTATAAATTAAAATAATTCATTAAACTTCATTGGAATTAAAATATTGATTGAACTTCAAATTTGAAATAATTCAAAGAATTTTTTTTATATGGCATAAGCTACCTAGTTAAATTTCTACCAATATTTTGGAAATATTGAAATTATGTGAGAAGCATTAAAACTGTAATAAAAACCAAAATTTTATAGGCAAAATCTCTAATATAATATGATTTTTTTTTTTTTTTACTTTTTTTCTTGAAACACTTTTTTCAATATGCTGGTTTTGTAAAAAATGACAATGCCCATTTGCTTGTCCGTTTCCAACTTTGGTATGGTAGGGCCCGGAGAATTCCTTTTTTAAGAGCAAATAACAGAAAAAAAACATTTGTCATTGAAAATATAAGATGAAATGAGTTTAAATAATTGTAAAAGATTTAAATGAGTAAAAATAAGGTTTTAAATCATGTAATCATGCAGTTAAAAATATCCGAAGGTACTGGTTATTGTTCTGTATTGCCACAGTTCTCTATTCTCTGGTGAGAATACTGGTTTTTACGCCTAAAATATGTAAACGAATTTGAGCTATTTCTTACGTGATTTTAAGTTTGTAGCAAAGTATTCAAGAACATTTCTGTTGATTTGTCTACATAAAGAAAATAACAGTTAAATCAATAAATTTTGTTTTACTCATACCTTTGTTTTAAAATATTTTTTATAACGGATCATGTGAAGGCACATGTTTCACTAGACTATGATAACTATAAAATACGAATACTTTTTAAAAATATTCATGTTATCAATATTTATTAAACTTATGTCACGGCTTAATACATTTCATTAAAGAAGAGTTTGGGGAACAGACTTTATCGTGAAAAACAAATAACTGTTTTAATCGATAAACAAAACTAATATCGATGTTTTTTTTTCATCTTTCTTTTTTAAGGCAAGAAGAAAATTCAAGTAAAAGGGAATTATGTATGGAATAATCATAAGGGATGAAATAATCCAGTACATAATATCTAAAAAATAACTTTTAAATCAAATCATTTGTCTGTATCTTCTTTTTCTTTTTGCGCAAATTCTTATTTTTATTTATCAATTCATAATTGCATTTAAAAGCGATGCTATTTCAAAAGTAATGCCATTAATGTATTAGAATGTTCCTTCACTCAACTTCTAAATGTGTAAATTTACTTAAAAATATAATTGTATAAACATTATTACAACTTTTAGTTAGGAAAACGGAAAATTAATGTCAAAATACATATTATGAACTTTAAAATGTTCAGTAGGGTGGAGCAAAAAAAAATATTTTTTAAAAATCAAAAACGGATAGGTGCCAAAAGTTGCCTTTATACTAGTACATCAATTGCGTGAAATTTTACCGCTGAAAAAAGATGTCTTGAGTCTGCGCTTTTGCTCCAAAAATCGAAATTTTGGGTAAAATTTGTCATTTTTTGACATTTTTTGAAAAACATAAAAAAATTCCTACAGAGCTGGTAATTATTTAAAAATTCTATTTAAACCTTTGTTATTAATTACTTAATATAATTAAACTATAAAACAATATCTTTTATCCGTAATAGCTGGGTCAAAGCAGACAAATTTTGATAAGAAAACGGCATTACCACTCTATTGGAGCATACAACAAATTGTTGTTTTGAATTCAATTCTTACGTAGCTGCTTTCAAAACTACCCTGGATATAATTCGTGGAGCTGGCTGCATTTCATATCCCATCCGTCCCAACCACCCGACTATCTAGGGCCAGTGTTTTATTTATGTATTGAATTGTTATTTTTTTACCCGAAGACGTGCATAGTTTTCTATGCATCAAAGTAGTTTACCTCACCTTTGTATTCACTGATTTTGGATGCTGCTGGTGTGACCCACTGCACGTATATTTTTATACCTTGTATAACAGAAGAGAAGCTGAATAATGTATTGGGTATGTTGTTGATTGAAGCTATGCAGCAATACGTTATCTTCATTTAAATTTCATTAAATTAATACATTATGATTAAAAGTTCTGTTACCACAGTATTTTTTCAATCAATTGCATTATATATATATATAATTATTTTCCTAAAAATTTATTGTATGAATTCAATTTCTAGTATGCCATCATTTACTGTACCTGATACATTGAATATATGCTGAGAAGCTAGCTGTTTAATATTATGATGATTGTCACAGAGGATTGCAAATAAAATTTGCATGTAAAGCAACAATATTTCTAAAGAAGCTTTAGTATTTATTTTATGTCGCTTCGTAATCGAGTAATTTTCATTAAGTTTTTAGACCTATTCTGTAGGTGTGTATTACATTTGGTATAAAACATCCTCCGGTATAGATTTGGATTATATATTTTGTGAGTGAACTTATAAACTTTAATTGTCAATCTCTGCTTATATAAATCGGGAAATTTTATTTGCTTTATGAGCTGTCTTTTGTGTGAGATGTTTTCTAAATTCTTATTTCCCAGTCCTGCTTAGAAATAGCTTTCCTTATGAATTTGCTTTGCAATCTCCGGCAAAAAATTCTACTCTGTTCTCAGTATCTTTTTCTGAATTTGAGAAAATAATTTTTCAAAATTCTTCTGTATGTTATAAAAAATTGTAATAGGAAGTGAATAGTACGTAGACAAAAATTTTCTTATTGATCCAGTGAATCCATGTAGATTAGAAAGTTTTACATCGACTCTTCTAATAATTGACCCAGAGAAAATTCACTGGAGTTAAAGTAGCATATGATCCATTATTATACACAATTCTAAGGTTACCCCATGCAAAATGGTTCACAGCGACAAATAGAATTCTGCTAATTTTAAATGAGTACTTATTGCCTATTAGAGTCTGTACATTCCCTCAAAAACTACTGTGCATTATAAGCTGTCCACTTATAAAAAGGGGATCTAAAAGTTAATGGGAAATTACCTGGCTACGGAAACACTTAGAAAATGGCATAAAACTAATGCAACGGTCGCTCTCCATATGCAGAATAAATTATCATTGCAATTCTCTCTGATGATCACCATCACATTAAACATCTCAACATATAAAAAATGCAAAAGTAGAATGAATGATGAAATACTTATAGTTGAAATACCTGAAATCATCTTTGAAGCAGATCATTACGTAAAAAAAATTATAATTGACTAAAAAAAATGTTGTGGTAACAGAACTTCAAATCACTATTCATCAACTGGATGTAAAATTGATAACGATAATAGATGGCCTAAAAGATCCTTTTAATAATATTTCCGTGCATTACTCTGTTTGACATTTTTTCATATAAGCTCTAAAAATATACATAAAGATTAGTCCTTAGCAGCATGTGGATACAAATAACAGATAAACTAGGTGGATGCATCGAAAACATGTCAAATTTTGATAAGGAAAATCACAAATTAATATGTAAGTAAAACACTGTACTAAGATGATCGAGTAGTTGGGACGGGTGTGTTATGAAATATAGGCACCAAGATAGTTTTGAAAACAAGAGCTGTATTAAAAACAACAATTCGTTGTATGTCCCAATAGAGTGGTAATGCCGTTTTCTTATAAAAAGTTGTCTTTTTTGACCCAGTTATACGGATAAAATATATTGTTTTGTAGTATAACTATATTAAGTAATTAATAACAAAGGTTTATATATAATTTTAAAATTATTACCAGCTCTGTAGGACTTTTTTAATTTTTTGAAAAAAATGTCAAATAATGTCAAAATTTAACCAAAATTTTGATTTTTGGAGCAAAAGCGCATACTCAAGACTTTTTTCTCAGCGGTAAAATTTCACGCAGTTGATGTACTAGTATAAAGGAAACTTTGGCATTTGGCCGTTTTTGATTTTTTAAAAATAATTTTTTTCGCTCCACCCTAATGTTCAGGTTCAAAAGGTGATTAAAATAATGAAATAGAGATTCTGATAGTTAATTTTATTTAAAACATCTTGGTATTTTCAATCCATCATTAAGTTCTTCTTCAGAGAATATTATTTATGCAAATACATGATTTCGTTTTGCTGATATATATTTTCATTATTAATAGCATTCCATTTACTTTATTACTCCACTCTGTATTTATTCGTAACTTTTCATTTAAAATTGCTTGGCTTGAAGAATTAGTCGTGATAAAACTACAGTTAAATATTTCTTTTCACCGTTTTTCATCTCAAACACAATTAATTCTTCAAGCCACACAAACGACGTAGACAATCAGAATACGTTATACATTAAAAACGTAGAGTCAAATTGATTTAATCGAATATTCATTCCGGTATCGGATATTTTACTAAGAATGCGTCTAAAACTAAATTTCTGGATTTCCAGATTAAAACCAAAAGTCAAGAGTCAAAATTACAAATAATTATACGCAAAATTTTAACGGACAAGCGTGACACAAAAATTGTGACGGATAAAACGATTTTTATTTTTTTAAGCAGCCAAAAAAGATAAATTATAACTGCGTCATAGTGGTATAATTTCGTCACATTTTTTTTAAATTTTAATACAAAATATCAAAGCTTCAATTGATAAACTTAAAATTTCTTATCTTAATTTCCAACTACTGGTTGGAAGAAATTTAATTTTCTGATAATATTAAAAGTTAAAATTAAGCTTTAGTTAAAAATTATATTTGTCTAAACAGTTTGTTCAAAAACATAAGATTGATTATTTATTATAAATATTTTATGTCTGTTTTATAACTTTAATAAATAAATTCTTTTAAACATTTTCATTCCAGAACTAGATGGGTGTTTATTTATGTATTTTAAACTTTGGGAGATTTTTTCTTCTTACGAGTTGTGGCAGCTTCAAAAACAGTCTTGTTTTTATAACTCTAATTATTTTTAATGCGACCAAAAAGTCCAATGCGTCACGTCAAAAAACCTATTGTTTGGACCACTGATTAATACGTTATAAAAATTTTGTACAGTAATTAAAAATGAGATTAATGTTTTAGATTTAGGATGAGAGTTTCATCACGAAAGTGGGTTAAAATGACACAAGTCATCCTTACGTTCCGAGAAAAATAACCTATTTCTATAAAACACCTGTTCAGAAAATTCAGGGGGTAAATGTGAATTTCACATTGCCTCAGAGTATTAACTTCTGTATTGCACTTCGTAATTGAATTTCGATTGCGTCTAATTTGTGTAATCTAGTGGATAGCTTTTCTGATTGTTATTTCTTAATTTATTTAATATACGATGAATAAGTTTATTTATTGCGTATTAAAAATTATGTTTGAAAATCTAGCCATCATTTGAAGGCACATCTACATATTTTAGTACAAATCCGAATGAGTAATATCACTTTCGTCACTTCTAAGCATGCTTTGCTCAGTGAGAATTTCAATTAGTTTTTTCTGACTTTAAACAGAGTTGGGAAGTGATTCTGAAGTTGTTCGTTTTTGAGAAAAAATGGGTAAACAGAAGAGATAGATGGCCATGGCGCCAGAGTAAGGAATCCATGTTCACTTATGAAACGGGTTTTATAATCTTCCTTCAGGTCTGGGATATTTTTATGATATTGTTTTGTATCCACAATTTCAGTTATGTAACAAACAAGGCATTCCCGTTATTATTTAAATTTTCGAAACAAAATAAAATTTTATTTTTATTAAAAAAAATACAGTAGTTGTTAATAAATATAAACGATTTTCATAACGATTATAATTCTTCACATGTAACATATAATTTTTATTTAATTTAGAATTCATTGATATGGATTTCTTTGTTAATTAAAAAATTAACTATAACTTCATTTATGAAATAAATGCCTTCTTTTATTATTCTCTGAATTTTTCATTAAAAAAATAACAAAATTTAATAAACTTAATGCTTAAAAAATATTTTGTTCTTCTTTTTTTAAAACTAGAATAGCAAATTGTATTTGTCGGATTTAAGTTAAGCTAATTTTCTACAGTTAAATTTATCCTTGCTTGTCAATGAGGTTAAAGAAAGCAGATAATAGTCGAATTACAGTGCTTAATTAGTGGATGGAATGGGATCCCTCAATCTCTAGTTCCCTGTCAGATAAAAAGAATATTTTTTGGAGGGAAAATATGTCTTCTGTGTTTGTTGACATGCAAATTTTAGACAGGCAGTTTAAAATGCAGCATTGGGTTTAGTAAAAGGTAATGCATTCCTTAAAAAACAAGTTTGAATTAAACTAATCAGCTTAATGACGTTCAAGTTTCTTGATTTGTTTAAACATAGTTTTTTATGATAATCTATTTAAAATCGCTGATGGAAACTACATCGTATTCTTAAGAAAAGGGTTCTTTAAAAGTACAAGGGTCAATACATTTGAAGTGGTCCAGCACTGGTCGCTCGACCATATTTTAAAAATCTGAAATTTTTTGTACAGCAAGAAGATGGACGTTCAAAATGACTATTATTTTAGTTTCATTAATTTTTGTTTGTGCATGGCAGTCATCTTTGCTTCATTGTGGGCAACCATTTTTTTACATACCAGGGTATACGAAATTTTCAATATCTCCTCTTTTATTTTTTCCAAGTCAAATCAGATTTGCAGCAATCTGTTTAGAATAAATTATACTAAAGGCATGGCAATAGAATATGTTTTAAAAGTAATATCTTACTGGTTATTTTTTAACATAAATTTTAAGATTTTCTCCAAAATCTGTCGGTTTTTAAGATTACGTTTTTCATGCATGAAAAAACTGCCAACTTGACACAATTTATTTTACAAATAGGTTGAAAGTACTTGTACTTATACACCAAGTCCCAGATCTCGGAGTTGATTTCTCTTCGCGAAACAAATTCCAATTTTTATTTAAAATTTCAAAAATCGCACTTTTTAGGCTTTGATATCTCTGGTGGGGCACGAGAAAAAAATCTGAAATTCTGATCTT
Source organism: Maratus speculifer (assembly GCA_964019185.1). Taxonomy (NCBI): domain Eukaryota; kingdom Metazoa; phylum Arthropoda; class Arachnida; order Araneae; family Salticidae; genus Maratus; species Maratus speculifer. The sequence goes on from OZ025292.1 coordinate 27,025,074, forward strand.
TGATCAGTGTTGCCAGGCTACTTTTTTAAAATTCAGATTTCTATAGTAACCGTTTTCCTGGGAACCGTAATAACGAATAAAATTTTATTACATTTAAAGTTGTGCAACTCCTTTCATTGCAAATTATTTTCACCGATAGACCACAATGTAACGGAGTAGTTTTGAGTGTATATGCAAACAAACTTTTGATTCATTTTTCATAAAATTTGAAAAAACTCCGAACAATTGGGCAATGATATTGTACATCACATTTCAAATCATTCTGTTGGGTAGTTTTTCGATTATATAACGACGAACAGATGTACGGACCGACCAGCCGAAGATTATAGGTGCTACTTTATTATATAATTAGGAGCGAGCCTAATAAATGATTATAATTTGAACAAATATTGTCGATATTTATGCGTTCACGCCGCTACATTCTTATGCATGCGTAATCTCTTCTCTACCGAAGCTAAAATATAGCTACAAATAAACACTCATGGGTATTTCAGAAACAAAATGGCATTATTGATGACTGAAGAAAGAAAAATTCTTGAATTGATATTTTATAATACTAGTTATTTTGTTTCACAAGTTGGGATCTAAAATAATTAACTTCTTTTAAAATATCAATTTAATGATCACTGCCTAAATTTGTACAATGAGAAAGATAAAGCTTTTAATTAAATGAATAATATAGAAAACTTAAACCATTTTGATTGTAATAGAATTGAGTTAATTACATATGAACATTTCCCACATTCATGGTCACTCTGTCTTGAAGATATTTTGTAAACCCAGATGAAAACAGCATTTTTTTATGAGGAAACAAGCATAGATGTTTTCATTTATTGGTTTTAGAAAAAAAAACACTTCAGATATTAAGAAATGAAATACAAAGGTTAAAAAAAAAACATTAGTTTTAATGATTAAAACAATAGAGGACCCACGAGAATTAAAAAGTAGATTAGACCTAGGTAACGAAAGGGATACGAAATTTATTATGAATTTGTCGTATTTTTTATGACAGCTTTTTTCACTTCATTTTTGATGAAAAATATACCCATTTATAAGAAAAAAACGTTTGTCATATGGAAAAAATTCGAAACAAAATTCGTCTTCTTAATAGTTATTTTTAAAACTATTTCCTAGAATAATTCTGATATGAGGATGTATTTGTTTGTTGAAATAATAAGTTTATTTTGTTCCGGAATAATTTTTGATAAAAAAAGATACATAAGTGACAAATTGAGAAAAAAAATGTTGTAACATTTCTAGCAATGATTATCACCTTCATTTTCATGGTAGAAATGAATGGCATCCAGTTCCGTTAAAAGTTGTTGTTTTACTTATTGTTATCGACTTTAGAAAATGTAGGTTAATGTATTTTTCTTTCTTGTTTTCTTATAATTTCTAGACACTAAATATTAAGATATCCTATCTACTATAGAAGACAGTTTTCATGCTCTTCTTCATTATCCCTATAAAAATTAAAAATATATCCTATATAATAAAATAGATTCGATAGTGTGTTGTTGATGATAATAAGAAGTTAGTTATTAGGGTGGAGCTTAAAAGTCATGATTTTTTTATTACTTTTTTTTGCAACTTTCAGCCTTTTATTTTGTTCTTTTTGATACCAAAACATTATACAAAAGGTTTAAGCAATAAACTTTAATAGTTAAATGTAGCTCAAATGACTCAAAATTTATAGAAATGGAAAAAAAAATAAGAATATTAACTATATATAAATTACAAATGCGTATTTGCAATTTTTTCTGTTTTCATTGTAACAATTTACTTAATTTACTATACAACTTATTAACTTTTTATTTTACATTAAAATTTTATTGTCTTTGTATAGGTTAGGATAGTCTTTTTCTTGCTATTTGGGTGCATTTTACAATGATCTTCAATAATTTGTAGCAGAAAATGTATTTGCGTTTCATTATGTGTTCTTAATCCACTTTATTCCTGAATAAGTCAAAAGCGCGTTCCTCATGTCATTTATCACTTGTGGAGATTTTATAATGTCTTGAGCCTGTTAATAATCCTCCAATCTCCCACAAGACAGGAACAACTACAAGATATACAACTGGAACAATATCATTGAATTGACTGTGACAAAATATTCTAATTTTTACTGTTGAATGAATAAAGAGCAACATTATCTCTCTGGAGAAATTTTGAGCTTTTTTCTAGAATTAGGTTTTTTTTTTTAATTCTATAAGCAATAACCCTATAAATTTTGTTACTAATCTTACATGGCTCTCAAAAAAAGGTAAATAAATAATTCCTTCTGACAAATACTGAAAGTGATCAGCAAATTCACGGGATAAGGACTTGGAAATAACTGAATGTATTGATGAGTGTTTAAGTAAGATTTTTTACAACAATAAGGAGGCACATGAAGCTTGGGGTACAGACATCGAAGCTTTCAAGTAAACAGGGACAGTGAAAACATATACACCATACACACATTCTTCCTTGTTGGAAGCCAAATTAAAATAAGAATGGAACATCCAAATCTTGAGGTAATATATTATTATAGACATGTAACAGGCATGGTGCATTGCACCTGGTGATATAAATCAGATTGTCTTTTCTGGGACGGAATTTATAAAAGTAATAAGAATTTCTAAGAATTTTTTATAATCACCTCTTATTTTTTTTTCTTTTTGTTCTTCTAGATACTCCTTTGCATAGTGATCATCTCTTGCAATCTACCATCTTCTAGATTTGAGACATCATCAAAAGAAATTCCAGGTTCTTTCTCCAACATAATTTAAAGCACTGATTATCAATTCTATAATGTGATGCCAGTTGGCATGTGACAAAAGCTCTTTTTTTAAATTTTGCTCTGTAATAACACATGCAGCAGAATTATAATCAGTATTTGAGCTGGTATTGTCGAAGCACATTACTCGAACATTATCTGCTATAGCCCAGTTTTTGATGGATTCAAGGATAGCTTCTGCCTGGGCTTCTCCTATTGCAGATGTTGAGCAATCAATAGTTTAGAAACACCTTTCCCAAAAATTAGCACTGGGAATCGATAAATCATTTCTTTTCCAGTCAAATCATACATTAAATTTTTCATCTAAATGAAAGACAAAATATAGTGTTCTTTTGAAACGTTGTTTTTATTTTTTTCGTATTTTTAGCTCTCTCAAACATTTTTTGTTGACGAATTGATTCTTTGTTAAATATATTTCTTTAAATCTTTTTTTTAAATGGAATTTGTTTTCTTTGACATAGTATATGAGTTCGTATTAATTTATCATTGCCCATACGTTTAAAACTTCCCCTTCATTGAGATACCTCTAAATATTGTTCAAATGCAAAAAACATTTTGCCTAATTTATTTTTTCATAAAAAGAAAAACAAATGTAGAGGGTGAGAAAATTACATTTTCAAACTTCAAAGATAAGCTCACACCTATTAGTAATTGTGGTGTCTACGCTTAAAAGAGCATGGAAATTTTATAATTCATCCAAAAAAAAAAAAAAAAAATTGCAAGTATTGTGTGTTTTATTATTTGCACTACATTAAAATTAAAAAGCTGGTGAATATTTAGCAATCTTCCATGTGTGGACCTGGCTGTATATATTAAAGTTTTAGCTAAATTAATAAACATTTTAAAAATACCGAGTGTCGGTCAGTGTCGTATAGCATCTTACAATTATCTGTAATTTTATAACATATATATGCTATGCAATATATAGAAAAAAATACATATAGTTATGTTTCGAGCAGTGTAATGTGTAAGGTAATAAAACTCGGTAATAAGTAGAACATATTTTTCCGCATAATCATTTTGGGTGCCCATTTTTAGATTTGGATGATATATTTCATGCACATGTAAAATATTCAGATAATTTTTGTCCAAGTAACTACATTAAACTGGAAGTAATGCAAATTTTGTGTTTTTTGGAAAACATGAAATTTTCCTGTAAAATGCTTATGAATAGAGAATTTAATGTGACGTTTCTAACACATGCTATGAATAGAAAACAGAAATATCAATTTTAAAATTATGTTGTTTTTCTAGTTTATAAAATTTGAATTTCAATTTCTGATGAAACAAGAAATTTATGTATTCACATATAACTTATTATATGCAGAACTGCAGACACTGCATGATTCAGATTTTTCTGAAATCAAAAATAACTGCCTGCATGAAATAAAAACTGACATTAAAATAAGTTGGAATAAGACAGAGAATATTTGTTTATTTAGAATTTTAAAAAATGTTGGGAAGAACTGAGCTATCGACTTAATGTATGTTGTGCGACGAAAAGTGCTTACATTTAACATTTTTAAGCTTGTAGGTAAAAGTGTTTAAATTGCCTTTTCACTTTTTGTATTAATTGAAATTTTAAGTTTTATGTAATAAATACTACCAAACGTTAAAGTCATAATATTCACTTAGAAACACCCCGTATATTTATAAAAGATATCGTTTAGTTCAGAAATATGTTACGGAGATTTATACTTATGAACAGAAATTATCTCTGTCCTATTTATGAGTAAAGTTTTACGTTTTTTAAATAATCTTTCAAAAAAAGACATTACAACAACAAAAAATGTAAATCATGTATTAAACTGAGTGTTTTTTCCACTTTCTAAATTTATTTTATAAAAAACTAAAATATAAAACAACTATATCAAGAAGAAAGAAAAAAAATATTTTGAACAATTGTATATTTTACATTAATAACGTTGTTTGAAAATAAGTGCATTTCGGTGACTTCTCAATGATACTTAAGAAGAAATGGAATACTGTGTATATCTTTCAAATCCCTAGAAATTTTTACAGTTTGTGATACACTCTAAAAGCTGGTATGCATGTAAATTTCCGAAAATCTCTTGAAGCACACGGTTTCATAACTGAGTAGTTTACATATTTTCTCAAGCAGAGAATTTCTCTGAAACTCATTTCGTTTAAAAGCAGGGAGAGAAAGTTATTTGCAGTCCGAACCAATATTTATTTTGCTAAGAAGACAATAAAGAAGAGTTTATCTTCGTGAAATAATATGCCACAATGTTTGCTGAAATAAAATGTTAACGTCATGTTTCATGTTTTGTGCTAAAAGTTGAATAGTGTGTTGTGAATAAAATTTAAAAAAAAACTGCTTTTAAGGAAAGTTTTACTTTTGAAACGTAGCAATATCAAAAATATATTATTTAGAAGCACCTTACATCATTTTAACAGTATTTATGTTATAATTTGATAGACGTAATAATTATCTCCATGCATATTATTTAAAACAAAGTTAGTGATAATATTTAGACGTGGTAGCAATCCCAATAACAGCAATTTGAACGCTTGTAATTTATCGTCTGAAACTAAGTATAATGTTCAATTAGCAATATATGTTTATGATCCATTAGGAACAAATTTTAGTGACGTTTTTTCAAAGATAAAAGGGTAAATTTTAATTAAGCTATAAATAAGCAGTTACTGATTTTACCAAATATAAAATGACATATCTTTATATAAAACTGGTAAAAAAAATTATTGATTTTAGTTCTAGTTTTTTTTATGTTACAGTGCTATTCATTATTATTTTTTTGAGCTAATGTATTAAGTATTTACTAAGAATTTACATGTAACAAAATATTTATTTATTTTAATGTCTATTAAGAATGAAAGAACTAAAAAAATTGCGACATATTGGTTAAAAAAGTAAAAATACAACAAGAAATAATTTAAAGGATTAGATTTTAACATTTTAGTTGTTCCCAATTCTTTAAAAATAAATTCTTTTCTTTAAAATTACGCTTTAATTTAAAAGAAAAGAATGATTTTTATTTCAAAGATCTTTCAAAATATCTTCTGAATTTTTTGTTAAAAATACAGTTATGAAAATAAAAAAACTTAATTCAAAATTCAGCCTTTTATAGGATTTACTAAGGTTTTTTTTTTTTTTTTTTTTTTTAATTTAGTTTCTTAAAATTATTCGATTAATTATTTATTTTTTCATTTAGAATCCTTTCAAACAAAATAAAAAACAATTTAAGCGATAGCACATTCTGGAAAAGTGACTTCTTGTGCTTTGATGATAAATCTTATAAATCTGTTTTTAATTATTTATCTTTCACATTTTAAGGGAAAAAAAGTAGCTCAAATTTACTGTGTAATTTCATAACAAAAATAACTAAATGTTTCAATATTTAATTACTTAAGTATTTTTTCCATATATATATATATATATATATATATATATATATATATATATATATATATATATATATATATATATATATATATATATATATGTATGTATGTATGTATGTATAATTTTCTGCAGTTGTGTTTTTGTTAAATTATATGGAAATTATGAAAAAATATCATATTAAATTATAGTAATAATGTATATTAAAGGTAAAACTTTAGGATATTGTTTGTTTTTTATCATTTGTAAGTTCGCAAGAGTATTTAAAGAAGTATTAATCAATGCGTAAAATGAATAAAAAAACAGAGTTTGTTTATTATTTTGTAATTTCAAAACATATTCAAAGAATTATAAAACATTAGTTATTTCTACAATGCTTAATTAAGGAAACCAAAGTCATTTTTATACGAATTTCGTCTGTGGTTTTCTTTAAATAATGTAATTTCTTAAAAATTCGATTTCAAACGTAAGATTTTGAGCCAAAACAATTCGAAAAAAGAATTAATGTATAATCACTCAATATTTATAGATTTGTAATTTTTGAGAAGTTTATAAAATTTATGCATATTTAAAGATAAAAAGATAAGACGATATTTTATTCTCTATTTTCATCAAATTTTCAATTAAATCTGGAATTTAAGCTGATTTTAAAATGAAAATAAAGAAATCGAAAAATGTTGGATGTTTTATTATACAACTAGAAGTAGTTTCTTCCAAATTCCTAGAAAATATATTGACTACAACAAATATCCTATTAACTACGTAAAAATTACAATTAATTAATTTTATTGCTTTTTGTTGCAGTCTGAGATTTAAGAATAAAATTCGTAATAACGTTTGAAGAGAAAACTTTTAAATGAGGAGGGGGGGGGGGGTATGAATGATCCTCTTTTCACTAGAAAGATGTAGAAAGACACAGGCCTAATATTTAAGCTTATTTCACACACACAAGAACACACACACGAAAAAAAATAGTAATAAGGAAAAAAAGAAACGTATGAGCAAAGAAAAAACGTACGTTTTCCCTTTTTTGTAATAATTTCATCAACATACAATCTGGACACAATCTGAAATAACATAAAATAATGAGTGCAAGAAACTTAGAGATAGTCATTACATTACTGTACTCTTAAAGAAACGTGGGAGGTTTCGAGATTTTATTCCATTAGATTTTGGAAAATGGCCAGAAAGAATATTTTGAGCAGAAAACTTGAACCTCATAAACTCCTTTAAAATGTTATAAATTTAATTTAAAAAACAATCCTCGATTTCGAATAATTTGTTAAAATAAATTTTTAAGACAACGAATCGAAGATATTAAACACGTTGTTTTATTTCTGTTAATGTATACTATTGAATAAATTCATGATATATAAATTTCAATGCCAGGTTAGTACTACGTATTTATTAGAAATGTTTCATAGAACAATAAATTTTAATGTATTTTCCTTTTAAATCGGAACGAATGGAGTTTTAGTTCAGTATGCAATTCAAGAGATTTCAATTTCATTTCCTAAGAAAAAATAAAAGAAAGAGATCAGAATAGTAATAAATGCTAAAAAAAATACTTTAATAATTAAAATAATATTAGTCTGGCTAAAATTTATTTACAATACGAAATGATTTACATTCATTTAAAAAGCTCTTTAAACCTACCTTTATTCTAATCTTTTAAAATTCAGATTTTGTATCAATATTAAAAAAAAAAAAAACAAGGCAATTCGTATTCCTTATTTTTAAATGACTTTTTGGATAATAAACAGAACATATGAGCTAGAAAAACTTCTCCACAATAATTTAAGCGTTTTTCAAATTAAGACTAACTTTATGAACTCAAGTACTACATGTAATATAAACCAATTTTTTCACAACCTATTCTATTTTAAAACTTAAAACTCGAATAATTTTTATATAGGATATATAAGTGTGTCAATATCATGCAGCGCCTTATTCAGAAAATTAAATTTTGTGAAATCGAAAAAAACCTCGACCGCGTCTGTTGCTGTTGAAGTATGCCCGAAGAGCAAGAGGGCTGCTGGAGCTTCCTTCGGACTGCACCCAAATTGTTGGAAGTCAGACCTCTACAGCAGAGGATGTTCGGTAAAGCCTCGGAGATGGCAGAACCAAACATCGCTACTCCTCAATATTGATATGTCTCTGAAAGAGAGGGGAAGTTTTTTCAGAGATCAATACACATGGTAACTGCAACGACCGACCACAAGACTTTCAGAGCCCTTTTATTTAACGAGCGCGTGCACTGCATACACTCGGTGGGCCTTTGGTGATGTCGAGCATCGAACCCGGGATCTTTCAGTCTTCAACGTTTTGATATGAATTATGAATCTAATTATATTTTTAAAATAATCTACTAAATCATCTCGTTATTATTATTAACAGCTTTTTAATAAGAGCTGTAAAGTAAATTGTAATTGAATTCATGTACCGATTGTGACAACGTTCACCATAATAGTTTTTTTTATTCTAATTGTTGTTTAGCTGTAAATTGATTATGGAAAAGCAGATATACATTACAAAAGCCGAACATTTGAGTGAGTAACGTTCACGTCGTTTTGATTTTGGGAACACATTAATAATAAGTTTTGCTTTGGTTGAAAATTTTTTAACTTCAAATCATCGCGAATTTTGAAAATATATAGTGTTAATTAGAAAAACATGCATAAAGACTGATACAAACAAACAAATTCATAAAAATGTAAAGTGAAAACAAGCGTTCAATCAAATAGAAGTACAAACAGACGTGAAAAAAACCTAAAAAAAGGTAAAAGTATAAGAAAGGGTAAATAGACGAACATTCAAACAAACGTGTATGCCTGCAAATAAAATGTATCAGGCGTACAAACGAAACATACATACAAAACATGCAAACAGGCATTCAAAGAATAACATATATACATGCGCAAAACCAAACGAACAAACATATAAATGAACATCATACATACAAACAACCGACCATACTAATAAACATACATACTTGGAAATAATGAAAAAAATGAAATATAATCTTGCATTGCATTTAGACTATGATATCACGAATTATATATTTTTTGCTTAGATAAGTAACTTTATGATTTAATCCATTGATTTCTACAGCAGATACTATTTATTAAATTTATTCGTTAGGCATTTCATCTATTAAAATAGTTTTGACATAAATTGGTATTTATATGATTTGATTAAATTCATAACTGCTACACGGAAAAAAAATTATTGATACGCTTCACATAATTTCAGACAATTTGAAAAAAAATATGCTTTTCTCAAACCTAACCTGCATCCCTACTATTTAAGCATTTAATCTAACAACAAAACATTACAACATTCTGAAGCCCACGAGACATTGTATGTATGTAATAATTATTTCCTTATGGAAATCTACTCTCCCTTTGCCCTCCATTTCAATAAGCAATGCTTTCATTTATTTCCGCTACAGCTTTGAATAAACACCTTTAATATATTTTTTTCCTAGAAAGATACCGTTCGAAAGAGGATAAAAGAGGAATGCATATTATTTCACATTTACTTCAATAAATATTTAATTATTTTCAATCATTTTATGTGTTTGATTGTAGGACAAGCAGAATGATTAACCTACTAATCAACGATTAGTGATATTAATTTTTGGCTTGTGCACCACTTCATTTCCAGCAAACATGGATCACTAGATTCTCCAGTAATTATTCTTCCATAAGTCGAACTTTTTTTTTTCTTGTGTTATATAATTTAGGTTTTTACGCTGTCGACTCTTTGATTATAATTGTTCTTGTTATTTAAATGCTCTATAAATTGTCTTCTGATAATTTACCACATTTTGCTTAGTTTCCATCTTATGACAAAATAGGAAGCCTTTCCTTTATTTTAATAAATTAAACGTTTCACAAATATTTTCAAATCGCATTATATCTAGTCCACACTTTTGCACGTGGACTAGCAGCCTTTAATTGGTATTTTAAAATACAGAGAGTTTTTTGTTCATCGTATGTAATTGTCTATCATCATTAAAATTAGCTGCAGACGGTCATGTAAATGTATAGTTTCGTTTAAATTTACATGTATTATTTTTAGATTTTTAAAGGACCTGCTCATTTTAAGCATACAAAGCAGTATCTGCATTTAGCAAAATCGTTTAAATATCAATAAAAACCAACATTTACATCTGCTTTATTTGAACGATTTAAAATATCAGATAAAACCAATTGAAACGAAAAATCGATACTTAGTTTTGTTTTTGCACCAGCAGCTGCCACAACCTCAGAACAATATAAGATGAAACGAAGTAATACGAGATGTGATGCTGTAAGAAAGCAAAATAATTCCTTTCTAATGCTCATTATTATCTATTTAAATATCTATTCCCCAGATATTCGTTTGGGTTTAGTTTTTTACGTCATAGAGAGAAGAGATCAATGTGATCCACAAAAAATAGACTTGTTCAAACGGAAACACATGAAATTTAATGAAAATGAGAATAAATATTTAAAATGTAAATTTATACAATTTGGTTAATTCCATAACAGGGTAATGTTAAAATGTTTTAATACTAATGAACTCAGAATTATGAGCATCAAATAACAGATATTTTCAATCTGTGAATTAAAGGTTTCAATAGGAGTCTTTATAATACATTACACGTGCAAGTAATGAGACAGCTTCCCACATCTTATATCAAATTCTCGATTATCAAAATACATATTCTGAAATTTGCCAATTATTGAAATAACAACTACTTTAATGGAAATTGCATGATCGTAACCAAGTCTTTAATTTGTTGAAGAGCAAATGGAAATTTCAAGTAACTGGTTTAAAGTGGAATAAATATTTATCACAAAAATCAGCCGATAAAACTTGGATAATTGGATGGTGTAGTAGAATCAAAATGTTTTAATGAGAATGCTTTACAAACCGAAATAATTACTTCTGTGTGTTTCAGTAATTTTCTCACGTATTTGCATTTAGGTTTTAATTAAATGTATCGCAACTATTTGAAAATTTTTCTTATCTACTCAATTCATTTATAAAATATTCATTTTTGAAGTTTGTTTTGAAATTATATACACTAGTAGATCGAACCCGGGCTTCCCGGGTTACATAGCAAAGATAAAGACCATTTTTTATTGAAAAGTTTAATGAATTTTCTGCATGTAATATGCGTTTTAGATTGCTAACTAACTCCAAAAAAGCATTTTAACCCTTAAACCCCTTGAAGGGGGGGGGGGGATAAAATTTATCCCACTTAATTTTAATTTCAAAACGCCACATTGACGCCAATAATTTGAAATAGCAGTTTTATTTTTCTCAAATACGTACAGAAACGCTTTTAAATATTTTGAAACAAATTTGTTTTTAAATTCTCGTGTCAATTAATCATTTCAGCATTTTAAGAAATGAAGTGCTTTTTCCCTCAAAGGGTTAAGTGTCTTGCGGATTTTTTCATTCATGTTTTTTTCACAAAATAATGCTGTGAAAAATATTGATATGAAGATTTGTATTTGATACTTTACATATTTTTGTATTGTATTGTACTTTACATACTTTTTTATCTTGATTAAAAAAATTAACATAAATCTCAATATTATATTAAATCAATCTTTGAATTAAAATTTTACATAGCGGAAAAACATGATTAGGCTAACGTGGTTAGGTTAAAGGGTTAAATGAAAAATATTAATTATGGAATCAAATAAAGCTATGAAGTTTTTCAAAAGTCACATTTCCGTATTAGACGCATGCCTGAAGTTATTAGCAAAGATTTATTTACGGCAGCAGTTTTGTTTCTGATCATTTCAGTGTTTCGAGCACGTAATTTATTTAAATGTCTGTTAAATTTATTTTATTCTATTATTTATAAAGGAAATTTTTATTTTGCTATAGTATATTAGCCGGAAATAAATCCCGAACTCTTTATATTTTTCTAAGGACAAATAATCCATCGTAATCGAGTTTCATTCGGTAGAGATATATTTAAAAATAACTCACACCTGATTTTTTTTTAAACCACAGCTAATAAATAAATTGAAATACAGTTTTCAAACAAATTCAAAGCATTTTCAAACTATTTTTTTTTTATTTGGCACTGTAACATTTTAAGTTGTTTTATTACATGTTGAACTTGTAATTTTTAGTAATTTAATATGCGTTTTAAACCATTCTTCTATTTATTACTCATGCAATTTTAATTTTATATTGGGAAATTATCAGGAACAATATTTATAGATTTATGAGTAAATTATGTATCATTATTTCTTAATGCAGATGCGTAATAGAGATTTAAAAAAAATGCTTGAAAATATAAGCTCGTAATAAATGAGTCAAATGAGATACAGTCTTCAATCAAATTGCATTTGAAAGTAGATTTCTTTTCCTATATGACGAAATAAAAATTAAAAATATGAGACGTTTAGAAGATTAAAAAATTGCAGTAACAAAAATTGCAAAAAATCATTTTATTCTGAAATGGGCACAGATGTTATATACGCACCACATTTGCACGTGCTTTTTTCTTTCACCAATTTGGCATTACACATCTATGCCAAGGTGAAGATTTGTTTAATAAGTTTACAACAATTATTAGGGAAAGGAAATGGGGAAAATTAAAGATTTCAGTGCAATGTGCTGATTAAATGATGCAACTGCATGTATTCAATATGGCAATAGGTTTTACGCATTATTGTGAAAATTATAATTGCTGTTTTGTTGCCTATTAAGTTTATTATTTGTTGTTTCCTTTTTGATTAAATTCATATTTATTTACTTTTATTTTTCATTTTAATTCTTTAAATTATTTTATTATATACTATATCAATAATTATTTATATCAAGCTATCATTTATTTATTTTTATTTCCTTTTTTAAAAATTTTGAATCTTTTTCATTTTTTACGTTATTTTATTTTTATAATGGAGTAAAAAATTACGTGCTGTTATTGCATGCAATTTGTACTTACATTCAAAAATAAAATTTTCGCCAAATTGGTAAGAGAAAAAAGCACGTGCAAATGTGGTGCGTATATGACATCTGTGCCCTGAAATGTTGTCATTTGCAAAATAGCATCAGTGCTACATACGGACACATTTGTTCGTTACAATATAGATATTGCTCATATGAAAAATGGGTACTACTTGATTATTCCGTCGACCATTTTCACCTAATTAAAAAACTGCCAAACTAATAGCCATGTTATGTATGTTGACATAATTTTTATTTCAAATAACGGGAAAACAAATAAATTAGTAAAACATGAATAAAAATACAAATAAAAAGTAGTATTTAAACTTTGATGACATTTTAAACATGTGTATCGTGTTTAATATCATTCAATGTGATATTCACAATAAAAAACTGCCAAACTAATAGCCATGTTATGTATGTTGACATAATTTTTATTTCAAATAACGGGAAAACAAATAAATTAGTAAAACATGAATAAAAATACAAATAAAAAGTAGTATTTAAACTTTGATGACATTTTAAACATGTGTATCGTGTTTAATATCATTCAATGTGATATTCACAATCATCCATTATTGGCATATAATCTTATAATTTGGCGATAGTTTTTTGGTCGACGGGATAACCAAGTAGTACCGAAAAATCTGATGCGCATACTAAAATGTTAAAAGCAAAGAAATGACTGCACGTACACCTTTTCGAAAAAGTTTGCTTCAAAGTTAACTCTATGACAAATTTAAAATTCGTTTTATAAATTAAAATACACAACACAAACTAAAAGAATAAACATTAAAATACACAAACATTGTACTCCGTCACTTCAACGTGCAAAGAAGATGCTGTATTTTCCGTGAAATACGCAAACCTTGATTTTTACAAATCATGCCAAACCAAATTTTCAGTTACATTTTAAACATTGGATATTAGCGAATTACGAAACCTCATATAGTCATTTACATCGTTCTTTTTCTATTTCAGATCAATTTTCTATGTGAAAAATATACATTTTTTTCTTTTCTGAAAATATACTTGGAAAATAAAAATGGTTCTAAAAATAAAGTAAAAAATAAATAACATAAAAATATAATTATTCCAAAAAGAAAGAAAAATTAAATAATTTTGGTAAAATGACATGTAACAAAAAAGAACTTAAAAAATCGTCTGCTATAGCAAGTTTAACTGAAATTTATAAAAAATTACATTAAGCGAGTAATGTAATTTTAATATAATTATAATTGAATGTCTTAAACAATTGGGCAAAAATTTGGGGAACCGGACATTACTTTAAACCTGGAATTATTGCCAAGACCATCCTTGTTTGCTTGTCTAACTCGGCGAAAAAAATTCATCCCGGAGGGAAAAAAAAGAATCAGATTGAACAGGTGCTAAATCCTTTGACATCAGTCGTGCATTTTTTCTCTGAATAAAAATGATCTGCTTAAATTTACGCATTCTAAAGTAGCATTTTATTTTATTATAAACAAAAACTATAGTACTAAAAGTTTCCACAGACTTGTCACCGAAAGTTTTCTTTTTCACGAAAACACGCGGTTGTGTTTGGGCTTAATGTAGCAGATTTCTCAGGGTTACTATTTTTTCTGTTTACTATTTTTCCTTTACTTTGCACCATGGCCAACTATATCTATAAGGCCCATTTATTTGAGATTAATTTATGAAATCTCCCGCCAGAAGACTCTGATACTTTGGCCAAGTTACTCTGACCAATCGTGCAAATGACCATGTGCTCAGAACAGAAATCAGCTCATAAAATGCTAATTTGGGCAGTGTTTGCGCCACGTGATCCAAGTTTGAAGCTGAATCCAGCTTCACTTTTTCGGCCGTTTTTAGCGAAATGCGCAGGCCGTTATATCTAGTTCGTAATGCTTTGCACAGAAATGGAGTACTCAAGTTGCCACTTCCAGAAAAATTAAATTAAAAACTACAAAAAAATTAATATCTCAAAAACAAATTAAGATACGGTTTTCAAACAAATTGCATTTAAAAGTACATATTTTTCCCTACACAACGGTGTAAAGATTGAAAATGTACGATGTCTAGGAGTTAAAAAATTTGCAGTAATGGAAATTGCAAAAGTGAAATTTCATCAGAAAGTGTTGCCATTCGAAGAATGACGTATGCGTTACGCGCAGATACGTTTGGCCTTTATAATATAGATAAAGAGAACTTTTCTGATTCTAAAATAAAAATAGGTCGATAGAGATCTTTTCAATTAAAGTGATATAAGGAACAGTACTGTCTGATAGAACATAAAGCCATGACATGTCTCGAACTGTTATCTGTCTCGATCAATATTAACGTTTTCAATTAATCAAGTTTATAAATATAATTTTTTTTAAGTTTCCATCATTTTAGTGTTAACCAGTCTGAATCTTTTTAATACCATATTTGCAGAATTTTTATTGCCTTTAATCATAACGCATTTCTAAAACAATCAGAATATGTTTTTGAACAATATGTTTTTGTTTGAATTTTAACTCTAAATAGCAGATCAAAATTCATTGTTGCTATCAGAATAGATAATTCCTACAATGTAAATCATCGTGTTTCATAGCTCAAGTTCATTAATACACATTTTTCTATAAAGATTATAGTATTGCTCCGTCAATTTATCTTACAGTATTTTACTGCAACATTTAGAGGAATTTTATTTATTGTATTCAAAACAAATTTCTATGACATTAAGAAAATAATTTTAGTAAAAAGTAATTTTGAAGTAGGGATATATTTAGTTGCATTTTTAAGATATAAAATTGTTATAAACAAGTGAGAAACTGTACATCAAGTGTACATCACACAAAATTAGGTGCATTCGTTTTAAAAATATTCAGATATTGGAGTAATAGTAAACATTACTTCGGATACAGTATAGTATCAAAAATATTTTGTGTTGCCCTGTAAATGCTATTTGCTATCTATTATTAAAAAAGTAATTTTTAATAAAGTCAGTAATGTATATCAATTTTATAAAATATGAAATAGTTTAATAGAGTTAAAATGCATCACAAAAAATTGTATACTCTTCTGTAAAGAAATAATTTAGTGTGTTTAGCAAATTAATAACAAATATTCTTTGCACTACAGATTGTCCAGAATATAATTTTTAATATTTATAGTTCATAGATGGATGTCATTTTTATTACACTTGAAAGAATGACACGTCATTAAAATGCATTTGAAATTTTTTCCCATTGAAGGTAATGTAATAACTTTGATTGTCCCTGTAATTTCATTCAATTTTCATAAAATACTATACATTCAATTTTCATGAAATTTTAAATGTAACGACAAAATTACCCAAAAATTATACATTTTAGATATCAAACGATTTGGTAAATTAGTTTTTGCTCTGTTATTATATGGATGAACGGACAGACGCACGCACTGAATGACGACTGTATGTGCTATGTATTTATACAGGGTGTATCTAAACTACTGGGCAAAACTTTAAGGGGTGATAGTACACATGAAGACAAATAATATTAAATGGGATACTAAGGGTTCCAAACGTCTTCCGAAGGATATAGGTGCCATCAAAGTTTAGGGTCCAAAATTTGAAATGATTATAAAAAACGGAAAAATTGGTCGATTCGTTTGTGGTTTTCACGAAAACTATTTTTTATGTCAGTATTGATTTGAAAATAAATTATAAAGATAAATTTCAAAAAATGCCAATAGAGGGCGCTTTAGACTTTGGAGTAACGAACAACTATTCTTTGCCGTTATTTTTTGCATCTAATTAAATTTTTTTTAGAAGTTTAGACATAAACTTAAATTTTGAGCTAAAGTCTGTGGTTAAGAAGCGCAAACTGAACTGTCTTCAATGGCAGTGGGTAGGTTCAAATTTCAAATGATTATAAAAAACATAATAATTGGTCAATTGATTTGCGGTTTTCACTAAAACTATTCTTTATGTCAGTATTGTCTTGAAAATAAATTATAAACATAAATTTCAAAAAATGTCAATAGAGGGCGCTTCAGACTTTGGAGTAATGTACAACTATTTTTTATCGTTATTTTTTGCATCCCATTAAATTTTTTTGAAGCTTAGACATAAACTTAAGTTTTGTGTTAAAAATCTGAATCGTTGAGAATGGTTAAGTAGAGCTAAATGAACTGTTTTCAAGGGATTGGGAAGATTCAAATTTCAAATCATTATACAAAACGCATAAATGGTCGATTCTTTTGCGTTTTTTTTCTAAAACCATTTTTTATGTCAGTATTTCCTTGAAAATAAATTTTAAAGATAATTTTTTAAAAATTCCGTTAGAGAGCGCCTTAAACTTTAGAGTAACCAGCAACAATTTTTATCTAATTAAATGCTTGCAAAAGCTTAGACTTAAATTTTGAGCTCAAATTCTGAATCTTTGGGAGATGTTAAGAAGCGCAAACTGAACCGTGTTCGGGAGTTGAAATGTTACCCTGCCCACTCTACGAACGCAGTTCAATTTTTCGCTACTTAATTACTCACAACGATTCAGATTTTGAGCTCAAGATTTAAGTTTAAGATTTTAAAACATTTATTTATATTTAAAAAAAGGTTAAAAATAGTTGTTGGTTACTCTAAAGTTTAAGGCGCCCTCTAACGGAATTTTTTGAAATTTATCTTTAAAATTTATTTTCAAGGAAATACTGACATAAAGAATGGTTTTAGAGAAAACCGCAAACGAATCGACCAATTTTTTCATTTTTTATAATCATTTGAAATTTGACCTCCCCACCCTCATTGAACACAGTTCAGTCTGAGCTACTTAACCACTCTCAACGATTTAGATTTTCAGCTCAAAATTTAAGTTTATGTCTAATCTTTAAAAAAATCAAAGAGATGTAAAAAATAATGGTAAAAAATAGTTGTACGTTACTCCAAAGTCTAAAGCGCCCTCTATAGGCATTTTTGAAATTTGTCTGTATAATTTATTTTCAAGACAATACTAACATAAAGAATAATTTTAGCGAAAATCCCAAATCAATTGACCATTTTTTTCTTTTTTTTTACAATCATTTGAAATTTGAACTCACCCACTTCCATTGAACACAGTTCAGTTTGCGCTACTTAACCACAGATTTTTAACTCAAAATTTAAATTTATGTCTAAACATCTAAAAAATAGTTGCTCGTTTCTCCAAAATCTAAAGCGCCCTCTATCGGCATTTTTTGAAATTTATCTTCATAATTTATTTTCAAGTCAATACCGACATAAAGAATAGTTTTCGTGAAAACCGCAAACGAATCGACCAATTTTTCCGTTTTTTAATATTCATTTCAAATTTTGGATCCTAAACTTTAATGGCGCCTATCACCTTCGGAAGACGTTTGGGATCCTTAGTTTCCCATTTAATATTATTTGTCTTGATGTGTACTATCACCCCTTAAAGTTTTGCCCAGTAGTTCAGATACACCCTGTATAATTACGCAGGCAAAAAGTAACATACTATTTAGAAAATTCATAAAGCATTTGAAAATCCATTATGTACAGTTGAATTCTACATAATTTGGAATTTAATTGTCTTGAATGGTTTGAAAAATATCTTTTTGTTTTTTTTAATCCCGGTGTAGATTTCCACATTTATATTAGATATTATGCTAAAATTTAGTTAATATAAAGCTTAGCGCAATTGAAATTTCTCCAAATATGCCTTTGAAATCATTTGTGTGCCCCTGTACATGACCTAAAGGATTTACTTTTACCAAGTAATATGCAAGAGCTTAGTTAATTTTTTAATAAATGTCAAACTTCCTCTCAAGTAGAATAAATTGTTTATTAAAATGTTTTTAAAAAGATGCAATCATAAACCTTGTGATTTAAAAAATCTAATGCTTTTAATAAACTTTTTATAGTAGTTAAATTTGAATGTGTGTATTACAACGAAAAAAATCAATTTCACCAATTATTCTTCATAATCAGCGCTGTAGCCAAGTAATTTATTGTGTGCATGCGTGTAAATGAAAGATAAATTATATCCACATCAGATTGAATTGTAAACATTATGTAGTACAACTCAGTGACATATACAAATCCCAATGTATTTAAAATGGTGTAATATCACTAAAATACATCGCAAGTAATTTTTTCCTATAGACCGTCATGCAACACAATTCTTTTGCGTATTCTTGTAAATGAACTGTTAATACTACACACTTCATTTTAAATACCAAACATGCCACTATTAATATAGAAAATGTTTAACAATATCATGGCTATCTAACTATATTTACGCGAGTTGCATCACGGAAGGACGTACTGGCAGACAGACAAACATAATTTATAAATATTTTTCATCTGTGTTGGTGGTAAGTCAGTCAAAAATCACTTTTCAGAAATTTGGGTAGCTTCTAAGATATGATTACATATATTCGCTCATTCTTATATTAGACATATTTTATCAGCTTAAAAATATGTGCCATTTTTTACAGTATAAGATATAATTTAAGAGAATTTTTTTAAGACATTTTTGTTTTTGTGAAACAATTTTATTTCAGAGAATAAATAAATATTATTTGTAAGAATGGATTTTATTTGTCATGCATGTCAAATGTCAAGTGGAGTTTTGAAATTTAAAATAATTTTTTAGCTTTAAATTCTTTTTGATAAATTGACAATTATCGCCAGCTGCGATTTATTATTTAACGCCAAGAATATGCAGTTAAATGTGCTATTTGTTCCGACCATTATAATAAAAATTTAAATGGATACTTTTGTTGTTATGGTGATACATTGAAATCCTTACGGCTTTTGTTATTAAGCATAATAATATTTTATGTATCATAATGTGTCATAAAGCAGGAAGGTGCACTTAAATTATTACAGCACTGAAGGCATTATAGTTTACATATAATGAAATAGGTTATTTTGGGTGGCAATACTTTTTGAAACAAAACTCCAAGTCTTTTCTAAAAAGCGAAAGATTTTTTTAATACTATTATCAAATGTAAAAAAAAAAAAATATTAAAAATATTAAATATAGTATATTACATATTAATATAGCATATATTAATATGTAATACTAAATAGTCACTTTTTTGTCTTCAATTCAGAAAGTGAAAAATAAATTTTAGATTAAACTATAGGAATAAAAATATAAAATTCTAAACAATGAAAAAGGGATTTATTTGAAATTCGGTATCTGCAGCTACAGAAGGAAAAAACCTTCCATTTTTGTTTTTTCCCCCATTTTTTCATCATTTTTAAACTCCGGCTCTTTTTCTTTTATGTGACAGAAAGAAAATACATTTTTTAATCTATTTTTAAGTTTTAAATTTAAAATTAGAATTCCGCTCCTTTAAAAAAAATTTCATGCGTTTCGTTTCGTTTATTTATTTATTTTTTATTATAAGGCAAAATAAAAAAAAATCGATGTATTAATTTAATGTGTGTGTATTTATTTCTGTTTGATTATGCTTAGCAAGCATCTTCCAAATATATTGATAAAAATAAATACATAATTCAAAATTCAATGAATTTAGGAAATAATTTTATTTTTTTCAAATGCACAAAATTAAAAAAATAATAATAATAAAGACTTCTTAACTTTGCCCATTATTGGACCAAACGCGTGGATAAAATTTGTTTCTGAATTCCTTTTTTTAAAACGTAACATTTATAGTGACTAATAAATATATTTCATGAGAAACACACAGATCTTGCTTTTAAATTTTTTTGTATCTTAATATAGCTTTGAAATGTAAATTTTTTAAATAAATATAAAAAGTGTTATTTTTTTTTTTTTGGAACGTAAGATATTTTTACTGGTATATGTTCCACTATAATTGCATAGTAATATGTTGGAGAAACTTGATAATGGATAGTAATGAAGAGTAACTAATGCGTAACGGTTTCATAACAGCCTCTCTCTCTTCTGTTCACCCATGCTACATTCGGATACCAAAGAAAAAAAACGCAGTTCCTAAACCAGCATGTGTATCTGGATAATTATTTAAGCCTACGTTTTGAATAGTTGTTTGGATATGGCGTGCGTGGGACGCGCAGTGCAGCCAATTTTATATGCGAGTCGTGAGTCGTATACGGGCAAAGACCAGCATAATTTCGACGTTTTATACATCTAAGGGAAAAAGAACGGGTGAAGGTGGTGTTTTTTTAGATTTTAATTTTAAAATAGCCATATGTACAAAAAAATCAAATCGATTGGTCAATATTTATCATTCCTGTAATTTTGATTAATTCTATGAAACAATGGCCGTTTTCACCTCCTTGTGCTTATTGGAAAGTGTTACAGATTGGTATGCGATATTTAAAAAATTAAAATTTTACCTTTTTAAATAGCGGCAATCTGTCGATTAAATAATGCAAAAAATTTTGAAATTATTATTATTATTATTATAGTTATTTATTTATTGTGATTATAGTGGTTTTAGTTGATCACGTTATTTTTGTTATATAGGTATGACCCAGCAGAAATGAAAATATCAGACATTAAGAACAAATAACGGATATAAAATATAACAGAGGAAAATCTGCTTTATCCAGACTGAATGAAAAATAAAATACTTTTTAACAACAGTAAAATAATTTACAGATCTAGTTTATATTTAACTAAATTTATAAGTGTGTCTGTTAAAATTTATTTTAAAAGTTCGCATCTTTGAAACGATACGCTATCTTTTTGCTATCCGAGTATTTTGCTTGTATGGTTGGACGGTTTGCAGAATAACTACAAAGTAGGGACACGGACGATGTCAAAAATATAGAAGGCGTTATGTTAAATTTGAGCTGAATAAGTATTATTTATTCCAGTTTTTCATGATCAATGTATTTACAATTCTCTATTGACATTTTGAAGATGACTCAATGAAAATGAGATGAAACATATAAATTTTTATTATATTTGAAATGTTTTATAATTAAAGTAACGTTTTATAAATAAAAATATTATTTATAATGTAAGCTTACCTTTACATTGTGTAAGCTTACTTTTACGTAAACAATATATTATTATTAGTATGATATATTTATTAATCGACGTAATGAAGACTTACTGCTTTTATATTTCACACTGATTTTGTAGATTGTCTCAAATACATTAATAAATGAACAGATTCTTGCATAATATTACGTTTGTTCAGAGCAAATTTAACACAGGAAAGATCATTCGTGTGAAATATATCGAGTGGAATATGAGAGATTTTTTGAATTCTATAACTAGAAATTAAAAGAATGCACAAATTAAATAGTACCGAAATGTTGGTATCAATGCGATATTTTTATTTTAAAAAATGTCGATTGACAATATAAAAAACACAATTTTTTAATTCATTAAACTCCATGATGAAGCAACCTTTTAATTACTTCGACTCTTAAGCAAGAATTTCAACAATAATAAATAGCATCTTAAAAGAATCGTCATTAAGCCAAATAATGGCATTGACAAAAAAAATATGGTTTAATGTAAATTGTAATAAAAAGTAATTAATGAGGAATCCCCTCGATGTTTCATCGTATTTAATTTAAAGAAATTTTTCAAATGACATTTAATGACGCGATAACTAACTGTGCGTTATACAAATTCTTTGGTAAGTTTAAGAATTCAGAAATCATTTTTGAAACGTACCAAATGTGGTGCATTCGGACATAACTAGTTTTAAAACTATACAAAGTCGGTGCAATAATTGTTGTACTCTAATTCAATAATACATGAAAACAAAGTTTATTGCGATTCTATATATATTAATTTCAGTAATACGGAAATAATGAGACTTATGTATGTGATGTATCTCTATATAAATCCTATGTGATATATGATGTAGGACTTATTTGTGTTGTATGGACTTAAATCGCTTAAATATGATACCTTCATTATCGCATTACTTATCATGATATACCGTTAATATAATGCCGTAAATAAATAATCAGCATGAAACTTTGAATCATTACCAATCACAGGATATCATTTAACTAATTATGTATTAAAGAATTTAATAGAATGAAGAAAACATATTGTAAAATCTTTTCAAGTTTTGGTTAATTTTCATGAAATTAGAAAATATTTTTCCACATCCTACATCGATTTTATATATTAAATTTCAACCTATTCGGTTGAGTAGTTTTTTGAATGTTATATGTGGACAGCCGGGCAGACAAAAGGATTGTCTAGGCATAGATTATAGATGATACGTATTAATACAATTAAGATAGTACCTATTCAAGAGAAGCAAGCTTTCAAGAGAAATATAATGAAACATTTTAAGAATTTTGTAATTCCAAATTAAAAGAATATCTAAATTACATAGAGTCAAAGTATTGCCATCAATAAGATATTTTAATTACGAAAAAATGTCAAATGATTGAAGAAAAAAGCAACATTTCAATTCATTAAACTCTAATTTAAAGCATGAATTTAATCAATTCGTCCCTTAAGGAAGTTTTTTAACTATTGTAAATACTATTTCAAAAATATCATCATTAAGTCAAATATTCGCATTTAAAAAAATGGACGAATAAAAACTGTAAAAATTAATTAATGAGGAATGCTTTTTTCTGATTTATCTGTTTTTAATTAAATGAATGTTTGAAATGAAATTTAATGATGCGATAACCACTTTCTTAATAAATTTCAAAATGTTACTTCAATTTAAATAGAATAATTTTTTTAATAACTCAAAACCCATTATTAAATTGAGATATAATGTGCTTTGGTTAAAATATTCGTAGAAGGAAATTCTCTTGGGCTTTTTAGAGTGCTTGTAAATGTAAATTTGATAAACAGAAAATGTAACTTTCAAAAAGATGAAGAAAAGTTTCAAAAATCGGAAATTTATGCAAAACAATGTATAGAATCCATATTAAAAATGCCAGTGGATAAGAAACAAATTTTGGCACACGGATTTGATCAAAGCAAATGTCTGAAATTATTGTACAAGTGAAATATTATAGTTACTACATAAATCATCTGTAGTGGAAACAGTTTTTTTGGCCTAATTAAACTTTCTGGGACATTTCGTTTTTTAAAATTTTCTAGCATATTTTTCGAAATGAAAGATCTTAAAAAATATGAAAGCTTGATTGTAATTTGAATTTGAATTTCTTCTGGTGACATCGTTATTTTGCAAAGCTTCTTTCTGACACATACTTTTGAAAATTTTATAAGCCCGCTTTACATTTTTTAAAAACATTTCTGAAACCTGTAACCAGTTTCCCCGCTTTTTTCTGTCTCTCAAAAATAACTTTAATCTGTTGTAGACAAAAATACTGCAGCCCGCAGTTTTTGCCGTAAATTTAAAGGATTTGTTTACAGTATGAGACTGACAATATTTTGTCGAAAAGATGGTGCATCACCTTATTTAACACGAGCAATATTGTTTCCTGTTCAGTTTTGATAATAGCGGATAGTTTCGAGAATTTTTCCGATAACCTAGTATTTTCGTTCTCCGGTCATTAATCCCTGCGACTTCCGGTTGTGTGGATTCCTGAAAATGATGTCTATGGAAGAAGCTCATGGATACTGCCTGATTTGAAAGCAAGCATAAGTAGTTATCATAACTGGTCATGTTGCTGCATTTATTCAAGAAGCCATTTGCGTTACTGTTGAATACCCTGTAACACACTTCGAATAAGGGATTAATGCAGATGGATTAAACATCGTATTTGTGCTGTGAATAAATAAAATATTATCTTTTCAATTTTGAAATTTTTTAGTTCTCATGCATTGTTACTTAGCAGTTGAAACTAGAATTACTATTTTTTATTTCAGATTTCATTTTCCTATAATCCATGTAACGTATTTTTCAACCTTTATCTAAATATGTGCACCAGAACGTACTCTACGTAAGTGAAATAACATTTAGCATAAGCATCCTGTATATAAAGGTAAACTCGATAAAATAATAAATATTTTGTCAATATTTTAAGGCTTAATGTATCCGAGGCTGAAAATTCTGAAAGAAAAAAAAACATTTTTATTGTATCGGATAAAAGAAAATGCTGGTTATTTAGCATTAAAGTAGCAGGCTATGCCCTCAGCGCTGTTCAATATTCAAAAATCATCCTTGGATGAAGCTAAATATTGAATTTAAATTTTTATTTTAAACAATATGGACATTCAGCTGGATTTGCTCATTAATAAAAAGGTTAAGGAAATGAAAACATTATGACTACAGGAAATAAAATTTTCTCCTATCAAACATTACTGAATTAGAAAGAATCACAATGATTACACGGATTAACCGTTGAACATGAATAATGTTCTAGTTTTTCATATCCGTTTGTTAGTTCTTGAACTTCTGGCCTCTCAGTCACTGCAATATGTGATTCTTGCAGTTTAAATACAAACTCAGTAAATGTTCTGAATAAACGTCTTCTTTTGACATATCTACTATTATTTTCTCTCTTTAAATTTCAACAGAATAAGTACCGTAAAAAATGTATTAATTAATTTGAAGACAAAAATAATGTTTAACTTTGATATTTAAAAGGAAAATAAAACTTGAAAAAGTGTGTTTTTTAACTGAATTGTTTAAATAAAATTAAAACGACGTCATGTTCACTCTCTTTTAATTTTCTGTTTTCAATTATGTAATCGCTTACATGTAACAAGCCTCAATGGCTTAATCTGGTATAAAAAATAATCCTCTTGTATTCAATAAAATTATTCTAATTATCATCCATACCCCATTTTGAGAACCCCATTTTGATGGTTGACGATAAACATTAAATATAATGCGATAATATTGATACGCATTTACAAGAGTTAGTTACAAAATCAAGATATTTTCAATAAATAATGTTAAATATTTGTCGACTCAGTTATAGATCTTTTATCAGTAAATATATATACCTTAGATAGAATTGTCAATGATATATAAAGTTAGTTATACTAAAAATTTTGCAATATACATTAAGGTGGTGGGAAAAAGCAAAAGTTTTTATTCCCGAATCGCTATAGTGCGGAAAAGATGCGATTGGTAAATACAAGAAAAACTAAAAAAAAAATTGAAATCAAACTTTATCTTTCGATTGCGCAAAAAACCTAAAAGTTCAATAAAATTGAAAATTTCCGATTTTTTTAGAATTTTTTTAAAAATACTACATATACTTATATTTTATCCCTATAGTGAAAAATATTTGCATATTGCTGTTTAATAATAATAAAAAAATATTTTCCTATCGCACAAGCTCATTAAAAATAGGGAAAAAAATCAATTTTCAGTGATTTTGATATATATTTCGGATGAGTTCAGTTTGCGGTCTCCTGTTAAAATTTAAATGCAAATTAATACATTGAGCATATTATGTCATTTTTGAACAATCTAGATCTTACTATGACGAGATCGCTGCAGGGCGAAAAGATTTAGTATTTCGAACAACTCCTGTTAGCCACTTTGCGAAACAGTGCTGAAGTCACCCTACGAATGCACACCCATCTCTAACCAGTATCGTCCACTTGCACAGTGCGTCATTTCGTATCAGTGAGCTCGTGAACGAATTTCGTGTGTTAATTTGGTGTAGTGTGTTATTTTAAGTAAATTAAGAAGTGACATGGATACGGATATGCATACGTTGTTGACCAAGAAAATTACTAGATGATCTTTTCATTGTCCTATATTTAGTCATCCAAGAGATTTTTTGCCAAATATTCTTCCAACACACAAATATAGCGCCTGTAAGAGACACTAAAGAGATCCTTTAAATGAATTTAAATGCTTCTAGAATTGTTAAAAATACTTCTAGAATTTTTCAATAAATGCGTCCATATAATGCGCATTGATATGTAGCATGATACATGTTTGAAGATGTTTTATATTAATTTTAAACAAGTACATATTGTCCCTCGTGATATTTGTCTTAGGACTGGGAAAGATAAATAAAATATCGCACTTTCTTCAATCAAAATGTATGTTATGTGGTTCTTCTGAATCCATTTGACTTTGCCATAATTTTTAGTGCGGCTTTTTTCCCTTCTAATTTTGCATCGGTCAATAACTTGAGAAGATTCTGTTTTAGTTATTCAGCAATGTCTTCTAGCATACTCAACGCTATAGCAGCGTCTTTCACATCCGCTTCAACAGATTTGGAAGGTTGACTTTTCAATGTATTGTTTCGTTTTCCAAGTCTAGTACTCAGATTATTTTGTCTCTTCTTGATTTATAGTACCACTTTTTCCCATTCCGTACTTTCTCTGGAAGGAGATAAATCTATGCTCAATGACTGGAATTTTGTTGTGTTTTCAGACGTACAATTAGTCTCAATCGGATACTCCCTCAGATGACTTTTCACAGGAGCAATATGAATTCATTACGCATTTGCAGGCAGAAATATCACACAGTTGAGTTTGTTTTTTAAATTTATAAAGCTTTTTTTTTAAGGTTTGGCTTTTTCTTGTCTCTCAAATATAAGATTTCGTTAGTTTATAATACTTATCGTAGTACTCATTAATTATCTAAATGATTCTATAATCAGAATCTTTTGGGATTGAAGCCTTCTGATGAATAAATTTTATTTTTTGTGTCACTGTATAGCTGACAGATGAGAAACTCCATTTAATGTTGTTGAGTTTACTTGCTAATTGAAACCTCTCCTCAAAGCAGCATCGAAGAACATTTTTGTCTGTTGGAAGATTATTAAGCAGAAAATTTCTTCGATGACCGAATACAGGATAATGAAAAGATTGTCTGGTAATATTCTTTGTCAACGACGCGACGTGTGCATATCCGTATCCATGTCACTTGTTAATGTATTTAAAATAACACAATACATCCTATTAACAAACGAAATTCGTTTTCGGGCTCACTGATACGAAATGTCACTGAGTGTAATTGGACGAGGTTGGGGAGAGTTGGGTGTGCACACGTAAAGCGACTTCAGCGAAGTTTCCCAACATGGCTAACTGGAGTTGCGCGAACTACTAAACCTTTCGCCCTGTAGCAATCTCATCGTGGTAAGATCTCGGTTGTTCAAAAAAAAAAAAAAAAAAAAAAAAACATAATATGCTCAATAGTATTAATTTACATTTAAATTTTAACATGAGACTGCAAACTGAACTTATTTAATTATTTTCTTAATACATCAAAATCACTGAAAATTTAACTATTAATGAGCTTGCGCTATCGGAATATATTCTCAAAACGCAATTTATTTTTCATTATTAATTATCAGCTCAATATGCAAATATTTTTTACTATAGCGATAAAATATATGTATATGTATTATTTTTTAAATAAAATTCTGAAAAAATCGGAATTTTTCAATTTTATTGAATTTTTAGTTGGTTTTCGCAATTGGAAAATGAAATCCGATTTTTTTTTTTTTTAAAGTTTTTCTTATATTTACCAATTGCAACTTTTCCGCACTACAGCGATTCGAAAAAAAAAAAAAAAAAAAAAAAAACTTTTGTTTTTTCGCACCACCCTAATATACATTTTAGTGAACACTTGAACCGAAGATATTTTTTTCATTTTCTTAAAGAACATAATAACACAGAAAAACAAATACGCTTGCTATTTTCTTTAGGTTCAAAATAAATTCATTTACCATGCATTGTGTAAATAATCCAGATCATGAAAATAACTCTCAATTTATTACGATGTTTAACTGCTAGCGTAGGTTTTAAGACAATTATATATATATATATATATATAATCGAAATTTGATGTGCTAGAGTAAAATAATTTCAGATAAAAAGTAAAAAATAATAAATGTTCTTTTGTTTATATGTTTAACCTTCTCACTGCCCCGACCGGATGTATCCGTTCACTAGGCTGTTTCACTGTAGCTGAAACTTTATTTAAATTAATATAATTCTACAAATATAATCCAGTTTTAAGAAATTATGTTATGATTGATACTTTCAAGGATTATAAGCATATATATAACAAAAAAATTGTACCATGATAAACATTCCCTCTTTTATCAACATTTAAAAAAATAAATTGCAGAGAAAAAAAAAACTTTACAATTTGGCCCTTTTGCTCGTCGGTCAGGGGGTTAATCAGAAAAGCCATAATTTTACTAATTTTTAAATCTGTCTTGACGTTTCGTACTTGACGTTTCGCTAATTATTTTTTATTAGTTTTCTGAAATATTAAGAGCGTAATGAGCAGTTTAATGAAAATTCAGTACAAAAATCCGAATCACAAAAATCATATTCATGAAAAAAAGAAACAAAATTTCAAAACATTTGTTAATTTAAACTTCTGCATTTTCTTAAAAATAAATAAATAATTAAAAATAATCATAATTTTCATTGTTTTCTATGATTATATATTTTATTTTATTTTTTATTTGTTTATTTATTTATTTATTTATTTATTTTTTGCTTTTTACGTTTAGGCTGATAGGTTACAGAGACTTTCAACTCTGTTTAATTCAAATAAATTATATTTTCTTTTTAAAATGAGAAACATTTTAAGAAGAACCAGGAACATTTTTAAGAAATTCTTTTTGTTATTGCTACTGTTGCTTACGAAAGTTTTTCTAAAAAACTAAATAAACTTGTTTAAATTTGCATTGATTTTGTAAAATGTTATCAGATTTTTTGCACAAGAACGTATTTTGTTTTCAGACTGAGAAATACCAAAAAATTCTTTCAAATTTAAAGCAGAAAGAGTTTTCGGTTCTCAACAAGAAAATTACTGCTTTAGAAAATAGCAATCGGATTTTTTATCATTCATATGCAAATTCTGTGGTTTGATTAGACAGCTGAATAAGACAGAATAGAGTCAGAAAATTTGGGATTTCATTTAAAAACAGATGCTTGAGATAGAAATGTTAAATCTATGACTGATTCAATTGAAAATATTTGATTTTTAAAAGTAAATATTAACAATAGTTATGCGCGAAAAATGATTCTTTTTTTTTACTTTCTTCTATATTTAGAAAAAGAAAGTGTTGTTTTTGTGCAAATTTTCAAATTCCTTTTTTGATGGATTTACGCGTTTTACGAGTTAGAGAACTTCAAAAAGACGTTTTTACAAAATTTCCGTCTGTGAATTTGTCCGTCACTCTTAAGACAGTGATTTTGTGAGAGCTCTGTATAAAAAAATGATGAACATAATTTCACAAAATTTGAGATTCAGTTAGACATTTATATAAACTGGAGTTGATTTGTTTTTGGTACATATCGCCCAACAGATGGCGGTGTTATTCTCCTTTTCTTTACGATTTCTACAATAGTTATATCTCAAGAACTACTAAACGCATTTTCATAAAATTACAGATTCCTTTAGTCCTTGATGTATAATACGGTGCTGATTACAGTTTATTGAAAATCGCCCAACAACTGGCGCTGCTATGTAGCATTATTCGAAGTTTCTCGATTGCCACATCCGACTAGCTCTCCGTTGAAGTTCATTGAATAAGTAGATTTAATTTTGTGTAAGAAGAATGAATGGCAAATAATACATTATAATTGCTTTTTAATGTACGAATAATGAAAATCATTTTCACTGGTGTTCTTTGTTGCTCCGTAATAACAGACAAGTGGTAGTCGGTAGTACTATTTCAGAATATAATGACTGAGCGAAATAGATTCAATGCATCACTTTTTTTTCAATTTACATTATACGAATTTTACTTAAGGTAAATTGTTTAAAGACGATCTCTTCTATGACGATATCCTCCAACAATGAACATTTCACATCCATGCTCAAGAAAAATCTTCAACAACCATGTTTTACAGACAGAGATAGATGCATTAACCTTCTCAGTCTAAAGACAAACATTACGAGAGACAACAAAAACCTGTTTAAGGTTACAATAAAACATCGCCAAAGATGAATCAGGCTATACAGTAGGGTGGAGCGAAAAAAAAATTTTTTTTTGATATTCAAAAACGGGTAGGTGCCAAAAGTTGCCTTTATACTAGTACATCAACTGCGTGAAATTTTACCGCTGAAAAAAAATGGCTTGAGTCTGAGCTTTTGCTCCAAAAAACGAAATTTTGGGTAAAATTTGTCTTTTTTTGACATTTTTTCAAAAAAATTAAAAACTTCCTACAGAGCTGGTTAGTATTTAAAAGTGTTGCTTAGACCTTTATATTTATCTGCTTAACATATTTAAACTATAAAACAATACCTGTAGTCTGTATAATTGGAGCAAATCTGACAACTTTTTGTGAAAAATCAGCGTTAACCTCTCTATTGGAGCATACAACGAAATGTTGTTTTGAATGCATTTCTTACCTAGCTGCTTTCAAAACTACTGTGTATATAACTCATAGAGGTGGTTGCATTATCCCACCCGTCTCAACCACCCAATCATCTAGGCCCAGTGTTTTATTTATGTATTGAATTTTTATTTTTTCCCCGAAGACGAGTATAAGTTTTCTATATATCAAAGTAATTTATCTCTTCTTTGTATTCACTGACTTTGGATGATTTGGATCATGCTGTTGTGACCTGCTGCACGTATATTTTTATACCATGTATAACAAAAGAGAAGCTGAGTAATGTATTGGGTATGTTCATAATTGAACCTATTCAGCAGTCTATTACCTTCATTGAAATTTCATGCAATTAGTACATTATGATTGGAAGTTCTGTTATTACAACATTCTTTCAATCAATTACATTTTATATGCAATGATTTGCCTAATAATTGATTGTATGAATTCAATTTCTAGTATGTCATCATTTATTGAACCTATTACATTGAATATAAGCTAAGAAGCTAGCTGTTTAATATTATGACGATCGTCACAGAGGATTGGAAACAAAATTTGCGTGTAAAACAACAATATTTCTAAAGTAGTTTTAGCTTGCTTTATGTCGTTTCCTCTGTTGTTCCGTAGTCTAGTAATTTCTAATAAGATTTTAGATCTGTTATTCAGGTGTGTTGTACATTTGGTATAAAACATCCCGCGGTATAAACTTGGATTATACATTTTGTGAGTGAACATATAGACGCTGATTGCCAATCTGTGCTTATAAAGCGGAAAATTTTATTAACTTTATGAGCTGACTTTTGTGTGAGATGTTTTCTAAATTCTCATTCCCCATTCTTTCTGAGAAATAGCTTTCTTTATGAATTAGCTTTGCAATCTCCGACAGAAATGTCTAGTCTGTTCTGAGTATCTTTTTCTCAATTTGAGAAAATAATTTTTCAAAATTATTCTCTATTTAAAAAAAAATAATTGAAATAGCTTAGAACGTTTTATATCGACTTCTCTAATTATTGACGCAGAGGAAATTCACTGGAGTTGAAGTAGCGAATGATTCAATATTATACTCAATTCTAAGCTTACCCCATGCAAAATGGTTCACAGTGACAAATAAAATTTTCCTAATTTTAAATGAGCACTCATAGTCGAATAGAATCCGTACATTTCCTCATAAAGTACTATGTATTATAAGTTTATGCCCAGGACATTTCACCATCAAATGTTGTCCATTCATAAAAAGGGGATCTAAAAATTAATAGGAAATTACCTGGATACGAAAATACTTAGAAAACGGCATAAAACTAATTTAAAAAAAAAAAAAGGTTATTTACAACAGCGGTTGCTTTACACATGGAGAACAAATTTTCATTGCAATTCTCTCTGACGATCACCATCACATTAAACAGCTCGCTTCTCAACATATAAAAAATGCAAAAGTAGAATAAATGATGGCATACTTATAGTTGAAATATCTGAAATCATCTTTGAAGCAAATCATTACGTAAAAAAAATACAATTGACTGAAAAAATGTTGTGGTAACAGAACTTCCAATCACTGTTCATCAACTGAATGTAAGTTTGATAAATGTAATAGATAACCGAATCGATCCCTTTAATAAAATTCCCGTACATTACTCTGCTTGTCATTTTTTTTAATAAACTGTAAAAATATACATGAAGATAGTTACAGCAGCATGTGGATGCAAAGAACAGATGAACAAGGTGGAAGCATCGAAAACATGCCAAAATTTTATAAAGAAAATCACAAATCAATGTATAAATAAAACACTGTACTAAGATGATCTAATAGTTGGGCGGGTGGTATAGGAAATATAGCCAGCTTCACGACGCATGTCCAAGGTAGGTTTAAAAACAAGAGCTGTATTAAAAACAGCAATTCGTTGAATGACCCAATAGAGTGGTAATACTGTTTTCTTACTAAAAGTTGTCTGTTTTGCTCCAGCTATAGGGAATAAACATATTGTTTTATAGTTTTTCTATGTTAAGCAGATAAATATAAAGGTCTAAGCAACACTTTTAATTACAAACCAGCTCTGTAGGTTTTTTTGAATTTTTTTGAAAAAATGTCAAAAAATGACAAATTTTACCCAAAATTTCGATTTTTGGAGCAAAAGCTCAGACTCAAGCCATTTTTTTTTTCAGCGGTAAAATTTCACGCAGTTGATGTACTAGTATAAAGGCAACTTTTGGCACCTACCCGTTTTTGATTAAAAAAAAAAAATTTTTTTTCGCTCCATCCTACTATACAGGGTGTCCCCTCTCAAAGGTGGCCAATGGCTAATTTCTAAACTGTTGGTCATAGACATATAGTTCCAATTGCAAAAATGCTTTAAAAAAGGTAAAGAATTATTTTTAAAGTGATTTAGGTCAAAAAATATTTTACTAAAAAATTACGAAAATTAAATTTTTATACGGTCCCCCGGTCCTATAAGTGATATTTAGAAAATTTTTACCACTACTCTTACATGTAAGACAAAAAGTGTCCCATTCCTCTGCGATCAAAATTGACCGAGTTATAGCTGTTCAAAGTTGAAGCATATTTTTTGCTGCAAAATAGGGGTCAGTCACAAATATACTGGAAATAAAAATAAACACCAGATAGAAAATTTAACTTTAAACATTGAGAGTAAAAAAAATTTTTACAATGTTGTTTCTGAATTTATGTTGGCATTTACATGTTAATGTAAAATATGCAATTTGTGCTAAAAATATGAGTAAAAAATTAACAGAAATTTTGTTAAATTAAACTATGAAAAGCAAGACACAAATCGTTACAAAATGATACATATTTAAAGCTCTATTAGATTACTCAACGTAATATAATTTGATGTAGTCCTACAAAATAAATAAATGGAACGCACATAAAATCGTATTAATATTACATTGTCATCGGGTTTAAATAAGTATGGAAATTGAACCTCAATCAGATATTTGGAAGTGAGTTAAAATTTGAATATAAATTTTGAACTAGGAAAATTTACATACGAAAACTATGAATAAAATAAAAGCTTATGAAAACAACATGCCTTTTTAAAATAAAATCACGAAAAGAATCAGCTTCATTTGCTTACAAAATAAAACATACGTAAAAATACAATTGAGGATATGAATTTCAAAACTCGACTTATCGCTTTTTGATTTCTCTATCAGTCTATACAAACCTCCCCTATCGTAACAATGCAATCTCAAAATTTATAATGAAAACCAATAGATGCATTTAAAGTTTTTTCGCTATTTCCCAAAATTTGATTTTTTCGATAAAGAGAATTTTGAAATTCATGTCTTCAGTTATTTTAATAACCATTCTAGAAGTTAATCAATTATAATTAACACTACCGCAAGACTTATACGGTGACAGTGCCTTCAGTTAAATCGCTCATTTAAAACATTTTGTAATTGGAACTATATGTCTCTGACAAATAGTTTAGGAAGTAGCCTTTGAACAGCGTTGGAAATCGACTCCCTTTATAATACTTTAAGCACTTAGTGTACGTTCCCTTAAAGCTCAGTCAAACTCATCCGTTTTCAGCTATAGAAAAGTGGTTTAAGTCATGAAATTTAAAGTTTCATAACTCGGTCAATTTTAATGTTACATGAATGGGACCTTTTCTTTATTACTTGCAAGAGTGTTAAAAAAATTTTACAAAAAATCACTTATAGGACCGGTCGACCGTATAAAAATTTAATTTTCGTAATTTGTTAGTAAAACATTTTTTTTGACCAAAATCGCTTAAAAAACAATTCTTTGCCTTTTTTAAAGCATTTTTGCAGTTGGAACTATATGTCTATGACCAACGGTTTAGAAATTAGCCATTGGCCACCGTTGAGAGCGGACACCCTGTATATTCGTGATTATAATATGCACGCATTTATTCAAAATGCTAGAATTATTTATAAAAATTCTAGAAACAGTTAAATTCATTTAAAGAATGTTTTTAATGTATCCTTCAGGTGACATCCGGACTGAAGCACTACATTAAGTCAAAGATTTTATTTACCAACAGTTGTGCGTGAATCAATGACGATATTTTCACGCAGCGAGGATATTTCGATGATTCAGTGTCCCTTGAATTACCTAAAATTTAGCTTAATTTAATTTAGCTTTGGCATTAAAATGAGTATAATTCAGTTACTCTTGTAAATGTAACAAGAATTCCGAAATCGAAACTATTCCATTCAGAACCGAATTTCTGGTTTAATGATGCCAATTAATACACTCCATAGAGTTCTCAGGAACGTTTCCCAATTCAATGATAGCAAAATAGTTTTTTCTTTTATAAATGATTAGATTTGATTAATCTTGAAAATATATGGATTGCTAAACTTCTTTTAACGATAAAGAATACTTTCCAGGATCGTGAATAAATCTAAAGATGGTATCGTATATTTACGTTTCTGTTTATATTATACAGATTGTCCATAAAACTATGTTCCAGCTTCTGTGATATAGAAAAACGTTTAATTTAAAGTATTAACAACAAATCAACCATCCAATGGAAGATAAACTAAACCTAGTCCATTTTGCAAATGCTGAATATGTGAACTTTTATTGGCATGGCAAATATTCAATCAAAAGTCCCATTCTTCTCACACTTCGGTTTAATAATTCCGGCGTTATTGTAGCAATAGTCTCTTCCCTTGTGTGTCTCAACTCTGGGAAAATATTATACACAGGCGGAACGTAGACACGATCTTTTATAAATTCTTAAATAAATAGTCGCATAACTTTAACGGCTTTCAAATCTTTAGCCGAGAAATTGTATATTATTCTCAGAAATAACTATTTATAAAATACAGTGCTCGTATATGTACCTATCTAAAACAAATTGAGTAATTTTATATTTGTGATTTGGAATCAATATTCTGAATGTTTCGATTTGATACTACTAAAACTATTTACTAATTAGTTATACTCTTTAATTTATGCACATCCTGTATTTTGTTTAGATTAAGAAATATCAGTATTTTTTACATTAAGATATACAAATTATAATTATTTATTAGAACAAATTATCAAGGCTTTTTTCTTGCATGTTAGTTTGGCCGCAGTAAAATAATATAATACTTGGATTTTGTTAAATATTTATAGAAAGAAAGTAGTTTTCAGCACATCTCTGTTTTAGTTTCTGCATTATTTATGTTGTTCTCCGTAAATGTATGTCGATGGCTTATAGTTTCACTCGTATCTCAACAGTAAAAGTGTTGCAGGGCTATAAATTGCCACCCGATGCACAAAATAGATGGGATGTTACTTTTTTTCTTGTAAAAACAACAAAAAGGCGAGTTCTTCTCCTGAAAACGTTTCTTTCTCTGTAGATTTCCTTGTATAAATTTCTTTTCTGAAAATAGAAGCAGTCAAGTTTTTGAAATACCGCGATGATGCAAAATGATAGATTGTAAATTTAAATCCTAAAAATCAGTTTTATTCCCAAATTATAATTAAACTCTTGAAATCTAATAATTTCCTGCCTATCATATTTTAATTTTTTATCTTACCTAAAACGTTCCTTATTCCACGTTTTGTTTTGACTAGTGGAAACAAAGACATTTCAGTCAAGTATGTAAAATGGGCAAATAGTAGATATATTTTTTCAAATAAAAAATTAAGATTAGAAACAATAAACAAAAAAATATTATAATTCTTAAAATTATTTATTAAAAGAGTTCTAGTTTACATTTCTTTTTTATCCGGAAATTTATTTACTTCAATAAAACAAATTGTTAAAAGATTTATGCACTGAAGATTTTAAGTAACATTAGAATGAGATATTTTAGCAATTTGAAATAATGTAATTTACTTAGAAAATACACTAAACAGAAAACAGTAACAGGAAAAACTTTAAAATTAGACATTCCAAAGTAATATTAATTGAATTTGATTTAAAAATAGCATGTAAACTGAGCTTTTAAACATTAATCAATCCCCATTGAAAAAATACTGCATGTTTTTATGTGATAAAATTGCCATTCATTATATATTTTGTGTTTGTTTTTATGAATACACATGGTATAAACACAAAAGAAAATTAATGACAGCAGATTACAGAACAGAATAAAAGTTTCCTGATTTCTTTTAGAAAATGAAAAACAGATATTCTGCATGTATTTTTGGATAGAATCCAGACCGTTTGAGAAAATAAAATTTAAACAACTAAATAACCATAAGAATAAAAAAAAAAACATTAGAATGTTCCTTGTTGTCAGGTCTTATACTTTGGTGACTAGTTTCATTATTATTAATTTGAGGAAATTGGTTGAAACTCGATCGGTTTCTTTTAATTTGATGTTTTCATTACGTTTATAGTTGGGAATGTAAGATTTTAATGTTATTAATCTGCTATATTAAATGTACTAAAATATATGTAAATACAACCTTCTTCCATGATAATGTGGCTTTAAGTGTGTTATCTAATGTGTTATATATATGTTTGTCCTAAATAATAAAAATAAGCTGAATTTTGAATCATAGAGTTAATAACTTATCTTACTTGGTTTGTAAGAACATAAACATATTATTTTTGCAATGTAATCAAAGGAAATGTACATAAAAAAAAAAAAAAAAAAAAAAAAAAAAAACTAAAAACCTTTTTCTCAATTAAAGTTTAAAACAACCTCAAGCGTTGTATCTGGATTAATTATTGAAAGGACGCAAATATTACTTACATGTTGGATCAAACTCATGAAAATCAGTAAATTCCTTTATATTGACATACATTTATGGAAACATTCAACTGCTAATATAAATATTTCAGCACAAACATTCGTTCTAATAATGTTCTTGTAACTTCACATGTTTTTGAAAATTGATAAATAAAACACCCTGAAACACTCTGAGAATCTTTTTGCCTAAAAAGATTCCTCTTCTTTGTCTAATAAAAGAAACTGATTATTTCATATGTATAGTGTAAGTCTAGAATATGCATTTCCAATTATACAGGGTGATTCTAAATTTTTTTTACAATAAAAGAGGGGTGATAGTACACATAAAGACAAACAATAATAAATAGGAGACCAAGGGTCCAAAACGTTTTCCAAAGGAGATAGCCGCCATTAAAGTTTGGGGACCAAAATTTCAAATAAACATAAAAAACGGAAAAATCGGTCGATTGATTTGTGGTTTTCGCTAAAATTATTCTTTATGTCGGCATTTTCTTGAAATTAAATAATAAAGATAAATTTCAAAAAATGCCGATAGAGGGCGCTTTAGACTTTGGAGTAACGAACAACTATTTTTTGCCGGTATTTTTTGCATCTCATTAAATGTTTTCGTAAGCTTAGAGTCAAACTTAAATTTTGAGCTCAAAATCTGAAAGTGGTAGTGGTTAAGTAGCACAAACTGAACTGTGTTCAGAGGGTTCAAATTTCAAATGATTAAAAGAAACGGAAAAATTGGTTCATTGATTTGCAGTTTTCACTAAAACTATTCTTTATGTCGGTATTTTCTTAAAAATAAATTATAAAGATAATTTTCAAAAAATGCCGATAGAGGGCGCTTTAGACTTTGGAGTAACGAACAACTCTTTTTTGGCGTTATTTTTTGCATCTTTTTAAATGCTTTCGTAAGCTCAGACTTAAAATTAAATTTTGAGCTCAAAATGTGAATAGTTGGGAGTAGTTAAGTAGACAAACTGAACTGTGTTCAGAGGGTTCAAATTTCAAATGATTATAAAAAACGGAAAAATTGGTCGATTCGTTTGCGGTTTTTGCTAAAACTAATTTTTAAATGAGCATTTTCTTGAAAATAAATTTTAAAGATAAATTTCACAAAATGCCGATAGAGGGCGCCTTAGACTTTGGAGTAGCGTACAACTATTTTTAACTGTTATTTTTTAATCTCATTAAATGCTTTCAAATGCATAAAATTAAATTTTAGGCTCAAATTCTGAATCGTTAGGAGTGTTTAAGTAGCGAAAAATTGAATTGTGTTCGTGGAGGGGGGAGGATTAAATTTCAACTCCTGAAGACACTTCAATTTGTGCTACTTAATTACTCCTAATTATTCAGATTTTGAGCTCAAAATCTAAGTTTAAATCTAAGCTTCCGAAAACATTTAATAATTTTTTGCAAGCATTTAATTAGAACAAAAAAATAATGGTTAAAATTAATTATTGGTTACTCTGAAGTTTAAGGCGCCCTCTATGGAATTTTTTTTAATTTATCTTTAAAATTTATTTTCAAGAAGATACTCACTTAAAGAATAGTTTTATTTTAAACCGCAAACAAATTTTTCCATTTTCTATAATTATTTTAAATTTGAACACCCCCCCCCCCCTTAAACACAGTTCATTTTGTGCTACTTAACTACTCCCTACTATTCAGGTTTTGAGCTCAAAATTTAAGTTTAAGTCTAAGCTTCCGAAAACATTTAATGAGATGCAAAAAATAACGGCAAAAATAGTTGTTCGTTACTCCAAAGTCTAAAGCGCCCTCTATCGACATTTTTTGAAATTTATCTTTAAAATTTATTTTTAAGAAAATACCGACATAAAGAATAGTTTTAGTAAAAACCGCAAATCAATGAACCAATTTTTCCGGTTTTTTTATAATCATTTGAAATTTGAACCCTCTGAACACAATTCAGTTTGTGCTACTTAAACACTCCCACTTTCAGAGTTTGAGCTCAAAATTTAAGTTTGACTCTAAGCTTACGAAAACATTTAATGAGATGCATAAAATGCCGGCAAAAAATAGTTGTTCGTTACTCCAAAGTCTAAAGCGCCCTCTATATGCATTTTATGAAATTTATCTTTATAATTTAATTTCAAGAAAATGCCGACATAAAGGTTAATTTTAGTTAAAACCGCAAATCAATCGAACTATTTTTCCATTTTTTATGTTTATTTGAAATTTTGGTCCCTAAACTTTAATGGCGGCTATCTCCTTTGGAAAACGTTTTGGACCCTTAGTCTCCTATTTAATATTGTTTGTCTTTATATGTACTATCACCCCTCTTTCATTGTAAAAAAAATTTGGAATCACCCTGTATATTCGAAGTGCATTGTTATCTCAAAATCAATTACGAAGCGGTTATTTTTTTTCTCAAGAAAATGTAATCTGACTTTTGTACGATAACTAGACAATTAATCAAACGTTTATGAGTGCGCTAGATGCTCGAGATGTTAATTTGGATACTTGTTGAGATTAAAGGTAATAATAATATCTTGGATGTTTTATGAAAACTCAAGAAGCCTAGGGAGATCATAAATTTGCATAAATACAAATGTCTGTGAGAAGTATTGATAAAATAAAATAAACAAGCTCGAATTACTTATGCAATTGGAATCTATCTAAAATAACTCAATAAATGTATTCTACAATCAAAACAAATTGTTTCGAAATAAAATCACGAGATATATGACAGATTCACATATAAAATTATTAGAATCTTAGATTCAGACAAATGAATTTTCAATCCGGTAAACTAAATACTATAGTTCTAATTATAATTGATTTATGTATACTTTTGCAAGTATACTGTCCCAAAAAATGTATTCAAATTTTAAAGCGCAAAATAATTAAAATAAACTTACCTTTGCATTATATTTATAAATAAACATCAATTAATCTCTCTTAATCTTTTTCCAAAAATGCTTGTTATACTTATAAATACATAAATTTAAAATTAGCCTTATTAAATTTTGTTTAAAATTGCACTTTGAGAATGATATCAATCAAAAGGGTCGAAGTCAACACCACATCAATAAATAAACATCAATTAATATCTCTTAATCTTTTTTTTTTTAAATGCTTGTTATACTTATAAATACATAAATTTAAAATTAGCTTTATGGAATTTTGTTTAAAATTGCACTTTGAGAATGATACCAATCAAAAGGGTCGAAGTCAATTGCACGGATGTGAAGGGATGCTTGCCTAACCCATCTTTCATTTAGAATCATGAATAATATAAAGAAAACATGAAATAGCAATTACTAAGTAAATATTTTAGCAATTTCGTCCCTCGCTCACTGAAAAACATTAAGCATTGTCAATCGAATATATATTGGAATAAAATATGCCATAAATTTCCATGAATGTCGCGCCATTTTCATTTATATTAACGATCACTTTTTTAATATAGAATTTCTTATGATAGATGAGAATTTTTTATTTCACTGGTCACTGTATATAGTGCTTGTCAATTCATGAAATCATGGGAAACAATTTAGCATTAAAATTTATGAAATCATCCAGCAACACGTGTTAAATAAACAAGTTGAACAATAACTTCCCAATTTTATGGAATAAAATACCTTTGAAATAAATTTTATCCATTTCTTATTTTATTACCCCTCTACATAATAAAACCTGACTCAAAAATGACCAGCATTCAATGTTTTTCTTTAAAAACTTGTTTCTTTTTGTTATTGTAATACATTAAATTTGTGCTGTCAATAAATCCGAAAAGAAAAAAATTCGCGAACGGGCGAAGGTAGACCTAGTAAATGTTTTAAAAATATATATAGTTTTTGCTCCGTTTCTTTTTCTGTATAGGACAAAGAAATAGAACAAAAATAGTTATTTAAACGATCTTTATTTTTTTTTATTCTTCAACGTATAATATCAATTAATATGAAACAATTTAAAGAGTATTTTTTTAAATATGCATCGCAGTCTTTGTTTTCTATTTATATTTTTTACTTAACAGTGTTTAAACGATTTTGTTGCTGCAGTTTCATAGCGATTTATCATTTTTGATAGCTTTGTTTAGCACATGCTTAAGTTCATTTTTGTTTTACTCGTGTATAATTATAACCATAAAGAATTTTGGACAATGGATCACACTTGACGGGATAACCCACTTAGGGGCGTTGCGGTACATTATATTGCATGTAATTTTTATTGATATCTGTACCATAAACTCTTAATTAAATTTCATCTTCATACATTACTCGAAAAAAATTCAATAAAAAATCCGGTGTAGAGAATAAAAAATACTTAGTCAGAAATGCGCAAATAGAATATGCTTAAAATTCAGGAGAGATGGACGGCTACATATTCTAAAAGTGAGTTGAATAAAGCGCATAGTACAGTTAAAAAAATTTATTCAGCGATTTTTTCTACTAAACAGATGTAATTTAAAACTATAGTGCTATGCTGTATCTGAAATATGGAATTTATACACGGCAAGTAATATTTAATCATTGTTAAATTAAAAAATGCATACTACAACTAAAAAGTTCTTAGAGCAATTACTATTCGTTGAATAGTTCAATAATTGCACGTTTTCCACTATATCCAAATTCTTTTGTGTGTTCCTTCAAGTGAGCGATAAGTTTTTTTTCATCATTTTCTACAATAAGAATCTTGTCGAACGCCTCAGTAATGTATATCTATTTCAATGCCTGTCAAATACTGTAATGTCATTAAAATTCACTGCAAAAAACTTTTACCCACAGAACATTTATGTAATGAATCATTTTGTAATGAATCGGAAACTGTCCATTTTTCGGATATGTCAAAAAGAATCTTTCATAAAAGTTTGCATTTGCTTGCGATTCCATGTATTTTGTTTTTTAATCTAAAGTTTTAACTGTGTTGGTACTGTTAATTTTTCTGAATCATCTTATTTTACAAAAATAATTTTATTACTAGCATATTATACTCACTTATATACTGCTCACTTATTTTGCCATTTCCAGATAGTTTCATATTTCAAGAAACATCTCCAGTTTCAGTGCGTGTTTCATCATCATTCACAAAGTCAGCTTTTGACAAAAATTCTAAAGGAACATATTCGCATACATCAACTGATTCTTCTTAAGAGGGCAACTCATCATCAAAATTAATGAAAATTTTGACAGTTTCTTCAATCTTGGTACATTCTTTAATCCACATATTTCCCTTATTTCTTCATTTGTATCGGAAACGTGTGTTTCAGTTTTTTTTATAAATATAAAGGCTGTTTTTCTGAAACATTGTCGTATGGTTTCCCGTTTTATGTTTTTTACAGCTGGGACAATCCAAATTATAGCATGAACTAATAGTGCATTAATCTTCACATGGGACTCGGACAGCATCTGTTCGGC
The DNA here is from genome assembly GCA_964019185.1 of Maratus speculifer. Lineage (NCBI taxonomy): Eukaryota > Metazoa > Arthropoda > Arachnida > Araneae > Salticidae > Maratus > Maratus speculifer. The sequence goes on from OZ025292.1 coordinate 27,068,376, forward strand.
TTAGCAAGTATTCTCGGGCACATGCTGTAAGAGCCCTCATATAAGAATTCTAATTCCAGGCAGTTCTCAAGTGTATTCATAGAATCTAACTTTTCAAAAAATATGTGGCACAATAAAAAATGTCTGTATCAAACTATATATATGTGTATCACGCCCTTATGAAGTGTTTGGAGACTGCAGTTTTTTTTGGGGAAAAAAGCACAATTTTAACATTGTCGAATTTCAAATGCTTTGGAGGAAAACTGAAATTCACGAATATTTATTTTCCTGAATTTCACAGAAAAAGTTCTATTTCACAACTAAAGGGCACTTTCCGTTAAAAATAAAAAACTCCAATATATTTCCTGAAAATAACGAAACGGATGGAAATAGAAGCACACCACGGAGACAGTGCGTTGCATGGGGGCTCCGTGGCCGAGTGGTCAAGGCACCACACCGCCAATCGCCTGCGAGCACAGATTGTGGGCTCGAATCTCACAGCCGCCAAGAAATAATTAAAACATAATAAATCCCATTTAAATTACATTTTTTCTGTTTATTTTTCTCTTATTTCTAATTAAAAAATCTTTTAACGAATTAACCAATAAATGAATAAATAAATAGTGTACGACAATTTCACAAAATTGTCTATAACATTATTTTTGTAAAAATTGAATAAAAATTATTTTTCACTCATTCATTCAAAAAAAAACTAGTTGGATGTATCAATCCCAAAACTTTTTTCTATCTCATAAGTACATTTTAATATTTTTAAAAAAATGTGGTGACCCCAAAGTTACCCACTATCGAATTTCCTCGAACATTTGACCTACCCTAATGATATTATGGTATCCGAAAAGCCTAAAACGCAGAATTTAATTAATATTCTGAGAAAATGAGCTTAGTAGAGCCTCATGTTGGGTAACTTATACTAAAACCTAATAAGCATCTATTTATGTCAGGACCTAACAGAATCTGAAATTTGATGGAATTTCGTCCATTAGTTCTTGAGATATAGTTATAACAAAAAATTTGCAAAACGTAGCACAGCAACACCATATCTTGGAAAATTTATGCCAAAACGTAAAAAAGCGTCTAATTATGTTATGGTGTAAAAGAATCTGAAGTTTGATGAAATTCTGTGCATTAGTTCTTGAGATATAGCTAGTTTTTAAAAGAACGTATAAAATATAGCACAGCAGCACCATCAGTTGAACGATTTATAACAAAACGTAATCATCGTGTAATTATGTTATATGTCATTTTGTAACGAAATCTGAAGTTTGATGAAATTCTGTGCTTTGGTTGTTGAGATATAGCTATCGGAAAAATCGTGCCAAATGCTGCATAGCTGCACCACCTGTTGCAAGGTTAATACCAAAATGTAATCAGCGTCTAATTATGTTATATATTCTTGTGTAACAGAATCTAAAATTTGATGAAGTTCTCTGCATTACTTCTTGAGATATAGCAATCGCAAAAATCGTGCAAAATGTAGCATAACAGCGCCACCTATAGGGCAGTTCATACCAAAACCTTATCAGCGGCTATGTATCTCAAGGTATCGTAGAATCTGAAGTTTGGTGAAATTCTGTGCATTAATTCTTGAGATATAGCAATCTTGAAAATCATGAAAAACGTAGTATAGCAGCGCCACCTGCAAGTCAATTTACACCAAAACTTAATCAACGTCTATGTATATCAAGTTGTCACAGAATCTGAAGTTTGGTGACATTCTGTGCATTAGTTCTTGAGATATAGCAATCTTGAAAATCATGAAAAACGTAGTATAGCAGTGCCACCTGCAGGCCAATTTTCACCAAAAACCAATAGGCACTAATTCATATCAAGGTCTAACTGAATATAAAATTTTATTAAATTTCGAGCATTAGTTCTTGAGATAGAGCGCCCACAAATTTTTTGTCACATACAGACAGACACACAGACAGACAGACAGACGGACAGACAGACAGACAGACAGACGGACAGACTCACAGACAGACATTTTCTAAAAATAGTCAAAACGTGTTCAGGACCTTCTAAAACATATAAATCTATCGAAAACCGGAAGTCGAAAATTTTCATGAATCCAATACTTTCTTCTTGTAAAGATAGAAGAAAGTAAAAAAAAAAAAAAAGAAAGAAAAAAAAACAGTGATTTTTTTTATTTAAACTAGTTAAAAAAATATTTTTTAAAAAAATAATAAGTATTATGCATGAGTCTAAAACAAAATTCTAACGAATATATTTGAAAGGAAATCTTTTAAAAGCACAACAGATTTTCCCACTAACTCATAAAAGACATACTTTGTACAATCTGCCATCATTAGCTTTGGCTCAGTCAGTAAGGATTTGTTCCGCTATCAAAAAGTCTCGAGGTAATTCGGCTTCGGATAAATTATACAAAAAAAGTAAATAAATAAATAAATTAAGTAAAATAATATAGCAGTTTAAAATCACTCGGAAATTTCGAATTCTTTGACGATTAATCGATTCGTTAATTAAAAAAAATATATTAAATTATTATCATTAAAAATCAAATCTTGTAACGGAAAGTTACTGCTTCTTAAAACGGAATTTTCCTTACTTTTATTTCCCAAACAGAAAATCTACAAACGGAACGGTAAAAGTTCGGCTATTTTGCTACTAGTAGTTTCACCGTGAATTCACAGATTTATTTTTAACAGTGTATTTCATAGATTTTCTAATAATAAGAGGGATTTCAAATTCTCTGCTAAATGAATAGCTTTTTGCGATATAATAAAATGGTGAGTTGCTTTTTTACATTTTTCCACCGTTACAGACATCCTTTTTAAAACACAAATCCTTATTTGGAAAAATTCTGAAAAAGAGTCCGGTTTCAACTGCATAAAAAATTATTCTCTCCTCATAACCTTTACAAATCGATTGAAGTGGTTCATGCAAATCCTCCACTTATTTAAGGTCTAAAGATTTTTCTTCTCCACATTTTGTTTTGATTGAGATGTTAGGCCAAGATTGGAACTTTTACATCCAACCACTGGAAGCCTAAGAATAATATAATCCGTGAAACAAAGACTCACTGATAGCAGTTATTTTTGAATGAATTGAAGTAAATCAATGCAGAATTATAGAGTATATTACAATGGAATTCGTTTTTTCCTTAATTTCATACTTTCGGTGTTTTGGTTAGAATGAGTAATCCATAAATTTATTATTTTTTCTTTATTTCGTAAAAACTGTCAAATCTGTGTTTTACCCATTTTAAATCGTACAGCAAGAATTCGTGAACTCAATTTCTCTTCCACTGATACTCTTACATTTTTAAATTTTAATGCTTATCGTTTTCCTTTTGAGGCCATTCTGGAAATATTAATCACAAATAAGATAAAAAAAAAAATTATCGACATTGGGAAGTATATTTTTTTCTTGGCTTTCATGGATTTCTTGGCGTCGTTAATTCTCGCTCTCAAAAAATACGTACACAATTTCCCAATAAAAATAAACACTAAAATACGGTAATTCTTTTCTGGATTTTATAAAAGAATAAAAATAAATAAATAAAATCTTATGTTAGGTTTTCAATGATTATGTTTATTTTTCTGAAAATATGTAACGCCATGTGACGGCTCTGGTTTCTCTCTTGTATGTTATGCCATGATGCAATCCACATATAATTTTTGAATATTTTAAACGAGCCCTACTAAAATATTTTATTGTTTTTGACACTGTATAAAATTATCCGAAAAATTGTTTGAGCTTGGATATAGTGAAAAAAAATACCTATGGTCATATTATCTATCCTGAAATGTCACTCCAGTTACAAAATAAGTTATCTTACCCGCATATAAAATGAAAAGAGAAAGTTATGTATGTATTATGGAACTCCACAGATCAGAAAATTTGTATTTCGAAACATTAATCAGCAGAAAATCTTAAGTCTTTCAAAGAGAAACGCTCACTGTAAAAAACATTGACCCTTTTGCTGCATCGTCACTCCACCGCTTTTATAGAAAACGCCAGCCTATTATGGAGCATTTTGATGGTCAAAAGAGAGGTATTCTATAAAAGCGGGGGATTGACGATGTAGCAAAAGGATCATACTTTTAACAGTGTTTTCTCTCTTGGATATACGTAAGAGAGCGTATTTTCTCCAGACTACCCCTACATTTAACTGTGATCTCAAAATTTTTGATATATTAAACTGAAATAATAAAAAAAAAGCCAAATATATTTTAACATACAGGTGGTCATAAAAAAATTTTGTCGATATACGGAGCTCTAGCGGCCAGTCCGCTCAACCGATCGAAATTAAATTTCAGATATAGCTATTCAGAGGTATGAGCTCGAGATTCTGTGAGCGACAACAAAATGGCGCTCAGTGTTACGGTTATAGTTAAAGAAACTCGAAAATTTCCAATGGCAACATCCATTTTTTTTTCATCGCAAAATGCTCAGCGCATGCGAAAACCCTAGAGAGCGTTGGAACCGTACGTGTATCGCAAGAAATGGACATGTTATGCACGCACAAAAAACCATTCTGGGAATCCTTCCCCCCAAAGAAAAAACTCGATTGGGGCGCAAGGAGGAAATTTGCATATGACACAGACTAAGTACACTAATCTCTGATTACAATACAGATTGGAGAAACTAAAACTTTTATTTTGATTACACATTTTTCACATGGGCGCCGTAATTGGGGGGGAGGGGAAGGATTCCCAGAATGGTTTTTTGTGCGTGCATAATATGTCCGTTTCTTTCGATACACGTACGGTTCCAACGCTCTTTAGGGTTTTCGCATGCGCTAAGCATTTTGCGATAAAAAAAAATGGGTGTTGCCATTGGAAATTTTCGAGTTTCTGTAACTATAACCGTAACCGTTAGCGCCATTTTGTTGTCGCTCACAGAATCTCGAGTTCATACCTCTGAATAGATATATCTGAAATTTCATTTCGATCGGTTGAGCGGAATGGCCGCAAGGGCTCCGTATATCGGCAAAGCTTTTTTATGACCAACATTGTACTTTATCAACCAAACTTCTGTCCGCTATTTGGAAAGTTAATTATTTAGATTTTTAAACATACAAACAATTAGGTTTTGGATATGGTGATTCATAAATGGTCCGTTAAGTAGTAGTGTGCGTTAAGCAGGACCCCCAAATTGTCTGCTAACTAAATACCAATATTGTTTAACAGAAAATTTCATAGTTGGTTTCTACAGTATTCACGCTAAAACTCACCTCTAAAGGCGGTTTCTGAGCAATTCGCTTGAAAAATATAAAAGGAAAATCTTTCTAAGAGAATACTGATGTTCTGTTGGCGGACCGTTTGGCAGAGTTGCATTATGCGGATTCTATTAATACATTTTATTAAAAGATACATCGAATTTGAAAACACTATTCTTTAGGAAAACTGAATTTTAATTTTAGGTTTCAATATGATTGAATATGATTCAAACAAATTAATTTACATAATTTTGTTAATTCGTTGTGGTTATACAAACAAAAGTAACACAGTATTCGAAACGGAGAAAATTTAACAATTAGCATAAATAAATAAATAAATACTTTTTATGCCTTCTAATTGCTTTTAAATCATTCATTTTATGTTAAGTTTTTAAAATGTTAAACATTTCTGATCTACCAAATAGTAAAATAAGAATAGAATAGAAAATATTTATTGATTGGAGAATTGTCGCGACATAGAGAAATCAAGATGATTTAACTAAAATCAGGGGATGTGTGCAACACTACAGTGCTGCATAAAACATTATCCCACATAGCAATTTAAGTTTGCAGAAAATTTGCTGAACTGTTGCTTTGTAAATCTGCAGATTTGGAGCAAGTTCAGCAAAATTAGCAAGACAAGAACGGAAACTTCATAACAAGACTTCGGCAAGATAAAGCAAACGCCGAAATCACAATTCTTTGAACTAGCCGCTAAACTGTCATGCAAGTTAATCTCTTGCTGTATGAAATTTACTGGAAATTAACGCAAACAACTAGGGAATCTAATACTGTCATGACAGAAGTACTGCACATTCTTTGCTAATTATCGAAAAATTAAGTTTTTTCTTGTAAAAAATGTTGCAAACTTATTACAAATGTTATATATTTATAAGTCTAATATATCACGAACTGAGTTCAAAATCTATTACAAAATTTTAACCTTATATACAAAAACAAATTTGAGTTAAATAAAACAGTGCAAATCAATAATTAAGGTTTTTTTTATATCAAAAATCATAAATTATTTTTTTTTTACTCCACATTTATTTCGTGCAAAAATGTAAAACTGGTTATTGTCGGTCACCGTAACACTTATACTTTTTGAATATTCATAATATAAAATATGAAAATAAAACATGTGCAAACTATTTATAAAATGCATTGTAATTCCAAAACGAAATTAAAAAAAAAATTTAAATATTTTTAATACATAGTAATGTTCCATTACTGAATTGTGGATACTATTTGATTATGCCATCGATTCATTCCCACAAACTATATAAATCAGAAAACTACTCGCAAAATTATAGAAATTGGCATAATTTTTATTTTAAGTAATAAAAAAATAAATTAAATTAGTTTAAGAGAAATTAGAGAAGGTTAATAATACTTGAAATAAAACATCTGATTAATTACCACTTGATGACATAACAAACATATGTAACGTGTTAAATATAAAGTGAAAGAGATTTTTGCGATAAGCCTCTACTGACATTTAAATTTATACTTTAGCGATAGCTTTTTGCTCAACGGAGCAGTAGTTTTTTGTCCATAATTAAGTAGTAGCAAATTTCGTAAAAGAAACATCTTTATAACTCCAATAATAATAATAATATTAACTAACAGTTTTATGTGTCGGATAAAGCGTCTCTTTTCCCATTAAAATACATATTTGAAATAATTCTTTAACTAAATAGTGGGTTATAACATATCAAAGAGTGTGGCAAATAAGATTAGAAATACCTTGCCAAATAATTATCCATTCAATTTCATGCTTTATGAAAGATTTACTTATTTATTTATTTTATCATTTTTTTTATTTTATTTTAGTTATAGTTTATTTAGTTATATAGTTCATTTAGTTACAGTTTATTTAGTTAACTTCTTAAAATGAAAATAAAAGGAAAAATTTTCGAACATTTTTATGCACTTTTTATCGGAACCAATATTTTGAGAGACTGAAAAAAAATCAGCATAATTAAGGTTACAATTATTCAATAGGCTTCTTCTCATTATTACGTACCACGTACATTGCAAATTTCAAGTCTATAACATTTCGTTCGGAAGATAGACCGTTAAAATACATTTTATTTTAGTTTTTCACATTAACTTCTTAAAATGAAAATAAAAATAAAAATTTTCGAAAATTTTTATGTACCTTTTATCGGAACCAATATTTTGAGAGTCCGAAAAAAAATCAGCATAATTAAGGTTAAAAATATTCAATAGGCTTCTTCTCATTATTACGTACTACGTACATTGCAAATTTCAAGTCTCTATAACATTTCTTTCGGACGATAGACCGGTAAAATACACGCAGACAGACAGAAAAATAATATTTTTTTCTGGAAATATGTTTTTCTATGACTCCTACGTGTCTAAAGCGAGTAAATACGTCAAAAATATTTATATTTTTCTATTTTCAAAACGGTTGCAAGACCTGCCCTATACTTCGTGTAATGGATAAGTAAAATGATAAAATAAAGTTTTCCCTAGGAAGCTGACACACAGGATATCTATATTATAAAGGCCAAATGCATCTGTGCGTAACACATACGAAATTTTGAGAATGGCAACACTTTTCCGTGCAATTTCGATTTTGCAATTTTCGCTACTGCAAATTTTACACTTCTAAACATCGCACATTTTAATTTTTTACATCGTCGTATAAAAAAAAAGTTCTTTAAAATGCACTTTGTTTGAAAGCTATATCTCAATTTGTTCTTGAGATATTAAATTTTTTATAGTTTATTAGTACCATGTTTATAATTGTGGCAACAGAATCACCCCATTATCTCTTCAATTTGAAAATTATGAAAAGAAAGAAATTAAAATGCGTATACCTTGTCAAAATATCGTCTGTTATAAAATTCGGTAATTTCCGTTTTATTTCGTTTGATTCGTCAATTAAGTGTCTTCAAATTTTGAGATAAAAATATTTTTAAATGATCAAATTAAAATATCATTTATTTAAACATGGTAAATACGGATATGAGAAGTGCGTGTGTAAATTTTGAGAAGATGAAAATGATGACGGGTTTTAATTATGCGTAAAATTCTATCATCGTGTCAATTTGGAATAAATTTTGTTTTTTTCATTCGCATTTTTACCAATCATAAGAGCCTTAACTGATAATTTCATCATAATGAATGATCTTTATTATATTTTACTGATTACATATGCGATTAAAATTTTTATTTTAAAAATTTGGACAACTGACTTTTATAGTATTTCGTTAATTTTAGCTTACAATGGCATTTGTTTGAAAGTTAGCCTCATCAAAATAAGATGCATTTTTTTACTGTAACTAATTTTGAAGATTTAATATTGATCAAATGATATTGGTCCTTCTGTAGCGTTTTCTTTCGTCGAATTTTGACGGGTTCCAACTCGTTTAAATAGAAATCATAATGAGAAATATAATATCAAAAGCGAAAAGCAATTTGCAATAACTTTTAAAATTTTTATTTAAGAATTTACTATTAAGTGCAGAGCAAAAAGAAAATGGGAACAAAGAAATAACAAGAAAAGAGTATGAGAAACATTAGGCAATAGAAACTCGTAAAATATTATCAATTAGCAAAATGATTCATTAAAAACATTTTTGTTATAAAAATAGTTTTAAAAGCTTTCACGCTAATGATGTTCACAATGAAATAAATATAACTTTTGCTTTTGGTTACTTGTAGTTATGTAAAAACCAAAATTATCAAATATAAGGATAAGAGTGGTGTTTAAAATATCTTTTTATCTAAATTTGTATATTTTTGAAAAAGAAAACCACCTGTAAAGAAAATACTAAAACTCAATATTTTAGATGATGCTTTCTCTTAATGTATATTTAGTCACCTTACATATATCTATCACACGAACAGTATGCATTTTAAATGGTCTCTATTTCATAATAAACAATACACGGCTAAAAAGACATGTAGTAAAATACTTCAGAAAACCTGCTGTGTCACATCACTTGGTATAATAATACGAGTTTATTCAAAAATTGTCTTGAGTCACTTGCAAGTTTATAGGAGAACATTGTCTTTATTGATTTATTTATTTATTTGTTTATTTTATTTATTAATATTAATATTATTTTGGAATTCGTAAAAGCATAAAATCCTGATAAAATAACAATTTAAATAATAAAAAAATATTGTATAATCATGTTTTCATGTACTTGTAATTAAAAATTAAACAAATTATAGCGGTTGGTTATAATTAAGTTTCTTAAATGGCAATATGAATAGATTTTCAGCCGAAGAATTATACAGTTTAGTTTAAAAATTAAAATGGATGTGACTTTTCCCTAAAAATATGGAAGGTCTCATAAAACACAAATGTAAAAAAACGGGTTTCTATTTAGATAGTAAAAAATAAAATTCATAAAAATACAAATAACAAAAATTAATTTAAGGGCTGAATGAAGGATTTTTGTTTCTTTTACAATCCAAAAATTTTACAACAGTATATACGACCTCATTTCCTTTTCATATTCAGCCTCCAAAACAAATTTATTCAAACTACTCCCTAATCTCCTAATATTCATTTCAAAAGAGAAATTTTGTTACATAATGTTGCGCGTTAAGAAAATTTTGCGACCATGTTCACCAGAAAACGAAAAATAAAGATTTAAGGAATTTCTCTTTCACTTCATAATTAATTGCGATTACCAAAAGTTGCGCAAAGAATTTTCCTTTCAAAGACTAAATAAAATCTCTTTGATTTTGTGAAGTTGAATTCATTATCCATCTAAATGAGAAAATGTCTTGTGAAGAGAGAAAGCGAAAAATGTCGGAAGCTGGGAAATGTCATGAAATCTAAACAGAAGAATAAAAATAAATTTACTTTGAAAGTTTTTATAAATAAAATGTCTTGAAAATGGTGCAGCTAAAGTTAATAAAATGTTTAGTGTTAATTTAAAGTATATTAATTATATTCTCGGCTGACAACTTGATATTCAATCAGATCTTAATAGGGTATTTCCATGAGACTTTGTCGAGTAAGTCATATTTTTAGTAACAGCAAAATTGTTGGCCCCGTTATTTTTAAAAGGTTTGCATGGCCTTATTCAATTAATGAAATATCTCTGATAAAACAAGTCACATTTTCCCGTTCTAAAATACTGGTATAAAAAATCGTAGTATGTGACTTACACGACATCTGCTCATGGAATTACCCAATATAAAGTAAAGCTGATTAGTTGTTGATGTATATCACTGAGATACAGGGGTCTGAACAGGGGACGCTGCTATGCGGCATTATTCTTATTTTCTACCATAGCTCTATCTCAAGAACTAATGCACAGGTTTTTAATAAAACTTTAAATTTAGTTAGTCTATGATATAATTTGGTGCTGGTTATTTTTTGTGCAAATCGTTCTACAGGTGACGTTGTTGTACTTCATTAATCAACATTATTGCAATAGGTCTATCTCAAGAACTAATGCAAGGATTTTCATCAAATTTTGGATTCCGTTAGTTTCTAATTAAAATCAGTGTTGTTTAGTTTTTTTATAAATCGTCCCACAGGTGTCGTTGATATGCAACATTTTTCACGATTTCGCAATTGCTGTATATCAAAAACTAATGCATGGATTTTTACCAAACTTCAAATTCAGTCAGTACCAGAAAAAAATTGATTCTGATTCGTTTTTGATGAACATCACTAAACAAGTGCCGCTTTTATACAGAGTTTTTTAAACATTTTGCGCTAACTGTATCTCAAAAATTAATGTACAGATTTTCATTAACCTTCAGATTCTGTTAGAAGTTAACATAAGTTGGTATTGACTAGATTTTAGTATAAACCATCTAACCGCTGGTACTACTAAGCTACGTTTTTTAATGAATAACTAACATATATTGCCACATTTAAGTATTTTATGATTTGTCCAAGAATATAAATATTTAATCCATAGGGTACGTAATATATGACTTTGTTATTGATTTTATTGATTTTAACTAATTCATTAGGAAACATTAAAATATTTTATTTTGGGCAATGGTTGTTCGCATTTTATTTTATTATTATTATTATTATTAATGCATTACATTTAGATTTTTTTAAATTGGTAATCGAAATGTCGCTGTTTATAAAGAAGAAAGTAAAAAAGTTATAAAATAGGAAGACGTGAATTATCGGATATGAAACTAAGCGAAATCAAAAAAAAAAAAAAAAAAAAAAAACACAGTATAAAAAATTATCTTTTAAAGAAAAAAAAAAGAAAAATATGTCTGATTGTGTCCATTGATTGTGAAATTAGTGACGATCACGAAAATGGAAACAATCTAATTTTATAAGCCAATTGATTCTAAAAAAACATTTTTTTAAAATCAGAATGTATTATAAGTCTTAAGTTTTTTTAAATATTTGAAAAAATTCAATTGTTGTAATTTCCAAAGAATTGTTGTAATTTATTATTATATTCTTTTTTTCCTAAGATTTTCATCTTTTTTTTTAACTTTAAATTTGTTTTTGAATTGAAATTTGAAACATTCTTCAGATTTTTACAATTATTGCTTCGCTTTGTTTTGATTTGATTATATTCAAATCTCCCTAAAAATATTCAAAATGTACCTAGTAATTCTGAATTTTTTTAATTATTATTTTTTTATTTTCTGAAGAATAAAGTCGATCCTACTTATTTCTAAAAATAATATTGAAAAAATCTTAATAAAAAAATTCAGTTTTTATTTTATTTAGGAAAATAATTTAAATAAAAGTAAATAATAAAAGTAAATAACTTGAATAAAATTATATTAAATCAGCTGATAATGAGAGATTCCATAGATTTGAAGTTTAAAGTCCAATCAACTGTTTTAAAAAATAAATTCAGAAAGGAGATTTTTACATAATTTGAAAATTGTACGAAACACCAAATTCACATGATATAAATATTGCGAAAACAAGTTCTCGCTTATAAAATTCCAGATTCTTTCTATTTTAATACATTCAAACGTTCTAAAACATATAAAATACAAAGAAAGTCTCATAAGTTTTGTACTTCTTTAAAATAGTAACATGTTTCAAAATTTTATCTTACTTGAAGATCATCTATTAACTGTGTCTTTTACTGACAAGATAAAGATTCTGCTTCCACACTTAACTTTAATACCAGTATAGGTGAAATTTATCCAGCAGAGATTTAAATTCATCCTCTAAATCTAGGTATCGGCATTTAGTGAGATATTGAAAATCTTTAGAGATAAAACATGTTTATAAATGTGTACCTTTTTTACGCTTAGAAATTTAATACTTTTTGTTTATTTTATATTTTTAGCGAATAACTTAAAACAAATTGCTATAAAATTTTCTATATTTTCTTTCGTAGCATTTTAATACATCTTACGAAGCTTAAGACTTAAAAAATGTGACAATCCTTTGTTTTTAAGTAATCCATACTTAATTTTTGTTTGACTATTTAAATCTAAAAGAGTATTGAATGGGGGTTCGTCAAATATTGATGTGATAAATTGAATTCGCAAGTATTGTTTCTTTTTTTAATTCTAATATAAAACTTGTACACATACATTTTTTTCCGTGCATACATTACTTTTATGCGTTGTAACAAAGCTTGTTATTTATAAGTTCTTGAAAAAATTTAATGATAAACATATCAGAGATTTCATGTTTGTAAACCAACATAAATAATATAATTTTTTTTCTATTTTTACATGTTTTAACGTGTAAGCTTTGGACTCATCATTTTGGTGACTCATTAGGATAAGTGAAGCGAATCCTCTGCTAGGCTACTCAAATAGCATTTAGTCGTACACTTTACAAAAAAAAAGAACTATTCAGTATTTTGACTTGAAATTAAACATAAAAATAAATTATGGACTGTACATATACACAATATTATTATTTTTTTTTTTTTTTACAGAAAAGTCTTAAAAAATGCATTATTTTAATTAATTTATTTTAAATGTTTTTCCATTAGGTACACATTTTTGCAAATAAAACATGAAACACGTGTATTTTCAGAAGAAAATATAATTCATGGAGTTAGCGATTATAGATAGAATCATGATTAAATAAATAAATAAAATATATTTCTTTATTCCACGAAAATATCTTTAACTATTTTTTTAATTCTGTAAAGTGGCAACAACAGTATTGCAAACATATAAAATTATAGTTGAAATTCGACTCTGAAACTATTTAAAACTATTTCGAGCATTCAAAAATAACTTTTTTTAATTATAACTCTTCCGGAGATGAAACTCAACAAATATTTTGCAGCATACTTAATCAAATTAACAATGAGAACGCACTATTGAAGACTATGAAATATTAATGAATCGAAGCTTACAGTCTCTTTCCAAAAGCAAACAGCTTTTATTTAAAGATGCAATTAGACTGTTTTCAACAGATAAATACGTAAAATAGTATAATAATGAAAAATTAAAGGAACTTCATCAACCTATTGTCTTTATTCAAGCTCTTCATAATTGTAATATGGAACTATTAAGGAGGAGGAACTGACATATACTTAAAATAGTGAAGTTTCAACTGAAACAGCTTTCGCAGGGATTCACTACTACCGCGTCGAACTTTTAACAACAAAATTATGCAGAAAACTTCTCTTTATTTAAACGGCTCATTAATAGAAATCTTCAATCAAAAAGAATGACAAAAACTAATATTCACTTTTACTGATAAGAGTTTACTTCTGTGGTAATAGAACCGCCACACTGTGACAACCAAAATTGTGTCAGTAAAAAAATTATTACAACCCTTGGCAAAAAGTTTCCGATCATTACATCAACACTATCATCTTTTGTAAGAAAAGATTATTTATTCTCACTGCATAAAAATGAAACGACTATTGGCGATAATACATTTGTGTAACATATAATGAACAACAATATGCAATAAAGAAAAATCACCATTCATCAATTTATAAACAGAAAAATTGTGATTGAAATTTAGGCACCAAAAAAAAATTATCCCATCATGCTTTGATTTGGAAAAAAATAAACGATCACTCTAATTATATATTTCGTAAATCCACCTTTATTTCGGATGACAGTCGAAATTGTTAGTGGACTGGATTCATTAAGATTTTTACACTTATTGGGAGCAACTTCACCCCAGCATTCCCTTATAGCTTTACGTAAGTTCTATGGCATTTGTAATTCATCGAAAATCGATTTTTCTTTTTAATATATTTCACATATTTTCGATGGGATTAAGATCCGGACTATTGGGCGGTCACGTCATGGTTTGCATTGGTATATTACCTACATTTTGTAGAAATTTTTTTATTGATTTGGTGCGTTGGGGAGCTAATTGTCATCTTTAAATAAGAAGTCATTTTGATTTCCGAAGTATTGTTCGATGCTGAGAATCAAAAAATCCACTAAAATGTCAATGTAAACTTCAAAGATTACTGTACGTAACACAATACACAACTTGCCGACGCCTTGTGATGTAATACAACTCCAAACTGCAAATGCAGGTGAAACTTTAGTCTTTGTATTGATACACTTATCATTGAACTTTTCACCAACTCTCATCCAAACAAATGTTCCACAGTCATCACTTTTACCGATAGATATGCGAAATTCATTGCTAAAAATAACTTTATTTCATGTATCAAATAGCTAGTGCACATGTTTTTTACACTATTGCAGGCGCTCTTTTCTATGCTTCTTTATCATATAAGATTTTGTTTTAATTTTACAAGATTTAAATCTTGCTACATTTAGATGATTACGTACTGCGGTCACATGCCTTTACATTATACTTAGACCATTCGGAATCAAGTTGTTTTGAGGTTGCTAGCCGCTTTCTTTTCGATATTTTCACAAGCTTTCTTTTCTTTCCTAGGTATTGACATTCGTGGTCGTCCACTTCGAGGTAAATTTTCCACGCTATTAGTCAACAGATATTTTTTCCAAATATCGCATACTGTACTTTGAGCACAATTTCATAAATCAGCCACTTTCCATTGTGAATTTACTTCTTCTAATAATTAAATCATGCGGATTTTTAAATCGCGAGACAGGTTTTTCACACGAGTCATTTTCCAACACTTCAGAACTGCTTTTGATCTCGCAACTGGAAGATTTCTTCTTTTAAATAAGATTCATATATCATACGCATGCGCAGGCACTCTAATCTATCTTCAATATGCAAATTTCAAACTTTTCCTCAGTGATCGATTACTATTTTCCAACTTCGATCTTGATCGGATATCTTTTTCTCACGAGGAAACATTTTTGCCTGCATTATACATATCATATAATTATAAATTATATGATTGCAATATTGAATTCACTTTTTATTTATATTTTAACATTCTTTCTTTTATTTGGCATATTGCAAAACGTTCCTATGCTCTTGAATCGCGAAGTATATGCTTCGAAATACAAAACTCATAAACTTGGTAACAGTGATCAGAAACTTTTTGCCAAGGGTTGTACATCTCGCCAAACCAGTTAAAAGAAATATAATTTGTTTATCACATTTATCAGAGAAAATTTTAATCAATAATGCTCTAAACTAAGACTAAATTTTCTAGTTAAGCTTACTAATGGGAGATTTGACAGGCGGTAAAAAACGGTTACATCACACGCGACTGATAGACAATACACTATATTTCCCCTCCTTTTTTTCATAACTCCATTAATTGTACTAAGTAAAGGTGACCAATTCTGGAATCACAAACGGATTTGAACTGTATGTTTATTGATTGGGTTTAAAATAATGTTACGTTCTAATTTGTGGACCGAAAAAGGTTAAGTAAACGACACTTTATTTTATGTTGCAGATATTATTTATAAAAAAATCATGGAACACCAGACCAGAAGCCGCGAATAATCATGGTTATATTTGAAACTACAGCCATTAAACTTACGATAATGACTGCGTTTTGAATCCACCGATAACTAAATTCTGGATAAATGGAAATATAAATTACGCAAGAATACATTTTTCTCTGCAATTAGCTTTTGTTGTTACAATTCATAAATACCAAGGTTTAACATTAGATAAACCAGTCTTAGATATTCAGGATAAAGAAACATCAGTTGGCTTCATATACGAACGTTGTGAAAAACTGTTTAAAGTGAAAACTCTTCAAAGTGAAAACTCTTCAGGATTTAGCATTCGATAAAAAAAATTTACAAAAGATTCTACAGAAAAGTTGAAAATTACTTTAGTTGAAAATTTGAAAATATTTTTTAAACTGTTGCTTCGAAAATATTTTTATTTATACCAGTCTTATATCATAAATTAAAAAAAAAGAGAAAATTCTTAGCTATTTCGCTGAATTTACATTTCTAAAATTAAAGTACGCCAAAACATATAATAACGTCTTGCCTTAATAATGATACAAAAATAATATTAAACAATATTGTTACTTTCAAACATTTATCTTATGAAATAATGCTTCACGAATTCGAACAAAGCATGGCTGTTGCTAGTTTAGCATACATTTCTTAAGTAAAATAGTGTTCATTTTTCGTGTTATCATTATAAAAGTACCTCGTTTTTAAATTTTTCAGTTTGTCAATATGTTTGAAAAAAAGTGTAGAAATATCTATTGTCCAGTGGCCAAATATCTATTGTCCAGTGATTCATGCAAAGTGTAATTGATTCATGTAAGTGATTCATGCAAGCGTTTAATAAAAAATTACGAAGAATAAGATAAGATAAGTTTAAAAGATAGATTGTAAAATATCCCAAAGTCTTTCGAATATATGTATCCTTCAAGTTTTACCACAATATTTGGTTTTTTCTTTCATTAAATCACTTTTAGGAGCTTTCGTAATTATATGAATATTAACACATATAGTTGTCATCTGAACCGCCTTTCTCTCTCTTATAACAGCTCGAAAACTATTTAACTGAACGGTTTGATTTTTGATTCATAGACCCGTTGAAGTATTTTGTCAAGTCCTTTCAAATTTCATTAAATTCGAATAAAAAAAAATATTGAGAAATGTTTTCTTCATTCTACTAAATCTTATTTTACGTCATTTATTTTAAAGGTATCCCAATGATAATTAATGGCTTTAGGCTATTATGGTGACTACGTCCTTAATGTTTAAGATAGCATCAAAAGGTATAACATTTAAGTTTGTTATTACTAATTCGTAATTAAACTAATTCGTTCAGTACATCGAAAACCAAAAACAAACTTAAATGTTATACCTTTTGATGCTTGCAATCCATATTCTTATAAATTATCGACCTTTAGATTTCTTATTAACAGAGCTTTTAGAATTTGTTCCACTGAAAATTTAAATGATGAATTTGATAAAATTAAAACAATAGCTATTAACAACGGATATCAAGTTATAATAGTTAATAAATTAATAAAAAAGTTTTTTAACAAAATGAACAATGCAGTTTTTGAAAATAAAACAGACAATGAAAATAACATGAAATGGGTTGTTATAAATTATTATCGAAATTTCTTCGAGTCTGCTAAAACACAATTAAAAAGTTTGATTTAAATTTAATTGCTAGCCCCCCTCCGAAATTAAAATCAATTTTAACAACTAGAATTGACCCCATTGATAAATTTGACCGATCAGGCGTTTATATCATTCCATTTCTTAAAGAAGGTGGTTATAAGAATTGTTATATTGGCATGACTCAAAGAAAATTCAAAGTAAGATCTAAAAAACACATTGCAGACATAAAATTTAATAGAGGTAAAACCGAATTATCAAGGCTAAATCAAATAGAAAACATAGATATTTTGTTTAATGAAAGTAGATTAATTTATAGGTCAGATTTTTATTTGTAACTTTTTATTAGAGAGAGTATTGAAATTTACGTCAGAAGCTCAGTGGTCTGCAATGATTCCTTTTGTCATTTCAAATCCCAAATATTTGGATTGAATTGTTAAATAATTTAAAAATTAAGCAACGTGATACATAATTAAAATATAACGCGTGTGATTTTTATTTTTTTAAATTTTTAAATTTCATTTGTAATAGTTTATTGTCATTTTCCATCTTTGTGTTTATTTGTATTTTGTTTTTCTGATGATGATTGAATAAATTCAATCGAAACATGTAAAAATTATTAAGATCTTTTAATTTTTTTATTAGTATTTGACGTCCTTTATAGCAATTAAATATTTTAACGCATATTTTTGAAATGTTTTAATGGACGTAAAAGAAAACTTCTATTTATAATTAAGGATTGGGGACCCAGCTAAAAATGAACTGCAGTTTTTTTGTAGAAGTGAAGTGTTTTTGAGGTTTTTCTAAAATTTCTCTGGTCTTTCTGTAGTGCAATATCAACTATAAAATCACTTCAGTTATTTTGTAGTTAATTAAAGGTGATTTTGCAGTAATTTATTTTAAACATTCTCTGCGCTATTAACTTTGAAAACACTGTAGTTTTTATAAAGTCATTTTATAATCAAAAATTAAAAAATATATAAGACTCTATAACTGTAGAATCACTGCAGTGAATTTGAAGTTATTATCCAACCGTTAATTTAGAAGTACATTTCCGATGCATCTCTCGTATAACTGTAGTTATTGTCCGATAAATTCACAGAATTTAATCGGAGAAAAATAGTTTCAAATATGCTTCAAAATCGAACTAAGGATTTCTTATCCCATCGAACCACTTCCGTAGTAAAAAATTTATTAATTCCTACTTTGTTTGGTTACTTGGAAATTACAAATTTTAATACATTAAAATCCATTTCTTTTTCTTTTTTTTTTTTTTTGAATTCATACATGGGCGTCCCTATCTATGCTTCCTTCCCCCTAACTTAAAATTCTTAATTCCTTTATTATTTTAAGCTAAGAGAAAAAAAAATAATTTCACTAAATTACATTTCGAAATCCAGTGAGGGGTAACGACTACCTGTGCCCCCTGCATACAACGGAAATTTCTTAGTTCCTTTATTTTAAGTTACTCTAAAGGAATAACTTTTGCGAGGTTTATCAAAATCAGAGAAAAAATATATTAAGTTTCAAAAGTTATGAAGGACAATGGGCCTTTCACTCACCAGCCCCTTAATGCGAAATTTCTTCTTACTTTTTATTGTACATTTCTTGAAAATTATACATTTTACTATGCTTTTGAAAATATCAGAAAAGAAAAATTTTGTTATTGTATATATATATATTTTTTTTAATTTAGGAAGGGGCGAATACTTTCCTCTACCTTCCTCCCCCTAACAGAAAATTCTTAGTTCTTATATTTTAAACTAAAGAAAAAAAATTGAATTTTAGTATTTTTTCAAAAATTGGAGAAATTTTTTTTTTAATTTCAAAATCGAGTGAGGGAAAATGGCTCATCTATTCCCCCACCCCTCACGAAAAATTCTTCTTTTCTTTATTTAAATCACACTAAAAGAATAAATTTTATTATGCTTTTCTAAATTGGAAGAAAAATTGCTAATTAAATTTCAAAATCCAGGGAGGGGCAATGAGTCTACAACACCCTCCTTAATTGAAAATTTCTTTTTCTTTCTTTCTAAGTTACTGGAAAAATTTACATTAGGTTTTTGAAAAAAAAAGAGGAAATTTTATTCAATTAAATTTTAAAATCCAACGAGCTCCTCTGCTTCCTGCCCCCATACATCTCCATCTTCATAACTGAAAATTACTTGCAATTAATTTACTATTACTTCATTTTGAAATCGACATACAAATATTTGAATCATCAAATAATTTTTTAAATCGCTCTTTAAAATTATTATTCGATCTAAACTTAATGAATCGTAGAAAGAAAAAAAAATACTTCATCAGTTAATTGAAGTGTATTTTCTAATTATGTATTCATTTTAAAAGCACATCAAAGTTTCTTATTTCATGCAAATATTAAATTATTAAAAGTGTTTAAAATTATTTTACAAGTCATAAATATATTGAAAAATCTAGTCATTTTTTATATTAAAATTAAAAAAAAAATCAGAAATTTCCTTTTGTAAAAAATTATTGACCAAAAAAAAAAAAAAAAAAAAAAAGAAGAAGAAGAAGAAGAAGAAGAAAATTAAATTAATGTTCCTATTTTATTTTTATGTAAAAATGTAGATAAGTTAACAATCAAATATATCTATATAATCATTAATAACATATGCTACATTAAAAAATATAAATGACATAAAATGAGTCCTTATTCTAATTCAAAGTTATTAATTATGACCTTCTTATTTTATAAAATTAATTTTTCCTTTTTACAGATATATATTTCTTGAATTAACACATTTAATTACATTATAATTCCTAAAAAAATTATATTATCAGAAAAACCTCTAAAATTCGTTTATTATTTTTTTTTAATTTGCAAGAAAGATTCAGAAATATTCCCGATTTAAAAAACTCACTACAATATATATATATATATATATATATATATATATATATATATATATATATATATATATATATATATATATATATTATTTTTATTTCATTTTTAAATTAAAAAATGTTTATAAATAACAAATTATTATTCTAACACAATATTATATTCTTATTTTATAAAATTAATTTATCCTTTTTACAAATATATATTTCTTAAATTAACACATTTAATTACATTATAATTCCTAAAAAAAATCATATTATCAGAAAAGCTTCTAAAATTCGTTTATTTTTTTTTTATTTGCAAGAAAGATTCAGAAATATTCCCCATTTAAAAAACTCACTACCAAAAAAAAAAAATATATATATATATATATACATATTATTTTTATTTAATTTTTAAAGTAAAAAATGTTTATAAATAACAAATTATTATTCTAACACAATATTATATTCTTATTTTATAAAATTAATTTTTCCTTTTTACAAATATATATTTCTTAAATTAACACATTTAATTACATTATAATTCCTAAAAAAATTATATTGTCAGAAAATCCTCTAAAATTCGTTTATTATTATTATTTTTTTAATTTGCAAGAAAGATTCAGAAATATTCCCTATTTAAAAAAACTCACTACAAAAAAAAAAAAAAAAAAAAAAAAAAAAAAAAAAAATATCAATAATAATAATAATAATAATAATATATAGTTTTTAAATTAAAAAATGTTTATAAATACCAAATTATTATTCTAACACAATAATAAAAAATATGTTTTACCGTATCATTAAACGACATAAAATGAATTTTTATTCTAAGTAAAAAATATTAATTACCGACCCATAATTTATTAAAGTAAGTACTTCTATGTCAAAAATATATATTTTATAAAATTAACACAACGCATGTAATTACATTATAATTCATAATAAAAAAATTATTATTTTCGCAATTAGCCTAAAAATAAAATTATTTTATTAAATATTTCCTGATTTTTAAATTCAGAAAAAAAAAAACCAATTCATTTGCTTTAGCTAATTCGCTAAAGTATTTGTTTAATTCATTTAATATTAAATTATTTTTAAAATACACGCCCACATAAACGAATTACAATAAATAAATAAATAATAAAATAAAAGCACTTTAAAACATCCAATTTTTCTGCCTGCCATTCAGCTTTTGCAACAAATAACCTTTAATTGAAATGCCTCCCCTTTATACCTTGCACAACACAAACCACACAAGTCTCAACGGGCAAGTGGTCAAAGCGTGTCTCTCCTGTACCTGGGATCGTCAGTTCGAGTACAACTGTTTCCACAGTCAAAATCTGCCTTTGAAATGTTAAAAAGGAAGCTTACCAGTATGGTCAATAGATGGCGCCAGCAGAGCCAATTTTTTTTGGGGTGGGAGGGGCATTTAACTTCAAATTCACTGCAGAAAACGTGTAGTTATGAACTACACATTCACTGTAGTGATTTTGTAGTTCTTGACTTCGAAAAAACTGCAGTGATTTGTGCCAAATCACCACAGTTTCGCAACTGCATTTTCTTTGCAGTTTCACTAGAGTTCATTTTTAGCTGGGGAGTTATGGTATTTCCATAATCGGGTTGCACATTCGTAACATTTTTTATAATATCAAAATGAAGTAATTCTAAGTTATCACTGGATATGTTGACATGTTGGTTTAACGTAATATTGCCTTGTAGCACCTGATTTTTGCACAATTAATTTTCAATTTAAATTTGGCACAATCAGGTAAACCTAAAATAGCATAGTTTAAATCTATATTAGTTACTGTAAAATTAACGTACCGCTTTATATTACAAAATTTAATACATAATCGACAAGATTTATTAATTTTAAGAGTTTCTTGGGCTTGCTTAATAGTAATAGAGGAAACATTATTTAAGTTAGCATTTAAATATCGAACAAATTTAAGAGGTAAAATTGAGACAGTTGATCCACTGTCTACAACACAGCACACTTTTCTACTATCTACATAAATATAGTAATAATTAATTGTCAGGAATTATTAGTAGGGGGTGGTTGTAGAGGATAAGAAATTTGAGTTTGCAATGGATTTGTGTTAAATATACAACTCCTCTCCCAATGGTAAGCATTTTCTATCCCTCTGTTTAAACACATTCTACAGGGACGACTAGGGGAGTTATTTTGGTAATGTGCTGTAGGAATTCTAGGAGTGATAAATCTAGGATTAAAATTGGTATTTAGTTATTTGGAATGGGACGAGTCCAATGTCTAGGATGAGGATTGGGATTGTGCATTGGTCTAGTTTGTTGGAAATTTCTGGTATTATTATGAGGAACATGCGTGGGAGTCGCTGCTAATTCTTTAGAAATGCGAAACCATTGACGCGTATTAGAAGGAGGGTTTACACTTAAACAATTTTGATATTCAGGTTTAAGTGCATCAGTTAATTCCTGAATAATTATATTTTGTCCAAGCTGAAGTTGTATTCCAACCTCAACTTTCTTTCGGAAATAAGAATCTAAGTCGCTAAGGTCATTTAACTTTAAGGAGGCAAACTCACAAAATTCTGGGACTCTAATCTATCTAAACTTTTCTGTTAAGATCTCAACAATTTCATCATAAATGACACAATCCAAACAGTCATTGATAAAAAATTTTAAAGCTTCACCCTTCAAATATTTTGAGATATTTTGTTGTTTCCACTCCTCATCTTTTTTTTCTATAGAACATTCTTTATCAGAATGTTTGAGCCATGAAAGAATATTCATGCCTGAATCAAAGTCAAAAGGGACAATATCGAGTTTATTTTCAGACATTTTATCCTTCTTTACTAACCCAGATCTTAATGAAAGACGGATAAGAATGAAAGACGGATAATTCATATGTTAAAATATTTAAATTCTATAATTCAATAAAATAAATACCAATAAAATAATAATAAATAAATAAATAAATATTTTATCCCTTTGAATACATGTGAAATAAACAATAAATAAATAATAAATAAATAAATATCACAGTTTCAATAACATAGGATAACACAACAAATATTTTTTAAGAACACAAATAATTTCCTCATACGTATTGTTAATAAGTTTATCTTTAAATCGAATATCAAGAAATCCACTATATCACACATTAAATTTAAGTAAGAATTTCTATGAGCAGAAAATTTCAATCGATAAATTAAGAACAGAAATTATTTTTTATGTCACATGTCAGCGTAATGCCTGCCTCGTTCTGGTACAGTGAGCAGTGGTTTAAATAACCCATTGGTTCGTCGTCTGAATTGCATCCGTATAAGTGTGAAGGATTGCGACATTTTCAAGCTTAAATACAGCTTCAAAGAGGAACAGACTTTTGGTTCCGAGAACGTACTAAAGTTTAGCAGTGCAGTTATTCCTAGTGCTTGCAAGAATGCGTTTTTCCGGAATAACCTGCAGCGCTACAGATACGTGAAATTCAATTCCTTCTCGTATTCTGTGTACATCGAATGCCTCAATTGGACGCTTACAGGCCAGTATAAAGTCGGTACAAGGACAGATCCCTACCACTACCCTATTGGATTTATCCAAGGCTTTCAAGGGACCCCGTTCTTTCTGAACTGGGATTTGGATAATAAGTATGTTCCTGCAACACCTAGTGATGACCGTATATCTAGTGATCCTCATTCAAAAACTATTGTTGTGTCTTCGAAAAGACCAAAAGTTTTTCGTTATAATGTGCCTGTGTAAAAATCATGATAAAATAAACACTTTAAATAAAGAAAAGTCATACCATCCCTTATACACAATAACAAAACAAAATAAAAACAATTAACTTACAATCACCTCGATGTTTAACTCGTTCAAATGCCCAAATTTCACCTGAAAAACAACTTGGAAATTCAATCAAAATGATGTTGCAACTATTCACTACAGGTATTCTTTTTTTTCTTATCTGTAATAATCAGTAGATGATTTCGTAGATGTTAATTATGAAAAAAAAATACTGTGAGACATATTTCACACAAAGAATTTCCCTCCTGTAGGTGCCAACATGACCACAAACAAAATTTCATAACATATTTCATATGATGATTTTTTCACAGGATTCTTCCTTATCATTAAGCTCTGATGAAGATCATTTTAAAGATTCCGATTTATCTGGGATCCTTTTTTCTTTCGACAGCATTCCTTTTAACAACAGTGGCATTACTTTGGTGACTCATGTTTGTTTAAGGTCAAAATAATCAAGGCGGAAATTCTAGTATTTAGTTTTAAACTCGGAGAAAATGGCGCATACACAATCAGCGTTGTGAAGCAACTCTCAAAGGGTCAGTTTGTAGTTAATAAGCTACGATAATTCAGTATTTCTCTCAAAAATAGTACGCCGGTTCATTTAAAAATCCTGCCGGCAAGTTGAAACGATATGGCGATTTTCTATCAAAATGCATCAGTTCTCGTAGAACACCATCCCTGTTGTATTAAACGTCTATTCATTTAAGAACCAATAACACTATGAGCAGCCGTTATGTAAGCAATGGAATTGTTCCCTTTAGATATTTCTCCGAAATAAAGGTAAATCAATCAGTTTTTTAATACATATTTATTCAGAACAAGCCACAAAGTTAATCCACCTGTCACCGTTCCACACAATTAGCACTATAGCATTCGCTCTCAAAGGTGCGTAATCTCCATGTTCTAAATAATCGGAAAAAATGAGAGGTACATCTTAACAATTCAAAGATCAGTTGCATTCTGACGCTCTCGAATACTAAAATGAATTTCCCAGACTCTATGCAAAAACTAATTCCTCCCCTAGTCCGCGTCAGCAATTAAAGACCCATTAGGATTAATTTCAAGGCTGAAACCACCGACATCACCATCTCCTATTGGTAGCTGGGGCGTGTCTTCTTGTAAGAACTACTAACTATACGCGTAATAACTCAACCCGCTCACACGCAAAAAGGCGCATGAACACTCTAGCAGACGATTTAATAAAACAAAATTAAAGTCTCGATAAATATTCCAAAAAGAAAAAATGAACCTCTACACTGAAAGGAAGATTTCGCAATCAATCCCGCTTTTTTTTAAAGAAAACAGTCAATAGATTATTACTAACTTAAATAAAATAAGATAAAAGAACTTTAGCTGTTAAAATATTAATACATTACGAAACTGAGATTAAAAGTGTCTTCCATAAAGTTAGAATTAAAAACTCAGGGCGTGCAAAATGGAGCAATTTTATTATTATATATATATATATATATAAATATATATATGTATATATATATATATTACGCTAACGCATGCGGCACAAAAATCACGAGTATTTGTTAATTGTTCAATGGCAACATCTGAATAAAACGCAAATCATCGGTTAATGTGTAAAAATAATTTAGAAGGATTTAGACCAAGGTAAGATTGATTTTCTCTCTCGCTGCAATAACGAAATTTTAAATTATTATTATTTTTAGTTTGATATAATAAATAATCAAATAATACATATTATTATTTCATTGATTTAATTAAAATTTTTAATCCTTTTACTCATTTCATTTTTAATGCGTAACTTTAATGTTAAACTGAAACGTTTAAAATTCATGACTTGTATTTATTTATTTTTTATTTTATTTTATTTTATTTAAGTAACAGGAAACTAAAAATAATAATATTTCAAAATTTCGTAATTGCAGCGACAGAGAAAAATGTAAATGAGTCAGATTCACCTTTGTCTAAATTCTTCTAAATTACTTTTGCACAATAGCCTATGATTTGCGTTTCATTCAGATGTTGCCATTGAACAATTAACAAATAATCGTGATTTTTGTGCCGCATGCAATAGAGTAATATATATATAGACTAGTGGATAAAAAATAATATAAAAAAATTTTCTCTGAATATAAAACAGGAACAAAAAATTAAGTATATTGTATAAATAGTGTTGGCAGGTGATCCAGTTTACATGGGATGTTTCGATTTTAAGAGGCTCCAAGTCTTGTACCAATTGCTCCGGACGCCAAAAGTCCCAATTATTCCTGTTACCCCAATTGTTTTAACATTTTTTTTCAGATTTTCCAATTTTTTAGTCCACATCTAGTGAAATTTAAGATAATAAAGCTATTAAAAGCAGAACCAGTCTATAACGGATTTTTTTTATAGTTCCTTCGAATAAAGAACGCTGTACAAATTTACAACCTACTCATAAACCTATCTAAAACGAAATCTTTTTGATTCACGATTTTCTTTTTATAGATTGTACCATACTGTGTTCAGAAAACGCCATGAAAAAGTACCTGTTTATAACGATAGTTTGTTTTTCAAATAAAAATGTATTTGTCTGGATAATTCTGCTTCAAAGACTTCACTCCTATCGTTTTTTTAATGTATTTAGTATACAAATTTTCTTAAAAAATCACAAAGGGGAACAAAAAAATTCCATTTATATGAGTAATAGATATACAGTTTTCCATGTTAGCAGTTCTAAGTACACGATATTCATGGAGTAAGGACATTGAACTTTTATGTTAAGACATGTTTTAGTTATAAACAGATACCGTCTAAATAGAAATTTATTGTATTGCAAGATAGGACCACATATTGCGAAATAGAAATTCATTGCCATTTAAAAAACATTTGTCCCTTTTTTGTCTGCTATTTTGTGGCACTGTAACTGACAACCCTAGCAATTAAATACTAATAGAAACTTCATAATAGTTTTTAAAAAACAATAAATATTACTTTTCTATACTTCCGTTAAAGAATTTGAAATTCCTCTCAGTTATGAATTCAAGTTTCATTCTGTGTTACATACTTATAATCGTATCTGACGATTTTTACTTGAAGTATCACAGTGTTTATAAAATGTATCACAAACGGTATTTTCTGATCTTAGAAAATAATGTAAAACGTTTTGTTTGATCCTTTAAATAAATTATAAATGCTATCTTCTTCATTTTAAGTTACAAACACTCTACAGGATGTTCCAAAATTCGATCGCTAAATTCAGAAAAGCGATAGTACGTGTCAAAATTATGAAAAATTGAGTTGCAATCCATTTACTGTCTCACAAATACAGGATGATTCTTTGTAATTGAATTCGGGTAATTGAACTCATAATTTCGTGAAAACTAATAACATTCCAATGAAAATGCAACGATACATACCTTCTTTTGTATTAAATGTAATATCTGGAAAGATCTGAAAAACATATTACTCAGACAATCGATGACACTGTAAGAGCTGATAACCACAAGTTAAAATCTGAGGCGTCAAATGCATACTGCCGCAGCGTACAACGGAAATATCTACCACTTTTGTTTGGTGATGTCACATTTAAAACAAATGCAAAACTACCTGTTAAGTATTTTGTTAAAACATACTTCAATTTTCTGAAAGTTTTTTGTGTCAACCCAAATTGTGTTAGGATGATATACCGCGAATTTTTCTTTAAATAAGAAGTTTGCGATCCCATGTTCTATGCTCGCTTATCAACCTCTTGATACCTATTTCCGTCATTCTGAGTTTAGAAGTCTGATTTTGGAACATCCTATAAAATATTTTAATTATTGAAATTGCTTGTAAGATTTACAGTTAATTTAAAGGGACAAAAAAGAAGTTTCCATTTCATTATCGTCTTTCGGGAAAAATTGTTTGCGGTGTATTTTATAGACGTTGTGATATTTCAAATATTTCTCTCTAAATTTATTCGGTCAAATTTTCGAACCCCCCCCCCCTCCCCTGTATAACGAACCTCAGTACCATAAAAAATTACATGGCAGAAAAAATTAAACTCAGTTGTGTTCATAATCGATATAATTTATCAGGACACTAGTTTTAAATATCCACATAATTTAAATAAGTCACTAGCGTCTTCATTCGCTCTTTATATAAGGTTTTCTTTTTTAACAAAAAAGAGCCCATTCAAATGCATTTCGTGGCCTCGTTCTTTTTCCAATTTAACATTCTTTTAAGATCGTAACTTACACTTTTAAGATTCATACTTATAAAATCCTAAAAGAGAACAACTTCAGAATGCTGATAAAATTATATAAATAATCATTATAGCTTCCATCTCCTTAGATATTATACTTAATTATAAAACAAGCAACAAATCATACGAAAAGACAATTACATGTGATAATTAAGAGAAGCAACGTCATTACTTACGGTAACGATCGATGAGTGTCCTTTATTTCATTTGGAGAAAGGAAAATAGCACAAGACTTACTCATTTTACAACGTTAACTGATTAATTCCACCTTCTTTTCATTTTTCTATCCCATCAATTAATTATGTTAGAAAGGTTTGAAGTGATGATGAAAGACTGAAATTCCATTGTGTATTTCATTTTGCTTTAGAAGAGTAAAATAAAAGTCATTTTAAAAAAGACAGATTTTATGGGTTTTTTTTTTTTTTTTTTATAATAGAAATTTGTAAAGGCTTGTAGCATACAACGTATTTTTATACAAATCCCAACTAAGATACACTGTTGTTGTAGAATTCTTGATGAAATAACAACTAAAAGGAATCGTTTGCTTCATGGTTGACTCCAAACAGTGTCAAAGTTTGGTTGTGGAATTTTTAATAGCAGAAAATGAGAATGCTAGTGAAATGTACCGTCGAATACAAAATATGTATGGCACGGAACATATGCATCGAGTATATGTCACGCCGATCAGTAATTATGTGTACAGTTCAACACACACTCTTTCAATTAATAATTTAAGGATGGGTAAAAAAAAAAATAACATTTTACAAACCTGAAAGCTTACGTATGTAAAAATTCACAAGGTCTTAAAAAAGTTTCAAAATTCAAAATTTAATTTAATAACATTTTTAATTGTGGACTATATTTGTGCGAAAATAATCAATTGTGTAAAACCCCATATTGGGATAAAATATTTTATTTTTAAAATGTGTGTACATTAAAATCAATCTATTTTAAAAATTTATTTATTTATTTGTTCTTTCTTAAAATGCAAACTCAATACCAGTTCAGATTATACAGTACAAAGCATGGAAAAAGATCCGCACATATTTTTAAAACACTTATTAGAATCAGTGATCTTATTTAAAAATTTAAGTACAATGTATCTAATTTATGATTTTCTAGTAAAATTTGAAAATTCAATGGAGAGAGAATAAATTTTAACTAGATATTCTTTCACAATTTCAATGTGTTTGCATAATGCATTTTTCAAGAATGGAACAGAACCAGTAGTAGAAATTCTAAAACAAAAATGTCCAGTAATGAAAATAAAAGAAAGCCTGATATCATGTTAGATTCACGTTTATTTTAGGTAGCTTTCATTACAAAAAGTAAAAAGCTACCTATTGCAGCCGTCCGGAGGAAAAAACTTCCAAAAAATTTTGGTATATTTTCACCGATCATGACCCCCAGACCCCCAAACCACCCTCCGTTTAAATGTTGACATATATATCTGATTTTCGTCATGCGATAACTATCGTATTTATGAACCGATTTGAATGAAATTTGGTATGTGCATAGTACATACAAATGTCTCGACCGAGTTCGTTAGCCAGCTTCATCCGCCATTTTGTTTCAAAATGGCGGCTATTTTAAAATTTAAAAAAAAAATAAAATTTAAAATTAAATGCGAAAAAATTAAAAGTTGAAAAATATTTTTCTTTTACGTTTTAGAACTTAAAACAACGATTCCAGAACACTTTTTATTTTGTCTATATCTTAAAAAATGATTGAGTTATAGCACATTGAATTTTTCTTATGGCTGACAATTTGAAACGATCTGATTTTTGTCACGTGATAACACGCGAATTTATGAACGAACTTGAATGAAACTTGGTATGTACATAGTACATACAAATGTCTCAACCGAGTTCGTTGGCCAGCATCATCCGCCATTTTTTTTCAAAATGGCGGCCATTTTAAATTAAAAAAAATTAAATTTAAAATTAAATGCGAAAAAATTAAAAGTTGAAAAATATTTTCCTTTTACATGTTAGAACCTAATACAACGATTCTAGAACCCCTTTTATTTTATCTATATCTTAAAAAATGATTGAGTTATAGCACTTTGAATTTTTCTTATGGCTGACATTTTAAAACGATCTGATTTTTGTCGCGTGATAACACGCGTATTTATGAATCGATTTGGATCAAACTTGGTGTGTACATAGTATATACTGAGGCCTGAATCGAGTTCGATACTCAGCTCCATCCGCCATCTTATTTCAAAATGGCGGCCATTTAAAAAATTTTATAAATTTTAAAATTTAAATTTAGGTACAAGAAAGTGAGAAATTGAAAAAGATTTTTCTTTTATGCATTTGACCTTGATACAAAGATTCCATTTTTTGTTTCGTCTGTATCTTAAAAAATGGCTGAGTTATCGCATATATATATTAATCGATTTCGCAATATGAGTGTGCATGTGCACCTGAATTAAGATTTCGACCAAGCTCATAATCAGGTTCTACTAATTTGAGCTTAGTATTTTTGAATAATATAACTTAATTTAAAATAAATAAACAAATATATAAGTATATGAAAGCTACCTCTTCCTCCCGGCACTGCCGAAAGGACTATTTTGAATATGCTTTTACGTTAAAAGTTAAAAATTTAAAAGAAAATGCAATAAATGCTTGCCTTCAATATTTTTCGTGTTACTTACACAACCAATAATTATCCCACCCCACCCCACCTAAAAAAATAACATTTTTCTATACGTAAATAAAATTTTTAATAAAAAAAATAAAAGTTCCAGATTTACGAAATCTTTTAACACTTTATTTTAATATAAATTATTATTAGTTACTAGAATTAATATACAATGCATCGCAATTTGTTTACTGTTTGTTTGGAAAGATCTTTATCCTAATTCTTACTAAAAATAATTCCGAGGCTGTTACTGACAATAATACAATTATTGTAAACAAACAAACAAAAATATATACTATATTATCGTGAAGATCCTTTTAGAAAATTTTATCTATGTTCTAAATTGTATTTTTATCGCATGTATTCTATGTACATTTAAAACCCTTATATTCAAGATAGAGATGATGGTGTAATTTTTTTAATTTATTAAAACTGTTGCTGGAAAAATCGCGAAAAGTAAAATACCCTGTAGAATAGTCTGAAAAAAAAGGAACCTAAGCATATTTCCACAAAGGCTGCAAGTTATTAAAATTTCTAAATACATATTTTTTTGTCATAGACGTTTACAGATTTAAATTAATTTCAGATTAAATTTTTCTTACAACATTTCTTTTTCCTGAAAAAGAAATAATATTCATCACTGCTACTTCATAATAAAATAATATCCTAAAGCCGCTGTCACAGATAATATTGAGATATATTTGAATTCTTGAGAAAAATTTCACAAAATTAAATACGGTTTTCGTTTTAATCTTTCGAATTTCTTTTCTTTTTTAACTTACTTTTGTAAAAAAAAGGAATTTCTTCCCCAATTTTTTAAGCTTAATTTTGGCTGTATACATAAAATAGAAGATGATTTTAATTTTCTATTTAAATATTATTTTTCAGTAATTTAAAATATTTCTTTAAGAGGGGTTTATTTAATTGAATTATGAGCTAGAAATATATTTTCTTTAACTTTTCTAAATCTGAATATTCCTCAGTCTTAAACTAGCTACTAAGTTAATGTATTGTTTTAAAGTTTAACAGAATCATTAGGTCTGTAACGAGGCTTTAAAATGGCTGAGTTTATTTTTCTTTGTTTTTGTTTAATATTTAAACCAAATGAATGAGGATCTTACGTTTTATAAGGGATAAATAAGATTTCCGAAAATTGTTGCCAATTGACAATATTGTTTATTGTTGCCAATAATTCTGAAAAAGAAAAAAAGAAATAAAAAGAAAATTTAAAAAAGTGAATGTTGTGGTTAAAAAATGGTGCGATTTGAAATTTTCAAGCTTATGCTATGGGACTAAGTTAACATTTTCTAGTTAAAATTTTAAATATGTAAGTAAAGTGTCTAAGTATACGTTAATAGAAAGATTTTTCGCTTTTGCTAAATACATCATTATGTGTTATTATTATTATTATTATTATTATTATTATTATTATTATTATTATTATTATTATCTAAGCATGATGGTCTTGGAGGTAATATTTCCATATTTTACACAAATTTCTAAGACACAGCTTCGTAAAAAAAAGCGTATTGTGTTTGCATTATTGATAATTTTTTATTTTAACTTCAAATATGTGGGCTTAGAAAAATGTCTAAAGCACACACATTTTTCACAAAAATGTTTTGAAAATAGCAATATCCCATCAAACATAATTTAAAAATATATAAATTTTTCAAAAACACATTGTAATGTATTTTGTACAGGTGAAAAAGCTGTCAATCAATGTATTCTTATGCAGTCTACTCTAGTGGTGTAAATTTTTAAAGGTAAATGATAATTGAGTACGTAATGTACGCTTTTGATGAAAAATTTGTAGAATTTTGATATCAACCATTTTTTTACACAAATATTATTTAATTTTTTTCTTTTTTTGGCCATTTTTTATTTTAATAGCATTATCAATAGATAATAATTACTTAGTGGCATTACGTATATTTATTATAAAAGAAGATAGTACCGAGTCTGAAAAATTAATCCTTCAAAGAGGGACTAAACGAGTGTATTCCAGTCAAAAGCTTAAGGCAACCCGCCCCCCCCTTTTTTACCCATTAATATGAATTTATTATTATTATTATTATTTAAACAATTATTTTAACTACTAGATTAAAGTTGCTAGCCATGAAGCGAATATTTCAAACGGACATAGATGAAAAAGCTTTTTTCTAGGTGGCTGCAAAAAATTGCACACATTTTGCTTAAAGATTATGGTAATTTATTTTTTCCGAATTTAAAAATTCACAGCATCTTTGAAACTATATTTAGGTTGTAAATAACAATTCTATTATATTTGAATAACATTATTCTTATTATAATTGATCAAATTTATCTTTTTTTTCCTATGTGCATAAACTCTTTTGATTATATCTGAAATGTAATGTTGAATACGGGATAAAAAGAAAGATAAAATAATTTCATACTCAAATTAAAATTTTACAAAAAAGTATATTCAAAGGGAAAAGACCCAGTGTATGTATACAATGTAAATGCATCATTATGCTATTCATCTTTTGAAAAATTTCCTTTCTTCTCCAGCTGTTTAAAACATTTTGGTTCCGTAGTTCTAGTAAAAGCATCCACGATTTCGTTGCATAAACAATTTTCTTTTATTTAGGGAAGTCCTCTTTTGTGTGTTAAATTTGCAGTTTAATACATTCTAACTCCCCCACTAAAAAAAAAAAAATCTGTAGAAAATCTACAGCTTTTTGGCCCAAACTCTGTGGGAAATCCGAAGGTATTTGGCCCATTTTGCAGATATTTTTAAGAATATCTTAACAAATTATGTAGATGTTTTAAAGATAAAACTAAGCCTGCAAATTTTCTTCAGATTTCTGTAGAATTTCTGTAGAAAGTGCTGATTTCTTCAGATAATCTGAAGATTATTTTTAGTGGGGTCTGTAACGAATACCTTCTTTGGAAATTCATTTGGAAATTCACATTTTTAATGGTGACACTCTTTTAATTTTTGATATTAGAAATTTTTTTGTCACTTTTTGTATAATTATTCAATCCAGTGTTTATAAATAATAACATAAAAAAAAGATAAACAAATAACTGAAAAGTGATAAAACAGCAAATAAGGTTAATAATTTGCAATCAAATTCAGAGCACATGGAACCTTAAATGGTTCAAATATTTAAATTATTAATTATTGGCAAAAAAAAAATAAGCTAAAATATTAGGGTGATGAATTATTATCAACCCAAAAGTGTATGATGCAGAAAAGTAAAAAAAAAAAAAAAAAAAAAAAAAAAAACAATTAGCACTGTCGGTGTGTATATATTTCTTTGCATTTCCCCCAAAATGTGTTTTTTATACTTTGATATATTTTTTTAAATTATATTTTAGGTAAGCAGTTGAAACTTCCCAAATGTGTTTAACGAACTTGTTTCTTTAAAAATATCGAACATTTTAGGTCTGAGTCAATTTTTTTTAAATAATGAAAAGTATATTGTTAAAATTTTAAGTACTCTTGAAGTGTTTCTTTAAAATGTTTTTAATTTTATTTCTTTTACGCTAAAAAAGTACATTGCTTCTTATTTTTCTCAAATAGTATGTTGAACAATGTAACGAAGAGGCATACTTTTCAAAAAATGTGTGAGAAATTAATTTATGCGTTAAATTCATTTCTTTTTATTTATATTTGACTGCTATGCGTATACATACTGAAAAGAAACTTCAATTCTATTTCTATGTTTAACTAAATGTGTAATATTAAATATTTTACAAAATCTCATTCATTTTGCTTGTCGAGATGTTCCCTGTGGCCTTATGAGAAACAACCACTATGTGTGTGTGACTTTAAAACGTTGATTGTATTTCCATCTTTACTACTTAAAGACTATCCACTTTTCGAAAGAAACTCTTTTAAGCGCACTGAAAAATGCACTTTTTAGATGTTGCACTTGCTATCCCGTAATCTACGGAACATCTATATCAGCTTTTTGTATTGAAATAAAACTTTTTTTATTGAAAAAAACTGTCAAAATTTTCAGATTATAAATTTTACTTATTCATGGAAGGCCTAAGATTTATTAACGGAAACATTACTGTTCGAAAAAATTGATAGTTTTTTTAATTTTTAGTATCAAAAAAGTTTTTATTAGTGTCGACAATTTAACTAAAAAAATACTATAAGAATTTTCTTATAGTAATTTTTACTTCAGTATTTTCATTTTTCTTGCTCTTACCGCATATTCTTTAAGTAAAATCTAGACATTTTACATGTTTATTCTCAAATATATAACTATGGATAGACAGAAACTGGTGTTTAAGACCGAAATCGAATTTCGGTAATCTTCCCATTTTTGGCCGAAAACGAAAATGATGGATTTGCATTTTAAAAGTAAGAATTACATACATGATATTAAATTCAATTTTATGTTTATGATACCTACATAATTCTTAATATTCTTGTGCAACTTGGTTTCGTGCGTCATTCACGAAAACTTTTCCGCATAAAATAAAGCGTAACGAAATCATCAACAAGACAAAATGATTTCCCAATTATGCGAATTTCATCTAATTAAATCCAAAATGTGTGTAAGTTATATTATTCACTTTTCATGGGATATTTCCTTTTATTTCCTTTGATTACGCTAAAATACCACCATACACACTAAATTTGCTATTCTGTAATAGTCTAATCATTAATACTATTAAATTATCCTTAAATTATTTATTATCGTATTAAAGTCACTTAAGTATAACGTTTTTAGTTTATTCCTAAATTGTAGTATCATTTTTGACCAATTTCTTTTATTTAGTGTAAATTCGAGTGTTCTTAAAAGAGACATCTTTTTCGCACATTTAATCTCGAGATCTTTTGCGCGCTGGGATATTTTTTTACTCCAAATGTCCATACACCTTTTTGACAGAATATGCAAAATTAATCTCTTTGGACATTCACGGGTGACGTTATTGTTTTTCATTAGTCAGACGCTAGCGATGTCATGATTCATTTTATTGCTACATTGACAAAAAAAAAAAAAAAAAAAAAAAAAAAAAAAAAGCGGCACTACATGAAAACTCAGGATTCGTTTGATTTCCCGTTTGCGAACATCCGATATTGTCTGGTAGTTATCTTCTTACAATAGCTTTTTTCTTTCTATTTTCTTGTAACACAAACTTTGATACGTAACATGAAGACCTGAGCTTTATAATTATGGTGGAAATTGTTTCAGAGGATATGTTGCTAATAAACTATAAAAACTAAAGAAGACGCATTGTTTATTGATGGAAAAACTCCTAGTTATTGTTTTCCCATTGCGTTTGCGTCCACATCACGATCTGCACAAACGTCGGCGAAATATCACTGCTTATTGAAAATGAATTAATGCATGACTGACCAGTATTCCAATACATTCGATTGGATATTTCTACACCTTATGTGCTTCGATGTAACATATATAGCTCTATTTATGGTACATTGTTTTATTTTTTTTTTTTTGAATTATCATCTGTTATACTAGAACTTTCTCAAAGTGTAATCTAAAAATTTCTGTAGTTTTAAACTAAAACACTTTTATCAATATCATAAAATACACAGTATAAACATTAAAAAGCTTACTATTTTACTTAAAAGGCAACTAAAGTACATATATTTAAAAGTCAAAAATATACTTTTTTTCTTTCGTAGTTTCAGCTTGTATCTTTCGCAAGACCAACATCAGAAAATATTTTTTATCCATTTTTATTTTTAAAAGCGTATCTAGGCAGTCGAAGTATTTTTGTTTCCGAAAATATCTGCATAAAAGAGAATTTTTATTAAGTAATTTTAATACGTTAGATTTATGAAGGTTTTAAGATTATTTTTAAAGATATTTAACCATACATTCGGGTTATTGTATGGTAGGGCATCGTTTTATGCATGTTTGTTTTTACGCAAGATTTTTCTTATTTCTCCGGCAGTGGATATGTAGAAATTGGATTTTGGGTCATAACTTTTGTCTGATCAGAATCTATTGCAATATTCTGCATAAGCTTAAACGTCATGGAACTACGGATTGACGTCAAAAGTTTACGTCTGCTTTTTGTTCGTTGATTCTTTCTTTTTGATTCTAATTGATGACCCCCTTTCTTTCATAAACTTAAACGTAAATTAGCAGATTTGTGAAATGGAAGTCTGAGAGGTAACAAAAGTTCTTGGAGACATATTTTATTAACAGTACTTTAACATAACAATCTCCACACAACACAAAAAAACGTTTAAACTAACATTGATGCTAAAATAATTAAACATGATGAAAAACTAACTAATCTTAACTGTGCTAACAGATCTATACGCACGGTAAGCATACCGGCACTACTAAATGAATGCGTAATAAACCAGCTCTTAGAAAAACACATCACCAACCTTCGATCCTCGGCCAACGTCTTAAAAAGCGAAGAAAATCTTATATTACATTTGCATAATTTCCGCTAGTGGGGAAAAACGGGACTGCGAAGAATCTCTGAAAAAAACAATTTTATGATTGGTCGAACATCGATTACATAATGACGTCAAACAGTTTAGAATACCTTTATATACTCAATTGAAATTCTTGCAATGACGTCAGATTGTGCTTTAATGCAAGTGAAACTGGAAAAACTACGAAATTGATAAAAGTAGCGAACGTAAAGCATCTAAAACTATTAACATATAACTTTTAAAGCCAACAATCGGCCCCCTTTTTCCAGTTTTACTGCATGTCATGATACAAATGTAGTACGACTTTACTACAATGCTAAAAACAAATTAAATTATATTACTTTTTTTTTGCATTCATTTTAAACAGATTTTAAACATTAATTTTACACATAATATTTCACACAAAATATTTATTTGAAAACACAGAAAATATTTTAAAGGAATCTTCCTTTAAATGAAAAATTATAACCAAGTTCTCATTTCAAAAAAAAAAAAGTTCATATTCAAGAATATTTATTGGTTTAGTACAAGATCAGGAATGCTTTAACTGATAATGCATTAACCCAAAGTAAACCTTAGTTTTTTTTTCCCTTATCTGCAATTACATTCACGTACTTTAAATACAATTACATACAATTAAACAATATTAAATTTCAAAAATCATTTTACAAAATTTCAAAAGTTTATCTCTTGTGAGAGGTTTCGTGTAAATATCTGCAGGGTTAACGTTACTTCTAATATATTGCAATTTAAATATGCTATCGTAAACCAAGTTTCGTAAAAAGTGATATTTAATATCTATATGTTTCGTTCTAGCGTTTTCAATAGGCGAATGGGAAAAACTGATTGCCGCTTGATTATCGCAATAGAGTAAGCATTCATTTAAACTTAAATTTAGGCTTTCGTTTTCTAGTATATTTTTTAACCACGTTAATTCTTTCGCTGCTTCCGTAATTGTAATATATTCAGCTTCCATTGTGGATAAGCTGATGGATTTGTGTTTAAACGTCCACCATGAAATTGGCGTTTCATCTATAAAAGTGATATACCCCCCAATTGAAATTCTGTCGTC
Organism: Maratus speculifer; assembly: GCA_964019185.1. Lineage (NCBI taxonomy): Eukaryota > Metazoa > Arthropoda > Arachnida > Araneae > Salticidae > Maratus > Maratus speculifer. The sequence goes on from OZ025292.1 coordinate 27,106,942, forward strand.
TCTATTAGCGGCGAAATCAGAATCGGAAAAACACTTAAGTCTTAAACATTTTATCTTTGAAAGTTCTAGCTTATAACATTTAGTATACTGCAGATACCCTAAAAGTTTTAGTAAACCAAACCAATGTTTAATGCCAGGATTCGCTTGAAACTGCGAAAATATGTGTAACGCATACATGATGTCGGGTCTCGTTCTATTTGCTATAAAAGAAAGACATCCAATTAAATTTCTATACGGTAAACGTGACATTTCGTCTACTTCATCACTAGTTTGAGGACAGTCTAATTTAGAAAAAACATGACCCATTGAAATAGGAAGTGAACTTATTGAAAATTTATATTTTGAAAAAAATGTGCAAATCCTATCTATGTAAGTTTGTTGATGGATAAATATTCTTCCCTCTTTTTCCTCAAATTCTATTCATAGGAGTTTTCTAGTTTTACCAATTAATTTAAAGTTAAACTGTTGTTTCAATAACTCTAGAATTTCATCTATGTCATTTTTAGTTTTACCAAACACAATGATATCATCAACATAAAACATTAGTATGATATTATTTTTAAATGAATACACACAATTACACCAAGATAGTTTAACAAAGTTCATTTTCTGCAAAAATTCTTCCAGTTCGAAAAACCATTGACGGCCGCTTTGATGCAAACCGTAAATAGCTTTTCGTAATAAACAAACTTTGCTTTCTTTAACCTCGTAATCTTCTGGTTGCTTCATATAAATTATTTCATTTAAATTAGCATACAAATAAGCATTATTTATATCTAACTGAATATCAGTCCATTTCAGCAAACATACAAATATGGTAAAAAAGAGTCTAATTACAGAAAAATTTACCACGGGATTAAACACCTCATCATACGTTTCCCCTTTAACTTGATTATCACCTTGAGCGACAAGACGGGCTTTGTATCTTACAATTTGATTTCGTTCATTATATTTTAACGTGTATACCCATGGATTACCCAATATTTTTACATTTTTAGGAGGGTCGACTAAAATCCAAACTTTACGATCGTTCATTATTTTCATTTCTTGTTCCATTGCATTTATCCATTCGTACGCTTCCGGTAATTTAATTGCTTGCTTATAATTTTTAGGAATTTGAACCTCGATTAAATTTGCCTCATCTTTATCCATGAGTTCCGAAACTTTCCCCGATAAAGTATTCTTTCCACTGAAATCAAACATTTTTTTGTCAAATTCAATTTTGTTTTTATCACAATAAGTCTGTACATCATTGTGCGATCTTAAGCGAGTATTTGTGCCATTTATACCATAATAGATGTCACTTCTGCTTTTATCTGATCGTGGAACAGCCTTACGAATCCACTGTATATCAGCACACGGTGTTAATTTTTCAGTTTGTGTAGATGTACTCGCGGTTAAATCCAATTTTTCAAGTTTATCTATTAATGTGTCAATTACCGGATCAATGTCCTCGTCATCTGAAAATTCTGGAACAGTAAAGTTACATATTGGACCTTTTAACACTTTTGCAGCCGAAATTACTTCAAAACCTTTTTTCGTTTCGTCGAATCTAACATTCATAGTTTCTATTAGTTTATTTTCGTCCTTTAACCAAATGCGATAACCCTTAGTTTGTTGAGCATAACCCAGCATAACTCCCAATTTAGCCCTCATGTCCAATTTTCTTCTAGTTTGCCTTGGCACACCGACATATGCTAAACAGCCAAAAATTTTTAGGTGAGTTACGGATGGCTTTCTACCTGAATACAATTCGAATGGCGTCTGTTTATTACCTTTATGACACACCCGGTTCCAAACATACGTGAAGCACAACAAGGCTTCCCCCCAAAATTTTTGAGGTACTCCACTAGAATTTAATAGTGGTTTAACACCATCCATTGCTGTTAAATTGTACCTCTCCGAAATTCCGTTCATTTCCGGACTGTACGCATTGGTTTTTTCGTGTTTTATACTTTGTTTCTCAAAGAATGTATCGAATTCCTGGTTGCAAAATTCAAGTCCTCCATTCGTCCTTACGGCGATAATTTTTTTCTTTAAAAAACGTTCGGCTCGATTTTGATACCTTATAAAAGTTTGAAACGTATCAGATTTATTTCTTATTGGAAAAACCGTTGCTTTACGAGAGTAGTCATCTATAATACTTAAAAAGTATCGATTTCCCCCTTGAGACAGTACAGATAATGGATCACGCAAGTCCATGTGTAATAACTCTAATGCTTGTTTTGATCTTACGGCCCCCATCTGTTTAAACGAAATTCTTTCAGATTTTGCTAATTTACAAGGGATACAGTGTTCTTGTACCTCTGCCAAAACGGGTAAGCCTCTAACACTACCATTTTTACTAGTATCTACCAAATATTGCTGATTAATGTGACAAAAACGTTCATGCCAAAGTTCACTTATCTGCACTTTATCAATATTAACAACATTTGCAGAATTAACTATGTTAGCAGATTCTAACCGAGTTACATATTTGGTAGGTTTTAGAAAATACAAATTATCACGCCGAACTGCAAAAAATATTTCTTGCCAATCAGTATTATAAACCCAAAGTTTACCCTTAGTTCCTACAAAATGCGCTCCTTCTTTCTCTAATTTAGAAGCAGATAACAAATTTCGTCTTAGATTAGGATTAAACAGTACATTTCTCAAAAGAACCTCATTATATTGTCCATTTAATTTTACAAAAAAAATTATTGTGCAGATTCCTTCAACACTACTTTCCTTTTCCCCAACAGCAAGTGTCATATGAATGTCTGTAACCGGCTTTAAATTTAGAAACAGATTTTTATTGTTACAGAAATGAGCAGTAGCTGCTGTATCTGTAACCCATATATCCTTATAATTATCAGACAAAACATTATTAGCCTCCTCATGTTTGGAAAAGAATTCCAACAAACTACATTCAAATTCTTTAAATGTATTCCCCATTTTTACTTCTACATTACTATTTTCTATTTTAGACCCATGATGAGGTATTTTCTCCTTACATTTTGAAATTAAGTGACCATATTTCTTGCAACGGAAACAAGGTCCTATTTGCTTAGAATTTATATTACTAGCACTAGATTTCTTAAATTTAAAATTTTTACTGTACAAATTTTTAAAATTTGATTTACCTTTACTTTTACAAAAACTGCTTGGCACTTTCTCCTTCCGGAATCGACTGGAACAGGCAACGTCCTGGAAATCATCACTTAAAAATGCCGTCTGAGTCTTGTCCAAGTCTTGTTTAATTAACTGTAATCTGTTAGCCTCCAGGATCAGCTCGGATTCAATTTTATCGGGCGTGAACTCCGCTTCTTTCCATCTGTAAATCTGCTGCACGGTACCTTGAAATTCCATTGGTAAATAACGAATCATTTGGAAACCGAGATAAAGATTGTCCAACTGGTGACCAGCGTCTTTTAAACGTTAAGCCGCTGCTTTAACTTTGCACAAGAAAAGTCCGATATCCTCGTCGGGTTTATACTTGGTATCGAAGAATTCATCTAGAAGTTTTATCATTCGGGCTCTTGTGACTGGCTCATAATGATCTTTTAACACCTTCCAAGCCTGGGCTCCGTCAGTAGGTACAGAAATCAAAGGTCTCAGGTCACTGCTGATATTAAGATAAATCAGAGTATAGGAACGATCTTTTCGTAATTGTCGATCAAGTTTCTCTTTATAAGTTAGCTTACTCTCATCAAATTCTTTACCATCACTTTCAATAAAGTCCCAACATCCACATCGCATAAATAATACTTTTATGTCAACTTTCCATGTTGACCAGTTATCTGGAGTTAAAACCGCAATAGACGTAGCTATATCCATGACGAAACAATTCAGTCCAGCAAACACAGTTCAGTTTCTCTGCTTACTAGGGGTTTAAGTTAACAGGCGCTGGGCCCGTAACCAATTGATGACCCCTTTCTTTCATAAACTTAAACGTAAATTAGCAGAGTTGTGAAATGGAAGTCTGAGAGATAACAAAAGTTCTTGGAGACATATTTTATTAACAGTACTTTAACATAACAATCTCCACACAACACAAAAAAACGTTTAAACTAACATTGATGCTAAAATAATTAAACATGATGAAAAACTAACTAATCTTAACTGTGCTAACAGCATCTATACGCATGGTAAGCATACCGGCACTACTAAATGAATGCATAATAAACCAGCTCTTAGAAAAACACATCACCAACCTTCGATCCTCGGCCAACGTCTTAAAAAGCAAAGAAAATCTTATATTACATTTGCATAATTTCCGCTAGTGGGAAAAAACGGGACTGCGAAGAATCTCTGAAAAAAACAATTTTATGATTGGCCAAACATCGATTACATAATGACGTCAAACAGTTTAGAATACCTTTATATACTCAATTGAAATTCTTGCAATGACGTCAGATTGTGCTTTAATGCAAGTGAAACTGGAAAAACTACGAAATTGATAAAAGTTGCGAACGTAAAGCATCTAAAACTATTAACATATAACTTTTAAAGCCAACACTAATGTATTCCATTATTTTTATTGTGTCATTTCTATAAGTAATAGCATATGCACCAGCGGATTCATCTTTCGGCTTTGGAATCTACTTTCGTACAATTTAACTTTTAAAAATTTTATTGATGAACAATGTTTTTAAATTCATATTATGTTTCAGCAGAGCATATCCTAATTTCTCGTAGACCAGCGAAATAGTTAAACTTTTTATAAAATGCGATTTATTTGTATATTTTGGTTTAAAATCTTCAAAAGTATAATAAAACTCGAGGCAAAACTGAGGCAAACAGAAAAAGCGTTGTATTATTCAAATGCAGCATAGCAGGTTGCTGCAAAGCTAATATTTAATATTTCAAAAGTTCTTGAATTAATGTTTTGTGAAATTCACTGTAGTCTACAATGATAAATTAGCACATTTTGTGAAATCTGAAATTAAATTGAAAAGAAAAAGAAAGAATAATATAAATTTATTTATTTAATAGTTCGGAAAACCTTGTTAAGCATTGATTAGAATGTAATTGAATTTTTGCTTTCTTTTTTTCAACAGGATGACAAAGAACTCGAAAACTCATTATCATTTCCCCGTTCACTATTCTTCAAATGCAAATTATGTGATGAGTGGATGTTGTTCATTGCCAATTAAAATGCTAATATCCAGCATAAAAAAGTAAAGAAGAATATGAAATTGCCATTCTGTTAAAGAGTTAAGGAAATGGATTTTATAGTAATTGATTAATTTTATTTTTTATTTTTTGAATACGTAGGAAAAGAAAAGTAATGCAATCATGAGCACCACTATTTTCAGATAAATGCATCTTATTTCCTTTTTGTACGTTCTAATACTGCAAGGTGGGGAGGGGATCGAAATAAAACCATGATTCTAGTTTTACTTGGAAATATCACGACGCATGTTAAAAGTTTATAAAGATAAAATACATCCATTTTTTTTCGCTCAATGATTTACAGAAGTATTATACTTTAAAAAATAAAATATTTCTCTTTTGTTCCTTGAAATATAATGTAAGATATACTTGTATTGTTTTAGAAATGAAAATAAAACGGAATGTAACATAATTTGGAAAGAAGATTGGAAAATCATGCGAATAGCATAGTTTCTTAAACACTTTTCACATATTGTAACGTAATTTCACAGTTTGGTAAGGTGGAAGAGGAACTCTAAATGAACAACAAATAGCATAACTCACTTGAAAACACGATATCTGTTATTACAATCAATAATCGTTAAAAAACACGATTTTTTCGATTTTTTGCAGCTCTGTTTATGATTTACTGATATGTATGCATAATACTACCTCTGACAATAAAGTTCGGTGAATAGCCCTGTAGCATTAATATAGATGAAATATAAATAGTCATATCCTATAACTATGCATCGCTAAGATCTGCTATACATGTCCTGGGAAATTCGTAAGAAGTCTTCTTTTGGGATTAAGTTCAAAAGCTTCGTCACGTTTCGTTGGATGTCAGCAATATAATCAAATCTCCTCCAAAGAGAGTTTTAGTCGTGAAAATGGAAAGAAGTCTGGAGGATTGAGATCTGGTGAGTATAGTGGATGTTCAATTTGCACCATCCCTCATGAATTTCTTTCGGTGTCTTGCAAAACTTAAAACCAAACTTTAAACTGATCTTTTATTCGTTCATTTTCCTGTTCTCACCAACACACTGAACAAGCACTTAGTAAAGTACATCTTACACAGAACATAAACGACGCTCAACTGAACAATGGTGGGGGGAAGATGGTCTACACTTGCCTCTATGCAGGTGCAGCGTTTTGTTTCCCCAGTGTCGCCAGATCGGTTGTTCTGAATTCATTCACGGAACTTTATTGTCAGAGGCAGTATATAAGATAGTGAAAGTTAGTTTAGTTAAAGGCATAGAACAATTGAAAATTTCCGCTCAGAAGCAGATGTTGTTCAGAACAGTTATACAGTCCTGTATAGAGTCTATAGAATTCATAAACAATTGTTAAACGCACTTCCAGAATATTTTTTCAAAGGGTTCAACAGTTCAATTATTATTCATTTTCTTCTAAAGCCATAGTCTTTTCTATGTTCCTGGAAATAAACTATAAGATCTATGAACACAATACTCCAAAATAAGAGCATTATAATTTATCTTAGGGATTTATATCAAATTCAATATGCTTAAAATAGGATAATATCATTAAAGTAAAACGAAAACGATTTTTCCCCTAGACTATCATGCAACAGAATTCTTTTGCATGGCTTTGAAAATTAACATAAAGTGCTACACAATTCACTTCATCTTTGGATACCAAACTTACCGTAGCATGCAATAATAATAACATGCATCAATTTCTTGCAGTTGGACTGTGTTTATGCTAATTAGAACACACACAATCGGACAAAACAATCGGATTCATAAACATTTTTCAACTATATTGGAAACTGTTTAAAATGCTGTGTAAGACATTTCTAAGAAATGCTGCACTTTTAAGTAGAGATTGACCACGAATTCTATTTCATCTTTATTTTCGTCCCAAAATTCACAGTTTTTCATAAATTCATTTTCACATGAAAATGCTGTCCAAATTTTGATAGGACTACTATTCGATAGGAAATTTATTCACTAGACACATCTTTTACAACAATTTTAATTTGTAATACAAACTTCGACTGTCTATTCTGTTCCTTTTTTCCACTTACGAGACACTTTAGGCATGAAATGAAAGTGAAAAATCTATTTGAAATGTAGCATGCTAAGACTTTTCATTCACAACTTATTATTTAATATTAATTAAACGTTTCTTACATATCACGCACAAGGGAAATTATGTCAGGGGAAATGCGAGTGGGTATTTATTTAAGCACAAGCTCAAAATTCAACATAATTTTGCCAATTTGATCGATAAACATAAAATTTTTAACAATTTTATATACATTGATAAAGTTTTAATAACAAGTTTTTGATAAACTATTTAACATTTATTACAATACAATAACTCAGTTGAATGTAATTTTTAGTAAGAAATAGCATATATAATGCGAACATTGCTTTATACTAAAAATTCTAATAAAATTATATTTTTACGACCTACGTAGCATTGTTTTTGTTATAACTTAATGCATCAACGTCTTTCGATATGATTGAGACTGTCACATTCACCCCTACTTCAAATTGTCCCAATCATCCGTATCATGGATAGATTTATTATCTGCCATTTTAACTCTATTTCTTGTCCTATTGATCCTCCAGCTCCTCAAAGTTAGAAGTATAATAAAATTCCATTTTTTTCATACAATATAAGCTTACTTTATTATTAAGGTTTTTAATGCACAATTTTATCTGTGTAGCACAAAATAGCTTTACATAGATGACCAAAAATGCAAATTGCTGTCCATATTCGTACTATTGATTTTGAAATTGTTTGGCTTATCAGACTTTTTCTATCTTAAAAAATATTCAATATTTTAATTTAAAAAATAGTGACTTAGAGGTTCTCTAGCTTATCGGACTAATTCTGAGGAATTTGCTTCTAATATAAAAACGGCACTACATAAAAATACCATCATATGCCTTTTCATAAAACAACTGTTTTTTTTTTTTTTTTTTTTTTTTTTTTGTACTCTAACATTTAAGATATTGGATGGTGATCGTTATTCTTTATTTCTTTTTTTGTCATTCAGACTTGAAGTGATGAGAAAAAATATACGTTAACATCATTATTCACGCATTTATTCTTCTTTAGCCCACTTGTCGCTCCTGTGGCGTGACCAGTAGCGGCAGCTGCTGCCACGCCGAGGTGTCCTGGTTCGTATCCGGATAAGAGATGGTTGGTGTTCTGTCCCATTGTTGTGTAATAAATATGAATGGATATGAGTAATAAAAATCGTTCCGAATTTTTTTCTTTGTAATGGATCATTCCAGGCGAAAGTCACAGCTGCTATATGCCTCAAAACACTGTCATATCAAATTAGCATATATTGTAATTCATTATAATCAAAGAAAACCATTAAAAGGTCCTCCGTGGTAAAAGCACCACGCCGCTAATCGCCTACGAGCGTAGGTGGTTGTGGGTTCTAATCCCACTGGCTCCATTGCACGCACACTTTGTGTGGAGCTCCTGGTTGTATATGTCTTGTGTTGTAAAATTTCCTATCTCGTCTCTGTATATTGACGATGACTTACAAGCAGGTTTCATGTCCAGCACACAAGTCAGATGTGTGTTGTTCAATAAATAAATAAAACCATTAAAATCTTCTTTTAAAGAACATACAGGGGTGAAAGGAAAACACCTTTTAATCTCTTTAAAATATCCATAGGGTTATTTTCAATTCATTCTGTTTCGATAAGCGCCTTATGAAATTTTTTTTATAAATAAATCTTTCTTTTTTTTTAACTCGAATTTTTTTAATGAACTTTACAGAAGCATGCATATTTTTTATCCAAGCAGGTTGGTCATTAGGTATGTGATGAGTATGTAATGTTTTGTTTATTTTATGAGATTGCAGACATGAATAACGCCTTTTTAGTGCGTTTCGTAATTATTTAAATTTGTTGCGACTATAAAGGTCATCTGGACCGTCCGTCTGTCCGCATATAATAATCAGTGTTGTAGTCTTTGAAAGACTAGTAGGTATATGCTAGAGTTACGAATGTTAATTACTAGAATATACAGTACAGCTTTATTTGAGAAAGAGAGGGTATACGCTACTCCTTAAAAGAATCTAAAAGGTACACGACATATAGCTCCGAATACCCTGCATTTCATACCTGATACCAATGCAAAAACTACATAACCGAGTGATTTGAAATTTTATGCGTCTCATAAATGCAGGATTTGGTCGAGTCATTTGAAGTTTCATGATTATCGAATTAAAACTTAACCAAACATTAATAAAAGATTTGTTCATTTATAATTTCTTCGTCATAAAAGCTTTTTTTTAAATTAAATTCCCTGATACGTCATGATTTAAGTTATATCCACTGATAGGTAATAATTCTAGGTTGTCTAAACGATGGCTTCCTATTTGAGTTGGAGTCCTTATATTTTAGTATTACTGAATCAAATATACAGAATCGTAATAAAATTTATGTTTATGTCTTGAAAAGAGTGCAACAGATTTTGCAAAAATACATCAATATTTATAAAACTAGTTATAGTCGGAAGTAGATCATTTAGCTCATGGGACGCAGAACTTTAACTTGTTTAAACTTGTATAGTTTTAATACAATGGGATAGTAAAAAAATGTTTCATGTTGAATTTAGATTTAGATTAATTTTACAAATTTCTAAAATATGTATTACAATGATGCACATAAACATATAGAAAGTAATCCAGTAAGTTTCATGGAAAGGAAAATATTTATAAGAAAAATCAATAAAAATATTGAGTTATTTGAAAACGTTTTAGACAGAAATTGGCCTCAGAAATTCGAAAATCATTACTTCGAATTCGGATGACTATCAGATACTTATCACAACCTTATATAATAACTTAGAATTTAAAGTATAATTTTTAGATTTCAAATGCTACTTGAATAATTATAGATATAAATTTGCTTACTATTAAGATGTTACTGAAATTTTAGTCAATGTTTGTGATTACATTAATTTAATTTAAATTTCTTCTATAACGTTTAAAATATCGAAATCTACAATTTGATAGAAATTATTCTTTCTAACCTGCAGCAGTTATTTCTTATTTTGTTAAAGAATCTATCATTTTGAAATATTTATCAATTTTTCATATAGATTTTCTGTTTTTGTGTAAAATTAAGTATATTTTCATGTGTTAGAATGCATGTATTTGAATCAAATTTTTGTGTATTAAACTGTACTATGCGATTTTATGATTAATTATGACCACCTTGCGTCCATGAATGATCACCAAGGGATGCAAAATATATTTAATTTTTTCTGATTTGACTATTAAACTAACAAGGAAGAATCCGTCGAGTTTCGACGAAAGAAAAGGTTTAAGAAGGAACTGTTTCATTTATTTGTAATAAACCTACAAAATTAGTTTTTAAAAAATGCACCTTATATAGGTAAATCTAACTCTGAAATAAATGATATTTAAATTAATGTTAACAAACTACTATTTGTATAAAACTTGGTTGTTTAAATTGTTAAAATTAATCTTTAATCATGCATGTAAAAAATATATTGCTTAAAAAAAATATTATACAAAAAAAAGTAAATAAAATAAAATAAAATAAAATAAAAAATAAAAAAATAAAAGATCCGTTATAATATAAAGTTATCAATTAAAGCTCTTATGCTAGTATTTCAAAATGAAAAAAGAAAAATTTAATTCATTTTGACTGAATCATAAAAATTTTCACTCGTGAAATCTAAACCGGGCATCATTTTCACCCTATCAGAATTTATATATGTACCTTTGGTATCAGTATTCCTCTCTTTTTTTTAAATGGTATTTTAATTTAATCATTTTGAAATCATTTTGATTGAAAACTTGAAGTCTGGATGTTATTAGATGAAACAGGTACTAAGCTATTTATATTATTTAAAGTATAAATGAGATTTTATAAATGAAACCAAAATTTATTGGATTATATGACAGGCGATATTTCTTGAGACAGCACTTAATTTTTTTTTTCATTTTTAATGAGAAATTAGCAATATAAAGCTACAGTAATCTGCAGAAATGGAGTACTTTTGTTGCCACAAATTAGATAAATGGATAAAAACTCGTAAAATATTAATATTTCAAAAACAAATTAAGATAGAGCTTTGAAACAAATTGCATTTAAAAGTACATTTTCCCCCCATACGACGGTGTAAAAAAATAAAACTGAGTAATGTTTAGAATTTTAAAAATTTGCAGTAGCAAAAATTGCAAATACGAAATTGCATTTCAGTGTTGCCATTCAAAGAATGACATATGCGTTATGTACAGATACGTTTGGCCTTTATAATATAGACAGGTTGTTGCATTATTTTGAATAAATGGAATGTTTATAACATTAGTGCCTTTTCTATTAACACTTTAAATTGCTGAAATTAATATATATATATTTATGTACTCCACATTAATTAATTTGAGCCTGTGTATAAATTAGATCATGATGTACGTAAGATGTAAAAATGCATTTGTTCGTAACAAAATTGGGTGATGAATAGAAATGAAAAATAAGTTTTAAATATATTCCTCTTATTTTTTCAACCTGACTCTTAATAATATTCTTTTGAAATAATTATTTCCTAGCTTAAGAATTCCATTTTTCTCCGTCCTCTGACATTCTCTTTTACATTTCTGAAAATTTAAAAAAACATGTGAAATATATACATTTGAAATAAGATAAAAGATTACGATGTCCCAGCCATCGAAAAACAGTAACCTGCAAAAGAGCTATTTTTAAATAATCCCTATCCTATTCAATCTTTTGAAGCCTGGAAATATGCCAAAATGAGAAATAATGACGTAAAATGAAAAATAATGAACCACAAGTTTAAAGTGTCTCCAAGATAATGGTCTCATTTATTAAGACAATTTATTTATTTCTTTCGCTTTCGACAAAAACATTAACGTAAAAACGATAGAACTGTATTTTTTACTTTTTCATGAGCAGAACGTTTACGACAATTTCCATTTATATCGATATTATGATTAGAGTATAACCTCAAAAATCTGGAATCACCGGGATCTGGACTATGCTTAATTTTTTTTTATTCCTGATTTTTGAAAGAAGTACCAAAAGTACTTGCAATATCTTTAGTTGAGATTTTATTCGGAATTTAATTCATAGTCAAGTGAAATTTGCGTAAAAAGTTAAAAACTAAACTTTTAAAAGAAACTTATTTTAACTAGGGTTCTCGCTGGGTTTTGACCAACATTAGCGATTTGGCGAATAGGAAATAAAAAACAGTAACCAAATGAAAACAAATATTAGTAACAGATACGACGTGAAACACAGAACAATTTATCATTAACCCCTATTCGCTATACAGGAATTATTAAAACTACATACATTTTAATGTGTCCTAAATGGGCAAATTCTTCAGACAATGTTTTTGAACTCTAGATTCGTAATAATTATATTTGATTTTCCATTGTGAAAGTATACATTAAAACTAGAGATTGCGACTTTAGCAGATAGAAAAAATTGACAAACAAATGATACTTTACATACATTTAATAAAAAGTACGGTAAATGGCTAGATTCAACATCACATTCCAGGAAAAAAAATTCTTTTCGCACTTGTTGCAAGAAATTTTATTTGAGTTTTGCGAACGTCAGGTAACACCGGCGCATACATAGCTATTAATTAAACATATTAATATATTTATGGCATAATCCTTTCGCTGTCTTTGGTTGGCTCTAAACTGCATTTGTATAAAATTGTTATTTTTATAAATAGAGCAATTTAAATGACACGCTGCGATAAAGATGTAAAGCGGTGTGAATCATTGAAAAACGCGTTGGTATCCATACCCAGACAAACTACACAGGAACTGAACACTCGCAATTTGGCTAATGGGATTTTTCGTTTACTCGCCAAATGAAGAATTTTATCGCGATATGGCTGAATGGCGAGCGACAGCAAGAATCCTGATTTTAACTGATATTTACCAACTTACAAAAATAATGACTAAATAATATTCATAGTAAAAAACAATTAAGTAATATTTTTTCATTTGAATTTCGAAAAATTGTTGTTAATTATATTTTCTACAAATTAGTCGTTCTGTAATAAATTTTCATTATATTACATACAAGTGGAGATTATCAATTTCGGAAACACACTTTTATTATGATTATGATTAATCACCGGATTAATCGCATATACCGTAACATATTCAATTTATTTACCTTTTAGTTTGCTTCCGAGTAACATACCACTACAGTAAACTAGTCGAATGTGGCAGTCCTAAAAATCTCTCTGCCTCATATATGTCAAATAATAAAAAAAAAATTCTCTATTGCTGTGCCAAAGTTTGTCCATCTGTGTTCATCATGATGATATAAACATGTGGAAATCCGTGAGTTAGTTTTTTAGATATAACTATCGCTAAAATCGTGTAAATATTGTATGTCGTGTAAAATGCAGAATAACAACACCACATGTTGCACAGTTAACGTTAAAACCTAATCATCAACAAATTACTTCTACGTCTAACTGAAGTCTGAATTAGATGTAAATTTGACATTAGTTCCTGAGATAGATCTATTGCAGAAATAATGAAAAAAGCAGAATAGCAACGTCACATTTTGGACGATTTAATACAAAACATAATCAGATATAATATTATATTAATCAAGTATTTTGAATCTGAAGTTTTTTGAAAATATGTCCATTACTTCTTGAGATAGACCTATTGCGAAAATCACAACGCCACCTGTTGGGTCATTTTCATTAAAACGTACACAACTCTAACTCATATGAAGTGCAAACTGAATATAAAATTTGAAGAAAGTCCATACATTATTTTTTTAGATAGAGTATAATAGTAATAAGATAAAAATAGGCAGTATTGCTGCGCAAACTATAAAAAAATTTACACTAAAATATAACTAGCATCATTTCATTTCAAGGTCTGACCGAGCCTGAACTTAGGGTGAAAATCCGTGCATTAGACGTAAAGATAGACCTATTGGAAGCCAGTAGAGCAGCAGCACCTGTTGGGCGATTTACACTAAAAGATAATAAGCTTCAATTTATTCCAAAGACTAACATAATATACATTTTAATCAAAAACCTACACTAGTTCTGTAGTACTCACAATTTTTGTGCCACATATAGACAGACAGATAATGCCACAGACTCACAGACAGATATTTTGTAAAAATATATTTATCGCGATATATGATTCCTGAAACGTGTAAATTCGCCAAAAACTTTTCCCGAATCCAGTACTCTTCTCTTGTAAAGATAAATTAAGAGAAACAAACGAAAATAGAATGACGAAGCAGTTTTATTTGGTGAACGTAGTTATTCTATTGGGAAAACGGATGAAACAATTGTAATAAAAAAAAAAGAAATCTTCTTATGGAATCTTTATTTGAATAATATACTTTTAAATATTTTTTTTCAGATCCATTACTTAATAGGTAAAATAACAAGTTTGAAAAATTTGCAAACCCTGCATTTTGAAAAACCGGAAAAATATGTTTATTGGCAATAATTAAACACAAAAGAAAATACATCACAACAAAATGAATACTATTATATTAAACTGAAGAATGTTTTTATAAAAATAAATAAATAAATAAAAATCATCAGAAAAGTCTTTATTGTTTAATTAAACATCATAATTAGTAAAGAATGCATGCCTTTGATATCATGATCTTATACAGAAAATAGCGCACACATTTCTATTTTCAGTTGACTATTATAACAAAAATATGAGTAATACTTTCTGAAATAATGTGCGCTTCATTTAGATAATAAGGAAAGTTTTTATGCGAGCAGTTTACTGAGGCTATATGTTATCTCAGAAATAAAAATACGTGAGCTTAATGAGCTCTTTTAATGAAGATATTTTGTAGAGGATTTACTCTAGTAAACCAAAACTGATTTCTCGTTAATTAAAATACAACGTTCCATAATGTACCTGACCTTCCCCACTTTAAAAAAAATATCGTAATCCGAAACAAGGTTCATTAGCCGGTTCTGTAAAACATAGCAAACAATGATTTTTACCCAAATATGGTATGTTCATAATGTAACAAATTTAAGTTTTAGAAAACTTATGTTTTAAAAAAAAGGTCTTTATTAACATAAGATGAGTTTTTGCTTTTAAATAAATATAAGATTGAATATTTCTAAATACAGTCAGCTCTCCTTAATTCAAACTCGTCGGGACCACAAGAAATGTTCGAATTATCCAAACTTCGAATGTTGTAGTGTTTTTTAAATTTATTTCGTCTGTTATCATTGGAATATGATTTAATACTAAATTGAAATATATAAATACATAAACTAATTAAAGCATTAGAAATAAGCGCACTGGAACAAAAGTTTGAGGTGTTACTGATGGACAGACGGGACACTAAGAAAATGGATATGAAATGCATGGGATCATATGTTCGGAACAATCCTCACAAAAATCAAAGAAAGAAAGTTATTCAAAGTATCTGAAGTCCGTGAGAAAGAAAGAAAAAATCAAAAATCGAAATTGTTATTAGTTCGAATTAAACGAAGTCAAGAAAAAATGAGTTCGAATAAATGAAAAATTTTAACGGTATTCTGCTATTGAAAATTTCCGAATCAATTTGAATAAAGCGCAGATTCGATTTGTCCGAATTCTTCAATAAATCCAATTATCATAAATACGATGCTGCCAAATTTTACTGCTAAATTCAGAGGTATGATGATGAGCAGGAAAAGGATGTGAAATTTTACCATAGAATATGCGATCACACATCACTTATACAGTTACCAATACAGGATATGTTTCATATTAATTGAACTTGTATGGACGGTATTTTTTCGAGAAAAATAAAAGTATTTGAATGCAAATGTTACGGTATGTATCTTGTTTTGTGTTAAACGTGGTAGCATCTTGAAAAGGTATGGAAAAGCAGTTCAAGCAGTCGATGAGAACGACTGAACTGAACTTCCTGGACTGTTTTCAAAATAAATCAATAAATCTACATCAAACGTGGCCAATCATGTGCTTTCCTACTATACCTAAATTTTATATATAGTCTGATCATGGTGCAATAAATGTTGCACTTTCAAGCAAAAACGCATGTATGAAAAAAATATTATGATTCTTTACATTAAGTTCAGTCACACGGAAAAAATATGACTCCATTTGAAATTGGACGTCATCACAATAGCAACATAGAGCAATAACCATCATGCGATATCATTAAATTAATGACATAGGATAGGATTTAACAGAATGAAGAAAATGTTTATGAATACCTTTTTAAGTTTTGATTCAATTTTCGCAAAATTCGTAATGATGCTACAGTGATTCTATAGATTCTATTAGATTCTATTATTCAAATTTTCTATAGTGATTCTATATACTAAATTTCAAAACGTTCGGTTCGATAGTTTTTGCGTTGTTACATACGATTAGACAGACGGGTGGACCACACGATAACTATAAATGCTGCATATTTATATAATTACGAACGATATGAAAAATTGAGAAAATATTCAAACTATTGAATTTTTAGAATTAAAGAGTGAATTTTTTTTTAAACATAACATCGTGTACCATTCTATAACGTTTATTAAATCATAATAACAATAATAAGGTGGAAACTGCACTTGAAGCGTAGCAAATGAGGTGCGATCCTACGATAACAATTAGATTCAAATTTTCTACAGTGATTTTATATACTAAATTTCAAAACGTTCGGTTCGATAGTTTTTGCGTTGTTACATACGATTAGACAGACGGGTGGACCACACGAGAACTATAAATGCTGCATATTTATATAATTACGAACGCATATGAAAAATTTAGAAACTATTCAAACTATTGAATTTTTTAGAATTAAAGAGTGAATATTTTTTAAACATAACGTCGTGTACCATTCTATAACGTTTATTAAATCATAATAACAATAATAAGGTGGAAACTGCACTTGAAGCGTAGCAAATGAGGTGCGATCCTACGATAACAATTAGATTCAAATTTTCTACAGTGATTCTATATACTAAATTTCAAAACGTTCGGTTCGATAGTTTTTGCGTTGTTACATACGATTAGACAGACGGGTGGACCACACGAGAACTGTAAATGCTGCATATTTATATAATTACGAACGCATATGAAAAATTTAGAAACTATTCAAACTATTGAATTTTTTAGAATTAAAGAGTAAATTTTTTTTTAAACATAACATCGTGTACCATTCTATAACGTTTATTAAATCATAATAACAATAATAAGGTGGAAACTGCACTTGAAGCGTAGCAAATGAGGTGCGATCCTACGATAACAATTAGATTCAAATTTTCTACAGTGATTCTATATACTAAATTTCAAAACGTCCGGTTCGATAGTTTTTGCGTTGTTACATACGATTAGACAGACGGGTGGACCACACGAGAACTATAAATGCTGCATATTTATATAATTACGAACGCATATGAAAAATTTAGAAACTATTCAAACTATTGAATTTTTTAGAATTAAAGAGTGAATATTTTTTTAAACATAACATCGTGTACCATTCTATAACGTTTATTAAATCATAATAACAATAATAAGGTGGAAACTGCACTTGAAGCGTAGCAAATGAGGTGCGATCCTACGATAACAATTAGATTCAAATTTTCTACAGTGATTCTATATACTAAATTTCAAAACGTTCGGTTCGATAGTTTTTGCGTTGTTACATACAATTAGACAGACGGGTGGACCACACGAGAACTATAAATGCTGCATATTTATATAATTACGAACGCATATGAAAAATTTAGAAACTATTCAAACTATTGAATTTTTTAGAATTAAAGAGTGAATATTTTTTTAAACATAACATCGTGTACCATTCTATAACGTTTATTAAATCATAATAACAATAATAAGGTGGAAACTGCACTTGAAGCGTAGCAAATGAGGTGCGATCCTACGATAACAATTAGATTCAAATTTTCTACAGTGATTCTATATACTAAATTTCAAAACGCTCGGTTCGATAGTTTTTGCGTTGTTACATACGATTAGACAGACGGGTGGACCACACGAGAACTGTAAATGCTGCATATTTATATAATTACGAACGCATATGAAAAATTTAGAAACTATTCAAACTATTGAATTTTTTAGAATTAAAGAGTGAATATTTTTTTAAACATAACATCGTGTACCATTCTATAACGTTTATTAAATCATAATAACAATAATAAGGTGGAAACTGCACTTGAAGCGTAGCAAATGAGGTGCGATCCTACGATAACAATTAGATTCAAATTTTCTACAGTGATTCTATATACTAAATTTCAAAACGTTCGGTTCGATAGTTTTTGCGTTGTTACATACGATTAGACAGACGGGTGGACCACACGAGAACTATAAATGCTGCATATTTATATAATTACGAACGCATATGAAAAATTTAGAAACTATTCAAACTATTGAATTTTTTATAATTAAAGAGTGAATATTTTTTTAAACATAACATCGTGTACCATTCTATAACGTTTATTAAATCATAATAACAATAATAAGGTGGAAACTGCACTTGAAGCGTAGCAAATGAGGTGCGATCCTACGATAACAATTAGATTCAAATTTTCTACAGTGATTCTATATACTAAATTTCAAAACGTTCGGTTCGATAGTTTTTGCGTTGTTACATACGATTAGACAGACGGGTGGACCACACGAGAAGTATAAATGCTGCATATTTATATAATTACGAACGCATATGAAAAATTTAGAAACTATTCAAACTATTGAATTTTTTAGAATTAAAGAGTGAATATTTTTTTAAACATAACATCGTGTACCATTCTATAACGTTTATTAAATCATAATAACAATAATAAGGTGGAAACTGCACTTGAAGCGTAGCAAATGAGGTGCGATCCTACGATAACAATTAGATTCAAATTTTCTACAGTGATTCTATATACTAAATTTCAAAACGTTCGGTTCGATAGTTTTTGCGTTGTTACATACGATTAGACAGACGAGTGGACCACACGAGAACTATAAATGCTGCATATTTATATAATTACGAACGCATATGAAAAATTTAGAAACTATTCAAACTATTGAATTTTTTAGAATTAAAGAGTGAATATTTTTTTAAACATAACATCGTGTACCATTCTATAACGTTTATTAAATCATAATAACAATAATAAGGTGGAAACTGCACTTGAAGCGTAGCAAATGAGGTGCGATCCTACGATAACAATTAGATTCAAATTTTCTACAGTGATTCTATATACTAAATTTCAAAACGTTCGGTTCGATAGTTTTTGCGTTGTTACATACGATTAGACAGACGGGTGGACCACACGAGAACTATAAATGCTGCATATTTATATAATTACGAACGCATATGAAAAATTTAGAAACTATTCAAACTATTGAATTTTTTAGAATTAAAGAGTGAATAATTTTTTAAACATAACATCGTGAACCATTCTATAACGTGTATTAATTCATAATAACAATAATAAGTTGGAAATTGCACTTGAAGCGTAGCAAATGAGGTGCGATCCTACGATA
This sequence comes from Maratus speculifer, assembly GCA_964019185.1. Lineage (NCBI taxonomy): Eukaryota > Metazoa > Arthropoda > Arachnida > Araneae > Salticidae > Maratus > Maratus speculifer. The sequence continues at coordinate 27,126,593 of OZ025292.1, forward strand.
ACGAAGTTTTAAAAATATCACCCTCATAAAATTGTAAACAGTTAATTACAATTAAAATGCGCACCAAACAATATTCTCCCTCTACCAATATGTACTGGAATACTTTTGTGTGGCCTTGTAAATCAATAACAAATGTTCTTTGCACTACAAAACAAAAATAAAGTTTTTAAGTAAAACTCGTTATTAAGGAATCGGAATCATTTCTTTCAGAGATATTGCGTGTGTACAACTTTATTACAGGTTTAGATTATTCTTTTTTGTGTGAATGCTTTGTTTCAGTATGTTAATAAATGCTTGTGACAGTTGTCATATTTCCATTAAGATTCTGTTTAAATAGGTTCTGTCAAAATTTATGAAATGAAATTCCACGTCAGAAATATCGTGCATAAGAAATATTTTCGTTTAATTTGAAATTCAAACTTAATCTATATGATAATGTTCAATGCAGATGATATAATAAAGGAAACATTTTATATTTGGGAAAACATTCATTATTTTGTATTTGGGAAATAAAAGTAAAAAACAAAAGCATACACTGGAATACAAGAAATGAAGAAATATAAAATATAAACATACATGCAAGAAACAAGGTAATAAAATATTATAGACAGTGAAGTTATTTCTTCTCTTTTAATTTCCGAAATATCAATATCATTCTTATTTGGTTCGATTTTTATCTTTTGGCCGTTCTCTAACTGATACTTCTTGAATTTCATACATGTGTTTTGATACAGTTTAATACCTAAAATTTTGTTTCTCTTAATTTCCGTTATGTAATTGCATCTTTGCAAATTGATATACGTTTTTGTATGATTCAGTATATGAAATGTGTTTATTTGTGCTATTTTAACTTCGGTTTTTCTTTACTTGTACTCAATGGCCATCTCTCTTTCGCGAGAATTTAAGATGCTCATGAGCCATTTCGATTCCTACTTTGTTTGCCATTTTCTGACCTCGATATTTAATTATTTTTTGCCCAAAACACAGTGTATATGTGCATGCGAATTTTAAATATGCATAAATATTTCTTGTATTTGCGGTCAAAGATTTTTTTTTCAACCTTTAAAAACGTTGAACATCTATCCTAGTGATACCCTATACTTCGTTGACATTGTTAATATGTCGTCAACCATACTTATTGACATGTTTCGGCCTGATAGTACAGATTGGGTGAAATTCATATAACAACATTTTAACTTTATCAGGGCTGCCATTTTCGACTATTTTTTAATTCTATCTCGTGCCACTTTTTTCAAAACAAAAATCTTCCAATAACAGTAGTCCAATAACTGTTAAAGAAACATATTTTAAAAGTAATGGCATGAGGAAAATATAAAAATAGTCGCCTGTAGCAGTTCTGTTTTATCTAAAAAAATCTTAATATAAATAAGTGAAATACATAAACTTTATTTAATTTCATAATCCTTTGGTGTATAATACCTTGCAAAGTCAAATGTTTTTTGTATTGTTCTTTAAAAAGAATAAGTAGTTGTCCAGAATGCATATAAATGCCTTTCTTTATAACGTCACTCACATTCCGCTTTAAGCCAGAAATGTAAATATTTTCTGCCTGAAACCGTTGATGTTTCAAGATCTTTTCGAGGCTTTGTTCACATAAATGTTTTTTTGTGCTTTAGATATTTTAAAATTATATAGAATTTGTAAGATAAAATTAAGTGAAAATCGTAGCTTTAGTTTTACTACAGATTTGAATAAAAAATAATTTTTACATAATTAAATCATTTTAAATTTTTTTTTCACATTGTTGTTATATTATTTCAAAGAAATTGAAATTGACATGCATCAATAATTTACACTAAGGAATAAGGTGTGTCTAGCATTTGTCAGTCTCTTACACGGACTCACAAAAGAATTTGGTTATCAACAATTTATCAAAGTTTATAAATAGTGCGGTGCAATAAAAATATAATTCAGGATTACAACAGTGAATTCAAAGAAAAACATACAAACAACACCTATTCTTGAGTATTAAAACGTGAAATTAATTTAATTTCCCTACTAAATAAAAAGTAAAATACAGCTAGTATAATTTTCACAGCTAACGACATATTTCTAATATTTCGTCATCTAGTTCAGAGCCATATGTAAAAGTAAAAAATTAAAGTTTCTGTCAACATTACGTATAAAACTGTTTAGAATTTAGTTATAAGTATACATTTATTAATAAATCAATATATAAGACACCTAATTCCATTAAAGGATCATGTTTTGTTAAGATGAAAATTTTAAATTTATTTTTAACCCCTAAAAAATAAATAGTAGGATATAGCTAGGTATAATGCAAACAACACAAAGAACGTAGGACTAATCCTTCGTATTCTAGTCCAAAGCTATATGTTGCCTTCGAAAATGAGCAGTTATGCCTTCTAAATGATACAAAGTGTTCAGCACGCTGTTATATATAATTGATAATACCATAATTAATAATGCATGCTCACCAAATTCAATTAAATGTTTCTGAACCCGGTTATTCCCGATTTTCAGCTCCCCTTATGATATCAGCTCCCCTTATGAGTGCTCAAACTAAGCCAAATTTAAACATAAACTATTTTTATGTCAAGTCCTATCAGAGTGTGCAGTTCTTATAAAATTACAAGCATTTTTAGCTGTGTTCGTAACTCAATAAATGTGTAGCAAATGTGTCATTGTCTTGTATGTCGGTCTGTCCGCATGTAACAACGCTTAAACTATCCAACCAAATTGCATAAAATTTAAGGAGACACAATGTTTTGAAATTGGTCAAAATATAGATTTTTTTAATATCAACTAAAAGCTTCTTTCCTTCATATTTTAATATTTCCTTCATATTTCCTTCATATTTTAATAAACACGAGCGAGAAAAAATATGATGTTAATAATAAAATCCAATACATTGAGAAATCCATGCACAATATAGTATATTCTAATAAATGTGGAAAAAATCGAAGCAAAAATATTCGTTTTTAAAAAAGTAGTAGGGCCTTTTTAAAAGTTAATTAGAAAAAAAAACTTTAAATCTAGTAAAATAGGGAGTTTCATTAGATTACTTTTAAATTTTGTTTTAATTTTAGTATTAGGTATTGTAACACCACATATATTACATCATTATTCAAAATTGAAATAAAAGTTTCAAAGGTGCCGCATCTTCTTAATATACTGGGTGATCCAAATCTCAGGACGAAATTTTAAAATGAATAGTTTGAAAACGAATCAATATTCAAAGATAAGCTTTGCACCGAAAAATGGAGAAGAAATCGGGTTTTGTGTAACAACGAAAAAAAAATCGCTTTGTTGGCGACCAACAAATGGTGCTATAGTGCTTTTTTGCACCAAAAGATGATTTACAGATGAAACAATGTCGATAACCTACAATTCAGCTTCATTACTGTTAATTAGTACTACAGTAAATGTTCAATGGGCTGTCCAGCATTCATAAGTGCAGCTGTGAGTCTAGGTACCACACCTTTCACAGCATTTAGTAGCATTTCTTGCTTTATGGCAGACGCACCTATGCGGATGGCATCTTTCAGTGCCGCTAGTGATGCCGTTGGTCACCAACAGAACTATTTTTTTTTTGTTGCCACACAAAACCCGGTTTCTTTTCCATCAGTTTGATGTAAACCGTATCTTTGTATCATGATTCGTTTTCGAATAATTCATTTTTAAAGTTCGTCCTTACTTTTGGATCACCAGGTATATAATCATTGCTGAATTTTGTCGAGTCCTTTAAAATTTTATGAAAATAGAATCGAAAATTAAACATATATTAGTAAAACCTTTCTTCATTTTATTAAATACCACGAAAAGTCCTTACATCAATAATATCCCTTGCTGGAAATTGATTCTAGGTTTCCATGGTAATATGATCTTATTTAGGAGGAAATCTCATCACTTTTGTATTAATTGAATATATAGAATCGTAATAAATTTTGTGTTTCTTGCAGTTATGTATCGGAATGCAAAATATTTTACATCAAGATCGGATTAATTATAAAAATAGTTCTAATATGAATGCATTTTATTTTCCACGTTTGACATATAACTTCCTAACTGTTTAAAATGAATATTTATTGATGTAATTGAATTGTAAAAATGCACATGCATTTGAATGAAAAGATACAGATCGCATACCATTCCATTATTTCATTGAAAAACTGATACATTGGAAAGAAATCTTTTTTTTCCCAGCTGTTCAGAAAGACATTACAAATACGTGGTGTTGTCCTTACTTAAACAGAAGATTGACAAAGTTATTTTTCCCTTTTAAAGATGATGTCACATGCTATTGTTTTACCTTTAATTTGTATAGCGGTCTGACTAGGTTCTAATTCGCGTAGATAGAGACTATTTGCCACAAATGAGGTTTAACATGGCATAATCGATACAATATAATGTGTTTTATTGAGAGAAATTATTTGTAAATTTCAAATTTTTATGCTACACTACTTGAAACACATTGAAATTAATATTTTTTTCAGATACATTTACAAATAAAAAATTTTTAACACTTCTCAGCAGGTTGAAGACGTTCACGAATTTCTGTTTTTTAGCCTCCCCTACCTGATTGTCTGTCTATACATGTTCTAACTTATGTGTATATGATTAGATTTCCAAATAATGTATATGTGCTATTTGGATTTACTATGGTAAGTTCGATATTTAATGTGAAGTGTGTAGGGGAAACTGAGGCACATTGATACAGGTTTAAAAAAAAAATTGATGTCGAGAAAACAGAAATTTCAAGTTATTTTTCCATATGGTATCAGCAAAACTTGTGTAGTTTGCTACAAAAACTGTACAATCGTTGTTTCATACATTAATTTTGCATGTAATTAAAAAAAATCGAAAAAAGTCATTTGTACTAATGTGCCCCATTCCCGTAGCAGATTGATATACCTCATGGGACACTTTGATACGTCTGGGAAAATGGAGACAAAATAACACCAATACATATTTTTCATAGAAAAATAGTTAGCAAACCATTTTATATTTATTTATAGAAATTCAAATCGCCCACAATTTATTTCTAAGCAATATTAAAGCAATCAAAATGAAATGTATAAGGACCTGATGTTCTGGCTGTTCCTTGTCTGATTGTTGGCAGTGGTAACTTTGTCATATCTGGCACTTCAATCCCAGCATTATCATCTTTCTTAAGAAAGGTGATAAAACTACTAGGTTTTCTGTTTATAAATCGGTTTAAAAACAGAAAATAAAGGATAATTATATTAAAAATTCTGTTTATAATATAATTATGCTGTGCTGTTCTGCAGCTTGTTTCGCTTACTTAATATTTCTCATGTCGACAATACTTTTTTCTACGGAGAATCGATATAAATTTGAGATTTTCCAGGCTGCCGCCCTTTTCTTTTCTCAATTCTACTAGCAATAGATGTTGGGTGAGTTTCTACGTCTTCTGTTTGCAAAAACACTATAAACTGTTCTTATATAAATAAATTAGAGCTATTTCACTTCAATAAAAACTAATATTAGAATTTTTTGGCAAAAATGGTTGGATAAAGGAGAGTATGGTAAAAAAATAAATAAAAGGTAATGAAAAAATGAACTAGAAAAGGATTTAGGTTGTATCAAATTGCCCCGACATATACTGTATCAATGTGCCCCTTACAGCCACTTTGAATAAAATGTATCTCAAATCCAACACTTTATAATTTATCTAACATTAAAGAATACGGAACTGATAAAGAGTAGCTTTACTTGCCAGGGAGAGTATTATTTTCGGTTGAAAAAACTGGAACAGTTGCATAATATCATTTTAATTGTACAACTTAAATTTACTTTTGATCTACAAAAACAATTAATCACCCGTCCCATTTCATCAAACTACTAAATCCTTCCAAGACTTTCGGTATGTCGTTGAGTGCACTAGTATTACCTTTTGGAGCTGCTGTGAAACTTCCTGTAATAACCATGTGTGCAGTACAGGGGTTGCATCAATGTGCCCCAGTTCCCCCTAATGTTTAACGTTTCTTTACAGAGACACTCAAAGACTTTTCCGTTACATTATGGAACAAGGTAGCGTTCTTTTAATGCTAATTGAAATGTATATAATAAAAACTATCGAACAAAAAAAGAATGTTTTCATACAAACGTGCGTTTCAGAAGAAGAAATTTGATTCTAAATAATATTTGATTCGCTAAGCTTGGGCTATTAAAAATAAATTTTTGACCAACTTGAAACTTTACTTTAAAACGTAATTTTTTTAATTTATTTTTTTAATATTGTATCATGAAGGTATTGCAAAATGATATGTGAAAAAGCTACCATAAAGCTGATGTCCTGAGACAAATTAGATTCAGTGTTGAAGTGTGAGACATTTCATGTGATCGAAAAGTTCATTTGTCTTTGAAGCAGTAATCCAAAAATTATTATTTCATCATTTAGTAATTTTTTATCTACATTTATATATATATATATATATATATATATATATATATATATATATATATATATATATATATATATATATATATATATATATATATATATATATATAAATACTTGTTTTATTTTATTATTTCTTGTAGTGTTAGTTTTAATAATCAACTTATATCTCTAAAATATAGGACTCTTTTTATTTTGATACAAAATAATAAAAATATGAAAAAATGATTATTTTTCTAATTATTCTTGCTCGGTACAAAAAAGAGCTTATGATAGCAATTTGCTTAGATTTTTTATTATTATTATTTACGATTAAAAAATGTGCAAAAAATTACAAAGGGATTTTTTAAAAAGCCAAATCTGAAAATTCGGCATCGAATGTATGTATATGTAATTTTTAAATTTATTCATTTTAAACATCTTTGTTTTCTTTTGGAATTTAGACCAAAAATAATATTTAAGATATTTGTAACTAAATCTATTTTCTTTTGATTCGGACATGTTTTCTAAAAAGGGAAAAAAAAATATATATTTAAGAAAGTATTTTTTCTTGGCATTTAGATCTTTTAAAATTTCTTCAAAAAAGCGCATCTGATCATTTTACATTTTTTGAATAAAGGAAATAGATTTTCTTTTCGAAGAAATTCTTAGACGAAATTCTTTTGAAAAAGATTTCTTGTCGGAGAATATTTAATGAATGTTCTCAATGTATAGGATACTGAAAGAATATTTTCATTTAAAAATATTTCGCAGCAGCGCCAGTATTTTTTCCTTGAAATTTTTAATTTTCTGTGTATTAAACAGACAAATTTCTTGTTTGTTTAATCTTTTAAGACCTGAATTATCACAGTTTTTTTAGAAATCACATATTACAATTAATGGTACTTACATATTATCTGACCAGGAGATAAATCATCAAAAATTGCTGCCAATTGCTTATTATATTTACCGTTGAGAATCATGTTCAAAACAGTAATTTAATTTTATTCAATATAAAACATCGTTAACAATGGTGAATACTTATTAAATAAATAAATTAAATTAATAAATAATGTATAAAAAATAAAGTATATTAGCAATAAGTCTTGGAAGTGCATTTTTAGTTTCGATATGAGATTTTTAAATTTAACTAATACTCTGCATACTATCTAATATGTATTTCTAAAGATCATATATAAAGATAAACAAAACCTAAGAGCAAAAATCCTAAGAGTTATTCAGATGAATGAATTGCTTATAAAAGATTTTTAAATGCGTTTTGCATTTTTACTCCGAGATACACTTTGTAAGGTACTCTGGGGTAATAACGCCACGTTAAGGTTCTACCAATTTTCACGGCTTAGTTTTAGATTGTATTTTTCAAACAAATATAGGATATGATACAGCAACTCATTGACTATCTATATAAAAAAAATAATTTAACAGATATGTATTCATAAAATGTAATAGCGTGATTTCTTGACCAATGCTATTTGGCGTTAATACCCACCTATATGGGTAATAACGCCATGCAAACAAAACTATGAAATAAGATGGGATAATTGTATGTAGATGGCCCAATTCTAAAAATACAAAGTCTACAAACTTAGAAATTGACAAATTGCATTCTAAGCTATTGAAAATGTTCAATTTTTTGTGAAAGTGCAGAAAAATAAACGTGTGGTGTGGGGGGGGGGGAGAATGAGGCAAAAGAATATCAGACCGTGAGCTTCTTTTTGCTTAAAAAGGACCGCTTAAATAGAACTATTAGAAACATTACACAGTTTTAACTGTGTTTATTTGAATCAGTATTTAGGATGTAGCTCGGCCACTGTAGGGAATCAACCGGGGTATTAATGCCAAGGAATGGCGTTATTACCCCGGTATAGTTAATGCTCTGTACAATTTAAATTAAAAATTATCACGAGAAGATATCCAAAATCTTCAACAACATTTTGAAAGTCCATGAAATGTACTACAAATTTATGTAATTAAGAAAGTGTTTCCGTATAAAAAAGATAGTCTTCACATCACAAAACGTATCTCGCAAATTTTAGATCAAGCGTTAATTTTAGTTGTTTGTAAAAACAATAAGACCTAAAAATGAAACAAATTAACTTGAAGCTGTTTTTTGCGATTTATATGACTCAAAACCCTTCTGCGCAGAGCACATGGGTGTCATTTACCTGATTATTTCATAATTATGCAAAATATAAGCACTTGGCGTTATTACCCCGCCTGGCGTTATTACCCCAGGGTACCTTATATTAAGAGATGAGATTGTAGAATATAGGTAAAATACTGCAGAAATGCTTTAGGATCACCCAAAGAATTGGAGAGAAGATTGTCTATGGATTATAATTTCTGGAAATGATATTTCAGTATTTTTAAGCGTATTTTAGTCTGATTTACATTTTAGCAAAATAACTGCTCGAATATAAAGATAATAGGTAATATAGAGGACTGTACGAAATTATTCAAGTATTGTTATAAAGCAAAGTTAAGTTATGTGTTTTCTGGGTAAACAAATATTTCACATACTATTTATGTACACACATATATGAAACGAAAAGACGGTATTCTATCTAAATGCATCAGTTTTCGTAGAACACTATCCCGGCTGAATAATGCGAATATTCCTTTAAGAACTACTGACAAGCTGAGCAGTCGTCATGGTAAGTTGGAAAGCACTGGATTTGTTCACTTTGGGTATTCCGGAAATAATGTAAGTCAATCTGTTTAAATAATCCATATTTTTTTCGATCACAACTAATAAGTTATTCCAGCAGTCACCGTTTCATGCATCTAATACTACAACATTCGCTATCCAAGCTTCATCATTCGCTATCCAAGCTACATCATTCGATGTTCTAAATTATCGGAAAAAATGAAACGGGCATCTTAACAGTTTAAAAATCAGTTGCATTCTGACTCTCTCCAAACCTAAAATGAAAATCCGAGACTCTACGCAAAAACTAGCTCCTCCCCTAGTCCGCGTCAGAAATTTAAAGACACATTAGGATTAATTTCAAGGCTATGGCACCCGACATCACCATCTCCTATTGGTAGATGGGGCGTGTCTTCCAGTAAGAACTTAATACTTTGTGCGTAATAGAATAACCTGTTCACAAAAGCGCATGAACACACCAACAGACGATCCAATAAAACAAAAATTAAAATCTCGATAAATATTCTAAAAAGGAAAAATAAACCTCTACATTGAAAGAGGATTTCACAATCGTTCCCGCTCTTTTTGAGAAAACAATCAATAGATTGTTACTAAGTTAAATAAAATAAGATAAAAGAATTGTAGCTGTTAAAATAATAAAACATTACGAAACTGAGATTAAAAGTATGTTCTATAAAGTTAGAATTAAAAACACAGGGTGTGCAAAATGGCGCAATTTTTTGATTACATATCCCCCCTCCTAAAAAGATGGGGGAAAATGTAGGTCTGAGATCTGCAAGTTCACGGAAAGGGAGATGATGCAGAACTTAGATCACGAAGTTGTCGATAGAAGTAATAATAACTAGATACTAATAAAAAGAAAAAGAAATTTTTTCTATAAATATGGAATTTAAATTTAGGAACACTAAGTTGATGTGTGGAATAACTTTTAAATTTACATATACTAAAATAAGTATCAACAAAAATACAAGATTTGATCTTGTTTTAAAATACACACCATAAAGTAATTTGAAAATATAAGCAATTAATCATAATACAAAAACATGAAAAATAAAAACAATAACGTTGACTTCTTTCTTGACAATGATGAACCTAAATATGATGAAGAAATTTAATAGAAATCAATTTTAAGAGTTTTCTTCAAAAATCCATCTAAAAGTCACATTTGGAATGACATAGTTCATTACCTCTTTTCAAGGATGTCTAATAATATTGTTATAGTCTGTCCAAATTCATCAGCTAATATTATAATAATGGTTCAGTTTTTTTTTTTTTTGTAAGTCCTAGAACATCCATAACATTCCATTTTTGGAACCTTTGTGAGAATACTTTTTATAATCATATCCTTATATAATAACACATTTTATAATATAGTAATATAGTTATAACAAATTTTAACAATGTAATAAATAAAAAATATTGTTACGAATTTTGTAAATAGTTAGTGTTTGTACTGTAAAATAATGTAAATAATCTTATTAAGCCCATTCCTTTATTAATAATAGTTTTTGTTACATTGTCTCTGTTATCAAGCAAACTTGTCCTTTATTTTCAGTGTATGTCTACGGCAGATTGGCGAAATAATAAAAATATCGCCAAGTTGGCGTCACTTTTGGCGACTAATTTTGGTCGCCAAATTTGGCAATATATTGCCAAGTTGGCGACAAACTTGGCGATTGTTGGCGATGGTAATCCTTTCCTCTCTATGGTAACCCCCTTAGATATACTGATACATTGTTTGTTTTTCCGTGGATTTTTCGAGATGGTTCTAGAAATTTCCCGCACATGCTGCGAGCCTATACAAGAAGAGAAGCGATGCGAGCTGTTGTTATTATTTACCAGTCAGTCATTGAGTGAGCAACGCGTTTGTTAAGCAAGTTTGCTTGAGTCTTATTTACGTTATTTTGAATGTGATTTAGTGTTGAGACGTTGTATAAAGAGTCTCTGGAACCTATATCTGCACTTATACGATAGATTTGAACAATTATTTTTGAATATCTAGAAATATTTGTGAGTTTCGAAGATTCTGTTGTTCTGAAGTTCTGTAAATAAATTATTTTCTACTTTTCTATAAGCGAGAGTTTGAAGTTGTCTAACCATAAGATCAAAAGAAGCCTATATAAGCTGCAACATTTAGTGTCAGAATTTGGAATCTTATGGCGAAAACGAGAGCAACGGAAGAGCAACTGAATGAGTTGTGGAAAGCTATTAATGGATTATCAAATTAAATGGATAAAGGCCAAGAGGAGTTGGCGGAAAAGATGATTAAAGGCCAAGAAGAGTTGGCGGAAAAGATGATTAAAGGCCAAGAAGAGTTGGCGGAAAAGATGAATAAAGGCCAAGAAGAGTTATCGAATAAAATCGACAAAGTCCAAGAAGATGTGACTGAAGAAATGAAAAGAAGCCAAGTGAGAATAGAAGAATTAAAGGAGGAAGTTAATAAAAGCCAAGAAGAAATGAAGAAAACTTTGGAAGAAAAGTTCTCATCGGTAGAGAGAAGAATGGGCTCGGTAGAAGAGAAAATAGAGGAAGTAGAAGAGAAAATTCAGAATGAAGTTAGTGATGTTAAACAGAAAATGGAAAGGAAAATGGCGGAAGTAGAAGAGAAAATTCAGAATGAAGTTTGCAACGTTGAAGAGAAAATACTAGATGAAGTAGATGAAAAGCTAAATAAAAAAGTACAAGATCTTGAGAAGAAACTTTCAGCGTCCAGTGGTAATTATGAAGAATTTAGGAATCCGCCTGCTTCTCCTGTGCAAGTTAAGCTGTCGACATACGACGGAAAGAGTTCCTGGCAAGTTACCAAAACCCAATTCACCATTGTAGCCGAGGCGAACAAATGGAGTGACGAGGTGAAAGCTTGTCAACTGGCAGCATCTTTAAGAGGAGAAGCCGCCGACGTGCTGCAAACATTGCCCGATATGACGCAACTCAATTTTGAGATTCTAAGTTGTGCACTTGAAATTAAATTCGGCGAAAAATTCCTCAAGGATTATATGAGAATACAAATGAAGAGCCGCCATCAAAAATCGAGTGAAACCCTTCAAGAGTTTGCCTCGGAAATTGAACGGCTTGCAAATTTAGCACTCATTGACTGTCCAACAAATGTACGGGAAATGCTCTCACTGCAATATTTTGTAGACGGAATAAAAGATCCAGAAGTGCAGAGAGCGGTACGAATGGCAGATGTACAGGATTTAAAGGCTGCACTACTATATGCCTTAAAGTTGGAAGCAGCTACACAAGCCAGCCGAAGAGATCGTAATTCAGTCCGAGGGGCAACGGTGAACAAAAGCTCAGACACTGAGAGCGACGTCTTGAAAGAAATTAGGAAATTAAATCAAGATATTGAAGCTTTAAAATATGGAAGAACAAGTTCAAGAAGACAGAATCTCACGTGCTGGGGATGCGGTGATACAGGACATCTCCGAAGAAATTGCCCCAAAATCCACGAACGTGAGATAAATTCAAACAGTCAGCAGGGAAACTAAATTTTGGCCATCTCGCGGGGCGGAGGTTGCCAGAGAATGAAAAGCCCCACCTGAAGATCCTCTAGATATCAAAAATGAGTGGCGGTGATAATGAATTATATGTGATAGGCTTAATTAACGGAATTCAATGCCGTATGATTGTCGATACAGGAGCCAATGTGAGAATAATAAGAGAAGATTTGGCCCGAAAATTGAAATCTAAACTCATCTGGACTCCACCCTGCGTTACCCTACAAACTGTGACGGGCGACAAGATTGGCATGTATGGAAAGGCCAATTTAACCATACAATTTGGACGAACGAAATATTACCATACGGCATATGTGGCTGACATAACAGATCCTTGCTTAATCGGGCTAGATTTTCTGAAGAATTTTGGCTTCAAGCTTGATTTCAAAAATAACAAAATGATCTCAAAATTTGAAGAAATAAGCCTTTTTGGATTAAATAAAGAAATTGAATGTAAACAAACAGTAATAGCCAAAGAATACATCAATCAAGATCCAAGAACAGAATTTTTAGTTCCAGCTGTAATTAAAAATGAAACTAATTATCGATTTGGCCATATAGATTATCCCGAAGACAATAGTAAACAATCAGGAGTATTGGTGGCTTCATCTATAGTGGACCTCTCGAAGAAGACCATTCCAGTCAGAATTGCTAACACCAGTGATAAGACGAGGACTATCAAGAAAGGAGAGGTGATAGCGTAATGTGCTCCTGTGACGTGTATAAGTCAAAATTCCAATCACTCTCAGAAATCTTCAGATAATTTAGTCAAGGATTTGTTACAAAATACAGACTTAAATTCAAAACAGATGGAAACTGTGGGAAATTTAATTAGAGAATTACAAAGTTTGTTTTCCCAAACATCTGAAGACTTTGGACGAACTAAAATGGCACAACACCGAATTGACACGGGAGATCACTCTCCTATTAAACAGCATCCTAGACGATTACCTTTTGCCAAGCAAGAAGAGGTACAGAATTTAATTAAGGATATGGAAGAAAATGACGTCATCGAACCATCGACAAGTCCATGGGCGTCTCCCATTGTATTAGTAAGAAAGAAGGATGGTTCTACAAGATTTTGTGTAGACTACCGCCGACTGAATGACGTCACTAAAAAGGATAGTTACCCTCTGCCAAGGATCGACGACACTCTCGACACACTTGCGGGCAACACTTAGTTCTCGACTCTGGATCTGAAGAGTGGTTACTGGCAGGTAGAGATCCATCCGGACGACCGCGAGAAGACTGCTTTTACAACGGGACAAGGATTATGGCAGTTCAAGGTAATGCCTTTTGGTCTATGTAACGCACCTGCAACTTTCGAACGGCTTATGGAAACGGTTCTTCGGGGGCTGTCATATGAAGCATGTCTTGTTTATTTAGTCGATATCATAATCATAGGAAAATCTTTTGATGACCATCTAAATAACCTCAGGCGGGTGCTACAAAAGTTAAAGGAAGCTAATTTGAAGTTAAGCCCTTCGAAATGCAGTTTGTTTCGTATTGAAGTCGCCTACCTTGGACACATCATTTCGGCGGATGGAGTCTGGACTGATCTGGAGAAGATATCGGCTGTGATAAATTGGAGTCGTCCAGCAGATGTTCACCAGCTTCGAAGTTTTCTAGGATTATGCACCTATTACAGAAAATTCGTCAAAGGCTTCTCGATGATTGCAAGAATACTTCATAAATTAACAGAAGCCAATCAAAAATTTATGTGGACACAGGAATGTGACGCTGCTTTTGAAAAGCTTAAGGAGGCCTTGACATCCACTCCAATTCTGTCGTATTCTCAAATCGATAAACAGTTTATACTTGATACGGATGCAAGTAACGAAAGCACTGGCGCTGTACTGTCCCAGGAAATCGACGGCCAGGAGCGTGTTATCGCGTATTTCAGCAAGTGCTCGTCAAAGGCAGAGCGAAACTACTGCGTAACAAGAAAAGAGCTTCTTGCTGTAGTGAAAGCCGTAGACCACTTTCATCACTATCTTTACGGTCGAAAATTCCTGATCCGAACTGATCATGCTTCTCTAACTTGGCTATTGAATTTTAAGAACCCTGAAGGCCAGATAGCCAGGTGGATACAAAAGCTTCAAGAGTACGATATGGAGATACGCCATGGAAAATGCTCATCACATGGAAATGCAGATGCTCTCTCAAGAAGACCCTGCTCAGAGAATTGTAGATACTGCGACCGGGTTGAGAAGAAATTTAATGTCAAAGGTCCTATAGTAAGACAAGTTACAACTTTGTCTACATCATCGCAAGATCCGTGGAGTGACGAGAGCCTGCATAAAGATCAACTTGCTGATCCTGAAATTAAGCCAATTCTAGAGCTGAAAGAGGAATCCAACAGGAAGCCCAGCTGGCAAGAGATGGCCCATTACCATACTACGACTAAATGTTATTGGGCTCTCTGGGATTCCCTACATTTGAAGAACGGTATCTTGTACCGAAAATGGGAGTCTGACGATGGAAAGACATGTAGATGGCAACTATTACTCCCTAAGTCGAGAATTTCTATGGTCCTTCAAGAACTGCATGGAAGTCCCACAGGAGGTCATTTTGGTGTAATGAAGACCCTGCAAAAGTTTCGAGAGCGTTTCTACTGGAATAAGGTTCGCAGTGATGTGGAGAAGTGGTGTCGAACTTGTGACACCTGTGTAGCACGTAAAGGTCCAAAGAGGCGCACCCGTGGACGATTGCAACGTTATAATGTAGGAGCTCCTTTCGAACGAATTGCTCTAGACATCCTGGGTCCTCTTCCTAGAACATCTGATGGCAACAAGTACATCCTCGTTGTCATGGACTACTTCACTAAGTGGCCTGAAGCCTACGCAATTCCTAATCAAGAGGCGGTAACCATAGCAGACATACTAGTTCAAAACTGGGTTTCCAGATACGGAGTTCCTCTTCAAATCCATTCCGATCTAGGAAGAAACTTTGATTCGGTTGTGTTTAAGGATATGTGCGGACTACTCGGCATGGACAAAACTCGAACTACACCTCTACATCCTCAATCGGACGGCATGGTGGAGCGTTTCAATCGTACCATCCTAAATAGCCCCTCTCTCCTGGTGTCTAGAGACCAACAGGACTGGGATAAGAAATTGCCTCTTTTCCTGCTTGCCTACAGGAGAGCCACTCATGAGGCCACTGGTTACTCCCTTTCTCAAATGCTCTTTGGTCGTGATCTTCGTCTGCCTGCGGATATTTTGTTTGGCCGTCCTCCTGATGCTCCTTCATCGCCTGAGGAATATGTCGATGAACTCCAGTCGCGGATTGAGAAGATTCATTGTCTAGCGAGGAACCGAATTGGACTGGCAACGGAAAACATGAAGACACGGTACGACACAAAGGCAACTGGACATGAGTTCAACGGAGGTGACAAAGTTTGGTTGTGGAATCCCATACGTCGTAAGGGACTGTCGCCAAAATTACAAAGAAACTGGGACGGTCCTTACACAGTCATCAACAGGCTGAATGACGTCGTCGTACGTATACAAAAATCGCCACACGCCAAACCCAAGGTCGTACACTATAACCGGCTAGCCCCTTATTTTGGTCAAAGTGATTAGAAATTCAAAACTTGAAATTCAGACCATGGCCATGAAAGTAACTTCTTGTAAATATGTAAATAGTAATTAGTTCTTATTTATGTAAATTTTATTATTATTGTTATTATTATTTATTTATTTATTTATTTGTTTATTTATTTTAAGTGTTTTCCTCTAACTCAAGGATTGCACTGCCCGGGACGTGCAGTCTTTGCTTAGGGGGTATTGTTACGAATTTTGTAAATAGTTAGTGTTTGTACTGTAAAATAATGTAAATAATCTTATTGAGCTCCATTCCTTTACTAATATTAGTTTTTGTTACATGTCTCTGTTATCAAGCAAACTTGTCCATTATTTTCAGTGTATGTCTACGGCAGATTGGCGAAATAATAAAGATATCGCCAAGTTGGCGTCACTTTTGGCAACTAATTTTGGTCGCCAAATTTGGCGATATATCACCAAGTTGGCGACAAACTTGGCGATTGTTGGCGATGGTAACTCTTTCCTCTCTATGGTAACCCCCCTTAGATATACTGATACATTGTTTGTTGTTCCGTGGATTTTTCGAGATGGTTCTAGAAATTTCCTGCACATGCTGCGAGCCTATATAAGAAGAGAAGCGATGCGAGCTGTTGATATTATTTACCAGTCAGTCATTGAATGAGCAACGCGTTTGTTAAGCAAGTTTGCTTGAGTCTTATTTACGTTATTTTGAATGTGATTTAGTGTTGAGACGTTGTATAAAGAGTCTCTGGAACCTATATCTGCACTTATACAATAGATTTGAACAATTATTTTTGAATATCTAGAAATATTTGTGAGTTTCGAAGACTCTGTTGTTCTGAAGTTCTGTAAATAAATTATTTTCTACTTTTCTATAAGCAAGAGTTTGAAGTTGTCTAACCATAAGATCAAAAGAACCCTATGTACGCTGCAACAATGTAAATAAGAAACATAATAAAGAAAAATATCAATATAAGTAAATATCATAGTAAGTATAACTAAATCTCGTAATAAGTAATAGTAAATATCCCAAAAGACATTCTTGAAATTCTAATTTGTATACTTAATCTGTTTTATCTCATCTCATATATTTGGGGATGAAATATAGAGAGAAGTGGAGTAGAGTAAAGAAGATAATCAATTATGTAATCATTTACTTAATCCTTTATTCGAAATAAGCTGGAATATGTACAAAAATAAAAAAAGATAAAATAAAATAAAATAAAATTTTGTTCATGTTTGAGAATGCAAGTGACCTTTCAATTACTAAGATTCTTAAAAAGAAATATTATTAATAAATAAAAATTAAAGACAAGATCTAATCATGTCAAATAATTACGCAATAAATAATTTCTTGGTGTGATAAAACATTGCAAGATGCAAGAAGAAAAGAGAAAAAAGAAACAAAACTAAATTCTAATTTACATGTACTTGGACTGGAATGCAGAAGCAGAGGAAGTAAAAAAGAATTATTTTAAAGTGATAAAAATTTGGTTATCTGTCAAATAATTAAGTCAATGATTGATAGATTAATTTTAATATTACAAACAGGTTCAGTTGAAAATTAAAATGAAAAATGGTTGACTTAAATTTAAACATTTATTATATTATTCTACGTTATAATTACAGTAATTCATTACAAAATAAGATATATTCACTTTACCCATTTACGCCGGCATAAAAAAACACATATAAAAGTTTCCAGACAAGTGATACTCTCGCTGCAGTCAAGAAATATCATTGTGATTCTGTAAGAATTACAGGATATTATCTGAATTAAAATATGAAAAGAAATTTACTGTTTGAGAGAAAAAAAATATAAAATGGTAAAAACTAGGGATTTAAGTTTGAGCTACAGTTTATACTTGAGTTTGTTATTGTTTATGGGTTTGTTGCTTATGACTTAATTTAAATTTATCAGGGGAATAATAAGGCCTAAATTTAGATACATATACTATTTCTTAACTTTTGAATTGGTTTTGCATATCAATTTCGAAATTTACTTCGGAAAATTTGTTAAGAATTTTATAAGATCTACTATATACTTGTGATAACTTTCTAGTACTAGGGTACTGAAATTCTTCATAGATAACTAGATCCCCAATTTTAAATTTTGGTTCGACATATTTTTTATCCTAATATTTTTTATTTTTTAAATGAAATTCATCAGTTCTTTCCTTAGCAATCTTAAGGGCTTCATTAACAGGGGAATAATAAACTTGTTGTAAGGGGGAGTCATTTAGGGTAATTGACCAAAAGGTAAATAAGCAGGTGGAAATTTAGTAATAGAATGTGGTGTATTATTATATTCATTAATTACTTCAGTTAAAATTCAGTCCAGGGAATTTTGGAGGTAGTGAAATTTACTTTACATTTTAATCTAATTACTATTGTCTGATTTACTCTTTCACATTTCCCATTCGTTTGTGGATGATGGGCAGTGGTCAAAGGTTGCTTAATATTATGATTTCGCAGGAATTTTTTTAATCTTGAAGAAGTAAAAGCAGCATTCCTGTCACTCAGTATTTTTTTAGGAGACTGTACACTTGAAATTTTATTAAAACAGAATAATTGTTGAGGAATTTTGATATTGAAAATTTGTTTTGGACAATTGGTATAAGTTTCTATAGTGACACTTTTGGAAGGAAATGCCCAAACATATATTGTTGCATGGTCTATTATAATATGGAGATTTTTTTTGGTAGAATTATAATAATTGAACCCTTCTACAGTATCAACAGACAGACATTCAAAAGATTGATCTGTAGTGGGCATAGCTTGTAATAAGCTAAATTTTTTCTGTCTAGGTTTTTTATTTTTCTGGAAAATATCACAATATTTAACAAAATTGGTAATACCTTGTGTCATATCTGGCCATTACTGTTATTACTGGCCATTACATGCTATTACTGGCCAACTGAGATTAAAAGTATGTTCCATAAAGTTGGAAGTAAAAACTCAGGGCGTGCAAAATGGGCGCATTTTTTTAATTTATTACATATATATATATATATATATATATATATATATATATATATATATATATATGTGGGAATATTGAGTGATTAGCTTATGATTTAAGCAAAAGTAACATTCTTAAAAAAATAAAAAGGTTTAATAGACATAAAATATGTAAGTAACATTCAATGATAACAGTAGAACTGAATAATATTTAAAATAAATAAGCTTCTCTGAGCTTTGGATTAAAAATCCATCCAACTCGCCATCGCTGAAATCTATAGAACACCTCGTTCTTTTTTATGCATCCTCACGTGAGTCTCAATTGGGATATCACGTTCATTAAATCATTGAGTATATTATCTTTAATTGCTTAATACTTCATCCTTTATACCCACATTTTCGGTCATCCTGACGTTCCTGGCGACCTCGCCAGCTGCCCCACGGCTTGACGTATTTTGCAATAGTGGATATCTTGTCCACCATGGTCTCCAATCCTCTTTGCATCATAATGATCATGTGATTTTTCTATAATGTTTTTATTAGGTCCATGGAATTTTCTCCTTTTCATTCCTGTTCCATACTGCATTTCTTGGATTAACTCGGTATCATTTAATTCATATCTGTTAGGTACTTTTCTCATCATGTTAAATTGCTTTCTATAACTACCATTACTCCAAAAATATAGATTTCTACGCGGACCATTAAAATTTGTTTTTATGCTTCTTTTGCCTTTAAATTTAAAAGTATCCTTTTCACACGGTTCAGCCCTTTCTTTTTCAAAAATTTCATATTTTCTTTCTGTTTGCTGTACCTCTAAATGTTTCTGTTTGCTGTTTCTCCAATTTTCATATGTGTGACGTTTTCCATCAAAATTATTTCTCGAATAATATTTCTTTTCTTCATCTCTATCATTGTAATCACGCTTCTTGTAATTTCTGATAAATTTCTGTTTATTTGCATTAACTCCTTCAACATTCCTTTCTTCCCTCGTATTTTTCCGTTTATAATATTTTTTAATTTTCCTCGTTTCATTTTTATTTTCATTGGCGCGTGCACATAAATTGCGTTTTTCTTTTAGGTCATTCATTCGTCCTGTTTGTGATGTCTCGTTTCTTTCATTCAATCTTTTCTTACTAATTAAATTTTCTTCTTTCTCATTTATTTCTTTTCTAATTTTCAAATTTCTCACGTGATTCAAATCAATTTCATTTTCTTCTATGACTCTCGCGAAATTAATCAAGTGATTACCTCCTGCATTATTATCATTTGCAAGTATAACATTTTCATCACGTGAATTATCTAACGTAGACGTTTTCATTTCATTATTATTTTTGGCAGCATGATTCAATTTTATATCAGAATTCTTCTGAACTTTAGTGTAACCTACTTGAATACTATTGCGTTTGCCAACGATCTTAATTCCGTTCTCGTCTATCGCCAAATTTAATTTGCTAATGACATCATATCCCAGTAAAATATCATATTCAAGAGATTCTAGTACGTACAAATTTGTTCTGATTAGAAAACCATCAATATTAAATTCATATGGGAAGTATCCTTTTGGATAAACAACTATTTTATTTATGCCGGACAAAAAGATATTATTTGAAAATAATCTTGGCGAGCCTATTTTCGTATAATATTCGTAACTCACCAAACTGATATCACTTCCAGTGTCGAAGAAGATCTGTGTCTTTTCACCGTTAATATCAATATTTTTCATGTAATCTGATTTGGCACTGTTAGTTTGCTTGATTACTGCGGAATTCATCTCTTTGTAGTTGGATAATCGCGGATTTTGGCTGTCATTTTTTATTTGTTTATTATTCCCATTATTACACTGCGATATTACGTGGCTAAGACGATTACTTTTGAAACACATAATTTGTGCCCTGTTCTTTTCATTTAAATAAGAAAATTCATTTACATTATCTGTATTATCTGCGAATTGTTGTTTTCTTAAAGTATCATAACGTTGAGATGGTAACCACGGTTTTGAATTGTTATTTTCGCGCATTTTTGACTTCCTATCTTCAAAGTGGTGTGAATTTCTATTCATGGTTTTAATATTACGCCTTGCTGTTTCGTAATCATCTAGTTTACAAACTAACGTATCAACACTTTTAATTTTGGGAAGATCATCGATGAAATGTTCCTTCATTTCTATCGGTAATCTTCTTTTGATTTGATCTACCAGTATTAATTCTTTTAAATCTTCAAAATTCGACACATCAAGACCGGTAATCCATTCTTCTAAATAATTCCTTAACTCAAATGCTAGATCGCGCCAAGTGGCTGAATTTTCTTTCTTATGCGACATTAATTTTTGCCTAAACTCTTCTGGCGTCAATTTGAATCTTTTGAGCAGCAAGTTTTTTACATAATCGTAGTTATTTGTTAATGTTTCTGGTTCTCTAGTTATAACATTAGCAATTTCTAGCGGCATTAAACTTAATAAGTGCATGACCCAATTCTCTTTTGTTATATTCATCCTAGAAATCTGTCTCTCGAATAGAGCTAAGTAGATACTAATATCACCCTTCCCATCAAAGTGTGACATTAATTTAGACAAATTTAGTTGCTTACCTGTACCAGTTACAGCCGAACCGTTACTTGTATTTATCATATTTCCTTGAAGTTCAATTTTTCGTAATTCGTACTCCATTTCCATCTTCTTTTCCTCTAATCTTCTTTCTGCTTCTAACCGTAACCGTCTTTCTTCTTTTTCTGCTTCTAGTCTTTTTTCTTCTTTTTCTGCTTCTAGTCTTTTTTCTTCTTTTTCTGCTTCCAGCCTTAATCGTCTTTCTTCTTTTTCTGCTTCTAGTCTTTCTTTTTCTATTCTCTCCGCGGCTATGACTTCAAGTCGAACTTTTACAAAATTTTCTTCATAATCCTTCGATTCAGTCACCAACTTTAACAAATCAATGATTCTTGGACTCTGAGGCACAACTATACCTAGGTCATCACACAATGTTAACAAGTCCGCCTTTCTAGCTTTATTCAGAACAGACATTATAATTTTTGTTTACACTTCAACAAAACAATATAGTGCACTATCTTGCAGGCTTGATTACGGATAATTTCTAATCATTACACATATAAGAAACAGTTACTTTTTTACATAATACGTATTAGTTTAAAAACAAAACATTTTTCTTAGACTTAGATCTTCTTAGTGTAAAATAGCTTTCATCGTGAAATTCAAATTCAAATATAAATCAGCGAAATCATTCAAATCCTTCAATCCCGGCAACGAACCCCCAAAACTTGTGGGAATATTGAGTGATTAGCTTATGATTTAAGCAAAAGTAACATTCTTAAAAAAATAAAAAGGTTTAATAGACATAAAATATGTAAGTAACATTCAATGATAACAGTAGAACTGAATAATATTTAAAATAAATAAGCTTCTCTGAGCTTTGGATTAAAAATCCATCCAACTCGCCATCGCTGAAATCTATAGAACACCTCGTTCTTTTTTATGCATCCTCACGTGAGTCTCAATTGGGATATCACGTTCATTAAATCATTGAGTATATTATCTTTAATTGCTTAATACTTCATCCTTTATACCCACATATATATGTATATATATATATATGTAATAAAATAAAAAAAAAATGTTTGCGACATTTTTATTTTTGTTCTCTCTTAGCTTCAATTCTAAATTTGTGGAACATATTCCAATCTTAGTTTCGTAACTTGTAACAGCTAAAATTCTTTTTCTTACTTTAGTTATTAATAAATTATTTCTTGCTTCTCAAAAAGGCGGGGAGTATTTCGTAAGCTTTTTACTTTCTGGCATATTCCTGCGATTTTAATTTTAATTTTTATTTTTTAACATCGCGTGACAAGTGTTACTACGCGTTGCTAAAGGGCTTAGTGTTCCGAGAAAAAAATATAGTTCTTGCCAGTAGACCGCCTATTACGGCCAATTAGAATTGATCATTTTGTCCGTTAGAGGCGCGAGTCCATCCTGATTGGATTTTTAAAATGATTGACGCGGAGTAGGAGGGCGCTAGTTTTGTCGTGAAAATGATTTTTTTCATTTGGCTTTTCAGGAGAGTAGAATGCACCTTTTCTTTAAACTATCAAGACGCGCGTTTTATTTCTCCGCTGAATTAGAAATGTCATTTTTTCCGAGATTGTAGAACGCCGGAATGTTGCAGCTTAGTGAGCGAAGGCCGTAGTGATAGATGTATGGAACGGTGATCTGTGGAGTAACTTAAGTTCGTGCTCTAAATAATAAAGAACTAAAACACTGATTTTCTTGCATTGTTATTGGAGAAACTCCTACGAGAACAAATCCATGGCTTATCCACTTACCAGAACGACTGCTCATCCCACTATTGAATCTTAGTGAATAGTAGTATTCTACAACCAACATGGTATTCTATTAGTGATTATACACTATTATAGAACATCGTCGTCGTTTTATTACATTTTTAGTCGACAGGATGAAAAATGAACCGGCGTAAAACTTTTGAGAATAAGCTGCATGCTCTTCATACACTTACAGTTGTTCCTACATTTTTCCTGGTATTGTTTTCATCTTAACATTTAATACAGAAAAAAAAATAACTATGATATCTTCCATCTAAATGGTATGTCCAAGACTGAAGATGGATGGGATCAGCTGCTGTGTGTTAATACTAATATTGTAATTTTGTTTCCTGCAATAAGACTCAATGTGTGTTACTAACAGTCAGAGTTTTTGAGATGTTAGCTGCACGCATCTTTAACCTCATCTGCGTCTACTTCCACCCATGTTACGACGAGATGGCCTGCATGGAAAAACATCTTCATGTGCATAAATGATAAACCTTTCAGCTGAAAAAAGATCGTCTTATAAAGTTTTGTTTGTAATTATGTGTGGTATCTACATCTACAAATATTTTAAATGTGAAATATACCTCGCATTCTAGTGAGAAACTTTTCAACTGAGAGATATGCAACCAAACTGTGAGATATGCAAAATAAAAATTACAAAAGATCACCTGCATGAAATCAATTCAACATCATTTTCTTTTATTTATTTATTTACTGTATTTTCTAGGTAAAAGTGCATAAATATTTTGATAAATTTTCATTTCATAATAAATGAACACCTGCTGTATGGTTGCGAAACTACGGTAGATTCCATCAGTAATACAAGATAATTGAAATTTACACCTGTGAGTCGTATCTACGAAGTTCTTTATTTTTGTTTAGTTTAATAAAAAATTAGGTATTTGAACAAGGCCACATCGAACATGTCTGTAAGTTATTATTTATTATTTTATTGTTTTATTGATTAAGAAATTTAATGATAATTTCTTTGTTTAAATTCTTGATTTTTTTTCTCTCTCTTTTATTACAAATATTAAAAAATAAATTTGTTCTTAATTTATAATTAGTTAAAATTTTCTGCTCATAGAAATTTTATTTAGTTTTAAAGGTGTTATTTTTTTTTTAAAATCGAAAGATGGATTAATTTGTTGTTAAAAAAATACTCTGTTGCAAAATTTATTTTCCATACGTAAAGAAAAGTATTTTTGTTTTTAAAATTATTTGTTATTTCCCATGTATGGAAACCCGATATTTATTATTTTATTACTTATTTATTATTTATTTATTTATTTCACATGAATTCACACAGAATTGATTTATTTATTATTTATTATTTTTATTGTTATTTATTGAAGTATTTGAAGTATAGTAATTGAATTTTAATAATTGAAGTATAGCATTTAAATATTTTCCATATGAATTATCCTTCTTATATGCTATTAAGATCAGGATTAGTAAAAGAAGAAAAAATGTCAGAAAATAAACTTGATATTGTCCCTTTTGAATTTGGGTTGGGCATGGATATATTTAAATGGTTTAAACATTTTGATCGAGAATGTTCAGTAGAAAAGAAAGATAATGAGTGGAAACATCAAAATATTTCAAAATATTTAAAGGGGGAAGCGCTAAAAACTTATATCAATGATTGTTTGGATTGTGCTACTTATGAAGAAATTGTCGAGATTTTAAGTGAAAAATTCATTCAAGTTAGAGTTCCAAAATTTTCTGAATTTACTTCCTTAAAGTTAAATGATCTAAGTGATTTGGATTCTTATTTTAGAAAGAAAGTTGAGATTGGAAGGCAACTTCAGCTTGAGGAAAATTTAATTATACAGGGATTAATTGATGGCCTTCAGCCGGAGTATCAAAATTGTTTGATGGTTAACCCTCCTTCCAATACTCGTGAATGTTTTCGCATTGCTAAACAATTAGCAGCGATTCCAAATCATACCTCTAATAACGGCAATAGAAATTTTCAACAAACTAGACCAATGCACAATCCCAATCCTCAGCCCAGACATTGGACTCGACCTACTCCAAACAATCCATCCCAAAATTTTAATCCTAGGTTTTTCACTCCTAGAATGCCTACGACTCATTGTCAAAACAACTACCCAAGTCGTCCGTGCAGAATATGTTTAAACAGAGGCATAGAAAATGCATATCATTGGGAGAGGAGTTGTATATTTAACACAAATTCCTTTCAAACTCAAACTCCTGCTCATATTCAACCATCTCCTACTAATAATATTTGACAATTAATCATCCCTGGATATGTGGGCAATAACAAAGTGTATTGTGTGGTGGATAGTGGATCAACTGTCTCAATTTTACCCCTCAAATTTGTTCGATATTTAAATGGTAATTTACATAATGTTACCCCTATTACTATCAGACAGGCACAAGGAACTCTTACAATTAATAAATCTTGTCGATTATGTATTAAATTTGGTAATATAAAGAGATATGTTAATTTTTTAGTAAGTCAACTTGATTTGGACTATGCTATTTTAGGTTTACCTGATTGTGCCAAATTTAAATTAAAAATTGATTGTGCAAAAAGCCAGGTGTTACAAGACAATATTTCGTTAAACCCATATGTCAACATATCCAGTGATAACTTAGAATTGCTTCATTTTGATATTATAAAAAATGATACTACTGTGCAACCCGATTATGGAAATACCATAACTCCTCAATCCTTGTCGCGAACTAATAATGATGATTATAATCTATTGGGGGATCTGAATGCTATTCAAAATAAAAATGTAAGGGAACTTTTAAGGGATTATTTAGATATTTTTGCAAAAAATAAATATGATGTAGGGAGAATTAATATTGAACCTCAGCGTATTTATCTTAAATCTGACCTACCAATATCTTTGAGGCCTTATCGTACATCCACTGCTGATGAAAAAGAAATATCTCAGCAAATCCAATCATTATTAGCTGCTGGGTTAATTAAAGAAAGTTATAGCCCATACTCTTCTCCAGTTACGTTAGTAAATAAACGAGATGAAGGTAAAAAAACCCGAATGTGTGTTGACTACCGAAAATTAAATTCTATCATGAAAAATGACGCTGAACCTTTACCCCGAATAGATGAAATTTTAGACAAATTAAGTGGTGCCCAATATTTCTCTACACTAGATTTAGCCTCAGGCTATTGGCACATACCTATTCATCCAGCCGATTCCGAAAAGTTAGCCTTTACTACTAATTGTGGGCTCTGGGAATGGAATGTTCTCCCCTTTGGTGTAAAGGTAGGCCCCCCAATTTTCAACAGGACAATTAGAAGAATTCTTACAAAATATAAAATAGACTTTGCTTGTTATTATTTTGATGATATAATTATTTTTTCTAAATCAATAGATGAACATATACAGCATCTCATCCAAATTTTTGATTTATGCCGAATAGAAAATATTAAATTAAAATTATCTAAATGTACTTTTGCTCAAAAACAAATCAATTTTCTAGGGTATGAAATCCAAAATGGAACTTTAACTCCAGCTAATACTAATATAGAAACGATTAAAAAATTAAAACCTCCTACTAACACTAAAGAATTACAAAGATTTCTTGGTTCTATAAATGTGTATCATAAATTTATTGACAAATATGCTGAAATTAGACACCCCCTAAATAAATTACTTAAGAAAGATACTATTTGGGAATGGAATACTGAATGTCAAAACTCTTTTCAAAAATTAAAAGATGCCCTCATTGCTAAACCAATTTTAAAGATTTATGACCCAAAATTACCCCTACACATGTTTGTTGACGCTTCTCAGGTAGCGGTAGGTGCAGTTCTTAAACAACCCGACCATAATAACTTTTTACATCCAATTGCTTATTTTTCTAGAGGATTGAGAAGTTATGAGAAAAATTATTTCATTACCGAACTAGAGTGTCTTGCTATCATTGATACTTTAGATAAATTTTATCATTACTTTCACGGTGTGCAATTTACCATCCATACTGATCATGCATCTCTTGTTTGGTTAAAAAATGTCAAACATTTAAGAGGTCGATTATTTAGGTGGTCATTGAAGTTAAGTATGTTCGATTACAAAATAGAGTACTTAAAGGGATCTACAAATGTCGAAGCCGACATGTTGTCCCGAAACCCTATTTCTCATTTTTGTAAGCCCCTTACTTTTCTTCTTGACGTTAAAGAGATTATTGAGATGCAAGAAAAAGAAAATGTGTGTGGATCAAATTATATTAATGACAATGGACTGATTATAGTTAAAAGAAAAGGTTTTCGTAAAGTGGTAGTTCCCATGTCCCTAAGAAAAAAATTGCTTAATGTTGCTCATGAACAGTTTGGTCACCCTGGTGTTCAAAAAATGCAAAATTTAATTTCTCCTAACTATTATTGGCCAGATATGACCCAAGACATTACTAACTTTGTTAAATACTGTGATATTTGCCAGAAAAATAAAAAACCTAGACAGAAAAAATTTGGCTTATTACAAGCTATGCCCACTACAGATCAACCTTTTGACTGTCTGTCTGTTGATACTGTAGGAGGGTTCAATTATTATAATTCTACAAAAAAATATCTCCATATTATAATAGACCATGCCACAAGATATGTTTGGGCATTTCCTTCCAAAAGTGTCACTACAGAAACTTATACAAATTGTCTGAAACAAATTTTCAATATCAAAATCCCTCAACAATTATTCTGTTTTAGTAAGATTTCAAGTGTACAGTCCCCTCAAAAAATACTTAGTGACAGGAATGCTGCTTTTACTTCTTCAAGATTCAAAAAATTCCTGCGAAATCATAATATTAAACAACGTTTGACCACTGCCCATCATCCACAAACGAATGGGAAATGTGAAAGAGTAAGTTAGACAATAGTAACTAGATTAAAATGTAAAGTAAACTCCACTATCTCTAAAATTCCCTGGACTAAGCTTTTAACTGAGGTAATTAATGAATATAATAATACACCCCATTCTATTACCAAATTTCCACCTGCGTACTTGCTTTTTGGCCAATTACCCTATGACTCCCCCTTACAACAAAATTATTATCCCCCTGTTCATGAAGCACTTAAAATTGCTAAAACAAGAACTGATGAATTTCATTTAAAAAATAAAAGCTATTATGATAAAGATTATATCGAACCAAAATTTAAAATAGGAGATCTAGTTATCTATGAAGAATTTCAGTACCCTAATACTAGAAAGTTGTCACAAGTATTTAGTGGCCCTTATAAAATTCTTAACAAATTATCCGAAGTAAATTTTGAAATTGATAGGCAAAACCAGTTCAAAAGTTCAGAAATAGTACATGTATCTAAATTAAGGCCTTATTATTCCCCTGATAAATTTAAATTAAGTCATGAGCAACAACCCCCTAATCAACAACAACAAACTCAGGTAAAAACTGTAGCTTAAACTATATCTCTAGTTTATCATTTTATAATTTTTTCTCTTAAACAGTAAATTTCTTTTCATATTTTAATTCAGATAATATCCTGTAATTCTCACAGAATGGCAATGATATCTCTTGACTGCAGCGAGAGTGTCACTTGTCTGGAAATTTTTATATTTGTTTATTTATGCCGGCGTAGACGAACAAAGTGGAAATTTCTTATTCTGTACTGAATTACTCTACTTAGAATAATATATTAACAAATAAATATTTAAAAATATACTTTTTTTTTTCAGCTGAACCTATTTGTAATATTAAATTTAAGCTATCAATTAATAAATTAATTATTTGCCAAGTAACAAAATTTTTATCACTTTATTTTAATTTTTTTTTCTTCTTTTTCTCTTTCTTTGCTGCTGCATTCCAGTCCAAGTACATGTCAATTATAATATAATTTTGTTTCTTTTTCTCTTTCCTACTTGCATCTTGCAATGTTTTATCACACCGAGAGAATATTTATTGCGTAATTATTTGACATGAATAGATCTTGTTTTTTATTTTTATCATTTATTAATATTTCTTTTTAAGAATCTTAGTAGTTTGAAGGTCACGTGCATTCTCAAACATGAACAAAATTTTTATTTATCTTTATTTTATTTTAATTTATCATATTATATTTTAATTTTTTTTTGTACATATTCCTACTTAATCCTGTACTCGGATTACCAGATTAAGTAAATGATTTCATAGTTGATTACATTTTTTATTTTATTCCACTTCTCTCTATATTTCATCCCAAAAATATGAGATGAGATAAACGAGATTAAGTATTTAAAGAATGTCTTTTGTGATATTTATTATTACTTATTAAGAGATTTACTTATACCCATTATGAGATTTACTTACACTTATGATATTTATTATTATTGATATTTTTCCTTATTATGTTTCTTAATTATATTGTTTATTATTTACATTGTTAAATTTTATTATTACTATATTATAAAATGTGTTATTAATTAAAAATACAATTATAAAAGTATTTTCACAAAGATTCCAAAATGGAACTGTTATGAATGTTCAAGGACTTACTCACACAAAAACTGAACTAATATTATAATGTTAGCTGATGAATTTGGACAGTTAAATGAATTAGACATCCTTAAAATGAGGTAATGAACTATGCCATTCCAAATATGACTTTAAGAAGATTTTTGAAATAAACTTTTAAAAATTGATTTTTAGATTTGACATTGTTAAAAAAGAATTTAACGTTATTGTTTTTCATTTTTATGTTTCATTTTTATGTTATTACTATGGGTAATTGCTTATATTTTCAAATTACTTTTTGATGTGTACTTTAAACAAGATTATATCTTGTATTTGTATTGAAGCCTATTTTATTGTATTTAAATTTGAAGTTATTCCACGCATCACCTTGGTGTTTTTAAATTTGAATTCTATATAAAAAAAGAGAAATTAATTTAAATTTTTTTTTATTCAGTATCTAATTATTATTACTTATATCAACAACTTCGTGAGCTAAGTCTGCATCATCTCCCTTTCTGTGAAATTGCAGGTCTCAGACCTACTTTTTAACCCGTCTTTCTGGGAGGGGGGATTTGTAATAAAATAAAAAAATAAAAAAATTTGCGCCATTTTTATTTTTGTTCTCTCTTAGCTTCAATTCTAAATTTGTGGAACATATTCCAATCTTAGTTTCGTAACTTGTAACAGCTAAAATTCTTTTTCTTACTTTAGTTATTAATAAATTATTTCTTGCTTCTCAAAAAGGCGGGGAGTATTTCGTAAGCTTTTTACTTTCTGGCATATTCCTGCGATTTTAATTTTATTTTTTATTTTTTAACATCGCGTGACAAGTGTTACTACGCGTTGCTAAAGGGCTTAGTGTTCCGAGAAAAAAATATAGTTCTTGCCAGTAGACCGCCTATTACGGCCAATTAGAATTGATCATTTTGTCCGTTAGAGGCGCGAGTCCATCCTGATTGGATTTTTAAAATGATTGACGCGGAGTAGGAGGGCGCTGGTTTTGTCGTGAAAATGATTTTTTTCATTTGGCTTTTCAGGAGAGTAGAATGCACCTTTTCTTTAAACTATCAAGACGCGCGTTTTATTTCTCCGCTGAATTAGAAATGTCATTTTTTCCGAGATTGTAGAACGCCGGAATGTTGCAGCTTAGTGAGCGAAGGCCGTAGTGATAGATGTATGGAACGGTGATCTGTGGAGTAACTTAAGTTCGTGCTCTAAATAATAAAGAACTAAAACACTGATTTTCTTGCATTGTTATTGGAGAAACTCCTACGAGAACAAATCCATGGCTTATCCACTTACCAGAACGACTGCTCATCCCACTATTGAATCTTAGTGAATAGTAGTATTCTACAACCAACATGGTATTCTATTAGTGATTATACACTATTATAGAACATCGTCGTCGTTTTATTACATATATATATACGTAACAAAATATAGATTAAATACAAAATTATACAAATGAATTTGAATACATATTTGGCTGCTAACGCAACTATTTTAATCAGTTTTTTTAAATGTTTCAAGCATTTGTTACTCTTAAGGTGAGGACAAGGGTCTAAAATACAGTAAAACCTCCATAGCGGACACTCCCGAATAGCGGACACCTCTATTTGACGGACACTTTTCCAATCTCCACTCCCAAAACCTAAATTTTTCTATATTTAACCTCCGAATAACGGACATTCCGAATAGCGGACAGTAATTTTGATGATAAAAGATGAAATAATATTTTTCAATGTGAAAAAAAAAAAGTAAAAAGCCTCTAAATTTATCAGATTAATGTGTCAAGTATCAAGAAACAAAGAAAAAAAAATCATTTTAGTAGGGCTCATTCATAAAATTCAATGAGTAATTAACTAGATTGCATATTGCATAACATAGAAGAGATAAATCAGAGACGTCACACGGCGTCTATATGATTGGAGCAAAAGAAAAATAATCACTGAAAACCTAAAGTACATTTTATTTATGTGTTTTTACTCTTTTATAAAACAAAGAAAAGGGTTACTCTATTTTATTTATTTTTTTTTATTGGGAAATTGCATACTGATAATTTTAGCAGCGAGGATTAAAGGCGCCAAGAATGCGATGAGAATAGGGGGTAAAAAAAACTACTTCTCAATGTTTATTGCTCTTTTCGATTCTTGTGAGCGTTACTTTAACAATGGCCTCAAAAAGGAAACGATTAGCTTTAAAAGAAATTTTGAAATTGTAAGTGTATCTGAGAGAGAGAAATTGAGTTTACGGATACTTGCTGACCGTTTTAAAATAGGTAAAACACAGGTGGGCGAATTTTTACGAAATAAAGAAGAAATAAGAAATTTATGGATTACTAACTCAAACGAGAACACCAAAAATGTGAAATTGAGGAAGACTAATTCCATTGAAATTGAATCTATAATTCTGAATTGGTTTACTTCTGTTCGTTCTAAAAACATTCCTATCAATGGACCTTTGATTCAGGAAAAAGCTTTGGAAGTCGCTAAAGAACTCGGATTACACGATTTTAAGGCTTCCAGTGGATGGCTGGAAAAGTTTCGATCTCGGCACAACATCTCTTTCAAAGCAATATGTGGAGAAGCAAAATCAGTAGATCTTAAAGAGGTGAAGGATTGGCAAGAACGACTTCAATCAATTTGTGAAGGCTACGAGGAGAGAAACATTTTTAATGCCGATGAAACCGGACTCTTTTTCAGAATTTTTCCGAATAAGACTTTATGTTTTAAAAAGGATGATTGTATCGGCGGAAAAATGTCAAAAGAGCGACTCACTATTTTACTATGTTCCAATATGTTAGGAGAATTTGAAACTCCTCTTATTATTGGAAAATCTCTGAAACCCAGGTGTTTCCCAAAGAATATTCAATTTAATAAATTTGGTATTGTGTGGAGAGCAAATAAGAAGGCATGGATGACCAGTCCATTAATGATCGAATGGTTAACTACCTTTGATAATAGGAGGGAGAAACATCAAAGAAAAGTTCTATTGTTTTTGGACAATGCAAGTTCTCATCCAAAACATTTGAAGTTCGACAATGTTAAAATTATGTTTTTTCCCCCAAACACAACTTCAGTATGCCAACTACTTGATCAAAATGCAATACGCAATTTTAAAGCCTTGTACAGAAAGGTTTTATTACGTCACATTATTTCAAAGTTAGATTCCATGGATACAGTTGAGAACTGTGTAAAATTAGTTAATGCTCTCGATGGTGTAATTTGGATTTCGACAGCTGTTAAAAACATAAAACCGGAAAGCGTACGACAGTGTTTCAGAAAAGCAGGCTTTATTTTAAACGAAAATGAAACGCACATTTCCGACACAAATGAAAATTTAAGCGAAATAAGGGAATTAATGGAATACATCAGATGTGAAGAAACTGCCGAAAATTTCATTAGTATTAATGATGAATTATTATTTTTAACACAATCAAACTGATTGGTAAAGTTATCATACGAATTGAAAATTTCCAGCTGAGCGAAAAATTGCCCAGGCCGGGGATCGAATTCGGATACTTGGCTTACAAGGCCAATGCTTTACCTGTTAAGCTATCTGGCCGATAGCCGGCTGGGATTTTTCGCTCAGATAACCTTATTGGTCGTAACATCTGGTCTGTCATTTTGAAACAGCTCGCAGAACAAACCGCAGGTAATGGAACTCCATATAACGATGGATACGTAGATATACTATTATTTTTAACACAATCAAAGTGATTGGTAAAGTTATCATACGAATTGAAAATTTCCAGCTGAGCGAAAAATTGCCCAGGCCGGGGATCGAACGCGGATACTTGGCTTACAAGGCCAATGCTTTACCTGTTAAGCCTGTTAACCTGTTAAAAATAATAGTATATCTACGTATCCATCGTTATATGGAGTTCCATTACCTGCGGTTTGTTCTGCGAGCTGTTTGAAAATGACAGACCAGATGTTACGACCAATAAGGTTATCTGAGCGAAAAATCCCAGCCGGCTATCGCCCAGATAGCTTAACAGGTAAAGCATTGTCCTTGTAAGCCAAGTATCCGGGTTCGATCCCCGGCCTGGGCAATTTTTCGCTCAGCTGGAAATTTTCAATTCGTATGATAACTTTACCAATCAGGTTTGATTGTGTTAAAAATAATAGTATATCTACGTATCCATCGTTATATGGAGTTCCATTACCTGCGGTTTGTTCTGCGAGCTGTTTCAAAATGACAGACCAGATGTTACGACCAATAAGGTTATCTGAGCGAAAAATCCCAGCCGGCTATCGGCCAGATAGCTTAACAGGTAAAGCATTGGCCTTGTAAGCCAAGTATCCGGGTTCGATCCCCGGCCTGGGCAATTTTTCACTCAGCTGGAAATTTTCAATTCGTTAATGATGAATTGCCCACTGAAGAAGACTCAGCTGATATATGTGATTATATTCCTTCAGAATTTTCGATAAAAGCTGACTCTATTAATGATGAAGAAACAGATACGGAAACTGGTGATATTTCTTGCAATATTGAGAACTTCCAAGAAGCGGCAAAATATAGTGAGCAGTTACACAATTTTTTTGTAAAAAAAGATGATTCAGAAGGATTAAAACTACTGACTGAGTTAAAACTTCACATTGAAAAACAAGTTACTTGTAATCGCAAACAAAAGCAAACTTTAGTAACAGATTTTTTTCATAAGAATGTGATAAACGAGGAATAAAGGTATGCACAATTTTATTTCAGTTTTATTGCTTATAAATAATTTTAATTTTTGATTAATCATATAGTATAAGTTTTAGGATATATAAAAGTCAATGAAACATTGTGCTTTTTTTTGCAATTTTGCTTTTCTTTTTAATATTTGGGCTTTTCCGAATAGCGGACACCTCTGAATAGCGGACAGTTTCCGCGCTCCCGAGGTGTCCGTTATTTAGAGGTTTTACTGTACTATTAAAAAGCATATTTTTATGTTTTTAAGTGAATACTTTATTTATTAGTAGCTTTAAATTTATTGTACTTGATTTATCATTATTCTAAGTATATTGTGCTACACTTTCATAAAAAAAATATTGAAATTCAGCCAATGATAGTGGTGAGAACCAAGTCAACTCAAAAAAAAAGTTTCCATGCGGTAGTCATGATAACTCATGATTGCTTCTTCTGAAATTAAAAGAACCAAAGTTGTTTCTTAAGTGTATATGTTTATCTTGAAATTAAACTAAGGAATCAACAAAATATTCATTTTTTTTTAATTTTTGGTGAAGGTGCAATCAAAAGAATGTGATTTACATTTTGATGTTTGACAGAAATTGCTCCTTTTTTGTTTAATAAATTGCAATTAAAAAGATCCTAAATTCAGAAACTGATATTTAGTACATAAATGAAGTGTGAAAATTTTAAGTGAAATCGGTCTGGAGGTTTTCGAGAATTTTTGACTGCCGATTAAAAAAAAAAAAAAAAAAAAAAAAAAAAAAAAAAAAAAAAGAATAAAATAGAGAATTTATTTAACTTGCTTAGAATCGTCCATTCCAGCTCTATAAAACAACTTGTCTGCAGATGCTGCATGAATCAAAGCATCCGAAGCACAAAAGTATCGATTTTAAAAACATAGTGACGGTCAGAGGGACCGAGCGCCCGGTTTCTCAATTGTCTATAACTCGGAAAGTTTTGCTCCTAATGACTTCAAAAATTCCCAGAATATTTCTTATAAGTTGTAGTATCAGAAATTTAAAAATTAAAAAAAATTGTTTTTTTCCCTTTAACTCCCTTAAGGGTGTTCTCAACCGCTGTGCTCAAAAAGCGCAAAAAGTTTTGACACATTAACAAATTCATTTTTTAAAGAAAATACATAAAATTGGACGGTCTGGTTATGTAAGCACTTTCAAATCGAACTCAGTTTTCCATGTTATGGTAATTAAATTACCTACCGAGTTATAAAAAAAAATTTGATTACGTGATCACGCGATTTTCTACCTTACGTTGACTAGTTTTTCTCTTTTTGTCGGACAATGCGATTCAAAACATCATTTTTGACGGCTTGTTCTGATATATATATTGCGTTTGCATAAAAAGGAAAAATGAGTGCGATTAGATAGTTTCTGAATAACAACACCAGCTAGTTTCATGCATTTCCGAACAAAAATGAATTAAAACTTATGTCACAAAATTGACCTTTTTAATTTAAGAACACCCTTAAACAACTTATTTACCTTATTTCCGTTTACAAAAAAATCTTGCTACATAATTCCAAAAGTGCTAGAAATTATTTCATAATTTTTGCTTAACACATGATTTTTCTTAACCAAATGTTTAATAATTTTTAAAAAGCAAGAAGCTACTGTTTCTTTCCTAAACGATAATTTTTAGTAATAAAAAGTCAATGGCTTTGAGAGATTAAATGCAAAGTCATTTCGTAAAAGCTTTCGAATAAAAAAATGCAAACTGATATTAACGCAGAGCGCTTTGGAGGATTACGTCTATGATTATGCATTTAGAAACATTATTTTTAAGGAAATTTATTTAAGTGAATTTTTATAAAAAATAAATACATAAATAAATAAATAAAAACAGCTTAATGTACAAAATAAGAATAAATAATTTTGAAATAATCATTCAAGACTTTCAAAATGCAGTTAAAAATTCGAAACATTATTTTACAGAATTTAAAAAGATGTCATCATTATTTTTTTAAAGGAAGCATTGGTATGTGGGGAAAATGTAGGAAAAATATTTTTCATCTGGATATTAAATTATTTATGACAAAACCATAAGAAAAATACACATAAAACGTTCTGCACTTTGACTATATCCGGCTATTAAACTCGTATTTGACTCCGATAACACATTAGTGAACAAGACAAAAAATAACGTTTTAAGCATAAATTATGAAATTCTTCCCTACACTCAGAATACTACAACGAAATTTTAGCGTTTAACAAGAATATAAATCAACAGATTAGACGTTTCGCTTAATTGTTAAAAAAACAGTAATTATTATTT
Organism: Maratus speculifer; assembly: GCA_964019185.1. Classification (NCBI taxonomy): domain Eukaryota; kingdom Metazoa; phylum Arthropoda; class Arachnida; order Araneae; family Salticidae; genus Maratus; species Maratus speculifer. The sequence continues at coordinate 27,163,430 of OZ025292.1, forward strand.
CCAGTGGGAAAGGCATACAAATACTTTTGAGTAGGCTTGTATATGATGAGTGCATTTTTATGTAATTTGCATAGTACGCTAAAGTGCAGTTCAGTTGCAAAATGTATATAATAATCTCATAATTCAACCTCAGTAATTTCTACCAATATAGTAGGAAATATACTTGACTACTTTTGTACATATATGTTTGTTATGCACATATCTATGTATGTTATATATATAAGTATGTTATACTCACACTGTTAAAAATTTACAGCAAAATCTGCAGTCCAGTCATTCAGCCATTTTTGCAGAATACGGTTACTTGACTGTCATTTAATTATATTCTGATAATATTGTCAATATTATGGTTAAAATACAGTTAATCAACTACTGTGTAACCGTTATCTTTAAACCGTTGGACAGTTTGTTGCAAATTTTGAACAGTGCACTAGATTTTAAAGTGAAAGTTACTTAACGAAAAAAAACGCATATATAACACATTTATAAACGCACCTTCAACAATTACTAAATTCCTATTAGAATGTACAGGTATAGTCGTGGAAAAAAAACACCCCCTATTAACTTCACAACAAATTATTGTAGTTTTATTTATTACAATTTACTGGTACCGAACGATTGGAAAAGGAATCTAAATGATGTATATAAAATTTGCTTAACACATTCGCTGCTGCTTACGTGAAGATGTGATGATAGATAAAGCCGCACTTTAGAAGTGGGTTTTTCCCAGAATTCGATTTACTTTTTTGTAACAAAGAATCAGTGAAAAATTTTCCCGCGCCAACGCTTGACTGGCTATTGGATATCACCCCTCATCAAGCGCTGACTCGTGATCAGCAGCGAATGTGTTAATCGTTATCTACATTAAGACGAACCCAAACTTTTCTTTAAATAGAAATACTCAATTTTAACACGATGTTTCAAATCTTTGGTGCACACTATGTCTAGACACCAAATTTCAAATCATTTCAATGATAAGTTTTTGTATAATATATATTCAAAATTTACTTCTTCTTATGTCAAATTATATATATCTTCAAAATTAAACTCCGAATGTGCTTATTTTATATTTAGCAAAAATACTGGAATCTCTAAACATAAATACGTTGGAATTTGTCATTTTTATATATTTATGACATGAATTATGAAATCAATATTCGAAAATAATATGAATTTAAGCATTAAATATTTTTGATTGATTCCCTAATAGCATGCATGGTCACAGTGAGTCACTTTGGTCACATCACATCTGTGACCAAAATGCCACCTCTCAGTGACATCACATTGTGAGTTTCTTAAAAACCTTTAGAAATTTACAAATATCCTTTAAAACATGTTATTTACTTTAAAAAAACATGTTTCTGGCAATTTAAATATCGTCTCTTTTGTCACAGTTTCGGCACAATGTTAATGTCAAATTAGTCACAAATGACACATTTTTGTCAAATTTGTTTTTCACAAATTTGTCACATTGTGACCACTTTGTGAAACGTCACAAAAGAGCTCCTAAATGGCCATAGTCAATGGGACTTCACATCGACGTCACGTGACGGCTCATCGACAATCGATAGTCACAAAGTGACAGTGTGACTTCACAACGCCGTTGCAGTGACGTCACCATGCTTTACGGGTTTAGATATATTAAGCCCTCTTCTTGGAAGTATAAAATTTAAAATTTTTCTTCCAAGTAATTTTCAACTTATGTCTAAAAATGCAAAATGATTGGTTAAGTTTTCGTCTACCATGGAAGTGACTAGGTATTTAAAAATTTCTTAAGCTTTACAGTAGTCTAACAGTCTTTCATGACTTCTTGCGTAGACCCAAAGAAGACTTGATCAGGAAGGTGCTCCTTCGGTCAACAATCATGTACCTAACTTCAATTTTGGTACAACCCATAAAACATGCTCGTTTTAAAATAATTATTTTCTCAGAAATTTATAATACGAATTGCATGAAATTTGTTTTTAGGCTAATAAAAAAGCGTAGAGTTCATTTGTGCAGTTAGAAATGGGTACTGATATTGAAAAAAGATGTTAGGATTCGTTTTAATATATAGATGACTCCATGATAAAATTTTAAATACATCATTTATATGTAGAATTTATTTTAAATCATTTGATACCCATAATTTGGTTCCACGATAACTTTTTGAGGAGTTAGTAGCGGGTGTTTATTTCTTCCCCACGACTGCACAATCTACATTACCACGCATTAATCTGGCCTTGACTCATTTAAAGTACATAATATAGGTAAAATAAGGCTTTTTATAAAGAATTATTTGTTGATTATTCAACAAAATCTTGGAAGAACTTGGTTTTGGAATCTTCAATAAAGATCCGATGGGCCATAAAAATATAAGTTATTTTTCTGTATTTTGTGGGACAAAGATGAAGCATTCTAACTTAAGAGGATGAAATTTTTTTCAATAGGTCAAGTTTTGAAAGATATGTTTTTAATTAATTTTCCCCTTTAAAAATAATATTACTTTATTAAATTTCTACAGGGTAATATCTCTCATAAAACTTAAGTTAAATTTATTCTCCATCGTTGTCTTCTTTATTAATAATAGATTTTTTCTCTCGTTATTTTCTTAACCGCAGAAGAATTTAGGTTAAATACGGAATGTTACTTTTCATGCATAGTAACCGTAGAACATGTACTTTTAAGCAATTAGTTTTGTTGCTAGGTGATATCTTTCACAGCCTTCCCAACGTAAAAATTCTCATAAACTTTGTCTGCAACCTTTTATTATTTTTTATTTCCATGTGTCCTTATTCCGCAGATGGTCTAGTCTAATTATCTAACATCCCCGTTACATTTAACGAGTCTGTGGTTTCGGCACTCTAGATTGTTGCTTTAGCAGTTTGGCGTTATTAATTCTAATATATATTACTTTTTCTTCCTATTGACATACAATTAACGGGTATCAACTTGTGTCTCGTCTCAGCCAAAATATCGCCAAAAAACCACTGGTCCTGACATTTTTGTGATTATTTTGTTCGCCCATTCTTCAGCTTGCTGAGAACTGTCACCAGTCACTCGGCCTACTGACGATCGACATGCGAAGTACGAAATAACCAGCTCTACCTTTAACTTTCTAGCAAGCCGGTAATTTGTTACTGAGGGCACCTCGCAATATACGAGCCTGGACACAATAAAAATGGAGTTTTTCACTATCGTTTTGTGGTGATTTTTTACCTCGTCTTATTTCTTCGTAGTAAAATTATCTTTTATCTTTCATAGAAGGACCACTAAAAGTGTTATGCTATCTCCAAAAAACTCGAACTTTTTTTTAATAGATCAAGTGAGATATTGATTATGCGTGTATATTTTTAAAGTTCTCAATGAAATAGGCCCCCCTGCAAGTTGATGTGCTCATTTGTTACAAAAATTCCTGCCTGATTCATGAATACAAAGCCGAAATATATACTTCATCAGATATCATAATTACATTCAACCTAACCATGTTAAAATAACTTATTTTTAAGACACTCATCGAGCCTTCATTTCTGGTGCCAAAACAAACTTTTTACCAAACGTGTGAGAACAAACACCACTTGTCATATGTATCCAATTTTTAGTCTGATTTATTTGTGCTAAAATGGTAAAATCGATGAAAAATTAACGGACATGTAACACAATTTATCTTTCAATTATACAATGATGAAATATACTTTTTTATTGAGCAGTTAAGTAATACCCATATAGCACAAAAGCTCCTCAATACCTCCCCAGGAGCTCCAAGTCATCCCAAATTCTTCCTAATATTAAAATGACAACATCAGGACATCCTGGGGAAGAGTCTTTTACGGTGTCCCCAGGAGTGAGCTCCCAGAAGTAACCCCCTCGGAGCAACTTCCCAGAAACGCTACTCCTGAGGAAGTATCTGGGAAATCATTCCTGGGGAAATACCTGGTTAGTATTTCCTGGGGAAGTGCCGAGGAAGCCACAGTGCTGGCGCCATCTCGTGAGTGATTCTGGAGTAAAATATTTAATTTCTTTTTATTAAAGTATTGAATTCAATTTGATCGGTATGAGTTTTTTAATCAGTTAATTTTATTTTATCAATTATTCGATTTCTTATTTTTTAGCAAGTTAGATAACGCCCAATCCAAAGTAGCCGGTGTGACATTTACACAACTTAAATTAGTCACCAGCAAAAATATTTTTGAGCATTGGTTTCAATTTGTATGAATTTCAATGTAGACCACTTACACATACATTTATCCAAATCTGAAAATTTTCCGATGTATCATTTATTTATAAAAAAAAATAATTTCTACCTATTGCGGGTGTGACACAAAAAGGACATGCATTTTCATCTTTCAGTGCAGAAACGCAAAACTCTGTTAATTATGACAACTGATTGAATTGATTTTTTTAAATATTAAACAGTAATACTTAAATAATTATTCTATGAAAAAATTAAATTACTTACTCAATTCTTGCTTTTGTAGAAAATATTAATAATTCTCGTTGCGGGTGTGACGCCCTGTTGCGGGTGTGACTTGTATAGCCAATAAAATAATGACATACACAAATATTTTCAAGGCAGATTTTTTTAAGTAAAGAATTAATCAATATTACAATTATAATATCTAGAGAGGAAAATATCAAACAAATTTCATTTCAAATCTTGAATTTATAATTTCTGGTGGTGGTAGCTTATTTTTACAAAAATGCTCTTTTTTTCCTAGAATACATACCATGATATTATATTTTTGACAAAATATGGTAACAAACGAATTCTCTTGTGATCACTTTCTGAAGTTATTACTACATTAACTGTTCCTACGTCAATAGAAACAACATGATGTATCGGTTGAATGTTGAGCTCCGATTGTGCTTGGTGCCAGCATGCATGAAGCATTTTCACAATATCTTCTGAAATTTCACATTCAGCAAAGTTCTTTTATATTTTTTAGGACTTTTTCTATACACATAGCAAAATCTAAAGCTGAATTTATAGTTGCAGAGCGTTGCTAGCGTTACTAATTTCCTGGCAACTGCACCAACCCTGTCGACAACTCCTTTACCATGAGATAAAATGCAAAAAGATTGCCATCCTTTACCGTGATTTTTTAAAAATAGTCTCTTCTTTTCTCTCCTTGATTTGTCTCTTTCCTTCTCTTTTTGTAGCTAAGCTTCATATTTAAAAGGGTTTTCTTTAATCTTTTTTCGATGATATCGTGATCTTTCTGTACTCTTCATTCTCTGCAAAATAGAAGAAATTAATGTGTAAACTTAATAAATATAGCACTTCCGATCTAAAAATATATGCTTAACAAATTGTTAATATTTATCCCTTGAAATTTCTAATCTTACATAAAATTAATTATGTTAAATTTTGGTTATTTTCAAACTGGCTATATACATTTTATCCTAACTTAATAAACATTTTAACAGTTTCTATTATTCTTACTTCTACTTTTTATTTAATTTGAATTAAAAGAGAAAAAAATCTTCCCCTAATATTGCTTTACTTATTTTAAAAAACTAAAATTATATATATTAGATAAATATTATCAAATAAAAAAGTAAAAAATATATACATAAAAAACAAAACAAAATTAACAAATTTAAAGAAAATTGCTAAAATATTGTTTCGTAATTTTTTTTTCTATAAAAATCTTACCTTTTAAATTAATTTATTAATCACATATCACTAATAAAATTATTTTCTTGTAGTAAAGCAACAATTTTATCAATCCAAACTGAATAAATCAATTGCACACAGTGTCACATGCTCAAATGATGCAAAATTTTATTTATTAACTGGAATTCACTCTAATAAATCCAAGGATATAGTTAAAGCTGCCAAGTAATGTTTTCCAACATATTATTCTTATATAAATTTTCATATAATTTATTCAAATATACATTTGTAATCAATTTTAAAAGACGTTGCGGGTGTGACTTTAATTAAATATCACACCCGCAACAGGGACATGTCACGCCCGCAACGCTCAATAATTATAATTAAAATATTAATTAATTTTTTTGTGTCTGTAATTCAAAGTATCTTAATAAACTATTTTTGAATATAAAGTTTCATAACTTTAAGTCAAAAATTCTTTTCTGTAGAGATATAAATGTAACTTTTCGTTGCGGGTGTGACACAGTAATTAAGAGTAATTAAATATGCTTACCTTTTGTAATGAAGATTAGTGAACACTTCTCTGCAGACAAAAACTCTCAATAATAGCTGTCAGGTCATATATATCCAAGTTTGGAGATTTTCAGAATGTTTGTTCAACTCTGTGAGGCCTTGAAATGTAAATGTATTTGCCGCAGTCTATTTTACAAAGCATTGTGTCACTTTATTAATTAAAATAAGTATGTAATTGACAAAAATGCAATTCTTTTTTGATAAAATATGAAATAGTACACTCTTAACAGTTAATATGCAAAATTTCAATCATATTTAAAGAAATTTAAATTTTCATCCTCATGTCCATTTTTTTGTGGATTGGGCGATAATTGTTATTAAATTGTAATTATTTTTAATTTTTGGTATAACTTTTAATCTTCTTTAGTTAAATTAAAAATTTTAATTTATTATTTCAGTTAATTCCAATTTTTATATACTAATTACTGTTACGTATCTTTTAAACAAAATTTTGTTCATTTATCAATATTTTATTAATTATATAAATAACCTATTGCATTTTGCTTTTTGTTATTATTACTTTTTTAATAATTAAGAAATTAATTTTACTTGTTTAAAGTCACTAAATGGTAAGTTTATAAATTAATAAACTAAAATCTCTAAATAGAAGACAATTCTGGATCATATATTTTTTCTGATATTTAGAGCTAAAGGTATTTATGCAAAGAAAAAAAAAAGATATTCTTAAAGTAAGTTTGTTCATAAGTACCCGTTTAAAACTTTGTTATGAAAATTATCTAAATCGAGTCCTGATGCATCTTAATACCAGATGCTAAATGTATATATATATATATGGGTGATTCTCAAAATAGGGGACAATTTCAAAAGTGAAATCTTAAAAAAATTACTGTTAGCAAACTTTCTGAAAAAAATAGGTCTTGTTAACATAGTATTAGGTATATTTTACATGTAGTCAGCAGAGCTAAATATTTAAAAATTAACTTAAAAAAATTAATTAGTATTTTTGAGCCATGCTAATGATAAAACAAATTGCATAGAATAAATATATTAAGAAATTATCATTTTCTTCCTGTTTAAATATTTTTTTCTATATTTATTAGCCTTCCTTTTCAGCAAATGGTTTCCATTTTTACATATATACATATAAGGAGAATAAAAACATTACCAAAGGGCAAACTTTGTTTACATGAGCAACATTCTGACACTAACAATGTAAGAAGCTGTCTTAGGGATTTTCTGACAGATTTAATGCACATTTTAGGGATAATAAATGTAATACCTAAATTTATATATAAAATTAAACTTTATAAAAGATACAATATAAGCAATGGTTACATTTATGCACATAGGAGTCTTTAGCATGAACAGAAAAACCATGCTAATGACACTGATATTTGTCCATGCTAATGACAAATTTTAATTTAAATAAGATTATGAGCCATAATATAATCACAATGCAATAGTCCTTTCTGGGGCTTTTTAAAACACAAAAGTCCTATGCAAATATGTAAAAAAAAAATTTAATTATAAAATAAACATGAAAATTATTATCCATTCTAATGACATACAGTTGATGTACGCCCCTAATATTCAACTTCTATTCTTAAAATACAATACATGCATCTATTTTCAGGCTGGGATAAAATGGCTACTTGTTGCCATGGATAAACTTTATATTTTCAAACTATTGTCATATGTGAAAATAAATTTTGATTAATAACCAGCTGTTATAGTATGACCTTGTTTTGAAAATAGAATATGGAGGACAAACTTTAATTCTTTTTTATATACTATAATTTTATTTTTAAAAAGAAATTTATTGGATAAATCCTCTCCTTGATTAATTTAAATAAAGAATAACATTTGTTTTATTTTATAAACATGATATTAACTGTTGAACAAGATAGTATATACAAGGCACAGCTGCTGTGGACATCCATGCTAATGACATTTTGAACATTTATTCTGTTATTTTAAGGTGTTTTTAAATAAAAAGTGAGTAATTCTTGAATGCAAATAATGAATAATATTAAGACAAACATATCTATGACAGAAAATCTCTCAATTTTTTTTTGTATGCCGAAAGACATAAATTGTCCCCTATTTTGAGAATCACCCATATATATATATATATATAATTAGCTAACATACTTACTAAGCACTATTAAAAAAAGTGTCGAGACGAAACTAGACATTTTAATCACAGCACATAACACCAATTCAAGGATACAACAGTTCCCTTTAAAATGGTAGCTTTGGATTTAAAATGTATAAATATTCAGCCGCACCTCTCCCCCTCCTCAAATGCATACCAATATGTGGTTTATTTAAAAAGATTTTCTGTTTAAAAAATATACATTCCTATAAAATCAGTTAAAAATTATAAATTCACGCAAATTTAATGTTTAATTAAGATTATTATCAATTAACTACCAGTGTAATTTATGTATGTGTTGGAGATAAGAAAATGTTAGCTAAATAGAAGCATAAATTGAAGTGTAATTTCTGATCAGTGGCGCCAACTTATATGGGCCCATGGGGCGCAAGCCCACAGAATAATTTGATATCTCTATCCACCCATTATTAATTGAGCCCATCCAATATTTATGTATTTGTTCAAAAATTTTTTGAGCACACTCAATATTTTACAAAAGTTGACGCCACTGTTTCTGATGGTTTAACCTATTATCTTTTATTTATTATTAATTAATTTTTTAAGTGTAAGTTTGACTTATTAACAAATTATTTTTCTAATATCTTTTATAGATTATCAAACATAATATCATTATTATTATTTAAATTCATTTTAGATAAAGTGAAGTCTTTATTTTGAAAACTTCAGAAATATGAATATTTTTTGGTTCTGAGATTACAGATAAATATTTATCTGTATTTCCTTAATAATAAATATTTTATCACAATTTTCAACTGAAAAATATATTGCATTACTTAAAACCTTCATTTAACAAACCGATTTCATATTATATTTCTTCGGATATCTATAAAGCATGGAATTTCCTGTTTTACCATGCATATAGTTAGGTGACAATGAGAGTATTATAACAGAAATGCAAACAATGCTCCCAAGAATCATCGTCCCAATTTTCCATCAATTACAAGATTACTATTATAGACTCTCAATAAGCTTACCCGCCCAACCCCCAACCCCCCTTCCAAACCAGTTTTGCCAGCTGAGAATGTTTCACGGGAATTTTACGGGAATCACTCAAGGAGAGGAAGAGAGAAAAAAAAGAGTGTGTGAGTTTCGAAGAATTGTAAATCAGATTATTTGTGTAAGAAAAGGTAGTAAAAGTAAGAAAAGTTGTTACGAACAAATTTGTTCGTACGTGTAATAGAAAAAAAATATATACATTAGTTAGGGATTTTTAAGATCGTTGATAAAAACATATTTTAAATAAAGACATCAGATCTTTTAGGCTTTTAAAATTTTCTAAAATCTTAGTTACTAAAAATACATTTCAAGAAATCAACAAATATATTTCCCGTCGTTGATCAAATGAAAAAACGTTCATATTGTATTTTCTTTGCACATGAATATTTCATACCATTTTTAAAGACTATTAAATGGCGATTTGACTGAAAAGTAATTTTATTTATAACAATAAGAAAATAAAATAATTTTGTTAACAGATTCAAATTTTATTAATAGTTTCTATTTCATGTAACTCAAACAGTGTTTCAGTGTAATGATAGAATTTTAAAAATGATTTTCACAATAAATTCTGATATAACAAAATTCTACAAATTTGTACAATGGTGTGTTATTAATAAAAATATAGAATTTTAATATTTTTACAATGTTATAAAATAATACAGTGGTTTTACAGTAATTTTAATCCTGCAACAAGTGGTAAATATCCAAACGTCTGTAACTCGTACCGTCGTATAAGAATTTCATAAGTAACGGATTTAATTATTCGTTAATAAATACTCGCCAAAATATACCTAATCACTTTAAAACGGGTTTGTTGATTGGTTGTATTTATGACGGCCAATTATCAACATGACGGACATATCAAGGGAGGGAGGTTGCTCACAGTGAAGTTCTTTCTAAAGGAACCTAACCCGTATTTACGCGAGGAAATCCAAGATTCGAAGAAAACCCCAGAAAACTCCAAACAATTAGGCCGACGGGCGCGATTGGGTACAAACTCAGCACATCCCGTCTACCAACTTCAAGAGCAGAATCTCTTGACCGCTGGTGGTTCCCAGTATGAAACTGCAACAATGAAATATTTCAAAGAGTGAAAATTAGGAAAGAAAAAACTTAAGAAAAGACTAAGCAAATTTATATGTATTGTTACGAATTTTGTAAATAGTTAGTGTTTGTACTGTAAAATAATGTAAATAATCTTATTAAGCTCCATTCTTTTACTAATATTAGTTTTTGTTACATTGTCTCTGTTATCAAGCAAACTTGTCTATTATTTTCAGTGAATGTCTATGGCAGCTTTGCGAAATATTAGAGATATTGCCAAGCTGGCGTCACTTTAGGCGACTAATTTTGGTCGCCAAATTTGGCGATATATCGCCAAGTTGGTGACAAACTTGGCGATTGTTGGCGATGGTAACCCTTCCCTATTTATGGTAACCCCCTCCCCCTTAGGTCTACTGATACATTGAATGTTGTTCCGTGGTTTTCCAGTTTTTTCTAGAAGGTTGTAGAAATCTCCACCGCATGCGGCGAGACTATATATAGGAGAGCCGGATGCGAGCTGTGTGGTTATTATTTACCAGTCAGTCATTGAGTGAACAACGCGTTTGTTAAGCAAGTTTGCTTGAGTCTTATTTACGTTATTTTGAAAGTGATTTAGTGTTGATACGTTGTATAAAGAGTCTCTGGAACCTATATCTGCACTTATACGATAGATTTGAACAATTATTTTTTAATATCTAGAAATATTTGTGAGTTTCGAAGACTCTGTTGTTCTGAAAATCTGTAAATAAATTATTTTCTACTTTTCTATAAGCAAGAGTTTGAAGTTGTTTAACTATAAGATCAAAAGAACCGTATATACGGTGCAACATTTTGTGTCAGCAGTCGGGATCTTTTGGCGAAAACAAGATCAATGGATGGACAACTGAAAGAACTGTTAGATGCTATCAATGGCATAAAGACAGAAATGAATAAAGGCCAAGAAGAATTGGCGGAAAAAATGAATAAAGGTCAAGAAGAATTGGCGGAAAAAATAAATAAAGGCCAAGAAGAATTGGCGGATAAAATGAATAAGGGCCAAGAAGAAGTGACCGAAAAGATTAATATAGGCCAAGAAGAAATGAAGAAAACCTTAGAAGAAAAGTTCTCGTCGGTAGAGAGACGAATAGAGGAAGTAGAAGAGTAAATTCAGAATGAAGTTAAAAATATAGAAGAGAAAATGGAAAGGAAAATAGAGGAAGTAGAAGAGAAAATTCAGAATGATGTTAGAAATGTTGAAGAGAAAATGGAAGGGAAAATAGTTGAAGTAGATGAAAAGCTAAATAAAAGAGTACAAGATCTTGAGAAGAAGCTTTCAGCGCCCAGTGGTAATTATGAAGAATTTAGGAATCCGCCTGCTTCTCCCGTGCACATCAAGCTGTCGACATGCGACGGAAAAAGTTCCTGGCAAGTTTACAAGACCCAATTCAACATTGTAACCGAAGCGAACAAATGGAGTGGCGAGGTGAAAGCTTGTCAACTGGCAGCATCTTTAAGAGGAGAAGCCGCCGACGTGCTGCAAACATTTCCCGATATGACGCAACTCAATTTTGAGACTTTAAGTTGTGCACTTGAAATGAGATTCGGAGAAAATTTTTACAAAGATTATACGCGAATACAAATGAAGAGCCGCCATCAAAAATCGAGTGAAATCCTTCAAGAGTTTGCCTCAGAAATAGAACGTCTGTCAAATTTAGCATTCATCGACTGTCCAACAAATGTACGAGAAATGCTCTCATTGCAGTACTTTGTAGACGGAATAAAAGGTCCAGAAGTGCAGAGAGCGGTACGAATGCAGATGTACAGGATTTAAAGGCTGCACTACTATATGCCTTAAAGTTGGAAGCAGCTACACAAGCCAGCCGAAGAGATCGTAATTCAGTCCGAGGGGCAACGGTGAACAAAAGCTCAGACACTGAGAGCGACGTCTTGAAAGAAATTAGGAAATTAAATCAAGATATTGAAGCTTTAAAATATGGAAGAACAAGTTCAAGAAGACAGAATCTCACGTGCTGGGGATGCGGTGATACAGGACATCTCCGAAGAAATTGCCCCAAAATCCACGAACGTGAGATAAATTCAAACAGTCAGCAGATAAACTAAATTTTGGCCAATTCGCGGGGCGGAGGTTGCCAGAGAATGAAAAGCCCCACCTGAAGATCCTCCAGATATCAAAAATGAGTGGCGGTGATAATGAATTATGTGTGATAGGCTTTATTAACGGAATTCAGTGCCGTATGATTGTCGATACAGGAGCAAATGTGACAATAATAAGAGAAGATTTGGCTCGAAAATTGAAATCTAAACTCATCTGGACTCCACCCTGCGTTACCCTGCCAACTGTGACGGGCGACAAGATAGTCATATATGGAAAGGCCAATTTAACTATCAACTTTGGAGGAAAGAAATATTATCATACGGCATATGGAGCTGACATAACAGATCCTTGCTTAATCGGGCTACATTTTCTGAAGAAGTTTGGCTTCAAACTTGATTTCAAAAATAACAAAATGCTCTCAAAATTTGAAGAAATAAGTCTTTTTGGATTAAATAACGAAATTAAATGTAAACAAGCAGTAAGAGCCAAAGAAGACACCAATCTAGGTCCAAGAAAAGAATTTTTAATTCCACCTGTAATTAAAAATGAAACTAACTACCGATTTGGCCATATAGATTTTCCCGAAGACAATAGTAAACAAGCAGGAGTATTGGTGGCTTCATCCGTAGTGGACCTCTCGAAGAAGACCATTCCAGTCAGAATTGCTAACATCAGTGATAAGACGAGGACTATCAAGAAAGGAGAGGTGATAGCGTCATGTGCTCCTGTGACGTGCATAAGTCAAAATTCCAGTCACTCTGAGAAATCTTCTGATAATTTAGTCAAGGATTTGTTACAAAATACAGACTTAGATCCAAAACAGACGGAAGCTGCGGAAAATTTAATTAGAGAATTCCAAAGTTTATTGTCCCAAACATCTGAAGACTTTGGACGAACTAAAATGGCACAACACCGAATTGACATGGGAGATCACTCTCCTATTAACCAGCACCCTAGACGATTACCTTTTGCCAAGCAAGAAGAGGTGCAGAATTTAATTAATGATATGGAAGAAAATGACGTCATCGAACCATCGACAAGTCCATGTTCGCCTCCCATTGTATTAGTAAGAAAGAAGGATGGTTCTACAAGATTTTGTGTAGACTACCGCCGACTGAATGATGTCACTAAAAAGGATAGTTACCCTCTGCCAAGGATCGACGACACTCTCGACACACTTGCGGGCAACACATGGTTCTTGACTCTGGATCTGAAGAGTGGTTACTGGCAGGTAGAGATCCATCCGGACGACCGCGAGAAGACTGCCTTTACAACGGGACAAGGATTATGGCAGTTCAAGGTAATGCCTTTTGGTCTATGTAACGCACCTGCAACTTTCGAACGGCTTATGGAAACGGTTCTCCGGGGGCTGTCATATGAAGCATGCCTTGTTTATTTAGATGATATCATAATCATAGGAAAATCTTTTGATGAACATCTGAACAACCTCAGGCAGATGCTACAAAAATTACAGGAAGCTAATTTGAAGTTAAGCCCTTCAAAGTGCAGTTTGTTTCGAAATGAAGTCGCCTACCTTGGACACATCATTTCGGCGGAAGGAGTTAGGACCGATCCAGAGAAGATATCGGCCGTGAAAAATTGGAATCGTCCAGCAGATGTTCACCAGCTTCGAAGTTTTCTAGTATTATGCACCTATTACAGAAAATTCGTCAAAAGCTTCTCGATGATTGCAAGACCGCTTAATAAATTAACAGAAGCCAATCAAAAATTTATGTGGACACAGGAATGTGACGCTGCTTTCGAAAAGCTTAAGGAGGCCTTAGCATCCACTCCGATTCTGTTATATCCTCAAATCGATCAACAGTTTATACTTGATACGGATGCAAGTAACGAAAGCATTGGCGCTGTACTGTCCCAGGATATCGACGGTAAGGAGCGTGTTATCGCCTATTTCAGCAAGTGCTTATCAAAGGCAGAGCGAAACTACTGCGTAAAGAGAAAAGAGCTTCTTGCTGTAGTGAAAGCTATAGACCATTTTCATCACTATCTTTACGGTCGAAATTTCCTGATCCGAACTGATCATGCTTCTCTAACTTGGCTATTGAATTTTAAGAATCCTGAAGGCGAGATAGCCAGGTGGATACAAAAGCTTCAAGAGTACGATATGGAGATACGCCATCGAAAAGGCTCATCACATGGAAATGCAGATGCTCTCTCAAGAAGACCCTGCTCAGAGAAATGTAGATACTGTGACCGGGTTGAGAAGAAATTTAATGTCAAAGGTCCTGTAGTAAGAGAAGTTACAACTGGGTCTACATCATCGCAAGATCCGTGGAGTGACGAAAGCCTGCGTAAAGTTCAACTTGCTGATCCTGAAATTAAGCCAATTCTATAGCTGAAAGAGGAGTCCAACAGGAAGCCCAGCTGGCAAGACATGGCCCATTACCATCCTACGACTAAACGTTATTGGGCTCTCTGGGATTCCTTACATTTGAAGAACGGCACCTTGTACCGAAAATGGGAGTCTGACGATGGAAAGACATTTAGATGGCAGCTACTACTCCCTAAGTCGAGAATTTCTATGGTCCTTCAAGAACTGCATGGTAGTCCCACAGCAGGTCATTTTGGTGTAATGAAGACCCTGCAAAAGGTTCGAGAGCGTTTCTACTGGAATAATGTTCGCAGTGACGTGGAGAAGTGGTGTCGAACTTGTGACACATGTGTAGCACGTAAAGGTCCTAAGAGGCGAACCCGTGGACGATTGCAACGTTATAATGTAGGAGCTCCTTTCGAACGAATTGCTCTAGAAATCCTGGGTCCACTTTCGAGAACATCTGATGGCAATAAGTACATCCTCGTTGTCATGGACTACTTCCCTAAGTGGCCTGAAGCCTACGCCATTCCTAATCAAGAGGCGGTAACCGTAGCAGACATTGTGATTCAACACTGGGTTTCCAGATACGGAGTTCCTCTACAAATCCATTCCGATCAAGGAAGAAATTTTGATTCGGCTGTGTTCAAGGAAATGTGTGAACTACTCGGCATGGACAAAACTCGAACAACACCTCTACACCCTCAAACGGACGGTATGGTGGAGCGGTTCAATCGTACCATCCTAAATAGCCTCTCTCTCCTGGTGTCTAGAGACCAACAGGAATGGGACAAGAAATTGCCTCTTTTCCTGCTTGCCTACAGGAGTGCCACTCATGAGGCCACTGGTTACTCCCCTTCTCAAATGCTCTTTGGTCGTGATCTTCGTCTGCCTGCAGATCTTTTGTTTGGCCGTCCTCCTGACTCTCCTTTGTCGCCTGAAGAATACGTGGATGAACTCCAGGCACGGATTGAGGAGATTCACCGTCTAGCGAGGAACCGAATCGGACTGGCATCGGAAAAGATGAAGACACGGTACGACACAAAGGCAACTGGACATGAGTTCAACGAAGGTGACAAAGTTTGGTTGTGGAATCTCATACGTCGTAAGGGACTGTCGCCAAAATTACAAAGAAACTGGGACGGTCCTTACACAGTCATTAACAGGCTGAATGACGTCGTCGTACGTATACAAAAACCGTTACATGCCAAACCCAAGGTCGTACACTATAACCGGCTAGCCCCTTATTTTGGCCAAAGTGATTAGAAATTTAAAACTGGATTTTCAGACCATGGTCATGAAAGTCACTTTTTGTAAATATGTAAATAGTAATTAGTTCTTATTTATGTAAATTTGATTATTATTTTTATTATTATTTATTTATTTATTTATTTGTTTATTTATTTTAAGTGTTTTCCTCTAACTCAAGGATTACACTGCCCGGGACGTGCAGTCTTTGAGGAGGGGGTAGTGTTACGAATTTTGTAAATAGTTAGTGTTTGTACTGTAAAATAATGTAAATAATCTTATTAAGCTCCATTCCTTTACTAATATTAGTTTTTGTTACATTGTCTCTGTTATCAAGCAAACTTGTCTATTATTTTATGTCTACGGCAGCTATGTCTATGGCAGCTTTGCGAAATATTAGAGATATTGCCAAGTTGGCGTCACTTTTGGCGACTAATTTTGGTCGCCAAATTTGGCGATATATCGCCAAGTTGGCGATTGTTGGCGATGGTAACCCTTCCCTATTTATGGTAACCCCCCCCGTAGGTCTACTGATACATTGAATGTTGTTCCGTGGTTTTCCAGTTTTTTCTAGAAGGTTGTAGAAATTTCCACCGCATGCGGCGAGACTATATATAGGAGAGCCGGATGCGAGCTGCGTGGTTATTATTTACCAGTCAGTCATTGAGTGAACAACGCGTTTGTTAAGCAAGTTTGCTTGAGTCTTATTTACATTATTTTGAATGTGATTTAGTGTTGAGACGTTGTATACAGAGTCTCTGGAACCTATATCTGCACTTATACGATGGATTTGAACAATTATTTTTGAATATCTAGAAATATTTGTGAGTTTCGAAGACTCTGTTGTTCTGAAGTTCTGTAAATAAATTTTTTTCTACTTTTCTATAAGCAAGAGTTTGAAGCTGTTTAACCATTAGATCAAATGAACCGTATATACGCTGCAACAATATTTTTCATAAATTCATATAATATGAGCACCTTTTACCAAGCGTAAAAAGAAAAAAAAATCGATAAAAATTTCTGTAAAAAAAAGTAAGAGCGAGAGAGAGTAAAAAGTTTCATTTTTGAAAGGATTTATTTAGATTTTATTTGTCAATCATGAAAAAGAAAAAAAATCAAGGGACACATCAAAGGAGGAGAGTTGCCCTCCGGAGGGTCTTTCTAAAGGAATCTAACCCGTATTTACGCAAGGAAGTTTAAGATTCGAAGAAAACCGTAGAAAACTCCGAAAGATTAGGCTGACGGGTTCGATTGGGTACAAACTCAGCACCTTCCATCTACCAGCTTAGAGAGCAGAATCTCTTGGCCGCTGGTGGGGTTCACAGTGAAACTGCAACAATCAAATATTTCAAAGAGTAAAAATTAGGAATGAAAAGACTAAGCAAATTTATATATATATATTTTTTCATAAATTCATTTAATATAAGCACCAAGAGAAAAAAGAAAAAAATCGATTAAAATTTCTGTTAAAAAAAAGTAAGAGAGAGAAAGAGCAAAAAAGTTTTATTTTTGAAAGGATTCACTTAGTCTTTATTTGTCAATCATTAAAAAAAATCATAATTTTAAAGAAACTATGTGTTTTAATCTCTTGCTATTTTAATGTCTGGCAATAATATTTTTATTAACTAAAATAAAATGTTATAGGGGATATCATCAAAAACGTTTTGCATCATTCATTGTGTGTCAAAATATATAGTTCATAATCAGTTTTCTAATTGCAGAACGAATTTAATGGACTTTAAGTATTAAAAGCTAAATGGATATTTTTATCATTTAAGAATACAATTTCATTTACGTTATAACAAATAATTATTGATAATTTATATAGAGTTATTTATTTAAATTTATGTCGAATGTATGCAAAAGGCACAAAAAATGAGGACATTTCCTAGTTTTAGATTTCAAAAGCGGAGTAAAAATGCATGTATACCTTAGAAACCTTAACTTCTCGTTGACCCTACAGCCTAACGGTCAGAGCGCGCGTCCGGGTTACCGAGGTACTCGGGTTCAAATCCAGGAGGAAAAATGAAGGTAAGAAATTTGTTACTGAATTATCTCTGTATATGTAAATCCGTCTGAATAATAGATAAAAAACATTCGCGTTTTCTTCTAAAAAAAAATTTAATTAAATCATAACTTTAATTTAAAATTTTTTTAACATATTAGTGACCTTGAAGTTTCCCAAAGTCCTCCTATATCACTTCCTCAAATCTTGTCCAGAACCTCCCGGGGAGGACCCTAAGGGAGGGCCTGGGGAGCGCGCCAAGATGCTGCAAAGCGGACATTTTCGGTTCCTGAGGACCTCCTGGTGACAATTTTCTGCATCCTCAAGGATGCCTGGGGGATGACGGTCCTGGGATGTGAATCCTCCCCAGGACATCCGGCGGAGGCAAGTGACTCCTGGAAAATTGGTCTTTATTGTTTGCTGTTTATAAAAATTGTAGGGATAAGAATTTTATGCATCATAGGGTAATCAAATATTTTAAGAGACGTTGGATTTTGTAACTTTATGTTGCTAAACGTAAAGAATGTGAACCTGAAGCTAGAATTTGATGAAAAATAGGAAATCTTTTATATGATATAGGGTTGAAAATAAGTTTTTTTATTAGTGACAGTTAGTTATTTTTTTTTTTTTATTATAATGAGTTTTTTTTTGTTAGTGACAGAAGATATAAATATATTTTTAATCAATTGGATAAAAGGTTACATCGAATTTTAATAATTTCACTGTAGTCAAAAGTATCTTATTTTTTTTTGCAGATTTTTAAGATCCAGTCTGATTTGTTTTCATATTTATTTTGAAATTCATTCCATTAAATCATTCTTTGTAGAAATATGAAATAAAAAAAGCTGTTTTTCAAAAATGTATTTTGAAGTTTTAAAATATTTTCCGTCTCAAATATCGAAGAACTTTAAATAGTGCATTAAAATAATCATGAAAAGCAATTATTTTAAACGGTCTGTTTTTCTTTAACCGACTTTTAGCTTTTTTCTTAAACGTAAATTCAAAAAATAAAAAGATATAGTTTTACACAATTATTTTTTTTTTCAAAAATATATTCTTTTGTAAAACTTGACCTAGTTTGAAATTTTGAAAACAAGAAAAAAGGCTGTTAAAGCTTTATTCCTTTTAGAAAAATAACAACCTATGAATTATCTTGTCAAGAGCAAAACAATAGCAGAAAACTGAGAAAGAGAAACGTAACTTTTTAACGTTAAGTAGTAGACGTAAGAGTTTCGTGCTGTTTCATTTTAAATAAGTCTTAAATGGACTTATCAAACAGAAAAAACAAGTTTTGTTTCTATTTCTTTAACTAAATAAAATGTCTGGGAATGACTTTTTCTGTGACATTGCATTTCAATTTTCACACAGAATGAAATACACATCATTTAATTTTCTTACTTAATATATTTTGTTTCTAGTTGCTATTTAATACTGTTATAATGGTTTTTATGTCTCTAATTCTCTTAAGAAGGTATCAGAATCATTTTAACAAGTACGAAAAATCATGCGTAAAGCATAGATTATGAAGCACTTTCTAACGTTTCATAATATCTTTAACAAAACTTCGTTATTTAGGTAAATAAGGATATAAAGCCAAATATAGCCAAAAATGTATTCCAGTAATATTGGAACAGCCCTGTATTTGATTTGTCAGCTAATATACATACTATATAAAGGGAAAATTTTGTTTAGCAAAAAATGCCTAGTAGCTTGAAATTTTTCTTTCAGCAATTTATACTAATAGATGGAAACATACTTGAATACTTTGTTAAGCCTTCTAGTTCACCTGGTACCTTTATTACACATCAGTGTTAAGATAAAATTTATTTTAAATTAAAACGCTCTTAAAACAACCGATTTCACTTTCTCATAAATTATCATTCATAGGCTCCATGCACCCAATTCTGGCCCTGTATATCATTTTATCTATATTCTGCAAATATTTCTTTGTAAATTTAATGCAGTTCAGCGTAAAAATGCATAATTTATTTAAGAATCACCTTTTAGTAATTTATGCTCGTATTCAGTAACGTTGGCGAGCTCTTTTGTCGTTCCCCGTATATTAACTATAACATTTATACACACTACATAATATGCATAAATTTAGTGAAATTTATACACGCACATATCATATTTAAAATCCATTTCATCCATTCATCAGCTATCATCGGATACATATACAGTACTTTGGAAAGAATGTACTATTTGAAATCTTTTGTGTGTCCCTGCAAATACTGTATACTTAATATTGGGGAAGGCACTATCGTAAAATTTATACCAAGCCTCATTGACATACATCAATTTTATTATACATCAAACAGTTTAATATATTTAAAATATGTGACACACAATTCCCCCTTTTACCATTATCTAACGGAATTCTTTTGTGTGAACCTGTAAATGAATAATAGCTACATTTTCACCTTATATTTTATAGAATGCATTTTTTAATGCACCTTATAAAAGCATATAAATTTCAAAATGTTTAACAGGGTATAACATCTTTAAAATTCATTTGAAACGATTTTTCCCCATAGGCCGTAATGTGATGAGAAAATTTTGATTCTTCCTGTAGATAAACTAATCATGGTAGAAACTACTTTTTCAATAGGGTTCGTGCTAGGGTAAATGTCAATAATGTCCTAAAATTTCATGGCAATCCGAGTATATTTACGTAAGTTAGAGCGCGGACAGACGGACAGAGAAACCGAATGCATAAGCACTTTTCAACTTTTGTTGGAAAGTGCTAAAAAGGATAAATATTATTCAAATCTAGTTGAAGGATTTTTTAAACAGGATAAACTGACATTTAAAATGCAGTGGCTGCAGCATCACTTAACGTTTCAATGTCCGAGAAGGAAAAATGCAATTTTTTTTCAACATGGATTTGCTATAATAAATACAACGTAATTTAGTAAATAAATGAACCGTTTTTAATTGTTTCATGCGATTTTTAATTAGTAATTTTTTTCAGACTATAATTTTAATTAATTTAACTTTTTTTTTAGCAGCGAAACTATCCTTGAAACTATTGAATATTTAATTCGTGATATTTGCAGCTTAGACATTTTTCACTCTTAAGTTTCTATACTTTGTTAGTTATTTGATAAATCACGTATTAAATATACGATATCATTCATTATCTTTTTGCCAAAAAACCCCTATTTTTAAGGTTATGTATCATGTACAGTTCCAAAAGATGAGAAAATAATCAATAATGATGGATATTAGATGAATAATTCTATATTGAGTTATTTATGTTCTTATAGATATAAATGAATATATACAGAATACACTGAATTATCGATAGAGTTTCTCATTGATCATGTCTAAGTTCTGTCATTCTGTCAAAAGTACGAATAATAAAAGAAGAATAAATTTATCTGTAAAACATATTGAACGCACATCTCCTTTTGCTTGAACAATGATAGGGGTTTCGTTTTAACATCAATAGAAAGATTTATACTTTGCGTGTGTAAATTTGAAACAATTATTTCATGTCCAATTAAAATATTTTTTTATTAAGTTTTATTTGATTTTTGTAGAATATTTTTATACCTCTCTCTTCTTCTTCTTCTTCGTTATGCTATTTAAATATTTTAAATGAAATGAGTGAAAGAATGTTTTTTAGTGATATGAGTGAAAGTTTTGTATTTTAATTTTTTAAAAACTGCAAATTGAATATGATATGGGAACAATATTTGGTGATTTATTAGTTCAGCTAAGCTTTTATAAACGTACAAAATAAATCCCAACTATATCAATAAAATAGAACAGAAAATGAAAAATTGGACAGAAATCAGTTTCAAAGGGAAATTCGGAGAATTTTAATAAGATTGCATATCATGGGTAAAAAGTTGCAGCTATTGACAGCAATGTTTTACAGGGATTGTTATGACAAATCATAGAATATTTCCAATATGTGGATCTTTCATAAAATGGCACTCCTGAAAATACTTCAGTTAGCAAGCAATCCAAACATAACACATCGTTCATGGCATTGCAATAATTATATGACAAATATAATACATTTCCTAAACTTATATTACTAAGGTGATGGTGAAATTGAGAACAAATGAAAAACAATATTACTTACTGTAAATGTGGATATAAATGAAAGTTTTTCATAAAAAATACTTCGCTTTACATAATTGTTTTATCGTAAATATGTCGATTGGCAGCGGAACAAATTACGGAAGATTTCAAAGATTTCACATTCGCAAACACTTTGTAACTGAAAATTACATGGATATAAAACACAAATAAGTAACTGAGGTAACTGTTATTCATTAAAATATATCTACTACGTTGCATTTAAAAAGTTCGAAATTCTTCATAATCACATTGATCCTGATTTCTTAACAGAATCTTCTTATTTGATTTTTAATGTAAATAAGTTTTAGCAAAAATGGTTTTACTATTCCTGTAAGAAAAACTTCTTTTACAAACCATATTTTATGCTAGTTAGCTTCAGGAAAAGAATACTATTACAATTCATCTTCTTTTAAAATTTTCTGCAATAAATCATTGCGTTTATTAACTGAGAAACCAAACATTAAAGCATTCTTTTTAAATAAAATTAGTAGTACTTTAGAAAAAACAAAACAAACAAAAAAAACAAAAATTTTATTCTTTTGCAATTTTTTAAATTTTTTCCATCTACTTCTGGTAGGTAGCCAAAATGTCTTCTCAGAAATCTTGAAAACGCAGAAAAGCGAAAAGTAAATATCTATAATATATATATATTTTTTTTTTATAAAAGGTCAATCTACATTATATTTTTATACTTATTTGTGTATACACTTGGCATTGTCACATATTTTTATTCAACTGATTTGATTCAAAATATAATTTAAAGAGTTGTAAGTAACTAAATCGTAGCTTCTAAAGGATTAGATTACAAGAAATAATTATATATTTGTGAAGAATTTTTTTTATGCTTTAGATTAGAAGAATAAATTTAACGAAGTTATAATTTTTTTCGGGGCAAAAAAACATAAAAAACATGGATTTCAATAGTAGTCCACCGATTTACTATGGTATTCAACATTGATACAGGGGTAGATACATAATAAGAACATGGTAATATGTGTTCCAAAGTTAATGATAACTGTTTTAATTCATAACTGTAGTAGATATTTTACATTCTATTTATGAATATTTCCCCTTACAACGGTCTACAGATACTCAAGAGCCGGAAAAAGAAGACAATTATTCAAACTAGGGTGTAAGTAGAATTAAGACAATTTATGTAAATGGCCGGATCAGACTGCTAAAAAAGTTGAGCAGGCTGAAAAGTCTAATATAATAAATTTTAAAGAATCAAACTATGCTAACAGTTTGCAACGTGCATCATTAGGATGATAATATCCTTAGAAATATCTGCATATATTTTAAAAAATGTGCCAATTCCCTGCAGATTTTCGATAGAAATTTTATTCAGATTTTTTTCTAGTGGGGATCTATTATATAGTTTTCAAGTTACAAACGATGGCTCTGAAGTTTATTCCTATACGACACTCTAAAAGGTTTCATTAAATAAGGCAAAACTCTTTTCATTGTACGTAAATATTAAATTTCCGACTATACATATTGTCGTTGTAAAATTAATATATATATATATGTGGGAATATTGAGTGATTAGCTTATGATTTAAGCAAAACAAATATTTTTGGTAAGATAAAAAGGTTTACTAGACATAAAATATATACGTAGCATTCAAAAATAACAGTAGAACTGAATAATATTTAAAATAAATAAGCTTCTCTGAGCTTTGGATTAAAAATCCATCCAACTCGCCATCGCTGAAATCTATAGAACACCTCGTTCTTTTTTATGCATCATCACGTGAGTCTCAATTTGGATATCACGTTCATTAAATCATTGAGTTTATTATCTTTTATTGCTGGATACTTTATTCTTTAATCCCACATTCTCGGTCATCCTGACGTTTCTGACGTCCTCGGCAGCTGTTTATAAAAATTTAGACACAAATTTACACATACAAAACAGGTGAACATAAAACAAAAACATGTCACGTTATGCAGATGCGTTACTCCAGGGCTTCATATATTCTGCAGCAGTTGAGGTCTTGTTGGGACCATCATGGTCTCCAATTTTTTCTACATCATAACGATCATTTGACTTTACTTTAGTAAACTTATAAGGTCCATGGAATTTTTCCTTTAATTTCAGACCTGTGCCGTACTGCGTTCTTTGGATTGCCACGAGATCATTTAATTTATATTTGTTGGGCTCTCTCCTCTTCTTGTTAAATTGTTTTCTATTTTCTTCTTGTATTTTCAAAATATTTTTTCTCGCTTCTTCTCTTACATTTTCCCTTTCCATCATCATGTGATTTATATCTTCTTCCTCTAGTATTTCTTTAATCCTTAAGTCATTTTTATTTTTCATTTTTACGCCAATCATCAATTCAAACGGGCTGTATTTTGTACTTCTTGTAACTGTACTATTGAGAATTCTCTGCACATCTGCCACATATTTATACCATTTTGTGGGCTCATTCCCACATAGCTTTGCTAGTACAGGAATCAGGATGCTATGAATTCTTTCGATCTGTCCGTTTCCCCTGGGCATTCCTGCAGTAATTTTACCGTGTTCTATCCCTTGCTCTTTGCAGTATTCTATAAACTCATCTGATCTGAACGCTGGTCCCCGATCCGTTATTATTTTGCTGGGATTCCCGAACACAGTTTGTTGCAATGATAACTTTTCAATGACTTCCTGAGCCGTCGTGGATTTCACCGGATAAAACCATACGAACTTAGTAAAGGCATCTACAACTGTGAATATATGCTGATATTTCTTGTTTGTTGATGGCAGTGGTCCAATATGATCAATGTGGTATGTGCTTAATGGTATATTCTCTTTTGGTATGGGCGTTAGAAAACCTTCGGCTTTGCCTCGTTTCTTGTTAAATAGAATACATTCGATGCAATTTACTACCACTGTTTCAACTTGTTTTCTCAGGTTAGGGATGAAGAACTCTTTTTTTACTAATTCTTCTGTTTTGACTGCAGCAAAATGCCCTTTATCGTGTGTTTTACGAATAATCTCTTTTTGCATTTCTTCAGGCACTACAAGTAACTCTCTTCCGTTATCAAACTTATACAACACGTTATTCTTGATAAGATATTCATTTTCTTCACCTTTTTCAACTAAAGATTTTATTGATTTTATGAGCTCATCTTTCTCCTGTGCTATAGCTATTCTAGCTGTCATCTCACTCTGTGATCTTGTAATTACTAAAACAGTATTTCTGCTCAAAGCATCTACATGTTTCATTTTATTCCCTGGTCTATGTGTGATTTCATAATCAAATTCTTCCATGAATAAAGCCCATCTTGCGACTTTTGGAGCCAAATCTTTTTTGTTTAATGTTTTCTGAAATGCTTCACAATCAGTTACTATCTTGAATTTTGTACCAAGTAAGTAGTTCCTGAATTTTTTAAGAGCTTCAATTATTGCCAATACCTCCAATTCATAACTACAATATTTTTCTTGTTGCGGGGTTGTCTTTTTGCTCATGTATTGTATAGGGTGGAATTTTCCATCATCCGCTTTTTGTAGTAGTACTGCTCCGAAACCATGGCTACTGGCGTCGGTGTGTAATTCTAGTGCTGATCCTTGTTTAAATAAATGCAATACTGGTTTTTGCGATAATATTTCTTTTAATTTTTTAAACGCCTGTATTTGTTCTGTGCCAAATTCAAATGTGACATTTTTACGCAATAAATCAGTCAATGGTTTGGCTATTCGAGCATAGTTCGGAATAAATTTACGAAAATAACCTGTTAATCCTAAATATGATTGCAATTGTTTTATCGTTTTTGGTTGAGGGAAATTCCAAACAGCTGATGTCTTCGATTCAGATGGCTGTATCGTCCCATTTTCAATTATATAACCAAGAAATTCTATTTTTTTCCTTAAAAATTTGCATTTTTTGAAGTTAAACTCTAGCCCATAATCCGCTGCAACTTCAAGTACTTGTTTCAATTTCTCTAAACCTTCTTCTTCAGTTTGTGATGGAATAATAAAATCATCCATATAAATAACTACTGTGCCGTCACGTAATAACTTTCTAAACACCGTGTTTACATATCTTTGGAACTGGTTTCCTGATGTACATAAACCAAATGGACACTTCAAAAACTCATATTCCCCTTCGTGTGTCACGAATGCGGTGTATTTCCTGCTTTTCTCCTCAATTTCAACATGAAAAAAACCATTCTTTAGATCGAGAGTCGTAAATACTTTTGATCTCTCTAATTTATCTAAAACATCTTCAATTAAAGGTAATGGGTACCGATCTTTGATTATTTTCTTATTCAGTTTACGGTAATCTATGCATAACCTATACGAGTTGTCTTTCTTTTTAACTAAAACTACCGGTGCAGCGTAATCTGAAAAACTGCGCCTTATAATTCCGTCTTTCAACCATTGCTGAACCTGGTTTTCGATTATTTCTTGCTCTTTAAAAGGAAATCTTCGTGGCCGTTGACAAACAGGAATTTCATCAGATAAAATTATATTCATCCGTAATCCTGTATCTTTTGATTTATTTGGCTTGTATCCCTTTAATAATTCATTTATTTGTTTTCTTATATTAAAATTTCTCACGTGATCTAAATCAATTTCATCATCTTCTATGACGCTCGCTAAATTAATTAAGAAATTATCTCCTGCATTATTATCGTTTACAATTATAATATTTTCATCACGTGAATTACCTAACGTTGACGTTTTCTTTTCATTGTTATTTCTGGCAGCATGATTCAATTTTATGTCAGAATTCTTCTGAACTTCAGTGTAACCTACTTCAATATTGTTGCGTTCGCCAACGATCTTAATTCCGTTCTCATCTATCGCCAATTTTAATTTGCTAATCACATCATATCCCAATAAAATATCATATGAAAGAGATTCTAACACATACAAATTTGCTTTGATTAGAAAACCATCAATATTAAATTCATATGAAAAGTATCCTTTAGGATAAACAACTACTCTTTCTATGCCTGACAAAGAAATATTATTTGAACGTAATCTTGGCGATCCAATTTTCGTATAGTATTCATAACTGACCAGACTGATATCACTTCCAGTGTCAAAAAAGATCTGTGTCTTTTCACCGTTAATATCAATATTTATCATGCGATCCGGCTTGGCGCTGTTTGTTTGTTTGATTACTGCAAAATTTATCTCCTTGTGATTGGATAATCGCGGGTTTTGGCTCCCGTTAATATCGGTGTCTAACATGTGATCCGGTTTGGCGCTGTTTGTTTCTTTGATTAATGCACAATTCACTTCTTTGTGATTGGATAATCGCTGGTTTTGGCTCCGATTTTGGCTGTCATAATTTATTTGACTATTATTCCCATTTTTACACTGGGATATTACGTGGCCAAGACGGTTACATTTAAAACATCTAATTTGTGCCCTGTTTCTTTCATTTAAATTAGAAGATTCATTTTTATTAGCTGTATTATCTGCGAATTGTTGTTTTCTTAAAGTATCATAACGTTGAGATGGTAACCACGGTTTTGAATTGTTATTTTCGCGCATTTTTGACTTCCTATCTTCAAAGTGGTGTGAATTTCTATTCATGGTTTTAATATTACGCCTTGCTGTTTCGTAATCATCTAGTTTACAAACTAACGTATCAACACTTTTAATTTTGGGAAGATCATCGATGAAATGTTCCTTCATTTCTATCGGTAATCTTCTTTTGATTTGATCTACCAGTATTAATTCTTTTAAATCTTCAAAATTCGACACATCAAGACCGGTAATCCATTCTTCTAAATAATTCCTTAACTCAAATGCTAGATCGCGCCAAGTGGCTGAATTTTCTTTCTTATGCGACATTAATTTTTGCCTAAACTCTTCTGGCGTCAATTTGAATCTTTTGAGCAGCAAGTTTTTTACATAATCGTAGTTATTTGTTAATGTTTCTGGTTCTCTAGTTATAACATTAGCAATTTCTAGCGGCATTAAACTTAATAAGTGCATGACCCAATTCTCTTTTGTTATATTCATCCTAGAAATCTGTCTCTCGAATAGAGCTAAGTAGATACTAATATCACCCTTCCCATCAAAGTGTGACATTAATTTAGACAAATCTAGTTGCTTACCTGTACCAGTTACAGCCGAACCGTCACTTGTATTTATCATATTTCCTTGAAGTTCAATTTTTCGTAATTCGTACTCCATTTCCATCTTCTTTTCCTCTAATCTTCTTTCTGATTCTAACCGTAACCGTCTTTCTTCTTTTTCTGCCTCTAGTCGTCTTTCTTCTTTTTCTGCTTCTAATCTTCTTTCTTCTTTTTCTGCTTCTAGTCTTTCTTTTTCTATTCTCTCCGCGGCAATGACTTCAAGTCGAACTTTTACAAAATTTTCTTCATAATCCTTCGATTCAGTCACCAACTTTATCAAATCAATGATTCTTGGACTCTGAGGCACAATTATACCTAGATCATCACACAACGTTAACAAGTCCGCCTTTCTAGCTTTATTCAGAACAGACATTATAATTTTTGTTTACACTTCAACAAAACAATATAGTGCACTATCTTGCAGGCTTGATCACGGATAATTTCTAATCATTACACATATAACAAACAGTTCCTTTTTTACATAATACGTATTAGTTTAAAAACAAAACATTTTTCTTAGACTTAGACCTTCTTAGTGTAAAATAGCTTTCATCGTGAAATTCAAATTCAAATATAAATCAGCGAAATCATTCAAATCCAAGTCATTCAAATCCTTCAATCCCGGCCGAGCCCCCAAAACTTGTGGGAATATTGAGTGATTAGCTTATGATTTAAGCAAAACAAATATTTTTGGTAAGATAAAAAGGTTTACTAGACATAAAATATATACGTAGCATTCAAAAATAACAGTAGAACTGAATAATATTTAAAATAAATAAGCTTCTCTGAGCTTTGGATTAAAAATCCATCCAACTCGCCATCGCTGAAATCTATAGAACACCTCGTTCTTTTTTATGCATCATCACGTGAGTCTCAATTTGGATATCACGTTCATTAAATCATTGAGTTTATTATCTTTTATTGCTGGATACTTTATTCTTTAATCCCACATATATATAAAACTTTATATTGAATTTTGTATAGCTGAAATTAATATTGCAAAATAAAAAATCTGATGTTTTCATCCTAATATCTTTGTCAATAACACTCATAGAAAGAAGAAGAGAATTTGAAACAGTTCATTATCTTTGAAACGTTTTATAGTTGAGGTTCATTATTTTTAATCTTACGTCTTTCTATTATATTTTGGCTTGAGTCCATATTTTAAACTGAAAAGAAAAATGGTTTGCCAAAAAATAGCTCTTTTTGCAGTTTATTGTTTTTAATGTCTAGAAGTTTCAGTGGCTCTTTCAGAAACTACATTAAACTTTCTAAAAAGAACATGTCTGATGAAAAATGGAATTGCTAAGCTAAGCATTTTTCATTGTAGCAGAAAGATTCCGTTTGGAATAATAGAAGAAAAAAAATTAAAGATAATGTATGTATTTTTATTTACTTTTTAAGAAGCAGAATTGTATTCTATCATGCTTTTAGTACCTTAATATTTTCAGTTTTCTTAGTCTTTACGCAGGATAAAATTATTTCTTATAAAGTATAAAAAATGAATCTGGTTTGACATACGTAAGTGTTAATATAAAAGCATAAATATTCACATCAATTTTATTATATTTCCAAAAGATCTTACATTTAGTAAGTAAGACATTACTGAACATTAGTTGTGCATTTAAGGAGTATTATCTGTAATATATTATCTTATCCCATTTCCCATTTTTAATAATTTCCAACAAAGTTGAAAAGTGTTTATGAATTCGGTGTGTCTGATGGTCTGTCTGTCTGAACGTCTGTCCGACTATCTGCGCTGTTGCTCTCGTAAATATATTCGAATAACTCTGAAATTTTTGGGCGTTATCGACGTTACCCTATCACGCACCCTGTTTCAAATAAAGTTTCTAATATGATAAATTTATTTGCAGGGACAGTCAAAATTTTTCCATTAAATTACGACCAATGGGAAAAAATCGTTTCAAATGAATTCTAAATATTTTATACCCTGTCAAACATATTAAAATTTATATAAATATATGAATTGCACTACAATGTACTTTTTACAACATATGCAATGAAAAAAAAATAACTGTTATTCATTTACAGGGCCACGCACAATAATTTTATTTAATAATGATAAAGGAGGGAACTGTGTACAACATATTTTAATTATATTAAACTATATTATGAATAATAAAATTAATATATGTCGCTGTGATTTAATAGAAGTTATATGATATAGTCATGTATAATACGAAGTACATAGTATTTATAGGGACACACAAAAGATATCAAATAAATTCTTTCTGAAATACTATATATGTATCCGTTGATGCCTGATGCATCGAAGAAATGCATTTTAATTATTATATATGCTTTTAAAATTCACCAAATCTATACATATTATATTGTGTATGTGAATGCTATAGATGATATACAGGGCTACATAAAAGATATCGCAAACTTTACTAAAAATGAACAAAAATTACTTAAAGGTGGTTTTTAAATAAGTTATGCATTTTCATGCTGAACTACATTAACTAATAATTGTTTGTAGAATATAGATAATATGGTGTTCAGGGACACGCAAAAAATTGGATACACGTTCACCTATGAATGATAATTTCTAAGAAAGTGATTTCAGTAGTTTTAAGAGTGTTTTAGTTAAAAACAAATTTTAGCTAAATACTGGCGTGTATAAAAGTACTGGGTAATCTACCGGGCTGATCAAGAGTATTCAAGTATGTTTTCATCTATTCGTATAAATTGTTGAAAGAGAAATGTTAAACTACCAGGTATTTTCTTGATAAACTAAATATTAAATTATATTGCATATATATCAACTGACAGATAAAATACATGGCTGTTCAAAAGTATTAGAATACATATTTGGCTATAGAAAGTAATACGTTATTTCTGTAAATAACGAAGTTTTGTTAAATATTTCTCGAAGTATTGGAAAAAGTTTCATAATTTATGCTTAACACATAATTTTCTTTCATGTTTAATTTGTATATCAGATCATAAGAAAAGAACATATCCTTCCATTTTATCTAATTGTATTGGTAATGGCAATAAATTAAGTCCGTCCAAATCCCTAATAAAAAAAGTTACAATTTAAGTAAATTTGTAAATTATTTAAATTTTACAAAAATAATTGCAGCATTTGTATACATATCTTTTTTCTTTTTAATAAGGTGTTTTAAATCGAGATTAATCTGTTCTTCTATATACTTCATTTTATCAAGCATTTTACAAATTTCTTATACATTTCAAAATTTTTCGCACATTTTATAAGTTTTCACACACATTTTTACACATTCGTTGCACATTTGACAACTGCTTTCTAAAAGATTTTACGCAAATCATTAAACATTCACATGTTGTTTAAATTATGTTAAAAAAAAGGCAACTAAAGAT
Source organism: Maratus speculifer (assembly GCA_964019185.1). Lineage (NCBI taxonomy): Eukaryota > Metazoa > Arthropoda > Arachnida > Araneae > Salticidae > Maratus > Maratus speculifer. The sequence goes on from OZ025292.1 coordinate 27,195,000, forward strand.
TTTTTTCTAAATGAATAACTATGAATGATATTTAAAATTATATTCTTGTTTTTTAAACCCATAAATTTTCATAAGCTGATTCAATACGTTTATAGATTTTATTCCTGGCATATTTTACAAGTTTATTAAACATTTATATGTTTTTATGCATTTTATTATCTTTTTATAAGTTAAAAGAAAAAAAATGAGCAAAAGATATTTTTTAAATACACAGCTCAAAAAAATTTGGACAGCAGATGATTTTAAAGAAATTACCCAAATATCACTTTCACCGATAAATAACATAAAATAAATCGTACTTAATTTATACCCTAGCGAAAAACAAAAGAAGAAATCTTCATAGGAAAAGTCCAAGTTTATGATGTCGAAAACCAGAAAAAAGAACATAAGAGCAGAAATCGAGGTTGTTACAGAAACGTCGGTTTCACTTAACTAAAATTCAATTTCTCAAATTATTTATGTATTTATTTTTTATTTTTTATTTTTTTTTATTTTTTTTTTTGAGAAAAGGGGATTTGAAAAAGGCTTAACAACGTCATTTTCCAGAATCCATGACATGGCGTGTTATAGGCAGACTTGATCCGAAACACAACGAATTGTCACGGATGCTGTTGTAGCCGCCGGAAGTGACGTTGTAAAGCTGTGGAATAAATTCCAAGAAACAGGGAATATTAGACGTTGACCAGAGCAAGGTAGGCCACGCACCCCTTTAGCAACTGATGACCGGTATATACCGTTAATAGCTCGTCGAAACAGGACAAACAATGCTTAGGTTCGAATTCTCACTAGTGTGGAGCTAATCGTTGAAAAAAGATCGGCAACTGTACAGTAATGAGTTATGATTTTATAACAGGACGAACAGAGTCCAAGGCCGATTTTGAACCATGATTCTCTTAGCTGGGGCTACAAATGCACTGCAAAACAGCTTAATGTAAGAAATCTTGGGTTCGAATCATGGCATGGACTTTTCTTGTCGTGTTGGAAACTTAACATTCGTTTGATTTATTTACAAATTAGAATAGCTTTTTTTATATAAATATAGTGCAACTGAAATATATTTCATTTTTTTACATTTTATTGCTGAGAACACTGAGAAAACGGATTCTCAAAAAGGAGTAAAACGTACTCCATTTTAAACATGTCACATATTTAAACATCTCTGTTCCACATATACTTAAAATTGAGAAAGACATGTTCTCATTTTTGATTCCTTGGTTGTAGTCAAATAGGAATCGTTATTTACAACCCACCTAAATCTAAAAATTATAATAATTATGTATTGACATTTATTTTCCTTTCAAAAATTATTAACAAGAAACAATTTATTGATTATTTATTAATAACACTAGCCGAATTATTATTAAGTTAACCGAATCGAATACTCTTAGGACATTAGTACTATTTATCTAAAGTTCAACTTTTTTAAAATATCATCCATAATATAATATTTACATTAATAAATACCTTTGATGCCGTCATTTGTGACATATACCATTACAGAGTACAAAAATATAATTTTATTTGGATTTGATACCATGTGATGTTTAAAAATTCATGCAGCATAGATTCATTTTGATCCAAAACAACTCTGTATCAGAACATCGGTTTACTCCTTCTACACTATATCATTTTTTCAGTGAACTAAATTTTTATTTTAGACTGGATTTGCATTATACAAAACATATTTTTTTCTGTATATTTAACATCTTAACATACAAATAATGGAATTTGTTTAGAAAAATATTAGAGGAGCTATGTTGAGCTTTTAAAAACGCTATCAATAAAAATTGTGTAAAAGTTTTTTTTTTTTTCGTAAAAGTCTAGTGGTAGGTTTACTCCAATAAAATATTATATATATAAAAAAGTCTTATCCCATAGATCTTTTACAATGATTTAATGTAATTTTCTAAATATCATGGAAATTTTTTTATCTTGTAAATGAAACAATTCTTGAAGTGCTTCCATGGAATATATCATAATAACCTTATTTAATTGTTGGATAATAATATTGATGTGTTTACATTATGTTGATAAATCAAGAAAAGACCTCAAAATTTTATATCTAATATTTTAAACATAGCACCCGAATCTAGAAAATTTCTTCTACTATTTTCGATTTTTTCTATATATATAATTATTTCGTCCCCCTTGAGCTTTGAAATTTTCCGCTGAATGTATATATGAATTTATCCGCGATGTAATTTTTGTGTCTTTTCATTATTGTACCACAGAAATCATGAGGTAACGAAATGATAGATTTTTTTTCATTGAAATAAACCTCAACTGTTTTGTTACAGCCCTAAATGAGATGATGAAGTTATGTATAGTTGGTTATTTTATTTTATAACGGCCGATTATCTACAGGAGGAATATAGGCCCTTAAGGGGAGGAGTACCCTCCGTGTGGGTACTTTTAAAGGTACCTAACCCGTATTTATGCAAGGAAATCTGTTCCAAGAAAACCACGGAAAATCCGAACGGTTAAGCAGTCGGGCGCGATTAAGATCGAACCCAGCATCTACCGTCTACCAGTTTGGAAGTCAGAACCTCACGGCCACTTGTGGGGCGAAGTTATGCATAGAATTTAGCCTTTTGCTTGTGTATATTATTTCTATCAAGAGATCCTTCGTGAATTGAGGAATATTCTATCAGAAAGAGGTCGTTGAAGCAACGATTTCTGTGCCATTTTCATTATTGTACCACATGTGTCATGTGGTAGGATTTTTTGGATGTCAGGAATGTTTATAAAGAAATTCATTGAATTGAACCAATGTGTTTTTAAATACGGCAAGGAGGTACCTCTTGAGATTGAAAATATTTCGCCGGAAAAAGAAAGCCGTAACAGCGATTTTTATTCTATTTTCATTTCTGTGTTTCCTAAAAGTGTACGAAGTTATACGTGTAATTGAAAGAAATTTTACTTATATGTTTAACTCTATGAGAAGAAGAATTTCTATATGTTTTGGACAGAAGAGGAATCTGAGCTCTTGATTTGTGTGCAATTGTCTGGATTTTTTGTAGTTCAGTTGTACATTAGCAGTTCGTGCAGCGGCAGGAAATTTGCACCTGAAAATACTGCTATTTGCAAACGGTTAACGCGAAAGAGAATAACGAATTTAGTTGATTTTTCTTAAATATTTTGATAGAATTTAACTCAATTTTACAGCCATTAATTGATTTAAGTAGAAATTAATACTAGAACCACGGCGACGGGTCATTTTGACCCGTATCAAATGGAGAGACGCCGATTCGAACCAGAAAACTCATAATAAAATAAGCTAAATATACACTGAGCAGAAATATTTTCAATAAGTAACTTAAACAGTTTTAAATGAAAATTCCGGTGAGAAATATTTTTGTAAATCTTCAATGGTATTTCCCTCGGTTCTAGTGTTAAGATGGAATTTAAATTTGTTATACTATTGAAATGATAATATTGAAGTATTATAACACTTGTAAAAAAATTTTGAATTATTAGCATGCATGAGAAAGAAGAAAGTTTTGCGATTAGCACATCTAACTAGTTTGTATTGATAAAGATAAATACAATTTCTTTTTCTCATTTGGATATTCGATCAAGAAATAAAGAAAAATGTAGTCTTTTTAAATATTAATTTGTAAATGAAAATTAGAAATAATATTAAGTCAAATAAAAGAAGAGTGGATATTTGTAGAAACTTTGTATTATGCCCCGTTTAATGTATGAATTTTATTTTTTATTTTTTTTTATGAAAGATACTCATTTTTTAAAAGAATTTGATTTTGTCTTCATGTAAATATTTAGACGACAAACAACCTTTAAAATTATAGATCTTTTTTATTTCACTTTAGAAAGAGAACTCAATTTGTTATAAAAATGCATTTTTATAAATAATTATATACACATATATATATATATAGAGAGAGAGAGAGAGAAAAGTGTTTCTATATACAGGGAAATTGAAAATAAGCGACGTTTGGAATTTAATAAAATTGTAATAACAAAAATTTCAGAACTGAAATTTCATCATCAAAAGCTTTATTTGAAAAATGAGGTCAGCAATGTGCACATAAGAACAAGAACATAATAAAGCAAGTATTAAGTAATAAAACAGAAAGTAAAAAGAATAAAAACTGATGCCATGATAAGAAGAAAAGAACACTGTGATAAATGGAATAAAGTTGAGATGTATTTTTCCTGTTTCTCTTTTTCATAAAGGAAATAGCAAATGAAATGTGAAAGCCGAAGAACACTCAAGTATCCGAGTGACATGCGTCTAGTCATCTTATACGAAATTGATTTTGGCACATATCGTCTGCCACAAAAACGACTTTTCCAGAAAGAAAATAACATTTATTTCTTCATTCTAACGGATTCTTCTTCTACTAATAAAAGTTTTCATTTCCAAGAGAGCATCGATGCAGGCATTTTCATTTCCGACTAATATGTAGCTATAGTTCTGAAAAGAAAAAGAATTAGGAATCTTATAATGTAGAATAACTAGTAAATCTGCAGATCAGGACCCTCAACATCAGCTTTGTTCATATTTTTTTAAACACACTTTGAGTAATATTGAGCTTCCTGGAAACTGAAATTTAAAATTTTCAAACTGCGTAATTATTTATAAGAATAAAATAAGAATTAGAAGTTTTCAGCCATCAAAAGCGGTAAATTAAAAATTTAGTTATGTTAGGATATTCTGAAATTTTCATGATCTATTATTTTTGTTTTCTTTATTATAAGATAGTAGATTTCTTCAGGGGGGCGGAGCCCCGCTAACCCCCCCCCCTCCGAGGCTCACTTAATTTAAATTTGTCACTTTCTAATATTTGTGCTAATGGTTGTTATATCTTGCATTTCTTTATACATTTTGATTTATAAGAATAAGTAACAGTTTGGGCAAATATTTTTCATTATCCTCATACTTCTACATGCCTGCCAACCACAAACACCTAAACCTGATGCATCAGGAACTTTTGTAAGTGTAATCTAGAGTAAGTGTAATCTAGAATCTAGAGAGTACTCAGTAATCTAGAGTTTTACAATTTTGTTTCCGATAAAAAAAAGTTTTGATTGCATTTTGCTGCAATTATAGCGGGACAGACATACAGAAGAAGAGACTGACATATGAAAAACAATAAATTTCGTGTCTCCAAAGTAAGCCTTCACTGAAGTTTCGGCAATGACGTCATTATTCATGAGTTATTGATATTCATGTTTCTTGTATTTTTAACGACTACTATAAAATACCTGATTTTGTTCAACTATAACGTCATATTTTACTAAGTGACAGATTTATTAAAAATATAATTCTTTTTTATTTCTATTCCTCCTAATTATGTCCCCGTTTTTGTCAGAAAAATTCTTATTAACGAAACGAATATCCGTGTTTAATATTTAATAAAAAGTACTATATCTATAGTTATTTTAATTCTGACGTCATATTTATTATTTTTCATAGTATAAATTTTTCGAATGGAAATTGCTCAGTTGAAACTTATTGGTGTTAAAAAATTATTATTCAAAATTTTGATTTTTTTTTTTTTTTGGCAACGATAAAGGAAATTGGTAAATTTTATTTAAAAAATCCCTATTGATTCTGTACGAAAAAGAAGGAAATTTTGAATTATTAAGGAAAATATTTGAATAAAATTTATAAAACATAGCCTTTGTTTTTTTTTCTGGGCTATGCTATATTTATACGCAAAGATACAAAGACATTAATTAATTCATAAGTTTTGATTTTGACTCATTTAAATTTTCGTACACGCTTTCAAATTTATAACATTATAAAGATAAGGATTAAGATGAATGGTTGCTTAGTAACCATTAATAGAAGATAAAGAAAATTAAATAAATACATTTCAAACAATTAAATCTGTAAAACAAATTAGTTTATATTATTGGAACACATTTATAAAAAATCTCCAAAATTTACAGTAATAATTTTAAAAATCTGACAAATGCATTAACAAAATTTCAAAATAATACGAATAATTTAACTGGTAAATTTTGGTATTCATTTATCATTGAATTCCATTAATCAAATGTGTCATTTTCTCTCAGGGAAAAAATGAAAATCGTTGGATTTGCCATAGAAAAGCATTATTGCGCGAAATAAAATATTCTATATCTTCCGAACGAATGAACCAAATCTAACAAAAAACTATACAGCTTAATCCCAGTGTCTCACTAACATACCCACTTAATTTCAAGCCAATCGAATGCTTTTTATGCCAGACAGACAGACTGACAGACAGACAGAATCCAAAAAATTTCGTGTCTCCAAAGTAAGCCTTCACTGACGTTTCGGAAACAAATTATAAAGATAGATACAATTTTTTTTTTATTTAAAAGGTCTAATCGGAAATTTTTCCACAAAAAAATGTAAATAATAGAAGTGAAATAGTTATAAAATTAGTTCAACACTTTGTTACTAAACAACTGCAATTTGAAGAATATTGTCTGAGATGTTAGAATAAGTCCTTCTAAGCATGCTCAATAATAAAAAAATAGAACATGAGACTGAAAAAAATTTATTGACTAAAAGGTACTTTTTTAAAACTTACAATAAAGACAAAAAATACATACTTCAAGTATTTAATATTCATTTTTAATACAAAATTGCAAAGTAGGGGAGAGTGGGGATACTTGAGCATAGGGGATACTTGAGCCACCCCCTTTATCTCTACAGTTGTTCAATTTTTCTTTCTAAAACTGGCAACATGGTAACATATTTATAGTTCTGAAGATGTAAAAAAGAAATCATATACCTTGGTACCATTTTTAAAGTATGGTGATTAACCCTTTGAGCTCTGCTGGTAGAATTTTCTACCACAAAATTTTAATTCTGAAATGTCACAACGACACCAGAAAATTCGACCAAATTTATTTGAAAAAGGTTTAATGCATTTTTTCGCGTATATTGTAAATCGGTTTTTTTCTTTGCAAAATACTGGTGCGAATGTGACATCTGGCTCAAGTATCCCCTCCATGGGGATACTTGAGCCACAATGTAAAAGAAAAAGTAAAAATTTATTAGACATAGAAAAATAGTTCAAAATTAATTGAAAGTGGTTTTCAATTGAAGAAAAAATATCAAATTTTCATTTTCAATATTTTATTTTGTTCTAAGAAATTCTAAAAAATTTTAAAAAATTAAAATTTAAAAAATGGCTCAAGTATCCCCATCTTCCCCTATACATAATTCACTGTCAAAAAATTCTTTTTCGAGTTTTTCAGTTTTAATTATTTGACAGAATTCACAAAATTCAATTCGACAAAAGCGGCGTGATACTTCTCAATATTACAAAAAAAAAAAAAAAAAGGTTGATATGAAAAAGTGTAATGAACTCTGTATTGCCATCTGTTTAAAATTCTACGACCAATTTATATTAACCACTGTGTTAAGAAATAGTAGCAATAAAAAAATCCGTATTATAATATTTACTATATAAGTAACATTGATTTTTGATTATGTTGCAAATTTGCAAAATGCAACTTTACATTAATGTTGCAATTTTACAAGATTTAAAGTTGAGAAGATATGTTAATCAAGTTCCTTGGTATAAATTCAAATATGCATATTTCGACTCATTTCAGATACATTTACATTGCTTTTAAAAATGTTTTTTTCTTTAACTTATTGAGAATATGTAACTTAAGACGACAACTTTTAGTTCAAGACGTTTATATTAATTACTAGCTTTTGCCCACGGCTTCGCTCGCGTTAAATACAACAAACTATGCAATCGACCTTTTAAAAACTCATATAATTATTGAGGGATACGTGGAAAATCAATTTTACTTATAATTTTTATATATATTTAATTAAAATCAAAAACAACAAAATCAATTCACGAAGCAAAACTAAATCCGAAACCAACGCGATTGTCTTATTCCTTAAAAGTCCAGGAATATTATAAATCTAAACTAAACGAATTATTCCAATCCGAAAAACAACAACGGTAAAATCGAATCTGAAACAGAGTTTGTTTTCAGAAATCGGAAAACCAAATCAAGACAACAATACCAAATCGCAACGCTAAACACGAATAGGCAAAATCGAAAGCAGTTAAATGAATGTGAATCAATCGTCAAATATCAGAGTATAGGTACCGTATGCATTATAGTGTGAAGCGCGGGCCGATGCTAGCATTTAAGTACAGATAGAGAGCACACAGCGTTATCTTGTTTCATCTATCGAAATCCATGGGTAACACTTTAGCTTTCTACCTTGAAGTTGCGGAATGCTCCATACAAATTTCCGCCCCCAAGTTTAGGGAAGTGGGAGGGGGGTTTAGAAAGAGACAAAATGTAGCCTATGTCACTCTCCATCCCTTCAAATATCTCCACCTAAAAAATCACGTCAATTCGTCACTCCGTTTCGCCGTGAAAGAGAGACAAACAAACAGATACACAAATACACTCATCATTTATAATATTAGTATGGATTACTTTATAGTTTTCAAAAGTTTTTTATTATTGCAGTTTTTAATTTTAAGGAGCTATTTTAGAGGGCGTGGGATGGAATATCATGAATTTCACTAGTATATCAATCAAAAACAAAATTTGGATACCCCACACTAATTATCGGCAGACTGAAAATGCCACAGATGAAATCTTTTAATGAATAAGATTAGCCTACAAGATTCTTCGGGTTTCAAAACACTGTAGATTGACATGAATAGGACAGACAAAAACGGAAGATACATGACAAAATATATACATACGAATTAAATATTTAATACTCAGCGAAAAATTGCCCAAGCCGGGAATCGAATCCTGATATTTGGCTTACAAGGCTGATTCTTTACCGTTTAAGCTAACTGGGAGGACAACCGGTGAGCATTTCTTGTTCATTTAACCTAAGTACAGCATTGGACTTGTAAGCCAATTATCTGGGTTCAATTTCCGGTTGGACAATTTTTCGCTCAGTAGGTAATATTTAATCCGTATGATAACTTTACCAATCACTTTGACTGTGTTCAAATACAAAAAACCTAGTTCATATACATTCACCAAACTCAAATGCCCGCCTCGTGGTTTGCGTTAATAATTTGATACATTTTTGATTGATAACCGATTTTTGATATTTCATCTCGTTGAAAAAAGTATTTTAGGTATACACATTTGACATTATCTCACTTAATATTTTTTATAAATGAATATGTGTTATGCTAGAATTTTTTAAAAGAATATGCGAACGTTTTTGATGCTTCAAACTGAACATTTTGTATTATTGTTGAATCTTGAACTTTTAATGAGCACTTGAAAAGCGTCTTCAAAGTGCGGCCCCATTGGCATTTCTTATTTTAAAATTTGCATTAGTTTCCAACCAATCATAACTGATAATTATAAACAGTAAAGTTAATAGCAATGGAATAATTTTGTCTAATTTGAACCGATATACTATCAAATCAATGAGTCATGTTGAAGATTTTTGAAGGAAAAAACGAGATCATTTGAATATAGATAGATTCGGTCAAGTTTCGGTACGAAATAATTTTCGGTAGAATTTTCAGCAGCAACGATCTTTCGACGAAACTCAGATTTTGGACCGACAACGAAATTCAAACCTAATATACGGAAGACCTTTAAATCAAATACTTAGCCAAAAAATAAAATTATTTAACACTTTATCCATTTGACATTATTAAAGATGTGTTGAACTATTCTTTTTATAAAAAAGTCTGCAACTTATATTGTATGAGAAAGGATAATTTAAAAATCATATTTACTTATATATTGTGATGTAAATGAGTTTCTTCTTTTTAATTTATCGCGTTCTTTAAAAAAATGGTGCTTAAAGGATTAGATAAATCCTTACCCTCTTTTGCTGACGAAAAAGGAAAATCCCTACAACTAAAAGGGAATTTAGTAAAGTAAAGAAATCTCTCAGATAGTATATGATTTATTATTTTGTCGAAATTCAGAAAACTATGGACATATTCAAAAGAAGTTAAGAGAAAAAGGAATATATATTGAGTGTAAATTTCTGCTTTATATGTAAAGTCGCAGTCAAATACGGGGAAAGAAAAACAAAAGTGGTATTTTTAGTAAGTACTTTCATTAAGTTGAGAGCAAGCAATTCTAAGATGAAAATAATTTTCTCAAATGTTTGAACGAAATTGAACGTAATTATTCTCTTTAAAATTTTGAAATCGTGAATTTTAATAATGCTAGCAAAATGTAGAACTAAAAATGTGTATAGTTATTCCTGCCTGTATTCGAACTTGAGCTATTGGCACACAGGCCAAGAAAATTGTTTACTTGGATGGTTCTAAGCCTTTCTAGAAATATATATGAAATCTAAAATAACTTAGGATGTGCACTATTAAAAAGATGTCAATTACAGACCCATCTACCCTATATTTCTATTTTATTTGCAGTAAGGATCATTTTTTAACTATCAGTAAATATTTGAATAGTAGGTGTGTTTTAATATTTTTTCAAGCGTTCTATCTAAATATGAATATTACATGAAAATCCTAAATTATTCTATCTATATTATAAAGGCCAAACGTATCTATGCGTAAAGCTTAGATCATTAATAGAACAATTAAAATAACAACAAAATTAATCAGAACAATAAGCTATTTTATCATTCTGTTTTGCATAAGGTTGGAGAATATCGACTGACGATATTTAGTACGCAGTAACTCAGAAGTTACGGCAATAATTGTTTTAAATAGTAATAATCTATATCATAAAGACTAAACGTATGTGTGCGTAACGCCGACGTCAATATGGGAATGGCAACACTTTCCCATGCAATTTGGTTTCGCAATTTTCGGTACAGCAAATTTTATATTTCTAAACATCACACATTTTCAGTTTTTACACCATCGTATACAGAAAAATATGTTATTCTAAATGCAACTTATTTGAAAGCTGTATCTCAATTTATTCTTGACATATTATATATTTACAGTTTTTAATACGAATTTTGTAATTGTGGTAACTGAAATACGCCAGTTTCTCTAAAAATTAACAAAATTTGAAATGTGCGCACGTAAATTTTAAAATGAAAATTATGACGGGTTTAAATGTCACGTAAAATTCAAAGATCAAGTCGATTTGAATTTATTTTTTTCATACGCATTTATACAAAACATAAGAGCCTCAAGTGATAACTTCATCTTAATAACTGATCTTTATTATTAAATATTTATATGTGCGATTAATATTTAATTTTAATAATTTGGACAACTGAGTTTTATAGAAATAGCATTTTTTCCTCAATTTTAGCTTTAAATAATATTTGTTTGAGATTTAGACTGACCAATATAAGATGCATTTTTTACTGTAACTAATTATGTAGATTTATTATAAATCAATGAAGCAGTTTTTTCTGAAAGATTTTCTTTCATCGAATTTCAAAGGGTTCCACCTTGTAATTATAATTACCAAATTTCTGGATCAATTCATTTAGCACCTTTAGTTGTTGCGCAAATACGCTGAACCGATCGTAGCATGCACCATTCGCTTAGAGAATAATTTGTCATCATTAACTCATTGAATTGAGTTATTATGGTTTGTGTGTGGCGAGTTGAAGTATTATAGCATTTGGTTCGCGGTTCCTTACGTATGATAAACACACATAACTTCATTAATCGTATTGTTGCTAAGTCATGGTGGACGCAAATATGTAAACAAGTATTTTAAGATACTAATATGAAGAGTTTAGAAAATGTGGTTGCCGTATTAAATGACTCAATGGAAGACATAATGCTGTATCAAATGATTCTAATAAACGATTAAAAAAGGACTGGAATTACTGTAAGGTAAAAGTTAATTTATTATTGTGATTGATAATGAAGAGTCATAAGTTCGGAAATTTATTCAAAATTTTATAATTTTGAATTTGAATGTACAAAGTTTTTAAAAAAGAATGAAATTATTTTTAATATCAGCTTAAAATCAGTAGTTACCGTTTCGCGTCAATCAGCACAAATACTAAAGGAAGCTTAACAGTTAATAAATGTTGCATCAATCTCAGTTGTTATTAAACATTTCAAAAATCTCAGTTATTTTACGGAATATTTAACTGTTTGGAATATCAGAGTATTTCGTATTATAAAGAGTATTTAGATTAATGTAAACCTGATGATAACCGGTATGATTTTTGAGATTTTTTTCACTTTTAGTTATCGTAAAATGGGGTGAATCGGAACACTTTTCAACTTTAACGATAAAAAAAAACAACTACTGATTTGTCAATTATTATTTTTTTTTTTTTACTAGAAACTTCGGTCTTGTTTTGTTCTTTACTTTTTAAGTAAAAACGAACATTTTTTACTGTTTATGTGTATATATTAATTTTTTTAATGGTGTTAAATCTTTGTACAAATGTTAAAATTTTTATTTATTCCGATTCAAACTTTAGTAGGGTTTATAAAAACAGGTAATAATGGTAAGGGAGGAATAAGAACATGTAGTTAATATTAAACCAAGACTTCATTTTATATACAAGTAAGGGTATGACTTTTAAAAAATTAGAAAACAATTTTGAACTCAAGAAAATAAAAATTTAATCTAAGAAATTGTATTTGAATTGTAGAAGATGGAATTTAATACAAATTCAGCCCTTTTCTAAGTTATAATTTTTTAGTAGTCATTAGTTAAGTGAATCTATTGGGTAACACCAATCGCTGCATGTATTAATATGATCTACTAGTACGGCCTTATCCCCAGCCCTTAGTACTGTTTGGATCCCTTTCTTTTTTAATTGTTTTTTCATTTTGAGATGTTTGTGTAATATTGGGATTATCAGAGAATAATTCTGTATAATTTTTCTCAGTAATTTTCCATTTTTAAATTATTCTAATGTGTGTTCCATGTCTGTTGGATTGGGGGTTGACATTTTTGTTTTACTAAGTAATTTTTTGACACCTTTTAACTTTTCAGATAATTGCAAAAAACAAATATTGTTACAATACATATTCATACATATATTTTCAAATTTTACATGGGTCTGTTACTATATAGAAAAATAAACCATGAGAGCAAACCTGTTCCTATTCACCCCGTAAATCTTAAATCTCTGATGTTACAAGAAATTTTTCACTATTCATTATGAAGTTTAAAAATAAGCAGAATTTAATACAGCATATCGTTTTCAGATCTATCATTAATTAAAAATCCCTACTTTTAGGTTTAGAATACAAAAAATATTGCTGTTACGTACAAAGTTTGAAGACGTTGAAAATATGAGGTTTTTGAGGATCCACTTGAAGTTTTTTATACACCCCAGTAGTACTGCCAATATGGCAAAACTGAATTTCCGAACTCTTAATGATATTATCTTCTTATTAAAAAAATGTCAACTAAAAATATCCTCACATATATTTATAATAAATTTATTTGTATGACCGGAAAGTTTCGTTCTTAATCACCCCATTTTACAGTACTTAATATTCATGCAAATAATCGCTCAAAGTAAGTGAAAAGTTATATTTCTGCTGATTGAAGGGTACATAATGTTTTTATCATGTCAAATGTAAGATTATTTTATTTTAAAAAATGTGTTTAGTTTATTAAAGAAATGACCCGGTATTTGAAAATTAAAAAATATCTAAAAATGAGGATGATATTTCTAATATTGGGGCGGAATTAGTGGGTAGGTTCATTTCATTGCATGACGTAATTATAGCTAAAAACGCTTTATATACTATTAAAATAATCTGCCAAGTTACTAAAATTTTTCTAGGAAACTGCGATTTCTAAAAGTTCTTATGTAACGACAACAACAAAAATTTATGTAGCAGATGCATGATTAAATAGTAACTAAAAAAATCTAATATTTTCTTAGGAAGCCGCGATGCGTAAAAGTTTTTATGTATATGCAATAGGGCGGAGCGTAAAAAACTTTTTTTCGAAATTCTTTTCTCCCTAGCGCGGAAAAGTTGTCCAGTGGTATCAGTAATATACTCACAAAATTTCAAAACAATCAATATATATCTTCCGGTTCCACTTTTGGATCGAAATATGCAATTTTAGTCAAAAATGTTGTAATTTTTCACATTTCAGTAATATTTTAAATTTTCAATTTTTTCTTCGCCCTAGTGCGGAAAAACTGAAAAAGTACATAAGGAACATAAGTCCAAAAAATTAGGGTAATTAAAAAATATCTTCTGGTTCCACTTTGGGTTCTAAATATGTGAAAATTGTCAAAAATTATACAAATTTTCAAATTTTAGTCATTTTTTTATTTTTCAATTTTCTATTCCCGCTGGCATGGAAATGTTAGAAAAATATGCAAGAAACATAAGTAAAAAACTTTATAATAACAAATAAATATCTTCCATCTTTCTTTTCGGGGTCTAAAAATATCAAAGCGCCAAAAAGTATGTAACATTTCACATTTCGGAGATTTTTTTTTCTTATCAATTTTCTCTTCTTGCTGGAGCGGAAAGTATGGAAAATCATATGAAAAACATAGCAGAAGAGGTTATTGGTGACACTTGCCCTATATAATCGCAGCCAGATTCTTCTATATGTATCAAGTATTCTTCAAGCACCCTTTGTTAGTGGAGCGTTCACTCAATATTCCTCTGAATTAAAGTTGGATCTTTTCGACGGTCAAAATGCAATCTTTTCAAGATATTGGTGGATATGAAACTCTAATCTTGGACTTGGCATTTCATGCGATATTTATTTCTTTTTCTGCTTGTGTTATGCCTGTCTATAACTTTGGACATATCGTCACGTGTCACAACTCGCAAGTCTTCAAGAAATGCGCCTGTTACTGATACTGCAACTTGGTCGGACACTCCTATTGTGTCTCAAGTGCTGGCTAGGGCAGGACGACGGGTTGTTCGTGATATACTTATAGTATTTATATTCGAATGCAATGAAACTAAATGTCTATCACTAACATCGTGACACAGTTGTTCATCAACAAGACTAAAAGATTTAAATAACTCTAAGTCTTCGATGAAGCAGTAGTGATTGTTTTTTCCATTTTATACCATTTTCTGAAACTTTCTTATTCTTTTTCGAGCCTGCTCATTCATTTACAAAGTTTTCATGTTGTGAACCGTGTTTCCGAATGTATCAATTGGGTCTATCAACAATTTCCTTGACGTTCTTTGATCCTTAAAAAACTGTCTTCCAATTCTGGAATTTTTATATCACGTGGGCATTTACATCGTTCTAGAGATGTACTCTTGTAAGAAAAAATTTCTAACAGGTGTTTTTTTCCCTTTCAATAAGAAAATTTTCAATTTTGACTTCGTCTGTTCTTTAGCGTCAAACTTCTTTATATTCTTGTATTTATCATTATATGAACCAATCATTTGGACTATTCTTGGCCTAGAAATCGTTGGAACTGAGGAGCCTGCTAAATTGCTTCAACCATTTCAGCCCGTAATCCGCTATCACCCCAAAGGTGGGTCCGATTTTTAATTATATTTCGATTTATTTCTCACCAACAAAAAAGTACATTATATGTTCATAAGTTGGTAGAATGCCAGTTCTTAATTCAGTATGATCCCCAAAAAATGGGATGAGAAAAATCCCGTGTATACTACACCTTAATTGTGATATTGTAATATTTTCTATGCACACTTTAAGTTCAACGCAATATTAAAAATTAAAATTTTGTAAACATTTTCAGATGTATTATTTTTCAATAATATACAGAAGCTAAAATTGAATATCATATTAAGAACCTATCACGAGCGGAGCACTAAACCAAGTGTAACACTACAGTAAACGAACAGAAAGCTGAACTTATTAGAGGAATTTCCCTCAGATCGCTTTTAATTCGATTGTTCTATGATTTTTGAGTACATTAATGCCATGAATTTGCCAGTTTAAGTAATAAAAATTAAATAAGAAGATATTTATTAATTATTTTAAATTTTTACACTTATCTTTGTCATATGATTTTCCAAATTTTGCGCGCGAGCGAGAAGAGAAAATTGATAAGAAAAAAAATCTCTGAAATGTGAAAAGTTACATACTTTTTGGCTATTTTGACATTTTTAGACCCCGAAAAGGAAGAAGGAAGATATTTATTTATTATTCTAAAGTTTTTACTTATGTTTCTTGCATATTCCTCGAACATTTCCATGCCAGCGGGAATAGAAAATTGAAAAATAAAAAAATGACTAAAATGTGAAAATTTGTATATTTTTCGACAAATTTCCCATATTTAGAACCCAAAGTGGAACCAGAA
This sequence comes from Maratus speculifer, assembly GCA_964019185.1. Classification (NCBI taxonomy): domain Eukaryota; kingdom Metazoa; phylum Arthropoda; class Arachnida; order Araneae; family Salticidae; genus Maratus; species Maratus speculifer. Next base: position 27,211,162 of record OZ025292.1, read on the forward strand.
GGTATTTTTTAATAACTCTAATATTTTGGACTTGTGTTCCTTATGTACTCTTGCAGTTTTTCCGCACTAAGGCGAAGAAAATATTGAAAATTTAAAATATTACTGAAATGTGAAAAATTACAACATTTTTGACTAAAATTGCATATTTCGACCCAAAAGTGGAACCGGAAGATATTTATTGATTGTTTTAAAATTTTGTGAGTATATTACTGATACCACTAGACAACGTTTCCGCGCTAGGGAGAAAAGAATTTCGAAAAAAAGTTTTTTACGCTCCGCCCTAATATGCAACCCTGAGTACACTGTTAAAAATAAATCAGTGAATTCACGGTGAAACTACTGGCAGCAAAGTAGAAGAACTTTTACCGTTTCGTTAGTAGATTTTCCGTTTTTGGAAATAAAAGAAAGGAAAACTCCGTTTGAAGAAGCAGTAACTTCCTGTTATAAGGTTTGGTTTTCAATGATAACAATTTAATATAATTTTTAAAATTAATCAATCGATTAAGCGTCAAAGAATTCGAAATTTCCGAGTGATTTTAAGTTTCTATATTACTTAACTTAATTATTATTATTATTTTAGTATAATTTACCTTAAGCCGTCCTGAGGATCGAACCCGAGACCTTTTGATAGCAGAACAAATCCTTACTGACTGAGCAAAAGCTGCTGATGCCGGCAGTTACAAAGTATGTCTTTTATGAGTTAGTGGGAAAATCTGTTGTGCTTTTTAAAAATTTTAATTCAAATATATTCGTTAGAATAGGGTAACATCCCCAGTAATTGGCAGGCACCAGTGATTGGCACATCCTACAAAAATGTTCTAAAATAAGATTTATATTCAGTATTTTAAAAATACAAGACCATATACCAGTTATATGCTCATTTACTTTACAGATTATGACTTTGATTTATGCTACTAAATGATAACACTAGTTTACAGTGCATCTGTTGCCGGAAAAAATTTTAGCTGTTGCTGACTACATATGATATGCTTTTTTCAAAAATATAATTAGAACATTTCAATCAGCTCTAGTTTATGAGTTTCAGCTATGTAGGTATTAAAAAGAAAAAGCACGTATTTACTAAAAAAAATCGTACTAAAAAAGAATTAATCATTGAGTTTTAAAAAACTTTGTTTTAAAGCTCTTCTCTGATGTGTAGGCTTTGGAAAATGACATATCAGAGACCAAAAATAGTCAGACATCATATTCGTATCCCAGAAACTCTGATAGCGCTCTTCCATGACGCGTAAGTCCTGATGCATACGATCTCCCTGCTCTTCGCTCATATCTCCTAATTTTTCCGGAAACCTGTCCAGGTGACTATGGAGGAAGTGGAGTTTTATGCTCATATTACACCCCATATTTTTTAATTGTAGCAGAAGGTCTTCTACAAGTTCAATGTAATTTTCAGATTCTTTATTTCCGATAAAACCTAATTTTAGTAACTGAGAAAGCAATTTTTTCTTTTAATCTTAAAGCTAACAATTCTGAAGCTTTTTTAGAAAGACTAATCTCTTACAAGATCATCTAACTCATTTTGGGAAAAGCATTTTGACTCATTTGACATACCTTCAAAATCAGCATCGTTTTTGTGATGAGCTTGGTCCTTCAATGTCTTGTTCTAATGGTTCAGATATATTTTTAGCCTCTGAAGAGTCAAGTGAACGCTGCAGTGGAAGTTTAACACAACTAGTATTTGGGTACTGCCATTTAGCACGATTTTTAGTGTTTAAACCGTTTACGTTCACGCTACAAGAACAACAGTCTTCGAGATGGTTTCGTGTTTTTCACCAAATAGTCGGTGTTCCTGGCACTTCTTTTACCACTTTTGCGTATTTTAATATTCCACACACGATTTACAAACACAATTGGGAGACCAAGACTGCTCATTTTTATCCAAGAGCATCCCAAAATACTCAAAATAGATATTTTTCCCCAACTCTGATATAACTTTTTTACAATTGTTAAACACATATTTTCCGCATATGTAGCAAAAATGATCTGGATTGTTTAAACAACGTATTTTTGAACTAATCATGACGCAAAATCTGGAGAAACTAATTTTAACACAGTAAAATACGCCTGTTATCAATTAATATATATGCTTAAATGATAAAAATCAAAAACAAATTAACTCGAGCTACTCAAAAAATTTTCCTGTTACATTTGACAAAAACAAGTCATAAGTGAACATTATCAACCACAGAATTCGCAGCAACAGATAAAAAATTTAATTTTGTAAACTAGTGTAATAGTGCCTAGGAAAGAGAAACAATTATGGCCTGTATCAAATTAGCCATTTTTGTTGCAAAAGCTTCTTCTATGGTTTAAGAAAGGCATGCATTTCAATTTATTATTATCTGATTTATAGTATATTTTAAATTTTAATTGACATCAGTTTTGTTTAGTTGAAAAGGGTTACTTTAATTGTGTAAAAATCTAAGTGCCAATTACTGGTGATTACAGCAACTTTTTATAAATATATTTTTATAAAAATACTTTTTCAAATATTTTTGCTTTTAGTGGGTAAAATAGATGCACGGATATGCACTCTTTGATTTAAAAATATTTGCAAGTAAATATTTTATTTCTTGGTAATGAAAATAGAAGTAAGTTTAAAGACAAATCCTTAATGTGTCAATTACTGGGGATGTTACCCTATTTGTAAACAGTTTATTTTATTTTATTTTAGACTGATGCATACTACTTATTATTTTTTTATACCAATTTTAATTTTTTAACTAGTTTAAATTTAAAAAAATCACTGTTTTAAATCACATTTTTTTGAATGAATGAATGAATGAATGAATGAAAAAAAAGTTATATTCACTTTTTACAACAATAATAATGTCATAGAATTTTTTTTAATTGTCATACACTATTTAATTATTTTATTCTATGGCTAATTAGTTAAAAGGATTTTTAATAAGAAATAAGAGGAAAATAAACAGAAAAAATGTAATTTAAAAGGGAGTTTTTATGTTTTCATTATTTCATACCACCAGTGGGTTTCGAACCCACAATCTGCTGTCACAAGCGATTAACGGTATGGTGCCTTGACCGTGGTGCCTTATGTTGCATTATGTAGGGGAACACGGTGCATAACAAAGTGTCTCCGTTTTTTGTTTCTATTTCATTCCGTTTCATTATTTTCAGAAAGTATGGTGAGGTTTTCTGATTTTTAACGGGAAATGCCTTTTTGTTGTGAAAATGGACTTTTTCTGTTAAATTCAGAAAAAAAAATATTTGTGAATTTGAGAATTTTTTTAACAGCGTACTTATAGTAAATTATAGAACCAAATTTTGCTGCTCAGTAGCTGCCACCAAAAAATGGAGAAATCTCGCTCGAGCACTTGGAGTTTCCTTTTTTAACCGTTCCATTTATTGGAACTATGCTTCAACAGGAACTAAAAATATTGGTTGAAGATTTCACCATTTTACAGTGGCAGCTTGAGCACCAAAATATGGTTCAAACTATGACAAGATTTTTAACAGTGTAGACAGGATCGAGTGAATACATTTATCATGTTTAAAACTAAATGAAAAAGCATATTTTTAAAGACCTTTTTTATAAGTATTAGAAATCAACCTTTATTTAATTTCTGCTTTTTCTGTTTTTTTAAACAAAACTGTGCTTATATGTTAATTTGGCACTGGCACGGAATTTGAAAAATTCACTATTTTGTTTGGAGTTTGATGGAAGTATTCAATTAGTAATGTAAATTTTTTATTATATTTTTTTTGTTTCTATTTTAACAAACTACAATATCAAAGAAGATATTTAAACATTATTTAAACTATATTTTTAGAATTCTTATACGAACTACTGAACGTATATCATAAATTATTTAATATGAAAATATTTCTTAAAAATATGTATTCGCCATGTTTTATTGATTAATCTTTCAGTCATTAAAATGTTTCATAATTGCCGTTTTACCTATTTTCACAGATTTCTATTGTCACATCCTTAAATCCGTTATTGTCTCAACTCTCCTACTAATTATTGTATGTATTACAGACAACATTGGTCAATTTATCTGCAGTCCCGACCCAAATTATTTATTCGGGATTTCTTAAATGTTCTATAATTGTTTAACCTCAATTGAATTCATATGGTACTACTAATTTCCAAAAACTTTTCTTTAAATATATATATGGTTCCGTGCATAATTTTTATATGTATTTTATTTAATATTTTTGTTGTTGAAAATATTTCATTATTGAACTTTCAAAATCATTTTTCCTATTTTAGCTACAGTTGAACTTCATTTTTGGTTATCCCCTAAATATATGATTTTTTTAAAATCAATTCAAAAATGTTTTTAAATAATTTTCTTAAATAAATCATGGATAAAATACTCTAAAAAACCATATTTCATTTTAAGTATGGTTTAAGATTAAAAAACCCAAAGAAAAATCAGCTATAATTGAAAAAACACTTTTTCCCTTATCTCAGTTTTATAATATTAATCATTAATCATTATTAATCATTAATGTTAATCATTAATTTTAAGATACATAAAAGGAATTAAACCTTATATATACACTGCAATAATAATAATAATTATAATAATAAGGATTTCGCAAGCTTCTAAACAAAACCAAAAACACACGGAGCAACGATTAGGAAGATAAATCTATTTTTATTCATAAGAAAAAAAAATAGTGCTGTCATCCATGGTGAAAATTGATTTTATAATATTTTTTGCATGTATTTTATTGGTAACATTAAACATTAGCTTCAATAAAATTCTATTATATTTCAGAAAACTAAACTGAGTATATTGCCGAAATATAACACTCAACATTTAAGGGTTAAAGATTTACTCAGTTGTAATCCTAATATACAGGGTGTTTCGCTACCAGACCGACAAACTTTGAGGGGTGATAGTAAACATGAAGGCAAACATTATTAAATAGGAGACCATGGGGCGCAAACGTCTTCTGTAGGAGCTAGGGGCCATTAAAGTTTAAGGTCCAAAACTTCAAACGCTGATTAAAAACGGAAAAAAAGGTCGATTTGTTTGCGGTTTTCGCTAAAATCATTCTCTATATCACGAATTTTTTATAAAAACATTTTAAAGGATACGTTCAAAAATTGTCGATAGAGGGCGCTTTAGACTTTCGAGTAACGAACAAATGCTTTTTACAGTTCTTTTGTGCATGGGGTTGAAATTGTTCTAAAGTTTAGACGTTAACTTAAATTTTAAGCCCAAAATCGGATACATGAGGATCGGGTAACTAGCGAAAATTAAACTGTGCACCGAGGGGGAGATTTTAAACTCCCATTAACATTGGACAAGCTAATCGATTTTGTTGCGGTTTGCGTGGAGATCATGCCCTTGGTAATTATTTTATTCGAAAGGACGTTCAGCTTTGTGGCCTAATTTTTTGATAGAGGGCGCTTCCGACACATCTCCGACATTTCAATGGCATTACTCCTGGGTGTTTTATTACCAGACCACCATACTTCCAGGAAGTGTTAGGGATGCAAAAACGACTCGGAATCACAGGGAATCACGGAATCACGTTGAAAATGCCTTTTTTGCGAGTTATGGTTAAAAGAAGCAGAGAAAAAAGGAACAGAAACAAGTAGAGAAACAACAACATGTTAAAGTGGCAGAATAGGATTTATTTAAAGGTTTTACTGCAAAAGTTGTTCAAATTGCGAACAGAAGTAGTCCGGCAAGCTTGACAGCAACAGTAGATGGCGTTGAACGGTAATGCGCGTGAAAAGCGATCCCGCTGCAATGATCATTCGCGAACCGGTTCCAGAGGTAGTATAATGGAGTATTCGAACGATAAATTGGTCAACATGTTGCTCGTAGATTCCTGCGGACTTTAACGGACACGCCGTTCTGAGGTTGAACAAGGAGCGTTTTCCGCATAGGCATGCACCCCGTCATATGAATTTTTTCAAGTGTAAACAGTGGGCTTCGTGAAACTGGTTGTATGGGCTTCTTCTGCTGGAGTCAAATGAAAAGTTGGGTGTATGAGACTCATGTACCTTCAGTTAAAGACTTCGCAGCTCGTATTTCTGAAGATGTTTCTGCCAGAAATCTATCAAAATTGCCAAGAATCTTTCAAAGCGTGGGGAATTCTATGCGACGCCGATGTCAAGCATCCCGGACTACTTCTGGTAGTAATTTTGAACACCTTTTGCAATAAAACGTTTAAATAAAGAGTTTTCAATCACATAGACGTGTTGCTTTTTCTCTGCTTGTTTCTGTTATTTTTTTTTCTGCTTCTTTTAACCATAACTCGCACAAAAGGCATTTTCAACGTTACATTCCTATGTGATTCCGAGTAGTTTTTGCATCCCTATAACTTCCTGGAAGTATGGTGGTCTGGTAGTGAAACACCCAGGAGTGACGCCATTGAAATGTCGGAGATGTGTTGGGAGCGCCCTCTATCAAAAAATGAGGCCACAAAGCTGAACGTCATTTCGAATAAAATAATTACCAAGGGCATGACCTCCACGCAAACCGCAACAAAATCGATTAGTTTGCCCAATGTTAATGGGCATTTAAAATCTCCCCCTCGGTTCACAGTTTAATTTTCGCTAGTTACCCGATCCCCATGTATCCGATTTTGGGCTTAAAATTTAAGTTAACGTCTAAATTTTAGAACAATTTCAACCCCATGCACAAAAGAACGGTAAAAAGTATTTGTTCGTTACTCTAAAGTCTAAAGCGCCCTCTATCGACAATTTTTGAACGTATCCTTAAAAAATTTTTTATAAAAAATCCGTGATATAGAGAATGATTTTAGCGAAAACCGCAAACGAATCGATCCTTTTTTCCGTTTTTTATCAGCGTTTGAAGTTTTGGACCTTAAAATTTAATGGCCCATAGCTCCTACGGAAGACGTTTGCGCACCATGGTTTCCCATTTAATAATGTTTGTCTGCATGTCTACTATCACCCCTCAGAGTTTGTCGGTCTGGGAGCGAAACACCCTGTATATATATATATATATATATATATATATATATATATATATATATATAGGTCGATAAATCACCTCACTGAAAAAAAATGCCTTTAATGTAATTTTTTATTTATACTCCAGTTTTTAAAATATTAAATTTTTTATTCTCATCTGAACACACAGCTGTGAACAGTATCAATTGCGCTCGAAATTATATAAATACGTAGTACTTACAATATCAATCTGCCTGTCTGTCTGCATATTACAGCACATAAACTAACGAATCTCATGAATTGAAATTTAATAAGTATTTCAATATTTGCAGAACTGTGTCCAGTATTTTATTTTTTTGAGTCCGCTATTTTCAATTTATTGAACAGAAAAGAATGAAACAGTTAAGGGGTTAAGAGTGCAACGGATTTTTCTCGAGATCTGGAGATTTACAAAATGAGTTAAAGTAGGAACGCAACTCCTTTGCTATATTTGTTCAGACTTGTATTTTACAGTTCTAGCCTAGCTGAAAATATACTGTAAACTTTTTCTCGGAAATTGGGATTCCTAGATAGAATCAGTTATATGAAATTTTGCGGTTACCGTAAAATAAAATTTATTAAGAATGCCAGTTTTCTAGAAAATGTTTAGCAACTTTGCTTATTGTTATTTATTTATTTTACAATGTAAATGAAAAATCGATTGCAAAATTTTATCTTTAGCTATACAAAAAAAAATAAATAAATAAATAAATAAATAATGGAATACATTATACAATGTTTTATTTTTTTAAATGATTATTAAAATTTTTATTTGATTTTTATATTTTTATTTTTATGCATTCTCCGCGACGATTACAATATTTTGAATTGAAAACATTACGTTTTTGCAAAAATTTCAAGTATAAATGAAACAATATAATATATATATGTTACAAGTAATAGGAAAACTTTGAAATATTTGAAGCGTGTTTAAAGCAATTATTCAAATAAAATTCTGAAAAAGTCTGAAACACTCGTTTGCATACTTTATCTTGTTTACTTTTATACACAAACATGTTTTATTTTCAAAGACAATGTGCTATTACATTTACGAGAAATGTTTTTTTTTTTTTTTTCGAAAGGGCAAAATATAGGAAAAGTTAACTTTGCGAAATAATACTGTACATGTGTATGATATACGAAATCTTAGACGAAAGGCTTATTATGTAAATGCGAAGTACAATATTTTATATCTTAAATATGAAAATACTTGTATAATACATATTGTCGTGCAATAGTTGAATCCCATAAACAAGTATATTTATTCTACATGTGTACGTTACTGTACGATATTATACTGAATAAGGTATTGTATATACATATATAATACTTGTATATACGATACATACATATATATCGAGAATACAATGATTGGATGATCTTCTTATAATGCAATGCTATACATAATATGGTACAGATTATGAAAAATACATATATACGATGAGTACATGCATATCAAATTATACACATGGATAATATGATAAAGGTATATAAAGCCTGAATACAATGTTAAAAAAATAAATGGAATGTTGCTGTTAAACAAATGAGAGATTGCAGCTTTGGACAACATGCTTTCGATAACTCATTAATAAACACTCATAAACTCTTATAAAACACATATTTAAAAAACTCATTGGACTGTAATTTATTCTACTTAATCACAACTTAGCCGTTCATGGCTACGTTCTTTTACAAAAATAATCTCTGAATTCGTAAACAAATGCAGACGATAAAAATCATTGCCAAAATTACAAAGCATAAATACGACCGAACACATGCGATAAGAAAAAAAAAATCCCTTTCGGCATGGCCTATAGGCGGAGGTAGATTTCGAAAAGTTTTCATCTCAAAAAAAAAAAAAAAAAAAAAAAAAAAAGCCTATTTTTACTCAAATGCCCATTTTGGCAATATATTTTGAATTATATTCTTACTTTATTTAAAAAATTGAACAATATGCTCATTATATAGTTCCTAAATAACAAAAAACTGTTAATTAAATTCGTTTGACAGCAAAATTGAATTTAAAAATGAGTCATAAAATAACCAATTTATTATTTTAATACATCCACAATTCTTTAATCAAGATCGCTTTGAGAAATTTTGTGCGAAGTGCCTACTTTGACAGATTTTTTTAAAATATATATTTAGCCTTTATCAAAACTCTGACCAATACGGCACATTACACAGTTCCTAAATAACAAATAACTGTCAATTGAATGCGTTTGAGAGCAAAATTGAATTTAAAAATGAGTCATAAAATAAACAATTTGTTATTTGAATACAACCTCAATTCTTTTATCATGATCGCTTTGGGAAATTTTTTTGCGAAGTGCTTACTTTGACAGCTTTTAAAATATATATATTCACCCTTTATCAAAAAATCGACGAATACGCACATTATATAGTTCCTAAGTAACAAAAAACTGTCAATTGAATGTGTGTCAGAGCAAAATTGGATTTAAAAATGAGTCATAAAATAACCAATTTGTTATTTGAATACCCACAGTTCATTAATCATGTCGCTTTGGGAAATTTTGTGCGAAGTGCCCATTTTGGCAGCCTTTTTTTAAATATATTCTGCCTTTATCAAAAAACTGGCCACTCCGTCACATTATATAGTTCCTAAATAAGAGAACCTGTAAATTGGATGCGTTTGAGAACAAAAAAAGATTTAAAAATGACTCGGTAAAAACGCAATTTCTTAAATTTCCGCAAATTTTAATCACGATAACTTCGTGAAATTCTGTTCAAAATACCCTTTTTGGCAGCCTTTTAAAATATATATTCTGCCTTTATCAAAAAACCGCCCAATACGTCAAGTTATATAGTTCCTAAATAATAGGACCTGTAAATTGGATGGGTTTGAGAACAAAAATGAATTTAAAAATGACGCATAAAAAACGCAATTTGTTATACTTAATGAATTTTTTAATGATGAAAACTTCGGGAAATCTGTTCAAAATACCTTTTTTGGCAGTCTTTTTAAAAATATATTCTGCCTTTATAAAAAAATTGGCCAATACGTCGCATTATATAGTTGCTAAATAATAGGATCTGTCATTTGGATGCGTTTAAAATCAAAAATGAATTTTAAAATGAGTCAGAATATAAGCAGTTTGGATTTGAGGTTTTTTCTCCAACTCCTATTTTTGTTTAATTTATTTTTGCTATAAGAATTGGTTCTATGAAAAACTTGTCAATATAAAAATTGTAGATATTATTGTGAAGATGTAAAATAAATTTAATTAGATTTAATTGCTTAAGAATTGAGTAAGTTATGGTTTTTTTTCTTTTTCCTCCCCCCTTTTTCTTTTCGTTTTTAATTTTTTTCATCGGTAAAAATTGGTCCTATCAAAAACTTGTAAATACAAAAGTTTTAGATAATATTGAGTACATTTATATAAAATTTAGTTGGATTTGATATCTTGAGAATTGACGAAGTTATGATTTTTTTTCTCCCAAAAACCATGTTTTTTTCGCCCCTTGAGCCCACTTTTAACTTTATCAAAAATCTGTCACGCATAAACTTTTTCCTCATTTTTTAGAAGTAATATAAACTTTAAACTGATTCGATATCTATTTTAATTAAAAAGTTATCGCGTTTTTTCTGTTTTCACAAAAACCCTCCTAACTTTCACCTCCTTGGTCCGATTTTGCCCATTAACGAACTTAACCGAGATTTTATGCCCTTTGATTTTATGTAAAAGTTTGATGAAGATCTGAGCATAATTATGGAAGTTATCGTGTCTAGAAGAAAGTGATATACACCGATAGATAGATAGATAGATAGATAGATAGATAGATAGATAGATAGATAGATAGATAGATAGATAGATAGATAGATAAACTTTTTTACTGATGGTAGTTTTGGGGTCTAGGAGTCATGATTCGTGTAGATCCGCAAAAATTTTTCAGAAATTCCAACATGGGAGACAATGCAATAGGTAGTATTTCATACGAAATCTACCTAAAAATGGTTATAAGTTTAAAATCCCTTTCGGCATGGCCTATAGGCGGAGGTAGATTTCGAAAAGTTTTCATCTCAAAAAAAAAAAAAAAAAAAAAAAAAAAAAAAAAAAGCCTATCTCTACTTAAATGCTCATTTTGCCAATATATTTTGAATTATATTCTTACTTTATTTAAAAAATTGACCAATATGCTCATTATATAGTTCCTAAATAACAAAAAACTGTTAATTTAATTCGTTTGACAGCAAAATTGAATTTAAAAATGAGTCATAAAATAACCAATTTATTATTTTAATACATCCACAATTCTTTAATCAAGATCGCTTTGAGAAATTTTGTGCGAAGTGCCCACTTTGACAGATTTTTTAAAATATATATTTAGCCTTTATCAAAAATCTGACCAATACGGCACATTACACAGTTCCTAAATAACAAATAACTGTCAATTGAATGCGTTTAAGAGCAAAATTGAATTTAAAAATGAGTCATAAAATAAACAATTTGTTATTTGAATACAACCTCAATTCTTTTATCATGATCGCTTTAGGAAATTTTTTTGCGAAGTGCTTACTTTGACAGCTTTTAAAATATATATATTCACCCTTTATCAAAAAATCGACGAATAAGCACATTATATAGTTCCTAAGTAACAAAAAACTGTCAATTGAATGCGTGTCAGAGCAAAATTGGATTTAAAAATGAGTCATAAAATAACCAATTTGTTATTTGAATACCCACAGTTCATTAATCATCTCGCTTTGGGAAATTTTGTGCGAAGTGCCCATTTTGGCAGCCTTTTTTGAAATATATTCTGCCTTTATCAAAAAACTGGCCACTCCGTCACATTATATAGTTCCTAAATAAGACAACCTGTAAATTGGATGTGTTTGAGAACAAAAAAAGATTTAAAAATGACTCGGTAAAAACGCAATTTCTTAAATTTCCTCAAATTTTAATCACAACTTCGTGAAATTCTGTTCAAAATACCCTTTTTGGCAGCCTTTTAAAAAAATATATTCTGCCTTTATCAAAAAACTGGCCAATACGTCAAGTTATATAGTTCCTAAATAATAGGTCCTGTAAATTGGATGGGTTTGAGAACAAAAATGAATTTAAAAATGACTCATGAAAAACGCAATTTGTTATACTTAATGAATTTTTTAATGATGAAAACTTCGGGAAATCTGTTCAAAATACCTTTTTTGGCAGCCTTTTTAAAATATATTCTGCCTTTATCAAAAAATTGGCCAATAAGTCGCATTATATAGTTGCTAAATAAGAGGATCTGTCATTTGGATGCTTTTAAAATCAAAAATGAATTTTAAAATGAGTCAGAATATAAGCAGTTTGGATTTGAGGTTTTTTCTCCAACTCCTATTTTTGTTTAATTTATTTTTGCTATAAGAATTGGTTCTATGAAAAACTTGTCAATATAAAAGTTGTAGATATTATTGTGAAGATATAAAATAAATTTAATTAGATTTAATTGCTTAAGAATTGAGTAAGTTATGGGTTTTTTTCTTTTTCCTCCCCCCTTTTTCTTTTCGTTTTTAATTTTTTTCATCGGTAAAAATTGGTCCTATCAAAAACTTGTAAATACAAAAGTTTTAGATAATATTGAGTACATTTATATAAAATTTAGTTGGATTTGATATCTTCAGAATTGACAAAGTTATGAATTTTTTTCTCCCAAAAACCATGTTTTTTTCGCCCCTTGAGCCCATTTTTAACTTTATCAAAAATCTGTCACGCATAAACTTTTTCCTCATTGTTTAGAAGTAATATAAACTTTAAACCGATTCGATATCTATTTTAATTAAAAAGTTATCGCGTTTTTTCTGTTTTCACAAAAACCCTCCTAACTTCCACCCCCTTGGTCCGATTTTGCCCATTAACGAACTTAACCGAGATTTTATACCCCTTGATTTTATGTAAAAGTTTGATGAAGATCTGAGCATAATTATGGAAGTTATCGTGTCTAGAAGAAAGTGATATACACCGATAGATAGATAGATAGATAGATAGATAGATAGATAGATAGATAGATAGATAGATATATATATAAACTTTTTTACTGATGGTAGTTTTGGGGTCTAGGAGTCATGATTCGTGTAGATCCGCAAAAATTTTTCAGAAATTCCAACATGGGAGACAATGCAATAGGTAGTATTTCATACGAAATCTACCTAATATATATACAACATTTCAGGTGAAAAATTTATATTTTTGATAACTTTGCATCGGACGTAAATTATAGACAGGAAGGAAAATGTTTTGACAATATTTATTTACAAAATAACGTCTTTCAAAAAAAGAGATCAAATATACAGTTCTCTCGCTTTAAAAATTTATGAGAGGCGATGAATAACGAATGTGAGATTTTACCTTCCGACTCATACAATTCAGGGGAAATTATTTCTAAAGTACATTTATATAGAGCAGAGATTTAAGAAGTAAAGAAAAATTTGAATGTGAAGGGAATATAAATAGTATTCCGGTTTATCAAAACGCTTTTTCATAAAAATAAAAGTCTAAAGCTAGATAAAATACATTTTTATGTGTTATTTGGCTCAATCTATTGGAGGAAAAAATATGCGTTTTAGTGTTAGAAAGAAGTAATATCAACCTGAACCACCAATGTTTATTAGCCAGTGCTCGGGGCTATAACCGAAGAGTTCTTTTATTTTTCGCTTTGAAAAAAGGGTTCAAGAATCCTCAAAACGGCTGTGTGTGATTTTTTGTGTCACGTTCTTGTGTATTTGTGTGTTAAAACTTTGTTTTTAAGTTAACGATTCTTTACATGCATTTTATACTTATATCCTTCTATTTTTTTACTAAATAAAGAGCATTTAGTTCCTGTCAATTTTCTATCATCATTAATATTCATATATCCTCAAAAAATCTGTTTATAATACTCAAAATACTTATATGTTATTCTCAAATACAATATCTTTAAATAGCTCTTTGCTAATGGTATACTTTAACAAATTCACGTTACATTACGTAAACTATTGTTAATAAAAAAAAATTCCAAAATAATCTGAAGAAATTTAATACTATTACATTACATTCAATACTATTCTGTAGTGATGCTTTTTCATTTAAATTCATGTTTTCTTAATTTGAAATTTTCGAATGGACATTCTTCGGTTTCTTTAATTTGGTTTATAGTAGGGGAAGGTGGTGTACCTTGGACCTATTTTGACTTTATAATTTTTAATTAAAAAAATTGCCAAATCTAAAGAAAGAAAAGATTTTATAAAACTTTATGATGTTATACAAAACATATATTTGTCTTAAATTTGTATATAAATAATTTACATGGAATTTTTTGAATTAAAAATAAAATGAAAGTAGGACCGAGGTTCACCACTAGTGGTGTATCTTGGTCCCATTACTAACAAAAGGAAAAACTGTTTTTATTGAATAAAATCAAGATTTATTAATCAAGAAGCTACATAGATAATTTTTTGATAAATTTTATTCTTTATTAGGTTTTAAAAATAAGAATTTCTAAATAGACATAAAGTTTCAAAACAATTACACTTACTATAATCACAAAAAAACATTAAAATTTATTTATATTAGTAATTATATTTCTTTTTAGCCAAGATTGTATTTAAATAAGTCAATTCCAAATGTAAGCTCCTTCGACTACTTTTCAGATCCATTAGACAATGCCTATAAAGTACCTTGGACCCACACCAAGGTACACCACTTTTATAAGATTCAAGGAACATCACTTGACACTTAAATACAAAACTACCAGTCATGATGTTAAGGTTAGGCTTAACTTTATTTAACCTTCCGTCTACCAGACGGGTCCATTGGACCCGACAGCAATATTTCTGGTGTCAATGGTAAAATGAGAAATTGTCGATTGACACCGGAATTTATAAAGGACTTGTCTAGATATTACTAATTCCTTAATTTAAGCTTTCATTGTAAAAGCAAAATTATATTAAAATATTACTGGTGCCGTTTGCAAGTTTGGAATTAAAATTAGGTGTTGCCGTAGATAAATGGGTGTTTTGTCTGGTAGACGGAAGGTTAAAGAACATATGTAGTAGCTAGAACATTTCTTTATTATGCATTATCCTCATTTTAAAAAAATAGATATGTTTTGGTATAAAAATAACATCGAAATGTCTAAGAAAAAATACTTTTGAAAGGTGGATTTCATTTTTTTTTAAATTGTACAATTAGTTGAGCCTCTAAACAAAAGCCAAAAACTTAAGTGAGACCTCTAGTGGCATATTTTTAATATGCAAATGTTCTTGTTTAATTATCTAAACAAGTAAAGCTAGAATCAGCATGAGTCCGAGGTGCACATATGTCCAAGGTACACCACTGTCCCCTATGGCGATATAAATAAATTCGTGAAATTGGTCGACGTAATAATCAAGTAGTACCTTTGTTTTTAAAACATAATCTTTTATTTCCGTTCCCCCTTTTTAGATTTTAGAGGTTTTGGGTGATCCTTCATATATAGTTTATAATTCTCTTTATATAGTAAATGTTTTATGTATTGTATTAAAAAATGTCTGTTATTTCAATTTCACGTACAGTCTTCAATTTTTTTTAAATCCTGATTTTTTTCCTTTTTTAATATTTCTTAATTTGTAAAAGAAAAAGAAAGACAAATGTCATTTAATTATAATTAATTTTTAGCAGTGAAATTTAGCTTGAAATTATTGAATATTTAATATGTGACTATCACATTGCTTACGAGTCGTAGAACCAACATAGTGAAAAAATGTCCAAGCCGGAAATCGAACCCGGAACCCTTGGAATATAGCTCCAAGTGCTATTCCAAGACGTACTACGACTTGCAAGCAATGTGATATTCATATATTTAATATGGAAAACAATAGTTTTTATGGTAAACATTATATAATCACAAATGGAAACACACAATGACCTCTTACGATTTACTCAAGATTCACGAAAACGTTGTGTATCTTTAGAAATCCCAGAAACCAGTATATTTTTAAGAGTAAAAGATGACTTTATAACAGTTGTATGGGAACAATAATGCAAAACGATAATATTATGCGTACTTAAGGGTGTTCATAAATCAAAACCGGCAACGTTGTGACATAAGCTTTAATTTATTTTTTTCGGAAATGCATGAAACCAGCAGGTGTTCTTATTCGGAATTTTCCTAATTGCATTTATTTTCCTGTTTTTTGACAAACGCAAAAGATCTTTCATAACAAGCCTTAAAACTGGACGTTTTTGAACACATTTCCCGATGAGAGCAGAAAAACCAGTCGAAAAGTAGGGAAAAACGTGTGATAACGTAATCCAAATCGCTTATAACTCGATACGTCATTTATTGATCATAAAATGAAAAACTAAGTTCGATTCGAAATCGCTTTCAAAGTCAGTTCTTTAAATTATCTCTCTTTTCGGTTAAAAATGAATTTGTAAATATTTTGTGCTTGTTAAGCGGAGCAGTTGAGAATAACCTTAAAAAGAATCCGGAAAATAACGTAACGGGTACTGCGCTGAAAGGCTATGGGTTATCTTTATCTGTATATATATATATATATGTGTGTGTGTGTGTGTGTGTGTGTGTGTGTAATAAAATAAAAAAATGCGCCATTTTGTTCTCTCTGAGCTTTTAATTCTAAATTTGTGGAACATATTTTTAATCTTAGTTTCGTAATGTATTAATATTTTAACAACTAAAGACCTTTTTCTTTAGCTTATTAATAATCTATTGCTTGTTCCTCAAAAAGTGCGGGAAACGATTTCGTAATGTTTTTCCTTTTTTGAATATTATCGAGATTTTTAATTTTATTTTTATTGATCGTCTGCTCTGTGTTAATGCGCTGAGATGTTAGCAGGTTAGTCTATTTGCGAGACATGATACAGTTCCTACGGGAAGACCACGCCTCTTATACCAATCAGCGGTGATGATTTCTGACGCGTAGCTTCGAAGTTAATTATAATTGGATTTTTAATTTACTGACGCAGTCTGAGGAGGGGCTAGTTTTTCCGTGTGAGTGTTGGAGTTACTTCTGGGTTGTCGGAGCATTGAGAATGCATCTGCCTCTTAAACTGCTAGGTCGCCCGTTTCATGTTTTTTCGATATTTAGGACACCGAAATGACGTAACTTGGAGAGCGAATGTTGTAGTGATAGATGTGTGAAAGGGTGACAAGTGGAAAAACTTATGGCTTGATCTAATAAAATATGGAACTAAAAACTGATTTTCTTATTATTTTCATTGGAGAAACTCCCAAGGACACAATTTCATGGCTTCCATCCTGCCGGATTACTGTGATAATATGACGATTTGCTGTAATAATATATAGATGTTCGTCGAATAACATCTTTTCTGTAAAAAGAAGTCGATTTACTTGAAATAATAAACAGAAAATTACTAAGCGACAGGAATGCTGCTTTTACTTCTTCAGGATTCAAAAATTCCTGCGAAATCATAGTATTAAGCTACATTTGACCACTGCCTATCATCCACAAACGAATGGGAAATGTGAAAGAGTAAATCAGACAATAGTAACTAGATTAAAATGTAAACTCCGCTACCTCTAAAATTCCTTGGAGTAAGCTTTTAACTGAAGTAATTAATGAATATAATAATACACCCTATTCTGTTACTAAATTTCCACCTGCTTATTTACTTTTTGGCCAATTACCGTATGACTTCCCCTTACAACAAGTTACGTTATTTTCCGGATTCTTTTTAAGGTTATTCTCAACAAGTCCCCTTACAACCCCCTATTCAGGAAGCCCTTAAGATTGCTAAAGGAAGAACTGATGAATTTCATTTAAAAAATAAAAATTATTATGATAAAAATTATGTCGAACCAAAATTTAAAATTTGGGATCTAGTTATCTATGAAGAATTTCAGTACCCTAGTACTAGGAAGTTTTCACAAGTATTTAGTGGACCTTATAAAATTCTTAACAAATTATCCAAAGTGAATTTCGAAATTCATAGGCAAAACCAGTTCAAAATTTCAGAAATAGTACATGTATCTAAATTAAGGCCATATTCCCCTGATAAATTTAAATTAAGTCATGAGCAGCAACCCCCTAATCAACAACAACAAACTCAAGTAAAAACTGTAGCTTAAACTTAATCTCTAGTTTATTATCATTTCATAATTTTTTCTTTTCTCTCTTAAACAATCAATTTCTTTTCATATTTTAATTCAGATAATATCCTGTAATTCTTACAGAATGGCAATGATATCTCTTGACTGCAGCGAGAGTGTCACTTGTCTGGAAATTTTTATAATTGTTTGTTCATGCCGGCGTAAACGGGCAAAGTGAAAATTTGTTATTCTGTATTGAATTACTCTAGTTATAACTTAAAATAATAAAATAACAATTAAATTTTAAGTCAAAAAAATTTATTTTAATTTTCAACTGAACCTATTTGTAATATTAAAATTAATCTATCAATCATTAAATTAATTATTTGCCAAGTAACAAAATTTTTATCACTTTATTTTAATTTTTTTCTCTCTCTTTGCTTCTGTATTCCAGTCCAAGTACATGTCAATTAGAATTTAATTTTGTTTCTTTCTCTTTCCTTCTTGCATCTTGCAATGTTTCATCCCACCAAGAAAATATTTATTGCGTAATTATTTGAAATGAATAAATCTTGTCTTTAATTTTTATTATTTATTATATTTTTTTTAAGAATCTTAGTAGTTGAAAAGTCACGTGCATTCTCAAACATGAACAAAATTTTAATTTAATTTAATTTAATTTTATTTTATTTTATCATATTTTATTTTATTTTATTTTATTTTATTTTTGCACATATTTTTACTTAATCTAGTACAAGATTAAGTAAATGATTACATAATTGATTATATTCTTTATTCTATTTCACTTCTCTCTATATTTCATCCCCAAAAATATGAGATGAGATAAACGAGATTAAGTATACAATTTAGAATTTAAAGAATGTCTTTTGAGATATTTACCATTACTTATTGAAAGATTTATTTATACCCATTATGAAATTTACTTCTATTTATTTTTATATTTATTATTATTGATATTTTTCCTTATTATGTTTCTTATTTATATTGTTTATTATTTACATTGTTAAAATTTATTATTACTATTTTACTATACTATAAAATGTGTTATTATATTGAATTTGGACAATTAATAACGATATAATTAGACCTCCTTGAAAAGAGGTAATGGACTATACCACTCTAAATATGACTCTTAGAAGATTTTTTAAAACAAGCTCTCAACATTGATTTCTAGAACTTTCTAGTGAATTTCTTCATATTTATGTTTGTCATTCTCAAGAATGAATTCAACGTTACGGTTTTTATTTTTCATGTTAATATATTATGATTAATTGCTTATATTTTCAAGTTACTTTCTGATGTGTACTTTAAACAAGATCATATCTTGTATTTTGTTGATGCCTATTTTAATGGATGTAAATTTAAATTTATTCCACGCATCACCTTAGTGTTCCTAAATTTAAATTCCATATTTATATAAAAAAAATTTATTTATTTTTTCTCTTATTTAGTATCTAATTATTATTAAGTCTATCAACAACTTCGTGATCTAAGTCTGCATCATCTCCCTTTCAGTGAACTTGCAGGTCTCAGACCTACATTTTCACCCGTCTTTTTAGGAGGAGGGATTTGTAATAAAATAAAAAAAAATGCGCCATTTTTTTCTCTCTGAGCTTTTAATTCTAAATTTGTGGAACATATTTTTAATCTTAGTTTCGTGATTTATTAATATTTTAACAGCTAATGTCCTTTTTCTTTTTTTTATTTAACTTATCAATAATCTATTGCTTGTTTTTCAAAAAGTGCGGGAAACGATTTCGTAATGTTTTTCCTTTTTAGAATATTATCGAGATTTTTAATTTTATTTTTATTGATCGTCTGCTCTGTGTTAATGCGCTGAGATGTTAGCAGGTTAGTCTATTTGCGAGACATGATATAGTTCCTACGGGAAGACCACGCCTCTTATACCAATCAGTGGTGATGATTTCTGACGCGTAGCTTCGAAGTTAATCCTAATTGGATTTTTAATTTACTGACGCAGTCTGAGGAGGGGCTCGTTTTTCCGTGTGAGTGTTGGAGTTCATTCTGGGTTGTCGGAGCATTGAAAATGCATCTGCTCTTAAACTGCTAGGACGCCCGTCTCATTTTTTTTGATAATTAGAACACCGAAATGACGTAACTTGGAGAGCGAATGTTGTAGTGATAGATGTGTGAAAGGGTGACAAGTGGAATAACGTATGGATTGATCTAATAAAATATGGAACTAAAAACTAATTTTCTTATTATTTTTATTGGAGAAACTCCCAAGGAACACAATTCCATAGCTTCCATCTACGGCTGCTAAATCTGTTTATTATTTCAAGTAAATCAACTTCTTCTTACAGAAAAGATGTTATTCGACGAAAATCTATATATTATTACAGCAAATCGTCATATTATCACATATATATATATATATATATATCCGAAACAACGTTAACACGTAAGAGTGAACGCCCGATCTAAAATTTGCTTGTAAATTTTTATGATGCAAAAACTACCGTAATTTTACGTGTGTAAACCGCGGCTAAGTTAAGTCTGTTTCAAACCAGAAACTTTATTTTAAAAACATTGGTAAATAAATGCCAAGCAAAATAATACGAGTTTTATTTATTTTTTAATCTGGTAGGGAACAGAATTATCTGATCGACGGTTTGTATATCATAAAATGCGGTATATATGTATTAGGAAATCTTTTGCAAATTGCATAAATTTGTAGTGTATTTCATATTCAACATTGTAAGAGTAAAAATTTTGAATGTATTTGCGAGGTAGATTATAGTTATTTTTAATTATTTCATGCACGAGAGTCCATTATTGTCACAGTTGAAAATTAATTAGGATACAGTGAAATTTATATGTCTTATATGCTGCTAATTATTTAATGCCAGAAAAATAAAATATCAAATGATTATTACTGCATCCTGTCATCACAGTGAGTGATATGTAAAGGAAATTTGTCAATTTCCAGGACTGTAGATTTTGCATCATTAAAACTGGGCAATTTACATGCTATTATTCCATCATTTTATATAGTTTTGTTTTAATGGTTTTATTAAACGAATAGGTGTGTAATAACGCAAAATAACATTGGTGAAGTAATCAAGCGACTACATTTTATGAATGTATATATGTAAAATACTTTGTCTTGTATACATAGTCAAAAAGATGCTGTATCAAATCGTATATTTATTTGAGAAGAAAAATCTAAAACTTAGCCGGAAAATTTGAGAGAACCTTAACATGTACTTATTATCCCAGGATCCCTTATAAAAATGATTTACCTGTCAAACATTTCCCGAATTGTTTAATAGTTGTTATTAGAATGTTTTGCAACATACTTTCTATTCATGGCACATGTGTGTTTTGGATGATATGAAATTTCACATAAGCATTTTTATGGTCAACAAGCATGATTTTACAGATAAACTAGATAATATATCATTAAAATTAATATATTTTTTTTTCCTCTTATTAAATTAAAACTTCTATCCGAAAACTTTGATCGTTAATATCCAAAAAAACTAATCTAAATTCTGATTTTCTAACAATCAGGAACAGCAAAATACTTTTTTTTTAAAAACAATTCCTCCTAGAGACTAATGTAATGTAGAGACTAAATATATTGATTTCTCAATTTTAAAAATAAAATAAACATTTTCGGAATCTTGATAAACTCGAAAAAAATTACTGTTAATTTTTGTTCCTGGTTATTTCTCTGGCTTACGGTAATAACCAGGTAAGTCACGTTTTTAAAAAAATGAGATGTTTTGGGAAAATGTAACATTAAAAGAGTACTTTCATCTGCCATCGTACTGAAAAATGAAAATCGAATATTTCCCGTCATAGGGCGATTATAAATTTTCATTTAAATATTGAAAAAAAAAACAGTAATGATTCGGTAAGTGCATAAAGTAACGGTAATAACCAGGTAAGAACTCTATTTATTTCTTTAAATCGTCTACAATTATAAAAATAACATAAAATTTGCTTGTATGTCTTATAAATTTCTCTATATAATCAAATTGACGTCAATAAACTATAAAAATTGCATATCTGTGGCGGGAAACTGCAACCAGCTAGATGATTACATTTATTAAAAATAAATGTAAAAGCCAAATAAAAGTTACAGTTTTAATTAGTTCTCAATTAATAAAAATCATTTTTAAATAACTGTTTTGGCAAGAAAAGAGGTTCTTATATCCTAATTGAATGTAGTGAAAATTATTAAGATCTAATATGTTTTATAAAAGTAATGATAAAAAGACATTTTTTAAAACATTTAAAGGTTAATTACACAAAATATTAAAAAAGTGCCTTACCTGGTTAGTACCGGAAACGACATATCTTCACATGAGAATAAGATGGTTCTATCTAACCAAAAATCAATTTAGAGTTAGAAGACTTTGAAAATCAGCATGCTGTGTACGTGCAACTATTAAAGTTTGCAAAACACATTTGGCATTAATAGGTTCATATGTAGGTATAGACAGTAATTCTACAAAATCAAAGTTTTCAAATAACATTTTCATAGATTTTTTTACATTTAAAAAATTTGATAGAACCATATTATTCTCAAACGTCATGTTATCCTTTGAATAAGATGATTCTATCATGAAAAAAACCATATTTTTCTTAATTTGTGTAATTTTTTATAGTTTAACAAAGTGAAATTTCGTTGATTGATTTGAATAAACTTCAGTGGATAGTAAAATATTTATTACTTTGTATATTGTAGCACAATAACAGCAAATTGCCGCTTCCACTTATTCATACTAATTAAACCATTTTCACAAAACTACTGAATGTACGTAAGTTAAATATATTATTTAACTGAACATAAAATAACTTGAACATTTAATTTTATTGAATAGGAACCCAACAGTTTTCTTTTTTTAGTGTGCTCTTTCAGTGGGAGAGTATGGAAATTAATACAAAAACTTGTGATAACATTGATAAATGAAATTGAAATTAATTATAAATGAAATTTTTCGTATTACAGTCACGCATACTCTTGATCAAAAGAAAAGACTGTATCTCTAAGAAAAAACCTTTCTTGTTCTTTTTAAAACAACAAAATAAGTTTGATACACTTTTGTTAGTCGAAATTTTGTAATGTTCCATAAACCATGCTTTATTTTATATTGCAGTTAGGCTAACTTTTCTTAAACATATTTTGAAACTAGAACCTTTCATCTCTCGGAAACTACTTTAGCATGCTCTCCAGGTCTTTTATTTTATCTTTGTTAGTGGAATCCTTCTTTCTCTGTGCTACTTTAAGATTTGGTAAAGTCTTTTGTATAAATGATGTTGATACTCCTCGTCGTTTGGAGGGACTCCTTTGCAAATTAACCGCTGTGAAATTCTGGTCACAACAGTTGATTGTCGTAAATTAAATATTCTAAAGGAGTTGTGCGAATCATAATTGTATCACCATGGTCTACAGAACAGATTATAGGCAATTTTTTTTGCTACGCGAGTGGAAATCTAAGAACTGTTCTGATTTCATTCCCAGGGTTGTAAATGGATTACTGCGATTTACGCTCAGTAACAGACGTATAAATGAAAGTGGCGAAAAATATTTTGCTGCATTCGTTGCTCTTTCTATTTGGCTCTGAATATTATCCATTTCTTGCACACATGAATGTCCAAATATACAATATCTTGTACAGTATTGTCCAAAATATGTGGATAAGATTGCATAAGTAATGCAATTGCATAATATATCATTTGGTTTCTATTCAGAGGAACACAACTGCCACAATGTAAAATTAAACTATCAACATGTAGAAAGTGTGTCAGTATCTTTCGAACAGTCATTGATACACCTGAGCATATGTCACTTCTATTTCTGCCTTGCATGTGGTCTATCCACAAGCAACAATATGCTCTTTCCTTTTCTTTCGTTGCCTGTGCTGTCATGTTATGCAAGTAAATTTTCTTTATAGAAAAGTTGCTGACATCACTTTTGGGACATGTTACAATTTTTCTAATAAAAAGCAAATGACTGACTTATCAGGGGAATTTCTGTGATCATCCTAACAGTTCTCGTGGATTCAAATTATTTTTTGTGCAGGTCACATTTAAATTGCATGTCATTAATTTATCCCTGGGTTTTAGCATGTTTATGCTCCCGATAGTGATCACGCCTATCTTTCTTTGGTTTATTGAATTATGTGTTGAACTGCGTATTAAATATGTGCCTATAACATGAAAGTTTCATTGGCTCTACATTGCTTTCTCTGCATTTCTGAAAGTACAAGTCATAAATTTTCTGTAAGTTAAGCCCTGATTCTAAATATGTTTTTTTAGTGCTTGCTCTGTTGTAGTGAGGCTCAATCTTGGGAAAACTTTCAATATGAGCTTTTATTTTATTCTTGATATCATTTGAGACTATTCTACTTCAAAATTTGCCTCGGGTATTTTGTTCGCAGCGGGAGACAAGGTATTGCCCGTAGGATGTACATAACTGCATAAAGGCACTTTTAACTTGCGAAAAACCCATAGTCCTGCTATGAATTGGATTTGTTGCAATTACTTTTACTGATTTTTTAAAATTGTTTTAGCATCAAGAATATCTAGAGCTGATGCTTAATCTAAACTGTGTTTCCATTCGTACCACAGGATTTTCAAAATCTAAATGAATTAGGATCAATCCTTCACCAATGCTTGGATCAAGTCCATTGATAAAAATTATAGACACAATTCGTTTTGCTTATCAACGAACTAAAAACATATTTAAAAGTATTTTTACTGATAAAAAATTCCTCTATATTTTACCAAAAAACGATTTAGTTATTGAAAGAATATATTTTTTTCACACAAGAAATAAAGATTGCCTGTTTTCATTATATATTGTAAAATAAAATAATATTATATTATCTTATATGCTATCTGCGATTACATTGCACATAGAACTCTGTTATTCTGGCTGCTTTCAACAATTTCTGATGAAACTATATTATTCTCTTTCGCAAGCGGAGGTAAATTATATATATCGAAATTTTAATGCAGAAATGCATTCATTGATACAAATAGAACTATGCCAAAAATAATTTTTTTTCAAAATGTCATTTAGAACCTTTTTATTCTCAGGTGACGATATATTATACTTAAGCACGTTAAAATATGTTTTTCTGTTTTACGGTGCACTTTTTTTGAAATATTTCTTATTTTCTTTCTAATGTTCTGAAAAAACTTATCATGGTTTACTCTGTTTCCTGCATTTTTTATGTTCAAATAGAAGCTTGTAATTTTTCTGCGCAATAATTTTAGTTTACAGCCAGGATAAAGGGTAATATTTGTTCACTGCTGAATTTTAGGCAAAATTTATAGCAAAACGTTTATCAGGGAATTAAATATAACTTTAATTTCAGTACTTACATAACTTTTTCTGCAGAAATGTATTATTATTGCACGTTATTCAGAA
The DNA here is from genome assembly GCA_964019185.1 of Maratus speculifer. Taxonomy (NCBI): domain Eukaryota; kingdom Metazoa; phylum Arthropoda; class Arachnida; order Araneae; family Salticidae; genus Maratus; species Maratus speculifer. The sequence goes on from OZ025292.1 coordinate 27,236,589, forward strand.
AGAAGAACGAAATTAGGGCTATTTCACTTCAATAAAAACTAATATTAGAAATTTTTAGCGAAAAATGGTTGGATTAAGGAGTGCATTTAAAAAAAGTAATAAAAGGTAATGAAAAAATGAACTAGAAAAGGAATTAGGTTGTATCAATGTGCCCCGACAAAGACTGTATCAATGTGTGCCTCATACAACCATTTTGAGTAAAATTAGTCTCAAATCCAATACTTCATTATTTATCTAACATAAAAAAATGAGAAACTGATAAAGTGTAGTTTTACTTCCCAGGAAGGGTATTATTTTCGGTTGAAAACACTAGAAGAGTTGCACAATACCATTTCAATTGTACAACTAAAATTTACTTTTGATCTACAAAAACAATAAATCACCCATCCCGTTTCAACAAACAACTGAATCATTCCAAGACTTTCTGTATGTAGTTGCGTGCTCCAGCATCACCTTTTGGAGTTCCTGTAATGACCCTGTGAGCAGATAAACAAAATTGTGTAAGATTTTTTAATATTTTGAATAGTTAATATTTTACAGAATTTTTCTAAATTTCATATCAATTTTCATCAAAATTTTGCCTTTTAATAAGTAAAAAGTCAAATCTCACTATCTTAATGAAGACGAATTTTAAAAACCTTGCACAATTTCTTTTTAAACAATATCAGGATACTTCCTTATCAATTTCAGAAATATTGATCAAAAATAACTTAACAAGGAGCATTTCAAAAATCTAAAAACGCTGAAAAAATAGTTTTGAAAAAAAACAGATTTAGAATACATAAATACACTTAGCTTTATTATTTGCTTCTTAAAACCTTCATAAATGATATTTCAATAAAAAAGGACTGTTTTGGTGCTATTATAACACAGAAATAGACCTTTTTCGCGAAGATTTTGCTCAAATAAAGGTTCTCTGTCCACTTGAAGATTGAATGTAAATCTTTTATAATGACTCCGAACTTTTCAAACAAGAAATAAAATGATAATTAGTTATAAAAAAAATTTGAGACATAAATGTGTAGCTACGAAAACAGCATTAGACTGTGAAATTAGATGACATAATGACATTACAGGGAAAATGGATTCATAAAAATGCTCATTCAACGAAATATTTATTGAAATCAGTTAAATATTTTTAAGTAATTATTACTAATAATAAAGATTCCATATTAAATATAGATAATTAATGAAGAACATAAAACAAACCAGATACAATGCAATAAGGAATACGTTTTTTTATTGTTGTTGCTGCTTTGTTATAAATTTTAACAAATAGAAATTTATAAAACTTTTTAAAGAAATGATGTAATATAGGTGAATGAAAAAATGGTACGTATCACCATTTTTATTGAGATTTTAATTTAAGAAACAAAAATTATCAAAAGTTTTTTTCATCGTATTTTTTGCACAAAAATTTTTGTTTTAAATTTTGCGACAAGTATCATCATATATATATATGTGTTTCATTTTTGAAATGTTGACTTCTTCGTTTGCGATAATTTGAAAATTGACTTCTTATTATGTTTCGAATAACAACGATATATTACAGAAAGTTTACATCGGGGTAGCCTTAAAGACACTAATATAATCAAATTCCACTCTATAATCGCACGCAATAGACATAGAAATTTATAGGCTAAATTAAAAATAGAAAAAGCAAACTAAAAATTGGAGACATGAAAACTATATATGTAAATTTTGTTACAAAAAAATTTAAATTATTGATTAAATATTACCGCAGTATGACTGAAAAATATGAATATTAATGAATAAAAAAAATTAATTATACCTTATTAGGTTATTTTTTTAAAGCAAACGTACTTTTAAAATTTAAAAGAAAATCAAACACTAAAACTAATTCTATGAAGACAATCTTTAAGTAAAGCTTAAAACGCATTAAATTGATACAGGAAATCGAATGCAAGCGTTGTAATCAATCTTTGTAACTAATTATATTTTACTGATTTCTAATTGTTTTAATATATAGACATGTACGTACAGTTAATTTTAAAAAGGGACCCAGGGCTAATGTAAGGGCGCTTAAATCAAAGACAAAATCTCTCTCTCTTTTCGTTATTGTTGTTGATATTACTTAACTCAGTTAAATTGTGTTAAAACAAATTATAAAATTAAATTACGTAGTATTCATAATTCTATAAAGTTATTGCTAGCTTGAATTCAAAATATTAATATATAAATCGGTAATGATAGAATTCATGGAACTAGACGACACGATGCGATAAAATTCAAAATTCTGAATGAAAAAAATTCTCTTTCCACAAACTTCTCATATGATGTGAATGACAGCCAAAAAGGAAAATGTTTTGTTCAATATTTATTTATTAAATCGAGCCCTTGAGTCACCAAATGCGTCCAAAAACTGGGTTCTGTCCTTATAAAAATTTACGAGACGCGGGGAATGAGAAATGTGTTGACACCTTATCTTTCAATCCATAAAATTCCAGAGACTTTATTTCTAAAGTGAATTTGTATAGAAAAGCTATTTAAGAAACGAATGATAACGTGGATATGAAAGAAATATAAAAATTAGTTCGATTTCTTTAAGTGTTTTATTATAGGGTCTCAGGACTCTTAAAATCGAAATTTTTTTTTAAAGGAGACCATCTTCAACATTTAATATCTTAAATTTTTTATGATATTAAAACACAGTTTTTATTGAGATGAAAGATATAAGTACATTCTTTAATTTTATGCCTTTAAAAATTTGCAAAGTGCAGAATTAGCATTTACAGTGCGCTCCAAACTGTCAGATATTTGACGAGCAGAAAATTGGTATAATAGCTTGCGCGCACGATTAGAAAATAAATAGGGCAACTAGAATAGAAATTTTGGTGCGCATTTCTACATTATATTGTATTATATACCTTGAACCTAAGTAAATTTATATTTAAAGCATCTTTCTATTTTTAATTTTTGAAAATTTCAACAACATAATCACTTAAGAAATAAGCTTTTTTGAACAATAAACAGGAAATTTTAGGTTCAGTTTATACAGATTAACATGAAATATATATTTTGAAAATTTTATGAGAAAGTACTTACAATATTTTGAGTTATCGTGCGCACTACGAAAAAAAAAATGTCATTTGGAGAAAAATCACTTCCAGGTTTCAGAAACGCGCTTCAGCTATTGAACGGGTAAAATTCTAAAACCCATAAATTTTGTAATGAACCCATAAGTTTTGTAATGAAAATTTGGAGAAAACAATTATATAAAATTTTCAAAAAAGACAGCAGTTTAACATAAAAAAAAATTTAAATTTCGAAAATTTGGAAGCTTTAAGAGTTTTGAGACCCATTAATAAGAGAAATATCAAAAAATGGATAGAAATAATTAAAAGAAAAGAAAATATTTAGTATTTAATTATTATTTTTTAAAACTTTTTCTGTGTTCTTTCTTTTAACTTCCCCATTACGGATGATTTTTTTAAATATATATTTCTATCAGTGGAGCTCGATTACAAAAATTTAATCCATGTCAACTTAATATAAATATTTCATAATTTGTTTCTGCTTAATATTCCATAATTAAATAAAAACTTTCTCCACAAAAATATAAAATATAAAAACAAAACACAAATTTAACTGCCATGTAGCTTAACTGAGCGTTTCAATCACTCAAGATACCGTAATAAAAAAGGCTGTTTTGTAGTATGCGGATAATACGGTAAAATTCCTTTTTGATAAATTTTAAAACTTCATTTAAATATATTACTGACCTAAAATATCTATTTAGGAAATAGAATTATAGAAATATATTATAAAAAATGGTTTATATATAAACGCGTATTGGATCCCCGAGTACAAACTAAATTGGAAAAATAAAAACATAGAAAATGGGCGTAGAAGAAACAAATTCAATTGTTTCAAGTATTAAGTTTAATTTAATCTGAAACGCGATACATTAACACGAATAATAAAACAATAAGAGATTTATCTATACACCAAGAAATAAACGAAATTCTGAATAAGGAATTTAGTCAATACTTTACTGAATTTACTTCTTACGCCTTCTTAATAAACAACTTTCGTAACAAATTATCCCATTTTGCTTAGAAAGATTAATCGATTCTATATAACACGTAATCGTGTTATTATATAATTAAATTTACATTTATCTAGCTTTAGAAAGACATTAAAATTGCTTCTAATTTATGAGCTTAATATTAAAAATGTCACAATTTTTACCATGATAGATGGTATATGGTTTTAAACGATAAGCAAAACCATTATACTAACTACCCTTTTAATTTTATACGTAATGTATACTAATTGCATATAATAATTACTGTTAAAATGCAAATGATGTAGTGAAGGCAAAAGTCCGAAAATTTTCTAATAATAAATATTTATATGACATTCAATAAATAATAATGCATTCTGGTTTTTTGTTATTAAATTATATGACTACATTTTATTAATGAATACCAACCAACCTGTACATCTTTTCCCCTATCTTATTTCTGAATCAATTGTTTTTTTTTTCCTTTTAATAATTGATTAAATAAGGAATTTTTTTTCTGTTAAAAAAGAATGGTAAAAATAAATGTAAAAGTTGTAGTTGTAATTAGGAACTTTTTTTTATATAATAACGACAGTTATTATGCAAATAATAATTTTTAATAAAGACCTATTAACATGAACTTTTATATGCTGACTGAAAGAATGCATATTAAAAACTTTTTTTCAAAACTAAAGGAGAAAAAGAGGATTATTATACACGAAATAAACATGAGATATGTTTCTGTTTTATCTTCGACACTAAATTGAAATAAACATTCAAGTCAGGTTGTATTATCTATTACTAGTTTCCCAAACGAAATTGATTTCGATGGGATGAATCTTCCCTAATACATCTATTTGAGAAATGTGAGATTTGTTTTCATTGAAGCTGCTCTCTCTTCTTCTAATAAAAGTTTGCATTTCTTAGGTACTTCTTATGCGTTTCAAAATTCTTTTCCAACTGAAAACTACTTACATAAGATGCAAATGGTAATTCCACTCCGAATATAAAACTTACTTTTTTTATTATTATTTTTTTTTTAACTTGACGGATTTTGATGGCACTAACTAACTAGCTCTGTTAGTTTTGAAGTTTAATTTTTACAGAATGTTATTGCATATACCTGTTGTTTTTAGTTTCAGAATTATAAAATTATGAAAGAAATGTCTATAATTTTGTGACACAGATTATGGAAGATTAATCTTTTGAAAAAGATGCTACTGAAAGAATTTCCATTAAGCTTGCATTTTTAGAGAGATAGTTTTTCAGGGATGGTTTAAGTATGCAGCATATAATTCTACGTTGTTACAAAATTATTAAGGCATGTTCTATAATCAGGTCAATTCGGATTATTAAAAATTAACTTTTTGTAAAGGTCTAGTGGGCATATTTTGACAAAATCTAAAATCTTAGTGAGAAAATTTTTCAGGGATCGTTTTAGTGTATTTCATATCATTCTGTCGTTTTTTCGAAATATTACAGCAAAAGATCAATTAAAATAACTGTTTTGTGTTACACATTAAAAAAAATAATGTGATGACAATTATTACATTCAGCAATGTGGAATGGCATTTCAGTAAAAGCTAATATTGCGATTATGCACAATGACAAATTTACCAACGCATTTCGTTTTATTCAAAGTTCATTTCAAAAAATCGATATCTTAGTATAGATAGCAAAAATTCCTAGTTTTTGACAAAGTTTCTTTTATAACCGTTAAAAGAAAAATGAAAAAGAAAAGAGCATAAATTTGATATAAAGTAGAATATTAGAGTCATTTGTCGAATACCGTGGATCGCAATTCGCTGAGGAAAAGCGAGTACAAATCAATATTTTTTTCAACAAAAGAAAAAAATATGTATATATATTTCGTTTTAAGAGCTCAAAAAATTGTTTCTTGTATGGAACCAGTCTTTTTTCTACTTCGCTTGAACACATAAAATAATTTCATCTATTTTTATGTGTATATTTCAATACGTTTAGCTGGAATTCAATGATATAATACAAGAGGAATCCAAGAAAATCTTTAGACACATTAATCAACTGTATAATTTCTCCCTATGCTTTATCGAAACTTTTTGCCAAAGTTCCATCAAAGATGAGAGAAGGAAATTGTAAAAATATCTGGACTATTTTTCTCCGAAAATTCTTTTCTGTTTATTTAATAATTTTGTCCTAATTCAAAATTTCAATTGCCAATTAAATAAGAAAATTTTCTCAAACCTTGCGGTAAACAATTTTAGTCAGAAGGATGGATTGATTGAAAATGAAGCCGCTGCAAAGACGGGGGAGATTGGAGTCGAATTTAATAAAGTGTTTGCTTTTTGTTTTGTATGAGACTGATAACAAAGCACGTAAAAATGAAATAATAGTTTGGTGAGTTTTCAGAAAGTAAAAAAAAAATCAAAACAAAGAGAATTTAATTTAACGCAAATAAGCTACTCTCATAAAACCTCAGCCACTAAACAACTCAAGGTGAGCGAAAATTCACTCACCTCACTATTTAAAACTCAGCTTCTCATAAAGAGTTGAAACACCTCGAGTGAACAAGTTGGTTTTAAACAATTTAAGTCAATATCAATAATTTAAACAAGCAATGTAAATCAAGATGAGTAAGTAGTTTAAAAACAACTCATACACGAGCTAATAAATTGCAGCTCTTTCTTGATAAGATAATTCCACTCTTTCGTTTCAAAAGTGTAGTCTTTCGTAGAATTTGAACATTTTATTTTTATTTCTAAAGTACATAGGAGGATGTGGGGTACATTGATACATGGGGCACATTGATACCACCCTCTACCGCTCACAGGGTCATTACAGGAAGTTTCACAATGGCTCCAAAAGGTGATGCTAGTGCACTCAACTACACACAGAAAGTCTTGGAATGATTCAGTAGTTTGGTGAAATGGGACGGGTGATTTATTGTTTTCGTCGGTCAAAAGTAAATTTGAGTTGTACAATTGAAATGGTATTATACAACTGTTCCAGTATTTTCAACCGAAAAGAATACTCTCCCTGGCAAGTGGACTACTCTTTATCAGTTCCTCATTTTTTATTGTGAGATAAATTATGAAGTGTGGGATTTGAGACTCATTTTATTCAAAATGGCCGTATGGGGCACATTGATACACTCTATCTCGGGGCACATTGATACAACCTAAATCCTTTTTTAGTTCATTTTTCCATTACTTTTTATTATTATGTTTTACTGTACACTCCTTAAACCAACCATTTTTCACCAAAAATTTCTAATATTAATTTCTATTGAAGTGAAATTTCTAATGAATTTGCTATCTTGTGAATCTTGTGAATCTCTAATTTTTTATATTAGAACATTTTATAGTATTTTTACTAACAGAAAAAGTACGAATTTACCCAAAAGCTAGTACTAGTAGAACTAATAAAAGAAAAGGACGACACTCTGACAAATCTCGAATTTATATCGATTCTCCAGAGAAAAAAGTATTTTCGACATGAGAAATGTTATGTAAGAGAAACAAACTGCAGAACAGGAAAAGATAATTGTATTATAAACAGAATTTTTAATATAATTATCCTTTATTTTCTGTTTATAAACCTATTTATAAACAGAAAACCTGGTAATTTTTTCATCTTTCCCAAGAAAGATGATAATGCTGGGGTTGAAGTGCTAGATATGACAAAGTTACCACAGCCAGCAATCAGACAAGGAACAGCCAGACCATCAGGTCATAATATATTTAATTTTGATTGCCTTAATATTGCTTAAAAAGAAATTGTGGGTGATTTGAACTTCTATAAATAAATATAAAAGGGTTTTCTAATACATTTTCTATGAAAAATATGCATTTGTATTATTTTGTCATCATTTTTCTCAAACGTATCAATCTGCCCCGTAGATGGGGCACATTGATAGAAATGACTTTTTTTGATTTTCTTTTTAAATTACATGCAAAAATGCTATATAAAACAATGATTGTACATTTTTATAACATACTACACAAGTTTTGTTGTCACCTCATGGAAAAAAAAACTTGAATTTTCTACTTTTTTCACACCAAAAAAAAAAAATCTTAGAAAAAAACTGTATCAATGTGCCCCACTTCCCCCTATGTTAAAATTCTTCATATAGATAGTTTTCATTTTAAAAAGAAATATGATACAAAGACATGAAAGAAATGTAATCATCTACGAATATTATCGAGTAATACGCATATATACTAAGGAAGAAATTATCTCCAGAGCTAACATAAGAACGAAAATTTATGTAAAAAGTTAAATTTAGAATCGGGTAAAGAATTTTTAATTTGTTTTGAGCGAATGTGATAATAAAGCACTTGAAGAGGAAATGATAGCTTAGCGAGACTTCAAAATGATTATAAAGGGAAATTCAGAACAAAAAGATTTTATTTCAACATGAAATTGAGTAGTACGCAACTATTTTTATTACTATATTTATTATAGGTCTTTGTAGAATTTTAAAATTTCTGTTTAATTTATCAAATGCATATCATGTTAAAAAATCTCATATGAGTAAGTTTCAATTTTAGAAGAAATTATATACTAATGAGAAATAAAATATACCTACAAGTATTTATATATTAAGAATGTACAATAAGGAATTATATTAAACGTTTGCGTAAGAATTTTAATTTGTATAAAATTGTATATGTTTTATATCATATATGTTGTATACATTTTATATCATAATTTATAAAATTTTTCTTATAGATTTAACTGATGTAAATAAAATCACAAGATAAATGCATTTTTTCATTGATTCAATCATAATCTGTATAATATCAACTTTAAAAAAAATTACCGTTTACTTAAAAAGTAATAATAGTAAATGGTAATGTTACACGTATAAAAATATAGATTTTATTAAAATTTCTGTATACTTTCGGTCTACAATGTACCAACCATCGGCGAGGATGATTTTCATTAACTGTCATTCTATTCGTTCAAATATGTTGTTTGTTCGTCTCATGATCGTTGTATAGATTCTACCATAGACAAAAAGACTATTTGAACGAAACTAAACGAAATTTAATGAAAAAAACTCTGACGATAACTGCAAGATTATAAACTGACAGTACTTGGAAATTTTAATAAAATATTTATTTTTAAACTTGTAACATTTGTATTATTAATATTTTTCACCTTTTAAGTAAACGATGAAAACTGAAATGTTCATACTATGTAGTACACTATATGGCCAAAGATGACCAGCTACTTTCGATTTTAGACATTTTGTTAAATATCTAGAAAAATACATTTGAAGTTATCTAGAAACTCTAAGTATGTGAACATAATAGCACAGACTATACATTTCCGTCAAGATTTTTTCCGGAAACTTCATAGGGGACCGTCAACAAATTGAAAAAAAAAAAACACGAAAATCTTTTGAATAACCCTGTCAAATCTAATATAGCAAGACTTCAAACTTTAGGTTATGATTAAGTGGCTTATTGTAATAAACTTTGTTTTTTTTATGCAGATATCATGTTAACGCATAGAAAAATTAAGTGTCTTATAAAAACAATTATTGAAAATAATAACCGACGATAACTGCAGGATTATCGACCAAAAGTATGTGGAAATTTAAATAAAATGTTTATTTTTAAACTTTCAAATTGTATTTAAATTTTTCATCGTTTAAGTAAACGATGCACACTGCAAATTTCATATTATGTAGAATATTATATGAATAATATTATATACTATATTACATAATATTATATCACTCTTATGATAAATCTTTTTTCCTGGGAATTTAGTGTTTCGAAGAACGGTAATATGTGTTTGTTTTTTTAACAGAATAAAATTTAAAGCTATATTAAAGAAAAGAGATTTTTTGTTTTTACTTTGAGAATACATTTATAATAATTTCTGTCATCGTAAATAAAAAAAAATACTTGACAAATATTGCAGTTAGAAAACAGTGTGATATTGATTTTGCTTCCAAAACAGATTCTAAAAAGGAGATTTTGAATAGAAACGAAAATACATTTTGCTTAGTAGCATATCCTTGAATTGAAAGGAAAGATTATACTCTTCACATAAATATAAAATAAATAAATGAATAAATAAATGAAATAACAATAGGCTGCATTTGAAAAAGGAAATGGGCCACTAATTCTCTCGTAACATGTTGTTTTAAAACTATTAAATACTTGCGGGGGTAAACATATAACAGTGTAAGTGCTGTTTTAATGCACTGATATGGAAAAAAATAGTTTTTTAACTTTAAAAACAACTTTTTTTCGTGCCTGTTAAGGGTACAGTGGACTTCCAAAATCATTTTTTTTATTTTCAATGAATATATATTTTTTTAATTTCTGGAAATAGCCATAGTATATGTATCTCTTATTTCACAATTTTATAAAAATATATTCAATATTTTTTGAGATTTTTTTATATTATTATTATCGAAGAATGACAATATTTCAAAATGTTCCACGCGCAAACAGTTTTCACATACTTGTTTTTTTTTTCTTTAATAACACTTTCATGCAGGCAAATAAATGTTACTAAGCATTTTTAGCATATTACTTATAAAACATTAAAAAAAAAGACTTTCACTTAATTTTCCTTGTATTTTTCGTTAAAAAATCATTAAAAATTCCGTATAACTGAAATTGTAAAAACTTCAGTTCATCTAAACAAGTTCAAATTTAAAACAAGTTTATTTCTAGTAACAATTTTTAACATGTATGTAGACAGCATTAAAAAACAGAAAAATTGGGTATAAAGTATTTCGCATGGAACATTCTGAAATCGTGAAAACGACGAAAATACTCATTCTGAGAAAAACAGGTTTCAGTAACTACAATGGTTATAATTGCTTAATATTTTCCTACTGACGCAATTTCAGTTATATATTAGGAATATAATATCATTTCTAGCTTACATCTAAGAGTTTTATGTTTTTGTGGTTAATTCACATAAAATGTGTGGCTTCAACAGTAATTCATGCAAACGACGTAAAGTATTTAAATTTAATATAATAAATAGTTGTTGAAAAATAGAATTTTTTTTTTATTTTAAGCTAAAAAGATTGTGGACAAAAAGCAATTCCTTTAAATACATTGTAAACAAACGCTAAAAGAAACAGTTAAAAGTTACAGTTAAAATATTAATTTGCGAAATCACAAAATTAATAAATATTCAGTATAAAAAAACAACATTTTGTAAGGTAAAACGAAAAACTAGGTTAAATTTTATGGATGGGAATCGGCGGAAAAGTAAACAAAGGGGCGTGGCAGAGTCAACTGATTGGACAAAAACGCTTGTAACTCCAGTAAAAATAGTCGATATCGAAAAATTATTTTTGCGTTAATTGCACGGAGTCCATATAATGTAATTTTTTAAAAATGAAATTTCGACTGTTTGATGATTTTTTGCGATTTTGAATGTCCACGGTACCCTTTAATACATATTGAAATATCGCATGTAACAATAAACTAGAAAATGTAAAAGAAATCTTAGTGTATAGGATACAAAAATAAAATACAGATATCTCATTGTACGACAGTTTTCCACAAACCACCATTGCAAAATAATTAATATACACTGGTGTCCAAAAGTTAAGCATAATTGGTAATTAAGTAATTATTTTTAAGTAATGAAAGAAATATGAAACGGAATGTGCTGAAACTCCAGGTGTGTAAACCAAATAGTACGCGTCACATATTTTCGTGAAGATTTTTCCCCAAAATCGAACAGGGGACCGTCAACAAATTGAAAAAGAACGAAGATCTTTTGGATAACCCTGTCAAAACTAATGTAGCAAAAGCGTTCAAACTGCACATTATGATTAATTGGCTTATTGTAATGTACTGTGTTAATTTTTACAAGGAAAGCATGTATACTCGTAGAGAAATTAAGGTTTTTATAAAAACAGTCCTACATTTTTCCAAGTTTTTTGCTTATAATTTGCAGAGTTCTTATTATAAAATAATGTTCTTTTCTGAAAATATGACAAACATCATTGTACACAATACCCTGTCATCAAAATTTAAAAATAATAAAAATTGTATGAAAAATGAGTATGTTTAGTAAATAATTTTTCATTGCGCATGCGTCAACGATATCAAAATGTCATTTGCATATTGTGTTAGCTAAATGTATAGAGCAACATCTGTAAAAGTTTCAAAAACATAGCTTGAAAATTCTGAAAATGGGAGCCTATAGAATCAACTCAAAATCCTTTATTCCCTAAATGAAGCAAAAAGATGAGGGGCTGTATCCATATTCCATTGTTTAGTGCCTACACAATATTGCACGTACAACTATATTTAGGTAAAACCCCTGATTTTTTTGCTTCCTTTAGGAATAACGGATTTTGAGTTGATTCTATAGGCTCCCATTTTCAGAATTTTCAAGCTATGTTTTTGAAACTTTTACAGAAGTTGTTCTATACATTTAGCTAACACAATATGCAAATGACATTTTGATATCGTTGACGCATGCGCAATGAAAAATTATTTACTAAACATACTCATTTTTCATACAATTTTTATTATTTTTAAATTCTGATGACAGGGTATTGCGTACAATGATGTTTGTCATATTTTCAGAAAATAACATTATTTTATAATAAGAACTCTGCAAATTATAAGCAAAAAACTTGGAAAAAATTAGGACTGTTTTTATAAAAACCTTAATTTCTCTACGAGTATACATGCTATCCTTGTAAAAATTAACACAGTACATTACAATAAGCCAATTAATCATAATGTGCAGTTTGAACGCTTTTGCTACATTAGTTTTGACAGGGTTATCCAAAAGATCTTCGTTCTTTTTCAATTTGTTGACGGTCCCCTGTTCGATTTCGGGGAAAACTCTTCGCGAAAATATGTGACGCGTACTATTTTGTTTACACACCTGGAGTTTCAGCACATTCCGATTCATATTTCTTTCATTACTTAAAAATAATTACTTAATTACCAATTATGCTTAACTTTTGGACACCAGTGTATATATATAATCAAGCTGTAATATTATATATAACCACAGTTCCGCCAAACCATATTGTATTATGGTGCAACAGTAGTGCCTACAGCTCTAACACATGATTCGGTGGCCTTCGGAAGCTTCCTTTTTGCAACAGAAATAGAAGTAACTTATGGTTTAATCTGGTAATGGTCTGGTTCCATTTAAGAAACCTTGTAATTAATGATAATGGTATTTATTTTTAATTTCAAAATACAGTGTTATAAAAGAAGTCTCTTTCTTTCAAATGTCAAATATTGTTTCACGAAATATCAGCAAGCCCATTAGTTATATTTCACAAATATAATTTCACAATTTTAATTATATCTCACTGTAAAATCTACTCGGAAATGTTATTGTTTTTTATTATATTAAAAAAGGGTGGCTAAGATTTTTTTTCAGGAATGATATAATAAATCCGTCTGTTTTTAGATATTTTAAAGAACGCATTTTCTGAATCATGGAAAACTTGGAAGAAATTTTATTATATTTTCGGGAAATTTTGCTAGGTCTAAAAAAAATTTTACTTTTTGTAATAATCTATTGAAATCTCAACTCAAACAAAATTTCCGTAATCATCCTATTTTCGGCGGAAAATAAAAAAGAAAATACAATAGAATAAATTATAACACAATTATTCAATCGTTAAATCTATTATAACAGATGTAATTTTTCCAAGTGGGTGAAAAAAGTCCGGACCAGGATTCGAACAGGAGTGTATTGGCTGAAGCCGCCACTACTCTTCCGACTGAGCCATCCCGGACACGAACATTGGAGGACTATTTCACCTTAATAACCATCCGTAGTATCTGACCAGATTATGCGATCGTTATGACTATTTGGGTGAAATAGTCCCCCGGTGTTCGTGTCCGGTATGGCTCAGTTGGAAGAAACATTGTCAGCTTCAGTCAAAACATCCCTGGTTCGAATCGTGGCTCGGAGATTTTTCACTTCTTTGGAAAATTTACATCTGTTATAATTGATTTATCCATTGAAAAGTCGTGTTATAATTTAATATGTTTTAATTTCGATGCAGCGGTTTTCAGCAGTTCCATGAATTGACTTTCGATTTATTCTGTTGAGCTGATCCATAGTATCAGACCAGATTATGTGGTCGTTATAGTTATTAGTGTGAAACAGTCCTCCAGTGTACGTATCCGGCGTGGCTCATTTGGAAGAGCATTGGCGGCTTCAGCCAATACATCCCTTTTTCGAATCCTGGCCGGATTTTTTCACCCACTTGGAAAATTTAGATCTGTTAAAAACGAAAATGTTAAAAAAATTAACCAATTAATTAACACAAAATTATATATAATTATGATTTAATTATGCATATTTGTTAAACACACGTAAAATATTTATAATCATACCTTTCGCTCAAGTTGAATATACGTGCCGCCTCTGACCAGCCATTTTATTTTCATATAAAATATAATATATTTAACTCTTTAATGACAAAGATTAATTTTCTAACCATACGAATTTCATGTTTTTTTAAAAAAGGATTCAGGTATACATACATCGATTTATCTTTTATAAGGGTTTTTGTAGTTCTTCATCAGTTATAGTAAAATTTTCGTAGATAGCATTTGAAGCGAATCTGCGAGTTCAAACAAAAAAGTTTCTATTAGTGTTATGTATATGGATTTTGATGAGCATATGAAAAGGGACTTGAAAGTTCAGTCCTATAGGCATTGATTTCTTTATAATTTGCACTCACATCTATAGTCAGTGTTGAATCATAACTTTAAACAGCAATAAATAAAGAGTGTCTCCTTTAAGCCGATAAACTGAAATTAAAATGGCCGTTTAAAATATCATTTAAAATGGACATAGAAAGAAATGAGACTTTTGGAAGAATATTTTCATTCCGCCCAAATTTGAAACAGAATTTTCACCAAAAAATAATTTTCCGTGATACTCAGATTTTGGGCGAAAACGAAATTGAATTTTGATGCAATTTTGCATGCAGTGCTAAATACAAATTATTTTAAATTGTTTTCAGATGTGAAAGATTAATTATATAGCACGTTAGTTTTTATGCTCAAAATGTTCTGTTGATCTCAGTTTCTAATAGAAAAATGTGAAATATTTTTTAATATCCTTTTAATTTCAAAATGAAGAGATGCCCCTAGTCTTTGAGAGAATTTTATTTTTTACTTCATTGTATTCCATTTATTTTCTTGATATGATCTGGCATTTATCCAACAACGTTTTAAAAACCACTAATTTATCTCACAGTTGAAACAATTTATTAAATTTCAACGGAGTGGTCATTAATTTTCTCCTTTACCATTTATTTTTTTTTATTTTGCTGGGTATATTTTTCAATACCAGAGAAAAGTAGAGAAATAAAAAAATAAAATATCTGAACGGAAAAAGAATAGAAGATTGAGTTACTTAGCAAATTAAAATTTCTTGAATGAAAATGAATCTAAGTTGTACAGAAATTTGTTAAATAAGCATATTTTTTATAGAGTATGTGACATATTTTAGATTGATGAAATATACAGGGTGGTCATAAAAAAAATTTGCCGATTTATGGAGCTCTAGCGGCCAATCTTTTCAACCGATCGAGGTAAGATTTCAGATATAGCTATTCAGAGGTATGAGATCGAGATTCTCTGAACCGCAACAAAATATTGCACACGGTTACAGTAATATTTACAGAAACTCGAAATGCTCCAATGGCAACGCCCAATTTTTTTTCATCGAAAAATGCTCAGCGCATGCGAAAACCCTAAAGAGCGTTGAAACCGTACGTGTATCACGAGAAACGGACGCGTTATGCACACACAAAAAACAGCTCTGCGAACCCCCCCCCCCCCCACTCCAAAAAAACGCAATTGGGGCGCACGGTAAAAATTTTTATATGAAACAGAGTCAGTACACCAATCACTGATTGCAACACAGATCAGAGTACGGAAAACTTTTATTTCGATTGCACATTTTCCACATGGGTGCCATTGCAGGTAATTACACTTTGCATGTGTGCGACTGTAGAGAATACAGTCGAACTTACCATCGCGTGGGGGATATTTGCAATTTCACTCTTGATAGAATCTTTCAAATGCGCCAAAGTTTGCGGATTGCATATGTACACTCTAGATTTTTGGTGCCCCCAGGACCAGAAATCCATAGGCGTGTGTTCAAGGGATCGCGGAGGCCTCTGAAATAGAAAATGGCATGAGATGACACAGTCGCCAATATGGTGTTCCAGGACTCTGCGAACAGACCTCGCTCTATGTGGTGATACATCATCTTGCATCCAAATGAAGTCATTCAATGCATTTCGCTTCAAAAATTCTGGTATGACGTAATTTTGCAGCATTGCCGCATAGCGGAAGCCTGTTACAGAGCAAGTTACAAATGCCGTTGGTGTCACTTCCTCAAACAAGTACGGCCCGAGAACAATTGT
This sequence comes from Maratus speculifer, assembly GCA_964019185.1. Classification (NCBI taxonomy): domain Eukaryota; kingdom Metazoa; phylum Arthropoda; class Arachnida; order Araneae; family Salticidae; genus Maratus; species Maratus speculifer. Next base: position 27,253,010 of record OZ025292.1, read on the forward strand.
ACCTGCAATGCGGCACCATACAGTAAATTTGACGTCTTGCAAAGACATTAATTATAAATAGAAGTTTTCTTATACGTTCATTAAAAACATTTCAAAAATATGCATTAAAATATTTAATTGCTGTAAAGGACGTCAAAAATTAATAAAAACATTAAAAGATTTTAATAATTTTTACATGTGTTCGATTGAATTTACTCAATCATTATCAGAAAAACAAAATACAAATAAACACAAAGATGGAAAATGACAATAATTTTTATTGTCAACATTATTTTTACAAAGGGGGCGGTCACCCCGGGCGCGGAAATTTAGGGTTCGAAAAATTTATACTACAATCGTCATTTTTGGCCTGCCACAAGAAAAGGTTGGGAAGGGGTTCGGTATGGTTTCGAATCCAAAATCTTTGGTGAAAAGATGCTGTTTTTTGGCAATGATCTCATTATTGGCAACTTTCAGATTTCACGTTCTGTCTTTAGAGAAGCAGAAGTGCGGTCAACTCAAGACATAACCATATGAGTTTCGGTGGGAGAAAAACCGGTTTGGCGCTCTAAATCTGCCCTCCGTCGCGTGAGGGAAGAGAAAGTGTTGGCCTAAGAAAAGTTGTCGATGTGGTGCCTAGGTATCTTACAAGGAAGGTCTCCATACGGACATACTCGGAAAAATATGAAAAAAATACAGAATGTTCTTCTCATATATGTATATATGTTTATAAAAAATTTCGGCGGAACCTACATACAACGTTCGTACAAAAAATCATGAAAATTTGGTTTATTTGGCAATTTATCTCCGGCTGGCGGAAAAACGAAATTTTAAAAATACGTTTTTTACACTTCGAATACTTTTTAAAGATAATAATTTCTATGTTCAATGTGTTTAAATAAGTTTAATATGAGTAATTTTAGTTTTGCATTTTTAGTGCTGTATTGTTTTGTCATATACAAAATATGTACTTATAACAAAATTTAATTATTATATTTGACGATTTAAAACACAATTTAAATTGATTAAAATTGTTCCAAACTGAAAAATATGACACAGACGATTAGACATTGTTGCTATGGAAACCTCTTTTTCAGAATGTACGACGACAATTTCCTTAAAAGTAATTTTTATAACCGGTAAAGAAAGTTAATTAAAAAAAAATGAATTGGAGAATAAAACAATTCGCGTTTGTAATGACCGAAAGGTGGCGTTGTATAGACCTGATAATCGTTTGTTTACGTAATGCTGTTTTGTTCCATGCAGCTGGAGCAAGCGAATCATGCAAGCATTGTGTTGTTGTCATGTTATTTTGCCATGAGTAAGTCAAATGTACTTTTTTATATTAGAGATCTAAACTTTGTGTATAAAATTTTGATTTTAGATAATTTTAATACAAAGAACCCAACGTTGCATGCGTTATAGAACTGTTTATTTATTTATTTATTATAGAGCTGTTTATTTATTTATCAGCCTTTTAAACACTGATTTCAGCGGAAGATGCTCACGGTATCAGTTCTATTTCGTTTCAGACATTGTCCGCGAGAGGGCGTCTATTTCATTTCAAACGCGAATGGCGAAATTTCATTCAAATCAGTAATAAGAAGAAAAAAGAAGATGAAATATTTATTTAAACTTCTTTACAGACCATTTTAAATTAATAATACTGCAAATGTTCAGAAAGTTGAAAATGTTGTGCAAAAAATGGAAATTATTCTGAATAAGAGGAGTTATAATTAATAGCAATAAAAATCATTTTTGAATTTTTCTAGCTACTTTTTCGAAGCATGAAACCGCATATTTAATTCAGTGCCTTTAATATGAGCCCAGCGCTGCATGTCACAGCCGTGTACATTTACTTTACGTTTTTTTTTCTTCTTACTGAAACTTTTAAATCCATCCATTTTTTTTAAAATTAGAAGTTGCATTTTTAATTTGCTTTTCCCATTTGTATAAATCACGTTTTTTTTTTTTTTTTTTTTTTTTTAACATATTTAAATTTTATTTGTACACTTTTGGAACTGCGATTTGATTTTCCCGAATATTCATTAAGCCAGAAATTTACGGCATCTCTTTTAAAATCCAACGATACAGGTTTTGTATTTGTATGCTTTGATTCATTATAAGATGATACGCTAGAGAGTTCACTGTCATCGGAATTTTGCAATGCTTCGTTCGATGAGAGATATGCATTAACAATAGATTTGTGATTTACATTAATATGTCTTTCACATTCATATTCTTTTAAAATTTCGACTGTGATATTTTTCAATTGAATTTCCTCTTCTGTACATTTGTCAGCCTTATATTCATTTCCATATATTCTTTAAATAGCATCCAAACAACATTATACGTGTTTATGCTGAAAACCCTTCTTTTAAACAAAAGTGGGAAACGATTTAATATTCCAGATACTAAAACAAAATCTTAAAAGTTAACTAAAACTAAAAATAAATTGTTGTAACTTTCAAAATGTAAAAAGAAATTAATTAAATAACTGAAAAGAAATGTCAGTTTTCTACAAGTCACTTCAAATCAATTTTCAGATTCGTTAAAATCGTCTGTTTTTGGTGAAGAAATGCGCTGCTCGCCAAATCAAGCGGCGCTTTTAGCTTTTCACGTCAATTATTCCAAAGTATTTTATTTTTTTTACATATCTCCTATTGTAATTCCGCCGCTAAATTTCACTTATCCTTTATTACCTACATGAGTAGTTTAATTCGTTTTTTTTCAAAATATACTGAGTATACCTAGTATGGAGACCTTCCTTGTTAGGTCATTGGGTAGAGAATGCAAAAAGTGCGACAGGTGACATTAGTTGAAACGGCCACATGCAGAAGACTAGATAATTGCGAAAATGGAAAAAGAGAAAAAGAGAAACAAAAAATGCAAGTAAAAGAAAAAGACAAAATTTAAATAAAATAAAAAGAATAAAACAAAAGAATATTTTTTCTCCATCTTTTTCTATATTATCATTTTGGCAATTTTACGTCGCATGCATATGTTCATTTTACCTATTGCCAACCTGTCTCTTTGCAATCTCTACCCTCTGTTTTTCAGTTAATTGAAAACATCGAATCAAATATTCTTACAGGAATTACTCTCATCATGTTAGCCTTATTTGTATTACTGCGATTGTTACTGTATTTTCTCTTGACATGGGCATTTTCCACGTCACGGAAAAAGGTGGCCATTACACTCTTGAATAAGAAATAAAAATGTTTATTAAAATCAACTATAAAAAAATTAGATTTACTTTTATTGAATTATAATCCAATTTACGTAAGTCAAAAGGCAAATACTCGGATAAAGGTGTCCTCAGAAAATTGTTATGTCAACGATTGCTGAAATTATCATTAATCAGTAAGGTGAAATATATCAAATGACTCAATCATGAGAATCCTATAATCCACGAAACATGATTAATTATTTATCTAAATATTTAAGTACGAACACTAACACCTTATCAAAAACACGTTGCTTGGTTGCAAAAACTCTCTCTGCTATTAATCCACGTCAATCGACACTGCAAAATGCCCCGATGTTTGACATTTTCTTGGCAATCTGCTTGTTGATATTGATGGATAGAGACTCAGTGATTCTCCTTATTTCAACTTTTACTATTTGATTTTTACTTCTTCAGACAACCACAGAAAGCTATAATGTATGATCGCAGAAAAGAATTGATAAATTCACATTGAAGAAAAGATAATTGTAATTGTGAGAGTAAGAGAAATGAAAATAAAGATTACTTTCATGCACAGATGTTGTGTATTTGACCACATGCTGAGACAATAAAAAAAAACAAAAAAAAAAGACTTCATTTATAAGAGAGCTACCAGATACTGCGACGTTGCAAAATGTCTAGCTGTTATGTTTTGAATTGTGAAATTAGAAAAGTTGACTTGGAAAATTTGAAAAGACCAGGACGAAAGGATGAAAGATGTCTATGGGCCCTTTTGAGCTAGTGAAGTTGAGATTACGTTCGCTAAAAATCTCGCAGACACTAAAACTCGTCAAAAGATTTACGAAAAAATAAAACATAATGAAGGTAATCAAGCACATGATAAAGGCAAAATCAATTGAAAAACTATCGACAAATATGAAATTCATTAAACTTTTTGAAACCGGCTGTACATGTATAACGTCGCTCGGACAAGATTTAGAAAATAATATGCGCATGAACATTGCATTAACAGAGCTGCCAACTACTACGCCTATTTAAATGAAATAAACATGTTTTGAACCAGAAAAATTATTTAGTAAAATAAATCTGAAATTTATTTTATTTTATACAGTCCTACACATTTGTTCACTTGTTAAGTGAATTTTCTGGTTCTAATGTGTTTATTTGACTGTAAAAAGGCGTAGAAGTTGGCAGCCATGCGTTAATGATGTTTTAATGGCAATTCTGCAATAACCCAAAAAATGGAATTTTGTGAAGTAATGAAGCGTTTGCAATATTAAATTAATTTTTCCGGGAGAATATTGTTTGTTTCTGAAACAAGGAATCTGAAAAAAACCTCTATTAAATGTGTATTTATTTTTTTTAGTATTTTAAAGTTTTTATAAATTTTATTTTTAACTGGATTGCCAGATTCGGCCTATTTTTTAATTCTTTTAATTCTGAAATTTTGCCTTAAATCCAGAAATTCTATATAGTATTTTTTCTTTATTTAATGAGAAACGTCTCGCGATTACCCAAAGTAAGTGTTTTTCGTTTAGAATTTTTGGTGTAGATTCGGAGTTTTAAATTGAAAGTTGAGGCCAAAGTGGCAATCCAAATTTTTAATTGTATTCAAGTCTGCCTTATATTAGTTATTTTATTTCATGTTTGAAAAGTTTCGATTTAAGATGTTACATGTATGTACATTTCAATTTCAAAATCACCATTTCATTTAATCGTTCTTTTCTATTTCTATTTATGTCATCAAAGGTAATGTTCACCATAAAACATTAACTCTCATAAGCAGTAAATTACAGCATAAATTAGCACTGACATAAATTACTATATTTTAATTTCATTGTTTTTAAAACTTGTTTTAATTGTTAGAAAATTATTGCACTTGTTTGTGATAATCTTTTGATTTTCATTTATTACTTCAATGTCATTTCCTGGTTCAGTTTTTTGACTATTAGTGCACCTACATGAATTTTCAGTTTCACTTCAGACTCTGACAAGCACACATCGTGCTTATTTAACTTTACTTCTGAAAGCAGGGGAATGCAACCCTGTCCTTTTGTTAACACATAACTGTTAACAACTATTTCGATGGCGTTGTTTATAATATAATTTATATTCATTTGTGTTCTCAATTTTTCATAATTGAAATTACACAATTCCCTCTTTACAATTAAAAACAGTAAAAATTGTCATTTCCCTAATAATATTATATGTTGTCACTAAGTATTTTATTATATCGCTTATTGTAATAAACCTATTATTCCTATTAGATTATAGCGACCCTGTGGTAATAGTATTAACTGATCGCATAAGACATCTACTGAACATCGGTTTTAAGAAGCCAAAATATTTGTATTTACAATTTCTTTTTATCGCATTTTTTATTAGTCCCTGTTATCAGCACCATCCTTATATGAAACTTTAATTATTATTTAAAATTCAATATTGCTACGATATCCATGTTAATTTATTAATCCGACATTTGAAAGCCATAATTTTCATAGATTCACAATTAATTAATTTTAAACATTGTGCTAAACTTACATTGTTTATACATGAGCCGCGATGTTAATGATAGAACGACGCCTCATTAATTTTACCATCTACACTGGTGGCTATCAATGTAAACTAGTAATTAGCGACAAAGTTTCTCCAAGTAAATAATGCGTACAGTGATAAATTATTTTGTTCATTTCATTTGCATGCTGGTTTAAAGCTACAGTCAAAATAATCAGAAAAATAGCAATTAGAAAAAAAACTTCTTTTCATTTCAAAAAAAATAATTGTTGCAATCTTTTTTTTGTCTAGTATCCTTAACTTACTCCAGAAAAAAAATTATGGTGAAAAAAATCTCCTTTTAACATTTTTTTAAAGATTAATAGGAACTCAAAAAGAAAAAAAAAGAAACAGAAACAATAAAAAGTCGCAAAAAAGATAACGTCAGCGTTTGTAGTCGTTGAACGTTAATGATAATTTATGAGTGAAAATATTTCTTTTAAAAAATGTCAATTCCAACCTTATATTTCGACAAATGATTAAAACTTAATGTATTTCACATATCTGTAATATTTTAATCAAATATACATTAAAAAAATCCAGCAAATTCACTAAAATTGTTTTTGGAAACTTGGTTTCCTAGAACTATTTATGTAACTGCAACAACAAAAATTGAGAAAATTCCAGTATAACACTTGACAAATTCTTTATAAATGATAAATAGAGGTACGTACCTAAAATATTTCTTAATTAAATGAGATTCGTGTATTAAGAAAACTTTATGGTATAATTAATGAATTCATTATGATACATTTTACTTCATATGAAAATAAAAATTTTTGATTAGAGCTATACAAGGGTCGGAGCATATAGGACAAATTTTATTGTTCTTACCAGTATTCTTTATCAATAATCTTCAAGAGATATTTTTATGGGATATGCGGTACGAATATATATGGTGAATTCCATGAAAATGCGACATGGACATCATTTTTTAAATTTGAACTAAATTAGTATTTTTTTGTTCCAATTGATAGAAAATAAGTCAAATTTCATGAAAATAACAAGATATAATAAGATAATTGTAAAAATAAATTTTTATAGTTAATTATTATCAAGACTAACTTTGAAATCAAAAATCTGCTATTTTTATCTCTAGTTTAATGTCCCTTGAAGCATTTAAATATCACATAGATTTTTGAAACAAATATATCTTTTTAAAAAATGACTAACAGTATGTTTAAAAACACCAAAGTTTTTACCTAAAATATTTTAATTATTTTGTTATTGCCCCCGAACTTTATATTAGTCTTCATGTCATGTCTGTCACAGAAAATGTCGATTTTTTTATTTTCAAGAAAATCTACTTGATAAAAATTATTAACACTTTATTTTCTCTTTTTATATGTCAAAAGGAACAGTTCATAAAAAAAATTGAAAGATAAATTTAAAATTTGAGTGAAATATAAAACATTACATTTTGTCACGTCTGTCACATTTGTCATGTCTGTCACGCTAGTCATGTCTGTCACAATTAGTTTTTCATGCAACTTTACCTTAATCTCTTTCCTAGAAAGTTATTTTTGTCATTTTTAGATGTGTTCGTAATTATGTAAATACGTAACACCTATTGTTGTCGCTCAGTCCGTCTGTCCGTCCGTCCGTCTGTCTGTCTATCTGTCCGTCCGCATATAACAACGCAAAAACTATCCAACCGAATCGTTTGAAATTTAAAATTTATAATTATTACATAATTTTGTCGAGTCATTTCAAATTTTATGAAAATCAGATGGATAGATCAATTACAGGGACACTCAAAAGTATTTCATTACATTACGTCAATGGGAAAAAAAAGTTTCAAATGCATTTTAATCGTTTGAAATTTAAAACGTTTAATTATTACATAATTTTGTCGAGTCATTTCAAATGTTATGAAAATCGGATGCATAGATCAGTTACAGGGACAATCAAAAGTATTCCGTTACATTACGATCAATGGGGGAAAATGTTTCAAATGCATTTTAATGGTGTTACACTCATTTGAACATAATATAATTGACATGAATCTATGATGTATGTACTAAAATCTACATTGTACGATCTGGGATGCAGAGAATATTTATTATTAAATTACAGGGCCACAACAAATGTATTCCACTAAATAATGTTATACGGGGAAACATTGTTTGGTGCGTTTTTTAATTATATTAACCTACTTCACATTTTATGAATAAGATATACATTAATGAAGTATAATAAAAATTACTCCCTGCATATTTACAGGAACACAAAGATTTCGACCACTATACTGTATCCAAAGTACGCTCTACTATATCAGCAAGATCTGAATATTTTAAAACATATAGTACGAACGAACCTCATTTGCTACGCTTCACGTGCAATTTCCAACTTGTTTAACTTAGTATTGATGCCAATAATATTTCTTTATAACTCAACTCAACAAAATGCTTAAATTTAGAATGCATGTAACAGTTACCAGATAATTATGTTGATACCAATTTCTTTGTTTCAGATATATTATCTGTCACAATTATTTTTTCAAACAGTTTTGCTTTAATCTTGTGATTTGAAAGTTGTTATTATCTAACTTGGAATTGATGGCTATGGTATTTATTCATGTGAAACGTACACAATCTAAAGTTTTCTACTATTTAAAAGAAAATCTGCCAAATAGAAAATTTCTGGTACAAACTCATTTCAGTGAAAACTTCCAAGGGGTTTTATAAATTTTAATTTTTTTTATAGATTTTTTTAACATAATATACCGTTATATCATATTCTAATCTCCAAGTTGTGATAAAAGTAAAGAAAGTAATATTTAAGAAAAAAAATACTTAAATTCATAGAAAATTGTACACGTGTCATGTCTGTCACAAAACTTTGTCATGTCTGTCACGCTGATAAATATTTTTTAACATTTTTCTATTTACAAATTTTTCAATATTTTTCTTTCTGCTTCACATATCCAAGTCTTATTTTGTTTCCTAAAAAATTCTGGTCTTGGTATGCATGCCAATTAAGAGCAAATGATGATAATATGTGTCTAGTCAAAATCTATGTCTAAATTTTGTCATGTCTGTCACGGCGGATTTTAACCCTCAATTTAATTTATTTTTTTCTTTGAATTAAAATTTTAGTGTTTTTTATAGTATAAGGCCTATATTTACATCACCCCATGCAATTTTTTAACTATCAATTAATATTTAGTACTTAAAGATGAAAAAAAAAGTTCTCTCAGTCATGTCTGTCACAAAATGGAATTCACCATATCACGAAGATTATAGGTAAAAAATAGTGGTAAGAACAATAACATTTGTCCTATATGCTCCGACCCTTGGTATAAACAGCGAACTAGGATCACGCGTATAGTTAATTAATAAATAGTTATTTAATAAACACTTATTAATTTATAATTTGTGTTTATGTATTAAATGTTTATGAATTTATCACTTAAAAAAATGGATGTTTTTGGTGCTTACGCTATTTGATTTCTGATTTTATTTGATGATTTCAACATGTTTTCGTTGAATCGTAGAAAAATTTTTTTTTTCTAAAAAAAAAAAAAAAAAAAAAAAAAAAAGAAGAAAGAAAAAAGAAAGAAAGAAAGAAAGAACAAAAAAAAAGAGCTGAAAAAAGAACAAAACATTTTGCCATTTTTCTTTTATTACAAGTAAAATTGATGTTTTCTTTTTGTAGCAGTGAAAGTGATTACGAGAAAATGTCAAAAACTATTTATTTAAGATTACCTTTCAGAGATAATGCATAATTTTATATATTTTGTATAACGGATAAAGCTATAAATTTCAAGGTAATTTTTTTAGGAAATTTTTCATGCCTTCATTCAATAATATTTTAAATTTTAGTTTCTTAAAAAAAAAGGTGCATATCTGAGAGAGTGAAAAAGTATCCAAGCTGAGAGTTACATCCTTGTCATCGGTAGAGCGCAGAAGCGTTCCACAAACTGATTTTACAAATAATGATTCTACCTGATTCTTACTGATTTTATCAATTTTAGTAAACTAAAATTTTGAAATATTATGAAATACAAGACTTGAGAATTTTTCTACAGAATAGTTTTCATGAATTATACAGATTTATTCAATCTCATTGATGCTAGATTCTCTTTGTTTCTTGAATGTCCCAGAGTTGGTGGCTCGCATGGATAAATGTCCCGTGTAGTACTGCATTTGTTGTTTTCTCATCATATGATAGTGAGAAGTTCCAGGCTGGGTATCGTTCCAAGAGATTCAGTCGATATAACGTCGGTGCGCTATCGATGATCCTGCTTCGATGCTTTTTTATTCTGTTTGCTACAAGCCTTTTAATCGCTTACCTGATTTACCCATACTTCATATAGGCAACGTGTTTTTGCAAATACTGATTTGCCCGTCCAATGTATGGGCATCCATATTTGAATCATGATTTATTATTCTCACCAGTAAATTTCTATTGTAAAGATTGCATTATCAAATCCGATGTTTTATCTAAGTCAATTAGGCAAAAATTTCTGTTTTGAAAAACCGGAGATAAAAAATTAAAAATTCCGTAAAAGACATAAAAATACGCATTGCTTGAAAGTTTAAAAAATATTGATCAATTAAGAGGTTAAACAGCTAAAATTTTAAACATTACAGAGCTTTAATTTTTTTCTAAATCTCTGGGATTTATCTTGTTATTACATAAGAAAAGGAAAAAAAATCTTTAAAATTATGAAAATTTTAGTTGAAGAATACGAAAATATCCTTAAAGCCATCTGTTTGCTATCGTCTCGAAAATTGTGCGAGATTTAAAAAATTTTGCACAAAAAGCAGTTTTTATGGATGAATGAATTTGTTTTTGAGGCAAATGAAAAATTTGGAGCAGAATTTTTAGCGGGATTTTTTGTTCATAATTATGCGCGTAAGAAAAAGCATTCTAAAAGAGGAATTGTTTAAATGGAGACAATAAAAAATCCCTTGATTTACAGTACTATTTCCGTAGTTTAACTTGAGATCTTTCATAATAAGAGTGATTTCATGAAGTTTTCAAAAGGCATGGAACTATAATATCTTTGGCAGATAATGTAGAATTCTTAAACTCATCCTTTTTTCTAAATATGGTACATCCGAGTATACTTTGTTGACTTTTTAAAAATAATTAAACCACGATGAATATTTTTAGCATTAATGGTAAGAATTGAATGAAAATAAGTAGGCGGAATTGGAAAGCCCTGTAAATGACGATAATAATATCTAAAGGTGTCTTTTTCTTTGAATTTTTAAATTTTGTTTCTTTAACTATTTTTGTAAATTATTTATAAATATTTTAAAAATAAAAAAAATAATGCGATTCGAATGCACAGACGTGAATCACATTATCGCTGTTATTTAACTTAATTTTCAAACGCAGAATTTAAGAGATTTTCTCTGTTCTTTGATTAAGATGTCAAGGTAATTGTTCGGTCGTATTTATTCTGTATTTTTGGCAACGATTTTTATCGTCTGCATTTGTTTTTATGAGTTTAGAGTTTTAAGAGAACGCAGCCATGAGCGGCTGAGTTGTGAGCTAGTTAAATAAATATACATTTCATAGAGTTTTTCTTAAATATGAGTTTTATTGAGTATTTTAATTTTTTAAATGAGTTATCGACATAATTTGTGGTCCGCCGACCACGAAGGATCAGCGATAATAAAGTGCAACGCGTAAATTTCTGAATTATTCGAGTTCAAGAAGAAACGATATAGTTTCGTGCAGTGGAATTTTTAAAGTAAGTGAATGTGATTTTTCTAATCTGTACTGTTATATATAAATTTAAAACAATGTTTAAAGGAGCAAAAAAGGAAGATTTAAGGCAAATAGCCACTGAAATAAATTTAAATATTAATGATAAAATGACTATAGCTGATTTAAACAATATTATTGAAAATAGCGAAATATATAAAAATAAACCAGATTTTGTAACAGAAATAGCTAACACCATAATTGAGAGTCGTAAACATGAAGAACAAAGGCAATTTGATCTTGAAAAATTTAAACTTGAACGATCAAAAAACGAATTTGAACGATCAAAAAATGAATTGGAATTAGCTAAAATTAAATCTGAAACTAAATCTTTTATTACTGAAAGTGAAGTAAAAATGGAATCGTTAGATCAAATAATAAAAAGTATTAAAACTTTGACTGTAAAAGTTCCAACTAAGCCTGAAGGATGGGGTTTTTTCTTTTCTTCTTTAGAACGGGCTTTCAAAACTAAAAATGTTTCGGAAGAAAATAAAGCAGAAATTCTGCTGAATTTATTAGGTGACAAAGCGTCTAACATTTTAACTTATTTACACGATACAGATATCGAGAATTATGAAAAATTAAAAGAAATAGTCTTAAAAGAATTTCAACCAACACCTTATTTTTGCCTAGAACAATTTAGAAAAGCTTTTAAACTACCAAATGAGACTCATGTACAATTCGCTTCACGACTGATGACCAATTGGAATTATTATCTAAATTTAAGAAATGTGTCCGATTTCGAGAGTCTAAAACAATTGATTGTGTCAGATAAATTATATGAAACATTAGATAAGGAGACTGCTTCTCACATTAGTGTGAGACAAGGAGATAAATGGTTTTTACCAGAAGAATTAGGACGTGAGATTGATTTATATTTTACATCACGCGGAAAATCTCTTACTGAGAATTTTAGTGTTAATCGAAAGTATAATCCCAAAAGTGTAAATAAAGTATTTTTAACTGATGTTAAAACATTAAACTGTATTTTGTGCCACAAACAGCACCATCTTTCAAAGTGTCCAGATTATGTAAAGTTATCTGTTAATGAGAGAGTAAATGTAATAAAATGTAACAAGTTATGTTTCAATTGTTTAAATTTACACCCAGTAGCCAATTGTACATCAAAGAACATTTGTTTCTGCAAGAAACGACATCACAAAACTATTCATTTTCCCAAAACAAATAATACATATATGAAAGAATATGTTTCTTCAGAACATAATATACAAGGTAAAATAAATGTAGGAGAATGTTCAGATTCAAGACTAGCAAATTATGGCACGTCAATGTTAAACGCTAATGCAGAAGAGTTCGTTCAGAAAACTTTTATTAGTAACTATTCGAATAAAAAGAATAAAGTTTTACTTTCAACGGTTATGTGTTTTCTAATTGATGAATCAGGATCTAAATATAGAGTAAAGTGTTTGTTAGATGTAGGCAGCGAGTCTAATTTTCTATCCCACCATTTAATAGACATGATGAATTTGAAAAAAGAGAGAACAAACATTTTAGTGTCAGGTCTAAATGATGCCACCTTAGTAATAAATCATAAAGTTAATGCATCAATAAGCAATAGAGATGGAAGTTTTATAAAAAATTTAGATTTCTTGATAGTTCCAAAAATAACTGCAGATTTAACCCCTTCGCGTCCAATTGAAATTTCAGCACAGGATTTCCCTAACGTAATATTAGACGATGAGAGATTTAATATCCCAGAACATGTAGATATGCTTCTCGGAGCAGGAATTTTCTATGAACTTTTAAAACCGGGCCAGATTCGTATTAATAATTCTGATCTTATTCTGCAAGACACAGTTTTCGGTTTTGTAGTATCTGGAAGTTTTCCAATAGAAAATGAAAATAAAGTTCATTGTGGTTTAATAAAGAAAGAAACTAACTTAGATAAAACACTTCGAAAATTCTGGGAAATAGAAAATATCGAGATAGAAAAACCAAAAAGCAAAGAGACTTTAATTTGTGAAAAACATTTCATAGAAAATTATACCCGAGAAAAAAGCGGCAGATATGTTGTTAAAATGCCCCTAAAACAAGATCCAACTACATTAGGAAGTTCTAAACAGATAGCAATTAAAAAATTGAATTCTTTATGGAATCGCTTAGCAAGGGATCCCGAGTATTTAAGATTATATTCCGATTTTTTGAAAGAATACCAACAGTTAGGCCACATGGTCGAAGTTAACGAAAGCGAGGAAGAAAATGGATCCTATTACATTCCCCACCTTGGAGTGTATAGAGGAATAGAAAAAAGTATGTCAACACCTTTGAGAGTAGTTTTTAACGCCTCTTCTTTAACGACAAAAGGAAACTCACTTAATTCTATTCAGTATAATGGGGGTGTAATACAAGATGATTTATTCTCAATTATGCTGAGATTTAGAAAATATATTATCGCTTTCACTGCAGATATTCAAAAAATGTATAGAGGAATTTCTATTCATCCAGATCAAAGGAAACTACAAAAAATTTTATGGAAAGAAGGTATAAACGAACCAATAAAGAATTTTGAACTAACTACTGTTACTTATGGTACTGTTAGTGCACCCTTTTTGGCCATGAGAACACTACTTCAATTGTCTAGGGATGAAGAAAGCAAGTTTCCTTTAGCAGCACCCGTGCTGAGAGAAGACATGTATATGGATGACATCTTATCTGGATCTGATTCTTTAAGTTCTGCATTAGAGCTCCAAAATCAATTAATAGAAATTTTAAAAAGCGGAGGAATGTTATTACATAAATGGTGCAGTAATGCTCCACAACTTTACCAAACAAATGACAAGATATATCCTTTTGGTGATTCAGAAGAATCCAAAACATTAGGTGTCTTGTGGAAATCGAGAAAAGATTGTTTAAGTTTCGATGTAAAAATTCATGATGAGGTAAATGTCACTAAAAGACAAGTGTTATCAATTATATCGAGTTTGTTTGATCCTCTTGGTTTAGTATCGCCTATTATAATTAAAGCGAAAATATTTATGCAGAAATTGTGGTTATTGCAATTAAATTGGGATGACTTGTTACCGGAAAAAGAAGCTAAGGAATGGGGAGAGTTTTCAGATAATCTACAGTTAATTAACAAAATTGAAATTAGTAGGTGTATTTTATTGAAAAATGCTATTATAATCGAGTTACATGGTTTCAGCGATGCTTCCGAAGCAGCCTATGGAGCAGTAATTTACTGCAAATCAGTATCAGAATCTGGAGAATTGTCAGTGAAATTAGTGACAAGTAAATCAAGAGTTTCCCCCTTAAAGCAATTAACTGTTCCCAAACTTGAGCTGTGTGCAGCTGTTTTATTATCAAAACTAATTAAACGTGTGATTTCTGCTCTCAAGATCAATATAAACAAAATCTTCTTATGGTCAGATTCTATGATAGTATTGTCATGGATTAAAAAAGAACCGTACATACTAAAAACATTTGTTGCGAACAGAATTTCAACGATACAAGAGCTAACTGGAGGGATGCAGTGGCGACATGTTTCTTCTCAATATAACCCAGCAGACCTTCTAACAAGAGGAATTAATCCTGATAAGCTAATCTCAAATGAGTTGTGGTGGAGTGGCCCAATGTTCCTAAAAGGAAAAGACTATCCAAATACAACCATACCTGAAGCAGTTGATTCCAATGACTTTTCAAAAGAACTGAAAAACTTTAAAACTAATGACTTTAAAAACATGTCTTTTTTTTCAGTTTCTAATACCTTTGTGCATGATATAATTGATTTAAGTAATAATTATTGTAAGATAATTCGTATTTTAGGATTTATTTTCAGGTTTCTTAGCATTTGTAAAAAAGAAAGAAAAGAGGGTCCTTTAGACCTCGAGGAGCTGAACAAGGCAGAAACTTTTTTGTTAAAAAGTGTTCAACGAGAATTTTTTGACAAGGAAATAAAATCCTTGCAAAAATCAGGTGAGGTAAATAATAATAGTCAAATAAGAAATCTTCACCCATTTCTTGATAAAGCAGGTCTTCTTAGAGTAGGAGGTAGGTTAGCAAACAGTAACTTAAATGATAACCAAAAATTTCCAATTTTACTACATAATAAAAGTAAACTTACTCAGATGATAGTAGAATATTTTCACAAACGATATTTACATTTAGGCCCACAAGCTTTACTTTTCCAGTTAAGGCAGAAGTTTTGGCCTTTAAATAGTCTTGCAATGTATAGAAAAACAATTTATAATTCTTGCTTATTTTATGTTATAAATATTGTAAAAAGTTTATATATTTTTTTAATGCAATGTGTTTTATATGTTATTTTGAGTTATAAATAGTTGGTTTATAGTTATTTTGCGTGTACATATGTAAAATTGAGATAATTCTTATTTGATTGAATATATTATGTGTCATCAAAGTAAATATTAATACAAAATGTGTATTGAGAGTGCATATGTATAATTTGAGTTATTTACATGACATCCATTTTGTTCAGAATGTTTGAGTTTGATTTGATAAAATCGAGTTTCTTAATCTTTAAATACTTTTAAAATAAAGTATTTCTGAGTTATTTTGTGAGATAAAATATGAGAAATATGATAAATTCTTGCATCATTTAGAGTAAATTTAATTTGAGTATAAGATGTCATGAGTGTACATCACTATAAAATGAATGCAGAATTTTAGATGTTTGAAAAACAAAATGTAAAAATAAATGATTTAGTAATTATAAAGGAGGACAATGTTGCTATTTGCAACTGGCCTCTAGGTAGAATTGTAGAGTTGTTTCCAGGTAATGATGGAATTATTAGAGTAGTAAAAGTGAAAACACAAAGAGGGTTTTTTAAGAGACCAGTGTCAAAAATATGTTTATTACCCTTGGAAAAGTAATTGTTATTCATTTAATTTGCTATTTATTGTTTATTAGTATGTGTTGTATTATTTATTTAAAAATTTCATGTGTAATAATGTATTATAATTGTGGTTGAATGAAAATCATTCAACGGGGGCCGGTATGTTCGGTCGTATTTATTCTGTATTTTTGGCAACGATTTTTATCGTCTGCATTTGTTTTTATGAGTTTAGAGTTTTAAGAGAACGCAGCCACGAGCGGCTGAGTTGTGAGCTAGTTAAATAAATATACATTTCATAGAGTTTTTCTTAAATATGAGTTTTATTGAGTATTTTAATTTTTTAAATGAGTTATCGACAGTAATAATAGATGATATAATTTCAAATTGCTAAAAGCGAAGATAAGAAAATGAAAAAAAAAAACCTTAGAAGCTCTTCAAAAATGACTGCTGTTCAAAAAAAAAAAAAAAAAAATGTAAAACGTAAATGAAAAAAGAAAAAAAAAAGAAATTTCTTGAGACATTTTTTTAAATTAATCAAAAAAGATAAATGGTTATTTTTATCAAAACCATTTCTACTTAATGGCTGATACGCGATACTAAGATGATTGTTTTTTATTCACATTCTGACGGTGATTTTTCATCATTCTTAATCTTTTGAACTTTCGAAAAGTTTTCCTACGTGAATTACAAATTCATTTATGTTTCATTAAAAATTTTTGTTAGCTGTTTTGACACTGTTTCAGGAATGACTTTTAAAAAGAAAAGGACCAACGAAGTTGGATGTTCAAAGAGTTTAAATCGATTTGTCACAAATATTTACTTTTAATTGTGGTAAAATGAGGCAATTTAAGATCTTGTAAAATGTATATATTATGTTTATTAAATTACGCAGAATTACTGTTTAACACTTTCTAACAAGGTTTTAAAATTTTTATGAATTGGATTTATCTATTCGTCACTCCCTACATCTGTATTTCCCTCTATCTACCTCCCCACTTGCCTGATCTCTAAGTCTCACAAATATAGTCGGATTGCCATATAATTAATATAAATCTTGAATCATCATGTCATGTTTGGTATTCAAAATGAAGTGTGTGCCATTCAGGGTTCATTTACATGGGCACTCAAATTTATTCCATTATATATGGTCTATGGTGGAAAATCATTTGCAGTGTATTTGAGTAGTGTTAAGTATTTTAAATATAATTTTTTTCACAATATTGAATTGAACTAGAAGATTGTTAGTTCAGAAACTGTATAGTTATTGATTGAAATCGAGTTACTATATTTATCTGCAGTATTTACAATAGGCATACAGAAGATCTTATAAGTATTCCATTATATTATTTTTATGAAGAAAAATCGTTTGGACGTATTTAATCATATTATACTACAACAAACAAAATAAAAATGATAGGAAATTGTGAAATGAATTAATATATGTTTTTTGATGAATTTGAGGTGCCTAAGCATTTACAGGTTTGCACAAAAAGTTCGTTTATACAATGGTCTACAGGAAAAACGGTTCTTAACGTATATCAATTATATTGCACTGTTTCGAACGTGAGAAATAGATATACATAACTGAGATTTACTGCAAGATGCTTCTATTAGAATATAATTTGCATTGAATATATCGTTCATTTACAGGCACATATAAAAGGTATTTGGTTACAATCGGTCAAGTTGTCTAACAGAGTCGATTGCTGATATTAATTTATTGTGAGTATATAGTTATATAATGCAATTTTAGCTCTAAATAATTTTATTCACACTACGTGGTGTACTAACATTTTATGGATCACATACAGGGAAACAGAAAATTATTTGTAACTAACTAAGAATAAAGATAAATTGCTTAAAAATGTTTTTTTTAATTTCAGTTATGCATTTTCAAACTCAATTAGGCTTAATTTATATCAAGCGATAATTATAGCACATAAACAAAATCACACATCGCGCTATGCAAAGAACTAGATACATGGCCGCTTATGGAAAGTAATTCCTGTAAATGTGATTTCAGTAAATTGAAGTACATTTTGTCGGAATTAATTTTTAGCTTAACATGTAGCGTGTATAAAAATCTTAATGTAAAAAAAGAGCCGTACAGAAGAAATCAAGTATGTTTACATGTATTTATAGAAATCGCGTAGTGTGAACTTTTAATTGTTTTACGCATTTTCTTTCAAATCAATATTTTAGCATAGTATGTAGAATCTGTACAATTTTATGTATAATATGCAGAAGTGCACAAGAAAAGTGGGGCACATTCCCGTAATTGTTAAAATCTGATTCATACACAGTAATAAAAGAAATCGATAATCTGACAGGTATAAAGTTGCGAAAATCTATATTCTTATTAAGCACTTGTACCTGTAAACTGTACAAAAAGAAATGCAACTTTACAATCTAGGTTTTGTTAAGCTATAGAAAATTGTAATTTTACAAAAGTAATTACAAAAATTACAGTAGTCTTAGTAAAGTGACATCTATAACAAGGGTTGCAGTTACATATAAGTTCTAGGCATCCCGATATCCCAAAAGCTTTTAGTAACATTAAGAGTTTTTGATATACCGTACAATTGTTTAGTTGTTACATGAATATTTGCTGTTGCCATTACATGAAAAATTCTAGAAACTCCTCTTTTCTATAAAAATTTTAGTAACTTTGCAGATTTTTTTTTTTTAGTATGTACGTTTTCGAGAATGTTTACTTAAGTATCTTCTTTACTTTATTAAGTGGGAAAGTTTCGCTAAAGTTTTCTATAAGTATTGGAAAATTCTTTATAAGTTGTGCTTGTCTCATGATTTTTAGCTCTTATTTAGCATAGTAACCACTTGAAATAAGGTAAGACACTTTTCATAACCTATAAGTTTGTACAGAATTTTTGAAATTTTTATTTCTATGAATTATGTTTCAAACTTCTCATAATATAATAAATTTTGTACTCGCCGATTTTTTAATTTTTAACGATTTTTATTGTGATTTTTAGAGTCTTAGAGTAAATGTTGTTTTTTAAGACTTTTTGACATGCAGAAAGGAAATCTTATTACATTAGTTGAAATTACCATTATAAATTGGATGCTCTGCAATTTTTAAACATCCGTTTAATTTAGCTAATTTGAATGAAAGTTTTAGTACAATTTTTAACATTTATGAAAGAATCCCGCAAATTTCTGCTAAACTTATGATCTTTTGGCGAATAATATGATTTACGAATACTGCTTTTGAACATTTTAAGTTCGGTATCCGATCACTCATTTTATTTGTTTACTTGAGGCCATAACTAAATATCTGGGAGTAATGACATGCTATACAGGAAACATTATTTCAAAAAGACAATTCAAATGAAAATTTTTTGTCCTAATTTAGTTATTTTATTTAATTTCTTCTTAGTAGCATATGTTTGTTTTAATGTTAGTAGATGATACTAAACACTTTGAGGAAAGAATATTAACCATCTCCTGCATGATTAATTTTTTATACAGTAAAAAAATATCAAAGAATAGTTTTTGTGATAAATGAGAACACACTATGAAATAATTTTGCTATTCTGCTGCCCGCTAGCTATTTTCTTCCTAGAATTCAGGTATCCATAAATGAATGCTGAAAAATTTGTAAACCAATATTTTATGGGACAGTACTTATCAATATTCATATCAGGCACATATGACTGGTTAACATTTAATTATTAAATATTAGAAATTACTTGCACCATTCAAATCATTAAATATATAAGTATTAAATATTGAAAGATACTGTCTGATACACTACATGGCTAAAGATGACCAGCCTCTTGCGATTTACGGCATTTTGTTAAATATCTAGAAAAATACAAGAGGAATTTAAGCTGAAAGTCTAAGTGTGTACCATTCCAGGTACAATAATATTACACGTCACACACTTCCATGAGGATTTTTATCCCGACTCTCCACAGGGGGCAGTCAACAAATTAAAAAAGAACGAATATATTTTGGACACCCTATCAGCAAATTGAAAAAGAACGAATACTTAGATATTCCTATCAAAACTAATGTAATAAAACCGTTCAAAGTGTAAATTATGATTAAGTGGGTTATTGTAATGAACTGTGGTCATTTTTATGTAGATAGCATGTATACTCGTAGAAAAATTAAGGTTTTTATAAAAACTGTTCCAAAAATTTTCAGGTTTTTGGCTTGTAATTTAAAGTTTTTATTATAAAAAATGTTCTTTTACGAAAAAAAAGCTGTTTTATTTTATATTTTTTTTCATTGTACATGGGCAACTCTATCAAAATTTCAATTACATATTGTATTAGCGAAATGTACAAAGCAACGTTTGTGAAATTCTCAGAAACTTAACTTGAAAATTCTGGAAGTGATCGTCAATGGAA
This sequence comes from Maratus speculifer, assembly GCA_964019185.1. Lineage (NCBI taxonomy): Eukaryota > Metazoa > Arthropoda > Arachnida > Araneae > Salticidae > Maratus > Maratus speculifer. The sequence continues at coordinate 27,273,640 of OZ025292.1, forward strand.
TAAGCTCAAAATCCGTTGTTCCCAAAATGAAGAACATAAATGAAGAGTTGTATTAAATACAGTGGAACGTTCCCTATTGTGTATTCTATATTTTCTTTAATCAATGGATCCCCCTCATGTTATTGCTACATTTTGGAAAAACGGATTTTGAGCTTATTCTATCAACGATCACATTCAAAAAATTTTCAGATGTTCACAACAGTAGATCTATATATTTAGCTAATAAAAGATTCGTAAATCTGCTCTTTTGTCATATGCTCTTTATAATTTTTTAATTCTGATTACATGTTATTATGTACAATGATTTTTGCTATATTTTCGAAAAGAACACTTTTTTATATTAAGAACTCAGCGAATTATAAGCAAAAAAAATTAAAAAAATTCGGGACTGTTTTTATAAAAACCTTAATTTCTATACAAGTAGCATGCAATCCGCATACAAATGAACATAGTTTATTAAAATAAGCCACTTAATCATAATGTTCAGTTTGAATACTTTTGCGACATTAGTTTTGGCTACTTATATAAAATATATTCTTTTTTTTTCATTTTTGACGATCTCCTATGCAGTTTGGGGAAAATCTCTTCACAGAAATTATGGCCTGAACCATTATGTTTATACACGTAGAGTTTCAGAATATTAAAAAAAATATCTACAATCGCAAGTGGCCGATCACCTATGGCCATATAGTTTATCTTCAATATTAAATATAATTTAGCATTTTAATTTTACCATTTGGTTTTCTTTCCACTAATGCTTTTATCCATAAAATAAAATACTTTTTGAGATAATGTATCAAAATTTGTTCCTCTACTGAGTAATTCAGTTTTGCTGTTTGTTTGATGTCTGGTATTTTATCTTTTAATCAAAGCATATTTTTTAAAGGTAAAGGTACCTTCCAGAAAATGCGTCAAAACAATGTCACTTCATACTTTTTGAAAACTTTCATTAAATTTTTTCTACCTGAATCTTTGTAGAAAAAGTACATAAATCAAGCAGAGGAAACATGTGACATGAATTTCTCAATCACTTTTGTTTTTCATTTTATCGCCTTTGTTTCTTTATTTCTTTTAGCTTTTTCTCTTCCTTTTTATTTATTTCATTTTCTTATTGTTTTTCTTTCTTTCTTCTTTCTGATTGCTAGCATTTTACAATTGAATCTAAGCATATTTCTAAAAAGAAAAAGGCATCTTCACAAAAACATGTCAAAGTAATGCCTTGTTTATTTTTCGAAAACATTCCTTAAATTCCTTCTGCCTGAAACTCTGTAGAGAGAGACGTCAACACCACGATCACGCAAAAGATATAAGTGTCCATCTATTTATTTTTTCTATTAGCTTGTTTATTAATTTTTCTTTTTTATTTCTTTCTCTAATTCTTTTCCTTGTATTTTATTGTTTTATTATTTTACTTTTTTTCTCCTTATCTGATATGTGTCATTTTACCATTGAATCTAAGCATAGTTCTAAAAAGTAAAAGGCATTTTCACAAAAACATGTAAAAATAATGCCTTGTTTAGTTCTCAGAAAGGTTCCTTAAATTCCTTCTGCTTAAAACTCTATAGAAAGAGGCGTGAATGTCCTTGATCACGCAAAAGATGTAAGTCTCCATCCATTTTATGTTTTTTTCTGTCAACTTTTTTATTAATTTTTTCTTTTATTTCTTTCTCAAATTCTTTGTTATTTATTTCTCTTATCCCTAATCTTCTTTGAATTCTTTTCTTTATTTCATTCTGATATCTAGCAATTTACCATTTAATATAAGCATATTTTTTAAAAGTACAAAGTATCTTCACAAAAATGCGTCAAAGCAAGTTTTCCTTATAGTTTTTGAAAATGTCCCTTAATTTGCTTCTGCTGGGCTATATTCTTTGATTACGCAAAGAAAACACGTGATGTGGACTTTCTACATCTGTTTTTATTTCTTTCTCTTACCTTTTTTATTAATTTTTCTCCTTTTTTTCCCTTTTCCAATTCCTTATTTATTTCGTCATCTTATTTATATTTCTTTCCTTTTTTTATTTTTTTCTTTCTTTTTATTTATATATTTGTAACATCTACCCTTTTACCGTTGAATCTAAGCTAATTCTAAACAATTGAAGTTATCTTTTGATAAATGCGTGAAAGCAATGTCATTATAAATTTTTAGAAAAGATTCCTTAAATTACTTCCTCCTGGAACTCTGTAGAAAGAAGAATAAACTTTCTATATTACGCAATCGAAACACCAGAAAAACTATTTTCTTGTTTCTTTTTCTATCTTTTTCCCCTTTCTTTTATACCTTTCTGCTATCTGGCCTTTTACACTGAATCTAAGTACATTTCTAAAAAGTAAAAGCCATCTTCACAAATATGTGTCAAAGTGACGTCACTTTATACTCTTCAAAACGTTCATTAAATTGCTTACGCCTCGAACTCTGTAGACAGAGGAATGAACTTCCGAAATCACGCAAAGCAAACATGCAACGCGAATTTTTCCTAGAAAGGCAATCTTTTCATCATCTACTTTTATTTCTTTCTAGGGAAAGATCAGTTGTGAAAGGCGAAGTTGAGATGAATAAATTACAGAGGCTGGCGGATAACTCTTTGATTTCCACATTACCTTAAGAGACAAAAGCGAGCGAAATTAAAGTCCGGGGGAGATTAGATAGAAATAAGCATGTCAATGGCGTGTGATTTACTAACTAAATTAATCTTAAAAGCTAGAAATGATTGAGTTAATGTGTTAGAAAAAAATATTTTTTAGCATTAATATTTTAATAATAAAAATCGAATTTTGTATGGAATTTGTATTGGTAGCAACTGATATTTTTTGGCGCAAAAGTTTTATGTCTAATTTTATACACAGATTTCAGTTTGTATTCATGTGTATTTGACTACTAAGATCAAATTAAAAGTTCTGAATGATTGAAAATGATTATATCGAAGTTTCGAAAATATTAATTTAATTAGAAAATAGACTATAAGCTCAACATCGAGTATATAAAATTATCGATTTGTTTTATGATAGAATTAGTTTTTTATTTAAATCAGATTCCTTAAATAAATGAAAATTTTCTCCTTTTAATTTTTTCATAATTATGAGAATTAATTTAAGTTATTAAATTGAATTGTTAAAAAGAAATAATTTTTAATTAATGAATTTTAATAATACTTAATGAGCTTTATGTATTCATTTATTGTTATTTCTTAAGAGAATTTGCCTCGCTTTACAAATGCTGTTACATAAACAAGTTATTCAATTGTTAACTAATTTAGTTATCTTAACGTTTATTTGCTGTTTTGAAATTTTGTTATATGGTAAAACGCATACAGTTGCTTGCAGTGTCTGCTTTCAAAAAAATTAAAATTTCTGAATATTTTGATCAGTATTTAAGTTTACTGAATCAATCTTCTTTGGCTAATACCAAATTAAAAATAATTGAATTATCTTCCCCATATATCCATTTATCTAGAGACAGAAGAAAAATTTGTGACAGAAGAATTTGTTTTTGGCACAAAAACTGCCAAAAATTCGGCCGCACAGAAACGCGAGCAAACGTAACTATATTACAAAAATCTGGTTCCTTTTTTCCCTTTAATTTTATGCATTACTATTTCAGATTCGAGTACAAATTATAAAACAAGCTTTGCATATATGACTGAACTTTGAAGATGCTTTTTAAGTGCTCATTGAAAGCTGCAGACTTCATAGTAATGGAAATTTTTTAGTTTGAAACCGCAGGAGAGTTTCGAATACTCTACGAGAAATTTCTGGTATAACAGATGATTATTACTGAAAATCATAATAATAGATAAATCGAGGACATGTACATCTTAAACATATTTAAATAGATGAAATTCATGTAACTACAAAACTATTTTCTGTCTATGATGAATTAATAACAACATATTTTACATGAAAATAAATGTTTTAGTCAAAGAAACACAAAATGGAACAGGTGTGTAAAATACACTCATAATTAATTAACAATATGTGTATTTATGTATGTATTAGTTACTTAAAGATGTTTGGAAATTTTCGTTTCTGTTTTCGGTTGAAAATAAGTAAATCACTGCAATTCTGTTTTGGTTTCCGTCTTACAAACAAGTTTGTAAGACAGTCCTTTCATATATTATTATGTTATGAAGTATCATAACCGCATTAAAATGTACCACAAATGACTTCCGCCCATAGATCATAAAGTAACGGAATTATATTGTTCATTCATGTATTAATGTATTATAGCGCTAAATGGTTTACGGAATGTAGATTAGTTGTTATAGAACATGAATAACATAATTAATAATGCCAGTATTAGTCTTCAGCGAGACTCAACAAGTAAAATAATAAAAAAATAAAAATCCTGAAATAGATGCCATGCATTTAAGTCATTAAGTGCACTTTACAATCATTGTATAAGCATTAAAATTGTTACTAATACCATTCATTTCTGCTTAAAAGTAATTCTCCGAAGCTCATTCTCTCTCGACTTATTGTTCATGAATTAAAAGTAATATTTCGAAAATTGAAAGTTCAGAATTTGTTAAAAATTATTTTCCATATTGAAATGCAACCTCCCTGCTAAAAAGTGATATTTCAAAAAATGCTAACAGTTGAAAGTTCAGAATTTGTTAAAAATTATTTCTCATATTGAAATGCCACTTGTATGCTAAATCATATCTTGGTGAAAAGCACTTGCAATTGCGATTATATTGGATGACTAGTTGGTTTGAAAATGTATTTTCCTGATGACAATCATCCTTATTTTAATACCTTTGGATGCAGTAAAAAACAATTATAAACACATCGAGAAGACACGAAAATTGGCACTCTAGGTCTTTTCTACCAAGATATGATAGGACAAACCAGTTGCATTTTAGTATGCAAATAGAATTCTGTCTAATCTTGGAATTTCTGCCATCAACTGCATGAGGCGAGTATCTGCGCAGCCGCCTCTCGGTCTATTATGTGTCCATTTGTCAGAACAAGTTCGAAACTTCTTTGATATCATGAAATCAACGTTCTTTCATGAAAGAGCGAGCTGCGAAATGAGAAAAGTTTTTTTCTAATATGGGAAAATACAGTATTAACACGAAACTAAATTATGCAATATTTTAACTTAGGAAATATCAAAAATCAATATATTTTCAAGATTTAAAATGGAATTTATAAAATTCATTTGCTACCATTAACTTAAAAAATGTTCTTAAGATGTAATTATAAATTCATATCAAACAGTGACGTAGGGTTTTCGAATTAAAGTCATTCTTACTGAAACATTATCATGTTCAGTAAACATGTGATGCAGACAAACAAGATAAATTAATAGAATTAACAAGAACCTTAAAATTAATATAATTTTCTAGATATTACATGTATAAATTCAGTTACGCAGCTGACAATGTTTGTTTGAGGAAGGGTAGCATCTTAAAAACCTATTTCCTAAGTTGAAGAAATTGATACACTCAAAGGCAATACTGTAACCGAATACTACCGTATTTGCTCGTGCATAACGCGCACTTTTTTTTCAGAAAATAAGAGCAAAACTCGTAGGTGCGCTTTATACACGGAATATTTTTTTACTGCTGGATGTAATCACACGATATACATGTGAATCATGAAATGTATTCAAAGAAGATATAATCATTCGGAAAATCTTACCCAATTGAAATAAAACTGCATCTTTATTTCATTTCTTACACTTTTTATACAACAGAACTAGTAATATTATTTAAACGCTAATTAGAATTCTCACAGCAGTCATTTAGTCCCTCCTCGAAGTCTAAAAATGTACTTTCGGCTTGTTTTCTGCCTCATGTAATGTTTGTTTGAACGTTCTTTACTGAAATTCATTTAGTTATTTATTCATTTGCATATCAATGTAAGGGGCGCGTTATATACGAGATTTTAAAACATCGCCATTTTTTCTTGTAAAGTACGTCGTGAGCGTTATACACACGTACGCGGTATAGACGAGTATATACGGTATTTTGAGACCCTGTTATAAATCATACAAGCTTTGATTTCTGTATATTTAACAAAGAATACCTTTTTGTGTGACTCAGAAATGCCAATCAATTACATTAAAGAATTAAACAGGCTTTGATTTCAATGGTCTAAAAAGAGTACATCTTTGTGCGACTCAGAGATGCGTATCAATTTTATTATGTTTTAAATAATTTAAATTAATTATAAATAGACTGAAAACCCTTTACCCTAGACCATAATATATGAAAATAAACTAAAAATGCTATACTTTTTTATACGTAAACGTATTAAAAATGCTATACCTTCCATTATGAATAGCGACCGTTGGAGAGGAAGCATTGATAATATATATCAATTACATGGTAATCCGAAATTACTTACGAAAATTGGAACTCGAACATACGGATTATCTGAATTCATATGCATTTTTGAATTAGGTATTAAGATTTTAGCCCCATATAGTAAATTTTTTCCTCTTATAAATTTTTTTCATCGGCCTTTTTAACTTTGTTTTCATTTAAAAAACTTGTAATTGATTTCGTGTTTTAATGGGTTATAAATAAAGGATGCAAATTTTATTGAAATAATTTGATTTGGTGACGGCCTGTTTACCGATTAATTGTAAAAAAAATTCTACTTACTACTTTTTTTCTGTTATTCGATAATTTTTTTGAAAGTGTCTGATGCTCGAACTTGGAATGTTCTGGGAGAATGTTTTGGGCAAATTTTATGTCATTAGATTTTGACTTGGTCCAAACCAGAGTTAAATTAATGTCATTATTATTATTATCATGATGGTTTTATTCAATGATTCAATTAACATATCAAAATACTTAAGATTTCTCATGAATGTATTTTGGCAAGTATGGATGTCAAGTCGTTTTTTCCATCAATCGACATTAGTGAAGTTAATTCCTATATTAGTAGTTTGATAGATAGTTCAGAAAAGTATAGTGACAATATAAAAAAGACATTGAAAATTGGCTTACAGTTAATCACAAATAACAATTTCTTTAGGTTTGATGGGAAAATTTATGAGAAAAAGTTGGGGGCTCCATTTGGTTCTCCCATTTCGGGTTTTATCGCGTTATTCAAAATAAGACCCTATGAAAAAAGAATTTTTGAAAATTTTGACAAAGTTCCTATATTTTGGAAAAGGTATGTTAATGATGTTTTTTTGGTTTGGGAATGGGGGGTAGATTCTTTCTTTAATTTTGTTGATAAAGATAATAAATTAGATAAAAATATTCAATTTACACATGAATTAGAAGCGAATTGTAGTTTACCGTTTTTAGACACTTTTTAATTATGGAGGGGGATTCTTTGAAAAGATCAATTTATAGAAAGAAAATTAATAGCCAACATATTATTCCTAATTCCGCTTGTTCACCTTTTTGTTATAAATTCTCTACTTTCCGTTCCATGGTTGATAAAGCGTTTAAAGTCTGTTCTGATGAATTTTTAAATGAAGAGTTGTGTAAGATCAACAGAGATTGCAGGTTCTAATGGGTATAAAATAAGTAGCATCCATAAATTAATTAATTATTATAGAAAAGGGAAGCTAAACAACAGTATCCAGGGTTAACTGAAAGATTCAATAAAGGGAGTGATTCTAAAAATTTTAAAAGAGTTTCTTTTCCATATCTGAAAGGCAGTTTTGAGAAATTAAAATTTAAATTAAAAAAGTTCAATATTGAATTGATTGCAACTCCTCCACCAAAATTACAATGTTTACTTAAAAAGCATGTAGATCCTATAGGACATGATGATCTTGCTGGAGTTTATGAAATACCTTATATTACTGAAAATGGTGACTTAAATTATTACATAGGCATGACTGGGAGAAAGTTTGGAATTAGGAAAGGGGAGCACGAATCTGATATTAAATTTGGAAGTACTAACACTGCCTTATCAAGAACATATTTAAATGAGGAGATAAAAATAGTGTTTAATGAAAGTAAATTATGTTTCATATCCAATCGTAGTCGTAAATCTATTATAAGAGAGTCCATTGAAATTTATACGCGTAAAAATCTGGTTTGCAATGATACCGTTTCTTTTATTATTCCTAAGTTATGGTTAGAATTAATGAATAAATTCCTCGCAAGAGCTTGAATGGGTAGAACCATGTTGGAAATTCTTTTAGATCATGATCTGTTTTTAATTTACTTTTTTACAATAGAGCGCATGTTTTTTTTTTTTGTGTGTGTGTTTTTTATATCTTATTGTCGCGTGTCATTTGTATTCACCGTGAAATATTTTGAAATTTTATTTTTACTTATATTTTAGATCATGGTCTATATTTTAATTTAATTTTTACAATAGAGCGCGTGTTTTTTGTGTTTTTTTTTATTTATATCTCATTGTCGCGTGTCATTTGTATGGAGCGTGAAATATTTTGAAATTTTATTTTATTTATATTTTGATTATGGAACGGATTATTTGTATTATGATTGTTTGACGGTTCCGAAACATGTCAATGTCTTTTATTTATTATAACACCTTTCTTGTAAAATTAAAATTTTTATTAAAATGTTTATATAAAAGGTGAATGTTTTAAAATCTGATGATTTAAAAAATCAATTGGATTTAATTAACTTTTTATCATGGTAGAAAAATGAATTCATAAAACTAAGTTTCTACCATCAGTTCATTATTTACTATTTCTTTGCTCGTTAAAATATATTTTATCGATATAGAAAGAGCAAAAGATTCTAATAAAAATTCCACAGTCAAGTTTATGCCCGGTTGATTCTTAAGGCGTAAATTGTTTAGGGAAACATAGGAAATTTATAAGAATAGTTAGTCTACCTACCTTGAACTTTGTAAATAATGTTCAGTAATTTTTATGCTTTAAATTAATTATATTATTTATATTGTTTACCATGAAAAGAATAAATAAGTAAATAAATAAATAATAACTATTTGGAAAATAAATTGAAAATGTAGTGCAAGCAATGTTGCAATCTTCTCACCGTTTTGCTATTTTCCAGTAAATAAATACAAATAATAAAGCATTTCTAAAAAAAGAAAAAAATCTATATACGTAATACATTTTGATATTATTACGCAAGTTTATTATTGCTTTAACTTTCATTGATTTGAATTGACACTTGTCTTAATATGAGTGTCAGTTCAAATCAATCAAAGGCTATCAAAGCCTGTGAACCAATATGCCTCCTAAAATATATATGTACCTACGTTTGTGTATTCTGATAAGATTCTTCTCTCATTAGTTTTGAGTATCATTGGTTAAGCAATTAGAGGAGGTAATTCCTCCTTAACTTAGATAAATGGGGTTTTACGCAGAATTATCCGGTTTACTTCAATTTGGTATACCAGCTTAATCTCTTAAGGCTTATGTGCAGTTCTCACATTAGATGTGATGGTGGTGTTTTGATTAAGTATAAAGAGGAAAAGGGTGGGGGGGTGGCTTAGCCCCAATAATTTAGACAAATGGACTTATTATGCTTTTCTATATGGCCTCTATATGTTTCTATATGGCTTTTCTATTTAAATCTGGAGATTCAGTTGTTAAGTATAATGGAGGAAATGACAGAGTTAATACACCTCCTTTAATTTAGCTAAATAACATTTTTGTCGATTTCTTTACAGTGTTAAAAATCTTGTCTTAGTTTGAACCAAATTTTGGTGCCTAGTACCTGCCACCAAAAGATGGTGAAATCTCGTATCAATATATGTGGCTACCTATTTAAACCACGTTCAAAATATTGGAAGTATGTTTCAGCAGGAGCTCCAAATATTGGTTCAAGATTCCACCATTTTATAATGGCAACTATTGAATACCAAAATTTGGTTTTAACTAGGACAAGTTTTTTAACAGTGTATTTTTCTAGGTACATTGTTCTCTGAAATAAGAGTATAATATACATTTAATATGAATAGCCTGTAAATTCAGTGTAATCACTTAAACTGAGAACTTTTCTTTTTATTATGTATTTCTTTTTTTTAAATTTATAAAATCTCCAAAAAAATATTTTAGGTAGCAGAGAAAAAATAACACTAAGCAGATTGAAACCTTTTATAAAACAAATCTGTCGTGAGATTGTTTTGATGATAATATTGGTAAAACTTTATAACATCAGATTAAAGATGTTTGAAAGCAGATTCTTATCTCTAAAACATTTTAAAAAATTTTAAAGTCTTAAATGGAAGATATTATTTGATCCTACTTGACGTTTTCTTTGCTTATTTTTAAAGCTATCAAAAGCAAAAACTTCTTTTATTGATTTTAGATTTATTTTAAAATTGTTAAAATACATCTGTTTTACCTACAGTTGCAATAAGAAATGAAATTTTTGTGAAGAAAAGTTGTTTAAAACTTTAACTTTTTAATTCCGTAGTTTTGGAAGTCTAACTAACGTCATTTAGTAATACGGAAATAATAGGACGCCATATATTACCAAAACTTTATCCATCATGGCATATTATTGAGTTAAATACGAATGAAAGTATGTAATAGAATGTAAAAAACTCTTATTAATATATTTTTAAGCTTTTATTCAGTTTTTTTTTTCAAAATTTAAAAATACACGATAAAATTCAGCAACTATTATATATATTAAATTTCGAAGCATTCGATTCGGTAGTTTTTCAGCTGTTACAGGCAGGCAGACAGACAGATGGAGAAGGCGACGATTATAGCTGCTATGTACTTGCATAGTTACGAACGGAACTAAAAATTATTTTGACATGCTGATGATAACTCGAGAAGTTCGAATCTTCGAGTTTCGAATTTATTATTATACCACAATAATAATAATAATTAGTAAGATCAATGAAAAAGCAAATAATTTTTTCATCTTTTTTGTCAAAACAATAACCTCATAATCTTTCTAGGTAAAGTCAATGATAAGAAACTTAAAATGTTACTTTTTCAAAAAATGTTTCTTACCTCGAAAATCAAGTGCATAACTTCGCTATTACAAACCATTTGATTGAATGTGTTCTAAAATGCTTTCGTTTACCAAAAACAGTTTCCACTTCAATTTATTTTCATGCATAAGTGCTTTCACATGCACTGTTAGTGTAAGGAAAAAATCCCATTATAATGCGAATAAATCTCATTTTACAATTTCTCGAATTTTTATTCGATTTCTTTAATGAGATTTCTTTTTTATAATATGTTGATCGTCAGAGGTGTGTTTGTATTAAAATTGATTTTATAAGTATTTAAATATTGATGTAATAGCTGCTGTACTTTTAGACAAAAATGCATGCTGAAACTTGATTACGACTCTATTGGTCTTAAATTCTGTTACACGAAAGTAATATGAATCCGTCTCAAATTAATCGTCATCCTCACCATGAGAGTCTAGAATCATTACCTTTCATTGATTTTTTTAAATGTGGTAAGATTTAGTGAATAGAAGAAAACTGTTATTAGTCTATACTATTAAAATTTGACCGTATGTTGTATGTATGTATGTATGTATCTTACCTCGAAAATCAAGTGCATAACTTCGCTATTACAAACCCTTTGATTGAATGTGTTCTAAAATGCTTTCGTTTACCAAAAACAGTTTCCACTTCAATCATTTTCATGCATAAGTGCTTTCACATGTACTGTTAGTGTAAGGAAAAAATCCCATTATAATGCGAATAAATCTCATTTTACAATTTCTCGAATTTTTCGAGAAATTGTAATGTTCCGAACCCGGAAACAGCGAAACGTCGCGTTTGTTTGGAATTGAAGGGAAAAATCCGGGGATCAAGAGTTGCCAATTCACATCCCAAAATTCCAATTAGTTCGTTAATTATTAATTAAAAACTAATCAGACACGTTAAAATTTTAACTGATTTGCCCCTGCATGTTTGCAATTTGGGCGGAAATGGCGATCCGAAAAAAATCGACTGAGGGAGAAAATTTCTCCCTCTGTTTTCTCGTTTTTAAATTGCCATCGGTGCAATTATAAACACACCAGCAACAAAAGAATTAGACTTTTGGATACTTTGTTCTTTTCTTCCACTAACAGTCTAATTTTTTTTAATTTGTGATTTTTTTCGATTTTTTTTACGAAACTTTGATTTTCAGCGTTTTTTATCGCAATTTTTTCGAATTGCATTTTTAAATTCCAATCCTGGGAATTCCTGTGAAAATCTAACAAATAACAACGCTGGATTCTGAATCCTCATTCTTTTCTGATAATGTCAGCGTAATTTATTTTCAATTTTCGATTTTTTTCGATTTTTTAATTTTTTTTTTTAACTTCGTTTTTCTTTAAAATTTTACAGTGAATATTTTATATTTCCCAAAGTTTTTGAACTATCGATTTCCTTTTTTTTTTAATGTATGTCTAAAACCTTATCTAACTATCTGGAAAATATAGAAAAAATTGGTTGAGTGGTTGATTGGATAATGATATATAAGCGATTGTGAACATTAATATTTTATATCTCGCCGATTTTGGGGTATTTTCACTCAAAAATATTTTTAGTTCTTTATCTAAATATGATTTAAAGGTATTGGAAATTTTGAAAGAATTGATTGAATAGTTAAAAAAAAATAATTTCCATTGAAGCAAATTTCAGAATGAAAGCATTGATTTGGCCGGCTTTGATTTTCGTAAAACGTACATCCAACCCATAAATTCCACGGAAGATATGTTTGGCATTATGCCAAAATCCATACTTAAACGCGAAATCCTTTTGTTTGTAATAAAAATTAAGGGTTTTTAATAAAAATTGCAATGACAAAAAAAGTTATACAACTGGTGCTAATTTCTGTAAATTAGCGCCTTAGTGCAGCGAAATGTAGTTAGTTACCTCCATGGATCGAAAAGCATACTTCAGAAGCAAAGATCACTCAACTCAATTAAAATACATTTGTTTACTCGCTTACTTTGAAACATTTTGAACTAAACGGCTGTTTAGTCAATTTAATGATGTTACCTTCTTTCGAATATAATAAAATTGATATTTCGTGTTCTTCAAGATATCTCTAGATAAACCGACCAGCGTAGCGGGCGAAGGCCGCTAGTATTTTTTTAAACGTTGATTCATTTTTACTTACCAATCATACGTAGTATAGGGTAAGTCTTGCAATCGTTTTGAGAATCGAAAAAAAATTTTTGACGGATTTACACGCTTCAGGCACTAGAGATTCCAAAAAACATATTTTTAGAAAAAAATTTGCCGTCCGTCCGTTTGTGTGTCTGTCTGTCTGTAACCGCTCTACCTCCCAAACAAATTGAGATAGAGATTTGAAATTTTGTATGTGCTTAGTATGTAAGAATGGGACGAAGCCTATTTAATATCAATAACCTCGATTATCCGGAACTATTTTTTCCGGACTCTCGAAAAATTCGTTCTGAAGAAAGGTATATAAAAATTTTCGATATCTTTTATTTTAAAGAATGGACGTAAAAGGCAATAAAATAACACAAATTTTGCATAAAAAACGAAGTCAATCGGATAATTAGTTGTTGAGATATTTCTAATCATATTTTCCACATTCTTTGATTTTTCATGACCCTGTATTTCATTCAAATTTCAATTCAAAGACATCTTTTAATTGGAAATGAGATACTTAATTTGATGCAAGAATAATAATTCGATGCATGATTTTTTTTTTTGGAGTCTGTTTGTTTTTTGGGTCATCAGAAATTCATTAATAGAGCATGATTATGTGTTAAAAATACTTAAATATACGTTTATATTTTGTTTTGGAATTGTAATGCATTTTATAAATTGTTTACATGTGTTATGTTTTCATATATTGTGTATCCATGATGGGTAAGTATTACGGTGGCCTCCAACGACTAGTTACGAAATTTTAAAGTGTTTGACAAAATTCTACAAAGATTATGTATATTTTAATTAGAACCATTTGGTAGTATAGTTTCTGAGCTTTTATAAGCGGATTAATGGACAGATAGATGAGCAGACGATGACTATAGGTGCTATGTATTTGTGTAATTACGAACGCACCTAGAAATGATTTTCATATACAAATTGTAACTCGGCAAGTTCTTGATTTGCTTTTATTAAAAAGTAAATTTAGAATACAAGCTATTCAATTGGAGATGTTCCAAAATGCTTTCTTTCGTTTACCGAAAACAGTTCCCTCTTCAATCATACTACATGTGTAAGTGCTCTCATGAGTATTGTTAGTGTCTGAAAAAAAATCCCATTACAATGATAATAAATCTCATTTTGAAACATCTCTGAATATTTTATACCGTTTCTTCAGTTGAGATTTTTTTTTATCATTTATGTTTCGTTTTTTTCCATTCCTAATTGGTATCTTTGCCTTTGGTATTTTAAAAAATACTACATTTTAAATTCTTTAGTGTGCTAATAATAGTAATAATAATAATAATAATAATAATAATAATAATAATAATAATAATAATAATAATAATAATAATAATAATAATAATAATAATAATTATTATTATTATTATTATTATTATTATTGTTATTATTATTATTATTATTATTATTATTATTATTATTATAACTAACGAAAATAAACGAGATAATTTTGAATAACAATTCAATTTAAACATTGCAAATAGCACACCATTATGTTGATCTATATTTTTTCTCAGTTCATTAAGCTTTTCAGATCAAGCTTAAGAGTCTAATAACGCGGAGAAACTCGCATGTTGGTATTAAACCTATGGGAACTTTCTTTACAAAATGTCTTGCTTTAATTTTAATGCTTTTAAATATATATAAATTTATGCTCCCAAAAGTCTTGTTAGTGTCTGATAAAATCTCATTATAATGAAAATAAATCTCACTTTACGATTTCTCTGAAATGAAATATATTTCATTCTGTTTCATTAATTGAGTTTTTTTTATTATTATTTGTGGTTTTTTGTATTTTGTTCCTAATTGGTATTTTTACATTCGACATTTTTAAAAATTTGGTAATGAATTAAAAAAATATCAACTAAAAAATAAACGAAAAAAATTGAATAAAGATAAATTCAAATTAAGATTTGCAAGTAGCATGTCATAATGACCATCGCCAGTGTCTATGACTGAGATTATGACTGATATTTTTTCCTGTTCATTACACGTATCAGATCAATCTTAAGAGACCTAAGTAGACACTGAAAAAGTCCCGGATGATAAGCCTATGGGGGCGTTATTTCCATATATTTCACTCAAATTTTAATATTTTTGCATGATTTTTGCACAGGATTGGCTCAGGACGATCTACAACTTGGATAATTTTTAATTTTTTGATTTTGGTGTCAGCCTTTTTCTTTAAAAAATTCTTTAAATTACGAAAACGGTTTTTAGTTTCAATCTATCACAATATAAAAAAATGTAACCAAAATCGAAAAAGGAAAAACTAGACTGTTGTAGATCGTCTTCAGCTGTTCTATGCAAAAATATTAAAATTTGCGAGAGACATTTGAAAATAACGCCTCATAGAATTAACATTATCACTTGGGTCTTTTGTACTAACTCGAGTGACATCTTAAGAATATAGACTAGTCACGGGAAGAAAGTCGCATGTTAATGTTAAACTATTTAGAGACTTTGATTTTTAATGTTTTTAAATATGTAATTTTTTTCATTTTTAGCACAGGATAAATATAATGTGTCAGTAATAGTTTCTTGTTATTCTTTTTTGATTTTAATTGCAGTTTTTGGAGACATTTTTACTTTTGAAATGAGTTTTTAATGTGAAAGTGAATAATCTGCAGTAGTGAAAAAATGGAACAACAAAAAAGTTCAGACTCAATTATCCAATGCAATATTGTTTTACTACTAGAACTAATAATACTAATAACAACAACAACAACAACAACAACAGCAATAATAATAATAATAATATAAATATTAAATATTGAAATACAAACACTAAATTTAAAGCGAAATTTTTCTTAATTTTATCATTAATGTGTTATTTTATCTTTACTAAGAATAGGCTGTTACGCTCGAAGACCATTAAAGGAATCTAGGGACAATCCCGTTGCTGTTTTGAGAGTAAAAAGAATGTTACCCAGTTAAACTGATGGCATATTGATCTCACAAGCTGTGAACTCTAATTGTATATTACAGCATTATAATTTGAAGAATAAATGCCTTTCGAAAAAAAATCAAGGGAGAGGGAATAGCTTTTCCTCATTTTCTCCTCCATATATTTAATCATTGAACCCCCAAAACTAATCAGGAATACGCCTTATCATATAATAAACGTATATCCAAAATTGAAAGCAAATCAGATAAATCTGCTTAAAAACCCATTTGTGTAATTTAAGAAGCAAAATCCGTTGTTCTCTACTTTATATTTAAACATTTATCCTGGAAAACTATTCAAAGGCTCACCTTATCAGAAAGAATAACATCCAAAAGTTAAAACAAACAGGTTAATTCTGCACAAAACCATATTTATCTAATTTAAGAGGGGATAATCGCCCGTACCCCCCTTTATGCTTCGTGTAACTGATCAGAGACGCGCTTTATTACTATGAATCTGTATCAAAAAATTAAAGCATATCAGTTAATTCTCCCTGAAAAAATATTCACCTAAATTAAGAGGGATAGTACCCCCGATTCCCCGATTATTAAGAAGCGTCATTTGAAGTTTCTTTATTTGGTTTACAAATAAACAAAATATATCAGGGTTATATGTTATTAATGTATAAAAACACGTTGATATATTTTAGCAAAATAGGTGATTTTTTACATTATGTCTAATTGCTAAAAAGATGTAAAATTAAAATTTTAAAACTGTAAAATAATTTTATTTTATTTTTGACATGTTGAATTCTTCGGAAGTCATTTTTAAAACAAATAAATAAGGATACTCTTTGACTGCACGGTACATAATTCAATGAACTAAAACTTCGTCGTTCAGTTTTTTTTTAAATGTAAATCAAGTTATTGCTACATCTGAAACCATTGAATGAATGGAATACTTTGCAATAAGTATTTAATTAAAATAACAAGGCCTTCATTTTATTTCAAATGATATTCTTCAATTTCATAGGTGCTAAGGGTTTGGCTGCTAAGGAAATACTGAAACGCTGAAGACTGCATTATAATTTCTGAAAAAAATTTAGATAATATTGAATCGAATAAAATTTCTACTTTTGCAAATCAAATTTATGTCCAGGCTTTTTATTATTTGCATTATTCACTATTATTTTTTAAATATATGTTAAATTATAAAACCTTTGTTGTAAACTATTCTACAAATGTTGTATAATTCAATCTTCAAATTAATTTCAGTATAATCTAGAAAAGCACATCTTATATGAGGAGCCCAGAAGCCCAGGGGTACAAGTGACAAAATGTCGATTTGGAGTAAATTGAGTTTAAAGATAATTGGTGTTAAATTGGAACATCAATAACAATTGACTAAATTGAAATAGGAAACACCTGCTTGTTGCATTCTAATCTTTGGATTCTCATTTCAATAACTGTTAAAAAAATAGTTTACAATTTTCTTTAAATGTATAATTAATCAATATTGTTTGTTTTTCGAAAAAAGTGGTTTATCGAAAATCTATAACTCCCCAAATAATCAGAAAATGACTTATATTTCTTTACCTGAAATGAAAAAAGCATATTTCCAGATATCCTGTGCACTTAACTCAATTTTTTTCAATTTTGTCACTTATACCAATTGGCTTCTGGGGTCCTCATATAAAATCATCACATGTAAATTTTTAGGCAAATAAAGAACATGCATTATGTGGTATAGTAGCTTTGTTAAACATGCTTGTTCTGTAAACAGACCTGTAGATAGGTTGATTTGTTCTTTTTAATACTAAATCTAGCAGCGAAAAACTATCATTTTGTTTAATTCCATTCGCAAATTTAGTGTTATTGCCTATTGAAAATATTTTGAGTTCTACAAGACTGCACTCACACATTACAAAAATATCATTTATATATCAAAGCAAGTGTGAGGCGTTAATTGAAATGTATTAGTTGAGGAGACCTTGATGAATGCATTCATATCGGTCTTCATTGAGATCATCAATAATTTAAAGGAGACAATCTAAATGGATTATAAAGAAACTCTAACTTAATACACTTAATGATACTAAGTAATAACATCTAATGTAATAATATCTGTAATAGCTAATGTAATAACATCTTCTGAATGAGATCAGTATAATCGTGAGACTTTTTGTATTTCAAGAAATTCTCGTCAACCAATCCTTTCATAAAAATGCATTCTTGGACTGTAGAACTAGTGCAATAGTAGGTCGTATGCTCGGGTGAATCCTTTCAGAAATTTTATGTTTGTTAATTCTTGTTGCATTCACAACACAAAAACATCGTGATCATTTACATTTTCACGCAAGATCATTGAAAATTGGTACTTTAGAAGTGGTTTATTTGCTGTTATCTTCATCTAGCAACTCATAAACGTAAATACTTCACATATCTTTTTACAAACCAATTTAAATCCGGATTCTTGTTATTTTATTTTAATTTAATTCCAAAATTTTACAATGTTGACCAAAAATATGCGAAATTTTTTAAAGATTTATTCTCTACAAATGTAACAAAAAGATTCGGATAGTTGACACAAGTTCTTTTTGATGGTGACACTGTAAGAATTCTTTAACTTGTGTAATATTATAACAGTTACCAATCTTTAAAATACATAGAACGGTCAATACCGAGAAATTAACTGTACCTCAATATTTCGGGCATAAAAAAACAGTTTTAATATCAACAGCCTTAAATTAGTAAATAGTCAATAACACATGCAATATGAATAAAGATAAATTATATGTTATATATTTAATAATCTTTATGCAAAATCAATATTTTTTTTCTCATGTCGTTAGCTACACTGTTAAAAATAAAGGTGACTAACCGGTTGCATTTGACGCCCAGGTGTGAAAAGGTTAAATCACTTGGCACCAGTGGGCTTGAAAATGTGTTTGGGGTGTTATTGGGTGTTTCACGCTAATTAGGGTGCCGTGCAATGCATACCGTTGGAAGATTTTCATCCCTTAGTCATTCGCGCATGCTCTGTAACGTGTATCCTTGCATTTCAACTCGCTGTCACTGGTGGATCAACACAGCAATTTTTTCCTACGATGACTATCACCGCTATAAGCTATCACAGTTTTGTTTAGAACTTCGGATTGCTAACTTTTGGCGAGCTTTTTTTATATAAAGAAATCTTTGAATTTCAGGACATATGAATATTTTAGGGAGACTTTGCAGGTGATCTTGATGGCCGAGTGGATAGGGCGCTGAGCTTGTAATCAGACGTTCTGCGTTTGAATCCATCGAGGGCCGAAAGTCGGTTAGTATATTTTTTATTTTTTTATCATTGGGCACTCTGGATTAAGGGTGCCATCTTTTCACTCTAATTTAAGGAGCTATTTTGGCTCCTTTAGGGATGTCACCAGTGAGACAAGCCTTTCAACCTTAAAAGGTGCAATGTGTCACCATTTGTTTTAACTGTGTATAGGTCTTGCTTATTGATTATTATGCTCTTTAGGAAAATTCTGTAACAAAACATTTTTTATGTAATTGTTTTAGTAAAGTATCCCTTTTTATTTAAAGACCATTGGCCTCATATGGTTCATTAAAATGCTGTTTTGAGTTTTCCCTCTCCGTTAAACGTTAATATCCATAAATTTTGCGCTGCGTACCCATACATTAAATGCCATTAAAGGGTGAGGCAAAAGTGGTGCATTAATTTTCTAACTAGTTTAGAAATATTCAGACTTTGGTGCTATAGCAGTTTCACTCTTATGAAAAAAATGCAAGAATACAATATCTATTGCGATTCTATATTTTGAATTCAGCCATACGAAATAGGATGATAAATAATAGGACTCTATCAAAACTAGGACGTCTTTACCATGGTAATCTAGAACTAGTGCCCATTATAGGATATCATTTAATTACTTACGTAGATTGAATAGAATAGAATAATGACCATGGCGAACAAGAATCATTACTACCTGCTACATAAATGAATTATTGATGTATGGTAGGATATAATCGAATAAAGAAAAATTTTATTTATACCTTTTTTAGTTCTGATTCAATTTTGATGAGATTTTTAATGAGTCGACAACATTTTATAATGATTACATATATTAAATATCAAACTATTTTATTGGGTATTTCTTGCACTGTTTTAGACAAGCATATTGGTAAATGGTCGGACGAGACGTCGACTATTGATACTACGTATATGTATGATTATGTTCGCACCTAAAAAACTAAAGTTATTCAAAGAAAAAATAAATAAATAACAGAAAATGTACCTTCCAATTTTGTTATTTATTTTTTTAGCCCGTTAACTATGGCAATTTTCATTATTCTGCATATTTTGCTTGACATCATTTTTTAATGTCAGTAAATGGTATCAAGCCATCGCGACTTCTGCGTTCAACGAATGCAGTTTATAAAAAATATTTAAAATTATTTTTTTATAATGTTTTGGAAAAAAAAAAAAAAACTATGAGTTTTCAATCAAACTAACGGATTCTTCATTTTATAAATTCTTTGTATTTATACTTCTTAATCACACTGCATTGTGCAAGACTTTAATTCAAGATGTGCAACATTGAAATTATTGCATTTAAGGAACGCCGCATAAGGAAAATGTCATCTTGCTTCTTTATGACAATGCAATTAAAAATAAATCCGCTTTTTGTAAAATTTTTGTGTACAAATCGGAAAATAATGAATAGAGTAATATTTCATTTAAACATTTTATTATCCTTTATAGTTTTATTATCCTTTATAGATTTTTACACCAATGGTTTATATTTTTAAATGAATACTTGTTAAATAATTGAATATCTTCTAAAGAACTAGATCATAATCAGATACAGATCATAATGTCGAATTTTTCAGTTGCATGAAATTAACAGCAATATCGATTTTTTGAAATGAAAGAGTTTCGAAAAGCTGGCAATAAACCCCAAAGAAACAAAATAAAACACTGATGAGTGTAATCTTGCATTTTACGGGGATTTTAAAAAAGTAGGGATATATTTTTTAAAACAAAGTAAGACACTATGCGTAACGATGTAGTTTATAGTAAATATGATAATTTTTTTTTTTTTTTTTTTTTTTTTTTTTTTTTTTTTTACAGTTTAAGGATACAAAACTAAGATTTTATTAATGGGTATTGGATTAATTTTCTCAAGAGCTTCTAGTACTAAGCTATTTCAGGTTAATGCTAATCAATTAGTTTTTTCATTCTTCAAGTTAATGAAGCAAATTCTTTGCAAGAGGCAGATCATAGGATTTTCTAAATCACTTGCAAACAAAAATTCAAAAGTCTAGAAAAAAAAAACAGCCAAAAAATCTAAAGAATGTTTTGAGAGTCTGATGCACGTTCAAAGAATTAAGTAAACAGAGGATTTGAAATTTCAATCATTAGAAATTTCAATTATTTATTGCAATTTGACATACATTTCTTTTTGTAAGATTATCATTTTTCAAACACAATAAATCAGTCTCATTTCGCAAGCTTATTAACATACCACAATAACGTAATAACATCATTAAAAAAATTAAAAATCATTTATCAAGATTTTCTATTACATAAATGAGTCAGCTTTAGATTGAATGAATTAGAGCCAATGAGTGAATTAGTTTAGTGGATCATGAATATGAATATACAATTAATTGTAAAAAAAAACTGCTATATAAAATATAACAGAATTTCTTTCACGCTATTTCTAATAGTTTCTTTTCGGAAGTGCGTTGTCTTTTTTAACCCAATACGTAATTAATAAAACACTATAACAGGAATTTTTTGATAAATTAGTTTTCAGAGCCAATATCATCTTCTCGTTCAGAAAGAATCGACTTGTTAATCCGCAATGATAAGAAATGAACACAATTTCATCTTAGGTGAAAAAAATACAGCCCCTCTCCCCCTCATCTAAGAGATATATATCTACTTGTAATTAATGCTCAAAGTTTTATCTTTCCCCCATTAACAGATTTTTTGGCCTTAAGCGTAATAATTGAAATTAATTGTTAAGTTCAGATATAATCCAGCCACAAAAGTCATTAAAATGTATTTTTCCTTTGTTTTCTGTTTGCAGCAAAGACAGAGCTGTTTCAGTAATGTTAAAAATGCTAATGTAAATTTAATAAATGGCTTTTATAATCGAAAGATATGTAAAAGCGAAATAACATCTCAGAGTTTATCTATGTGCCAGAAATCCTACTCATTGTATTTAATTCTGGTTATTCGTAGTTTTTTGACAAAAAATTAAATATAAACTTTATATTGAAGTTTAAATATAAGCTTTATAAACACTAGATTTTAGTGATAGACATCATGTGATCATATTTCGAGTCTTGCCTTTTCACATTTTTTAATAAGCTTTGCTTTATAAAAGAAAGTATGTAAATGTGATCGCAGATCGCACAAAGGGTTTTGTTTAATATCTTTTTTTCAAATCACTTTATCCTTAAATTAAGAAAATAAAATTTCTCGTAGTAAATCAATAACTCTTTGTAGAAATAGTAGCACTACTATATTTAAGGATGTGATCCCACAGGGAATTCAATCGTTTCTTTAGCTTTCACAAATGAAAGAAAAATGTGCAAAATAGCACCTACGTGAATGACCCACTCCCCTTCCCCTCAATTTTCCAATATTTTAAATATTTAATGTTAAAAATAATATTTATTTGATTTCTCAGTGAAAAAATGCATTCAAAACGCAATAAAAAGCTGATCCAAAGGGAAAAAATACACGATAGAATGATCAGTTCCGTACTTTTTCGATTTTTTCAAATTCTCGCTCATCGTTTCTTCGAAAAAGAACCTGTTTCATAAGATTAAAATTCAATTTTTTATAAATCAGAAAGCTAAGGTTTGATAATTTTTGTAATTTAAATAAATGAATATATAAAAATACAAAATTGAATAAAACAGTTTTTCCTGTTTTGTTTCATGATTTTTCATATCCTTTGGTAATGATATAAAAGCTTCTTTTTTAATTTTCATTCCATTTTTTTTACGTTACAAAATCATTAATTTTTTTTTTTTATATAATGAAACCTTTACAGTGGGGAACGGGAGTGCAGAGACCATCTCTCAGAGAATTCATGCTAATGCATTTCTCAGTGCTTTCAGTAGGCCTCTTTTATTGCTTCTGTTCTGTTATATTATATTGGATTTCTGATTTTTGCATAACCTTAATTCAACTATAATTTTTTTTTACTTTAAACTTCATATTAGTTCTTTTTATGTACCCTTAAAATACGCATCCGAGCGTCATAAATTAAAGGTATCTTTCCTCAAATTCGAATACAACCATCCTCGCAGTCAAATCTATTCGAATAAACCAATTCTTCGGCCTTAAAATAATTTACCACAAAATTTAAAAGTCTAAATTTAATTAGAAAATTAAATATTTGTTTGGAATGGAATTGTACAAGAGAAGTCTCTGAAGTTTGGGAAATCGTTTTCGATTTTCGCGAAATGCAAGAAATTTTCAAATAGGAAGGAACGGAAAGTGAGTAAAATATATGCTTAAAGAGATAATGTAACAAGTGAACAGTCTAGAGTAAGTTAATATCCTGTGTTTTCCTAGAAAATGTACAAATATCTAAAAATGTATAATCAGTTCATTTATTCGTTCAATTTGCTGTCTTTATCAGCATTGTTTTTCATCAAGGAATTTTAATTTACTTGCCAGAGTGTTTATTTTAATTTTAGTAACATTATGTCAAGAAATATTGCAATTTAGTCTTCGAGGCTAATCTAAATGGAAACATTTTTTTCGGTTGATGTTTGTGTAATTTTATTATCTTGTAAATATTAGCATGACAAAATAATGTTTAATCAATAAGAATGGTTCCTCTATATTTTATCTGAAACAATTTACATATTTTTGTTGTGTTAATAAATTTTAAATCTTTACTTCAATGCACAATTGTTATATATATACAGGGGTTGGACAAAAATATGGAAACACCTTAAAAAAAACACATTTCCTTGCCTAATATGGTGTAGTGTACTCTTTGTTATTCAAAGCAGCTTCTAGTCTTTTGGAAATGGATAAATACAGTTTCTGTATGTTTGCCAAGGGAATATTGTACCATTCTTCCTGCAAAACGGTGGCAAGTTCAGACAACGATGTTGGCGGTCCATAGTGAGAACGCACTTTCCGCTCCAATGTAAACCACAAAGGTTCGATAATATTCAGGTCTGGTGACTGTGGTGGCCAGAGGAGATGCGACAATTTATCCTCGTGCTCAGAAAACCAGTCCTGGACAACGTGAGCTGTGCGAACGGGGCGTTGTCGTCTTGGAAGATTCCATCACCATTGGGGAACAAAGTTTGTACTATTGGATGGACTTGATCGGCCAAAATGTTCACATAAGTCTGAGCAGTAATACGCCTTGACAGAGTTATCATGGGGCCAGAAGAGAACCACGATATGGCTGCCCAAACCATCACCGAGTCCCAGCCATGTTTCTCTCTTGGCAACAAGCAGTCTGTATTATAGGCTTGAGATGGCATTCTCTAGACGTAAACTCTGCCAGAAGTGGGAAACAATGTGAAAGAAGACTCATCAGACCATATTACTATCTTCAACTGCTCTATAGTCCAAGCTTTATGACTTAAACACCACTTTTTCCTGTTACGGGCATTACCATCACTGATGAATGGCTTTTCAATTGCAGCACGGCCAGCAATTCCCTATTTATGAAGCTCCCTTCTAATTGTTTTGGTACTCACAGGGTTTGGTAACACGACATTCATTTCAGCAGTAACTTTTGCAGCTGTGGTCTTCTTATTTTTCGCGATAATCCTCCTTAATGATCGTCTGTCACGATCACTCAGCACACACTTTCGTACGCTCTGTGATTTAGCAGATGAGGTTTTTCCACATTTCAAATATGCGGAATAAATCTTCGACACAATACCTCTTGAAACACTGAAAACCTCGGGTACCTTGCTTACGGAAGCACCCACCATACGCGCGCCAACAATTTGGTCACGTTCGAAGTCTGTTAACTCTGACATAATGCAATGACAACCTCACATAACAGTGCTCCAACAACGACTGAACGGTGAAGCGATTTTACGAAGTTGTATAGATGGCGTCAGTAGGCGAAAACGCGAGCTCCATCTACATTGTTCATTAAAATCAATCTTTCTTTTCAAACATGCATTTCAAAGGGTGTTTCCATATTTTTGTCCAACCCCTGTATATATATACACATATGATTTTCTATATTAATAGTAGACAAAATGTATAGAATTTAGTATATCTAAAAAATATAGTAAATGTAAAAAATTTGTTAGCGTTATCAATTAAAAAAATGCTTTTCTTTTATGTTTTCTAATCCAGGAATTCCAGGATTTTATATATATATATATATATATGTATATATATATATATGATAATTGCTGGAATTGTTTTTTAAATGTGACATGCGTTTTACGAATTGCTTATTTATTTATTGTCTTCCACCGTATAAATCATGAAATGTTGTTACAGTTTTCACCATATTCACCATTTTCACCATATATTATACCATAGTCTAGGATTGTTGCATATGTTTTCATTACTAACGATCTCTCTCTTAACGATTTTTAATTCATTTATAAAAAAGGTTTAACGTTATTGTTTACACCCAGTCTCTTATACTTATTACCTTAATTTCTTTCTTTTTATTTAAATTTCTCATATTTATGATATCATCTGAGAAGTCTTTCTGTATTCAATATTATTTCAAATTATAATCAATACTTTAATTCTAAAGAATCTATATTTAAAGGAAATTCTAAGAGTAAAAATTTTTATTAACTTAAGCATAGTTACTGAATTATTAACCTAATTGTCATTCTAATAATCACTGCTAATTGCGTAATTAGAATATTGATGAATACTCGGCGTCAAAAATGATTCATTTTATGTGATAGCGAATCAAAAGTAAACAGGATGCAAAATAGAATGGCTCTGTCAGGTTCTGAAACCACCTCTGCTGAAGGTTGGAATTTCCGTTATTTCTCTATCTTAATATTTTGTGTATTGTACTGGCTGTGTACTAGAATTTTCAAGGTGACATTTTTTCTTTGTTGGAGGGAGAATTGACAGGTAATCCTGTACAGGTGGTGAGTGAGAAAGATGAGATTGCTGAGAGGCGTGTTCATCCGTCAGGGATTGTGATGTAGAATCACATATAGTATTCTTAAATTTTACATTTTTCTATGTTTTCCCAAAACAGAGTCCTAACGTACGAATTGGCAGTCGAATTCCTTTTTGTGGCGTACTGTTATGACTGCTATTTTCTGGTTACCCTGCTATTAAATTCAGAATCCTTTTAATTGTTTAGGGGTAACAGACAATTTTGCGTAGTTAATATCGGTCATTTTTCAAATTTTCAGGAATCAGTCATTTTTCAGGAATTAATTGCCTCCCTCTCGCTTCACGAGGCAGTCATGTGAAGACCATTTCAGATGGTCCGTTTTTTGAATCCCTTTCAGACAAGACCGCGTTCAGTCTTCACATGACTGCCTCGTGAAGCGAGAGGGAGGAAATTAATTCCTCACACAATAATGCACACATTGGCATCCCACAATTGGCGTCAAAAAGCATATGAAAAATGACTGATATCATATACGCAAAATTGTCTGCTACCACTTAACAATTAAAAGGATTTTGAATTTAATAGCAGGGCAACCAGAAAATTGCAGTCCTAAAAATACGTCACAAAAAGGAATTCGACTGCCAATTCGTACGTTAGGACTCTGTTTTGGGAAAACATATGAAAGACACAATAATGCCGCATGCACATGGAAAGATTATTATGTAACGAATAAGTTAGAATCACAATTCAGCAGATAGTAAAGTGATTTTACTGACCGCAATCAAAGTATATCTTCATTCTTTTTTTATTTGTTTCCAGCAAGGGTGAAATATGAATCTTAATGAATTCTCTTTATGTGACAGCCGTTTTTCATTAATAAGGCAGATGCTAGATGTTTTTCTTTCTTTTCTTTTGAACGGAAAGTCATTGTGGGATCGAAATAAAACGTTAAGATAAAATAGATATTTAATTAAAGATTAGTTTTAAATGTAATTTAGAAAAATGTAAAATTTAAGAATACTATATGTGATTCTACATCACAGGGATGTATGTTGATGATGAGCAAACAAACAACATGTTACTAATCAAGAAAGGAATGTGGAATGTGTCCAATGAATACGCTTCAAAGGGGGTGGACATTGGGGGAAACACAGTGATTTGGGAAGAACAAGTCTTGTCTCAGATTGGAGCAGTTTGTATCTGGGGTTCGTACCTAGAGAGTGTGTAGGACAGAGGTCCTTGCAGAGAGTGCTCTATGTTGTAAAGAGTAAAGAGTGCGTATCTGGAGAGCAAGGGACACAGACGTCCTGGTGTTTAGTGCTCTGGGCCGAGAAGTGCAGGCCGGGTATCCATGTGTTGGTAGATTCGAAAGTGATCTCCGATAAAGTTAATCTAACGTGTATTGAGTGTGAGGGAGAAGGTGTAATTTGGACAGTACACAGCCAACCTTTACTGTATTTAATTTAATGTTGAACCGGATCATCTATATCCGAGTTGTAATTGTATATAAGTGTAAATAGCGTATTTGTTGTGTACATATATTCTAAATAAACTGTTAATTCAGTTAATTGACAGCGTCTGTGTTCATTTACACAATCCTCACAGTGGGTGACTGATATCACCTAATAATATCGGTGGTGGCAGCTATAACTACTACGGACTTTCTTCAAAGTTGTGCGGGCTGAGAGGAACGTCCGTCAGGCTCTTTTCAATATTCTAATGCAGATGCATTGTAATTTTGTATTGTCGAAGCAAAATTTTACTTTTAATACCAAATAAACCTCGTGATATAATTTAATTAGTTTGTATGTTTCAATGTTTTCAATTATTTCTGAATAAGATGAAATTGCACAGATTTTTACAATTTCTGTTTTGTGAGTACCTTACAGATTTATATATTCATTAAAATAATCCAAAGGTTCATTCGGATGTTCAGAATTCCAATAATTTTATGTACGGCGATAAACACGCGAGTGACGTACATCGAAATGGAAATCTATTATGAAATCAAGTGCATAAAGTTTCAAAAATTGCATGTCTGTTTAGGAGTTTTTTAATGTTGTTACGTTTTTGGAAATTCTTAAGATTTTCAGTTTTATGAACATTTTAAACAGTTCTTGTCGTTGTTATTGTTTGTTTGTTTCGTTTGTTGTAACAACGAAATGTTGCAATCATTCCATTCCAAATTTTAGACCATTCAAAGAAGGCTGAATATTTCTTTACGCGAATACACACAATGATTGCGTCTCAATGATGCCTTTTAAAATTAGGAAAGCGATTTTCTGCAGAATAAGGAACAATAGTATATATTAATCCTTATTCATAAATATCATTTTCTATGATTGTACTTGATTTAATTAGACATGAGTTGTAAATACTGATAAAACATTTCTGGTTGTGGCATTGCAGAATTTTTGTTCAACATTTTCAATAATTTGAGAAAGTATCTGAATCATTATAGATCTTGAAGATGTCACCCTCTGAGCGATGAAACATCTCGATTTCACAAAGGTACTTATTAGCCTTTTAAGCATGTCCCTATCACTTTTGAAGTATTAACTAGTTAAATTAGTTAAAAGTGTTTTTATAATTCAATTTCGTTATAAGAATTTAAAAAATAATACACGATTAAAGCAATTTGCTTCCTTTACCTTCAGTAAATGAAGCAAAATACGTTATCAAGTTTATGAAAACATAAATACTATCTCATAAAACTCTTAATTCACAAGACATTTCGTTAGCAACACCCGATTTCGAGAGTATATATTCTAAATCTTTAATTAAAACATAACCCAGAAACAAAATGTCATGTGAGTAAGGTGATGTTAGTTTTTGAATTATAAACACTTAAAAATTAGAGATTCAAACGTATGATTTCAAATTATTATTTCCTAAAATTATCGTTCTAATGTGATAGTTTGTATGTGATTGTAATACTAAAATACTCAAATGTAAAAGCATTGAATTTGTAATTTAAAAGATCGCATAATATAAATGAAAAATTATGAAATTAATATTAGAAAAAATTACAAATTGCAACCTACAATTATTTTTTGATAGATTCTTATTTATTATATCACGCTCATATTAATTTTCCATTTAATTTTTTTTCAAGCAGTTTTCGAATTATGATTAAAAAAAGTCAATAAGATGATTAAAGAAATCGACTATGATTAGCCCAAAAGCATAAGTTGAAGAAAATATATTTTATTCATTTTTTTTAATATTTAAGCAGGCAATAGTCAAAACATTTTAACCCTTAAATGCATATTGTATCATTTTTGATACCATAAGTGTTCCCGATTATTTGGGGTTTTATTCACATATTCCGTATTCTCACCAGAAATTTAAAAGAGCAATTTTCCCTTTACTTAATGGCAGATCATTAGCAATTAAATAAAGAAAAAATTACTATTTAGATTTTTCTGGTATGAATTCTAATTCTTTGAATTGCGCATTTTTTGGAACGCGTTCTATCCTATGCATTTAGGGGTTAAGCAAGTGAAATGGTTATACTGGAAAAAAAATAATATATAATAGAAGCGACATTCATTAGAAGCGATAGTCATTCTGTATCTTTTCAAGAATCGAACTTCAATTTTTGATACATCCCCTAAAAAAAGCTTGGGTTTTGCTGTTTAAAATTATAAATTTTGGGATTGTTTTAATATTTAGATGCCCCCTTTCAAAGTAAATTTCATGTACAACACTTATGAAAATAGATTTTATCTCATCTCGTTTGCTGCCAGGAACTTTTTTCTAGAATAATTAGTTGCAGAAGTAACTTTTGCTTTTTTTTCCATGTATGTTCCTTCAACAGAATACAATGACTGTTTAAAAATGGGTTTCGATATTAAAATCAGTGATTTAGACATTCTTTTTTGCTTATATTTGTTTAGTAATGTGTTATGGAAAAAATAGTAGTTAACTATGACGGCAGAATTCTCACTGTAAAAAAGAACCTAAAATCATTTATAACTCTTAATGAGCTTTCTCGATGCCATGCCATTAGCACCGAGCAGTGTTTTGTCTGATTACAGTATTATTCACAAAGTAGAGAAACGAAGTAAAATTAATGTATTCTCTCCCAAACTGATTAAGTCTCCATTGTTTCCACTGCATACACATATCTAAAACAGAACTCAAGTGAAGAGAGGAAGCTAATGAAACCTTAATTTATTTATGCGAGTGAGAAAACTGGGAAAATATAAGTGATTATTTTTATGATACTTTTTTCCGATTGCTTTTAATGGCATTGAATTTAAGTTGCTTTATCTGCTTTGAAACTTTCTTAAAATCAAAATCTCTGTTGGTAACACATTTTAAAAAAAGTATTATGCTTAGATAAATATTCTTTTAACTAATGTTATAATGAATTAATTCTATGTTTTTTTTCGTCAAGAATGCACGAACTTTAAAATATTGAAAAGTATTAAATCTGAAGAATTATGTAAGTAAAGCTAGATGTAGAAAGATAGTTAAAAAAATGTAATTATATTAATTTTTTTTTAGCTATAATATTACTACATCATACCATAATATGCTTATTTTCAAATAAAAGAAATATTTAGATAATAAAAACTTTAAGGATTTATCTTATTATTAAATACATTATTGAATATTGTTTTTTTATTTCTTAGTAACTAATTTAGATGCATTTTTTAAAATAGGGTTTAGGACAAAAAAATTTCGTAATCTGAAAAACGCTGATTTTTAAAAATATGTGACTGGTTCTTCGTTGGATCTACTTGGTTTTGGAATGGGGACTAGGATGGAGTTTTAATGGATCACTTTGGATGGAGTCACTTTTAGGATGGAACTATTTAACCCCATTGACTTATTTCGTAAAAAGTGAGTATAAAATGAAGATACTAACTTCTTCAAATAGGTATTGGTAAGGCTTGTTAAATTCTTATTCATAAACCCAGGAAATTACTTAATTGCAGCGACATTCCGTCATTATCCTCTTCAGTCCTGAGACAAATATTATGAGGGACCGCATTAAATATTTGAAAATTAGAATGAAATACCTCCAAGCATGTAAAACTCTATATAGCGATGGGTATGATATGCACGCATTTATTAACCTCTTCAGACCTGAGATACACAAATAAGTACTTCCATACTTTTCCTCATAAAAACTAAACTGTTCGAATTTTTTGCATTTTTACTTTACTTCTATACAGCTGAATGTTTTTAGCTTTAAAACAAAACCAATAAATGTCAGCACTTATAAAAATGATTATAAAGGGAAATTCAGAACAGAGAGATTTTGTTTCAACGTGAAATTCACTGGAACACAACTATTTTAGGTCTTGGTAGAATTTTAAAATATCCGTTTAAAGCATGTCATGTTAAAAAATCTCATATGGGTACGTTTTTATTTAAAAAAAATATGTACAAGAGATGTTATATATGAGAAACAGAATACACCTACACACTGTTAAAAATAAAGGTGAGAATCCAGTTGCTTTGGCGTCTAGGGGTGAAAAGGCGTTACCATATAAAACCCACGGGCTTGAAAATGTGTTTAAGGTGCCATTTTACCTCTCAATGGGTGATTCCTGCTAAGTAGGATGCTGCACATAGCATACCGTTGGAAGAGTTTCACATTTTAGTCATTTGCGCATGTTCTGTGATGTGTGTCCCTCCCCTTCAACTCGCCGTCACTGGAGGATCTTAATAGCAATTTCTCCCTAGAAGGCTATCACCGCACATGTGTTATACCAATTTCGTTTAGAGCTTCGGATGGGAAACTTTTGGCAGGCTTTTAAGATAAAGCAATCTTTGAATTTCAGGACATTCATTTCAGATAGACTTTGAAGGTGAGCTATATGGTCGAACGTTTAGAGCGCTGAGCTTGCAATCAGACGTCGTGGATATAAATCGTTCACGGGACAAAAGGCAGTCTATAATTCCATTTTATTATTGGGCACTCTGGATTAGAGATGCCATCTTTTCATCCTAATTAACAGTGCCATTCTGGCTCCCTTAGGGGCGTCGCCAGTGAGACAAGTCTTTTCCCCGTAAAAGGCGCAATGTGTCACCATTAGTTTTAACAGTGTATCGATGGTTATGATATGCACGCATTTATTTAAAAAGTCTAGCAGTAACTTTAACAATTCTGGAAGGATTAAAATTAATTTAAAGCGTGTTCTTTAGTGTCTCTTACAGGCGACATCAGGATTGAGAATGTTATTAAATAATGGTTGAGACTTTAACACTTATAGAATAATAGAATGCAAAACTTTTTACTTACTAGATATATTTTTAATAAGACATAATTTAATTGTTTGATGCAAAATATGAATATTCAATTTTGAATTTAAATTGGGAAGAATCAATTTTAATATTTCATTGAACGATTCTATATTTTTTAATGTATTCATTTAGAATATATTTTACATACACAAATGTATATTAATTGCACTAAAAATAAATTGTGAAGAAGTTTAAATGAGTGAGAAAATTGCTACTTTACTGAATGTAAAAACAAGAGTTTTGCTTGTTTTTTAAAATAAATTAGAAATTTTTTTAATTGATTTTTTGTTTTTTAGTTAAAAAATAAATTCATACTTTGGTACTAATACAGCAGATATACATGTGTGCAAAACATAAGTGGAAATTTCCCTCTTTTTTTTTATTTCCGTAAAGAATTAACGGAAAAAGCATATTTTCTAAGAGTGCGAAATTTTGTTTTAAAAATGACTAATTATTTAGTGTATAAAGATGAATTTTTCTGACAGCATATAGAGATAGCTTGAATAGGGAAGTTTTGTGCACATCCGCATCTTTGGAAATCTATTTCTAGCTGAAAGATCGTTCTTAATATTTTAGTGAAAAACTATTAAATAGAAAAAGTTAAAGGATTTCAACTAACACACTCTTTTGTTCAAAAAATGTGTATATTAGGTCGAATTTGCAGATGCCATCGACATTTCTAAAGTAAAGCATGCATCTATACAAAATTCACCAAAAACAAAAGCTCTATTAACAAAAAATTCTATTTATCAAGTATTGTCAAGAAAAAAAATTCGTATTGAATTTATATTTTTGAAACTTAAAAGGATTGTTTTATGTACCACATAATATGAATACTAAAATATATTAGTATTCATTTAATTAATATCACCATTTAATTAACATGTGACAGATATTAGTAATACAGATGTCACAAGTTTCAGAATATACATGTACTTTCAATTTCCGAGTTATGTTGGTCTGCTTTCCTGGAGCCATATTCTGAAGTTTTTTTCATAAATTAGCGTTATATTCATTCAAATATGTCATTTTGTATTAAATACAAACCTAGAAATAGAAGTAGTAGCAATTCAGATTAAAATTGTGTACAGGAAAATACTTAACGGATATTCTAATCATTTTAAATTGATCATTTTTTTTTTCAAATACGTCACTTTGTTGTAAATGCTTGATTATAAAATAGTAGAAGTAGTAAAACGTATTAAACTGAATGGGAAGGTAGTTAAATAATTACCGATACACAAGATTAATCTAGATATTTCACTGACGATGGATGCGGGAATGTAAACCGAAAGTATTATGTAAATTAAATAAAACATATAATTTTAAATTTGTAATATCTGTATTATTGCTATTTTCCTCCCTTTTATGTAAACCATGAACTTTATAAAGTTCATATTATGTAGTTTACATTAAAGTTCATATTATGATTGAATCAATGTGTTAATATTGTACTACATCCCATGACTTTATTTATATCAATTTGTGTTAGTTTTGTTAATCTAGCTAATAAATAAAATGCATACCTTCTCCCTATCATAATTTTTCGTGTCAGGTGATTATTTTAAAGCTTCGAAATTAAATAAACGAAGTGCAAACCCGCCAAAATTCGTCGAAAAAAAAAACCTTAAGGAAAAACTGTTTCATTGATATATAATAAATATACGAAATTATTTACCGTAAAATATGCTTCTTATATTGGTTAGCCTCACTCTCAAACAAATATTATTTTAAGGTAAAATTAACAAAATATTATAAAACTCAATTATCCAAATTATTAAACAAAATAAAGCCAAAATTCACCGGATTTTATAATAGATGATATTTTTGAAATAGTATACACATTTTAATTTCTTTTTCTTTCCTTTCTTTCTTTTTTTTAATTTTAAGATCAAACGGAGTAATTCTGTTGCCACAATTGTAAAATTAGTGCTGACAATTATAAAAAAATTAATATCTCAAAAATAAATTAAGATACAGCTTTGGTAGAAATACTATTTAAAAGCACATTTTTTACATTATACGACGGTGTATAAAAAATTATAATGTACGATGTTTAGAAGTGTAAAAATTGCAGTAACGAAAATTGCAAAAACAAAATTCCATGGGAAAAGTGTTGCGGATTTTCATTTCTATTTTTTTTTTAAATTTTAATAGAAAATGGGATGATTCTCTTCCCACAATTACAAAATTGGTACTAAAATTACAAAAAATTAATATCTATAAGATAAATTGAGATACAGCTTTTAAACAAATTGCATTTAAAATTACATTTATTTTTCTACATGGCGATGTAAAAATTTAAAATGTACGATGGTTAAAGGTGTAAAATTTGCTGTAGCTAAAATGGCAAAACCGAAATTGCAGGGGAAAGTGTTACCATACACAAAATGACGTATGCGTTACGAACAGATACGTTTGGCCTTTATAATATAGATAAATAAAAGACCGTAGCAAGTATTAGCCGCAAATTTCTTTCTTCGTCCGAACAGGTGAATGTAGATGCAGAAGAAATAACCGATAGTGATCTAGGTTTAATTAAATCATCCCGGGCGTAAAATGTTCCTTGCTCGGGGATTACCTTCGGTGTTTTATGGATTAAGAAACGATTGGAGGAAGTTATTTTTTCGTAATAAATTGCATTTATAATTGTAGAGTAATGTTTTGACGATATTTTTATATCCTTCGAGGTTTCGAAAAATATATTTTTATTATTTAATTCTGTTTTTGATTTACTTAAATAAAGATAATTCAATAAATATCAACAGTGTAATATCAAACGTATTTTAAATTTTTTATGATCAATCTAATCATGGAATATTATGTTAGTACTATTTTGGAAGTTCTATTACGGTGAGACATTATGACTTCACTGACTTCACGTGAGGTCATTGCACACCCAAAGTCATTCGTGACACGAAATTGCAATAGCGAAAAGCACCGCAATTTTTCAAACAAAAGTGCAATTTAGTAATTCGTATTTTATATTCGCTATTATCTCAGGATGCAGGCAAATTATTAGTGAATGTAACAACTACAATAACTTGAAATAAATGAAACATTGAAAAGCAAAATTTATAATATCACACATAATCGGAGACGGACTCCCATTATTTATGTTAAAAGTTATCTAAAAAATAAGATTCGTGGAAAAAATAATATTTATTGAAACATGAATTATTTCACTAGAATAAAAAATATATATATGTTTTACAGTTTACATAACATCTTGGCAAATGACTATTTCTATGTAAATAAATGAAAAATTGCTCTAAGTATATATATTCGTAAAAATATGTTCTCAAATTTTTACGAATAAGTTACATCGTAAAATTTAGTATGACGTACTAAATTGCTGTAAATCGTTGTAAAGTGTTACTTCGTTGTTTTAATTTGTTAATATTATTAACGAGTTCTAATGGGTGTAAACATTTTAATTTATACATTCATGTTAATTAAAATGCATACTCTTCAAAATAAAAACTTTTGTTAATTAAAACTTTGACTGAAAAATTATTGATTTTTGCATTAAATAGGTTTTTAATGTGCAATTCTAAATAAATATTTAAAAAGTGTATTTGTATCTTGCTTATTCACTAACCATATTAGCTATACTGATTTTAAGTTGATAATTTTAACTCATATTTCTTCAAAATTAATGAAAATATTATTAAACGTTTTGTAACATAATACTATGGGTATTCAAATCAAATTTGACTTAAAAAAATAAATGTCGATTTTTTTGTCCTGTTTGCACATACAAAAAAATCTTTCGAAAAATATATACAAAGAAAAAAATATTTTATTGAAAGATATGCTGTAGATTTTTTTTTTTTTTAATGATGGAAACATATATTTCATCTTTATCGTTTTTAACAACATCCTTGCATATTTCAGCAACAAACAAAATAGCATTCAAAGAATCTCGTATTTAAATGATGGAGAAGAAGAAGAGGAAATTTCTCCTATTTTTGTACATTTAAGATTAAAGTTACAAGCCTAAAATGTATTCTAAATAATCTAAAAAAACATGTCTTGTAGAGTGTTGACACTGATACGATATTTCACTTTACCTAAAGCATCGGCGAAATTCTATCCTCAACAAAATTTATATTTTAAACATCCCGCCGCTTTATTCTGATATATTTCCACTTTTTGTATCTTCCTGTATTAAAAATAAGACATACAGCTATGTATAATCTGATATCTATGAATTACATGAAAGAGGAGACTTTTTACATAGTCTTGTCAATACTTAATTTTACTTACACTGATAAATAAAAGTATTGGATTAAATAACTTTAGATTCTTTTATTCCTTGGGTTTCGTGTTAATACTATAGACAATATAAATTGACGATAAGATTAGAAGTAAACTAGATGGATTTATTCAAAACTAATATTTGTTAAAACATGATGTTTTTTATCAAAAGCTATAACTGACATTATTTCGCTACAAATTTGTCTCTTAGAATTCTAATGTAACGGTTATTATTCAAATAAATTATAAAAAAATAATTACCAAATACTAATATGGAAAGCATTTAGGTATTTAGTCGTTTAATTTAAATGAAAAATTCCATATTTTAAACATCCATCAAAGTTATTATGTACTTTTTTCCCCAGCTTTATGTTCTCGGAAATTTTTTAGGCTTACATGAAATTTCTAAACTGTAGTAGAATATCTGAAAAAAAAAGAACCCTCTAGCGTGCACTAATGATAAGTCGCAAAAAGTAGTTTTCAGTGAAAGATTTCGGATATTTCAGTTTTAAGATGGTGAACTTCATACTTTTTGTGGCCAAAATATCAAAGAAAAATTGACGCCTTTTTGCCGAAAACTTTTTTGCGGAATTTATCTTCAGTAAGCTCATAAAAATAGTGAATTAATTTTAGAATTATGGGAAAATTTGAAGAAACTGGTTTTTAAAAATTACGCAAATGCATCTATGTATGACTTCCGTAAAAATAGCCATAGATTAAATTGTAATACAAACATTAAAAAAAAATTATAAGCCAATCAACATATATGGTAACGAATAAAAGTGAAAGAAACGAAAGTAAAATTTCACATAAGCTCTTGCTTTCATTATCTTGTTCTTAAAACATATTTTTTTAAAGTATTTTGAAAAAAGAATAATTGAAGGTTTCACAACAACAGGATATACAATAATTCATGCTTGGCTTTTTTGAGAATCTGAAATCTGAAAAACATAAAGAGAGGAAATGAAAAGTAGTGTGAAATGAAAGCAGTGGAATGAAAAGTAATGACGTTTCTACGGTGTGGTATTATCAATTCGAAGAAAAAGGAAATGATAAGAATCAGACCTAAAATGAAAGCAGTGGAATGAAAAGTAATGACGTTTCTACGGTGTGGTATTATCAATTCGAAGAAAAAGGAAATGATAAGAATCAGACCTAAATTACCATCTATTACTACAACTACAGCTTAGCGATACCTGATGTTAACACCGCGTCGAAAATAACATCGCATAATATTACTTAGCTGACAAGATGGTTTTTAATGGCAACTGTAAAGGAGGGTTTCCAGCCAAACACTCCGAATGAGGGTCTTGACTTATGCGAATTATGAACGTAGGGCAATAGCATATTTTTCTTTATCTATAAGATCCTGTACTTTCTGAAGAACATTGGATTGTTGAATATTAAAATCGACATCATTGAAATCAAGTGATTTTCATTAATAATTCAATCTTTAGTTTTTTTTTTTTTTTTTTTTTTTTTTGTACATCGCTACACGAGTTATCTATATACAATGTAACTAAAAAAAAATTATAAAAATTTCGCTCTTAAAGCACCCTCTATCGGCGATGTCAAATTGTAGGAAAAAGTATTTCATTGCCATAACCAAAAGCATACACAGAAACTTTGGTTCAACTCTGTTTTGTAAAATTTCATTCCTTTTCGATGGAACAACAACGAAACACAGATCGACAAACATTTTGTATAAGCATATTTTGGGAGATATCTTACCTTCAAAATGTATAAACCTATCGAAAACTGTAAGTCGATAAAAATATCGATTGCACTGAAATTACACGAATCGATGATACACATCGATTACACGAATTTTTCGCTTTTACAAAAAAAAAAAAATAAATAAATAAATAAATAAAAAAAAGAAGACAAGAATTCTTGTTTACATTCTATCTTCATTATAAAAGTCTGAATTTGCCCTAGAGATCGAAAGGGAGCCTTATTTCAATAGTGCCTAAAAAAACCCAAGAGAGAACCTTTCAATTTCGGATTAGGAAAGCTGCCAAACTTGGATTGTTAAACTGACCACGCTCTATTTATGACAGAAATGGAATGTTTTATACTGTCATCGCATACATGATATTATACAAGACTTTAACTCCATAGAAAGAGAATATTTTCGTTTTGCATCGTAGAGTTTAGCCTTGTTTTGTTCAATTAGAAGTTGGCAATAAAACAAAAAATTCAGAAATTATTGAAACGAATAATAAACTTTCTAAAATTATACAATTTATTTGTTTTATATGTGCATTGGGCGAATCTTTGACAAGAATAAATTTTATGTGATAAAAAATTCGTTAAAGTAATTGTAATAGATTTTTGAAAAATATTTTTCCTTAAAAGAAATTGCATCCGTGACAGGATATTTAGACTAAAATATTAAATCAATATTAAGTCAATTAGATTTAACCCCCTCTGTCCTGATGTCGCTTGTAGGATTTACTAAAGTAATCCTTTAAATTAGTTTAGTTCTTCTAAATTAACTAATCTAATCTTCTAAATAAAATTAATTTCTTCGAAATTACTTTAAACATGAGTAACATGAGTAAGTGAGTACATATCATAAATATTCATATGTTGTTTAATGCATCTTTGGAGATGTTCAAAATACTTTTAAACTGGTTTTGTGGTCCTTTCTAAAATTTTTCTCAGGATTGCGGAGGTTAATGGTTATCTAGAGCTTAAAATATTACTTCTTTTAGGTGCTATTGTAATTACATAAATATTTAGCACTTATAGCTGTCGTCTGGTCCTTCCGCCCATCTGTGTCTCTGCATATAACAGCCCAAAAACTGTCTGAAAAATAGTTATAAATTTCATATATAGATACGTTGCAGAATTTTGTACCGTTATTTAAAATTATAAGAAAATCGAATAGAAACTTTAAAAAAATCAACAAAAGTTTTCTTTACTCTGTCAAATCCTATCACACGGAATTAATTCAATGATACCTCATGATTGATAATATTGCAGATTGCCATGTGGTGACGTTCAATTTAAGATGGAAACCTACTATTTCCGCATTATTGAATGGAATGTATACAATTGTAACAAAATTTATATTCTTGCCTTTTTGCCTAAGAGTGCCACAGCTTTTGCACCAAGATTTGAATTTCAATAAATTAGGTCTAGTACAAACATAGTTTATTTTCCACATTTGATGCATTATTTCCAACTTTTCTACTTAAAAATGTCATTGATATATAGATTGAGAGCCGCTGAATTGCAATGAGGTTGAAATAAAGTAGGGAGATCAGATGTTTCAAGCAGCAAATCTCACTACCATCTACAGATCCACTGTTCCATTCGAGGCTATAATTGGACAAGTTTCTCTCAAATAGCCATCTATCCCGAATCGATAAATGTGTGTCAAACTTGCTTAGAAATTAAACACTGAGCCTAGGCTGAGCAGTTGATCTCTACATAAGCTAACTCTCGGATCTGGAGGCAGTAAACCATTACGCTGTAAAATCAGTAATTTATCGTCGGTGAGCAGGTTG
Organism: Maratus speculifer; assembly: GCA_964019185.1. Lineage (NCBI taxonomy): Eukaryota > Metazoa > Arthropoda > Arachnida > Araneae > Salticidae > Maratus > Maratus speculifer. The sequence continues at coordinate 27,313,694 of OZ025292.1, forward strand.
AGCTTTTATATTAAAAATAGAGTTGTTGAGTTTAACAGTCTCTCATAAACCTATTAAGGTTTCTTATAATTATGCCACTTTCAAATCATTAAGAAGAATGAAGGGTGGATTATGAGCGCAAATAAGTAATTTCCAGACACTTCCTTTTCTCTACCATATTTTTTTACAATGCCTAAAACACCAAACACATACATGGCAATGTACGTGACAGATTTTTCCTCTCGTAATGGTTTTTTTTTTCTCACTTAGCTTTTCATCTCAACTCATTTCATCTGTTGAGAGAGTTTCATATTGCGCTCGTATACACCTGTTTTTTTTAAATTAAACTTCGTAGCTCAAAAAGTTTGTGCACACTTATTTACAAATGTAAAAAGAGTATTATACACAAATTTGAAATGATCGAGGTATTAAAAAATGTATTACTTCATTTCAAGATTTTTTTAAGCATTAAAAACAAATATCAAAAGGTTTCTTGTTTTTATCAAAAGTTTCTTGATGTAAGTAGTATAAAATATTAATAAATTGTATTAAAAAACACATCGTTTTACTTACCGTAATTTCAAGTGTATAAGCCGCAGATCAAACAATTCTTTTTTGACCCAGAATTTTTTAAGAAAAAAATATAACTAGTTAGATCGCCGTAAATGTTTGTCTTCAATCACTAAATAAGATTTCTGGGTCCAAAAAGAATTGTTTGAACCGCGACTTATACACCCGAAATTACGGTATCTAAAGATAAAGCAAGTTAATTGATTTTCAATCTAAATCATGCGTCGCATTTCACTATTATTACTGTTGATATTTCTTTTATTCATATCTATTTTTTATGCATTTATATAAGTGAATCCCAAAGAATTTGCTTCCTTTTAAGTTCTATCAGCCATACATATTTAGAAAAAAAACTTAGAAAATTTAGAAAATTTGGACTTGAAAAAAACAAAAATCCATTACGCCAAAATTACCGTCTATTAACAAAATTACCACGTTTTACAAAATTTCTGTGTACTAATTCTCCTGTTTTCAAGATTCAAAATTTTCAGCTATAATCAAACTATAAACCATCAAACCATCAAACCATAATCAAAAGTGTCTGGTTTTAGAAATAAATTGAGCAATAATACATTATTAAAAATAAAATCTAATAATAATAAGGTACCCTGGGGTAATAAAGCTAAGTGCTTATATTTTGCATAATTATGAAATAATCAGGTAAATGACACCCATGTGCTCTACGCAAAAGGATTTTGAGTCATCTAAATCGCAAAAAACAGCTACAAATTAATTTGTTTCTCTTTTAGGTCTTATTGTTTTTACAAGCAACTAAAATTAACGCTTGATCTAAAATTTGCGAGATACGTTTTGTGATGTGAAGACTATTTTTTTTTATCCGGAAATGCTTTGTTAATTACATAAATTTGTCGTGCATTTCATGTACTTTTAAAATGTTGTTGAAGATTTTGGATATCTTCTCGAGATAATTTGTAATTTAAAATGTACTGCGCAATAACTATATCGGGGTAATAAAGCCAATCCTTGACATTAATACCCCGGTTGATTCCCTACAGTGGCCGAGATACATCCTAAATACTGATTCAAATAAACACAGTTAAAACTGTGCAATGTTTCTCATATTTCTATTTAAGAGGTCCTTTTTAAGCAAAAAGAAGCTCATGGTCTGATATTCTTTTGCCTCATCCCCCCTCCCTTTATTTTTCTTACACTTTCACAAAAAATTGAACATTTTCAATAGCTTAGAATGCAATTTGTCAATTTCTAAGTTTGTAGAGTTTGTATTTTTTGAATTGGGCTATCTACATGCCATTATTTCATCTTATTTCATAGTTTTGTTTTCATGGCGTTATTACCCATATAGTTGGGTAATAACGCAAAATAGCATTGGTCAAGAAAAAACGCCATTAAATTTTAGGAATACATATCTGTTAAATTATTTTATTTTATATAGATAGTCAATGAGTTGCTGTATCAGATCCTATATTTGTTTGAAAAATACAATCTAAAACTAAGCCGTGAAAATTGGTAGAACCTTAACGTGGCGTTATTACCCCAGGGTACCTTACTTTAAGCAGATAGAAAACAAGATTTATTGCGACAGAATTCTTTCACTCGTTGCATACCAGTTTTGATGGCCGAAACATACCACTGTTAGAGACCACTAAAGTTGGTAAGCTGGATCTACTTAAAAATGTTTGCAACGAGTTCAAGAGTTCTGGTGCTATAAACATTATTTCCTATCTTCGTATATTAAACGGTACAAGTGATTTCGTATTGTTAGTAATCATGTATACACTGCTTTAAAAAAAATTGGTGAATTCGCGGTAAAACTACTGGCAGAAAAGTTGCCCGACATTTACTATTATGTTAGTAGATGATATTTTGGGAAATAGCAGAAAGGAAAACTCCATTTAAAAAAACGGAAACTCTCCTTTCAAGGTTTGATTTTTTAAAAAGTTTAATTTAATTTTTAAAATTAATGAATTGATCAATCGTCAAAGAATTCGAACTTTTCGAGTGGCTATATTACTTAATTATTTTTTTTATAATTTATTCCAAGCCACCCCGAGGATCGAAATCGAGACATTTGAACAGCGGAGCAATCCTTACTGACTGAGTCAAAGCTGCTATTGCCAGTTTGTACAAAGTATATCTTTTATGAGTTGGTGGGAAAATCTGTTGTGCTTCTCAAATATATCTTTCCAAATATATTCGTTAGAATATTCGTAAACGGTTTATCTTATTTTATTTTAAACCGATGCATAATATATATTTTTTAAATGAGTTTTTTAATTCATTTTTTTAAATAATGTTATAGACAAGTTTCTGAAATCTCCGCACACTGTTTATTTATTTATTTATTGGGGGACTAATTTGTTAAAAAAATTTATAAGAAATAAGAGAAAATAAACAGAAAAAATATAATTTAAAACGGATTTTTTATGTTTTCATTATCTCATGGCGCCAGTGGGATTCGAACCCACAATATACGTTCGCAGGTGATTAGAAGAGTGGTTATTTCACCACTCAACCAAGGAGACTCCCCCGATAACAGAATGTATCTATTTCTTCTTTCTGTTTTCAACCATTTCGTTAACCCCCCCCCCCCCAAATGACAGCAAATCAGAAACCCAAATAAGCGTGGTCATTTGGGTTTTTCTGTCTTGCTGTCATTTGGCGGGGGGTTCTTATTTTAAACATTTTTACCTTTTCTACACTGAGGAAGTGAGCCCTGGTGCTCGTGAAACGTATACGTAGCAAAGTTTTATCTATTGTGTGTTAAACGTTGATTTTAATGATTGTAATTTTCCGCACAAGGTTTTAGCGATTATGTTTTATATGCTGTAAAATTATGTAGTTTTTCTAATTACTCTTTCATTAATTTTGGAATGAATCTATGTAGAGATCAGAAAGACGCTGAATGGGATCAAACCAAAATCACTGAATAGAAAACAAGCGCCTCAGTACCTATCATAAAATTTTCTACCAAAAATTGAACCGACTTTAAAAGCTACTGCAAAGTGAAAAATAATTTTTTTACAGAATAGTATTAAGAAATTAAATTAAGAGCTTAGTATTTATCATGCGTATTATTATATTTATGTAGATAAATTTGATTTTTTGAAGTCGGTGCCAGCCAAGCCAAGTTATTATAATTATCCAATGCAAATTGTAAAAGAATAAAGTTAAATTTTTAACTAAATATTAAATCGTAAAAAAACTGGTAGATACTTGGATGCGTGTCTATTAGAAAATTACATGTAACTTGGCTTGGCTGGCACCGACTTCAAAAAATCAAATTTATCTACATAAATATAATAATACGCATGATAAATACTACGCTCTTAATTTAATTTCTTAATACTATTCTGTAAAAAAATTATTTTTCACTTTGCAGTAGCTTTTGAAGTCGGTTCAATTTTTGGTAGAAAAGTTTATTTTTCTCTTTTTAGTTAAAAGTTAAAGATTTTTTGAAGTCAGTTAATAAAAATTATAATACGGGAAAAATCACTGTAAACTATACACGTATGTCAGGAGTGGGGTTCGAACCCACGATCTCTTTCAAGAACCAGAATTCAAATGTGCTGTTTTACACCGCTCAGCCACCTGACTGCACTCCATTCTGCGAGCTTAGTCATCGTCCATGTTACTTTTAGTTTGCGAGAAATCACTAATTTTATTAGTTTTTATTTAATTACTAAAAAAGTACAGAACCAATTTCAATGAAATTGAAGAAGTACCAATGGAAGAGTACCCTCTTTCATTTAACTCAAAAAAAATTAATCGGTTGGATAGTTTCAGAGTAATCGGTGAACATACATAGAAAAAAATACATTCGCGCCGAATTGATAACATCCTCTCCTTTTTTGAAGTCACTGAAAAATATATACATAACACGGAACATTTTTTGCATACTGTACACATATGTCAGGGGTGAGGTTCGAACCGACACTCTCTTTTAAAACCAGAGATTAAATCTGGTGCCTTAGACCGCTCGGCTGTCCAGACTTCTTTCTCTTCAGATAACTTATTCAATGTTATGTTACTTTTCGCAAGTCTATTCTCTTTTTGAGTACTCTTTCACTGATAAAGTATTGAGTTGATAAAAGATCTCTGATACTCTGTGCTAACGGTTAAATACAAAATATTCTTAATAGCATAATTGGTATTTAGTTTGTAAAATATATATGTAAAAATTATAATACGGAAAGTTATTGTACACACGTATGTCAGGAGTGGGGTTCGAACCCATTGTCACTTTCGAGAACCAGAGTTTAAATCAGGCGCTTTAAACCGCTCGGCCATCCTGACTTCATTCAATTGTAGGAACTAATTCAACAGTTTTAATTAGCGAAAAAACACTAATTTTAATAGTTTTTGCTTAATTACTAAAAAACTACTGAACCAATTTCTATGAAATGGAAGTGGTACCAATCCGAGAGTAAGCTCTTTAATTTAACACCAAAACCAAATTCATCGGCTGCATAGTTTCGGAGTAATCGGTGAACATACATAAAAAAAATACATACGCGTCGAATTGAAAATGATAGCTGAATTGCTCCATGCTACAATCTCAATACAAACAATTCTTATATGACGTCGCTACACATTCCATCCCCACCAACAAAGACGCCTTATTCGGATGTTAACTTGAATTCTTCGAATTTTGACCAAAGGATTTGAATAATGGAGAATTTAAAGATTTTTAATAAATAATTTTATTTTACTTGACTGGTGTAACGAAATTTAAAAACATATATTGGCATGTTTCGGTTCCATCTTATAAGAACCGTAATCATAATAAAAATAAAATAAATAAAAATACGAATCGATTCACGGTCAATACAATTTTGACATTTTGTATTGACCGTGAAACGATTCGTATTTTTATTTTTATTATGATTATGGTTCTTATAAGATGGAACCGAAACATGTCAATATTTATTTTTAAGTTTTCGTTACACCTATCAAGTAAAATAAAGTTATTTATTAAAATGTTTATACATAAAAGGTGTATATCTTAATATCTTATGATTTAAAAATTTAAAAGATTTAATTGCTTTTTAATGGCGATTTTTTTGTCAGTGTTTGATTTGCCTCATCAATATAGAAATCAGAATGATATTGGCTGATAATGATGCAGGAGTTTCTTAGCAGACGTCGAGCACCGCAGAACTAAGGAAAAATCTATTTTATGATAGTACCTCTTTATATACCATTTTCTCCTTTAATATAACGTCGATACAGTACGATTAAAATATTTATTATTTCTGTAGTTCACATGACTTTATGTATAGCAAATAGTATTTAACAAATTGCACAGGTTTGTATCAATAACAGATAATCAGAATCTTTTAAGTAAGTATATTTTGCTACAGTATATATATATGTTTACATAACTAATTTAGATTTTTAAAGTATAGTTTAGTTGTTAAAGATACAACAATTTATGTTATTATTAGATTTAGGTGATACCCAAGAAGAATCATTGTATTCGAAGACAATATTATTAATCTTTAATAATGTAAAATGGTTTTGCTTTTATTTAGAATATTTAAAAAAATCAATGATGTAAAATTTATTTTTATAGTTCAAGTAAGAATTTCATTTTACAAAACTATAGCCTATCATAACAACAATTAATAAAGTAATAAAGTAAGTTAACAGTATTAACAGAAGAACAATATTGTTTCACTTTTGACAATCAAGTTAAAGAAATAAAATACTGTTTAAATGAGTCTCGACAAAATCAGTTTGTAGAGCACCGTACAATAATACTTATATTCAAAAATTTTTAACTGGTTCTATCGGAAATTAACAAAGAATAATAAAATGGACATTCGAAATTAGATACAATAAAATACAAATTAAAAAGCGATTAAGTAAAACAAAACTGAAAGTTCAGACAATAGTAAAATATGCGACTAAATGTTTTATTGTGTAACTGCTTATCTCAGAGATTCCGAGAACTATTTATAAATGCTATAAGCAATTGGCGTTAGCTTTTCATTTTTAACAGCACAGACGGAACTAAGTCTAATTTACATACCTTCGAAATACTCATAAAAATTGTATGTAAGCCATTGAAATCTTTTTCATGTTATATAAAAAAGATAAAAAATACTCTATCGATAATATCATCTCAATTCAGCTTATTTTACCATTTAGAACCATACATTGCAACATAAATCTGTATGTAAAACTTATAATGATATTTATACCAAGCTTGTAAACATCTAAATCTTATAAAATGTTTCTTATTAATAAAGATTGTATATATAGTAAATTACTCGCAGAAAAATATTCAAACCTTAACGCACATACAGAAGAACACATTTAACTTCGGAAATTTTTACATTTATATTCTTTTCCATAAGACTCTATGATAAAAGATTGAAGGAAAATGCTATTAAATTTTAAATATTTCTTCTTTGAATTTTTATTTGTTTAATGTAATGATATATAAAAGACTGATTTTTAAGATACGTAAAATTTGTTTCAAATCTATATTTTTTAAATATTTGAATAACGAATTTTGTGCACAAAGCTATTTTTTTTTATTTATATATAAGTTTTCGAATACAATGCGAAATAATTTTCTGCATTTCAAAATAATAATAATAATAATAATAATAATAATATGTCACTATCAGAATATTTTAGAATTATTAAACCGAGATTTAAAAAAATCTTTTCTGGAACTTATAAAACGCGTATTTCGTCTGTTCAATTTAATTTTCTGTTATCCTGAGTATTTTAAATTCAAAACATATCTAAATGTAAATTCAGAATGTAATAGAATTGAGAATACCTATAGAAAATAGACATACGTGGGAAAATATCCAAATATCACATTTCTAATAATAGCTGTATGTTATACTTTAAAATAAATATGCATTACGATAAACTAAGAAAAGAGAAACAAAGAAAATTAAGAAAGAAATATGTTTAATTCTTCAATGGTTTTACAAATGAATCAGTTTGAACTTAAAATTTCAGATCTATTTAAATGATTCGATCTGTTACTGCAATTGTGGCATTTATGCAGTTATGGAAAAACTTGGATACTTCCGACATTAAACTATGTTAAAATTTAAAGCAAATCAAATATTTCTAACAAGAATTATTGCTCTTCGTACGTACGTACATACATATAGAACTTGCAGTGAAGATTAAATCTAAGGGTTTGATCATCTGTAAGCTAAAAACTTTGACTATGATCCAAATAAGATATAATAAAAAATGAAAATCACTCCATCGACGATATCATCGCAATTCAGTATATTTTTCTGAGTAAGAACTGTATCTTCCAATTAATTCTATATGAAAAACGTACATTGATATTTATATCAATCTTGTAAAAGTTTGTCTTGTAAATTGTTTTTTTTTTAATAGAATCATATATTTAGTAGCTATGCGCATAGAAATAATGAAATCTTCAGTTTACATGCAGCAGAAATCTTTTATCAAATATTCTTTTATACCTTCATAAAATTCTGTGATAAAATATTTGAGGAAAATAACATAAAATTTCAAATATTTCTTTTCAACTTTTATTTATATAATACAGTAATATAAAAGAAACTATTTTTAATGCATAAAACTGTTACAAATCTACAATCTTTTAGTATTTTAATAATGAATTTGCATCCAAACCAAATTATCAGGTTTTTATATACATGTTTTCAAATCCATTTTGAAATTGTTTCTCCATGTCAAATAAAGGAAAATATCTGTTACGATTAAAATATTTTAAAATTACAAAAAAAAAAAAAAAAAAAAAAAAAAAAAAAAAAAAAAATTTCCTGTGATTTATAAAGTGTGTATTTCTCTTGTGCAATTTACTTTCCAGTTGTCCCGCGTGTTTGAAATTCGAAACATATCTAAATGTAAATTCAGAATACAATGCAAAAGAGAAAGAAAGTAGAAAATAGATGCAGATGAAAAATGATTCATATATTATATTTCTAATCATAGTTCTAAAATATGTTGGAAAAGTAATATGCATTGAATAAAAGCGAGAAAATTTTTAAACGAAATAGCAATGTTCGACCCACCCCCCTCCCCCGAAAATCGCCGGGACAGATGAATAAGCTCCAAGCTGAGCTGTTCGACGAAAATATTAAACGTCCCGGCTGAACCCAGAACAATGGTAGATGCATTAAACCATGCATATCACACACATGGCCCACGGGTCACAACTGACCCCCTAATTGAAGTGCAAGGATACACGTTACAGAGCATGCGCAAATTACTAAGGGGTGAAAATCTTCAAACGGTATGTATTGCGCGGTACCCTAATTAGCGTGAAACGCCCAATGGCACCCCAAACACATTTTCAAGCCCGCTGGTGCCAAGAAATTTAACTTTTTCACCCCTGGGCGTCAAATGCAACCGGTTCGTCACCTTTATTTTTAACAGTGCATCACTTGTAATGAGCAGCTCTTATTACAATAAGCTAAACAGATTGATGAAAAACATATAAATTAATTTTGAAAACTGAATTATGTTACCTACTATTTTTTTCTTAATTACAATACGTCAATGCGCGCATGATATCGTGTTTTCATTTTAATTTAGAAACATTAAATATATTTTAATTTAAAGATAATATTTTGCTTAACATCATGAACTAGAGTCTTTAAATTATCTTTATTTAAAATATTTTTATTTAATAATAAAAATTAAAAAGTAATATCTATAAATTTTCTCACATATTTTTTCAACAAAATTTTTACTATTAAAGATAATTCATAAATTTTAGTTCATTTTAGGAAGAAGTACAATATTAATGCCCTCATAAAATTTCAACTTATTATCTTTAATAATTTTTTAGAATTAATGTGCTCAGTGATATATCGGACAAAAAAGTAGGTTATGTAACGCTTTTTTAGTTAATTTAAATATTTTTCTTTAATCAGTTTTATTTATTGTAACAAGTGATTCTATGCTTAACAATCGAAAATATTTAGTTGAGTTTGCTTTATTAGCTAGTTTGTGAAAATGCATGAAATTTGATTCAGTTTTCTGGCATTTTTGACCGGTTGAAGGGGAACTATTGCCTTAAGGGAAACCAAATTTTCTACAGGGTGTCCTCGAATTTATATTCCAAACTCTAAGAGAAAGTAATAAATATATAAAGAAAGAACTTCAATATCGCAATTGGGAATCGTAAATGATAATTTCTGGTGAGAAATAAGAAATGTGGATGAAATGAAAATAAGTGTTTTATTGACGTGACAATTACAGTCAGTTCTCAAATGTGCCACCATTAACGGCGATCATGCCTGGAAACGACTAGCAAGTGATTGGCGAAACCTTTAGCAGTGTTCCAGATGTTTTGTTTATGAAATACCTGTTGACTCAGATGAGGACATTATTGCAAGACTTTCAGTCATTTCTGTAAATATTCGTGAAACAATTGGATTCTAAGAAAAGGAACAATGTTAAAAAATATTTAACGTTACTAAACATTTTATAGGTATCTTAGAACTTTTTATATTCTTAGACCTTTTTATATAACGACAAAAGAAAGAAAGATAAAGTCTTGTAATTGATACACGATTGCAAAAAATTGCGTTGCGTTGTGACACGAGTGCAAAAAATTACGAAAAACACGATTGCGAAGAAAAATTCTTAATAATATTACATATTTTTTCATAAAAAATGCGTAATATTATTAAGAATTTTTATGAAATTGGGATACATAGAACTTTTTATGAAAATGAAATTTTAGTAAGGTTGCAGTAATTTTTTTACATACGTTTCTACATACGCACGTACAGTCTAACTTTACGAAAAGTAGTTTTGTATATTTACATATTTTTGTGCAGAGTACAGATGAAACATTAATAACCATACATAATTCGCATCTTTACATCTATAGTATTATTGTTTTTTTAAGTGTATGCGAATGACATGGTATAATTGCCCAGTGGCATAATTGAACACATGCTGTAATTGTTACGTGAATAAACCACTCGTTTTCATTTCCTTTGCATGCCACATGCACTTTTCAATTCCAGATCCCCATTTCTGTACAGAAATTTCTTTTTTATGTATAAGTTATCTTCACTTACAGTTTGTACCTTTCAGAGATAACATGTATACTACTTTGAATTTCTGTAGAGTATGGGGCCACAATTTCTGAGTAGATTATTTCTTTTTAATATTTCAATTGCAAATTTTGCAGTTTGAATGTTTAATTACATACTACAAATCCTCGAAACACTTCTACAGTAGTAACTGAACATAATAATTAACATTTCTAGCTAAAACCTTTTTTGAATGTCTTGTGAATGCGTTAGAAATATGTTGTTCCAGGAAATTGATCGTGCGAAAAGTGTTGTTAAAAATTACATAAGTTTTTATCATTATTAAAAATTGAATTAGTCCATCTCTATCTGAATTCGTATTTACTATTTAAATCAGAAGATTCTGTCAAACTTTGTTGTTAATGCTTTCAGATGAGAGAATTTATTTATTCAGTTGTTGTATTTTGGCTATTGAGGAGAGTGATAGTTTTAAGGAAGATATTCTAATAAATACATAGCTTTAATGTTGAAATAATATATATTAAATGAAAGATGCGCGTTTTAAAAGAAATACCTCAAATGAATCAAATTTAAATACAAATCAATGCAAGGCAAATGCTCGTAAAATAAACAATGTTTGGCAATTTATCACACAAAATCGACTAACATAAAAATACCATTCATTCTTTAGAAGAATATCACTACAGTAATGTTATGCCTTGATCAAACTCATTAATTACACTGCAAATAATTCTCTTTAAAATTTCCAAGCAGTGATTGCTGGAAGTGTAATTTCAGTTGTGTTATGTTCATTCAAATATAATTACTTTTAGAGTATTACTTGGTATGTTTACATTTAATAAGTATTATGTAGATATTTACAAATTTTCTTGAGTGTGTTTCTTTTTGTTGCCGAAAACTTCATGTTCTGTAGCTTTCAAATTTGTTGTGCATTTAATTGAGCTAATGTTCATCATAATTCATAAAAATCAGTTGATCATATATATTTTTTAAAAATTGTTTTTACATTTTCATGGTAATTTTTGAAATTGTTTTTTTAAGAGGCTACTTCTGTCATGTGGAAAATTTCGCACGCTAATTCTAATCCCACGGAAGATATTTTTTTATCTTTTGTCGTTTGCATTTTAAAATTTTTAATTGATTCTTTTTGCATTGGATAGCTGAGATTTGTCTCCTTACCTGCTATATTTTTTTTCACTTTTTCGACTTTGTCTTTAGATTTTTTTCACATTTATTTTCTATTTATATAATTAGACTCTATAGTATAAAATTATTATAGAAAAACTGATAAAAAGATTTTACTATTTACGTTATTAGTATTTATTAAATTACTACATATATACTTATTCTAATAACAAAAATCAAGATCCTAGATTTAAAAAAAATCACAGTTTAACTACAAAACAACATCTTTAAAGAAATTATGAAATACTTGCATAATGAAATAATAATAAAAAAAATTTCTTAACATATGTTATTTTTTTTTCTTTAAAGTAATAGAACTTTTTTGGTTAAAATAGTGGATTATTCTTTTAAAATTATTCATTAATTTTTAAAGATGCAAGATGTTATAGCTAAAAATGGGTATATATGTGTGTTTGTATATGTAATAAATAAAAATATTGTACGCCATTTTGGCCGCCCTGAGTTTTTAATTCTAACGTTTATGGAACATATTTTTATTCTCAGTTTCCGTAATGTATTAAAATTTTAACATCTAAAGTTCTTTTATTTTATTTTATTTAACTTAGTAATAATATAATGATTATTTTCATAAAAAGAGCGGGAGTGTTATTGAGAAATCTTTCTTTCAGTACACAGGTCCATTTTCCTTTTTGGAACATTTATCGAGACTGTAATTTTGTTTTATTATTTAATTAATCGTCTGCTGGAGGATGTTCATGCGCCTTGCGCGTGAGCAGGTTGTGCTATTACGCGGTTCGGTAATAAGTTCTTACAACTAGTCACGCCAAGCTACTAATAGGAGATGGTAAGTTGGGCTGTTTAATTTTTTACGTGTAAAAAGGGGAGGGATTGGTTTGATTTGAAATTTGGAAGACTCATTTTGCAAGACCAGAGCGTCAGAATGCAGCTATTCTTTCAAATGTTAGGAGGCCCGTTTCATCTTGGCATAATTTCGAACGTCGAGATGATGCGACGTTCTTAAGAGCGAGTTGTCTAGTGTTAATTTGTGTGGAGTGGTGACCTGTGGAGTAACTTGTGGTCGTGCTTTAAATAATAAAGGATTAGAATCTAATTGTCTTGCCTTTTATTGGAGAATCCCCCAAAGGAGAACAAATCCATGGTTTACAACGACGACTGCTGAGCCTGTTTATTATTTTAAAAAGGAACAGACTTATTCTTATAGCAAATATCGTATTCCACGAGAACTGATACGTTATTATAGAAAATCGTTTTATTATGAGAGAAATCCAGCAGGATTTAAAATTAGTAAATGTATTAAGTTTAAAATTAAAAACTTTCCGTTTGTCTTATATATAAGTTATTAATTTTAAATCCTGCCGGGTTTCTGTCATAATAAGACGATTTTCTGTGATAATGTATCAGTTCTCGTGGAATACCATCTTTGCTATAAGAATAAGTCTTTTACTTTTAAAATATTAAACAGGCTCAGCAGTCGTCGTTGATAACCATGGATTTGTGTTGCTTTGGGGGTTTCTCCAATAAAAGGCAAGACAAACAGTTTCTAATACTTTATTTTTTAGAGCACGACCATAAGTTACTCCACAGGTCATCATTCCACACAGATTAACACTGGACAACTCGCTCTTAAGACTGAATCTTCTCGACGTTCGAAATTATGCCTATATGAGACGGGTCTCCTAACATTTGAAAGATTAGCTGCATTCTGACGCTCTGGTCTCGCAAAATGAGTCTCCCGAATTCGAAACCAAACCAGCCCCTCCCCCTTTACCATGTAAGAAATTTAAAGATCCATTAGGATCATTTTCAACGTCATTCATTTTAACTATAATTAAAGAAATAAATAATCGGAAAAGAAATTATTTTAAAAACTACAATCCACGCTGATCATGCATCTCTTGTTTGGTTAAAAAATGTCAAACATTTGAGAGGTAGATTATTTAGGTGGTCATTGAAGTTGAGTATGTTTGATTATAAAATTGAAAACTTAAAGGGGGGATCTACAAATGTCGAAGCCGACATGCCGTCCAGAAAACCTATTTTTATTTTTGTAAGCCCCTTACTTTTTTTCTTGACGTTAAAGGGATTATTGAGATGAAAGGGAGAGAAAATGTGTCTGGTACAAATTATATAAATGACAATGGACTGATTATAATTAAAAAGAAAGGTTTTCGTAAAGTGGTAGTTCCCATGTCCTTAAGAAAAATATTACCTAATGAACAGTTTGGTCACCCTGGTGTTCAAAAAATGCAAAATTTAATTTCTCCTAATTATTATTGGTCAGATATGACACAAGATATTACTAATTTTGTTAAATATTGTAATAGTTGTCCAAAAAAAAAAAAAAAAAAAAAACCTAGGCAGAAAAAATTTGGCTTATTACAAGTTATGCCCACTACAGATCAACTTTTGAATGTCTGTCTGTTGATACTGTAGAAGGGTTCAATTATTATAATTCTACAAAAAAATATCTCCATATTATAATAGACCATGCAACAAGATATGTTTGGGCATTTTCTTCCTAAAGTGTCACTACAGAAACTTCTACCAATTGTCTAAAACAAATTTTCAATATCAAAATTCCTCAACAATTATTCTGTTTTAATAAAATTTCAAGCGTACAGTACCCTCAAAAATACTGTGTGACAGGAATGCTACCTTTATTTCTTCAAGATTCAAAAAAATCCTGCGAAATAATAATATTAAGCAACGTTTGTCCACTGCCCACCATCCGCAAACGAATGGAAAATGTGAAAGAGTAAATTAGACAATAGTAAATAGATTAAAGTGTAAAGTAAACCCCACCACCTCCAAAATTCCCTGGACTAAGCTTTTAACTGAAGTAATTAATGAATACAATAATACATCCCATTCTATTACCAAATTTCCACCTGTTTATTTACTTTTTGGTCAAATACCCTATGATCCCCCTTACAACAAGTTTATTATCCCCCTGTTAATGAAGCCATTAAAATTGCTAAAGCAAGAACTGAAGAATTTCATTTAAAAAATAAAAAAATAATATGATAAAAATTATGTCGAAACAAAATTTAAAATTGGGGATCTAGTTATCTATGAAGAATTTCAATACCCTAATACTAGAATGTTATCACAAGTATTTAGTGGACCTTATAGAATTCTTAACAAATTATCCGAAGTAAATTTCGAAATTGATAGGCAAAACCAATTCAAAAACTCAGAAATAGTACATGTATCTAAATTAAGGCCTTATTACTCCCTTGATAAATTTAAATTAAGTCATGAGCAACAGACCCCTAAACAACAACAACAATTCAAGTGAAAACTGTAGCTAAATCTTAAATACCTAGTTTTTACCATTATATATATTTTACTCAAACATTAAAATTCTTTTCATATTTTAATTCAGATAAAATCCTGTAATTCTTACAGAATGGCAATGATATTTATTGACTGCAGCGAGAGAAATACTTGTCTGGAGATTTTTATATTTGTTTGTTTATGCCGGCGTAAATGGGCAAAGTAAAAATTTCTTATTTTGTATTGAATTACTCTAATTATAACTTAAAAATAATGCAATAAATATTAAATTTAAAGTAATTTAAGTCAACTTTTTTCATTTTAGTTTTCAACTGAACCTAATTGCAATATTAAAAATAATCTATCAATCATTACATTAATTATTCAACAGGTAACCAAATTTTTATCACTTTATATTAATTATTTTTCTCTGTTCTTCAGCATTCCAATCCAAGTACATGTCAATTAGAATTTAGTTTTGTCTCTTGTCTCTTTTCTTCTTGCATCTTGCAATATTTTTATCACGCCAAGAAAATATTTATTGCCTAATTATTTGACATGATTAAATCTTGTCTTTAATTTTTTATTATTTATTTATATTTCTTTATAAGAATCTTAGCAATTGAAATGTCACTTGCATTCTCAAACATGAACAAAATTTTTATTTTGTTTTTATTTTATTTTATTTTTTCTTATTTTATTTTCTGTACATATTTCTGCTTAATCCGAATACAGGATTAAGTAAATGATTACATAATTGATTATATTCTTACATAATTGATTATATTCTTTATTCTATTCTACTGCTCTCTATATTTCATCCCAAATACATGAGATGAAATAAACGGGGTTAAGTATAAAAATCAGAATTTAAAGAAAGTATTTTGTGATATTTATTTATACTATTATGATATTTATTTAAACTATTATGATATTTACTTACACTTATTATGATATTTACTTATATTGGCATTTTTTCTTATTATGTTTCTTTATTATATTGTTTGTTTATTACATTGTTAAAGTTTATTATTACTGTATTACTATATTATAAAAAATATATTCACAAAAGTTCCGAAAATGGAACTGTTATGAATGTTCTAAAACTTTCTTGCCCCAAAAAAAAAAAAAAAAAAAAAAAAAAAAAAAAAATTAATATTATGATGTTAGATGATGAAATTGGATGGTCTATTTCGATATAATTATACATCCTCGAAAAGAGATAATGAACTATTCCATTCCAAATGTCACTTTTAGATGGACTTTTGAAACAAACTCTTAAATTTGATTTCCTGAAATTTCTATTAAATTTCATCATTATATTTAGGTTCGTAATTGTCAAGAAAGAATTCAACGTTATTGTTTTTCATTTTCCTGTTAAAAATATACTATGATTAATTGCTTATATTTTCAAATTACTTTATTATGTGTATTTTAAACAAGAAATCTTCGATCTTTTATTGGAGAAACCCCCAAAGGAATACAAATCCATGGCTTTCAATGACGACTGCTGAGCCTGTTTATTATTTTCAAATGAAAAGACTTATCCTTATAGCAAAGATTGTATTCCACGAGAACTGATACATTACTAAACAAAATCGTCTTATTATGACATATATATATATATATATATATATATGTGTGTGTGTGTGTGTGTGTTTGTGTATATTCTACAACACATATTTTTACTTATAATGTCCCTAAATTTCAATTATTATACGTACTTTTTAGTTAAAGTTTAAAAGTTTTTAATAAAATGTTTCATTTCTAAAAATAAATACGAGAAGGATTCGAGTTCAAGAATTAAAATCTCAGGCTTGGTATGCTGCTAATCGTGTTATTGAGGTGCTTGAGAAAGAGGAAAATTTATTTGACTCTAAACTATAGCGTAAATTTCCTGACTTATTTACTTAAGATTCCTACGCTATTATGCTTTATGGTTAACATATTTTTATGTACTAATTATAATTTATCGATGTTGAAACAACAACCACATTATCTATCACCGACATTGGAGTCATAATTTCCTGTTAATTCTTTTAAGACAAAAATTAAAATAATATTAATTTTTATTTTCAGAGAAACTTAAATGTAATAATTTTTGGAGTAAGCAACTTGAAGTCACATTTATATGATTTAACCTTCCTAGCCTGTTGAAATTTTACTCAAACTTGATTAAAATATTTCACACAAGAATTTTTATTTAAATCCTTTTAACATACTTATTTAGCTTAAATCTTTGTGTTATTTATTTAATTTACTTTATGAAAAATTTTCTGGTTTGAATCGAATGGAACGCATTAGAGGACTGGGTCGATTAGACCCATTCAGGGTAGAAAGGTTAAATGATTGAATATCATCTTAATAAAACATTTTAACCTGATTCAAATCATTGGTTATTCAGTATTTATTTAGGCAAATAGTTTACGATTTCAATACCTCTTCATCGTAAACTTTAAAAATAATCCTATTTCTAAAGGGTAGAAGGGAAAATAGATTAGATTTGTTTGGATGGATCTTTCTCCACGTTTGTCTCTTTCATCATTCCATCCCAATCTGAATTCTCATTTGCTATTTAAATGAGATTTTCATCAACATTGCAGTTAATATTTTAAGACGGCAGAATTGATTTATTCAAGTAGAGGTTTTTGAAGAGAGAAGGGATTTAGGATTGCGTAAGGGATTTCAATGACTATTATTTGAGTGTGCATTGTGCGAAGTAAATGTAGATTTTGTATTTTTTTAAATAGAAATTTGTCAATAGAATGACAGACTAACAGAAATTTTAAAGAAATGAACGGATTTAATTTGTTAAAGTACGTTAGATTACATTATTTTACAATGCATTCTTTGCAAGAATTTTAATAAATTAGTAGCATGGTATTAGGAAGATTTTTAAAGTGATAGGAGAGTTCGCATTTTAGTAATAACTAGCATATAACCTCTATCAAAAATGACGAAATGAAAATTGGGATTTCACTTTCATAAGACTTGATACAAACAGTCAACATAATGTTATGAAAAGTTTTTTATTGTTAAAAAGTACATTTTAAGGGATCTTGTATATATTAAATGCGACGAAAATTAACGAAAAATTCAAGTTTGAATTAGTGTATCTTTAAAACATTCAATTTATAAACATAAAATTTTGAATATGATTAAACAGAATTTGCCTTGTAATATGCTATCAATAGCGGCAGCTGCTTCCACACCGCTGGTTCGAGTGCGGCTAGCGGCATTGGTGTCTGTGTTGTCCCTTTGATGTGTATTTAATTTATGTGCTGCATTTTCTGTAATAATAAAGTGTTCTGTATTTGTTTCTGTGTTTTCTGGATCAATCGAGGCATCAGCCATTGTAGCTATCGGGCTCAAAGCACTGTCCCCTCAAACTCAAATGCTATCAATAAGAACTGACTAGCATTTTACAAAAATTGCGTATTGTTGAAATTAAAATGGTTCTTTTTTAAAAAAAAATTCCGTAAATCATTGAGCGCATGATACACTATATGGCCAAAGGAAAACCGGCCGCTGGACATTTTGTTAAATATCTAGGTAAACACATGAGAAATTAACATGAAACTCTATGTGTGTAAACACAATAGTACAGGTCATATATTCTTAGTGATGATTTTCCCCCAAAACTCCATAGGGAACCGTCAACAAACTGAAAAAGGATTAATATCTTTTGGATAACCTAATTAAACTAAGGTAGTAAGAGCATTCAAAGTGTAGATTATAATTATGTAACTTATAGTTGTAAAATGTATAAATTTTTTGTGCAGATAGCATGTATACTCGTAGAGAAATTGAGTTTTTTATAAAACAACAGGAAAATTTTGTTTTAATTTGCAGAGCAATTAAGATAAAATACTGATCTTTTTCGAAAATATGTCAAACAAATTTGTACATAATACTCTATAATCAGAACTAAAAAATAAGAAAAAATGAGCAGGTTAACTCAATTTTTTTTCATTGTGCATGCTTAAACGCTATTAAAATTCCCTTTAAATATTGTGTTTGTTAAATGCATAGAGTAATTTTTGTGAAAGCCTCAACAATATAGCTTGAAAATTCCAAAAGTGAACATCGATAGAATAAATTTAAAGTCCGTTATTTTCATATGAAGCAAAAAAAAATGAGAAGCTATATCCAATTTCATTGATTAGTATCAATATAGCATACACAATACGGCCTGTACTACTATATTTTGATACAATCTCTCATTTTTCTGCCCCATTTAAAAAAAAAAAAAAAAAAAAAAGGATTTTGAATTTATTTCACATATTTTGAATTTATTCTTTTGACTATCACTTTCAGAATTTTCAAACTGAAAAAAACTTTTATAATTGGATGTGAATCATCAAATTTCACAAATTTTAATTCATTAAAATTATAGTATATTTGCAAACTCCAGGATTTATTTCTTTTTTCTGAAAATATACGTGTTTCATTTTTATTTGCAAAAATGTGTCCGCAATAGAAAAATATTAGAGGATGAGCAAAGTAAATCCTTGTAAGCCATTTAATCTAAATGTTTGAAAATTTTTCTACATTTGTTTTGACAGCGTTATAGAAAATAATATTTGTTGGGTTTCAATTTGATGGTGGTCTTGTATGGAGTTTCGGAAAAAAAAAACTTTACAAAAATATACGACCTGTGTTATTATGTTTACACACTTAGGGTTTAGACATAATTCCACATGTATTTTTTTAGATATTCGACAAAATGTCTAAAATCGCAAATGGCCAGTCACCTTGAGACATAAATTGTTTCTTCAGAACGTACCTATAGCTTGTTATGACATTAGGTATAGATACGAAGAAAATTTATAATAACATACTGTTAAGCATTCATATTAGCAACATTTTTAGTTGACTTTTTTTTTTTCATTAAAAATTTAAGATGGTTATTCTTTTTAGAAAAATATGCCTTTTACATAGTTAATGAAATAATTTTGACCCAAGGGTAAATCATTTTAAAATACATATATATTTATTACATGTGTGTCAATTTCCATAACATTATGCTAATGTCTTGCGATGTTGTGCGCACAATCACTTACAGAGTTAAAAAAAAAGAACTATTTTAATTTGAACACTACACAAATTCTGTAAAGGTCATATCAATTTCTAGTTGCAATATATTAAAAAGCAAAATCTTTGTAATCACTTATGGTTATACAAAAAATAATAATTATGATACATTATTTCAAACTTTTAGTATTTTGTTGATTTTCGACGAGTTTAACAGATTTGAGACCCCATTAAAAATGCAAATTATTAATACAAATACAAATGATGAAGATATTACATTTTTTAAAGTAGCTCAGCGATCAATTAAAGCTCTGATGCTAATCTTTAAAATTAAGAAATGAAAAATAAGTGATAATTACATTATGGTGACAGAATCATATCAATTTTTTCTTAGTTTTATGGATGTAAAAATACATTTCAAGCTATTCATAACGTCATAAAAGCAAATTTTTCAAACAAACTGTATAAAAAGTCTTTTATACTTAACTACAATGTATTCAAATAAAAATAGTTTCCCTATTTAATTGTAATGAAAACAATTATAATACATAAATATAAAACAATTCCAATAAACAATATTCTCGTGATGTCGCAATAAATGTGAATGTTTATTCTGATATAAAACTAAAATACATGGAAATACACATGATAACACGTATGTATGCAATTAATTTACGAATTTATGCAATTTAAATTAAAAAATCCGGCATTCGGAAATCGAAACTTCAAAAATGAGGCATCGAAGTCATTTTGCCTTCCATTTATTGTTTATTTATTTATATTTCCTAACATACGGAATCGAGAAACATAGATGGACGAAGACCTGTTTTTTTCTTCTGTAAGGAGTTGGAAGCCATTATTTAATTATTTGATATAGTACAAATTTCTTTTCCAAAATCAGGAATGTTGCTACTAATAGAAAGCATTTAAATGTGTTTATTGCTGAAAAAAGTTCAGCCCCTGAGCAGACTAATTACCATTTTTTGATTAAACAACTGCATTAAAAAAATAATAAATAAAAATACTGATTATTTTTAAGTATCAGTTGAGTTAATATTTTTGGTTTTGATACGAGTATATTTTATTTGAAAAAATAATAATAGTATGTAAAAATGTATAATACTTGAAAGGAGGTGGGTCAATAAGGGCTATATTTTGCCCACCATATACCCGGAAAAAAAGTTTCGAATTCAGATGATTGTTCTGTGACTTTGTATAGTTAAAGATATGTATTTTTGTTTAATATAAGTTTTACGAAAAAAATAAAATAGTAAGTTCTGGAAATTATAGCCCGAAAGTAGAGTGTTTTGGCTTTTTTCTGCATTTTTGTCGGTTTTTGCGTCATTGAATTAATTTTTTACTAAGAAGCGCTCGATGAACCCAATTAATTTTGACATGCAATGATTCTGCTCTTTATAAACTTTTATATGAGCATTATTTTATTTGGGTTCAGTGTGCGCTTCTACCTGTAAAAGAAAAAAAATTATCACGTGAGAGAGTCAAATGCCCTACTATCGGAGCGCGGTCAGACTTCTTTTGTCGTACTTAAAAAGTATTAACGTTGTTCAGAAGTCAATGTTGTTTTTTAAAATTGTTTTCGTATATATTTATTAAAGAAATTACTAATAAATTATGCTTGGATACCAATGTCATTGTTGTGAAGTCTCGCAGAAAACTTTTCGTATCTGTTCTAACAATAAAATTATATTGATACTTAGATGTTCGAAAAACTAAGATTTACAGAGTGGTTCTAAATATTGCTCTAAATGAAAATAATATGTACTTCCTGCTCTCCAGGCTCTTAATACTTCTATTTCTTCTTCTCATGTAACAATAAGAGGTTATGCGTCAACGATTGCTGTCGATGAGACCACAAATAAGAAACCTAATATACATTTAAATCAATATCTCATTTTCACAACTCTAACACTTGTTGTATAGTATGTAAAGGTAAGAATTGCCTTGTTATTGTAGCAAAAGCTATTGAAACTCAAGCCTTTATAGAAACTAATATCCATATTTTGTCGCAAAAACGATGCTGTAAAATTCATATTACTTGATCGGTAAATTTGTTCTGCAAAATTTAAGTCTTGTAAGTGAAAATACATCGATATAAGAAATGCGATGCATGAAAATATTTAAACCAATATCAGAAATGTAGCAAAGAAGGCCTCGATTTTGATACACTGGGACACTTTTCCGAAATCTATTATTATATTCTCATGGGTATATTTATGTCTTATTTTAACTATATCTTTAAACTTGTAAAGTCCAAAATACGTTCTTCAATAACGAGGTCATCTCGTTCTTACTTTGCAATGTTACTTGTAAAACTTAGAACTGGTCATAATCATTGTGTTCTGTCTGGATTATTCAATATAAGAAAAATAATAATATCTTCTGTAAAATAGGAAAATCAGGCTTTGATTGCGAACGTTGTTCTAAAACACCGTAGAACGGAACACATCACCAGAACACAAGTTATTGAAAAATATACGAGGTAGATTGTTTATTCCGGATGACAACAATGATACTGTAATGATTGATTTCGATAGCACGTACGTTTATATCCAGGAGAGTGTGAACTATTCCTTTCATAGACATTCCTTCTGGCTATACAAAGGAAGACCTTTTGTTAAGCATATTGTATTCGTCATTACTTCAAATTACATTTTAGATGTCTTCGCTCCTTACTTAGCGGAAACAAAGAACAATTACGCTAACATACTTACAAACACATTAAAAAAATATTTATATAATATCAGAAAGTGGCTGAAGCCAAATGATGTTGAGAGTATTGACAGATTTTACCAGGATTGTTTGAAACTTCTGCACGAACTTGATATTGAACATGAAATGCCAAGATTCTTAATTAAGCATCAACAGTTTTTAACAGATGATGCTAAGGGACAGCTCTTGTAACCAAAATTCTATTTTTCAGCTCACAATTTCTAAAACCTATAATATTTGGATAAAAACACAGCGAAACATTATAACATAATGGTATTGTCAGTGTAAAGTACGCGAAAGCGTCGTAGAGTGCTGGGTGCTTGTTGTTTTCCTATTATGGTTTCTGTCTTACAATACTACTGTAATGTACCATCGCTCAGTAAAAATTAAAAAAACAAGTATTGAATAAGTTCATTTAATGTACAAGACGCGGCCACTGGATGGTCCATTACTGATTCTGGTGAAGCAATCAATAACGAAAATAATCTAAAACACATTGTCCAAAAAGTCTGAAACTGTATTATTATTTATTTATTTATTTATTTATTTATTTATTTATTTATTATTTCCGATATTTCATGTATTGAAATAACAATCTTAGTAAGCTCCATTTATCTTAATTTTACGCTTATTGTTGTATTTACTATTGATTATACGGATTAAAACTAATGACAATTGTGTTTATGCTCATTAATGCACATAATATTTACTTAAATCTATATTTTATTTTTCCATCAATTATTAAATTTTCATTCAAGATATTATTATTTTCTTACTTGTTATGAGGTATACTAATGAAAAAAATGTCACGTCTAGGTGCTGATGGGCGAAAAATGGCCCTTATTAACCCATCGCCTTTAGAAAACATTGGTGATAACTTTGTGCACTGTGTATGGAATTGAATGTTTGACAGAATATGACATTAAAATTGAAAAGCTAAAAGTTCTGCAATTATATGCAAAAAGTGACAACTGAAACAATATTAATGAAAGTAAAAAATTCACTATTTATTAGATTTTTTAAAATTTTTACAGATAATTTTTTGTGAATTGAGTTTTGTTTTCAATAATTATTTTTTATCACAAAATTATCACTTGTCTTGAATTTTTTTTTTAAGACACTATTAAGTATTTTTGAAATTCTTTCAAAAATCGGGCTCAGTATCGGTATAGATAATGCCGGATTTTTCAGGTTATATTGTATATATTTATCAAAATTTGCGAAAATATATTGAAAATAAAAACATACATCAAAATAACCACCTATCTGAATAAATTTCATAATTTCTCTTCAACCTGATACATTGGAACTGATGCAATAGCCACTATTTTGAAGAAATTTCACAAGAAATTTTCAAAATAAAATTAAAATATAAAAATGAGATTATTTAAAAAAATAGTTAGTGCGGTTATATTTACAAATAAACGCGATTCATTTAAAATAATCAGTAAAATAATCACGATAATGGCTGAAAAAAAACAGCCTTGTGTTATAAATACTATATAGCTTGTACGGTTTGTCTCGGAATATTTACTGTGCCTTGCTACGAATGGATTTCATATAAGTAGATAATATTTAGATTATGTTCAAGTGGTTCATCTTCTTCCGTTGAACAACCCGGCCTTTTCTATCGAATTAGTGAACACAATTTTGGAAATGAACACATAAAATTAGTAAAGAATGCATTACTATTTTATCTGATAAAAAAACAAATAGGAACTTGCATTTTCCCATAAATAGGACATTCAGAATTGCAATCGACTGTTCCTGAAGAAATTTTATATTTGGTAGAATAAAATATTTATTTCTATTGCTATTATAAAAATGAGATATTTTCCAACACAGGGGCCATGGCATTTTTGTTTAAATATTTGGCTTAATTCGGTGTACAGAAAGCAAGGTGTAGCGCAATGATATTTATAACTTATGACACCAATCTGATAAATGTTCATGCTTGTTAAGGGGTCTCAGGACGCTTAAAACAGGAAAAAATGGAAAAAGGTACCATTTTAAAAATTTAATATCCTGAAATGTGTATGATTTTAAAACACAATATTTAGAGAGATGAAAGAAATAAGTATCTTCTTGCAGTTTATGTATTAAAAATATTGCAAAATGCAAAAATTTACAGGAGGCTTCAAACTGTCACATATTTGACGAGCAGAAAATTGGTATAACAATTTGCGTGCACGATTACAAAATAAATATTGAAACTAAAATGAAACTTTTGGTGCCTGCTTATACTACAGATTGCAATAATTACCCTGAACCTTAGTAGATTTGTTTTAAAAGCATTTTAATACCAAGTCGGATTTAGTTAATTCAAAATTTTGAAAATGTCAACAACAAAATCACGTAAAAATATTTTTTTGAACAATAAAACGGAAATTTCAGGTTCCACTTATACGGGTTAACATGAAACGTATGTTTTGAAAATTTTATGAAAAAATACTCAGAAGTTTTTGAACTATCGTACGCGTTATGCCTAAAAACGTCATTTGGAGAAGTTTTGGAAACGCAGCTTAAACAATTGAGCATATATAATTCTGAAAGCAAACAGTAACATTAAAATGCTCAGATGGGATAGGGGTTTAGCAGCATGTAAAAAAACTGAAATTTCGAAAATTGCAAAGCTTTAAGAGTCCTGAGACCCTTTAATGCATATATTAAATTTTATAAACACATTTTCGTTACATTTATATTATTACTATTGATTTTTGTGTACAAAATTATACATAAAAATGGTCTTTGTGTATAACAATGGATAAATGGATTTATTTAATTAAACAAATTGCATAATTTCTGACAATGAGACTACTTGTATGAAGCAGTGGACAGGTCATCAAAAATGTGTTTCCGATTTCCATCTCTCGCCAACGTTATTTCCTCTATTCCACCAATCTCTATTCCGGAAAAAATCTGAAAAACCGAAACTCTAAACTTCTGTAATATCTCTGTCTTGTATTAATTTTAATTTTTCAATAAACACAAGGTTGATTATTTCGAAATACTTATTCATTTATTGATGACAAACATCTACCTGGTTTACGTATTTGACATGAAGCCAGTTTATGAGCCATCGCCAATATACAAGAATGAGAGAGAACAACGAAATTTATAACACCAAAGAAATAGATCCAAGAGCTACACAAAGAATGTGCAACGGTCCATCGAGAGCCAACCTACGCTTTCAACCAATTAGCAGAGTGATCTTAAGCAGTCGGCTACGGTGGGCTTTTCTAATTACTTTTTATTAAAGCAAAAATTGAAAATCAGAGATTAAACGTATTGAAATCGAATATTTTATTGTAATGTGTATGAGTTTTTTTTTTCTTTTTTTGGGGGGAAGGGGGATGTTGAGAGTTATAAAATAAGGAATAATAAAATGCATTGGCAAGTAATTTTACCTGAATTAAACTTACATACAATGGTATGCTCAATTGTATGCAATATGAAACTCACATACTGTACACATTCTCCTAGCATTGCAGTTAAACTTACTGCTGTGGAACACTATAATACCTACTTACATTTTTGCCATTTACCAGCTTTTTACAGGTGTAAAAACGTGTAGTGCAAATTGCATAATTACAAGTGAAATTACACACTCAGTGTTTATATATATTTTTTTCAGAGCATTTTGTCCAACTGTCAGATGAAAGAGGAGACGTTTTTGCAAAAAGTAAAACTGAATAAATTGTGCGAATCGGAACCTAGAAAGTCTAATTGATGGAGTACTGTAGTTTAAGCCAAAGTCTTGGATTCAAATAATCGCCTACGTTCTTTTTTTATCCATTTAAGAAGAATAAAATGCGCATGATCATCTCCATATTGCTGCTAACTTTGCTATTCTTGATGCCCAGCTTTGCGACATACTCATTTATAGATCAGTAGATCAGTTTAAAATACTTTTCAGCACAGAATCCATTCATAAAATGCGGTAGATTCTTCCTTTAAAAAATTTCCTATTTGTTTACTCAGCATACTGTATTGTATGTGTCCACCAATACCAAGTTACAATTTAATGCGAAGAAAAGAAAAAGAAAAAAAATGACCTAGCATGATACATTTAAGTGCTAATATATAAAGAATAAAGATTCACAACACGTCATTTCATTCTAGAAAATCTTTGCATCACATTGTTAAGAGATAAGTAAACAGTTTCCTTTTTCAAATGCAGCACAATCTTTCAAATATAGAGCAGCACTGCTCTTTATTTGAAAAATAAATATTTCAAATCTCTGCATTTTATTCATTTTAAGGGAAATATTACAAAGTAATTTATTTTTGTTTCTGCCTCATACTTTTTTCCGCATATCAAACCATAAGTTAAAAATTTATCTTTTGATTTTTCTAGATCCAGAGGAAAACCCTGGAAACTGGATCATAGGAAAATATATAAAGAATAAAAATTGCGAAAAGTTTTGTGAGACTTTTACCCAGGTCATGAAAAAATTAAAGAAAAAAAATTACTTATGCATGCTATGTAGTTTTTGTACTTAAATTTGTGTAAATCCACAGATTTATTTTATATTCATCATATGAAAGTTGATCACTTTATTTTGTCTAGAAAAATGAAACATCAATTAAAACTGAATACGAAAATTTTCTTTGAATTTTTATTGAAACCAGGATCAATAAATGGCATTTGTTTTCACAGAAAACAAAACTGTCTGATATACAGATACAAACTTGAAATAAAAATAACACCTCTATTCAGATGCAAATTGAATTTTATTTTTTTTAATAATTAAAAGATTTTCTTTAAAACTTATATTTACATAAAGTTCGATATTACACTTTACTGAAACAGTTAAACTAAATTTAATCAATGTGTCTACCCTTAAACCGTTATTTTGTGAAAAATTTTCAATTTATTTTTTTTTAAGTTCAAATATTTAAGATTCCGAAAATGATTTTTCTTATTCATTCAACAAATAAATGCAAAGTTGTAGCCCGAAATGTAATCCGGAATTAACCATTTTAAGTGTCACAAAATGGTAATCAAAACATTTTAATACACAAATAATGTAATATATAGAATATATGCAAATATATAAACAGATTTATTTGAACAGATTTTAAAGTTGTAAACTTATGTAAAAATTTTTGTACTCTATCAAAATCTTAATTTGCCTTTTCTGGAAAAAATGAGATTTTCATTGAAATGTCAACGAGGAAATCATTTCTTAAACAGTTTCTAAGTTATTGAATTAAAAATTTTACAATCAGGTACTAATCATTTTCGTATTTTATGGAAAAAAATATAAGTTGAAAGTTTCGATATATTGATTTAAAGGCTATCTTTAATGAGAAATACATTTTTTTTTTCAAATCATGATTTGTATATGATATGTTCATGTGTTTTGGTACTACTTGGTTATCTCGTCGATCAATTTTGCCTATTTATACAAATCGACTAACTAATAGCCAAATTATACATATTGACATAATTTTTATTTTAATAACGAAAAAACAATTATTTAGTAGAATATTAATAAAAATACAAATAAAGTTGAAATAATAATAACTTGATGATGTTTTAAACACGTATATCATATTTAATGTCATTGAATGCAACATGACGATTTTCACGATCATCCTTTATTGACATTTAATCGTATAGTTTGGCGATAATTTTTTGGTCGACGGGATAACCATGCAGTTCCAATTTTTATATATATATAAATTATAAAATTGCAGAGGCATTGTGGATCTTTTGCTTCATAACACAGAAAAGTGATATGAAAACGTATCGTTGAAAAAAAAAAGTTAAAGAGAAATGCCTTTAACAGATTTCATTAGGTTTGACATAAACGCAATTTTTTTATTAAAATTTGTTTAATTGTTTCCGAAATTTGAATAGTTAATTAAAATTCCAATAAACATTTATAAGAATACTTAGTTTTATTCCCTGTTGTAAATAAAAATTCATGTGTTTGATATAATTTTCATATTTTTGTTTAACCCTTCGAACTCCGGCGTCTCTTACATAAATTTTATTAAATTAGCACTACTTTTTCACAAGAATTTTCCTTGAAGCACAAAATTTCAAAAAATCTCTGATTAAATAAGGAAGATTTTATTTTCCTTTATTACTGGTGCCAAAAACAAATTTTGGAAGGAAAGATGATGCCTCCGCAGCGGAGACAACGGAGAGTCAAAGGGTTAATAGAGCATTAAAGATAGGCACACATCTTAAGCAGAAATAATTAGAAGTTATTTCTCTTAGTATGAATATTCTCGTTATTTCAATTCAGAAATGAAAATTTGTTTTCAAATGACAGACATCTCCATTTGCGTAAATACTCACATATATACTGCTACATCGAAAATAAATTATTTATAATCTTAATAACTTTCTGATATATATTTTTTATTTTACGGAGACGTTTTGTTTTAATGTATCGTTATTAAAAAATAAAATAAAGCATCTATGGACTCTAATATTCCATATTTTTTATTACTTCTTCTAACGATGACATTAGTTTTTATTTATTTGTTCAGCATCTTAATTTCATTATTTTTGCTTCTAATTTATTGTGATTTTTGACATTTGTTAAGTCGATATAGTGCAGTATCTGTTACCACATATCTCGACATACAATATAATGCAAAGATTAGTATAAACCACCAAGCTCTACATTCTTAAATGTTAATATGAAAAGCGTGAAAATTCACAACACTACATTGTACTTCAGAAAATCTTTGTTTCACATTACTGAAGGAATTGTAGCAATTTCCTCTTCCAAATAAAGTCACATTTCTCCGTATTTGAAATAAAACTGTAATTTGTCAATATGTATTTTACTTTTAAAAGAAAATTTACGAGGCATTTTTATTTTTTTCCTGTTTTATATCTTTTTTAGATATCAAATCACAAGACAAAATTCCATCTTTTCGTTTTTCTACATCCAACGGTAATCGCGGAAAACGAATCATTCAAAATATATATAAGGAACAAACACTATTAAAATTGTTGTGAGTCTTTTTCCCAAGCAAAAGAAAAAAATTTAAATCAAAAGAAAACTCGCTGACATTTGTTGCTTAAATTTTTACTTTCTGGAATTCAAAGAATTATTTTACACATTAAAATAGCAAAAAAAAAGCCTTTGAGCAAAAACCATGGATTATAAATCCTTCCTTTTCAGACATCATTTGTGCATTTATAATCGTTGGTTTTCTATCTTTATTTTTGGATTTATGTTACACATTTGCTGTCCTACACTGTAAAAAAAAAAATCTGTAAAGGTACTATACTTTATCTAGGAAACTGGGATTCCAAGAACTTTTCCTGTAACGGTAACAACAAAAACTCAAGTTTTAGAATCGGTTACATGGATTTTTCCTGTTATCGTTACATTAAAAATTCTTGGAATCCCAGTTTCCTCAGAAAATGTTTAGTACCTTTACACATTTTTTACAGTGTAGTTAACAGATTAATTTTGTTTAAAAATATGTAACATGATTTAAAATTCAGTGCAAAAATTTTCCATTATCATGTTTTTTTAAATAAGGAATATATAAAAAAATCTCATTAACATTTGCATCCACATAAAGCACATCCGTCTGATGTCCAGATACAGACTTTAAATATAAATAACATTACTGTTGAGAAAATAAAATAGATTTTATACTTATTTACCTGTAGATTTTGTACTTAATCTGCATCTAAGTACAGAAAAAAAAATAAAATTTATAAAAGTCTTCTATACATTTGTTTTTAAACATATTATTTTGCTAAAATTTCATGTAATCTTTTATTGCAACAACTGAAAAATAATTAAGTGAATACCTCTGAAAATTGCTTTATTTCTGATAAATATTCTCGTTACAATAATTTTGGTAATGAAAGAACGCTTCTACGTATTCATAATTTATGGCTTCCCCCATTTGCGTAAATGCTCACACATGAACTGCCACATCGACAAAAGAAAATGTTTTATCAAAAACTTTTTAGTATACTTTTTGCTGAGACATTATGTTTTTGAATAGTTATTAAAAAAAAAAATAAAGCATCTGCGGGTTCATTATTTTCCGATTCTCTTATTATTTTTTATAAGTACGACAATTCTTTAAAGTTCTTTGTTCAGCATCTTTTTCTTATCCTTTCTGCTTCCAACTTATTGTTGGTCTTTCTTTTTTCTAAATCACCGTGTAGTATGACTTCCATTGTGCGCTTGTGAGAACAAAAGAGAAAAATACAATTCATAGTAATGAGAATTTTTTTTCAACTTTGCAGTGGAACAGTGACAACAATTTTTTATTTTTTACCTTTAACATCTCTTACGGTATAAGTATACGTATCTATTTATTTAAGTAAACACACATACATTACATGGCATATTCAGCTGGAGGTTCAAAACGTTTGTTATTTTCTAAATATTTTTATGTTATTTTAAACGTTTTAACAAAATTATCGGTATTTATTTACGTGTTTTTAATAAATTACGAACAAATGTAATAACTTTTTTTTCATTTATATGCCTTATGCACTGACAGTACATATAAATACATTTGGACAAAATTCAGTATAAGTTTTATTTACTCTAACAAAGCTATAATGTATTTTCTTTCCTCACAAAATACTCTCATCGATCAAATTATGAAAATATGGAGAAACAGTCGAAGCTATATATTTTCAAAACGATTTTCAAATCATTTACATACGTTATAGATTTTTTAATTCACATTATTACTATTAAAAACTACAGTTGGGGATACTGGGGCATATGTGAGCAATTCACATAAATATAGCTTTTTCTCATAAATGGGTTATTTTCTATAAACAAAAACTATTGAATATAGTACACAGAACTTTTTTTTACGTATGATAATTTTTCTAAAATCACTTTTATAATTTTTTTTTAACATTTTTTAATAGATTTATAAATTTAAAAATTTGTTCACATGTGTCCCACTAATGGGGAAGTTGTGGACACGCGTGGGACACATGGGAACACAAAGAAAAATATTCTTAGAGATGCATTTTATTCTGTTATTCATTTGTCGTTATAATCATTAGTTATAGTATGTGTTAAAGTCACTATACAGAAAACAATATGTATAAATTTCTCTAGTTTATGGGTGATATGTTTAAATACAAGATTATAAAATGAAAATAAGTGGATTAGGGAAAAGTACAGAGGAATAGATGACTGGTTTATCGTTACAATAAAATAAATAGTCAAGGCGAAAAAATAAATAAAGCTTTTAAATTTTACTCAGGGGTTTTTGTTTCAGGGAAATGTTACAGAAGGGCCATTTAGATAATACTTATAGAAATTCTGCCGAAATAAGAAAAATACTCATCCCTGTATTTGCCTTATTTATGTAAGAAATATCAGTCGTTACTTTAACATTATTCATTTCTTTCTGTTTTATGTAACTTATCTATGACTGTAACCATGTATTCACTCATTCTCATTGTTTCAATTTGCCTTCTTATTTTGTATTTGGCAACAATTGAAGAGATAAAAACGTCATGTGACGTAACAGATATGAGTTTGCGGCAGTTGAGTTTGTTCTGAGCGGGGAGAAGCCGAACATTGGGAATATGCAATCTTTTATATGTATTTTTTTTTATTTTGTGTTTTCATTTTATTAAATGTTGTGTTCGTCAAGCAAGATGACTGTGAATTATTATTCATCCCCTAGACACTCTGCCCTACTTTTATTTCTAAAATAAAGATAAAGAAGGGTTTTTAATGATTGCTTTTTAAAAAGATCTCCATTAAAAGCCCTCCGCCAAAATTTAAACTGTTTTGCGTTTGAAAGAGTGTTTGGGAACGGACTTCTTACAATAGGAATTTTATTGCAGTGTTTTTTTTTTTAATGTCACATTCTTAAGATATTACTCCATATCTAACCATATCCCTAGATTTATCTCCATACAAAATATCAAATACATAGTTATATTAGAGATGAAAGAAAGACATCATTGCAAGTTTGGAAAAAATGAAAAATGAAAATTTAAAAAATTGCTGAAAATTATGATTTTTGTATTAACAATGCATAAAAAATATTGTAGTAAGCCTTAAATAAAATACTGCATAAAATTATTACATTTTAGAATATATTAAGTTTATTTAAATAACAATTGAACGTAAACGAGATTTTTGCTCTTTTTGTAATTATTGACAGATGTTTTTGTGGGAGTTTCAACGCAAAATGAAATGTCCTATGACAAAAAGGCTTCTATTGCAAGAAAATTATAGGTATTGAAGTGAGCTTTATTTCTCATTAAGATAAGTAAAAAAAAATAGAATCACGGAATGATTATTGGGGCACCTATGAAATGTTCATAAGTGGCCTAACTTTTCTGTTCACGTGTGTCCCACATGCCCAATTGAGTTAAAATGAAAAATAATTAACAATTCGCAATTTTAGAAGAATTTTTTTAGATAAAAATATTTATTCACAATATTTATTTTTCACAATATATGTTAAAACACTAAAAGTCAAATAAAAGTATAAATAAATAAAGCTATTCGCTTAGCAAGTTGGAACTGCGGTTTTACTTTTGAGATGTATAAACAGAGTTTTGGCTACCAAGGAAACACCCAATGTCAAAGAGCTTCAAAATTTTTTTATCATATGTCTAAAGGTGCTATCATCGTTGGTATTTTTCTTCAATTACAAAAACATATAATAACTAGTGAAAAAGTGCTATGTTCACAAGTGCTCTATGTTCACATGTGTCCCAGTCTCCATACATGTTTAGATATTAAATAAGATAATTACTTAAAGTGAATCAATATCTTAATAAATAATTACATAAATAAAAGTTATAATCATTTCACAAACACACCACTTCCACTAATAAAAATTTGAAATAAATAAATGACACCTAAAATTAAGCATAGATTTATTTTGAAATAGGAAAATTCGATATTTCATATACATAATAAATGAAAATTTTTGTGTTATTGTTACACTTCGTAACTAAAATTTTGTGGTTTCATAGACAAACTATTCGTGAAAGGGTAAGTCCATCCCCACAAAAAAAATCTGTAGAAAATCTATAGCTTTTTGGCCCAAAATCTGAGGGAATTCCGAAGGTATTTGGTCCATTATGCAGATATTTTTAAGAATATCTTTAAAAAATCTGCAGATATTTTAAAGATAAAGCTAAGTCTGCAAATTTTCTTCAAATTTCTGTAGAATTTCTGTAGAAAGTGGCAATTTCTTTAGATAATCTAAAGATTATTTTTAGTGGAAAATGCTGTAATTGGGTAGGAACGCGTAGGAATGCGGTCCCCGGAAATATTTTCTTTGTTAATTTAAAAATAAATAAATAAATAAATAAAATCGTATATGCGTGCAATCCAGTTTTTCTTCAAGCAAAACGTTAATTTTTGCTAATTTTCAGAAGATCCGTTTCGATTTATCCAAAATAGAGATATTTCGACCAATCAAATGCTTTGAAGCCATCGTGCTGCCACCGCTCTTTGAATACTGAACTTCAGAGCTCACTATAAAAGACGGCTGCCTAAGAAATTTTTTTTTTAATTACGTAGGGTCCCCTAAGTTTAAACTCCAGTAACTTATAAAAGATTTCTTAGACTTCTTTAATCTCAGAAAAATAAAGCTAAAATTTTTAAAATTATTGATACTAAAACTTAAAGGACCGTGCACACTGTGAAAAGAATCCGCCTTTTGCCAATTGCCATTTTTTTGTTAGCGATGAGGCCTAATATTCAGGCGGCGGTTGTTTTGAACTGATTTTGCATACACTATACTTATTGCGTGAAAGAAATTAAATTACTGTAAAAACTTAAAACTTTACTTTACTGTATAAAATTAAAAGAAGTCGGCTTTTGGCCAAATGTCTTAAATTGGCTTTTTCGTTTGCAAAAATGCAGTAGCATCATAATCTATGAACGGTTGAGTTCCCACAAATATATTTTTTCTAACACATATTTCAATATCATCAACATTCTAATACATATTTTTTATAGCACTGGTTATATGTTTTTATATCTAAAATGTGCTCACTTTTTATGTTTTTCTGTAATTGTGTTTAAAAAATGCTGAAAAGTTTTCGGAAAGAACAGTTGTGCATTAGAAATTTAGTAATTTCATTGGATGTGTTTTTCGACTGAATATAAAAGATTGAAATCGAACGCATTCAATTTAAAAAAATTAAAATTGAATTTTATAAATGATTTTAATTCATTGTTGTATTGAATAATGTTCTATGACTAGTTAGATGAATTCTAAACCAATAAATGGGTAAAATAACGAAAAAAATATTATTTTGGAAAGTATTTAAAAATAAAATAGTAATACTACCATAAATGGAATTCAAATATGGAATATTGGGATTATATTATGTTTTATTTTCTGTGGTGAAAAAATATAAATCTGCATATTGTTCTTTTAAAAAGGTAACATAAACTTCTGCAAAAATCTGTTCTCATTTCTGTTAAACAAAGAAAGGTTTATTTATTTATTTATTATTATTTTTACATTTAATCTGTCAAACAAGTGATAATTAACTATTCCAAATTACATTTTATTGATCCACCTTTGAGATTATATCAAAATCGCGATATAACTATAAAATGAAGGGGAAAAAATCGCATAAAATTTATAATACAAATACCATAGTCCATCGGAGCAGGCTCTTATTATGGCATGGGCAAATCGGGACTTTGTCCATGGACCACGGACCTTAAGCATAAATAGTAGTAGATATACATAGAGTAATATGAGTAGAAATACATATATGAGTAGAAATACATAGTAGAAATCTAAAATTCAAACATTCTCAGCTATGAAATTGGATTTGAGTTTATCCAAAATGAAGAAAATAAACAGAGAAAAATCTTTTTTCATTTGTCAAGTAATCTCAAAAATTATTAAACCAAAAGTTAGGGAAAAGTCGTTTTAAAAGTATTTCTTCATGTTTAAGTAAAAAACTTATACATAGTAACAACATGGAAAAAAAATCTGAATTCTTTTTCCAAGATGAAAACTTTTTCAACATTTTTTTGTGTTTAATCCGCATTTTTTTACATGAATGATGAAAATACATTTCAGGCCTTTTTGCAGTTTGAAGAATTAAATGCATCTTCTATTGTTCTAGAATGTCAAGTTAAAATATTCTTTGTCTATTTTTACATCTTCGCCTTTGCGCAACGCTTTGCTATTCTAGGTGAAACAACGGTTATTTTACTTCACAAATTACATAAATAAATGTATGAATACTATATTTTTTAGGTAATTACTTCATTATATAAATACGTAGCGCTTATAATCTTTGTCTGGACCGTACATTTGTCTTTTTGTCTGTCAGCATATAACAGCGTTTAAACTACCTAAATGAATTTGGATATATTTGAATTTGAATATATAGAATCTTTAAAGAATTTTGGTGAGGAATCTCAAACTTTATGAAAAATCCAGAAAACATATAAACATATTAATAAAAATTTCTTTATTCTATTAAATCCTATCATACAAAGTGCATTCCATAACGTTTCATGACAGATAATTATTCTAAGTTGCTATGATGATGATATATTTTTAAAGGTCGTGCGCATTTATTTCGGCGTTATTGAATTTAATACATAAAATCGCAATAAATATTGTATTTGTGCAATTTTACATAAGAATGCAACCGCTATTGCGCTAGGATCTGAATATTTGTAAAAATAATTATTGTACAAACGTCATGCTTGATGCACAAAATCCGACATGTTTTAAATTAATCATTTAATATAAACATGTTATACTATTAATTATTGATTTCTTAGTTAAAAAACTAAAAAGGGGCAAATGTTGTAATTAAAAAAAATCGTAGAAATGTTTAAATTTTTAATAGGTCGAAATTATGTACTTATTACTGCTACACCCTGCATTGAAATTCGTCAAAATATTGATTTTCTTTTTTTTTTTTATAGAAACCGAAAGATTCTTTATTTGTGAATAATTTGACATCTCATTTTTACACATACGACCTCGAGATATAGTAAATTTTGTTAACATATTCGCTGCCGCTCACGCGAAAGCACTTGATATGGCGCCAACATTAAGGGGCCACTCACGCGCCAGCGTGTTCTGTAGGGTGATGTCTAATAGTCAGTCACGCGCTGGCGCGGGAAAATCTTTCACTGTTCCTTCGTTACAAAAAGTAAATCGGCTTCTAGGAAAAACCCACTTCTACAGTGCGGCATTGACTATCATCACATATTCACTTAAGCGGCAGCGAACGTGTTAATTGATCCAGCGCAATGACCCATACAAATAAAAAACTGTAAACTGGTTTTTCTCCCTTTTTATATTTTTATAAATTGCTTGTTCAATAAAAACTATGGCTTTTTTTGTTAATTTAGATAGAGGTTTGGGGTTTTTTTTCTGTAATTGTTCTCCATGGTGCATTAATATTTTTTTGCATGGATTTAACATTCATGTTTATAATTATAAAAAAAAATATCTATCTTGAGAGTTTGTTGAATTTCTGTCATTTTTAGCACTTTCCGACAAAGTTCAAAACTGCGTATGCATTCGGTTTGTCTCTCGTCTGTCCACGCTCTAACTTCCGTAAATAGACTCGAATTTTCATGAAATTGATAAAGCTTATTTAGGGTAACCAAAACATATTTGGTATTGCATATGAAGTGTGTACGATTAATGGTTGACTTTCAGGGATACTCAAAAAATTTAAGTTCATTCTGGAATATGGGGAAAATTGTTTCGAGATTGTTTTATTTTATTGACATGATCTATTTCAAATGTATTTAATCTGATATAATTCATTTAATTTCATTACGATCACGTTAAAACAGAGGTATTCATGGATTCTTTTTCATTTAAACGGACACACAAAAGAAATCGGTTACAGTACTGCCTTTGCGTAGTAATTGCTGGAAAGTACTTTTTAAAATGCGGTATGCGCGTTTATTTTATTTATTTATTTATTTATTTATTCATTCTTTATATATAAAATATATACCTCATATACAGTGCTGCACAAAAGTATTCGCGTATTCTTATTAAAGGGATTTTCAATTGAAATATATCAATCTCTTAAATGAACTAAATTTTTGGGTGAATAATGGTAATAGTTACAAATTTCTATATCATATACAGGGTATCTGAAAAATATGGATAATTTTCGGATTGCAGGTGGGAAGAGCAGAAATTCAGTTTTGAAATGCGTTATACATTTACATGTGATGAAATGGGATATTAATTTGTTTTAACGGTGCAGTTTTTTTACATTATTTAGAATGTGTTGGAAAGTGCTTCATAATCTATGCTTGAAGAATGAT
The DNA here is from genome assembly GCA_964019185.1 of Maratus speculifer. Lineage (NCBI taxonomy): Eukaryota > Metazoa > Arthropoda > Arachnida > Araneae > Salticidae > Maratus > Maratus speculifer. The sequence continues at coordinate 27,351,747 of OZ025292.1, forward strand.
TTTTTTCTTTCTTATTTTTATTATACATAAGAGAAAAAAAATCATATTAAATATAAAATTCCACGCATCTAAAAATGTATGCACTTTATAATGCATATTCTAATGAATGTGGGAAAAAGTTTGAACAAAAATATTCATTTTTATATAATTAGTTGAATTAAAAAAATAAATTTAAAAACACTAAATTCTAGCAAAAAAGTTCTAGAAGATTTTTTTAAACTTTTTTAATTTTTAGTATTAAGTATTGTGCCAAAAACATAATTTTACAGTATTATTTAAAATTGAACTGATGGTTTCAAAGATAGTCTATCCCCTTAATGATATATTTTTTCTTCTCTTTAAAACCTTTTACGTGATTTTAAGTCTTCTGTACGTTTCCTAGTTACCTATGAAATTCAGTATGTCTTTGGTATCTTAAAAATTAAGTGATATTTTAATTCCAAAGTATCTTTGTAATTGAAGGTGTCTTTATAACTTTCGTCACGAACATCTATTCAGTGACATTATGAAAAAAAAAACAGAGGAGTCCAGTCCTAAAAAATTCTCCAGCGAAAAATATTTAAAATTCCCGAAAACGATGCAAATAAGTAACATTTTTTCATTTAGTCATACCAATTACTTGAAAATCTTTATTTTTGTTTTGCTCTTCTATCATTAGACGAAAATCATTCATAATTAGCATACTTATTAAGACAAAGCTTGACCATTATTATTTTGTGTAGCAAAAATACTATCTAGAATTTTAGAATAGAATCTTTTGCATAGTTTATTTTATCTGCATTTTTACGCCAGAGAATGAACGATTTATACACAAAACAAGAATGTCTTATATAATATTAAATCTAACGTTTTTTATATTTAATTCTTTTATTCATTTTTAAAACAATACTTTCTATTATAGAATATCTTTGAATGAAGTATTATTTTATTCATATGATATCTGATTTTTTTTTAAACTCAGTTCTGCAAGTTTTTACTTTATTGTCAATATCTCTTCTATCATGTGACTCCGAAACGTAATTTTTCTCTTCCGTTGATTTATCGTCTGCTATCATTTCGTTCCCGCATGTCATCCGTTTCTAAAAAAGACTAGACTGAAATGTGTTATATTTTATGGAGGCTGTCTTTAAAAATTGGGTTCTATTTCTCGCATGATTAATAAATGTATCATTTCACGCTTCGGGTACAATCTGTGTAACATGGTAATTTAATGGGAATAAAAGCTACTTTTCTGTTACATTTTATATTTTAGTGAAGAAATTTTTCATATCGTCACCACGATCTTTATGGCTGTATGTTGCGTTTAGTGAGAGTTTTGCGCATTTTATAATGTTAACTAGCGGCCTTCGCCCGCTGCGCTGGTCGGTTTAGACAGACATTAAATAGCTTAATAGTTTATTAATTACGTGCATTAAGTAGTTTAAATGTTAATATTAAATAGTTTAATGCTATTAAAATGCATACTAAACAATGTCTCAATATGTAAGTATGCAATGGAATACTTTTGTGTGTCCCTGTAAATCAATAAGAACAATTATTTGCAACACAGATTGTACAGAATGTATATTAAAGTATTTACTTCATAGATGCATATAAACTTTATTGTGTTCGAAAGAGTGTAAGACTATTAAAATGCACTTGAAAAAAGTTTCTCCACTGACCGTAATGCATTGAATCCTTTTCATTGTTCTGTATTTGAACTATGCATCCGTTTTTCATAAAATTTGAAATGACTCGACAAAATTATCTAATAATTATATATTTTAAGTTTCGAACGATTCGGTTGGGTAGATTTTGAGTTGTTATATGCGAATGGGCAACTCAGGATCCCGGTATTTTTTTCCTTTCAATTGAAAACAAACTCGACGCTTCTCCGTTTCGAGAATAGGAGGAGATAGCGTCACATACATACATACATACGATCGGATTTTAATTTTGTAGATTAACTCTTTCCGTCTCAAAGTACTTATGTTGCTTAAATGTTAAAATAATCGATTGACACCGGGACTTGCAAACGAATTTATTTTAAGATAAGTAATCCTTTTTCTCATATGTTGTGCAATTCAGCGATGGTAAATCGTGGGAAAATTTCTTCATTCGAGAGGAAAACAGAGGACTGTAGCAAAAAGGGAATGTGGTTTTGTGGAAATTTCGATATTTCTAAGATTTTTTTTCTCCCTCAGCTTTTGTTTCAACATTTATTTTTCAAAAATAAGTGGCATAAAATTTCTACTGACAAAAATTGCAATACATAATTCTAAACTTTTCATGGTATAAAGGGTTGGATGTATACGATGAATAATGAAATCATAGATAGAGAAGAAATATGAATGGAACAGTTCACATATATGGCTAACTCTACGAAGATACAATATCTGTAATATAAAGGCCGAATGGATCTGTGCGTAACCCATGCATCATTTTGCGAATGGCAACACTTTCCCCTGCAATTTCGGTTTTGCAATTTTCGCTACTGCAAATTTTACATTTCTAAACGTCACACATTTGTTTTTAAATTTTTAAACCGTCGTATAGAAAAAAATGTTCTTTAAATGCATTTTTTTTTCACATCGGTATTTATTTTTGAGATATAAATTTTTTAAATAATTTTTAGTACCAATTTTATAGTTGTGGCAACAGAATCATCCCACTTTTTCACAAAATTTAAAAATAAATAAATAAATAACATAAAATGCGTATACAATTTCAAAATTATCGTCTGTTATATAATCCGATAATTTTTTGTTTTATTTTGTTTAATAATTTGGATAATTGGGTTTTATAGTTAATTTTAGCATAAAATAATAGTTGTTTAGAGTTAGACTAAACAATATATGATGTGTTTTTTACTGTAACTAATTATGTAGATGTATTATAAATCAATGAAAAGTTATTTTCAAAAAGATATTTTGAAAAGATTTTCTTTCGTCTAATTTCGACGGGTTCTACCTCGTATTTATAGTATCTAAGTCTTAATTGCTACTTGTTTCAAGGTACTTTATCCGTCAAGTGTGTTTTTTGATGCTGAATGCATTTTTTTCTAAAGAACGGAGATCGTGAATCATATATAAATGTATTTTCTTTGTTATTATGCATGCACTTTTCTGGGAAAATCATGAAAGTATCAATTAAATAAAAGCAACGTTGAAAAGACGTTGAGAGAAAAGGCGTTGAAAAAAAGACGTTGAAAAAAAAGACAATTTGCATTACATATGCAGTTATAATGTACATTATAAAATTATATTTTGTTGTTCAAAAGTGAATCTTTTAAGAAAGAAATAAATTTTTTAAAAATGGAAATAGAAATCATATGACAATTTTAAATGTTTAAGAGATATAACACGCCGCCGTAATGTATGTTAATTAAATTCATTATAAAGGCTTTTCAATAATACATCTAATTTCCTTTTTTTTCTCTCTGTGCGTGCGCGTTTGTGTATAAGTTAATAGAAACTTTATTACTTCCGAGAAGCTTCATGTTTTAATTTTCAAAATTTTTTATAGCTGTATTAAAATTGCAAAAACCAAGTATCTTAATTATTAGTTATCGTTGAAAGAATGTGATGATTTTCTTAATATTTCAGAATGTTATTCCTGAAGTGCATTTATATACACTGTTAAAAATAAAGGTGACAAACCAGTTGCATTTGGCGTCGAGGAGTGAAAAGGTGTTACCATTTGACACCCGCGGGTGTTTGGGGTGTTGCTTGATCATTCACTGGGTGATTCACGCTAATTAGGGTGCCGCGCAATACACACCTTTGGAAGATTTTCACCCCTTAGTCATTTGCGCATGCTGTGTGATGTGTGCTCTTCCCCTTCAACTCGCCGTCACTGGTGGATCATAAAAGCAATTTTTCCCTACGAAGACTGTCACCGCACATGCGCTATCCCAATTTCTTTTAGAACATCGGATAACTTTTGACGAGCTTTTTTATATAAAGCAACCATTGAATTTCAGGGCGACTTTCAAAGTGAGCTCGATGGCCGAACGGTTAAAGAGTTGTGCTTGCAATTAGATGTTGTGGGTTCGAATCCTTCACGGGAAAAAAGTCGGTTTATAATTTCTTTTTATTATTGGGCACTCTGGGTTAGGACTGCCATCATTTTACCCTATTAAAGGTGTCATTCTGGCTCTCCTACGGTTATCACCAGTGAGACAAGCCTTTCACACCTAAAAGGTATAATATGCCACCTATAGTTTTAACAGTGTATATGTATATTTAATGAAAAAAAAATCTTTGAAAATTTTTTGTTTATTTTTATTATTTTTTTCCTTGAAAACGTATATTTTAAATGTTCAAAATCATAAAAGATAAGGAAGGAAATAATAAGTACAGCTTTTACAATTATAAAAGTAGTTACAACTCTTTCCGACAGAGGACAGAACCGCCACACCTAGTTGTGAAAGTAAAACTATGCTGATGTCGGAATTTTTGAGGAAATATAAAGCTGAGGAGGTTACCATCACTGGTGCAATCTAGAGATAAAAATATTATTTCAAAATACTGGTGTATCATTGGAATTTAAAAATTATAATAAAGTGGAACAGATTATAGCACACCATTACAGAAAAATTTTTGACCTCATTTGCCAAATAATATTCAAGCTGGTCTTAGTATGGTTGCAAACATTTACATCCATTTGAAGCTAAACACATTTATTTGAATCAGAAACTGTGCTTAACAATTGACAATATGTAGTACAATACAATTTGGTATATTGTTTACTAAAAAATTAACAATATTTAAAAACAAATTTATATGATTTAAATCGGTGAAGAAGTTATCAGTTCTGCTTAGGTATGTTTTTCTGCAAAAAAAAAAAAAAAAAATACGTGGCCTTTTGCGAGAGGTTTACACCTTACCAAAAAAATAAATAAATAAATAAAAATAAAAAACGCTTGCAACTATTTTGCTGTCGGATTTACAGATTATGAGGATTGCCAAATTGTACAACCCTTTGATATAAAAACAGTTTAAAAAGTATTATCTAAATGCGAACAAGGGGAAACAAGGTAACCCGAAACAAAGCAATAAATATTTTTCTTTACTTTGCATAAAAAATTTTAAAACAGAAACCTGGTGAGAATTTTATTTTATTTTTTATTCAATTAATGTGAGTCGCTATTGAATTGCGTTGTTTATAATTACATACTTAAGATTACATTTTTTAATGTTAATCTGTGTGATAACTAGACATAAAATGTTAAGACATTAAAGACATTTAATGAAACTAAAAAATAAACACATTATTTTTATAAAATTAAATTAATTTATAGTAACCTTTTCATGGTTTATACAAGATATTCATAATAAAAATATCAATCGAAAATCATAGCTGTTGTTTATACTCACGTTCAAAAGTATGAATTTAAAACATTAAAGCACTAGGGAGTCAAAGTAGGAATACATTCTTATGATGTTGGACAGGCTTCATTGTGTGGCAATTTCTTTATTTTTGTGAATATACCTTCTTGGAAAATTCTACTATTAAATTTATCACAGTCAGCTTTATTTTAATATTTCCTAAATCTAACATGTATTTAGTGTCTATTAAAAAACTAATGGCTCATCTGAATCCGCTGCTAAATGGCCTAAACATATTGAATTATCTTTTAAATGTTTCTGATAGTGATCTTCCCGATCGTCGATCGTCAACCATTTCGCAATAACTGAAAAAATAGGGTACATATTGCACCAGAATGCATCTACTAATAGAAAGCTAAAAAAGTACTGCTGTTACTAAACCGCTGAAATAATCGAATAACAGCGGTATTTGCGAAAAAAAAAATTATTTTAAAATTAGTAAAAGCTTTTCTTAAGTAGTTTAAACAACAATTAATTTTTTCATCACTGGTTACTAAGAACATACGATATTTTATTTACATAGACTTGGTGTTATATTGATTTTAACTAGGTAAAAGCTGCTCTACTCTTATGTACATTTTATGTACAATTTAAACAGAGAAAAAGATTTCTATAATAGCGATGCCTTTGTGGTATTTAGGGATTAAAATTAACTGGGACAGAATTAATTTCATCATGCCAAAAGGGATTAATGGATAATTTCAAATGTGAACATACGAAACCAACAGCTTTGTTTTCGTTTCATATTTGCAATGTTAAGGAGTTCCCATTAAGCTTGAAATATCCACTGTAATTACTTTTAACTGTGATATCAATGTTTTGTTTTTAGTTTGACTAAATGATTTTTTTAATTTTAAAACCCTGTTTCAGGCGTTATATGTTTAGTTATTTTACAAATTTTTAAATTATTTAAATATGTTTCGTAGCATCGCAACTTTAAATTAAATTGTGTATTCCAAGTGTAAGAGCTCTAGCAGAAGCCAGTTTGAAATAAAAAGAAAAAAACAGGAAAGGAATTTAAAAGGAAAAATCATTAACTTAAAGACAAAAAGAAAGAAAGGTGGGGTTCGCGCTCCTAAACTATCATACAACCGCTGCTGTTTCGAGTTGCTAATTATGTCCTGGTGTAAATTGCATAATGTAAATCGCCCAAAAGTGGATGCTTGCTTGCGGCATCATTCCTATACTTGCAATAATCCTATTTCAAAAACTAATGCAAGGAATTTCATATGTTTAGATTCCTCACGATGGGCATACATTATCATTTAATTTTGATTTTGGCACTTTGATAGCGAATTTTGAAGTATGAAAAAAGTTTTACTATTGGCACATCAGACTAGTTTTAGAAAAATACTATGTTTTAAAAGTATATCGCTTATAGATAAATTTACTGGATCTAATAGTTTCCTTTTCTCTTATATTTATAGATGTTTATTATATCATTAGTTTTAAATTATGTCGAATTTTAACGATTTACCTTCTTTTTTTAGGAAACTAGTCTTCGTGTTCATTTGACCGTGTGAACAAGCATGAGCACACATGGCCATGTCCATGTAAACTTTGTGCGACCAATTTAAGTACCCATTTAAATAGTTTATAATTTTTACTTTCGCATTATATTTCACCTAAAATAGTTACCAGAAACTTCTAAGTTTTCCTTATTGTACATGCTTCAGTATACATAATAATTTATGCATTATAAATTATCTTCAACCTTTTTAAACCCTTAACTTCCTTTCTATGGTGAGAATTATTTATTATTTGTAACCCTACATTTATTAAATCTCTTATCTTATCTGATATATTATAACCATATTTTATCACTTACTATAATATAAACAGAATCATCGAACAAATCATCCAATTTCTCATAAATGTCATTTTTATACTAATGATTTTTTTTTTAAATAATACCAATATTTGTGTTGAAAGCAAAAATTAGTGTGAAAAGAAGTATAATTTATAAATTTTCCTTTTTATTTTTAATATGAATCTTAGACGTTTACGCCTACTTATATAAAATAATAAATGAATGGAGAATTCTGTAATTATAAGAAAAGGTTTTGATCAAACATTAATGTTATTCCTGTAATAAAGAACACTACATTTCACTTTCTGAGAGTGGCATCAATTATGTCATGCTTTTCTTTGTGTTTGAGAACGGCTAATGGCGCATTAACGGAAGTACTCTCTCTTGCAGTAACGCCTGATAAATAAATTATAGGATTACCTGCAACGTAAATTTTTCTCATGTATATGTATATATTTCTTTTCTATTCCATTAATGAGTAAAATTGTTTGGAGTGAAAAGTTGCTTCTTCAGTTTGACAATTTTTCTTATATATGTAAAGTTAAATTAATCCTTTCGGGCCTGGTGTACTATTAAAAGTATATGTATTTTAAAAGAGTATTATTCTGTTTTAACAAATATCTGTGTTATTGTCCACATGTAATAATGCTATTATATGTCTTTGATTTTATTATATGACTTCATTAACGTTTAGGTATTAGTAATAATAATAATTAATATTTGATTAATGTTCTTTGCTCCGACATACATTTCACTCTTTAAATTTAAGATAAAAGTTACTTTTCCAAAAGAAGCATGGGTATCCTGATATAATCATCATTATAATATTTTCTAAACATATTCAAAAACTCTCACTAAGTCTATTGTCCTATGAATTTGTGTGTGTGTCTGTCAGTTCTTGTTAAATAATAAAATATACGATATGTAGCATTGTTAAAATTTGTGAGGATATTTGAAGAGCGCTGCTAGTGTATTTGAGGCTCAATCTTTGAAATTGCTGAGTAATAAATTTAAAAATCTTAAATATTTGTGACTAATCGAGCCTCCAAAAAAATAAACTTTATTGATTTTTATTAATCTGTTTAATATTGTTTAAGATATTTTCCTGAACGTGCCCCTTCTAATAAATTAATTCGCTGAAATTAAAATAAATGCGTAGGATAAATTTTGAATTATTGACCTGAATATATTTATGCATTTGGTTTAGAAAATAGTTGGTTTGAATTTCACGAAAACGGAACAAAGTGTATTGTAATAATACTAAATGTCCATATATTGCATTTAAACAAACGGCTTTTAAAATTCTTGAATTGCAAGGATTTAAAACTGCTTTAATTGTACTGTACAAACACTTTCGAATTTTATACATTCTATGTGTAAAAATGTACAAAAAATAAACAAAATATAAAAATGGTACAAAACGTTATTTTAGTACAATGGGTTTCATACTGACATGAACACTAGGGTGGAGCGAAAAAAATTTTTTTTTGAAAATCAAAAACGGGTAGGTGCCAAAAGTTGCCTTTATGCTAGTACATCAACTGCGTGAAATTTTACCGCTGAAAAAAAATGGCTCGAGTCTGCGCTTTTGCTCCAAAAATCGAAATTTTGGGTAAAATTTGTCATTTTTTGACATTTTTTCATAAAAAATTCCTACAGAGCTGGTTAGTATTTAAAAGTGTTGCTTAGACTTTTATATTTATCTGCTTAGCATATTTAAACTATAAAACAATATGTTTATTCCCTATAGCTGGAGCAAAACAGGCAACTTTTAGTAAGAAAACAGCATTACCACTCTATTGGGTCATACAACGAATTGTTGTTTTTAATACAGCTCTTGTTTTCTAAACTACCTTGGACATGCGTCGTGGAGGTGGCTATATTTTCTATACCACCCGGTCCAACTATTCGATTACCTTAGTACAGTGTTTTATTTATACATTGATTTGTGATTTTCTTTATAAAAATTTGGCATGTTTTCGATGCTTCTACCTTGTTCATCTGTTCTTTGCATCCACATGCTGCTGTAACTATCTTCAGGTACATTTTTACAGTTTATACAAAAAAATTACAAGCAGAGTAATGCGCGGGAATCTATTAAAGGGATCTATTCGGCCATCTATTATATTTATCAAACTTACATTCAGTTGATGAATAGTGATTGGAAGTTCTGTTACCAAACATTTTTTCAGTCAATTGTATTTTTTTTACGTAATGATTTGCTTCAAAGATGATTTCAGATATTTCAACTATAAGTATGCCATCATTTATTCTACTTTTGCATTTTTTATACGTTGAGAAGCGAGCTGTTTAATGTGATGGTGATCGTCAGCGAGAATTGCAATGAAAATTTGTTCTCCATGTGTAAAGCAACCGCTGTTGTAAAAAACTTTTTTTTGCATTAGTTTTATGCCGTTTTCTAAGTGTTTTGGTATCCAGGTAATTTTCTATTAACATTTAGATCCTCTTTTTATGAGTGGACAACGTTTGATGGTGAAATGTCCTGGGCATAAACATATAATGCATAGTACTTTATGAGGGAATGTACGGATTCTAATCGACTATAAGTGCTCATTTAAAATTAGGCGAATTTTATTTGTCACTGTGAACCATTTTGCATGGGGTAAGCCTAGAATTGTGTATAATATTGAATCATTCGCTACTTCAACTCCAGTGAATTTCCTCTGCGCCAATTATTAGAGAAGTCGATATAAAACGTTCTAAGCTACATGGATTCACTGGATCAATAAGGAAAATCTTTGTCTACGTACTATTCACTTCCTATTGCAATTTTTTTTTTTAAATAGAGAATAATTTTGAAAAATTATTTTCTCAAATTGAGAAAAAGATACTCAGAACAGACTAGAAATTTCTGCCAGAGATTGCAAAGCTAATTCATAAGGAAAGCTATTTCTCAGAAAGAATAGGGAATAGGAGTTTAGAAAACATCTCACACAAAAGACAGCTCATAAAGTTAATAAAATTTTCCGCTTTATATAAGCACAGATTGGCAATCAGCGTCTATATGTTCACTCACAAAATGTATAATCCAAGTTTATACCGCGGGATGTTTTATACCAAATGTATTACACACCTAAATAATAGATCCAAAATCTTATTAGAAATTACTAGACTATGGAACAATACAGGAAACGACATAAAGCATACTAAAACTTCTTTAGAAATATTGTTGTTTTACACGCAAATTTTGTTTGCAATCCCCTGTGACAATCGTCATAATATTAAGCAGCCAGCTTCTCAAAATATATTCAATGTAATAAGTACAGTAAATGATGACATACTAAAAATTGAATTCATACAATCAATTTTTAGGAAAATCATTAGATATAAAATGTAATTGATTGAAAAAATACTGTGGTAACAGAACTTTCAATCATAATGTATTAATTGCATGAAAATTTAATGAAGATAACAGACTGCTGAATAGGTTCAATTAAGAACATATCCAATACATTACTCAGCTTCTCTTCTGTTATACATGGTATAAAAATATACGTGCAGCAGGTCACACCAGCAATCCAAATCATCCAAAGTCGGTGAATACGAAGAAGAGATAAATTACTTTGATATATAAAAAACTTATACTCGTCTTCGGGGGAAAAGTAGCAATTCAATACATAAATAAAACACTGGGCCTAGATGATTGGGTGGTTGAGACGGGTGGGATAATGCAACCACCTCTATGAGTTATATACACAGTAGTTTTGAAAGCAGCTAGGTAAGAAATGCATTCAAAAGAACATTTCGTCGTATGCTCCAATAGAGAGGTTAACGCTGATTTTTCACAAAAAGTTGTCAGATTTGCTCCAATTATACAGACTACAGATATTGTTTTATAGTTTAAATATGTTAAGCAGATAAATATAAAGGTCTAAGAAACACTTTTAAATACTAACCAGCTCTGTAGGCATTTTTTAATTTTTTTGAAAAAATGTCAAAAAATGACAAATTTTACTCAAAATTTCGATTTTTGGAGCAAAAGCGCAGACTCAAGCCATTTTTTTTCAGCGGTAAAATTTCACGCAGTTAATTTACTAGTATAAAGGCAACTTTTGGCACCTACCCGTTTTTGATTTTCAAAAAAAAATTTTTTTCGCTCCACCCTAATGAACACCTAGTAATTTTGTGATACATTGGCAAAAATTCATAAATAATTATCAGAAAACGCCATTCTGGAGGCAACTACAGTAATTTTATTCAATTCATAGCTGTAAAAGAAATATGAAACTTTAAATTCTTTGAAAATACAAATTCTCTAAAAAAATGGTGTTGCAAAATTATATGAACATTGATCGAAATTATCATTAAACGAGCATGAAAATTTCAGAGGAATATTGAATGTCACTTCGAGAAGAAGATACTGAAATATGCAAATTATTTTAGCACCTACAAATACTTCACAGACTTATAAATTTACAAATTTGATCGCTAAGTGAGTTCTAGAAATATGAGTCATAAAAGCGCTTTAAACCCTTGGATAACGAGCGACACGTATACGTGCCGCAAAAAGGCTTAAGAAACCTTATTTATCCCCATTAGTAAGATTTTACGGTATATTTTTTCTTATTTAAAAGGAGCATTTACTCGATTTGAAAAGAAACAAATTTCTGTTTTTAAAAACCGGTGACAAAACATTCAAAATTTCGTAAAAACCCCCCGTCGCGAAGGGGTTAAGTGGTTTTGAGAAAGGAAAAATTGTGGCTTTTAAGTATCAAGGGCTTTCAGCCAGAGCTCTCGCAAAAAATTGAAAAGATTTCGGTGTAATATTAAATTTCCTTCGATTAAAAGAGGATTATGAAACAAAAAAGTGTTCAGGACGTCCACCAAAGCTGCACTAAAGATGAAAAAGAATGATTATAAAAAGTATGAGCAATGGTAAAACAACTTTAGGTGAACTTTCAAGAGATCCATCGATTAGAGATGATGAGGTACAAGAAAATAAAGTCCCAACCACGTATGACTAAAATGCATTACTAGAATCGCCTGGATTGTGCAAAAGACCATGTCCCGGAAGCTAGAATATGAAAGAGCAACAATTTTGGATGAAACAAAAATCAATGTGGGTGGCCCGGATGGTTTTTACTTGTTATTAGGTTTATACTATTTCTCACATTAATTAGACTTTCGTTTCTTTTGTAACATTATCTTGTTTTTTATGCTTGAAAAACTGGGTGTTCACATCATTTTGAAATCCAGTGTAATTTTATCGGACGTTTTTCCTAAAAAAAGAATAAGTAGCTTTTTATAAATTGCGAAGTTATAAATAACTTATCATCAAGAGATTCTTACACTTTTTTTTTCGCCATTATTTGGTTATTTTTTGTTGAACTTTAATTGAGAAAAAAAAAATTGAGAATTATTTGTTTCAAGATGACACATTAAACACATTATTGTTTTCTGACTGCCTGCAATATTTACTCTTCTTTACTCTCATTATACCTGATGAATATCCGATAGCAGAGACAAATGAAGTTGGGGTAAGATTTTATATGGGAAAAGCAGGGTAAAGTAAAATGTTCTCTTGAAAAATAAATTAAAGAAAAATGATGCATCCATAGAATTTTTATTTTAATTCAGTTTATTTACTTTTCCTTTCCTTATAAGCAGAAATAAGAAAACATGTTTTTTTTTATATAATTATTATTTTACACGACTGCGTAATCTTTTCTTTTTTACGTTTTTTTAAGCTATTTTTTATCTTCAGGTAAAATATATCAATTTTTATGAGTTCTTCCCTTTTATTTTCAGGGCATGTTCTCATTTTAAACTTAACTTCCTTTTTAAAATTTCATGCTGGAAAACTAAATATTAGTGGTGCAATAATTTATATTTTAATTTGTAAAAAATGTTCAGATGGGCAAAAGTATTATGCAAAAGGCCATTAAGATTAACGACAGCAGAAGCCCCAGGACTTTAAATATAAAAGCAATGTAAAAGCAATAGGCCTTTAAATTCTGTACTGCCATAATACCAAAAGATAATAATAGCTTTGCCATTATCAAACAATAACTTTTTATTATCTTTTGTAATACATTTTTTTTCTTTTTTTAAAGAATTACATAATGTGATACCGGAAATTAGAAGAACTTGACTTTTCCTTAGAAAAACAAGGCTTTTGTTAAAAGGAAACAGTTTGAATATAGAATCAGTTTCAAACATTTTTAAAAATCGTTTGTGAATTCAACTTTTTGTCTTCTGCCCTCTGCCTGTCTATGTTTGTAAATGTACTCTCGAAACTTTCATAAATATTCTTGTACTGCTCAGAAATTTCTATGCATTATTGATGTTTAGTATAAAATTTTGCATGAATATAATTATCTTTTTTATCTATTTCTTTTACAAGGACACACAAAAGACATTTGTGTGTCCCTGTATTTTGTGTGTACATGTGGACCCATGGCAGCATTTCACTTTGTGGACAGCAGGCAACAATTGACGAAAAATAACGTAGAAAATTTAAGTATGCGCATTTAGCAGTCACTTTGATATGTGTTCATTGGTGCTGTCTCTGAATCATTGCTGCGCATGCAAAAAAATTATGGTCGAATGCTTATCAGACAGATCTCGTACATACAGTTTTAATTGATCAGCTCTTTGGAGATAGATAGAAAAACGGGATTAAATATCAAAGAATAGAGAAAATTATGCTTCCCTAATAGATTGTGAAAAGGTTTTCAACACTACAAGATAATGGTTAGAAAATATTGCTTTTTCATTCGGTGAAAGACGATTAAATAAATAGTTTAGAAATCGCATAAAACAGTTGAGCATTATTTTTAGTGGTTACCACTTCTATGCTGTTTATATTTAACTGATTGATATACAAATTACATTACTTTTTTATTAAATATCGTTTCACCTGCCCTTTATATAAGCAGGAGGTTTTTATAAATATCACAGAGTGTGGTAAAATTTTAATTCAGCTGAGAAATTCATAAAACAACACAGAACATTTATCGGATAGTTACCATTCTTAGGCGTCTGTATCCCTTTCTTAGTCTTTAAATAAAGTAGAAATTATAATTTATTGATGTTTTACTTTTTAAATTAAACTATAAGTTGCTAATTATAGAGCCAATATGCATGCATGTAAGTTATAAACGGAATGTTCTCTTCTTCGGATTTTTGTGAAGAATTTACAGAAAAAGCATATTTTCTTCTACTGCAGATGTTATTTATTTATTTAATTTGTTTTTATATAAAAGATGAATAATTTAGACTGTAGATTTTTTTCGTTAATGTACTATAAATGTACTTATGAAAAAAACCATACATGCCGGTGCACTAAGTATTTGAGCAAGCGATAAAAGATTACAATATAATATAAAGCACATCTGGAATTTTAGTTTGAGGAATATTTCTTCGGATAATAAAATAAATAATTGTAAAATACCGATTTGTCTCTAATAAAATTTCACAATTATTAATCGTTCTATTCACGAATTGGTTTTATTTAACTAATCTCGCAGAAGTTTCTTTCCGTAAATAATTTCGAAAAAAGGTTAAAAAATAGGAAAAACTTACTTATCTAAATTGTATTTTTGTTCAAGTTAATTATAAAGTTGATATAAAAAACTGACTAACAATATACAAATTTAATTGAATTATATAATTATTCAATGGAAATTCAAACTGTATTTATTATTATGTATTAAAAATGTTAGAATTTATAAAAAGTCCAATTTTATGTCATTAATTATATATTCGACTGAAAATCTTTAAATATTTGCATAAAGGCAGTAATAGAAAATACATATTCAGTAAAACTTTGTAAAACGTTCTTTATAACTTAGTAAAATGATTTAAACTGTCTTGTCGATTTGATTTTTGATATTTTGTACCCATAAATAATGTGAAAAAACAAAAAAAAAGAAAATCTTTAAAGAAAAAAAGGTGATAAACGAAAATAAATGAAAATCGATTATCCTTTTAGTCGTGTTTGTTTTCAGCCAGCAGTTGTTTTGTTCTTTAAACCCTGCTTGTATCTTTATTTATCTTATTCCCTTTAAAAATAGTTGTAGGAAAAGACAACTATTGATTTTTTTTAAAAAACTTTGCTGTATGTTATAATTGTTTTCCATTTTATGTCTTTGCATACTTTATACTTTTCATAAATCCTGTACTTCATAACACCTGATATTTAATATTTATTAAGAGACTGTAATATTTCTAACAAAGCATAGGACCACCATAGTGGAAATGGCCCAAGCTGGAGATCGAACCCACAAGGAAGGTGTCCATACGCGCATACTCAGAAAAATCTGAAAAAAATTACAGAAAACTCGTCTCAAATGGACATATTTGTTTAGAAAAGAAATTTCGGCAGAACTTCGAGAGAGCGTGCATAAAAAAATTAAAAATAATTAATTTTCGTTTATTTGGCGATTTATCGCCGGCTGGCCATGAATCAGAATTTCAAAAAAAAAAAAAAAAAAAAAAATATCTCTGTTATGCCAAATACTCTTTAACCTCTTCGCTATGAAAGCCGTTTACTTAATTTTTAATCTTTTATCACCAGTTTTTACAAATATTTTTTCTAATTTACAATTAAAAATTAACAATAATTAACAATAAAAAGTAACTGGTAGAAATAATGAAGGATTATGAGTGACAATTAACAAGCCATTTTCAGATGCAATACAATCGTTTGCTTTAGGCGAAGAAAAATCTTTTCCGCCAAACTGCGCGTCGTTTCCATATTTTCACGCAAAATATTCAAAATATTTTATTTTTTACAGCATTTCCACTGAAATTCCGCCGCTAAATTTAACTGATCCTTTATTACATGCGTAAATAGTATAATTAACAGTTTTTTGCATATTCTGAGTATGCCTAGTAAGAAGACCTTCTTTGCCAGAATCCTTGGAATAGAGCTCCAAGTGCTCTGCTATTTAAGCTGAAAGGACGACGCACAGCTTGTCATTTCTCACTCACATTTTATGGGTAAGGCACTAACTGAAGCAATAAATCAAAACTTGTACATGAGCACAAAGATCTGTGGTGTAAAAAGAGGCACCAATTTACCCAGCATCGGTGAATACACATTTAATTACAATTAATTTTTTAATTAATTGTTAGCATATTTGATTATCAACGCTTGATTCTATAATTTCAAGAATAATTTCACTGCTAACTATTTATTGAAAAAATAATTATGAATAAATAGTTATTCACCCTGAATCAATATTTATTCAGTCCTGTAGGCTTTCTATAGAATTTATTCACATCCCTTTATCCATAAAAGTTAGCTATGCTCTAAAATACCTAGTACAACTTTGTATACATACCTACAGCAATTACTGCTGATACTCTGTACTGCAATCAAATACCTTATCTTTGAGTATATATGTAAATAAAAGATAAATGCAATGCATTGCGTAGTCTAATAAAAAAGTAATGTGGTATTCTACACTATTTTCATTTTATTTGAAAAACGTAACATCCTTAAAAAGCACCCTAATCGTTTTTTTTTTCGTAGATTATGCTGCAACGAAATTTTATGACGTGTCCCCAATAAATATTACTTTTTATATGTTCAAGCAATATCATGCTGTTGTCCTTTAATGTATTATACATTAATGACATTACATTTTAATTTTTATAGTGTTATTATAATGCACCGAAAAATTTTTCTCGTCGTCGATAATAGTAAAACAACGTTCTTTTGTGTGTTGTTTTTACTAAATCATAAGTAGGGATATGGCAACTAGTGATATGGCCGAGTACCGAATTTTTGGCGGAAAATTACAAACTTTTTTTTTCAAAAAAGAAAATAACTTTTATTTATGTATACATAGTTTACATGCGATTAAAAATATTAAAATATAAAAAAAATAAACTAATTTATGTTCTTCAATTAATTTACTGTTAATTTATATATTTGATTATTTTAATAATCGATAATATATTTTAATTGCTTTACGTAAATTGAAAACCGATTAACTCACACCTTAAAAAAATTTCCTTTTTCAAATCACTCTCAAGATATTTTAAATCCATTTTATACATATTTTTCTTTTTGAAATGTTAGTACAGTTTAAAAAAAAAATAACAAAAAATTATTGCTGACAAAATTATCAGAAGATTTTTTATAAATACAATTATAAATACAGTTTTCATAAATATAATAAAAAACTTCAGTAATTGACACAAAGCCATTTTGAAAAAACACTAACTGACATGAAATCAGCAGTGTTTGATGCTTTCCTTACAAAGAAAATAAATATATATATTTTTTTTATTTCAAGAAATTTATGCTTTAAAAATAACCATATAAAATAATCTATAAATCTTATAAAAACAAACAACCTTAACCTTAGTTACACATGATATCATAGTACATTTGTAAGTGTCTCTTTTCTTTCATATTTTAAATTATCAGTCATGCAAGTACCCCTTAATTAACATTTAAGAACCTCTAACTGACAAAAGACGTCAGGTTCTGATCGGACAAGGTGGTTTCATGGACATAGTGGTTTCATGGTGGTCACTAAGTTTACATACTATTTTTTCCGAGAATGTGAAATAAAATTATTTCACAAAACACAGAAAAAAAAGAATCTCTCATTAAGCTAAACTAAATAACTTGGAAACCCTGATTCGAATGTTATGCATCAGAAATCTTTTAGCTGTTTTTTCATAAATATGTTTTGGATGGTTGCATTACAAATATATAAGAACAACAAATATATTACTTAATTATCAAAATAAGATGAGTGCTTTAAAAAGCAACATTTTTCAGCTCTCAAAAGTTTTTTCTCATTAAATCTGTTTTTGAGCTACAAGTGATACATAAATTGACTCAAAAATAAAATAGGTACAAAGTTACATTTATATGAATTTACATTGCATAATTTTTTTTAAATGCTTATTTGAAATATGCAATTAAGAACCAAAATAAATAGTCCAATGTGTCAGCAAGCTTTATGTGTATATTAGTAAAAAAATGAAAATAAATTCTTATCCTGAATTTATTTGGCAAGATATCTTTAAATATTCGGTGGAATTTTAGCAATATTTTGCGAGCTATTTTAAAATATTCGGCCAAAGTAATTGGCCAACACGCCTTCAATATTTGGTCAACTGAATATTTTGTAAGGCACTGAGTTGTCCAAATTCCAAAAAATGGCCGAATAATTTGCTCCATCCCTAATTATAAGGGCACACTTCTCTAGACTCTTCCACTATCTTGCCTTACACATTTCTTTTTCAAGAGCAAATAATCTATGACGAATTTCAGTATATACAAATTCGATCTAAATTTACATTATTCTGCAATATACCTAGAAAAAACATATCCATAAATGCTTTTGAACTATGTTAGTAGTTGTTAGAATTCGTTAATATTTTTGGAATGTGTTTCTCTTTTTATTCAGTCTTATAAAATTTTAATTGTTCACGAACATTATACAACGTCATAATTTTAAATTTTTCTTGAAAAATACACAAAATATATTCTCTGGGACTGACAGTTCTTTAATGGCAACTATTATAACATTATATTTAACTTTGTGAATCCGACAAAATGTTTAACTTTGTAACTATTCAACTGCGCCATTTCGAAAGTAATTGCCAAAGTGGAACAAGAGGAATTTCACTTTTTTCACTTTCCATTTTAACAACTTATGAAGCATTTTCCTGATTATACTCTCTTTTCTCTCATTATAATTTATGACCTCATTTGAATTCTGAATCAGAAGAGAAGAGAGATTTTACTTAAACCACTAAAGAGAAAAAACTTAACATAAAGTTTCGTAATCACTCATGATTACAGAATAAAAATAACCTATTTAAAGATATTTCTTTCTTGTTCATGTCATACGTTTATTAGGAGAAAATGAAGTTGCTTTTCTTAGAATAAATTTGGAAATGACTGACTGCATTTGACGCTCCTTAATTCGATCTCTCGGGAATAACGGCAAAAGTTCAAATTAACCGACTTTTAAATTAAAATTGAACTTTTGATGCTATAAAAAAGGAAATATACATAAAAAAGAAGATTATTCATTTTTTTATAATTTATTTTATTAAGTGTATTAAATTTAAAATCTCTCACTCCCAAGCTTTAATTTTTTTTTATACATAATAGTTTTAAAAATCAAAAAATAGTTTAGCATTGTCGTAAACGCAATAAATAAAATAGCAAATACAAAAAGCAGAATTTAGAATGAAATAGAACTTATAATTAATAACAAGTTGTAAATTGCGCATGAAACATAGAAAATGAAGTGTGTTCGTACGATAACGAAATTTAAAATGTATTTAGATCTTACTGTTATAGTAGACAGTACTTCGGATACAGTATAGTGGTCGAAATCTTTTTTTTTTTTTTTTTTTTTTTTTTTTGTTCCTGCAAATATACAGGAAGTAATTTTTATCACAGCTTAACAATGTATATCATATTCAAAAAATGTGAAATAGCTTAGTATAATTTAAGCACGCCCCAAAAGAATGTTTTCCCGTATAGCATTATGTAGTGGACAATTTTTGTGTGGCCCAGTAATTTAATAATAAATATTTTTTCCATCACAGATTGTACAGAATGTATATTCTAGTACATATATATATATATATATATATATATATTTCATAAATAATTTTCAATTCTAATATATATGAATGCGTTTAACACTATTAAAATGCATTTGAAACTTTTTACCTCATTTGCCGTAATGTAACGGAATACTTTTGATTGTCTCATGCTTCCAATTTTCATAAAATTTCCAATGACTTGATAAAAGTATGTAATAGTTACATATTTTAAATTTCAAAAGATCAAAATGGATTTGAAACTTTTTTCCCATTGACCGTAATATAACGAAATACTTTTGATTTTTCCTGTAATTGATCGATGCATCCGATTTTCATAAAATATGAAATAACTCGATACAATTATGTAATAATTATATATTTAATTTCAAAAGATTAAAATGCTTTTGAAACTTTTTTTCTTTTTGACCGTAATGTAGCGGAATACTTTTGGTTGACCCTGCACTTGATCTATGCATCCGATTTTCACAAAATTTCAATTAACTTGACACAATTATGTACTAATTATATATTTTAAATTGCAAATGATTCGGCTGGGTAGTTTTTGCGTTGTTATATGCGGACAGACAGACAGACGGACTAAACGTTAACTATAGGTGCTACGTATTTACATAATTACGAATGCACCTAAATAGGAGAAGACATGCATGTTGTAATTTGTTATTATTTCGGGGTTTTCAATGCATCTCTCTATTTACAGCAAACATTTGAGTTCTTTTTAAAGTTAAAGTTGGTTTTGATTAACAATTTTAAAATATAGACTGTGAAACAAAATTCTGTATTTTGAAAGAAAAGGTGCTGGACCCATTGCTTCAAAGATAATTACTGAAAAATTTGGAAACTACTGACATTAAGAATGTTGTACAAATTCTCAATTCCAGGGGAAGTCGTGTTGCAAATGGTTACGTGGTGCATGTAACAGAGCAAATTCAAATTTTCCTGAACTTGATGCTTGAATTCACTTTCACAGCATTGATGCTTGAAAAATCACAACGCAAAATGCAGAAAAAAGTCATTATATTTTACATCAAATAGCACCGACAGCCCCCGCTGCCATAACGGTTGCTGTAAATACCACAAGTTGCTGTTTTTGCGAGTCTTGTAATATTTCTCACGTCTAGAAATTATTGCTTTGCTATTGCCTAAGTGTTGCATGTGACAGAAAAAATGCGATTTTAGTTAATTTCATGCTTGAGTTCGTATTCTTAGCATCGGTGCTTGAAACATTACAACATAAAGTGTAGGGAAAAATCACTGTATTTTACAACGAATGGCACTGAATGTCGGCTTCCGAAACTGACCGAAAATGTTCGTCTTTAGTTTGTGGATGAACAAATGTTCTCAATCTGGTGCTTGTTGCTTTCGAAAATTAATTTCAAACAACAGCATTTTTTTTAAGTAAAAATATCATAGATAACGCTAGGTTTTTATAATGTATATTGTGCATATAACTAGGGGCATAAATCAATTAAACTGTAAAACGTGCTAATCGTAGTTCTTACTCAATTAATCAGATTCGTAATGAGCACAGATTTTTAAAGGAGCACACGAAAATCACACACCATTCAAATACTGGTGTATAAAGGTGTGAGTGTGTGTGTTACGGTGAATTTTTTATAGTATCATTTCCTCTCAGTGCAGTCCAGAAGGACGTTTTTTATTCTTTTTTATAATTTTTGCATATTCATGATTATTGCATTACTCATGTTTTGTGAACTGATATTGATTTACTGTAGTGAATAAATAAAAAACTAACATCAGCAACAACAAAAATAATTATACGTGTTTTTGTCCAGTCCCCAGAAGAGTAGTCTGCACTCACCAAAACATTTATAAGAAAAAAATACTGATGTGAATTGTTACCGGTATGTATTCCTGAATTTTGAATAAATGCATAAATCCTTTCGGGTCCGAATTTTTTTCGGACAGTGTGTTTCAAAGCATCTTAAAAATTCTTTAAAATTTTTGTAGTTATCTACTGCCGTTACCATATATGCGTCATAAAAGCGATAATTAATTTTCTAATATTTTTTTTTCTTTTCTTAAAAGAAAATAAATTTTTTGCTAAATTAATTTTAAATTATCTTGTCAAAAGAAACAATAAAATAAAAAGAATGAGATGAGATATTGTTTTCGTACTTCATTTTTTATTTTTAATTTTGTAGATGACAGAATGACCTTAGAAGCTAAATGCGCTTCTAATTAATAATTAAATTTCAATCTTGTGGTTCATTGTATCTCACCTTTCGTTTTACTTTTATTTTTTGGCACGCTACTAACACACATACAGTAAAAATAACTGTGATTTATCCCATGAGGATGATTGATATAAATTGTTTATGTGGCTACCTATCTTATTCAATTCCATTTTTTAGTATTTTTCTATTATAATATCGTGTGGGTTCGAATTACTTGTACTGTAATTCCACCAGGGAAACAACCTTTATAGTTCCATCATTTATTTACACTATCATACAATAGCCGCTCACGCAGCATTCGAAAGAAACAAAACATCCTTACATCTCCGATCTTATTTGGCCAACATGCATTGCCTCACAAAACAGATTACGGTATCGTTGCGCCATCTACATTTAGGAAGTGCTACTATTCGAAGATATCACACCCCTCTCCTCATAGTTCAAACGAACTACAGGCAATCTTGGTCTATTGCTTCTTCGAACTGGAACACTTTTCTTCGAGTCCTCATCATTATTTTTAGTCACAGTGTCCTTTAGAGATATATCTGTCATAACATCATTTTTATTACTCACAACAGTACCTGTTACAATATCATGTGAAGGCTGAGATTTGTTTAGTTCCATAATATTCTCATTATCACGTTGGTCTTTTATTTTTCCATTAATCTCAGAAAAACGGTTTTTATTAACCCTTTCATAATTATCATAAGCATTGTAATTTTTACCACTATAACCCATATTTTCAAATCTTTCTGACATTTTTTTTGTTATTGTGGTCATTTTCTTCAATTCTTTCAGATTTTTCGTAACTTATCTCTCTGTTACGTCTCAACTGATTTACATGACGCTTACACATTATTCCGTCACATCTATTTACTAAAACCCATCTACTTCCTAATAATTTTATAATTTTTCCTTTTACCCATTTCTCCCCCTTTCCAAAATTTTTAACGAAAACTAATTCATGAAGCTTAAATTTGTGCTTGGGTTGCTGTATTTTACGTATTTTAGGTTTTGAGGGTAATACCAAATGAAGGGCTGTTCGAATTGGCCTTCCAAACATTAATTCAGCAGGAGTTTTACCAGTCACCGAATGAGGAGTTGAATGATTTTCTAACAAAAGTCGTGCAATTGATAATGATATGTCATTTTTATCCAGTTTCCTAAGGCAATTTTTCACAGTTTGCACGTATCTTTCCGCCTGTCCGTTCGACGACGGATGATATGGTGGAATAGGTGTATGCTTAATTCCATTATTTTTAAGAAATTCCTCAAATTCCTCACTTGTGAACGCGGTTCCATTATCACTGACTAATTCTAAAGGTAATCCAAATGTCGCAAAAATTCTTCTTAGTACTCTAATAGTATTTCTACTATCGGTCCTGGGCACTACTTCTACTTCTAACCATTTTGTATAAGAATCAACTACTATTAAAAAAAATTTCCCTTCAAACGGACCTGCATAATCTATGTGAATCCTTTCCCAGGGTAATTCAGACTTCCATTCTAAGGATTTCATTTTTGGATTATCCCTCGCACACATTTGGCATCTACTACATGAATTTACCATTTGTTCAATTTCCTTATCCATGTTTGGCCACCAAACCACCCCTCTAGCTTTAGGTTTCATGCTAGACATACCCTGATGAACAGAATGCAATAATTTCAATATATATTCTCTACCTTCCTCTGGCACAATTACTCTATGCCCCCATAATAAACAATTTTCTAAACAGGAAATTTCATTCCTTCTACGAAAATAAGGTTGATATTCTTCTGCTTTAACCTTTCGAGGCCATCCATGTAGTACCCACTCTAAAATTTGTTTAGTTATAGGATTTTCAGTTGTCCACTTTGCAATCGTTTTAGAAGTAACAGGCCAATCATTATTATTTGAAACAAACATTATTTCAGCAGGATTACTAACTATATTTACAGTTTCTGGGAGAGGTAATCTACTTAATGCGTCAGCATTTTTATTATTTTTACCTTCGCGATACTCAATTGTATAATCATATCCTGCTAACATAAGCGACCATCTCAGCATTCTAGGTGATAATGTATCAGGTACCTTTTTAACAGGATCAAACAATCTAATTAAAGGTTTATGATCCGTTATAATTTTAAACTGTTTACCAGCTAAATATTGGTGAAATTTAGTAGCACCAAATATTACAGATAAAGCTTCTTTATCTATCATTGCATAATTTCTTTCAGTTTTATTTAAAGTTCTATAAGCATAAGCTATGGGTTTCTCTTTACCCTCAATAATATGGCTTAATACAGAACCAATACCATATTCTGAAGCATCACAGTTCAAAACAATATCTTTGTTAACATCATATAATTCTAAAACAGGTGATGTACATAATAATTCTTTAACTTTTTGAAATGCTTTATCATGCTTTTCTGACCATGTCCACTTAACATTATTATCTAATAATCTATGTAAAGGTTCTAAGACATCTGAAATATTAGGTAGGAAGTTTCTATAATAAGAAATTAAGCCTAAAAATGAACGCAATTGTGACACATTATTTGGAATAGGTGCATTCAAAATAGCATTAACTTTCTCTGGCATAGGTCTAATTCCTTCCTGAGAAATTTTATGTCCTAAATAGCAAACTTCCAAAACCATAAATTTTAATTTTTCCTTATTTAATCTTATACCATGCTCAGAAAAGCATTTCAGAACACTTTCAACTCTTTCAGAATGTTCTGATTCATTCCTAGCACTTATGATTACATCATCTAAAAATACACCAACATACTCATATTTTTTTAATATATTCTCTATTTTTCTCTGGAACATTCCAGGAGCACACTTTACGCCAAAAGCTAATTTTAAAACATTAAATAATCCTTTATGAGTATTAATAGTTAAAATTTTACTACTTTCATTATCTACAGGTTGTTGTAAATAAGCATCTTTTAAATCAAAAACAGTAAAGAATTTTCCACCTGACAATTTAGAGAATAATTCTTCCATCCTAGGAAGAGGATAATTATCGTTTTCTGTATTTGAGTTTACTGTGGCTCTATAATCACCACAAATTCTAACAGTACCATTTGGTTTTGGAACAATTACTATAGGACTAGCCCAATCTGAATGATCAACAGGTTTCAAAATACCCTCTTTTGTTAATCGTTCCAATTCCAAATCAGTAGCTCTTCTCAAAGCAAACGGAACAGGTCGAGACTTAAGAAAAACTGGTTTTGCATCCTTTTTCAAATTTATTGAAACGGGAGGACCTTTTATTGTACCGATCCCGTCAGCAAAAACATTTGGAAAATTTCTAATTAAATCATCTTTCGAAATACTTTTAATCATATTTACATTAGGCCAAAATAATTTTGATGCTTTTAACCAAGTTTTTCCAATTAGACTCGGACCTTGCTCTTTAATAACTAATATTTTTAAATCAGGTATACAATATTCATCAACAAAAACATCTACTTTTAACTCACCTAATACAGTTAAAAAATCTTTAGTATAAGTTTGTAACTTAACTTTAGATTTAATTAAAGGTAGCTTACCTGAGAACAATTTTTCTGCCACATTTTTACTTACTATAGTATGTGCCGCCCCGGTGTCAATTTCAAATTTAACATTCACACCATTTATTTTTACATTTTTTTGCCATGTTACACTATTGGAGTTGTTGTCCACACAATTAAAACAATATTCCTCTTGAACAGTTTTAATTTTACTGTTTTTGTTCTGTTTATCATTTTTCATCATAAATTTTCGATTCCTACAACAAATTCTTAGGTGGCCAAATTTATGGCACAGATGGCACTCTGCATTCTTGAAAGGGCACATTTTAGGATTGTGGTGTTTCGCACATTTGAAACATGGTTTCTCTGACGCGAATTTATCTTCTTTGGGCTTAAATGGGTGAGAGAACTTTTCTGGTTTCGGTTTCTCCCCTCTAGCGCGCACTTGGTTGACAGCTGTACTCTCACCTATATGTAGTGATTTCACACCGGCTGCAGCCGATTCAAACGATTCTGCAATCTCCACCGCAGTCTGGAAATTTAATTCCTTACAATCGAGCAGCATTTGTTGTATCTTTTCATCTTGTATTCCGAACACAAGCTGGTCACGCAGGCGGTCATTTAAGGTGTTTCCGAAATTACAGAATTCAGACAATCTTCTAAGTTCTCTTACAAACTCAGCTATGCTTTCCCCTGGCTTTCTAAGACGTTTCTGAAATTTGAATCTCTCCACAATTTCACTTGGACAAGGAGAAAAATGTTCTTTAGCTTTTTTTAAAAGATCTTCATATTTTATCTCCTTTAACGTCTTCGGGACAATAATGTCTCTTAAAATCGTAAATGTTGTCGTACCAACAGAACTAAGCAAAATATTCTTTTTCATTTCTTCATTCTTTATATTATTCGCACAGAAATAAAAATCCATTTTCTCAACATAAATAGTCCAAGGAACCTTTGAGTCATATTCTTCTAGCCGACCCAGTGAAATAATTTCTTTTTCAACAGCCGTTTCTTTTCCCGGCGTTTACTTTTTTTTTCACAATATTTTTCTTAACAAAATAATATGGGTAAATAATCCCATCTTAGTCGCCACTTTATAATATCGTGTGGGTTCGAATTACTTGTACTGTAATTCCACCAGGGAAACAACCTTTATAGTTCCATCATTTATTTACACTATCATACAATAGCCGCTCACGCAGCATTCGAAAGAAACAAAACATCCTTACATCTCCGATCTTATTTGGCCAACATGCATTGCCTCACAAAACAGATTACGGTATCGTTGCGCCATCTACATTTAGGAAGTGCTACTATTCGAAGATATCACATCTATCTTTGCTTCTTCTGATACTTTCGGGGATTTTAAATGTTGTGTATTTTAATGATTATAAATTAGAATAAATTTAAATGTAATTTCGCTTTAAAAATATATATAAAGATAGTCATCATTCATAATAGAAGATAGACAGGGAAGGAGACCATATAAAAGTCAATAAGAATGTTTTTACTTAAAAAAAAGACAGTAGATTGTTTTTAAGAAACGTTCAATTTGATTAATGTGTATCAAGATATAAACTTTGCTGCAGAAAAAAAGGCTATTCCTATATAGTTTTATTTTTTAACATTATATCGGCATATTAGCAGTAATTTTTCATTGTTGCTTTGTTAAACTGTGTGGACAGTTTTGTTTCTTTGAATATATTTTTTGCATTTTACACGACAATGTTATACCATAATGATCGAATATTTCGAGATGAAATTTTTACTTTTTTCACGTTTAAAAAACCCTTATGTTTCCTTTTTTATCTTCTCTCGTTGAGTATCAGAAATGAAATATTCCTCCGTGACCATAGAAACGGAAATGTTAATTTTCAGTTGAGAGAAAAGCGAACATATTGAGTTAAAAATTTGTAAGTCATATTTTCGTCTATAAACAAGCCATTAAATATGTGGCAATGTGATAAAAAGTGCAAAGGGTGCATATTCTAATGGCGTGTAAGGAAGGCAAGGCAATGAAAGCAGAGTGATAATATACAATATGGATATGTGTTAAGTAAACGTTCATCAGCATATATTATGACACGTGTCTGAAAACTCGCCTTTTCCTTAAAATTAAATTTTAGAAAATCGTGCAGAACCTTTGACTGCGTCTAATATTCTTATTGTAAATTAAAATTTTACAATACCAGAAATGTGGAAAAAATAGTTTTTTCGCAGATCGCAAAGTTTTTTTTTTGTATAGATTCCCCAATAGAAGAGATTGATAGGAATAAAACCGATTTTTAAAATTTTATACACGACGGAATTTGAAACTCACGTTCTCATATAATTAATGTAATTTAATTTTTAATAATGTGTTTATATTTATTTTAAAAATCATAAATTTCAGTCTTAAATGGGGGGAAAATTTCCACCTTGAAAACGCGAGCCAAATATATAGAAGCCATATAAAAAAATAGTCTGTATTATTCCTATCATTACTTCGTTTAAACAAATGCTTATTTTTGATGCGAAACTCATTTCTGTACTAGAAATTAAACATTACCTGCCGTTGACCATCACTTCTACGCAATCTTCAGGGATCGATTTTGAAAGAAATCAATGTCCAGTTAATGTTTTCCTCTAAAAAATAAATAAATTCCAATTTTTAAACCTCTGGTTGCATGAAATGGGGTAAAATGAGCCGTAAGATTAGACTGCCGCAAACAAATAGAAATAATGATAAAAGTAATTTCAAAATACACTACAATTTTGCTCTCCGTACATTTTCTATATTTTCATTCAAATTCTTTTAGCAGCGTAATGCAATCATTTTCATCCACTCACATACCCCATTTCAATAAATCATTTTTATCGCCTGAAAACATTTACTACATGATAGATTCACCTCAATTTAATAAGAAAGTGGAAATTTAAATTAAATGCATTCGAGCACGGGAGATCCGGTGAAAAATGTAACTACAACAGGGGAAATTCTATACCCTTGAGAAGCCATCAGTGAAATTTTTTAGGAGTATAAAATAGACAGAAGAGATTAATATATATATATATGTGTGTGTGTATTAATCTCTTCTGTCCACTCTGTTCGTTTTATGTAATTTATGTTAAGAAAAACTGGAAGAAAAATTTCTTTGAAAATACTAACAAAACATTTTAATAGTAATTTTTAAATCATCGAATTTGAATGTGCTTGAGAAAAAAATTAGTCTAAATTTTATTAACATTCTCGTTGTTGCAAACTGATATATCCATTCCCTTTGCTGTAGATTTCTCTGTAGTATAAGCTATATAAAAATTAATATGAATATACACGTATAATCCAGTTAAAAAATTAGTTATTATTAATACTTTGAAGGCCTACATGCCTATTCTGAATAAAATATTTTACATCCTGTTGGAAAAATAGCCTTTTTAAGCATTTAAAAAAATAACGGTGAAAACAACATTGCAATTTTATCCTTTTTTTCGGATGTTAGATGTTTATATCATGTCATCAAATAGCACTCATTTAGAATTAAATTACGCTCAGAAAATTGTGAATACATATACAATTTATTTAGATCTCAGTTTAGTGTGTTTGTTTTCTACCATTTACTTCCCTCGTGATTTCGTGGAATAGAGAAATATAATGTCTAAATTCTATATGCATATTTAATGAAATATTATCATAGCAAACGCATTAGCGTTTGGTATAATATGTTTAACAAATGGAAAATGCAAACGTCTTTTTGAAATTTCTGGAGAACCAGTTGACGTACGACAGTGATTTTTTTTCAAACGATAGAACTCTACGAGTCGAATAAAATGATATCATTAAAATAATTATCATAGTTTACTGTAGTTTTTTATTTAACCTTTAACGAAGAAATGAACACGTAAAATTTAACAAGCGATTGCTAACGATATTGTGGATGGATCCATTTCTGGTTTATTTTAATTCTTTCGGTAAAACTTAAAATAGGATTATTTTTTTATCTTTGTATGTTTGACGATCGCTGAAAAAATCGAATTTGTGTCTTAAAGCTGCAGTTGAACATAGTTTCTTGTTATTGCTGTTGTAGTTTATTTTATTAATTGCCATCAAGTTTAAATATATTTTTCTTATGTAAGTAACATAATTTATTCAAATTAAATAAATCACGTGATAAACATAGTTATTTGTTTTTATTACGAAACATTTAGTTTCGTAACATAACAGTTACATAACAGTTCTTTGAATAAAGTTGTAAGCGCACTGTAATTTTTTTTGTCCAACTCCTTAGTTTAATTTTCAGACATCATGCATTTTAAATGGCAATGCAGTAACTTTCTTAATTATTTTAATAAAAGAATAAAATGTGGACATAAGCAAATATTTTGCTTTTCAAAATATAAAAAAAAAATCTTGAGGTTTTATCAAAAAATTTAAATGATAAGCATTAAAAATGGTCTGGTGAGCAACAAAAAAAGTTAATATGTTTTCAAATATGAAAAAGTGTTTGACAAGTGCTCCTAATTGAGCATGAGAAAAGACAAGGGGTCCTTTCTTGGCTGCAGCTCAGTGTCAATGCCAAATTTGAAAAAAAATCATATTTGCGCTTTTTCTATGTAAAAGAAATTTGTGTAAAACTTCCCGTCTTTCTTTTTAGTAAAATTTTCAATTCTCTTTTTACATGTGACCTGCACTGTTGACTCCAGTGAAACTTCAGATTAGTTTTCTGTGCAGTTCTACTTGGTGCTACTGCAATGAGTATGATATGCTGCTGGAACTAAGGTTTCTGGTACTATTTCGCCTTACATTCATGTTTAATTATGCTGCATTTTTTCTGGTTATGTCTTTGCGCTACACTTTTTTATCGTAATTGTGACTAATTATTTTTTTAATGTGAGAAAAGCGCAAATATGACTTTTTCAAATTTGGCATTGACAGTAAGCTGCAACCAAGAAGGGACCCCTTGTCCTTTCTCATGTTTAATTAGAAGCATTTGTCAAACACTTTTTCATACTTGAAAACATATTAACTCCTCCCTTTGTCCTTTGTGAATTATTTGAGGTGTTCTCATTTTATAAAGTTAGTTTGAATTCAAATTTATTTTTTTGCCTTGTAGAAATTTTATTTTGGTTTCATGATTTCTCACAAAGAGAAATTTTGAAAAATTTCCAATTTATTTTGATTAAAAAATGAAATACGGCTAGAATAAAAAAGAGATATAAAGCTCTTTTCCAGATGCTTGTGTTGACTGTTTATTATGTTAAGTATATTTATTCATAAATAAAGTAGATATACAAAAAATGAAGAATTAAAGATGTCTAATGGTAAATTATGTCGTAATATCAAATTTTTTAATAATGATAATAATAAAATATCAGACGATAAAATCAGCATGTGCAGCATAACAAAAAATTACGTAAAGAGGTGAACATGCGTAAAAACAAGATTTCTTTGAAAATTTTAGGAAGTTTTATGCGTCAGATAGTTTTATATCTTTACATTTTTTTCTTTCGTTTGAAAACAAACAGCACAAAAACATTTTTATTTAAAAAGAAAAAAACAATTAATTTCATTATACTTTTTTTTAAATCAATACTTCCTGTTTTTAATTCAATCAAATCGGAAATTATACACCAATCGTGGCAAATCAGGCGCGTTTAGACTATAACTAGCTATTTAGATCTTAGTGCAATAAACATTGCACTCTTATGTATAAATTAATGATTACACAATTTATTACAATTATTGATACGAATTACTTCTGCATATCAAAAAATATGAGATGACTAACGCATGATGTACCATTTTGACCTGCAACTCAATCGTAGATCTTCAATTAGTAGGCAGAAATGGCAAACGGTGGTAAGATAAATAATGAATTCCAAGGAAATTTTTTTATTAAATAAACCAGATACGACATTCTTATAAACAAATTTATTCATGATTCACAACTTAAGAAAACAGTTCCACAATACTTCATTTTTCAAAATTATTTCTAGTGCAATATGTCGCCACAGCAAAACAGTAAGATGATGTTGAAAGACTAATGTATTAATGTAATGTAATGTAATGTAATACATCTTTAAGTCTTGATTCGATTTCCATAAAAGTTGAAAAATGCTGCAACGATTGCATATATTAGTTTTTAAGCCAATCATTTGAGTACTTTTTGAATTTTTGTATGCGGACAGAAGAACATACCATATGTGAATATAGTATACGTATTTACATTCATAAGAACTCTCTTAAAAAGGTAGACTGAGTTCTTCAGAAAGAATTTCGTGTATTTGTGCAAATTTTACTTTGAATAATAGCCAAAATACGAATACTTTTATAATAACAAATAAGATATTAGCATTTTTTTTACTCTAACTTTAATCTTTTAATTCATATATAAAAAAATACGTGGTAAATATACGTACAGATAATGGCATTGTGCAGAAATAATTTACTTTGAATATTGTCATCGTTATAACATAATAAAAGAAACTACAATTCACTTACCGAAAGGGGCATCGAGGCTGTGTGAATAAATGCAGTTAATGGCACATTAACGAAATGACCCCACTTTAGTAAAGAGCCAGCTATAAATAAGTTATGTGATTCACCTACAACTAGAAGTACTTTGCATTGCATTACTTTTCAATTGTTTTTGCGTTATTGTATGAAACCAATTGAATCAACAAAACACTTATTTTTGCATATGTGCCCGGTAAGAAGAATAAATTAAAAATTACGGGTAATTAAGACATTAAAAAATCTAATTGTTGGAGGGGGGGGGTAAAACTTACCCATAGTAGCTTAAAATTGGAGCAGTTTAAAGAGTGATAGGAAAAATAGTAGCATTAATTGGTATGCATTTGGAATTTATTAGAATTTTTATTATTTAAAACATAAAAGCACATTAATTTAACATTTGTTGGTCCTCCATAGAAGTTAAGTACTTTCCATAGAATATTTCCAAGAAATAAATTAGAAATCTTACTCACGATTCATCTTTTCGCAGAAATTCGCAGTATTTACAGGACTGGCTTTAATTATTAATAAGGTTTCAAAAAACTATTTATTTAATCTATATCACGTACAAAAGTGAGCGAAATATGAAAAGATCGATACACTCATAAAATTTCTAGTCCATGCTACAAGGGTGTAAATCCTAAAGCTGCTATCAGATTTACCAACATTTGGAGAGACTTTTGAGCCAACACATGATTTCCTCCAACTTTTCGCAAAATGCCGCACCAAAATCAGTGTGATAGAAAACAAAAATGTCCTCCAACGTTTTTTCTGTAGTTTCAAAAAAGTCTTCGCTAGGCAAGACTTTTCATCCAACATCGAACATTTCAACGAATTGGAGATAAACGAATGATATGAATAGGCAATAAATGTTAACACCTGGTACTAATGGAACAGGTGTTTCTCCATTTTCTCCAAATTTTTTCTAAGGCAATTGTAACCTTTTCTCTCTCAACGGGAAAATGTTGGGGTTAAAATCGGCTGAAAAGTTTGTCTCGCGTAAAGTTCGTGAATCTGATAACAGCTTTAGTCATCCAAGACTTATCCCAACGACAATCCAGTTCCGTCCATACTTACAGAAACATATTTCTGTCAATTTTTTCATATCACTAGTGATGCGGGCCTGAACGCGAAACATGAGGCGGAGTTTTAAACTTGGAGAGTGTGTGTATCTTGTGTAGAATTTGTAGATCGTATATCGTTAAAACGCACTGTTCTTAAAACGATAGCTTCTTTTGGCTAAACATGTATGCATGAAATATATAATATTTAAAATGAATATATATACAGGTAAACTTGGTCTTTTATTAAGCATATTTCGGTAAATTGAACATTTAAAAATCTGGCAACTAAGCTGAAAGATTTATTCGAAAACTTTTATTTCCTTTTTTTTTAATTGTTTAAAATTTTTATTTAGTCAAAGAAAAGCGTTAAAAGTGAGAAAAAAAGTGACAGAATATTTGACGATGCACAATACTTAGAAACAAAATAACTTCTTTACAAATCACATATATCCCCACTATTGCATGTTTGTAACCATCGTACCATTACCAGCACAAAAGATGACAGATTTTTCCGGAAATATATGGTTAATTTAATCCGCTTTTTATCCACACTGTAAAAGAAAAATCTGTTAAATTTACAGTAAAAACAGCTGTCAGCAATGTTGCCGACAGTTTTTGCCATAAAAATTGCAGTAAAATTAGATGTTAATTTTTTAATATATCTAATTTTATTGCAGCTTTTACAGTTAATTAAAAATTTTTTTAGTACATATAGGGGATAAGGGGTGGGGTACCTTTGTAATATATCTTGCATATACGAGGGTACATATCTTGCTTGGACAGTATTTGTACATACAAAATGGTGCACATTTGTGTGCTTATTGCCCTGAAGCAGTAGTAATGTACTACGATAAACTTTTTTAAAAATAATTTATTTGCAGGAAAACTTTTTGTAGGCAAAATTTGAGCCTTTCTTTTGCTGAAGACTGTACTTAAAATACTAACAAAAGTACTTTACATTAATTGTAGAATTTTTATGCTTACAATATACTTACACAATAATAGATCATATCCATTACCTTTATTCTTAAAAGAAACAAACTAAATGAAAATTTCACTTTCATTTTTAAATTACTATTTAAAATGCGATTTTTAATATGCTGCATTTTGCAAGAACTTGTTATAAATTATGAATTAGATTTTCATCTTCCTTGCGTTACATAAAAATATATGATTTAAAATGTATTTTTTAAAAGCAATATATTCTATGATTCCATCTATTTTATGCATTTTATATGAAACAATGAATAATAACAGTTTTAATTGTGAATTTTAAAGGGAAAAATATCCTTCCGAAATAATATTATAATTATAAGCTTTGAAATGCTTCCAGTTTATGAATAAATTATAAAACTTTGTTTTAAAAATTCTTTTCTTAGGATCCATCCAATTAAAACTTTATTTTCACTTAACCTCGTGCATCTTACTACTACCAAAAATTAAATTGTTTCATGCACGACTCATTTTTTATTCATTTAATATTACCTTCCGTAATATGTTGGAAAAATGCTACTGATTTTTTATTCCAGCTTTAAATAAACGCTAAAATATTTAAACAATGAGTTATTAAGAATTTTTCTTGAAATTCTAAATCAAAAAGGGATTTTTAACTTTTTTAATTCACTAAAATATTAATCTGTTTTCTTTACAAAAGTTGTAAAATCCGTGAAAATAGTTTTGTGAAAATAGTTTTATACACTAGAGATTCATAATAAGCATTTTGAAAAAACATTTATTTGTTACATAAATTAAAAAAAAAAAAGAAAATTTTTCAGATTTCTATAGTTACGTAAACAAGATATTTTGATACAAACGATTCATAAATGAGCTTTCATAATATTTTTATTACTTTTATCTTTATAAGAAAAAAAATATTGGATTCGTAAAATATTTTGAATTTCGGTTTTTGACGGATTAATACGTTTCAAGTATCAGAAAGTTTTGTTTTTTTAAGATGTTTTTACAAAATATTTGTTTGTGACTTCGTGATTCTGTCTGTGACAAATTTTGTGGGTGCTCTATTTAAAGACCTAATGCACAGAATTTAACACAAATTTGTATTTAGGTAGTCTTCATATAAAATGATGTTGATCAGTTTTAGTGAAAATCGTCAACATGTAGCGTTGCTATGATGCTTTTCTCTCGATTTCAGCAACAGCTCTATGTCAAGAGATACTTCACATATTTCCACTAAACTTCAGAATTAGGTAGTTCTTGACATGATTTGATTATGTTTAAATTTTGATGTAAATCATTCAACAGGTGGTGCTGCTTTCTGATTTTTTTCGATTAATGCAATCGTTATATTTTATGAACTACTGTACGAATTTTTATGAAATTTCAGATTCAGTTAGTACTTGACAAGGATAGATGTTGTTACTACGAGAGTTTTTTCGCGATCCTATCTAAAATCCTGATCCATGAGGCCCTATCTGAAGAGTTAATGCACGGATTTTCATCACTTTAGATTCTATAAATTTGTGATATAAACTAATTCTGATTATGTTTTGGTTTCAGTTGTCCAACAGGTAGCACAGTTATGCTGAATTTTCCCCAATAACTGAAATAGCTCTATCTCAAGGACTAATGTACGATGTTCTTTTATCAAACACCAGGTTCAAGTACAGCTTGATAAATAATATTGTTGTTTATGTTTTAATATAAAATGCCCAGTAGGTGGCTTTGGGATAATATTAAAGTTTTGAAAATCTCAACAACTAATGTTTTTAAAAAATGGTTTGGTAATTTGTTAAATTACAATTATTTTTTTATATGATTTTATCTTTTTTTATTCTTACATTCCTAAGGGTGGAATCCCATATTTGACAGGAAAGTGTATTTAGTTATCATTTTCCCATTTACGCGTGATGTGCTTCCAGTGTTACCTTATAATGATTCGTTTTATATATGTGAAGAAGAAACATCATTCATTAAATAGGAATGTTAAAAATAATCTTATCTAATCCTTCTATAGTAAAAAAAAACTAGCCTTAAAAGGAATGACTCCTGGAATGATGCTGATGTGGAAGATTTCCGGAACTAACGAATCCGGGTTGTCCACTCCTTCCATGAGTCGAATAGACCAATCAGGAAAGGGCTCCGTCTATGCATCGCCATATGGGTTACCATAAAGAGAGGAAAGGTTACCATAGCCAACAATCGCCAAGTTTGTCGCGAACTTGGCGATATATCGCCAAATTTGGCGATCAAAATTAGTTGTCAAAAGTGAAGCCAACTTGGCGATAACTGTAATATTTCGCCAAAGTTTTAATTTCTTTACAACACCAGTCGTTTGATACATCATTTGAGAGGTTTGCAACTGCTTATTCATATAATGGATGTCTTGTGTGTTATCCCCCCATTCTGCTCCCCAGGGGGGACACATTTTAATTTTCTTTACAACACCAGTCGTGTTACACAAGATTTGAAAGGTCTGCAACTGCTTATTCATATTATGGATGTCTTGTGTGTCACTCCCACACTCTGCTCTCCCCAGGGGGGGGGGGGCGGTCACATTTTTAATTTCTTTACAACACCAATTGTGTGACACATCATTTGAGAGGTCTGCAACTGCTTATTCATATTATGGATACCTTGTGTGTAACCCCCCCCCCCTCTGCCCTCAGAGGGGGCGCATTTTGTAATTTCTTTACAACACCAATTGTGTGACACATCATTTGAAAGGTCTGCAACTGCTTATTCATACCATGGGTTATTGGCGAGCGCAGCAAGCAGGGGTAGACAATAATTTGGAATCGCGAAGCGATTACGCGGGGGGTTGGCGAGCATAGCGAGCAGGGGGGCGGGGTCCCCCTAGTACTGTATAAAAAAATCCTTTTTAAATGGGTTGGTAATTTGAAAATTACAATTATTTATTTTATTTTATATATTTAATTTTATTTTGTTATATTTTTTGTTGCTGTTGTTCATTTAAAAGGAAAAAAGCGTAATAACTTAGTATTTCAGAATTTGTGATAATCTTTGCAAACAGCATTTTGTAATCGTCATTAGCTTCTTTTATATTTCTCATGTGCACCAACCTTGGTGTTTAAATAAAATATTTTTATGTATTGCATCATTTCTCCTTTTTTTAGTA
The DNA here is from genome assembly GCA_964019185.1 of Maratus speculifer. Taxonomy (NCBI): domain Eukaryota; kingdom Metazoa; phylum Arthropoda; class Arachnida; order Araneae; family Salticidae; genus Maratus; species Maratus speculifer. The sequence goes on from OZ025292.1 coordinate 27,388,842, forward strand.
TTTTCAATTAAATTAGTACTTTTTCATTATAGTTACATTGACAAGGTGAAGACAATAGACTTGGCGTATGAAATAAGACTGCCATGCATATTATCTTAAAACATATTCATTATTTCATATACCCCAGGCAATTTGTTAGAAATGTATGCAATTTATTTAGAGCAAACAAGTCATTTCAACGCATAAGAGGGAATTTTTAGACAAGGAAGCCTTGTCTGTAAATTATAGTGTCCCTCCTGGTCACCTTTATTAAGGTCTCAAAAAATATATTTTTTTAGCCAGAAGAAAATAGAAAAGAAATACAGACTAAACTCAGCCGCTTGAGCTCAGACTGTCAATTGTGACAGAGAGCGGGAGAGAAAAAGACGAAATGTTCCATATTTTGGCGAAATGTTCGTTGGGGCCCTTGCCTTCTCTGACAATCAGCTAATTAAATGGGATGGAGCATTCTCGACGACTGGTACACGAGAGAAAGACAGACCTCTAAATGGTTAGGATGGACGCAAACATTAAATAATTATTTACGTTCCTTAGTGTAGCCAGCAACGCTGGTCCAGTTAACAACCCTTGTAGCCAGAAATTAGGGGAAGAAGGGTGGTATCTGAGATGCCAAGCTTCAGTTGGAGTACAGTTATAGTATGTCTGGGGTTCCCACTTCTGCAAATCCACAGAGTTGTGAAAGACGCCGTGGAATTTCTTTAGATATTGCTTAAAAGGTCCGTGGTCAGTGAGGAATGCTCTGGTTTGTGGAGAGAGGAAATAAAGTTCTCTAGATTACATTTGTGGCACGATTTTTTAATCGGTAAATTTTCCAAATTATGTAAATTATGTAAATTTTCCAAATTTGGAAAATTTACATAGCTTATAATTAATTTACCGATTAAAAAATCGTGTCATAAAATTAATGTAGTATAATTTCGTATGCAGCGTTTTCTGCAGTTTCCATATATTGACCTTCGTTTATTCTGTTGAGCTGATCAGACCAGATTATTTGATCGTTGAGGTGAAATAGTACTCCAGTGTTCGTGTCCGGGAGGGCACAGTTGGAAGAGCATTCGCAGCTTCAGCCAATATATCCTTGGTTCGAATCCTGGCCCCGGCTTTTTTCACCCAATTGGAAAATTTACATTAAAAAGTTGATAATGGTGAAAAATTAATGTATCTTGAACTTATACCTCATTTTAAAACAATTTATGTATTTATTTATTAAAAACTTAAATTGAAATCGAAAAAATTAAAAAATCACCTTTTATTAAGAAATTGCTAATTATCAATAATCAATGTAATTAAAATTCTAAATATGAGGTGTAACTCTAAATTTGAGGTCTTAATCTTAAAATGAATATATTTACCAAGTTTCATACAAATTGCTTTATTATTTTTTTGAGAAATGTTTCGCGCAGTCAAAGAACAATTTAAATTTTAAATCAAAATTAAACATAAGAAGTATATAATAAAAATTCAATATAAGGTACCCTGGGGTAATAACGCCACGTTAAGGTTCTACCAATTTTCACGGCTTAGTTTTAGATTGTATTTTTCAAACAAATATAGGATCTGATACAGCAACTCATTGAATATCTATATAAAAAAAAGTAATTTAACAGATATGTATTCATAAAATGTAATGGCGTTTTTTCTTGACCAATGCTATTTGGCGTTAATACCCACCTATATGGGTAATAACGCCATGCAAACAAAACTATAAAATAAGATGGAATAAAAGCGTGTAAATTGCCCAATTCTAAAAATACAAACTCTACAGCTCTAGAAATTGACAAATTGCAATCTAAGCTATTGAAAATGTAAAATTTTTTTGTGACTCTGAAAGAAAAAGAAAGCTGTGGTGGTGGCGGGGGGAGGAGGCAAAAGAATATCAGATTCTAAGCTACGTTTTGCTTAAAAATGACCATTTAAATAGGATTATTTAGAAACATTGCACGGATTATTTGAATCAGTATTTATATTCCCATGTATGCATTCTATGCGATAGAAAATATTGATTTTTTTGTGAAAGTGAAAGAAAAAGGAGTGGGGGGGGAGCTTTAACAGAATATAACACCCTGTGTCTCTCTTTGCTTAAAAAGTCCCGCTTAAATATGATTATAAGAAACATTGCATGGTTTTAACCATTCATAATGCAATATTTTAATCATGTGAAGTTTTATAATAACTAGAGTTATATGTAATAAAAATTTTTGTTAAACCTTAACTGCTGTTAGCGTCTCACATACCGCTGAGTTTTTCAATGTGTATAAGGTTATACAAAAATAATATTCTAAAAGTTGATTTAACATTTTATTCATCGTTAGATTAAGCGGTCTGACAGGCCGCTCACAGTAAGTTATGCGACAATTTTTGTCACAGCAGTTAAGGGTTAATACTATTATAGTAATCTAGTAAACAGATTTTAACCCATAACTCCACACTAATACGGATTCTCCAAACCTACATTTAAATTGTCGACGTTTTAAAGAGCATGCTTTAATAAATTTTTAATAAATTGAATAAAATTTTTGATTAAAAAATATTATCCCAAAGAGATCTCTTATTCAATTTTATACATAATTCATATGGTTATACATCATCTCTATATTAGCAACAAAATTAACCTTTAACTGCTGTTAGCAATCTGACTGAACACTGTACCCCCTCCCCCCCCCCCCCCCAAAAAAAAAAAATAGCGTTTAACTTGTGTTTTCCAGTTTAACTATAGTTACAACTGAAATTCTCTTTTGTTTGGTATTGTTAGAAATATTTGAATAGATTAAATTTAATTAGAATTAATTCTGTACAAAAAGGTTAGCGCAGGAACAGTATTCTATGATTTTTATTCATGGATCGCATTTTAATCTTTAACTAATGCTATCGGTCTCGTAGACCAATATTTTTCTTTTAATTTTTTAGTTTAACTTGTAATTTTCAGTTTAACTGCAAACACTACCGAAATTTTGTTTCATTTAGAATTTTAGTACTATCACCAGAGACTAAATAGGTGAATATTAAGTATAATACTCTTTTATAAAAAGTTTAGTACAAAAACACAATCCTATGAGTTATTCCCGCCTTTCATTCATCTTTCAATTTTGTGGTCTCACAAACCGCATCACATTCATACGTTACAATTTCTGTCACATCAGTTAAAGGTTAAATTTATAATGTTTTGAAAAACCGAACGCTGAGAAAGCGGACAGTTAAAATTTTGAACTCAATTAAACAATCCAGTGGAAATTCAATAGAAACCTGATTTTGAAGATGTTCGAATTTGAATCTCGAAAACATTTTGATATAGTTTTATTTACAAGAGTTAAAAATTGTTTTTTACATTAGTAAAAAAAAATAATAATATAATAAAAAAATAAAATAGAGAGATTATTTTTAAGTATTGGGCACCCCCCTTCATCTTACCATTTCAACAATGATGATAATGATGTCCCATATTAATATATAAACCCCCTTCGGATATAGTTCGGCCACTGTTGGGAATCAACCGGGGTAATAACGCCAATCCCTGGCGTTATTACCCCGGGATACTTATTGCGCAGTAAATCCTAAACTACAAATTATCTCGAGAAGATATCCAAAATCTTCTACAACAATTTAAACTACATGAAATACGCTACAAATTTATGTAATAAACAAAGTATTACTGGATAAAAAATATAGTCTTCAGATCAAAAACCTTATCTCGCAAATTTTAGATGAAGCGTTAATTTTAGTTGCTTGTAAAAACAATAAGACCTAAAAATGAAACAAATTAACTTGAAGCTGTTTTCTGCGATTTATATGACTCAAAACCCTTCTGCGCAGAGCACATGGAAGTCATTTATCTGATTATTTCATAATTATGCAAAATATAAGCACCTGGCGTTATTACCCCGCATGGCGTTATTACCCCAGGGTACCTTAGAATGTTACAAAAAATATTTTAAATAGAAGAGATATTAAGTTGTCTATATAAAAAGTTTTATGCATTTAAGTTTAATAGGGACTGAGAAAAAAAAAATGAAATATATATGTTGCTAAATCGCACTACCAGGTAAAGACTCCTGAGACCCCTTAAAGTTCTCTAGATGATTTTAGAATGTGGTTGTAGATATGGCGTCCCTTGTCAGACTCGACCCATTCAGCTTGCCGGACAGGTAGAATTCTTTCTTTTAGGACACGTTTGACATGCGAGAAAGGCACTGGGATTTGTTGGATTTTCTATTGCTGGTTTGACCAGAGCATGAGCTCGTTTACTTCTCTCAATGCCAATGGGAACTGACAAGTGGCCAAGGGAAGTTTTATGGACTCAGATCATTAACAATTATTTGATTTTAGGACAATCGTTTTTATATATGTTACAGGCCAAACCCGATTTTAGGCCAAACTAGATTGGCCTAGGCCAAACTAGTTTATCCTAATGCCCATCAGATAGACTAGTTTTTCCTAGGCCAAACCGGTCTATCCTAACGCCCATAGGATAAACTAGTTTTTCCTAGGCCAAACCGGTCTATCCTAACGCCCATCGGATATACTAGTTTTTCTTAGGCCAAACTAGTCTATCCTAAGGCCCATAGGACAATCTAGTTTTTCCTAGGACAAACTAGTTTGGCCTAACTCTTATAGGATAAACTAGTTGAGCCTACTGTTTATTGGTCTGAACTAGTTTCTCCTAGGCCAATTCAATTTCGCATGATTTCATTGAATTCAATGGCGCCACAGCGCCAACATTCTAGTTTGTCCTAGGCTGATCTAGTTTATCCTAGGCCAATTTAATTTTACGTGTTTTTAGTTCGCAGGCGTCAAAGCCTCAGAAATAATGGGCTCGCAAGTTCGGTATGTATGAATGTACGTATGTATGTACGAATGTACGTGCGTATGTACGTAACGCGATAACCCATGATAGAAAAATCCGATTTGCTTCAAATTTTGGGTGTACCTATTATGATATAAGGTACTTTTCTGATTAATTTTGGAAATTCATTGGATAAGAATAAAGGGAAGCGAACGGGAGGCTAATCCCCCACCGCTAATTTCGAGAAATGGATTTTTCATGCAGAATTATAAGTTTTCACTTAAAATTTTAGATATAGGATGATTCTGACAAGGCGCCTCCATGATTAGTTGTGGATCTTTATTTTTTAAGTATAAAAAAAAGGGCAATGTAGGTTACCTCCCATAATTTATATAAATGGTTTTTGACGCAGAATTTACGGATATGCTTCACATTTGCATATATGTTCTTTCTGATAAGGCGAAGCAATGACTCTTGACACACATTTATACTTTTTCTAGTGAAAAAATTTTTTTTTTACTAGCCAAACCCGTTTTCGAGATAAATTAGATTAGCTTCGGCCAAACAATTTTATTCTTATGCCAAGTGGATAAACTAGTTTTTTCTACACCAAACTTGTTTATCTAAATGCCCATAGGATAAACTAGTTTTTTTCTATGTAACAGATGTAATCGTTCATTTTTCCCTTCATACTTAAACATTAAACCTCCAAAACTATTCAGGGAATCGCCTTATCAGAAAAAACCTATATACAAATGTGAAGCAAATCCGTAAATTCTGCGTCAAAAACCACTTATCTAAATTATGGGGGGGGGTAACCTACATTGCCGTTTTTTTACACTTAAACAATAAACATCCACAACTAATCATGGAGGCGCCTTGTCAGAATGATCCTATATCTAAAATTTTAAATGAAAACTGATAATTCTGCATGAAAAATCCATTTCTCTAAATTAACGGTGGGGGACTAGCCTCCCGTTCGCTCCCCTTTATTCTTATCCAATGAATTTCCAAAATTAATCAGAAAAGTACCTTATATTAATGAACGTGTATCCAAAATTTGAAGCAAATCGGATATTTCTATCACGAGTTATCGTGTTATGTACATACGCACGTACATACGTACGTACATTCGTACATACATACGTACATTCATTTATACAGAACCTTGTGAGCCCATTATTTCTCAGACTTTGACGCCTGTGAGCTAAAAACACATAAAATTAAATTGGCCTAGGATAAACTAGATCAGCCTAGGACAAACTGGAATGTTGGCGCTGTGACGGTCATTAAATTCAATAAAATCACGCCAAATTGAATTGGCCTAGGAGAAACTAGTTCAGACCAATAAACAGCAGGCTAAACTAGGTTATCCTATAAGAGTTAGGCCAAACTAATTTGGCCTAGGAAAATCTAGATTGTCCTATGGGACTTAGGATAGACTAGTTTGGGCTAGGATAAACTAGTTTATCCGATGGGCGTTAGGATAAACCGGTTTGGCCTAGGAAAAACTAGTTTATCCGATGGGCGTTAGGATAGACCGGTTTGGCCTAGGAAATCTAGTCTATCCGATGGACGTTAGGATAAACTAGTTTGGCCTAAAATCGGGTTTGGCCTGTAACATATACAAAGAAAGTACTATTTGATTATCCCGGCAACCAATTTTGCCAAACTTTACAAAACACAAAACTGTTCACCAAATCATACAAATTGAATTTTTTTTCCTTAAGCAACGACTACATAATGTAGTTATGCACTTTTTAAAATACAAATTAATAGTCAAATTAAAAATCACTTGATGACTTAATGAACGCGTGTATCATAATTAAAATCACGTGTATGTAACATTCATGATCTTTTTATTTTGGTATTTAATCTTATAGTTTAGCGATAATTGTTTAATCAACGGGTGAATCAAAAAAAATAATTAAAAAAAATTATATTTACGTATATAATATGATATTTTTTGGTTAGATGGGTTCCAGTGGTATATATGCACACATACATATGTATAAACTGAAATTTAATAGCTAAAACTTGGTTGTATTTATTACCAATCTAAAGTTACCTATACTTGATATAGAAAGTACCATAAAAAGCGCAAGAGTAATGAGGTAATAAAGCTAAATTAGAAAACAAACATACTTAATATTATGTTCCTATGCAGCAATGATATTAGAATTCTTATACAACCTAAATAAAATCACAAAATGAATTTTTTTCGTAAGAAAAATCGTTTTAATGAGTAAAAAATGTAATTATAAAACACAAAAATTCAGGAAGTACCTTAAAAATCTACAGTTATCTTAACCATTTATCTCATCTTATTTTTACAGCTATGAAAAAGTGAAAAAGGAAACGAAAAAATTAAATTTATAACTTTTCACTCATACAAATATGTATTTTGCAAATTAATAACATCATTTTTTTAGATTTCGTTCCTTCCTGGTAATGGACGACAGCGAGTAAAATTGACACAAACTGGGAAACAAACATACTAACAAAACTTATTGAAAAATTCATACAAAAGAAAAATAAAAGACATTTAAAAAAATGTGGTAAAATATATTTTATATTTTGATGTTGCTATTTTTGATATTTACTGATCTATTTTTTTTTTCAAACAAACGACAATGAAAGAAAATATTATATCAATGCCACAATTTCAAATTATTATCAAAATTTCAGACTTTTTTCTTTTAAATTATACAATAAAAAATGTTTGCAATTCCCTTTATTTGGATACTTTAATAAATATTCTTTCAGATGTTGTCTTTTACTCACATTTCTTTTTTATTCTTTATATTTTATAATTTCATTTAATCATTTAAACGTCATCGAGCGAAACAGGTGCAAGAATAAGGAAATAGAAAACTATTTCATTGCCGAAAAATATATAGTTGCAATCTTTTGATATTACCTAAGCCTTTCGTCTAAAAGAAGGGTCTAATGCAACCGATTTTTAAAATTATTTTTCCCATGGAAAAAAAACTGTAAATTTTATAAATTTATTGCATTCTGATTACTTACAAAAAAGTCACATATATACAAGAGTCGAATATTTTTAAAAATAAATATTTACAAAATCGGTTGCATTAGGCCCGTCTTTTAGACGGAGGGCTTAGGTTTTTTTTTTTTTTTTTTTTTTTTTTTTTTTTAACATGTTAAAAGTAATTTTGGTGTATAATAGAAATGAATGTAATTACAAAAAAATAAATTTCATAATGTATCATAATGACCTTATTATTATTTAAATTTATTTTATATTAATTTTAAAGCCGTAAACTAAGAGTAAAATGAAAAAAAAAATAAATTTCTCGATCATAAAAACATCTATTTTGCAAACGAATAATGTCATGGAGTGCAATTCTTTCCATCAAGTGTGATGAACGAAAAAAGTGTCTTCAGTTGACACAGACTAGCAAACAAATATGCTAATAAAATTTGTTGGAAATTTGTTAGAAAATAAAAATAAAAGATATTGTTTAAATAAATTTCAGGTAAAATGGATTTCATATTTAACTTGCCACAAGTCGTTTAAATATTTACTTAGTTAAAAATAAAATATATGAAGCAGATGATAATTAGAAAAAAAAACGTTATGTCAATAACATGATTTCAATTCATTCGCTAGCAAATTTTACGATTTTTTCTAAATATACCATAAAAAATGTGCCTTTTGAATTCCAGTTAATTGGATAATGGATAATTAATCTTTCCATAAAATGCGTTTGAATATTTTTTTTTTTTTTTTTTTTTTTTTTTTTACACAAGTTCTATATATATATATTTTTCTATTACTGTAATGAACCATTCAAATGCCATCGAGCAAAATAGATGCAAAAACACTAAAATAGCAACATTTTGAATTTTATTATAGCAGTCTTTTTTTTTTTTTCAAAATGGCGAAGTTTTATCCAAAGTTGTCTCAGTTAAAATAAATACTTTATTTTTTAAGCGTTTTCACTCAATAATGTTTTTAAATTAATTTATTGTTAGAAAGGAAAATTCTAAACTGAATTTGTTTTCTTTTGAAAGAAACAAGTATATATTTTTTTCTTTTGAAATCAGAAATTGTTCCAATAGAATGACGTTTCAAGATCGTTTCAAGATTTGACGTTTCAAGATCACAGATATCAATATACTGTGGCAGAAAATTTCTTTTTATGAGGTAGAATTTTCTTTACCTCAGAAATTATTAGTGAAAAATAAATTAAATATTATTTTGTTAACATAATCACTTAATCATGGAAATTACAATATATTTACGCATGACGATGGGAACTGTTAGTACATTGTAAGAAAGAAAAAATCCGTAGTTACTGAAATTTTTCTATAAAACAGGAATTCAAATAATATTTTAAATAACGGCTATGACAAAATTTTCCTCTATATTTTTGCTTTCTAATTCAAAAACATCTGTAAGGTTACTAATTTTTTTTTTTTTTTTGGATGGAAGTAGGGATGCCTAAAAATGACCCGGTTGCAGACAAAATTATTAAAATTATCAAAATTTAATAGATTTTTTTTCAAAACAAATACAGATTTCTATAGCTTTACAAAAAGCGATAAAGACTTAAAAACCTAAACCATTTAATAAATTCATGTGTTTATTAAAATGCTTTTTAAGCTTTTATGTAGTATTATTATAGTCACTTTTAAAATATTTATCACTTTTAGAAGCTTTGATTATGAAAACGTTTTTATACATTTATATCTATAGTAATCATTTTTAGCAGATTTGTTTATCAAAAATGTTTTTAAGATATTATAAGTCACGTTATCCTTTTCTCTATAAATATTTTTATTTTAAGAAAAACGATGTTTTGAAATAATAATGGGAAAGTCGAAATATTCAACTACTAATGCTTAAACAAGATCTAATATTTAATGTACTAATGCATGTAAATAATATAAAATCATGCATGGAAAATTAGCTATATAAATATAAATTTTAATATATGGATGTCTATAGGCACTAGTTAATTTATGAACCGCTTCATCTTTTTTTCTTTTTGTTACTCTAAGTAATCTGAAAACTAAAGTTCTGATCGAAATACGATCCTCCACATGTGCTAAATTTCAAAATGCGATCACAAAAAAATAAATTCATAGCACTAAACATAATTACTATTATAGTCTGCCACTGTGATTTCCATAATAAATAGCATTGGAATATCAAGTAATTATCCATGATTCCATTTCTAACGATGCTTTCTTTAGTTTATTTTCGTGGTTCGTATTTGTATCTGTGGTTAAAGATATTTCCCTTTTAATTAATTCCTCTTGAAAGTATTTGAACACAGTAAAGGAAATCTCAATGCAGTTATTTAATTGAGAATGCATGAGAATAATCCGAAATTTAATAGCGTTTATTCCCTTTACATAACTTCTTTGTGATATTAAAATGATAAAGGAATATTTGATTAAGAATTAAGTATCCAAATACAATAATCACTGCCTCAGTTTTAAACATATTTGTAATGAGCAAAATAGTTGTTTCAGAATTAAAATTAAATATGTATAAAAATGTAAATGTTTGTAATAAGTAAAAGAACCAGAAAGTAATAATTTATGTACAAAAGAGAGTAATATAAAAAAAGATGTATAGATGCATGAAAACACAGTATATAATATAAGGTATGCCATTTCTAGGGTGAAAAATCAAATAACATAGATTTTAAAAAAATTACTTTTTATAAACCGTATATGTAAAAATAATGTTAATATCTCTATTCATTTTTTTCTCAACCAAATCTTCTACAGAGGGTTGGTACGGGTCCTTGAATGTCATGATAAATAAAGTTTAGGAACCAGTATTTTCTGGTAGAAAATCTCTCATTTAATAAATTGAATTTACGCATGTTTGAACTAGATTTAATTATTCATAAAAAAATAACTGCAAAATAACGGAACCTGTACAAACCTCGCTATACTGTAATATAAACCGTCAACCCATTATCGTTTAAGAGGACGGTGGACGTTAAAAAAAAATGTTTTTCTACTTTTCACCTTGGCAATACGAAATTTTGCGCATATATACATTTCACCAAAAGCATATGGAACACCTACAAAAATTTTCCAATCTTTTTAAAGTGTTTATTTAAAAAAAAATAATTTTTAAACGAAATTTTAAAATGCGACTCGTGTTTTAATTTTTGTGATACTTTCTTGCTTTTGCATTTTTATCACTCAAAACTCTATTATAAACAAATTTGTGGAAAATTTCTTTAATGTCTTGAATAGTTAATATTTTACAGATTTTTTTCTAGATTCCATATCGATTTTCATAAAAATTTTGCATTTTAATAAGTAAAAAATCCAATCATTTCTTGCTAAACAATATCAGGATACTTTCTTCTCAATTTCATAAATATTTATCAAACATTACGTCGCAAGAAGCATTACAAAAATCTAAAAATGCTGAAAAATTAGTTTTGAGAAAAACAGATTTAAAGTACATATACGTACTTTTATTATTTACTTCTTAAAACCTTCATAAATGATATTTTAATAAGAAAAAACTGTTTTGGTGCTATTATAGCATAGATATAGACCTTTTTGTGACAATTTTGCTCAAATTAAGGTCCATTGTCCCCTTAAATTTAAAAACTTGTTTTTGGCGATGTAGTCCATAATCGATAGTCTCCCTTCACCCCCATACAATACTGACAGAGTCTTCAGGTTACTGCAACTGATAAAATAATTGAAACAATGGTATAGAATTTCTTTTACGTTGTCGCCTACAAGTGCCATCGAAACATTGTGGGACCGGTTAACCTTTGTATTTTATAGCGTTTTTTATTAAATTATTTGTTTCGGCGACACTTTGCTTAATCAATAGCATCCAGGAATATCTAGGAAATATTCGAAAACCTATTTATCTCATAATTTTTACTACGAAACTATTTATCTGTTATGCTAATGTTTATTAGCAATAAATTAAGTTTGTAAGTAGTAAGTTTGTTTATTAGCAACTTTTTTTTTTTTTTTTTTTTTTTTTTTTTTTTTTTTTTGTATTCCGGACATTATTAATATGGAAAATTATATTATAGAAACGAACTAAAAATAAAGTAGTAAGTTTGTTTATTAGCAACTTTTTTTTTTTTTTTTTTTTTTTTTTTTTTTTTTTTTTTTGTATTCCGGACTTTATTAATATGGAAAATTATATTATAGAAACGAACTAAAAATATACATTAGCCATCGACCCAAAATTCTTTTTTGGTTTCGTTTTCGCCCAACTATTCTGAGATTTGACGAAAAATCATTTTTGGTGAAAATGCTGCCTAATATTAGGCCGGAACCTCAACCAAAATTACATTCCAAAAATTCCGTTTTTCCAATAACTCGTTGATTTCACCTTTCATTGAATCGGCTCATATGAGCCAATTTTTATAGATTGTAATGCATTTCTTCGTTTATAGTTATCAGTCATCACTAGCTTACAACATGATATCAAATTATAAAGTAAGCAATAAATATAGGACTCAGTTTTAATTAATGTAATATTTTTCTAGATTAAGAAAGATCAATTTTTTAAAATTCCTTTATTATAGATCCATTTTTTGACCCAACTCAGTGTCCTTGTCGAAGATAAAATTTTGATACTTAAATGTAACCTCCGCAGGGAACAGGCGAAGAATTTTGCCGACGATCTTGTAAAATAAATTCCCCGAATCTACTGCCTGTTCCGAATGCTTGCCTCTCAAACTCTTCCGTGCGCAATTCTATTACAATCAAAATTTTCATTTCCGAATTAGATTGAGAAGACCTCTCCAGATTTTGTAGTAAACGATTTTCAGACAAAGGATTTATTCAAATGAGGATGGGAAGAATTGCACGACAATTCAGGATAGCGACGATCCGATGTATTTTAAGCACGCTTTGAAGTTAAGTCGGTTAAAAAATTAAAATTATAAAAGAAAATCATAGCTGAATAAGATTATAGAGGAATTAAAACTACGTTTCGTTTGAATGTAAAAAAGGGTGAGTGCAGTGTAAAAAGTAGACGAATTTTTCTCAATCTTTAAAAATATACAGGGTGTCCGCGTGAAATATCCTTGATTTCAAACGTGAATTGTTCTGAAGCTATGAATTCTTCAGATTTGTATAGTTTGCGGTGTTATAAAACAAAACAAGAATTTTAAATTTCTGCAAGTGTTTTTTTTTTTTTTTTTTTTTTTTTTTTTTTTTTTTTGTATCCCGAACTCTATTAATATGGAAACTTATATTATAGAAACGAACTAAAAATATACATTAGCCATCGACCCAAAATTCTTTTTTGGTTTCGTTTTCGCCCAAAACTCTGAGATTTGACGAAAAATCATTTTTGGTGAAAATGCTGCCTAAAATTAGGCCGAAACCTCAACCAAAATTATATTCCAAAAATTCCGTTTTTCCAATGACTCGTTGATTTCACCTTTTATTGAATCGGCTCATATGAGCCAATTTTTATAGATTGTAATGCATTTCTTCGTTTATAGTTATCAGTCATCACTAACTTACAACATGATATCAAATTATAAAGTAAGCAATGAATATAGGACTCAGTTTTAAGATGTTTATTAAAAGCTTCCAACTTAACACTGAAAGAAATTTTTTATTTTAAACCACAGATGTATTTCGAATGTTTTATAAGATAATTCTAGTGTAATTAGTAGTAGATGATTATTTGCAAATATCATTACATGAATTAAACCAGAGTGTGCATACCGAAATGGAATCGAAGAATTAGAAAATCATACAGATTTGCTAATGAATTAATTACATTTTATTTTATGTGAAAATAAAAAAATTGATCAATAGCACATAAAGCTAATTTAGATCACGCGTATAATCAATCAACAACTATGTATCTCTAACAAACACGTATAACTACTTAATAATTATGTATATATATATATTTATTAAAAATATTTTGGTAGATATTTTTTAAGGTTTCGTTTTCAGATGAAGATAGAAAGATTACACTGATAAACAAGATTTCTGTTTCTAAGTATGCGGTGACTTTTATATTTTAGGTGACCAGTGAAAGAATATGCCATTAAAAAGTTTCCATCACCCACAGATTTAAAAAAAATTCAAAATCTTGAAAATCTGAATTTTGTAGCATTTATTCAACACATATACCTTATGAAATTTATCGTTTGGTATTTTAGTAATGACAAACTTTTAAATAAACACTTATAAAGCTTAAAATTAATATTTAAAAAGCTGAAAGTATGCATTGTTTATAAAGTTTCAGAAAAATATAGAAGAATTTTTGTAAAAAGAAATGATATTAATAAAAAATTTCATACTTTAAGTAGCGATAAATGTCTTATCTGTGGCTGCTCTCTTATAGGCCATTGTTCCCAGTTATATTGATAACTTAAAGCAGACATTAAGTCACTTATATCATTAAAATAGCATAAATCATCTTTTCTCGGAAATTTTTTCGAACATTGCTTATGTCAGTCTCGATAAACAGATATCTTTGTATTGTTTTTCAGGAGATTCCAACCTTGCAATCTTGATCCAAGTAATTCTGAGTTTTTTTTTTGATAAATTTAAGTCTCTCACAAAATCATTTAATTCTTTTTGAATATTTAGGTGTGGTTCTTCATTTATGCCAGGAGAATAGTTCATATCAGATGTAGAGGAAGTACATTAGTTTCCATTTCTACTGTTGCATCGTCATATGTAAAATTCTCTGGAGGTTTCGGTATTTGTAAATCCTCATCATGTAATGCTGGTCACATTGTTGAATTTAAGTTCGGGTACTTAATTTTATGTTTACTTCTTGCAGAGAATCTTTTAATTTTTGTAATACATTAGTAGCAGTCAGTTATATGATCCTTCGGCATGCGCCATATCATGGATATAGCAAAGGATACACATTTTTGTATCTTTCATGGACGCCCGGGGGTTTGTAGCACATCGTATACAACAGGAATGAAGTGTCCATTCTTATCTTGTTCACCTATTTTATAACCAAAGTACATATGATAGGCAGTCTTTATTAACAGCGTGAAAGCGCGTCGATGCTTTTTCAAAGTTATTTCCCCGTACACATAGCAAAAAGATTCGGGTTCATTAACGCATCCTCTAGATGTATTCTACATATTGTGGAGGAAAATAGGATAATTATAAACAAAATTTAATTAAAAAGTCTTACAGAACAGAGAAATAGTAGCACACTTGCCCCGAAAGTTTCAACTGTCATGGATAATACTGTCAAATACTGTGTTGGTGGCTAGAGCTGTCTGTTCAAGGTCGCTAGCATAAAATCTGTTAGGGGGACATCTATTTCTACTATCTTGCTGTATCTTCTATCGTTATAATTAGAAAAAGGAATGTTTGTGTGAATCAAATATAGGAAAGAGAATAATATAATTATAATGCCTATATGATGCCTACATACTCGAAAACGCATAAATAAAATTTCTCAAAATTGGAGGGTGATAGAAAATTTTACAAAGATATTCTTTTTCAGCAGCTTGAAATCTATAAGAAACACCCAACGTATATAGAGAAATAGAAAATTCGTTAAAATTTGTTTATCAATGTTATCGAAGTTTGGTTTTCATCTCTACAACCTCTTTCGGTTGAGCATCAAGAATAATCTCTTTCGGGTGTCCCATACTTATAAAAAGCATTATTTTATTTTTAGAATAACAAAATTGAATGATTTTTCTAAATTTATAGAAGAATTCGTAAAGTAAATTTTTTTGAAAACTAATCATTTTCAAAAACATTCCCAACAGTTTTTATATAGTGTGTTGTTCTGTTTATTCGAAAGCAAAGTACTATACTGATGCCTGAGAATAAAAAAAGAGGTACATAAATTTGAAACACCCCCACTTTCTAAGATCCATATTTGAGTCATAAAAAGGAAGAATCACTGGGAAAAAAAAAATCTTCATACATACATTTCTTTTTCATTTTTGGGTGATCACTGTAACTGATCAAGAACTGTTAAAAGAATTGAATGACACTTATTTTGTCCGTGTCAGATGACTGCACTCGAATATATTTTAATTTGTTCTTCGAAAACAAAAAAAGAAAATTTCGGTCACCAAATTTATTATTATTATTATTATTATTGAAAATTTAAAAATATTAATATATAGAAAGTTTCAGAGTGTTGAAAAAATAAAATTAATTAATTTAAGCTCGTTTAATTGCAAAATAGAGCAATACAATTTTTTAAAAGCTAATTATGTATATACATAATAATGTATATACATAATTCCTGTTTATAATATATTCTTTCAGATTATGATACATTTATCATTGTTTATTATGCATGGAGGATGTGCACAATAAACCTCCATGATTTTAAATGATAAATATAGCGAATTTTCCAGAAGATTTGTTGTTTGCTGTACCATGAATGGCAACAGAAAAAGTTAGTTTTGCTCAAAAATTTTTGTATCACATTATTATTATCATATTATTAAATTATTATTATTATGATATTATTAAATTATTGTACTGGAATTGAAATGTAATATCCATTGGAGATTCTGAGAATAAGGAACGCGAAGCCCATATTAACGTGCATACAAAGAAAATAATGTATTTTTTCAGACAAATATATGTTTGCAGCAGAACAAACTTGTTGCCATGAAATATTAGCAATGCATAAAACAAAAATTAATTGTGCAGAAAAACAAGATTCAGATAGAAAAAAAATATCTTGTCGTGCTGCTATTCATGATACTGCAAACCATATAATTCTAGAAATTATAATTTTGGTACAGTAAACATTTTAAATGAGGTAAGTTTCTTGTACACACCCTGTATAAATGCATATACATATGCGTGCTCATGCATTTCCCTATTCACTTCATTTGATAGTGAATTTTTAATTTAAATATTTCACGAACTTTAAAGAAGAAATAATTTATGAAATATAACCATGCCCGTTTACTATATTTATCTTATTTTTTTTCTTGATATATGCTCATTTTTTCTTAAACTAAATGTAAAATAATTACAGTACAGTAAGCTGAATTCGCCATTCAATTAATATGAACGCAGAAATGATATTATCATTTCGTTCCAGAAACACAGTACATTCAACCGGAAAGATAAAAAAAGCAGGAAAACTTCCTGAAATTAACGATTGCCATTGATGAAAGAACTCAGTTCTTTTCTTTTTCTTTTCTTTTCTTTTTTTTTCTTTTTTTTTTTTTTTTTTTTTTTTCGTTGTTGTTCATTTAGGCGATCTTATCATCTCGTTTTTATTTATAGCTTTTCTTCGATAGCAGTTTTTGTTTGACACTTTGCGTATTAAATGATATTAATTGATAAATGAAGATCCGACTTAGATAAATGATTCATTGTAAAATAATTTTGTTGTATTTAGATTGTGATTTGTTGCAGTAATTCGGAAAAGAAGAACAATCTCTGGTTAATGTTTAAAAAAATATGCGGAAAAATTACACACACATGTAAATATATATATATATATGTAATTCTACATCTAAGATGTAAAAAAAAAACGGTAATTTCTTTTATAAAACACAAATATGCGAAAGGGAAATATTCCTTGAGGTAATATAAACGCGAATATTTCTAATTTAAATAGACACCCATCAATTGAAGACCATTAATTGTTCTGAAGCGAAAATACTGGTGATTTATTACGATTAGTTTAAATTTTTTGAAAAGTACATATTTAAAAAAATTAGAAAACAAACCCTTGTTACTAACGATAAATATCGCCAGATAGTCCTTTCTATGCTTTTTTCGAAAGTATTAATGTTACTACAAATTTTATTTTATTTACTATACAAACAAAAGTCAATTGCTACTTTGCGTGCTTAAATTACATTAAAATCTATAATTGAATATTACTTTAAAAATTACAAAAATTCCGACAGTTAAGTTGCAATTTTCCTTTTTAATTAATCGGAAATTTAATATTTTTTTCCTTTTAAAGCATCTAAAGACTGAAATCACGTGATATCTATATTTAGAAGCGAAGATAAATGCTATTCAACTGATATTCTAGATGGCAACGGCTAGTGTTACTTTTGTGTTAAAATTTATTAGATCTTTAACAATACTACATGACTATCGCATCAACCAATTTTGCTGAAGTACACAAGCAGCAGAACTAGTTTCCAAATTACACAAATTGGCATAATTTTTATTTTTAATAACAGAGAGACAAATAAATTAATAAAGCATTTCAAATAGAAAATAAAATTTAGCTTTAAAATTCATTTGATCATGTAACGAACTCGTGTAACGTGTTTAATGTCAATTGAAAGTGTAATTACAATGAGCCATTAGTGGAATTTAATCTTATAGTTTGGCGATACTTTTTTGGTCGAAGGGATAATCCAGTAATACCATTTTTAACGTTATAATGTAATTGTGAAAAATAGTTTAACCATAAGAATAAGAAAAACTGAATATATAAAACAAATTAACCGAAAATGTTTAATATATCGCACATAAAAAACTTTAAAAACATTATAATTTATCAAAAAATGCATTTACAACACAACAAAGCTTTATTTATTAGCTATTTTAAAAATGATAATTGTTTCAGGTCGAGAATAGACTTTGGGATGTCTGCATATTATTTTTTTACCATTATAATGTCCTTGATACTTCAACATTTCTTTTCTTATTGCGAATCTCTATTAGAAGCCAATTTGAAAAAAAAAATAATACATGCCGGACAAATTTAAAAGGAGAATTAATTAAAATCTACACCGAAAAAAAGAAAACGTAGGCTCGGTGCTCTAAAGCTACCGATCGTCCGCAGCTACGTCAAACCTATTATTATGGAACCATATCTCATCCTTTCCATTGAACAAACTCGAATTGTAAACTTTCGACATCTGAATCTAGTATGTCAAAATGACTAGAATTTAATTTTTAAAATGGTTGATCAACTATTAAATTTGTTAAAGTGCAACTTAAAAAGAATTATTTAAATATTTATTTCATAAATGCATGAAATTTCCTTCAATCTGATACACAAGGCGAAGCTTGTACCAGTGATAAAATCTTTAAATATAAATAATATCGCTTTTTCTTTTTCTTTTTTTTTTTAAATGAAAATCTATCCAAACGAAACTAATGTTCAAATCCTTATTCACTTTGGTACCGTAAACCCTCGAATTTTTATATTTATGCGTTTTTAAAGAAAGTCTGCAAAACATAACTTAGAATTGTAAGCCTCATCGCCTCGGCAGCATAATGCAGGCGCTCTAAGCACCTTCTAATGCGATTTGATTTTTTTTTTTTTTTTTTTTTTTTTTTTTTTTTTTTTTTTTTTTTTTTTTAACCCGGGAGAACTTGCAAATGAGAATTTTTCTCACTGTACCCAATTGTTTTCTTTTACTTTACATTCACTTAACATCAACTTTTTTGTTTGGCTTAGTACTTTTATTATCCGAAAAGGTAAAGTAATCGAAATCATATTTTAAAATTTTATTAAAATGAAAAATGTTTAAAATAAAAGTCTTAAAAGAGGTACGATGGAGAAAGAAAATTTCATGCATCGAGTTCTCCCGCGTTAAAGGAAATTGTTTTAAAAATGACATAATGTAGCTGCCTTTGACAGAGAAAACAATGAAATTTAAATGATTACTTTTTATTTATATTTTTTTTATAAATTTCTATTCAATTGAAGATAGAGGATGGAGAAGAGAAGATTTGTAGACTCACTGACTCTAGCAACCAAAAGCGGGCTAACTACGAAAGCTCATCACTGTTTTGATTCAATTAAATGGTTTTTTAAATAATAGCTAGATTAATTAACTAAACACATAAAAGTATGAAACGCAGGTATTTTCGAATCTTGTACCATGTATCATAGTACCCGTACGAACTCTGAAATAATATGTAATAAATAGTTCATTGTCTTCTGACAGTTTTCTAGAGACAAAAATTATCCAGTTTTAAATGCAAAAATTTTACTATAAATTGAATTATTTTCCAATTTTTATAAATAATTACAAATATATTTATTTATTTATTTTGACGCGACATAGTTAGTTTTTTTATATCAATTTTATATTGATGCTATCAAATGTTTAACTTTAAACTCAATCACTATGAGTTTAGGTAACTCTTAAAATTAGCTTTAAATCATTGAAAAAAACTTCAAAGTTACTAATTAATCACGAAATATCAATGCATTTTAAATTTTAATCATCAGGTGTTAATGTTAGCTTGTAATCAAGATATGCTATGATGTCGCTTTCTCAGTTATTGAAACTATTTACGGAATAAATAAATAAAACTGAGATTACAGTGTGATAGCGTACTTTTTAGTTCACTGATTACATGTTATTAGATATATGCTTAGCTCGTATAAAGAAATAAAAATTACTGCAAATGTTTCACAGCTGAAAAGGGGAAATTGAACATGGTCATTCCGCATAGCACCAAATGAGTAAGAGCACTAGTTAATTTTCCCCTGAAATTAACGATGGTAGCTTTTGTGAATACAACTGATGGAATCGTAATTACAGAAGTACTACGAAAACTGATGCCACGTTATATAAAAAGCCTTAATGACCGCTTTCTACACTTGCAATGGTTTTTTTATGCACAATAAAATATGACCTGCCATTAAGACTCCAAATGAATCAGAAAATATATGGTCAACAACGATAGATGTTGTTTATGTTGACGTTTTAGTATTTAAAAACACTAAGTTGTCAAATTTAATAGCTTTTTACCTGATAGTTTTATGTATCAGAAAAACTTTAAAACTACTTTTTATTTTCAAAATTGTAAATTATTTTAAAAAATAACTATCAATTTTATATATTTAACCTGTAATGTATATATAAAGATATATCAAGGTTTATTTCAGTCATGTATTAAGCTATCATATGACTAAAGAAATGAAATTGAGATTACAATACGATATCGTATATTTTCAGATACTATGTGGAAATCGAGGAAAACTTTTTTACATTCAAATATTTTATTAAAATATGCAATTTTTTGTTATCGTTTATTATCCTATTCCTGTCTTTCAATATCTATTTTCTGAGAATACTTCATATTATTGTATCATTAATATTGGCATGTTATATGAGTGTAATTATTTTAAATAAAACATTACAACGTTAAAGAAGTGTTGGTCAAATATTACTTAAGGTAAAATTAAGAATGCATTGTAACAACAATATTACGAGTATTTTGTTCGAAGAAGTTTTTAATTACAGTGTGTCCTACCGAAATAAAGCCACCGTGATTTTGTAATGTAATTCGACAGGAAACAAAACCATGTGAAAGAAACAAATATATTAAGAAAGTCTGCATAGAAATATGTATTTACAAGGAATAACTTTCTGTCTGCCTCACTTAGGTGAAAAAAAAATAAGTATAAAAAAGAGGAATGTAAGAATGATGTGAATGTATAAAAAAGAGGAAGAAAAACGTGTGCCGCCGAAATAAAAACACCGTGATTTTGTACCGTAATTGAACAGGAAACAAATTATGAGAGTGAAACAAATATAATAAGAAAGTATTTATACAAATACATATTTTTAAGGAATAAATGACTTCCTGCCTCACTTGGTAAGGGGAAAAAATGTATAAAAAAGAGGGCGAAAAAAGTGTCCCGCCAAAATAGTATCCCGCCCTTGTTAATAGCCAATATATCCACCATGCATACATATGACTTAAAAAAAATATGATGTGGCATACTATTTAATTATTTCTGGAAGTCAGTTGCATCAATATTATCCCAGGTCTCAATGGTGGCGGTCTTCAGTTCTGCCACAGACTTGAACGTCTGCCATTGGCATTTAAGGCTCTACGAATGATACCCCACACATTTTCTTTGGGATTTAGATGAGGGTACAAGACAGGTCATTCCATGATATGTCCTTAATTATCCAAATACCATATCTGAAAAGATTTTGCAATGGTTATAGGGTTATTTTGCGGCTGGAAAATCCTATTTAGACCATTAGTTCTTTCTTAAGTTGACAATAAAAGGGTCACTGGCAATTCAAATTAATTGGTAGCTAAGATGCGGTCTGAGGGAAGAGCCAGGTTAAGTTTACCATCATAGCCGAAGTTTCTCAACACTATTAATAAGCCTCCATCGAGCTGTATTTTGGAGGAAAATTCCCCTCCTTTCATCGTGTCATGCTAATAGAAAACAGGACAGTCTGAGCCACCTAAACTATTTTTTTCTCATCTTAGAATGTAACAATATGCCCCTGATCCTTCCAGGATTGATCATATTTGGTTCCTTTAACTCTCGTTGCTTGTGGATAGTTTCCATCATGGAAAGGCTCAACATAGGTAGGTGGAGGCTAGCTTCGGCTATGGTGGTAAACTAAACCTGGCTCTTCCCCCAGGCCGAATCTTCGCTACCAATTACCAAGAATTATCTGAAACCCATTTCTTGCCAACAGAAGAGAGAACTGGTGGTCTGAATTGGATTTTCCAGCCGAAAAACGGCTATATAACCTTTGCAAAATCCTCTTAGGTATGTTTTTGAATAATTAAGAAATTATCATGGAATAGCTTGCCCTGTATCTTCATCTAAATCCTCAATACAATGTGTGGGGTATTATCAGTAGAACTATAAATGTTAATGGTAGGCAGTTCAAGTCTTTGGCAGAACTAAAGGCCGCCATCATTGTGCCCTGGGATAAGCATAGCGGATATATTGGCTATTAACAATAGTACTTTTTCCTCCCTCTATTTTATACATTCATTTTTTTTTCTTGACCAAGTGAGGCAGAGGGTAACTTATTCCTTGTAAATATGCATTTGTATATAGCATTTTTTAATATATTGGTTTCGCTCACATGGTTTTGTTTCCTGCCGAATTACGTTACAAAATCATGGTGGCTTTATTTCGGTAGGACACAATGTACATTTATTCAAAATCCATATACTGAGTCTTTAAAAGTAATATGAGACAATATCCAGGAACTCCAACACAGATTCAATTTTAAAACACTGCAAAAATTATTTACATTTTCCATATTTCATTTTTATATATGAGTAAAATTATATACACTCCATTCAAAGTGCTATTAATAACGAATTGGTTTAATGACGAAAAAATTATAATATAAAATAAATAATCATTAATTTTATAGCTTAGCTTCTATTTTTTGTAGAAGAAATTAGTGCGTGGCGTTAGATATTACCTGAAAATATCAATAAATATGGCCATTTGTTAATAGAAATATTTCGACTCGAGGTTATTTACCTACTTTCACATAATACATCGTATAGTATACCTCTAAAAAGAAATAAGAGAAACAGGGAATAAAGATATGCGAGGATCTAAGGATTCCATATCGGCGGGTAAGCGAAGCGTATTCAAATTCAAACAGACGTAGGATCCTCTGCAGAACATCAGGAAATCGCATTCGGAGCAACGCAGGTACCAGTCACTATCCGTGAATAGCTAAGGTTCGACCACTAGTAGACACGTCAACAAACTCAGACATTTGTAGATCGTGACAGCCACAGCAAACGTCGATACAGCAAAGCAGAATCGTCTTCAGTTCTGTAAAATTCGGACGAATTATTGTTATTTACAAGAAAACCCTTAAGTTTATAGCACAACGCGTTGGTAGATCCAGAATACTCGTGTGACAAACAACGGGCACATCAGCGCCTCGACCACGAGATAATGCCGCTCACAATTCTCTTCCACTTCTAGAGTGAGAAACACATGGTAGGACGGTTAAACACTCATACATAGCGTAATTAGTAGTTGCTATCGAATTTTGACACTGTACTAGTTCCTTTAGCTAGCCATTGTCCCAGAAATCTGACCAGATACGAAAGTACCTACCCTCGAGAACACGGGTCACAGTCATCGTCCCAGCAGGAGTACGGAGAGATTATTTCTTATAAATTTTTATACCAATCACAGAATTTAATTAAATTTTGAAAGAAATCCGTTCACAAGGCTAAGTGCAAACACTTGTTTTGCCATATTTTTATAGTTTTCTAGGAAATCTTCGGGTAAAGATCCTTCTGTGGTTTATATATAAAAGGTTGTGGAGAGATAAACTATGTTCAGGAGATAAGATTAGAGAAAACCTAAAGAAAGCTCTCATTTCTTCCAAGACATGGAGAATTCAACTTGCAAAATCACAAAAAATGTAAAACACCACAGTAAAGCGCCAGTTGACAGAGTAGAAAAATGACCGCCAAAGAAATGATAAATTTTTTAAAGCTGCGGGCGCATGTTTGTTTTTTCACCCTTCTCCGTTATTCTAAAAAATCTTATATTCAGGTTTGTTCTGTATTTTATTCACAAAAGAATAAAAGAAATCTACAATAAGTGTGAAGATAAGGAGTTCAGCCCTATCTGAGGAAATGGTTACTCTTTTGTCGGACATCAGTTCCCTTCCCCCTAAAAGTCATTAAAAATAAAAACATCGCTTCACCCACCTTAAAGGTTAAACTTCCGGTTAACTATACTACAAAACAGGCAGTTCTAGGAATCAACTTCCTGACCTGAAGCCCCAGTCATATTTTTCCCCAAAGGAGCTGCGTAGGGACTACTTGAAATGATGTCAAACGCGAGTACCAATCATCGGCGCGGCGGTCGATTTGAGAATACGGCAATTGCTCATCAACTCAAACACAAACTATAAATAAATTCTGTTAATTTTACGGAAAACTACTATCAACCACGATGCACTTGGTAAACTCCTTTTTTAAGAGGATAATCTGCATTCTATACGAATATATGGGATAGTGCGAACTTATGGACAAAATTGCTTTATAAAAACAGAAAATCCGTGGAAAATGCAGATTATTATTATTATTATTATTATTATTATTATTATTATCATTATTTGGTTTCTGAATTTTTTTATGGGCCACTGATGCCAGATGTGTAAGGCACCACGTCGCTAAAATTTGAGAGCATAGGTAGTTTGTGTATTTATTGCGAATGGTGTCGTTGCACCGTTTTGTGCAGCACAATGTTGTAAATATCAGGTGCTATAAATTTTTCCTTGTGCTATCTCGTCATTGTATGTACAAGAAAATTGTTACGTCCATTTTGCATATGACTCCAATGTCAATGTTATCAGTTTTTAACCAGTATACAGACTGACAAATCTATTCAAAAAAAAAAAAATTACACGAATCTGTTTTTGATGCAGTATAATTGCTTAAAAGGCTTTTCAAAATTATTAAACGAATTAATAGATTGATTAATTGTTTTTTTATTTAACTTAACAAATAATATTTTTATATTTTAAATATTTGATATATTTATAAAATGAATAGAATGAGGATTTAAGAACTGAGAAATTAGTACTGTATTCATTACAAACTTATTTGCAAGTCCAAATTTACAGTCAAAATTTGTTAATATAACAAAAAGTGCGTAGAAAATACAGATTATTATTAATTTTATTATTATGTAAAACAAAACTGGGTTTTACAGGCATACTGATTTTCTATAAAATCAAGGTTTTTTTTTTCTTTTTTTCATAAGGTAATATACAGGCCTTTATCTGCGGAAAAGTCTATGCAAGTATATTAAACGACATAATGGAGTGATTATTTGTTTACTTGTTTATTTAACTTATCAAACAATCATTTTATACTTTGAATGCATGACATATTTTTAACAATGAATTGACTAAGGATTTGAGAATTCAGAATTTTTCATGAAAGATCAATGTTTTTACATTAGGAAAAAGGATTATTATTTTCGAAATATAATCTATTGCCTTCATAAAAGAAATAAAAAAATTAAATTAAAAAAAAGAATGAAAAATGCTTACAAATCGCATTTTAAAGAATAGACTTATTTATACCGAAATTCATACAAACTCTTTAATTAATGAACCACAAAGATATTAGAGTACAGTTTTAGGTAAATAAAAAATATCAAATACGATAACTACTTCGATAAAATAGAATATTACTCTAATCATAATGTAATATTTTTTCTCTATTTATTAGAAAATATGCCAAATATATTTTTTCTTCATTATTCTACATTCTGTTTATCTTCCATAATAAATACAGAAAAGCACAGCATACCACTTTACATTTCAAAAAAAAATATATAATAAAATTTAAAGCATTTCCTTGCTTTGAGATTATTCTTATCTGCAGAGCACAGTAAAAAGTTTGAACAATATCATATTTCAAAAGCTTTTTAAAGACTTTCATGGATTACAAAACATTGCGTAATTTAATTAGTGAAAGATTTCTCTCTGAAAAAAAAACATTTGAGTTAGTTCTTAGAAGAAAACTGGCTTATTTATGGAGTTCAATGAAAACAAATTTAAAAAAAAACATTCATTTTCAATCCTGTATAATAGAAACACTTTAAAACTCAGATTATGGAATTTATTTTTTCTCATATGAAATCTCAAACTTTTGCATAAATAATTCAGAAAGATTATAATTAAAAGTATCATTTTAAACGAAGTTTTAATGTTTTCAATGCCGCAAAATAATATTAAAAAAACCAGTAAAAGTTATAAATACAAAAATGTACATACGGTCAACAAGTCAATAATTCTACATCAAACGTGACAAATGATGTATGTTCGTATTATAACTATTTTTTTATAAGTATTAAGATATTTTAACTATAAATGTATGGATTCTTCGGCAGAAATGCATGAATAAAAGTTTACAATATTCTATACATTAAATTTAGTAGTACGGGAATTCGAGGGATAAATTTTCAACAATACGTCATCACCATGGTAACCTAAAATCAAGACTCATAATGGGATAGCCCTGAATTCATGACGTATAATAGGATTTAGAAATTTAAAGAACGCTTTAAAAGAAAATAGTTTCTTTTGCGTCTACTTATTATTGCGCTATCTCGCATTCTTAAATTCTAAAAAAAAAAAAAAAAGAAAAAAAAAAGAAAAGAAAAAGATCTTTCAATTTGGCAAGAAGAAAAAATTGTCATTTTTGGCACTATAGTGAATATCTGTAACTTTTTATTGAAGCATTTTTTTTGGAAAATATAGATTTTTTCGTAAAAAATTACAAAATCTAACATTATTTTTACAGAAAAAAATGTTTTTCTTTAAAAAAATTTTCTGCTTAAAAATAAATAAATAATGTATACACATATATATATATTTCTAACATTCTATTGCTTAGCAGATTGTTATACTTAAAGTACTATTACACGAGGGGTCAAAGTTGCTTCAAATTCTAAGCGTCTCCATGTTATCATATGACTCTAGGGGAGTAGCTCGAATACAATATAAATCCGTTAGCAACAAAATAAAGCAAAAAGATAAAAAAGCTGTATCCAAATTCAATGTATGTGCAATATTGTGTATGCACTAAACAATGGAATATGGATACATCCCCTCATCTTTTTTGTTTCATTTTGGGAATATCGAATTTTTATCTTATTCTATCGACGATAATTTTCAGAATTTTCAAGGTATTTTTTTGAGACATTCACAAAAGTTTCTTTATACATTTAACTAAAATAACATGTAAATGGAATTTTAATAGCGTTGACGCATGCGCAGTAAAAATTATTTAGTAAACCTGCTCATTTGTCATACAATTTTTATTATTCCAGGGTGTTATATACAATATTGATTGTAATAGTTTCTGAAAAAAACATTGTGTTTTATAAAAACTTGGTAAAATTTTGGACCGATATTATAAAAACCTTAAATTTTCTACGAGTTTACATGTTATATTTATAAAAATGAACACAGTTTTTTACAGTAAGTCACTTAATAGTATTCTGCAATTTGAACACTTTTGCTTCATTAGTTTTGACAGGGTTGTCCAAAAGATCTTCGTTCTTTTTCGATTTGTTGACAGTCCCCTGTTGGATTTCGGACAAAACTCTTTGCAAAAATATATGACGCGTATCATTTGTTTACTCACCTGCAATTTCAGAATAATTCCTTATTTATAATTTTAGATATTTAACAAAACGTCTTAAATCACAAGTGTGAAGATTTTTTTTTTTTTTTTTTTTTTTTTTTTTTTTTTTTTTTTTTTTTTTGCTGAGACTGTATATAACATACGTTAAAATAATACAAAAAGATAATTTATTACAAAAACTTTTTTTGAAAAATTAATGCACTATTAAACCATGTTTAATAATGTTCTATTTAAAATCTAGCTAATTAAAATATTTTTTCGCTAATGTCTTAAAGCAATACACTAACGAAGCATGATAGCCAAGTATTTAACAATGTTTCAAAACCTACTTGAAAATCCAGACAAATTGCTTTCGAAACATTTACATTATTAGAGTAAAAAATATCTAAAATAATATGCCTGGAAAATGCGTCTGGGGAGACTAAAAGGTCTTTATTTAAGAATTTAGTTTAAATGAACTTTAAAATGGAATTAATTCTCTTTAAGAGAGAAATAATTACATCTCTCGCATATTTTGCAACGGATTTCGAGTCATCTTAAGAGAATTTTGAAATTTCATTGAAGAGATTAAGATATAATTAAGGGCGAAAGTTTTTGGGCTTTTTGAGTTTTTAGAGAAAGTTTGTTTTTGAAACAAATATAAAAATACAATAAATATAAGATTGTAATAAATTTTCGTTCGTAAAAGTTCTTAATAACTATTATTTTCCATAAAATGCAGTTAATAAGAACTGTGGGGTGAAACAACAGTGAACGACAAAGCCCTTGTAAGACAACAATAACAACCATTTTAAAAACATGTAGGGTGAACTGGGGTACATTGATACAGCTTTTTCCTTAGAATTTTTCTATGTCCAGAAAGCAGAAATTTCAAGTTATTTTTCCATGTGTTGTCAGCAAAACTTGTATAGCGTGTTATAAAAATGTACAATCATTGTTTTATACATTATTTTTGCATGTAATTTTAAAAAAAATCAAAAAAAGTCATTTGCATCAATGTGCCCCATCCACGGGGCAGATTGATACACCTTATGGGACACTTTGATACGTCAGGGAAAATGGAGACAAAATAACACCAATGCATATTTTTCATAGAAAAGTAGTTAGCAAACCATTTTATATTTATTTATAGAAATTCAAATCGCCCACAATTTATTTCTAAGCAATATTAAAACAATGAAAATGAAATGTATAATGAACTGATGTTCTGGTTGTTCCTTGTCTGAATGTTGGCTGTGGTAACTTTTTCATATCTGTCCCTTCAACCCCAGCATTATCTTTTTCTTAGGAAAGATGAAAAAATTACCAGGTTTTCTGTTTGTAAACCGATTTATAAACAGAAAAGCTGGTAATTTTTTCAAAGGATAATTACATTAAAAATTATGTTTACAATACAATTATCCTGTGCAGTTCTGCAGCTTGTTTCTCTTACTTAACATTTCTCATGTCGAAAGTACCATTTTCTCTGGAGAATCGATATAAATTTAAGATTTTCCAGGCTGGCGTCCTTTCCTTTTGTTAATTCTACTAGCCCTAGGTGTCAGATAAGTTGGTAAGTCTCCTGTTTGCAAAAAATCTACAAAAAATTCTAATATAAAGAAATTAGATCTATTTCACTTGGATAAAAACAAATATTAGAAATTTTTGACGAAAAATGGTTGGATTAAGGAGTGTTTGAAAAAAAATAATAAAAGGTAATGAAAAAATGAAATAGAAAAGGATTTAGGTTGTATCAATGTGCCCCTACACAGACTGTATCAATGTGCCCAATATATCTATTTTGAATAAAGTGAGTCTCAAATACAACACTTCATAATTTATCTAACAATAAAGAATGAGGAACTGATAAAGAGTGGCTTTACTTGCTAGGGAGAGTATTTTTTTTCGGTTGAAAATACTGGAACAGTTGTATAATACCATTTCAATTGTACAACTCAAATTTACTTTTAACCTACAAAAACAATCAACACCCGTCCCATTTCATCAAACTACTGAATCATTCCAAAACTTTCTGTATGTAGTTGAGTGCACTAGTATCACCTTTTAGAGCTGTTGTGAAACTTCCTGTAATGTCCCTATGAGCAGTACAGGGGGTGTATCAATGTGCCCCATGCATCAATGTGCCCCATGTATCAGTGTGCCACAGTTTCCCCTACTAATAAATTTTTATTTTTTATTTTTATTAATTTTTTATTTATTTTTATAGTTTACGAGTATGATAATATATTGAAAAGTTAAGAGCCATGCTGATGGCATCACAGTTTAAATACTTACCAGTAAAATATTCACAATTATTTAAGCTTTCCTAAATTTTCACATTTAAACCCAAAATTTCTTTTCATATAAGCTTAAGATTACTGATTTTTTGATACAGATTGTCATTGTAAATATAAAAAGAAATTGTTATTCAATATGCTTAAAAAATAACTGCTCATGATGATGAAAAGTTTTCTTCAAGAGTTTGAAAATAATTAGTTCTAAACTTCAATCATAAGTGTTGCCAGTTTTCCGTATGTTTAATTTAAAGCATGCATTTTTTTCTTACTTTTCAGATTAGTTTTCATGATTAGTGATGGGGGTTATCACCACAAAATATAATTGCATAGGTTGCTTATTTAAAACCAAATCGTAACTATTCTGAAAATCAGAAAAACGTATATTTCACTTCAAACACGGACAAACGGCGTCATTTATGATCAAATTTCGATTTTTTTTTTTTTTTTTTGGGGGGGGGGGGATTAAAAATCTCTTTTTATCGTGGGAAACATTTTAGTACGAATTCTTGTATAACAGTCACTTGAATCTCTATTGATTTGGAAGAACAGTCCGCAGTAAAATCGTTGTAGGCATTAGTGATTAGTATTACCCCCTACAAGAGCGGTGGAATAAAATATATCATTTTTGCACATGCCACATTTACATTATAATGCCACGTTGACACCAGAAATTTCAAATAAAAATTTTAATTATATAAAATAAGTGAAGAAAAGATTTTTTTTTTCTTTTTATTTTGAAATAAATTTGTTTTTAAATTCTGGTGTCAATCAGTCATTTCATCATTTTAAGAATACAAGTGTTTTGCCACTGAAAGGGTTAAAAAAAAAAAATTTAGTTCAAAAAATGTTTTGGTTCAAAAAAGTCAACGATAGAATGCGTTGACGAGAATGCAGCTTCCGGTAAAAAAGACAAATAAGGATGATTAATTACATAGAAAAAAGATTTGACTACTTTTTAAATCCTTTTTATATCTAACTATTCATTTGGCACGCAAGGCAAATGTAAATTTCACAAATGAATGTCATAACCAGCGAAGCAGCAACGAAAGATTAAAAAATATATCTGAGCAAATAATATCAAAGACTAAAATGACATCTCGTACTCCGATATATCATATACAGATCTTTCATATTCATACTTTATGTCAGTAAAACGTAATATAGTAAAATTTGAACTCGTCTTTTCTTATCTTCTAAGTATTTTGTGTTTTCAGCAATGTGTAAAGCCGATCGTTTCAAAGAAATTGTATTTTTTTCAACGTGAGAATTCATTTTTCTATATAGCCTTTTGGAATACTTTTTAATGCCCCCCCCAAAAAAAGAAAAATTAATAAAGAAATGGGAATGAAACATGTAATACTTGATTTAAGCATATAAATTAATTAATCCTCGAATGTAAATTTGCATCTACAGTTATATTAAAATATAAATTAAAAATAAAGTACAGTGACAAAGTTCTATGTAAATCTCTCAGTGTTTTCTTTTTTAAGAAGTAATATTTATTTTTAAAAGGAAAATGATAAAATTAAAAAATATATTACTGTTATATCAGTTATTTGAAGCCTTTGCTGGTACGGCTATTTAAACATCGTATAATGAAGTACCTGTGAAAAATAAATGCAGCCTTTTAACGTAAATTTATATTTTCGATTATTTTTTATTTTGTTTATATATGTTACTTCGAGAAAAGAAACACTGACATTATTTACAATAAATAGTTTTTCAGAAAGGTTGTTGATATTAGTTATTCTTTGCATTTTAAATGTTAACGAATTTGCAAAAATTAAGAAAGATTTAAAAATAATTGAAATCACGAAATGAAACCACGTTTCCTTTCATAAACAGTCGATTCTAAAAATAAATGATTATGCTCTGATCTTGAATCATTCTCATCCAAAATTATTTGAGGAAAAATAATTTCATTTTCTCCTAATGAACGTTTTAGAAGAGCGTAAGAAAGAAAACTCAAATCGAATTAAATATTTTAATAAATGTTCTTTTACTTTATTATAATGCGTGATTAAGAAAAGTTTTTTTGACATTTTTCTCGTTAGTGACTAAATAAAATTCATTTCTTGCTATTATTCAGAATTTAAATGAGGATGTAATTTATAATGAAACAAGAAAGAGAAATATCTTGAATAAGTAAAAAAAATGTAAAACTGCAGAACGAAAAACAAATTTCTCTGTGTGTATTAAAAATTTATTTTAATTTAACATATTTTTAAAAATGCAGCCGAAGCGAAAACATATTTTAACATTGGATTTAGGAAGCATATAGTATATAGTATGATATTAACAAGGTTGCCACAGACAATTATTGTTTATTTTTTATGTGACACCACTTTTACAAAGCAGAAATCATTGAAATAATTTACAAGAAAATATACTACAAAATTATATTTTTTAAATACTGATTCAATTAGTATAGAAAAGTAGTTGCATGTGGCAGCACCACATTTATGTGCCATTATAGCGTTAATGGCAAAATGAATCTAAAATCCAAAAATTAATAATCAAAACTAATGCTTTTACTTTCTTCTACGTTTAAAAGAAAAAGTATTTGATAAGTGAAAAATGCCCACATCTTGTTTTCGACGGATATATACGGTTTAGAATGTCCTCCACAGGATCCGTCTTTTTTTAAGCTATTGTATAGCTTTTATCGGGGGATTTGAGCTCGGCGACCGAATCTAGAAATTCCATAACGAGAAAAAAACCTAACACTCCGACTAACCACGTTTCAGTTCGGCAGACTTCTCTTTTTTTTAGATTTTTTTCTAGTGAAAAACGATTGACTGATTAAACAAAATTTATTTAACCTATTGTATGCTCATATATATGGAAAATACTTGTAATATTCAAAGTAAACGTATTTATTCGCACATAAGAGTTCTGGCGAGATTTTTGGCGGTATAAACAAATGAATAAGTAACCAATACAACCCGCAGAGATGAAAGAAGGGTGGCAGGCTACATAAAATTCCCATGTCATTTTTGGAGATAGACGATTTTTCGTGTCTAATCAAATGTTTTACTTTATGAACTATTAAACATAGAATAAAAATTTTGATAGATTCTAATTTTTCGGAAAACTTCAAGTATGCAATGCAATAGCTTTACCGCGGTAGTCCCCGATTGCCATACGTATTTTTTTATGCTTGTATGTCAGTTTCTCTGTATGTGACCATCTTTTGTTAGAGATCGATATCAAGAACTATTGCACAAAATTTAATTATGACTTTGACTGAGTTGAAACTTAATATTAATTGGCAATGATTAGTTTTTGACTTAATCGCAGAAAAGGCGGCGCTGTTATGCTAATTTTTCACGGCTTCCTCAATAGCTTTTTCACAGCAGCCAACGGACGGACTTTCATAACTTCAGGTTCTGTTGGACGTTGACATAACTTATTACGAATTAGTTTTTCAGTGTAAAACCTTAACAAGTGATTCTGCTATGTTTTTTCCACGGTTATAGCAATAACTTTATTTCAATATCTAATACCAAGATTTCGTCAAAATTTTAGATTCAGCTAGATGTTTTGCCAATTTGATTTAAATGTAAATCGTTCAGGAAATTCCGCTATGCTGCATTTTTCGCGACTTCCGCAAAAGATCTACCTCAAGAAATAATGATCTGATTTTCTTCAAACTTAAGGTTCATTTGGATGTTGACAGAAGTAAGTGCTGAGTAGTTTTTGGGGATAAATCAAATAAAAGATGATGCTGGTATGCAGCATTTTTTTATAAAGTTCCTGATAGCTATAGCTCAAAAACTAATGGACGGAATATATTCAAATTTTATACTATGTTAGACTTTCACATAAATAGTTCAAAATCCATACGATGGGAAAGATCAATTAATAATAATTATCTTTTTCAGTTTAAAGAAGGAAAATTCCAGAAAAAAAAGAAAGATTTAAAAGTAATGATATATATGAAAGGAAAGCTTATTTTTCTTTCTAAACAATTCTTCCGATAAATAAATGCATATTCACTCAACTCGAATCATTCTTATTCAAAATTATTTAAAGAAAAACTATTTCATTTTGTCTTAATGAACGTTTCAGAAGAGCGTAAGCAAGAAAATAGAAGTTGAAATAAAGATTTTATTAACTTTTCTTTTACTCTGTACAAATGCGTGATTAAGAAAAGTTATTTTGACATTTTTCTCGTCAGTGACTAAATAAAATTCCTTTTCTGCAAGCATTATGAATTCAAATGAGAATATAATTTATAATGAAACAAGAAAGAAAGAGAAATATCTGAAAAATGTGAAAGTGCGCTAAAAAAGTTTTTTTTTGAGCGTATTGGAAATTTCTATTAATGTAAAGCATTTTAAAACCTAAAATTGAAATTCATAAACATTTCAGTATTAAATTAACAACATTAAATATGTTATCAAGTAATTAATGGCAAAAAAGTATCAATTCAAGTAATAGTTATTATAATCACCTGTTTTTCAGACTAACATGAAGATATTCTGATGTACGATACACTATATGAAAGAAAAAATATTAAGGTTTGGTTATATATTGCATATAAATTAAGAGATTTCATGGTTCTACGACAAAGTAGATCGCTATCGTTTTGATCAGCGTGACCATGTGAAAGAGTAGACATCAGATAAATTTATGGTAAAAAAATCGGAAAAATCAATTAGATGAAGTAGTAGTTTGGGCTGCCGTGGTTAATTATGCCGTTTAAATTTAAATTTTATTTAATTTCAACCATATAGTTCTTAAGTTAATTTAGTTGAAAATTGCCAACATAAATTTAACTTATAAAAAAATCTTCCCATGGTCGTACCTAGGACGTTTTCAATGTCGAAAAATTTACATTTCTGAAAATACCGGATGACACTTCAGATAGCCTAAATATTTCTCTTAAGTAAAATCCCATGGCTTCAGAAAAATCTTTTTAGTTAAATACGATGAAGTTATGCCTTACCAAGTGGCGAATTCTTCCGCTAAAAGACGATACCGTTCTCTAACCACGTGGTAGAAAAACAAGCTTTCAATACAAAGCCAGAACTCCAAATGTCTGAAGCAGCATTCGATTTAAAACTGATAATTTAATCTTTCAGTAATATATTTATTTCCCTCCAGATATCCATCAAGACATTATTTTCATAAAACTGATTTTAAAAAAAACGTGAAAATCGAATACAGGAAGGCGCAATCGCGCTTCTGAAACTTAATGAAATATACATGTCATTTTGACTCACACATATTCAATATGGGACAAAGCACTCCCAGAACTAAAAACTGAATTCACTTTATAAACGAGTAAGCTTTGAAAAATGAAATCATGCATAAAGGGAAGAAAGAAAAGTGTATTTCTACAAATTCAAGAATACATAATTTGTGCTTATAAAAGACAACTGGAAAAAGAATGATTTCTTCATAGAAAATGTGCTTTTATTTACAATATGAACTTATTTCAGTATTCTATCTCCCCTCATGTCTGCATTTAAACTGACACGCTCTAGCTTTTACTCACCACAGAGGCATGCTATTGTTTAAACACATGCCACAAATTTGAGAACGTACATAAATACATTATGGAATCAATTAGGACATTTATCTTAAAACTAAATGAGAAGCGACAATGAGACAAAGCTTTATTTAGAATTCTGTTTTCCCTAATAAAACGATCCTGTGTGGCGATGTTTATCGTCTGGCATAGTTATAGTTTTTGTTTTTGTATTTTCAATCTTAAAATAATAATAATAATAATAATAATTACATTTTTGAAATACATTCTGAGGGCACTTGGTAATATCGCCAAGGCTTCAAGATGTATAACTTGTATGAATTTCATTTGTTGTCCTTCATGTATAACATCACAGACACAATTTTATTTTCCAGTGTTTGAAAATATGGAAAATCTACATTTTTATCACATTTCTTCCATTTTTGGGGGGGAGGGAGGAGTAGGTTCTTATTACATGATCTTTTCACAGAAAATATAAATGTCTAATAACTTTCATGTGAAGTAACTCCTTTTTTACGGATTTTTATTATTACCTGTTTTATCTATCGTCATTTTGTCCGTTACCATTGTTAGCATTGATAAGCTCTACAATTGTCTTTTGTATGGATGTTTGTTATACAGTTTTGTTTATATCCTAATTCCATAAGTTCATATCATGTTTTAAATTCGTCTTGACAATATCATGTTCAATTTTTTTTCATTTTGAAATATCAAAAGTATTTATAGATTGACGTTTATGTTGTATCTTATATATTACTTAATAAGACATCTTAATTTCTTGACTTGTATTGACTTATAAGTATTGAAGGTTTGAATGGCAATACTTCATATCTATGTAGAAACAAGGAAAAAGAATGACTCTTAAATTAATTAGCGTAATTTAAAGAAAGGAAATAAAATCGTAATTTAGTCACCTCAAGAAAAATCGTTTTGCCTATAGCAATCCATAAGAAAGATTTAAAGTGTCATTAAAATTTTAAGTTATCCTTTACATTTTGAATAAAAGATAAAGAAAAAAATAAAATTTTTGTGATTTATTTGATTGATTCCCATCAGTATTTTCTGGCTTCTTCCCAAAATTAAATTAACAGATAAAACATAAAAGTAAAAGGCATCTCATTTCCAGACAAAACATTACATTATATAATTTTTTGGTAGCATGGATATCGTAGATTTATTGTTAATCAAGCGATGTCGTGTAAAATGATTAAGAATGATACCGATATAGACAGTTCTAAATACGCAAATACAGAGAAAAATTAAGATTTGAAAAAAAAAATTCAGAAAAAAGATGATAGTGACGTTTAAGTTAATATATTGAATATAAAGGAATGGTATAATTAATCTTCATTTATGGCACTCAGTTTTTTTTTTAACCGTACTTTTTTTGTTACTGATTTTTTAAATGAAAATGAAAAAAGAAATATATGCCTTTTTTCTACGTTGATTTACTTTTCTTTTTCGCATAGTTTTTTATTCATGCTCTCAAAAAAGTTTTCGGAAAGAGGGAAGAAAAATATATTTTGACTTATTTCTTTTAGTTAAAAAAAATTAGATAATTGAACTACTTGGTATTAACAATTACAATTTTGCATTTAAAATTTTGAACCGAACGAATATCATCCAACAATTATGTAATAATTATGTAATAATCATCCAATAATTAACCAAATAATATTATCTGATAAGAAATAACTCAAATTGAAAATACCCCGCGTTTAAATAAAAAATAATGTTTAAAATTTTAATATTTTTGCTCGATGATACACTGCAATGATTCTAGATAAAGAAAAAAAAACATTATTCAGCACAATTGCTCAATATTTCTTTCTGCTATAAAGCAATGTAAAATGAAAGAGTAATCACGGTTTTCCATAAAAGCAGCCCTCTAGTTATAAAATGAATTCAAATCATGTATAGTCTTTTCATCTATTATTTGTTTTACAGGACGATATAAACAGGTATTAAAATAGGAATTTTTATTTGTTATGCCGCCTTCTTTCTCTATAAATTACAATTTGAAATGTTGTACTGTTTATAAGTAGGTTATTAAAAACTCTTATTGATTTAGAACAATACTTTTTGTGGAAACAGAATAAGCATTTTTTTAGTCCACTTAGGCGTAGATTGACATTTTTATAAATTTAGAGTTCAGGGATGCTGGTAACAATTAAAAAATATCATATTATTGATCATAACATTCATCATATTATTGAAGATAATGAATGGTCCTTTAACATCAGTTAAATTATTCTTTGAAAAAAAAATCACAGAGATTTGAATTGATAAAGGAAGGGATTTGACAATAAATTTTTCTAACTTTCAACTCATTTTTCTCAAAATGACGATTGAGTTAATTACCACCTTTGGCATTTGAATTCAATTTATCGTCTTCAAAATTATTGCCTGAATTGATTAAATATATGTTGTAGCAAAGGAGGTCTAAATAAAAGATTTAATGCATATATATATATATACATATATATATATATATATATATATATATATATATATATATACATATATATATATATATATATATATATATATGTATATATATATATATATATATATATATATATATATATATATATATATATATAACTGCCAACTTTAACAATTCTGTTTTTTTTTTTTTTTTTTTTTTTTTTTTTTTTTTTTTTTTTTTAATCATGTTTGTTTGGAGACATCATTTAAGCTCAAAAACATGTTAAAAGCATTTTTTTAATTAAATTTATTACAAACGAAAATACTATCAATAAAGATAAGAACTTATATGGAATGATACGGAAATATAAGTTCTTATGCCGAAGTCCGCGCGTAACTATAATACTGCGTTTGGCTGTAAGAGTTACT
Organism: Maratus speculifer; assembly: GCA_964019185.1. NCBI lineage: Eukaryota > Metazoa > Arthropoda > Arachnida > Araneae > Salticidae > Maratus > Maratus speculifer. The sequence goes on from OZ025292.1 coordinate 27,427,105, forward strand.
ATACACTATAGAGAGTATCCAATTTTGTACAGGTAACTTTGACATCAGAAATGAGCCAAGAAGTTATTCAGAATCAGGGGTTAATAATGACGAGCAAAAGGTCCCTGTTGAGTCTAATCTATCTCAAAATTATCCTTGATAATGTAATTCCTTAAATTTGAATATAATAATTCCTTATATTTATGTGTTATCAACCAACTTTACCCTTTTTCTATAAATTGCACCCTTGAAAACCTTATACCTATAAAAACGTTTCTAAAATACGTAAAATCTATACAGTACATGAATGAAAGAACTTTGTAATTCGAAATAGATTTCCATCGCATTTAGTTTAAAAGGCAATCGTTGTAACATCCCTTTTGAATCACGAGGTAGAATTCATTCTCTATCATAAATAGAATCCCTCGATTCTTTCAAAGTAAGAGAGAATTGTATAAGAAGCGATAACTTTTATTTTGAGAAAAGAGAATATAAGCTTATACAAAATAAAGTATCTTTTTCGACAAAAAATATCATTGTGTTGCAATCTATTTCAATTGATCAAACACGCGTAAGTAGAGCGTTTAATGATACTTGTCTACATTTATTTCTAGTGCCATATTTCAAGTTAGATTTATTAATCCCTTGTGTGAAGGATAAACAAGGGAAATACATTGAAAACAAAATTGAGCTGAGCGAGATAATTTGGAGATTCATTCATTGAATTTTGTGATGGGAATATTGAAATCATTGTTAAGATAGATTACTTAAGTTTTCGCATTCTGAGCTAACGAGCGCTCAGAATTCGAAAGTGCAAGTGTTAAATGTAAATGCAAGTGTGAAATCCCAAATTCTTTCTAATTTGGGATTTAAAACTTGCAGTGAGTTCTTCAGTTTTTGATGAGCTCCAAACTATATTTAAAGTGTTCTTGATTGTTTACATCTAGAAATTCGACTCCTATGTGATGAAAAATGGTGTGTTTTCACCATTGAAATAAAGTCAATAATTGTACCTAAATTCAATATATTATGAAAAGAACAAAATGATTGAAACAATTTACGTATTTAAAAGACAAATCAAAAGGTCCCTTTTGAGTCTAATCTATCTCAAAATTATCCTTGATAATGTAATTTCTTAAATTTGAATATAATAATTCCTTATATTTATGTGTTATCAACCAACTTTACTCTTTTTCTATAAATTTCACCCTTGAAAACATTATACCTATAAAAACGTTTCTAAAATACGTAAAATCTATACAGTACATGAATGAAAGAACTTTGTAATTCGAAATAGATTTCCATCACATTTAGTTTAAAAGGCAATCGCCGTAACATCCCTTTTGAATCACGAGGTAGAATTCATTCTCTATCATAAATAGAATCCCTTGAATCTCCCATAAATAGAATCCCTTATTTATTGGATGAAAGCTTTCGGCTGCACCCATTTGTGTAATTATCAATTTAATTATTTTATTTCTTATTTTTTTATTTGTTTGTTTTTATATCAAAGCTGTTTATTCGTAAATGTGTTCATACTAGATTATTTTTAAATTCATACTATATATTCATGTGATTTCTAGTATTTGATTTTGATTACGATAGTTTTTGACAAATAATGAATTCTTGTTTATGTCTCTGAAACAGCTTTGAACTGTGCCACATTTATACTGATTCATCTAAATTACGCGGACCATTAGGGAACTCTCTTGGTGTTACGGTCCATCTATTATTCTAAATTTCTCAATAACTATCCATATAAGATTATGGATTTTTCATTTAATATGGAATTACAGATAACTTTATATGCTCTGTTTAATCTATCATACTAATTTATGTGTTGTTAAAAGTAATAATGTAAGTTGTTTGGGTTTTTTGAAATTATCTATTTCAAATGAAAACCATTAATTAATATTTTAATTTACAATTTTATTTAACATTTTGCTTGGTATCTGTTTTATTCCATTTATTAACTTATACAAGTATAAACAACATACAACTTACAACTTATACTCTCGTAAATAGTGTTAAGCTCTTTGTTGAGAATACATACTATCTTTGTAAATTAAACATTTATTATTAAACTGTTTTCATCAAACGATATTTTCTGTGTAAATATTGTAATAAATGAGACTAATCTCATTTCACCTAATGCACTCATAATAGCATTTCTTAACATTTTTTAATCACCATATCTCAGCTTATAGTCAAATCTCCTTCTTGAAATTTTTTTAACATAACACTACTACAAAATACTGTCAAAGGTCAGAATTTCAGATTTTTATCTCGTGCTCCACCAGAGATATCAAAGCCTAAAAAGTGAGATTTTTGAAATTTTTGACGAATTTCGGAATTTTTTTCGCAAAGAGAAATCAACTCCCAGATCTGGTGTTGGTGTATGAGTACACGCACTTTGACCTACTTGTAGAAAAAATTGTGTAAGGTTGACAACCTTGTTGAACAATTACATAGTAGGTTACAATAGTTTGGCAGTATTGTTTTCACACATTGTCCATGTCATATCTCCAATTGTAGTCAAATCTCCTTCTTGAATTTTTTTGTACATAACATTACTACACAATACTATCAAAGGCCAGAATTTCAGATTTTTATCTCGTGCCCAACCAGAGATATCAAGGCCTAAAAAGTGAGATTTTTAAAATTTTTGACGAATTTCGGATTTTTTTTCTTTTTTTTTTTGCAGAGAGAAATAAACTCCCACATTTGGGACTTGGTGTATGAGTACATGCACTTTTGACCTATGTGTAGAAAAAAATGTGTAAGTGTCACAGTTTTCCTTACATGAAAAATTTCCTCTTGCAAACGGATAGATTTTGGAAAAAATCTTAAATTTTGCGCTAAAATTTCTTCTGTAAAATTTTATTTTCCAAAATTATTCTACCACCATATATTTAGCCTATTTTATTCTGAACAAAATGCTGCAAACAAGAATTTCAATTGGGAAAAAAAAACCGAGATATTTACAGATTTGTGTATCCTAGTATCTGAGAAAATCGCTGCACACGATGAAACAAAGATGGCCGCCATACACAAACAAAAAATAGTAAAATTAAAATAACTTTCATTTTGAACTTCCATCATGTTAGGGTTGTTGTACAAAAAATTTCAGATTTTTTAAAAATGTTCGAGCGACCAGTGCTGGACCACTTAAGTTGGATTGATCCCGATGTTATTCTTTACTTATGTATCTAAATGGATAAATGCAGCCATTTTTCTTTTAAATTTTTCTTTAAACTACCATAATTTGGCTCCTTAACTGACATGCATACCTGCATTACCACGAAAAATAGTAAAAGAGTAATTTTATGGGCTTGAAAAGTATATAAATTTACGGTTGGTATACTAATGGGTCTTTTTTCTTTCCTTTTCGGTTAGCTTGGCAATGTATAATTAAAGATTAAATGATGATACACTGATATTTACAGAAGCTAATGACTGAATATTTCATAATAATTAGACGAAATTACATTCTGTACAATTCATAAAACAGTTTTAATTAAGATTTAGTGATGTGGATTTCCCTTTATTGCGCATTTTCAAGAGCTAAGATATTCTTTATGCAGAAAGAAAATGCAAAAATGTTGTGTATAGTTACGTTTTATCATTTGAAGTTAAAATTAATTAAAACCGAATTACAAGTACGTCATTTTGAAATTTACATTAAAAAATCTCTTTATATTGAAGAATTAAAAAGGTGACATAATTTTTTTTTCAGATTTATATAGGTAAATTTTCTAGAAGTATGCTAAGATAATTTAAATAATTTTTAATAAGTAGGTTTAAAAATTCGCCGAATTACAAAACCATTTTTAACACTTTCCCACATGGTAGAAAAGTGTTTATACATTCGATTTGTATGTCCGTCTGTCCGCGCTCTAACTCATGTAAATATACTCGGATTGCTATGAAATTTTTAAATGATATTGATGTTTACTGTAACAAGAACGTATTGAAAATGAAATTTCTACCACGATTAGTTTATTAACATGGATAATCAAAAGTTATTCGATACATTACGGCCTATGTCATTCTATGTCATTCTAACAAATCATTTCAAATGAATTTTAAAGGTGTTACACACGGTCAAACATATTCAAATTTATATGAAATCGCCAAGTGCACTAAAATACGCATTATGTAAAGTAAGCAGGAAAAATAATAGTTATTATTCATTTACAGGGCCACTCAAAAATTCCATTAAACAATAATAAAGAAAGGAATTTTTTGCGACATATTTTAATTATGTTAAACGATTTCATGTATCATAAAATTTATATACGCCGCTGAAATTCAATATTTCATGCATGATATGAAGTGCATAGCATTTACAGGAACACACAAAATATTTTCAATCGTATATTCTACCCGAAGTACTGTATATTATCGACGATAACTGATGGATGGATGAAATGCACTTTCAATTGTGAATTCGGGTGTTTTCATTCGCTATAGTTACAATTGTGACATTATATATGAGTTTTATTAAATTCTTGATATTTATATTGTGTGTATAAGTACTATAGTTGATATACAAGGTTACACAAAAGAACACAAAAAACTTACTGAATATTAAGGTAATTTACTTAAAGGTGGTTTTTACATAAGTGATGCATTTTTGAATTGCTTTTAGTTTACTAAGAAATGTTTGTAAATAAAATGATATGCAAGGTCGCCCAGAGAATTATATGCATGGTCACCCATGGATAATAATTTCTGAATATGTGGTTTATTTAGTTTTAAAAAGGTTTTTGTTTGAATTAAATTTTAATAAAATACTGGCGTGTAATAAAGTTACTGGGTAAATTATAGGGCTGAACAAAAGTGTTGAAGTATTTTTCCATGTATTGGTATAAATTGCTGAAAGAGAAATTTCAATCTGTTAGGCATTTTTTTGCTAAACTAAACTTCCGTATTATATTGTATTTATATCAAACGGCAGATTAAATACAGGTCTGTTCAAAAGTATGGAAATACATATTTGGACAGCAACACTTTTTTATCGAAATATATAAGTTTTGCTCAAGATTTCAGGAAGTGTTGTAAATTGTTTCATAATATATGTTTAACGCATGATTTTTCTTATCTGTGTACAATGAATTCACTAAAATCATACAATTATTTGAAATTTTATATTAAAGATTTTAAACACTAAACATCTCTCACCCGAAAGAAACGTTGTACATCTCGACAAAGTAAATCTTACAGAAAATCAATAGAAAATTTTCATAATTTTATTATGAGGTGATACAGGATTTGTGCGAGTTAGGGAATTAAATGACCAAAATATCCTTCGCTACAAGTATTTTTTATAGAAAGTCACTGATTAAAGAAAGCGCGTTTAAACAAGATTTATTTTTTAATTAAAAATAAAAGTTGGTTATACTCCTGTAAAATACGGTATCTGCACGAGCCATGTGAAATTGCAACACTCATCTCTGCGTACACACTGAGGAAAAAAATATGTTCTGGCATCTAAAATCTAAATTGTGGCTCAAGAAAAAATAGTTCCATGTCATCCTTAGAAATTCTATTTTCCTTTTTTACAGAGCTCAGGAGTTTCCCAGTAGAATTCAAGAGCCTATACCAATATTCTCGATGTCAAACTTATTTAAATATCGTTGCAAATATATGCGAACACAAAACGTTTGATTTAATAACTATAATTCTAGTTTATGTAACTAGTTTAAAATTCTAAATTAAACATTCCGGAAATCATGCGATAATTTTTTGTTACTGAAACGATTTAGTATTGTTTCATCATCTAGAAAACGAGAAACTAGAAATGCTAGACCATTTCATCTATTTAACATAGTTGTTCAATCTATTCGCATAGTTCGGTCATCTATAGTTCTAATTCAGGTAATTAGAAATTGACTAACTTTTCATTGTTGGTGAACCGGTATATTTTTTTCTCACATGGAAGGTTTCCTTACGGGCAAGTTCTGAAAAATCAGAAAAAATTACACAAAGCTCTTTTCATGAGGATATATATGTTTATAAAAAAAATTTCGGCAGAACCTCTGTACCCTTCCTTAAAATAATAATGAAAATTTTGTTATTTGGTGATTTATCATCGGTTGGTGATATAAAGCAATTTCAAAAAATGTTTTTATATGTCAAATGCATTTTAAAGGAAAAAAGTTCAACGTATTTAGATAAATTAAATGTCTTTGATTTTGTTAGCTTTAGTTTGTTTTAAGAATAATTTGGTTATATTGATATTTTTATGTATTTATATTTAAATTTAACCATCAAAATTTGATATTTAAAAAGACATTCAAATTTAAATTAATTAAAATTGTTTCAAGTTCAAAGTCCAGTTGAGCATTGTCAATTCGATTTTGTTGTTATGGAAATACAACAACTGGCTTTTATTACTGAATACGCTTAAGAGTATGAAAATAATTTTACTGAATAAGAATTTTTTATTATATGAAAACATTTTTTCCAGACGTCAGCAACAAACAATATATGTGCAATTTAAAATGTATATACATAATATTAAATATATTAAACTATCTCATTGTTTATGTTTAAATTCATTAATTGCCATTTACGCCGATTTTAAAAATCCAAAAGCTTTTTGTTGCATTAAAATCGTTCGCTTTTGGCAGGAAAAAGTACTGCTCGCCAAATCGTCTGATACTTTCGTCTTTCCACGCCAAATATTCGAAAGTATTTTATTTTTTACACGTTTTCCACTTCAATTCCGCCGCTAATTTTCACTGATCTTTTATTCATACATGAGTAGTTTAATTAGGACTAATTTTTTTTTCAAAAAAATCTGAGTATGCCGAATATGGAGACCTTCCTTCTCAGTGCAGGAATAAATATGTAAATAAAAGGAGAAAACCGTTAAGAATGCAAGCGTATGATGAGGTTTGAAAGGTTAGGCAATTTAAATTTCCACTCGCAATCCATATCTTTTCTATGGTCAAAAATGGTCATATAATGTAATAAAGGGATTTTCCGTATAACTACTCTTATGAAACTGTCTGTGTAGCAAAACACATTCATTACAAATCCATTAATAGAAAGAAACTGTAATTTTTGAGAGCTGTGTAAATTTTCTTGAGAGAGAGCGATATATTTTCTAATGTTTATATTTTTCAAGTTTGCATGTATACAGGAATATTAAAAAAATATTGAAAAAAGACAGGATATTATTGCATAAAATAATGTTTTAAGATTGTGTATATAATTTCAAGCAAACGCAATCGTATTATACTCTAAATAAAGATATATTTCATTTAGTTCAGGAAAATATCATACAAACAAAAACGACAATTTACACCTTCTTTACACCTCATTAGATCTTGACCTTTCAAAAAACTCACAATTCTGTAACGTGTTCATTATCTTGAAAAACTAATGTATTTTCAAGATTTAACTTTTTTCTTTGGATTAACAATTCACATTAGCTACCACTGATTTTCATAACGTTTCCGAGTAGTTTTCATTTTGTGTTAGACAGTTTTCTCTTCGCGGAATATTTGTTTTTACGGTGCTATCCATATATGAATATTCATACTTCTACTAAGCGTAATACCAACTCAGTGAAAAATGTCCAAGCCGGGAATCGAACCCGGAACTCTTGGAATAGCGCTCCAAGTGCTCTACCATTTAAGCTACGAGGACGATACCCAGCTCAGCATTCTTCACTTCATATGTTGGCTAAGCTGCAAATCGCAGCACTAGATCCGTCTTCACGAACACACAAGCTGCGGCGTAACATGAGACACTATAGATCCAGCATCGGTAAATCACATTTATTTATCATATTAATCAATTTATTTTAGTAATGAAATTACGCCTGAAATTTTAGATACATGAATATTCATACTTCTACTAAGCGTAATACCAACTCAGTGAAAAATGTCCAAGCCGGGAATCGAACCCGGAACCCCTGGAATAGCGCTCCAAGTGCTCTACCATTTAAGCTACGAGGACGATACCCAACTCAGCATTTTTCACTTCATATGTTGGCTAAGCTGCAAATCGCGATTTGGACATTTTTCACTGAGTTGGTATTACGCTTAGTAGAAGTATGAATATTCATGTATCTAAAATTTCAGGCGTAATTTCATTACTGAAATTAATCGAGAAATTGATTAATATGATAAATAAATGTGATTTACCGATGCTGGGTCTATAGTGTCTCATGTTACGCCGCAGCTTGTGTGCTCGTGAAGACGGATCTAGTGCTGCGATTTGCAGCTTAGCCAACATATGAAGTGAAAAATGCTGAGCTGGGTATCGTCCTCGTAGCTTAAATGGTAGAGCACTTGGAGCGCTATTCCAGGGGTTCCGGGTTCGATTCCCGGCTTGGACATTTTTCACTGAGTTGGTATTACGCTTAGTAGAAGTATGAATATTCATGTATCTAAAATTTCAGGCGTAATTTCATTACTGAAATTAATCGAGAAATTGATTAATATGATAAATAAAGGTGCTATCCATTTTCAAATAAACATTTACATTTTGCGATAAACATGTTTACTTTACAAGAAAGTATATTAATTAACATAATTTCGTTTAAAATTACTAGAATTTGTTACATTTGTTTGTATAAATTTGATTGGAAATGGTTATTTGAGAATAGATAAACTCCTATATTTTGATTTCAGAAATGGGATTACTATACTTTTATATCAACTGCAAAACACTTTCTAAAATCAATGATAAGAAATATATATATATCCCTAGTAGCAAACCAATATTGATCCATCATTGCGCCAATATTTCATTTATTGGAAATATTGCAAATAAAACGCCAATATTGCCCCAATATTGGTATGTTTACATTTTACCCTTATTTAGCCAATATTTTCAGCCAATATTATGCCAACATTGGGGTTTCATTGGAAATATTGCCAATAAAACGCCGATATTGTACAAATGTTGGCGTTACATGGGAAATATTTCCAATGAAATTCCAATATTTAACAAATATTGGCGTTTTGTTGGCAATATTTCCAATGAAACCCCAATATTGGCATAATATTTGCTGCAAATAATGGCTGAATAAGGGCCAAATGTAAATACCCAAATATTGGAGCAATATTTCATGCCAATATTGCGCCAATGTGCCAATATTGCTCTAAGATGTAGCCAATATTGTCCCAATAATGTTTGGCTACTGAGGATGTATTTCGTTATCGTATGTAGCACAGAAATCGTGATTATTTGCTATTGTTTAATGGCAACGTCCAAACCAAACACAACTCATTGGTTATTGTGTAAAAATTCTTTGACGGGATTCAGATGTATTTAAATCTGTTTAGTTATGTTTCGCTCTTTCACTGCAATTATTAAGCTTTACAATATCATTATTTTTGTTTTCTGCCTTTTTTCTTTAATAAGAAAAAAATAAATTTACGTATTTAAGGGTTCAGTTTAAAGTTATGTACTATAAATAAAATGAATCACAGGATTATGCACTAAATAAAATTAACCAAATATGAAAAATCCCACAGGAACAATGTTTGGCATCCTGCTAGCATAAAAATACCCAATTCTTGATGCTTTTTCTAGCAGAAACTTATTTGGCAAAGAATTGAACAAGTAAATTAAATTATGAATAAAAGTTAAATGATACAATGGTCAGCATACGTTTAAAGGAGACCAAACTGGTCGCCAAAGTCGGCTAGTGTTTTCATTAATAAATACGCATGCAGCAGTTATTTCAGTTGCAAAAATGAGCTTTGATTTATTTTGCTAAGCTGATTCAGATAGTAGATCTGATGGTGTGATAGCTGAAGTATAAGTGGGTGAATTAATCTTTCACTTTCCTTCAATATGCACAGTTGGTAGAACTTGGTAGCTTCAGCCAAGACATACCTGGTTCTAATCTTGGCGTGGAATTTTTTTAACTTGGAAAATTTGAAATTTAAAACTGTGATTAATATGTCCTTCTTGTTGTAAAATTCTTCACATTAAAATATGTGTTGTATTTTGAGGTTTTTCTAATGATAATGAACACTTTTCGGAATCATCGGAATAGATTAATGTATATTTTCATTCATGGTTGTTTTGAATTTACGTATATTAAGAGGCATTTAGCTGTTATTATAGTGAAGAATTATTAACGTTTTAATTATATTACTGTAGCATTACGTACAAAAAAGAAAAAAAAAGACGGATTTAAAAAGACGTTTCTAAGGTTTGACCTTATTAGATAAGACATAAATTTTATATATTTTTTCTTCGGCTATATATCATACTTCGAACAAATATGAGGTGAGATGTATTCAATATTTAAAAATGAACTACGAGAAAAGTAAGTTTATCTCAAAATGCACAAATTTCGCAAACTGTGAAACTAGTTCACTTCCAGTACATTAAAATGCTTGTTCGTGAATCAAGTGTTAATGGCAACATTATTTTTCGTTCTTAAATTTACCAAAGATCGCTAATAATTCTGTAGTAGATCCAAATTTTGAATGAAAATTAATCGAAGATGTGTGATTAAGAGACAATTAAGCTATCACCATAATCTGTAACCATTATCGTTTTTAATTAAGTGAGAAATAATTAAATAATAGGGGGCAAAATTTGTACATTTTAAAGATAAACATTGGAAAATTAACTAAATGGAAACATCACTTGTGATTTAAACATCATTTCTTATGCAAAAAGGTTATTAAAAATATTTTTACGTTTGCCTTGTTTTTCAATAACAAACATAAGCTAAAGTTAATATTTTTAAATATTCATAAATAAATAAAGTTTCTAAAGTTTCTTTTACCTTTTATTATTACGTTGCATATTTAATTTGCTTATAAATTCTTGTATCATGTAAGGAAATATGTATATAAGTTTTTTTATTCCTTTTGAAGTTTTCATGTATCTAATTTACATAACCCAGAAAATTTTTTTAATGTTAATCCGTTATTTACTTTAAATGAAATTTTAACCAGAAATACTTTTACCATTTATATAAATTTGCATAAAGTATTTTAAGCATAACATATTTTTTAGCATAAGAACCTCTGAATCAAATAAATCTTTGAACAATTAAAATAAAAAATAAAACATGACATATATTGTATATTTAAAACTTATTTTTAAGCATGATTCAAAATTAAAAGTTAAAATTAGATTCAAAACACAGCTAAAATCTAGTTACCAAATTTGAAAATTATACTGAAACAACCGATGAGTTTCTACTTTTTTATTTTTATTTTACCTGAATGTATTATTCTGTGGTATTAGACTAAATTGTATTCTAAAACAAAATGTTTAATATTTACTAAATATTTTTTACATTTTTTACTTTTAAAAGTTATAAGAGCAGAAAAATTGTGTGGTGCTAAAAAAAAAAAAAAAAAAAAAAAAAAAAAAAAAAAATGGAAATGACTTTGAGGAGCGTCAAAATTCTTTTAACTTTCAAGTGCCGGGATTCCGTGTCATCTCGGAATAATTTGGAATGTTTGTGGAGTTCATTGTATTCCCGGCAGGCTCTAATATTTTATGTAAAAATATTTAATCAAGTATATGTTTGTTAAATTGCAGTTTGCACTCCTTCCTCCCTATTGTACTCAAACATCATCATTAAAAACCCTGTTACTCATCTTAAGATATCCTTATATACGTTAAGAAAACGTAAAAGAAAAATATTTAACATAACATGAGCTTATTGAATCACAAATTGCTTTTCTTCTTTACTGTCGTTTAAGCAGATATTTCACTTTCTGGCGCTGCTCCATTATGGATCATTAATGAAAAAGAAATTCCTCCTTGTTGAAAAAATAACGATAAAACGAAAAAATAAAAGGAGAAAGTTACCAAACAAAGTTTTCTTTTTTCCCTCGATAACCAATAGGTTTGTTTTTTTACTGAATGGTATCGTAATTGAATATCCAAAAGTGTCGAATGCCTCTTTAGTATGTTATTTTTAGTCTATTTGTCCAGTTTTGTTCTTTCGTAGCAAATTTCTTCGAACAAGAAGTGAATGATTAGAGCAAAAAAGTCTGAAGTGATCCTAATATAGAATTCTACCTCACAGTGATTTACTTTTATAAAATAAATGTTATATAATATGTATGGTCAGTATGGTCTGTTGACCCTTTGGTGTATTTCTTTCTTCTCGAGAAAAACTATCAGAAAATCAGAGCCTTACTTTTACTAAGACATTTTTAAAAGCTGAAAATGAGTCACAGCATTTATTTGTTCATTTACATTGGCACAATAGAGAATTTAATTATAGATTTAAGATAAAGGTACATTTATATGCGCTTTGCATAAATCTGACTCCATAAAATGTAAAAAAATGCTATCATAGCGCAAAAGTTGACACTATTATTTTACTTTTTTATAAATTTTTATATATAATAGTATTTTTTTTTATATTTACTTCTGATTTAATATATTTAATGAAGCTTATGACTCCATTTTACAAACTAATTGTACAAAATTGCATTCTTCTAAAATCGATAAGGGTTTATAAATAATATTTATTTATTGATAAAAATTTTCAATTTAAGTTGCCAGAGCTTAGATTTTTTTTATTCATATTAGAATATCAAAGATGTTTTAGATAGTTGTATTTTTGGATTAAATGTTATAATAGGGAAAAACCTAATTTTTAAAGTTAGTTTTCCTAACATAACCAATGTTTCTTTAGATGAAAATAAATATGATATGCCAAATATAATAAATGTCAGTTTTCCTTTTCCGATTTACATAGTTGCTAGAAGCATTCCGAGAAAGGTTAAATGAATAGTAACAGACGATTTAAATAAACAGTTTTTGAAAATAAATTTCTGAACTAGCTTCGTCAATTAATGACACTGTGAATAAAATAAAAAACACATTATCTTAAATTTGTGTCTTAAAATGACTATGTCATGGTGCAGGTTTTTATTAAAAAAAAAAAAAAAAAAAAAAAAAAAAAAAAGATGCGTTTGAAAAAACGATGAAAACACTAGTTTACTGATTTCTTTGACAGATGTTTGAAACATGCTTTGCTTAGAAGAAAGAATAGCCATCGCGCATCGTTCCCTGGAATATGGGAGATAAAACATATGAAGATGTGCGTCAGTTGTACCATCGAAATTACTGGAAAGAGCCATTTATGAGGTCCAATATCAGGCTGCTTGGTGTCCTTCCATCTGCCTAAAGACTGCTCTTTACGGCACTGTCGCATGTTAATGTTCATCCAGGACTTTTTTTTAATTCTTTCTCGTTACCGGTTTGTCTGAAATTGTTCACATGTAGCCTGATGTTTGCCCTTTATGGTGGGTGTTTTCCGCATTTTCGATGGTATATTTGACGCATATCTAAATATATTTTATCTCAGATTTTCCTGGGAACGATGGCTATTCTTTCTTCTACGGAGAGCATTTTTTCAAAGATTTCAGCTGTTTGGTGTTATTATAGAATTCGATCGTTATTTCTGGAACACCCTTTACTTGCAAGAAAATTAAATAAAATATAATTACACTAGTTTACAAATTTCAACTTTTTTTATACCCCGAAAGAAATGTATATAAATGTATTAGTCTATCTTCCTTAAACCTAAAAGTGTCAGCAGAAATATTCTATCACGTCACGATTTTCTTTCTGCACTCAATTGTTTTTTTTTTTTTTTTTTTTTAACTACCGAACGTAGTGACTGCAGTATAATGTTCATTCGTTCGCTTCAAACAACAAATGTTTTGTTTCGGAATGAATTAAAATGTCGAGTAGAAAGTGAAAATAAGGCTCTGATCGTTTTTGCTATTTTTGTAGACAGTTTATATTTTCAAAAAAAAAAAAAAAAAGGCAGACCCATTGTATATTTAATAAAAAGTGCATATTTTCATTATTTTGGATTTTCTGTTGCAAACCAAGATAAAAAGTGGGTGCCTCATGTGTTTTGCGAAAGCTGTAGAATCGTTTTACTCCAATGGTTATCAGGAGAATACATGCACCTTCCATTTGGTTCACAAATGCTATGGAGAGAATCTAGTAATCATGAAAGTGATTGTTACATTTATGTTACGAAGACAGTCGGATATAATACAAAAAATAAGGCGAGTAATATTCTGAAGTTCCATCTGTTACTAAGCCCATTTTACACTCAAAAGATCTACCATGTCCAGTTTGTGCCGGTCATTCGAGTATAAATGTACTAGGAGATGACAATGGATGTGATATTGAATTCAAATCGATTTCTAGTGATTCTGACGAGTTCTCTCTTCAAGAAAAGACTCCACATTTAATTAACCAAGCCGAATTAAATGATCTTATAAGAGATATAAAATTATCAAAATCTAAAGCAGAGATTCTTGATTCTCGCCTTCACCAAAAGAACTTATTAATACCAAACACAAAAGTTACGTTGTCTAGAAACAAAAGCAAAGTTTACTCAAATTTTTTCAAAAAATAAGGTGAATATTGTTATTGTACTGATATCCCGGGACTTTTTGAAGCAATGAATCCAAACTATGATAAACAGAATGGCGCTAATTCGTAGATTCTTCGAAATATAGTTTAAAAGCTGTTTTATTACATAATGGAAATAAGAAGCCGTCTATACTGATAGGAAACGCAGCGTCATAGGTTTGTTATTGGGATTGCAGGATAGTTACACAAAATACTGTTGTTTCCTTCGTTTGTAAGGCAGTCGAGCAAAACAACATCATTGTGTAATAAAAGAATGGCCAATTCGGAACGAGTATATTCCGGAAAAAATAAACATCAAACACGAGCTATTGGCAGATTCAAATAACATTACTCTACCCCCTTTACGTATCAAATTGGAACTCATGAAAAACTTTGTGAAGGCGCTTGACAAAAACAGCGATGCTTTCCGGTATTTACAAAAAATCTTTCCAAGCATTACAGAAGCATAACTGAGAGAAGGGATATTTGTTGGCCAACAGATCCAAGATTATGAGGATTATCAGATTCTGAGTTTGAAAGCCTTTTATCTGTTAATGAAAAATCTGCTTTGAAGTCATTCAAAATAATTGTGGAAGAATTTTTGAGAAATAAAAAAAGTGAAAATTACAAAGATATTGTTGCCGATTTATTGAAAATTTTTCAACAAATGGGAGTAAACATGCCATTAAAGATTCATTTCCTGCATTCGCATCTGAGTTTTTTCCCTGAAAACTTAGGAAGTATGAGTTAAAACAAGGGGAACGTTTTCACTAAGATTTAAAGTTTTTTGAAGAACTACATCAGGGATTTTTGGATGAAAGCATGCTAGTGGATTATCCATTCCACTATAAGAGAAACTGATCCAAATAACTATAAAAAGAAGGCAAAATTTAGCCATTTTTTATTTTTTAAAACATTAATACCAAAATTATGTAATCCAGGTAAGTAAACAAATATTTCTTAAACCAGACGTGACAGAATTTTTTAATTATTTTTTCTGGATAACTCTATCTAAATAAACAATAAATTAGCAACTTTCAGCTGCGGTATAAAAACAGTGTAAACTAGCGTTATCATTTAAATAGAGAAATAAAAGAAAGGCAATTTTACCCCACAAATTCCAAACCTGCCTAATTCGGAGAATAGTTCATTCCTCATACTTAAAACTATTTTTTATGAATCAAAAGTTAATGAAGTCACTTTCACCGTTCATAAATTTATCAAAGAGATCGTTAAGGATTTTTAGAATATCCGAATTTTACGTAAATATCAATTGAAGTTGTCTAAACAATTAAGCTATTATTATGCGAGATTTTTAATTTTAGTGAGAATAATTAAGATTGTGAAAAGTTAGTAAAATTTAAAGAATATCATCAAAAAATTAATGAAATGCAAACAGCATTTCATTTTAAATCTATTTTCTTTTATTGTAATTTCTTATATCTTTTTTTTTTTTTTTTTTTTTGTAAATTTTTGTCAGTATTCTTGTTGTAACAGTACTATGAGTAGTTTTTGGAATATTTGTCAAATGTATTCCTTTTTTATCATAAAGCAATAGCTAAAGTTATCATTTTTAAATTTTCATAAATAAATAAGTTAAATTTCACTATTTTTATTTATTTATTATTATCTGGCATGAATGAATTGAATTCCGGATTTTTTAATCACATACATAAATTCTAAAAAATAATGCTTTTGCCTTTTGTTTTAAAACTTTCATACATCTTATCTATATTTCTTTTCAAAATGCAATTTTAACAACAAATGCTTTTTTTTAATTTGAATCAATTTTCCTAAAGTTTTTTTTTTTTTTTTTTTTTTTTTTAAATCATATATATTATAAAGCAGAAGTTCTGAAACTTCCAAACGGGTGTTTTCAAAAACTACCCGATGGATTTTTTTGTCGATTGTATCATTCGATAGGAAATATTTTTCCGAAGGTTTATGATTCAAATTTACAGGGATAACTCTGATTTTTCGTAGTAAATTTCGTATTTTTCGGTTATTTTTGACAAAAGGTTGCCAATAGCTGTTTTTGGCGAAAATTAAAATTGCTAAAAGAATTAAAATGGCTATATCTATTAGAAATATTACAAATATCTTGCAAATAATAGCAGAATATAACTACTGATAATATTAATAATAATAAAGAAAGACCGCTTAAATGAGGCGTAATATTATAAAAAATATTTATCTTGAAAATGAAAAAAATATTTGTAATGCTTAAAAAATAAATTAACGCGAAATATAACAATTGGTTCAACTTTTGGCGACTTATCCCTGGTGTTAGAATAAAAACATGAATTTCAGAAATTGATTAAATGAATTTTGAATGATAGTTATTTCCCTTTTTATTATTTTCTTTATCTTTTTTATCGAATTTCCGTATAATATAACTTACAGCAGAAAAAAGCAGATCTGATTGTAAAAGACACTGCAAGTTGTGAGTTACTATTCGTTTCTATACCATTTTCATCTTGCTTTTGTCGCCAAATAATCTGTTTTTAAGCCAAAAATGCACTACTGACATAATGCCTGATTTAGGTTCTTAATGGCCGCAATAATGTTGTTTTTTTTTTTCAACTGAAGATAATTTTTAGAGTATATTTTAATCGTAAATTATATAGATATGAGTATAACTCTTTTATTTCTTTTTGGAAATGTTTTTATTGTTAATTTAATTTTTCTTGCTCAATTTCGCCAATTTCACTTACAGGAAAAATTACAGTTTTAAAATTTCGAAACTGAAGAAGGCAAGATTATCCGGTCGATTAACAATCTACCGCCAAATTCCAAGATTAAATGTCAATAATGGATGATCGTAAATGTCACATTCACTTGATATTAAGCATAATGTAAATATTAATTATGTCATCAAGTGATTTTTAATTCGACATTCTACTTTTATATATGCTCTACTAATTTGCTTTTCGTTATTTAAATGAAAATTTATGCTAATCTATATAATCTGGCTTATAGTTTGGCGATTTGTATAATTTGGCGAAATTGGTCGACGTATAACCAAGTAGTACTGAAGGAACAAATTTTGCAATTTGAAGAAAATTTATGCAATTATGCGTTATTACTATAGATAAATTCAACATTTTGAAATAAAAAATTCTCTCTGAATAGAATTTACAAGTCTTTTTTAGCTAGCGATTTCCTCTCAATATTTCTTCAATCAATATTTCGCTATTCTCTTTCGCGCAGGCTAAAAAAATGTATTTTAAATATTTTATTAGATAAAACGTAAATAACATTTTTCTATTTTTTTTTTTTTTTTTTTTTTTTTTTTTTTTTTTTTTTTTTTTTTTTAATCTAATTCTACCATTTTGTGTCTTACAGGACAAAATAGCAGAATTACTTTTAAAAATGGTTTTATCTGTTAATTGTATGTTATTTTTTTATTTGGGTGTTTGAATTTACTTTTGTCATCAAACAATGCGATTTTATACCAAGAAGGCATAAGCCGGAGCGATGTTCACAATTACTAAATTCTCCCACTCTCGTTTAAATGTGTGAGAGCATTTTTAGGATATTTTTTTATGTTTATTTCTAAATTAATAAACAGCAGTTCTAACAAAAAGAAAAAAATGCGTATAATGTTTAAATTTTAGTATAAACGTCTTCCTCATCCAAACTGTCAAATAATTTAATTGCAACTTTTTAAAGTTTTGGCGCAGATGTCATATACGCATTACATTCGCACGATTGGAACAAAATGGCGATTTTATGCCTGACATGGTAAACCGACTATGGTTGTTTATTTATTAATAAACTATTTATTAACTTTCATTTTGTTTTTCAAAATACTATAAATCATTTTGTTCTATAGCTATTAATTAAACTTTTTTATTTATGAATTTTTTTTTCAAATAATTGAAAATAATTAAAAAATATTTTTGAAATTAGTAATTAAAAACCAAGTTTTCTCCAAATTGGCGCCAAAAAAAATTGCGCCAATGTGGTGCATACATGACATCTGTGTCAAAGTTTTTTCACTATACAGAAGTAGGAAAAATGCAGTATAAATACGATTAAAGTTTTTTCCAAATATGGAAATTTCGTCACAGATTTGGTCATATACTCATCGAGGTATCTCAATGATGCCAAAGTAGTGTTATCTGCCTTATATGGTAACCCAGCTATAGTTGTCTATCTGATGATAAGTTGTTTATTTACTTTCATTTTCTTTTTTGAAATGATATTTGTTGTTTTGTTCTACAGTTACTTTTTTATTTATTGTTAATTGCTGTTTAAAATGATAGAAAATAATAAAATATATATAAATTTCTTTGGTATTCTAAAACGAGGATTTTGGCACATTGTAGTTGCAAGAAAATGGTGCTAAACCTATTGCGTAATGATGTCTGTGTAGGAATTTTTTTTTGAAATATGAAAAGTGTAAATTGGCTATTATTTGATTATCACGTCAACCAATTTCGCCAAATCGTTCGCCAAATTACACAAATTTACATAACTTTATCTTAAATAACTAAAGAGAAAATGCTTAAATACAAAAGAGCAAATAATTTTTTTTCCTTTTTCAGGAGGAAATTTTTCAATAATAAAGTAATTGTTGTAGTGAGAATTTTAATGTGTGTGTTTTTTTTTATCGTTGGTAACTTGCTGTAACGAAAAATGTTCATTTTTTTTCCTGCCATTGTTTTGTAAGATCTGGTTTTGTCAAAGCCATGTTAAGGTGGTATTCAAATTTTTGAACCCTTCCCAAATACCACCCCTTGGTTCGACTTTGCTCATTTGCAATTCCCACTGAGATATTAACCATCTCAATGTACTTGACGAGTTCGAAGATGATTCTTGCATAATTGTGCCTTTTATCGCGCGGACAAAATTTAATATATATATAAAGTTTTTAGGTGGGAGTAGCTTTGGCTTCCTGGCTTCACATAATAAAAAGTTGTGAAGAAATTTTTCAGAAGTTGTACCATGGTAACGACTGTAATAATTAATATTTCTTCAGATAAGGGAAAATCCTGTTGCTATAATGGTCTCATTTCGCTTCCAAATGTGCACTGTTAGTAATACACTAAAATAGTTACTTCTAAATAGCTGATTTTTGACCAACTTCCCAAAAGTAAGTATAGATAGATTAGTTAGCTGCAAACTTCTAACTCAGATTTATACAGGACACGTAGCTTCCCCAAAATACTTAAAGAGATTCAAGTGCAATGTGCATGCCGAATATTGGGAACCTCAAAACACTACCTAACGGCCTGCCCGCTAACACAAACATATCATCTGGCAAAAATCACGCCAAACAATAAAGAACTCTGGCATAAGCAACTAGCAAACAATAAATACATGCAAAACAAAAGCAAAGTAGTCGTAAGATAGTTAACAGAAAACATAGATACAATATCACAATGAAAGATGAATAAAGTTAAAAACACACCACCCCAGTGGACAGCACTACCCCAACTAATAAACTGTCTTATTTTCAGGAATTGTCATATGTTAAATGTTAAAGGTTAAATGTTGTATGTTAAAAAAAAAAAAAATCTGTCTGTGTTTGTATCATGTTTTCCAGCAATGTGCGGTAGTCGCACAACATCAGCTGTAACCATGGCCCGCAACAGGGGTTTTCAAAAACAATTTTCATTTTTTCTTCAATTGGTTTTTTTTAAGCGGAATATCAAATTTTACGATGCTACTCATTATCAAGTAAACATTCATTATCAAATAAATATATTTTACAAGAAAATATATTATTTAACATCATTTGTTTAAAATTAACATCAGTATGTATGTCTTGCCTGCATGCATTCGTTTTAAGCAACTGAAAATATTTATTCAAGAATAGATACTGTTCTAAAATTTCTATAATTTGGTTTTAGAAAGTGGATTACTGAACTTTTAAATGAACTCCTAAACGTTTTCTAAAATCACTGGCACACACACACACACAGAAAATGATTTTTTTTTTATAAATAAATACGCAAGCAGCATTTGCTGCCGTTCCGAATTTAAGCTTCGATTTCTTCTATTGAGCTTATTCACATATCAGATCCTGATGCTATGTTAGCTGAAGTTTAGTTCGGCGAATGAGTCCTCCACTTTTCTCCGGGATTATACAGTTAATAGAGCATTGACAAGATATTCTAGTGTATATCGTAGCCCAGATATCTTTTATCCAATCGGAAATTTATGACTGTCATATATATATATATATATATATATATATATATATATATATTATTTTATTTTATTTTTTATTTATTTATTTATTTTTTTTATTTATTTATTTATTTTTTTTTTTGTTAAACTTGTCTAACTCACGGTAGATCTTGAAAACTTAGATTTCTAATAATAATAAACGCTTTTTGGAATCATCGTAAAAGGTAATGCATATTTGGATTCGTAATTGTTTTAAATTTACATTTATTAATTCATTGTAGTGAAAATTTATTAATGTTTTAATTTATATTTTCGTTTATGTTATTATTTATGTTTTAATTTATATATATATATTTAATATTTAAGCAGAAAATAAGAGAAAGGAAATTTTGCCTCACAACACGCAAATCTCGCGAACTGTAAAACTAGTTCATTTCCAATAGATAAAAAATATTTCTTAAAGAATCACATGACAAAACTTTTTCGTTCTTAATTTTGTCAAAAGGATCGTTAATGATTCTATAGAAGATATGAATTTTAAGTGAAATCATTCTAAGCTGTGATTAATAATCAACGAAGCTATCACTATACGATACTTTAAATTAAATTAGAAATATATAAGAAAGACTAGGCAAAATGTCTAAATTTTTAAGATTAGCATCATAAAATTAACTGAATGCAAACACCATTAGCAATTTAAATATCATTTCTTGTTGCAAATGATTATTAAAAATGTTTTTTCAGCCATAAAAATAAGTTAAAATTATCACTTTTAAACATTCACAAAAATATATTTTCTAACATTATTTTTATTATTATTCGATTGAATATTAAATTTTACAACAGATTCTTTAATCATGTAAAAAAAATAAAAAAAATAAAAAAAAAAAAATAAAATAAAATTTTTCACTCCTTTTGAAATTTTAGTCTGTCTAATTTACATTTTCGAGAAAACTTTGTTTTTCAGTTATTACTTCAAATGAAATTTTAATCAGATATACATTTACAATTTGTATAATTTTGCAGAAAGTGTTTAATCATAACGTACTTTTTATATTAAAAAAACTATAATTGAAAGAAAAAAAATCGAAAAATTGTAATAAAAAATAAAACATGATATAAATTGTATTTTTTAAGTTTATTTTTTAATCACTCTTCAAAATTAAGAGTTAAAAATTAAATTTAAAATGAAGATAAGTCAAGCTACCAAATGTAAGTTTTATGCTTAAATAACTCGTGATTTTCCGATTTCTCTTCATGAAAAGATATTATTTTGTAGTATTAGACTAAATTCTATTCTACAACAAAAATTTTCATGTTTAATAAATATTTTGCAAATTTTTTTCTGTAAAAATCTAAAAAAGTAGCAAATTTTCGTGTTGCTATAATGAAGAAAAACAACTCTGCTAAAGGTATTCTAAAATTAATTTGATTACGATGAAAAAAAAAGCAAATTTATATTATTTTTCAGTATAAATTGTTATATTAGTTTATCAGTAAAAATACGCATTATTAAAGATTTTTATGATGTCATTCATTTAACCGTAAGTCTGTTATAATTTCTAAAACTGTTGTACCATAATAGCATTCTTTTGAAATATTATAAAGCAAAGAAAGATAATAGTATAAAAAACCAAATAATGTTTCCAAGGGGAAAAAAGGAGGGGAGATTTTAAAAAAATCCTAAAAAATGAATTAAAATATCTTAACATACCGGCCCCCTCTTCTCTTGAATGTAAGTCATTATTCTAATAATGTTACAATAAACATATTCGAGTTAAACATTTTCAGTAAACGTCGTAGACATTATCGTTAAACATATTATTGATCAATATTACATAACATATTTAAAAATGATTTATTTTTTTTATATTTAGTTTAGGTTTGTTGAATTGTTAATAGCATTTGCCCTTTCCTTTCGTACTCAAACATCATCATTAAAGCAAAATTGCTCATTTTAAGACGTCCTTGTATCCGTTAAGAAGATAAAGTACAAATACTTAACAAAACGTAAGCTCCTTTTGAATCAAAAATTGCATTTCTTCTTTCCTTTCATTTAATCAAATATATATATTTTTTTGGCGCTGCTCCATTATGGATCCTTAATCAAAAAGAAGTTCCTCTTCGTTGAAAAAAATGCTGATGAAAGGGAAATAAAAGTTGCCAAATAAAGTTTTCCTCTTTTTCTGTCACTGAACAATAGATTTATTTTACACTGAATGGTACTTTAATTGAATATCCAAAAGCGTAAAATGCCTCCTTAGTATGTTATTTTTAGTCCATCTATCAAATTTTGTTCTTTCGTAGCAAGTTTTATTGAATATGAAGTGACTGTGTATGGTCAGCATGGTTCTTTCAATATATAGTGTATTTGTTTCTTCTCAGGAAAAACTATCAGAATTCATGCCTTAGTTTATGAGATAATTTAAAAATCTAGAAACGAATGCCTATAATTCATTTGATCATTTACAAGGCACAGAAAAGAATTTGATTACAGATTTAAGATAAAGGTACTTTTATTTACACTTTGCATATATTTGACTCCAAAAAATGTAAAATGTAAAAAAAAAAAACCCTATTATGGTGCAAAGTGTCTTGCTATTATTTTATTTATTTATAAATTTTGATGTATAATAGCATTTTTTATGTTTTCTTCTGATTAAATATATTTAATGAATCTAATGAATGAATTCTTATGACTACAAAATTCCTTTGGACTAAACTCGAGGAGTGTTTGTAATTAATATTTATTTACTGATAAGGTTTTCTTTTATAGTTAACGGAGCATAGATTTTATTGTTTCAGAATGTATTATAAAATCTGTTGTTGAACAATTGTATCAGCCAGTTTTTGAAAAGTTGCTTTAACATTATAATGGGGTAAAACTTATTTTTAAAAGTTAGTTTTCCAAATATAACAAATGTTTTTTAATTCAAAATAGATAAAACATGAAGAATTTAATAAATGTCATAATTCCTATTCCGTTTTACATAATTCTCAGAACCGTTCGAAGAAAATTTAAACAAATAGTAAATAGCCGATTTAAATAAACAGTTTTCGTAGATAAATTTCTGAACTAGCTTGGTTTCAATTAATAGAACAAAGAACTCAATATAATTGCGTAACTTCAAATTTGTGCCTTAAAAGGACTTTTTTTATATCATAGTACTTGGAAGAAAAGTAAATAAAATATAATTAATCATTACTTAAACAGAGAAATCATAGAAGGGATTATTTACCTCACAAATCAGGAATCTTCCGAATTCAGAAAAAAAATCACTTTTAATATTAAAACTATTTTATCATGAATCAAGAGTTAATAGAGTCGGTTTCACCGGTCAATAATTTTATCTAAAGATTGTTAATGATTTTTAGAAGAACAGTTTTTTCAGTGAAAATCAATCCATGTTGTTTGTTTACTAAGCTATTAATAAAAGGGACTTTTATTGTAACGAAAAATAATTGAATAATATGGTGAAAAATTATTAAATCTTAAAGAAAGTCATGAAAAAATTAATGGAATGCAAAAATCATTTGCATTTTAAAACAGTTTTATTAATCTTATTTCTCGTCTGATTTCTTTTTGTAACTTCTTGCCTGTTTTCTTGTTATAAAACTACCATAAATATATTTATTAGTAAGAATATTTATCATATTTGTTCATTTTTCTTTTAAAGAAAGCATTAGCTAAGATTATAACTTTTAAATATTTATAAATAAATAAGTTTACTATCAATATTTTTATTTAAGTATTATTATTTTGCATGAATAAACTGAATACTGTATTTTTATATCATAGACATTAATCCCTCAAAAATAAAGCTTTTGCAATCTATTTTCAAATTTTCATGCAACTGATCAATATTTTCTTTTCAAAAAGTAATTTTAACCAGCTGTACTTTTAATATTTGAATAAATTTTCCTAAAGTATTTTTTAAATATTTAATAAAACAAGTATATATTAAACAAGTAGTATACTTAGTTTTTTTATAACAAGTTCTGGATAAAAAAAAGTACCAATTTAATAACTAAAATATTACATACATATTATATTTCAAACATGAATTTTAAGCACAGAATCTAGTTTAATGTTAGAAACAAGATTCAAAATACAAATAAAGTCTAAATACCAACTTCGACTTTTATAGTTAAATAACTTGTGATATTCCATTTTTTTTCACGCGAAGATATTATTTCGCTGTATTATAATATATTATAACCTATTTTTTCATATTCACTAAAGATTTTCTAAACTTTAAAATCTTTTAAATTTGAAAAATTTGATGCCGCTATAAAGAAAAAAACTGTGTAGTGTATTTTAAATTTAACTGAATTATAATAAAGAAATATACTGGACATAATTGTTCTATTGTACCATTTAAATTGTTATTTAATCAGTATATATATGTATATATATATATTTATATATTTATATATATATATATATATTACAAATTTAAAATTTTTTCGCCAAAACTAACCTTTATACTATCTTAATTTTCTTATAATAATATTTCGTACTTACTTCAACTTATTAAATTAAAATCTTGTTTCTAAATCTAATCTGTTAATCCTTATGCAGACGATATAAATTCTTAATTTGCCTTAAAAAACATAAATCCAGTATGCGTAAATTTAAAAAGATGGCTCTAAATTAAAAATATTCTTAATTAAAACTTTATTTCTTAATATTCCAAATAAAACTGATTTCTTCTATGTTTTTATCAACCCTTTTTAAGAAAGTCTTATTAAATTTATTCCAAACCCTTACCTTTAAAAAATATCATTGTTTTATTTTATCTATTTATTTATTTTTCCGCCGTCAACGATAATTTGCATATTAATAAATTCATTTCTTTTCTTTTTCTCTTAAAATTAATCATGTATAAAAATCGTCTGCCTAAGATATTTAAAATTCTGAGTCAATTATAAATTGGTTAAATAATATATATTTTTTTTTAAAATAAATTTATCGTCTGTTTAAAATAATCTCGTAGCTGGACAAGAATTCTGTTTACATAAAATAATGATGGTTAGAGATTACAGAATGTTCCAGAACCTTCTTTTTAGTTTAAAAGGGGGAAGTCTCGAGATGAAAGGAAGATTCTGAAGATTTCTTGGGTTGCTTTTTCGATGAGGACAGCTCGCTGAAATAATGATGGAATTTTTGCAAAAAGGAGCTTTTCCTTCCTCATTATCACGAATTTAATAAATGAATTTACAGCAGCCCATGACTAATTATTGGATCTTCTACATTTATTTATTATTTTTGTTTTTTCCCTCGCTTGCCATGACTGTGTGTTTCTTTTAACCAGTGGAAATAATTCGAGTTCTCCTGAAATCGTCACAACTAATCGAAAAGTCGCACAGGATAGGTAATGCCTGTGCTAGTGCCTGTTTCGGATTTTGAAATGAATCTACTGAAGAAGTAAAATGCTATGTAAATGAATCTAATGAATCTACTGAAACGAAGTGATGACAAAAATATGAATCGCCGAAAATTTTTCCCGCCATGGTTGAAAGTGTTATTAAGCAAGAATTGCCATTATCTTTTGATTCCTCGAGTGAATGTAACAGAGGAGATTTTAATGTTAAACAGCTTTCTGTCCGAGTGGTTTGAAAGATTTCTTCTAAATATCTCGTGAATTCCTGAGGCCTGATATTCCACCTTTTTGCTGTTTATGTGTAACTGATGACTCAAGATAATCATGGTCATAATGACAAATTTTTGAAAATGAATTACTTCAAAGTGGTGAGTATGCGAAAGGTATTTGATGAGGAATTTAATGAAGAATGGATTTTATTGAAGATTTTTCGTGAACTGTAAGTTTATTTTATTAAATGTTTTGATTATTATTTCTATTCTATTTATGATTGATGGAAAGTATTTATTATTTATTTATTTATTTATTTATTTATTATTTTATTGATGAGAGTAATTTGAAGTTAATTTATTAATTTACTAATTTATTTATTATTCTATTATTTATTGTATGTTATGGATCTGATATAGTAATTTTGAAAAAATATGTAATTGATAGAAATTATTAACTTTGAAATTTATTGCGAATGATTTTACGATCGGGATTTAATAAAGAAAATAGAAGTGCTTCATTTATTCTAATGAGTAAGAATCAAAAAATTATGGAAGATCCTAAGTTCGTACCGTTTGACCCGAGTTCTGGAATGAACATTTTGTCGTGGTTAACTTATTTTGATACAACATGTGAAAAGGAAAAGAAAAATCTAGAATGGAAATTTAATTCTATTGCGCAATATCTGAAAGGGGAAGCGCAAAAAATGTATATCAATGACTGTTTAAATTGTACGGATTATGAACAAATTAAGAAAATTTTGATAGAAAGATTCATTCAATTAGACATCCCGAGTTTTTCTGATTTTTAAACCTGAAATTAGATAATTTAGACAATTTAGAAACTTATTTTCGTAAGAAAGTGGAAATTGGTAGGAAATTACATCTTAGCGAAAATATACTATTACAAGGTTTAACTGATGGTTTAAAACCAGAATTCAAAAACAGTATTATTATAAATCCTCCTAGTAGTACCACAGAATGGTACCGGGTTGTCAAACAATTCGTGGAAGTTTCCACCCCACTAGTTTCAAACCAAGTAATAAATCAACCATCAACTAGACAAATTTTTCAACCTTTTCAACCAACTAGGCCCTGGATTCAGCCAGTTAGGCCCAATAATACACCTAGGAATTGGATTCCCCAAAGGCAATCTCAGTTTCAAAGACCTAGAGTTTGTCAAAATAATTATATTCAAAATTCATACCCTTCAAGACCTTGTAGGATATGCACAAATAGGGGTGTCAGTAATGCTTTTCATTGGGAAAGAGAATGTATTTTTAGGAGTGAGTTGCACTCCTCTGATACTCTTCCAAGTAGCTCACAAAATAATTCTCATAATATTTGACTATTATTTGTGTATGGATATACAAATAATTATAATTTACCATGTGTTGTAGATACTGGCTCAACTATTGCAATATTGCCACTTAAATTTGTTAAAAAACTTAATGCTAAAATTGAGACTATACCCTCAGTTACCATTGGTCAGGCAAAAGGATTTTTACATATAAATAAAAAATGTAGTGTTCTTCTAAAAGTGGGTAAAATTAAAAAATATGTTAACTTTTTAGTATGCAATACAAATTTGGATTATGCTATTTTGGGGTTAAAAGAATGTTCTAAATTTAAATTAACCATAGAATGTAAAAATTGTATTGTAAGGCAGGGAAGGAAAATTATAACTAACAGTATATCCATACATAATGAGAGATCCCTTCATTTTAATACAGTAAATATGGACCAAGTACAACAAAACAGGGATCAATCTAATGAATTTGTAACCTCTGAATATAAAAAAGATATGAAATTAAATACTGGTAATACTGTAGATATAGATAATTATGATAATGAAACACTGAATGTAAATAATCATGATATAGAGTTACAATCTACCTGTGGAAATATTATGAAAAATGAAGACTGTGTTGAATATGATCACGCAATTAATGTGCATCCTGATTATAGAGGTTCCATGACTCTTCAAAATTTTCGCGATAATTCGGATTCAGATTTAACTGGGGAAATAAATTTAATTCAAGATGTAAATTTAAGGGTGTTTAAGTCTAACTATATTTACTCATGTATTTGACCTTAGTATTATTCTATTTATTCAGCAGATATTTATGTTATAACATATATATATATATAAAACATTTTTTTTTAAATAAACAGTATGTTATAAACAGTAAAACAAATGCATCGTAAGTACAACTATACAAAGTATTACACAAACAGGGGTTATGTAAAAAGATAAATATAGAGAAAAGAGAAAGAGAGAGATGTAAAATCGTGAAATATAATTTAAATAAAAATGACATCTCCCCCATCTCCAGCAAGTAAGTAATTATTTTAATAATATTACAGTAAATACATTCGAATTAAACAGCATCAAAAAATGTCAAACCTTATTATTAAAGACATTATTGTAAAAGTGTTTTAATAAAAAATATATATAACGTATAAGATCTTTGAATTGCAGATTACATGCCATCTTTTATTTTATTTATAAAGATATTTAATCTTTATCGAGCTAATCCATTCCATTTCCTAAATAAAAGGAATTATTCAGTGTTAAAAAAAAATATGATAAAAGGAAACACAAAGAAGAAAGTTGGCAAACAATGTTTTTCTTCTTTTTTCTGCCAACGTCCAATATATTTGTTTTATACTGAATGGCACCTAAATTCAATAGCCAAGAGCGCCAAATTCTTCATTAGTGTGTTACATTTATTATAGCTATGCAGTTTTGTGCTCACATTAACAAATTTTATTGTACATGGAGAGATTGATTAAAGCACAAAAGTTTATCGAGTACAGAATTAATGTTAAACAATGTGTATTGTCAAAATACACTTGTGTTCAGTCCATGTGTTTTTTTTTCTCAGAAAAAGTATCACAAAATTCGAATTCGTGGCTTACTTTCTCTAAGATGAATTTATATGGTCGGATTGAATGTATGGATTTTATTTGTTCATTCACAAAAATACTGAAAATGATTCGATTAGAGATTTTGGATAAAGACTCTTTAATGTGCACTTTGCGAATATTTTACAATATATATATATATACTTATATATAAATTGAATGTTAAAAGTGTTAAATGAAGTGCGTTCGTGTTATAGCTAGTTAGTTTTATAAATATTTAGATCTTGATGAATTATAATACCTGTTGCACTCTTGTGCAAAAATTCGTCATCGCAAAATTCTTTGCGATTCTATATATTAAATTCAGTTATGCGGAAATAATAGGTCTCCGTCTTAAAAAAGACGTCATCGATCTGGCAACCTGGAATCATTTCCTATCAAGTGGTAGCACCGAATTCATCATGTGTGATAGAAAATTATAGAACTGATAAGTTTTAATTTGATTTTCCTAAAGTATGAAATCACTTCACAGAATTCCGCAAAGTGTATGTATATTAAATTTTAAATCATTCGGTTAGATATGTTGTGTGCTGCTATACGCGGACAAAGGGACTGACCAGACGACGAATATAGGTGCTGCTTATTTATATAATTACAAAAACACCTAAAAGATGTCATGGCACAAAAGTTAAAATTATTTTATTTTTTATATACTTTAATGCATAATGAAATTTTACATAAATTTGATTTTGATTCGGAATGATTTTATTATATAAGTTTAAAAGTGAACACTACAGGTAAACTGCAATTTAGCAAATGATATTAATACAACTTTTTTTATTATTATTGTTCTGGTTTTATGTTAACTTGGAAGTGTACAGCTAAAGATTAAATGAACATAAACAGATAATTAGCGAAGCTAATGAATCCATATTTCATGACAATTAGACAAAATTTCTTTCTCCAAACCTTGAGGAACGTTTGTAATTAAGATTTGTTTGTTAATATGTATTTCCCTTTATAGTTACCAAAACTTAGATTTTGTTCATGCAAGATGGAATATCAAAACTGTGTAGTTGTGTTTTTCCATTAAAAGTTTAAATTATAATATATCTGAAACTATTTTTAAAAGAATAGTTTTCTAGACGTAATAAATGATTTTTAGTCAAAATAGATTTAATATTCAAAATATAAAACGCGTCAGAACTTCTTTTCTGATTTACAGAAGGTTATTAGCAAGAAGTTAAATGAGATAATATAAATAAGTAATAATAAGCCGATTTAAAAATATATGCATTAGGCCAGATTACAAAACAATATTTCGGACCGGATAATGATTTGAAGATTTAACGAAAAGACGCTCTAAATTATCTGCTTATGACTTCTTTATTTACTTGATATTTTTCCAGTTTGCATACATACAAGAATGTTGAGAAAGAAAAAAACAATTGAATAAATTGCTGCATAAATCAATTATTTATTTATCGAACAACATAATTCTGATTTGTGTGCTCAAGTTGAAAGCCCGATTATAAGTCAATGGAGCCTGTAGGAATCGATAATCTCCAAACAACCTCCTATGCTCGCAAACGATTAGTGGCGTGGTGCCTTAAGCACTCTTGCCATGGAAGTCCCGTATATATATATGTATATATATATATATATATATAATTCTGTGTAAACAATTACAAACAAACGGAATAATAGTGTACACTAAGCAAAGACATACGTTATTTGAGTGTCTTAATTAAAAACTTTCCAACAAAATCGAGAATGTGAAAAACGGCCTTTATAGAATTCAATTTTAATTATCTAATACAGAAAAAAAATCATTTAAAAAAATTAAATTAAAAGAAGATATCTTTGAAAATTTCTTCCATACGCAGAAAAAAGACATGTATGTTTCTTAAACAATGCAAATGTGCTGTGATCACGAAACAATTTTTCAATAATCGCTTCCAAATTACCGAATATTCTAAAAAGCGTTCCTTTATCGTCATAGACCATAGAAATTAGTTTATTTTCGAGATTTAAAGAACCGTTTTTTAAAAATGAATTTGTATTAACTGCCTGTAATTTTCGGATACATTTTCTAGTATCAGTAAATGCATTAATCATTTCTGTTTCCAGGAAAATAAGTTTTTTTGATGCCATCAGATCTAAACTAAACATTTTCCGTTGCATAACTGAAATTGTTGATCCAATTTCAACATAAAAATATTATTTTTATATTAATACTAATGCTGTTAATTCCATGTTTTTCAGTTATGCATGTTTTCTGAATATAAAAATTTTTACTTGAGGCCTATCCAAAATACCGGATTTCTTGGTAAAGAGAACTGATTCATGCACTGTAAAAGTTACTCATAAATGTTTTGGAAAACTACGGGGTGCTAATAAAAATTTATTTTTCTAAATTCTTCTTTAAATTTCAAGGGTAAATTTCTTTGTGAGGTTTGTTAACGTGAAGAAACAAAAAGTTCCTTCATCTTAACAAACCTTGGGAATCTTTGGTGACTCGGAAGATGTTATTGTATATTTTCGCACGTGATAAAAGTTAGGAGGCAGAGACATCAACGCCGGGTTTCCCTTTCACAGCAGAGAAGTCATGGCCACAGAGGAAAATAAATAAATATATGTAGAGAATTCCAAATAATTACTCATTGGCTGCTGTAAGTTCATTTATTTAATCCGTAATCATGAGAAAGGGAAAAGCTCCTTCTGCAAACTGTCTTTTACCGAAACATTATTTCAGCGGGCCGTACCCTTCCAAGAAAAAACCCAAGAATTCTCCTTCTCAACTCGAGGCTTCCACCTTTAAAACTAAAAAGAAAATTCCAGAACATTCTGTAACCTCAAACCATCATTCTTTTATGTAAACAGAATTCTTGTCCAGCTACGAGACTATTTTCCACAGACGATAAATTTATTTTTTAAAAAATATTATTTAACCAATTTATAATCGACTCAGAATTTTTTAGGCAGACGATTTTTATAAATGATTAATTTTATGAGAAAAAGAAAAGAAATGAATTTATTAATATGCACACATCAAAGGTTGACGGCGGAAAAATAAATAAATAGATAAAATAAAACAATGATATTTTTTTAAAGGTGTGGCTTTGGAATAAATTTAATGAGACTTTCTTAAAAAGGGTTGATACAAACATAGAAAAATGAATTTTATTTGGAATATTAAGAAATAAAAATTTATTTAAGAATATTTTTAATTTAGAGCCATCTTTTTAAATTTACGCATACTGGAATAATGTTTTTTAACCTCCTGACTGGCGCCGGGAGATTTTTTCACACACTAAATTGCAGGTTTCACTGCAACATAAGCAGTATTTAAATTAGTATAATTCCACAAATAAAACCCAGTTCTGAAAAATTAAGTTAGGACTGATGCTATCAAAGATTATACACCGATACTAATAACGTATTTTGCATCAGATTGGAAAAAACATCTTTTTTTTATTTTTTTAATAAATTACAGAGAAAACAACATTACAATATTACCCTTTGGTTGGGCAGTCAGGGGGTTAAGGCAAATTAAGAATTTATATCCTCTGCATAAAGATTAACAGATTAGATTTAGAAACAAGATTTTAATTTAATAATTTGAAGTAAGTACGGAACATTATTATAAGAAAATTAAGATAGTATAAAGGTTAGTTTTGGCAAAAAAAAATTTAAATTTGTAATATTATCCCCCCTCCCCAAAACTTTGTATGAAATTGAGAGTTAACTAAAACTACAAGTTCAGACAACAGAAATATAATAATTTAGAAAAGTTAAATTTTGGAATAAAACTGTCAAACTCCGGAAGCCAAGAGCTGGAGAAAAGAAAATCAACGCAATATAAAAAATATTAGCGATTAAAATAAAATAGTTAAGAGAAAATTAATCTGAATTAAATTTAGGTAGGAGCATTTCCCTGAAAGAAATACAATAATGTTACATTATCACTTACTACTTGTAAGTGCATAGGAGATAATACATACAATAAAAGTAAATAAGTTATAAATATTAATAAGTAAGAGATAAAAAATATAATAAAAACAATAAAAACTCTTTCTCATGGAAGTTTAAAGAATTTCATTGACTTAATCAGTAGTTTATTCTAAATAAAGTCCTTCAGTGAAAAAAGTCTTTCAAGAATGTATAAAAGAGTCTTTTTCAACGTCCAGTGAATACAGACTCTTTAATTAAAGATCTTCAAATCTAGTTTAATCTTTGGTTTTAATGTTATGTTGGATCCAACATCTTTAATAATCAAATATTTTATTTATTAATTTTTTTAATTATATAAATAGTCCCAACACCAATAATAAATAATATAGAAAATTTTAAATAATAATGACAACAATAAAAATAAGTAGTATAATAAGACTCCATAACCTAATATTTCTCAATAAGAGTATAATTAATACTAAACTTCATTATAGAAATAATAATAATAATAATAATAATAGTAAAACAAGAGTATAATCAAAAGAAAATATCACTATTTGTTTATTGTTGATAGGGAAAATATTGGTTGAGGATAAAAATAATAACATGGCAACTAAATAATTTTCTTATCTTCTAATAGCATAAGAAAGTATTTTTTGCTAGCCGAAAGTATACATAAAAAAAATAATAATTCCAAAATCCAAATAAAATTAAATCTAACTATTTAGAAAATGGACTCTCAACCAGTATTTCCTTACAATAATTCCTCTCTGATACTCTTTTACAAACTTGTCAAATTTGGTTATAAGTTTTCAAATGCCAAATGTAGAATAATGTTTTATCTACACATGGTTTATAAACTTTAATAATAAAAACAAATTGAAGTAAAAGTTGTCATTCTTAATTGAGGAATGGAAATAAAAATACTTTGCTTTTTTGAAAAATTTTTAATATCTGTAGCTTTCACAATCACTGAAAATCTCACATTATGTTATAGGTTTGAGTAGAATCATCAGATTTTATAACTGCTATACCATAAATATCTGCTGAATAAATAGAATAATACTAATGTCAAATACATGAATAAATATAGTTAGACTTAAACACACTTAAAATTAATTTATCAACATCAATTTGAAAGCTTTTACAATCAAAGTGTACAGCTTATACCTGCATAAGGAGCCCAATTTAATCCCAAAAACTCCCAAAAACAAGTAATATTCTTGTTGCGCACGAAGAAAATACCTGCTAATGTTGAAACTTATGGTGATAAAATATTTAAAGAATAATAATTAAAATTTAATCTACTGTCTTGACTTTAGTTTGATCTAGTGATTGTGATTGTATCTGAGGATTTGTTTGTTTTTTGAGTTAATCATGAAACAGTTTAAAATCTTCGGGTGAAAAATAGAGTCTTAATTTACAAACATGCACAATAACGGAATTCTGTCCTGTCTCATAATTAAATTTATCTGTTTCATAAGTTACATCAGAAAGTTTATTTATAATTTTGTATGGTCCAGAGAAAGTAGGTTCTAATTTTCGAGTGTTAGGGTAATTAAATTATTCATAAATTACAGAGTCTTGTATTTTTATTGGGCATTCGACAAAATTTCGATCATAGAGTCTTTTACTTTTAAGATGAAATTCATGAGTTCGCGCTTTCGTAATTTTGAGGGCTTTGTCTACTGGAGGGTAAGAGTTTTGTTTTAAAGGAGACTCATAAGGCAATTGACCATAAAATAAATAGGCAGGTGGGAACTTGATGATAGAATGGGGCGTATTGTTATATTCTTCGATGACTTGGTTTAATAATCTAGTCCAAGGTATTTTAGAAGAAGTGGAATTAACTTTACATTTAAGCCTGGTAACTATAGTCTGATTAACGCGCTCTACCTTTCCATTGGTCTGAGGATGATGTGCGGATGTAAAACGCTGTTGAACATGATGATTTTTAAGGAATTTCTTAAATCTTGGCGATCTGAAAGATTTATGCCTGTCACTAAGTATTTTTTTGAGATGCTTTGATATTGAAAATTTGTTTTACACAGTTAGTGTATGTTTCAGTGGTAACATTTTTGGAGGGAAAAGCCCAAACAAACCTAGCTGCATGATCTATTATTACGTGTAAAAAATTTTTGTTGAGTTGTAATAGTTAAATCCACCAACAGTATCAATAGAAAGACATTCAAAAGGTTGATCTGTTGCTGGCATAGCTTGTAATAAGCCTAATCTTTTCTGTTTTGGGTTTTTATTTTTCTGACAGGTGTCGCAATGTTTAACAAATTGTGTAATGTCTATTGTCATATTAGGCCAATAATAGTTGGGAGATATTAAATTAAGCATTTTTTGAATCCCTAAATGTCCAAAATTATCATGAGCAACATGGAGTAATTTTTTTCTTAATGACATTGGTACAACAATTTTTTTGAATCCCTTTTTTTGAACTATAATAATTCCATTCTCTTTTTTATATTTTTTGTCACAAACATTGTCTTTGTCTTGCATCTCTATAATTTCTTTCCTATCTAGCAATAAACTAATATGTTGATTAAAATGACAAACAGGATTTCGTGACAACATGTCTGCTTCGACATTTGTTGAATCCTTTTCATATTTTATCTCGTAATCAAACATACTAAGTTTGAGTGACCATCTAAAAAGCCTACCTCTTAAGTTTTTAACACTCTTTAACCATACTAGAGATGCGTGGTCCGTATGAATTGTAAACTTGACACCATGAAAGTAATGATAGAATTTGTCAAGAGTATCTATAATAGCTAAACATTCTAATTCAGTTATGAAATAATTTTGCTCATAACTTTTCAAAATTCTAGAATAATAAGCAATAGGATGTAAGAAATTATCTTTATCAGGTTGTTTTAGAAAGGCACCTACTGCTATTTGAGAGGCATCTACAAACATATGTAAAGGTAATTTAGGATTAAAAATTTTGAGGATGGGTTTTGAAATTAAAGAATTTTTTAATTTTTCAAAAGACTCCTGGCACTCTGAGTTCCATTCCCATATTGTACCTTTCTAAGTAATCGATTTAGAGGATATCTAATTTCAGCATATTTATTTATGAATTTATGGTAAACATTAATGGAACCTAGAAATCGTTGTAACTCTTTCACATTGGAAGGAGGTTTTAAATTTTTGATGGTTTCAATATTGGCATTTGCTGGTGTTATCGTTCCATTAGTGATTTCATAACCTAAAAATTGATTTTATTTTGGCCTAATTTACATTTAGAAAGTTTAAGTTTAATGTTTTCTTGTTTGCAAATGTCAAAAATTTGAGCTAAATGGTTTAAATGTTCTTCTAAAGAGGAAGAGAAAATTATAATATCATCAAAATTGTGGCACGCAATGTCGATTTTATATTTATTAAGAATCCTTCGAATGGTTCTATTGAATATGGGAGGGCCAGTTTTTATGCCAAAAGGGAGCACGAGCCACTCAAAAAGTCCAAAATTGGTTGCAAATGCTAATTTCTTTGTATTGGATGGATGTATTGGTATGTGCCAGTAGCCAGAGGCTAAATCCAAAGTTGAAAAATAATGAGCACTACTCAATTTATCTAAAATTCCATCGATACGAGGCAAGGGTTCTGCATCATTTTTAATTATTGCGTTTAATTTTCTATAGTCTATACATAATCGCGTTTTTTTACCTTCCTCTCTTTTCATAACTAGCGTAACAGGGGCAGAATAGGGGCTATTACTTTCCTTTATCAGTCCGGCTGCTAACAATAATTGAATTTGTTTTTTTATTTCTATTTCTTCTAGGGGAGATGTTCGGTAGGGCCTCAAAGATATAGGTAGGTCTCAGTTTAGTATAACGCGTTGTGGTTCAATATTTATTATACCCACATCATATTTATGCTTTGCAAAAATATCACTATAAATATGAACTAATTCCCTTAAATTTACATCTTGAATTAAATTTATTTCCCCAGTTAAATCTGAATCAAAATTATCGCGAAAATTTTGAAGAGTCATGGAACCTCTATAATCAGGAGGCACATGAATTTCGTGATAATATTCAACACAGTCTTCATTTTTCATAATATTTCCACAAGTAGATTGTAACTCTATATCATGATTACTTGCATTCAGTGTTTCATTATCATACTTATCTATTGCTACATTATTACCAATATTTAATTTCACATTTTTTTTTATATTCTGCGGTTACAAATTCATTAGATTGATCCCTGTTCTGTTGTACTTGGTCCATATTTACTGTATTGAAGGGATCTCTTATTATGTATGGATATACGGTTAGTTATAATTTTCCTTCCCTGCCTTACAATACAATTTTTACATTCTATGGTTAATTTAAATTTAGAACATTCTTTTAACCCCAAAATAGCATAATCCAAATTTGTATTGCATACTAAAAAGTTAACATATTTTTTAATTTTACCCACTTTTAGAAGAACACTATATTTTTTATTTATATGTAAAAATCCTTTTACCTGACCAATGGTAACTGAGGGTATAGTCTCAATTTTAGCATTAAGTTTTTTAACAAATTTAAGTGGCAATATTGCAATAGTTGAGCCAGTATCTACAACACATGGCAAATTTTAATTATTTGTACATCCATACACAATTAATTGCCAAACATTATGAGAATTGTTTTGTGAGATATTTGGAAGAGTATCAGAGGATGGTACCTCATTCCTAAAAATACATTCTCTTTCCCAATGAAAAGCATTACTCACACCCCTATTTGTGCATATCCCACAAGGTCTTAAAGGATATGAATTCTCAATATAATTATTTTGACAAATTCTGGGCCTTTGAGATTGCCTTTTAGGAATCCAATTCCTAGGTGTATTATTGGGTCTAACTGGCTGAATCCAGGGCCTCGTTGGTTGAAAAGGGTGAAAATTTTGTCTAGCTGAGGGTTGATTTATTACTTGGTTTGAAACTAGTGGGGTGGAAACTTCCACGAATTGTTTGACAACCCGGTACCATTCGGTGGTACTACTAGGAGGATTTATAATAATACCGTTTTTGAATTCTGGTTTTAAACCATCAGTTAAACCTTGTAATTGTATATTTTCACTAAGATGTAATTTCCTACCAATTTCCACTTTTTTACGAAAATAAGTTTCTAAATTGTCTAAATTATCTAATTTCAGATTTGAAAAATCAGAAAAACTCGGGAAGTCTAATTCAATGAGTCTTTCCATCAAAATTTTCTTAATTTGTTCATAATCCGTACAATTTAAGCAGTCATTGATATAAAATTTTTGCGCTTCCCCTTTCAAATACTGCGCAATAAAATTAAATTTCCATTCTAGATTTTTCTGTTCCCTATCACATGTTTTATCAAAATAAGTTAACCAAGACAAAATGTTCATTCCAGAACTAGGGTCAAACGGTACGAATTTAGGATCTTCCATATTTTTTTTATTCTTACTCATTAGAATAAATGAAGCACTTCTATTTTCTTTATTAAATCCTGATCGTAAGATCATTCGCAATAAATTTCAAAGTTAATGATTTCTATCACTTACATATTTTTTCAAAATTACTATATTTAATTGCTAACTTTAACCAGAAATTTTATCTAATAAAACAGAAATTGTAAATATCATAGATATACCTTAAATTTGGATCAACTTTTAATTCTATTATTTTATAGATCATAAACAGATTCAAAAATTTTAATTATAGGTAATTTCTTACTTAAAATCTCAAAATTTACTGAAAAAATTAATAATATTTATCAGTCAAAATTCTAGCAACAGCCTTGCACAGTTCCATCTTTCTTACTGAATTTAAATAAATTATAAGAATCCGTTAACCAAAGCTCACTGTAACCAGAAATTCTAACAAATAAAAGGAAAAACATAAATGTTAACTTAATTTTCAGCTCAAATGTTTAGTTGTAGGAACATTATCATGAAAATACTGTATTCTGAGAATAGTTCTTGATAACAAACAAATATCAATAAAATAGAAAATGTACTTTTTTAAAAAATAACTTGAGCTTCTAAGTTCTTTTATACTTCATTATTATTACGAACTTACCTTTAAACGTGCATAAAAATATCATAATAATCTTTAATATGCAACAGTAATTGTCTAAGAATATCATACTCTTTAATTTAATCCTTAAGAACAAAAATGTTTCTATCTAAAACACATAATAATGATAATAATAATACTCATAAATAGGCAAGTAAATAAAATTCACAGACAATTAATCAAATAAATAAACCTGACAAACAGAGAATAATTAATTTAAATAAATACATAAAAAGTATACAAATAATAATAATCAAAACACTACGAAAAAATTCTCACCGAAATCCTATTGGTCTCAACTATCTCGAAAAAATATTTCTCTATTCACCAATTAACAAGAAATAGCATTGTAATTATTATTTTTTTTTCTTCTTTTCATCATCACGAGGACTACTTTTTCTCTACTATGAAAGAAAGAATCTCAATCGTCATGGAACACTCAAGTAAACTCAAAGCAAGCACTAATTCTTTCAGATTAGCATCTTTCCAAGCATAGCTGTGAAGTTCTTTAGAAAGAGCATTTCTTTTACTTTAATTAAGTAAGAAATTACGGCGATCTTGGCACAAGAACATTCACGAGAAGTCAATTATCGGCGATTCACAAACCTATCATCCTTTCGTTCCAGAGCAGACTTCATTAGCAAGCTGAAAATATCATATAGAATGTCTTTCAGAACATAAAATTCATTCGAACTTCGACGATAGCATGTTCTACTTTGCTCCATCGCAATTTTCTTTAAATATCCGAAAAAGGCAGCACAGATAAATAGTCCTGTCGGACTTTAGAGTTTATTGTGACGATTTAAAAGTTAGGAGCCAGGGACATCAACGCCGGGTTTCCCTTTCAGAGCAGAGAAGTCATGGCCACCGAGGTAAATAAATAAATAGATGTAGAGAATTCCAAATAATTACTCATTGGCTGCTGTAAGTTCATTTATTTAATCCGTAATCATGAGAAAGGGAAAAGCTCCTTTTGCAAACTGTCTTTTACCGAAACATTATTTCAGCGAGCCGTACTCATCCAAGAAAAAACCCAAGAATCCTCCTTCTCAACACGAGGCTTCCACCTTTAAAACTAAAAAGAAAATTCCAGAACATTCTGTAACCTCAAACCATCATTCTTTTACGTAAACAGAATTATTGTCCAGCTACGAGACTATTTTTCACAGACGATAAATTTATTTTTTAAAAAATATTATTTAACCAATTTATAATCGACTCAGAATTTCTTAGGCAGACGATTTTTATAAATGATTAATTTTAAGAGAAAAAGAAAAGAAATGAATTTATTAATATGCACACATCAAAGGTTGACGGCGGAAAAATAAATAAATAGATAAAATAAAATAATGATATTTTTTGAAAGGTATGGTTTTGGAATAAATTTGATAAGACTTTCTTAAACTGGGTTGATACAAACATAGAAAAATGAATTTTATTTGGAATATTAAGAAATAAAAATTTATTTAAGAATATTTTTAATTTAGAGCCATCTTTTTAAATTTACGCATACTGGAATATTGTTTTTTAAGGCAAATTAAGAATTTATATCGTCTGCATAAAGATTAAAAGATTAGATTTAGAAATAAGATTTTAATTTAATAATTTGAAGTAAGTACGGAACATTATTATAAGAAAATTAAGATAGTATAAAGGTTAGTTTTGGCGAAAAAATTTTAAATTCGTAATATATATATATATATATATATATATATATATATATATATATATATATATATGTATGTATGTATATATATACTGACTAAATGGAAACATACTTTTATGTTTTTCTTCTTTCAAGTTATTTAAATGTAACATCACTCTAGAATGAAATATAAAACCAAACAAACTATAAATTATACGAATAATTTTCAAAAGACATTTTTTATTTTTTGCATTTTCATTATTTTTGACAAAAAACTGAATTATCTAGCGTTCTGGAAAGAAAATACGCAAAATAAATTAAATTTAGAGGAGAAAAATTGCAGTGAATTAAAACACAGTCCTATGATATCCGATAATTTTATCAGTTGTTGCCACCTGTCTTTATTCAAAAAGTGTCATCAAATAAGTAATGAAATACAAAGAAATATAATATCCTAAAGCACATTTTCATTTTGAAATATCTCCAAGTATATTACATTGTCATTTATTTGAAAAATAATGGGTATTTTCTTTCTTTTATGCGAAGAATATGACAAATTTATATATTCAAATTTATAATATTCTTTAGTTATGATATATTGTTTTACAGTTTGGACTATTGTTAAAGGATAATTAAAACAATTTTTCTTCAACTGTCAATTTAAATCTGTTCTACATACTTGAAAAGCTAACTAGATTTGTCACAGCGTGAAATTAAATTTTTTTGTGGTTATTTTACATTTATTCTGTCGTTTCAGTAAAACTTCCACATTCATGTGTACAGA
Organism: Maratus speculifer; assembly: GCA_964019185.1. Lineage (NCBI taxonomy): Eukaryota > Metazoa > Arthropoda > Arachnida > Araneae > Salticidae > Maratus > Maratus speculifer. The sequence goes on from OZ025292.1 coordinate 27,468,500, forward strand.
GTATTCCATAATTCAATCGAAAAATTAAGAGGGGTAGTAGAAAGTATTAAGAAGATGGATAATTTGCGTAGATACCATTGTGTCTCTAATCCCGCGTTTAGTCACACATGCAGGGAGTTTCATCGTAACTGAACTTAAGTTAACAGTGATAATTTTGAGAAAAATAGGAACATTGCAATGAAAATGCAACGATATGCATCGTATTTTGTGAGAAATGTTATAATATCACAAAAAGTCTGAGGAAAAACAGGGTGCTCAGACAATTGATTATATCGTATGAACTGCACTGTAAAAAAATCTGTGAAGGTACTAAATATTTTCTTGGAAACTGGGATTCCAAGAACTTTTCATGTAACGATAACAGGAAAAATTCATGTAATCGATTCTGAAACTTGAATTTTTGCTGTTACCGTTACAGGAAAAGTTCTTGGAATCCCAGTTTCCTAGAAAAGGTTTAGTACCTTTGCAGATTTTTTTTTTTACATTGTGGTTATCATCGTGCAAAATGTGGAGCTAGGTCTAGTACATAATGCTAAAATAATAATAAATTGGGAACTTTCACTGCATTTTTATATTGTTACATTTAAACAAAAGATGAAAAAATTAGTTAGAAACGTTATTACAGTATATTTTAGTCTTTAGAAAGTTATTACCGTCAATAAAAAGTGAGTTAGGATAGAGTAATATGAATTTTTTATTAAAATGCGGGGTTTGCGATCCTCTATTCTGTAGTAAGTTTTTATGATATGGATGTTTTCACTTTCTATCAACACAGTAAATTTATCAGTCGAATTTTGTAACACCCAAATAAAACTAATTAACTATAAGAGTGAAAAGTACACGAAATAAATTATAAAGTAATATTTGTTTATCTAGACTACTATAAATTTGCCGCGGAAAACTTTAGAGCAATGTAAGTAATAAGATTAATAATGGCATTGAAAGGAAAAAATATACTATAATTTAATGGAAATCGATGCATAATGTAGAGTATTTCGGTGTATCAGCTTTATTCATAACTTTATTTTATTAGTTCCCTTAAAATTCTTTAGTTTAAAGTATTTAAGTTCAATCGTAACTACATAAATACATTAGCACTGACATTCGCCGTCTTGTCCGTCTGTCTGTCCACATAGAACATCACAAAAACTACGCAACCGAATAGTTTGAAATTTAATATATATAAAATTGTTGCAAAATTCTGTCAAGACCTTTCAAATTTTATTAAAATCGACACAAAACTTAAAAAATATATTAATAAATGTTTACTTCGTTCTATTACATACTATCATTCTATCATGAATTTAATGATGTCCTTTGACAAGTAATGATTCTATGGTTCCATGCTGATTACGTCCTAATTGAGATGGGGGGATCTTATGATTTAATATATAGAGCCGCAATAAAGTTTGTATCCATGCATTTTTGTATAAGAGTGCAACAATTAATGCACCAAGATCAGAATATTCATAAAACTAGTTATTGCCTGAACCTTAAATCATTTGCCACGTTTGATGTAAAATGTTTTTTTTTTTTTTTTTTTTTTTTTTTTTTTTGCAGTTTTTTGAAGACAAAGCACAAAATTTCTTTTATAAATATTTCAATCTCTACAAATTAACTGATGAGTTTTTGAAAACTTTTTAACTTTTTAATGGATGTAAACTAAACCTATAGGTGCATAAAGGATCCACGAAGAATCAAGGCCTAAATTCCACATACCCGTTTCCTTAATTCAAGTCCACGAGCTCCCTAAATTAAAAGACTGAGTATCCCCAGTTAATAAGAAAAGTTATTAATAATAGTAGAAAACATAAAATATATATGCAAAAGTATTTTGCGTGTTTACCGAGGAAAATGACATTTTAACCCTTTACTGCACCATATGCCATATCTGGTACATACCTAAATAAATCATAATTATCATTATGTGCTATAAATCAGGCCAATATAATGTCTATTCATGATTTAAAACAATAAAAAGAATAGATTAACGCTTCTTTTGTCCATTACACTGTAAAAAAATCTCTTAAGGTACTAAACTTTTTCTTGGAAACTGGGATTTCAAGAACATTTCCTGTAACGGTAACAGCAAAAATTCAAGTTTCAGAATCGGTTACATGAATTTTTCCTGTTTTCGTTTCATGAAAAGTTCTTGGAATCCCAGTTTCCTAGAAAATATTTAGTACCTTAACTGATTTTTTTTCCAGTGTACAGATGGCTGCATTTGACAAAAAAATAAAATAAATTTGTTCTTCAGGGAAAAAAAAAAGAAAAAAAAGAAAGAAATTTCGATCAAACTGCTAATGTAAGATTTATTTTCATTATTTGTAATAAATACTTAAAAATATTAATGCAATAAAAGTTATAGACTGAAAAGCAGATGAAACGAATTCATTTAAGCTCATTTAGCTGCTACACTGTAAAAAAAAAAAAAAAAAAAAAAAAAAAAAAATTGTAATTTTACAGACGTAAAGTTGCCAAAATCTGTATGGTTACTTACACTTTATCTCTAGACTGTCCAAGAAAATATGTAAATCTAAAAAACTAATTTTTGTAAAGTTACACAAATCTGTAACTTTACAAACGAGTCTACTACAATTATAGTTATCTTACAAGAAAAAAATTCTGTAACCTAGGTTGCAGTTACATGAAAAATTCTTGGAATCCAATTTTCCTAAAACAATCTTTGCAATCTTACAAATTTTGTGATTTTCAGTGCAAATCTGTATCTATTACATGGATTTTTGCATTTTCCGTTATATAAAAAGTTCTAGGAATCCCAGTTTCCTAAAAAAACTTTTAGTAACTTTACAGATTTTTTTACAGTGTATATATAGCAGTGAAGTATTTAAAAACCCTAATTGTGTGCATATTTCACAATCGTAAAATATCAAACTTTGGTTGAAAAAAATTTCAAATTTATTTTTGTAATTATTTTTCCATTATTAAACCCGCTCATAGATTTCAAATATTTTTTTCATAAATATTGGAAAAATCGTGCATTGGTTGCTTATTAATTATCAATTTTAATGCTCTACAGAAAATATCCTTGTATAGATAACAAGGAAATTGAAGATTATTTATACAAAATCTCAAAAATAAACATATGAGAGTTTTAAAAAACAGATATATAACAATAATTTGCATAATAATTGATATCCAATTATTTTTCTTTATTTTAAATCAATTCTAAACGGTTAAAATAAATTGAGTTTTTTGCAAAACTAATCATGAAACATTCTTTTCTGTCATATTTTATGCTTAGTTAATTTCGGATAAACTTGTAATAAGCCTTTGTTGGATGAAAAAATTTATTGTTATCACATTTAATTACTAGATTCATTTTTGTTATTTTCAATGTTAATTAGTATGAGTAATTTCAAAAGAATCTTATTTCCATTAATTATTTTGACTGCTTTGGCTTAATTACGAATTATGTATCATTTTTATCATTCACTAGCTGTTGCCCGTGACGTTGTTCACGTAGCATTAAAAATAAGATAAACGCTTTAATCAAACAAAACATTTCATTAACAATAATTTAAAAAATATATAACACATATCTTATACCAGGCTATGCAGTAGTTTTTTTATAGGGGACTTAAAGAACTCAGTCAAATAAATGGAAAATGTGTTAGATAATATGAACAATCGCGAAAATGAAATTGCAACCACTTATACTGTAGAAAAACTATAACGCACCCCAATTGTACAGAAATCATGTTGTAATGCATTTCAGAATTCCATATCAAAGAAAGAAAAATCATGTGTTAAACCTAGCTTATAAAAAATTATCCAACATTTCCGTAATACATAACTTCGCCGGCCCATTCTTTTCTGCAGCTGTGTATATGATCTATGTGTTTGTAAATATTCTAAATACAATGTTAAAATTTTGCTTAGTTAGAAAAAGTATAACGAAGATTAAAATTCACCTTTAGCAATTTCTAATAATAGACAGAAAAATACTTGAATTCTTTTGTACAGTCCTGTATATTACGTGCAAATATTTATACGACTGCATATTTAGCTTCAATTATTCAAGCAAAAAAAAAAAAAGATTCAAATTATTGAATTCATATTTCCAGGAATCTCTATTGCACAGGTGACCATATATCCAGTTTATTGTATAGTCCTATACATGATTTAATTAAATTCTACAAACATCTCTTATTATACCAAAAGTAGCTGAACTTCAGGATGCATTAGTTTGCCTTAAAATACATACAATAATTGAAAAAGCTCTTCAGCAATCTTTTCTAATAGACCATACTTTGGATACAATATCTGAGATCTGGACACGGGTCCAAAATCTTTTATGCGTCTCTGTAAATGAACAACAAATGTGATGCAAATCATACTTAACTGCAAGCATATTGTAGTAAATTTCAGTATTTATCATTGTGTTGATTATCTCAGTGTAATAATTTCATCATGTTTGAAATAGTGCAAGGCAATAAAAATACGCTGGGAATATTTTTCCTCGCAGACTATTATATTACCGAACATTTTTCTGTGATCTTGTAAATTAATGTTAAACCTTTTCACACCGTTTTCTACAGAAATCCTGTTTTAGTGCACTTCAGAAACTGATATTAATTTCAATATTATTAAAATAACCTTAATAAAATAACCTTATTAAAATACACTGCAAATGGTTTTTCTTCACAGACAATGATATATTGAAATACTTTTCAGCTCCCTGTACACACACTATAAGTACTATACTTAACATATTCGATAGTAACCATGTTCTTGTGAACCTTAAAAATGCATGTAAGTTTCATTACATTTAAAATTATGTAACATTATCAAAATACACCACAGATGATTTTTTCGCCGTAGACCATAATGTAAAGTCTCCTTTTGAGTGCTCCTGTGATTCATCTATAATTGCTACCTGGTTCATTTTCAATGCCGCACATGCAATGGCAAATCTCAATAACGTATGTTGTTTTCGTATGAATCCCACTATATTTACTCAAGTTGAAACACGGACAAACAGACGACAGACCCCAGACACTCGGCATCCGGTATACAGACAGGTTGAAGTCGTAAACACTTTTAGACCATGCTAGAAAGTGTCAAAAAGGGGGTAATTTCCGTAAAACGAAAAAAAAACAGAACTTTTGAAAATTTTAAAATTTATACTTTGTTTGAGATATGACGTTACATTGATATTTTTAAAATTCTTAATGGAAAGTATTCCTGTGACGTCACAATTGGTAAAAAGTTGAATTTTATAGCCTCGAACCGAAAGAAAAAAAAAAGGTTAATTTTTATTACGGATTAATATCTGAAAAAACGGGAAGTATGAAATCTTCCCCCAGTATATCTGCCCCCGTCCGCCATTTTGACCTCTGCATTAGAAGGGGGTAGATATCCAGTGCTGCAGCATTTCACTTTCTACGAGGGCCTGATATCTGCCCCCAGTATATATACCCCCATATCAGAAAGGGGCAGATATCCAATGCAGAACATTTTGTCTTCGGCGAGAGCTGGAAATCTACCCCCAGTATATCTGCCCCCGTCCGCCATTTTGAGCTCAGCATTAGAAGGGGGTAGATATCCAGTGCTGCAGCATTTCACTTTCTACGAGGGCCTGAAATCTGCCCCCATTATATATACCCCCATACCAGAAAGGGGCAGATATCCAATGCAGAGCATTTTGTCTTTGTCGAGAGCTGGATATCTACCCCCAGTATATCTGCCCCCATACGTCATTTTGAAGTCACACTAGGAGGGGGTAGATATCCAGTGCTACAACATTTCACTTTCTAGGAGCGCCTGATATCTACTCCCTGTATATCTACCCCTATACGTCATTTTGATATCACAGTAGAGGGGACGTACATACAGCGCTAGAACATTTTTACGTTCGTCGAGAGTTGGAAATTCTGAATATATGTCCCTTTCTACGTATAGTTTTTATTGTTTCCGCGAATAATCATACAGTTTATTTATCTGAAAATTCATAGACGATATTTAAAATATAGCTCAAGAATTATATAATTATATATGAGGACGTGAACTTCAAAACTCACCTTATCGAAATTTTTAAAAAGGAAATTTCTGTATGAATCTATTCTCTTAATGTATCTGCACAAAAACAAAACAAAAAAAAAAAAAAAAAAAAATCTATAATCCCAGAAAAAAAAAAAAAAAAAAAAAAAAAAAAAAAAAATAACGTGTGTTTTGGCATTCTAAAATCTTGGTGTTTACAATGAAAACTAATAGTTTTTACACGATTTATTTAAATCTCAAAAAATTTACTTTCTGGAAAAGGCAAAATTTGAATCTCACATTAAGCTATTCCAAATCTATTGAAACTGATGCATATCCCTGGATTTCTTTACAATCACGTTAAAACAGAACATTAGTAGCATTTTTTATTAATTTACAGGGACACAAAAAAGAAATCGGTTACAAAACTCTCTTTGCGTCATAATTGCTGGAGTGTATTTTTTAAAATTCGGCATGCGCTATTAAATTTAATTAGATTTTTGCATATTACTCTTTATATTAAATTCTATAAGTGCTCCACAAAGGTATTCGCATACCATTCTTCTTATTAGATGAGATTGCTGAAGATGAATTTTCAACTGAAATATATGTATCTCTTAAATGATCTAAATTTTAAAATGTATGTTGCTAAAAGATATAAATGTCTATATTATATACAGGGTTGTTAAAAAAATCGGTTAATCTTCTTATTGTAGATCAGAACAGCAGAAATTCGTTTTGGAAATGCGATTAATGCCATAATTTTCCATATGATAAAATGAGACGGAATATTTTAATTTTTTAGACAGTTTTGCAGTTTTGTTACATTATTTTTAATGAGTTGGGAAACTCTTCCTAATCTATGCTTGAGGCATGTTTTTTTTCTTTCTTGTTAATATTCAAAATACATTTTTTATTATTTTTGCTTTCGTTTTAAAGTGTTATTGACCGATGGTTAGTTATTGTTTCCAAAAGAAAAAAAAAATATTTGGTTTTCCACCTGAGATTCATTCCTGCTGATAGCATATAGGAACAAAACAATAAAGAAAATCATGCCGGTATCATAGATTATTGAACACTTTCCAACTTCTTTTACCTACTATATTTATCCACTTTCAGTTTTTCGAAATAGTCTGTGCATTTATGTAATGTATAACATTAAAGAAATTTCGATGAATTTATTCAACAAAAAATCATCAAAATACACTTTAAATAAACTACTGCAACAGACTAAAATATTTCCGAATTCTTTTGTGTATCCTTTATAACAACTATAAGTGTCACATATAACCTTTTTTTCCCCTATGACAAACATTCTGTAGCATAGTTTAAGTCTGTTTTCGCACAAAAGGTTGGTATTTTCTTACACATATGGGTCATTTTCTCTAAACAGTGATATTTTTGTCTTTGCTTAAAAAATAATGAATAAAATTGTATATAAATGAGATAAAATGCTAGAATACTTTAATTACATGTTTTTATATATGTGTATGAGGATAAAAAGGGATTTTTTTAAACATAGGCCATTTAAATATTTTTTTATGCTATAAAAATGTCATTTCGCTGTGTGTCCCTTTCTCCTCCTTAACACAAAAGTAGTTCCCAAAAGTTGTCTATCCAAATATATGTAATTTTTTTGTTGGTTTAATTAATGATAAATTTCATAGAACGCTAAAATTTGAAAAAAATAAAGGTTTTTTATTATTTATTTTTCTGATAAAATAATTAAAAATATTCTTTGGTTTGTTGTCACGTTGGTTGTTGTCATAAAATGAAAGTAATGATTCTCTGCTGTGACAACATATTGCTCTAGAATTTCATCTGTGAATAATGGCATCATCAGAGAAGATAACTTAAATTATTCTTTTTTGGAGTGTAAAGTCTGGACATGAAAAATTTGTTGATTTCCAGAAACAAACTGCTAAGTATTTTTATTGACTGTCATTACAGTAATTCTTTTATTTACTTAAATTCTATAATGAGAGCTGATTCAATTATTAAACCTCATTTTATTAAGTTTCTTTAAGTACAATTTATTTTTGCGCATATAGTTATGATAGTATACAAGCTAACCCTAATTTTTGTCATTTCCCTGTGTTCATTCACTTGTATGTAAGGCAAGGGAATGACTACTGTCTCTAATTTTTACAAATTGTGAATATTTATTAGAAAATGTAACTTTTTAAATGTTTTATGTAATTGTACCACAAATTTACTGTTTCGAAAGTTAAAACTGTGTGTTTTTCTAAGCTCTAATTATCATATCAAAACATTAAAATTGTTTTAAAAAAGTTGAATTTAAGGGTGTATTTCGGAATCTAGGAAAAAAAGTGACCGGGAAAAAAGTTATCGGAAAAAAGTGACATAAACTACAAAATCGGAAATAAAGTAACACGGAAAAAAAGTTACCGGAAAAAATGTGACAAGTAAAACAAGTTACCGGAAAAAAGGTGACAAGGAATTGATTTTAGGGATTCATTATTGACTAGGGACTTATTAGGGACTTATTGGTTAAGTATGAAAGGAAGGTCGGGGGAGGCCCTTAATTTAGGTAAATGGGATTCTCATGCTGAATTAACTGTTTTGGTTCAATTTTCGGATATATGTTCATGCTGAAAAGACGCTTGCCTGATTAGTTTTGAGAACGGATGAATTACTTCCCCCCCCCCCATCTGTCCTAAATTAGAAAAATGGGTTTTTATGCAGAATTATCCTATGTGTATCAAATTTTGGATATAGGTTCTTTCTGATAAGACTAATATATATCATAGAATGCCTGAAGAGTTTTGGGAATTTAATGATTAAGTACAGAGGGGGAACCGGGGATAAGACGTATCTCTGATTAGTTATGGGGTAATAACTTAACAAAGATCTTGTCATTTACTTATTAACATTTATTTTATTTATTTGTTTTATTAATATCTGAAAACATTAATGCCACTGGTCAGAACATAAATAAAAATAATATTGCTTATTTCAACTGATGGCACTGAGCTCATAGGATATTCACACTAACTGTATATTTCATCATTTATCTTTCAAGGAATAATGCCCCTCGAAAAACAAATTAAGAAGGGGATTAGCTCACCCATTTCCCCCCCGATTATACTTAATCACTCAATCCACATACCTGATCAGCGACATGCCTTATCATAATAAACCTATATCCAAAATTCGAATCAAATCCGATAATTTTGCGTAAAAAGATATTTATTTAATTTTAGAGGGGTTAACCCCCCCCCCTCTATACTTATCCATTAAACCGTCAAAACTATTCAGGGATTCACTTTATGAGAAAGAACCTATATTCAAAGTTTGAAACACATCGGATAATTGTGCATAAAAACAATTTATCTAATTTAAGGGGGGGGGGGGGATAATCGCCCGCTTCCCCTTTTCAACTAGCAAAAGAACTCTATAACTAATCAGGGATACGCCATATCATAATGAACCTACAGCCATATTTGAAGCAAATCAAATAATTCTGCGTAAAAAGTTCTTTATTTAATTTAGGGGGATTATCCTCCGACTCCTTCTATACTTAGCCATGAAACCTTTAAAACTATTAAGAAATTCACCTTATCAGAAAAAAACTTATATTTAAAATTTGAAATACATTGGATAATTCTGCATAAAAACCGATTTATTTAATTTAAGGCGGGGGGAATAATCAACCGACCCCTCCTCCTTTTTAATTAGCAAAAAAAATCCCATAACTAATCAGGGATACGCTTTATCATAATAAACCTACATTCAAAATTTAAAGCAAATCGGATAATTCTGCTTAAAAACCCATTTATTTAATTCAAGGGGGGGGGGTTATCCCCCGTTCCCCCGTTTATACTTAGACATTAAACCCTTAAAACTATTCAGAGATTCACTTTATCAGCTATATCCAAAATTTGAAATACATCGGATAATTGTGCAAAAAAACCCCAATTTACCTAATTTAAGGAGGGGGTGGGGGATAATCGCCCGCTTCCTTTTTTTTAATTAGCAAAAGAATCCCATAACTAATCAATGATACACCTTATCATAATGAACCTACATCCAAAATTTGAAGCAAATCGGATAATTTAGCGTAAAAGACCATTTATTTAATTTAAGGGGGTTATCCTCTGTTTCCCCCTCTATAGTTAGAAATTAAACCCTTAAAACTATTCCAGTATTCACCTTGTCAGAAAGAACCTATATTTAAAATTTGAAATGCATTGGATAACTTTTCATAAAAATCGATTTATCAAATTTGAGGGGTGGATAATCGTCCGCTTCCTCCTTTATAATAAGCAAAAGAACCCCTCAACTAATCAGAGATACGTTTTCTCATAATGAACCTATGTCCAAAATTCCAAGCAAATCGGATAATTCAGCGTAAAAAAACATTCATTTAATTTTAGTGGGGTTATCCACCGCCCTCCCCCCTTCATACTTAGATATTAAACTCTTAAAACTATTCTGGGGTCCACCTTATTAGAAAGAATCTATATTTAAAATTTGAAATACATCCGATAATTTTGCGTAAAAATCGATTCATCTAATTTGAGGTGGACATAATTGCCCTGCCCGTCCTCTTCCCCTTTATAATAAGCAAAAGAACCCCATAACGAATTAGAGATACGTCTTATCCCTCGTTTTCCCTCTATACTTAACCAATGCTTCCCCAAAATCAATAATGAATCCCCAAAACCAATTCATTGTCACCCTTTTTCCGGTAACTTTTTTCCTCGTCACTTTTTTTCCTGTAACATTTTTTCCGTGTCACTTTTTTTCCGCTTTTGTAGTTTAGGTTACTTTTTTTCCGTTTACCGAATTATCCAACGGGTACCAAATTTTAGGTATAAATTCTTTCTGATAAGGCTTATATGTAGTATACAATGCCTGAAGAGCTTTTGTGAGTTTAATTGTTAAGTATAGGGAGAGAACGGCATAACCTCTCTTAAATTAAATTGATAGGTTTTTACGCAGAATTATCCGATTTACTTGGAATTTTTGACAAGGTTTCATTATGATAATATCAGTCTATGATTAGTTATGGGGTTCTTTTGTTTATTATAAAGGGGGGCAGGGAATTATCTCCCCCAGAAATTAGATAAATCGGTTTTTATGTGGAATTATACGATGTATTTCAAATTTTAAATAGAGGTTCTTTATGATAAGGAGAATCCCTGAATAGTTTTAAGGGTTTAATGGCATAAGTATAATTATTATGGCATTAAGTATAGAGCGATCAACGGGGAATAACCCACAATTAATCAGGGCTTCGACCTACCATAATGAACTCACAATCAAAATTTGAATCAAATCAGATAATTCTGCGTAAAAAGCCATTTATTAATTTAAGGGGGGTATCGTCTGTTCCCCCACTGTTTACTTAGCCATTAAACCTTTAAAATTATTCCGGAATTTATTTTATGAGAAAGAACATATATCCAAAATATGAAATATATCGGATAAGTGAGCATAAAAACAATTTATCTAATTTAAGGGGGGGGGGGGGAATAATCACCCGCCCCAATTTTTAATTGGCAAAATAACCCCATATGTAATCAGGGATACGCCTTATCATAATGAATCTATAATCCAAAATATGGAGCAAATCCGATAATTCTGCGTAAAAAATAATTTAATTTAAGGTGGGTTATATTCTATTCCCCTTCTATACATAGATATTAAATTCTTAAAACTATTCAGAGATCCACCTTATCAGAAAGAACCTATATTTAAAATTTGAAATACATGAGATAATTCTGCATAAAAACCTATTTATCTAGTTTAAGGGGGAGATAATTTCTCGCCCCCCCCCCTTTATAATAAGCAGAAGAACCCCATAACTAATCAGAGATACGTCTTATCATAATGAACCTATGTCCAAAATTCTAAGCAAGTCGGATAATTATGCGTAAAAAGTTATTAATTTAATTTAAGAAAGGTTATCCCCCCGTTCCTCCTCTATACTTAACCATTAGAACTCCTAAATCTCTTCAGGCATTATATATAACTGACTATAAAACTGACTATTATATAATACTATATATAAGCCTTATCGAAAAGAACCTATATGCAAATTTGACACACGTTGGACAATTCTGCATAAAAAACCCATTCATCTAATTGAGGACGGATGGGAGGAGGGGGGGGTAATCATCCCTTCCCAAAACTAATCAGGCAAGCGTCTTTCAGGATGAACGTATATCCAAAAATTTAACCAAAACAGTTAATTCAGCATGAAAAACACATTTACCTAAACTATGAGCCCCGATCCCCCCGATCCCCCTTTCATACTTAACCAATGAATCCCCAAAATCAATAATAAATCCCCAAAATCAATTCTTTGTCATTTTTTTTCCGGTAACTTTTTTCCGCGTCACTTTTTTTCCGCTTTTGTAGTTTATGTCACTTTTTTCCGATAACTTTTTTCCGGTCACTTTTTTTACTAGATTCAAGAAATGTTCGAATTATCCGAAGTTCGAATTATGGCTAACATGCTCTATATGGTACTATTACAAAGGAATTAATGCTATAGTGTTTTTTAAATTAATTTCGTCTGTTATCATTAGAATATGACTTAGTATTAAATTAGAATGTATAAATACATAAACAAATTAAAAGATGAGAAACAAGCACTATGGAAGAAAAATTTAAAGTGTCACTTATGGACGGATGGGGCTCTAATAAAGTGGATATCAAATGAATTGTATTATATGTATACTCATTCGGAACAATTTAAAAAAAAAAAAAAAACAAAAAACAAAGATAAAAATTTATTCAAATGATCTGAAATCCGTGAGAAAGAAAAAAAAAATGAAAAATCGGAATTCTCGTTAGTTTGTATTAAACGAAGTCAAGAGAAAATGAGTTCAAATTAATGAAAATTTTTAACATTATTCTGCCATTGAAAATTTCAGGACTTAATGTTTAGTTCGAATTAATGACGATTCGAATTATCCGATTTCGAATTAGCTAGAGTCGACTGTATATTTTTAATATATATATATATATATATATATATATATATATATATATATATATATATATATATATATATATATATATATATATATATATACATACATATATATATATATATATATGTATATGTATAAGCACGCATTTTTATAAACAAAAATTCGAAGTGAATTCTTCGAAAGATTCGAATTATCCGATGAGTCGACTGTATATTTTTAAAATAATATATATATATATATAAGCACGCATTTTTATAAACAAGACTTTAAAATAAAAAAAAATATTTGCATTAAATACACATTTTAAAAAACAAGATTATATATTATTATTAAAATATACATTAAATTATGCATTATATATTAAATTACATAGTAATAATATATTAAAATTTTATTTTTATTCCTAAATATTGTATTATTAAATAATTTTATATTATTTATAATTTTATTTATTTTTTTAATATATTTTTATTTATTTATTTATTTATATTCATATTATGTTATATGTATTGATTAATATATGTTACCCGCCTACGTGGGTAATAACGCCCTACAAACAAAACTACAAAATAAATGGAATAGTTCTAAGTAGATTGCTAAATTAAAAAAATTAAAATTCATTTTCCGGTGATCACGAAATATTTTCCATTTAGGAAAGTTTTTTTAATTCCTATTTTAAAATATTTCGCTTTAGTCGGGTTTCTTTATAGACAGATCCATTTTATCAGTTTTTAAATTATTTAGTATGCTTAAATACTGCATTAATTGCCAAAAGATGTTAGCCCCACAAAAAAATTTCGAAGTCCACCCCTGACATGATTCGCTGGATACGACCCTGCTCTACGGCCTGTTTCGACATAGTATGGACTTGATAACTGAATATGCAAAATAAGCGCTATTTTTTACATTATACATTAAGTCTCGTCTGCATATTTCTTCAAATTCGTATATTAATTCACAACAACAATAAAAACTATACGAAGAAAGGGACATATATTCAGAATTTCCAACTCTCGACGAACGTAAAAATGTTCTAGCACTGTATGTATGTCCCCTCTACTGTGATACCAAAATGACGTATGGGGGTAGATATACAGGGGGTAGATATCAGGCGCTCCTGAAAAGTGAAATGTTGTAGTACTGGATATCTACCCCCTTCTACTGTGACGTCAAAATGACGTATGGGGGCAGATATACTGGGGGTAGATATCCAGCTCTCGACAAAGGCAAAATGCTCTGCATTGGATATCTGCCCCTTTCTGGTATGGGGGTATATATAATGGGGGTAGATTTCAGGCCCTCGTAGAAAGTGAAATGCTGCAGCACTGGATATCTACCCCTTCTAATGCTGAGCTCAAAATGGCGGACGGGGGAAGATATACTGGGGGTAGATTTCCAGCTCTCGCCGAAGACAAAATGTTCTGCATTGGATATCTGCCCCTTTCTGATATGGGGGTATATATACTGGGGGCAGATATCAGGCCCACGTAGAAAGTGAAATGCTGCAGCACTGGATAACTACCCCCTTCTAATGCAGAGGTCAAAATGGCGGACGGGGGCAGATATACTGGGGGCAGATTTCAGCATTCCCGAAAAAACTACTAAAATATTTATATTCTTGTAAAGTGTGAAGTTATATTCTTGTGAAGTCTTCTAAGTGTAAAAGAAATTTTATGTAATCATCTGCGAGATATAAGAAGAAAAACAGTATTCCTCTGACGTCACAATTGGTAAAATCGCGGTTTTTAACCTCGAACCGAAAAACAGAATAGGGTCCATTTATTTATTTCATTTTGTTTTATCACGTGAAAATCTTTCAGTTGAAAATTAATTACAGAAGAGAAATAATTATTCCGGTTTTTTAATTTTTTGGCAACAAAAAAAGAAAAATGATTAAATATTATGGAAATTTTTTCAATTTATTCTGTGTGAAAAATAGTGAAATGTTAAATTATTAAGAAAAATATTTGAATAAAATAAATAAAAATTAGCCCATGTTCATTTCAGACCAATAAGCTATCTATATACAAAAATTCAAAGACATTAATCCATCCGTTTTGAAACCAAGTTCATTCCAATTTTTCGGACAAACTTTCACATTTATAATATATATAAGGATATCCTTATTCTAACCATAGCATAAATGCAATTTAACTTTAACCTAACTTTAAATTAAACGTGACCTAACTGTAACCTAACGGGAAATTAAATATAATCAAAGACTTACCGTAATGTAATTGCAACCTAAATGTTACCAAACATATATTGGTTTCAGGTCCATGGAAATTATTTTGTCTTGTTCGGATCTGGTTATGATTCATTAGAACATTTTTATCGGGTTCAGATTTCGTTCGGTTCAGATTATAGGTATTTTTTGATATTGAGTTTTAATGTTCGGGTCGTATTCATGTCCATGGAAATTAATTTGCCTTGCTCGGATACAATTATGGTTCTTTGGAATATTTTTGTCGGGAACAGATTTGTTTCAATTCAGATTTCGGCTTTTTCTTCAAATGGAATTTTTGGGTTCTGGTTTTCTTGCGTGTTCACGGAAATTATGCTGCCTTGTTCAAATAAGAACATGCTTCACTGGAATATTTTTTTTTCAAGTTCAGATTTGGTTCAGTTCAGATTTCGTGATTTTTTTCAAAGAAATTTTTTAGGTTCAGATTCGGTTCATGTGAATGGAAATTTTTTGTCTTATTCAGATCCGGTTACGATTCTTTGGAATATTTTTATCAGGTTCCGATTTGGTTCGATTCAAATTTCAGATATTTTTTCAGATAGAATTTTTAGGTTCGGATCTCGTTCATGTCCACGGAAATTATTTTGTCATACTCGAATCCCAATTATGATTCTTTCGAATATTTTGGTCGAATTTAGGTGTGGTTTGGGTAAAATTTCAGTTTTTTTCAAATCGAATTTTTTAGGTTCGAGTTGGGTTTATGTCCATAGAAATTATTTCGTCTTGCTTGGATTGGGTTATAGTTCTTTGGAATATTTTTGTCAAGTCCAGATTTGGTTCAATTCAGATTTCGGGTTTTTTCTTCAAATATAACTGTTGAGTTCGGGTCAGTTATCAAATCCAAGCAGTTTAATCCAAGCAGAATTTTTAGGTCAGGGTCGGGTTTATACTCGCGGAAATTTTGTGTATCACGAATCGGGGTGTGGTCTGTTTTTTTTTTTTTCTGGTTGGGATCGGGTTATGTTTAAATTAGTCTAAACATTAAGGTTATAATCAGTTTTGCTACTATTCTTTTTATGGCTATTTCTGATAGATAATTTACTTTGCTATTTGATAATTTATTATGGTTAATGAATACAAACAATTGTACGCCAAACAGCTATTTTATTTTTGTTTTAAAAACAAATTAAAGCCATATTACAATTTTAAATTGAATAGAATACATTTAAATTTAATCAATGTTAAAAAAAATAAACTCGTAGAAAAGTGTTGTGTAACTTTTTTTACTGCAACACAGCTAATGACTCATACATTCTAATGTTCGAAATGCCAAAAATATGCGTACAACCATATAGTAAAAAGAAATTAATAGAGTGGCAGTATAATGTCTTGGGGTGACGCAAAAAATGTAACTCTAAAATCCGCTACATTAAGTCCAAATAAGCACCAACAAAACCATGTGCTTTGAAACTCCGATCAATTCAAACTGGTTTAAACCAGTATTTCTTTGTTTTTGTTTTTTACTTTTTAAACTGTTATTGAATAGATGACTAAAATTTTATTTAAAAATAACGTTTTGTGCCATTATTGCCTGTAATACACGATCAGAATGCATGAAAGATACAATTAGATCAATCATAGGCAAGAATTATTTGATTATTTTTATCATATGACTTTGAAATATCAATATAGAAGCATCATTTAAGAATTTGCTTGAAAAATCAACATTCTTTCGTTAATGTCTTAAAATCGTCTGCACTCTGAAATCTAGATTTTAGATTAATATTATTATTTAAGTGTTCATGCATGATTTTAAAAATCTTTTCATCACTATATTTTATATATTGAAATGGAATTATTAATATGTTGTTAAATCATAAGCATTTTTCATCTACGTTATAAAGTATTAAAAATTTCTTTAAAAAAAAAAGAGAGAGAAAAGTTTTTGTAATACAATTTTTTACTTCAAATCATACGTTTTCAATATTTTATTTAATTTTGTTTTGACATTTAATTATTTTTAATTTTCCAATTTCAATTATTTTAAAAGCAAACATTTATTTTAATAAATAATATAATAGAAAAAACCATTTAAAAAAATTACTATTTCTTCGTAAAATATGCTTCAGCTGTAATTCATTTCTTCCAATCCGTCTTATTAATACAAAATTCCTTCCTCGTGCTTTAATTTGAGACCTTAAAATTTCAGCGATAAATGGTTTCATATTGCAAACAATCAACTCCTTTTTTTTTTCGGTTTACTTCGCCACCACCTATATTTTTCCTCCATGGCGTACAGCAATTGTGATTTAAAAAAAAAAATCCTTCAACTGACAAATCATTTCAACTGACAGTTTGCCAGTCTATGAATTTTAAAGGTCAGTCCCAGTTTTTAAAATTATTTCTGCGAAAATTTTATGCAACCAACCAACCATAAGAGAATGAAAGGGAAAAAAGCTAAAAAAAGCGATTTTTTATGACAGTGAGGTTTGGAATTTAATTAATTACTCAATTAATAAATAGAATTTTGAAATTCTGAGCGTCAGGTGCATCAGGAGAGATATTGGGCTACTCTCAGAAAAATTTTGAGCTTCGTACGTACCGTAGTTTTCGCAAACTATCGCAGACACACACACACACACACAGAGCGATTTGTTATTTTATTAATATAGATAATTCACTTCCTTGTTAGGTGCGTTCGTAATTATATAATACGTAGCACCTATAGTGGTCGTTCAGTCCGTCCGTCTGTCCGTCCGCATATAACAACGCAAAAACTATCCAACCGAATCGTTTGAAATTTAAAATACATAATTATTACATAATTTTGTCGAGTCATTTCAAATTTTATGAAAATTGGATGCATAGATCAATTACAGGGGCAATCAAAAGTATTCCAGTACATTACGGTCAATGGTTAAAAAGTTTCAAATGCATTTTAATCGTTTGAAATTTTAAATGCGCAATTATTACATAATTCTGTCGAGTTATTTCAAATTTTTTAATAATCGTGTGCATAGATCAATTACAGGGGCAATCAAAAGTATTCAATTACATTATGGTCAATGGGGAAAAAGTTTCAAATATATTCTATACGTTTGAAATTTAAAATACATAATTATTACATAATTTTGTCGAGTTATGTCAAATTTTATGAAAATCAGATGCATAGATCAATTACAGGGATAATCAAAAGTATTCCGTTACATTACGGTCAATGGGTAAAAATGTTTCAAATGCATTTTAATCGTGTTACACTCATGCGAACTTAATAAAATTTATATGTAACTATAAAATACATATTATAATATACATCTTACATAATTTGTGGTGCAAAGAGCATTTGTTATTGATTTACAAGGCCACACAAAAGTATTCCATTACGTAATGGTATAGGGAGAACATTGTTTGATGAGCGTTTTAATTGTAATTCACTATTTACAATTTTATGAGATTGATATATGAAAGTAATATTTTTAAAACTTCGTTATCGTACGAACGCACCTAATTTGCTACGCTTCACGTGCAATTTCCAACTTGTTCACTTTATGCACAAAATATGCAGTGTTAAAAAAAGAAATGAAACAAAATTTTAACGCATTACATTATATTGTTGAGTTTTTCGAAAGCGTTGTATTTTTTTACTTAATATATTTAAAGGAAATAGTGTATTTACCAATGATCATAAAGACGACGTATGATAAAATATTTATTCGTGCTTACAATTTCTTCTTTAACATCTGAGTTCAGTTTCTATTTAACTCCTAATATGTAACTCCTAAATTTCAATAAATGAAACTCATGTACACTCTAAAATAATCCGTAAAGTTATTAATTTTTTTCTGGGAAATTGGTATTCTAAAAGTTTTTATGCAATGGTAAAAGCAAAAATTCATGTAAGAAAATCATCAAATTTAGCTGTTGCCATTACATGAAAAGTACTATGAATTCCGGTGTCTTAGAAAAAGTTTAGCAACTTTACGGATTTTTTTCACAATGAATAATCTATATATTTAAAAGACAAGGCTCTTTATTTTTCATCTTTCTCATTTTCTATTAACATTTAAAAGTAGCTTAAATTTTTGTTAATAGGTAATGGCATAACAGTATAAGAAATACGCATTTCACTCATTTGTTAATTTACCCAAATTCCTCGAGCAACCCTCTACATGATGTATGAATTTTTACCTATAATCTACATGCATTCAAACATTTAGTTCAGTTAGGTACATAACATAGTTCATACTTTTTCCTTCAATTTCTCCTACTAAGGAGAATGATAGGTGAATATTTTTACATAGCCCTGTATCCAAGGTTCAGAATTCATACACAATGAGTAACATGCAAAAAATTTTTAGAAATTTGCCTGAATTTGTACTCATTTAATACTTTAACCAATTTATTTTAAATGTCCCTGTAAGTGAACGATAAATGCACTAAATACATTATTCCACTGTCATCAGCTTATAGATTAATTCGGTGATTTGCATACATTTCATTACATTTGAAATAGCGTAATAAACTCTGTCTCAAAAGTTTAGACAGTCAATAAAATTTGCATTAACATAAAAAGTAATAACGTACAATTAAAATTCGTGAGATAAGTAATAAATAATAGCAGTTTTCTTATATTACACATATTAATTATAATCAAAGATTGGAAATTATAAAGTATATATTAAATTATATAAAAATATGCTGCCCCAAATGTATAGACATAATTCAGCATTACATGTTTTCTTTCACTTTTTTTTAATCCAAAAATAAACTAGAATATTTTTATTTTTTTATTTTACAAATTCAGAATAATTTTTCCCTTGAAATGTTGTCTGCTATATTTTTTAGTATAATTATTTATTAGAATTTCGTGGAATCAAAGTTGATATGAGTTCAATATATTGATTTGCTTGTGATTCGGCAAAGACATTTCTGCATGCTCTGATAAAAATGCCACATTCTTAAGAAATTTCTAAAGATGATATTATTAAAATTTTACATTTGAATTCAATTCAATGGAAATTGCTTCAATTTCCAGCGTTTCAAAAAGTACTGTATACAGAAGAATTAAAGCTTCAACAAATGTAGTTTATAGGGAGATAAAACAAAACGTTGCTTAAAGCAGAGACAAAGATGCACATTTAAAATGGGCTAAAAAGCATGTGTCATACGTTGTAAGAACTCGTGCCGAACTATGGCACGAGTTACTCAATGGTTTAAAAAAATCAAAATTAAAATCCAAATAAAAAAATATAACAATAATAACGTGCGGCACATGGAAAACTAAATGATGGCGTTATAGTTCAATGATTATAGTAAGAAATGATTACAGTAGAATGCACTAATACAGTGCAAATTTGGAATATCATTTTTATGCGAAATTTTGCGCGTTTGAGCTAGATTTATTTTTCTATAAAAGAAATATTGGTGTCACACCTGGAAAATAATAGTATCCTTTACGAACCGTGTGGAATTGCAGCATTTAGATAGACATGCAATAATAAAATCGTGCATGAAGAGGTGAAAATAGTTTAGAATGCACGTGTAGGATGAAGTTTGGAAAGTTAGGAAATTTTTCTTTCCCACGTAACCCATCCTTTTTCTATGGACACAAATGGACATATACTGCAATAAAGGGATTTTCCGTGGAACTGTACTTATGGAACTGTTTGTATAGCAAGACACATCCATGACACACCTAGTAGTAGAATAAAACACGATTTTTTGCAAAATGTGTCAATTTTCGTGCGAGTAAAATGTATAATTTCTATGATTTATACTTTCCAAATTTGCATGCGTACACTGTAAAAAAAATTCAAGAGGTTACTAAAAATTTCTTAGTAAATTTGTATTCCACAGAATTTTTTAGTAACCATTACAAACTTTTTTTTTGCAAGTGAAACAAGCATTTCTTTTGTAAGCTGAACAAAAGAATTTTTTGTATAACTGACTTAAAAAGTTTTAGTATGAGCCACCAAGCAAATTTTAGTAATAGCTCCAAAATTATTTTTAATAACCATTACGTGCGCGCGAAGGGCAGGAGCTTCCTTCGAGCTGTATCCAGACTTCTGAAGCGGAAGATTTTCGGCAAAACCGCAATAGATGGCAGCACCAAACGTTCCTACTTGCTCAGACAAGATTTTCATAGTCCCTTCATTAACGAGACACTACATACATTAGGAGCGTATTTGGCGGTCGCAAGTTTCGAACCCGGGACCTTTTAGCCTGGAGTCTGTTACTATAACCACTATGCTATCAAGGGCACACCAACTGAGTTTTAGTAAGAGCTATTAAAAATATAAAATTATTAACTCTATTCGTTGCTAACTTTTTTCTAGTAATTCTTACAAATATTTTTGTAACCGACTAAGATTACTAAAAATTTTTTAGTAATTACAGGGAGTAACAAAAGTTATCAAAAGTATTACAAAAGTAATTAACAAAAGTATCACTAAGGTTTTTTTAGTAGATCGACCTTTTTTTTTTACAGTGTACAGAAGTATTAAAAAAGAAAATTACAGAAAAAATACCAAAAATTATAACATAAAAGAATATCTTTTTCTTAAGTTTGTGTACTTAACTAAAAAAACGCAATAGTACTGTATTCTAAGAAAAGACATGTTTTTCTTAATACAAGAAAATATAATACCACAAAGAACGAAAATATATACTATTCCTCTTTTAAAAACTTATGATTCACAAAAGTGTTCATTATCTTCCAAAATTAATGTATTTTCGAGACATTTACAACATGACATTTATGAAATTAATTTAATTTTATTGCCACTGATTTTCGAGAAATTTTCCGTGGAATTTTTATTTTGCGTTAATCCGTTTTCACAAAGCGATATATTAAAATTTACGGTGATATCATAATAATAATATTTTGCTGGAAATCATATCAATTAACATCATTTCGTTTAAAATTAAATATTATCATTTTGTTACTCTTCTCTCCATGCATTTCATTATGTAGCTGATAATGTTTATTCAAAAAAATATGTCGTTTTAAAATCTTAAATTCCAGTTTTAGAAAAAGGATTACTGAACTTTTAAATCAACTCCAAAACATTTTCTAAAATCATTTACACTAAAAAAGTGTTTTTATAGATATCTGTTATAGATTATATATATATATATAGATTTATCTGTTGAGCTGACTCACATATCAGACTGGATGTAAGAACCTGACGCTGAAATTTCGCGGCGTCAATTAGTACTCCATTTTCATCCGGGATGGCGCAATTGGTTGAGCATTGGTAATTTCAGCCAAGACGTTCTTAGTTCAAAACCCGGGCCAGTTTTTTGCAACCACTTGGAAACTTTCAACTGTTATAACTATGCACTTCTTGTGATAAACTTCTTTAAGTCGCGGTCTATCTAAAAAACTTAGATTTCGAATAAAAATAAACTTTTTTTCGAAACTGGAAGAGACTAATGTATGTTTTGATTCGCACTTGCTTTAAATTTACATCTATTAATTTATTGCAAGGCAGCTATGTTAATGTTTTAATATATATTTCTGTGCTATTTTATGTAATTAAAAAAAAGCAACTAAAAAATAAATAAGAAGACAATATTTTAGTCATATCCTTACCCTAAAGGATATTTGTTTTATAATGAATACTTGGAATAAACAGAAAATAAATATATTTAAAATGTAAGCGTAAATTAAGAGAAAGGGAAGTTTGCCTCACATTACAGAAATCTTGCAATCTGAAAAACTAGTTCACTTTCAATGCATAGCAAGTCGGAAATGTCACGTCAAGCGAAGCAAATGGTGTGTGTTCGTTCTATAACGAAGTCTTGAAAATATTCAGATGTTGGTGCAATATTATGCAGTACATCGGATAGAGCAGTTGATATGATCAGAATAGAAGCGTAAATCTTTTTTCTGTACCTCTAAATACTATCTGCTTTCTGTTATACATGAAGTATCTTATAGTAAACCTCAGTATCATGTATCGATTTCATGAAATTCGAAAGAATTTTATAAAATTAAAAGGCGCCCGCAATGGAACACTTTTGTGTGGCTCTGTAAATTAATAAAAAGTATTGCATGACATATTATACAGAATGAATATTTTAATGTATTCTTCATAAATGCATATCGATTTTTCGAAAGAGTGTAACATCATTAAAATGCACATGAAACTATTTTTTCTGTTGCTTGTAATGTAACAGGGTATTTTTCCTGTTACATTACAAGCAACCTATAGTTAAAGTCCGAGTTTCATAAAATTTGAAATGGCAAAAATTATATATTTTAAATTTTAAGTGATTCGGTTAGGTAGTTTTTGCTTTATCATACGTGGACAGACAGACAGATGTACATACAGACACATGGACGGATGTGCAGACGGACTGAACGACGACTATATGTGATAGGTATTTACATAGTTGTAAACGCACCTAAAATTATTCTTCATGAATCATGATAATGACTAGGCTTATAACGTTCTTAATTTTATTAAATAAGCTTTAATGATTTTGTAGAAGAACCTAATTATAAGTGAATGGAAAGTTCAGTTGTCTATTTGATTAGGAGACAACTAAGCTATCATTATACGACATTTTTTAAAAATGAGAAATAATTAAATAAGAGCAGGAAAATACGAATAAATTTTAAAGATTAGTATCAGAAAATTAACTAAATGCAAACATCATTAGCAATTTAAATAACAGTTCTGGTTGTGATCTTTAAGAATATGTTTAAATTTTTTTCCAGTAATAAACACAAGTTAAAATTATCACTTTTAAATATTCACAAATAATTATTTTATTATTTTTATGAGCTTCTCATTAAATTTGATAACAGATTGTTTTATTAAATAAAAAATCACATTAAATTTTTTCCTCCTTTCGAAGTTTTCATCTCTCTAATTTATATTTTCCAGAAAGCTTTTTCTATGTTGTTTCGTTATTTACTTCAAATGAAATTCTAACCAAATATACTTTCACCATTTGTATAAATTTGCATAAAGTATTTTAAGTATAACGTATTTTTATCTTAAGATCCTCTGAATCAAATAAGTCTTTTATGAATTATAATAAAAAAAGACATATATTTCATATTTAAAACTTATTTTTTAACCATGCTTCAAAATTAAGAGTTAATAATTAGAATCAAAATAAAGAAGAAGTCAAGCTATCAAATGTAAATTTTATACTTTCACTCGGGATTTTTCAATTTCAATTCATGAAAGATATTATTTTGCAGTATCAGAATAAACTGTATTCTAAAACAAAATATTGCATTGATTGTGATTTTTTTTATTTGAAAGTCAACAAAAGTAGAAGAATTTTGTGCTGCTACAGTAAAGAAAAACAACACTGCATGCATGTAGTCTAAAACTAATTTGATTACTATGAAGAAATACGGTTAATTTATACTAGTTTCTGGTATCAACTGTTATGTTACTTCACCACTAAAAATATATATTGTAAAAAAAAATTATAATGTCATTGATTTAACTGAAAATCTTTCATAACTTCTAAAGCTGTTGTACCATAAATGCATTCTTATGAAATATTACACAGCAAGGAGAGATTTTATCATAAAAAAGCAAATTATGTTTCCAAGGGAAAAGAAGAGAAGAGATTTCTAAATCCTACTAAATGAATTTAAAATATCTCAACATATCCCCCACTTGTCCTTCTTCGATATATATGTAATTATTCTAATATTATTTCAGTAAATATATATGAGTCTAACATTATCAGAAATTTCTCAGTTATTATCGTTAAAAATTTTATTTCTGATTTTAAAGGATTACACATTTAAAAATAATTTAAATAAAAATATCTAATTTAGATAAATATATTGAGTCTCAGATTGCATTTCTTCTTTATTTTTCTATTCAAGCATATCATTAAAAGCATGATTGTTTATCTTAATGTACCCTTATATACGTTAAGAAAACGTAGACTAAAAATATTTAACAAAACATGAGCTTATTGAAACACAAATTACCTTTGATTCTTACCTTTCGTTTCAGCATGTACTTTTTTGGCACTGTTCTATTATGGATCCTTAATGAAAAATAAATACCTCCTTCTTGAAAAAATGATGATGAAAGGAAAAGAAATGTAGTTAGTTGACAAATAAAGTTTTCTTTTCCTTTTCTGTCACTGACCAATAGATTTCTTTTATACTGAATAGTACCTTAATTGAATAGCCAAAAGCGTCAAATGCCTCATTAGTATGCTTGATTTTTAGTCTATCTCTCCAGTTTTTGTCTTTTAAGAAGAGAATTTTATTGAATACAAAGTGATTGATTATAGCACAAAATTCTAGAGTGACGCTACCATAGATTTTTATCTAACAGTGATTTATTTTTATAAAATAAATGTTATGTAATGTGTATGGTCAGCAGAGTCTGTTCAATATTTAGTATATTTGTTTCTTCTTAGGAAAAACTATCAGAAAATCAGAATTCGTGCCTTAGTTTCAATGAGGTAATTTTAAAATCCAGAAATTCGCCTAAATTCAAGGAGGGTTTTTATTTAATATTTATTTATTGATAAGGATTTTCCTTTTTACTTACCTCAGCTTATATTTTCTTGATTCAAGATGGAATATCAAAGCTGCTCTGAATAGCTGTAGTTTGGCATCAAACATTATAATAGGGTAAAACTTGATATTAAAAGTTAATTTTCAAAAAAAAAATATTGTTTTTCAGTACAAAATAGATATAACATTCAGAAAACAATAAATGTCGGCATTCCTTTTCCTATTTACGTAATTGTCAGAAGCATTTTAAAAGACTATTAATTAGCCGATTTAAATAAACAGTTTTCGAAAATAAATTTCTGAACTAGTATCGCTACAATTAATAAAACAAATAATCAAATAATTGCTCTTTATTTCAAATTTGAGTCTTAAAATAACTTTGTTTGTGTAAAAACAAGTATGTTTAACATAAAATTTGTTTAACATAGTACCAGGAAGAAATTTTAAAAAAATGTAATTATTATTTAAAGAGAGAAGTCAGAGAAAGGAAATTTTATGCCACAAATCACAAATTTCCCGAATTCTGAGAATAGTTCACTCCTCATATTTAAATCTAGTTCTTCATGAAACGAAATCAATGAAGTCGCTTGCATCATTCCTAATTTTATCATAAAGATCGATGATGATTTTTAGACGATCCGAATTTAAAAATCAATCCAAGTTGTGTGATAACGAACCAAATAAGCTACACTGTAAAACATTTATGTAACATTACTCCATAAAATTTTGTGGTAGCTTTGTTGCCTCCAATTTTACGGAGTAACTATTTTTCACTTATACAATGGTGTAATTTAAACATATGTTACTGGTGTAACATTACTTATTAGTGTAATGTGACACTAATTGCATCAGTTAAACTGGTTATATCGGTATTATCGGCCACCATAAAGTTGGAGACATAAAGACTACCATCAATTTTATGGATATCATTACACAAATGTTTTACAGTTTATCATTTTACGAGACATTTTTTACCGAAAATAAATCAGATGGTGAGAAAATTCGTAAATTTTAAGGAATGTCATCAAAAAATTAATAAAATTCAAATACCATTTCCATTTGAAATGTTTTCACATTATAATTTCTTGTCTGATTTCTTTTTTGTAATTCCTTGGCTGTTTTTTTGCTATTGTTGTTGTTGTAAAACTATTACAAGTTATTTTTTGAATATTTAACAAATTTATTACCTTTTCTTTCAAAAAGCATTAGCTAAAGTTATCAATTTTAAATATTGATAAATTAATAAATTTAGTTTCATTATATTTTTTTATTTGCTATTATCTTGCATGAATAAATTGAATTCTGAATTTTTTATTCATTGACATAAATCCCACGAAAATAATTATTTTGTATTCTGTTTTGAAAATTTCGTGCATCTTATATATATTTTCTTTTCAAGAAGTAGTTTTAACCAAATATGCTTTTACAATTTGAATAAATTTGCCGAAAGAACTTTTTTGATATTTCATAAAACCATCTTAACAAGTTCTGAATCAAATACGTCTTCGAAAAACCATAGAAATAAAAGAAACACGACATGTTTATTACATTTCAAACATGCCTTTTACGCAAGCAGTGTGGTTAAAAGTTACAAATACGATTTAAAATCCGTATAAAATTTAAATACCTTGTTCGACGTCTACAGTTAAACAACGTGAGATATTCCACTTTTTGTTTAACGCAAAGATATTACTTTGTCGTATTACAATATATTATAGTCTGAATTATTATTTGTTCATGTTCACCAATTATTTTATGCACTTTGTAAGCTTTTAAAGTAAAAGAAAGTCATGCTGCTATAAAGGAAAAACTTCATATATGTATCTTAAATTTTACTGAATTACAATGAAGAAATGAAGTGATGTGAACTGTTTTCTAGTACTGCTTAATATGTTATTTAATCAGTAAAAATATATGACAGAAAAATTTAATAGTGTCTCTTTTTCATAAAAAGTCTGTTACAACACGTAAAAAAATTCCGTCATAAAAACATATATGACGTATTACACAATCAGGAATGATATAAAGATGCATATGGAAAATAGAGAGAGAAAGAGATGTAAAACCCAGCAATATGATTTAAAGATAAACCATAACATATTTACCCCATCTCCAGTACATACGTAACTATTCTGATATAATTATTTAATAAATATATTCGTGTTGAACAGTATCGGTAAATGTCTAACATTATTTAAAGTGATCATTGTAAAAATTTTTAACTAAAAATATTTAATAACGCATAATTTTTCTGAATTGTATATTACATTTCATATCTTCTTTCGTTTATACAGATATTTTATTTTTATGGAGCTGGTCCAATCTAGTAAAAGAAATGTTTCAGTGTTGGAAAAATGATACTGAAAGGAAATCGAAAGAAGAAAGCTGCCAAAGAAAGTTAATCTTTTTTTTCTGTCATTGATCAATAGATTTGTTCCACACTGAATGACACCTGAATTCAATAGGCAAGAGCATCAAATGCTTCATTACTATGTTATATTTATTATAGAAATTAAGGTTCGTGCTTATGTTATCAAATTTTATTGTGAATGAAGAAATTGATTAAAGCACAAAAGTTTATCGAGTACAGAATTAATCGTGAAATATTTATATAAATTTAATGTTAAATAATGTGTAGAGTCAGCATACTTTGGTGTTTAGTTTTTTCTGCGGTTTTTTTTTCTCAAAAAAATTATTAAAAGTTGGAATTCGTGCCTTAATTTCTCTAAGACGAACTTATATACTAGGCTTGATTATATGACTTTTATTTGTTCATTTCCAAAGGCTCTGAAAATGATTCGATTATAGATTCAGGATAAAATGACTCTTTTATATGTACTTTGTGGATATTTTACGCAAAAAATTAATGTAAACAAATCATAAATTGTACGTAAAACGTTGTAAGTTAGATGCGTTCGTTTTATAGCTAGTTTTATAAATTTTTATATCTTGATGCAATACCTGTTGCACTCTTATGTAAAAATTCATGAATATACAATTCATTGCGATTCTATGTATTAACATCAGTAATAAGGAAACAATAAGTGTCCGTCCTAAATAGCACATCATCACACTGGCAACCTGGAATCATTACTTATCAGGGAATAACACTGAATTTATCTTGTACGATAGAATTTAATAGAACAAAGAAAGTTTTAATATTATCTATTTAAATTTTGATACGAATTTCATAAAATTTCAAATCTTTCGACAAGATTCTGCAATGATTCGCTATACTAAATTAAAAATCATTCAGTTTGGATATTTTATGCGCACCTATTTGCGGATAGATCGACAGGCAGACACAAGCATGAACCAGGCAACGGCCATCAATGCTGCGTATTTATATAATTATTGAACACATAAAAGGCTATCATGGCAAAAAAGTTAACATAATAATTTTATTTATATATCTTTTCATGCATAATAGAATTTTATTGTTATTCGATATAATTTGACTATATAAATGTAAATGTGAATATTATAGGAAAAGTGCAATTTTAAAAATCATATAAATGTATCCTTTTTAGCACTTTCCAAAAAAGTTGAAAAGTGCTTATACATTCGGTTTGTCTGGCCGTCTAGCCGTCTGTCCGCACTCTAACTCTCGCAAATATACTCGGATTGCCTTGAAATTTTTGGACGTTATTTAGGTTTACCCTAGCACGAACCCTATTGAAAATGAAGTTTCTACCATGATTAATTTATTTACAGAGGCAGTCAAAAGTTTTCCATTACATTACGGCCTACGGGCAAAAATCGGTTTAAATGAATTTTAACGTTTATAACACTTTCCAAAAGTTTGAAAAGTGCTTATGCATTGTTTGAAAAGCGCTTATGCATTCGGTTTGTCTGTTCGTCTGTCCGGCTGTCAGTCTATCCGTCTGTCCGTCTGTCCCCGCTCTAACACGTGTAAATATACTCGAATTGCCCTGAAATTTTTGTATGTTATTGACGTTTACCCTAGCACGAACCCTATTGAAAATGAAGTTTTTACCATGATTAGTTTATTTACAGTAAGAGTCAAAAATTTGCCATTGCATTATGGCCTATGTGGAAAAATCGTTTCAAAGGCGTCTTAAAGATGTTACACTCTGTCAAATATATAAAAATTTACAAGCATTTAAGCGGTGCATTAAAATATGCATTCTATAAAATATGCTGTGAAAATATAGCTAGTATTCCTTTACAGAGCCACACAAAATAATTCCATTGGATAATGGTAAAGGGCGGAATAGTGTGCGACATTTAAAAAATAAGGTGGTCTGGGGTAATAACGCCAGGCGGGGTAATAACGCCAAGTGCTAATATTTTGCACAATTATGAAATAATCTGATAAATGACACCCATGTGCTCTGCGCAGAAGGGTTTTGAGTCATATAAATCGCAAAAAACAGCTTCAAGTTAATTTGTTTCATTTTTAGGTCTTATTTATTTTTTGAAAGCAACTAAAATTAACGCTTGATCTAAAATTTGCGAGATACGTTTTGTGATGTGAAGACTATTTTTTTATCCGGTAATACTTTGTTAATTACATAAATTTGTAGTACATTTCATGGATTTTCAGAATATTGTTGAAGATTTTAGATATCTTCTCGAGATAATTTGTAATTTAAAATGTACAGCGCAATAACTATAACGGGGTAATAACGCCAATACTTGGAATTGATACCCTGGTTAATTCCCTACATTGGCCGAGCTACATCCTAAATACTGATTCAAACAAACACAGTTAAAACTGTGCAATGTTTCTAATAATTCTATTTAAGCGGTCCTTTTTAAGCAAAAGAAGCTCACGATCTGATATTCTTTTACCTCATGCTCCCCCCCCACACACACACACACCACACCTCTATTTTTCTTTCACTTTTACAATAAATTGAACATTTTAAATAGCTTAGAATGCAATTTGTCAATTTCTAAGTTTGTAGAGTTTGTATTTTTAGAATTGGGCAATCTATATGCAATTATTCCATCTTATTTCATAGTTTTGTTTGCATGGCGTTATTACCCATATAGGTGGATAATAACGCCAAATAGCATTGGTCAAGAAATCACGTCATTACATTTTATGTATACATATCTGTTAAATTATTTTTTTTTATATAGATAGTCAATGAGTTGTTGTATCGAATCATATATTTGTTTGAAAAATACAAACTAAAACTGAGCCTTGAAAATTGGTAGAACCTTAACGTGGCGTTATTACCTCAGGGTACCTTATATTAAACTGTTTCATGTATAACAAAACTTATATATGTCACTGAGGCTTAATATAAATTATACGATACTGTCTTGCATAATATGAAGTACATTGCATTTTCACGGACACACAAAAGATTTCAAATAGTATATTCCTTCCGACGACTGTATATGTTCCCGATGATGGCTGATGGATGAATCTAATTCATTTTAATTATGATATACGCATTTAAATGTCACTAAGTTTTTGTACATTATAAGGGTGTGTATAAATGTTATAGTTGATATACAGGGCTATTCAAAAGAGCTCCCCAACGCTACTCGGTATGAGCGTAAATTACTTAAAGGTGGTTCTTAAATAAGGTATACATTTTTACGCTGAACTGCATTGAATTTACAAAGAAATGTTTGCAGAATATAGATAAAATTATATACAGGGCCACGCAAAGAATTGTGTACATAGACACCTATGAATGATAATTTATAATAATGTGATTTCAGTTGTTTTAAGAGTGTTTTAGTTTAAAATGAATTTTAGCTTCTTACTGACGTGTAATAAAGGTAAAAGGTAAACTACAGGGCTGAACAAAAGTTTTTAAGCATGTTCCCCATTTATTAGTACAAATTGCTCAAAAAGAAATTTTAAGCTTTTTCCTTGCTAAACTAAATTTTCACATTTTTTAATATATATATCAACTAACAGATCAAATACAGAGCTGTTCAAATTTATTGGAATACATATTTGGCTATATGCCCTTATTTCCCTAATTAACGGAGTTTTGTTAAAGATTTCATGAAATGTTGGAAAGTGCATGAAAAACTATGCTTAACGCATGATTTTTCTTACTTTTAAATTATTATTGTGCTTTTTTATGTTAACTAGAAAGTGGATAGCTAAAGATTAAATGAACCTAAACAGAAAATTAGCGAAGCTAATAACCCCGTATTTCATAATAATTAGACGAAATTACATTTTCAAAACCTCGCAGAGGATTTGTAATTGAGATTTATTGAGATATGGATTTCATTTTATAGTTAGTGCTTAGATTCTGTTGATGCAGAATGGAATTTCAAAAATGTTGTGTAAAATTGTATTTTTGCATAAAATTAAAGTTATAATAGGTTAGAAGCTATTTGTAAAAAGTTAGTTTTTCAAACGTTATAAATGTTTTTCAATTCAAAATACATTTAGCATGAGGAATGCAAAAAGTCTCAGAATTAATTTCCAAATTTAGAAAATTGTTTTTGTGAGAAACATTGCAACATAATTTAAAGATATAGTAATAAGACGATTTAAAAATATATGTTGGTCTTGATTATATTTTTTAAAAATCTGGACGAATAACGATTTGATTGAAACTGTACAGTTAAAAGACTAAACTATTTTATTCTTTATAATTTTTTAATAAAAAATATTGTACAGTATGAAAACAATTCTAATTGCTCTTATAATTAGTGTTGTAAAAGAAAATAGAAATTTTGTCTAAAGGAAATTTTTTCTCAATTACTTTTCTACAAACAATACAATGTCAATAATATTTTTTTTTGCAATAAATTTAAGGTTCATGCTGATATTTTATCAAATCTTGGAACAATATTATCCAGAAGTAACAGAAAAAATCCAAGCTTTAAAAATAAAAGAAAAAGAAAACGTGAAAAAAAAATATGCGAATACTGATTAAGCTTAAGTGAAATAATTGCACATATGCAAATTACTGATAATTCATTTAAAAGCAAGATTTAGGATTTTCAGTAAAATTTCACAGACATTACACTATTTTTATAATTATTCATTTTTTTTATTTAGATGATGATTAAAAGTGTTTTATTCTTTGACTAAATTATTATAATCTACAAATTCCTCGTGCAAGTCCGTTGACAATCGATGTACAATTATTTGAATAATTGCTTTGAAATATATATTGTATTGAACGCTTTAAAAATATTATTCTCTTATTCCTGACAAGATTGGATAAATTGTTTCACTGTAAAACAAACTTTCGTTTCCTCGGAATTTTGACGTTTCGAAAGCGATTTGCCAGTATCAGACGCATAGCCAGATTTATTATCGGTTTAAAGAACATGAAAATCATAAAAAATTAATAAAATAATAAATGCATAACAATCTTTATCGCATAACTTTAATTATATTATTAATTGAAAGTAATTTTTACTCTGACTTATTTATCTATGTTAAAACAGTAAGAGTGTGTCCGCGAGTCACGCTCAAGTGATATTGATGGAGGCAATGGTTGAGTAATAAATGTCATTTTGATTGCTTTGTCTTTCATTTCTAAATAATTTCAGCTTTTACATTGACAAAAACCGAAAATAAATGGTCGAGTGTTGTTATTACTCGCCCTCGGAAGCTTCTGATAAAAAATATATGAATGATAAACTGTATTAAATAGAGACATCGTTGCTGAACAAAAATAAGAATAAAAAAAATACAATGTAGGCTTGGGTATAGCTGTAGATACAAGGAATATATGAATTGGTATATCATAAAAGTTCCAATAGATATAAATCTTAGATAATATGAATGTCACTATTCTGTATTAATCTTTTTTTTTAATTTTATCTTAATTTGTTTACTATGAACTAATCTAGGTATTTACAATACAAATAGTGCATATTTAAACTTCATTTGGCATTCCATCAAACTAATTTCACCGTAGCAATATTTTTCTATTTTTACAAAGTAAGGTACCCTGAGGTAATAACGCCACGTAAAGGTTCTACCAATTTTCAAGGCTCAGTTTTAGTTTGTATTTTTCAAACAAATATATGATTCGATACAGCAACTCATTGACTATCTATATAAAAAAAATAATTTAACAGATATGTATACATAAAACGTAATGACGTGATTTCTTGACCAATGCTATTTGGCGTTATTACCCACCTATATGGGTAATAGCGCCATGCAAACAAAACTATGAAATAAGATGGAATAATTGCATATAGATTGCCCAATTCTAAAAATACAAACTCTACAAACTTAGAAATTGACAAATTGCATTCTAAGCTATTTAAAATGTTCAATTTTTTGTAAAAGTGTAAGAAAAATAAAGGTGTGGTGTGTGTGGGGGGGGGGAGTAAGAATATCAGATCGTGAGCTTCTTTTGCTTAAAAAGGACCGCTTAAATAGAATTATTAGAAACATTGCACAGTTTTAACTGTGTTTGTTTGAATCAGTATTTAGGATGTAGCTCGGCCAATGTAGGGAATTAACCAGGGTATCAATTCCAAGGATTGGCGTTATTACCCCGTTATAGTTATTGCGCTGTACATTTTAAATTACAAATTATCTCGAGAAGATATCTAAAATCTTCAACAATATTCTGAAAGTCCATGAAATGTACTACAAATTTATGTAATTAACAAAGTATTACCGGATAAAAAAAATAGTCTTCACATCACAAAACGTATCTCGCAAATTTTAGATCAAGCGTTAATTTTAGTTGCTTGCAAAAAAATAAGACTTAAAAATGAAACAAATTAACTTGAAACTGTTTTTTTGCGATTTATATGACTCAAAACCCTTCTGCGCAGAGCACATGGGTGTCATTTATCAGATTATTTCATAATTATGCAAAATATTAGCACTTGGCGTTATTACCCCAGACCACCTTAGCTAAAACAAATTTCTCGTTGAAAGATTGAATTTAGCATT
This sequence comes from Maratus speculifer, assembly GCA_964019185.1. Lineage (NCBI taxonomy): Eukaryota > Metazoa > Arthropoda > Arachnida > Araneae > Salticidae > Maratus > Maratus speculifer. The sequence continues at coordinate 27,503,041 of OZ025292.1, forward strand.
TTGCTAAGCGCGCTTCGAAAGGAGGTCGAAAATGTGTGACACCGTGAATGTCCATGTCGCGATTTTCCATATTAATTATTTTTTAGAGGTTTTTAGTTAATTTTTAAAGACACTAAAGACATAGAGAGGGATAACCTCAGTGAATACTAGACAGTAGTCCTTTGATTTAAATAAAAACATTTGGGAGCAACATTTGCACATAAAAACGGTTTTCAATAATTAAACAGAACTTATTAAAGAATAAAAAAACATTTCAGTCTTTGCTATAAAGACTATTGTAAAATAAACATAAGATTCTTTTAAAAACAGGTTTTTTTTTACATTTAAAAAATGTAATATTTGCATTTTTTATGTGTTTAATTCTGAGTTATCCAAATTTAAACAATATTATCAAGAAGTAAAAGAAAAAAGCGGGTTTTAAAATAATCAAAAATAAAATAAAATAAATTTATAGAAAACATTTGTTGAACAACGAATGTTTAACTTAAAAGAAACATATATTTTTTACACACAAACGCACATTAGTACTCATTCATTGAAAAATAAGCATTAAAATTTTCAACAATTTTTTATTTTTATTTGTTATGCAATTTTATTATTATTTATTTATGTATTTCACGTAGATATTAATTAGCAGTGTTTTCTCATTTGACTAAATTATTATAATCTGTGAATTCCTCGTACAAATCCGATTAAAATCGCCTTCCAACGATGTTTATTTCAAATAATGTCTGTGAAATAAACTTCACTAAGACAACAATACTCTTTGAAACAGTAATCTACTTGAAGATCTTGACTTAAGCTTCAGTTTAAATGACAAATAAATATTCTGTCTTCCCAATTTACTCTAATTCCACTCAAGCTCAAACTTATGCGACAGAGTCATAAAATTATAACAGGGAAACTTTTGTAGCGGGATATTGAATGTCTATGGAAATAAAAGAATATGTTGTTTTTCAGCTTTATAACTGTAAAAATTTATTCCTTTTTATTTTTTTTTTCTGAGCGAATAGTTTAATACGAATCACTATAAGGATGGAAAAGGTTTATTTCTTAATGATTCTATGCATTTTTTTATGCTTAGGTTTTTTTTTTCATGATTTCTTTTAACTTATAATTTCTGTTTCAATGCTTTTTCAAATACATTTATTCATTTTCATCCACTTATTATTGACCCAGAACTTTGAAATTTGGAATGTATGTGTATTCTTGAGGACAATATAGCAATTATATAATTCAATATGTTAAAAATCGGGTGGGCACGGGAGGCAAATTTAAAATTAAAAAAAACTTTATCTCATAAAACAATAAAAATAAAATATTGAACTTCTCTTTAAGTATAAATAAAATTAGCATACACGTGCTTGCAAATTTTTCAAATTGTCACACATACAATATCTCTAATAATAGTAACATTTATTGAAATTTCGAAATTATTCTTAAAAAATAATTTTTAAATGCATTTTTCCAAAAACTGCCTTTATAAGCTAATACGTTTTAAAATAACACTTAGGAACATAATATGTTTTCTCAGGTTTTATTTTATTTGCACAAATGAACTAAGTATCGTGTCTAATTAAAATAATTCCAAAAATTTATTAAGACATTATTCTTAACAATATTCGTAATACATACTTGAAAGCTAATTGTTTTTAAAAATATGTATACCTTTGATACGTCTTCAAGAATCAATCTCAAGGATCAAGGCTCACTTTTGGCATTTTTATACTAATGTCAAAAAAAGAATGCAAATTTCACAGTACATAATTTTCCAAAAATTTTTTTATTGGAAAACGTTGAAAATTCATACATATACTAAGAAAGTTGAATGTTATTTAGGAACAGAGAAACTTGTCAAATCTTAAACACAGATTGCATACTGCAAGAAACAAGCAAATATGAAGTTAGGTAAAATTCCGTGTATAATTTTTTAAAGTATAAATAACGGTGAATAAGTGTAAACGTAGAAAGAGAAAAAACATCTGTCGAAAATATTTAGAACCGAACGTAATTGAAATTAATTAAAGTGAAAGTCCTTTAAATATATAGTTTTATGCTTCGAATTTTTTTATAATTGCAGCGTAGCAGCTTCACATGTTGAGCTAGTAGCATTAAACCCTAATAAGTAATAATATATTGCACCGGAAGGTGGTTACAGTGATCATAATCTCATCGAGCTTATACCTGGAATTCCAGGATTACACAAAACTCGATTAGCATATTAAAAGGCAACTTCTCTGTCAAGTTATATCTTGATAGAAACCACATGGCAGACATAATTTTAGCAATCAATCACTAGATTCGTTATTATGTTTTTGCGCACTGAAATGTAAAAAGACATGAAGGGCAGATAATAGGAAAATACCTACCAGTTAACCATTAAAGTCCTTTTAGCTGGAGTTTCCTACCTCATATGACTTGCAAACCAGTTGCAATTTAATTTGGGAATTGGTTTTAAATTAGTCAAGAAATATCTGCTGCCAACTTGATGAGATAATGGTTTTATACAACCATGTTTCAGCTACCAAAGTCTGGCGGAATCTGAACTTTGATTATTTTCCTCGCCCTGGTTCTTAAGAATTCTCACACAGTATGTGTCATCTATACACAGGCATTTTCTACAAGCAGTGAAAGCGTATCAAAATCGCTTAAAACGTATAAATACCAAAAAAATCAGAAACTGAAATTTTTTATAGATCTAAAAATTTCTTTTCGTAAAATGTGAAAAAAGTTAAAGTTGATGAAAAAGTATTTGTTCGTTTGTGGTAATTTTTCGCAAAAGGACTTGTGCCACATATTTTACTCATGTCTGAAAAAAATACCATAATAAACATCTTGTTTTGTGATGTCTGGGGATTTCATGTGTAATTTTTAAAAACTTTTTTGAAGATATTTTTTCAAGTTATTTTTCATTTAATGCATTTTTTTATTTGATCAACTTCTTACTAGTATTTTTCAACACTACACTCATTGATAGAGTCTTCTTTTAGAATTAAAATAATATACCATTCTACGAATCGATACACATACTAGCGAATTACAAAGAAAACATAAATATTTAAATATTTTGTCAACTACACTGTAAAAAAAAATTCAAGAGGTTACTAAAAATTTTTTAGTAAATTTGTATTCCACAGAATTTTTTAGTAACCATTACAAACTTTTTTTTTGTAAATGAAACAAGCATTTCTTTTGTAAACTGAACAAAAGAATTTTTTGTATAACTAACTTAAAAATTTTTAGTATGAACCACCAAGCAAAATTTAGTAATAGCTCCAAAATGATTTTTAATAACCTTTACGTGCGCCCGAAAAGCATCCAGACTTCTGAAGCGATAGATTTTCGGCAAGACCGCAATAGATGGCAACACCAAACATCGCAACCACCTCCGGGAGAATTTTCATAATCCCTTTAGGAACGAGTACTTACACTACATACATTCGGGGCGTAACTGGCTCTGTCCAGCATCGAACCCGGGACCTTTCAGTCTAGAGTCCGTTACTATAACCACTATGCTATCCAGGCCACACCAAGGGAGTTTTATATAAATAATAATAGCTATTAATAGCTATTATAGCTATTAATATAATATATAAAAATAGCTATTAAAATATAAAACTATTAACTCTTATTCATTGCTAACTTTTTTCTAGTAATTCTTACAGATTTTCTAGTAACCGACTAAGATTACTAAAAATTTTTTAGTAATTACAAGGATCACTAAAGTTTTTTTAGTAGATCGACCCTTTTTTTTTTTACAGTGTAGTTTCGAGTTTTAACTTTTCTCTTTATTTGCATAATTAAATGATGGAATACGAAACTTAATTTCTGAAGAAATTCTACAATGTCTTTTTAGAATGCGAATCTACATCTTCTTCAGTTAGAGGCATATTCACTGGTAAAAAGAAAATAATATACGCAAAGAAAACCATCCATTTTTCATTTGCCTAATAACTTCAGAAATCAACCGAATAACGAAACAACATTTCATATCAAAATAATCCAGCAAAGAGATAAATAAGTAAATAAATAAACTTAGATAAGTTATAATATGTCACTGCTATTCTTTTCACAAAATGCTTGAATGTTCACGTATAAAAACATTTCATATTTATTTACTTAGAAGGTGTCACAAATAAAAAATAAATTAAAGAGTTGACATGTTTCGGTTCATTAATAAGAACCGTATTCATAACATATAAAATCAGTAGAAAATATTATATATTTATATATTTATTCTAATATATTTTCTACTGATTTTATATGTTATGAATACGGTTCTTATTAATGAACCGAAACATGTCAACTCTTTAATTTATTTTTTATTTGTGACACCTTCTAAGTAAATAAATATGAAATGTTTTTATACGTGAATGAAAAAAGGTGAAATGATTTTGTTTTAGTTTTTTGAAAAAACGAAAGCTAACAACAGTTTTAACATGCTTGAATGTTGTTTATTAAGTTACGTTTGGTATAAAAATAGATTTTTTTTCGTTAGAATACCTGATTATCAGATTCAACAAGCTCATTTCTATGAAATATATATAGATATCTTTTATCACTGTAGTTTATTATTTTTCAGATAATTTTTACTTCTTTTCTGTATTACCAATTAAAACTATTTTATTCATAAAGAATTTTTATTTCTTATTTTCGACGTATTTATAAGTTTTAGACTGTCCTAAGCACGATTTCTTAGATTAGACTCATCTTAGACTCATCTTAGATGTCTGTTGCATATCTGTCTGTCTCTTACGAAATCTGTATGTGTTCTAGCTCAACAACAAATGAGCAGAATAGAATAAAGTTTCAGATTCAGATAAATCTTGACATAAGTTATTGATAACTATATTTTAGTGTAAATCTTCTAAAAGGTGTTGCTAATTAAACAACTTTTTCAAGATTTTCGTGATAGCTACATCTCAAGAAGGCATATACGGGATTTCATCCACATTCTGATAGACTTTGACATAAATGAGCGCTGATTAAGTTTTTTTGTAAATTTTGTCCCAAGTAGAGTGGCTATGCAGCATTTTTCATGATTTTCGCGACAGATTTATCTTTAGAACTATTTCATGGAATTTCATTATAGTTCATACTCTGTTCGATCTTGACATAAATAGATTCTTATTATGTTTAGGTACATATAATCTAATAGATAGTACATTTATGTTGGTTTTTTAACTATTTTCGGTACAGTTCTATCTTGCAAACAGAATGTATATAAATATCACGACCTTAGATATGTACAGATCTTTATTTGGTTGTATGCATATAACCCAACATAATATTAGTGCTATGCTCTGGTTTATGTTAACTCCAAGACAGACATCTCTAGAAGAATGGAAAAATTACCAAATAAGTTTTGTTTCAATTGATTGATTTAGATCGAGATAAGTTTTGTGATGCGCCAAAACTTACAACAGCATATTGGTATGTCACAACCTACTAGTTTGCTTTCATACATATATTTTTTGTCTTAATTCTATTTTAAAAATGCAAAAATATTGTTTTTATTGTTTGGCTAGTTCTGATACCATTAAATTATTCTTTGCAACATTCATTTATGGACATAATTATTTAATAAGACGAACACATGAAACTTTAAGCCTAGTTTTTTAAACACTTACAATGCTTAAAAAAAACTTTAGCTGCAATTTATGCAGCCTTATTTTTTTGTTGGAAAAAAACAAAAAAATGCTTCAGTTCGGAAATCTAGATGTTTGGATTTTAAATATCTGAGTCGTTACTTATGCTCTGTTTTACATAAATTTTGCGATAGCAGTATCTCATGAACTAACAGATTGTTATTTAATTCTGATGCTAGATGATCTGATTTGTATAGAAGAAAGTTTTGCAAGGTGATACATACTAGCTTTTAGGTGTATTCGTAATAATATAAGTACGTACCATCTATAGTTATCTTCTGGTCCGTTCATCTGTCGGCATAGAACAGCACAAAATCTACCCGACCGCCAATAGTTTGAAATTAAATCTATAGAATTGTTGGAGAATTGTATCGTGTCATTTTAAATTTTATGAAAATAGAATTAAAACTTATAATGATATTCATAAAAGGTTTTTCCCATTCTTTAATTTCTATCCTGTGTAATGAACACTGTCATACCTCTTAATAGGTAAAGAAATACCATGAGATAATTATCTAGATTGTCATAGTGATGATGTCCTAGTATAAAATGAAGTTCTCTTATAAAATGATTTCAAGTTATTTTAGCATTACAAAATTTTATAAATCGATAATTATAATAAATTTTCTACTGATGCATTTTTGCATGAGAGTGCAACAGCTCTTTCACCAAGATCTTAATACTTATCAAATTAGTTAAAGTACATAGTCACAGTGACGTACAGTTTCTGAATTTTTAATTTCTTCTTACTTCAAGATATTCTGATACTTTCCATAAAAATAAGATAAATGACTAAATTAAAGTTTTATAATGTAGTGTAAGAAACACACAGAAATAAACAGAATATTTTTTTCGGTGACCCATTCAATTTAAGTGAAAAATGATCTCATATGATCAATGAAGTTAATTCACTTGAAATTGTTTTTTTTCTTTAATATTCGTAATCTTATTAAATTTGTAATTGTAGATAAAAAATATTTTTTAAATAAAAAAATAAATAAATTAAAAACCTCACATTAATATATCTTAAAAAAAAAGTTCTTTATCAGGTTTTGTTTGAACTCCCCAATGATGAAGTAAGAAAAATAAAACATTAATATTAGTTTACACTTTTTCTGTGATATTTCTATTACTTTTTATCTTACCTAGACAAAAATAAATGTACAAAGATGCGCATTATCTTTTTTAATAGTATATAACAGAAACGGGAAAAAGAACCTCGCTTTCGGAAAATGATATTCTGATAGGCCTATATTTCAACATGATCGAGAACACATAGGGTCGAAATTGGATCCTTTTGGCCGATCCCCTGCAATAAAAAGCAACCTTGAAAATATTGCTTTTTTCTTTTATTGTTCACTTGATGCTACGATTTGTAACAACAGATCATTTTTATTTGGAAAGATTCGGGCAGTTTTTTTTCTTTACTTTTCAGTTCTCGGTGTACTTTTTTTAACAGTTAAGTAAACAAAATTAAAATAAGAAAAGAAAAAGAAAATCGCGTTAGATATAAATGTTGTTTTTGCGTAGGTCTTCCTAGATGCTCACGTTTTTTATTAAGAAAATACGATAAATCTATAAATGGGATGGAACGAAAAGCTTTAATTTGCACTGTAAATATATATATATTATCTATATAAATGAAAATAGAATATAAACACGAATGATAATATGCAGTATCTTCTTTCGAGTTACCCATATATTCTGGAAAGCGTTTTGCATCTTCAGAAATATAAAAAATCAACATATTATCTAGATTTAAAATGGTATTTACATATAAAATGACTTAGCTGCCACTGACTTTTGGAAACGTTTCTGATTCGTTTTTATAGAGTATTATTTCGTTTTAAATTGTTTATGAAAAAAATTTTGTAAACTACTCTATTTGCAATAATCAAAAAAAAAAAAAAAAAAAAAAAAAAAAAAAAAAAAAAAAATCAAAATTACAAAATATGTTTAAAAAAGATGATAAACTCAAGCAATTATAGATAAGGTCTAATGATCCAAGGGTCTAACGATCAGGACGCGAGAATGTTAATGTCGAGCAAAAGGCCAAGCCAGTTATTGTAAGCTATATACTCGTTTTATACTGATCCGGTGAAATGAGATCAATACACACTCTATACCCAGTGAGAAAGACATATTGACGCCTGACGAGCGATATGCATTCATGACTGATGCTGTCGTTCTTATGTGTGCTACACGGATAACAGCCTTTTCGCTGTGAGCATTTCACAGAATTTGGCTTCAAGGAAGTTTCTTGCAGTGTTATCATCTGTTGTTTCCTAGATGAGGTGATTGCAGTTGAATGTAGTTAAAAGTTGCATGTTTGAATGGGGCAAAAATGAAGAGAGTTCGTGGAATAGTGCCAGTTGTAATCGAACTAAGGACCTAATGATCAAGATGCGAGAATTTTAAAGTCGAGCAAAAGACCAAGCCAGTTACTTTTTCCTAGTAAATCGATTTATACCATAAAGTTCAGATGAGTTTGCTAAGAGCAATAAAAATCATCGATAACAAAAAATGACAGTCAAAATCATAGTACCTTCAATAATTCCATTGGAAACTAATATACTTGACTAAATTTGATTCAGAAACTTTTTTTCACGTATTGAGGACGTAAAGGTAACTACAAAACGCATGTGAGATTGTGCATTCAGAAATACAGTGCTAAGTGCTACTGTTTAGTAAAAAATGAACAGTGATAGGAAATTATTTGCACTTTGTGACGTACTGAATTGAACTGTTTATTCATCTGACAAAGATCCATAAGCAGATTTGAACAGACACTCAATTTGTATAAAGAAATAAGAAGGGTTTAGGACTTTGGGCATATAAGTTTCAAGATAGGCGATCACAAATCACAAGCAGCAAATGTCAAGCAGCCACATTTTAAAAAAAATATTTTTTCAAAAAAATTGAATAAATATCGTAATTTTGGACAAATTGTCCAAAATGTTTCACTTTGAGATATGAGCTCCATTTAGATATGTATATATTTGAAGATAACTGCATTTTGACAGCCAATTATCTTATTATCCAGGCAAATTATCTATCCAGTTATCTAGGCAAACAAATACGAGAGTTTACTATGAATTATAAAAGTATTAAACATTCAACAGAATTATTCTTAAAGAAAGTTCCGCCGCAATTACGCGCTAAAGTTATAGCGCAAAAGTTGCTCTATCAGTTACGCAAGAATACATCAAATTTTTTAAAAAAGAAATTTAAGGATTTGTTTTACCCTTCTCCAGATGGTAAATGAACCATCATAAAATTCGAGTGAAAAAATAAATGCACCGTTTCTGTTACAAAGCAATATAACAATAATTGAAATGGCACTTATTGTGAATCGTCTTGAGAAGATAAAACAACCAAGTAGAACTTCTGGTTCTACTATGCGTGAAGAAAAAAATGTCCGGTGGCAAGTTTTCTTACCAAACGGCTTTAATGGGTTAAGGACATTCCGAATACTTGGAAAATCTCAAAATCTCAAGTTGCATAACAACTAGGGCTCTGATTGATAATCTCTGACATAATTCATTTCCACTAAAATTTTTGCTTGCTTATTAAATAAAGGAATGTGAACCTGAAACATCATGATATTTATTTAATGGATGTAGTTAACAATATTATTTTTTTTAAATTTAATTTACTTTTTTATTACTTGCAATTTTTATGTGTGTCCGTAGTTACATAAATACATCTATTTTTGCATCCATTTCTATAGTAGCATTTATTTTGCTCATTTGGTACGCCCAGGCGTCCGTCTGTCCGTATATAACTGAACAAAAACTACCCAAACCAATACTTAGAAATTTAATAAACGGACTCGTCGTAGAAATTTTTTTAATCCTTCCAAATTTTGTGAAATCGAATTCTATTTTTAAAATAAATTAATAAAAATTGTCTTCATTCTATAGAATCCTATCCAACATTATAATAGATTAAGATAGTGAATATATTAAGATTCAATATTATCTTTATAATATTAATCCATTCAATAATATATTAAGATAGTGAATGATTTTGGATTACCATGCTAATAATTTTTTAATCCTAACATAGGTCAATGATATTCCATGAAAAGTCATGATTCTAGGTTGCCATAATGATTTCATCCTATTTAAAATGGAGTCTTATCTCTTTATTGCTAAATTTAGTACATAAAATAGCAATAAGTTTTGGAGCCAGTTATGGAACCGAAATCTGTATACTTATAAAAATATAGTATGTACGGACCTTAATTGCTATGTTTATCGTATGTTTTTCGATTTTTCGATGGTGTAATGTCTTTATTAAACTCTTATTATTGTACTGTATATAATACGACAGGTCACTGACAATCATTTTTTATTATTTATCTTTGTATCACGGTTAATATTCCATTACAAAAAAGATCTGATCTAAAATGAAGTTTTAATTACTCTACTATAAATCATCTCTCGATCATTATTTTCATTTTAGGTTGAAATATATTCTCAAAAGGCATTCATTAAATCGTTCGTCAAAAACTCTTGTGCTCTCCTCTCCAGCCACCTTCATTTGCATAATTGAATAAATTCCTTGATTGAAAATATTGCCCGCAATATTTGAAGGAGTCACAATAATTTAATTAGTAAATGAAGATTCAGGTTGGAAGGGAAGCATAACAAATAGTGAGATAGAAAGAGAATGCCATTCAAAGATAATTTCCATTTCTTTCTTTAAGAATTGAAATTATTGAAAAGTGTGGAAAGGGGAGATGTAGAAATTATGAAATATTCGTCGGAGGAAATAAGAAAGTAAACGAGCCTGATAAACTGAATAAATTCGCTTGTACAATATGATTTAAAATAACATTGCTCCTCATTACCATTATTTTTCTTGCGAAAGAAAGTAGAAGTTAATAGTTGGTACTTCCATATATCGACCGACAAATTAGTTTTTAATTTATTTTTCAAACCATTTTGAGACAAGTCACTTAGAAAATTGGACAGAGTATAATTGGTAAATATCAACATCTTCGAAGTTAGAGTTTGAATCCAGCCATTCACATTCTGTTGAGGTTATAAAAATTTTGTTTTATAACTTTCTGTACACGAATGTGGATTTGAAACATCTTTGGCTGAATGAAGGTTATTAAACAAAAGCATTTTGTACTTTATAATATATTATAATAAATTTTGTTATGTGTTTTATCTGTGTATCTGAAAAGCGGTCCTAACGAAATATGGAATTGTGAAAGCACGAGAGCTGAATGAATGAGGTTGGGTTTTACACTATCGAAAAGACCTTGGATGGGGAAAACATTTCATTTTGTTATAATTCTTAAAAGATTTTTTTTAAACTTTATTTTGACATATTTTTTCGAAAGTACAGAAAATGAACAAATCCAATCTAATTATTATATTAACCCCGGAGAACACGCGCTTACCCAGGGTACAAATGGTTTTAACTTCGTCACTAATAAAATCAAATTATAACCGTCATTTTATTTAGACGGAGACAATTCTTACAAATTATGCGATAAAATAAGTTGAAGATTACTTTAAAAAAATTAGTCGTTGCAATTGCAAAAACCATGCGTGCTCCGGGTCTACAAGGCCCGGCGCGTGTCCTCCCTGGTTAAAATTACCCATCAAAAGCTACATTTTCGTCAAATGACAGGGGTGATCCGGCCCCTATGCTACTTAGGATGTTTACGTGTTAGAAATGAAATTTATATATACATATATTTTTACAATACAACTGGAAATATCTGGGAATTCTTTGAAATTTCCTTATTTAACACACGAACGTCTCTACAACTAAAGGAAAAATATCTTTCAGTTGCGGGCATGTTCATGAAACTAGTTGCAAGTACTTTTCATTTGTTGACGATTTTTTTTTCGAGAGAGAGTAAATTAAAGGATTACATACTTATAATGTCTGGTAATGTTTACATTATTACAGTAGATACACATAATGAACTGAAACTATTATTTTATGATTTCACTGTAAGAAATATTTGAAAGCAGGGCACAAAAAAATTAATTATTTGAAATCTTATGTTTTTGACAGTCAAATTAAATGATTTACTTTTGTTGATAAAAAAGTACTGGGTTAAAACTTTATATTTTAATGATTTATTTTTATAATAATGTTTCTAATTAATCTTAGAAACTCTAGTAAAAACCATTTTTTTACCGAAACAAATTTATATTTAATACGAATTTTAAATTTTTTAAAAGATTGTTCCTATTGTTAAATGGTTTACAGATCAATTTTAAAAATTCCACATTTAATGATTGTAAAAAAATAAATAAACAAAATGATAAAAGTTATATAAAATGAATAATAAATAACTTTAAGACTAAGTTAAATTAAATTTATTTTCTTAAACATGTGGAAAAGCTGTTTTCTATATTGATAAGCTTAAAGAATTATTTCAAACAACTTTTTAATACATACTTTTTAACAAAAAAAATTGCTTTGTAAAAAAATGGTAATAGTGAATGAAGCATTAATTATTAACAAGACTTATTTCATGCTCAAATTTTGCAGAATAAGATAATATAAATTTAAGATTAAAGATTAAGTATTAAGTATTAATTATAAGTAATTTAAAAAAAAATGTAATTTTTTTTTCAGTTGAAATAATTTCTTAAAATTGCTTTTCTCTATTTTTCAACCCCCCCCCCCAAAAAAAAAAAAAAAAAAAAAAAAAAAAACAGAAAGTGGAGAGAGATAATACATAATAAAAGTGGATACTGATTTACCATTTCATTTGTATGCGTTTAAATATTCATCATGCAGATTTATTTTTTAGCTGGAGTGTTTTTGCAACCCTACGTGTACATTTAGATGCAGTAATACATTCGGGAAATCAAATTAATGGAAGATGTGGTGAAATTTCCTAAAACATTATGCAGAACGTAGAAAAAATATCCATTTTTAATACAGAATAAATGTATCTCTTTTTATAAAGATTCGTATTGATTTTTTTAATACTTTATAGTAAAGGAATTGTTTAATTTTATTTAGCCATAAACTTATACTACTTTAGTTAAAAGACATCATGAATATATCTGGTAGTTATATGTATCTATCTATCCATACCTGATGTTTTAAACAATCGTGCAAAAGTAAAATGCGATAAAAATATCCATAATACTAAAAATATGATATTTTAAGGCAACACAAAAAAATTAATATATGCATTTTGATTAATTTTTTTGAAAATCTGTACTCAATAAAAATAATTTATTTCATGATTATTAGCTTTTTTTGTTATTTATTATAAAAATATTTGCAAAACTTGGCAAAAGTAATCGACGGGATAATCACGTAGTAATCTTTTTTATATAAATTATTATATAAACAGAGTTCATAGAATATTTAAGCAAATTCATATCCCATTTTTTTTGCATTGTGCGTTTTTCGATAAACTCAATTTCGATGCTAATACCATACATTATTTTGCTCATAAGTCAGTTTAAGGAAGGGCGGAGAGCCTCTATTTTCCGAACTTTATAGTAATCTTTTTTTAAATAATGCAGTAATTACGAATGCAATTATATTGTTCTGTACTCATTTAAAGTGATTTATTTTATGCTTATTTTTTTAATCTAGCCCCTTGAGTAATGATTACAACACTTAATGGTAATCTATAACTGTCAGTATGATTACATTTTGCACAACACTGTCCTTAATCAAATCGCAGATAATTCAATTAGCAATATCGTTCAAAAATGATTCTTAAGCATCATAAGGAAACCTGCATAAACAATGAAGCAATTCTAAATTTCGAAATTAATGTTTTAATCTTTATGTTTTTATAGAGTTTACTTTTATAAGTATTACTTTATAGAGTTTGGGCGAGATACGGACACTCAGACACACGGACAGACAGACATTTTGTAAAACCATGTTTTTTGGAATCTCTGACGCCTATAATGTGTAAATCCGTCGAAAACCGGAAATCAAAGAAAAGTTCGATTACAATACTTTCTTCTATAGATGATAGAAGAAAGTAAAAAGGAGAGGCTATTTTTCAGCTCTTCTCCACCAAAGTTATAAATGTAAAATTTAATTAAATGTGTTTGCAACGAATCTTAATTAAAATTAGCTGGGGTATAATACATTCCATCACCCTAAAAGTAGTTAAATGCTGCGAAAACCATATTTTCTAGTAAGAATTTAATAGATCCTTAGTGTTGAATACAAAGCTCGAGAAGTTTGGAATAAAATACCATTATTAAAAAAAATTCCCAACGATTTTTCCGCCGCGACCATAATGGAGCTTTATCATGCTTAAGTAATTACTGAAACGAACAATAAATACAACGTTATTCATTTTTAATGCAACGCGTACCTTAGTAAATACCAAAAACATATGTCAATTGCGTGTAATCTGAATATTTAAGAGACTTGGAGCAGTATAAAACAGCCAGACTTTCAGCCAAATTGAATTCGTAGACACGTGTTAAAAATAGACTTGCATTTTACCACACACAATAAAAAGTTTTTTCCGCATGTTCCTGTTCCGAAATTTTATTAATACCGATGTTCGAATGTTCATTTGGGTCTTTTTTAATTTATATATAAATAACTAAATAATTTTTCAGCTACAATATAAATTTTACACTCATGTTAAATAAACCTTTCAAGCTCTGGCGCTTCTACAAAGGAATTTTCCATAAGGAATTTTTTTAGCAATGAATTTAAAAGGAAGTAAAATTCATAAAGATAATGATAATTATATGATACCGATTTTATTAAATAAGTAAATTGTTGCCTTTAGTGTTTAAAAATGATTGCAATAACAGAGGGTGCGAGTTTGGGGTCAAAAGAATCACAATCTCGAATTCTAATTTTCGACAATTTTATGGAGGAGCTGAGACACCAGCAGAATCAGCAGTAGCACGGGGACTGTTAATTTCCAAGTGGTCCAACATCTGTGTTTTTTTCGGTGTAGACTAGCGTCTTAATATATCTTCTCAGAAGATAATCCATCGGTGTGAGATCATATGACTATAGAGGCAAGTTTACAGTTTCATTAGGCGAAATAAGGCACTTGCAATAAAAAGATAAGTGTTTAGAACAACTTGCAAGCATTGTTTTGGCGTAAGTTTATCCATGATGACATGTTTAAACATACCAAGAACAGATCGTCTCTCATATATCAAACAGACTATGACTAGAAACAATGTTGACAAATTCAAAATCACATCTCTCGAAAACACCCTTTATTTTGCTAGTTTCGACGACCGAAAGTAGAATTATGAACGAATAGTCAAAGCCCGAGATTCAGAAAGAATTTTTTGTTATTAGTGAAACGAGGTCGACCATTCAGAAGTCTGAAAGCGAAAAATTCACAAAAAAAGGCAGGATTTTGATTGAAAACTCACTTTTCTCACACTGCGAAAAAACTATATGAATTCTTCCTTTACTGTATTTTGGCCATTACGAATATTTTTCTTCTATATGAAACAAGTTGTTTGGTACCAAAATTAAATGATAACCTATTCGCACCCGAGATAGAACCAACGCGAATTTCGCGAAATACATAGTACCTAACTTTATTAGGTGATTACAATATCCAAATCTAAAAAGAATCTGTTTAAGGTGCGATATAAATGACATGAATTTAGGAAAAACTTTGAGTGTTGGTCTTTAAAGTATATCTATCGCTGAAATCGCGATAAATACAACAGTGAAGCAACATCTCTTAGAAAACTTACAGCTAATGTAATCGTCAAGTAAAAGTCAAGTTTTGTTAAAATATGAAATTTTAAGTTTTCAAATATTGAAAAGTGCAGCATAGCAGCGCTCTGTTTTGAGCTTGGAGCACCAAACCCTAATTAGCCACAATATATTAGACAGGAAGGCGGCTGGATCACCTAATAGAGTTGATGCCTGTAATTCTGGGACTTTTAGACAGATTTCAATTAGAATATTGAAATACCACTGGTTTGTCAACTTTATCTTGCAGGAAACACAATACAGACCTATTTAAGTAGTTAATTGGTAGGTTTTAGCATTATGGTTTCTTACTCCCAAAGGTTTGAAAATATGGAAGACTTTGGGCAGAAAAACCCAATAGCAAGCCTTGAAAACGGGGTTTGCATGCTTTTCCTTCCAAGATATGACATGGAAGATCAGTTGCATTTTAATATGCGAATCAAGACTTACGTGATAATGAAATATCAGCAGCCAACTCGATGAGATAATGGTTTCACACAGTCACCTCACAGCCTTCCAAGTCTCACTAAATCTGAAATTTGACTAATATCCTTGCACTGGTTCCTGGGATAGAGTGATCAGAAAATATGTGTCACCTATAACCACAAATTTTCTAAAAACACCGAAATCGTTTCAAAATTCTTTAAAATATAGAAACACAATGAAACCCGATATTGGAAATTTCTCACAAATCCATACTTTTTTTGCAAAAACAGAAGTTTGTAAAAGTATGTACTGATTTTTTTTATTCCTTTGTTTCTATTTATTTTTTCTTAAGAAAGAATTGTAGCATATATTTTAAGGATCTATGAATAAAACTATCATAACAAAACTCATATTTTCATAGGCGTAGAATTGTATGGGCCCATGGGGCTCGGGCCCCTCCAATAATTTTTTCAAATGGGCTGTATTTTTTGGCGTCAACCAATTCAGAAAAAAGTCATAAAATTTGGAATTTATAATAATTTATAAAAATTTTCTGAGTATATTTTTTTTCCAGAGAAAATTTTCTTTCCTTAAATTCGTTGTTTACTTTTACTTTTTATAAACGGCTTAAACAACCCAAGATAACTTTTATCATAGTGTATGGGCACTCACCGTCTCCCAGGATTTTTTTCTTCCTTTCTTCTTTGGACAGTGGGCATGGTTTCTCGGAAAAGTAACTCATTCTGATACTGACGTCCTGCACAGGGGGCAATAAATTAACACGTCGTTACGTTAAAAACGTAGACGACGGGTCCAACACGATCAAATTACAAAATCATAGATAAGATGCTTGCCTTTCCTCAAACATACGAAGAATGGGCCTTCCGGCCAAAGGTCCTAATTTAGGAGCTTCAAAGAAATAAGAGGTGTGGGAAAGTATATAGGTTTTTTTTTTTTGCAATGGATGATCAAAACAAAACAATCACTAGTGTCTGAAGGCACCGAATGCGGATGGGAAATTTTTTCTTTTTACTCAAGTCAGGCATAAAGTATAAAATTTGTATATAAATGCAAACTGCAGATGGAGAAACAGTTATTAAAGTTATCTAAAGATACTCAGCAGTTTCTTGCAGTAGTGGATGATTCCCAAGGATCAAGTAGTTCCTATAATTAGTAAGTAATTCAAATGTTCCTACTTTTTATTTTAAAGAATTTATTTTTGCGTTACTTTAAGTTATCTGATTAAAAATCTGCATAAACCTGGGCCGGGCCCGAAACTCGAATTCAGGCCAGTTTTCTTTCATTGACCGCAACCTGGTAAAGTCAGCCCCCCCCCCCCCACACACACACACAGTCATCTCCTAAGCCTGAACATTTTTTAAAAATCATATTAATGTGAAATTTGATTAATTATTATCGTTTCGATGGTCACATTAGAAATCTGCCCAGGCTCGCAGGTCGATTTCCATTACTGACATTCGGGCCGGGCCGGGTCGGGTCTAGTCATTATACTTTTTGGGCCGGGCTGGGTTTGGGCCTTATTTTTTTTCCCTGGAGTATCGAGCCGGGCCTAACCTATTTTTCTAACTACTAAACTAAACACTACACATTTAATATTTTTACACCGTTACGTAGGAAAAAATGCACTTTTAAATGAAATTTGTTTGAAATCTTTGTCACTAAATGTTTTAAAATTATTATTTTAAAGTTTTTGTTACTTTTTTACCGTAATGTCATCAGAAGTATTCCATTTTTGGACATTAAATATGGACTAATCAGAAAACGAATAAAATAAAATAAGGTGCGGAATTCAACCAAAAAAAGATTCAGATACATTTCAGATTTCCCAGTTCCCTACTGAGGACAACAACTATTTTACAAATAGTTAAAAAAAATCCCCCCTTTTTTATGGTAAAATATTACCCAGTTGTGTTAGTTCCGAGATTTCCTGCACTAAAAATGGTAAGACGTTATTTTTCATATCTGAAAATTTTGAAATTTCATAGAATTCAAAATATCCTAATTAGATAATTTTTGGTCAAAGAACAGGATTTATTTTAATGTCCTTCTTTGACTCTGGAAAAAATTTTCGTGCGAGATTGGCGTGCTATATATATATGTCTTTAAAAATGCCTTATCTAAAATATATTCACAATTTGTATACTTTTGTAATTAGAAGAAATATGCTTCTAGTATCAGCGGTACAGGAGTTTCCATTATATCTATTTTAAATTATCCGGTATTTATATATTTTCTTCACCGTCTACTTTTTCACTATTCTTATTGTTTTGTATATAGTCATGGTTAAAAACGTTTTAGGGTTGTACACAATATTTTACGCGTACGTGCATGTTCCTTAAGGCTGCCGTTCTGTTTGGCGAAGGCACTTGCGAGCTAATGTTAAATCTGTCGGATTTTTTTTATTTATTTTTTATTTTATTTATTTATTTATTTATTAATATTTCATTTGCATTTCGACATTTTTAAATATTTTTTTTTTCATTGAATAGCTGAGATCGATGTCTATATTCAGCTTTTTTTTTACTTTTTCAATTTTGCTTGCAGATTTTTTTTTTTTTAATGAAGTTACATTTTCGGAACCGGTTTTGAAAGGGAAAACCTGATCATAAAAAAACTGCAATAAAGTATAGGATCGATCAGAGCTATCCAATTCAATACAAATATATACACTGCTCAAAACAATTAAAGGATATTGCAGTTTTAGGTGGATTTTGTATCTGGGAAACTTTTTAGCTGATTGATACATGGTCGACAGACATAGTAGGTTATATGAGAATAAATTACACATGTTTGGCAGAAAAAAATGCATTTTATTGCGCATTTGTGTACAAAAGAAAAAAAACACAATTTGTGCATATGAGAAAAAAAGAATAAGAAAAGGTGTTTTCTTCAAAGAAAATCATTTTCAGTAGGGGGTATGGTTTCTACGGGCGGCCAGCAACGTTGAACACCTTTGAGGCATGGACTCAATGAGGCTATTAATGACGAGTTGGGGTATTCTGGCCCCAATCTTCCAGAAGAGCTCTTTCCAGTTCTTGGAGAGTTAGTGGGGGTTGTTGGCGGACAGAAACTCGTCTTCCTAGAGCGTCCCAAACGTGCTCGATTGGATTCATGTCTGGAGAACACGCTGGCCATTCCATTCGAACGATTCCTTCCTGGAAAAGGAAATCCTCCACCAGGTTTGCACGATGTGGCCTGCAGTTATCGTCCATTAAAATGAAGTTATCTCCGATTGATGCAGCGTAAGGGACTACAATAGGTCTGAGGATCTCATCCCTATATCGGCGACCAGTTCAGAGCTCCATCTCGAATGATGTAGAGGTCAGTGCGCCCGTCAATGGAGATGCCACCATACACCAACACTCCTCCACCGCCAAATCTGACACTTTCGTGCACGAACGCAGGATTATTCCTACTGCCACGGTTCCTCCAGATGAAAATACGCCTATTATCTGGATGCACAGAAAAGCGGGACTCGTCAGAAAACAGAATATTGCTCCATTCATTTCTCCACCAGTTGACATGCTCGGTTGCCCACTCCCTGCGGTCGCGACGATGCCTTGATGTTAATCTAACACATACCATCGGTCGGCGAGCATACAGACCTACAGCATGGAGCCGGTTTCGGACAGTCTGAGTTGAAATGGTGGTGCCTGTAGCCGAGCGAAGGTGTTGTTGGAGAAGAGTAGCGTTCATGTTTCGGTGTCTCCGAGCTGTTAACGCTAAATACCGATCTTCATTGGGCGTTGTTGCCCGTCTACGACCTTGCCCTGGTCTTCGGCCTGCACATCCACTCTCCAAAAAACGGTTCCAGATCCTGTAAATGACACTTTGTGACACTCCAATGGCTTGCGCTACTTCGGCTTGAATTTGGCCCCCTTCTAATCTACCAACAATTCTCCAAGCTTCTGAATCTGTCAAATGACTTTGCTGAGACATCGTACTCATCGAAACAAAGCAATCACTGAATGCCGATCATCCTTGTCTTCATTCTCTTTTATCCAGTTGAAAGTCAAATTTCATTCGCTGCCGCTGAAGCGACGTTTTTGACGTCGAACTCAAAATTTGCATACTCCACAGTTTGAAAACCAGAAAAATTTGCATTTGTGATTCTCTTCTTCTATTTTCGGCAAAAAAAATTCATTTATTTATTTATTTATTTTTATGGGAGTTTTTCAGCGAAACAGATACCTCCATTCACCTCACGTATCATGTATAACTATCAAAACTCAGTTTTCACCCATCAGAAAGTACACCTTTGATACTGAAAAACTGCATTTAAATTTTCTTCCTTAAATTTTAAGAATTAGACAAAGTGCTATTAACTTTAAATTTAATGCTGTACCATAAAATCTATAAATTTTATGGCCTTAAAAAAATATTTTTTCATCAAATGTTCACGGAATCAGCTGAAAATTTAAAAGCTTATTCCTTATATATTTTTGCATTCTTTAACACAGAGGTTTCTTGTAATTGGTTGTAACTATAATTTTATGATTTTTGAATGTTAAAAATCTTTACCATTTTCATGGAAACTTATCTAGAAGTGCATTTTCCTTGCAATTGTTGCAGAAACCTACCACGAATTTTTTTTTTCCTTAATAATTAGTGGTGTACAAAAAATGGACCAATACTAGTCCTGAAACTACTTTAAAAGTTTTAATTAAAAAATTCATTAAAAATACAAAACTACAAATTACAAAAAGCTTGTGTTAAACTACGTATATATGAGAGGAAAACGTATGTTAAAAATTTCAAATGTGTAAATTTCGTAGGTTATGAGATAAAATTTTATTTAGACAAATAAATAAATAAATAAATAAGTAAATAAATAAAGAATTTTAAAAAAGTCAAATGAGGTCTGATATGTTAGCATAATAAATAAATTCAATGCAAATATTTTCAATAAATTTAATGCATTCCACTACCATAGAAAGGACTTGGCCTTAATTTTCAAGAAAAGTGTATTCAATCTTTCTTTTGCATTTTTATTAATGAAAAAAAAGGGGGGGGTGGACTTTAAAGTTAAAAGAAAGGGTTCAAATTCTTCTAAGTAATGTAATTTTTTGTTTAAATTTCCCCACATAAGTTAACACAGGATTCGGAGATCGGTGGGGTTCACTGATCGGTAAATTCTGTTATCAAAAGGCACAATATTTTTTACCTTCAATATTCAACTTTTTTATTTATATATTTATTTTATTCAATAATAGTTTGTTCATACGGATAAAAAGAGTCTCAGTGAATATTGTAGGTTTACTTATCTTGACCTAGCTTCATGAGTAGATTGCGCTGCTTTTTCAAACTTCATTTGGATATTTTTATAACCGTATTAAAAAAAACACCTTATTTAAATTTTAATTATCGGATAGCTTCAGACGAATTTTTAACTTCCGAAATGATTCCAGGTGACCGTAAACATTTCTGCATCATAAATTTTCAATACAATAATCTGTTAATGAATATCTTATCAAGTAAGAAAAATCATGCGTCAAGCATAGATTATGAAATACTTTCCAACACTTCCTGAAATCTTTAACAAAATTTCGTTATTTAAGGAAATAAGGTGTTACTGTGCCTAACCACATATGCATTCCGATACTTTTGAACAGCCCTGTATTTGATCTGTCGGTTGATATATGTACTATATAATGTGAAAATTTAGTTGAGCAAGAAAACGCCTAACTGGTTCAAATTTCACTTTCAGCAATTTGTACTAACAGATCGAAACATACTTGAATAATTCTGTTCAGCCCTGTAGTTTATCTAGTACCTTTATTTCACGCCAGTATTTTGCTATAATTTAGTTCAAACAAAAACACTCTTAAAACTACTTAAATCACATTTCCAGAAAGTGTCATCTATAGGTGACCATGTAGCCAATTCTTTGCGTGACCCTGTATATCATTTTATTTATATTCTACAAACATTTCTTAGTAAGCTGAAATCAGTTCAACATAAAAATGCATAACTCATTTAAAAACCACCTTTAACTAAATTATGCTCATATTCAGTAACCTTTACTGTTTTTTTTTTCTTTTTCTTTTTCTCTTTTTTTTTTTTTTTTTTTTTTTTTTTTTTACAAGAAAACTTTTTTTTGTATATAATCACGTGTGTAAGAGAAATTTTCTATAAGATTTACTTTTAAAATATTGTGGGGCAAATAGAGTATAAAAATAAAACCAGGTATTTAAAGCTACCGTCCATAAGGTTTAAATGCCACATGCAGCGTCAAATTAAGAGAATAATGAAATAAATTTTAACATCTTTATTATCATTATTACATCATTTTATCATCCAGTTATAATTCTTCTGTGCATGCGTATGTCACTGAACTCCTCCTAAACGACTGGACCGATTTTAATGAAATTTTTTGTGCGTGTTCCAGTGGATTCTAGAATTGTTTAGATTCACATTTCATCGAAATTGATTCACCACTAATTTAGTAATTAAGCAAAAACTAATAAAGTTAGTGATTTTTCGCTAATTAAAACTGTTGAATAAGTTCTCTAAACAAAGTGCGGGCAGAATGGCTGAATGGTCTAAGGCGCAAGACTTAAGCTCTGGTTCTCGAAGGAAGAGATAGTGTGTTCGAACCCCACTCCTGACATACGTGTATGATTTACAATATTTTTTCCTGTATTATAATTTTAAGTAACCAACTTAAGAAAATCGTTAACTTTTAACTAAAATAAATAAATAAATAAACTTTCCTATAAAAAATTGAACCGACTTCAAAAACTATTGTAAATTGAAAAAAAATTTCCTTATGTAATTATAACAAGAAATTAAATTAAGAGCGTAGTATTTATCATGCGTATTTTTATATTTATGTACATTTATTTGATTTTTTGGAGTTGGTGCCAAGACAAATTCTGTCGGGTCCGCTAGTATGTATATATTTCTAATTCTTTTATTGTTAAATAAAAGAAAAAGAAAAGCAAGGCAGGGATTTCACAATCTTAGAAAGGATTTCATATTCAACGATCAGTGCATGATTTATTCTTATTCTATATTCCCTAGTTTATTTATATACGATTTTCATAAATTTCATATACATGTTTTATTTTTCATTTTGTTACATTTTATTCATATTAAATTTTATTTCATTTATGACTTCTAAAACATGTAATTGGTTTCTTAACTGCAGAACCTTGTACAGATGAAAAACCTTTAAACACACCATTTGTTTTTAATTGTGAATAAAATCTGTCCTCTTCAATAAACAATCATGCGTTGCTGATGGCTGATTTTTTCGCTAATCATTGCGACAGATGAATCTCAGAAAATGAAGATGAATTACGTTTTAAAATTTTGTTATTCGCCAAACACATTGCCCGTATAATGGGTTTTCCACTAGTTAGTGTGCTCTATTTAAAGACCCTGACTAAAAATGCAATTTAATTGCAATAGAACTTTATTTATATTCCAAACACACAAACGCACGCATATTTATTTTTTATGCATAAAAAGTGACACAGCCATAGGATTTCTTCTCAGAAAGGAAAAGGAGGTGTCCAGAATTTTTCTTCATGTCATATATATATATATAATAAAACCTACTAAGACGGAATTTGAAGACGAAAAATTCGATTGCCAGGTTTTTATTTGAAAAGATGTAATTGTACGGTACTTTTTTCAACGGAACTACGGTAGTTTTCCGATTAAGATAGGTTCCGATTTCACAGATTTTGCTGTATTTACATATATTTTTATATATTTGTTATACGTACATTAAAACTGCCAAAACGGAGAATGTCTATAACAAATTCTTGTCTTAAATGGAATTTTTTGCGCTCTGACGAAAGGATTACCATACAAGCAAACCTGCTACACTGCAAAAAATGATTGTTAGTTTTGCAGTATAATACTGGCGTCCCAGCTGCCAGTAATATACCGTAAAATTAACAGTAATAAACCGTAAATAAGCAGTAGTATACCGTCTTCTAAATACAGTAGCAGTAATACACGGCATATTACTGATTAACGGTATATTGCGGCTTGTTTTACAGTTTATTGCGGTAGATTTCACAGTATAATACGGGCAGCAAGGGTGCCAGTATTATACCGTAAAACTAACAATTATTTTTTGCAGTGTATAGTCTGCAGAAGCCTGTCAAACACATATTTTCGGTCCTTTATACTTGATTTTCACACGGTTTACTGCATAAATATTTAACCTGTTTAAACGGAAATAGTCAATAAAAGAATCCTGCATCAATCGGAAACATTCAATAACTGTAACGAAATTAATACCTTAAAAATTTACCTGTTAAGATGGAAACTTGTCTAAAACGGAATTTTTCTTGATTCCTTGCAGTTTTATCTTATAAATCATTATTACTACTTTTGTATCCATCATGAAATAATTAGTTTCTTGTTTCAAGGAGGGGCAGACCCCTCCCCCTCTCTCTGCCGCTGACTGAGCCCCTCCAATAATTTTGAAAACTCTACGCCTATGCATATTTTATGAAGTTTTGAGATTTTATTTCAGATGCAGCTTTTTTTAAATTTAATTTAAAAAAAATTATTCAGTTTTTTTTAAGAATTATTTTACGGAAAGAAATATTTTACTAGCGTTTGTCAATACTACATAAATTGCAACTCTTTTTAGAAATAGAACAATATATTATATTGAGAAGCGATGCTTAACAACATATGATAAAGAAAGCATAAATATCAAAATATTTTGCGAATCTCGTTTCGAACATTAACTTGTCTTATTATTTGCATAAGTAAATGATGCAATATGAAGCTTACTTTCTAAAAAGCTCTACAATGTTTTTTTAGAATGCAAATTTACATCTTATTAATTTAGAAGCAAATCTTCTGGGAAAAAAATGTTTTCTTAAAAATAAACTTCCATTTTTCATTTGTCTAATAACTTCAGAAATAATCTGAATAACGAAGCAGCATTTCGAATCAAAAGAATGCAGCAAAGAGCTAAATAAGTAAACAAGTAAATAGAGAAAAGTTATAGAGAGTCACTAGCATTCTTTTAACGAAAAGTTCTAGTTTTGTTTATTATGTTACGTTTGATATTAAAATAGATTTTTTATTAGTTAGAATACCTAATTACGAGGTTTAACAAGATCATTTCTGCGAAAAATAGATTAAATATTTTTTCACTGTAGTTTATTTCTTTTGCGGATGATTTTTACTATGTTCAATATTTACAAAAAATGTTAGATTTCTGAAGAATTTTGCTTCCGATTTTTAGAGGCTTTATCAGTTTTATAAGCCTTTATGCATGATTTTACAATTTTTAAATAATGTCTGCCCATATGTGATAATTTTTTTAGGAATTCTATCTTAAGAACAAGTCATATAAAACTTCAGATTCTGTTAAAGCTTGAGATTAATAAATGGTAACTAGATGTTGTCGTATATCGTTCAATTAGCTGTGCTAGCATAAACTTGCGATTTCCACGATAGATATATATCAAGAACAAATGCACGCGATTTCATCCGTATTCTGTTAGATTTTGACATAAATGGACTCTGATTAGTTTTAAGTGTAAATCGTCCAACAAATGATGTTTACATGCTGTTTTTTCATGATTTTCGAGATAGCAATACTTCGAGATCTATTGCACGTAATTTGATTAAATTTCATTTTCTGTTAGATCTTGACATAAATAAACCCTTATTAGCTTTGTGTGAATATCTATCAACAGGACTCGCACCAGTGGCCGAGAGGTTCTGCTTTCGAAACTAGTACAGATGATGCTGAGCCACTCACACTAGTTGGCCTAATAGTTCGGAATTTTCCCCGGATTTTTCTTCTAACATTGTGTAAACTTGCATAAGTACGGGTTAAGTTTCCTTAGAAAGACCCAATGGATGGCACTTATTCTAGGTTCTATATGCTCCGTGAAAGTAATCAGCCATCACAAACAACATACACACACTAAAATCTGACAACAAGTGGATTAGCAAAGTTGCATGTTTATCGATTTCCGAGATAGCTCTGTCTTATGAACTAATGCACAAAATTTGTCATGACTTTGACATAAATAGATCCTTATAAGGTTTGTGTGTATACAACCCAATGTGACCCTATGCTCTGTCTGTATTTCGATTTCCCACAACTAGCGTGACATTAGGTTGCAGATTTTTTATTTTCTTTTGAAATAAGCTTTGTGAAGTCACAATACTTACAACAACGTTCCACTATGCTACGACATAAAAGTTTGTTTTCATATGATTTTTTTATTCTTAGGGTTATTTCTAAAGCAAAGAGAAATAGAACTTATTGTTTGGTTAAATGAGATAGCATTAAATTGTACCGTACGATAATGATTTATAGACGTAATCAACTAATGAGATGAAAATGCAGCAGTTACGCCTAGTATTGTCAGGTGTCTTGTATAAATCGCGTCTCCAAATGCATTGCACACCAGCATTTTAAACTAATTTTCTTCGGCTTATCTACTGATAAATTTATTTGAAATTAAAGATAGCAAAATAAGCTGTAAGAATTTGAAATGAAAAAAACTTCTTTAAACACCATAAAATAAGTTAACTGCGCTAATTTATTTGAAGGCCTTTCGAAAGAACTTAGTCTTTCTTCGTCAGGCGCAAAAAAGACGTGCGTCCACAATGAATGTAGCGGCACGACTGAAGGGGAATGCGGGAGGGAGAGGGAGCAAGTAGAAGGAACAGCCAATAGGAAAGAAGAAGGCAACAGCCAATCACGGAAGAGCATAAACAAAACTAGATAGACAATGAAGGAGAGGAAAGGAAGAAGGGGGGGGGGAAGGGAAATGGGAAAAAAGCGGGGTAAATTAAAAAATTAACTAAAAGGAGAGATTAAAATGAAATAAAATGTACGCAAAAAATATATAAATTAGTAGTAAAAAATAAATAAATAAATAAATAAATAAATAAATAAATAAATAAATAAATAAATAAATAAATAAAATAAAATAAAATAAAATAAAATACATAAAAATAAAAAATAGTTTACAATTATAAACAAACATGAATATACCTGAAAAATAGTATACATAATATATATAAAAAAAATAATAATAATAATAATAATTAAATAATAAACTTAATTATGAAGCAGTGCTGAAAAGAATCTTCCAGGCAACGGAGAGGGTTTTAGAATCAGATTTATCATTAACAATAATATCACGATTAATATAAATAGCTAAGTTTTCAAGAAAGTCTAACTCAGAGGAACTATTGGCATTAAAAATAATTTTAGCAGTTTGAAAATTGAAACTATGGCCGGAATCCCAAGAGTGTTTAGCAACAGAAGATTTAGAAATTTCTTGATTAATGACATACCTAGAGTGTTCTTTTAGGCGTTTTTCGAGATTTCTTTTAGTTTGACCAATATACGATAAATCACAGCCATTACAAGGAATATTATAAATACCCCATTTTTGGAGGTCAGGGACAGGACATTTCATGGAAGGAAATTTTAATTTATTGACTGGTTTAAAGATAACATTAAAATTGAAACGTCTTAAAACTTTAGCTAATTTAAAACATAAAGGAGGATAAAAAGGGAGGACGACCAAATTATCAGGTTTACTTTTATCAATATTAGAAAGAGTGGAATTGTTAGGGGGTCTATTGAATTTGCTCACAGCAGTATTAATGATAGAAGGATTGAATCCACGTTTTACAGCAACAGATTTTAAGTAATTGAGTTCATTCTTAAGAGATGCAAAATCGGAACAAATTTTGAGAGCACGATAAACATAAGTATAAAAAACACCGATCTTTTGATTGACAGGATGATTTGAGAGAGCATGGGGTGGATTAGAGACAGAAAAAGGTTTTCTATAAACACAAGTTTTGAAAGAAGAATCACATTTGGTAACTAAAACATCAAGGAAAGGGAGTTTATTACAATTCTCTAACTCAAAAGTAAACTGAATATGGGGATCAATAGAATTGACAGTTTGAAGAATTGTAGAAATATCAAATGGATTATCCAATAGGACGAAAGTATCATCAACATAACGAATCCAACATTTAAAATTGATCAGATTTAATAATTTATCTTCAAAGTAATGCATATAAATATCACAAAGAATGGGAGATAACGGATTACCCATACTTAAGCCTTCTAGCTGTTTGAAAAATTTATTATCGAATTGAAAAGTAGTAAGAGTTAAGCAAATTTTAGTTAAATTAACATAATCTTTGACCTCAATATCCGAGAAATGAAATTCACGTAATCTTTTTTCCAAGCAAGAAAGAGCGCCTTCAATCGGGACATTAGTAAATAAAGATTTGACATCAAGAGAAAGCATAGAACAATTCGATGGATTAATACTTTTTAATTTACTAACGAAATCATAAGAATTTTTTACAGTATGAGAATTAGCAATGCATAAAGGCGAGAATATGGAAGCTAAAAATTTGGCAAGAGGATAAGTAACAGTACCAATATTAGAGACAATAGGTCTTAAGGGAATATTGGTTTTGTGAACTTTGGGTAAAGCATAAAAACGAGCACAAATGGGTGCAGAAGGAATAACACAATGTTTAGTGTTGTCATTTAGAACAACAGAATTCTTAACAGCTTTAGTGAGAGTGGCAAGATGCGAATTAGTGGGATCTTTTTTAACTTCAATATAAGGACCTTCAGATAAGAGAGCATGAACTTTATCAGAATAATCATTTTTATCCATAAGAACAATTTGACCCCCCTTATCAGCTTTAGTAATAATAAGATTATCATTGGACTTAAGCTCATTCAGAGCAATATGCTGAGGACGTGAGAGATTAGGTTTATATTTAGAAACATTAGAAGAAATAGTATCAGCAAGAATGTGACGAAGGGTTTCTTTTTGAAAAGGAGAAACTTTACTATGTTTAAAGGAAGACTCAATAGGAGCAATCAATTTGGTGAGAGAAGGTTTGCAAGATTGAGAAAAATTTAAACCAAGATCTAAAATGCTTTTTTGCTCAGGAAATAATGTATGAGAAGATAAATTTACAATATTGTTTTCATTAGAAAGATCCTTATTCAAAAATTGATACTTGGAATTCTTATTACATAATAAAGAAAACTTTTTATCAAGTTTATTTTGATGAGCAGATTTGAAAGAAAGCAGAGAAGGCCAAAATTTGTTTTCAATATTACAAAAATTATCAAGATTTTTACTGAGAAACAAATGCAGATCATAAAGTTCTTCTTCAATTTTGGAGAGAGTATGCCGAACATCCTGAATGCAAGCTCTTAAAACTATAAGGTGTGAACGAAACATAGCTTTAGAAATTCTAAAAGAACTATTGACAGAACACTTAAGTTGAATAAAATTGGGGATAACATTATTTTTCTTACAATTTTGAAGAAAATAAGAGTAGAAAATAAGACTGTAAGAATTTGCTTGTATTCATAGAACTTGGAGTTTCGATTCACGTGGGACTTTGAATTGACAGTGCTCTGAGGTCTATAGCTGCTACGGCTGTCGCCTCGATTGATCGATAATACACAGAAACAGAGACAATACAGAACACTTTTTATTACAGATACTCATTACATACGTTTATTACACTTCAAAAGGACAACACACCATCCATGTCCGAACCCGGATTCGAGCCGGGGACCCGCGGTGTGGCAGCAGCTGCCGCTACGGACCACGCCACTGGGTCGGCTCAAGTGGGACATTTGGCCACATAGATAAAGCACACACAAAATTAGTTACTGCAAATGTTTTCAGCAAAACATTGGGGGTTTCTGCAAAAAAAAAAAAAAAGAAATCCCCAACAGGTACTTAGATATAGTTAACAGTTTGATACAACCAAGTAAATGGCAAGTGTTATCACGTTATCTACAGGGTTCGTACGGGTCCTTGAATTTCCAGATTAAAAAATTCTTCGGTACCAGTATTTTCTTATAGAAAATTCCTTCTTAAAAAGGGGCAAAATTTCGCGCATTTAAACTAGATTTATTTTTCTATAGTAAAATACTGCTATTTGTCCTTGAAAATAACGGCACCCGTATGAACCCTGATGTAAAATATTATTATGTTACATGTTATGTAAGACATTGAATGGATAACATGAAAAGAAAACACATAAATTATCATCACGCACGAACTAGGTGCGTTCAGGTGAAGACAAATTTTGAGTCTCTATCTCTAGCATTTTTATAGTTTTATAATGCAGAATACATGGTAAAGCTTTTAATATCAATTAAATATCAGTTTTAATATCGTTTGCACAGCAGCTGCCATATTTGCTAGTACAAAATCAAAATAAGCTTACTCGTTTTTCTGAAATGTACATGTTGGAGTTATACATTCCTTATAAAATGATGTTTAATATTTATATGGTTTAAACTTTTATATGAAATAGGATAGGCTGGTATTTTTATTAATAGTTTATTACCTATTATTACTCCTTGATTTCACATTCTTCAATATTCAAAAGATGGTAATATTTCATTCGTGAAATATTTCGATTTATCAATTTATACGGATTTATATATTTTCGATGTTTCTGAACGTGAGTTGACAGTTTTTAGAAAATATTTGTTGTCAGTATGTACGTTTGTCTGTCTGAATGTTTCTCTGTATACCTCTCAAATTTTGTGTGCCTCTGTCTCACGAAATAAAGTAAGGTATTTCATAAAATTTCAAATTATTTTAAACCTTTACGTAAATAGGTGCTGATTACGTTTTGGTGTAAATCGCTCAAAAGGTAGTGGTGCTGCGCTATATTTTCTCCCAATTTCTACGATAACTATCTCTCAAACATTAATGACCTTGACTTAATGGATGTTATCATAAGGTTTTTGTGTAAATCGACGAAAAGGCGCTGCTATGTAGTGGGCGCATTCTTCGTCAATGCACCCATCCAGTTCCATATTTATTTTTTTAATTACTAATATTTGGTATAAGGAAGCAGTATTTCTAAAAGGTGAATAGTAGACTGTTTATCCACCCGTGTGGTCCCGAATTAAATTTTCCTATTGTATAGAACTGAAAAAATACAAAATCTGACATTGACACTGTTGTATTGTGATGTCAAGTTTATTTGACACAATATTAATGTATGCAGACCAAAAAAATATGTCATCAAGTGCTTAGGGTTATATCATAATAGAAGAGTTACTGTAGCTCTGTTGAAAAAAAAAAATAATAATAACTCTTTTCTCCTTTAGGAGAACCAGAAACCAAAGAAGTTTTCTCTTTGCAGTTTAAAACATGACGAAGAAAAAGAATGCTAAATGACTTAAAAAAATTTTTTTTAATGATAATTAAAAATAATTTAAATGAATTATCGACATTTTGTTGAGAAACAAATACTATCTAGAATGTTAAGTGGTGCATAGAGAATCCACGAAAATGCAGATCCTACTGGATATGAGAAATCAAGCAGAGATAATTAATTTAGAAATATGTATCTCCCCTCCTTAAAAATATTAAATTATAGATTCAGTTGCATCATGGTTTTGCAAATTTGATAGATTAACTTTAAGAAAAATCCTGTATATTTTTAAAAATATTTTTTTTTCTTTTTCATCTATGCGGAATTAACTTTTAATTATTTATATAAATTCATATTATATGTTAATATTTGAGTATGATTAATAAGTATCAAATGTATCTTTAATTATTTTTAGGTACGTATATCTATATTATAAAGGCCAATCGTATCTGTGCGTAACACATACGTCATTTTGCGAGTGGCAACTCTTTGAAATACAATTTGCCTTTGCAATTTTCGTTACTGCAAATTTTATATTTCTAAACATCGCACATTTTCAATTTTTACACCCTCGTATAAATTTTTTTTTTTTTTTTTTTTTAATGTTATTTGTTTAAAATATGTATATTAGTTCATCCCGGAAACATAAATTTTTTTTTAATACTTTACTAATTTAATACGAATTTTGAAATTGTGGCAACAAAAATACGCCATTTTCTCCTAAAATTTATAAAAATTGAAACATGCAGGTATATATTTTGAGAAGATGAAAATTATGGCGGGTTTAGATTTCACGTAAAATTCAAAAATCGTGCAATTTGAATTTTCTTTTTCATTCGCATTTATCCCAAATGTAAGAACCTCAATTGATAACTTCATTATAATAACTGATCTTTATTATATTTTGCTGATTACAGTTTGCGATTAAAGTTTAATTTTGAATATTTGGACAAATGAGTTTTATAGAAATAGTATTTTTTGCTCTTAATTTTAGCTTTAAATAATATTTTTTGGAGAATTAGACTGACCACTGTAAGATACATTTTTTACTGTGGCTAATTTTGTACTTTTATTATAAATGAATAAAAAAAGAGTTCCTCCTTAAACATTTGTTTTCGTCGAAATTCGACGGGTTCCAGATTGTATATGTAAAAAACGCTTTTTTCCAACAGCCAATTTAGCAGAATTGTATGTTTGTTAATACGCTGGATTAGGACAAGCCAGCGTACAGATAAACATACAATTAAAGAAGTTTTGCTCTTTTTCTTTGAGTATCGAACAAAATTTCGTAAACAACGAGTCTTTTTTAAAATAATTTATCATGCGATGTTTTTTTTTTTTTTTTTTTTTTTTTATTTTTTTTTTTTACATTGAAAAAAATTTGTCTATTAATATTACTTAACAATGAAATTACGAACGGTGAAGAAAAAAGAAACAAATTGCGACTATTATAGAAAAAATATTATTACAATTCTTATAGAATGCCGAAATTTGTACTTCGAACGTTGCAACTGGCATTATCTTCTAATATAACTAGTTATGTAAATATTCAGTTCTCGTTACAATAACTTTTGTACTCTTATGCAAAAATCCATGAATACAAAATCTATTACGATTCTGCATACATTAAATTCTGTAATGCGGAAATAATAGAACATCATCTCTATTGCATTACTTATCAGGTATATCATTGAAATAATCGCAGAATATAGTACTTAATAGAATAATTATCATGGCAACCTAGAATCATTACCTATCATGGAATATCATTGAATCAGTTATCTATAATAGCATTTAATAGAATTAATAAAATAGTTACAGTCATAAGGAAAGGGTTGTAAAAAAAAGAGTCCCAACGCCAGATCTCTTACTAGATGGGATATCATTAAATCAGTTATCTATAATAGCATTTAATAGAATGAATAAAATATTTATAGTCATAAAGAAAGGGTTGTACAAAAAAATTCACAACGCCAGTTCTCTTATTTCATGGGATATCATTAAATCAATTATCTTTAATAGCATTTAATAGAATAAATAATATATATATATATATAATCATAAGGAAAGGGTTGTACAAAAGAAATTCCCAAAACAATTTCTCTTATTTCATAGAATATTTACTAAAGTTTAATTATAAGGTGATGTTGATGTTAATTTTATTAATTTTCAGGCCTCCTTCTCAGAAATATTTATTTTACGAGATCCACTAACGATCACCATTATTTTACTTTATTCGTGTCTCCTATAAAATATCCTTTATCTTCTGTTCCGATTCGTATGAAAATAAATTAAATTATTTTTTTTCTCTTTTTTAATGAGATTTTTTTTCTTTCCATCATTTTGTGTCTTTTTTCATAATTAGTGCGATTAATATACCTTAAGAACTAAACAAGTGCTATTTCATCTATACCTTGTCATGAATCGTATTACGATTTGGTGTACTTTGCTCAACCTATGTTATTTACCTATCCTCTGTTTTGTAAAACTTTCGCCGTAACTGTATCTCAACAAACAAAAGATACCTATTTAATTTTCACTGCAGATCCTTTTGAGTGATAAAGAAAAAGTTTTTGTAATAGCTTTAACGACAAGTTTTTGACGTGTTCGAAATTATAGGAATATGTAGCCGTCTGGTCCGTCCGTCTGTCTATCAGTCAATCCACATTGTTAAAAAAAAGGTGACAAAACAGTTGCATTTGGCAACCAGGGGTGAAAAGGACTTACCATTTGACACCCGCGGGCTTAAAAAAATGTGTTTGGGGTGCCGTTTGATTCCGCAATGAGTGATTTACGCTAATTACGGTGCCGCGCAATGCATACCATTGGAAGATTTTCACCCCTTAGTCATTTAGGGCTTCCCCTTCGACTCACCTTCACTGGTAGAACAAAACAGCAATTTCTCTCTTCGAAGACTATCACCGATCGTTCGCTATCCCAATTTCGTTTATAACTTCGAATGGCTAACTTTTGGCGAGCTTTTTATATAAAGCAACCTTTGAATTTCAGGACATTTGAACTTTTTAAGGAGTGTTTGAAGGTGAGCTCGATGGCCGAGTGGTTAGAGAGCTAAGCTCAAAATCAGACGTTGTGGGTTCAAATCCTTCTCGAGTCAAAGTTGTTTGCATAATTTCTTTTTATTATTTGGCACTCTAGATTAGGGGTGCCATCTTTTCACCCTAGTTAAAGGTGCCATTCTGGTTCCCGTAGGGGTGTCACCAGTGAGAAAAGTCTTGCCCCCCTAAAAGGTGCAATGTGTCACCTTTAGTTTTAACAGTGCATAGAGCAGCGCAAAAACAACCAAACCGATTATATTGAAATTTAATCAATAGAATAGTTGCAGAAATGTTTCGAGTCCTTTAAACTTTTTATGCAAATTGAATCAAAACTTTGAAATATATTTATAAATTTGCTTTTCATTCCATCAAATCTTATTATACACAATTAGTACAATCATATCCCATGATAGGCAATGATTCTAGGTTACTATCATAGTTATTCGATTAAATCCTATCATGTGTAATCAAATCAACGCTATCCCAAGACAAATATTGCAATAGTAATGACGTCCTATTTAAGGTGTTGTCTTATTATTTCCGTATGAATGTATACACTATCATAATACATTTTCTATTCACGGATTTTTGTATAAAAGTGCAACAGCTATTGCACCGAGATTTGAATATTTATAAAACTACTAGCAGTCTTCTCCAACTATACTGGTTGGTTTCTCTAAAGGAATCTTGGATCAAACGAAATACATCTAGTAACAATTGAAATAAAAAACTAAGGAAAAATAAACTTAATATCTAATCAAACATTCATAACTGTTGTCTCATTTATATAATCTTTTATTATTTTTTCAAAGTCATTATTGACAACATATTAGACAAAATAGCACTAAAATGAGTGACCTATTAAGTTTAATTATTTTTTAGTAGGTGTGTTATCTTGAATTTCACGTTTCTACCAAAACATGCTTCTGAGCTATGCAAAATATCTCAGTGGCACTGTAGTTGTATAATTTGAAATAATGTACAGAAAGCTTTCTAATAATGTATCAAATGAGGGGTGTAGGCCAAATTTAGAAAACTGCTCTCTCCAGAGATCCAACTATTGTATCTTTCCGCTATAAAACCTTGCCCTTTCTTCGAAATTTTGAAACACTTTAACTAATATTTATTAGACGGTCCCATAAAAAACCGATCTATAATGAAAAAACGCTACAATATTAAAAAATTTAAAAAATTGCCCAGCCCCCCAGGGAGGAGAAATTGGGATGCAGGAAGAAAAGTTTATAATATCAAATACCAGTCCGAGAGATTTCTGAGGATTTGTCACATAACGGGTCTTCAAGAAGTTTGGAATTTTTGACCCCTTTCCCCTTCTTTAATCTCCTCAGTGCTGGAAATTATAAAATCGCTGAAACCTGTTTTTAATTATTATTTTAATATATCTATTTTCTGCCGTTTCACACTTCTACTTAAAAAGACTGCTGAGATGTGCCAAATGTTCTAAAATGTTGGACCCCTTCCCCCTCCCCCCCTTTAGGAGAACAATTTCTAAAATCGCTGAAATATGTGTTTAACTATTTTTTTAGTAGATTTATTTTTGTAATTTCACGCTGCTATATTAACCGGCTGCTGAGATACTCGAAGACGTTCCAGGATTTTTCACCCCCTGTTTGTCCCCCTTAGAGGCGGAATTTTTAAAAATCCCATCCTAGTGCACGCTTACATCATTAAAAATATATTTTCTCGTATTTTCATGTTTCTACGATTAGTAGTTTGGGCTGTGCGTTGATTTTTAGTCAGTCAGGACAAACAATTTAATATAAGTATAGATTTATAGAAGAAAATAACGCCAGTTGCCACGTTTGAAGTACAATTTCCGAATTTCTATAATTATTGTAATATTTTTTGCTATAATAATCGTTATATGTTTCTTTTTTCTACACTGATCATAATTTTATTAAAGTTATATTCAAAGATCAAAAGTATAATTTTTTCATATAAATACAACCATCGTATAATAAATCATTTTAAAAACTCGTTTTTACGAAAATTTTATCACTACTCAAAGAAAAACAATGAAACTCATTTAATAATAACCTTGTTCTCTGATATTTTATTAGTTTTTAATCTTACATAGACAAAAAACTAATCGTTGGGGGCCATCGTAATACTTATCCATGATGAATATACGTATTATAATGTATGAAAACAAAACACGTGTAAACTATTTGTAAAATGCATTGCAATTCCAAAATAAAATTTAAACGTATATTTAAGTATTTTTAACACATAGTAATGCTCTATTAATGAATTGCTGATAAACCAATTTAGACAAATTACATGAAACGCCAAACTACTCAAGTAGTACAGAATTGCGTAAAAACATCTTTCTAACTGCAAAAAGAATAATCATATTAACCAAGAGTTTGCTGCGTCGCATTAAGCGCTTCATTTTTAATTAAATTTTATCTTTGAATTGACATTTGAAATTAATACAGGGTCATGAAAAATCGAAGAATGTGGAAAACAGGATTATAAATATCTCGACAACTAATAATCCGATCGAGTTCGTTCTTTATGCAAAATTTGTGTTATTTTATTTGTGTTACGTCCACTCCTTAAAATAAAAAGAATCGAAAAATTTTATAAACCTTTCATCAGAACGAATTTTTCAAAAGACCGAAAAAAATAGTTTTGAATAATCGAGGTTACTGATATTAAATAAGCTTCGCCCCATTTTTACATACTAAGTACATACAAAATTGCAAGTCTCTATCTCAATTTGTTCAGGAGATAGAGCGTTTACAGACAGACACACAGACGGACGGGAGGTAAAATTTTTGTTCCAAAAAATATGTTTTTCGGAATCCCCAGTATCTAAAACGTGTAAATCCGTAAAAAAAAGCTTTCGATTTTCAAAACGATTGCAAGACATACTCTATACTACACATGGGTAAGTAATAATGTACGAAAAACGAAGCATTTTGCTCTATGGAGTATAATAGAAACTTGAAAATATCTCTTTTTCGGAAAATGATATCCAGAGTGGCATCTCTTTCAACATGATCGAGAACACATAATACGGTGCATTGTTGAAATTGGATAGTTTTGGAAACAACTATACCATAAAAAGCATGTTTGGAATATAGTTTTTCTCTTTTATTGTTCACTTGATGGTATGATTTGCAATATCAGATCTTTTTCCTGAAACTTCGGGAAGTTTTCTTTCCCTCTGTTTTTTGGGTTGTAAGCAAATTAATTTTTTAAGATAAAAAAATAAATAAATAAATAAATAAAGTAAATAGAAGAAAATTGCGATAGATGAAGATTTTTTTATTAGGGATTCTCTATGGAAATATATTTTTAATATCGAATGTTTTCAGGTAAGCTCGAAATCATATAAATACGTAACACCTATTATCGTCATCAGGTCCATCTGTTTGTCTGTCCTCCTATAATAGTGCAAAAAGTGCTCAGCCACTTCAGTAGAAATTTAATGTATAAAATCATTGCAGAATTTTGTCGAGTTATTTTTAAAATCTCTGAAAATCGACAATCTATCTTCCTAACACGAATAACATTTTTTAATCCATATTCCAATGTGAAAAAGAATCTCTTACTTTAAAACACAGTTTTAAAGCGTTTACAACATTCCTTCTATTTTAGTTTGTTTTAAATTATTTACTTGTTATAGATGTGTTTTTATTTATATAAACATGTTGCACCTACAGTCAACATCTTGTCCATCCGTCTATCTATCCGCATTAAGCAGTGCAAAGAATAATAAATCAAATGATTTAGAATTCAATAAACAGAATCGTTAAAAATTATGTCAAGTGATTTCCAGTTTCATGAAAATAGATTTAAAAAGATGTTAATAAAAAATTTCTTCATTCCCGTCCTACATTCCTATTCCAATCCTATCCTACGTATTAAATTCATTGATACCCTATGATAGGCAATGATTTTAGTTTACCATGGTGATGACGTCCTATTATAAGTTGAAGTCCTGTCTTCTCAGTGTTACTGAATGCAGTATATCGAATCGCATAAGACATTTTTGCATAAGAGTGTACCAGCTTTGCAGCAAGATCTAAAATTTATTGAATCAGTTATTGTATATTCACTATGCCACGTGTAAAGTATTATTGACGACTTCTTAAGAGGCTACTTCATTCAAAGGAAAAGGCCCATTCGCTAATTTTAATCCTATGGAAGAAATTTATAAAGTTAATTCGGCTGTATTATAATATTTTTAAATGATACATTTTTTCCTGCTTTGGATAGCTGAGATCGATCTGTATCCAGGCCGTTTTTTATTTTTTTTTAAATTTTTTTTACAGATTTTTTTGAGGTCGTTTTTGTTTTCAGAACCGATTTGGAAAGCGAAAGCACCCTCATAAAATATCGGAAAAGTAAAAAACGGTCAGCATTCAAATAAATCTCTATCAATCTCTATTAAATACTACACAATGCAAAGAAAATGATTTAAAAGTATCAAAATGCAATCTAGATATTTTTATAAATATTTTCTGTAGAATTAGCATTAGCCAACGGGTCTTTTCATTAGACAGTATTTATTAAATGATTGATATTGTACTATTTAAAAAACGACAGGTCACAAACATTCATTTTAGATGATTTATATTTCAATTATAACTAATATTCCAATACCAAAGAAATATCCTGATATAAATTCAGTTTTAATTAGTCTGCTATCAGTCATTCTTAGATTATTATTTCCATTTTCTATTCAAATGCACTCTGAAAAGCCATTAATTAAATATCTCTTCCAGAATCTTAGTGCCCTCCTTCCCAACCACCTTCATTTGAATAATTGCGTAAACTCTCTGATTGAAAATATTGACCGCGACATTTGAAGGAATTATAATAATTTAATTAGCAAATGAAGATTAAGATTGGAAGGAGAACATAACAAATAGTAAGATAAAAGGAGAATGCGATCCTTAAATAATTATCCAAGTTCCCATTTCTTTCATTAGGAAGTGAAATTATTGGAAAATATGGAAAGGGGAAATGTAGAAATTATGAAATATTCGCATAAGGAAATAAGGAAGTAAACAATCTTCATAAACTGGTATAAATTGGATTGCAAATACACTGTTATAGACAAAAGTGATCGGCCACTTGCGATTTTAGATATCTTGTTAAATATCTAGAAAAATACATGGGAAATAATCCTGAAACACTAAGTGTGAAAACATAATAGTTCAGGTCATACATTTCAAAGAAGATTTTTTCCCCCAAACTCCATAAGGGACCGTCAACAAATTTAAAGAGAATGAATATCTTTTGGATAACCATTTAAACTGTAAATTGTCATTCAGTGGCTTATTGTAATAAACTGTGTTCATTTTTATGTGTATAGCATGTATTCCCGTAGAGGAATTGAGGTTACTAGAAAAATAGTCCCAAATTTTTCAAAGATTTTTACTTATAGTTTGCAGAGTTCTTATAGGCCAATCAAATTGTCATAAATAGATGCAAAAATTCTGCTAGAAGATTTTATGTTTTTAAACTGTTTATCGGGATGTTAGTAACAAGAATTAATGGTTTTCCAACAAAATATCTCGAGGCTAAACTTTTTGGAGCCAAAAAACCACGAAATTTTCGGACTTTTTTCAGTTTTTTGCCTATAACTCAAAAACTATAGATTTTTTGTGCAAATATGCAATTAGAAAAAGAAAGAGCGTTAAATTCTCTACAAATTTCATTGTACATTTGTTTTTCTAAAGCTATTATGAAGCGTGCTACAGCTTTCTGAAAATGACCCTTTTTTTCTAACTTTGTGGAAATATTGCAAAAATGGAAATTTTACACCGTTTTTCATTATTTTATCCTCTTTAATGTAACTTATTTATATTACAGGCATTTTCATTATAGCAATCATGATTAATTACAACGGTAACATAGTAAAATAATTAAGAACAGTGTAACTTTTTTTGTATTTAGAGCTTACGTGGAGAACATTAATATTAGGTATTTAACAGAATGTAAGTAAAAAATACTTACGATGATATTTTTCATTTATTTAATAACGTCTGGAACGCTTTCGGGTTAATTGAAATAATTCCTCAACCTCAGCTTGAGGGGCAAATGAGCAGGTTTCTTGTTCTTTAATAGCCTTGATATTCTTTGAGCAAGTTGCGACATCAGCTACCTGACTGTGAAAGTCCTCATCATTGCTGGTTTCGATAGTTTCCCAGACATCAGATTCGTCATCCTCTTCTTCTGGATAAATAATGTCATCGACATTTTCGCAGTTGATCCCGTTACAGTTCTTACAAATTGTCGAGCATTTGAGTCCTGATTTTTGGCAAGAACATGCTTTGCTGCACCCTTTTTTACAGCTACATGACACAACATGGAGCAAGGATTCAGGTGCTGGATCTTGGCACATTTGAACTGGCTGAAGGAGACCGTCCGACCTGCGAACCCACCCCCATTCTTCAGGAGGAATGTCGTTTCCTAGCCATGCTTGTACCTGATGATAACATCGGAGAAAATGATGCTGCGCAGCCTCTTTCGTCGGTGGTAATCTCGCAAGATGAACTTTGCTTTTTGTAGCAGATTTAGCAAATAACTTGAATCTCAAGGTGTTCAAATTATGTGTGGTATCTATGCATCCACTGTATAGTACAATAATGAACTTTTCTCCAGCCTCGATGACTTCTTGACGTGTAGAATCTGATTTATTGAATACGCTGGCTATTTCTTCAAGCTGATCATGTTTTTTCAAAAATGTTACAAAACTTTGATTTTCCTTGTCCAAAAAGAGCGGATGTTGTATCGCATCCGCTGATTGCATGAGTGAAAAGAACATTATTGTAGTTGTATTTGTATGACATAGTTGAAAACCACTTGGTTTCAATGTTACCTCTTCCTGGTTTTTGAAAAAACAGATTTTTGTGTTGATAGCCCAAGCTCGTCATGATAACGAGAAGGTCAATGTCTTCTCCGACAATTACAACACTTTCAAAAGATTTGGCTCTTGAAATGGCTGAGGTAACTATCATGACATCAGCATCTTCTTCTGCCTGGTCAACTTGAATTCTGTTATTTGTAAATTCTGTTTTAAGCAGTGAGATGAAGCGGCTCTTGTTTTTGTCATTGGCTAGAAACTTGTCTTGAGGGACTCTGTTCAGCATTTCTGCTGCAACAATGACTTCAGGAGAAGCATGCATTCTAGATCGTCGCACTCTTTCTGCACTTTTCGTTCCATTGTGTTCTCCCTCAGATGGATATCCATCAAACACAATCGATACCTGTGATCCAAAATTTTTCTGAAGGTAAGAAATATAACTTTTAACAATAACTTTAAAGGAAACATTTCGAGGCCAAGTTACTTTATGAAGAAGGTACCCTCCATCAACAACAAAAAACTTATCTTTTCCAATGAGATCCAAATTTTCTAATGGGATAAACGCACTATAGAACGAAGATTTCGTTCCCTTTCTCATCCCTTCGTCTGAGAATAGGGACATCGGATAGGGAGCAAGTTCATATGTTAGTAGATTCTGCACGTCTTCATCACTCTGCTTCATTAAACAAACCCTTTGGAATAGAGTCAATGGATGAACAGAAGTAACTGTAATTTTTCCGAATCTTAAACTGCTGACAACAGATGCTAAAGTTAGTACCTTATCCTTTTTCTTGAATTTCACACTCTTGAAATTTTCACCAATAATTCTTCTGACTCCTTCCTGTCCCAATTCTCCAGCCAAATGGCAGTTAATGGCAACGTCAGCCCCTCCAATAATCCCACTACTGATGGACATTACGTAATCACTTTCGGGGAAAGGATGATGCACTGACAACCAATCTCTCAACTTTTTTGAATCACTACTGTCCCTATCAATGCGGGAACTCCTGGCATCCACGTGTTGTTCAGAACCTTCAAAGCCGACTTCACAGTACGCCTCTATATCATCGCATAT
This sequence comes from Maratus speculifer, assembly GCA_964019185.1. Classification (NCBI taxonomy): domain Eukaryota; kingdom Metazoa; phylum Arthropoda; class Arachnida; order Araneae; family Salticidae; genus Maratus; species Maratus speculifer. The sequence goes on from OZ025292.1 coordinate 27,544,996, forward strand.
GTTTTGCATATGAATCATTCCGAGAGTCCATCTTGCTAAAACGCTGTCTGTCATTCCTCGTCCATGCGTTAGTCCTCCAATGCTCTTCATAGTTCTCATTAATGTCTGTTCAATCGCCATATCAGTCCAAATCCCAGACAAATTCTTATCAGACCTCCTTATGGTGAAATGACCTTCAGCTGTGAACTTTTGGTATTCGGAAGGGTCCATTGTTCCTTCCAGTTTTAGCATGTCTTGCAAATAAAGATGCCCGCATTTGGCATATAAGAAATGTCCTGCAGCATGGAAGTACGGAAGCATATTATACACAGTTTGTAGGTGGAGGGTCCAATTTCCTGTTCGTTCCGCTTCGATAAATTGCTTGATCATTGTGACCATCTTTAGATATTGAATCCATAACTTCGCTGTGGGACCCTTATTTTCTAGAAAACTTACAGCTTTTCCATATTTTTTTACTGCTTCTTGAACGTAATAAATAGTGTCCTGGTGTGTAGATTGATCGCAACATGTTATCATGCTTTCCATAGCAGTTCGCTCGTCTTCTGTTAGTTCAGTGTGATCCCACACCAGACCAGACAAAACAAGATGAGTTAACAGGTGCGCTCGCACAGCCCTAGCATATGCATGACCAGACATTATTTTGTCAATACTATTCTCAGCATAAATTGTGCTGAACAAATCTTTCAAGCCACTACCAGCCATGATAAAACCAATTGATCCCATGAAAGACATGAGGAGATGAAAACCTCCAAGCCTCACTGTCACATTGTTCAATTCTGGATGTTCATTCGTCATTATGTCTCTAGCTTTCAAATAAAGAGGTTGATCATACGTCACAAAGCATGTCTTCTGGTTGAGTTGTCTACATTTTTCAGCAGCAACCAATAGTGAGGTAAAAATAGTATCATAATGTGAAGGATGGGCATTAATAAATGGAAGATACTTTATTTTAGAACGTTTATACTCTTTGTTGGATGTAACTTTCTCCATGAAACCGTTCCAACCGGGAATGTTTTCAACATTTGACCACTTCCCATAGAGCCATACTATGTCTGTTGTTGAGGGAATTATTTCATTATTAATGGGAGAAAGTTTTTCCAAACTTTCAATTTCTATATTTTGTAAGCCACTCATATCTGTTCTATGAAATGTCTGTAGATCAATTTTTTCAGCTTGACAGACAATTTCATTTGTGGACTTATGTTTTACTTTTTTAATTCTTTTTTCGGGATGCAAAGCGTCGTGAGGAGTAACACACATTATACCTCCCATTGCATGAAATGTACCAGTCCCATCTAGAGTGCTGGCATTAAAATCAGCATTGTCAAAAATAAATTGGCAGAATGCATCATCTCGTTCTTTTGTTTTCTGAGGCCGCAGAATGGTAGACAATTCAAGAAGAGAAGCATCTTCATAGGACCCTGCAAAGCCAAAAGCAGACATAACTTGGAGCAAATGCTTTGAACCAAACTTTCTGTACAAATATGCACTGATCCCTGTCATGATTGATGAAAGGAATGATCTTGGTCTAACCGAACTTATTAGGGCATGTGAAAATGCAACGCACTTTTTTTTCCATTTCTCAAATGAACCACGTTTGTGTTTTAAAACTATGCTTTCAAAAAGCAATTTTACTGATTCTGGGATAACTGTCTCAGCGTCAGACAGAAAGTTATCAGATGGGGGTATTGTGTAATATCATACATTTGTGACCTTATATCTTCCACAATTATATCAGCGGCTGTTTTCACAATACGAAGTCGCTCCTGTTGAGGATCTAAATTCCAATTCAAATACCAATGATCAGTGAGTATTTTGTGCCCAACATTTTTGAAACAGAGCACTGTTTTCTTTTTCTTGTTTTCAGAAATCAGCACAGCATCCCCATATTTCTGGATTATACGGGCCTTAACAGTCCGTGAATCGGGAAGTTCTAATGACTGTGGTACTTGATTCATCAACTCATCTAAAGAAAACTGGCATTCTTCAAACTTTTCTTCAATGTACATAAATATAGCCTCCATAGCTTCGTCAACAGATGTTGCGGGTCGACGCCCTCTTTTTTCTGCAACTGTTACAGACTGATATAGTTTTACGCGACAAAAACTATGATACCATGCATCTACAGCTACCAAGTCAGGTTCGTGTTGAATACGTTCAATTATTTTCTGGGACCATTTATCCCCACGTTTTTCTGCAGCTTTCAGGAACGTAATTTTTGCTTCTAACTTCATTACTTTGTGAATCAAATTTCTCTTTGCGTATGGCTTTTTCGATTGTTTTTCGTTGAAGTCAACGGGATTACCTTCTCCACATAAAAAGCAATTATCTTGAAATTTGAAAGAAGTGCTTGATCGGAGGGATAAACTAGTCTGTGTAGAATCTTCATTCCGACGAATATATGCTGCTATCATTCTCTCATTCGTATATGTTTTTCGGCAATCATCATGTATTCTGACTTCCTTGCAACTTTTCAAAAAACGTTGATGAAAATTATTTTGCCGTTGAACGCTACATTCAAAAAGCCTGGCAAGTCCTTTTTTGCTCACAACGCGAGTATCACAATTTGAAGCCGTTTGGTAAACGAAACATAATTTTGGATCGAGATCGCTCATTTTTAATTACTGCATGCGAAGAATACTAGCAATACACTGAATAGTAACATATTAGAAGAATGTGCCTTAAAAAAAAGGAACACCTGCGACAGAATGAACGCAAATTGGGCAGCAGCTGACAAGTGGTCAGTATCTTCCGTCGGCATTCCTTTTTTCCTTTTGTCGGCATTCTACCCCCGGTATTCCTCCCCTTCACTCCCCCAACTCTTCCGTGATTGTTTTCGTATAGTGTTTCCAGAATTTCTGTTCTTTCGGCCTGCCTTTCTTAAAAATTTGAATTCTCATTCATTAATATGTGTATTTAATTTTCATAGTTAGCAATGAAAGAAAGCTTTTTAGGATGGGAGACGAAAAATAGATCATTTTCTGTAAAGTTAAAAAAAAGTGACATTTTCAAAAAGCCCTAGCGCGCTTAATAATGGGTTTAGAAAAACGTTTTTTATAATGAAATTTGTAGAGAATTTAATGTTCTTTCTTTTTGTAATTGAGTATGGTACACAAAAATTTTATAATTTTCGAGTTATATGCAAAAAACGGGAAAAAGTCCGAAAATTCCGTTGTTTTTTGGCTCCACAAAGTTTAGCCTCGAGATATTTTGTTGGAAAACCATTAATTCTTGTTACTAGCATCCCCCTAAACATTTTAAAAACATAAAATCTTCTAGCAGAATTTTTGCATCTATCGGCCCTTTTTTCTGACAATTTGACTGGCCTATTAATATAAAATACTGTCTTTTTCCGATAATATGACAAACAAAATTTTACGCACTACACTGTAATCAGATTTGAAAAATAATAAAATTTTTATAGAAAATGAGTAGGTTTAGTAAATAACATTTTCCTGCGCATTCGTGAACGCTATCGAAATTGCATTAGCGCATTGAGTTAGCTAAATGCAAAGAGCAACTTTTGTGACAGTCTGAAAAACATAGCATGAAACTTGTGAAAGTAATTGTCGATAGAACAATCTTAAATACCGTTCTTTACAAAATAAAGCAAAAAAGATCAGGAGCTGTATCCATATATCCATTCGTTAGTGTCAATGTAGAACACACAATATATTTCTACTATATTTGGATACAACCCCATATTTTTTTGCTTCATTTTAAGAAAAACAGATTTTGAGCTTATTCCATCAACGATCTATTTCAGAATTTTCAAGCTATGTTTTTAAGACGTTCACAAAAGTTGCTCTATACATTTAGATAACAAAATTTACAAATCAAATTTTGATAGCGGACACGCATGCGTTGTAAAAAAAAATTGTTTAATATAAGGTACCCTGGGGTAATAACGCCACGTTAAGGTTCTACCAATTTTCACGGCTTAGTTTTAGATTGTATTTTTCAAACAATTATATGATTTGATACAGCAACTCATTGACTATCTATATAAAAAAAAATTTAATAGATATGTATTCATAAAAAGTAATGGCGTGATTTCTTGACCAATGCTATTTGGCGTTATTACCCACCTATATGGGTAATAACGCCATGCAAACAAAACTATGAAATAAGATGGAATAATTGCATGTAGATTGCCCAATTCTAAAAATACAAACTCTACAAACTTAGAAATTGACAAATTGCATTCTAAGCTATTGAAAATGTTCAATTTTTTGTGAAAGTGTAAGAAAAATAAAGGTGTGGTGTGTGTGTGTGGGGGGGGGGGAGGATGAGGCAAAAGAATACAGACCGTGAGCTTCTTTTTGCTTAAAAAGGACCGCTTAAGTAGAATTATTAGACACATTGCACAGTTTTAACTGTGTTTATTTGAATCAGTATTTAGGATGAACTCGACCTATGTAGGTAATCAACCCGGGTATTAATGCCAAGGATTGGCGTTATTACCCCGTTATAGTTATTGCGCTGTACATTTTAAATTACAAATTATCTCGAGAAGATATCCAAAATCTTCAACAACATTCTGAAAGTCCATGAAATGTACTACAAATTTATGTAATTAACAAAGTATTTCGGGATAAAAAAAATAGTCTTCACATTACAAAACTTATCTCGCAAATTTTAGATCAAGCGTTAATTTTAGTTGCTTTGAAAAACAATAAGACCTAAAAATGAAACAAATTAACTTCAAGCTGTTTTTTGCGATTTATATGACTCAAAACCCTTCTGCGCAGAGCACATGGGTGTCATTTACCAGATTATTTCATAATTGTGCAAAATATTAACACTTGGCGTTATTACCCCGCCTGGCGTTATTACCCCAGGGTACCTTACTTGCTTTTTTTTCATACAGTTTTTATTATTTTTTAATTCTGATTACATAGTATTATGTACAATGTTGTTTGTCAAATTTTCGAAAGGAAAAACATTATTTATGTTCAGAAATCTGTAAATTATAAGCAAAAAAACTTGGAAATATTTGGGACTGTTTTTAGAAAAACTTTAAGTTTTCTACGAGTATACATGCTATCCACATAAATATGAACATAGTTTTTCTTTTAAATAAGCAATTTAATCATAATCTAAAGTTGAACGATTATGTTACAAAATTTTTTGTCAGGGTCATTAAAAGATATTCGTTGTTGTTTTTTTTATTTGTAAGCGTTCGCCTATGGAGTTTCGAGGTCAAATCTTGATGGTAGTATAAGACCTATATTATCATGCTTACACACCTAGAATTTCATTAAAATGCTTCATGTCTTTTTTTAGATATTTAACAAAATATTAAACACAGAAGTATGCATTATATTTTCATTATGTAAGAAAAATTGAAAAAGGTTCTTCAGGAATTCAATATAAAATTAATAGCTATACCCCCTTCATATCTAATACAGCTTCTTAGTAACAATATTGATAAAATTCATAAACATCAAATGGCAGGTGGTTATGAAATTCCAGTTATCGTCGCAAATAACGAAAGATTATTATACATTGGTGAAAATAAATGAAATTTTTTCAAAGAGCACAAAAGTGATGTTGCACAATCAAAACTGAGTACAACCCTCGCAAAATTATATTTTTCAAATGAGGGGAGCAAAATTAATTCTGATGAAGCTAAAATTACAATTCCATGCAAAAATCCATATCTCAATAAAATTTTAGAATCCATTAAAGTCATTAAGCTTGGGCCGCGATCTTTTAAAGATCATTTATCATTTTCCATTCATAAAATCTGGGACAATATGCTATAATTATTTAAGCAGGTTTATGTACTCTGAACTTAACTATGCTCGTGGACGTATGTGTTTATATTTTGAAACTTTAAATTATACCCTTGAAATTTCTTTATATTGCACCCTGACGACGTTCGCAGAAGCGAATGAAACGTTGATAATTTTTAAGTGTATTTTAAATATATTCTTTTTTATAATGTACCATTTAGTATTTATTTTAGGACATATTCTTATTTGTGTATCGAAAAATCGGCTTTAACATTTTGTGGAAATTTGAAAGCACGAGAACTGCATGGATTAGATTGGGTTCTATACTGTAGAAAAATCCCTGGATGGGACGAATATTTCATTTTATTAAAATTCTTAAAAGAAAATGAATGTCTTATTTATGAAATATTTCTCTGAAAGTATATAAAAACGAATAAATCCATTCTAATCATTAATTTTATTTCTTCAATCTAAAGCTATATTTTCGTCAAATAACAAGGATTTTCCCTCGCCTGTGCTACTATTGATTTTTCGTGTTAAAAATGGAATTTTCATATTTGTTTTTTCAACGCAACCCGAAATATTTGGTAATTTCTTCGATTTCCCCATTTGAACATTTCTTCAACTGAAAAATCTCTTTCAGTCGTAGGCATGCTCCCAAAATTAGACTACATGCACTTTTAATTTTTTTGACAATTTTTTTTTAACTTTTAGAGAGAAATTATATTAAAGGAACACACGATTAAAATGTCTAATGGGGATTATATTACAGTAGACTAAGTGATAAACTGGAAGTATTATTTTTTCACTGTAAGATATATTAACACACAGAATACTACAAAGAAATTTAATTACCTACAATTTTATGATTTTGATAGACAATTTATCCGATTTACTTTTTTACAAAATAAATAAATAAAGGGTTTAAAACAGAGTTGGGCAAATTCGTAATCTAATTACTTTGTAACTTAATTACAATGTAACGGCACGCAAGGGATTACAATTTTAGTTACATGTACTTATAATTTGAATTTGAAATTAAATTAAAATTGTAATTGTAACTATAAATGCTATGATAATCTTTATATAATTGTAATTATAATGGAAAAAAATCTAATTACGATTAAATACAATTATAATCTGAATTTGAAATTAAATTAGAATTGTAATCCTAACTAAAAAAATTCTAATTACGATTAAATGCAATTATAATCTGAATTTGAAATTAAATTAGCATTGTAATCGTAACTATAAATGGTATGATTTTCTTTATATAATTGTAATTATGATGGGAAATAATTCTAATTACGATTAAATGCAATTATAATCTGACTTTGGAATTCAATTAACAATGTAATTGTAACTATAAAAGCTATAATTACCAATATACAATTGTAATTATAATTGAGAAAATTATAATTACGATTATGAGTAATTGTATTCTGAATTTCAAATTTAATTAACATTGTATTCATAATTATAATTACAATTACGGATAATTCCAATGGTTTTTTTTTTAATTAAGATATGGTTGTAACTGTAATGCAGGATTTTCATTGCGGTGCGGTAATGCTGTCACTGTGAAATTTTAATTGCAAATACTTTTAATGCGAATGGTATTTTAGATTATATATTTGATTTTAGATGTATTTATGATTATTATTACCGTTACGGTGTTGTAATGGTAACTAGCAATTTTAATTACAATTAATGTGCAATGGAAACAGAAAATTTTCTAATCAGGTTTTATTCCATTTGTACTTGAGAGTTATTTATGCTTATATTCTTTTAGTGATAACTAAGAAATCTGGGTTACAATGGTATTATAATAAGGATGATATCTGGGGATAAATATTACAGTGACTATTTTAGTTTTATAACTGAGAATTTTAAACTGGATAACCCACTAATTTTTTACTGAAGCTCTGCCCTCCCCGCCCTCCCGAATATTTTAGTGTATCGTAAATATAAAGAGCTGGTAACTTAAAAACTTATAACTAAAACTTTAATTATCGTAAGACACTCATACTTTATATGATAAAGGCAAAATTTATGAAGAGGGGGGGGGGGGGTTACCGAAGAACGGTAAATTTTATTATTGAGCAAATAAAAGGTTTTAATAACTCAAAAGTGAACTCGGATATAAATTTTCAAACTAGAAAAATTTCGTATAGTAAACGCAATCGTTTCAAGGGAGAGGGGGTATCTCGATTTTCTATAGAAGTTCATCATATTTTAGTCTATACCTATATTATAAAGAGAATAAGTTTGTTTGTTTGTTTATAAGGGATAATCTCCGGAACAACTGAATTGGTTTCAAAAGTAATGGTACCAAAATTATGGTGTTCGTTCAGAATCAAACATAGGCTTTATTTTATGTCGATATCACAAATTCAAAGGGCGTGCAGGAGCAAAAAGCGTTCTAAAAATACGATGTTTGTGTAACTGAAGGGACTACAAGCATGAAATTTAGCATTCTAATTATAAAATGTCAATGAACTCTAGCCTTTCCTTAAAAATTCGAAAATTTTAAAGGGGGGGGGGAATGCCTGCGTGCTTGGTTTGATTGTTTGTTGGTTTGTTGATTGGTTGGTTGGTTTATTTGTTTGTTTATTTGATTGTTGGTTCGTTGGTTTGTTGTTGGTTGGTTGGCTGGTTTGTACGGATAATTCCAATGTTTGTAAGGGATAATCTCTGGAAATACCGAGCCGATTTCAAAAGTAATGGTACCAAAATCATTGTGTTTGCTCAGAAACAAGCATAGGCTGCATCTTATGTGGATGCCACAAATCAAAAGGGGGTGCAGGAGCAAATCGCGTTCTAAAAATGCGATTTTTGTGTTACTGAGGAGGCTAAAAACATGAAATTTAGCATGGGGGATTACATTTAACTTATCAAATGTAAATGATCTCTAGCATTTCCTTAAAAATTCGAAATTTAAAGGGGGGGGGGAGAATGCGTTTGTTTGTTTATTTGTTGGTTAGTTGGTTGGTTTTTTTTGTTGGCTTGTTGATTGGTTGGTTTGTTGATTGGTTTGTTGATTGGATTATTTGTTTGTTGGTCCTGTTTTTTTAAGGAAAAAAGCAAAAAGAAAGTACTTGCGTTCTTTTTACTTATTTTTCAATTAAAATAGCAAACAAATAATAAAATTGTAAATAAAAATTTGCTAGTACATGTTTATGGCCTGGTCAGGAAACTGTAATGGGTCTCCTTTTGTTATACATGTGTAAAATATCTCACAATTTAGAGTTTTAGGTTCGAAAAACAGTTTTTATCAAAAATAAGCAGAACTTAAAGTTAGAAAGTTTTAAAGATTAGTAACTTTAAAATTGTTGATCAACTTGTTTAGAATTTTAAAGAAATATTTTTAATACTTATTACTTTTAAGGGAAAGAATGTATTTTTTACAGTCGCAAAAAAAGGGAAATCCTGTGTAACATATTTTATTTTAATCAAGGGCAGACCTGGAGGGTGCTCAAGGGATATCAGAAATTTGGAGGTTCTAATCGGACCCGCGGCTCAGACGCGGATTTTTTTTTTTTTTCAATTTGGGCTGGGTCGAGGTTAATTTTTTTCGTTATGGGTCAGGTTTGGGTCCAGTTCACTTCTACTCTGTTGCTGCGGGTCGGTTTGGGTTTTGTTGATTTCTACTTTTTTGTTTTGGGTCGAGTTGACTACTATTATATTACTGCTGGTTGGTTTTGAGTTCGGTTGACTTCTATTTTTTTGCTACTGATCGGGATGATTTTTACAAATTTGTTACGAGTCGAGTGGAATTCTACTTTTTAGCTACTCGTTGGTTTCGGGTCAAATTTATTTAAAATATTTCGGGTTCTGATCGGTTTCAGATTAGGTTTTCAGTTTTGCAAGAAATTGATCCGATTTTTTAAATGAAAGTTTAAATATTTTGCTCCATAAAATCTATATACAGTAAAAGGGCCATGACAGACAGTTCCAAATAATTAATTATGAATATTTTTAAGCTTTTACATTGAAAATTGCTATTCGTAAGAGAAAGTAATTAGATTAAAATCTCCATGCGGATTCTCTGGAATCGTAGACACCTCTATTTAGCGAGAACTTTTCGACAATTTAGACACCACATTCAGCTGCTTCCGTTGATTAGAGAATCTACAATTACTTGAATATTAAAGAGTTTACATTAGACTTTTACTTTTTCTATATAAAAGATAAAATTGCTGTTAAAGATATAAATGTCGACTATATTTTATGTAGTTCCATTAAAATGTAGATTAATTTTTCTTCATTTCGGTTTCGACGAAGGTAACGAAAAATTTTTGAACGGGTTTTGGCTTAGCTTCCAATGAAATTTTAAGGTTCGGATTAGAACAATACTATACGCTTAGGGACCAAACCGAAATTTTTCGATGGATATTTGAAAAATGAAGTTTTTTTAAGTGCTTAGTTAGACACTCTTAGCGGTTCTTTTCTCTGATACTATTTATATCAAGGGCTAATCTAGAGAAACCTCAAGGGAGATTGATGTAAAAATTTGGAGACTCGGGTAGGAGGTAATGTTTTTCATTGCGGATTAGGTTTATTTCTACTTTTTTTACTGTGGTTCGTGTCGTGTTGACTTTTTTCTGCTAGGTTTGCCTGGTTTGAATCAGGCTCACTTACATTATTTCAAGTTCGGATTTGGTTTCACATCTGAGACATCAGAGACTTTACATTCCGGTTGAATCGAAATTTCGGATGGGGGGAGATTTCTTTTACTGCGGATCGGGTTTATTTGAACTTTTTCCCTGTACGTCGGATAGATTTATATTTTTTGCTGCGGGCTGGGTTTGGGACAGGTTGACTTACATTATTTCGAGTTCGGAATTGTTCCGGATTGGGTTTAACACTTGAGAGTTGCATTCGAGTTATTCAAAAACGTAATTACGATATTTTTAGGGGGGGGGGAGGAAGGAGGATTCAAAATTTTCCCAACTTGAAACAAATTATTCAATTTTCCAAGTGAAATGCTATATGTAGTGATATGTAGTGATTATAATGTAATCAGTAAAACAATAAAAATTTTATAATTTTTTACTATTTTTAAAGAGAAATTTTTTTACTGCGAATCGGGTTTATTTGAACATTTTTGTTGTGGGTCGGATAGATTTATACGTTATGCTGCGGGCTGGGTTCGGGCCAGGTTGACTTAGTGGGCCGGGTGGGTTCCGAGTTCGAATTTGTTTCGGATTGGATTTAACATTTGAGAGTCAGATTCGGGTTAATCAAGGACGTAACTACAAATATTTTTTCGGGTAGGGGGGGAGGATTCCAAATTTTCCCAACGAGAAACAAATTACTCTATTTATCAAGTGAAATGATATATATAACGTGTGATATGTAGCGATTATAATGTAGTTAGCAAAACAATAAAAAACATACTTTTTTACTATTTTAGATATTTTTTTTCAAAAATCTATAATTTCCTAATATCAGATAAATTGGGGGGGGGGAACTCCCCCGCTAATCCCCCATCGCGACACCTCTGGGGTTGATTCACTTTTTCAGAAAAAAGTCTAAATATTTTTCCCATAAAAACATTAGTGAAATATCTATGACGGCCGTCTGCAAATAGCGAAAACTTTTATTTGTACAATGGAACTCTTGAATACCGAACATGTCAAAAGCATGGAATTCGTTCGCTATTCAAAAGTAATATAAACTCTTTATGCGAATACTCCTGAATAATGGACACCTCTATTTAGTGAATTTTTTTCAATCTGCATTCTTTTTCCTTTGAAAACCGAACGTTTACAAAGAAGAGAAAAATTTAGATGTCCCGAATAGACTGTTATTTAGAGTTTTTGCACTAAGGAGTATATACTAGATATTTATTTTTCTATATAAAAGATAACATTGATTTAAAGATATATCTACAAACTACACTTTATAATTCCATTGAAATATATGAATTCATTTTCTTTCATTTCGATTTCTGGTCGACAAAAAATGTTTGTGCCGAGATCGGTAAGGTCTCGGTTTGACCTCAAATATAATTTTGGGGTTCGAGTTGATGTTATTGGTTATGGATCGGATTTACTTTAAACGTGTCGGATATGGGACTTTTTTATTTTTAGTTTTGACTCGTTCGGTTCAAATATAAACTGGTTGCTGACTAAATTTTTCAAAAGGTCAGACTATTTTTCATATTTTTTATATGTTTGAACATTGCCGAGTATATATTATATATGTGTTTTCTACTTAAACAAAAATGTAAAATATTTATATAATTACATGGGATACTTTTTGTAACTACCTTCAGATATGGACTGATTTTTTTTGGGGGGGGGAGGGGGAGGTTGTTGATCTGTTTTGAGTCAGGTTATCGGTATTGGATCAGATGATTTTTTCTCTTTTAGCGACCTTGGTTAAGATAAAAATTGAATTGCAGAGCCTGGGCCTGGACATTTTGGCCCATACAGACCTCTATAAGAACGTCAGGCTACGTCAGGCACGACCCATAATTTTTTTTTAAAGTGTGATTTGGTCTAGCTTTTCAGAAAAAAGTAAAACTCTGACCGGTTTCTGAAAGTTTGAAGTCCTGACTCAGAATAAGAGCGGGCGCGGCCTGGATCGGGCCATGCCAGCTTGGAGGATTCGGGTCTGGTCGCGCTGGTCTCCATCTTAAGTACGACCCGTTTTCCGTGTGGACATCTAATATCGTTTTGCAATGACTTTCTTGGGCTCAAAGAGGAGGCTATCACTCCATCGCCCCCTTCCCCTTTGCTCAGCCACTGATTTTTATATAACATAAAGATGCATTTGCAAAGATAGGGAATCGCGAAAATTTATCATTATTTATCATAATGTAAAAGTAAAAATAATGAAAGTGTAAGGCAAAATATAGCATTTTTAAAAAAATCTGTTATTCAGCAAATTTATTTTCTAATACGTTGCTATAATGGAATTTTGGTTTAAGCGAAAATTTTTCTTAATTCCTCTAAAACTATTTTGCAGTTGCATCTGGAAAGAGAAAAAAACCCATCTAAAATTGTATTTTGCACCTATTGAATAGGTTTCTGTCTTACCAAATTTTATTACAGAAATGAGTCAAATTTAAACTGCTACCAGAAGCCGCTGTCTTTTTTTCTTATAGCCTGTATATTTTCAATTTCTATCACAAACAAAACTTTTGGACGGGTGTTCCGATATTTAAGACTTTCCAACATAGTTGAAAAATGTTTATATCAATTGGGCTGACTGTCCATCTGTCCATGTTCTAACAAGCGTACTCGGAATGTTTTGTAACTGAAATATGTTGTTGAAACTTGTTATGACATGTTTGGCACTGAAGATGATGCATGTAATGATTTATACGTCACTCACATGGAAATTCAAAAGTATTTTGTTATGTTATTGCTTATATGGATAAAATCATCTGCAGTTTATTTTAATGATGTGAAACAATTTTAAACATAACAAAATTTATGCGCCTTATTAAGGTGCATTAGATGATGATTTCTACAGAATGTTTTAAGTCTAGCACTTACAGTACATGTACAGATAAATTTTAAATATTCCGTTATATTAATAACAACGTAAAAAAATCTGTTGCAGCATATTTTTAATGATTTTTCTCTATTAAAAATATAGTGAAACTCCTATGACTTTATGACATGCAATAAAACATTCTTTCTGAGGAAGGTGCAAAGAATTCATCATTCATTCACAGGATCATAGAAAGAAGCTCTATTTTATTATAATCTACGCGAAAAATTCCATGTACATTACATTTTAATTATGTCTCAATAATTCAAACAAGATGAAATTCATATACATTACTGAGATTTACTACAAGATGCTTAAATTAGAATATGATGTTCATTGCATTTTGTTTCATCCCAGGACACATAAAAGATATTGAATAAGCATCTATGAATGAAGTATTGTCAATTAGAGATGATTGTTAAAATTAAATTGTCAGGCAAAGTATATGTTTATTAAATTTATCTATTTTATTTTTGGGTTCTACATTGAATATAGAAATTCTATACACCATGTTCAAAGATCTCAAAAGAATTCAGACGAATAACTGAAAATGAGCGTGACTTGTTTATATTTTAATGCATTAAATTCTATTTTTTTAAGTTCAAATATATTTAGGAAAACTTGTTCGTAAAACTTAAATATAAATATATAAAAGGATATTCATTTAATTAGGAAAATGCAGGCCTATAGATGATAATTTCTGCATGTAACGATGCAGTAGTTTTAAGAGTATTTTCCAGAAATTAATTTCATCTTAACATGTGGTATATATAAAAACTTATTCATTTTGTAAAGGGCTGTACCACCCCCCCCCCCAAAAAAAACGGAAAAAATTAAATATATTTGCATTCATTCTCAGAAATGAAGGTTAATTTTCAGCTGCATTATTTGTTTCCTGCTATATTAAATTTTAGCAGATTTTTCATGCCGTTAAAACAAGCATAAGAAAATCCATTGATTATTTCATCATTTTAATTTTTGATAAATTTGAAGAATTTAAACTTACGGAAATCTGCTTCAGGTTAAACTAACATATTTGTTTTATGAACTAGACAAGCGAATGTACTTTAAATTTTATATTTTAATTAATTTTTAAACTTAGTATGAATCAATGAAACATTTCCTTTGAAGACATTTTTTTGTCGGAAATATACATGCTCCATTACGGAAATCAATAGTATTCTTAATGCAGTAAAGTGCAATGAGTTAAAATGGATCATTCGTACAACACAAACCTGTATAAAACGAAACCAACCACTCTTTATTTTAAAACGGAAAATGGGTGTAATTGAGTATTTCATAAGAATACCCTGATCATCTTGTTAAAGAGTATAGGCACGCACAGATCATACTCGGATTGATGCTACCGAAGCAGTGTTTCTACCATAACTAAGGTTCCCGGCATAGTCATCGTTATATATGAACAGCTCACGGAAAAGGATACGGGCAATGCCTGAATCGGAGCAAGTCTGATTTCAGTAGAGGCTAAAAAAAGGTGGAAAACATGTAACCAGATGTCGTGAAAACTGTATTTTTTTAGCTGTAAAATAAAGTTTTACATCGATACGAGAATGTTTAAAAAGCTTCTCGGTCCATCAAAGATTATATAAATTTTATACAATATTTCATTTTATTTTTCAAATTAGCTTCTTACAACTGGTAAGATTTAAACCAAAGCGTTTTCAAATTTTTAGTTCCTTTAAGGCTTGAGGACTCCTTTAGCTTGACGGGTAGTTTATTTTATAATTATTATTATTTTTTTTGGCAGATTTGAGAAAATTTATCGATTTTTTAGTCAAAAACTTCGCTTATTATATGAGCGCTAATACATTCATGTTTGTGGAAATCGCAACATCATGAAAGAATCATCAGAAATAAATTTAACTTAATACATACAGTGGTGGTCAAAAGTTTCCGGCCAGTTAGTTTCTCAGATTTATTTACCAGAAGGTTTCTGCGAAGAAGTTAGGAATAAGTGAATGACCTCTGACGACGTGATCATTTTGATTGGATACTGGAAACGCTTCATGTAAAAGGGGTACAGTTAGAAATTCGCCTGTGCAAAAGTTTGCGGCCACTCATCATTTCTTTGTTTTTTTCTGTCGGTAAAGTGTTTTTTGGTTGTGTTTGTGAATGAATCAATGTGACCAGCATAGTTTGAATTCAAAATTGAAAAGTTCAACAATTATTGTTCGTAAATGAGTGATTAGTTTGTCGCTAAAGGGCCAAACTTCTCGAGATATTGCGGCAAAGTTATCGATCGGTAGATCAACTGTGAATGATACTTAAAAATTGTATAAAGATGTCCATGGCCTTCAAGACTTTGTGAGGTCCGGGAGACCCCGGAAAAGGATTATTTTTGTAGACAGAATTATCAGGAGAAAATTAATTGATGACATGCGTAAAAATTCCGTTGCAATATCCCGCGATTTACGGAATGAAAATATTGCTGAAATAAGTCGATCCACCGTGTCAAAATGCTGACGTGATGTAGAACATTATGGAAGAGTCAGTGTTCAAAAATTTATCATGGGTAAAAAAATCAAAGCAGCCGACTGGCGTTTTCCAAAAAACACAAAGTCTGGTCAAGTGAAAACTGGACAAAAGTACTATTTTTCCATCAATCGAATTTAAAACTTTTTTGGAAATGATGGAAGACACTACTTCCGATAATTGAACAACAAAAGATATGGTTTGACTTATGTTATTCCTACCATGAAACTTGGCGGCGGACACGTTGTGCTGTGGGGAGTATTTTCTTCAAAAAGTGTAGGTCCATTATTTAAAATCTACGACAAGGTGAATGATGCAATCCATAAGGATATGTTGCAAGGTTATTTACTGCTTTATTAGAGGAAAAATTCTGGTCGCAACTATTTATTTCAACATGATAACGATTTAAAGATTGTTTGCATTCACTGTCAAGCAATGACTTTCACCCAAACAATTTCGCTTTTGTAATGGCCAGCCCAATCGACCGACATGAATCCAATAGAAAATCATTGAAAAGAAGTTGGCAAACGTGTGTAGAGCTATAAAAATTTCAACTCAGCCGAAATTTTCTAAAAATTGCAAGAAAAATGGGAAAAACGTATCATAGGCGATCTTTAATTGCTGATTGTATGAATGTCACGCTGTCGTGACCCAGTACTTATTATTAAAATAATGCTGATAAAATATTAATTGTAAATGTTGTTGATCACTGTAATTTTCTATTACAATGCCATTTTACCCAAACTTGCGAAAGTAGTCGGAAACTTTTAGAACATGCGATTTTCTCTGTGCTTAATTTTGTCAATTAAATTTATTGATATTTATATATTATTTCATAAATAAGTACCTAGCTATTTTGTGAATAAAATGTATAAGTATCACTTTGAAATTCCTCTTCATATGGATATATTTACAAATTAAGTAAAAAACTTTTGCTGGCCGGAAACTTTTGACCGCCACTGTATACGACTGGTATTGATATAAACAATTGATTATATTTTCAAAGCAAAACAAATGTTAAATGTCAGAAATCATTATTTAGTGTAGTCACCACATACTGTAATATATGCTGCTAATACGATGTGGTATGAACAAATGGATTTTCAGTATCTGGATGGGGAAGAACATTTCATAATGTTTGTATGCGTACCCGAAGTGCATCTCTAGAAGCTATAAGAGTAGAATAACGACTGAGACTCCGAACAACGAAATCCCCCGCATGTTAAATGGTTAACATATCCAGCGAATAAGCAGGACGCAGAAGAAGCTGTGTGTGTTCTGCTACTAAGAAGTTTTAAACATTCTTTCAACATGTGGACAGGCAATATTCTACTGAAAGGTAGCTCAGGAATGCCTTGAAAGACAGGAGCGACATCGGACTCCAGCTTTTCACTTATGTATCTGTTGCTGTTCACATTACCTACGATTTGTAGCAGTTGGAGATCGTTCTTGATGGGAATCGCAAGCCAGACCATAACTCCCGATGTTCGCTCACTATGATATTCGCTTAATGCACACCGGCGTAGCATTTAACACGAATTCCGCCATAGTGGTACCACAAAATATAGCGAGATTCGTCAGATAAAACAACTTGTTTCTAATCTGCTTGGGAGCTTCTATGATCAGCCGCAGATAGATAGTTTTTCGGGTGGGGTATCCCTGTAAAAAATGAATCTTGCACGCAGTGTACAGTACAGCAGGCGTCGAAGGATCGACAATAGAGACAGTGATATAGCTGTAGCAGTTGGTTAATGTCTAGTTCCAGCTGTACGATCCGTCAGCGCCACGCGGACAATGTGTCTATCATCCCACTTTAAAGTCATCGTTCGGGGTCTATTCTCAAATTCCTGAGTTGTCTGAACTTTGTCGGTCCACAGCTTTCAAACTCTCATCATTCTGCATCTTTTACATTGCATATGAGGTACTATTGCGCATAGGAAAATCCTCCTTCATGAAAATCGAAGATTATCTCCCATTCAAACTTGATCAATTGTTGAAATGTCATCTTCCTATGTCAAAAAAGCATTGTTATGTTTCACTTAATATTTATCATTAGCAGATAATCATAGACTATTCCCAATGTTGCATAACAGCCGTCTTTTTACACTCTAGTCTTTTTGCACCCCAGAATGCGAGAATTTTCAAGCGCTCCGTGTCTAAGAGATTTTTCACCGGAACTATAAAATTTTCGGGAGCGAAAGTTTTATTTCCAGTTAGCTCATTCTGAGCACTTTAAGATTTTATAATTTTTATTGTCCTATATTGATGTGCTAATTAATAAATTGCAAATTAGTGAATTCAAGGGAGCCATATGCTACCCCTCAACGAAGAAAGCCACACCTATAGGGATTACAATCCCGAGACCAGTTTCTGATCCCGGGATTTCGGGATTGTTTAGATTCAATCCCGTGATCCCGGGATTTTAAAATTTAGAATTTCTCCAATGTCACCAATTTTTACAATAGCTAAATTGTACAATATTGTTAAAAAATAACTAAAGCAAAAATACAGCCTAACGTTTGAAAATATACCAAGTTCAAAATTTATTACTTCAATAATAAAAAAGTATAGGATAAATTACAACATCGGGAAATTAAAACAAATATGCTGTTGATGTTTAACAATGTAAAAAAAAGTTTATGTTTTTTAAATGTCTATATTGTAAAAAAACGAAATGTCTTTATCAACTTCTTCTAAGACTAAATTTTCTCTTCCGCAGCATGATTCAGCTACTGTTTTACTGGAGGAATCTTCTGGTTCTGTATTTCGTTGATTATAATATAAAGCATCACAAACTGCTAAATGTATGCCAAGAGCGAAAAAAGCTGCTGATCAGCTTCAATTTCTTTTCCAACTTTCAGCATTACATTTGGTCCATCAGTTACAATAGCAACAGCCTCTTTTTTATTGAAATGTCATACTTTTCTAGATGCAGTGTTATAATTTCAATACACTTTTTTGCAGCGAAAGATCCATATATGCGCATAAGTCCTAAATTCCAGAATTTGTTCAAATTTACATTTCTTGAATGGGCATTAATATTTATAAATCGCTTGTTTACAGTAGATGCCAATTCGTCAAAAATTAAACTATTTTTTCCCCGAAGATATAAAAGTTTGTATTTCTCTTGTAATTAAATCCTTTACGATGAAACTCTAGTTCACTACAGGATTTCGAAGTGATACTGCAGATTTTGGCAAATCATGATAGCCTTTAGCTATCAGTAAATTTCTCAAATCAACTGAAGTGATGAAAACGTTAAATGAAAAAGCATCTTTAGCAGTCATTCTCAATAAAATCAAATCCAGTGATTCCTTATCACTACTAAAATAGTCCTCTATTTTCTATTTTTTAGAAAGGAATCTATCTTCTGTGCAATCTTGACTTGTGGAAGGCAGAGAGGATATAATAAATAATAAATTCATTCTGAACTTGAATACCGTGTTTCGTAATTAAATGTGTATGCAATCCTTTAGTCGATCCACCTAATGTTTTAAGCACAGTGCTACACTTTTTACATTTAGCGCTTTTTCCATCTTTTGATGTTGAATAGTAGTACCATACTGAAGATCAGGGATGTAGTAGAGGGCATACGCCGCATACATTCTAGATTTTTTAAAGGAACACCGTATACCCTCTGTTTCTAAAGAAAACTGTTGTATACATACTCTAGGGATACTGTCTGCCTTGAGCGTATACCCTCTGCATAGACCGTATATCCTCTGTTATTTTTACGACTACACCCCTTCTAAAGATGTATCATTATCTTTCCGAAGAGCTACGAAACCTTTCTCATTCGACATCTTTAAAAAAATTAGTATGAACGTACGAAATGCAAAGAAGTTAACACATAATGACTAGCATACACAAATGCGACGCTTATCAGTAAAAGATCTAATTCAAAAAGGACCTACGAAGCGAAGATAATTTCTATACGCGCAGCGAAATCGAAATAAACAAACGATTTCATTTTTCCTGACTAATAGCCATGTGCGTTACATATGTTAGCAAGTCAAAAGATTTCCACTGTAAAAGATTTAGTCGCTTAGAAATATATGTAAAAAATATTTGAGGTATATATTATTTTTCAGTCATACATAAATTTCATGAAAATTGATTTTTTCTCCCCCACAAGCAAAAGTTTAAAAATATCTTTTTTTTAATTTCAGCTGAGCATTATTTCACTAAAAAAAACCCTAGGTAATCCCGAAAATCCCGGGATTGTTTCTCACTAATCCCGTGTATTTTCGGGATTAAAAATACACCGGGATCCCGGGATTGTAATCCCTAGCCACAACTGACCAGAAATTGACTGCATGGCGTCCAGAAAAAGCTGTTCAACCAGTTGCCTTGATCAAGAAGGTGACTCCCTCGAAGGAATCCCGTACCTCCTGTCTGCTCGTGAATCCGGCTTTTGTCGGTATATAGAGATGAGATGTTTGAGGATCCCCCCCCCCTTTCCTCTACTATTGCGAATTCTAATATTGATGCTAATTCTAATAATGATAATTCTTTTTCTCATCTTCCAAATTCTGACGATCACATGCAAATTGATAATTCAAACTCTGCTAAAAGATACCATGATGATGACGACAGTAATAACTAATGTTTAATATAAGAAAGAAACCACCCAAAATTCTACCGACTGCAATAACGAAAATAAAACCAGAAAAATTAAAGTTCCACCTTTTTATATAGAGCCCATTAAAAATTAGGATAATTTACTTCTAACTCTTAAAATTTTTGCTCCTTCAATTTTTCCGTCTATGAAGAAAAATTTAATAAAATTTGTACCGAGTTTCAGTAAATTCTGAAGAGTACTATAAGAGTGTGCAGCGGATTTTAACGCTGGAAAAGGTGCACGATAGAAGTTTTCTTTTCGAAAACGAAGAAAAAATTAAATTTGCCTTAAGAAGTCTTCTTGCAAATACCCCTCTTGACGTTGTTCAAAGATCTCTGGACCATGATGACCTCCATGATATCTCAGTAACTCAAATGTATCGGGGCAACACGAAAAACCGTGTTCCACTCCTGCTGTTTCTGCTGCAAATGCCCAGACAGCAAAATGAACCACAACTCATTTTTTCAAATTTCTGAAATCTTCGGCTTTAAGTCCAGTTTTAAAAGTATCGTAGTCGCAAGGGCCTTATACCGTGCCATAATAGGTCTGGGGTGTGCGGGCCCACATAAGTCAAAAATCTGCACTAAGCAATATGATGAATCCTGTTGATGTATCCACTGTAATGGTACAGTTGCAGGGTGATCAAACTGAAAGAATCGCTAAAAACGTAGACAAAAAATCTAATGTTAAAAACGCGTTACCTTTTCCCACAAAGTAGGTGATTCCAGCATTCTCGTTTGCGAAAACTGCTGGCGAGGTGGTTGTAAATTCTCCCCCACCCCCACCCCCACCCCAATTGTGGGTAAGAAATTTTCATCGGCCTCCAAATTAGGTGCAGTTTCTGACGCCAATTTTCTAAAAGATCTTATTAATTTCAAGAAATTTTATGGTAAGCAGATAGTTTTATATGTTTTCCAAAACTGACTTTCTTAACTCCGTGAGGCACCCACGGATATAGACAGAATTTCTATTCTGTTTATATTCGTGGACAGAATAAAGATTCGCTTCGCTCATCCTCTACTAGGCTACAAAAAGTACATTTTGTCGTATACTTTACAAAAATCTATTTTGTATTTTTACTTGAAATTAAGCATAAAAGTAAATTGTGATATGTGGATTGACACAATATTATTTTTTTACAGAATAACCTTTAAAAAATTATTATTTTAATTAACGTATTTTACATATTTTTCCATTATGGAAGCATTTTTGCAAATGAAATATGAAACATGCATATTTTCAGAAGAAAAAATAAATCACGGGGTTAGTAGTTATAGGTAGAATCGTGATTATTTAAATCAATAAATTATATTTTCATTACTCTACCAGAGCATTTCAAAACTTTCGGTAACTAAAATTGAAATATTTCCACTTGAAAAATGAAACTTAAATATCTTAACGGGGGGAACTTATGAAACACTTAAGAAAAAACGAGAAAAAAATTGAATA
Source organism: Maratus speculifer (assembly GCA_964019185.1). Taxonomy (NCBI): domain Eukaryota; kingdom Metazoa; phylum Arthropoda; class Arachnida; order Araneae; family Salticidae; genus Maratus; species Maratus speculifer. The sequence goes on from OZ025292.1 coordinate 27,566,803, forward strand.
TTACGTCAGAAAGAACATAAAAAAAATAAATATTACGTCGGAACTTTTCTATACAAGATTTCCACTAATAAAATAAATAATTTAAAAAAATAACAAAAAGCTTAGAGGATTTTTTTTTTATTCTTTTCAAACAAATATTACGTTATACTGTAAATATAATGAATGAAAAGCAGGTGAATATGACGATTTTTTATATTTTAGACGATTGAAAATAACTGCAGAATTTATATTTCAAACCGTAAAAGAAAATTAACTTATTAAACATGTTATTTCAGAGGGAAATATACATTTTAATAGAATACTTTATTAAGTTTGGATGAAAATGGCGCATACATTGGTGCTCATTTCTTTTAATCATATTATAATTTCAAGATTTTTTATGACATTTTTTAAGATACTTTTTTTATGAAAATTATAGTATATTTTTAATAAATTAAAATTTGCTAAAATTGAGTTATTTGCATTGAATTATAAAAGTATTTCTCACTGTTAAAAATTCAAATGCACAATTTATTTATTATGTGAAATCATTTACACAGACGATATTTACGCATTTACATTTCTAAAATTAAAATGTGCTGAAACATAAAATAACGTTTTTCCTTAAGAAAGTTGCAAAATAAAGTAATAATTTTAAAAATATATATTGTTGTTTTCAAATATTAATCTTATGAAATAATAATTTCTGAATCAATAAAACTATGGCTTTTGCTAGTTATATAAAATGAAACAGGAACTCAAACAGTTTTACCTACAAGATTACAAGTGTTCTATGTCTGTTTAAGTGTTCAATAAGTGTTCTTTCGTTACACGGCATATATCAAGTAGGTAGTTCAGTTCTTCATAAACGTTTATTAGCAAAAAAAAATCTGTTGAGACGATCACCCGATATGATGCCATAAAATTCTACCCACAAGGCACTAAAAGATTGTGCGGATGTGCCTCCTCTGCCAGCTACCATTGTAGCTGTTGCAACAATGATCCTGCAAACACTAAACAAAAAATAAAATTTTTCCGATATCCCTGATGTGACATATCGTTGATGAGGTATGAGAGTACTTATTCATATTATGCAACTTCGGTGACCCTCCTCACATTTAAAGCCCAATCGGGAGGGGATCTTAAATTTACTCGAAAACTCAAATGTGTATAGCAGGTATTCAGTCACTGAAAAATAGTTAACTGTAATCTAAATGTACATAATCGTAAGCTAACTGTTTGATAAACGTAACCTAAATATAACTTATCCGCAACCTAGCCATAATCTAACTATTATCTAATTATAACTTAACGGTAACATAACCTTACATAATTGCAACGTAACTGAAGTCAAATTATCACAAAACCGTAGCCTAACTGTAGTGTAATCGTAGTAAGCGTAGTTAGTGCGCGTTCGCAGTCTAAGAGTTGGTATTCCTGCGACTCAGTTGGCGCAGTTGTATTTGAGCTCTTGTTTGTCGTCTACTCGAAAACCAAAACAGCTGTTGTTATTTATGACGGTCGATTATCTGCACGAGGGATATAGACCCAAGGGCGATTGACTTCCTTGGGGGAGGGGGGGCAGGTTCTTTCTAAGGGTAATCTAATCCGTATTTACGCAAGATTACCCAAGGTTCGAAGAAAACCACAGAAAACTCCGGACGGTTAAGTCGACAAGAGCGAATGAGACCAAACCTAGCAACTATCATCTACCAATTTCAAGAGCAGAAACTCACAGCCGTTGGTGAGTCGAAAATAAAAACAGAACAGAAGATAGATACAATATTAATCTGTCTTATTTTTTTGGAACGAAATTTTTCATCAATCATTTTCGAACCGCAATTCATAAAATATGTATGATAATTGAAATTTACAAAAAGAATACTTAAATGTACATTTTTTCGCGTAAAACTTATTTTTTAAATACGAAATTTTGTATGTTTAAATATGTAGTGAAATGTAAATATATATATATATATACAATAAAAATAAACGAATAAAAAAATAAAAAATACAAATATTTATGTCTATAGACCAGAAATTTTTTTGTTGTTATTTAAAATTTTTTATAGTTATTTCAATACCTAATCTACTCTTTTTAATAAAGAAATAAATTTTCTTTCCGAAAAAGAAGTTCGAGCAAGATTCGAACTCACTTAGAAAAATCTCAAACTTCGTGCATTACTGACCAGCTACATACTACATAACATTATAAACTGTAGCACTATTTACATTCGATCTTGATTTTCTAGCATACGACAAACCAGAACTTAAATACGTATGCGCCAACTTTTAACTCTTAGTTGCTGCAACGACCGTTTCCCTCGCAGTTTCTACTCAAGCTATTAGAGTTTCAGCTAGGTGGGGAAACCTACCAAATGGCTCGGCGAAACAGGAAATATTACTTGACATCCAGAAACTGTCACAGGCCACCCAAATCAATACCTTAAAGAGAGGTCTGAGCAGGTCCAATCAAAAGCAGAAGAACTGTCGCATCATTGGCTCTTAATCGCAGAGACCTTATATGCACTGTCAGAAAAATTCGTCAATATACACTAAGTTATCGTTATTTTTTCACAAATAATTACCGTATTCCCAGAAAAGTATTTTATCTGTGAATTCATTCCGAGCGTCGAAAAATGAGGAAGAGATTTTTCTGTTTATTTCTTGCACGCATGCGTATTGGGTCTGTTAGTAATAAATTCGAATTTATTTTAAAAATGAAAAGCAAAATATTCTATAGATTAAAATGTCTAATTTAGTTTAAAAAGACACAAATGTTTTCGTATTTAAAAATAAATAACAATTACTTTCTTCATTCATTCAAAAATTCTCACAATTTGTTATTCATATTCAAAGTTGGATAAGTTGAATAAAGTTGAATTTACTAGGTTATTTATATAATAAATATTCCCATTTAAAATGTAGTTTAAGTGAACACATTTAAAAGATATTTTAATTAAAAAATAAAATGTAAAAAGAAAAAAAAATTATATTATTCAAAAAAATCTTGTCGTAGAACATCCATATTTTTCTTCTAGCAATCTACGCAAATATAATTAAAATTCACATTTTTATACTATATTAATATAAACGTATAAAAACCCCAGCCACAGTTTCATTAAAGATGAAATCTTCCCGAAATTAACTTCAAAATTAAAAGCTCTTTAACGAAATAAACAAAATCACACTCATAAGAAATAAAGGATTCTACTTCTAAGCACTTTTCTCCTGAGCAATCATGGCGCTGAGGATGAGCGTTGGCCTTGTAATGCTGGAGTCGTGAGTTCGACCCTCGCCGCCGGCGTATTTATCTTTTCTAGACTTTTTTCAAAAGACGGATATTTTTCCTCTTTTGACGGAGAAAAAAATAAACAGATAGTCGTCAATATACAGACAATTTCTGGCAGCGGTGCTGCCAGTACTTTTCTGTGAAAAGACGGAAGATTTTTTGAGAGTGTGGAGGAAACCGCGTGCTCGGATATTAGCGAGAATAATATCATTACAGGTTGCTTTACAGCCAGTCGGAACTGAGAATCCCCTATAATAAGGCTCTTCCAAGATTCCAGCCAGTCGATACCTAACCATAACCTAGCTGTAACATAACTGTAACCTAATCGTAACCTGATGTTATTTTAACCGTAATGTAACCATTGCTTAATGATAACTTAACCTTTTACTTAAAAGTACGTAACATCCGTAATCTAACCGTAACTTAAATATAACCTAACTATAATGTAACAGTAATTTAATCGTAACCTAATTATAACCTAATCGGGGGTGCTGACCGTACTTCTCTTCTTAATATATATCGTGCTGTTATTCGTTCTAAAATTGACTATGGCTGCCAGATCTACGGTTCTGCTTGCAATTCTGTTCTTAAAAAACTGGACACTGTGCACCATAGCGCACTCAGTGTTTGCTCTGGTGCTTTTCGTACATCACCAGTTCTAAGCATGTATGTTGACTGTTATGAACCTTAATTACACTATACTCGGGAAAAACTTTCTTTGGAGTTGTTTTACCGTATCCTTTCACACCCTGGTCATCCACTTCATACATTTCTTTTAAATACTGACAATGATATTCTTTATCAGCATCGACCTTCTTGCACCCCAGCTTTTGGTGTCAGAATGAGGAACCTGACCAACAACAGCCCTATGAGTAATATTGAGGTTAGCCCTTGTCCATTACATATATATCCTCCTTGGAACCCACCTGCTATCAGCACCCTCAATCCTTTTAAAGGTTATGATAGGAAGAATTTAGCCCCTTCTACATGTAAACAATTATTTGCTGCACATCGCGCTGATTTAATAATCACATGGACATTTACACAGATGGTTCTAAGAACGGGAGTTTTGTTGGTTGCAGTGTTTTTTGTGATGGTGTTTCTCTAAGTTATCGGCTTCATTCTTCAACTTCTATTTTTACAGCCGAATTGATGGCAATAGAGAGAGTGATGTTACACATATCTCATCATCATGACACTTCTTTTATCATCTATACTGACTCAAATAGTTCTATTGACGCACTTAAATCTTTTAAAAACCATGCTTATGTCTCTATTATTCTAGATCTTTATATTAAATTGATTAGACGTGGCTATAATATTTTATTTTGCTGGGTACCTGGACACATGGGCATTCCTGGTAATGAGAAAGCAGATGAGGCGGCAAAATTTGCTAGTAATGCTTTATGCTATAATATTCCATTCAGACATTAAATTAGATATTAAACATTTTATTCATAATAAATGGCAAGAAGACTGGAATTTAGAATACAATAATAAGCTGCACCGTATTAAACCTACAATTATGACCTGGCCTCCGACTTATCCAAGGAAAAGTGACGTTTTTTTGACTCGTCTGAGAATTGGACACTCAAGTATCACACATAAACATCTCTTGCTTCGGGAGGATGCCCCCATGTGTCCTAATTGTCATTTTAATATAATGACCATACATCATATTTTAAGTGACTGTCCTGGCTGCCGGCACTTGTACAGATTGTATTTTAATTCATCATCACCAATCTTGACAAACCTCATTGGGGAGACACATCATGGGGCACTTTTTACCTTTTTAAAACATGCCAGACTCTATTCTGAAATATGATCTCTTCATTTGTACATAATTTTTTATGACTTGAACTCTTAACACTTTAATGACATCTGGATGGGATAATAATTATATTTTAAATTTTACATTTGCCTGACTGTATCTGGATTGGATACCCCATCCAGACAGTCTTTTTTTGTCTCTTTTTTTGTCTTATTACTCGTTGTTTTGGCGCAGCATGTCCCTCAGGGGATTTTGTGCCACTAAAATCCATACAACCAACCAACCAACTATAACCTAATCGGAACATAACCCTAAACTAACCGTGTATAGGTCATATCTATTTACAATATAGCCTAATGTAGGCCGTACACTAAGGCAACTGAGCAATGTGCTGTATTATTTAGGAGAAGAGAAAAATCAAAACATAGGAAAAAACTGTTTCAATATGCTTTAAACCTGTTTTTTCTCCAAAGTTAAGCAACATATTCGATGACTGGCATGAATGTGGGACTTGCTTAATTTTAACTTGATCGTAAATTAACTTTGACAAAACCATAACCTTACCATGGCCTAACTGTAATCTAACTTTAATAAAATTACCATCTAATCGTTACCTAACTACAACATAACTAATCAAATTGTAAGCTAAGTATAACGCAACAGTCCCCTATCCATATTCTATCAATAACTTAACCGTGCTTTAATGGCATCTTATCGATAATTTAACCGTAACCATACTGTAATATAACTGTAGTCTATCCGTACCTAATTATAACCGAATTTCAATGCAACTGTAAGCTATCCGTAATTTCCTCGCGATCTATCCGTAACCTAAATATAACCTAACCGTATCGTAAGTGGAACCTAACAGCAAGCTATCCGTAACCTAACTGTGACGTAACCGTAATCTAACTGTTACCTAATACTAATCCAATTGTAACTAATGTTAACCTAATTGTAACGTAATCGCAAGCTAACTGTAACGTAACTGCAACTTTATCGTGACCTAATTGCAGGGTTGGGTTTCTGACGTCAGAAACTGGTTTTTACATGACAAGTGTCAAAAACTGGTTTAAACCGTCAAAAACTGGTTTAAACCGTCAAAAACTGGCTTAAACCGTCAAAAACGTGTAATGCGCTTTAAACATTTTACGAACAAGAGAGAAACATTGAGTAATTTTTTATTTAAAATGAATTATACTGTAATTTAATAGTTACAAAAAAATAAATTACTTTATTGCAATAAAACATTGTTTTTTAGAATGTTCAAACAGAAGAAAATGATTTTGTACAGTTAATAATCTGGATCAGTTTTACCCCACATCATCCTATAGCACTTAACCAATTTAACACATTTATTTACACCCAAATGGTTTATGAGTTTAGAGTGTATGAAGCAAAGTTACAAAATACTCTCTCAATTGGTGCTGAGCTAGCAGGGCTTGATAGCAGTAGCATTGCTGGTTGAGCAAGTTTGGAGGCAGGCCAAATTTTCAGATTTATGACAATTTTTTTTTCTTTTTTTTCCGGAAATGATAATATACAATACTGTAAAAGTGAATTTTTAATATTACATCTAATACTGTATATTTGTGACAGATGTTTAATGTGAAATTTTACAGATCAGTGTAGTATTTGAGGTTTCTGACGAGGTTTTAGACAAGAGGTTTCAGCCATGACGGTTTAAACCACGGTTTTAACCGGATAAAACCGTACACTGTCAAAAACTTGCCAACCCTGCCTAATTGCAACCTAACTGTAATTTAAGTGTCACCTAACCATAATCTAACTGTAACCTAACAATTACCTAATCGTAACATAAGATTAACTAACTGCAATTGTAATCTACCTTGATAACTGTAACCTAACCGCAACTTAATAGTAACCTAAAGTGAGGTGTTTAACACTTCACTGCACGATTTTTCTTTTCTTTATGAAAAAAAAAATATTTTGATTACATTAAGTTTAAGTAGTCACAAATGCAAGAAAAATAATAAAAAAATTCTGACTTCACATACATTTTTTTAAATATGGATTTTTGTGGTATGTGCCATATGTGTCCCAAAGCACACAATGAGATGTTTAAATTTTTGCACAGAATGTGGCATGAAGCTCACAATACTTGTGTATAATAAATACAAAAAGTGTGTAATATGTATTTAAGAAATGGGAAGTCTTTAACCCTTTGAGGGGCAAGTATTTGCGTCACAGTTATGATGAATTCACACCGGAAGATCGCAAGTTATAAGCATTTTAAATTTTTCGACCCTCACCATGGGGGGTCTCCTTTGACCCAAAATTAACACTGTCTCATAATAAATTACCAAACAAAATTTGGCCGCGCCATGAAAATTAGATCGCGAGTTATAAGCATTTTAAATTTTTCGACCCTCACCGTGGGGGGTCTTCTGTCACCAAAAGTAACACTTTCTCATAATAAATTACCAAACAAAATTTGGCCGCGCTACGAAAATTAGATCGCGATTTATAAGCATTTTAAATTTTTCGACCCTCACCGTGGGGGGTCTCCTGTCCCCAAAAATTAACACTGTTTCATAATAAATTACCAAACAAAATTTGGCCGCGCTACAAAAATTAGATCGCGAGTTATAAGCATTTTAAATTTTTCGACCCTCATCGTGGGGGGTCTTCTGTCACCAAAAATTAACACTGCCTCATAATAAATTTCCAAACAAAATTTGGCCGCGCTACGAAAATTAGATCGCGAGTTATAAGCATTTTAATTTTTTTTACTCTCACCGTGGGGAGGGGGGGGGATTCTCCTGTCACCAAACACTAACACGGTCTCATAATAAATTACCAAACAAGATTTGGCCGCGCTACAAAAATTTGATCGCGAGTTATAAGCATTTTAAATTTTTCGATCCTCATCATGGGGCGGATCTCCAATCACCAAAAGCTACATTATCCATCCTTGTTTTATTTTAAGACGATTCTTTTCCATACAGATTCTACAAGTTTGGAAAAAAAATTATTATTTATATATTTTTTATTTATTTTATTTGTTTTTTTGTCTTTGATATAAATTCAAGTTTTTTTCTTTTTCTTTGATATTAATTCAAGTTACACTTTTTAAGCGTAATGAGCGATAAAAAAACATTTTTTTTTCTTTTATAGAATAAATGAGAAGTTAATATCGTTTAAAATATTTTTATTATCTTACAATACATGTAGGTTGATCAGGAATTTGTATCATTGAAGATATAGGTTTATGGTAACTGAAATAAGAAACGTAAGTTTGAGACTTGATATCCTTTAAATATCTGAAAAATACCGCGTCAATGTCTGCCGAAGTCTACCGAAGGATACCTTGCCGAAGTCTGCCGAACTGAAACGGCGTTAGCCGGAGTATTAGGTTTTTTTTTCTCGTTACGGAACTTCTAGATTCGGTCGCCGCGCTCAAAGCCTGCGATAAAAGCTATGCAATAGCTTAAAAATGGTTTTCAGAACATCCCCCCCCCCTCGACTTTACTCTTATGTCAGCCTCAAAATTGAAAATTGTTAAAGTTCCTTGCTGTATTTCTAACATACTTGTAAAAATAATATTCATTCCACCTGAAACTGAGAAAATATTTTACACCATTGTCCTAACACAACACAAAGTTTTCAAAATTTGCAACATATTTTTTACCGTCACATTTGTCACTACAAACAATAAGAAATTGTATATTATATCTATAAATTACTACTCTGAGATTTACTTCTTTACCCTAACACATACATAATACCAAAATTTTCCCAAAATTCCCCCCCCCCCCTCCCTCAGACAGATAAATCGTAAATATGCTATTCCATTTTAAAAATTCCATTACGTTTTAATAACATTATAAATCAATTCTTGCTAAAATATAATTAGTAACTTATAAATTTAGTTACATTCTTAGACTTAATTCGGTTTAACTTGCAATGAATTACAAGTAACTTTTATATCAATTTACAAAAAGGGGTTATAATGAACTCGTAATTAATTGCAATTTAATTTAAATACATTTCATAGAATTTAATTTAGATTTACTTGTATTAAATTACGCGAGTAAAAATTGTATTCTGTACAAACGTAATTTACATTTATTTGTAATACATTAGAATTTAATCTAAATTATATTTTTAAAGCTGTAATTAGAATTTCTAATAATCAATTACACTTTAAGCGCACAATACAATTAAAAATATAATCGGAATTGTCTTGTAATCAAATACAGGTTACTTGGATTATATAATTAAAAATATAATCTGAATCATCTCGTAATTCATTTAAGGTTAATTTAATTATATAATTAAGAATGTATTCTGAATCGTATTGTAATCTAAATACAATTTAATCTAAATACAAATTAATCTAATTACATTTTAAATGATAAAAAGAGAATTGAATTGTAATTCTATTACGCGATAATCAAATTACGTATTTCAAAAGCGTATTTGAAATTACTTTGTAATTCTTCCCTGTTATTTAACACTAGAACGGCGGTAGGGGTCATTTTGACACCTGAGCACTTTCGTCCTTGGATCACTTTTGTTTGGTTGGAAGAAATCGTTTGAAATTTTTTGACTTTTCCTAAATAGATAACATATATTTCTTTTAAAAAAATCAGCATTCTAGATTTGTTAGTTTTTGAAATATTTGCATGTATTCCTAGAACGGCGGACGGGGGTCATTTTGACCCCTTTGGTAAAATAGTCTTTGTACGCGAAGCATTGTGAAACGATGAGAAAAATTCAGTGATAAGCTTTTTTTCGGGTGCATTTATACTGTCTCCCAGAGAAATACAAACCAGGGTGGTCACACTATATTGTTATTTCTAAGATAGTTGTTTTCCTTTGTTAGCTTTTTTCCATTATTTTGAAGAAAATATTTAAAAAAAAAGCAGGTGCAGGGTTTTTCATACTTTTATTTCTTTTCACAAATAGACAAATGTATTTTCGCATTTGTTACTTTTGTTAGTTCAGATTACTCGCAGCAGGTGGTAACCGTAGGGGAGGGATTTTATGATTTGAGTACGAATTCCATTGTTCCTAAGGCAGGCAGTTGAACGTATATCTTCCCGCTTTCATCGACAAAAGGGCGTCAATTTTTTGGCCATAATCCCTTTCTTTGCACCTGTCTGTTTTCGTTCTCGCAATAAAAGAAACATAGATGACGCCGGTGAAATGAATCCAGGTTCCTGTGTGGAACGCGCGAATACCAGTGACAGTTTGGCGGGAAAATTCTGCCGTCACATTCACTATCGCCTTACCTTTATTCTGTGAATGATACGCTGAAACATAAACTCTGTCGTTTGCTGATATTCTGACTTTTTTCCATCTTATTTTCAAATTTTACAAAATATGTCTTATAAGCGAAAAAGAGGTCTTAATAATGAAGAAATTAAAAAATTGCTGCAGGAGCTCTCTGAAAATGAGTCTGACGGAGGTGAAAATGATAATTTCTCTGTAGAATCTAACATGAATTTCAGACACAAACTATTAGTGAATCCGAGGACAGTGATGTGAACGAAGAACAGCTAAGCAGAAATAAACGAAAAAAAGCGGATCAGGGTATTATCAAAACTGTTTTCACTGCCCCTGATAAGACTATCTGGAATGAAATAAATTCTAAAAATTCAGCTTGCGGCTGTGTTCCTGCTTATAATGTTCTAAAAGAAACGGCGGGACCAACATCTTTTGCAAAGACTCGTGTTTTTAAGGACAAAGTGTCTAGTGCTTTCAAGCTTTTCATTGACGATGCTATCTTGTTGCATATAAAGAAATGTACAGAATCAGAAGCTCATCGACAACGTGGAAATAACGACTGGAGTTTATCTCTAGCTGAGTTAGAGGCTTTTGTTGCTATATTATATATTCGTGGAGCAACAGGAGCAAAGGGTTTAGATTTATATTCATTGTGGTCTGAAGCATGGGGCATACCATTTTGCAAAGAAACTATCTCAAGAGATAGGTTCAAAGAAATAAAAAGATTTTTGAGGTTTGACGAAAAAACAACAAAATCTAGTCGATTACATACTGATAAATTTGCTCTTGCATCTGAAATGTGGAATAAATTTATTGAAAATTGTAAAACATGCTACCGACCAGGACAAAATATTACAGTTGATGAACAATTGTTCCCATCTGAAGCTAGATGTAAATTTACGCAATATATGCCAAATAAACCTGATAAAGTTGGAATAAAATTTTGGTTATCTGTTGACGTTGATACTAAATACCTCTTGAATGTATTTCCTTATCTAGGAAAAGATGAAACAGCAAATCTTCAATTACGTTTATCTGAAAATGTTGTCATGAAATTAACAGATCCCCATCTAAACAAAGGGAGGAATATTACGACAGATAATTACTTTACTAGCATCAAATTAGCTGAAATGCTAAAATCTAAAAATACAACTTTGGTTGGCACAATGAAAAAGAACAGAAGAGAAATTCCTATAGCTTTGAAAAATATGCGCAGTACTCTTTATTCATCGAAGATAGTGGAACATGATAATATGACACTTACCATCTATCAAGCCAAATGAAACAAAAGTGTTTTTCTATTGAGATCATTACATTCTACTGTAAAAACTGAGGACAGCCTGAAAAAGTTGCCAGATTCAATAGATTATTACAACGCAACAAAGTGTGGTGTAGATATTCGTAATCAGATGTGCCGAAAATACTCCGTTAAATCTGCTTCTAGACGATGGCCTGTACATATCTTTTTCAATATTTTGGATCATGCAGCTTTGAACGCCTGGATATTTTATAAAAGTGTAACAGGCAAGCCCATCAGTAGAAGAGATTTTCTATTGAAATTAGGAGAGGAATTAAGAATGGTTCTTATGGCTTCAAAACTCCCAAAGATCCTTCCTGAATCTTCAGAAAAAACAAACGAAAATAAAGTGGATATAAAGAGAAAAAAGTGTCAAGTACAGAAATGCAATGGAAACAAATCTCAAGAATTTTGTGCATCGTGTTCCAAAGTTGTGTGCGGAAAATGCACTGGAAAAATTGTTAAAAATTATTTTTGTATCAATTGCATTAATGTCTAATACATGTACGGGACTATGTTAAGCATTAAAAAAATTCAAACGAAATGCTTTAGATATAAACCATTCAGCTACATTTATAATGAAATAAAGGAAACAACAGAATACGTTTCTCATTTATTGGATTCAGAGTGTGGTTCATTCGGCGAGTAAGTAGATTTTAAAAAAAATATATTATTTTATAAATTGTGTTTTATTTTAGTTAACATTGATTTTAATTTTTGAAAACATTTATTTTAAACCATTTTTTATGTCAAATTAATGAGTTTTTTGAGTAGTTTAGTATGTACCAAATTGATCGCCTTGCAGCCGTTACATACACAGTACTTTAAAAATTAAATAAAATATCGAGTAATATTAACTATAAATTATGAAATACAGAGAAATTACATATTTGTCACAATGTATGCCATTTAAAATTGCTTTAGCATTGTTATTTCAGTAGTTTCATCTAGGGGTCAAATTGACCCCTTCCGCCGTTCCAGTAGGTAAAATTTTGCCGCCGTTCTAGTGTTAATTACACTGCGAGGAGATTATAATGTATTTTAATCTGTAATTTCATTACTTTGTAATTAGATTCTGCCCAACACTGGTTTAAAACTCTATATTATTATGATTTACTTATATATGTCCATTTCATTACTGAAAAAAAAGGAAAAAAGGGAAAAAAAGCTTCAGAGAAATTAAAAAAAAATTTTACTGAAAAAAAAATCTATATTTAATACGAATTTTACAAAAATTTTAAAGTTTTATTTGCAAATTAAGTAGTTTACATATCACTTTAAAAATTCCTCATTTAATGGCATTTAAAAATTAAATAAACAAATAAAGAAAATGATAAAATCATATAAAGTAAATAATAAATAACTAAGACTTTAAGCTAGATTATATTTGATTTTTTAAATATATGGAAAAGTTACTTTCTGTGTGGATACAATAAAGAAATTAATTCAAAAAGCTTTTTTATTTTATTTTATTTTATTTATTTATTTTATTTTTTTTGCGGAAAAAAGTAAAAAAAATCATGTTTTGAAAAAGGCTATGAATAGTGCATGAATCTTGAATTATTAACAAAATGGATGCCATGCACAATTATGGAAGAATAAGACAGTGGAAATTTAAATGTTTTAGTTGATTTTTTTTTTTTTTTTTTTTTTAACAATCTCTCTGTATTTCTTAAAACGAAAAAAAAAATACAATTAGACAGAGAGATAAAATCTGTTGTTGATTTACCATCTCATTTGTATGTGTTTAAATATTCAACATGTAAATTTAATTATGAGCTGGAGTTGTTTTGCGATTCTGTGTGTACATTTAGTCGAGATAATGCATTAGGGAAATTAAATTAATGGAACATATGGTGAAATTACAAAAACATTTTGCAAAACGTAAGAGAATATTCGTTTTTCGATGCAAAATAAATGTATCTTCTTTTAAACAAATTTGTGCTGATTTTTTTATGTACGTCATAGTAAAAAAATGTTTACTTTTATTTAGCTATAAACTTATATAATACTTTCGTTGAAATATTGAAATATGAAACGTTGAAATATGAAAGACAATATATCTGGTAAATATATATCTATATTTATCGGTTGTTTCAATAGTTAGATGCAAAAGTAAAACACGATAAAAAATATCCATAAGTCTAAAAATATTTTGTTTTACGATAGTAAAAAAGTGTTATTTTATACAGTTTGATTATTTTTTTGCAAATATGTACTTATTAAAAATTATTTCTTTTTGATTATTAGGTATTTTTTAAATATATATATATATGACTAAAATTATGTTTATTTGTATAATTTGGTAAAAATGGTCGATGGGATAATGAAGTACTAACCTTTTGTAAATATAAATTATTATTTAAATAGAGTTCATACAATTATTTAAGCAAATTCATATCTCATTTTGTTTGCATTGGGCGTTTTTCGAGAAACTCAATTTCGATACTAATATTATACATTATTTTGCTCATACGTCAGTTTGTGAAACGGCGAAAAGCCTCTATTTTCCGAACTTTTAAGTAATAATTTTTAATCTAATCAAGTAATTACGAATGTAATTAAATTGATTTGTACTCAATGAAAGTGACTTATTTTATTGTTATGTTTTAATCTGGCATCTTGAATAATACAACATTGAGCATAGAAAACATAATCGCAATCTGTATTTGTCACTATGACTACATTTTCACAATACTGTCCTTTATCAAATCACAGATAATTCAATAAACAATATCGTTCAAAAAATGATTTTTATACATCACAAAGAAACCTATTGAAACAATGAAGCAACTATAAATTCCGAAATTAATATCTTAATCTTTATTATTTTATAAAGTTTAAATTCTAGATACACCAATTAACCAAGGAAATTTCAACCTTTTAAATTTTAATCAGATACGCAGTAGTTATTTGCGATACTAGCCACTTTTAAAGCCCGAAACTTAATCTAAGCACCCAAAAATGATTTTTATCTGAACCCCCCCCCCCCCCCCCCGCAAAAGAGAGAAATAAAAATTAGAAATTCTTAAGACCATAAAACTGACAGCATATAATCATATTTTATTCATAGTTTTTTTATATATCGTTTTTAATATTTTTAAAAAAGTTTTAATTTCTTAAATTACACGGCATACATTTTTTGAACATTTTCGCGTAACCTTTTTTACTAATTTTTACAAAGAAAAAAAAGTGTACAAAAACAGTGGAATAAAAAATTGCAGCAAAACGCTGTTGTAGTGTTAGATTAAATTTTTTAATCTTTTCGAACATAAAAGCCCTTTTTTTATAAGAAAAAAGAATTTGTCTGTGGATCTTGGTCTGTGGAAAAAAAAAATGTCCTCAGCAATTCGAAAGATAAAAGTACAATTTTCATGAGAGGAAAAAAGTGTCTTTCATGATGAAAGTGATTTTGTGCTTGCAGTAAATTGTTCTTCCGCTTTCCTTGACTTTTTTTGAGTACTTTTTGAAATAAGACACTAAAAATAATGATGGAGGAGTCAATTTCTTAAATTATTTATGTAGCTGTGTATGCGCATGCCGTGTTTTTGAACAAATATTTTAACTTTGGATTTTAATGTCGCTCTGGAAAGCAATCTGTTTACAAATATTGAAAATGACTGAATTTAAGTAATGTACATCTAAAATATAAAGGTAGATTAAGAAAATGTTTCATAAGCAGTTAAATCTTTAGACATTTAATACTTGTATGTTGATCCTATGAGGTGTAGGTATGTATAAAGCGCCTTTATATTATAGGTAAATGTATATATAATTCGTATGTTTTAGCTTAATGGTGAATATATCAGAATGTATCATAGGGGATCACCCAAAATTGATATAGAAGTAGAAAATAGCAAACGAAGATAATTCCATCATTATATATTAAATAAACATCCCAATTGGCATCTAATTTACGGTGCGGAAATGCGGTCGGAGATATGTACAAATATATGCTGTAAAGTTTCCTCGATTGTGAGTGTTCCAATCGAGGAAACTTCAATGGTCAGTGGGTTCCCTCTTTATTATGAAAGGTACTAATAACCGATTTAATTTAGAACAGTTGTGTATGAACAACTCCAAACATTTAATCCTTAGTTTTACGCCAATTGTAGAAGCTTTCTCCATACATTTACGTAACTGTCCAAAGTGACATCGTAATTTAGATGTATGTTATTCATTTAATAAATGAGGACTCATGTTGCTTCATCTTTATCGTTTCAAATGAGGACCGGCTGGACTTGACAGAGAGTTTCACGCTTGAGTATAAACGGTAGATATAATACATACTACACCATCATATGTTAGTCTGCGCCAATACATTCGTACCTATTATTGTCTTTTGCAATAATCTACCTTCTCACAAAATTTGAACTATCATTTCCGATACATCCTGCATAATATGCATGAAGAAGAATTAGAACAAAATTAAGCTAAAACTTGTTCAAGAGTAAATCCTTGTAAGGTACCCTGGGGTAATAACGCCAGGCGGGGTAATAACGCCAAGTGCTTATATTTTGCATAATTTTGAAATAATAAGGTAAATGACACCCATGTGCTCTGCGCAGAAGGGTTTTGAGTCATATAAATCGCAAAAAACAGCTTCAAGTTAATTTGTTTCATTTTTAGGTCTTATTGTTTTTACAAACAAATAAAATTAATGCTTGATCTAAAATTTGCGAGATACGTTTTGTGATGTGAAGACTATCTTTTTATCCGGAAATACTTTGTTAATTACATAAATTTGTAGTGCATTTCATGTACTTGTAAAATGTTGTTGAAGATTTTGGATATCTTCTCGAGATAATTTGTAATTTAAAATGTACTGCGCAATAACTATACCGGGGTAATAACGCCAATCCTTGACTTTAGTACCCCGGTTGATTCCCTACAGTGGCCGAGCTACATCCTAAATACTGATTCAAATAAACACAGTTAAAACTGTGAAATGTTTCTCATATTTCTATTTAAGCGGTCCTTTTTAAGCAAAAAGAAGCTCACGGTCTGATATTCTTTTGCCTCATCCCCTCCTCCCACACCACACCTTTATTTTTCTTACACTTTCACAAAAAATTGAACATTTTCAATAGCTTAGAATGCAATTTGTCAATTTCTAAGTTTGTAGAGTTTGTATTTTTAGAACTGAGTTCTCTACATGCAATTATTCTATCTTATTTCATAGTTTTGTTTGCATGGCGTTATTACCCATATAGGTGGGTAATAACGCCAAATAGCATTGGTCAAGAAAAAACGCCATTACATTTTATGAATGCATATCTGTTAAATTATTTTATTTTATATAGATAGTCAATGAGTTGCTGTATCAGATCCTATATTTGTTTGAAAAATACAATCTAAAACTAAGCCGTGAAAATTGGTTGAACCTTAACGTGGCGTTATTACCCCAGGGTACCTTATATTAAGTAAAGGTGTTATACACACTATCTAAGATTTGTACGTTTAATCACTGATTCTTATCTCAAATATTTAAAACAGAACCTTTATAGGGTCGTTTTGTTATCTGTCTGTCAAGAATATTTTTAGGAATAGTTAATGTTTTTAATAAATCGAATAAAATGAGGAATTAAGGATTTTCGAATTTTTCTTTTGTATGAACTATATTAACTTCCTTTGTGCCAAAGTTAAACATTCTAGATAGATTCTAAAAAAATTATCTAACAGGTTTTAAGACTTTGTTTGCACACCTTTGCTCAAACTTGTTTCCATATCTGAAATGTCAAAAAATATCAAATTATAATAATAAACTGCTTTTTGTAAAAAATGCAACACCATGAAGGAATCATCCGAATGAAATGAAATTTGCATCAAATGTCAATTATAGGATGTTATGCAAAGTAGTAAAGTTTCAGAGACACCACGCATGCGTGTTGTGAGCAGCGCCCTCTGGACGGATGTTGAAAGCGTATAAGTAACGGGCTGTAGCGGGACGTTGAAAATAGTGCATGGTTATTTGTTAGTGGCGAACGTTTAGTATGCCTCCACGAGGAAATAGGGTCAAATTTCAACAACTTACGGAGTTTGAAAGGGGGAGAATTATCGGCCTGCGTGAAGGAGGATTTTCCTATCGCGAAATAGCAGCTCGTGTGCAGCGGAACAGTTCCACAGTGATGCGAGTTTGAAAGCAGTGGACCGAAGAGAACCGGACAACTCGAAAAACTGGGAGTGGACGACGCAAGGTGACGTCAGCGCGCGATGATAGACACCTGGTCCGCATGGCGGTGACTGACCGTACAGCTTCGTCCAGGCAGTTGGCAGCACGTTGGTCTACTGCTACAGGTGTATTAATGTCAGCTTCGTCAATCCCTCGACGTCTGCTGCACCGTGGATTGTGTGCAAGGATTCCATTATACAGGATCCCCCTCACGGCAAATCATCGACGGCTGCGTCTGCAATGGGCTGATGAACACAGAGCCCGAAGGGCTGATTGGCAACAAGTTGTCTTTTCTGACGAATCCCGCTTTAATTTGTGGAACCATGATGGCCGCATACGTGTTAGACGCTATGCCGGTGAACGTTGCCTTCCAGAGTGCGTTGTCGAACGTCATAGTGGCCGAACACCTGGAGTTATGGTCTGGGGTGCGATTTCGTATCATAGACGATCTCAGCTGCTACGAATTGAGGGTAATCTGAATAGCAACAGGTACGTCCGTGAAGTGCTAGAGCCCGAAGTCGATCCCTTCCTTCAAGGCATCCCTGGAGCTGTGTTTCAACAGGATAATGCACGCCCACATGTTGCACGGATTGTTCGAGACTTCTTTTCAGCCCAACATATCCAACTTCTTCCTTGTCCTGCTTATTCGCCGGATATTTCGCCTATTGAACATGTGTGGGATATGGTTGGTCGGCGTCTCGCTCGTGATCCGCGTCCTACAGTTTCAAAAGACGAACTTTGGGTGCGCAAACAAACAATATGGAATGCTCTTTCACAAGCAGACATTCAACATCTGTCTGACTCCATGCCACGTCGTATAGAAGCACTTATTGCAGCGCGTGGTGGCCACACCAAATACTAATTTCGGGCACTTAATATTGTTTTATTGCTTTGAAAAGCCTCTATTTTCCGAACTTTTAAGTAATAATTTTTAATCTAATCAAGTAATTACGAATGTAATTAAATTGATTTGTACTCAATGAAAGTGACTTATTTTATTGTTATGTTTTAATCTAGCATCTTGAATAATACAACATTGAGCATAGAAAACATAATCGCAATCTGTATTTGTCACTATGACTACATTTTCACAATACTGTCCTTAATCAAATCACAGATAATTCAATAAACAATATCGTTCAAAAAATGATTTTTATACATCACAAAGAAACCTATTGAAACAATGAAGCAACTCTAAATTCCGAAATTAATAACTTAATCTTTATTATTTTATAAAGTTTAAATTCTAGATACACCAATTAACCAAGGAAATTTCAACCTTTTAAATTTTAATCAGATACGCAGTAGTTATTTGCGATACTAGCCACTTTTAAAGCCCGAAACTTAATCTAAGTACCCAAAAATGATTTTTATCTGAACCCCCCCCCCCCCCCCCCGCAAAAGAGAGAAATAAAAATTAGAAATTCTTAAGACCATGAAACTGACAGCATATAATCATATTTTATTCATAGTTTTTTTATATATCGTTTTTAATATTTTTAAAAAAGTTTTAATTTCTTAAATTACACGGTATACATTTTTTGAACATTTTCGCGTAACCCTTTTTACTAATTTTTACAAAGAAAAAATAAGTGTACAAAAACATTGGAATAAAAAATTGCAGCAAAACGCTGTTGTAGTGTTAGATTAAATTTTTCAATCTTTTCGAACATAAAAGCCCTTTTTTTATAAGAAAAAAAAATTTGTCTGTGGATCTTGGTCTGTGGAAAAATAAAATGTCCTCAGCAATTCGAAAGATAAAAAGTACAATTTTCATGAGAGGAAAAAAGTGTCTTTCATGATGAAAGTGATTTTGTGCTTGCAGTAAATTGTTCTTCCGCTTTCCTTGACTTTTTTTGAGTATTTTTTGAAATAAGACACTAAAAATAATGATGGAGGAGTCAATTTCTTAAATTATTTATGTAGCTGTGTATGCGCGTGCCGTGTTTTTGAACAAATATTTTAACTTTGGATTTTAATGTCGCTCTGGAAAGCAATCTGTTTACAAATATTGAAAATGACTGAATTTAAGTAATGTACATCTAAAATATAAAGGTAGATTAAGAAAATGTTTCATAAGCAGTTAAATCTTTAGACATTTAATACTTGTATGTTGATCCTATGAGGTGTAGGTATGTATAAAGCGCCTTTATATTATAGGTAAATGTATATATAATTCGTATGTCTTAGCTTAATGGTGAATATATCAGAATGTATCATAGGGGATCACCCAAAATTGATATTGAAGTAGAAAATAGCAAACGAAGATAATTCCATCATTATATATTAAATAAACATCCCAATTGGCATCTAATTTACGGTGCCGAAATGCGGTCGGATATATGTACAAATATATGCTGTAAAGTTTCCTCGATTGTGAGTGTTCCAATCGAGGAAACTTCAATGGTCAGTGGGCTCCCTCTTTATTATGAAAGGTACTAATAACCGATTTAATTTAGAACAGTTGTGTATGAACAACTCCAAACATTTAATCCTTAGTTTTACGCCAATTGTAGAAGCTTTCTCCATACATTTACGTAACTGTCCAAAGTGACATCGTAATTTAGATGTATGTTATTCATTTAATAAATGAGGACTCATGTTGCTTCACCTTTATCGTTTCAAATGAGGACCGGCTGGACTTGACAGAGAGTTTCACGCTTGAGTATAAACGGTAGATATAATACATACTACACCATCATATGTTAGTCTGCGCCAATACATTCGTACCTATTATTGTCTTTTGCAATAATCTACCTTCTCACAAAATTTGAACTATCATTTCCGATACATCCTGCATAATATGCATGAAGAAGAATTAGAACAAAATTAAGCTAAAACTTGTTCAAGAGTAAATCCTTGTAAGGTACCCTGGGGTAATAACGCCAGGCGGGGTAATAACGCCAAGTGCTTATATTTTGCATAATTTTGAAATAATAAGGTAAATGACACCCATGTGCTCTGCGCAGAAGGGTTTTGAGTCATATAAATCGCAAAAAACAGCTTCAAGTTAATTTGTTTCATTTTTAGGTCTTATTGTTTTTACAAACAAATAAAATTAATGCTTGATCTAAAATTTGCGAGATACGTTTTGTGATGTGAAGACTATCTTTTTATCCGGAAATACTTTGTTAATTACATAAATTTGTAGTGCATTTCATGTACTTGTAAAATGTTGTTGAAGATTTTGGATATCTTCTCGAGATAATTTGTAATTTAAAATGTACTGCGCAATAACTATACCGGGGTAATAACGCCAATCCTTGACTTTAGTACCCCGGTTGATTCCCTACAGTGGCCGAGCTACATCCTAAATACTGATTCAAATAAACACAGTTAAAACTGTGAAATGTTTCTCATATTTCTATTTAAGCGGTCCTTTTTAAGCAAAAAGAAGCTCACGGTCTGATATTCTTTTGCCTCATCCCCTCCTCCCACACCACACCTTTATTTTTCTTACACTTTCACAAAAAATTGAACATTTTCAATAGCTTAGAATGCAATTTGTCAATTTCTAAGTTTGTAGAGTTTGTATTTTTAGAACTGAGTTCTCTACATGCAATTATTCTATCTTATTTCATAGTTTTGTTTGCATGGCGTTATTACCCATATAGGTGGGTAATAACGCCAAATAGCATTGGTCAAGAAAAAACGCCATTACATTTTATGAATGCATATCTGTTAAATTATTTTATTTTATATAGATAGTCAATGAGTTGCTGTATCAGATCCTATATTTGTTTGAAAAATACAATCTAAAACTAAGCCGTGAAAATTGGTTGAACCTTAACGTGGCGTTATTACCCCAGGGTACCTTATATTAAGTAAAGGTGTTATACACACTATCTAAGATTTGTACGTTTAATCACTGATTCTTATCTCAAATATTTAAAACAGAACCTTTATAGGGTCGTTTTGTTATCTGTCTGTCAAGAATATTTTTAGGAATAGTTAATGTTTTTAATAAATCGAATAAAATGAGGAATTAAGGATTTTCGAATTTTTCTTTTGTATGAACTATATTAACTTCCTTTGTGCCAAAGTTAAACATTCTAGATAGATTCTAAAAAAATTATCTAACAGGTTTTAAGACTTTGTTTGCACACCTTTGCTCAAACTTGTTTCCATATCTGAAATGTCAAAAAATATCAAATTATAATAATAAACTGCTTTTTGTAAAAAATGCAACACCATGAAGGAATCATCCGAATGAAATGAAATTTGCATCAAATGTCAATTATAGGATGTTATGCAAAGTAGTAAAGTTTCAGAGACACCACGCATGCGTGTTGTGAGCAGCGCCCTCTGGACGGATGTTGAAAGCGTATAAGTAACGGGCTGTAGCGGGACGTTGAAAATAGTGCATGGTTATTTGTTAGTGGCGAACGTTTAGTATGCCTCCACGAGGAAATAGGGTCAAATTTCAACAACTTACGGAGTTTGAAAGGGGGAGAATTATCGGCCTGCGTGAAGGAGGATTTTCCTATCGCGAAATAGCAGCTCGTGTGCAGCGGAACAGTTCCACAGTGATGCGAGTTTGAAAGCAGTGGACCGAAGAGAACCGGACAACTCGAAAAACTGGGAGTGGACGACGCAAGGTGACGTCAGCGCGCGATGATAGACACCTGGTCCGCATGGCGGTGACTGACCGTACAGCTTCGTCCAGGCAGTTGGCAGCACGTTGGTCTACTGCTACAGGTGTATTAATGTCAGCTTCGTCAATCCCTCGACGTCTGCTGCACCGTGGATTGTGTGCAAGGATTCCATTATACAGGATCCCCCTCACGGCAAATCATCGACGGCTGCGTCTGCAATGGGCTGATGAACACAGAGCCCGAAGGGCTGATTGGCAACAAGTTGTCTTTTCTGACGAATCCCGCTTTAATTTGTGGAACCATGATGGCCGCATACGTGTTAGACGCTATGCCGGTGAACGTTGCCTTCCAGAGTGCGTTGTCGAACGTCATAGTGGCCGAACACCTGGAGTTATGGTCTGGGGTGCGATTTCGTATCATAGACGATCTCAGCTGCTACGAATTGAGGGTAATCTGAATAGCAACAGGTACGTCCGTGAAGTGCTAGAGCCCGAAGTCGATCCCTTCCTTCAAGGCATCCCTGGAGCTGTGTTTCAACAGGATAATGCACGCCCACATGTTGCACGGATTGTTCGAGACTTCTTTTCAGCCCAACATATCCAACTTCTTCCTTGTCCTGCTTATTCGCCGGATATTTCGCCTATTGAACATGTGTGGGATATGGTTGGTCGGCGTCTCGCTCGTGATCCGCGTCCTACAGTTTCAAAAGACGAACTTTGGGTGCGCAAACAAACAATATGGAATGCTCTTTCACAAGCAGACATTCAACATCTGTCTGACTCCATGCCACGTCGTATAGAAGCACTTATTGCAGCGCGTGGTGGCCACACCAAATACTAATTTCGGGCACTTAATATTGTTTTATTGCTTTGAAAAGCCTCTATTTTCCGAACTTTTAAGTAATAATTTTTAATCTAATCAAGTAATTACGAATGTAATTAAATTGATTTGTACTCAATGAAAGTGACTTATTTTATTGTTATGTTTTAATCTAGCATCTTGAATAATACAACATTGAGCATAGAAAACATAATCGCAATCTGTATTTGTCACTATGACTACATTTTCACAATACTGTCCTTAATCAAATCACAGATAATTCAATAAACAATATCGTTCAAAAAATGATTTTTATACATCACAAAGAAACCTATTGAAACAATGAAGCAACTCTAAATTCCGAAATTAATAACTTAATCTTTATTATTTTATAAAGTTTAAATTCTAGATACACCAATTAACCAAGGAAATTTCAACCTTTTAAATTTTAATCAGATACGCAGTAGTTATTTGCGATACTAGCCACTTTTAAAGCCCGAAACTTAATCTAAGTACCCAAAAATGATTTTTATCTGAACCCCCCCCCCCCCCCCGCAAAAGAGAGAAATAAAAATTAGAAATTCTTAAGACCATGAAACTGACAGCATATAATCATATTTTATTCATAGTTTTTTTATATATCGTTTTTAATATTTTTAAAAAAGTTTTAATTTCTTAAATTACACGGTATACATTTTTTGAACATTTTCGCGTAACCCTTTTTACTAATTTTTACAAAGAAAAAATAAGTGTACAAAAACATTGGAATAAAAAATTGCAGCAAAACGCTGTTGTAGTGTTAGATTAAATTTTTCAATCTTTTCGAACATAAAAGCCCTTTTTTTATAAGAAAAAAAAATTTGTCTGTGGATCTTGGTCTGTGGAAAAATAAAATGTCCTCAGCAATTCGAAAGATAAAAAGTACAATTTTCATGAGAGGAAAAAAGTGTCTTTCATGATGAAAGTGATTTTGTGCTTGCAGTAAATTGTTCTTCCGCTTTCCTTGACTTTTTTTGAGTATTTTTTGAAATAAGACACTAAAAATAATGATGGAGGAGTCAATTTCTTAAATTATTTATGTAGCTGTGTATGCGCGTGCCGTGTTTTTGAACAAATATTTTAACTTTGGATTTTAATGTCGCTCTGGAAAGCAATCTGTTTACAAATATTGAAAATGACTGAATTTAAGTAATGTACATCTAAAATATAAAGGTAGATTAAGAAAATGTTTCATAAGCAGTTAAATCTTTAGACATTTAATACTTGTATGTTGATCCTATGAGGTGTAGGTATGTATAAAGCGCCTTTATATTATAGGTAAATGTATATATAATTCGTATGTCTTAGCTTAATGGTGAATATATCAGAATGTATCATAGGGGATCACCCAAAATTGATATTGAAGTAGAAAATAGCAAACGAAGATAATTCCATCATTATATATTAAATAAACATCCCAATTGGCATCTAATTTACGGTGCCGAAATGCGGTCGGATATATGTACAAATATATGCTGTAAAGTTTCCTCGATTGTGAGTGTTCCAATCGAGGAAACTTCAATGGTCAGTGGGCTCCCTCTTTATTATGAAAGGTACTAATAACCGATTTAATTTAGAACAGTTGTGTATGAACAACTCCAAACATTTAATCCTTAGTTTTACGCCAATTGTAGAAGCTTTCTCCATACATTTACGTAACTGTCCAAAGTGACATCGTAATTTAGATGTATGTTATTCATTTAATAAATGAGGACTCATGTTGCTTCACCTTTATCGTTTCAAATGAGGACCGGCTGGACTTGACAGAGAGTTTCACGCTTGAGTATAAACGGTAGATATAATACATACTACACCATCATATGTTAGTCTGCGCCAATACATTCGTACCTATTATTGTCTTTTGCAATAATCTACCTTCTCACAAAATTTGAACTATCATTTCCGATACATCCTGCATAATATGCATGAAGAAGAATTAGAACAAAATTAAGCTAAAACTTGTTCAAGAGTAAATCCTTGTATATTAAGTAAAGGTGTTATACACACTATCTAAGATTTGTACGTTTAATCACTGATTCTTATCTCAAATATTTAAAACAGAACCTTTATAGGGTCGTTTTGTTGTCTGTCTGTCAAGAATATTTTTAGGAATAGTTAATGTTTTTAATAAATCGAATAAAATGAGGAATTAAGGATTTTCGAATGATTCTTTTGTATGAACTATATTAACTTCCTTTGTGCCAAAGTTAAACATTCTAGATAGATTCTAAAAAAAATTATCTAACAGGTTTTAAGACTTTGTTTGCATACCTTTGCTCAAACTTGTTTCCATATCTGAAATGTCAAAAAATATCAAATTATAATAATAAACTGCTTTTTGTAAAAAATGCAACACCATGAAGGAATCATCCGAATGAAATGAAATTTGCATCAAATGTCAATTATAGGATGTTATGCAAAGTAGTAAAGTTTCAGAGACACCACTCATGCGTGGTGTGAGCAGCGCCCTCTGGACGGATGTTGAAAGCGTATAAGTAACGGGCTGTAGCGGGACGTTGAAAATAGTGCATGGTTATTTGTTAGTGGCGAACGTTTAGTATGCCTCCACGACGAAATAGAGTCAAATTTCAACAACTTACGGAGTTTGAAAGGGGGAGAATTATCGGCCTGCGTGAAGGAGGATTTTCCTATCGCGAAATAGCAGCTCGTGTGCAGCGGAACAGTTCCACAGTGATGCGAGTTTGAAAGCAGTGGACCGAAGTGAACCGGACAACTCGAAAAACTGGGAGTGGACGACGCAAGGTGACGTCAGCGCGCGATGATAGACACCTGGTCCGCATGGCGGTGACTGACCGTACAGCTTCGTCCAGGCAGTTGGCAGCACGTTGGTCTACTGCTACAGGTGTATTAATGTCAGCTTCGTCAATTCGTCGACGTCTGCTGCACCGTGGATTGTGTGCAAGGATTCCATTATACAGGATCCCCCTCACGGCAAATCATCGACGGCTGCGTCTGCAATGGGCTGATGAACACAGAGCCCGAAGGGCTGATTGGCAACAAGTTGTCTTTTCTGACGAATCCCGCTTTAATTTGTGGAACCATGATGGCCGCATACGTGTTAGACGCTATGCCGGTGAACGTTGCCTTCCAGAGTGCGTTGTCGAACGTCATAGTGGCCGAACACCTGGAGTTATGGTCTGGGGTGCGATTTCGTATCATAGACAATCTCAGCTGCTACGAATTGAGGGTAATCGGAATAGCAACAGGTACGTCCGTGAAGTGCTAGAGCCCGAAGTCGATCCCTTCCTTCAAGGCATCCCTGGAGCTGTGTTTCAACAGGATAATGCACGCCCAAATGTTGCACGGATTGTTCGAGACTTCTTTTCAGCCCAACATATCCAACTTCTTCCTTGGCCTGCTTATTCACCGGATATTTCGCCTATTGAACATGTGTGTGATATGGTTGGTCGGCGTCTCGCTCGTGATCCGCGTCCTACAGTTTCAAAAGACGAACTTTGGGTGCGCATACAAACAATATGGAATGCTCTTCCACAAGCAGACATTCAACATCTGTTTGACTCCATGCCACGTCGTATAGAAGCACTTATTGCAGCGCGTGGTGGCCACACCAAATATTAATTTCGGGCACTTAATATTGTTTTATTGCTTTGAAAATGTACACATTTATTTGTACCAATACAAGTCGTTTGTGTATTAAATTTCATTTAATTCTGATGACTCCTTCATGGTGTTGCATTTTTTACAAACAGCAGTATATAAAATAATAATGTCCATAGTCTCAGCGTATCGTGACAATTTCTAACTTCAAAGGTAATGCAGTACAATTGCACTGCCTTAAAATAAATTTTATGCCGGGTCAGATGAGTTGGACACGTACTAGGGATCATCCTACAGTGTCATTTTCGAGTTTTCATTTGGATATAATATATATATATAGGCACGATATTCCGGAATACATCAGTTCGCGATATATGGGCCATTTTCTGTCTTGAAAGGAACACTGTTAAAAATAAATCTGTGAATTCCAGGTGAAACTACCGGCAGCAATGTAGCCGAACTTTCACCGTTCCGTTAGTAGATTTTCCGTTTGGAAAATAAAAGAAAGGAAAACTTCCGTATGGAAAAGCGGTAACTTTCCGTTACAAAGTTTGATTTTGTAATGATAATAATTTAATTTAAATTTTAAAATTATTGAACCGGACATTCGTCAAAGAATTCGAAATTTCCGAGTGACCATATACTTAATTTAAATCATTTTTAATCATTATTTTTTGCATAATTTATTTCAAGCCATCCTGAGGATCGAACTAGGGACGTTTGCGTAGAGGACCAAGTCCTTACTGATTCAGCCAAAGCTGCTGATGCCTGTCTGTACAAAGTATGTCTTTTATGAGTTACTGGAAAAATATGTTGTGCTTTTCAAAGATTGCCTTTCAAATATATTCGTTAGAATATTCGTAAGCGGTTTATTTTATTTTATTTTAGAATGATGCATAATACTTATTATTTTTAAAACAAATTTTAATTTTTTAACTAGCGTAAATAAAATAAAAAATCATTGTTTAAAATCACAATTTTTTTTTTTTTTTTTTTTTTGAATGAATGTATGAAAAAATATTTTTTATTCATTTTTTACAAAAATTAGATAATTTTTTGAAATTATCGCGCGCAATTTATTTATTTATTGGGAGGCTAATTAGTTAAAAGATTTTTTTAATAAGAAATAAGCGAAAAATAAACAGAAAAAAATAATTAAAAGGGACTTTTCGTGTTTTCATTATTTTATGGGGATAGTGGGATACGAACCCACAATTTATGCTCCCAGACGTTTAATGGCGTGGTGCTTTAACCACTCGGCCACGGAGATCCCCGGGTATCGGACTGTCTCCGTTTTTTGTTTTTATTTCCATCCTTTTCGTTAGTTTCAGGAAATATCGTGGAGTTTTCAGATTTGTAACGGAAAAAGCCCTTTTGGTGCGAAAAAGGATTTTTTCTGTGAAATTCAGAAAAAATATATCCGTGAATTTCAGATTTTTTTTAACAGTGAAGGTAATAAAGAAATTAAAAACAGCATGCGATTTCTTTTGAAGTGATCGAAAGCAGGAATTATGTCTTATTATTATTCATATTATATTGGACATATAAAGTGGTCAAATAGATGAAATAAAAGCAAGGACATCCAATTTCTTGTATATAGTCAGTCTTTTTCCCTTCTAAAGCGACAAAATACAACCAGGCATTCAATGTTTACTTCTTTTAAGAATATAAGCATTTGTCAAAAAATAGGCAAATATTAAAAAATCTATCAAAGTTTTTCCATGTCGTTAACACAATTACTACAGATAGCATATTAAAGGGGTAACATTTGATCTGGAACCAGATCTTTTCATCTACTTTCAATTCAGCGGGTGAGTATTCTTCCAAAAGTTTTTTAATGAGAAACACGAATCCATTATTTCCATAATTTTAAAATGTATGTTTCACTCTTAGTAAAGGCACTTGCGCCGATTGACAAACAATAATGTGCATCATCTTAGTATCTGGTGTTAGAAAAAATTGTGTTTGAACATTTTTATGCAGAAGAACGCTATCATGGTTATAAGGTTAAATCCAGAGGTTTATAAAACAAAAATCTAATCTTCGATAGCTTTGAAAGGCACCTTATGTTTTTATTTCCTTCGTTTTTCTCAATAAAAAAAATTAAGAGTAGACTTTAGACTGTGAGTAACATATGAACAATGAACTAAAAAATTAATTTCCTTATTAGCTTATATGCTATTATATATATATATTTAGCTAATAATTTCCTTATTAGCTAAATAGCGCACAATTGGAAATTAACTATACCTAATCTTTAAAATTACGTATATAAATGAACACGACACTGAAAATTTGATCATTAAAACGGTGTTTGAAACTTCCTAACAGTTATAAGCAAAACTACTTGGCCTTTCTGAATTAATAATAATTATAAACAGTTGAAAGCTCACATTCCAATTGGATAAAAATAGACAAAAAACATGAAAGAAAAATAGGTACGTAAGAGATAAACATGGGGTAAAAAAGCCTACTAGTGGCGCCCAATGCAGACACTTACAAAGAAAAAGAAAGGTAGAAGAAACAAAAAGCTTATGTACTAAAAAAAATGATGACGAAGAGTTATATATGTTTTGCTAAATTAAACTAAATGTTTATTTCTCTTCTTCCGAAACCAAAAAGGGTCCAAATCTCGCAGGTACCACGTTCGTCTAATTCGAGAACTGGTTATTGAATATACTTCTTAGTCAGTAATTAATTGCCACATATTTATAAATTAATGACATTTACATTTCAATTTTCCCTTTTTATTTGATACAACACGTTTTTTCCTCCCGTATTTCAAGATTCAAACTCAGAAGGAAACCAACTACTCTACTTGCTTAAAAAATGCGTTCCACTGCCAGAGCCAAGTTCTTTTTAAGCCTTTTAATTTTTGACGTACAATTTGACATTATGTGACATTATGAGTGTTTTTCATCGAATTAAAAGATTATTTTTATATTGGCAGCTATTGATATCTCGAGCCATCATTTTGGTAAGTTGAATAATTCTGCTTATCGTTTATCTACTTATAGTTTATATCGTTTATCTGCTTATAGTTTATCTATTTTTATCGGTTTCTTTCAAATCTATACATGAATGGCTTTGGAAATTTCCACAATCTATACAAAAAACAAGAAAAGGTCAAAGTATTTAATACAAATAAGAATAAAGGTGTTTTGATGCAAAAATTTCACACTGAATGAGTGCAAAAAATTGAGTCAATGGGATTTTTTTTTTTTTTTTTTTTTTTTTTTTTTTTTTTTTTTTTTTTGTAGTAATACTTATTAAAAAAATGAGAAAATATTATTAAAGTGTTACAGTCTAATTTAATGAATTAAAAAAGTAAGTAAGTGCGATCGCAAATCGCACAGATGGTTTCGCTTAATATTTCTTTCGAAGCAATTTATCATCTAATTATTAAATCCAAATTGTTAATTTATAATTATTATATACTTACAAGATAGTAGGACCAATAAATCAATTTTTATAATAAATATAAATGGACGTTATTTATTTTTATCAAATTAAAAATGTTCAAATCAAAATATTTAAACAAAATATAAAATTCCATTCTTTCTTCTAATGTATTATTGTTTTTGGTTTAATGGTTCATTGAAACATAGTAGTGTCTTAACCTGTTTAGTCATGCAGTTTTGTTATATTTTTTCTGTATGTATTGAAATGTACATTGAAACATGTTGAAATGTATAATGATGATGGAAATACTTTTTGAATAGTTTTCAATGTTACTAACGAATAAAATTTTCTTAAAGTAAAAAAAAGTGCAACATTATAATTTTTGAATAACAAAATAATTACATTAAGTGCTTCCGTGTATCATGTTGTACAGAATTTCAAGAGTTTGTATAAAACAATATAAAATGAGAAACAGTTATAATTAGAAAAATTACCACATTAAATTTTTAAGAAATAAATTAGTTCATAATGGAAAGTCTAAACCACGTTTAAGCTCAGGTAAAAATAATGAATGTAAATAGAGATCTATTTGGTGACAAGATTTTATATTTGTATTCCTATAAAAGAAATAGCTTAAACTAAAACTAATCAGCATGATTGTAGCTCATTAAAAAATTCGCGCAAAAGGGATTAGTTTCAAGAGAATTAATACAAGATGTACGATAATAAACAGACACTAATCCCCTAGGAATATATATTTTAAAAGTAATTAGTTCTTTTCTGCAAATATTTTTATCTAGATTTTCCTTTATTAAGAAGTAAATGTCTTGCTTGTATAATGATGTTTTATATATCCTTAACAATCTCCCATTCTTTCCCGCTTAAATAAATTTATGTTTTTATAGCATGAAAACAGAACTTTAAATGTCAAGGGGAAGCAGGAGGAATTCATTAAGGGTGTGCTTAAATCAAAAAGGGCAACTTTGTGACGTATGCTTTAATTCATTTTTGTTAGGAAATGCATGAAAATAGTAGGTGTTGTTAATCAGAAACTGCCTAATTGCACTCAATTTTCAGTTTAAAAAAAAACACAATAGATCTTTCATGACAATCCTTCAAAGTTGACGTTTTTGAGCACATTTCCCGACGAAAGCAGAAAAAAACGATCGAAAAGCAGGAGAAAAAAGGGTGATCAAGTGATCGAAATAGCTTAGAACCGGATAGGTAATTTAAATATCATAAAATGGAAAACTAAGTTCGATTCGAAATCTCTTCCATAGTCAGGCATTCCAATAAAAAATGAATTTGTAAATGTGTCAAAGCGTTTTGTGCTTGTTGAGTGAAGCAGTTAAGAATTCCCTTAAGGAGGAATTTTATGCGTATCAGTGCATGCATGATTTGAATAAAATTTTAATCTTACTCAATCTAATAAACTTCAGACTATCACTAAATTTTAAGAAAAATATCTTTTGCGCAATCCGAGAAATGAAAGGGTAAATTAGGCTAAAAAGCACTTTTAAAAATTTGTAAAATCTAGCTTTGAATAAAAATTTAAAGAAATATAATTTTTAAAACAAATCGTTCAGGCTTAAGAGATATGATCAACAAAGAAATTGTTTCATTTTTCCAAGTAGAACTGTCAATATTTACGTTTTAATGAGTATACTGTTGAATCATTTTCTGAGCTTTAATGTTAGTTTGCTTCCTAATAGAAGGAATTTTCTCTTACAACGTACTTCCTGATATAACAAAAATAATATTAAAAGCAGAATTTTATATATAAATTTTTTTTTATGAAGACACGAGTTTATGAGTTTATGAATTTAACGAATTTCATTAAATAAAAACGTTTAAATGACTATCAAATATGGTATAAGGATTTCGCAAATAAAACAAATATTTCCTATAACCTTCATTCATAGAATTACATTTTCTTTTAGGCTTTGCTTATTCAATATTATTTTCTTATTTCATAACCAGAGTAAAATATTTTTTTTTTTCCAGAAAAGATTAAAAACCTATGCTAGGTGTGTACATAAGGTAACTCCAGAGTCTAAAAATTTGGTGTTAGTTTTTGTTCCATAATTTCATTATTGTCTTCATTTAGTTTATTTTCATTTTTTTCTGTAGTCAGTAATTTTGTTCTTATGTAGTAAAAACGGGATACCGTAAGCAGAAAAAGTATGACAGGATTTCATATTATTTGAAAGAGTAGTTATTAGACATTTTTAGTTATAAATCCTTACATATTAGTCAAAGTACCATCTCTTAGTCAGAAGCGCATAACATATAGGTAAATAAGTATTTAATATATGTATCCCCTAAAATCTTGAAAAACGTAGTAAAAATGTACTTCATTAAGAAGCACCATATTCGTTTTTTTTTTTTTTTTTTTTTTTTTTTTTTTTTTTTTTTTTTTTTTTCACGAGTTAATTTTCATAATAATTTTCATTTTCAGCAATTTTAATTTTTTTTCCAAATGTGCTGTTTGATTATAGAAACTGTTTATATATCTGACCACTAAACCATTTTCATAGGTAGCTTCTGATCAATATGATAAAAAATTAGGCTTCACAATGCCTGGTTTATTCCACGAATGATGACATTTTCTTAAAAAATAAAATAAAATTTTATATTTAATTTCAAGAAAAGCTAAATTTATCCAGATTGGTCAATTTCTTTATATATTTAATTAAAATGTTTTCATGTTTATATGCTATTTTTGCGTGTTAAAACTTTTAAAGTAGTTTAGATAAAAATAAACAGCATCATTTCTAATAATGAGCGACGATTAATATATACAAACGTAATTATGGACATATTAAAAATCTTCCCATATTTTTATTCGAATGCATCTACAATGTCATAAACTTTCTTGAATGTAATGATAACAGCATGAACAAAAATTATGTAGAAAATTAAGCTTCAGGTGAAAAGACTTTTTAATTATAAATTGGGCTATCATTTCAAAAGATTTTATTTAAAAAACATATAATTAAGAAGCTTATTTATATATTATTTCCGTAATTCAAGCAGCCGAATATTAAATTTGGTTGCAAAATGATTAATTGTATCTAGATAATTAATCTAGATAAATTAATCTAGAAATAGAAATTTTCAATTAAAGCTAAAGTCATCTGTCCTTGATTTAAATTAATTTTGCAAACGAAAACAATGCCTCATTTAAAATAACGGATTTGGAAGTTTATAGAAAACAATTTACTTATTATATATGTTATTGATATGTATTTTCAGCAAAATGTTTTTATTTTTTTCACACTATTTTAATATGTTGAGCATAATGTTTTTGAAACATACCTATTTCTTCTGTGACAGTTGCAATTTAGATAAGTTAAACGAATTTTCTTTCTGAAAATGGGCAACTAGCATGTTTTAAACTGCTTTTTATGAGAGAGTGTAAAGTAAATATAGTAAGGCAGATTATTTTAGAACATTTTAGAATATACCAAGAAAATATAAATATCCTTGAAATAGATTAATATCAACTTATTTTAGAATGTACTAAAGAATTTCTAAATATATCTGAAATAGATTTTTATCAACTTATTTTAAAAATACAAAAAAGGAAATATAACTATTTCAGTATATTTTACAAAACAAACTAGAAAATAATTATTTAAGTACACATGTTTTATCGAAAATCTTGTTTAATAAATATGATTCTAGAAAAAATAGAAAAAAAATTATTAAACCGTGTTTAAAGCACTTAGTTGAAATAATATGTGTTTCCTATCCTTAATGTTAATGCTCAATCTAGCTAATGTGATATTTTTCAATCTTTTTACGCAAAATTAAAACATTAGAAATTAAAAAACTAAAGAGTTTAGAGATTTTATTTTTGAATTCTTACTACTATGCATGTTAAATAATTGTGTTTACATTATTAAAAAATATTCACCAAGAGATTATAGTCGTCGAAATTTATCTTAATTAAAATTTATTTATTTTGTAGTTTTTGCTGTTCTTTTATTAAATAATAATAGAAATTATTGTGAAACAAGTTCCTTTTCTAAAAGATTATTTAATAAGTAGTATTCCTAAAGTTATTTTAAAGTGCAAATATTTTTTAAACATAATGAGGCTAATCTTTAACAGGCAGTTCATGTTTTTCCATTTTTAATGAATTCAATAAAAATGTAAAATTTAATTCTTTCGGACACGAAAAACTTTACATGCGAAGATTTATGATGCATTTCTTATATAAAAAAATAGCCACGTGTTTAACTGAGATAATGATTATAAAAAAAACTGTTCTTGAAAGTAGATTAGAATGTAAATCTCCAGAAAAAAATATACGTAGGAAGTAATGATTGAAGATGCTAAAAATTTTCTGAGAAATAATAATTCGGGCTTTTTTTGTATAAATCGTATGAAATTTGAAAATACTTATTAATTGCAAAGAATACAATTAATGGCGCTTTTAGATTAAAACGAAATTTTGTAAAAATATATTTACAGTTTAATTCAGTAATTGAAAGCAATTGTTTTAAGTGTCTGGGGCTCTTTAATTTCTTAATTCTTATTTCGAATTTGTAATATCTTGTAAGTATTTAGTGGAATATAATTAAAAATTATAATGAATAATAATAACAATAGCAATAAGGTACCAGTAAGAATATAATTTCAATAGTTATAATAACAGAAGCAGCAGGAGTAGTAGTAGTAATAATAATAAATGATTTTAAGACATGGATTTTAATGGAAAATTATTTAATACATTAATAGTTAATTTTTCAGTTACAGAGAAAGAAAAACGTTGCAAAGCACTAATATTTTATATAAGTATTATTAAGTGTCAATCAAAATGGTAATCTGAATGGCATTATATGTTTCGATTAAATAACAATTAAGTATTTAAAATATTCTAAAGATTATGTAGATTCTTAAACCAGTAAGTTTTATTCACCATTACTTTTTGACAAGCGACACTTTTTTTTTCACATTTCCTTTTTTTCTATTATTCTAATTTTTTGACTTGGACCTAGCCTTATACATGCTTGCGAATCATGTTTTTCTTCTTAACAAACTATAAATGAGCAGAATTTAATGACTTTTTTTTTTCAATATCTTAAAAACTTTTTTAAAATGAGGTTACTCGTAAACATTTTCCATAAAATGGAAAAATAAAATGTTAATAAAGCATAAAAATATGTATAAAGTTAACATCTTTAAACTAAAATTTAATTTTTATATAAAAAAGGAAAAATTTGATCATTAACCTTAATTAAAAGTAAAGAAATAACTATTAAAATTCATTTTTATCCTTCTTTAAGCGATCTTTCCAATTTCCAAAAGTTAATTTCCGATTTCTATTCTTGGCTAGGATTGCTTCTAATTATCGCTGAACCAAATATACTATATTTTTGGAATATTTTGCAATATTTAATAATAATAAAAAGAAAATCAAATTTTTTCACCAAAACAGCGGTAGTTATTTTTAGATCAGGCCTATACCTTAAAATGTGAGCTTTAGGCTAAATATGTTTTCCAACGTCTTCAAGATTATTGCATTACTTCATACACAGTTTGCAGAAAAATATTTTTTGCTGTGTATTTTGATAATGGCTAACTATTTCAAATATAATATAATTTATATTACTTATTAAAAATCAAAACAAAGTCTTTACTGCAGAGTATGACGTGAATTATTGTTCATTTACACGGACACACAAAATTTTTCAGTTTCAGAATTGACTTTAAGTGCTGAATGCTTCAATTGCGGGTGCAATTGTATTATGCGTTATTGACTACACTGTAAAAAATCCGTTAAATTTATGGCAAAAACTGCAGGCCTCAATGCTGACCGCATTTTTTCCTGTAAAAATTGCAGTTGAATTAGATACAATAAAAAAATTTAAATCTAATTTTATTGCAATATTTACGACAAAAAAAATGTTGACAGAATTGCTGCCAGCAGCTTTTAAAGTAAATTAACGATTTTTTTTTCATATAAAATACATATAAAATATGTGATGGAATAAAATTTCGCCTTGCTTTTAACCTGAAATGAATAATGCTTACTTAAAAGGCGATTAAATAAACAATTATAGATGTTAAAATTTTATTTTATTTAAAAATCTTAGTGCTTTCGGACCTTTTCCAAACAGGTTCTTCCTCAGAGAATATTTTCATTAATAAATACAAATATGAGATTTTGTTTTGAAAAATGAACGTGACTCGTGGCTTGAAAATTGAGTTAGCAATATTTTTACGTAAACGGTAAAATTATTTGATTGTTGTACCATGATTTTTTTAATACGTCATTTTGACAATTTGTTAGGATTTTATTTTTAGGATGCTAAACCATACATTGGGTATATTATAAGATAGGGTATCATTGCACAATTTATTGCTTTTGCAAAAGATTTCTATTGATTTTCTTATAACGGATAAATAATAATTGCAATTGGGAATATAATTTTTGTATTATCAAAATCTATTGTGATATTCTGTTTGAGATATAAACGTGAAAAAGCAGTAGATTGGCGACAAAAAAAATTGTCTATATCTCAAACAGAATATTACAATAGATTTTGATAATACAAAAATCATATTCCTAACATCCAATTATTACTTATCCGTTATAAGAGAATCAATAAAAATCTTATGCAAGAGTAATAAAGTGTGCAATGATACCCTATCTTATAATATACCCAATTTATGGTTTAGCATCCTAAAAATAAAATCCTAACAAATTGTCAAAATGACGTATTAAAAAAATCATGGTACAACAATCAAATAATTTTACCGTTCACGTAAAAATATTGCTAACTCAATTTTCAAGCCACGAGTCTCCTTCATTTTTCAAAACAAAATCGCATATTTGTATTTATTAATGAAAATATTCTCTGAGGAAGAACCTGCTTGGAAAAGGTTCGAAAGTACTAAGATTTTTAAATAAAATAAAATTTCAACATCTTTAATTGTTTATTTAATCGCCTTTTAAGTAAGCATTATTCATTTTATGATATTTTTTTCTTTTTACAGTGTATAACTAACATTTTTCGCACTATAAATTATGAATAATTTTAAAAAATATGCACAGGGCAAAAAAAATAGTTCGGAAGCATTACTATGCATTAGGGTGGGTCGAAAAAATCAAATTTTTTCAAATCCACTATTAATAGTGCAGAAAAGTTGCCTTTTGTAATTAGAAGGATAACGCTTTTTTTTTTTTTTTTTTTTTTTTTAAATCGGTTAATATCTTTAATTCGCGTATCGCACTTGGAGTTCGGAAAATTTGGCCAAAAATGACGATTTTTGAAATTAATGATGAAAATTTAAAAAATTTCGAACTTACTTCTAATAGTGCGGAAAAGTTTCCTTTTATATCTAAAAAGACAACGCAAAAATATTTTTGAAATCGGTTAATATCTTCAGGTCGCCCATATCACTGGAATTTCGGAAAATTTGATCAAAAACGACATTTTGGCGAATTTAATGAGGAATATTAAAAAAAGTTCGAACTTGCTTGTAATAATACGCTAAAGTAACCGTGTACAATTAAAAAAGAACTTTTTTCCTTTTTTAACTCTGTTAATATCTTTAGGTCGCGCATCGTACCTGAAATTTGGAAAATATGATCAAATTTCACATAGGCTGATTACAAAAACAACTGTTGAACCGATCTTTTTCTATTCCTCTTGCTCAGGACGCAGATGGGCTGTCAACGCATGTGGTTTTGAGGCTTGTTATGTGATTACCACATACAGTTACATTATATCAAGAGAAAATTGATTTAAAATTATGTCTAAGACCAAAACGGGAGAGGCACATTTCTTTAATTCAGGAGCCAACATGAAAATTGGTCATGTAACGCCTATGAATGGAACCGGAAAAAAATATTTGTGAAGGTATCGTTCTGTATCTGTCTCAGAAGAATATTTCCATAGATGAAGTCCTTGTAGTTGCATATGACGTCATCTCTATCAGTACGGGATTGAAAAAAAGGATTATTCAAACCTTAGAAATGAAGATAGGCAGGCCCTTGCAGTGGTGTATTTACCTTTTGCATTTGATCAAATTGCCTTTTAGACACTTGTTTCAATATTTTGATGATAAAAGCAAAAGGTTAGCATTATTTTCTTGTCCTATAGACAAGCAACTACCTGCTTGCGAAAGATTACCTGTCATCAAGTTTGAATCAATCAATAGTGACTGTTGAAAACCCAAATGACCTTAGTGTGAGATCAAATGACAATTCAAAAAGATCAAAAGTATCTTTTTGAATTGTCAAATGCCGTGCAATCGGCTTCTTCCTGAGGATCTTTCTATCCGTGATCCGGGGCCCATTCCTCATTCCTACGACCGCCAATAGAATTCTCAGAACCCTAGGACTGAAATGAAGCAGTTAGTTTTATTCATCATAAAAACATATATGCCTGTATGGTTTGAAATTAATAAGAATTATTCTATTATATATAGAACAAAGCATGTACACAAGACAATAATAACATCGCGCTACCTATCAAAAAGTCTGCAAGAAGTTATAGACACTGTCATTGAACTTAACGCTTACATCGCTCATCCAGAAAACCTGCTATTGGCAATGATTACAGATGAGAGGGTATATGTCTGAGAGTTAGGATTACGATAAATTTTGAAAGCAATGAAACTGGTGACAGAAGTGGCGACTGTAAGAGATTTTGTGAGACCCAAGTTAAATTTTGGTGTTCAGAATTATACTGAACTAATTGATTGGTCGAGCTACAATGTTATTTCATCACGTATATTACACAGAATCAGCACAGAGAGAATTTTCTCTTTTATTGAATCGAAATCTATCTCAAAATTTGGAAGTGGAATCAATAAGGGCTTTTCCGTGCCACACACACAAGTGGCGGAATGATATGTGAAACTTGTGAGTGAGTCTTCTGAAAAAGTATGTGGCTCTACACTGTAAAAAAAAATCTGTAAAGGTACTAAACATTTTCTCGGAAACTGGGATTCCAAGAACTTTTCATGTAACGATAACAGGAAAAATCCATGTAACCGATTCTAAAACTTGAGTTTTTGTCGTTACCGTTACAGGAAAAGTTCTTGGAATCCCAGTTTCCTAGATAAAGTATAGTACCTTTACAGATTTTTTTTACAGTGTAATAGCAGAGACGGCTATATTAGATCAACTTTGCTTTCTCGATCACTAATGCCAAAATTTAATAATAAATCTCACTACAAGGCTTTAACTGTAGTAAAACAAGAAAGAAAAATAACTATTCTCTAAAATTACTACAATGCAAATAGCCTAATAATGTTTAAGTAAAACTTGTTAATTTTTTTTCTTTTTTTTCTTTTTTTTAGCAGAATGTTTCATTAAGTATTGTTCTAAATCTGCTCAATATGAATGTTTAACTCTAATAAATAAAATAGTTGAAAAACATACTTTTCTAAACTTTTTTTATAATTTACAAACAATGTATTATAAAAAACTAATAACCAATTTTAAATACGTTTATTACCAATTTTATAAGTTTATTTAAATACGTAATTTTACATTCCTACGCATACAATGGAATATTTTTATGTTGTAAGAAGTAGATGTAAAAAGAAGACGATTTTTCATCTTTTATATGAAACAATGTCAATTTTCATAAAATTTCGCCAAATTAAAGGGACTTAAAGGTATTAACAGATTTAAAAAAGAAAAAAACTTATTTTTTTAATTGTAAAAGGTCATTTTAGCGTACTATTACCAGCAAGATAGAATTTTAATTAATTTTCGTCATTTATTCCAAAAAATGTCATTTTTGATCATTTTTTCCGAACTTCAAGTGCGATGTGTGACCTAAAGATATTAACCGATTTCATAAAAAATTTTGCGTTATCCAACTATTTACAAAAGGCAACTTTTCCGCACTATTAATAGTGGATATGAAAAAATTCGATTTTTTCGGCCCACCCTACTATGCATGAGCATGAAACGCTGAAAGGTGATTATTAATTCAGTGATCATTGTTTGTAATTGCCTATGAGTGACAAATGCTTGATGTGCGTGTTCAATTGTAATACTCGGTTTTCACCTTAAATAAATTTTTAGAAACTCCAACTAATTTATAAATTTTAAAAATCATAGAGGGCTAAAAATATAATTTATTATCATTGCTGTGTATGAGCGTGAAATGCTTAAACGTGATTATTAATTGAGTGATCATTTTTCAGCTGAACTGTACAGCATAACAGTTGTAATTTCTTCAAGTGGATGAAAAACGTCCGGGACTTTATTCGGACCAGGAATATCTTGGCTGAAACCACCAATGCTCAATTGGCTGAGTCATACCGGACGAATTTGAAGGACTAAATCAGCCAATCAATCTTTAATGATCATAGAATTTCGTCTCATAATTCAATCAGCTGAACAAAATAAATGAAAGGTCTTTTTTTTTTACTATTTGGGCGTGAGAGAGTGATCCGTGAGATCCGTGAAACTGTATGCACCATCTAAATGAACTGCGTCATTTTTGTTTTCAAAAAGGTCTTGCTTTACAATGCTTGCGAACCCCTTATATATAAAGTAATTTTTGCGTTGTAGAAGTGTTTGCGATTATTTTTCACACGGTCATCTTGTATAATATGCCCACCTTGTGTAGTTATTAACCACCTGTGAAATGGTTATTGTTTTCGGTCGAGAATAGATCAAATGGTGTCTGGATTTTAAATTATTTAGGTCTGCTTCTGGAATATTAACACTAAAAATATGGGTTACAATGAATAAAAAGTATTCATTTTTATTTTTTCCACATACTTAAAATAGCTCCGATCCAAATGTACTCAAAACTGAGAAACAGGTGTACTCATTTTTGACATCTTGGTTGTGTTCAAATATATACCTCTATCGATTGCTCTTTGAACATATAAATTAAAGTAAAAATATACTAACCTTTATTTCCCTTTGAAAATTATTAACATTAAATGTTTAATTGATTATTTATTTAGAAAAATAAGAAAATTATCAGCGAAGTATCTAAATTGAATATTTTTATGACGAGATCATTATTTGCAAGCAATTTTAAATTTTTTTCAAAATACTGTGCGAAGTTTAATATTTATATTAATAAGCATTTTTTATGCCGCTATGAATGAGGTAAACCAATACTGAATACAAAATTATCATTTATTTGGATTTGATAACATATGATGTTTCAAAATTGTGAAAGCAATGTGATCCTTTTTGATTCAAACATACTCAGTCCGTTATGAGTACATTGATATGCTCATTTTTAAGTGCTTATTTTTTTTCAGTGAATGTTTAATCCATGGCGTACAAAATATGCAGCTCAATTAATATGTAAGCCGCATTTTGATTTTATTAGCTCAATGTGAATCATTCAAACATTTTGTTAAAGGTAATGAATGTCTAAATTTTATTTTTTTCTACGAAATTCTTTAGATTTAGAAGAATTTTTATTTGAATAAGAAATAGGAATGTCATTATCCGAGTGTGAAATTTAAATTTTAGTCTTTGAAAACATTTTCTGATTTTGATCGGTGAAATTTGTCAGTTAGGGGGAACTGGGGTACATTGATACTTGGGGCACATTGATACCCCCCCCCCCTGTAGAGGACACAAGGTCATTACAGGAAGTTTCACAACAGCTTCAAAAGGTGATACTAGTGAAATTAACAACATACAGAAAGTTTTGGAATGATTCAATAGTTTGATGAAATGGGACGGGTAATTAATTGTTTTTGTAGGTCAAAAGTAAATTTGAGTTGTACAATTGAAATGGTATTATACAACTGTTCCAGTATTTTCAACCGAAAAGAATACCCTCCCTGGCAAGTAACCCTAATCTTTATCAGTTCCTCATTCTTTATTTTTTGATAAATTATAATGTGTTGGATTTGCGACTCATTTTGTTTAAAATGGCTTCATGGGGCACAATGATACAGTCTTTGTCGGGACACATAAAACAACCTAAATCATTTGCTACTTTTTTTTTTTCATTACCTTTTATTTTTATTTTTACCATACACTCCTTAATTCAACCATTTTTCGTCAAAAATTTCTACTA
The DNA here is from genome assembly GCA_964019185.1 of Maratus speculifer. Classification (NCBI taxonomy): domain Eukaryota; kingdom Metazoa; phylum Arthropoda; class Arachnida; order Araneae; family Salticidae; genus Maratus; species Maratus speculifer. Next base: position 27,609,033 of record OZ025292.1, read on the forward strand.
TTAGTTTTTATTGAAGTGAAATAGCTCTAATTTCTTTATGTTAGAACATTTTATAGTATTTTTGCAAACAGAAGACGTACAAACTTACACAATATCTAGTGCTAGTAGAATTAACAAAAGAAATGGACGGAAGCCTGGCAAATCTCAAATTTAGATCGATTCTCCAGAGAAAAGTGTATTATCGACATGAGAAATGTTAAGTAAGAGAAACAAGCTGCAGAACAGTACATGATAATTATATTATGAACATAATTTTTAATGTAATTATCTTTTATTTTCTGTTTGTAAACTGATTTATAAACAGAAAACCTGGTAATTCTTTCACCTTTCCTAAGAAAGAAGAGAATTCTGGAGTTAAAGTGCCAGATATGGCAAAGTTACCACAGCCAACAAACAGACAAGGAACAGCCAGAACATCAGGTCATTATACATTTCATTTTGATTGCTTTAATATCGCTTACAAATAAATTGTGTGCTATTTTAATGTATATAAATATATATAAAATGATTTGCTAACTATTTTTCTGTGAAAAATATGCATTGGTGTTATTTTGTTTCCATTTTTCCCAGACGTTTCAAAGTGTATCAATCTTCCCCAGGGATGAGGCCCTTTGATACAAATTACTTTTTTCGATTTTTTTTTTTAATTACATGCAAAAATAATATATAAAACAACGATTGTACATTTTTGTAACAAACTACACAGGTTTTGCTGACATCACATAGAAAAATAACTTGAAATTTCTGCTTTCTAGACACCAAATTTTTTTTTTGAAAAAAGCTGTATCATGTCCCCCAGTTCCCCCTACATTTTATGGACCTATAGTAAACACAGCACGGGAAATTATACTACATTAATGCTTATTACAATTAATTCTATTGGTGAATAAAGAGTAAGAGTTGTAATCATTTTCAACCACTTAGAAAATTTACAACTGTTATGATTTATTTAGAAATTGAATAGATTTTTAAAAAATTAATCTATATTTAAAATATTAAAAAATATTTTTGAATATAAATAAATAGATACACAAGTCTGCGCAAAAAACTGGATCCAGTACCATACTTTTTAGTACGTTTTCAGTTGTGCTAGACGTGATTTCCTGAATTAAATTTTATTGATTTTTTAGACGTGTATAAAAATTTGTTGGAATAATAGTATATATCAATAGATTTTTATACACGGCTAAAATTATACAAACTTTAATTGCAAAAAAATATTCAAGTGTATTTCCAAATTTTTTCACTAAAACTGCTGAGACTGAATTCTTTCCTGTATCTTTCGTTTTATAAACCAAGATAAATTTTTGCCCATTATGCATTACATATACAAATCTATTGATAATATACAGGGATGCTCAGATAATAAGAGTAATGGACAAACTATGGACAATAAGTGAAAAAATATCCTTTTTAAATGTTTTACGTATTTTCTATGTTCTTTACTTACATCTATATATCTTCTTTTGCCTTTTCTTATGGTGAATTTTCGTTAAAGTATTTTGTTAGAAAGTTTTTCGTAATCCATGCTTGACACATATTTCTTATTCTTGTTTAAACTATATGATTGTGTCTTAAGACAAAAAAAAAACATAATTATGTAAAGTGGACTACATTTATTTATATCTATTGTTCTATATACATAATTATATTTATTAAATAACATGTCTGATTAAAATATGTTTATTTGACGACATAAGTATCTTCATGTATTATGTAACTGATATTTATGAAATGAATTTCCTCTTATTGCCAATCACTAAACAATCATCACATACTCTAAACACACGAAAAGCTTTTAAAGCTTTGCATTTACATAAATAATTCTTGCGAGTTATTGTTGTTTTGTGTTTCTAATTAACATCTTAATGATACCTGCATTTACAAGTGTTCGTTTTTTTTTTTGGAAATCATTGTTAACGTTTTACAAAATGGTAAAGAAACTTTGAATTTCGACACAATTGTACTCTTTATGTCTTAATCTCATCAATGTTTATTTAAAGAAATTTTTCTAAAACTCAAAAGGAAAGTATTTTTAAAGTGAAACAATGCCATTATGAATACACAATGACCTGCTAAGTGGAATCCGGAATTTATTTACAATGTATACAGCTCTTTTCAACTCTTAATTTTAAAAGAATTAATTTATCATCTGCTGTAAATTTAAACATTTCTCTTGTACCTAGACTTTTTTTTTTGTTAAACATAAAATGAATATGCAATTTTTCCAATTGTATATCTCTTGAGAAACAGTAAATTAATACTGAAATTTTAACCTTGAGAAACAGTAAATTAATTACCAATATGTATAACATATTGGTCAGTTATGGGAAATTAAATACTATTAAGTCTGCAGGCAGTACTTTGTAGAAACCTTTGGAATGAAATTATCGTAGAATAATTTTTAAAACGAAAGAAAATGAAGCTAATTTAAGAGCATTTATGCTTCATTTTTTAGATTTCTGCCCTTGGTCTGTCCCTATGATTCATTCAAGGGTTTTCTTCAAATTTCAGATTCTGTTAACATTGACATGAATTTTTGTGTGAATTTTCCAACAAGCAGCGCTGCTGACACATTTTTAAAAATTTGAACGATTCTAAAGATACTTATATCTTAAGAACTAATGCACGGCTTTACTTCAAATTTCATGTCATTTTAAACAGTGACAAAAGTTAGTGGATGGATAGGAGAATTCTGAAGTTCTGTCTTCAAAATGCCTAACATTAAAAAATCTAAATAACCCAATATGTCGAAAATTATAGAAGTTCTTATACAAAACTAATTTTCTTAAAGACGATGTAGATGAAACTGGTGGACATCTCATAAGTTATATCCACTTTAACTATTATTTATATAATTTGGATTTTGTAAATTTCTCCCACTTTCTCCAAAATTTTTTCATATTAATATTTTTTATTAAAAGCTTTATCAGAGAAGACCACCTGCAGTATTTTTTCTTTTATATTCAAAATAAACGCACATTTATCAGCAATCTGGCATAAAACCCGCTCACGTGCGACTGAAGATCATATATCCAAAGTTTTCATCCCGCCTTTTCATCCCCGTATTATGCACACAAAATACATCGTTTTTTTACATAAGACACAGATATGTGTACTTATGGGCAGTTTACACGCTAAACTGTGGTTATATAATAACTTGGTAGGAGCCATGTTAAGGAGCTTGATCATCCTGTTAATGCACAGAAAAACGCGTAATTTGAAAGTGACACGTCAGTAGTGTGTTTGGGAATATGCACGTCACTTTACACAGTTAGACAAATCGTTTTTGTGTCATTAGTATAACTGTTAAAATGTATAAATTTACGCATTCATATTTTTAGAGTGTATTCTAAATAGTGTTTGTTTTAATGCGAATTATCTCTAAAACTTCCGTACTTTAAATTTTATAAATACTTGCTGAATTGAATGTTCCAAAAAATATATTTTAAACGGACACAATATATTTTAGGCCATTTCTTCAATATGTGTTAGCACAGCACTTAATATTAATAAAAAGTCTTGTAGAACATCCTATTTTACTAAAATTATTTTTTTAATTAACTTTTTATAAATCCTTATTATTTTTCAAAATATTAATTATTTTGCTTCGATTTTTTTCCACATTCATTTAAATGTACTACTTAAAAGTGTGCATAGATTTGTAGATAGGTAAAATTTTACATTTAATGTGATTTTAGTTTCTCGTATATTAAAAAATAACGAAAATTTAACAAACTCTCAATTTAGATGTTCCTTAAAAAATAATTATAAACTTGAATGTTAATTCCATGCACACAAATATTAAATACACCATGAAGAACAAGTAAAAAGATTTTTAATTCTCTAAATAGATTAGCAAAAAAGGCCTTGGTACTTTTCGAACAAGCAAGTTGTAAAAATAGAAGAAGGGGGGAAAAATCTGTTTTGAGTTTTTATTTGTGTGAGTCATTGCGCTGGATCTATTAACGGAATTTACATTATCTCACAATAAAATGGACGTACAGGTAAAAATAAAGTATCAAAATATTTACAATTAAAGAAGTTTTCATTTAATATTTAAAAAAGAAAATAAATATTTTGATTTACAGGGTGGTTATAAAATAAGTATCCCTATTTGGAGCTATCTGCAGTTTGAAGGAATATCACGAATGAAACCGAAATCGGTACACATACTGTTCAAGAAGGGGATAGAAGAATGGAACAATAAAAAAAGATAGTTACACTAATCGGCAACAGATGGCGCTACTGGTCCTGCCAGTGCGAACGCCGTTGTAATCATTAGTAAAATCAAAACGTGGTCATTTCTGCCATTAATGATGTACGACATGGCTCTCAGTTTACCAGATCGCGCTTTAATTTTAAAACTGTTCTACGTTAACAGTTCAAACAGCGTAGTTGCTTTACGTGAATTTAGGCGAGTGAAAGGGATGCGTAAAGGAAAAGGTCCTTTGACATCGTGTGCAGTGAGAAGAATGGTAAAAAAATTCGAGGAGACTGGGTCGTTTACTGTAAAATGTGGAAGAAGAAGGAAACCATTACCTCTCCGTAATCAAGAAGAAATAGCTTCTGCGATTGTGGAGCCATCAGGGACTCCGGAAGCCGGTCCTAGTGCACGTGGAGTTGCCCGAAATTTGGATAGTCCATATTCTACTGTTTGAAAAGTCCTACGAAAGGTAATCCAATTTTATCCTTATAAAATTAGTTGTCATCAACAATTGTTACCAAGTGACACAAAGCGCAATCTGTCGGCGATTATTGCAATTATTTTTTTAATTGTTCCAATCTTCTTCCCCCTTCTCAAATAGTATGTGTAAAAATTTTGGCTTCATTCGGTTAATTCCTTCAAGCTACAGACAGCTCCAAATAGGGATACTTATTTTATAACCACCTGGTATTTCAAGGTACTGTGTCTACTTAACGGAATTTTAAACAAAAACACGTAAAATGAATTAATTTTATTAAATATGTTAAAATTATTATTGATTTTTTTAAGAAATTTTAAATTTGAAGTCGTTAATAAAGTGAAAATAAGTTTATGACTCAAAATTCTCTTCCTTTATCTCACCTCGCTTGCTGAAAATTCAAAACATAATCACCGTACTCGTAAGATTTTTCTTCTTCGATAAATGTAATAAAATTTGATTTCCCACATGGCTATTTATTCACTCCGCCATTACATTAATCTCTTGAGACTAACAAGTTGATTGAAGCAAATTCTTGTTGGGATATTTTTTTTCCTTAGTTCAAATATTAATTACATGAGACAAACAAGTGCAATGAAACTATTTTTAATGAAAGATGCTCCCTAATTATTTGATAGCTGGATAAAAATAAATGAAAAATAAATAAATACTTTTAATCTTTAGTTTCAAAATGAAAAGTCTTTATTATTAAAAGCTTGGGGAAATATGCTTTTAGATGTTAAAGATTTTTCTTGTATGTACATTTATTGGATAAATAATTATTTATTGTTTTTATTTCAGAAATGTAGAAAACAAAATGTATTATTAAATCAATCTAGCTGTTATAAAAATGCTATTAAATTTATTCAGCTTAGCTTGATAAATCTAATACATTTTTGAGAAGGGCCAACTAAGAAAATCTTTTAACACTTTCTGTAACTTTTGGTAAATTTAAAAGAAAATAATAACATTCAATGGATCTTTTATTTCCCTCCGCCTTAATATATGAAAAACTTTATAGAAAGATTAATTTAAAAAGCCCAGGGAGGAAAATTAAAACCATAAATTAAAGATTCATTTTCACGCCTGAGTTTGCCACTATAAATACGAATTATGTAATAAATAAACGAATTATTAGTACGAATTATGTATTATATGAATCGTGTCTCGTATGTGATATTTAAATGAGGTTCATTAAATATATTATAATTAACGCTTTCATTATATTGTCAATATCTTTAGTTTAAATAAAGAAATTGACTAATACAATCAAAGTAATGTTTTTTTCCATTTTTACAAAATTTACTTTTCATATTTCTTTTTTCGAAATTTTAAATTTGCTTGGAAAAAGTACACAATCGTCTAATAATCTCATTATTCAGCTGGTGCAATTTGAATTTGCCAATATTATTTTTTATCTATGACTTAAATAAGACCTATGAATACGATTCCTGATTTAGCTCATTTTCAAGAAAAAAATATTCTATGGGTTCACCCTTCATAGGTATTTATTAAGATTTACTGAAAAGTATTTTGTGACTTATTGTAAAAATGACAATCGATACAAAATATTGTCTTAAAAGTAACTGAAATTTGCTTTTTTCTCACTATATCAGTAATAACTTCCTCTATTGTTTGAGTTTTCACTACTCTATTTTATATAAGTAACTTTCTGTAATTGACTATCCGATTGTGGAAAATATATTATGCTCAAAATTGCCTGATTTAGATACTTTTGACTAGATAGTCTATGTAAAATTCTACATAATCAAAGAAACTCCGTAGGAGAAAAAATAAAATCAATTAATAGTGATATATACACCAGTTACTAAAAGCAATTAATTTTAAAATTTGCCTAAATGACGAAAACGAAAAAAAAAAAAAATGCTGAAAAGCTCATTTTTGTGAAAACAAATTTCTTGCTTGGTTGTTATAAATATAAAAATATTTACAGCTAATACACGATATCTGTCAAATTACAATATTATTTTTTCATTGACATGTAGTCTCAATTGATTTACCTCGTATTTAGTGCCTTTGATGTGCATTTTGTTCTATAGTTAGAACTGAATCCCTGTACGTACAATAATCTGACGTTTTCGAGAAAAAAAAGTAACTTCATATTAAGGTTTAATCTCAGATGGATAACAGAAAGTGATGAAACCTATGAAGAAACATTATGACATTTTTCTTTTACTAGATCTCTGAAGTATCTTTTAATAATAAGGAATGACTAAATATTGGCTACTCTCTATTCCTTAAATTTCAATGAGATAAGAATTTTTTTGTGACATGAAATTATAATTAAATCAGTTTTTTAACTTAAATAAAACGCTAAGAGGTGAAATTATATTCAATTTATGCAAACAAAAAATAAAATAAAAATAAAATACAAACTTCACGCTTTTCCATCGACAAATAATGCTCCTCAAAAAATTATAAAATCGACAAAAAGAATCATTAAGTGGGAGATTCGCACACCCTCCCCATACTCTGTATTATATTTAACCAATGGACTCCAAATCTAATCAGGGAAGCACCATATTAGGAAAACACTGTATATCAAATTGGAGCAAATCGGATAATTGTGAATAAACAAGCTATTTATCAAAGCAAATGGACAAATTTGCCCCTTGTTTCTCTCCTTTATTCTTAACCAATCAACCCACAAAACTAACCATGGAAGCATCTAGTTAGGATAAACATATATACCAAATTTGAAGCAAATTGATAATTTCTATCAATAATCACGTTGCGTGCATACATACGCACTCAGATACGAACGTAAATACACTACTGGGCATTAAAATTGCTACACCACGAAGACGACATACTACAGACATTAAATTTAAACGACAAGAATATGCAGTGATATGCAAATGATTAGCTTTTCAGCCCATTCTGACGAAGCAGGTGACGGTAGCGACACCTACAATGTGTTTAAATGAGGAAATTTTTCAGACGGTTTTTCACATCGAAATTGCATTTGAGCGTTGTTGCCTGGTGAAAAAATTTTGTGGTGCCTCGTGTAAGAAAGAGAAATGCGTACCAGTATGTTTCTGACCTTGATATAGGTCGAATTGTAGCCTACCGGGATTACGGTTTATCGTATCGCTGTATTGCTGCTCGCGTTAGTCGAGATCCAATGACTGTTCGCAGAATATGGAATCGATGGATTCCGGACGGTATTACGGAACGCCCTCCGGTATCTCAATGGGCCCCTCTCACTAGCAGCCGAGAAAACAGGCATGTTATCCGTATGGCTGTAATGGATCGTGAAAATACGTCATGAGCCCTGATTAAAAGAATAGGATCATTCGCAAAACAAAAAGAGTCTGTACAAACAGTTCGACGACAATTGCAGTAGCATGGACTCTCAGCTCGGAGACCAAGGCTGCGAGACATCATGACGCATTGACGCATGGTAGGAGCGCATTCAATGGTGTGGTCAAGGACGAACCTGGGTATACGAATGGCGAGAATTCCTTTTTTCAGATAAATCCAAGTTCTATTTACAATATCATTATGGTCGTATTAGTATTTAGCGGCATCGCGGGGAACGAACATTGGCAGCGTCAATTCGTCATCATCCATACTGGCCCATGGCCTGCCGTGATGGTATGGGGTGCCATTGGATACACGTCTGGGTCATCTCTTGTTCGCATTGACGGCACTTCGAACAGTGCACGTTACATTTCTGATATTTTACGACTCGTGGCTCTACCCTTTATTTGAGACCTGCGAAACCCTACGTTTTGGCAGAATAATGCCCGATCGCATGTTTTCGAAATTATACGGATCTTCCTCGATACGGAAAATGTTCGGCCGTTGCCCTGGCCACTACGTTTACCTGATTTCTCACCAATGGAAAATGTCTGGTCAATGGTCGACGAGCGACTGTCTCATAATCATACCCCAGTCACTACGCTTGATGAACTGTGGCATCATGTTGAAGGTGCATGGGTATCTGTACCTGTACATGCCATCCAATCTTTGTTTGACTCAATGCGCAGGCGTATAAGAGCTTTCTTTACTGCCCGAGGTGGTTGTTTTGGGTACTGATTTCTCAGGGTCTATGCACCCAAATTTCTTAAAATTGAAATCACTTGTTATTTCTATCACAATATATTTGTCCAATAAGTATCATTTTGTTATCCTCATTTCTTCCTGGTGTAGCAATTTTAATGGCCAGTAGTGTACATAACATGAGAGCACATTTTTTCTCAGGCTGTGATTGCCTGTGAGCTTAAAATAAAAATATTAAAAATTTCTAGATTCAAACGATTCCAATTTCATGGTAAGAGTACTTAGGTAGTACTTAGGTAAGAATAAAGCATCATTACAACAAAAATGTTTCAAAGCTTATCAGAATGTAACATCAGAAAATAGTCTCGAAAATCGTTTCTGTGAAAAGTTTATGCAAAAAGAATATTTCTTGAACTCGGTAGAAAAATAAAAGAAAAACTCTCAAGATTTCGCAAAGGAATTTGGGGATGTGAGCTTTCTCCATAAAGATTAAATTTTCTGCATCTGTTTATTGCTTCTTTTCCGGAAGAGTTCAGCGGGGAAAGTCAAAGTTGGAAGAAATAAATTACTTAAAATGGGGAGAAGTTCTGATTTATTTCTTAGATCAAAAGTCAGAAGTTAGAGAAGTGAAGGAGTAAAAGCTGTTATCCGTAGAGAAAATACTGAGATAAGTACGCTCGCGACGTGTAATAAACATATTGAAATTCTACTTCTAAATTCACCTAGAGAAAATAATAAAAATTTGTATAAAGCACAAATAAAATGTACTGGTTATAGAAGGACTACTGAAGATGGTTATGTGAGTTTGGTTGAAAAATCTTTGGAATTTTAATAGATTAAAAGATTAAATAATATAAACTTAGGCAGATTTGAATACATTTAAAAAAAAATAAATAAAGTTTATATATAAAAAGTAAAATACTAAAAAACATTTTAAAATACAAGATTAAATGTTTCGCCATGATACACGCAAGGTCTGATCCGTACACATAATTTTACATTGCAAAACAGATATTGGAATAAATCAAGACAGTTACAGTTGGTTATTACTTTTTTAGAAAAAGATCTTAAAGTCTTAGTTTATATTATTCAATCTTTAAATAGTTTTTTTTAATTCTGACGTTAAATGTATATTTATTGTAAATTTTGATGGATTGTTATGCATTTGTAAGGCATTGTAATCTCTTCAGTTCCGGAGCTAAAATAAGAATACAAAAACATAGTCATTGTTTTTTTCCAAACATAATGACATTATAAATGACCAAAAATATATGCTTTCTGAAATTTTTCCTTTATGTGCTTAGTAATTTAGGATAAAAAATAGGAATTTAAAACTATAAATCCTCTAAAAACATCAATTAAATAATCATTAACCTAAATTAATGCATCCACAAATGTAAGAGCATTTTAAACAAGTAAGTAATCTAGAGATCTTTCTTGGACAAACTATCATTTTGACATTTTTAGGCATTCTTCAAATTCAGATGAAAGTGGCATTTATTTCAAGAGAGATTCAGCTTAGGTGCAGTCATTTATCAGTTTACTTTCAAAGCAAAAAGCATGAATAAGAAGTGATTCAAAAATATAAAAAATCATGCGTTTCAGCGTGATTTCAATTTATGAAAATCACGCATTACAAATAAATAAATAAAAATACATAATTTTTGTTGAATGTTTTATACCGCCATTGTCCATACTTTTTCTGTATGAGAAAAACAGGAAAAACGTTATTTATAAAATCACAATTCTCTAAGATTTTTTAATATTTCCAATGGCAATATTTTTTTTTTATTTTCCCAATATCATTTATCGTATGATCTTTTGAAAGAACACCAAGGTCAGATACTAACATAGCGGATTATCACGGATATGGATATGAAATTCACTTTTTCTTATTCCTAAATCAATAAATATATTCTGTTACTTGAATTACACATAGGTACTTTGACTGATCTTTTCTAAACACCTCTATCACGTGACTGATCCTTACAAGATTATCTGGAATAGACATTCCTTAAAGATGAAAGATCGGGAATTTTTCTTTTACGTTCCGGTATGTCCTTGTTTTTATTACTAGATGTGTAATGCTTTTACTTATTTCTTGAAATTCTTTCTGAATTAGTGTTGCATGTAATAAAAATTTATTTTTAAAGAATTTTTTTTTTTTTTTTTTTTTTTTTTTGTTAGTCAGATTTTTAATTGGTATTATGTAGATCTAATTTTGCTTTTTCTAATATTTTGTTTCTTTTTTTCATAATGTTTTATAATATAATCTGTATTTTACGATAATTTGATAATATGTTATGAAATTTGAAGTAAATAAAGCAGAGGTCACTCTATTGTAGTTCATCATAAAACTTAAAAATAAAGCTTTCGTATCTTTCTGTATTTATAAAAACGTAATTAGCACCATTCCATCAAATATTTAGTAAATATAAAAAACTAAATGGATTTTAAAATTAATAGGTTAATGGTAATGAATGCAAATTGGAAATGGGAAGTTAAAAATTGCCTTATTTTAAAAAACTTGCTCTGTCCTTGCAATAGTGTTTTCGATTATGTTGAAGACCAGTATTAGCAAATTTTCTAGATTACAATGTATTGTTATTTCTTGCAAAGTATACAAATGCCCTTCATAGTTTGAAGGAAAATTGCAGAAATTATATTTAGTCATATGCATTCTCTAGGAAAACGTAAAAAAAGGACAGAAATATATCAATGCATTTTTTGTATTACAAACAAAACTAGTCGGATAGGGCGTATCCATAACTTTTTTCTTTATCATTGAAGTTATTATTTAAAATTCGCTATCAAAATGTCACAATATAAATACTAATCTATGCCCATCATCAAGAATCTAAAGATATGAAATTTCTTGCGTTACTTTTTGAGATATCATAGATTCTAAAGTCATGTAAATCTCATAAATTGCAGCAAAACAGTGACACCCTATTAGGAAATTAACGCCAAATTCAAATCAACAAAAACGTGCGCTAAATTATAAGAGAATCCTAAAATGGATGAAAATACATGCATTAGTTCTTGAGATAGAGCTATTGCGAAAATCTTGAAAAAATCAGCATAGCAGCGTTATATGTAAGGCAATTTTCTTCAAAATACAAACACCACCAAATCATAATAATGACTAACTGAATCTTAGGTTCATAACTGAATCTTAAGTTTAATAAAAATCCGTGCATTAATTTTTGAGACAGAGCTATTGCGGAAACCGTACAAAACACAGCATAGCAGTGCACCTGCTGAACGATTTACAGCAAGATATAAAAAACGTAACGCACAAGCAGTTACAGAAATTAATGTTTGATGAAAATCCGTGCGTTTAGTTGTTGAGATAGAGCTGTTGCATAAATCGTGAAAATGACAGCAAGGAAGCTTAGTAGCGCAGCCTTTTGAGTGATTTAAACCAAAATGTAAAGAACATCCATTCATGTCAAGCACTAACAGAACATGAAGCTTGATTATAATCCGTGAGTTTAGTTCTTGAGATAGAGATGTTCCTTAAATCGCAAAAAAGCCTGAAAGGCAGCATAACAGCGCCACCTGTTGAGAGATTTAAACAACATCTATTTATATCAAGCACCAACAGAACTTGAAATTTGCTGAAAATCCGTGCGTTTAGTTTTTGAGAAAAAGCTGTTGCGGAAATCGGGAAAAAAGGCAACATATCAGTGTCACTTCTTGAGCAATTTAAACCCAAACTTAAATAGCGTCCATTTATGTTAAGGATTAACAGAATCTCTAGTTTGATGAAAATGCTTCATTAATACTTGAGATAGAACTAATACTGAAATTGTAAAAATTCGACACAGCTGTGCCAACTGTTGAGTGATTTATACAAAATTGTATAAAAAAGTAATTCATGCCAAGCCCAAAATAAATCGGAAGTTTTGCGAAAATCCGCTCATTAGTTTTGAAGATTAAGCTGTTGCCGAAATCGTGGGAAAAAAAAACTGCGTTGCAGATCCACCTGTTGAGCGATTCACATAAAAACTAATTAGCACAAATTCATATCAGGAATTAGCTAAATATAGTTTTAAAAAAAATTCTATGCTTTAGCTCTTGAGAAAGAGCGCCTATAGTACTTGTGTCACATACAGACATATAGCTAGATTTACAGACTCACAGACAGACATTTGGCAAAACATGTTTTTCAGATTCTCTGACCTCTAAACGTGTAAATCAGACAAAAACTGTAATTGGAACATTTTCACGAATCCAATGCTTTCTTCTTGTAAAGATAGAATAAAGTAAAAAGAGTGAAATGCTTTATTTTAAAAGAAATATTTAAAAATAAAATCAGCCGTAATAATATATTAATTGAAATGGATTTTGGTTTCTTGGCAATTGTTTTATATCTGATGAATGTTTATGAAATTATAAAGTTAAAATTATATTCCTGCATAAAATAATTTTTTAATAGATTGTAAGGACTAAAAATTTTGTAGCCTTTAAAAAGCCTTTTGCGAGACGCAAAAATAGAAATAAAAAGTTATAAAACAGTTTTCTAAAAATACGTATTATAAGGGATTGAAAAAACACGTTGAAAGTTCCGAACAAAAATCAAAAAAGAATTTTCTTCGAAAGCCCAGATTTTTGAAGTCAGGAAATTTAAAATGATTTCTTACAGAAAGGCAACAAGAGGATTTTGCTTTTTTTTTTTTTTTTTTTTTTCATTTTTCGAATTTTTAATTCAGTTTCTGTGGAGGTCTGGTAGTCGAATCCTAAATTTTTAGTTTAGTAATAATGCACAGAGAAATAAAATCTTTACGATTTCATTTGATTTTTATGTGCACTCTTCCAGAAAAAAGGCCTTGCTTCATACATTTTAATCAGCAAATTATCCCAGAAATTAAACAGCTAAGTGCAAGTAACTCGCGCGCTGATATTCTGCATAACATACACACACATATATATATACGCATATGAGGACCCGACAGACGTTGTCCTGGCACCGACTCCAAAAATCAAATAAATGTACATAAATATAATAATACGCATGGTAAATACTACGCTCTTAACTTAATTTCTTATTACAATTATGTAAGGAAAATTTTCTTCACTTTGCAGTAGTTTTCCAAGTCGGTTTAATTTTTTATAAAAAAGTTTATTTTTTCTTTTTTGTTAAAAATTAACGATTTCTGAAGTCGGTTAATTGAAATTATAATACAGGAAAAGTTATATGTATGTCAGGAGTTGGGTTCAAACACACTATCTCTCTCTTCGAGAACCTGAGTTTAAATCTGGCGCTTTAGACCACTGAGCCATTCAGTCCGCACTCTATTCGGCGAACTTATTCAACACTTTTAATTAGCGAAAAATCACTAACTTTATTAGTTTTTGCCTAATTACTAAAAACGCACTGTATCAATTTCGATGAAATGTGAATCTAAACCATTCTAGAATCCACACACACAAAAAAAAAATTCATTAAAATCGGTCCAGTCGTTTAGGAGGAGTTGTGTGACATACACACGCACAGGAGAGTTTTATATGTAAAGATATATATATCTATATATAGATACGAAATATTTGATGTAATTTTATAGAATCTTATCGATCGAATGTAATATCTGTTCTCAATCATGCTACTTAGTAAGAAAATTCCATCAGGAATACTCGTTAATTTGCAGTCGTGTGGCACCGGTCAGTAAAACCATACATAATATTCTTCGACATGTTCCTCACTTAAAGTAATCAGAAGTTTCAAATATTTTTAATCACGTTTATTCATATTTCATCATATGTAAACAATTTCACTAACGTCTTACGTTACCGTCATCATAAGTAAAGGGTATTATTTAATATAGAAAAATAACTTGATAAATTTTCCTCGCAAGCTGGCAGCCATTTTATTATTAAAAGAAAAAACATGGAATATCACTTCGAAGCCAATTTAAAAAGGTTTTGTTAGACTCTGAGAAAAATACAGGATTTTATGAATAAGATCTAAGATACTAATTATAAATTTAGAAATTGTGATTTAAACCAATACGATAATTTTACCTCGCGAAAAAAAAAAGTTTTCTCAGTCTGTCGGAAAATTATCTGACACAATCCGGCCTAGCGCCATTTGCAGGGAATTGTGGTTAATCGAATGCTTTTTTAGAACGTAAATACAAAATTGTTATGTAAGACATAAAAGACTAAGTTTGGGTAATTGGACTTTAGGAAAGAAATGCTTTGACTGATATTTTTTTAGAATAAAATAAAATAAAAGAAACTTTTATTAAAGGTTTGGAATTAAAATAAATATTGATCGGTAATTTCAGATTGAAAAAAAAATGAAATGTGTTAAACTTCAAGGTTTAACTTAAAAAAAACTAAACAAGCATCTTAATGCTTGACCCAAGCCCAGAGGAGGGGGAGTTTTTTTTTCACCTTATACCTCTAACATTTTTATACATTTTACTTTTTTACATTTAAATAAAACATATTTAAAACAATATAAATTACTTATGACTAAAGATCACTTCAATGAATCTTTTAAGATCAAACTTCGTTAGGGGTTTTGTAAAGATGTCTGAGAGATTAGCTTTACTAGTTACGTGTTTTACATTAAATATCTCTTGGTTTAAAAGTTCTCTGACAAAAAATAATTTAACGTCAATGTGTTTTGTTCTGTAGTTTTCTATGGGAGACTTAAGGAAATCAATGGAGGCCATATTGTCTACTAACAAGGTTGGCTTAGTTTGTGGACCTGTAAAAATGTGCTTATCATAACACTCAGTTATGATTCTACTGAACCAAAGAAGCTCTTTAGTTGCTTCTGTTAAAGCCACAAACTCTGATTCCATGGTAGACAAGCAGACAGATTTTTGTTTAAAAGCTCTCCACATGATAGGAGATTTGTCTAACATTAAAAGTTGTCCCCCCATTGACGTCCTGTCATCACGATTGGCGGCGAAATCGGCATCAGTATATGTAATTAGATTTATGTTATGACAATGTAGCTTCAATTTGTAGTGTTTGGTGCTTTGTACATATCCCAGTAATTTTAAAAGACCATTCCAGTGGATTATGCCCGGATTACTCTGGAATTGACTGAAGATATTTACTGCATAGGATATGTCGGGGCGAGTCCTGCTTGTAAGAAAAGATAAGCAACCCAAAACACTTCGGTACGGATATTTTGACATCTCCTGGGTTTCAGTATCTGTTTGAGGGCACTGTGCTTTGGAGTACACTACTCCTTTACTTATGGGAAGTGATGTGATGGGAAAGTTATATTCCTTAAAACGTGTGCAGATATCATCAATATATTGCATTTGATGGATTGACACTACACCTTCCCCATCCTCCTCAAACTCAACCCCAAGGAGTTTACGTGTTTTCCCCAGGATTTTGATGTCAAAATGTTCAGCTAGTAATTTTAAAATCTCATTTATGTGTTTCTGATGCTTACTTAAAACAACAAAGTCATCAACATATAACAATAAAACAGCGTAATTAGAAAATGTGTAGATGCAATTACACCAATCCAGTTTGTTAAAACCAAGAGAAATTAAAACTTTATGTAATTCATAAAACCACACCCGGCCACTCTGATGGAGGCCATAAAGTGCCCTCTGGAGTTTACAGACCAAATTTTCTTTCCCTTTTATTTCGAATCCAGGAGGCTGTTTCATGTAGATGTTCTCTGAGAGAGGGGCATACAGATAGGCTCCTTTCACATCACATTGCGTGTGAATCCATCCGAGACATGAGACAAGGGCGGCAAAGAAAAAGCGGATTAAACTAAAATTTACAACTGGTGAAAACGTTTCGTCATAGGTTTCACCCCTGACCTGTTTGTAGCCTTGGGCTACTAGTCTTGCTTTGTATCTTGCCACCTGCCCTTTATCGTCTCGTTTGATGGTGAAGACCCATCTGCAGCCTAGAGGTTCAGTGTTGGGTGGTAATGATGTTAATTCCCATACATGTCTTTTATTTATTACGTTCATTTCCTCCTGCATTGCCTGTCTCCAGAGTTCCCACTGAGGGGATTTTAAGGCTTGCTTATATGTGTTGGGTATGGAGTCTTCTAGTCATATATCGTTTTTACGTGTTTCTGATAAGGATGAGTGTGGAGGTGTGTAACTAGGACTTGAACTAGCACTGGAAGTAGATTTTACAATACCCTGGTATTTATTTTCCCCTTTGAAACTGAACATGGTTGGATCAAATTTTATACCATTAGACTGACAGTATTCCCGCACTTCTCTGAGTGATCTTAAACGTTGCGTTTCACCCATCTCATAATAATAGATGTCGGTTCTCGACTTATCAGGCCTAGTTATGGCCTTATGGAACCATACAGCATCCCTCAGTGTTCTCGAGAATTCCTCGCCTTCCTCGTCACTTTCATCGTCAGATGAGTGAACGGAGGCGGGTTCATCAGTTTTTTGAGGTGCCTGGCTTAGGTGTTGGAGATGGTGATCTTTCTAAAGGAAATCTGTCAGGTTGAAGGTCAGTCAAAGGGTCAATTTCTGGTTGTTCTGAACTTAAAATATATGTAGGTCCCAGGTCGCTTCCGTTGTGCTGCTCTGAAGTTGTAAAAGGGTTTGTGCCTATTGAATAACTTGGGCCTTGCTCGCTATGCCTGTGAACATTTCTTGGCACGGATTCATCCCCAAATCTAACATTTATAGTTTCTATTATTTTGTTTGTGTCGGGAATCCATGCTCTGTAGCCTTTAGTTGACATTGCGTAACCCACTAAAACCCCCTTTTTGGCCTTAGGATCAAATTTGAATTTCTCAACTGCCTAGGTACTCCCACGTATGCCACGGTACCAAAAGGGCGTAAATGTCTTATTGAGGGTTTGTTGCCACAGTAATACTCAAAGGGTGTCTTTTTCTGCGTTTTGTGACATACCCTGTTTAGTGTGTACGCGATGTATAGAACTGCTTCCGGCCAGAATTTTAAACTGAGTTTGCTTTCATTAAGAATTGAGCGTGCCCCGTCCATTATAGTTTGATTTAAACGTTCCGAGACCCCATTTTGTTCCGGAGAATACACGTTGGTAAACTCATGGTGTATCCCGTTTTCCTCAAAGTATCTTTTAAATGCTTCATTGTCAAACTCCCGCCCATTGTCGCTACGGACTTCTTTTACCTTAGTGCCTAAAAATCTTTCAGCTCTTTTTACGTGATTAGTGAACACCTTGAATACTTGTGATTTGTTACATAAGGGGTAGACTGATACTTTACGTGAGAAGTCGTCAGTTATGGTTAAAAAGTACTTCTCACCGTTTCTACCTGTTATTTGTGTCGGTCCCCACAAGTCAGTATGAAGTAATTCAAGGGGTCGTTTTGATCTTATTTGATTTATGGGACGGAAGGAAGTTCGCCTGTGTTTGTTAATTTTACATGTCTCACATTCAAAGTCTTTACTTTTAATAGGTGGTAAGCCCCTTACACCATTACATTTAACAGTATGTTCGATTAAAGTGGGAGCTAATGTGTCCGAAACGTCTATGCCATAACTTAAAGTCGTCCTTCTGGACAGTAGAGGCTTGAAAACGCACCTTTTTAGGACTTTGACTATTTTGAGTTTTAGTTTTATTTTTAGGGCTAGGATCTGGGTACAGGCAGTAAATGCCATCTTTAAGAAAAGCACGAAATAGGGTACCACTGTCACGATATGCTCTAACCCTGCCCTCACCTCCTCTGAACTTGGCACCAGTTTTATCAAGCCTAGGGCCAGATATCAAATTGTGCCTTAAACTTGGGCAATACATAACATCGCCGAAGCGAACCATTTCCCCATTTATTTTTAAGTCCACTAGACCAGTTCCTTCAATAGGAAAAGTTGCTCCGTCAACGGCAACAGCGAACTCCTCATTTTGCAAAGGTTTAAATTTTACATAGAGGTTTTTATCTTTGCAAAAGTGGTGGGAGGCACCTGTGTCAAAGACCCAGGCGTCTCCACCACATTTAATATTACTAAGATTAGATTGAATGAGGTAGTTTACCTGGCTTGTTGGCTTACGTTGACGTTGGTTTCTAGCTCTATTGAGAGGCACATCTCTGCTAGGTCTGGAATTACAGGGTTGGACTCGAACTGGACTGGACACTGATGAACCTCTGGACACCGAGGAGTTCTGGAACGAGGAGTTTGAGGAGTCTCTGGAAGTGGTATGGAGGCAGGATTCGGGATTGGAAGATTGTTGAGGCAATTTACACTGTCGAAGCACATGGCCGGCTTGGCCACACCTATGGCACCTTCCCTTGAACTTAGGCTTATATACGGACCTCTTGGGTGTGCGA
This sequence comes from Maratus speculifer, assembly GCA_964019185.1. Classification (NCBI taxonomy): domain Eukaryota; kingdom Metazoa; phylum Arthropoda; class Arachnida; order Araneae; family Salticidae; genus Maratus; species Maratus speculifer. The sequence goes on from OZ025292.1 coordinate 27,628,011, forward strand.
GCTCGAGAAAAATGGGATTGGACCAGGTCACCTCTGTCTTCTTCACGTAATTTGATGCGGGATTCCTCGGCCACCAGCTCGGTCAGGACATCTTTAAATTTGAACTGCTGTTCGGGCCATCGCAAGATTCCCTGGACGAGATTGTCAAACTTTTTAGGGAGCCATCTCAACAACTGGAATGTCAGATAAATTTCCTTTATCGGCTCATTCATGGCAGCCAGCTGATCAGCAAGTCTCTGTAGGCGTGCAGCAAACATATCGACTGGCTCGTCAGGCTGTATTCTGCAGGACAGGATCTCGCCAAACAACTGCATGTGACGTGCACGGTTGTCAGGTTGAAAGTGGGTCTTCAGCTTTGGCCACGCTTCATGAGGGTCATCGATGTTTTCAATTATCCTCCGGAACTCATTTTCGACGTTTAGGTATACTATGGATAGTGCTGACCTGAGCCGTGCCTGATAGTCTTTTGTTGCTACTGCATCACTGGTATTCGGAGCCTCTTCGGTACCATTTACGATGCCCCAAGCATTCTTGTCGAGCAGCAGGTATTTGACATCCGCTGCCCAGGTTGCATAATTGTGAGAGTTCAATTTGTTTATGCTAACCTGTACGTTGGTCATTGCCATGCTCTTAATTAGATTTAAACAGAAAGGAAAAGAAATTTTTTTTTTCAAAAAAAAAACGTACTCTAAAACAGTCAAATAGTACGACAAAAAAATTTTTTTACCAAAAAACCTTTCTATTTTATACTAGAATAATTAGATATGATTATAAATTAAAATACAAATGCTATTGCGGCCCCCCCCACTAGAAATCGCTTGAAGGTCTAATGGCCGCATGCTACCACTAATTTAAGATATTGCCAACGAAGGTTATGGCCACCATAACAGGTTAAAAAGCGTAGTCGCTTCGGCCCATAACCCGTGATCGGTTCTGAGGCCAGAACCGTTCTAAAATTAAATAAAATTTAAGCAGAGGTTGAAGAAAAAAAATAAATAAAAAATGGTGACCTGAAAAAATATTGGCAATATGTGTGATTGCGTTATAAAGTCAGTAAAGAAGCATTTGATTAAAATATAACCTAACGTTTATTTTTCAAAAAAACATATTCAAATTAAAATATATGTATATATGAAATAATAAACAAAGAGAAAATTATATCTGGTAAAATCAATCAAAAACAATAATTTCTGAAATTATATTATCCATAGAATTAGAGTAATACTTTAACATGATAAAAGCACTTAATTAATTTAAACGGCATGACGTAAGGTAAAGTTTAAAAGACCAGTACAGGTTTGCAAAACGAACAACTTACCATGGCATCACTGGAAAAAAGCAATTCTCAAAACGGACGATGACGAACAAGTAAAGTCCAGGAATAGTTCAAAGAAAATAAAAACCTTGGATGTTAACACAGTTCATGACAGCAACATATTCATCGAAAGATAACATCGAAATCATATCCCCGATGTACCAAAGAAGAGAAATATTCTGATAGGTTTATTCTGAGTATAGGTAGTATTCTGATTATAAATTAATTCTTTTTTTTTAATACACAATTAGATTAGATGCCTGTCTTCACTCCATATATATTTTTTATCTTTTCATTGGGGTTCGTAAGCTTAAAATACTTTCAATCATCTTTTACCAGATTTTTTGTAATGTTATTTTTAAGTTATTTAATGAAAACAATTTTACCTACAGATATAGCGATCTCTTAAATTGTTTTTAAGCTCACGAATTCTGTTTTAATTTGTCTTCTTTGGTTTATCTTTTTTTTTTTTTCAATTTCATTTCTTTCCTTTATCTTTTTTTTTTTTTCAATTTCATTTCTTTTGTTTATTTTTATTTTTTTTTCAATTTCATTCCTTTTTTTCTCACAATTTCTTTTCTTTTTAATACAGATTACGTCATATTACATATTTTACATCAGTATTCACTGTGTACTTTTTTAATCATTTCATCTTCTTTATTTTGATTTTTTTAGCTTTCTTTGCCATATTTGTGTTACACAAACTTTATAAGACTGCCATTTTAAAAAATGAACATGCAAAGAAACAATCAAAAATGCTTCTGTATCTCTATTCTACCCTTTAGTACTTGAAAAATACTTAAGATTCAATGATGATAAACGTAAAGAATCTATAATCAAAGTTTTATCTGTTGCAATTATTTTTTTCTTCAGATAAAATTTAGAAAAAAAAAATATGTTTCTCATTTTCTTTTCGGAAAGCAGAACCATTTTGTTCAATGGCCCATAACTTTTAAATATGTAGTTATTTCCAGATTATTTCGACGTTATAATTTTTTAAGAAAAGCTCAAGAACTGCGTTTTTTGCTACTAAACTGTCAAAAATGCGTCTACAAGCAAAAGAACGGTTTAAAGTTGATATTCAGAAGATAATGTAAAACCATAACAACGTATAATTCGCCAATTTTATTTTATTTATCAATTTTCTTTCTTTTGCTGTTGGTTACTTTGAATTATTTTCTAACATTTTCAGGAAATATTTTCTTTCTTGACATTTTTCATGATTTAAGACATTTATCATGATGTTCAGCTTGGATGTATGCAAACTCAGACATTTTTATTTGAATAATTATCACCTAAATTAGGATAGTATTATGAAGATCATGTATTTGTATATTGAAATATTTAAAATTATTAGATGTCCTATATGTCAATACCTTTATTACATTTAAATTTTTTAAGCAAAAATATTTATGTTTTATTCCTAAAATAAGCGCAGTTGTTTATACATGCTGAAATGTTCAGCCTCCACGGAGCTTCCTAAAATTTTAAAAGATATTATCTAAAAAAAAAAAAAAAAAAAAAAAAAAAAGTACAAAATATTTCATTTTCACTAATATCCATTTTTAATATCAAAGTTAATCTCATTACACTGTAAAAAATATATCGGAAAGTTATCTCTAAAGTTACTAAACTTTTTATAGGAAATTAGAATTTCGAGAATTTTTAATGTAACGGTAACAGCAAAAATTCATGTAAGCAGAATTGGTTACATGTATTTTTGCTGTTACCGTTACATAAAAAAAATCAGGAATCGCCTTGCAAAACTTTGATAATTTTACAATTTTTTTCAGTGTATGCAAGATATCGGCTAATTTTTTTGTTTATCCACTTTTAAATTTATTTTTATTTATTTATTTATTTATTTATTTTAGTAAGTATTTTTATTAGTAGAAATTTTGAGAAAGTCATCGTCAGTGAGACGAAAAATGTTTTACTGTAACGTTTGTTTCTCAAATATACTTTATTGAGAGTTTAAAGTATTTGTCACTCTCTTCGCAGCGACGGCGAAGTTGTGGTTTGGTAAATTTCAATGTCGGAGTTTTTCCCCTGAGTCAAGAACTTGTTTGTAATCGGTATATAACTTTTTGGTTGGTCCACTGGCAGAAGCATAAACGAATTATTAGTGGGATTTCCTATTTCATTTAACCTGTTAGTCATATATTTATAAAAGACATTTGATTTTAACTCTCTAGTCAGTGACCAATTGTATTTTAAAAGTTGTCCACTATTGTAAAAGCACTTTATTATTAGCTCCTTATGAATGTCTGAGATTCTTTTCTTGAAGATATTCATCAGGGCGGTTGCTTCAAAATAAAGGAAAAATATATGCATGTTTAATGGTATATCTGTTATTCTAGGCATCCTATTCGATTCGTTTGATTGAAAACTTTATGTCAAGTAATTACAAATATAAGTTGAAATAATTCCGTTTACTTGATTCTATTAATATATACAATTACTTTTGGTGTTCTTTTTCAATCACAACATATAATTTAAACACCATTACGAAATTATTATCATGCATTAATGAATAAAATATTGATTTTTGTATGAAAGGACTTATATTTTGTATGCATCTCCGATTCGGAATACTGAAAACTGATACACATTATTATTAAGGACTTATTAGTTCCACAGGATTAAATAAATCGATAAATTACTTTTGAACTTCAAAATATTTAGTGTTTTGTTTCAAAAATTCATTTTTTTCAGTAAGAGAGGTTAATTGAGTTTGCTTTACTTCCTCTCAATAATCTTCATTTATTTATATTTGTTATTCATTTAAAAGAAAAAAATAAGTCAAGAAAATTTCCATTTCTTTATTGCATATATAACATATTTACTTAATTGAATATGAATTCTAAAATAAGAAAGAAAAATCTTGCGTCAAGCATACATTATGAAACACTTTCCTTCACATCAAGAATAATGTAACAAAAATTTACCATTTAATAAGGTATAATTGGTACATTTGGAAATGCACCACGCATTTTAAGAAAACCTTCTGCAATTCTCATCTGCACACCATCTCTATATATGGTATATATGTGTGGCCTAGAAAATATACTCAACAAAGTAAATTAACGAACTCAAGGATTTCAGATATCGATGAGAGTGACTCAGTAATACAGGGTGAGTCATAAATATCGAAACAATAGCCTATCTCCTTAAATATTGCCCCTAGACCCATACTTCCAATTGCAAAAAGTCGTAAAAAAAGGTAAATTTTTTGAGAAGATAAGTTGCAATTCCATGGGGGTATATTTGAAAAATTACGAAGATTAACTTTTTATACGGTCCCCGTAGGATAAAAATTCCAATTAGGAAAACTTTCCTTATCCAGTCCTGAATAATACACAAAAAGTTGCATCTTCATACCTTCAAAAGTCGCAGAGTTATAGCCGTTTGAATAATTCATCAGGTTTTAAAGGACTAGACACAAATTGGAATGCGCACAATTCAAAAGACAATGTTACTTTAGCAGTTCTGGGAACCGTGTAAAAAATCTGTCTTTTGAGTTAGAATTTTGATTTTTTTTCTTTTTTTGTGATGGTTAGCCATATAATTTGCTAAGAAAATCACATCCTAAAATTTATCATAAAATTTATAAAAATTTCATGATTAGTACTGGTTTAAATGGGATAATTTAAAATCGTCATAACTCCAAATATTATTTATCGGATTTCAATTTCTTTCCATTTAATTAAAGATGAAGATCTGATTTTAGTTTTGTTTCGGGGTTTTTGTTTTTTAATATTAATTTTAGAACTATTAAAAACATTTATTGAAAATATAATATAACATAAAAAAATCATATTTTCAAAAGTTAAAAATTTTTCAATTTTGCACGAAACAAAACTAATGTAAAATAATTTAAAGTGACATGTTCAAGATTGTACTTTTTTTCTTTAACAATTTTTAACTTTTAATATGGTCTGCATTGGACGAAATTTTCAATCCCGGTCTCGAGCAATCAGCATTAAAATCACCGTCTCTGACTGACCTAATAAGTGCATGCAGTAAGTAAAATTGTAAAATTTGGTTCAATCAAAATTTTTACAAAAACCACATAGATTTTCAAAACGCTTTTATTTTATTTTACAAAAAAAAAAAAAAAAAAAAAAAAAAAAAAAAAAAAACTTATTTTTTAAGAATACTATATTTAAATGCTAAAAAATAAACACAATAAAAACAGAAAAATAATCTGCCTATGACGGAATTCTGTCTTCAACAGAAAGTGTGTTGACCCATGCAAAGTGAATTCAATAATACCTGAGAAAAAATCAACTCCTTTTAACCCTCCTAGAAAGGGCATTTGTCTATTACGTATTTTTTCTTTCCTATGTGATTCCGTCTTAAAAGGTTTTACTGTATAACATTTTACAAAGTCTATAACGCACGAGATATGGATTATCGATATTAAAATATAAGTGAAACATTTAGATATAAACAGAGATTTATTAATAAAATAAATACATCACACCCTTTGGCGCTTATTTAATAATAAAAAGTATAAATATAAAAAACGAAAAGCTATAAAGTGTATTTTTTTTTCAGAATTCCTCCTCGCGAAACAATTTTCAACTACACTGAAATAAAAAACTATGTTGAAATTCACGGCTGAGCCGGTCTGTGATTTAAACTTTTTTCCAGGCTGGGCCGGATTATGATTTTAACATTTTTCCATGCCGGGCAGAAATTTTTTCCCTATGAGTCGGTTTGGTACCGGACATAGATATTTTGATCCATGCAGACCTCCAGTGCTAACGATTAACATATTCTGAAAATAAGTTTTGATTAAAATCAATATGCTCTTTATTATATCCAGATAAGAGGCACGGTCGCAAATCGACATTTAATACAAACAATTTGCGGACTATCCCTCATTTACTTTGTAAAAAAGTAAAAAATTCTTCGTTTATAGGCATGGTAAAGTGGTGTAAGTCACGAATTTTTGAGAATTTGTGATTTTAATATCTCTGTCAGGTTTTCAGATACAGAGACGAAATTTTTTTGTTCAATTTAGGAATGGATAAGGACTAATTTCCTAATTGGGAATTTTGCTCTACGGGGTCCGTAGAAAAATTTTATTTTCGTATTTTTCAAATAGACCCCCCATGAAGTTGCAACTTATCTTATCAGAAATTTCACCTTTTTTATGATTTTTTGCGAAGTATGGGTCTAGAAGCATTATTTAAGGAGATAGCCTATTGTTTCGATATTTATGACTCACCCTGTATATATATATAAAGTATGTAAAGATCACGAGTTGAATAAAGTAATAAGAACATAGGATTTCTGTGAAAAGGTTAGAAAATAGTTGAGGTGCACATTTTACATGTTTAAAAGAAAGAGAAAAACAGTAAGTAACATATTTTAATTTTATTTAAAAATGTACCAGATGTATATTGTTTATTAATGTATTCTAATTAAGGACTTTATCTTTGTTTGTGTCACAATTAAATAATGTTTAACAGTAAAATCATGTTATGTGTTTATATAGCTATAAAAAATATTAAAAATATAACATGTAAAAATCCTATATATACATATGTATATATATATATATATATATATATATATATATATATATATATATATATATATATACATTGTATGAAAATTTAATGTAGTCAGAAAATACATACTATAGTTAATACATACTAAAGTTCACATTCTTCAATTTCCATAAATTTGGAAAATCGCACATGAACCCTTTTGTATAGCCCTGCATATGAGTTACAGGATTTATAGAAAAGAAATAATATGCAGAAAAAGAGTTAAAGTTTAAAGAGCATACTCAAAAAGAAAACACACTTGCAGGAATAATTAATTGTAAAAAAAGACGAATGATTCTTAATTAACGAAAATGTATTGTAATCAGCAATGAAACAATACTTTAACCTTTTTCGAGTAAAACAAGGCTTCGAAAGTGTTTCTACTCTGTTTTCTTTTTAGGAACTCCGCGAAAGGATTTAACTGTAAAACATAAAGCAAAATTCATTAAAATAAATTTTTATCAGCAGCCCATTTATTTAAAAAACTATTCCGAGAAGATTTCACAGGGCATTAATTAGTTCTCTCTTTCTAGAAAACCAATTTTTCGGATACTGGGATATCTGAAGTAAATATTTTGATGTTTAGCTAACATGTTTAAAATAAAAAAATGTAAAATTAACTGTTGACAACGTTGTTGCCAGCATTTTTTGCCGAAAGTTTAACGAATTTCTTTGCAATGTATTAAAGAAAACATTCATAGAAATAGTAGTATCTATCTTATAAATTCTTATCTATAAAAACCCAGAATTGAAAAAAAAATCATGCATAAAAGGAAAAAAGAAATCTGTACTTTTTAAAAATCATAACCAGAAAGAAAATTTCCGCATCAATAAATTATATATATAGCTTGGAAAAAGCATAACACATTTGAAAAAACAGTATCCGCAATTACTATTTATAGTACGTAAAAATATCCGAATCTCTTTGTACAGCCTTGTATACGTTACATAGATTTATATCACACAGTATGCCGAAATAAGATCACTAATAAATCACGTAACCCAGATGAAAATTACTATTTAGCAATTTCCGACGATAAGTTGAAATGTGTTCCAACTCGTCTGAATAACCCTGTATAAGATATACAGAATTCATGCATACTAACTAATATGCGAAAAAAAGAGTTAAATTTTAAAAAGCTTAGAACATCTGTAAATTATTTTCCATTCGCTATGACAAAGTTATAACTAAATTGTTTTGTGTGTCCTGTTAATGACTGATAAATGCTATGCCTACTCTATTACACAATAATCATTTTTCAGTACATATCACTGGTGTATATCGATTTTAAAATTTATAAATCAATGCAAAATCATTTAATAGTCTTCAAACTATTTTTCATTTCAGGTGATAATGTAGTGCCTTTTTTTTTACCGTTTCTAAAAATTAACTATAAGTTCTATACACTTCATTTTTTTACGAAGCATAGATTATGAAACAGTAAGAGAGTATAGTATGCATAATGTTATTTTTTATTTGGGTGGTAGAAGACGATTTATTTCTAAAACGTATAAAACTTTAGAAAACACAATTTCGCAATTAAAATCAATAGCCAAGAAAATATATATTTTTTGAGAAGCTCTACACTTGTCTTATATATTTAATTTATTTATATTCGTACACCTTTCTATACGATCTATAGACTTGTAATACACATATACTACGTTTTATGCAAAATTTAGTTAAGTTAGAAAAGTTACAACACCACTGAAAATTCCTTTTGAGCAGTATTCGACAATAGAAGGAAATGTACTCGAATTATTTTGTACAGCCCTGTATAGGTTTTTTTTTTTTTAATTTAATACACCAAGCAATATGCGAAAAAGTTACATTAAAAAGCAGTTACCAAATGATAAAAGCGTAGTTTATCCATAAAATTGTAAGGTAACTCATGAGAAAAAAAAATTTTATGCACAATTTATTTAATTTATCTTACTCTAGGAAATTCGCGTATTTTCCATATAAATTGGATACATGAAGCAAACATGAAAATACATGCATTAAGTTTAATAAAAATGTGTAAACAGATATAAAGTAAAAAAAAGTCTTTTTTCATGCATTATTCACTAAAAAGGCAAATTTCACTTCAGTGAATTGTAATAGATTTTTAATCAAGTAATTTGTAATACCGACATTGAATGAAACGAAGAATTATTTGCATTTTTTATAGTGTAATTAAATTGATGATATTGCTTAGCATTTTAATAACAAGAAAAGTAATGATTTGGGACGAATAATTGAATCGTTTAATAAAAACTAATCATTTGCTATTCTTTAATATAAAAGAAACAAACTGAATAATTTCTTACTTTAATTACCTTTTTTAGTATAACAAATTAGTTTTTTTCCTTTAGATTATTCCATTAATTGAATGTTTAGAACATAATTACATAAAATTTACCCGTGATTTTTTTTTCATTGGAAAAAATTGGTTCGATAAAAAATTAATAATATGAAAATACAGATCTTCAAACAGTTTTGTAAAATTCGACATTTTTCGCTTGTCGGTTATATTCTAAATTGATTAAGCTTTATTTCTTCTGCTATACAGATTTTTATTCGTTTAGGTAATTTCGTAATTATATAAGTACGTAGAACCTATAGTGGTCTTTTGTTCCGTCCGTCCGTTGTCTGTTCGAGTAAAACAGTGCAAAACCTACTCAATTGAATTGTTTGAAATTTAATCAATAGAATCGTTGCAGAAGTTTGTCGAATCATTTTGAAATTTTATGTAAATACAATTAAAACTAAAAAAGATATTAATAAAGGGTTTCTTCATATAATTAAGTCCTATACTACGTAATTAATTCAATGATGTCCCATACAATGTAATGATTTTATGTTACCACTGTGATGGCGTCTTGTTTAACCCTCTGGTAGCATACTTGCTACTGTATGTTCAGCATTAAGTTTTAGCTCGAAATTACATAAATAAAGTATATTTTATGTCATTACAACAATAATTGGAACTTTATCTAATATTAGTTATGAATTTTCAATGCAGACGGAGCGTTATACAAGAAAAAAGTTCATTTAGAGTAACATGTCCAACAAATAAGACAAAATTGCATTGATAGTGGTACGTTTTTGATCAAAATTTCAAATATTTTACATGAAACAAAACCAAATGCTTATAGTATACAGATATAAAACGTGTTATTTCATTCTTTGCAAAAAAATTCAATATAAGTTTTTTTTAATGATTAAATAAATAAAATCAAGCCTGCAGTAAATATTCTATCTTGGATGTTAATATTCATGGTAACATTTTTGATACAATATTATTTTCAAATGAAATTCCTGCATATTGGTGTTCGATTGAAATTAAGATATTTGTTTTCCTTTTAAGTTAAAAGTCCATGTTATTACATAAACCTTTAATAAATTACTTCAAATAAACAATAACTTTTTTTTTCTTCTAGCATTTTTGAACAAAATATTATTATTATTATTATTTAATATATTAATAGAGGAAAATTTGAAATAAATACGGAATAATTATTTCTAACGTTATATCTCTAAGTACAAATATAAGCGAACGTTTTTTATTGAGCCGTATCACTCAAGAATATCATATTTAGTACTTGCTTATCTGACCGACACACAGTGGAGTATTTGACCCGAAATCCCGGTCAAAAATATTTTTCGATGTAAATATAGTCCGATTGGCTTGAAATTTTTAGATGTTATTGGGTATCACTATGGAATGTTTGGCATTGTAAATGAAGTCTATAGCCTGGACGGTTCATTTACAGAGACACCCAAAAGAATTCCCTTACATTATAGTCAATGGGGAAAAATCGTTTCTTCTGTATTTTAATGATATCACACTTTTAAACGTGCTGAAATTTACATATATCACTAATGTGTATTAAGGCACTTATTGTGGAATATGGTGTACATTTAATAGATCATTCATTTACAGGGACACACAAAAGAATATGGCGGAAGAATAAATTTAAGTATTGAAGTCTATGACCAATAATTTCTGGAAGTGCGTTTGTAGTTGTGTTGGCGTTTTAAAATGGGACAGCTTTTATTAAATACTTATTGGTGTGGATACATTCTATATATCATATACAGGGATGCACAAAAGTTCTCAAGTACATTTCCATCCACGGAATGGACATTTTTAATTGTGCTATGCGTTTCACTGAGCTAACTTTTAGCATACTATGACCTATGCATACAAATCCATAGCTTAGTTTAATATTTTATATCTTAAAAGTTGACGAAGTGTAAGTTAGATTTTAAGACTTCACATATTAATAAATATATATTTTATGAATATTTTTACAATTAAGAAAAAAAAGAGTCATCATTTAAGAAGAGCACAAAGAAAAAAGAAGCTAAAATATTAATTTACTAAGTACATATTTAAAAAATACGAATAAATCACAAGTCCATTGACTTTACTGGGAAAGTAATTGTTGATAGGTTTGTCTTATTCAATATTAATGTTTAATTAAATGTATTTAATTTTACTATATATAAAACTTATTATTTACATTTGCTAATGCTTATTACATTTAAATTACATATAATAAAAATTCTTGCATTTAATTTATGTTTAATAGTGTTATATTTAATAGTAGGTTCAGTAAAGTGGAGTCTATATAGTACAGATTGCTCTCGGAATACAGTACAGATATAGTACAGATATATATACACAATATAGTACAGATTGCCCTCGGAAGGGTTAATTCCCCCCTTTCTCCTCTTATATTACACACATGAGTCACAGGAATTAATTAGCGAACTCTTTTTCAATAAATATGTATATATAATTTGAAGGAGATCGGATATTTCGATCAAAGATGTCAAGTTGCGTGAGTATGTACGTACCTACATACGTACATATGTACGTACGTACATACATACATACAGACATAATATGTAGGTGCAAAAACTCTCCGGTAATAGTCTGTGAGCTATAAACCTGCAATACGACAGTAAATGTATAGTTCTTATCTCTTCAATTCGGTGGCTGCAAAACGGGGCATTTAAATAGTCATCCCGAAAAAAAAATTATAAAAAAATGGCACAAACATGCGCAAGATTTTTTTGCAGAAATTGACACTCAAGACTATAACTAATACGATTATAACTCAAACATGGCGCGGCAAAGCGCGGCACATATTTAAAAAGCTTTCGATATGTATAAATTAGAGCCAAAAACGCTTTAAAAATAACCTTTTTACACATTTAATATTTTTTTATTACATTAAAACCTAAACTATTTAAATTAACACATGGTTTAACACTAAGCTTTGACCTTTGTTAAACACGTAAGCCATGTTTTGTTTCAATTCAACCATTCATTGAGCCATAAAAAAAATATATTTAAACATAACAACAAAGCCAAAAAACAACAAAAAACCACGTCTTCTCACGAAGAAACTTCCTCTTCAGCTGAGGCCCAGAGCCACCATATATAACTCAGGTTCCTAAAATAGACATAGATCGATGCACCAATTAGTTAGCTATTAAAAAATATAATTTTTACAATTGTTGACGAAATTTTAATTTTTGCCTTTTTGACCAGGTTTTTGGGTCAAATACTCCACTGTGCGACGTTGCCCGGGACCATAGATGTTTTTAAGAAAATTGAGAATATTTAAAATCTCCATTTATACTAAAATGAAAAAGAAAAATATTATTTTATCTGGAGAGTAATTTAAATTTTACAATATTTGAAATTTGATCTGTAAAACCACAAATATGCATTTATGTTACGAAAGCCATATTTTGGAGGGACAAAAAGTATAATCGTTGCTTTTACCTGTTTTTAACCACAAAAATAATGCAGTAGTTCAATTATTTTAAAATTCCTCTTTTCAATGAGACCTACTCAATGTAAAATTTTCTGAGCACGTTCGCGGCGTGCGCTGCACATCAGAACATATTCTAAGAAAGCATAAAAGAAGTAATTACCTAATTTACTAGGTTTCTTGAATGATGCCATGGATGGATTTTGAAGATCAATTGCAAATCAATCAAAAGAATCATTTAAACAGGAAATATTAATAAATGAGTGTCTAATTGGTTGCCCCACAATGTTTGAAACTTTTGCTGCATCGTCAATTCACCGCTTTTTATAGAATATCTCTAATTTTACCAATGAGAGTGCTTCATAATACAGAGAAGTAATCGTTTTCTATAAAACCGGTGGAGTGATGATGAAGCAAAATTTTCAATTTTTTAACAGTGGGACATTCAGCCGTGAAATGCAAGAATTAAATCCCATATTTAGCGTCCGTTCTCATTGTCGGGTTTCTTCGATGCTACGGATTGGTGGCTAGCTGCAAGTAGTCTCTAACCTGGCTGCTTTGGTGCCGTGGATTGTTTAAAAGCTGAAAATATCCTCTTACTTATTAAGTTTTAATATTTTTTAAACTCTAAATTGAAATTGAAAATCCGGCTGCCACGTGCAGGTTTACTGAATATATGAGATCGATATATAAACAAATACAGAAACTCTTTTAGGTTATACAACATGTTCAAATGAAATTGTTTTCGCAAAATAAAATACTTTTCAAATATTGTAAAATCCTTTATATTTCATCCTAATCTGCACATGGTAGCATGTATGATAGCATATAGAAATTTTATGGAATGTATTAAAATCCTTTTTTTTTCATATTTTTATTCTATTTGGCTCATAATAACTTAAATAAAAATAAAAATAATTTTTCCTTAGCAATTTAAAAAAAGATTATGTAAAAGTGACTAATTTTTTTGACATTAAGCAATCAAGAAGCAAAGAATGCGTTGTACACTAATAAATATCCAATGCTATACTAGGCTTTATTAATCACGGATGTTGTAAATAGTGTACTATAAGCATTCGGAATGAAATTTCGCTGTGCATTTTCTATACATTTTAAAATGTTAAGCATTTCCTTGCATATTTTCCATTTTAAACTTTCAGGATTCCAAGACTTTCGTGATAATATGCCTAAAGTTTATTTTTAAAATCCGTATTTCCTTGATATCTCAAACGTCAATCTTGAAACCAAATTCTTCCCGTTCTTTCGTTTTTAAATCTGTATCGTTCGAAATCCCAACTTATTGAAAATTTCCGATTTCTCCAATTCTTTACCTGAAAAGATCTTTATATATAAAAAAAGAAAAACGATAGGATGAAACAGAATTTTGGTTTTGAAAAGCATCAACTTGAAGATTTTTCTTTCAACAAATATTTCTTGGCAGTTTTTGTCGCGTAATATATATATAATAAAATGAAATTCAATATTCTCTTTTGGCTGGTATTCTATAATAGAACACAAATAAATAAAAGAAAAATGTTTCTCGTAAAAATATATGATATTTTACAGAATATTGTAAGAAAATTATTCTATAAAATAAATACCGTATATTTTCCTGTATAAACCAACACTTTTGGGGCATTTTGTATTTCAAAAGTGTGGGTGTCAGAATTGTTATTCTAAAATGAAAAAAATAGATGGTTAATTTTAAAAATTTGAAAAATACTTATAAATTTTAGTAATTATTTTTAAAATCTTGTCTTTTACGTTAAAAAAATAAGTTGGAAATAGCGCGTCTAACGTTGCAAATGAGATGCGTTCATACTATAACTGTTTTCATAAATATTCCGTTTTAATGCAATTGTTGTTAAATTCTTATGCAACAATGCATGAAAGCAAAATATAGTACAATTATAAGTATCTTAATTCCGTAATACGAATATAATAAGACTCCATCGTAAATCGTACATAATCAATATGGCAAACATAGAATTATTACCTATTACGGCATATCATTGAATTTATTACGTACAACATATTTATGTAAATACATTTCTCATAGACCATAATATAAAGGAAACTTTTTGAGTGCGTCTATAATTAAACTATGAACCTTACGTACTTCATTTTAATACTAAATATGGCTTGTAAATCTCAGTAACATATATCAATTTCAGTTCAATCAGAATGCATTAACGCAAAATTAGAGTACAGACTGACAAACCGAATCCTTAAGTATTTTCAACTATGTTTTAATGTTTTAAAACGCCTGATAAGTTCAAATTATCTTTCAGAAACTTATACTGAATAGAAGATAAAATACTTTAATTCTGTTGTAAAGCCCTGTATTTTGCCTACTAACTTTACATACATATATTCCACTATATAGCTAAAATTTAATTGACTAAAACACGCTTAAATCAAATGAAATCGTATTTTCAGCGATTATCTTCCATAGAAAACCATGTATCTAACACTTTGCATAGCCCTATATATATTTATATTTACATTTTATAAACATATCTCGGTTGGGTAGTTTTGTGTTATTATATGCGGACGGATGCATCGAAGGACGTCTATAGGTGCTTCGTATTTACATAATTAAGTATGCACCTAAAAAGACTACCAATCCTCATACCAAATCTCTTTCAAAGCTCACAAATAATTCGATAAAATAATTTTATTTTATTAATACATTAGTATCAATATCGACATCGTCTAATTCGCCATCATAATCGCAATTTTCTTTAAAAATGACACTGTCTGCAGTTCCATCCATCGCATTAATGCAACATTTTTTGAAAGATAAAACGATCATTTATTGTAGCAGTTAACCCCTTGGGGACGAGCGACACGTATATGTGCCGCAATAAGACTTAAGAATCCTTGTTTATCCTCACCTGTAAAATTTTACTGTATAATTTGCCTTATTTAATCGGAGTACTTTCTACGTTTAATAAAACACAATTTTCTGTTTTTTAAATCCAGTGACAAAACTTTTAAAAAAAATCATAAAAGGCTCCCGCTGCGAAAGCATTAATGCCCAAAAATATGATATTTATTTTTTATGAGTGAGCAAGTCACAACAAAATAAGCAATACGTAATTTAAACAGGTTTAGAAGCTCACCAAAATAGGAGAAATCAATATTTTATTATGAGTATTTTAATTATGAGTATTTTTAAATACGCGTTTGATCGGTGGTTCATTTTCTACTACTAACATTACTTAAAATTCTTTATATACACAAACATCTACAGATTATATTTGCATTTTAATAAAAGTATGTAAATCCAGCGATCATACCATAGGTCCGCTATGATCGCCGATAAAAAAACAACTGACGATTATCATATGTTGCCAGTACGGCAAACCTAAAGTACAGTTGAATGCGGCATGGAGGTGTGCACGATATCCAAGGTTATGGGGAAGCCGTAACAGATACATACAGCGCAAAAAAAAAGACGAATGTTTCTTAATTTAAGAAAATGTACCATAATCATGAACAAAAATTAACAATAATCTCTCGTAAATCACTTAAAATTCCAGAAAGCTTTTTTTAATCTATAGAAATCTCACAAAAGAATTTTTCTTTCAAATTTTAAAAATAATTTATAAAAATATTTTTTATTACCGTCCTGCAGTTTTGAAAAAGCTTTCGAATACCTTTTTCAGTACATTAATCCGTTCTTTCTACCCAGGAAATCTGTTTTTTGGATGCTATAATAGTCTAACAGCCGACCGCAGAAAAGCCTAAATCATCAAGCACAAGAAAAATTCCTTTATTTTATAGAAGAGTATTAATAGAGGAATCTAATGATCCATGTTTGCCGAAGCGAAGTGCTGCGTCAGCCAAAAATCGGTACCTCTGGCAGTCGACTTGTAGACATAGGATTATGTTTTCCCGCATCCAATTTTACATGTTTTCATACTTTTGATTGTATGGCAAACGTAATGCTAAGTCTACGAGTCAACCACTAGTGGTATTAGTTTTTGGCTTATGCATCATTTCTCTTCCGGCAAACATGGATCATTAGACTCCCCTATTACTACTCTTCCGTAAAACAAAGGAAGTTTTCTTGCGCTCGATGGCTTGGGGTTTTATGCTTTTGGACTATAAGGTTTTGAGGATAATTTGCACCAGTAAGCATGTCGAGCTGAAAAACATGCGGAGTAGAAGTAACACTAACATTAAATGTAACATTATACCGTTACAATTGCTTGCACACATTCAGTTATACAGTTGAAAACGTTTAGTTGAGGTCTGAAAGTAACTAACAAGTCGATTTTCCGAGAGAACATACCAATGCATTGTAAAAGCTATTTGAAAACGTCTCCAAAAATGAAGTTCAGGTAATAACAATGTATTTGTATAAATTCTTCTTTAATTTCTTGAAAAAGAAACTGAAGTTTCTAAAGATAATAGTCCTTTTTTTGGAGTATGGTGTCTTGCAAGTGGTTATTGAATATCTTTGTTTGTGATTACAGCAATTTTCCATAGTTTAAGAGACATCTTTTTTTTATGGTGTAAACAGTGAGTTTCCCGATCCAGAGCCGAGTGGCTCCATGCGGTCCATGGAGCCACTCGGCTCTGGATCGGGAAACTCACTGTTTACACCATAAAAAAAAAGATGTCTCTTAAACTATGGAAAATTGCTGTAATCACAAACAAAGATATTCAATAACCACTTGCAAGACACCATACTCCAAAAAAAGGACTATTATCTTTTATGGTGTAAAAGAAACTTACGATTCAATAGACCAGTTACCGCTCTTTTACACTTTATCAAGAAGTAGAACATTGAAATTGATTTAAAAAATTCAAAAGTAATATGTGCTTTGAAGCATTCTTACTTACTGCATAACCGTAATGAGGAGAAATTGTAAACCAAAGTGTGTATACTCCACATTCTAAATACATAGATGGGTTTCGTTAGGCAGTAATAGTTCGTTATAAAAAAACCCTCTCCTCATTATTATTATTATTATTATTATTACTATAATTGTGGGGGCGATTCTTTCTCCTGCAGCAGGCAACAGTGTGTCTCATTTCCGGGCGCTGTCTATGGAGACAAGGTACTGCAGCACGCAAGCTATACTTACCACACAGCTATATGGAAGCCGACATTTTTTTAGAATTGAAGTGAGCAGAGCGTGAGAAGAACGTTGGTTGTGTTTTGGAAAGAAGGACGCGGAATGACGAATTCAGAGATAATAGAATGTTAAACTCCGATGTTTGAAATGACTGTAGTTTATTGTAAATAGTATCCTGTAAATATTACTTTTGTAAATAATTAATGTTGATTATAAGATTCAAATGTTTTCGGTGTCAAGTCTAATTTAATATGATATTTAAAGAACGTCTTATTCTACATTATTATTATTATTAGATCTTTTACTTTATTTATTTATTTATTCATTCATTTATTTTAGTTTAGTTTATTTCCCTGTATTAGTGGTTTCAACCATCATGGAATCTGAATGTCCAATTTCAATCAAACATTTTATGAATAGGATATGGACAAGTTGTGTTCATTACAACTGTTTAATTTTAAAATCCTGGTGATGACTAACTTTTAGCCGAAAGTACTTGATTTTTTAAATTATTTTATTAGTTTATTCATATCTTGAGTATTGTATCATTTATGTAGTTTTATTCTATTTCGTATGCAAATAACATTTATTGTTCTTATTTTTTGTCTCAGACGTTGGTTAACAAATTCTATTTAACGTAAACAAGTTGCATTTAATGATAAAATTCAAAAGAGGAGAAAAATTAATTTAAACGAGAGTCAATTTATTTTAATTGCTGTTTCATATATACACATTTTATTACCTAAACTTTTTTATTTCTGTTACCATTTCTTTGTAAAAAAAAAATATATATTTTTTTAATTTTAGCATTTAAATCAACAGATTCATCTTAATGAAGTTGTAATAGGATGATTTTCAATGTTAATTAAAAACCTATCACGCTTTCATGTAACTTCTATTACCAAAAATTAAGTAAAATTTAATCGCAAAATTAATTAGGGAATAAAATGCATTCTGTTATTAAAATTAAAAAACATCCAAATTTATTCTCTAGCTATATTCATAATAACCAAAATATGAAAAAGGCCTTAGAAATTAAAGGCGGTATAAAGGAATAATAACAGCGTTAATTAATAAATTTGAATGCAAACTATGGCAAACAATTCTTTAGAAGAAGATTAAACATCGCATGAAAAAGCTTTTTAATCCCAAATGTGGAAATTTTCCATTTTAATAGATAAGTATTCCAAGAATCTTATCGTTTTTTCACGTTAGATTTATTTTTTAAAATGTGTTTGTATTAGTAAGTAGTTTTATACGATATGTTGTAGTTACTAATGAAATTTGGCCTATTATTAAATAATCCATATAATGGGACACTATGTAACTGAAATTCTGTGTAAAAATTAAAAATATGAAATATGTTTCTACCTAGTAAAAGTAATAATTTACCATGTGGTTTGACTGAAGTTTGGTCGTGTCTTAGAAAGCCACTAAAGAATTCAAACTGATTTCTTCGCCCATTTATTTATTTATATTTCTTAGAAATGCAAGAAATCATTTGTTAAACCAACAAACTCATCCGATGGTTTCAGCAATGCAATCTTTGAGTTCATTGTCAAAAACATCTCGCGTTGATTTATATTTCAATTTTTCAAGTAGATTTCATAAGAAACATCAATTATTCCATTATTCACTACATTGTGAAAAAAGGAATATTTTTCTCATAAGGATTTTTTTCTGCTAAAACATACTATAATCAGTAACTAAAACATTCGATAACCTATTTCAAGTCTCAAAACATTCCGAAAAGCCCTCTTTTATCTTTAGTAACGCCAGAAAAATATTTACGTAGGTTGATTCAAAAAAAAGTTTACAAACAGAAACATTTGAAACGTAATTATTGTGGAGCGAATATTTCCACCCAAGGTGGTTGGCAGATGGCTCTAGTTGTCCTACAGCGTTTCTACGAGTAAGTAGCGTCAGTACGCGGACATGTAAGAATGACAGTAATGACACGACAACTAGAAAAGTGGTCTCGCATAGAGGTGCGAGCCGTAATTCGATTCTTATGGGCGAAGAATGTGGCCGCATCCGAAATTCACGCACAAATCGTTAAACTGTAAGTCATTCTTCTGCATGACAATGCTAGGCCCCATACAGCTCGCCAGACTCAGAATTGCTGCAAAGGTTCCAGTGGGAGGTCTGAAATCACCCCCCATACAGCCCCGATTTGGCTCCAAGTGACTATTTCTTTTTTCCGGTGTTGAAGTGAAACTTACCTGGAACACGGTTCACCTCAGACGAAGCACTGAAAGCAGCTTCCGAGAAATGGCTCAATGAGCAGGGACCTGATTACTACCAAGACGGGATAAATAACTTGGTCTAACGTTCTGACAAATGCTTAAACAAGTTTGGCGACTATGTGGAAAAGTAAAGGCCAGATGAGTCTCTTGGTTGTCATTTGTATCTTGTATCTATCGTTAAGAAATACTTTTTCCTATGCCTTGTAAACTTTTTTTTGGATCACCCCTCGTACTTTCGCCATTTAACCCGTTGGAGACGAGCGACACGTATACGCGCCGCAAAACGGTTTAACAATCCTTGTTTATCCCCACCAGTAAAATTTTACTGTAAAATTTGCCTTCTTTAATCAGGGCATTTTCTCGATTTAATAAGCCACAAATTTCTGTACTTTAAAACCGGTGACAAAACATTAAAAATTTCCTAAAAGGCTCCCGTCGCGAAGGCCGGTTAAAGAAGAATTTATAAAATTAAATTTTTATTAGCGGCCGTAATTTTCGGAAACATTTTTGAGGAAGTTTTACTATGCATCAATAATTTCTCTAAGCCCAGAAAATCAGTTTTTTCGATTGCTATCAGAGTTCAACATAATACTCTCAGCTCCGTAACTGTAATTGTGCATACAATTGTAAGCGAAAAACGTTAATACATTGCTCAAAACAATTAAAGGATATTGCAGTTTTAGATGGATTTTGTATCTGGGAAACTTTTTAGCTGACATGGCCGACAGACATAGTAGGTTATATGGGAATAAATTACACATGTTTGGCAGAAAAAAATGCATTTTATTGCGCATTTGTGTACAAAAGGAAAAAAACACAATTTGTGCATATGAGATAACAAGTTGGAAAATGCACGTGAACGTAGCAAATGAGGTGCGTTCGTACGATAACGAAGTTTTAAAAATATTCAGATATTGCTGATATAGTAGAGCGTACTTTGGATACAGAATAGTAGTCGAAATCTTTGTGTTTCTGTAAATATGCAGGAAGTAATTTTTATTACACCTCAGAAACCTATATCTTATTCATAAAATGTGAAATAGTTGAATATAATTAAAACATGCCCCAAACAATGTTTCCCCGTGTAGCATTATGCAGGGGAATACTTTTGTGTGGCCCTGTAATTTAATACTAAATATTCTTTGCATCACAGATTGTACAGAATGTATATTTTCGTACATACTTTATAGATTCATGTCAATTATGTTATGTTCAAATGAGTGTAACACCATTAAAATGCATTTGAAACTTTTTTCCCATTAATCGTAATGTAACAAAATACTTTTGATTGTCCCTGTAATTGTTCTATTCATCCGATTTTCATAACATTTGAAATGACTCGACAAAATTATGTAATAATTATAAGTTTTCAATTTCAAACGATTAAAATGCATATGAAACTTTTTTTCCCATTGACCGTAATGTAACGGAATCCTTTTGGTTGTCCCTGTAAATGATATATCCATCGGATTTTCATAAAATTCTTTGCATCACAGATTGTACAGAATGCATATTTTAGTATATATTTCATAGATTCATGCCAATTCTATTATGTTCGAATGAGTGTAACATCATAAAAATGCATTTGAATCTTTTTTCCCATTAACCGTAATGTAATGGAATACCTTTGATTGTCCCTGTAAATGATCTATGCGTCCGACTTTCATAACATTTGAAATGACTCGATAAATTACGTAATAATTATATGTTTTAACGTTCAAACGATTAAAATGCATTTGAAATTCTTTTCCCATTGACCATAATGTAACGGAATCCTTTTGATTGTCCCTGTAATTGATCTATCCATCCGATTTTCATAACATTTGAAATTACTCGACAAAATTACCCAATAATTATATGTTTTAAATTTCAAGCGATTAAAATACATTTGAAAATTTTTTCCCCATTGACTGTAATGTAACGGAATCCTTTTGATTGTCCCTGTAATTGATCTATTCATCCGATTTTCATAAAATTTGAAATGACTCGACAAAATTATGTTATAATTATGTATTTTAAATTTCAAACGATTCGGTTGGGTAGTTTTTGCGTTGTTATATGCGGACAGACAGACGGACAGACGGACAGACAGACGGACAGACAGACGGACAGACGGACGGACTGAACGACAACAATAGGTGCTACGTATTTACATAATTACGAACGCACCTAAAAAGAATAAGAAAAGGTGTTTTCTTCAAAGAAAATCATTATCAATAAGAGGTATGGTTTCCACGGGTGGCTAGCAACGTTGAATTCCTTTGGGGCATGGACTCAATGAGGGTATTAATGACGAGTTGGGGTATTCTGCCCCACTGTTCCAGAAGAGTTCTTTCCAATTCTTGGAGAGTTTGTGGGGGTTGTTGGCGGCCAGAAACTCGTCTTCCTAGAGCGTCCCAAACGTGCTTGATTGGATTCATGTCTGGAGAACACGCTGGACATTCCATTCGAACGATTCCTTCCTCGAAAAGGAAATCCTTCACCAGGTTTTCACGATGTGGCCTGCAGTTATCGTCCATTAAAATGAAGTTATCTCCGATTGCTGCAGCGTAAGGGACTGCAATAGGTCTGAGGATCTCATCCCTATATCGGCGACCAGTCAGAGCTCCATCTCGAATGATGTAGTGGACAGTGCGCCCGTCAATGGAGATGCCACCATACACCAACACTCCTCCACCGCCAAATCTGACACTTTCGTGCACGGACGCAGGATTATTCCTACTGCCACGGTCCCTCCAGATGAAAATACGCCTATTATCCGGATGCACAGAAAAACGGGACTCATCAGAAAACAGAATATTGCTCCATACATTTCCCCTCCAGTTGACATGCTCGGTTGCCTACTCCCTGCGGTCGCCGAGCGAAGGTGTTGTTGGAGAAGAGTAGCGTTCATGTTTCGGTGTCTCCGAGCTGTTAACGCTAAATACCAATCTTCATTGGGCGTTGTTGTCCGTCTACGACCTTGCCCTGGTCTTCGGCCTGCACATCCACTCTCCGAAAAACGGTTCCAGATCCTGGAAATGACACTTTGTGACACTCCAATGGCTTGCGCTACTTCGTCTTGAGTTTGGCCCCCTTCTAACCTACCAACAATTCACCAAGCTTCCGAATCTGTCAAGTGACTTCCCTGAGACATCGTACTCATCGAAAAAAAGCAATCACTGAATGCCGATCATCCTTGTCTTAATTCTCTTTTATCCAGTTGAAAGTCAAATTTCATTCGCTGCATTTTTGACGTCGAACTCAAAATTTGCATACTCCACAGTTTGAAAACGAGAAAATTTTGCATTTGTGATTCTCTTCTTCTATTTTCGGCAAAAAAATTTCGTTTATATTTTTATTTTATATAAAACTTCAAATATCCTTTAATTGTTTTGAGCAGTGTATTAAGGTTAATGTCCATGCTGAATTCTATGCGTTTTTCATTAAAACATGTTTACTAAACATGAATGTAGCATCTGGAAAATAAGATAGTAGGCAAAGGGATATGTGAGCGGAAGTGACGTCACGAGGGGACCGGGGCGGAAACGGAAGTGGGGATTGTTACGTGACTATATCGTATAGGATAATGAGACTAAATGTTGAGTTGTTTTTTCCTAGATGTTTTATGCTGAATGTTTTGGTTTCGGTATCAGTTTTGTTTTATTTTAGTTCGGTTTTAATTTTTTTATAGAATGGCAACAACAAGTTGCTTTTTAAAGATGGCAACATGTTAAAGCTTAACTGGTTTTGGTACATCTCATTTGAGTCAGGAGTTTGCGGTATTTAATTAATTAAATCATTTAAATCAGAATATTATTTTTAACAATTAAAACTTAATGAATAAGTAATTATCATTAAATCAATTAACTTTTAATTGGAGAAGTTTGTTGTTTCTTTCGAAGATAAAAACACGTGAATGTTGAGTTGTTTTTGCTGGGGGGAAAGGAAGTAAGGGATGACAATATTTACGTGCTAGAGAAGATTGGTGGATTTAAGTTTCGGTTTCTGAAAGTATGACATGATCTGTGAATTTCAATTTAATTTCATGGAATTTATTATTTATTTAAAGGAACTTAATTTTAATGTAACTAATTATAAAGGAGTTTTTTTATTTTATTAAAACGAATTTAACTGTTAATAGATGATCAGTTTAAGATTTTTAATTGGTTTTTAAAGCCATTTTTATTTAGAAACTTTTATTGACTGCTTTATTCTCAGGTTGATATAATCGGGGATTCGAATTTATTTAATCAATTACCCGAAATCTTGGGTTTTTAGGAAGACGTTATTGTTTCTTTTTGTCAGTATATATTATAGAGTATATTGATTATAAATTAACAAACATCTATCCTTTTTTTACAGCGTTTGTTGGAAGTTTTCATAAACTTTTACCCCGCCATCATGGCACCTAGGATCAAATCCACCCTAGTCAAAACTTTATCAGTCTTTTTTCCATCATTTCTTTATGCATAATATATTTTACATTCAGCAACTTTAAATTTTGACTATACTGAATAATTTATCATTCATAAAATAACGTCACACTCAAAAATTCAAATAGTTTTTCTGATTAATATACCCTCATAAATACGATAGTTAGGAAGTTATAATGAGGGATGCATTATATTTTAAAATAATGTAAAACGCATATCAATTGTCTGAGTACTTTTTGATTTTGCACATAAAGGGGTAAAATCCATTTCGTAATTAAATTTCAAAACAACTTATTTTGACTTTCAAATTACTTTCATAGCAGCATCAAATTACGCAAATTATTTCAACTTGTGATTATCAGTAATTAAATCTTCTTATAGTCATTTGGATGGATGCTCATAACAAAATAATTATGCTTATAGGATCTTAGATATTTCTAAAAATATTCATTACATATTTATTACTATATTTTCCATGTTCAAAAACAAATTTCCGAATGAATAACATTAGGCAGAAGAATCCCCAGCACTCTTTAGCAATTAATTAATCCTTTTTACTGCGACGGTTTTTTCACGCATTATTAAGGAATATTCCATATGAAATTAATTTATTTCAATTATTTAAATTGTAGATGACACTTTTCATGCAAATAAATTCTTGATCCTATTTCGAAAGCACAATGAAACAGTCAGAGCTACATAATTTTTATGTGCTTTTTTATTACCTGTCTACTTTTGGTGTAACTTTCATCCAATTAAAAAATTTTATGTGAAAAATTTGCAACTACAAAATACTTCTCTGTTACAGATAGGGTACAAATACATTTATTCACATTGTCGTTATATGATTTGTGGGATTTCCAGAACATTATTTTTTAATGATATTAATTATTCTTCTCAATATTTTGCAAATAGATGTTCTAAAAATGTATTAAATTTATTAAATCAGTTTCAATTTAAAAAATATCTAACAATCAAATTACTAGTAGGTGTATAGTTCTTTGTATCGTTGACATAAACACATAAGCAATTGTTTTATTCAAAATTCATTACATGGAGGTTTAAATTAATTTTAGCGTCATGTCTACTGTAACCATATTCAAAACATCTGCAAAGTAGAAAGACATTAAATGCACTGAAAATATTGTTTAAAAAAAATGAATTTTTATTGAATTTTCATATTTGTAAAATATGTGAACGTTACTGAATGGATGATACAACTGGAACTAAAATTCGCTGAATTTCAAAAGGGCTTCCATTAATAACTTATAAAAAGGCACATTTCTATGCTGCAGAAATGTATATCATAGTAACCCATGCGAATGGTCACAGAAAATAATCCAGAATTTGATTAAGGCTACAGTAGACTTTGAAAATCGCAAAAAAAAAAAAAAAAAAAAAAAAAAAAAAAATCAAATTGTCGAATTTTTATTTTTAGCATAATAACATTATATGAACTCCCTGCTATTGAACACAAAAAGAAATTTTCAATTTCGACTATTTTTACTGGAGTTAGAAGCATTTTTATCCAATCAGCTGATTGTGCCACGCCCCTTTGTTTACTTTTTAGCCAATTCACATCCGTAAAATTTAGCCTAGTTTTTAGTTTTACCATACAAAATGTTATTACTTTGCACTGAAATTATTAATTTTGTGATTCCGCAAAACAATACTTTCACTGTAACTTTTAACTAAGCGTTTGTTTACAATGTTTAAGCATTTGTTTACAATGTATTTAGAGGAATTGCTTTTTGTCCCCGATCTTTTTAGCGTAAATTAAAAAATATTAATATATTTAAAATATTAAAAATATTTAATATATTTAACAAAAATTTGTACAATAAGATGCATTTATATCATGAATATTTCTAGTAAAATTTGAAAAAAAATCATTAGAAAATGCAAAATGTTACTTTTGAGAAGATTTTTTAAAATTCAGATACTTCACGTCCTCTGCATGAATTACTGTCGAAGCCACATATTTTATGTGAATTTACCATAAAAACATAAAGCACTTACATATTAGCTAGAAATGATATTATATCCCTTAATAGCTGAAACTGTGTCAGTAGCAAAATATTAAATAATTATAACCACTGTAGTTAATAAAACCTGTTTTTCTCAGAATGAATATTTTCGTCGTTTGTATGATTTGAAAATGTTCCATGCGAAATTCTTTATGCCCAATTTTTCTATTTTTTTTTAAATGCTCTTTATGTATGTGTTAACAAATGTTACTAGAAATATTTTTTTTTTTTTTAGACGCATGTAATTTTTTTAAATTTCAGTTATATGATATTTTTAATGATTTTTTAACGGAAAATACAAAACAATTAAGTTAAAATAATTTGTTTAAATTTTTTACAAGTAATATGCTAAAAATGCTTAGTAACATTTCTTAACACACACATAGAGAGCATTTTAAACAAAAAATCAGAAAAATTGGGCATAAAGAATTTCGCATGGAGCATTTTGAAATATTGCCATTTTTTGTTAATTTAAAAAAAGAAAAAATCTTTATCTCAAAAACTATTGAATATATTAAAAAAAATTGTGAAATAAGATATATATATTATGATTATTTCCAGAAATTAAAAAAAAATTCATTGAAAATTAAAAAAAAATTCATTGAAAATAAAAAAATAAAATAGTTTTGAGAGTCCACTGTAGCCTTAAAGCGGGAGAACTCGCTGCATGAGATTTTCTTCCTTCATCCTATCTTTTTTAAGACTCTTGTTTAAAACAATTTTCATTTTAATAAATTTTCAAAATGTGATAAAGATTACTTCATCTCTTTTGCGAATAAAAGTACTTAGGTAAGCAAAAAAGTTGATATTAAGTTTATGTAAAATAAAAACAAATAATGGGACACCGTGAGAGAAATTCTCTCTAGCGAGTTCATACGGGTTAACGCTTCGAATGCCTCTTTGCAAAATCTCCATGACGAAATTCGGTTTTAACTCATCCAACACATACTAGATTATTTGTACTCAGCAGTGTACCACGGCCACGCGTTGTATTTTACGACATTTAAACAATCACATTTTACGGACGCTCTATCAAAATTCCGCCGAATTTTTCTTTATAAACGTATATATACCCATGGGAGTAGATAAAGATGAGTAAGAGAGAAATGAAGATAAAATGGATATACCAGACAGAAAATATTTAAAAATAAAAAGAATGATATTAATTACATGAAAAAATATATTAAATTGAGAGATAAAACTGGGAGATAAACAAAGATAAAGCAATTTATATTAAATTAGAAAATAATTAAGTGGGAGAAAAAAAAGCACTGAAATAATGTTTACAAAGTTTTTTAATTAAATAAAACACATTTCGTTAAACTGCTGCTAACATAATCGAATTGGACTTTTAATTAAAAGTGATATAGTTTTTAACATTATAATTCGAAAAAAAATGTCAATTACAAACTGCATGTAAAGTTAATGTTTGTATAAAAAATAACGTATCATTCTTTAAGGGTTTTTTTTTTTTTTTTTTTTTTTTTTTTTTTTTTTTTTGTAATATAATTAAACATTTAAAATTTGTTTAGTTGCAAATAAGTCATTAAAATTGCTCTCTATTTGCGATATAGCACTTGATCAAACTAATTTTTTTAATACATTTTGTTTTAAATTATTTAATTTAAATTTTGTAAAATTAGAAAATAAAAAACAAAATAAATAAATAAAAAAATAAATAAATAAATAAAAAACAAAATAAATAAATAAATAAATAAATAAATAAATACTTTGAGATTGTAATGCGTTTTTAAAAACGGAACTCATATCAATCAGAAGTAAACCAAATCGTTCATTCTGATTTAATTCTGTTTAAATTTGAAGTTTTAAATCAAAACATAACTGACGATTCTCAGCGTACGACAATTTTTTATTTTATTTCTTCTTTTTTTTCATTCTTTATTTTTAAAATAAGCATCTGTTTTAGTATGATAGAAACAATAGCTGAAAAAAAATTATAATTAAAAAGAGAACTATAAGAACAAGTCGGAAATTATGCGTCAAACGTGGTAAATGCGATATGATCACAGTAGAACTAGTGTTAAAAATACATTAAAACATCCCTGTGCAACCACTCCCTAAAAGATAATTTTTTTCATGGAATGAATTCCCATAGGAACAGAAGAATTTATAAAACCAAATTTTTAGTAGCTGACCGCAATTTTTGTAAATGTTTCCCAGTACGTTTTGCAGTGCATCATCAGTTCTTTCTATCCAGGAAATCTTTTTTTTTTAATTATTAGTTCTGAAGTAAATATTTTCAGATAGCATGTACAGATAGTATGCTTAGCTGGAAAACTTATAGAATTAACAACTTCAGCATTAATATTAACATTAACATTAATATTTTTCTGTTCCAATTGCATGCTATGTCAGCTATGCCGTCAGCTTGAGTCGAGGTCTCAAGCAAACGAAAAAGCGATTTTTCCGGTAGAGAGAACTGATAAATGCGTCGTAAAAGCTATTCAAAAGTGTTTCCGAAAATAATGCGCATCTATTCTATTAAAAATGTAGTTTTATAAATTCTTCCCTTAAGGCCCCACAATATTCACAGAAAAATTACTCAAAAAGATCCGAATAACAATGTAAAGTCTATGGGGCGTTCTTTTCTAATATTTCGTTTAAATTTTAATATTTTTACATGATTTTTCTGCATAGGATATCTTAGGTCGATCCACAACCGGCCTAGTTTTTACTTTTTCAATTTTGGTTTCAGATTTTTTTTAAAAAATATTTTAACTTTCAAAACCGTTTTAAACCATTTTTGAAATTGAAACTATCATAATATAAAAAATATATGAGCAAAATCCAAAAAGTAAAAACTAGGCCGGTTGTAGATCGTCTTAAGCTATCCCATGCAAAAAAATCATGTAAAAATATTAAAATTTGAACGAGATATTAGAAAAGAACGCCCCCGTAGACTTTACATTAGCGCTCGGCTTTTACCGCGTGACTAGTGTGTGCTCTGAAGAGCCCACACTAGTCACGCGGTAAAAGCCGAACGCTAATGTAAAGTCTATGGGATAGTTCTTTTCAAATATTTCGCTCTAATTTTAATATTTTTACATGATTTTTTTGCATAGGATAGGCTGAGGCCGATCTACAACCGGCCTAGTTTTTACTTTTTCAATTTTTGTTCCAGATTTTCTTTAAAAAATTACTTTAACTTTCGAAACCGGTTTAAACCGGTTTTGAAAATTAAAGTTTTTTTTTTTAAATCTAAAAGCAAAATTGAAAAAATAAAAACTAGACCAGTTGTGGATCGTCCTCAGCTATCCTGTGAAAAAAAATCATTTAAAAATATTAAAATTTGAGTGAGATATTTCAAAAGAACGCTCCCATAGACTTTACATTAGCGCTCGGCTTTTACCGCGTGACTAGTGTGTGCTCTTAAGTTTGAAAATAAATTATTTCTTCAGGCTTATAAAGATAAAGAAAAGCTTTTCTGAATATTATGTGACTAGGAAAGAGTTATAAGATATTTTTGTTAGGGACTGTAGCAAAATTTTGTAGTTTAACACGCGAGAACTCGCACCCATTTCGAACACGAGAATTCGCACCGGGTATGTCATACCCTGGTTCATTTCTGTTATTGAAATAACAATTAACACAGTTTATAAGCCAATTTTACGTACTTAAATATTTCAAAATAATTCATTAAAGTATTTTAATGAATTTAAAATTACAAACATACATGTTTAAAGACAATTTTGACAAATTAC
Source organism: Maratus speculifer (assembly GCA_964019185.1). Taxonomy (NCBI): domain Eukaryota; kingdom Metazoa; phylum Arthropoda; class Arachnida; order Araneae; family Salticidae; genus Maratus; species Maratus speculifer. The sequence goes on from OZ025292.1 coordinate 27,658,159, forward strand.
ATACTGGTGTTCAACACATAGAATATTTCACATTTTTGGCACATAAATCTTGATTTTCTGTCCTTATTATATGGACAAATCGCACATCGTTTATAATTCGCATTGAGTTTTTCAGAAGGTGGTTCACTATTTGGGGTTTCCAGTTCCTTAGAAGTGCTTGGACAAGTTGTTTTCTTTCAGGTCTATGGTTTCTGTGTTGTTCAGAAAGAACGAGACTCAGTATTTTCAGAAAGAAACGTCTGTTTCTGAACTCTGATGGTGGATTTTTCGTGGACATCAAAAGAACCCTGTCATTAATAGCAGACACATTCAACATTGAAAATAAAATAGCCATTGGCCAACGATTCGATATTCTTGCCGTAGTGTAAGCTGCAGCCATTTCATCGACTACGTCCACAGCTCCTTTCGTGAGATTATAAAACGTGATGATATCTGTTTTTTTCAATTCCATGGTAGTTTCATCTATCGTACCATCAGTATGCATTGTAGACAATATAACTATATTTTTGTTCTTTTTTGCTGAGTATGAAACAATTGCTGTTTCTTTTTGGAATCCAAAGACTGAAGAGTACAATTTTTTTTTTCACTAAAAATTCAGGCAGTATTTCTCTTTTATTTTGTCTAAGTGTTCCAACAATAGTAATTTTCTTTTTTAAAAGCTCTTGGGCAAGCTCATATCCCGCATACCAGCTGTCAGTTGTTAAATTTCGTCCAGAATTGAACAGCGGTGTCATCCACCGCACCACAATGGCTTTCGAACTACACTCTATTTTGAAGGGTCTGTCGGGTTGCTGACCAGCATAAATCTCCATATTCCAGGTATAAAATACTCTCGAATCTACAAGTGCAAATATCTTTATGCCATATTTATCAGGCTTTTTAGGCATATACTGCCTAAAGCGGCACCGTCCCAAAAGATTCCAATTTTTCAATTGTGACGAATTCTCCGACATTATATGCATTTTTTAAATTTGCAACAAATGTTTAAAAAAAATCTCTAATTGGAGCCAATTTATCTATTTCTCTCCTATTTTGTCGATCATTAATATTGTCAAAGCGAAGACATCTCATCAAAAAGAGGAAACGAATGAAACTCATGGTTATAGGAAATATGTCAATCCCGGTTCCATCAGTGGCATACAAATCCTTCAAATAAGTGTGGCACGATTTATGAGTTCCACATAGATATAAAAGTCCGAGAAATGCTTTATTTCGATTTCATCTGTCTTCTTTGTATTTCCCTCTCGAGTAAAACGCTCTTGAATTGATTCGATATAAATGTTTGTGCATTGCACTATTATATCTAACATGTTGCTATCGAACAGAATATTCCATTTATCTAGGGGTGAAATGACATCTCTAGAATAAGCTGTATTACCTGGAACCTTGCTAATTATATTTTTTGAAGGCTTCCTAACATTTTGCCGGTAATTTTTCTTCTGACATTTTGTAATTTTATCTTTAGCGATATAAAAATCGGTTGTTGATTCTGAATTTCCATCTTCTGTTTCTGTTTCGATTTCAGTAGAAGAATCATGATGGCTATAATATTATTCATCACCAAAGGCAACACTCTCGACAGATATATGCTCATCAACACTAGAAACTGTTTCTATAAGATATCGAAAATATTCATTTTCTTCATCGTAATTCATATAGCGCGTCAATTTTCACTAAACGGAGAGGAGAATAAATAACGACACCTGTTTCTCTAAATCTATTTTTAGAACAGAATTAGTTTTCCTCCTCATGAAAGAATGTGACCTTGGATACAGCTACACGGAATTCTGGTCTAATCCAATAAGAAGAAAGTAAAAAAAAAAAAAAAAAAAAAGAATAGTTGAATGAAAATAGATCGGGCATCTCATACCCGCTGCGAGTTCTCCCGGGTTAACAAACATTTGTCATTTTTTACAGTTAAAAGTAACGTAAGATTAATAAACCATATATCGCTCTTTTCAACTTTTACCAAAAGCAGACCATTAAAATTCATTTCAATAATGAAGAAAATAATTGCCCTTTGGTAAATTCTTACGAAATTGTAAACAGAAGGGAAAAAATAACATGCAATGTCATTTTATGCTCCACATTTCTTAAATCTATTGATGGATTTGATCAGATAGGAGTTATTATTAATAAAAAATAACACTCCCCTTATCTTTTGCTTTTCCCGCAGTAGAGGAATCAACTATGAAATCTGAATGTAAGATTCAAAAGCTAAAGTTGTATGTTTAAGATATGGACAAGTTGCGATGTTATGTTTAGTTATGTTTAGATTTAAAATCCTCGTGATGGCTATGTATTATACAAAAGTGCTCGATTTTTAACTTTATTTTAATTTTTTTATGCATTTCTTGAGTATTGTATCGATTGCACAATTTTATGTATGTTTTATACGCTATTAATATTCATTGATTTTCCTTTTTTGCCCCATATTTTCATTACAAAATTCAATTTATTTTCAACTTGAAGCGTAAACAAGTCGGTTTTAATGACGAACTTGAAAAGTGGAAAAAAGAATTTTAATAGGAGTCAATTTATTTTAATTTCTACACATTTTATTAGCTGAATACTTTTATTTCCGTTGCCATTACTTTGTGAATAAGTATATACATGTTTTTAATTTTAAACATTTAAATCAACAAAATCGTCTTATTGAAAAGATAGTGCGATGGATTTTAGTGTTAATTAAAATCCCATGATGCTGTCGTATCATTTAGGAATATAAAAAATTAAATATAATTTAACTACGAAATTAATTAAGAAATAAAATGAATTCATTTTCTAAATATATTCATAATAGCCATAAGATGAAAAACTGAAAAAATAATAAATTTCGTTAAAGACTTAGAAAAGAAAAGCTTTATAAAGAAATGATAACAGCGTTAATTAATAAATTTGAATGCAAACTACCGCATGGAATTCTTTACAATAGTTATTTCTTTTACAATAGTTACATATGTCGTATTAAAAGGCTTTTTAATCCCAAATGCATTTTAATGGAATTTTGCATTTTAATGGAATAGTAACGCTTTTTATTAAAAAATTTTACTTTAAAAAAGTATTACTAAGTATTTTTATAGAGCTTTACACTAAGTACTAAATAAATTGCCGTATTTTATTTAACTCACATAAGGAAACAGTATATGTATCGAACTGAAAATTTCTATAAAAAAATAAAATCTAAAATCAGTTTATATTTAGTAATGGTAGTAGTTTACCCTATGGCTTGACTGAAGATTGTTCGCGAATTAGAAAGTACAACTGGGCTACTATTTTTTCGATCATTTATTTATTTGTAGTTTAAATAAATAAATTAAAAATATTTGTGAATCCAGTAAATCCATCTGAGGCCTTTGCAATGCAATCTTTGTGTTTACTTTCTAAAACATTTTACATTGATTTATAATTAACTGCAATTTTTCCGAAAGATTTTGGAAGAAACACTACCTATTGCTTTTACCACTGTATCGTAAAAAAACAAAAAGATTTTCTTCTGCAAAAATTGATCCATAATCACAAAATATAATATTCGATTAGTGTTTTCAAATAATTCAATATTCCGAAAAGCCTTTCTTTATCCTTAATAATGTAAGAAAATTGTTTATTTTCGATATTTAAGGAAAAAATTATAAAATTAAACTTTTATTAGCTGTCCATGATTTTAGGAAACGTTTTCGAGTAAGTTTTACAATGCAGTAAGCAGCATTCTCTGCCCGAAAAATCGGTTTTTAGAATGCCCTATCAGACTATCACTAAACATTTTCAGCTGTATAACTAAAATTGTGCATACAGTAAGAAAATTGTTTTAATTTTTATGTTAATGTCAATGTTCATTTCTATATGTTTTTCAATTAAACATGTTTTCTGAACATGAAAATATTTACTTGAGATCTCATAGCATCCGGTCATAAAAACTGGTTTTCTGGGTAGAGAAAATAGATTAACGCACTGAAAAATGTTTTTTAAAACTACGGGCAGTTAGAAAAATTTTTTTTCATAAAAAAATCGAAGAATTTATTAAAGATAGATTCTTTTGTAAGATTTTTAATGATAAAATGGACACTTTTCGGAATCTTGGGTCTCTAGGATGAGGGTATTTTGCCGTTTTGTTCGTTATTATGGTATAATTTTATAAATAAAGAAACATATGACATTTTTACAGCATGAATTTTTGATGAGCTTTTCCAGATCAACGTCAATCATGAAACCTAGAAATCATACAATCCAAATCAAAAATTTATCGATCTTTTTTTCTACTCCTCTTTATATTTTCACACACATGCAAACACACACACACACACACACACACACACATATATATATATATATATATATATATATATATATATATATAATTGAGCATTTTTGAATCGGCATTATATCGAATAATTTATAATTCATAAGATTATTTCATACTCGCAAAGTCAAATAAATTTTCTAAATAATTATACTATCATAAATAGGGTAGTTAGGCATTTGTAATGTATATATGCTAACATAAGTTAGCTCCATTTCATTTATAAGAAATGAAAACATTTATCAGTTGTCTGAGTACCTATTCTTTACAAAAGAAGATGTAATATCTATTTCGAAATTAAATTTCAAAGCAACTTGTTAGGACAGAATAACATGGTTATCAAATTAGTATCATAGCAGCATCGAATTACGCATGTAATTTCAGCTTGTAATTATCAGTTATTAATTTATCTCACAGTCATTTGGATGGATGCTCATAGCATATTTATGATACTTGTAGGATCTTAGATATGTCTTAAAATATTCATGGTAACATTATTACTATTATCTATCGTCAAAAACAAGTTTCCTTATGAATAATTTAAGGTAGGATATTCCCATATACTCTTGAGCAGCTGATTATCTCTTTACACTATGACAGTGCTTTCAAGTACTGTTAAAGAAAGTTCGATATAAAATTTAGTTAATTCGTCTTGTAATAAAAACAGATGATACACTTCATACAAAATAATTTATTCAATCTTATTTCATAAGCATAGTGGACCAGTCAATATTAAATTATTTTTATGTGGTTATTTCCTTAATATTTTTCCTTAGGTGTGGCTATTATCCTATTAAAAGATCTGTGGAAAATTTTCAACTACAAAACGTCTCTGTTACAGATACGACTATTTTATATGGATTGCGAGATTTACATATCACTATTTTTTCGTTAATAAATCTCGCTATTCTAGTCAATATTTTATTCTAATTACTGATTTATTAAATCAGTTTTGAAAATAAAAGTGATCTAAAAATCAAATTATTAGTATACATGTGACAGTGGGATTTAGGCATTAACATAAATAATCATTCATCTAAAGCATTTTTTAAATTCAGAATTCGTTGTACAGAGATTCAAATAACTTCAATCTGATGTCTACCATAACCATATTCAAGACAACTGCTAAGTAGAAAGTCATTAAATGCACTCGAAATAAAATATGTAAATTTGTGCACTTGGAAAAATATGAATGTCATTGGAAGAATAAAACCCATGGACTCCACTTCATTTGAAACTCTCCGATTAATACCTTCTAAAAAGGCACGCTTCCATGCTGTAGAAGTGTCACGAGAAATGAAGATGTAGATTTTATCTCTTTAAAAGGTTTTTGACAAAGATTCTGAAAATGGCTTTGTAGAAACTCTCTTAGGAAGGGACTGGGTTTTCGTTCGATCTGATACATACCAGATTATTTATACTCAGCAGTGTACAACGGTAACGCAATTTTATTCTACGTTGTTTAAACACACGTTTTGAAGTCAAGCCGATGACAAAATTAAACAAACTAAGGTATATATTTAAGGTATTTTTAAGGATCATTAAAAAATTCAATGTACAATTTATTTAGTTTGTCAAGAAGTAAAAGTAAATGGCATTTTTCGTAGAAAATAACTTGATCGATCCTATTTTACAAATAATAATCAAAGAGTCGAAGCTCAATATTTATTATTCTGATTATTTTCTAAACTATTTAACTGGGTGTAGCTTTTATTAAGTAATGTCTTACGAAAATTTTGAAACTACGAAGTGTTCCTCTAATGTATATAGATAACATTGTACTAAATAAAACTGTTGTTATAAAAATTGGGTGATGTCCACTTACAGTATTTTTTGTAACTTAATCTACAAAATATTTACAAGAACGTGTAAATATTTCAGAGTATGATCTCGAACTACCAATTTTTTTCAAATCAGTTGTAATAAAAAAATCTAAAAATGAAATTATTATTATATGTATTGTTCTATTTATCCTAGATATTAACGTAAATAATTAGTTATGTTAACTAATTGTTTAATCAAAATTTTAGATGTAAAACGTCTAGCTTGCAGAAAATCATTTATGTCCATATTTATAAGTCATTAGATAATTTTGATATAACATCATGGTAACTGAAATATAACTTGAAAAGAAATACATTAAATTAACGTAGAATGTGTGAAATAATATATTGGGTTTATTAAAGAAATTGAATGTTTCGGGAAAGAGTTTTTAATGCAATTGTATTGTGCACTAATTTGCTCTAATTGAACACAATTTTGCCCTAAAATTGTCGACTCAAATAGATTTCTACATAGGGTTTATGAGACCAATCTTCATAAATTTGCTTAAATAAGTAAAGTTTTCAATTATATATTTTCTATTTTATTTATCTGTACTTTAATTTAAAAAAAGAATCACATGCTGACTTAAGTAGTTATATATATATACTATAGTATCAATTTTTCACTAATTTTTTAACTTTACGGTTTGAGGAAAAAATTGGCTTGATGGTTAAAAATAAAAATTATTTTTTAAATTCAGCACTATGCAAAATACATCCTAATTAATCATCAAAAACTTAAATATATGAAACAACGTAAATTTGCAGGCTTGTGTTATTCATACACTAATATTCTCAAAAATGTTTCCGAAAATCAATGGATAAAAAAAAAAAATCTTGTTTTTCTAAATTTTTCTGTAGTATTAAAAATATATATTGAATTCTAATGATTTTTTAAAAACAACAATGCTTTTCGAAGGCTTCTGTAGTGTGCAACCTGATAGAAATTATTTTACATTGTAATCTTTTGTGATATTGTACATTAGATTAAGACATTAAGTTCTTTTTATTTACAATGTGAAAAAAATCTCGAATAAAATAAATTTTTGCGCGATTCACTCCATTATTAAAATGGTTAGTATATGGCAAGTAGTTTATTAAAGAGATATTTTTTGGATTTACCCAAGTAATTGATTTTTTAACGAATTATTATTTGTTAATATGATCGGTCTAAAATGCGTTGTTTCTCTTTTTTTGCTTATCAATTGTATTTCTTCATCATTGATCATTTTCATTATTTAAATAATTGCGACTCAATTTTATAAAAACTATTAAAAAAGGGCTTTTTTTTGCATTAATTTTTACATATTCATTATTATCGTGAATTTTTTCCCGTACATATTTATAATAAAAAAATTGTAACACGGAATAGCAGTTTAGAAATTCATTAAAAATATGGAAATAGTTTTCCAGTCACTGTTATAATATTCTACCATTACTTTTTTCATTATTATTTGATTTCATCAACTTACGTTTACATCCTGCTACGCCGATTATCATTTCACAATTTTTACAAATAAATTTTTATTATTATATATTTATTATTATTATTATTATTATTATATATATATTATATATAAAGTAATGAAATTTTTTTTTCTCAGAAATATCTCAAAGTATTTCCTTTTCTAGACATTTATTTTTATAATAAGTATTTGTTTTATATTTCCTGATGAAATAGAAGGCTATTTATAATTAAATACCTTATATGATAAGAAAACTGTTATATTTATATTTTATATAGCTGACTAGTTGAATTTTAATATGTAAACAGAAATTTAAATAACCATGGAATTTCTATGCCGTGGCGTGCCTGAGGAGTTGGATTGTGCAGTGCCTCCCTATCTATTTTCTTATAAATTACACTTTCATAAATAATTAGCCAGTTACAATCAGCGATGCATTACATTCATAAATAATGGAAATATATATGAATTACCGGAGTACCTATTACATTTACACATGAAAAGGTAAAATCTATTTCGTAATGAAATTTTAGTAGAACTTGTTTTGACAGAAGAGCGTGGTTATTAAATTACTTTTACAGAAACATCCAGTTACGCAATTTATTTCAGTTTGTAATTATCAGTCATTAAATCATCTCACAGAAATTTTGATGAATTCTCCAAACAAATTTATAATATTTATAGAATATTAGATATTTCTTAAATTATTCATGGTAATGTCATTGATATTATCAGTCTTCAAAAAAAAAAAAAAAAAAAAAAAAAAAAAAAATCGAATGAATAACTTTAGGGAGAAGAATCCGATGCACTCTTGAGCAACTGATTAATCCATTATATATACGTTGTAATGGAAAGACGCTATAATAGAGATTTCCATAATTTTTCTATTTTTCGTAATTTTTTTCTCCGTCGGCGGTTTATATAGCGATGGGAACGCGAGTCATGCTAAAACGGTTATTCACAAACAATAAGAAAGGGGGAGGATTGTACTTTGTGCTTATATATAACTAAATAAATAAACAACGTTAAAGAGCACAAATATTATAAAATATAATATTATATTATAAAATAACATCTTTTATTTTATAATATTTGTACTCTTTAACGTTGTTTATTTATTTAGTTATATTCACAATTAGTTGATGACAACAAAATAAGGAAAAGCTTTCGATTTTAATAAATATCATGATCTTGATGTTTTTTCTCCGATTAATTGACTGAAGCAGAAATTAAACATGAAAATTAAATTTTCTATAGTATTGAACCAATACTATTAATATATTAATATGTGTAACTACTTTTTGAAATACTAAAATGTGTGAGATAGAAGAAAGTTTTGGGCACATTCACAAAATTTCAACACATATCCCTCATAGCATGCATGTTCACAGTGACGTCACAATGACGTCACTGTGAGTCACTTTGGTCACATCACTTCGGTGACGAAAATGCCACCACTCAGTGACGTCACAATGTGACTAAAATGTGACTTTCTAAAAAAAATTTCACAGTTCGTCACAATGTTAATGTCAAAGTAGTCACAAATGACACACTTTTCACAAATTGGTCACATTGTGACGTCGCAAAGTGGTCACAATGTGACGTCGCAAAAAAGCTCTAAAACGGCCATAACGACTTCACATTTTAGTCACTGTGACTTCACATCGACGTCACGTGACGTCACATCGATAATCGATGGTCACAAAGTCACAATGTGACTTCAGAACGACGTTGCAGTGACGTCACCATGTCTTACGGGATGTGATTATAGAATTTTCAATGCAATTGACTGTTGTGTACTCAGTTAGATTTCTACATAGATTTTGGATATTTTTCTTCTTAGTTTTGCTTATGTAAGTAAAATTGACATTTATGTATTTTTTATTTTAATTTATCTTTAATTCAATGAAAAGAATAATTACATATTAACTATGTAATTACGTCTATTTTCTAGTATAAATCTTTCACTGTTTTTTTTTTTTTTTTTTTTTTTTTTTTTTACTCTTTTAACTTTTTTAACTTTTTCAACTTTTCCAACATTATTTTATTTTATTTTATTTTATACTTTTTTGACCATTTTTGGATATTCGATTCAACATACATAAGAATCAATTAACAAATGCTTAAAAATGGATATAACCGAAATTTTGCCTGCTAGTGTTATTCTTATACTATAAATATATTTGGAAACATTTCAATATATAGTATTCTGATGCTTCGAAATAAAGACAAAGATTTTTATAGTAATGTGTAAAGATATTTTTATATAATTTAATTTATGGTTATATTATACATTCGTAAATTAAGAAATATTTGTATGTTTTATAGTGTGAAAACATGTTCAATGAAGTTAATTTTGCCGCAATTTATTCCATTATTCATAAATAGTTCGTAATTGCCTGGTTGTTCATCAAATAGATATTTATTAGATTTTTTTCGAAGTAATTCAATTCTTCAACGATTTATCATTTGTGAGTAATTTGTTTTTTCTCGTCACTTATTCTTCTTTATCGTTAAACATTTTCTTTATTTAAATAATTTAGACTTAATTGTAAAAAACGCCATTATTAAAGTAGACTTTTTTTGTATTCATTTGCACATATTCATTATTAAAATATTTTTTTCTGTGTGATAATAATAATGAAAATTTTGCCATACGGAATAGCGAGTGACAAAGTCATTAAAAATAGGGAAGCAGTTTTTTGATAATCGTTATGACATTCTACAATTACAATTTTTTAGTTATTAACTGAATTCATCAAGATATGTTATTTCCTATTATTCATGTTATCATTATTCTACATTTTTTAAATATTTTTTTTTTTACTTATACATTTAGATTTATAAAATAATGAATAATTTTTCGTAGCAATTTTTTGAAATATTCCTTTTGTTGTACTTTGTTTTGATAAAGGAATTTTGTTTTATATATTTTGCCGAAATAGGTGGCTTCATAGAATTTAAATCAATAATATAATAAAAAGAATGTTGTATTTTCATTTTAAAGTTAGAATATTAAAATTATAAAAAAAAAACATGTTTTCAATCTATTTTTTTTCTTTATTATTGAAAAATAACAATAAATCCAATTCTAATACGTAAATTATAGTGTTTGAACTTTCTATTAAATTTTGGAAAATGTTTTTAATTACTTTTTGAGTACAACAGCAAATTTTACTTCTGTGGTTAAAATAATAATGATAAATAAATAAATAAATAAATAAACACTGAGGATACATTTGAAATTAAAAAGTGATTTATGTTTACTATTTATCATGATTAAAAGCACTTTTAACACAATCAACTAATTAGGAATGATGTGGTGTTCCATATCACTTATATTTAAATTATGCGTTTTCATTAGACTGCTGCTCGTTTCAACGATTTTGTTTATATTTTAAAATGTGGCTCAAATGGTGAACTCATTGTGTTAAGGCTCACACACTTCCAGGACTTTCAAGCAACTTTTATCAGAATTTTAATAATGCATTATTAGTCTTATATAACTAAAAAAAATTCAATGCTCAGATAAAGCGACAAGCATACTTTGCAAAATTTCTGGTAAAATAACAACTGAAATCTTGTGAATCCCTTGAAGCGGTCAAACCCTGTGCATTTCAATGGTCAACTAAAAGTACAGTTTGAAAAAAAAAATAACTGTACATTTAATTACATTTAATTTTCACATTACATTTAATTTTCACATTATTTTTTTTTTTAATTTTTTAAAATGGGATACCTAAAAGTCCATACTTTGTTTTTAAATAGTGGCATTTCTGCTCACATTTTTTAAGATTCTGAAATGTGTATTACACAAGACTACGCATGGATTTATAAGTACATTTAATATTACATTTAATATAATATTTTACTAATATATATAGTGTAAAATTATGAAATCCAACATATCTTCATATACTTAATAATAAAAACAAACTTAATTTTAACCTTAATTCCATCCACGGATTTATCACATAAATAAACGCAAACACATTCACATAAATTTTAAATAACTATCTCGAATACATAAAAGAAAAATTTTTAGTATTTTTAATACAGAAAAGGGATGAAATAGGAGCATGGAGAAAAAACCATTTAAAATCTTAATTTTTGTGGGTAATTGCGCTGTTTTATTAACGAATTTTCCAATATCTCGCTAAATAATTGTCATATGGGTTAAAAACATATACAATTAAATAAGATTTAACCTAATACTCTTAAACACTCTTAATAAAAGCTTTTTTTTATAACTAAATATAATATGAAATAATAAAAATAGTACAATATCAATTCTGCATACTTCGAATTGATTGTATATCTATAAACATGATAAAGTTGTTCGTTTGTAATTTTAAGAGACATTTATAAAACAATGCACCATAAACTCCTAGCTCATCTTTGCAATTTTAAAAGATTCATGTTTTTCAACTTCTCTATCTGAATAACGATTTGGGAATTAACAGACGAGGGGCGTAACAGGCAGTTGAAAATTGACGAAAAGGGCAAAGCAGTGGATTGCCATTTTTGCCATTGAGGAAGCTAAAAGGGGGGAAGGAAGCAACACGAGCCGTCGGCTAAATTCTGGGATTCAGAAGCTTTTCATTTTTTGGAGCTTGGGATTTAAAGAGTTAAAGAACTGCTGATGAACCAATTTCGACAAATTATGTAAAAAGCCAAACTACTCAAGTATTAGTGAAATGCATAAAAGAAACAATCTTATAACTCCAAAAATAATAATCATATTAATTATCAGCTTAGTGCGTCGGATTAAGCGTCTTCTTTCCAAATACATTACATCTTTGAAGTGAAATTTGAATGAAATACAGGGTCATGAAAAATCAAAGAGTGTGGAAAATGGGATTACAAATATCTAGGCAACTAATTATCAGATCAATCTCTTTCTTTATACAAAATTTGCGTTATTTTATTGTATTTTACATCCACTCCTAAAAATAAAAAAAATCGAAAATTTGTATCTACATTTCGTCAGAACGAATATTTCGAGAGTCCGAAAGAATAATTTCGGATAATCGAAATTACTTATGTTAAATAGACTTATTTCCGATGTTACATACTATGTAGACACACAATTTTAAGTCTTTATATCAATTTGGTTAGTCTTTCTATCAATTTTACGTTGGAACACCGTATATTTTTTATTAAATAACTGGTTTGCGATAACATGTTCTATGGTAATGTTTTATCTTCTTGATGCTTATTATTACCCTCTGAATTTATCTGTTGAAATTTTTAAAACTCTTTCTATATATATTTATTCATTTAAAACGCTAATCTCATTCAAATTTCAGTCAATATAATTTAACATGCGCGATTTTTAGCAACAATAACAACAGCAACAACAACAACAACAATTGTATTCTATTACATAATGGTGTAGGGGAAAGCATTGTTTGGGGAATGTTTTAATAATATTAAACTTGCTCTCATTTTACTAAATTGGTAAACGTTGTTCAGGTTTACTACGAGTTACTTCCTGCATAGCAGAAAGCATGTAGTATTTACATAATTATACAAAATATTTCGGATACTCTATTATATTCAAAGTACTGTATACTATTACACCAAGATCTGAATCGTTTTAATATTCCCTGATAATACGAACGCACCAAATTTGCTGCGCTTGAAGTGAAGTTCCAACTTATGAAATTGTTTGAAATTACGAAATGAAATGCTTTTGTTAGGACTTTTTTTAATCATACAATCGATCTGACAGGAAAAGTTTTGAAATGATAGTCGTATGGGCCTTAAACATGCAGATTTAAACCGGCAACACCTGATACGTAAAAAACTATGAACTCATACACATCAAGATACTATTTTTAGTAGTAAAGATAAGATAATATTTGAGCAGGTGAAGAGTTCAACGACTTGCATTAAAATGAATGGATAGTATGTATTAGAGTGAAAAAATTAGTTATACTTCAAGAAATTTATTTAGATATCTTCTTCTTGCCATAAACTTCGAAATTGGCTTGTCGATTTTTTACCTCAACTATGTGTGCATTTTTCTACGAATAAATTTTCAGTCAATCATGTCAATATAATATTTTTTTATCCATCAGTTTTTAAGAAATTGCATTTCATACGCTCCTGAAAAATTTTCAAAATAAGTTGGTTCAATTTTAATGTAAATGACATGCTTTAACTTCACAGTATGTTTGGCTTGTAAGGAGACATTAGAACGAAACAAAATTCGGTATTTAAAAAATCAACTTTTTAAACCAAATTGTAATTTCGTCATACTAAATAAATATATTTCTGGGATTCTCTTACTTAAATTTTTACAAATGTTTCCTATTATTCATCATATCATTTAAGTATTTCCAAAAGAAATTTCCTTTTAGATACACTTGGAAGTTTCAGCCCAAGTTGTATAGAGTAGACTCTCGATTAACAGAGATGGTCGGAGAATGCTTCTTACCGAATAATCGAATTTGTAGAAATTTTAATGAAAAATTTTTAGAAAAATTATAGAAAATATCAAATTATTATCAATATGAATAATTTAATTAATACAAAACAAAGATAATAAACATGAATTTTAATGTTATTTAAAGTTATAATTAGTACAAATATAGAAATGTTGATTACCTTACTGTTTTAAGAAGATTGGTCTAACAATAAAGGTCTGTTTTCATTTTTTATTTACTATTAGACTAATTCTACTACTAGTCTACAACACCATTTTTTCAACATGTGTGCTTGCATTTTCTTGCTATAAAAAAATTAAGCCTGTAATGCGTTGCAGGATTTAATTTTAGATGAGCTACAAGATGTACTTCATTGGTTTCACGGCATTTTTTGAAACTTCTGGTTTCCTCTAAACCACATGTTACACGCGACACAACATCACCCTCATTTAAAATTTTGTAATATTTCAATTTTTTAATTCTCGTCAATCCATTATTGCAATGCGAATTGAACATTTCTAACTGAGCGAAAAATTGCCCAGGCCGGGAATCGAACCCAGATCCTTGGTTTACAAGGCCAATGCTTTACCTATTAAGCTAACTAGGCGATAACTGGCTGGGAGTTTTCGCTCAGATAACCTTGTTGGTCATAATATCTGTTCTGTCATTTAGATAGCTCGGCAGAGTAAACCGCAGGTAATGGAACTCCATATAACGACGGATACGCTGATATACTAATATTTTAACACAATAAAACTGATTGGTAAATTTATCATGTGAATTGAATTTTTGTAACTGAGCAACAAATAACAACCCGGCTATCGCCCAGTTAGCCTTAACGGTAAAGCATTGGCCTTGTCAGCCAAGGATCTGGGTTCGATTCCCGGCCTGGACAATTTTTCGCTCAGTTAGAAACATTCAATTCGCATGATAAATTTACCAATAAGTTTGATTGTCTTAAAATAATATTACATTATTCAATGCTTATTCAACTACATTTTCAGAACCTCTCTCTGAAATCTTTCGCTTGTTTTAACTGCAAATAAGTAGTACCATCGTCTTGTGTAGGAATTTCAATTTTTTTCAACTGATAAAATTACCCTCCATCACTTCTTTACCGTAGTATTTTCATAAATTATGTTTAACATAATCAAAATACATTACATGCAAAACTAAGAAGTTTACTACCTGCATTTCCGATAATCCTGTCGCTTAATTAAGAGTTTACTGTAAATCGTTTTAGTTTAAGACATTGTTTCTGACTATGAATGAAGCATTCAACTAAAATCGGTTTAAATATCTATGTCAATCTAGAAATAAATAAATCAGTCTAGGAAACTTGATTGTGGCTAAGCCTAGTTAAAATTAATATTAGGTTATTCTTAAATTAATTCCTCGATCCATTTCTCGATTAATCCCTGGGTAAATGCCACGTTTATCCGAAGCCATTGTCAATCCTAGTTCCTATGTTTATCCAGATATGCTTAATCCTAGTTTTTATATTAACTTAATTATGCTTAATCCTAGTTATAATAAATTCCTTGTTATATTTATTTCTAGGTTATTCCTAGAATAATAACTGTCAATTTATTTTGCTATATTGATTCTTACTTTAATTTTAATAATTGCAGTATGGCATCATCTAATGAAGTTTCTTTTTTCACTTTTTCATTATTTAAAAAAAATTAGAAAGATTCAATTCAGTTTCAATCAATTATTCTACTATGAGACTTTGTTTCTGACAATAAATGAAACATTAAAGTAAAACTACGGATTATTTTGAAAATCCCTATTTCAAATTTAAATGTCAGCAAACATTAAAGAGATTTACTTGAAAAAAAAAATCCTTAAGACGTAACAGGGAAAAAAATCAAATTACAACGTCTCCTATTTATTCCTCTAATTCGATACTTTATTCTACGATCTTTTCCAAAAAAAAACATAGGGAAGGAATTAGCATACGCTAAATTCGGTAAATTTATATTAGTTGGATTTATTCGGGTAAGAAATATGTAGGAATTTAAAGATATAAACTTTATACACAATTTTTTGTGCTGTATCAAACTCTTCATTTACATGTTCTGTGAAATTTTGTTTTTCATTCTATATGTTTACATGGAATTTCATAACTTAAAAACCTTTTTAGAAAGTGAAATAACATTTTTTTTTTCGATTCTACTCATTTACTGGTATGTTCGGAAGCAAAATACTTCTTGTAAGATTGTATATATTATTTTAAGAGATATTTTTATTGAAAAATACATATTTAAAAGAAAAAACTTGTTTTGTGTATAAAAAAATTGCTGTATGTTATAAAATTTTAAGAGGCGTTGCAAATATTTTTCTTCGTAACACTGATAACTGTTTTGCTAATATATTGTTGAAAAGAAAAGTGAAATATTTTAAAATTCGTTTTACAAGGTTTTGCATACGCATATTTCTTTACAAAAATTTTACTAAATCTTGCCTAAATTAAAATTTTATTAAATATTTATATGGAATTCATAGTTTTGTTTCCTGTTTTAACTTAAAATACAAAAAAAAATCATATATATTTTTTTCAAGTTTTTTTAAAGCAGGCACATATCGTAAGTTAAAAATCAAATGGAGTTTTATTTAATATTTAAATGTTAACGATATGTGAATTTGAGATTTCAATAATTTATCACCTTATTTTTGTCAAAGTTTTAAATTGCTTTACTCATTCAAGATTTTAAAGTTAATTATAAATGAATTAAATATTAATTAAGCATTACTACCTCATAATAAGACATTTCATCGACATACCTCAATTAAGATACTAAAAACTCATTATTATATGCAAAATATATGTGCTAATAAGTACATAATTTCGCTTTCCTTTAGTATTGATTATTCTGAATAAATTGCATTAATCTGACACTTGATAAGCGGATTCACATAAAAGTAGGCATAGTAATGAACGTTTATGTGTTATTAAATTCGTTATTGAATTCATTTTGGACTGAAGATCAAAACATGTTTTTAAAATTCTTCTCATAATGCGATTGATATTATTTTTTCTTGATAAATATTACTCGTGTAGTTAAAAATTCGTAAAATATGTAAATTTTACTGCTCGTCTCAAATAATTTACATCTTTTTTTGTCTTTTTACTCATGTTCAAATGTTATTTATTTCGATTTTGATATTTTTTTCAACTTTTCAGTGTATAAACAGGTAAATGTTTGAAGCACATAATTTATGTGGCTATATATAATTTTCATCTAAACAATGTAGAGCCACATGTTATGCATATAAATACATGTTTTTTTTTCAATTTTTTAATGATTTATACCGTTACATTTTTCTTAATTTTTGTAATATCTAGAAAAAGCTAAAATAATTAATTTTGTAAATTAATTTTGTAACTTAATTAAGTAATTCGTCATTATTTTTAAAGCACAGATAACCATAATAACCATGCAAAATTATTTAATAATGAAAAAAAAAATAAACACTTTTGCTAAAAAATATTGCTTTTTTGCATAGTAAATAGCAAATTGAATTATTTCTGACGATCTTACAGAAAAAGTATTCATCACATTAAATAAAAAAACCATAGAAATTTAATTTCTCAAACAAACTTTTATTTTTAAATAAATATCTGCTTCGTGTATGTAAAGCGCAATAATATATATATATATACTCTTTTTTTACAGTTTGGAGTACGTATATTGGAAATTTCAAACAATTTTCAAAAATCTAAAGAAATTTAATTGCATATCTTAAAGTCTTAAATTAAACACTCTTTTGAAATAAGACGTGTATAAAATCAAAATAACAAAACTTATTCCCCGTTATAAACATTTACCTGTAGTGGGAGAAAAAATGAGATTATCTTTGTCATTGGCAAATCATCCGGTCAAGAGCTTTGCGTTGATCGAATTACATTCCTAACGAACATGAAAATTCTTTTTAAAGTCAGATACTATCCATTCTGAACTTGACAAAATTAACGCCAAACAGAAACCCGATCCGAACCCGACACACTCAAACATGAACTCTTTAATTGTAGAATATGCTTTAGGGATTTACTCAAACCACAGATCTTAATTTACATCTTCGAATACGTACAAATTAGAAATCATTTGTTTATGACACATGTTTGAAAAGATTATCTAGACATTAGAATCTTAAATGAAATTTGTGTATTCATGCGAATAGTGATTTGTTTGCGAAAGATTTTCAAAAAGATTTTTTTATTTTTAATGATTTGTTTATAACTGTACCTTCGCATTCATATGACATAAATGTATTCAAATATTTAAATAAGCTGCGATCAGTTTTTTTTAAAAAACGATGAAAAACAAATTACAAGTAATTCAATAAAATATAATATTGATGAAAAAATAAGGTTCGATTCACGGTGTTCAAGAGGTTCACATAATATTGAACATAGCTAAAACTGAAATCCTGTATAAGAATTTACGAAGCAGAAGTTTATTTGCAGTTTGTTGAAATAATTTTATTGCTGTGACTTTCATGAAACGTTTTTTTATTCTTCTACGGGCAACTGAATTTGGCAACTGGTGCATTGTAATTTTGGTAGTTGGATATTTATTTCACCTTAGCGATCATTTCTCTGCTGTCAGACGAAGTGACTGACTAACTTTTACTATACTATTTGCAATCAGTTTATGATTTCGGTTTGTTTTGCTGTCAGCCTATCCAATTGCCCTTGCTCTAAATCAGTTTTCTGTGGTACTTGGATTGTACAAAGAATTAGAATTTCTGATTGACATGCGGTTTTTTATTGGGCTGAAGTTTTCTTTTCATTTCCTGTATCAAAATCTGGTGAATCAGTGACGGAATAAAGCATAAAAGTTAGTTCTGGTAGATGTTGCAATATCTATACAATGTTCATCGCTTCCCATATTGATCAGAGCAATTTTCATAGTTTCTTCTGATACTTTCCTCTGTTTGTTTTTCTGGTTTAATCAAAAATCACCGCGACACTTAAAGTAATGCAAATTCTTTTCAAAGAAATCTTAAATAATGTCATGTAGAATTTTTTATTTTTTTAATTTTTTTTAAATCTTTACACGAAAAATATATTAGATTCGTAAAAGTGTTTGATTTCCGTTTTTTGTTGGATTTATACGTTTTAGGTGTCAGACATTTCATAAAAAGTGTTAATATAATGTCTGTGAGTTTTTTCTGTATGTATGTGTCATAAAGTTTGAGAAACACAGAATTTACTAATAATTTATATTCGGATAGTCCCTAATATAAAATCCATGTTGATTAGTTTTGGTATAAATCTCTTGACAGGTTGTGCTGCTATATTCATTTTTTTAAGATTTCCGCAGAAAATCAATCTCTAGCATTAATGTACGGATTTCCATCAAACTTCAGATTTGGTTTAGTCCATGATATAAACCGATGCTCTTAACACTTTGGTGTAAATCGTTCAACACGTGGCACTGCTATTCTGCATTTTTCAATATTTTTGAAATAGCTGTATCTCAAAATTTAAAGCACAGATTTTCATCAAAATTTAGATTCAGTTGATGCTCGATATAATTTGATTCGTTTTATATTTTTTAATCAATCGCTAATTAGGTGACTGCTATGCTAAATAATTTATGAATCTCGCAATTAATTGCTCTAACTAATGCACGAAATTTCACCAACCTTCAGATTCGATTAGCCCTTGGCAAATTAAAGCTGTGTACATTTTAGTGTGGATCACTTAACAGATGGTACAGCTGTGATACATTTTCCTAATATAAGTAATAGTTGTATTTTAAAAACTAATGCACAAAATTTCATACCTTTAGAATCCGCATAATGGGTATATATCATCATTTAATTATGGTAGCGTGATAGCGAATTTTGAAATATTAACATGTATGGGATTGAAAAAAGTTTTGCAATAGCCGCATCCGACTTCTAATTACAATAAACTACATATTAGAACATTCTTTATTCTTTGTTTTACATTTGTCTTACTTACATATTAATGCTCTGCCCAGTAATACACCTAATTCGATTCTACTTTAACTTGTTCTCAAGTTAATCCAAAGCAAAATTGCTTATGTAAATTTCATTTATGTAATAGAAAAGGATTTATGAAGAATATATGTAAAACAATTTGGTTAATTAAAAATCCATACTCATAAAATACTTTATCAGAAAACAATTCAAAGTTTTAAAAGCCATCATTAATTAGAAACCTGTGGTTTCCGCAAAATTACTTTATTCAGATATGATATGAAGCAATAACGTGTTACGAAATGACGAACTTTATTTTATAAATCAGACAACAGTATCCGAAATAGCAGAAGAAAATCGAGTTTTGAGCCCCAAGCGAGGATGATGAAAAGACTCCTCGATGAAGCAGGACTCGACTCAAATCAGTCATTGAACTTTTCACTGCAATATTTATACATTGCCAGCTGGACACTGCGACATAATTACTATAAAACTTCATGAAATAATCTAGAAACGCTGATTCCGAGCGGTACAATTTTGCTTGTGAAAGTTAGTGAAATGATTTATAGATATCACTGTCACACAGACATTAGATATTGGACAACGCGTTCGCAGTTAAAAACTACACTTCTTTCATAAGTGAGTTCCTAGACAATTTTAATTGGCTTTTTAAGGGCATGTGTCTTTTCCATTTTATCCCTTTATTGTCATGGATAAAAGCAAATCATTCAATCAGACACCATAGATACTGGTTCAAGGGGACAGTGGTATTAAAAATAAAATTCCTCTATTTTCAATGAATTCATTTCAAAAGTAGCAGACGGATTAATGGGAAGCTCAAATAGCTATATTCAAAATTTGGTAATAAAATAATAGAATGCTTTTAAATTATTGAATTCTTAAATTTTTAACATAATGAATAATCGTTATATTTTAAAATGTCGCAAGCGCATTTCTTTTAAACAAAATAAGACAATACTTACTCATGACATACTATTTTTATGTTAGAATAAAAGTTCCTACTGTACAGCTCCTACTGTACTATAAAAGTAAAAGTGATTAAGGCGAATTTTCTCGTAATTGCATACATAATTCTGCGATAATTTTAGACTTATTTTTTATTATGAACTCAAGCTAATGAAAATTTCTTATAAGTTGCTTCTATATCTATCATTCTGTTATGAAGTTTTAACTTTTTAAGCGTCTTAACTGTGTTTTTCTATCACATAACTTTAATAATCAAAGACTGATTTAAAACAAAATCAATATTCAGGATAATTTTTTAAAGGGGATAGATAAAGAAAAATAAAATCATGAAATGGAAATTATCTTACTAATGCTTTTGAAGGCTATTTCTTAATCGTTAAACATGAATAGAAAAATATGTAGGACGTTTAAATAATTAAAATGCTCAAATGATAATCGATGTATTAAAATAAATTAATTCAAGTAATATTAAAAAAAGAAATTCTCAGGACCATTTTAAAACCTTTTAAACCTTTTATCAGGGAAAAAATACTTTATAATTTCTTAAATAACCTTCGTAAAAAAAGAAAAATATTTGTCTTTCTTTTAAAAATAAAAGTTAAAATTACGTCTCCGAATTTATTCCTTTTTTTAACCTGTTATCAACCTAAAAAAGTAAGAACTCTTTTAAATATCGAACGTAATTTTTATGTCTCAGAAAATAAAGTAAAAAATTCTCTTATTGTATTTTTTCTTTGGATTTTAATGTAATTTTATATTTAGAAAGAGGAAAAAAGTGAAACAAATAAATATACGAGCTGTACATTAGGCATCAAGTGACAAAAGTTTAGACAATTTTCAAAAACTTTTTTTTTCTGTAGGATAATAAAATTGCTTTTCAGAAATAAATAAATTCATCTTAAAACTTTTTATAAGAATCGTATTAACTTTTTTGATAAATTGCTTTTAATAAAATGTTCATCATTCTATAAATTATTTTTCAGTTTCCCTTCCTTTGAACAAATTATACGAACAAATTATACGAAGTATACAAAAAAGAAACAATGCGAAGTGGTTCATTAGTTTTCTTTAAATTAATCATTAAGGATAAAATTATTTTGTTAAATTGTATTGAAAATATTTTATCTAACGAGATTTTTTTTGGTATGAGAGTTGGCTGTATTTATGACGGCTCAACAAACATTATTTATCAACACAAGTGATATAGGCCCTAAGAGGGGGGAGGGAGGGAATTCCCTCCGTTGGGGTCTTTGTAAGGGAATCTAATTCGTATTTAAGCAAGGAAATCTAAGGCTCCGTACAAGGTATGTACAGAAGTATGCTAAAGATACTCGTAATGCTTACATTGAAAAATATATATCTTTATATAAAGTACTCCTTTGGTAATATTACATATAGTTATGAAAGAATCCTAGAAAATGGCTCTACGGATTTTTACTGAAAGACTCTCAGTCATATAAATCGCAAAAAAAAACCGCTAAATGTTTATTTGTTACATTTGTAAACCTATCAACAGAATAAGCGAGTAAGAAACAACGTTCGATCTAAAATTTGATTAGTAAGCTCTGTGATGTTCTGTATATATTTATTGCAAAATAATTTTTTATTACTAAAATATACTACGCAAAATGTAAACCGGATAATAACACAACCTATTCGCGTTATGACTTCAATGGAACCTTTTCAGTGGCGGGACGACATTTATACGACATTTTTTATTTTATTTTTATGCACAAGAGACTGTTATTCTCATTGTTGGAAACTGAAAAGAATAAAAAGAGATTTGTATATCCTAAATTCTGTTAACTTTTTCATGTCAGAAGAACAAAATATCAAATTAATAGTTACTAAATCTTCATATCGCAGTGAGTGTTAAGTAAAAGCATATTTCTATGGCTGTAGAGTTGGTATGTTTAGAAAGGGTCATACAGGTCATTATTCCATACTTCATTTTTTTGTATGGCGTTATTACCCACATACGTGAATAATAATGCCGAATAGCATTGGTCAAAAAATCACGCCACTACATATTATGAATAACAATTTGAAAAAAATGTTATTTCTTGTATGCGTGGTCAATAAATTGCTCTATCAATTTCTGTTTGTTTGAAAATATGATATTTGTTTGGAAAAAAATCTAAAAGTAAGCCGTGAAAAAGGCAGAAACTTAACATGGCGTAATAAACCCATGACACTTTCTTATCATTATCATTATTACTATTGTTTTATATGTAGAGTTTATTTCTATCCGCATATAAAAGTAGATATTGGCTTGTTTATGCTAGATAATGTATAAATATTTTAAAAAAATCTTGTCTGTATGAGATAGTTAATATTTTCTATAAAATGTGTATTAAAATCTCCATATTAAGTCCATTAATTTAATCTCTCCAAAGCCCCTATACTGAGAAGTACCCACAGGTGCCTTATTTCAGCATCTTTTATACCTAATTATCAGCTTTTGATGCTAAAAAAGAATTATGTGTAGTTACAGTACAAGTGTACGTGGGAGTATGGTAAAGTTTCGATTACAGGCGACCATTTTTATATTCTAGTCGAACCACTATTTTTAAAAAAAAGTACATATAGAATATTTCCCTTGCAGATAATCTCAAAGTGGATGTAAAGGATTTTAGTTTAAAGAAAGTAGTGCGAGATAGCGTTAAAAATGTTTCGCCAGTAATTGACACTTTACGACAACTTTACGCATCATATTTACGAAACATAGTATAATTATTTGCATTTCGTACACTAGAGGTCACTTACAATAAAAAACAAAGAAAGAATATAAAAAAAAAGATTAAACTTTAAGCATTTAATGAACATTGACGTTTCTAAAGGCAGTGGATAAATTCGCGGATGTTTTTATGGAATTATTTAGAAGTTGGGATTCCTTTTTTTTAAACTGAGGCGTGTATTTATCAACCTTCTCGTTAAAGATTAAGAACAACTTTTATTTACATACAGATATAAGAAAGTTTAAAATATAATTAGTACAGGTTTTATGGCTTTATAAATTTCCAGTTAGTGGGATAATTTTTTTCTTCTCTTTTTATATCTGATTCTTCGATTAATGCGGAGTAAATAAAGAGTAGATGTTAATCACATAACTATTTAGAAATTCGCAGTTGTTTTTTCCTCTTTACTGCAGCATACTTATTGTCCATGTCTCTAAAAATTAAGAGAAAAATTCCACACAGACAAATACAAAAAAGCTAAAATATTACAAACACAAGTTTCCTTAGCTCTGCACATTTTTTATAAATGCATTACATTTTCTTTTCTTTTTGATATGATTCTTCAAATAATGCAAAGAAAATTCCAAGAAAAAATTTAACTAACAGTCAGGTAATCGGATATGCTTTATACTAAAATGAACTTAAAATCGATTTTTTAATGTTTTTCTTCTTTCTAATAACGGAATCATTTTAGGTGCTGCTCACACATCATAGACCTCATGCATTTTTGTATCCCAAAATATAAAAATTAGGAGAACAGATAAAATTTTTCTAATAAAATCATATTTTATATAATTTTTTATACTTTTGATTTTTTATTATTGGATTTTTGTTTGTTTAATCTACACTAAAAATAAATTAATTCGCCAAATATGTTGCTATAAGTCCTTTATCTCTTGAATATATGAACAATATGTAACAATATGTAAAATGTTATTATATGCAATGAATGTTTGTTTGATAACTGATAGCATAATAAACAACAATTACTTTTTTACTATGCAGACCATAAATGCATACAGAGAATTTTATTTTTCAAAAAAGCTTTCACGATCATTGAAAAATATTTTTTTAGTAAAATAGAAAATAAGGAATCTAATTTCTTTTTGAAGTTAAATGGAATAATTTTTGGATTGTTTAAAATAAAATGCTATTGTACTAAATGTTGTGTTTAATGGTAAATGCAATCATAAAGTAAATTAATACTTTTATGCAATTTATAAAATTTACTTTACTTATTACGGTCGGACATTACAGTTTCTCTAACAAGGAAGCTCTCCATTCTGGGCATACTCAATTTTTTTTTTTTTTGAAAAAAAAATACTAATTAAACTACTCATGTATGTAATAAAGAATCAGTGGAAATTAGCAGCGGAATTACAGAAGAAAACATGTAAAAAATAAAATACTTTCAAATATTTAGCGTGAAAAGCCGAAAGTGTCACACGATTTGGCGAGCACCACTTTTCAACGCCAAAAGCAAACAATTTTAATGCACTGAAAACTTTTGGATTTTTAGAATCCGTGTAAATGTATTTGATGAATTTAAACATAAACAATGAAAGAATTTAATGTATTATATACATATATATATATTAAATTGCACATATATACATATATTATTTGTTGCTGTAGTTATTAGATTTACCACTGGAAAAAATATTTTCATATATAAAAAATTCTTATTCAGAAAAATTAACTTCATACATTTAAATGCATTCAAAAATAAAACCCTTGTGTTTCCATAGCAACAAAATAGAATTGACAATGCTCAACTGGACTTTGAACTAAAAACAATTTTAATTAATTTAAATTTGAATTTCGTTTAAAATCACAAATTTTGATGGGTAGATTTAAATATAAATACATATAAATATCATTATAACGAAATTATACTTAAGAAAAACTAAAACTGACAAAACCAAAGATATTTAACTTTTCTAAAGAAGTTGAACGTGAAATTTTATTCCTTTAATTGACAAAGTATTATTTGAAATTGCTTTTCATCGCCAAAAGATGATAAATCGCCAAATAACGAAATTTTCATTACTTTTTTAAGGACAGAATACGCAGGTTCTGCCAATTTTTTTTTTTTATAATCGTATATATCCTCATGAGAAGAACATTCTGTAATTTTTTCAGATTTTTCGGAGTATGCCCGCATGGAGACCTTCCTTGTAAGTCTAAAAATTGCTCACACACGACAACGAGCTATGATATTCAGGTAGGGTTACCAAAAAACTCTATTTTTGAAAGATATGGCAACTTTTTTCCTGCCAAAAATGTAAATATAATGATTTTTTTAATACAAATTCGCAAGCTCTTGAAGCAATTTTTTAACATTTTTTCAATATTTTATATTTATCATTGACTAATTTATATTTTTAAATGTTTTTCTTTTAAAAAAATCTGTGTTATTTGTCCGATAAGCGTTTTCAAAATTGTTTCTTTCACACAGTTATTCTGCTGTAAAATAGAAAATGTAACTTTAACAAAAAACTATAATCCATTTAAAATCTTCCTAACAAATGGTTTTTATACTAGTGCCAATATAGGCATTTCAAAAAAGTTATTTCTTTGTAAGTTGATGTAAGATTGTAATTTAAATCATTTTTATTTCAAAGGTTGCAAATTGAGCTCTCAAATGTACTGTTAGGAATGACACGCCAAGAACCACATCATATATATTATTGTTTTTTCTTGTGTAAAATTTACTTGTATAAAATCTTGACGGACGACAAAATTGATAATGTACCGCCCTCCGTAATGTCTGAAATGTAAAAAATCTGATAAAAAAAAATCAGTTTGAATACAGGTCCCAATATTCTTGGGAATTTCTTAGGTAAATTCCATTATCCAGCAAAAGTAGCTCCAAAATTACATCATATCTATTATTTAAAAAAGATAATGAGACAAGAGTAAGAAAATAAAACTTTCATCAAGTCTTTTAACATGATTATCATGTTCCGTTATGGAACATGATAATCCTGCCCAGAAAATTGGTTAAGAAATTGTTTTTTCCTCTATCTAATTTTTCTTGTATGTCCCATGAATTTATATCATATATTTGAATTGAATGATTTTAATAAATGCTTTCAAATTTCATTCTAATGAAACATTTTCAAGAAATCATCATTTTATTGTTTCATTGAGAACGTTAAAGATTTGTTACGATTTCAATGATGTTTATTTTATTCTAAATTAAACCTTGAAAGAACGAATATTTTTTTTATTTTAAAAATAAAGACTGCCAAAAATAAAATTATTTAGTGCAACTACTTTCATTTTGAAATTTGAGATTTATTTAACTGAATTGAATTGAAATGTATTTACATTTCAATTCCGAACAAATTTTGACTCATTCAATTCAGTAAATCTAAATTACTGCACTGAGAAAAACGACACGTTGAAATCTTAAATTGATGTTTCCATTTTGTATTTTTTTCTTTTTTTTCCAAATAGGATGTTACAATTGCTTTCTGTTATGAAATACCTGCAAAAACTCATTTTAAAGCATAATTAATTTTTATTTTTTTAATGTATTAAATTTCAACAGGGTAGTTGAGATTAGTCATATTATTTCATTTATTATAATTTCGAACGAAATGCTCCTTTCAGTACTATTTTTATGGCATACGCAGAAGAACACTGAAAAGCGAATAGTAGTAAAAGTAAAATATAATAATAATATAATAGCCAATAGTAATAAAAGTAATGTAATGTCTTACGGTCTTCTTATCCGGAGAATGCGAGACGCAGCTGCAGTTGTTCTGAAGTTTCATCGCCCCGGATCCAACCTTCCAACTTTTCAGTGTCTGTAACTAGTTTAATTTTTCTTTTAAATATGTCGGTACTAATTTTTCATTTTTTCTCTTATTCTAGAAAGACGGACAATCGGTTCGAACGTATTGTCGCTGACGGTAGGAGGCCACTTAGCGGATAGATCAACCAGGGATGTAGTGGTGGGTATACGGGGGTATACGCCGTATACCCCTGAATTTTTTAAGGAATATCGTACATCCTCTGTTTCTCGAGACAACTGCAATAGATATGCTTTAGGGTATACCCTTTGTTTTAAGCACGTACCTTCTGCTTTTTTACGTCTACCCAACTGAGAGCAACAGCGTGTTATGCTGTAGTCCTAGGTCCAATACCTATCTCTGGCTAATTTTTCATTCCAGTTGGGCTTATTATATTTATTATTTGTATGCCTGTATATTATTTATATGTAATTTCTAAATTTGAATTCAGGCATTACTTTGTGCGTCTATGTGTTTAAATTTAAAAGGAAAGTTCATTAATTTTCCTCTTTTGAAATATTCATCCTTATTTTTACTCTATACATACTTAATTTCTATAAGCTATCGTAATATTAGAGTTAGCTATGTTTCATGTTGAGCATTGTTATAACCTAAGAACTTTTAAAGATAAATGCTTCAAACTTGTATTTTTTTTATTTTAATTTTAGGTAGCTTTCATTACAAAAAGTAAAAAGCTACCTATTGCAGCCGTCCGGAGGAAAGCATTTCAAAAAAATTTTGGTATATTTTCACCGATCATGACCCCCAGACCCCAAAACCACCCTCCGTTCAAATGTTGACATATATATATATATATATATATATATCTGATTTTTGTCATGCGATAACTAACGTATTTATGAACCGATTTGAATGAAACTTGGTATGTACATAGTACATACAAATATCTCAACCGAGTTCGTTGGCCAGCATCATCCGCCATCTTGTTTCAAAATGGCGGCCATTTAAAAAATTTAAAAAAATTTCAAATTTAAAATTAAATACGAAAAAATTAAAAGTTGAAAAATATTTTTATTTTATGTGTTACATCTTAAAACACCAATTCCAGAACACTTTTTATTTTGTCTATATCTTAAAAAATGACTGAGTTATAGCACTTTGAATTTTTCTTATGGCTGACATTTTGAAACGATCTCATTTTGTCACGTGATAACACTCGTATTTATAAATCGATTTGGATGTAATTTGGTGTGTACATAGTACTTAATAAGGCCTGAACCGAGTTCGTTAACCAGTTTCATCCGCCATCTTGCTTAAAAATGTTTGCCATTTAAATTTCTAAAAAATTTAAAATTTTAAATTAGGTACAAAAAAGTGAGAAATTGAAAAAGATTTTTCTTTTATGCATTTGACCTTGATACAAAGGTTCCAAAGCACTTTTTGTTTCGTCTGTATCTTAAAAAATGTCTGAGTTATAGTACTTTTAATTTTTAGTGTTGCTCACATTTTTTGAAATGATCTGGTTTTCGTCACGTGATAACACGTGTATTTATACACTGATTTGGATGAAACTTGGTGCGTAGATAGGACATACTGATGCCTGGACCGAATTTGTTGGCCAGTTCCAACCGCAGTCTTGTTTCAAAATGGCGGAATATTATTTTTTTAATTTAAATTTTAAAATTAGGTGCAAAAAAGTAAGAAATGGAAAAAGATTTTTCTTTTGTGTTTTGACCTTGATACAAAGATACCAGAGCATTTTTTGTTTCATTTATATCTTGAAAAATGGCTGAGTTTTAGCACTTTCAATTTCCAGTGAGATTGACATTTTGAAACGGTCTGAAATTTGTCACGCTTTAATACGCATATTTATGGACTGATTTCAATATAACTCCGAGTTTTCATGGTACATACCAATGTCTTGACCGAATTCACGGTCCAACTTTATCGCCATCTTGTTTCAAAATGGCGGCCATTTAAATTTATCAAAAATCTTTTAAATGTATAATGATGTATAAACAAAATTTAGAAATTGAAAAAAGGTTCTTTCTAAGCTATTTATCTTAATAATGAATTCCTGAGTATTTTTTGCTTTGTCTTTACCTTGAAAAACGCTTGGGATATAGCAGTTTGAATTTCTAATGTGGTTGACTTTTTTTTTTAAATCAATTTGCCCCGGACAGCACTCGTATATATTAATCGATTTCGATGTGAGTGTGCATGTTCACATGAATTAAGATTTCGATCAAGCTCATTGCGGTTTTTTATCCATCATGCTGCTTTAAAATGGATATCGTGGAATTTGGCGACCCTATAAATCGCTTAAAATAAAACCAGGTTGAATAAAAGATGACTAATTTCTAAAAATTCCTATTAATATTCAGTATTGACAAAAACTAGTATTCAATCTTACATAATCGTGTTCCACTATTTTGAGCTTCGTATATTTGATTTATATAACTGAATTTAAAATAAATAAATAAGTATATGAAAGCTACCTCTTCCTCCCGGCATTGCCGGAAGGACTTTTTTAACTTTGATTCAGCAAATTGGAAAAAAAAATATTAGCTTTTTAAATTATGATTTTTTTTAATAAAGGTTCCATCAAACTTTTAATTTGAGTTACAACGATTTTAAATACTTCTGTAATAAATTTTAAATTTTAAATAAAAAAAATTACGATAATTTTTATGATATGATTTTTTTTTACAAATATTATGGTTAAAAAATATGCTAAAAATGTCAAAATTTTAACTCAATAAATAATTTTTATATTAAAATGTGCCCCCCCCATTAAAATTTCAACGAGGAAAATCAAAGCTTACAACTTCAGTAATCAACTTTAAAAAAATAGTTGTTTATATTGTTATTTAAATTTTATCTAATTCCCATATAGTATTTATATTATCTTAAAATATTTAGAAAATTCTTAGTAAACTAGGATTAAAAATAACGTAATAAGGAAAACACAGGTGCAGCGTTTAGAGCGTTATTATGAACGATTTCATTCCTGATTGCAGCATTTCTACAAGAATTTTAAGAAGTTGAAAAACGTAAGAACATTCATAGAGTATTAAAAAAAGTTTCTTTTATTATAACCACAAACAAAAATGTTCAGTAAGCTCTTTCGTATTACTGATGATTACAAAAAACATATTTTATTTTTCAAAACACGAGAAACAAATTAATTTTTAAGAAACATTTGTAAAATAAAATTTATTTTGCGGCGAATGATTTTTATACGGAAAACGATTACGAGTAGTTTTTATTAAATAAGAATCCAATTTTTTAAGAATTGGACTACAGTTTTCTACAATGCTATCGATTGAAAATTAGACACTTCTAGCCGCTTAACTCAATTTACATATTCAAAATCAATAAAATAACATACAATTTTGATGCCAAAACAATATTACTATTTTATCACAAGTTCCTGAAATATGTATTTCAAGACTAAATAACATCGAAAAAATCTATTATTCAGGTTTCAAGAATAATGAATGCGCACTTAAGTGACTCTTATACGTTTCCAAAAATCAGTGAAAGTGAAAGAAATATTTCTAAACACTTCTTTAAATGTCGATTTTAGAGAGGTTTTGGTGGTTTCTGAAGATGAAGCACTTTTTCAAAATGAAGCAACGCGGAAGATTATATCGTATATTTCTATTCTCGATTATATTGTATTTTCCCATAATATTTTCTATATTGATTCATCATTTTATACCATTTAATCTTTACAGGAAGAAAGAAATTTCCGATTTTCAATGAATTTACATGTTTTAAGGAGGTCTTAAACACTACTGGAAAATTTTTAGGAACTGTTTGTCTTTGAGTTTGTCTATCTGTATATTACACAGATTTTGTGGTTGCTCTATCTGAATAAATAATGCGCGGATTTTAATAAAACTTAAAATTCAGCTAGTCCCTGCATTAAATGGATGCTGATTACTTTCTTGTGTAAATCGCCCATCTGGTAGCCCTGCTGAGCTCCAGTATTCATGATTTTTTTTCAATAGCTATATCATAATAACTTAGTCACATATTTTTATCGAACTTTAGATTCAGTTATACCTTGACGGATTTTTTTTTTTTTTTTTTTTTTTTATATAAATTGCCTATCAAATGTCGTAACTATTCTGAATGGTTTTTTTTTTCTTATTTCTTGAAAAATTCTTATCTCAAGAACTATTGCATGAATTTTTATTTAAATTCAGATTGAGTTAGACACTGACATACACTGTTCTTGATCAAGTTTTGGTGTAAATCGCCCATCACCAGGCGCAAGTATTTTTTTCCGATTTTCGCGATAGGTTTATATCAAGAACTAATGCACGGATTTTCATCAAATTCAGATTCATTTAGACATTGACATAAAATGTTCGTTATTACGTTTAGGTGTAAAGCGTCCATCATCTGGAGCAAGTGTAATGCATTTTTTTTTCAATTTTCGGCTCTATGTCTATCTCAAAAACTCACTTACGAATTTTCATCAATTTCAGAATTCCGTCATACATTGACATAAAATGTTCCTGATTAGATTTTGATGCAAATCGCCAAACAGATGGTGCTATTACGCTGCATTTTGAAGACCTTTTACGATTTTGGTAACATTAATACCTTAAGAACTAATGTATAGCATTCCATATCTTTAGAATCCTCTTGATAGGCATAGATTGTTATTTAATTTGGATAGAACTTTTTGAAGTGTTAACATGTATGAGATGTAAGGAAGTTTATGAATTTGCCGACTAGCTTTGCAGTGTATTCAAATGACTTCTTTTAATATAAAAGAGAACTCCACAAGGATCAGGTTTTATATGTATTTTAGATTTTAAAATACTATACGCCAAAAAATAATAATTTAAATAAAGTAAACCATTTATGATTAAGCCTTTTCCTTTTAAAGTTTTTGATTATAAAAGCCTGTGATAATCAGATGAAAAAAAAACATTAACAACAGTAAAAGAAAAGAAAACATAACAAAATATATAAATTTTAACTTACAAATTTAAAAATAATAATATTTTTAGACTGTACAAAGGGGATGACTGAGTAAAATTGCTTTAAGTTTTATCTTTAATTTTTAAGATGCTAAACTAAAAGGTTTCATATTTAAATAATTAGGAATGATTAAAATTGAAGCTTAATCTCTAAAATCAAATACATGTAAGCAATTAGGAACTGTTTTATTTTCTATTTAGTGATTATAGTATACGAATATTTCCTAAAAACTGCTACTTATTCATTATTATTTTAAGTAAAAACATTTTATTTTTATTGATGTGTTTCAAAATGTAAGTATTGCATCCACCAAGACGAATTATATTTTTATTATTTAAAATTTTTATTTTTATTTTTATGT
This sequence comes from Maratus speculifer, assembly GCA_964019185.1. NCBI lineage: Eukaryota > Metazoa > Arthropoda > Arachnida > Araneae > Salticidae > Maratus > Maratus speculifer. Next base: position 27,690,982 of record OZ025292.1, read on the forward strand.
CGACATACTTTCTACATTCTTTAATTTGCCAAAGTAAACAAATATATTTTAAGAAACTGTCAGGTGAATTATTCAATATTAAGCACATATCAGATGACTAAATTCTTATCAAGTATTTGCGGAAGAATGAAAATCAATCAGGTAATCGTATTAAAGTATTATCATTGTGAGGGAGTAACCTTTGTAATAAAGGCACTCTAGCATTTTTGAGATCGTGACGTCAATGATTTAACATGTGTAAGCGTGAAAGCGACATCTATCCTCTCTTTTACTTTAACTTTCTAGAGCGTATGTGTCTTTCTCGGATTCTACAGTTATGTCGCGGTTAGAAGTAGTATGTAAATTTGTAGTATCTCAGTTTGCAGCATATAAATGCTTGGAGTTTGAGTGTGTGTGGGGTGTCTAACGGCATTAGCCAGCTAGTGGCGTCTAGCACTGTGTGTATGGCGGCATTGGCCAGCTAGTAGTGAATCTAGAGCGAGCGATATCAAGTAGTAGCGAGATTCCAGTGAGTTGACAAGGAGTTTTGGAATTCGATTCGAGAAGTTGGCCGGTAGTAAGAAGTTAATAGTAATTACGTTGACTATTTCAAAATTAATACAGAATATATATACAGCCACGGGCTGTCTAATAAAGTTTTATCTAGCAGCTTAGCTGACGTTAAAGGAGAAGTAATCTGAAGTGCCCCGATTGAGTTAGTGCCGGAGCTGTGAGTATGAGTTTAATTTTCTAGTATTGTTAGCAGTTGTTAAAATTACAGAACTGCTCCACGTCCCCTTGAGCCCTAACCATTTTAAATATAATCCGTAAAATTTGTAAACCGTTAAAAATGTTGTTTTTATCTTATGTTCTGAGTTATGTCTGCATTCAACACTCAGTACGAGCACCCAACCATTACATCATTTGTAACTAGTTTTTAAAATACTATGATGTACGTATGAGATAGAAGAAAGACTTGAAAGTAGCAAATCCAACAAATTAATACATATATGGAGATTCTTCTTATAAAAGTTCTTTCGAACACATAAGTAAATAAACTCGGAGGTAAATTAAATTCTGACACCGTTTTTAAACTTTTAAATGACTTATATTAAACGTTAATATTTACAAAAAAGATATTTACATATTAATATTTACAATTCGAACATTCAAAAGGAAACTTTAATTAAAACATCTTAATCGCGTCATCTTAAACAACATTCTTCTAAAGTCAGCACCCACTCTCCCAACATTCCATCCAACGATCTCTTCCGTTCATTTCTTTTTTCTTCGGCTTTTCGTCTGAATAGAGTTTTTTCAGAAAATCGTCTGCTTTCTAAAGACCTTTTCTATCACAGTTGCGATATGAAGAACCTTACAAGACATGATACTTGGCTGTTGGAGAAAGAATCGCTCCCACAACGGCCGTCCTGACTAGGCTTTCGTCCTCGAATGCTCGTCCCTTTGGAAGCAGCAGCAGTTGGATCATCTGGAAAGATAAAGAAAAAAAAACACAGCAGCATCCAAAGTCTTAATTGAAAAAAAGAAGTCATTATTCAAATTGTTTATCAAAGCTTAGATTATTTCTTGAAAAAATTCATATATTTTTTTTCGCGTCTTTTCGTCTTCTCTTTCTTACGTCCTTTCATCTTCTTTTATCTTACGTCTTTTCGTCTTCTTCTTTCATACGTCTTTTCATCTTCTATTACCTTAAGTCTTTTCGTCTTTTCTTTCTTACGTCTTCCGTCTTCTTTTATCTTACGTCTTTTCGTCTTCTTTCATACGTCTTTTCATCTTCTTTTACCTTACGTCTTTTCATCTTTTCGAGAATAAAGTTAAAATTCTATTAGTTGTCAGTCCAGAGGTTTGTCATAGTTGGTATAGTGTCACAATCGGTGAAATTCTTTTTTTTTCAAGCTTCGTCCGTCCACGGCTTCATGTACTCTGCACATGTACTGGTGACCATGGGTCCTTCGTTGAATCCAAGTTTCTTTACATCGTAGGTGTCATTATTTTTTACTTTTATGACTTTGTACGGACCTAAATATTTTGGTTTTAACTTCAAACCTGGACCTTGTTGTGTGCGTTTTATAAGAACCACATCATTAATCTTAAATTTGTTAGCTTTCTTTCGTCTGAGGTTGTAAGTTTTACGGTTCTCTTCTTGGACTTTTAAAATCTGTTTTTTAGCATTTTTTCTCATATCTTCGCGATTATTTGTAAAATCAGATTGTATTTCAGCATTCAGAAGACTAGTAATTTCAATGTTATTTTTTAGTTTCATTTTAGTACCAAACATCAATTCAAAAGGGGTTGTGCTTATACTTCTCTGAAAAGTCGAATTTATCACCTGTTGGACGTTGCTTACATGTGTATACCATTTTTTAGGATTATCGACAGACAATTTAGACAGAACAGATATTATGACAGAATTTAGACGCTCAACTTGGCCGTTAGACCTGGGTAATCCAGTGGTAATCGGGATATGTTTAATATTTTCATTGATGCAATAATCTTCAAAAGCTTTAGAGGTAAATGCAGGACCTTTATCTGATATAATTCGAACTGGATTTCCAAAGATAGATTTTTGGATTTCTAATTTAGAAATTACTTCGGCAGCATCGGTAGATTTTGTGGGATACAACCAAACAAATTTTGTGAATGCGTCAATGACCGAAAGGATATGTTTGTAATTTTTATTAGTGCTTTCTAATGGACCTAAGTGATCAACATGGTACGTATGTAATGGAATTTCTTCTTTTTCTATTGGGTGAAGTAAGCCTTCTTGTTTACCACATTTTCTAGTAACTAAAATACAGGGAACACAATTTGCTATACATTTCTCAATTTTTTGTTTAACTTTAGGGATGTAAAAATCATTTTCTAAACTTTTCTCTGTTCTTGCAACTGCGTAATGACCTTTTTCGTGAGCGGCCTTGATTATATTCATTTGCATGTCTTCCGGTACAACTAATAAATCATTACCATTAACACATTTATAAAGAACATCATTTTTAACTAGATAATCATCATCAGATTTCACCTTTAGGATTTCTTTTATTGTTTTAATATGGTCATCGGTTTCTTGAGCTTGGATAATTTTTAAAGTTAAGCTATCTTGGATTACCATACAAATAGGATACCTACTTAATGCATCGACATGTCTCATACTGCTACCCTGTCTATGTTCAATAACATAATCAAAATCGGATAACATTATTGCCCATCTAGCTATTTTTGTACTCATTTCTTTTTTATCCATAGTCATTTTAAATGCATTACAATCGGTTACAATTTTAAATGGGATACCTAGCACATATACTCTAAACATTTTCAGGGCTTCAATTACAGCTAAAACTTCTAATTCATAACTAGTGTACTTCCGTTCAGCTTCGGTGGTTTTTTTACTTGCGAAATAAACTGGATGAAATTGATTATCTACTGGAGATTGTTGCATTAAAACAGCTACATAGCCATCAATACTGGCATCACAATGGATTTCGGTCGCACTTTTGGGATTGTAAATTAAAAGTACTGGTTCTGACAACAAAATACGTTTGAGTTCATTAAAAGCTCTTTGTTCTTCTATATTGAATTTAAATTTTGAATCTTTTCTTAGCAGGTCACTTAACGGTTTAGCTATAACCGAATAATTTCTTATAAATTTTCGAAAGTATCCTGTCAATCCTAAATAACTTTGAACATCTTTGGTACACTTTGGTTCGGGAAAATTTATTACTGCTTTAGTCTTCAGTGGAGAGGGATACAATTTACCATTTATGATTCTATACCCCAAGAAATCAATTTCACGCTTCAAAAAATTGCATTTTTTAAGATTTAATTCTAATCCATATTCCGATGCAGTTTCGAGTACAAGTTTTAATTTTTCTAGACCTTCAGCTTCGTTTTTAGCAGGTATTATTAAATCATCCACATAAATGACAACAATGTGATCTTTTAATAGGTTTCGAAATATATTATAAATATACTTTTGAAAAACACTAGGGCTATTGGTCAACCCGAATGGACATTTCAAAAATTCGTATTGTCCTTCATGAGTAACAAACGAGGTGTATTTCCGCGAGTCTTCTTCAACATCTACATGAAAGAAACCGTTTTTCAAATCTATGGTGGTAAATACTTCGGCAGAATGTAATTGGTCTATTACATCATCAATAACTGGCAAGGGGAAATGCTCACGTACTGTCTTTTTGTTAAGACATCTGTAATCAACACAAAGTCTCATTGTGTTATCTTTTTTCTTGACTAACACAACCGGCGAAGAAAAATTAGAAGAACTTTCTCAAATTATTCCCTGAGCTAGCCACTCCTCAATTTGGTTTTCGACTATTTTTTTCTCGCATGGCGGTAATCTTCGAGGAGAAGAACAAACTTGGATTTCGTCAGTTAAATTAATTTTCATTTTAACCTTTACGCAGGGGCTCTCTCAGTGTCTACCTGAGAATACATGTATTCCCGGACAGATGCTGTCACAGCCCCTCTGTAAAGGTTAACATCTACTGTTTTAGTTTTAATTGGTACATAATTTTCAATTAAAGAGTATAACTCTGAACGTAATTTTTTGTCAGCAATGTGAGTTAAATCAATTTTAGGCTCATCCAAAACATTTACAATATTAACTAAAAAGTCATTAGACTGAACTTCAGCTTTAAACAGTTTCACTTTATTCTCAGAAATAGTTAATATACCTTGATGAATAACATCAGTGCCAATAATTAAATCGAAATTAATGCAACTGTCCTTAACGACAAAAATAGTAACTTTAAATTTTGAACCTCTACTTCGATTTGTGAATTAAAACAACCTTCTGGTTTAATTGATTCTTTTCCTAGACCGGTCAAAGAGATACTCGTAGGTTTTAATTCTACAAAGTTCTTCAAATTATCATAAATACTTTTCTTTAACAAAGTCTTTTGGCTACCAGTATCTATTAAAGAGATTAAACGCAAAGAATAAAGCTTTATCTCTTTCAGAATTAAATCTTGGGATGCAATAATGTTTACTTGTGACTGAGCATTTTTAACACTTGTATCTTTAGATTTATTACATTGAAATGATTTATGACCATAAGCGTTACAAGCAAAACAAAGCGGCCCTTTATCTTTATTTACACAGTTAATACTCTTATGATTATTCCCGCCACAATTAAAACAACGCATATTTGGCTTTACAGGCTTAAATTTGTTCTTAACTTCAACTTCGGATTTAATTTTAGGCTTAGCTCCTTCATATTTATGAAATTTTGCATTTTCATACTCCGATCTTATTTTTTCATAAATCTTTAATTTTTGTTTAAATTCAGCAATATTGGGACAACCATACAAAAAACATTTTTTAGAAATGGGGTCATTAATTCCATTTATTACATACTGAATAAGGGCAGAATCTTCAATATTGCCTTTTGAGCATAATTGTTTCATATTTAAAAAATATTCATCTAACGATTCATGTGGTCTAATTTTTCTTTTGGACAGCAATTCGTGTAATTCAGCTGAATTGCACGTTTGACACAATTCAGATATGAGTAGGGCTTTTAATTTAGACCACGAATTAATATTTGTTTCACTTTCAAGAAATAATTTTGCTTTGCCTGTCATACGGCGTTTAGCCAAAATCAATTTGTGCAAATCACTAACGTTAAATAATGAAACAATATCTTCAAAATCGGCAATCCATTTATTAATATTTTGTACTTGAGTACCTTCAAACATTGTAATCATACTTTCAATATCATTAATAGAAATGCTTGGTTTAATAACATAATCAGGAATTAGAATTTTCTGATTTTCATTACTTTCACAATTAGAACTACCAGAATCATTTCTCATATTATTCTCAAAAACAGTTGAAATATTTTTAGTTTTATCTTGTAAATCATCATTAAATTCATCAACACTTTCGTCATCACTAAGAGTACCTACATCGGCTATCATATTAATTTTTAAAATATTAAAATCACATAAACTAGAAATTATTCTGGCAGCAATTTCATCAAAAGTTCCCGAATTATTTATACACAAAACATTGCAAATGGTAATTAAGTCGTTAACAGAAAAATTATCTTTAATTTTTTTTAATTTAGTTTGATATTCATCGGAATCTACTTCAAACGTAAACCCAGTAAAATTCCGAATTCTACGTCGATTATTTCTGTCACCGATTTCTCCAAAAATTAATTTGTGCAATATCTTAATACTAGCTGATTTTTCAGTTTTCAAAGAAAACTCTAATTCCTTTAAATCAACTAATTTTTCCATTATTAAAAAGAAAAATGAAATAATAAACTCACTTCATAATCAGATGCTCAGCTTCACACATTTAAACAGCATTGTTGTCGCAGTATCCAACAGCTTCATATCATTAAACATATATTCAAAAAAGATTTCCTCATAATAATTTCCAGCAAGGATTCCATCACAATTCTAAATAATAACGGCTTCCAGATTATTTAAAGTATATATATATTTCTTCTCTGTGGGCGTTTGTTTGTCTCGGTTCTGACACCAAAATTTATGGAGATTCTTCTTAGAAAAGTTCTTTCGAACACATAAGTAAATAAACTCGTAGGTAAATTAAATTCTGACACCGTTTTTAAACTTTTAAATGACTTATATTAAACGTTAATATTTACAAAAAAGATATTTACATATTAATATTTACAATTCGAACATTCAAAAGGAAACTTTAATTAAAACATCTTAATCGCGTCATCTTAATCAACATTCTTCTGAAGTCAACACCCACTCTCCCAACATTCCATCCAACGATCTCTTCCGTTCATTTCTTTTTTCTTCGGCTTTTCGTCTGAATAGAGTTTTTTCAGAAAATCGTCTGCTTTCTAAAGACCTTTTCTATCAGAGTTGCGATATGAAGAACCTTACAAGACATGATACTTGGCTGTTGGAGAAAGAATCGCTCCCACATATAAGGTACTTGTGCCTAATATGAACACCCTAAGGAAAATTTATTTTTTTCACCCCCTTGTACACGTGATAGTACTCCAAAAATACATGACCATGAACCCTGGACTGTTGACTATCATTATTAAAATTAGCGACCTTGTAAATATTCCGGTTTTATTTATATGATAAAAACAAAAAAATTTAATCAATGTCCATATAAGGAACAACCAGTCCCTATTATGGACAGGTGCCTCATTATTGACCTATTACACAGGGTGTAGGGAAGAGCCACTCTTCTATGGAATTTTAGAGGCGAGGAGATTAAAAAAAACATATCCTAAAGTATTGCGGGGGAGGGCACAGTAAATATCTTCAGAACATGCACTTTAGATCGGGGGGTTAATTTCACTTGTGGTTCTTCGAAGACCTATGCAAAGCACTTCAGTTACTACAAAATATTATGAAATAATGTAGTTGGTTTTGCTTAGCTTTCTATTTTTCTGAATCTGAAGATTCACCTGCTGTACTTCCAATGTGGACATAAGATGTCCATATTGGCAATCGGGAGTAGTTTTATTAGATCTTGTAATAAATAAATAAAGAAAATTTTTGAAAGCAATATATGCAATAGCAATCGAAAATATGTTTTAAAAGCTTTCTAAAACACCCCACTTTTCAATATTTGAAGTAATTTTACAATATCTAATAAGAATTTAAACTTCCCTGTAATTACGATCAGCACACCACGAAACAACAAGTTTTCTTCTAAATGGCGAACAGCGTGCTTTTTGTACTTTCCAGGCTTAATTATCTTTTCAACTGCTTTTCTTCACGGATATCTAGCGAGATCTGTCTATCAAAATTGTTATTTTTAAAAATATTAGGGGTGTCCATATTGAGAGCACTGTCCATGAAGGGTACAAGTACCTTATATATATATTGTTACGAATTTTGTAAATAGTTAGTGTTTGTACTGTAAAATAATGTAAATAATCTTATTAAGCTCCATTCCTTTACTAATATTAGTTTTTGTTACATTGTCTCTGTTATCAAGCAAACTAGTCCATTATTTTCAGTGTATGTCTACGGCAGATTGGCGAAATAATAAAGATATCACCAAGTTGGCGTCACTTTTGGCGACTAATTTTGGTCGCCAAATTTGGCGATATATCGCCAAGTTGGCGACAAACTTCGCGATTGTTGGCGATGGTAACCCTTCCCTCTCAATGGTAACTCCCCTTTAGATATACTGATACATTGTTTGTTGTTCCGTGGATTTTTCGAGTAGGTTCTAGAAATTTCCAGCACGTGCTGCGAGCCTATATAAGAAGAGAAGCGATGCGAGCTGTTGTTATTATTTACCAGTCAGTCATTGAGTGAACAAGGCGTTTGTTAGCAAGTTTGCTTGAGTTTCATTTATGTTGTTTTGAATGTTATTAAGTGTCGAGACGTTGTATAAAGAGTCTCTGGGATCTAAAGCTATTCTTGTACGATAGATTTGAGCAGTTATTTTTGAACATCTAGCAATATTTGTGAGTTTCGAAGACTCTGTTGTTCTGAAGATCTGTAAATAAATTATTTTCTACTTTTCTAAGAGACAAGAGTTTGAAGTTCTCTAACCATAAGATCAAAAGAACCCCATATACGCTGCAACATTTGGTGTCAGAATTTGGAATCTTATGGCGAAAACGAGAGCAACGGAAGAGCAACTGAATGAGTTGTTGAAAGCTATTAATGGATTATCAAATAAAATGGATAAAGGCCAAGAGGAGTTGGCGGAAAAGATGATTAAAGGCCAAGAAGGGTTGGCGGAAAAGATGAATAAAGGCCAAGAAGAGTTGACTGGAGAAATGAAAAGAAGCCAAGAGCGAATGGAAGAATTAAAGGAGGAAGTTAATAAAAGCCAAGAAGAAATGAAGAAAACTTTGGAAGAATGTTCTCATCGGTAGAGAGAAGAATAGGCTCGGTAGAAGAGAAAATAGAGGAAGTAGAAGAGAAAATTCAGAATGAAGTTAGTAATGTTGAACAGAAAATGGAAAGGAAAATGGCGGAAGTAGAAGAGAAAATTCAGAATGAAGTTTGTAACGTTGAAGAGAAAATACTAGGTGAAGTAGATGAAAAGCTAAATAAAAAAGTACAAGATCTTGAGAAGAAGCTTTCAGCCTGCAGTGGTAATTATGAAGAATTTAGGAATCCGCCTGCTTCTCCCGTGCACATCAAGCTGTCGACATACGACGGAAAGAGTTCCTGGCAAGTTTACAAGACCCAATTCACCATTGTAGCCGAAGCGAACAAATGGAGTGACGAGGTGAAAGCTTGTCAACTGGCAGCATCTTTAAGAGGAGAAGCCGCCGACGTGTGCAAACATTGCCGGATATGACGCAACTCAAATTTGAGACTCTAAGTTGTGCACTTGAAATGAGATTCGGCGAAAAATTCTTCAAGGATTATACGAGAATACAAATGAAGAGCCGCCATCAAAAATCGAGTGAAACCCTTCAAGAGTTTGCCTCGGAAATTGAACGGCTTGCAAATTTAGCATTCATTGACTGTCCAACAAATGTACGGGAAATGCTCTCACTGCAATATTTTGTAGACGGAATAAAAGAAAGATCCAGAAGTGCAGAGAGCGGTACGAATGGCAGATGTATAGGATTTAAAGGCTGCACTACTATATGCCTTAAAGTTGGAAGCAGCTACACAAGCCAGCCGAAGAGATCGTCATTCAGTCCGAGGGGCAACGGTGAACAAAAGCTCAGACACTGAGAACGACGTCTTGAAAGAAATTAGGAAAATAAATCAAGAACTTGAAGCTTTAAAATACGGAAGAACAAGCTCAAGAAGACAGAATCTGAGGTGCTGGGGATGCGGTGATACAACCCATCTCCGAAGAAACTGCCCCAAAGTCCACGAACGTGAGATGAATTCAAGACCAGAGAATAAAAAGCCCCAACCTGAAGATCCTTCAAATATCGAAAATGAGTGGCGGCGATAATGAATTATTTGTGATAGGATTTATAAAAAAAAAAAAATAAAAAAATAGGAAAAAAAAAAAAAAAGATTCAATGCCGTATGATTGTGGATACAGGAGCCAATGTAACAATAATAAGAGAAGATTTGGCTCGAAAATTGAAATGTAAACTCATCTGGACTCCGCCATGCGTTACCCTGCAAACTGTGACGGGCGACAAGATAGGCATATAAGGAAAGGCCGATTTAACCATCAACTTTGGAGAAACGAAATATTATCATACGGCATATCTGGCTGACATTACAGATCCTTGCTTAATCGGACTAGATTTTCTGAAGGTGTTTGACTTCAGACTTGATTTCAAAAATAACAAAATGATCTCAAAATTTGAAGAAATAAGTCTTTTTGCATTAAATAACGAAATTGAATGTATACAAACAGTAATAGCCAAAGAAGACATCAATCTTGATCCAAGAACAGAATTTTTAATTCCAGCTGTAATTAAAAAAAACTAATTACCGATTTGACCATATAGATTATCCTGAAGACAATAGTAAACAAGCAGGAGTATTGGTGGCTTCATCTGTGGTGGACCTCTCGAAGAAGACCATTCCAGTCAGAATTGCTAACATCAGTGATAAGACGAGGACTATCAAGAAAGGAGAGGTGATAGCGTCATGTGCTCCTGTGACGTGCATAAGTCAAAATTCCAGTCACTCTGAGAAATCTTCAGATAATTTAGTCAAGGATTTGTTACAAAATACAGACTTAGATCCAAAACAGATGGAAGCTGCGGAAAATTTAATTAGAGAATTCCAAAGTTTATTTTCCCAAACATCTGAAGACTTTGGACGAACTAAAATGGCACAACACCGAATTGACACGGGAGATCACTCTATTATTAAACAGCACCCTAGACGATTACCTTTTGCCAAGCAAGAAGAGGTGCAAAATTTAATTAAGGATATGGAAGAAAATGACGTCATCGAACCATCGACAAGTCCATGGGCGTCTCCCATTGTATTAGTAAGAAGAAAGGATGGTTCTACAAGATTTTGTGTAGACTACCGCCGACTGAATGACGTCACTAAAAAGGATAGTGACCCTCTACCAAGGATTGACGACACTCTTGACACACTTGCGGGCAACACCTGGTTCTCGACTCTGGATCTGAAGAGTGGTTACTGGCAGGTAGAGATCCATCCGGAAGACCGCGAGAAGACTGCCTTTACAACGGGATAAGGATTATGGCAGTTCAAGATAATGACCTTTTGGTCTGTGTAACGCACCTGCAACTTTCGAACTGCTTATGGAAACGATTCTCCGGGGGCTGTCATATGAAGCATGTCTTGTTTATTTAGATGATATCATAATCATAGGAAAATCTTTTGATGAACATCTGAACAACCTCAGGCGGGTGCTACAAAAATTAAAGGAAGCTAATTTGAAGTTAAGCCCTTCGAAATGCAGCTTGTTTCGCAATGAAGTCGCATACCTTGGACACATCATTTCGATGGAAGGAGTTACGACTGATCCGGAGAAGATATCGGCCGTGAAAAATTGGAGTCGTCCAGCAGATGTTCACCAGCTTCGAAGTTTTCTAGGATTATGCACCTATTACAGAAAATTCGTCAAAGGCTTCTCGATGATTGCAAGACCACTTCATAAATTAACAGAAGCCAATCAGAAATTTATGTGGACACAGGAATGTGACGCTGCTTTCGAAAAGCTTAAGGAGGCCTTGACATCCACTCCAATTCTGTCGTATCCTCAAATCGATAAACAGTTTATACTTGATACGGATGCAAGTAACGAAAGCATTGGCGCTGTACTGTCCCAGGAAATCGACGGCCAGGAGCGTGTTGTCGCCTATTTCAGCAAGTGCTTGTCAAAGGCCGAGCGAAACTACTGCGTAACAAGAAAAGAGCTTCTTGCTGTAGTGAAAGCCGTAGACCACTTTCATCACTATCTTTACGGTCGAAAATTCCTGATCCGAACTGATCATGCTTCTCTAACTTGGCTATTAAATTTTAAGAACCCTGAAGGCCAGATAGCCAGGTGGATACAAAAGCTTCAAGAGTACGATATGGAGATACGCCATCGAAAAGGCTCATCACATGGAAATGCAGATGCTCTCTCAAGAAGACCATGTTCAGAGAATTGTAGATACTGCGACCGGGTTGAGAAGAAATTTAATGTCAAAGGTCCTATAGTAAGACAAGTTACAACTGGGTCTACATCATCGCAAGATCCGTGGAGTGACGAGAGCCTGCGTAAAGATCAACTTGCTGATCCTGAAATTAAGCCAATTCTAGAGCTGAAAGAGGAGTCCAACAGGAAGCCCAGCTGGCAAGACATGGCCCATTACCATCCTACGACTAAACGTTATTGGGCTCTCTGGGATTCCCTACATTTGAAGAACGGTATCTTGTACCGAAAATGGGAGTCTGACGATGGAAAGACATGATCTGTAAATAAATTATTTTCTACTTTTCTAAGAGACAAGAGTTTGAAGTTCTCTAACCATAAGATCAAAAGAACCCCATATACGCTGCAACAATATATATATGTATATAAGGTACATATATATATATATAAGGGTAAAAAGTCCCGGGACTCGTCACTAGATGGCAGCATCAAACAAATATCCATATTATGTTTAGTTAGTACGAACTTTCGAAAGACTAGTGTCGGAGTTTCATAAAACGTCGACCTTTTTTTTACGAGTTGTGATCTTATAAGTGACGCTATTTTTGATTTTCTGTAAAGAATGGATCAGAAAGAATTCCGTGTCTTAATCAAACATTGCTTTTTGATAAAGAAAAATACTGTTCAAACCCAAGAATGGCTCGAAAAGCATTACGGCACATCTGCTCCATCGAAAACAACCATTTGTTGATGGTTTAGTGAGTTTAAACGTGGTCGTACGAACACCAAAGATGCTGAACGTTCTGGGAGACCAGTTGAAGCAACAACTCCAAAAAACATCGAAAAAGTCCACCGAATTGTTTTGGATGACCGGAAAGTTAAAGTAAGGGATTACTGACATTATAAAGATATCAACAGAACGGGTAAGAAATATTTTACATGACCATTTAAATATGAAAAAGCATTGTGCAAGATGGGTGCCGCGTTTGCTGACAATCGACCAAAAACAGCAACGTGTCGATAACTCAGAGTATGCTTTGGAACTATTAAAGCGTAATCCAAATGAATTTTTTCGCCGATTCGTAACAATGGATGAAACGTGGATCCATTACTATACCCCTGAGTCAAAACGGCAGTCTGCGGAGTAGTTGGAACCTGGTGAAAGTCGCCCAAAGAGACCAAAAACACAACAATCAGCTGGAAAGATCTTGGCCAATGTTTTTTTGGATGCACGTGGCATAATATTCATTGACTATCTTGAGAAAGGTAAAACAGTCACAGGAGAGTATTATGCAGCATTATTGGACCGTTTGAACAACGAAATAAAGAAAAAAAGGCCGCACATGGCGAAAAAAAAGTGCTGTTTCACTAAGACAACGCACCGGCACACACATCAATGAAAGCGATCGCAAAATTGAATGAATTAAATTATGAATTGCTCCCTTATCCCCCGTATTCTCCAGATCTGGCCCCCAGCGACTATTATTTGTTTCCTAACTTAAAAAGATGGCTCCAGGGGAAGAGATTCACATCAAATGAAGATGTCATATGAGAAACTGATGCATATTTTGAAGGCCTTGACAAATCCTATTATATGAAAGTTATTCAAACGTTAGAGGACCGTTGGAAAAAATGTATCACTCTGGAAGGAAACTATGTTGAAGACTAAAATCAATTTTTGACAAAAAAAATGTTTTTTCATTGTTAGTCCCAGGACTTTTCACCCCACGTAGTATATGGGTCATTCCAAAAATAAAGGTCCCTTTTGAGAAATTTTTTTTCAAAAATTTTTTCATTTAAAATGAAATAAAAATATCATTGAGAGGGTTATATACATATTCAAGAGTAGAAATTGAATATCAGCAGCACACTTCTTTAAAAATATTTATCACTACACTTAGAAACATAGACACATTGGCTGAAAAATGTCCCCTGTGTTACCATATTTTAAATAATCTTTTCATTTTTTCTTATTAAAATAGAGAATTTCTTTTACAATATTAACACTTTGATATAAATGCTCTTATTCAGTGCCATATAGTTTTTTGTTTATGTATATATTTTTTCATGATATAGGGATATTATGTCCCCCGTGTTACCCTTTTTTCATTCTCCCTGTATAAAAATTTATATAACTTGGTAAAAATTACTCTAATATAATAAAATTATAGTAAAACTTATTTATACATATTAGCCAGTGCATATTATAAAACTGATTCATAAGAAAGTTTTTTCGCTTTTGTTCTGATAAAGGAAATGTCAGTAACATAGGGGACAATAAAGTAACAAAGGGGACATCCTAATTGAACATAAAAAAAGTAACAATTTTAAAAGTGTACTTATGTATTAATTAAAAATGTATTTCTCATACAGACCAATAAATGCATTAAAAAACAGGATTTTCTGTTGCATTTCATTTCTAAACTTGGGTTTTTTGTCTCTTAACAACATATCAACCAATATCATGGTAGCACAGGGGACTAGTAACACAGGAGACAAAATGAAATAAATTACCACCTATGTATTACTATTTTCATAGAAACAATGTAAAGTTAGATGGAATATTTTCTTTTAACTAAGACTTACAATTTAAATGCCAATAAACTAGAAAATTAATAATTAATCGAAATAAATCAATAGTAACACAGGGGACACACAAAAAACACACCCACCTTCAAAAATCACCTTTACTTAGATAATATTCTTCAAAATTTAACAAATGAGGAAAATGACTACTTAGGATGAATGTTAACTCTAAAAGTACATGAATGACTGCTGTTAACAACATTTAGCTTGCAAATTCTTATTTTAATAGGAAGAAAAAAGTGGCGGTAACACAGGGGACCAAAATTAAGGGACACAGGAATTTTTCTTATAAAATGAAGAAAAATATTTACAAAAAATATTTAAAGTATATAGGGATAATATAAAGACTACAAAGACATAAAAAATATCCTGAAAGATAACTTAAACGATACATATAGTAAAAAAAAAATAGGGTTTAAAAAGAAAAAATTGTTCTTGGGACATGGCTTTTTACAGGACACAATTATTATGAAAGTCATTTAAATAACAATAAATGGAATTTATCTCAAATTTAAAAATTGCATTAAAGAAAAATATCTTTAAAATATCTTTTCCAATATTTAAATTTAATTTTGAAACAAAATTTTAGAAAATATAGAAATACAAAGTGTCGGGACACCAAAGGTTGCTTTATTTTTGGAATGACCCATATATATATTAGGGTGAATCGAAAAATCGAAATTCGTATAATCGAATCGGCGCGGGGTGCAAAAGTTGCCTTTTATGCATACTAATTCACATATGTTTTTTTATTGAAATCCATTCATATCTTCCGGTGCCCCAAACGCCTCAAAAATAGTCAAAAATTGAAATTTTTATAAATTTTATATATTTTTTTTGCTTCTTAATATTTTTAAATTTCTTTTTGGCGCGGGTTGCGAAAGTTGCCTTATATATATATTAGTTCAATCTTTTTTTTATATATAAATCCATCCATATCTTCCAGTGCCCCCAAGCGCCCCCAAAATGGTAAAAAAATTGAAATTTTTATAAAAAATTATAATTTTTGTTTTTTTATTTTTCTTTTAAATTATTTTATCAGCGGGATAAAAAAGATGCATTTTATAGTATATTAGCATGCATCCAAATAATTTTCGACTTTGATAAATTTCTTCCACTGCCCCAACACTTTTAATTATTTGCCGAAAATCGAGTTTCATGCAAATTTTAAGCTAAAAAATACAAGTAAAATTAACAGTTAAAGAATAATTTATCTAACGTAAAAGGTAGATCGAGAGGATGAGAAATCGTTTATCGCATTTTATTAAATGTATAAAATAAACTTTTTATACTTTATTATTTGGAAGACAACATAGATAGAAGAGTTCTCTGCAATGACCAGCAATATTTATATGATATTTGCATAGCAATATCACGTGGTGAATGTGGTTCCAATCTGGCATTAATGAAACCTGGTCCAGTTCATCACTCAAGATGGCTAACAACTACGTGTAGAATTTTAAGGTTATAAGTGGCTACAGAAAATCCTTCTGATAATCTCATTACTCTTACAACATATATTATGAAGGTATATGCACCTGTATGGTTTCATGTCAAAACAAAGCCATCTATAACTGAAGGAGCGCGTCATATTTGGAAACTTATCACATATTCTAGATATTTGGAACCCAATTTAAGAAAGATCGTACATGCTGTTATTCAACGAAATAGTTTCTTTTTTTGCCATCCTGAAAATTTGCTATTGTCAATGCTCACAGATAACAGAGAGCATATCAGATCTTTAGCAATGCGAAAGCTAATTTATGCTAGAAATAAAAAGAGAAAATCACCAGAAGTGAGAATTTTCAAAGTACCCCAAATAAACTTCAAAGCGAAGGATTATTTTGAACTTATTGACTGGCAACCAGTTGGACGCTTTGAACCACCTCTTTTGATGAATGTGCTTTGCAAAGAAATTGAGAATATGATAAAAGTTGTAAAAACGAATGAATGGTCAAAATATCCATGCCATACCCAAGCGGTTGAAATATGCGTTCGACTAGTGTCTGAGGCATCAGAAACTGTATCTGGGCAAGAAAAGAGACACGGTTTTATATTGAATAGAATAAAATCAAGAAGCCAGATAAAACACTTTGATACCAAAAAAAGATTACAAAGTTTAAAAATATGTCAATTTCCAAATTGAAGGATGTAAAACTTTTCTCTACATAAGTTCGATTTTTGTAATTTTTATGATTTAATGCTTTGATTTTTAAATTTATATGTCACTTATTATTGCAAAATTAATGTTATTTATAACCTTATACGTTATTAATTAAACTGTTTTAAAAATTTGTATGTATTTTTCGTAAATTATAATTCTTAATACATTTTTGTAAAAATTTCAGTTTTTAATTATAATTGGTGCATCAAATATGTGAATGGATTTTGATTAAAAAAATATATGGGAACTGCAGAATTATGTAGTATTGTAATAACAACTTTCCAAGCAAGTGCCAAATGAATTTCAAAAAGTAAAATAAAATAAAACAAAAAATATTTTTTTTTCAAGAAAATTTCAATTTTAAACTATTTTTGGGGCGCTTGGGGCACCGGAAAATATGGATGAATTTTATTTAAAAAAAATATGTAAGCTAAGATAGATAAAAGATAGCTTTTGCACCCCGCACCAAAAGTAATTAAGAGAAAATAAATAAATAAAAAATATAAAAAAATCATAAAAAACTCAATTTTTAATTATTTTTGGGGCGCTTGGAGCACCGGAAGATATTAATGGATTTTAATATTTTATTAAAATCCATTGTAAATTAGTATGCATAACAAAAAAACTTGTAAATTAGTATGCATAAAAGGCAACTTTTGCACACCGCGCCGATAGTGATTTCTAAAAAAATTTTTTTTCCTATACTTTTCGATCCACCCTAATATATATATATATATATATATATATATATATATATATATATATATATTATTTTATTTTATTTATTTATTATTTTTTATTATTATTATTATTATTTTTTTACAATTGCTCATTTTATGGATGATAAACTCAAATAGATACATTATGAAAATTACGAAAATGTGTCTTCTCTAAAAATATTCTAAACAGATTTCACTTCATTTTCTTCAATGTAACATAAAAAAAATAATTTCTAACGGAATAGTTTTCTACGCTCTCTAATGGATTTATTATCTATATATATTTATTTATTTAATGCATCTAATGCTATTCGATGAATTATTATCTCTAAAAGTAATTTCATGAAAAACGCTTTTACCCAGTACGTTTTTGTAAATTATGCAAAGAATTTAATAAAACTTATTATGTAAATAAAATCTACATTTTGAATTTCAAAATATTTGCATGTTTCTCAAAATAATTTTTATAAGTGGTACTGTAGGGGAAAAAAGTAAAAAAAAAAAAAAAAAAAATAACTGAAAGTCTATAAAAAGAACTTGATTGTAACGCGTGTTTGGTTTCGAAAATCTGTGTAAACATACATTAAACTCCTAAATAGTTAAACTGCCCGAAGAAATTAGCAACGATCCGCAACTTATAAAATACATAAACTGAAGATTTAAAAACATGTTTGCGTTGGACGTTGTTTCGAAAACGCATGAAAAATGTAGAACTGTGCATTTTTTTGTTAAATAAGAAATAAAAAGGTCGTTATTAGTTATTTTTATTAATGGTAAATTTAAAATGCCACTCGAGTCATACAAATAGACCTGGGTGATAATGATAAGTTTGCGGGGGCGTTTTTTTTTTTCAAATATCTCGCTCAAATTTTTACCTTTTTTTTTCTTGAATACGATAGCTGGGGATAATCTAGCTACAATCGGGCTGGTTTTCACTTTTTCGATTTTGGTTAAATTTTTGGTTCGTTTTTTTAGTATATATATTATGATAGTTTTCTTTTCAAAACCTGTTCTGACCGGTTTCGAAATATAGAGTAATTTTTTTTAGAATAATCTTAAACAAAAATTTAAAAAGTAAAACCTAGCCCGGTTGTAGATCGTCTTTAGATAATCTATGAATTAAATTATGTAAAAATATTAAAACTTGAGCAAGATATTTGAAAATAGCGATTCCATAGACTTAACATTATTATCTGGGTCTTTCTGAGTGACTAGTGTGAGCTTTAAAGGGTTTTATAATAATACCTTAATGATATTAGAGCCTTCTAGGTGTACCTTTAAGGAGAATTTAATTTAACAACGAATTATAATACACAACAGCCTCTTTCCAGTTGAATCTGATCACGAAAAGCATTATTTAATGTTTAATACCCAGGAAACTAGTAAATTTTTATTATTAAAAAAAGAAATCTTAACAGAAAAGTTATTTTTTTTGAATTGCTAATTTTCATAAACGTTACTGAGATACTTTTATGGTTGTATTATCCATATTTTTCGACCAAAGTAGAGATATTTTGGACTTAATAAATTCTCAAATAAATAATTTGATGTTCTGAACAAACCTGTTTCACCGACAAACTTGATATATCAACAGTATTAAAAACATTAAAATTAAAATTATTTTGTAATTGTTACATCTATGAATCCATTTGCGCTGTTGAAAAATGCTAATTAAGAATGGATAGTATCCTGAAAAACCATATTTGTTTTAATAATATTGAATAATACATTCTAAGACTTGAAACGTTTCCCAAAGTCAGTGGCAACGAAAGAAACGTTGAATTTATAAAGTATTTTTTGAATCTAAAAAAGTATTGGCTGTAATTTTTGTTCCTTTTTATTTGTGGAAGGCTGTGTATGTCAACAAAATTTACAATAATTTTCACTTTTCAATTTCATATTATATTAATCAAAATTAATTATTTTTTTTTCACAAGTTGCCTACCAGCCAAACATTTCTCTTGCTGTGGAAATGTTAGATTGTGTAATTGAAAAAAAGTGTGCACCTTAAAAAAGTCAGTTTTTCGATACACCATTATTTCAAAGAATGACAGTTTTCTTTTTAAGTACAAACTATGTATATTTCTTATTTTAAATAGTTTGATATTTACTTTATTTGCATTTTTGATATTATCTCTAGTAATATTTATTAAAGATAACATAAATAAAACTTCTCAAATTTATTATTTTCATGTAATATGAAAATATGAAATGTTTCTTATCGAATATTTTTCCTTTGTTCAATTTATCATATTTTGAACACTTTGATAGAAGGAGGTTCCAAACAGTCATTTATCAATTTTCTGAAAATATGTAAAAATGTATATAGGTAAACTTTTCTTTGAAATAGAATATGTTTTTATGGGAATTTATCAGAAAATTTCAAAAGAAGGATGTACTTCATGATAAAAGATTTTCTTTCTGATTTGTATATTTTGTATTATATGATGACAAAAAGCCTTTTTGAAGAAGAAAATATTTTATGGATTTGTATGCATCTAAGGATCTAAAGGCAAATTTTTAAAATAAATAAAGAGGTATACACGAAGATCTCGGGTTACGGAATATAGAGGAAAACCTTATATATTAATACAACTCTATACTTTCATGCCATTTTTCTATAGTAGAGAGCTATCATAGTACAGACATTTTTTCATTATATATAAATCAAGTTAATGTAAACATGATACATTATTTTTCCTTTAAAAAAATTCCTTATATTGATTGTATACATTTACATAAAAACAATTTTTATAAAACATATTTTATTCTTTTTCATAATATATATATATATATATATATATATATACACTGTTTAACCCGTTCTACGCACGGATTAAAAACATAGCAACTCGAGTGCTAAATTTTGTATCCCTGCGGCTTGTGGTTTCATAATTTTTGAACTAACATAGATACGTACACAGATTTATATGTATGTAGTTGTAAATATTAAATAAAGAAGTATGGAATAATCAGTGAGCACTTTGTCACTGTTTTCAAAAATAAAGAAGATGTAAATGTCTAGGATTCTTTTTTTCTCTATGTTTTAAAAATTAAAATCCATAGTAAAAAGTAATAGCAAATGTAACTTTTTTTATCAAATAGACATAATAATAATCGTAAATAAAACGAAAATCAGCATAAAGAGCAATGGCAACAAACAACTTTAAAAGATCTAAATATGAAATACGAATTCTGTTAAAGTGTTGAGTTGTTCAATACAAAATATTTTTCTACTACTGCGCAGTTTTTTAATGAAATTTAATTTATCGTGTTGCTATGGTTGCGGACTATGAAACGATATCTTTATAAGAATAGAATGTTTCGCTAATATATGTGATAGAATGATTTTTTTTATTATTGTTTTGAAGAAGGTTATAACTAAGCTCATTTAAAAAATCTCTAATTATTAGCATGTGTGGTAAAAAAATTACCTATAAAGCGTTGCGTACGTAATATGTATATCTCACATTGCCGCAAACATTATGAACTTGCTAGAATTCGCGCGATTACGAATTGAACGTTAAACAAATGTGGTTTCATAGATTACTACAATTATATGAAAAATGATTTTTTTCAAAGATTAAATTTTAAGACAAAAAATTCTTTATTTAAAATATATAAATCAAAATCATCATTTTTAATATAATCAAAGCGTGGCTTACGACGTAACAGAGTCGTATATAATGTTAAAGCCAGGGATCAAACATTAATATTCCTGGAAGAACAATAAACAGATTTTAAAGGAAATTCCAGTTTTACAATTTTCGTGCTGAAAATTTTTAATTTCTGAACATGGCAGATTTTTAAATTTTTTACCCTAGTGTAGGGGAAAACTGTACTTTTGAATTCATTTTGTTTGAAAGCTGTATCTAAATTTGTTATTTAGTTTTTTCTAGTTTTTATTGCATTTTTGTCGTTGTGGTAATATAAATATGTCAGATAAGTCTCAGATATATATATTCTTGTCCGGTAGCAACCATTTTACGAATGATTAAAAGGGCAAAAAAAAGTATGTAAAAGAAAATCTATCTAAATTTTTGAATTTTTGATCCCAATCGTTTTTTGGACCCACTACCAGCAAACCGTGTGCCAAATGTCGTAGCCCTGCGCTCTGCTTTTTGGGAGTTTTTGAGGGTAAATACATGTGCGCACAGATTATATTAGTATAGATAATCTAACATATAAAATTAATTAACATGCTTAATTATTGTAACATACTTGGAACGAATTGCAACAAACCAGACAAGGTCAACATTGTTGGGGATGTTCCTGAACACATAATCCACGCTGTATGGAAAAGTGTAGCACACATAAAGATCCAATTTGAATACAGCAATGTGGGCTCTGAAATAAAATATATATGGGACAAAAAACAAGAATTGCGCAGTAAATGAAAATAAACATTTTACATTGTATATAACAATTAGAGTACCTACTTAAATGCCATAAATAACGTCCCCTACTGCGCTATTATATAACAAAATTAACTTTTGTAGCTCTGTAATTGAATAATAACTATTCTTTGCTAGCCATATTTAACAAAATGTACATTTTAATGTCCTTCATAAATCATGTCAAATTTCATTGTGTTCCGACTTGCGTAACATCATTAAAAAAGCACTTAAAACTATTTTATTCCGTCGGCCGTAATGGAACGGAATACTTTTGACTATCCCTATATTCGAATTATGTATCCAGTTTTACTAATATTTGAAATGAGGGAACAACATTCTGCAACAAATATTCCAGATGATCCAAAAGTTAGGACGAACTTCAAAAACGAATAATTCGAAAACGTATGAAGATAGAAACATACGGTTTACACCAAACGGATGAAAAAGAAACCGGGTTTTGTGTGGCAAAGAAAAATAAATAGTTCGTTTGGATACCAATACAGGCCGCTGTCGGATTTCTGATCTAGGAACATGCAAATCAACAAACGATAACAAGGAGCATTGCAGCAGGTAATGGTAATCGAAGTTGTATGCATGAAAATGCTGTACATATTTGAGAAAGCCCTCTTACAAGGAAGGTCTCCATACGGGCATACTCCGAAAAATCTGGAAAAAATACAGAATGTTCTTCTCATGAGGCTATATATGTTTATAAAAAATTTTCGGCGGAAACTCATAGCAGTGTCCGTAAAAAAGTAATGAAAATTTCGTTATTTGGCGATTTATCCTCGGTTGGCGACAGAATGCAATTTCAAAAAATACTTTTTCACATCAAATACATTTAGAGGAAAAAAAGTGTCATGCTGAACTTGTTTAGATAAATTTAATTTAAATAATTTTAGTTTTGACAGTTTTAGTTTGGTTTAAGTATAATTTTTATACTTAATTTTTATTTGTTATATCAATATTTATATGTATTTATATTCAAATTGAATCATCAAAATTTGCGATTGAAAAAGAAATTCATAATTTAAATTAGATAAAATTGTTTCAAGCTCAAAGTCCAATTGAACATTGTTGACTCGATTTTGTTGCCATGGAAACAGCTGACTCTTATATTTGAATACGCTTGAATCTATGAAATTATTGTTTCTCAATATGAATTTTTCATTTATGAAAATAATTTTTTCCAGAGGTAAATTAAATTACTACAGCAATAAACAATATACATATGGAATACAATATATATATATATATATGTACAGAAAATATTAAATTCTCTCATTGTTTATGGTTAAATTCATAAAATACAATTTAAATGCATTTAAAAAATCTATTAAGAAACAATTTTCAGTTACATTAAAATCGTTTGCTTCTGATGGGGAAAAGAGCTGTTCGCCAAATCGCGTGCCACTTGGTCTTTTCACGCCAAATATCTGAAAGTAATTTATTTTTTTACATATTTGCTATTGTAATTCCGCCGCTAAATTTGATTGATCCTTTATTAACTACATAAGTAGTTTAATTAGTATTTTTTTCAAAAAATTCTGAGTATGCCAAGTATGGAGACCTTCCTTGTTAGTTAAGCTATATTATAAGATTTCGGAAAGTGCTATTGCAGCATTGGGAGCATATCGCTATATGAAGGAAATGTAAGCGAGCAAAGGACTAATAACGTCTTCTGCATTAAACAAAATCATGGAGAAATTTGCAGGTATAGGTTTTTTGTCGTCACATGAAAGAAGTGGACGTCTCTTAACAGCCACTGCTGTTGCCAAGACAGTGGAGAAGACAGTGCAATCCATGTCGCACATAAGGAATGCGGAGCTCAAGAAATTTGAAGGCAGACAAGAGTGTCCTACAGAAGTGTCTGCAGAGCACTGCGAGTAACTTTTCAACGGTATCCCTACAAGTTGCAACATAAGCAAGAACTAAAGCCTCCTGGTTTTAGTTCTTGGCCTGGCAGATTTTGCTAATTTGATGTTGAATAAGTTTGAAGAGCACCACGGCTAGTTTCACAATGTGCTTTTTACAGATAAAGCGCATTTCAAACTCTCAGACACACTTAACATCCACAATTGCTGAGTGTGGTCCACAAAAAATCCAAATGCATTTGTTGAGGTACCTTTGGAACAGCCTAAAGCGATAGTCTGGTGTGTATTCACTCTTGATTTCAAAATTGGTCCATTTTTTTCGAGGAAGACACGGGTTTCAAAACAGTTACTTTCATTGATCAGTGTTATTTAGTATTGTTGCAGAACAACAAATTTCCTGTATTGCGAGCACGACAGGCACGCCAAAAAGTCACTTTATGGAAGATGGAGCACCACCTCATATAGCTTTGTCTGTGCAATGCCTGATACGTTCAACATTTGGGGAGGATCACATTATCAGCTGCTACTTTAATCACACATGATCTCCAAGATTTTCCGATCAGACACACTGTGACTTTTGGCTGTGGAGATTCTTAAAGTCAAAAGTGTATCGCGTCAAACGGCATCACTAGCCGCACTGAAATATGTCATCCGCCAAAATGTGTCTGTCATAGCGCGGGAAATTCTACTAAATACTGTGAACAGTGTGGTGCCTCGTCTCACACCTGTACTTCTGAATGATGGGCATTTACTGTAGTACTAATTAACTCAATTAAGCTGACTTGTAAGTTGTAAAATATTTTTCACTTGTAAATCATCTATTGGTGCAAGAAAACACTATAGCACCAGCTATCGTTAACCAACAAAACTGTTTTTTTCGTTGCCACAAAAAACTCCAGGTTTTTTTCCATCCGTTTGGTGCAAACCGCATCTTTGTATCTTGATTCGTTTTTCAATTATCATTTTTAAAGTTCGTCTTCACTTTTTATTTATCCTGTATATTTAAAATTTCAAACGATTCCGCGGGGATGTCTTTGTGCTCAATACATTTGCATTAACGTTATGTCATTAAAATACTCATTAAACGATTTTCCCCCATAAACCATAATGTAATGGATCTCTTTTCTGTGCTCCTTTCAATGAACTTTTGATTTCACATTCTTCATATGCAATACCAAACATGTCTGTAGGGCTTAAAATAATATTTACCAATTGCATGAAAATCCGAGTTTATTTGCGGAAGTTAGAGCGATGACAGACGGACAGACAAACCAATTGCATAAGCGCTTTTCAACTTTGTTGGAAATAGTTGTAAAGAAAAAGTGTTTTTATAATTCATATACAAAAGGAATAAAATAAATAAACAGCCACAAAGGACACAGTTTTAACACGAGAAGTAAATAAAAACATTGTTTAAGGACAAAATGTTTCCTGATGGATATAATTCCTATAGATATTTTACAAGCATTAAAGTATTAATTTGCTTTTTTTTCTATTTTTTTCTCCGCAATATTTTTTTTTCAATAAATAGCTGCCACGAATAATGACTCTTAGAAGCAAATTGGAGTATATAGAGCCGCAACATTTATTTGTGATTTATTGGTGTCTTTATTTCTTTTTCTCTTTAAAAGCAAGAATTTTTCTTTTAGTAAAGAGATAAATAAAATGAATAATGTTATTAAGCTATTAACCTCGACATTCTGTAATGCTTAATTCTACAGATTTACTTTGGAAAAAAATAAACGAAGTTTTACAAGATGATATTTAGAGTATGTATAATTGTATGCTCATGTGATGCCAAAAGAATATGTATCTCTAATGTATAGACTTTTAAAAACCTCTATCAATAAATAAATAAACATTTGTGGTCCTAACTGGATTAGTTATGTGCTTTATTAAGAGATTAATAACAGAAAACTAGCATGATTAAGAGGCAACGAAATACAAAATGTTTTTACTTTTTATTTATGATTAAATAGTATTTTCCAAAAATATTTAATAAGTGAGATCTACGTATGAGAAAAGTAATAAACAATGCTATGCTATGATATGCTATTTATGTAATTCTACTTTGTAGAAAAAAACATTATGTAAATATATAATAAATTAACACTTTGTATTATTATATAAATTTTAATAGATAAAAAAGATTAAATAAACACTTTTAAACTACTATAAAAATAATAATACAATAAAAATAATTAAAAAAATTGTGTAACTGTTTACACGATTCGTCTCCACCTGAGTCATTTTTAAAATAAATAAATAAAAATATTCTAAAACTGCATGCTAAATGGTACAACATCATTCTGTTTTTCAGGTACTCTTTTGTATATGTCAGATATTTTTCTATCTTACTTGGATGCTTATTTTTGTAACACACAAAAATTTTAAATGTAATGTTGCAGCGTTATTTAACGTACCGAAATTATGGATCGAGAAACAGTTCCGAAAAAAGGAATAAATATCTAAGTAAAATAAATAATAATAATAATGTGCATAATAATGTGCATGAAAGAGTACGTGAAAAAGTGAATGATTAGCATTTCATACACCGTGCAACTTTAGAATATTTTTATTTTTTTTTAATTTTAAAAATGACTCGTCTACAGTCAAAAAATGTAAATAGTAGCGATTAAACTCCAATTTTTATTTATTAGAACTGCATTCATTTATGTAAAAAAAAAAGCATCAAATCTATGAAATATTATATAAACGTACGTATAATGCTATTTATTTTTGCAGTGAATCTAATTTAAATATATTTCAATTTATGTGTGTCACATACTATATAAATGTCAAACAATCTTTGAAAATTAATTCAAAAATAATTTTCACACAAAAAAGATATATCGATGTAATTCGTTAAATAAATAAATAAATAAAATAATAATAGTAATAATAATTTTGTTTTTGGTCGCGGGTTCCTACCATTGTACTTGATTTATTTAAAATTAAACCAGCCATAAAAACTGAAAATACGGATAACTCTGAAAACGTTACTTAATAATTTAAGATTCCCCAAACCTACATTAAATACAGTGTGCTTAATTTCAAGTATCCCGTTCATATTTTATGTGAAAGCAAAGGAGAAAATAATGTAAAATGAAATAATTTAGCTTATTTTTAAGAAAATTAAAATGAAAAAACAAGTCCATGCCTTACAGCAAAGATTTATTTAATTAAAATGATCTCAAAATGCGCCATCCTAAGTGCATAAAGTTAATAAATATAGCGAATAAATATTCATTACATAAATGTATGGTATTAATTCTTAAAATGAGACGACAGTAAAAAAAAATACTACGAGATATAATGGGGAGCTATTACAAAGTTTATTTCAGAATAAAAATTAAAAACAGTGAAATAATGAGAAGAGAATTACGTTTGATTTTTGTTATTGAATTCATCTAAATGGAATATAACGGATATATATTTTAATTAAACCGACGCGATGAATCTCATGTATCCCCCCCCCCTCCTTTTTTTTAATCAATTACACGTCTTTAATCTAAGTTCTATTTTCTATTTACGAATTAAATCTCGGTTAGTTATTATTATTATTAGGGTAAACCAATTCAACGTAATTTATTTTACATTCTATAAAAAAGTAATACAAATATTTTGTATAGATCTTAACCTTTTTTTCTGTCACCAACCGGTGTGTATTTTCTTTATTAACGTAAGTAGGAATTTACGTAATATTTTATATTATGGTTCTATAAACTTTTTAAAATAAAGTAATATAATTAGAAGCTTTTGAACCCTTTTTTAATTTTCTTTTTTCTCTCTTTAAATCTCTTACTTATTCTAGTCTCCTTTTAAGTAAAATAGTGAAACTTTTAAGTTCCTATTGTATATTTTATATTTTTCAGATTTATTGGAAACTATTAAAAATGATTGAGATGGCCAAGGCGATTAAAAATGTTCCTTCAAAAACAAAAAAAAGGAATAAAAATACAAATAAAAACATGCCTATTTATGAAAAAGTTACTTAATTATTTATTAGTTATTTATACTATTATTATTGTAATTCATTATTATGGTAAATTAATTCAGCGCAATTTCTTTTATATCCGATTAAAATCGGAAGAAATATTTTGTATAGTTTTTAACTATGCTTATACGACAAGCTTTTCTAATCATTGCACGTTGGATTTTACATGATACATTATATTATGACTGTATTGTAATTTATATGTAAAATAATATATTTGGAATACTTTCGACATTTTTATTAACAGTTTAATTCTCCAATATTGACCAAACATTTTTTTTCATTATTGAAACATATATTTTTTTATTATGTATACATGGACAATAAAATATAATATTTACGTTGAAATTATTTTAAAGAATACATAGACGTATGATTTTACAAATCCCTTTATATCTATAAATCAAAAATAAATTATAAATCGAATTGTACTTTGTATAGAGCAAGATATAAAAAACAATTCAATTTTAAAACCATTTGAGCAAGAAACAAATCTTGCGGATATATGACAGAAATGCGGATGTGTTTGGATATATATACGAATAAAAAATTTAACAAACACAGTTAACTAAAAGATTACAAACATTGTGTTTTACAGTTGTAAATACAGGTTAATTCAATTAATGTGCCTTAAATTTGTGTCTTTAAAGCAGTAAGAAAATTATGATTTAAAAGTTTCTTTGGTATTAGAGACACTATTAATCACTCCCTAATCACTGTTCAATTCTGAGTCAGTTTCAGGCGACATATTTTCAGAGAATACTGTACCGTTATATATAAAATAGAGTGAAGAATTAAAAACAAATTCTGAAATCGTATTTTTTTTTTTTTTTACTTTAATCACTTTTACTTATAAGCCGACGATATACTCGGATATCGTATACTTCGCTAGTAAAACAATCTTAAATCATTCAAAGAGTGTAAGCCAATAAGTGCGTTATCAAGCTCTTTTAACATAAAAGTAAGAGGAATGTTATCGCGCTTCCTGCAATTTCAGTATATAACAAGTTTTGTACACGTAATTTGGCACTTATCACTCCACAGTCAAACGTTTAAGAAGTAGTAGCACTTAAAAAAAATTCATTGAAGTCTATAATAAAGAGAAATAGGTAACTCCATTTTTTAATTAAGGTACCCTGGGGTAATAACGCCACGTTAAAGTTCTACCAATTTTCGCGGCTCAGTTTTAGTTTGTATTTTTCAAACAAATATATAATTTGATACAGAAACTCACTGACTATCTATAAAAAAAATAATTTAACAGATATGTATTCATAAAATGTAATGGCGTGATTTCTTGACCAATGCCATTTGGCATTATTACCCACCTATATGTTAATAACGCTATGCAAACAAAACTATGAAATAAGATGGAATAATTGCATATAGATTGCCCAATTCTAAAAATACAAACTCTACAAACTTAGAAATTGACAAATTGCATTCTAAGCTATTGAAAATGTTAATTTTTTTGTGAAAGTGTAAGAAAAATAAAGGTGTGGTGTGTGTGTGTGTGGGGGGGGGGGAGGATGAGGCAAAAGAATATCAGACCGTAAGCTTCTTTTTGCTTAAAAAGGACCGCTTAAATAGAATTATTAGAAACATTGTACAGTTTTAACTGTGTTTATTTGAATCAGTATTTAAGATGTAGCTTGGCCACTGTAGGGAATCAACCGGGGTATTAATGCCAAGGATTGGCGTTATTACCCCGTTATAGTTATTGCGCTGTACATTTAAATTACAATTTATCTCGAGAAGATATCCAAAATCTTCAACAATATATTGAAAGTCCATGAAATGTACTACAAATTTATGTAATTAACAAAGTATTCCCGGATAAAAAAGACTAGTCTTCATATCACAAAATGTATCTCGCAAATTTTAAATCAAGCGTTAATTTTAGTTGCTTGTAAAAACAATAAGACCTAAAAATAAAACAAATTAACTTGAAGCTCTTTTTTGCGATTTATATGACTCAAAACCCTTCTGCGCAGAGCACATGGGTGTCATTTACCAGATTATTTCATAATTACGCAAAATATTAGCACTTGGCGTTATTACACCAAACCACCTTATATAAACTTTCTATATGTATTTTGTAAATAATACATTAATTTACAATACGAAAATGGAAAACAATGAATTAAAATGCGATACATAAAAATTTTTCGTGACAATTTTTTTAGATTCATTTATTGAGACAGATTTCTTGTTTAAGTTACCTCCAATATCAATTCGTTTAAAAGTTATAATGAGAATATCAATTCTGCCAAATAGGAAAACATCACATACAATTACACTGATCTACAAAATATTTTTTTCTTTAAATTAAACGATATATTTTTATGATAAATTGAAGATAATTAATGTAAATTGACCATTGGAATTTTAATGTTAGCTCTCGGTGTAAAAGATTTGCTACTAGAAAAAAAATGTGATTTTATTTTAAATGTCAAATGACGTATAGTATAAAAAATCAAATTTTTTAGTTTATCGATTTTTTTCATATGAAAAAAAGAATAAATGAACAATATCAAAACATCAGCTTATATCATCAATCGAGAAGCATTTATCATTTTTTTTTCTTTTCTTTGCAATCTGAGAAGCATGTCTTTTCACTCAGGCAATCTGCTAACACTGAAGCCCTCCATTCCTCCGAGTATCTTTTTATGTTGTCGATAGGTGTTGATAAAAAATAATTGAGAACCGATTATCCGAGATATGGTATGATTTACAACCGGCTTAGTTTATCCTTTAACGATTTTGGCTATATATTTTTATATTATGATAATTCCAATTTCAGGACTGGTTCTAACCGGTTTCGAAAGTTAAATTTAAAAAAATCGAAGTCAAAATTGAAAAAGTAAAAACTAGCCCAATTGTAGATTGTCTTCAGCTATCTTATGCAAAAATATCATGTAAAAATATCAAAATTTGAGCGAGATATTTGAATAAAAATAGTCCCCATAGACTTAACATTATCAGCCGGGTCCTTTTCTGTGATTAGTGTTGCGTCTTTAGCAAGGTTCATGGTCATGTGGCGTGGTAGATTCTATTTTTCTAGAAAAATCAATAAAAAATATTTAATATGCACACACAGGCGTCTATATTTAAACAATTTTATTTTGAACTTATCAAGAGATCCAGTTATTATTCAGAAAGTTATGACATTTTCTGGAGGGCAAAATAAAGGTATGGAAATTTGTTTTGTGTAAAATAAAAAATTAGTTCAAAATTTCACAACCCTGCAGGAGGGGGTTTGTTTGCGAAATTACACATGAAACGAGTATTTACGATGGTTTTTAAATTTGCAAATAAAATTTTCCACATAGCGGTTTTTATTTCGGATACTATCTCGAGTAGATAGTAGGTTCGACAGTTGGCCACAGTGTTTTCTGGAAAATGATAGGAACGTATTCAGAAACGCTGTCTTTAGAATCAGGTAATGTTATTAAATAAATTTTCTAAACTTTCGTAAATGTATGTTAAATGTGTTATTTATTAAAAAGGGCCCTCTGATTGCAAAATTTTGAACTTTTGAACTTTCTTTTTTTAAAAACAATTTTCCATCTCTTTATTATATTTCTCACTAAATTTCAATACTAAATGTGTAATAGTTTCGTCTAAAGACAACTTTAAAGTAAGGTCTTTTAGTTATGGGCATCGTGTAATGTTTTTTAAAGGGTAAAATTAATAATAATATAAATAAAATCTATGTATATACATTATAACAATTCTATACTGCATTCTATAACAGAATCTATACATATAAACCACTCAATATTTATTTTTAAAAACGCGCGTAATTTCCCGATTACATTTTTTAACCTTAAAATTTACATTACAATACATTTAACTCGATTGAAGAAATTCCACTATTTCAATTTTTTCCTAGTAGAAAACGCGATTAGCTAAATGTATTAAAAATATATAATATTTACTCTATTTTTTTTTTTGTTGTTGTTGTTAATGATATGGCAACAGGAAATTAAAAATAAACCTTTTTTTAAGGATAACTTATTTGATTTTTCATTTATGAGCATAATTCAATAAATATAAAACTTTTAATCGTTTATAGTGTATTTTTTAAAAATGCCTTTTACTGTTTAGTTATATTTTGTACATACTTTTTAATATTCAAATATTTCGTTGTTTCACAGCTAATTAACATATTTTAGTGAGCTCAAATTATTTCAACATCAAATCCACTGTAGTATACAAAAAATTACAGATTTTCTTGTCTAACGGAAATAATACTTAAACATAAAGAATATTTTGTAATTACGTTCTGAAAAAAATTTATTTTTGGTCTATCATCTGACACACATTGTGTCACAAAATTTTTACCATTGTAAAATATCAAGAAAGGATTATAAAATGGATTACAAAATTCCTTCTTTACATGCAAAAAATAAGTTAATCCAAATAGATGAATTTAATAAATGAAAATTTTTAAATCATCATCAGTATCATTCACACCTACTGCCACATTTCAAAAAATAATTATGATCTATGTTTAGAGACATAATCCCTTTAGCCCAGCTCACATGAGATTCTATCAAAGTGAATTACTATTACAACCATGCTTCGATGGTTGTTGAGGATTAAAGGATAACGGAAATGATACATCACCAGAGGTATTTAATGATCCTACGGAATGGATTAATGAAGCTTGTAATAAAATATAAAATGATCCTATTCATATTTAAATGACTAGGTGCTGGCTTAAAATTAGGAGAGTAAGAATTAACAGGACGTATAATCTAAAATTCAAGTTACGTTGTAAAATAACCCGTAAATGGAAAAAATAATGAACTATAATTTATCATATTTTTTTTTATGTGTAGACTTCCAAACATTTCAATTTTGTCTCATTTGTCCTGAAGACGGTTGCAAAAGCAGTTCGAAACGTTGGTCTTATCCTTTATCGTTAATTTTATTTTGACAAATTCATATAAAAGATTTTTTTAAGTGTAACACTGAGCAAATTTATCTACTTTAACGTTTACATCTAATTTATAATTCAGTGTTCTATAATTAGATGAAAATTTTAAGACAGGATAAATTACCGTGTTTTTAGATTTGCCGTCGAGGGAGCGACTCTTGGAAGACGTAGATGTTAAGTGGCAGAATTTCATAGTTTTGTCAAATATTTTTATTGCATAAGAAAAAATCTTCAGCTTCTTAGTGTGAATTCGCTTGAGTTAAGATTTCTTTAAAAAAGAATTAGTTGATATTTTTTCAAATAAACTCCTCCCCACTCCTAGAGTTTCAACTTATGTCATTATATTTGCCAACTTTTTTTTTTCTGAAATTTTGCAGTTGGAAGTATGGGGACAATATTTAAAGAAATAACTTATTGTTTCCATATTAAACCGATATGATTTCAATTTTTCGACATCTGTGTATGTATTACACGGAATGCAAAAATTTAATTAGTATACCCACAAAACAAAATTAACACAAAATTAGTTCTAAGCCCTCATATTATAAAAATCGGGACTTACTTTTATCGTATGTAAGAAAATTGACTAATTCAGTGTTACTCTGCAATCTTCCACAAGCTCAGTAGAAAATTTTATGTGCCACACATTTCCAGTATATACGAAAAACACTTAAAATGCAATGTTTTCAGTGATAGAAATTTAATATTAAACATATTAAGTATAATTTTTTGGCTGACAATTATCAGTACCAATATGTATTTTAATAAACTAAAACATTTCTGAATGTAGTTTCCTGTAATGTGTAAAATGTAATAGAGAAAATTACGTTCACTAAAAAATATAAGAAGATAGAGACTTTCCGTAAATTCATCAGATTGCTAAATTTATGGAATAAATCTACGGATATATATTTTTCGGAAAATATACAATTGTAGATTCATTCGAAGAATTTAGTACTTTCTTAAAGTTACGAAGAATCACTATATTTTGTATGAAGTAAAAGTAGTTAATTTGCATATTAAATCGATTCAGATTGTTTCATATTAGGAATTTGCAAACTAATCTAAAATATATCATTTGAGACCAATCTCTGGCACTTGATTTAAAATACTTTAATTTTATAAATTATCGTATAATATTCACTCAAAAATGTTCCGAAGTTTATATAGATTCGTTTCCTTAAAGTATTCAAATTTTTATTTTCATTTCGCGTTTTAAACTTCTCTCGAAATAATTTTCCCGAGAGCCATTTGATTACATATCTTTAAGAAGATTGCTACGTTAAAATCTTTTGCATTTTAATTAGAAAATCTTTACCAATTTAAATTTGAGAATTATAAATAAAAATATTCGTTGAAATCATGCATCATATGGAGCTTTGTGTTTTATAATCACAGACGCTTTTAAAATTTTGCATAAAATAAGCATTTGTTTTATAAATGAATTTTGTTATGAATAAAATTTATTTTTACATTGTATATGGGAAATAATAACTTCTACACTGCCCAAAATTGCACCAACAAATCAATAATCAATATATCGTTCAAAAAGGATAACTGCCAAAAATTAAACTTTTTTTATTTTATTTGTCTTAACACGAAAAAAGCATTGGATTCGTGAAAATTTTCTGCTTCCGCTTTTCAGTAGATTTACATGTTTTAGAAATCAGACATCACAAAAAAAAAAAAAAAAAAAAAAAAAAAAATATTTTTACAAATCGTCTGTGACTCTGTTTGTCTGTATGTACAAGTATTGTGAGTGTTTCTATCTCAATCAGTAATCATAGAATTTAATAAAAATTCATATTCAGTTAGTCCCAAATATAAATTGGTCCTGGTTAATTTTTGATGTAAACTGTAAAAGAAGCACTATGCTGCTTTTTTCACGATTTCCGCAATAATTCTATCTCAAGAACTGATAAAAATATTGTCATCAAACTTTAGATTTTTTTAGTCCTTGATGTACGTTTGTGCTGATTATATTTTCATGAAAATTGCTAAACGTTGGCGCTGTTATGCTGAATTTTTCACAACTTCCGAAATAGTTTTATTTCATGAACTAATGCACCATTTTTTATCTAACATCAGATTCAGTTTGACGTTTTGGTACAAATTATTACTGAGTAAGTATCGGTATAAGTATCACAATTGTTGCCGTTACTATGCTATATTTGGAGGATTATTACGATTTTAGCGATAGTCGTATCTCCAGAATTAAGTCACGAAATTTAATAATTTTAGAATCGTTATGATGTACATAGACTAATAAATTTTTCATTGTAATGTCGAATTTTGAAGAGATAACGTGTATGAGACAGAAGAAAATTTTGATTTAGGCATATCCGACTACTTTCAGTTTATAATAAAAATACAGAATTAGCAAAGTCTCCTTACGATTTTAAATGCTTAATACAAACATGAATGAATATATACAATACATGGATTACAACTTTCGCACTATTAGGAGTATACATTGCTTTTTTTTTAATAAATCTCTTTAGATTCACCATGAGTTAATCTTCACTTTCTTCGAATTATAAGCGTTTTTTTTTTTCATGCTTTTTTTTAATTCATTCATTGCTGTGTACATTAGTGCGCTAATCTACGTGCCTGTCTTTTGTCATTTGCGATTCATAGACGTGGATTCATGAAATTTATGGTGATTTTGATCAGCATTCAATAAAGCAAGAAGTGGGCGAAAAATATCATGAGAGGAAAACGTCGACACTTTGAAGTAATTCAATGTTGTACGTTCGGAGGTTTATTGATAGGCCGGGAAATACAGCACAAACAATCACGTCTGATTTCAGCACAGTCAAACATGATTTTAGCGGCTGACTCGTAAGATGTAAATCGTGATTTCCTGCTTTCACTGATGAGTGTTTTCATACCTTCGAGTGTAGGAAAGCATAATAATAAACCTATCCATTAGTCACTAAAATGATCAATTTTATTATTTTCGAAAGAGTATAACATCATTAAAATGTTCTCGATAATATTATTTACAATGGCCCGTAATATAACGCGATACCTTGGATTGTCTTTGTAACTAAATTTTTCATCCGCTGAAGATCGCATCGAACATCTGAACAAGTAAAATTGGGCAATTTTAGCGAAATATTTAGCATCATGCACTTTACTTAAAAATTTAGATTGAAATTAAATTTTTCATAGTACACATTATGGCCCATATATAAAAATTAATATTGTGCATTAATTAGTTTTAAGAACTAATTAACATTTTACATATTTTTCGAATAATATATCTACTTTTATAAAATACCGTTACATATGAAACTTCAAAATTTCTTGCGATATCAGAAAACATGGTTTTTGAGAATAATGAAAAGCTATCTCCTTTTTGGCCTAAAATAAATAAAATTAAAAATATTTTACTAATAAAATCTTAAAAATTTTAAGACCATATTTTTTAATTATTTAATTTTTTTTCCACTCAGATGTATAATTTTAGATATTTTCAGAAAAGCAATTTAGTTACATAATTTTGGATAGTTTCAACTTTTATCTAAAGTAAATTTTAGAAAATCGTATCAAATTATTTTAAAAAATAGGAAAAAATGAAAAAGGCGAAAATATATGTATACACACTCGCAATGCTTAAATTTATATTTTTTTATTATATTTTAATACTTTAGGTCTATAATCATTAATCATCATGATATTTTAACTTCATTTATTAGCCCAGTAAAAAAAAAAAAAAAAAAAAAAAAAAAAAAAAAAAACCAATAAAAAACTTTTTATGTTCCAAGTGCTCTTAATTACTTGATGGAAAATTAAACAGAATAAAATCACAAATGTCAGAAAGTTCGACTCGATTTTAGATATCGGATTTTTTGGTTAATGTTTTGATTTCCTTAATTTAAATATTCAAGCGCTAAATTCACAAAAAACTTAATCTTCAACCAATTTCCTTTATGATTTATTAGTATGTAATAATTACATCGAATCGCTGTTTTTAAATAATTTAGCTTGATTATCTTAAAACTCGCTTTATCTTTTGTAGCGAAGTGCCTTTTTAAAAATTAGAAATAAAAAAATGAAAAAGAAAACATTGAAATGGTCCTCCATTAATTACATTTTAAAACTTCTATTGAGTTCCTTTTCACACATTTTTCATGAATGTAAATTTTCACTCTTAACATCGTAGTGATATTTCCGCATTTGAAATTTCTTTTAATAGAAGAATATTTCCTTTAGGAGAAATAATTAGAGGTTATTCATGAAAGACATTAAATATTTAAAAATTTGCCCCTTCAAACCAGTCAAATATATTTGAAACTTATTACATTTAAATATGTTATTGATGGCCGTGTATTCAATAAAAATACCCAAACTCTCGTTAATCGGATTTCAATAAAAATGTTCATGTTTTATGATATTTCATTGGAATGCTCTTTTTGTGTTATGTTTGAGTTTCGGAAACACCGTAATAGTTTGCATTCATCTATTCAAATGTTCTTTTAAGCTTTGAAAATATCTCATTTAATTTTCAGATTACGATTATACGATGAAAAGGGTCATTACTTCAGAGCTCAAGTTTATTTTTTTCTATGGGGGAATTTGATAAATTCAATTACATCCTTACAGAGTTTTGTGAATGATTCTGCCATTTTATACGTTTTTACTAAAATTATATTAAATTACATTGTACTAAATATAGATATTAAACATTTTAAATGGAGTAAAGAGAAAACTACTACTAAATTACAGTTGCGTAATGATTTTTCAACTTAATTATTATTTGTTTAAAAAAATAGAAAAATAAAATATTAAAGTAATGTTTTGTTTAAAGGAAAACAAGACTGGGTGTAATGTTATAATTAATATGGGAGCTTTAAAACTTTTTTTCTCAGAAGCTACTCGACCGATTTGTCTGAAATTTGGAATCCATATTTACTGGATTATACTCAAAGCTTAAGAGAAACTAGATTTTCATGCTTTTAGAACAGTAGCATTTTTTTTTTTTTTTACTTTCCCATTTTTTAGATTTTTTTCCGAAATTAATTCTTTTTAATATATCTCTCACGTATAATCTTATATTTATACCCTATCACCAAAAAATATTTACTGAAATCGCTCGAGTAGAGGAAATTTGGTTAAAACCGGGTAGGTGGATAAATCACGGAACCAGGCTTTAAGGCTTTATTTGCGGCGGTATCTAGCCGAAACTTCTACAATTACTTTTCGGCGAGCTACCAAAAATCGTGTAAACAAACTCATTTCGCAGTGGTGATTTTTTAAAGATTTCACGTGTAAATGTTGAAAGTTCGATGTCTACAATATTACGTTAGCAATCTTAAATACCAAAAGATTTATATAAGGTAAGTATAACGTATGAGAGTCTATTATTTACTCGTTATTTTAACGTTTTGTGTTGGTGTCTACGAGTTATCTGAACAAAGCTAGAGTAACATTTCATCAAAATGGCGTGGTCGGACAAATCCGGGATGCATATAGCCGGACATAACTGGGAATTTCCGGGATTGGACAACTCAATTATTTGCGTTATTGAAATAGAATTAATTTGTTTATGCATTGTATGACGATCTATAAATATTAAAAAACTATATAAAAATTATTTAAATTAAGTTATTATATAGAAGATTGTTTTTAGTCATTTCTCTTGCAAACATCTATCCTCTTTTCAAGCCCCTAAGAATTAGAAGGCAAATTAGAAAGATTAAAAAGAAATTAGAAAACAAGAAGTAAAATAAAAATGGAAAAGCAAGGCAAGAAGAACTTAACCCTGAAGCGAAGCTTTCCATAATGACAGGAAAGAAAAGTAGAAAAAATGATGTGAAAAAGAAAAGCCCTAAGAAAAAAACCTTGACATCAAACGAGGAGGAAGATGAAAGTGAAGAATGCATTTTTTGCAACGGCTTACATAAACAATCTAAGTTGGATAAAGTGACTTCATTGCAGAGGGTGGGCACAGAAAGCATGCTGCAATGCCAATGAACAAGATGGAACTTTCATTTATGATATTTGTGCCTAACAGCTTTAACTCTTAAAGCATAACTTAACTCATTTTTATTTTACGCATATTTTATATAGATTTATATTATATAAGCATAATATGTCAATTTTCCTTTAACCCTCTCACTGACAACTCACTTGATTTAATAGATTTTTAATACACTGTGCAATGATTAACACACTCAAGGATAACATTCATATTCGTAAATAAGATTTTTCTATAATTTTGAAAGAATCATATTTTTTAGCAATTAAAACAAAATGCTGAGAAAACAACATTATAATTTTGCCCTTTTGCAAGACTGTCAGAGGGTCAATAAATTGTATTGTTGCAAAATTACAATGTGCTTTTAATTATTTTTTCCAGTTCCCGATTTTATCCACCCTGGTCGGACAAAACTGGGACATTGCACACTTCTAAAAAAAAGTGTTGTTATGATCTCAGTTTCAGTTGTTCGTGACTGAATTAATACTTTATTCTTCCGAAGGAATCAATTTATCATTTTAATGCAAATTTTGACTGTTTTGTTCACATAGTGCACAATAATAAAAAGAAAAACATTAGGGCCCGGGTTTTATCCGACTTTCCCCAACTTTAATAATTAATTAGGTTTTCAAATGAAAAATACAATTTTTCTAAAAGCTAAAAAAACTTAGACACTTTTTACTTGTGTGAAGTTGATGAACAGTTTTATCAAACGTGAATCAAAATACTTAAAAAAAAATGGATAAAATTTAGCTAAAATCAATCTAATAAATTAGTATAAAATTCAATAGTGAAATAATGTAAGTTGTCTTCCCTTAATCCTTTATCTATTGACGATATATATAAGTGCTATTAAAATAACTTATTAAAAAATTCTTTTAATACGTCAGTTAGTTGTAATACTGTTTAAAATAAGTTACAGATGTTATTTCCTGCGGTATGATTTCACTGTGTGTTTTGAAAATGTCAAACTTTCCTCAATATACAAAAATACAACATTCCATGAGCAAAAAGATTAAATAACCATTCCTGCGTTATCCATAATTCCGAAAAGCGGTATTTATATTAAGAAATATCAAAAACAATTTTCGAGATTTTAAAATTAATATTTATATAAATTTAAAGTTTATTTTATTACCACGGATTTTCAGAAAAGTTCCCGAGTCGTTGGAGTGTGTATTAATTCTTTTATGCAAACCAAAAGGCCAAAGGTTCACGCTAAAGTCAGTACACTAATCTCTGATTATATTACAGATCGGAGAAACTAAAACTTTTATTTTGATTACACATTTTCCACATGGGTGCCCTAATTGCCTGTGATGGTGACGGCACCCATGTGAAGAATGTGTAATCAAAATAAAAGTTTTAGTTTCTCCGATCTGTATTGTAATCAGAGATTAGTGTACTGACTCTGTGTCATATGCAAATTTCCTTCTTGCGCCCCAATCGAGTTTTTTCTATGGAGGGAAGTATTCCCAGAATGGTTTTTTGTGCGTGCATAACATGTCCGTTTCATACGATACAAGTACAGTTCCAACGCTCTTTAGGGTTTTCGCATGCGCTGAACATTTTGCAATGAAAAAAAATGGGTGTTGCCTTTGGAAATTTTCGAGTTTCTGTAACTATAACCGTAACCGTGAGCTCCATTTTGTTGTCGCTCACAGAATCTCGAGCTCATACTTCTGAATAGCTATATCTGAAATTTCATTTCGATCGATTGAGCGGAATAGCCGCTAGAGCTCCGTATATCGGCAAAGTTTTTTATGACCACCCTGTATTTGTATTTTAAAAAATATGTTTTATAGTCTCCCAAATTTTCTTTTATTATGCAAGAAATTTTGAAAAATAAATAAATAAAAAATTCCCTACCTTGTATTTAAAAAGGGCAATTCAGTTAAAAATTTAAAACTTCGCAAAATAGACTTTTCATAAAATTTCCCAGTTCTTGAAAATAATGCACCATATTAAGTTTCAGTTTGATTAGATTCTCACGAATAAAGCAACATCGTAACATAGTTCATGTTCATCCATAAGGTACATTTCCCACAGGCCATTAAAAGATACAAAGCATAATTACCTGGAAAGATTAAATGGGTAATTTATCTTTGGAAATTTCAGACACTAATATATTTTTAAGATTTAAAGAACATTTACAGAAAGTTTCTTTTATTGCTAATGATTTTCGGAAACAGTTTTTAGTCGTTTTTAGTTAAAAACATTGTTATAACTGAATCAACTTCAGTATTAAAATTAATAGTAATTTTTTACTCTTGCATTATAGATTGAAGGATTCGGAAGAAAATTGTTAGCAAAAACTTAAAACTTCTTAATTTTTTTTTCTGTATCAAATAAATGGGTAAATTTGAGGGTCATATAAAAAATTAGATTTTAAGGATCCGTAAAAAGAAACAAAACAAAATTATCAACAAAGATTTATTAGACACTTTATCGCTAAATATCGCCAAAACTAATATACAGTAAAACCTCCATAACGTACACTCCCGAATAGAGGACACCTCTATGTAACAGACAGTTTTACAATTCCCACTCCCAAAATCTAAATTTTTGTACGTTTAACCTCTGAATAACGGACATTCCGAATAGCGGACACTTTTTTAAGCGATAAAGAATGAAAAAGTATTTTTTAACGAGAAAAAGAATGAAAAAAAAGTAAAAAGGCCTCTGAATTTATCAAGATATTGTATCACAAATTTTGTGATCACAGATAAATGTAGAGGTGGGCTGGAGAAAATCCCTCTCTTCACATGTTCAGTGCTGAGTTCAGGAGATTGCTCGGGAAGGACATCTCTTAAACCTATGAAATATTCCCCCGAAAATTTTTGAGATTTTATGTTCTGAATGGTCAAAAAGTGCAATCCTCTCACCCCGCCCGGAATTCTATAACATCCAATAATGTCACATTTAAAAATAAATTACATATAATAGTAAGCAAAAGTAATCTTTTGCAACCGATATTTTTCATACGAATGTAATAAACAATGGATAAATGTGAGCACAATTTTATTTCAGCTTTTGTACTGAAAAAATAATTTAAATTTTTGATTAATCGTATAATAGACGTTTTAGGACACATATAATGGTCAATTAAAAAACAATAATGAAACACTAAACATTTCGTAGAGATTTTTGAACCTCTGAGGATTTACCAATAGCAAACACCTCCGAATAGCGGACAATTTTTATATAGAGGTTTTATTGTATTTTTAAGATTTAAAGAAGAATTTACACAAAGTTTCTTTTACTGCTATTGATTTTCGGAAATGTTTGTAAGTCATTTTTTGCACCCAAACTTACAAACAGCAGCAACAATAACCTTAACATTCATATCATTCTCTTGCCAGTATAAATAAGACGATGCATGTTGTTTAAATGCGCATGAATAGATTAATAAAAATTTATATTTCGATATAAAACATTGCGTTATGACATGAGACATCCAGAAAATAAGTTTTCCACGATCCGTAAAAGAAAGGAACATAATTACCTCAAATAATTTAATTTGGAAGATACAGTAATGTTTCATCTATTTCGTAGTAATAGAAACACCAGAATTACAACTCATGTCATAGCAGGTTACAAAGTCTTTGTAATCTGGTATCTTAGAAGTCTGGCACTTGAAAATAGAGCCAGCTTGTACTGTGGCGGTCATAAGTTTCCGGCCAGTTAGATTTTTTGATTTATTTACCAGAAGGTATCAGCAAAAAAGAAGCACAATTGCTTCAAAAGCTAGGAATATGTGAATGACCTCTGATCAAGTGATTAATTTGATTGGATAATGAAGATGCTTCATGCAAAGGGGTAGAACCCGAAGTTCGCGTGTGCAAAAGTTTCCGGCCACTCATCATTCCTTAAATTTTTTCTATAAGTAAAGTGCTTTTTTGGTCGTGTTTGTGAATGAATCAACGTGAACTGCATAATTTAAATTCAAAACTGAAAAATTCAACAATTATTGATCGTAAATGAGTGATTAGTTTGTGACTAAAAGGCCAATCTTCTCGAGGTATTGCGGTAAAGTTATCGTTCGGGACATCGACTGTAAACGATATTTAAAAATTATATAAAGATGGCCATGGGCTGCAGGACTTTTGTGAGGTCCGGGAGACTCCGAAAAATTACTATTCTCATGCACATAATTATCAGGAGAAAAATAATTGATGATCCGCAAAAAAATTCCGTTGCAATATACAGCTACTTACTGAATGGAAATATTGCTGAAATATGTCGCTCTACCGTGTCCAGATGCTGACGTGATACAAAACTTTATGAAAGAATTGGTGTTAAAAAAAATTTTATACCTAAAAAAGTATCAACGTACCCCACTGGCTTTTTCCAAAAAACACAAAGTCTGGTAAGTGAAAACTGCACAAATGTACCATTTTTCCATCAATCGAATTTGAAACTTTTTTGGGAGTGATGGCAGACACTACGTCCAATGACTTAACGTCAAAAGATGGGATTAGACTAATTTTATTCCTACAATGAAGCATGGCGGAGGATACAATATGCTGTGGGGGGTATTTTTTTAAAAACGCGTCGGTCCGTTTTTTGAAATCCATGGCTAGATGAATGATGTAATGTATACAGATATCTTACAATATTATTTGCTGCCTTATTAGAGGAAGCATTTTGGTCGCAACTATTTGTTTAACATGATAACGACATGAATATATGCAAGCCTTGAAAAGCATCGATTTTCGCTCAAAAATATTTCATTTTTGAAATGGCCCGCCGAAACACCCAACATGAATCTAATAGAAAATCTTTGGAAAGAAGTCGGTAAACTTCTGCCGAGCTGTAAATATTCCAACTCAGCCGAAATTTCCAAAAAATTGCAAGAAATGTTTAAAAAAAAGTACCATATATGATCTTTAACCATTGATTGTATGAAGTCACGTTGTTGCGCCGTAGAATTTATTAATAAAAGTAATAAAATACTAATAGGATAAAATACTTTGTTAATAAGTTGGATAAAATAAGTTGTAAATTTTGGTGACCTCTATAGTTTTTTATTACAATACATTTTTTTAAACTTGCGAAGGTGGCCGGAAACTTTTGAGAACATGCGTTCTCCTTTGTACTTAATTTTATCAATTAAATTTATTGATATTTGCATGTTATTCCATAAGTAAGTTCTAGCTATTATGTCAATAAAATGTATAAGTATCACTTTGAAATTCCTCTTCATATGGGTCTAGTTACAAATTAACTGAAAAATTTTTGCTGGCCGGAAACTTTAGACCGCCACTGTATATTCATGGCTCATCACCCGTAATTATCTGCGTTACACTGATGGTGGTATTGATGCAGATAATCGATGTGAAGT
Organism: Maratus speculifer; assembly: GCA_964019185.1. Taxonomy (NCBI): domain Eukaryota; kingdom Metazoa; phylum Arthropoda; class Arachnida; order Araneae; family Salticidae; genus Maratus; species Maratus speculifer. The sequence goes on from OZ025292.1 coordinate 27,735,012, forward strand.
CCAGCGATACATGTAATCATCACAAAACATATGTTGTTTCGGAAATTGTGCGACATATGCTGTCGAAGAATCTTGCACCCGACAACAAAACCATAATCATGGAAGAAGCATTGGAAACAGAAATCTACGATGAATCTACAGAAATATACACTGTCAGAAAAATTCGTCAATATACACTTAGTTATCGTTATTTTTTCACAAATAATTACCGTATTCCCAGAAAACGTATTTGATCTGTGAATTCATTCCGAACGTCAAAAAATGAGGAAGAGTTTCCGTTTATTTCTTGCACGCATGCTTATTGGGTCTGTTTGTAATAAATTCGACTTTATTTTTAAAATGAAAAACAAAATATTCTACAGATTAAAATGTCTAATTTAGTTTAAAAAGACACAAATGTTTTCGAATTTAAAAATAAATAACAATTACTTTCTTCATTCATTCAAAAATTCTCACAATTTGTTATTCATATTCAAAGTTGAATAAATTGAATAACGTTGAATTTACTGAGTTATTTATATAATAAATATTCCCATTTAAAATATACTTTAAGTGAACACATTTAAAAGATATTTTAATTAAAAAATAAAATGCAAAAAGAAAAAAAAATGATATTATTAAAAAAAATCTTGTCATAGAACACCCATATTTTTCTCCTAGCAATCTACGTAAATATAATTAAAACTCACATTTTTATACTATATTAATATAAACGTAAAAAACCCCAGCCACAGTTTCATTAAAGGTGAAATCTTCCCGAAATTAACTTCAAAATTAATAGCTCTTTAACGAAATAAACAAAATCAAGGCTTCTACTTCAAAGCACTTTTCTCCAGAGCAGTCGTGGCGCTGTAGCAAAGCTCTGGCTTTCTAATGCTGGGAACGTGAGTTCGATCCCAACCGTCGGCGTACTTATCTTTTCCAGACTTTTTTCAAAAGACGGAAATTTTACCTCTTTTGACCAAGAAAAAAAATAAACGGATATTCGTCAATATACAGACAATTTCTGGCAGCAGTGCTGCCAATACTTTTTCTGTGAAAAGACGGAAGTTTTTTAGAGAGTGTACAGAAATAATACGATGAGGGCAACGTGTACCCCAACAAGATCGTTGCAGTTGATGAGAAATCGGTTTACGACTAAGATAAACTGGTTCAATTCTCAGATGGAAGTCTTATATGACAACAGAGTACAAAAATTTATCTTACGCTATAATAGATGTCAAAATTCCAATAGTTTTTATGTTGAGAAATTAATGACACATTGCTGTATGTTCTGCAACAAATCTATCTAGGACGCTATATTTTGTTTCGCTTTGCGTGCTCTGAGAAACTTAATTTCTTGATTACTTTTGAAGTTACATTAAAAAGTTAAATGCGGATACATTTTCATTGACAGTTATTGATCTGTAATTCTGACATATATATCTAAACAAGATTATTTTTACTGCATCTGTATTATAAAGCAAAATCATTTCGATGACTAACGCTGATGTCATTTTGGCAACGCCTGTTTAAAAAAATTTTTTTGACTCTATTTTTATATAAATAGTCTCTTGCGCCATTGAAATCCAGATTCTCATTTTCAGATTAAATGAATGGATATTTCCGCTTTCAGGGTGAAATTTATTTAATCAAATCGAGGTGGGTGGTTTCGAGCATTTGGAATAGTGTATAAGGGTTCGATAAACAATATTTAATAAGCCATTGGATAATACAATATAAACAAACAGAAAGTAATAATGGAGTGGGATACGACAGGGATGAAAATTGCATTTTAAAGTAGAACACTACTTTTGGTGGAGGGCGACCTATTACCACTAGAAAGTGCGGAAAACCATTTATCTAATTTGAAAGATTTATTAAGGGAGACCCGTAAGAAAACCCCCAAAATTTTTATTATTGATTTTAAAATAATGAATTTTGGTGTACTATTTAAGAATCTTTTTGTAAGGAATAATTAGCAAAAAAATTCACTTTTTATAAAAAAGTATATTTTTTATGTCGATTTTTGTGATTTTTTTTTTGGTGAAAAAATACACTTTTTAAAATTACTACTGCTCATACAATTTTCAATATTTTGGTATTACTAAAATTTCTTAAATAGTATTATAGCATATGGAAACGACCTAGGGAGAGATATTTTTAATTTTGTATTTTAATCAGCTAAAAAAATGAAAGAAATTACGCATGGTAAATTTCCTTAAATTTGTTATAATTTTCATGTTTACCAAATTATGTAAAATTTTCAGAAATAGTTAAAAAATATATCTCTCCTTACTTTTGTTGCAAACTATTTTCAGATTCCAAAAACATAAACACTTTGTTTCTAAACCATTTTACCACTGAACCTTAGTACTTTGAACTTAGGCAAAATATGGAAAAAGTCATTTTCAGGAAAACACATTTTAAATGGCCGCTAGTCCTTTAAACTCTAGTGACTACAATTAATTAATTTGCTACCTGTTCCAAGTGTCCCCGAGTTCTGAAATTTTGCATGGATATTTGCAAATATGTATTTTATCGTTTTCTGAGATATAAATTTTTTTGAACTTTTGATGATTTTTGGCCGAAAATGGGGTTCGGGTCTCCCTTAATTAATTTGAAAAAACTTAAACATTTTATTTAAGCATTTTCAACAATCAATTATAGTCATTAGATAATTATCTAATTAATTCAATCTAAAGAAATCGTAAGAAATCTTTCTAAAGACTATTATTTTAATGTTTAATACTCATTATAAACAATTGATTATACTTTCATATTAAATGTAAGTATCTTCAACATTAGGAATTTTTTTTTTTTTAAGAAATCTCTTTTTTACTGTATAAATGGGGCATTTAGTTAACAAGAAAAAAAAAAATACTTTACTAGGAGCGTAAGCTCTCCGCAACAAATGGGCGCTTCCACCACTAAATTTTAATTCTATAATCATCTTATTTAATGGCAGTTTTTTTTATTGCAGATTTGATAAAGTGAAGAATGCTTTTACAATACAGTGGTGAATGTCAACAATTTATGAAACAGCACTTGCATCCCTGCTACAGTAAAACGAAACATGTCGTTTTCATAATGCATAAAATGTACTTAAATGTGTTGCAAAATGAAACAAGTGGTAAATTGTATGCCAAACTGAACAATCGAGGTGAGTTTATACTATAGCTGGTTTTATAAATAGTTATATCTTGTAGCAATAGCTCTTGTCCTCTAATGCAAAAATAAAAGCAACATTTATCCCGATTCTGAAAATTAAACTCACTCATGCAGAAATAATAGGACTCCCTCTTATACAGGACGTCATCACCATAGAAGCCTAGAAGCATGACTCATCATAGGATAGAATTGCATAAATGACGAGGGATAGGACTTAATAGAATGAAAAAAAATATGAATAGTTTTTTTAGATTTTGATTCGATTTTCATAAAATTTGAAATAATAAGAAAGTATTCTGTAACGATTCTATAAATTCAATTTCAAACCATCCTATTTGGTAGTTTTGGGACAATTCTTTGCCGACCGACATAGGACCAGATGACGAATATAAATAGTGTCTATTTATATAATTATGAACACACCTTCAAACGACCTTACGGAAGGGTTTTGAGACAAATTCAAATTTTTCCTGACCTTTATTTTATGGATAATTTTATGCAAATATTTTATGCTCTCCATTTCTAAAGTAATTTCTTGGCGTTCTTAAAGGGTTGTAAAGATATATTTTAAATTATCTTGGAAAAATTATTTAAATAAATTCAAATATTTTAAAATACTTTTAACTCTATCTGTTTTTATCGAAATTGTCTCTTGCGCCATTCGAATCAATACTTTCATTGGCAAATTCAATGATTGAATCTTTGCGGCAAATATCTTCCAGACGAAACTCATTTATTCAAATATATGTAGATGGTTTCGAGTTTGTAGAATAGTGCATTAGGGTTCGATAAAGAATATTTAATGAACCTTCGGATGATGCAATATAAATAAACAAAAGGTAATAACGAAGTGAGGTACCGCATTAATCGAAATTACATTTTAAAGCATATTATCGGTTCTTTGATCAAAGAGGATATTTTGGATTTAGAAAATGCTGAAGACTATTAGATAATCAAAAGGTTTCATTAATTTTTAGAAACTCAGTAGTGAACATTTGGAACATTCCTAATAGTTATAAGCTCATATTTATGTTATTACACAGAAATCGTTAAATTGATTTTTCTATAAGTGAAAGTAATAAGTCTACTACTAGATTCACCTTGAGTAAATAACTAAAAATTGCATAAAAATGATATTAAAATGTAGTAAAGTTACTTGCAGGTACATACAAATGGAATTATTTTAAATATTTTAGAAATATATTAAATAAGCATTAACATACAAAACGTCTTCAGTTATCATACGGCATTTAATTTAAGATGATCTCTTTTAGATAATTCTTGGAAAAAAGAAAAAAAAGAATAAAAAATTATATAACTTTTCATGATGGCCATGTTATAAAATTTCCAATGTATTTTAAGTGAATTTATATTACATATTTAAACTTGCAGGTCATTTTAATAGATTTATTTATGTTTACAGATATATTATATATATATATGTATTATATATATATATATATATATATATATATGCAGGGTGTTTCTAAACTCATGGTACAAATTTTAAGGATAGGTAGAGTACACAGTAAAATCATTTATTGTACAGGATTGTATGGGACCAAGTGACGCATTAAGGTAAAAACACCAGGGGGTCGGTTAGACCCATTTTCAAAATTTCTCATTCATACCAGAAAAAATTTATGCTATTCTTTTCTCCACATTTCATAATTATTTTACACGAAAATTATTCTTTGAAAAATTTTGGTATGATATCGAAATTTTTAAATAAAAAAGCGCAAAACTGGCAAACTTATCAAACGAAATACATTAATAAAAAAGATAAAATGTTTATTTACAATGTAGTTTGCAGTAAATAATAATGCATACAAAAATATTACAATAAGTGCTAATTGCGCCCACCAACTGTGATACATGCTTTGCACACTCTCAGAAATAAAACTCTCATTTTTGACGATTCAGAAATCCTTGAACCTTATTTCGTCGTTTTTGACGATCATTTCGTAAGAGAATCACGTGACTTTTAACGAAACGTGAACTCTCAAATATTTGACGAAAGTGCTTCCTAAATCATGGCCAGACTTGATGAATTTTAAGGAAACTGTCGCGGTAGCTATTTATAGAAGGACCCGCTATTGTACCTCCCCAAACCTTGCGATTTTAGCAAGGATATATTTCTTGTTTAAAACAGTACTTTTTAGCGTTTTTCAGAAAATAATGAAATGTAAGCAATTACTCTTGCTACATTAGTTTTTTTTTGGGGGGTGGGATGTTTATTACTATTTTTATTTATTTATTTGTAAGTTGTATTTCGTTTTGATTTCATTCGCAAAAAAATTTATTTCGTTTTACAAAACCGTTCAAAAAGTAAATTTGATCAATAAAATTTCAAAATTCTAAGATCTATTTTATACCTAATATCTAATTTTTTCACTCAAATTAAAAATATATACATATTTTTTCTCTCTCCTCTCTATAAACAGTAAATTGTTAAAATCTTATCCACCTACTTAAAGTCTCGCTTAAAGTAGTAAAATCTCTCCCAATAAGCACTTCATAATTCGTTATTTTTGAGCAACAAACTAACCAGCCCAAGCAAATAAATTTCCCCTATTATTTAATTAAGCCATATTATAATTATTCATTAACCATTAGAAAGTCAAAATAATAAATTCGTCTTATTATTTAAAACTTGCAAGATTTATAACAGAATCGATAAATCACAATTATAAAAATTTAAACACACACTATAATCTACTATATGCCTTTATAATCACGCTTGTCTGAGTAATCTGTGGCATGAACGTAGGACGTCGGACTGCCACACTGTACGTTATGCGTTCGAACCACACGTGTGACATTTCTTTTTTGCTTTTGTCATTGAATACAGGAGCTTCTAAAAAATTCGATAGATGGCAGCACTAGTCCCGTTTTGACGAAATTTTTTGACGATTTGGTATCGTCAAACGAGTGAGGGAAGTGATTTCATCAATTTGACGAAATATTTGTTCGGAGCATTTCCCAGGAAACGGTTTCGTCAAAAACGAGGAGAATTTCGTGAAATCTGAGTATTCATTTCTGAGTGTGCAGCGTCGGTGGAACGATTGGCGTACACTTCTAAAGATGTCAGGCATTTTCAGCACATGTGCAACAGTTTCGGATATGCAAGATACTAGATTTTTGTCTGAGTCAACTGGAGACTCATAAATAAGACTCTTCAGATGTCCCCATAAAGAGAAATGAAGGTTCGATAAATCGGGAGTGACCAATAAACTGGTCTACCACGCCCAATCCATCACGTCCCAAATTTGGCATTCAGGTAACTGCGCACATCATTGGCGAAGTGCGTGGGCGCTTAATCATGGTGAAACAGCATCCGGTTGCGAATGACAATCGTAAAATCTCGAAGTACTTCTGGTAAAACCTGTTGCAAAAAATAATGTATCAGAGACCATCCAGCCTCTTTGGTAGTAGGTATGGGCCAATCAAATAATCATTAACAATATCCACCTACAAATTCACAGAAAATCGTTGTTAGTAAGCATGTGACCGCGTAACATGTGATTATTGGCTGCCAAAAGATGGAAATTGTGCGCATAAAATACATCCTCGCGTTAAATACTATCTTATCTGTAAACAGAATTTGAAGAGTAAAGTCTGGCTGCAACACATGTTGCGTCAAAATCATGGCAAAAGTTCTAACTCAGAAGATATTCTTCCGGATTCAAAGTATGTACACGTTGAAAACGGAAGTGATGAAATCGACTTTCATTTAACACTCTCCAAAGGGTCGGATGACTCCCACCTAAATTCTGTGCAACAGCTCTTGTACTTTATTCGATCCTTTCACTCACAAAATTCAAAATAATTTCTTCCAGGCTTGCATTACGTACAACACTTTCTAGCCCAGTTTCCTGTCTGCTGACGTAGAAAGAACCTGTTCTATGATCAGGCATTCTACCGCGGGGAAACGGCTGTCGATAGATTCGTAGGGCAGCTGTGGAGTTAGCATTTGCATGACCATACATGTAATGCATGTCGGCTTTTACTGCATATGTAAAGTCTTCCACTGCGAACGATAGCACAATTTAAAATGGCGATTATGTCTTCTACTTGAATGCATGGTATTGAATGGCGACCAGTCATTTATTGCCCTCTACCGCCAATTTAATCAACCAAAAACTCCATTTCTATCTCAAAAAATTTATATTTCTACTTCTATTAAAAAAAAATTCGGTTTCATACCAAAAATTATCAAAGAAGAATTTCATTATAAAGATATTATGAAATGTCAATAAAAGAATAGCATTGAAATTTTCTGGTTTGATGAGAAATTTTGAAAATTAAAAAAGGGGCCTAATTGATTCCCTGATGTTTTTACCTTAATGTGTCACTTGGTCCAATACATTCCGATACAATAAATGATTATTACTGTGTGCTCTACCTACCCATAAAGTTTGTACCATGAGTTTGGAAACACCTTGTATATTATATATATATATATATATATATATATATATACATATATACTACCTCTGACAATAAAGATCAGTGAATGAATTCAGAACGACCGATCTGGCAACAGTGGGGAAACAAAACGCTGCACCTGCATAGAGGAAAGTGTTGACCATCTTCTCTCACCGTTGTTCATCTGAACGTCGTTTATTTACCTTGTAACACGTGCTTTACTAAATGCTTGTTCAGTGTGTTGGTTCTTAACTGAGAACAGAAAAGTTAACGAATAAAAGGTCAGTTTAAAGTTTAATTTTAAGCTTTGCAAGACACCGAAAGGAATTCATGAGGGATGGTGCAATTTAAACACCTATTATACTCACCAGATCTCAATCCTCCAGACTTCTTCCTACTTTCACAACTCAAACCTTCTTTAAAAGATATTAGACCATATTGCTAACATCCAACGAAAGTTGATGAAGCTTTTGAACTTCATCCCAAAAGAAGGCTTCTTGCAAATTTCCCAAGACATGTATAGCAGTTCTCAACGATGTATAGTTATAGGAGATGACTATTTTGAAAGATGGTATGGTAACTTTCGTTAATATTTCATCTACATGATTGCTACAGTACTATTCACCGCTTTTGAAAAAATTTTAATTTCATTTTTCTGTAAGAACTAGTTTTATCAAAATCATCTTAAACGAAATTCGGCTCAAATGCCCATTTTTACAACATATTTTGAATTTTATTCTGACTTTATAAAAAAAAATCGACCAATATGCTCATTATATAGTTTCTAAATTACAAAAAACTGTCAACTGAATGACTTTGAGAGCAAAATTGAATTTAAATATGAGTCATAAAATAACCAATTTTTTATTTGAATACATCCACAATTCTTTAGTCAAGATCGCTTTGGGAAATTTTGTGCAAAGTGCCCATTTTGGCAGCTTTTTTTTAAATATGTATTTAGCCTTTATAAAAAAAACCCTGACCAATACGGCACATTACACAGTTCCTAAATCACAAAAAAGTGCCAATTGAATGCTTTTGAGTGCAAAATTGGATTTAAAAATGAGCCATAAAACAACCAATTTGTTATTTGAATGCATCCTCAATTCTTTAGACATTATCGCTTTGGGAAATTTAGTGCGAAGTGCCCATTTTGCAGCCTTTTTTTAAATATATTCTGCTTTTATCAAAAAACTGGCCATTCCGTAACATTATATAGTTCCTAAATAAGAGGACCTGTAAATTGGATGCTTTTGAGAACAAAAATGGATTTAAAAATGACTCAGAAAAAACGCAACTTATTATACTTCCTACACTTTCCAATCACGATCACTTCGGAAAATTCTGTTCAAAATACCGTTTTTGGCAGCCTTTTTAAAAGTAAATTCTATCTTTATCCAAACACTGGCTAATACATCACATTATATAGTTCCTAAATAAAAGGATCTACTCTTTGGATGCGTTTAAAATTAAAAATGAATTTAAAAATGAGTCAGAATATAAGCAGTTAAGATTTGAGGTTTTTTCTCCAACTCCTAGTTTTGTTTAATTTATTTTCTCTATAAGAACTGGTCCTATGAAAACTTGTTGTTATAAAAGTTGTAGATATTATTGAAAAGATGTAAAATAAATTTAATTAGATTTGATTGCTTAAGAATTGAATAAGTTATGGATTTTTCTTTTCTTTTTCCATCCCCTCCCTTTTTCTTTTCGTTTTCAATTTTTTTCATCGGTAAAAGTTGGTCCTATCAAAAAATTGTAAATACAAAAGTTTTAGATAATTTTAAGAACATTTATAAGAAAATTAGTTGGCACTGATATCTTGAGAATTGAGGAAGTTATGAATTTTTTTCTCCCAAAAACCCTGTTTTTCTCGCCCATTTTTAACTTTATCAAAAATCTGTCACGCATAAACTTTTAGCCCATTTTTAAGAAGTAATGAAAACTTTAAACTGATTCTATATCTATTTTAATTAAGAAGTTATCGCGTTTTTTCGGTTTTCACAAAAACCCTCCCTATTTCCACCCCCTTGGTCCGATTTTACCCATTTACGAACTCGACCGAAATTTTATGTTCCTTCATTTAATGTAAAAGTTTGAAGAAGATATGAGCATAATTATGGAAGTTATCGTGTCTAGAAGAAAGTGATATTCACTGATATATAGGTAGATAGATAGATAGATAAAGATTTTTACTGATGGTAGTTTTGGGGTCTAGAGGCCATGATCGGCGTAGATCAGCAAAATTTTTTTCAGAAATTCCAACATGGGAGGGAATGCAATAGGTAGTATTTCCTATGAAATCTACCTAAAAACTATAAGATTTTTAAAATGTTCCCGGAAACTGCATTTATTCATTACTGTTAATTCTACAGTCACCGCCAAAAAAATCTTGACACTTGAGTTTTTAGACGTTTTGTTGAATATCTAGAAATATACATGAGGAATTATTCTGAAACTTCAGGTGCGTAAACAATATAGCACAGGTCATATATTTTCGAGAAAATTTTTTGCCGAAGTCCGTTAGGGGACCGTCAAAAAATTGAAAAAGAATGAATATCTTTTGGATAACATTGTCAAAACTAATGTAGCAAAAGCATTCAAACTTCAGATTATCATTAAGTGACTTATTGTAATTATGTGTGTTCATTTTTATGCGGATAGCATGTATACTCGTAGAGAAATTAAGGTTTTTATAAAAGCAGTCCCAATTTTTTCAAAGTTTTTTGCTTATTATTTGCAGGGTTCTTAATATAAAATAAAGTTTTTTCCTGAAAATATGACAAACAATATTATACATAATACCCTGTAACCAGAATTTTAAAAAAATAATAATTGTATGAATAAAAAACAGGTTTACTAAATAAATTTTCATTGCGCATGCGTAAAAGCTACCAAAAGTTTGATAGCTTATTGTGTTAGCTAAATGTAAAGAACAACTTTTGTGAAAGTCTCAAAATCACAGCGTAAAAATACCAAAAATTATCGTCGATAGAAAAAGCTGAAAATTCGTTATTCCCAAAAAGCAGCAAAAAGATAAGGCGCTTTTGTTTAGTAACAATTTCATTGTTTAGTAACAATATAGCATACAATGCCCGAAAGAAAAAAAAACATTTGAATCGCATTTTAAATGTTCAGATTTTTTACTTTATTTTTGAATTGACAGTGCTTTTGAGGCCTCTAGCTACTATGGCTGCCGCCTCAATTGATCCATAATACACAGAAACAGAGACAATACAGAACACTTTTTATTACAGATATCCATTACATACATTTATTGCACTTCAAAGGAACAACACACCACCCATGCCCGAACCCAGATTCGAACCGGGGACCCACAGTGTGGCATCAGCTGCCATTACCGACCACGCCACTGGGTTGGCGTTTATTTATTTATTTATTTGTTTTTGCCTGTTTTAAACATACACTGATAAAAATTTGCTGCATTTTGCTGCAATGCACTCCCCTGCTTGTATAGAAAACGGTTACTTGGTTACTTGGCCGTGACAAGGAGCCTTCTCATTGGTTGGAATAGAGATATTATATACAAGCGGTGGAGTGCGTTGCAGAAAAATGCAGCAAATTTTTATCAGTGTAGAAGCCGGGTAGAAGTTTCCATTGAGCATGCGCCACTTTAAATAGTAATGCTTGCATCTTGAGATGACTCAGCGGTTTTTTTTCGTATCTTCTAGTGGTTTAAAAGGTGGAATTTAATTTTGTTGCAGATACAAATCATTTTAGTGCATATAATGGGGCGTAAAAAGCTTACAGTTGTTGAAAAATCTCGTGCTTTAATTTTATTAGAACGAAGTGTTCCTATAAGTCGCATTGCTAATGATTTACAAGTATTGAGACAAACGATTTATGCCTTAAAAAGGGCGAGTGCAAATTTACCTCGGGGCAGTATGCCAGTACGAAAAATCGGTTCAGGAAGACCAAAAAAGAGCTCAGACCGGACTGATAGTATTTTGAAAAGCGAGGTATTATTAAAACCAACCATTACAGCAGCAGAAATAAAAAATAAACACCCAAATCAATTAAAAGATGTATCAGTAAGGACTGTCTGCCGCAGACTTCAAAAAGACTTGAAGCTTCCACCTCGAATAGCAGCGAAAAAACCCATGCTTACTGATGTCATAAAAAAAGATTAAATTTTTGTAAGAAATATTTGAATTGGACGGCAGAAGACTGGAAGAAAGTAATGTTTTCTGATGAAAGTACCTTCAGTCTTATCAGAGGACGCCCGATGTTGGTGAGACGACCTAAAGGTTCCTCACGCTATGATACGATGTTTACCGTGAAAACTGTGAAACATTCAGATAGTGTCATGGTATGGGGAGCTTTTAGTGGTGAAAAAGGTAGAGCTGAATTATATTTCCTTCCAAAAAATATTACTATGAATGGAAGAAAATATATAGAAGTTTTACAAAATCACTTACTGAAATTTTGGACCATTCATGGATGTGAGTATTTCATGCATGATGGAGCACCTGCACATAAATCAAAACTTGTACAAAAATGGTTAAATGATAATAATATGCCAGTGCTTGATTGGCCAGGCAACTCACCTGATCTCAACCCTATAGAAAATGCTTGGAATCATATGAAAAATAAGGTACAAGAGTCTCACCCATCCAGCATAAAGGAATTGAAAGAAGTATTGGAAACTTTGTGGGTCAATATGGACAAAAACTATTTCCGAAATTTAGCAACTTCTATGCCTAACAGATTACAAAGTATCATAAAAGCGAAGGAAAATATGTCAAAATATTAGTTTTGGTAATAAAATTATTTAAAATGTAAGTGTTTACTTTTATAACACTTTTTTTATGAGTGTCAAGATTTTTTTTCTCGGCTCTGTACATAATATTGCGCGCACCCCTTATCTTTTATATGTATATTTTATACAACCCCTTATCTTTTTGCGTCTTTTTGGAAATAACGAATTTTCATCTGATTCTATCGACGATAATTTTCAGCATTTTTAAACTGCGATTCTGAGACTTTTACAAAAGTTGCTCTATACCTTTAGCTAACACAATATGCAATCAAAATTTGCATAACTTTTACGCATGCGCAATGAAAATTTATTTAGTAAGCCTGTTCATTATTCATACAATAATTATTATTTTTAAATTCTGTTTGCAGGGTATTATGTATAATATTGTTTGTCATATGTTCAGGAAAAAACTTTATTTTATAATAAGAACTCTGCAAATAATAAGCAAAATTCTTGAAAAAAATTGGGACTGTTTTTATAAAAACCTTAATTTCTCTACGGGTATACATGCTATCCGCATACAAATGAACAAACATAATTACAATAAGTCACTTAATGATAATCTGCAGTTTGAATGCTTTTGCTACATTAGTTTTGACAGGGTTATCCAAAAGATATTCATTCTTTTTCAATTTTTTGATGGTCCCCTATGAGACTTCGGCAAAAAAATTCACGAAAATATATGACCTGTGCTATATTGTTTACACACCTGAAGTTTCAGAATAATTCCTAATGTATATTTCTAGATATTCAACAAAATGTCTAAAATCTCAAGTGTCAAGATTTTTTTGGCGGTGACTGTAATACAGCTAATATTGCAATTGCTTTTATTCATTCGGAAGAAAAAAAACATTTTTTAACGCATCACATTCATATAAGTTGAAATGTTGTAATTTTTATGCAGATAAATAGTGTTGCATAAAATCATTTTAGTAGATGGGATTCATTGGAATAAAAATATCAAAGGTGTTTTTTAAATAAAGAATATTAAAGAATGGGATTAATTTTGATTTCGTTCCTTTGGTAAAGTTAGTTTTTTCTGCCATTTTTGCCCATGTGATTTTTTTTTTTTTTTGACTTTGTATGCTTAAAGGATATTAGAGGAAGGTGTTTGTTTTGTTTTTCTTGTAATTTTGAGCAGGTACTGGCGGTTTATTTGATTTTGGAAGTTTTAAGGGGGTAATGCTCATGAAGTTTAATAACTTTTTTTTATGACGCTAGATTTCTTTCGAGAAGGCGGGGGGTAAGAGGATGAAGTAATATGCTTTTATTATTTATTTTTTTATTAGTTTCTCGATGCTGTGTTTTTAGAAAAACAGACTAAGGATTTTTTTCTGCGATTTTATTTCATTGCAAATAAAAAAAAGACAACGGCACCACATTATTTGAGCGAGTACAATTGTAAATAATTTAAAAAAGAAATAAAAATCCGTTTGGATAAGTTGCTTTTCTTTAAAAGTTTATAAATAAGATTTTCAGGTTCTTTTGGATTATCTTTGGGTAGGCGTTGATAAATGTATCTGCAATGAATTCAAGGTTCAAATTTCTTTTTTACAAATTATGTTTTTTTATTTTTTTTTCAATGTTGTTAAAGCACTGTTTATTTTTATGTAGTATATATTTTCTTATCGTTTGCATAAAGCTAATTTTAAACCATTAGTTTTAGAGGTATATTTCCAATTGAAAAACTGTTTCAAATTTTGCTCTGTATGGAAAGCATTCGAGTGACATTTAAATTTTTTCTAAGCGCACTGAAACTTTATCTAAAGAAATAAACAAAAAAGTATAAAAGTACATAATAGTATGTACGCATGATCCATTAAAATTAATATTTAATATATTATATTAAAATATTTTAAATGTTTAAATAATTTTTCAACAAAGGTAAATTCAACTATACTACAGTACCGCAAAAAAATCTTGACATTTCCGATTTCAGACATTTTGTTAAATATCTAAAAATATACATAAAGAATAACTCTGAATCTCCAGATGTATAAACAAAATAGTACAGGTCATATATTTTCGAGAAGATTTTTTTCCAAAATTCAATAGGGGTCAACAAATTGAAAAAGAACGAATATCTTTTGAATAACCCTGTCAAAACTAATGTAGTAAAAAGGTTCAAACTGCAGATTATGATTAAGTGGCTTATGGTAATAAACTGTGTTCATTTTTATGCGGATAGCATGTATACTCGTAGAGAAATTAAGGTTTTAATAAAAACGGTCCCAAATTTTGCCAAGATTTTTGCTTACAATTTGCAGAGTTTTTAATAAAAATCAATGTTCTTTTCTGAACCTATGAGAAACGGCATTGTACATAATACCCTGTAATTAAAATTAAAAAATATTAATAATTGTATGAAAAATGAACAGGTTTACTAAATAAATTTTCACTGCGCATGCGTCAACTCTATAAAAATTTCATTTGCATATTGTGTTAGCTAAAGGTATAGAACAACTGTTGTTAAAGTTTCAAACTTATAGCTTGAAAATTCTGAAAATAATCCTCTAAAGAATAAGATCAAAATCCGATATTCCTAAAATGAAACAAAAAAATAATTATAATATTTGGATACAGCTCCTCATCTTTTTGCTTCATTTTTGGAATAGCGAATTTTGATCTTCTTCTATCGACGATAACTTTCAGAATTTCAAGCTGTGATTGACATATATGACATATATGATCATTGACAATAGCATTAGAATTTTTACAAATAAAATAAGCTTCGTCTAAAATCTCGGGCATAATATCATGGCACTCAATCCTAATTAATTCCTATGTAACATAATATTCAGAACTAGAAAATAAATTATATTATTTTTATTTTCTCTAAGCGTGCAGAAACAGAACTCCAAAAACATATTTTAAAACAAATCATACAACATATAACATAGCTCCAAAGAATAAATAAAAATCGGCTGTCCAAAAACATGTTTTCTAGCCACTCCATCGTTTCAAGCAGTGGTCTTTTTTGCAAGTGATTTAAGCTGGCAATTTACATTATACGTGTATAATTCCATCGCCATTTATGGATTTTTAATGAGTTGTTGAATTTGAGCAAGAAAAAGAGGGTGCTGCTATTCGTAAATTTCGAATTTTTTTCACTGTAACCGTAACCGCGAGAGCTCTATTGTTTTGAATCATCACGATAACGAGCGCATATCTTCAAATAAGTGTATATAAAGTTTCTTATAAATTAGCTGAGCGGCTAGGCCGCTAGGGGTTCATGTATCTGGAATCTTTTTTTTTTATCAGCACCCTGTATGAAATTTTACAAGATTTGTTACATTGATAATGTAAGAAATTTTTCCAACCTATTGCAGCATACACAATTTGCTTGAAACATCAAATAAAAGCTAGAATTTATTTATTTATTTCATTTATTTATTATTTTATTTTACGAAGCAAAGAAGTAAAATGAAGCAAAATGAAGCCTTTCATTATACCACGGAATTCAGAATGAGATGGATGTTCGCTCTTAATAAGCTTTTCTCTGGTATGATGGGTTTTTGTAAGAAATATATTATTCTGCTTGATAATTCCATTAAAACCTTTTTAGCTAAACAAGGAAAAAGTTTAACATTTCCTTCTTTGTATTTAAATTTTCTTGGTTCTTTACTTTTCTCACAGATAATTCTTTTATGCGTATATTTAGAAAAGAAATAACTGCCAAAACTTTTGTTCTTTAAGTTTTTGTTAAAGTCTATAAACTAGGTCAGATTTTAACAACAATTATTATTTTTCTTTTAAAAAAATTGTGAAAGAGATTTTATGTAAAATAAAAACAGTTTTAATGTTTACATTCTCTTTTGAACAGTATACCAAGAAAAAAATGTTTTATATTATACGAGAAAATTTATATAGCAATTCGAAAAAAAAAATCAGCTTTTTTAGTCAAATATATATATATATTAATTTTACATTTCACGGGATTTAGTACACTTTGAACTTTTTTTTTTTTTAATGCAAGCGTTTTAAGATACAGTTTTGATTTTCTTGGCAAAATTCAAAAGAATTTTTATTATTTCTTAAATAAGTTTTAATTAAAAAGCATCTTCTTGTACAAACTTTAACATTTTCAGTTAATTTCTTTGGATTATTCATAGAAGTGTGCTGCATAATTTTAAGTATCGGATTTAAATATCAGATTTTAAGAGTCATTATTTTAAAATTCAGACAAAAAAGTGATGTTTTGATAGTTGCATTTTTTAATTGCCTTGATATTTTTTTATGTTGAAGTAAATCATATTTAACGAATAATCTGCAGTTTTGAAGCCATGAAAAAAATTTCTATTCTCTATAGAAAATGTCAAAGTTCAAGACCATTTTCATTAAAAATGAAATGCCAGTATGTTTCGAGTGTAATATCTCTGACAAGCAACAGCATCCCAAAATTATTTTGGCATAAACTATAAGTATAATACTATCTGCTTATTAAAATTTATTTGTTTCCATGGGGCATTGTTATGTTGCCACAAAGTATAATCAAAATGACGTTTTTGTCCATTTTTTGCGCTTAATATCTTATTTAAGCAATAGCATCTCAAACTTCTTCTTATAGAATATGAAAGTGCATTACTAGGACATGCTAAATAATATAGTACTGCTCGGAGATATTGTTGCTGTTAGTAGATATAACCTGTTAAATATTAAACATTTTCAAAATCTGCAACATTTAAAGTAGCATTATTTAAAAAAAAGCGCCATAGTTGAATTAAAAAAAAATATATTACGCAATAGTTGAACATTGGTACAAAAATATAGAAAAGAAAAATAGATGGGATTTCGTGATATTTTTTGGCGAAAAAATGACAAAATTTATAAGAAAAGCAATGTCCATGATCATATTTTTCTCATAAGACAAAATGAAACATCCCATTTCTCTTTCAGAAGGGGCGACAAAAAGAGATATTTCATTTTATCAAACATAGAAAGAGAAAAGAGATATAGGATTTTTCATTTTCTGATAGGGAAGAAATGTCATCATCGACTTTGTTTATTTGAAAATTTTGTCCTTTTTTAACCCTTCACTGCACGGTGTGCCATTTATGGAACATACCGATAAAACCCTTCTATTTTCTTAAGGATCTTAAATTTAGGTTATCTGAGATTTGTGGCATATCTAGGACATTCAAACAAAGAGTTTTGTACCTGTTTTCCTCACTTGATAGCAGAACTTCACTGGCTATTAAATTTTTATTTAAAAAAAAAATCCAGTCTGCATCGTATACAACAGTAGAATTTGCTTCAACTTTTTCATCCAAAAATATTGAAAATATCCCAAGATAAAATTTTAGACATTGAAGCATATCACATATTTGTAATTAAGGTTGCTTAAAACTAAAATATTTCAGTACATCAGCTTGAAATCTTGTTTTTATGTTTGTGCCAGATATGGAACATAGAGCATAAAGCTAATAAAACATTCTAATGAAAAATGGTGCGCAAAGTGCTAACGTAAGGTTAAATCAATGCAGTATTATTTGGATCTGATAATGATGATCAGTCTTTTGGAGGATCTGATAATAGCTACGAAAATTCAACATACATTATAGCTAAACGTATAACTGAAAGTGCGTTTTCTTCATATGAATCAGACATTAACTGCACGATAACAATAAATGTGATCAAAGAAATCGATTCAACTGCCACAGGAGATAAAATTTCATATTAAATGTTAAAACAATTTTAAATTTCACTAAAACTACTATATAAAAAGAAGTGAAATTAAACAATATTGAAATAAGACATTTTTTCTCTGGCGAGACATTATTATGTGTCGGGTGTGTGTGTGTAGGGATGATTGAATTTCTAAACTAAACAAATTTTCAAATTATCTGTGTAGTACATTTAAATGTTCTTGGCGAATGCCCTTTTCGGACACTATGAATTCAACATTGAATATATATAATGAGAAGCATAAATTTTGAGAAAAAGTTGTTTACTCTTTCAGATGCTGTAGATATCCCTTTTAGACCCAGTGTTCATTGAAAAAAAGGCACAAATGAAAGACAAATTCCTGAAGCTCAAATAAAATTTGGAGTATACAGCTCCTTAAGTGCAGAAATTGTGGCTCTGAAGGCTCCCTAACCATTTTTAACTCTGAACTTTTGAATCTTATTTCAGAAGAGATTTAGATACGGCATACGAAAGGAATGATTCTTCTCAATCTTTAAAATTTTCCATTACGGATAATACTGGAGTGATGTTTTAGGTAACCAAACAATTAAAGAGACAATGTCTGACAAAGTATTTGAAAAAAAAATGACAATTTTCAGATTTTAATGACAATACTAAAAGTATTCCTAAAGACATGAAGGGCCATGATAGATTTTTCAAGTATGGTCTGATACAGTGTATCAGGGAAATGGGATACAATTATATACCACCTGATTTCAATCAAGATTCGCAGCAGAAACTTTTAATTAAATTGTAATTTTCTAACTTTGGAGAAAAAAATGCAAAACTGATTTCTTTCTTTTAAAATATTTTTCCCAATATTCCAATGTGAATTCAACATTACAGAAAACATGTGCTTGCCCCTCAAAGGGTTAAATACCTGCAATAAAACTTTAATAAATATTATACTCTTTTTGTATACATAATACACCAGTATTGTGATCTCCATGTCACATTTGTTACAAAAATGTAAATATATCATTGTGTGCTTTGGGACACATATGGCACATACCACAAAAATCAATATTAATATATATATATATATATATATCAAGTCAGAATTTTTTTATTAATTTTCCTGCATTTGTAACTACTTAAAGTAATCAAAATATTTTTTTCAAAAAGAAAAGAAAAATCGTTCAGTGAAGGGTTAAAATAAAAATATCAAAAGACCCCATTTCTCTTTTTTTTCATGTTTATGTACACATATGTTTACAAAAAAAGACAAAAAACTGCCTTTGAGAAAAAAGGTTACTTCCGTTCTTCTTATATCTAAATGCATCAACTTTTAATAATACTCTAATTCAGAAAAATATGGACAGTGTTAAATTAAAAAAGAACGTTTTACAAAATCGTCTGCTGAATCCTTTTGTAGTGGAAAATTTAATCGCGAGCTCTGTTTACCGTTTAAACTGTTTTATTACCTTCATAAACATTAAGAACAAAAAAGGCACAGTACTGTATATTTTGTAAATAACAAAATGTTGTATATGGATTTTCATATTTAAAAGTAATATTTAAAATCTATTATTTTTCTTACGGGAACAGAAGTTAGTGAAATATATGCAGATTTGGATTTGCAAGAATTCTAATAATATTTCCTGAAGCGATACAATCCCGTGATATTTGTAATTTCCCCTACAAAATACACTCGCTTATTTAATGCATTCTAAATTATTTCAATCTGCTTTTATCCCAGGATACTAGCAATTTCGTCCCTTGTCTTATTTAAACCGTTTTGAATACGACTGAATTCGTGTCAAATCCAATTTCTCGGACGAGGTTCAAAATAATTATTCTATCTCTAGGGAAAAAATAAATGAAATTTTCTCATAACTTTCTCAGATAACATGGTTTATGAGAATTTTGACAGTATTTATCGATTAAAATAATTTTAATATGATAAAATTATTAATATGATTATTATGAAATTTTATGATTATATGATACATTAATATGAAAATTATTAATATGATAAAAGCAGTTCATAAACAACTAAAAATCATAAGAGAATAAGGATAAATATTTAAACAAAGAATTTGATTTGAGTAAATATTGGAGTGGCATTTGAAATTCAATTCTTTATCTGGCGAATGTAGAATGTTTTAGTTGAAAAAGAGGCATCATTTAAAGAAATAATTTTGCAAAGAGGTGGGTGAGGCAAGATAAAAGTTCAAAATTGATTTAAAATTATGAAGAAAAAAAATTGTAATTTTTTTGTTCTAATTTTTTTTGTTGTAATTTTTTTGTACAGTGAATGTAAATATTTTTAATGCATCTTTTGTTCTGTTTTATTGATTTATTTAATAATTTCATTATAATTATCCGCATATACACTGCTTAATATTTTCCAGCACTGAAATTCAAAAATTATGTCTTGTAATTGTAAATACGCATATAAAGTACAGTACAATTCCTGTCAGTGTATATACTGATGACACTTCTCATGAGTTCAGAACAAAAACTAGCAAATTAAATTTATGTTTTTCTATATCATTAAATGATGAATAATATTGTAAAACTAATCATTGTTAATGTGTCTTACCATATGCCGAGGAACTGAGTCTTCTCCCCAGGATTATACTTATACTAGGAAGTGAAAGCTAGGTTCCTGGAGTAGTCATCACTGTCATCCCCATCCCTGTACAGTGTAACCATAAAATATCCCAGGTAGAAATTTTAACGGTATCAAGTGTAAGTGTATTGCGTTGGTTCAATATTGCCAATAAGGAATCATTCAAACAGTTTTAGATAAGCACATGCGCGAGTATTGCTTTGTTATTGACTGGCTTGCAGGCCACATATACGAAAAATGTCGACTACAGAGTGTTAAGTGTTGTTGCTGCATTGAAGATTTTAACACGATATTAGAATTTTCTTGGTGAGGATCTCTTTGGTGGCTGAAATACTGCCTGGTAAAATTGATTAATGTTTAGATTTTGACATGCATTTGCAGTAAAAAAATATTATCATGAACACAGAACTGTGTTTCATAAGATAAGGATTTTTTACCTAATAATATTCTATTTGTGCTAACAGTCAAATTCAAGTGAATAAACGTTTAGCTGATAAAAAACGGTCGATGTATTAGATATTTAACCTATTTTTATATCAAAAGCATTTTGGGATCGATTCTATATATTAAAAAATCAAGTATTGGATTGCATTATGTAATAAATATTGCTACAATTTAATCAAGCATTATTGATAAAAGGTAACTTATCGAATTTCGAAACGGCAGTTTCAGTTTTTGTATTCAGTTGATGATATCGGCTTAGAAATTTATATGGATCATTATTCTTTTTATAATGTTCGGAAAGTCTGATGCTTATCAGATTTCGCAGAGCGTGCTATTTTGCATGTCTCTTCAACTGTCCAAAGTCCTTTCAGTTTTAAAAGAGGACAAATTTCAAATTTCAATCAAAACAGGACAAATTTAACACAGAAATTTATTAAATTAAAGTCATCAAAAGCGTTAAGAATAGGCCTCAAAGTCCTGGGGTCATCGGACCATTCCAAGGCTTCGACCTCTAGTAGGAACTTCAGAATTTCTTATTCCATTTTCACATTTCCCATACTTAAATCTCACACTGAAACAATTTTTTCTTAGCCATATTACAATGTAAAGCATTATTTCACCGGAATATTGAATGTGAACTTAATTTTATTTAGAATTTATAATTCAAATGAATGATACAGACTTATATAAATAACACATCTTCTTTGAAATAAAAACACTCACCAGGAAAATTTTCATACCATTGTAGAAATTTAAATTCCATTCATAAAAATGAGAAAAAAATACTTAAATATTTATGAATAGATTTATAAATCTCGGTATAAATTTTTCAGTACTCTATAAAATGATGTTCGAAAACCGATTGGAATGAATGTAAACTTTACTAAGAAATAAAACATTTCAACGGGTACACAGACTTCTCGATAAGATTTTCAAGACGAAAATTTTGCGCAAACGATTTGGCAAAGCGTTATTTGTTTTTTTAATACTCTAAACTGTTCTCTAATTTAGAATACAAATAAAATATTTGTTGTTCAAAAGGTACTGCATTTAGATGTAAGAAAAACCATAATATAATTTCGAAAATGCAGTTTATAGTAGAGCCATAATCTCTTTCGTCTTAAATCATTTAGAACATGGCTGAATTCATGTCAAATACATTTTGTAGGAAGAGTACCAAAATGGTTATTCTATCTAAAAAATGACAAGTAATAAACTTTATCATATGTTTCTTGGAAAAATTACTTTGGAAAAAACTTTGTCTGTCGCTATTTTCGTTTAATCATTCCAAGTTTAACATAATATGATCATTGTTTGGTATAAAGCATTTAAATATCTAATATCATTTGAACTTAAATTGTAATATTTTTTAGAGTAATTTCTTGTCTATACAAGGATACATATAGATTCTTTGTATAAATGTATATAAAACTTATTCTGAAATTTAAGAGCTGGATGGGGAATCTAATAAAGTTATTTATCATCATAAAAAAATCTTATAAAAATCTCATTATATATCATATTAAAAAGTGAAATTAATTTTAGATACTTTAATTATTTTTAAAGTTATATATACATATATTCATAGTACATTTTGCTCGCATATGAAATATCATGCTTGTTTTCGCATTGTACGAATCATTGTTTTTTTATATAATTCAGTTAACAGATTAATGTATTTTGCAACTTGTCTTAATTTGACATTTGTTCTCTGTATATTCGATCATCAAATTAACAAACTTTTGTGTATGTAACATGCCTTGATAAAAGGGAGAAAAAGGAGAACAAAAAGAGTAAGAAAAAAAATAGAAAGAAAAAAATATTGTATAATAGATCTTCTAAATTGTATATCGTGACAATCGTTGCATATTGCTGGTGATCGTGACAATCTTTCGTGTTCTGCACATACGATCATCAAATTAACAGACTTTCGTGTAAGTAAAGTACCATGATGAAGGAGGGGGGGGGGGCGCAAAAGAAAAACAGAAAAAGGGAAAAAATATTTCTTTATTAAATTTTCTAAGTTGCATATAATTTTTCTTTCGTGCTAGGGCAGGTCTTTTTCTTTTATTTTCTTTTGTAATTTTTTAGGGTCCGTAGCTTTCAAGACTATTTATTGTTTTGGCATTGATTTCTCTGGTGTTGACAGGGGTTGTTTTCCTCAAAGCGGAAAACACACATGGCATATTTTGATTGGTGCCTCAGATGAGTCATTGTGAGAAGCTCCGATCCTACCAAGCTATATTTTAAGCTGGTACCACTGTTACATGGGATTGGAAGGAACAAGAAACCTTCTAAAAAAGCCCCTTGGAATTTTTTTAAATTTAATTTCTATAGAATGAATAGTAAATACTAATAGTTTTCAAAATTAATTTTGGAAAATTAATGGTGGCTGTCCCTGTTTTAATATAGGCAATTTATACAGGTGCTATTAGCCCAAGAGACAGGGAAGACGTTATAAAAGAAGATTGAAATTCGTCATGATGGTTAATTTTAAGATGCAAATGAAGATAAAATAGGCTAAATGATGCTAAGAAAATGGCCTGTAACTTCAAATGAATACAGAAAGGTAGTGGATGGATTGAGCATAAAAGTTTCAAACTGTTTTTTAAATTATCATTTATTTAGAATTAACTTTGGTTCTTCTAATACATTTCAGCTTTTTTCTGACTGATGTAGTTTAGTCAAACTGTGGCTTTAGTGTTAATATTTTAATTATTCTTAAAAGTATGGCTTCCTATAACAAAATTTAAACATTCAAAGATAACTTAGCATATTTCAACTACTACGCGAGCAATACTGCGGGATTTGCTAGTACTTTAAAAAGCTAAAGGGGGTATGTTGCGAAAGACAACGCAATTAGGGATTAACAACATTTAAGGGTCCATAAATCGAATAAACGCTGCATTAATATATCTCAGTAAAATCATTTGCAATAGTAAATTCAACACTGTAATAAATCTTTTCTAAGAAAAAAAAATATTTGAAATTAAAAAGAGACAAATGTTTCTGAAACTAAATAAATATAATACATGGCTTTCCTGAATGATTCATCGGATTTCAAAAGACTTTTTTTTACTAGTATGCTATGTAAAAGAAGGGTAATACATGAAAAAGTACAAAAAGTTACCAAATATCTGGTATACATACTGCTAATGTTCAATTTGTGCACACTTTTTTACCCGGCACATTACCCAACCTTTTTAAACTATCCAGTTTGATGATATATTTCCCTTAATCATATTTCAAAAAACAATCTACTGAGCAAATAATTTATCTGATATAGATGATATGCTTATTTCTATATGTTTACCCTGTTTAATTCCTTAACTTCTCCTCCTTAATTTTTTTGCACACATATATATCTTGTAAAGAGTCAGGAATATAAATCACCTTAACACCCACTTAATACCCTTCAACATTACCACAAACTCTGTCATAAAGTAAATTAGAACAGTCGAAGAAGTTTACCTATTTTCAAGGTAAGTCGAAGCCACTCTAATTTCCTTGTGCGTAATCCCGGTGGTTCACTCCACTTTATTCGGGGGGATAAATTCTTTTCGTTCAAGATAGGCAAAGAACGGATTTCTTACATTAGAAGGCTTTGTTAATTCTAACATATTTTTCTAAACATGTATTTATCCTTAATTAAATTAACTTAATATAAAATAATATTTTTTGAAATATTGCCATTTCAAAATAATTTGCTAATTCATTCCGCATACGTGGTGGTGATATTGTTCATTCGAAATCAAAGTTTTAATCATATTGTTTTATGTTATGCAGAACCAATGTTTAACGATGAAAGATACGAACTAAGAAAAAACCCATGTTTGCTGCATTCAAAGTAAGACACCATTTTATTAAAACTATGAAAGAACGGAGAGAGCAACTCTAGCGTGTTTCGATATAGCTTTAATCGATTTATTTTCCCTATCTCTGCGAGATTAAGACAAAAATTACCCACAGTTTTCGACCTACTTTATTAAACAAATGTTAGTGTAAGACGCCGTCTTCATGTTTCAAAATAGTCTCTTCTTTCAGCAATGCATTTTGTCCAGTGAGCATAAGCTTTCTTATGTCTCCCAGGAAAAAGATTTTTGGCTGACCTTGAAACCATTTTTGTACTGCATCATGAGCCCTGCATTTGAGGTATTTCGATGTTATGTCAAAGCTTCTCAGTGCTATCTAAAGAGGTGAAAGTCTGGGAGAACAAAACCTAGGCTATAGGAAGGCTACTAGCTAGTCGAGATTCCGAGCGTTCAGTTAACGCTTTTTGCATTAAGCTTATCTGAACGCTCTTCTGTAACGATATTGTAATAGTTCGACCATAAATATTAGACCTTTTCGTTGTTTCTTTTTTGTGCAAATTGAAAGATGGGTTAATATGTTTACAACAATAGTATTATAGTAAATTTACGCCTGGAATCGTGCAGAAAACTGACACGATTCTGAAGAAACTATATACATATAAGGTCACACAAGCACCAACTCGACATATGCGAGCTTAGACGCCACACAGTGGAGATAATGCTTGAATTAATATCGGAATATTTTGATCAACCGTAAATAGAATGCAGTATAATGGATACTGCTCGGTAACTCATACGGTTGTAAATTCGAATGAAAGCTTGCGAGTTCGATTCTAGATTGCAACCAAGCATCAACATGTTCCCTGCAGTCGTTTGATGCATTCTAAATTCGGTGAAGAGCAAGCCAATTATATGTAGTTGTATGACACGAAAAGGATTTTTAACGGCAAGTATTTGAATGTATCAATTTTCAAAATAAGATTTTGTTGTTGTTGTTCTATTCAAAATTAAATCTAGGTGTGTCATTTATGACGCCCGATTATTTGCATGAGGGATGAGAGTTCAAGGAGATTTTTCTCTGGAGATGTCCCTAAAAGTATTTTCGCAAAGAAGTACAAGGTTCGAAGAAAACCACGGACAGTTCCCAATAATTAGGCTGAAGGGCGCTATTAGGTTCGAACCTCACATCCTTTCTACAAACTTTGTGACCAAAGTTTTGGTCACAAAGTTTGTAGACTTTCACCTCTTTAGAGAAGCTTTGACATAACATCGAAATACCTCAAATGCAGGGCTCATGATGCAGTACAAAAATGGTTTCAAGGTCAGCCAAAAATCTTTTTCCTGGGAGACATAAGAAAGCTTATGCTCACTGGACAAAATGCATTGCTGAAAGAAGAGACTATTTTGAAACATGAAGACGGCGTCTTACACTAACATTTGTTTAATAAAGTAGGTCGAAAACTGTGGGTAATTTTTGTCTTAATCTCGCAGAGATAGGGAAAATAAATCGATTAAAGCTATATCGAAACACGCTAGAGTTGCTCTCTCCGTTCTTCCATAGTTTTAATAAAATGGTGTCTTACTTTGAATGCAGCAAACATGGGTTTTTTCTTAGTTCTTATCTTTCAACGTTAAACATTGCTTCTGCATAACATAAAACAATATGATTAAAACTTTGATTTCCAATGAACAATATCACCACCACGTATGCGGAATGAATTAGCAAATTATTTTGAAATGGCAATATTTCAAAAATAATTATTTTATATTAAGTTAATTTAATTAAGGATAAATACATGTTTAGAAAAATATGTTAGAATTAACAAAGCCTTCTAATGTAAGAAATCCGTTCTTTGCCTATCTTGAACGAAAAGAATTTATCCCCCCGAATAAAGTGGAGTGAACCACCGGGATTACGCACAAGGAAATTAGAGTGGCTTCGACTTACCTTGAAAATAAGTAAAATTCTTCGTCTGTTCTAATTTACTTTATGACAGAGTTTGTGGTAATGTTGAAGGGTATTAAGTGGGTGTTAAGGTGATTTTATTCCTGACTCTTTACAAGATATATATGTGTGCAAAAAAATTAAGGAGGAGAAGTTAAGGAATTAAACAGGGTAAACATATAGAAATAAGCATATCATCTATACCAGATAAATTATTTGCTCAGTAGATTGTTTTTTGAAATATGATTAAGGGAAATATATCATCAAACTGGATAGTTTAAAAAGGTTGGGTAATGTGCCGGGTAAAAAAGTGTGCACAAATTGAACATTAGCAGTATGTATACCAGATATTTGGTAACTTTTTGTACTTTTTCATGTATTACCCTTCTTTTACATAGCATACTAGTAAAAATAAGTCTTTTGAAATCCGATGAATCATTCAGGAAAGCCATGTATTATATTTACTTAGTTTCAGAAACATTTGTCTCTTTTTAATTTCAAATATTTTTTTTTTCTCAGAAACGATTTATTACAGTGTTGAATTTACTATTGCAATTGATTTTACTGAGATATATTAATGCAGCGTTTATTCGATTTATTGACCCTTAAATGTTGTTAATCCCTAATTGCGTTGTCTTTCGCAACACAATTAGGGCGACAAATCTCGGCCACAAATGGGGCACTATGTCTATGATTTTTTTTTCGATTACACTTCGAAAATATACGAAAGTTGCTTATTTTATAATAATACAATATAATCCTAAATGGAACTATAAAATAACCCTTCCGAATAAATATAACTATAAAATTCGTTCGTTATCTTTTTAAATTTCAAGAACCAGTGTATTTTCC
Organism: Maratus speculifer; assembly: GCA_964019185.1. Lineage (NCBI taxonomy): Eukaryota > Metazoa > Arthropoda > Arachnida > Araneae > Salticidae > Maratus > Maratus speculifer. The sequence continues at coordinate 27,762,683 of OZ025292.1, forward strand.
AGATTTAAAAAAGAATTTTTTTAAAAAACGCTAAATTTTCTTTCACTGTCACGGATATTGAGAATCGTTTTTAAGTTAATTTCGTAATGTACTATCGGTTTTCTAAACCAAAGGATTGTTTTATTGGCTACCATGAACTCCAGAATAAACTATTTCATGTTCAATAAACATGTTTTAACACTAGAATTACCGCGTTTCTTGTATACCTAGAACTACCGGTCTGGGTCATCTCTGACCCATGGCTTTCAAAGACGCTATTCTTGTTTTATATGGAAGATAAGGACACGCAATAAGTATTGACGAGGAATACAATGATTTTTAATTAATAATTAATATAATTTAGCTTCTAGACTATTACGCAATATGAAATTTTGAGAATAGATAGCACAAAGGAATTTTTTTATTTCTAATTTTATAATGCATGCTTTGAGGTTTTGATACCTTCTTTAAATAATATATATGCATATGATAAATCGCTATAAATTGTGTAATAACCTACAGATTAATTATATATTTCAACACAATAAATTTAATGACATATGCATATCCGAGATTTTTTATTTTACTTAGACTTTTACTTTTTATACATTTTACCGTACACTCAATTCACACAAAATGCCATGGTCATTTTTTTACTGTACATAATGTACACAAAAGTTACAAACAGTTTCCGCAAAAAGTATCAGACTTATTGTTTTAGCATTGCTTTATCTGGAAACATTTTTTATTCGTTAGAAATATCAGTGCTGTTGCATGGACAGATATCTTCACGTTCTTTTTCATTGTATTTATCCATTGTCTTAGCAAGAAAACTCTTCTGATTATTTTAGAATATGTTGTATCTTTAAAAACTGTCAAAAAATTTCTCACTAATAAGTCTTGAATCACTAGCCATTTCATAGGTCAGGAAATATTGAACATTGTGGCTCTACCTTCCGTATAGTTCGATGTTCCAATTCGCTTCGAAGAATGATTCATTTTGTATCTTTCTCACTTTTTAAAATTCTTTCTTTTAATTTTTTTCAAAATACTTTATGATTTATTTGTGTTTTATGACTTTCTCCACAACATTTACTTGGCTATTTTCATTCAGCTTACAACGACTTGTACTGGATAAAAACGATGAAATTTTATAGTCATTTTTAAGAAAAATTGTTTTGTCATTTACGTCAAGATTGCCAGCATTATCAAATGATGACAATCTTGAATTCGTCACTAAATTTTGTCTCTAAAATAATTAAAAGACAATTCGCTTTAAAATTTTATCATTCAAAAAACCTATGTCATCGCGCCATCACTATAAATGTTCGAAACTGGAATGCCCCAAAAATCATTTTTTTTCTTCTGCGTCGTTTATGACAGGCAAAATATACTTTTTGGTTTCTTTCTAAGGGGTAACCTTAATAATAACTTTCTGCAACATTCTTGAAATAGCTTGAGATATGATAAAAACACGCACATTTGATTTTCAAATGTATAATAGATATGTGATCATGCCCGCCCGCCCGCCCCCCCCCCCTCCGCCACTGTACATTCCTTTCTATCTTTTCTAAAGAAGAACTTTGGAACATATCCTTACACTATTCTTATGTTATTGAAAAATTAAAAATCCTGTTGAAACTTTTGAAAAATGCAATTATCTTGTTCGGGTCAGCGATGACCCAGCATGGTAATTCTAGGTATAAAGGTGTGTATACAAAAAAGTTTTTGTTCGATTTCAATTAAATTCGTGCTGAAACATTATACTAAATATTCAGGAAAAGTCAATCAGTTTCAAAGTTTTACTTTGAAAAGCAACAGTGATACGAGCTAAAAACCACGTCTTGGGTCACAGATGACCCGCCTTGGTAATTCTAGTGTTAAAAGCAAACATGATAAATTAACAACATTAGTTATAACATTAAAATTTATGTTAATAGTAACTCTTGCATGCATAGATTTAGTTACGCAGCTAAAAATACTACCTCTGACAAAAATGTTCGGTGAACGAATTTAGAACGACCGATTTTGCAACACTGGGGAAACAAAACGCTGCACCTGCAAGTGACCATCTTCCCTCACTGTTGTTCAATTGAGCGTCGGTGATGTTCTATGTAAGACGTGCTTTACTAAGTTCTTGTTCAGTGTGTTGGTTCTTAAATGAGAATTGGAAAATGGACGAACAAAAGATCAGTTTAAAGTTTGATTTGAAGCTTTGTAAAACCCCGAAAGAAATCCGTGAGGGGTGGTGCAAACTGAAAATCTACCATACTCGCCAGCTCTCAATCCTCCAAACTTCTTCCTGTTTCCACGACTGAAATTCTCTTTGAAAGAGATTTGATCCTATTGCTGACATCCAAAGAAACATGACGAATCTTTTGAACTTCATCTCAAAAGAAGACTATTTGCGAATTTCCCAGAACATGTATAACAGACCTCAGCGGCGCATAGTTATGGGAGATGACTATTTCGAAGGTTGGTATGGCAACTTTCGTTAATATTTCATCTGCATTAATGTTACGGGACTATTCACCGAACTTTATTGTCAGAGGTTGTAATTAATTGAATATGTTCAGCACACTAAAAACTGTAATAGATCTTTCTAAGAAAAGTAATTTAATGCTTCTTAGAGAGTATTTGGAAGCATTTCCGAATATCAGCGATTGTAAAAGAAACTGTTTTTATAATTGTTTTTTTTTTTTTAAATTCCAAAATTGCATTGGTTTCAGAAGTTTCTAAAAATAAACAATGCATTTTGAAATCGTGGGAACTCGTTAAGGATGTTCTTAAATTAAAAAGGGCAACTTCGTGACATGTGCTTTAATTCAATTTTGTTCGTAAATGCATGAAAATAGCCGGTGTTGTTATTCAGAAACTGCTTAATTGCACTCAATTTTCTATTTTTTTAAAAATTCAATAGATCTTTCATAACAAGCCTTCTAAGTTGACGTTTTTTAGCACATTTCCCTACGAAAATAGAAAAATCTGTCGGAAAGTAGGAGAAAAACGGGTGATCACGTGATCAATATCACTTATAACTCGATAGGTAATTTAATTATCATAAAATGGGAAAATAAGTTCGATTCGAAATCGCTTGCATAGGCAGGCCTTGCAATTTAATATATTTCTGTGAAAAAATGAATTTGTAAATGTGTCAAAACGTTTTGCGGTTGTTGAGCGGAGCAGGAGAATTATGTACGTCATTGTATTATATTTTATTGTGTTGAAAACTGTTTTTTCTCTGTGCAATGACTTATGTGTCTGTTATTCGATTCAGTTTGAATATGTACTTCACATGATTTTAGTGTTTGAAGTAAAAAATTAGTTTTGTACATTTTAAATTTTCATCATGAATTATGAGTACAAAAAAGTACGATGCCATTTTCATCACTGTATGGGATAGATGTATTTTTAATTATTTAGAAATGTATAATTAAATTAAATTTTCTAAAAATACATGTCTTTGATACGCATAAGAATTATTTTTATTGTGTTATTTCTTGAATTAAAAGTTAACGGCATAGATTCATAATTAAGTAACTTTTTCATACAATGTTTAATTTTATAAAGAATTCTATGACATAGTTTGCAGCCTATTTCGTTCATTAACGCTCTTAGCATTCCTTTAAAATCCTGAAAAGAAATATAATATTCTATAAAGCATTATGGCATTAATTAAGCGGAAGAACTGAAATTTTTTGTGGACTTCTCTTAATTGAATACATTTCATTTTATAAGTAATTCTACTCAAAATAGTTATTACGTAGAAACACGAAAAATAGCTCAGTAATTTTAATGTATTTTAATTAATGATAAGCATCTTTAGAATTAATTCCGTGTTTTTTTATTCATAATGGCAACATCAAAGAAATAAATCAGCTTGTGTAATTAAAGAGTAAATATATTTTTGAAAAAAATGTGTTTTGTTACTTTTAATAGTTTGTCAATAAATCTGAACTAAGCCGTAGGATTAAATATAACATATGATCTATGATTTCAAGGCGCTTGTTTCAATAAATTTGAAGAACATTTTAAGTAATGCGTTAACAAAAAAGTTTTGTACATTTATATTTTTATTACCATCTGGAACACGGAATGCAATATAAATTATCTTTGTACGATTGGCATAAAAAATAGAACTCAACGTGAATTTTAATCACCAAATTGTGTCTCCTTTCACCCCCCCCCTCCAAAAGAAAGGAATAGCTTATAGAAATCACACGAAACTCGCAATCTTTTAAACCACAAGTGGCTAGCGTCCCATTTTTGGGACAATTTTAAAATATTCAAGTAAACGCATCTCACCAGTAAAAAAGTGCATAAATAAATACTTTCTTCCTCCAGACAAAGTCCTCGATAAATTAAAATAAAAGTAATTCTTGCTTTAAAAGTGGTGAGAAAATGCAAAATTTGAATTTTAACGAAGAAAATAATTCAGGCACAATTGGGTTAATGCAACTTATACTTTTCACACACCTTCTGTCTTTTTCTGTATGATTTACTATTACTCCAAAAAGTAAATCATTCGGTCAAAAGCTTAAGCATTCTGTTCCTGGCCATCAAAGCGCTCGCCAGCAAATGCTATTCCTATTTAAGGTTATTTTCTAATGGCTGGTTTAAATTTTATTTTATTTTTATTTTTACATTATATTATATAATATATATTATAGTATTTTATTATTATTATTATTTTGCATTTAATAGCTGAGGTGAATACCGACATCGCTTCTTTTTTACTTTTTCGATTTTGGTTGCAGATATTTTTCTTCAAAAGGCAATTTCTCTTTCGAAATCGATTTTCAAAGTGAAACTAACTTTATGAAAAATATCTGCATTCGAAATCGAAAATGTAAATGTAAATAAAGAGCCGTGTGGAGATGCAACTCAGCTATCCAATGCAAAATAGACTATTTTAAAATGTCGAAATTAAAACCAATTATTAGAAAATAACCTCAAAATAGGAATAGCATTAGCTGGCGATCGCTTCATCGGCCAGGGACAGAAGCCTCAAGTAGTAAATGAATTACCAAGGTTTAAAGGTTTAAATCTTCCATGTTAAATTCGGTTGTAATCGTTGGAAAAGAAACTGAAGTGTTGATGTTTTTTAAAGTATAACTAAAAAATTACGTAGTGAAATAATGTATTATTTTAGATTACCGTATTCGAAGCTTCGAGAATAAAGTTTCTGCTAACCCTTTCTGTCGCGAAATAAATCAGTTTTAAATAATTAACTTACAATAGAATTTGCAAACAAATTTATTTGAAAATACAAACTTGCTTGTTTTCAGGTATGTTATAAAAGGGAAATTTTAATTAAATATTCTTGTTGCAAGTAAAATTAAAATTAGTGTGATTTTCTTAAGTACAACGTGATTAACAAACATTAATATCAGCGTTAGTATTATGGGCAATTAGTTCCATTCATCTCCGGGCACACGTTACCATGCCATCCAAGGGAAACTTGCAGAAGCATTTGATTTTATTCGGTGCGTGAAAATAGGTGAATTGAATATTTAAATTAAACCGTTCAACGCATGATTTTTTATTTTGAGGTTAAACCAGTATAGTTGAGTCTATTTTTGTTAATCCTTCTCTAGAAAAATAATGATATATATATATGTCATGATACGACGATGGCGAACATTCTTCTACTCACTAAAAGTCAACAGTGGAATGAGCTGAGCAGTCGCTCCGACAGTTTGACCAGCAGTGGGTGAGTTTATTGGGGTATTTCCTCATAAGAAAATTCAATCAAACAGTCTTTAAATTAATTTTATTAGAACTCATAAATAAGTTAAGTTCTTTCCCGCCATCACCTTGTCACTCTCATCGAATAACTTCCACTTCACCGACTTCGTGATTAAGTTACGTCATCCCATCTTTCAATTTATCGGGAAAAAATTGTCGGGCGTCCAGGCAGATGAAAGAAAAGATGCATTCTGTGCGCCTAAAAAACCAAATGAGAAAACCACATTTTCACGACAAACTAGCACCTCCTCACTCCGCGTCAATCATTTTAAAAATTCAACTAGGATTAATCTGACTCTAAGTAATAAAAATGATCACCTCTGATTGGCTAGGAGGCGGGGCGTACGGGTAGGAATTACTTCACGTCTCGCAAATAGACAAGCATTTTAACATCTTCGCGCATTAACACAGATCAGGTGATCAATAAAAAATAAAATTAAAAATCTCGAGAATATTCTAAAAAGGAAAGATTACGAAATAATTTTCCGCCTTTTTGAGAAACAAGCAATAGATTATTAATAAGTTAAATAAAAAAAGAAAAAGGACTTTAGCTGTTAAAAGATTAATATATTACGAAACTAAGATTAAAAATATGTTCCACAAACTTAGAATTAAAACCTCAGTGAGAGCAAAATGGCACCACTTCAACTACTAAGATTCTTAAAAAGAAATATTAATAAATAATAAAATAAAAGACAAGATCTATTCATGTCAAATAATTACGCAATAAATATTCTCTCGGTGATAAAACATTGCAAGATGCAAGAAGGAAAGAGAAAAAGAAACAAAATGATTATTTGATGTTATTTACTTACTTCAAAACGTTTACTCTGCAAAGTAATATTTAACGATATGATAATTTTTATAACTTTTAAATAATTTGTAGAATTAATGATGACTGCTTTATAAAGATGAAGAAAAAAAGAAGCCATTTGATCCCATTTCAAGCCGTATGCACAAAAGAGGTTACAACCTCCCTTGATAAGAAATCAGGACGAAAATAGACTTTTCGACCTTCAATGCACGTTACCACAGATAAGTAAAACAATAATTTACCAAAAGAGAAATAGAAAGAGCTATATGGCAAAAAAATATTTTCTAACTCCTGAGTTTATGCAATTCAGGGTTAAATCCAACTCGGAACTCCACTATGTACCTTCCAACTTCCCTTTTTGGAGCTCCCGAGGTTCATCACTGTGTAGTGTTTCTGAATTTAGAATTGATTTTAGAAATATTTAAGGTTATTGCCACGGGTTAAGACAGCGCAGGTGCGGTCAGTTAAGAATATGAAAAATAATTGACTGCGATTTATATACATATACAGGGTGTCCCAGAAATATTGGAACAAACATTCAGGTTAGGAGGAGGACATCACAAGGATTCACATTTGTATAGCAACCTATGGTCGGAAACGTTTTCCTGGCACGGTAATGACCACAAATAAAAAGACAGGCACGAGTAATGAAAAAAGCATTTTTTATTATCCTTAGTACAGCAGAAAACTAAGAAAAGCAATGCAACTGTTATAAAAGTAAGTGTTTGAAATTACGACCCCGAGCCGTGAAGCATGGAGGCGCATCTCCTGTGTATATAAAATCTATTGTGCTCTAGAAAATACCGCGAATATCCTCAACATTCCCAGCAGCTGCCACGATGCGTGCAACTAGTATCTCAGTACTTTCCAGCGTTTTCCCGGCAATTTTTCTGCGCTAAGAACAATAAACATGTTTTCTCTCTATGTTCGTGTCCTTTCTTTCTTGTGTTTTGTGTCGTTACTACCGATCCAGTAAAACGTTTCAGACCACAAGTTGCTATGCAATTCTGAATCCTTGTGATGTCCCCTACCTCCCTTAAAATTTTGTCCGAATATTTCTGGGACATCTTGTATAAACTACCTAAAACATGAGTATTATAAATGCACATTTTAAGCAAAAAGAACTTTTTACTGTATCTTTTTAAATAATTTCCTTTTAAGATTTTTGAGTGAAATATTTTTTATACGACATATGGAATTAAAAGAAAAACTGCCGAGAAAATCAAAATCAACAAGCAAAATTCACAACAGTTTTTACTTGAATTTTTCAATCACGTTATTGTATCACTTATTTCTCATCAGAACTGGAAAAAAAAGTGGGGAGAAGCATTTATTTACATCTCTCTTTTAAACACACTGTCCAACATAGTTCAAAGTGTTTATGGGTTCCGTTAGTCTGTTTGTATACAGTCTGCTTGTGAATACTCTATCTCGCTAAATATACTTAGATTTTGCATGCAATTGCTTCATTTTGTAAGGTTACAGTTGTTAAGTTTTAATTGGTTAAAGTGTTTTCAGTATTAAAAAGGATGTGAACAGCATTTAAGGATCATTTACACGGGCACACAAAAGAATCCCATTACAATCGATGAGTAAAAATCTTTTGTGCTGTATTTTCAAAATGTTGTACTAATTCAAATGTATTGAAAATTAACAAGCCAGTGGAGCACACTACAAAAGGCTTAGTTAAATAGGAGTACATAAAATAACTCATTTATAGTAATGTCTTTCAATAACAAATTGCTGCAAGTAGTTTTCGTATAAATTTAAATATTAATTCATTTTTGGGTAATACTGGATATGTATAAATTCTATAATAAATCGAAATACAAGGCAAAACAAAAGAACTCGAGTTCATTTTTGTCTATTAAAGGATATTGCTGACGTTGAATGTAACTGATATTGCTTTGCTTGCATTTCGTAAACGAAATTTTTGCGTACCATGTAGAATATATATATAAATATATGGTATATATATTCCACATGATATGCACAATTGTACTTTATATACAGGGCTTTACAAAACAATTGGAATGTTTTCCTTCTGATGACGTTAATTGCTAAAATTGGCTTTTCAAATATTTTTTTTTTTTTCAAAATGGTTTGCTTAGAAACCATATTTCACATTATTAAATGATGATGTTTTGTTACGGTATTCTATTAGTGTTCAAAAGTGCTGCATAATCAACACTTGATGCGCGTTTTTGCGCTCTGGTTATATTTTAAAAGTTATATGACAGTTAATAAAAATAAATTCATAAAATGTACTTTAGATTTTTTTTTCTAAAATTACTTTAATAATGGCAATATGAATATATATATTTACCAATTAATAAAAATAATAGAGACCTTAAACTCTACTTAGAGTCTTAGCATGCGTACGTTTTTGGTATTGGATCTTTATTAAAGCACTGGATCATCCTACTTAACGCTAACAGATTTAACTGAAGAATTCGAGAAAGAGGAAATAGTTTGTGAAACTCAATTTAACTCCGGAAATTTAATTTCGTTGATAAATGTACCACCTTTTAAAAGTATTATATATTCGCTGAATTACGGAGCCAGTCTTATTTAAAGTCCATTTATAAAAATTTATTATCACGATATATTCTTTATTTTTTTTTAAAAATATATCCAAATTTAATATATTTTTAATGCTTTATTGTCAATTATCCCAAATGTAAATAAACATGTTAATGTCAAAATCTTGCATATTCGTTACTGTGTTTTTTCTTTTTAAATCTAGATTTTAAACGTGTTATCCATTGTAACATATATTTTAATTTTTTCCTGTTATTTACGAATTATTTTTTATGAGTCCTTTAAATAATAAATATGTTACTTAGTGACTTTTACATAAATAAATACATAATCAGTGCAATAAATCAATGTATAAAAATCAATGAATAATTAGTGACTTTTACATAATAAATGCATAATTAACTCTTTTGTCGTAAAAAATTTCATTCATTTGTGTGTGTTTATCACATTTATGAAAATGTCTAATTTGATATTCGTCCAAAAATATAAACAAGTATGCAATCTTAGAAAATTTTACAGATTTATTCCTATTTTTATGTTACTATAAATTTACAAATTTTGAACCTTACGCAAATGCTGGTGAATTTGCAAACTGTACCGAAACATATGTAAAGATATTACAGAGATATATGCTTAAGAACAGAATGTTATTCAAAAATATGCGTACGAATTTCACATAACTACAGGGTGTATCTAAACTACTGGACAAAACTTTAAGGGGTGATAATAAACATCAAGACAAATAATATTAAATAGGAAACTAAGGTCCCAAACGTCTTCCGAAGGAGGTAGGTGACATCAAAGTTTAGGGTCCAAAATTTGAAATGATTATAAAAAACGGAAAAATTGGTCGATTCGTCTGCGGTTTTCACGAAAACTATTCTTTATGTCAGTATTGTCTTGAAATAAATTATAAAGATAAATTTCAAAAAATGCCGATAGAGGGCGCTTTAGACTTTGGAGTAACGAACAACTATTTTCTACCGTTATTTTTTTCACCTCAATAATTTTTTTTAGAAGTTTAAACATAAACTTAAATTTGAGCTCAAAATCTGTGGTTAAGTAGCGCTAACTGAACTGTGTTCAATGGGGGTGGGAAGGTTCAAACTTCAAATGATTATAAAAAAACAAAAAAATTGGTCAATTGATTTGCGGTTTTCACTAAAATTGTTCTTTATGTCAGTATTGCCTTGAAAATATATTATACAGATAAATTTCAAAAAATGTCGGTAGAGGGCGCTTTAAATTTTGGAGTAACGTACAACTATTTTTTACCGTTACTTTTTGCATCTCATTAAATTTTTTTAGAAGCTTAGACATAAACTTCAATTTTGATCTGAAAATCTGAATCTCTGAGAGTGGTTAAGTAGCGCTAACTGAGCTGTGTTCAATAGGGGTGAGGAGGTTCAACTTTCAAATGATTATAAAAAAAGGAAAAGTTGGTCGATTCGTTTGCGGTTTATTCTAAAACCATTCTTTATGTCAGTATTGCCTTGAAAATAAATTTTAAAGATTAATTTCAAAAAATTCCGTTTGAGGGCGCCTTAAACTTTAGAATAACCAATAACTATTTTTAACCGTTATTTTTTTTTTTCCAAATAAATGTTTTAAAAGCTTAGTCTTAATTTTTGAGCTCAAAATCTGAATCGTTGTGAGTAATAAAGTAGCGAAAAACTGAACTGTGTTCGTATGGTGGGCAGGGTAACATTTCAACTCCTGAACGCAGTTCAGTTTGCGCTTCTTAATCCTACCAACGATTCAGAATTTGAGCTCAAAATTTAAGTCTAAGCTTTTGTAAGCATTTAATTAGGTACAAAAAATAACAGTTAAAAACTGTTGTTGATTACTCTAAAGTGTAAAACACCCTCTAGCGGAATTTTTTGAAATGTACCTTTAAAATTTATTTTCAAGGAAATACTGACATACAGAATGGTTTTAGAGAAAACCGCAAACGAATCGACCAATTTTTCCGTTTTGTATAATCATTTGAAATTTGAACCTTCCCACCCCCATTGAACACAGTTCAGTTAGCGCTACTTAACCACACTCAACGATTCAGATTTTCAGCACAAAATTTAAGTTTATGTCCAAGCTTCAAAAAAATTTAATGAGATGCAAAAAATAATGGTAAAAAGTAGTTGTACGATACTCCAAAGTCTAAAACGCCCTCTATAGACATTTTTTGAAATTTATGTTTATAATTTATTTTCAAGACAGTACTGACATAAAAATAGTTTTAGTAAAAACCGCAAATCAATTGACCAATTATTCTGTTTTTTATAATCATTTGAAATTTAAACCTGCCCACACCCATTGAAAACAGTTCAGTTTGCGCTACTTAACCACAGGTTTTGAGCTCAAAATTTAAGATTATGTCTAAACTTCTAAAAAAATTTATTGAGATGCAAAAAATAACGGTAAAAAAATAGTTGTTCGTTACTCCAAAGTCTAAAGCGCCCTCTATCGGCATTTTTTGAAATTTATAATTTATTTTCAAGACAATATTGACATACAGAATAGTTTTCGTGAAAACCGCAAACGAATCGACCAATTTTTTGGTTTTTTATAATCATTTCAAATTTTGGACCTTAAACTTTGATGGTGTCTATCTCCTTCGGAAGACGTTTGGGACCCTTAGTTTCCCATTTAATATTATTTGTCTTGATGTGTATTATCACCCCTTAAAATTTTGCCCAGTAGTTTAGATACACCCTGTATATATGTAAGAACGGAATGTGACTTGGAGTAAGAATTCGCATGAATTATGCTGAACTAGATGTAATAACAGAATATTATACAAAAATATATGTACTTATGTGAAAAAAATATGTATCCATATTTAAAAACCTGCCTTGTTTAACAGTAGATGAAGGGTCAATTTGGTATTTTGGGAAGTTGCAGTTCCCCAATTCAGATTGCATTTCGGTATGTATGCTTAGTTGCTATAGACTGAATTGAAAATATAATTGCTATGAAATATTTTTGGAAAAAGAAAAGTAACCTTGAAACATTGGAAGGCATTTCAATAATCTATGCATTTAATACCTTCCACTAATATGGTTGTAAAATATATCAGGATCTGTTGACCGCATATTATTTCGTGGTTTGCTGAAAAGTACCTTTTATTCTTGTTCTAACTCTCATACGAATCCTAGCTGCAAAGTTAAATAGTTGAACGCTCCATAAATACTCGGATTCTTATTTTTAGAGTTAAGAAATGAAATATCAGTGAATGTTACGTAACATCAATACAATGAAAATTATCAATGTACCTCCTTAATTTAACTAACGTAAAAAAAAGGTATAATGTAAACATAACGAACACTTTCTGAATACATATTATGTAAGTATTTATATGCAAAACCGCAATATGTTCGAATATAAAAATATTTGGCATATAATTGCAAAAAAAGTCATAAATGAACTCATAATGTACATAAAATAAAATAAAATAGATAAACAATGTTCTCTTAATGCCGTCATAAATTTGAATTTTTATTCTCTTATAACAAAAAAAATGTACACGGGCACATTTTTTAACATAAAATGTACCTCAAAAGTTTGCTAAAATTTTTCATTGTTTCTATTTATCTAAAGCAATGAAACAATCCAATTGCAATCATTTTGAAGAATTTCATAAAAACACTTTGAAAATGAAATTTAAATAAAGAAAATCCCTGTCGGCTTGGCCTATAGGGGAGGTAGATTTCGAAGAGTGCTCATTTCAACAACAACAACAAAAAGTATGATTAGAGATTAGAGATGAAAATTTTTAATTTCATTTTTCTGCAAGAACCGGTTTTATCAGAAGCCTCTTAAGCAAAATTCAGCTTAAATGCTCCTTTTGACAACATATTTTGTAACATATTCTGAATTTATTAAAAAATCGGCCAAAGCAGCGCATTATATAGTTTCTAAATAAAAATAAACTACCAGTTGAATGCTTTTGAGAGTAAAATTGAATTTAAAAATGAGTCATAAAGTAACCGATTTCTTATTTGAATACATCCTTAATACTTTAATCATGATCGCTTCGGAAAAATTTGTGCAAAATGCCCACTTTGACAGCATTTTAAAAAATATTTTCTATCTTTATCAAAAAACTGGCCAATGCGTCACATTATATAGTTCTTAAATAAGGGGAATTGTAAACTGGATGCGTTTGAGAGCGAAAATGGATTTAAAAAAGAGTCCGAAAAAACGCAGTTTGTTATTTGAATACTTTCTCAAATATTCAATCACAATGACTTTGGTAAATTCTGTTTAAAATACCCTTTTTGGCAACTGTTTTGAAATATATTCTGTCTTTATCAAAAAATCTGGCCAATGCGTCACATTATATAGTTTCTAAACAAGAGGATATGTAAATTGGATGCATTTGAGAGCAAAAATGGATTTAAAAACGAGCCAGAAAAAAACGCAATTTCTTACTTGAATACTTTCTTAAATTTTCAGTCACGTTGACTTCGGGAATTTCTGTTCAAAATACCCTTTTTGGTAGCCTTTTTTGAAATACATTTTGTCTTTATCAAAAAACTGACCAATGCGTCACTTTATATAGTTTCCAAATAAGAGGATCTACCATTTGAATGCGTTTAAAACCAAAAATTAATTTAAAAATGAGTCAGAATATCAGCAGTTTGGATTTGAAGTTTTTTTTCTCCAACTCCTACTTTTGTTTAATATATTTTTGCTATACGAATTGGTCCTATCAAAAACTTGTCAATGTAAAAATTGTAGATATTATTGAGAAGATGTAAACTAAATTTAATTAGATTTGATAGCTTAAAAATTGACGGAGTTATGCATTTTTTTTACTTCCCCCCTTTTTTTTCTTTTCGTTTTTGATTTTTTAATCGGTAAAAGTTGGTCCTATCAAAAACTTGTAAAAACAAACGTTTTAGATAATTTTGAGAACATTTATAAAGAATTTAGTTGTATTTAATATCTTGAGAATTGACGAAGTTATGAATTTTTTTCTCCCAAAAACCCTTTTTTTTTCGCCCCTTGAGCCCATTTCTAAATTTATCAAAAATCAGTCACGCATAAACTTTTGGCCTATGCTTAAGAAGTAATATAAACTTCAAACCGATTCGATATCTATTTTAATTAAGAAGTTATGACGTTTTTTCGATTTTCACAAAAACCCTTCCCATTTCCACCCCTTTGGTCCAATTTTGCCCATTAACGAACTCGACCGAGATTTTATGCCCCTTGATTTTATGTAAAAGTTTGAAGAAGATCAGAGCATAATTATGGAAGTTGTCGTGTCCAGAAGAAAGTTATATACACTGATATATATATATATATATATATATATAAACTTTTTTACTGATGGAAGTTTTGGGGTCTAGGAGTCATGATCGGTGTAGATCTGCAAAAATTTTTCAGAGATTCCAACATGAGAGAGAATGCAATAGGCAGTATTTCATACGAAATCTACCTAATTCCAAATAAAGGGTTAAAAAATAGCAAAATTAATATTTAGCTTATTTTATTATTATTCTAGTATATTATTATAATATTTATAAAATCTTGCAAAATATTTTCCGAATATTAATGCTCATATTCAAAGCTTAAATTTTGGCTAGTGCAGAAACCCCACATGGCTGCTAGAGTTAAATTATTAACATTTCATAATTTTAGAAGCAAAAAAAAAAAATAATAATAAAACTTTAGCAAAAATATTTATTAATATTCATAGCATGTGTTAAAACGCTCAAATTCAAAAGGAACAGAAGCAACGAAAAAATAGCTTCTTTTCGTAAAGTTGACCATTGACAAATTACCTTAAGAAAACATCGTTTAAAACATCTAGTAAGGTTAGAAAATGGTTTCGTATTCATTAGTTTAAAAGTTTAAATGCTAAAAACAGAATAAAAAGGCTATTTTGATTTAAACAGAAAAAAAGTTTTTCGTGATTTATTTTATCACTGTCCTATAGCTTCTTTTCCTTTCCGTCGTGCGGTCGAATATACTTTGTTTTTAATCACAGTTTGATAGATAAATTTCGTTTAATTTCAATGATTTCATTCCTGATTTATCAAAATTCTTTTTTCCTTCTCTCTTTTAAATATCTATACTATATTGCAAGTAAAATGTGGTATAAAAAATAAATTCAATAACAGTAAAATGTTTAATAATACATCGTATTTAATACTTACTAGTTATGCTATCTCACACTTATTTGGTGACAAAATCATCTGGCCGATACACTAAACAAAGCAAATATTGACCAACAGTAAATAATATTGCTTCAAAAAATTAAAATTTAGTATAACAGAATTTTAAGGGAGATCTAATTATAAAAATTTTAAATTTTCTATGTATAATAAACTGAATTTCAGGAAATATTTATGCATTACAATTTCTATACAAAGTTAGCGATATTTTGCTTTAATAGTCTTTATTAACAAGTAACCATACAAAAACCTATGAACAAGATAACGTAGAAAAAAAAAGTTTATTCATAGAATTCTTTATTTTCCTCTCTACAGTTTACAATCTTTTCAAATTATAGCGCAGAATAACAAAGAGCAACGCAAGCATGAAAATTAGAAAATATATCGCCAATCATAATAAACTAAGATAAGAATAATACTATAAGAGTGATAAATTTATTTTATTCAAACTGACCCAAGTTTCGTCACACAAAAGGGACCTTAACAAAATCATATGCATACTGCAAATCGGTGCAAACACAAAATAAAGTTATATTAGATATTTGTGAACGTAAATTAATATAAGCTATCTACATTATAAAGGCCAAACATATCTGAAACATATATTATGAAAATCAGATGCATAGATCATTTACAGGGGCAATCAAAAGTATTTCGTTACATTACAGACAATGGGAAAAAAGTTTCAAATGCATTTTAATTGTGTTACATTCATTGGAGCATAATAAAATTGACATGAACCTGTGAAGTATATATATATCTTAAAATATACATTCTGTACAATCTGTGATGCAAAGAATATTTATAATTAAATTACAGGACCACACAAAAGTATTCCACTACATAATGCTATACGGGGAAACACTGTTTGGGGCGTATTTTAATTACATTAAACTATTTCACATTTTATGAATATGATATACGTTGCTGAAATGTAATAAAAATTACTTCCAGTATATTTAGAGCAACAGAAAGATTTCGACCACTATAATATATCCGAAGTACTGTCTACTATATCAACAAGATCTGAATATTTTAAAAACTTCGTTATCATACGAACGCACCTCATTTGCTACGGGTCACGTGCAATTTCCAACTTGTTTTCTCTTTAACAGCTTTGAGCGAGGTTTTCTGTTTTAAACTTTTTAACTTTTCTTTCAGAGTTAAATTTCTCTTACAATACGTACATTTCATTACAATCGACCAACAATGTATTTTTATTAATAAGCTTATTTTTATTAATCCATAATAATAGAACTAATGCTCGGAAAAAAAAATTCGGTTTGCCGGAATATGATCAGACGGATTTTGGATTTTTTTCCTCATATATAATAAAAAATGATTCCAAAAATAAACGATAGAGGGCGCTCAAACGAAATATTGGGACATTTTATGGAAATCAATCAAACGCAAATATACAATGAAAAAAAATCACAATAACATGAGGTATATATTATAAGGTAGTAAAATATATTCAACACGCGAAACTTTCGCGATGTAATATTTATGGATTTACCAATCTTGTCGAAAAGTTTAGCCACCAATGATGGATTTGCTAACGATGGCATGCTGCCGATATCTAATGACGAATCCATCTCCAGCTAAGTGTTTTGTTACTACTTGATTTCATAAAACGCCTCAGTATGGCGTATGAGCGCCCTCTATCGGTTACTTTTGGAATCATTTTTTTATTATACATAGAAAAAATACAAAATCTTTCTGATCATACTCGCACAAACCAAAAATTTTTTCTCACATTACTTTTTTTTATTATGGATTTTTAAAGTTTGCACGAATTTATGACGCACCCAGTATCTTCTGCAAACATTTCTCAGTAAATTGAATGCAGTTCAGCGTAAAAATGCATAACTTATTTATGAAATAAGTTTAATTAATTTTTGCTCATATTCAATAATTTTGGCGAGCTCTTTTGTTTAGCCTTCTATGCCAACTATAACATTTATACACACCATATAATGTGGTTATATTTGGTAAAACTTAAACAAGCATATCATAATTAAAATGCATTTTATCCATCCATCAGCCATCATAGAGTACATATAAAGTACTTCGGAAAGAACATACTATTTGAAGTATTTTGTGTGGCCCTGTAAACGCTATATACTTCATATTATCCAAGACAGTATGGTATAATTTATATTAAGCTTCAGTGATATATATCGATTTTATTATACATGAAACAGTTTCATATATTTAAAATACGTCGCATACAATCCCCCCCTTTACCATTACCTAATAAAAGTCTTTTGTGCGACCCTGTAAATGAATAATAGCTATGTTTTCACTGCATATTTTACAGAATGCATATTTTAGTGCACTTTACGAATCATATAAATTTGAGTATGTTTGACAAAGTGTAACACCTTTAAAATTCATTTGAATGATTTTTTCCATAGGCCGTAATGTATCGAAAAACTTTTGACTATCCCTGTAAATAAACTAATCATGGTTGAAACTTCATTTTCAGTAGGGTTCGTGCTACGGTAAAGATCAATAACGTATAAAAATTTCATAGCAAACCGAGTATATTTACGGGAGTTAGAGCACGGACAGACGGACAGACAAACTGAATGCATAAGCACTTTTCAACTTTGATGGAAAGTGCTAAAAAGTATGTTACTTCATTCAAAATTTTTGCGCCTACACGGTGTTTTTCAAGAGTTAGCGATACTATTGAAAGTATTCTGAGACCATATTCCACCAATTTTATAAAAAATCAAGAAGTGTCGGCTATATACTTTGCAGTCCATGCCATCAAAGTTTAGAAGCATGAACTTTAAGACGCCTTTACGGACGATGGTGACGGGTCAAATATTAAAAAGGAAGTTTAGTGTTCGAATCCAGTTGATTTCCATTTATAACGGATGCGACACCACATTAGAGAATTCGGAAAAGTACCTGAGAAAAAACACTGTAAATATTACAGATGTGATCAAGCTCGTTCTTTTTTAGGCTCGGCTCGCCAAAGCCCAAAAGATTTATAGTCACCAGAGCCCGAGCCCGATACCAAAAATATAAGAAACAAAATTGTATAGTATTTGAAAATTGTTTCAAAAATGATATCTCATTTTTAAAAATTTCTTACATGGATATAATTTTTAAATAGAAATTTAAATTCAGTCTTATCAGAATCCGTATAAAATAAAAATATACTTCATACATAAAAGGATTCTCATATTTTTCCTCCATTAACAAATAAATTTGATGGATAAGTTTACGTTTAATGAATAAATGCATTAAATTTGGAGAAATTACTATTTGTAAGCAGGCGAATAGAACAACATCTTCAATTTTCTGTGAAAAGTGTACATCTTTCATTACAATCGGTTTCTTCCTCATAACAATCTTCTGTGATTGACAGGTTTCTGAAAATCAACGTAAATTAAAATAATCGATATTGTTATTTTAAAGGTTCGATGTTTTTATAGAAAAAGAGGCAACACTGATCGATTTCTTTCTATCGGAATAATATGATAATCATCTTTACTTACGGTGGAAAGTAACTTTGAAAAGGAACAGAAGGAGCAGAGTTCATGATGACAAATATATATAATAATCACTAAAGTTATTTTCATATGAGAAACGACAATAATTCGTGCACAATCGAAGTTTAAATAATTTGCAAACCTCCAGCTAATTCTCGTCTTCTAAAAACAGAAGAAAATATTATCTTGGCATTATATAACTAAATAATAAATAAATGAAGGATCCCATTAAAAAATATCGTCTGCTAACGAAAAGCCAACTAAAAGCAAATTCATTGTTGAGTTTGTTTAGATTGGCACTGTATAAATAGATCGTCGCCGGAAATTCCGTAGACATAAATATGTAATTATCACAAATTTTCATTTGATACAGCAATGAAATACTAAAATAAATAATCAAACATCCAGTTTTCCCATCATTTTGATACAGAAGAATTAAAATGAGTTGAAAAGGAATAAGTAGGTAATTTTAAGAGGATAAAAGTTCTTTCAATCTTTTCTACACATGAATTAATAAAACTTTACGGCTCCCGAAAAAAATGAGCCTAGGCCCGCCCGAGCCCGAAGTCGCGAATAAAAATAGAGCCAGAGCCCGTTTCGGGACCGGGCTCGGGCTTTCGGTCTCGGGCTGAGCCCGCCGCATCTCTAGTAAATGTGACTTTCAAGAATTCCAAATCAAAGTAACTTTTTTATGTAGCAGTTGTAAAAAATAAATAAATAAAAACAACTATGCCATGGAACTAAATATGCGTTAAAATTTTGAATTCCACAAAATACTGAATTTTACTATTTTCTTTACAGAATCGCTTACGTAAAAAAAAATTACACATTTAGAACTTTTTTCTGTTTCTTCTTCGTTTAAATTGCAACTGTTGTCTTTCTTTTTGATTATTTTTTGTTCTTCCATAGATTGAAATCCAGGAGATGAACGTGAAAATCATTAAGTAGAAAGCTTCTTCAACTATTTTATCGCAAAAGGTTTTTCTTGATGTCATTTCGTCAGTTGCCAATATTTTACAAATTTTCGTTTGTAAATTTCTCATTTTTTTCCCTTTTCTTTCTCTTTTTGTAGTGATATCACTGAATGTATTTTTCATAAATATAGTTTTAATGTTTTTTGTAAAATTTAATTCAAGTCTTTCTAATTTTATGTATTTAATATAACCTTTTAACAATTTTAACAATATTTGTTTAAAGTATGAATTTACTTATAATATAAAGAAGTTATAACGCACGCATATATATATATATATATATATATATATATATATATATATATATATATACACTGGTGTGCTAAATTTAAGGACGAGTCCCAAAATGTTATTTTGCAAGGTATTTTCAAGAGTTAATTTTCGCGCGAATATTCAAAAGGAAGTAATATATTTCGAATAAATACTATCCCTACCAAATTATCTTTATTGATACAATAAACCATTTACAATATAATAATCCCCTTTTTCTGTTTTAGCTAATTCCCAAGCTCTCTCTAACTCTTTACATTCCAATTGGGATTTCTTAAATATATCTGAATTGCTAACAAAAGCTTTATTATTTTTCTCCGCTTCCGTTTTTTCTGGATTCTGACTCTGTACATTTTCCGATCTCGCTTCTATTACGTAAACATTACCACTATCGCTACTCATACTTTCCTTTTCACTCGAGTGATCAATAATAATTTCTGAACTTTCTAATTCTGGTGACTCTAGCAATGGCTCCACGCGGTTGACACCTGAGAACTCATTAATCAACTCGGGATGTAAAATTACTTGCACATTAATATCATAGGTCACTGCTCAAAGTACTTCCTGATGAATTATATTAGTTTTTCAGAAATGCGGAATAGCTTATTTAATTTAACCAACGGTGATTTAACTGCTTCACAAAATAACCCTTGTAAATAAATACTACCCGGTCCTTTCAATTTCTCTTCCGGTACCAAATCTTTATAAATAACACTAATTTCACATACTGAATCAACCAATCCCTTTGCTTTTTGCCCATTTACACTAACTTTAATTTTCTCAAGTTCATTTAATTTCTCACCAGTAACATTAGTTCTCTGTTCGGCCTTTGCCGATATTCTCGCCACAATAGCTGAACACCCGCTTTCGGATCTCGCCCTTTCTTACAATTATTATTTACCTTATTATCCACTTTATTACAAAAACGTTGGTAAAAACCTCTCAAACCACATTTAAAGCATTTAGGGGCTGAAGCATCACTAGGTTTCTTAAAATCTATTTTTTTATCCGAAAAAGAATTAGTCTCATTACTCCCGTTTTGCCTCCAATTACCGCTAACTTTACTATACTCCCTTGGTCTCATTTTTTCATTGCTAACATACCTATCTTTACTTTTAAAACTTTTATACGTAACTGCATAAGACATGCATTGATGGTGTTTAGCGTCAAAATAATTGTCACATTCTTTAACAATTTTAGAAGCTTCTAACCATTTACCCTGGTGAGTTAACCCAATATATGATGCAGTATCCTCATCTAACGTACTTACTAACTTATCTGTAATCATTCACTGGTTGACCTTTTCATAAGAGTTAGCGCCTCTAATCTTACAATAATTTTCCCATGTCGCTATTAAACGCGATACAAATAATACATGAGTTTCGTTCTGGTTTTGCCTAGCCTTCTTAAAATTTTCCAAACACGCCTTCGGTGTCGGCTCATGTTCCCTTAGGACTAACTTCTTTAATTCCTCATAATTCTTCATTTGTTCCCTAGTGGTATAAATCAACAAATTATCTCCTAACATATTTAGTAGAATTTCGGCCTGCTGGTTTTCCAGCACACTTTTAGTTTTGAATGCCCTTTCTAAACTGTTGAAAATTAAATTCCATCCCTCAGTCCCTTCTGGTACTTTGATAGATAGAGTTTTAACACTTTTGATCAATTTTTCTATATTACTTTCATTATTAGATACCCTAGACTCATTAGAGTTATTTGTCGATTCTTGAACCCTTAGCCTCTCCATTTCTAATTTGTGTTCCATCCTTAATCTTTCAACCCTCTCTTCTCTTTCTAACTTTTCGCGTTCTAACATTTCCTTTTTTTTCTAACTTTTCGCGTTCTAATTTTTCCTGTTTTTCCTCGCGTTCTAATTTTGCCTGTTTTTCTTTGCGCTCTAATTTTTTCTGTTTTTCTAATTTTTCACACTCTAGTCGTTCTGCAACAATAGCGTTAGATAATTCCGTAATAACTCCCTCGTCATACTCATCACTGTCCATTAACTTTTTCCTAAGCTGAATTCTGGTATCATCTTCCGCGATATGAAAACCCAATTCTTCGGCTATCATCTGAAGATCCACCTTTTTTAGTTTCAATAAGAAAGCCATGCCTTCACCGATTGTTATGACCACCCTACAATATAACAATATTTACACCTACCAAATTAACACTTCCTAACTTTCTAACTTAGTACAGTTATACCCCACTTATTATACTAATTAATACCTTTCAGATAATCAATGTATTTCATTTCTAATTAACCTACTATAGAATCTGATTTTCCTCAACCATTGATATCACACAATTTACTTCCAGTAAAACGAAAGGTAAAACAGTAATTCGATTTGATTATTATGCAATATAGATTCCAATTTATACACTTAGATAATAACATACAATTTACATAGTAATACTGATACGTTGAAATTTAATAAAAGCATTGATGTCAATCAAAAAATCTACATAAAGAAGAATTGTATAACATGCACATGTAAATTTCTACAATTATCCTCACTAAAACATTTCCAAATTCAATACTGGTTCTCACACTTAAAACAAATATAGTCAAGATCTTCACTTTTATTTTTCCTCACTATGGCTCTTTTTTGAGCCTCTTTTTTCACTACTTCTGGCCAATTAAAATTCTAAGCAAATGTTGTTATCAATTCTTCAAACTTAACAATATTGCTTCATTTAAATATTACTTTAGCAATAATTTAAATTTAAGTAAATTTAATTATTCCTTCCAACCACTATTAACACAATGCAATAATTTTGTTCACTACCATTATCAGTAAAAAAAAAATATAGAAAATCAATATTAGCTCAAGTTATTATGAACTTTAATTAAAACAATAGAAAATATGGTTATTAATACTTCCTACCTATCTGAACACATTTATTTAATTGCACATAAATGATCTAGACAATTTACTTAAATTACTATTAATTATACAACAGCAACATTTGCTTCGAGATGTCAGCAGAAGGAAATGATCAAAACATCTTACCTTGTACTTTATCTGCTGGGGTACTCTTCTATTCACAGTAGTTCCACGATGTAGCGATAATATGGCAAAACACTTAGTTCAGTTTTCTCTAATACTGATACGGCACAACACTTTAGTTCCGCTCAACACTTGATTTTTATTTCTCTAAAATTCCACTGGACGATCCGGCATTACCACGCAATAATTTCACAGGGTACTCCGGTACTAACACACTGCAACACGGTTTGCTGGTCACTGGTCTCAGACGATTCTATCCCACCGCTGCCACTTATTTGTCGGACGTTCCTCTCAGCCCGCACAACTTTGAAGAAAGTCCGTGGTAGTTATAGTTGCCATCACCGATATTATTAGCTGATATCGGTCACCCACAGGGAGGATTGTGTAAAGGAACACTGACGCTGTCAATTAACTGAATTAACAGTTTATTTAGAATATATGTACACAATAAATACATTATTTACAATTATAACTCGGATATAGATGATGCGGTTCAAGATTAAATTAAATTCAGTAAAAGGTTGGCTGTGTACTGTTCAAATTACACCTTCTCCCTCACACTCAATGCACGTTAGATTCACTTTACCGGAGATCAATTTCGAATCTTCCAACACATAGATACTCTGCCTACGCTATCCTGCCCAGAGAACTACATACCAGGACGTCTGTGTCCCTTGCTCTCCAGATACGAACTCAGCCTACGCTCTCCGACACCGAGAACTCTCTGCAAGGACCTCTGTCTTACCCTGCTCTCCAGGTACGAGCTGCTCATATCTCAGACAAGACTTGCCCTACTCAAATCACTGCTTTTCCCCAATCTACACCCCCTGTGGAGCTTCTCCATTGGACGCATTCCACATTGCTTTCTTGATTCGTGACATGTTCCTTGTTTGCTCATCATTCACATACATCGCTGACGGATGAACACGCCTCTCGGCAATATTCTTTTTCTCACTTCACCACCTGCACATGATCACCTGTCAATTCTGATTTTACAAAGAAAGAATGTCACCTTAAAAATTCCAGTACACAGCCGGTACAATACATGAAATATTAAGATAAAGAAATAACATAAATTCCAATCCTGTAGCAGATGTTTTCTCAGAGCCTGACAATTACGATTGGTATCTTACAATAAATACACTGCTCAAAACAATTAAAGGATATTTGAAGTTTTATATAAAATAAAGATATAAACGAAATTTTTTTGCCGAAAATAGAAGAAGAGAATCACAAATGCAAATTTTTCTGGTTTTCAAACTGTGGAGTATGCAAATTTTGAGTTCGACGTCAAAAACGTCGCTTCAGCGGCAGCGAATGAAATTTTACTTTCAACTGGATAAAAGAGAATGAAGACAAGGATGATCGTCATTCAGTGATTGCTTTGTTTCGATGAGTACGATGTCTCAGCTAAGTCATTTGACAGATTCAGAAACTTGGAGAATTGTTGGTAGGTTAGAAGGGGGCCAAACTCAAGCCGAAATAGCGCAAGCCATTGGAGTGTCACAAAGTGTCATTTCCAGGATCTGGAACCGTTTTTCGGAGAGTGGATGTGCAGGCCGAAGACCAGGGCAAGGTCGTAGACGGGCAACAACGCCCAATGAAGATCGGTATTAAGCGTTAACAGCTCAGAGACACCGAAACATGAACGCTACTCTTCTCCAACAACACCTTCGCTCGGCTACAGGCACCACGATTTCAACTCAGACTGTCCGAAACCGGCTCCATGCTGTAGGTCTCTATGCTCGCCGACCGATGGTATGTGTTAGATTAACATCAAGGCATCGTCGCGACCGCAGGGAGTGGGCAACCGAGCATGTCAACTGGAGGAGAAATGAAAGGAGCAATTTCCTGTTTTCTGACGAGTCCCGTTTTTCTGTGCATCCGGATAGTAGGCGTATTTTCATTTGGAGGGACCGTGGCAGTAGGAATAATCCTACGTTCGTGCACGAAAGTGTCAGATTTGGCAGTGGAGGAGTGTTTGTGTATGGTAGCATCTCCATTGACGGGCGCACTGACCTCTACATCATTCGAGATGGAGCTCTGACTAATCGCCGATATAGGGATGAGATCCTCAGACCTATTGTAGTCCCTTACGTTGCAGCAATCGGAGATAACTTCATTTTAATGGACGATTACTGCAGGCCACATCGTGCAAACCTGGTGGAGGATTTCCTTTTCGAGGAAGGAATCGTTCGAATGAAATGGCCAGCGTGTTCTCCTGACATGAATCCAATCGAGCAAGTTTGGGACGCTCTAGGAAGATGAGTTTCTGGCCGCCAACAACCCCCACAAACTCTCCAAGAACTGGAAAGAGCTCTTCTTGAAGAGTGGGCAGAATACCCCAACTCGTCATTATTAGCCTCATTGAGTCCATGCCTCAAAGTTGTTCAACGTTGCTGGCCGCCCGTGGAAACCATATCCCCTACTGAAAATGATTTTCTTTGAAGAAAACACCTTTTCTTATTTTTTTTTCTCATATGCACAAATTGTGTTTTTTTCCTTTTGTACACAAATGCGCAATAAAATGCATTTTTTTCTGCCAAACATGTGTAATTTATTCTCATATAACCTACTATGTCTGTCGACCATGTATCAATCAGCTAAAAAGCTTCCCAGATACAAAATCCACCTAAAACTGCAATATCCTTTAATTGTTTTGAGCAGTGTATATTGCTTTTAATAATAATAAAATAACATCTAAATTATTAAATGAAACGATTTCTTTTTAAATTTTCTTTTGTTTATTAGATTGTAGTATGGATATATTTTTAAAATATTTTTTTTCTTTAATTTACGTATCGAATTAACAAAAATTTCAATCTTCAGAAATATATGTTTCTAACTGATCAGGAAAGATAGAATACAAATTTTTGTTCGGTAAATTTAAAGAGAATTTTATATCAAGTTTTGTCTTTCTAACTTTTTATTCTTTTAGAATGTGTTGAATATACAGGGTGTCCAGCAAATAACACCTTGATTTCAAAATTAAATTTCTCAAAAACAAAGATCGAAAGTAATATGCGGTAAACGGTTTTTTCATTAGGTAAGCTGTAAAAATCATATACAGAAATTTCAAACATGGAATATTTTGAAAAAATTGCATTCTGATTGCATAGAATACTTTGATTTGACATTTTCTTGTTTTAGATTGCCTGCAGAGAAACAATTTTTCATCTTACAGTGCAATAATTAAAGATTTTTCGAAGTAAATTTTTAGAATTTCGAAGTTTCAAACATTTAATTAAAAAAAAACTATGAAATGTGGCACTTTAAGCCGAAAAATTCATTCTCTGGCAGCAATCTATAGCAAGAAATATGTCAAATCAAAGCATTCTTTGCAATCAGAACACAATCTTTTCAAAATATTTACCGTTCGAAACTTTTGTATAAGATTTTTACAGCTTATTTAATGAAAAAACCGTTTACCACATATTACTATCGATCTTTGTTTTTGAGAAATTTAATTTTGAAATCAGGGTGTTATTTGCTAGACACCCTGTACATGGCAATTCGTTTATTCTATGCAGAATTTCCGCTTTCCCCTTCTCGACAACAACTGTCAAAAAATTCTTTCGACTCCTAAAATCATCATATAACACCAAGTTTATCGGAAATTCCTTTCTTTGCTTGTTGTCACTGGAGGTATTTCATTTCATGCAATAATGAAAAGATGAAATGAAGTATTTGGTTTTGTGTTTTCTTTGTATGTTGTTATAAAACTGTTGTTTTCAGACTAAATTTTATTTTTAACTAATCTGTTTAGAAAAATGGATGAACCTAGTACTTAGTTCTGAAGTTTTATTAAATAGCATCTATAAATTTAAAGTAATACTAATAATAATAATCATAATAATAATAATGATGATGATGATGAAGAAGATGATGATAATAATAATACTTATTTTATGATAATAGAGAGAAATCTTTTTCTAGTGGCAACAATAGCGATTAGTATTTTTATTATGATCGTAGTTTTTTTTTTTTTTTTTTTAACTCCTTTCTATTTTAAGAAAATTTAAAAATCTATACATATTGTTAAAATACATAATATTGCATTAGCACCTGCTAGCATCAAAATGTTTACTAATATACTTAATAATTATAAATGAAACGCTGACAAAAATTGTATAAAAATGAAATAAATTTTTAAGAAGATCGGATATACTTACAAGGAAGGTCTCGATAGTGGGCATACTCAGAAACTTTTGAAAAAAATGCTAATCAAACTACTTATGTATGTGATAAAGGATCAGTCAAAATTAGTGGCGGAATCACAATAGAAATTATGTATAAAAATAAAAAACTTTCGAATATTTGGCATGAATATCACGCGATTTGGCGAGCAGCATCTCGCCAAAAGCAAATGATTTAATGCGACTGAAAACTGCTAGATTTTTTAAATGAGTGTAAATAGTATTTAATAAATTGAAACATAAACAATGAAAGAGTTTAATATATTATAGACGTGTAATACATGCTTAATATATTATTCCATAGCAACGAAATTGACTTGACAATGCTCAATTGAACTTTTAGTTTGAAGCAATTTTAAAGAATTTAAATTCTGAATTTCGTTTTAAACCGCAAAATTTTGATAGTTAAATTTGAATATAAATGCATATTAATATCGTTATGATAAAATTATACTTAAAAAAAACTAAAACTGGCAAAATTAAAGTTATTTAAATTATATTTACTTAAACAAGTTCAACATGTCCTTAAAGAGTATTTGACATAAGAAAGTATTTTTTCAAACTGCTTTCTATCGCCAACCGATGATAAATCGCCAAATAAGGAATTTTTCATTATTTTTTTACGGACAAGGTAAGGACGTTCCTCCGAATTTTTTTTATAAACGTATTTATCCACATAAGAAGAACATTCTGTAATTTTTTCAGATTTTTCGGAGTATGCCCGTATGGAGAACTTCCTTGTTAGTCAAATACAAAAAGCGCTTTTCTAATGCAGCATTTTCGTAACAACATTATCCTTTTAAATGTACAGAAAAATAACATTTTCAGGGGCGTGTCGCCGACCTATTGTACTTTGTATCCAGCGCACTCAGGTGACAGAATAATAAAGGCGCAAGTTTTTCAAAGGCGAAAAAAATAGTCAAAAATACATTTATTTTATTTTATTAAAAATTAATCATTCTTAACATTTTTATTATACAGGGTTATTACAAAAGAATCATTGGGTTTCGATACGTTACTATGTGCAAACTAGTAAACATATATATTTCCGTGACAACTCAAACGAGAGGGCGTTAACTACAGTTTCGCGCTGCGTATATGCCATTTGCGTGTGGTTGCCATGTGTACTGTGCGATCGTCATATTCAAAATGGCGACTGGACATCAGAAAGCGTTTTTTGAGTTTGAATTTTCGATTGGTTGTTATTGTAAAGGCAAAAATTCCGGTTGATTTCTTTGAACTGTCGATACCAGCGTAAAATGCTTTGTAGGGTTGGTGTTTTGCATTTGTATACCTAAAATGTCCTCTGTTGTGGTTATAAGCGATTTACATTTTGAAAATCCTAGTTCACAAAATGCTTTTTGCTGTCCAGTCGCCATTTTGAATATGACTCTCGGGCAGCAACCCCACGCGCATAACACATACGCAGCGCGTAACTGTAATTAACACCTTCTGGTTTGAGTTGCCATTCAAAACTATAGGCTTCCGAGTTCGCAAGTAGTAACACATCAAATCCAGATGATTCATTTCTAATAACCCTGTATTTTATAGATTTACCTTTATTAAATGACTTTTAATCTCTTAAATGTTATTTTTTCTTTAATAAGAATGTGATAAATTAATTGATTTCAATTCAGAACGTGAAAATTCAACTTGAATAATTACTAAAAGCTTGATTGTCGTTTGCATTTTACCATTTTTTGTTTTTATTTCTACAGAGTACACAATTTCAAATACACTATTTTCAATGGTTTTATTGATAAAGTAATGTAAATTGTAATAAAGTAATTTTGCCATAAATACAAAAAATTGGGGAAACAAAAATGAATCTAAGATGCGTGTCAAAAAAATTACACACGAAATAAGATTTTAAATTTAATTTTTTATGCATTTTATGAGCCATGTTCAAATAGTACTCTAAATCTTACAGTCAATGACGTTGTGAAAATTAATTATGAAGCTACTGTTTTTACTTTTGCTATGTCACGGGATTTTTTTTCTGTTCTGTTTATCATTGAAATTATTTTACTCATTTATCTGTAAATCAGTTTAAAACTGTTTTATAAAATCTGAACTATGTTTATCGATTTTCATTTATACATTATTTTATTTATGCGAATTATTTTCATAAATAAACTTTATATAACAATTAAATATATTTCACGATATACATTGTTTAAAATATGTTAAATATTTTATTTTCTAACATTTGTACTGTTTTTTTATAATTGTTTTTTTTAAGCATACGTTTTATAATTATCTTTATATATGTATATGCGCCATTGCATATACCTCCATCAAAATAGTGAAATCTATTATTAAATTAATGCGTGAAATTTTTTCCAGAAAGAAAATTCGCCTTAAATATAACATTTCAAATGAAAATCAAATTTTGAATTGCTTAAAAGGCGCAAATGCCAACCTAGTGAGCCCCACCAGTGGCCGAGAGGTTAGGACCTCTCAACTGGTAGACGGCAGGTGCTGGGTTCGAACCCAATCGCGGCTGTCGGCCTAACCGTTCGGAGTTTTCGTGGTTTTCTTCGAACCTTGCGTAAATACGGGTTAGGTTCCCTTAGAAAGACCCCCACGAAGGGCACTCCCCCCTGGTCCTATATCCCCAGTGTAGATAATCGGACGTAAAAAAACAACCAACCAACCAGCCAACCTAGTGAAAAAGATTCCATACCGGGAATCGAACCCTGGCCATTAGTATAGAACACTGACGTTCTACCGACTAAACCACATGGAACGACACCCAGCAAGGAACTTATCACTATTACATGTTGGCAAGGCTACAACGCAGCACAAGATGGAATACAATATAGACAACAAATATTAAATCGAGCAAAATTGATTCTTAAAAAATCTATTTTGTCGTTATGTATTGTACGTATTTTCTCTTTTCCCACCTACAATATAAACAAGAAATTGAAGAATATAATGAATATTTATGGGAGAAAATTCTGAAAGATTCTTTTCATCTTGTATCTCTTTTCAAAATATATAAATCCCCAGAAACCAATAAGAAGATTTAAGGTATCAAACATGAGCCTTAACGGATTGAGTGCAAAGCATTGCATGGAAATCGAACTACGCAACACGTTAACAGAATCTTTATGTTGGAAAAATATTTGGGTATTTGCGAAAAATCTTTCAACAGATTAATTCGCAAAAAAAGTATTGATTTTTTAGAGCAATATAATGTATTTCAGTACTGTTATTTTGCATGGCATATGTAAAGAATTTACATATTATGTTGTATCACACTATTTTACATACGATAGCTACGCAAAACAAGTATTGATTCAGGTACTTTTTATTGACTTCAGCATTTTTTTCGCATTACACAAATTTATAATTTAGATGCCAATACTTTTTTACATTTGTCGATCCAAAAATCCGTATAACTTCTAAGACACAGGATTTCCCAAATAAATTTTACAACTAAAATATTTCTTTTTGTCCATTTTAATATCATACTGAAAAGTCTATTCTGAACCTAAATAAATATGTATTTAAAACATTTCCATATTTTTAACAAAAAGTTGCATTGAGTTAATACAAAATTTTAAAATTTCAACAGTATAATGAATTAAAACATTTTTTTAAACAATGAAAGCGAAATCTTAGATTTAGTTTTTACAGACTAACTTGAAACATGAAATTATATGAAACAATATTTGGAAGTTTTTGAGACATATTGCGTGTTATGCCAAAAAAGCTTGTTTTGAAGAAAAATTGTTTGAAAATTTCTGAAACACTGCTTCAGCTATTGAGTGGGTATAATTCTAAAAGTTATATCTTGTATTCTAGGGGAAATTTCAATGGAAAAATACATCAAAATGTTAAAAAGATAAGAGTTTGACATCTAAAAAAATTAAATTTCGAAACTTTTGAAAAGAATCCGGAGACTACTTAAATACGCGTCGAAGTTATTGTACGTAGGTTGATCCAAAAAAAAGTTTACAAACAGAAGCATTTGAAACGTAAAAATTGTGGAGCAAATATTTCCACCCAGGGTGGTTGACAGATGGCACTAGTTGCCCTACAGTGGTTCTACCATTAAGCAGCGTCAGTATGCAGACACTTAAGAGCAACAGTAAGGGCACGACGTCTAGAAAAGTGTCTCGCATAGAGGTGCGAACCGTAATCCGATTCTTATGGGCCAAAATGTGGCTGCATCCGAAGTTCACAGACAAATTCACAGTCATTCTTCTGCATGACAATGCCAGGCCCCATACAGTTTGCCAGACTCAGGAATTGCTGCAAATGTTCAAATGGGAGGTCTGGAATCACACTCCCCCATACAGCCCCGATTTGGCTCAGAGTGACTATTTCATTTTTCTGGCGATGAAGCGAAACTTATCCAGAACACGGTTCACCTCAGACGATGCATTGAAAAGAAGATGCCGAAAAATGGCTCAATGAGCAGGGCCCTGATTACTGCCAAGACGGGATAAATAAGTTGATCGAACGTTCTGACAAATGCTTTTTGCAGCAAGTTTGGCGAATATGTGGAAACGTAAAGGCCAGAAGTGTCTCTTGATTGCCATTTGTATCTTGTTTCTATTGTTAATAAATACTTTTTCCTTTGCCTTGTAAACTTTTTTTTGGATCATCCCTCGTAAGATTTCTTGGAAAAATTCTGAACATTCATAAAAGCATATCTAATTTTTGTATCATCACCATAACTTCACAAGCATTCTAATCTCAATGGCTACCAAAATGTGATTTTTATTGACACTTAATGACCATGATTAATGTTATGTGTGTGATCAACCTAACTAGATTTGTGAATTTAAATCCGTTTCAAAATGAAATGCATCAACGTTGCACGCTCATATTGTACGATAAAGTCATAAAAGAACCCGCAATATGGCCACGGTGTGTTCATACTTTTGTGAATAGTAACAATAAAAATATTTTTTATTACCTTCATTTTGTAAAGAAATGAAATCGGGCATAAATCTATTCGCAACAAAAATATGGACAAAAAATATTAAATCGATCTTAATCGACACAAAGCAAATCTATTCTCATATTTATGGATTTTCTATTTTTCCATTTACATCATAAATCAGAAACGTAGGAACATGATAAATATTTATGGGAGAAAATCTGAAAGAATCTTTTTATCTTGTATTTCTTTTCAAAATATATAAATCCCCAGAAACCGATAAGAAGATTTAAGGTATCAAACCTGAGCCTTAACGGATTGAGTGCAAAGCTTTACATGGAAATAGAATTATGGGAAACGTTAAACGGAATTTTTATATTGGGATATTATGTTGGCATTTGAGAAAAATATTTAAGCATACTGTATCGCGAGATAAATATTGATTTTTTAGAATAACATTATGGATTTCAGTAGTATTAATTTGAATGACATAAATATAAAATTTAGGTGGTACACGGAAAAAATTGGTTAGTTGAAACAACTAAAATTTGGTTAATATAGCTCCAACCAAATGTATTGATTGAAATGAGTAAACTGTAGTTGAATTGACAAAATATTTTTGTTAATTCAACAAAATGTTGTTGAATTATATTCGTGTGTTGGTGGAATATTTGGCAGAAAACCTCTAGAATGACCGAATATAGGACAACGAAAAGATTGTCTAGTAATTTTCTTAGTCAACGACACATGCATATCCGTATCCATGTCACTTGTTAATGTAATTAAAATAACACCAAACACCCAATTAACAAACGAAATTCGTTCACGGGCTCACTGATACGAAATGGCGCACTGTGCAATTGGACGAGATTGGGGAACGATGGGCATGTACACTCCTCCGTTCACCGGTTTTCCTTCCCGTTTATATTCTTTGTTCCATGCGTGTACAGGCCCATCGATCCCCAACCTCGTCCACTTGCACAGTGCGCCATTTCGTATCAGTGAGCCCGTGAACGAATTTCGTTCGTTAATTGGGTGTTTTGTGTTATTTTAATTACTTTAACAAGTGACATGGATACGGATATGCATGTGTCGTTGACTAAGAAAATTACTAGACAATCTTTTCATTGTCCTATATTCGGTCATTCAAGAGGTTTTCTGCCAAATATTCTACCAACACACGAATATAGCGCCTGTATACCTATGAACTGTATAACTAATCTTGTACACTAAAGAACACCCTTTAAATGAATTTAAATGCTTCTATAATTCTTAAAAACACATCTAGACTTTTTCAATAAATGCGTCCATATAATATGTATCGATATGTAGAATGATACATGTTTGAAGATGTTTTATAATAATCTTAAACAGGTTATGTGTTGTCCCTCGTGATATTTGTCTCAGAACTGAGGAGGATAAATAAAGTATCGTCCTTTCTTCCATCAAAATATATGTCATGTGGTTCTTTTGAATCCATTTCACTTTGACGTAAATTTTTTCTAGTGAGGCTAATTTCTATTCTAATTTTGTATCCATTAATAACTTGAGAAGCATCTGATTTAGTTATTAAAGCAATATCTTCTAGCGCACTCAACGCTATAGCAGCACCTGCAGGGTCAGATACACCATTGCAATCGCAATGTAACGATGTAGATTGTAACTCCACATTCATTTGCCATGGTAATTTCTTCTTAAATCTGATAGCCTGTATCGGTCATGGTAATGAGATTTTACGTATACATACATTAGCATTAAAACTCTTTTGTATTTCATCTAAATGCTCAAGATCTTTTATTTCCGCTTCAACAGATTTGGAAGGTTACCTTTTCAATATATAGTTTCATCGTCTAAATCTTGTATTCAGTTTTTTTTCCTCCTTTTGATTTATAGTACCAATTTTTCCCATTCCGTACTTTCTTTGGAGGTAGATAAATCTATGCTCAATGACTGGAATTTTGTGGTGTTTTTCAGACGTACAATTGGTCTCAATCACACACTCCCTCAGATCTGGAGACATTTTACAGACGCTATTTTAATTCATTACGTATTTGCAAGCTGTAATATCACACAATTGAGTTCCTTGTTTTTTAAATTCATCAACCTTTTATATAAAATCTGGCTTTTCTATGTCGTTAATTTATAATACTTATCGTAGTAGGCATTATCTAAATGATTCTATACTCAGAAAGTTTTGGGATTGACGCCTTCTAATAGATATATTTTATTTTTTGTGCCACTGTATTGCTGATAGATGAGAAACTCACTTTAATGTTGTTGAATTTACTTGCTAATAGAAACCTCTCCTCAAAGCAGCATCGGAGAATATCTTCATGTGTTGGAAGAATATTTGGCAGAAAATCTCTAGGAAGACCGAATATAGGACAATGAAAAGATTGTCTAGTAATTTTCTTGGTCAACGACACATGCATATCCGTATCCATGTCACTTGTTAATGTATTTAAAGTAACATAATACACCTAATTAACAAACAAAATTCGTTCACGGGCTCTCTGATACGAAATGGCACACTGTGCAAGTGGACGAGTTTGGGGAGAGATGGGTATTATGTACACGTATGGCGATTTCAGCGCTGTTTCGCAGCGTGGCTAACAGGAGTTGCGCAAACTACTAAACCTTTTCGCCCTGCAGCAATCTCGTCGTGGTAACATGGCGCACGAATTCAGGGACGCCAGGTGGTTTCAATTAAATGAAGAATTGAATATAGAAATAAATAAGTGTTAAATGCTTAATTCTATTGAAGATAATAATACTGATAATATTGATATTTAACGTATTTTGAGAACAAGATTATTTTGAAAGTTATTGAATTGTTGTATTTTGAAAAGTATAGTATTTCAAATTATTGATTAAAAAATGTCTGATCTTGAAAAATTAAAGATGAAACGTGCGGTTTCTCGATCAGCAACTACAAATTTAATTAATACTTGTGAAGTGTATCTTTCACAAACAGAACATGAAATTTCCGTTCTTACGAAACATATCGATCAGTTAAGTACGAAATACAGCAATTTAATGGCTTTAGATGAACAAATTCAAAATTTAATGAAAAATGACAGCGATCTAGAAACTGAATTTGAAACTGCTGAAAGTTATTCCGAGAAAATAATTTCAATGAAATCGAAATTAGCTTATGTTGTTAAAACGAAAGTTGAACCTGAGCGTTCTGTTAAGAAAACGAATTCAATGAATGAGACTATTTTAACAGAAAATTTAGCTGCTTGTTCTCATTCTAAAGTGAAGTTACCAAAATTGAACATTGATAAATTTAGTGGAGATCCCGCTCATTGGTTAACTTTCTGGAACCAGTACGATAATGCTATACACCAGAATGACAGTTTAAACGATATTGATAAATTTAATTACTTACATTCTTTTCTTACCGGAGCTGCTGCTAGTGCAATTAGTGGTTTTTCGCTATCAAGTGAAAATT
This sequence comes from Maratus speculifer, assembly GCA_964019185.1. Lineage (NCBI taxonomy): Eukaryota > Metazoa > Arthropoda > Arachnida > Araneae > Salticidae > Maratus > Maratus speculifer. The sequence continues at coordinate 27,798,252 of OZ025292.1, forward strand.
ATATAGCAGCTATTGAGCTACTTAAAAAACGTTTTGGTCGTAAAGACTTGATAATTAATGCTCATATGGGAAAATTACTGAATTTAGAAACTGTTAAGAATGTAAATAACGCACTACGGAAACTGTATGACAGTATCGAAACACAAATCAGAAGTTTGAATTCTCTTGAAGTAACTTCCGGTACATATGGTACGTTACTTACCCCAATTTTACTGAAATTAATTCCCAATGAGTTAAATTTGGAATTTCAGCGTAAACGAAAGTCACAGGAAAAACTTTTTGAAGTTAATGAACTACTTGATTTTTTACGGGCTGAGATAGAATGCAGAGAAAACGCGATTCAAATACAAGACAGGCTCATTGTTCAAAATCCACCCCAAGTGCAGAGGGATAGAAAAATAAATAAGTTTACAGTTCCTACTGCTGCTTCATTGAAGGTTACGATTAATCAGTGTATCTTTTGCAGAGATTCCGCTGAATCAGTCAAGCACATTTCTGCAGCTTGCTCTAAGTCCGTAGCAGAAAGGAAAGCATATTTAAGAAAAAACGGAATGTGCTACCTCTGTATGAAAAAGGGAAATCATTTAGCAAAAGATTGCTTTTCGAAAATAAGATGTGAACATTGCTGTGGAAAACATAATTCTTTAATTTGTGATAAGGGTAATAAAGTTAATGAGAAAAAGGAAATTAATGAGAAAAATTTCACTTTGACGAACAAAACATGTGCACAGAAAGCTTTATTGCAAACTTTAATTGTAAAAATTTGCGGAAATGATGAAGAGAAGTTTGTTAGATGCTTAATCGATTCTGGATCGCAAAAATCCTACATTTCAAAGTTTGTTGCTGAAGTGATGCAATATGAAAGTTTAAGTGAGAGTAATATTATTCATAGTTTATTTGGTGGAAGGGAAATGTCTGAAATTCATAAACAGTTTGTTGTAAATCTGAGTAGTGTAAAAGGTGATTACAAATGTAATTTTAAGGCTTTTGATCAAACTAAAATTTGTTCTGATGTTCCACAAATTGATGTAAGACCCCTGTTAAATGAACTCAAACAAATTGAATCTTTTTGAATGACACTAACCGTATGAAAAATAAGCTATTGTTTGAATCTTCGCCAACTGAAATTCATGTTCTGATAGGAGCAGATATTGCGGGAAAGTTACTTACGGGCAAGATAAGAAAATTAAGATCGAGCTTAGTATGTGTCGAAACTTATTTAGGATGGACTATTATGGGAAAAGTTCCTTTAGAAATAAAAAATAAAATTGATAACTCATTTACCTTTTCGATGTATGCGTCAGATTATAAAATTGCTGAATTATGGAATCTTGATACTCTAGGCATTTTAGATCCATCCGTTAATGAATCTAAAAGGGAATTGCATGAGCAAACACTGCAACATTTTCTTTCGACGGTAAAAAGGGATGAAGAAGGCAGATTTGAAGTCTGTTTACCTTGGGTCGAAGGCCACCCCCCACTCCCTAATTATCGAGAAATCGCTGAGAAAAGATTAAAGAATACAGTAAAAAATTTAAGAGAAAAGGGTTTCTTAGAAGATTATGAAGCGGTTTTGAAATCTTGGGAGGAAGAAAAAATTATAGAAACTGTACCTGAAAATGAATATGATAATTCTTGCCATTATTTACCCCATCGTGCCGTTATTAGAATGAATTCCAAAACAACCAAAATAAGACCAGTATTTGATGGGTCGGTGAAAATTAAGGGGTTTCCTTCAAAAAATGATTGTGTAGAAAAGGGGCCTAATTTGATAGAAACAATTTCTGCAATTATTAACAGATTTCGTGAAAAGTCAATAGGTGTAAGTTCTGATATAAAAAGAGCCTTTTTGCAAATAGGGTTTAACCATAATGATCGTGACTTTTTGAGGTTCCTGTGGTGGGAACAAGGGAATCCAGATCAGTTGAAGATATGTCGATATAAGAGAATTTTTGGAATATCCAGTAGTCCTTTCTTATTGAGTGCTACTTTAACAAAGTTAATGAATGATGTTCCTGAACATCTCAGAGCGACGTCTAAGATATTTTCTGAATCTTGGTATGTCACCAATTTAGTCACAAGTGTAAATAATGAAGATGAGTTAAGGAAATTCAAAAATGATTCGATTGAAATTTTGGCTAGTGCTAAATTCGAACTGCAAGATTGGGCTTATAATTTGCCATTCACGAACCAAATTGCCTGTAATGACAGCTTTTCGGAAATTTCATCATCTGATAATTCAAGATTTAAAAATTTTGAGGATCCTATTGAAAGAAGAAAAGTCCCTATTCTTGATCTCATTTGGGATTTGTACGATGATACTTTGAGTTGTGATATTAGAAGTTTAAACGAATCTAATAATAAATTCATCACAAAAAGAATTTATGAGGAAGAGAAGGTATCTAAGTTAGAATCAACAGAACAAGATAATCTTCTCTTAAAAAATGCTGTTGAATCTCTCTCTGTTGTAAATGATGAACTAAAGAATGCCAATATTTTACTGAAAACAAAACTGGAATTTGCTGAAGCTTCTACAACTGCCCCTCATCAAGCTGAATCTGGAACAAATGATGAAACTGAAAATCTGAAAAAAAGTTCATCAAGAAGAAATTAATGAACTAAGTGATTCTCTTGAAAAGCATAAAGCTGATGCTAATGAGGCTAAAGAAATATTAAAATCTGTTAATAAAATCCTTGCAAATTCACAAGAAGTCATTGAAAAACAGAAGAAAGAAATAATATCAATAGAAGAAGAATGTACATTATTAAAAGAACAGTTATCACAAGTGCAATCTGTGAAGAAAGATATGGAAGTAAACTTGCAATCTTTAACTGAGAGCCTTGATTTTGAGAAACAGAAAGCATCTGAGTTAGCTAATGAATTAGAGGCAGTTAAAGAAAAAGTTGCAAAATTTAATTCATTAGAAACAGAATACTCGGCCTGCAAGAATGAAACGGCTACTTTGGAAAAGGCTAGCCTTGATTTAGAAGAAAAACTTCTTGTTTCTAAAAAGTCTGAATGTGAGATAAGCTTTAAAGAACAGTTAGAGAGTAAGAGCAAAAAGTTAGAAGAAGCTTTTAGTACCATCGATTTACAAAAAAAAGGAATGGAAAAACTGAGATGTGAGAACAGAAAGTATTCTGAGGAATTTGTTAAATTTAAAAATGCGAAGAAAAGTCTTGAGAATGAATTTAACAATATTTCTTCTCAAATTGAATCTGAAATGAAGCTTAAAGAGCAACTGGAAGAAAAATGCAGAAGATTAGGAGAAGCTGTTAATACTGTCAATTTACAAAAAGATGAAATTGAAAAGCTAAGATGCAAGAATAGAAAATGTACAGATGAATTAATTGAGCTTAAAAAATTGAACAGCGATCTTCAAAACAAGCTTGATGCTGTCATTTCTCAAAATGATAATGTCCATGAGTTAGTGAAAGTACTTGAAACATGTGAAATTAAAGCAACTCATAATATTGAAGAAATACAATCTAATTTGGGACAATTGAAGGAGAAACCTGCAAGCAGTTCTATAAACCATGAGAAGGACTATGCTGTCTTGCATCAGTTGATTAATACCGTAGAAAAGTGTGAAGCATTTGCTAGCAACAAAATAAAACAGTTTTATTCTACCGGCATCAAGTATGTTGAGCAGATTATGGACTTAGAAAGAACACTCAAAACAAAAGAAAAAGTTACTGATATGTTGAATAATGATGTTAATGATTTGCAAAAAAATTATAATGACTTACACTGTTAAAAATAAAGGTGACAAACCGGTGCCATTTGGGACCCGGAGGTGAAAAGGCGGTGCCATTTGGAACCCTAGGGTGTCATAGGAGCTTGAATATGTGGTTGGGGTGACGACAGATCTGTTACTGGATGATGGGAGCTAAATAAGGTGTCATGCACTTCGTATTGGTAGCAATGTACCACTCATCGGGTGACTGGCAACTTGTGCATGCGCTATGACGTGTATCTTTCTGCTTTCGGTGTCGGCAAGTAAAGTTCACGGGTGTGAGCAAATCAAAACATGGCAGTGCGTAAATTGGCGATATTAATTGAGGACAAACCACTGAGCTACAATGAAACAACAATGAGGACTTAACGATCCGATTTGCGCGACCAGTGAACCGGACAAAGTCTGATTAAAGGTAAGATTTAACTTTATTTTATTTTATTTTATTGTTACGTTAATTTATCGTACATCCCTATATGTACTGTCATAAAAAAACAGTAAATTAGAATTTTTTTTTTGTTAGTATGATTGATTGGTAAGTTTATTATGTAAAGCTACAAGCTACACTCTCACCAAAATACCCGTTTGCTAATGTTAAACATATGAGGCAGTTATTTTACAATTTCTCGTTTACATGTCAATATTTTTAAATGATTCATCGAGGCCTTAGATACCGAGGAGCAATTGGAGCAAACTGCTCTAGGCACGGGAATCCTAAAGGCGCGAAATGAAAGATTGTAAAATATTTACATACTTTTTCATTACAAATCAGTTATTATAGACGAATCTTGTTGCAATCAGAATATTCTATGACCATTATACCTTGTGTTTAAACTCAACTGTTTAGATTTAAGCCTTAACTGATGTTAGTGATCTCAGACAGCGTGAGTTTTTCGAGTTTCAAAGTTTAACTTGTAATTTTTAGTTTAACTATAGATACTGCTCAATTTTTTTTTTAGTTTGGAGTCTTATTACTACCTCTAAATACTTTTGAATAGCTGAATTTGACTTATAATATTCTTGTACATAAAGTTTAATACATAAAATAGTATTCTGAGAATTAATGTAACATTTTATTCACCATCAGATTAAATGGTCTGACAGACAGCTCACAGTAGTTATGTAACGATTTTTGTCAGAGCAGTTAAGGTTAAAATATGTTTTTGCGTCTATATACATTTAAAAGCAATTATTTTTTTTTTCGCGAAGTTTTAGTTTTAATCTTTACACAGGATCTCGGACAGCATCTGGCCGCATATATTGTCGGATAGATGCTATCCGAACCCCTCCTGTAAAGGCTAATTCACACCATACTGCAGCCTCGCATAACTTCTCTAATATTGTTTCAGTATACCTGATTTGTCTTTGTTTAAGAGAGGGGGGGGGGTAATTTTTTCATTTAAGACAAATGAATACTTGCAAATCTTACAGTAATAAAAACTTATTTACAGGGTTTTCATTATTAATATTTTCCTTATTAACCACCATTATTTTCAAAATAATCTTCATAATAAGATTAGATAGGGAGGCGGTAGCACGGACAATCATTTAGTCTCATTTAAGGATAAAAATCACGGATAAAACCTCGATTTGCATATTTAAACGTTATTAGTCAGCCAAGTCATACCTTGGTGGGAAATGCCTAAAAAACCGAATTTAGCGGTAGCTTGGGTTTACCATTATGTTTTCTTACTCTCAATTCTTCATATTTTCATACTTTTGGTTTCATTTTCTTTCAAAAAGGTGAGAAAATGTTAGGCAATTGAATTGAATAAACTTTATGATCTGATTATCGGCTATGTAGATTTACACCCATTTTTTTTCGAAAGTATTCTTTCACATTAAACCTTATTTAGTAGCAGAATTTTATTTTTAAATAAAATAAAATATTTTTTTTTTCAATAATAGTAATTTAAGCTTGATTAGACCGTAATCAGTCTCCCCCCCTTTCTCAATCATCCGATATGACAAATTTGTAATCATGAACATTCAAATTATAAAAGGAAAACAATCTGTATTTAATCCACTGAACTTTCAGAATAGTTTACAGAAATAGTGTGTGTTCAAAAAATATAACAATGAATAAAAACTTATATCGTAATTTTACACAAATGTGAAATTTTTTTGCAGGTGATGAAGATCTCGTGTTTTAAAGGCGATTTTTCCACTGTCATTTATAAATTTTAAACATTTTTCTAATGACATAATTTTTAACAACCTTTCATTCCACCCGTTCTGAAACTAGACCAATAAACAGGGTTGGATTTTTACCGATAAAAACCTGGGGAGAAGGTGGTAAAAACCTAAGGATATACAATAAACTGTTAGCCCTTAAACTGTATCGTAATACTATAGATAAAAATTCTATTTTCATGTAATTGGTGTATTAATATATAATATCTATATAGGGGAGAGTAGGGTGGTGTGGGACTTTTTTTTACAAAAGTAAGATTTTTTTTTTTTTTTTTTTTTTTTTTTTTTTATGTATACAAAAAGAAAAGTTTCAATTTATAGCATGCAAAGTAAAACACTTTTTAATCCCCCTGAACAATACAGAAACATAACGTGCAAATACTATTTTATTTTAAAGAGAACGTAAGTTTCAAAATGTGTCTCATACCTCCTCATTAAGAGTTATGGGACAGCAATAATAAAAAAAAAGCTATAAGGCACAAAATAACCTATAGTGTCGGTAAGATAAACAATCAAACAAAGGTTGTAAGTTGATAATGTATATGCCACAATATAAAATTCCAGTATCTTCATGACTGGAATGAAAATTCGGGATTCTCTGTCATAGGTGTCATTAAGGCCCCACACTAGGCGCAGAAAGAGACCCGGATGATAATGTAAAAGTCTATAGGAGCGTTCTTTTAACTAACAAATAATTAACAAATAACTAACTCAAATTTTAATATTTTTACATGATTTTTTTGAACAACACAGCTGAGGATAATCTATAACCGGCCTAGTTTTTATTTTTTCGATTTTGCTTTTATATTTTTTGTATAACGATAGTTTTAATTTCAGAACCGGTTTAAACCGATTTCGTAAGTTAAAATAATAATAAAAAAAAAATCTGAAACAAAAACTGAAAAAGTAAAAACTACGCCGGTTGCGGATCGCCCTCAGCAATCTTGTGCAAAACAATCACGTGAAAATATTAAAATTTGGGCGAAAAATTTGAAAAGAACGCCCCCATACACTTTGCATTATCATCCTGGTCTTTTTCTGTGCCTAGCGTTGCGCCTTAAATAATCATCAATTTATTTACATTTTGACGTATGAATGCATATATTATCAATGTTATAATTAATATATTATCCTCTAAAAGTATTTGCATGTTAGCAATTCGCATTATTATTAATTAAAAAAAAAGGAATTGGGCGCGTCCCATTCCTCCCTTTCTGGCATGTCCCATTCTTCACCACTTCCTTGTTTGTGTTAAACTCCTTGTTCAAACAAAAATGTTGTTTTAGGCTTAGTTTAAATTATGGATAATATACAATATAATGTTCCATAAATAGGGAATTTATTACATTCATGCATAAACAAGTGAATAATATATTGAAAGCAAATAAATCAAATTTAAATTGGATTTTTAAAATAATTTTTTCTTTCATACATTTGCAAGCCTATGCATATCAATATTTTTTGTAAACTGAAGAATGGATTAACATTGCTTCATCTTGTGTGCGATCGATGAAATTTTTAGAATAATGCAGAGAGAAAAACCTATTGTCCCATTCCATCCGACCTTCCCGCATATATCAAAAGGGGAAATAAAGAATTAGCAAGTTCCGTAAAGCTCCTGATATACACTATATGGCCAGAGATGACCGTCCACTTGCGATTTTAGACATTTTGTTAAATATCCAGAAAAATGTATGAGGAATTATCCTGGAAATCTTAGTGTATAAATATAATACACTACCTGGCCATTGATTATCGTCCACTTGCGATTTTAGACATTTTGCAAAATACCTAGAAAAATACATGAGGAATTATCCTGAAACTCTCAGTGTATAAACAATTTAGTACAGGTCATATATTTCCGTGAAAATGTTATCCAGAAACCTTATAGAAGACCTTCAACAAATTAAAAAAAGAATGAATATCTTTTGGATGACCCTGTCAAAACTAATGCATCAAAAGCGCTCAAACTGCAGATTGTGATTAAGTGGCTTATTGTTATAAACTGTGTTTATTTTCATGTCGATAGCATGTATACTCATAGAGAAATTAAGGTTTTTATAAAAATATTCCCAAATTTTTCCAAAATTTTTGCTTATAATTTGCAGAGTTCTTAATATAAAATAATAATATTTTCTGAAAATGTGACAAACAACATTTCACATAATACCCTGTAATCAGAATGCGTCTACGATATCAAAATTTCATTTGCATATTATGTTAGCTAAATGTATAGAGCAACTTTTGTGAAAGTCACAAAATCATAACTTGAAAATTCTGAAAATAATCGTCAATAGAATCACTTAAAAATCCGTTATTTCCAAAATGAAGCAAAAACAAGAGGGGTTGTATCCATATATTCATTGATTAGTGTCAATATAGAATACACAATACGAAACTTACTACTACATTTGGATAAAATCCCTCTCTCTTTTTTTTTTGCTTCATTTTGGGATTCTTTTTGGGAACAACTGATTTTCAACTTATTATATTGACGATTATTTTTAGAATTTTCAAGCTATGATTTTGGGACTCTCGCAAAAGTTGCTCTATACATTTAGCTATCATAATATGCAAATGAAATTTTGATATCGTTGACGCATTCGCAGTGAAAAGTTATTTAGCAAACCTTCTCATTTTTCATACAATGTTTATTATTTTTTAATTCTGATTACAGGGTATTATGTGCAATGTTCTTTGTCATATTTTCAGAATATATTATTATTTTATATTAAGAACTCTGCAAATTATAAGCAAAAATCTTGGAAAAATTTGGGACAATTTTTATAAAAACCTTAATTTCTCTACGAGTATACATGCTATCGGCATAAAAATTAACACAGTTTATAACAATAAGGCATTCAATCATAATCTAGAGTTTGAGCGCTTTTTCTACATTAGTTTTGACAGGGTTATTCAAAAGATATTCATTCTTTTTTTAATTTGTTGAAGGTCTTCTATAAGGTTTCTGGAAAAAATTTTCACGGAAATATATGACCTGTACTATTATGTTTATACACTGAGAATTTCAGGATAATTCCTCATGTATTTTTCTAGGTATTTAACAAAATGTCTAAAATCTCAAGTGGACGATAATCAATGGCCAGGTAGTGTAGTACAAGTCATATTTTTCCCTGAAGGTTTTATTCCAAAACTCCAGTAGGGGACTGTCAACAAAATAATAAAGAATGAATATCTTTTGGATATCTTTTGGATAACCCTGTCAAAACTAATGTAGCAAAATCGCTCAAACTGTAGATTATGATTAAGTGGCTTATTGTAATAAAGTGTGTTCATTTTTATGTCGATAGCATGTATACTCGTAGAAAAATTAAGGTTTTCTACGAATCCAAAAAACAGTCTCAAATTTACCCAAGATTTTTGCTTATAACTTGAAGATTTCTTAATATAAAGTAACATTCTTTTCAGAAAATTTGACAAACAACATTGCACATAATACCCTGTAATCAGAATTAAAAAATAATAAAGATTGTTCGAATATTGAGTAGGTTTACTAAATAATTTTTCATTGCGCACGCGTCAAAGATATCAAAATTTCATTTGCATATTATGTTAGCTTAATGTATAGAGCAACTTTTGTGAAAGTCGCAAAATCACATATTGAAAATTTTGAAAATAATTATCAATAGAATACGTTGAAAATTCGTTATTCCCAAAATGTATATTCATTGATTAGTGTCAATATAGGGTACATAATAGGGGCGTACTAATAAATTTGAATAAAATTCCTCATTTTTTATTATTATTGTTACCTGTATCGAATATCTGGACATGTTAGGGAAATTCTTTGCTAATCTGGAATAGACACTTTGTTGCAAAATATGTTTTGTAAATATGGTTCATAATGTAAATAGTTTGTAACTCTTAATGATAGCACAGGAAAAGAATATCTGAATGACAAGTATGAGTTAGTCATGTAATTTTCTCGTGCTGTCCGAAAATAGGCAATAAGGAGGAAAGTGCCCAATTAAACTGATGGCATTGAGCTCGCAGGCTATACATACAACTATATATTATACTCTTATTTCAAAGAATAATGCCCTTCCAAAAAATAAAAGAAATCAGCTGTAAGTTATTGGACAGTGGATTAACTACCACCCCTCTTAATACTTAACCAATGAGCCCCTAAAACTAATCAGGGAAGTGCCTTATCAGAGTGAACCTATTAACAAAATTTGAAGAAAATTTGATGATTCTGCATGATTTCTGCATATTTATATAAATTAAGGGGGTAGCACTCTCTTCCCCCTCCCCTTCATATTTAAACAATGAACCTCCAATGCTAATCAGTGAAGAACCTTATCAGAATGAACCTACATATAAAATCTGATATTTATTCACGTTACATACAGAACCTGCGGGCACATTAGCTGTCAGGCTTTGATAGCCTTGTGAGCTATAATTTAAATTTTATTTAAATTTTATTCTTTCTTTTTTTGGTCATCTACAGTTTTTGCTGTACTTTGATGATACATTTTAATTGGACTGTCTTGTTGTGTGTTTTCCTTAATGTGTTATTATTATTATTTCAGATAGTGAACTTACATTTACAGTACTTACATTACCATGCTTGATACAAGAAAAGTTTCCGACTCTTTATCATGAAGAAGATGCAGAAATTTCTGTGTTTCAACCTGTTATTGTGCTCCGCAACTCAAGCAACTTGTTAAATTACCCATGCTATGTATTAATTTTATATAAACAGTTAATTACAAAAACTGATAATTTTATAAGCTTAGTTATTTTGTGGTATGCATTATTTTGGTTGTTTAACGTTAACTATAGCAAAAGCCAATTTAATTTTTTACCCTTTTTATTAGATACTTATGTCTTCAAAACTTTCTCAGTGGCATTAATTCCACATAGTGTCACATCTTTGTTTAAATAATATTTAATACATTCTTGGTGTTTACAATAAAAAGATTATTTGAACTAAAAGATTGTTTTTTTAATTCATTGTTTTATTCCTTTCATTATAATTACTCTTTGGATTAAATTTCAAATGCAATAAATCAAAACACAAAAACAATTTGGCAGAAAGTGTTTTGATGTGGATACAGGACTAGAAATCAGCAGTCGTTAGTCGTCAAATGAAACTAAATTATAGAAAAATTATTCCTAGTCGTCAAATCTTGATAGCTAGCTTTCTTTAACTTTAATTTTTGTTTAGCAAATGTTTTCATTTGTATTTTAGCATACATCCCCGCCTCTGCGCCATGACATCAGCACGTGTCTTAAGAATTTTGAACCTGTCAATAACCTCTAAGTTAACTTCACTTTAACCAATGACTGATAAAACTGGTCCTGGGATATTACACCCCTGTAAACAAGATTTTTTTTATTATGAGATATTTCTGCATCCTTATATGTTCCTAAAATAAGAAACTGTATTAAAATTGTTTTTAAATTTTTGTACTCCCTTCCTCAAACAAACAAAAAAAAATGTGTGACTTGGAAATGTTTTAAATGCCACAGCATACCTGGCAACCAAAGATTCATTTATTTGCTAACTTTTTATTTTCTGATGTACTGTTAGTCTCAGATTCTTTAAAAATTAGCTTATCCCTAGTTATAGCTAAAGCTCATATTTTCTTTCTGTGGACATATTTGCTTGATTATCTGTTTTGTATGCATATTAGCTTTATAAAGAGAATAAGTTTTCCAGAATCCAAATATTGCAGTTTAATCAGGTTTCATACTTATGGAAAGTCAGTTTTTATTTTGTTTAGTAAGAAAAAGTGTTTAATATATAAAGTTTCCTCCCCACTTCCCCTCAATACATTAAAATTAAATATGCAATGCAATATTATTACTATTAACATGGTTGTGAAAAGAAATAAGAAAATATGAAATACATTTGGCACATTGAAAAAAAATTGTAGGCATTATTTTGACACCTTACATGCAGTTCTTAATTTCTAATCCTGTGTGGATATATGCTATAAAATATGGATTTGCATAAGTTCACTATAAAGATAAGTACTACATATAGTGTAAAAATAATTTTTTTTTTTTACTCAATTTCATCTGTGATTTTACCACAACTATAAAATGAACTTATTTTCTATAATTCATTTCATAGCTTGATGGCTAACTTTCTGGAAGAATTTTACAGAATATGAAGTATTCTTACTAATTTAAAAGTTACACAGCATTTATTACATATTCTTTTTTAATTTGTGTTTTACATTTTTTTAATTAGAAACAGCAGGGTAGCTGAAAAAAATATTGGTGCGTTGTTTGACATTGATATTTCACAACTAAAATCTGAGAAATGCTTATTTTAAAATTTTGTAGCATTTCTTCTATTATATAAAAATCTTAATCCTCCGAAAAGTTCACAACCGTCAAAATGATCAGCAACTAATATGTTCAACGAAGTGTTGTCCTCATGGAAGCAAAATAATTTTAATGGAACTTCCAGCAGTATTGGGGCCTTCACATGGAGCAAAAACAACATTGACCTTCAACACCCATCTGCTTGGATATTTAATAACAGGTGTATTGCCTTTGAACAATCAGATCTTAACTCACTTGACTTCTGTAGAAAAGTTAGAAATAGAAAATCCCCAGTTTGCATTGTATGTGATGCGAAATTATCAAGGCATAGAATGATTTAAATCAGAATTATCTGCAGCGGACTGTCAATTCTGTGATCTTTCGTTTTCAAACTTGTGTAAAAAAATAAATATCAAGCCAGTGAACAATTTGTTAAAATATTGTTATTTCCTTTTTTAATTAAAATATGGCATATATTTTACAGGATATAGCATTTTTCTGTCCCCATACTTTTCAGTTGCCCTCATATAAAATAATGAAAATACATGTCAAGCAATATATTATATGTCAAAAAAGATGGTTACGGATTACTTCTGAAACTATAAGAAAATTATAAAAATATTCATATGAAGATAGATAATTCAATTTGTACTTTCTCTTATTTTGGAGTCAAAAAACATCAAATTTTTATAATGTTCCTGCATCTAAAAATGCCCAATCACAAAAATAGTTACTTGCCCTTTCTTAAACATATCCAAAAAGTTTGATCCAAACATCTGAGTTAGAGACAGTCAAAAATCATGATTTATTTCATTTTACAAGAAATTCAAAACATAAAATTGAAAATCAGGCTTCAAATCGCATGACAAAGTCACAATGTTTGACTCTAACTCAGTAATTTTTAGAGGCAGAAAATAGGCGTAGAGGTTGTGTAACTTTTGCGATTTATTCTAACAACACCTTTTGGGTATGACTAACAATGCAATAGTGATGACTTATGATTGGTGATTTTGAAATGCAAAAACTGTATAAAAGTTAAAGCTTTGAATTTTTCTTAAAATACTCACCATGTAAATGAAAGTACAATTTGAATTCTCTGCCTTTCTATGATTATTTTTGTAGTTCATATTATCCCTCTCTGAGTTACAAAAATATGCTGCAATTTTTCTTTGGACACTTGATAATGAGTTTAAAAATATAATATTCCATCAATCTGAAAGAAAAAAAAAAAGACTCAAAATATTGACTGATCATGATAATTTTCTCTGCAGAATCCAATTTAAAAATGGATAAACTCTTTGTATTTCATGGTTCAAACCAATATAATTTCTTGACAAGCGGGGTGAGCGGAGGGGTGTTGCAACTGTGGGCCATAGATTGTGAGTGCTATTTCTTGTAGGATGCCACAGGGCACACTGGATTATGTGTGTCATCCATTCACCCTCTGGGGCACCCTGGATAAGTGGTATCATTATTCTCCTCTGAGATGCCATTCTTTCACCCCTTAAGGTACCCTGGATGAGGGGTGCCATTATTCTTCCCTCAGACGCGATCTTTTCACCCCCTGGGGCACCCTGGTTAAGGTGTGCCATTATTCTCCCCTGAGATGCCATCCTTTCACCTCCTGGGGTACCCTGGATAAGGAGTGCCATTATCCTCCCCTGTGGTGCCATCTTTTCACCCTATTGAACACTGTGGATAAAGGGTGCCATTATTCTTCCCTGAGGTGCCGTCCTTTCACCCCCTGAAACACCCTGGATTAGGGGTGCCATCCTTTCACCCTAGTTAAGGGTGCCATTTTAGCTCCTCTAGGGGTGTCACCAGTGAGACAAGCCTTTCACCCCTAAAAGGTGCAATGTGTCACCATTAGTTTTAACAGTGTACAAACATCTTCAAAGAAACAACAAATAGAAATACAGAAGATTAGGTTTGAAAGTAAGAAAATGGAAATGCGACTGACAGACTATAAAAAATTTAATGAGTCAGTAAAGTATAATCTGGATAAGCATGAAGTTGAAAAGGAAAAACTAGAAAGTGAATACAAAAATTTGAAAGATAAGGAAGAAACAGCAAAAAGAATGAATTGGTCTCTAGGAAAAGTTATCCAGTTGTTTACAGGAAAAGATGGTGTAGTACGCTTAGCAAAACTTCGAACCAAGTTCGGGGAAATACTTCGTCCTGCACAAAGATTATATCCGTTGGAAGTAAATTTAGAATCGAATGACTTTTTCCAGAAAAATGTTGAGTGTGCTCCTCCTAGTGAACCTAATGATAATGAGTCACCCATTTCTGCCAAAGTTCGAGAAGACTCTCCTAGAAAGTCTAAGTATGGAGTGTGATTCGAACCCCAGAACGTTTAGATCTCATGAACTTGACCTCGACAGTGATTGAGTTTCAACATGGTAAAACTCAAGGGGGGGAGTGTGTCGCGGACAGCTCCCTCTGTTTCTCTTTGTAAAGACTGAACGCACCTCCAAACGATTTTTAATCGAACTTTAACTTTTGTATGAATGCAGACCTTTTTTCTTTTTTATGAACTGAAATGAACTGATAAAATTGTTTTTCTTTAGAATGTTTTTCCGATGTTGCTATGGATATGTAGAAGAATTTTTTAATGAATTTGAACGGAGCTGTGACTTCGTTTTGATGAAATTATTCTAATATATAATGTTAAAATACGCTGTAAATAATTGTAATATAGTTGTATATAATTTTTAAATTAATGCCTGCATCCTTTTTGAGTTTGTATTTAAGTGAAAACCAGCCTGGCGCGGACCCGATTTTACGGAAACGAAGCAGCCCGAACTTACCTGATCGAGAGAGAGGGTAAGTAGAAGATTTTGATCTTTATATTTAGCTGCTAATATATTTGAAAAAGAGTTTTAATAAAAACATCTCTGTTGTTCAAAAATGGCCTAATGTGCTCAATAGTATTAATTTACATTTAAAATTTAACATGAGACTACAAACTGAATTTATTTAATTATTTTGTTAATACATCAAAATCACTGAAAATTGAATTTTTCTCCGATTTTTAATGAGCTTGCGCGATTAGAAGATATTCTTTAAACTCAATTTATTTTTTATTATTATTAAACAGTACAATATGAATATATTTTTCACTATAGTGATAAAATATATGTATCTGTAATATTTTTTTAAAAATTCTGAAAAAATCGGAAATTTTAAGTTTTTTTTAATTTTTAGGTGGTTTGCGCGATCGGAAGATGTAGTCCGATTTGAAAAATTCTTTTTTTTGTTTTTCTTGTATTTACCAATCGTAACTTTTCCGCACTATAGCGATTCGGAAATAAAAACTTTTGTTTTTTCGCACCACCCTATTATCCATGTCTGATTAACTTGGAGAAGATTTGAAAAATTTCTTTTTCTGCATAACTTATTACAAAGGTAAGAACTTATGTGCTGTTCAAGCCAGGTCAGATACAACTGCGTCAAGCAATTAATATAAGCTTTGCTTTCTAACATATTTATCGTGTATTACACGCAATAAAGACCTTGATAGATATTACAAAACTATTACGGAACGCATGATTCATACTTTATTTCTTTATTATTATTTATAGTTTTATCTTTTGTAGCTCTTTTATTATTTTTTATGTTATTTTTTATATTATTTACCTTTTTAAGAATTTTATGCTTAAAATTGCGTTAAATTACTCTTTTGAATAAGATTGGCTATTGACAACTATTTTTGGCTATTTATATTCTGGTAATGATAATACGTAAGTATCAAATAATACATATTGAAATATTTCGCAAAAAAAAGATAAACCATCAACAGAGCCATTCCTTTTTTGTGGTATAGTGCAGAGTGCTAATGTAGTAAACTAAAATAATACATACTAAGAGAACAATTAAGAAATCCATTTTATTAGGAAGTGTTAATTGCATGCAATTCAAATTCTTAATGTATGTGCGTAACCTCAGATAACTGTTTTGCTAAAAATTTTGATTTAAAAAAAATAAAGTTAAAACACTTAGCATTTAAAAAATACTTTATTTTTGATTTAGCAATAATTAGAAACGAAGTTATAGTCTGAAATATTAACAAGGAATTAACTTTTTGAAACCGGAGGTGACCGTTTAAAGAGCCACAGAATAATAAACATGTGATTTTAATACACAAATATATATCTTATAATATATAAACAAATGAATATACACCTACAAGTACGATGAATTTTTAAGCTGTAAACTCAATACACAATTTGTTGTGCTATCTAAATTATAATTTTCTAATTTATTCATGTATATCCAGTATGTGTTTTTGCAGTAATAGACTGGATACAAAGACAAAACTGCAGTATGAGAGTAAGATTGTAATTAAATAATAGAAAAGCATATACTTAAGATTAACAACATAAGCGGATACTCATCTTGGTGTACGTTGTGTCTGGTTTTCTGAGAAGTAACCATGACGAGAGACTGAAAGTAAAGGACACTTCTTAAGTGAACTTTTAATTTCAGATAAATAACCTACAGTTATCCATAAGTTTTTTAATAAATACAGATTATGTTAGTAAAATAAACAGCTTTGTTCTGTGAAAACAAAAGGCTTTTTTGAGCTGACGTGCCAATATTGATATAACCTATGAATATTTTCTAGAAGATAATCACTAATTTGTTTCACGATGCCATTAACTTTTTCATTTGATGCTTTTTAAACTGATCGACATTAAAATATTTCTGTCTGAAATATTTCACAATTCTGATGAAATAAGTATTAAAGAAGATATGACATTTCAGATGTTTTACACAGAACCCTCCTTAATCAAACCCGACATTACTAATTCATTTAAAGCTTACTAAGTTCGCATTAATCTTGTGCACTTCTACTAAATTTCTTTTATATAATTTTACTTATTATTCGTAAACAACATATGTTTTTTAACCACTTCCCGACGCACATGATTTTTTTCAGCACCAGTCATTCCAAATAAAACTTTTGTTTAATTAATACGCAGAAGTTGCTTGAATAATTATCGTAGAAGTTACTATTCGAAAAAACTGATTAAGGATGAGTTTGGTTGTTTTATTTCATCCTAACATGCATCTCTATCAATCGACCAAAATATTCTACTGCTATTGTAATTCATTCGCTTTTAATTATGATTTTTATTAGCACTCTTCAAATGTCATGCCATACGAACGAATATTGTTAATCGAATACCATTTATCCAATAAAATAAATTAATTACTTCTGCTTTTCGAATGCCTGCTATTACTTTAAATTCACCAGCAAATCAGAAAATGCAATTTTAAAAGAGGATATGTAAGAGATCATTATAATAACTTAAATCTTCAAGAATGCGTGGAATTTTTTATTCTGTAGATGTTCATGCGGAATATTATTATTATTCTAATTATATTAGAAATCTCTCGTATTCAAGAGAGATCATGAATAAGTTGTTGAAATAATTTTTATTAACTTGGAGATTTCATGATAAACGGTAATAATAATTCCAAATGAATATTTAGAAAATATTCTGTTAAGTGCACTTTAAGATCAAAATCTATTGTTTTACATGCTGACCAGGAAGAAAAGTTTCTCATTTACATAACATAAATGAATAATGGCTTTTCCGATTGTTACATTATAGATCGTGCCATTTTAGAATATTCTTATTTACAGTGGCCATCAAAAGTTTCCAGCCAGTTAGTTTTTTATTTATTTATCAGAAGTTTTCCCGTGAAGAAGAAGCACAATTGCTTTAAAAGTTAGTAATATGTGAATGTCCTCTGACCACATGATCAATTTGATTGGATATTGAAGACACTTCATGGAAACTGGAAAAATTTGAAATTCGTGTGTGCAAAAGTTTCTAGCCACTCATAATTCCTTAGGTTTTTTCTGTCGGTAAAGTTTTTTTTTGCCGTGTTTATGAATGAATCAAATTGAATAGTATAGTTTAAATATAAAAATGAAAAATTCAAGAAATATTGCTCGTAAATGAGTGATTAGCTTGTCGTTAAAAGTCTAATCTTCTTGAGATATTGCGACAAAATTATCGATCGGTAAACTGGCTGTAAACGATATTTAAAAAATACATAAATATGGCCATGGTCTTCAGGAGTTTTTAAAATCGTGGATATCCCGAAAAATGCCTATTTTTGTTGAGGGATTTATTTTGGGGAAAACAGTTGATGACCCGGATAAAAATGTCGTTGCAATATCCCGCGATATAAGGAATGAAAATATTGATAAAATATATCAGTCTACCATATCAAGATGCTGTCGTGATGCAGAACTTTATGGAAGAGTTGATGTTTAAAAAATGCCAGAGGTAAAAAAAAGATACCAACGAACCCGACGGGAGTTTTCCAAGGAACACAAAGTCTGGTCAAGTGAAAACTGAACAAAGGTTCTATTTTTCCATCAATCGAATTTAAAACTATTTTGGGAGTGATGATAGACACTACATCAGATGACATAACAGTAAAAGATATGATTCTACACATGTTTTCCTATAATAAAGCATGGCGGAGGATACGTTATAATGTGGGGAGATTTTTCTTCAAAAAAGTGTTGGTCTGTTATCTGAAATCTGCGGTAAGATGAATGATGCAATGTATAAGGATATCTTGCAAGAATATTTTATGCCTTATTAGAGGATCAATTTGTGCTGCAACTATTTGTTTTGAAAAGATAACGACTTAATGAATTTATGTGAAGTCGACAAACAATGTCATTTGCGCAAAACAATTCCGTTTTTGAAATGGCCAGCCCAAACGCCCAACATTAATCCAATCGAAAAACTATGTAAATAAGATGGCAAACGTGTGCATAACTATAAATATTCAAACTTTTGGCAATTGTTTTTCTAAAACGAAAAACGAAATCTTATATTTGTGTTTATAAAAGAAAATATTATCTGAGGAAGAACCTGTTTGGAGAAGGTTTGAAAGTACTAAGATTTTTAAATAAAATTAACTTTTTACCATCTATAGTTGATTATTTAATCGCCTTTTAAGTAAGCATGAACATTTTAAAGTTCATATTATTCATTTTACCATTCATTGTTTTAGCTAAAACGGATATCCATTATCGTTTATTAAATTAACATGAAATAAAATCATGAAAAAACAATAATCTGTAACTGTTTAAGTATATTTAAAACCCTACGAACAGTTTTCACAAGACGTCATTATAAGTAAAAAGAACATGTGGTCGTTTGTTCACGTTTTACATTAAATAAGGTCTTTTTTCGCTATTTTATCGCAACGTTAGTTAATTGTCACACTCATGAGCTCAGACACTAAATCAACGAAAACAAAAGCACAATATTCCTTTATTTAATTATCAAATAATAAAAACATTTGCAAAATATGATTTTCAAAATTATAATGAAAATTTTTGTAATTGTTAGAAATTTACATTCAATTCTTATATTAAATGCATATTTAAATAAAATTAGTTTAATTTGCATAATTCATAACAAAAAACACCCCAAACTTTACTTCAACCAACTACCTTACCCAAACTTATGATCTGCAGCGTGGCAGATAGGCGTGCTGACCACCACGCCAG
Organism: Maratus speculifer; assembly: GCA_964019185.1. Classification (NCBI taxonomy): domain Eukaryota; kingdom Metazoa; phylum Arthropoda; class Arachnida; order Araneae; family Salticidae; genus Maratus; species Maratus speculifer. Next base: position 27,818,031 of record OZ025292.1, read on the forward strand.
TGAGCTTCGCCTTGCTAGAAAATGTTGAAAAAGTGCATAAAAAATCTTCAAAAATGTATATTGCGTTCTTAAATTCTAATTGAAATAGCAACAGTTAGAATGAGAAAAAATGTATGTATAATTATAACTTAAAATAAATGTTACAATTATAATTATAATGGAGTTTATTTATTAAAATAAACACCTTTTAATAATATACTTCTTTCAATTTCAATTTAAAATGTGTATTTTATTTATTAAAATATTTATTACATTTATTTATTATGTAATTTATTTACTAAAATAAACACCTTTTAATAATATACTTCTTTCAATTTCAATTTAAAATATGTAAGATGAAAAATTTAAAAACAGTGGAAATGAGTTTAAGAAAGAATGGGTAAAAATTTGAATGGAAGCACTGCAGATAATAACATCATAGATCGTACAATTTTAAAACATTCTTAATCATTTGTTTTGAAAATAGCTAAGATAAAACCAAAACATGAAAACTCTCTATGAAAACTATTTGTATTGCTTTTAAAATATTAAACTGGCACTTTAAATCAATTAAAAGACGAATAATCTTTTAAATCAATTTGGGGATTTCTAATAAAACAAATTAATCATTTATAGTTTGGGTATAAATATTACGTACAAGTTATCTAATTACATTCATAACTGTGTATATAATCCTGAAATTATCAATTAAATGACTATTGGGAAAATAATTTTCTAATACAATTAATTATTTAATCAGTTCTTTTGAAATGCATTAGATTAGCTGTTCTTTGGGATTCAAATAATTGTATTGTGAAAAGAATTGTTCTTCAAAAGAATTTAGATCCCACAGAGATGATGGATGTGCTCGAAGAAAAATTAATTGAAGTTAAGTTGATTACAAGAGGATTAAAGAAGATATTTGAGTAAAACTAATTATATTAAGGCAACGGAACATGTTTAAAAATTGACTGAAGTTTGATTATCGATTAATATTCTATTGTTAACTTAGACTATGGCACTTTTGTTTGAATCCATACATGTTTCATAAAAATGTAAATAACAACAAGAAACGTTTAGAAATTTTCTTCAGGATTAATTTTTCTAAACTAATATCACTATAAATTGAAATTCCCTTTATTATTATTTTTTTGTCTCTCGATTATACCGAAAGAAATGTTAAATAAATTAGAAAATTATAATAAAAGAATTTAAATCCATAAAATTTAATATTGTTTTTTCCTTTAAAATAAAATGTGTATTTTTAGAGAAGTTAATTTATTATGTATGAAAAAAATATTCATGCATTAACTTGTCAAAATTTATCGCAAAAAATCATGGCAAAAGTATATATTTTAGACAATAGAGTTTAAAATTTTGTATAGTCTGTCTGTACTACACATCATTTACGTCATAACGTACCTCTATCCTGTTAGGAATTTTCCTACCTGATTAACAGCACATTCTTAAAGGTACTACCGTTATATATAAAAAAAAAAAAAATATCTTGTTTATTTAATTATTTAAAATCGTTTTGGTTTCTTCATAAGAAACAGAAGAATTTTTAATTAATACTTAACAGTGTTTTAAAACAAGTCCTACACAATTTGCTTCTAACTTTTTGCAGTATATTTGAAAAGTTTTTATGGATTGGATTCCTCTGTCTGCCGTGAGTCTATCCATACTCTAACTATCATAAGTAGTCTGGAATTGTAATGATTTTGTTTAGGTTTACTATAGAATATTTCGTACTAAAATAAAGTGTATAGCATAAATATTTCGTTGGCAGGCACACACAAAATAATTCAGTTACGTTACGGTCTATGGGAGAAAACCATTTTCGGTGTGTTTTACAGATGTTACTATATCTGAAACAATGAAATGTAAATAAGTCATTCAGATGAGCTGTAATATGCTTTTTCTGAAATATAGAACTTATGAATTTGAAGTTCGTTTATAGGGATGCACAAAAATTTTCCTTTCCTTCTGTGGTATGAATTTTTAAGCTGGCCTAGTTTTGAGTGTATTAGATATTGCATACAAATTCTATATATTACATGCAGGACTACATATACGCGAAATATTTTTCGCATATTACCACTAGTAATTGCTCAAAATTGATTTTAATTTCCTTGTTAAATTTCATATTAATATAAAAAAAAAACTTCCTGATAATGAAGATAATGAAAAAGATCCTGATAATGTTGCAAAGTGCCTAATTTATGCCTAATGCATAATTTTTCAGATTTTTTTTTTTTTTTTTTTTTTTTTTTTTTTTTTTTGCTGTTGTTGGGTGGAGGGGGATGTTCTACAAAATGACAAATAACAATAGATCGCTGCTATTATTATGAAATGTATTATGGAATCTCTTGGAATCAAATAACTTTTGGAATTATGCAATGACTATAGAGTATACTTTTCGAATTCAATAAATGTTATCATTGAGCTTAATCGAATGTCATCAATTCTTAATCACGTAAATTAAAGATCTTCTCTGATTTGTCTTTTTAATTGAATCTCTGTTTCATTAAAAAAAATTTTCCTCTTTTTATTCCATTTTAATTACACATTTAAATTTTATGTTTACATGGGTTTTAGAAACAAACAGTTTGGCGCAAAGCTGGCTCATGGAAAATTGCAAAATGAAACCATGGATATATATAAAATTAAATGCCAAAATGAAAAGCGAAATAAAAAATAACTGACATTTTTGTAATGAGAAATTTTTTTTAAAAAATAGAATTTTACATGTTTTTTATAAAAGAATACAGAATTTTATAATATTTATTATGTGTTTTTGAATAACTTGTAGTAAAAATATATCAATATGTAATTTTATTTCCCACAAAATGTTAATTTAATATAATAATAGTACATATTTCTCGCAATACATTTTGCTGTATGTATATTATATACGTTATTTGTAAGTAATATACAATATATTTGATTATTATGAGTCATCAGTTCTTTTATCTAATTTTTGTTTTGTATTCTTTCAAATCCAATAATTAAAAGTTTTTATGAATATTCAGGAAAAAGAATTTCTGTATTACATATAATTTTATATATAAAATATTTGAGCTTTTATTCTGCGCTCACAAGATCTTGGAACGTTCATGAATAATTTATACTGTCACAAATGCCTTCCATCAGCATTTTATTTCCCATATTTTCCGGATTGGCGTCATCTGGTCATTTTGTAATCTAACGAGAATTGCGTCCTTTGTTTCAGAAAAGTTTTTAAATTTTGGAAGTTCCATATTTTTCTGTAATAAAAACATTTCACAAAAAAATGTCCAAAAAAAAAAAAAAAAAAAAAAAAAAACTTCATACGTACATGCTTCACATCTTTAAAAAAATATATGTGACATTTTAAGTAAGAAACTCGAAATATCTACACCGGTTCCCCTTATTATAAGCACTCGGTTTGTCTGTCCGTCTGGCCGGGTGACCGTCTGTCCGCGCTCTAACTCTCGTAAATATACACGGACTGTCATGAAATTTTTGGACGTTAAGGACGTTTACTCGAGCACGAACCCTATTGAAAATGAAGGTTCTGCCATACTTAGTGTATTTACAGGGACAATCAAAAGTTTTCCATTACATTACGGCCTATGGTGAAAAATTGTTTCAAATGGATTTTAAAGGTGCTACATCCTGTCAAACATCTACAAACTTATATGCATCTACAAAGGTCACTAAAATATGCATTTTGTAAAGTATGCAGTGAAAGGAATAGTTATTTTTCATTTACAGGGCCATAGAAAAGAATTTCAATACATAATATAACAAGTAAGAAAAATCATGCGTTAAGCATAGATTATGAAACACTTTTCAACACTTAATGAAATCTTCAACAAAACTTTGTTATTTAGGGAAATAATAGTGTATAGCGAAATATACCCAAATATGTTTTCCAGTACTTTAAAACAGCCCTGTATTTCATATGTCAGCTGATATAATGGGAAAATTTAGTTTAGCAAGAAAATACCCAGTAGCTTGAAATTTTTTTTTTCAGCATGTCATACTATTAGATGGAAACATACTTGAATACTTTTGTTCAGCCCTGTAGTTTACATTGTGAAATTACTACACGTCAGCATTAGGCTAAAATTTATTGTAAACCAAACAAACTGAAATCACATTCTCATAAATCATCATTCATAGGCGTCCATGTACTGAATTGTTTGCGTGGCTCTGTATATCCATTTACCTATATTCTGCAAACATTTCTCAGTAAATTGAATGAAGATCAGCGTAAAAATGCATAGCTTATTTAAGAACCAATTTTAAATAATTTACGCTCATATTCATTAACGTTGGTGAGCTCTTTTGGGTAGCCCTGTATATCAACTATAACATTTATACACACCACATAATGTGCATATATTTAGCCAAATATAAACGCGAATATCATAATTAAAATGCATTTCATCCCTCCATCAGCCATCATCGGACACATATACGGTACTTCGGAAAGAATATACTATTTGAAATCTTTTGTGTGGCCCTGTAAATGCTATGTACTTCATATTATGCAAGACAATAGCGTATAATTTATATTAAGCTTCAGTGACATATATCAATTTTAACATACAACATAAAGCTTAATATATTTAAAATATGCCACACACAATTCCCCCTTTTACCATTATTTGATGGAATTATTTTGTGTGGCCCTGTAAATGAATAATAGCTACATTTTCACCTTATATTTTATAGAATGCATATTTTAATATGTTTGACAGGGTACAACACCTTTAAAATTCCTTTGAAACGATTTTTCCACATAGGTCGTAATGTAATAGGAAAATTTTGATTCGCCCTGTAGATAAACTAATCATGGTAGAAACTTCATTTTCGATAGGATTTCTGCTAGGGTAGACGTCAATAACATCCTAAAATTTCATGGGAATCCGAGTATATTAACGATTTTTCCTCATGGATCGTAATGTAATGGAAAACTTTTGATTCGCCCTGTAGATAAACTAATCATGGTAGAGACTTCATTTTCAACACGGTTAGTGCTAAGATAAACGTCAATAACGTCCTAAAATTTCATGGCAATCCGAGTATATTAACGATTTTTCCCCATAGGCCGTAATGTAGTGGGAAACTTTTGATTCTCTCTGTAGATAAACTAATCATTGTAGAAACTTTATATTCAATAGGGTTCGTGCTGGGGTAAACGCGAAAAACGTCCAAAAATTTCAGGGCAATCCGACTATATTTACGGGAGTTATAGTACTCCAGACGGACATCCGGACATACGGCTATCCGGACAAACGGCCAGACAAACCAAATGCATAAGCACTTTTCAACTTTGTTGGAAAGTGCAAAAAAGGGGGGGATCGTTTGCGACATATTTTGATTATGGTAAACGATTTCATTTATAATCAAACTGATATATGTTGCTGAGGATTAGTATGAGTTATTTCATGCATAATATTAGTGCATAGCATTTACAGGGACACACAAAATATTTCAAATAGTATATTCTAGACGGAATCCTGTTTATTATGAAAGATGGCTGTTAGATGGATGAAATGCATTTTTGATTGTGATATACGCTTTTAAGTTTCAATAGATATATCCATATTATATGGTTTATATAAATCCTAAATGTTATACAATTTAGATAATTCCATTTTATTGTATCCATAGTTGTCAAAAAAAAAATAAGATTGAAAATAAATTATTAATTATCTAGTAAGTTAAGTTTTCTCAATATTTTTTTCCTCAAAATCAAAAATCAAAACAAGTGCTAGAAAATGGTTACATTGAAACTTTTATTGTAAACTAAAAGAACATTGTTCCATTAATTTATTGAATTCTCCAATAATTTGTTTTTGTTGGACAAAGTTCCGTAACTGAGTATGTTGCCACGCTTTTCACCTAATAATACCGTTGCTAGCTATCATTTGTTGCAGATTTTAACTGACAAAAGTTAGGGGAGCTGTTGTCTATCAAGAGATCCTTATATGTTTTCAAAAATTTTACGAAAAATTTATTGAGTGATAAGCGAAAACATTTTAAAATACCATAAACGCAAAAAATAAGATTAATTTCGTTCCGAAAAGTTTTGTCATTTCCTGGTTCTTTACAGCAAATTCTCAAATAACACATAGTAAAATATATATGTTTCAAAAAATAAATAAATAAATAAATAAAAAATAAAAATACTGAAATAAAAATTCAGAATTTAAAAGAATTTATTTTTTCTGTATACTACAGTGCCTTTTAAAATAAACAAGATTCAAAGGAGGTTAATCCATAAAGTTACATTTTCCCAAAGCATCGCATCTTAAAATATAACACATGGCAATATATCCATTTACGGAACTTTCCCTTTTTAACCTATAATTGAAACACGAAGTGTATATTGCGTCAAAAAATCAAAACGAGATGGTAACTCCAGTTATAAATGTTTCCGCATAAAATTGTTTGCAAAAATGTTCTTTGCTTATGATATTCTGCAATCTAGCAATTCTTAAATGTTTTAAGAAGGCCATATGCATTATTATTTTTATAAAAAATTAAAAAGAGTGTATAATTTATTTCGCATTGGAAGACTTCTTTTAGACTGACTGCAAATTTTCAAAGCCGTATATCTTGAAAAATAAAAAAAAGCGAAATATGTGTTAATACGAACTTAGAAATTTCATAACGTTGCTCCTGACTGTATGAAGACACTGATGTAATAATAATTACCAACAAAAATAAAAATAATCTTTAGGGAATAGACTGTTTAATTGTTATATTTATCGTACATAAAATATCAGAAAACATGTTTTTAACTTTAATTATAAGTAAGGTACCTAAATGTTGTCGCATTTACAAAGAATCTGACAATAAAGTCTGAAATTTCGAGGATTATTTTCTTCCAGAGCCTTTTTCATTTTTAATTGTCTGAGACATCATTTTGCATTTTAAAAGATTGATGGGGCGTTTTCTATATTACTAGAAGTAAATTTTATTCATAACTCTTATTTTGGAGGCGTAGTTGCCTAGTGGTCATAGCACAAAACTCCAGACTGAAAAGTCTCGTGTTCAATGCTCATCATCAAAGCGTGTGCAGTGTGCGCGCTCGATAAATAAAGTGGTTCTGAAAGTCCTATGGTCGGTGTTATATTTACCATGGGTATAGGTCATTGACTTTCTAATACACGGAGACGCCACATCCCATTGTTCTCTAGATATGGTTTCAAATCCAACATCTTTGGCGCAAAAGTGCCGTTTTTTGGCGGTGATCGATTTATTGGCTTCTTTCAGATTTCACAAAGAAAAAAAGCTAAAGTGCGGCCAACCCAGGAGAAACAAAACAATAGGAATTTCGGCGGGAGAAAAACCGGTTTGGCGCGCTAAATCTGCCCTCCGTCACATGATGATAGCCCCTCAGAGACGTATCGAAATTGAGGAGAGGGCGATGTTGGTGCTGCCGTCTTTTGGTGACGTTGCCGAACATCTTCTACGTAAGTTTGATTTCTAACCCTCTGGGTGCAGTCCAGTGAAAGCTCCAGCACCCCTCTTGCCCTCAGGGCACACGTCAACAGCTCAGATTGTAATAAATCTAAATGTTAAAAAATAAATAACCATTACTATAATGCCATCCACTTATAAATTTTTCATTTAAAAAATAAAATCATAAAAACTTAATAAAACTATAATCAGGTACGGAGTTTAACATGCATTTGAAAGTGTAGTTACACAATAATAATTTTAATGTTAATAATTACTTGTTATTTTTGTCTGTAAAACATGATTGTTATCAAGAAACTGGTTACTTAAAAAAAGTTAATATACGAAAAAATTACATTCTGAGTTTAAGAAATTGAAAATTATAGTCTAAAAACGACTCAGAAAAGTTTACGAAAATCAATGGTAGAAAATTATTTTTGCTTTACTATATAGCTCTGTAAATCTACAAAAAACATAGACCAGGAGGCGGACGCAAACACCATCACCTCGTTGAATTAAGGCTGACATTACACAATTAGACAGAACTCAATTAGCATGTTAAAATGCAACTGGTCTGTCAAGTGATATCGTGGTGGAGAACACCTAAAAATGAAATTTTTTGTTGACTAGTAAGTTTACTATTGTGTTTTCCTGCTCCTAGTTTTTCATGTTTTCATACTTTTTGGAGAATGAAAGCATACATACAGATGAGCCACTATAATAAGTTTTTAGGTATTTTCAACCAAGATATATGACATGGCAAACCAGTTGCATTTTAATATTCCAATCGACATTCGTCCACAACTAGAATTTTAGCCGCCAACTCTTTCAGGTGTTCGCATGCACTTTGCTCCCTATTTATATTAGATCTTGATACTTTTAAAGATAATGAATTTGTAACTGCAAAATAATTTATAACTTGAACGGATCTTTTGTATATTTTCATTTTTTTTTATATATTTTTTCCTAGATTACGAAACATATGACTTTTTTAAGTGCAACTTTTATTTTTCATAATAACCCATCGAAAATTAAATGGTTGCAAACTATTAATCTATATTATAGCATGGAATTTTTTCCAGAGAGAAAATTCGCCTTGAATACAATATTTCAAATGAAAATCAAATGTCAAATTATTTTAATTGCTTATAGGCGTTAATGCCAACATAGTGAAAAAGATTCCATGCCACTAACCCGGGCCATCAGTATAGCACACTGACGTTCTATCGACTAAACCACATTTAACGACAACCAGCCTCGAACTTTCTCACTATTGCGTGTTGGCAAGGCTACATTCCCAGCACAAGATGGAATATATACTATGAGCCACCGATGGGGCAAACACAGAACTCAAATAGAATCAGCATCGATGAATATATATTAATGCATGGAAATTTTTCCACAGAGAAAATTCGTCTTGAATAGTGCCCTTAACAGTGCGCTATACTGATTTCCCAGGTTCGATTCTCGGCATGGAATCTTTTGAACTGTTTGGCATTAACATCTATAAGCAATTAAAAGAATTTGAAATTTCATTTTCATTTGAAATATTATAATCTATTTAAGAATATTCAGTTTTATCCATTAATGATTGATTTTTTTTTTTTTTAAAGATTTTGTTACTCCTTTCTTTATTATATATATATATATATATATATTTGCAAACTAATTATCACATATTGTATAAGACTTTTATTTTCAGAAAAAGTATTAATTGATTTGATTTGTAAAAAAATCAGAAATAAAAATGAAATAGTACCGATTTTTTTTTAATTTTTCTATCGATAAATTTCGGTTGAATTATGAATAATCGATAAAATTCATATATGCGCTATGGAGAATGAAATAAAATTCAGCAATTTAAGTTATCCGTGTTATAGAAAAATACCTGTAGTCAATGCAATATGTCGCTACATAGTAAATGTTTTAAAAATTTTAATACGACAATAATGTAGTTTATTTGTACTGGCATGCTGTTGCGTTTTCGCAACACAATCCTATCTCACATAAAAATTAAAATAAAAAGAATACTTCCCAGTTAAACTGATGGCATTGAGTTCACAGGATACAAATACTAATTGTATATTAAAGCCTTATATTTTCAAGGGTTAATTCCGTTCGAAAAAAAATTAAGAAGGGGAAACAGCTCTCCCCTTTCCTCTTTTTTTATACTTAATCATTGAACCATTGAACTATCAAAGACATGCTTTATCATATAAAAAATCTATATCCAAAATTCAGAGCAAATGAGATAATTCTTAATAAAAAACCCATTTAGTATTTATATAATTTAAAAGAAGTTATCCCCCTCTTTTATACTTAACCATTCAACTTCCAAAACTATTCAGAGATTTGAACGAAATCTGAAAATTCTGCTTGAAAAACCCATTTATATAAATTAAGGGGGGAGCATTAGAACCCCTGTTCCCCCTATTTATACTTATTCAATGAACACCTAATAACAGTCACGGAATCGCCTCATCAGAATGATCCTAACCTAAATTTTGAACGAAAACTTAATTCCGCATGAAAATCCCATTTATATTAACTAAGGGGAAGGGCATCAGCCTTCCGTTCCCCCTCTTATACATATCGAATGAACTCCAAAAACTAATCAGGGAAGCGCCTTATCAGGATATACCTACATAAAAAATTTCAAGTGGATCGGATATTTTTATCATGAGTTATCGCATTACGCACGAACGTACGAACGTACATACAGAACGGACGGGCACATAAGCTCTCAGGCTATGATACCCTGTAAGCTAAAAAAGCAATATGACTTTGTTCTCTCCTTATTAATAATTAACATTAGAGCTCCCGATTATACGTTTATACGAGTATACGTATAATACGTATTATGCGAAATACGGATTTGCTATACGTATAATACGGAATCGGCGATTATAAGTATTACAGAAAACAGCATATACGGTACATCGTATATACGAATCATATCCAAGCGGTTAAACGTATAAACGTTTACACGTTTTTCGTTGAATGTATGAAATTTGAAGTTTCAATGTTTTTCTGTGGATTAGAGACATTGAAAAATATCCGGTAGAGTATCCCCGCATCGCGATTCTTTGTTCAAAGAACTGTGATGTGTTTACTTAATCACTACTTGTTATGCAGGTACTTAAAAAAATCTGAATACTTCCTCAGTTTAAATTTTGGTTTTTTCCCCCCAAAAAACTAAGTTATTTATCATAAAATGTCTTACATTAGTTGTGGGTAGAATAAAACTAATCTTTGGAAGATCTGTGGCGCAGTACTTAGTTTTTTATATTTTCTTGTATATTTAGAAGAAGAAAGTATTGGATTCGGGAAAACTTTCGGTGGGTTTAAACGTTTTAGGAGTAAGAGAGTCCTAAAAACATGTTTTTTACAAAATATCTGCCTGTAAGTTTGTGAGTCTGTGACTTTGTCTGTCTGTATGTGACATGAATTTTGTGGGCGCTTTATCTCAAGACCTAATACACAGAATTAAGAAACATATACGGGGGAGACTGGGGCACATGTCAAAATGGGGAATAAGAGAACATTGCCATTTTTCACTAGTTATTATGTTTTTTTATTTCAAAAAATTCCCGATGATGGTAGCACCTATAGACATATGGAAAATGTTTTTGAAACTCTTGGATATTTTGTTTGCCCCCGTATTTTTACGCGAAATATTCAACAGTATTTTATTTATTTTTTACGTGTTTTCTACTGCAATTCCGCCGCTAATTTTCACAGATACTTTATTACAAACATGAGTAGTTTAATTAGTATTTTTTTCAGAAAAATCTGAGTATGCGCAGTCTGGAGACCTTCCTTCTTAGTCATCCTGATTATGAAATGTGAACAAGGAAACCATGAAAAAAATAACCAATCGAAAGCATGAAATTTCTGTTTCATCTGCAACTGGTCCTAACATTATAGAAAATTATTTTCTCCATTTTTACATAAAAAGTAATTAGCTTAAAACAATTGATAAATATCAGAGAAATGAAATTGAAACAAAGAATGAATTGATTGAGCCATTTTAAACGTTGTCTTTCTACGGGTTCCATATCGTTTTGTATAAACAATACTACGAATGTCAAGATTAAAAAAATGAAATTTCATTATACATTAACAGAGTTAGGAAATATTAGCTCCATGGAAAGAACAGCATTTACGGTCGGGTGCAATCTTGAGTGTAAAACAATAAGTGAGTAAAGAATTTTTAAAAAATAAAAAGAAAAAACTAAATTTAAAAAGAATTTACAATAAATCTGAAACATTTATATTCCCATTCTTTGCTCAAAAAGTGTTTAATTCTGTTGGTTATTTACGATGGATACAATTTGCATACATTACTTATACAAAATGTAAAATAACGGGGTATCTGAGTTCATTACCATAAGATGAAAAAAAAACACTAAATAAATTCAAAGTACAATATTGCAAAATACTTTTGCAATTCATGGTAATAACTCTCTATTTTGAAAATAGATATTTCGCTGTTAGTGAAACGAGACTGGCCAATCAAAAATCTGATGTTTTGTAAAATTTTTGCAAACTTTTTCAAATATATATACGCTTTTCATTGCTCGATCTCGTATATATAAGGCATACTATGAGGATTCCTGTCGTAATGCCACCGATTTCCAAATTATTCTCTATTATGTGATATAAGACTGATGAGGTCAAATATTTAAATTAGATACGATACGAGGAATATACGTATACATTAAATATACGTATTCTTAAATATACGTTTAACCGATACGCCCTTATACGTATCCGGATACGTTTAAACGTATATTTTAAGGTATCCGTATAGCAGAAAAACGTATTATACGGATATACATACATCGTTTAAACGTACAGCTGCTATACGTATCCCATCGCGAGCACTAATTAACACATGTACAAAGTAAAATGGTACTTAATTTGTGGGGCGTATAAGAATGGTCAAAAGCTTAATGGATTTTTTTAAATGGTTTTACAAATGAACATATGATCTGATAAGTGAGGTAATATCAGTGGTAAAATTAACTGTTAGCGAGTATGATATTTCTATAAAATTTTAGCTGATATTTTTTTTTTTAAATAAAAATTAGAAAAAGCTTCAATATCGATATTTTGTTCTACATTAAGAAAGAATTGAAATAAAGGATATATCAAATAATATAGTAAGGGATGCTTTCGAAAATAATTGACCTGAAAATTTCACAAAAGTATAAAAAAGAATTTATAAGGAAGTATAAAAAAAGATAACGGAAAAGAGCCTACAACTCGTCTTCCGGAACATTTCCTGTGACAAGCATTTTCTGAAAGATGCCAAAATAGATTTCCGAGTGAATGAAACGTGAAATACGTGTACAAGGTCATTTCGAATTCGTGGCTGTTATGAATACTGAGGGATACCGGTACTGACCGGGCTTCTTGTGTTACAGACTATAGATGAAAAAAAAATATTTAATTTATATAATTACATTAGATTTTTTACATTTAATATAGTTCTTTAGAATATTCACTAATAATTCCATGAATCCTTTTTATACGAGTAAAGATAACTAATTTAAATAATGTTTTGAAGTTTATCCAAAGCTATAGTTTTGATTTAGCTTCGTGCCAGTAGTTAATAGTGGAGAAATCCCCAAACACCAAAGACAATTATTTAAAGTCCGTCATTTTTTAATTTTTTTTAACTTTGATCCTTTTAGTGATTTAATTGCTTAGTTAGGTCACATAATTTACATGTGTATTTTTTTTTTTTTTTTTTTTTTTTTTTTTTTTTTTTTGTATTTTACTGTTTGATTCACGAATGTGTTAATTTTCGTATGCAATATGAAAATTAATACGAAATTAATTTCGTATGCAATATCTCAGCGTTTGCAACGGAAAACAAACGCTGAGTACTTTTCTTATTTTAATTGCAATTTGTTTATCTTACGTACTCTTCTGCATGCAATATATGTTTATTTTAAAGAATATATATGCATGAAAATCATTTTTAAAACGTTAACTTTTGAATCCATAGCGATACATTATTCGAATAAATTTCGATATAGTTTATTTTAACAAAATATTTAAAATCACATTTTTACTTTCTTCTATCTTTACAAGAAGAAAGTATTGGATTCATGAAAATTTCCGACTTCCGGTTTTCGACGGATTTATACGTTTTAGAAGGTCCTGAACACGTTTTAACTATTTTTTAAAAAATGTCTGTCTGTGACAAAAAATTTGTGGGCGCTCTATCTCAAGAACTAATGCTCGAAATTTAATAAAATTTTATATTCAGTTAGACCATGATATGAATTAGTGCCCATTGGTTTTTGGTGAAAATTGGCATGCAGGTGGCGCTGCTATACTACGCTTTTCATGATTTTCATGATTTCTATATCTCAAGAACTAATGCACAGAATTTCACCAAACTTCAGATTCTGTGACCCCTTGATATACATAGACGCTGATTACGTTTTGGTGTAAATTGGCCATCAGGTGGCGCTGCTATGCCACGTTTTTCATGATTTTCATGATAGCTATATCTCAAGAACTAATACAGAGAATTTCACCAAACTTCCGATTCCACGATACCTTGAGATATATAGCCGCTGATAAGGTTTTGGTGTGAACTGCCCTATAGGTGGCGCTGCTATGCTACGTTTTGCACGATTTTTGCGATAGCTATATCTCAAGAACTAATGCAGAGAACTTCATCAAATTTTAGATTCTGTTACACTAGAATATATAACATAATTAGACGCTGATTACATTTTGGATATAACCTTGCAACAGGTGGTGCAGCTATGCTGCATTTTGCACGATTTTTCCGATACCTATATCTCAACAACCAACGCACAGAATTTCATCAAACTTCAGATTTTGTTACAAAATGACCTATTACATAATTACACGATGATTACGTTTTGTTATAAATCCTTCAACTGATGGTGCTGCTGTGCTATATTTTACACGGTTTTTTTTAAACTAGCTATATCTCAAGAACTAATGCACAGAATTTCACCAAACTTCAGATTCTTTTACACCATAACATAATTAGACGCTTTTTTACGTTTTAGCATAAATTGTCCAAGATAGGGTGTTGCTGTGCTATTTTTTGTTATAACTATATCTCAAGAACTAATGGACGAAATTCCACCAAATTTCAGATTCTGTTAGGTCTTGACATAAATAGATGCTTATTAGGTTTTAATATAAATTACCCAACATGAGACACTACTAAGGTTATTTTCTCAGAATATTAATTAAATTTTGCGTTTTCGGCATTTCGGATACCAGAATCTCATTAGGATAGGTCAAATGTTCGAGGAAATTCGATAGTGGGTAACTGTGGGGTCACCACTTTTTTTTTTTTTTTAATATTAAAATGTACTTATGCGATAGAAGAAAATTTTGGGATTGACACATCCAACTAGTTTTTTCTTAGTCGACGGTGTAAAAAATTGTCATAAAATTTAATAAACATTAAATTTCTTTATGTATTGTTGCTACCATTGAAATAACGTTAGTTTTCTGCATAGACACATTTGTCCTTTATAATATAAATTGAGTTGCATTACCAGAAGAAATTAATATTTAATCTCCGTTTAAATTTTAATTCCAATAGTTGTACCACTTTTTTTTAGCATTTAAAATATAGTTTTCTTGTATTCTCAAGCTTTATCGCTACATTTGTCATCTAATGTGATTTAATTATAAATCAGTTAACAATATTTTAATAACACATATCAAACTTGTTAGATGTGGCAATCCCAATATTTTCTTCTATCTCAAACATGTTAAAACATCAAAATTCACTACAACAGTCCCAAAATTATATGCCAGTCTATGCCTATCATGGGAATCAAATAATATGAAATTTCGTGCATTAATTCTTGAAATATGACTATCACTAAAATCACGTAAATCATGTAAGCTGCAGCATAGAGGTCATCTGTTGAGTGATTTACACGAAAACCTAATCTGCAAAAACATGTGTCAGGAACTAACTGAAACCGAAATTTGATCAAAATCGGTGCATTAGTTCTTGAGAAAGAGCTATTGCAGGAATCGTGAAGAATGCAACATAGTAAGGCCTTTTGTTGGGTGCTTTACACAAAATAAAAACAAACACCAACACATATTAAGGAACAACGGAATTTGAAATTTGATGAAAATCCGTGCATTAATTTTACAGATTTACCAACTGCTAAAATCGTAAAAAATACGGTATATCAGCGCCATCTTTTGAGCGATTAAAAAGATCAAAATGAAAAAAAAACTTCAATTCATGTCAACGATTAACTGAACTTTAAGTTTGATGAAATCTGTGCAATATTTCTGGAGATTGAGCTATTGCGGAAATTGTAAAAAATGCAACTTACTAACGCAGTCTTTGAACGATTTACACCAAAATGTAGATGATGTCAATTTATGTCATGAACAAACTGAATCTGAAATTTGATGAAAATCCATGCATTAATTCTTGATAATAAGCTATTACGAAAATCGCGAAAATGCTAGATAGCAGCACCACTTGTTGAGCGATTTAAACCCATGCCCAATCAATACCAATTTATATCAGGGATAAAATCTTTATCAAATTCCGTTCTTGACATAGATTGCTTACAAAATTTGTATTAAATGCATACATACAGACTTTTTATTGACAATTCGGGATCTCTGACCCCTAGAGTATTAGCTACTATAAATTAGTAATATTGCTACTATAAACAGCTATAAATAGTAGCTATAAATAACAATATACTATAATGATACAAATATAGTAGCTAATATTGCTACTATAAATAAGTAATTTAGAAACATAAATATAATGCTTTCTCAAGTATGATAAATACGGTAATCGATCAGAAAATTTAAGTAAGATATTTTAGCAATAACTTTATTAAGTGCATTCATGCAGTCGAAGAAACATTCGCATGTAAAATATATTCTACATGAACATATTAAAAAATACATGCAACAGTTCAATCAAGTTTTAAAAAAAACAATTTTATTTTTTAAAAAAATCAAACGTTACTCCTGGAATTTAGTTCAAAATATAATATTCATATTTGACACCTAATAATCATTTATTTCTTGTTAAAACTCTGTTTTATATTTAATAATTTTTAACCTCTGTTATTTAATAAGCGTTAAAACGAAGTAGATATCAACAACAACAACAAAAAAAAGACATGTATTTTTCCAAATCTTCTTTTCAGACTCCGGAAATTTTCTGCCCTAAAATGAAAAAAAAAAAAAAAAAAAAAAAAAAAAAAAAAAAAAAAAAACGAAATTTCTTCAATTCTTGAAGATATTTCGTAAACTATTACATATACTTTAAGGTCGCAGAGTTTCCAGGAATATTTCCATGAATTCAAGAAAGCGTTTCTAAAAGTGAGGAATTGTCATTGTGCTTTCAAATTCACCTGCTTTACATGCACATGTATTTTGCTGATTTGTGCTGCTCGGCATGTTGTTACTTGGACAATGTGGATTGAGTGAAAATAATTATCTGAAATTTCATTTTACATTTTTAATTTTTATGATCTTATTTATTTGAAAAAGTTTACTTGAGAAGCTTATCTACAAAAAATCGGAATGCTTCTCTAGATGATGGCGTATATACTGTAGTAATTTTATCAGAAATACAAAGAATTTATTTATTAGAGTCTAGACTAGATAGTTCCAGAGAGACGACCTATTAGGATCAAGATTTACCAAGTATTATCTGAATATAATTCAGTTATCAATGTCGTACCTCTATTAGATATTGAGCTCGATATATAATAAGAGTTGTGATCGGCAGTCAAAAGCTTGTAAGTCAAATGAAGCATGCTCGGCCAATGTTAAAAATAGTATCGTTGTAAATGCTAGATATCAGTTTTTTAGTTAATTATCATTTTAGTTTATGCTTCTCTAATTAAAATTTCATTACCAAATAAAAGAACTTGGAAATTACTCGTCAAAATATTGGAAATAAGGTGTGTTCTTACTGTAATGAAGTTTAAAAAATATTTTGATCTTGGTGCAATTGTATACAGTACTTCAAATACCGTACAGTATGCGAAATCTTTTGTGCTTCCCTATAAATAGTATTTGCGTTCAATTATGCAGGAAGTAATCTGTACTAAACCTCTACATCGTATTTCAAATTCATAAAATATGAAATAGTTTAGCGCATTTAAAGCGCGCACCATACAATGTTTCCCGCTTTACCATTATGTAATGGAATACTTCTATTACATTATGGTAATAGAAACCATTGAATATTTGCTAATCTGTGTGGCCCTGTAAATTAATAGCAAATATTCTTTTCATTACAAATTGTACAGAATGCATATTTTAGCATATGCTTCATAAATACATATCCAATTTATTATGTGTGAAAGCGTGTAACATAATTAAAATGCATTTAAAACTGTTTTTTCCCATTGGTCGGAATGTAAAGGAATATTTTTGACTGTTTCTGTAATTGAACTATTATTCGATTTTCATTAAAATTTGATATAACTCGACAAAACTATGCCAAATTATACATTTTAGATTTCAAAGGATTCGGTCGGATAGATTTTGTGTTGTTATGGGCCGACAGACGGACGAACGGGCTGAACGACGGCTATAGATGCTGCATATTTATATTATTATATAAGCACTTAATAACTATATCATATTAACTTAATACAATTGATTACTATTGCTAATGGTTTGATTTTTTCTGAGAATCAGGACTTTCTTTCGTCTGTTATCAAAACGTATCTTTATTTCCCGGAATTACATCATAAAAAAAGTGCCATAGTATTTCCTTGTTGTATCGATTATTCAACAAAATTTGATTAAGGAAATCGAACAGTTTCCTATCACACGCGTTCGAATGTGATGTGAAATTAAATGAGTTTTATGTCTGACTATTTAGTTGCAGAAATCAATAGTTTCATTATTTAAAGGAAAGTAAATCACTTAAAGAACACCAAAATTTTTTAAATTATTCATTTTGTAATAATTAAAAATACTATCAATATTCTATTCATGTTACAATGCTATTTTCAAATTTACTTTAATTTCGTGTTCTTTGTGTTTGTTCAAGCAAATTCTGGTATTTTATCTGACAATAGGACTGCAGAAGTAGAAATTGTTTCGAGAATTAAGCCGGGGAGAAAATGCACAACCGAGTACTGCTCATGTGCTGATATCTCCTTGTGGAATGGAGTTGTTTGTGAACACGTGGATAGTAGTACCTTCCCTTTATTAGGTTTCTGGCATCTCAAATACTTGCATGAAAAAATATTCGAGGGACTGCGTATTAACGCTGTGTATTTGTGGAATCCCGATATTGTTGTTGCTGAAAATGTTTTCGAAGGAATACTTGGTTTAGATAGATTTCTAGTAATTCGAAGTAGCATTAAGGTAATGTATAGTTACCTTAGTTTTTGTATATATACGGCAAAAAAGAAAAAAAATCTGTAAAGTTACTAAATTCGTTCGAAGAAACTGGCATTCTTAGAGTTTTTCATGTCACAGTAAAAGTAAAAATTTATGTAACCGATTCTGTTGCATGAATATTTTTTGTTACCGTTAAATAAAAAAGTTCTAACAATCACAGTTCCCTAGAAAGAGATTGTAGCTGTCAAATTCACTATCGGCAACAGAAAAAAGTGTTGTGCATCTGGCAATAGAATAATTTGTTGTTTAAAAAAATAATTTTTGCTTGTGTCTTGACGCTGAATGTAAATAATTTTTTGGTAATATTAAAGTGAGGTTTTTTTTTAAAGTTTAAATCAAAAAATAATATTAAAGCAGGAAATGCAGGAATTTGAAAATATTTTTCGGCACAGATGTCATATACGCGCCACATTTGCACATGCTTTTTTCTTCCGCCAATTTGGCACTTTACATCTGTGCCATGTAGAAGATCCGTTTAATAAGTTTATAACAATTTAGAATGTATTTGTTAAAAATACAAGTTTATAACAATTGTGAGGAAAATAAAATGGGAAAAGTTAAAGATTTCAGTAAAATGTGCTGATTTAATGATAAAACTGCATGCATTCAACATGGCTATAAGTATTATTATTTACAAATTATTGCGAAAATTATATTTACTGTTTTATTACTTAATAAGTTTATTATTTATAATTGTTTATTTATTGTTTCCTTTATTATTAAATTCATGTTTATTTACTGTTATATTTTATTTTAATTCTTTATTTTTTTTATTATATACTATATCAATAATTATTTATATCAAACTATCGTTTATTAAATTTTATTATTTCCTTTCTAAAAATAATAGAATCTCTTTCATTTTTTCACGTTATTTTATTTTTATTTTGCAATAAAAAATCGCGCCCAGTTTTTGCATGTAATTTGTAATTTATATTTAAAAACAAAATTTTCGTCAAATTGGCGGAAGAAAAAAGCACGTGCAAATGTGGTGCGTATAGGACATCTGTACCTGTTTTTTGTATTTTTTTAACACGCAAATGTCTTCAAACCCGCATCACCTAAAAATTTATTAATTTTACAATCTTTTTACGATGTAAGGATGAAATATTCTATAATTTTTAGCTCCCGATTTGCTATCTCTATCGGTCATCAATAAGTGTCATCTCACAAAAATAAGGTTCCGTTATTAATTCCATCAGTAAAACAATGGTTAAATACAGATAATCTCTACAGAAATTTTATCTTACTTATAAGCATCACACACTTTAAATTTTCATACCATCTTATAGTGGACAAATGTACTTTAAAAGGCAACTTCTTTGAAAACTACACCTCCATTTATTTTGGAGATATTAAAGTTTATAGTTTTTAACACTTTTTTTGCTAGTGAACTCTATTTATGTAGAAACAAGGTAAAAATATTCAGAAAAAAAAAGATTATTGTATCTTTTTGTTGCTATTTTTCCAAACAATGGAAAAAAATATTATACGTGCTATTTTAAAATATATAAACTATTAATTTATGATAAAACATGGAGCGTTTATAAATTATATTTAATTTTAAATATCTATATTAATGTTACAAACAAATTAATGCTTATGAATGGTTAGATAGCTATTTTTTAAAGTTTCTTATAAGTATTATCTCGTTTTGCCGAACTCATACATTATTATGCAGTAGTGACGTCATATGCATAATTTTCTGTAGATTTAGTTTATAACTATATCGAAAATATGGAATTCTTCAGCGGATGCAAATGACGTCATTTTGTATAAAATAAATGTGTGTGTTATAAGTATTAAAACGGAAATTTAATTTGTACTATCTATATTTATACAGAATTTTTCTTTCATTGGTGGTGATACTATGTTCTAAAAAAAGCAGACTTCGATTTTTCTAGTCAACACACTTCCTGATAGGCTCGAATCATAAAAAAATCGTGTTCAAATCAGTTGTGTTTTCAATGTCAGTAATTTTGTTAAATATTCTTAGAAGTTAATTATACCTTACTACATTAATTTTAAGGCCTTTTTCCATTTGGTCTGTATCTGGTAGAAATTTTATGCGAGTAGAAAAAGCAGCGGATTTAATGTGACGCCCATAAATGCTTTCCAGTATAAGCCAAATGACTACGAAACTGGAATAATAGAACGGTTTAAAAGCTGAAAAATTGCATCTTACAAAAGAAAGTTAATTGTAGTGTAAACTGTAATTTTTATTGAAAAAATATTGAACAGCAATAATTTGACTTGATATTGACAGCAATAATGGACATCTATGAACAATAATTTCTGAGAATATAATTTTAGTAGTTTTAAGAATGTTTTAATTTATAATAAATTTTAGTTTAATACATAAGTATAATAAAGGTTCAAAATAAACTACAGATTTAAACAAAAGGATTTAAGTATGTATCCATAGATTAATATAAATTTTTGAGAGAAAATTTTCAACCTGCTAGACATTTTCTTACTAAATTAATTTTTATCATTATATAGTATATAGTTTATCAACTGACAGATCAAATACAGGGCTGTTTAGCATTATTGGAATACATATTGGGCTATATATAATAACCATATTGCTCTAAATGAC
The DNA here is from genome assembly GCA_964019185.1 of Maratus speculifer. Lineage (NCBI taxonomy): Eukaryota > Metazoa > Arthropoda > Arachnida > Araneae > Salticidae > Maratus > Maratus speculifer. The sequence continues at coordinate 27,839,494 of OZ025292.1, forward strand.
GAAGTTTTGGTAAGGATTTCATGAAGTTTCGGAAAGTGCTTCATAATCTATGCTTAACGCATGGTTTTTCTTACGTGTTTAAATTAAAATGAATTTTTTAATGTTATAATTTAAAAATGTATGTAGTGCTAACTTCGAATGTTTTCCACTATAAGATGCAAAAATTATTTTTAAAATAGTATTTAAATTACAATTAATAACAAAGACAATATAAGTAATTAAAATAAAGTAAATTAAATTAAAAATTAAAAAAAGAATTTGAGGGTCTCTTGACCCTTTAAAGTTTAAAATTTTGTTTAGTTAAAGTTTTTGAATGAATCTAATAGTGAGACCCGAAGTAATAAAGAAAATGAAATTTGTATTTAATTCTATTTTTAATGTATGTATGAGTTTTTAAATACCTTTCATTTTTCCTTTTTCACAAAGATTTCTCTGCATTTCCTTCTGTCTATTTATCTACTATTGACATTATCCTTGGCAAGCTCGTAATTTTTTTTGTATTTATTGAGTATTTAAATATCCCTTAATTTAATGAGAAAATTGTATTCTAGGATGTTCCAGATCTTAGATTCGTAAAAGATTCCATCACGACTGTAAATATTACATCAAGTCACCTCACATCTCTGGAAGGGAGTCATCTGCAAAACTTGCACTCGGTATACTTCCTGTCTTTCTTCAATAATTCTATTCGATACATAGATCCAGATGCTTTGATGGTAAGTGTCTATTTAATTTTTTTGACGAAAAGTAAGGTAAATAAAATGAGGATGAATATGGAGCGTACAAATAAATATGTAAATATTCACATTCGTGTATATATAGACCAATATTACCCTACTGCAAGGAAGGATTGCCTGTTTGGACTCTATTTTTTCCTTTCTTTGTTAAAATACAAATTGAAACCGAAAATGCTGATGCACATTTTTCACAGTAAGAAATTAAAAAATGTTTATCATTATGGACAGGAAGGCGGTTGCATAGATCGATCACCTCATCAAGATGACAAACTTTATTAGAATACTAAAATGCAACTGGTCTGCCAAGACATATATTGAAGGAAACTTTATGTAGACCCGATGGTATTGGTTGAACGCATTCACATAGATTTATCGTTGTGTTTTCCTGCACTCAAAGGTTTGAAATTGTGGAGCACTGAGGCCAGGAAAACACACTGATAAACGTAGCTGTAAATCATTAAAATTTCATAAATAGGCGTATTTATAGTTTCTGGTATGAGTTTCAATCTTCTTTATAAAGTACGAGGTTATAGAAGCAATCATGCTAGGAAGTAACGATATACAGGCATCTTATAAGATGCACAAACATTGAACAATATGGATTCCTACTATCCAGAGCTCGGTGTTAAAAATAATTGAAGAAAAGAAGAACAAATCATATAAATTTTAAAATCACATTTCTAAGAGAGAGGAACCTATCAAATTATTTTGTAGAGGAAGGATCCAAAAATTTAATTCTATCTATATAAAATGAATAAATAAATAAATAAATAAAAAATTGCAGAACACTACGAATTTTAACGAAACTTCTATTAGAATTGATTTTATCATTTTAAAAATTTCTAGAAATAGGAATCATTTAAAAAGGCGCCATTGCGCCCTCTGGCGCCGCACTGGACATCCCTGCGTTAGACGAATGATAATTACAAGGACAAAAAAATATTTTAGTCAAAACATTCGATAGGCGAGGCATTACCGTGTACCCAGCGTTTAACTAGCATATGAGAACGTTTTACAAAAAAGTAGCAGAAACATAACTGATTTGTTTCCACAGTTTTATACACATGCGATCTTTTGAGTAAATTTCCAAATGCTCATAAATGAAGGAAGAGCATAAAAAAGTGTACAACAAAAAGGTACTACCTATTCGTGCAGTTGAATTGGGTTGGAATGTTTAATGAAATTAACATAATGATGCTAATTGTAAATTAAAAGACACTCCCAATGTAATAAGTCACATTAACAATTAAGTTTAAGAAGAAAATATATAATACGCAATTCAAACAGCATGTAATATATCAACTATTTATGTTGACATTTTACTGATTGAAGCGGCACAACTTAACTTATATTTAAAATTTATCTTTTCGTAAATAGATTTTAATTCAGAGGCAAGTTGCTGTAAATAACTTGCTTTCAAACGGTCTCTAATATAGTAAAAAATCGTGGATATATCATGCCTAGTAAAATAAATAAAATAGTGATAATCATTGTTCATTGTGATTGCTTGGCACCTACTTTAAAAGATATTCATTACTTTTTATATGTATATATTCATAAATTGAATCAAAAATATGTAAATTTATCTCTTGTAAAAAAATCTCACTCAAAAACCCATGTTTGGTGGATATGAAATTTTATATATTAAATTTAATCTTTTTATGCCGATACATGTTATCCTATGTGTGGTTATTGGATAACGATTATTCATTTAAAAAATTAAAGGATTTTTTTTTCCGTGCGTGCGTTTTTTAAAGTCGCTTTTTTAAGTTTATTTTATCATCGATTATTTTCGAGCCGAAGATAAAAAGTATGCAAAATATGCTATTTCGAATTACATGCAGTTATTTCTCTGAGTAATATGCTATTTATCACAGAGAAATATATTAAGATTCGTGATATAAAAGTGTGATTAATTATATTATTTTAATTTGTTTCATTATGAAAATATTTCGAATATTTGATTTTGTAATTTTCCTACATTATTTTTTGTATTTTGCCTACTTAATAACAATTTACGACAATTCAGTTTTTTCAGAAATTTTTAGGGATTTGTACTTATGAAGAGCAAACAGAACAATTATAATATAACTCCCGTATCTGCCTATCCATTTGTCACAGCCATTTTTTCATAAGCTATGAAACATGAAAGCTAAAATTGGGGGAAGTATTAAAAATTTTGACGCCCATATTTACCAGTTTTAAACTATTTAAAATATACTTAGGAGGGGAAGAGAGGGCTAATTAAATTAATTGAAGAAAAAAATTACTTTATATATCATCTGAGATATCCTGTGAAACCTTTCGTTACGCTAAACTGTAATATATATTTCTTTTAATTTTAAGTATTATATTTTCAGAGATATCGCCGAAAACACTGTACAAAATATTTCAACCCCACAGTCTAATTCCGAATCTTCTGAAACTAAAATTATTAAAAAAATTAGAGGTTGCACTTTAAACCCTGCAGGAAAACTATAGCAATTACTCTAGATTGTACAGTTTTTGACAAAAGCACATTATTTTGTTACACACAAATTTTGATTTGTGGTCATTGAGCAAAGGTGTTGAGGAGAGTAGGAGGTACATATTACAGGTGATGTAGAAAAACATTGTTGGTAATGATTTTTGTAAAATTTTGTCAGTAATTAAACCTGAAAGACAGGAACGGTTTGGACATAAATAATGACGGAGGCTGCGTTTTCTCTTCATCCATCGGCTTTTAAACCCTAGATAACAACATTTAATAATAAGTTTTGGTAATGCAATACCTGGTAGCAGTATAACAGCAGTAAACTTCATTTTGTTGCAAGCATGCTAATTTAATTAGAATTAATAAAAAAATCAAGGTTCGTACGCATCAGAAATTTTTAAAAAATGTATCTTTTTAGTACCAGGATTTTTTAAACTGCACTATTTATCTTATTTAACGCAAAACATTCCATACTTCGCATATTGCGGCCACTACTTTACGGTATTTAAATATCTATTTTTATTAATTCTTTATGCATGCGAACTCTTCATAAACACTATGAGGTTCGCGACTAGTTTGCGTTGAGTAAGGCTCTAATCGATTCTTGTGTATTTAAAACTTTTTAAAAAACCTATCTGGAAAAGCGCGTCACCCACTAAGTGGTTTTGCAAATTTGCGAGCGCCTTTCAACACAATCTCCTTTAGTACAATGCCAAGTTTAAACATTGAACAACTGTATTGAGTCAGCTACACTAAAAAGGAGAAAAAATTATTATTACGTTAAATTTGCTTTATGGAATGCCAAATGAAGTTTAAATATGCACTACCTTTAATTCTCAGTATCGAGAATAGAGATATTCTCAAAATTCATTCATTTTGTTTCAGAATCGGGATTTATTATTCACAACAGTAAAATTTTACTGTAAATTTTGCATAATTTTATCTCAGCATTTTTTATGATTCAATTCGGCAAAATTTTCTATTTTAAAAAACCGCTGATAAAAGATTAAAAATTCTGTAAAAGAGATTTATTTAAAAGTTTTTTTCCCAAATATATTGAATAGTTAAGTGGCTAAAACTTGAGTTTGAATGTAATTTTTGACGATGCAGCATGTGCATTGTTTCCTGCTGATTTGTGTTTAAAATAATTTTACACCTGAAGGTGGTTTTAAATATTAAACAAATACACTCAAGAGCCAAAACATTATGACCACCCCTACATTTTGCAATGAACTCGCCTGGTTGATGTGGAAGGCACGTGATCTGGTGGAAGTGGTATTTAACTGCTGCTGGAGAGTCTGAAGAATCGTTCTTTTACTTACTTCTATGTGTGATGGGAAAGGCTGCGGATCTATGCGACTTTCATACAGGGCAGATTGTATTGGTTCGAAGGCTCGGAACAAGTATTTCCGAAACTGCACGACTCCTCGATTGTTCGCGATCTACAGTTGTTAGTATGTATGCAAAGTGGATGAATGACGATTAAACCAGCAGTAGAGGACATAGTGATGGACGTCCACACGCTATCAAAGAAAAAGGTGGTCGGAGACTGTCTTGCATGGTGAAGCAAAACCGGTGCCAGACAGTGGCTCAGCTGACATCCCAATACAATGCAAGGCCAAGTAGAATAGTATCGGGGCACACTGTTCAGCGGACACTGTTAGATATGGGGCTACGCAGCAAACGTCCCACTCCTGTGCCTTTGCTGACCAAGCGTCATCGCCAACTGCGCCTGCGCTGGGCCCGGGAACATCGCGACTGGTCCATGGATCAGTGGCAGAGAATTGCCTGGTCAGATGAATCACGGTTTGTGATTCATCCCGCCGATGGCCGTGCCAGGATACGCCGTCTTCCAATCGAACAGTTACTTCCTCAATGTACTGTAGGTCATACACAGGCCGGTGATGGTAGTATTATGCTTAGGGGGACGTACTCTTGGGCGTCTCTGGGGCCCGTGGTTGTGGTAGAACAGACCATGAATGCTACAGGGTATCTGAACATCATTGCGGACCAATTAAACCCTTACATGGCCTCTGTTTTTCCAGCCGGAAATGGAATATCTCAATCGGACAACGTCCCGTGCCACACGGCTAAAATTGTATTGGAGTGGTTCCAGGAACACTATGCTAAGTTCCAGTTAATGTCCTGGCCGCCTAATTCACCGGATTTCAATCCGATAGAACACATTTGGGATTTCATGGGACGGCAGCTCAGAGTTCATAGACAACCAATTCGTAATATCTCGGATTTGCGTGACCGTTGCTTAAACATCTGGTACAATCTGTCTCCGGCCATCTATCAAGGACTTTTGGCATCCATGCCAAGGCGGGTTGAAGCTGTGTTGCGCGCCAAAGATGGGACAACTCGTTATTGACAGGTGGTCATAAAGTTTTGGCTCTTGAGTGTATATTAATTTTCATTAATGAATGTGTTTTTGTTTTTACATTATCATTTGATTCATGAGTAAAATATGCATCGGATAGTAGCCTCTATTTTGTTTAGAAATGATACATTCCAGAGAATTAATTTGAATTGACTTAGAAAATGGTTACCTATAACTGGAAATAGTTGTAAATATACATTTCGCTTTTTCAAATGAGCATGTCTAATGTTATGTCACAAGATCTAGATTGAACATCTGTATAATATTACTATTAACGCACACCAAACACAGTTATAAATAATTAACGTTAGGACTGTATCTGTAAATTTTAATCACAACCGATAAGCAGCGAACACACTGGTCGTCATTCTATTTCACAAACTATAAGCAGCGAACACTCTGGTTGCCATTCTTTTTACACAGTCTAAAACAAAACATTTTTTCTCTACTCAGTTCCCTTCACATTTCAACCAAAGGGAGTTCACGACGCCCTCTTACAGAGCTTATAAATTCCGAATTTTCAACAATAAACAACATCAACAAGCACAAAATTTCTGGACACAAATTATTATCATCCAAGTGACTTGTGGTCAAGAGTGCTGTATATTGTAAACAATGTGGAACATCATTGCACTAAAAAGTGACCGGCTGAGAATGATTGAAAATCATCTGCTTGGCAGCGCACATTGCAGTTAGGTTTTATTTGACCTACTTTGTATGAAGGTTCTGAGATCTATTGACGAAGTAGGTCTAGGATCATCAGGAGCATATCTAACGTTCTTTACTAATCAACGAACACAAGATTTCTGCATACATTGTATAATATTTTCATTAAAGTGACTTATAGTAAGCTGCGCTGTGTTTATATGGCATATCTTGAACATCGTGCACTAAACAGCATGCTTTATAGGTGGGTTTTTTATGAAGTAAATTTCTAGGACCATAAAGATGTCAGAGTGTCATCATTTTTTTTTGTAACATCATCTAATCGGCGTAATATTACTTTTAAATGAAATCGCTAGGAATGCCGATATTTTCCCGTATTTATACAACTGTTATCACACATTTAATCTAAATTATGGAATATTTAACATATATTGCATGTACTTTGACTGTATCCCTTAAGGGGACACTAGAACGAAGTTGAAGTAAAAAGTCTTTTTTTTATTATTATTTGATGAATTAACTAAACGCTAAAATTTATCTGATGCAAAAAGGATTTTTCGTGCCATATGCTTATTGTCAGATGTATAAGCGTCTCTATTAATAGACAAACATTGTATTTAATCAGTTGTTTATACATAAAATATTATTTTTTGAAAATTAAATACTTCGTACATTTTAAAATCTTGAAACAATCCATGCATATTCTTAATTTTGAGACTGATAAAAATTTTTCCGTACATCAGCTATAAAAGGATAAATATATTTAGAATGTAAAGCTGCATTTTAGGTTTCTTTTGTGTTGACGTTAAAATGGATATCGAAATATTTAACTACTCTACTATAAAAAAAAGCATAATTGTAAAAGTATGTATTTCTTCTCATACTTTTTGTGAATTTTCATAAATCACGTCAACATTCATCGTAGTAAATGAAAAGTATATTTTCATATTACATTTGTAAACAATCCTCATGAGATATTTTGAAACACGTCATTTTGTTGTATTAAAATACAATAAATTAAAATAATTTATCATATTTTAACGTCAAATTTTGTGTATAAGTAATATATTCTGAACCACCTTGCCAAACTTCAAGTGAATCCATTAAAGATTTAAAAAATAACTTTCAATATCTGCTGTTGACTTAATGCTTACGAATTTATCCACATTCAGTATTTTATTATTTATAAACAACTAAAAGAGTAATAATCATAAATGAATCATATGAAGAGTATACTCAGTAATGTATTAATTCCTTTTTCTAGGGTACATATAACGTTCGGAGCCTTGATCTTTCTTACAACAAGCTGACCTCTCTTCCATCAAAACTGCTCGACCCTATGCTGAGCATTAGGTTTTTCTCGGCCGATCACAATAACTTGCTTCATGTGGATTACCTGTTCTCCGTTGCGCGTCCAGATGTAAATCTGTATTTTATATTTTTTCCTTTTACAGCACCATATTAATCCAGAGGAACACGGAGCACAGACCCATCCAATAAGTAGCACCATTTTAGTAACATTGTTTCACTTTTAGCAACTCTTTCAAACGCAATTTATTATAAGTAAACTAAGATATCAATTTACAGTTACCAACCTATGAAATGTGTATGTGAATTGCTAATTTTAAAAATAACCTGATATACTGTCTTTTTGTATGAATCTTTGTAAAAAAAAAGAAAGAAAAAAAGATGTGCTGAAATTTAAGGTCCCACATTAGTCCCTTAAAATGACCCGGATGTTAAGTCTATGAGGAAGTCTTTCTAAAATATCTCGCTCAAATTTTAATATTTTTACATGAAATTTTTGCATAGTATAGCTGAGGACGATCTACAACCAGGCTAGTTTTTACATTTTCCATTTTGGTATCTTTAGTCTTTTATTTTTTTTAAATCACTTTAACTTTCGAAACCGGTTAAACCCGTTCTGAAATTGAAACTACCACGATATAAAGAATATACTACCAAAGTAAAAAAAAAAGTAAATACTAGCCCGATTGTAGATCATCTTCAGCTATACTATGCAAACAAAATCTTATAAAAATATTAAAATTTGAGCGAGGTATTTGAAAAGAACACCTCGATAGACTTAACATTAGCATCCGGGTCTTTTCAGTGACTAGTACGGGGCCTTAGACAACTCGTTAATCTGTAAAGCATATTTAACCTTCGCATTACTAAGATAGGATCCATTTGATCCCATTTGGACATTAAATTAATTTAGAATATACATATATAATGCATGTACGTAAAAGTGTTTTCTAGAATTCTCCTAAAAAGGTTTCGTTTTGCAAGCTTAGTAAGTTTCGGAAAGTTGATTTTTTTGTTTATTAGTAGAAATTGCAAATGGAGTCTCATTAACTCCAAACTTAGGAAATCAGGATTTTGATTTATGGGGTATAAGAGAGAAAAAAAGAATAAAGAGAAAAAAAATTGGCATGCATGATAAATGTTGATTGCTATTACGCGCTGTGAGCACAGCATTTCCATGCAAGCTATTGTAAGCGCGTCCAAAGTTTCATCATTTTTTATTCTTGTGTTCAGTTATGTGTAAATTTCGATATTTAGTAAAATGAATCGTCGCAGTTTACCTATCGAGAATGAACATGGCTTATTTATTGATGAAGATTCGGCTTAAACTACCTATTTTAGGCATTTAATGTTTAATTACGAATTTAACAATAAAAAAGGTGTTCTATTTTTTATAAAATTTATTTCTTATCAAATTTCAAATAATGCTTTGAATAAATGATTAATCAATGATAAATGGTCTCTTGAAATTCTTACTTTTATATTGCAATAAACTTCCCTTTAACCGGAATACAGGAAATTAATTTAAATCTAAATTTTCATTGAAGAACTATTCTACCATGAAACAACTTACAATCTGAAAATAAATCAAATAAAAATCTACCATAGGCAAATTTGAATATGTTGAAATTAAAAGGTAGTAGGTAGTATTTTAGAGAAATTTTTCTAGAAGAATAAAAAAAATTCTAACATGTGGTTTAAAGCTTAAAAAATATTTTTTATGATGGAAAAAAAATTATAATCACACACACAAAATAAAGGAATGTAACAGTCTTTAAACACAAAGTACGTCTATGAATTACCCGGATTATTTCTGTCTTAAAATTACCTTGGATACAACTGCACCAAAAGTGTATATATCGAACGACTATAATTAAAAGATTGTGACGATCTTAAAAACGGATTTCGCTGTGTGTATCCACATTATTTAATCATAGCGTCATTTCAGTTTTAAAATCAAGAATACATTCTTTATTTTATGACTTTTTGAAAAAAAATTAAATTATGACAAAATATATAAGGAAAGATTTATAATTGGATAATTTCAGCTGTTGCCGAGAAGTAAGCTCTATGCCACATTTGGCACTTTGACACAAAGCTTCAATTGGTGTTGTTTTGGCTGGAGAACACTGAACTCTTTGTTATTGAAAAAAAATCTAAAAAAATTTTTATGAAGGAAATAATTTAATTATTTTTTCTATTATTTCAGTGGATTTATTTGGATTTTAACAATATCACAAATTTCAGTTTGACTCGTCTTTTTAATTTGGAAAAAATGCAGCCTTCACCCTTTAAGATACAGGAATTGGATATGAGTTACAATTTTATTAAAGAAACATCATTGTCGTATTCTACATGTAATCACGGTATGTATTTATTGTGTTGAAATAGTAAAATTTTAATATGTATATAACGTGTCAAATGATTTTAACCGACTTTACAAAAAGATAGTTAAAAAATTCATTTATATATTTTTATAAATATAGTTTTATTACTACATCCACATTGTTGGATCTATTGTGGATGTTAGCTTGAAACCGGAATGTACCATAAAAGTTAAAAACACAACAAAGTTTCATAATTTTGTATTATTTATATGCTATTTTTATCGTAGACTTTTTATATAATTTTATATGAGAGCAGGCTAATAAAAATCGTACATTTACGTTATTAAGAATATGATACATAGTTACTTTGATTGCACATTTAAAAAAATATTTATTATGAAAAATGAAACAAATGCTAACATTGCTATATTTTCAAAAATTAATGTTGTGGTTGAAAAAACAAAAAAAAACTTATAATAAGATTTTAAAGACAACCTTTTTTATATAGTAAAAACACAGTTTATCTCTCACTTATTTTTTCAGAAAGATGCTGCACCTAACAAGACAGGTTCTAGATTTTACTCCGCCCATTTAAACACAAAAATGGCGATCTGCTTCTAAATGTATGCTTAAAAAATAATTCAAACGAAGAAGCTGAGAGATTATTTGTTTTCCTTACCATTTTGGAAGTGCTAGAAACATAAAGAAGACCGAAAATAATCCTAATGGGATGATTATATTATGGAAGTGCGTCAATTTTGAAATCGTGTTACATGATTACTCACAAACGACTGAGAATACGCATTTTCTTTCTTTTCGAAAATAGCCTGTTGTGATTATACAACAGCCTCTCTTTGTAAACGAAAACTGTACAACTTATCTTTTTTGCATGTGCGTATGGTTTTCGACATAAATAATAATAGTTTCAGGTAAGCCCAAATGCAGGATCCAGACATGGTTACCCTTTTAGTCTATAATTCCGAGCTCTTAAAAGAAAACCCAAAATAATATATTTTATTTTAAAAATGAGTGTCATTAACCACTTAACAGTATTTCTCGGATGTCGCTCGGGTAAGAAGAGTTTATTTTTTTCATTACTAAAAACTTATAGAAATCACAAATCTTTCATGAATTTTTTTTTACTATATTTTTCGGATACATTTCGATTATACAAGGCTGATGTTTTAATAAAAAAGTTGTTTTTTGGAACTTATTTTTATTTATTTATTTTAATAATAGTAACATTAAATAAAACTGAAATGGAGTTAATTAATGAAAAAATTGATTTTCAAAATTTCTAGTATGAATTCAGAAATTTTCTATCAATAAAAGGAACAAACTGAGAACCTTGGCCTTATATTAGAAACAGCAGGTTCGGATTCTTATCCAGGGGATCTTATTTTACTTAATATGCAGAAAAAAGTTATCTGTAAATAATAATATAATAAATATGATATTTTAAATATTAGAAGAGAAAACAATTTAAAGAAGGATAAAAGTAATTTTAATTCCGAAAATTGCAAGTTATTGTTTTAAGAACCAACAACTAACACAAAAAAAGTTTGACATTGCAATATTATCAAATAAAAGGTAGAAGAATTTTGCTTGTCAATTTGTGAAAATGTCAATGACTGTAGGATGAAAATAATCTCCTATTATTCATCATCATTTCGTTCTCAGATAAGAAAAATGACTCTTTTGATTAAAATATTTCAATTAATTGTAGCAACTTTTTAAAAGTTGTAAAAGAAAAAAATCCTTTTTATTCATCGCCCATTTTCTATTAATCAAGAAATCACTTATGATACTACCCTCATAGCATGCATGATCACAATTACGTCACAATGACATCCCTCTGAGTCACTGTGGTCACATCACATCTGTGACCAAAATACCACCTCTCAGTGACGTCACATTGTGACTGAGATGTGACCTTCTTAAAAATCTTTAGAAAATTACAAAAATTCTTCAAAACCTGTTATTTACATAAAAAAACACTTTTGTCACAACGTCGCTTTTGTCACAGTTTCGCCACGATATTAATGTCTAAGTAGTCACAAATGACACATTTTTCACAAATTTGTCACACCGTGACTTCACAAAGTAGTTACAATATGACGTCACAAACGAGCTCTAAAACGGCCATAACGACTTCACATTTTAGTCACTGTGACTTCAAATCGACGTTCGATGGTCACAAAGTCACAGTGTGACTTCACAGCGACTTTGCAGTGACGTCACCATGTCTTAAGGATATTTCCGTTGCTCTATATTCATAAAGATTTTCTAAAACACTTAGTTAACGTTTGCTTTTTGTAATTTACAAGTGTTCATGCGATAACCTGCGTACTTATTGTTTTTTGCTTGTTTTCATGTTTATGGTCTTTTCGATCCATATAGGATATGTTTAATCTCCCTTTGTTTTGCTTTAAGTAAATGAAAAAAATATACTATTGCGCCTTTTATTTCATAGGCTTTTAAGTCATGATAAATTGCTCTTGCTTTGCGCGAAAAATATCTTCCAATGATAGAACAAATAATGATAAATAATCAATGAACTACTATTTCAAAGTTCTGATTTAAACAGTAGTGAGCTTCTAATCACATAAATCGCTTTTAAAATTCAATTAACCCCCTGACCGCCCAGCAAAAGGGCAAACATATAATGTTGTTTTCCCCTTAATTTAATTTAAATGTTAATGAGAGAGGAAATTTCCATCATGGTATATATTTTTTATAACGTATATGCTTTTAAACCTTGAAAGCATCAATCATAACTTAATTTCTTAAAACTGGATTATATTTGTAGAATTATATTGATTTAAATAAAGCTTAAATTGCAGTGAAACATGCAGCCTAGTGAACGGATATATCCGGTTGCGGCAGTGGGAAGGTTAATTACTGTGGTATTTTATACTTTTACTTTTCAGGTAACACTGTAGGTGGCGCCCCTTGTCCATTCCATGGAATTATGTAAGGAACATAATGTATCTGAGTTCCAGATTGATTGTTCTGTGTTTACAATATGTGTATGTCGTGTGTAGTGAATCCTGTGTATTAAATATGTTTCGTCCTTAAGTTTCGTCCACCTCCAATCATTGAGTACTGTTTTATATCTTAAGTTAAGATGTTTAAAGATAGTACAATTGGCGACGTATGGATAAAACTTTGTACCGCAAAAATATTAAAAGAATAACGGCGCGCCAAATAGAAATGGCTCCTTCTTTCGTTTTTGAGTTCGACGACTATTCAAGGTAACAGCAGCTTTCCAGAATATATCAGCAGCTATAAAACAAGGGGGTGGTAAGTACATTGAATTTTAAAGTACTTTTTTTTCCTGTCTTATTGCATAAAAAATACGATGTTCTCATTTAAAGAATATGATGATAAAGTAGAAACATTTCAGGCTTATATTAAACGCCTGGAGCAGAATTTTATTCTGAATGAATTAAAAGAGGAAAAAAAAGTTGCGGCCCTTTTATCTTGTATGGGCCCTAAGCTTTATAATTTACTGAGTAATTTATGTTTCCCGAAACAATGTGAAACATTAAAATATTCTGAGATTGTTGACATATTGATAAAGCATCTAAGCCCCGCCCCCAACAAATTTATTGAAAGAATAAAATTTCGTAAGTGTTACCAAAATGAGTCGGAATCAATTCAAGCTTTTGCTGCTAGATTAAAGAAAAATACAACTTTTTGTTGTTTTACGGGTGATACATTAAATGAAAATTTATTGGAACAATTTTTACGCGGTTTGAAAAGCGAAAGCATTCAAAATAAATTGATTACGCAAGTAGACGATTTAACTTTTGAGAAAGCAGTTGAGAAAGCTTTATCCTTACACAATGTAGATATTGAAATTTCTGAAATTAAAAATAAAAATTTCAGTATTAATAAAATTTCAAGTTCAAAGAATGTACACCCAAAGAAATTTTCTAACGACTGTCAGAAGTCAAATGTCAACAATCATATAAATAATACAATTCCTGAAGCAAATAAAAGTAAATTAAAATGTTATAGATGCGGAAATACTTCCCATCTAGCCAATTCATGTAGATTTATTAATGCTACTTGTAAAATATGTAAGAAAAAAGGCCATAGTGGAAAAGTATGTAGAAGTAAAACTTTCCAAAAACACGTAAATTCGGTAGATACAGTAAATGTATTAACTATAAAAAATACAGGTGCAAATCCTATAAAATTATCTGTGTTAAATGAAAATAAAGCCAGAACGGATATGGAATTGGACACCGGTTCGGGAATTTCGGCTGTTCCTTTAAAAAGATTTCGCAGAATTTTTCCTGATTATAAAATATTCCCCCCAGATGTTCAGTTAAAAACTGCAACTGGTGAAATTTTTAAACCTGTAGGTTATGTTGAAGTAAATGTTACTTATGAAAATAAACAGAAAAGTTAAAATTATATTTGATAAAAGAAGATACTTTTCCATTATTATTTGGCCGAAATTGGGCCTCTGCATTCGATATTTTTCCACATAATTTAAGATCTGTTTATGTTAATGAGACTGTAAGTTATTCTGATTACAAGAATTGTTAAATGATTTTTCTGATTTATTTTCTGATAAAGTAGGGGAAATTAAAGGGTTAAAGGCAGAGCTTTACCTTGAAAAGGATGCTACACCCATATTTTGTAAAGCTAGGACTGTTACTTATGCACTACATGCTGCAGTCAATGAGGAATTACAAAGATTAGAAGATGCTGGTATAATTAAACCAGTTACAAATAGCAAGTGGGCAACCCCGATTGTTCCAGTGGTAAAATCTATTGGTAAAATACGTTTATGCGGAGACTTTAAAGTCACATTAAATAAATATCTGAAAGTAGAAAAATATCCCTTGCCTAAAATAGAAGATATGTTAGCTACTTTAAGTGGTGGTGTTCATTTTACAAAAATTGATTTGAATCAAGCATACCTCCAATTGCCCGTTGATGAGGAATCCCAGGAATTATTAACTATTAATACACCTAAAGGATTATTTCAGTTTCTTAAATTACCAATGGGTCTTAGTAGTTCTCCTGCTATATGGCAAAGAAAAATCGAACAAATTTTAAGTGGAATTGAGGGAATTACAATTTTTATTGATGATATAGGAATAACTGGGGAAACGGACGGAATTCATTTGCAAAGGTTAAAGCAAGTATTAGAAAGGTTGAGGAATTATAATATTCGGATAAATAAGGAAAAATCATTCTTCATGGCAGATGAAATTACTTATTGTGGGTATAAAGTGGATAAACATGGTATTCATAAAACACCAGATAAAATAGAAGCAATTGTAAATGCCCCTAAGCCAGAAAATGTTTCCCAGGTAAAAGCATTTCTTGATCTTGTAACTTATTATGCAAAATTTGTACCGAATTTATCGACAATTGCACATCCTTTGAATAATTTGCTTAAAAAGAATGTGAAGTTTAACTGGTCTTACAAATGTGATCAAGCGTTTAAAAAAATAAAAAGAGAAATTACTTCGGACAGAGTGCTGACGCATTTCAATCCGAAATTACCTTTAATCTTAGCTACTGATGCTTCTCCATATGGTATCTCTGCAGTTCTTTCGCATGTGATGCCAGACAAGACTGAAAAACCTATTGGATTTGTATCCAGAACCTTGAATAATGCCGAAAAACGGTATAGTCAAGTAGATAAGGAGGCATTAGCAATAATATTTGGTGTTAAGAAATTTTTTCTATATTTGTACGGTAACAGATTCACTTTGTTTACTGATAGTAAACCACTAGTTTCAATTTTTTCACCTTCTAAAAGTATTCCTGTTTTATCAGCTGCTAGAATGCAAAGATATGCCATATATTTACAAACGTTCCAGTATGACATTCGCTATAAGAAAACTACTGAACACGGTAATGTCGATGCACTCTCACGTCTTCCATTACGTAGTGAAGATTTACCCTACGAATATAATTCAAATGAGGGACTTGATGAATCGGAAATCATTCAAATAAATAAACTTTCTGTTTTACCTTTAAATGCTAAATCTATTGCTTCAGCTACAAAAACCGATCCTATTTTGCGACAAATTTTTCATCACCTCATTTCTGGTTCAGAAATTCCTAAGAATTTACTTTTTGGTGGTAAACAAGAAGAATTTACTCTTCAGCATGGTTGTATTTTAAAAGGTTGTAGGGTAGTTATCCCAGAAATTCATCGACAACAAATATTAAAGGAATTACATTTTGGTCATTTTGGTATAGTGAAAATGAAATCTTTAGCCCGTAGTTTTGTATGGTGGCCAGGAATAGACCATGATATTGCAAGAAATTGCTCTATTTGTGTAAATTTGAAAAATAATCCTCCCAAAGTTGATACACATCATTGGGAATGGCCTACAGCTCCATGGCAGAGAATTCATATTGATTATTTTGGTCCTGTTAACGGTAAAATGCTTTTGTTAGTGGTTGATGCTTATAGTAAATGGTCAGAAGTATTTATAGTTCCTAGTACAACTTCAGAAAATACAATTATTTGTCTTTCTTCTCTCTTTGCACGATACGGTTTTCCCATTTCTTTGGTATCAGATAATGCTAGGCAGTTTACATCTGAAGAATTTGAAATGTTCTTAAAAAGTCATGGTGTAAAACATAACTTTAGTGCACCGTACCATCCATCTACAAATGGACAGGCTGAGAGATATGTGCAAACGGTCAAACGTGGATTAAAAGCCTTAGCTTCGGAACCAGGTACTTTACAAATGAAGCTGAATAACTTTCTTATGCAGTACAGGAAGATGCCACATGTTACAACGGGGGAAAGTCCTGCATCTTTATTTCTAAAGCGTCACTTAAGAACAAACATAGATTTGATCGTGCCGAATGTTGCAAATTTTGTTCATGAAAAGCAAACTGCAAGGAAATCTAAAGTTAAAGTAAAAGAATTTGAAATCAACCAGAAAGTAGCGGTAAGAAATTATACGCCAGAAGCCAAATGGAAAATTGGTCGAATCGTAGCAAGAGAAGGGAAATTACATTACGGAGTTCAAGTTGGTTCAAATATTTGGAAAAGGCATGTGGATCAAATAGCTAATGTAGGGGAAGATATTTCTTTAACTAATGATCCAAATTCAGAAGAAAATGTCACAGAAAATTTGAGAAGCGAAAATGCAAAGGTGAAGCAAGATGATTTTCCACCCTTACAGTCAAGCTTCACAGATCTGCAACCAGTTGACTCTCATGTTCCAGTTGCTCCAGATCCTACTCCAACTGACTTTCGTGATCCTGATTCTTCGAGTTCTAATTCAACTAGTTCGGATAACATTCTCCCAAAACCGTCGGTTCCTACTAGTACTACAGTTGATGCTCCTGAACATGTAAAAACTAATTCTTCTTCTTCTCCACAGGTACTTAGAAGGTCCAGAAGACATCGAAGAGCTCCTGACCGACTTCATTACTAAGTGGGGAAGAGCTGTGGTATTTTATACTTTTACTTTTCAGGTAACACTGTAGATGGCGCCCCTTGTCCATTCCATGGAATTATGTAAGGAACATAATGTATCTGAGTTCCAGATTGATTGTTCTGTGTTTACAATATGTGTATGTCGTGTGTAGTGAATCCTGTGTATTAATTATGTTTCGTCCTTAAGTTTCGTCCACCTCCAATCATTACTGTTTTATATCTTAAGTTAAGATGTTTAAAGATAGTACAATTACCATCAGAGATAAATATATATTTTTTTTCATTGTCTTTTCTAAATAAATTTTTCTCAAATTAATCTTTTTAAAATTGCTACAAATTTAACACCAAAATATGATTGTTTGCATGAGGTATAATACCACAAGGGGCCATGCTAAAGAAGCCTGTCTTAATTTACATGTTTGTTTATTGCATTACTTTAAAAAATTGGATAGTCTGTAAAAGAAAAAAAAATAGAATAAAACTTCGTTCAAAATCTCAGAAAGAATAGAAAGATTTCGGAAATTACTATCCTCGAAGCAGATAGTTAGCGTTGAATCTTGAACTTTTTTGAAGTTAAATTGTAAATATTCCTGTAAGTTCCGTAAGTGAATATTTTTCCTAAAAAAATTTAATGGGTGTTGTTTGTAGTGTCGTAGCTCTTCTGTTGACTTCCCTACTCGGCAGTACATGAATTGAAAAAAAATACTTTATTCATAATACATCTAGATTTTGTTGAGATAATTTTCAGTTAACATACTTATAACTATACTGACCTGTCATATTCTTTTGAAAAATTCTGAAATTTACTACCTCAGTCTTTACTTTGTTGTTATTTCTTTGACGCAAATATTTATGGCAAGTGTACTCTCAATGATTTTGAGCGTATGTGAAGATATGCATTTAATATTTATTTTAAATCTTCGTGCAAATCATTTTTTTAATGTTTTAGATTCGGTCATCAAGATCCGCACCTTGAAGCTAAATGGAAATGGAATACTCAATTTGAATGAGTGCCTGAGATGCTCACAGCTCAACAAATTGGAAATAACTTCAAACCCGGTGCAATTTCTGACCAAAACAGACTTCATATCGGTATATAAAACTGAGGAGTTGCTACTTCGTGAAAACCAAATACGCCAGATAGATACGGATACCTTCAAACCTCTAAATACATCTCTGAAGGAACTGGATTTGAGTTCCAACAAAGTCACATCCATTAATGGATGTGTGAAATATTTATCTAATCTAAGAATGTTAAATCTATCTTATAATTCAATACAGGTAGCTTTTATATTTATACACATATACAGTCTTGGTAAAAATATAAAAATTTTTTTTAAAACGTACACTTTCGCCTACTTTTGTTAATTTTTAGATAATTGTAGCAAATGCAAGACATTTCTGAGTATATGTATTGAATGACGATGAAATGGCTGATTGCCAGTGCACTGTTTTTCGCAGTACACCACTTCATGCATCCTAGCTCTAAGCGCCAACACAAACATGGCGACTGCCGAAGGCGGATTTTTTGCATCGTGTCTCTTGACTTTTTGTAGAAATATTTTTTAAAACTTTTTTCAATTTCATTTGTATGAAATTAAAGTTGTCAAAGAAATTTTTTATAAGAAAATATATTGTCTAAATTTATGGAACAATAATTATATAGAAAAATGCGTACGCCATTTCTGTGTCAGCTTTTACGCATAGTAATCGGAGGGGGGAGGTGTACTGCAAAAGACAGTACATTGGCTTTCAACCGAATCATTGTCATTGGATACATAAATGCAAAAATGACATGCAATTATCATTTATATTAAAATAGCCGATGTATTTCTTTTTCTTATTTCCTATTTTATTGACCAGGATTGTATATTCAATTTAATTGTTTTTCCGCGATATACCCGCTTTTGACATGTTTTTAACACTTTGAACAAGAATGTATCATCTAATTCAATTTGACAAACATTTTTTGTTGAAATAAATATTCATTTTATAATTCATTAATCGATTAAAAGTATTGCATAAGAATCATAAAAATAGTAAAAAAAAAAAGTTTTAATGATCTCTTCAGATGTTTTGACTCGAATGAACCCGTTATGAAGACAGCATAGAATATTCTACAGTTGCATCGTCTATAAAGCAGTGATTTGAAATGTTATATTTCAATTTTTCACATACTCTGAGATTACACAAGTTGCTTTATTTTATTTTTTCTTCGATGTTTATTTCCATGTTCGATACCATCATGGAATTCAGATCATAATTTTGGTAAGTTAATTAGGATGGTGACATGATGCTCCATAGTTATATATTGCATTTTTATTTTATTTTTATTTTTTCTTACAATACATTGATTTTTATAATAGGCGTATTAAATATAGTGTGATTATAATTAAAGTTTGAGTTTCAAAGCACTCCAAAAAATGGATAACTGATTAGAACGACGTCAAAATTGAACTACGTGTTATTGAAGAAGAGGGAAAGAATATGAATAAAAAAATAGTTCCAAATTTTAGAGACAGATGGCACTGTAAGCGTCAGAATTTCGACTACAAATGAGAAATCGTAAAACAACGGCTAAGGCGTAAGTTACAGAATAAACCAACTGTACTGTTCAGTGTGCATGACTGTACAGGTGTAATATTTTTAGTTACGTAAGCCCATTCATCATGGCAAGGTCTTATCACATCGGATGAGAAAAATCGGTTTTTAATTGTCCTGAGGCCAAACACAGCATAAAAAGCATTCATCTAATCGGGTTAATTGTTTTGAGAGAAAAAGAAAACATATAAAAAACATCCCAGCAATTGCTTTTTAATTCTTTTGGTCCCAAAACAGCATAAAAAGGTTCCATTCAACCGGTTTTTAATTTTCCTGAGGTCAAAAAACGCATTAAAAACATCTATCTAATCGGTTTTTAATCTTCATAAGGCCAAAAACAGCAATAAAACATACATCCAATTGGTTTTTAAGTTTCGCGAGACTGGCGCATTCAGTATGCTGTCCACTGTTATGTGCAACAAGATTAAATCAGGAAACAGCATGTTCCACGACCGATCGAAGAGTCACCGGGGTGTGTGCCACCATGTGTTGCGCAATGCGTGTCTTAAAGTAAGCAACGTTAGCAATTGAAGTAGTGAATACAACATTTTTCGGATAACCACACAGCTAGAAATAACACGAATTAAGATCAGGTGATCGGGCCGACCAGGCTATAGGAAAATCACAACTGATATCTCTAGCATTTACGGAATGCCACCTCAAAAACTGCTTTACTCGATTTGCAATGTGCAGAGGAGTGCCATCTTTCATAAACATACTATCCAGACAACCACGTTGTTGCAGAGCTGGAATGGTGCCATCTTTCATAAACATACTATATAGACAACCACGTTGTTGCAGAGCTGGAATGGCGTCATTAATCAAAACAGAATCAAATCACTGACCAGTGACGGTAACGATAGCAGGACCGAAAGCACCCGTCTCTTAAAAAAAATGGCCTTCCGATAAATGATGCCGTAAATCCCCACCACACAGTGACTTTTGCAGGATAAAGTTGTACTGGGTTCGTTGTGAATGGATTTTCTGTTGTCTATATTCAGCAATTGTATGTACTGACATATACCGTCAGATGAAAATGGTTTTTGTCTGTCCACAAAATTTTCCTTGGCCAGTAGTTATCTATCTCCATGTGTGCAAGAAATTCCAAAGCAAAAACTCTGTTGCTGGCAGGTCAGAATGAAACAACTTCTGAACATGGTAAATTTTGAACGGATAGCATTGTAGGATGTCCCATAGGATATTAAGCACACTGTTCACAGGCCTGTCCAATGTTCGGGCAATTCTCCGTACACTGCACGGTTGCACAGAACCGCTCGACTCTACCTAAACCGCTATGGTCACTTCTTCAACTACCGCCGAATCACATCTTTTCCTTCCTCTACCAGAATGCACATCAAACGAACCTGAATTTTCGAATTTATTCGTCATTTTCACCACACCCATGACAGTCCTCAGTCCAACACCTTTTTTCATACCCTTGAGGGGTCCTGAATTTCTGAAGAGCTACTGGTGCAGAATTACCGTTCTTGTAATAAAGCTTTAGAAGCAGCACGCGGCCCTTCATTGAGACACTCATGGCGAACGTATGAGACGCAATATGAAAAAACGCCGTTCACCCAACTCTTTTATAAAGCCTGAAATGGCAGTGCGCATGATAGGTGCAATAACGCGCTTTTGCAATAGCGCGCATGATTTCTCCGAAATGGATGTCTAAAATTTTATAAAAAATTAACAGCTCTTACAAAACATTCAAATGTTGAAAATGACGAAGTATTATCAGTGTCATGTAAGGATTTATTAAATAATGAATGGTTATTCAGAAGAATGATATGAGGAAAATTTTTTTTCGTTTTTCCGTTTACGATTCAATAGCGTGCATGATTTCTTTGAAATTGTTGGCTAAAATTTTATAAAAAGTTAACAGCTCTTACAAAACATTCAAATGTTGAAAATGACGAAGTATTATCAGTGTCATGTAAGGATTTATTAAATAATGAATGGTTATTTAGAAGAATGATATGAGGAAAAAAATTTTCGTTTTTATGTTTACGATTCAATAGCGCGCATGATTTCTTTGAAATTGTTGGCTAAAATTTTATAAAAAATTAACAGCTCATACAAAACATTCAAATGTTGAAAATGACGAATTGTTATCAGTGTCATGTAAGGATTTATTAAATAATGAATGGTTATTTAGAAGAATGATATGAGGAAAAATTATTTTCGTTTTTACGTTTACGATTCAATAGCGCGCATGATTTCTCCGAAATGGTTGTCTAAAATTTTATAAAAAATTAACAGCTCTTACAAAACATTCAAATGTTGAAAATGACGAAGTATTATCAGTGTCATGTAAGGATTTATTAAATAATGAATGGTTATTCAGAAGAATGATATGAGGAAAATTTTTTTTCGTTTTTTCGTTTACGATTCAATAGCGCGCATGATTTCTTTGAAATTGTTGGCTAAAGTTTTATAAAAAATTAACAGCTCATACAAAACATTCAAATGTTGAAAATGACGAATTGTTATCAGTGTCATGTAAGGATTTATTAGATAATGAATGGTTACTTAGAAGAACGATATGATGAAAAATTATTTTCGTTTTTACGTTTACGATTCAACTGCGCGCATGATTTCTCTGAAATGGTTGTCTAAAATGTCATAAAAAATTAACATCTCTTACATAGCATATAAATGTTGAAAATGATGAAGTATTACCAGTTTCATGTAAAAATTTTGTAAATAATGAATAAATATATAGAAAAATGTTGTATCAGTATATGTTATTTGTGTATTTATATTCATTTTGCATGTTTTATAGCACACTATTTACTATTTTTTTATAATGAAACTTATTGAATTTATGTTTTTATATAAATAGGTAAGTAAATAAATATATGTATACTTAAATATCTAAAGATATTTTGCATAATATGTTTTAAAAAGAAATTTTATCTTTAAATTGGATTTTCTCAAAATGCTATTTTTTCAACTTGCGCGCATGATTGCTCGAAAATGGTTGGGTAGAATTTGATGAAATTTTTACAGAAGTTACATAACATATAAATGCTTAAAATGACGAACTACTATCACTTTAGTGTATGAATTTTTTAAGTTATGAATTATTATTTACAAAAAAAGTGCTAAATTTTGTTATTTTTCATATTTTTATGTATTTTTTATACAAAGACAGAATTTAAAGTAACTAGGGTTCGTCATTTTGATTATTGACTATTTTTCTTTATATATAAAGTGATTTTAGGTCTTTATGATATTTTTTATGCATGTCAAGCTGCGCGCAAGACTATGTATGATTTTTCTTCGAGAAAAAAAGACCTTTTGTAATTTTTTAATTTAATTTTATGGTGAAGGTATAAAAATATTCCATGACCTGTAACAGTTACAGGAAGATTATTTAAATATGTGTTAAAAATTTGAAGTTCTTAAAAGCGATAGATTTAAAGATATTGAGATCAATACTGTATGCAAATTTTGCTTCTATTTTAATCGATCAAAGGTACCTGACCCCTTAAAGAATAAATGATTTGCCTATTTACATATTAAATGTAGACTAAATATAAGAGTGTATCAAGATATTTAACTAGAATATTGACTTAATAGGAATTAAAGAACGAAATAAATAGGTGTAGTAACAATTACAATACTTTTTTTTTGAAACTGAGGACATTTAATTATATTAGGTAAGACTTACAATTTTAATTTATATTACCTGGTTAAGATTCAATATTTTTTCTACAATGACAATTTTAATTGATTTATTATAATTATTTACTTTAACTAAAAATTAATCAATTAAAAACAAATTTTAAATTAATTTAGGGAATCGAAATGTTCTCTTCTGATGAGAAACGTTACAGTGTGATGTATCAGAATATCGACCCCACTTTACACTTTGAAGGCAATGTTTTAGGAATCAATTTAGAAAATAATACATTGGAAACTCTCGATGCAGACCAACTACCTCCAAATCTCGTCCAACTTTATTTGTCTGACAACAGGTTAAAGAGGTTTCCTCAGCATGTGATGGCCAATCAGCTCAATCTCAAACAAGTGTCTCTATCTGGAAACCCATGGATGTGTGATTGTCATACGTTAAAATTCAAGCAATGGTTATCATCCAAGAACCACATAGTAAGAATATTCGTATATATATATTACAACTTTTCTATAAAAATATTGTTAACTGTTAAAAAATAATAATTGCTTTAACTAAAGGAAGGGAATGCAATAGTGCCTCGCGATACATTTATTTATAGCAAGTTCGGTGACTCATGGTGGCAGTTATATAAACTCTCACCAGTATAATCAACAATTCATAGTGTGAATACCCCATAGATGTTTGTCACAGGATATTAAACTTACCATTAATCAAATATTACCCTCCACGTAATTAAAGCAAAAATTTCCTGAACTACAACCATATTATAGTCCTGAATTATCTAGTGATTATATACCTTTTTCCTTTACTTGATTTACAACACCATGTTGCAATAATATGATACACGTAATCGGAATAACAAACAAGTGCCTTTATTTTGTAACTTGTAGACGTATTATTGCGATGCATTTAAATTCAAGAAATGGCTTACATGATGTAAACTTGACCATACAGTAAGAATTTTTATATATAAATATTATTTGTTTTAGATAATCAGATAGTTAAATTAACAATAAAAAATCAGAAAGTATAATTACCTAAAAAGAAACGAATACAGTATTTGGCAAAAAATGTATTTATCGGAAGACACCACTATGACTTGTCAATCATTCAACTCCTGAAAAATTTGAGCCATGTAACCCGTGATTAATTGCAATGTTTTTCTCGGATGTCGGGCACGCGATAATTCAGATGTCCTTTTAATAAAATATCATCCTCCAAAAAACCAAAAACTTCATTTGGTATTTTAAAATCCAAAATATAAACATCGTGAAATTTGATACGCTAAAAACAGTCGAATGCTCACAGACTTTTTTTCTGGGTGATTGAAGTGCAATATTAATGTCTTAGTGACAGAAATGTAATATAAGGGCGATATAAAATTTCATATATAATTTTCATTATTAAAGAGTAACTGCGTGTGTAATTTCGATTTTTTACCGTGAATCTTCGATAATTTTGACGACAAAATCACATTTAATAATAGAAGTAGAATTGTAGTTATATATCTTAAATTTAGTTATATATCTAAAAATCTGTTTTTAAATTGAGAATAAAACAGAGGAAGTAAATAAGTTAATGTTTTCAATTCTGATATCATAGAATTTTTTCCCCACTTTACATTCTAAAAATAGGAAATGTATTTTTATTTATAATTCACATAGATTAAAGACTTTAATGACGTTCGATGTGGAATGGGTGATGGTGGAGAAACGAATCTCAACGGGTCAGTCATATGGAAGCTAAATGACGCCGATCTCTGTCCAACGACAGATTTTGTGTGGCTTTTTTCAGTTTCTTCTCTAGGTAAGCATTTTTAACGTCAGTATTATTTTTATTATTTTATAATATTCTTATTAAACACATCATCTTACAACAATTTATTAAATTTTCACATTTAATTAGCTTATTTAAGATGTTCAAAGGTACAAATTTTTGGATACATTTTGTATTTTGCTTGCAAATAAAGTATTAAAAAGTTAAATAAACTAAATAAAACTAATCGAGTATCTCCAGGATTATTGCTTCGAGAGATATAACAATTGTAATTGTTGTATTATCATTTCAACTTTATCCGTAACTAAATCTTTAAATCCATATATCTCCCAGAGGATTTTGTCAAAAATTATCATGTTTAATTGAGTATTTTTCTTCTTATATTGAAATTTTTAAATTGAACTTTTACATTTTTAGCAACTTGTGTTTAAGATTTTTAATTTCATGTGAAAATTTTTAAAAATACAGGGTGTACATTAAAGAAGGTCATACTTATAAATTTTAATAGTATAAATTAGCATTGCAAAACGTTGATTCAAAGTCACAAATAAAGAGTAAGACAAATTACTTTGCATGCGTGTGTACTGCTTTATTATTGACTCGCTTGCTGTGCCACATACGAGAAATGGTGATTCCTGAGCGTAATTTCTTTTTTATTTTGCTATTTGCTAATAATGAATGTGTAATTTAAGCTCAATAAGCATTATGTTTCAATTTAAATTGTGATTATCCGTGTGACAAAAATACACAGAATGGAACAGAAGCGGATATTAATTTATAATCTCCGGACTTATTAACTGTAAAGGGGTAAAATTGAGCTAGCTATAAGATAGATATGTGAAGTATTACTACAGTTCAACAATTGAATGGAAAATTTCAGGAAAACTAAGTTAATTTAATCTTCATGGTGATACATTATTTGTTGTTAGTAGTCTAAATCAATCACTTATAATATAAATTGTTTGAATACTGTTTGATCGTTCGACCGCGGTTTGCGTTATAACCTCGGGGTCGAAGAAGTAACTATGTACTGTAAATACAAACGTAAAACTCTAATCGCTTGTATAGACATCAAAATCGTTAAACTTCGATGAAGTTTCTGCACATTGGCATAAATTTCACTGCTAGCCTAAATACTTGTGTATTAAAAAAAAAAACACATACCTTATATTAATAGTTTGTTTTTGCTGTTGAAAGGAAACGAGTCTGTTAAGTGAAAAACAATGCATGTTTCTTATTTCAGCTTTTTTCATTTTCTGTTTATTTGCCAAAGTGCTTTATACAAAATATGAGCTGAACATTAAAGTGTCTCTTTACTCCCACGGGTTGACTTTTGTGAAGGAAGAAGTCATCGATCAAGATAAAGCGTTCGATGCCTTTATCTCCTTTTCTCACAAGGATGATGAATTTGTCATCGTAGATGTTATTTCAGGTAAGATGGTTTTTAGATGGTTCGCATTTTAACTCTGTATAGTTTTCGTTTTATTTAATTTTTCTCAAACAATTGCAATTTAAATATTTCAAATTCAAATCAAAAGCAATTGCAAAGAGTGACTATAGAATAACAGGTAATACTCTGTTATCCCATCGACCGATTTCGCCAAATTATACAAATAGCCGAACTAATAGCCAAATTATACTTATTAAAGTAATTTTTATTTTAAATAATAAAAAAACAAGTAATTACTAAAATATTAATAAAAATACAATTAAAAAGTCGAAATAAAAATCACTTAATGACGTTTTAAACATGTGTATCGTATTTAATGTCATTGAATTGACACTCACGATCATCCATTATTGGCATTTAATCTTATAATTTGGCAATATTATTTTGGTCGACGGGATAACAGAGTAGTACCGAATTAGATTATGATGAGGATTTTTTTGTTCAAGTTTAATGATTTTGAATATAATCTAAATACAATAATTCGTTTTTTACAATTTCAAACAAATTAAAAAAGGGTTTCTAAATTCAGATATTCTGGCAGACCATTTGCCAGTGCTTTGACTTATGTAAATATACTAGTATTACCATATAAATATTTCAGATTTACCAAGCCATATTTTTATCTACAATGAGCTGTGTACCGTTAATACTTCATCAATAGTGGTCCTCAAAATAATTCCATTGGAAAGCAGTCAATAAGGAAAAATCATTTGCTGTGTTTTTTAATGTTTCTACATTTATTACACAGTTACAAGGGCACAGAAAATAATTAGTTTGCAGCATTGTATTTAAACAATAATTACTAGAAGTATATTTATAATTGTGTTACGTGTTTTTAAATTTAACTAATATTTTGCATATAATAAAATATATAAATTCTACAGATTGTATACAGGGAAATTAAATAATTCCACTACATTTCTGCTTAATACCGGAAATTTGTCGTTGAAGAGAATTTTCCAGTTGACTATGTGTTTCATAACTGAACTAAATTTTTACATTATATATTATAATGTAGTATATACAAAAATCTATAGATCATATACAGGGTACCGTAAAAGCTCGCTGATAACTTTTTAGTTACAAATTAGAATTGTTTAAAATGTTTTATGTGTTACTTCTGAATATATATATTTGGTCTCTGTCTTTCACAATATTAAACGGTAATGTTTCGATACATTATTTTGTATATGTTAGAAAGTATTTCATAATACATGGATGACGTGTGATTTTGCTGTCTTATTCTTTTATTTTGTTATCAGTTATAAATATTTTTTTTTTCAAATGACTGAAGCAGTACGTGTGACTATATTTTCCTTTGAATTTTCATACATTTTCGACATGCTTTAATAAATTTTATTATATCAATTATGCAGTTAAACTAGTGGTTGATTCTAAGTGAATTAAAAAATAAATATATTCACAAACACATTCTTTTATTTAAAAATAAAAAAACACAGATGATTAACTAAAACACATCACCCCCCCCCAAAAAAAAAGAAAATAGATTATAATTTCAACAAAGCTATAAACTGGTAAAATTTCTTTATTAGCTTCCAAGTGTATGTATTCCTTTATCAGACAAATAAATTAAGCAATAAAAGGTAAGGTGGCAAATTTTTATTAATTTTTTATTATTTGACAAAATTTCTTTATTAATATATCGATAAAAGAAAAACTATATTTATGTGAGTTTCCAGAAGGGATTAATAAAAGTTCACAACTAATATTATAAAATTTTCTACGACTCAATAATAAAACGGCTTTTGATGATGCAAATGAAGCTTAAAGGATTTTACCCATAATCCGCCCATAATTTTATCCGTACCTCATCGCTACATGCACACACTTATTTTTCAAGATGAAATTTCGTGCTCTAATCACATATAGGCCTTCATTAAGTTAAATTTCACAACAGTCTTTCAATTGCAACTTTATTCTCTCTGAATATTTTGAAAATTTCTTTTTTTTATTTATTTGTATTCACCATATCATGTACAAATACATCTTATCATCAGCTCATAATAAAATCTGCTTCGGAAATTGAACCGATTATCAATTTATGTTTTATCGGAAAATTAAATTCTTTATATGTCTTTTATTTCCATTCCAGAGATTGAAAAGAGAGGTTCTAATATTCGCCTGTGTCTCCATTACCGTCATTTTAGACCGGGTGTGCCCATTATTGACAACATCACTTATGCTGTTCAAAAGTCAAAGAGGACTGTGCTGATACTTTCTCGGTATATACATTGCGCAATTTATGTAAAACAAAGTTTATGTAAAAATGTGTATGTATGTATTTAATTTTTTTATGCAAAGTTAAAAGATGTATGCAAGTATTTTCCGTCTAGCATTAAAAAAATAACAACAAATAATTTTTTTTATAAAAACAGTTTTCTGCCTGTACGGAGCATATTGAAGAGATGCTGTTTCAACATATAAAGCTATTAAACGTTAAACAACTAAATTACGAAAACAGTACGTACTGCTTGGGAGAACACACTACATATGATTAAATCTACTCTAACTTGAGATTGCGTCTTGGATTTCATAACCGACTTTCCTACATTAAACAGGGAACACATGAACGTATGGCCGAATGAACTGATTGCATTCTTTAAAATGAAATGCAAAGAACACAATGTTATCTTTTTCTTTCGAAGTCTCTCTCGTAGTTAGCTTCAATTGTATATATTTCTTTACATTAATATTTTTCTTACAGACCGAATAGAAGAAAGAATCAAGCATGTATAAACAGTTATAATGATTCAAATTCAATATATATAGACCGGGTGTCCAGTAAATGACTGACCCATTTTGAATGTGAATAACAAAGAAACTGTTTGAGATAAAAATGCGCGGCTTGCTGTATTGTTATTAGAATATAAATAAATTTTAAAATATGCACTTTGTTAATGTAATATAATAATATTTAAAATAATATCTCAGTCTCAAGACTGAGGAGGTGAAGTATAATAGAGATGGTACAATCATAAATATTATTTTAAATCACTTTCCAACCAACGTACCCCATTTCTGAAGTTGATTCGAGAGCCGATTCAACATATAGATTCAGATTCGACAATATATAGATTCAGATTCAGCCGAATATCTCATATTTATGAAAATTAGAGTCATGTCTCTATTCAAACAGCCTGTTACCGCCAGCGCGATATTTTTTTCCGAAATTTGAACTATATTAACAAAGTACATATTAAAAAAATTATTGATTTTCTAATAACAATACCGCAAACCGCGGATTATTATCTCAAACCGTTTATTTGTTATTTAAGTTGAAAATGGATCAGTTATTTACTGGACACCCGGTATATATATATTGTACATGACTAAAATACATGTTTTCTGAATTTGACATCTTATGACCGTACATGCAGAAGAATGTGCAATAAACAGCATCATAATTATTTTGAAAGTTTATAGGTGATTAAAAATGTTGATGCTGCGCTTGAATGTGTCTTTGCCGCTAAAGGGAGAAACTTGCAACGCATTTCCGTAACGTCATGAACATTCGGATAATACGCTAATTTATATTATCTTTTACACTGCGCATCTGTTCTCATCACTATACACTGAATTCACAGTTCTCACAATAAGCCCAACGCCTGAGTTTTTTTCTTTAAGGCGTACCCATATAAAAAGTAAACACATATGAAGAAGAAAGTATTTTATTACAACTACAAAAATAATAGCCATTTTTGAGGCGTTTGTTCCATCTTGTAACCAGTAGTTCCATATACCTCTGGCGAAGAAATCTCGTTCAATATTTTTCCCTGATCCAAGGTCACTTTGCACTGTGCCTTAGGCACCCTTAATTATTCTGATGTTTTACAGATCGTCACGGATCGGTTATTTCAACAAACATATCGACAGCGGCGACTGATGCATCGTTGATGGCAGCATGTCTCCAGGTTGATCTCAACGCAGCGTTGCGTTGATTCCTTAAGTGTCTTGGATAAAACTCTTGCAATACATGCTTATAGCTGCACTACTTAAACAGTCTACGCTATAAAAATGATTCATACGGCTATATATAACTGCGTTTGTCGCCCTTCGATCAACAAAAATTTGCACAATGCTTTGTTGCTTCATACCTGTTACTCCGATTCTTTTCATCCTACATCATCATCTTTTCAGTCGTTAGTTATCACATAAATTCTTTAAATTTTTCGAAACTTTGTCTAATGCTCCTCTAACCCTGCGCAAAACCAAAATGAAACGAAAAGGCAGTTCAGCAAGCTTCATAATGTTGTTACAACAGCTGGTTTATTTATTGAATGGGCACTAGATTATTTTCGCTTGTGCAATCTACATTTATTTTCTAACAGAATAAAGTAAAGTACTCGGTATATATAGAACTCATATAAAGTCAGTAAGATAATTTATAGCGCTTGGTTGTGACGGTACAAGTAACAGCAGCAATAGTCATTTACTTCTCGACAAATAATTTGCGAATAAAAAATGTTGCGTTAAATCCACACATTGCTATGTTTTTTGAAGAACCAATGGGTAGTAGACGTCATTACTGGTCACTATCAAATGTGCGTATTGGTAGGACCTTGCATAAGAAAATACACTTCAACATGACATTTCACTCATCAGTTGCAACCTGGCAGAAATTGTATCAAAAAGGGCTATTTGAGGGAAGTTTCATGCGCATGTTTAATATTATATGGATAACAGTGCACAATGAATGAAAATTATTCTAGATTGCACTTACACGCATGTCTAATGATTCTCTGTTCAACTGCCTGTCACACCACTACTGATTGTTTACTATAACACTATAGTGTGTCTCTCTGGTAATTGGTCGTTATGTTACAGGGTTCTAAAAAGGAAAATTTTAATAATATGTCTCCATAAGTGGGTTACATGGCTTCATTAGAATGCTATCAAAGTCATGAATTTCCTGTCCTAAATTCAAATTTCAATACATGTATGGTGTGCGCAGAGCGCTAGCATAAGTGTATGGAGATAAAAGCCAATTTTATTGATGAAAATGCATATACCTACAGCTGAACAAGCATCTTATAACGTGACAAAAGAATAATTATCACAGATGTCACGAATTTTAAAACACAAATTTCATGAAATACTTTTTAAGTATAGACATTCATGAAGATATTATTATGCCATGAAAATGCATCCATGAAACATTTTCGGGTCTGTAATAATTGGACATTTAATCTGTGGCTTACAAAAATAAATAGCATACTTTTCTGTTAAATTTCTTATAAAGTATTTTAAAAATACCCTTTTAATATTTATAATCATAAACATAACATATTATGCTTTCTTTACTGTTTGAAATGCATTTTACGTATTTGTCTATTTTTTGACACAGATTTCTCACAGAAAAATATTTAAATTTAATCTAAATTGCGCTTCTGAAAATACATCAATACATTTGTCCGTTAATTAAAACACAAATATCATAAATTTACTGAAATTTATTTTAGTTATCAAACAATTTTTGTATACTTATGAAAAAATCTGTTTGTGCTTAAAAATGTCCATGCAATACCTCAAAAATCATTCGCAGATTAAATATCATTAAAATGCATATAATGATGTATGGTTCAGCTTTGGTTGGTTTGGTTCAATTTTTGTATGTGCGTACTTCACAACAATTACATAAACCTAGATAAATACAACTATAAAAGGGTATTGTATTTACTCAATTTTTAAAACCCTGGAGTAGTTTTATTGTGTAGTTATCTCGCAATTGTAATTATCTCAAAACATTTAAATATGTAAAATCCTGAATCAAGATTTAAACAATTTTTTTCTTTTAACTACAACATTTATTTGTCTTTTTCTTTTCTCGCAACGACTGCAAAATTAATTAATTTATATTTAGTTATGTTTTATTTATATTTATTCATTATTTCAGCAATTTTCTCGAGAGTGAATGGTGTCTTTTGGAATTTCAGACTGCCCATGTACAAACGCTACAAGACAAAGTGCACCGTGTCATTGCGGTTAAGATTGGGGAACTACCGAAAAAGATTGATCCAACACTCAAAATATATCTGGACAGTACCACCTACTTGACTTGGGGAGAGAGTAATTTCTGGAACAAGTTACTCTATGTACTTCCTTCCCGGAGTAATGACACGAGTCCCGTTTTGAGATTTGTTTCAGACAACGATACTGCGTTCAATTCCTCATCATGTAATCTTTGAACAATGCGTGCTTGTTGTAAAAATTTGTAAATAAATATTAAATTAATCAAACTGTTTCAAATTATGGATCTTGTTTTTTGTTAAATCCACTAAATATAAAAATGCATGAAGCCTTTCTCATAAAAACATATTTTATACGTTTTAAATTTAAATTAAATTAGTGCCGTAGGATAAACAGAAAATTTCTCCCTTATTTATAACTTAATCATTTCAATGCATGCATCACAGTTTTACTTTATAAAAGAAAAGTGCCTTAAAACAGGCCTTAAACAAGGTTTTAATATAATAATTTATACTTATTTTCACTTAAATTTTACTTTTAAATCATGTGCACTTGCAGGACGATTATAGTGACACATTTGGTTCAGAGAGACGTTTTCTGACGTTGAAATTTTTCTGATCCATCCTCACTGGGCTCTTCTCTCGACATCACAAGTTTCAAATTTTAAGTTGATCGCTCTAGAAATTTTAGACATTTTTATTTTGGTGTCCACAATTGTCAAAAATCTTTTTTTTTTATTTGCTGTACGCCTTTCCATGGTTTTGATAGAAAATATGGAACCGTTTTTCGCAGCGTAAACAATCACATCATTTATAAAGGTATGTACAAATATTATACAAATATACATACTAGAAATACAAGAAACCAAACAAGAGTGAAAAAATAGCCAGAACTAAGTATTGATCCCGAGACTACGGCGTATAAGTCTGTTGCCTACCCTCAGAGCATCCCTAGGTCGGTAATATCTCAGTAATAAATTTGTATTATTGTATGTATTGTAGGTATATCTATACTAGTAAATCTACAGATCAGGAGCCTCAACGCCAGCTTTGCGCATCTTTTTTTAAGCACACTTTGGGTAATATTCAACTTCCTGGAAACTGTAATTTAAAATTTTCAAATTACGTAATTATTTATAAGAATAAAATAAGAATAAAAAGTTTTCAACCATCAAAAGCGTAAATTAAAGAGTTAGTTATGCTAGGATATTCTGAAATTTTCATGATCTATTATTTTTGTTTTTTTATTATAACATAGTAGATTTCTTCAGTGGGGGCTCCGCCCCCCTGAACCCCCCGTAGTCTCATTAAATTTAAATTTGTAACTTTTTATCAATTTGCTAATGGTTATCGTATATCTTGTATTTCTTTATACATTTTGAATTATAAGGATAAGTAACAGTTTTAATAAGCAATTTTCATTATCCTCATACTTTTACACACCTGCCCACCACAAACATTATATCTGATGTATCAGGAACTTTTGAAAGTGTAAACTCAGTAATCTAGGGTTTTACAATTTTGTTTCCGAAAAAAAGAAGTTTTGATTGCATTTTTGTGGCAGTTATCGTGGACAGACAGACAGAAGAACAGACTGACAGGCGGAAAACAATAAATTTTGTGTCGATAAAAAAAGCATTCACTAAAGTTTCGGCAATGACGTCATTATTCATGAGTTATTGCTATCCATGTTTCTTGTATTTTTAACGACTATTATAAAATACCTGTTTTATTTCAACTATGACGTCAAATTTTACCAAGTGAAATATTGGTTTAAAATATAATTATTTTTTATTTCTTTTACTTCTAATTATGTCCCCATTTTTGTCAGAAAAATTCTTATTAACGAAACAAATTTCCGTGTTTAATATTTAACAAAGTACTATATTTATTTTTATTTTAATTCTGACATCATGTTTATTTTATTTATTTATTTTTTTGTTTTTTTGTTTAATTTTTCGAATGGAAATTGCTCAATTGAAACTTATTGCCGTTGAAAAATTATTCCAGATTTCGAATTTTTTTGGCAACGATAAAAGAAATTGGTTGAATTTTATCTAAAAAATTGCGATTGATTCTGTATGAAAAAGAAAGAAATTTTGAATTATTAAAGAAAATATTTGAATAAAATTTATAAAACATAGCCTATGTTCTGTTCTGGGTTATGTTATATTTATACGCAAAGATACAAAGACATTAATTAATTCATTAGTTTTGACGCTGACTTCATTTAAATTTTCGTACACGCATTCAAATTTATAACATTATAAAAATAAGGATTAGGATGAATGGTTGCTTAGCAATCATTAAGAGAAAATAAAGAAAATGAAATAAATACATTTGAAATAAGTAAATCTCTGAAACAAATCAGTTTATATTATTGGAAAACATTCATAAAAAAATCTCCAAAATTTACAGTAATAACTTTAAAAATCTGACAAATACGCAGACAAAATTTCAAAACAATACGAATAATTTAACTGGTAAATTTCAGTATCCATTTATCACATTGAATTCCATTAATGAAATGTGTCATTTTCTCTCAAGAAAAAAAAAAATTAAAAATCATTGGATTTGCCATAGAAAAGCATTATTGCGCAAAATAAAATATTCTATATTTTCCGATCGAATGAATCAAATCTAACAAAAAACTATACAGCTTAATTCCAGTGCCTCACTAACATACCCACTTTATTTCAAGCCAACCGGATGTTTTTTGCATTAGTTATCGCGGAACAGACAGACTGACAGACAGAAACCAAAAAATTTCGTGTCTCCAAAATAAGCCTTCACTGACGTTTCGGCAATAAGTCATCTGTTAAGATAAAATAATTAAGCAAACACAACTATTTTGTTTATATAAGTAATGTGTACTAGAATACATATTTGGGTATATTTGGCTATACACTATTATTTCCCAAAATAACAAACTTTTGTAAAAGATTTCATGAAGTGTTTAAAGTGCTTCGTAATCTATGCTTAACGCATGATTTTTCTTACTTGTTGTGAATTCTGCCCACTTATGTATTATGTTTTTTGCCCGCTTTGACAAAATGTGTGCTCGTTTAGAGACTTTGTGACTTACTTGTTTAAATTTTTTAGCAGAGAATTGTAATCATAATACATTAAATGCATCTGCTAGTGCAATACAAATTGTTTAAAAAAAGAATTGAGCTATCAAAAATATAAAAATTACGTACTTTCTATTTCGAAAGAAATTTCCCTTTATATTGAACAAGTAAGAAAAATCATGCGTTAATCATAGATTATGAAGCACTTTCCAACACTTCATGAAATCTTTAACAATACTTCTTTAATTAGGGAAATAAAGGGTATATAGCCAAATATGTATTCCAATGTTTTTGAACAACCCTGTAATTGATCTGTCAGTTGATATACATATTATATAATGGGAAAATTTAGTTTAGCTAGAAAAAAGCTTAAAATTCTTTTTGAGCAATTTGCACTAATAAATGGAAAACATACTTGAAAACTTTTTTTCAGCCCTGTAGTTTACCTTGTACCTTTATTACACGTTAGTAAGAAGCTAAAATTAATTTTAAAATAAAACTTCTTAAAACAACTGAAATCACACTGTTATAAATTACCATTCATAGGTGCATACGATTTTCATAAAATTTGAAATGACTCGACATCTAATAATTATATATATTTTATGTTTCAAACTATTCGGTTGGGTAGTTTTTGAGTTGCTACATGCGAACAGAGGGACGGACGGACAGAGAGACGAATGCGCAACTCGGGAACCCGGGATTCTTTTCCCTTCAATTCAAAACAAAAGCGACTTTTCTAAGTATCCGGGATCGGAGGAGATAGCGTTACATACATACATACGGTCGGATTTTAATAGTGTAGATTCTTGGTTGTAAATTTTAATTTGCTGACAGATGATTTTCGCTTCTGTTGAAAAAGTTCATTAATGAAACGTCAATGTTTGAAAATATATTTTTAGTTTTAGAAAATTTATTTTAATTTTTATACCATCTGCACAAATTGAAACTTAATTCTTTTTAACTTTAAAGAAAAAAATAGCTTCAAATATACATTAATCAGTTTTATTTTCCCCTTTTTTCCGACAAAAAAAAAGCCTTCCACTGCTAATTTTTAGTTTTTAATGAAGTTTTTTATCTGTATGTAACTTATAATTTAGTATTCGTAAAAAATATTTCTTTTCCATTTTAAATATGACGTCATTATTTTTCTAACTCCATGAATTACTGCTATCCATGTCCCGTTTATTTTTAACGACTACTATAAAATACCTCTTTTATTTCAATTATGACGTTATAGTTTACCAAATAAATATTTTATTTAAAATATTTTTATTCCTTTTATTTTTAATTATGTCGCCATATTGACAAAAAAATTCATGTTAACGAAACAAATATCAGTGTTTAATATTTAACAAAAAATAGTATATTTATTTTTATTGCAAATACGACGTCATATTTATTTTTTTCTTTTAAATTTTCCTTAGTTTCAATTTTCGCATAGAAATTGCTCAATTGAAAATTTATCGTCGCTGAAAAATTAATATTCGAAACTTTGATTTTCTTGGCAACGGAAAGAAAATTGATTAAATTTTATCTAAAAAATGCCGATTGGTTATGCATGAAAAATAATGAAATTCAGAATTATTAACGAAAATATTCGAATAAAATAAATAATACATAGCCTTTGTTCTTTTCTGGCTATAATTATCTATACGCAAAGATACAAAGTTGAAGTTATGCTATTGAAGCATTGAAGTTATGTTATTCAAACTTCCGTACACATTTTAAAATTTATAATATTATAAGAATAAGAATTAGGATAAATGGTTGTTTAGCGACTATTAAAAGAAATGAAGAAAACGAAATAAATACATTTGAAATAAGTAAATCTCTAAAACAAATTAGCTTATATTATTGGAACACATTTATAAAAAATGGCCAAGATTTACAGCAATAATTTAAAAAATCTGACATATGCATAGATAAAATTTCAAAACAATATGAATAATTTAAGCCCCGTACTGGCAAATTTCAGTATCCATTTATCGTTGAATTCCATTAATCAAATGAGTCATTTTCTCTCAACAAATAAAAATTTGAAAATCGTTGGATTTGCCATAGAAAAACATTATTGCGCAAAATAAAATATTCTATATTTTACGAACGAATTAATAAAATATAACAAAAAACTATACAGCTAAATCCGAGTGCCTTACCAATATACACACTTAATTTCTAGTCTTTCGGATGTTTTTTGCGGTAGTTATCGCGGAACAGACAGACTGACAAACTGACAGACAGACAGACAGACAGAAACCAAAAAATTTCGTGTCTCCACAGTAAGCCTTCACTGACGTTTCGGCAATAATATTGGTACATACATTTATGATTTGAATGCAGGCTTTATTTATGTGCGCATATTTGTTTTAATATACACTATATTGCCATTGATTATGGGACACTTGCGATTTTAGACATTTTACTAAATATCTAGAAAAATACATGAGGAATCATCTCGAAACTCTTAGTGTATAAATATAATAGTATACGTCATACATCTCCGTGAAGATTTTTTACCGAAACGCTATAGGGGACCGTCAACAAATTAAAAAAGAATGAATATCTTTTGAATAACCCTGTCAAAACTAATGTAGAAAAAGCGCTCAAACTCTAGATTATGATTGAATGCCTTATTGTAATACACTGTGTTCATTTTTATGCAAATAGCATGCACACTCGCAGAGTAATTAAGGTTTTTATAAAAATGGTCCCAATTTTTTCCAAGTTCTTTCATTATAATTTTCAGAGTTCTTAATATAAAATAATATTTTTTTCAGAAAATATGACAAACAACATTGCACACAGTACCCTGTAATCAGAATTAAAAAATAATGAAAATTGTATGAAAAATGAGTAGGTTTACTATATAATTTTTTACTGCGCATGCGTCAAAGATATCAAAATTTCATTTGAATATTATGTTAGCTAAATGTATAGAGCAACTTTTGTAAAAGTGTCAAAATCATAGCTTAAAAATTCTGAAAGTAATCGTCTATAGAAAAGGGACAAAATCCGTTGTTTCCAAAATGAAGCAAAAAAATGAGGGATTTTATCCAAATGCAGTAGTACATCCCATATTGTGTATTCTGTATTGACACTAATCAATGAATATATGGATACAACCCCTCTTGTTTTTGCTTCATTTTGAGAATAACGGATTTTCGACTTATTCAATTGAAGATTATTGTCAGAATTTTCAAGTTATGATTTTGTGACTTTCACAAAAGTTGCTCTATACATTTAGCTAACATAATATGCAAATGAAATTTTGATATCGTTGACGCATGCGCAGTAAAAAATTATTTAGTAAACCAACTCATTTTTTATACAATTTTCATTATTTTTTAATTCTGATTACAGGGTACTGTGTGCAATGTTGTTTGTCATATTTTCTGAAAAAAATGATATTTTATATTAAGAACTCTGAAAATTATAAGGAAAAAACTTGGAAAAATTTGGGATCATTTTTATAAAAACCTTAATTACTCTGCGAGTATGCATGCTATTTGCATAAAAATGAACAAGGCTTATTAGAATAAGGCATTCAATCACAATCTAGAGTTTGAGCGCTTTTGCTACATTAGTTTTGACAGGGTTATTCAAAAGATATTCATTCTTTTTTAATTTGTTGACGGTCCCCTTTGGAGTTTCGGGAAAAAATCTTCACGGAGATGTATGACTTTTACTATTATATTTATACACTAAGAGTTTCGAGATGATTCCTCATGTATTTTTCTAGATATTTAGTAAAATGTCTAAAATCGCAAGTGTCCCATTATCAATGGCAATATAGTGTATATTGTAAATCAATGAAATACTAAAATCTATTTATGGTTGGTTCGTCATCAAAGGCTGTCTTCACGTCTTTCCCCAACTTCGTTTATTAGTGAGAAACTACAGACCCATATATCTGCTGTAGTAGCTCAGTGGATAGAGTAAAAGCCTACTATGCTATATTCTCCAGGCTCAAATTTGGCTGTGGCTGTTTTTTCACCCCGTTTCGATTTATTGTAGGTGCGTGGCTGTACAATATTTGTATATACCTTTATGATTTCATTGCAGACATTGTTTATGTTTGAATGTATATCTTAATCACGATATTTGGTCATTCTTAGACATAAGCACTTTATTTACAATAACTCGATAGTGCACTGCAAAGTAATTCTTGTGTGATTCAATACTGGCGAGCAATGATGCTTTGAAGCAACTGAATTAATTTTCAGTAAATACAATATTGTGTTAAAATTACAAAAATAATATATTTCTGGGTAATGTAATTTTTTATTTTTATTTTTTCATACTGTTGTATTTATTACTTAAGCTTTTGATTTTAAAAAATGGAAACTACTTTCTTATTTCTGCTTCACTACAAATGTAAAAATTACGTTTTAAACTTTACAACAATAATCACATAGCTGTAAAGTAGCATTATTAACGTTTTTACATGTGTTTAACGTATGACACATACCTTATATATTAATATCCTGGTATCTAACTAGCTAAGTTCGTAATTATACAAGCACAAATGCGTAGCACGTATAGTCGTCATCTGGTCCGCCCATCTTTCCGTCTGCCCGTACGTAAAAGCGAAAATACGAACCACACGAATAGTTTGACATTTTATCTTTAGAATTGTGGAAGAAATCTAGCCGATTCTTTTGAAATTAAATAAATTCGAATCAAATCTGAAAAAGATACTAAAAAAACTTTTCTTCATTCTAATAAATCACCCATATATCATTAAGTAAATTATATCATATGATAGATAATGATTTGCGGTTGTCGTAGAAGCCACTTAAGATATTTAAATGCTTTCAAAGATAGGAAGTTTGATGTTTTTTTTTCAGAAGAGACTGTATCTTTTTAACCCTCTTCGAAGCCAATTTTTATGTCTGTTTTCCCAAATACATTCAAACATATATTAAACAAGGTTTCAGGGACGTAGACTTACTAATAAATGGCTATGTTTTAAAATGGCATAAAAAGTTACAGGTAATGAAAAATTGCAGCAATATGTTTATTCTTTTTACTTCAAATTATTAAAATAGTGAAGATTATTTATAAAAATCAAATTTACCTAAACAATGACTATTGACATTGTAATTATCGCTTAAGGTATGTGCTTACACTGTTAAAAATAAAGGTGACAAACCGGTGCCATTTGGGACCCGGAGGTGAAAAGGCGGTGCCATTTGGAACCCTAGGGTGTCATAGGAGCTTGAATATGTGGTTGGGGTGACGACAGATCTGTTACTGGATGATGGGAGCTAAAAAAGTGCCATGCACTTCGTATAGGTAGCAATGTACCACTCATCGGGTGACTGGCAACTTGTGCATGCGCTATAACGTGTATCTTTCTGCTTTCGGTGTCGGCAAGTAAAGTTTACGGGTGTGAGCAAATCAAAACATGGCAGTGCGTAAATTGGCGATATTAATTGAGGACTAACCACTGAGCTACAATGAAACAACAATGAGGACTTAACGATCCGATTTGCGCGACCAGTGAACCGGACAAAGTCTGATTAAAGGTAAGATTTAACTTTATTTTATTTTATTTTATTGTTACGTTAATTTCTCGTACATCCCTATATGTACTGTCATAAAAAAACAGTAAATTAGAATTTTTTTTTGTTAGTATGATTGATTGGTAAGTTTATTATGTGAAGCTACAAGCTACACTCTCACCAAAATATCCATTTGCTAATGTTAAACCTATGAGGCAGTTATTTTACAATTTCTCGTTTACATGTCAATAATTTAAAATGATTTATCGAGGCCTTAGCTACCGAGGAGCAATTGGAGCAAACTGCTCTACGCATGGGAATCCTAAAGGCACACAATTAGAAAGGGCGAAATGAAAGATTGTAAAATATTTACATACTTTTTCATTACAAATCAGTTATTATAGACGAATCTTGTTGCAATCAGAATATTCTATGACCATTATACCTTGTGTTTAAACTCAACTGTTTAGATTTAAGCCTTAACTGATGTTAGTGATCTCAGATAGCGTGAGTTTTTCGAGTTTCAAAGTTTAACTTGTAATTTTTAGTTTAACTATAGATACTGCTCAATTTTTTTTTTTAGTTTGGAGTTTATTACTACCTCTAAATACTTTTGAATAGCTGAATTTGACTTATAATATTCTTGTACATAAAGTTTAATACATAAAATAGTATTCTGAGAATTAATGTAACATTTTATTCACCTTCAGATTAAATGGTCTGACAGACAGCTCACAGTAGTTATGTAACGATTTTTGTCAGAGCAGTTAAGGTTAAAATATGTTTTTGCGTCTATATACATTTAAAAGCAATTATTTTTTTTTTCTCGAAGTTTTAATTTTAACCTTCACACGAGATCTCGGAGAGCATCTGGCCGCATATATTGTCGGATATATGCTATCCGAACCCCTCCTGTAAAGGCTAATTCACACCATACTGCAGCCTCGCATAACTTCTCTAATATTGTTTCAGTATACCTGATTTGTCTTTGTTTAAGAGGGGGGGGGGTAATTTTTTCATTTAAGACAACTGAATACTTGCAAATCTTACAGTAATAAAAACTTATTTACAGGGTTTTCATTACTA
Organism: Maratus speculifer; assembly: GCA_964019185.1. Taxonomy (NCBI): domain Eukaryota; kingdom Metazoa; phylum Arthropoda; class Arachnida; order Araneae; family Salticidae; genus Maratus; species Maratus speculifer. The sequence continues at coordinate 27,881,941 of OZ025292.1, forward strand.
ATATTTTCCTTATTAACCACCATTATTTTCAAAATAATCTTCATAATAAGATTAGATCGGGAGGCGGTAGCACGGACAATCATTTAGTCTCATTTAAGGATAAAAATCACGGATAAAACCTCGATTTGCATATTTAAACGTTATTAGTCAGCCTAGTCATACCTTGGTGGGAAATGCCTAAAAAACCGAATTTAGCGGTAGCTTGGGTTTACCATTATGTTTTCTTACTCCCAATCTTTCATATTTTCATACTTTTGGTTTCATTTTCTTTCAAAAAGGTGAGAAAATGTTAGGCAATTGAATTGAATAAACTTTATGATCTTATTATCGGCTATGTAGGTTTACACCCATTTTTTTCGAAAGTATTCTTTCACATTAAACCTTATTTAGTAGCAGAATTTTATTTTTAAATAAAATAAAATATTTTTTTTTCAATAATAGTAATTTAAGCTTGATTACACCGTAATCAGTCTCCCCCTCCCTTTCTCAATCATCCGATATGACAAATTTCTAATCATGAACATTCAAATTATAAAAGGAAAACAATCTGTATTTACTCCACTGAACTTTCAGAATAGTTTACAGAAATAGTGTGTGTTCAAAAAATATAACAATGAATAAAAACTTATATCGTAATTTTACACAAATGTGAAATTTTTTGCAGGTGATGAAGATCTCGTGTTTTAAAGGCGATTTTTGCACTGTCATTTATAAATTTTAAGCATTTTTCTAATGACATAATTTTTAACAACCTTTCATTCCACCCGTTCTGAAACAAGACCAATAAACAGGGTTGGCTTTTTACCGATAAAAACCTGGGGAGAAGGTGGTAAAAACCTAAGGATATACAATAAACTGTTAGCCCTTAAACTGTATCGTAATACTATTGATAAAAATTCTATTTTCATGTAATTGGTGTATTAATATATAATATCTATTTAGGGGATAGTAGGGTGGTGTGGGAATTTTTTTACAAAAGTAAGATTTTTTTTTTTTTTTTAATGTATACAAAAAGAAAAGTTTCAATTTATAGCATGCAAAGTAAAACACTTTTTAATCCCCCTGAACAATACAGAAACATAACGTGCAAATACTATTTTATTTTAAAGAGAACGTAAGTTTAAAAATGTGTCTCATACCTCCTCATTAAGAGTTATGGGACAGCAATAATAAAAAAAAAGCTATAAGGCACAAAATAACCTATAGTGTCGGTAAGATAAACAATCAAACGAAGGTTGTAAGTTGATAATGTATATGCCACAATATAAAATTCCAGTATCTTCATGACTGGAATGAAAATTCAGGATTCTCTGTCATAGGTGTCATTAAGGCCCCACACTGGGCGCAGAAAGAGACCCGGATGATAATGTAAAAGTCTATAGGAGAGTTCTTTTCAAATAACTAACTCAAATTTTAATATTTTTACATGATTTTTTTTAACAACACAGCTGAGGATAATCTATAACCGGCCTAGTTTTTATTTTTTCGATTTTGCTTTTATATTTTTTGTATAACGATAGTTTCAATTTCAGAACCGGTTTAAACCGATTTCGTAAGTTAAAGTAATAAAAAAAAATTCTGAAACAAAAACTGAAAAAGTAAAAACTACGCCGGTTGCGGATCGCCCTCAGCAATCTTGTGCAAAACAATCACGTGAAAATATTAAAATAGGGGCGAAAAATTTGAAAAGAACGCCCCCATACACTTTGCATTATCATCCTGGTCTTTTTCTGTGCCTAGCGTTGCGCCTTAAATAATCATCAATTTATTTACATTTTGACGTATGAATGCATATATTATCAATGTTATAATTAATATATTATCCTCTAAAAGTATTTGCATGTTAGCAATTCGCATTATTATTAATTAAAAAAAGGAACTGGGCGCGTCCCTTTCCTCCCTTTTCTGGCATGTCCCATTCTTCACCACTTCCTTTTTTGTGTTAAACTCCTTGTTCAAACAAAAATGCTGTTTTAGGCTTAGTTTAAATTATGGATAATATACAATATAATGCTCCATAAATAGGGAAACTATTACATTTATGCATAAACAAGTGAATAATATATTGAAAGCAAAAAAATCAAATTTAAATTGGATTTTTTAAAAAAAATTTTCTTTCATACATTTGCAAGCCTATGCATATCAATATTTTTTGTAAACTGAAGAATGGATTAACATTGCTTCATCTTGTGTGCGATCGATGAAATTTTTAGAATAATGCAGAGAGAAAAACCTACTGTCCCATTCCATCCGACCTTCCCGCATATATCAAAAGGGGAAATAAAGAATTAGCAAGTTCCCTAAAGCTCCTGATATACACTATATGGCCAGAGATGACCGTCCACTTGCGATTTTAGACATTTTGTTAAATATCCAGAAAAATGCATGAGGAATTATCCTGGAAATCTTAGTGTATAAATATAATACACTATCTGGCCATTAATTATCGTCCACTTGCGATTTTAGACATTTTGCAAAATATCTAGAAAAATACATGAGGAATTATCCTGAAACTCTCAGTGTATAAACAATTTAGTACAGGTCATATATTTCCGTGAAGATTTTTTCCAGAAAGCTTATAGAAGACCGTCAACAAATTAAAAAACAATGAATATCTTTTGGATGACCCTGTCAAAACTAATGCATCAAAAGCGCTCAAACTGCAGATTGTGATTAAGTGGCTTATTGTTATAAACTGTGTTCATTTTCATGTCGATAGCATGTATACTCATAGAGAAATTAAGGTTTTTATAAAAATATTCCCATATTTTTCGAAGATTTTTGCTTATAGTTTGCAGAGTTCTTAATATAAAATAATAATATTTTCTGAAAATGTGACAAACAACATTTCACATAATACCCTGTAATCAGAATGCGTCTACGATATCAAAATTTCATTTGCATATTATGTTAGCTAAATTTATAGAGCAACTTTTGTGAAAGTTGAAAAATCATAGCTTGAAAGTTCTGAAAATAATCGTCAATAGAATCACTTAAAAATCCGTTATTTCTAAAATGAAGCAAAAACAAGAGGGGTTGTATCCATATATTCATTGATTAGTGTCAATATAGAATACACAATACGAAACTTACTACTACATTTGGATAAAATCCCTCTCTCTTTTTTTTGCTTCATTTTGGTATTCTTTTTGGGAACAACGGATTTTCAACTTATTATATTGACGATTATTTTTAGAATTTTCAAGCTATGATTTTGGGACTCTCGCAAAAGTTGCTCTATACATTTAGCTAACATAATATGCAAATGAAATTTTGATATCGTTGACGCATTCGCAGTGAAAAGTTATTTAGCAAACCTTCTCATTTTTCATACAATGTTTATTATTTTTTAATTCTGATTACAGGGTATTATGTGCAATGTTATTTGTCAGATTTTCAGAAAATATTATTATTTTATATTAAGAACTCTGCAAATTATAAGCAAAAATCTTGGAAAAATTTGGGACAATTTTTATAAAAACCTTAATTTCTCTACGAGTATACATGCTATCGACATAAAAATTAACACAGTTTATAACAATAAGGCACTTAATCACAATCTACAGCTTGAGCGCTTCTGCTGCATTAGTTTTGGCAGGGTTATCCAAAAGATATTCATTATTTTTTAATTTGTTGACGGTCTCCTATACGGTTTCTGGAAAAAATCTTCACGGAAATATAAGACCTGTACTATTATGTTTATACACTGAGAATTTCAGGATAATTCCTCATGTATTTTTCTAGATATTTAACAAAATGTCTAAAATCGCAAGTGGACGATAATCAATGGCCAGGTAGTGTAGTACAAGTCATATTTTTCCCTGAAGGTATTATTCCAAAACTCCAGTAGGAGACTGTCAACAAAATAAAAAAGAATGAATATCTTTTGGATAACCCTGTCAAAACTAATGTAGCAAAATCGCTCAAACTGTAGATTATGATTAAGTGGCTTATTGTAATAAAGTGTGTTCATTTTTATGTCGATAGCATGTATACTCGTAGAAAAATTAAGGTTTTCTACGAATCCAAAAAACAGTCTCAAATTTACCAAAGATTTTTGCTTATAACTTGAAGATTTCTTAATATAAAGTAACATTCTTTTCAGAAAATTTGACAAACAACATTCACATAATACCCTGTAATCAGAATTAAAAAATAGTAAAGATTGTTCGAATATTGAGTAGGTTACTAAATAATTTTTCATTGCGCACGCGTCAAAGATATCAAAATTTCATTTGCATATTATGTTAGCCTAATGTATAGAGCAACTTTTGTGAAAGTCGCAAAATCACATCTTGAAAATTTTGAAAATAATTGTCAATAGAATACGTTGAAAATTCGTTATTCCCAAAATGAAAGACAAACACGAGAGGTTGTATCCATATATTCATTGATTAGTGTCAATATAGGATACATAATAGGGGCGTACTAATAAATTTGAATAAAATTCCTCATTTTTTATTATTATTGTTACTGGTATCGAATATCTCGACATGTTAGGGAAATTCGTTGCTAATCTGGAATAGACACTTTGTTGCAAAATATGTTTTGTAAATATGGTTCATAATGTAAATAGTTTGTAACTCTTAATGATAGCACAGGAAAAGAATATCTGAATGCCAAGTATGAGTTGGTCATGTAATTTTCTCGTGCTGTCCGAAAATAGGCAATAAGGAGGAAAGTGCCCAATTAAACTGATGGCATTGAGCTCGCAGGCTATACATACAACTATATATTATACTCTTATTTCAAAGAATAATGCCCTTCCAAAAATAAAAGATATCAGCTCTAAGTTATTGGACAGTGGATTAACTACCACCCCTCTTAATACTTAACCAATGAGCCCCTAAAACTAATCAGGGAAGTGCCTTATCAGAGTGAACCTATTAACAAAATTTGAAGAAAATTTGATGATTCTGCATGATTTCTGCATATTTATATAAATTAAGGGGGTAGCACTCTCTTCCCCCCCCCTTCATATTTAAACAATGAACCTCCAATGCTAATCAGTGAAGAACCTTATCAGAATGAAGCTACATATAAAATCTGATATTTATCCACGTTACATACAGAACCTGCGGGCACATTAGCTGTCAGGCTTTGATAGCCTTGTGAGGTATAATTTAAATTTTATTTAAATTTTATTCTTTCTTTTTTTGGTCATCTGCAGTTTTTGCTGTACTTTGATGATACATTTTAATTGGACTGTCTTGTTGTGTGTTTTCCTTAATGTGTTATTATTATTATTTCAGATAGTGAACTTACATTTACAGTACTTACATTACCATGCTTGATACAAGAAAAGTTTCCGACTCTTTATCATGAAGAAGATGCACAAATTTCTGTGTTTCAACCTGTTATTGTGCTCCGCAACTCAAGCAACTTGTTAAATTACCCATGCTATGTGTTAATTTTATATAAACAGTTAATTACAAAAACTGATAATTTTATAAGCTTAGTTATTTTGTGGTATGCATTATTTTGGTTGTTTAACGTTAACTATAGCAAAAGCCAATTTAATTTTTTATCCTTTTTATTAGATACTTATGTCTTCAAAACTTTCTCAGTGGCATTAATTCCACATAGTGTCACATCTTTGTTTAAATAATATTTAATACATTCTTGGTGTTTACAATAAAAAGATTATTTGAACTAAAACATTGTTTTTTTAATTCAGTGTTTTATTCCTTTCATTATAATTACTCTTTGGATTAAATTTCAAATGCAATAAGTCAAAACACAAAAACAATTTGGCAGAAAGTGTTTTGATGTGGATACAGGACTAGAAATCAGCAGTCGTTAGTCGTCAAATGAAACTAAATTATAGAAAAATTATTCCTAGTCGTCAAATTTTGATAGCTAGCTTTCTTTAACTTTAATTTTTGTTTAGCAAATGTTTTCATTTGTAATTTAGCATACATCCCCCCCTCTGCACCATGACATCAGCACGTGTCTTAAGAATTTTGAGCCTGTCAATAACCTCTAAGTTAACTTCACTTTAACCAATGACTGATAAAACTGTCCTTGGATATTACACCCCTGTAAACAAGATTTTTTTTATTATGAGATATTTCTGCATCCTTATATGTTCCTAAAATAAGAAACTGTATTAAAATTGTTTTTAAATTTTTGTACTCCCTTCCTCAAACAAACAAAAAAAATGTGTGACTTGGAAATGTTTTAAATGCCACAGCATACCTGGCAACCAAAGATTCATTTATTTGCTAACTTTTTATTTTCTGATGTACTGTTAGTCTCAGTTTTTTTAAAAATTAGCTTATCCCTAGTTATAGCTAAAGCTCATATTTTCTTTCTGTGGACATATTTGCTTGATTATCTTTTTTGTATGCATATTAGCTTTATAAAAAGAATAAGTTTTCCAGAATCCAAATATTGTAGTTTAATCAGGTTTCATACTTATGGAAAGTCAGTTTTTATTTTGTTTAGTAAGAAAAAGTGTTTAATATATAAAGTTTCCTCTCCACTTCCCCTCAATACATTAAAATTAAATATGCAATGCAATATTATTACTATTAACATGGTTGTGAAAAGAAATAAGAAAATATGAAATACATTTGGCACATTGAAAAAAAATTGTAGGCATTATTTTGACACCTTACATACAGTTCTTAATTTCTAATCCTGTGTGGATATATGCTATAAAATATGGATTTGCATAAGTTCACTATAAAGATAAGTACTACATATAGTGTAAAAATGATTTTTTTTTTTTTTTACTCACTTTCATCTGTGATTTTACCACAACTATAAAATGAACTTATTTTCTATAATTCATTTCATAGCTTGATGGCTAACTTTCTGGAAGAATTTTAAAGAATATGAAGTATTCATACTAATTTAAAAGTTACACAGCATTTATTACATATTCCTTTTTAATTTGTGTTTTACATTTTTTTAATTAGAAACAGTAGGGTAGCTGAAAAAAATATTGGTGCGTTGTTTGACATTGATATTTCACAACTAAAATCTGAGAAATGCTTATTTTAAAATTTTGTAGCATTTCTTCTATTATATAAAAATCTTTATCCTCCGAAAAGTTCACAACCGTCAAAATGATCAGTAAATAATATGTTCAACGAAGTGTTGTCCTCATGGAAGCAAAATAATTTTAATTGAACTTCCAGCAGTATTGGGGCCTTCACATGGAGCAAAAACAACATTGACCTTCAACACCCATCTGCTTGGATATTTAATAACAGGTGTATTGCCTTCGAACAATCAGATCTTAACTCACTTGACTTCTGTAGAAAAGTTAGAAATAGAAAATCCCCAGTTTGCATTATATGTGATGCGAAATTATCAAGGCATAGAATGATTTAAATCAGAATTATTTGCAGCGGACTGTCAATTCTGTGATCTTTCGTTTTCAAACTTGTGTAAAAAAATAAATATCAAGCCAGTGAACAATTTGTTAAAATATTGTTATTTCCTTTTTTAATTAAAATATGGCATATATTTTACAGGATATAGCATTTTTCTGTCCCCATACTTTTCAGTTGCCCTGCATATAAAATAATGAAAATACATGTCAAGCAATATACTATATGTCAAAAAAGATGGTTACGGATTACTTCTGAAACTATAAGAAAATTATAAAAATATTCATATGAAGATAGATAATTCAATTTGTACTTTCTCTTATTTTGGAGTCAAAAAACATCAAATTTTTATAATGTTCCTGCATCTAAAAATGCCCAATCACAAAAATAGTTACTTGCCCTTTCTTAAACATACCCAAAAAGTTTGATCCAAACATCTGAGTTAGAGACAGTCAAAAACCATGATTTATTTCATTTTACAAGAAATTCAAAACATAAAATTGAAAATCAAGCTTCAAATTGCATGACAAAGTCACAATGTTTGACTCTAACTCAGTAATTTTTAGAGGCAGAAAATAGGCGTAGAGGTTATGTAAATTTTGCGATTTATTCTAACAACACCTATTGGGTATGACTAACAATGCAATAGTGATGACTTATGATTGGTGATTTTGAAATGGAAAAACTGTATAAAAGTTAAAACTTTGAATTTTTCTTAAAATACTCTCCATGTAAATGAAAGTACAATTTGAATTCTCTGCCTTTCTATGATTATTTTTGTAGTTCATATTATCCCTCTCTGAGTTACAAAAATATGCTGCAATTTTTCTTTGGACACTTGATAATGAGTTTAAAAATATAATATTCCATCAATCTGAAAGAAAAAAAGAAGACTCAAAATATTGACTGATCATGATAATTTTCTCTGCAGAATTCAATTTAAAAATGGATAAACTCTTTGTATTTCATGGTTCAAACCAATATAATTTCTTGACAAGCGGGGTGAGCGGAGGGGTGTTGCAACTGTGGGCCATAGATTGTGAGTGCTATTTCTTGTAGGATGCCACAGGGCACACTGAATTATGTGTGTCATCCATTCACCCTCTGGGGCACCCTGGATAAGTGGTATCATTGTTATCCTCTGAGATGCCATTCTTTCACCCCTTAAGGTACCCTGGATGAGGGGTGCCATTATTCTTCCCTCAGACGCGATCTTTTCACCCCCTGGGGCACCCTGGTTAAGGAGTGCCATTACTCTCCCCTGAGATGCCATCCTTTCACCTCCTGGGGCACCCTGGATAAGGAGTGCCATTATTCTCCCCTGTGGTGCCATCTTTTCACCCTATTGAACACTGCACATACGGGTACTTCCGTTATCTACGCGGCCAAAATTATTTTATGATATGTATCTATTCTAAAGGATACGGTTGAAAGAAAAAATACATTTGGTAAATTTATAAAGGTGATTTATTCAGGGCCAGACTTATGCAGGGGGAAGCGGGGCAGTTGCCCCTGTCCATAGCCCTCTTTAAGAGGTCCCATGAGACTAATCAGGATTTTCATTACAGGGAGCTTAAAATTGGCCAAAAGTGATTAAAATCCACACATTTTTTCAAACATTTAGGAACGAAGTACGGTCCCACTTGCCCTCTCTGCTTCTAATATTCCCTTCACACCATGCAGAAAATAGATTATATCATTAGAAAAATAATTATTCAAATTTTAGTACAACAATTTAGTATTCTATCGTCTTTAAAAGAAGTTCTTTATTAATATTTCCTCGTAACACGACGAGTTAAAATCATTAATTATGACAATTTTGGGGTTTTCTTTTTCTTTTTATCTTATGTACATAGATAAGCAAACTAAAAATTTGCAAAGAAATATTCATGTCAACCAATCTATAATTTTTTTCTATTAGTATCAAACTAGTACTTTTTCTTAAAGCTATGATCATCTTTTTTTGGGATATCTTGTATGCAGATCCGAGCAGTACTGAGTACAAAATTTATGCATACGCACACATGTATGAAGTTTAGTACCAGCTATTAGCACATTATCCACAAAAAAATTCTATAGATAGATACATGGGTGCTCCCGAGAATGATGCTTGATCCGGAGCTTGCCTATTAGATGTATTATAATAAAGCACATTTTTATTTTTAAAACTAATGTTCTTTTTAAGCCCCTGAAAATTCATCACGGATACTGGGCTTCTTAGGCAAAAGAAGAAGAAATGTTTCTTGAAAAAAGCGGTTCTTCCTTCTTCTTTTTACTTTTTTCACGCTATTTATAAGAGGGTCTGAAGTTAAAAAGTAGTCAATAAAAAATACCTTTGCTGCAATTTTTCTAAGCGAATTTTTGCATGAAGTCTTGTTTCGGATCAATTGCATGTTCGTTTGAAATTGTCTTCAGTATGACTTTTCAGTGGTATATTAGGTCATAATTAATGCCTGTTATGTCAGAAACGAATTTTAGATTTTATAAAAACTCTCCTGTTTGTATAACTATCATTGGTATTGCCAAAATTTGCTTTTGGTTTGTCTACTAATAAACCTGTTTCTTTGGAAGTCTTTTCTGGATTTCGAGTGATTTTTTCTGTGCATCAGCCTTCCTCTCTCGCTATAACTTTATTGGCAATTTAAAAGCCAAATTGAGAATGCTTTCAAAGATTATAATTCTAGCATGTAAAATTTAAAGACCAAAATTGATGGCTTCAGAATTAGTTTCTATTTGAATATCAATTTTGTTGAAATGCTTAGAAGTTGTACCACATATGTAGCATCGACTTATGTATTTTGTGCAAGTCGCATCGTTGAAGATCTTGCCATCTACCACTGTCATGATGAAGAAGTAAATGACTGAGAACCTGTTGCCATTTAAATTAACCTCATTGGAGTTTAGTGATATCTCAAAATTTTTTATAAAGTTAGATTATTCCACCGCAACATCAGTATTTTCTTCGAAATAACGAAATCTTATTGAACGGCAACATATGACAGGTATCTGACATGTTCTTTCTGGCCAAAAATAATTGTATTTCAGAAATACGTCTTCCTTCTTATGTGGTTTTAACTATCTCTGTTTAGTTTGCGATTTAAAGTGTGCGGAATTGTGTTTTAAGATCTCAATTTCGTCTTCTGTGTAACCTTCACGCGATATTAGTTGATCTTTAAAAAATTAATTTATCTTCTAAATTAGGCAATTTAAAACTCTGCATTCGATCAAACAAATATTTACGGGCTACAATCTTTAATCTCAAGGCACCTGGTGAACATACAGTAAAAATATTTTCTTTTAGAATGCTATTTACGATAAAAAAAAAATTTCTGAATTTGGAAAAAAAAAGTTCAAAACACCAAGAAATACACATCCGCGCTTTTCCGCGGCAGTTTCTTTGATTTTTCTCCACCCAAGGCTTCAAACTTTTGATTCAATCAGAAATTATAACAGGATCTGACTGGGTAATACAACAAATACTCGATTAAATAAGATATTTTAGAAATAATCTTACTGTAATAAGAGGGTAACTTCAAAGTACAAAAACTAAGCTTAATAATGATAAAACAACAAAAAAAATATATTAAAGTTTTGCTTTATTATCTGTTGTATCAGGATCCATCAGAAAAACTTTTAAAATAAACATTAGCTTATAAATATTTCATTGAAAAGATAATGTGGTTACACGAACGCCATGAACAGAGTTAAGCAACAAGTTAAACAATCAAATTCCGACTCAAATTGAACGACAAGCGTGCTCTTGAAAAAGTTGGAAGGGATTAGATATAGTTCTAGAAACTGTCCTCTAACTCAGGTTATCTTTCTTTTTAACAATTTTCATACTTTAAAAATTGACTTTTGGCCGCCTAGAATGCTTAAACACCCGTATGTGCACTGTGGATAAAGGGTGCCATTATTCTTCCCTGAGGTGCCGTCCTTTCACCCCCTGAAACACCCTGGATTAGGGGTGCCATCCTTTCACCCTAGTTAAGGGTGCCATTTTAGCTCCTTTAGGGGTTTCACCAGTAAGACAAGCTTTTCACCCCTAAAAGGTGCAATGTGTCACCATTAGTTTTAACAGTGTACTCTTAAATCGATGTTTTGCGAAATTTTTTTATTTGATTATTTTAAATTAAATTTCAATCATTTAGGATTCTGAAAGTATTTTACTTTTGTTTCAGCAATAATATAAGAAATACAGTTATAGACAAAAGTATGAACCGAAAATGAACTTTCGGAAACGGGAAGTAGTCGTTTAAAAAGTCATAGAAAGGTGTAAAAAATGCAATTTTAAGTGTACAATTATGTACATGTAACTTATAAATATTTATGCACATATAACAACTATAAATATTTTTAAATTGTAAACATATTCGTTTGTATTTTATCAAAATTTTAAGCTCCATTTTTTAGAAAACTGCGTTTTATATTGCGCACGTTTCCGAGAAACACAATTTCTTAAAAACTTTTTGAGACAGTGGAATAATTTTTTTCACAAAGTTCTCATCATCTACAGTTATGTTATACAGCAAAATATAGCTTGTAATTTTGTATATATTAGTTTAAGAGGCACTTTTATTGAAAAATACATTTTTTTGTACGAAAAAAATCATGTTTTGTACATGAAATTTGAAATATGTTAAAAAAATACTATAGATATTGTAAAAAATTTTCTTCATGACATAGATATGTGGTTTGGTAATATATTTCATTGATTAATTGAATAGGCTATACATTATAATATAATATATTAGAATAAATTTTGATATTGAAGATTTGGCATAAACAAATTATTTTACTAAAATTTGACTAAAAATTGCCTAAATTTAAAATGATAATTAAAATTCCAATACAAATTTATTTGAATTCATAGTTTACTTCCCTGACTTAAATGAAAACACTTGTGTTTTATAAAAGTTTCATATATTTCATAAAAAATTGCCCTAAAAATAGGCATATGCCATAAATGCCTAGTAAAACGTAAAAGTCAAACGACTTTTTTTTTTTACTATTTGGCACTTTTTTAATGATCTTTTGATAAACTTTAATACATTACATACGTGTGATAATATGCATTTTCAGTGGTGCAGTCTGTTTTTGTTCCGATTTGCTATCACGGGCTGGTTAAAACACACTTTTATTATTATTATTACGACTTGTAATTGGAGCGACGGACTTTTCTTTTCTATGTTCAGGCATTATTAAATCTGGAAACAATTAAAATCATTCTAAAAATTATTATTTCATTTAATATTTGTTATTGCGCAATGTAAGTATAACAAAGTAAGTACCGTAAATTTCCTAATACATGACATTTCATCAAAAATCCTCCAAAATTGGAAACCTGTGAATAAGCCGATGAAAAAATAAGCAAACGAAAAGATAGCACATTTTTAAGTATATAATAGAAAAACAAAAATTCGCTGTCAGAAGTTATTGATTACTTATATGTTTTCTTATTCGCGCAGCTAAAATTGTTAAACTTGCCCCCATTTATTCTGTTGCGACTTGCTTGTTTATAAAAATCAATTGTCTTAATTTTGGTTTAAACTGCAAAAAAAAAAAATGATCGTTTGATCTTTCAAAAAAATGTTGCAGCAATAATTCGATGGATGATACTGAAGACATAGTCATTTTTTAAATAAAGTGACTACTGTCATAATAATGAATTCGACACTATCAATATTAATATAGCTAAACAAGTCAAAAAAAGCAATTTTAATGACTTGCTTAAAAATTATGATAATGATTTGGTAAATGAATTAGTATTTGTGACTTTTTCCATTGCAAAAGAATGGAGCTATAAAATATTTATAGAAATTTGTTTTTAAAAGGTTTTAATATTTACCATCTTTTCTTATTCATTTTAGAATATTATTTCTCAAATTTTATTTAAGCTCGTGTATAAGCCGACCACGTGCTTTACAGCCCCAAAAATGCACTAAAAATCCTCTATTTATATACGAAAATATACGGTATGCGATTTAAAATGTTAATTTTTGAATCATTTTTATTTACGTAACTCAAGAAACTCTGAGTGATATCATGACATTTTGTCCAACAGAAATATAAATAATTTTTTAGCTACTTTTCTAGAGGATAATAAACAAAAGAGATTCAAATATAATACTTTCAAAAAAGTAGAAAATCATGCTTATAATCGCATCAGTTCACGTATCACCTGTAGGAAACACTAAAGAACACCCTTTAAAATTATTTAACTCGTTCCAGACTTGTTAAAATTACTTTTTGACTTGTTTAATAAATGTATGTGATTAAAAAATATCAATATATGAAATAATTTATCTTTCGAGATGTTTTATAAAATTTTTAGTCTCGTTTTTGTGGTCCGTAGTAATATTTATATCAGGACTGAAAAGGATAAAAGTTTATGTGCATTCGCAATAAATTGTTAACAACTAATTGTATACAACCTTTCAAAAAAAAGACTAAAAGAAAACTAATCAAATGTGCCAATCTAAAAAATATCTTCTATCTTAAACACATTAATATTTCCTGAAAAATGCAGCATAGCAGCGCCAACGGTTAATCTGATTGCACCTAAAACCTTGTGAGCAATAATTTATGTTAACTTCTAGTTGAATCTAAAGTATCAGTAAAATACGTTTCTGAGATAGAGCTAGTGTAAAGCTTTAAAAAATCAGCACAATAGCATCATCTGTTGAGTGATGTGAACTACAATCTAACCAGAATTAATTTTTATCAGGTATTAACTGAATCTGAAGTTTGATGAAAATACAAGCATTTGGTCTTGAAATACTGCTATTGCGAAATCCTGAAACATGCAGCATAGCAGTGGTACCTTTTGAGAGATTTACACAACCTTAACAGCATTATTATATATCACGGACTAATTCAATCTGAAGTTTCATAAAAATCCATGCATTAGTTTTTGATATAGGACTATTACGATAATCAGGAATAATGCAGCATGGCAGAGCCTCTAAAACACGTGAAAAATGTATTAGAGTTTTCAATTTTAAATTATAAAAAAAAAAGATTTTTTCCTGTATTCTGTGACCCGGGATCCCCGAACTCTATTTACGGGTTATATTAAAGCCCAAATGTTTGTACGTGTTTAACAACACATATTTCTATGATATTGGAACAATGAATTTTAAAAGCTAAAATAACATATCAAAACATTTTAGCATGTATAAGAAGCTTCAATGTAAAAATCCATTGATTATACTCATATATTATATTAGTAACAACTTTAGGGATTTCCTGTGCAAAAAGTCTATGCAAAGTATTTGGAAAAACCTTTAATTAAAACAAAAAATTTATTTCGAAATTCTTACAAATGAAAAAATATGACTTATATAAGAAATAAACCGTTGATGTTTCAGAAAAGACATTCATTTTTTTATGCAAAATAAGTAAGAATTATGGAGATAAAAATGTGTTTATGATATTTAACTCGACATTTTAATTTTACAAATGCACAAGTTATCAATTATTTTATTATCATAAGAGACTCATTTTAACATTAAATATATCAAAAAATTTCCGATTTTTTTATTTATGTATTATCTCTTTTCTAAGTTTGAAAAGAAAAATCCTATTCGCACTAAGGATACAGTTTTTAATTACAATTATTTTACAAATTTATACAAATCAAACATAGTTCGGACAAAGTTCAAAGATCAGAAGATGGGAAATGAAACACATTTTCGTTATCCCCAACAAACCTAAGAACGGGACTTGTGTCACTAGTTCGGCAAGGAAGTACATACATCAGTTTGTTCCAGAAGTTACTGTCGTCCCAAGTCAAATAGGTTGTACTGTCCAGATATACTTGAATCGTTGGGTCAATCCTCGCTGGCAGTTCCCCGACCTTAACCGCAATGATGCGATGCACTTTGTCTTGCAGGGTTTGTACATAGGCAGTCTGAAACTCCAAGACGCACCATTCGCTTTCAAGAAAACTACTGGAATGATAAAAGTGACATTATTAAATATGTGAGGGTGGTTCATCAGTTATTGTGCCTAGTGTATATAAAACATTTGTACTGCAATGGTTGATGTGAAATGTGTGAAAACCTAGTGTCTTGAATGTCTATGTGTTCATTTTCCGCACCATAGCTTTGGGGGGGGGGAAGGAGTAAAGGGCGATATAAGAATGGTTTGGAGCTTGTGAAGATAGATTTGTGAAAATGGATGAGACATGGCTACTGTCATTTATACTTGAGATCATAGAAATGTACCCACGTTTAATCCAAGGTCACAAATATTTCCCCATCATTTCCAAACCAGCGTAAATTTTAAAAAGTTTTTTTTTTTAATTATATTTTATTAAAATAGGCTGTTGCACAAGATTTTTTTTTAATTTCATTTTTAGTATTAAGTATTGTGCTGCCACTTACATTTCAGTATTACTCAAAATTGAAGAGATGGTTTCAAAGGACTGTCCCCTTAAGAAATATTTGGATCATTTATGTCCAATGAACGTGCATCTTTTGCTTTATGTTTTGTTGGAATAGCAAAATAAATGATACTGTGTTTTTCCTTTTTTTTACTGATACATTAACACATTATCAAAATTTGTTTCAAACGGATATATAAAAAAGTTAAAATTTGAATTTAAATCATCATTACTTAGTAGTATTTGGTTTTTTTTTTTATCTACGCACATTCATCCTATTACGTATGGTATTTAATATATTCTTAAAAAGCTATGAAGTTTCGAAAGAAGCTAACTCTTATTTTTCCGTTTCATTTTAGAGAATGCAATTCATTTCTTCGTTCGTGTATTATTGTAATTAAAGCTGAAAAGTCGATTTTCAATATAATATAAAAATGAAATCTATGCTCCAATTATGCTCAAACTATTCTTGTTTTATTTATTTATTTAGTTTTGTGAAATCCAATCAATGTTTCTTAGCTATAGGCAATGAAACAATTTATTAACCGACTTCAAAAAGGAGAGGAGGTTATCAATTCGACGCGTATGTATTTTTTTTTTTTTTTTTATGTATGTACACCGATTACTCCGAAACTATGCAGCCGATTAATTTGGTTTTGGTGTTAAATTAAAGAGCTTACTCTCGGATTGGTACCACATCCATTTCATACAAATTGGTTCAGTAGTTTTTTAGTAATTAAGCAAAAACTATTAAAATTAGTGTTTTTTCGGTAATTAAAACTGTTGAATTAGTTCCTACAATTGAGTGAAGTCAGGATGGCCGAGCGGTTTAAAGCGCCTGATCTGAGCTCTGGTTCTCGAAAGTGACAATGGGTTCGAACCCCACTCCTGACATACGTGTGTACAATAATTTTCCGTATTATAATTTTTACATATATATTTTACAAATTAAATACTAATTATGCTATTAAGAATATTTTGTATTTAACCGTTAGCACAGAGTATCAGAGATCTTTTATCAACTCAACACTTTATCAGTGAAAAAGTGCTAAAATAATTGACTTGCAAAAAGTAATATGACATTGAATAAGTTTCCGAACCTATTCTGTATTATAATTTTTACATATATATTTTACAAATTAAATACTAATTATGCTATTAAGAATATTTTTAACTGACTTCAAGAAGGAGAGGAGGTTATCAATTCATCGCGTATGTATTTTTTTAATGTATGTTCACCGATTACGCCGAAACTATCCAACTGATTAATTTGGTTTTGGTGTTAAATTAAAGAACTTACTCTCGGATTGGTACCACTTCCATTTCATAGAAATTGGTTCAGTAATTTTTTAGTAAACGGGCAAAAACTATTAAAATTAGTGATTTTTCGCTAATCAAAACTGTTGAATGAGTTCCTATCATGGAATGCAATCAGGATGGCCGAGCGGTCTAAGGCGCCTGATTTAAGTTCTGGTTCTCGAAAGAGAGCGCGGTTTCGAACCCCACTTACGACATACATGTATACAACAACCTATTCCTTATTATATTTTTTACACATATATTTTGCAAATTAAATTCTAATTATGCTATTAAGAATATTTTGTATTTAACCGTTAGCACAGAGTATCAGAGGTATTTTACCAACTCAATACTTTATCAGCGAGAGAGTGCTAAAATAATAGACTTGCGAAAGGTAATATGACGTTGAATAAGTTCACCGAATAGATTGTAGTCAAGATAGCCGAGCGGTCTAAGGCGCCTGATTTAAGCTTTGGTTCTCGAAAGAGAGCGGGGGTTCGAACCTCACTCCTGACGTGCATGTATACAATAACCTTTTTCCGCATTATACTTTTTACACATATATTTTACAAATTAAATACTAATTATGTTATTAAGAATATTTTGTATTTAATCGTTAGCACAGAGAATCAGAGATCTTTTATCTCCTCAATACTTTATCAATGAAGGAGTGCTAAATTAATAGACTTGCGAAAAATAACATGACCTTGAATAAGTTCCCTGAGTTGATTGCAATCAGGATAGCCGAGCGGTCTAATGCGCTTGATTTAAGCTCTGGTTCTCGAAAGAGAACGTGGGTTCGAAACCCTCTCCTGACATACATGTATACAAAAGCCTTTTCCGTATTATCCTTTTTACACATATATTTTACAAATTAAGTACTAATTATGCTATTAAGAATATTTTGTTTTTAACCGTTTGCACAGAGTATCAGAAATCTTTTACCAACTCAGTATTTTATCAGTGAAAGTGTGCTAAAATAATAGACTTGCGAAAAGTAATATGGCGTTGTTCACCGTTTAGATTGCAGTTAGGATAGCCGAGCGAATCAAGGCGCCCGGTTTAAGCTCTGGTTCTCGAAAGAGATCGTGGGTTCGAACCCCATTCCTGACATCCATGTATAACATACAGTATTTTTTTCCGTATTATAATTTCTTTAACTGACTTAAAAAAGGAGAGAAGGTTATCATCAATTCGACCGCGTATGTACTTTTATATATATGTGTGTTCACCGATTACACCGCAACTATCCAACCGATTAAACTAAGTATTACGGTATAAATAACTAAAAAGTAAGAAATAAAATAAACTTTTTCAAAAAAAAAATATAGCCGACTTCAATCAACGCTCTAAAAAGAGTTAAATAATTCTTTAAAATACCCTAATGATAAATTGTTATCTAATAATCACACATCAGATATCATGTACCGACAAAAAAAAAAAAAATGGTTATATGTTTAATACATAGAACTTAATATCCAGCAAACATGGTTTTTCGACAGAATATTTTTTACAAGAGATTAATTTACATATTTTTGATTTAATTTATGAATATATACATATAAAAAGTAATGAATTACTTTTTGAAGTTGGTGCCAAACTATTGTAAGTATAGTAAGAATTGTGGTTATATTATGCGTAATGCCATAAATAAAATGGTAAAAATCATTATAGATTGTGATTGTTTGGCACCAACTTCAAAAAGTAATTCATTGCTTTTTATATGTATATATTCATAAATTAAATCAAAAATATGTAAATTAATCTCTTGTAAAAAATATTCTGTCGAAAAACCATGTTTGCTGGATATTAAGTTCTATGTATTAAACATATAAACATTTTTTTTTTTTGTCGGTACATGATATCTGATGTGTGGTTATTAGATAACAATTTATCATTAGGGTATTTTAAAGAATTATTTAACTCTTTTTAGAGCGTTGATTGAAGTCGGTTATATTTTTTTTTTTTGAAAAAGTTTATTTTATTTTTTATTAAATTTTGCTTGGATGTAGATATTGTTTTTTAAGAAAAATTTTAAGGTTAAAGTAAGATAATTTAAGTTGAGCAAAATAATCTGAACAAAATATCTCTTACTTAATTTTTGTGTAAAATGTTTCTTATGTATACCTTGACAGAATCAGCACCGTTCTCTTTGACTTTTGAACTGCATGTGTGATGTTATCAATAATGGGCACACCCGGTCTAAAATGACGGTAATGGAGACAAAGGCGAATATTAGGGTCTCTGTTTTCAATCTCTGGAAAGAAAATTAAAGACACGTAGTGAATAAAAGTTTCCGATTTCACATACAGCTTTGTTCTATTTATTTTTCTGAAAGTTATTTTTTATTATCCATGAATATAATTAGTTTAAATGCTTCGAATTATACAGCAAGTTAGAAATAGAAGCATTTTGCACAGACTTGTCAAGTTTATTATATCACTAAAAATACATTTATCTCGGAATTGAATAAGAAAATTCACAAAATATATTTTTTAATTTAATCCTTTTTAACTAATTTCTGTGTGTTATATATGTGTATTATATATGTGTTCTGAATATATTTAATATGCTTTACTGCCGAAACGTCAGTGAAGGCTTACTGTGGAGACACGAAATTTTTTGGTTTCTGTCTGTCTGTCTATCTGTCAGTTTGTCAGTCTGTCTGTTCCGCGATAAATACCGCAAAAAACATCCGAAAGACTTGAAATTAAGTGTGTATATTGGTAAGGCACTCGGATTTAGCTGTATAGTTTTTTGTTATATTTTATTAATTCGTTCGTAAAATATAGAATATTTTATTTTGCGCAATAATGTTTTTCTATGGCAAATCCAACGATTTTCAAATTTTTATTTGTTAAGAGAAAATGACTCATTTGATTAATGGAATTCAACGATAAATGGATACTGAAATTTACCAGTACGGGGCTTAAATTATTCATATTGTTTTGAAATTTTATCTATGCATATGTCAGATTTTTTAAATTATTGCTGTAAATCTTGGCCATTTTTTATAAATGTGTTCCAATAATATAAGCTAATTTGTTTTAGATATTTATTTATTTCAAATGTATTTATTTCGTTTTCTTCATTTCTTTTAATAGTCGCTAAGCAACCATTTATCCTAATTCTTATTCTTATAATATTATAAATTTTAAAATGTGTACGGAAGTTTGAATAACATAACTTCAATGCTTCAATAGCATAACTTCAACTTTGTATCTTTGCGTATAGATAATTATAGCCAGAAAAGAACAAAGGCTATGTATTATTTATTTTATTCGAATATTTTCGTTAATAATTCTGAATTTCATTATTTTTCATGCATAACCAATCGGCATTTTTCAGATAAAATTTAATCAATTTTCTTTCCGTTGCCAAGAAAATCAAAATTTCGAATATTAATTTTTCTCCGACGATAAATTTTCAATTGAGCAATTTCCATGCGAAAACTGAAACTAAGGAAAATTTAAAAGAAAAAAATAAATATGACGTCGTATTTGCAATAAAAATAAATATATTTTTTTTGTTAAATATTAAACACTGATATTTGTTTCGTTAACATGAATTTTTTTGTCAATATGGCGACATAATTAAAAATAAAAGGAATAAAAATATTTTAAATAAAATATTTATTTGGTAAACTATGACGTCATAATTGAAATAAAAGAGGTATTTTATAGTAGTCGTTAAAAATAAACGGGACATGGATAGCAGTAATTCATGGAGTTAGAAAAATAATGACGTCATATTTAAAATGGATAAGAAATATTTTTTTACGAATACTAAATTATAAGTTACACACAGATAAAAAACTTCATTAAAAACTAAAAATTAGCAGTGGAAGGCTTTTTTTTGTCGGAAAAAAGGGGAAAATAAAACTGATTAATGTATTTTTGAAGCTATTTTTTTCTTTAAAGTTAAAAAGAATTAAGTTTCAATTTGTGCAGATGGTATAAAAATTAAAATAAATTTTCTAAAACTAAAAATATATTTTCAAACATTGACGTTTCATTAATGAACTTTTTCAACAGAAGCGAAAATCATCTGTCAGCAAATTAAAATTTACAACCAAGAATCTACACTATTAAAATCCGACCGTATGTATGTATGTATGTAACGCTATCTCCTCCGATCCCGGATACTTAGAAAAGTCGCTTTTGTTTTGAATTGAAGGGAAAAGAATCCCGGGTTCCCGAGTTGCGCATTCGTCTCTCTGTCCGTCCGTCCCTCTGTTTGCATGTAGCAACTCAAAAACTACCCAACCGAATAGTTTGAAACATAAAATATATATAATTGCCGAAACGTCAGTGAAGGCTTACTTTGGAGACACGAAATTTTTTGGTTTCTGTCTGTCTGTCAGTCAGTCTGTCTGTTCCGCGATAACTAACGCAAAAAACATCCGATTGACTTGAAATTAAGTGGGTATGTTAGTGAGGCACTGGGATTAAGCTGTATAGTTTTTTGTTAGATTTGATTCATTCGTTCGTAAAATATAGAATATTTTATTTTGCGCAATAATGCTTTTCTATGGCAAATCCAATGATTTTCAATTTTTTTTTCCTTGAGAGAAAATGACACATTTCATTAATGGAATTCAATGATAAACGGACACTGACATTTACCAGTTAAATTATTCATATTGTTTTGAAATTTTGTTTATGCATTTGTCAGATTTTTAAAGTTATTACTGTAAATTTTGGAGATTTTTTGTAAATGTGTTCCAATAATATAAACTAATTTGTTTTAGATATTTACTTATTTCAAATGTATTTATTTCTTTTTCTTTATTTTCTCTTAAGGGTTGCTAAGCAACCATTCATCCTGATCCTTATTATATTTTAATGCTATAAATTTGAAAACGTGTACGAAAATTTAAAGTCAAAGTCAAAACTGATGAATTAATTAATGTCTTTGTATCTTTGCTGATAAATGTAACATTGCCCAGAAAAGAATACAGGCTATGTTTTATTAATTTTATTCAAATATTTTCCTTAATAATTCAAAATTTCCTTCTTTTTCATACAGAATCAAGAGCGATTTTTTAGATAAAATTTAACCAATTTCCTTTATCGTTGCCAAAAAAAAAAAAAAAAAAAAAAAAAAAATCTGGAATAATTTTTCAACGGCAATAAGTTTCAATTGAGCAATTTCCATTCGAAAAATTAAACTAAGAAAAAATAATGACATCAGAATTAAAATAAAAATAGTACTTTGTTAAATATTAAACACGGAAATTTGTTTCGTTAATAAGAATTTTTCTGACAAAAATGGGGGCATAATTAGAAGTAAAAGAAATAAAAAAATTATATTTTTAACAAATATTTCAATTGATAAAATTTGACGTCATAATTGAAATGAAACAGGTATTTTATAGTTATCGTTAAAAATACAAGAAACATGGACAGCAATAACTCATGAATAATGACGTCATTGCCGAAACTTCTGCGAAGGCTTATTTTGGCGATGCAAAATTTATTGTTTTCCACTCTCAGTCTATTCTTCTGTCTATCTGTCAGTCCCCGATAACTGCCACAAAATGCAATCAAAACTTCTTTTTTTCGTAAACAAAATTGTAAAACCTTAGATTACTGAGTTTACACTTTCAAAAGTTCCTGATACATCAGATTTAGGTGGTTTTGGTGGGCAGGTATCTAGAAGTATGAGGATAATGAAAAATGCTTATTAAAACTTCTCACTTATCCTTATAAATCAAAATGTAGAAAAAATACAAGATATACGATTACCATTAGCAGATTGTTAGAAAGTTAGAAATTTAAATTTAATGAGACTACGTGGGGTTCAAGGGGGCGGAAATCTACTGTGGTATAATAAAAAAAAAACAAAAATAATAGATCATGAATTTTTCAGAATATCCTAACATAACTAAATCTTTAATTTAACGGCTTTTGATGGCTTCAAATTTCTTATTCTTATTTTATTCTTATAAATAATTACGTAATTCGAAAATTTTAAATTACAGTTTCCAGGAAGATGAATATTACGACGCTAAGTGTGTTTTTAAAAAAAGAAGTGAAAAGCTGACGTTGAGGCTCTTGATCTGTAGATTTACTAGTTAATAATTTTATCTTCCGAATTAAAATATTTTATATTTGTGCTGGTAAAATAACCGAGTGTTTGTATATTTAGTGTTAAATAGTGGAATCAATAAAATTATTGTGACTGATTTTAACTTAACAAGTAAGTAGCTGTTTGAAAAATGATGTTGCGTACATTTCCTAATCTTAATACGCGATTGCATTCTCTGCTATGGGAATTTCATGTAGTTAATAAATTAATCAAACCCCCAAAATTGTTAGTCATGTTTTTTTTTTTTTCAGAATTGTCCAAAAATACCATATAGAATGGTAATTACGATAATTGTTAGTAATTCCATATTCATTAATTGGATATTTAGAAATTACCAAATGATAATTATTGATATATTTTTAAAGAAATTTGTTATAAAGAAGGAGAAACAAACAGTGTTTAAATCATAGAATTATTTTTAGTTCTAGTCAAAGTTTAAATCGGTCACGATTGTTCAGTTACACGACTTTTATAGCATCAAAAATTACACATGACAAATTAACCATCATTAGTATGCAGATGCTTTATTGGATTGTTGTATTTAGAGTCACTTGCAAATGTTAATAATTTTTTACATGTTTTCATTAGAATTTTTATTCGAAAATTTATTTTCTGAAAATACAATAAATGCATGCTAATGAAATACAAATCACCCGATCTTTATGATGTTAATATTTTGAAATTTTTGGATAATAATAGTTCAAAAAAAGGTATTTTCAGTAGAAACATAAATACGCACGTAAATACTGAAAGTGAAAGAAAATTTTAAAATAAGTGAAATAGTAATTAAGGAAATCATTTTCTTGCATGAATAATATGCCATAAAAACTGAACCAAATTTTGTCAAGTTTTTCATTATAGTCTGCCGAGATCTTAATTATAAAAATGTTCTTTCATAATATAAAACAAGCAACATTATACAGAATACCCTGTAATCAGAATTAAAAAGTAATGAAAAAGGTATGAAAATGAGCTTTAATTTCTTAAGAAATAGATATTTTATCCTGGTAAAAATTAACTCAATTTATTGCAATAAGCCATTCAGTCAGAATCCACAAATAGAAAGATTTAGCTAGAATAAGTTTGATAAAGTTAACAAGAGATATTTGCTATTTTTCAATGAACTGTCCACTATATAGGCTCGGGAAATATTTTTAGCGGACATATACGGCCTGTAATAATTTGCTTGCATCCATGAAACTTCAGAAAAATTCCTCATTTTTTTTTCTAGATATTCAACAAAAGCTTTAATATTGTAAGTGACCGGTCAATTTTGGCTAAGTGTGGTCTAATGAGACATGGAAAACGTTTCATCGAGAGAATTACGTCATGGTTAACAACGAACGATTTGATCTAATATGGTCACCCTTCCCAGTTTTTTCATGTGTGAATTTGAAGTAGCGTCACTGATAATTTCTAAGTTTGCTATTCACCAAAATTAAGTAAAACAAAGATATAATGCTAAGATCAATTGAAATCCGTAATACCTGAGATGATCTCACTGATGACAAATTCGTCATCCTTGTGAGAAAAAGAAATAAATGCATCGAATGCTTTATCATGATCGGTGACTTCTTCTTTCACAAAAGTGAATCCATGGGAGTAGAGTGTGACTTTAATGTTCAGTTCATATCTTGAATAAAACACTTTGGCAAACAAACAAAATGTAACGAAAGCTGAAAAACCAAAAGGTAAATCAAACATGCATTGGATTAATGTATATGTACATATATATATTTATATATATTCAGCTTTAGATTTTCGACTATAGAACATATTCATTCATTATTAATACATATTAATATACATATGTGTCACATCCATTTGGATTAACGAAAAATGTAATTCATGCCATTTTGAATTCGGTTCATTGTCTTAAATAAGTGCTTTCTTAAGGAAGAATTATTACAAAAACCTGTAATTGCTGATGCAATCATAAAAGAGTAGTCAAAGATAGGTTCCTGAAATTAGTTACATTTTTCTAAAAATACTTTCAGAAGAAATACTCCATCTCGTAACACTACCAACTCCGCAGACTTGAACTGAAAACCCTATAGGCTATCGAACATATCAGACCTAAAGTAAATACAATAGATTCGAATCAAACTCTGAGCTAATTCTCTAAAAACATTCTGCCAAACGAACGAACAGTCTCACACATTATCAGTGTTATTATCAGTGTGTCTCTGGCCACAATTACGATTCGATACCCCACATTCAATTTCACCTTCCATCCGAAAAACTCTTCAAAACTCTAATAGCCGCTTTTATCCAATTTCCATCTTCCTTTTTTATCTATCTATCTGACAACTGTCACTATTTATATAATCTCAGGCGTAAGATGTAAGACTCTAAACCTTAATGCCCAAAATTTCAAATGATTATAAGAAATGAAAAAATTGGTGGTTTCGTTTGCAGTTTTCGAAAACTATCCTTTATATCAGTATTTTCTTGAAAATAAATTTTAAAGAAAATGTTTAAGAAATGCCAATAGAGGGCACTTTAGACTTTGGAGTAAAGGAAAACTATTTTTTACCTTTATTTTTGTATCTCATTAAATGCCTTTAAAAGCTAAGACTTGAACTTTTATTTTGAGCTCAAAATCTGAATCGTTGGAGTGGTTAAGTAGCTCAAACTGAATTGTGTTCAGATTAAAGGTTGTGTTTCAAATTTCAACTCTTTACCAGCTCAATTTACACTATTTAGCCAATCCCAACCATTCAAATTTTGGTCTCAAAATTTTAATATATCTATGCTCTTGAAAGAATTTAATGAGATGGAAAAATAACGGCAAATTTAGTTATTCGTTACTCAAAGATCTCTTGCATCCGTATGAATGCAAGAATGATAAAAAAATGCCGATCGGCATTTTTTATCATTATCTGTAAAATTTATTTTAAAGAAATTACTGACATAAAGATTAATATTCGGCAAACGAATCGACCAATTTTTCCGTTCATTATAATAATTTGAAATTTTGGAAGCTAAACTTTAATGGCCCCTATCTTCTTTGGTAGACATTTGAGATCTTTAACTTCCTATTTAATATTGTTAGTCTTGATGTGTACTATCAAATGTAAAATATTGTCCCATTAATTTAGAATTACCCTGTATACAGTTCAGATTTTACAAGAATTCTTACATGCATTGAAATAAAGGAGAATTATATTACGAAATTTAACATTTTGCTTCTCCATTCTTCGTACAACTTTGAAACAAAAATTATTTGACAATACAAGGTAGAATCATGCAACGTTAGCAGAAAAGATTGAGAGCTCATTTCTGGGTAATTCAATATCAAGCCGTATTAGTAGTAACAAAATAACTAAAGCATCTCTTTGCAAAATAACTGAATTTTCCGGATTTCCCAATAAATAATGATAAAGGTAAAAAAAATAATAATAATAAAAATAATAGAAACTCTTAAATTGGTATCAATAGGAAATTCCTTTTAATTCAATCCATCTTAATATGAAAATGCCAACTTCGAGCAACTAACTAAGTTGCTAACTTTAACTATGATTCTTCTGCTTACTAATGAGATGCATTACCTCCAAGATATAATGTTTACATGTAAAACAATGAAATTGAGGTTCTCTTTTCAAATTAAACCGACAAAATAAACGGGTGACACTGAAAAAAATGATTAAAATAATAGACTTTGTCAACATTTTATGATTTGCAGTATGACAGGAGGTATTAAGCAGAAAGCATAACAAAATGTGAATTATCCAGTTTTGTGTGCGGACTCTGTGACAGACTGGCATATAGAGGAAGGCGACAGAGTTTTGTCAGATTAACGAAACCCTAAAAAGGGAATTTTTAGTAGTAAGCGGTGAACAAGTAGAATTTTTATCAAATACCTCTGATAATGACGATGTTGATTTAAAAAATCCAAATAATGGTAATTTATGAATTATCGTGGCCTTTTCTTTGAAAAAAAATATTCAGCATTACATAGGATAGGTGGAAAAGCAATACAATGATCGATGGTGAGTTTGCTTTAAGCATCGTGTGTGAGGAAAAAGATTTAAATTAGTACTTAAAAAGGAAGATGTTTCTATAGCTGAGAAAGAACAAAATGAAAACATATTGAATCCACCAAATTTACTTATCAAAATAATAGATTTATTACTCTTTTAAGGCTTAAATAAGCTTAATTTCGGTTAAATTATTTCCAAATGAACAATAGTCACTTTATTTTTTCCTTCTGCCTTGCAGCAAGATCGCTGAGATTTTTTTCCTAATTCATCTTCTGAAAAGTTTATTAATACGATTGTTTATTTCATTTATTTATTTATTTATTATAACATTTATGCAATAAAAATATGTCAGTGTCATTTTTCTTTAAATTTTACTAAAATATTTCAAGATTTATTATAAAAATTTTTATGACACATGATTTGAAATGTTTGCATTTTTACATAACAATGTATCAAATCTCCGTTGAAAGGGTATCAATTCTCCCCAATACTGGAAGAAGTTTGATACAATATCTATTCAAAGACTATTCATTTACTATTCAAAGTAACCCTTCACTGCACGGTTTTTCTATTTTTATGAAAAAAAAATATTTAAAATCTATATATTGATCTAATAATGGGGAAAATGGGAAAAACAAAAATTAAATTCAGAAATTTCAGTAAAATCGGATATTTTATGGTGTGTACCCTACAGACACAATTAGGGTTCTTAAGTATTGTACTGCTGTATTTCGCAATTTAATGGGCTTAAATTAATTAGTTTTATATGCTTAATATTCTACATGTTTCTTTATATTAATATTTTTAAACATAGATTTTGCCTTAATAGTTATCAAATTTTTTTTCTCCGAAGATCAAACTCTAATTTTTGTCAAATGCAATCAACTGACATGAAGAAAGTAAGTTATGGTTCTCTTTTGACTGTTTTTATCTGTTACAGCAACCATAATGGCCACATTTATGGTACGCAACGAGAATTAAAGTGTTTTTACGTTTGTGCTAGCCGTGGCACACGTTGTAGTGAAGTTTTAATCGGTATATATTTTTTGAATGATTATTTTTTTAATTTACTATATTTTTAATAAATAAATAAAAGCTCACTTTCAGAAAGCATAAAATATTTATTTAAAGAAACCTTTCTAATGGTTGCATATATTTAAAAAGTATCATATTACTCCCGATACTCCTACTCGCAGCTATTTCATTAAACAATCATTTCTGTGTACTTTCTTTCACTGTAAAAATAGACACCTGAAATAAAAAATGTATTTAATAAATTTCTTAGATAGATGTTAATTTACCACGAAAATAATCTGAAAATCAAAAGAAAAAATTCTATATATATATATATATTTATATTTTAATATAATGACTAATTTTGCACAAACATTAATATTAACTAAGCTGTTTTTATTCTGTATATGAAAGCTGCTCTTCAATCAAATGGATAAGTTTTACTTAAAAGCTATTATATGTAACAAAATATGGCTTATAACAATGCTATTGAAGTAGTATAATAATACAAGCTCTCCATCAAAGAATATCCCTGTTTCAATGGTATAATGTAACAGTTTAATTTAGGAAAAAACTCCGTTATGATCTGCCGAGTTCTTAATTTAAAAAAATGTTCTTTCATAAAATAAAACAAGCAACATTATACAGAATATCCTGTATAATGTCAGAAAGTTTTCTGTTTTCTTCTGTAACTTAGGGTAATTTTTCCATTAAAAAACAAAAAGTTGTACTGGCTTTCTGATTACTAGCACAATTTCTGTAAATCAGCCTTTTTTCAGTGAATATTTTCTTTCAAATGTTAAACATGTGCACATTGAGTTCTACGGCACACAGCCAGCCTGAAATACAATTCTTCTCAGTCTCCAGTTAACAATTTCGGATTCATGGAAACACTAACGTCTCAGTTCTGTAGACAATTCATGAGGTAGCGGCGAAGCATACACACGATCTCTTATAAAGCTCCAAAGAAAAACATCGCACGGCTCGAAAGGCTTTTAAATTATCAATCCAGCAATAAAGCTTTATGCGTAGGGGTCACTATTTTGCATATGTGACACTGTAAGACAATCAAAATGAACATAGTACTCGCGTACGAGCTTATCTAAAACTGTTTGCGTCACTGTTAATTGGTGACCACATTACAACGCTTAGAGTTTATACTATTAAAGCTTATAACTGGGTCAATCTTTTATGGGCAGCCTGTACAAAAAGTTAGATAAAGTTAAACATGCTTACAGAGAGAACATATTAAAACGATCCACACAAAATCTGTCGTTGGACAGAGATCGGTGTCATTTAGCTTCCATATGACTGACCCGTTCAGATTTGTTTCTCCATTGACATTAATTCCACATCGAATATTATCAAAGTCTTTGACCTATATGAATTACAAATGAAAATACATTAAATCAATTTTTAGAATATTATCTTGCACGAATAATTAATCATTATGCTTTTATTTTTATTAAATTAACTTGAATATTCTGTTGTTGCAGCTTCTAATAAAAATACAAAAGTAGAGGTTATATCTTTCTATGTCATTTTGTTGGACTTTAGAGATTAGCTAAGTGCCCACAAAAATATGGAATTAAACAAGTATAGAAACATTCGTTATTAATGAAAATTATTTATAAAAAATGTACATTGTGAAGATTATATAAGAACAATCGATAGTTTTTACTTATAGCAAGAGTTAATAGATTTGTATAATTTGTAAGTTGAATAATTAACAAAATTTCGAAGCCACTGCCGCGAAATTTCGTAAAAATGAACAAAGGTTTAAAAAAAATGTTGCTTTAATACCTCTGATTTTATATATATTTTTTGAATGGACCACATTAAGTCGAAAATAATACTTTGATAGTAAAAAGTTAAACAAGATCATATTTACTGTTATTACTCCTGTGCATCGTAGATTTGCATTTTTTAAAAATCAAATTTTGAATCTAGAACGTTGGCTTAATTTAGTTTGGCACATATATCATGTACGCACCACGTTGATGGGATTGCAAAAAAATGGAGATTTTATTTCTCACATGGTATCCCAGCAATTTTTGTACATTTAATAATAAACTGCTTATTTAATTTAATTTTGATTTTTTTTAAGTTTTTTTTGTAGTTATTAATAAACTTTTTATTTACTATAATTTCCTTTAAAAAATAATTAAAAATATCATGTAACTAGTATTTGAAAACGACGTTTTTGCCAATTTGACGTCAGAAAAAAATCACAATGTGGTGTGCATATGACAGCTGTGCCTTCATTTGCATTCATTTTATATATTAAAAGTTTTCCATGAAATTGATATATTTTTTAATAAGAAAAAAGCTCTTGCCACTTCAGCTTTATTTTTTTATTCATTAGTTTATATCTGAGTAAGGAATATCAACAGCCTGACATAATAATTTACACACACAAAAAAACAATTAATATTTGGGAGCATTACATAGCCTAATTATATATTTCATTCATATACTGTAAAAATGGATATAACGATATTTCATACTGCTGGGGACCTCATGCTGCCTTTAGTTTTATGGAGTAATTTAACATATATAATGATGTGATTTAAACTGATATAAAAGCTGGTGTAATATTAAACGTAACACCATCAAAATAACATCAGATATATGTGATAAATTACTCATTAAAATGGAGACAGTAAGGATGCCCCCAATTTTCTGGAGTATTGTTACATAAAATTTTACAGTGTATTAAACATTTAATATCCATAAAATTCATGTCGAATTCATTCTAAGTTTATTTTCTCAAGCACTAAGATACTTTTGGGAATAAAGATTTATTTCCAGCAAGAAAATTTAAAAATACATACATGCGATTCAGTAGATTATCTATATCTGTTTTGTAGAGATAACGTGAATAGTCATATCGAGATGTTTTAAAAAGACTTACCTGGAAATTTTAATTTCAAGTTGCATTAAAAGTTTATAGTAAATTTTACTTAAATCATCTGTAGTGTTTCAGTTAATCATTGTTTATTTTTCATTTTCCTTAACGTCAAATGATAAAGTATGAAAAGTTACGAATACATTCATTTTTGCATTCAAAGTCAGCGCGATATCATCCAAGATAGAACATAAACATTCGTCATTCTCGATTCAGAATAAATATATATATATTGTGCTAGAATGATAATCAGTTAATCAGTATTAAATTGTTTACTGTTATACAAACTTTCATGACCTGTATGGTAAGTCATTGATTTTGTTATAATTATAATAATAATCCAACACCATTGTACCTTTAACTTGTAATAAGGGCAAATATTGACCTTCGTGATTAATTTTATTATACCTGCATTGATAACCTGCTCATAAAAAAGGAAACAATATATATACACGAATATTCTTACGATATAGTTATTGAATTAATATTTAACATTTATAGTTAAGTTTACATAAAACCTTTTGTGGAGATATACTTTCATTAATGGGAAACTTTATTATATATGGCATAATCATACGATAAACCAATGATTAAATGGAAGGAAATACAGACGACTTGTACGGAAATGTCATCAATTTTGAAATAATTAAATTTTTAATCAAACACCATTGCACTTTCAACTTGAAAAAGGACAAATATTGTCTTTCATGATTTATTTTATTATAGTTGCAGTAACAAACTGATCATTAAAATGAAACAATATATATACGAATATTCTTACGATATGATTGTTGAATGTTAACCATTTCTTGAATTTCAATGCTTCGCAGTCGCAATTCCACGGATTTCCAGAAAGAGTAACTTTCTTCAGATTCAGTTGATAGTCCATCAAATGCTCAGGGAACCTCCTCAACTTGTTGTCAGATAAATAAAGCTGGACGAGATTTGGAGGTAGTTGCGCTGCATGGAGAACGTCCAAACTGTTATTTTCTAAACTTATTCCTAAGACCTTATCTTCTAAATGTAAAGAAGGGTCAATATTCTGATACATTATATGGTAGAACTGATCATCAGAAGAGAACAGTTCATCTACCTAAAAAAACTAAGATCATATTTATAAAATGATACTTTTAAGTGACAAAAAAATCATTAGTAAAATTGTATTAAAACTGTCATTTAAAGGAAACAATTTTCAAGCATAATAAAATATAGGATAAAAATAATACTATTAATTATAGACAGAGAGGCGTCTGCTCAAAACATCATGGCATGCAATTCACGACTGAAATTCGAAGTTTGTTAAAATTCTATTCACATATCTGCCAAGTCATATTTTTGTAGAAAACACCTGGATTCATAATATATAGGTTATCAAATATTATGTTAATATTGAATAGATATGGTTATTACATGTAGATGACTCTTTAAGCGAATTTTTAGTAAAGCATTAGTTAATAGATATTAATATTAATGAATGATGCTAGTCTCATTTTTATACTACAATTTACTCAAATCTAGAACAAGGTTTTCTCTCTTTATATTTCTATTGTAACTTGCAACATTATTCTTTGATATTTAAAGACACACATTAATACTTACTTCCAATTGTTCTAATTTATTTCCCGCAAAATGGGGAACACGTGATATATTTCTAGAACTACAGTCAACAAACATAGAATAAACACCTCCGTATTCAGTACATTGACAGGAGCACGTGTCGGGGCAATTCAGATGATTTCGTAGATTATTTACAAGTTCAGATTTTAAACATCCCCCCTTTTTCTCGTCATCTTTCATCTTACTGATGAATGGCAGAAGCTTGCAGTCACATTTCAAAGCATTACCTATTAAAAAAGAACTTCACTTACTACTTACTTAACTATATTTATAATTTTATTTAATAAAGGTCATTCTTACATGAGTGTTACTTAATTAGACTGATTACAAAAAAAAAAGTGTCTGAGCAAAAAGATAAATTAGTAATGTTGGAGTTAATATATATATATATAAACAATATGATCAAAATTTTCATATAGAAATTTTGATTCAGAATAGGATAGTTGGCGAAATAAGTAATGGACAATAGAAGTAAATTTTTATGAATATGTTATCGCGACCTATTAATTGTTTCATATACAGAAGCAATTTTTTCGTTAATTCATTTAACATAAACAAATTATTTTTATACTTTTATGTAGAAACAAAAGTAAAGTGTATGTAAAATGCAGCGATAACAATGATAATAGATGTATATGATAAAATGACAATAGTAATAATATGCATCTATCTCTCTATATATATGTAAATACATAATGTTTTTACGTTTAAAAAATGCATATTTAAAACGGATAAATATTTATTAAATTTAATTTCGTAGCTGAGTACGTCATTTGACAAGACATCTTATTTTCCGAAGTTCAAAGAAGAAAATCATCAAAACCCCTATACCAGAAAAGTACCAAAGTTTACTATATGTAAAGTAGTTGAAATATTAAATAGACATAAATTATCGTAGTAAATTATATCCTTTTCTGATGTACAAATAATTCTATTTAAGTTACCAATAGCTTTAAAAATGTTATATTTTGCGAAACGCTTACACACGATAGTATACATTTTAGTAGAAATTATAATTAAAATAAATATGACATAATTCAGACACCGATATACGAAATGCTTTGGATTAACTTTGTACAGTATTGCACATAAGCTACAAAATTTTATACATGCCCAATATTAAAGAAAAAGATTACTTTAAAATCACACACATACGAAAAAAACAGAGAACAACAGAAAGTATACTTTCAGAAACTACAATCCAGAGATTGCAATGCATCTAGTTCGTAATGTTACCAACTATGTAAATTATATTTATATTTAACAAATACCTCTTAAGTGAATTATATTTATATCTAACAAATGCCTGTCAAGCGCATTAAAAATTGCATTTCATTTAAATAATGTATATGCATAATTCAGTAAAAAAAATACTAAAGCATAATCCAAAAGTAATTCGCGGAAAGATCTGCAGTTTTTGATTTGCATATTTGAAGTTTAGGAAAATTACTTTCTGTCTTAAAAATTCTTAAATTAACATTATTTTTTAAATATATTTTTCAACTAATACATACACAAAAATTAATATTTGCAAAAATTACGAATTTTTTAAAAATAGTGGAATTATTGAAGCGAGGAACATCACAATCTAATTTAAAAGTTCATTCGGTCAAACAGTTACGAGTACTTTTATCAAAAGCTTTTTTTTCAATTATCTATATTTTTCTTTCTTTTATCTATTATAGAATAAAGGATTATTCTCGTAAAAAAATCTACTTCCGATTTTCGTAAGCTTTATATTGTTTTAGAATGTCTTGGACACTATCGCAATAAATAAAAAAATTAGCGATTTTTAAAAATTTCCATACAAATTTCACATTACACATTCGAATATCTCTCAATACTCGGCTGCAAGAATTTTAGCTTTGTGTGTTTTAATAAAATTAGCTAAATTATTAAAAACCAGAGACAAGGAAGCTAACATTCTTTTCCACAAGCCGAAAGTTGTTTTGATTATGACAATTAATGAATGTCTATTATGATATTTGTTTTAAACTAGTACCCAAATGACTTTATTTTTTAATGACATTCAGAAATACTTACCTTCTATGTAAATGTATCTTAAATTTTTAGGTACTTGGTCTGGCTTTAGTAATTCGATATCATTGTGAGTGATATTAAGAGCTTTCAGCCTTTCTAAGTTCTGTAACGTCATCGCGAGAGATTTGATCTGGTTGTGTTGGATATAAAGCTTGATAAGTGAATGAAGTCCAGTAAATTCATCTTCTGCAAATGTCTGTTTAAAGAGAAATTTTACTTTTTTTTCATAGCAAATGAAAAAAATAACAGATTTTTTAAATCTATAAATCAAGTACAGAACAGAAGTATTGTAGTATCTAGTATGAATCATCTTTGGATTAAAAACCAATAATTATTTGTCACTCAATTTTTACTCCCACGTATTTTTGTTATTCTTAATTCCTCTAGAAATTTTTAGAGAAAACCACAGCCAAACTTGATTTATCCTTTAAAAAATATTGAGTTTGACCTTGGAGAAAACAGAATTTATACCGAATGCATTATATAGAGATCACCAAACTGCTTTGAATACTGATATACGTACACAGAGTAATCATGAAAAAACTTATAGTATTCCGGGTTCCTTTTGAGTGAAATGTTACTTATGACGACGGATTTTATGTGTCCTATATTATTAAATGTTTGGAAGGTTATCAATCTATGTCTGCATGCCTATTTTTCAAACACGAATCTCAGTGATCGGAACGAGTTTTACGGCTTCTGATGCTTTAAAATATTTCTTTGGAACAGATATGTGATTTCGTCCATCCATTTTCTGAAATTCGAAATATTATCTTTTTTATGTAGTGTTTTGTGAAAACAAATATGGTCATATTTTTCTCAGAATTTTTTTTCTTTCTTTTAACAATATCAATGTTTTTTCTCGTCTACTTTCTCATCTTTGAAAAAAAAATAGTTACAACCAAAAGGGAAATTCTAATAGTGTATCACAGTGTTGGGACACGTGAACATAATGTGAAATTACAAATGCTCTTTTAAAATTAATCTTTTCCTCCAAATATCTAAGATTTTTTTTTTTATTCTAGTTAATATCCGTCCTAATTTTCTTCCTTTCACAATCAAAGAAAAAAAAAGATGGCTCGCATATACCTTTATTGTTAGTAGTCTCTTACACATATAGAATCAGTTTATATGATTATTATTTATTGTCACTGGATGTGAAACAATAGTACTAATAAAAAGATAAAGGTTAATTTTGTTGCTAGTTTGCATTTTAATCTCCTTCTTTTCTGCCTTTTCTTTAAAGAAGATTCTTTCGTGCTTAGTTTTTGAGTATAACTTCCTGATTAAATGAAACCAGTATTTTCTACCCCATCCCCCCCCCCTTTTTCCCTAATTAACAACTGGTTTTCAAACTCACCCTATCATTCTTTTAGGAATGTTATTCCGGCAAACATTGCATACATTTTAAATACTCTCAATTGTTTAAAAGAGTAACTGATACTTTCAGCAAACTTTAATATTCCCTTCTACCGCTTTCGAAATACAAATATGATATTGCAAATTCAACAAGCAGGATCCTGTTTCTCCCTTAAACAGCTATTAATTCCCTAAATGTAAATTATATATTCAAAATCCTCTTCATCAAAGGGATCTTCGTTATCCTTTTCTGTACTAACATTTCATCGGTCGGCATATGCTTCGAAATTTTAATAATTGAATACTATAAAAGCTGAAGTTTTACAAGCATTTATTAAAAATGTAATTACTAAAGCCAAGAATCGTTTACCATTTAGCAGTGCTTTTATTTAATGGATTTATTTTCTTCAAATCTTTCTATTAATCTTAAAATAATTCATCATGCACTTTCGATTTTACCGTCAGTATCTATAAGGATTTCTCTTGTTCGATTAAAGAAAAAAGATGAGTTTAAACATATTTCTAACCACCTAGCATATTTTATATATAAAATGTTCAAAAGAAAGATGCGTTAGGATTGACCTTGACCTATCTGATTAATAAAAATTAAGAAAATAAACTAATTACACGACAACAAATATTGAAGATTCATATTGAATTTTTAATATCCATTGCCACAAAAAGTTTACTGTATTGTTAAGATTTAGTGCTACATGCTCAACATAATAGACTGAATCGCTCAAACTTTAAAAAGTTGAACTTAAATACGTAGGATGCTCATGCCATTAACAGGACATCGTTTTCAAAAGAATGATATATAGTTGCATTCATAACTAAACTGTTTACTACAGTTACATTAAAATGACGTCTTTTGTCCAAGTCTTTAAGGCTGCGAGCGAACAGCACTAGTTTTTATTACACTAAAAGAGCAATAAATCTATATTTGTTTTCGTACGGAACAAAGGTGAAACCTCTTTAAATTATTTTTGAGGAACTGACCCTACCGAATTGATAAAGGAAGGGAAAGTGTACCTCGCCCTCATCTTCAATCGTAAAGCTGTCAACTGATTTCGAGTTCCATTTCTCTCTTGAAGTTCAGAAAAGTTCACTGAAAAAGCACTTTATACATCAAAGTGCCGACACGAAAGATCAAAAATAGCGACGCCTGACAGCAAGAAGTTAGTGCTATGTGTCTGGTCCTTAATGCAATTTGTACCGTTATTAATTAACATAATTTATAAAAAGCTTTTATTTAAATTCATAAATAGGGTTTTTAAATTAAGAAAATACATATTTAGAATAAAATTAACGAAATTATTCTTATATCGCATTTTGTAAACAATTTTACAAAAGAAATGGAGCCTCAAAACCCAGTTTAACAAGTGGTATTTATAAAATATAAACTAAAAACACGAATATTTGGTCATTTACATGCCATTAATTTAAAACCTTAATTTTAAACATAATGTATATGCATATATTTTTTATATATTTATAATTTATTGCATGTAAATATGTTGTGTTACAAACAGTAATATTTCATATTCAATTGTTTCTGGAAATATTTTTAAAGTATTAATTAGATTAATATTTTAAAAATAATTAAATGAATAAATAAATTAAATTTTAAATGAATAAATAAATTAAATGAGGATGGTGGTATATCACGAAACACAATTAATTTAAAATGTTATCTATATACATATGAATACATATATACAGAGAGAGAGAGAGAAATAAGCAAACAGAGACAAAGTCATTACCTGTATCGAGTTATGAGATAGGTTCAAAATTCTTAGACTAGATAAGTATTTCACGCTTCCATTAATGGATGTGATTTCGTTGGAACTCAAATCCAATTCCTGCAGGGAGGTGTTTAGGTGTTTGAACGTACACGTATCTATTTTGCATATTTGGTTTTCACGAAGAAGTAATT
Source organism: Maratus speculifer (assembly GCA_964019185.1). NCBI lineage: Eukaryota > Metazoa > Arthropoda > Arachnida > Araneae > Salticidae > Maratus > Maratus speculifer. The sequence goes on from OZ025292.1 coordinate 27,919,913, forward strand.
CTCCAGTTATCAAAACAGATAGGAAGTCTTTTTCAGTGAGATATTGAATTGAGGTTCCAATAATTTCTAATCTCTTCAGCTGTGAACATTTTAGACAATCATTCAAACTGAGTAGTTCATTTCCATTCAAATACAGGGTACGAATCTTGATCATAAAGTCTAAAAAATATAAATAAAATTCTGAAAATTTGGAATAAATTATGAATATATAACTTTATATATGATTAGATTAACTATAAGTAGTAATGTCTTATAGCAAATATAATAGACATTTATGGCATAAAATATTCCAGTTTTCATTTTCTTATGCATATTTATTGGTGCTGGACCTTAATAGCTTTTATTTGATGAAAATGCTAAAGTAAAGAAAATCCACACTACATTTACATTTATGCGAATTTAGAAAACTCTTGTCAATCTTACTCTTGTAAATAATTTATTAAAAAATTTAACACTTTTGAATCGTTACAGAAGACAATGCTTTAATCCTTTAACTATGTAAGCTGTTTCATTTTATTAAAATTGAATCTATCATATGTTATATATCTCAAAAACATTACGTTCAAAAACATTGGTTTCGCAAAAAACATTACTCTTGGAATCGAAATGAAACAAAGAATTTATTTGTTATTATTTTTTTATTAATGTCCAAGTATAACTTTTGAATGCATTTTTCGATTTATGTATATATTTCTTTTTTCGGTAGAAATGTCTCGTTTGCTTTACGATTGGATATTAATTCTGTTGGACCCCGAAAATGGCATGATTTTCTGTTCAATTGTGTTTTTTATTATTACTTTTTGAAACCTTCTGTCTTTTTCCTTGAACCATTTTCCTGAAAATAATGACAATCGTCACGAAATAAGAATTTAATTTTAAATAAAGAATTCTTCTTTGCATTTTTTAAATAATTCACATGTCGTGTCATACTGTATTTCATTAAACACATAAATATCAAAAATTGTGTTTTACGATTTACCACTAAACATGACTACACAATTTAAAATTGTTTTTTTTTTTTTAATTTATTAAAAAAAAACCATAAACACGAAACCATTTATACAATAATCTAATCCTAGTCACTCAAGACTCGAAACGTATTCATTATCTTTAGAAAACAGAAAAAGAATTATTTTCGAGATGAAACAATATACATACACATATATATTTTAATATTAACTGCCCGTAAGATTTGAAAATATTTCTTATTAAATTTTACAATGCATTAATCAGCTCTTTGTACCCCGAAAATCAGTTTTTTGAATCCTATCTATTCTCAAGTAAACATTTTCAGCTGCATAATTGAAATTGTAATAATATTAATATTAGTTAATAATATTAATATTGAATAATATTATTTTTCATATTAATGTTAATACTGTTAATTTAGCATGTTTGTCTGGTAAGAATGTTTTCTGAACATCAAAATATTTACCTGAGAATTGATAAAATCTAAAAAAAGAAATTCCGATTTGGGAAAATCGGACTTGATGATTATGTCACTGTAAAAGTAGCTCAGAAACATTGCCTAAAATGACTAAATTTATTCTCATAAATTCTAATACTTAAATTTTCGGAAATATACTGCTATTTGGATTTGTTTAAAGATAAAGAAATCCTAGGGAATCTTTGATAAATGAAAGAGGTTAAAGCATATTCATTTTTCTATAAAATATATTGTTGTAGATCAAGAAATATCCGTCATTTTTACATTGTACGACAACTTGCCTAAGACAGTTATCTTTCAAATATTTGTATACAAAGTGCGTCAAAAACATTGTTTCCACTTCTTAAATATTGATCATAGAAACATATTATAATTTACTTAAAAAAGGTACAGAATTTTATGAAATTTAAAAAATCCCTGTCGGCTTGGCCTATAGGCGGAGGTAGATTTCAAAGAGTTTTTATTTGAACAACAAAAAATAAAATATTATTAGTGATAAACCTAGTTTAACTATTTTATTTGGCCGTTTTGAAAAATAATTATTTCATTTCTCTGTAAGAACTGATTTTATCAAAATCATCTTAAACGAAATTCGGCTCAAGTGTCCATTTTGAAAACATATTTTGAAATATTTTCTGACTTTATTAAAAAATCGACCAATACGCACGTTATATAATTCCTAAATAACAAAAAAAAGGTCAATTAAATGCGTTTGAAAGCAAAATTGAATTTAAAAATGAGTCATAAAATAACCAATTTGTTATTTGAATACATCCACTATTCTTTAATTAAGATCGCTTTGGGAAATTTTGTGCGAAGTGCCCACTTTGTTAGCATTTTTAAATATATATTTAGCCTTTATCAAAAAACTGACAAATAGGGCCCATTACACAGTTCCTAAATAACAAACAACTGTCAATTGAATGCATTTCAGAGCAAAATTGAATTTAAAAATGAATAAAAAAATAACCAATTTGTTATTTGAATACACCCTCAATTCTTTTATCATAATCACTTTGGGAATTTTTTTTTTTTTTTTTTTTTTTTTTGCGAAGTGCCCACTTTGCTAGCTTTTTAAAGAAATATGATTAAAAAAATAAGCCTTTATGAAAATATTGATGCTCACATTGTATAGTTTCTAAATAACAAAAAACTGTCAATTAAATGCGTTCGAGAGCAAAATTGGATTTAAAAAGGAGTCATAAAATAACCAATTTGTTATTTGAATACATCCTGAATTCTTAATCATGATCGCTTTGGGAAATTTTGTGCGAAGTGTCCATTTTGGTAGCCTTTTTTTAAATATATTCTGCCTGTATCAAAAATCTGGCCAATCCGTCCCACTATATAGTTCCTAAATAAGAGGACCTGTAAATTGGATGTGTTTGAGAACAAAAATGGATTTAAAAATGACTCAGAAAAAAACGCAATTTGTTATACCTCCTCAATTTTTCAATCACTATTACTTCGGGAAATTCTATTCAAAATACTCTTTTTGGCAGCCTTTTTTGAAATATATTCTGCCTTTTTCAAAACACTGGCTTATACTTCACATTATATAGTTCCTAAATAAGAGGATCTGCCATTTGGATGCGTTTAAAATCAAAAATGAATTTAAAAATGAGTCAGAATATAAGCAGTTTGGATTTGAGTTTTTTTCTCCAACTCCTATTTTTGTTTAATTTATTTTTGCTAGAAGAATTGGGCCTATGAAAAACTTGTTACTGTAAAAGTTGTAGATATTATTGAAAAGATGTAAAATAAATTTAATTATATTTGATTGCTTAAGAATTGAGTAAGTTATGGATTTTTTTGTTTTTCTCTCCCCCCCCCCTTTTTCTTTTCGTTTTTAATTTTTTTCATCGGTAAAAGTTGGTCCTATCAAAAACTTGTAAATACAAAAGGTTTAGATAATATTGAGTAAATTTATAAAAAAATTAGTTGGATTTGATATCTTGAGAATTGACGAAGTTATGATTTTCTTTTTCTCCCAAAAACCCTGTTTTTTTCGTCCCTTAATCTCATTTTTAACCGTACCAAAAATCTGTCATGCATAAACTTTTAATCCATTTTTGAGAAGTAATATAAACTTTAAACTGATTCGATTATTTTATTTAAGAAGTTATCGCATTTTTTCGGTTTTCACAAAAACCCTCCCAATTTCCACCCCCTTGGTCCGATTTTGCCCATTAACAAACTCAACCAAGATTTTATGCTCCTTGATTTTTTGTAAAAGTTTGAAGAAGATCTGAACATAATTATAGAAGTTATCGTGTCCAGAAGAAAGTGATATACATCGATAGATAGATAGATAGACAGATAGATAGATAAACTTTTTTACTGATGGTAGTTTTGGGGTCTAAGAGTCATGATCGGTGTAGATCTGCAAAAATTTTTCAGAAATTCCGACATGGGAGAGAATGCAATAGGTAGTATTTCATACGAAATCTAAAAATTATCAATTAAATTTTAATAAATGCAAAATTTAAATTTTTAGAACGCTTCCCGTAGAAAAAAATAATAATAGTGTGTCCATATAGTAAAATGGCCAGGCACAAAATTTCAGAATTTTGTCATAAAATGGGGCAGGATTTAATGATAGGATAAAATATAGTGTGTGTATAGAAAATAGATGTGTCAATGAGATTATGTGGTTATTCTTGATTTTATAGGTGAACTGCTCTTTACAGTAGTTCCTTATATTAGTTTCAACGGGATCGATCTTCAGCTAACCAAATTATAACTGTGAAACAGTTTTTTAATAATGAGTTTCCAAACAAGTGGAATGGTTTTCAACAGTCAGCTTAATTTCCCACTTGGTGGCATGATTTAAAGGCTTCGGGTTTTTATTTGTGAAGTCTTTTTATTTTTCTACAACTATTTATTTACAGCTGTTATTTGTCGTTTCGCTGTTATAAATCAGGATTGAAGCACGCATTAAAATTTTTGCCGTTACATTTGATGGACTGCACAAAAATTATATTAGATAGATACTGCTCTCCATCGGCATGGATGAAAATATTTTGAACAAGCTTTGTAGTATTTGCGTAAAAATGTTATTAGGATGAGCGAAGCGAATTCTCTACTAGTCCACTCAAATTACATTTTGTCGTACACTTATAGAAAATCTATTCAGTATTTTGACTTGAAATTAAACATAAGAATAAATTATGATTTGTAGATTTGCACAATGTTATTTTTTTACAGAATAACCTTTAAAAAACATTATTTTAATAATAAATTTATTCTACATGTTTTTCTATTATGGACGCATTTTTGCAAATGAAAAATTGAACCCGTATGTTTTTATTTTCAGAAGGAAAATAAACCATGGAGTTAGTAATTATAGATAGAATCATGATTAATTAATTAAATAAAATATATTTTTTTTTATTCGCCAAAATCATTTGCAAATAAAAATTTTAACCCTTATCTTTTTATTTTAAGAAGGAAAATAAACCATGGGGTTAGTAATTATAGATAGAATCATGATTAATATATTAAATAAATTTTCATTAATAAATACGTATAGGACAGTTGCACAATAAAATTTAACTAATAAGAATGTATTTATTAAAATACAACACATTGCTCAGTAGTGCACAAAACAGGAATTTTAATATACATTTGTACAATTAAAATAAAATAAAACTTTCAACGTTTCGCACCGTCTTCTGCGGGCGTCTTCAGGAAAATATGATAATGGAAGGACTACGTTTGCATCTTGATCGAGAGATATTTCTACTAAATTAAAATCTAAATGAATTAAAATTTTAAAAATGTTGCCACTTACACGTGAGTAAAAATTAAAATATTGCAACGAAATTCTTAAAATTTTTATTTCGTTGCAATATTTTAAGTTTTACTCACGTATAAGTAGCAACATTTTTAAAATTTTAATTCATTTAGATTTTAATTTAGTAGAAATATTATCTGTCGATCAAGATTCAAACGTAGTCCTTCCATTATCATATTTTCCTGAAGACGCCCGCAGAAGACAGCGCGAAACGTTGAAAGTTTTATTTTATTTTAATTGTACAAATGTTTATTAAAATTCCTGTTTTGTGCACCACTGAGCAATGTGTTGTATTTTAATAAATACACTCTTATTAGTTAAATTTTCATTATTCCGCCAAAATTATTTACGCAATTTATAGTTACGGATTTTAAAAGAATTATATTATGATTTATTTATTTAGGTATTTACCTTGGTAAAGTGGCAACAAAAGAATCGTAAACAAGTAAAATTAATTCTTATATTTGGGTGTTATTCGAATTGAAAGATTGAAGATTGAACCAAATTAAATATATTAACTACGTTTATAAATAATTTCTGGAATGTATTAGTAATTTTAAAATGCTGAGAAAAAAAAACACGGTACTACTAAGTTATCCCGTCGACCAAAAAATTATCGCCAAATTTTAAGATTAAATACCAATAATGGATGATCGTGAATGTCACATTCAATGACATTAAATACGATTCACGTGTTTAAAATATCATTAAGTGATTTTTATTTCGACTTTTTATTTGTAATTTTGTTAATATTCCACTAATTATTTGTCTTTTCGCTATTTAAAATAAAAATTATGCCAATATGTATAATTTAGTTATTAGTTTGGCGATTTGTATAATTTGGCGAAATTGGTCGACGGGATAACAGAGAGTAGTACCAAAAACACTTACTGGCCGGAACGAACGCGAACATGATTTAGCTTCAAAGCTAGAGGCTAGACATCAACATAAAAAGTGACGATGTGACGAACCTCTTCTGACAGAAAACGCATGTGCTAGGAAATATGTTTTAAATTTCGAAGCTGCCCAAAAAAATTTAGAATTATATTTTTGAAAACATTTGCCATCGTCGTTGGTTTGACATGCATATTCAATCTGACAGATCCAACGAGACTTGCCATGAATATATTGTAAATAATGAACTAAATATTTTTTCCGTAGCTAATAATATGGATCCAGGTCCACAACTGGAACTATTGAAGAATTTAATTTTCGTTGAAGAGCAATTGATTGCCCAAAATCATCCTATTATTACTGTTTATCGCATTAAAAGTGCATAGATGCCATATACGCACCACATTTGCACGTGTTTCTCACCCCGCCAATTTGGCGATTTTTTTTTTTTAAATATAAGTTATAAATAGCATGCAATAACAGCACTTGATTTTTTATTACAATATAAAAATAAAATAACGTGAAAAAAATGAGATTCTAGAATAAAGAAAAGGGAAATAAAAATAAATAAATGATAGTTTTATATAAAAAATTATTGATTTAGTATATAATAAAAATAATTTAAAGAATCAAAATAAAAAATATCAGTAAATAAACATGAATTTAATAAAAAAAATAATAAATAAACAGTTATCTATACTAATAAAATCCGTGCGCCTCTGTATGTCTGTCTGCTTGAAGCCGATTACAGTTCGCAACGCGGGCGAGTTGGAAGTCGCGAGAGGTGTCTTTCGATTCGAAAAATTCCGAGAAAGTCATTTCGGGCATTTTCAAGACCGTGGGACCAAAATTAAGAAAGTTATGAATTAAAAACCGGTCGGAAATCGGAACGGAAAACGTCTAATTTCCCAAACGGAGCTCAAACGGAGCTCTCAGGCAGAACACTGCGCCACCTTGCGGTGAACGACAAGACCTTTTCCCCTTTGGCTAAAAGAAGAAGCAGTCGAAAACCTCTTTTTCTCCCTTCATTTTGTCAAAGAATGTATAAGAGAAAAAGAACTAATTGGTAAAAAATGTTAAGCACGGTTTAATTAATATATTAAGTACAACTATTTAAGCACAGCAAGATATGTTTACTAAGAGTTAATAGTGTTGCTAATCAATATTTTGAGGATCTCAGATGTAACTGGCTATTCATATGTTTATTCTGTATGTGAGTATCAATCGTTGTAGCTCATTTTCATGCTTTTTCTTTATGGTAGCATACACGAATATTGTGTAACCTAATATTTACGCGATTAATACTAATTTCTGTTAGTACAAACGGAAAACGAGCTGCCAAAATTATTTGTTAGTTATGTTGTATGTGATATTAAAGAAATTACTTATTTTTTTTAAATAGCAGTCTTTTGCAGTTTTTAATACCGAAACTTTTTTTTGCGCGTTTTTTCTTAAACCATCATGCAGAAAGTTTTTAAAGTAGAAAAAAACTGATTACATACTCAGAATCTGCGTAAAAGTCTGCTTCTGATGAACCAAAAAATACGAGAAAATGTCTTATGGGCGCGCAGCGCCATACGTGCAAAAACAAATATTTTTAACGGGACGATGGCGACCATGGCGCGTAGCGCCAGTGCGCCGGCTTCGCACGGTGGGTGCGTAGCGCCCACTGTGCGAAATCACATATTTTTAACGGGATAATGGGCGAATAACAACCATAGATCTTTAATTTACTTTTTCTTGTGCTTGAGGATTCGAACACCAAGACTTGCTTATTAAATGAATATTTTTGCTTATTATATACTGCTTAATATCGAGGTTCATTTGGAAAAAGTGGCCCAGTTAGCGGGCGTAGCTCGCTAGTCTATACTAATAAAATCCTTGCACCTCTGTCTGTCTGTCTCTCTGCTTGAATCCGATTACAGTTCGCAACGCGGGAGAGTTGGAAGTCGCGAGAGGTGTCTTTCGATTCGAAAAATTCCGGGAAAGTCATTTCGGGCATTTTGGAGACCGTGGGACCAAAATTAAAAAAGTTATGAATTAAAAACCGGTTGGGAATCGGAGCGGAAAACGTCTCATTTCCCAAACGGAGCTCTGAGGCAGAACACTGCGCTACCTTGCGGTAAACGACTAGAAATTTTCCCCTTTGGCTAAAAGAAGAAGCAGCCGAAAACCGCTTTTTCTCCTGTCATTTTGTCAAAGAATGTATAAGAGGAAAAGAACTAATTGGTAAAAAATGTTAAACACGGTTTATTTTCATACTTTTTCTTTTTGGTAGCATACATGAATATTGTGTAACCTAAGATTTACGCGATTAATACTAATTTCTGTTAGTGCAAACGGAAAACGAGCTGCCAAAATTATTTGTTAGTTATGTTGTTTGTGATATTAATGAAATTACTTATTTTTTTGTAATAGCAGTCTTTTGCAGTTTTTAATACCGAAACTTTTTTTGCGCGTTTTTTTCTTAAACCATCACGCAGACAGTTTTTAAAGTAGAAAAAAACTGATATATTCAGAATCTGCTTAAAAGTCTGCTTCTGATGAACCAAAAAATACGAGAAAATGTCTTATGGGCGCGCAGCGCCAACCGTGCAAAACCAAATACTTTTAAAGGGACGATGGCAACCATGGCGCGTAGTGCCCACTGTGCGAAATCACATATTTTTAACGGGATAATGGGCGCATAACAACCATAGCTCTTTAATTAACATTTTTTGTGCTTGAGGATTCGAACACCAAGACTTGCTTATTAAATGAATTTTTTTGCTTATTATATACTGTTTAATATCGAGGTTCGTTTGGAAAAAGTGGCCCAGCTAACGGGCGTAGCTTGCTAGTAAATAATAAAATTAGTAAGTAACAAGGGTACTTACGTATTAACGCCACCGCAGCTACAGATTTGGCGGTTTTTATGTATTGCTAATCTACACTTAAAATTTTTGCGTCAAATCACAAAATAAACCACTTTATTTAAAATCAAAACTCCTTCAAAACTCAAAACACTTTATTGAAAAACAAAATAGTCAATCTGATTCCGGTGGAAAATGGGTTGATATAGAGTTTAACATGGAATCAAAACAGTCTTTTTTTGGCAAATCTCATATACGCATTTTCGTAGCTCAAAAAAATGGCGTCAAAAATCAGCAAACAACAAGGCAACAAGGAATCCAAACGATAACTGCGTGCGCGTGCGAACAACAAGATTGCTCTTTATTAGCGCAACTTCTGTTGTGGTGGCGTTAATACGTAAGTACCGTAACAAGAGAGGAAATATAATTTTTACAATAAATCGTAAACATTAATATTAATAACCATATTGAATGCATGCAATTGTATAATTTAATCAGCGAATGTTACTGAAATGTTTAATTTTGTCCCATTTTGTTTCCCTAACAATTATTATCAACTTATTAAACGAATCTTTTCCTTGGCACAAATGTGCAATGTCAAATCGGCGGGGTGAAAAACACGTGCAAAGGTGGTGCGTATATGACATCTGTGCCAAATTTCCTTACGAGAGATTCTACAATATCAAAAATTTTCTTATGCTGGTATGCTGAAAAAAAGAAGAAATTAGAATGAAAAAAAAGTACAGTTAAGAGTTCTTAGTATCAACAAGAGCAGATTTCAAAAGTTTTTCAAAAAAAAAAGGGGGGGATTTTCAAGAAATAACCTTCTTCGAATGTATTATTCTAAGATTGCTATCAAAGATTATTTGATGTGAATTACAAAGATTGAAAACATACCTATTTCAAATCATTTGAGAAAACACCAGAGGCTATTGGAAAATGTAAAAACATCTTTGAAACTTTTAGTTAAAAATTAAAAAAATATTTTGTAAAATTTTGCTACGAAAATATTTTTATTTATACAAGTTTTATATCATAAATGAAAAATTCCGAGGAAATTCTTAGTTATTTGGCTGAATTTACATTTCTAAAATTTAAATGCTCCAAAACATAAGATAACTTTTTTGATTAAAAAAGATGCAAAAATAATATAAAAAATAATGTTATTTCAAATATTTATCTCATGAAATAATGCTTCGCGAATCCAAACAAAGCACGCTTTTGCTAGTTTCTATACAATTTAGATACTTTTATACCAATAAATAGCACAAATATTATTTATTTACGCAATCATTGCTTAATTTTGTAGTTACTGTAGGATAATTCGAAAGGATTTTTCCAAATTTTGAGCTTATATCCAGTCATTTAAAAGTGGTTATACATACATACAAAATTTCTTTGTTTGAATCCGGTTAAAAAAATCGACATAAAACATTTTATCATATTATATACATACCTTGACTATAAGAATGTGTAGAAAGTGACGTCGATGTTTCTTCAATAAAATTGTAACTCATATCTAATGTCCATATGTCGAATCCCGAGAACGGTTCATATTTCTCCACATTGAAAATTTCAAGCAAACTGAAATTTGTGATATTGTTGAAAGCCAATTCAATCATCTAAAATAACAGAAAAATCAAGCAGATATTGATTTCTTTATAAATATATTTTTTATTGTTGTTAAGTAACAAAGAATATATAGTTTTATGTAAGACAAATGCTGGAACAAATGTGACTGTGAGACAACTGTGAGACAAATGAGACTTTTGCGCTAAAGCTTCAAAAGTTGTAAAATGCTAATTTGTCTTTGACAAGTGAAGAAATATGGTTATAAATTATTGGTTATAAATTACTTTTCACTTTTTTAAAAAACTTTTATAGGTAAAAGTACGGTATAAAAAATTTCCTCTTGATATCAAATCCCCGAAACGAAATTGTGATCAAAGAATTAACATAGACTTAACAAAAACTTATTTAAAGATTCTCACTTTCCTATAATGATTGTCATTCAATTGATGTACACATAAAGATTTTATGACAAATCTGTAATTTATACTTTCAATCTCTATATTGGCATAAAAAATGGTCTGATATTTTCAGAGACATTAAATGAAATAAAAATTTTACGACGGATATGTAATGAAATTCTAATTATCTGTATTATTTGTAAATTCCTTCTAGATTTTGTGTTCAAAGAAATATATATCTATATTATTAAAGTGTATATCGACTTACTCGTATAGTTTTCTAAATATTTGTGACTAATATCATTTTTAGCATTCGCGCCAACTTCCCACTTGGCGCTAAATGGGGTCATCTAACAGAAAAGCATCGTATTTTTTCACATTAGGAAGACATTTGTTTATCAAAATTGTTGCTTTTACAATATTCAATGGTTTTACTAACTGCAACTAGAATAATCTGATAAAATATCGCAAAGAAGCGAGAATTGTAAATATAAGATAAAGGTAATTTGCTGTAATCTTGTTCTCACAAATGATAAAATATTTAAATTAATTTTCTTTAATTGATATAATGTGATCACCGCGAGTTAAAATTGGTGTTACAGAACAGTAGTTTGTATTTGATAGAATCGCTATTCTATTGGTAACGAGTAAATTTTAAAGAATAAAAGTTTTTTAGCTCACAGGCAATCAAATCCTGAGAGTTTATATGCCCGCTGTAGACTGCTCAAAACAATTAAAGGATATTTGAAGTTTTATATAAAATAAAGATATAAACGAATTTTTTTTTTGCAGAAAATAGAAGAAGAGAATCACAAATGCAAATTTTTCTGGTTTTCAAACTGTGGAGTATGCAAATTTTGAGTTCGACGTCAAAAACGTAGCTTCAGCTTCAGCGAATGAAATTTGACTTTCAGCTGGATAAAAGAGAATGAAGACAAGGATGATCGGCATTCAGTGATTGATTTGTTTCGATGAGTACGATGTCTCAGCGAAGTCATTTGACAGATTCAGAAGCTTGGAGAATTGTTGGTAGGTTAGAAAGGGGCCAAACTCAATCCGAAGTAGCGCAAGCCTTTGGAGTGTCACAAAGTGTCATTTCCAGGATCTGGAACCGTTTTTTGGAGAGTGGATGTGCAGGCCGAAGCCCAGGGCAAATTCGTAGACGGGCAACAACGCCCAATGAAGATCGGTATTTAGCGTTAACATCGTCGCGACCGGAGGGAGTGGGCAACCGAGCATGTCAACTGGAGGAGAAATGAATGGAGCAATATTCTGTTTTCTGACGAGTCCCGTTTTTCTGTGCATCCGGATAATAGGCGTATTTTCATCTGGAGGGACCGTGGCAGTAGGAATAATCCTGCGTTCGTGCACGAAAGTGTCAGATTTGGCGGTGGAGGAGTGTTGGTGTATGGTGGCATCTCCATTGACGGGCGCACTGACCTTAGATCATTCGAGATGGAGCTCTCACTGGTCGCCGATATAGGGATGAGATCCTCAGACCTATTGTAGTCCCTTACTCTGCAGCAATCGGAGATAACTTCATTTTAATGGACGATAACTGCAGGCCACATCGTGCAAACCTGGTGGGGGATTTCCTTTTCGAGGAAGGAATCTTTCGAATGGAATGGCCAGCGTGTTCTCCAGACATGAATCCAATCGAGCACGTTTGGGACGCTCTAGGAAGACGAGTTTCTGGCCGCCAACAACCCCCACAAACTCTTCAAGAAGTGAAAAGAGCTCTTCTGGAAGAGTGGGGCAGAATATCCCAACTCGTCATTAATAGCCTCATTGAGTCCATGCCTCAAAGGTGTTCAACGTTGCTGGCCGCCCGTGGAAACCATACTCCCTATTGAAAATGATTTTCTTTGAAGAAAACACCTTTTCTTATTCATTTTTTCTCATTTGCACAAATTGTGTTTTTTCCTTTTGTACACAAATGCAAAATAAAATGCATTTTTTTCGGCCAAACATGTGTGATTTATTCTCATATAACTTACTATGTCTGTCGACCATGTATCAATCAGCTAAAAAGTTTCCCAGATACAAAATCCATCTAAAACTGCAATATCCTTTAATTGTTTTGAGCAGTGTATATTCGTGCGTAAAGCGATAATTCATGATAAAAATATCAACTTGAAATTTTATAGGCATATAGGTATATAGCTATATTCTGATAAAGCGCTTCCCTGATTAGTTTTTGGAATTCATTCTATATGTATAAGAGGGGAAACGGGGATCTCATGCCCCAACCCTTAATTGATATAAATGGGTTTTTCATGCAGAATTATCAGTTTTCGTTCAAAATTTAGATAAACGATAATTCTGATGAGGCGCCTCCGTAATTGGTATTAGGTGTTCGTTGGATAAGTATAAATAGAAGGAAAACGGCTAATGCCAATCCTCTTAATTTATATAAATGGGTTTTTCATGCAGAATTACCAGTTTTTGTTCAAAATTTAGATATAGGATCATTCAGATGAGGCGCCTCCATGATTAGTATCAGGTGTTCATTGGATAAGTATTATGAGGGAAAACGGGGGCTAATGCCCCTCCCCTTGATCTACATAATTGTGGTTTTCATTCAGAATTTATCAGATTTCATCCAAATTTTAAACATAGTATCATTTCGATGAGGGCATCGCCATGATTTGTTTTGCGAGTTCATTGGATGAGTCTAAGAGGAGGAAAATGGGAATTAACCTCCCCTTAATAAGGGTTAAGGGTTTTTTTCCGCAGAATTTACCAATTTGTTTTAAATTTTAGATATAGGTTCATTCTGATAAGTCGCTTCCTTGATTGGTTTTGGGAATTCATTCGATAAGCGTAAATGGGGTATCGCTGGGATTACTCTCTTAATTCATTTAAATGTTTTTTCTTGCAGAATTATCCGATTTGCTACAATTTTTGGATACAGGTTAATAGTGATAAAATGTTTCCTAATTAGCTGTGGGGTTCTTTTGTTAAGTTCTTGTTTAAGGGGTACTTGCAATTTACCCTCCCCCCTTTAAATTTTATAAATGTGTTTTTATGCAAAATTGTCTGATTTGCTTTTCATTTTGGATGCAGGTTCTTTCAGATAGTGTGAATCGCTGTATAGTTTGGAAGTTTAATAGTTAAGTATAAAAGAAGGGGATAACTCATCTTTAATTATATATATGTGTTTTTATTAAGAATTTTCCGATTACCTTTGAATTTTAGATGTAGATTTTTTATATGATAAGGCATGCCCCTGATTACTTTAGCGGATTCTGTGATTAAGTATAAAAAGGGAAAATGGGGGGGAGCTGTTTCCCCTACTTAATTTGTTTTTCAAACGGAATTAACTCTGGAAAATATAAGGTTGTAATGTACAATCATGCGTAGCCTCTGAACTCAATGCCATCAGTTTAAATGGGCAATGTTCTTTTTATTATCTTTTATGGTGCAGGTGATTCAATCTATGTCTAATATATTCATAATAAGAAATGTATAGCAATGCAATAGACACATAAATACATTTTATTTGTTGTGCCACGTGTCGTGAAAAGGGTAATTAAATGTTTCTTTTTTTCTTTTTATTGAAGGAATTCAAAATATTTCAATAGTGTAATTTATGCCTATAGTATTGAAATATTAGTGCTTTTAGAGAACGGTGTTTAAGTAACTTCTAGATGTAAAAGTCAATTTACGTCTAGTATATTTTTAATTAGAATGGCACAGTATATTTTTTGTAAGAATGCTATAGTATAATTTTATAAGAATAGCCTACTTTCTATAAAAAATGCATTGCCTTGCAATATGCGTATTAAAAATGATCCTTTTTTTTCAGTGTAATATTTTGAAAATGTAATTTTTATTTCTAGTGAAAATAATATTTTTTTAAGATAGATTTTACGCTACAAAAATTTATATTTTTTTGTTTAACGACTAAATACAAACATTTAAACATTGTTTATTTTTTTCCTTTACCGAAGAATGCTAAAAAAATCTAAGAAGTAAAAATCAAATAGTAGATATCTTTATGAATTTCACTTTTAAAATTGAAAAATAAAACATAATCGAATTAAAAAGTATTCAAATAATTTTCAGTTAAAGTGCAAAAAAACGAAATATATATATATATATATATATATATATTATTTAAAGAAATTAATATACATATATTTTTCTTTAATTTTTTTCGTTTAACTTATTTTAAATAAATATTATTTAAAAATTAATAGTCGTGCAATAACGGCGAATGAATAGAACTACCATAAACTTTTTGATGTTACTGTTATTGAAGACTTAAATTAGGATATTATTATAAATAAAATAATATAAAATGATTATTTTTTACTTTTCTCTTTTCGCAAACGTTTTAATTGTTAGCAAGTGATTGTGCTATGTTCGACAAATTCCTTTCGAGAAATGTGGCACAAACTCTCCCACGTATCCATTTATTAGATTTTGCTTTCTATTTAAAAAGTTTTAAATTTAAACGGGGCAGAAATTCACTTTAAGAAACAGCCTTATTTCCAGGATAGACCTGTTATACTTGATTAACCTGGAGTTTTAAAAATAAAATATAAAAGAGGAACTTACCAAAGGGCGCGTTACGGAGAACAGATTATTAACATGTAGCAAATTATTGTGATCGGCCGAAAAAGTTTCCAGTTTCCTCATGGGATCGAGCAATTTCGGTGGAATAGATGTCAGCTTATTATGGGAAAGAACAAGACTCTGAACATTATAGGTGCCCTACAAAAAAAGCAGATATTACACATTACAAATAAATATATTCTTCGAATGTTTAATTTATGATTATTATATTCTCAGCTATTTCTCTTAAAAGGTGATAAAATTTAAAGATGGCAAATCTTGTGAATATTTGGAGCTATTGGCTATGGATGCTAAATATTCTAAAAATTCAATAACTCAGCTACTCGTGTGGTAATACACATAAAGAAAAAAACTGTCATTCTGAAATTTCTCAGAGTAGAGAAAGAGTTAGTAATGTACTGTTTAAAAAATTTCATCTGATCACAATATCATTAGATGATGACACTATGTCGTTCAAATGATCTTAGACAATTACATTTTCAAAGAATATCTACAACGTGTGCTGCGAAAAGCAGATTTATTTTTTCGCGATAGTCATATATTGAGATGTGAGTCACGAAATTTTATGAAATTTTCTATTTTGTTAGGTTTATACATAAATTGGTTCAGATTAGGTTTTCACATAAATCGAATAATAATTGGCAGTGCTATACTGTATTTTATTCGATCATCACGGCTATTATGTCACATAAGCTAATGCACAGACATGAATAAACTTCATATACTGTAACCCTTTCACATAAATGATATTCTTATTAGCCTGGAAACATATAGCCCAATAAGTTTCGCTTTATGCACTTGGATTTCGAATTTTTGTTTCAGATATCTAAGAGTGTAAGCACCGAAATTTTGATAATATGTGTGAAAAATATAAAGCTTATATTTTGTTTTTAAATACGCACAATTCACAAACTTTTACCCTTGGAACACTCATGATGGGCATATACGGAAATGTAATGTGATAACAAATTGGCATTGTGGTAACGAATTTTAAAGTATTTTAATGTGTGATTTGATACAAAGTTTTGGGATTGGTAAGTACGACTAATTTTAATGCATTTTATTGTGAATAAATGTCTCATTATTTTAAAAGAATTTGTCCATTTGTGGTATATTCATTTAAAAAAAGAGCGAAAATAACCAGCAATTTATTTTTTACTTGTTAATAAAGTTGAAGGTGATTTCTTTCTTTTTTTTGGTGGGGGTAAATGCATTATTTTAATAAAAACAAGGGGCAAAAATCCTGCTTCAAGCATAAAATACTTTCAGACACATTCAGAGCAATGTGACAAATCGGCGCCGTTTAAAATATTTAAATATTCTGTATAATTCAACACCATGGGAGCACATCTGAAAACCGAATTTTTACTGTTATCATCTAAAATCAGAAAATTATTCGATTTTTTGCAGCACCCTTTATTGTATATGATGCATCAATTTGTATCTATTAATTACATGCATGACATAATTTAGTTCACTAAAGATATACATATACTTTAATTGAAAATTCGCCTTCAGTAATTTCCTCTAACAAAGAGAATTATACAGAAATATTTTTGTGCAGCCCTGCATATGAGAGACATAATTTATAAATAACGAATAACATGTAAACAATATTTAAATTTGAAAGCTTGTATCTAATTTTAAAACACACATTCCAACAATTTACTGAAAGACAGTACTGTAATAGATTTCCTTTGTGTGTCCCTGCTATGAATTACCTGTAATATCGTAATCGTAGTGAATATCAGTTATTTAATTCAGTTTCAATTTATTTGAAATAGCGTAATCTTATTGAAATACTCTTCAAACAATTTTCCCTCATATACCATAGTGTACTGGAACTCTTTTGAGTGTCCCCGTGCATGCAAAAAACTGCTTTGAATACCTTCTTAAAACGTAATCGTAGGGATACTCAGTGATTTATATCAATTTCAATATATTTGAAAGAGCATAATTTCATAGAAATACCCTTCGAACAATTTTTTCCTATGTACGAGGGTTGCTATTTATATTTCTAGCCTAGTAATGAAAACACAAATATTTATGATCAATATTGAATTTATTATTTTTCAAAATATTCTTCATGAAGAACAATACACTTTTATACCCGTTCGATCCAATTTTCGAAGCACTGTTTCCAAACATGCGTTTTGAACGCAAGAACCACTTCTTTGGATGTCGAAAATCATTATACACATAATTTATTTTTGATGTGTGGGAATAAAAAAACTTTATTGGGTGACAAATCAGGGCTCTATGGCTGATGACCCATCAATTCGATGTTTTGGCCTTTCAGAAATTCCTTTGTTTGAGCCGATGTGTGAGAGTTGACATTGTCATGATAAAAATTTATTCGCCTGTTATTCTGCTTTTTTCAAATTTCTTCGAAGACGTATGGCAAATAAATGATCGAGTACCATTCAGAATTGACTATTCTGTGTTGCTCTAATGCCACTGTCGCCATGTGACCGGTAATGTCGAAAAACAGGCAACCATTTGTTTCGATATGCTTCTTCCTTGAACAACTTTTGTTGAATTTGGCTCATTTTGGAAGACCCATACAATCGATTGCTGTTCTATTTCCGGCTCATATGTATAAATCCATAATTCGTCACCTGTGTAGATGTTATACAGAAGTTTTGATGAACATTGAACGTATTTGTATAACATATATTTGCCCCTATCGACACAGGCTTTCTTTTGAGCTTTTTCTAGATTATGCAGGCTCCAACGCTAATAAATATTTTTTTTACTATCAAATGTTAAAGCAATATCTTATTGATGCCTGTCATACTAATGTCCAAAGATTTCTCAATCTCGCGGTATGTCATATTACGATCTTTTTTTATCAGTTGAGGCACAATATCGATATTTTTAGGCACCACAACCGATTTTGGTAGACCTTGACGGAATCTGTTCTTGAGCGAACATGGAGCATGAATGAATTCGTTATACCAATTTTTTTACAGTGCTTTAGGATGGTGCTTTATTTATGTATAAATAATAACGTTCACAGAAGTATTTTTATCTTGAAAATCCACGTCGAAAGTTATGAAAAATGAACGCACGAAAATGTTCACGAGTCCATTTCACTTTTTGCACAAGATGGATTTTTCAATTTACTTTAATTAGCACAAATCAAGCTAAAATGGCAAATAATTCTGGAGAATTTATGGTTAAAATTGTCAAATTTTCAATTGAAAACGTCAGCGGTAGCCTAATAACACTCTTTGCTGCTAAGGCCAGAAATATAAATAGCAGACCTCGTACCAAAGTGTACCATTCTTTTGAGTGCTTCTCAATTAATAAATTATGTAAATAAATTAATCCAACATGTTAATCCAAGATGCTTGATATACAATACCAAACATGCTTTGGAGCCCTAAATAACCTTTATCACTTGCATGAAAATCGGAGTATATTTAGAGGAGTTAGAGCATGGACAGATGAACAGACATACAGATAAACCAATGAATAAACAATTTTAACTTTATTGGAAAGTGTTAAATCGTAACGTTTAGAAAAAAAACAGTCTGTGCAAATACCCAAAGCCACTCAATTATTTATAGATTGTAAATGTTAGATGATGCTACGAATTAATATTTATTGAATTATGTTTGTAATAAATACCTGGAAAAAGTGATATTATCTGTAATATAGTTCTCTTAAACGAGGGTGTAATTTTATACAAATTATTGAATTTACAAGTGAAATCACTCAATAGAAAATCATTATAAGCATCATATATTTTACTTTCTTCAATCTTTAAAAGAAGAAAGTTTTGAATTCGAGAAAACATTTCAACTGTTTTATATATTCTATATTGTGCTGAATTCTGGCTGTCTTAGGAAATATTCGTTTGTGACTCGCAGTCTTTTTGTCGGTCAATGTGTCAAAAAAATTTGAATCGCTATACCACAAGAACAAATGTACAAAATTTATTAAACTTAAATTTAATTAGACCTTGATCTAAGTTTGTGCTGATTAGTATTTTACGTAAATCGCCTGATAGGTGGCACTGCTATGCATCTTTTTCTATAATTCACGAAATTTCAGTGACAATCATATCTTAAGAACTAATGCACGGAATATCCCAAACTTCATATTCTTTTAGACCTTGATATAAGTTTATTTTGATTACATTTTCGTGTAAATCATATAACAGGTGCCACTAGTGTTCTGAATATTTCAAAGTTTTTGCATTATCTGAAAAACAAATTCACAAATGAATTGAAACTTCATATCAGGTAAAAGTTTCACTTTAATAGACCCTTATTAAGCATGAGTGTTATGTGGAACTTTTTTTGTTATAAATTTCGCTTATAATTACATGTTTATTTAGATGAGGATAACGCGCAGCTGTATTTACGGTTTACTGCCTGATAAAACATTTCTCATGCAACTTTAACTTGCTTATACAGTCATATCGACTCACGAATCTTTTTGGTTAACAACCGTTATTTTCCCCATTTCCTTTTCTATGCTAATGAACTGGTATTTGTCTTAGGAATATCTTTATATGTTCAATAATTTTAAATAATAATTTATAAATTTAAACAACATTATTCTGAAACGATTTGTGCACTTTTGCCGCAATACTTTCAGAAATTTGTTTGGTTTATGTTTCATCGTTTGTTTTGTGTATGTCATAATATTTAGTTTATTTATAAGACAATATGAAGTATTACCGAAAAGACATCTGGATCAATGTAACGAATAGAATTATTACGGAAAGATAAGACAAATACTGAAGTCAAGTTTTGAAGATGCTTCCCATCTAGAGATGTGAGGCCACTGGATTCAATTTCCACATACTTAATTGAATCCTTTGTGTACCCAAAATCAGGAACAACCTAGAATAAAAAATGTGTATATCAGCAACTTTTTAAATTAAAAATTATTCAAGTGCTAAACGATTACAGAATACCGGAAATATTTTGAAATAATAAAATCAATACCCTATTTGTTCATAAGTAGAAATGAGGAAAACGTTTTGTGAAAAAGAAAAAAAGTATTATCTTGAACATTCATATACTTTAGAGTAATATCCCTAATAAACTAGAAAAATTCCATTTTCCAAATTATTTCTGGCCTTTGAAGGCGTTAGATCATAATATACTAAATAAGCATTATTCCATTCTTAAATATTAAATAAAAAATAACATTCTTTTCGTCTTCATGATGTAAAAGTATTCCGAGTGATAGTCTTGAGTGTAATTTTGTTACGAGAAGCAGGAAAATGTATCCCAATTTACTTATTATTTCTCATTAGACACCGAAATTTAAACTGTTCGTCAGTTTATTTCTTGAATTCGTAAACTTTAAATAATACATGGCTCTAATAATGACTTCTTTGTGATCGTGGTATCCTAGCGGCAGTTGCACCGAACAGCAGACTGAAAGGTCTCTGGTTCGATTTTCGGTATCACCAAAGACCCTCTGAGTGTATGCAGTGTACGCGCTCGTCAAAAAAGGGGTTCTGGAAGTCCTGTGGTCAGCAGTTGCAGTTACCATGAGTATTGATTCTTGGAGCAAACCTGTCTCTTTCCTTCAGAGACAAATCGAAAATGAGGAGGTTGCGATGTTTGGTGGCGCCATCTAATGGGACTTTGCCAAAACTCCCTTGGAGCAGAAGTTTGACTTCCAATGCCTTGAGTTAAGTCCAATGGAAGATCCAGCACCACTTCTGGTCTGCGGATTTATATAAACTAAGTCTTGTTTAGCACGGCATTTTTCTCGTTAAAATTTGAAATATAACATACAAAAACTATCATATAACAATGATTATTTATTTATTATTAAATAAAGCAACAAATATAAAAAAAAAACAGTGCAATGCAGTTTCTAACTAAAAATCTAAATTATAACGAAGTTTGCTTTAGTTTTTTTTATTAAAGATGCTGAGATTTATCATTCAAAGAAATTGTATTTTGATTATTTATAAATACTTTCCCACTGTTAAGATTAGCGTAGAATTAAGCATTAAATACTGGTGGTAATAGATTTGGAAGAAGAATTCTGCTCAATGCGATAAACTGCAATTTAACTATCAATAGAGAGGGCTAAAGAAGTTTCAGAAGTTAGAGAATCTTACCTGACACGAATTTATTTAACCAGTCAGTAAGATGCAAAATACTAGGGAAATTCCATTAGCACATGTCGTGTAAGTCACATACTACTATTATGGATACCAGTATTTTAGTACGGAAAAATTTGACTTATTTTATTTTTCACTTATATTTCATTATTTGAATAAGACCATGCAAACATTTCGAAAATAACGGTGACCAACAATTTAGAAGTTACTAGAAATGTGACTTACACGACAAGTGCTCATTGAAATACCCACTAATAAATCTGCAAATTAGAAGCCACAACTTCAGCTCAGCAAATTTACCTCATATTACATTATATACCATATATTACCAGATATACTTCATACTAATGACATTAAAAGTTTTCATGTAACATAAATATATATAAGAATAAAAAATACATAGGGAGTTTCAAAAATTAGATACGTTAAATTGATCATGTTGTAATGCAAATACTGATGAACTGCATATCATGATAATTTTTAGCTAAAAAAGTACATTTTTGGGGGGACTCTCCCCACACCCCCTAAACTCCTTAGATTTACATTCATAATTTTCAATTGATTTTGCAAATGGTTAGAATTGATCTTAGATTACATTTAACAGAGCAATTTTTAAGAGCAACTAACATTTTGGCAAAGAAAGCTATCCTTTTATGTTTTCCTAATTGATAGGTATTTTTACCTATTATCCAAAAACTCCTGTATTTGATATATTCGTAACTCATCAAAATGTAAAGGAGTTATCCAATTTGGAATTTTAATGTTTTTCCCAAAAATATCATTATCATCATTTTAAAATACTTACATCTGAGGTCTTATCTATATATAAATTCTAACGTATTTGATAACATTACCTTACTAAAAACATACAAAAATAAGCATGTTTAGAGACATAAAACTAATCGGTAATCTTTTATACTTGTGCCCAGTGCTATTTGAAGAAATGACTAACTTTTTTTTGAACATTATTATTGAAGTAATCTTGCTATTTTTTTTTTTTAGGAATAAAAATTATTAATAATCCATGAAAAAACTAAATTGTCTAGCACCTATGGCACAAAATTGTTTTAGTACTTAGAAATAGCTGAGGAATAAATGTCTTGATTTTTCAAGGTGACTAATTGATAAAAAGTATAATTAGGCTTGAAAAAATTAAAAAAAAATAAATTTACAAATCGTTCATTTTCAAAAAAGAATGTAGCTTGAGAGGGGCATAAAGAGAAACTTTTTCATTTACTTTTAAAATAAATAAACAAATTACCTTTATGCTACTTTGATGAACAGTAAATTTTTCTAAACCAAAGATTCCTTCCAGAAACTTTTCAGCAACAGTACCATCGGAATCGAACAAATTTATCTCATGAAGACGTAGTCCTAGAAACATTCTGTTGGGTAGGTATTTGAAATGTCTGAAATTTAACCTAGGAAATGAAGTCCAATCAACGGGTTTGCAGTCAACGCCATCCCACTGAGGAATATCATCACATGTGCAGTAATCGGATGTACATTTGCTTCTAGGTTCAGTGTCTGACAATGTTACTGCTTCTTCAGCTGCATGTTCCAGCGATATTGCACTATTTATTTGAGTAATTATATAAATCAGAAAAA
Source organism: Maratus speculifer (assembly GCA_964019185.1). Taxonomy (NCBI): domain Eukaryota; kingdom Metazoa; phylum Arthropoda; class Arachnida; order Araneae; family Salticidae; genus Maratus; species Maratus speculifer. The sequence continues at coordinate 27,943,161 of OZ025292.1, forward strand.
TAAAAATAATTTTAAAATGGTTTTGCAACATTTTCAGACTATAGTTTTTCTGTAAAATAAATAATTAAAAAATAGGTAGATTCTTAGTACATGGCTGTCTATTTTTCCTTCATAATTGGAACGACTGAACTCGATAATTCAAAATCCTTAAAAAGAAAAGGTTGTTTTTACTGCATATGAATCCACCTCATGACAGCTCTCATGATGCTCTATTTCCTTAGTTGAATTTTGTTGAATATGGAATATAACATGCGATTGTTGTACGATAATTTTGCTTTTACTTTCGTTTTTACGTTGGTGTTTAAGTTATAGGAATTTACATATCCGGGAAGTTCAGATGGAATTTGGTAGCCGACAAAATAAAATCTTTATTCCGGAAATGAAAATCACGTTAATATTAATAATAATTGATATTATAAAGGTAGTAAATAAACTACTGATAGTCACATATAGAGATGCCTTATTCTCCAAATTATAACTAGAAAATCCTTGATAGTTTGTGACAGTAAAAAATTTACCAGGTATTTTAGGTAGATTTCGTAAGAAATACGACCTATTGCAATCGCACCAGTTTATATATCTATCTATCTATCTATCTATCTATATATATATATATATATCACTTTTTTATGGACACGATAGCTTCTATAATTCTTAACCAATCTCCACCAAACTGGTGCATAAAATCAAAGGAAATAAAATCTTGGCTAAGTTCGTTAATGGGCAAAATCGGACCAAGGGGGTCGGAATAGGGGGCGTTTTTGTGAAAACCGAAAAAACGCCATAACTTCTTAATTAAAGTAGATATCGAATCGGTTTAAAGTTTATATTACTTCTTAAAAATGGGCCAAAAGTATATGCATGACAGATTTCTGATAAATTTAGAAGTGGGTTCAAGGGGCGAAAAAAACAGGGATTTTGAGAGAACAAAATTCATAACTTCATCAATTTTCAAGATATCAAGTCCAACTAAATTTTTTGTAAATGTTCTTAAAATTATCTAAAACTTTTGTATTTACAAGTTTTTGATAGGACCAACTTTTACAGACGAAAAAAATTAAAAACGAAAAGAAACAGGGCGCTGAAAAAAGAGAAAAATCCATAACTCCGTCAATTTTTAAGCTATCAAATCTGATTAAATTTATTTTACATCTGCTTAAAAATATCTACAACTTTTATATTGACAAGTTTTTCATAGGACCAATTCGTATAGCAAAAACAAATTAAACAAAAATAGGAGTTGGAGAAAAAACCTCAAATCCAAACTGCTTATATTCTGACTCATTTTAAATTCATTTTTGATTTTAAACGCATCCAAATGGTAGATCCTCTTATTTAGAAACTGTATAAAATGACGCATTGGTTAATTTTCTGATAAAGACAGAATATATTTCAAAAAAGGCTACCAAAAAGGGTATTTTGAACAGAATTTCCGAAAGTCATCGAGACTGAAAATTGAAGGAAGTATTCAAATAAGAAATTGCGTTTTTTCTGACTCGTTTTTAAATCCATTTTTGTTCTCAAACGCATCCAAATTACAGATCCTCTTATTTAGGAACTATATAATCTGATGCATTGGTCAGTTTTTTGATAAAGACGGAATATATTTCAAAAAAGGCTACCAAAAAGGGTATTTTGAACAGAATTTTCTGAAGTCTTCGTGATTTGAAAATTTAAGGAAGTTTTCATAGCAAATTGCGTTTTTTATGACTCGTTTTAAAATTCATTTTCGCTCTCAAACGCATCCAATTTACAGGTCCTCTAATTTAGGAACTATATACTGTGACGCATTGGCCAGTTTTTTGATAAAGATAGAATATATTTTTAAAAATGCTGTCAAAGTGAGTATTTCGCACAAAATTTTCCGAAGCAATTAAGATTAAAGAATTAAGGATGTATTCAAACAACAAACTCATTTTTAAATTCAATTTTTTTCTCAAATGCATTACACTGACAGTTTTTTGTTATTTAGGAACTGTATAATGTATTGTTTTGGTCGATTTTTTAATAAATTCAGAATCTATTTCAAAATATGTTGTCAAAATGGGCATTTGAGCTGAATTTTTCTTAAGATGATTCTGATAAAACCAGTTTTTGCAGAAAAATGAAATTAAAAATTTTTCATAAACGGCCAAATGAAGTTATTAAACTGGGTTTATCTCTAATCATATATATATTTTTTTTGCTGTTGAAATGAGCACTCTTCGAAATCTACCTCCGCCTATAGGCCCAGCCGACAGGGATTTTTTAGTCTCGTCTAGATATATTCTAAATTATTCATTTATTCGGTAAAATTATAATTCTGAACCAGAACGTCATTTTCTACAAAAATAATTTGATCTTTTTATAAAGAAGCTTCTCAAGTCGATTGTATCAGTTAAGGGTTATAAGATTAATTTGCGTTCAAACTTAGTCTCGAATTTTTCTTCTCATCATCTGCACTTGCAAAATAGTAATAAGTAAACAACGATGAAAATAAACACAGATCAAACTTTCGAAGTTGAGAGCACAGTGTCAGTACCATGTTAACATTGTAAATGTTAACTATGCAAAGTGACAAAACAATATTCATCGCTCTTTTCCAACAAAATTATTAAAAACTTTCAAATCAAATGTTCTTTATTTTACGTGGACCTGCCATTTTCATTTATATGGCATTCACTTATCTCATCCGTAACTACATTTAGAAAATTGCACAAATACATGGCCCCTATAGTCGTTATCTGTATGTCTGTCTAGCCATATAAAATTGTGGAAATATTAACCAAACATATTATAAATATTATACCAAATTATTATAACTATTATACCAAATTATAAATATTATACCAGAATATTAACCAAACTTCAAAATTCAAAGTACATATTTTTTGCCGAATTTTCTCTAATAAGATCAAATTTTAGGAAATTGGATACCTATTGTTCAATTACATGTCAGACAAAAGTATTCCATTACATTACGGTTAATAAAGAAATAAGTGCATTTATTATATATATCATTTTTCGGAAGATAATGAAATTGATCTTTATTTATCAAGTGCACTAAAATATATATTCAGTAGAATATGAGATGCACTGAATATATATTATTCCCTTTTCGGGTTTCACAGAAATATTTCCTTTGCATGGTAATACGTGAAGAAACATTTTAATTGTATGTTGAAATATTTCTTATATAATGAGATTCAGAGTAAGTTTACTAAAAGTTATTTCGTACATAAATGAAGTGACATACTAATTACCGGGATACAGAAAAGAATTCTGATGATAGAGCATGGAAATTCTCTATTTAAAATTCTGTATATTAATTATGACGCATCATGGACTAGAAGGAAATTTCAAAATTATTTAAATGCGTAGCAACAATAGCCGTCATCTGGTTTACCTCTCAGCATATAAAAGCAAAATAACAACTTAACCGAATAGTTTGATATTTATCTGTACTAGTAGTAGAATTTTCATTTTTTTTTTAAATTGGATCAAAACTCAAAAAGCTTCCTTCTTTCTATTAAAGCCTGTGATATTTTATAAATTCAACAATGTATTACATTAGATAATGATTTTAAACTGCTATAGTGCCGTCACATGGTGGTGTAGTATGGTATAAATTGTGAAGCATTAAAACCATATCACTGAATTTAATATAGATAATAGTAATAATTTTTTTATTTATGCATTCTTAAAAAAGAATACAATAGCTATTGTTTCACATTCTGGATATTTAAACTAATTATAGTACAAATGCAAGTAATTTCTCAAGTTTGACGCACAATTTTCAACTTGTTTTATTTTTACTTATACCCATATGACACAATGTTAATGGTTAACAGATCCTATTATTTAGTGTAATCTGGTAGTAAATATCATAGGCTGAATAAAGTTACATTACGGTTATGCAACTGTTTTTAATAAAAACGGTCAAATGTTCGGACAGTTTGCAGCAAATTTTTAAGAGCTTGAAGCGAAAAACCTTCATTCATTACGGATAAAAACAGAAACGTAATTTAATTTTTATACGCACACCGAACTTTAAAAGAAACATTTTTTTAAATTTTCATTGCGCAATTTCTTAAACATCCAGTGTATTTTTAACTTCGATATCAACAATTTTACACTCGCACTCTATTATGAAAAGATAAATCACACGGAAACTACAAAAGAAGGTTCCAAGTTATTTTCCTTTTTTGCAAATGACTTTTTGCATCCTTTTGATATATTTTCTGATAACCTCAGGAATAAGGATAGAGCGGTTCCGTTTTCAATCACTGGAAAAAAAGGAAGTGAACATAACAGGAGGAAGTAATTGCAATCGATATTTTTCGAAATTTTATATAAAAATAATATTAGAAAATAACCGCTGGAAATTAGTTTTTTTTCTTTTTGTGTGGTCTATAAATAACATAGATCATTCCTACCGTGTTTTTTCATATTTTTGAAAAACAAATAAGAGTACATTTGGTAACATTTCATAAAATGGGAACTTACGGAAGAAGACGTGAAATGTAATTGAAAGTAAATATTCAAAATAAAAAAAAATATTTTAAAGTATGTTATAGAAAAAACAACAGAGGTATGCATCAAGCATGCATTATGAAACAATTTCTTTTATTTCTGACAGGTAAAACATATTGACAGAACTTTTACGTTTAAAGACACAGAAGATGCTTAAATAAACATTTTAGAAAGAGTATATCATATTTTAAAGGAAGATTTCTTTACTTACTGAAGGAAGCTTAACACATTCTCTGTCAATCATTTAACATGGAGGGCGGAGTTATCGGCAGCGAATATGTTAATAAGTACTCAACATTTTCTTTGGATCGATGTAATGTCTATAGATTTAAATATGTTATACTTATTATACTAAATTTAGTTATTTGTAAAACGTATAACGCAATTTAAAAGTCACAAATAGCAATTATTAACGGTTCACAAAACATGCCTTAATTATTTGTAATCTCTGATTGCTATTTACATATTTTTATACAAACTGCATTTTAAGCTGTAATGGTATTCAGAGAATCAGAGAACATTGAACAGAAACCATGTATTCTGTATTTTGCGTAGTCCTGTATATATTTTTACTTATAAGCTACAAACATCTCTTAATCACTAATTGTAGTTAAGCTTTTAAATACATAATTGCAATTTAAAAAAAACTTTAAACAAATCATGCTCCTTCTCAGTGAAGCTAATTAATTCTTTTGTTCAGAATCGTGTGTGATCAGTAAAATTTATATACACCTCGTAGCATGCAAGAATGTAGTTAATATACATATTATTCCTCACAATGTACTTTCAGTAATCCTTCAAAGATAGTATTACGCATACATTATTGAGCTCAAAAATATTTACGTGTCCCTGTAATTGTACGATAAATGCGATGCTCATCATATTCTTCTCCCAACATCTTGAAGTAAACTTCATCCTGTTGTAAACCATTTTATTAAATACTAGAGTCTAACCATCTAGTGTTGGAGATGTAAAGTTCACCTGCCTGCTCAGTGTTGTGACTACTTTGACTTCAACATTGTGAAGAAACTCTGACAAAAGAGACGATATTTAAATTGCCAGAAACATGTTCTTGAAAGTAAATAACATGTTTTGAAGAATATTTGTAATTTTAAAAAATTTTTAAGAAAGTCACATCTCGGTCACAATCTGACGTCATTGAATGGTGGCATTTTGGTCACAGGTGTGATGTGACCAGAGTGACTCACAGTAACGTCATAGTGACGTCACTGTGATCGTGCATGCTATGAGGGTATTGTTCAAAAATAATCGTGGTAAAACATCTGAAAATAATGTTTAGAGATAATTAAGGTAAAATTGTTCCATTCATCGATATCCGTGATCGGTGCAACTCAAAATTTACGACAGGCACCTGAATATGACATTCTTAAAATTACAAAGCTTCGATGTTCTCTCTTCCCATTTAGCGATTTAAAACTTCATTAGAAATTAATTACAGATGCACTAGCTGCCTCAAAGTATCGGTAGATAGTTCTATCTTTTGAAAAATTGATAATTAGTATCCATGCTTTGCATATCTTCGTAGCCCCAATTTATCAGAATTCAGAACATCCGATTAAACACTTAGTCTCGTATAAGATAAATAACATTAATATAAGTATTTTCAGAAATTAATAAACATGCAATATAAACATTTTCATACATTTATAGACATAAGCAGTTAATGTAAAATTAAATATATCCAAAATCCTAAAATTTTTCTCTGGATCTTTCTTACTAAATGCAAAATTACATTTCCGGGGATATAAAATTCCATTTCAGAAAAAAATTGGAGTAGGGAAAAGGAATAATTATATTTTACACCCGATTTACTTTAAATTTGGAAACAAAATAAATCAATCCTTTTTATACACTGTGTATGAATTTAAGTTCTAATTTCCTACTACGTTGGGAACAACTATTGGAATCTTAAAATTAATAGAGAAACAACATTTTTTTAAGAAATTCTTGTAACAGGCACACGTAATCGATGAACACTTTTGAAGTGCATAAAATTCGTCACTTTCAAGGATTAATTATCTAATACTGTTATTTTAGATTAACAATGATCAAATTACGATGATGGGTGTTTTCAAGGAATTAATAGAAATAAGCAATTTTAATGAAAAGAATAAAGATAGGAAAACTGTTTGAGTAAAAATAAATCCATTAAGTGGATGGCAACAATGTCATTCTGTTATTTTAATAAAGGGATGGATGGGTGTTGTATTAGTCTTATTGAAGTTAGAAATTGTACGTGAAACATGGCAAATTAGATGCGTTCGGAATATTACTCGTTTTATAAATAGACAGATCTTGGTGCAATATCTGTTGCACTTTTTTTTCAAAAGTGCATGAATACAAAATTTATTACAGTTATTTGTGTTAAATTAATTCTTACGGAATAATATGTCTCCCTCTTTAATAAGACGTCAGCACCATGGCAACCTAGAAACATTTATAATGTGAGATGTGATTGAATTGATGACATATGATAGGATTTAACAGAAAAAATAAAACTTTTAATATTACATGTTTTAAGTTTGATTTCTATAAAATTTGAAAGGATTGTAACGATTCTGTATAACGAACTTCTGTAATTATTATGTATATTATATCACAAACCATTCAGTTGGGCAGTTTTTTTTTGTTGATCAATGTGGACAGACTGACAGATAGACGTATGGATGGGATAACAGATCACAGCTTCAAGTGGTTTTGTATTTATATTATTATGAATGCAAATATTTCCTTAAACAATAGTGTTCTTTTATAACAAACAATAGGTGTCAACGTCAGTAGTACACTTATGCAGTATCTAATTTAAAAAAAAAATGTGTTATTGTAAAAAATCAACTGATTTTGTTGTTAATGTATGTATTAATCGAAACAGATGTCCTCCTTGCCTGAGCCAAAATTAAATTTTTTTTATTTGTTCATATTATTCAAAATATTTAGACATCAAATTGCTAGACTCTGTGACGTAAAATATCACAGGTCTGCAATGGTTTTACTCTTTGAAATCTCAGTAACGTTTTCTATAGTTTCTGATGTGCTGATTACGAGAAAAATAATAAAAAAGCTCCATCACGTCAGGGTTTTTTGATATTGAATAAAGATTTTGCTGAAAAATGTCTGAGCGTCTACATTTTAAAATTTATAAAACATCATTAAATTACTTCAGCTTAGTTTTTATTGCATTTAATTAGTGTAAAATGACATAGAAATTACTTCAAAACAGTACTTTGTTAATTATTACTTAATAAGTATAAGTAAATCACATTAACCATGTTGAAAACGGGTCATTTTGGCTTATTTTAGTAATGAGATCATTAATACATAATGATTAGGTAATATAACCTAATTGTTGTAAATATTAGTCGAAAAGGGTGTAATAAAGATAAACCAAAGGGTTTTTGTATAAGTACCCGCACTTATTTAGAAAATTAACAGTTGAAGGGCGCATCTTGCAACATAACCTTCAAAATGTCATCGCGAAGCTGTTTAAATTCTCCGAATTGTTTTTGTTATATTTGCGGGAAATTTATGGTAAAAAACAACGAAACAACATTACAGACTTTATAAAAAATATTTTCAAAAGTTATTTTGGATATGTTTTAAGTAACCAAGACAAAACTTGGACACCTAATAAAATTTGTACGACTTGTTTATTAGAACTTCGCAAGTGGTCAAAAGGACAGAAAAATAGCTTCAAAATCGTTTCGCCTATGCTATGGAGAGAGCCTAAAGACCATGTTAAAGATTGGTACTTTTGTTGTTGTGACATAACTAGATGCAATTCTAAAAATAAAAGGGACATAGACTATCCAAACGTCTCATCAGTTACGCCTGTAATTTTCGACGATTCGAAAATGGTGCAGCCCCCGTTTCCGACTATACAAATTGAAGATTCTGACTGTGATAAAGATGAACAGGATGTATACCAATCTGATCCTGAATTTCAAGTAGATTCTAACGAGGGTCAGCTCTTTTCCCAGTCACATTTGAACGACTTGACAAGAGATTTAAATCTCCTCAAAGATGCAGCGGAACTTTTTGGATCACGATTAAAAGAAAGAAATATGCTTGCACCTGGTACTTCATTTTCATGGTACCGTCACAGAGAAAAAGATTTTCTTCCATTCTTCGCTGAAGATCAAGATATAGTGTACTCTAAAGATATTCTAGGCTTGACGAAAATGTACGACATTGAATGCGATCCTAATGAGTGGAGATTGTTAATTCCCAGAAAATCTAGAAGCCGTTAGCGAAGAACAAGGCGAAAGATTTCACCAAGATTTGAAAGAGCTAGAAGTCCGGTATCAAGGAAGATGGAATACTAGCATGATGGCGGACTACTGCTGGTTGTTGAAGTGCGACAATTCAAACCGGCAATTTAAGTGAAAATCGTACAACCGAAGCTTCTAGGAAAAAAGGATCAGGTTCCACAAATAAAATTTACATGTAATTTAGATCAGTAATAAGTTATTATTATATTTTAGTTGTTTTTTATGTTAAAAGTAATGTACTTTTTTAAATATATTTTTTATGAGAAAATTTGTGTTTTTTTCTATTTTCTATTTGTATCTTTTTTTGAAAAGTCTGAAAGTAATGGAAAAAAACTAAGTACATATTCGTAATCCGCGCACCAAAATACCCTAGAATCAGCTCTCAAATTCTAAAGAGGAAGTTATGACTCTCAATTTGCAGGCCTGTGTAATATGAAACAGAATTTTATGCGACAAAAGGAAAACACAACATGAGATTTTTAAATGAACTTGGAATTTATTGTAGAGGAAAGGTGAGTCTATCTTTGAAATTGAATATGAAAAAGCTTTCTGTATCAAGTTTACACTTAAAAAAATCTCAATAATTTTGTTTGTTAAGAATCATGTAACTATCGAATAAAATGCATTATACATTTTCTAACACATTCGATCATAATGAAAAAGGCAAAAAGTATGTATACTATCTACCAATAAGTATTTGGAAACTTTCAATTTTTGACTTTTTGTCAAATATTTAAAAATATACTTGTCGGATTCTTCTAAAACTTCAGGATTAAGAAGATTATGTCTGAACTCATATTTATCAACATCCATTTGAAAAGCAGGGCAATTAGGGGACCGACAAAAAATTAAAGAATAACAGAAATATTTGGGATCACCCTGTACATGAAAATGCACGAAACGATTTATCGCTGCACAATACAAATATGTGAATACTGCACAACATGTACACTGATTTTTGTAAGAATAGCATGTATATTCATGGAGAAAGAGTGATTTTTTTTTTTTTAATTCAAAAATTCTTGTATGTTTTTAGTTTATATAATACAGGGTTTTTGACCAAATTTAACGCAAATTTCAGAAATATCGACAAAATCTATTAGAAAAAAATATAGCGCAGTTGGAATATAAATATATTAACTGTTTTATGAAATATGAGTAGTTTTATAAAATAATTTTTATCTGCGAATGCGCGAATGATAAAAACGATTATTTTGGAGTAACTTATAAAAAAATCCAATCAAATATCGGGAAAATTCAAAAAGATATCATTATTATAAGTAAGCTGTTTTTACATTGCTCTCTAAAAACGGCTGAATCCTAAGGGGTTCTCCACAAATTGACATATTTACTTTCTTCTATCTTTATAAGAAAAAAGTATTGGATTCATGAAAATTTTCGACTTCCGGTTTTCGACGGATTTATATGTTTTAGAAGGTCCTCAACACGTTTTGACTATTTTTAGAAAATGTCTGTCTGTGAGTCTGTGAGTCTGTCTGTCTGTATGTGACAAAAAAATTGTGGGCGCTCAATCTCAAGAACTAATGCTCGAAATTTAATAAAATTTTATATTCAGTTAGACCTTGATATGAATTAGTGCCTATTGGTTTTTGGTGAAAATTGCCCTGCAGATGGCGCTGCTATACTACGTTTTTATGATTTTCAAGACTGCTATATCTCAAGAACTACTGCACAGAATTTCACCAAACTTCAGATTCTGTGACCACTTGATATACATAGACGTTGATTCAGTTTTGGTGTAAATTGGCCAGCAGGTGGCGCTGCTATGCCACGTTTTTCATGATTTTCATGATAGCTATATCTCAAGAACTAATGCACAGAATGTCACCAAACTTCAACTTCAGATTCTGCAATACCTTGAGATACATAGCCGCTGATAAGGTTTTGGTGTGAACTGCCCTATAGGTGGCGCTGCTATGCTACATTTTACACGATTTTTGCGATAGCTATATCTCAAGAACTAATGCAGAGAACTTTATCAAATTTTAGATTCTGTTACACTAGAATATATAACATAATTAGACACTGACTATATTTTGTTATTAACCTTGTAACAGGTGGTGAAGCTATGCTGCATTTTGCACGATTTTTTAGATAGCTATATTTCAACAACCAACGCACAAAATTTCATCAAACTTCAGATTTTGTTACAAAATGACATATAACATAATTATATGATGATTACGTTTTGTTATAAATCCTTCAACTGATGGTGCTGCTGTGCTATATTTTACACGGTTTTTTTAAACTAGCTATATCTCAAGAACTAATGCACAGAATTTCATCAAACTTCAGATTATTTTACACCATAACCTAATTAGACGCTTTTTTACGTTTTGGTATAAGTTGTCCAAGAAACGGTTTTGCTGTGCTACGTTTTGCAAATTTTTTTATAACTATATTTCAAGAAGTAATGGACGAAATTCCATCAAATTTCAGATTCTGTTAGGGCTTGACATATATAGATGCTTATTAGGTTTTAGTATAAATTACCCAACATGAGGCACTACTAAGCTCATTTTCTCACAATATTAATTAAATTTTGCACTTTAGGCTTTTCGGATACCAGAATCTCATTAGGCTAGGTCAAGTGCTCGAGAAAATTCAATATTGGGTAACTTTGGGGTCACTACGTTTTTTTTCAAATATTAAAATGTACTTATGAGGTAGAAGAAAGTTTTGGGATTGACACATCCAACTAGTTTATTAATTGACTTTTAGGAAAAAGTTAGTACTATTTAATGAATACAATATTGCTACTAATAAGTATCTTGACACCTGTGATAGAAAAAGAAAAGAGCTTTTATTCTTTTATATCACAGATGTCAAGATACTTAATAACAGAAATATTGCATTAGATATTGTATACATTAAATTTTAATTTTTTCCTAAAAGTCAGTTAATAAAAAATGTCAATTTGTGGAGAATCACTTATCATTCAGCCGTTTTTAGAGAGCAATGTAAAAACAGCTTACTTATAATAGTTATATCTTTTTGAATTTTAACGATATTTGATTGGATTTTTTTTTATAAGTTACTCTATAGAATCGACTATCAAATGATATAAAATAATCGTTTTTATCGTTTGCGCATGCTCTGAAAAAAATTATTTCATAAAAGTACTCATATTTCATAAAATATTTAATATATTTATATTCCAATTGCGCTATAATTTTCTAATCGCTTTTGCTAATGTTTCTGAAATTCGAGTTAAATTTGGTCAAAAACCCTGCATGATATAAACAAAAAACATACCAGAACTTTTGATTTAAGAAAAAAAAATCACTCTTTCTCCATGAATATACATGCTAGCCTTAAAAAATCAGTGTACATGTTACGAAGTTAGCATTATTAAATAAATAATTTTATGTTATTATGCTTTTAAATTATTTCGGGCATATTTGCGCCGCGAGTAGCTCGAATGAAGAGAAATCTGAAATCCCAGCTTTCGGTCACTTTATTGAGTAGCTGGTGTCATATATCTGGAATAACGTGACAAATGTTTATTTTCAAGTAGTCCAACGTGTAGAGTTAATCGGCTTAGACCAGCGACTTCACATATGCCATAGACGATAATCCAACGGTGTAAGATTCCATGTCTGTGGAGTCTTATGAAAGGGTCCATCGCCCTAAATAATGTTTGTTCTCATGGAATTTCAGCCGCAACAATTTGATGGCATTTTGCACAATTTGCAAGTATTATTTTGGCAGAAGTGTAATCATGACAAAACATTCCGAGTACCTATCATCTGCCGGCAGTAAAAATGTTTGAGACTAGAAACGTCTTGCTGATTTCAATAATACACATTTAAAAGAAATACTCTTTATTTCATTAAAACTCCTCACTGCTTATATTTGTTTAACAAAAAATAACCAGCTATCATGTATGCAATATTTATAGATCATAGAGAATGGTCATCACGGTACAAATCGTATTTTAATCGAAGATGTCTTCCAATTAACAAACTTAATAAAAACTAAAACAGTATAATCCAAGTTGTATTTACATAAAAGAAAATAAATACATTTTATGAATCTAAATCAATTTAAAATGCAAATAACACTGCACTGGAATGATAAAATCTAATGTATAGGAATAAAATATTCGTACAAAGATACGTACATAGATCCATTTATTCATACATTTAATCCTTATAAAATTTTCTATCTGACACCTAGAGTAACAGAGTGACTTTAAAATGAACAGGCTCTAATCTTCGAGATCTTTCACAAGGACTACAAAAGAATTTTTTTTATATCCGTGTTATCTTGATGAACACACTGTTTCCTTTTATTATCGGGAACGTTCATTAAATCCTATGAATAAGGATGTAAGTTTATTATTCTGGCAGCTTTTCCATTTTTAAATGGATTAAAGAAGATAAATATCTTGGTTAATTTTTAAAAGTTAAAACTTATGGTAAAAAAAATTCGAATTTTTGCTACTTAATATTAATCAACATCTTGTGCCTGGAAAAAAAGAAATTCATCTTTAAGTACTTAAATTAGAAAGTAGAACAAGCTTTTCCTGAAAAAATATTGATCTATTGATATTGCATGATCTTCAATTTTCAATAACTTATCAAACCTTTCTAAAAATGGAGTACTACTCTGTTATCCCGTCGACCAAATTATTATCGCCAAATTATAAGATTAAATGCCAATAATGGATGATCGTGAATGTCAATTCAATGACATTGAATACGATACTCGTGTTTAAAATGTCATTAAATGATTTTTATTTTGACTTTTTAGCTCACTGGCTATCCTAGCCTGAGAGCTTATGTTCCCGTCCGTTCTGTATGTTCGTTCGTGCGTAACGCGATAACTCATGATAAAAATATCGGATCCACTTGAAATTTTGCATATAGGTATATCCTGATAAGGCGCTTCCCTGATTAGTTTTTGGAGTTCATTCGATATGTATAAGAGGGGGAACGGGGGGCTCATGCCCCTCCCCTTAATTGATATAAACGGGATTTTCACGCAGAATTAACAGTTTTCGTTCAAAATTTACATTATAGGATCATTCTGATGAGGGTATACCGTGGCTGTTATTAGGTGTTCATTGAATAAGTATAAACAGGGGGAACGGGGGCTCATGCCCCTCCCCTTAATTGATATAAACCGGATTTTCATGCACAATTAACAGTTTTCGTTCAAAATTTAGATATAGGATCATTCTGATGAGGCGAGTCCGTGGCTGTTATTAGGTGTTCATTGAATATGTATAAACAGGGGGAACAGGGGTTATAATGCCCCTCCCCTTAATTTATATAAATGGGTTTTTCAAGCAGAATTGTCAGATTTCGTTCAAATCTCTGAATAGTTTTGGAAGTTTAATGGTTAAGTATAAAAGAGGGGAATAACGCCTCTTAAATTATATAAATGCTAAATGGGTTTTTATTAAGAATTATCCGATTTGCTCTGAATTTTGGATATAGATTTTTTATATGATAAAGTATGTCCTTGATAGTTTAGGAGGTTCAATGATTAAGTATAAAAAAGGTGAAAGGGGAGAGCTGTTTCCCCTTCTTAATTTTTTTTTCGAACGGAATTAACGAAAATACAAGGATGTAATGTACTATTAGTATGCGTAGCCTGTGAGCTCAATGCCGTCAGTTTAACTGGGCAATATTCTTTTTATTATTTCTATTTTTATTACTATTTTACTAATTATCTGTTTTTTTTTATTATTTGAAATAAAAATTACGTCAATATGTGTAATTTGGCGATTAGTTTAGCGATTTGTGTAATTTGGCGAAATCGGTCGACAAGATAACAGAGAAGTACCTAAAATCGTTTAGTGAAAAAAAAAAAAATAATAAGGATACATTGAGGCTAAGAAAAATAATGGATATTTGGATGCATTTTTATGTTTGGAAGTTCTCTAAGTACGCCTTTTCCATTTTTGAACATATTTAGTGTATATGCGATAATATCGCGGAAATTCGGGTCCTACATAATGCTAGAGAAATATGTAATACTTTAGCGATAAATATTGCGGATTTTAAGTACTGCATTTTCGAAATCATCGAGAAAAAAGAAAATTTTGAAAATTTAGGAAGGAGATCCAAAAATAATATTTGACACAAAAATTGTAATGTACATAAAAGAGAGTAAGAAATCTTTCTAAAGGTCTCTATTGTGATTGTTTTTCTATATTTATTTCGAAAAGTGAAGGTAGATTTTTAAAATAAGAAAAAAAAAAACGAAAAACCAGAAAACGACATCACGAAAGCTTTTTTTGACGAATTTATATTGATACTTTTTAAAACAAATAAAAACATTAAGACCAGAAATGTGTGTTTCGTTTTTATCGTATTTGTTCGGAAGTGTGAATGCACTTGTGAAATTTCGGAAGGAAAATATGTGAGTTCAACTTTCGGAACTTACTTTTTTTTCAAATTGCAAATATTAATGTATTTTCAAAGAAATAATAATGTCAGAACCGGAAACATAAAGTGTTTTTTTGTTTTTCTTATTTATATATCTTATGGTGATGCAACTTTGTAAACATGCGAATAAATGGAATATCCTTCTCCCTATGTTTTTTATTCGCTTCTTCATATATATTCAGTAAAAAATAACTATATATTTATAGTACACATTTTATTTAAATCTCACAACGTACATTTTTTAAATAGAAAAATGTATTTTACATGATAAATCGTATTATATATGTTAGATTGTGTTTAAATTATCACAAGTCTTCGTGGTTAAATGTCTCATAGAAAATGTCAAAAAATGGGACATGCAAATTTTAAAATGACTATGTGTAACATATATTTTGAAGCTTTGCAAAAGTGAATATCTACTTAAATTCTAAATGAATGGAGATTTTAAACAGAACTTCATTAGGGCATTCATTATACAATATTTTGAACGTCTTTGTTTTCCAGCTCATTAAAATACTCTTATGTCTGGTTTTTTCATGTCACGAGAAGCATCTTAATACATTCTATAAATATTTATTTTATTGGAAAGTTTTGTATTGCAAAATGCTCGTTCAAAATTTTGAAACAAATAATTCATCAGGAATTACAAGTTTTATTTTAATATGAAGCAATTGCTATCTATCTGTCTATCTATCAATATATATTATTATGAAGTTAAATATTTACAATTTATTTTTTTTCACTATATCAAAAGTAAAACAATTTAGGAATTTAATACTTTCAGTTAATACTTAATATTTATAGTAGCTCAAATTAATTTACTTTTAATCAAAATAAATTTAAATAAAGTAAGTCATGAAAGTTTCATGCTAACTCTTCATAATTTGATTTCGTTTTTAACAGAAATAAATAAAAAAATAAGCAAAATATAAAAAAAACATATATATATTAGACATTTTATCCTATGATTTTGCAAAAAATTATAAGTGTAATGGATTGAACAGCGGTGTATGTGAATCTTATAGTAGTATGTTTGGTAATATATCATACGTAACTTAAATTATTCAACATGATAAAAAGTGTCAAATAATTAAATATAGGTATGCATAGATAATTTACATGCATTTTGAATTATTCGTAATTTATAATTGAAAAATTTCTAAATCATCTACATTTTAATATCCTATAATTAGATGATAATTAAAATTTTACCATCTATTTAACCGTGACATATCATTTAAGAAATCAATTTTTAATGATTTACTCGTTCGTGCAACTTCAGTAACGTTAAAATTGCAATGAAAAACTATTTTCTTATTAAAAATTTCTTAGCGTTTTAAGTGGAATCGGAAATGTAAATTAGTTTTATTCATAGCTCTCAATAAAAATACATTTCCATACATAGTTGAGAAATTTATTTAATAATATTTCTAATTGATTAAATAGGTTTTGTATTTTTATTACACTACTTTAAAATATTTTGTCTGGACTGATTTTTTCATCGTCCTGAGTAGTGATTTCATAACGGATAAAACTGCACTAAAACCTGAGTGCAAACCACAATTAAGTAATAAAACTTTGCACATAAAATAAATTGAATTTATGGGACGAATTTCGTATAGAAAATTTTAACGACCCGTTATACATGAACGAAAACCCTTATTCCCTAAAACGAACATGTAATGTACGTGCTAGGCGGTTAAAGTCAAAAATGAACAAATAGGCTTACAAAGCTTACAAAGTGTGAGACAGTTGGCGCTAGCGGAAATGCGAACACCAATAATAAAGGAGCACATGCAAGACAGGAATGTGTTGCCGAAATGATGTTCAAAAAGAAACAAAAGGAAATAACATAAATAAATTAAATTAAATTAAATAAAAAACGTAAATAAAAAATGACTAATTATTAAAAAATAAAGCAAAAAGAGAAAACGCTGTAGCGCCTTGACCATAACTGACTTTTGCAACCGTTTTATAACATTTCTCAACGTTACTCAGGAACCGCAAGAAACGCAAAGGAAAAAATACATTTGTGAAATTCAGTGACAATACCTCGAATACCGTGAACAATCATATTGGGAATCTAATGACATTTACTATACAGTCTTGAATATATGATGAGTTAAAACACAATTATATACAGGAGGAAGGTAATAGAAATTACGGCTTAGTAGCCGAATTTAATTTTTCTTCTGCGTCAATAAAATTCGAAATTTGCGATATTAAAAAAAGTAAGTACCTTCTAAAATTTCATTGCAGCTTATTTAAATGCTTTAAGAACATTATTTTTTTTTTAGAATAAAGAAGCAGATTACCTAAAATAAAAATAATCAATTGATAAGAAATGATAGCCATTTAACATTCTACAAATCATAGATATTGAGTTCGTTTTCGCTATAATTATAGTTACATAATACATTGTTAATACTAATGGTGACACACAGCACCTTTTAGGGGTGAAAGGCTTGCCTCACTGGTGACAAAGTAGCCCCCTAAAGGAGCCAGAATGGCACTTTTAATTAGGGTGAATAGATGGCACCCTTAATCCAGAGTGCCCAATAATAAAAAAAATAAAAAATATACAGACCGACTTTTGGCCCTCGAAGGATTCGAACCCACAACGTCTGATTACAAGCTCAGCGCTCTAACCGCTCGGCCATCGAACTCACTTTCAAAGTCTCCCTGAAATGTTCAAATGTCCTGAAATTTAAAGGTTGCTTTGTATAAAAAAAAGTTCGCCAAAAGTTAGCCATCCGAATTTTGAAGCGAAATCGGGATAGCATATAGCGGTGATAGTCATCGTAGGGAGAAATTGCTGTTTTGATCCACCAGTGACGGCGAGTTTAAGGACAAGGATACACGACCCAGAGCATGCGCAAATGACTAAGAGGTGAAAATCTTCCAACGGTATGCATTGCGCCGGCACCCTAACTAGCGTGAATCACCCAGTCAGAGATCAAACGGCACCCCAAACACATTGTCAAGCCCGTGGATGTAAAATGGTAACACCTTTTGACCCCTGGGCGCCAAATGCAACTGGTTTGTGATCATTAGTTTTAACAGTGCACTCTCGTAAAATTTCATTTATTATCGTAAACTGTTTAATTTTTATTCGTTACTTATGAAATTTTACTTAAATTCCTTTTCCTTCATCGAATTTCAAAATGGATTTCATCATTTTGTATAATCTTATGCATCTGTCTTTCATCTTTACTTCTATCTGATTTGCCTTCAAAGTGCGCTTCCAACCGGCATAAATTAAACGTTTCTTTCTCCGAATTTGAACATAATATTTTAACCACCTCATTTACATAAATCAATTCCACGGACTGAAAATATCGACCAAAAGTTTAAGGGAGTCGTTTCAACTTAATTAGGAAATAAAATTTTAGACTGACATAGAATTGCGCAAGGGAGAGTCTCAGGAGCACATACGGAGATTCGGGAAATTGGTTATTCTCTTCAAGTGTATTGGCGAAAATCTTCAAAAGTTGAAATGATGACAAAAGATAAACTAGTCGTTGGATGACCACCGTAATACTTACCCATCATGGATGTGCATAATAGAAAATATAAAAATAAAACGCATGTAAACTATTTATAAAATGCATCGCAATTCCAAAATAAAATGTAAACGCATGTTTAAATAGTTTTAGTATACATAGTAATGCCCTAACAATGAATTGCTGATGAGCCGATTTCGACAAATTATATAAAACGCCAAAATACTCCAGTAGTACTGGATTGCGTAAAAGAAACATTCTTATAACTCAAAAACTAATACTAATCATATTAACTAACAATTTACTGCGTCGGATTAAGCGTCTCATTTCCAATTAAAATATATTTTTGAATTGAAATTTGAATGAAATACAGAGTCATTAAAAATCGAAGAATGTGAAAAAGAAAGTTACACATATCTCGGCAACTAAATAATCGTTCTTTATGCAAAATTTGTGTTATTTTATTGTCTTTTACATCCATCCCTTAAAATAAAATATTTCGGAAATTTTCGAATACTTTCATCAGAACGAATTTTTCGAGAGTCCAAAAAAATAGTTCCGGATAATCGAGGTTATTGATATTAAATAGATTTCGTCCTATTCTTACATACTAAGAACATACAAAGTTTTAAGTCTCCAACTCATTTTGTTCGGGAGTTAGAGCGGTTACAGACAAACACACAGACGGACGGACGGCAAAGTTTTTTTTCTAAAAATGTTTTTCGGAATCTCCAGTATCTGAAATGTGTTAATCCGTCAAAAAAAAAAAAAAAAAAAAATCGGTTTTCAAAACGATTGCAATACTTACCCTATACTATGTATGATGGGTAAGTAAAAAGCATAAAATATCTACATAAAATAAATAATGAAATAAAGGAATAGTGACTGGTAAAAATGCAATTATTTGAATAAATAATTCCCGTAATACTTGGGATGTATTTTCTTGAATGGTGTTTATTTATTTATTTTTGTGGGATAAAAATATGCTCGCACTTCCTTTTTCATGCTTTATTGTATTGTTTGTATAGTCGTCTTTGTAACTCTTGGATTGCTTGTTGTTAATACAATTTAAATGGCATGTTCGTTCCTGAAATGCATTGCATATAGTTTATAGTTCGTTTATAGTGCAATTATCGTTCATTGACAGGGAGGTTCAAAGGAATACGGTTTCAATGATTATTAAGAGCGAAAACCGTTGAAAGTGTTTTAAAAAAGTATTAAAATTTTACAAATAGTTTACAAATTATTTTGTGTTTGCAAGTTCTAAACATCCTATGTAGGGTTCCATACAAAAATGAAAGTACGCACTTTTATAAGCAGAAATATCTGAAGAAATGTTTTCAACTACCTAATGCGTTTCCTGATTTAACTAAAGTTTTGCATACAATGTGAAATATATACTAATTTACTCATCATATATACTTCACTGCATAAAATAACTTAGATATTTTTTCTACTATATTTTGTAATTAATGAATTTGATTTTTTAAAATGAGTTATGTATTTTTTCAATTATATACTTTGACACCATCTTTGCCATTAATAAACTGTTGCGTTTTGTTTAAGTATCTTTAAAGTGGTGGTTAACGATGTATACTTGAAGAATGATTTTCCTCTTTTTAAGCAATTACATAAATCCGCAGCATTTACGGCCATCGTCTGGTCTGTTTGTCCGCATGTAAGTATCCAATCGAAGGGTTTGAAATTTAATATACATAATCGCTGTCAGAATTTCATCGCGTTACTTCCAATTTTATGAAGATTGAATCAAAACTTCGAAAGTCATTAATAAAAGTTTTCTCCATTCCATTAAATCTTACCTTACGCAATTAATTCAATAACATCTCATGACAGGTAATGATTCTAGGATGCTATGGGGGTGGCATTATGCTTAAGAGAAGGTATTATTATTTCTGTATGACTGAATTTTATACATGTAATCTCGATAACTTTAATATTCATGCACATTCATACATGAGTGCAACAGCCTATGATCTGAATGTTTATAAAACTAGTTATGGTGCAAACGCACCTCATTTATTACGTTGGACGTACAATTTCCGACTTCTTTCATGATCATTTCAGAATTTCAGTGTGAATGTAATACCTGTTTTTTTTTCTATCGAAACGGCGGGTGTTGCCTCAAAATCATTTGTGAAGCACCAAATATAACCTCAAATCAAATTTTGCAAGAACGTATAATAACGTATTTCCATAGAATTAGATTGCATCTATGAATATGCTCGTTCTCTCAAAATCATTTGTGAAGCACCAAATATAACCTCAAATCAAATTTTGCAAGAACGTATAATAACTTACCGACACGTATTTCCATAGAATTAGATTGCATCTATGAATATGCTCGTTAACAATACTTCCTTTGGGATAATTAATGCAATGCATATTCAAATTAATTAATGTAATGCATGCTTTATGGTCTAGCTCTGATAGTAAAATGATAATTGATTGCTTTGAAGCATACACTCGAGTGATTATCATAAAATGACCATAAATTATAATAACAAGTAAGAAATGAAATTATTAAGTTAATTTTAAATTGAAACAGTGAAAGTATATTAATAAGGACATGTTTTCACTCAAAACATTTTAATTTTAAACTTGTGTCAAGAAATAATTTTCATGCATCCACATACAACGATTTAATTTGTCTTGATTTTGTACATGGGATAGGTTACCATTTATAAAGAGGTAATTTGCGCTTTTCCATCATGGGTTAAGGAAAACGAAAAAAAGTTTTAAAAAATTGCATAAACAACGAAAAACATCAAAACGACACTATGAATATATATTTTTTAAAATCATAAATATAAATCATACGCGTATTTTAATAAATAACACCGTTTTAACCAAAATGGTACTATTTGTACTAGTATTTTATTTGTTTTTTCGCCTTTTGTTTAGAAAAGTATATACATATATGTAAACATGTAGAAGAAAAAAAAGCAATTAGTTATGTAAAATTGCATAAGGAAAAAAATCGAATTGGATAAGTAACATGGAAACATGGCTTCATAATGTTTATGTTGAAAACTAATGCTAGCGCTCGCGTTGAGAAAAATAAAGGAGTTATTCTCCTATAAAATATAAGGTATGTAATCACATACGTTCGTATTACCTTCAATTCTTTTAAGCTGACTTGTTTATATTTATGTATAAATGTATATGCTAAATGTTGGATTGTTATATAGCATATAAGATATTTTTACACGAATAATTTACTTGCCTTAAAAATGTCAACATTACCTAACTCCTGATAAATGTCTATTAAAATAACAACTGGTTTATCTAAGGCTATTTTTTTCTTAAAAATTTTTCATCTTAAAAAGAATTTATGAATGTATTTTAACAGTAGCAAATTTGCGTAAATACGGGTTAGGTTCCCTTAGAAAGACCCCCACGAAGGGCACTCCCCCCTGGTCCTATATCCCTAGCGCAGATAATCGGACGACAAGAATAAACCAAACCAAACCTTAACAGTAGCAAAATAAACGTTTACAGCATTTTTGGGGGGTGGGGGTGGGGTGCGGTATTTAATTTTGGGTCGGTTGTGTGAAATATATTATAATTTATTTATAAACTATTATACAAATGTATATTATATCTATAAATTATATATTCTGATTTATAAGTTAAACAGTTCATCTGAGTTTTACTTATTTATTGAAATTTCTTTGTAAGTTTTTTTTTTAAAATAATGAAACTTATAATGTTAACTTATAATGTAAAAACTGAAAATGAAGAACTGAAAATAATGTAAAAAATGAAACTTATAATGTAAAAATTATAACAGTTGTGTCATAATGAATATTCAAAATTGAACTTATTAGCCCCCCCCCCCCCTACATAAATATCTCCCGCCGGGTGAGTTTTATACACTGAGACACAAATGTAATTGTCAAATAAATTCTACGAGCATTAACTTCGAAAATTTATAAGAGTCAACTGATGTTTGGATATAATCGCAGTATTTCTTATTTAATTTTTTACTATAGCTGATAAATAAAAATACTCATTAGTTTGATATCTAAAATTTTAATTAGAATATCTGAAATTTTCATTTATGAAAATACGAGTCATTTCATTAATGTTAAAATATATTTGTATTTTTTTTTTTAAGAGACAAACTTTTGAATTTAATCTTAAATGCAAAAGATGTTATTTTAATGATTCAATAGACTTTTTGAAAATCTTGATAATTTTTAAAGGTAAATTCTTTGTAATGATGACTATTTTTAAAAGAAAACAATTTAACATATAATATAGGTGATTTATGTATATATAAACAAATCAACTAAAATTTTTGCATTTAATATGTGTATGTGTGTGTGAGATAAAGATTACATACCTTTTTCTATTTTTTATAGTAATTTAAATTTTACTTTTATAACTGTATGTAACACAGTATCTTCGGTATAATTGACTGTGTATCTTGAGTCTGAAAAATATAAAAATGAAAAACTGAGTTTGAACTCTGAAAATAAAAAATGTGGAGGTTGCAAGTTTACCAACTATAATTATTCCATCTGGCTAGTCTAAAATCTATCATTAATTAATTATTTTTTTATTTATCTTAATTTTTAATTGCAAGTATTAAATAATACCTAAATGAGGAGAAAATATAAAATTAAGAAGCAAGGAAGAATATAGAAAATAAAACAGCAGCTTTTCTGTGTACATTCAGAGGAGAGTCGGGAGGAATGGGACACTTTTTACAAAAATAATAAAATCAACTTTATTTGACACAAATACAAAAAAATTTGATTTATAGAATGCAAAATGAAACACTTTCTAATGTCCTTGAACAATATAGAAATATAATTTGAAGAATCAATTTTATAATTAAAGAAATAGCAAATTTCAAAATGTGTCCCATACTTCCCCATTAACAGAGAAGTAATATTTGTACTACGATGGTTGATGAGGAATACCTAAAACTAATGTCTTAAATGCCTTTATGCTGAATTTTAGAACCGTAGCTGCTATAGTAACATATTTTTAAAGAAAAGGGTGAAGTTCTAAAAACCTATTTAGAGGAAGTTTTTAAGAAAGGGGTGGGGTGAGTGTGATAGGCTGATTTGGGGCTTATGAGGGTACACTTGTCACAGTTGATGAGAAGTAGGTACATCACTATGATACCGAGTCCAAACAACACTATTTTATCGCATCCACTGTCACAAATCTAGCCCCATAAGCTAATAATCAGGCTTTCAACTACACTCCCTCCCCATTTCATTCCTCCATCCAAGACTATATGAATATTACAGCTACGGTTCTGAAAGTAGGCATAAAATCAGCTAAGAATTAGACTTCGATATTACACATCAACCCATTGCAGTGCAGATATTCTATATAAACTAGACACAATAGTTATTGAACCTCCATCGAATAGGCGTATTTTACATATTGCGCAAAGAACTGTGTAAATTACAATAACACAATTATGTGTGTTTTTTGCCTAATACAGATTTATCCGTGTAATACAGATAAATGAGTTAGAATATTACACAGATATATGTGTATTCTTGCGCAGTTTGCACATTAATGTGGGTATTTCATGAGAGATCATTATAACTTTTAACCACTTAGTGTTATCATCAAATTACACACTGAAATGTGTATTTTGAAATTTACACATTAGGCGTGTATTTTGCCAATTTACACACAAATTTACACGTATAAACAAATCGTTTTTGTATCACTGATTTACACATTTTTGTGTGTATATTTACACATATTTTTTTAGAGTGTAGAAAGTTGGTGTATGTTAATTATTTATTTATACATTACGAAATCAAGTATTTCCACTTTCCAATGTACTGGATTTATCATCCTATTCAATCTTTGAGATTTTAATGCGCATTATTTGATAATAAGCCTAGAAAAGACGCCTGGTATCTGAAATCATTTTCAAAGTGGTAGAATTCGCAGCCAATGAGATTTCATTGGACACCGAAATAATGAATGAAATCCTCTTAGGGAAAAATGTATTGATTTTTCTAAGACATTCCTTATGAAGTCCATCTCGAAGCAATTATTAAAACAATTGTCGTCCGACAATGATTTAATGCGATTTGTTCAGGGAATTTAAAGATTAAAATACTTAAATTGACGGAGACAATAATCATTAGTGAAGTAAAAATAACTTAACAACTAAATAGAGTATAATTATTTTAAAATATGTAAACAATTATTGAAAATTATGATTAATCTTTTAAAAGTAATTATCAGAGGCTTGTATATCAGAATAAATATTGTAATTTTCTCTTCAGTTATATTTTTATTATTCACAGAAATATTTTTTTTTTTTTTTTTTTTAATCCTTTTTTTAAACTTTGCTTTTTTTCGTTAATGGGGTTATCCATAAATGATATTACACATTTTTTCAACATTTCTGATCTCCTCCCACCCTTTATATGAATGTGTCACACTTCATAAATTTCCCCTATGTTTTGTCACATGTCACGCAACATTGCATATATATATACTTTCATTTCAGGTACATAGTTCATGTAGCATACGTTATAGATCATATTCAAACTTTAACTATGTATGTTTAATGGTGTGCGTTTAGTTGTGAGTATGAAAAAAAATTATTTGTGCACTTGTGATGTATTAAGTAAGATTAAGATTTACAACTAAAAAATTAATTTATATACAACATTAATATGAAAGAACAGATGAAAACTTTAGTATTTTGGAATTTTAAATGGAAATTAATATGTTTGGCTTTAAATTTTATCTTTATTTTCTGAACATGAAATACTGAAATTTTAAAATCATTTCAAATTTAATATGCTGAATTTTAAAGCTTTTATTTTAATCAAAATGGGCGATGTCATATTTATTTTTACCCCCAAAAACCACCTTGGTACAACTTGCCACAATTTTACTAATCCCCTTACCCTATCCTTCAACAGTGATGCCATTTCTGGTGGGCACAAATGTTGTTTCAACATTTAATAACGTATGCGCACAGGCCTGGAACTCTTTGTAAAAGAAATAAACATAAATAATAATTTTATTGTTTAATAACTAAAATTCTTTTCTTTGAAAAATTTTGTTGCCTTCTTGCCTTTTTTTACTTGAGATTTTTATTACTAGCACCAAAAATATTTTTCATTATTTGCAATAGTTTAAATTTATTTTCAATTTATTTCCAGCAATTTTTCTGCACAGAAATTATCTATTAACAAATGTTTTACATGTATTTTAAATCATAAAAATAATCACATATGAAAATTTTTGAAAAAAATTGAAATTTTGAAATCATATATGAAAAAGCTAAGCTGGGCTAGTATTTTTGAATTAAGTTATTTATGCTTTCAGTTTAAAAAAGAAGAGTTTTGCGCAGTTGAGATGTACATCATATACGCATGCAGCGAAATGAGTTTCGCATGCAAGTAATACAGTTGTTCCGAAGAAACTGACGTACAATTTAACAACAAAAACTAAACTGTTAGGGATAATTTTATAATTTTAGGAGACAAGATTGATTTCAATTAAAAAATCGATGCGAAGTATACTACCTTATTTTCGTTAAACTATCTGAATTTGTCATCAAATTTAAATAACGAAAATGTCTTAAACTCAATTGCAACAGTTACTATAATAGTTAATCTGAGGGAAATGTGATTAAGAGGCAGTTTAGAGATTAGTATAGTTAGGGGATGATTAAGATTCAGGTGAGAGGATTTGAATATAAAAAAGATGCATGCACTTTAGATAAAAAATCCAAATTTACAATCCGATTTCAACGATAGAAATGGCTGCTTGACTACAAAGAAAAGTGTTATAGTTACTGGCTTATACAAGGTGTCCACTTTCAACGGTGGCCAATGGCTAATTTCTAAACCGTTAGTCGTTGATATACAGTTCCAATAGCAAAAATGCTTTAAAAATAGTACAGAATTGTTTTTTAAGCGATTTAAATTCAAAAAGAAAGTTTATAAAAAAAATTCCGAAAATTAATTTTTTATACGGTCCCCGGTCCTATTAGTGATATTTAGTAAAAATTTTCCATCACCCTATCAAGTTATACAAAAAAATGTCTCATTCATCTAACATTAAAATTGACCGAGTTGTGAAACTTTAAATTTCATGACTTAAACCACAGAAAAGGAATAAATTGGACTAAGTTTTGAGGGATCATATACTAAGTGCTTAAATGTTTATAAAGGACGTCCATTTCCAACGCTGTCCAATAGCTAATTCCTAAACCATTTGTCACAGATATGTAATTCCAATTACAAACATGTTTTAAATGCGATAAAGAAATATTTTTAAAGCAATTTAACTGAAGGTGTATAAGTTACAGTATATGTTTTACGGTAGTGTTAATTATTATTAATTAACTTCTATATTGGTTAAAATAGTTGAAGACGTGAGTTTTAAAATTATCTTTATCGAGAAAATAAAATGTTGGTAAATCGCGATTTTATTTTTAAAACGAGTGTTATTTTGCTTAAAACGTTCGTATCTATATTTCCCTAGATCAAAATATCTATTTAAATTTTAACTCACTTCCAAATATCCGATCGAGGTTCAATTTGCACACTTATATCCAATGACAATGTAATATTAATACAATTTTAGGTGCGTACCATAAATGTATTTTATAGGATTACACGAAATTCTGTTAGTTTAAGTAATCTAACAGAATTCTAAATATATGTCATTTTGTAACGAATTGTGACTGTTGCTTTTCATAATTTAAATTAACAAACTTTCTGTTATTTTTTTACTTATATTTTTAATGCAAATTTTACTTTAATATGTAATCATCAACATAAATTTAAAAATAATATTGTAAAAATTATTTTACTCTCAAAGTTTAATGTTACTTTTTTGTGTGTTTATTTTTATTTCCAGTAAATTTGTGACTGACCCCTAATTTGCAGCCAAAAAGATGCTTCAACTTTAAACAGCTATTACTCGATTAGTTTCAATCGCAGAGGAATGGGATTTTTTTTTCGTTACTTGTCAGAGTAGTGGCAAAAATTTACTAAATATCACTTATAGGACCGAGGGACCGTATAAAAATTCAATTTCCGTAATTTTTTAATAATCGCTTGAAAAACAATTCTTTACATTTTTTAAAGCATTTCTGCAATTGGAACTATATGTCTATGAGTAATGGTTTAGAAATTAGCCTTTGGCCACCCTTGAGAGTGGACACCCTGCTTATACATTAAATATATACACCGCATATAAAACATACGCATAACGATATACATACATATAATGGTTTTGTTCTATATAGGACATATAATAGTTACACAAAATAACTTTACTTTTGCTAAATAAATTTAAAAGAGCTTCATTAATCTTATTTCGATAAGAATTTTAATGAAGTCAGAGAAACGAATTTAGTCTAAATGTTTATTTGTTTAAGAATTCCTGCATCCGCTTTTAAAGAACCGTCTTTCAAAATATTTATTTTCATTAAAGATTTCTCGTAGCCACTTTTCTTGTATCGTTTCGCAATGGATTAAATCAAAGATATGGTCATATGCTTTTATCTTGATACTTTAAGTAGAGGGGGGTTAAATGGACTTTAAAGGAAAGTTTGGATTTTCGATCTATCGAAAAATTAGGCAAAAAGTAATTTAAAGCGATATTTGTAGTGCATCAATCATTTTAATGTATGAAAAAGGGTTAAATTGTAATGATCTTTTATTACCCTATAGATTATTTTATTACAAAGAAATACACATTTCATTATATATATTTCATCGAAGTAAGCATATATTCGAATGAAATTTTTTTAAAGCTATTCTATTAAGGAATCATAATATTAAAGTGCATTTAAAATTAATATATACTCTTTAGAACTAAAAATATTGAAGCAATTGTTCTGAAGTAGGTAAGGTTTTCTCAAGTATGTATCATAATATTTTACCACATAAAAATACAAGGAGGCCATAATAAAGTATAGTTTTGTGTACCTCGATCAAATTGAGAGAATGACGCCAAATTATGCAAGACGATTGAACAAGACATAAGACGAAGGATTTTGCAAAATAATAATAATAATTATAATTTCAAAATTCACCGTTAGCGGAATATGTGGCACTGTGTATAAGAAAAGAGAGTTTAAAAATGCAGAGTTAGTACTAAAACCGTAAAATGTTCTAAATAAAAGTTAATTTTATATGAGATTTGATTCTGCATATTTTAAAACTTTCTTTTCTGTGACACAGCGCCACACATTCCCCTAGGGGTGACTTGAACATAAGTTTTCTTTTACGAAATCCTTCGTCTCCCATCTTATTTAATCTTTTTACAAAATTTGGCGTAATTCTCTTCATTTTATCGCACTTAATGAATACTCTTTTAGTTTAATTATGGCCACCTGGTGTACTGTTATTAAATCTATTAAAATATATTTCTTATGGTAAATATTTCAGGTATATCTTATAATATTTTAAGAAAATTTATTGTAAGTAAGCGCTATAAAATTAATTTGATTTTAATTATACAACTGATAAAACTGAACTGATATTTAAAATTTAACTATACTGGATTTGTTTTCATATGGTGTTCGACAAAGATTCCGAACATCGCAAAAAAGAGTTTCACTCCTATTAAAAAAACTTTCATGAATGTTCTTATTGGAACAATTTGCAAATTTTATAATTTTCGTATTTTCACAGACAACCAAATTGCACATTAGAAAAATAGTCTATGACTGCAGTTTATTTCAAATATGAATTTTTTTAAAGGTTTTTACTGTAAAGGTATGGTTTATCAATTTTTAAAAAATATATATTTTAGAATATTCTTTAAAGCTTATAGTGTAGAATACAACAGATTTAGAAAATAAATTACAATTAAAAATAAGAATTAAAAAAATACATAAGACTAAATAAATTAAATATTCAATTAAAAGAAGGTGGAATAAAGAAAATCTAGACGTAAAAGAAAAAAATCGCTTTAAGTATCTCGTAATTGTAGTAAAATTTCGAAAATTTCAAGGTGTGTACAAGCATTTTTCCATGATTAATGCTCTACAGACTCACGTATTCCAAAGCGTCTGCAAAGAGAATAACAATTTCTTCACCATCCTCTCAGTCTTCGAATGCATGCGACATGCACTGTAAAAAGGACAGATTGTTACTTAATCCACAAAAATGTATGAAATTAAGAACGAAAATATACAATAACCGCTTTCTTCCGTGTAACTGAATATTCCATTAAGCACAACCTTTAAAAATCTTGGAAAACTATTTCTTTTTGAAATTTAAGTAAGAATTTATTAAAATACATTTTTATTAGCTACTCGTTACTTTCAGAAATGTTTCTGAGCAGATTTTATAGTGAAATAATGATTGTAGTGATTATAGTGATATAATCACTACAATCACTATCACTATAAATATATAGTATATAATATTTATAAATATAAATAAAAATATATAATATTAAATTATAGTAATTATATAGTAATTATAGTAATAGTAATTATATAGTAATTATAGTAATTATAGTAATTATATATATAAATATATACAGGGTGTCCCCTCTCAACGGTGGCCAATGGCTAATTTCTAAACCGTTGGTCATAGACATATAGTTCCAATTGCAAAAATGCTTTAAAAAAGGCAAAGAATTGTTTTTTAAGCGATTTTGGTCAAAAAAATGTTTTACTAGAAAATTACGAAAATTAAATTTTTATACGGTCCCCCGGTCCTATAAGTTATATTTAGTAAAATTTTTTCAACACTCTAGCAAGTAATACAGAAAAGGTCCTATTCATGTAACATTAAAATTGACCGAGTTATGAAACTTTAAATTTCATGACTTAAACCACTTTTCTATAGCTGAAAACGGATGAGTTCGACGGAGCTTTAAGGGAACGTACACTAAGTGCTTAAAGTATTATAAAGGGAGTTGATTTCCAACGCTGTTCAAAGGCTATTTCCTAAACTATTTGTCACAGACATATAGTTCCAATTACAAAATGTTTTAAATGAGCGATTTAACTGAAGGCGCTGTCACCGTATAAGTTTTACGGTAGTGTTAATTATAATTAATTAACTTCTAGATTGGTTATTAAAATAACTGAAGACATGAATTTCAAAATTCTCTTTATCGAAAAAATCAAATTTTGGGAAATAGCGAAAAAACTTTAAATGCATCTATTGGTTTTCATTATAAATTTTTAGATTGCATTGTTACAATAGTGGAGGTTTGTATAGACTGATAGAAAAATCAAAAAGCGAGAAGTCGAGTTTTGAAATTCATATCCTCAATTGTAATTTTACGTATTTTTTATTTTGTAAGCAAATAAAGTTGATTCTTTTCGTGATTTTATTTTAAAAAGGTATGTTATTTTGATAAGCTTTTATTTTATTTATAGTTTTCGTATGTAAATTTTCCTAGTTCAAAACTTATATTCAAATTTTAACTCACTTCCAAATATCTGATTGAGGTTCAATTCCCATACTTATTTAAACCCGATGACAATATAATATTAATACGATTTTAGGTGCGTTCCATTTATTTATTTTATAGGACTACATCAAATTCTATTAGGTTGAGTAATCTAATAGAGCTTCAAATATGTATCATTTTGTAACGATTTGTGACTGTTGCTTTTCATAGTTTAATTTAACAAAATTTCTGTTATTTTTTTACTTATATTTTTAGCACAAATTGCATATTTTACTTTAACATGTAAATGTCAACAAAAATTCCGAAACAACATTGTAAAAAAAAATTTTACTTTCAATGTTTAAAGTTAAATTTTCTATCTAATGTTTATTTTTATTTCCAGTAAATTTGTGACTGACCCCTATTTTGCAGCAAAAAATATGCTTCAACTTTGAACAGCTATAACTCGGTCAATTTTGATCGCAGAGGAATGGGACTTTTTTTGTCTTACTTGTTAGAGTAGTGGTAAAAATTTTCTAAATATCACTTATAGGACCGGGGGACCGTATAAAAATTTAATTTTCGTAATTTTTTAGTAAAACATATTTTTGACCTAAATCGCTTAAAAAATAATTCTTTACCTTTTTTAAAGCACTTTTGCAATTGGAACTATATGTCTATGACCAACGGTTTAGAAATTAGCCATTGGCCACCGTTGAGAGGGGACACCCTGTATAATTACTATCACTATAAATATATAGTGATATATTATAGTGATTTTATAGTGAAATAAATTTTGTCAAATCTGAATAATGGAAGCTATCATTTCTCTGGTAATCATTTTGATTGTCAGAACACATGTTTAGCATATAAACTTTCAACCTTAACAGCATCAACAATTATATGAAAATTAACATTACTTTGCTATAATTCCATGCAAAAATTTAATTATGCAGCAGGAAATATTTAGTACTTGAGAATTAATAGAATCGGAAAAACCAATTTTCCAAGTTCAGAGAACTGAACATTGTAAGAATTACTAGCAAACGTTTTCGAAAATTACAGACAGCTAAAAAAAATATTTACATAATTCTCCTTTAAATTTTCAAAATACTTTTCCGAGTTTCTAAAGATAAAGAAATTTTTTTTAATGCTGGGTACGCAGAAGAGGTTACTATATATTTGTATTCGTGATTATTGTACAATTTCGAAGATTAGGAAACATTTGTCTGATTTTTTTTACAATGTATGTCATGTAGAATTGTAAACTTTTTAAGATGTTGAAACCTGTCAAGCGCTCATTATAATTTAAAATCCTATATTTTTAATTTAGTATACTCAAAATTAATTTATTTCTTGAAGTATATAACTTTATTTCGGCAATCTCAGTATAACTGATTTTTCTTCCTTTTCCTGTCCGAATTAAAAATTTTATCCCGGAATTTGTTTATGTGCATGTATTTGACCTTTGCTTGGGAATTTCCATTAAGAGTCCTTTTACAGGAGTTGTCTGGTAAATATGCTGTCATACCTCCTGACTGCGGCGACCGGATTTTTTCGCGCATTAAGCTTCAGGTTTCACTGCAATATAAGCAACATTTAAATTAATATAATTCTTCAAATTAAACCCAGTTTTGAAAAATTAAGTTAAGATTATTACTTTCAAAGATTATACACCTATACGTAATAACATATTTTGTATCAGGTTGAAAAAATCAGGTTGAATTTGTTATTTATACTAAATTACAAAGAAAACAACATTACAATCGTGGGTGCAGTCAGCGGGTTAAAACCCCCTGACTGCCCAGCAAAAGGGTAAAATTGTAATGTTGTTTTCTCTGAAATTTATTACATTTATTAAAAAAAGATGTTTTTTCGAACCTGATACAAAACATGTTATTACGTATAAGTGCATAATCTTTAAGAATATTAATCCTAACTTAATTTTTCAAAACTGGGTTTTATTTGTCGAATTATATTAACTTAAATATTGCAGTGAAACCTGCAGCTTAGTGTGCGAAAAAATCCGATAGCGGCAGTCAGGAGGTTAACACTGAAATATTTGAATAAAAATATTTCTTATTTTTTCCTTCTTCTATCTTTACAAGAATAAAATACTGGATTAGTGAGAATTTTCGATTTTCGGGTTTCTATCAGATTTGCACGTTTAAAGAGGTCAGAGAAGCCAAAAAATATCTTTTTTAGAAAATGTCCGTCAGTAATACTATGACTCTGTCTGTCTGCGATACACATTTTGTGGTCGATCGATCTCAAGAACGAAAGCATGGAATTTAATAAAGAAACATGTTCAGTTATCGCCTGATAAAAATTGATATTGATTAGTTTATGTGTAATTCGATTAACATGTGAAGCTGTTGTGTGGCATTTTTCACGATTTATTTAATAGCTCTATCTCAGGAACTAGCGAACGGGGTTTCATCAAACTTTAGTCGAAGAGAATGTTGACAAATATCATTGACGATTATGTTTTGATGTAAATCACCCAGAATATGGCGCAAGATTTACTCAATTATAGAGATAGTTATATCTCAAGAACTAATGCACGGAATTTTATGTCTTTAGAATAATTATAGTTCCACAGTCGATTATATATAATAATCTATTGGCGATGTCGGGTTAATAAAATGGCATTATTAAAAACAATGAATCTAATGTAATTTTTAGTATGACTAAATTTATAAAATTTTATAAAATTTTGTTTATAGCATAACATAAAGTTTTTTTCTTTCTCAAACTGCATTTAAAAATATTACTTTTAAAGAGGTAATGCAAATAAGAAAAAAAAAAGTCTGGCATTCTTTAAAACTTAACTTTCTGCTTTAAATCATTTTGTTCATTACCTTAAAGAGCTTAACATGGAAGCACTTATGAGAAATAAAATTAATGAGAATACTTTAGCAGAAAAGTTAAAAAAAGCACACACAGGCATAGTTAGGGAGATTATATTTAATCTTTTCTCTTCAGTTCTGGACAGTCGCCAGAATGCTTTCTCAAAAACTGAAACATGCTGATATTTTTTTTTAAAAGATTATCTACAATAGTTTTTCATGCTTATTTATACGGGATTCGTAAGCATCTCAGCTATTAGAAGATTTTGATGGTTTTAGAACCAGATATTTTTTTAAGGTACTGGTCACTATATCTGAAGACAGATTTTTTTCATGAAATAAAGTACATATTACTTTACGTAAATTCTGATAAATGGTACTTCAAAGTGCTTAAACCGTACAAACCCTGTTACACATATACCATTTACTGCTTTTATCCATTTCTCCTTTTCATATATTTTCCTTTCTTCAGAAGAATTGCTGAATTTAGATACACATGAAACACAAAATGTGAGTTTCAGAAAAAGCCCCTCGTTTTACTTAAAAGGTGGCAAAAATAATAAAAAAGATATTTCAAGTTAAAAATATATATATTTTATTTACATTTATTTAATACTTTTTGTCTGAAATTCCCAGGACATTAGTCAGAAATTTTTACACCATTAACTACTGTTTTATTCTTACAAATACTTCACGAATTAAACAGGAATTTAAAAGTTTAAAAATATATATTTTATTTACATTTTCTTAATACTTTTTGGTCTGTATTTCCTAGGGCCTTTGTCAAAAAAATTTTCACCACTAATTGCTGTTTCATTCTCACAAATACTTCACAAATTAAACAGCAATTTTCATAAAAAATGTTTTCTGATGACCGCGGGAAGTGCAAAGCTGGAAGTACTAAGAAAATTTAAAAGAAATATATATTGTGTAACTTCTAATATCTACTTTAAATGCATTCGTAATTTTTTAAATACGTAGTACCTAATGTCTTCATTAAGTCCGTCCGTCCGCCTGTCTACACGACTGTATGTTCGTGTGCCCGCACATAAAATAGTAAAAATTACGCAACTGAATCGTTTTTAATTTTACATACATAATTTTATCGAGTCCTTTTAATTTTTTTAGAATTGGATGCACAGTTCAAAATTCAGGGACAATTAAATGTATTCCGATATATTACGGTCACAGATAAAAATAGTTTCAAGTGCATTTTGATGATTTTATACTCTTTGATACATAACAAAATTGATATTCATCTATGAAGTATATACTAAAATATACATTCTGTAAAATCTGTGGTATAAAGAATATTTTTTATCCATTTACAGCACAAAACTAAAATACTCCATTATAAAATAACATATGGGGAAACATTGTTTGGGGGATGTTTTAATTACATTAAGTTTTTGTACATTTTATGCAATTGGTAAACATTGCTGGGGTTTAGTACAAATTACTTTCCGTATAATAGAAAGCAGATAGAATTTACAGGGACAAACAAATAATATTGGTTAGTATAATATATCCCCTCATACTATTGCACCAAAATTTGATTATTTTTGTAATTTCATTATTGTAACAATGCATCCCATTTACTACGCTTGACGCACAATATCCGACTTGTTATTATTTTTTTTTCAAAGTAAGTAAAACCGGATTTTTTTTTATGTTCATATTACGTATTTTGTGATTGAATCAAGGTGGAATATTGCATTTCGTTCATCTTATTTTATTTGTAAACATTCACTTTCAAAACATTTTATTAACATATGAATAATGCTGTATTAAAATATAAAAAATTAAATCTTCATGAAAATATCATCTAAACCCTTGAAGAGAAGGGTAAATTTTCTTTACTGGTTCACACCATTCAAACATTCCTTTTACCTCTTAATGGAATTAAGATTTCCCTCTGGATTTCGAGTTCCAGAGATTTCCATTTGAATAATGGTTACTTTCTTTCATAAGCATTCCTTTCGAACAATCTAATATAATTCAGAGGGGTTCATTTAAGAGTTTATTTCTTTTTGAATTTGCAGGAAGTTGCTTATATTAAGATTTTCAAAAACCAAAATATAAATGTCAAAGTGTGTCTTTTAATGTCTTCTTCAAAGAGAAAGAAAAATCAGCGTGAGTATATGTTATATTCTCTCTGGGGCCATTCAGATATTACGTAAGCATGTTTTTAGTCCTTTTGGAGCCAACCCCCTTCTTTGTAAAAAAAAAATAAGCAAATGCCAGACTCCCCCCCCCCTAGTCTCTGCTTATGTAAAATTTTATGACATTCTAACATCAACACTGTTTTTTATAAAAATTTCCGTAAGCAATAAATTATGTTATTAATTAAGGATATTTAGCTAAATAGACATAAAAAGGTTGAGGTACCGAAGGAAAACACGATCGTTTTAATGCTGTATCGACTTATTGCATTAAAAAATCATAGAATACAAAAAATGTATATTATCATATCATTTATCACATTGAACACCAACAACAAAAAAGGTCGTAATTTATTTAAGCACATAACTAAAAAATTCATAAAGAATTATAGAAATGCTATATGCCTGGCGTTCTCATTTCTATTCTGGTGTCCACGATCTTTGGATCCAACCTGTATTAACGTTTTCAATGTAGTGGTGGCCTGGAATGCTCCTCGTTTCCAGTCCTCATTTACTCTATATCTTTTCTTTTCAAGTTCAATACCGGCAAAACGATTAACTTAATCATGGTCTTGTTAAGCTTGTTAAACTTGTTAAATATTGCTAAACTATGATTACTGCTTTGTCTAATGCTTACGAAAGAATTCTCGTAACTCCTCCTCTACCAAATGTCAGCAAAAATAAGTAGACACAAGTAATATAATTTCCCTCCAGTCTTTCTGCTTACGTAACACTTGGACGACCAAATTCTACGTTAATGAGATAAATTTAAAGAAAAAATATTTTAATATAAATGCATCTTTAAAGTAGATATTGCATATTTATACTCGTATAACAATTGCAAGGTTCCATTCGAATTGTCATTTTTTTTAATTCTTAAACAATAAAAAAAACAAGAGTTTGAATAACATATGACATTGTAAATATATTTTCTAAACGAACTTGAAAGTGACGTTCTCTGTTTGAGAGTCTTCGCTTACATTGTTACGCAGAATATTGCCTCACTTTTCTTATGATACGTAATAAAAAATTGCAAAAAAAAAAAAAAAAAAAAAAAAAAAAAAAATAAGAATACAAAATATAATGCAAAATTCTAAATCTTTAACCATAAATTTTGCCAAATCTTTGCTATCAAACCTTAGTTCAGCTTGTTTTCTCTAGCACGCTGAGTCTTGCTCTGATGAATAATATTGTTATAGCCGTATCGAATTGTAGATTCGAAACGGGTGCTTTTTTATGTATTATGTGTGCAAAATTATTTTTTTGAACATGCATTTGAAATATATAATATAAACAATGATAAAAATTAGGTCATTTATGTCACACCAAAATAATATGTCATTTTGTTAAAATCGTACAATTCATTAACCGTTTGACTGCTACGCGGCGCAAAAGCGCTGCGATAGTTTATCTCGAAAACCGCGGCGCAGCGCTTTTGCGCTGCGAGTTCTTTATAATACAAAAAGAATTATTAAAATTGATTGATATTTGTCTAAATAACAGTGTTTTATATGACAACATTATTTTTTCCTTTAAAGAAATCAAAATATGTACCGCAATTTTCGTGCATTCTTGCAAAAATTGCTTAGCACTAAAACGGTTAACCACCTCGTCCTGATATCGCCTGAAGGCGACATAAAAACACACTTAAAACAATTTTAATATTTCTAGAATTATTAAAATTATATTTAAGCTTTTTAAATAAATGTGCGCATGTTAGAAGCATCGATATATAGATTGATGACACTTTGAAGATGATTTATAAAAATTTTTAAATTAATATTTGAAGTGCCGCGTAAAATTTGTCTCATGACTGAGGAGACTAATAATTTTCTTGGAAGCTTCATCGCAAATGGATTGCTGCTTCATTTTTCACCACAAAACTCTAATCAACTTCCACCTGTCTTTGCTGCAATATATCTTCAACGCGTCTAATTTAAAAGACAAATCAGAACAATGTATCTGTCACCTACAACTCCGCTTGTTCTTTTTTGTATGGGTGCAAGAAAATGTGATGAACGATACGTTTTATTCAATTTGTCACGATGTAAACACATGGAACAAAGAATAATGATCGGAAAATTATCTGCATTGTTATTTATTTGCGAATATAACAACTGGAAAATTTCTGGCATAAGCAATGACAGCATTACAGGAATAAAGTACAGATTACTCTGCCTGTGTCAGATATGAATAGAATTTATCCGTAAACATGACTCTTGAATAATTTTTATAATCTGTACTAAAGTTAAAATGATTTTTGCAAAATACTTTCTTTTATAAAAATTGTGAAAAAATCCCCTTATTTCCTCACCACAATTCTTGATTTTTCTAAAATATTTTTTTAATATGTATATTACACTAATAGGACGTGGTTATGGGAACCCGATGACAGAAAATTTACCAATATTTTTAGCCGTAGTAGTAAACATGGACTAGTTAATTCATTTAAAATATATTTTAAGACTTGCTAATCTGATTTGCTAACTTACAATAATCATTTAATAGGAAATCATAGGAAAGTTTATTAAAGCGTTCATTAAAAAAATTATTACAAATTTGATTTTTTTATTTATCTTTTCTACTCTTTACTATTTATATCGTGTCGTTGTTGAAATATAACAGTCAATTGGCTTTTTAAGTCGAGAATATTTTTAAAGCACTATTTTAAAAACTATATTGCACATTTTTTTTATTTATCTTTTCTACTTTATACTTTTTAAATTCATGTTGTTGTTGCAATTTAACAGCCAGTTGGCCTTTTGAGTCGAGAATATTTTTGAGCATCATTAAAACGATTTTTGTTGAAAGTGGTGTACAATCGTAATCATGCAAAATAGTGGGACCTATTTATTAACATTGGTGCAGGCTCGGACTGGCCAGGTCAGCTGGTTGCGGCGATCGTCGAGGAGCCCCGGCCCAAAGGGGCCCCGGAAGTGCAACCCAAAAAGTAATATACAATTTCATAATTACTACTTACGTAAGAAAAAAATTGAGTTTTTTCCCAATAATTATATGTGTTTATGATAAATTTTAAACAATTGGTAGTTTTTTATGGTAAATTACATAGTTCCGTTGTGTCATGTCGTTGGATAGGAAAAGGCACCTTGGATAGAACTGAACAAAAGTTTTTGTCTATGATTAATTTGAGGTATGGCGAGTAGATCCTTTCTGAATTTGAATAAATCTGCCTGTCGTTGTATTTTTCATCGGCTCGTGCAGTGGCGGAAACTCGTTTTTACTCTGGCTAATTAACTGAAACAGAAATTTTAGATAAAAATCATAGCTGGTACAATATTGAATTAATAATATTAATGCACTAATATGTGTAACTAAATTTTGAAATATTAAAATGTACATATGAGATAGAAGAAAGTTTTAAGATTGGCACATCCAACTAGTTGTAATTACAATTTTCTTTCTATTTCAAAACCTAGCGGTTTATTAGTGATTCAGCATTTTAAATTTCATTTAAACTTTTTTTATTTTTATTTTAGAAATTTACAATTTTATTTATATTTCCGCTTTTTTTTTTTTTTTTTTTTTTTTTACTTCGGGTTTTCGAAGAATTTTGAATTTTGAATTTTCTTTAAATAATTTAATTTAAACATTTTTAATTTAAGGGTGTTCTTAAATCAAAAAGGGCAACTTTGTGACATATGCTTTAATTTATTTTTCTTCGAAAATGCATGAAACTAGCACGTGCTCTTATTCAGAAACTGTCTAATAGCACTCAATTTTCTGTTTTTTAAATAACACAATAGATTTTTCATAACAAGCCTTCAAATTTGACGTTTTTAAGCACATTTCCGACAAAAGCAGAAAAACCGGTCGAAAAGAAGGAGAAAAACGGGTGAACATGTGATCGAAATAACTTAGAACTGGATAGGCAATTTAATTATCGTAAAATGGAAAAATAAGTTCGATTCAAAATCGCTTCCATAGTCAGGCCTTCCAATTTTATATATTTTTGTTAAAAAATAATGAATTTGTAAATGCGTCAAAACGTTTTGTGCTTGGTAGGCGGATCAGTTGAGAACATCTTTAATTAAAGTAACTTCCTTTTGCTTTAAATTTATGGATGCCACCATCTAAGTAAGACATGAATAATTATAAATAATGATTTAGATTTATTAATTAAAGGGTAAGTTGTTTTGAAAGATATATTAAGCGAAACACTAAGCGATCTGTGATCACACTTATCCGCTTTTTTATTACTGTTATGTGACTTTTAATATTTACTTAGGTATTGCAGTAAGATACAATCATTTGATTGCCTAAAACAAAAAATACACCTCACGCTCATTTTTAATTAATAAACCACTTAACATTAATAATGCTTATTTTTTTTTCTAGTGTGGAATTAGTTTAGGTATGGTGTATAAAAATAATATAAATATTTATTGTGAAAGTAAGTTAACAACATTAGGAAAAGCCTACATTTTATTAAACTATTTTTCAAGTGACAAAATAGCCTAAATGTGTTTTTTCGCCATCTAAGCCTAAATTTAAAAATAAAATATAATATTCTATTTTCACTAAATTTCCCGTAAGGGGCCCCTTTTCAGTCTGTAGCCGAGGGCTGCCCAAAGCGGCCAGTACGGCCCTGGGTGTGAATGAATGCTTAGTTGCACATTTTAGATGTATAGGGTTACATAAATGATCTCGGAAAGATTACCGAATATGAGCGTAACTTACTAAGAGTGGTTTAAAAAAAAAAAAATATGCATTTTTACGTTGAACTTCTGCAGTTTACTATGAAATGTTTATAGAATATAAATAAAAGGATATACAGGTTCACGCAAATAGTTGGATACATGGTCGCCTTTGGATAATAATTTCTGGAAATAAATTTTAAATAGCTTAAAGGGTATTTTTGCCTGAACTAAATTTTATCAAAGTACTTTCATGTATTAAAGGTACTGGGTAAACTACAAAGTTGAACAAAATTATCCAAGAATGTGTTCATCTATTAGTATAAATTGACGAAAGGAAAATTTCAACCAGTTAGCAATTTTCATGCTAATTTTCCCGTTATATAGTCCACATATCAACCAACAGATCAAATATAGGGCTGTTGAAAAGTATTGGAATACGTATTTGGCTATGGACAACAATACCTCATTTCCTGGATAATGAAGTTTTATTAAAGATTTCAGGACGTGTTGGAAAGTGTTTCATAATCTATGCTTAACGCACGATTATTCTCTTAGTTTTTAATTTAAATTGAACTGCGGATGACTTATAATGTAATGTTCGATATATGAAAGGCTGATTATACCTACAGATAAACAAGTCATTAATGTGTAGAAAATATAAAAGTATGTGAAAAAAAAATTTTGGATTCTTTAAATAATCTTTTCTTTATACAGATACAAGCTTATGGAAATCAGTAACTTTTTTCAACAGAAGATTCATCAGACATTGCTTTATCTAGAGTGTGATTGATTAAATGTTTGGAATAATACATACACAGAAAAGGAAATACTGTCCCATTTTACCCGACTCTACCCTACTTAATAATTATTGATCCACAGTATTTTTAACCGAATACTTTCGTGTGTCGAAAAGTGGTGAAAGCTATGAACACCTAATATTATAGTAAGCATCTTGAAAACTGCATAAAAGATCTATATGAATTTCCATACTTTTGAAATAATGTGACATTATTAATGTACGCTAAAAACGACAACCTCTTTAGACCGACTTGAAAATCTTGACTTTTTTTTTTTTTTTTACATTTGAATTGACTTTGCTTTGAGGCCTATAGCTGCTATGGCTGTCGCCTCGACTGATCCATTAAATGCAGAAACAGAGACAATGCAGAACAATTTTTATTACACATATCCATTTCATATTTATTTCCCTACAAAGGGACAACACAACATCCATGTCTGTACCAGGATTCGAACCAGGAACCCTCGGTGTGGCAGCAGCTGCCGCTACCGACCACGCCACTGGGTCGAAAACGAAATACTTTTGAGTGCCCCGATCAATAAACCATCGCTGCATTTTCAGTATCGAGCAAGCCACAGTAATCTGCATTAACACATATCAATCGCATGGTATTCCGAGTCATCTAAGTCTTGTTAGACCACAGGAAGACGAAAAACAAGCCAATTTCGCAATCAACAAATTCAACCGCATCATTTTCTACCCTAAAAATGTTTTAAATATGAGTAACAGGTTAAATAATGCACTTTTATTGAGACATACTTGAAGCATATTTCGAAAAAATAAAAATCAACAATAATAGATGAAAGTAAAACATTTTTATACAGTTTATAAAATGCATTGCAATTCCAAAATAAAATTTAAACGTGTATTTATATATTTTTATTATGCATAGTAATACTCTAATAATGAGTTGTTGATGAATCTATTTCGACCAATTATGCAACACGCCAAAATACTCAAGTAGAACTGAATTGCGAAAAAGAAACTTCCTAATAACTCCAAAAATAATAATTTTATTAACTAACAGTTTATTGCGTCTACTTAAGCGTCTCATTTCCAATTAAAATATATCTTTGAATTGAAATTTGAATGAAATACAGGGTCATGAAAAATCGAAGAATATAGAAAACCGGATTACAGATATTTCCGCAACTAATAATTCGATCGACTTCGTTTTTATGCAAAATTTGTGTTATTTCATTGCCTTTTACGATCACTCCTTAAAATAAAAAAAATCGAAAATTTTTATATACCTTTCATCAGAACGAATTTTTCGAGAGTCCGAAAAAAATAGTTCCGGATAATCGAGGTTACTGATATTAAATAGGCTTCGTTCCATTCTTACATATTAAGTACATACAAAATTTATTATTTAAAGTAATTTTTATTTATATTTTCTGAACTGGACAATTTTTAGAATTAATTTTTGTCAAAAATATTTTTTATTTTTATTTATTTATTTATTTATTTATTTATTTTTTGCTTAATAGTTAAGCTTTTTTTTTTTTTTTTTTTACTTTTTATGAATAATAAAAAAGTATTTTTTACTCATAACGATATTACATTTCAATATTTCTTTTCATTATGGACACTGAGATTGAGATTTTAATTTCAGATGACTTCACTTAGTAAAAATAATGTCATAGTAAAAATGAAATTAGTTTTTTTTTTTTCTTAATAAAACTATTTTTCTGTGAGTGCATATAAAAAAAAAAATTCTGGATTTCGCCAGAACTCAGATTGCAATTTTAATTGAAGATGTGCGAATATTTGCATGCAAAATTGTTACTGGCAAGCTTGACATTAAGTTTGGAAATATATTTATTATATACAAGTTGCCCTGCCCGGCGTTGCCCGGGTTCGTCAAAAAACAGCAAGAATTGCGAAAAAACTTTAAAAATCATAATAAAAACTTTAAAAATTTTAAAAATGCAACC
Source organism: Maratus speculifer (assembly GCA_964019185.1). Taxonomy (NCBI): domain Eukaryota; kingdom Metazoa; phylum Arthropoda; class Arachnida; order Araneae; family Salticidae; genus Maratus; species Maratus speculifer. The sequence goes on from OZ025292.1 coordinate 27,986,682, forward strand.
CGAATTTCACCTAAACTTCGTTAAAAAGAGATGAGCTAGAAAATTGAAACTGGATTATTTTTACTAATGTGGGAAAATCTTACAAAATCGCAAAAAAAAAATATTAAAAATCGCATAAAAATATAAAACAAAATTCAAAAATTGTGTTTCAAAATTCGAATAAACTTTGCAGAAAAGAGATCAGGATTTACTACATTCGGCCAAAAATTGGACGTCTAAAAAATCGAAGCGGGCCGAGAAGAAACATAAACATCGCTTTAAAAATGACAAAATTTTCAAAAATCACGGAACTAATTATTTACTCTACTTGGATAAATGTTTAGAATCTAATTAATTTAATAATATAAAAAGCATTGAAATGCGAAAAAAACCGCTAAAGAATCGCAACCAAAGCCTTTATTCGCACAGGAGAAAATTTATCATATTAGCAATTTAAAACCGAATTACTTTTCCGTATCTGAAAAAATCGCCGTGAACTCAAACAAACAAAAAAAAAAGCATACTGCATTAAAAATTGCTGTAGATCAAAATAGGAGAGCAAAACAATTACCGTAAAGGATAAAAGTTTGAAACCAAACTCTTATTAGTCTAGAAGATTAAAATCGAATTCCTTTGAAAAATGTAAAAAAAAAAAAAAATTAATTAATTAATTTAAAAAAATGACTGAGTAAGCCCAAAAATTGCATTAAAAATTTTAATAAAAGTCATAAAACATTAAAAAATCCCTAGAGTAAAAATTCACCGATATAACATAAAATATTGTAATCAAGAAAGTAACCATATTAAGCAAAAAGTTTGAAATCGAAATCGATTTCCGGATGTAAAAAAATCGCCACGGAACTTGAAGAATGGCTAAAAATCACTTAGAAAATTGCATTAAAAAATAGTTAAATATTTGGAAGTCAATGCTTAAAAGATTAATATTAAGGCAGGGCCAGAGGGGGGGGGGGGGCTATGATCGAAAATCATTCATAAATAACAAAATGTAGACATGGAACCCCAAAATCATATTAAGAGATAAATCATTGCATTCGAAACATAACTACATTAAACATAATGTTTGAAATCAAAATCGGTTTCTGAATGGCAGAAAATTGCCAAGGAACTTAAAAAATGGCTAAAAATCGTATTGAAAACTATATTAAAAATCGCTGAATATTTAAAAATCATGGCTGTAAAAATTTAATATTCAGTCGAAAATATTGGAATCGGATAATCGGATCCATAGTAAGATAAACATTTATATTTTACCATAATGGGACAAAACATTGAAATCTGAGCTCTTTCATTAGTTAAAAAAATATCTACACAAAACTTTAAAAAAATCGAAACTTTATGAAATTACGCTAAAAATCTGAATCATTGATGTCTAAATTTACTATATTAAGCTACAAATTATTTTCCAATTATGAAGAATTCGCCATGGACTCGAAAACATCTAAAAATTGTATTCAAAAATGCATTATAAATCGTTTCAAATTTAAAAATAGCCAGGGACAACATTTACATTAATAGAGTAAAGTAGTGTAATCTGAATTCTTTCTTAAATACGAATGAAAAAAATCGGCGCAAAGCGTGAGAAATAATAAAAATATTGCTAAAAATTGCATTGAAAATTGCATTAAAAATCACTAAATTTCAAAATTCGTAAATGAAGGGTAAGTGTTTAAAATTAATTTCCTTTTCCAAATTTCAAAAAATAGCCGTGAGATTCAAAAAACCTATACAAAACCATTGAAAAATTCATTAAAAATCGCTAAATGTAAATACATCCCGTAAATAAAAAATTATTCTAGTCGTGTAAAACATAGCAATCATTCCTTTTTACATGAATTACAAAATGATTATCCGGTTGACCAAGAAACTCTCTGCGTTAAACCATAAGATTAAATGACAATAATGGCGGATCGTAAATTCCATATTCGTTTGACATTAAGCATGTTACAGATGTTTGTTTTTACTTCTTATTTTTGCATGTATTTTTATTCATGTTTTTCTAAATTATCTCTCCTTTCATTATTTAACATAAAAATTACATCAATTTGCATAATTTGGCTTCTTTCACGATTGATATAATTTGGCGAAATTGGTCGACAGGATAATCAACTCAAATGAAAATCCTTTATAGATAATAAAAAATTGACACGGAACACGAAAAATCTTGAAAAATCGCGTTACAAATTTCTAAAATTATATTAGATTAAAAGTTTGAAATCAATGTTTACTTCAGAATATCAAAAAATTACCATAAAGCTCAAAAAATCTCTAAAAATTGCATTAAAAAGTGCATTAAAAATCACTAATATTAAAAAATCACAGGGGTCAAAATTTACACTAGTAGGGTAAAACGTTGTAATTGGAAATATCTCATGAATGACAAAAATTCGACATCAAAAAAAAATCTCGATAAATCGCATTAAAAACCGCTGAAATTCATAATTTAATACATTAGCCTGAAAGTTTTAAGCAAAATTCCTTTTACAAATGTCAAATAATAGCGGCAAAATTCGAAATAACATTAAAAATTACATTAACTAATTCACTAAAAATCCAAACATCGTTGCGCGAAATCCAAATAAATTATATTGAAAAGAAAACAAAATTCACTAAATTAGGTCGAAAGAATGAAACCGCTTTCTTTTTCGCTAATGTGGAAAAATCGCCTCGAAACCCACTAAAAATCGCCAAAACGATACTTTGTTAAACAACCTATCAAGTGATATATTACTCGAGGGGTTAGCTGTCTTAAGCAAGAATTTAAGATATTGGATGAAATTGCTATTCGAAAATAGTGGCACCTAAATTTTTGACATTTCAGGTAGATTTCGCAAAAAATACTTATTGCATTCTCAACAGCTCAAGTTTTTGATAGAACAACTATGAAAAAATAGATGCTAAACGCGAAAAATCTTGAAAAAACGTTAAAAATCGCATTAAAAATCGTTAAAATCTAAAAATCGTAACAAACACCAAATTTTAGGGCATTAGATTGAAAGTTTGAAACGATTTTCTTTTTATCAATCTCAAAAAATAGCCGCAAAATAAGAAAAAAACACTAAAAATCGCATTAAAAAATTCTTTAAAAATTCAAAAATCGCTGTACAAATTCCAAATAAACTTTGTTGAAAAGAGAAAAAAAAATTGCTATTTTGGGTTAAAAGAATGAAACATCCTTTCACTAATAAGATAAAACCGCAAAAAGAAAGCTAAAAATCGCCTAAAAAATTATTAAAAAAAACTAATCGAAAAATCGGAAATCGGGCTTCGAGGTGCAAAACTGCATGTATAAAAGTACTTTCCCTCCAAATTTTGTAACTGTACGAGCACCTGTCTCTTCAGAACAGCGCTGACACACAAACATACTTGTTTCCTTATGGAAGATTTATAGAAGATTGATTCAATAATGTAATTACTTTTGCTTTATTTTTAAACTAAATCGATCGGGTCTTTTAAACATTTCATTCGTCGAATTCGACGGGATTCCACTCGCAAGTTAATAAACAAACTTACATTCTTGTCAAAAAATAAGGGTTAGCGTGATAAGTATTATGGGCGTCATGCTAGGCGAAATTTTATCTGACATGACCCAAATAATAAGGAAGAACCATTTTAACCTAAAAAATTAATTTTTCCTAATTAGTGACCTAGACAGTTCAATTTTTTGTGCTCAAATCAGTATAAAAACCAATCGTTTTATCAAAATCGTTAGAGCCGTTTTCGAGATATATCATCATTTTCAGAGCTGAGTTTATTTTAATCGGCCAAAGCGAACTTTCTCGAATTCGAAACCTAGACTGAGTAGTTCCTCGTGCTCGAATTTGTATAAAAAAATATGTTTGATGGAAATCGTGTGAAAAATGTTTTGGTTTAAAGCAAGCAGACCTTTCAACACAGTGTTTGATTTACCCCGTAAAAAAAAAAAAAAACATTCTTGAATTCCAGACCTTGCCAGATCTTATTTTCGTGCTTGATTTAATATAAGAGGTAAGTTTCCTGAAAATCGGTTCAGTAGTTTACGATATCTTCCGTAATCAGGAAAATGCTTGCTCGTTTAATATACATGATATGACAAGAAGAAAAGAAAAAGAAGCATTATTTAAAGTAATTTTCGGAATTTCTAAATTGTGTTCTCAACTTTTGATAATAATTTAATTAATGTTAAACAATAAATATAAAATATATGACGGAATGAAAATTTCGCCTTGCTTTTATCATAAAATGAATAATATGAACTTTAAAATGTTCATGCTTACTTAAAAGGCGATTGAATAATTAAATAGTGATGTTAAAAATTAACTTTATTTAAAAGTCTCATTGGGATAAACGTTCAAGAGAATTCACTGCATTTAAATCCTATAAGGAAGGATTAAAGTCGAAATTTATCTAAAAGTTAGCTTATAAAAAGTACGCTGTAGCTTGTGCAAACTTTTTGCACCGAAGTTGTAAGCCATTACATTATATAAATTTTAGTCGACCTTTGAGTAAAACGAAATCACTTTATATTCCGATTGCATTGTAAGTGGTGTTCATTGTAATAGATTTAACTCTTTGCAGCTTAAATCGATAAGCATTGTTAGGAACTGAAATTTTTTTTAAATAATTAAATAAAGGAAACCATTCTTTTCCTTCATCCGACCTTATAATTTTGTTTTAGTACGATTATTGAAATATAATAATCCTTATGTATTTTCCGAACTTCTCCAAAATGCCAGGATGTGGGAGAACTAGTCTGAAAAGTTACATACGAATTTTTAAGAATAATCTCATTTAAAGAGTATTTGAAAATATTGAAAGTTAAAATTGTGAAAAATGACACTATTTTGTGACGATTTTGTCTCTGCTCTGAATACCACTTTAAAAAACATTTATGACTTCAGTTACTCCAACTATCTGACCTTCAGATTAATCTCCGACTCACGTAAATATACTAGAAATTCCCTGTATTTTGTGTATATTATTCAACTTTGGTGTAGCACGTTAGGTATCGAAAATGAAACATTTAAAGTTTATTTATAGAGGCGGTCAAAATTATCCTGCTTACTTTACGGACAATAGGAAAAATCTTTTCAATTTTATTTAAATGACATTAGATTATTTCGAACATAATGAAATTGATAAGCATTTATGAAGTGCACTAAAACATGTATCTTTTAGACCATGAGGTACAAAAAATGTATTATTCATTTACAGGGCAATACAAAATAATTCTTTTACCGAATGGTCAACAGGAAAAACTTTTTGCGTCATATTTAGATTCTGCTTTTATTTTGCAGTTATATGAAAGTGGTGTACATTACTGAGACTTACAATATATTTGTTATTTAAGACGATAGGCGTAGAATTTATCTTTTAATTACAAGGGCTTACAAGAACTTCGAATATGGTACTGATTTCTTTAGCTTAATGTTTAATTTAAAACGATAAGAGTGCGCTTCCTATTTTATATTATAAATGTATAAATTCATTATTTAGATTAATGTGATCGATATAAGGTACCCTGGGGTAATAACGCCAGACGGGGTAATAACGCCAAGTGCTAATATTTTGCATAATTATGAAATAATCTGGTAAATGACACCCATGTGCTCTGCGCAGAAGGGTTTTGAGTCATATAAATCGCAAAAAACAACTTCAAGTTAATTTGTTTCATTTTTAGGTGTTATTGTTTTTACAAGCAACTAAAAATAACGCTTGGTCTAAAATTTGCGAGATACGTTTTGTAATGTGAAGACTACGTTTTTTATCCGGAAATACTTTGTTAATTACATAATTTTGTAGTACATTTTATGGACTTTCAAAATGTTGTTGAAGATTTTGGATATCTTCTCGAGATAATTTGTAATTTAAAATGTACAGCGCAATAACTATAACGGGGTAATAACGCCAATCCTTGCAATTATTACCCCGGTTGATTCCCTACAGTGGCCGAAATACATCCTAAATACTGATTCAAATAAACACAGTGAAAACTGTGCAATATTTCTTATAATTCTATTTAAGCGGTCCTTTTTAAGCAAAAAGAAGCTCACGGTCTGATATTCTTTTGCCTCATCCCCCCCCCCACATGACACCTTTATTTTTCTTACACTTTCACAAAAAAATTGAACATTTTCAATAGCTTAGGATGCAATTTGTCAATTTCTAGAGCTGAGAGTTTGTATTTTTAGAATTAGGCAATCTACATGCAATTATTCCAACTTATTTCATAGTTTTGTTTGCATGGCGTTATTACACATATAGGTGGGTAATAACGCCAAATAGCATTGGTCCAGAAATCACGCCATTACATTTTATGTATTCATATCTGTTAAATTATTTTTTTTATATAGATAGTCAATGAGTTGCTGTATCAAATCATATATTTGTTTGAAAAATACAAACTAAAACTGAGCCGTGAAAATTGGTAGAACCTTAACGTGGCGTTATTACCCCAGGGTACCTTAGAAGAAAGATTCGAGTTGTACACAATACAGTAATTTATCCTTGGTTGAATGAAATCCTTAGGATCTTATGTTATGAATATCGTAGAACACAAATTATTGATTTTACAGATGTATAGATATATAAATTTAAATGATAATGACACTATAATTGTAATATTCTTTTAAGCGTGCAGATAAATTTAATCCAAAGTATAAAAGATAACAACGCTTCCTTTACGTCATTTATAACATGTTAATTCGGAAACGTGTTTTTTTATTACTAATGAGCAATTATTAAGCCACTGTAACCGAAATTCGTTGAAGTGCAAAACAGATGTTATCTCGTTCCAGATATAATAGCTTCTTGCCCTCCCACCCTCACCTAAAAAAAGGACAAAGATTTTCCTGAAACAAATGACTGCAGTTGAAGTATTTTATTTCTACTCATCTCAGTGATTTTATCTTCCTGTTGCTAATGCACAAAGTTTTATCTTTACTCTGATAAATGTTTCTGCTTGACACTTCGTATAATAATTAAAATAAATCTCTAAGCGCAGATATAATTCAACCTTTTCGGGTCATTAAACAGTAATTTTGTTTTGTTTAAATTTTATTATTCTAAGTGAGCGTTAGTAATGAGAAAAACACTAAAAAACTTACCAAAACCCCCTTTTTTGTTTAGAGAAAAACATCTAAATAATGATCTTCATCCAGATGGATTTTAGATATGTTAAATTTTTGTTAAAGTAATAATAAAATATGTTAACTAAACATGTAACGAAATATGTAACTAAAATATGTTAAAGTTTTTAGATAAGTTAAAAAAAATAAGATTAATAAAAAATAACTTTACAGTATTAAAAAAGAAGTTGATGTAAGTATGTTATATATGGATATTTATTTTGGTTTATTATAAATTCATTTAACAGTTCCTTATTATAGACGAAGTCCTGTTTCTGTGGAATTATCTGTGGTCATTAAAAATAGTAGTTCTCTTTTGAACGCCAGTTAAAACAAAATTACAATTTTTAGAAATGTATAAGGATGATGACAACGAACGGCGTTATCATTATCAATTTTATGGATCTTGTGTAACTCCTAAATATTGTACACTTTCAAATCTGAGATAATCAAACTGAGTAAAACTATTTTTTGAATTAAATTTATTTGAAAACTGACTTTCAATTTAACAATATGTTAAATTTTTTTAAGCATGAATTATTTTTCAAATCTATTTTTAAAAACTTGAGAGGCAAAATATGCCGATAAATCATAAGATCAGATTATCTATAGGATGCATCATTTTCTCAATAAATTGAAATTTGCCAAACAAAAAGAAAGGTATTCAGCTTATAATGAACATAAAGTTAATATAATGTTAAATTGGTTGAAATATGCTTTAAATCAGATATGGTAAGAATTATTTTTATTTTTTTAAAGAATCTATTGGGTATGTTACTTTATAACAAAAAGTAACAGCGTTTGTGGCAAAAGGAAGCCATCTAGATTATGGAAAGAAAACGAGAAATCTAAACAAAGAAATTATCGGTAGACAGAGTTAAAAATCTCTTCCATCTGCAGAATGTACTAAAATTATTAAAAAAATTCCCATTTTTACATCAAATTAATTAGCTTAAAAAAAATAGATGCGCTTCGGAAAATGTGAAACTGGAACGAAGAATCACTGAAGCGGACATTTTAAAACCTTTTTAACGTCGAATTTCAACGAGTTTCATCTCGTATAATTTTATTTCATCACCTATCATGTTATTCAAAACTATATAGACTATTTGACCTGAATCCAAAACTTTTATCCTGAAAGGTATTTTTGTATGGAATCGCACAGAACCGCATTATGTTCAATATTTTGGCCTAATTTAATTCCTATATAGGAGGGTAATGCTAAACATAATGCTAAGCAGTTTTCTGAAAATTAACATTTAAGTTCTTTCAATTTTATGAGAATCTTAGCATAAAAATTTATTGGAATTCCCTACAGAATAGTATATTAAAAATTTTTCAAAATTAATAGAATGAAATAGAGAAAATGCACCACACAAATTGCAATACGTAGAATTTTCTTAACCAAAAGTATGTCATACAAATGAAAATTTGGAATTTTCAGAAAAAGAAATATCTGCCATATAAAATAAAGAAACAATAAATCTCTCAAGCATTTAATCAATCATTATATGTTTTTATGATAAATATCTGTATTATAAGATGTAACAATGGTGAGATATAAATGTCTAAATGAACGCGAGATGTAGATGTTATGGATCATGAATTATAGCTTAATCTCAATTGTGATTGAGGATTATTAGATAAGTAATGGGGCATAATGCACTATAGATTAGATTATGATTTAGATCTTTAGATGATAAGGAGATAGGATATGATGTAAATCACATAATATACTGAAAAATAATTTAATAGATGTACATGCAAAATATAGTATTAAAATTTGCGAAAATATTATGTAATTGTTAAAAATTACAAGATGCATAAAAAAATATGAAGCAAAAAATTGAAATAATTTAAGTTATAAGTATTTTGGTAGTTTTTCTGATAACATATTTCCGCTGCGTAATATATCTTAATAGTTATTATAACATACGCATTTAATATATTACATAAAAATAATATATTCTCACCCTTTCGTGGACACAGCACTTTCATTGCTAAAATTTTGAAATAAATGAATGACGCCGAAAATTATGAACAAATTAGAAATTTCACAACAAGCATAGAAAATGAGTTGCGTTCGTATTATATTATAGTTTTAAAAATATTCAGATCTCAGTGTAATACTATACAGTACATCGAATGCAGTATAGTATCCGAAATATTTTGTATGCCCCTATAAAAACTATCTGCTTCTTATTATTCAGAAAGTAACTTGTAGTAAACCTAAGCAACGTATATCGATTACAGAAAATGTGATATAGTTTGTTATAATTAGAACGCACCTCAATTAATGTTTCCGCCAATACCATTATGTTTTGGAATGCTTTTGTGTGGACATAGCAACTATTCTTTGCACTACAGGCTGTACAGAATGTACATTTTGGTATATAATTTATAAATGTATATGAATTTTATTTTGTTTGAAAGAATGTAACATTATTAAAATGCACTTGAAAATATTTTTCCATAGACCATTAAGTAACGGAATATATTGATTGGATTTTCCCTGTAATCAAACTATTCATACGATTTTCATAACATTTTAAAAGACTCAGCAAAAATATTCAACAATTATATATTTAAAATTTTAAACAATTCGGTTCGGTTGATTTTGCTGTGTTATATGCGGACGGACAGACGAATGGAAGGACTGTATGATGAGTCTAGGTATTACGTATTTACATAATAAAGAAACAAACCTAAAAAATAAGATTTTATCCCATATACTAGATAAGTTTCTTCTAAATAAATGTTAGTTCCGGTAGTTATATTTCTTTCAATAATAAATTCTTTGATTTTTAAATATATGTGTTGACATTTTTAAAATGAAACGAGCATATGAAATGAAAATAATTTTATCATTATAAAGTGAACTCGTTCCTACCTCTTAAATTCATTTTAAGCCCGATGCATTAAAATTATTTTACAAATAAAATGACATGCTTAAGTTCCGACTTTGTGTATTGTTTTGACATCGAATTATAGTTAGAACATATTTATTTTCAATAAAAACTTTTAAAATCTTGCAAATGAATTTGCAAAACATTTTTTAATTGCATTTAAATCCTTTACATATCTTAATAATTGTTAGAAGAAATCTTTACCGAAACAAGAAGAAAATATTTTAAACGGAAATAATCCTGAAATGAAATATTTTATTTTGCAATTGTCTTAAAAAAAACTGAATTAAACTCAAAGATTAAAATGGACTTAAAGAGAACGATATTTTTCATTTTAAATTTTAAGATTACATTAATTAATTAAAGTAAATTCATTAATGACAGCATAGTAGAAGAGTAAATTTGTTTCTCTAGTTGCTTCTACTTTTTTTTCTACAAAATTAAAATGGGATATTTTTCAATCATCCCAGTAACGAACAATTTAGTTGCATATTTCTCATTCCTTTTTTTAAACTTATGTTTAATCCATTTAGGTTGTATTTTTGTATTCAATTTTGTGATGATTATTATAAATATTGAAACAAACAAATACCGTGATTGTTTTAATACTTGACACCTTACCGATGTAATAAAAATACAGACTATTCAAGAAGTCAGTCAAGCAGAAATATCAGAAGAGTTGAAAGAAATTTATGTTTGGTTTATAATATTTAAAAAATTTATTTTAAAAGACAAGTAGTAATTCTAAGCCAAGAGAATATTTTTATAGATAACAAACGAAATACAGACATTGATACACTCTAAAGATCAATCTTTTATTATGATAATAACATGCATTTATTTTAGTCTTTAAATTGTAAATGAATCTGATCTGTAAATAAATTTATTTTATTTCTGAATCCCTTCGATAAAAAAAATTGTGCTTCTGTAATTTTTAATTCACATCAGAACTTTCGAAAAACGTTATTAAAAAAGAAAAAAAATGGAAGTGTAATTTTCTGTCTTTTGCCCGTAAGAAATTTTTAAAAAATCAAAAGTTTCTGATTCAAATCACGATTGAGAGATACATTCCATCAATATTCAATGGTTTAATAAATGTGGAATTAATAGAATGATAGTCAACAACATTAACTATTTTGTTTCTAATTAAGTTCGTCGTGTTTCAGTAATTGATTGCGATAATAAGGTTTAACTTCATTGTTTTAAAATTTTATGCTCAATATCTAATCTGTTTGCATTAAAAGTTTCTAGAGTTTCTCTTTCTTTTATTACATGGTAGTGTCTAATGACTTCTTTGGTTTTAAAAATTGGTCAAATGCACAAAATAAACAGATTATATCAATTGATTAACATTTCCATAGGTGCCAACTTGACATAGATTATCCGTAATACGTGCGTTAATTTGACTCTAGTTTAATGAGTTTCGAATCAGAAAATTTTCAAAAAAATGAAATTAAGTACGTTCCACTAACAATCTTGAAATTAAATAAATAAAGGTTCATGAAATATATTTTCTGGTTTGAAATTACGTTAACCTGGATCAAACTAATCTAGGTATTACGGAAGATTAGTTGAGAGTTGGTAGCAATGCATTTCATAAAGCATGTGAATTAGATGTAGACTTTACGAAAAATTGGACTTCAATAAAACATTTATCAAAGATCCGTATACTGAAGAAACATTTTTTTAATCACTATAAATTTTATTGATCCACAGTTATTACATCTAATCATTTCTAAAATTAACACACAATTGTATTTTCTTCCGTTAAAATAACGTATCAATTTTTAAAGTTTAAGTTCATTTTTAAAAGAGAAATTCCGCAACATTATATTAATCCGTTTGCAGTCAATTGCAGTAATAATATGTTACGTTTAAATATTGTTACTACTTACACGATGCGTAGTCTGGAAGTACCTTGTAAGGACCTTTTACCAGAATTTTCATAATGTAATATTTGTTTTCTTTAACAAAAAAGAAATCCTTTTTCAGGTGTATCAACCAGTACTTTAAAGAACTTCTGATACTAAAAGAATTAAAATCCTCCGAGTTTCTTGATAACTACGCAGCCTGTACTTAGAAATGTAGTTCTTCTGCCTGTGGTGTGAATTAAAGAACTCTATCTTTTATTCACTGACCGATAACATTTATTTCTTGATATTAGTACAAAATTGCATGTTATGAACAGAAAAAAAGATATTAGAAATAACTTTTATATCGTTTGAAAATGCAGCTAACCCAGATATTTCATCTCAAACACTTTACTTTATTCGCTTCATTTCATTCTTAAAGATGTCTCTAGGAAATCCTACAAATTTTGAAAATTAGTTTTCAAAATAAAACTGAATCAAACATCGCAACGAGTATCTGGGAGAAACATAACCACATGTACGGGCGAGAAAATAGATTAATTATCGAATACTCATGAAATCTCCGGTTACGTGTACAGCTAAGAAATTTAATTATATAAATAAATAATTAAGATATATGTTTTGACTGAAGCAGATGTTCTAGATGCTGTTTCAAAATATTCGAGTGCTTAAGATAATTAAAATGCATTATGTGTTGCACTAATTTTACAAACGAAATTTTAAGTTATGCTTAGTTATTAGAATTAGAAATATTCATTTCAGTATAAAATGATTTCGATGATTGAATAAGAGAAATTAATTTACAAATGTGTCACACTTATAAATTTTAATATTTAAAACAGGAATCAAAATCAGCAAGTTGAAGGCCATTTTATTTCATTTAAAGATCTCAAGAAAATTGGTGAGTGTAATTGTACGGTCATGGGTAAAAGTGTAAACACCCCCTAGTAATTAAGTTACTAACTATTGTAGAATAAAGTTACCGCACCAACGATTGGAAATAAAGCCTACGGGAAATAAAATATATTTGTTTGTAATATTACTATTTTTTTAAGAAAGTACAAACAATAATCATAATAATCAAATGTAAAAAAGTAAAAAATATAATAGTAATAGATAAAAATGTATTAATAATATCGATAAAACTAAAAAACCCAAATGTCGTGAAAAAAAAATCTCACATATTAAAGAAATCATTTGCCATTTTATTATACTATATTAAATATCATATTATAATGTTATATTGCATTAAATTGATTGTATTGTAATAATGTAAAAATATAATAATTATAATAACAATAAACATAATAGTTCATTATTATTAATGATAAATATAAAAAAACCCAAATGCAATAAGAAAAAGAAATACTGTCGGAAAAAACTCTCATATATATAGAAAATCATTTCCCTTTGTCTTATAAAATTTCTTAATTTTTTATTTAATAATTTACTTAACCAAATATGAATTCCTTCTACAAACTTTCTATTTTAAACTTTCGGATAGCTTTGATGAGTTCTTAAAAAGAATGTTTGGAGGAGATTCGGATTTTTGTTTTCGGAATCTCTTTTCAAACTCTCTAAACAACATTTTTCCTTATTCCAGTGCAATATATAATGTCAATTCCTCATTAAATGTGAAACCTTCTTCAAATTTTGAAGTAAATATATGTATAATTTATTTCATAAGGAGGAAGAGACGATAATGGCAGTGTTGCATTAGGATTTGGCGAAAGATGCAAATAAATTGGAAGTAAAATCTTCTTGAAATATATTAATAAAAAGGAATTAATATGTAACAGAGTTTCATTTCCAGGAAGGTAGAGTTTTGAATGGGCAAAAAGATAAAATGCATTTTAAGCTAGCACAAGATTTAAATTTTTTTATCTAAAATGTAATCAAACTTTACACTGTAAAAACGAAATACCCAAATTGGGTTGAAAGATTTTTGGGTACAGCATTGTTCCAATTTGAAAAGTTCAGTTTATAGCACAAAATCGTTTTAAAAAAGTCTGATTTTTAATGACATTAAAACAATTAAAATATCTTAGATAGTATATACACAATACCTCAGAAATTTTAATTAATTTAATGTTAATAAAGATCTGCTCTGTTTTGAACCATTTTGGGAACAATACTCTACCATTTTGGAATCTTTTCTGTACCATTTTAGGAACATTACTATACCCAGAAATCTTTCAAACCAATTTGGGTCTTCAATTTTTACAGTGTATGCGAATATTCGCATAAAAAATATAGTAATTGTGAGAATCATAATACCCCTTATACAACAGAAAAAAAAAACGCAATATTTATTTCATTTATCAAGCAATTTTTAATAATATCTATTTTCAATCTTATTTCGTGTCTGCAAATAGAAAAATATAAATCATTATTTTTTTTTTTTTGTTTCAAATTTATTTTAAGTCTAAGTAATACTATACTTCGTTTATGGTGTTCAAATGCACTGTTTATTCGTGTTATATATTTGCTGAAATGATCTTTCTATGTCAGTATTTGACGATCGGCTGTGTCATAATACTTTATCAAGTGCTATAACTAATATGTCTATAATATGCAAATCCTATATTATAACACTACAGTTATCACAATTACTTTAACAATTCAATTACAATCTTCAGTTGTTACTGAAATACGCTCGACGGATCGTTATGGCATCGAATGCATTATTCGCTTAGACAGAATTAATCGATATTAATTAATTATAGTGAATAACGAAGCCTTCTTACCACTTCGAATATGCTACCTTCGATAATCATAAGTGGCTCGCTCGTTACCTCCTCCATTGCATTATTATGCTGAAATTATGTATTCTATAACGAAAATGAGCATTTTAAAGTATCGTTTATAAGTGTTTAGCAGTAATGAGTGTCACATTCAATGAGCCAGTCAAATTTTAACTTAAAATTAAATTATACTATTGATGTATTAAAAGTGCAAATACTGGAATAGAAACATTAATATATGATAGCTATGGCAGACCGGAAGTGTTATACTATATTGGAAGTGTTCTAATCGAAACAATTACCTTGATAACAAAACCGCGTTTATTTTAAAACAGTTAAATACAATAAAATTACTACGCATAAAAGTATTTTGAAATAATTTTTTTATTAGCATAAAGTTAGAATGTAAAAAATGAAAAGGAGAACAATTGATATTCCGTACAATTTTTTTTTCATGATATTGTTTAACTGTATATATATATTATTATTTTTAATTTATTTCAACATTTCAGTGAATTGGTACCATATTAATATTGCAAGAGGCTAAAAAAAAAGACTATGCTCAACAGCAAGTGCAAATGATTGATCTGTCACTTAAACTAACGATCTGTCACTTAAGCTAATTTTTATCAAATTCGATATTAGAAAAAAATGTAGAAGAAAAGACATGCCTCAAGACCATTTTATTAATCATTATTTTTCAGCTTCTTGTAACAATTAAATTACTATATCTATAAAAAAATTCAAATACTAATACCCGGTTTAACCTGTAATGCCAAGAACGAACCACATCTCTCTTCTGAAACACTCGTTTTCTTAAAAGACATAACGGAAGATTTTCTATCAGAAACTGTAGATAACTACAATCATAATTATAATGCCTACATTCACAATTTTCTTTATTAAAAATACCAATACTAGGTATTAGTTTTAGATCTTAAAAAAAAACAGAAAATAATTTTATATATCATAAAATACATTATCACTATCACAATAAAAATTTAGTAAACAAAAAAAGATTTATACATTATGAAAGTTAAAGCTAATAACTTTTTCGTTCCTTCCAGAACATCTTCAGTCAGCGCAAATGAAAGTCATTTCCTCATGAGTTTTTATTTCATTTTAGAATTGTGTAAGTCCCTAAAATTTCCCTCTTTTCTTATATTTTTCAGTTCTTTTTTCGCCAACATCTTTAAACATCTGGGGTCAATGGCTGCATGGGTCATAACATTACATGGTTTTTCTTTTGAAGTCAGGTTTCCGAGCGTTTCCTGGATTGATGTGTTGTGTAGGTTATCGTAATTTGCTATTTCTTGTATATGTAGAGACTCTATTTTTATTGGTATCTTATGGTTACTTCTTGACAATGCTGTATTTATTTTATCATATCTTAAATCTCTTAGATGTTCTTTTTTTCGCTCAGCCATTTTTCTTTTCGTCATTCCTATGTATTCTACTTTTTCGTTTTTTTTCAATTATGCAATTTATTTTATAAACTCCTGCCGTTTGGGTTTCTTCATGTTTTTCAATTTCATTTCTTATTTTCTTGAATAGGGATGGATGGGAGGGGTTACTGGAATATGTTTATCTAAATTTCTAAATTCTCTTTCTTTTTAAAAGAGAATTTAGAAAATTAGATAAACATATTCCAGTAACCCCAAATCCATCCCTATTCAAGAAAATAAGAAATGAAATTGAAAAACATGAAGAAATAAAGAGAATTTAGAAAATTAGATAAACATATTCCAGTAACCCCCCATCCATCCCTATTCAAGAAAATAAGAAATGAAATTAAAAAACATGAAGAAACCCAAACAGCAGGAGTTTATAAAATAAATTGCATAAATGAAAAAGAAACGAAAAAGTAGAATAACGAAAGGACGAAAAGAAAAATCGCTGAGCGAAAAAAGAGCATCTAAGAGATTTATAATGTGATAAAATAAATACAGCATTGTCAAGAAGTAACCATAAGATACCTACAAAAATAGAGTCTCTACATACAGTGGCTCACAAAAGTGTTCGTACACTTTAAAAATTTGTACTAAAAAGAAATTTCCCTGAAATTAAATTCGTATATGAAGTCGAGAAAATTTTTATATTATCTCCAAGTTATTCTAAATAACACACAACCTTTTTGTTTAGCATTATGGGGTTTTTCTTTAAATCTAAAAATGAAAACGGAAGATGCCACAGAAAGAAGACGCCACAAAAGTCTTCGTACACAGAAACATTTTCGGATAATTTCATTATTAAAAATATTGTTTGTCGTTTTATTTTTATTTTTGCATTGTATTGACATTTAACCCTTTGCGGGGCAGGGTAAATTCATTGCTTAAGTATTGAAATTAATGATTCACACCGGAGTTTGAAAATAACTTTATTTGTAAATAAGAAAAGGCTATATTTCACGCATTCAATAAACCGTAATTTTTTCTTACAAAATTTCGGTGCCAACGTGGCGTTTTGGAATTAAAATTAAGTGGTATATCTATGAAACCACCATCCCGCAAGGGGTTAAAAAATCGCTGGGCTTTATATTTCGCAGAATTGGTCCGTAATATTCTATTTATTAATTAAAAGTGGTTTGCAATCGTAATGTCACGACTAATAGCGTTTGAAATTAGTTATTTTTCTTCATAATAGTAGTAAATCAATTCGAAATATTTCAAAATTAGTTAATTTATTCCATTCTATGGTGAAGTATGCGGTAAAAGGCTTTGTAGAAAAAAAATGGATTGAAAACTAGGTATGAAAAGGTCGTCAATCTAAGTTAACGCAACGGGATCAAATACTTACAATTAGAAAAGTCTTAAAAAAAATCCCCGTTTAAGTTCTATAAAAGTTGCTACAGAATTTAATGAAACAGTTTCTACTTCATTTTTACCTGAAATTGTTCGACGAGTGGTAAGCCAGGCTGCATTATATACAGGGTTGTTATAATTAAAGTTCGCCTATTCAGAAGGCTCTAGAGCCGGTTCTATGGCGCTAAACGAATCAAAATTTCACTAGTACGTAGTTAAAGAGATGCGCTCTGCGAAAATTGAAAAAAAAATTAATTAAAATTTTTGTCAGTAGGTGGCGCTGGGCCAATATTTAAGCCGACATTTGCAGATTCATTTATTTTCTGGGGATTTTTGAAAAATTCTGTATCTAAAGACAGATGTCAGACAATTTCTGATCTGAAAGACAGTATTAGACTTCACATTCGCTCAATCTAACAGAACAATTTACGCAATGTTGTAGAAAGCACAATTCTTAGAATGGAATGCATTATTAAAAATGGCGGAGGATTCATTGAGCATGCGTAATGTTATTCTTCGTTATTTCCTCATTGCCGAGCGACATGTTTTATTTTTGTTGATGCAGATTACATCACATGAAATGATATTCATTTTTCTGTATTGTTTGGAGTCATAGGTCAGGCTCTAGAAAAGTCTGATTAGGTGAACCTAATTAAAACAATCCGCAGTTCGTCGAAGCTTGTTGAAACTTTTAAATTTCTGTGTTTCGTCTGTATTGACTGATATTGATATAATGAATCTGCATACATCACTTTAAATACTGGCGCAGCGCCACCTAGTGACAAAAATTTTGACTAATTTTTTTTTCGATTTTCGCAGAGCGCATCTCTTCAACTACGTACTAGTGAAATTTCGTTTCGTTTGGAGCCATAGAACCGGCTCTAAAGCCTTCTGAATAGGCGAACTTTAATTATAACAACCCTGTAGGTATTCTGCCCGTAGAAAATTTTTTGTTAGGGCGAAAAACTGAAAGCTTTAGGCTTTCTTTAGCAAAATTAATGATAAAAAAAAACCCGAATCGTATTAAAATAATGTTTTATTTACAGATGAAATCTAGTATGCCATTCTTGGTCCAATGAATGCAAAATAGTATCAAAGGAAAAAAAAATTAAGAATATTTAATTCAAAGAACTTTGTTGGAACAGTTAAGCATGTCAGTAGAGTTGTCCTTGTGTAAGGGTACATATCAGCATCAGGATTGGGTAATTTGGTATATATTGATAGCATAATAAATCACGATCTTTGTTCCAATATTTTAAAAGGCAATTTAAAATTATCAGGCCAATATATGGATAACAGATGCAACTTTGTTTTTTATCAGGATAATGATGTCACATACGAAAGTCACGAAAGTCACATGGCTCTCAGCGTTCGTCACTGGCGTCTTTATAATTGTTCACAAGTTCTGAAAACATCACCTCAGTTGCTGAATTTAAACCCAGTAAAACATATTTGGAGATAACTGGAAGTAAGAACACGAAAACACAGCATTGAAACAAAAAGCGAAGTAAAATCAGCAATGTTCGATGAAGAAATCAACTTTCATGCAGAAATTACAAAAACACTAATTAAATCTATTCCCAGGTGTTTAAAAAACTTTTGTGGTGCTAAATAATATCCTATTAAGTACAACTTTAGCGAAGTATTACAATATTTACAAATATACAGCGATTTTTTTAAAGTGTACGAAGACTTTTGTGAGGTAATTTTTTTGTTATTTTTTGATTAGTGATTTTTTCAAAATAAAGTTTTGCTATGTTTTTAAAATATTATATGTAGTTTTGTTAATAATGAGTCATAGATCTTACTCTTAAATATCCATTCTAAAATATTAATTTTAATTAATAGATAGAGCCCTATTTCATTGAAATTCCTAAGTGTACGAACACTTTTGTGAGCCACTGTATACAAAAAATAGCAAATTACGATAAACTACACAACACATCAATACGGGAAACGCTCGAAATCCTTACTTCAAAAGAAAAACCATGTAATGATATGACCCATACAGCGATTGACTCCAGATAGGTAAAGGTACTTGGCGAAAAAAGAAGGGAAAAATATGTGAAAAGAGGGAAATTTTAGAAATTTACACTATTCTAAAATGAAATAAAAGCTCATGGGGAAATGACTTTCATTTGCACTGACTGAAGATGTTCTGGAAGGAACGAAAACGTTATTAGCTTCAACTTTCATAATGCATAAATCTTTTTTTGTTTACTAAATTTTTATTTTGATAGTGACAATGTATTTTATAATATATAAAATTATTTTCTGTTTTTTTAAAGATATAAAACTAATGCCTAAAATTGGTATTTTTAATAAAGAAAATTGGAAGATTTTCTTTTGTTCGTCATGATTGCGACTAACAATCTAGCTCTCTACTGTTTCCAAATTACGATACATAAAATATCTTCAGCTGGTATTTTCTTTTGTGTAGTGGAACTTTTCATACAATACAAATATGAAAACAATGTACTTATTTTAGTCAAAAAGAAGAAAAATATATTCCAATATCCCAGGTACATAGATAATGGGCCATTCCATGAAAAGAGGTAAATTGATAGTCATTTTTAAAAATTTGTTTAAATAAATATTTTTGGTATTTAGTGGTTGGCAACATGTCAAATTTTATGTTTTGGGTAAGAATGTAAAGTTTATCTTTTGTGGATCGGCAACACAACAGTTTAAAGATGGCGTCCATGTGCAAGCAAGTATGTCGCGTTTTACAATACATTTTGAGTGAGTTTGAAATCAACATTTTAGGTAAGTCTAATATTCATTGTTTATATTTCACTAAACTGAAATACATAAGATAATTTCAAATAATTATTACAGCACATAAAAAGAACTTTGTTTCTGTGTCCCACACGTGACACAAAACATGAACTTTTGCACTTAGGAGGAAAAAGGAACACATTTATTTTGTTTAATTGGCATTTCTAAAGCAGTTTAGTCTAGTACACTAATCCTATGCTAGTTAGAAATTTGGATGAAATTTTTAATTGGAGAAAAATATAAAAACAAAATTGTCCCGCACGTGACACCTTATGAGCAGGACGATTATTTTTGTTTTCTGAATGTTAAATAGAGATTTATTCTAGCATAGTTTTAGCAGTTTATTGATAATTTTGTCCTAAGAACTTATTCTATATAACTAAAACGAATTTTAGATTTTTATTTTTTTTATTTTTATGATAGTTTTATTTTTTTTTATTTTTTTGTGACGCTAATATTTTTTATTTCCATTTTTTATAAATTTATTTTAATAAAATTTGTACACTTTAATGGTTATTTTTATTTTAAGAACATATTGTTTTCCAGCAAGAATTGATCTACTTAATTTATAGAAATTTTTTCTATACAATAAGAAGAGTCGTGTGTTTAAGAACTTGTTATTATTCTACAGAAAAAAAATAATAAAACTTCTTCTCTATATTCTATTTTTTAAGTTTAATTCTATTATAAGTTAAAATTTTCTATGAAATTAAGTACATTTAGACAAAAGCGTTTATAATTGATAAAGTTTGTTATTTATTTAGCTGAAATGGAAAGATCTAAGTCTACTAGTGCTAGAAGAATGAAAAGGATGAGATAGAAAATGTCATTAGAAAATCCTATTTTCCAAAAAGAAAAAAATAAAAGGATCAGAAACAGCAGTTTCTTTTAAGATGGGTGAATGGGCAGTTGTAAAATATGACGGCATTAATTATCCTGGTGAAATTACAAGCACCCATCGTGATAGTGTTGAAGTGTCTGTCATGATAAAAAGTGGTAAATTCTACAAGTGGCCACAGTATCCAGATTAAATTCTATATTCATTTAAAGATCTAGTAAAAAAGATATCAACCCCCCCTGTAGCTAATAAAAGAGGTTGTTTCAAATTTCTAGAAAAAATTTAAATTTTTGTTTATACATTTACTTTATTTTATGTTTAAAAATTTTAATTTGAACATTTACTTTGTACAAAAATAAAGTTAAAAATAGATATTTTTGTATTGTAAAATGTATAACATGCATTTTCTTTTTTGCATTCCTTTATTTTCTGATTTTTCAAAAGGTTACTTGAATGATATTTGCAAATGTCCCACACGTGACAACCGTGTCCCGCACGTGACACTATACGTTATAATTTTTTTTAGTAATTTAAAAATTTATTTTTCAAATAAGAATGCTTATTCCATGAACATTAGACCTTTAGCCTCTAATACATATTTTTTGTTTTGAAATTGCAAAATTAGTAGAGCAGAAATGTTATCTGGATCATACAGCAAATTACAAGTGGTTGACTTCAGATGTCCTGCACGTGACGCATGCAAATTAATTAATAACTAAATCAGTAAACCATTTAGGAAAAATCTGTCACTGCCTGAGATATTGTTATATCAAATATAAACTTACAAAAATATGTTTATTCCTATTTCTGAAAAATCTTAAGCCCTTTAACACAATTTTGGTGGAATTATGGTGTCTGATTGTCCCGCACGTGACAATGGAATGGCCCTAATAATATACAGATAAATACTATGTTTAAAAAACATACTAGCATTAAACTTCGTTAAGTATATCACATTAACGACATAAACGTCAGATAGTTATTTTATTGATTTCATCTTTATTTTTAGAAAAGCAGTCTTAATGGTATGCTTAATTTTCTGAATTATATTCATTTTGAAACATTTATTTAGTTTGCTCTACCAATTTGAAATAACTTCATTTAATTGAATTATCAAAAAGATCTGACAAAATAGTTAATATTATTTTTACATTTTAGTTTTTACGAAACGTTTTCCAGACTTATCTCTAATCGCAAGTATCTTTATTTAATTTATGAATAAAATCGTGAGTAATGTCGAAAAGGGAAAAGGTGTTATTATTCAGTCTTTAAATTTTCGTAAAGGGATATAATTATGAAGTAAGTAGCAAACACGTTAAATATTTATTTTTATTTCGATGTTTAAGGCAATCGCAAATATTTTCACAATGTAACTGAACGCAATGACATCTTTCTTTCAAAACGTCTATTAAGAAAAATATATTACTTTATTTATTTTAGAACTAGCGGCCTTCGCCCGCTACGCTGGTCGGTTTATCTAAAGAAATCTTGAAGAAGTAGTTAGATAAGGTTCAGACATACATTAAAAAAAAAAAAAAGCAAGTCGATCATTCAAAAAACGTTGGGAAATATCAAATATTTACTGTAATTTTTTAAGAAAAACAAAGTTTCGAAAAAAAAAATTAAATCGAAAAAAAAAATTACACTGACATATTAATGCAAGGAAATTTTCCCAGAGAGAAAATTCGCCTTGAATACAATATTTCAAATTCTTTTAATTGCTTATAGGCGTTAATGCCAACATAGTGAAAAAAAATTCCATGCTGGGAATCGAACCCGGGCCATCAGTATGGCGCACTGACGTTTTACCGACTAAACCACATGGAACGACAGCCAGCTTGAAACTTTCTCATACTTAAGTAGACTGGCGAAAACATAACGATAGCGCGTTTTAAAATCGCACAGTGACATCTATTGGATTTTATATGTACTAAAAAACGTTATGTACTAAAAAACGTGAGCAGCGCACCTAATAGTTTCTTTTGTTTCTTTTTGTTACTTTTTTGTCTGTTGTCCGATTTTGATGAAACAAAGCCTATACACTGCCCGGGAGTGTGCATTCTTCATTAGTGAAAACCGCATAAAAATCCATTCAGTAGTTACGAAGATAACCTCGAACAAACAGACAGACAGACAGACAGACAGACAGACAGACAAAAAATTCAAAAAAAATTTTTTTGTGTTTCATTGGTTTTCTTTTATCGCCCTGACTCCATTTTTGTCAATTATCTTCAATGTACAGACACACCGGGTCCTACTGTTTTATTATATGTATAGATAAGTTTGTTTTACAGAGGTTATATTGAAGATTTTTTTTTCTGAATTTCTATTTTTGTCAGTTTTTCTTTTTTACTAAATTTATTTTATGTTTAAAATATTAAATGTGAGTATCATTTAGTCCCACACGATATGTACAGTTATAAAAAATTCAGTGCAGTTACAGAGAATCTACGGGTAATTCCTTATCTAAGTTTTATGGAACATTATAGAAGTTAGAAAAACCGAGACGTCCTTGGGTAAATTTTAAACAGACTCTGTAAAATAAAATCACTAAAAATGCACAAGACTGTAAATTTACTTTTACTGATAACAATTTAATTTTGTTTTTAAAATTAGAGAATTACTCAATTTTCAACAAACTTTAAAGAAATGGAAACTTCCATGTAGCCTTTCCGAGCTGTTGAGTACAAAGTATGTCTATTATTATTCAACGGAGAATAATCCCTGCTAAATTTGATGAGATCATTTTTCCTTGGTTAAATCCCACGTAAAAAAATCAGCGAAAAACCTTTAAACAATAAAATTTTACAGGGATTTTGAAGGCAAATTAAAGTGCAGGTTTATTTGTGGGAATGTACTGTACTTTAAAAGGTTTTATGCAGGTTTTTAATTGACTTCCAAATTACTAATCAAATATTTTTAAGGTATAGTCAGGTATTTTGAAGGAAAGTGAAAACTGAAGCAAAATGTTTAGATTTTAAAGGGTTATGTAGAGGCTTTTATCAGCAAATTATTGGCCTTCGATTTACCTTTAATGACTTAGCTGATTTTTGATAAGTATGCGTTAGGAGAAAAATATAGCCTTCAATTTACCTTTAGTGACTTAATGACATAGTGGATATTTACAAGCTCTTACCCCAAGTTAAAGCCTTCGTTTGGTTATGTGCGTACGTGTATCAGACATTCTTCTGAAAATACAAGGATAGGCGCAACCCAAGATTCGCAGGACGGGACCCTTCTATTGATTTAGATGTGTGAATATCCCAGCTACATTTTGAGGTAAGTTACATGTTTTTAAGACAATTATTAACTAGGTTATGTGTAATTAATTATCACACCCTTTGCCAGCTAATTCTGTCGTCCCTTGCAGATACTAAGTTCCACAATTCTAAGCATTCTTAAAATTTTACTTAGAAACTCTCAAACGTGTAAAAACCATCTGTTTAGTCTAAATTTCCATAATAATTAGTTTAAAGAAATTTTCCCATCAAAATTTCCTCATTACTTAAAGATTTATTATTATTTCTTCCAAATTAATCTAAAAAAACGCATTCGAATACGAGCTAAATAACGCTAAATTCAGCATAATGGGGTTAACTATTAAGACACTAGAAGATAGCTCGTCAAAATGACGTGTTTGCATTTTTAAAAGGCCCAGAAGCATAATTTTTTTCTGTAATCTGCAATGAAAGCAGAAACTTTAAAAACAGTCTGCAGAACTTAAGGACAAATGTCCTCTTTCTCATTGTAGGGGTGACCGGATGGAATATGCCCTCTCCCCCTCCCCTCAGGAAAAATTAAGATTGTGTTTTCAATAGTAAAAAAGTGCAATCTCTCCCTGCCGGAACTCTATAATGTACACCTCCAGAACCACGAATGTCCCTCCCAGAGAAATATGTCTGAATTCAACACTGCTCTTGCCAGTCTCTCGCATTGCATTACATGCAATTAAAGATCCCAAGTATTTGTGATTAACATAAAAGAAAAGTAATTTAAAAATTAAGTTACTTATCCTTAGAATTTTTAACATCATCATACATAATCCAAAAAGGAAAAAAAATTCACTCCGGCACTATGTTTTTTTTTCTTTGTTTTCACTTAATTGGCAAAATTAGTGTTTTTTCACAATCTTGTGCAAATATTTGCAGATTTTTTGGGATGTTTTGGAGAAATTTTGACTTTCTTCGTGATCTTTTTACGAAGTTTCTCTGTTTTTCAGGATCTTTTGACGAAATTTGCAGATTTTTTGCGATTCTTTGACAAAGTTTGTGGGGGAGGGGGAGTATTACTTGGACAAAATTTCTGTTTTTTTTTTTTTGCAATGTTTTGAAAATTTTGCTTTTTTGGTAATCTTTTCACAAAATTTTTCATTTTCTCGCAATCGTTTGATGAAATTTGTGCAGATACAATCATTGTCCCTTCTCGTGATCTTTTGACGAAATTCGGCTTTTTTGCAATCTGTTTAAAAATTTGCGGAAATTTACTGTTTTTTAAAGACTTTTGAAGAAATTTTCCGTTATTACACAATCTTTTGTCGAAATTTACGTCTCTTTCGTGATAACTGGACAAAATTTGTGTTATTTTGGGAATGACACAAATTTTCTCATGAAATGTCAAGAAGTACACTACATGGAATTCACATTTTTTTGTTAATTCTAAACAGAATTTGTTTATTCGCAACCTTCTGGGGAAACTTGTTGTTTTCTCACGATCTTTTCAGGAAATATGTCATTTTTTCGCAATCTGTTTGGAAAACATGCAGAGTCTTTCAGGATCTCTTTTCGAAATTTATCTTTTTTCGTATTCTTTTGACAAAATTTAGTGTTTTTTCGTGATCTTTCGCCAAAATTTGCAGTTTTTTCACGATGTTTTGAAGAAAATTGCACTTTTATCAAGATCTTTTGATGAAATTTGCAGTCATTTTGCAACTCCTTGATGAAGTTACCGGTTCTTTTTTGTGATATTTTGAGAATTTTGTAGTTTCTTGCGATCTTTTCTCGAAATTTGTCGTTTTCTCGCAATCATTTGGCGAAATTTGTCCCTATAAAATCTTTGACCATTCTTGTGATCTTTTGACAAAATTCGCCTTTTTTGAGATCCGTTTACAAAATCTGCTGGGATTTTGGGGATCTTTTGTCGAAATTTACCGATTTTTCGAAATGTTTTAACGAAAATTTCTGTTTTTACACAATCTTTTGACGAAATTTACGTTTCTTCCAAGATACCTGGACAAAATTTATGTCTTTTTTGGGGGGGGATATCTTTGATGAAATTTGCATTTTTTGGCAATTCCTGGACAGAATTTGTCATTTTTTTGCAACCTTTTGGCAAAATTGTAGTTTTTTCACGGTCTTTTGAGGAAATGTGTTGCAAAATTTCCAAGGATTTTCAGGATCTCTTGTCGAAATTTACCATTTTTCAAATTCTTTTGACAAAATTTTGTATTTTTTCATGAGTTTTTGCAAAAATTTGCAGTTTTTTCGCAATGTTTTGAAGAAAATTTCACTTTTATCACTATCTTTTTACATAGTTTGTCGTTTTTTCGGGATCTTTTGATGAAATTTGTAGCCTTTTTGCAACTCCTTGATGAAGTTCACGTTTTTTTGTGATACTTGGACAACATTTGTGTTTTTTGTGATATTTTGCAGTTTTTTTGCGATCTTTTCACGAAATTTGTCGTTTTCTCGCAATCTTTGGGTGAATTTTGTCCCGATACAATCATTGACCATTCTTGTGATCTTTAGACGAAAATGGCTATTTTTGCGATCCGATTTTGCTCAGTTTTTGGGGATCTTTTATGAAAATTTACAGATTTTTCGAGATGTTTTAATGAAATTTTCTGTTTTTACACAATCTTTTGACGAAAGTTACATTTCTTCCCTGATACCTGGACAAAATCTGTTGCTTTTTAGGGTGTCTTGACGAAATTGACATTTTTTGGTAATTCCTAGACAGAATTTGTCGTTTTTTTTGTAACGTTTTCGGAAAATTGTAGTTTTATCATGATCTTTTGAGAAAATTTGTCATTTTTTCGCAATCTGTTTGCAAAATTTGCTGGGTTTTTCAGGATTTGTTGTTGAAATTTACCATTTATCGGACTCTTTTGACAAAATTTAGTGTTTTTTTTGTTATCTTTTGCGAAAATTTGCAGTTTTTTCACAATGTTTTGAGGAAAATTGGACTTTTATCGCGATCTTTTCACGAAGTTTGTCTTTTTTGTTATCTTTTGATGAAATCTCCTTGATGATGTTCACGTTTTTTATTGTGATACTTGGACAAAATTTGTGTTTTTTGTGATATTTTGCAGTTTTTTTGCGATCTTTTCACGAAATTTGTCGTTTTCTCGCAATCTTTTGGTGAAATTTGTCTCTATACAATCATTGAGCATTCTTGTGATCTTTTGACGAAATTCGCCTTTTTTGCGATCCGTTTACAAAATTTGTTGGGATTTTGGGGATCTTTTGTCGAAATTTATCGAATTTTCGAGATGTTTTAACGAATTTTTCTGTTTTTACACAATTTTTTGACGAAATTTACGTTTCTTCCGTGATACCTGGACAAAATTTGTGGGATTTTTTTGGGGGGTGGTATCTTTGACAAAATTGGCATTTTTTGGTAATTCCTGAACAGAATTTGTCTTTTTTGCAACCTTTAGGGAATAATTGTAGTTTTCTCACGATCTTTTGAGGAAATTTGTCATTTTTTCGCAATCTGTTTGCAAAACTTTTGGAGTTTTTAAGGATTTCTTATCGAAATTTACCGTTTTTCGGGTTCTTTTGACAAAATTTATTGTTTTTTCACGATCTTTTGTCAAACTTTACATTATTTCACAGTCCTCTAACAATATTCGTGTTTTCCCCAAGATCTATGGTGAAAGTGATGATTTTTCTTCAAATGATTGACTTTAAAAAAAAAAATCATTTGTTGAAATTTGCGATGTATGATCGCTTTTTTTTTAGTTTTTGAAAATGATTGCCTTAATTTTTCAGAATCGCCCCTCATTTATAGTTTAATGTGAGTCGGAGCTTCGTCAATAGGATGTGAAGCAGAACATCTTACAATGCACATGAAAGATAATTTCTGGCAATTTTTTTTATTTTAACAGTTGAAAAAGTTGAAACAATTGAAAAATTTGCAAAAGATCTCAAGAATCTGTGACGTACGTCACAGCGTTGCGTCAACTCTGCGCCCGGGTTAAAAGGATGATAAAAAATACAACTGTGATCAATCATAGCCCTTTTAGGCTTAAACAATTTTGAAAAATACAGCAATCAAACATGAGGGGGGGGAATCTAAATGAAAATTGTAAAAGAAATCTGCATTTAAAACTATAACAAAACTATCTGGTGGATGGGGGGAATTGTAATGAACAAATGTAAATATATGAATTTTAAAGGAATAAAGTAAGGCAAAAAATTAATTATAAAAGAATATATTGTGAAACTACAGCCAAAAAATATATAAAAATACTGAGAGAAAATAAGAAAAATATCAAAAATGTATAAAAAAATTTCCCATTTTGGCCAATTCCAGATAAATATGCAAGGGTAGCCAAATTATAGCCCAAGGTAATAAATAAACATAAATCAAACAAAAATTATTTTAAAATACTAAGTTTAAAATATTTATAAATACTTATGTCTTTACTTTCTAAATATAGCATAGTTTCCCGTTAGTCGAATTAAAATATAGTATTTTTTCTGATCATGCATTTACTCGAGTTGTACATTTTTTTTCACCTTTCTGAAAAAAAACACAAAATCAGGGTTCTACTGAATATAAATAGAAAATAACACTATTAAAACTGAACATAAACAGGTTGAATTTGGCAGGTTGTTACCTTTTTAAAATTGTGATGCTTTAATTATTCATGAATTATACAGTCAAACATCAATTAGGCTTGTTTCCTTGGTTCATGCATTGGAATTATTCATATACATTAAACGCCCTCAAATCCACACAGCTTAGGACCAGAGGTTGTGCGGATTTTAGAATTTTGCGGATTTCTAGTCATTACTTTGTTTATATTTTTTAAAAAGTAATTCGAATGTAATTAATAATGAAATCAAAAGTATAATGAATGCTTACAATATGCTAAAATATTGAAATAAGTAATAAACTAAAATAATAAAAATTTAGATAAATTTTTATATGATTAAAATACTAAAAGCAAAGGTCAAGTTAATAATCAATAATGTAGAATTAAATATTCATTATAAAGATTAAATTTGTTTTTTCTAAATTATTCCATGAAACTTGCCTCATAAAGGTACATTACTAATTCCCATCAGGATCATAAAATAACGAAGCTTTATTTCAAGTTTAGCCAGACTTAATTACTAAAAAAGCTTGATTAATGCATAAATATATTTGGTAAGATTGTGATTACCAATTATATCAGCAATATCTTGATTTTTTCAGAAATAAATTATTCTATCTTCATGAAAAAACATGAATTCAATAACATTAACAAAAATTTAAAAAAATGTATGGAATTGATATAAAACTAAAAAAGTCAAAATTTTCACCTACATCTAAACTGAATGTTTTATTATTTACATCCGTAAATTATGTGCTGATTTGATGGAGTCTACTGTAAACACTTCTCATGAAATAGCATATCATCCTTTATGACACCAGAAAACTTTATATAATAAAGAATAAAAAAATTCAGAAAACTTCTTTAAAAACAATGTTTTGTGTGAAATATATATTTTCATTTAGTAGTTTCCCTTGTTGATGGCTTTCTTTTAAAAGAACTTTAATTTGATGGGGATTTCTAGATCTTGATAGAGCAACATAGAGCTGACCATATGAGAAGACAGGCTCATCAAGATAAATTCCAACATGCATGATGGAATTATGCCTCTCTTTCGCGCCGAACTTGTTGGGATGCGGCATTTGCAGCCCGAATTATATCACGCGACTCTTTGTTTGCCACGCTAACCACCTTGCTTGCCGCGCATTATTCAAGCGTCGTCTTCTTGCAATAGGACTTTCGTCTACGTTCATTGCATTAAAAAATAATATAACGATATAAAATTTATCTTTTATAACCAATACTTAATAGAAAAACTTCACACTATCACACTATCGAAAACAAATGTCAACGTCAACACAGGGAAAAATAAATATCCACACAAGACAAAGGAGTCATTCTCAAGAATCATTCACGGCAGAAAAAAAATTAAAGCAACCCGAGTGTAAAAAAATTAACAATAGTGCATTAAAACGCACCTTCGTTTCCTTAAATAAACAGTTTTAAATAAATATTGTTTTTGAAATCCTGAAAGGATTTCAAAGTGCATTAAAATGTAATGACGTCATTTACAGCTCCTACTGTAAATCTGACCAATGAGAACGCTCCATTACGACTGTGGAACGTTTTCATTGGTCAGGAAATAGATAGCCTTTAAAATTGGAGGTAATTTTTCACAATATTTTTCATAGGTTTGGAATTTGTCATTTTTGAATGGCAACAGCATTAACTTGCTTAAATTGTTTGTTTATCTTGTAATTGCCGGTTGTTTTATTTAGAATTTAAACACTATAATTAGATACTTTTTGTAGGTATAATTAGATAGTTTTTGCAGGTTTTAAAGAAAATGAGTAATGAATAAATCTTTTACATTCATATTTCCACAAGTTGAGCGATTAAAATATTTGTGAACGGCTCGGAATACTTAAGCCTAACGTGGACGTCGAATCGCACTAAGTTTCTTTTTCTCGTGGATCGGTGAACACCGGAAACGTTATAAACGGAGGGGTTTTATATACAGTGTCTCACAAAAGTGATGGGATACTTGTGATTTATAAAAAGAAACTGCAACAAAATAAATAAACAAACATGTTCAAAAAATTTTTGGGTGTGTTTCATATTTAAAGTTAGTAACAATTATTACATAACATACATTTTGTCAAAATATTAAAATATTAATTTAGTAAAATACAATTGTTCAGAACGGAGCAAAAAATGGCTCACATAAGTGATGGGACACTTACTTTTCCATCAAATATTTATCCAAAAATTTTACTTTTTAAAAGGTTTTAATATTTTGTTGGATTTCCTTTTACTTTTAAAACATGATTTAATCTTTTTGGGATGAATTCTATTAATTTTTTGTGATTTCTGGAGTGATTTTACCCCATTCTTCTTGAAGCACCGATTTTAGTTGTTGTTTTAAAGAAATGGTGTGTTTGCGAATTCTTGCCAAATATTCTCTATGGGATTTAAGTCTGGAGATTGTGGTGGTGTTTTTATTATTTCAGGAAAGTTATATAGCAGCCAGAGTCTAACATTCAGAGCAGTGTGCTTGGGGTCATTGTCCTGGTAGAATTTAACATTAGAACAGCCGGATTTTGGACATACCTAAAACCGCCGTTTGGTGTCAATTTGACCCCCATGAGAAATTCAAGCCATATTAAAATAAATATATTTTTTAAATGATAAATGAGGTTTAAATAGGAAAATATAAAAGTTTTTAAAGGTTTTATAACTTTTTCTTTTTTATTTATTTAGTTTTTAGAGATCGTTTATCCCAATTTTTACATTCTTTTGAAATGACAATATATAAATGACAACGTATAATTCAAAATATTTTACTACACAATAGTACACAAATACAATAGATTTAATAATATATATATATATATATATATATATAATATTACACAATAAAATTGATAAGAAAAGAAACAAAAAATAAAATTACAAATAATAGAAATTAGTGTACAAGATGTTTCAAAGAGAGAAAATAAAAAACATAATTCCTGAATAAGCATATAAATGTGTTCCAAAGTTATTTAGACATTAGCACAAGTAATACAATATACGTGCTTGATGGTGACATCAACACACTTACCACAGATTGGTTTCTGACATCCCTCACAGCATGCAGAAGTTTTATTTCGTCTCTTGCAATGTTGAAAAGCACATTCCTTTCGCTTCAGGATCTGTGGTCGATCAATTGAGGGGCATCTGTTGTGCAACGCGCTACTTCTCAATTCTTCCACATGGGCAAGTATAAATTACCGACGTGAAATTGAGGTTTTTGAGCATTCCTTGAAAATTATCCAAGCATTTAGTGCAGCAATATCAAGGACGTTATAAAAGACGTGAAGAAGCCATCTGCGAGTTCCACATCTTGTAAAATATTTTAGTAGCATCTGATCTGTTACATCTACACCACATTTAGTTTTCTTGTAGTAAACAACAGTGTTAGGCTTCTTCTTTGCACTAATTTCTGCAAACACATTCGTGTGCATAGTGCTCAGAATCACGACATTCTTTTTGTTCTTGCACCTGTATATCGTGAGTATTTTATTTCCATTTTTCAGTGCAGAAAATGAGTATCGTGGGGAAGATATGTCGCGGGCAATAGGAGGTAATTCTTTCTTGTTTAGACGCATCGTCCCAATGATTGTGGTTTTCTTTGCCGAAAGTTCATCGGCAAGCTTTACAGACGTGAAAAAATTGTCAGTAGTGACATTGAGACCGGAGTTTAGATATGGTTGTAGTAATTTCAGCACTACACTTTCTCCAAGTTGTAAATCAGTTGGTCGCTCTTCATCCTTACCTAAATAAGGATAGCCATTTAACACATATTTCGAATTAACATCAGTTGCTAGCCAGAACTTGATGCCGAATTCGTCCGGTTTATTTGCCATGTATTGGATGAATCTGCACCTTGACTTACAAGACAACAACTGTTCATCAACAGTTATTTCTTCACTAGGATTATAACATAAATAACAATTTTCAATCAGCTTCTTCCAAGTTTCTGAAGCGAGAGCAAATTTGTCCGTGGCCAGTTGTTCCGATCTGCTACTTCGCAGATCGAATCTGAGATATCGCATGAATTCACGGAAACGATTGCGTGGCATTGTCCCTTTGAACACAGGTGGTCCCCAACTTTTATTCCATAAGTCATCTGCACAAAGCTTTGAATGACCTAGTGTCCCACGGGAGTATAAGAGGACGAAAAAAGCATCCAGTTCTACCAGAGTAACATATCAGATGCTGTCATCTCCTAGCTGACGTCGTGCTTCAACAACTGTGCATATTTGAATGTGTTTCACCATTGTTTCAGTCACCATCAAACGCCAGGCTGAAGCTGGATTAGCCCCAATGTTGCGACGAGCATAAGGTGTTGTGCACTAGCAATTTTTATAATATTTCGAGCTGGTGTGCGACCTGTAGTAGAAGTAGGTGTGCTAAGGTTCATCGGAGTCCAAAGAATACCGCTGGATGACGTGTACTTTTCGTTACTGCTGACAACAGAATAATTAGATATCTTATTACCTCTTTTTTGCGCACGTCCACGTCCACGTCCATGTGAGGTTCCTGATCCTCGAGAAACAGGGGAAATCACATTGGTAATATATTCTACAGCATCACTGTAACTGCTTTCAGAAGACGACACATTCTGTAAATTCACATTATCTATGCGAAAATCTTCATCATTACTGTCATCACCACTCATATCTGAATCTAACTGCTCCAGGAGCGCAAGGCACTCCTGTGTACTCAATCCTCTCCGCATTTTTATAAAGGAAAAAGACTACACTTTGTCGCAATAGAAATCTTTGAGAAAAACACTGCTGTGGAAAATGGTTTCAAATTTCGTTTTCGGCCGTAGCTCTAGAAGAACGATTTTCTCTCCAAAAATTCTGTAGTACGCCAGCGTTGCTAGGATGCATGCGCATTTCAGAGAAGAGTGAGTATGCTTAGAAGAACGCTCCCCCCCCCCCTAATTGAAGGTGCACGCGCAATAGAGAGAAGACTACCTCCAACCCCACCCCCTCTCGCTATGCGTCATCGAAACAAAGTAAAACTGGAGTTTACTTTTTTCTTTTTTGTCATCGCGATAAGAAATGTGTGTTCCCCTATGCGCAATAATCAAAACCGAGCTACGGCGAATTCAAAAACAGACTTTGTCTTGAAAATTTATCATTTTTCTTATGGGGGTCAAAATGACACCTGTTGGCTGATTTAGGTATTTCTTTGATTATTTTTTTTAATAATTAATATAAAAAGATGAAACATTGTCACAGTACGCTTAATATAATTTTAAAAAAAGTAAAAAAATATGAGCTGCGGTGTTTGCTTACATGTTGAAATAAAGCATTGTAATTTGAAAAAAAATGCGAAATGACCTCAACGGCGCTTCTAGTGTTAAAATCGTTACGAAGGTTCATTTTTCGTGCTGCAGATTTCAAATTTTGTTTTAAAATATCAATATACTTGTACTGATCCATTATACTGTCAATAAAAAAAAAGATTACCAACTCCAGCGGAGGACATACACCCCCATACCATAACTCCTCCTCCACCATGTTTTACTGTTGGTACCAAGTTCTGTTTGCGAAATTCTTCCCTGGGTTTTCTCCACACCAAGATTCTACCGTCAGAACCAAATATATTAAATTTATTCTCATCAGCAAATGTAACTTTATTCCAATAATCAGAATTCTTATTTATGTTGGATTTTGCGAAAGCTAGTCTGAGTTTTCTATTCTTTTCACTTACGAAGAATTTTTTCCTGGCTACTCTACCGTGATATCCAGCAGATCGAATTACCCTTCTGATAGCCTCAGGATTAACAATTATTCCATATAATGCTTGTAAATCAGCAGCAACTTTTGAAGCACTATTTCTTGGATTTTTTTAATGTTTCGAACGATAATTCGCTTTATTCCATTGGATAGCTTTGATGGTCGGCCAGGTCTTCTTTTATCCTGAATCATATGATTCTTTTTATATCGTTTAATGATATTGAAAACTGTTGAACGACTCAAGTTAACTGTTTCAGCAGTTTTTCTAATAGATTTTCCACGTTCAATATGCAAATTAATAACTAATTTTCGAATTTCAGGCAAAGTTTCTTTTCGTTTAGCATTCATGGCTACACAGAGCTAAAAAACACAAAAATTCCAAAACAAACTAGTGAAATACTGCAGACGATTTTATAAATTATTGCCAATTGCTTTTAAGTAAAAATAAACCCCCAAAAATATTTTTATTGCTTATTTCAGACGGTTTTTGTTGCATATATAATTGTGTCCCATCACTTATGTGAGCTATTTTTGGCTCCGTTCTAAACATTGGTATTTTTATTAAATTAATATTTTAATATTTTGACAAAATGTATGTTATGTAATAATCTTTACTAAATTTAAGTATGAAACACACCCACAAAAAATGTGTACATTTTTTTTTATTTATTTGATTAGTTTTCTTTTGTAAAGCACAAGTGTCCCATCACTTATGTGAGACACTGTATATATAATATATGCCCCAAGATAGCGACCCCTTTAACAATGCCGGCAGAAAATCCGACCTCGTAGCGACCACGTGAAATTTCTGAACTTTGAAAAAAATCACGAGATTCTAAAACTACAAGACAAATGAACCCAGTAATTATATAATGTAAATTTGCGCATTTATATAAAAGTATAATTTATATAAACTATTTTCTTTATTTTTCATGTTTTAATTTGTAAACTCATGTTTCGATATTTTTTCATTTTTTCTCAAATATATATATTTTTTCAAATTTTTATATAAAAACAGGGAAATTGACTAATTTATACATACAATTAACTATTTATATTAATTTTCTTTAAAATTAATTTTTTTGTGCGGCATTTTTAGTTTTAACAGTGGTCGGCATGAATTCCTCGTAACCACCGTACTATGAATCCAGATGTGAAACACTAATTTCTAACTATCTCAGTTATTAATTAATATTCATTTTTTTACATTGGGTTCCTATACCTACTACTTCAAAATTGGGGGGAAGTGGGGGTTTTGTTTTGGGTATTGTTTATTTTGAGTACAATTAAGAAAGGTGCACTTTAAATCTTTTTTTTTTTTTTTTTTTTTTTTGCACATATGAAAGGTAAATGGAGGTTTTTTACCTTCAAGAAACCTGAGGGTTACTTAGTTCCAATACCTGCAAAATACCTAAGTATTTTACTTTCAGGGAAGATGTAGGTTTTTTACCTTCGAGAAACTTAGTTCCACATACCTGTGATTTACCTGAACTTTAATTAAAGGTTTTTTGCTGATTTTGTTTTATTTGGGATGATTATTATCATTTTTCAGAAGTCTTTTATGAAATTTTATCAAAGTAAAAAGGTTACTGTTTCATTAATCTTCATCTGAAATAATGAAAGGTAAAAATGATTGAAGCACAATATGATGTTTTAAATATTTACATTTCAGTAAGTTACCCAGCTTAATTTGCTCTTTGTCTTCGTAAATGAAATTCGAAATTTTCCGACTACATCCATTGTTGTTCAGCTGTTTATATAAAACACATATTTTGCATAACAATGATAAGGAATACAAATGCTGTTTCCTAAAGCAGTACTTCTCTTTTGCAAGCTGAAAATTATTTTCTCCTTTTGATACTAAAGCAACGTTCTATATTTCCTAACCTTAAAGCATAATATCTTCTTTTATATAAAAAGATCCGACAACATTTCGTAAAGTTGAACACAAAGGAAATCTTCAAGTATTAAAAAACTGGTCTTTTAGATTTAAAAATCCCTTCTTTCATAAAACAGATAAAAACAACAATAACAATAAGAAAATAATTGTGAAAAGAATCAAAATTTATTTTTCCTGTTTCCTCTTAAACATTAGATTGTCATTTTAAAATCAAAATTTAATACAATTAAACTAAACCGGTTTAAAAAGTAATAATTTAACACAAACTTCAACTTTAAAACATTACTATTTTATGTAGAACAAGCTACACAGAAAATAATTTGATTTAAGTATTTTTTAAAGGAAGTAAAATTTTTAGTAATGAATACTTTGAAATTTTGTTTCCAATCTTTATCGACTATAATTTTTTTAAGATTTGAGTATATGTATGACTGTGCAAAAGATCA
The DNA here is from genome assembly GCA_964019185.1 of Maratus speculifer. Lineage (NCBI taxonomy): Eukaryota > Metazoa > Arthropoda > Arachnida > Araneae > Salticidae > Maratus > Maratus speculifer. Next base: position 28,023,623 of record OZ025292.1, read on the forward strand.
TTTGCACAAGATATTTGAAATTCTGAGTCGATTATAAATTGGTTAAATAATATTTTTTAAAATAAATTATCGCCTGTGGAATATAGTCTCGACTCTGGGTATGAGTAGAATGATGGTTCGAGAGTAAAGAATGTTCTAGAATTTTTTTTTTTTTAGTTTTAAGAGGGGAAGTCTCGAGATGAGAAGGAAGATTCTTGGTTTTTTCTTGGATGAGTACGGCTCGCCGAAATAATGATGGAATTTTCGGCAAAAAAACAGTTTGCAAAAGGAGCCTTTCCCTTTCTCATACTACAGATTAATAAATTAATTTACACCAGATAATGAGTAATTTATTGGATCCTCTACATCTACTTATTTTTTTTCTCTCTGGCCATGACTTTTGTGCGGTAGAACGGGGACCCTGGTGATGATGTCTCTGGATCTAGCTCTGGCTTTAAAATGTCACAGTCTTTTATTTAGTCGACAGGATATTAAGTGTAACCGGAGCGAAGAAGAACATGCTATCGCCGAAATTCAAATGGATGCTATGTTCTAAAGGGCATTCTATATGGTATCTTCGGCCTGCTAATGGAGTCTGCTGTAGAACGAAATGATGATAAGTTTGGGGATCGCCGAAAAACGACTTGTCGTGAATGTTCTTGTGCCAAAATCGCCGTAATTTCTTACTTAATTAAAGTAAAAGAAATGTTCTTTCTAAAGTTCTTCAAATCTATGCCTGGAAAGATACTAATCTGAAAGAATTGCCATTATCTTTTGATTCCTCGAGTGAATAACAGAGGAGATTTTAGATGACTCAAGATAATCATAGTCAAAATGACAATTTTTTTAAAAATTAAGGATTTCAAAGTTGTCAGTATGCGAAAGATATTTGATGAAGAATTTAAAGAAGAATGGATTTTAGTGAAGAGTTTTGGTGAACTGCAAGTTTTTTTATAAAAAGTTTTGATTATTATTTTTATTCTTTTTATGATTGATGAAAATATTTATTATGAATTTATTTATTTATTATGTTATTGATGAGAGTAATTTGAAGTTAATTTATAAATTTACTAATTTATTTATTTATTATTGTATGTTATGGGTATGATATAGTATTTTTAAAAAATTATGTAATTGATAGAAATTATTAACTTTTAAATTTATTACGAATGATTTTACGATCAGGATTTAATAAAGAAAATATAAGTGCTTCATTTATTCTAATGAGTAAGAATAATAAAAAAAAAATATGGAAGATCCTAAATTCGTATCGTTTGAACCGAGTTCAGGAATGAGCATTTTGTCTTGGTTCACTTATTTTCATAAAGCATAGGATAGGAAACAGAAAAATCTAGACTGGAAATTTCATTTTATTCCGCAATATTTGAAAGGGGAAGCGCAAAAAATTTATATCAATGACTGTTTAAATTGTACGGATTATGAACAAATTAAGAAAATTTTGCTAGAAAAATTCATTCTAATTCAATGAATTAGACATTCAGAGTTTTTCTGATTTTTCAAATATGAAATTAGATTATTTAGAAACTTATTTTCGTAAAAATGTGGAAATTGGTAAGAGATTACATCTTAGTGAAAGTATATTATTACAAGGTTTAACTGATGGTTTAAAAACAGAATTCAAAAACAGTATTATTATAAATCCTCCTAGTAGTACCACCGAATGGTACCGGGTTGTCAAACAATTCTTGGAAGTTTCCACCCCACTAGTTTCAAACCAAGTAATAAATCAACCATCAGCTAGACAAAATTTTCAACCAACTAGGTCTTGGATTCAACCAGTTAGGCCCAATAATATACCTAGGAATTGAATTCCCCAAAGGCAATGTCAGTTTCAAAGGCCTAGAATTTGTCAAAATAATTACATTCAGAATTCATATCCTTCAAAACCTTGTAGGATATGCAGAAATAGGGCTGTGAGTAATGCTTTTCATTGGGAAAGAGAATGTATTTTTAGGAATGAGTCGCCATCCTCTGGTACTCTCCCAAGTGCTCACAGAATAATTCTCATAATATTTAACTATTAATTGTGTATGGATATACAAATAATTATAATTTACCATGTGTTGTAGATAGTTCTCTGATTGTCAGGTTTATTTATTTGATTATTTGTCTTTGGATCTTACTTATTTACTTATTATTATTATTATTATTATTATTATTATTATTATTATTATTATTATTATTATTATTACCTGTTGCAGAGAAAACATTTTTTTCTTAAGGATTTAATTGAGGAGTATGATGTTCTTAAGATATTTAAGGTTGCTTATTAAAGACTATTTTGATATTTTATGCACGATTAAAGGTAAGTTTGTAATAATAATGAAGTATAAAAGAACTTAGAAGCTCAAGTTTATTTTAAAAAAGAATATGTTCAAATATATTGACATTTATTAGAAATTCTGGTGGCAGTGAGCTTTCGTTCCCGGATTCTTATAATTTATTTAAATTCAGTAAGAAAGATGGAACTGTACAAAGCTGCTGCTAGAGTTTTGACTGATAAATATAATTATTTTTTTCAGTAAATTTGTGATTTAAGTATGAAATTACCTATAATTAAATTTTTTTAATCTGTTTGATTTATAAAATAATAGAATTTAAAAGTTGATCCCAATTCAAGGTATAACTATGATATTTACAATTTCTAGTTTTATTAGATAAAAGTTCTGGTTAAAGTTAACAGCAAAAGCAGCAGTTACAATTTCCACAATAATTCTGATTCAGATTTTTAAAAGAGAGGATAATAATTCTGTGTGAGGCAATCAAAATGTAAACATCTCCAATAGACAAAGCCCTCAAGATTGCGAAAACGCGAACTCGTGAATTTCACCTTAAAAGTAAAAGACTTTATGTTCGAAATTTTGTCGAATTCCCATTAAAGATACAAGTCTCTGTAATTTATGAAGAATTTAAATACCCTAACACTCGAAAATTAGAACCTATTTTCTTTGGACCATACAAAATTATAAATAAACTTTCTGATGTAACTTATGAAATAGATAAATTTAATTATGAGACAGGACAGAATTCAGTTATTGTGCATGTTTATTAATTAAGACCCTATTTTTCACCCGAAGATTTTAAATTGCTTCATGAGCAACCCAAAAAACAAACAAAACCTCAGATACAATCACAATCACTAGATCAAACTAAAGTCAAGACAGTAGGTTAAATTTTAATTCTTATTCTTTAAAAAATTATCACCATAATTTTCAACATCAGCAGGTATGTTATTGAAGCGCTATAAGAATATTACTTGTTTTTTGGGTTAGATTGGGCTCCTTATGCAGGCATAAGTTGTACACTTTGATTGTAAAAGCTTTCAAATAATGTTGATAAATTAATTTTAAGTGTATTTAATTCTAACTATATTTACTCATTTATTTTACATTAATATTATAATATTTATTCAACAGATATTTATGTGATAAAAGTTATAAAATTTTATGATTTTACTCAAACCTATAACTTAATATGTGATTTTCAGTGATTGTGAAAACTACAGATATTAAAAGTTTTTCAAAAAGCAAATTATCTTTATTTCCATTTCTCAATTAAGAATGACACCTTTTATTCCTATTTGTTTTTTATTTTTAAAGTTTATAAACCATGTGCAGATAAAACATTATTCTACATTTGGTATTTGAAAAATTATAACCAAACTTGACAATAACTTGTAAAATGTACAAATGTAAAATGTACAATGTACAATGTAAATTGTACAAATGGCTTGTAAAAGAGTATCAGAAATGAATTATTGTAAGGAAATACTGGTTGAGAATCCATTTTCTAAATAATTAGATTTAATTTTATTTGGATCTTGGAATTATTTTTTTATGTATACTTTCGGTTAGCAAAAAATACTTTCTTATGCTATTAGAAGATAAGAAAATTACTTAATTACTGTGTAATTATTTTTATCCTCAACCAATACTTTCCCTATCAATAATAAATAAACTCTGATATTTTCTTTTGATTATAATCTTGTTTTATTATTATTATCATTATGATTTCTATAATGAAATAGTATAAATTACACTCTTATTGAGAATATTACGATATGGAGAATTATTATTATTATTGCTATAGATTTTGAGTCTTATTATACTACTTATTATTATTGTTGTTATTATTATTATTTAAATTTTTCTATCTTCTTTATTATTAATGTTTTGAAGTGATACTATTTATTTTTAGAAATTTGACATATTATTTAAAAATGTTGGAATCCAACAAAAAACTAAACACAACATTACACCAAAATGGAAATATTATGTAAAAAGAACTTTTTTTGTACCCTTTAAAGACTATATTTACTATAAGGACTATACAACAAATTTAAATTTTAAACTAAAATCACTACTAATTAAGTCAGTGAAATTCTATTAACTCCCATGAAAGAGATTTCTTATTGATTTTATCATATTTTCAATATTTCTTTCTTATTAATATTTATAACTTATTTACTGTCATTTTATGTATTATCCCCTATGCGCTTACAATTGGTAAGTGATATTGTAACATTATTGTATTTCTTTCAGGCAAATGCTCCTACCTAATTTTAATTCTATTTAATTTGCTCTTAAATATTTCCTTTCTAATCTCTATTATTTTTAATATTGCGTTAATTTTTTTTTCTACCATCTCTTAGTTTCCTGAGTTTGACAGTTTTATTCCAAAATTTTACTTTTCTAAGTTATTAGATTTCTGTCGTCTGAACTTGTAGTTTGGTTTAACTATTAATTTCATACAAGTTTTTGGGGAAGGGACGATAATATTACAAATTTTAATATTTTTTTGCCAAAATTAACCTTTATAATATATTAATTTCTTTATAACAATATTCCGTACTTAGTTTAACTTAATAAATTAAAATCTTGTTTCTAGATCAAATCTATTAATCTTTATGGAAACGATATAAATTCCTAATTCGCCTTAAAAAACATTTATTCCATTACGCGTAATTTTAAAAGACGGCTCTAAATTAAAAATATTCTTAATTAAACTTTATTTCTTAATATTCCAAATAAAACTAATTTTTTCTATGTTTTTATCAACCCTTTTTAAGAAAGTCTTATTAAAATTATTCCAAAACCATACCTTTCAAAAAATATCATTATTTATTTATTTATTTTCCCTCTATCAACATTCGATATGTGTGCATAACAATAAATTCATTTCTTTTCTTTTTCTCTTAAAACTAATCGTCTGCAAAAGATCGTTTGCACAAGAAATTCTGAGTCGATTATAAATTGGTTAAATAATATTATTTTTAAATAAATTATCGTCTGTGTGAATATAGTCTCGATTCTGGGCATGAGTTATGTTTACATAAAAGAATGATGGTTCGAGAGTAAAGAATGTACTAGAATTTTCTTTTTAGATTTAAGAAGGGAAGTCTCGAAATGAGAAGGAAGATTCTTGGGTTTTTTCTTGGATGAGTACGGCTCGCTGAAATAAGGATAGAATTTCCAATAAAAGACAGTTTGAAATAGGGGCCTTTCACTTTCTCATACTACAGATTAATAAATTAACTTACACTAGCTAATAAGTAATTTATTGAATCCTCTACATCTACTTTTTTTTTCTCGCTGGCCATGACTTCTGTGCGGTAGAACGGGGATCCTGGCGATGATGTCTCTGGCTCCTCAATTTAAAATGTCATATATATATATATATATATATATATATATATATATATATTTAAACATGCATACATACATATATATATATATATACATATATATATATATATATATATATATATATATATTCTGTTTTTAGGCACTCTTGTTTTTATTCGCTGAACTCTTGTACATTTAAATAATGCTCATTTAACATTCTACCTAATTTCATGAATTCGATGCTGAAGCATTCATCCATTTTCGTTTCGGCATTTCAAAAATGCATCATTTTAAAAAATTTTTTAGAATATTGCTTGAAAAAGAATTCACTTTCATTCTCTTAATCTCTAACATCATTAGATGTTAGGCGAATTTCTTCGCTGGAAAACTGTAAAAGAATCTTTTTTAAATCAGAATTCAAATATTATGGAAAATCTTTTTTTCTTTGTTTTTAATCAAAAACTCTCACTGAAAACGATAAAAGTATACAAAATTATTTAAATGTTCCCTTGTTCTCCATTTCTAAAATTAACCAGTTTTGTGATCAAAAATGTCAAAATTAAATGATATGGCAAAATGGACCTTATGCAAGCAAACATATGTTTAGAGTAAATTCTCCGTTGGCAATGTTTACTTTTGTATATTGTAAAAAAAACACTCTATGAAATGAATTTTCTTAATCTTTTTTATTACAAGAGAAGCTTCAACTTTGTAACCGAAGATTATTAGTAATTGCAATGTATATTCAAAATTTTTTTGCATGTGATAATATTCTCCAAACTTACAAAAATTCGACTAAATTAAATGTACGAAAACTAGTTCAAGGTCTTGCAGATTTATGAACGGACATACTGGCCTACCGCCAGTATGTCGGCTCGCGGTATTTGCTTTTGCATAAATATTTATTCTGGCGCTACAGTGAGTTGAATAATGAATCGAAATACCATCAAGTCTGGAGTCCACATCTGACCAGGTGATACGCA